>CM057453.1:1471435000-1477332500 GCA_016271365.2 Neoceratodus forsteri | reverse complement strand
AGTACTAACGTGTCCAGGAACACAGTCTCATACCTCTGTCAGCTCAGAGTCAGTAGGGGTACCTGGAACTGCTGTTGTATGTGAGTACTAACGTGTCCAGGAATACAGTCTCATACCTCTGTCAGCTCAGAGTCAGTAGGGATACCTGGAACTGCTGTATTGAGTACTAACGTGTCCAGGAACACAGTCTCATACCTCTGTCAGCTCAGAGTCAGTAGGGGTACCTGGAACTTCTGTATGTGAGTACTAACGTGTCCAGGAACACAGTCCATACCTCTGTCAGCTCAGAGTCAGTAGGGGTACCTGGAACTGCTGTATGTGAGTACTAACGTGTCCAGGAACACAGTCTCATACCTCTGTCAGCTCAGAGTCAGTAGGGGTACCTGGAACTGCTGTATGTGAGTACTAACGTGTCCAGGAACACAGTCTCATACCTCTGTCAGCTCAGAGTCAGTAGGGTACCTGGAACTGCTGCTGTATGTGAGTACTAACGTGTCCAGGAACACAGTCTCATACCTCTGTCAGCTCAGAGTCAGTAGGGTACCTGGTGCTGCTGTATGTGAGTACTAACGTGTCCAGGAACACAGTCTCATACCTCTGTCAGCTCAGAGTCAGTAGGGTACCTGGAACTGCTGCTGTATGTGAGTACTAACGTGTCCAGGAACACAGTCTCATACCTCTGTCAGCTCCAGAGTCAGTAGGGGTACCTGGTGCTGTATGTGAGTACTAACGTGTCCAGGAACACAGTCTCATACCTCTGTCAGCTCAGAGTCAGTAGGGTACCTGGTCCTGCTGTATGTGAGTACTAACGTGTCCAGGAACACAGTCTCATACCTCTGTCAGCTCAGAGTCAGTAGGGGTACCTGGTGCTGCTGTATGTGAGTACTAACGTGTCCAGGAACACAGTCTCACTACCTCTCTGTCAGCTCAGAGTCAGTAGGGGTACCTGGTGCTGCTGTATGTGAGTACTAACGTGTCCAGGAATACAGTCTCATACCTCTGTCAGCTCAGAGTCAGTAGGGTACCTGGTACTGCTGTATGTGAGTACTAACGTGTCCAGGAATACAGTCTCATACCTCTGTCAGCTCAGAGTCAGTAGGGTACCTGGAACTGCTGTATGTGAGTACTAACGTGTCCAGGAACACAGTCTCATACCTCTGTCAGCTCAGAGTCAGTAGGGGTACCTGGAACTGCTGTATGTGAGTACTAACGTGTCCAGGAACACAGTCTCATACCTCTGTCAGCTCAGAGTCAGTAGGGTACCTGGAACTGCTGCTGTATGTGAGTACTAACGTGTCCAGGAACACAGTCTCATACCTCTGTCAGCTCAGAGTCAGTAGGGTACCTGGAACTGCTGCTGTATGTGAGTACTAACGGTCCAGGAACACAGTCTCATACCTCTGTCAGCTCAGAGTCAGTAGGGTACCTGGTGCTGCTGTATGTGAGTACTAACGTGTCCAGGAATACAGTCTCATACCTCTGTCAGCTCAGAGTCAGTAGGGTACCTGGAACTGCTGCTTGTATGAGTACTAACGTGTCCAGGAACACAGTCTCATACCTCTGTCAGCTCAGAGTCAGTAGGGTACCTGGTGCTGCTGTATGTGAGTACTAACGTGTCCAGGAACACAGTCTCATACCTCTGTCAGCTCAGAGTCAGTAGGGGTACCTGGTGCTGCTGTATGTGAGTACTAACGTGTCCAGGAACACAGTCTCATACCTCTGTCAGCTCAGAGTCAGTAGGGTACCTGGAACTGCTGCTGTATGTGAGTACAAACATGTCCAGGAACACAGTCTCATACCTCTGTCAGCTCAGAGTCAGTAGGGTACCTGGTCCTGCTGTATGTGAGTACTAACGTGTCCAGGAATACAGTCTCATACCTCTGTCAGCTCAGAGTCAGTAGGGTACCTGGAACTGCTGCTGTATGTGAGTACCAACGTGTCCAGGAACACAGTCTCCCACTCTGTCAGCTCAGAGTCAGTAGGGGTACCTGGTGCTGCTGTATGTGAGTACTAACGTGTCCAGGAACACAGTCTCATACTCTGTCAGCTCAGAGTCAGTAGGGGTACCTGGTGCTGCTGTATGTGAATACTAACGAGTCCAGGAACACAGTCTCATACCTCTGTCAGCTCAGAGTCAGTAGGGGTACCTGGAACTGCTGCTGTATGTGAGTACTAATGTGTCTAGGAACACAGTCTCATACCTCTGTCAGCTCAGAGTCCAGTAGGGGTACCTGGTCCTGCTGGTATGTGAGTATTATCGTGTCCAGGAACACAGTCTCATACCTCTGTCAGCTCAGAGTCAGTAGGGGTACCTGGTGCTGCTGTATGTGAGTACTAACGTGTCCAGGAACACAGTCTCATACCTCTGTCAGCTCAGAGTCAGTAGGGGTACCTGGTCCTGCTGTATGTGAGTATTAACGTGTCCAGGAACACAGTCTCATACCTCTGTCAACTCAGAGTCAGTAGGGTACCTGGTGCTGCTGTATGTGAGTACTAACGTGTCCAGGAACACAGTCTCATACCTCTGTCAGCTCAGAGTCAGTAGGGGTACCTGGTGCTGCTGTATGTGAGTACTAACGTGTCCAGGAATACAGTCTCATACCTCTGTCAGCTCAGAGTCAGTAGGGTACCTGGAACTGCTGCTGTATGTGAGTACTAACGTGTCCAGGAACACAGTCTCATACCTCTGTCAGCTCAGAGTCAGTAGGGGTACTTGGTCCTGCTGTATGTGAGTACTAACGTGTCCAGGAACACAGTCTCATACCTCTGTCAGCTCAGAGTCAGTAGGGGTACCTGGACTGCTGCTGTATGTGAGTACTAACGTGTCCAGGAACACAGTCTCATACCTCTGTCAGCTCAGAGTCAGTAGGGGTACCTGGTGCTGCTGTAGTGAGTACTAACGTGTCCAGGAACACAGTCTCATACCTCTGTCAGCTCAGAGTCAGTAGGGTACCTGGTGCTGCTGTATGTGAGTACTAACGTGTCCAGGAACACAGTCTCATACCTCTGTCAGCTCAGAGTCAGTAGGGGTACCTGGAACTGCTGCTGTGTGAGTACTAACGTGTCCAGGAACACAGTCTCATACCTCTGTCAGCTCAGAGTCAGTAGGGGTACCTGGTGCTGCTGTATGTGAGTACTAACGTGTCCAGGAACACAGTCTCATACCTCTGTCAACTCAGAGTCAGTAGGGGTACCTGGTGCTGCTGTATGTGAGTACTAACGTGTCCAGGAACACAGTCTCATACCTCTGTCAGCTCAGAGTCAGTAGGGTACCTGGTCCTGCTGTATGTGAGTATTAACGTGTCCAGGAACACAGTCTCATACCTCTGTCAGCTCAGAGTCAGTAGGGGTACCTGGTGCTGCTGTATGTGAGTACTAACGTGTCCAGGAACACAGTCTCATACCTCTGTCAGCTCAGAGTCAGTAGGGTACCTGGTGCTGCTGTATGTGAATACTAACGTAGTCCAGGAACACAGTCTCATACCTCTGTCAGCTCAGAGTCAGTAGGGGTACCTGGAACTGCTGCTGTATGTGAGTACTAACGTGTCCAGGAACACAGTCTCATACCTCTGTCAGCTCAGAGTCAGTAGGGGTACCTGGTCCTGCTGTATGTGAGTATTATCGTGTCCAGGAACACAGTCTCATACCTCTGTCAGCTCAGAGTCAGTAGGGGTACCTGGTGCTGCTGTATGTGAGTACTAACGTGTCCAGGAACACAGTCTCATACCTCTGTCAGCTCAGAGTCAGTAGGGGTACCTGGTCCTGCTGTATGTGAGTATTAACGTGTCCAGGAACACAGTCTCATACCTCTGTCAGCTCAGAGTCAGTAGGGGTACCTGGTGCTGCTGTATGTGAGTACTAACGTGTCCAGGAACACAGTCTCATACCTCTGTCAGCTCAGAGTCAGTAGGGGTACCTGGTGCTGCTGTATGTGAGTACTAACGTGTCCAGGAACACAGTCTCATACCTCTGTCAGCTCAGAGTCAGTAGGGGTACCTGGTGCTGCTGTATGTGAGTACTAACGTGTCCAGGAACACAGTCTCATACCTCTGTCAGCTCAGAGTCAGTAGGGGTACCTGGTCCTGCTGTATGTGAGTACTAACGTGTCCAGGAACACAGTCTCATACCTCTGTCAGCTCAGAGTCAGTAGGGGTACCTGGTGCTGCTGTATGTGAGTACTAACGTCCAGGAACACAGTCTCATACCTCTGTCAGCTCAGAGTCAGTAGGGGTACCTGGTGCTGCTGTGTGAGTACTAACGTGTCCAGGAACACAGTCTCATACCTCTGTCAGCTCAGAGTCAGTAGGGGTACCTGGTGCTGCTGTATGTGAGTACTAACGTGTCCAGGAACACAGTCTCACACCTCTGTCAGCTCAGAGTCAGTAGGGGTACCTGGAACTGCTGTATGTGAGTACTAACGTGTCCAGGAACACAGTCTCATACCTCTGTCAGCTCAGAGTCAGTAGGGGTACCTGGATGCTGCTGTATGTGAGTACTAACGTGTCCAGGAACACAGTCTCATACCTCTGTCAGCTCAGAGTCAGTAGGGGTACCTGGAACTGCTGCTGTATGTGAGTACTAACGAGTCCAGGAACACAGTCTCATACCTCTGTCAGCTCAGAGTCAGTAGGGTACCTGGAACTGCTGCTGTATGTGAGTACTAACGTGTCCAGGAACACAGTCTCATACCTCTGTCAGCTCAGAGTCAGTAGGGGTACCTGGTCCTGCTGTATGTGAGTACTAACGTGTCCAGGAACACAGTCTCATACCTCTGTCAGCTCAGAGTCAGTAGGGGTACCTGGATGCTGCTGTATGTGAGTACTAACGTGTCCAGGAACACAGTCTCATACCTCTGTCAGCTCAGAGTCAGTAGGGTACCTGGTGCTGCTGTATGTGAGTACTAACGTGTCCAGGAACACAGTCTCATACCTCTGTCAGCTCAGAGTCAGTAGGGGTACCTGGTGCTGCTGTATGTGAGTACTAACGTGTCCAGGAACACAGTCTCATACCTCTGTCAGCTCAGAGTCAGTAGGGGTACCTGGTGCTGCTGTATGTGAGTACTAACGTGTCCAGGAACACAGTCTCATACCTCTGTCAGCTCAGAGTCAGTAGGGGTACCTGGTGCTGCTGTATGTGAGTACTAACGTGTCCAGGAACACAGTCTCATACCTCTGTCAGCTCAGAGTCAGTAGGGGTACCTGGTGCTGCTGTATGTGAGTACTAACGTGTCCAGGAACACAGTCTCATACCTCTGTCAGCTCAGAGTCAGTAGGGGTACCTGGAACTGCTGATGTGAGTACTAACGTGTCCAGGAACACAGTCTCATACCTCTGTCAGCTCAGAGTCAGTAGGGGTACCTGGAACTGCTGTATGTGAGTACTAACGTGTCCAGGAACACAGTCTCATACCTCTGTCAGCTCAGAGTCAGTAGGGGTACCTGGAACTGCTGCTGTGTGAGTACTAACGTGTCCAGGAACACAGTCTCATACCTCTGTCAGCTCAGAGTCAGTAGGGGTACCTGGAACTGCTGTATGAGTACTAACGTGTCCAGGAACACAGTCTCATACCTCTGTCAGCTCAGAGTCAGTAGGGTACCTGGTGCTGCTGTATGTGAGTACTAACGTGTCCAGGAACACAGTCTCATACCTCTGTCAGCTCAGAGTCAGTAGGGGTACCTGGAACTGCTGTATGTGAGTACTAACGTGTCCAGGAACACAGTCTCATACCTCTGTCAGCTCAGAGTCAGTAGGGGTACCTGGAACTGCTGCTGTATGTGAGTACTAACGGTCCAGGAACACAGTCTCATACCTCTGTCAGCTCAGAGTCAGTAGGGTACCTGGAACTGCTGCTGTATGTGAGTACTAACGTGTCCAGGAACACAGTCTCATACCTCTGTCAGCTCAGAGTCAGTAGGGGTACCTGGTGCTGCTGTATGTGAGTACTAACGTGTCCAGGAACACAGTCTCATACCTCTGTCAGCTCAGAGTCAGTAGGGGTACCTGGAACTGCTGTATGTGAGTACTAACGTGTCCAGGAACACAGTCTCATACCTCTGTCAGCTCAGAGTCAGTAGGGGTACCTGGTGCTGCTGTATGTGAGTACTAACGTGTCCAGGAACACAGTCTCATACCTCTGTCAGCTCAGAGTCAGTAGGGGTACCTGGTGCTGCTGTATGTGAGTACTAACGTGTCCAGGAACACAGTCTCATACCTCTGTCAGCTCAGAGTCAGTAGGGGTACCTGGTGCTGCTATGTGAGTACTAACGTGTCCAGGAACACAGTCTCATACCTCTGTCAGCTCAGAGTCAGTAGGGTACCTGGTGCTGCTGTATGTGAGTACTAACGTGTCCAGGAACAGTCTCATACCTCTGTCAGCTCAGAGTCAGTAGGGGTACCTGGAACTGCTGTATGTGAGTACTAACGTGTCCAGGAACACAGTCTCATACCTCTGTCAGCTCCAGAGTCAGTAGGTGTACCTGGAACTGCTGTATGTGAGTACTAACGTGTCCAGGAACACAGTCTCATACCTCTGTCAGCTCAGAGTCAGTAGGGGTACCTGGAACTGCTGTATGTGAGTACTAACGTGTCCAGGAACACAGTCTCATACCTCTGTCAGCTCAGAGTCAGTAGGGTACCTGGAACTGCTGCTGTATGTGGTACTAACAGGTCCAGGAACACAGTCTCATACCTCTGTCAGCTCAGAGTCAGTAGGGGTACCTGGTGCTGCTGTATGTGAGTACTAACGTGTCCAGGAACACAGTCTCATACCTCTGTCAGCTCAGAGTCAGTAGGGTACCTGGAACTGCTGCTGTATGTGAGTACTAACGTGTCCAGGAACACAGTCTCATACCTCTGTCAGCTCAGAGTCAGTAGGGGTACCTGGTGCTGCTGTATGTGAGTACTAACGTGTCCAGGAACACAGTCTCATACCTCTGTCAGCTCAGAGTCAGTAGGGGTACCTGGTGCTGCTGTATGAGTACTAACGTGTCCAGGAACACAGTCTCATACCTCTGTCAGCTCAGAGTCAGTAGGGGTACCTGGAACTGCTGTTGTATGTGAGTACTAACGTGTCCAGGAACACAGTCTCATACCTCTGTCAGCTCAGAGTCAGTAGGGTACCTGGAACTGCTGTATGTGAGTACTAACGTGTCCAGGAACACAGTCTCATACCTCTGTCAGCTCAGAGTCAGTAGGGGTACCTGGAACTGCTGTATGTGAGTACTAACGTGTCCAGGAACACAGTCTCATACCTCTGTCAGCTCAGAGTCAGTAGGGTACCTGGAACTGCTGTATGTGAGTACTAACGTGTCCAGGAACACAGTCTCATACCTCTGTCAGCTCAGAGTCAGTAGGGGTACCTGGAACTGCTGTATGTGAGTACTAACGTGTCCAGGAACACAGTCTCATACCTCTGTCAGCTCAGAGTCAGTAGGGTACCTGGAACTGCTGTATGTGAGTACTAACATGTCCAGGAACACAGTCTCATACCTCTGTCAGCTCAGAGTCAGTAGGGGTACCTGGTCCTGCTGTATGTGAGTACTAACGTGTCCAGGAACACAGTCTCATACCTCTGTCAGCTCAGAGTCAGTAGGGGTACCTGAACTGCTGCTGTATGTGAGTACTAACGTGTCCAGGAACACAGTCTCATACCTCTGTCAGCTCAGAGTCAGTAGGGGTACCTGGTGCTGCTGTACATGAGTACTAACGTGTCCAGGAACACAGTCTCATACCTCTGTCAGCTCAGAGTCAGTAGGGGTACCTGGTCCTGCTGTATGTGAGTACTAACGTGTCCAGGAACACAGTCTCATACCTCTGTCAGCTCAGAGTCAGTAGGGGTACCTGGTGCTGCTGTATGTGAGTACTAACGTGTCCAGGAACACAGTCTCATACCTCTGTCAGCTCAGAGTCAGTAGGGGTACCTGGTGCTGCTGTATGTGAGTACTAACGTGTCCAGGAATACAGTCTCATACCTCTGTCAGCTCAGAGTCAGTAGGGGTACCTGGTACTGCTGTATGTGAGTACTAACGTGTCCAGGAACACAGTCTCATACCTCTGTCAGCTCAGAGTCAGTAGGGGTACCTGGAACTGCTGTATGTGAGTACTAACGTGTCCAGGAACACAGTCTCATACCTCTGTCAGCTCAGAGTCAGTAGGGGTACCTGGAACTGCTGTATGAGTACTAACGTGTCCAGGAACACAGTCTCATACCTCTGTCAGCTCAGAGTCAGTAGGGTACCTGGAACTGCTGCTATGTGAGTACTAACGTGTCCAGGAACACAGTCTCATCACCTCTGTCAGCTCAGAGTCAGTAGGGTACCTGGAACTGCTGCTGTATGTGAGTACTAACGTGTCCAGGAACACAGTCTCATACCCTCTGTCAGCTCAGAGTCAGTAGGGGTACCTGGAGCTGCTGTATGTAGTACTAACGTGTCCAGGAAACAGTCTCATACCTCTGTCAGCTCAGAGTCAGTAGGGTACCTGGAACTGCTGCTGTATGTGAGTACTAACGTGTCCAGGAACACAGTCTCATACCTCTGTCAGCTCAGAGTCAGTAGGGGTACCTGGTGCTGCTGTGGTGAGTACTAACGTGTCCAGGAACACAGTCTCATACCTCTGTCAGCTCAGAGTCAGTAGGGGTACCTGGTGCTGCTGTATGTGAGTACTAACGTGTCCAGGAACACAGTCTCATACCTCTGTCAGCTCAGAGTCAGTAGGGGTACCTGGAACTGCTGTTGTATGTGAGTACTAACGTGTCCAGGAACACAGTCTCATACCTCTGTCAGCTCAGAGTCAGTAGGGTACCTGGAACTGCTGTATGTGAGTACTAACGTGTCCAGGAACACAGTCTCATACCTCTGTCAGCTCAGAGTCAGTAGGGGTACCTGGAACTGCTGTATGTGAGTACTAACGTGTCCAGGAACACAGTCTCATACCTCTGTCAGCTCAGAGTCAGTAGGGGTACCTGGAACTGCTGTATGTGAGTACTAACGTGTCCAGGAACACAGTCTCATACCTCTGTCAGCTCAGAGTCAGTAGGGGTACCTGGAACTGCTGTGTGAGTACTAACGTGTCCAGGAACACAGTCTCATACCTCTGTCAGCTCAGAGTCAGTAGGGTACCTGGAACTGCTGCTGTATGTGAGTACTAACGTGTCCAGGAACACAGTCTCATACCTCTGTCAGCTCAGAGTCAGTAGGGGTACCTGGTCCTGCTGTATGTGAGTACTAACGTGTCCAGGAACACAGTCTCATACCTCTGTCAGCTCAGAGTCAGTAGGGGTACCTGGAACTGCTGCTGTATGTGAGTACTAACGTGTCCAGGAACACAGTCTCATACCTCTGTCAGCTCAGAGTCAGTAGGGTACCTGGAACTGCTGTATGTGAGTACTAACGTGTCCAGGAACACAGTCTCATACCTCTGTCAGCTCAGAGTCAGTAGGGGTACCTGGTGCTGCTGTATGTGAGTACTAACGTGTCCAGGAACACAGTCTCATACCTCTGTCAGCTCAGAGTCAGTAGGGGTACCTGGGCTGCTGTATGTGAGTACTAACGTGTCCAGGAACACAGTCTCATACCTCTGTCAGCTCAGAGTCAGTAGGGGTACCTGGTGCTGCTGTATGTGAGTACTAACGTGTCCAGGAACACAGTCTCATACCTCTGTCAGCTCAGAGTCAGTAGGGGTACCTGGTACTGCTGTATGTGAGTACTAACGTGTCCAGGAACACAGTCTCATACCTCTGTCAGCTCAGAGTCAGTAGGGGTACCTGGAACTGCTGTATGTGAGTACTAACGTGTCCAGGAACACAGTCTCATACCTCTGTCAGCTCAGAGTCAGTAGGGGTACCTGGAACTGCTGTATGAGTACTAACTGTCCAGGAACACAGTCTCATACCTCTGTCAGCTCAGAGTCAGTAGGGTACCTGGAACTGCTGCTGTATGTGAGTACTAACGGTCCAGGAACACAGTCTCATACCTCTGTCAGCTCAGAGTCAGTAGGGTACCTGGAACTGCTGCTGTATGTGAGTACTAACGTGTCCAGGAACACAGTCTCATACCTCTGTCAGCTCAGAGTCAGTAGGGGTACCTGGTGCTGCTGTATGTGAGTACTAACGTGTCCAGGAACACAGTCTCATACCTCTGTCAGCTCAGAGTCAGTAGGGGTACCTGGAACTGCTGCTGTATGTGAGTACTAACGTGTCCAGGAACACAGTCTCATACCTCTGTCAGCTCAGAGTCAGTAGGGGTACCTGGTGCTGCTGTATGTGAGTACTAACGTGTCCAGGAACACAGTCTCATACCTCTGTCAGCTCAGAGTCAGTAGGGGTACCTGGTGCTGCTGTATGTGAGTACTAACGTGTCCAGGAACACAGTCTCATACCTCTGTCAGCTCAGAGTCAGTAGGGTACCTGAACTGCTGCTGTATGTGAGTACAAACATGTCCAGGAACACAGTCTCATACCTCTGTCAGCTCAGAGTCAGTAGGGTACCTGGTCCTGCTGTATGTGAGTACTAACGGTCCAGGAATACAGTCTCATACCTCTGTCAGCTCAGAGTCAGTAGGGGTACCTGGAACTGCTGCTGTATGTGAGTACTAACGTGTCCAGGAACACAGTCTCATACCTCTGTCAGCTCAGAGTCAGTAGGGGTACCTGGTGCTGCTGTATGTGAGTACTAACGTGTCCAGGAACACAGTCTCATACCTCTGTCAGCTCAGAGTCAGTAGGGGTACCTGGTGCTGCTGTATGTGAGTACTAACGAGTCCAGGAACACAGTCTCATACCTCTGTCAGCTCAGAGTCAGTAGGGGTACCTGGAACTGCTGCTGT
Organism: Neoceratodus forsteri; assembly: GCA_016271365.2. Taxonomy (NCBI): domain Eukaryota; kingdom Metazoa; phylum Chordata; order Ceratodontiformes; family Ceratodontidae; genus Neoceratodus; species Neoceratodus forsteri. The sequence goes on along the minus strand of CM057453.1, from coordinate 1,477,321,677 downwards.
ATGTGAGTACTAACGTGTCCAGGAACACAGTCTCATACCTCTGTCAGCTCAGAGTCAGTAGGGGTACCTGGTGCTGCTGTATGTGAGTACTAACGTGTCCAGGAACACAGTCTCATACTCTGTCAGCTCAGAGTCAGTAGGGGTACCTGGTGCTGCTGTATGTGAGTACTAACGTGTCCAGGAACACAGTCTCATACCTCTGTCAGCTCAGAGTCAGTAGGGTACCTGGTCCTGCTGTATGTGAGTATTAACGTGTCCAGGAACACAGTCTCATACCTCTGTCAACTCAGAGTCAGTAGGGTACCTGGTGCTGCTGTATGAGTACTAACGTGTCCAGGAACACAGTCTCATACCTCTGTCAGCTCAGAGTCAGTAGGGGTACCTGGTGCTGCTGTATGTGAGTACTATCGTGTCCAGGAATACAGTCTCATACCTCTGTCAGCTCAGAGTCAGTAGGGGTACCTGGAACTGCTGCTGTATGTGAGTACTAACATGTCCAGGAACACAGTCTCATACCTCTGTCAGCTCAGAGTCAGTAGGGGTACCTGGTGCTGCTGTATGTGAGTACTAACGTGTCCAGGAACACAGTCTCATACCTCTGTCAGCTCAGAGTCAGTAGGGGTACCTGGACTGCTGCTGTATGTGAGTACTAACGTGTCCAGGAACACAGTCTCATACCTCTGTCAGCTCAGAGTCAGTAGGGGTACCTGGTGCTGCTGTATGTGAGTACTAACGTCCAGGAACACAGTCTCATACCTCTGTCAGCTCAGAGTCAGTAGGGGTACCTGGTGCTGCTGTATGTGAGTACTAACGTGTCCAGGAACACAGTCTCATACCTCTGTCAGCTCAGAGTCAGTAGGGGTACCTGGAACTGCTGCTGTATGTGAGTACTAACGTGTCCAGGAACACAGTCTCATACCTCTGTCAGCTCAGAGTCAGTAGGGGTACCTGGTCCTGCTGTATGTGAGTATTATCGTGTCCAGGAACACAGTCTCATACCTCTGTCAACTCAGAGTCAGTAGGGATACCTGGTGCTGCTGTATGTGAGTACTAACGTGTCCAGGAACACAGTATCATACCTCTGTCAGCTCAGAGTCAGTAGGGGTACCTGGTCCTGCTGTTTGTGAGTATTAACGTGTCCAGGAACACAGTCTCATACCTCTGTCAGCTCAGAGTCAGTAGGGGTACCTGGTGCTGCTGTATGTGAGTACTAACGTGTCCAGGAACACAGTCTCATACCTCTGTCAGCTCAGAGTCAGTAGGGGTACCTGGTGCTGTATGTGAGTACTAACGAGTCCAGGAACACAGTCTCATACCTCTGTCAGCTCAGAGTCAGTAGGGTACCTGGAACTGCTGCTGTATGTGAGTACTAACGTGTCCAGGAACACAGTCTCATACCTCTGTCAGCTCAGAGTCAGTAGGGGTACCTGGTGCTGCTGTATGTGAGTATTAACGTGTCCAGGAACACAGTCTCATACCTCTGTCAGCTCAGAGTCAGTAGGGGTACCTGGTGCTGCTGTATGTGAGTACTAACGTGTCCAGGAACACAGTCTCATACCTCTGTCAGCTCAGAGTCAGTAGGGGTACCTGGTCCTGCTGTATGTGAGTACTAACGTGTCCAGGAACACAGTCTCATACCTCTGTCAACTCAGAGTCAGTAGGGGTACCTGGTGCTGCTGTATGTGAGTACTAACGTGTCCAGGAACACAGTCTCATACCTCTGTCAGCTCAGAGTCAGTAGGGGTACCTGGTGCTGCTGTATGTGAGTACTAACTGTCCAGGAATACAGTCTCATACCTCTGTCAGCTCAGAGTCAGTAGGGGTACCTGGTGCTGCTGTATGTGAGTACTAACGTGTCCAGGAACACAGTCTCATACCGCTGTCAGCTCAGAGTCAGTAGGGGTACCTGGTCCTGCTGTATGTGAGTACTAACGTGTCCAGGAACACAGTCTCATACCTCTGTCAACTCAGAGTCAGTAGGGTACCTGGTGCTGCTGTATGTGAGTACTAACGTGTCCAGGAACACAGTCTCATACCTCTGTCAGCTCAGAGTCAGTAGGGGTACCTGGTGCTGCTGTATGTGAGTACTAACGTGTCCAGGAACACAGTCTCATACCTCTGTCAGCTCAGAGTCAGTAGGGGTACCTGGTGCTGCTGTATGTGAGTACTAACGTGTCCAGGAACACAGTCTCATACCTCTGTCAGCTCAGAGTCAGTAGGGGTACCTGGAACTGCTGTATGTGAGTACTAACGTGTCCAGGAACACAGTCTCATACCTCTGTCAGCTCAGAGTCAGTAGGGGTACCTGGAACTGCTGTATGTGAGTACTAACGTGTCCAGGAACACAGTCTCATACCTCTGTCAGCTCAGAGTCAGTAGGGGTACCTGGAACTGCTGCTGTATGTGAGTACTAACGAGTCCAGGAACACAGTCTCATACCTCTGTCAGCTCAGAGTCAGTAGGGTACCTGGAACTGCTGCTGTATGTGAGTACTAACGTGTCCAGGAACACAGTCTCATACCTCTGTCAGCTCAGAGTCAGTAGGGGTACCTGGTGCTGCTGTATGTGAGTACTAACGTGTCCAGGAACACAGTCTCATACCTCTGTCAGCTCAGAGTCAGTAGGGGTACCTGGAACTGCTGTTGTATGTGAGTACTAACGAGTCCAGGAACACAGTCTCATACCTCTGTCAGCTCAGAGTCCAGTAGGGGTACCTGGTACTGCTGTATGTGAGTACTAACGTGTCCAGGAACACAGTCTCATACCTCTGTCAGCTCAGAGTCAGTAGGGGTACCTGGTGCTGCTGTATGTGAGTACTAACGTGTCTAGGAACACAGTCTCATACCTCTGTCAGCTCAGAGTCAGTGGGGTACCTGGAACTGCTGCTGTGAGCACTAACTTGTCCAGGCTGGTCTTAGCAGCATGAGTCTGCATATTCCTAAATTTTGTAAAGACATCTGGCCAAGAAGCTTTTACATACAGATCCTCCCCAAAACATGGAATACCACCCAGACTCTTTAAAGGTGCTTGCTAACTCCCACTTTGTTTCTTTAAATTTATTGTTAATGACTCCTTTCCAGTGCTGCCTCCATCCGGCAGTTACCATCCAGCCCTGCAACTGACCTTCCCAGCATTTACACCTTTGAACTCTCCGGCCCCTCCTCCTCCAAGGGTAAAGTGGCTGGTCAGTTGGGCAGGGCCTGAGTGTGCCCTATCATCCCACACTGCATTTGTGTTTTTTCACTGTTTGTTCTTACTGGCCCTGAGGGCATGGGCACGCTAGGGACTCCACATGCAAGCAAAGTTTGATGGTGCAAATTCAAGCCAGCAGCACCTCCCCTGCCTCTGTAGTACCTCAGCTGCACTGCCATATGTGGTCACCAGGCGGCAGTACTGCAGTTGAGGCAGCCATCATCCTTCCTGCAGGGGAGTGTATCCTGTGGTACCCTCGATCCTCCTTATCCTGGCTGGCTCCCGATGACCTGGGCTGGTTTTGAACTTTTATCGCTGGCATCACGAGTGGTAAACCTACTATTGCATCAATGGTCCAAACTTCTAGAATGTTGGTTTAAAAATAACATTACATAGGCACATAAATGTAACTGCTCAATTCATTTTGTTGTTATCAGTGTATAACCCTGTGTGGTCATGCTTCCCAATGCTGGATGTTCTTGGAAATGAGATTGCACCTGTCTCAATGTCCCTTTCCTTGTTATAAATATTTTAGTAAATAAAAATACATTTAATCAATAAAAATAAATTTAATCATGATCTAGTCTGGACCATGGAATCTCTTGATCTATTCCACAGCTTAACTACACTTTGAAAAAGTAGTGTTCTGTTATGTTCCTCCCTAAAATGACTACACCTGCGCTCTTACGTCTGATGAAATCTATTTTGCACTATGTTTGTGCCTGATTGTCATTTGCATGTTATCACAGGGGTATCTAAGTCTGGGTGTCTTTTGTCACTTATGCTCCGCTAAAAGACTATTCACAGGCAATATGTAGGGTTGCTGACTCATGTTGTCTCATTTTGTACAATAAATGATAGTTCTATTCATCCTGGTGTATGCATTGGAATTTCTGTAGCTCTCATAGAGGTGGAGCCTTGGTTTGTTCGCCCAGTGTTTCTCCTCGTCCTCCCTCCACCCTTGGCACATGTGTAGCCTCTGCCTGGCTGCACACAGCAACGCCCTGTGGAGGGAACAGTCCCCTTGGCCCACCGTATGGGGTCGATGTAGCACCAGTGGCACAGTGCCATCCCTTCCGACTGCAGTGCACTGCCAAGCAGCAGATATTACCATCAGGCCTGGCCCCTGACATGGTGTTCCGAGCTTGTTCTGAACATGGCTTGCCTGTATGACAGTGCAGTGCGCTGCAGCTGCTCCATCGGGCAGCCCTGAAATAAGCCATTTGATTTGAAATGTGGAAAGCCCCTGTTGGATTTCTTTCTCTGTTCTTTGTCAAGAGACACACCCCTACTTTCAGTACTTAGTATGGGTCTTTATTTTGCCTACAGAATTCTAGTTAAGCACACTGTGCAGTGCCATGCCACTAAGCTTCTTAATGCGTTTTTCTGTTAGTTTGTTTTCAAGGAGATCAATACTGTACTTCACAAATGGGGCATTTTAAACTGTGTCAATAGCAGAAAACTGACATTTTAATGCATGTATTCTGTTTCCACCAGAGAAGAAAAGTAACCGGAATGCCAGCTGAGTTGAAGGGTTTTAATTCTGCTCGCTGCTGAAGGGACTCTTTAATCTCTTTTGTCCAGAACTGATCTCTCTGGGCAGCAGGCATTTTGGATTACTGCTAAATTTTGATTATGCGGTTGTCATCAGCAGATGATGGAGGCAAACAATTTCAAGAGAACGGCACTCCTGGTGAAGCACCACCCTTTTCCCTGTAATGCAAAAGAAATTGCATTGCTAATAATCTAAAGTGTCAGAGGCCCCAAATCTTGTGACTTTTGACCACAGGATGACCAGAAGTGTCATTTTAATCCCAATTCACAAACTTACTTATTTTCTGTAATTGCAGGTGCATTCAACACTATTGTGACATAGTGGCTTTTCACACTACATGATAATAGTGGCAGGATTTCTCACAAGAAGGGTGTCAAGGCACAAATTGTGTTTTCCAGTAAGCCAGAAACACATTTGCTTTACTGGGTAAAGCTGACTACATTAGGAAAGGAATTTGTTGTTATATTGCATCTTTCATACAAACTGTAGCCCAAAGCCCTTTACAATCCAGGAGAGGGAGGGTAAGAGAATGATGCTGTCATTTTGCACACAGGAAATTCAGAGAGCTCAGAGCTACTATAGGTTTGAGAAACTACAGAGTGGTTAAGCACAAGAGGTTAAAGGAACAGTAACCCTCTTGTTTACCTTTTTAATATAATTAAAGTTGTGGTATGTGTAAATTCTGTTTAATGCCACCAATGTGTTGTTTCTTGGGATTTTGTTTTGAATCGATCATTTTGTCCTTATTTAGTGTCCCTTGTTAATGATGCTTTTTTTCCCACCCAGTATCCACTTTTAATTACTTATGAGTTCCAGAACCTGGTGACATCGCTTTGAGTAAAAGCCTACAATGAAACTTTCCATTCTACTTCCAAAACCCAGAAGTAATTCCAAAATGAATATTATGAGAAAAATCAAAACTAATAAGGGATCCAATCAAAAGGACAAAATAGGGCTATCCAAACAGAAAACACACAAATCAATACATGGTGTTTGTAAACATACATCACACATGCCCCAATTTACAAATATATTAAAGATGCAAATAACAAGGTTTATATTCCTTTGGTGACCTCTCTTGGGATCACGCAGTGAATAAGTGGTAGTTGTAGGATTCAAACACTGTTCTCCAGTTTTATAGCCCGTGCTTCTATGCTGGCCCTACTCTCTCACCATTAGCTCAAACTGCTTCCCATCAGAGGAAACTCCTGCAGCACAGTGAGAGGGAGAAGCACAGGGCAAGTCTGCAAACTGTCAACTCACCTGAAAGTGTGATAAGGTTAAGGTATAATATAAAATCTCTTCTGATCCCTAAATGAATCAGAAATGTTAACCCATGTGCTGCAATTGGAACGTACTGAAATTGTGAACTGATATATTAGTATGTGGCAGAGCAAGGGTTAAACTCAAGCCCTGAGTCTGTGTAACAACAGAAGAAACACAAAACCCACATAATCCGTAGAAACTGCCAGTATATGTACATGCAATGCAGCACAACATAACGGACACACAGTGACATAAACACAAATGCTCACATTTTGAACCTGTATGCCTTACATGGCCCTTTGGGAACTGGGGCTTTCTTCAGGGCCAGTGCCATTTCAAGGGAAATGGAAAGTGAGTTAGAGCACCAATATTAATTGAAAGGTTAAAGGTTGAAGAGAAGTGAACTCGTGTAAATCATGACATCATGCTTAGCCAAGCAGGGCTGTTTGTTTCTAAACATTCCAGGTACTCTTATAACCATTATAGATCATGGGTGGATCTTAGTGATGGTCTTGACCAATCACAGCGTTCTTTCAGTTATGCATGAGATACTTTTATTTCGTAATAGTGTCTCATGCGCTTGGGCCTTAGTAATGGGTTTCTTGCTAGCTCTGCTTATTAAGAAAGACACCATTTTTCATGTGAAATTGGTAGTTTTTAAAAAGTAAATGTCAAGATCTATAATATATTTCTTCTTTGCAAAAACTTTGCTAGTGCACCAGTTAGGGTAACTTAATGCCACAACAGTATGGAAATGTGGTGTTAGGGTTTTCAACCCTAACTCCCCACCCCACCTCTACCCCCAAGCAGCAAAAGCAAAAACATTAAGGTTTTGGGTCTCTGGAATCTGGCTAATCAGTAATGGTGTGTTCCTTGGAGTTGGCAACCTAATGCTCCCCCACCCCCACACTCATAGCCTGTAGTCCAAAGCACAAGGAACAGCTTCATGCCAGGGCCTCATAGTGATACACTCTTCAAAGGTAGAGAATTATGTTTCATAACAGGTTGGCGACATAATTTGTTGTAAGTTTCTTCATGCAGGGCCCAAGAAAGGAGATCATGTGTGATGTTGTTTGACCAGGGAATGAGATGGGCATTATGGCTGACAACCCCAAGGAGACCTCACCACTGATTTGCCAAACCTCCTCCCTTGGATCGGCCCTGCAACTTCTCATTCCTGAACCCGGTCATTGGTGTCGGAAGCAGTAATCTACCGCTGCACTGGCAGGCCAGTTAGAAGAGGTTACCATATGTCAGATGAACTGTCGAGAGTCTACAGAATGTCAAAATTTGACAAACAGAAAAGGAAGGAAAAGAAAGAAATGTGGAATATTATACAAACTGTATTCCAAAGCATTTTATAAGCCTCAAGACGGAGTGGAGGGATGTTACTTCCAGTTCCAGTGCACAGGGAAAGATTGGGGACATACAGAGCTGTCCGACTGATGCCTGGGGCTCTTCTTTTTTTCAAATCTGTTCTTTTTCCATTCTGATTCTGCTCCTTATAATAATAATAATAATAATTTTTATTTTTATGGTGCCTTTCAAAATACCAAGGCGCCTAACAAAGTTTAAAATAACACATCAAACATCCAGCATCATAAATAGTATAAAACAATTAATCCAGTTGCAGAAATCATTCACCAAAGCTTGGTACCACAGGTATGTTTTTAAAGCTTGTTTGAATCCTCCATGGTCAAGCACTCCCATAACTGATGGGGTAGAGACTTCCAAAGGGTTGGGGTCACATGCATGAATGCCCGGCCCCAGAAGATTTCAGACACACCTTTGGAATCTCTAGCAACCCTCGTCAGCTTACTGGAGCGATTGTCCAGGGCAGTAAGGGACCAGAAGCTCTTTCAGGTAGTCCAGACCCTGTCCGTAGGGCTTTAAAAGTCAGAAGACCGACTTTAAAGGTGATCTGCCACTGTACTGGCAGCCAGTGCAGTCCACGCAGCACCGTGAAATATGTCAAAAGCCGGGCCTCAGCGTTCTGCACTAGCTGCAAGTGGTGGATTTCCACCCCAGGTAGCTCTAGATAAAGGGAGTTGCAACAATCTAGGTGCAAGGACACAAAGGCATGGACCAGCCGAGGAAGATTACCAGAGGGAACAAGGTGCTTAATCCTGGAGATAGTCCTCAGATGGTAAAAGAGGATTTGACGACAGCTGACACCTGCGAATGCAGAGTCAGCCCTTCATCAAAAATTACCCCAGGTTTCACACCCATTCAGAGGTTGGGAGTGATAAGCCCCCAAGAAAGACCTGAGGGGCTTAACGTGCCCCTCGCCCCCCTATCCGCGTGTTGGGTCCACAACCAGCACCTCAGTCTTTTCTGAGTTCAACTTTAGCCAACCTGAATCCATCCACTCCTGGATTTCTAGCAGGCAGCTATTAAAGACTGAGAGAGCTCCATCCTGGTCAGGTGCAAAGAAGCAGAGCTGGGTATCATCAGCATAGCAGTGAAACCTCAGCCCATACCTTCTTACAATGCCTCAGAGGGCAGCATATATACTGCAAACAACATGGGGACAACACTGAACCCTGGGGACCCCACATGACAGAGAAACTGGATCCGAGGAATAAACCCCAGACGCCATCTCTGAGTTCTTCCAGTGAGGAAGGTGTAACCCACCTGAGGACTATACCCAACAGTCCACAGATGAACCTCAGGTGACCAAGTAGACCCCATGGTCCACAGTGATGAATGCTGGTAGAGAGATCCAGAAGAACCAAGATGGAACAGTTTTCCCATCTCTGGCCATCAGGAGATCATTGAGCACCTGAACCAGCACTGTCTCAGTACTATGCCTCTTTTGAAATCCAGACTGGAGGGGTTTATAGATGTCATGGATGGTCAAATGGTTCTCCAGCTGCACGGCCACTACTTTCTCAATCACCTTCCCTAAAAGGGAAGGTTGGAGATTGGTCTGTAGTTTGCATGGCAGTCTGGGTCCAAAGAAGCTTTCTTCAAAGGGGTGTTACCACCTTCAGGGAGCTCTGTGCCCTATGCGACCACCCAGCACCTTTGCCCCCTACAGTGGCTTCCACTTTCCAACCTCAGCTTACAACCCCATGGTGGGGCCAATGCAGTTCAGGTCCAGAGCACCTAAAGGTAGTGAAAGGTGCAAGGCCTGAGTATACTGAGCAGCATGCTTAAGGCCAGGAAGTTTTATTCCCCTTTTGTCCCTTCCTGTGGACATCTGCTTGCTAGGGCTCCATATGTGCACAACCATGCAGGTGTTTATCATCTGTCAAACAACTTTTGAACAGATCACTCAGGGTATCATACAACACATACTGTCAGCATGCTTATTGACAGGAGGTACATATCTTTAGGTTTGGCAAAGTACTGACCAACTCTGAGGTGTTCTGTTCAGCTTAAGGGACCCAAACATTGTCAAGCACCCTCTCCAGTCCCCAAATAGTTTTACATACACATATACTGCACATAGTGACATTGTAATTTAAGGGCAGAAGTGGAATAATCTTATTGTCCAGGATGCCTTGCTTGCTTGCTACATTAACATGTTCTCATTTTGTGTTTAATATATATATAATTAAATGTGTAGTTAGGAAATGTTCATTTAGGGATTAGCTGTGCAAAGCACTTTCGCACCATGCACTTTTTTGCTGTTTTGCACTTGAGGTTGTTTTAAAGGGATCGTTGTGAATCGCAGAAAATATGTATGTCAGGATTATGACTAGAAAAGCTGCATATAAAAGAAGGAAGAATCAGAACAGGCTGCACCCCAATTACGCCTCAGCAAGAACAAAATGTAAGGGTGCTTGTACCACATGTAACCAGCCTCTGTCATCAGCCAACTCGAGGCAGGTTACCAGAGAGAACTTGAAGGGTTACTCTAACCCTAAGAGCTGTTCTCTGTGGGAATTGCCCAGAGACAGGATGTCTGGATATGTAAGCATTAAGCCAAGACACAGCATTTTCTACTAGAAAATTAATCCATGCGGGGTTAGCTCCAACCACCCAGGCATGGATTAATTCTCCATTGTAATATGGCTTGCTGTATGGTTGTGTTAAGTTAAAGACAGATTGGTTATAAGGTACCACATGACCATGGTTTAATTTTTCTAATAAACCATGCTTGCTGTAATAATTCCCTCATTCAACAACAGAACTGAAAATGGACAATTACAACACAATGCTCCTCCATATGTGGAGTCATGGAATAATATCATAGGTGGATACCCAGTATGGAAATAGGGAAACTCCAAATCCCATTGATAAAACCAAACTGCAAATAAACAATAAACTCTAAAGCTCAATGTGACAAATGAGAAAACCAAACTGCAGGGTTGGGAGGGTATGGTTTGTCTGGACATTTTCGTGCTCTATGTACCCTGTTTGTGCTTGTAAACTGAAAAATCAATAAAGTTGACTAAATTAAAAAAACTGCAGACAAACATCAAATCTGTAAAGGTTAGTGTGGAAAAAGATTGTAAACCGGATAGAAAGAAATATCACTTGAACTGTCACCTGATGATTTGGGCAATCTGGAAAGAAAAACGGAGCCCAATACTCATAGGAACACTAATTGGGCGATGAACATTTGTCTTGATTGGCAAAATCAACATCAGTGCAAACTGACATCATCAGTATCTCAGTCCCATAACTAGCTGTCATTCTCGTCATTTTTATGGCTCGTAGGATATCTGAAGGAAGCAATACAGCGTAAGTTACTTCATAGGCCTCTGTGCAGGCCTGAACAGGTACTGTAATAGTGTTGAAGTCAAGTGGAATAGTAACATTGCTAGCAACACTGAATTTAAAGCTGCAAAGAATGTATTTGTTGCTGTATTAAAAGAATACAGGCATGCAGGCCAGGACATAGTGGCTCATCATCCAAGAATTACTGCACCGTGTCTGCACATGTCCAAAATTAAATCCACAGTCTGTATACAGCCTAGTACACAGACTGTGGTTTGAACTTCAACTCGGTCTTGCCAGACGGGACGTGAGGGCTCCAGCAAGTTAAAGCAGCAGTCATTTCACTGTACACAGATGAGAATGGAGAGAATATCTCACTTGCCTTTAATGAAGCCACGAAAACCATAATCAAATAAATGAGGCAAATAGAGATGCCCTAAAAGGGTGGTATTCTTACAACCTGAAAGCCCTAATCGACCAGGAAGCGCCTCTACAAAGAGTGCATCTACATGTGCCCAGAAAATGCACCATCATTTTATCTTCCCTAAAAGTGCCTCAATCTGTCCTCAACAAACAACAAGTGTGGTACAGGAAGCAGCCGATGGGGATAACTATCTTGGAGAAATGATGTTGCAGATCTCCCGCCAGTGATGCAGAGCTCAGCCTCAGGTATACAAACCACTGTAAAGAGTGGATGGGCTGCTTCTATTGTGCTCAAACACAGACTGCACTTCCACTGGAGCACATGAATCACTTTCTGTTCCTTCTTCTTTGGCCTTCATTTGGGTGCAGGATGAAGGCTCTGGCAGCACTTGCTGGGGATCATTTCTGTTGCCGTGCATTGCATTGTTAACCCCATCGGCTGCTTCCCATACTACACTTGTTTGCTGAGGACAGATTGGAGCACTCTTTTGGGTGAAGATAAAATTATGGTGCATTTTCTGGGCACATGTAGATGCTCTCTTTGTAGTGAGTGACTGGGCACTTAGGGCTTTGGATTGTTTATTTATTTTTATTTATTGGGAAATTGAATTACAACCTTTGAGTCAGAGGCTTCTTTACAAAGGCTCCACGTCAGTTAACAGAGACTAGACAGTAGCAGAACATTGATGATAAAGTACAGTTTGAGAACATAAAGAGCATATTTAAATACAAAATTGATGCATACGTCATGGTACAGAAATACAGGGCTGGAATAGACCTTGGGATGAGGACATAGTCACAGTGGAATAGCACACTGAGGGAACAGGAGGAGGGAAGGAGGGAAAGGAAGGAGCCAAAACCAGGGTGTATAGGTGAATCACAGGTAAGGGAAGAAAGGGGAAAGATGGAGTGGAGGGTAGCAGGAGGGAGAGCTGGACAGAACCCATTGTCTGAAATATTAATTGCGGGATAAAACTGGGGAGAGAGGAGCAGAGCAGAGCAGGAGCTGGGAAGAAGGAAGACAATAAGGCAGGACAGAGTCTATAGTCAGGCTACCGAGCAATTATGGGCAGTTACAGGAGCGACTGGTGAGAAGGTGAGTGCGGAGGAGGGATTTAAATAGGCCAAGCTTGGTTTCCCTTGAAATGTGGGAAAGGAGGGCATTTAACCACAGGGAGGTATAAACAAAAGTGCTGACCAAGCAGGTTTTATGTCATGGCATTACATGGATGGACTTGAAGGAGCTCCTAGTGGTCCTTGTGGGTAGAACAGGTTGTATGGTGTGGAGAGGCTGAGGGCAGTAAGCCCGAGGAGATCTTTTGGCAAGAAGACACGGTGGCATTGAAGCCTATCATTGAAGTCCAGCCATTTAGTTTGGCTATAGAGGGTGCAGGTGTGGGTGGTCCTTGGGCATCCTAGAGAGAGCGGCAGGCTTTATTAAGGCTCACTCTGACTGTGGAGTGCCAGTTATCCACAGCCCCATATATGGTAATGCCATAGTCTAGAATTGATAGAACAGAGGAGGAGATGGCAAGTTGGAGGGCTTCAGGGGAGGCAGTTCCGTGACGGTATAGAAGGCCTATTGGAGTTGAGAAGGAAAATAGGTGATGTGTATGGACATGGAAAGTGAGGGCTGGGTGAATATAATACTCAGATATTTGAATGTGTGGGCTTGTTCAAGTGGGAGTGCAAGGGAGGTGTTGATGCACAGATAGTGAGAATACCACTCTTAGGCATCTCTGTTTGCCTCATTTATTTGATAATGTTTTTTGTGGCTTCATTAAAGGCAAGTGAGAGATATTTTCTCCTATTCTCATCTGTGTGTAGTGAAATGACTGCTGCTTTAACTTGCTGAGGCCCCACATCCCTATCTGGCAGACCGAAGTTGAAGTTCAAACCACAGTCTGTGTGCTAGGCCATACGCAGACTGGGTTTAATTTGGGACATGTGTGGATACAGTGCAGGATGGCATCAGTAATTGGTGGATGATGGGCCCTATGTTCTGGCCTGTATGCCTGTATTCTTTAATACGGCAACAAGTACATTGTTTGCAGTTTAAATTCAGCATCGCTAGCAATGTTACTGTTCCGATTGACTTCAACACTATCATAGTACCTGTTCAGGCCTGCATGGTGGCCTGTGAAGGAACTTATGATGTATTGCTTCCTTCAGATGTCCACACAGAGCTATAAAAATGACTCGAATGATAGCTAGTTCAGGGACAGGGATACTGTTGATGTCAGTTTGCACTGATGTTGATTTTTGCCAGTCAAAAAAATGTTCATTGCCCAATTAGTGTTCCTAGAGTATTGGGCTCATTTTTCTTTCAGATTGTCCAAATCATTGGGTGACAGTTCTAGGTGATGTTTCTTTCTATCCGGTTTACAATCATTTTCCCCACCAACCTTTAGAGGTTTGCTGTTTGTGTGCAGTTTGGTTGTATCAATGGAGTTCGGGTTCCCTTATTTCCATACTGGGTATTCACCCACGATATTATTCTAATGACTCCACATATTGAGAAAGTTGTGTTGTTATTGCCATTTTCTATTCTGGTGGTGAATGACTGAAATTACTATAGCAAGCTTGGTTTATTAGAAAATTAAACCATGGTCATATGGTAGAATTTTAACCAATCTGTCTTTACATAACACAACCATGCAGCAAGCCATGTTACAATCATGTTTGAGTGTCCTGACGTAGCCAAGAGTGGGGAAACTAGAGCAAGAATATGCATAGTTCTGCCTTCCCCAAACTCCTATATAAGAGGAGGGCATCAGGGCAGTTGGGGCCAGCTAGCAGGGTTTGGAGCCTGGGATGAAAGAGGAGCAGTCCAACCTCTCTGGCTGCGACTGGGCTTTGGGGGACCAAGCAGTCCAAGAGATGGTGGCAGAATCCTGGATTTAGGGGGCACTGGTCCCTCTTTGTGCCTGGTCTCCAGAGAAGAAGACCATCGGGAGCAGTTGAGGGATGTAGGTCCCAGGAAGCACGCTTCAAGCAGAGCTGAGATAACATGGCCCAAAAAACGTATGGGAGAGTGATGAGCCACCCCTCAAGGAGGTTGCCAGGAACCTTGCAGATTCACTCCCAGCAGTAGTGAACAGAATTGGGAGAATTTAGTTCATGTTTGGAGCAACCATAAGTTAACCCTGCTTAATTAAATGCTTGCTGTGAAAGTCCTAGGCAGTTCATACTGAAACCCTGACAGGTACCTGAGGAATTGGCATCAGGTAGGAGGGGGCTGGCAAGGTTGGGGTTGGTAAAATCCCATGTAAGGGGCCAGACATGGGAACCTGTTTTTTAGGTCGCAACGGCAATCAGAGGAGTGTCAAAGGAGGCACCTGTGGCCAGACCAACCATGCTTTATGCACTTAGTAGTGATATCATCTGCTGAGATGCTTTTTCTATTTACAGTCCTGCTGGGTACATTAGGACTTCAGCGTACTGGCGTGACCCCAGATAAGTGCTTGCCTGCTGGGGAGAGTGCCACCAAACAAAATGGTCTTGGGAACACTAGGGCGCCAAGGACCCTACAAGGGAGGGTAGGGATTGGTAGAGTTGGAACAGACCCAGTTCTTTATTCAGCATGTAATCTTGCCCATTTAGTTCAGGGAACCTGGAAATATATAGGCCCCAAAGCTAATGTGGATATCATCAGACCTGTTTTAGCAGCAGCAGAGCAGTGTAATATGGTGAGAGTTATTCAGAAGCTCCAAGAGTTTGAATGTACAGTCATGTAGGGCATGGCTCAGGGAATTTGATTCTGTAGTGTGAGCAATGTACCATTGTGAAAGTTATGGCCAGGGAAGTACTATAAGAGTCTGAGAGCTTAATGTCTTGCAGCTAATTAATAAATATACGCTGTGCTTGATCCCTGCTCTGGAATAGACATCAATTTGTGTATGGTCTCATGTTCTTGGTACCCAGAGTATGGTTTTAAGGTGCCCTGATACCCATCACCCTGACCTGGGTTGTTGATGCAGCTGTTGGTGTTGCAAAACTGATATTCATGGCGTGAGTGGGTTCTGGTGCCTCCGGACATGACAGCATCCATACCCCTAAATGCAGGAAGGTAACCTGGGACCCCTTACATATATGTCGGCGGTTGAACACTGTTTGGTATTGCATTTTGAACAGTAACATTTATTGCAATAACTCCACTACTGAGATGTTCACCTTTCATTTTCCATCTTTTTTTTTTATTTCTTCTTAGGTCTCATATATGAAGTCATATATGAAATATATATATATTATAGTCCACTGTCCTGATCTTTAAAGGAGCCTTGAAAACCCACCTTTTTAGTCTAGCTTTTAATGATTTATAATAGTTTTAAACTCTGTTTATTTATTGTTTTATGTTATTGTACAGGCGCTTTGATTGAAGAAACGCCTTTTATAAATAAAAATTGATTGATTGATTGATTGAAGTATTGGCAGCAACTTAAAGCGAACTGAGTGCACGTTTTTTCTCTGGCTGTTTAAAACATGACTTAGCCACCTTTAAAGTGTCCCAACAGTTTTCTAGATTTCTCCTCTGGGTAACCAGTGCAGGCACACTGACAAATGTTGTGTTTCTCCAGCAAGTGTATTTGATATCATGGTGAGTATGTGGCTCCTGTCTGTAAGAGGATAGGGTACTCATTCCTCACAGATCCACTAAAGAAGGGGGTGAGGTGGAAATGCTGCATGCCTGTACTGCAAACCCAGCACTGCAGCACTAATGATCACCGGATAGTGCAGAAGCCAGTATCATGGACTCAGAGCAAGGACAATGATTTAAGAGCAGCTATGAACTTCATTATGTACTTGATAAACAAAATGATTCATGAGTTGTATTTTTTATTACTGTGTTTTCTGCCTTGCTTGGTCTGTTGCTATCTAGTCAGCCCCCACCAGCTCTGTCACCCACCTTCCCCAGGTCCTTACCCCCATCCTCTGTCCCTGATGGGTTGCCCCATGATGGGGCCTTTGGGTGTACCACTCTGGATGTCCGGATCTGGTGGAGGAGGTGCCTAGTTGGTAATGTGAGGCCTGTGAGGGATGCCGTCATTCTGCTGCAGTCAGCTTGATTTTTTACACTTTATTTCTCTCTAACCCAGGTGGTACTCTAACTCATGTGTGTGTGTTTGGGAGTCCAGGGGTCAAAATTAGCACCAGACCAATAACCAGATGCTGGTAAATTTGTATCAAGCTAGTGAGGATTTTCCTTTAACTAGCCTTTGAGGCTTGTGGGTGAAGAAGGTAACATTTCAATAAGTACACCAGCTGGGCCAGTGGAAAAGTCTGTGGGCTAGTGGCTTTTCCCAGTCACTATCCCTGCTGGCTGGTGGCTGTAAAACTTGATTTGACCCTGGGAACTATGCCTTGGTTTTGTGTAGCATGCTCCAGCCAGGAGAGTAAGCTCCCTGGCCCACCAGTAGGAGATGCTGTCGACCGCACATGCCTCCTCACATCCCTCAGCGGAACACTGCCATGGGTAGTGCTACCTGTAGCCTGGATGCCTGATCACTGGTACCCACATTTGTTACCGAACTCAGGTTTGCCAATAAGAAGCGCATTGCCCTTCTGTGAAGCCATGGACGGCCTAGTTGTTGCCATTTTTAGGCTGGATGAGCCCTAGTGAAAATAGGTTGAACCACCTACTGCAACTTGCTGTATTTTTAATAAGAAATGCAGTAAATTACAGTATTTTCACTGCCACATTGTATTTTTATTAGCCACATTTGATTTTCTATAGCTGTTGGCTACTGTGGCTATCCTTAGCGATCACCAGGAAAAATGTTATTAAAAAAGTTTGTATAGCAACAGCAGTATTACAAAACATCATTTGAGTAGCGGTTGTTTTGCTACGCTATACTAGGTAAAACATTCCCTGGCAATCATCCAGCAAGAAAATGCATTTTTTAATTTTCAGTTCTTTCAGAGTTTATACAACACATCATGCTAGAATATCAAAGTATCTGTATAAAAGTATTTGACTTTCCCACTCTGACTGATCTCATAGTGGCTTTGTTTATCACACCATAGTTCTTAACAGCATAGCAGTTTGTGACTGTGATACCACAAACACAACAATAATGAGGTCCATTTGGAGGCAGATACTTTTGAAAGACACAAATACTGAAATATCTGAAGTAGTTAGTAGACTGATTATACAAGAAAGTAAAAAAAAAAACTAGAAATTACGAAAGTTAAACATAATTGTTATAATCATTTAAGTCTTTTATTATAAGGTGATTCATGAAAGACCAGAGTGAAATTCACCATTGAACAAAGAGAGGATTCCGTGGAAAACAAAGATTGAAATTATAGCTTTTGTGCTATCAACATAATCATTTATGCTGCATTTATGCAGTTGTAGTTCTGTGTTTTGTGCATTCACAATAAGATAATTACTGAAGTCTAAGCGTGAGCAGCAAAAGCGAAGTGTCTGATGGAACTCAGTCAGATAAGTGATTACTCTAAGGTTCAGTTCTTTCACAGTCAGGGTTCAAATACCTGCAATTATTCAGTCTACAGTTTGGTACAAATGACTTTGATCAAGATAAATTAACGTTCTCCTCCAAGGATGATGGAATATTATTTGTTCCTCCTGATTAGGTATCAGAAAGATACATTAAGGACCATAATTAAGAATTGATAGTGCATGACAGGCAGAACCAGACCAAGATGATTACTACAACTGA
Source organism: Neoceratodus forsteri (assembly GCA_016271365.2). Lineage (NCBI taxonomy): Eukaryota > Metazoa > Chordata > Ceratodontiformes > Ceratodontidae > Neoceratodus > Neoceratodus forsteri. The sequence continues at coordinate 1,477,303,890 of CM057453.1, read as the reverse complement.
TGTTTTGCATAGTGCGGATATAAAGGAGAAGAGCTGGTTATAAAGCAAGGCATAAACTGGTTTGTTGTTATTGCTCATCCCAGGTAACTGTTCCATCATTTGCCGACCCGCTGGCACAGCGGTAGTGCTATCACCTGTAGAGTGGCAACCTGAGTTCGGAATGAGCTCGAAAGTCTGAGTGTTGCCACGGAGAGGTTGGCAGAGCATCCGATGGACTGCTCTCCACCTCTGGGGAGGAGGGATCCACCGTGGTCCAGCATTTGAGTGCCAACCAGAGGAGGCTAGGTGTGTGCTTCAGGCCAGGACCACATGGAGACAGACTGGACCACTGTCGGACATCTGCAACATGTGTGTGGATGCACACGCTGCAATGACGTCATTGCATGTCCGTGGCCAACAGAGTGGGAGTAAAAAGGGAAAAATGTGGCAAACCGGCCAAATAGCGCAAGCACTTCCCTCTGCACCTAGCTATGGAGCCCTCCAAGCCTTGTAGCTAGATCCTGTGTTCAGTAGACGCAGCTTTGCTGATACCCCCTGCCGGGGAGCCCTGGGGGCACTGATGGCCAGAGAGTACCCCATTATGGTGGCACGGAACAACAGAGGTAAGAGGGGTGTTGTGATGCCGATGACTGCCAGGGCCCCATGGACCAAACAATGAAACAAAAAATCTCTTGCATCAGTGCTTTTTTGATGAGTTTTTTTTTAGATGACACAAATTCGTTTTGAAACTTGATTAGCAGTCTTTGCTATTGATTAGCAGTCTGATGACATGAATCAGTTTGGAAACTTGATTAACAGTCTTTGCTATTAATTAGTCTATGCTAACCAACAAATTTGGATTACCAAACAGCCAAGTTAGAGGCAGTTTTCATTAAATTATTATTTTAATCCATCTGATAAAATGCAGAAGAGTGCAGTTGCAGGAAAGAAGTGTCAAATTGCAAGAAACATTACTGTAATTCCGTAATTTTACCAGAATTGGGGAAAAGTTACTGCAGCTTGAAGATTTTATTGCAACACAAAAAATCAGTTGATTAGCAGCTTCTGCTAATCCAGGCTATATCGGACTAGCAAATGGCATTTTGGGGTAGCAAATATTTTATGTTTCGAGAATCATTGGCAAAAACTACACAGCCAGGTCTTGAGCTGAGTTACACTGCCTGTGCCTGAATTATCTGTTCTTCATAAACATACAGCAAAAGGGCCTGTGGGATTAAGTCCTCTTTCAGTGTCATGTCCACATTCTGGGAGGTGCAGAAGATGCAGGTAGGCCTGATGATGTGGCAGTAGTGCTTTGTGCTGCCCTGAAGAAGACCAGACTACAGACCTATTGGGCTGTCAGAGTTCAGGTGGTATTGTGGGATCTACCACATCTTGGCGCTTCATTTAGGGCACCGTGTCAAGGCAGCACAAGATTTCCAGTGACTGTCATTTAGGCGGCCACTCTGTTTACGGGGGCTGTGTCCCTGCAGCCCCCTTGTGGTGGCTGTCCCACCTCACACTCCCCTTACTAAATATACCAACTCTGGGGGACGGAACTCAGGAGTGGGGCACAGAGAGGTTGCTCAAAATGACAGTCGACAACATCTGGCACTGTCTAACTTGGCGCCCTAGCAATGTGTGGCAGTGACATGCTCGAGTTCCATAAAGGATGAATAAGACCCCTCACTGCTGATTACTATCCAGTGGTCAATTCAGAGCAGCATTGATGTCACAGTGTGGTGAGCATATATGGGAGTGTATGGGCAGAGACCAGGATCCGCATTTCTTGGTGGCAGTTCAGCTCTAAGTTCAGCGAAAGTGCTCCTGGGCTTTTGTGGCTGATTTGTTTTAATTCTGTAGCAGAAATTATTCACTTCTTTGGCAGTTTTCTGCTTATCCATTGATTAATAGTCTGCATCTTGTGATGTCAGATATGGAGCATGGTGTAGGAGCTTCAGGACAAACCTGACCTTAATTAAGGAGTGCTACTGGGGCTATTTTCCTTCTACTCTAGTTTCTCCTTTTCCCCTTATCACTTGAGACCTGATGAGAATTTATAATGCACCTCAGAACCCATCTTAGCACTTGTAGCACCCTTCAGTGGCACTCAGATGAAATCATCAGCACACTGGCAACCTCTGCCATGAAGCGACTAAGGCAACACTTAAAGTAATGAGCATTCTGTCCTAGCAGAGGAAGGGACGTACGCTCAGGAAGGTATGAAGTGACTCTAACCCTTAGTTAAGGGGTACTTGGGATGCTTGTACTCATCTACCCACACTACTGACCAAGCTTTCTCCTACTCCTTTACAGGTGATAGGAAACAGAGCCCAGAGCAAGAAGGCTAGGGCTAAGAAACCGAGCTGGTTGAGCAAGGAGGTCATGGAAAAGGTAAGGAGGAAAAGAGCTGCCTTTAGGAAATACAAGAAAACAGGGAGGGGAGGACAGAGAGGAGTACTTGACAGAATCGAAGAGGAGACAAGGGCAGTAGGGGAGCCAAAGCATCTACGGAACTCAGGCTGGCACAAGGCATTAAGAAGGGGAGAAGGACTTTTAAGTACATCAGGAGAAAAGGAGCTGTAAGGACCACATAGTAAGGATTAGGAAGGGGGTTGGGTGGAAGCAGGGTGCGATAAGGCGGAAGCACTAAATGAGTACTTCTGCTCAGTATTTAATAAAGAGAAGAGGGGTGACACCCAAGATGGTGAAATGGCAGGCGGGGGGAAGTGGTGACAGATGGGGAAATCATGGAGGCAGAGTTCGAGAGAGGTTTGAAGGCACTGAGGTGGACAAGGCACCAGGCCCAGATGGCATCCACCCAGGGTACTGAAGGAGCTGGCAGAGGTCCTTGCAGGACCTTTGGCAGACCTATTTAATGCCTCGCTACATTGATGTCGTGTACCTCAGGACTGGAGGATGGCTCATGTGGTGCCCCTCCACAAGAGTGGCCCCAAGGATGAACCGGGAAACTACAGACCAGTGAGCCTCACATCCATCGTGGGTAAGCTAATGGAGACTATCCTGAAGGAGAGGCTGGTGGCCCTCTTAGAGGCCAAGGACTACAGGACAGCAGACAGCATGGCTTCATACGTGGGCGATCCTGCCAAACCAACCTGGTCGGGTTCTATGACTGGGTAACTAGGCAACTGGACAGGGGACATGCAGTGGATGTCCTGTATCTGGACTTCAGTAAGGCATTCGACTCAGTGCCACATGGAAGGCTGGGAAGGAAGTTAGTAGGCACAGGGGCAGGTGCAAAGCTGGTGAGATGGGTGGGAAACTGGCTGCAGGGAAGGCAACAGGGTGGTGGTGGGTGGGAGCCTCACACCCAAGGGCAGTGACGGCAGCTGTGTCCCACAGGGCCTCGTGTTGGGACCAGTGTTGTTTGGGATATTCATTGCAGACATATCATGGGACATCAAGAGCAAGATCAGTCTGTTTGCTGATGATACCAAGGTTGGCGTGGTGGTGGATGACCTAGGGGATGGCAGGGGTTGCAGGATGATCTGGCAAAGCTTGAAACCTGGTCAGACACCTGGCAACTGGGCTTTAATGCCAAAAGTGCAAGGTGATGCATTTTGGGATGAAGAACCCAAGGAGCTTACCAGCTGGAGTGCAGCTAGCCCAGACAGAGAGGAGAAGGATCTGGGTGTGCTCATCACAGGGTCAATGAACAACTCGGCACAGTGTGGGAAGGCAGCTGCAAAGGCCAACAAAATGCTGGGTTGTATTGCAAAGGGTATATCCTCAAGGAGGAGGGAGGTGATTCTGCCACTGTATAGGTCATTAGTTAGACCACACCTGGAGTACTACGTGCAGTTCTGGCGTCCGTGATCTGAAGAGGGACATTAAGTTACTGGAGGAGTGCAGCGCGGGGCGACAAAGATGATCAAGGGTCTGGGGAACTTATCATATGAGAGGAGGTTGAAGAGTTGAACATGTACTCACTGGAGGAGAGGAGAGACAGGGGACATGATTGAAACCTTTAAATACATGAAAGGAATAAACAAGACAGGTACAGAGGGCTGTTCAAAGTAAGGGAGGGAGGGCCACCAGGGGCCATGATATGAGACTGGAGCGAGGAAGGTTCAGGAGGGAGATGAGAGACACTTTTTACAGAGAGGGTGGTGGCTGGGTGGAATCGTTACCTGCAGAAGTGGTATGCAGTAGAACAGTGGACTGCTTCAAGCGAGGATGGGACAGGACAAGGGGAGGGTTAATGAAGGGGAAGGGTGGAAGGGGGCAGCTGCAGAATAAGGGGTGCTAGCAATAGCTTCGAAAGCAGACTTGATAGACCTCTAGGCCTTTATCTGCTGGCAAATTTCGTATGTTCGTATTTTACACCCTCTAGATGCTCCCATGGTTTCCTTTAGTGCCTTTCCAATATTCTAATATGTTTTGACATTTTGTTGTGAAATTGATAATCTGATTGTTTTGCACTTGTACGGCCTAAATCCACTTTTCTTCAGCCGTTGCTGCTTTCTCTTTCATACTGCCTGAATATTCCATGACATCAGTAATACCATTGCAAGCCTTTCAGATGACTAGTGTGGAATGGTGTATGTATAGTAACTGATGTCACGGAATGGCTTAGAAATATGAAAGAAAGAGCAGTAGCTAATAAAGAGAGTGAGACTCTACGTAGATCTGAGGGCACCTCAAAGGTAGGTTTATTTATCAAAAACTAGTCAGAGCATATCAGAACACATAACTGGCATGGAAAGGAAAAGGAGAGTAGTTAGCTATGTAAAATAATTCCTTATCACCTTTAACTCTTGGAAACTAACGGCAACCATCTCTATATTCGTACCTTATTGTCCTGGATGTTTCACATGAATCTTTACAGTGACTGATCACCAGCTATTTAATGAACCCATGATATTGTTATTTCAGGGATACCTGACTGTGTGACCCAGACCTCTGAAGGGGCATCATTTTGGTGGCCACCACCATTTCAGCTCAGGCTGTAGGCGCAACATAGGAAGCGATACAGGTCCAGGAGGTTCCAGGCTCCTGCAGTACTAGCACTGTACCTGCTGTGTCTAGCAGGCTCCTACTTCTCTTTTTCCACTAAAACATGGCTCCTCTCCCGAGGCAGAACCACCTGGCTGAGCCAGAATGGTGGGGAGGGGGCAGGACCAAAACAAAGGACCCTTTCAAAGTGTGGGCTTACACAAAGACAAGAATAGAGCCTGGACCTGCAGAAAACTAGTACAGTATTTACTGAACAAAATTGGCACTGAATGGTACATACCTCTCAACTTATCCTCAAAATTGATCTGTCTCTCATCCATCCCTCATGGAAAGGTGCTCTCACACAAAGAATGTGCTTTAAATTCAGACTTTAAAGGAGAAATTCATAATATTCTGAGATGCTTAATCAAAATAAACTTTATACAAGTAAGCATAATGGTTTCCACGGTGTTCTGGGCCTGTATCTCTATGTTTGAAAATGTGTCCATCTTTATGAGGTTCAGTGTCCTTCATTGTCCCCATTTTGAGTGTCCATGTCCGTCATTTCAGTGACAAAGGTTGAGAGGTATGCTGGGTTCTGCAGCATCACAAAGTTCTGTGACAGAATGCGGCCCTGTTGGTCTGTTCCTCAGCCTCAAAGCTGCAGGGTTTCTGGGGCCTTGTCAGAAACAGCCACAACTAGGTGAATAAGAACTGAGGACACCGTCTGCTTTTGGGAGGAGTGGGAATAAAGAGGCAAAAGTCAGTAAGCAGAATGAATGGACAGGAGAGCCCTGGCCTGTTACCACAAGACCATGCTTTCTAGATCTTGGAGTCATATCTGTGGACTCTGTCCCTACCCACCATATTCACCAAGCAGTGCTCAGATAAGGTTTCTCAGGTGGTACTGTACTCCCTCATTTTCAAGGTGAGGGTAAAACCAAATCTGGATGGGTACAACGACAAAATTCTTAAACTGGCAGAGAACATTTTTGTTTTTGTAATAAAACAAAAACACAACTACTGCTGGGGTATATATATATATATATATATATATATATATATTTTTTTTTATTTTTTAAATGAAATGTCTGGAAACAGTTTGTTAGTGTGTGATTTATTTCTCTTTGTTCTTAGTTTTCTTTTGTTGTTGTTGTTGTACTCTTCCCTTATCTAGTATTTAACTCAAAGGCAGCAGGCAGCATTCTCTCCCTCCATCTCCTGGACTGTAGAGCATTGTGGGATATAGAAGTGTTGACTCTCTCTCCTTAACCCCTGTCCAACCCACACACACTGCACACATGAAGGCCACATCAGTATTCTCTCTCCTCCAGCTTCTAGAAGATTCCTTAGTGTTGAGGGATACAGTGCTGCCAGCTGGTCCTGACCCCCACCCCACAAACACCCCATGGCAGCATATAATTGCTAAGTAAGGTTTTCTTTCAAAACAAAAATATATTTCACATTTTACCCTCTGGTGCTGCTGACTCTCTACCTCCCCATCAATTTATCAAGAAAAAAAAAAACCTGGCAGGCATCACAGCACAGATAGCAGCTGTGCCTGTGCCATTCTGTTGCTGTGAGTCTCCTTCACAGGGCCACCCCAACAACTAGTAAAAGGGTTGCGCATACAGAACTGCAAAATTCAAAGTGCCATTTATCTGAATAGATATTTGGGTTCTCACATACAGGACTATAAAATCCAAAACACTTTTATTGGAATAGATATGTGTGTTCTCGTATAGAGGGCGGCAACATTCAAAGCAACTTTTATTTAAATAAATCGATATCTAGGTTCTCACATAAGAACTGCAAAATTCAAAATGCCTTTTATTTGAATAGATATCTCACTTAGTCTTAACTAAACAGATTTAAAACACCACGTTACCAAATTCCAAAAGAGCACTGGCAAATACCCGACAGAACGTTTGGTGATGGTGTTTTAAATGTTTGTCTAAGACTGACTGAGACATCTATTTATTGAAATAAAAGGCACTTTAATTTTCAGTCCTAGTGAGCTATTTTGTCATTCCTATTCACAGCAGAAGCACAGACATTTGGAGTGCTGTCTGGCCTTAATCCCTTCCCCAAACTTTCTCTGCCATGTGTATGGACTACATACCCTAAGTCCAGTTTCACAAAGCCCCATGCCACTACCTTCATGTCCAACTGAGGTATTAATGAACTGCTGTCCTGATCCTGGCTGTTAACTACTACAGCTCACTGCACTGCTTGCCTGCCCACCCTCACTAATCCTTCTGCCACACTACTTGCTCCTGTTAAAATAGCTGTCGCACATGCATCATTCCAGAAGCAAGCATCATCATGGTGACATGGCAGGCACAAGGAAGCTCAAGAGGGAGGCAGTGATGAAAAGCCATTGATCACATAGGGTCAGTGGCCACATACAATGCATAGGGCCTACAGGCAGACTGGATGTGCCTAGCAGTCCTTATCTGCCAACAATTTCTGTGTTTCTATGTAAGGCCAAGAAAGGCTGCTGGCAGATGGGTGGGCAGCACTTTATTTTTACACTAAGGTATCTATCTAATTAGTGGGACAGCATGGTGGCTCCATGATGGTGGGGGACTGCTTCCTGAAAACTAGAGGAACTCCGAGCACCCAGTGTAGTTGGGTGTGGGGAACCAAAACAAAGGAAGACTGTCTAGACACTGAGCTTGATCAGGCCCTTTCCTGCATGTATGATATACAGAGCACTTTATAAAAGGTGTGCAAAGCTCATTCCACAAGCATATATAAGGCATGCACATACCGTATGTGAAGCACTTCCCCAAGTGCAGGGCCTGGGCTAATGAGTGGAGGAACACATTGCTCAAGAACCGGAGCAGCCAAAAAATAGGAGAGAAGCAAATATCCGTAGATGTCCTGACTGATACAGTATATCCCAATTATAATTTTAAAATGAAGGTACCTCAGTTAGACTATGATATGAAGATCCCACGAAACCTAGGACATGCATATTCATTTCAGACATTAATTTCTGTTCTATGGAATTCGGTATTCCTGTTTAGATATACAGTAGCATTTTTTTTAAACAAAATTATTAAAATCTCTTACTGGTGGGCAGGTGTGACAGGGTGGAATAAGACTCTGTCCCATTTGCTGTGCAGAAAGAGTTGAAAGCAAGGATCTGTTCTGTCCTCTTCTTTTCTATCTCTTGCCTGCCTGATTGCACAATAACATTTTTTGAGAGACCTAGGAACTGATCAGTCTGACGGTCTTGCAACCCCCGCTATCTACCTGGGCCTTCATTTGCTGTTCTCGTTTTCTATCTTTCTTCCCTTGGATATCTGTGGTTGTTGTGACACGAAGACAGCCAGTTCTGAGTGCTCTATCATTTTTCTTAATATAAAAAAATGTGGTATTAAATTGTCTGCTGGAAATACCAATGCACTTGGAATGACATCACTCACTCACCCCACCCCGATCTCAGTATGTGAGATGACCACACACACACAGGAACTTAGATAAAGATCTAACACTTGCAAGGCCAGATAATTACAGGGCTAGAAGGTACCTAAATCAGGGACATCCTGTTTATGTAGTTTACTTATCAGTGGCCTAGTGACAGGAAAGACAATATCCATTTTTTACAATGTTTACAGGAAGGAGAAGCAGATGTAATACCTTTGTGTGGAATTAAAGGCTTTGATGTCTGTGAAGATTAGAAAGACCCTTTACATCAAAGAGTTATTGAGAAAATGGTGTTATGCTGAAGGAAAGAGAATCTCACTGCCTTGTAAGGATATCCTATTTCCTATGGAGATATGTATTTTTAATATATCCTGAGAGGGAGGAGTAAAGTGACTTCATCCAAAAGGGCTGGAGAATCCAGCTTTAGCCTATGATTCTGTTTTCATAGAGGGTTATTCTTATCTGACTGAGAGAAGAAGCAACATCAAGCACTGTTAGGAGATAAGTATTCTGTGGATAAGAATTTAGTTTGCACATTTAAACCTGTTTTGTTTAATGACTTGTATGTGTTGGGATATTTTGTTCTGTAATATTTTCTGTTTTCCTATTTTTTTTTGTTATTCTCTTCTTTATTTGGTTTTCATACAGTACATTCCGTTCGACTGTGTCCATCGTAGATAAAAGTAGGAATCAGGCCGAGTACACAGAGTGTTCTTATAAACATTAGAGCAGTTAATGTTTTGATAAAGTCCTAAAGTTAACTCCAACAATTGTAAAATTATAGTCCAAAAAGGCCCAGGCAGTTCCAGGACCTTAAATCTGAAGTGATTAGATTCGTGGAGGATACTGGTATAGGCCTTAGATGACAAAGAAAAACCTTAGTAGTTAAAAACCATTAATGTAAAATAATTTGCTGTCATATAAATCAACCTCTAGGCACCCAAACCTCAGTAATAAAGGCGGGGGTCCCACACTCGCTAGCCACACCCAAGCTGAAAGATAGGGAAAGGGGAGCAGCAGGAGGGGGAGAGCCAGAGGGAGGAGAAAGAATTGTCAAATTATGGGACAAACGTTGGGTCTTTAAGCATATAATACAAGAGCCATCTATTCCACCTTGAGTTACATTTTCTTCTCTGTTATTTAATCTATAGGTTAATTTTTCCATATGGTAGATTTGCTTAGATATAGTCCACCAGTCCCAAAGGGATGGGATGTCAGGGTCAGCCACAATTTGGTAATGGCCTTTTTCCTGCTGACAAGAGAATGGCTAAAAGATAGCGGGTGCCCTGATCTCCGAGGTCTTCAGGGAGAATTAAAGGATAAACACCTGCGGGGTGAGCTGGAAAGGCCTATCAAAGATCTCATGGAGCTCAAGTTGTAAGCTTGGATAAATGAGGATAGCTTAGGGCATGTATACATTACATGTGTAAGATGAGCTTTGCCTTCACCACATAGTTGCCAGCAAGCGTGAGCTCCCAGATGTAATGACTAGTGACCTCTGGTGTATAGAAGTATCTAACTAGGAATTTCCAGGAGTATTCTTGCCATTGGTGTGAGCTAGATGTGCGAGCCACCTGCCTGCAGGCCTGTTCCCACTGTTTTTATAGGTCTACCCAATTCATGTTGCCATTTTTCACGGTGTCAACCAGATTAGCCGCGCATGAAGATATCAAGGCATGATAGAGGACTGATATTAGGTGTCTCTGATTTGGGGAGGAAAACAAAGACTGCATACTTACAATCAAGGGGCCAGCATTCAGGACAGTGCACTGTGATGGCAAGGACCCGTAATAGTGTCTTAATTGTAAGTATCTATAATGGTGTGAGTTGGCAGACCAAATTTTGGCTGTATTTCCTGAAATGACCATAGTCTCCTCCAGTTATAATTTGGAACAGATATCTTAGGCCATACCTTGCCCATTGACGGAAAGCATTATCAAGCCTCCCGGCTGAAAGTCTGGTAAGACCGCTATTGGGCAGATTAATGGGATAAAGGAAAATAGAGAGCTGTCTCCTAACCTGGTACCAAGAGAACACTCTGTGCTGTATATCTCGGGCAGGTTCTGGAAGTCAGCTGAGTGTCTTGTCCCAGGTACAATATGTCAAAGTATTCCAAATCTGGAATAACTGCCTGCTCCAGCTCTGTCCAGTGCATCTCACTTTCAAGTAGCTGTCTAGCAAATGCATGAAGAAGGTCGCAGCTTGGTAATACTGGTAAAGGTCGGGGAGGGACAGTCCTCCAAGGACTCTTGGCATAGTAAGGAGTTTCAGCCTGACTCTTGGCCTGCGACCAGCCCATATAAAGTAAGTTATAGCTCTGTCCCATTCCAAGAATACAGACTGGGGAAGTGTAATGGGGATATTATTAAAAGGTACAAAGCTCTGGGAGAGTCACCATTCGAATGAGATCTATCTTCCTAGACAGACTCAATGGGAGTGTACTCCAGTTAGCCAGATCCTCCTTAAGGCGCGTAAAGGGGATGTAATTCTGCCTATAGATGTCACTCAAGTCCCTAGTCAAGTTTATCCCTAAATATTTCATCTTCCCCAAGTCCCACTTGCAAGAGAATTGTTCCCGAATAACTTGATCAGGTGAGTACTGAAAGGTCAAAATTTTGGTTTTCGTGATGTTCACTTTATAGCCTGAAAGATGCCCAAATGAACTCAGTAGTTCATTAACTTTCGGGAGTGAACTCGGGTTTTGTAGGTAAAGGAGAATGTCATCCGCGATAAGAGAGCTATACGGTGTTCTTCCCTTCCACCTCGATCCCAGAGATATCCTGTGATTGCCTGATTAGTTGTGCTAGTGGATCCATAAACAAAGGCGAATAGGAGAGGTGACAGGGGCAACCCTGCCTGGTGCCTCTGTAAAGGGAAAGAGCTTGAGTGGTGTCCATGACTCGCACCCAGGCTCTAGAGAGGAATAGATGTTTGTAAGGACCTGAAATAACTGTTTTCTATTTTAAATTAAAGATATATATTTTAAAATGGAAAATGCCTGGAGTTCTTGAAACTTCTTTTTATATAAGTGGAACTTTATAGGTTGCAGTTAACACTGTATATGGGCTTATTGTTATACCAAACTTGGAAATGGATAGAGTTCTCTAAAGTCTTGCGTAGAGTTCTAAGGGGTCATTTGTAGACCTGGTTAGGTGCCCAAAGGCAAGGATATCTGCCCCCGAAGACAGAATTATCTGAGCCTGATAATTGGGTAAGCTAACAAGAGGTTATCAATTTGAATCCTCCAGAACTTGAGACTAAGGTGACTCGAACCCACAAAACAAACAAGAGGGTTACATTGTACTGTTCACTGTCCACAAATCATACGCTCAGAGGTTGGCACTTTGGGAGTAGAGGGCTGACCAGTTGAATGAATTTGTGACAGATTGGTTGGCAGCGGTGGCATAAAAACGTTTGGTGGCATAAGCTTCATTGTTCAGTGTGTCAGCTTGAGACTGTTCTGCTCACTTGGAAAAGAAAAGGCAGTGTTTTATTTCAAAAGGAAACAGAACTATATCCCTTGGCTTACAATCAAAGTTCCTACCCATTTTATTTTTTTCTAAAGTGGCAGTCAGATTAGCGTAGTCAGGGAAGAAGATGGCTTCCGACTACAGCAGGCACACTGTAGATCACTTGAAACAGTTGTGCAAGGACAGAGGAGTCCTGTTCGAGGTGACAGCCAGAAAGCAGAACCTCATAGAGGCCCTGATGGTAGCAGATACCAGGGCAGAGAGTCACAGATTGTGACTGAAAGGGACCAGACCGTGAGTGTGGCAGGACTAGTGGCCAGTGAGGGGTCCCGAGCCAATGAGGAAGACAGCAGGGCCACTGTCAGTGAAGGCCACAGCAGCAGGGGAAGGTCACCAGTATCCTGAATCCAGAGGTACTCAGGCTGCAAATTGAGTTGGCCGGATGGAACTGGAGGCAGGCGAGGAACAGATAGCGGCAAACCATGAGAAGCGTGGCGCCAGCGAGCTGCAGAGGAGAGGAGAGTGAGAATGCAGAGAGGGGAGGAGAAGAGGAGGAGGCGCCAGTGGCAAACACAAACTGGAGAAGCTACTAATTCGACCAGCTGCACCAGAGCAGGTAAGTGGCTTGGGTTTAACTGGGACTGCAGGACTGGGTTACAAATTGAACTCCAAATTAATAGCCATGTTTAAGGAAGGGAATGACATAGATGCCTTTTAAATTCTTTTGAAAAAAGTTTGTATTCAGGCTAAAATTCCTAGACAGTCCTGGAGCTTCCAGCTATCCCTACTTACCGGAAAGCTCGGGATGCATTGGGTCAAATGAACAATGAGGACAGTGATGATTACAGCAAGTTAAAAGCATCACTGTTAAAAAGTTTGAATTAACTGCTGAATCATACAGAGCTAAATTCTGTAAGCTCAGGAGAAGCCCTGATATGAGCTATGAGGAGCTAGCCATGAAACAACGTCAGGTTTAAAAGCGTTGGTGGGAAGGAATTGAAGCAAACTCTGTTGATAAAATGAAAATGTGATTTTATTAGAACAGTTTTATTGGGCATGCCAGCAGAGCTAAAAACCTGGCTGAGGACCGAGATCCAAAAACAGTACAAGAGGCTGCTGAACTCTCGGACCGCTATGCCAAGAGCAGACCTGATCTGAGAATGAATGGGTGAGGCGTGGCAGCAGAAAGGGAAAAGCGTGCCTTCAGGGCAACTAAAACCCTCACTGCCTCCACTGAAACCAGTTAGCCCAGGTTTCAATGAAAAGATTTATCTGAAGTAAGAAATGCATGTTGGCTGTGCAAGGAAACTGGGCATATTGCCAGACAGTGCCCCAAAAAGGCGAGTCATAATACACAACAAGGTGCTAGAAAGAAGTGGGTTGTTTGTGTGTCCCTGAGAGCATACCAGTGAACATGAGGAACACATGCACCCAGTCATAGTAAATGGTATACAGATGCAGGGTTAAGGGACACAGGAGCATCCCTGACATTGGTAAGGGATCTGGTACAGCCTGGTCAGCTTATACCCAATAAGTACGTAACTGTACAAGGGTTTACTGGTGAAGAGAAAACATTGCCACTCGCTAGTGTTCTCCTGGACTGGGGTGAAACAGGGGAACTGTGCAACAGGTGGCTGTAGCCAGCACATTAGCAGTGGATGTGATCCTGGTAACAATCTCCAGCAGGGGTGGTGTGTGCGTTACCCATAGCCAAGAGGCAAGGAAAATAGTAGTTCCCTAGACCCCAGAAACCAGTGTGGAAACCACTGAGAGGCTGGTTCCCCAGCCTGTGTCTCCAGATGGGGAGACTGATAAAAGGGGTAGAAATTTCCTCAGTAGCAAGTAACCTCATAGCTACAGAGGGTTACTCTGAAGAGGTGGGGTGACCCCTTGTCAGAGGTTGGGATTGACAGTGATCCTGAGGGCCCCTGGCGCTAGTGCTAGGAATCCCTAGTTTAGTGATGGAAGGGGCCTGTCCCATGCCTTGAGACTGTGTGGAAGGTCTTGCAGCTGCTCAGAGGAGTGACCCTAGTTCAGAGAAGCTGAGGGCTTGGGCAGACTCGGGAGGGCACACAGGAGGTGACAGCAAACATAAAGGTTTATTGGGAAAATGGACTTATGTATACACAGGCAGTACAGACAGAGGGATGGTGCTAGGCAGGCAGCTTGTCATTCCCCAGGGATATCATGAGCAGTTGCTCAAGGTTGCCCATGATATTCCTTATACGGTCATCTGGAATCGCCTTGAACTACATCGGTTGGCAGAATTTCTGCTAGCAGGTGAAGGAGTATTGCAGGTCTAACTTCACCCAGCAGGTGAAGGAGTATTGCAGGTCTTATCACGGTGCCAAGAAATAGGAAGGCGGCAAGAAACCCAAGCCGCCTGATCCCTTGCCCATAGTGGAGGAGCCATTCCAGAGGGTGGAATGGATATTGTGGGAGCCTTTAAATACCCCAGCTCCTCAGGGAAGAGATTCATCCTTACTGTGGTGGATTATGCCACCGGTACCCAGAGGCAGTTGCCCTATCCTATCTGAGGACAGACAAAGTGGCAGATGCCTTGCTTGGGATTTTCTCCTGTGTTGGGTTTCATGAGGAGGTAATCACCGATTGAGAGGGTTCCTTCATATCGGACCTGATGAAATGTTTATGGGAGAAGTGTAGGTGGTGCAGAGATGCGCGACACTGTATCACCCACAAGCTAATGGGCTTGTGGAAAGATTCAATGGTACCCTAAAGTCAATGCTCAGGCGTTTGCTGAACAGCATGGGAGGGACTGGGAGAAATACCTTTCTTGCTTGTTGTTTGCATACAAGGAGGTGCCCCAAGAGTCAACAGGATTTTCCCCTTTGAACTGTTATATGGGCGACGCTGGGTACATGGGCCCCTAGACTTGATCCGGGAGGACTGGGAAGGCAAGCACACCACCCAGGGAACTCCCATTGTGGATTACATCCTTAGGTTTAGGGAAAGGCTGAAAGAGCTTATAGGGGACAGCCCAGAGCAACCTGTCAACTGCCAACAGAAACAAAAAGTGTGATGCGACCATGGAGCCAGAGCTGCTCATACATGAGTGGATCAGAAGTCATGGTCCTTATTCCGGTCCGGAAAGACAAGCTGCATGCTGAGTGGGTTTGTGACGCCATCCACCAGGGTTTGGGCCTTGACTTTCTTGCATGACTTCTTGGCGTGGCTGGCGGTGTGTGCTTGGGTGGCGCTTTCCTCATTTCTACCTCCATAACGTGAATGCTGCCCAATATTTTGCTTTTAGGTTGTCAGTAGAGTGTCTAGAATTGATGTAGAATATTTAGCACACTGTTCAAGTACAAAAATAATATTTTAAATCTTGGGTGGCTGGAGACAGTAAGATGAGCTGCACTGCATCACATGACTCCCCAGGAAAAGACATTATATATATATATCTATATACACATATATGTAACCCCCTACAAATGGGGGTTCCCAAAAAGTCTTTGTTGAGCTTGCCTAAATGCTCACTGCCAGGCTGGTGTTCAGCATTTTAGTAGATTAAATGTATTGCCAGAGGTGCCTGTATAGCCTCTGTGTACTGTCTCTTTAAGAGCTGCCTGGATTGCAGCCTTAATTAATCTAAAAGGAGCTCTGTTAGAAGATGTGCTTGTTTGCTGATCATTTGTTAGAGTAGTAATAATATTGCAGTTTGTTCTAACCTGTCTTCTTTGCAGCAAGGACTGTTCTGTTTATCTCCCCAACTTGGCCTGGGACTGTCAGAATGGGCCAATCAGTACTGTTAGGACTCTAAAATGGAGCCTACCTACAGGGGCTTGGTGGGCCAAACCTTGTAGAAATTGTAGTTTGCATTTTGGCGCCTAAAATAACCTGTAGAGGAGCCTTGTTGTTACTGACAGACAGATCAGCCAACCAAACCTTTTGGATCTTGGGAAATTCCCAAGCTGCTTGCAGCTAGTTTCAGTTCTGAGTTGGGAAGTGAAGAGATAACAGCTGAATGATTCAAGCAGCAGCCCGGCATAGATTCACGTGGGAGAATTATGGAAAGGCCTGAGTTTTGGTCTGCATGCCGCCTGCTGTCCCTGAGAGGGAACTTGTGCCTTTTGGACTAAATCCAAACTTGGAGAGCGAAGTAAGCCACTGAATTGTGACCAGGCTCCTACCTGAAGAAGATCGAAAATTTGCTGAATGCAATTGGCCTGTCTGGACTTCCAGCTGCCTCTGAACTCCCAGATTGTGCAGAGACTCTCTAACTGTGACCGGAGAGCCTTTTGCCTGGTACAGTGGAATTTCCTTACATGTGAATGTGTTGTGTGCTTATAGTGAGTCGTGATTTGGTTCCCCACTGTGGTTTGAATTGTGTTCTGCTTGCTGGAAGCTGCATTAGAATTTCCTTATGTGTACATGTGCTGTGTGCTGCTAGTGGGTCACGATTTGGTTCCCCACTGTGGTTTGAACTGTATTTTGCTTCTGGAAGCTGCATCCAGCCGACGGACTGAATCCAAAACCATCTCCATTGGGCCTGGGCCTTCTCACACTGGCCCAGCCCGACTACCGCTACTGAGAAAGCCATGACGAGAGACCTTCCTGAGGATCAGCCCCTGCTCAACACTTGAACAGGGCAGCGCTCAGTGATTCATGTGGGCCCGCTTCTCTGGGCACTCCAGCTCAACAACCTGCAGTCTCGATTTCGTCCTGCCTGTGTCCAGTATTGGGTATCATGAGTAAACATCAGGTAGCTCCCTGCAACAACAGCTAAATCTAAAGTGTTATCATCTGATTGTCTGGTTGCTTTTTCTTTCACGAACTGAGCTGTCCAGCTCCGGATTACAAATAGTGTGTGTTGTACATGTTGCTTTCTTCCATCACAGGGCCCCAGCCAGCTGTAACATTCCTGGCTAGCCCATCGTCTCCTACCTGGGTACCCAGAGGTGTGACTGTGTGGGGACTTAAAAGCGCATGCATAGCTGCTGACTGATATGGCTTTTTGTGCCAGTTGGCCTGGTTGCGCCCTTCCTTGTTCAAGTCCCCTGAATAAATCAGATCTGACTTTTCTGCATGTAATCTGACTGTGGTTCCAGTTTGTGCTCAAAGTACTGTACTGTTGCTATTGTGCATAACCTTGTTTTACAGGCGGTCCCCAGGGTCAAGCCAGAGGAGCCAGTCCTGGTGGTAAGTGTAAACAGTGTGGGTACTTGTGTGGTGTACCAGGGTATTGTGAAAATGATTATTGTACAGTGTTCAGGGCCACTTGAGGGAAACAGAGGGGTTTCAGTGCACTGGAGGGCTGTGCCTAGGTTGGTTTAACCACTACCAACCCTGACCTCCGGGGAGGAACCCGTTTCATTACTCAGGCCCCTTAACCTGCTACTAGCCATGCAGGCAGAGGTAGTAGCCCTTGGGATAGCCACCAAGGGTTACATATACATATATATATATATATATATATAGAGAGAGAGAGAGAGAGAGGAGCGAGCGAGCTATCTTTTCTTGGAGAGAGAATAGAGAGAGACAGAGAGAGAGAGACAGACAGACAGACAGACAGACTGAAATTTAGAATTAGAGACCCTCAGATGAAGAACTTTGTTTTCTTTGTTTGTACTGTCTTTGTTAATAGCTATCCTGAACAATTTTATTTTTTATTTTATTGTTATTAATAATAATTAAATGCAACTTTGTAAATTTTATAATGGCTTCTGGTTTCCCTAAGCTTCCTGACTTATACCTCAGTGACACTTAGGTCACTTCTGTGGCCTTTTTTTCTTAATTTAGCTTTTTGGCCCCTGGTCTACCACTTCCTCCTGCGCTGGCATTCCCAGTATCTTCCAGTCCAGCCACCATTCCCCTCACTGCTGAGGCCGGCTGGGATCAACCTTGGGGTGGACCCAAAAGTGCTGTTGCCATTATACATGTAGCCAGGACACACAGTATTTTTTTCTTTATTTGTCCCAGGACCTGTCCACCATATGCATAGCTCCCAGCAATGCCCGACAGGCCACACTTGCATGTAGTATCCTCTGCAGAGGTGAGGTAAGCTTCATGACCTATCACATGGGTAACTGCGGGCAGCCAAACCTGGCAGCAACCATCTTTGGCTGGGAGGGCTGCTGCATATCAGTGCCTCTCCCCAACTTTTGAATCCACCCCAAACCCAGGTCACCCCCTGGGAGCAAGCTGTGTATGCTACCCACTGAGCAATAGTGCAGCCCTATGTGGCCTTCAGACAAAAAGAACTGCAGTTTTGTAATGGAAGGTACCCATTCATGTAGGGCCACCTTTTTCTGTGAAAACTGAAAAAAGCAATTAAAAACAAAATTTGCCATTTTAAATACAGCTTAAAGGTCACTTTTTCATATAAATAACCTGTTTGTGCTATTTGTACCATATTTACAACCACTTAGCACCAAATTTGTGTAAACTCCCATTTTGCTAACTTGTTTAGAGTAAAACACGCTGGTTTGCACTCAGTTTTGGGAAAAATGGATTGTAACAATTTGTAAACTGAACAACTTAGTTCAGAAGACAGAAATTCAGTGGCCCTATTTGTATTCTTGTTTTTGCACCCCCAATGTCCCACTGATGTTTTCAGTTGAGTCAGTGACTCGGCCGAGCAGCTCAAAACAGGGCCTCTGAAATGCTAAAAGATGTTGTGTACCAGCAACAGGGTCCTAATGTCATGCAGTACCTTCAGAAGCCTTCTTAAAGGACATGTCCCCTTTTTTATTGATGTGCCATGACAAAAAATACAATTCTTCTTCCATATGTTATACCAAGGTACAGTGTCTTACCGTGTTATTGAATCCAGTCTTTTGGTGTGGAAAAGATTATTATGCCCAAAAAATGTTAAAGTATGACTATAGAGCTTGGCTTTTTATATGTAGTTTTGCAGCAGAGTGTAAATTAGATTTGTACATTTGTTGTGTGGTAAATGTGGTGACAGATGCAGCCTTGGTTAAATAATCAAGCTGAAGTAATCAAAGTTGGACTTGTCTTGTTGGTCCTTATGACTGTTTTACATTTTGTAATGAATTTAAGAGATTGAGAAAGGTGTCCAGATGACAGCAGTGGAGACTGAAATCCTATATTTTACCCACATGATGGGTATAGTGTGGATGTCATGGTGCAAACATCCCACACTGATAAATCCTGACAATTCAGGTGTACCGCCAATAAATGCAAAGTAATGCACTTAGGTAGGCAGAATCCATGTATAGAATACTGGACAGGAGCAGTTAAACCCACTTCAACAGAGGAGAAAGATCTGGGGTCATAAGCAGTGACTCCTTCAAACTTGTGAACATATGAAGAAGCCAGCAGGAAAAGGCCATTTGGTCTATCAAGTCTGCTCGATTGCAGGGTCCCAGCTTGAACTTGTTAAACAAACAACAAGTCAGTGTAACAAAGCATACAGCAAGGCATTGAGGGTGCTGGGGTGTACAAGGAGGGTTTGACTCTAGGAGAAGTGAGGTGATTCTGCCACTGTACAGATCCCTAGTGAGACCTCATCTGAGTACTGTTCCCAGTTCAGGAGCCCTCGCCTGAGGAAGGACATCGGCAGACTAGAGTTGGTACGGCAAGGGTCACCAAGATGATCCATGGCCAGCAAGGCAGATCCTATGGGGAGCGTGTGGAGGCACTAAACATGTATTTGCTGGAGGTCCGGTGGGCACGGGTGACATCATTGAAATATTTACATTTCTCAGGGCATAAACAAGGTGAACCGTGAGGACCTATTTATAGGAAATAGGGATGCAGTCACTGGGAGCATTACTGAAGGTTGGTGGGCAAATTCAGAAGAAACTTAAGGAAGTTCTACTTCACTGAGAAGTGGCAGAACCCTGGAACAGACTGTTGGTGGAAGTGATGGGGGCAGCTATCTCGGTGGGTTTAAACAGGGTTGTGACAGGGCAAGGGACTCCTTAGTCTCAAGGGGCAGCAAGGGTTTGAGTGGGTGGGGTAGCAAGGGGAAGGGATAATGTCCTCCAGGGCAGTAGGTCGGTGGAGTGAGGTAATGTAGAAAGAGAAGACTCATTGGACCTTCGCCTCCTTCTGCCATCAAATTGTATGTTTCTAAACACCATGTACATTACTTCAACCCTGTCATGGAGGGACCTTTGGTAGATGATAGGTTAACTCTAACTCCATGTCTGTCAGTCCACGAGCTACTGCCAGTTTGCTGGAATGGTTCCTACTGAGATCCTGTTGTGGTGGTGGTGATGTGGCAGACACATGCACTAAAGACTGAGATGAGACCATTACAACTCATTTCACAGGTCACCCAACAGCCAGTAATGAATGATACTGTCATCTGCTGACCTGGACTGCATGTAGACCAGTGATGTAGAAGTGAACAGCTCCATACAGCCCATTGTCAATCCATGGAGCCTTCCTGTCCCCTGCCCCTTTCCATTTGTTTAGAACCAGACTTAAAGCTCAGGGAAAAGCACCTTAGTTAATAATTGTTCAATTTAAGTTGAAAGTGAGTTTTGATGTGCAGTTTCAGATATGTGACAGGATGGAGTTTATCTTTCATTTTCAAGGAGTCTGGAACATCAGTGCTGAAGACTGAGGGCCTACTTAGGCATCTCATACCATACAGTTACATAAAAAGTCCAAAACGTTGGCCCTTTGGCATTAAGGGTTGAGGCGCTGGACGCCACACTTGCGCTACACCAGTGACCTGGGCTCAGGAACAACCTCAGGTCATTGGGGTGCTGGCATTGGGGAAGGGTGGAGCAGGATTAAGCATGCTGATGGGCAGCTCTCCTCTTCTGAGGTGGTGAGGGTGGTTGGTGCCCCTCCCCCATTAACCGCTCCCACCAGATGGAGGTCTGGTGGGAGGCATAAACAAGAAGGGGGTGGCAAAACAGTTATGGGAGGTGGAAGGGCTGAACTGGTGCCACGCGGTTTGTAGCATGCCTCCACATGCTCGCACAGCCATGTGCCGGGGCCTCGGGGGTTCAGGGAGAAAACCAGTAAATCCTATGTGTCCCATCACCAGTTGATGGGAGGAGGTGATAGGGACCAAAGAACTATACGAAAAGAAAAACAAAAAGTCCACAAACTGATTGCTAGAATAACCTAGTCTTTGTAAGAAGTGGTATGAAAGTAGACCTTGTTATATAATGCAGATTGCCTGACAGAAGGAGGAGGAGGTGGCAGAAAAGCCAGGTGCATTGAATCAGAAGAAATGTTCCACCCCCATCTTCGAGCCCACAGCATGCACTAATTTAATGCAGATGCCACATTTATCCCCTTTCTTTGAGGCTGCCTGTGCACATAAGCAATTAAATGGAAATGCAGCACTAGCATCAAAGAATCGTTTGATAGTGTCTAGCTCCACTAGGGCTAAATGCTATACAAGAGATGCAGTCTTTACCTAAACAGTCAAGCACGCACACACACAGACCACGTGCTCACATAGGCATTGTTTTCCTCAATAAAACTGCTCTTTTTCAGTTAGAAAAATAGTTTTAGAAATTTAATTTAGAATAACGATACTTGTGTCATCGGGATCTGGAATGGGTGCAGCGTAGTGAAGACAGTCCATTAAGAGTGGCATCCTTTGAATCAATATTGTATAGCTTCATGACTACATAACAATAAAGTCTTGCTTCTGACTGGTAAAGAGTGCATGCTGACCTCCACAATCCTCCACACAAATGAGTTCTTCCTTTCCTTTCCCTTTAAGCACAGCTATTAGAAAAAGTCTCTTTAGATAACAGATACGATGTTAGAAAAATTCTCTTTAGATATGAGATAGGATTTTTTTCCGTTTTCTTATTGAATAGGTATAAAAGGCTGACTGAGGAGGAGCATACATATGCATTTATTTAATTCACAGTACTTACCGTTATCAGTAAAGTGCATTGAGATACAGTATATAAAACCAAGTTCTGTTCTATTCTATCATAGTATTTCTTGTATTTATTCTTTATTGATTTCATATTGATTTAAGCAAAGCGGGCAAGAAGAGATAGATATGCCTTCTCATTTCCAGCTCAGCTTAGGGGCAGGGAATGGATACATGTGTGAGTTGCAGATAAGAGAAATTAAAAACAGATTGACAAACAAAGCGTCGTACTAAAGCATTTACGTGGTCTAGATGCATGGGTATTGGGTACAGTAATTAAAAAATCTAAAATATTGAAAAAGAGGGCATATGTAAAAGTACTCTGGCAGTAATTTACATGACAAGAGATAAATAATATGATAAGATTTTGAAGAAAATTTACTTTCATGAGAGTATGTGCAGGAGGGGTTGAGGTAGTAATGTACTGTAGCAGAGCAAAATGGATTGACAGAGCTCCTGTTCAACAGGGATATTCCATTTTGAAGTCCTTAAACTGTAGTCAGGTTTCTTAAAGTTAGTTTGCTGGATCTACAAATATTCTGGATTATTTTGAGACCTTTTGAACTCACGGGGTCCTCAAGCTGACAGCAAGCCAGTCATAGTCCTCATCCTGTTTTCCAGCTTTGTAACACTTAAGCAGGGATGCAGCAGGCTTCTATCTTGAGCACAGGGTAGCAGAAGATTGTACTGGAGTGGCCCTACAGGACCTGCAGAAAACAGTTGCCCAGCACTGCATTTTGGTGCAAATGATGGACAGAATGTTTGACACCATCATGAGCAGACTGACAGTATTGGAACAACAAACAACAGATATAAAATGGAGTACTGGGAAGTGCGCTGAAATGACTAAAAGGGTAATGGTGGCAACAGGGCTGTGATTAAAGAGAATGAGTTTCTGAAAGTTTGATTGGAGGCATCTGACAACTGGTCAGAGCTTGGACTGTGCAGATCCTGGGATTACCAGAAGTACTGGAGATACAAAACCTAGTTGGGTTTATGGAGCAGTGGCTCTAGAAAGAACTCACACTGCAAAAGCAAGTGAGTTGAGCAGGCCTGTTTTGCCCTTTGGATAGCAGCAGATTGATTGGAATTGTTGTGCTTCTCTTCTTTCTTTCATAAAAGGAAAGAGATCAGGTATTCAAGATGACATAGCAGCAGCAGATTGTGGTGGAGGAACAAAATTTATATTTTTCCTGACCAGTCTGTGTGACATGCCAGCATCAGGAAGCCGTTGATGTGGTAAGAGGAACTATGGAAGCTCAAATCTCTCTTGCACTTCTGCCACCAGCAATACTTCAGATCACTTTGGGGAATAAGCAATTCATGTTTTCAGAACTATGAGATGTGATGAAGATACTGGAAAAACAGCAGCTGGAGGAAGCAGTGGAGGGACAAGAACACCAGCAGGACCCCAAAGAGAATTCCAATATGGGTTCATGCATAGAAGGGACCTTTGCAGACTATTGATTATGTAGGTAGGAGGGTTCTGTAGGGGTTAAAAGGTGAGTTGGGATGATCCTCGGGGGTCAAAGAATGTGGTAATATGTAGGTTTCTGCAACACATTTTAGAGACTTGCCATGTCTTATTCTTACTTACTGTGAGGAATCAGGAAAAAGCACCTGGACTCATTGATTATATCTTTTATTTTCCCCGAGTTGGCTGAAATGATGGTACACAAGACTGAGAACTCAGAGGGCGGTTAATAACTACTGCTGCCCCTCCTACTTTATGATGAAGTTATATTACACTGGCAATGATGGTAATATTGGAAGAGAATTATTGTCTACTTTCTAGCCTGTAAAGTGAGCCTTGTGGAGACATTTCCTATTATCTGTAGCAGTCATTAGCTGTTTA
Source organism: Neoceratodus forsteri (assembly GCA_016271365.2). NCBI lineage: Eukaryota > Metazoa > Chordata > Ceratodontiformes > Ceratodontidae > Neoceratodus > Neoceratodus forsteri. The sequence continues at coordinate 1,477,280,354 of CM057453.1, read as the reverse complement.
TGATAGGTGCTAGACTGTTAACAAATAGATGCCATTTTATGTTTGCTTGCAAAGTATACAGACATATTGGTATCAGTCTGAACTAGGAGAGGGCTTTTGGGGCATGCTCCTCTTCTGCCTATCACACCTTCAGAATACTGAATCTCCAACCTAATTCTGCCCAGGCTCTGCCTTTCTCCTCTTGTTCCTTTGAAGTCCTTGCCCAATCACAAGACTGGAAAATGCAAGGTACAGAATGTTCCTGTGTAACTCCAAATTCCTACTTGAAACCTCACCCCTGCTTTTAGTTCCATACATGTGCTACTGCTTACTTCTTTCATATGTACTACTGTTCAGTGCTTTGTTCTTAGGGAGTGGTAAAAATGTTGCACAGTCCATATCATTTGCATATCCATGATGCAGTGCTTGCAACTCATGGAATTAATGTATTCTCATACTGTTCTAAAAGCAAGTAAAACAGATGTTGTGACATTTTCCTGCACTCATTGACCAGTTTCAGTAAGAAGCTGTATTACTCTGCTTAACTGTATTTTGAAAGCTAAAATTTTTATTTTTATTTTTTATTTAGCTTTTGTTGACCGGGTAAGTGCACTAGACAAATCCTGCCTATTTTCAGGCGAGCCGGGGAGGATACAGATGAATGCCAACTGACCTTGAACCAGATTAAGCTGTTGGTGGTATTTTTAGTGAATAGGGGAATTTGGCCAGGACAGGAAATTCCCTACTCTTCGATAAGTGCCATGGGATCTTTAACATCCACCTGAACTACCACCAATCCAGGCAGATGGGACCTCGGTTTAATGTCTCATCTGAAGACGGCACCTCAGAAATGCAGCACCCCTCTCATGCTGCATTACAGTGTCAGTACTGGGATATTAACCCAAGTGCCAGATGTGGGAACTGAACCCACAGCCTTCTGATCTCCCAGCCTCAGAGGCGAGTGCTACCTACTGAGCCACTGACACTGCAAATTAAAACATGACTGGTCATAACATTAATAAACAAGGCTTTCCATACAGTATATACCCCTCACCATGGCCATATGCAAGTGAATAAATTAGAATTAGTGTAAAGTGAAAGAGACGTTTTGGTGTGTTCCTTTCTCCTCGAACCTATTCTGCTGTTTTCTCCTTTTCCTTCCTTGATCAATCACAACATTATGAGTGAACGTTTCATGACAATTTCAGTATTGTAGTTTGCATAAATCAAGGCTAAAAATTAGTCAGTCATGGTTCTCATCAGCGCTAGACTAAGCCCGTTTTCCAAGAGATATAAGGTTTTCCTTTCTGTGAACTAAGAGTTGAAGGCATTTTGCTCATTGTGTAAGAACCTCTGAAGCTGCTGGGCAAACTTTGAACAAATGTAATATTTAGACACAGTTTGGCTTTTATTTCATGTTGTTTTCTGTAATTCTCACTCTTGTGTTCTTTATTATGAAGGTCATTTGCATGAAAAGAGTATCTGTACCTTATCTACTCTGACTGCTTGTCTACACCTAACATCACAGTTCTGTTTATGACATCACAATATGTTGCTGTGTGGAGATAATTATGATGTCATAAACAGGAAATTATAATGTTAAGTGTAGACAAGCTGGCAATCAGATGAAACCTATGGGACAATGATCTTGTTTTCATGCAGCTCTCCTCAGTAATAAAAAGGGGTCAAAGGGATCAAAATCTACTGGAAATATCTGAAATCTAAATGGACTTGTGTCTAAATCTTACATATTTCAGTGTTTTCCCAGTGGTGTCAGGGCTCTTTAAGAAGTGGTCAGTTATCTTGCAAAAACTCTTGCAATCTTGTGTCTCATGCCAGGGATGCATATGCATACTTTTGTAAGACTAAGGGTATCAAATTGTGTAGTGTATCCTCTATAAGCATTAAGTTTGTTTGTTTGTGACATAGCCTGTAAATAAAGTATTCATAAAACACAGAGTATATGTACGACTATGCAGGCAAATAGCAGTGAATTGTTCATCTGTGGCTGGCACAGAAGCATACACACTGCAGCCTTAGGTTATATTTGATTACCTGGAAACTGCTGGTGCTAGTGATATGGGAAGGGGTCTGAAATTTGAGGCACTTGTGAGAGACAAAACAGCCTTCCTGTTGCAGTGAGGAATCTGAAGCTTACTATCCTTCTGAGATTTTAGCAGTAGACAGGGTTAGGAGATGGAGTAATTTGGCTGCTCAGGTCTCAGGGAGTTTACAGAGATAACATTTAGCACCAAGGAGGCTATGTGGTGATGATATGTGCTCTCAATGAATGGCAAGCTGAGTTGGGTATTTATGGTGTATTAGTGGGTAGGTGGATGGGGACACAGTTTAGGATAAAATTACAGTGGGATTTACATAGCGTATCTAGTTTGTCAAGCAAAGCGCTGGAGTTGCACCATAAACTTTCTCTGCATCAGTGCAAGAGCATCTGTTCCAGAGATGTCTTCTAGTCCCTTTAGAAAGGTGCCTTTTGGCTCTATATAGAGAGCCCAGCTTAGAGTAAACACTGCATTTAACTGCTCAACATGACCTGGTTTGCCCAAGTGTTTATCAAGCTTCGGGCCGAGGTATTTGGATTGGGGCACATTGTCATGAATATTGCCTTTAAGGCATGTATATGTTCAGGGATGCATTACACAGTGTTTGGTTCAGAGTAAAAGATGATAATATTATTAGCATACATGCTACAATTGCTGACGTGAATGGGGATCATTTCCAAAAAAAAATTAAAGAAGACTGGCCTCACGACAAAGCTCTTTGAAACATCTATCATTGCAGGAAAAATACATAAGGAAACTAGACTATCATATCTGGCCATGACTAGACAAGTAGGACTTGAGCCAACACAGAGACGCTAATGATGCCAGAAGCCTGCAGCTTGTTTTATAATGCTTCCAGCTGCAATCTGTGCCCAGATTCACTGGCATCCCCAGCCCCATCACCCCACCTTCCCCAGGATTTACCTACTTCCATGCCCCATGATCTACCTCCTGAAGCTGTCAGGATGGGACCAAATTCAGGTATTGACAAAATCCAGGTGGAGCAAAGCCTGATCCATGGGTATAGGGCCTATGGAATGCTGGCATATTCTTGCATCTAGGCCAGGATTTACCACGTTTTCTATCCCTCCCCCAGAGTCAGTGGCATGAATGAACATGCGCACACAACAAGCATCTGCATGTGCAAGCTGGCCAACTCCACTGCCCCTCTGCTAGCCATGCAGAACTGCATTTCCATGCCTCCACAGGAGCTCTCATTCAACAGCACAGTCAGCCACCCACCCGGAGAGAGCAAGTGTCTTCTGGGATGCTCAATCCCTCTCTCTCTGTCAGCCCGTGAACAACCCAGGCTTTCCCAAACCTTGGTCACAGGTGTCACAAGTGGTAACCCTAATGGTACACTGATAGATTGACTAGCCTTCAGCTTGCTTAAGAGTGGGGAGTGATCCACATTGCTAAAACTTTGGCAAGTCTTCAAAATGGCTTTAATTGCTTGATCATTGTTCATGTTGCTAAGGATATGGTTTGTGAAGAGAAGCAAGAATGTAGCAGTGAAGTGACCAGCCTGAAACACAAATTGAAAAAGGGAGTAGTAGCTTATCAGCTGTCGATTTATCAACCACTCAAGGAGAAAGGACAACTAAGGAATGAAGGAAATGGGAACCATAGTTACTCATGTCCATATTGTCACCTTCTTTGAGGAGAGGTAAAACTGCCTTATTTTCAGGCAGCAGCAACCACACCTTGGAAAGGGAACAGTTAAAGATACCCATTCTGAAAATGTGGGAATAAACCCAGTCAATCCACTAGCTTCACAAGGCGGTTATACTATGGTATCCCTAAACTTAGTATGCTGAGTCTGGGATACTGACCCCACTGGTCGAAATCCAAGCTCCTGAATCAATCAGATGTCCGAAAATACAATTTCAGGCATCTGACTGAAAAATACATAATGTAATTCAGGGCTTAAGTCCCCAACCCCCATGTTGGAGGCTCCGCCCCACTCCCCAGTCCCTGTGACTAAAGTAACTAACTCAAGAGGAGCAGACCTCGGAGTTAAAAAATAGTTACAGGGTATAACATTGAAAAACATTACAGGATGCAGTGTGGGAGAAACCACGCCTCCCAGAGCATGCTGTCTGAGCTGCCAGTGGTTCAGCCCTCAACACCACCAGGGCAGCTAGGCCAGCCTCACGATTCCTCTACTATTTGAAACTGATCAACAGGGTAAGGTAGCAAGCCATCACATCCGCTACTTTACCCTGTAACATCCGTCGAGTTTCCTACTGCGGGATGTTCACTATCTGGATACTGATCCTGTTGGGCAATACTGCCTGGGCAGGTCAGTGTCGGGATAGTGAGTTCGAGCAAACCATAAAGGTACCCGCTAGGGCTGAGGGCAGAGCTTTATGAGGACCTCCTCCACCCTTAATGAAGGAGAGTATGAATGGTACAGGTGGGTGTGTGGAGGGAATGGTAAGTGGGTACAGAGGAGGATATTTGGTTTGAGTAACAGCCAGGGCCTTCAGGCTGTGAGTAAAGCTGGGAGTTCAAAGTTTCAGCAATAACTTTACCATTAGTGCAGAGTGAGGATCCCACCTTGAGCTTGCAGATGTGCATTGACAAAGTGGTGGAGTAGTTAAGTAGATTGTGTGCCACTTACCTGAAAATTCTGGGTTTGATAGCATTATTGTGGAATTCATGGATGAAGTGGTCCACTTTGGCCTTCCTGATGGCCCTGGTGCTCATGTTGCAAAGCCTCTTGTAGTAAAGTCTATCAGACTGTTCAGACTGTTTGATCCCCTCCGCCCCAAGTTTAGCTATGAAAACATCCAGCTCTGTCTCTACCCTTGTCACATGCTGCTTTTTTTCTGTTTATCCCCCTTTCTGCCCTAGCTGATCCTTATTCACATTGAACCCCCAGCTCCATTACCCAGCTTCTCCTGGATTTACAGCAGTCCCTGATGGTATACCCTCCATGGCGTGGTGGTGAGGTCCTTGGCCCATCTACAACTAATCCAACTTTTTGGGAGGTGCCTAGATCACCAGTGCTGGGCCTGAAAAGGTTGAGGCTCATCCTGCCAGCCAGGATGTCTTTTCATTTTCTCCCCTTCCTCTTTCTGTGCTGTACCCCAATAGGGGCACTGGCACAAACGTAGTTCCTGACATGAGCATGCATCAGCATTAAACACAGTGTGGCGCGCCCCCCATGTCCAGTGCACATTGTCACATGCACATCTGCAGGTGACAGCAGCCCCTCCCCAGAAGGAGGAGGCATCCCTGGGACATTCAACCCCCCATTTGTTTCCCAATTACCCACGCTTGTTCCCAAACCCGGGTCACTGGCATCACAAGCATTAGCCCTACTGCTGTGCCGATGGATCAACCATTGCCTGGTGCTTTCCTATGCCTCCTGGTGCCACAGGGTCATCATGTTCAGCTCCCCTTCATGGCCTATCAAGTGTGGGAGTGCAGAGCAGCCAGTTTGGTGGGCAGGATCCAAGAGTAGTGGGCTATTGTTTGTCCCTAGTTTTGTTTCTTACTTGCTTCCTCCCCTTGGGACACTGACGGCCGTGGTCTCCAGTGTGTGAATGTGCATGCTCGTGTGTGACCCACACACCACAGCCATGCAGTGCCCCCACACATGCACACACACATCCACTGGCACTTCCACATGTAGTTACCTAGATGGCAATGTTACAGAGGAGACCACAGCCAGCACTCCATTCCTGGAAGAAGGAATCATCCACTGGAACACTTAATCTTCCTCCCTGGCCAGCCTCCTTTAACCCTGGCCTGTTCCTGAACCAGCTTGCTGGCATCATGAGCATTAATGCTACTACTGCCGCGGTGACTGGCCAGCCTGTTTGGCAGTTCCTACCTTTGTTTACATTGTTTGGCATTGGTTGTTATTGTATCTTAAAGTCTTTTTTTTGTTACTGTGTTTATTCTCCTATGGGAAGTGAGGGCGTACCCATATCGGCTCTCGAACCCCTTTCAGGTTCACCCCCAGCCCCTGAGACTTACCTACCATCTGGGACTCCATGGCTTGCCTTCCCCACAGTGCGGCTTTACCTCTGGATGCCTGAGGAGGAAGAGGAGAGGACTGAGATGCTAATCCGGTAACAAGCAGCCCTTGAGGAGCGGTGGAGTGGCGCCTGCTGGGATTTGGCATCATGCTGCACTGCCAGTGGAGTTTTCTCTCTCTTGTAGGTGCCTCCTGGCATGGATGTGCAGTGACATCCATGTGACATCAGGCGTGCTCCTGTGCCTGACATGGCAATGTCCACCATGCCACCAATCTCTGCATGTGCACACTGTTGCTGCACCAACTCCCAGCCAACACTAGTGGCTGGAATGTTGCCACTGCAAGTCCCTCCCTCCTCGAAGGGGAGGTGTCCACTGGATGCTCCATCCAGCTCCCCCAGTTGACCACTGATGCCCCAGGCTCATTCCTGAACCCAGGTGCTCAGCGCAAGTAAAAAGGTAGCTCACACTGTGCCAGCATATCTTAAAGCCTTTGTGGCAGGTATTGAAATATTTTATATCTGTAGGCAATTCTAGCATCCACCCAATTAAAGCAGAAATGAACAAGAGGACTTTGGAACTGTGGCTTATATGGACTGAATAGTTTTCTTACGAACAAAGTTTCCTTACACTGTTCAATCCTCATAGCTGACAAAATTAAATAGAAGAAGCGGATAGGTTTGTTTTTATTCAGTGCATTAGTTGAACTCTTTGAATCTTGGCAAGTTGCTACTGCAGATGTGTTCTGCAGTAGTTAGTACAATAAGTGAGTTATCACTGGGTTCTCGTTTTCAACTTGCTCTTGTAGACGATGATGATAAACTGATCACTGTTAAGGACAAGACCCTTTTGTATTAAGTAAATGTTCATGATACCCAGCAAGCTTGCAGCTTCTGTTTGCATGTCTGTTCTTCCTGTTTCCAGCTAAGACACATATTTATTTTTCTTTTGTTTGTTGGATTGTTTCCTTATATACGTATGCACACCACACCCTTGTGAATGAAAATGTAATTAATTTGTGCAGCACCAGCTTGGGCATTCGAGAAAGATAACGATCCTGGGAGTCCCAGGTTTCCAGTTGCCTTGGTAGCTTAGCTATTGTAACAGTGAACTAGAATGGTATTCCTAGCAACCTGGATTCAAATCCCAGCTAAGGCTTTTATTTCTTTCTCTCTTGACTATTTGTGTCATGAATATATATATATATATATGTATGCCTCAACCCTGTGAAATGTAATTAATATGTGGAGCTCTTGGTTGTGCATTCAGAAAAGAGTCAGGTGCTGCTAAAACCCAGATTTCCAGTTGCCTTGGTGACATAGCTGGTAGAATAACAGAATGGTATTCTGAGTTGACAGGGTTCAAATCCCAGCTAAGTCACTTTTTATATGTCTCTGTCTCTGTCTCTCTCTGTCTCTCTCTCTCTCTCTCTGTCTCTCTCTCTCTTGTCCCCCCATTTCTTGCCCTTCCTCCCAAACCACACTGGCCACTCTTTCTCAGGAATATTTATTTTTAAAATTTTGATGACTGGGTAAGAACCTAAAGACATAACATGTCCATTTTCAACAGTGACCCAGATGTACATAAAACAGAATTAATCAAGCAAGAATTCATATCTAAAACAGTAATGTCAGGCATGACATTTACAGTGTGAATTAAGTAACAGGTAGCATTTTTAATGAACTTTAAATGAAGCATTTTGGTCTCTAACAAGGGCGAACTAGAGATCCAGAATTTAACCATGGAACAGATAACAGCTTTTTGATTCAGTTTTGTCCTGCTAAGGGTTATTTTTAACAATAATTGCTCAAATACGGTGATCTGCTTTGGTACTGAGAAAGTAAATAAACTTGATAAAGAGCTATATCTTTAACCCTTTACCAATTTCCATATTATGGCCCTGTTGTTCCAAAGAAAGCCACTGCAAGTCGTGATATGAAGAACAATGATGTGTAAAGCTCCCAGCACAAAGCGACAAACGTTGTTAAATAAAACAGTAACCTTATCAATACCTGTTTTGTTAGCCATAGAATTAATAAGAAGAAGCCGGCCCAGTGGTGCTGAGGGTTGGCGCTGGATGCCACACCTCGTGCTGCACTGGTGACCCAGGTCGAGACGGATTCGAGTTGCTGGGGGTCGGCGGGCAAAGGAGGATTGAGCATCCCAATGGATGCACTCCTCCTTCATGCATGCATCGATGCTCCTGAAGCCAGTGGAAGCACGGGCTTTCGGGCGATGGTGTCTCTGCTTCATGGAGTCGGGAGGGACTCTGTTAGGCGTTTGACTGGTGGCATGTATGCGACGCCAAGTCTGGGCGTATGTCCTTCATGCTGGCGTCCTAGGAGTTGGGAGAAAAATCGGGAAAAATATAAGTAACCCAGCCCTATGAGCAAAGATAAAACCGGGGATGGGGATGCCTTGAGAGAATTGCCCTGGTGGATGGAGTAGGAGGAGGTGCAGGGCCTCCTCTGAAAGCCATGGGAACTGGGCAAGTGAAAAAAAAAATTAATAAGAAGAGCATAATTAGTGAGGGATACAGGTAACCCAAGTACTGCTAATTTTCTAGATCAAACACTAAGCAAATCTTAATGCAGTGTGAGAGGTCTAACCTCACATAAGTTGTCTAGGATGGAGCACTGTCCAAAATCAGTCCAAATGTTTTTATTCAGGAACAAAGTCAATAAGTTGACCATTCAAAGTTCTGACCTCTGGAGGCTGGGATGCCACTTGTCTTGGACCAGAAAATAACATTCATTTAGTTTTCTTCATGTTCAGTAACATAACAATTGGTTACCAGCTAACCAAGATATAATGAAATGCTTGCCAAATATCAGTTTGATTTGATTTTGTTCTAAAAGTTGGGGAAATTGAGTAAAAGTAAATTAAGGAAAACTGAATTTTCAGTACTCTGGCAGTATTTAATGTTTGTTCTTTTGAAAGTCAGAGGGATCCTAGTTTAAAATGTACCCTGTCTCTCCATAAATACAACTGAACTGTCATTGCGTTTCTCAATATGTGAAAATTTGGGTAATTCTGTGTGGCCAATATTTGAACAATTAATTTATGTTTTGCATGAACAAACAAAACATGGATAGATTTGGAGAAGATTGGGTCCAGCTTAGGTGGATGGAATCTAGGGTTAATTTTCTTATTTTTACATAAATGTTCTTATTTTAGTTTCACATTATATGAATTATTATTACTATTGGGCCCTATGCACTATGCCAATGTGCCGTGCACACTGGGTGCATAGGCATAGATATGGGAATGCCGCACAGCGGGGTCCTGTGGATCCATGGCAGCATTCACCATAGTGCACTGGCCAGGTGCAAAGGCACCCATGTCCCCAGCCACATGTGTAGCAATGCACCAGGCAGTCCGGGAACATGGGGCATGCCCACACTGTACACCATTCCCAAAGGTACATAGTGCTGTACACCGATGGGCAGAGGAGGTGCTGGATACAGCAGGGGACCCTGTTCTAACCGCGAGTCGTGCCAGGCTTGCACACACTCAGAGCCCTCAACTGCACCCAGCAACATGTAGCCATCCTCACACATACAACTGTGCTTCTGGCCCTGTCCCATTCACCAGCCCACTCCACCCGCCACTCACAGCAGCACCCGTCCCATCACTGTGATAGTGAAACCCCAACCCCACACATGCAGCAGCCCATCCCATCATGTGTGAAATCCCCCACCCACACACAGAGCAGTGCTCCGTTCCATCATGTGCAAGAGCCCCCCCACCCCACACACACAGAGCAGCGGCCCATCCCATCATGTGTAAAAAATCCCACCACACACACAGAGCAGTGCTCCATTCCATCATGTGCAAAGGAAGCCCCCCACCCCCACACAGGCAGCGGCCCATCCATCATGTGTAAAGAAATCCCCCACCCACACACAGAGCAGTGCTCCGTTCCATCATGTGTAAAGGACCCCCACCCCACACAAAGCAGCACCCTGTTCCCATGCACGAAATAGGCCCCCACACACACACATGGTAGCTCTGGCCTTGTTCACTAATGGAGATCCTTCCCCCACTCCAACCACAGCCCCATCCTGGCTGAGCCAGTACTAAGCTGTACCTGTCAGACCACCCTCAGACCCCTGATCCCATAACCCTGCCTTCATTTGGTGGCCAGTATTTACGGCACTGACAACAACACCCCCATCCCTGCAGGTCAGTGCCGCGGCTATGAGCGGCCAGTGGCACATCCCTGCACCTCTCTCAGCCACCAGCCATCCAACTAATGCTGGGAGCATGCTGCTATAAAGCCCAGCACCAGTTGGATGGCTGGCGGCCACAGAGGGTGTGGGGGAGAGATTGCTGCTGGCCATCCATAACCACAGCACTGACCTGCAGGTACAGGGATGGGAGGTAATGTTGTCGATTGCCATGTAGAGCACTGGCCATAATGAAGGAAGGGATTCTGTGATCGGGGTTGGGAAGTGGTCGACAGATGTGGTTCAGGACTGGCTCAGCCAGACAGGGCTCTGATTGGGTGGGGGGGTCTCCATTATGTGAATGGAGCCAGGCTACCGGTGTGTGTGTGGGGGATTTCACATCACCATGATGGGACGGGGTGCCAAGGTGAGTGGAGGAGGTGGGCTGGTGAATGGGACCAGGACTGGGGTATGTTGTTTAGGGGCTACACTGTATGCTGGAACTAGGCAGGGATTCTGCTGGGGGTGGTTACATTTGTGTGCCGAGCAATTGGTGGTGCTGTGGGGTGGGAATGGACTGGGGAACAACAGGATGATGGGGACCATCTGCGCCTTCAAGGTGCCTGCATGTATGCACACACCCAGACCAGCACCTTCACATGCAGGATCACTCTGGAATCCAGGATGGGCATCCATTGGCTGCCCACCTGGGTTTATTACTCTACCTCCATCCACCCTGTGCAGTCCTGGGTGCCGGGGCAGGGTGCTTGAACAGGTGGCCAGTGTTGAGTGCATACTGGTATGTTCGCATCTGTCACGATCGCCCAGGAAGCTGCAGCGGGTGGAGTCGCGCCTCTGGCACATGCACCACCCATTCGTGCATAGCCCTTATTATTTGTACATTATTTTACTACTGCAGTAATACTCGTTATTTATTACCAGCAAAAGGGTGGTTGTTTTGAATAATTTCACCACATTCAGGACAATAACGTGCATTTTTGCTGAGCAGATTTCAAAGTATTTGTATTTCAGATTTCAGAGGAATCTTTATTTCACACAGGACTCTGCGTAATTCGGACGTAGACCTGCCGCATCTGAACAAACTATGACCAGATGCGATGGTGATGTCTTCTGTGAGGTGCATCAATAACAGCAGCAGCAGCAGTAGTAGCACTCACTTGAGGAGGACAACAGCTGTCACAGCTGGTCAGATGTGGTAGTGCTGTGGAGCAGTGTTGATCTGCTTGCAGGAGTGATGCGCTGTAGTAAAGTAATTTAAAACAACCACTCCTTCTGTTGCTACTATAGCTGTGAATTGCCTGTATAAAATCAGCACCAGAAATATGAAATACTAAATGTAGTCATGTAAGTGTGTGTCACTAAAAAACATTTTATTAATAAATATTGAAGGCAATAATTTGTCTCCTTGTTGATATCTCTTGCTGGCATTAAATAAGGGTAAGGCAAGATGAGGAGGCTGGATTCTCAAGTTCAGTTTATAATGAAACTCAAAATGCATATTTGTGGATACAGCTCTGAATGAAAAATGTATACAGGAAAAGAGAGCCAGGTAGAAGGAGGGCCAAGGAAAACTTTGCTGGGAGACCACAAAAACCTAAGACTGGCTCTGAATGTATCACTGTGCCTTGTTGTCATGGCTTTCACTGTCCCTTATGTTTATTAGCTTCTGAGACTTTTGCAGGAAGCTGATCTTGGGGCTAGGGTAGTGGTAAATGGGGATTTTCTTAACGTAATTAGAGCACTTTATATTATTTCTAACTGTAAGATAGTCATGTGGAAATACAGTAATTTGTTTAGCCATTTGTGAACCAAAATCAGAAAATTAAAAAAAATTAAGTAACTTCTATTTTTAAAAAGTTTGCATCACATGCAAAAATTGTCACTGAATCAACAGTGATTTACTCACTTTTCTGTAGACTATAAATTCTAGACACATCACACAAATGCTGTTGAGATACAAATGTTTTTATAGTTGAGCGATAACATTCCTGTATTACTTCTTAGAAATATATTTTAAGTAACCAAAAAATCATATGTGTCAAAATTTCAAAAGTAGTTACTGTATGTAGCAAGTACAATGTCTAAGTAGAAAATGTCAACATATTACAAAATTAATCATTGCAGTATAAAACCTATATGTAGTGCAAATCACTATAACAGTGTTGAGTTATGAAATGATTTCCAGTATGTCAACAGTGTGAAATGATAATAACTGTGGTGCTGTAGTAGTCTACAAGCTTTAATGTTAAATTAAGTTTGTAGCCTAATAGTTCAGAATTATCACATTTAAATCAATTATATTTTGAAAGGTCTAGCTTTGGAACCATTGGGGTTAGAACCATTTTTAAATGAAAACTTGGAGTCAGGACAATATTGTTATGCAATGTTGACGATAGTATAATGCATCAACCCTCTGCAAATCACTTGTAACAGTGTAGACATAGTCATTTAAAAATGACGTTGTTGTAAAGTTATTTAAGTATGTCCCCATTCTAAACATGAAAATAACTGTGTCAGCATAGTAGGGTCCAAACTTTAATGTTAAAAAATCTGTTTTTAGCCCTAAAGGCTCAAAATTATACCAGTTTGAATGAATTACCTTTTGAAAGGCTTAGTCTTGGAACTGTTGGGCTAGAAACTTTAAAGCCTGGCATCAGGGCAATATTGCTGTGCTGTGTCAACATAGTTAAATGCTCCAGCACTGGCAAATGACTTTACTAATGTTGAAATAGTCATTTTGTGGATGCATAATGATAGCTATGCAAAGTATTGCGTACAAAGGAGAGAGAACAAGGCAGACAGGAACAGGAACTGACATATATTACATTCTACATCCACAGTGGAATTTCATTACCTCATTGGTATGCATGCTCTTTTAGGTTTCTCTCTGCCCCATCCCTTCCTCCATCCATCCAGATGTACATTATTCATGAATCAAAGGTTGTGGCACTTTGTTCCTGGTTTCTGTGCCATCTCTGCAGCTGGAATAACTCTGCTAAGCACACATAATAATTAACATAGCAGTGGCAAGTATCAGTTAGTGAGGTTGATACCTTTTATTGGACTTTTAATACTTGAAAACTAGTCTCAAGAAATATTTTGTTAGTCTAGCAAAGCGTGTCACCTGCAACATTATTTTTTTCTTCAGCATCATAGACTGCACTAACATGGCTGTCATATTTCTTCATCAGAATAGACCAAACTATATCCACATTGCTATACGTAATAACATCTGCGAAATCAGTAGTGGTGTGGGAGGGCAAAGAAAGGATAGAAAATTGAGTGCAGTAGTTTTTTTTGGGAAAGTATACTTCAGCAGAGCAAACCACATTTTAACCTGTTGCAAAAACACCATACTAATTCCTAATAGTTAATGAACCTTGCTCTTACACTTAGCTACTGCAGCTTGCTCTGGATAACAGTGAGTAAGTGGCTTTGGGGGATTTGAACCTGAACTTGCTGGCTCCCAAGCCTGTGATCTAACCACTAGACCCCAATATGATCTTTCTGTCACATTTTTAAGGCTGCTTAATGAAGCTTAACGTGAGACCGTAATGGAAATGGGAGGAACCTGGAGGAACTCAGCTCTGGGAGTGAAATTAAAAGTCTGACTCAGTTCCAGGAGGAAGATGAGAAAGGACTGTGTCTATTAAAATGTAAACCCTAATGGCATAAAACTGACTAAGAAAAGTACCAAAATGCAACATATTTATGAAGAAACATATTCCCAGACCCTGTCAGATATGTGTGATACTAGATCAAAGGAGATGGGATAGACTGAGTCTACTGAATGTAAAATATACACCCCAAAGGCGTAATAGTGACTAATTTATAAAATTCAACATACAGTACAGTATAATGAAGGAACATATCCTAGACCCCTATCAGATATGTGCAATACTACTGTATATCACAGGTGATGGGTTCCCTCAGTGAAGTCGTTCCATTTCCATCACTGAAAGCAGATTTCTTGTTAGGATTATGGTAGGCATGGTCAAAACCAGTGAACTTTGCTGTTTTAACCCCTGTGAGAGAAAATGTTAGTGGGTGCCGACCACAGAAGAGCTGTAATGCAGTGCTATAGACTGTGTAGGAAAATATACCATTGCATACCAGCTGTTGACCCCCCAACCCTCCATTTCAAGTAGTTCCCGGAGAAACTGAATCCATGCCCCATAAACATTTTCTGTTGTCCAGTAAATGTGGTATTTTTAAATCACAATAATACAACAATTAAATAACAACTAAGCCACATTATTCAATATCCCTTACCAGGCTGATGCATTAGTAGCTGTATCAGCTCTGACCAAATCTTTTGAAAATGACAGTATCAGTGTTGTATTAGTAACTTGGTATGAACACATTCTGAACATGAAAATAACCTTGTCAATATAGTATGATCTAACCTTTAATTTTTCATTATATGTATAAATATGTTCAGAAATCTTTTTTTTTTTTTTTATAAATTTATGGTATTTATTTGTAATTGAGAATATAATTGGGCAAGGCAATGTATGTTTAATTCATGTAATACTGAATAGTCAGTATTGTTTTGCTGTAATATATTTCTTTGAAAGGACTCAATAAATATACCCTATGAGTGAAGTATTGTTATCGGAAGATACTTGAGTGGTTTTGCTTTGAGAGAACCACAAACCTTTTCCTAGTAAGCAGGGCTACTAATTAATGACATTCTGCCCTGCTTTGCATACCAGTTTTCAAAGTGGAATACCATTTTCATCACACTGGTATTTTGATTGGAATACCATTTCTCCATGCCACTGTTCTGCAGTTTCATCTGTAGCACAGCTTTTGGCTAGACAGAATACCAAATATTGGGACAGAATGCCACATTTGGGGTTTTGGTATTCACATCCCACTCAGATTATTTTCTTTTATTTCTACCCTGTAGTATTACTCTTTTCATGACAGTGTTTTGCCTCAGCGCTTTTTTCTCCCCAAGTTTGAAATGGAGTCAACTAGTTTTCCTCCCTTGGCTGATGAGAACAATTTGCCTAGATCATTTTCTTCATTTTACTTATAATTTTGAAAAAAATTGACATTTGGAGGCATATCTTTTCCAGTGTGAATGAGGACTAACTTCCCCTACACTTTTTCTCTAAAATCTGTATCGTTTGTGTTGCCCTGTGCTGTTTCCTTTGAAATAAACATGTCCTTACAGTGGGACGGTGGACAGAACTTTTCAATGTGCTCGGCATGTTTGCACAACATATGTATTCATACATGTTTATGATGCAGGAAGCGGGGTGACATGGTTGACCTAGAGTCCCTTCTGACCATAAATTACCAGTACCATGTTACTATTGTACATATAAAATCAGACAGAGTATTTTATAATGGCATCCCCTATGTTGCATTATATTTTGTTCTTGGGTAATTGGGTGCTAAGTGGGTTGGGCGAAGTACTTTTTATTACTTTGACTGTCGGGGGATAGTGCTACAAGGGTGGGGGACAGTTTAAGATTTTTTGTTTTATGACAGCCACTACACTTTATGCAGTCACTTCTCTGGTGAAGTAGAGTTGGCCCTCTACCATGGGTAAAATCCTTGTAGTTTTTCATCTGGACTTAACCGCTGCGAAGGCGAATTTTGCGACTTTTTAAATGTCACCATAAAGGCCACACAAAGCATAGTGGATGGACTTGCCCATTTCTAGTAGTTTAATGCCTAGAACTGGCAGCATTACTCAAATGAGATCTTACCAGAGGTCTGTAGAGTGGTATAGTAACCTCTCATGATCTACTAACAAAACTTCTCTTGCTACTGTCCATAGTCTGGTTCCACTTTTTGTCAGCAACTCCTGCTGTTTACCATGCTTCAGATTGTCCATGGTAGGTATTCCTAGGTACATTTTCTGCTCACCTCACCTTCTCTGATCTTTTTCATTTTAATAATACTCTGTCTTTTATTTTTTCCTAGATGGACTGCAGCACATTTTGCCCCATTAAATTTTATTTCCATGTTTCGCCCATCCTATCAGACAGTGAAATGTGCCTATTAAGGACATCATGATAGTATGGAAATGTCTTGTAGTCCCAATTGCAATTTAGTAAGCAGTGAGCAACATGTGTGCATTAAGTACAAATTGATATTGAGGAAAGATCTGGTGGTCCTGAAGTGGATTTAATAGACAAGCTCTATTGTATATCCATATTTCTTTGCAATGTATTTACTTGATACCGTTTCTCTACCATGCGTAAGCGTAGAATTTGTTGGCAGAAAAGGACAGGTAGGCACATCCAGTCTGCTCTATTTTACCCTGCCATACCTCCTAGTTTAGTGTCTTCTGCAGATTTTATAAACTGCCCATCTATGTTTTCATCAATGTAAAATGTAGCTCCAGTTGAAGTGTATTGATATGCCAAACCTGGTGCCTTGGCTAAACAAGTACAGGTGTGTACTTATTGCCAGATAATCATACCCTTGTACTTTTAGTCAATCAGGTGCTTAGAAATGTTCTTACCCATGTTATTGTTTCCCTCAGTGTACACCCTGTACTGTTGTATTGCACTTATAACATGCCTTTTGCCAGCTCCATGGTGCTGAGTAGTTTGGTGCCCGCTTGGCATGCTGGTGAGTGAGATTTGCACCTGGGACACTGGAGCAGAGACCGATGATGAGGGTGAGGAGCATCCACGTGGACTGTCTCCTCCTGGGAGGAAGGACGGCACTCAGCACTCCTAGAGTGTATCCTGGCAGAAACATAGCAGGCTGATAGGATAATGTGTCATATTTACTTTATAACAGGAGGAAGTATACCATATATAGTTTGCTACAGGGTGTACTTTTGCTTTTGTTGCAAAAACAAATGGCAAGATTTTAACTCTGTTCATTTTACACTAACTTAATAAACATTTCAGTTTGGAATATATTATGACCTCTACAGCCCAGATGCTAAGCAGTGTCTGCCATCTTCCTTTCAGACATGGCTCATCTCCATGCATTTGGTTTAGAACTGTGGCAGCCCTTTGGCTACTCACAGACATGAGTAAAAATGTTGCTGTGTATGAGTTTCAGGAACATAACATCTTCCTTAGTTCTAAAACCATCACACATTCCCAATCAGTAGCAAGGTAATTGTAATTATCATTAACAATACACCAGTTTTTTAGGCCTCACTTGTAGTGGTAGCCATTATTGATAGATTGATTGGTTGATTGATTCTTTGGTAATGTGCCTTGATTTATATCAATGCCCAGAAACTTACTGTATTTAATGTATACCTACTGCCTCTGTCTGTTTATACCCTGCAGTCATAGGCCCTAACTATGGCATAGTAACTATGCACTCTGGTCTTAGGACTAAACTTTGTATGTCACTAACAATGTATAGTCCAGCCTGTAACGATTCTGGACCTGTTGTAATCACCTGTATGCATCTACTCTGAACCTGTTGTCGCTCATTGCTTTTGTACCTATTTGTATTGTATGTAACCCCCAGGTCGCATCTGAAACGGCAGTCCCTGCTCAGTATGCTTATCTGGTAAATCTCTTAAATAAATAAATAAATAAATAAAATAATTAATGGGGTAAGGCCACTAGGCACAAGTGCCTGTTTACAGGGGCAATCCGGGAACACTGGGGTGGTTAAGTGACTTACTCAGGGTCACACAGTATTCAAGTGGAGGTTGTGGGAATCAAACCCAGGTCTGCTGGATGTACGCAGCTCATTTGCTGCTCATTACTCTAACCTCTAGGCTATACTGCCAGCCCCAGTGATGCAAAGTAGCCAGATATATTGTAACACGATATATCACAGGAAATTCCCTTTCATTTCCATTGGATTTCCTATTATATTTAATTATATATATCCAAATACAGTATATAGTGCACCTTGTCACGCGCTACCACTGTAACATGCATAATCATTTCCTAGTCTGCCCTCTCATACTATCAAGGGAGGAGTTCTACAATTATTTTCCACATTTGCTTTTAATGTTGATCTAAACAGTTTCCACTATGTTAATCAAAGAACATGTCTTTTCTTGCTTCTGGCATAATGTCATCTTATGCCCATATGCCTCACTGCCTCCTGTTTTTGCCATCCTTCTGTAAACTCAGTATCCTGGAATTTTAATATTCCAGCCACTTTCTTGATTTGCCAGGTCTTTGTTCTTTCCGTTACATTAAATCTTTTTTTTTTCATACCAGTGTTTATGCTCCTTTGTGGCCAGAAGAGGATGGGTTCCTTCTGTTCTGCCAATCCCCACCATCAACATTTCCACAGGATGTATCTGAGGACCTAATTACCCCACAGACCCCCCACCATGGCAGGGTCAGGAGGAGGAGGGCTGCCCCAAGCACAAATTCAATCTTCCGGCCTGTGGGTCCTGGCAATGTGGCGGGTGAGGGATTAATGGGCAGGCGTCATACATGCCTGTCCTGCCACCCATTTTTCTCCTTTTTCCCTTCTCTATAGGGGTGTGCTCATCAGTCTGCACAAGTGGAGGCATGTGTATGCTGCAGAGTCCCACAGCACCTTTCTGTTGCCCCGTCCCACACCGCCATACCTGGTGGCAGTCATTTGGCAGAGCATGCAGTCCATTGGCCAT
Source organism: Neoceratodus forsteri (assembly GCA_016271365.2). Taxonomy (NCBI): domain Eukaryota; kingdom Metazoa; phylum Chordata; order Ceratodontiformes; family Ceratodontidae; genus Neoceratodus; species Neoceratodus forsteri. The sequence continues at coordinate 1,477,261,566 of CM057453.1, read as the reverse complement.
TGTGGGAACAGTGATTTGTTTTGCAGCCCAGGACACTTGGCTTCATATATAGCTTTTACACGTAGTTCCAAACTGGCTGGACTCATGTGATGCTGATAGGTGACCTAAAAAGCCTCTGTGGAAAAGAGACGTGGACTCACTCTGCTGTAGCAACCTACACTGACCAATTTGTAGAGGAACAGTGGCATCTGTAGATTGTTACTTGTTGCCCACCCTCTCAGGCTAAAGAAGATGTTGGTGGTCTTTGGCCAAAGGAGATGATCATTGAAGAGTACCCTCTAGAACTGAGTCAGGTCAGAGGTTGAGGCTAGCTCTCATGATTCCTGAAGTCTAAACTGAACAGCCTCCAGTCTAAGCCATTATCAATGAAGGCTACATCTGATATGCTCCTGTGGCAGGAAATGGGAGTGCAGTTGATAAGACTGTCAATGACACTTACGAGCAATGAGCAGAAGATTCATTTGGAGTTCCACCGTATTCAAGCAGCCAAACAATTGCCAACTCACAGAAGTAAAACATGATTACGAAATACTAAATTTCTTTATGGAAAGAAAACTGCATAACACACTGCCAAAACTAAGCAATTTAAATAGGTGGCTTTGCAGAGAAAATTTTGAAATGTAGTCTTCTGTTACAAATCAGTTTTCCTCCAAAAATGTCAGAGTTACCTTACATATAATTAAAAGAGGATAGTGTCAATTACAAACTGTGTCCGGGGCTCCTGCCACTCTTGAGGACCGACCTTTTCTTAAATCTGTTGCTACAGTTCTTGTATTTCTAAGCCTAATCTATCCTTTACTATGTCTAGTCCATAAGGTTGGCCACCTGTGGGCACCCCTTCTCCCTCCCTTGACTATGCTACAGTGTCCTCTTTAATTTTCCTTTTCCCTCGCAGGTCCTTGTACAGGGAGGGTATTGTGGTGGCCTCCAGATGTCTGTAAAACAGGTTGTGTTAATCGTTGTTGGATTTAATATGTAATAGCACTATGTCATACCTTATGTTTATGAAACCTGTAATGTTGAAAATACCATGGCATGAGGCGTGTTTGATAATGGTAAAAAGTACTAGGTGAGTATTATAAAAACTAAGCTAGTTGTGTTATTTAAAATGCATGTACATTGTTGTAAACTTAAGTAAGAAATATAATGATGATCTGCATATATCCCATGATGCATTGCATTATGGAAGTATGTATGATGTTGTATTTCTTTGAAACTTGATTTTTGCCAGTGCCCTTTGGGGTAGACCTTCTTTCAGTTATTCTGCATTGAGATTCTTTGTTTATAGCTTGTTTTGTTTTTTCTTTTGAATTACTACCCAAGCAAATGGGGCCTGCATAGGAGTGGTGGCTGCATCTTAACTAGTGAATTGGATCAGAGATCAGTGTCAGTAGGTGTTGGCTAAGTGCAGAGAAAGGACATTCATAGTCTGTTGCTGCAAACTGATGTACTGAAGAAGAAATATGCCATTGCAGAAGGTTATTCTTGTACATTGAATAAACATCACAGAGAGATTGCGTGTTGAACCTGAAGTTCGAGTGTCTGGTCCATCTGTTATCCCACACCCCTCCACACAAACACATTAAGTTTCAGTTCTTTTTGTTGATCAGTGATTATGTCTGTCTTGTGCTAAAGCAACATCTTTGTGGTAGTACCACATTGAGAGGTGTGTCAGTGTTGGCAAATGCAGGTACACTTTAGTAGGTGTGTCCCTCATCCCCAAATTAGTGAGCATGTTAGTGCTGACACGGAAATACGGAAAAGTGCCACCAAGTTGAAAGAAATCTGCTGCTGCAATTAGAGACAAGCTTGTCATGGAGCAGCAGGTGACACGCCTCCCAGTGTTCATTTTCTGGTGAAACTTTTCAATAAACATGGTGGCTTCTATGGTCCGCCACACAGCCCCACACCAACATCGGGGGTGGTCCATCCCCGATGCCAGCATGTTCCCCCACCGTGCACACTTTCTTTGCCGGCCAGGGCCCAACCCCGTCGGGGCATTCACCGAGATCTAAGGGTCTCCAGTGCGCATCTAAAAATTTTTCATCCAATACGGTACCCACACGATATCACACTGATGCTGCTACCAGCAAACCAAAGCAGTGCATTCAGCAGCCAATGAAATCAACAAAACCACTGCTGATCAATACATTAAAAACTGTTTTAATTCCACACAAACCTTGCATTTCAGCAAATGATAGTGAAATAAAAAAAAAAAAGATTTATTGCACACAAAGAGAATTCTACAACCTTATTGTTGCACACACTGCTCACATCTCCAATTATCTTACAATTATCACCTCTTTATAGTCACTGTAAATGCACACATTGACACACAAAGAGTGAAAATCTGTAAATGCACAGATTACTACACCAAAGGCTGAAGTCTGACCACCTCTAATAGCTGCCATTAACAGACAGTTAAATCAAGTTGAATACATTAACATTTCTCACGGCATTGGGGAATATAGTTAACATATTTTATAACCCCTCCATCTTGATTTTATTAGATTTTTAGGTTAAACTTTTCTGTGGGGACACTCCTTCCACACCCCAGTTGTATGTGCCCCTTCTTTGTATTTATATTTTTTGGTGTATTAAGCATTAGTTATTTATCATGAGGTTAAAACTTTTCTGTGTGGGTGCTCCCACCCACTGGGTGCTTATGTGTCCCTTCTGTGAGTAATAGTTTGTGTGTTTATTTATTTTATTTGCTTCCTTTACTTATGTGTGCCACATGTTTCAGATCCACATTCCTCATCGAATGTGATGATGCTGAGTCAAATTAAGGATGTATCTTAATTCACCTAGTTTTAGTGACTGAGCACTGGGGACCCTTAGATCTCCGGTATTGCCCTGCAGGCAGCCCCCACACACACACACACTATCTTTGCTGATGGGGCCCAATCCCCATCAGCATCAGCCCCAACTCATGGGGCACACTGGGAGCCCACCCGTGTGCCCAAAATCCTCCTCAAAACTCATGGGACTCATTGGGAATCCACCCCAGTGTGCCTAACATTTTTTAGTTCACCTGTCAATAAAGAAAACCTTCCATTGTTGTCTGTTTTTTTTTCCTGTATAAAAGCAGCCCGCCTAGTTTCCAGCACCTCCTTCCCCAACCCGCACCCACCCTCTGTGCACCCTACCTCCCCACACCCTCACCCCATACTTACCTCTGGAGGTCCAGCGCAGTGATCGCTCTGTGGAGCGGGACGCATCTGGACTCGTCAAAGCTGAACTGCAAAATGAAGAAATGCCGTTAAGCTACATAATGGCATCGATGGGGGTGTTCAGCTTAGCCTTTTTGGAATTTTGGCTCAAATTTTCAACCTGGGTTCTTGGGACCCCACCTCATGAACACATGCTCTGTCATCTTGTTACTCGGTCTCAAAAGGTGATTTTGCGGTCACTGCTTAGAATCACCTTTTAGAACAAAATAATGAAACAACAGTTCCGCTGTTCATGAGGTGGGGACCCAAAAGCCTATGTTGCAAATTTGGTGAAAAATTAAAAAAATGACTTTCTGATACAAGTGTGCATTGCGCGGTTTCCATGCGTGCTTGTAGCGTTGACAATTTTAATATTTTCACTCCAGATTTTCAACATTGTCATTTTTCACACCTCCTTATGAACAGTATAGCTGTCATTTTCACATCCTGCCCAAAAATGTGTTTTCCACATGTCACACGATGGTGCAGTTGCTGTGGGAAATCAACTTTCTGGACAGATTAACAAAATCACAATGCCACTGTTCATGCGGAGGTCACAAAATGCCTATATTGAAAATCTGGTTAAAAATCCCCCAAAATAATTGCGTTATGGGCGTAAGCTGCGCGGTTTATGCATGTCGTGACTTCACCAATTTTCATATTTTCACTCCAGATTTTCAACATTGCCATTTTTTACACCTCCTCATGAACAGTATAGCTGTCATTTTCACATCCTGCCTGAAATGTGTTTTAGCACTGTGTGCCAAATGGCGCAGTCGCTGTGCAAAGTCACCTTTGGCTAATGAACTGATAGTACCACTGTTCATGAGGTGGGATCACAAAAGCATATGTTGAAAGTTTGGAGTAATACTCAACAACTTACCTGGGCATTAAGGTTTCCAACCATAATGTCTCACCCTGTAGAGACTGACAGACATCAGGGGTGTGACTTGGGATCGTCAGCTGTAATGCTCACACCACTCCACTTCACGCCACCCTGCAGCCAGTGACAGGCATCAGGTGTGCCTTGGAGTCTTCAGCACCAAAGTTCACCCATTCTCCTATACTGCACCCATGTCAGTGTATTTCCTTGTGGAATGGGGTGAGCATAAGGACAGAAAAACCCAAGCACAATCACTTTGTCAGTGTCTGCAGGGGTGAAGAGTGTGAAATGGCCTGGCGTTATGGTCGATGACCCAAAGGCACACCCAATGCCTGTCAGTCTGTGCAGGGTGGGGTGGGGTTAGCGTCAGTTCAATACTTCACTGTGATTCCTACTATGTATCTCTTTAACTCCTGCACTACCAATGCCAATGCCAACAAGTTAACATTCAGCATTGGCAAATGCTTGTTTTTCTTTTCCTTTGCTGATTGTCTAGAACACCTTCCATCAGCCATCTTTCCTCCTGCTGTCCTTCTATCTCACAGTGTTTCTTCTTATGATACATTCATAGAATCACAGAAGCACAGAAATTGACAGCAGAAGAAGGCCAATTAGTCTATCCAGTCAGCTTTTCCCTGCCTTACCTGTAAGACTGAACTCCCCCATTCTGGTTGCATTGGCTCATTCCATTCCATTGAGAAAGACCCTCCAGATGGTCTTGGAACTTACTCAGGTTGGTTGTGGAGGAATTGGAGGGCTGTGACTGTGAGGTAGGTCCAGGAGAAGGGTCATTTGCCAATCAGAGTTTCCCCATTTCTGTGTGCTCCTCTGTGCAACTCTGCCAGTCACTCACATTGCTACAGCCTTGGCTGGGTCTGCTGTGGGCGTGCACCTGTGGATGTGCATGAGCATGCATGCCCCCAGTACAATTATTGTATGGCTCTTTGTGGTGTGAGTCACCTTCTATTTTGGCAACCTAGGTTTGTGACCCAAAGCGGGGTTCACCATCATTGGCTGGCAGGGAGGCTCAAGAATCCGAAGGACACTCTCCTCCTACTCAGGAGGGAGGGTGCAGTCTCTTTTGCATGGCTGCGGTGCCACCACAGCAAATGGTGCAGCTAAGAGGCCTGTGCAGGAGGCGGCGGGTCAGCTTTATCTCCCACCGCTTACTCAGGTGGATATGGCAGGCCTTGGCACCAGTCCACTAGGTGGCAGGGTGAAATGAAAAAATCTGGTCTGTCCTCTGGCTGGATGACACTGTTTCTTTTGGTACACCCACTGGGATGCCGCAGTCTCAGCTCTGTCAAGGAGGTCAGGCATGTGCTGGGAGGCCACTCACAGGAAGTTAAAGGTGCTACGGTGGGGATGTATGAGGGATAATACTGATCTATCCAACTTCTGGGAGCCAAGGACAGGGGTTCCACCATGCTGCATCAACATGAACTTCATCGATCGGCATTACGCGATTGCACAATGCTGACTATCAGCATTGTGCCATCAGAAACAGAAGGTGTTTTTGCAGGGGCTTTGCCCCTACACCACCATGTTGAGTCTCTGCCCACACCCCACCCTACATTTAGATTATCAACTCTGAGTCAGAGTTGTTTTGGGAGGAGCAAAATCACGGCAGACAGCAGTGTCAGCAATACTAGGACCATTACAGCAAACTCACATTTTGTTGCTGTAATGGTCTTCATAGTAATATTGTTGCTGTGTGAATGGTATACCAGAGACAGGGACAATGTAAGAAGGTCCTGTTAAAGCTGGAGGCTGAAACCCAGTAGCATTATGACTAGAAAGCAGTGTGGTCTAGTGATTTGAGCACTGGCTTGGAACTGGGAGATTATGAGTTCAAACCCAACTAGAGCCAAATACTCACTGAGTGACCTTTGTTCAAGTCACTTAACCTCTTGGTGTTCCAGCCCTCCAGTTGTGGGAGCGGGTAGAAGTAGGATCCACTGGAAATGCAATGAGCCTCCAGGATTGGGCACCTAAAAATAAAATTTGCCTTGCCTTGCCTTACTTCAGCTGGCCTGTCCTTGGTAAATAAATTGTTTAAAAAATGTTACCTTAGCATTTTATGCAAATGATCAAATTCTTAGCCATACCTTAAAAATTTAATTTTATATGCAGTCAGTAGCCGTTTGGCTACTTAGGAAATATTATTTGTAGCTAAATACAGAAATACTTGTTAAACTCTAATAGGCTATTGACAGTTGAGAAGACTGGTAGTCACAGACTCCAACAACTTAAGGAAAAAAATTTATTTTATTCAAACCAAAGCAACTTTATTTATATAGCACTTTTCATAACCAACGCGCTGTACATAATGTAAAATGACAGCATAAACCATAATATAATACATTTTAAAACAGTCATTTTTCTGATGGGCATTGTGGATCAGGAGGAGGAAAATGGGAATTATACCCTAGATGGATTAGAATATTCCTGGTTAATAGCCGGTAGAATACAAAATCTTTGGATAACGAACCACACCCCAACAATGAACCAGTGGAGAATTTAGCCATTAAGACCCTTTCGACTGACAGACTGACATATGCTCTCCGAGGAAGAAGAGGCCTTCCTGGATACATGGGAGTGGGGGTGGCTTTCTGAGTGTACTCTCCCTGGAGAATTGGCTGTAATACAGGAGGGCAGCACAATATGAGTACAATAATCACACAGAATACAAGAGGTATAAATGAAAGTTTTATTCCCCTAATGTTCATGCCACTATATCATGCCATACTAAATAAAGATATATAAACCTCCCATAAGAATTTGCAAATATAAAGAGCACAGCCATCTTCTACACAATTTACTCCTGTTACAGTTTACTCTGTATCTGTTTAGTTAAACTTAACTAAAAGTTAACTTTATCTCTGATATCATATTATATGTAAAAGGCTTTGTAATAGTCTGAGAAGAACATCAATGGAGCTTATACATTGATTTAATGAGTTATTTATCGTAGTATACTGAAGCCTTACGGCTTTGTTAAGAAATAGGTGTGCAGAAACAAAAAGCATAACCTTGGTATGACCTATGTACCTTTTGTGTGTAACAATATAATGTGACCCAAGGTACTGTGAATTTGTACTTGTACCTATAATCAACTACTGGTACTATCTCCTATGCCTTCCATTAATAAAATATTATACAAAAAAAAAAACCTGTCATTTAATTTAACAATTAGAGAGGAATGCCAACGAAAATAAATACGTTTTCAGCAGAGATTTAATCTTGATTGAATGCCGAGTCACTGAAGTAATGGTTACATTATGTATACAGTATAATCGCATATTGGTAAATGCTGCCACTGTTATGGTTGTTAGCTTTTGAACAGCTAATGGAAGTAATAGGGTTTTGAAGCAATTTTATTTTCCATTTACTGTAAAGAATGGTGTGTGTCTAACAACACTGAGTAGTTTTGCTGTAGCAATTAAGTACAGTAATTGCTGTTTTTAGTGGATCATTCTTCTTTTATTTCTACATTTTTCCATCAGGCGTGAAGCTTCACTTTAAGCTGAATACTGGAATTATCACAAAAAATGCATGTTGTAAGTGACACTGCTACTAGTTAATGCATGTTTAGACATTTCTCAGTTATTGCCAGGTATTTTTCCTGTCCATAATTTTCTAAATCAGTAGTCACTGAAATCTCTAAAATGGTCTGCAGCTTGCAGTCACGAGTCTTGGTCTAATTACAGAGTTATGATCTAAAAAAAAAAAAAAAAAGAAAAATTGTGTTGTCCTAGTTGCAGTTGTTAAACCATTACATCAAACAATTCTAATTCATTTGGCAACACTCAATCAGTAAATTAAAATAAATTATGACTACTCTTCAATAAGAAGGTATGGTATACTAGTATATCCAATAATTACCACTGGAGGACTGGGTGAAACCGAAGGGCAGCATTTATGAACAATGCCCATTGTAGTTTGAAAGCCTGTGGAAGCTCTTTTAAATGAGGTGTGCATGTACCTGTAGCTGGTGGTAGAGATATCGATGATTAAGTCTGCCCTGTATTTTGTATTACTTTGCCACCATTTTTAGAACCTTGAGGCGTCATGCAGGAGAAGCTGTGTCTAGCGGCAGTGTGGGTATGCACAGCCTTAACCTACATGACATCAAAAGATATACAAGATCAAGAGTCCGATTCTCAAAAGTCAGCAAGCTGTGCCAAAGGTAGCTTGCACTAAATGCTGGTGCACTAGGGACCCTGCTTCGATTCTTTAATGGGAAGGTACGGTGTCAAAACCCTGGCTTGCAGCAAACCTGGCCCTGCACCAAACAGAGGTGTATCAGGATGGTTTGCTGCATGCTGTGGGTCGACCATGTGGCAGTAGCACCAGGGACAGTTGCCATGTGGCAAATGCCTCCCCCAGCCCAATCCCCATTAAAATATATATAGTAGCCCTGGGGTATGGGGTCATGTACTCAAAAACAAAACCATGTAGCAATCAATGCTGCAAGCAAAAGGGCTTGTGCTGAAATAAGGTCAGAAGCAACATCAACCACAACACAAACAGGGGTGTGCCGCCACAGAACAATGGGATTTCTTGCTTTTTGAGGCCTTCGCCCCCCGCTGATGTGGCTGGTCTAAGGATGCTTGAAATTCGCCTTCTGGAGTTTGAGAATACAGTTTGAGGTGCTTTAGCAGCCTGTGTCTGCTGCAAGCCCCTAGCGCCTTGCTGTAGTCCATTTTGTGGTGCACAGGTGGCACAAGCCCCATTTGGTGCAGGCAGCCTGCAGTGGGCGCAAGCTGCCTTTGTGGTGCTCCAGGTCAGTCAGTCATTGGGATGCAGGTCCCTTGCGCTGCCCAGGAGCTTTGAGAATCAGGACCCAAAGATTATAAAAATGGCCACAGCATAAGCACAATATCCCTTAAAAACTTGTCATGGGTTTTCAGACTGTGATGGACACTGCTCATAAGCGTTCCCCTTTCAGTTCCTCACATGCACAAAAACAGAATTAATTTTCAATGCAGTACCCACAGCACTGTAAGCAAAATACCACAGTCATATATTTATATAGTTATGTTTTAACACAGTGTTTGGAATTCAAAAAGTTTGAACTAGGCAATTTTACCTTTTATTTTGGGGCTAGTTGCCCATTTCTTTGTCCCCCTTCCCAGGCACATGACCTCAGACAGAAGCAGTGCAGGTGACAGTATTGTCTGACCACCAAAATAAAAATTCAGCATACAATACCACTACCTTGCAACAAAAAGGCAATCCCAAAGACAGAGTATATGTAACTCAAAATTTTGTAGCATGCAAAAGAAAAATAGTAACACACCTACTGTCAGCAGATAAAGGCCTTGCAGCCAATGCAGTCTGCCCAAAAGCTGCCTAGTAGTGGGAATGTCTCTAGCGGTCATTTCCTCCACCCGCCCCAACTCACCCTTCTCATGGTGCTCTGTGCCAGTGCAGGCTGGGAATGCGTGATAGGCATGTACCCAGCTTGCGCATGCCCACACCGGCAAACAGGCATGCAGGACACAGCATGCACTACTGCTAATCACTACAGGCTGCCTCTTTGCAGCCCTTTCCAGTATGTTGGTACACAGAAGGTGGACCGGCAGACACAAGCAGGCATCAATCCAATTCCATCCAGGACTCTAAGTGAATCCCTGCTCCGGGCAGAGCAGGGGAATGTGAGTTGCATGTCCCAGAACTTCCATTAATAGGAGTGAATGCCTCAGCAATTGCTCCAAAGCCCTCTCTGCCTGACCGGAGGGCTGGGGCAGCATGGTGGTGGGGTGGCAGTTCTGTCATGACTGGTGGGTGCTATACATGAGGGACACACAGCAACTATGGCTGGGTCCATACCCACGATACCCACCTAGTCTGCACCCCCACCCAGCACTCCGCACCATAATGAATGCTGTAGAGTGTGGGAATGCCCCCTGACCTGGCTGTGCAACTGGAGATGGGATCAAGTACAGAAGGCATACACCCCTTATATGAATGCCACAGACCCCTAGTGCATGGCTATCTGACTTAGGGGTGCCTCACTACAGCACACAGGCTTTGCACACTTATGTGCATAGAGCCCTTGTGACTATCCCATTCCCACCCCTTTTGACCCCCTCGCCCACTGTTTCAGTGCATAGAGCCTCCTCTTGGGCGTGTTTCATTTTGTACTACCCTTTCTGTAAAAGACTAGACAGACAGTTCTCACATCAGCAGGACAAACACCTCAATGTTCTGCATCTAACTGCCACCTTCTCTGAGTGGTTTGAGACTCCACCAAATGCTGTTCATTACTCAAACACAGGGTGGACAGGAGGCAGATGCATTCTAGCTCTCTCAAGACAACAAGCACATCACCTTCTACCGTATCCATTCCTTCATTAGCCCAGTAAGTGAGAGACTTAAAGCTGTTGCTAAGCGAGAGCTTCTGTGTCAACCACTGAGCCAGTCTAACTTTCCAACGCTCTGGATATTAAACAAGCCGAGGAGTATAGTATGGCCGATGAAATTTAAAAAAGCCACACAGTGTCAGCAACATATACTTTGGTAAAGTAATGAAGTGTAACTGATTCATTTTGATAAAGCAGGGTAGTTTAGCAAATGTGTTTCAGTAGGTAATGTAGTATAACATACAATATACTTTTCATTAAAGCAGTGTAGAGCAGACAATATGTCTTAATAAAATATTGTAACCAGTGTATTTAAGGAAGGAGAGTATTCTGACTGATGCATTTAATAAAGCAATGCAGTGTAGAAGATACATTTAATGAGGTAACATAACATAAGCAGTGTATTTTAATAATATTGTTACAGCAAATGTAGTTTAATAAAGTAGCATAATGTGGGCAATGTAGTTTAATAAACTGGGAGGCAGTATAGCACAGTGATTTAAGGCTCTGAGCTGCAAATCTGGTGACATCAGCAGACCAGACCTGGGTTTGAATCCCACAGCTTCCACTTGCATATTGTGTGACCCTGAGCAAGTCACTTAACTTCCCTGTGCTCCCAGGTCGCACCTGTAAAAAGCTTTCAGCTAGTGTGCTACTCCTGGTTAAACAACTAAAAAAAAAAATAAAATAATGTAGTGTTCCTGGTATATTTTAATAATGCAGTGTAATAGGCACATTTTTCTGTATGGATTTTTATATCCTGGTCAACTCCACATCTGTCCTCTTGGTATAGGGACCACCCAGACACAGACCCATCCTTCACTAACCTGACTGCTTCTGTTACTGCTTCCCACCAACTTGCCTCCCCATGATGGGGCTCTAGGGAAAGGTCGACCTGCCCCTAATGAGCTCTGGATCTGGTGGCAGATGGGCGGAAGGCTGCATGGACTGGGCCCAAGTGTACAGGCATTGTCAATGTGATGGAGGCTGGAGTTTTCTCCCATTTTTGCTTCCCTCCCTCCACTCTTCACCCACAAGGTGGCACTTTACAGAATAGCATTGACCTCAGAAGCTGCAGTGATGTTCCTGGGGAGCAATCCCATCGGCCTCAACAGGGATTGCTGTAGTGCTGAACGTGGCACCAATCCCTACTTGGGCTGGAAGTGATACCATCAGCAGCACTATCTCCCAGACCTGGCTTCCAGCCCACCATCCCAAGTCTCCTCCCAAACACAGGTCTTCAGCAAGGCAGCTGTCATTTGGTAAACAAATGGCAAAAGCAGAAAAGAGAGCACTTCAGAAAGGCTGGTGAACTCAGTAAACATTAACAACACTGAAAACAACAACAAACCAGGCTGCATAACCTCCACCAGAACAAAAGTCTTTGCTGGAACAAGATGTTGTATAACAAAAGATTTTATTTTCTCTGTGCTGCTGTCAGGTGTAATACAGCAGGAAAATCAGACACAGGCAGGTAATAGGTCTGCCAGGGTCAAAGACCTAACATTTACACAGGCGTGTGCTATTTGAAGGTGAGCATGGAAAATAAAGTCTTATGCAATACAACGTTCTTGGTTTATAAAGGCTTTTGTTCTGGTGAGGTCTTATTGTGCCTGGTTTTCATTAGCAAACAAGTGGCCCTTCACAATTCATTTTAAAATGTAGGTAAGTGTAGCAAATATATTTCAATAAAGGAATGTAGTACACACAATAATATTCTGATAAAGCAGTGCAGTGTGGCAAATGTGTGGCATGATCAATGTATTTGAATAAAGTATAGTAGTACTGCCAGAGTATTTTAGGAAAGCTGCTTAGCAAACGGTACCAGAGCATAAAACTGTATAACACAACCAATGCTTTTAAATAAAGTAATCTGGCATAACCAGTAAAACTGAATAACACAGCCAATGCATTTAAATAAAGTAGCCTGCCTTACCAGTAAACTGAATAGCATAGCCAATGCATTTCAATAAAGTAACCGGCATAACCAGTAAAACTGAATAACACAGCTAATGCATTTAAATAAAGTAACCCGGCATAACCAGTAAAACTGAATAACACAGTCAATGCATTTAAATAAAGTAACCTGGCATAACCAGTAAAACTGAATAACACAGCCAATGCATTTAAATAAAGTAACCCGGCATAACCAGTAAAACTGAATAATACAGCCAATGCATTTAAGTAAAGTAGCCCGGCATAACCAGTAAAACTGTATACACAGCCAATGCATTTAAATAAAGTAGTCCTGCAGAACCAATAAAACTGTATAATGCAACCGATGCATTTAAATAAAGTAGCCTTGCATAACCAGTAAAACTGTATAACACAGCCAATGCATTTAAATAAAGTAGCCTGGCATAACCAGTAAAACCACATCATGCAGCCAGTGCATTTAAATAAAGTAGCCTGGCATAACCAGTAAAACTGTATAATGCAACCAGTGCATTTAAATAAAGTAGCCCTACAGAACCAATAAAACTGTATAATGCAGCCAATGCATTTAAATAAAGTAGCCTGGAATAACCAGTTAAACTATATAATGCAACTGATGCATTTAAATAAAGTAGCCTTGCATAACCAATAAAACTGTATAACACAGCAAATGCATAATAGATAACCCACTCTAAGGTGTGTGACCTCATGCATCAATCACACAAGGCATATCAAAGCACGACTGCACACCCTAGAGTGGGTTATCTATCTTATGAAATAGCAAAATTGTTTTGGAGGGGTGAAAGTGCAGGTGTGCGGTCACGTTGTGATATACGCACAATCATGGGATGTGTTTTAATCAACCAGCGGAGATCATTTTTCCACCCATGTTATAAATTTAAATAAAGTAGCCCAGCATAACCAGTAAAACTGTATAATGCAGCCAATGCATTTAAATAAAGTAGCCTGGCATAACCAGCAAAACCACATCATGCAGCCAGTGCATTTAAATAAAATAGCCTGGCATAACCAGTAAAACTGTATAATGCAACCAGTGCATTTAAATAAAGTAGCCCTACAGAACCAATAAAACTGTATAATGCAGCCAATGCATTTAAATAAAGTAGCCTGGCATAACCAGTAAAACTATATAATGCAACTGATGCATTTAAATAAAGTAACCTTACATAACCAATAAAACTGTATAACACAGCCAATACACAATAGATAACCCGTTCTAAGGTGTGAGTCGCGCTCTGATATCGCATGCCTTGGTTGTGCTTTATTGCGCCGCGAGCCACTGGCAGTCGCGTCAACCCACCAAAGGCATGCATATCAACACAACTACACACCCTAGAGTGGATTATCTATCTTCTAAAATAGCAAAATTGTTTTGGAGGGTGAATGTGCAGGTGTGCGGTCATGCTGTGATACCCTACGGTCATGGGATGTGTTTTAACCACCCAGCAGAGATAATTTTCCTACCCATGTTATAAATTTAAATAAAGTAGCCCAGCATAACAAGTAAAACTGTATAATGCAGCCAATGCATTTAAATAAAAGTAGCCAGGCATTACCAGTAAAACCACATCATGCAGCCAATGCATTTAAATAAAGTAGCCTGGCATAAGCAGTAAAACTGTATAATGCAACCAGTGCATTTTAGATAAAGTAGTCCTGCAGAACCAGTAAAACTGTATAATGCAGCCAATGCATATGAATATAGTAGCCTTGCATAACCAGTAAAACTGTATAATGCAACTGATGCATTTAAATAAAGTAGCCTGGCATAACCAGTAAAACTGTATAATGCAGCCAATGCATATGAATATAGTAGCCTTGCATAACCAGTAAAACTGTAAAATGCAACCAGTGCATTTAAATAATGTGGCCTGGCATAACCTATATAATGTAACCAGTGTATTTAAATAACTTAGCTTGGCATAGCCTTTACAACTATATGAAACACATCCAGTGCATTTAAATAAAGTAATACAAGCAACCAGTTATAATGCAGCCAGTGTATAGATAGATAGATAGATAGATAGATATGGGGATAGATGGATAGATGGATAGATAGATAGACAGATAGATAGATAGATAGACAGACAGACAGACAGACAGAACCTTTATTTTTTGACAGGAGATAACTATAGGACTTTGAACTTAAAGTTACAAAGCAAGGCCTAAAATAAGTGGGGTTTGCATAGCAATTTGATACCCAAAAATGCTATTTGCTAATTAAGGGCAGCCTTGATTAGCAGAATGTACTAGTCAGTTGATTTGCCGCATTAAGTAAACATTTCTAGATTGCGATAATATTTTCTTGCAGTTGTACTACAAAGCACAGAATTGCAGTTCTTTCAGTTGAATACTTTTCCTGCAGTAACATTTTTCTGGACTGTATTTTATAGATAATAATTAACCATTTAGCAAAATATCTCCTCAGACCTAGCTGGTTACTCATCATTTCATTTAATTTTTATTTAAACTGGTAAGCAGATTAGCAGTAATGCAGTTTTCACAGCAACCAGTACATAAAATACATTAAAACATTACTTAAAACATACACAATCGGAATCCAACAACATGTTATACAATCCAGATTTGAATGAGAATAGTTGTACACCACTCATAACAGGCAGAGGTAAGTTGTTGTATAGAGTAATTGCTTTATATTTGAAAGATCTGTGGCCAAATGTTGAGTTGAAGCGAGGAATAGAAAAAACATCTTTATTTTGGGACCTGGTAGAAAAAATGTTAGTACATCTAGGGAGTTTCTCACTTACAGTATTTGGCATAAGATCAAGGACAATTTTGTGCAAAAATATGAAAGCTTTGAATCTAGCCTATTATTTGAATGGAAGACATCCCATTGTACTGTACAATAGACGGTGGTGAGTTGATCCCCTCAACCCAGTGGCAAACCTACGCATAGAATTATAGAGTATATTGAAAAGATTATCAGTCAAATAGAGATAAAAAATGCTACCATAATCAAGCTTTGCTAACAGCAGACTATTTGTCAGTAAACTTTGCGACTCAGAAGCGAAACACTGATTTATTCTATATGGTGTGCCCAATCTGTTGTTTATTACCTTCATAAGATGGGCAACATGAAGGTCAAATGAGAATTTTTTATCAAAGTAATCCCCAGGTAACATCAAAATGTTGTTTATTAGCAAAGACTGCTAATTAAGTTTTAAAACAAATTTATGCCTTGCAAAGTACTTAGCAAATAAAATGGTTACGGTATAACATTAGCATTTGACCAGTAAGGCGCTAGTTACAAACACTACTGCTATAAATATTAACTGCAGTCTTGTACTGTTAGCATACCGTCAAGTCATCATTAGTCGAACAAAGCAACACTGAATATTATTTTTAAAAACTGTGATATATGATGTAATTTACTAACTCTTGGAACAGTATCACTGCCCATATGGCAAGTCTTCATGCTCCTAGTGTAAGTCTATCCACACATGCAGTTTTCAACCAATTCTGGCTCTAATGCTGACTTAAATATAAATTGTTTTGCTATGTCCCTAGCACCTGATGCCAGTTCATTCCAAATTTTAGGAAGATGAAAATTAAGTTGCATTTTACTGTAAGAGTTTAAAGCCAATGGGACTATCAAACACCTGTTTTTTAAAGCTCTCAAATGATACCCATGTTGTTGAGTTTGAAAGTACTTAGGATAATTTGCTTCCACTTCTTATTTCTTTGAATGCCATCACAGCAAGCTGCTTTTTCTGCTTAATTTCAAAGTGTTGCATCCCAACAAATCAAGCATAATGCAGTGATGGCGGTCAACGACAATTTTAAAATGAGCCATTCTGTAATAAGGTTAATCTGACTTGTGCATGGCATGCTGAAAAGCAGTACTGCCATACTCCAAAACAGATAACAAAAGTTTCAATGCAATCCTATTTCTAGACTATTTTGGCAAAATGCAAGCTTTCATACATAATACTCCCAGCTTATCATTTGCTTTATGTGTTGTCTTATTTATATGTTCCAAAAGATGAGTTTGTTGTCAATATCAAAATATACAAAATATAGGTTCCCACAATGTGGGGTAGGTTGACACTCCCAAAACAAAACAAGGTACTACCACCTTTGTCAATACAAAGCTTGCATGGTTTATTAAATTGTAATAGCACAAAGAAACTAGGCGTGAAGTAACACCAATAGTTAATTAATAAGCAAGACACACACAAATGTATGCTGTCAGCCAAACACACATATGAGTCCAAGGCTCACCTATTAGTCTGTGATGTATTCAAGACCCTGTAGTTCTGGGAGGAACATCCTTGAAACCAAGGATGAACAACCTGGTAATCCACTTGTTGGACCAGAAATATAGAGGTGCTAATACATTACAGATTAATAAATGACTTTGACTCATATAATGCATTTAGCTGACAGCATAGATATTCTGGGTGCCTTTTGCTTATTAATTATTGGTGTTACTTACTTGTAGTTTTCTTTGTGCTGTTACAATTTAATAAACCATGAAAGCTTTGTATTGACAAAGGTGGTTGTACCTTTGTTGTTTTGAGGAGTGCTGACTTATCCCACATTATGGGAAACCTGTATTTTGTATTGATTACCACACTTCTAGGTTAGAGCAACCACTACAGTATGAAGCCCCTACTCTGTATCCTCAATATCAAAAGATACTTATAATGCAAAATATGATCAGTACCTACAAATATTTGTATAAAACTTTTTTGAAATTTTGTAGATCCCCAGAGCTAAATCAGTGGTTGACTTTATATTTTTGTTCGAAAAAACATTGCCTGCATTTTTCCTCACTCAGGACCATCTTAGAATCATGGAACCAGTACTGTAAAGTGTTAAAATCTGTTTGCAATTTGAACTGTAATTCCAGTTTATCATTAGGTTTACCTATAAGAACCATTTCATTGACTTATAAACATATATTGAGATATGAGATCAACGGAGGAGGGATTTACGTGAACCAATAATAGGAGGAGGTCCAGTATGGAGCCTTGTGGTACTGCCCTGAAAAGCTGCTGTCTGTCAGAAAGTACAGCATCAAATATATGCCTGTTGGGTCCTGTCAGTAAGATAAGATTAGAACTAGCTGATTACTGTCTCAGACATAACAACCTGAAAAAGTCAATTGAATCAAAATACGGTAATCCACCAGGTCAAAAGCTTTGGAGACGTTGACAAACACCACACCAACAGACTCAAAGTAGCCTGGCATAACCAGTAAAACTATATAATGCAGCCAGTACATTTAAATAAAGTAACCCGGCATATGGTGGATTACCATATTTTGATGCATTTCAATGAAGCACCCTGACATAGCCTCTGCATTTCAACAGAACGGTAATGAAGCTAATGAATTTCAATAAAACTGTAATGCAGTGGGTGCATTTCAATAATAAATCTATAATGCAGCCAATGTAGTTCAATATTAAAACTGTAATACAGTCGATGCATTTCGGTAATAAAACTGTATCACTGCTGATGCATTTTAGCAGTAAAACTGTAATGCAACTAGCATTTCAGTAAAACTGTAACAGTCAATACACTTCTTTGTAATAAGTGTGACACAGCTAATGAAATTCAGTAATAAAACTGTAAAGCAGCTAATGACGTTTCAATAAAACTGTAATGCAGACAGTGCATTTCAATAATAAAACAGTAGTGCAGCCAATATATTTCAGTAATAAAACTGTAAAGCATCTAATGCATTTAAATAAAACTGTAATGCAGCCAACGCATTTTAATAATAAAACTGTAATGCAGCCTATGAATTCTAGTAATAAAATTATAACACAGCCAGTACATTACAATAACAAAATAGTAGTTTTATTATTGTATTTCAGTAATAAAACTATAAAGCAGCTGTTGCATTTCAATAAAACTGTAATGTAGCTGATGCATATCTATAATTAAACAGTAGTGCAACTAATGCATTTACATAATAAAACCATAATGCGACTAATGCATTTCAATAATAAAACTGTAATGCAGCTGATGAATTTCAATAATAAACTATAATGCAGCTGATGCATTTCAATAATAAAATGATAATGGACTTCTGGTAACATCATTGACAGTCCTCATGTATTTGAGCTTGTCTGGTTCCCATCCCGTGAAAATGTACTGGTTAATAAAATGTGTTGGTTTCAACAAACATATATTGTTTGGAGTGAATATGGATTGGTGTGTAAAGGTATATTGGTTTCTGACTTTTATTAAAAAGTTTTGATTTTAATGAAAATGTATGGATTTCAGTGGAAATGTACTGGATTTAAAGAAATTTCAAAGCTGTTCTATAGGGCTTCATCACCTGTTACCTTATAGCAGCCATAGCCCTTTAGGGCCAAATTCGAATTTTTCAGTCACCCCAGTTAGGAGAGAAGGGATCATAATTTGGGCCAAACTGATGGGCAGTCTGTCCTTTCCACTTCCTAGTTCTGCAGCCTGTCCCTGTGCTGACATTTTATGACATCTAACCAAGGAGAGTGCAGGCGCACCCATTGTAATCAATGGGGGTAGTTTTCAAAATGATTTTATTGGTGTTCTGACATCCATTGATTTAAATTAAAGCCATCACTCAGCTTATGGGGACCGCCAATCACTCAATTTATAGGGCCCTATTAATTGAGCAGTGGCTTTCATTTAAATCAAAGGTGCCATAACACTAATAAAATCATTTTGGAAACTACCTCATAGACTACAATGCGGCATGTGTCACTCTGTCTCCTGGTTAGACATCACAAAATGTCAGCAGCTCGAAGTAAACATCCCTCCTACTCTTTATTCAGAGCTGACAGGTGGACCAGAGGTGGTGGTGTAGCCATATACATCAAGGATAAATTTGCTGTCCCCACTGTCGACTCTACCTCAGTCAAAATGAATTAGAAAGTCTGTCCTTAAGAATTCATATTGCAAGCGGTGCTTCAATCTGTGTAACAGGCTGTTACAGCCCCGTCAGCTGGACTGCAACTGCTGAAACACCTTGGGAACATCATGGGTCTAGTCACTTCAGAGTACATCGTACTAGGGGACTTCAATTTAGATTTGATTACCAGCGCCTCCACTCCCTAAAAACATTCTGTGACTCCTTTGGACTATCCCAGTTGATTAATGGGGCTACTAATCTAACAAAAATAACCTTATTAAAGTACACTGTTAGATGTTATTTTAGTTAGCAAACCCCACCTATTTTCTCATGCTGGGGTCTTCTTCTCGGATATTAGCGACCATTGCTTCATTGCTTGTGTAAGGTCAACTCACAAAATTGCAGAGACTCCCAAGTTCACTATCAAAAGATGTACTCGTAACTTTGATCCTTGTGGGTATATCTCAGAGCTAAGGGACTCCCTGCGCTGGCAGGACTTTTACTCAGCTAAGTCCTTGACTGCAGCTTACGACTTTTTCTGAAATTGTGTTAGGGGTCATAAACAAATATGCTCCTCTGGTGAAAGTCTGTACCAGGGAAAAAAGCTGCTGATGGTTTCACGGAGGACTTGAAGGGTGCTCTGTGAGCAAAGATATGCTCTGGAAAACTGCCAGGAAATCCAATCTCTCTAATGACTGGAATCTATTCAGAAGGGCAAGTAATCTTTGCACCAAGTTGGTCAGAGAAGCAAAAGCACATTTTACCATGCACAGCTAGAGATAGCTTCCAGTTGTTCCTCTAAATTTTGGAACACAATCAAAGTGATTGAAGGCCATTCCTTGGAAATCGCCTTCCTGCAAAAATTTTAGTTAGCGATACTGTAATCTCCAACAGGTCATCTATCCTTGACTTGTTTAACAATCATTTTGCTACTGCTGGTCTAGCCTTTGACTCTTCCCTGCCTGCTCTCTCCATCAACAACTTGGAGAGGATATTCAAAATAAACCTATCTGCAGCCCATTATTCTCACTCCAGCCCACAACCTTGAAGAAGTTGAAGACCTCCTCCTTCAGTTAACTCCAAAAAAGTGCCTTATGGACCCTTACTTCCTAAAGGTCAGTTACCATGCCCTAGCAGTCCCAATTACATCTCTTCAACCTATCCCTGTCACAGGGTGAACTTCCTTGCCATTTGGAAGACTGCTCTTGTGGTCCCGTTGTTTCAAATCAGGTGATCCTAGGGATCTTAATAATTACAGGCCAATTTCATTACTGCCAATCCTGTCTAAGTTGCTGGAGAAAATAGTGAGTGTCCAGCTATGAAACAATCTTGAATTGGAAAACCTGCTCAATCCCCTACAGTCAGGCTTCAGAGCACAGCATAGCACTATATCTGCTCTCGCTAAAGTGACCAATGACTGGCAAACAGAGTTGGATAATAAAATTTCATCTGTGCAGTGTTCTTGGATCTAAGCAAGGCTTTTGACACCGTGGACCACAGCCTGCTTTTTCATCCCCTGAATATGGGCTTAGATGCTGTAACCTTAAGATGGTTCATAAACTATCTCTCTGGCTGATTTCTGCAAGTAAAGGCTGATGGAGAAGTCTCTCCTTTAAAACCCTTGCTGAGGGCATACCACAAGGTTCCATTCTGGGACCCTGTTTCGCTATCTATATCAACAACATTGGCGTTACCAGCAATGAAGCTAAAATACATTTTGTTGCAGGCGACACAGTGATTTATGTTAGCAACCTTCCCTGATGCTGCATGGAAAACCCTCCAAAGTGAATTCAACCTGCTGCAGCTACAGCTTCTAAACCAGAAGTTACTTCTAAATGCTAAAAAACTAAAGCATTGCTCCTCTCTCCTCTTCTCATGCATCTAACCCTGCTACCGAAGGAACGCTTCCACATATCACCACTATTCTTGGGAGCAGTTGGATTACATAACAAAATTCAAATACTTGGGGTCTGGTTAGACAATAAACTCTCATTCATTGATCATATTGAAGACCTGTTAAGCAAACTTAGGCAGAGACTTGGTCTTTTCTTTAGGATTAACAACCTACTTACTAGAGACGCCAAGCTGAGATTGGTTTAAACCACCTTTCTTTCCTTACTTGATTATGCAGATTTCTTATGTGGCCAGGGTACTGTAGGTGCTCTAGCAAAACTAGACACACTCTATCACCGTGCCTTAAGATTTGTTACAAGTTTACCGTATTCTGCCCATCACTGCTCCCTGTACACAGCAGTAGGATGGATATCCCTTAGCTGCAGACGAAGAGGAATGCTGCGTTCTGGACTTCTAAAACAATCACAGGAAATCTGCCTCAGTACCTCTCCATCTGCCTCCCAATATGTACTCTTGGCAAGTATGCCTGAGAAGCACTTCAGTACATTTCACTGTATGTATATAAGGCAAAATCGCATTTGGCAGAGCAGCCATAAGTTATGTACTACCTCAGATGTGGAACAAGTTGCAAAACACCTTGAAACTAACCCATCATATCTCCTTGAAATCTCTTTATCTAAGTCACAACAAGGAGCCATGCATCTGTTTTACCTGATGACTGTTATTCCTATCACCCTAGCTCAGATGAGTCCTGCTACCATAGGTATAGTGTGATTGTTATTAATAATTTGTGGCTCCCCATTGCCTTCCTACCTGCTGCTCTAGCTCTCGCCTCTTCTATCACTTCCGGCTTGTATAACCCTGGACTTAGTTTACTTGCCATTCTCCTACCCCCCATGCCTCTCTTCTCCTCCTTGAATCCCATTGTTGACTGACCCTTGAATCCCTGCTATTATGCTCCTACCCCCATACCTCTCTTCTCCTCCTTGAATCCCATTGTTGGCTGACCCTTGAATCCCTGCTATTATGTCTCCTACCCCCATACCTCTCTTCTCCTCCTTGAATCCCATTGTTGGCTGACCCTTGAATCCCTGCTATTATGGCTCCTACCCCCCATGCCTCTCTTCTCCTCCTTGAATCCCATTGTTGGCCGGACCCTTGAATCCCTGCTATTATGGCTCCTACCCACCCCATACCTCTCTTCTCCTCCTTGAATCCCATTGTTGGCTGACCCTTGAATCCTTGCTATTATGTCTCCTACCCCCCATGCCTCTCTTCTCCTCCTTGAATCCCATTGTTGGCTGACCCTTGAATCCCTGCTATTATGTCTCCTACCCCCCATGCCTCTCTTCTCCTCCTTGAATCCCATTGTTGGCTGACCCTTGAATCCCTGCTATTTGTCTCCTACCCCCATGCCTCTCTTCTCCTCCTTGAATCTCATTGTTGACCCTTGAATCCCTGCTATTATGTCTCCTACCCCCATGCCTCTCTTCTCCTCCTTGAATCCATTGTTGACTGACCCTTGAATCCCTGCTATTATGTCTCCTACCCCCCCATGCCTCTCTTCTCCTCCTTAAATCCCATTGTTGGCTGACCCTTGAATCCCTGTTATTATGTCTCCTACCCCCCATGCCTCTCTTCTCCTCCTTGAATCCCATTGTTGACTGACCCTTGAATCCCTGCTATTAAGTCTCCTACCCCCATGCCTCTCTTCTCCTCCTTGAATCCCATTGACTGACCCTTGAATCCCTGCTATTATGTCCCTACCCCCATACCTCTCTTCTCCTCCTTGAATCCCATTGTTGGCTGACCCTTGAATCCTGCTATTATGTCTCCTACCCCCCATACCTCTCTTCTCCTCCTTGAATCCCATTGTTGACTGACCCTTGAATCCCTGCTATTATGTCTCCTACCCCTCCATACCTCTCTTCTCCTCCTTGAATCCCATTGTTGACTGACCCTTGAATCCCTGCTATTATGGCTGCCCACACATCAACAACATATGTTTTCTTTTTCTCTCACATTTCCATATTTTCCTGTTTCTGACTGTACCCTTAACCTATCATTATTACCTCCTCAGAAATACCCTCTAGAGTAGTCTTGTAACCCTCTCCCTACCCTGGACCTCAACATAAACTATTTATTGGGTGATTTTTTTTATTCTGTTGTACCCAATGACTGTTATGTCTATATATGCATACTTTCATATATACTTTGTATGATGTGTTTAGATCCTTGACCCATATCCCAACTGTCATTCATTACTGTACATGCCTCTAGTTGTTAATTATTGTATATGTTTCTTTTTATTGTATATATTCCTGCCTTGTGCATTGTTCATTGTATATTTCTGATCTGTTCTATCCTGAAAACCCCAGGTCCACCTCAAAAATGAGTTGTGCTCAATGGTGTTTGCCTGGTTAAATAAAG
The DNA here is from genome assembly GCA_016271365.2 of Neoceratodus forsteri. Classification (NCBI taxonomy): domain Eukaryota; kingdom Metazoa; phylum Chordata; order Ceratodontiformes; family Ceratodontidae; genus Neoceratodus; species Neoceratodus forsteri. Next base: position 1,477,237,998 of record CM057453.1, on the reverse strand, counting down.
ATTTTGATTGATTGATTGATTGATTGATTGACTGAGCATGGGGTGGGGCTCAAGAAACAGGAAGTGAAAGGATTGGCTGGCCATCTGTTCAGCCCTAAGTACCATCCTTTCCCTGCCGAACTGGAGTGACTGAAAATTCTGAATTTGGCTCTAATGAACTATTGCTGCTATAAGGTAATGGGCTATAAAGCCCAAAATTAAATATAGTTGTAATTTACACTAAAGAAAATGTATTGTTTCAGTATGAGTGTATTAGTTTCAGTGAAGATGTATTGTTTCGATTGTACATATGCCAGATACAGATTGGTCAATACCAGCAGGAACATCTGCCAGAACTAGACACATAGTGGATTCCCTGCATGGGAGGGCCTCAAACAACTGGTACAACAACCCACAAGAGACAGGGTATCCTAGATCTAGTAGTACTGACTAACAGGAAAGGATCACAGATCTCCAGGTAGAAGGTCACCTGGGGACCAGTGACCATCACATGGTATAGTTCAATTTGCCCACTAGAACTAAATCATCCCATTACAAGGCAAAATATGGGACTTCAGAGGAGCTGACTTTGATAAGATGACCAACTGAGTTAAGCTAGTCCTGGCAAAAGAAATACAGGTGAGGAGGTACAGACAAAGTGGGCAAGCATTAAGGATGCAATACTTGAAGAAACATCCCATTGTGTTAGAGAGAAAAGGAAGTGCAAAGAAGAAGGAAACCACTTTGGTTCTCAAAAACAGTAGCAGAACAGGTCAGAGCCACAAGGCTGGCCTTCCAGAAAATATAAAGGGCATGGCGGGACGAAGATAGGGAGGCATACCAAACTCCCTAAGGGAAGCGAGGGAAGGCAGTAAGGCAGGCAAAGGCCCAAACCAAGGAAACACTATACGAACAGTAATAGAAGGGACAAGACTTTCTATAGATACATTAGTGAAAGGAGAAAGTCCAGAGGGGTATTGCTAAGATCAAGGGATAAGGGGAATGTGAGGAGGAGGACCATGGAATGGCAACTATCCTAAATAGATACTTCTGCTCAGCATTTACTGAGCAGAAGGTGAGGCAGCCCCACAGTTCAGCACCATGGACACGGGAGGAGGGAGGTGTACACTAGTCTTTTCACAAAGAAAGGGTCCTACAAGAGCTCGATAAGCTCAGGGTGGACAAGGCAATGGGTCCTGATGGCATACATCCCAGGGTACTAAAGGAGCTAAGGGTGGAACTAGCAGAGCCATTATCAGAACTGTTTAGTGAGTCTCTGAGCACAGGAGAGGTCCCAGAAGACTGGAGAAGGGCTCATGTGATCCCGCTCCACAAGAGTGGCAGCAGGAGGAGGCAGAGAACTACAGACCAGTCAGTCTTAACACAGTAGTGGGCAAGATTATGGAGGCAACACCTGAAATCCATGAGCACAGGATCCAAAACAGCATGGGTTTACAACAGGAAGGTCCTGTCAAACTAATCTCATAGATTTCTTTGACTGGGTAACCAGAGTGGTGGACCAAGGAGGCAGTTGATGTCGCCTACCTTGACTTCAGCAAAGCTTTCAATACTGTTCCACACAGAAGATTGATTAACAAGCTGGGTAGGCTTGGGGTGGGTCAGAAGTTGGTCAACTGGGTGGAAAACTGGTTGATGGGCAGAAAACAGAGAGTGGTGGTAAACAGTATACAGTCAGAAGAGATGCAAGTCACAAGTGGGTACCTCAGGGATCAGTTGTGGGGCCAGTCCTCTTCAATATCTTCATCAGTGACATTGCAGATGGATTGGAGGTAAAGTCTGTCTGTTTGCAGATGACACCAAGATCTGCAACAGAATAGATGTTCCAGATGGAGTGGGCAGAATGAGAAGAGATCTGGATAAACTGGCAAAATGGTCGGAAGAGTGGCAACTGGGGTTTAACACAAAGAAGTGCAAGATCATGCACATAGGGAAGAGAAACCCTGAAGCCACCTATAGGTTGGGAGGGAGTTGCTGGCAGTCACAAGGAAAGAAAGAGACGTGGGCATCATCATCACAGATGACCTGAAATCATCCAAGCAGACCACTAAAGCAGTAGGTAAGGCTAGGGGATGTTGTGGGGTATTAGTAGGAGTATCACAGATCGTAAGAGGAGGTAATAATCCTCTTTAAGACACTAGTTAGGCCCCATCTGGAGACTGCATGCAATACTCGATGCCGCAGCTTCACAAGGACATTAACAAAATGGAGGCAATCCAAGAAGGGCAACCAAAATGGTGCAGGGCTGCATCAGAAAACATATGAGGACAGATTAACGGAGCTCAATATGTATACCCTAGAGCAAAGGAGGGAGAGAGGTGATATGATTGAAGCATTCAAACACCTTAAGGGCATGAACAAGGTGAAAGTCTAACATGTTTCAATATAAGAAAAATAGCAGGACAAGAGAACACAGCATGAGATTAGAGGGAGGCTGAATAAGGGTAATGTGAGGAAATTCTTTTCACAGAAAGAGTGGTTGATACATGGAGCGGCCTACCTCAGGAAGTGGTGGATATGACTACAGTGCAATACTTCAAACAGGCATGGGATAGGCATAAGGGAGCAATACAGATGTGTATGAATAGATAGGCCATTGACAGAGTAAAGGGCTATGGCACATTCATAAGGTAGAAAAAGAAATGAGCAGACTAGATGGGCCTTGCGGTCCTTATCTGCCATGAACTTCTATGTTTCTATGTATATGTTGGCTTCAGTTTGTTGGTTTTAGTGTTCATGTTTCAGTTTCAATGAAAATGTATTTATTTCAGTGAAAATTCATTGGTTGCTATAAATGTAAGAGGCATGAATCAGTCAACTTTGAGGTCCTTGGCCTTAAATAAAAATTCTTTGAAAATTAGATAAAATACTGCAACATGGCAATGAGCAAATGTAATAGTCTCATGATCAAATATAATTGTGAAAGAAATTAAACATAGGGCAGAAGGTCCTAAACCTCAGGGGCTTAGCAAAGTCATGTCAGTTTCATTTCAGAAAACATAGCAAAGGAACAGAATTGCTTTAGCAAGCCTTAGAAAGTAAAGGGCACTACTCATACCTGGGCCATTCAAGATGTCTCTGGTGTAGACTGCATACAGATGTACTCAACCTTTCTGTGGCTGGTCACAAGTTGCGTTCTAATGTCCCTTATACCCCTTATTACAGCCAGAGATGTCCAGTTGGAACCTGTACCACAGCCCCAGTCGATCTCCAGAATGCAGGGGAATGGATGTACTGTATGATTTGTGGGATAGCCTTCACAGATCCCCCGCCCACCCAAATCCTTACCTCTTGGCTGGGACCTGGCCCTTCTTAAATGGTCTGCAAACCATGCCTGCTATGAGTAACAATTCTGTCCATGTTCCTGAGTTACAGACACCAGACCTGGGCAGGCTTGCTTCTCCACCCTCCATTGATCAGGTCTGCATGTGGGCTTGTATACCCCCAACACACACACACATATCTGACCAGCACAATACTTTTATTTATTTGAAAATTCTGGTGAGTAGAGCATACTGACCTGTGACAGCTACATCCTGGAAGGAGGTTACAGGGACCTGTTTTTATTGGGAGGGAATGTTGGCCAGGACACTGACGAAAAAGACCTACCTTTACAAAAGTGTCCTGGGGTCTTTAATTTAGTTGTAGACATAGAAAACCACAAGCAGATAAAGACACATATTTTATCCAGTCTGCTCTGGGTCCATACCTTGACTCTACTGCTTCTCCTAGACATCCACCAGAGATAGGTAGAAGGGACCTCAGGTAAATGTTTTCATTTTCATATCATTTTATTGTTTATACTAGAAGGGCATGTGAGCAAAATTGCCTATTTTCACAAGTGTCCAGTGACAAAATTTGGCACAATAATGCACATTGGTAAACATTACATAGTTAGGAATGAGTACATACAAAACTGATACAAGAACACAGATTGGTGAACATTACATTACATCGTCAGGAATAACAGTCATACAAATGGGACAGAACATAATAGGGACGGCACTGTTAAAGATAACATAACTTTATAATAAATTTAAAGAGAAAGGCAAAACTATGCCAGGTGAGAAGTGCAGGAAGTTGAACAGAAGAGACTGGAGCTGAGGCGTGGGTCAGGGGCAGCTGCATTGGAGTTTGTCTAAAAGTAGAATTTCAAATGTTTTTGAATGTGCAAGTGTGTTACACAGGAACAAGGTGAGGAATGTTTTTAAAAAGTTTGGCACCTTGTAGGAGGGAGTGTTGCCCTGGGTGATGTGACAATGAGGAATCGCGAAGGTGTGGGTACTGGAGTGTACAGAATTTATTGAAGAGTGAGGAGATGCTGCTAGGCAAGGAGCCCAATTGGATTTTAAAGAAAAAGTGAGAATTCTGCTGTCAAATCTATCCTCCAGGGGAGCCAGTCTGCAGCCTTGGTACAGATCACAGTGGTGTGTCCTAAGGGGAGGCCTGTGATGAATCGGATGATTCTGTGATACGTGGTCTTTAATCTAACTAAATGTTTCTGCAAAATGAAGGTTGAGTATATGAGAAGCGTAGTCTAAAACAGGAGCAAGAAACTGTTGGCAAGCAGCCCTAGTTTCTGATATGAAAATATTTTAGTCGATGTAGGATGTCAAGTCTTTGGTGATTTTTTAAATTAATTGTTGAGTGAGTAGCTTGTAGTTCAAGTGACAGTCCAAGTGAATCCCAGGTATTTGAAGGTGGTGACTCTCTCGATTGGGTTGCCATAGTTGTCTATAAAGTACCAATCGAAATGTAGGGCTTCCTAGAGCCTGAGAATACCTTGGCCTTAATTTTCTTGGAGTTAAGGACAAGGAGTGTAGTTTACTGAAGTCATGTTGCAGTTTGTTCTGAAGAGAGAGGTTCTTCTCCTTGCAAAAGAGGCGCGTCATCTGCGTAGAGGATGAGCTCTGTCGATAAACAGATATCATGGTGGGGTTGACTACAGAGAGACTTGGAGAGGTCCGAGGATAGAACCTGGGAACTCCATAGTTGATGTGATGAATTTTGGATTATTGGCCTACTATTGAGGTAATTTTCAAACCATGTTATCAGTTCAGCAAAGAAATGTGGGCTGGATAAGGTATGGAGAAGAATTTTATGATCGACAAGGTCGAAGGCCTTTGTTAGACTTACAAACACTGAACTGGTATAGAAACCTTCATCAAAATATGACAGCCCAGTACTGCAGCACCCTAGTTTGCACTACAGTGTCAGCATTGTGTGTTAGGATTAGCCTATATGCCTGGCATAGAACTACAATTTGACCTCCTGATTTTATGGACCTGGAAGTAAGCAGGCAGACTCCTTAGTTACTGACACTGACAAGATAACAGTGTACTTCTACATGTCAGGCAAGCTCCACAAGAAGATCCTCAGAGACCCCACCCAGTGGTGTGGTGGTAGCACTACTGCCTGCCATGCCGGCAACCCAAGATCAGGAGTGGTCTCGGGTTGCTGGGGTTGGTGGAGGGGAGGCGATAGTGTTTCAGGGATAGCTCTCCTCTTCCGGGAAGGGAGGTGCTATACTGCCAACAGATGGAGACCTAGTAGTATTATGAGTCAGGGCCAGCATGTAGGGTGAGAACTGCAGGACTCCATGGCCCGTGCATGCCTCCATAGCCATGCACTGACATGCCGCCCCAGCTCAAGGGGTTCAGGGAGAAAACAGGTGGAAAAAGATGGCAGACAGGCGTGAATGAGGCACTGCATGCTTGCCTCCTGTTAACACCATGGCCAGGACCCCAGCCAGCAAATCTGGATTGTGTTCTCTAGGGTAGAACAGCCCTTCCCACCACCCCACTATTGGGGAAATCTGTGGCGATATATCCAGCGGGGTAAATCCAGAGGAAGTGGTGGCTGGTGGATGGACAGTGGGGGTAGTAGCCGAAGGGAGCCTAGCTAGCCCTGGCTGTGGGGACGATAACAATGGTTGTGTAACAAAACACCCTCAGAGCACAAAATGCCATTACAACATGGGTAAGAACATTCTTGTCCCTAGCTGGCTAAAAGACAAGTACAAGAGTGTAATTATCTGGCCATAATTGCAGTTTGGCTTCAGTATCAATACACCTCAACTGGAACTGTGTTTTTGTCTTCTGCTCATATGTCATAGAGAAACAATATTTTCTTATTAATAATAATAATTATTTTTAGTAGAACCCATGTTATAAATACAATAACACTTAAGGGATTTGTAATTATAGTCAATAATTGCCATTTCTTCTCATGTGTTTAAGGCACTCGGTGCAAGCTCCTCATGCCTAAAAATGCACTTTAGGCATGCAATTACTGACCCATAATTACCTCTTACCTTGTCTTATTGCACCTGATTGCATCGCTCAGAATGAGCAGTCTGGACATTCTAGGAGACAATCCAGTTTGGCTGTTCTGAGTCGCTATGTGGAAGTTGAAATACTGCTGGTATTTTGGTCCACATGTAGACACTCTCCCTCGCCTGCAGCTTTAGTGACATCAGGGGTCATGGAGGAGCCAGCAACTAGAGAGAGGATAAAAAACAATAAACCATCCAGGACCAGAAATGGAGAAGGAGCCAGAAGTGAGAGGGGCCAGTATAGTGTGATTTCCTAGAGGAGAACAAAATGCAAAAATAAAAGCATCATGGCCCACCCCATGGCCCAGCAAAAAATGTTGCACTTCCTTGTTGGTGACCTGGTTCAGGAGTAGACATGGAGATCCAGAAATGGGTGCTTTGCTGGTGAGTGCTCCTAAATGCAATGCAGTCAAGCCTGGGGAGGAAGGGAGGACGTCAGGCTCCACAAGCGTTTCAGAACTTTACTGTTTCAGCCATTACTAATATTGTCTTTCTTTTGGTGCAGGTCCATAACCCTATAGATGTGAGTACAGCTTAGCAGAATGACTCGGTCTAAATTTGCCTTACAAAAAATGGATCTGTTCAAAATTGTAAATGTTGCGACTTGCCAGCTGTTGCTGCCAGATACTGTCTATTATTGTCATTTGTTCAGTTGGGAGGGAGTATAGGCTTATTACTATGTGCTTCATTTCCTAATTAATTGCACCAACTCCGCCATATTGGAGGCCAGTTTCATAATATGGATTGCTCAGTATTCTGAATGGGCTATCCTATTATGGCAAGATGCAGACTAATGTGAAATTTACTTGCCATATTATAGGATTGTAGTGGTCTGTTAACCCCTCATGTGGTACTAAAATGGGCAGGAATGTTGTTCTCAAATGTAATAACCTGCTTTACCCTGTTTGTATTTCTGTCATGGGTTGATTGTAAGTTTAGTTTACAAACTAGCAAAAAATTAGTAAAAATTCAATTTGTTTTTAAGGGCTCCTGCTAACTACTGCATCCCAAAGCCACTGCTCATGGCGAGCAGGGATTCCTTGACAACTAATTCAGGCTTCCTTTTGTAAGGCCAATATCCAGCCCGACTCAATCCCCCATCTGCCCCTCCTGAGCCCAGCTTAGTAATTGTGATGAGGGTAGTCAGGGGCAGTACTTGCTGGGACTGGGGTGTGGAGCTCAGTAGCCTGGATATACATGATTCACATTAATCCGGCATTTCTGTGGATCAGGCCCTTAGGCTTACTGGAACCTTAAACCTATTCTGTTGCTTATTCAAGTATCACAGCATTTGCTTTATCAACCTTCCTGGAATGAAATTGATATGGTATGAAGCCCTTCCACCCACACACACCCAATGATTGCTACGTATTGCCTTATGCTTGATTTCTTTCACCGTTATATGTTATTAAGGGATTTTTGTATTTGTCCATTGTCATGTTGCAATATTTTATTTGTTAACCAGGAAAGCCTTGAGAGTAACAGGTGCCTACTTTCAAGGCATAATGTAATGACAAGACAATAATATCACAGACCATTTCCAAAAATTATATATGAGCAACTATACACAACAAGGCTGTGTTTCCATGGGGGTTGCCATGATGACAGAGTGACCTTGACAGTAAAGCATGAGAGGTCCCTGTTGTCATGACAGCTACTAGGAGGAAAATCAGCCTTGTTGTGTCGTACTCATATCTTATTCTGTACAGTGTATGGAAACCATCAGTAAAGTAAACAGCAGTCTTGGTTACAGACAACAGAGCGTGCTTTGATATAGGCTCTGGTCTAGTTACGGTTCCTCCCTTTATTTCTATAATGGCTTGTTCTGATGCCTGTCATCACTCTTACTGATGCCACTGTAACCACTAGGTGGCTATACCAAGGGCTACTACCCTGTCTGCTTGGCTATTAGCAGGTTAAGGGGCCTGAGTTCTGAAAAGGGTGCCTCCACCCGGAGGTCAGGGTTGGTAGTGGTCAAGCTAACCTGGGCACAGCCCTCTGGGACACTGTAACCCCCTCTTTCCCTCTAGTGGCCTGAACACTGTACAATAATCACTTTCACAATACTCTGGTACACACACTGTTTGCACTTACCACAGGGCTGGTTCTTCTGGTTCAGCCCTGGGGACTCCATAAAACAGTTAAGCACAGCAAATAACAACAGTACAGTACTTTGAGCACAAACTGGAACCACAGTTATATTACATGCAGAAAAAGTTAGATCTGATTTATTCAGAGGACTTGAACAAGGGAGGGCAAAATCAGGTTAATTAGCTTAAAGGTTATATCAAACAAACTGTTATGCATGCGCTTTGAGTCCCCACACAGTCCACCTCTGGGTACCCAGATAGAAAGCGATGGGCTAGCCAGGACAGTTGCTAGGGTTGCTGCTGGTTGGGGCCCTGTGATGGAAAACACAACATGCACAGTACACAATATTTGTAATCGAGCCAGCGGGCTCAGTTCGTAGGAAACGGAACAACAAGACAATCAGATGACACACTCAGATTAAGCTGTTGTTGTAGGAGTTACCAGGTATTTACTCACAATACCCAAGACTGAACACAGGCTGGACAAAATCGAGACTGCAGGTGGTTGATCTGGAATACCAGGAGAAGCAGGGCCCACACAAATCGCAGAGGCGTCGTTCCTGTTCAAGCATGGAGCAGGGGCTGAAGCCCGTCATTGCTGTACAGATCTAAATGCCCTTGAAACTTTTCCCAATGTGTTTAATATTTCAGTTGATTTTCAGTGACTGTTTCCTTAACCAGTTATTGATGTGCTTTGTTTTATGTTTCTCCCGTGACTTGCACGTGATACAGGAATCGCATTGCAAATAAATGCATTTGTTAAAACCAATTCATTTTCTATACCAGTGCATTTTCATTTAAAACAATATTGTACATGTCTTCTGGAACCAGTACATATTTTCTTAAACCAATACATTGTAATTCAACCCAAACATACCCATTCCATCCAGTACATGTGAACCTGTACCAATATGATACTAGTTTAAAAATATATATACCTAATTGTATACAAATTAATAACTGTTCACTCACGCATATATAGTTAAATCTGAACCAGTATATTTCAGTCTAAAACAATACACAGGCAAACAAACCAATATAGTTATGTGGCATTATTTGTTTGGTTTCCTGTTTGACAGTGCATATGTTTTATTGCATTTAATAATAAAATGGTATAATGCAGCCAATGTATGACCACTCAGCAGCAAACAAGCACCAGTGCGTTTACAAATACAAGGGTGCAATGAAACCAATGTGCAATAAAATATTTAAAACATGCAGTGCTTCATGTGCATAAAGCAGCGTAGTATAGTCAATGCAATGTAATAATACAATTGTGTAATGCAACCAGTGCTTTTAAATACAGCAGCGCAGTATAGTCAATGCAATGTAATAATACAATTGTGTAATGCAACCAGTGCTTTTAAATACAGCAGCGCAGTGTAGTCAATGCAATGTAATAATACTATTGTGTAATGCAACCAGTGCTTTTAAATACTGCAGTGCAGTATAGTCAATACAATGTAATAATACAATTGTGTAATGCAACCAGTGCTTTTAAATAAAAGCAGCGCAGTATAGTCAATGCAATGTAATAATACAATTTGTGTAATGCAACCAATGCTTTTAAATAAAGCAGCATAGCCTAGTTGATGCATTTTAATAAAGCTGTATAAAGCGGTCAAGGCATTTAAATAAAGCAGCTTGGCATATAGGTAGTGTAAAATGAGCCAGTTTGCTATAATAATACATTTTATTACTATAGCAGCATATAGTAAGACCAGTATAATCCTTTGGTAAAAATGTTATCATGTTGATTTTGATTGCACAAAACACACTAAAACCAGTAGCATAGCATATGCTATCACCAGTGTTTCAGAGCATGCAAAGTTCCTTCTTCAGGGTATTCTGGCATGTGCCTATAAAATTAATGCAACTATATATTCAAATATTAAATTATAAGATACAGTGTATATCATTATTTTATATATTGGGAATTTTAAAAGGAGGAAAATAAACACCAACTTAGAAGCATGTAATATATCTACCAATCAGCTGTGCAGTGCTCTGCTTCTCTGAATATAAATCATAACAACTGATTATAGTTATCTTAATTATAACTTGAGATAACTATAACAGGATTGCTTGTTGTGTTGTATTAGCAAAATTAATTGTTCCTTATATATCTGTTTGCAGCATTTCATGTAACTAAGCGTATACATGCATTCTAGTTGTAAATATTTCATAGCAAAGCCCTTCACCTACTGTGATAAATACCCAGTTATGTTACACTGTAATAGCACAGCATCATATATCCCAAACATCCTTATTATCAGCTGCACCTATATATTTCTGCTTTAAATCACAACAATATCTGTCTTTAATACTGTACCCTAATTAACTCTACATGAATTCAGTGTTATGTAAAACCTAACTAGACCTCCATCGTCAAGGAAATCCACATTTCTGTAAGCTTTACTCTAATACAAAATGACTACTAACACGACTGTGTACCAAAGCGACAATATACTGAAAATAATCTGTTCTAGACTTGCAGATAAACAGTTGCTTACTTTCCTTCTCTAAAAGTCGTGGCTCGTTACATAGCTGCTCTCTACTTGTGTAGGCAGTGACTGCGACTGTAAGTTACCCATTTGTAATATATTTCTGTGAGAGAATGGGTTAGATGTTGCAGTTATTATGAATAAATAAAAAGTGATTGCATTGAGTTAAGGGCCATCTCCATAACAAATTAAATTTTGCTGTATATCGTGAAACTTACTAGCAACTGAAGACAGTTTGGGATTTCTGCAGTACTCTTATTCTGTTACATCACGTGTCAGTGTGCCAGAATTTCAAGTTGATACTTGTATGATAGCTGAGATACTGAAGTTCAAAATTTACACCTTTATGTAGAAATGGCCAGCAAAAGTTAACTGAAGTAGCATGCATTGTAGAACATCACACTAAACCTGCTCAGTCGTTCATTCTAAAAACATGAGACTTGGGAATGCAATGAGGCAGTATAGTGCTGTGGTTTAGGGCACTGAGCTGCAAACCTGAGACCTTGGTTTGAATCCTATATCCCCACTTGCATACTGTGTAACCCTGAGCAAGTCACTTAACTTTCTTGTGCTCCCAGGCTGCACCTAGAAACAAGCTTCAGCTACAGCAAGTGTGCCTTTCCTGGTTAAACAATTTTCCCTTTCCTAATGTGTGGTACAGTATCTCATATAATCCTTACTATGGTAGCTTCAACTCTCTGTTTCATTCAATATGTAACAAAAAAAGCCTCACATGGAACCTTCTGTGGGTGAATTACTGTGTCATTTTGGTTAAGGTGAAGACAGACTTAGTCGTAATTCTTTTTGAACTGGGAGTGTAAACCTGTTGACCTCAATAAAGAACAGATGCTGCTTCCTTGTTAACCAGATGTCAGGAAAAGGTCTTTTGTCTCTGTGCTGGTTGGACAGCTCCATGGTTTCAAAATCCTGAATGATGAGCATGAATTGCTTTCAGTTTCGAAGTCTTCTACTGTAGTAATCCGCTACTAGAAGACTGTACATTATTCCACAGCATACAGTATGGAGACTGCCATTACAAAACAGCCAGGACATGTCTTTCAGAACCCTTAGATGGCCAGCAGCTTGTAAAGTTGGCTGCAAATTATGTTTTACTACTGTGGACTGTTTTAAACCCATTTCTGTTGTGTGTTGCAACAAATCCCTGAAGCTGTTTAAAAAACAAAACAAAAATCTGATTTTTAGTTCTTGCACAAAACCATACAAGAATTCCAGCAGAAAATATCATATACAGTAGCAACAGTGACATAGTATTTAGTGACAGAAGAAAGGACTGGTGTCCGTCTTGTCTGCCCCTCCTGCTGCACTGCAGTAACTATACCCAATTTGAGTACAGACACACAGGCAAGCTTAGCCAAACTAGTACCTCTACTCATGCTGTGTAACCCCCAACACACACACACACACACACACACCTCCTTGCCATCCCTCCGGAATTGGTATAGTCCTGCTTTGAAGGCCTGCACAGTGGTAGCTCCCATAGCCTCACTAAGTAGGCCATTTCACATGTTAACCACCCTTTGAGTGAAGAAATGCATTTTAAAGTCCATCCCAACAAAAGTTAAGGAGCACAAGAAATTATTTGTAATAGGTAGCTGTCTATAAAGTTCTTATTTTTAGAAATGATATTTATTCCCTCAAATGATACATATTTAACTGTACCCAAATACAAATGTGATGTGGAAAACTGTATTTTGAAATGTTTTATAGTGTGTAGTTTGACATGATGTGTGTGGAAATCCATACCATCAATATCCCTGTAGTGAAAGGGTGAAATGCTTTTGTGCAAGGATTTTCATACATAACAACATTTTTGTTGTGTATGTATTGTGGATCTACCATACGCAGTGACATCCCCTTAGCACTGCAAGCATGCCAACATCCCCGATACCGACGTTTCCTGACACTGACTGGCAACACGGCGATAGCAATGTGTGGGGTGGCTGCGCCCACTTTAGATAACTAATTCTACATCACACAGACAGTGGAGTTAGGTGCCTACCCCCGTCACTGCAGAGTCCATCACCATGGAATCCCCATCGCCACAATGTCCATCACCATCAGGCTTTCACTGTAAGGTTTCGCTGTGAGGGTGTCACTGTCCGTCAGTATACGATGCTGTTCCATACACAACAGCGTCCTTAATATTCTAATTCTCCTCTCGAAATCAAAACATCCTTGTGCCACCTGGCAACTCCCACACAGTCTACGCTCTTGGATGCTATCGCTAACTGGCAGTTAGAAGACTGTCTACACCCCTCCTGTCACGTCTCACCCAATTCAGCTGCTAACACAAACACATAAAAAAAAAAAAACCAGCAGTCACTCAGCTTGAACTGCAGCACCAGCATCAGCCAGGTACTTCTGACCTCCTCCAACCAGTGTTCTCAGTCAATCTTGGTTTACAAAACAAATTTCTCAATGCTCAGTGGCCACCTGGAAGCTAACATGCTAGCACAGCAACATCTTTCGTTGCTTGTCCTTACCCACTCACGCTGGTGACTCCATGGAACTACCGACACAACCACAACGAGCTTGCTCTCAGAAAGTTGCCCAATCTCTCTCACATTCGATAAGCTGTCGCTAACTTTTGGAGCTCTTCTCTGATGATGCTATTGCTAGCTATTGGAGCGAGGTACCCAACAAGAGAAAAGCCAAAGTGTTGGGGAAGGGAGGAGTAATTTCTGAGAAACTATGCAAGTAAAACAGTGTATGTTTGCCCATGCATAACAAGTCTGTGTTCCCATCTTGGGCGTGAGATGGAACAGCATGGACCTCTCAAGCTTTGCTCTTGAGGTCCCTATGCTGTCATTACTCCCTCAATGGGAACACAGTCTTGTTGTACACGGGTGATTATACACTATTCTTTATGCTTTCAAGGGCAGCATTCTGATACAGTTTTGTTCATGGTTACAGGTTCTGTATAGCACTCTGAGCATAATTCTGATATGTTAACAGCTCATGCTTTGCATTCTGTACACAAACTGTGACATAGTAAACAACTCAAATTACTGGTTCCATAGAGGGACTGTGCAGAATACTGTCCATATAAAGAAAACAGTTAAAAAACAATTGTTCACATCAGTGTTTATTTAGGTACAGTCAAATATGGATCATTTGGAGGTATGATTAAATATTTATGGAACCCCCGGGATAACCTATTTTGCCTCGTGATCCCCATTGTTCCCTTAGTCTCTGTCCAACCCTGTGGTATTTTCCATTAGCCAGGGCCAGAGGAGTTAACCCGTGAGCCGCTAACCCATTTCTGCACTCCAGTGTGGTCTGGCGGTCTGCGCATATGCAATAGGCTTCTTATGTTGGCTGTTTTGTGACCATGTTAATGCCTCTCTAGTGCTTTGGTTCCTCTGTTTGCCTGTTTGGGAGCCAGTGACATGGAGGAGGCACAAAGGAAGCATCCCAATAAGTTTAAAACCATGCCTGTGAGCGCTGTTGGAACAGGGCACAATATGAATAATTAATGAGGAGCATGAATATGAATGACCTAGGTTGCTGCTTGTGGGGTTAGTAAAGCTGGAGCAGCAACTAGCTAATTAAAATGTTTTGAATTAAGAATCTGCAGCCGATGGACAGTTATGGGGGCTGCCACAAGACTGGGGAAAACAGATGAAAAACAGTTTCCTTTGGCTGCAAGGATCATGTGAAGTGGAAATGGTATAAATCTGTATGAGACTGCGATCAGAAGCAGCCATCTTTGGTACTTTGACCCCTGAAAATAGTCAATCACTGACTTAGACACCAAAAAGTGAGTTGATATGGCTTATGAGAGGAGTGAGTAATAATTCTAGGCACCAAAGACCTGTTGCCAATCAATAATCCAACTGAGTTAATGCTTAAGATTGATAACAGGATGCAGCCAATGAGTAAGCAGGATTTTCAGGTAGAATCCCAGGGACTTCGCAGTTGAGCAGTTCTGATCTGGGCTCTGATCGAGTCAAGGATGTCTCAGACTGTGTGTGCCAAGAGAGAAGGTCTTTTCAGGCTTTGAACTGGCAAATTGTGCTAGTGTTTGGAGGATCTGAAAAGGATTTTATTCCAGTGGAGAGTTGTGATTCTGCATCTGATTATCTGAGTCTTGGGTGAAAAGCTCCTGGCAGTGTGAGGATCCAGGATTGTGCAGTGAGCCTGCACCAGTGTGAAGAAAAACCCTGAAGCAGTGAAAGGGTGGTTTGGAACTGTGAGTGCCAGAGTAAAGGGGCACTGCTGTTTGAAGCGGAGGACATTGGAAGGAAAATGTTTGCAGGTGTCCAGTGTTGCAGGAGCCTGTGGTCTGCTGACTGGAAACCAACAGCCAAAAGCCACTGGAAAGGTGGAAAGCCCTGAGCACCTGTTTTGCTGCACACTGGAGCTGTTTGTTTGTTCAAGGGAAAAGTGGAATCTGAGACTGTTCACAGCTGCAGTCCAGAGCCAGGTAGGGAACTTGCTAACCCCTACCAAGTGGGACAGACCAGGCTGCAGGGGCGACAGGTGCATGCCTCAGTGCTAGAGCACTCTAGACCCATAGAGGAGCTGGGCTGTGGAGCCACTCCTGGACTCAGAGCTTCTTGTGGCCTGGTAGGCCTTTCACTTGAGTCTCTGCAATAGGCCTGGAAACAGGCAGAAGGGACAAGCTGCCAGACCTTCAATCAAGTCGGAAGGGACAAGTGGCTAGACCTTCAAGCAAGTCTAAAGCTGTGCCAAGGTATCCCGACATATTGGCGAAGCAAATTGAGCTACTCAAATATGGCCGACTCAGTTTGTCGCCCGTGAACAGCGATGGTGAGGTTATAGCGAGGAGGGAATAGCGAGGGATGAGGACAGAACAGCAATGGTGAATAATGGGGGTTTGCATAGCGCTATGAGCTAAATGGAGGAGTGCAGCCTGCTGCTGCCAAGCTAACCACCTGGCAAGGCAGGCCGGATGCCACTTATGGTGCCAATGGTCCTAGGACAGGTAGATTTTTGCACTGTTTCTGGTGCAGGATTTTGTTTTGTTTTCTGTCCTCTGGATCTGTTGCCCCAGCTACGGTATACCTCCTATTTACAACAACCCCTTCCCATGTAGTCTCCTGTAGTCTCGTGTTCCCCAGTGTTCACCCAGGAGATGATTATTTTAATATGGGGGATGTGGGGGCTCACCCTGCAAGAGGAGGAGGGTGTGGAGGCATAGCCCCATGCATTAAACTTTAATTTTAATGCCCCTTTTGAATTGTTATTCCATCACCGTGTTGGTGGATGCTGAGGTGAGTTCCATGCCAATTTAGTATTCAGAGAAATGTACTTGCTCTTTTGTGAGTCACCATAACATTTTGCCATTATGACATGGAACCCTGTGCCAACAAATCCTTTCTGCCCATCTGCTTGCTGCCCTCTGAGAGTGATTGGTGGAACTCGAACTGCAAAGAGCCCACCATGCCAGAGACTGAAACCCCAGCTTCAGGATCATGAGTAACCCAGGGCTTGCCATGATAAAAGGGGATGTAAAGGTATAAAACTGCTTGCACATCAGAAGTTATTGTTTTAGGGGCTAACGCCCGGCCAACCCATGGCACTGAGCAGCTCTGCCAAAATCTGGGTACCCAATCAGGACATAGGGGTTTCACTGGTACCACTGGGGGTGGATTACAGTGTGTTTGAGCCATGGGCTCTGTTAATTCAGAAATAACCAAATCTTTCTCTGTTCACAGGTACCCTGGTCCCAGTACCCTTTCCTAGCACTTCCCCTTAACAATAAAGCTGTGGATTATTTGTTGCAAATACTGTGTTGTGACCAAGTTATTGGTACAGCTATTAATTATATGTATTTTTATGGTACTGGGGTGCAACATGGTATTTAGTGTGTAGGGTGGTTGGAAGGGAGGTGGGTAGGTACAGCATCCCAGGGTTGTATCATTTATTTATTTATTGAAGTCTTGGATACACCTGTGAGCAGATGCTCGTTGTGAGGTTCCGTCAAATACATTAAAACAACAAAGGCAAAAAGACTGAGGACAATTTACAGATAACACAACGAGAGTTCAGCAAACAGATAATGAGAGTGTTAAACATAATGGGTACATAAAATCCAGCCAGGAACAGGTAAGCTGCGGCATTGTACAAAGTATGCCTCCATCAGTAGGAGGAGCAGGAGAAGGAAGGGGGAAGAGGGCAGGGTAAGCAGGGCAGTGTGGGAAGAGGCAAGGGTTTGACTGGGACAGGATAGGGCACAAGAGGTTGAGGGGATTGCTAAGTGCTGGGGTTTGCCTATCCCAGGGATAGGAACTGGGAAGTGCTGGTGGTAGTCAGTTGGTGCGTGGGGTGTCTCAATGGTGGCACTTGCAGGAACTCCTGTCAATAACGTGTTGGCATAGTCCGAGTTTGAAGGATCCAAGAGTAATAGCACCAAAGATATCAGGTGGTAGTGCATTTGTCCAGAGTGATGCCCAGTAGGAGAAAGCATGTTGTGCCATGGATGTGTGGCATCTGGGCACATGGAAGGTTTGTTGGAGGAGCTCTGGTTTGTCTGGTGTTTAGCGGTAGGGACAGTAGGTTCTGAACTCCAGGAGGAAGCTGGTTTAGCTTAGCCTTTTGACAAGAAGGCAGACTTGATATCTTATTCTGTCGTTAAGTTGGAGCCAACCAGCAGAGGTATAGAGATCATGAGGTATGGGTTAATTGGGTGCATTTGTAAGCAAGCGGCAGGCTTTATTTAGGGCAACAGTGATGCGTTGGAGTGCCGTGTCAGTTGTAGATCCATATATTACCAGTCTATAATCTATAAGGGATGCAGTCAAGCTGTTACCTGCCAGATTCAGTGCTTCATGGGTGAGACAGTGCCTGTGTCAGTAGAGGATGCTGATTCTGATGTTGATGGCTTTAGCAGTGTTGTCAATGTGCTGTCTGAAGGACCTGGAGGAATCGATGTAACCCCAGGTATTTGAAGTGTGGGATGAGTTCCTCTGTCATTCCATCTTGCCAAGGGTAGTTTTTAGTTTGTTTTGGGCTGTTAAGTAGAGCATGGTTTTGGTCTTTGTAATTCATGACCAGCTTTTGTTCTGTGAACCATTTTCTGGCTGATGCAAAACCGCTTTGGAGATTTGTTTTGAGGAGTTTCTGGCAATGATTTCCGCATCATCAGCATATAAGAGCATGCAGCACTGGCCAGCGGCGGTAGGTTGTTTAAGAAAACACTGAATAGCAGCAGTCCAAGTATTGACCCTTGTGGTACACCAGATCTGACAGGTCAGCTATCGGATAGGACATCCCAAATCATAACTTGTTAGGAGGCGGAGGCTCGGTAGCTGCTAAACCAGTCCACAGTTTCTGTTGCAAGTCCAATTTCGAAAGCTGCTAGAGGAGGAGGCATGATGAACCATATCAAAAGCCTTTGATAGGTCAATGAAGGATGCCCCTACTAGGTGGCCTTGGTCCAAGGTGTTATTGATGAACCCAGTGAATTCTAGAAGGCCATGATGGCACTGATGGTTCTCTGACCTTGGAACCCATGTTGCTCTGGGCAGAGGAGCTTATGTTGGTTAAGATAGTCCACCATCTGGTCAGCCACAATCCGCCTCCAGTGCCTTGGAGAATGGCAGGAGTATGGAGATTGGTCTGTAATTGTTGTGTAAAGTTCCATCCCACTTTTATGTACAGGAGTTACTGTGGCAGACTTCCATCTTTGAGGGAATTGAGAGTGGTAGAGGAGAGGTTAGTTATTTTGTTAGTGGTCCAATTATTTACGTCCAGTGTCAGCGAACAAATTTGGTCCAGTGAGTCCCCACTATGCCTTGACTTTCCTAGGACCTTCTCTACATATTTTCTTGCATCTGCCTCAGATACAATCTTCAAGCGGAAAGGCAGTTGGAGGGGAGGTGGTGTAGATGCCTAGCAGTGTCTGTTGGGTTAGGGGCATTGAAGGTCCACCGGAGAACACTACTGAGGTCAGTAAATGCCTGATACAGCAAGTTGGTAATGAGTAGGGGGTCTAAGGTTAGGACACCCTTGACAGTGAGAATAGCAGGGGTTGTTTTGGGATCTTTCCTGTAGTATCCTGCAGGTTTGCCCAGAAGGACTTGTTGCTGTTCCATGAGTCAGTAAGGCTTCTTTGTAAAATTTACTCTTTGCCTGTCTGATTGCTTTTGTACAGTCATTGCAAGCCTTTTATATTGCTAGATGTTTGCTACTGAGCCCTGTGATGAGCTTTTAGCCATATTGATCTCTTCGTCAAGCAGTGCTATTAGATCGGGTAATCAGAGGTTAAGAGTACTTTGGCTTTCCTTGTTTTGACAGGAGCATGTTTGTCACAGACAGCGTTAAATTTTGCAGTAAAGAGGTTGAATGCTGTGTCCACATCATTGGATTCTACGAGGTCTGACCAGCGAGGAGTTTGAGGTCAGCTTTTAGTTGTGGCAGGTGGCCCTTTAAGAGCAGCCAGTTTTTATGATTCTGGTGGGGGCTTACAGTAGTTGTTGTTCCATAAACATTTGACAGTGGAGTGGTCGCTCAGGGCGTCAGGGAGAATGGTAAGATCAGAGATATCAAGCAAACACCTGGCACACTGCTTCCTTACTCTGGTGGAGGCACCACACTACTTTCTTATCAAATTGGATAGAACCCTGAACACCACCATAGCAGGACCCAGGCCCCTTAACCTGTGTGTAGTCAACAGACAGGGTAGTAGCCAATTGGCACATAGCACCTGGGCTACATCTATAAACAAAAACAATACTAACTGTGACAATTAGCACATGTTTCCCATCTCCTTTGACTTAGTTGTGTATACACAACTTGGTGTAAGATTGTGCTTATGCAGCTTGTTACAAAACTTTGTGGCTGTTCACCTCTTTTCCTCGGGAATACCACCCTATATGAAAACCAAAGGCAAGGAACCCTGAAGAAGGACTCCACCCCTAGAGGTGCCATGGGAAGAATTTCCTTAGGCTAAATGTACCTTAGGAAGAAGCCCGAGGAGAGACACACCACTGGAGGAGGAGGGGTAGATGGTGAGGCAAAGGAAAAATGCTTCTGAGTGAAGCAGGGAGGACAGAGTTTAAATAGCTCAGGCAGGGATGTGGTGGTTGCTTAGCCCATTGAACCACAGGCAAAGCCTTTCATGTCAATGTGCTTATGCAATTTGGTGTAATGTTGTGCTTATGCAACTTGTTAAGTAAGCCTTTGTGGCCGTTTGCCTCTCATTCCTTGGAGAATACCATCCTATAGGAAAGACAAAATAAGAAGGAACCCTGAAGATGGGTTCCACCCCAGAGGTGCCACGGAAGGATTCCTTAGGCTAAAGGCACCTTTTAGGAAGAAGCCTCAAAAGAGTGTAGCACAGAAAGCGCTGTATTAAGTGAATGAGGCATCTTGCATTGAAGACCTTACTTCGAGATCAAGTAGTTATCCTGTATTTAGGACCGTGTAAGTCGCTAAGAGAGAACAATAATGTATAGTGACCTTCACATAGGTCAGAATGATTAGATAGCAAGAGGGCATAACTTCCCCAGGAGAGAGGAAACGGCATAGGAGGACCACCATCCATCTCCATCCAACAGCGGAAACCTACCTAAGCAACCCAGGGACTATGCTATTAAAACCTAACTAGGTATTATGACCTTTGACATGAAGAGAGAAAAACCCTTCTGAGGAGGAAACCATTGGGATCCAAGGCCGAGGTCTCCTTCCTCCAGGCTTTGGGATATTTGATTAGTAACGGCTCTTTTGCTGCAATTTAGAAATCAAATTTAGGGATGGAAAATATTCCAATTTGGAGGAAGGCTGTCATTCTGTCCCTCTAATGGGAATGCTGAAGGGTTGTGAGTGCAGTCTGCAACAACCGGGTACTCCCACGTGAGAGTACTGCCCAAGGCGGGAGGAGGTGAGCAACGCTGCTGAGGCACTCAGCCGGTGTACCGATCTATCAATAAGCCAAGTGCACCAGAAGTAGTCGTGGGAGAATAGCTTCAACAGGTGCTGAACCCACTCAGTTAGCTAAAGGAGCCCCATTGGGCTTAAGGGCCCCACCCTCACAGCTGAAGTTTTAAATTCTACATCAAGAGGTGCCGCCTATATGTCTGCACAGCTAAACTCCACCTGGAGTGAGGACATTACCACTATGGGCCAGATGAGAAGGACACTCCAGAGTTTCACATGCTTAAATGCGGACTTCATGGGTGCAGAACAAGACAGCTGCCAGGGGTGGGTCCTGAGCCATGGTAATTACGGTCATGGTTGGCATGCCTTCGATTGGTGAAGGAGAGCATGAATTCAGCTGTGAAGCATTTGTGACCCACACGTAGGTCACACACACTTTTACTTTCTTATAGTGCAATATTTGCTTTTATAGTGTTCATTTTTTGCACATTTTACTTTTATTCTTTCTTTCATTGCTTAGTATTAACTTTCACAGCTAGAATGTGATACCTTGATGCAGGTACTGTACTTCACGGATATGGCAAGCATGGTACATAAGGAAAGAAAGCCAATCAGTTACATAGGGAAGCCAAATTATTGTGAAATAAAGGATCATAATGATTTGAAGTCAGCTTTATATAGTATTGAAATATGTATAGTTTTGATTTTTGTGACATGCAGTATAGTTATTGCAGAGAACATTTAACTACCTTCTCAGAACTAGGGAGGGTAGACTGTTCTCAAGGAGTGCAGCACAATTCATAAAACTGAAAATGAGCATGTGAAAATGATGGAGTTACATATCAGATTGCTCCTGCTAGTGGCTGTCTCCCACCTGATTCTCCATTCTTCATTACAGGCATTTAATGTCACGTAATGTCGGTATTTCACATATGATGTCACAAGCATAATTCATGGGCTGTCCATGAGAAATAGAGCATGAATTATTTAAATTACCAAGGAGCAGGGTTAAAATTCATACAACTTACACAACTGCTTGCACCTTCGACTACCTGAAACCACGATGCCCCACTGCGATACACAGTCCCTCATCATGGGAATAACAGTAATGCCATGAGCAGACACTATGACATAGAGGTAGTTACTAACTTTACCATCAGTAGATTAGATATGAGACATACTATGACCAAAGTGTTTGTGAAATTCACAACTGGTATTATTTTCAGTATTAGGCACCTTAGTGAAATCAGTCTGGTACAAATTAATGAAATTAGTAAGACTTTACTAAGCAACTGTGCCATGGCAGCATGCACACAAAAGAATTGTTCAGCAGAGTAGAGGTCCCAAATGAGCTAACAATAATTTATTCAGTTAAAGCTGCAACCGCTTGGTGCAACACAGAGACAGTGTAATTTGTTATAAAACATGCAAATAAATCCTCACTCTGGCTATTAGGCAGCCTGATCAAGTGCAGTGAAGTGTTTGCCTGTGCAAGCGCTTCTTTGCCGTGCTGGCAGTATTTGGAAACAACAAGGAATGACAAGCAGCAAAGAACCCCAAAGGAGTGTAAATGAGGTATCGGGGAGGGAGGACACAGCCTCATGAGCGTGGAGCAGCAGACAAGAGAAAAACATGGGGGGACAAAGAGGAGGACCAAGAGGAGAGAACAGTACAGCAGGAAAGAGAAGCAAAACTGGAAACACAGGAAACAGACAGCTGTAGACAGCAGCCACAAAGAAAACACAGGGATAGGAAAATGCAGAGACAAACAATATAGGGAGACAGAGAGAAGCAAAGGAGGGACAGAGGCAAAAGAAAACAGCACCAACAGCAGGAAATATGCAGACTGGGAGACAGAAAACAGAGACCAAGCAGCATCCAACAGAACCTCTGGCTACAAAGGAAAAAAGTGAAGCAGGAAGGACAGAGTTTAAATAGCTCAGGCAGGGGAGTGGCAAGTTGCTCATCCCATTGAACCACAGGCAAAGCCTTTCATGAAAAACAGTATTATTTCATGACCATTTGGTACAGCAATTACAAAGGTGCAACTAAAATTTGAGGCGGGCCTCAGAGGCAAATACAGGTTGGGCAAATGTGAGATAAGAAAGTATTAGGCTTAGACAAGTTGAGGAGGGGATTTTTCCCCATAGGTGGTTTTAGGCACAAGCAAACCAAGCAGCCACTTGGAGCGCCAGCACAGAAGGGCACTGAAATAGAACGTATCGGCAGAAATCATCTTGAAATGCAAAAAAGTGTCAATCTAAAAATATAATTGTTGTCATCACCCTTGTAGTCATAGAATTCTCTTATCACTTGTTGGATGTGGGATGGGGAAGAAGGAGGATGAGGGGCAGCGAGGGCATCACAAGTATTTCTGCTTGAGGGTGTCATTAGGTCTAAAACCGGTCCTGTTTGTCCCCCTCATCCCCGGTGTCTATACCTGTGCCACAATAGAGAGGGTATACAGGAAAAATGAATGGTTCCCCTGGTGGTCCTGTGGACCAATGTAGACTCACCTCTGGTGTTCCAGTAGACCATTAATTTAATTATTTTTTCCCGGTATTTAATGGGGTGGTCTGTTGACCACTATGAATTATTACCAGATTTCTGGTGATGCTGCAGTATACAGTATATCCCTTGTTTAGGTGGCAGGATTCAAAATCAGTGCTCAGCATTGGGTTCCGAAAATTTCTAGCACAGTTATCTTGTAATAATGTTAGTCTTTCAGTTCACTAAATAGAGACTGATTGTTGATTCGGGGCTGTCAGATGCCAAGATTTTGTCAAGCAGGTCTCTACATTCACTGGGAATTTGTTACCAACCCTCAATGATTGAACATACCCCCTTTGAGGAATTATTCAATGTCATGCTGTAAAAATTCCTCATAAATTATTAACTAATATATAGCAGCAGAATTTACAAGTACCTTTTTAATTTTGTTTTTATTGAATTATGTAACAATACAACAAAGTGCATTAGTATGAGAAGCAGAATACATACTACATTTGAACATATTACAGTTATCATAAGGATGTTTGTCACACACTTCCACATGTTACCACTAACTGGGGCAAGCACCATGAGAAATTTGAAACAGACTGCACATGGAGACCTGTTGCAGCCAATGCGAAGAAAATATCCTCCAAGTGATAATAAATTTTGACTTTGTGACCTGCCTAAAATGACATTACTGAGCTGGATTGGGGAATAGCTCAAACTAGGCTTCCTGCAAACTGCTATATCAGAGTTACAAATTCTATTAGAATTTTGTTTTAAGTGATCACTGCTATGCACTGTAATAAAAAATGTGCTTTGTTACTGTACAAGAGATGGAAACCTGTAAGCTGTATTTGTTTTGTTGTCTTTCTTGGTTCTTTGCAGCAGCCCAATTAAAACAAAGTATTGTGCGTGAAATTATGCAAAGTGATATTATTTTGCAGATTTCAAATAGAAAAGATAAGAGAACAACTAAAAGAAAAGATGCTATTGTACTGTGCCAACTGCCAGTTGACCTCCACTACAGAAAAATATGTGAAAAAAAAACTAAAAAGGAAGTTACTGAATTGTAAGGCACGCTTGCAACACGGAATTGTTTTTATGACATACTGTAGCCTTGTTTTCTTTTGTTTACATTTTTTTTTCTTGATTATGCTCTTTTGCTACTTTTTAACAATAATCTCAGTATTAAATTCCAGAATTACTGAATATTTACTTTCTGAATTTTGACCTGGGATGTAGTCGTGTTCCAAAAACTGAAATGACTTCCAAATTTGAACTCGTAAAAGATTTTGACTCTGATCAAAAATATATCTACTGAACCCCAGACTCGGGCAAGCCTACATACTGTGCCTGTGTCTGCCACTGACTACCATCCTGAAAGAACCACTCCTGTACAGTTGATGGCATTGCACCTCCTCTATGATAAAGAAAAACCTACAGCCCTCACTTGACCCAGTTCACGTAATGCAGCCCCACTATGCCATCTCCAAGGTCACAGTGCCAGCACTACAGAGCATGCTCAGTGGCAGCCAATTGGTCTTATCCATACCGCTCAACTATCCTGCTTACAAGGAATGTCCGTCATTTTCGCCCCTCAGAATTGCTCTGTCACTCATCTTCCCTCTTTGAACAGGTGCTGCCCATACAGTGAAGGTGGTGTAAACACAGATTTAAAAGCAGAAATTCATAACGCTGTGATACTAAAAGCAAAATTACAATTCCACAATAAAGGTTTTAGTTTCCACAGTGTTCGGAGTTCACTAAAAATACCACCAACAGTTTCATCTGGTTCAAGGTCAGTTGGCATTCATCTGTATCCCCTCCCAGGTCGTGCCTGAAAATGGGCAGGATTTGTCTAGTGCACTTACCGGTCAACAAAAACTAAATGAATAAAAATAAATAAATAAAAGAGCTTGTAGTTCCATGTTTGATGATCTGCCCACATTCTGAGAGTCAATGTCCCTTGTTTTCCTACATTTGGAGAGCCAGTGTCCCCATTTCAGTTGCATTATGTTGTGAGGTATGGTCTTAATGTTTAGTAAAATAGCCTTTTCTAGTTAACTGGGGAGGCAGCTGATATATCATGGCAACACCGATTGCATCTTGGGCTCTCCTGGTAAATAAACTGGAAGCAAAAATTAATTATTCAGTAGGATGTAGTGGCATTGTCCCAGGTAATTACTTGACCTCGGTCATTGTCTTTTACAAGAACTATTTATGTGTGCCTTTTACAGCATCATCCTGTTTTCTCTTGACTATCAACAGTTGACTAGGTTCTAGCATTAAATTGGTTCCTGAATATCAGTTCTCTCATGCAGAACAAACCCTTTATCTCAAACTGAAATAATTACTCCTTTTTTATGGTTTGCAAGGATGTGCAGAATCCCAGAGGGACAGCTGTGTGTTCATCATAACATTCATTCTCTGACACAGTTTTCCAAAATGACCTGATTTTTAACACAAACATACTTTACCAAGCAGTGTGATCAAGCAGAGCTAAAGTGTCTTTAAGTCAGTGCTCTAAGAAGTCCATTAAATTAGCACACTCCTGCCCTCAGGGATCTCCAGAATCTAGGGCAGGGACAATGGTAGCTGTTCTCCAATGCGCTAAGTGTCTATGCACCACATATCTGGGGTGCACAGACACCCACACCGAGATCTGCAAAGAGGTGGTGGGGGTATGCCCACATTCTGCGCTATTCTGGAAAGCGTGGAGTGCTGGGCAAGGGGACACAGGCTACACATCCGAGGGCAGATATAGCCAGTACACGCTCCCCAGGACATCGGGGCATGGATAGGCCCTCCAACATACCACCCCAGCCCATGGGTTGCACATAGTGGGCAGGGGTGGCCAACCGGCACCGCCTGCCCTGATGTCGCGGCCGCACCACAACCACCAGATGTTTGTTGTGCCCTAGGGCACAGGTGTTCCAGTGGCGGACCGGGTCCAGGCATCCCATTGGATTGCCGCCCATGTCCACGGATGTGCCCATGTGCACCTACGTGCCGTGAGAGTGGGGCTGGAAGGGGCCACACATAGTGGCTGAGAATATGGCCATGCTGGCCAGTCCTGGAGTCATGACCTCCATCGCTGCAGTCATCCTGCGCCATGGAGGTGCCGCCAATATTTTCAAGTTGTTCCAGGCTCATGTTTTCCAGGCTGTGCTCTTTGGTGGCCTTCAGTGGTGAAAATGAGTGGGACCCTTGTGGGGAAGTCAGTTCTGGGAGTGAAATTCAGAGTTTGACTCAGTTCCAGGAGCAAAATAGGGACGGACTACTCGTGTGTAAAAGTACCTCCCAAAGGTATAACACTAACTAAATTAAGTGTAAAATGCAAAAATATCTGACTAAATAAAATGAAAAATGAAAACAATGACTAAATAAAGTGGAAAAATGAAACCTATAATGAAAAATTGTGTCCCAAGACCTCAGTCAGGTATGTTCGCTCCTGTATCAAAGGGAGTGAATTCCCCAGTGAATTTTGTTTTCTGTCTCAAACACTGGTGGTCACATTATAGCTGCAGCTGGTCATATTATAGCTATAGCTGCAGCTGCAAGGGCTTTTCCAGAAGTTATGTCTGCATCTTTCATGGCATCACTAAGTCCCTCAGCTCTTGTTTTCGGTTACTGCCTTGGGGTTGCAGTAAGTGCCCAGGTTTTGACCATTGGCTACACTGCCTTAGCAAGGGCCATCACCAGTTGCTATAATGAGTCCATGGATGTTGCCCTGCTTCCTCCAATGTCTGGCTCAATGTTGGTTTCAGTGCTCTGGAGGCCACACCATGTACAGTGAAGAAATCTTGCATCTACTTGGTTTTGCACCTCCCATTGTTGCCACCAATTATATCGCTGGCTGAAACAATAGAAATATATAACATTGGCTATAATCTTAAAGAGTAAAATGATGTTTAATAAGGTTAAGTGGCCTTCCTTGTAGGCTCTCAGGAAATGTGTCTACTTGGCTTAGCTGTTGACCATACCACCCATTTGGATCATTTTCAGTGGTATCCTTTATCACAGCTCAGTTATTTAGGTACAAAAGTTACTCAGTAATAGTACAAGAATGTTAATCCAAGTGCATCATAACATCAAATCAGCATTGGCAATAAATGGCATCCATCCTCATGTTAAGCAGTTCTGAGACAATGTTTATTGAGTGACATAACCTGATTTGAGGTTTGGGTATTTGGCATCCAAACCTGTTGGAGTTCGAAACAAATCACATACACCCTGAACTAATATACTGCTCAGAATGCCCTTTGACACTTTTAGGGCTCTCCTGGTGAAGTTTATTCCCAAAAGTATGCTGTTACTTACACAGATTGCCTGTCAGCAGGTCTGATGCTTGCAGGGCACAGAATAGCAACCTACCCTCAGACACCTGCTGCCTAGTTTGTTTGTTTGTTTGTAATAGCAGCCAGTTAAAAAATCATCCCAGCTCTGGCAAGAGGAATTAATGTTATGTTGAGAGAGGCACTTACTGAAAAGGGGAACACATCAGGGATTCCCTATGCCCCCATTATAGTCTGTGATGTGCATCAATCCCCTATCAGAAGCAATCGGACAAAATCTGAGGATAGAAGGAGTCTCAATTGTGGGAGGAATTTCAACTTACATTACTTGCAGATGATATACTGCTCACCTTGCTGATCCAGAAGAATCAATTCCAGTTTTATGGGATGAATTGTGTTTTGGAGTGGTAGAGGGATTTAAAGAGCTAGTGTACCACCTACAACTGATATTAGTTTTTAAAAGCAGTCAACCGATGCCTTTTGTATCTGAGGTACTTTTCTTTTACCTTTGGTGAATTAGAAGATTCTTTACCTGATGTTAATAGGTGTGGTGTGTGGAACAGCACTCTGCCTGGCAGCTGCCCCATCACAGCATCAGTATTGTGACAGCACTGCTGTAGGAACAACAACTCAGTAGCTGCCAGGTCATTCAACTGTGATGTCACTGTCAGTGAGATCACAATGCTGATGATATAGTGGATGATTAGAGCTACATGTGTTAACTGCTAGGCAGAGTGTTATTCCACACATCCAACATAATACCATGAAATAGAACACTTTCTAATGAGCAAAAGGAAAAATACTTCAGAAATTAAAAAGTTACAACTGGAAACTTCTTAAAATTTGTATCATTTTCCTGTCTGTCTGCTTTGATTCCACTAGCTCTTTAAGCTGAATGTTCCTAAGACAGAACTGCTTAGGTTCCATTATTATCCCAGCACAGGACTTTGCACTGAAGTTGACTTTAAAGAGCACCTTCTGTGCTCTGTCACAAAATACCCCGAAAGCCACAAAGGATCCTGATCTGCCCAGGAGTTCGATGATATTACATTTTTTTATATGGCATGGTTTTCAGGCGTGAAGGGATCATATTTTGCTCCGAGAGCCAAGCAGCTGATACCTTCCACTTCCGGTTTGGAGACATGCCCCCACACCCTCCCATACTCTTACATCACAGCAACGCTAGCACAGGGCACACTTCATGTGCCTATGGGCGTGCCCCATGCTAACACTTTCTGATGTAAGAGTATGAGGATAGTGAAGGCGTTCCAAACCAGAAGTGGACATGTCAGTGGCTTGGCTCCTCAGAGCCAAAATACCATCCTTCACTCCCAAAACTGTGCCATATAAAATGGTTCATATTGTCAAACTCCTGGACAGGTAAGAATCCTTCCTGGCTTTCAGCACTAATACCAGGAAAGGTTCTCATTAAATGGCATAAGACAGCTACAAAATACTTGGGGGTAATTTTGCCACAAAATCTTACTCGACTGGATCTGTTAAATCTTGAACCTATTACTCAGCAAATAACATTGAATTAGAAACTTTGGGACAAATTACCCCATAGCTTATCCTCACGGGTAGAAATAATCCGAATGAATGTACTACCCTGATTGTTTTATTTTCTACAAATACTACAGCTGATACTGGCCTTGTTTTATTTCACATCCTGGAATAAAATAATCTCATGATTTATCTGGGCGGAAGCCTCCTAGGATCAGATATGCACTGTTACAACTTTTGCATGAAAAAAGGAGGGCTTAATCTTCCAATTTTAAACTGATATGCCCAGGCCTTCCACCTTTGTATAATTTATCACTGGCTGGCACATACCCATACACCCCTATGGAAACACATAGAAATCCATCTAAATGATTTCCACAATATTATTAAATATCTGTTTGCCAGTCCGTTGAAACATCCACCACTGCAGGAGTTTCTGAAGTGGACAGCAAGTACTTTAAAATTCTGGAAACAATTCACAGGTAATATGCAGTCCCAGATGTTATATTTTGTTGTGCAGGCATTTAACATATGATTCCACTTTTACCCCAAGGCAATATAGACTACACATCTCATAGGTGGTGTCAGTTAGATTTGGGATGTGTCTTGCAGTTTCTCAACAAAAATGAGGTTCTCCCTTTAAAGCCCTTCAGATGAAATATGGACTCACTAATATGGAACATTTTATGTATTTACAAGTTAGGGCACATTTGTTAAAACAGGAAGAGATTGAGCAAGATTACCAAACCCACCTAATTTATTGTGCATCCTTTTATGTGGGCTATTAGGGTGAATGCTGGTCACATTTAACCGGGTGTTTCTGTAGAAGTTTACAGAAGAGTAACTGAACTGACACAAAAGTGATTTAAACAGATGAACCTGAGACTTGGGTATGAACATTCCTTGTGAAGACTGGAAAAATTCTCCAGTACTGTGTGGTGAAGTTCACAACCTCTTCCTTTTGGGGAGATTTTCTGTGGAAATGCCAAAATCGGTATTTCTGGATGCCAGTCTTTCAAGCCCTCTTTATGGAGACCGCTGGGGAAGTGTTTAAGGCTCTGCAGCAAATAGCATGCAGCTCTAGACCATGGGCCTGATTCCAAAACAGTTACACCAGGCGTAAATGCAATACGCCAGTCCTGATAATGCAAATCGCAATTTCGCGCCAACAATTTGCGACATGCGTGATTCAAGAACACTTACGCCCAACCTGCAACTGCTACGAAAAATGCAAGTTACACCACAGTTACGCCAAAGAATGTTTACGCCACCGCGTAATGTGGCTTATGACATGTGTAATACACCAGCACCACAGAACTGCTATTCCAGAACAGGTGGCATAATGAACCATGCCAGAGGGATGGTAACGTAAGTTAGAAAAAGGAAAGCTGTCTAACCAGGGCACAGGTCATAGAACCCCCACAAAGCCAGACTGCAGCTACCCCAACCAGTAGGCCCGAATGTGGAACTAATATACATACAGTGGAACACCCAAACGTGCCTAGGAAGCCCAGGACACAGTGAAATAGGTAGCAGCATGGCCAGACAGGCCAATAGTACGTGAAATACATACCTGGTGCAACATGTCCCATAGCATGTAGCACAATAGCCAAACACAGACTGTGGGACAGGGCATCGCACTGTGTAACAGAGAAGTGATGGGATGTACAGTAGGGAACAGTGCCATGTATTGTGGGACAGTTGAGAGGTATCAACTGCTGACAGTATTGCAGCTGCGACATGTGTACTGCTACGCCCGCTATTGACAAGTTACGCCATGTCTTGCGGGCACAATTTGCGACATGCATAATTCTACATTTTCCATCGTATCTGGTGATTCTCAGACTATGGCACAGCTTGCATGTTGTAGGGATTTTAGGCGTAACTTTACACACGCGTTCTTTGCACCTTGCTCTCCTGCGGTCTTGGAATCAGGCCCTATATATTTAGCTCTGATCTAAATTAACAATCTTGTAGAAGGAGGTAGAGAACACCTCTAACATTTGTTTATGCATTTGCCAAATCTTACTGCCAACCTGGGTCTTCTTAATATTCTTCCCAGAGGGACCAGGATTAGAGGCAGTTCCCCAAATTGTTATTTATGTTATTGGTGATGGCCCATAGGGCTGTAAGTAGAAAATGATTACAGGTGGAGACTCCTGCGACTTCACAATGGGTGAAGTTAGTTAACAGTCTTTATTATGTGGAATAATTGACTTTCTCAATAAAAGTAGTCGTCCAGATTTATGGATATTTGGCAGCTCTGGGTACTCTTCATTGCTAATATTGATCCATCGTTTGTTCCATGGCTTCTAACTATAAATTCATCTCAGGACGTAATGAGATCCACTGTTATAAATGAAGGTCGCACATGTTTGTTTCCACTTTACGCTTTATTGTATTTTTTACACATGAAGGCAATTTAGATGATATAGTTGTTCTGTTAGAGAAAATACTGTCTAGCTGTAATAATGTATGGACTGTCAACAAAGGTAATATCACTGAAATGTCACTTAATTAGCAATGGTGTGACTGTTTTGGTTACACTGTTGTTCTGTAATGGAAAATTTAGTTTCTTAATAAACATAGAGAGAAGCAATGCAGCAGTCTTACTAATTAGGGACAGAGTTTAGTAGGTGAAATCCATGCTGTCACTTGCAGTTCTGGATGCTTAGTTAAAAACATATATGCAGGCTGGCCTGTCCCACAGCATAGTGCTACTGCTTGCAACACCGTCGAGCGTGGATTCAGGAATGAGCTCGGTCACTGAGTGCCAGAGCAGGGGAGAAGGACTGAGTGTCCAACAGAATGCTGTCCTTCTCTGGGGATGGTGTAGTCCATCCTCTACTGCATTCCTGCCACCTGGAGGACCACAGGTGGCAGTAGTATGGGGGGCTTCACTGATGTTCCGGCGGTCAGTGTGTGCGCATGTCCTCTCAAGATCCTAGCCCTGTGGAGTCCTTATGTATTGGGGGTAACAGAAAAAAGGAAAAAGCCTTGAACATCATGGATGAAAGACTCTAGCACATCTGAGGCCAAGCCCTACTGGTTGACACAGGGCCCACCTGACAAGAACACTGCATTTGAGGTACCTCCCCACTCCCATCTCTGCCTTAGGGGTTACCAACACAGCACAAAGGATGGTGCCTCAATCAGGTAGGGACCAGCTGTAGAACCATGGGATCTGGAGGGTGTCAGGAGTCAGTGGGGCCTGAACAACAGAGAATAAAAGAAACATATACGTATGCAGTATGTGCACTTTTGGCACTGAGCTAGTAACTAAACAAACATTGCTTCGCATAGGAAAACAAATCTCTGGCTACGTACCAGTCCAGGAGTGAAACGTTTCATCAGGCTAAGATGGAAAACCACTTAAAGTTTGTTTCTGTAGTTTTATCTGTACAAATTCAGCCTTTATTGAGGCCCACTGTGCACACATAGAATAAAGCCAAATAAACCGAATGGGTCCTTACTGGTGGCTACATGTAGAAGCGTAAATTCCAGTTCGGTCTGTAAAGGAAGGGAAGGGATGGTATTGTCTGATCCCTTTCACTAATCTAGTCCGCTCCTATCCTCCACATTTAGACAGTTTGTGACATCTGATTTTGGGGAGTGTCTGCAGCATTCTTCATAGAAGTGAATAAGGTATGTTTTACATCTTTTTTGTATTTAGATGACCCTTTTGCTTAAAATCAAAGGCACCACTCTACTAACAAGATCATTTTGCACAGTGGCTTTATTTTAAAATATAGAGAATACTGCATGGGCAACTATGCACAACCAGCATGTTCTGCCACAGAGGGTTTAGATTCCTCTGACCTTGAGAACAAAGCTCGAGAGGTCCATAGGAATCAGAACCCTGAGGTAACAGAACACACTAGTTGTGCATCCTATATTTTATAGTGTGTAGTATGTGAAAATGTACGCACAGCGGTTCTTTCACTTTCAGAATGAACTGACTTGTGCAGTCTCTAGACATTTCAGAAGGCTGTTATACCACAGAAGGGTACAGTCATATTCCTTGACCTTTTATTCTTTTATTTTAGTCTTTGGTAACTGGGTAAGGCCCACTAGGCACAAGTGCCTGTTTTCAGGGGCGACCTGGGAGCACTGGGCAGTTAAGTGACTTGCTCAGAGTCACACAGTATGCAAGTGGAGGTTGTGAGAATCAAACTCAGGTTTAGTCTGCATCCCTCCTAATCTCTACTCCTCCCTTATCTGCTGCTGTCCCTGTGGGTCTCAAACCCTCTACCACTAAGCCAACAAGTCAGGCCATTTACTCCCTCTGTTCCACAGCTCTTAAAGCTTCTTGCTCCATAGTCAACTAAAAATAGTTCTTTGCTGTTCCATTGCAGGTCTCAAACCCTGTATGCTTGACACCAAAGTCAGCAGCCCTACCACTAGGCCAACAAACCTAGATACATTTCAGTTTGTTTTTAAAGCTCTTAAGCTTTTTGGCTCCATAGTCAACTAAAATACTATTTGCTGTTCCACCACAGTTCTCAAACCCTATACACTTGTCACCAAAGTCAACAGCTCTACCTGTAGACCAGCAAGCCAATATAAATTTCTCTTGGTTTTTAAAGCTTTCAAAGCTTTTTGGTTCCATAACTGACTAAAAATACTTCCTGCTGTCCTATCACAGATCTCAAACCCTGTACCCTTGAGACCAAAGTCAGCAGCCCTACCACCAAGCCAACAAAATCTTCTCTTGGTTCTTAAAGCTCTTAAAGCTTGCCCCCCCAACCACTTTGCTCTGCCTCCAAGGCTACCTGGCACCATGAATGCTCACCTCTACTTCATGTGTCTCATCTTCATAAGCATCCTGATGCTCACCTCCCATCAGCCAGACCTCACCCCCCTCCCTTTGTCGACTGCACCCACATACCTCACCAGTGTAATCCACTCACCCCAACCATGTCAATGCACCCTGGACCCCTGCATCCACCCCTAGCTGTCCCCCCCAACTCCACCACCCACCTTGGCTCCACCACCTTTGTGTCTTCCTGACCCCCAAACCCTGCCAACCCCTTGTCCCCTACTGCCTGCCCTGCTTCTCAACGTACTCCCAAATGTTAACAAACTGCCACCCCAGGGTAGAACCTTGGTCATTCTATTACTCCTCTCTGGTAATATCCACCCCAACCCAGGCCCTGCCCCCACCAGTCCACCACTTAGAGGCCAATGGACTCCGCATTGCCTCTATGAACATATGCAGCCTGCTGAAAAATTCGCTGTCATTCAGTGCTGGGTCATACTACACCAACCAGACATCATAGTCCCTAGTGAAACCTGGCTAACTAAGTCCACCCCAGACTCCTTTATCTCCCTTCCAGGCTACACCCTATATCGTGAGGATTGTGCAGGTAAGCGTGGTGGTGGTTGTGCATTTTACACTCGTGACACCATCATTGGCCACACCCCCTGCACCCAAGTTAGTAGAGGTGCCCAGGCCTTACCCTCAAACTTACCCCAGACCCTTCAAGAGCCCACTCTATCTCACAGTCTCCTGTGTACCCCCAAGGAATCAGACCCCAGCAATATCGTTTCTCACTGAATATCTCTCCTCCTTCCCCATAAAACAACAAGTCCTAGTCGGAGACCTCAACAACTGGCTCAGTCCCTCTGCTTCACCAGTAAGAGACACCTTTGCTGCATTAGACTGACCCAACTCATCTCCCAACCCGCTAGGCATGTAAACAAACTACAGGGACTTGCACCTCCTACTCGTCATTGTCTCCAACCGCTCCCAAAGATTCAGGATATTCAAGTCCTCCTGGACTTCTTAAGTGACCACTCCCTCTCCTATTCCTCTGATCTGCCCCCACCCCCAAGCATGTAGCCCAAGCCACACACTGCAGGCATCCCACCCAGGCAGACTGAAAAACTCATACAGTTCCTCGCTCACTTTGATTGGTCTCCCATCCACCATGCAGCCAACATTGATGCTGCCCTTGACCTCTTCTCACAAGCCTTTAACAAGGCCTGTGATCTTTTGCTCCCTTCACCGTGATCCGCTCCAAAGGTGAATCACACCTTGGGTCACCCTGCCTTACTCCAACTGCTCAGAGATAGGGATAACTTCGGCATATAGCCACTGAGACTGGCCGGATGGCTGACAGACAGGCAGGCATATAATGCCAGATGCAACAGGTGCATGTGGGCCATCCGAAAAAGCCAAGGCAGACCACTGCAGGCCACCTCACCTCCTCATGGGGGTGTGCCTGGAACATTCCCCCAGCCCAACTTACGGTCAATGGCTCCACCTTTACTGACCCCACTGACATTGCCAACTGCCTTAACTCCTCCTTTACAGATCTTAGCCCTGTCCTGCTGAGTAACTTTTTGACCCAACCCCGACCCACCATCCTCAGATCTTCAGCACCCCAGTTCTATCTACGCAAACTTTCCATCCAGGAAGCCAGACCACTCCTGCTTAAAAGCTAAACAGCAACCGTCCTAGCAGCACACTCTGGATCCAAAAATACTCCGGCTGGTCCTGGATGATGTCCTGGTCCCACTCACTGACCTACTAAACCGATCCCTCTGTCTGGGGTAATTACCCACAGCATGGAAAACAGCTATAGTCACACCTATTCACAAAGGAGGTGACAGGTCCACCTCCAGCAACTATCGTCAATCTTCATCATCCCCCACCAAAGCCTTAGAAAAGTAGTGGCTATTCAACTCACGGATGTCTAGCAAAATACAACATTCTTTGCCTGGAACAGCATGGATTCCACGCTGGTCACAGTACAAGTACAGCATTAATGGAGTTCTCCAACTCGTTGCCCTCCTCCCTGGACTCCGGTTCCCTAGCTGGAGAGGTGTTCATTGACCTCTCTAAGGCCTGATGACACTGTCTCCCACCCCCTCCTACTAAATTCCCTCAACCATACAGGTTTCTCTGCTGGCCCCCTTGCCTGGTCTTGAGCTACCTATCTGCCCCTCTCAGTGTCAAAAACAATGGGATACTCTCAGAAACCCGTCCCATCTGCTCAGGGGTTCCCCAGGGCTCTATCTTGGGCCCACTACTCTTTAGCGTCTACCTAAATACCCTGCCCAGTGCCTGTTCTGGCAGTATTCTCCTGTCACCCGATGGCGCGTTATTTATGCTGCCCACAGAAATCCCACCTCCTCCAAGACTCCTCAATGCTCCTTCAATGATGCTGAGAACTGGTTTAAGGAGAGCAGACTAGTCATTAACCTCAAAAAACAAAGGCAATGCTCTTTGCCCACCACCAGAACAAAGCCAGCAACAACCCTTCCAAATCCTCCCCAGCACTCATCAACCACTTGAACAACTTTACTCTTACAAATACCTTGGGGTCACCTTTGACTCGGCCCTTGCCTTTCATGCCCACATTTCAGCCCCTCGCTTCGCTGCTCGCAGCTCATCTTGGCATCCTCTACCGTCACAAGGACTGCCTCCCACCTGATGCCTTCAGACTTGCCATTACATCCTCAGTAATGTCCCTTGTCGATTCTGGCCTTCCAATCTATGATGCTGCTGATTCCACAGCCCACAACAAGATTCAACTCACCTAAACAAGGCTTGCAGACTAGTGACCAGTGTCCCTAGGCTCACCCACACTTGTCAGCTCTATGACATGGCAAAACTCCTTAGCCTCAATGACGCCTCCGCTACCAAACATGCCTACTAACTAAGAAGATTCTACTCAGGCTCTCGCTTCCTGGGGTTTCTGCCCCATCCAACTTACACCTTCCAGAGTCACTACCTGAACCACTGACAAGGTCACCCTACTGGTACCCAGAACTAGGACCACCCAGCACAGAGGTTGTTCAGCTACAGAGTCTCATCCTGGTTGACTTACTCCCGCAGCCATCTCCAACACCACAAAATCGCCCTTCAAAACTGCCGTCTGAACCAATTGTTCAACACCAGCTGCTGCACCTGCGCTAAGAGATGTCTGCTGCTCTCAAAACACTATTGACATAGCCCTCTGGGCAGAACTACCCCTCACCCACCCCACCCCACCCTGTCACCCATGGCCTCCTCTTCACTGCCAGTACCTGCTGGTACCAACCTGTCAAGTCTGAAATTTTTTTTAATTACTCTTTGTGTTAAAGCAACTATGTAAAACTATGTTATTCTGTATGATTGTATTCTGTGCGTATATTGACTCTATATGTCCTCTCTGTGACAAGGTACCTTTGTAAACGAGCCTCTGGCTCAAAGTTTGTAAATCCGATTATACAATAAATAAATAAAATAAAATAGTCTACTGGATGTACCAAGCTCATTCACACCTCATTCTTCTAACCTCTAGGCTATACTGCCAGCAGAGGTACAACATCAT
Source organism: Neoceratodus forsteri (assembly GCA_016271365.2). NCBI lineage: Eukaryota > Metazoa > Chordata > Ceratodontiformes > Ceratodontidae > Neoceratodus > Neoceratodus forsteri. The sequence goes on along the minus strand of CM057453.1, from coordinate 1,477,200,594 downwards.
TTTGAAAGGGATGGAATTCTGTACAGAACAATGCTCTACTATACACTATAATATTTTTTTTGTTCATTTATAATTGCACACACCTAATTGCCTCAAATCAGCTCTAAAAACACCTTGGACATGGCAGTTCTACTGGGATAAAACTAGGCACAAAAACAGCACACCTGAATTCCCTCAGCTAGGTGCATAAGTAACTTTCATGTGGGTCCTGGGGTCAGTAACAGGTAGTCATGAAGCTAAGTTGATATAGTATATTATTACATAACTCTTGGAGAACGCAGACCACATTTGCTTCATAACACTGGTCTGCTACACATAGTGTTCAGTGCTTTTAGAAAATGCAGCTGGGTGCACAATGCAGATGCAGTGCTTCTCAAATGTCTCCTGCACTAAAATGGACACTGGCATGTTTGCTACTGTAAATGCATTGCCACAATTACCAGGTGTAGATTTTCCACAAACAAGGTATGTGATACCAAAAACTTTATCTTCTTCTGCTTAAAAAGTTCAATCACAGCCTGTAGAACCAGAAATGAGGCCAATATCATGAGACGACATTTCCTTCTACGCTAGCTGAAGTAGATTAGAGGAAGTCACAGGTACATAGCTGTTATCAGAGGACAGAAGTGGCAGTTCTCAAGACCTATCTACTTTAACACTTGATTGCCTCAAACAAGAGATTTGTTTTAGTTACAGAATCAGAGCACTTGGACATGATATTCGTATCATTTTCTCCATGAAATAGCTATAATACAGTGCATTTGTCCTTTAGACAGTGTAACAAGTTAGCAAATGCCAACATGCTTGCCATATTTAATGTCTTGTGACTGTGGGAGACAGACATACTCTAATTCACTCACATACAAGCAAGCCAGGACCACCTGGACAGACATATGTCTTCAGGAGAATGGCCTCACAGTGATGCCCCATCTCTTGACAGCAAGCATGAGGAACTGCTGGGACAAAGAATCTGTGGGCCAGTGGCTCAGGATGATGCCCCCACACACACACATGACAATCCCACATGGATTGCTAGGCTGGACATGGGTCTTCAGAGCAACATTTTACAGAGATGTGCCTACCAGTGGCAAATGTGCAAGGGCTGTCAGGAGGGAGGGCCACTTTTCTTAGGGGTGACAATCTCATAGTGAGATAATGTATATACAGTATATATACAACAGGATATACAGAACGCTTTTTTTTTTTTAATAGCACCACAGTTCCCCAGAAATATTGTATTTTCTTATTAATTTTGAAGCCATTCAACCCTATTTTGATATATTTCTGTTATGCTAACAGTACACAAGCATAAAAAACCTGATAAAATGCACAAAACTACCATGGAATGGCATGAAAATGGCTGAGAACATATATACCACACCAGTGGTACATACATTGCAAATAAATTATACTGTTTTGGGATACATATTTATTTTCATTTGAATCAATTGTTATTTCACGTAGAACATGTTGTTTATTTCACTTAGAACATGGAGTTCTAGGCCAGGAGTTGAGGTAATGAAATAAGTGAGCACCAGCGATGATGGCAGACAAAAATAGACCTTGTAGCCATTACAGAGACTTGTGCCTCAGAAAATAACATCTGAGACCCGACAGTCCCAGGCCATATTTAGGAGGGATGGAGGAAAAGGTGAAGGGGTGTAGCCCTCTATGTTAGGGATGGCACTGAGGTTGTGTAGGATGGACACATCAGGGAGACAAATGGGGAGACAGAGTCACTGTTGGTGCAGCTCACAGTAGCCTCGGGCAAGAAAATATGGGTGGAGGTGATCATAGCCTTCCAGGACAGGCAGAGGAGAGGGATAGGGAGCTTGGGGAGTAACTAATCAGAGGACAAAAGGGAGGTGGTGGTGGTGGTGGTGGTGGTGGGGGACCTGAACCTGCTGCACATTGAATGGGAGCGCACAGTTCCCAGGAGCAGCAGAAGCCAGTCCTTGTTCCATGGTGTATGACAAGCCTTGCTGGTTATAGTCTAGGACTGTCTGCTGGTGCAGATAGTTAGAGAACCCACCAGGCAGGCAGCCATCCTCGATGTGGTGCTCACCAGCTAGGAGATGGTAGGACCAGTGCGGGTAGGGGAACCACTTGGGAACAACACCGTAACTCTATCTGGTTTAAGCAAGCCCTGGGAACTGATAAACCCTAATCAAAGGCAGAAGTCATTGATTTTACAAGGGCAGACTTCAACAGGATGAGGGAATTGGTTTGGACACGTTAATCGGGGTTGACTGCATAGGAGGAGTGGAGGAAAGATGGGAGGCAATAGAGGACCAGTCTCAAGGCATCAAGGACATGCTTGAAGACCATACCCAAGAGAAATAGGTACAAGTGACCAGTGTGGTTCTCAGAAGGGGTCAGAGTAGCTGTGAGGGCCTTCAAAAAGGCCTTCGTAAAGTACAAAGAAAAGCAGGGTGGGAGGCCAGCCCGGTGGTGTTGAGGGTTGAGGCGCTGACACCACACGCTGCCATGCTGATGACCCAAGTCTGGGAGCAAGCTTGGGGCCATGGGGGTTGGTTGGGGAGGAGGGCTGGAGATGATTGTAGTGGCCACTGGGCTGCTCTCATCTCCTGGATTGGGGTACAGTTCCGCACTCTTGGCTGACACCCAGTGGAGGCCAGGTGTTAGAACAGAGTCAAGGACTGATGCAACGAGGGAGGGTGGAAGGAGCATTCAGCTCTGGGAGTGTCGCGCACCTCCAGGCACGCATGTTATCTGTGTCTGCCATTGCTCTGGGAGGGCAGGGAGAAAAGCAGAAAATACCATGTTTCCCCATGGCTGTATGTGACAGTCCCTCCATTCTCAGGCTCTGCTCCTTGCAAATCATCATCGGCATGAGGGTGTGGGGGAGCAGATGGGGCTGGGGATGGTGGGGGCCTCATGGCAATTGTAGGTGGCCATGGGAAGCAAACAGCTATATAAACAAATAGACAAAAAATAAATAAATAAAAAGAAAAGCAGGGGTGGGAAGCACTGAAAGATACCAGCCAAGAACTAGGAATGCTCAGGCAGACACTGAGCTGCATACTGCTGAAAGGGTTAAGAGTGGAGAGAAGAAATTCTTCAGGTATATATGGTAAAAAGGAAGAAGGGGACATTATTTGGCTGTTGGAGGAAGGTAGGATAAAAAGGAGGACAGGCAGAAGGCAGTCATCCTAGATGACTGCTTTTGCTCTGTCTTCATCAGGGAAGACAGCAGGCCCAGATCAGAGAGTGGCATCAAGGCAGCCACCAAGGGGTCCTGGAGATGAGGCAACCAGTATTCACCAGCAAAAGGGTAATGGAAAGGGTTAGCAGCCAATCAGATAGATAAGGCCCAGAGAATCCAAGGGTGCTCAGAAAGCTGCCAGCAGAATTAGCTGAACCCTGGTGGGGTTAAACAATCAGTTCACTACAGTCAGGGTAATTCCAAGGACTGGAGGGCTGCAGATGTGGTTCTGCTTCACAAGGAGGGAGCAGGTGGGAGCTACATAGAGGATTGTGTATGAGCAGTCATACACAAGGATATTCTTGTATCAAGAGGTTCCTTGGTAAACAAATGACCTCGAGAGTGTAGCTCGAGGTGCACTGTTAACAAGGGAGCCTTGAGATACAAGAATATCCTTGTTATGTATGACTGCTCATGCACAATCTTTTATAGTGTATAGGCAGTCACAGCACAGAAAATCACACAAAACCAGCTAGTGAAGACAGTGGAGAACAGAAATGTTAACATTTTTTCTTTTTTTTTAACTGGCACAGTGTGCCTCAGATGTTTCTGCAAGTTCAAGTTTAACAAAAAGCAACATCAAGCAATTGGATAGAGGAAAGCAACTAAGTGGCAGTATTCCAAGTTGTTCTGCTGCAGTAGTGACATCATTACTGCAGCAGAACATAATGATGTCACTACTGCAGCAGAATAAGCATATTCCAGGCATGGAATTCAATGCAGAACAGCATTCCACCATACACTATATACCTGTCAGTCTTACCTCAACTGCAGGAAACTGATGAGTCACTAGTCAAGGAGGACCTGGTGGATTACCTGGAGAGCAATGGCCTCCAGGATAGTAAACAGCATGGTTTGTGGCAGGAAGCCTTGTCAGACAAACCTAACAGCTTTCTGACTGGATGATGAGGACACTGGATGGGGACATGCTGTGGATTTACTGTATTTTGATTTCAGCAAAGCCTTCACAGGTGATTGCTGAAAAGAGGGAGGATCTGGGGCAGTAAGGGCTAGAGTAAGATGGATAGAGATTGACTGGGGGAGATGGTAAATGGGGTCAAATCAGAAGAGAGTGAGATCACAAGTGGGGTGCCACAGGGATCTGTCCTGGGCCTGGTCCTCTTCAGTATGTTCATCATTGATGTTAGAGAAGGAATCAAGGTCAGGCTGTGTCACTTGTAGATGACACAGCTCTGTGGAGAGGTGGACAGCAACAGGAGGCATTAGGGAGAGTGCAGAGTGATCTACATAGACTGGAGAGGTGGTGTAAGGTCTGGCAATTGAAATTCAGTGCAAAGTGATGCACCTAGGAAGCAGTAACCCAAGGATGGAGTACTGGATAGGAGGGGTTAAACTGAGGACTACATCTGAGGAGAAAGGGACATCATTAGTGAATCCCTTAAACAATCAAGTGACTGCAATAAAGCCATTATTAATAAGGCAAATTGGATATTCGGATGTATCAGGAAGAGGATAGACAGTAGAAGAAGGTACTACATATTAGCTCTTTATTGGTCAGCGAGTACGGCCACACATGGAGTATTGCACCCAGTTCTGGAATCGTCATCTCAGGAAGAACAGGGACAGGCTAGAGGCAGTGCAGTGAAGTGTGACCAGGATGATACAGGCCAGCAGGGCAGATCTTGCAAGGGTGGCTGAAGGCACTGAACATGTACTCACCTGAGACTAGATGGGAGAGGGGCAAGATGATAGAGACCTTCAAATTCCTGAAAGGAATAAATAAGGTGAACTTAAGAGTTATTTAGCATAAGGACAGTTTCAAGGTCATGAGGGTATATGTGGAATTTGAAAGGGGAAGGTTTAGGAGAGCTGTGAAGAAGTATTACTTTACTGAGAGGTGTGGAACCTTGGAACAGTCTGCCAGCTGAGGCGGTGGGACAAAACCATAAATGATTTCAAGCATGTTTGGGACAGACTGAAGGCTATTGTGCCTATTCATGATGCTAGTATCCAGCAGTGTTAGTGGCTCAGTAGGTAACACACTCGCCTCTGAGGCTGGGAGATCAGAGGGCTGTGGGTTCAGTTCCCACATCTGGCACTTGGGTTAATATCCCAGTACTGACACTGTAGTGCAGCATGAGGCGTGGTGCACTTCTGAGGTGCCGTCTTTTGGATGAGGCGTTAAACCGAGGTCCCATCTGCCTGGATTGGTGGTAGTTCAGGTGGATGTTAAAGATCCCATGGCACTTATCGAAAGAGTAGGGAATTTCCGGTGTTCTGGCAAATTTCCCTCATTCACTAAAAAATACCGTCAACAGCTTAATCTGGTTCAAGGTCAGTTGGCATTCATCTGTATCCCTCCCCTCCCTGGGTCGTGCCTGAAAATAGGTAGGATTTGTCTAGTGCACTTACCTGGTCAACTAAATAAAAATAAAATAATAGCAGGGAGAGAGGAAAGGAGGGCTAGTGCCCTGGTTGACAGGTCCCTGGGATAGTTAGGGAACCACGGGCAGACTGGATGGTCCCTTAGTCTATTTCTGCGACATTGTCTATGTTTCTATCGTATTTTTTAGGCATTTTTTTTCACTTAGAATCTGGAAATAGAACACAGAGAACAATATGCCAGCTAGAGAGCTTACAGTGGTAAGAAAGGCAGTAAGCTAAAACAAGGTAAAGTTAATAAAACAATAAAGTAGCGTGGTACATATCAAATATTTAATGGGTTGCAGTAGAATAAAAAATTTATTTCTCGAATGAGTACCAAGACTGTCTTAACAAGTGAGTTATGTGTCTTACCACTCATTAGTGGAAATAATGTATTATTCTAGATAAATAATGTTATACACACTCTCCCCCAACTTTGTCCTCCTCCTCTGTCCTCAAGGTGGGTGACACACTCATTTCCAGTCCCTTTCTTGTTGCCTCAGAGTTCAACTCCTTCACTTCCTATGCCTCCTCCTTCTCTCCTCCCTCCCTCTACTCCCAACCCTCAGCCCTTTCCCACCATTTCATCTCTCTCTCGCTCTCTCTCCTTCTTCTGTCTCTCTACACTGCTTCCCTCAAGGCTGTCTTGGTGCTAAACCCTCTCAAGGGTAGCAGCCCTGATTGCTTTGACCCCAAACTCCTGCACCTCTCTACCCCTGCCATTGCTCTCCCAATCTCCTCCTTCTCAACCTCTCTTTCTCCCTTGCTTCAGTCGCTGATTCCTTGAAACATGCCACTGTTATACCCCTTCCTAAAGGAGGTGAATCCTCCAGCCCTGGCAACTACCACCCCATCTCCCTGCTCCCCACCTTAGCTAAACTCCAGGAACACATTGTGTTGTCTCAAATCTCCTTCTTTGATTCTTCCTCTTTCTTCTCCCTTCCAATCAGGCTTCCCTCAAACACCCTCCACCATCTACTCCCTCCATCAGCTTTCTGATTCCATTCTGTTAGGAATGGATCAGAACTCATCACCTCTGCCGTCTGTGTCGACCTGGCCAAAGCCTTCAACACTATTGCCCACCCTCCTTCTCAACAAGCTCAAAGCTGCAGGACTCTCTAACTCTGCAGCTAACTGATTTACTCTTACCTCAAAGGGTACTGTAGATCCCAACCTGATTGAATTGGTGATTCCCTATCCCCCATAAACACTGGTGTCCCCAAGGCTCCGTTCTTGGCCCTTCTCTTCTCAATCTTTCTAAACGACCTGCCCTCTGCTTGCTCATCTGCATATATCCATACTCTATGTATGCAGATGACACAGTCTATTTGCCTCTGGTTCCTTCCCCACCGAGTTGATGGCCAGACTTCAGCTGGACGTGAGTAACGTTCAGCAATGGTGCTGTACTAACCAGCTGTCTTTAAATGCCAAGAAAGCAGTCTCTATGACCTTTGACACTAAGCAGAGACTCTCCAGGCTTCCTTCTCCCCTCCTTCCACACCTTGGGGCCTCTATTGATGATGTTCCTTCATTTAAGTACCTGGGAGTCTGGCTAGACTGGCGTCTTCACTTCTCAGAGCATGTGGACGCCATCCACAAAAACTCTACCCTAAACTCGCGACACTATACTGGAACAAAGACTGCATCCCTCTTCCTGCTCACCAAGCTATTACCCAGAAAGTGATTCTTCCCATTTTGACTATGGTGACACAAGTCTGCAGTGTTGCACCAAGACCACCCTTGCCAGATTGGACCCCTGTTTCCTCCTTCTGTCACTTTGCCTTGGACTGTCCTCGCATTCACCACTGCTCCTTGTACTGCTCCTCTCCCTCCCTCCCTTGAAGCTGGACGCCTTACTCATTGTGCTGCCTTCATCTCAAAATTCTGGCTTGCCTTATTCCCTCTTACCTTGCCTCTCTCTCCCCCTCCCCGACCTCCTCTTACTCCCTTTGTATCTTTAGCTATCACTCCTTCACTCTCCCTTTCAGAAAATCCTCACTGGACAGGCTGCTTTCTCCTACCATTTCCCCAAACTTTGGAATTCTCTCCCCTAACCATTTGCTCCTTCTTATCCCAGCGCTCTCTCTCCTCCCTTCCTCACGTCTCCACCTTTCACTCCTCCAACTATACCTGCTACATGTCCCTCCTCCTCTTCTCAACATCCTCCCTTCTTTTCCCTCCCTCACCTGCTCTACACCTATTCTTACTCTCTCCCTTGTTCCTTCTCCACCCCTACAGCAACTAGCCCTGCGTTTCCTCTGCACTTTGACATGTTTCTCCATAACCCATTGGGCAAGCATACGCCTATTCTTTCCATGATTTGCCTCGTGTTGATTTGCTTAGCATTGCATTGTACAATTTATTGTTCAAATTGTTTTGTTGTTAATGTTATTCTCATGTACTGTATAATTTATTATTATGATTATTTTTCTTGTCCCCAGGATGTACTGTATCTGGAAACAAGCTTTTATTAACTCTGTATGTCTTTCCTGGTGAAACTTTTGAAATAAATAAATAAATCCACTGCAGCGCAGACGCCTCTGAAATGAGTTATTATGGCTCAGTTTGCCTTTCCTGGAAAACTCTTTTAAAAATACTATATATTACATTGTTATGCACCAATGCTTTTGTGCCTGTAGAAGGGATGGCAGTATGAAACAGTGAGTAGTGAGATACTGTATGTGTGACACAGGTAAATATATTAATGTTATAATTAATGACAAAAGTTACAAAGCTTTGTTAAATAGTTTGTAGAAGAAACAAAATTCATAAAACATGAACAAAACTGTTTCAAATTTTCACTGTAAAAAGTATCATTATGCATCAATAAACTCTATACATTATAATCAACTGAGTATGTTAATGTAGTTTTCTATAGTAACAAGACATTGATACGGTGCACTAGTATTGATAAAATGCTTCAGTATGGAACAGCTTCATCTGTTAGTAACAGACTAGATGTAATTCTTCAGTATGAGAAAGCTTCAGCTGTTAGAAAAATTGCAGTACATCAGTATGTTAAAGCTCCTTCTGTTGGCAAAAAGTAGTAATTACTTTTCAAAGTTCCGACAGTAAGCCGCGTTTCACAGACACCAACACAGAGAAGCAGCATAGATAAGCACATTCTCTACGGCACTACTGTCTTTTGTCTTTGTCAAAACCACAAGGATCATTCACTTTAGTTGTGAGTGCTAAATTGTTATTGTTTTCCTAACTTTCAAATAAATATAAATCTGGAACTACTATTTACAGAACAAATCATAAAACTGCTGAATTTAGGCTGCAAGCAGTAGTCAGTGTTACACAGAAAGGTTAATTCAGCTGGTGCCTATACATAAAGTGTATCATGGTGAGCTGTGCATTCCTGCAGTACTGCCAAGATTGGTTTGGAGAGGGAGCCAGCAGAAGGAGGAGGTGAGAGGGAATTATTTGTTTATTTGTTTTAAGGACACTTGGAATGCCAGCCAGTCAGGAGAGCAGCATCATTGCTGCTCGCTATTGGTGGCTCAGGGTCAGGAACAAGTCTGGGATGTCAGAGGGTCTGAGGGGAGGAGCTGTGCTCACCTCTGGGAGGAGTGCTCCCAGTATTACTACAGTACTGCCACCTGGGTGACCACAGGTAGCACTGCAGTACAGCAACCATGCCAGTGAGAGAAGGGTGCTGACAGGTGCACAATGCTGTGCTCTGTCTCGTACATGTCTGATGCCACATTGTCATGTCCGAGGGGCTGGGAAAAATCAGAGCAGGAAAATTACCCTGGCCCATGCAAGATGAAGCCCAGCACACTTGAGCCTCACACAGCCTCCTATCAACACCACCTTGGATGTTCGGAAGAGGATGCTGGCCTACTTGCACCACCACATGGAACAAGCCACGTGAGTTCAAGGGAGACACAGATAGGAGTGACTCGGTTAAGTGGTTACCAGGAGGAGGACAGAGACAAAGCCAGAGGATGTAGGGCCTAAACGGTATGTTATAAAGCTGCGCCATCTGATGGCCAGCACTGGCATGCCAGTGATCCAGGTTCACAAGCAGACCAGGAGGCTGGCACTTGAGCAGCCAGGATGAAGAGAAATGACCCAGGGCGCCTTTCAGCTAGAGTGGGTAAACAGTGCATTTCTGCAGTTCAGATCCTCCCAACAGTGAGCCAAAAGCTTGCTCCTTTATCAGTGATTCAGCCTAAGGTGAGTCACTCAGTGAGCCAGTGCGCAGCCATGGGGCATTGGGTGGGACAAAAGGCTAGAGAAGGAAAACTGCTATGCCATCTGGATGCCAGCTGATGGCACTCCTGAGTCTTCGTGCAGAAGGATCCCAGGGGCTCGCTCCTGGGGGTGTGGATGCAGTTGTAGACTGGGAGGTCACCAGGCGATATCACCTGAATATCATGCAGATGGACACAGTAGAACAGAAGGCTCTTTGAGAAAACAAAAAGCCACTCAGGGCAGGTACTGGGGTTGTGGTATGCTTTGGCCTGGAATTGGGATTGGGGAGGAGCCAGCTGAGAGAGGCGGAGGCAATCACTTTTATTTGTAAACACCCTCCAGGTCGGGTGTGAGGTTGAGGAGGTTCCAGCAAACTAAGGGAGCGAGGAACAGAATGAATTTTAAAAATAAAAGACCGCTATGGGTAGGGTACCAAGCAGCTGTAATGATGCACAGTTTTAATGTGGGGATGTTTTCAGGTATCTGAAATGGCTGCAGTGCTGTGCACCCAAAAGGCAGCTGTAGTGTAAACACAGCTTAAACTTCATGAGGAAGCTGATTTACATAACTTTTGGCTGTCAGCTGCTGTTAGAGCTGCCCTATACGTACATTAAAGTATGCTGCATCTGCTTTATACTACCTACAAAATGTTAAATAAGTGAGGCTGTCCTTTTGTTTATAATGGTGTCTGAAGGAACAGTTCTTAGACTTTGATGATGAGAAATATAGGAACGGACTAATTTTGTAGCTGTCCCCTGGGTATATGGCAATCATACCATATGTACAGTAGTTCCTTAAAGAGCACTTTTTGGTGCATAAACTGAACACTATTAAGAATCCTTATCTGCCCCAAAGTCAAATAATGCCAAAATCAGATTTTGTCTATGCCCTTATTTTGAAAGGAAGGGATCATATTTGGCTCCATGGAGCCAAACCACCAATCCTTTCTATTTCCCGATACTGTGATCCTCCTATGCTATCAGGCTTCATGATGTCACATATGGAGGGCATCGGGGCATGCTTCACAGACATGAATGGGGCCATTTTTAAACCCTGTTTTCATATTTTAGATGGCCATCATGGCACATCAAGGCACTGCTCAGCTAACAAGATCCTTGTTAGTTGAGCAGTGCCTTGATTTTCTAACAAGATCCTTGTTAGTTGAGCAGTGCCTTGATTTGTCTAACAAGGTACTTGCTAGTTGAGCAGTGCCCTTGATTTGTCTAACAATGTACTTGTTAGTTGAGCAGTGCCCTTGATTTGCTCGTGATGGCCATCTAAAATATGAGAAAATGGAGTTAGAAAACTGCCCATTCATATCTATAAAGCACGCCCTGCTCTCTCCACATAGTGACATCACATAACTGGGCAGACTGCAGTATCGGGAAGTGGAAGGGATCAGTGGTTCAAACTCCATGGAGACAAAACACAATCTCTTCCCTTTCAAAATAGGGCATAGAAAAATGATTTTGGCACCATTTGACTTTTGGGGCAGGTAAGGGTTCTTCATGGTTCTTGGGGACAATGTGAAGAAGACCAGGAAAAGTACTTTAACAATCCCATGAAAATCAGTGAAGGGCCACCATGATCTATAAGAAAATAATAGAATGCTGGAGTGCCACCCACCAGATGAAGCACTGTATGACAATGATGTCACAGGTTCCTGCATGACAAATTGGAGCAATAGTCATTGCATTAGATTGTATTCCTGCAGGATGGTGTGAAGAGAGAACTACGTCTGGTGAGCGGTGCTGTAGGTGAGACATATCTCAATCATTTCCTGTTCATGGATTCTCATCACACACCCAAAACCTCAGGCAGTTTGCCCCTACTACATTGTTGCAGATGCTGAGGCTAGAGAGTGAGAGATTTTAGGCTCGTTCACATGAGGAACTGTGAGCCATTGTCAGTGGCTCACAGCGGCAAAATCAGTGCCCCTGCCCCCTGTGAACCTTACAGTTTGGCAGTTTTCTGTTGCATGGCTTTGCCACCATGATCCCTCTTTCCTTGAGTTTGTGGAGTGGCATTGGAGGTGACCTGTCCCATGTGAACAACAAAACCACCTGCAACACCACAATTCCCCACCCAAAGTAGGGACACCAGACTTGATGGAAAGGAAAGGGCAGCAGCAACACCGATGTGGTGTGAGCACGGCTCTCCTAGTGGTTCCAAAGAATTTTTAAGAGTAGAGGCTGAAGCAAGGTGCAGTGTGAACGAGCCTATAGTCATGAGTAAATGCACAATATTGTACCCTGGTTACTCAGGAATAAACAAAACTCTAAAAGTTTGAACTTTCTGGGTTGGAAATATGTGGTACAGTGTGGTAGTTTTACTAGAGAATGATCTTGCACTTGAACAAAGCATGAAAGATCACATGGAGTACCTCATTATAGCATGCTCCTTCCTGAGGCAGAAAGGAGTCTGTGTATGGCATTGGGATCCAGTAAACACCCCAGTCTCGTTGATTATGTAATGCAACACTTAGAACCCGTCCCTGGTGCCACTGACCATCCCCATACACTTAGACTAGCTAATGCCATACTGGGAGCCCATTTCTGGTGCCACCAAACATTCCCAACCCCTCACTTCAAACTCCCAAGTTTAGTAGTGGCATTGGGAACCCATTCCCAGGGCTGTCAAAGACCCTGGCCTCCATAAGTACAGCACTGGGGCCTATCCTCAATGCAGCTGAAGACCCCAACCACCTTCAGTTGAGTACAACACTGGAGCCCATCCCATACCATTGAACATCCCTACCCTCCAGCAGCAACCGGCATAGCTACAATACTTCCCTCAGTCGGTCACCATCTGATTTCTCATTTGCCCATCACCACAAACTGCATAGTCAGAGCCAGGCATTAATGTAGTTGAGGCAGCATGAGAAGAAGGAAAGGGAGGAATCGACAAAAGAGTCCGATGAGATGTAGAGCTGTGAATTATCCATACTGATGTTATGGTTGAGGCTGAAGGAAGAAGTAGCTTGCCCCAGAGGAAGATGATCGATGGAGGAGAGACAAGGAGATGTCCAAGAATAAAGCCCTGAGGAACATCATGTAGAAAAGGCTGTAGAGATAAGGTGCAGTTAGTCTCAAAGACAAATTAGAGCAATCAGAAAAAGTGGATCTAGGACATTAAGGAATCGGACAGCAGCACAGTGGTGCAGGCAGTCAGGTAGCATAAAATGTTTAACAGTGTTAAGCGTCACACTGAGATCTTGAAGAATAAGTGCTGCAGCCAGTATATGCTTGATTCAAGTGTATCCTGGCCACCTTTGTGGATCAGGCCCTTAATTCCTGCTTTAAGTCACAGATAAAATTAGTCAGTTGAGCATGGGAGGAGACAGAGTTGTGTGATCTTCTCCCTTGGAGGAGTGCTGGGTCCTGTCAGACATCTGCCTTAGTGGACTTTGGTTTTTAAAAAGTATGCGCCACACACAAAATAGAGGAAAAAGGCAAAATATGTTTTTCTTTTTCTTTTTATAAAAATTAGCCATTGTATAATAGCAATAAGGCATGAAAAGGTGTGAGTTATTGTGTAATAATATCACTCCTGGGTATTGAATACACTCGGTCACCTGCCTTGTGCTTCAGCCACCCAGGAGTGATGTTGTTACACAATAACTACCCATAATCTCTATTGCTTTAATTGTCAGTATTACCTTACCGTGGGCATTGCATTCAGTCACAGTAATTTCTTAAAGGTGAATTGTCATCAACAGGATTTCCTATTGTCTGAAAGCCCATAAAAAGCTAATTTGATTGAGCCATTGTATTGATCTGTGAATCTTTTCAGTCCAGAGGTATTCATATGTAAATCACCCTGTAATTAAGAGCTGGTGGCAGCCATATGTTTTAGGCTCCTGACAGGAAATGATGTCACCAAGGGTCTAGGTCCTCCTTTTACTGTATTTAATCTAACAGGTTAAATAGGAAATCGACTGTTTTATTAAGTGTGTTTTCACTTTCTACATCTATAATAATTGTTTTATATGTGCATTGAAACTAGTGAATCACCTTTACATTTCAAACTGTTAGCAAAAATAATCCATCTTCAGAATTGCTTTAATCTCTAAGCTATATTGCCAGTGCCATCTGATTATCAAAAACTACACATCTCATGGCTGGCTCTGTGATGCCAACAGGTATTGGGGTCCCATATCAGGATTTCTAAAGTCTGGATGTGTTCGTGTCAGTACAGATTTCTGGGACTGCCACAGCACCAATTACATATTTTTCCGTTCCCTCTCTTGCAGCCTTTTCTCTTACAATTTCAGGTGTGAACTCAGGTCTACAAGATGCAAATGTGGCTGCGTACCTAATGGCCTGGCATCATGGGGCCAGCCTTGAAATGTGTAGCTTTTGATTATCAGCTGGCAGTACAGATGTGAACAAGATCCGTTCATCCCTCAGAATGGGTTTTGAGCATGTGTTAAGATTCTGAAAATATTATACTCTTTCTATCCAGATTTAACTTTAAAACAAAAAATAGGACACAATTACTTGTTTATTAATGGCAAAAACACATAGATGGACAACATTGTTAAAACATGCATAACTTGAAATGTATTATTAAAATATAGAATAATATGTGGTGGATGTAACAGAATTTTACACAAACCGAGGTGTGAGATGCAACATAAACCCCGAGGGGTTTATAAAAAGCATCAAGATACCGAGTGTGTGTGTAAATTCAGTTTTTATACACACACACACACACACACACACACACACACACAAACACACACATTATTTTATTTAATTAATGGTGATATTTTTCCCTTTCAGCACAGTTCAGTTAGTGCAGCACTTCTGTTAGAGATAGACACACACACACACAGCCTGTCTCTCCCTTTTGTTTTTCTTTTCTTTTTCTTTACATTACAGTGGTAAGCGACATTCTGGACAGTGCATGATCCATCAGCATTGCTGCATAGTGTAAGATCTTTCGGAGGTATGGTGGCAGGATCAACCAGATTGACTTTCTTCATTTTCAAGGCAGGATCAACTAGATAGATGTTTAAAATATTTAAAATCTTACTTGTCTTAATGTGTGGCAAAGGTTGAGTACTGGTACCAGTGCTCTGTAATGAAACCACAATGTTAGGCAAGCTGTTGAGCCACCCACAGTGAAACTATGCCAGTTAGCTTTTGTGGTGATACTTAATTGACAAGTGTTGATTACAACCTCCTGGTTGTAACCACAAATATCAACTGGGAGGTTGTAACTGGAGATAAAGGTGTCTTTATCTGTATGTGAAAAATGATCACCATTAATTAAAGAGGTTTTTTTATTTGTAATTTATGGTATTTTTGTGTTGTTTCTCCTCTCCCTCCCCGGGTCATGGTGAACACGTACATGTATGCACACGCTAGCCTCTGATAGCCATCCACCCCTCCCAGACTTGCGTCACTGCTCCAACCATCTCGCTGCCCACGAACCTGGGTGGGAGCAGGACTCTGACAGGGCAGGCATCTACCTCTTTGGAGGAAGAGCCACAACTCGATCCTGCTCCAACCCTCCCCGAGCTGGCTCCCCAGTGACCCAAGGTCGTTCGAACTCTATCGACAGCATAGCGTGAGGTAAGGTGTCCAGCACCTCAGTCCTCTGTACCACTGGGCAGGCCACTATCAAAGAGTATTTTACTTCTTTTGATAAAGTTAAAATGTTAACAGTTTCTTACTGAAATACTTTGGATGGACTGGGATTTTCTACCATAACAATGCCAGAATTCTATTGGATTATTAGGAGGCAGTATAGCACAGTGGTTAAGGGCACTGAGCTACAAACCTGTACTGCCATGAACACAGCCAGGGTTTAGAGATCTTGATATGGGGCCCAATACCTGTTGGCACCACAAAGCCAGCCTTGAGATGTGTTGTTTTTGATGATCAGCTGACACTGGCAGTATAGCCTACAAATTAAAGCAATACTGAAGAGGGATTATTTTTACTAACAGTTTGAAATGTAAAGGTGATAACTCACTAGTTTCAATGTACATACAAAACAATTATTATAGATGTAGGAAGTGTTGCAATAACACCTTAAAACACACTTAATAAAACAGTCTATTTCCTATTTAACCTGTTAGATTAAATACAGTCAAAGCAGAACCTAGGCCCTCGGTGACATCATTTCCTGTCAGGAGCCCAAAACATATGATTGCCACCACTTAATTACAGGTTGATTTACATATGAATAACTCTGGACTGCAAAGACTCACAGATCAACACAATGGCTCAATCAAATTAGCTTGTTATGGGGTTTCAGGCATTAAGAAATCCTGCTGATGACAGTTCCTTTAAATAGTTAAACAAGCTAACCAAGAACGTGTACTGATAATGAATAAATGGTTAAGCAATTTCTTTAGGATAAGACAGAAAGATGAGACACATCAGGATATTTATATTTCCAATGGTTACTAATTTCCTAGTGCTGAAAAGTGGGACCAAGCACTTACTGTATAACTTACTAAATCAATTGTTTTCTCTTACTTAACCTGATGTATCACATGAATTCTACTGGGAGCTTATTTTTGATCATGGTTCAGAAAGGTAACCACCATAAAAGGAACATTTATCCTAGCAACAGAAATTATAGTATCTAGTAGATGAGGATTGCATGTTGAAATATGCAGTAAATGCTTGTTTTTGTTAATTCTAAGCAGGCTTAGATTGTTCTGCTTTGTGAAACTTGTGTTCACCAAAGGAGATTTTATAGGATGGTTATCCCCCACCCTCACCCCATCATTCAGGCTTGCATCACATAAGAACTACTGAGGATGGTTTGTGTGCATCTGCCCCAATAAATCTAAATCAAGAACTGTGACAAAAGGAGAATTTGTTGACAGGCACTGTATCAAAATGACTGGAATTCTGTTTTGTGAAAGTTGAATGGCAAAATTCATACATCTTGTGAACTGAAAGACAGTTAGTTCTCTTTGGTGGGATCTTTTTCCAAGAATATATTTATCTTGGATAGTCCACCTGAGATGTAACATCTCATTTTCATTGTGGTCCTACTTCTGCCTGGTAAGTGTGACAGGAGTGTGACCATGTTAATGTAATCTCTTTTTGTTATTGTAATTATTTTCTTTTCTGCAATTTTATGTAAGTTCCTTCTATGAGGGAATGAAATGGGGTGAACCAAATGGAGTTCAGGTCACATGTCCCAGCAGCTATCCTGTGTAACATTTCCCACAGTGGCATCCGAGCAGCTGGGAAGTAAACAAAGTAATAAAACAAAGTGAGGGAGCTTGCAAGAATGTTGTTCCACATGCTGACGATAAGGCAAGAGGATGTCATAAAACTTTAGGGATAATTTTCAGAGGTGTGACCATGCAGTGAAGATGTTGTTAGGTGGGAAAGGGCAATTCAGCCCCTCTCTCTCTCTCTCTCTTGCTCTCTGATTTCCTGTATCCTTTGAGAGGACCTGGGGTCTGTTTTAGGTCAGTGTTCCCAGTAGGAAGGAGAGTCTTGCTCCTATAGCTGGCTTACCTGAGTGAGGAAAGAACAGTCTTAGTGAATGTTTCTTTCAAGTTAGCTGGCAGGTAAACATAGATCCTAGGGTGAGACTCAGTGTGAGTTTGTTCTATAAGTAATCTATCTGTTCAAATTGCTTTACTTTCCTTTTCTGTTAATGTGTATATCTTTTTGTTTGCCGTGCATATCCTGTTTGCATTGTCTTGTAGCATTTAGTAGTGAACTTCTATTTTATGGTACCTGTGGCTGGTCATCCTAATTGCAAAAGTAATTTTATATTTCTGCTGGGCAAAGTAGAAATTCTCTGATTTTGGCTTGCCATCCTAAGTGTATTCTACCAAATATTACTGTTCTTAACCTTCCAGGTTCCTGAGCAGGACAGAGGTATTTTTCTGGTATAACCAGGTAGTGGCAGCAGGAGAACTGATTCAGATAAAACTCCATAGAAGCTGATACAGCCCAAAGGAATTTCTGTCACAGTAAGTTACCCGACTGGAGTAAAACTGGTACTCCTGCTTCATAGGCCTATGTTGTGACTGTTAGACAACACTGTCTACCTAAAGTGCCAAGGAAAAGGGCAACTGTTGATGTAACCCGATGCCAGTGCTAGGGTTCAAATTGTGTGATCCACTCCCGCACTCTGTTTTAGCCTGATAGGAATGTCTATGAAAAAATAAAAGGGGCGGAGCCATGCTGTGGTGTGTTCTAGGAGACAGTGTGTGCTGGCAGAAGTGTCGGTACTGCAGGTACCTGGCTGCTTCAGGGTCTGCTGAGATTTTGAGTCAAAATTGAGCACAGCCAGGTCATGATAGTGAAGTGGTGGAGGCCAGGAAAAAGCTACCCATCAGGGAGTTATGGCATGGGTTGCCAAGCTGGGTGCGTTTGTGCAGTGGCGATCCTGACAAAGTAAACTGAGAGTTATAGTATTCAGTGCTGTGATAAACCTCCTAGCTGAAGGATTACCAGGAGAGTTAGGTACCAGGCGAAGGTCTGGATTCTCCTCAGGGGTTCCCAAGGTACTAAATGAAACTAATACAAGCCACAAGCTAGATGGATAAATTGAGCACTCAGAGAACCCATTAATGAGAGTTAGTCCCTAAATTGAAAAAGGGATCCCTTCTGAGTAGGCGTCAGCAGTATATACCAGGGCAACATCTCCATGTGTGCTGTTAATGAAGATTATCCTAGCAGCTCGTGACTTTATGTTAAAGTCATGATGACTGAATGCTACTGAGAAAGTGTAACATCAAAACTAAATCAGTTATACAAAGTTCCTCTTTGAGTCCTGTAGCAGTTGTGATCTGTGGGGTCTCAGCTGTGACTGCTCCCAGAAAAGGGTAGCATTGTGTGTGCAGGTCCAGCCAAATTAAATAAACCCTTTGCTAGTTGAGTGAGAATGTCTGTGAGTGGACAGGTAATTATTTTGTTGCTGTTAAATGAATTCCGTAATGTTATTCCCCATCTCCCGAGTGCACTGCAGTCCCGCCTAGAGACTTGTAAGAAAGAACCCAGGCTGGTCTCGTCTTAGGGTGTAGAACCCCTTAGTTATGACAGGTAGGGCCTGGAGTCCACTTCACTGAAGTGCATAGTGCATGAAGCATTAGTTAACTAATAGAGCTGTCATCTAAGGGTGCAAAAAAATGTCCATTTTTTAATGGGATATATTTATATATATATAGAGAGAGAGAGAGAGAGATAATTAGAAAGAGTGTGTGGGAGAGAGAGAGAGAGAGAGAATAAAGGGCAAAACTGTGTTTGCAACATAAACAATATAAATAATGTAGTTCTGACCTTCATCCCAAGCCCTTCATGGGGCAACATGTGATATGCATTCCTTTAGGAACCTCTGTGACCTTCATTTCTTTACAGTCAAATCTGCAACTGGGAATCATTATTTTCAGATGCGTAGGAGCATACCACTCTAGAAGGAAAGTAGTATCACCACAGTAGGCACTCAACAGCAGAAACAACTATATCTAGGCTTTAAATATTCTATAATAGTCAGCATTTTGAAACTCGGTCATAACAATGTTGTAGCTTTGCACTCTGGACACAGACTCAATCTGCAGAAATTGCCAGATTTCTGTGCAGTGAGAACTGCATCTTAACATAGCCACCCCCTCCCCAAAAAGGTGTGCTAGGTAACCACTTAGAACCTGTAATACTTGACAAACCATGTAGTGTATAACCAGTAAACAATGGGTGCTTGTGCACAACTCAGTGGTAATTTCATCTTCTGAAGTGCAATCAACGAAACCACCATTTTGTTGCTCCCAGACCCCAACATTTTTTCAATCGGTGCATTGTATCCTTCTGGGTGAATTCATGCAGAGTGAAATGAGACATCCCCAGTAAAACAGGATCACATAACAGCTGTTTTCAAGGGTGCCTTTTATCTAGGTGATTTAGCAAGGTTTCATCTTGTATGATGTGTTTTCATTATGCTTGTGAGGAAGCGAATGAATACTGTCACAAAACAGTAGACACATGGGGCCAGATTTTCCAACATGAATGAATGCCCAACCCTCGGTGCACAGAACACATAGAGCATGGGGCTTGCGGCATTCACTGGATGACATTCAGGAATTTCCATCCCTTGCACCTGGCATAGCTCCTTAGACCACAGTGTGGTCTTGTATGCCGTCCCTCAGGACAAAGTTACGGTACTTGCGCCAAACCACTGTCTCACAAGCGCCGTAAATCACGGAAACTAGCCGCTAACTGTACCTGAGAATGGAAATTCGGGTGCAGTTGTGGCAAGGGGGATGGCACATCTAAAAGTTAAAGTCCTGCGGGCGCAGGGCTGAAACGCAAGCCTGTGCCTTCTTTTGGAAAATCTGGCCCATGGACATTAAGACATTACTGCTGTAAACTTGAGCAGGCTAGACAGACTGAATGGCCTGTATCTGCTGGTGATTTTGTATGTTCATATGTACTCCCCACAGTCTGCTTTTGGGGAGTTCTTTTACTGATACACTTCAGGAAGTGTCTGTGTTGGGTAACAGATTCCAGGTAACTTCTGTGTTTTATAACAGGTTTTATGTAATTCTTCTGTAGTTTACAGAAGAAAGTCTTTTACCTGATTGTTTATAGACACAGAGTACCAAGGAACAACCCCCCACCCACCTCAATTCCCCAACCACCCCAGATGATCTAACTTTATAGTGGTAGGCCAAGCCACACCTACTTAAAGACACAGGAACAGTTAGACAGCACAGCACAAGCAATAGCCTAGCTGGTATATAGGCAGAAGTACAAAGGGTGCAGCTAGCAACTAGGTCCACAAGGGCACATACAAGAGGAGGAGAGATAAACTGTAAGTCACTACAGAAGAAGAGAGACAGGGAGAGAGAGGAGAAGGAAAAAAGGTCATACATAGAACAGGAAGAGGTTAGGAGATAGCAGATAGCAATTGAGGAGGCATAAGCAAGCAGAAGTGTGAGGAGGTGACATTCATGATGGAAGTGGTGTAGATCAGTGGTTGTGTAGCAGCAGTCTTCAGGAGACATTCTGGAGGCTGCAGTGCTGCACTATCTGCAAGAGCACCTCTCTGGGTTGATGGAGGAGGTTGCCTGTCTTCATGCAGAGTTGGCCAAATTACAAGCGGCATCCACCCCCACCCAGAGACCACGGGTCCACAACATGAACCTCATAGGATGTCCAGAAAGAAGTGACTGGACCACGGTGGGCTCAGGGGGTGTGAGGGAGTCAGAAGCACATTCCCGACCAGTCCAGCTAAACTCTACACTGTTTTAGAAGAGCGAGAATGCCCCACAGGCACCCACAGCTGGAACCAGGGAGGATGGTCAGGATCTCCAAGCTGGAGCACCAGAGAAGGGGACAGGGACCACTGAGTAGGGAAGCTTCTTCTAGTGGGAGACTCTATTGTCTGGGGTGTGAAGTTGAGGCCACCTAGCAGAGAGGAGAGAGAGAGAGAGGAGAGGAGAGGGAGGTCAAGTGCATTCCAGGAAGTGCTGCATGAAGGGATGGGAAGCAAATACATAGGATTGCTAGGGTGCTAGCCAGGAGGAAAGAACTGGATGTCATTGTCCATCTGGGGACCAGTGACCTGGTGGGAGAATGGTGGAGTTATCCAGAGTCCAGGATGATTTCAGGGAGCTGGGAGGGACCTGAAACAGGTAGCATGTTCCATCTCATTCTTGGAGGTGCTACCTGTCCAAGACACAGGGAGGATAGGGCACACCACATCCAAGCCTTCAACACCAGGTTGAAGGATTGGTCTGAGAAGGAAGATTTGGCTTTACAGGGGACTGGGGCCTCACCGGACAGATGTGAGCTTATATCAGGAGGATGGCCTGTATCTATCTGGGAAGAGGACCTCACTCCTTGGTGAGACATTGGAATGCTTCAGCAGAAAGCATTTAAACTGGCCAAGGGGAGAGTCAGGAGGGACTGGTGGCAGGATCACTCCCCATGGTAGCATGCAAAACACAAGTTGACAACAGGAACAACTGAGGCGAACAGGAGGGCAGACAGGCGAAATGTGTAAAAGGGGCTGGGGGCAGGAGCATAGAACATGAAAACCAGGGTGGGGAAACAGGCGAGGAGAGAGAACAAGAACAGAGGAGGGCAGGGTATAAAACATGGAAGATCATGCTCACAAATGCCCACAGTCTGGGAAATAAGGTTCTGGACCTGAAGCTCTTGATGACAGATGCAGACCTTGACACAGCAGCAATGACAGAGACATGGTACTCTGCTAATCATGGCTGGGATGTCAGTGTACCAGGCTATGCACTGTTCAGAAGGACAGGGAAGATAAAAGGGAGGGTAGCCCTGTGCCATCAGAGAAGCATAAAGTCTACAGAGTACAGGTAAGGCGAGGGAGGCCGAGGCAATGTGGGTTATCCTTCAATCAGGGAATGGCACAGCAATACCAGCAAATCCAGAGGAGGGCAACTAAAATGGTGCAGGGTCTACATCAGAAACCATATGAGGAGAGACTGAGAGAGCTTAATATGTATACCCTTGATGAAAGGAGGGACGGGGACATGATTGAAACGTTCAAGTACCTCAAGGGAATCAACAAAGTCCAGGAGGGTAGCATCTTTCAGAAAAGAGATGTGTAAGAACAAGGGGGACAGTTTAAAGATAGAGGGGACGGCTAGGGTAATGTAGAAATTCTTTTCACAGAGAGAGTGGTGGATACATGGAACAGCCTTCCTGAGGAGGTTGTTGGGTCTAAAACAGTGGGGGAATTCAAACATGCATGGGACAGACACAAAGCAATTATAGTGGGGTTGCAGGAAACAGGCTGTTGGTTAACTAGAATCTGCAGCTTATCCAGTAGGTAGGAAATGGGCAGACTGGGTGGGCAAGTGGTCCTTATCTGCCATCAAAGTCTATGTTTCTATGTTTCTATCGTACTGAGGGTGATATACAGAGCAGTAGGGGAAGACGGAGGCTGAGGGCAATGTGGGTCACCCTTGAACCAGGGAAGCACAGCAATACGCTTCTGGGGCAATCTACAGACCTCTGGCACAGAGGAAGGAAGTGGACAGGGTACTAATGGAGGAGATTCATGACATGGCAGCTAAAGGTGAAATCCTGATGATGGGGGATTTCAATATGCCGGATGTAGCTTGGACCACCTAGGTAGCTGCTTCAGCCAGAGGCATGGCCATCCTGGAATCCCTGCAGGGAGTTGGACTCAGACAGCTGTTGAATGAGCCAACCAGAGACAAATCTATTATGGGCCTGGTATGGACCAGTGGAAACAGAGTCGAAGGAGTCCAGGTGGAAGGGCAGCTTGGATCCAGTGACCACCACATGGTGTGGTTTGGCATGGATACAGGGACTCAATTAAGCCACACAAGGGCAAACGTTAGATTTCAGGAGGCAGATTTCAGTGAAGGGGAAGATGTTTAAGAGCAGCCCTGGAGAAGGAAAAAGTAATAGAGGAGTGGAGGAACAGTGGGAAGCTAAAGGAGCCACAGTGGAGGTAACTAACCAATGCCTTAGGATAGTAGCCAAAGGGAAAGAAGAAGGAAACCACTATGGTTCTCTAAGAGGTAGCAGACAAAGTAAGGGCTAATAGAGCAAGTTCCAGGAGGTATAAGGGAACCCAAGGGAGGAGGACAGGAGATGTACATTGAATGTCTAAGGGAAGCAGGGAATGCTGTTAGGAGAGCCAAGGGAAAGACAGAGGAGAGTGTGCATGGACTGTGAAAAGGGACAAGACATTCTATAGGTACATCAGTGATAGAAGTAAAACTGGGGGAGTGTGAGGCTCAAAGGGGAGGAGGGAGGGTCTAAGGAGGGAAATAGACAAAGTAGAAATATTGAACAAATACTTCTGTTCTGTATTCACTAAGGAGGAGAGGGTCAAGGACCACAGTTGGGGAGAAGAGGCAATTGGGGAAGAAGTGGACACCAGTCCATTCACAGTGGAGAGAGTTCTGGAGGAACTCACAAAGCTGAAATGGATAAATCCATGGGGCTGAAACATACACCTGAGGATATTAAGGAAGCTGAGAAGGGAACTAGCAGCGCCTCTTGCTGCCGTGTTCACAGAGTCACTCAGCACAGGAGTGGCTCCAGAGGACTGGAGGAGGGTGCAGTCAGCACTGCACAAAAGTGGCAGTAGGGAGGAAGCGGAAATACAAGCTCGTCAGCCTTACCTCAGTAGTGGGAAGATCATGGAGACACTGCTGAAAGAAAGGATAGTAGCACACCTGAATCCAGTGGTGCCTAGGATCTGAGGCAACATGGATTCACAGCAGGAAGGTCTTGTCAAACAAATCTGATAGATTTCTTTGATTGGATGACTAGGGAAGTGAATAATAGAGGCGTATGACATCACCTACCTAGATTTCAGCAAAGCCTTTGATACCCCCACACAGAAGGCTGGTTAACTAGATGAGTAGTCTGGGCATGGGGCGTGAGGTGATACATTGGGTTAGAAACTGGCTGACAGACAGATGATGGAGGTGGTGATAAGTGGGATCCAATCTAGGAGAGGAGGTGACCAGCAGAGTACCACAGGGATCAGTACTGGGACCAGTCCTGTTCAATAGCTTCATTAGTGACATTGCAGAGGGGCTGGAAGGAAAGGTCTGCCTGTTTGCAGATGACACCATGATCTA
Source organism: Neoceratodus forsteri (assembly GCA_016271365.2). Lineage (NCBI taxonomy): Eukaryota > Metazoa > Chordata > Ceratodontiformes > Ceratodontidae > Neoceratodus > Neoceratodus forsteri. The sequence continues at coordinate 1,477,176,196 of CM057453.1, read as the reverse complement.
CAACAGAGTGGATACTCCAGAAGGTGCAGAAAATGACGAGGGACCTGGAGAGGCTTGAAAGATAGTCAGAGGTGTGGCAGCTGAGGTTCAATTCAAAAAGGTGCAAGATAATCCACCTGGGTAGAGGAATCCTGGGAAGAGCTATAGAATGGCGGAGAGGGTGTTAACCATCACCAAGAGGAAAGGGACCTAGGGGTTATCATATCTGATGAACTTGAGGTATCAAAGCAGTGCGCAAAGGCTGCAGGGAGGCCAGTGTCATGCTGGGGTGCATAGGCAGAGGCATTACTAGCAGGAGACAGGAGGTGTTGATCCCATTGTATAAAAACGCTGGTAAGGTCACATCTGAGTAGGTGTGCAGTACTGAGACCACATACATGAGGACATAGACAAGGTGGAGGCTATCCAGAGAGGGCGACAAAGATGGTGCATGGCTTGCATCACAAAACATATGAGGAGAGACTAAGAGTCCTCAATATGTACTCACTGGAGGAGAGGAGAGAAAGGGGGACATGATAGAAACTTTAAAGTACCTCAAGGGCATAAACAATGTGCAGGTGGGGATCTTTTCCAATGTAGAAAAGATATCAGAATGGGGCGAACAATATGAAATTGGGGTGGGGGTAGATTAAGAGGTAATGGAGGAAGTTTTTCTACACAGAGACGGTGGTGAACTATTGGAAAAGTCTGCCCCAAGAGATGGTGGGGCAAGCACAGTGGAGGGGTTTAAACCTGCCTGGGACAGGCACAAGTTAACATTGGGTGGGGAGGGGGTGATGAAAACCATTGATCACTTAGGGTGAGTGACGCATACAAGTTTAGGGCTTATGGGCAGTCTAGATGGGCCTAGCAATCCTTATCTGCCGACAATTTCTATGCATCTATGTACTGTAGATATATAAACAAAAATCTCTTCAGCAAGGTTTAGGAAACAAAATCTCCTCTGCTTTGTTTTAAAAGTCTTGACAAGGGAAGACTGATAGCAGTGAACAAAGCAGTGCAGCGTATAGCACTGCTATTACACAAGTGTGATTGCTTATGGTACAAAATCATTGGTCACCTGGCGCAGCACCAGCACCTCACTCAAAGGCCTCAAGGGTGATGGGGCAGAGAGTGCTGCAGGTCCCAGAGGTGAGAGGGCAAGAGCTTGTAATAGTCCACGGAAAGAGTAGGGACAACAGTCTTGTAACTCTAAAACATTAGGGCCACCTAAGAGGTGGTCTAACTTTCTAGATGCAGTTGCCACAAGCTGCACTGAGAAAATTACACATGGGTAGAAGAAATAACGATGCACCATTTTTGCCATAAACTGAGGAAACTGTTGCAAATGGGTCACAACTTTTAAAAGCATCAAAATATTGTGACGCAGTTTGCACTGAACAGGCGGTGTCCAGAATTGGGAACTGTGCCTGCATCACATCTTTTGAAAATCCTGCCCCATGTCTTTTGGGGTACGTAGCCCTCTTCCTGCAAGATACTAAAATAGTTACGGTGTGGCAGACTGCTTATGCACTTGGGCAGTAAATGGTCTTTTAATGACTGAATTGTACCAGCAGTTTTGAAAAGCTTTTAGTTTAAGCCTAATATGGTATAAATGTTTATTTTGCCCAAATTATAGTTTGCACTTGGTGATACTGTAATTGGCTAAAATTGAGCAAATTTCATTTTATGCTAAGTGTAACGTGACAGTTTATCGCTCCTGTTGGAAGCAGGCAATTTCTGCATTTATCACACTTTATTTTCATGCAATTGTCACATTGGGTGAAAATATTGAAAATGATTTTATAGCAAAATCAAACAGTTTTACAGTATAAAGGATAGTAGAGGCCTTGTGATCTATTATTGGGCATTCATTTTATCAAGGGATTGGATAGCATTAGTAAATTATAAGGGGCATTTGGCAGTTTTGCATTAGCAAGATATAATAAAATACAGTTATCTATTTTAAATTATGTTCTGTAAAGCAAAGAAAGTTGTCTACTTTAGAATCCTTTCCCTCTGGAACAGAATGTGCCACAGACAATGCATACATGATTCTAGTGTTGATGGATTCTTAAGCGATGACACAGGTGGTAAAGGTTTATCAGTAATGATATGAGTAATGATATGAGTAGTGAAATAATTGAAGTCATCTAATGGAGAGGTAATTACCTCTATATTATGTTCTACTAAGGATAATTGCTTGAAAATGATCAGCCCCGTGGCTCAGTTTTCCATTGTGTATCCAAAGTTCTGGAAAGTCTAGTTGAATCACTCAGGTAATTCCACGTACAGTATTGTGGAGCTACAGCAAATTTCATTCTGCCCAAGTTTTATTTAGGTGTTCTGAAGGCCTTTAGTCTGAAATGGATTATTGATCTCTGACAAAGGCAATCCTACAGTGCCTGGCCTCATTTGTCATTTCTTTATCTTTTGATGTCATTGACACTATATAATGCTGTCCCAATTTTGCAATTCATCCAAGCTCAGTTTTAATGTTTTAACTATTTGCAGACTTATCCTTTCAACTGAATTTTGAAAATTATTTCAGAAATACATACTTTACTCCTCCTCCTCCTCCTGCAGTAGCTGTGTCTCCCAGATCTGCTGTTATTCATTTATATGTTTATTGTGGGCAAGACCATTACTCAGGAGTCAACATATAAACTCATTTTACTGATCTGTTGTAAAAGAGAACATTATATTTTCCAGTCATAGAAGAGAGCATTGTATTTTCCAACCAATAGCTGAGTTAGAATGTGCAAAGAAAAAGGGCTCCATGTGTTCAGTGACCCTTACATGATATACGATGCATTGGAATTTCCATTAACTCCTGTTTCTAATTTGCTGACATCAGTTGAGTGAGTTATAAATTCAGTTAACTATTAGGTCCCTGACTTATTTCACTCTCATAACTATAAGGCAAACTAAAAGGTTTTCAGTAACTGCTTGTGCCTTAATACAGGTCTTGGAGGCCATCATAAGTCCTGCTGTAGTTGCCAGGAGTGCTCCACATGTGTGGAGGGGTACTCATCGCTGTTGGATGCTTTGTGGACTGGGTCCTTACACAGTGGGGTATTGTTTTCACTTATTGGTCCTAGCTTCCTAAAGGAACTCCTGACACTGTATACCCTAGCCTGGCTCTTCCCTCAATCAGAGCTGTGTTGCTTCATGTTCCTTGCTCTTGTGTGAAGATGTTGGGGGAGAGGATGTTTGTGGTGGCTGCACCTTAACCAAGGAATTCTCTTCCGTCTGCTGTTTGCATGTGTTTTATCAGTGAGAGTTCTAAGAAAATCTAAAACCCATTTACTGTAGTTAAACTGACTTTTCAAGATTCTAAATGCTAAAGATCCTAGAACTACTATATTTTCTTATAGTTGCTAATTTTAATTTATGTGTATTGGTCTTAAGTCTGTTTCTGTGTGAAGAACTCTGAGCCTTTGGAAAGTAGCGCTATAGAAATGAAACTGTCTTGATTTATAAGGACATGTAGAGTTTGCCTTAAATTACTTGTGCTGCAAAGATAGGTGCAGGATACATACCAACTATAAGGTACTATTGAGGGGTGCATACAGTCACTTTGCAACTGCTCCAGAGCATTGTGCACAAAAGTGCACTCACACTACAGGGGAGGGCCTCCTTACAGATGTGCTGCAGTGCAGATTATCAGTCCTGATGTTAGCATATCTACTAACATCATGACTACATCCCGCCAGGAGTACCAGACACAGTACTAGGTAGTGTGGCATATGTCTCGGTGCCACACTGTAGTGTCATTTCTGTAGCCCTAGGACCCTCCACACACCAGTCCCTGTTTCAAGCACACTCTGGTGTCCAGTGGCACTATCCTACCACTCCGCTTCAAGTTCCAAGTACTCACTTATATCATGTGGTCCCCTCCCTCAATCACACAATTTGTTCCTTGATCATCTGATACCTTCTGAGATCCATTCCCTGGTCATTTAATCCTATCACCTAATACTGTACTCACCCCACCCCAGGGTCAGTGCAGGTCCTTTGTGTCCCAATGCACATTTCCACATTACTCATGCAGTCTCCCCAGTTACTACTGCAGTCCCTTATCACCATGGCATTCCCCCTAGTTACCTCGTTGTCCTGCCATCACCATTGCAATACCACGTTATGGATGCAATCCCCGTCACTATTTTAATCCACCCACCAGTATTGCAGTTTCCTATTATGGATGTAGTTTCTGGTGCAGTGATCCCCTCTAGTAGTAGATGCAGTCCTTCCCAATCACTACAGCAATCTCCCAGCATCATTACAAGACTCTTGGTACTTGATGGAGTCCCCAATCATAGTTGCAAATCCCCAGTTACTGATGAAATCCTCCCCAAATTACAGATTCAGTTCCCCATCATCATTGCAAGTCCCTCCTGTTGTGGATGCAACCCCACCCATAATTAAAGATTCAGCCCCTGATCACTATTCACGTACCCCCAGTTGCCTACACAGCTCCCACCGCTGTTATGGATGCAGGCCAGAGGTCATCATTGCAGTCTCCTTTGTTACAGATTTGGTCCACTGCCACAATTGCAAACACCCTGTTACAGATGCAGTGCCACACATGCAGTCCCACCATCACCATTTCAATCCCCTACCCCAGTTACTGATGCAGTCTCTTCCCCTCCTAAATTCAAAAGCATCGCTGGTGTCCTTTACTCTGGTCTTCCCCTCTGTTTGCATAGGTTGTAAGCAGTGATACCTTGAGGAGACTTCAGTTGCTTGCATCCCAGGTTGTGAGGATTGCAATGCTTTGAGACTGACTCGATGGCCATTAGCAGCGTTTCACAGCAGCTGTGCATAATGGCAAACATAGCACAGGTGTAAAGTAGTCTTTGTGACTGCTGCTGTATGTGCCTATGATTGCACTGTGAATCAGGACCATTACACTAGCGGAACCAGCTATGTAGCAATCAGTAAGCATTCGCTACTCCTTAGACCAGCAAAAGTAGCTGCTTTAGCTAAACTGAGCTTGAGAAGGGAATGTTTTACATTTTCAGAGAAACTGCTATCCCATTAACAAAATCGCTACCCTTGAAGAAATGTTTAGATCCGCCCAATAAAACCTGATAAGGCTTTATTGGAGTGGAGGTCGCTGCTGATGCTAGCAATAAATAGTCCCTAATGTTTGTATGTTGCATGCACGCATGTGCAAGAAACATAGTGCCATCATCTGAGTTTTCGGAGGTGTGGCAGCCCTCTTCCAATTCAGTCAGTGTGTTTGCAGGTGGCTGCAGTTCTCTGATCTATGCTGCAGCTATCTATGACAGCAGTTAAAAATGCAGTGCCGTGCAGTTGAAGGAGAGCTACGCTTCAGTGAGCAGCGATAAGATCGCATGCTCATGTGCGCTCCTCCACATACACACACATGCACACATACTGCGTGCTTGTACTTCCCCAGGCACACACTGTATAGTCAACGAGGGTGCCCAATCCCCGTCGGCTGTGCTGTGCTCCCCCAACAGAGTTCCAGGTGCCATGCTGAGAGCTCCTTTCAGCGTAGCAGCAGTCTGTATGGCCAATGGGGTGCCCAATCCCCCATCGACGCCACTGCCCCACCCCAAACAGCCTTCCAGCTGCCATGCTGGGAGCCCACCCCAGCGTGGCACAAGTCCAGCGCCGCAGTCCCGTGTTGTCTAAGTATAAAAAAAAAAACCTTCCCTCGCAGACTGTCCTGACCCCCCACCCACACCCATCCTCTGTGCATCTACCTCCCCACACCCCCACCTCACTCCATACTTACTCCGAGTCCGGCGCGATGATCTTCGTGGACCGGGAACACGTCTCCACTCTTGAAAGCCAACCGCGAACTGAGAAATGCTGGTAAGCTGTATAATGGAATAAATAGAGTGTTTTCAACTTTATTTGCATATCTCGGCATTTGAAATTTTTTCCAAATTTTCAACATGGGGTTTTTGGGACCCTACCTCATGAATTCTGTCACTGTCATGGCGTTAATCGGCCCGAAGGTGATTTCCACGGTCACTCGTGGAACCACCTTTCGGGACCAATTTTAAACGAAAGTGTCACAGTTCATGAGGTAGGCCCCAAAATCCTATGTTGAAAATTTGAGTAAAAATTCTCAAAATGATTGTTTTACAGCATGCGTTGTGCTTGTTCTACACGCTCATATAAGTTCGCAAATTTTCAATATTGTTCACTCCAGATTTTCAACATTGCCATTTTACCACACTTCCTTATGAGCAGTACAGCTGTCATTTCTCACATCTGCCCAAAATGTGTTTCCAGCGCGTATGGCGCATTAAGCGCCAGTCGATTATGCTGAAATCAATGTACAGGATAAATTAAGAAAATCACAGTGATGCTGCTCATGAGCAGAGATCTTAAAATGGCTATGTTGAAATTTGGTGAAAATATCCCAAAAATGGCTGTGTTTATGAGCATGTGTTGCGCTGTCCCTACGCATGCTCTCGTAGTTCGCGAATTTTCAATATTTTCACTCCAGATTTTCAACATTGCCATTTTACCACACGTCCTTTTGGGTAGTACATCTGTCATTTTCATCCTGCCCAAGCGTGTTTCTGCCCATATGGCGCACAATGGCGCGTTGAGTTTCTGTGAACTCAATGTATGGGACACGTTAAGAAAATCACAGTGACACTGTTCATGAGCAGAGGTCTTAAAATGGCTATGTTGAAAATTTGGTGAAAAATTCCTAAAAATGACTGTTTATGGCGTCGTTACGCAGTTCCTCGCATGCTGGTAATTCTACGAATTTTTTATATTAGCACTCAGATTTTCAACATTGCTATTTTAACACACCTCCTTATGAGCAGTACAGCTGTCATTTTTCACATGTCATACCAAATGTGTTTCCGGTGTATGTAGCGCAAACAATGGCGCAGTCGGTGTGCCCAATCAATGTTTGGGAAAGATTAAGAAAATCACAGTGACGCTGTTCATGAGCAGAGGTCTTAAAATGGCTATGTTGAAAATCTGGTGAAAAATTCCTTCAGCCATTCTGCAATGTTACTAATGAAGACATTGTACAGGACTGGCCCCAGGACCGATCCCAGCAGCACCCACTGGTCACCCCTCTCCTAGACTGCACCCCATTTAACACCACTCTCTCCTCCTGTCTGTTAGCCAGTTTCTAACCCAGTTTACCACCCTTTCCCCATGCCCAGCCTACCCAGCTACTTTATCAGCCTCCTACCACTTCCAAATACCTAAACAGCACATACAAGCATTTACAGGTCATAACAGAGCAGACAGACACTTTTTTCAGTTTTATAGCCTTTCAAATAGCTGCTTGTCAGTTGAAAGCATATATAAACACACACACACACACATACACATACACACACACACACACACACACACACACAGGTGCCCTGTCTCTCTCTTTCTTCCTTCCTTCCATCCTTCCTTCCTTCCTTCATTCCTTTCTTTCTTGCTTTCTTTCTTTCTTCTTCTCTGATTCTCTCTCTCCTCCTCTCTCTCTCTCATTTACCCCACCCCCAAAGTAAATGTCTGGTGCAGGCACACACACACTAGAAAGTACAGAAAATGTTTCTGTACTGTACAGTACAGTAAACACAGGTGTTACTCCTGGGAGAGATATAACTAGCAATTTCAATAGTAGTATTTCAGAGTCCTTCAAAGATCAGTGATTTTTTTATATGATAACGCTTTATCGACTCATGACCAACATGATATTTCATTTGGATCTCACTTCTTGTTATTATTTTTGTTTTACTCTAAAAAATATATTGAATGTATCCAGCCTGTCAGCACAGTGGTAGACTACCACTCACAGCACTAACAACTTGGGCTCAGGAACAAGGATGGTTCGTCAGGGCATGCTGGGGAAAGGAGGATCAAGCATCCCTGGGATGGCTCTGCACCCTCAGCTGGGTGGTAGTGCGTGCAAACACATCAGAAGGGATGGGCTGCCAACAGATGCCAGCATGCATGTATGACACTGCGTGTGTGTGTGTGTGTGTGTGTGTGCGTCTGTGTGTGTGTCTGTGTGCGCAGATTGTACTCTGACACCTTGGGAGATAACTGGAGGAAGAATGACCTGGCCTTGTCTGGCACCCCAGAAGGCACCGCACAACTGATGTGTCAGACCACCCACCATCATGTGTGATCCTAGGCAAGTTGTGTATAACCAGTAAGTCTGTTAGAAGGCCACTGATGGGGCTGGGGAGTAATGCTCCCAGGACCAGGGAACGGAAGGAGCAGAATCAGATATTGGTAAAAAAGTACAGCATGTTTCTTAACGTTTAAATAGCTATTGAAACAATAACCCACACTACATTATGCACCAGTGCAGTAAGGAGGCCATGGAGTGTCATTATGATTGGAACCCCATGGTGTAGGACTGTTTTGAGCTGTTTTAGTATTCCCAGAAAACTACTTGGAAAAACTAAAGTAAATAGTTTCAGCATGCCAGATATATATACTGTATATATATATATATATATATATATATATATGCATGTGTTTTTTAATGCAACACTAGTGAAAATAAATTGTGGTAAATATTTTGATATTTACAGGGTGGCCAGACCTACAGTGAAAATATTACGTTTATCTTTAAGACAAACAGTGCGGCCCCATCCACACTACACTGCTCAGACCCCGTAATGGACAGAAACCGTTACAGCAGGGGAGTGGTACAGTGTATCCACACTACAGCAGTGACGGTATGAGACCGGTACTGCCAGTCCACACCTCAGGAACCTGGCAACCGTTACTACGGTGCCCAATCCCACAATGCAGCTTGCGTTGCGCTTCCTGAGCCCTGCAGAGACCGTTACCGCCCATCCACACCACCACTGGTAATGTTACCAGGCGGGACGGTTTCATAACCGTTATTGAAACCACTCATATGTGGCTTCAACCATGATTATAAACGCCTTCTGTAATGGTACAGATGTAAACGCATACCATTGCAGTAATGGTTTTGCACCCGTAATGTTACAGAGGCGAGGGTAGGTTTTAAACAGAGACTAACCAACCTCAAAATAGTCAAGGGCACAAGTCTTCAGCAGCAAAAAACGTTTTACTTTATTTAAAGCATTACTAGAAGCACAAAAAACACCAAAAGTAAAACGTTTTATGCTGACGACTTGTGATGTTGACTACTTTGAGGTTGGTGAGTGCCTCGACTTTTACTGTTTGTCTTGTCTGGATTTTGTCTAGTAGCACCACTATCCCTGTTGCAATTTCCTGCTCTGTTTTTGTTGATACAGTTATCTTTACTTCGGTCCCCATGCCAGAATTCACCCACATTGTAGGCTGCTATTGCTTGAGTCAACAGTCGAGCAGCACAATTAGAATCCAGTGGCTCAGTTGTGCATCGGCTCCTGCTGGCTACTTTCAGTATGTGTGGCTGCCACCACCACATGACTTTCACTTCCTCCCCTTCTTAAAATCACTCTGCAAAGTTTCATTTACCCCAAACACTTTTTCTTTCACACTTAGTGTGTTCCCTGCCTCCCAAAACAACACAAATCACATTTTGTGCTCCTTACCTCCCTCCCCATACCAGACAAGTACTTCTCCATCTCTAACTGGCTCTCCCTCTGCCTTCATCAGTAGCCACTTCCTCCAGTGGCTACCACCGCTACTGCCCTACCCATGACTTGAATGTGCAATACGCATGCAAGCATCACATGCGCCAAAAACTGCTCGGTGTATACTCGGTCATCTGAAAATCGCACTTGGTCACCCAAAATAAAAGCAATGTAAAATAAACTTAAAAGAGGCATAGACACTGAAGCCGATGCAATGTGTGTTGCATAAATAGAATATGCCATGGCTCTGCCTTGAAATATTGCCAGTGTGTCCCCTAGTACACTTTGATGTTTGACATAATTTGTGGCTTCACACTCATGATGTCATAAGGTCAAAATGCACTCGAGAAATATCTGCAGTATTTCAGGTAGGCCATGGCATTTCCTTATATATTTATACAGTAGCAGTGTAAATAAATTACAAATATCAAAGTTATTTTTGCTGTCAGGTACCTACAATGAGAATATTATGATATGCTCACAGTAGGTTGATGACAAATCAAACATAGTGTATAGTAGAGCAGTGTTCTATGTAGAAATCCATCCCTTTCAAAATACTGTTGTACCACAGTTCAGAGGTCATGGAATGTGATGGTACCCATCTGTGGTAGAACAGCATTCTAGAACCTCTAGATACTGCACAAGTCAGCTTCATTGTGAAAGACAAGAAAGCACAATGCACACATTTCAGACAGTACTGTACACTATATAAAAATATAGGACGAGCAACTTTATGCATGGCCAGTGTGTTATGCCATCTCAGGGTTCTGATTCACATGGACAGCGTGTGGTAGCTCTCGAGGTCAGAGAGGAATCAGAACCCTCTCTGCAGGACACACTGGTACAGTAGTTGCCATTCCAGTATTCTTCTATTCTCATTGTAGATCCTTTAGAATACAAGCCTGATAGCATTTCATTCTGGGACTGTTATTAAACTGTTCTCAGAAAATTTTGTTTACAGAACTTTAACTTCCTTAAAGAGTTGCTGACGCTTCAAAACAAACTTTGACAAACATAATATTTAGGTACAATTCAGCTTGCATTCTATATGTATTCAATAAACTTCTCCTCCCCATTACTTATTACTGAGAAATCTGCATGGCAACATGTTCTATATCCCTTAGAGATCACCTGCCTCTTTAGCTTACTCCCTACATCATGTCATATAGTCCTCTGTTGTGACATCACAGTCTGTTGCCATGGGAGTAATTGTGATTTCACAAGTAGAGCATTATGACCTCAGATAGGGAGACAGCAATAGGAATAGATGAACTCTTCAGCAGCAAAGATCCCATTTTCATGCAGATGGCCTCCATAATAATTAATGGGGATGAGAAATACAGAATTAATGTAAAATACAAGCTGAACTGTGTAACACAGAAACATAGAAGTTGATGCAGATAAGGACCGCAAGGCCCATCCAGTCTGCCCATTTTTTTCTACCTTATAAATGTGCCATCGGCCTTTGCTCTGTCAGTGACCCATCTATTCATAGTCATTTGTATTGCCCCTTATGCCTATCCCATGCCTGTTTGAAGCCCTGCACTGTATTCATAGCCACCACTTCTTGTGGTAAGCCATTCCATGCATCTACCACCCTTTCTGTGAAAAGAATTTCCTCACATTCCCCTTAATCGGCCTCCTCTAATCTCATGCTGTGTCCTCTTGTCCTGCTATTTTTCTTATATTTAAACATGTTAGACTCTTTCACCTTGTTTATGCCCTTAAGGTGTTTAAATGTCTCGATCATATCACCTCTCCCTCCTTTGCTCAAGGGTATACATATTGAGCTCCGTTAATCTGTCCATATGTCTTCTGATGCAGTCCCTGCACCATTTTGGTTGCCCTTCTCTGGACTGCCTCAATTTGGTTAATGTCCTTGTGAAGGTGTGGCCTCCAATACTGCACGCAGTACTCCAGATGGGGCCTAACCAATGTCTTGTACAGAGGGATTATTACCTCCTCTTCGACTTGTGATACCCCTACTAATACACCTAACACCCCCTAGCCTTACCTACTGCTTTAGAGGTCTGCTTGATGATTTTAGGTCATCAGTGATGATGATGCCCAAGTCTCTTTCTTCCTTTGTGACTGCTAGCAACTCCTCCCAGCCTATAAGTGGCTTCAGGGTTTCTCTTCCCTATGTGCATGATTTTGCACTTCTTGCATTAAATCCCAGTTGCCACTCTTCTGACCATTCTGCTAGTTTATCCAGATCTCTTCTCATTCTGCCCACCCCATCTGGATCATCTACTCTGTTGCAGATCTTGGTGTCATCTGCAAACAGACAAGCCTTACCCTCTAGTCCATCTCAGAGGTCACTAATGAAGATGTTGAATAGGACTGGCCCCAGGACTGATCCCTGAGGTACCCACTTGTGACTTGCATCTCTTCTGACTGTATACCATTTACCACCACTCTCTGTTTTCTGCCAGTCAACCAGTTTGCCACCCAGTTGACCAACTTCTGACCCACCCGAGCCTACCTAGCTTATTTATCAATCTTCTATGTGGAACAGTGTCAAAAGCTTTGCTGAAGTCAAGTAGGCGACATCAACTGCTCCCCTTGGTCTAAATAATATGTTTTGTTAAAGTTGTCCTAATGGCGTCAGCTGTTCTTTAAGACAGCAGCACATTCAACCCGTATACAACATAAACCCATACTATTGCATAAATCAAATATGGCTCGGCCCAGTGAGATTATTACTGACAGTTTTCTTGTGATCCATGACCCCTCAGATATCACATGTGACTTCATTACTCATGGACCACTTAAAAAAATGTTTTAAATATCAGCCATATTTTTATTTTATACAAGCCATCCTTATCAATGCTGCCTCTCATGTAAAACATATCCAGCCACCTACAATGTACTGTAATCATAACATTAACAAAGGCCCAGTTAGCTTCTGTTAAATGTAAGCTAAAACTAATGTGCTTGTGTGGCTACCTGTTTGCCTCTGAGCAGAGAGGCCATGGGTCCGGAACATACCCCAGGGCATGAACTCATATCTATTGCTGGAGGTAGCCCTGTACTATCAGAGGGACCATCTCTTGGATGAGGTGTTAATCAGTGGTATATTTTGCTTGTCTTAGGTGGTTGCCCGGTTGAAGTTAAAGATACCATCACACCATTTTTTTCGCTTATTTTTCTCCTTCACTACTTGTCCTCCTAGTCCTATCCCTGTCCACCACTACATGAGCAGGCTGTATCCCTGTTGGGTCAGTGTGGTGCAGTGCTCAAGAGTAACAACAGCAATCATTTAGAGGACAGTAAGATTCTATCCACTTTTCTCCCACAACCCCTACCTCCCTGTGACACCTTGCTGCAGTCCGTAGTCTGCCTTGTGAGCACCAGCCTACTCTGTGGCTGGAGGGGTGAACCTCTATTGGCTCAACCACAAGGTCACTAGCACCAAGGATGTGAGGCCCTTCCTTCCCTGTTGAGGACACACTGCCACTACTAGCACTGCTCAGTCTCAGCCACCACTTGCCAGTATGTCAGACTCCTTCTGAAACTCGGTAGCCAGCATGGTAGTGGAATTCATGAACACTGGGCCATCAAGAAGTCACTCATCATGACTTTAATTTAATAATGGTTTGTGAACTGTACAGCCCCGCTTGAAGATTGAAAGTCAGAGTTACACTTATTACTTGATACCAGCGCATTTAAAGGGACACCGTCAACCCCTTAAGGCCTCAAACAATCCATCATTTAAAAAGCATACTTTATGAATGTTTGCATTATGTAGAAGCTGCTGATGTGGCTGGTGGTTTGATTTTGATTCATTTTTTTTTTTAAAAGTGGAAAACAGACTGCCTGCCATACTGATGTCACCACACCAAAATGTGTTTGTTTACATCCCTTAATCAGCTCCCACTTTATGTTTTCCTGGACTTGGAAACACCCCGAACACAGTCTAGCCACTCAAGATGCAGTGGGATCAGAGAAGACTATTGCATCATGGGTGGCTTCACTGTTTGGCAGTGTTCCTAATGTTCAGAAAGTGAGCACTAAGAGTAGGTCAAGGATATGAAACAAATCAAGGCTGAGTATAATTACACAATTACCGTGCATTTCAGTTGTACCGAGAAAGGAGGCCAATCAAAGCACCCAACACCAGTGAGTTTTAGAGAAGGTAGCTATTATAAAATGTGGTTTTCAGCTTGAAATAGTATGATTAAAAATGGGTTAACAGTGTCCTTTAACCCTAAAATTGTGATTGTACATTCCAGACCTGATACTCAAAAAGGCCCAGTGCTGCCACACCTGTGATAGGGAGGGTCTTTTGGGATTTATTCAAACAGAAATGTTCATGCTCCATCCAGTGTCTGACCATATTATTCAATAAGAGTATCTCCCTCTAATCCAGATGTGATCCTTCATGCAACATCATCATCATATATGAACCAAAGTGCACTTTCTGGTCAATTCTATGGCCAGTTTTCATATTCTTTCTGCCAGTGGCCGGCATTACGTCATGGATTGTGTGATCTCTCTGTCAATTAAGGCACCACATGACCATGGGTCCAATGACAGCAGTTCTTCAGTAATGAAAGTGTGAATGGGCATTGATGGAGCAAGGTGAGCAGCTGCCGCCGTGTGTCTCATGATGGCTGCCAGCCCCCACACCAGTGCCCTCTGACACTCTGGGACCTCCCACCAGCCAGAGCAGAGACAAACAGCTTGTTACATCCCACCCCTGTTCAGGCATAAATTGGAGGCTTTCAGCTATGGATGGATGGGAAAATCTGAAAGATTATCCCAGGAGACTGAAGAGTATCCTAGGTAGGCAGTGGGACATAGGTGAGCCAAAGAAGTGAGACACCAAGTGTAAACAAAAAGGACAAAAGAAAGGGAAACCATACAAGACAACGTCCTCATATGGGAGGCCTTATCTGCAAAATTAGTTGCTTAATTCTGTGCCTAAAGAGACAGAACTGCTTCAAATGAAGCAATGAGCAACGTGGCTCAGTAGGTAGCACACTTGCCTCTGAGGCCGGAGATCAGAGGGCTGTGGGTTCAGGTCCCACATCTGGCACTTGGGTTAATATCCCAGTACTGACACTGTAGTGCAGCATGGAGGGGTGGTGCACTTGAGGTGCCATCTTTGGACGAGATGTTAAACCAAGGTCCCATCTGCCTGGATTGGTGGTAGTTCAGGTGGATGTTAAAGATCCCATGGCACTTATCGAAAAGAGTAGGGAATTTCTCCGGTGTCCTGGCCAAATTTCTCTCATTCACTAAAAATACCACCAACAGCTTAATCTGGTTCAAGGTCAGTTGGCATTCATCTGTATCCCCTCCCGGGTGGTGCCTGAAAATAGGCAGGATTTGTCTAGTGCACTTACCTGGTCAACAAAACAAATAAAAATACTGTGACAGAAATTAGTATTCTGCCTCATCTAGATCCTGTTTTATACAGACTGCTCACCAGAAACAATTTTGTTGATGTTATATCTAGAAGTGAAATGGACCTCTGTGGCCTTGTGAAGGTTTAGGAAAAATAATGCATTCCATTATATAGCACATGTCTCTAATGTTTTATTACTGCAGTTGTAGTGTGTGTGTGTGTGTGTGTGTGTGTATGCATGCGCATGCTGCGTTCTGTGTATCTTTTTACTTCCCTTCTAGGTATAATGCTCAGCAATAGCAGGAAGACCTCTGTAGCACTCAAGGCCTTGGCATTTCCATTCTTACTTTTTGGTTATTTGGAATTCTCGTGACAGTTTTCATCTTTGTCAGACAAAACATTTTCCTAAGATTCTGTCATTTGGATGCTCTGAGGCTGGCAAGTACACCTACAGTAATAGTGGCCAAAAACAAAACAGAAAATTCATTCAAGCTAAACGGGTATTAATGTTTTAAGGCATAAAGAAGCATTAAAAATATAGCTCATACTACAGGAAAAAGAACTTTTCAGAACCTTGACTTAATTGGCTCAACACCAGTTGGCTATAACAAACTGAAAGGTTTTCCCACTTATAGTACAGTATAGAAACATAGAATTGGATGACAGATAAGGACCGCTTGACCCACCCAGCCTGCTCAGTTTTCTACACCTACTGTTTCCTCCATGAGATCCAAATTAATCTCTGGCTCTTCCTTATAGTCTGTCTCAGGCATTTTGAACACCACTACTGTTTTCATCACCACCACCTCTGCTGGAAGGCTGTTTCAGGAATCCACCACTCTCTCTGTGAAGAAGTACTTCCTCACATCTCCTGAATCTACTGCCTTCCAGCTTTGTAGCATGTCCCCTTGTTCTTGAGCTTTTTTTTCTGAAAAGATTTCTCCTGAATCTTGTGTACCCTCTGTGAGGTATTTAAAGGTCTCTGTCATATCTCCTCTCCTCTTTTCCAGTGTATACATATTGAGGTCCTTTAGTCTCTCGTTATAGGGCTTTTGGTGCAGACCATGCACAATTGTAGTTGTTTTATTTTAAGACTGATCGATGTCGAAATTCTATGGGAAGTTGGTATTTCACTTATCTAGAAGAACTCTGTTTAGGTGCTCATTTTTTATCTATTCACTGATTTTCTGTTTGTTATGATGTCTCTTAGTCACTCTCTGATTCTTGCATCCTGTACATGTAACTATTTCATGATTATTTTCATTGTAATTATACAACCTTGTACATATTGTATGTAACCTTTGTAAATTTTTTTTCTGTCCAAAAAGTTCTGCATGATGACTTGTATGTACTATCCCATTTCCCTACCCCCAGGACGATCTGGAATCGAGCGTAGTCTGCTCAGTATGTCTTTCCTGCTAAAACTTTTAAATAAATAAATAGGAACACATTGTATATTTGTATATCATTGTTTTAAGACAATCATATACAGTTTGGCTTCAGGATTATGTGAAAGTGTTGCCTGTTCTTTGATTTATAATGTGCTTCCAAGAATGAGTTCTTATTAGACTTATGCTGCATCGTGCACTGGTCACTTTATTTATTGAAATTATTCATCGATCATATGTGTACCTGTGGGTATTTAAGAATTGGTTGTTTGTAATAACTATGCTCCCTGATGAAGCCTTGTATAAGTACTGGGGTTCTAGTTGGCTAGCCATTGGACCAGGGTAGGTCTGTTTATTGTTTATGGTTATGTATGACTTCAGGCACTTTTTGATATCCACTGGAAGTGTAATAACATTTTCAAATGATGCAAGTTTGACGTTTTCTCATTGGATACCTTTTGTGCCTATGAAGCACAGCTTAAGTAAATGAGTTGAGAGTGTACAAGTTATTTCTTGACCATGCCCCATTGCTCACCTTTTACTTGTTTTTACAAGGGCTTGTTGTTGGAATTACAGGTTACATTTTCAGTTTGAAGGTGCATATTCCTTTAATTATCAAATCAGTGTCCAAAGATTCCAGTTGCTTTAATACAGTTTTCAAGCGTAACCTAATTATGATCCAGGAATTCTATAACCATTTTTTATAATCATTATTCTTTAGTGTTTTTCTTTTCTACCCTGAGTCTCACTTTCCTCCAAATGGCTCTTCCATCCTGTGCCATCTTGCCTCTACTAGGATCTGATTGTGGTTACCTCCTCTACCTCTACCTCTAGCCACGTGAGAGTCCCTGCTGCTCTCAACCTACAGCGGCATCTACAGGGCTACCAAGGGTGGGGACAACCCTATGGAGAAACAAAGTTTTCTTGTAATTAGGAGATGAACCAAGTCAGGCCAGCACCAGATCAGTGCAGCAAGGCAAGGCTTGGACCACTCATGTAAGTCTATACCAACATACCACTAAGCTCTGAGAATGGTCAAAAGACAAAATGTCTGCTATGCATGACTCATATCTCCTGAGCTGCCAGAGGCAGTCATGCAGAAGCATATGGTTTGGATTATCCCCAGGAGCATTGCACATTTTCTGGTGTCTGTGCATAGGCTCTATTGACCTGTCTGGGAAGAGAACCTGGATATCTTACTTTTATGTGTGCAGATTGCCACTAGGCAATTGGGTCAATCTAGATGGAATAAGTTTTATATCTTGCTTTTCTGCATGCACTTCAATAATAAAATTGTTAACATGACTGATTCAAAGTTGTGTCCTGCAGCGCCTGATGCTTTCTGTAACTGTTTGAAGCCCTGGGTCACTTTTCAAATGTGTAGGTGTTGGCATATATTTTGCTTATCCATGTGAGGGCCAGGGTCACATAACAACTTGTGAGGTGGTATCTAGGTGAAGTTTGTTGGCATTCCATTCCAAGAGATCACTGACAAAAGGATACTTTGGTAGGTATAAGGATGATTAAGAAACTCTTCCTTCTTCTATCTGAAGGTACCCAGGCTGAGAACTGCTACGGAAGAATGGCTATGTCCTTTTGCAACCTTCCTTGTGGAATACCTTACAAAAACCCTGAAGCTTAGCTCCTTAATCAGTATATCCTCATTCAAGTCCTTATATAACAGCCCAATTAAAGAAATCTGTAACTGCTTTCACCGCCCATAATTGAAAACTCCCCATAGTTCCGGCCCGCTTTGCCCACTAATAGATAGGATTAACCCACTCAAAACATCATCAGTACATGTCCTCCCAAGTCATGGAAAGGCACTTCTACTCAGCACTGTGTTAGCCCCTTAGTTAACTCAGTCTGTACCCCCAAAGGACTTCTTATTCCCTGTACTGTACCTATGCACTCCTTGTATTGTCTGAATTGCCACTACTGTATATTGTCTGGAATGTATTATTACTTGCACTTTTGTCTCAGGTCCATCTTGTAAATGAGCTTGCTCAATGGTGTTCGCCTGAATAAATAAAGATTTGATTGATTGATTGATTGATGTGGGAAATGAAACAACAGCAGCAGAAGCAGCTGCAGCAAACACGCATTGTCAATGCCAAGGTTTGATGCTTTGCACCAGTACATCTCAGATGGGCACTTGGGCTGCAAGTGCAAGGAATGCTGGATATGGCAAACAACTCTCTTACAGGATGCTATGGACAACACAGAGTGTGCAAGATTCAGTGTGGGAAAATCCACTTTGTTTTTACACCTAGACAGATATCAAGGGTACTGAATAGACAGGGCATTTAGGAGAATAATAACTATCTTGAGGCTAGGAGAGAGCTGCTGCAGAGGATCACCATGGACAGAAGGCAAACACTGGCATCACTGCAGAAAGGATGGCAAGGAGAACAGTTGTGTACAAGGAAAACCAGAATGCATGTAGGGATCTGCCAGTTATTCTTTTATTGAATTTCAATATATGTAATATCATAACCAAGTTAAGATCTATGCATCGCCGATCATAGCAGGTCTTATGCAAGAGCTAAAAAGGGAGGGTAAGGGTAGCCTACAGGGAGGGGTATGGATGGCTAGGGCATTGAGAGGGGAACATAAGAGTTATGGGAGGAGGGGTGGTGAAAATGAAATGGGGAGGGATCAAGAGAGGATTACAAAAGTTGGTGACCTCCATATACCCACAGTTCTATAAGTGTGGGTTTACCTTTAAAATTGTATTCATGTAATACAGACACAAAAAGAAATGAATATGTATCTTTGCATAGGTTAACACTGTTTCTAATATACACTTGTTGGTGGAGAGAAACAGAGATATATTATTCTCTTTTCCCTATATTTAAAAGTTGACACAGTAAGGAGACTAACTTCCATACTTTAGAGAGGCAGGCAAAGGTTAATGTTTCTTTAGGAGACTTACTAGTTTAGGAGAAAAAAGGCTGTAATTTGAGACATCATGGCCAGTTTCAAACTACCTACAGACTAGGCAGAAGAAGCAGGAACACCTTTGGCAGTAATTAAAGTAATAAAAGACTGGCACAACACAGTTCAAACCTTCTGTAGATCTCCCTCAATTTCTGATGTAGTCTGGTCAGCTTGTCACTGCTGCTGATTTTAATGACAAGCTGCTGGTGTTGACAGCCCATCAGCTGTTTGTTGAATAGCTTCATTATGTCAAAGGACTGAAGTCTTCAAATGTATTGGCTTGGTTCTTTGAAGTGCAGTCAGCCAGTTCACAGTGCATCCACAGGTCCTGATGGCATCCACCCCCAGGTACTGAGGGAGATGGTGGAAGTGTTAGCCGAGCTGCTGTGAGACCTGTTCAGCACCTCCCTGGACATGGGATGGGTGCCTCAGAACTGGAGGGTGGCACATGTGATGCAGATACACAAGATTGTCCTTAGGATGAGCCAGGAAATTATCCTGTAAGTCTCTACTCCATAGTAAACCTATGGAAATGATACTGAAGGAGAGGCTGGTGTCATTCCTCGAGGGTAATCACCTCCAGTATGGGCGGCAGCAAGGGTTCATTTCGGGAGATCTTATCAGACCAATCTAATAGAATATTACGACTGGGTAACAAAGAGAGCTGGATATGGGTCATGCTGTAGATGTCCTGTACTTGGACTTCAGCAAGGCCTTCGATTCAGTGCCTCATGGGAGGCTGGGGAGGAAGCTGACTGCTGCAGGGGTGAGGATGAAGCTGACAAACTGGATAAGGCACTGGCTGCAGGGAGGCTGCAATGGGTGGTAGTGGGGGCTCTCGACATAGACCAGTGGCCGGTGTGCCGCGGGAGCTTTGGTGCTGGGCCAGGTGCTATTTGGGCTCTTTATCTCAGATATTGCACAATGAGTTGGGAGCAGGGTTAGTCTCTTCGCAGATGATACTAAAATGGGGCAGTGGTGGACGAAGAGGATGGATAGAAACAACTACAAGAGGATCTAACCAAACTTGAGGTATAGTCGAGAAGTGGCAGCTGGAATTTAATCCAAAAGTGCAAGGTTATGCACTTCGGGCAAAGAACCCAAGGAAGGATTATTGGTTGGAAGGGGTGAAACTTGGGATCACTGAGGAAGAGAAAGACCTGGGGTGTTGGTAACAGGGAGCACGAACAACTCTGCCAATGCAGGAAAGCAGCAGCTAAGGCTAACAGGATGTTGGGCTGCATCGTAAGGTTTTTATCCAGGCATAGGAGGTGATCCTGTCCTTCTACAGATCTTTGGTCAGGTTACACTTGCAGTACTGTGTGTGTACTGGTGACCGTATCTGAAGAGGGATATTAATTTACTGGAATGTACAACGAAGGACAACAAAATGTTATGGGGATGGAGGGCAAGGCCTACAAGGACAGGCTGAATGAGCTGAATATGTACACGCTTGGAGGAGAGGAGGATGGGGGATATGATTGAAAACATTCAAGTAGTTGAGGGGATAAACAAAGCTAGCACTGAAGGGGTGTTTAAACTGAGGAAGGGTAAGGATCACGAGGGCACGACTAAGACTGGAGGGCAGAAGATTTAGGAAGGGAGATGAGGAGGCACTACTTCATGGAGAGGGTGGTGTCTAAATGAAACACTCTACCAGAGGGGTGGTATCATGTAAAACAGTAGGAAGTTTTAAGAAGGTGGGATAGAACAGGAGGGAGGTCTGGGGAAGGGGGCTGAGGCCATCATGGGAAATACAGATGGGGAGGGGTTGGGGCATCTGCAATCTAGGGGGCTAGCTGCACACTCGGCAGACATTGATAGACCGAAGTGGTCTGTTTCGCTGGCAGATTCATATGTTCGTATTTACTATAATAAAAGGTTTGTTGCACATGTGCATCAAACCTAAAAGGACTAAATAACTTGTTACAGTCAGCTTTTTCAAGAGCAATATCAGTGTGTGACAAACTGATAATTGATTGTGATAACCTTTGTAAAGAGTCAATAGACAGCAGCAGATTTCCAGGGCTACAAATCCATGACATTTTATGGCTGAGGGCCAATATTTTGCACATGCTTCTGCATCATGAGTGATTTACCTCCAGCTTTTCAGGAAGGCAGTTTAAAGGATCAGTTTGACATGAACTGGAAGTCTCTCTCTCCCCGCAAACCTGTTTTCAGATTCATGATACAGTAAGCCTTCTCTTCGACACTGCCTTCAAATTAGACAAATACGTTATAGAGTGAGACTATAGAGCCATTAGCGGTAGGACTTTCAAACACTATTTCATGGGGCCTGACAGGTCTGCAGTGGTAATACAATTCTCATGCTGCAGCTAGACCTGAAAATAGCATCCCTTTAATAGAAAATATAGAAAGTATTAGAGTTAGAAATAAGCAGGCCAGGGATTGAAGAGATACACTGAATTGATGTACTGGCATTTCATCCCTGCGCCTCCACACAGGTCCCCATTAGATCAAAGCTGACTGGAAATATTATCACCTGTTGGTTGAAAAGAAGTTAGTGTGAAAGTGGTTTAGGTATTGCTGCTACCATGCTGTTCACTTTAAAATAATTTATTTAGTTATTTATTTATTTACTTATTTAAAAGTTTTACCAGGAAAGACATACTGAGCTTAATAACAGCTTGTTTCAGATGTGTCCTGGGAAGAGGTAAAGGGGGCACAACAGAGCTGCTACAGTCCGTATGTACAATAACAGTGCATAAAGAGACAATCACAGAGCATTACAGGTACATATGTACAATAAGTGCATAAGGAGACAATAACAGAACAATACAGGTAAGTACTGTATGTACAATAACTGCATAAGGAGACAATAACAGAGCATTATAGGTATGTATGTACAATAACAGTGCATAATGAGACAATAACAGAACATTACAGGTAAGTACTGTATGTACATAACAGCATAAGGAGACAATAACAGAGCATCACAAGTCAGTATGTACAATAAATAGTTCATAAGGAGGTAATAACAGAGCATTACAGGTCAGTATGTACAATAAACAGCGATAAGAAGACAATAAAAGAGCATTTCAGGAAGTATGTATTATAGCTGAGCAAATACATAATAGTATTTACAGTAGTTACAAAGAGAATAATGGATAGATAAGTGTGTTATGGATTTTTCATACACCTGAGGTGTGTGATGACTAAAAGAAGCCACCGAGTGTAGAGCGAGGAGAGCATGTGACTTGACGGCTTCCTAAGTCATCTTATGGCAGGAATGAGAATTGAGCTACCTGAAAAATTAGCAGGTGATGCCAGGCCAACTTGGATTTTATAAACTAGTCGACTTCTGTGAGCAGACAGTGCAGGCTAAACTTCTGGGTTCAGACATGCTATGGGGAGAGACAAAAACTCAAGAAATGGACTGTGCGCCCATTAAATACTTAGGGATTCATATCACCCTTAACTCATCATTGTCTCGAAGTTAAATTTAGAGGATTTATGGCGGGACATTCAACAAGACCTAATGAGATGGTCTAAGCTCCCTATCGCTAGGGGTAGAATCAGTACTATTAAAATGAACGTACTGCCTAGAATTTTCTATCCCTAAATATATTGAATATATGGATACCTATATCCTACTTTCAGCGTATCCACTTTGGATAAATTCATTTATTTGGGGTAATAAACCATCAGAAAATCTTACCAGAAATTATCTTAACCGAAGACTTTTGGGGCTTCGCCTTCCCTAATTTCCTCTTCTACTATTGGGCCTCGGATTAAGTAAGTGTGGAAATGGCTATCTTCAACCGAGTCTCAGGCTCACAAGGATATAAACCATTATGGCTACAGGCCAAATTGGACCTCATAAATACCCATAATATTGCCCCAATAGCCCTCCTTTACATTCCGGAAAAATATTCCTAAAACACTTCAATCACTGCCGATGGGGATTTCACAGGGTTGTTTCCTCAGTTATTAAGGTATTTTAAGATTTCCTCAGCTCAGGACTTTTCTCAACGTATTTGTTCAAACCCAAACCTTCGGATAGGCAACTCTATAATAACTGAAAGTTGGTTACCTCTTCTCCGGTCTAAAGTGAGTGAATTCTACCATTGGACCGTATTTTTAACCACAGAAGAGATACTAGCTAAATTCTAGTGGCCAACAACAATGGTCTTTAAAGTCTTCCAGCTAAGGCATCTTCTGGGTAGCAGGTTTGGATATATAAATAAAACCTCCAATCTTTCTGACTTTTTCCACCAAGTCTCCATAATAGTTGATAAATCACACAGTATATCTAAGTTGTATAATTTACTCCATATGTTCCCAGCGGCTCCTCCAGGTACTGGTCCTAACATCTGGCAAAGTCTATATCCGGATGGAGAGACTGATCATGCATGTATATGGAGGGACTTATATATTTACCATACTCAAGATAGATATAGGGTTACACAATACTGCATATTGAACAACCTTTATTATACCCCCGTTAAACTTGTACAAATGAAGCGCATTCTCTTCACAATATGCTCCAGATGCAGCAAAGAGGAAGGTTCCTTACTACATATACTTTGGTCATGTGAATCAGTAGCCCGTTATGGAAACAAATAGAAAACACCCTTGACCCAATGTTAGGATTGCAAGGATTATTTTTCCCCAAGCTTGTATTCTAGGAGACTACTCCGGAATTCAAGTGAGAAAGAAGATTTCATCTGGCTTTAATATCCATGGCGTTAAAAGCTAGTACTTAGACATTGGAAAGATCAAACTGTCTTAACTTATACAGAATGGTTACTAAGCTCTTTTTTGCACTCGTGTGGAGAATTTGATAGCTTCGGTTAATCAACGCATGCCTTCCTTCACCAGGAAATGGGGCAAGCTGTATACCCTCTTGCCTCAAATGATATTTAGGTCTGGGACGGCCATGGCTCCTCCATGTTTCTATATTTTCTATGTTTTCTATGTTTTGTAGTACTTCTACGCCTTGTGATATTTACGCTTAACTGTTTACATCTTTTGTCCTCTCCATTTCTCATTTTATTACTTCTTATCATATTAAGTTTGGTAAGGAGAGAACAAACGTAATCTTGGGTCAATCTCTTGTCCTCTAGTGGGATCTGGCTTTTGTGGTAATGACCCATAACATTTTCTCTTCCTTTTTTTTCTCCCCTGTTATCTAGTTAAGTAGCATGGCTTTATGTGTCAGGATTAATATGCACCACAATGGGGGAGGGGGGTAAAGAGGGGGAGGGAAGGGGGGAGGACTGTTACTTAACTTAACTTTAAACTTTTAATGATGAGTTATGCAGGTTCTTATTTTCTCTATTTCAGAGAAATCTATATGTGTTCTATAATAAGTGGATATCTCTTTAGTGTTAACTGCCTGTCAACTGTAATGTTTGGTTAATCAATAAAATACATTAAATAAAAACAAAAAAAAAACTCAAGAAAAGAAAGAAATACATAACAAACAAATATAGGTTTCCTAGGTTTCATAGGTTGTCCTGAGCTCTATAAAGACCAAGTCCATTTGGCTCACCTTAGTATTAAATTAATACCCCCCATATTCTTACTCTTCAAATAATAATCAAGAGAGTGCTTAAATGCTAACATAGTTGGACTACCCACAACCTCCAGTGGTAGTGCATTCCAAATTTTTATCACCCTTAATGAGAACCAATGCCTTCGGCCTGTGTATTAAACTTTTCCATCATAAGCTGTAGGGATGGGCACGTGTATTATGGAACTGATTTCTAAGATTTAATTCCAGTTGTTCCCAAGGCTGGTTATCAGATAGTGCCCGATAAATAAGACACATGTCCCTCTTAGCCTCTGACACTCCAGGGAACAAAGATCCAGGCTCCTCAGTCTGCCCCATATTCCATATTCTGTACTTCTTAGTTCTTTTCATAGCCCTGTGCTGAACCCTTTCCAGGGCATTTATATCTCCCTTATGGCCTGGTGCCCAGAACTGCACACAGTACTCAGTATGAGGGCTCACCAGAGTGGTATAAAGAGGAAGTAAAACCTCCTTTTTCCTACTTTTGATGTACCTATGTATGCAGCTCAAGATGCTATTGGACCTCTTAACCACATGGTTACAGTGCAAGTGGAATTTAAAGTCATTACTAACCCTGATTCCTAAATCTTGTTCTTCATGTACTACCCTGAGAATCTGGCCATTTAAACTGTAATCCACTTCAGATTTTTTTCCCAAGTGCATTACCGACATTTATCGATGTTAAATGACGCCATATTATCTTTGCCCAGGTCTCCATATGTGATACAGAATAACTTTATTGTGAAACTATAACACTAAAGTTAACCACAGGTAGATATTTTCTCTTTAAACGTTTAGTCCCATCTGCTTGATGATGTGGCACACATTCCTCTCACAGATACACCAGCTGCTACTGTGATAGTTCATGTTACATTGGAAGCCTGATTAAAGGAACCATTGCCATCCCCTTTAAAGGGGTAAAGTGTCTTTCAATCAATCAATTTTTATTTAATATAGCGCTCTTTTCATTGTGATTTAAGGTGCTGGTAGCAGGATGTATCTAAAATGATTGAATACATATAATAAAACAATCCTAATTAATTTATGTTTAGGTTGACTAAATCTAATTATCCAAAAAAAACTGTCTAAATAAAATGTTTTCAGCTTACTTTTAACAAGTTCTAGTGTTGGAATCTCTCATAGAACAAGGAGGGAGTTCCACAAGGTTAGTGCCATATAAGTGAAAGCACGGGCTCTGGATGTTTGCAAACACACCCTTGGAACCTCAAAATCCTCTTCTGCCAAATGGAGGGGATGAAAGGTAGGGGCCATAGGAGGTCTTACAGGTAGCCAGGCTCCTGACTGTGCAGGGCTTTATAGGTCAGTAGATTGACCTTGAAGGTGGCCCGCCACCTAACAGGCAGCCAGTGCAGGGAGCACAGCACAGGTGTAATGTGACATGATCTCAACAGACCAGTCAACAGCCTGGCTGCCACATTCTGCACTAGCTGCAGGAAGTGAAGATCAACCCCCACTAGCCACAGGTAAAGGGCATTGCAGTAGTCGAGCTGGGACGCTCATGAAGGCATGGACCAGTTTTGGCAGATCACCAGGGGTATCAGGTGTTTAATCCTGGTGATGTTTCTCAGATGGTAGAAAGCACTTTGGACCATGGCCGACACCTGAAATTTAAGTGTCAGGTCATAGTTCAGAGCAACACTAAGATTCCTCGCTCACAGAAGTGAGCAACTGGGGAATCCCAAGCCTAAGCCCGAGATTTGCCCAGATTGCACATTGTATACCACCACCAGGCGACCAGATTCCACCACTAGTACGTCAGTCTTATCCAGATTCAGCCTCAATCAATTGGCCCTCATCCAGCCTTGGATCTCAGCAAGGCACCGATTGAATAATGAGAATGCTTTCTGCTGTCCAGGCACAAGAGACAGGTATAGCTGAGAATCATCCACATAGCAGTGAAAACGCAGCCCATACCATCTTATAATGTCTTCTAGTGGTAACATATACACTGCAAACAATATGGGGGACAAGACAGAGCCCTGCAGGAGCCCACACGGCAGGGACATGGATGCCGAGGATAGAATCCCCAACACCACCCTCTGCATCCTACCAGTGAGGAAAGCCAGTCTACAGCAAACCTGCAGGTGCTCCAGCAGTACCCCATGGTCCATGGTGTCAAATGCAGCCAAGAGATCAAGGAGAATAAGAATGGAACAACTTCCTTGATCCCACACCACCAGGAGATCACTCAGCACCTGAACAAGGGCAGTCTCAGTGCTGTGCCTCTTCCTGAAACCCGACTGGAGAGGGTCACAGATGTCGGAGTTGACAAATGGATCTCCAGCTGTAGGGCCACCACCTTCTCAATAACCTTTCCCACAAACGGAAGGCTAGAGACAGGTCCGTAGTTTGTCAGATCCAGTGAAACTTTCCTTTAGGAGTGGTCTTACTGCCGCCTCCTTCAGTGGCTCAGGAAAGACCCCTGTCACTAGAGAACTCGGGACAATCCTAGCCAGAACCTCTTTGCTTCCATTACTGTGCTTTGCTGGCTGTTCTGTACTCCCACCACCCTTTGTGTAAAACACAGTTTGTCAGGTCCGCCTTGAACTGCTCTTCCAAAACAGAAACATAGAACTTGATGGCAGATAAAGACCGCTTGGCCCATCCAGTCTGCCCATTTCTCCCTACCTACACTGTTACCATTTACAGTCCCCGATCTACAGCTCCCCTTCCTTTCCACTATGATTCCTTGTGCTTATCCCATGCTTCTTGAACCCCACCACTGTTTTTGCCCCCACCACCTCTGCTGGAAGGCCATTCTAGGAATCTACCACTCTTCACGTAAGCAGTACTCTCACATCTCTCCTGAATATACCCATCCAACTTCATAGTGTGTCCCCTTCTTCTTGAGCACCTTTTTAGTCTGAAAATACTTCCTCCTGTAACTTATTTACCCCTGTGAGGTTTTAAATGTCTCTATTTTATTCCCTCCTCATTTCTTTCAGAGTGTATACTATATAGTAAGAAATATTATATCAGTTTATTTTTGCTGAAACCAAAAAGCGCTAAATTAATCTGATCGCTAATATTATGTGGAGTGAAATGACAAACTGTGCCAGCATGATTTTATGTCAGCAATCTTTATTCAAACAGAGTACCCAAAATGAAAAATTCAAAGAAATGCTCCAAGACAGGCACCAAGCTAACAATCAAAGAAAAAGACCATTGTTCGTTTCAGCCAAAGTCCTTCATGCAGCAGTCAGTACCTGTAAAAGAAAAACAAATGTACTCCTTGCCCTCAGGTACATGTATATAAGCATACAATGAACTGGTGATCGGACTTACAGGGGGTTGCTGCACACAGTCTCATCAGTCGAATTACACCTGTAAAGAAAACATCACTCAGTACCTCTAATGTCCAAGTGCTGCGCTGTAAACACTGGCAGCACAC
This sequence comes from Neoceratodus forsteri, assembly GCA_016271365.2. NCBI lineage: Eukaryota > Metazoa > Chordata > Ceratodontiformes > Ceratodontidae > Neoceratodus > Neoceratodus forsteri. Next base: position 1,477,148,019 of record CM057453.1, on the reverse strand, counting down.
ACAAATTGTAAGGATGGTATACTCACCACAGCTACCAGTGTTTGATTCAGGCTCTCAGTGTGGCATCCAGAATTTTGGCTTCGTAAAGTCACGTAAGACATAAGCCTTGTAGTCGAAAAGTTCCAGGAAACTGGCATGGAACCACTGCACATGCCGCCCTTCAGTGTCAGTACATGCCCAAATCAAGTTTCAGCTTCTTTGCCTGTCTCCAGCTTTCAGTAACACAAGATCTGCATGCCAGGTAGTGAACTTCTGTTTAAGCAGATCTTTCAGAATTGTATTAATAGAAATGTCTAAAGGCTGCAAAGCATCCATGCGTGAAAGGCGGCCATGCAGATTCAATCGGGCGCTAATATGTACGGTACTGCCCACCACGCTAAATAAAGAGGGCACGGATATAAACTGCTATACAGTATATTAAATCCTTTAGTCTCTCCTGTAGAGGCTTTTGATGCAGACCATGCACCATTTTAGTTGCCTCCTCTGGACTGCTCCACTCTGTCTGTATTCTTCTGGACCTGTGGTCTCCAGAGCTGGACACAGTACTCTGGGTGGGATCTTTCCAGTGATCTATACAGAGGCAACACCACCTGCCTCTTTCAGCTGGAGATACCCCTATCTGTGCACAGTAGGCCTCCCTACTGCCTTGTCACACTGCCTGGCCACATTTAGGTCATCCAGTATGATTACTCATAGGTCTCTTTCCTGCTTGGTGGTCATCAATACCACTCCACCTATTTTATACTTCACACCTGGGTTTCTGTGCCTCTCGTGTATTATTTTGCACTTTTTCACATTAAAATCTAGCTGCCATACTCTTGACCACTGCTGTAGTTTTCTCAGGTCTCTACTCATCTTCCCCGGGAGTTTCCACTCTGTTGCAGATTTTGGTGTCATTCACAAAGAGGCAGACCTTCCTTCCAGATCCTCTGCAATGTCACTTATAAAGACATTAAATAGGACAGTCCCAGCACTGATCTCTGAGGCACCCTATTGGTTCTCTCCCTTCCTCAGAGTGAACTCTGTTTACCACCACCCTCTGTCGGCTATCCCTAGCCAATATCTTATCCAGTTTACACCCTTTAGACCCACTCCTAAGCTACCCAGCTTGCTTAATAGTCTCCTATGTGGAACAGTGTTAAAAGCCTCACTGAAATCTAGGTAGGCCACGTCTGCCACTCCACTCTGAATAGATTTATTTATTTATTTATTGCATAAGATCAGAATTACAACTTTGAGTCATAGACTTTTGCAAAGGCTCCACGTCAGTTACAGAGGGTGGAGGGAGTACAAAAATACAGGGAAGCATACATAGTCATGCAGTATCCAGGAAAACATACATTAACAGTCAGCATTCATAAACAGTACTGGCAGTGCAGTCCAGGCTTTAACTTAGTTTACCAGAGACAGTGGTAGGCAGCTATCCGGATTCCATTAGTTAGAGATAGGTAGGAAGCAGATTCATAGGGTCGAGGAGGACCCTGTGTCAGTTGTAGGGGGGAAGGGGCCATTTGCTGGGAAGGAGATTAGCCACAGTCACAGTTTGCAGTCTCAAGTAGGTGAACTTTGAGGCCCACTTTGAATAGGGAAATGCTATGGGTCTGAGAGAGCTGGGGAGGTAGAGCATTTAGCCAAAGGGGAGCACGGTACTGGAAAGATCTTTGGCCTAGAGATGTTCTACAGTGGGAACCTGGAATGAGGAGTTTGCTGCTAGCCGTATTTCGCCTGTGGGGGACAGAGCTGATTAGAGAGGAGGCCAATGGGGGCAAGCTGAAATGTATTTTTTGCGAGAACGAGGTGTGGAACTTAGTCTTTGTTGGAAGTTTAACCAGCCGGCCAAATCGTGATAGGTCACAGGTATGGTTAGCCTGTCACTGTCGGTGACTAGTCGGCAAGCTTTATTCAGGGCAGTGTTAATACTACATTGAGCGGTGGGTTCAGCTGATCCATATATCGTTATCCGTAGTCAATTGGAGAGGATTGATGAGGAGACAGCTAAACGCATGGCCTGTGTGGGTAGGCAGTGTTTGAGTCTGTAGAGTATGCCCACTCTGGCGTTGACAGCTGAGGAGAGGTGTTGAATGTGACTATGGTAGGAGAGGAAGGTATCTAGTGTGATGCCCAGATATTTGAAATTTGTAACGTGTTCAAGGGGTGCCTTGTGAGTTTTTGATTAGGAGGGTCGACTGCCTGTGAGGGCTTTGCCAGTGCGCAAAGATCATGGCTTTAGTTTTTATAGTTGATGATCAGGCAGTGTTCATTAAACCATGTCTCTAGCTCCCTGAAAAACCCTGAAGGGCAAGTTGGAGGGTGCTTGGCTGTGGGTGTTTCAATATAGCACTGCATCATCAGCATAGAGAAGCAGATGACCACTGCAGGCCTTGGGAAGCAAGTTTAAAAAGAGGGTGAAAAGAAGAGGCTGAGAATAGAACCCTGTGGGACTCCAGAGCGCACAGCTTTGCAGGAGGAGATGGTGGCATTTAACTTGACTTGTTGTGTCCGGCCTGAGAGGTAATCTTTGAACCAGGCTGTAGTCTCAGGGACCACATTTAGTTTTGGGAGGACACAGAGCAGCAGATCATGACTGACCGTGTCAAATGCCTTGGTCAGATCCACAAAGATTGCTCCAGCAATAGAACCTGGTCCAGTGCCTCATGGATGAAAGAGGGAATTCAGTGAGTGCAGTGACCGTGCTATGGCCTGTCCGGAAACCATGCTGAGCCTGGCAGAGGAGGTTGTGTTTGGTTAGGTGTTCTGTTATCTGGTCCAAGACTATTTTTTCAGAGCTTTGAGAGAGGGGAAGTATTGAGATCAGTCTATAGTTGCTTGTGTGCGAGGGTCGCCACTCTTCAGAATGGGGTGATTATGGCCGCTTCCAGATTGATGGAAACTGTCCGAGGCAGAGAGAGAGGTTGATAATTTTAGTAAGGTGGGTAGTATCACATCCAGTGTCAGCCGGATAAGTTTAAGATCAAGTGAATCATTGCTAGCAGGGAATTGGCGATAGCTTTGAAATGTAATGTTTTGCCTCACGGCAGGAGATGATTCTCAGCCTGAAAGGTAATGGGTCTAAATTACACGGTGTGTCAGGATGGGGTGGGGGGAGCAGGGTGGAAGAAATTAGGGGAGGATATGGGAGATCCGAGGCTGGAGTTAAGGGCTTCTGCAATAGTGTAAGGATCTTGGGTGACATCGCATATATGGTGAGTTGGGAAGGGTGGGAGAGGGATTTCCCATTGAGTTCTTTTATGTTGCTCCAGAATTTTTGCCGTCTCCCAAGAGGTGGTTAGGGTTTGTTGGTAGTAAGTGGCCTTTGCCTGTCGATAGCCCATGTACATTTATTGCGGGCCTCATGGTATAGCTGTCTATCCTGAGTGCGCTGAGAGTCTAGAGCCTTTGCCAGAGGTTGTCCTCTGTTGGAGCAGGTTCAGTAGTGAGGACGTGATCCAGGGGCGATTCTAGTTTTCGCATTTGCTTGGTAAGGGAGAAAATAAGTCACAGGCTTTGTTGAATGTGGTTATGAAGTGGCGAGAGCTAGGTCAGCTGACTGCGTTGTGTAAATGGGGGAGCCAGTTGCTGGTAGTTAGGTGTGCTTGAGTTTCTGTAGGCTCCCTCTTATTAGCCGCCTCTGCATGGAGATTTTTGGGGGCACGGGCAATTTACTCCGACCACAAGCAGGTCACCGGGAGTGGTCACTAATAGAATCAGGGAGCACCATGACCTGGGAGAGGTTTTGTGGCCTGTTGGTGAAAATAAGGTCTAAAAGGGTGGAGGTCCCGGATCTAGTGTCCCTTCTGGTTGGAGAGGTGACGAGTTGGCAAGGTCAGACGCCAGAGCGTGTCTCTGAAGCTGGATGAGGCTGTGGATAGCCAGTTGACATTGAAGTCACCCATTAAGATGATTTCGCTAGTATTTGGTAGGTGGAAGATAGTGTGGAGGATAGAGTTAAATGCGAGTTTGGGTTTCTTGGGGATATAGGCTGAGATGATGTGGAGCGTTTGGAACCCAGGCTGAGTTTGACAGTTAGGGTCTGGGCCATACTGCGGCACAGGTGTGAACTACGGCATGGAGAGAGGATTATCATAAATTGCACAGCTACCACCTTCTCTTGCAGGCCCTATCGCCCTGAAGAGGGAATAATTACTGAGGAGACCACATCATTGGTATTCTGTCAGAGAGCCAGGTCTCTGAGAGGGCAAGAATGTCCGTGTATGTTGGGCAATCCAGCCTTGAAGAGGGGTAAGTTTTTGAAAGGCTGCATATATTTAGAGTAGCTAGCAGTAGATTACCCCTAGGGTGTTTTGGAGATGCCTTAGCGCAGGGTGGTCCTGGGTTGGGGTGGATATTGCCAGATATTAATAAGAGTAGAAGGGTGTGCGCAGGAGGGCCAGCCTGCAGAGTTTGGATAGTGGCGTTGGGATTGGTAGGATGTGGGTTTTAATCGCTGGAGGTGGGAACTGGGAGATTAGGAATGACACATGCTAGAAGAGGCGAGGAAGTATGGGGGATGGTTATAGGGTCTGTCAGGGTGGAGGGGTTGAGAGCTAGGGGGTGGGGAAGCACTAAGGTACAATGTGTAGCATGAGAGGAAGTGAGGGTTAGGGTGAGAGTGTGTGGGAATAAGCCAGCATTTTCGTTATGGCTTGTAAGTGGATGTGGGAGGGACAGGGTCTGAGGTCATCATTGGTGGAATAGTGGTTAATGGGAAGGTTGAGATAGTGTGGTTTGGGTGCCTCTAGAGGGGGTTGATTAGCTTGTAGAAGGGTCCCGGAAGTCAGAAGGATTGTCAGTAGCAGAGATAACATTATGTATGATGATAGCGATAGATATGCAGCAGTGGCCACTAGTGTTAACTTTGTATAACCTGCAGCTGGAAAAGTGAGCTGATAGGTTATTTAGCCACCTCACGTGACACCCTTAGCTATAAGTTCGAGAGCCAACCAAGGGTGGTGGTGGGGCGTGGGGAGCTGAACGCATAGCATTCGGCAGGGGCCAAGCCTGAGCACCAGATAGCAGTGCACAGTTTAAGGGCGCTTTGCAGCCGCTGGTAAAGGCGCCAAAATGCGGTGGAAGTCGAGCAGTCTTTCCAAACGGTCGCGACTGCTTTCTGGTGAGAGGAGCAAATTACCTTGATGGAAGCTGTGCTTTTGGGCAAGCGGGTGGGCTAGAGAGCTGCAGGAGAGCTACGGACTGGCCCTCACGACCTCCGGTCTCCTGGGGGAGGGGTGGTATCTGCAGGAGAGGGAGAGACAGGGGGATTAAATACACAGTAAGGCAAAACAGATTAAGGATTAGGTGGGTTGTTACAGGAGAGGAAAGAAGAGACAAAGTAGGGCAGGCTGATCAAATTACAGATTCAATGCTTATGGGACATAATTTGTGGAAAATAAAGGCAGCGCAGAGCTCAGAAATCTGCACCCAGATAACCCTGATTAAAACTTTCCCACTCGCTAAGATGTCTGCATACAGGTATTTCCTTTTAGCAATTTATCCCATTCGCTGAGATGTCTGCACACAGGTATTTCTTTTAGCAATTTATACTGTAATCCCTCGAAATGTATGTTTACTGAGTGTACATTCCGCTTAGCCCATACCTCAGTTGCTGAAATTGTGGAGAAAGAAAAACTAAAATAGGGACAAGATATACCCTACACAGACTTTCACCCACTAATCACTTTTGCTACTCTGCTTACAATATGGCAACAAATAAGGCTCAGCAAGCAAATTCAGTTCCAGCCAGAGCACCAGATAGCAGTGCACAGTTTAAGGGCACTTGCAGCCATTGGTAAAGGCGCCAAATGCGGTGGAAGCCGAGCAGTCTTTCCAAACGGTCGCGACTGCTTTCAGGTGAGTGGAGCAAATTACCTTGACGGAAACTGTGCTTTGGGCAAGCGGGCGGGCTAGCGAGCTGCAGGAAGGCTTGACTGGCCTCGCAACCTCCGTCTCCTCGGGAGGTGGTATCTTGATGGAAGTTGTGCTTTTGGGCAAGTGGGTGGGCTAGCGAGCTGCTGGGAGGGCTTTAGACTGGCCCTCGCGACCTCCGGGTCTCCCTCGGGAGGGGTGGTGGTATCTTGATGGAAGCTGTGCTTTGGGCAAGCAGGCGGCTAGCGAGCTGCAGGAGGGCTTCGGGACTGGCCCTCACGACCTCCGGGTCTCCTTGGGGAGGGTGGTATCTTGATGGAAGCTGTGCTTTTGGGCAGCGGGCGGGCTAGCGGCTGCAGGGAGGGCTTCGGGACTGGTCCTCGCGACCTCCTGTCTCCTCGCCGGGAGGGGGATTCGTTTGACACATTTCACCCTCCCAGAAACCATGCTGCCTTCAGGTTTCATAACCCGCTGGATTCAAGATATTCAACAGTCCTTTCCTTCAGCAGTGATTGCATTAATTTTCCCACCACCGGGTCAGGCTGACTGGCTATCTGTAGTTGCCAGCCTCCTCCCTGCTACCACTCTTGTGTAGTGGGACTACTTCCGCCCTCCTCCAGTCCTCTGGAACCACTCCTGTTTCCAGCGAGCTGTTAAATAGAACTGTCAAGAGTCAGCCCAGTGGCGTGGAGGACTGAGGCACTGGCACCTTACCTCCTGCCACACCAGCGACCCAGGGTCAGGAACAGAATCAGGCTGCTCGGGACCAGCCGGCTGAGGATTGATCAAGCGTCCCAAGACAGCTGTCCTTTCTCAAGGAGGCGGGTTAGAGTGGCGTGCTGCTTGCCTGCCATCCAGTGATGGCTAGGTGGCAGCACATGCATGTCACCATGCAGAAAAGGAACCCACGTTCAGGACACCGGGCTGTCTCCGTAGAAGCAGACCTCACGCCCATTGCATGTACGTGGGCCCAGGGAGAAAATGGAGGAAAACCACCCCAGGCAGCAGGATGATTGACCGATCCCTTCAGGCCTTGCACTGATGGCCGGACACAGCCACAAGTCCTGTGGTAGAGGACAATGGTTAAGGTAAGTCATAGAAGAGCCAGGTGACAGGGGCGGGGGTCGGTCAGAAGGGCTCAGAGGGAGAACCAGGAAATGAGAAAATAAAAAAAGAACTGTCAGAGGTGCAGCAGTATTTCCCAGTGATCCGCATACCATTGGGTGCACCCAGTCTGGCCTCATTGGTTGTTCACCTTTCATATTAGCATGTCCTTAAGGACTCTTGCCTCTTAAACAAGCATTTGTCAATGCCGAATGTTTGCATGCTGGCATTAGCAGTGGAAGTGCAGGAGGTAGACAGATGCAGTATAGGAATGGCATTGAAGTATTGAACTGATGCCAACTCCACCCCCACCCTGCAGAGATGGACAGGCATTGGGGGTGCCTTTGGGTCGCCGTTCATTATGACCACTATTTCATCTCACCCTACCCTGCAGACACTGACAAGTGTCAAGGTGTGCCTTGGGTGTTGGTTTACATTTGCCTCATTCCATATGGAAATACACTGAAATGGGTGTAGTATGGAGAATGGGGTGAACTCTGGAGCCAAGGGTCCAAGGCGCACCTCAATGTCTGTCAGTGGCTGCAGGGTGGGTGTGGGGTGGAATGGCATGAGCATTACTGTCGACAGTCCCAAGTCACACCCCTGATGCCTGTCAGTTCCTTACATGGTAGGCGCTATGGTTGAAAACCCTAATGCCCCCATGCTTGGTATTTTTACTCCAAGTTTTCAACATGGACTTTTAGACCCCACCGCATGAACAGTGACACTATCAGTTCATTAGCTAAAGGTGATTTTGCACAGCGACAGTGCCATTTGACGACACAGGCGCGAAACACATTTCGAACAGGATGTGAAAATGACAGCTGTACTATTCATGAGGAGGTGTAAAACATGGTAATGCTGAAAATCTGGAATGAAAATATAAAAACTGGTGAAGTCATGAGCGTGCGTAGAAACTCGCTAACGACACCCGTAATGTAATTAGTTTGGGGATTTTACAGCAGATTTTCAACATAGGCATTTTGGGACCGCCACTCATGAACAGTGTCACTGTGATTTTCTTAATTTGTCCGAACACTGATTTCCCACAGCGACTGTGCAATTCTGCGCTGGAAGTGTGAAAACACATTTCGGCCAGGGTGTGAAAATGACAGCTGTACTGTTCATAGAGTGTGGAAAATGCCAATGTTGAAAATCTGGACTGAAAATATTACAAATTGTGAACTTAGGAGGGTGCGTGGAACCCGCGTAATGCACACTTGTAACACAGCCATTTTATGGACTTTTGTCCCAAATATTCAACATAGCTCTGGTATCACTAACTGACTATCTGGCACCCTTCACCATGCGGTATGGAGCAATCCTAGTTGGTGACCTTAACATAAACTGGCTCAGCACCTCCTTCCTCAATCTGGGACACTTTGCCGCCCAAGATCTGACGCAACTCACCCAACCCACTAGAATAAACCCAAAAACAGGAACCAGCACCCTACTGGATGTACTCATCACCAATCGACCTCAAAAATCCAAAACATCCAGGTCCTACCAGACTTCCTAAGTGACCCCCCCATCCTATTTCTTTGGGCAGCCCCAATCCCAAACCCAAAGCGCAGACCACCCTCCGAAGGCGCCTTCACCGGTGGGCTGAAAAACTTAGGCAGTTTCTCACCCAGATAAACTGGTCCCCATTCAGCATGCACCGACATTGACACTGCCTCGCTTTCTTCTCCCAAACATTCAACAATGCCTGTGATCTCTTTGCACCCTTCACAAAAACCAGATCCAAAACAGAATGCACCTTGGGTCAGCCCGGCCCTCCTACAATTGCTTAGAAATCGGGATAACCTCTGGCACGTGCCACTGAAATGGGCCAGCTGGCTGATGGACAAACCTACAATGCAGCCCAGAATAAGTGCTCCTGGGTGGTCCGTAAAGCCAAGGCTGACCATTACCAGGCCACGCCACATCTACCTGAGGCTCGGCCCGCTAGTTCTGGGATAATATTAAACAGTTAAATGGTAAGTCACGGTCCCTCCTCCATCTCAGCTCTCTAATGATGGTACTACCTCCACCGATCCTGCCTTCCTATAGCTAACTGCCTCAACACCGCTTTCACCTTAGCTCAGTCCTCCCAGTAATTTCTTTGAACCCCCAAACCAACCCCCTAGTCCGCCACCACCCCAGCTTCCATCTGCGCAAGGTATCTGCTCAGGAGGTCAGACCCATCCTTATCAAAGCTTTAAATGGCAACAATCCTGGCAGTGACTCACTGGATCCCAGTATCCTCAGGTTGGTGCTAGATGAAGTCCTAGCTCTGCTCACCAGCCTATTAAACCAATCGCTCTGCCTGGGACAATTTCCACTGCCTGGAAAGCAGCCATTGTCATGCCCATTCATAAAGGTGGTGACAGGTCTTCAACCAACAACTACCGACCAATCTCCATCCCCCCAAAAGCCCTGGAAAAGTCGTGGCCATTCAAATCACCAAATATCTATCCAAGCATGACATCTTATGCCCTGAGCAGCATGGCTTCCGTGCTGGCCACAGTACCAGCACTCGCGCTAATTGAATTCTCCAATTTCCTTCACGCCTCCCTGGACACCAACTCACTAGCTGGTGCAGTGTTCATCGACCTATCAAAGGCTTTCGACACTGTCTCCACCCTCTCCTGCTGAACGCCCTCTGTCACACTGGCCTCGTGGCTGGCCCACTAGCATGGTGCCTAAGCTACCTAAACGCCGGTCACAGTGTGTTAAAATCAATGGAACACTCTCTGATACCCATCCCATACACTCAGGAGTTCCCAAGGCTCCATCCTGGGCCCCTCCTCTTACTCTATCTGAACACCCTGCCCAGAGCTTGCTTTGGCAAATGCTTCTGTATGCTGACGATGCTGTCATTTTGCCACCCACCGCAATCCCATCTCCCTTCAGGATTCCCTACAACAGTCCTTCAATGAGGCAGATGCCTGGTTTAAGGAGCACAGACTTATCATTAATCTTAAAACCAAAGCTATGCTTTTTCCACCCCAAAACAAAGCTAGCAACCACCCACTCCATATTTTTCCTAGTACCAAACAGCCTCTGGAACAAGTCTGCTCCTACAAATACCTCAGGATTACCTTCAACTCAGCCTCACATTCCACGACCACATTGATGCCTTGCATCTGCCACCAACTTATCTGACTTGGCATCCTCTTCTGCCATCAAAGCTGCCTCCCCAAGTGCTCTCCGGCTCACCGTTACATCCTCAGTACTGTCCCTTGTAGACTATGGCATACCAGTCTATGGTGCTGCTAACACGACTGCCCTCAAAAAATTCACATAACCCTAAATAAGGCTTGCAGACTGATTACTGGTTCCCCAGGCTCACACACACCTTGTCAACTGTATAGCGATGCTAAACTCCTGACCTTAGATGAACGGCTTCGCTATCATACCTGCCTACTCACTAAAAAAAAACTACTTGGGCTCTCCCACCAGGGTGACTGCATCGATCCACCAGATCCCGCCCACTGTTGCTACACGGTCCTCCAACAAGACCGCCCCTACTGGTCCCCAGGTCAAGAACCACTCACGGTCAGAGGTCTTTCTGGTACAGAGCCCCATTCTGGTTTAACTCTCTCCTGCCCCATCTCCAATGCTACCTCAATCTCCAAATTCAAAACCACCCTTTGTAGCCAACTCTTCAACTCTCGTAGCTGCTCCTGTCTCTAAATGAGGCCCTACCTCAACCTCTCCACTCATGACAATGCCCGCCAGGCAGCTCCCCGCCTAGCCCACCCTCCACCCTTACCCAGCACACATTCCTAAGAATAACCTGGCCAGAGCCTGCTGTCTCATGCCAGTTGATTGCTCAACATGGAAACCAATTGTGTAAGACCCACCTCAATTACCTGTACCCTGTAACTCAAATGTATGTTATTTAACCACAGTATGACGTGGCGCCTCTAACAAATGCCTATTTGAAGAAAACCTGTACTATGTAATCTAAATGCTATGTATGTCTCAATGTGACGAGGTACCTTCGAAACGAGCCTCTGGCTCAAAGGTTGTAAACTGATTCTCACAAATAAATAAAATAAAATAAATAAAGACATCTGCTCATGAATAGTGTCACTGTGACTTTCTTAATCTGCCTCAAACATTGATTTTGCACACGAACTTCAGCGCCATTGTGCGCTACATTGTGAAAACACATTTTGGCAAGATGTGAAAAATGACATCTGTACTGTTCATAAGGAGGTGTGGTAAAATGCCAATGTTGAAAATCTGGAGTGAAAATATAAAATTCTCCAAGTTACAAGCGTGTGTAGGAACTGCACAATGCATGCTTGTAAAACAGTAATTTAGGAATTTTCACAAATTTCAACATAGGATTTTGGGGCTACCTCATGATTCAGACACTGTCATTTCGTTACTTGTCCCAAAAGGTGGTTCTGTGCAGTGACCACGAAATCACCTTGCGGACCGAATAACAAAATGACAGTGACTGAGTTCATGAGGTGGGGTCCCAAGAACCCCATGTTGAAAATTTACTGAAAAATCTCCACAAGTGGCTGAGATGTGCACAAAGTTTTAAAAAAAACATTTATGTCATTAACAGCTTACTGCATTTCTTCAGTTAGCGGTCAGCTTTGAAGAGTGCAGATGTGTTCCGGTCCGCAAGATCATCATGTCAGGCTCCAGAGGTACATATAGGGGTGAGGGGGCTGTGGGGATGTGGGTACGAGAGGGTGGGTTGGGGGAGGGAGGCAAGAGAGTTAATGAGGATCATTTTCATTTGTTATAGGTGGTTTGTTTTTGTTTTTTTAGATGACGGGAATTTTGCCATGCTGGGGTGGCTCCCAGCGTGGCACCTGGAAGCTTGTTTGGGAGACAGTGGAGCCAATGTGGGATTGGGCACCCCGTGGGAATACGCGACTTCTGCCACAGTGGGGTGGGCTCCCGGCGTGGCACCTGGAGTTTGTTTGGGGGGCAGTGGAGCCAATGGGGATTAGACACCCTGTGCACCATACAGACTTTCGCTGCATGGGGTGGGCTTCAGCATGGCACCTGGAAGTTTGTTTTGGGGGCACTGGAGCCGACAGGGATGGGCACCTCGTGGGCCATACAGACTTTTACCATGCTGGGGTGGGCTCCCAGCATGCCACCTGGAAGTTTGTTTGGGGAGCAGTGGAGCCGATGAGATGGGCACCCCGTGGATATACAGTGTGGGGGTGGAGGGACATGACAGGCTGGGGTGGGCTCCCAGCATGCTACCTGGGTGTTTGTTGGGGGGCACTGGAGCCGATGGGGACCGGGCTGTTCCGTCGGAAAAAATTAGCTGGGAGTGGGTCCCAGGATGGTAGCCAGGTAAAACACTGGCCAGACAACAGGACACAGCAGGTAATAGTAAATGGAGTCCACAGTGAAGAAAGGGAGGTTACCAGTGGGGTACCGCAGGGCTCAGTACTGGGGCCGGTCCTTTTAATGTCTTTATAAGTGACATTGCGGAGGGTCTGGAAGGGAAAGTATGTCTCTTTGCAGATGACACAAAGATCTGCAACAGGGTTGATATGCAAGTTGGGTGGAAAGGATGAAAAGGGACTTGGCAAGGTTGGAAGAATGGCAAAATGTATGGCAGCTTTGACTCAATGCAAAGAAGTGCAAGTAATGCACCTGGGCAACAAAAACCCAGGGAAGAGTACAAATGGGGGTGAGATACTGACAACAACAAAAATGGAAAGGGACCTCGGGTAGTCATATCAGACGACCTAAAGGTGGACCAGCAATGTGAGAAGGCAGTAAAGAGAGTTGGGGGATACTGGGATGCATAGGGAGAGGCATCACCAGTAGAAAACAGGAAGTTGTTGGCCCTCTGTACAGACAGTTGGTGAGACCCCATCTGGAGTACATGTACAGTTCTGGAGACCCCATCTCCACAAAGACATAGACAGGGTGGAGGCTGTTTAGAGGAGGGCACCAAAATGGTGCAGGGTCTGCACCAGAAGACATGTGAAGAAAGACTAAAGGAGCCTAAGATGTATAGCATTGAGGAAAGGAGGGAGAGAGGGTACATGATAGAAACTTTTAAATGCCTCAGTGGAATCAACAAAGTCCAAGAGGTAGCATCTTCCACAAAAGAGATGTGCAAGAACAAGAGGGCACAATTTGAAGATAGAGAGGGACAGCTCAGAGGTAATGTGAGGAAGTATTTCTTCACAGAGAGGGTTGTGGATGGCTGGAGCGGCCTTCCGTGGAGGTCATAGAGTCAAAACAGTGGGAATTCAAGAATGCATTGGACAGACATAAGGCAATTCTATTGGGGGTAGGAGGAAGTAGGCTGTTGGTTAACTAGAATCTGCAGCTTATCTGTTAGATAGGAAATGGCCAGATTAGATGGGCCAAGCAGTCCTTATCTGCCGTCAAATTCCATGTTTCTATGTCTATGACAGTTGGCAGTATCCAATTGCCTGCGACGGCAGTATGCAAAGTACCTACGTTATCACAACTGATTGTAGCTGTGTTTTTCTCTGAACTGTCGCCTACTGCATCTGAATGGCTGTCATAGACAGCTCGGACATTTATTGGTGCGGTGCGGCCGTGTCTGCAAAAGGAGCAGGGCATTGTGGGAAGCTGGAGCAGCCACCTACGAAAAATCATATGGTGGCACTATGCTTCTTGCACATGTGTGCAAGCAAACATAAAAAGATAGTGTCCACCTCCCACCCTCCAAAGCTTTTGTTACTTTGTGGCCCCTCCTCTTCTCCTTCCTCTGTGAAGACTGAACAAAAGTATTTGCTCAGGATGTCTGTCTTATCTTGGTCCCTCCTTGCTATGTCCTCTAGTGATTCTACTTTCTTCTTTTAATTCAATATTTAATATTTGTATTAGTTAACTACAGTATATTAGATATAATTTCCTGTTAACATTCTAATACATTTCACAGATGATCACATGGCTTCAAAAAGGGGATGAGATACTGTAACTACATGTACTTGTAGGAGAAGTATTGTATGCTGTATTGCTAGTACCCATTTCTTTTTGTTTGCATGTTCTTTTTTCTGAAATGTGTAATAGGAGAATCTGCATGGAAGTGCCCAGTGTTTGGGAGGATCAGGGCCATTTCCAGTGAGGCTGCAGCCCTCAGGGCATAAAGGTTCAGTAGAAGCTCTAGGGGTTGCAGCTTCATTACTCCTAGGACCCAAGGGTCAGAGTGGGTGGGTGGTTGAACTGTGGGGGAGGATAAGGATGGAAGGCACACTGTAGGGGATGGGGAGGCACCTTGGGTGGAAACTAGGAACTAGTTTGCACCTCTGACAGAACTCCATTAAGCTCCCTGACCCCAAGGCAGTAAAAACACAAAGTGAGCTGGCTACATCTGGCAAAAGTACACCAAAGGTAGTGGGGCATGGTAGGAGGAAGAAGAGGGTAATAGTGTTGGGAGACTCCATTGTAACATGACGGGGAGGTTGCTGTGTGCCTCCAACTGGGAAGAGAGTTTTGTACACTGTATGCGGGACTTAAACAGTGAATAGGGTCCTGTCCCAGCTGGAGAAGCTCATCAAAGCAGTGGAAAGGAAGTGAGACATGGAGATTCTTTAGGAGCAATGATCTGGTGTGGCGCTGTGTGGAGAGAGAGTAAAGGATGGCTTTAGAGAACTAGGCAGAAGCTGAGGTAACTGCAGAGATGGTAACCTTCCCTGAGGTCATACTGGTGCCATGATAGAGTAAGGACAGGTAGGATAAAATAAGGGAGTTCACCACGTGGCTATAGCATGTGGTACCACTGCACAAGAGTGAGCCTAGGATGACCCTGGAACAACTGGACGGTTAGTCTGACCTCCAATAAGATTTAACTGATGCGAGGCCATCTGAAGGAAAGGCTAATCAGGTTCCTTGAAGCAATTTGGCTCTAGGATGACCTCCAGGACAAAAGGAAGCATTGGTTCATGTCCAGTAGATCCTGTTAAACTAACCTGATCAGCTTTTTAACTGGGTAACGAAGGCAGTGGACAAAGACAGGCATTGACATTCTATACTTTGATTTCAGCAAGGCCTTCAATTCGGTGCTACACAAGATGTTGATCAGGAAGCTGGAGGACGAGGGGTGGAAAGTAAATTAATAAGGTGTGTGGCAAATTGTCTCAGTGCTAGGACCCAAAGGGTGGTGGTGGTAGGCTCTCAGGTACAAGGGAGGCCACCAGTGGGGTCTTGCAGGAGTCAGTGTTCAGCCGGTGTTGTTTTTAATGCATTCATTAATGACACTGGGGATGGCATTAAGAGCAAACTCCACCTCTTTGTGAGCGACACCAAGCCCTGTGGGAGGTGAACACAGATGAAGGGTGCAGGATCTAAAAGAAGACCTAGCGAAACTAAAAGGTGGTCTGGCATATGGCAGCTAGAGTTCTGTGCTGAGAAGTACAAGGTCATGCACATAGGAGGAAAGAACCCTGGGGCAGAGTACAGTCTAGGAGGGTCAGGTTCACTGAATCAGAGGAGGAAAAGGACTTGGGGATGGCCATTACCAGTGACCTAAAGCAGACTATGTAGTGTTGAGAAGGCAGCAGCAAAGGCAAACAGAATGCTAGGCTGTATTGCTACAGGGTTCACAAGCAGAAGGGTGAAAGTTATCCTGCTGCTGTAGTGATCCTGGGTGCAGCTGCACCAATAGAAAAGCATGCAGTACTGGAGTCCCAGCATGAAGAAGGATATCAACCAGCTCAAGGCAGTTCTGAGGAGGGCAACAAAAATGGTTCAGGGACAACATGGCACATGAGGACAGATTGAGACAACTCAATATGTACGCACTCAAGGAGAGGAGAGACTTATTTCTGCTGAATCTGAGTTTCTCCCAGCCCAACTGGACCATACATTTGGTAGACAACATCAACTAGGTTTAATGTGTATTTATCAATTTGTGGACCAACATGGAGTAGTTCCTTTGAACACTTACAAAAAAACATGCCCGTGAACCAGAAGAGAACTTTTCTGATACTTACAAATATGAGCATTCCTGCTCCATAAAGAAAAAACAAAACATATCTTCTGCACCCCATCCCAGTGCTACTAAAACATTCATGGATGCCATTCAGTGGCATACTGGTACCATTATTAAATAATTTATATCAGGCCCGACTTTCTTGGAGACACCACACAATCAGTTTTAGACACCTGGAATAAAGAATTGCATACACAAATGTCATATGCTTTTGGTTCAAAACACTCTTTTCCCTCACTAAAACCCTAGCTGCCCTTTACTGGAGAGATTTTGCCCGGAAGTGCTGCATCAGATATTTGTGAACTCTGGCAGCATTATCAAAAATCTACATGGCATCTTCTGGTCATGGCTGGAGAAATTGGACAGCAGCGAGCTGATCACACCCATCTGTTATGGTCGCCTAGTATTGTCGCCTTTTGGTTAGACATTTCTGAATAAATGTGTAACCCCTCTGCAAATGGGGGTTCCCAAAAAGACTTCAGGAGCTTGCTTGAATGCTCCAAGCCTGAATGGTGTTTGGCATTTAAGCCATTTATCAGTGAGTGTTTTAGAGCCTCTGGTACTGTCTCTTTAAGAGCTGTCTGCTTGCAGACATAATTAGTTTGTATGGGGGACTGTGTGTCTTTCTGAGTACCACTCGAGCTGCTGCCAATTCACTTCATTTTGCAGTCACTAGGAGTGCAAAGGGAACCTATCTGAAAGATGTAACTGTTTGCCAGAAATTATTTAGAGTAATAATGAAATTACAGTTTGTCTAACCTGCTTTCTTTGCAGTCAGAACTGTGTCTGCTAGTTCCCCATTCTAGTTTTGAACTGCTGAACTGGACCAATCAGTGTGGGGTAAGCTAGCTCTAAAATGGTGCCTTGACGAATCAGAACTTGGACTCATAATCTGAGCCAGCCACAAGAGGATTGATGTAACCCTAGATGGCGCTATCCCAGGGGCTACTACCCTGCCTGATTTGCCACTAACAGGTTGAGGGCCTGGATCCAATGGCGGTGCCTCCACCCAGAGGTCAGGGTTTGCAATAGTTAAACTAACTTGGTCACAGCCCTCTGGGACACTGCAACCCCTTTCTTCCCACTAGTGGCCCACACAATATATCAGAATTACCTTCACAGTATACACTTACCCCAGGTCTGGTTCCGCACTGGGACCTCCTGTGAAATGAGATACAGTGCAACAATCACAGTACAGTACTTTAACATAGACAAATACCTCAGGCAGTATAACTTTGCTGAAACAAGCAGCTCTGATTTATTTAGGGGATATAACAAGGACAGGGGAAATCAGGTTAATTAGCTTATCACTCTAATAATCTATCTATGGCTCTGTGCACAGGCCTATCCCTATCAGTTACTGTCCCTGGGTACCCAAGCCCTAGTGGCTAGTCCAAACCGTGGCAGCTGGTAGGGCCCTTTCACACAGAGAAAAGGAGAATTAAACAGTCAGCAGTACAGTAATTCCATTTGGATTTAATGTGGCAATTCAACAGGAGCAACCCTGAATTAGTACTCACGACCTCCAAATAAGATAGGGTCCTTCAATGTCAGCAGGGCTCACTTGAGGTACACAAACCTCTTCACACATCCATATAAAGAAAGCACTATACCAGGCAGGCTGCATCTGTATCCCGATCGCAATTACTGCACAATACCCGGAGAACACACAGCAGATTCAGTTCCTGACAGACCGAGTGCAATTTTCAGCAATTCTTCCAGTCTTCTACAGGGTGAGCCTGGTTTCTACTCTTCAGAGATCCTTTGATTCTTTTCACAGGACAGATTCAGTCCTAACAAGCTGCAGACCGGAACTCTGGGCCTACACACGTTTTTGACTAAACTGCACACTGAAAAAGCACAGGGCTCCTTCCTTCTTCACTGCCAAAGCTCAACTGAACTCCAACTGACAAACCGGCACTTCCTTTGAGTTCCTCCCAGTTCTTGACTGGATTGGCTGTCACTCACAATAGACTGCTGCTGTTGGTCCAAAAAGGCACTGAAGTCTAAACTACATCTCCCAGAGTCACTGCCCATACAATCCTCTTGTGGCTGGCTCAGATTATGAGTCCAAGTTCTGATTCGTCCAAGGCACCATTTTAGAGCTAGCTTACCCCACACTGATTGGTCCAGTTCAGCAGTTCAAAACTAGAATGGGGAACTAGCAGACACAGTTCTGACTGCAAAGAAAGCAGGTTAGACAAACTGTAATTTCATTATTACTCTAAATAATTTCTGGCAAACAGTTACATCTTTCAGATAGGTTCCTTTGCACCCTAGTGACTGCAAAAATGAAGTGAATTGGCAGCAGCTCGAGTGGTACTCAGAGAAGCACACAGTCCCCCATACAACTAATTATGTCTGCAAGCAGACAGCTCTTAAAGAGACAGTACCAGAGGCTCTAAAACACTCACTGATAAATGGCTTAAATGCCAAACACCATTCAGGCTTGGAGCATTCAAGCAAGCTCCTGGAAGTCTTTTGGGAACCCCCATTTGCAGGGGGTTACACCCTTCCTGGTTTGGGAAAGCTTGACGTCCGCCAAGCAAGTACTTCCATAAGTTTCAACTGCAACCATATACATTTGCATTAGGCTCGCACATGTAATCATCAGTCAATATATCATTTACCAAGAACACATTTCTGAAACATTGCAGTACGTCACTTTACAAGTATTACATACACATTGTACCATAACTCAAGTTATTACCTCTTGTACATGAAACCTGAAGAGAGGGGCCTTCCTATCAGTTACCTTGGGGCTGGACGGGCAAGGGCACCATACTTAGAGGGCAACACAAGTAACTTGGAGTTAGCACTGATGCTCAGTTTGGGCAATGAGCTCGGGACACATACACCTTTTATGGACAACATTGAGAGGCAATCCACAGGCCTCCCAAGTGAATCATAACTGAGGTGCACCACAGGCTTTACAGCTCGACCAGTCTTTCTAGGGGGAACTGTTATAGTCTCTGCACTCTGAGCCTCATTTTCAGCATTGTCCTCACTTGTCAGGGGAGTCTCCATGGGGTAGAGAGGCTAGAACTTGGGGCACTTTCAGCTCCAGGAGTTACAGTTTCTGAGTCCACAACATTTGGCTCGCATGGAGAGCTTTGGACACTGGCAGTGGACTGTCAGGGCACTCAAAAATACTCTTCTTGTTCGGTGTATCACCAGTCTGCCCCAATCTATCATTTTCTCCCTGAAAGCTCAAACAGTTCAACCATGCACAATGATTCCATTTCATCTGATCTGATGCTTTGCACTTCACTTTCTGGGAGCATTGGCTCCAGGGATGAAGCTGGGGCTTAGACAGTCCAGAAGGCCCAGCTTTATCTCCAGTATTGACTAGGGATTGCCCCAAACAATTGACTCAGTTCGTAAGAAGGATAGTATTCAAAGTCACTCTCACTTTCTTCCGATATGGACTGACAGTCATGCTCAACTGGGACTTGTGGAGGGAACACTTTAACTTTGCTTCTGTAGGTGCAGACTTTCTTGATCTTTTCTTAGCAGCAGCTCTAGTCACTGGTCCAGAGGGGGCATCTTCTAGGGCTCAGACTCAATTAAGATTTGTCCAATGGGCAGTAAATGATTTCTATGCATTGTTTTTACATCTTTTGAATTATTCTCAGGCCTTACTTTGTACACTGGCAGATCATCTAGTTTGCCCACTACAATGTGAGGGAGATGGTGCCATCTGTCAGCAATCTTGTGCTTGCCATGCAGTCCCAGATTTCTTAGCAATACCCGATCTCCCTCCTGGAGTTCCTGTGCTTTCACCTTTTATCATACCTTTCTTTGTTGGCCAGATTTCTTTGGCAGCCATGGTTTGAGCCAGTTGGTACGCATGAGTTAGCTGGGCCTTTAACTTTGCACATACTGTAAATAGTTGTCAGCTTGAACCCCATCAGAGAGACCCCAAAACACACATCTACTGGTAGTCGAGCTTCTTCCAAACATCAGGCGGTAGGGGAGAATCCAGTGGCATCACTTTTGGTGCAGTTATAAGCATGTACCAGGGTGCTAATTTGTTGGCTCCATCTAGGCTTGTCCTTTGGGTGCAGGGTGCCTAGCATATCTAGCAAAGTGCGGTTGAAACGCTCAGGCTGTGGGTCCCCTGGGGTGGTAAGGAGTGGTTCTGGACTTTCGTACTCCCACAGAGAAAGCATCTCTTTGATCAGACGACTCTCAAAGTCTCCCTTGATCAGAATGGATTCTTTGTGGAGCCCCATAGTGAACAAAAAGTTTTCTACAAGTACTTTGGCCACAGTGGATGCTTTCTGGTCTTTGGTGGGGAAAGCTTGGGCATATCTCGTGAAATGGTCAGTGACCACCAGCACATTACTGATATTTCTTTGATCTGACTCCAAACTCAGAAAATCAATACAGACCAGCTCCATGGGTGCACTGGTGGTGATGTTAACAAGGGGCAGCCCTCTGGGCAAAGCTTTCCTCTGTAAGCAGCGACTACAAGTTCGAATGTGTTGCTCCACATCAGCCCCCATCTTAGGCCAATAGAATCTGGATCTCACCAAGTCAAGTGTTCTGTCTATACCAAGGTGCCCTATGTGGTTGTGCAAGGACCTCAGTACTGAGTCTCGAAGGCAGTGGGCAGCACTAGTTGTTGTTTGTCTACTTGTCCCCCTCTGTCTACTGTTTCTCTGTATAACAGTTTATTGATCAGTTTCAACTTAGGACCTTCTTTGTATAACAGTGCAGTTCTCAAATCAGTGGAGCGTATTTGACACATCTTTTCCTGCATAGAGGGCTTCTAAAGCTGCTTTGATCATGGGATCGCGGGATTGAGCCCGACATACTGTCATTGTCCAGCTGAGGCAGTGCACCAATGTCTATTGCAGAAAAGTGGCAATAAGCAGCAGGTATGCAATTCTCAGAGCTCCCAAGCAATCCACCATGCAGTCCACTGCGTCCGTGGACATTTGTTCCTCCTGTCAAACTTCCGGCAGAGTGCCCGAATGTCAGGTTCTGCCAATCGGACCCAATCATTCTGGGGAACAGGCCTCCGGGAGAGAGCATCAGCATCTATGTGGTTCAGACCTGCTCGGTATTCGAGCATAGTCATATGTAGATAATGCAGAAAGCCACCTATGGCCAGTGGCATCCAACTTAGCTGAGGTCTGCACATAGGTCAAAGGATTATTGTCAGTTTTACTAGTATTTTAGCCCCATACAAGTATACTCATGGAATTGGTCAACAATAGCCCACTTCAAAGCTAGAACTCTAACTTATGTACAGGATAGTTCTTTTCGGATGGGGTCAGGCTTCTACTGGCAAAGGCCACTGGTCTCAGGCCATTCTCGTGCTCTTGGTACAACACAGCCCCAACCCTTGCAAGCTAGCATCAGTGTGCAGGACGTAAGGTTTTCTTGGATCGGCATAGGCCAGCACTGGAGCATGGGTAAGTTGATATATGATCTCATGAAAAGCAGTCTCACAATCAGAGTCCAGCGGGCCCCAAATACTTCACTCGGATGAAAATACACTCTTTCAGTCTTGAGGACGCTGACTTTTGGTATTTTTGTGGGTTGGGGATACCCTTGAGTAAGGTTAAGTAAAGGGCGGATCACTCTTGAATAGTCCTTGATGAAGCGCGATAATAACCACAGAATCCCAGGAATCTTTGCAGTTCTTTAGATTTTTGGGCTGTGGCCAGGTGGTCAAGGCCTCAACTTTACTTGGGTCGGTCTCTATTCCTCGGTGGATACTATGTGTCCCACATACTTTACTGATGTTTGAAAGAATTGACACTTATCAATGGACAGTTTAAGGCCAAAGTCCTCCAGTCGGTCCAATACCTTAAATAATCTGCTCTCATGTTCCTCCAGTGAGCTGCCAAACACAATAACATCATCTAGGTATACCAGGCACTCTAGTAAGTTCATGTCCCCACTGCACGCCTCCATCAATCGCTGAAAAGTGGCTGGGGCACCTGAAACCCTTGAGGCATCCTCATGAATTCATAGAAGCCAAGCGGACAGATAAAGGCTGTCTTTTCACGGTCCTCTGGGCCATCGGGATCTGGTAGTACCCACCGCGGAGATCCAGCACAGAGAACCACTTGCTCCCTGCTTAGGCAGTCCAAAGCATCCTGAATGCGGGCATTGTGTACTGATCAGGATAGTCCGCCGTTTAAGGTGCGATAATCCACACACATCCTTACTGTTCCATTCTTTTCCTCACTACCACAATGGGGAAGCATAAGGGCTTGGATTCTTGTATTACACCAGCAGCTAACATCTCTTGCAGATGCCGCCTCACATCATCTATGTCAGCAGGTGCCAGGGTCGAGACCTCTCACGAAATGGTCTTTCGTCATGCAGCCGGATATTGTGCTCAGCTCCTTGCACGCATCCTACATCCCATTCCTTTAAAGAAAACACCTGGTCTCTGGGCAAGCTTCTCACTGATCTTCACTTTCCATTCAGCTGGCAGCGGGAGTCGCCAAATCAAACAAGTCAGGCGTTACTCTGTCATTCTTCCTTGAACTCTTGCTGCTGGGTAGCACTGCAGTGTCTGCACAATGCACATTAGCCAGGATGCAACCTCTGTTTACTCGAATGTCTCTTTCAGACACATTATGAACTTGGACCATTACCCTTCTGGCATAAGCATGGGCTCTAGCGGCAAAATACTAGGCTTGACCAGCAGTCCCTCTGGCAATTTTCCATCGCCTGGTGCATCCAACATTAATATTTTATTCTTAACATCCTTCTGATACGGACCTCTCCCTGTAAGGTACACTGGGCATTTGGCGCCAGGATCAGAGACTCAGGATCCTTCTTCCATACAATTCCGACCGGTTCCTCTGGTTCTGTTTTTCAGCATCTCTCTGTGCCTCATAGGCCTTCTTAATTAAAGCCGAACTCTTAAAGCTCTACTAGTCTTTGACCCTGTTTTCATAACACAACTGTGCCAGCCTTCCGAACATATGAGCATTTGTTCCAATCAACAAAGGACACCATCATACAGTCCAGTGGGGGACACACTAAGGCTAGGGTCTCTACTTGTTCGGCCACTCCAGCCACGGAGGTGGGGAAAGACAGCCAAATTCGATATACCCGGAATAGGGGTAGGCCTCTCACTTAACCCCCATACATGCAGTCCTTCTAATGGTTGTAAGGGTACGCCTGACAAATGCTTCTGATACCAATCTTGGAACATAATTGTCACTTGGGAGCCACTGTCTAATATAGCTCTTTGTAGACACTCCTTCACCTTTACAGTGGTCTCCATGGAGGGACCCACTATTCTGGACCAGTCTGGAGAGGCTGTAGGGGGCCTGGGCAACTGACCTGCCACAAAAGGACGTGAATTAGCATTTTGGTGCCCTCACTGGGATCATGTCGTGCACCTCTTAACCACTGATTTCTTCTCCGAAGCTCTCCTTGTAGCCTATATGCAACTTTGTCAGTGTCTTTGGGGACTGGCATTCCCTTTCATGTGCCCATCTTTCCCACAATTATAGCAAAACATACTCTGGAGTTTGAGCTGGCCGAGGCGCCACACTGGGAGCCAGGGCGGGGTATTACTAACTGGAAACCTTGGTGCCATCTCTGTCTGCGGCGTGATAAGCATTTGGAGACATCTCGTCAGTTTCTCCACTTCCATGGTCAAGGAATCGAGTTCGAGCTGTTATCAGCAGGAGATACATGGTGGGTACCCACCCCATAGCAGATGCAGTCGGATATAGGTCAGGGCCTGCATTGCAGGCGTGGCCTTCATAAAGGGACTGTTTTTGAATTCCCGGATCTCTCTCAACAGTTCGCCCCATTGTGACATATCTTTTCCTTGTCAGAGCACTCATTGACTGCCAACCTCTGCCCCTGAACTTCACTTGATGGGTCACCTCAGTCACCGGGTCGTAGCCGCAGCTATTGGTGCAGGTCCTCCCGAGGTCGCTCTTTTCTCAACTCCTCGAATTTCTCTCATTAACTCATCATAGGAGGGTGGGGATTCCAGTCGATCTGCCAGGTGTAACTGAAGCAACAGCAGTTCTGAGAAGGGGCAGACTTAAGGATCCTGTCCAGCCTGGTTCGGTCCAGTTCAATCGCTGGCAAACTACCTTTTCTGAGGCATTCTTGCAACAATTTTCCAGCCGAGATACATACACAGACAACAACTCCCTTGGTACTGTTGTGCATCTCTTACTCTCCACCATAGGTCCTCATCAGAATCTGGGCTCCCATACACATTCTCCAAGGCCTCAAGATAGGCCTGTGCAGTCGCCAGGGTTACTGGCCCTGCTTAGCACGGATGGTAGCCAGGGCAGGACCTCGGAGGCTCTCACTAACCCTCTTTCGCCGCCTTCCGAGCATTGCCATTCTAGCACTTGGGGCAACATAGTCTATCCAGGTCTCCCAGTCATCCTCCCCTTGGGGGTGGGAGGTGCCAGAGAAGATCCTCAACCTTCGGTAAGAGTCGTGACTAATGGCAGGTGCAGAAATAGGAGTCTGCATTGGTTCAGCCACCATTACGGGCACTGGAGCAGGAGAGGGTGTTGGGGAGGAACACCCCAGGTGGCAAGAATAGTTTCTTCAAGTCCTCCACAGTTTTCCCTCCCAGCAACCATTCAGCAAATTTCTCCTCAAAAGTTTCAGATAGTGGTGGGGCTGATTCTCGGTCTTTACTGTCCTTAGTTATCACTCTCCAAGCAGTGAGGGCTCCTCTGGGGTAATGGTCTGTGGCACTTTGGAGCTATCTATGGGATCCTTAAACTCTACTAGGGCCAGGAAAGTGTGGGTGAGCAGATTAGCATGCCGACCCACCACCACAGGGTTTTGTAAACCTTCCACCTTGGAAAGTACTCCTGCACAGTGTCCGTATTGATACCCAGGGGATGTCCAGGATAAGCATAGCATTTTGGGGGTCGATCTCCTCCCAGTACACCACTCCACCAGCCGGTGCACAGCCACTTCTGTCGGGTACCCATTTATTATTATTATTTTTTTTTCATAATATGGCCACTAGAGGACACACAATCCCAGCGGTGAGCCTCCAAGATGTAACCCTAGATGGCGCTATCCCAGGGGCTACTACCCCTGCCTGATTTGCCACTAACAGGTTGAGGGCCTGGATCCAATGGCGGGTGCCTCCACCCAGAGGTCAGGGTTTGCAATAGTTAAACTAACTTGGTCACAGCCCTCTGGGACACTGCAACCCCCTTTCTTCCACTAGTGGCCCACACAATATATCAGAATTACCTTCACAGTATACACTTACCCCCAGGTCTGGTTCCGGCACTGGGACCTCCTGTGAAATGAGATACAGTGCAACAATCACAGTACAGTACTTTAACATAGACAAATACCTCAGGCAGTAACTTTGCTGAAACAAGCAGCTCTGATTTATTTAGGGATATAACAAGGACAGGGGAAATCAGGTTAATTAGCTTATCACTCTAATAATCTATTTATGGCTCTGTGCACAGGCCTATCCCTATCAGTTACTGTCCCTGGGTACCCAAGCCCCAGTGGCTAGTCCAAACCGTGGCAGCTGGTAGGGCCCTTTCACACAGAGAAAAGGAGAATTAAACAGTCAGCAGTACAGTAATTCCATTTGGATTTAATGTGGCAATTCAACAGGAGCAACCCTGAATTAGTACTCACGACCTCCAAATAAGATAGGGTCCTTCAATGTCAGCAGGGCTCACTTGAGGTACACAAACCTCTTCACACATCCATATAAAAGAAAGCACTATACCAGGCAGGCTGCATCTGTATCCCGATCGCAATTACTGCACAATACCCGGAGAACACACAGCAGATTCAGTTCCTGACAGACCGAGTGCAATTTTCAGCAATTCCTCCAGTCTTCTACAGGGTGAGCCTGGTTTCTACTCTTCAGAGATCCTTTGATTCTTTTCACAGGACGGATTCAGTCCTAACAAGCTGCAGACCGGAACTCTGGGCCTTACACACGTTTTTGACTAAAACTGCACACTGAAAAGCACAGGGCTCCTTCCTTCTTCACTGCCAAAGCTCAACTGAAACTCCAACCGACAAAACCGGCACTTCCTTTGAGTTCCTCCCAGTTCTTGACTGGATTGGCTGTCACCACAATAGACTGCTGCTGTTGGTCCAAAAAGGCACTGAAGTCTAAACTACATCTCCCAGAGTCACTGCCCATACAATCCTCTTGTGGCTGGCTCAGATTATGAGTCCAAGTTCTGATTCGTCCAAGGCACCATTTTAGAGCTAGCTTACCCCACACTGATTGGTCCAGTTCAGCAGTTCAAAACTAGAATGGGGAACTAGCAGACACAGTTCTGACTGCAAAGAAAGCAGGTTAGACAAACTGTAATTTCATTATTACTCTAAATAATTTCTGGCAAACAGTTACATCTTTCAGATAGGTTCCTTTGCACCCTAGTGACTGCAAAATGAAGTGAATTGGCAGCAGCTCGAGTGGTACTCAGAGAAGCACACAGTCCCCCATACAAACTAATTATGTCTGCAAGCAGACAGCTCTTAAAGAGACAGTACCAGAGGCTCTAAAACACTCTACTGATAAATGGCTTAAATGCCAAACACCATTCAGGCTTGGAGCATTCCAGCAAGCTCCTGGAAGTCTTTTGGAAACCCCATTTGCAGGGGGGTTATATAGGAGTGTGGGTGAGCAGATGCATGCCGACCCACCACCACAGGGTTTTGTAACCTCCACCTTGAAAGTACTCTGCACAGGTCCGATTGATACCCAGGATGTCCAGATAAGCATAGCATTTTGGGGTTATCTCCTCTCAGTACACCACTCACCAGCCGGTGCATGTTCACTTCTGTCGGGTACCCATTTTTCTTAACAGTGGTTCGTGAATATGGTCATAGAGGTCACACAATCCATGGTGAGCTTCCAGATGTGTCCCCAGATGGCGCCATCTCAGGGCTACTACCTCGCCTGATTGCTACCAACAGGTTGAGGGGTTTGACCAATGGCGGTGCTCCACCCAGAGGTCAGTTTGCAATAGTTAAATTAATTTGGTCACAGTCTCTGGGATACTGTACCCCTTTCTTCCCACTAGTGGCCCACACAGTATCAGAATTACCACAGTATACACTTACCCCAGGTCTGGTTCCGCACTGACCTCCTGTGAAATGAGATACAGTGTAACAACACAGTACAGTACTTTAACATAGACAACACCAGGCAGTATAACTTGCTGAAACAAGCAGCCTGATTTATTTAGGGATATACCAAGGACAGGGGAAACTCAGGTTAATTAGCTTATCACTCTAATAATCTACCTATGGCTCCTGCACATGTGCTCATCCCCATTGCAGTTACTGTCCTTGGGTACCCAAGCCCTGGTGGCTAGTCCAAACCGTGGGCATGGTAGGGGCCCTTTCGTTACTGGTGAGAAAGGAGAATTAAATGTCAGCAGTACAGTAATTCCATTTGGATTTAATGTGGCGACCAACAGGAGCAACCCTGAATTGTGCTCATCACTCCAAATAAGATAGGGTCCTTCAATGTCAGCAGGGCTCACTTGAGGTACACAAACCCCTTCACATCCATATAAAAGAAAATTATACCAGGTAGGCTGCATTCATCCCGATCGCGAACTACTGTACAACACCCGGGAGAACACAGCAGAGTTCCAGTCTCTGACAGACGAGTGCAATTTTTCAGCAATTCTTCCAGTCTTCTACAGGGTGAGCCTGGTTTCTACTCTTCAGGGGTTCTTTGATTCTTTTCACAGGACGGATTCAGTCCCATCAAGCTGCAGACCGAACTCTGGGCTTACACACGTTTTTTGACTAAACTGCACACTGAAAAGCACAGGGCTCCTTCCTTCTTCACTGCCAAAGCTCAACTGAACTCCAACTGACGCAAATGGGGCACTTCCTTTGAGTTCCTCCCAGTTCTTGACTGGATTGGCTGTCACCAATAGACTGCTGTTGGTCCAAAAAGGCACTGAAGTCTAAACTACATCTCCCAGAGTCACTGCCCATACAATCCTCTTGTGGCTTGGCCCAGATTATGAGTCCAAGTTCTGATCGTCCAAGGCATCATTTTAGAGCTAGCTTACCCCACACTGATTGGTCCAGTTCAGCAGTTCAAAACTAGAATGGAACTAGCAGACACAGTTCTGACTGCAAAGAAAGCAGGTTAGACAAACTGTAATTTCTCATTACTCTAAATAATTTCTGGCAAACAGTTACATCTTTCAGATAGGTTCCCTTGCACTCCTAGTGACTGCAAAATGAAGTGAATTGCAGCAGCTTGAGTGGTACTCAGAGAAGCACACAGTCCCCCCATACAAACTAATTATGTCTGCAAGCAGACAGCTCTTAAAGAGACAGTACCAGAAGGCTCTAAAAACACTCACTGATAAATGGCTTAAATGCCAAACACCATTCAGGCTTGGAGCATTCAAGCAAGCTCCTGGAAGTCTTTTGGGAACCCCCATGTGCAGGGGGGTTACAATTGTATGGGCAGTGACTCTGGGAGATGTAGTTTAGACTTCAGTGCCTTTTTGGACCAACAGCAGCAGTCTATTGTGAGTGACAGCCAATCCAGTCAAGAACTGGGAGGAACTCAAAGGAAGTGCCCGGTTTTGTCGGTTGGAGTTTCAGTTGAGCTTTGGCAGTGAAGAAGGAAGGAGCCCTGTGCTTTTTCAGTGTGCAGTTTAGTCAAAAAAATGTAAGGCCCAGAGTTCCGGCCTGCAGCTTGTGTAACAGCTTGTTAGACTGAACTGGCCCTGTGAAAAGAATCAAAGGATCTCTGAAGAGTAGAACCAGGCTCACCCTGTAGAAGACTGGAGGAATTGCTGAAAATTGTATTCGGTCTGTCAGGAACTGAATCTGCTGTGTGTTCTCCCGGTATTGTGCAGTAATTGCGATCGACAGATGCAGCCTGCCTGGTATAGTGTTTCTTTATATGGATGTGTAAGAGGTTTGTGTACCTCAAGTGAGCCCTGCTGACATTGAAGGACCCTATCTTATTTGGAGGTCGAGATACTAATTCAGGGTCGCTCCCTGTTGAATTGCCACATTGAATCCAAATGGAATTACTGTACTGCTGACTGTTTAGTTCTCCTTTCTGTGTGAAAGGGCCCCTGCCAGCTGCCACTGTTTGGACTAGCCACTAGGCTTGGGTACCCAGGACAGTAACTGATAGGATAGGCTGTGCACAGAGCCATAGGTAGATTATTAGAGTGATAAGCTAATTAACCTGATTTCCCGTCCTTGTTATATCCCCAAATAAATCAGAGCTGCTTGTTCAGCAAAGTTATACTGCCTGAGGTATTTGTCTCATGTTAAAGTACTGTACTGTGATTGTTGCACTGTATCTCATTTCACAGGAGGTCCCAGTGCCGAACCAGACCTGGGGGTAAGTGTATACTGTGAAGGTAATTTGATATATTGTGTGGGCCACTAGTGGAAGAAAGGGGGTTGCAGTGTCCCAGAGGGCTGTGACCAAGTTAGTTTAACTATTGCAAACCCTGACCTCTGGGTGGAGGCACCCCCATTGATCCAGGCCCTCAACCTGTTAGTGGCAAATCAGGCAGGGGTAGCCCTGGGATAGCGCCATCTAGGGTTACATCTTGAGGCTCACCGCTGGGATTGTGTGTCCTCTAGTGGCCATATTTACGAACCACTGTTAAGAAAAAATGGGTACCCGACAGAAGTGGCTGTGCACCGCTGGTGGAGTGGTGTACTGGGAGGAGATCGACCCCAAATGCTATGCTTATCCTGGACATCCCCTGGGTATCAATACGACACTGTGCAGGGAGTACTTTCCAAGGTGGAAGGTTTACAAAACCCTGTGGTGGTGGTCGGCATGCTAATCTGCTCACCCACACTTTCCTGGCCCTAGTAGAGCTTAAGGATCCCATAGATAGCTCCAAAGTGCCACAGACCATTACTCCCAGAGGGAGCCCTCACTGCTTGGAGAGTGATAACTAAGGACAGTAAAGACCTGGGGAATCAGCCCCACCACTATCTGAAACTTTGAGGAGAAATTGCTGAATGGTTGCTGGGAGAGGGAAAACTGGGAGGACTTGAAGAAACTATTCTGCCACCTGGGGTGTTCCTCCCAACACCCTCTCCTGCTCCAGTGCCCGAATGGTGGCTGAACCAATGCAGACTCCTATTTCTGCACCTGCCATTAGTCACGACTCACCGAAGGTTGAGGATCTTCTCTGCACCCTCCCCACCCCAAGGGGAGGATGACTGGGAGACCTGGATAGACTATGTTGCCCCCAAGTGCTAGAAATGGCAATGCTCGGAAGGCTAAAAGCGAAAGAGGGTTAGTAGAGCCTTCAGGTCCTGCCCTGGCTACCATCCGTGCTAAACGGGCCAGTAACCCTGAAGCGACTGCACAGGCCTATGTTGAGGCCTTGGAGAATGTATGGGAGCCCAGATTCTGATGAGGACCCATGGTGGAGAGTAAGAAATGCACAACAGTACCAAGGGAGTTGTTGTCTGTGTATGTCTCGGCTGGAAAAATTGTTGCAAGAATGCCTCAGAAAGGGTAGTTTGCCAGCGATTGAACTGGACCGAACCAGACTGGACAGAATCCTCAAGTCTGCCCCTTCTCAGAACTGCTGTTGCTTCAGTTACCTTGGCAAATCCGACTGGAATCCCCACCCCATGATGAGTTAATGAGAGAAATTGAGGAGTTGAGAAAAGGCGACCTCGGGAGGTACCTGCACCAACAGCTGTGGCTACTTGACCGAGTGACTGAGGGTGACCCATCAAGTGAAGTTCAGGGCAGAGGTTGACAGTCAATGAGTGCTCTGACAAGGAAAAGATATGCCACAATGGGGCTAACTGTTGAGAGAGATCCGGGAATTCAAAAACAGTCCCTTTATGAAGGCCACACTGCAAGTACGGGCCTGACCTATATCCGACTGTATTGCTATGGGGGTGGGGTACCCACCCATGTATCTCCTGCTGATAACAGCTCCAAACTCAATTCCTTGACCATGGAAGTGAGAAACTGACGAGATGTCTCCAAATGCTTATCACAACAGAGACAGAGATGGCACCCAGGTTTCCAGTTAGTACACCCCGCCTGGCTCCCAGTGTGGCGCCCGCCAGCTCAAACTCCAGAAAGTATGTTTTGCTATAATTGTGGGAAAGATGGGCACATGAAAAGGGAATGCCAGTCCCCAAAAGACACTGACAAAGTTGCATATAGGCTACAAGGAGAGCTTGGAGAAGAAATCAGTGGTTAAGAGGTGCACGCATGATCCCAGTGAGGGCACCAAAATGCTAATTCACGCCCTTGTGGCAAGGTCAGTTGCCCAGGCCCCCACTACCGCCTCCAGACTGGTCCAGAATAGTGGGTCCTCCATGGAGACCACTGTAAAGGTGAATGGAGT
Organism: Neoceratodus forsteri; assembly: GCA_016271365.2. Classification (NCBI taxonomy): domain Eukaryota; kingdom Metazoa; phylum Chordata; order Ceratodontiformes; family Ceratodontidae; genus Neoceratodus; species Neoceratodus forsteri. The sequence goes on along the minus strand of CM057453.1, from coordinate 1,477,116,762 downwards.
GTCTACAAGAGCTGTATTAGACAGTGGCTCCCAAGTGACAATTATGTTCCAGGATTGGCATTGAAGCATTGTTACGATTCTTTACAACCATTAGAAGGACTGCATGTATGGGGTTAAGTGAGAAGGCCTACCCTATTCCGGATATCCGAATTTGGCTGTCTTTCCCACCTCCGTGGCTGGAGTGGCCGAACAAGTAGAGACCCTAGCCTTAGTGTGTCCCCCACTGGACTGTATGATGGTGTCCTTTGTTGATTGGAACAATGCTCATAGTTCGGAAGGCTGGCACAGTTGTGTTATGAAAAACAGGGGTCAAAGACTAGTAGAGCTTTAAGAGTTCCGGCTTAATTAAGAAGGCCTATGAGGCACAGAGATGCTGAAAAACAGAACCAGAGGAACCGGTCGGAATTGTATGGAAGAAGGATCCTGAGTCTCTGATCCTGGCGCCAAATGCCCAGTGTACCTTACAGGAGAGGTCCGTATTGAAAGGATGTTAAGAATAAAATATTAATGTTGGATGCACCAGGCGATGGAAAATTGCCAGAGGGACTGCTGGTCAAGCTTAGTATTTTGCCCGCTAGAGCCCATGCTTATGCCAGAAGGGTAATGGTCCAAGTTCATAATGTGTCTGAAAGAGACATTCGAGTAAACAGAGGTTGCATCCTGGCTAATGTGCATTGTGCAGACACTGCAATGCTACCCAGCAGCAAGAGTTCAAGGAAGAATGACAGAGTAACGCCTGACTTGTTTGATTTCGCGACTCCCGCTGCCAGCTGAATGGAAAGTGAGGATCAGTGAGAAGCTTCCCAGAGAGACCAGGTGTTTTCTTTAAAGGAATGGGATGTAGATGCGCGCAAGGAGTTGAGCACAATATCCGCTGTATGATCAAAGACCATTTCGGTGAGAGGTCTCGACGCTTGTCACCTGCTGACATAGATGATGTGAGACGGCATCTGCAAGAGATGTTAGCTGGTGGTGTAATACAAGAATCCAGAAGCTCCTTATGCTTCCCCATTGTGGTAGTGAGGAAAAAGAATGGAACAGTAAGGATGTGTGATTATCGCACCTTAAACCGCGGATCATCCCTGATCAGTACACAATGCCCCGCATTCAGGATGCTTGGACTGCCTAAACGGGAGAAGTGGTTTCTGTGCTGATCTCCGCAGGGTACTACCAGATCCCGATGGCCCCAGAGGACTGTAGAAGACGCCTTTATCTGTCCGCTGTTCTATGAATTCATGGAGGATGCCTCAAGGGATTTCAGGTGCCCCAGCCACTTTTCAACCGATTGATGGAGCGTGCAGTGGGGACATGAACTTACTAGAGTGCCTGGTATACCTAGATGATGTTATTGTGTTTGGCAGCTCACTGGAGGAACATGAGAGCAGATTATTTAAGGTATTGGACCGACTGGAGGACTTTGGTTAAACTGTCCATTGATAAGTGTCAATTTTTCAAACATCAGTAAAGTATGGGACACATAGTATCCACCGAGGAATAGAGACTGACCCAAGTAAAGTTGAGGCCTTGACCACCTGGCCACAGCCCAAAAATCTAAAAGAACTGCAAAGATTCCTGGGATTCCTGTGGTTATTATCGGCGCTCATCAAGGACTATTCAAGAGTGATCCGCCTTTACTTAACCTTACCAAGGGTATCCCCAACCCACAAAAATACCAAAAGTCAGCGGTCCTCAAGACTGAAAGAGTGTATTTTCATCCGAGTGAAGTATTTGGGGCCCGCTGGACTCTGATTGAGACTGCTTTCTCATGAGATCATATATCAACTTACCCATGCTCCAGTGCTGGCCTATGCCGATCCAAGAAAACCTTCCCTGCACACTGATGCTAGCTTGCAAGGGTTGGGGGCTGTGTTGTACCAAGAGCACGAGAATGGCCTGAGACCAGTGGCCTTTGCCAGTAGAAGCCTGACCCCATCCGAAAAGAACTATCCTGTACATAAGTTAGAGTTCCTAGCTTTGAAGTGGGCTATTGTTGACCAATTCCATGAGTACTTGTATGGGGCTAAAATACTAGTAAAACTGACAATAATCCTTTGACCTATGTGCAGACCTCAGCTAGTTGGATGCCACTGGCCATAGGTGGCTTTCTGCATTATCTACATATGACTATGCTCTCGAATACCGAGCAGGTCTGAACCACATAGATGCTGATGCTCTCTCCGGAGGCCTGTTCCCAGAATGATTGGGTCCGATTGGCAGAACCTGACATTGGGCACTCTGCCGGAAGTTTGACAGGGAGGAACAATGTCCACGGACGCAGTGGACTGCATGGTGGATTGCTTGGGAGCCTCTGAGAATTGCATACCTGCTGCTTATTGCCACTTTTCTGCAATAGACATTGGTGCACTGCCCCAGCTGGACAATGACAGTATTCGACGGGCTCAATCCGCTGATCCCATGATCAAAGCAGCTTTAGAAGCCCTCTATGCAGGAAAAGATGTGTCAAATTACGCCCACTGATTTGAGAACTGCACTGTTATACAAAGAAGGTCCTAAATTGAAACTGATCAATAAACTGTTATACAGAGAAACAGTAGACAGAGGGGACAAGTAGACAAACAACAACTAGTGCTGCCCACTGCTCTCGAGACTCAGTACTGAGGTCCTTGCACAACCACATGGGGCACCTTGGTATAGACAGAACACTTGACTTGGTGAGATCCAGATTCTATTGGCCTAAGATGGGGGCTGATGTGGAGCAACACATTCGAACTTGTAGTCGCTACTTACAGAGGAAAGCTTTACTCCAGAGGGCTGCCCCTTGTTAACATCACCACCAGTGCACCCATGGAGCTGGTCTGTATTGGTTTTCTGAGTTTGGAGTCAGATCAAAGAAATATCAGTAATGTGCTGGTGGTCACTGACCATTTCACGAGATATGCCCAAGCTTTCCCACCAAAGACCAGAAAGCATCCACTGTAGCCAAAGTACTTGTAGAAAACTTTTTGTTCACTATGGGGCTCCACAAAGAATCCATTCTGATCAAGGGAGAGACTTTGAGAGTCGCCTGATCAAAGAGATGCTTTCTGTGGGGAGTGCAAAGTCCAGAACCACTCCTACCACCCCAGGGGACCCACAGCCTGAACGCTTTCAACCGTGACTTTGCTAGATATGCTAGGCACCCTGCACCCAAAGGACAAGCCTAGATGGAGCCAACAAATTAGCACCCTGGTACATGCTTATAACTGCACCAAAAGTGATGCCACTGATTCTCCCCTCACCGCCTGATGTTTGGAAGAGAAGCTACTACCAGTAGATGTGTTTTGGGGTCTCTCCTGATGGGTTCAAGCTGACAACTATTTACAGTATGTGCAAAAGTTAAAGGCCCAGCTAACTCATGCGACTAACTGGCTCAAACCATGGCTGCCAAAAGAAATCTGGCCAACAAAGAAAGGTATGATAAAAGGTGAAAGCACAAGAACTCCAGGAGGAGATCGGTATTGCTAAGAAATCTGGGACTGCATGGCAAGCACAAGATTGCTGACAGATGGCACCATCTCCCTCACATTGTAGTGGGCAAACTAGATGATCTGCCAGTGTACAAAGTAAGGCCTGAGAATAATTCAAAAGATGTAAAACAATGCATAGAAATCATTTACTGCCCATTGGACAAATCTTAATTGAGTCTGAGCCCTAGAAGATGCCCTCTGGACCAGTGACTAGAGCTGCTGCTAAGAAAAGATCAAGAAAGTCTGCACCTACAGAAGCAAAGTTAAAGTGTTCCCTCCACAAGTCCCAGTTGAGCATGACTGTCAGTCCATATCGAAGAAAGGTGAGTGACTTTGAATACTATCCTTCTTACTAACTGAGTCAATTGTTTCGGGGCAATCCCCAGTCAATACTGAGATGAAGCTGGGCCTTCTGACTGTCTAAGCCCCCAGCTTCATCCCTGGAGCCAATGCTCCCAGAAAGTGAAGTGCAAGCATCAGATCAGATGAAATGGGATCATTGTGCATGGTTGAACTGTTTGAGCTTAGGGAGAAAATGATAGATTGGGGCAGACTGGTGATACACCCAAACAAGAAGAGTATTTTGAGTGCCCTGACAGTCCACTGCCAGTGTCCGAAAGCTCCATGCGAGCCAAATGTTGTGGACTCAGAAACTGTAACTCCTGGAGCTGAAAGTGCCCCAAGTTCTAGCCTCTCTACCCCATGGAGACTCCCTGACAAGTGAGGACAATGCTGAAATGAGGCTCAGAGTGCAGAGACTATAACAGTTCCCCTAGAAAGACTGGTCGAGCTGTAAAGCCTGTGGTGCACCTCAGTTATGATTCCTTGGGAGGCCTGTGGATTTGCCTCTAAATGTTGGTCCATAAAGGAGTGTATGTGTCCCAGGAGCTCATTGCCCAAACTGAGCGTCAGTGCTAACTCCAAGTTACTTGTGTTGCCCTTTCATATGGTGCCCTTGCCCGTTCCAGCCCCAAGGTAACTGATAGGAAGGGCCCTCTTCAGGTTTCATGTACAAGAGGTAATAACTTGAGTTATGGTACAATGTGTATGTAATACTGTGTAAAGAGTGACGACTGCAATGTTTCAGAAATGTGTTCTTGGTAAAATGATATATTGACTGATGATTACATGTGCGAGCCTAATGCAAATGTATATGGTTGCAGTTGAAACTTATGTACTTGCTTGACGCGGACGCCAAGCTTTCCCAGGCTAGGAAGGGTGTAACCTCTGCAAATGGGGTTCTAAAAGACTTCCAGGAGCTTGCTTGAATGCTCCAAGCCTGAATGGTGTTTGGCATTTAAGCCATTTATCAGTGAGTGTTTTAGAGCCTCTGGTACTGTCTCTTTAAGAGCTGTCTGCTTGCAGACATAATTAGTTTGTATGGGGGACTGTGCTTCTCTGAGTACCACTCGAGCTGCTGCCAATTCACTCATTTTGCAGTCACTAGGAGTGCAAAGGAACCTATCTGAAAGATGTAACTGTTTGCCAGAAATTATTTAGAGTAATAATGAAATTACAGTTTGTCTAACCTGCTTTCTTTGCAGTCAGAACTGTGTCTGCTAGTTCCCCATTCTAGTTTTGAACTGCTGAACTGGACCAATCAGTGTGGGTAAGCTTTCTAAAATGGTGCCTTGGACTAATCAGAACTTGGACTCATAATCTGAGCCAGCCACAAGAGGATTGTATTGGCAGTGACTCTGGGAGATGTAGTTTAGACTTCAGTGCCTTTTTGGACCAACAGCAGCAGTCTATTGTAGGTGACAGCCAATCCAGTCAAGAACTGGGAGGAACTCAAAGGAAGTGCCCGGTTTTGTCGGTTGGAGTTTCAGTTGAGCTTTGCAGTGAAGAAGGAAGGAGCCCTGTGCTTTTTCAGTGTGCAGTTTTAGTCAAAACGTGTAAGGCTCACAGAGTTCGGGTCTGCAGCTTGTGTAACAGCTTGTTAGGACTGAACTGTCCTGTGAAAAGAATCAAAGGATCTCTGAAGAGTAGAAACCAGGCTCACCCCTGTAGAAGACTGGAGGAATTGCTGAAAATTGTATTCGGTCTGTCAGGAACTGAATCTGCTGTGTGTTCTCCCGGTATTGTGCAGTAATTGCGATCGGTACAGATGCAGCCTGCCTGGTATAGTGTTTTTTTTATATGGATGTGTGAAGAGGTTTGTGTACCTCAAGTGAGCCCTGCTGACATTGAAGGACCCTATCTTATTTGGAGGTCGAGTACTAATTCAGGGTCGCTCCCTGTTGAATTGCCACATTGAATCCAAATGAATTACTGTACTGCTGACTGTTTAGTTCTCCTTTCTCTGTGTGAAAGGCCCCTGCCAGCTGCCACAGGTTTGACTAGCCACTAGGGCTTGGGTACCCAGGGACAGTAACTGATAGGGATAGGCTCTGCACAGAGCCATAGGTAGATTATTAGAGTGATAAGCTAATTAACCTGATTTCCCCGTCCTTGTTATATCCCCTAAATAAATCAGAGCTGCTTTGTTTCAGCAAAGTTATACTGCCTGAGGTATTTGTCTATGTTAAAGTACTGTACTGTGATTGTTGCACTGTATCTCATTTCACAGGAGGTCCCAGTGCCGGAACCAGACCTGGGGTAAGTGTATACTGTGAAGGTAATTTGATATATTGTGTGGGCCACTAGTGGGAAGAAAGGGTTGCAGTGTCCCAGAGGGCTGTGACCAAGTTAGTTTAACTATTGCAAACCCTGACCTCTGGGTGGAGGCACCCGCCATTGGATCCAGGCCCCTCAACCTGTTAGTGGCAAATCAGGCAGGGGTAGTAGCCCCTGGGATAGCGCCATCTAGGGGTTACAAATGGATAAACTTTCCATTGATAGGGACCTGATTTCTTCCTCTGTGGTTCTTCTCTCCATCCCTCCACCAGACAAATCAGTTATTCCTTTCTCTATGATACACATATATTTATTAGCAGCCAAAAAAAGCTATAACTTGTTCATGGAGAAAGCAGGACCCTTCCTCTGTGGAGACCTGGTAACACATCTTGAAGAAAATATACTATGGAATGTATTACAGCCACTTTTCAAGGTCACACTACTCAATTTAAGATTAAATGGCATACTTGGATATTCTCTATGCCCTCTGTAAACGATTAATTTATTCCATAACTACCTTGAGGAAACATAACTTCCGGAGGTTTAAACTCACTGATTCTTAGTCATTTGAGGGACATTTTCATTTTGAAAGGAGCACTAATACATATTTAGCTAAATGTCTATAATGATTGTTGCTTTTGGGTAGAAAAATTCTTCGACTGCTTTGTTGTTAATCAGTAACATTAACCACTGTCTTATGTACCCGCCAAGTGTAAATGTACCATTTGAGGCTCTGTCTCAATAACAATGTAAATATTAAAAAAAAACAAGAAGAGAGAGAGGGGACATGATTGAAACCTTCAGTTATGTGAAAGGTATAAACCAGGTTTACATCAGGGACCTCTGTGATCTCAGTGAAAACAAAACCACAAGGGGGCAGTGTTATAAACTGGTGGAGGGAAGGTTCAAGAAGGAGGTCAAGAGACATGTCTTTACAAAGCGGGTAGTGTCGGGGTGGAATGAGCTCCCATCTGAGGCTGCCAATCAAAAGACGGTGGGGGGGAGTGAAGAGAGGGTGGAACAGCGTGAAGGGGTGTGTCAGGGTTGGCAGAGAGATGGGGAGGGCAAGGCCCACTGTAATGTCTAGATCAGGGGCTCCACAATTCAGCAGACTTGGTAGACCAAAGAGCCTTCTTCTGGCAGCTAATTCGTGTATTTGTATGTAAGAGAGGAAATGCTAGGCAGACTTGTTTGAAGTATAACTGTAACCTCCTACTAGTACCCCCACACACGCACACACACAGTGACCTATTAAAAATGCTGGCATGTCTAAAGCCCTGTTAATTCAGTAGCTACACCTGGGACAGTTGTTCGAGCAAGGGGCTGCATTATGGTGATAAGTACTTACACTATTTCACAGCTCAGTTGTTGAGTTCTAAAATTACTTATGTTGCTAGAGGTTAATGCCTTTACAAAGCAATTTGTGCTCTGTGTCTTATATACAGAAGCAAAAGAGAAAGCAATTATGGCCGTCACGCTGGCTGTTTTCTTTCTTGTTCTGCTGAAGAACCCTAATAGAATAGATATCATCTCATTCGCATTTAAGGCATCATTTCTTCTTTAATAACCAAAGTAATTGCCTGTAACAACAAAAGAACTCATTCCTGCAGATTAATACCAGATTTCAAAGATTGCTGTGTTTTATTGAGAAAGATCTGTCTTAGCGAGCTTGGTCATTAACCAGCCACAAGTTTGTGGTCATCAGGCACTCATAAAAATGACCGGTCCCAATAAATGGCAATACCCTGCTTGTGCAGCAGAATTCCTCAAGAGGTAGGAACACTAGTGGCTGCTGCTTCCAGAAGGCAAAGGTCACGTTGATATTATTTCTTTCAATCAGCTTCTGTCTTCGATGTAAGATAGAGTCATTTATCTACTAAAGATCTGAAGCTTTGAGTCTGGAATTAATTCTGACCATATCTCCCAAAGTTATCATCAGATAGCAGAAAATGGATGCTTAATCAGTCAGATTAGAAACTCTTTAAAATGGTATTATTTTTCCTCTCCTGTGACAGGAGATACATCACTTATTATGCAAGTGTGTGTGTGTAACAATGGATAATATATACTTTGGCCTATGATCTGACACCCAGTGTGCCGTTAGAAACAACAGAAAAGTCTCGCTCAACCCTCTTATAAATAAAAAGGAGGCTCAATTATTCAATTTGTTAATATTTTAATTAATTTTTAAACTTCAGCACATCTAGCAAATTTCTCCTTATTTTAGATATTCTTTCTTCAATCATGGAAAATTCTGTATGCTCCATATTCATTTATATTATCTGTAACGTTTCAGAATATATTAGAGTTCCTTCTTCAGACTTGGAGCTTACTTGTAAATCTAAATAAAATAAAAATGAAAGGAGATGTATATTTATTGTGCTTTGGTAGTCTTGTTTATTATATTGATATGAGGAATAAAAAATAAAAATAAAAAAGGAACCTTGGAAGACTAAAAGTGGACCTGGACCCAGTGCACTATGCCAGTCCCAGTTCCAGCCTGGGTCAGCTCCATTGGAGGGCAACCCATCAATCTTACCAGAATAGTGAGGAGGTAAACAAAATGAAAGTCATTTTTCCTATTAATGTTGAAATATGTACATCAGCGAGACTACGCATCTGTAAGTTATTGTTTAGCCCTGAAGAGGAGGCTCTGCCTCGAAATGTTGGCTTATATTCAGCAGACTTATATGATGTTTTTGGTCTGTATGAACATTAAATAAAAAAGAATTATACCCTCTAAAATGTGGCGAGTGAGTGAGTTAGTTTTCCTGACCTTTGGATATGTTTAAATGGCTTATTAGGAACAGACTCCTCCAGCTATCTTTTTTTTGCAGGGGCAGCTAGACTGGTATTTGGAATTGACATGCTTCTTTTGATTCATATTTCTTATGAGAATATGTACACTAATTTATGTGTAATTTATGTGTAGCACATGTGACCAAATCTGGTAACTAAAATCTATCCAGAACTGCATATCTCCACATGTGGTTCAAACAACACTTTTTTTCTTTGGTACCTGGATCCCTGATAGTTTAGCCCCTGCTCCCTTGGTCTCCACTCCCCCATGACTTGCCTCAGGAGATGATCCTCCCAGGCTTGTCCCACAGGTGCACCCCAGAGAGAGCCTGTACTTGGTTCTTGGTAGACCCCCAACTACCGGTGTTCCTCCCTGGCTTACCCCCCAGGGTAGGGCCGCAGGGTTGGGCCATTCCCGATGGCAGACTGTAAGCTTGGTTACCAGCCAAGTGCCATGGGTGGATATAGCAGGACCAGAGAAGCAGGACATCATCCATGGGGCTGGCATTTTTGCTTGCTCTCCCCTGGGAGGCTCGGCATGCAGTGATGTAGGGCGCCGAAGTGCTGACGTCCGGCATGCCTCCCCAACTCTGTGAACTCAAATTACATGTGAAGAGAACATGGTAGTGGTACAGTGACATTTTATTATTTTTCTCTACTTCTCGTTTTCAGGTACAGCTGTAACTTTTGCAGCCAACATGTTCCAACTTCATAAACAGAGCATGTTGACTAGCATGGTTACGGCTGCCATAAATTGAAAAAAAAATGTAATTTAATAATGCAGCTTTCCCCATACTGTACTGTAGCAGTATGCACCCAGTCAGGTGACTGGGAAGCTCAGCAGCAGATTTACCTGACTGACTGCTGAGGCATTCTGGAAGATCTACTATGGTAGCATTCTTGCAGAAGAGGACAGCATCTCCTACACATGCCTCTTTTTTTTGCCATAGAGCTTTTTCTTCCTTTTGTCCTCTCATTGTCAGGGATATAACCTGGTCCCAGGAATACACCCAGTTCAGGCCTGTTGCTCACTTAGTCCCCCAATCCAGCTGCCACCTGACAGATCCCATGGCTTCTCCTCTGTGGGCTGGAACTTCAGGGGAGGGCCATCCCTCCCACCACCCCTGTAGTCCCCTAGGTGGACAAGTATTCAGTGACAGTCATGCTAGGACCCAGGGAAGCCCAGGAATCTGGACATCATATAGACAGTATGTGGGATTTTACCCTGGGTTTTCTAACTTTTCCTCCCTTGTCCCCTGTCATGGATGTTGCCTGTTGATGGCCTCGCGTGTATATAGCGACATACTGTGGAAGGTGCCTAATGCCATCTCTCCCATCTGCAGCACACTGCCACATGGCAGTTGCTGTGGTCTGGTCTGGTTCCTGACACAGTGCCTCAAGCTTGCTTCTGAAGTGTCTCCAGAATGGCAGGGCAACTCGCTGTTGCTGGGCTTTCAGGGCAGCCCATATACATACCTTTTGACCTTCCTGATCTCAGTGTAGGATTTCTGGATTTGCAGTTAACATCGGGGTTACAGATACCATTCATGAAATATTCAGATTCAGAGGTTGGGCCTATATGGTGACTTTTTATACTTTGCATCTCATACACAGAATGGAGGTTGCTCCACTGAGTTGGGGTTAACGTCGTGCAAGTTCAGACTGACAGCACAACCACAATGTTCTACCTGAACAAGCAAGGTGGGACACACTCCTATTCCCTCTGTCAAGAGGTGCACCTCACCTGGTCTCTGATATGCAGCCTGCAGGTGGCTGTCCTTGCAGTCCATCTGGCAATGGAGGACAACCAGTTGGTGGAACTTTCAGCCCTATGGAAGAGACGTCCCAAGAGTGGTTCTTCTACAAGGGTGTGGTGTTCACCTGATGGGATACACCTACCCCCTCCCAAGAATGAAACATTAATGGGGATGCATTCTGCCGGGCCTGGACCCCAGGGCTTCAGTGCACCTTTTCTCTGTTCCCCTTGATTCACAGAGTGGCACTCAAGGCACATAGGGAGAAGGAGAACCTGATCCTGATAGCTCCAGACTTGCCCAGACAGTTCTGCTGCCAGGATCTCCTCAGTCTCAGCAGCAGGCCCATATGCCAGCTTCCACTTTGTCTAGAACTGCAGACAAGACAAGGAAGGAACAGTACGGCATCCAGTCCTTCAGTCCCTATACCCCGCAGTCTGTTATCTGAGCAGCTATAGTGCCAGGCTTTTGGCCTTTTTCAGATGACTTTCTTCACATTGTGGAAGTGTTCCAAGGAGTCAACTTGTAAAATGCATTCACATAAATGGAAGAGGTTCTCACTCTGGTGTCAGGGCAAGGAATATTGATCACTATGCTTGTTCAGTGGCACAGATTCTCGACTACCTTGGTCCCTGTCTCAGTCAGGACTACAAGCCACAACCCTTAATGGGCATCTGACAGCCATCCTGTGTACTGGGTGCAGGGTGGTATGCCAACAGTGGTGCACAAGAAGGTGGTTGGGCAGTTTTTCAAAGCCCTGAACCAATTGTTCCTTGCTCTGCGTGAACCACCACCTCCGAGGGACATACTGCTGGTGCCTGTGAAGCTCATGGGTAAACCATTTGAGATGATCCACACATGTGAGATGTCACACTTATCATGATGGAAGACTGCGTTTTTGGTCACTGTCACCATGGCCAGATGGGTGAGTGAGCTCTAGGCACTCTCAGTGGAGTCTTTATGTTTGTTTCTCCACAAGGATGAAAGTTCCTGGCCAAGGTAGTCTCAGAGTTTCACCTTAACCAGGTGATATTTCATCTCTACTTTCAGAAGCTTGCTTGGATACCAGTTGTGCGCTTCTTTCTTATAACAAGCATGCGGCAGGGTTCATGGCGAGGCTCACCAGTTATTGTGGACTACACTGAGGCTGCTCTGGGCAGGCCAGCAGCAAAATGGACGATTGGTAGGTGGATTACATAGTGCATCGATTAATGTTACAGATAGGTTGGTAGGGAGCTGCCCAAGGGGTTGGAGGCTCATTCCTCCTGGCATAATGCTACCTCAGTGGCTGCTGCCCAGTCCATCCTGATCAAGGAGATCTGCAAGGCTGCTACCTGCTCAAGTGCACCTATGTTTATTTCTCACTACAGCATCAAGTTGCTCAATCAAGCATTGCTGCATTTGAACCTTGAGTCCTCCAGTCTCTTTTTGCCTAATTTGGAGTGTGTGCCTTGCACCATCCTACCAGAGGACAGCTAGGAGTCTGCCAGAGTGTGGATAGTGAACTGAATCCAATGCAGATTTCCAGTTCCAGGTAAGTAACAACTAATGAGATGAAAGTGAGGATTATGTTCTGTAATCGGTTAACTAGTGTTACCCTTGTTTCTGAGGAAGGCTTGTATAGCTAGTTTACACTTACGCTGTGACTTATCAGGTCATATTTCACTCATTGGAGTACAGTATGACAATACAAAAGGATCATGAGGACCAAAGCAAAATAAGTTCTTGATTGAATGGATAGAGGGTCACTCAAAGAGTTTACTTAAAAAAAAAACAGTGCTGAACAACAGATGCTGTTAATAACATGCAGGGGAGCAGATGTAGGGGATGGGGGAAAACTGTCCCAGGCCCAGTGGCTCATGGGGGCCCATAGGGGGACCTGTAACAGGGGATGTGAGGTTAATGGGGGCCCAGTCCTGAAGGTGTGTCCTGGGCCCAGGAATTTCTATTGGCACCACTGATAACGTGCACTCTGGAAGAGAGGAGAGTGAGATGTGACATGGCAGAGACCTACAAGTACCTGAACATGGTGCAGGAGGGAAGTCTCTTTCAAATGAGAAGAAGCACCAAGACAAGAGGGGAATGTGATGAAGATTGGGGGAACATGTAAGAGAGAGGTGAGGAAACATTTCTTCACTGACAGGGCGGCTGACACCTGAACAGACTGCTAGCAGAAGTGGTGGAGGCAAAAACAGTTGGGGAGGCTTCAGACATGTATAGGATAGACATAAGGTTGCATGAGAAAACAGGCAGGGAGGAGAGAGGATTGAAGGAGACCATTTAGGGTCTGCAGAGACAGATTAGGCAGGGAACATCTGGGTAGACTGGGTGGGCCAAGCTGTCCTTTTCTTCCAACAAATTCTATGTTTCTAATAAGATGAGTGGTTAAAGTATGCCCCTGCAATCTGTGTGGGCTCATACTGTGGCCTATGAAATGTTTGCTTAACCACCTTTGTGCCCCTTGACGTATGCTGAACAGCAAGTGAATTACACCTGTGTGGCCCTGTGCCATACAGTGTACATCAATACCTGCTGCTGACATCAAAGTGAAACCAACAAAGAATGATTTCACGTTCAGCTGGGAGAATCATTTGAAGGAACTTCATTGGCCTTGCAATCCTATAATGTTTGAGAAAGATCAAGTCAAGTGGTTGAAGATGTCTGACTAAGGTCTGACCCCAAACATCCTGGGTCCACTATGTGTTATGCTAGTCAAGTCAAGTTTCTGAATAACTACAGAATTAAGCTGTAGTGGTACTTTTTATTGTCTTTTGTTCTCTTGGTATAGTGGTGGGTTTTATAATTGGTGTTACACAATGTTTGTGGGGTTCATTCACTTGAATGAGTTGGAGTTTGCAGTTAGGATTTTCCATTTCTTTAAAGAATATGCAACACTGACAGATCCTCATCCACCCTCCAGTTCCACCAGGCTGGTGCAGACCAGAATTAACTTAAGGAACATGATGCCCTCCCCCTCCAGGAATACCAAATTTACATAGGGAGTGGGTGGGGTGTTTTAGAGGGATAGGGGAGGAGAAAAAGACCTGATGGAAACTTTGCATATTTCTGAAGGGTTTCTTCAGAATTTTGCAAAAATGAAACTACTTATGATGACTTCACCCTCAAAATGATTATTTCGCACTGTTTTTTCTGATGAACAGCATAGAAAGTACAGTGTAGCTGTGTAGAACCCTGTGATGGAACATCGACTGCAACAGTGGAACAACCCCAGCATCATAGGCTAAGTACTTCCCTGGAGGCATGAAACTGAATGAGCAGCAGAGGACTGTGCCAGATACATTCCCATAGTCTCACAGCCACCCCAGTGGCAGCCGATGACGATGGGCTACGGTATCAACTGTTGCTAATTGTTTTAAAAAGTAACAGCACGGACAGCTGACCCCTGTCCAGCAGTGTGGTGAGTGCATGTTACTTGAAATCACAAAGAGAAGGTCCTTCACCACTCTTACCAAAATTGCATTTCTGATATGATCAGCTCTGAAGCCGAACTCAAATACTTCGATGCTATTATTAGACTTGAAGTTCTTCCATAATTAGCCAGCAACTGTGACCTCCAAAACTTTATCCAGAAAGAGCTGGGGCTCCATTTCAGTCGTGGGATGGTGGCACAAAACAGAAAGCAAACAGCTGCTCCATTTCGTCACCACCATTTGGAACTGTACATAAAACTGGGGCACAGTCACTGGGGTGGAGAGACCCATACAGTTATGGCAATATGCAGATTAGGTCACGGGGGTCAAATTTTCCTAAGTAGAAAAGTGTGTATGTATAGCAAAAAAAAGTTTCACTATGGAGGTTACCAACACACAGCTGCACATTTTGTTCACATGCACGCATTTATCAAAAAGGTTGCCTATTAGCATCCTTTTCTAGATTTAACAGCAGCTTGCACAGGTATTGGGGGGCACCTCATACTCCTTAAGTGAATTTCACCACAAGCCAGCCAAAATAGTGAAACATATACATTACAGTTCTTGGTGAACATAATTTAGTGATAGTTTCCAGTAGCAGCAACGTCAATAAGCAGAACTTACTTCCTGTCCTAGCAGAACACTTTTCCCAAGCAGCAAAGCTGTAGATGTTCTCCAGTTCTTGCTGAGGCAAATTTAGTAAGAACTTTGGAGTTATGCTAACATTGGCAGAGGTGTTGCCCTACATCTTGGTGGAGAGATAATGACGGGAGTAAACAACAAATAACATTCTTCATTACAGGCAGTCCGTGCTTGCAGTACAGACTTCAAAAAGACAAAGATCTGAGCTGGTTGCTGCTGCTGTTGGTGGTTTGATCTTGCAGGGCTTACACTCAATCAATGGACAAATATCAGTCTCCACCGCTTCACTGAAGCTTCTTAGAGGACCACACAGGCAGCACAAGAGGAACAAGACAAGTGGACATCCCTCACCGCTCTGGCACAGGCAGCTTTCCTCCGAACTCTCACTAACCTATCGGACTAAATCCAACAACTGCCTCATGCTTCTCTGAGTGGCAGTTGTATAGCACGTCAGGCCCCTTTCCGTGCATATGCAGCTTGGCACATGGCATGGCAACAGGAGCTGCCAAACCTTAACTCGTGAGATGCCAGTAAGCAAGCTCAACAAATTTAGGAACCCACTGGATTCCCAGAGGGTTGCATCATGGTACCAGCTGGGACTGTAATTCAAAAAAGTTGGGGGCAGGTGTAATGGGATGGGGTATTAGTGGTTTATGTTGTGATGGCTGGGATAGTGGACAGTGAGGGGAGTTGATATGAGAATTGGGTGTATGTGGGGCATGAATGCAGTTACTTCTTTTGGGGGGGGTGACATGGAGGTTTTTTTAGGCTGTCATCAGTAAAGAGAAGTCAGTGCAAATTACAGTGCATGTGTGCATGGTGGCAGGCTAAAACCCTTTGCAAAGTTCACAAAGGTTTCCATTTCATTCTGCCTGTAAGCAAACATGAACCGAGTTTACTGTATATAATACACATGTATACTGTACAAACACAGCAGTTATTCACAGAATTTCATCTATTGTGAACCCTCTCACTTTACAGTATTTAAACTGCTTTACTCACAAGCTATTCATAACATTCTGCGGAAAGCTCTTATATTTAAAAACAATATGTTTGAGGATATCTGTTTATTAAAGAAAACTGCTTTATAAATGTGTAGCTACTACATGAAACATTATTTCCCTTTTGTGTTCTTTTTCCATGTAAGTATGCCTTTGGAAGGCTACAGCCTGTAGTTCAAGGGGTGGTGCAACTGGCCACACCTCCCTTTGGCCTATTTAAGGGCTACTTTCCTCACTCCACACACAAGCATTTTGTCCTTGCAGCCGGAGGTTCTGTCAGTCTGTCTTTTCCCCTGGAGCCTGCTGGGCCCCAGCCCCCCCCCCCATGTTGCTGTGTTGTGGGCTGCTCAGTTTCTGCTGGACTTGTGTTTTGTGTTCTGCTTTTTGGTCAGTATTGCTTGCCTCTGGCTGCTGTGTGCTTCTTTGTGTTGCTTGTTCCTGTCCTCCTGTGTTTTAGTTTTGTTTGCATTTTCCTTTTTGGTGGCTTTCTGGTTTTCTAGCTTCCTGTTCACTTGTTTGTATCGTCGTGCTAATCCTGTACTGGTGCTATTTGGCTCCCATTTGCTGACTAGCTTTCAGCAAACCTTCAGTGTAACTGCAATGTTAGCTGTATGTTTCAGCATAGTTCCTGCTTCCTCAGTGCTTATCCACCTTAACTGTTTGCACCTTCAAAGCTAGCCCGTAGTATTCAAACCTGCTTTCATGCAACTGCACCAAGCAGTCCTTGCTGTTGCTTCAGTACATTGCCTCTCCCTGCAATTCCACCGTTTACTTAGCTTGGCTGCTCCTAGAAGCTGTAACTATTTGCTGCTGGATGCTGCTCATTACTTTTATATACTGTTTCATTATACTCTGGAAGTCAGCACAGCTACAGCTGTCGCTGCAAACTAGTTTTAAAATCTTCATGTGGGTCACGGTGCTTTACTGTTGCTTTCTTGCTTTTCCAATGGCAGGGACTGGGGGTTGTGGTGAAGTCGTGGCCCCATGTGGTTCAAATTCCTCATGTTCAAATCCTACCTCCACCGCAAAAATCCTCTGAGTATTTATGTCACCTTTAATTGGCTTCCTTAATGGGACTGGTTGGCTTGCCTCCCTGCAAGTTATGTGAATTGCTGCCTCTCTGACCTACGTGAATTGCTTACTCTGCCTCACAGACCTACGTGCAGGTCCAATCACTGCTTACATGTAAGTTTTCTGTGCTATGCTTGCTATAAAACTTGTCTGACCTGCGTGAGGGTCTACAATGCTCAGCACTCCTTTAAGCTCCGCGGAGGCATGCCAACCTCGACCATTAGTTACCATGGCTCAGGGGTCACCCTGCAGCCGATGGTCTCACTCTGCACCCTGAAATCCGCATCTTGAACATGCAAAGCTTGGGGCAAGGTCCTTCTCACCTGGCCCATAGCTGGGAATGTCCTCACTTCGGGTGGACCTCCAGTCATCAACTGTACTGACGACACCTCTCCATGTAGCATTAAGACTTCACCAGTGAGGGGGTGGGGCTCTCATGAAGGGCCCCTTTTAGCTGCTCAAGCGGGTTTGGAGGCACTCTTCAAAGTTATTCTCCTTATGACTGCCTCTGGTTCACCTGGTTTGTTTTTAGATTGGTAGGCCAGCTGAGCTCCTCAGCAGTCATTGCTTTTCTCCTCCTCCTCCCACCTTGGAGGAGCAGTGTTGCAGAGTTAGCCTCGCAACCCTTCACAGCATTCCCATTAGAGGGCTAAAGGAGAGCTTTCCTCCAAATTGGAATATTTTCCACCCCCTTTAGTTGAGTTTTCAAATTGCAGCAGCAGAGCCGTCACTAATCAAAAACATCCCAAGCCTGGAGGGAAGGCCTCCTAGGCCTTGGATCCAGAGAGATTTCTTCCTCAAAGGGTTTTTTTCCTCTCTTCCGTGTCACTGGTCATAATATTTAGTTAGCTTTAGGCAATAATCCCTAGGTCACTTAGGTAGGTTTCCGCTGTTGGATGGAGCAGGTGGCCATCCCGTAAGTGTCCTGTCTCCCCGTTTGGCTGTTCTTTCTCTCCTTAGGAAGCCGGGCCTCCACGCCTTATAGTCAGACCTCCTAGTGGGTTCACCTGTTGTTTCCTGCCTACTCTACTCAAATATACTACCTACTGATCCATGCTACCAACTGAACCCATACTACCAACTGACCTACGTACAGGTCCTCGACCCCGATAAGTGTTCACTACCTTGTATACTTTGCTTGACACTCTTGGGCTTCTTCCTAAGGTACCTTTAGCCAAGGGAATCACTCCCACAGCACCTCAAGGGGTGGAACCCTCCCCTAGGGTTCCTTGCCTTCGTACCCCTACAGGGTAGTATATCCCATAAATAGAGAGGTGAACAGCCAAAGATTATCTATGTTACACAAGCATGAAACCAGTTGCACAGGCACATTGAATTGGAAGGCTACAGCCTGTAGTTCAAGGGGGCAGTGCAACTGGCCACCCCCGCCTATTTAAGAGCTGCCTCCTCACTCCACACACAAGCATTTTCCTTGCCCTCCATCCCCCCAGCAGCATGGCTCTCTGCCATGGGCTTCAGCCAAAGTCTATCTGCGTTACACAAGCACAGAACCAGTTGCACAGGCACATTGAGTTGATTTTAAAGTGCTGGTCATAAACTCCTGTTTTTTTTTCTTCTTCATTGTACATGTGCTTAACAATGGGTGTCCTGACTTCTGCTGTCCTAATTATTTGTGCCACCCATGAATAAAATTGTGGTGTTATGTAACTATGCATCTGGGCCGCTATAACCTCATGTGTACTTCATGGGTTGACAAAATGCAGTGTGAGTCTACTTGTTCTTTTAAAGAAATGCGTTTCAGATTTTGACTATAACCCATGGTGGTAAACAAACGGACAAACAAACGAACAAAGGTAGTGGCTGAAAATTGATCCAGCAAAAGATAAAGCAAGGGGCATGAACTGAACACTGCCCAGGGCCTGATGAGAAGTAAGTAAGTAACATTTTATTTGTTTAGTGCCCAATCCCAGGGGCTCTGGGTGCTTTACACAGAGGTGCAAACATCTGCAACATAAAATCAGTAGTAACAATACATTAAGTCAGAGTCATTGTAATTAAAATTACTTAATAAATAAAAAAACAGAACTCTAAGCCCCATTAAAATATTACTAAACATTAAAAGCTTGCCTAAACAGGTGTGCTTTCAGTGCACTTTTAAAGCTCTCCACAGAAGGGGCCTCTCTTACATATCGAGGCAGCGAATTCCACAGCATGGGCCTGGCTAAAGGCACGGTCTCCAGATGTTTTCAGCTGCGCCCTTGGGACTGTGAGATAACCCTCCATTGACAAGCGGAGTGAGGGCTCTGGGCGTACAGGTGTCAGGAGGTCTGACAGATAGCCAGGACCCGACCCGTATAGGTCCTTATATGTGAGCAAGCCCACTTTGAAGGCAGTCCTCCACCTGACTGGCAGCCAGTGCAGTTCATACAAAACCGGGGTTGTATGAGCGGACTTTGGAAGGCCCGTCAGTAACCTGGCTGCAGCGTTCTGCACCAGCTGCAATCGGCGGAGGTTACCCCCACTGACCCTGAAGTAAAGAGCGTTACAGTTATCAAGTCTGGATGTGACAAAGGCATGTACCAGTGAGGGCAGGTCATCAGGTGGGATTAAGGGTTAATCCGGGCGACATTCCTCAGATGGCAAAAACCACTTCAGACGAGGGAAGACACCTGAGCATCAAGTGTCAATCCATCATCCAGGATGACATCCAGATTTCAAACCTTATTGGCCGCCACCAGCAAGGTGGCACCCAGGAACAACCCTGTTCCTGATCTAGTGGCGACTACATCCCAATGACAACCCAGCTCAATGACTAGCACCTCCGTCTTATTCAGGTTGAGCCTTAACTAGTTAGAGAACATCCAGTCCTGGATCTCAGATAGGCATTTATTTAGCACGTCCACAGCATCCAATGTTCCGGGTGCAAAAGATATATACGACTGGGTATCATCTGCATAACAGTGGAAACCCAGGCCATCTAATGATGCCACCCAGGGGCAGCATGTACACCGCAAACGACATGAGCGACAGGATCAAACCCTAAGAAGTGCCACAGGTCAGGGAATTCAGGCAGGAGGAGACACTCTCCATCACTACCTATTGTTTCCTGCCTAACAGAAAGGACTCAAACTGCCTGATGACTTTGCCAGTGAGTCCACAGAGACCTCTAAGATGATCGAGTAGCACCATGGTCTACGATGTCAGAAGCTGAGGAGAGATCTAGGAGGATGAGAATTGATCATTCTCCTCTCTCTCTCTCTCACCTGGAGGAGATCATTTTGCACTTTAACTAACGCTGTTTCAGTGCTGTGCTTTCTCCTAAACCCAGACTGGAGTGGCGCATAGATGTCAAAGGCCATCAGGTGGGCCTCGAGCTGCAATGCCACCACTTTCTCCACAACCTTCCCCAAGAATGGAAGGTTGGAGACAGGTCAATAATTTGCTAAGATGCTAAGAGAGGAGTTAATCAGAAATGTTAAAAGGCATCAATGAACACTGCACTGTAGTCAAACTGTACAACTGTTACTTTGCTGTGTTCTACTGACCCCAGTGGTGGTATTTTGTAAGTGATCCACTCAGTGGTTCCGTTCATTTTGTTTTGGTGCTTCACTTTCTTGTTCTGAAATATGCATTAAACATTTGGTTGGATGGTACCATAAGCTATAAGATCTTGTTTTCTTGGGGGGTCCCTTAGTGCAGCGGGATACAAACAGTGCTTAGTTTATAGTGCAGTACAGTCATGAATGCTGAGTGTAGGTGTGCAGCCGATGGCAGTGGAAACTGATGCCCCTTTCTGAGTGCTCAAGGGTTGTGTAGATAAGTGTGTTATTCAGTTGGCCAGCCTATCCAGGGTCTTTTATAGAGAATCTTATTTCCTACTGCAGGCTGTAACAGAAATCAGAAGTGCGAGGTTATAGCGCTTTATTGTGGGGCCCACGAAAGACACTGTGGCTGTCACGCTTGCTGTGCTGCATAAACTGGAAGGGCCCCATGTTGTGTGGGAGCTGAATGAATATTGTACAATACCAGGATACTGTGTTTTTTTTACTGCTCCATTTGTGTGTATGGAGATACATATGTGCTTAAGCAAAATCAGATTATTAGTGAAAAACAGTTATCTAATTTTGTAGGGCATTTTTCCTGTAGTGACACTGTCAGGTTTTTGGGCAGCCTATTTTGGCTAGTTCTTACAACATATGTACTTAAACACAAAAACAAAATGACTGAATACTTACCTGCTGTAGAAATGTTTTCTGGCATTTGTTTGTATTACGTGTAATTTTCAGCAGTGCACTGAAGATTTGGACCATACATACTACTGAG
Organism: Neoceratodus forsteri; assembly: GCA_016271365.2. NCBI lineage: Eukaryota > Metazoa > Chordata > Ceratodontiformes > Ceratodontidae > Neoceratodus > Neoceratodus forsteri. The sequence continues at coordinate 1,477,095,697 of CM057453.1, read as the reverse complement.
GACATGCTGAGTGGAGCTGTGTGGGTAGCCACCATTCACAGCAGCAGTCTGTCACACAACTCCTCCCTATGCTGCCTGGGAGATGTGGCTGGCTGTTTGAAGCTGGCTGGGCTGTGGGGCATCATGTGTTTGCAGCCCACCTCAGTTGGTTATCTCACTCTGTGGCCTTGAGCAGGTTGCTTTTTCCTTCCTGTACTTCAGTACCTTCCAGCTGGAAAATTGCATAGAAGTAGGACTCCACTGGAAATGAGATGCTGCATTTCAGTTTTGTAAAATATAAATAATAATACAGAGGTTTTAAACATGCATTACCAGATGTAGGTTTTTATTTATAGTGTGTGTCACACATCCAATACAGCAGGGAAAAACAGGGACATAGAAACAAATACGTGAGATGGTAATAATCATGCAGTGCAATAATGTGACAGTTGGATCAGATCCCTCATAAAGTGCAAACAACAGTTCTTAGTAGCTGCCATAGTAATACAAGATAAGTGTACCACGGTGCCATACTGTGCACTTGGAGAGGCAGCCCCCAGTTTGTGCAATCCCCTTCCAAGAGGAATAAAAGCATCTCTCTCTCCTTCTTAGTGTTTAGAATCTTGTTAGAGTCTATGTTTCTTCTTCAAGCAAGCTTTGGTATCATTGACTGTGCAGTAGGCTGATTTTGTTACTGCCGTCCTATGCACAGTGATGCAAGGTGCCCTGAGACACAGAGAAGGGCAGGCAAAATATCAGCGAAATGTGTGAAACAACATTTTTTTAAATTCAACATATTTCCGCTTAAAAAATACGAGTCGGCCCGGTAGCGGTGAGTGTTGAGGCACTGGATGCCACACCTTGTGCCACGCTAGCGACCTGGGTTCGGGAACTGACTCAGGACACTGGGGGTCAGCAGGGGCAGGAGAGGATTGAGTGTCCAGAGGATTGCTCTCCTCTCCTGGGGAGGGTTGGGGTGCTTGCCCCATACTGTAGCAGCCCCCAGTAGAGACCGGGAGCACTGCAGATCTGCGCTGTAGATGGGCCAAGAAAACCAGGGGAAAATGGTGTCTCGGCTGACTGGATGACGGCCACCTGGACCCTCGCTGCCACAGAGCCCCTAGACAGCCAGGACCAACTTCAGCAGCACGCAGGGCCAAGAAAGGTAAGCCACAAGGCACATTCTCCCTGGAAGGAGAGGAGCCATCTGACGAAGGGATTCGTCGGATTACCCTGCAGAGTGACTACAATGTGAGGTGGAAGTTGGTGACGGGGATTCTCGGGTGAGGTGAGGTGGCCCAAAGGAGGGGCCAGTTGAGATGAGGAGGAGGAGGATGAACAAATAATGCAAAAAAAAAATGAATACTGTAATAAACAATTACCGAAAGATCTGCCCTTTTTGATCTCCAAAAAATAGTGGTTGATGTCACAGCCACAAAAATTATTTATTTACAGCTTGTGGCAGTAGAGACACAGAAGAGGAGTGAGGGAGTTGCAGAGGGACCTACAAAGGTTAGAGAGATGGTCCAAGTTTTGGCATTTAAGATTCAGTGCTAAAAAGTGCACGGTGATGCAAATAGGGAATAGGAATCCTAAAATGGAATACCAGATTTCAGAGGTTAGATTAGAAACCTAGAAACAGAATTTGTCAGCAGAAACGAACCACTTGGCTCACCCAGTCTGTCCAGATGGTCCCTGTTTAGTCTGTCTCCAGAGACCCTAACTGGTGTCCGGAAACCCTCCCTGCCCATTTTGTGATATCCCCTTATGTCTTTCACACACATGCTTGAGCCTCCTACTTTTTTCGCCTCCACCACTTCCACTGACAGTTTATTACAGCCATCTACCACTCTTTCAGTGAAGTAGTACTTCCTCACATCCCTCCTTAACTCCCCCTTCCAGCTACATTGCATGCCTTCTGGTTCTGGTGCTCTTCCTTATTGGAAATAGATTCTCCTCCTGCACCCTGTTCACCCTCAGGAGGTACTTGTACACATGTTGAGATCTCTCAGTCTGTCCTCATAGGGCTTCTCATGCATCCCCTGCACCATTTTAGTTGCCCTTCTCTGGACTGTCTCCACCCTGTCTATGTCCTTTCTGAGGTGCGAGCTCCAGAATTGGACACAATACTTTGAGGTCTCACCAGTGAGTGATATAGTGGCAATACCACCGCCTTCCTTCTGCTGGCGATACCTCCCATTATGCATCCTAGCCTCCCACTGTTCCTATCCACTGCTTTATTACACTGCACTGCCAGTTTGATGTAATCAGATATGATAACCCCATGATCTCTTTCCTGCTCAGTGACTGACAGTACCCCGCCCCCATCCTATATTTAGTTCTTGGGTTCCTATACTCTAGGTGCATGATTTTGCAGTTGTTGGTATTGAATGCCAACTGCCATGCTCTTGACCACTTCTCAAGTTTCCCAAGATCCCTATGCATTCTTTCCACCCTTAATTACTGTCCAACCTATTGCAGAGTTCATCATCTGCAAAAAGGCGCATCTTCTCTGCCAGTTCATCTGCAGTGTCACCTATGAAGGCATTGAAGTGGACCGATCCCAGTACTGAGCCCTGCAGCACCCTGTTGATCACTCTCCCATCATTATAGTGAGTGCTGTTAACCACCACCTTCTATCACCTAGCCATTAACCAGTTTCTAACCCAATTCACTATGTTAGATCCCACCCCTAGGCTGTTCAGTTTCTTAATCAGGCTTGTGTGCAGCACAGTGTTGAAGGCCATGTTCAATACCCTCCCCTGACCTATTTTCCTGGACATCCAGTTGAAGAACTAAATCAGATTTGTCTGGCATGATCCCCCCACACCCCGTGAATCCATACTGCCTTTGGTCTTACAGCCCACCGTATTCAAGATAGTCTACCAACCTTTGCTTTAACAGTGCTCCAAATAATTAATTAATTTCCCCACCATTGAGGTGAGGCTAACTGGCCTATAGTTATTAGCCTTTTTCCTGCTCCCGTCCTTATGTAGAGGGACCACATCTGCTCTCCTCCAGTCCTCTGGAACCATGCCTAATTCCAGTGAGCTGTTAAAGCACCTCCCTGAGTTCTTTCAGTACCCTTGGGTTTATCCTGCTGGTACCATAACCTTGTCCACTTTCACAGCTGCAAGTCCCTTCAGGACTCTTTCCTCTGAAAATGGACTTGAGTCCACCTAACCTCCCCCATTGTTCTTGCTGATCACTGGTGATCCTCGCCCCCTCCCTTCACTGTGAAGACAGAGCAGAAGTACCTGTTCAGGATGTCTCCTTTATCTTGGTCCTCTTCTGCGCGGTCTCCCTTTGCCACCCTCCTTACCCTCACCATCATTCCCCTTGCTTTCCTCTTCTCACTTATATACCTGAAGAAAGTCTTATCTCCATTTGCTACCCCTTTGCCTCTCCTTACATCTGTCTGCCTCTTTGCTCCCCTCACTACCTTATCTGCTTTCATCTGTTTTACCTGATACACCTCCCTGTCTTCCTCCCTCTGCGTTTCCTTATACCTCCTGACTGCCACCCTTTTTTCCTTCACTACCATGGCCACTTCTCTAGAGTACAATAACAGTCTTGTTTTACCTTTTGCTTTGACACACTTCCTTCACGCTAAGGCTGGCTGTCTTAATTATTCCCTCCTTTATTGTTACTCTACCCCTCTCTGGCATTACCCCTACTGCTAGGCAGTTTCTGAGGCAGTATGCAATTTCCTTAAAATCTGCCCTCCTAAGCTCCAGAACCCTTGTCCTTGTGTGGTTTGCCTCTGCTCCCTACTTAATGTTAAACCACACTGTACAGTGACCATTGGTACCTAGGGGGCTAGTTTGGCAACTTCTTCAGAAGAAAGGGACCTGGCAGTCATAAGGGACTCCCTCAGACAAACTAGCCAGTGCAGTAAAGCCTACAGTAAGTCACCTAGATTGTTGTGATGTATAGGGAGGGGGTTTTGACAGTTGTGGAAAAGAGGTAATACTGCCTCTGTGTAGATCACTGGTGATTCCCCATCTGTAATACTGTGCCCAGTTCTGTAGTCCCCACCCTAGTAAGGACAAAGGTAGACTGGAGACAGTGCAGTATAGGGTAACCAAGATGTTTCAGGGTGAACTGGGCAGACGCTATGAGTAACGGCTAAGGGCACTGAACATGTACTCGCTGGAGGCCAGGAGGGAGAAGGGTGACACGAACATGATAGAGACCTTCAGGTTCCTGAATGAAATAAGATAAACTTTGAGGAACTACTCTAGAGCAATAGCGGGTCAATAACAAGTGGACATGAATGGAAGTTGAAGGGGGGAAGATTCAGGAGGGATGTGAGAACATTTTGCATCATGGAGAGAGTGGTTGAGCCGTGGAACATCCTACCAGCTGATGTAGGTGAGCTTAAACCATAATTGGGTTCAAACATAGCTGGAGCAGAGTAAAGGGTCTGATAGTTACACAGGGGGTTAGTGGCACAGTGGGGAACAAGGGGGAGTAGAGGGCATAAACTCCATCTAGACAAGAGGTCACAGGATATGGTTGAGTAACTTCCCCTTCTCCTGGACAAGCTTAAGGTAGTGAGGCTCTTTGCTACCTCAGTTAGCTGCTTCCACTCCTAACTTAAGGGCAGGTCACAAGCTGTCCAAATTGGAGACACCCTCACCCCCTCTCTCATCAGCTTAGGCATCCATACTCTTCTCTATATTCCTAAATGCCCTCCCATCAGTCTGTTCCTTGGTGTCCAGCCACATGTACGCAGGTGACACTGCTGTTTGCCTCTGGCTCCTCTTCTCTTGACTTTACTGTCCATCTCCAACAGGATTTCAACAGTGTAGAGCCACAAAAGTGGCTCCTAAGTGTAGGTGGTGCTTGCCCAGGTAAAATGTCAATGTAACAGCTTAGAATGGTGCACACATCAACAGTCAACAGTTTTGCATTGCAAGCGCTTTGTCATGACTTGTGAAACTGTTGACTGTTACGTGGGAGAAGTCTATAAGCTGTCTCTAAACAGATTTTTAACACTTTTCTATTAAAGTTGCATGATTTTAGTATTTGTGTTGACATCGTTTTTTAAGTTGGTGTGTGCCCCATTCTAAGCTGTTACACTGAGGATTTCAACAGTGTTCAGTGTTGGTTGCATTACAGCTGTTTAACCCTCAAAAACAAGAAAATGGTCTCCATAACCTTTGGCTCCCAACAGGCTTGTCAGGCTCACTCCCCCCTTTCTACACCATTGATGGTACTGCACCTGAGGATATCTCCTCCTTTAACTACCTGGGGGCCTGGCTTGACTCCTAGGCATACATGGATGCCATACACCTCAGGCTGCACCCTAAACTGGGTGTGCTGTATAGAAACAAAGCCAGAATCCCTCTCCCTGACTGCTGTGAGCTAGTTATGAAGATGATCCTTTCTATCTTTGACTATGGTGACATTGTCTGCAGTGCAACTCCTAAGTCCACCTTGGCCAGACTGCCCTCCCTTCCCTTGATGCCAGATGCCTCACCCATTGTGCCTCATTCACCTCCAGATTCTGGCTCGGCTGTCTCCCTCCCAACTATTCCACTGTTCTGTTTTTCCCCACTCCAACCTCCTGCCCTCTCCATAACACTAGTTCTAGCTCCCTCTCCTTCCCCTCCCGGAAAACTTCAGCAGACCAGACTGCCTACTTGTATTGTTTTCCTAAGCCTTGGTCCTCCTATCTCCTATCTCTTCTCTCAATATTGGCCTTCTCCTCCCTCAGGTCTACCTCCTCTATGGTTTTCCTACCTCCTCCTGCAACTGTACATGACCCCTGACTTTTGTGTTTCCCTGCTCCTCCCTCACTATTGCTCTGCCCTCCACATCCCTCCTCTGCTGGGAGCAATTTCCTTCCCACATAGGCCCCTGGTCTGTGTGGCTTTGAACTGCCCCTTTTTACTGGCTGACTTTGGTAATAATTAGCTCCTGTACCTACCTTATTGCACCGCCACTGATGAACTCCAGCACTTTCACAGGCTGAGTGGTATTATACTGCTCCTTTCTGGATTTTTTCCCAGTACTATAATTCCACCTATATCTTAATATATCGTTTACATGGTTATTTTGTGTTAGCACTATCTGCCTGCACATTGTAGCTGGATAACTGCTATGTATTTTACTAGCAATTTTACCTTATTATTGTAATGTATTTTTTACTGTATATTTTCTTTCCTTGCCTTCTCTTTCGCTACCTTATTATTCTTACCTTTACATTGACATTTTTGTATTGTGAGCTGGAGATCATTTCCAGGTGTGAAATGTAGGGTTGTCAGAACTAGTTCGTGAAAGATTCGAACCCTCCTCGAACCCTGGTGTTCAAGTTCTAACTTAGAACTCAACACTAAACGGTTCGCAAAGGGAGTTCGAATCACCGCAAGATGCGAGGATGCGTTGTCTCGTTTGCACTTCATGCACTCTGGCGTACGGGCCAGGTGGGGGTCGGAGAGTGCTGGCGCGAGCTGTGATCTGGTGGGGGTATTTAGGCAGATGTGCACGAGGAGGAGCGCCATTTGCTGAGGATCGGAGCGGAGGCAGCAGCAGCCTAGCTAAACTATAGCATTAGCGGTTAGCGTACCGCTACTCTTGTCCAGTGGCCACTTCCATCATCCATTTTCCTGTGAGACCGAGAACAAGAGAAAGGCTGAAAAAAGCTCAAAATCGGGTGGGAGTGGGACTAGGGGGAGGTTCAGGACAGGTGGAGGGATTAATCAAGAATTGGGAAGGGACTGGGGAATAGGGAGGGATCGAGACCGAGATCAATCAATATCAGGACTGGAGGAGGACTCAGGAGGACTCGGAGAGAGAATAAAAAAAATAAGAAGTGAAGAACCTCAGAAATGTGATTATTGAAACTGCAGCACTGCTCAGTCAGTGGTGCACACTGCACACTCAGCAGCTGCCAGCAACAAGCATACAGGGGGCAAAAAGGCAAATAAATCTGAACCCTTCCGATGTAGTGTGTGTGTCACAGAGAGGAGCCCAGTGTGTGCCCCTTGACTGCACTGTACCCTACCCAGTGTGTGTTACAGAGAGAAGCCCAGTGGCCAGTTGTGGGGTGGCATTAACCTTACATGAGAGAAACGTAGAAATATAATTCTCATTTCCTGGGTTGTGTATGTGACCTGGCTCCTGTGGTCAGCCCATCACCCTGCTACTGTGTGCCCTTTGACTGCACCCGTACCCTACCCAGTGTGTGTGTTACAGAGAGAAGCCCAGTGGCTAGTTGTGTGGTGGCATTAACCTTACATGACAGAACGTGAAATATAATTCTCATTCCCTGAGTTGTTGGTTATGTATGTGACTTGTCTCCTGTGGTCAGCCATCACCCTGCTGCTGTGTGCCTTTGACTGCACTGTACCCTACCCAGTGTGTGTTACAGAGAGAAGCCCAGTGGCCAGTTGTGTGGTGGCATTAACCTTACATGACAGAAATGTAGAAATATAATTCTCATTCCCTGGATTGCTTATGTGACTCCGTCTCCCGTGGTCAGCCCATCACCCTGCTGCTGTGTGCCCCTTGACTGCACTGTACCCTACCCAGTGTGTGTTATAGAGAGAAACCCAGTGGCCAGTTGTGTGGTGGCATTAACCTACATGTCAGAAATGTAGAAATATAATTCTCATTCCCTGTTGGTGGTGACTCGCCTCCTGTGGTCAGCCCATCACCCTGCTACTGTGTGCCTTTGACTGCACTGTACCCTACCCAGTGTTTGTTACAGAGAGAAGCCCAGTGGCCAGTTGTGTGGTGGCATTAACCTCACATGACAGAAACGTAGAAATATAATTCTCATTCCCTGGGTTAGTGATGTGACCTGCCTCCTGTGGTCAGCCCATCACCTGCTACTGTGTGCCTTTGACTGCACTGTACCCTACCCAGTGTGTGTTATAGAGAGAAGCCCAGTGGCCAGTTGTGTGGTGGCATTAACTTACATGACAGAAACGTAGAAATATAATTCTCATTCCCTTAGTTGCGAGTAGACTGGGCTCCTGTGGTCAGCCCATCACCCTGTTGCTGTGCACCCTGATTGCTATGTGTATGCCTATGCCCAGCAGCCCAATCATTCTGTAAGCCTTGAACCTGGGATCCTTTAGTTGCAAACTGTCATATTCTTCAATTACTTTCAGTCCACGGTATCACAGTGTCACACAACCAAAATAAAATTTTGAGTTATAGCCAGCGATCACAGATCACATTGCTTTGTTAACAGGAATTGTTTGGGTGTGGGTGTGTTCACCGTGAGTATACTGGTAGTACTGGTACTTACTGTCTGTTATAGCTGACACCAACACAGATGAAGCATCTAGTGCTGGTGTTGGAGCAGGTGTTGGTGGTAGTGGTAATCCTGGTGCTAACAGAAATAACCAAAATGTTTCACGGATAAAAATTCAACAAACAGCAAAAGAGCAACAGTGAAGTGTGGTAAAGGGGGACCTTTTAAGAAAACCTGTACAGCTGCTGGGGTCACACAGAGAGGCACCACAAGGTATGCCATTCATGCTGTTAAGATCCCTGTGACTAGCAGCAATAATGCAAGTGACAGTGAGTTCCTCTCTGACTCAGACAGTAGCTCTTTGTCTCAGTCCGACACTGTTGTGTCTCGCGACAAATCATTACTTCCTCAACAAAGTGAAATGAGCAAGTCTGCTGACAATGAATCAGGTAGTGCACTTGCAAATACATCCAGCACTGTTGGCAATGAAAAGGACATATCCATTGAATCCACCACTTCTGTGTTGGCCAGCAATGAAAATCCATCAGAGTCTTCTGTCCACTCTTCTAGCACCAAGGAGCATGTCCCAGGTTCTGTTAGGACAGGTGAAAAGACACAAACAGTCTTTAGCTATCTTCCTAGCACTGAACAAAATCTGTCACATCTGAGGTGTGGAATTATTTCTGTCAGTAAACTGATCCATGCAGAGCAATTTGTTCCTTGTAAACAGAGTGTAAGTCGTGGTAAAGTTGTGTCATGCCTTGGCACTACAGCTCTTAAACGCCATCTGAAAAAGCATCTCGGTTTTGCTTGGATTATCCAAAACCCATGTCCTCCATCTTCCAGACCGCACGTGAGAAGGGTCAGGAATCTGAAATGGATACTGAATTGTCTGAACTTGATGCGGGCAGAACCACTGCCAGCCCTAGGATCACTGTTACCACCAATGCCAGCACCATTAGTACTAGTTGCACATCCAGTGATGGCACTGAATGTATAAGTCCTAGTCCACCATCTCTGCGTCCATCTGCCCATCGAAGCATGGTGTATAATAAACCAGCAGGGACATGTTGCAAACAGCTAACACTGTCTCAGGCATTTGAAAGGAATAATACCTTTACTAGAAATCATCCAAAGACCCTTCATCTTAATCACCGAATTGGTGAACTGTTAGCGGAGCCCTTCTCCCATACTCTATGGTAGATCATGAGGATTTTAGGGAGCTCATGACATTAGCAGAGCCTCGCTATAATGTTCCTAATCAAGGTACTTTTCCTATGTTGAAATACCAAACATTTATCAGGCTTTAAAAGCGACAGTGATGCTTGTCTTAAAACTGCAGAGGGTGGGTTATTCATGTCACAACAGATATGTGGACCAGCACTCAAAACATAGATTACATGTCCCTTACTGCTCATTGGTACGTTTTTTGTGCTTCTTCAAAACAAAGACACCCCAAAGATGGCGCAGCTGCATATAAAGAAGTTTGGGCAAGTCATACTGCTGCAAACATCTTGCAGGAACTAAATGACTCCTTGACTTAATGGGTTTATTCTCACGGTCTAAAATGTGGCTTCATAGTAAGTGACAATGGAGCCAACATCTTAAAAGCAGTAAAGGTAGGATGGAGGATTTCTGCATGCTTCTTGCTTTGCACATTGCTTTACACTTAATTGTCACGGGATTCTCAGCAACGAAACACAAGTGGATGGTATGATTGCTGTTTGCAAAAAATTGTGACTCACTTTTCACATTCAACTATTATGGACATTGTCCTAACTGCAAAACACAAGCTGCCCCAGCAAAAGCTGATTCAAAATGTTTCCACTGCTGAACTCAACGCTTATATGCTGCAGCACCTCTTGGAGCAAAAGCAAGCTGTACATGAGTACTGCTCCAGTTACATTATTGAGATGGCATTATGCTGTCTGTGCTGCAGTGGAAATTAATGGAGACAGTGTGCTGTATCCTAGCTCCTTTTGAGACAGCTACAAGGGACATGTTCTGAAGGTGCATCTGTGAGTCAGGTTATCCCACTCATAATGCTCATTTCACATCATCTTAGTGTTCTAAATCTACAAATAGAAAAGACAGATCTGAAGCGTAGACAACATGTCGCCTGTATCATGGGAATCTAGAAAGAGAATGAGCGAGCGCTCAAAACCAAATGACAAATTAGTTGCAATGACAATCAAGACACTACATCCTTGCAACTCTTTAGATCCCAGGTTCAAGGCTATACATCTTCCAAAAACAGATGATATAGAGCAGTACAAATGTACGCTGTTAGATGAGCTGCAGCACTCACAGGAGTCAAACACAGACAAGCACAGTACCCTCAGGTTGTCATCACCACAACATGCAGGTTCATCTTCACAAAGGATACAGAACTGGAAAAGTCACCAAACATTAACAGTAGTTGTTCCACAACTGCCACTTCTTCAGCCCTTAGTAGCAAGCTAAATCTGTGGCAAAACCTTTCCCAAATTGCTGCCATACCAGCTGCTTCTGCTGATTCTCTTCTGAGCGGTCTCTGTCCAACATGGTAGACAGTTACTCGCAAGAACTGCCTATTCTTATTGATGCATGCCCTTTGAATACTGAGATCAAAAAGTCAATTTGAATAGAGCTGTATGATGAAGCCTGTAAATATCTTGGTTGTCCTGCAACAAGTGTCTCTTCAGAACGCATGTTTAGTACAGCTGGCAATATTGTGACAGACACCAGAAATAGGTTGCTGCCAGAAAATGTACACACGTTAACTTTTATTAAAGTTAATAAGTCAAGATTTTGATCCCTACAAGAGTATACAAACTGATCCTGAAGTGATTGATGTTGTGGATGTTGATGGTGATGACAACTCAGATGGTGGTGGCTGGTAAATACTGTGGGATGGAGTCTCTCTCCACCAAAAGGAAACTTTTACAGACTGTGATGACTTTGGTTGTCGTCTCTCCTTTCTCAATCTACTCCTTGGACTATATACCCCATCAAAACTTTCACCATTTCATGGCAAACTGCTTTGTAGCTAGGGTCTAAACTAAAGTCAACAAGTTTTATATAAGGGCAATTTTAACATCAGTGGGAACAGGCCCAAATTTGGTATAAAGGGACACTGTCACATCAATCCTTTCTGTATCATATTATTTATAGTTAAAGTGCAAATATATATTTTTGATTTACCTTCTGTGACTTGTGGTGCATCAGTATGGGCTGGGACAGGAGACGGTCTATTTTTCAATTTTAAAGAGGACAAAACAATGAGTTCTAATTGGTAGCTGTTTATTATTTTTCAATTACAGAAATGTTAGCCATAAACGAAAATGGATGCTAGTACATGGGTGAGGGTTGTGGGTTGGTTTTAACATGGGTGTAAGGATGGCATGGGTGTACCACTGCACAGATGAGGGTGGTGGAAGAAAAGAATGGGTGATGGGGTGAAAGGTGGGTGTTGTTTTAGTTCTTTCATTTACAGATTCGTGATCAGCTGGGGATGGTGAGGAAAAAATGATGACAGACCGAACTCCTGTACACATAATATATATATTCTTATTAAATACATTGCAAACTGCTGCCACCTAGCACAATTGTCCTGTCCCTTTAAAAAAGAATAAAGGAATCAGAAATAAAAGAAAATCTGCTCAGCAGTTTTCACAGAATGGACGTATCATAAAGTGTTTTTGCTTTACAAGTAGTGATAATTTGATACATAATGGGGTTGATAGATGCTGTCCCTTAAACATCACATGCCAACTACTGCAGCTACATTAAATGTTCCTTAGTATGTGGTGAGGAAACCACTTTTTTATTTATGTGACTGAAATACAGATTTTATTGAAGTATCAGCTGCAAAAATGCATCATCTTAGAAAGTTGTATGTATTATTTCAATTTGCCAACAAAATGTTGGTATATGTATGCATTACCTTAGAAAATTGCATGCATTTTTGCCAGCAACAATGACTGGCATGTTTTTTATTCAAATGTCTTGACTGACTACGTTATGACATAATATGTTTTGCAACAGTTCCACATGCTGCTGCTGTAGTACTTGACTTGACTTTGTTATAAGCTTTCTTTTAAACATAGCAACTTTGATTTACTCATTTAAAACAGAAAGCAGCAAATAGCTAAAATTAGGTAATATCAGTTATTTTTCTCATAATTCATGACGATGAGTATATATAACTGAGTACATAAATGGCTAATGCCTCTTTTCACTAAGGAACTATGATGCAGCTGCAGCAGGAAACTTTTAACATATGGGTGGGTGGGGCTGTTACGTATTAAGTTGCTGGCTTTAGCAAACAGAAGAAACCATAAATAAACCTAGTTGTATTCCTATTAATGTCACACATGATAATTCTCTCCCCTTATATTGAACAGTTTTTCCTTTACATGTATTTTATTACTATCTTTGTTACTGGCAGCACAATAAAAATAGGGTTCGAGTTCTAAAAAGTTCTAAAAGATTAGAACCCCAGAACTTTTCAAAGTTCTAGACTCATGTAACCCCCCAAATGGGGGTTCCCAAAAGACTTCCAGGAGCTTGCTTGAATGCTCCAAGCCTGAATGGTGTTTCATGCTAAGTCATTTATCAGTGAGTGTTTTAGAGCCTCTGGTACTGTCTCTTTAAGAGCTGTCTGCTTGCAGACATAATTAGTTTGTATGGGGACTGTGTGCTTCTCTGCTTGAGTACCACTCGAACTGCTGCCAATTCACTCCCATTTTTCGGTCACCAGGAGTGCAAAGGAACCTATCTGAAAGGTGTAACTGTTTGCCAGAAATCATTTAGAGTAATAATGAAAATACAGTTTGTCTATCTTGCTTTGCAGTCAGAACTGTGTTTGCCTAGTTCCCCATTCTAGTTTTGAACTGCTGAACTGGACCAATCAGTGTGGGATAAGGGAGCTCTAAATGGTGCCTTGACGAATCAGAACTTGGACTCATAATCTGAGCCAGCCACAAGAGGATTGTATGGGCAGTGACTCTGGGAGATGTAGTTTAGACTTCGGCGCCTTTTTGGACCAACAGGAGCAGTCTATTGTGAGTGACAGCCAATCCAGCCAAGAACTGGGAGGAACTAAAAGGAAGTGCCCGGTTTTGTCTGCTGGAGTTTCAGTTGAACTCTGGCAGTGAAGAGGGAAGGAGCCCTGTGCTTTTTCAGTGTGCAGTTTTAGTCGGGAAACGTGTGTAAGGCCCAGAGTTCCGGTCTGCAGCTTGTGTAACTGCTTGTTAGGACTGAATCCATCCTGTGAAGAGAATCAAAGGATATCTGAAGAGTAGAAACCAGGCTCACCCTGTAGAAGACTGGAGAAATTGCTGAATTGCACTCGGTCTGTCAGAAACTGAATCTGCTGTGTGTTCTCCCGGGTATTGTGCAGTAATTGCGATCGGGATAGAGAAGCAGCCTGCCTGGTATAGTACTTTCTGTTTTACCATATAAATGTGTGAAGAGGCTTGTGTACCTCAAGTGAATCCTGCTGCCATTAAAGGATTCTTTGCCTGTTACTGTTCACCATATAAATGTGAGGAGGCTTGGTTAGCTCAAATGAATCCTGCTGCCATTAAAGGACTTTTTGCCTGTTGCAGCTGCTATATAGTGTGAGGAGTCTCGTGGAGCTCAAGAGTAGCCCTGCTGACATTGAAGGACCCTATCTTGTTTGGAGGTCGTGAGTACTAATTCAGGGTTGCTCCCTGTTGAATTGCCACATTGAATCCAAATGGAATCACTGTACTGCTGACTGTTTAAACTAATTTTTCTTTCTCTGTGGGAAAGGGCCCCACCAGCTGCCACGGTTGGGACTAGCCACTAGGGCTTGGGTACCCAGGGACAGTAACTGGTAGGGATAGGCCTGTGCACAGAGCCAGAGTAGATGAGTAAAGTGAAAGTAATTAACCTGATTTCCTGTCCTTGTTATATTCCCCTAAATAAATCCGAGCTGCTTGTTTCAGCAAAGTTATATTGCCTGAGGTATTGTCTATGTTAAAGTATTGTACTGTGATTGTTGCACTGTATCTTATTTTACAGGAGGTCCCAGTGCCTGAACCAGCCCTGGGGGTAAGTGTATACGTGAAGGTAATTCTGATATATTGTGTGGGCCACCAGTGGGAAGCAGCAAGGTAGTGTTCCAGAGGGCTGTGACCAAGTAAGTTAACCTATTGCAAACCCTGACCTCTGGGTGGAGGCACCCACCATTGGATCCAGGCCCCTCAACCTGTTAGTGGCAAATCAGGCAGGGGTAGGGCCCTGGGATAGCGCCCAGGGGTTACATCTTGGAGGCTCACCGCTGGGATTGTGTGTCCCCTAGTGGCCATATTTACTAACCACTGTTAAGAAAAAAAATGGGTACCCTGACAGAAGTGGCTGTGCAACGGCTGGTGGAGTGGTGTACTGGGGAGGAGATTGACCCCAAATGCTATGCTTATCCTGGACATCCCCTGGTATCAATACGGACACTGTACAGGGAGTACTTTCCAAGGTGGAAGGTTTATAAACCCTGTGGTGGTGGGTCGCTAATCTGCTCACCCACACTTTCCTGGCCCTAGTAGAGTTTAAGGGATCCCATAGATAGCTCCAAAGTGCCACAGACCATTACTCCCAGAGGAGCCCTCACTGCCTGGAGAGTGATAACTATGCAGTAAAGACCTGGGGAATGGAGCCCCACCACTGTCTGAAACTTTTGAGGAGAAATTGCTAAATGGTTGCTGGGGAAGGGAAAACTGTGGAGGACTTGAAGAAACTATTCTGCCACCTGGGGGTGTTCCTCCCCCACACTCTCCCGCTCCAGTACCGTAATGGTGGCTGAACCAATGCAGACTCCTATTTCTGCACCTGCCATTAGTCACGATTCTTACAAGGTTGAGGATCTCTTGGCACCTCCCACCCCCAAGGGAGGATGACTGGGAGACCTGGATAGACTATGTTGCCCCCAAGTGCTAGAATGGCAATGCTCGGAGCATAGCGAAAGAGGGTTAGTGAGAGCCTCCGAGGTCCTGCCCTGGCTACCATCCATGCTAAACGGGCCAGTAACCCTGAAGTGACTGCACAGGACTATCTTGAGGCCTTGGAGAATGTGTATGGGAGCCCAGATTCTGATGAGGATCTATGGTGGAGAGTAAGAAATGCACAACAGTACCAATGGGTGTTGCTGTATGTATTCTCGGCTGGAAAATTGTTGCAAGAATGCCCAGAAAGGTGGTTTGCCAGCGATTGAACTGGACCAACCAGGCTGGACAGGATCCTAAAGTCTGCCCTTCTCAGAACTGCTATTTGCTTCTGTTACGCCTGGCAAATCGACTGAATCCACTCTCCCATGATGAGTTAATGAGAGAAATTGAGGAGTTGAGAAAAGGCGACTCGGAGGGACCTGTACAATAGCTGCGGTTACGACCCGAGGTGACTGAGGATGACCCATCAAGTGAAGTTCAGGGGCAGAGGTTGACAGTCAATGGGTGCTCTGACAAGGAAAAGATATGCCACAATGGGGTAACTGTTGAGAGAGATCCGGATTCCAAAACAGTCCTTTATGAAGGCCACGCCTGCAAGTACGGGCCCTGACCTATCATCCTCGACTGCATCTGCTGTGGGGTACCACCTGCTGTATCTGCTGCTGATAACAGCTCCAAACTCAATTCCTTGACCATGGAAGTGGAGAAACTGACGAGATGTCTCCAAATGCTTATCACGCCGCAGACAGAGATGGCACCAAGGTTTCAGTTATGTCACCGCCTGGCTCCCAGTGTGGTGCCTCGGCCAGCTCAAACTCCAGAAAGTATGTTTTGCTATATAATTGTGGGAGATGGGCACATGAAAAGGAAATGCCGGTCCCCAAAAGACACTGACAAAGTTGTATAGCTAGCAAGGAGAGCTTCGAGAACAAATCAGTGGTTAAGAGGTGCATGAAATGATCCCAGTGAGGGCACCAAAAATGCTAACTCACGCCCTTTGTGGCAAGGTCAGTTGCCCAGGCCCTCACTATCACCTCTCCAGACTGGTCCAGAATAGTGGGTCCCTCCATGGAGACCACTGTAAAGGTGAATGGAGTGTCTACAAGAGCTGTATTAGACAGTGGCTCCCAAGTGACAATTATGTTCCAGGATTGGTATCAGAAGCATTTGTCAGGCGTGCCTTACAACCATTAGAAGGACTGCATGTATGGGGGTTAGAGTAGAAGGCCTACCCCTATTCCGGGTATATCCGAATTTGGCTGTCTTTCCCCACCTCCGTGGCTGGAGTGGCCGAACAAGTAGAGACCCTAGCCTTAGTGTGTCCCCAACTGGACTGTATGATGGTGTCCTTTGTTGATTGGAACAAATGCTCATATGTTCGGAAGGCTGGCACAGTTGTGTTATGAAAACAGGGGTCAAAAACTAGTAGAGCTTTAAGAGTTCCGGCTTTAATTAAGAAGGCCTATGAGGCACAGAGAGATGCTGAAAAATAGAACCAGAGGAACCAGTCGGAATTGTATGGAAGAAGGATCCTGAGTCTCTGATCCTGGCGCCAAATGCCCAGTGTACCTTACAGGGAGAGGTCCGTATCAGAAAGGATGTTAAGAATAAAATATTAATGTTGGATGCACCAGGCGATGGAAATTGCCAGAGGGACTGCTGGTCAAGCCTAGTATTTTGCCCGCTAGAGCCCATGCTTATGCCAGAAGGGTAATGGTCCAAGTTCATAATGTGTCTGAAAGAGACATCGAGTAAATAGAGGTTGCATCCTGGCTAATGTGCATTGTGCAGACACTGCAGTGCTACCCAGCAGCAAGAGTTTGAGGAAGAATGACAGAGTAACGCCTGACTTGTTTGATTTCGGCACTCCGTTGCCAGCTGAATGGAAAGTGAGGATCAGTGAGAAGCTTGCCCAGAGAGACCAGGTGTTTTCTTTAAAGGAATGGGATGTAGGATGCGTACAAGGAGCTGAGCACAATATCGGCTGCATGACGAAAGACCATTTCGTGAGAGGTCTCGACGCCTGGCACCTGCTGACATAGATGATGTGAGATGGCATCTGCAAGAGATGTTAGCTGCTGGTGTAATACAAGAATCCAGAAGCCCTTATGCTTCCCCCATTGTGGTAGTGAGGAAGAAGAATGGGACAGTAAGGATGTGCGTGGATTATCGCACCTTAAACCGGCGGACTATCCCTGATCAATACACAATGCCCTGCATTCAGGATGCTTTGGACTGCCTAAACGGGAGCAAATGGTTCTCTGTGTTGGATCTCCGTAGTGGGTACTACCAGATCCCGATGGCCCCAGAGGACTGTGAGAAGACAGCCTTTATCTGTCCGCTTGGCTTCTATGAATTCATGAGGATGCCTCAAGGGATTTCAGGTGCCCCAGCCACTTTTCAACGATTGATGGAGCGTGCAGTGGGGGACATGAACTTACTAGAATGCCTGGTATACCTAGATGATGTTATTGTGTGTGGCAGCTCACTAGAAGAACATGAGAGCAGATTATTTAAGGTATTGGACCGACTGGAGGACTTTGGCCTTAAACTGTCCATTGATAAGTGTCAATTCTTTCAAACATCAGTAAAGTATGTGGGACACATAGTATCCACCGAGGGAATAGAGACCGACCCAAGTAAAGTTGAGGCCTTGACCACCTGGCCACAGCCCAAAAATCTAAAAGAACTGCAAAGATTCCTTGGATTCTGTGGTTATTATCGCGCTTTCATCAAGGACTATTCAAGAGTGATCCGCCTTTTACTTAACCTTACTCAAGGGTATCCCCAACCCACAAAAATACCAAAGTCAGTGTCCCTGAAGACTGAAAGAGTGTATTTTCGTCGGTAATATTTGGGGCCGCTGGACTCCTGATTGTGAGACTGCTTTTCATGAGATCATTTATCAACTTACCCATGCTCCAGTGCTGGCCTATGCGATCCAAGAAAACCTTATGTCCTGCACACTGATGCTAGCTTGCAAGGGTTGGGCTGTGTTGTACCAAGAGCACGAGAATGGCCTGAGACCAGTGGCCTTTGCCAGTAGAAGCCTGACCCCATCCGAAAAGAACTATCCTGTACATAAGTTAGAGTTCCTAGCTTTGAAGTGGGCTATTGTTGACCAATTCCATGAGTACTTGTATGGGGCTAAAATACTAGTAAAACTGACAATAATCCTTTAACCTATGTGCAGACCTCAGCTAAGTTGGATGCCACTGGCCATAGGTGGCTTTCTGCATTATCTACATACGACTATGCTCTCGAATACCGAGCAGGTCTGAACCACATAGATGCTGATGCCTCTCCCGGAGGCCTGTTCCCCAGAATGATTGGGTCAGATTGGCAGAACCTGACATTCGGGCACTCTGCCGGAAGTTTGACAGGGAGGAACAAATGTCCACGGACGCAGTGGACTGCATGGTGGATTGCTTGGGACCCTCTGAGAACTGCATACCTGCTGCTTATTGCCACTTTTCTGCAATAGACATTGGTGCACTGCCTCAGCTGGACAATGACAGTATTCGGCGGGCTCAATCCCGCGATCCCATGATCAAAGCTGCTTTAGAAGCCTTCTATGCAGGAAAAGATGTGTCCAAATTACGCTCCACTGATTTGAGAACTGCACTGTTATACAAAGAAGGTCCTAAATTGAAACTGATCAATAAACTGTTATACAGAGAAACAGTAGACAGAGGGGGACAAGTAGACAAACAACAACTAGTGCTGCCCACTGCCTTTCGAGACTCAGTACTGATGTCCTTGCACAACCACATGGGGCACCTTGGTATAGACAGAACACTTGACTGGGTGAGATCCAGATTCTATTGGCCTAAGATGGGGGCTGATGTGGAGCAACACATTTGAACTTGTAGTCGCTGCTTACAGAGGAAAGCTTTGCCCCAGAGGGCTGCCCCCCTTGTTAACATCACCACCAGTGCACCCATGGAGCTGGTCTGTATTGATTTTCTGAGTTTGGAGTCAGATCAAGAAATATCAGTAATGTGCTGGTGGTCACTGACCATTTCACGAGATATGCCCAAGCTTTCCCACCAAAGACCAGAAAGCATCCACTGTGGCCAAAGTACTTGTAGAAAACTTTTTGTTCACTATGGGGCTCCACAAAGAATCCATTCTGATCAAGGAAGAGACTTTGAGAGTCGTCTCATCAAAGAGATGCTTTCTCTGTGGGGAGTGTGAAAGTCCAGAACCACTCCTTACCACCTCCAGGGGGACCCACAGCCTGAACGTTTCAACCGCACTTTGCTAGATATGCTAGGCACCCTGCACCCAAAAGACAAGCCTAGATGGAGCCAACAAATTAGCACCCGGTACATGCTTATAACTGCACCAAAAGTGATGCCACTGGTTCTCCCCCACGCCTGATGTTTGGAAGAAAGCTCGACTACCGGTAGATGTGTGTTTTGGGGTCTCCTGATGGGGTTCAAGCTGACAACTATTTACAGTATGTGCAAAAGTTAAAGGCCCAGCTAACTCATGCGTATAACTGGCTCAAACCATGGCTGCCAAAAGAAATCTGGCCAACAAAGAACGGTATGATAAAAGGTGAAAGCACAGGAACTCCAGGAGGGAGATCGGGTATTGCTAAGAAATCTGGGACTGCATGGCAAACACAAGATTGCTGACAGATGGCACCATCTCCCTCACATTGTAGTGGGCAAACTAGATGATCTGCCAGTGTACAAAGTAAGGCCTGAGAATAATTCAAAAGATGTAAAACAATGCATAGAAATCATTTACTGCCCATTGGACAAATCCTGATTGAGTCTGAGCCCCAGAAGATGCCCCTCTGACCAGTGACTAGAGCTGCTGCTAAGAAAAGATCAAGGAAGTCTGCACCTACAGAAGCAGAGTTAAAGTGTTCCCTGCACAAGTCCCAGTTGAGCATGACTGTCAGTCCATATCAGAAGAAAGTGAGAGTGACTTTGAATACTATCCTTCTTACAAACTGAGTCAATTGTTTCGGGGCAATCCCCTAGTCAATACTGGAGATGAAGCTGGGCCTTCTGGACTGTCTAAGCCCCCAGCTTCGTCCCTGGAGCCAATGCTCCCAGAAAGTGAAGTGCAAAGCATCAGATCAGATGAAATGGAATCATTGTGCATGGTTGAACTGTTTGAGCTTTCAGGGGAGGAAAATGATGGATTGGGACAGACTGGTGATACACCAGAACAAGAAGAGTATTTTGAGTGCCCTGACAGTCCACTGCCAGTGTCCGAAAAGCTCTCCATACGAGCCAAATGTTGTGACTCAGAAACTGTAACTCCTGGAGCTGAAAGTGCCCCAAGTACTAGCCTCTCTACCCCCATGGAGACCCCCCCTGACAAGTGAGGACAATGCTGAAAATGAGGCTCAGAGTGCAGAGACTGTAACAGTTCCCCCTAGAAAGACTGGTCGAGCTGTAAAGCCTGTGGTGCACCTCAGTTATGATTCACTTTGGAGGCCTGTGGACTTGCCTCTCAATGTTGTCCATAAAGGAGTGTATGTGTCCCCGAGCTCATTGCCCAAACTGAGCGTCAGTGCTAACTCCAAGTTACTTGTGTTGCCCTCTAAGTATGGTGCCCTTGCCCCATCCAGACCCAAGGTAACTGATAGGGAAGGGCCCCCTCTCTTCAGGTTTCATGTACAAGAGGTAATAACTTGAGTTATGGTACAATGTGTGTGTAATATGAGTGATGTACTGCAATGTTTCAGAAATGTTCTTGGTAAAATGATATACTGACTGACGATTACATGTGTGAGCCTAATGCAAATGTATATGGTTGCAGTTAAAACTTATGGGATCCTTGCTTGACGGACGCCAAGCTTTCCCAGGCCAGGAAGGGTGTAACCCCCTGCAAATGGGGGTTCCCAAAAGACTTCCAGGAGCTTGCTTGAATGCTCCAAGCCTGAATGGTGTTTGAGCTTAAGCCATTTATCAGTGAGTGTTTTAGAGCCTCTGGTACTGTCTTTAAGAGCTGTCTGCTTGCAGACATAATTAGTTTGTATGGGGGGACTGTGTGCTTCTGCTTGAGTACCACTCGAACTGCTGCCAATTCAGTCCATTTTGCAGTCACTAGGAGTGCAAAGGGAACCTATCTGAAAGATGTAACTGTTTGCCAGAAATCATTTAGAGTAATAATGAAAATACAGTTTGTCTAACTTGCTTCTTTGCAGTCAGAACTGTGTTTGCCTAGTTCCCATTCTAGTTTTGAACTGCTGAACTGGACCAATCAGTGTGGGATAAGGGAGCTCTAAAATGGTGCCTTGGACGAATCAGAACTTGGACTCATAATCTGAGCCAGCCACAAGAGGATTGTATGGGCAGTAACTCTGGGAGATGTAGTTTAGACTTCGGCGCCTTTTTGGACCAACAGGAGCAGTCTATTGTGAGTGACAGCCAATCCAGCCAAGAACTGGGAGGAACTAAAGGAAGTGCCCGGTTTTGTCTGCTGGAGTTTCAGTTGAACTCTGGCAGTGAAGAGGGAAGGAGCCCTGTGCTTTTTCAGTGTGCAGTTTTAGTCGGGAAACGTGTGTAAGGCCCAGAGTTCCGGTCTGCAGCTTGTGTAACTGCTTGTTAGGACTGAATCCGTCCTGTGAAGAGAATCAAAGGATATCTGAAGAGTAGAAACCAGGCTCACCCTGTAGAAGACTGGAGAAATTGCTGAATTGCACTCGGTCTGTCAGGAACTGAATCTGCTGTGTGTTCTCCGGGTATTGTGCAGTAATTGCGATCGGGATGAGAAGCAGCCTGCCTGGTATAGTACTTCTGTTTTACCATATAAATGTGTGAAGAGGCTTGTGTACCTCAAGTGAATCCTGCTGCCATTAAAGGACTTTGCCTGTTACTGTTCACCATATAACTGTGTGGAGGAGGCTTGGTTAGCCTCAAGTGAATCCTGCTGCCATTAAAGGACTTTTGCCTGTTGCAGTTTGCCATATAAATGTGTGAGGAGTCTCGTGGAGCTCAAGAGTAGCCCTGCTGACATTGAAGGACCCTATCTTGTTTTGGAGGTCGTGAGTACTAATTCAGGGTCGCCCCTGTTGAATTGCCACATTGAATCCAAATGGAATTACTGTACTGCTGACTGTTTAAACTAATTTTCTTTTCTCTGTGGGAAAGGGCCCTACCAGCTGCCACGTTTGGACTAGCCACTAGGGCTTGGGTACCCAGGGACAGTAACTGGTAGGGATAGGCCTGTGCACAGAGCCATAGGTAGATGAGTAAAGGGATAAGCTAATTAACCTGATTTCCCTGTCCTTGTTATATTCCCCTAAATAAATCCGTAGCTGCTTGTTTCAGCAAAGTTATATTGCCTGAGGTATTTGTCTATGTTAAAGTATTGTACTGTGATTGTTGCACTGTATCTTATTTTACAGGAGGTCCCAGTGCCTGAACCAGCCCTGGGGTAAGTGTATACTGTGAAGGTAATTCTGATATATTGTGTGGGCCACTAGTGGGAAGAAAGGGGGGTTGCAGTGTCCCAGAGGGCTGTGACCAAGTAAGTTTAACTATTGCAAACCCTGACCTCTGGGTGGAGGCACCCGCCATTGGATCCAGGCCCCTCAACCTGTTAGTGGCAAATCAGGCAGGGGTAGTAGCCCCTGGGATAGCGCCATCTAGGGGTTACAACTAGAACTAGAACCCAGAACTTCAGAGGGTTCTGACAACCCTAGTGAAATGGTATGTGTGTGTGTGTGGGGGGGGGATGCATACGGAGGGAGTGGATGGAGTACAGCAGGCAAGAAACTCAAATACAGTTTGATAACAGATTCAGTCAGCAGAGGTATCTGTCTGAAGGGTGAATATGTTAGACTCGTGTAAGACTATACTTTAAGAGTGGAGCTGAGACAAAAAAGTGCTGATGCCATAATGTTATCATATTCTTACCACTGCATAGCTCTGCACAGTTGTACAGGGACACCACAGAATGTTGCCACCTCTTTCATTGCAAAGATAAAGAAGATTATAATGTGGCTCTTTAGCTGCACTATGCACAGTACTTATCATTTACATTTAGCAGTTTTATTGCCCTGAGTCATCCTTGTAAATGGGAGTGGACCTATCCATTAACAAGGAATCAATCAATGTATCAGAAGCCTGAGAAAGAAAAGAAAAGATTCTACACAGCTCTGTCCAAAAAGGGCTAGTGTAACCACTAGGTGGCACTATCCCATGGGCTACTACCCCTGCCTGCTTGGCTAGTAGCAGGTTAAGGAGCCTAGGTTCTGCAACGGATGCCTCCACCCAGAGGTCAGGGTTGGTCAAACTAACCTGGGCTCAGCCCTCCGGGACACTGTAACCCTCCTCTTTCCCTTCTAGTGGCCTGAGCAATATATGATAATCACTTTTGTAGCACCCCTTGTACACCATACCAGTACCCACACTGTTTGCACTTACCACCGGGGCTGGTTCCTCTGGCTCGACTCTGGGGACCCACTGTAAAACAAGGTTATGCACAGCAAATAGCAACAGTACAGTACAGTTCTCTTGGCACAAACTAGAACCACAGTCAGGTTAAATGCAGAAAAAGTCAGATCTGATTTATTCAGAGAACTTGAACAAGGAAGGGGTGTAATCAGGTTGATTGGCTTAAAGGCTATTTTGATCAAACAGTTATGCATGCACTTTAAGTCCCCACACAGTCACACCTCTGAGTACTCAGGTAGGGAGACAAAGGGCTAGCCAGGAACGTTGCAGCTGGTTGGGGCTCTGTGATGGAAGAAAGCAACATGCGCAACACACGCTATTTGTAATCCGGAGCCGGAGGACTCAGTTCGTGAAAGAAAAAAGCAACCAATCAGATGACAACACTTTAGATTTAGCTGTTGTTGCAGGGAGCTACCCTGATGTTTACTCACAATACCCAATACTGGACACAGGCAGGATGAAATCAAGACTGCAGGTAGTTGAGCTGGAGTGCCTGGAGAGTGGGGCCCACATGGTTCACCGAAGGAAGGCCGTTTCCTGGCTCAGGTGATGAGAGTAGGGGGCTGATCCCCAGGCAGGTCTCTCGTCGATGGCTTTGTCTGTGCAGTGGGTACTCTGGCTGGGCCAGTGTGGCAAGGCCCAGGCCCAATGGAGATGATTTTGGATTCAGTCCATGGGGCTGGATGCAGCTTCCAACAAGCAGAATACAGTTCAGTCCACAGTGGGGAACCAAATCGCGACCCACTTGCAGCACACAGCACATTTACACGTAAGGAAATTCTAATGCAGCTTCCAGCAAGCAGAACACAATTCAAACCACATTGGGGAACCAAATCACGACCCACTATAAGCACACAACACATTCACATGTAAGGAAATTCCACTGTATCAGGCAAAAGGCTCGCCAGTTGCAATTACAGAGCCTCTGCACAATCCGGGAGTTCAGAGGTGGCTGGAGGTCTTGACAGGCCGATTGCATTCAGCAAATCTTCAATCTTCTTCAGGTAGGAGCCTGGTCACAATTCAGTGGCTCACTTCACTCTCCAAGTTCAGATTCAGTCTGAAAAGAGGCACAAGTTCCCTCTCAGGGACACCAGGCAGGCATGCAGGCCAAAACTCAGGCCTTTCCACAGTTCTCCCATGTGAATCTACGCCAGGGCTGCTGCTTGAATCATTCAAGCTGTTATCTCTCCACTTCCCAACTCAGAACTGAAACTAGCTGCAAGAGCTTGGGAATTTTCCCAAGATCCAAAAGGTTTGGTAGGCTGATCTGTCTGTCAGTCACAACAAGGGCTCCCCCTCCAGGTTATTTTAGGCACCAAAATGCAAAAACTACAATTCCTACAAGTTTTGATCCACCAAGCCCCTGTAGACAGGCTCCAGTTTAGAGTCCCAAATGTACTGATTGGCCCATTTCAGCAGTCCAGGACCAAGATGATGGAAACAAACAGAACAGTCCTTGCTGCAAAGAAGACAGGTTAGAACAAACTGCAATATTATTACTACTCTAACAAATGATCAGCAAACAGGCACATCTTTTAACAGAACTCCCTTTTTAGATTAATTATGACTGCAATCCAGGCAGTTCTTAAAGAGACAGTACACAGAGGCTATACAGGCACTCTCTGGCAATACATTTAAACTACCAAAACACAGGACACCAGCCTGGCAGTGAGCATTTAAGCAAGCTCAAGGAAGACGTTTCGGGAACCCCCATTTGTAGGGGGGTTACACAAGCATACAATGTCTTGCTCACTGTTTTATCTTTCCCAGAGCTGCCTTAGTGTCTTCTGATCCTAGTGTAATACATTGCATTAGAATAAAAGCGGTGTTATGAGAAAGCCAAGATGTCATTCCTTTCTCCATGAGTAGGTTTAACTTGTTTGCTGTGCCTTGAGTTTGGCGAACATTGGCACTCCAGAGGGACTGGTGAATAAGCTCCATCAACAATCAAGCCAACATGGGCTGGCCCACTTTTGCAGCAGTAGTGCTACCACTTGCAACACTGATGACCTGGGTTCAGAAATAGACCCAGAGCATCAGAGGGCTGGCCTGGGGGAGGAAGGATGAGAATCCGCTGAACTACTCTCCACCTCTGGGTGAGGGAGGTGGACTCTGGTGCCCAGAGGTAGTATGAGGCTGGAAGTACACCAGCCAGAGACCACACACTGCATGGTGGATTCATCGTCGGACGTTGCTGCGCTGTACATGAGAGCATGCATGGTTGCATGCTTAGCGACATTGCACAGCTGTGCCTCCAGGGAATCACAAAGAAGAAATCCATCTGGACAGGCAGCAGGGTGATGCCTGAGACTGCAGCCAGCACACAGCCACCAGAATAATGCCAGTGTAAGTCTCGGCCATGGTCTCAGGATGATCTCGGTCTCTCTCTGCAGGGAATCCCCTCCAAGAGATGTAAGTCTTACTCTTCCCAGACTGGGCAGCTGGAGACAGTGATGGGGAAAGTGGGAGGATAGTGAAGTTCTGGGGCAGATATGGGGGTACAATCACAACCCTGTCTGGACAGCCAGAAACTAAATTGAAAAAAAAAACCCCAATCAAGCCAGCATTATTCTGTAAGAGTGTAGAGAGGCTGTCTAAGTGGCATTGTACAGAGAAGGATGCATGATTGAGAAAACAGACAACACAGTACCTTCAAAAACTGGATATAAATTACCAGTATGATTGCCTGCTGAATGAGTCAAAGCTATGGACTGCAATGGTTGCATAGCAGTTTCTTACGATACCACCTGAGTGGCAGTGAGGTAGCAGTTTAAATCCTGCTGGGCACTCACACCACATCACAGCACAACACTAGAAGAGACATCAGTGATAGTCAATGAGGTCTGCCTTTTAACAATAAAATCTCTGTAAGCATTTAAAGGTCAGTGTTTGAACAGAGTGTAGTACAACAGCAACATGTGAGAGGTGGTTTGGCCTAGTAGTTATGGCACAGAGGGGTGAAACTGCAGACCCAGGTTTGAATCCCACCAGCCCTACTTACTCACTGTGTAACCCTGAGCAAGTCACATGACCTTCCTGTGCTTAACCTCACTAGCCTGTCTATGCTGTTAACATCCCTCTGGGCACCAACTGGCAATAATATTCTCTCCCTCCTGCTCCTAGAATGTAACCTACTTTGGGATACAGTTTGCATGCAAGGCACTGTATAAAACTAGTTCCTTTCCTTTATGATGAGTGCAACTTATAAAGAAAGCAAGAGAGAGAGATGCCTTGTTGTGATAGTACGTCAGCCTATGTGCTGTTTATCTTGTTTGCATTTTTTTGTACTGCCTGTCATAGCTTGAGCCTCTATTAGTTGATTGGTGGCTCTATTTTTTCTTCAAGTTTGCTTAATCATTTAAAAACATGTATTGCAGTGTCAGTGGCTCAGTAGGTAGCACACTTGCCTCTGAGGCCGGGAGATCAGAGGGCTGTGAGTTCAGTTCCCACATCTGGCACTTGGGTTAATATCCCAGTACTGACACTGTAGTGCAGCATGAGAGGGGTGCTGCACTTCTGAGGTGCCGTCTTTCAGATGAGACGTTAAACCGAGGTCCCATCTGCCTGGATTGGTGGTAGTTCAGGTGGATGTTAAAGATCCCATGGCACTTATCGAAAAGAGTAGGGTATTTCCCCGGTGTCCTGGCCAAATTTCCCTCATTCAGTAAAAATATCACCAACAGTTTAATCTGTTTCAAGGTCAGTTGGCATTCATCTGTATCCCCTTCCCCGTGCATGAAAATAGGCAGGATTTGTCTAGTGCACTTACCCGGTCAACAAAAGCGAAATAAATTGAAATCATTCCCCGTAGACTTCTGTGGTGTGCACCCCCATGCTCTCCCTGCTTAGACATCACAAAGTGTCTCAGCGCAGGGGCAGTGCTGACAGACTGGAAAGTGGACAGGATTACCTGTCTGTGAGTTCGGTTTCAGTTACAGTCCCTTCCCTCCCACACAGAACCTCATAAAAAATCTACTTTGGGCTGGAAAAAGGGTTAGCACAGACATACTAATGGGCTGTGAAGCCCAAAACAGAAAAAAATCAACAATTTACTTCAATGCAAAAAAAAACCCTACACTTCCTGTCTGTACCTCTGGTCTAGCTGTACACCTCCCTAAGCTGTACCTGATCAGCAGTTTAGACACACATCAACTACACCTCTGACCCACACCTCAAGTGTGATGAACCTAATTAGCATTGTTTTGATGCATATCAGCGACATATGAATTATACTCCAAGTGCACTGTGGTTTAACCTCATGTGCACCCCTGAGACTGCAGTGTAGTTAAAGTGCATACCTTGAGGTGTGCTGAGGTGCTCACCTCATTTCAAACTTGGCATCATATCAAATTCACCTCCTTTGGATCAGGGATGTCAACTGAGAGAAGACTAAAATGTTTGAGGAGACCTACAGAAGTGGGTGGGGATTATAAAAAGTAAAAGGAGGCAATTGAAGAAGTGCAAATGTTTTGAAGGAGTCCCTGATAGGTAGTTTGTTTTGCAGCTAGCCTCTGAGCTGATCTTACAGTAAATTGAACAAGCAGAGATTTGTAAAATGAACTCTTTTCGACCCTTTGCATAGCCAGTGCTAGGAGACCTCTAGAAACTGTGGAGCAAGAAGAAAGAGTTGTTTTATTACCTCCAAGTCATTAGGTTTGTCTGTTCTGAGCTTAGTAAATGCAGATGTTTTCTACCAAACAGCACAACATACTGTATGCTATAGAGAAACGTGAACATGACCTGAGTTTTGTGGACCACATGATGGAGAATATTGCATGTACGTACAAGCTCCAAGAGGCAAGCAAAGGTGGCCAATGGCAACTTCAGTTTAGCTTTGATTCGGGGCCTATCTTTTCAGTTCCGCTTCCATAATTTGTCTGAAAAATGTAGCTAAAAATGTAGTAAATTGGATTAGGTAAAGCAGACTACTAATAGAGGTGTATGCAACCCCCTCCCCACCCCAACTATTTTTCACCCTTGACATTTCTTCTGTTCTCCAGTACATTTAAAAAAAATTATGCCCACTCCTGGCACTATGCCAGGAGTTGACGGTGTCTTTTATCAAAATACCCTTGTCCCTATCCCAACCTTCACAGCCCACAAAATAGGTGTATTTGATAATGGGATCCACCCCTCCTTACCTTGAGCCTTGATTTCAAGGGCCAGTAATCTTTAAAAAATCCAGGTGAACTCAGTCACCCCCTTCCCACTACACACCCCTGTTCCCTGTCGTCAAGGTGCAGGTCGGAAAGCACAGGAAAATCAGGAGCAATTACAACATTCACAAATAGCGTTATATTATTATCAGTAACAATAAAAAAAATTGTGCAGGACAGCTCTTTTACAGGCAGTTCAAATAAAACAAAGTCCTTCATCGGAGTATAGCTCTAATTCTAAACTTCAATCTCTCTCTCTCTCTCTCTCTCTATCTCCAACAAAAGATTTCTCTCTTTATATATAATGTCTTTTCGTGGCAGTTAACTTCTACATCCTAAGCTCATTGAGAGACATCCTGATTCTCACAAAATGTATCAGAACTTTTCAGTTTCTTTCCTTGCAGGAGCAACAAAATAGAACATTGTGTCCCAGAGCTAATCTCCTGCTGACGACTCAAAATGAGTTTGTGCAGGTCAGACTGCATCTCAGAGTTAACCCCCCTGAGTTCCATATAGCTTTCTGCAATCATTTCAACAATATAACTCTATTCAGTTTCAAACTAGAGAACCCAGATTCACATAGAAATTCACATATATTTTTATAAGCATAGATAAGCAAGGGGAAGGAAAAGATAGAAACAGTAAGAAACAGCAAGTGAAGGCAGGGAGATAGGAGGAGGGAGAAATGTGAGACTATCAGAGTGATCAGTACCTAGGTCTCGCAAGAAAATTTGATTACGCAATCAGACAGACAAGAGACAGAAAGGAGAGAATAGAACAGATCCTTGCTTTTAACTCTTTCTGCATAACAAATGGAACAAGGTCTTATCCACCCTGTCACACTCCCTTTTAAGAATACGGTCACACCCGACTACATGAGCGGGGCACACAACTGGAAAAGGTGGGCAGAGTGGCTTCATCACTGATGATGCTAAGAAGACTGACCTGGGGGGGCACAATTAAATATACCTATTTGGGGGACTGGAGCTCAGCTAGGGAGGGGGGTAGTTTCTAAAAGATGTTGAGGGCCCCTGTCATGTGTGTGTGTAACCATGGAGGTGAGGGCAGTAAATGACTGGAGTGGGGAGTGGATAGCCACGGAGCTGGTCCAGGCCACCTGGGAAGGGCTATAGTTTTGTCCACAGTTAATTCTTCCGAAGTGGTGAGGTGTCCCAAAACTTCACCATCACATTTCCAGAGTAGGAATTGCCAGTTTTTGGCACTTCCACTAAACTCCATTTCATCTCTGCCTCACTCCAGCCACAAGCCATAGATACATGGTTGCTACAAGAAGCAACAGGAGAGTCTGCTGTCTTGTGAATATCTGAGTGCAGTTAGCAGCAACATTACCTGAAGAACCAACATACTCATCACTCATTGTTAGGGAGTGACTGAGCTGTGCAGAGTCAGAGAGAGGAAAAATCTAGGCTCAGAAGGAGCAAAGTTGCACAAGAGAGTGGGCATTCCACAGGCGGCAAACTGAAATTCATATGGAATGTGTACAGTTCAATGTGAAGCAATCCATGGCCTGACAAACAAAACCCAACTGAATATGTCACTAGTGTGGCATGTGAAACTTTCAGACCCTGCATCTTTCTGGTGATATTAATGTTGTTAATAACCCACACTCAATAACAATTCAAATTTAGGAGGGGTAATACAACTCATCTGATTTCATGAAAAATAAACTCTGGCATTCATATTTTGGAAATAACAGAATTTAGGTTTTATACAGACTCTTTCATAAATACTGTGTATATCCCAATGAACATTAGAATTCATGGACAGTTACCAGCAGCCACTGCATACAGAGAGGATAAATACAACAAAGGGATGTCAAGGCAGCTCGGGGTAGAGGGTTAGTACGTAGAAAGAGAGGTTAAGCCAGGGAAGTTAAGTAACTTATGGTGGGATTCAGACCAGAGTCTTAAGGTCCACAGCTGTTTCACTGTACCAGTAGGCCACACTGCTTCCTTCCTTCTTGGTTCCTGTCTCACTTCTTCCCTTTAGTGGTTCCCAAAGGAACAACAGTTTCTAATGTAAAATAATTTCTTCCCAGGTACAAATACTATTTGCTAGGGCATCAGGCCACATTTATTTGGGTGTTATTTACGTTTAACCACCTGCCACCAATATATTGTACACTATAAAGCTGGAGGCAGAAATCCGACATTTCTTTATTTAAAAACTGATGACTGATAAAGGCACACTAAGCTGAGACGCATTTCCAGGTTTGACCCTGGGGAAGGGTACAAAAGGTAGAAATATAGATGACATGAAACTGTACATGATATAAGGTGGTGCGAAATACATGCAATGTAGTGCAGATAGCAAACAGTGCAAGACTGGTAAAATAAGAGATACTGTAATTTATTTATTTTATTTTATTTAGTTTTTGTTAACCGGGTTAGGTACACTAGCCAAAGTTGACTATTTTCAGGCACAACCCGGGAGAATACATACATAAAATGAGATGACATTATACAATACATAGTATATAGTACAGGTACATAGTATATAGTACAGGTAGGTTAGAATACAGGTCAAGTCAGACAGTACTCAAGATAATACATATAGCTATGCAGAGATGACAAAAGTGACATTAGTACATGCAAATAACTGAAAGTGGGCTAAGTGGCAGCTATAAAGACATTTTATAGCAAAGCTTGTTTAGAAGTGCAGCAGTGTCTTAGGCAAAATAGGTTGGTTAGCTGTGAGGCATTAAGTGGGATCAAAGCATGTGCAGGGGTCCCGGGACAGGTGGTGATATAGTTCTTTTTTGAAGATTGGGTGGGATTTAGCCTGCCTCAGGGCAGGAGGGAAGGAGTTCTAGGTGGCTGGGGTGGTGCAGTGAAATACTCTAGAGCCTTTTGAAGTAAGACATCTGGGTATGGTGAGTAGAAATTTGTTTGCTGAGCGTAGTCCGTGGGCAGGTGTCTGTGGTACAAGTAGAGCTGCAAGGGAGGTGGGGGTTTGGTTACGGATTACAGAGTCTGTGAGGGTCCCTAGGAAATATAGTCGGTAGGTAGTTGGGAGAGCCAGCCTAGGTCGCTGTACAGTGGGCAGTGGTGCTTGAGGCGATGGGAAGAGGAAGCATACCGACATATGTTGTTATACGCGACATCCCATTTATGGAAAGCAGTCTTACGGGCATTAGCAAAAGTGGAGACACCATATGTCAGTGCTGGAAGCAGAATACTCTTGGCAATTGCCAATTTGGCAGATGTTGTTAGCAGGTGACAAGTCTTATAGGCGATTCCAAGTTTGGCATTTGTTGCTTTACAGGTTGACTGGATGTGCAGACTGAAATCAAGGGATTTATCAAGGAGGACTCCCAGGTATTTGAAGGATGTGACACAGTCGATGAGAGACCCCCCAGAGTCATGGACTAGGAGGGGTTCCTTACAGGCCCTGAGTTTGGGGGCAGTACCAAATAGCATGGCTTGAGTCTTTTTTGTGTTGAGGATGAGCTTATTAGCATTTAGCCATGTTTGCACTTTCCTGAAATCCCAGAAGAGGTTTTTGTTAATGATGATAACTTTGTCAGCGCTGGAGTAGAGGACAAGATCATCAGTGTATAAGATAGCTGAGCAGGAGAGTATGGTATAATCTATGTTGTTGATGTATAGCGAGAAAAGAAGGGGTCCCAGGATGGAGCCCTAGGGTACTCCGATGTCAGTGCTGGTCACATCCGAGACAGCGGAGTTGAATTTAACAAGTTGTAATCTGTTTGATAGGTAGTTGTTAAACCAGTCAACTACTGAGGATGAGAAGTTAAGTCTATGCAGGGTTGAGAGAAGCAGGGGATGATCAACAAGATCGAAAGCTTTAGTAAGATCGATAAATACTGCTTCAGCGAGTAGGCCTTTGTCCATGTTGTAGAGTACATCGGTGGAGAATTTGAGAAGAGCGATTGAGGTACTGTGCCCTTTTCTGAAACCATGCTGACTGTCTGAGAGAAGGTTGTTCTTTGTGAGATAGTCAATGGTTTGGGTTGCAACAAGCTTCTCCAGTAGCTTGCTTAGCACAGAAAGGATGGCTATGGGCCTGTAGTTGTTGATATCCCCTGGGTCTCCTTTTTTAAGGATAGGCATAACTCAGGCAATCTTCCAGATATCTGGGACAATGCCAAGAGAGAGAGACAGAGTGAAAATCTTGGCCAGTGGCGAGGCAATCAATGGTGCCGCTAGCTTCAGGAGTCGTGGCTCAAGTGAATCTGAACCGGGTCTAGTGTTGTCGGATATGTTTTGCAATGGCCTTTGGACCTCAAATCTAGATATAGCTTTAAAGTGGAAAGGGGGGGTAGTAGTTAGTTGGCAGTGGTCAGCACCAGATGCAGATCTCTGGGGTATGCAGTAAGGCTGAGATGCTGTGGGAGGTGAAGCGAAGGACGAGGTGTACTGAGACAGGTCCGTGAATAATCTGTTAAAGGCATTCGCTATAGTGTTCGAGTCATTGCAATGTACACCATTTAGGATCATATCCCCTGGGATCGATGACTGGGTAGCCCCAAGAAATGTCTTGATGTGTGTCCAGAATTTTCTAGGGTCACCAGCAGAGTTTGTGAGCAGTTCCTTGCAGTAGATGCTCTTTGCTGTTCTGATTTGCTTTTTACAGGCGCTCTGAGAGGCCCTGTAGGTATTGTAATCCCCTGGTAGTCTGGACACTTTATACTTCTTCCAGAGTTTGTCCCGTGTGCGCAGGTTAGCCAGCAGGTCCTTGTGTAGCCATCTTGTTTGTTTACCCCTGACCCTTCTGGTGACCTTCAGGGTATGTTTATCCTGAAGTGCTGTGAAATTATCAATGAAGATATCAAGGACTATTTGAACATCATGGGAGTGATAGATATCAGACCAGTTGATACAGGATACATCATAGAAAGCTTCACGTCCAGTTTGGCAAAGTTGGTAATTGTGATGTAGCATGGAGGAGATAGGGCGCAGTCTCCGGCTCCATACACAGAAAGTGGGGGAGTGGTCTGTGATAGAATCTGCCAAGATGCCTGCAGTTTGCACATGGTCAAGGCGATTCACCAGTACCCAGTCTATGAGGGTGGAGGTAGTTACAGAAGGGGTGGTTCTAGTGGGTTCAGTTAAGATCTGGTGTAGGTTATAGCTCTGCATTAGTGTCAGCAGTGTGCTGTGAGTTGGTCCCAGCCAGTTTAGGTTAAAGTCACCTAAGATTATGACCTCATTTTGCATGGCGTTTGTGATGGTTTGATTAAGTGAATCCTGAAGACCTGTGATACCTCCAGTGGGTGGGTTGTAGGCACAGATAATGTGGAGTTTTTTTGCACCAAGGGCAATGGTTGTGTGTAGGGACTCACAGACTGAGGGTGAGCCAGTGGGTGGGCAGACTGTAACATCAAGATGGTTTTTATAGAGGATGGCGACCCCCCTTCCACATTTTGGGGAAGGCCTATCTCTCTGTATCAAGGAATAATTGGACAAGGAACATAAGGAGTTTGGAATGTGAGGCTTGAGCCATGTTTCAGATAGGCACAGTAGGTCAGGATTGCACACTTGTATCCATGCCTTGAGATCAGCAGAGTGCCTGGTAATGCTCCTAATATTCATATGGGCAATGAGAAGTCCTTTTCCTGAGACAGCCGATAGGTCAGTGGGAGAGTGGTGGACAGAGGGGCCAGAGTTAAGTTCTACGTCCCCTGACAACAGGACGATGAGGAGTAGGAGAAACCACAGTTTAATAGTGTGGAACGGGAGATGAACCAGTTGTGTCGTTTTGTATTTTCTGAGCATAAGAAATGAGTTGTAGGTACAACCCTTCAGAAGGATAAGGGTGGTGTAGGTACGCACATGTTGTGTTTCAGCAATTTGGTTGGAGAAAGTAAAGTCATTGTGTTGTGAGGTATTCTCTCCATAGTGGTTGTCGATTGGAACAGAAGTAGATACCCCATGTAAGCATAATAGCAGTATCAGAAGCAGGATTCTTCCTCCCAATCTATGAGTTGCCAGTTTTGGCAGGAGACTGCAAATGTTTAGTGTAGCAAGGGTGAGTGTTCCTGAGTGACTCATGGTGAGCTACTGTGGACCAGAAAACTGATTGTTACTGTAGATCAAAGACCCAGAAAGTGTTAAATTCCTGAAGGTGATGAACATTAGCCTAGGGCATATGCAGGATGTAAAAATCCTTTGTTAGAATCGTCCCTTTGTTCTCCAAAACAGTTGTGAATAGACCTCAAAGACAAGCATACATCCTTTAAGAAAGTCAGACGGAAATGTGGATTCAATGCATCACTCCACAACCCAGAAACTTGTATAAAAGATTTACTGACCTCACTTTTGCTTTTTGATGTCTTCCAAAAAAGCTGATTTATGATGAGAATGCCTATACCTGGTGTTGATGTTTTGTAGTTTCTTAGTTCAGGAAATGTTCATAGATGTTATGTCCAAGAATGGTCCAGTTCCTCCAAGAAGAAACACATGAAAAACCACAAAAACTAAACTACTGACAGAGACAAACACAAACAGCCAGCCACACTGATGATGAGGGCATGGGAGTGTAATACTGCAATCTGTTATGAAGAAAAACATGGTACAGTTTATATGTATGTATGTCAGTTCAATTAAATTCTTTATCTTACCAGGAGAGAAACACCATTGAGCAGACTCATTTAGAAGGTGGTCCTGGGAGTACACGTATACACAGGTTTACGTAAAAGCAGTACAGATAGAGTAGACAATCAGTGGTGCACAGGAACAAGACTTAGTAATGCAGTATATATGAAAAACGTAATGAACAGTGTAAAAGGGAGTATTAACATTAGTTGTAGATACGCGGATACTCGGACATAAAGAACAAAAACAGTCTAATTACAAAAAGAAGAAATCAGCTACCATCTATGACCAGTCAGTCTATTAAAGTAAGTGCTGATGGTAATTGTGATTCAACAGTGGTTCTACATAGGTAATTCTAGCTTAGGGGGGTGTAGGTGGGTTGTGTGGAGGGCAGTGGGAAAGCAAAAGGGAGGAGGGGAGAGGAAGCACAAGTGAGATGGGTGTGAGAGGTGTGATAGAGAAGTGGAGGTGCAGTAGATGACTGATGGGGGTTGAGGGGATAAAGGAGGAGGTGATAGGGCTAAGAGAGCGTGGTTAACAAGTGCTTACCGTGGAGGCTGAGAATCCATGGGCGGGAACGCCTGCCAAGGAATGGTAGGCGGCAGCTTAAGAAAAACAGGAACAAGTGTCTTTGAGGGAGCAATTCAGGAGAGTTTTAAAGTGGGACAACCCGGGTAAAACTGGCAGTTTTAGAGAACTTTGGATGTTATTCCAAAGAGTCGGAAGGACGAGGCTGACGGAAGATTCTCAGTGGCGTGTTCTAGTTCTTGGGACCTCAAACAAAAGGTAAAAGTGTCTATGGAGAGAGTAAGGTCCCTCAGTGAGAGTAGGGAGGCCAGCCATGTACTTTGGGAGTTTGCTAATGTATGTATATGTACATATTTATAAAATGGGTAGCAAAAAAACTCAAAACCTAATTGGTCAAACAGCACCATCTATTTATTAAATCTCCCATTTAATCCACCATTAGGCAACCAAACTCCTTACCATCTTTGTTTAGAAGTCACATAACAAAAAAAATATCTCAATACACTTTTCTGAGCCATGTAACAGTTTATAAACTTTTACAATGTTTTCATGTTCACAGCACATGTTTTGACTGTTAGTTTAAACAAACTACTTTACCTGGTGGATTAACACACAATACATTTCTTAAGTTTCCCACTTTAAAAAAAAAATACTTGCTTCTAATGTGTTTCGAGTTTTAACACCAAACCCATTTTATAAGTGCAGTAACCCGTTCCAGGGCATGGGGTTATGGTAAATTAATGCACTTCCAAGGTACTGGAGAATACTCAGCCTTCAGCCTTCAGCCTCACAATGCACCTGGGGAATGCATTAATTCACCATAGCCTCATGCCTTGTCGTGTTTTGTTGTGTATATATATTTATGTGTGTGTGTATATTTATATAACAGGGGTGGGTTAATTTTGATTAAGATATCACTGCTCTCTCACTGGCTACTGTGAAGATAGTGTTGCTATCTTGCAAGTTGCTATGTCACAGCGGAATACTGAACCAGTCAGAGAGCAGAGTGTTGTTGAGTCTGACTTCAAAATAGCTATGTGTAGCACTAAGGTCAACTCAATGAGATGCTTTGTGGAGCAGTCCAAATCATGCACTTTTTTCACTTTGTAATTATTTCTGATTTCTCTCACAAAACAACCTAAACACAATTGGCCCATCAGCACAGCGGTGGTGTTACTACTTATGACTCCGGCAACCCGTGTTTGGGTGTGAGCATGGGTTGCTGTTGGGGGGGTGAGGATTGAACATCCCACAGGATGCTTTGCTCCTCTGGGGCAAGGAGGGTAGCTGTCCCTGCTACTGTACTGCCACCTGAGTGACCACGGGTGGCACTGCAGCTAGGGACATCAGGGGAGGGAAGTACGTCGGCCAGGATCCATATGCAACAGCACGCCTAAGTGTACATGCGTATCCACGGATCTCCTCTATATGCTAACATCCTCTGGCTGGGGGAAACAAGGAAAATGGCCCCTGTACCCGAGGGTGAAGGATTGCCTGGCACGGAAAGAATCCCCCTTGCCTGACCCACCACTCATACCTCCCGACAAAACTCAGCATCTTGAGGGTAAGCCCCTCCACCTTGTCTCCTCCTGAGGGGAACAGCCAAGGCTCCGTGGGGGAAGGTCTAGACCACCAGCCCACAGGTAGGGGGGACAAAGCAAGCATGCCTTGGCGACTCCAGAAGGAGTTTGGGTGCAGGGAGGGAAGGGGGCTTAAATAGAAATTTACAAAAAAAAAAAAAACATAAACACCTGTTTTGCAAATCAAATATGACATGGGTGAGAGTGAGATGCTTTGAGTGATACGCCTCCTAGCTGTGCGTTAGAACTGTCTAGCACAACCCCGTCATGTCTTATTGCCTACGTGTATGTGTGTAGGGGGTTGTCAGGCCAGGCATAGAGCTAGACAGGGAAATGTGCCATACCCTCCCAATCATAGGTTCATAGGTCCAGTATGAGTCAAGTAGCTTGTTCAAGCAATAATTAGACTCGCCACATACCAGTGGTAATAACTGGTCTTACTATTACCCATGTATTCCTCCAGTAATCTTTTGAAGGAATTAAAATCTGGAGCTTTAACCAAGAATTCTGGCAAAGCATTCCATACGCTTAGCTCTCTGATCAAACCAGTTTCCTCAACTTGAGGTTTTATACAGTTCACCCCTTAATGGATAACAATGGAG
This sequence comes from Neoceratodus forsteri, assembly GCA_016271365.2. Lineage (NCBI taxonomy): Eukaryota > Metazoa > Chordata > Ceratodontiformes > Ceratodontidae > Neoceratodus > Neoceratodus forsteri. The sequence continues at coordinate 1,477,057,686 of CM057453.1, read as the reverse complement.
ATGTGTTTGTCTGTAACCCTCTTTTTTTCTAGTCCAGTTGATTCCCATACAATCTCATTATGAAAGGCCTTATGAACATAACAAAGGTCTCCTCTGGTACTTCTGTATGATAATGAGTATAGACCCAAATCATTGAGTCTGTTAAGCACCTTGTCCCCATTGCACATACTCCCCAATCGGCAGTGTCTCCCCTCACCATGATTGTGAGGCACCCCATCCCAATTAAGCAGTCATGTCATCCAAATTGTTAAGCATTACCCAACCTTGACTGTCAGTCACCCCCCTCCCCCCCACACACCTGCCCTGATGCTGACCCATCCCTGAGCCACTCACTGTATCCTCTGGCCTGGCCCTTTTCTTGGTATACCTGCTGTCTGCTGGGGTGCAGAAAGAACAAGACATGCCCTTTGCGCTCCTTCTGGCTTGCCATCACAGTGTGATTGTGAGGTTGGTGGGCCTTTCAAATAAATGATGTGAGACGTGTAGAAGATTTATTGATTTATCTGAAAATTTGTAACCGGGAAAGGGTATGGTTAGACATAAGTTTTCATTTTCTGACCATATTGAGGCTCTTTCTAACAAACTCAAACAGCGACTTGACCTTTTTTTCAGGATAAAACATCTACTAACACAAGAAGCCAAAAAAGGCTGATTCAAACCACCTTTCTTTCTCTTTTGGACTACACAGACTTCCTCTGTGGTCAAGGTCCATCCTCTGCACTGGCCAGGCTTGACATTCTCTATCACAGAGCCATCAGATTTATCACAGGAGTGCCGTATTCTACTTATCTTTGCTCCCTTTATTCCATAGTTTGATGGACTTCCTTTAACTATAGAAGGCAAAGAAATGCTGCTGTGAGGACCTTCAGAGCAATCACTAAAAAGCTTCCACACTACATCTCGGACTGCTTGCCCAGTTGCACTAAAACTCACTGAGAAGCCTCTCCTACATCTCCCTGATAAAACCTAAACTTAAATCAAGTTTTGGCAGAGCAGCCATAAGCTATGCACTCCCTCAGCTTTGGAATAAACTTCAAAAAACCCTGAAGCTAGCCACCCCTGTCCAAATGGCTGCCTTTAAAATGCTTTATGCATGATCCTTTAAGGAGTCCTGTGACTCTTTCCCCTGATGGTGGGCCATATGCCATTGGGCTCCAGTTCCTTCTCCTTGGCTGACCTCTAACTTTTCTGTTATGTTCTGCTTCATCCTTCCTCCTCTATTTTCATCATACTATTCATGTAGGCAATGCATTTAATTATTTTGCTGCAATTTCTGTGCTTGTGAATACTGTATATATTGGAATTGGTGTCACATTATTGTTATCCTACATTTATGCTGTATCTGTTATTTTGTATTTTTAAGCTGTTGTAATGATTTGTGTATTTCATCAGGTCCACCTTGTAAATAGAGATGTTTCAAAATTAAATTTCGCTGGCAAAATTGCCACAAAATTAGCAATTTTGCCATCTGAAATGTTTCTCGAAACTGAGGCGAAATTTCCCGCAATTTCAGATGCTGCCATTCTGTAGAACTCTCCCTGGTGTCTAGTGCCCCCCCCGGCCACTCACCTGCCGAATAAATTATTTTCCCTGATGTCTAGTGGTCCCCCTCAACCAATCACCAGCCGTAATTGAATAAAGCTCCCCCCCAGTTACCCTGGCCCCCTCATTTCCCTATCTTAAAAAAAAAAATAAAACTCACACTCCCTGGTGTCTAGTGGACCCCCACCCTGTCATCATGAGCTAGCACCACCCTGCTCCCCAGTATCCTGATCAGGCCACGGCACAGCCTCCACTCACCTCCACGGCCGGCAGCCCGGCGGGCGGTTGAATGAATGGCGTGTGCTTGTGCAAGCATGTGCTCATTCATTCAAAGTCGTTCAATCAGGCTGCCAGCAGTGGAGAGTGAGTGGAAAGCTATGCCAGTGGCCCGATCCAGGCCCCCCCCCCATGCAGCCCCGTGTCATTGTGTACAGATTTTACAATAAAATCAGATTGTTGCTAGATGTCTCATCTGCTCTCTAAACAGGTTTTACACTTATATCTGTGTCCTAAATAGTAGGAGTTTAAACATATGCAGACACTATTCAGTGGCCTGTTACTTATTTACTTTTTATTTACCATGTAGGTGCACTAAACAAATTAACGCCTATTTTCAGGCACGACCCAGGAAGGTTACAACTAGGATGTCTCTTCAATGATAAACTACAATATTGGTAAACATTCAGGTACATGTAGTGTGCATGAAGGCAGAGGCACAACTGCTACGATAAATGTTATCAGCAGTAAGGTACAGAGAATACAGATGCAATAAATAAATAAAATATACACAAACACAAAAGATCAATGGCAGCAAGCAGGGAACCATACTGATAAACCCAATTAAAAACAGGAGCAATGACAAGCATTAAGTAAAAACCTACGATGATCACTGCAGAAACCGTGGATGGGATTGCTTAGCCGTAACTCAAGTGGGATAGGTATACAAATACTCCAGGTCAGATTAGAATGATAAGGGTTACAAAAAGATAGGTACTTAAATAAATTGTACACAGCTTTGTACAGTGAGTATATCTGCCTACACCCTTGGCCCGACCGGTGTACTGTGGGGAGGGGGGAGCTGGGTGGGTGTTAGCTCATGATGACAGAGTGGGGGGGGTCCACTAGACACCAAAGAGTGTGGGTTTTATTTATTTATTTATTTATTTTTTAAGAAAAGGAAATGAGGGGCCAGGGTAACTGGGTGGGAGCTTTATTCAATTATGGCCAGTGATCTACCGGGGGGGACACCACTAGACAACAAGGAGAATAATTTGTTGGGCCAGTGAGCAGCCGAGAGGGGGGGAGACCTGCAGAGAATCTATAAATTTCACCCATGGGTGGCTAAATTTCACCCGCGGGTGGTGAAATATTGCCCACGGGTGTGAAATTTTGCCCGCATGTGTGAAATTTAGCTGGTTTGGGAAATTTAGCTCCTCTGGGTGAAATTTTGCATTTCACCCTGCAAAATATTTCGTGTAATGTGTGAATTACTCAAAATATTTCGCTGGGTGAAATTTTTCAATTTCACACAACTGTACTTGTAAATGAGTTTTGCTCAAAGGTGTTTCGCCTGGTAAAATAAAGATGATTGATTGATTGAAATGTATGCTGTGCCAGGGCTCATTTCCAGGTGTAACCTGCAGAAAAGGGAAGGGGATACAATAAATCATAAACAGCAGTAGAGAAGCATTCCACGGATAAAGTGCAAACAGTGAGCAGTTCAACAAGATGCAAGTGCAAATAATAAACGGTGAACAGAAGCTGGTTCTATGAGCAGCACCAATACCCAATTAAAATGACAAAGCAGGGTGATACAAATATGTGCAGCAGTTGTAGTGAAATGAACTGATCCCGGGGGACCATGGCAGGGGTGAAAAGGGCACAAGGGGCAGGTCAGATAGGAGGCAGACAGGAACAGGAGGGGGAGGAGCATCAGCTAGTGCCAAAGGGAAACATCGGAGGGTGAGAGATGATGACCCCCCACCATGTACAGCACAGCAGTGGCTGCCACTAGCAGTCTTTGTTGCAGGTCAGCCAATGTGTCATTATCAAGCGCTGAGAGTCTGCATCAGCCACAGAGCAGTGGTGCTTAGAACAGAAGTTATTCCAATGCTGTTAAACTGCAACAAACTATCAAAAGATGGTCTGGCAAGGCAGGATCAGTTCTACTACCCAACGGTCTTCACAAGCCTTAAAGGTTCTGTTCTTATCACATCCTAGCTGGAAAATCTAAGGAGTTAGAGAGTTGGTGCCTCTAGTGGCAACTGTGGGACTGTGGGGTGTGGCCAAGTAACAAAGTATGGTAAGGCCGTGAGGCCCATGTCTTATGACACCTCCTGCTGGTATTGATCTCAGTGTTGATCCATGGGTGTTAGCTCCCAGAAGTTCCAATGCAAGTCCTGCCGTGTCAAAGAGGGCCCTGTCTACATTTTCGCTAGATTAGAGAGAGAAAGAGTCAATCCGCTAGTTCTCAGAGTGTATTAGTGCCAAGCTGGGGTGCATTGCACCGGCAGGGTAAATCCCCATGGTGTGAGAGTTCCACTGAACAGGTACCAGAGGCTCCTGAGATTCAGTATGTTTCATGCTTTGAAAACTGCACCAACAAAGTTTAGTGAAGCAGTATATGCAGTCAGAAAGTGGTCATGTATTCAGAGTGAGGACAGTACATGAGTACATAATACAAAGAAAGAATTGTGACCAAAACAATCCCCTTGGTGGTTCTTCCTCAGATCCCCTATCAGGTTCTAAGTGCCCGGGTGTTTGTTTTGGTCTCTGTTCTTTCTTTGTATTGACTACTGTCCTCACTTCAAATACAGGACTGCTGCCTGACTGCATATATTGCTTCAGTACACTTTGTTGGCGCAGTTTTTATTTGCACCGTCCCTGTTGCTCTCAGTTGGAATACTGCAGCCCAGTGTGCACCGTCAGTTTCTTTGCTCTGTTGCATGCTTTGAATTGGAGAAACAATTAAGAGGGAAAAGTAACATTATGGGTTAGAGGCTCATTTGTGAACTGCTAGGTATTCCCAGTGGTTGCCGCCTGAGATCAAAGGGGAATTCACCCAGGAGCATACACTTCTATCCAGAGCTCCTGAGAAGGGGACAGAGAGTCAAGCAGGGATCAAAGCCTGTCCTCAAGATATGTATTTGAATACTGTTCCAAATCACTTCATCAACACCAGTTCAGTCGAGGAGCAAAAGCAGTCAGTAAATCAATGCTGACTTGATTTGTAATTGATTTTCTGCAGTATTGACTTTAGTTTTTTCAAGCTACAGTGCAGTAGAAAAGTACTGGAGAATGCTCCAGTTGGAGGAGGCAGAAACTGAAAGAAACTTGCTTTAATCATCATACTGTGACAAGGCTGTACAACCCTAATAGACACTGCAAGGACAGGAATAGGTGAATAGCATCTGTGTTCTCTGCAACTCCCCAGTGCCAGTTCCCATTACTCAGTGACTCATGAATTAAGAGCCCTGGCTAAAAACTCTAATTTTTGGGAGACTCGTCGATGACTAAGGCCCTGCACCTTTTTTGTCACTGTACAAAATAAGAGCAAGAGGTTCTCTTTACTTGACACAGCTGGAAATGAAAAAAAAAAATCAGTATGATTACTGCAATAAAACTAAGAATCAGTCCGCAGCATGGTGCAGTCCCAAGGGGGCTGCACTGAGAGTCAGACCCACTAGAGCATTCTAGTAACCTTTTCTAATGTTTGCCACAATGAATCTAAGGGACCTGAAAGATAAAAAAACTTGGAAGTCAGACCCATATCACCAGTGCAGTGTACTTCTGCAAACTGCTACTGAAACTGCTAGGAGCATTAAAGAGTCTGTTTTTTGCTTTGAGCTGAAGAAGAGCAGTAGATCTGTTTCCTCTGCTGTTACATTTGTCTGAAGACCCTCTAAAAGGTTTTGCTAAGGGGGTTAAGGTACAGTTCTGTTAGAGCATGCCCAGTCCCTGAGTTTCATAAAACCCATGGGGGGAGGGTGTGTCTCAGTGTCTCACAAGCTATGAGGAGGCATGCTAGTTTTGGAAGAAGAGCTAATAGCTAAGCCCTGGAACATGCGTTGGATCAGCAGGGCAAGTTACAGAATCAGTAGCCCTGCCGGCCATGCTGGATCAGTGGCAGTGCGTTGCGCTCCATGTGGATGACCCAGGTTTGGGAACAAACACAGTGTGTTGCATCTGGGGTTGACCTGGCCGAGACAGCTGCTGTGTGGTAATGTGTCTCTGTCAGGGGAGAGCTGGCAGCAGGTTCACCCACCACAGCGACCCCTGAAGCTGGGCCAGAGAGTTGCTCCTGTCACAGAGGGAAACTGTGTGTGGTGAAGCCAACATAGGTATTGCCCATGCCGGGGGGAGGGGGAAAATAACCCAACTGCTGTCTTTATGACAGCCAGGTTCTTTGGCCTGACAGGTTATATGACAGCCAGCTGGGAAATATAATATATCTACAGTACATGTACATAAATCTCAGTTGGGAGTAGTCTTTGTTTTGTGTTAGTATTTTGAATTTTGAATATATGTATGCACTGAACATTTCAAAACACCGTTCTGTACTGTGCCTTTTTTTATTTGCATAAAAGCATAAAATAAGAAAAGGACAGCATGACATGAAAGAGAACAGTGGTTGGTTGAGAAAACACCTTTCTCGGTGGTGACATTCATTTGGATATGCTGAAAAGCCATTTTCTCTTTGGCCGGCTCTTAAAATAATTAGGGTTGCCCCAGTCTAATCTGGAATGAAGACTGAAGCAAGAAATACTAGTGCCAAAGAGTAGGAGATTTTAAAAACTTCAGAAAGATCTATCTCAGCTGTGGAATGAAATAAAACTGCAATTAAAAAAAATGAGTTTATTGATATTTTAGGTTTCTTCAAAACTGCCAGGGGATTATGTATAGTACATGTTTTAATTGATTTAGTTTTATTTTGGCTAGGTAAGTGCACTAGGCAAACAGATGCCTATTCTCAGGCATGACCTGGGAGATTACAGACAAAATTGCATTACAGAGAATGATACTAGACAAAAGCAATTAATGTAACAAATCTGGGCAACAAACATTGCAACGTAAGCAGAAATTAGGATGTTATATGTTCACAATAGACACTGAGAACCAGTGCAAACGCAACATCATAGCCACAGGGAACATGGAGATGTTCACAGTACCTATTATGAAATGAGGCTCCCGAAGGACATAGTCGAATCTCAGACAGAATGGAATTCCATAACACTGGATCAGTATTAGCAAAGGAGGATTCCCCAGCTCTGGTTTTAAGTTTGGGAATATTCAATGGGGCATTTTGGCCGGACCTCAAGGGGTATATGCTGTGCACTGGAATGAGCAGGGTGGCAAGGAATAGAGGCATTCGATTGTGGAAGCTGCCAGGGATGACACCCCCAAAGGAGAGGTCATGAGACTGGGATGGAAGAAGACAGCCAAGTCTGTCACAGAGAGAGCAATGAAGTGTCAGTCTGTGGGATGCCAGTGTAAAACAACAAATATTATTGTAAGTAACCTCCCATTTAGACAGAGTGGTTTTTGAGGCTACAGCGAATACAGGAACTCCATAGAGAAGTTTAGGAAGGATCATTCCACAGGCAATAGCTATTCAAGCTTTAGTGGTCAGATTGTGGCCAGCTTTGTTAGAAACACCCAGCATAGAGTTGACAGATTTACAAATACCATCACTGGTAACAAATAATCTAGTGAGGGATCAAGGGTGACACCAAGGTAGGTGAAAGAGGTGACTGAGGAGACTGGGGTGCTGTCATGGTATGCAATGGATAACGAGGCTAGGCATTGCTCAGTTTGGAGGGTGCCCCGAATAGCTCTGACTATGTGTTGGTCACATTAAGGATCAGCTTGCTATGAGATAGCCAGTTATGCTCAGACTGGCGGTCAGAGGTGAATGGTCTGGTTAATCAAATCAAATCAAAACTTTATTTATAAAAGGCGCCTTTCCAAACCAAGGTGCCTGTACAATAAAAACATACACATTTTTATAAATATTCAAAATTAAAATTAAAACTAATAAATACAGTAGCAGCTTTAGTAGTTAAAAATGCCAGGCTAAAAAGATGAGTCTTCAAAGCAGCTTTAAAGCTTTGGACAGTCAGGCAGTCTCGTACCCGACGAGGTAGAGAATTGCACAGGGTCGGGACCACAAAACTAAATGCTCTTGCCCCAGATGTTTGTAAATGAACCCTGGGAATCTCTAGCAATTCCTCATTGGTAGATCAGAGAGGGCGGAGGGGACAGTAGGGGTGAAGGAGATCTTTCAGGTAACTGGGTCCCTGATTGTGTAGGGCCGTATAGGTTAACAACGTAACCTTGAAGGTGATCCACCACTGTATTGGCAGCCAGTGCAGTCCACGGAGCAGAGGCGTTCTATGACTGGTCCTAGAGGTACCAGTCAAAAGCCTGGTTGCTGCATTCTGCAGCAGCTGCAAGCAGAGGATATCAACCCCCAGTAGCCAGAGGTAAAGGGCATTGCAGAAGTCAAGGTGGGAGGTATAGCCTTAGAGCTTGTACAGAGGACCAAGTTGTCTACATATAGGATAGCAGAACAGTGGAACAGACATTGGTTAATAACATTTATGAAATGGCCAGGACATTTTAAGCAATTTGATTGGTCAGTAGCCATGTGTTAGAAGTGTCTAACGCGTGGCTACAATTAGTCCTGGTAAACAGGATGCACTACCAATGTTTTAAATCATTGTGCCAGCCTGCCGCTATCTCTTTCCTGGCCGCCTGCTCCCTCGCTCTCTTACTGCCCACCTACTCACTTGCTGTCTTACTGGACTTGAAATAAATAAAAAAAAAACTGCCCAACAATACCTAGAATTTTTTTTAAACAATTCACTTCTCCTCAAGCAACCACTACACTGTTTTCTACCTCTGTTGCCCACCTGCTTGTTCTGTCCCCTGACTGCTTGCTATCTCTGTCACCCACATGACACAAACCAGAGAAACCACACAGTAGATAAATCCCCTCCCACACACAGAACTCAAATTCAGTTTACCCCAATCTGTTAAAAATAATTACTTTCCTCCGTGACTTCTGTGCCTTCTATACAACTCTGTTCTCACAGCAGCTCGGTTTCTCATAGTTGCTGCCATGTTATGTCACGCTGCTCCATGTATTACTTGACAGTTACTGCCACTACATTGCCCACTCTTGTTTTCCTGTTGTCGGGAACATATAACTGAAGTAAGTGTGTGTGTGACGGGAGCCATGACAACAACAAAAAAAAATACAACTCTAGCAGCCACAGTAGGACAAAAGTCCTCAAGTTTAAAAAAACAACAAAAACACAACACATCCAGGAGGAGGAACTATTTTATGTAAAACAAGGACAAAAATGTCAACTTTTTATTAGTGAATCATAATAATTTTAATTTCAACATACATCTAAAATTTAGATGCCCATTTCATAAACGCGATAAGACACTCCAGGGTGTCTGTTAGACAATTCTAACGCATGGTTAGGGGGGCTGGATGCACTCAGTGTTTGGCCTTGTGCCTCACTACTCTCCCTAGACATGTGTTAGAACTGAATAACGGACACCCTGTTGTGTCTTATTGCTTACTTATGTGTAGGGCAAATAGCAGGGGACCCAGAATAGATCCTTCTGTGATCCCCATGAGAATGGGGGGGGGGGCAGGTTCAGACAGGGACGATTAACATTTAACTCTCTGTGATCTGTCCTTTATAGAATTGCTGAACAAAGGGAGTGTAGTGGGAGATATACTCAGACAGGCAAGTTTGTCACAGAGTAGATAGCGGTCGACAAGGTCAATAGCCTTTCTCAAGCCATTGAAAACCGCACCAGTGAGGCTGTCCCTATCCATGCCTGAGGCTGTATGGTTGGTGAGAGTGAGCAGGGCAGTAGTAGTGTTGTGCCCCTTATGGAAGCCATGCTGCATGGGAGAGAGGAGAACATAGGCAGCGAGATAATTGGTAAGCTGGGAGGAGACAATTTCTCGAGGATTTTATTCAAAGCTGGAAGTACGATGATGGGCCTGTAATTGCTGATCAGCTCATTTCTTAAATATAGGCAGTGAACTGGAGATTTTCCAGGGTCAGAAATCACACCAGATGACAGGGATAAAGTGATAAGTCTGGTGATGGGGGTGCAAGCTCATAAACTGCATTCCTGAGTAGTTTAGGCTCAGTTCCAATAGAGCCTGCAGATTTTGAGTCACGAACCTTCATAGGAGTTTGAGAACCTCTGATTTGCCAACCCTCTTAAAACAAAAGGAGGCTGTCCAATGAGTGGGGAGGAGGTCTGAAGAAGGGGGTCACTGTTAAATTACAGTGTGGATGTGTCAGGGAATGCCTTGGTATATGGGGAGAGGTCAGTGAAAACACTGCTGAAAACATTGATTTTGGTTGTACTACTCATACAGTTAACATCATTTAGGATCATGTCAGAGGGGTAGTGATCCCCCAATTTGCCCAGAAAATGTATGACATGGCTCCAGAATAACCTAGGGTTGTGAGCAGTAAAGAGCTACTTACAGTGAGAGCTCTTATGTACCTGATAGCTCATTCACGCTCATTTCAGCATTCCCTAGATGCTGCCCAATTACAGTAGTTAGAGGAGAGAAGGCCATGTAATCAAGCTATTTTGTTATAGGTGATTAGCTTGGAGAAGTGAGGGTGGTATATCCATTCAGTTGCAGACCTCTCACCCTTCTCATTAATGGGAGTAAATTTATCTTGCAGGCCTGCAAAAGCAGAGTTAAAAAAAGGATACTACTGTACTAATATCAGAGGTCTTTTATAGATGGGAACAGTCAGTTTGAGACACTGCCCTCCTAAAAAATTCTAGGTCCAGATTAGAGTGTTTACAAAACTGGATGATTCTTTTTGGTGTCTTTATCAGGTTTGCATGCCATATACAGTATATAAGTGAATGCTTGCTTATGGCATCAGAGAGTACACCTGAGCATCTAATCCTATCAGGATGGGGCCTGAGTATCCAGTCAATAAGGGTCAACGTGTTGCCATTATTGGATCTTCTGCAGGGTTCAGAAATCAATGGGGTCAATTTAAGTTTTGCGGCAGTCAGAGAGCCAGTTAATGTTAGGTTCCTTAAGAGAATGAACTCACTGTTTTTGACCACAATGCCAATGCACATAATTGGTGAGGAGAGAGGATCTGTGCCCCCAGCAGGTGGTTAATAATTGCAGAAGAGGTGAAGCATTTTTGTGTGGTAACCAGCGTAAGTACACCATGGCAGTACTCAATGGGGGATTCAGGCTGAGGAGTATGGCTTGGCAAAGTTACACTGAAGTGAGATCTAAAGTAGATTGGGGAGCCTCCTCCTTTCTTGGGGCCAGGGCAGTCACGATAGATGAAGTTGTTTGCCAGGATTGCACAAAGGCTATCAGAGATGGATGGTTTCAACATAGTTTTGGATATCCCCAGCACATCAGTTTGGTAGTGGGACATGCAATCTGTAGGTTCATCAGTCTTATGGATGAGACTTCTTATATTAAGGTGCACTACTTTTAGGCCCTTAGTATATTGCCAAGGTGAAGGCTCAGTGTGGTAGGGGAGCAGTGGTAGGACCAGGATTTAATTCAGTATCACCAGCAGACAGCAGATAGATTAAATCTAAAAGATTAAGGGACAGCATCTCAAATATGCACGCTTACTGATACAGCTCCAGTGATGTTTTCTTAAGTAGAAAGACATCTTTGTGATAACAAATGTTTGTGCATGAAAAAGATGATAAAGCATTGTAGACTGCATATACTGTATGCTACTGGATATAATGAGACCTATAGAAGTTCGCTGGGATTACGTGCCTGTCCTTGTAGGTGTTCACGAGAAGAAGTGAATGAGACAAATGTAATTGGTACTGCGACAGTACTTTAATGCAAGTGAAGTAAAGAACAACATCCTGCAAACATAAATGGAATGTGAAGGGGGCGGACTGGTTCAGTAAAGGTATGGTTCCTGTTGTTTCATTGCACTTATAGGGCCCGTTCATCAACTGTTGCATACATACAGTACCTTCCAACTATCCCTCATTATGTGTACCATTCCTCATTCTACCACTGAAATTGCCCCTGCCTACATGGAAGAGGTGCTCACAGAGTAGGTGCTCCCACACTGAAGTCTGACTTTAAAATGGAAATTCTTAGTATTCTGTGTTGCTACATCAAGTAAAACTGTTCACAAACTGGAGCTCTGGTTCTGTTCGGAAGTTATATAGTATCTCTATGTTTAATGATGCACCCTACATTTTAAGGACTGTGACCCACATTTTCCCACATTTTGAGTGTTATTACCTGACATTTTAGTGACAAAGGGTTGTGCTGTATGGCATGCAGGCTTATTTTCAATTAGAGAGGTCTCTGAGGCTTTCACAAGCATCCTAACCCATCAACCTGCCTTTCACACCCAACCGATCAGTTCCGTTCCAGAAAGCTACATGGGCAGCTGGGTCAGGGGGCATGCCTGGGATGGAGCCATGATTTCATGCTTTCGCTTGGCTATTTGCAAGGGGTTGTCAGCAACCAGGAGAATGTCAGTTTTTTTTCACAGCTTGTGTAAACAGGAGAGCCCAAGCTGGGCCCCAGCTGAGAGGCAACATCTTGTTTCTAGTGAGGTATGGTGCTTCCAGATTTCCATAATGGATGGACTGGTGAACTAAGAGTTTAAGTGACTTATCCAAGGTCACATAATGTGTACTTGGCTTTAGGAGGGTTTGAACCTGCAAGCTCCCCCACAATGTTTCTCCAGGGCTGAAAACACTGCTCTTGAAACTTCCAGTCCAGCCCATACTCGGGCCCCCTGCTTGCACTGAAGGGATCGGAGGCACAGGGCTGGCCATCCATCATGTTTGTTTGTTTAAAAAGCTGTCCCCTTAGGTGATACTGCTGTCCTCTCTGGAGCTAAGCCAACGATCACCCACAAGGATGACGCAGAGGATCCAGTCTGTGGTTTGATCCTGCTTCCTGCTGCCTGGCACAGCTTCACCCCCTGGCGTGCTTTGCAGTGGTGCAGGGGAGTGGATGGGGACAGTAAATGCCACCGGCACATGGGGGCATGGAGCTACATCACTGTGTGAAGTTCTGTGGGCCACCAGCATGTGAATCTTGTGTATGTGAGGCTCATCGATGAATGGGGCCCTTACAGCATAGTAAATGACTTTTGTTTGTCGTGGAGGGGGAGAGGGAGGATTAATAAATTAATGAGCAAAGTAGCCCTGGGACCATGGGCTACCTTAAACTCTCAAACCCTAATTCTTTTTTCAGTGCACATTATATAATCTGAAACAAAACAGTTTTTTTGTGTGTTTCTGGCTTTTCTCAGATATACAGTACATAACTTCTGGAACCTCTCGCCAGCTTGTACCTACCCAATCTATCTAGTTCAGAAACAATGTTGGGATGTAGATTTCAGGGGTTTAAATGCTAGCTTAAATACAAACACATCGCGGCAGTGATGGGGCTGGGGCTTGATTTATACTCCAGAGAAGCTGTTTTGCATCCCGATACTCTAGGGAGTCTGTTTTCTTTCAGCAGAAATATTTCAAATCACTTGTATTAAACAACTCAACAATGTAAAGCAGAAAAGTACTGTCATAAAGATACATTTTATAATACATATTAGTAAATAAATAGTATGCCATGAATTGATCAGACTTGGCAGAGCCAGTCTAATAGACCTATAAAGGGGATAGAGTTTTCCAGCCAATCTGGGAATGTCACAGATCAGGGTGAGTACATTATGCACTCGGAGCAGAAACAGTATATCACCAGTTTTGTTTGGATGCAGACTTAGAAAATACTATTATTTCAGTATGGGAGTTAAGAGCATCAAGTTTTAATTTTTTAGTTTCTTACCTTTTTTTTTCTTTGCCCAGGAAAGCCCAGTTCAGATGCAGTAGTGTCTCATTTTCAGCAGGGTCCTGTTTTGTTATACCCAATTTTGCAACATAGAGGAGCTGAATCACAGAGAGCTCAAGTGACTTGCTGAACTTTCAAAACAGCAGATAGCAATCAGTTGGTCAACATCAGGCAACTAGGAGGAAATAAGTAAGGATTAACCCATGACAGAGCATGGGTTTGCCGAAATTAATCCACTGCTGGGGGAGGGTTGGACCAGAAGGCTGCAGGTTGAGTGGTTCCAACCAACCAGCTGTGGATTAATTCCCAAGTAGACCCATGCTCTGGAGTGGGTTGATTCACTTGTAAAATGTGGAAGAGAAAGGGCTTGGCGCTCTTTTTATATGTTTCTTTTCCCCATGTTACATTTATGTAAAAGTTATTTTAATGTGCAAAATTACCAAGGTTCCAGGAGGTTATTAAGGTTCCTACCATGGGGAAGAGAAAGGGGGTTGCACCTGACTGGTGAAACTACATGCTGGAACAGGCCGATTTGTTTTTTAACATTTGAGGGCAACGGTGGAATTACTGATTACATGCAGTTGTGATCAACAGTTCAGAATATGTGCTCATTTTGGCTGTCTTACTTTTGTGAACTATGGAATCATCTCCTTTTTTCTCCTATGTTTGCTGTTTGGGATTTGGCTACTGTGCATTATGGGAAATGCATATATTTAAATGAAACTTCTGGTCGTTGTTCCTGCAGTACCCAGCCAGCCAACAGATGGCTGTCAAACAATGCTAACAGCACAGCACTGCTTTCATAGGTGCCGGAACAGATGAGGGACCACTATGGCCATGCCCCTACCACTTTCGTAAGTGACCCTGTCAGTTTTTGCAATCATGTTAATGTATTACTAGGGGAGAATTTACCCCTTACATCCTTGGCCCTACCACTTTTTAGACTGTTCCAACACTAGTTACTACTTTACACCCATTTTTTTTTTATCAGTTTCCAACTGTACTGAATTGAGCTAATCTAGAAAAAAACTTTCAAAGAACAAGTAAAAAAAATAAAACACATCACATTTGCGTTAAAGTAATTTTGAAGTGCAAAATTACAAAGGTTCCGGGAGGATATTAAGGTTCCTACAATGTGCAAGGAAAAGGGTGTTGCACCTGACTTGAGAAACTACATGCTGAACAGGCTGGTTTTTTTGGTTTTTTTTTTATTAATATTGTGAGTGCAATGGTGAATAGTCATTGAATTAATGTTTACATGCAGATGTGATCAGCATTTCAGAATATGTGGTAATTTTGGCTGACTTATAATTTCTTTGTTCTTGCAATTCCCAGCCAGCCAACAGATGACTGTCAAACAATGCTAGCAGCACAGCACTGTTTTACACCCATTTTTTGATCAATTTCTAATTGTACTGAATTGAGCACAGAAACAAAGGGTGAAAAAATAGTGAGTCTTGCAGTCAGCTTGAAAAAAATATGCTGCTAACTCTGCTAAGTCACAGAAATAAGGTACTTCTGTGATGTGTGTAACTTTGAGGAAAATAAAATGTGCCCACTACTGGTACTGCAGCTATGTACCACAGCAAGGACAGGAAACGGACATGGGGAAGACAAAGTGTGTGCACTGTGCCATTGATTAATTCTCTAGCAACCGTAGATTACTTGAGAATTAATCAATGGTCCCATGATACTGTTGGACCAATCCTGCTCAACTCTTTCTCTTCCCCATGTTACAATGTGGTTTTTGAAAAGTGAGGCTGTGGTTACTGTTGACATGACAGAATCTCTTCTGTTACCATCAGGTTTGAGACAATACACCTTCACTGCCACTTTTTTGTAATTCACCACTGGGCTATTCCTTTCTTGCCCCACTTAGGCGCTAGCCGAGAAAGTACAAGTAATGGACACAGGAATCTTTATTCACTTCAGATACTCTGGGCCCTGTTTGTGTACTTGACAGGCCTTACTTGGTTTTGGTACCATGCTTTAGGAGACAAACACCGATCAGTATAATAAATTACCTGTACTTTCTTAAAAAGCTCATTCACAGCTGGATTAGTCATATAAAAAATGTATAAAATAGACAATTAACACATGATGTTGTTCTTTATACACTACAACAATTAAAATGTAGATAAACACTAGAAATACATGAATAGAAAAAAACTACTGGTAAACTGAATTCAAGATTCTGTTATCACACAGCCTTTTGCACAGACACATTTTCCCAATGGTCCGTAGGCGCCTTTACATGCCAAACTCTGCACCACACTGACTGGTGCAGATCAACTGCAGTGTTGCCTTTTTTGTATGTAAAGGCTACCTGCACCGCTTCCACAATGAGCATTTGCTGAAACGGCGTTCACTGTTTTTTCTGGGTTCGCCATTTCAGTGCATCATTGTAATGTGCATCTAGTGGCCATGTAATTGGATGGCTGCACTCACATCTCGGCTCTCAAAAGTCTTGCATGACCCTCCGGGATCCTTGTTGTCTCTCACTATCACTGCCGCCTGATGCTCGTACAAGCAGTATTGTGCCCGAGTTCAGCTACTTACATTTTGTGACAGCACAAAGAAAGCTGATCTCAGGCAAGCAATAAGTTTTGTGTAACACTGGGTAAAATTGCTTTAAAATGACTCAGAAAGTGGGGCTTATAATGGTGCTTATGCATATATGAATATTCATAAGTGCATGCCCAGTATAAGTCCCACTTTCCGAGTCATAAAACAATTTACCTAACGTTACAAACTGATTACTCCAATTCAGCTTTCTTTGTGCTGTCAGAATATAGTAGCTGAACTCAGGCTACTACTGCTGCATGATATCGAGGCAGTGATAGTGAAGATCACAGGATCCCAGAGGGGCACGTGAGACCCTCTCCGGAATCGATTTGAGCTGTGCTGTGTAAAAGCACACAGATGAGAGGCACACACATGTGAAGAGACCACAACAAATAATTGTGGTGTAGAGGGGTGCCGTGTAAAAGTGCCTAGTAATAACTGGAAAGGTTCTTCCCTGCTCCAAAAGATCAAAGACCAGTGGGAGGTTACAGGCCTTTGAGATCACATAATTCTCTGCTGTTTCTCTGAGAGAGTAAGATTATGACAGAGGTTTTTTGTTCTGCACCCCAAGTTATTCTGGAAGCCACCATCATCTGACCACATTCTAATATTTACAACAGTATAAAAAAATCCCATGATACAGGACTGAAATACAGAGAGGTCAAGTGGCTTTGTCCGGTTGTCAAACGTGAAACCTCAACAGACATGTCACAGCAGTCAGTTGTCCGACATCAGGGAGCAAGAAGGGATTAATGCAATTTCAAAAAGTGAGGTTGTGGTTACAGTTGTAGTCCAAGATGTGAATTTCACCAGGCCCTGCTAAATGCTGTTGTGCACCCTGTGTGGGATTCCAAGTGAAAGAGAATCCAGATCAACTTGCCCTTGTTTTTAATCACTCTGTATTAATAACCGAATTTGTGATTTTATGTCCAATAGCACTGTATTGCAGCAATTCCAGTTACCTCACTGGGACACCTCTGTTAACATGACAGTGCACCTCAGTGAATCAATCCTATATGAAGACATTTCTTTTCCATATTTATTCTTCCATGCCCTGCTGTCACCCAGGGTATACCCTGGTCAGATGATTTGCCATGCCCATCAGCTATGGCATAACAGCATGCCCCTGAAGAAGAAGCAAGCTCTCTGGCCCACCTGCAGGGGTCCCTGCACATGGTCGAGGCATGTCGTACTCCCACAGCTGCCTGCAACTTGGCCTACTTCCCGACGTGGCAACCAGTGTTGACGTACGAACTCCAGTTATCTGCATACCAGCACAGTGTGCAGCTGCTGTGCCAGCGGGTGACTTTTTTATTAATTTTTTTTTTTTCATTTTTATTAAGTTTGCAGGCATAAATCTTACAAAGAGATGCATGGAATGATAGCATACGGACATTTACTAAGAAATACAGTTCACTTGTAAAGGAATTAATGCAAGACACCTCCTCAGTCATAACAGCAAAGGGGGACGTTCCATTTTATATTAACAACAGTAATGGATCATACTTTAGCATGTAGCCAAGGAATATCAGTGGGGACCATTAAAAGGATAATACAGTTTGACCCTTTTGCAACAAAGACCCACAGGTCTATAGGTCCCCCATGGTAATTAAACAAATTTCAAATTAAAGCAATGTCCCTCAACCTCCCAGGAATGCTCATTACTCATAATTGTCTACTGAATTTCTAAAAACATTAAACACATTCAACCTGTGTCTCCATACCCAAGTTAAAGGACAGGATAAGACAGCCTGTCTAACATTGCTATAGAAACAGATACCAAAGCTGCATAAAATGGTCAGCTTGTAGAGCCATTGACAGTGTAACAGACATCCATTTCTGTTCTGTGTACAGCATATCTAAAATGCAAAAAGTTCATGAATGATGTCCAGGTGTGCTAGTCTTATATCATAGGGTTTGATAGGGTAACCCTCATGTAGTTCAGAGCTGCAATCAACAGATCAGGGAAATTATCATCCCAAAAGGTGGGAAACGTCACTATCTTAGGAATGCATGCAACAAGTAAAGTCCCCATAAATTATACAAAGACAGCTTGAACCTAACACAAACAAAGCATAGCATCAGTTTCTTTTAAATTAAAGCAAAATGTATCTGGCACATACCACCGTCCCACTTACCACCTTCAGTTTATTTATGCACTGTCCGATGACTCTGCTTCACCTTCCATCAACTTCATTTCAGATTCCATGTGCTGCAGACATTTTTCAGCATCTTTTGGGTCAGTAAAAAGATACAGCTGACCGTTTCACTGTAAGCGCAATTTCATGGGTAACAGGAGTTGGTGTTGTTTTGCTTTAGCTAACAGAGTCAAATCAGTATCCCATTGAAGGCTTCACTTCACTGCTGTGTACTGAAGGAGAGATCAGGTCCAGTAGCACATGTTAATCCCCATACTGCAGGGACCACATTCTTTTTCTTGCCTCTGCTAGGATTCTGTCCTGATTGTCACAAACCCACTCAGCAGGTCAGCCCTCTACTCCCAAAGTGCCAACCTCCGAGCACAGTCTTGTGAACAGTTTATAGAAACAAGGTAACCTTCCTGTCTGTTTTGTGGGTTCAATCAACCTTTGGTCTCAAGTCTTGGAGGGATTCAAACTGTGAATCTCTTGCTAGCGTACCCAATGCACAGGCTCAGATAATTCTGTCTTCGGGGGGCCAGATATCTTTGCCTATGGGCACCTAACCAGGTGCACAGAAATGAACCCTTAAAACTGTAATAAAAGGCCTCAGATTTAAAATGCTTACCTTTTTCCAGTTTGGTATCACCATTCAAGCTTATGTACAGTGTCTGCTTTTCCCATACATACTCCACTTGTAAAAGGAAAGAAATCAAAGACAGACCAAGTAGGCTCTAAAAATAGAGTTTTACTAAAATAGAAACAAAATATGTAAAACATAAAATAAAGAACCAATATCACAAGAACCATACAAATCTTTTAAAAGAACAAGGCTTAAACAGTACAATTCCTACTACAGTACTTCGATTTGTCTCAAATACCTGCTTAAAGTGCTCATAGATGTTTCTCTGTCAGAGTCTAGATAGAAGTGTCTCTAGATACATAGATACATAGACAGTATCGGCAGATAAGGGCCTATGGCCCACCCAGTCTGCCCATTTGAGCTTGTACGTTCAGTTTGTTTTCCTAGAAGTCTGTTGCCCCTTACCCCTGACCTCCAGAATTCCTTTATGTCTATCCCATGCATTCTTAAATCCCGTGATTGTTTCAGCCCCACCACTTCCTCTGGCGGGTGTTCACTTGTCCACCACCCGTTCTGTGAAGAAATTCTTTCTCATGTTTCCTCTGAATCGTCCTCCCTCAACTTCATCCCATGCCCTCTAGTCCTGGAACATTTTTTTGCTTAAAAATAGTGTTTTCCTGCCCGTTCCTCCCTGTAAGATACTTGTATGTCTCTATCATATCCCCTCTCCTCCTCTCCTCCAGGGAGTACATGTTCAGTTCCTTCAACCTGTCTTCATAGGACTTATGATGCAATCCATGCACCATCTTTGTTGCCCTCCTCTGAACCTTCTCTACCCTGTCTATGTCCTTACGTAGGTATGGTCTCCAGAACTGTACACTGTATTCCAGGTGGGGCCTCACTAGTGTCTTGTATAGCGGATTATGACCTCCCTTTTCCTGCTGGTGATGCCCTGCCTATACATCCCAACATCCTATTTGCTTTACCTGCTGCCTTGGCACACTGTTTCCCTACCTTGAGGTCATCAGAGATGACAACCCCAAGATCCCTTTCCTGCTTGGTGCATGCTATATCCTCACCCCCAACTGATATATTGTGCCAGGGTTTTTATGCCCCATATGCATTATCTTGCACTTCTTTGCATTGAATTTCAACTGCCAAACCCTGTCCATTCTTCAAGTTTCTGCAGGTCCTTCTCATTCTGTCTACACCCTCTGGTGTGTCTACTCTGTTACAGAGCTTTGTGTCATCAGTGAACAGTGAAATTCTGCCTTCTAGGTCCCCATAATGTCACTGATGAAGATGTTGAATAGGACCGGTCCCAGCACTGATCCCTGTGGTACTCCACTGGTCACTCTTCCCTCTGTGGAGTGACAGCCATTTACCACCACCCTCTGTGTCCTGCCACCCAGCCAGTTACCTACCCACCACACTACTGTCCTGTCCACACCCATATTCCTCAGTTTGTGTAATAGTCTTCTATGTGGCACAGTGTCAAAGAAGTCTGTGAAGTAAAACAGAATATTCCTTAAAGAAAACTGTATTTGCCAACCCCTGTGTATGCGGTCACCTAGCTCCTCCTCTGTCAGAATATATAAAAAAAATCTATACAAAAACAGGATGTCTTTTCAAAGTATTAAATTCTGTAATCCTCAGCACAACTCATTTTCTCTTTCAAATTACATTTTTTTGATCTGTGAGCAGTATCCCCTCTCACACAGCTACCAATATATTTATGATTTTGCACCAGTGTACTAAACCTGGTTTCTCCCTTGAAATGTCATAAAAGGGATACTGATTTCCCTCTTAGCAGTCAAAGCTATAATTAACTTAGAAAAGTCTGTAATTAGCTTCTGGCCTTCCAGGTAACACCTTGTATCTAAAACCTGTGTGTGTGTGTGTGTGTGTGTGATCTCACATACTGTTTCAGCATTTCGCAAGAGAGACAGTCCATAACCCATTTTTATATTACAAAAAATGATACAGTGATCAGAACCAGCTGTCTAGGTGTCACAATTATCACCCACCCAGGTGCAGACTACCATAAAGGTCCAGGGTTAGTTGCCACCACGGCTGCCCGCCATGGCATGATGCAAAAGACCGTCTCTATTGAGAGTAGAGGAACTTCTTCAGATAAGGATGGCAGGCACAAAACACTTTGGCAAAGCCCAACCTATCTTCTCCCTCAGATGATTCTGAGAGATCAAAAACACGGGCATTCTGTTCCTGTGTTTGATTTTCAGTGGTTTCAAGTCTCTGCCACAAGAGGGAGTTTTCCTTAACCAGGCGGGCAGTGTTGTCTACCAGTTTTAAGACAGAGGATTTGTTACAGTGTAATGACTGTTTCATAGTATCCATTCTGTTTTCAAGGGTGACTTCCCTTGGATGCAATGCATCAGAATTACAGTCCAAGTCTTGCACCGTTTTGACCAGTTGTCCCAGCATCACATTTATGGTGTGCAGAGTCACCTTGCCTGCCTCTGGATCCATGAGGCTTGTGGCATTATCGTGCTGTGCAGGCCACTCAGCACGTTTCTGGCTCTGTGGCATGAAAAAGTCATTGGAGGGTGGATTTGACCCAGTAGGTTTGTCCATCTTGTTTTAGTAAGGTCCACAAACAATATGATGAGATTTGGTTTAAGACTATCCACAGAAAAGGTAAATTTATGAAATTTAGAATAAGTCTCCTGGAAGCCTAATGAAGTGCTGCCTCCCCTTTGGCTGCTCAGTAGCACCCCCATTGGGGCAACTGTTTTATGAACAATATTAACTAACAACCCTATGGAGCCTAGCCACCTTCTCATTAAAAGTGCATATCTTCCTAAGCACTTTTGAGAATGGCAGTGAGATATCTGCACATTCTGTATTCCAGTAGGCCAGCATCCACCGTAGCATGTTATCCTTTTTTTATATTTTCTTTATTGCTGATGTATTTTCCAGCTTATAGCTTAAAAGGTCACAAAGTCTCATAAGCACTTGTAAAAAGTGGTAGGAGGTTACATCATGTGTGGAAATCTTTGGTAAAATCTACATGACAGATTAAAACAGTAAAACATTAAAACATACGACTAGACAATTAAACAACTAAACCTTGGGGCACAACAATATATCCTCATTTTTAAAAGAACAGCACTTTCTGGGCGTTTTGAAAACTCCAGGGTTCCTACCCATAGAAGGACTTTAGATATAGCCTTTAATTGAATACTGCATCACATATCACCTTTAAATCTACGAAACATATGGTTTTGGTTCAACTGATCTGAGTGTTTAATCCTTCCCCTCTTCAAGAAATACACATTCATAATAGACCCATAGATAGTCATTTGTTTGTGTTCCCTTTACTACGTGACCCCTACTAGTATCCATCTGGACCCTTGTTCTGTGAATTTTTTTATTCTGTTTTGTATTTGATATGTCATTCTCTCCTAATCCCGTACATCTGATATAATTTGTTTCTATTCAGATATCGTAGGTGGGTCAGATTTTAGCCATTTACATGTTATTGCCTTATTCATGGCCATAACACATACAGTATGTACCAAAGATATTTAGGATTGGCGCCCTTGATTTCCAAAGGTGGCAAACTTAAAACTAAATGATAGACCATTAATTGCCCCGTAACCTGAAATAGTGACTCTAATTGCCTAGTCACGTCCCTATGAAAATCCAGTAATGCTGGACATGAAAAGAAAATATGGGAAAGAGAGGCTTGTGCGTTACCATAGCCCCTCCAGCATGTAAATGTCATTGCCTGAGCCCATTTGGCGTGTATACATGGGGTTAAGAAACATCTAGTTTCAACCTTCCACATATATTCCTTCCACATCGGAGAGGATGTGACCCAGAGTGAACCTTGCCAGATCCTCAACCACTCCGCCCATGAGATGTGAAAATGTGCCTGTCCCTCCCATCTCTCTATAAGCAGTCTAGCTGCTTCATATCTATGTGCTTCTATAAATCTATAGATTTGGGAAATAGCTCCCTTGGGAGTTAAGATTGATAGTATCTTCCCAAATGAAGTTTTGGCCAAAAACTATGTTGTTACCCTCTGATGCAATTTTACTGTTCTTGTATCTTTCAATTTGTAAGTAGTGAAACATATCATTCTGTGTCCATCCAAAGGCCACAAAGCATTACCATAGCATGTTATCTTAGGTACCAACACATATGTCATACCTCGTTTTAATCAGGGGAAGTGCAGAACTGAGCACCATGTGACTACGCCCCTTAGATTGATAGCATCAACCCAGGAAACCTAAGAGTTTTTTTTGTTTAGACTCCATGATTACTGTGCATCAGACTGCCAATTGCAAACAAGTATTCTGGCTCCAAAGAGATACAGTGGGAGTAAAAGCAAGAGGTGATGATGAAACTAAAAGCAGTACGCTTGGGATTTTGGTCTTATGACATGACTTACAGCCAGGGGTGTCAGGCCAAACTGGGACAGCCAAGCAGCTTAGTTTGTTACTGTTCCTCCCCCCAACCAGTTTTCTGTCAAAATCATTTTTAGACCCTCTGCCCATGTAGGCTCTCCCAATTTGAAAGGATGGAAATTTACTAATTTTGGGGATGTGCAATGCATTTGTTGTTGGTGTACTTTACAGATTTTGCTGTTAGTTGTTAGAAAATGGGCTTGAAAAATAAAGAATGCTGATTGGCTGAAATCCATGGTCAGGCATGCATTTATTTTTCAGTAGAGCACAGTGAAAAACGAGTGCCAATTCAGGGTGCCCAACTACTTGGGGTATCATTGGGCACCCCGAATTTTCAAACTGACCAGCTGCCATTTTTCTTCTCTCACTTAGTAGTGAGTTGGTGCCCCCCCCCCAAGTAATTTACAGTTTGGTTGAATAAAAGCAAGAAAAAAAAAAAAACGTAAAAACCTGCCTACTTTTTGCAAAGCAGTACACTCAGCTAACTTTTTCAGCCACGGCAAACTCATGAAATGCCATACAGCAAGTTGCTGCTCCCAGTCCCTAAAAAGCCGGATGATGTTGTAACTGCGGCAAGCCGGTAACACATCTCCATGTCCAGGGGGTGAAAACTATGAAACTTGACCAATGATCCTCGTCCCCATTCTCCTGATCACCAAACCCACCTCTGTCTTTCTTAGTTTTTGGCAGAGAGCTAATAGCTCCAGCCACGTTGTTATAATCTCCCTTGGCGAGTGAGAGTATTCACCCCCCCCCACCAACTCACGGGCAAGTAACTGCAGTATGTTTACAACTGTTGGTGGGAGGCAAAAACCACAAACTTTTTTCTTTTTGACTTAACGTTGCTTCTGTTACAGCACCCAACAGGAAAAAAAAAAGACATCTTCATACCTCAGTGCTGGACACTCGTGCCACACTGCTAAGTGGTCATAAGAGTCCCACTTGGTCCTCCAACCGTGTGGTAACTGCATTCAACACATTTTTTTTATTTAAACTACATCCTCTCCAACAGGACAAAAGTCCATAGCTCAAAAAAAAACCAAATCCACATCATTCCTATGCAGGTGGAGGAATTATTTAAAACTATTTTTTAGAACTATTTTTTATTAAACTTACTTTTTTTACAGTGCCCATTTTCTAAGTGCAATAATACCCTCCAGGGTGGGTGGTATTGGGCTATACCAGACCTTCCAGGGGCTATAAGGCTGCAGCTTTGGGCCTCATTACACCCCTGGGTGGTCCGGTATAGCCCAATACCACCCACCCTAGAAGGTATTATTGCTTATTTAATAGCTCAATGTGTAGGTTACATCTTGTCAGAAAATGTGTCCCTTCTGAAAGAACATGGAATAAAAAAAATGAAAAAAAAAAGAACGGATATACAGTACACAGTGGGACAAAACATGTAGAGGAAAAAGTCACAAATGGGAAAAATAAACAGAAAGAAAAAAAAGAAGACCAAGATGACAGGGAGATGCACAGAGAAAACTGAAGAAAAAGAGTGGCCGCTGTAGAAGATTGTGAGTCGCTCTTCTCTCACTCCATCTAGAACAAAGCATTATGCGAGGGGAGGCTCCAACTGATGTTGGAGGGGACGTGGTATGGAAGGCACTGCCTAGCACATCTTTTGGGACTGTCCTCAGATTCCGACCTTTTGGATGGAGACACAGCAGAAATATGGTCCAATGACAGGCATTTCCAGCACAGTGGGGCTCGAGCATCTGATTCCTTGTAAATACCCTAAAGGTCAAAGATCAAATCAGCAAAAATAATTATTGGGCATCCTCTTGGTGGCAGCTGGTAAGGCAATCTCTAAAAGATGATTAACCCAGAACTCCACTACACTTACTGATTGGTTCTCTAAAGTTAAAACCATATACCACATTGAAAAAATCACTGCTGACCTCCATCTACAGACAGATAAAAGATTGGGGGTATGGCTGTCTTTTATGGACTTAATTGGAGAGTTAGAGGGTAGATCAGTCCTGTCTCAGCAGTCAGGGGGATACTGATGCTTCCTCATGGCACCAGCCAGATGTATGGAATTCTCTGTTTGTTCATAAAGCTTCCACCATATCAATTTAGCTTCGCTCCACCTGTTCGTTCATTTTTCTTGTTTATGTTATATATTTATTGGGCTCTTTCCCTGGTTTTAAACCAGTGATGAAAGTGAACAGGAACACACAGGAACTCAGTTCCTGTACCTTTTCTACAGCAGGAACAGGGTTCCTGTACTTCTTCCCACTGACACTGGAACTGAAATTCTTAAAGGAGCAACATAATGACAGCTTCTGGGCCTGTGACCTGAAATTAGGGTTTCCATAACAACATTTGACTTGTACAATAATGCCATTTTCCTATAAATACTTCAATATCTATAACTGAATCTACTAGTGACTAAACAGATAGATGTGTCTTGACACAGATATCCTTTAGATTGAGGATCGTCATTCTGCATTTCATATTTGCCAGTGCCAGAGTTCCTATACTTCTTGTCTGCCACTTGCACCACTGTTTTAAACTGTATTCATAACAGAGTGAATCAAACCCTGGGAACAGATAATAGGGCTGCCTGTATGTCTACATGTGTAGCCCAGTGAATTTTCTTATTTTCTTTTACAATTATATAGAAACATAGAAGTTGACGGCAGAAGGAGACCGCTAGGTCCATCTAGTCTGCGCATTTGTTTTAGACCTGATTTGGCACTCTAGTTGCCCTTTGTAGTTAGGGCTCCCTTGTGTCTATCCCATGCATTCTTAATTTCTCCCACAGTGTTGACCCCCACAACCTCTTGGGGCAGGGTGTCCCAGGAGTACACCACTCTTTCTGTGAAGAAAAACTTCCTGATGTTGATAGAGAACTTCCCTCCTTATAGCCTGAGGTCAAGCCCCCTGGTCCTGGAGCCCTTCTTGAAGTGAAAAAGTTCTATAAACAAAAAATTAGAATGCTAGAGACTTAAGGTTTTATTTTACTTTTATTTTCTCTTCATATTTCACCTGAGCAGGATGTTTTGTGCAGCTGAACATAAGTCTGTCAGTAGTGGCTGATGGACAAAGCCTATATTATAAATATAGAAACAGGATTAGAGTTTTTGATGTAAGAGTTTCTGTACCACAGTCTTACATTTACACTCATGTACTATATGTATGCTGTAGGATTACACTAATAAAAAGGTTTCAAGAGAAAGATAAAGAACGGTCGAATAAAATAAATTACAAAGATGAGATAATTAAATCAACTAGCAGTCCCTACTGAGGAGGGGGGTGACCCAGAGTGAAAAAATAGCACAGGGAAAGTCACCTGCTTGGAGAGCTCTTGATTACTTCCAAAGGGAGCCAAAATGTACCATTCTATTTATCATGTTTTCACAGCTCATTTAGAGAGTCACTTCTATCCCCATTATACAGTAAAGTCTCAGTGAAAAGCTGCACCAGCTAGCTGTGATGAGAGATGATGGAATAACAGTTCCCTGCAGTGTGTCCAAGAAAAGTATTGTTAGAGCCCTGTAGTGGGGAAAAGCTAATGGAAAAGAAAGAGAGCAGTCTAACTTCTTGCTTAATGGGGTTTTCCATTAAGTTGAATGATTGAGGACACAGGGTCCTAGGTTTGATTCCCATCAAAACCTCATGTTGCACAGACCTATCAGAAGGGAAAAACAGAACAGTCAATTTCCCATCAGACTCCCCCATCCCATCCTCATGAGATTCCCCTGTACCTTTCTCTTGAGACTCCCCTCTTCCCTTCCCATGGGATTCTCCTACCCAGTCCCATGAGACTCCCCTGTCCCCTTTCCATAGGACTGTCCTTCCCATTCCCATGAGACTCCACTGTTTCCTTCCCATGAGACTGTCCTGCCTATTCCCATGTAACTCATCTGTCCCCTTTCTCTTAAGACTCCGTTTCCCATGATAATTCCCTGAGACTGTCTTATCCCTATGCCATGAAATTCCCCTTCCCCTTCTCATGTGAGTTCTCTATATTCCCTTCCCATGAGACTTCCATATCCCCTTCTTATGAGACTCCCCTACCCCCTTTCTTTTAATCTCTACTACCCCCTTCCTATGAGACTCCCTTACCACTTCCCATGAGACTTCTCCTACCCTCTGTTTGAATATAGTGACCACTATGTATCCTTGTAACTAATCTCAAGCATTGTACAGTCTGTCCAAATCAATTGCTTCACTGTATGTATCCAGTATGTGAAATATCTCTGTAATTAATCCCGGGTCACCCTGATAAAGGGTCTCCCGAGGCCCAGTGGGCTTACCCAATCAACAAAATTCAAAATAAAATAAAATCTTTCCATGAGACTCCCCTATTCTCTTCCCGTGAGACTACCATATCCCCTTTCCAAGAAACTCCCATGTTCCCTTCCCATGAGACTTCCCTATAACCTTCCTATTAGACAGCCGTACACCTTCACATGAGACACCCCTTCCCATGAGACTTTCCATTCCACTTCACATGAGACTCCCTTAGCCCCTTTCCATGACACTTCTCTACCCCTTTTCCATGAGACTCTTCTATCCCCTTCCTATGAAACTCCCCTACACCTTTCCATGAGACTTGCTTACCCCATTCCATGAGATTCCCCTATTTCTTTCCGATGATATTCCATATCCTTCCTTTGGGCTTTCCCTCCTTGCCGGTTTCCATGAAACTGAGGAGTAGTCAAGGGAGTGGCAGCTGTTCTTCAATACAAAAAAGTGCAAGATCATTTATGTAGGGAAACAAAACAAGGAGTAGAGTACAGGATGGGGGGACAAGTCCTAGAGGCAGTTGAGCTAGAAAGGGACCTTGGTATAATCATTTCATGGGACCTCAAGGTGGCAAAGCAATGTGAGAGGGCAGTGGCTAGGTCCAGTAGAATGCTGGGATGTACTGGTAGGGGGGATCACTAGCAGGAAGAGGGAGGTTATAATGCCATTGTACAAGCAGTTGGTGAGGCCACACCTTGAGTATAGGGTCCAGTTCTGGAGACCACACCTCAGGAAGGATGTATATAGAGTGGAGAGGGTCCAGAGGAAAGCAACAAAAATGGTGAGGGGCCTTAATCAGTTGTAATATGAAGCCAGGCTGAGGGACCTTAACATGTATTCCTGGAGCAAAGAATGGAAAGAGGGAACATCATTTAGACTTTCAAATACCACAGGGGTATAAAGAGAGTACCTGTGAGTGACATTTTCCAGCTGAAGAGACACTCGAAAACAAGGGGTCATGATATGTGTCACAAACGCACTCAGCAGGTCAGGCCCTCTGCTCCCACTGTGCCAACCTCCAAGCGCAATAATGTGAACAGGTAACAGACAGGGTAACCTTCCTGTCTGCTTGTGGGCCCGAATCACCTTTGGTCTCAAGTTCTGGGGGGATTCAAACTGTGAACCTTATGCTAACATACCCAAATGTACAGGCTCAGATAATCTGCCCTTCGGGGGGATGCCAGATATCTTTCGCCTAAGGGCACCTAACCAGGTATCCAAAATGAACCCTTAAAACTCCATAAAAGACCTTAGATATATTCTCACCTTCCCCAGTTTAGTAACACCATCAAGCTTCTAAACAGTTTTGTCAGTCTTAACACTCCATAAGTCACATGCAAAGAAAGAACATGGAAGACCCAGGCAGTATCTTTCAAATGAAAGTTTTACTTAAAAATGAATAAAAATATGTAAAATGTAAACACAGTATACTATATTACAAAGCATACGATCATGTAAAAGAAAACAAAGAAAACTATAAACTCCTACCAACATACAGTTAGACTTTTTCTATCTAATGTATTACCTCTTTACAGAGCCTAAGTTAGATCTTGTTTCTTAAGAGCCCAAAAAGAAAGGTCTCTAAGATCAGACACAAGTCCTAGGTTAAAACTGTGCCTCTCTCACATACCTCTTCCATGATGCCATCTAGCTCCTCCATTTAGAATATAAAAATTATACAAACAATGATCTGTCAGGAAATATTTTAAATACTGTGACTTCAGCAAAAACTAATTTCCCAAATTCTGACAGTCTTTAATCAACATTTTCTTTGATCTTGTGTAGTTTCCTGTTCCCAAGGCATCAAATGTTTTTTTTTTTATACAACTTTAGCACCATGGTGGTATAAAATGTTTTTTCTCTAAGACGTCATGGAAGTTTATGATCTCCATCCTCTGGCAGACTCATAAAGTCCCATTTCATTTCCACTTCAAAGAGCCTAGGTGTATCGTAAAAAGGTAATAAAATGCCACTCTGAAGTAAGTCAGTTAATTAAATTGTTCCTGCTTCACTGAAACCTGGGGGTCACCCATAGCACAGCTACCTCATGTAAGACAATTGCACACTGCATTTTTATATTACAAATATCATCCAACAATCATAACCAGCTAGCCAAGCGTCAAAATATGCAGATTGGTGTGGGGGGGGTAGGCTCAGAGGATACATTAGA
The DNA here is from genome assembly GCA_016271365.2 of Neoceratodus forsteri. Classification (NCBI taxonomy): domain Eukaryota; kingdom Metazoa; phylum Chordata; order Ceratodontiformes; family Ceratodontidae; genus Neoceratodus; species Neoceratodus forsteri. The sequence continues at coordinate 1,477,028,126 of CM057453.1, read as the reverse complement.
AAATTCTATTTCCCAGAGAGGTTAGAAGACAGCTGGAACAGACTCCCAGAGGAGGTGGTGGGGGCAAGGACTGTGGCGGGATTCAAAACAGAGTGGGATAGGCACAATGGTATTATCAACCTAGGATGGGGAAGGTTAACCAAGAAAGCTAGCATCTTAGGTCTGTCTTTCAGATAGGGAAATTGGGCAGACTGGGTGGGCCTGGTGGGCTTTTTTTGCTGTCACATTCTATGTTTCCACTTTCCATGAGGCCCCTCTTTTATCTTCCCATTAAACTCCTTTATCCCTTTTCCATGAAACTCCCCTACCCCTCCTTGTGAGACACCCCTTCCTATAAGACTTCCCTACCCCATCACATGAAACTCCCCAGTCTGCTTCGCATGAGATTTTCTGGACCCTTTTCGATGAGACTTCGCTACCCCCTTAGCATGAGACTCCCCTACCCCTTCCTGTGAGAATCCTCTACCCTTTCCCATTAGACTCCCTTTTCCATAAGAATTCTGTACCCCATCCCATGAGACCCCCAGTCTGCTTCACATAAGACTTCCCTAACCCTTTCCCATGAAACTTCCAACCCCTTTCCATTCGACTCCCCATCCCCCCCCATCAAACTCTCCTACTCCAGAAATAAAGTGTTATTGAGATTTGAGGGTTTTTGAAATACTATGGCAAACAGCATTTAAAGTTATGTACTAATACGTGTAAGGTGTCACTCATCTGTATGTATTAAATATTCATTGCAGAGCCAGCACAAGGGCAGAGAGGGCTGTGGCACCTAGCGCCTTATCTCTTAGCACACTGGTGACCTGGGGTAAGGAACAAGTTTGGCTCGCTGGGGGTTGGCCGTGGGGGGGGGATAAGATTGAGCATTCAGAGGACAGCTCTCCTCCCCTGGGATGGGGAGGCTTGTCAGCTTGGCTGCCCCCAGGTGGAGGCCTGGAGGTAGCACTGGCAGTTTGAGTGGCATGTAGGGAGGGGCCATGGTTACAGAGTGTGTACGCCCCTCCACACATACACACTTGTGTGATGCCATGGCTGGGAGGAACTAAGGGGGGAAAACAGAAAATTGGTTGGTGCAGGCTGCATGAAGCCCTGCCTGTCTACCTCTGTCCCCACGCTGTTGCCAAGTCTCTGGCCCAACAATCTGGATGTGTGTTTCTGGAAAGGGGGAGGACAGCCTTCCCCTTCCCAGCCTTGCCACGGGGGGCAATCCATTGGGGATCTAGGACTCGGAGATTGGGAGAGATAGGTGCCAGGTGAGAGGAAGTGGGGACAGGGCTAAGAGCCTGCCTGTACCAACCAGCAAGAGAAAAGGCTATATAAAAAAAAATTGTTGCAAAAAACTTTGTTACTGCAGCAGTTAGAGTTAAAGTGACAAAAGTAGTAAAATGTGGTTTTAGGGTTCACAACCCTAACACCCCACCCACACCCTGCAGATAGCAACAGGATAAATCATTATGGTTTGACCTCTCCTGCGTCTTTGCAAATCAGGTGTGGGGTGTTTTTTTTCTGGTTCTTTTTCATATGAAGGCATCCTTTTTCGTTATTAGTATTTTTTTTCATTCATATGAAAAAGTATGCCTTTATACGAAAAAGAACCAGCAAAAAGCTAAGCTCAATTTTTTTTTTATATAATGACATCCTTTTTTTGTTTGGGCCAGTCTCTTTTTTTTATATGCCATATGAAAAAAGAAAATTGGCTTGTGAAAAATGATTTTTAAATGTACAAAAAATACATTTCTGGGTCATTTTTCCACAAACAAAGTGCAGAATCCTCATAATGGAGTCCTGATTAGCAAGATACATGTGTTAGTGTGTGTGCAGGATTTAATTTTTGTGGGTTTGAATTTTTTTTATTTTGGAAAAAAAAAACAGAATGAAAATGGCAGCCATACGAAAAAAGATTTTTTCCTCAGGAAAAAGGAATACCCCATATGAAAAAAGATCCTTTTTTGTATGCACCAAATTCTTTTTTCATTCCAAGCAGCTATCCAAAAGCCTGTACTGAGGGGATCCGTACAGTTGCCCGCAATGTGTTTTACCAACATTTATTAGACTGATGGCACTTGCCCGACTGGTCACATTTACCGACATATTATGGCCCGATCACCATTTGCCTGACATCTGACTGACTGCTTTACAACAAGTAAAGAGAGCGACATTGCAGTCCGGTACATAGCATAGAGCATCACATTGTACCTAGTGGGCCTTACCGAGCGGGAGACTTGCAAAGCAGATAGCATAAAGCAGCACATTCGAATAGCTAAACAGCAAGAGAGATTTGGCCAAAACAAGGAATAGCATAGCGACTTACCAGAAGTAGATTCCAGCCCTATGTCCAAACTGCGATAGTCAAATTTAATGCATATTTCATTGTTTGTTTCAAAACTTTCAAAAAGTTAAAGTCCATTCTTTATTGTATAAAAATTAAAATCCCATCACCTACGCTAAAATCAATTCTTATGCTCCTCTTACAGCACCATATTGTGCGCAATCCCTCGCACAAGGTCTTTTCCTGATCTTGCTTCCCAGTCTGCCAGAATATTGCAGATCTTCTCTTCCCGCTTTGTATATTTTTTTTAGCTGTGATTTTGGCAATCCACGATTTATTTTCTCTGTAGTGGAGCCCGTTACCATTTGCTCGTGTCTTAGTTCAGTGATAAATCTTGTTATCCCCACATGTGAGCTGCCAAACAGTGTGCTCGTACATCGGTGCCATGCCTTGACATTGTTCTGAGTTCTGGGCATCCCATTTATTGTCATATCATGAACTGAACAGAATTGCAGTGGGTACAGGGGGTTTGCTCTGATGACAGTGTTATTCACCATCCTCCTACGTACTCTGCCAATCAAGTATGTCTCTTCGAACCACTCCTGCACTGGTACACTAACAGGAGGCATTGCAGCCTTGATTTCACCTTACACAGTACGGCTATCATCTGGTGGCAGGAAGGCTAGTGCTACTAATTGCCACATAAGCAAACTAAAGTCGGGGTCAGAGCCATATGTAGCTGCTAGACCACAGCTCTGGATTTTTCTCCACACTATTTGTCCCAGATGAAACAAGCAACCCTTGTTTAGTGCATCTGGAAATTCAACTTTAGTTGCATTGATTGCAGCCTGTTCGAAATCTGTTCGAATGAATTTTGGAGAAAGGCTGTAGTCACATTCATCGGCTGCATCATTTAAGTCTTGGAACAGCTTTAAATAGCACTTGTTAGACTTTGCAGACATCAACGCATATGCTAGTGGCACAATGCGAGATGTTTCTGCAGTACCAGCAGGGGCATGGATGGAGTAAAGCTGGAAAAATAGTGTAGGAACTGTTGGAAAAGTGCCATCCACGAACCACAAATCTGCAGCGCTCAGTTTCTCAATATTTTTCTTAGTGCTGAAGAGCAACACTCTATCTGTGCAATATGCTGAATCTTTCAATAGGAATTGCTTCCCATTCACAAGTTGTAATTCAAGTTGAATGCATATGTCTGCCAATGTTCTGGGCTCTACAGGCATGTTTTTTCTACGCGCATGCTTGACAACTTGCTGCAGGCACTGGTGGCTCGGCATATTATGCCGCACCTCCTGAGACACTTTTGAAAGTTCGTTTTGTATCAGCTGTGCAGGAGTGTCATTAATTGTCAACCCTCTTGATTTAAGCGAAGCAGATGCAAGTGCTATATGACTGTCATTTGCGTCAGGGGAATGGTTGTGCTCTGCTGTGCTTCTTAAATTGTGTTGTCCACCAACAAGGGTAGTTGATACACGTCCATTATACCCTGACGATTTGCATAGCTGGCAGCATCAATAAAACGAAAAACCCCTGCTTCTTTCTTTTACATATAAGTAGCCAGCAACAGACAACTTGTCATGCCTGCGCTTGAAAGGAACAACTGAACAAACAATAACCTCTTCACCGCTCATGCTTGCAAATTTTGACTTGACCAAAAAGAGGCTGCAGGACTACCATTTCTTTTGTAGTGTCCGTATTTAATTACTCCTGACATCAGAGATGCACCTGTACAGCCTTGGCAACTGTAGTGATGCTGTTGCTTTTTATTCGGCTTAGTTTTTATGTCTAGGTCGTTAGATTATCTTCGCTGCATAGCACGGTTTAGACAAGGGACAAATGATAGCTTGAATTATTTAAAAACCCAAGACTGACAATGTGTGTCTATCTGCTCAGAATACAAATTGTAAGTTTATTTTATTATTTATTATGTGACGGCCAACAGTACTACGGGCAAATATGAATGCGGGATTAATGCAGTCGGGCAACCAACAGCGGGAAACTACTCGTCGAGTGAACGCAAGTCGGGAAATCATACCAGACCCATACTGAGCATGCTCGGAACTGAAATTTCAAAATTCAATAACTTTGGAATGAAGTATTGTTTTTTCACCAAACCAGGGAAAGGCACCACTGTATGCCAAGCCCTTTCAACCCTAACGATTTCAGACTGAAAATTCCAAACTGCCTAAGCGCTGGGTGATGCCAAAAAAACAGACAAAATCCCCACCCCACCCTTTTTTTTTTTTCACTATCAAGGTCTCAGAATCTGCACATCAAACCAGAAAGAAACTAGACACCTCAAGAGATCTACCTCCCAAGACTGCGCATGCAAAGTTTTGTGCAAATCTTTTGAACGGTTGCAAAGCTATTAAAGTACAAAGTTTGAGATTTAACATAGAAACCTCTGCTCAATTCTAACTATAGTGGTGCTGCCGCACCACTATAATGTGTTATTGAGTATGTAGACTCAGCCACTGTGACAATGGAAGCAATTTTATTTTCTATATAAATATTACAGTCTGCATAAATGATGCTGGACGTTTCTGGGTTTGCCAAGTGAGCCCCATGCTGGGGACAGGTATGTTTTACCTCGTGTAATGGTAAAAAGGATGGCTTGTGTATTTCTTCTAGTGTCTCTGTACGCAGTTGATAGAACACATTTTATGTATGCAGTTGATCTAGAATACACTTCTTTTTCATTATTTGCTTTACAGCCCACTGGATATTACAAGGAAACAAAATCAAATGTGTACATGATACTGTAAACCAGAGGTAGCAGCTTATCATGTCATGTGGTATATGGCCATGTTGTTAGTGACAGCTTCACATTTGTTCATTTTGAAAATAATAAGTAAGCAGTCCAAGGCATGTAGTGCATCACTACCTGTAATAATGTACAGTCTCTATTTAGAGATTTAATCATAGTCCTACAAAGCAATGTGGTATCTGGGCACCCTGTATAGGAGTTTACTTGTGATATACAGTAATACATTTATACTAATGATGGAATACTATATTCATGGATGTCAAAAAGTAATAATGAATTATTTGGTTTGAGTGTATAGCAGGGTGTATGATAGACATGAATTGGTTTGGATTACAAACATGGTTTTGTTTCTTTTTAATCAGGTAAACTACAGTTGTGATTAGTCTTTGCAAAGCAAGGGGGTCCGCATGAAAAGTGAACAGGCATTTTGGCATGTGGATGTTAGTAATAGTTATGGATGGATGATATAAGGAGTTGAACTTGGTTTGTTTCCCTATTTGACTTTTGGCTTTTCAAGTTCCTTCGCCTACTGAACTTCTGCCAGTCAGGGACCTGGGCATTCCAGGACTATTCTCTTGTTACTCCCCTACCCCTGCTCATGAAATTCACCTACCCCTTCCCCTGAAACTTCCCTTCCCTTGTGACTTTCATTCCCCTTTCTATGAGAGCTCCCATACCCCCTTTCCATTAGACTTCCCTATCCCGTTTCCATGAAACTCCCATATTCCCTTCTCATGAGACTCCCCTTCCCATGAGAGTCCACTCTTTTCCCTTCCCATGAGACATTTCTACCCCCTTTCCGTGAGGTTCCTCTATCCCCTGTCTCAAGAGACCCTCCTTTCACCATCTTGTGATTCTCCTGTTCTCTTCCCATGCAACTACACTGCCTTGTCCCATACGAAGGTCTCTGAAGTGTGCCACTCATTTCAAAATATTAGGGACTCCCTGCCTACAGGGTGGACTGCCAATACCCATCATGTCTGGTTAATTGTGTGAAATTTTTAAGTTTCTTTTGAATTTGAAATGTCCTGCAAAGAACAATAATGCCTTAAAGGAGAAGTCCACCCAAAACTTGAAAAAAGATATGTTGTGCAAAGTGTTTTAATTTGTATGTGAAGTTCTAGTGTTTCCTTCCCTCCCTCTGACTGGTATTAGGTGTTTTTCCTAAATTAACCTGCTAGCTTTAGGGTAGTTTTACGACCCCTGGAGATCTCCATATGAAACAGTTTAATTGTATTCCTTTGTCCTACAATGCACCTTGTTTCATGTGATGGTGATGTAGTAGAGACCATAAATCCAGAAGAAAGCATTGCTTTACAATCAGTTCACAACAGTAGAGATGGCTTTATTTTAAAATCTGTAGAATTCAGCTTGGTGACTACCCTCATCATAAAGGTCTTACTGTCCTGAAAAACTTTGCTGCTGGTAATTTTTGTGCAGCTTGTAAAACGTCCAAGATATTTAATTTGTTTGGCATGTGTGTGTGCTGAATGTTGGGCCTCTCTTACATCACTGTCACATGAGACAAGATGCACTGTGGGAACAAGAAATACAATTAAGCTGTCAGGGATGAAGATCCCAGGAGTCGTAAAACTACCCTAAAGCTAGCAGACTAATTTTAGAAAAACTCCCAATACCAGTCAGAGACGGAAACACTAGAACTTCACATACAAATTAAAACACTCTGCACAACATATATTTTTTCAAGTTTTAGCTGGACTTCTCTTTTAAAATACTGTAGGTGTAGTGAATGCTTTAAGAAAATAAAGACTCTTTTTGTCAGGTTTTTTTGTACCCTAAATGATTGCAGTTTTTGCAGCAGCTGTAGAATCTGTTCATGCTCTTATGAATTTTAATAGTCTATTTAGTGTCCAAGCTGAGGCCAATTCAGTAAAGGCTGCTGGAGTATTAAACAATTTCAGCAACACATAGTACATATTTCTGTATGAGGGGGAGCACATTTTATTTTCTGTATGATTTACTCTACCAGCTCACCTTGTCTGAACAGTACTATCAACAGAGATACTGTAGTTCTGTATATCTTGGTGACATCCCTGATCGAATATTTTTTATTTATTTATTTATTTGTTAACTGGGTGTGTGCACTGATCCCAGGAACCGTTTTAAGGCACAACCCTGGCCATTAAGATGTCACGTCAAAGATAATAGTAAAAAGCACATACAAGTCGAGGTACACTAGAATGTTACAATATAGTTTACTGACCCAGTCAATGGGTACAAAAAAATGCAGGACAATAATTACAACAGTTGCAGTACAGGGTGATGTACACTGGGTTGTGGTAGTGCAATCAAGCAATAAATAATGACACGGTACACAATTTACAGAGGATACAAAGCAGTACAATTCCACAAATACAAGACAGAAAACAGCAGGGCTGGTTAGAACCTAACCAGGGGTATTGGGACTCTGTGTTGGGGGCAATTGCTGGCAGAGACAGCTATGAGGGCAGTCCTGTAGTGCGTTTTGAATATGGAGTTTGAACGTAGAAAGTGGAGGGATATCAGAAGGCTGTTCCAGTGACTTGGAGTAGCAGAGAAGAAGGCCATTTGTCCCATGCAGGTGGCAACTAGAGGTCACTAGAAAAGGTCCTGAGGTTACTTGGACGTGTAGGCTTGCGGAGTCAAGATGGGGGGGGGAACTTTATCCCATAGGGATTTGTTAATGAGGCAGCCTAATAGGTATTTACAATGGAACTGAGGAAAGACCCAGCTGAGGGCCTGCTGGAGGAAGTAGTAATGAGTAGAATAAGGGGCCATCAGGGCAAACCTCTCAATGTTATTTCAGGTACTGTATTAAGTCTGACACCATTCTCTGTATTCAGTGGTGTAGAGTAAGGGTCTTACAGATAGTCAGCTAGTAGCTGCAGTTTGTGCACAGCAAAACACCCAATGTAGCTTTTTAGCATGGGCACCAGCAAGTGGATCCATTCCTTGGAAACATCAACTCAGTACAGAACCAGCAACACTCCCAGTTCAGTAGGGAGCCTAGTCAGGAGGAGCAGTAGGAAAGTAATAGACAGATCCAGTCAGTACTGTTCTTCCATGTGAAGGGGAGGGGCAGCACAGGTGGGAGAACTACTTTACAGAAATATTATCAATAAAATAATTTTTAAGGATGTAAAGCTTTTTTGATTGAAATACATTTGATTAAAATACCATTTTATAAGTTCTGTAACACAGTGAGATTCCTCCTGCAGCCTCGTGCTTCGCAAGACACCTGGGGTGTGCATTTATTTATTTTTCTGTTATGTTTTCATCCGGTTTTCCCCGTTTTTGTCTGCCCCTTCCATGGGTGTGCATGTGCACATGTGGAGGTACACGTGTGCCGTGTTCCAAAGTGCCCTCCCGACTTGTCACCCTCCCACCAGACACGCCACACGGTGACAGAGAACTGCGGGGCGGTGGGCAACAACCACCCCAGGAGAGGAGAGCTGCCATTAGGCTGCTTGATATCTGCTCCATCCTTCCCCCCTGTGACGACACCCCGACAACCCAAGGTTGTTCCTGAACCCGGATAACCAGTATGGCATGAGGTGTGGCATCCAGCACCTAAACTCTCAGTGCCACTGGGCTGGCTTGGGGTATGCATTTATTAAAGTGATTTAAAAACAGTTTCCAATGTAGCCATTACACACCCAACCTTGTACCTTAGGTCGGCAAAAGTAAATCCTTAGAATTTGTAGCATTGTAGAATGTCCACACCTCAAAAAGAACATTAACCTGCTGCAGAAGATCCAGAGGAGACAAAGATGGTAGTGGGTTAGCAGGGTAAGGCATATGAGGAGAGGTTGAGGGCACTGAACATGTATTCCCTGGAGGAAAGGAGAGAGAGAGAGAGAGAGAGAGGACATGATTGTGACTTTAAGTATTTGAAAGGGATAAATAAGGTGGCTAATGAAGGTCCTTTAAGCTGAGTGGCAACCATAACACAAGGGGGCACAGTCTTAAACTGGAGGGGGGAGGTTTAGGAGGGATGTCAGGAAGCACTTCTTCACAGAGAGGGTGGTGGACACTTGGAATGCACTACTGGAAAAGGTGATCTTGTTGAAGACAGTGAGCAGTTTCATAAGACGCTGGGGTAGGCATAGGGGAAGGTAAGGATCATGGGTTTGGAGAATGGGAGGAATGGGGAGGTGGGGCAGGGACAGTAGCTCAAACTGTAGACCCTGCAACATGAACAGACTAGATAAACCAAATGGCCTTCTTCTGATGGCTTCTTCATATTACATTTGCTGCCTGTATTTAAGTGGAAGGGATCGTAATTTGGCACCAACAAGGTGGCCAGTTGATCCCTTCCACTTCCTGATTCCTCTGGCACGCCCCACACAATGATGTGAAACAAGGAACAGTGTGGGTGCAAGCTCCATTTAAGTTAATGGGGGATGATTTTCATTATTATTTAATTTATAATATGGCCAGTTGGCTATTACAAAAGGCCATTGCTCGACTAACAAGCGCCTTGGTGTCAAAATAATGTTGGAAGAATAATACATATTAATGATCATTTGAGTCACTCAGACCAATCTGCAGAGATTATGGGAATGGATGCTGAAAAAGCATTTGAGGAAACACCCCTGTCTAGGGTAGGCATGCATTGGGGTACAGCCAAGTTAAAAGGGGCAACCAAAATCACCTAGGGTAAGGCTAAAAAGAGAATAAAAGAAGCAAAAAGGGAAAACTTAAGATCCTACTTCATCTCTGGCTCCCCTTCCCTTGCATCCATAGAAACATAGTAGTTGACGGCAGATAAGGACCGCAAGGCCCATCCAATCTGCCCATTTTTTCTACCTTATGAATGTGCCATAGGCCTTTACTCAGTCAATGGCCTATCTATTCATACTCATCTGTATTGCTGCCTTATGCCTATCCTATCCATGCCTGTTTGAAACCCTGCACTGTATTCATATCCACCACTTCCTGAGGTAGGCCATTCCATGCATCCACCACTCTTTCTGTGAAAAAGAACTTCCTCACAGTACCCCTTAATTGGCCTCCCTCTAATCTCATGCAGTGTCCTCTTGTCCTGCTGTTTTTCTTATACTGAAACATGTTAGACTGCTTCACCTTGTTACTGCCCTGAAGATGTTTGAATGTTTCGATCATATCACCTCTCTCCCTCCTTTGATCTAGGGTATACATATCCCACTAAGATCTCATTGTGTCTGTCCCATGCATGCTTGAAGCCCACCATCTGAGCTAGAATGCTGTTTCAGGCATTCACACCTCTCTCAGTGAAGAAGTATTTCCTCACATCTCTCTTGAATTTACCCCTTTCCAGCTCGTTGCATGCACCCTTGTTCTCGTGTATCTTTTCCTCTGGACAGTACTCTTCTCCTGTACCTTATTTACCCCAGTGAAGTATTTATAGGTCTCTGTCATATCGCCCCTCACTCTTCTGTCTTGCAGGGTGTACATATTGAGGTCCTTCAGTCTCTCCTCATAGGGCTTTGATGCAGACTCTGCACCATTTTAGTTGCCCTCCTCTGGACTGCCTTTAGTCTGTGTTCTTCCTGAGATGTGGCCTCCAGAACTGGACACAGTACTCCAGGTGGGGTCTCACCAGCGATCTACACAGTGGCAACACCACCTCCCACCTTCTTCTGGTGATATTCCTCCCTGAGCACCCCAGCATCCCTCTGACCCTACCCTGCCTTGTTGCACTGCCTCACCACCTTGAGTTCATCAGATATGATTACTCCCAGGTCGCATTCCTGTTTGTTGACTGTCAGTACCTATTATCCCATATTGTACTCTGCCTCTGAATTTCTGTGCCCTAAGTGCATGATTTTGCACTTTTCCGTAATGTAACCCAGCTGCCACGCTCTTGACATCTGCTTGAGTTTTCTCAGGTCTCTGCACATTCTTACCATCCCATCTGGAGGGTCCACCCTATTGCAGATTTTGGTGTCATCTACAAAAAGGCAGACCTTCCCTTTCAGCTCATCTGCAGTGTCCCTTATGAAGACATTAAAGAGGACCAGTCTCAGTACTTAGCCCTAAGGTACCCAGCTAGTCACCCTCCCTTCCTTGGAGTGAACTCTACTTACCACCACACTGTGTTGCCTGTCCCTTAAAGGAGAGGTGCTCTGAACCTTTCAGTCATTTATTTCCCAGTAGAAACTGTTTTTCAAGTACTGGTTCCAGTACTGTAATTGTTCCATTTATACAGGCCTTTCAGTAACCTCAGTGGGTGTTTCTGCTTTACAATCTAGTGGTAAGTCCCATGTTAGAACTGTATGATGTGGTTCCTACCTCAAACAACCTCAGAGTTCTATGGTAGATCATAAATGCATTGTGCCAACAACAGAAGCATAGGACAGGGACATAACCTACATCATACGTTTCTCAAATGGTTCTTACCAGCAGCATATGAATCAGAAACACTCACTAAGGTAGCTAAAAAGCCTGGATACCTAGAGCAATGACAAAATTTGAACCAGAATTTAAAAATAGCTTCTACTGGGAAACCTGACTTACAGTTTCAGCACAGTTCTCCTTTAACTAATGTGTTACATGGCTGACCACCTTTGGACCCACCCCTAAGCTGCCAAGTTTTGTTACTGTATGCACCTCCTATGTAGAGTGATGTTAAAAGCCTTACTGAAATCTAAATAGTCCATTTCCACTGCCACTGACATGACAGCCCCCCGTGAATCCAGATGTCCCCAGGTCTTGTAACCCACTGAATTCAAGATACTTCATGTTCCTTTCCTTTAGAAGTGACTCCATTAGATTCCCCACCATCGATATCTGGCTGACTGCCCTTTAGTTGCCAACCTCTTCCCTGCTGCTACTTTTGTGAAGCAGGACTGAATCTGCCCTCTTCCAGTTCTCTGGAACCACTCCTGTTTCCAGGGCGTTGTTAAAAAGGACTGTCAGAGGTACAGTCAGTATATCCCTGAGCTCCCTCAGTATCCTTAGCGTACTGGGTCAATATGATGTGGGAAGAATATCAAGGGAATAACCACACTATAAAAATAGCATGGTGAAAGATAGCTACACGGATACTATAGCAGAGGTATTGTTTAGCGCTATCCCTGTAGCTATAAACTCAATGTAATAATAGTGCTGGGAGGTAGGGAAGCAGGGGATAAAGGCTCTGCTTTGCAGGTACTCTGCCAAGCAGCTGTCATGGCTCAGCAAGTAGAGCCACAGGTAGTGGAGTGTGGCAAAGCATCAGTGGACTAGAGTTTGATTCCTGGTCCTGGAACACTTGTTTTAATTTTTTTGCTGTTTGTGTTATTGCTGAGCGGTTCTCCCCCCCCACCCTGAGCCTCCCCACCAGAGATAGTTATTTTAAGTTGGGGGAGCTTGGGTGGAGCAGACCCCCATAATAGGGGGTGGAGCGCCCCGCAAATAGTTTCTTTTATGTTGAATACAGTGGTAGCGCATGCTGTTTTTTAGAGCACTGTCATTCACCACCTTGACTTTCGCTGTTATTTATGTGCGGTATTTGTCCATGTTGTTATTTACCTCATTCACTTTTGTCCGCTTTCAAATTTGAGTCCCTTCAGGACTCTCTCCTTTGTAAAGGAATTTGTATCTACCTCCACCTTTCCAGTCCCCCTGTTGCCTTTTTGTGGCCCATTCCCTTCCCTTCCTCTGTGAAGACTGAACAAAAGTATTTGTTCCGGATATCGCCTTTTTCCTCATCCTCCACGCCAAAGTCCCCACCTGCCCTTCTTAACCTCTCAATCCCTCCGCTGTCATCCTCCTTTCACTTATGTTCCTAAAAAAGTGCCCCCCCCCCATCATTACCCTTTGGTCTAGTCTTTCCTCAGTTTGTGTCTTTGCGCTCCTCCCTGCTTTCCTTGCCTTGCTGTGCCTCTCCTAATACACCTCCCTGTCCTCTTCCTTTTGCATCTCTTTGTACCTCCTGAAAGCTACCTTTTTAGCTATTATCTTTTCAATGACTTCCTTTGATAACCATAGAGGTCCCTTTTTCTTCTTGTTACTCCTCACTTCCTTTGTGCAGAGGTTTGTTGTCTTCACTGTGCCTTCCCTTAGCTTAGCCCACTGTTCCTCCACTCCACCCAGGTCATTCCCCTCCAGTTAGGTCATAACTGTGTCACTCACCCATTTTCTCTGCCCTCTAGAAGTCCAGGACCCTCATCCTCGTGTGGTTTGCTTCCACCGCCATCTTTATGTTGAACCACACTGTACAGTGGTCACTGGTCCCAAGGTGACCTCCCACCCTGACATCTGCAATATTGTCCAGTTTGTGAGTACCAGGTGCAGTATTGCCCCATCACAAGTGGGTTTCCTAACTCGTTGCCTGACAAATGCTTCCTGCAGGGAGACCAGGATGTCCCTACTTCTAGCTGAAGCTGCAGCTGGGAGGCTCAGATCTGTATTTTGCAGTTTGACGTCCCCCACCAGCAGCACCTCTTTAAGTCCCCCACAAGCAACACCTCCCTAGCCCACAGTGCAGTAGACCACAGTTGTTATTATGGGAAACAAGTGAAGCTTGATTTGCTTATCGGTGAGCAGTTTGTGTAATACAGTATGTGAATGGTCTCTTGGAACAGAGGGGAAAAGTTTAAGAAGACAGCTACATATATATTTAGATACCCCACCATGTTTATGCCTATACTACATAGGCTGTGACATCTGGGAGAGATATGTCAGTGGAATTTGGCCAGGTAGACAACAAAGTCTCATTGAGAATTAGGTCATCAGGATTTTTTGCTGCATCCAGACCCATATTATAGTAGTTTGATTTTAGAAAGGAGACTGTGGATATTAGAGTGTAAAATATGTAATCATTTTGGGAGGTTAGTGGCCCACTGCCCACAGTCTGTGGAGTGGGGAGGTCCAAGGTTTTGTTCTATGTCACTTCCAAGGAGATGAAACAATACTGTATACCGTAAGCAGTTTTCTGCAGGCCTGGGCTGAAACTTGTGAGCAGGTCACATGGCACAGCTAAGGCGATGTTTACATAGGGTAGGTGGATGCAGTGACAAGAACCAGTAGAGTGAGGTTAAGCTGCAGTAATGCAAAGGACATATCACACTGTAGTGGATAAAAGGCTGCTTACAGAGGAGATCCTGAGCTGAGAGGCAAGTGGCATTTTGAAGTACTGTATATGGATAGCAAACACTATTAAGAGTACATAACATATAGAATAACATATGGGCTGTTGAACATTACAAGTTTTTTCACACACCCAAGGTGTTTGATATCACACAAACCATGAGTGTGAAGCACTAGTGATTTGTGAAGGTATCACATACCAAGGGTGTGTAAAAAGTGAGTAATTACAACAACCCTTACTTTATTTTATGTAATTGCTGGTTTAACTCACTCCTTTTCACAGTGCTGGTCCCTCCATTGCCACTTCATCGGCCCTTTGTGTTAGCCGCATTTAGCGACTGCTGGCTATAACCCTGACCGTGCATGTGATGTTAGCCGCATGGAGCAGCTGTTGACAATGGCCCTGATCAGGCCTCTGTTAGCCTTATGGAGCGGTTGCAGTCTGTGGCCCTAATCAGGCCTATGGTGTTAGTTGTGTGGAGCCGCTGCTGGCTATGGCTCTGATCAGGCCTGTGATGTTAGCTACGTGGAGCTGCTACTGCGTGTTGCCCCTGTCAGATTTCTGATGTCAGCCATGTCATTAGCCCCTGGCCCCCAAACCTCAGGGAGTCCAGTAGGACCTCCTGTTTGTAGAGAGGATCCCCTATTCAGGAACTCGTGAGCAAGAGTAAGGGTTTCAGCAAGACTTACCAGCTTTCTTTTCTAAGTGGGAGGGTGGATTCTGTAGTTTTGAGTTCCCTTGACTCTACACTACTTTCAGTATTTGAATCCCACCACGGCCACTGGCTACGTCTTGCCTAAGTATTTTTTATATGATAGCCGAGTGGTCCTATCTTTCAAGGCACACAGTCTTTTCAAAACCCTTCTGTTTAAAATGTTAAATCACACAACCAGACCCTAGGCAGAGTTGATAAGAAAATCATAGAAGTTTATTTAAAATAAAAGCAATACAGAAAATTCTACAGTTTGGAAGAACTTTGCAATGCAGACTATAACAAAAGTAAAACTAGATGGTTTACAGAAAACACTAGATACTGTATTTGAAACAATACCTTGGTTTGATGTTAGAGTTTAGACAAGATTTTAAATGTTTTTGTAGAGATGAGTCCTTAAGCAACAGTTGTGTAGTAAGTGTGTATTCCAAGTCAAGTCTCCAAAATGTCCTTTTAAAAAAGTCTTCAAGCGCTTCCTTGGTGCAAAGTCTTGGTTCCCAAAATTCTGACTTAAAAATCAGAATTTTCTGTTTAGTATGTGAAGAGTCTAATTCCCACACACTCAGATCTGGTTTTAGAGATTTTTCTAGGCCTACACATATACTTTCTGGTGTAAAGTATACTGTATGCCAGCTGGGCCAGACAACCTGACTCCTACCTAAACACTATTCAACTGCTCTGAATTTGAAGTGTGTGTCTGATAATATACTTGAGGATCATTTTAGGACACACCCACCTTATTTTTTCTTTGGGGTGGGGTTAATGATTCCAAAACAATACAGATATTAGGGTGCAACAGTTTACCTTTCCCTGTAGGTGTCACTGTGGTTCCATGTCAGGTTTCATGTCAACCCCAGTGACATCCGGTCCATGCATTTGGCTTGACCCCTGGCCCCTAGGTCACTACCTTACTTTTCCCTGTCATGGAAAGCCACAGTGGGATATTTTATGCCTTCCTGAGCTGTATACCTGTCTCCCTTATCTTGAGACATGTACCAGATCCACCCTAGCCATTAGAACAATTAAGGCTATTTTTTAGTAATTTAATTCCTAAAGTCTTTTAAGGAGACAGTGTCTTCATCCTAAAGTACAATACGGCATATACAGTATGGACCCACATCAATGGATATAGGCATATCATGCGACAGGCTGTGTGGAGTGACTGCTGGCTATGGCCCCAATCAGATTTCCATAATATGTAGTTTCGTATTACAGAAAAGCCCATGTATATGTATTTTAAAAATGATGGTGGACAGGTTAATAAACAGACTAACCAGTAATTATAGGAACATAAAACCTGGTGCACTGGGCAGTCTGGGTGTGGGAAGAAGGAAGGCCTGGAATAAATGCAAGCTACAAAAGAGGTAGGTAGGCTCAGCAGGGTATGAGGAATATCGAGAGGTGTGTTTCTTTTAGGTAGTCACACCCCCTGTGACAAATGGCATGAGATGAAGCCGAGTTGGATGGGGGATTATCAAAAGGCAAACTACCTACAGGAATGCCCTAACACAATCACAAAAAAACTCCCTGCCAATTCCCCATATTATTACCCTTGCTTCATATAATGGCAGGGTGCATTCAACCTGTATGGTTATTTTGTGGTACCCTATTCACATGGATAGTAGCCAATAAGAAGGCGGAATCTCTGTTTCTAGTTTTATAATTTATAGTAGCCATTGATCTCGTTGTTCCTGTTCTGTCTACAACATTCTGGGATGCCAGTGATGTTTACTGACTTCCTAAAAGAAACAGCTGTCCCTTTGGCTGTCTATGCAGGTCATTGACTTCTTTTATCCCTGCAGCAGACTCCAGGAAAACTTCTCCCCAGGCTGCGTCCTGTTCACACTCTCAGTACACGCAGGACTGTGAGCACTGTTGGCGGGAAGCATCCATAGAGGACCCTGGCCTACACTGGCACTGCAGCCACCAACACTGATGATAACAGGAAAAGGGGAGAAAAGGAGCACATGAATTTAAAAAGCAAGTGGCAGTATTTCATTGAACAGCAGTACAAGAAGTTTGGCAGGAGGGCAGTATCCCCCCTCCCCCCATGAAATGGACTTACATGGTTTGATTTGAGAAAATAATGGCATGTTCATTATTTTTATAGAATTTATTTTTACTGTATCCTTCTGTCACTGTAAAACCAAGGATACTGCTGAACAGTTCAGAGGTGTAGTTTATACCGTACTGTATAGGACACATGCTGTACCTGTACACTGGTATGTAGTCTCTCCAGTACGCTGCCTAACTATGACACTACCCTTGATGTGGCAATGGCACTCCAAACAAAGAATAAGGGAGGTTAGTGGAGTATTGTAGGATGGAAGCATTATTCTCAACCATTAGTGTTCTCTGTGCGGTTTCATTCATGTTGATTTTGACAACTTGATGCAGAGCTGTGGAAATCCCCAATTACGTAAACAATTGCACTCAACACTAGTAGACAGTGTTTTGACACTTAGCAGTACTGGAAAGTGCTGAATCTGTTGGAAAGTGTTTCAGTACATCAAATGTATTCAGGTAAAGGTGTAATATATTGTGAAAAAGCTCTGACAGTTATAAGAACTAACATTTCACTAAGGAGGCCTGCTAATGAATCAGTAGAGAATCACTGTACCTCCCTTGCTTTGTAACAGGCCATGGGAGTCCATAAGCCTGAGATTCCCATGCCCCCTTGCTCCCCTTAGTACTGTGTTGGAATGTGAGTCCTTCAATTGCCTAACACTGAGAACCCTCTTGAAGTAGCTGAAGACAGTGGACTCGGTTTTCAAAGGATCAGGACTGGCGCAAGGGGCTCGTGTCTTGGAGAAATGGTGCAAGGGTCTTCTTGTGCCGCACCTTGCACAAGTCCAGATTTTCAGATGCCCCTTGCAGCAACTGGGGGTCTGCCTATGCCAGCTGGACTTGCACCGTCCTTGTGATGGACACATTGGTGCAGCAAGGTGGAGGAGGCTTGTGCCAGGGCAGCGCTGCAGTATGCCCTTAATTGGGATTCTGCAAACCCCAGCAATGGGCGCATGGGCTGTCAGAGTTAGATCAGCACAGAGTTGTTCTAATGGTCCATGCCCCACTTCAAGTGCCCTGCTGTGGTGGGAAGTGGTCCGTGCCCCCCACTGCCACCACTGCCAGGGGACATCTGCTGCCCTTCTGCACCCAGCCTGGGATTCCTGCAGTGGTGGGGCTGTAACTGGTTAATTCCAGGGCCTCCTGGCCCACCCACAAGTCACAGTACTGCCCCCATCCACCCACTGCCCATCACTGATGGAGTCATACCAGTGCCACGCCGGGTCTGTTGCCATCCCTCAACCTGCCCCAGCCTGCCCTCAATGAATCCTGCCATCAGCCAGTAGGTCCCCTCCCCCATGACCACTAATGCTGTCCAAAATGCCCACAGTGTGCAGCATTCCCCACCACTGTGCCAGCTGTTCAGTGCACAGGACGACTTGCGACAAACTCGGGGAGTTTGGCACCGGGAACCAGATTTTTACAAAACTGGGCGCAGGTTCCCTGGCGCACCCAACTTTGCCACAGTTGGGGTGTCGACACAAAGTGTACCAATCTAACATGGATCTGAAAATCGAGCCCGGTATGTCCAATTATGTAAGAACAACAACAAAAAAAGGGTGCTGTGTCAGTGCATGGGGTAAAAACAAAACAAAAAGGTAATATTAAATGCACGCTGAAAATAGAAAATAGAGTTAGAATCGACGTTTCAAACATAGGTCTTCTTCAGGAATTATGTAAAATCGGAAAAAGCTGAGTTAGTAAGGAATCCGTCCCGCCTATCATTACTAAGAAATGGCAAAATATTTCATCAGCTACATATTTCCTCCAGCCCTCTTATTCCTCCACCCTTTACACGTGTTGCCCACTCCATAACAAAATGCAAAGAATATGCCTCGTTCTTTCATTTTTAAAACTATCACCATCTGCAAAGTCTCCACCACTGCTTCTCTATCCTTTCACCCCCTGCTCCCCCTCAGCTCTAGCCTCTACTCACCCCCTCATTCACTTTCTCCCCCTCCATCTAAACATTAAATTGGAAACATGAAGGAGAGGGAACTCCTTTAGATTTGTGCATTTCTTCGTTGGAAGGGGGAGTCATCTCTAGGAGATGGCATCCTTCTAAAGTATTCATTGGTAAGCAGTCACTGACAGAATTCCTTCAGGTGATACTAGTACTGGAGTGTTTGGCAGAATATGCTGTAAATTGCTGCTTTTTGTGACTTCTGTACTTTTTGCTAATGTCTGCTTGGAATGTACATTGTGTATCCTGTAAAAGATAAAATCTGAACACAAAAGAATGATGAGCAGTCACAGGTTAGCTGGAACCATCATAAAATTATTTTGGGAGGTGAAACTGAGTTTCTTTGTATTTCTGTTTAAATTAACTCCAGTCTCCACCTCCCTGTCTGCCTCATAACCAGGGCCCCATGTTCACTGCAGCATACTGGACCTACATTCTGCGGCAGGACCTCATGCTTGCTGTGATCAGGTTATGAGAAATTCTACGGCAGTTCTGCAGCAGTTCTGAGGTGGGCTTTACATTCTCTGGTAACTCAAATGAGCCACAAAATAAAATCTAGTTACCCAGAAAGAATGCACAGGAAAAGGCAGCCTGGGGCAGTTTGGCAGATGCACAGGCAAGGCAATGCAAAGCAATTCTGGCATCATGATTTGGATTGGATGTAGGGCATGGGGGAATTGAAGGGTTATTTATTGTTTTACTGCAGTCTGTTTTGTTGTCCCATGCCTCTCTCCCACCTGCCCAGTACTGGTTTACCACAGCTGTACTCCTGAGAATTCCTTCCGCTGCCTGCCCAGTTGCTTGAAGTATAGTATTGCCTGGTTGCAAAACAGTGCTGCACCATTGACTCCCACCCATCCACTTGCTTGAAGCCTGGTGGTGATGGTTGGTGCTGTAATGTTGCTGTAGCTTCTTCCTACTGCTCGCACAGTTCAACACCGCTGGTGCCATTTGTATCAGTGCCACTTGACTTCCATATCTTCTTCTTCTGCCACTCTATGAGGCTAGAGAGTACTTGGAGACCATTTTACAGGAGACAAAGATTCAGAAAGCCTCCCATTTTTTTGTCTGTAATAATTACTGATACTTTTTCATTCCACAGTTCTGCAATTGGCAAATAGAACCACCATTCTTTCTCATGAAATAGACTTCCTGAAGTTACCTCTGTGTTTGTAGAAGGCCATAGTGGTCATAAGCTTCAGAACCATTGGGTGCTAGTGGGTTGGAAAGGGGTGGCCACACTAACTACTGCAACCAGGGGGGTGGATATTTAATGGAGCTGCCAACAACTTACACTAATGCCATTTTATTTTAAGCTTGCTCATAATCTTTTTAGCCATTTGGTTGGGGTTTTCAGTGGTGATGGCCGTTTTTACTGCACCAAAAAATTCTGTTTCTGCGGCAGCAGCTTGTTTCTGCGGCGATATGTACCATGTTTCTGCAGCAGCTGCTGCAACTGCAGAATCGCAGAAAGCATGGGGGCCTACTCATAACCTTCACCTCCTCTTCCTTCATCTCACCATTTCGCTACCAATGCCCCTCCTCTCCACTCACCATCTAAAATCCACCTCTTCACTTCCTCCCTTTTCTTCCTATCACCACCACCTTTGAGCTCACTTAAATTGTTCTTTCAACGAACATGAGCACCTTCCTCACTTGGCCCAATTCTCACTGTCTCATCCCTTCTTGCTTTTGCACCCTAGTCCCCTAGATCACTGCTAGAATTAACGATCAAATCTCCTCTGGAATTTTCCTGATTCACTTCAAACTGCTTTTATTTCCCTTCTCCTTAACAAAATCCCACCTTGACTCATATACCTCATGATACAGTAGGCAGTGCAGCCTGTTGGTTAGAGAGCGAAGCTGTGAACCAAAGTGCAGGAAGGTGGCTACTCCCTAAGGAAGCTCGTAGGAGCCAAGCACCAGAGTGTTCTTACACTGTCATACTGCCAATTGCCATTGTGACTGAAACAGTACATTTGATTTTTGGGTTGCATTTGGCTTATTAAAGCAACAGGGACAGCACTTTCAGAGTGGACATTTTACTTATTTCTCATGTACACACTGTTTCCACCTGTTTGTAAGTGTGATCCAAGTGTCCTTTCTTTTTAGCCTTGGGGGTGAGCAACCTCGGACCTGCACCCAACCCTCCACCAGTGAGTGCAGTACAGGTTGGTGTTGTGGGACATGACTTTGACTCCCTGGGTCCTGGGAAAGTCCAGGAACCAAGGCCATCATATGGTGGGGACATGACTTATTCTCCCAGGATCCTGGAAAGGTCCATGAACCCAGGACATCATATGGGTTGGGACTTAACTTTGACTCTACAGTTTTCTTGTCCTGTCCTCCTTCCTCTCTTGGCATGGACAGAACCTGCTGATGACCTTGGCTGTATGCAGTGACATCCTGCAGAGGGATTACACTCCCCATGCCTACTGCAGGGGCTGCTGCGGCACGGCACGCCCAACACCATCCATTCAACTGCGATGCTCAGCCAAGCAGCAGGTGCAGTGGTCTGGCCTGCCTTCCTGACATGGCATCTTAAGCTCGCTTCCAAACTCAGGTCATCAGCATAGCAATGCAGTCATCAGGGTGACCTGTCAAAGGAGAATTTCTGTGCAGCATTAAGCAATAATGTAGCAGTACTTGTTTTTGGTATGCTGCATAGAAAAAGAAAAGAAATGAAAGCAAGAAGTCTTTTTTATAAGCAGTCAGCAAATGTTTTTAGAAACCTGCCTTTAATTGGCAGGTTTTGTAAAAGCCTATTTAAAAAACAGAATTTAGCACTCAGTCTGGCCAGGCAGTCTAATGCTTAGTTAGTAAATTGCTGGTACTCATTTTCTCACATGCTTTCTCCGTAACACATGCATCTGAGGTTTGAAGTACCGTCTCTCTCTTTCTCTCTCTCTCCCTCTCTCTCTCTCTCTCTCTATCTGTCTATCTCTATCTCTGTCTCTCAGGAGGTTCAAGAAAGCTCACTTCCTTAAAACTGCCAGGAATCTAGGTCAGGAGCTTAGAGTTAAGTAATCAGGCAATCAATCTGGCTGAATCCCTTGGTGTCCTTGTGGGTGGGGTTTGTGATGGAGGGGTGGTGTGGGCACGGGGAAATCCAACACGTTTTACATTCATTGCACCAGGTTAAGCTTACTAAGAAACAGATTCTAGGCTTGTATCAGTACCACAGTGCACTCATCTAGATTAAACATAGCTGCCAGCTGAGAGAACTGGTATAAGAGTCAGCTGTCTACGTTAGCTGCATGTTTAACATCCCCCCTTACCAAAGTCAGAGCCCGCCATCTCTACAGTGCTATTTCTTAGTACCTAGATTCAGTTCATATCCACACTTAGGCAGTGTTCCACTAAGCATGGTCAGTCACCACAGTCTTCAAGCTCGACTTCTCCTACCACCCGACCATGTGGTCCTCTAGCTCTACCCCCTTTGCACTCAGATCTCTTATTCTGTTGGAAGGAACAGGTCTTTTCCTTTACAGCTCCTGCTAATGAATTTGGATTCTGCTAGTTTTGCTGCTTTTTAGTGATTGTTTCCAAGTTTTGCTTTGTTTTGTTTGACTGTTTGCTGTACCCTCACTGTGGGCTTTCTGCTTCGTCTTCACGATTCACCATGGAATGGAGGAAGAGGCTGGGCTGAGGGGTTTAAGAGGCATGTTTTGTGCAGCTACCCAATGTCTGTGAATGATGGGCATGATGGCTGCACTTACTGTTTGAACCTGAGCCATGATGTGGTCATCGCTCCTGGTCTCAAGCTATGCATGCACCCACCTCTTGTGAGTGTCAGCAATAGGTGATCCAAGGCAGGCCTATGAAGGAGTGGATGCTGTCCACAGCTTTGGGGTAAGCTACAGAGTAACAGGCCCAAGAGGAAAAGGAGGCCTGTGAGGATATTTTGGTTCTGGACCTTCTTACATTGGCAAGGTTTGCACTGGGTCTGTTGACTGTTCGTGAGGACAAAAGATTAAATAACTGTCTTCTGTCAACTGCTGCATAGGCTTTGCCAAGATTGATCTGCTTAAAACTTTGTCTTCTGTTAGTGAGGTTGGCAAACATTTGCTGCGCTCAGCTTGAGATGTCTCTGATATTCCTCCCAGGGCTGCAGCTTCCAGCATCTGCCTCAGAAGATATTCTTGGCTTCCAGTTGCTGACTTTGCCAATGATGTTGGTTCATATTTTGAAAATGGAGGACTGGCTCTGTTCTCTGGACATGGCAGATGCATACCTTCATGTAAAAATCAGGAAATCCCACAGACAATACTTTTGCTTTATGCTGGAGCACACCAGCAGTCAGTTCAAAGTATTGCCCTTTGACTTGTCTTCTGCACCACGGGTCTTTATCAAATGCTTGACAGTAGTTGCAGCAGCCCTTTGCAGCAGAGGCCTGTATGTTTTTTCCTCTCTGGATGACTGGCTTCTTAAGGCCAGCTCCAGGGAAGCCGTGCTACATACCCTGTCTCAGATGCGTCAGTTGTTCAATGACTAGGGGGTAACAGTGAATGTGCTAGAATCTGTGTAGACACCATACCAAAGACTGCAATACATAGGGGCAGTCTCAGACACAGAGAAGGGATATGCTCTCTGACCACTGGACAGGGTTGACCCTTTGATTGCCTAGGCACACTTGATATACAGGAGCCACTATATCTCTGGGAAAACAGTGTTATGTCTCTCTTGGGTCTCTTGGCTGTAGCCATAATGATGGTGCCACTGGCATGTCTTTATATGAGGATTCCTCAGTGGACACTCAGGGTCCAGTGGGATCAACTGATACATGAGCTGCAACAAATGGTTCTCGTTACGTCTCCTCTTTGCAGAGAGTTGTTTTGGTGGATGGATCAAGACAACCTATTGAAGGGCATTCCATTCCTTTTACCATCTCCTGTACAGATCCTCACCACGGTTGCCTTGGGCTCCTGCTGGGGTGCTTATCTCAGCCCTTACCAGACACAGGTCATAGACCAAGATGGAAGCCGAGCTGCACATGAATGTTCTAGAAATGCGGGCTGTCCTGCACAGCCTCTAGGCTTTTCAGAATCATCTCTGCCCCAGTCCTCTGTTGATCCCGATGGATAACATCAGTGTGATGCATTACATCAACAAACAGGAAGGCACCCACTCCTGTCCCCTATGTAAGGAAGCAATGAGGGTATGGTTTTGAGCTTTATTTCACTGACTTCAGTTATCAGCCGTGTTTCTCCCAGGTCTCCATAATGTCTTGGCAGACAGATTAAGCAGGTTGCAGTCAATTGCTTATGAATGGCAACTGCTGTCCTCTATGGTAAACAAACTCTTTGCAAGATGGAGTCCTCCAGAGCTGGATCTTTTTGTGTCCTCACACAATGCAAAACTGCTACATTTCTGCTTGCTTGTTCCAGGGCCTGGAGTTTTTGGTGAGATGTGTTGTCTCTCTCCTGCAAAAGGAAATTGCTATATGCATTTCCCCCAATTCCTCTAATACAAAGGGTTTTGCTCAAGCTGAGGGTGGAGAGTGCCAGTCTCATCCTCACTGCTTCATTCTGGCCTCACCAGATATTGTTTCCACACATTCAGTACCTGGCAGTGGAGCCTCTTGTCCTCTTATCTCTATGTCAGAATCTGTTGTCACAGGACAGGGGATCTCTGATCCATCCAGTCCTGACATCCCAACACTTAAGTACATGGTGTTGCATGATAGGCCTATATCCATTTATGTGGTTCATATTGTATATGCTGTAATGTACTTTAGAATTAAGACACTGTCTCTTTAAAAGGCTTTTAAGAATGAACTTACAAAAATAGCCTTAATTGTTCTAATGGCTAGGGTAAATCTGGTGTGTATCCAGATAAGGAAGACAGTTTTATGGAGCCAGGAAAACATAACTCTTAGAGAAAATTGGGTATCTAGGTTTCCATGACAGGAAGAGGTCAGGGGGATGACCTAGGGGTTAGGGGTTAAGCTAAATGCATGGGCCAGATGTCACTGGGACTGACATGAAACCTGACATGGAATCACAGTGACACCTACAGGGAAAGGTAAACTGTTGCACCCCATCACACTGTGGGTGTGGCTTGAAGATGACCAGCCTGTATGTATAAGGCACACATTTTGAACTCAGAGGAGTTGATAAACAGTTTAGCTGGAGGGCAGATAGTCTGTCCAGCTAGCATATACTTGAAGACCAGAAGTATATCTGTAGGCCTGGCAAAATCTCTAAATCCAGGCTAGAGTGTGTGGAAATATTGACTTTTCACATACTGAATAGAACATTCTGATTTTAAGTCAGAATTTTGGAAATCAAGACTTTTCACCAAGGAAGCACCTGAAGCCTTTTTAAAAGGACATTCAGAGGAACTGACTTGGGATACAAACTTGCTACAAACTGTTGCTTAAGGACTCATCTCTACAAGGACATTTAAAATCTTGTCTGGACTTTAACATAAATACAAAGTATGGTTTAGAATAACAGTAATTAGTGTTTTCTATAAACTATCCAATTTTACTTTTGATATTGTCTGCATTTCAAAGTTCTTCCAAACTGTAGAATTTTCTGTATTGCTTTTATTTTAAGTAAACTTTTATGATTTTCTTATCAACTCTGCCTGGGGGTCTGATTGTGTGAACTAACATTTTAACAGAAGGGTTTTGAAAAGACTTTGTGACTTGAAAGATAGTACCATTTGACTTTCATACCCAGCTACTTAGGTAAGACATAGCCAGTGGCCGTGGTGGGATTCAAATACTGGAAGTAGTGCAGAGTCAAGGGAACTCGAAACTACAGTATTCACCTTCCCACTGGGAAAAGGAAGGCTGGTGAAATTCTTCCTGAATCTTTACAGTGGCTCATTAGTTCTTGAATAGGGGGATCCTCTCTGCAAACAGGTGGTCCTACAGTGCTGCCCGGGGTTTGGGGGCTAGGGGCTTGTGACACATAGCTCCTGAAGACATAGCCATTGCATGTTTCAGGGTATCCCCTAAGGTCACTGATGTTCAGATTATAGCTAGGAAGCTTCCTACCAGACATGCTTATTCCCTGAAATGGAAGCATTTCACTTTGTGGGTTGCCTCCTGAAATATGGAGCCTTTTACATGTCCTGTGAATTCTGTGTTGGAATACTTGTTTTCCTTGTTTGGCTCTGGCCTGCAGAATTCCTTGATTAAGATGCATTTGGCTGTTTCATCAGCTTTCCATGCCCCTATTGGTTGTACGGTTGCCCAATTAGAGGTGTCCCATATGTTTCTGAGAGATATTCTCCTCATGAAATTTCCTATCCATAATCCAGTCCCACCTTGAGACTTGAACTGTGTGCTTGAGAAACTGACTCTGGTTCCTTTTGAGCCTGCCACGAGTTGTGGCTTACATTTCCTGTCGAGGAAAACATTGTTTTCAGTTTTGATCACTTCTGCTCAAAGGATTTCTGAGCTTTGGGCTCTAATGCATGAGCCTCTTTATTTAATTTTTCACTAAGTCTCTTTGTGCATGAATCCTAAGTTTCTACCGAAGGTGGTATCTGAATTTATACAATAGGGGTGAGCAAATAACTCACTGAATAAAAACATGTATTCTCACTGCATTGAGAATAAACCACTGTGGTGACATCACCACAGTGGATTATTTGGGGCCCTATTGTATAAATAGAATACATGATGGGCGAGTGTGGAACATGGGAACTATTTGCACTCATGCATAGTGGCCTCTGGTAATATCACTCATAGCTCTGCAGGCAGTTACCCTTCTCCCCACCTTTTAATTTAGCCTGTCAGCAGATAAAAAAACCAAATGGTCTCCAACTCCCGAGTCCTCTGCTCCTATGGCTCTGAGGACTACTCTTCTGCTGAAACAAATAATTCTGCTGATGGTCATAATACAGGGCACTGCATGTCTGACTCATCTTGACCGACGGCAGCAGCGACAATTCTGACAATGATCTGACCCCTGTAGACCCGAACAGCAGCCTCCCTGACCCCTGCTGAACCAACATGCTGCAGCATCATGGGCGACCCATGAGGAAGGCCAAGTACAGACTCCCGTGCTCCCAAGTGCTCGTGCACATTCATCGCCCTCCCGTGCCTATTGCTGGGGAAAAGGTGGGGGTGGCTGTGGTGGGACTTTGGGATGTATGATGGAGGAGAGCAGATGATTTGGCAGCAGTAAGCACTGGCTAGAAGTTCTGCGTGTCTCTCCATTCCTTGACCTGACCACAGCCCCCCCTCCCCGAGTCAGTGCTACCTTGAATCTATGGTGGGGAATACACACACACACACACACACATATACACACACACACAAAAGATTAATAATTTTTTGGCTTAAGGTGCTGGCATCCAGCTTGCTGCTTGTGTCTGATTAACTACCAGCTCACACAAGCTGGTAAAACAGATTTAAAGTGTTAACTACCGGGTCGAGTGAGGTAGTGCAAGCTGGCTCCGCACATCACTGACCCAAATTCCCTTAACTTCTTCATCAGACTTCAGTGAGGCAGTGACTCAAAAGCCTTGCTGAAACTGAAGTAGAGTAAATCCACAACATGGCCCTTATCCACTGCCCTCATTACCTATTCAAAGAATACTATTAGGTTGGTCTGACAACACCTTCCTGCCACGAACCCATGCTGTTTACTGTCCTGGATTCCATTGCTCTCCATGTAGCTTACGGGATACTCTTTGACTGGTGTCTCCATCAGTTTACCTACAGTAGAGATAAGAGTGACAGGTCTATTGTTACCCAGTTGCCCTTTGCCCCTCCCTTATGGCACAGGATTATGTCTGCTATCATCCAGTCTTTTGGAACTACCCCTGTCTGAATTGAGCTATTGAATAGCCCCACCAGGGGTTTATTTAGTTCCAGTTCCTTGAGCATCCTTGGATGCATCTAATCTGGCTCCTGTGCCTTATCTATGTTTAGGGCTGCTAGCTGTTTCCAACCCTTTCACTGGTAAATACTTTCTACCCCATCTCAGGGATCCCCCTTACGACTGAATTAATCCAATTCTCTAGCAGAAGCCTTCTGTCTCCCCTTGTGTATATGGAGCAAAAGTAGTCATTAAGAACAGCTGCTTTCTGCCCATCCTCCTCAATTACCCCACCTCCTTCTGTTAGCCTAACTATTCCTCCTCCCTTCTTTCTTTTTTCCCTAATGGATCTAAAGAACTGTTTTTGTTTCTGTTTTTGTTCTTGTGTGATTGTTAAACAATAAACATTAGTAAAGGTTTGTATACTTGAATAAAATTGCATTTCGGGGGTAGAACAAGTACATTATGCCACTTGGTCTTCGACCTCATGGCTCATTACCTTGTTCCATCCCCTGAATGCAATTTTTTTCTTGCATACAAACTTTTCCCATCACTTATTGTATTTCTGTCCATCTGCCTGCCCGGATTAGCCTGCTCGTGTACTGTATATGAAAAGATACATGGATTAAGGATTTGCTATTGCTTTGGGATATGCTTTTATTAATTTTTATGATGCGCATCAAAAGTGGGTGTGGAATGGAAATCCTTACTGAAGTGCAACATTGGTAGAATGAACCTTCCTCTTATAAAACCATTTTTTTTTATTTTAAATAAAGCAGCATTGAGAAGGCAGGTAACAGAATCGGACCTCAGCACATATTAGTTTTCTGGCAGATTTAATTCTTAAGAGACTAACGTCACAGAATTCATAAAACTAGGTTCTCATGAGGTTCAGAGGTACAATGCGGGAAGCAATCTAACTGCATTGTGTTTTGTTTCTTGGTTGTTTGGGGTACCATATAGTGTTTCACTACTTTTTCTGAGAATTTTCAAAATCAGCAAGGAAATGCAGAAGTCCTTGTTAAGGTATGCCAGTGGATTGTTCAGCAGCCAAACACTGCAAAGTGAAAAAAAAATAGGGTATTTACACTAGTGGGTTTAAATTCTTCATCAACCAGCAGGCCCTAGGCCAATCACATTGGGCTAGTTAGTATTCAACATGGCAGTTTTGCACTACTGTAAATTAATTTTTTTCTCATTCCGTTTATGCATTTTTTGGTTCCTTTCCCACTAGAATCCACCCACCTCCTACAGTCCTTTGCTTGCTTGGATAGGATTCTGCCAAGAAATCTAAGGACTCCCCACTGGCAAGGAGAGGTTGGTGCAGTCCATGAATCCTGAACTGGGCATGGAGGCTGGCTCTCTGATGAGTGCCACACTGAACTGTCTGATCCCTCCTCATATAGTCATTTCTGGCAGCTAGCATTGATTTCCTTTGGACCAAGGGATGGGGATGCTCCCCAGAGAAGAGAGCATGTGCGAGGGAATCTTGTACTGTCCCTTGCTGCTGATGATTGGGACCCTGGGTTCAGGATTGAACACACAGACCCACAAACAGAAGATGGGTGCATTTAACTGTTAAGCCATTGTGATTGCCTACTTTGTGTGACATATAATAGTTTACCTAAATTTAGGTAGGATTTCAGTAAAAAATTGTAATGTTGAATTTGTGTACAAATTTGCATTTTATGTCTATGAAATCCGAAATATATAAACCTCATAGTTGTAAGAAGTAATGTCATGCATGAGTATGTTATCACTTCCTTGAAGCTTGGGTCATATCAGTTTGTGGAGAGAGAGAGACACACACACACACAAACATAACTTTTTTGTTTGTTTTTTGTCACAAAATAAACTGAACACCTTAGCAGTGTATTGACATTGTATAGTTACTTTTGCTAGTCTGAAAAAAGCAAGGTGTACGACTTTCCCTTTTCAGTACCAGTACTGTATACATGTTACTAGGAAATTCAGGGGAAAAAGACAAAAAAGCTATAAAGTTGCTATCAAGCTAAGAATGTTGCAGGGCAGGGCCCTGATTAGTTACCCACACCCTGGAATCTGATATTGCAGAATCAATCACTCTGAAGAGCCCTGTTTAGTGGACTAGGCGGCTGAGCAGCTTTCACACTGAACTGGCAAGCTTATTGCTATTCCGGTATTGCAGCAAACACTGAACTGGCAAGCTTACTGCTACTCCCGTATTGCAGCTAACACTGAACTGGCAAGCTTACTGCTATTCCGGTATTGCAGCAGCTAACACTGAACTGGCAAGCCTACTGCTATTCCGGTATTGCAGCGAACACTAAACTGGCAAGCTTACTGCTATTCCAGTATTGCAGCCAACACTGAACTGGCAAGCTTACTGCTATTCCAGTACTGCAGCTAACACTGAACTGGCAATCTTACTGCTATTCCCGTATTGCAGTGAACACTGAACTGGCAAGCTTATTGCTATTCCGGTATTGCAGCTAACACTGAACCGGCAAGCTTACTGCTATTCCCATATTGCAGTGAACACCGAACGGGCAAGCTTACTGCTATTCTCATATTGCAGCGAACACTGAACTGGCAAGCTTACTGCTACTCCCATATTGCAGCTAACACTGAACTGGCAAGCTTACTGCTATTGGAGTATTGCAGCTAACACCGAACTGTCAAGCTTACTGCTATCCCAGTATTGCAGTGAACACTGAACTGGTAAGCTTACTGCTATTCCGGTATTGCAGCTAAGAGCTAAC
The DNA here is from genome assembly GCA_016271365.2 of Neoceratodus forsteri. Taxonomy (NCBI): domain Eukaryota; kingdom Metazoa; phylum Chordata; order Ceratodontiformes; family Ceratodontidae; genus Neoceratodus; species Neoceratodus forsteri. Next base: position 1,476,997,751 of record CM057453.1, on the reverse strand, counting down.
ACTGAACTGGCAAGTTTACTGCTATTCCGGTATTGCAGCTAACACTGAACTGGCAAGCTTACTGCTATTCCTGTGCTGCAGCGAACACTGAACTGGCAAGCTTACTGCTGTTCCAGTATTGCAGTGAACACTGAACTGGCAAGCTTACTGCTGTTCTGATATTGCAGCAAACACTGAACTGGCAAGCTTACTGCTATTCCAGTATTGCAGCTAATACTAAACTGGCAAGCTTATTGCTATTCCAGTATTGCAGCTAACACTGAACTGGCAAGCTTACTGATATTCCGGTATTGCAGCTAATACTAAACTGGCAAGCTTACTGCTATTCTGGTATTGCAGCTAACACTAAACTGGCACGCTTACTGCTATTCCGCTATTTCAGCTAACACTGAACTGGCACGCTTACTGCTATTCCGGTATTGCAGCTAACACTGAACTGGCAAGCTTACTGCTATTCCGGTACTGCAGCTAACACTGAACTGGCAAGCTTACTGCTATTCCGGTACTGCAGCTAACACTGAACTGGCAAGCTTACTGCTATTCCAGCACTGCAGCTAACACTAAATTGGAAAGCTTACTGCTACTCCGGTATTGCAGCAAACACTAAATTGGCAAGCTTACTGCTATTCTGGTATTGCAGCAAACACTGAACTGGCTAGCTTACTGCTATTTCCGTATTGCAGCGAACACCGAACTGGCAAGCTTACTGCTATTCTGGTATTGCAGCTAACACTGAACTGGCAAGCTTACTGCTATTCCTGTATTGCAGTGAACACTGAACTGGCAAGCTTACTGCTATTCTGGTTATGCAGCTAACACTGAACTGGCAAGCTTACAGCTATTCCCATATTGCAGCGAACACCGAACTGGCAAGCTTACTGCTATTCCCATATTGCAGCGAACACCAAACTGGCAAGCTTACTGCTATTCCCGTATTGCAGGGAACACTGAACTGGCAAGATTACTGCTATTGCAGTATTGCAGCTAACACTAAACTGGCAAGCTTACTGCTATCCCAGTATTGCAGTGAACACTGAACTGGTAAGCTTACTGCTATTCCGGTATTGCAGCTAAGAGCTAACACTGAACTGGCAAGTTTACTGCTATTCCGGTATTGCAGCTAATACTGAACTGGCGAGCTTACTGCTATTCCACTATTGCAGCTAACACTGAACTGGTAAGCTTACTGCTATTCTGGTATTGCAGCTAACACTGAACTGGCAAGTTTACAGCTATTCCAGTATTGCAGCGAACACTTTACTGGCAAGCTTAGTGCTATTCCAATATTGCAGCTAACACTGAATCGGCAAGCTTACTGCTACTCCAGTACTGCAGCATTGCAAGCTGTGCAAAAATCCTTCTGAATAAAAAATCCCTTGGAGATCATCTTCACCCTATGAGGGACTTTTTTTCACTAATTTGAGGATAGACAGTCATATAGGGCAGTGGTGACTTGACCCTCAACCAGGACAAATCCTAGCAGTACATTCTGCACAGAGATGTAGAAGACCTCCCTCACAGAATCTTAAGGTGCTGGCATCCATGTAACACCTAGGGTAGGCAGTTCAGATTCAACTCTGAATGTGTTTTGAAATAATACATAGGAACATAGGTGATATGGACAAAAGTGAGCTTTGTTTCCTTCTGGTTTCTCTGCCACTCATCATCATCAGTTACAACCTTCAATGCCCATACTATCTATATAGTGATCCTGCGTTATTTTTAATTCTCTCAATGTGGAATGTTATTTCAACCTGTTACCACCCTCTGACTGAACCAATGCCACATTTTCTCTGTTCTGAAGTACATTCCCTTTATAACCACTCCTTCTTGTGCATTGTTCAATGGTTCTTATATTCATTTTGAAACACTCCATTAAGTTTTGACTTCTTGTTGCTTTGTATGTCGATATCTTTGTATATCAAAATCACATCACTCCTTCATTCTTCTCCCACTCTCAAGTGAGAAAAGCCCCAGTTTAGCCAACCTCTTGCCATAATCTTTTAGCTCTAACCCTTGTATCATCTTTGCTGCTTGTCTTTGAACCTCTTCAGGTCTTGCCAAATCCCTAGCAGGGATTTCATGCTGAGCTCACTCAAATAGCTGAGCTGTAGAAAGCTGGTCTGTACTCTTCTCTGTCTTAGGCAAATCTGAAATGGTAAGCCTTGCTTCTTGGGGATTTTGCAGACCTCCCACTTCTTTTTTTTCCTCCTTCCTGGTAGGCCTGTGCCCACACCCAAACTGACCCCCCCAGCCCCATCACCTGGCTTCCCATGGTCTTACCAGCTTCCTCCCCTGTCTTCTCCCACAACTTACCCTATGTGGTGGGTGTGACGGGGCCCCAACTGCTACTAGTTCAGGATCCAGTTTGGGGAAGGGCTGCCTTGCCACTGGTGTGGGGCCTGCAAGAGGTCAGTTCATCACTCTGCCCCAGGCCTGCCATCTTTCCTCTATTTTTTCCAATTCCATGGGAAGCTGGCCTAAGGTGTGATGCAGGCATGCATGCAAAAGTGGTGTACATCTTGTGCGAGTATTTTCTTCCTGCTGAGCTGCTCCTGAATGCACTGCCACCTGTGGTCAGCCGGTGGCAGTCATGCATCACAGCAGGCTGACGTTGCTCACTGAAGGAAGGGAGCGTCCTCTGGGAAGCTCAAACCTCCTCCCCCTCGATTGGCCTCAGACAACTAAGGGTCACTTTCAAACCTGGGTCTCCAGAGTAATGAACCATAGTGCTACTGCTGCACTGACAGGTCAAACTCTTCCAGACTTCTCACTTTTCTAGTTTCAGTGGTTTTTGGCTGCTGCAATCACAAGGCACAAAAGGAGCTCTCTCATTGGTTTCATTTTGGCACCCTATCCCATAATGGATTCAACTTTGCCCTGCCTTTCACTCTGCAGGGCACTGTTCTGTGATTCTCTGGCATGAAAAGAGGTGTGCCCTGAGCCCATGAGGGTCTTCTGACTGGCTCCCCTTATCTCCAACTCATGCTGTGACCTCTGGCTCATTTCATGTTCCTTGGGTCATCAGAGGGTAAACAAAGAATGGCTATTTCCATGGATCTTGGGCATACTTCTTTATTTTTAAAAAGGTTGCCCCATTATTTGTGGCTTATAGTCACTTACTGTGTGCCACAGTGTACCAACAAATAAACTGCCCAGTTTGTATGCCTGCCTGAGTCCTTGCATCAGTCAGGGTCGAGCATGTAGTTTATTTGTTTATTTATTTAAATCTCGGATTGACACCTTTGAGCTAAGAGCTCTTTTACATAGGTTCCACATCAAAATACATAGGCAAAGTACAACAAAATTTATGACACGAAGACAAGTGAAAAAATACAATAAGAGGTAAACAAAGTGTTTACTATGGACAAGCAAACAAACAGTATACAGGCATTGGGCAATGTATGCCTGGTCTAGTGACAATAATCTAGAGCTAATATAAGGATTTGCCATTACTGGTGCTCACTTTCTTTACTGTATATTAGGGGAACAATGCAGCCTAGAGGCATTGTCAAGGTGGGTGGAGGGGAGAGAAAGGTATAGGGCAGAGTGATATAGGTGAGGGAGAGAGAGGAGTAGAGAAGGAGGGAGTGGGGAGGGAGGGGTTGCAGTGTTAAGGTGTGAGATGGAGGGAATTCAGATTAGATTGAAATGTAGAATGGGAGCAGGGGGAGTGGGGAAGAAGATAGGAAAAAAGGGGACAATGAACAGAAATAATATGTAGAAGGTAGGAGTGACAGAGTGAGGGCAGGATGAGGTGGGGGGGAATTGTTAGGTGGGGACAGTTGGAAGACGACATTGGCTGCAGGGAGCAGACCTTCTAAAGATTTAATTGAAACAATCACAGGTGGTGCTTGCCACAAGGTGTTGCTGTAGTTTGCATTTGAAGGGGCCTAGAGTGGCAGTGTTGGCACACTGAGAGCATCTCAGACACTCCTGTGCTTCACTCCCAGTCATGGCTGTGACTGTTTGATCCCTGCCAGTTCTGTGGCAGAAGCCAGGTTTGTTTGCTTATTTATTTACTGTATTTATTTATTTCTTCCTGATTATCCCTTGCTGGTGTCAGTGTCATTGGTGACCAGAATGATGATGTGCTCTTGTTGGGCACCAAGGATCAAAAGCGCCTACTAGTGCAAAGGAAGGGAGAGTCTATCTGTGCTGCTCAGTCCTCAAGTTGAAGTCCCTGGGCTAGGAGTAGAAAAATCCTGGTAACTGCCGTCCTTGTCCTGGGCCATCAGAGGCAGTCATGTAATGGAAGTAGGTGTGCTCCCTCCCTGTGGCAGGAGGTGTTCAAGACAGATGCTGGAACTCCACCTCGGTGGTCAGCCCCAGACATCCCAGGCAAGGAGTTCGAATCTAGTTCATTTGGGTGGCAGACAGTAGTATTACCACTGCACTAGTCAGCTGGCTAGTTCAAATATTGTCTTTTTCAAGTTCTCCTGGCAGTGTTAGCTGCTCATGCAATGCTAGAAATAGTGCAGAATGTGGGGGGAGCCACTTTGGATCCCATTCGTCAGAGGTGGGAGGTAGAGTCAGGATTGGTAATATCAGCAGACACCTTGTCCAGAATATTAGAAAAAGGATGGAGAGTTATGTCTTCCCCCCTCTTGGAAGGAATACAGGTGGAAGGTTCTGGTAAAATTCTTTCATACCCCAACTAACACTGCCCACTTTGGACAAGGAGGACCAGACATGTGCAGGTGCAGTTTCCTGATGCAGGGAGACCACTACAATATCTTTTGGACTCATCTACAACTTAGAAAATACTGGTGAAGCATCCACATTGATCTGGGCTACATGTGGAACCGCAAATTTGTTTTTTAATACAGTTCTGGAGTTCCCTGTGCTAGGGATTGTGGCACCACAGCAATGAGATCTTTTTACATTTTGTTTATCCTGGCAGTGAAGGGAATCATGGTTCTTTGACTATTCCCCACAATTCCTTTCCTTCAGGAATGGAAGGAGAGAATTCAACAAGCTAGTCAGATGGAACGAATAACTACAGAACTCAGCCTTACACAGGAAAAATATATTCAGAAGAGGCAACATTGGCATGATTATCAGGCTAATACAGCCATTGAGGAAGAGGGAAACAGAAAGTAGGCTTTCCTTGGGTAGAGGACCTACAAGCCGGGGGATGACTTCCATCCCCTCTGGGTTCTCCTTTGTCATTTCCCCAACCTTCAACTTCACTAAGCGAACTGAAGAGGTCATACAGACATACACTTGTTCAAGCATGCAGTAGTTTGGGTTTGAAAGTTCGGTTTTTCTTCTGGATGTTTGTTAGTTATTAACTTTGGTCACATAGTACTGCAATTCTTACTCTATTATAGGCTGTATCACAAAAGGTCAATGTCATGTATCTTTAGGATTACTTGTCAATATTACTGTATGATGACTTTCCACAATAAACATCAAGTTAAAAAAAAAGTAGTTCAGAGTATGGCAATGCAAAATTGTGCTCTAAAACATAATTTAGGGTTGTGCAGTGACTGTGTAGTTTAACATGCTGATGATTCAGGTTGAGCCCTGAGCCTGGATTCTTACACATTGGCGGCATATGCAGTGCTGAGTACTTTCTACCTTAGAGACACCAGGTAGGCAGCAGAGAGTGGTGTTGGTACTTACCATGCAGAATCAAGTGGAGGGATGTGCTGAGTGGAGCACCTCTGAGGGGTTGTGCTTGGCCTATTGCTGTTTAACATATTTACTAATATAATAGGGTCTGGGGTCTTTATATGTGTGGGGGTGGTGTATAGACCATCAATACAGGGGGAGGAGTTAGACAGGGTTGAAGAAAAGGACACAGGCCAAATGGCAAACAAAGGGGAGGTATTGATTATTGAGGGCTTTAATCAGCCAGATGTAGACCAGAACATTACGTCCACAGCTACAACAAGAAGCAGGGCCAGCCTTGATTCCCTACATGGGGTATTTCTTAGGCAGCTGGTTACAGAACCCACTTGGGATGGGACTGTTGTGACAGGGTCAGAGCCCCTGTCTGAATTTGTGCTTCATTTTCTTTTACACTGTCCTATTCTTGCAAGTTTATTATTCTAACTACAGGCTGAAATCTGACCACTTTCAGTCTTGTAGTCTCCCCCCTCCCTTCTCCCAAGTACTGTATAAGGAAAATATAAGTAAAACAAGAGGCAATAAGTTGCTTGCCTTCTCCTGTGCTATACCACAGGCAGACACAGAGGGAATGTAAGTAATGAGAAAGAATTGAAACAGAGCCTTGCACTCTGTGTTTTATTCTGTGTAAACTGCTTTGGGTTTGAAAGAAGCCAAAAACAAAAGGTGAAGCAGAGATGTGTAAAGGTCAGATAAGTCAACTTGTCTGTGTTTATTCAGGATGAGCCTGCCTGCGTTTACTTAGAGAACTGTGAGTCAGACAGCTGACATCAGTAGGCAGGGATAAAAGCCTACCTCCTAAGATGCAAAACAGATGAGTTGGATGAGTCAGTCAGTGAAGACCTGACTGTTGTGGAGGAAGCATCTCACAGTACATGCAAGTGTTCATCTGCTATGAATCTATTTGGCTGGAACGAAGCCCAGAAGTTGTGCACTGAGGGAATTGTGCACTACTTCTCATTGTACATGCAAGTTTTCATGTGCTATGAATCTGTTTGGCTGGAAGAAAGCCTGGGAGTTGTGCACTGAGGGAACTGTGCACAGTTTTTGCAGAACTGAAGGACCAATCACCTATTTCCTTTCTGTATGTGTATTATTTTATTTTGGAAAATAAATACTGCAAAGTGCATTCTACACTTTTTACCTGAGTCTGTGCATCTGTCTCACCCACTAACCTTCACAGCTGTGCTGAACCTTGTTCTTATGAACAGGGACAGCATTCCAGAAGTCACAGTGGGTAGCCCCAATGGTACAACTGATCATCATACAGTGTTGTTTAGCATACAGATAGGGCAGGAGAAAAACACACTAGGATGAGGTCCTGAATTTCAGGAGGTCAGATTTTAAAGAAGTGGGAGAATGCCTTAGTAAATACACTAAAGGGGAAGTAGGGTGGTGTGGAGTGGAGGAATAATGGAAAATAATAAAAGAGGGAATAAATAAGGCAACAGAAAGCTGTTTGAAGGAAATAAGCAAGGGTAGGAGGAGGAGGAAGAGGCCACTAAGGGAGGTGGCTAAGGTGGTAAGAAAGAAAAAAAAGCAACCGTTTTTAGGAAGTACAAGAAGACACAAAAGGAGGGTGACAGGGATATATATCTAGATAGACAAAGGGAGGCAGGAGGCACAAAGAGAGGAGAGGATAGCAAAGGATGTCAAAAAAGTGGATAAGACGTTCTTCAGGTACATGAGTGAAAAGAGAAAAGCAAGGGGTAGGATAGTAAAGATCAGGAGAGTGGGGGACTGCAAAAGAAGAACAAGAAAAGCTAAAATGTTAAATGAGCACTTCTGCTCGGTCTTCACAGTGGGGCGGGGGGGACAGACCAACATGTAACAGCAGGCACCAGGGAGGGGGAATGGGCACAAGTCCATTTTTGGAGAAGAAAGTCTGAAAGGGACTGTAAGCCTTAAAGGAAAATAAGGCCATAGGACCAGATGGAATCCACCCAAGGGTACTAAAAGAATTGAGAATGGTATTAGCTGCCCTCTGGCAACACTGTTAAGCAGTTCAGTGGGGACAGAGGTAGTTCCAGAGGACTGCAGGAAGGCTGATGTGGTCCATCTTCACAAGAGTGGCAACAAGGAAGAGTCTAGCAATTACAGACCAGTCGGTCTCGCATCAGTGGTGGTGAAATTAATGGAAACCCTGCTGAAGGAGAGAGAGATGGAGTACCTGGAGGCAAATGGGCTGCAAGACCACTGACAGCATGGTTTCACAGAGAGGAGGTTATATCAAACAAATCTTAGATTTCTTTGACTGGGTTAGTAAGGAAGTGGATCGGGGAAGTCAGTGGATTAGACTAGATTTCAGTAAGACCTTTGACACTGTGCCACACAGGAGGCTAATTAAGAAACTTAGCAATCTCTGGGTTGGAGGGAAGGTGGTAAACTCAATATTTATTTATTTAAAAATGTATTTATTTTATTTAAAATTTAATAACTGGGAAAGGCACACTGAGCCAAGGCTGATTTCTAGGTGTGGCCCAGAGATATCAAACTGGTTGAAGGATAGGAAGCAGAGGGTGGTGGTAAATGGGAGTTACTTGAGGGATGGGAGAGTGACCAGAGGAGCACCACAGGGATCAGTATTGGGTTCTAGCCTCTTCAGAATCTTCATAGGTGACATTGCTGAGGAACCGGAGGAGAATGTGTCTCTTTCTGGATGGCACAAAAATCTGCAACAGGGTGGACACTCAGGAAAGGGTGGAGAAAATGAAAAGGGATCTGGGGAAACTTGAGTGGTCTAGGGTGTGGCAACTGGGTTTCAATGCCAAAAAGTACAAAGTCATACACCTGGGGAGGGGAGACCCAGGGGCTGTATATAAGTTGGGGGTACGTGCAGTCAACAAGCAAAAGAGGAACCTTCCGGTAATCATATCTGATGACCTCAAAGTGGCAGGGCAGTGTGACAAGGCAGTAGGCAAGGCTAGTAGGATGCTGAGTTGCATACTGAGGGGGATTTCTGACAGGAGAAGGGAGGTAGTGTTGCCACTATATTGCTCTCTAGTGAGACCCCACCTAGCGTACTGTGTACAGTTCTGGAGTCTGCATCTTCACAAGGACACTGACAGGGTGGAAGCAGTCCGAAGAAGTGCTAACAAAATGATGTGGGGATTGCAAGAGAAACCATTTAACCGTGTACCTATCTTTACATCTTGTTCATGCACTTCATTTGCTATTTCAAAACAATATTTGTGATGTCATGGTCCTCTCATATACATTTTATTTGACTCTGTATGTATACTTATGTTATTAAGTGTAATTAATTCTGGGTCACCCCTGAAAAAGGGACATCTTGTCTCAGTGGCCTACCCAGTCAACGAAATTTCAATAAACAGTAGTATGGGGAGAGGCTGCAGGAGTGCAACATGTACTCCCTGGAAGGGAGGCGAGTGAGAGGGGTCATGACTGAGACCTATAAGTACCTCACTTGGGTGAACAAGGTGCAAGAGGGAAGTATTTTTCAGTGGATGAGGAGTACCAGCATACGGGGGCAGCTGGGAGGGTGGAGTTTAAGAGGGATGTGAGAAAAAACTTCCTCAGAGAAAGGGTGGTGGATGTCTAGAACTGTCTGCAAGAAGAGGGGGTGAGGAAAAGACTGTGGGACGCTTCAGGTGTGTGTGGGATAGGCACATGGATATAATAGGTAGAAGAAATAGAGGAGAGAGGGACACCTGTGACTTATAAGATTCAGGGTGTATAAATAGGGAAAATAGGGCAGACTAGAATTGCATACTGGTCTTTTTCTGCCAACAGAGTCTCTGTTTGTATGTTTCTGTTAATTATTTGGAATCGGAGGTCAGCAGCAGGTTGCTGAAGTTTGCTGAAGACACTGAATTGACAAATCAAGTGGATACAGCATAGGATAGTGATATACTTCAGGGGGACCTGCACACATTAGGGGTGTGGGCTAAGAAATGTTTGCTTATGTTGAATTTGGGAAGCACAAGGTACAAGGAGTCTGTGTTATACATACAGTACACCCTGTGTGGTGCAATAATGGACAGCACTATCAAAGAAAAGGATTTAGGGTAATTGTGGCCCATAAGTGAAAGTCAAACAGGAAGTGTGCTGCTGCTGCTGCTGCAGTCAAGAAAGCAAATGTAGTGCTGAGATGCATCGGGGGGGGGGTAAGAAGCAGGTCAAGGTGGCTGATTCTCCCTCTGTACAAGGCCTTGAATCAACTACACCTGAAGCAGTGTGCTCAGTTCTGCTCACCACAGTACAGAAAGGTCATTAAAGAGATCCAGAGGGTTCAGCACTGACCCACCCATCCTTAAATTTGCACTCTGTGGGACCAAGTAATCACTAGTTGTGTCTAGTTGAACATGGCCAATTGAATCTTTTATTTGTAGTTGGAATATGTTCTAGAACTAAAAAAAGAACTGTCATTAACTCATTGGCTCAATTATGCATAGAAAATGGATGCTAGAATTGTATTAGCAGAAGAAATAGGCCATGATGGGTTGTCCAAACTTTCCCCACTGCAGATGCTTTCTGTGTTCCTGTTATCACATATGTTAATCCCTATCCCTTCATCTAATGTGGCTCTTTCCTCTTTAAGATATCATATCTTTAACTGGCTGACCGTGTTTCCAATGTAACCTGTGTTTGTGCATTGTAAATTTTCTTTCACCAGAAATTACACATTATAATGTTGGAGACATGCTGTAGTAACTCAACCCATATTTTGTCGATATTGTATTTTACATTTGAGGGACATGAGTGTGGGGCTGTTACAGATACTTAGCTTATAGCCCACTGAGTGTAGGAACACATCTGCCATGTATAGTATGTTATGGCAAACAACTTGATTGCCATTCTAGGCCTTAACTGTTGCTTTGGGGTTCTCTCTCTCTAGCTGATTCCCACCCCCTGCTGGTATTATGATTGTTGTGCTCTGTTTTAATTAAGTATAATGCCAAATTCACAAAACTGTCCTGAAATTGTTTGAGCTTGTTTCTAGCTACACTTCTATTATGGTTTGCTCTGTTGTTTTGTGTGCCCACAGTGGTTAGTAGACAGCAATGTTTTACTTGGTAACATTATGACTGAAAATCCTTCTTGAAGTTAGTTATACAGTTCCACAGGAACTAAATCCCTGTTGTAATGCTCCCTGATGTGATACTTTGAAACAAGACACTAATTTACAATAAGTACCTCTACCTACTTTCACGTGGAATGTACAAAATGCTCCCAGATTAGTTGTGTACTGGTAGAGCACAAATTATTATGCTCGCTTTGCAAACATATTGGTATCAGTCTGAGCTGTGAGCAGGCTTTTGGGGGCATGCTCCTCCTCCACCTATCAGAGCTCCAGAATACTGACTCTCCTCCTGAATACCACCCACTCTATGCCTTTCTCCTCCTTTTACCTTTGAAATCATTGCCCGATCACAAGGCTGGAAAATGTAAGGTACGGGGTTTTCTTCAGCAACTCCTAATTCCTCCTTCAAATGTTACCACTGCTTTTCATTCCAGGTATGCTACTGTTTACTACCTTCATATGTGCTGCTGTTTAGAACCTTGTTTCTCAAGGAATGTCAGAGATGTTGCACAAACCACAGCATATGCATACCCATGATGCAGCACTCACAACATATAGAATTAATGTGTTCCCGCACGTGGAAGGAAAATCGATGTTGTAACCTGTTCCTTCCCTCCTTGATCACTTTATGTAAGGAGCCGTATTACACTGCTTACCGGTGTTTTGAACACTACAACAATGCATTTTGTTCTTTACAACATAAATAAACAAGGCTCAACAGGAATTAAGTTGATTATGGTTTACTTGGATTTTGCTTGGAATTGTAGAGACAGCAATGAGCCATAGGCTCATACAAGCTGCCCCTTATCAATGGCAGTGATTAGCTAGTCCTTCTAATGATGAATCATTATCTCGTTCGTTCTTTAAAATATTGAAAGTGGCACTGTTCACCACATCTGCTGGTAAATTGCTCCATGTGTTCACAATTATTTGTGTGTAAACCATCTGAATAAATTGGTGTCTGAATTTGGACAGAAATTTTAGGGGCATTCCCTTTTTTCACCAATCACGTCAGAATGCTGAATATCCCACCTAATTCTGCACACTGTCTGTGTCTTTTCATTGTGGCTTCAATGGCATTGTGTATGAGTTAATCTGTTCATTTCACAGTCACGACAAGTTCACTATTATAACTCATGTTATTAACTGGTTGACTATCTATGCCCAACAACTGCACAGCAAATACAAGCAAGCAAACATCTGGCATTGGCCAGTGCTTGTTTTTAAAATGGTGGGTTACTGATGGTGGCAGGCGGGGAGCTGTTTTTTGTGTTAATTTCTGTTTAATATTTTCAAGGAACATGAACATAATACACGTTCTCATGTAGGGTATCATAGAATACAAAGACATGAAACATGTCCAGCCAGAGAATAATTGATGTATCATAGTACATAACCCTATAATCTTGCACAGTGTTGGGGGTTGGGGGGGTTATCCAAAATGCAATTATTGTCAAAAGAAATGTCTGTAAATGCTAGCCTTATCAGTTGCTTTGGAAAGGCCTTTCGGTAGACTATCTAGGTAAACATTACTGCAATCTCTCTGAATTGCTGTTTATCCATTTTGGATAAGGGAGTGAAAAAACAATCATGGGGTCCCCCACCCTGGCCTGCAAACCACACAAAACTCTCTGGTTTAGCTAAGCAGCACAGCATCAATAAGTAGACTTGATATAACAGTACTGACAGTGAATATCGTTTGTTAAACCATGACCTGTGAAACTAATCTGCCTAATCAGCCAGTCATTTTAGGGTGGCAGAGTTAGAATCAAAAGTACGGCAACAGTCACCACATGGGGTCGGCCAACTAGCACACCGATCATTTGAGTATGCTTCCAGAAAGGAAAACTCTATTCAAATCCCTGTACACTGAGCAGATTGGAAACAATAAAATAGTAAAACGGAGCACAACACTGTCTCTTGTAAATCAGAGAAGAATGAATATGTCCATCAAAGTCCTAGTACATTCATTTACCCATGCTGCACCATCTAGTTACCTAAGTCCTCAGTCCTTCTCTGAATCAGCTTCATCTGCTGTGGTTTTGACAGTTGCCTTTGCAGCAAATTCGGCCTCTGTTTTCTCAAGCCACCAACTCTCCCATATCCTTCTTAATGAGGCCAGTAACAGAAATGAGTTGACTGTGCCCAGAGCCTGGAGATGCTGGTGCACCTCATCAGATTTCTTTCTCCAGCCCTGCTCTGGAATGAAAGGTCCAGGAAAAGTTTCACATAAAGTTCATTTATTGTTAAAGGGTATGCTGCCTTGGCCACCATGAGGATAATGTCCCAAATGTTGGCCCCAGTGGTCCAGAATAGCACAACACGAGGTTGGTTAGGTGTTTCAGAATGGACACGGGGGGTCAACTCTATAGGCCCTTCATTGAATCGACCAGTTGGAGTCCCCTCCGATGGAAGATTGCAACCAGTGCACCAGAAAGTATAATAAATGTGTGCCCTCTGATCTCTCCGGCACCTCCATGAGACAGAGATTGTCAGCACAAACTTTGTTTTCGAAGGCCTCCAACCTCCCTCTCAGTTTTGAGTTTTCCTGAGTAAGTGTGGTGACTACTGCTTGGGTGGTGGTTGCATGTTTCTCAGTCTTTGCCGCTGTTCTAGTCAGGTCCTTGATTACTACTTTGTGCTGTTCCAGTTTGTTATGTTTTTCATTCTCTGAGTAGATGACATACATAGACAATCATTTTTGCCCATGGAGGTTCTGATGTATGCTCTTGGTTTCCGGTGACCACATTGCTGGAAGTCTCACCAGCCTGCCATGGTGGCTGGGGTGCTTTTTTCCATGCTTCATGTTGCTGTTGGGTTTTAAGTCTTAAAAAATTTAATTCTGCAGGACAGAGAGCTGAGCTGCCAAGTTTTTTAATTGCATTTTTGAGTTTATACTAGACAAACCATATAGTTACAGAAGAGCAAGATCAGCAGTCCCATTAGAATAGGTAATTGACTCTTCTTTGTGACACAATGAAGGTACCCTGCTCCTTAATATATGACACACCAGCTAGTCACATCAGTGGAGATAGGCCCCCTGAAGTCAGTATTAGCAATGAAGTCACTATACGACCCTCCCTGTCTACCTGGCTTTAAATAGTAGGATAAACTATATTCCTACCACAAACATAATAGATCATGCAGAAGTTGTAAAACTATAAATGAACAGGCTGTAACTTTTAAACATTTAATCTTTGCTTTTGACTCTAGCGAGTCTCAACAGATGATTCTGTGGCAGCTTCCCCATCTGTGGAGAGAATTCTGGCATAATCATTCATATAGATATTGTGAGGGAGAGCATGTCTAAGGGACTTGAATATCGCATTAAACAAAAAAACAGCGTTAACTACCCGAAGCAAACTCCGACCCCTTCCCCGTCTCCTCATGAACGCAGGAACTAGCACCATCTTGTGCACATTTAACAAACATTGAAATGGAAGAAGCAAAATAAAACTTGAACATTCCCCCTTTTAGAAATAAACCAGCAACAAATCGGTAAGCCATCAGCGTCCTATATAAAAGTTTAGAAATTAGTCCATTAAATCTGCCATATTAAATAAAAAAACATTTTCCTCACAGAAGAGTTTCAGTTCAAGTCTGTGCTATAATTCAGTTATTTTATTTAAAAATGTTTTATTAGGTGTGTGAGTCCAGAGACCAAGTGTCAAGAAAAAAACTAAGCTGAACAAGAACTGGTAGAACTATGACAAGATCCCCAGTAGTCAGGACACCTTTTCAGTCGTGAACTTCTACAGAAACAGTTTTTCAATGTTATGCCCAGTGTTCAAGTCACAATGCCCAAGTCACTTTCCATGCCTTCCTCCTGTTCTGCTCAGCCCACACTTTGTCCAATAACTTGAGGATGTCTCTTGGGTCACTATAAATGTATGAGTGGCCTCCATGCTGGATGTATAATTTGGCTCGGTAGATTGTACTGAGCTCACAGAGCTGCCCTTTCAGACCAACAGAGCTATTATGTTTCTGTCGCATCATGTAACTCAGGTCTGAAAAAAAAATGAATTTTGACACTGCCTACCTCCCCCTCTTTTGTTCATTTTGCTGTTCACAGCACCATGTCTCGCAGAGCTATTGAGCCTAATTTCACCAGCAGTGTCCAGAACCCTAAGTCATACTTCTTACAGGGGTGGGTTGGGGGCTGATTGTGTACATCCTGTCAACATGTAAGCACTCAGCTGCTAGCCCCAGCACTTCTCCCAGCCAGGTCAGTCCAGTTTCTGTTGGGTTGCTTGCACCTTCCAAATCGTTCCGGAGATCATTAGTGCATACGTTTGTTTACCTTAGCTGATTTTCCACATGTTCTAAATGGATAGTAAGCAGGTTATTGTCTTTCATAAGCTCTTGCCTGGCCAAGAGCACCCACCCTGCTGAGTTTGCTGTCTCCATAGCCTCCAACCAGTTTGCTTCAGCCCTTTGCTCCGTGGTCTGTAGAGTCTGCAAACAGATCAAATTCACCTGCCATTAAATGCAAGGAAGCATTAAATGTCATTGTGGCATGCAGGGTTTGAAGAGTTATTTCTGAGCTCCTGGGGGTATCAGAATGCTGTTCTTTCAGTGGCTCTTTAGAACCTTGTTTAGGTTTGAAAAAGTCCTGCTGCCCTTTAGCTGCACTATGAGGTTTCCGCATGACAAGTTTCAGTCCAAATTTCTCTGCACTGGAAAGTCCAAAAGTCCTGAAACTGGCTGCAGATGCCTAGAGAATACTTACAAACAATGCTGTGTACTTTGATGGTAAAATTACAACTGAAAGCTTATTTTTAACTTGAAATGCCTGTTTGCTGGCAGGAGCTGCACAAAAGTAGGTATACACGCGCCCGATGCTGAGTCCGACCTCCCCACCAAGTTTTTAAAGATTTGCGTTAAATTTACAGATCAGAAATGAAGAGCTGAATAAAAAAAGCTTGCTGCCTCAAAAACAGCTCAATAATGTCCCTAGGGAGTTTGTTTCATCAACTAAAGTTTTGGTGCACTTGGCGGGAGGTCAGCTATCTTGGATTTGGGTGGAGAGGTTCTACATTATTTAATTAAAAAAAAAGTGTGGATTTGAAGAGGGGTGGCCTAGTGGATAGTTAGCTGGCATCATTTTATTAGTGGTATAAATTTTGTTAGGGCAGAATTTATTTTTAATGGTGAAACTCTGAACCATAGGTTGCTATAATAATGACACTGATTTGGGATCTCATTTGCCAATAAGATTTTTTTGTTAATCCATTTTACAATGCTTAAATAGCTAACTGTGTAAAGAATATGAAAAAAGCCTCCCTTCACACAATTTTTTAAATTGACTGATCTAGGGAGAACTCCATTTCAGGTCATATTAGAAATGGAGAGGGTGCCCCAAATTGTCACTCCTGGCATCCCAGTGAAACTTCCCAGTTCAAAATGGTCTTTTTGCTTGTTTGTTTTAAATACTAACACAAGATAGACCTTGCTAAGATGTGGCAGTGAAAGTGTGAGTCAGTGGTATTTTTTTTCTGTTGCACTGCTTGGGTTGTTAATTGTGAAAACTTCTTCCCTTAAATGAGTTATCATGTGACAGTCACCTCTGGTTCTTATGTCCACTGTGCAGAGGTGTGAGCAAATATATTTATTAGGAGAGGGAGTTTTGAGAGGCGAGCCACTGTGGTCCAATAAAGGGCAGTCTGCAAGGGACACGTCAGTATCACACCAATCAGCTAGGTTGATCATCATGACACTGCTCTAGCTTGCTGGACAGAAATTTCATGTAGTTCAAAGGAGAGAGCCAGCCCAATCATAGGGTGGCTCTTTTTTTTTCACTTTTTATTTATAAGTTTTATGACATTACAATCCAATGCATAGATATTACATAAATCATGCTACACACAAAATAGCTATCTTATACTGTTGATATGCGGAGTGTGAAACATGACTCACTTTGTTACAAGATATGAGGGATAAACAAGAGAAAATATTCCCAAATATCTTTATAAACACTTTGACCATTGCTGTCAATGCCTTAAACAGGTATATCTATTTTACTAAAAATCTCCAAGAAATATTTAACCGGCAAACTTGCCTTAAGTGATTTACATTATGGAAAAAACTCTAACTCCCTCTACCAGTTAACTCCCCTTCATGCACCCCTCGGAACACATCCCATTCTCAACAGATTGGTAAATCAGGATTTTATAACCAGTCCAACTTATGTAGTCCTGAATACCACCGCACAACAAGCACAGCTGATCTGTCATGATCAACCTGCTGTGGTTCCTCTCCACCCGCAAAATCCCCAGTGTTGGCTACAACCCTCCACCCCACCCATTTCCATTGTGAGACACTGGGGAGCCCACCCCTGGTGCTGCCAAACTTAACAAAAACCCTTCTTCAATCTCTCCCACCCCTTCCATGTTAATATTCTGGCACAGGGATGCCCAATCCTATGTGCTGGCTGTTTGATTGTGTGATAACGGGGAGCCCACTCCCAGTGCCACAAAACATAACACCGACACTGAGGTGCCCGATCCCCAGTGTCAGTACCTGAAATAAAGAAAACCGTTCCTTGTAATTTTCTTTTTTTATTGTAAAATACACCTTGTATAAAACAAAATTGTTTATTGATGTCTGTTGCCACTGCCATTACTGTTCCTTCACCCAACCCTCCCACTCAGCACCCCCCCAAGCCCTTACGTAGCTACCCAGGGTCCAATGCTGTAATCCTCTCTGGACCGAAAGACGCATCTTTACTCTCTAACACCGAATGGCGAACAGAGGAACTCAGGTATGCAGTTCAATACATTTCAATGGGTTTTTAACTTGACATCATAACTTTTTCATTTCTGAATAGTTTTGCCCCAGGTTTTCAACATGCCTTTTTTGGGACCCCCACCTCATGAACAATAACAGTGAAATTATGCAATCTGTCCCAAAAGGTGATTTTGCAATCATTGCACAAAATTACCTTTCAGGCAGGATTTGAATACTTTCTCCACCCTTGTTCATGAGGTGGGATCATAAGACGACTATGCTGAAAATTTGGAGTAAAACTATTAAAAAACAAAGTTGTGAGTCTTCATTGAAATTTATGAGCACAGGCTCATAACTTTGGTAATTTTCAATATTTTAACCCCAAATTTTCAATATAGTAATTTCTTCACAGCACCTTATGACTTCCACCCTTGCTCCTGAAGTAGGGTCATGAAGGCTATGTGGAGTCATAAGAAGGCCATGTTGAACTTTGGAGTAAAAATATGAGAAAACAATAAAGTTATGAGTCTATGTTGAAATTTTTCACTGCAGGCTCATAACTGTGGTAATTTTCAATATTTCAACCCCAACTTTTCAACATAGCCATTTTTTCACACCACCTCATGAATGTGACAGCTGTCATTTTTCAAATCCTTGCAAAAATGTGTTTTCCACTTACGGCATGAAATCACCTTTTGGGCACAATTTAAAAATGTTCTCCACCATTGTTCATGAGACGGGGTCATAAGAAGGCTATGTTGAAAATTTGGGGTATAATTATTAAAAAAACAACAATGTTATGAGTATACATTGAAAATTTTCAATGCATGATTTTAACTGTGGTAATTTTCAGTATTTTGACTCCCGATTTGTAACAGTCATTTTTTTTATCAATGACATCTGTCATGCTCCGAAGGAGTGGTCATAAAAAGGTTACGTTGAAAATTTGTGGCAGAAATGTGAAAAAACAGCTAACTTATGAGGAAATATCGAATTGTTGCAACATTTACTCATAACTTTATTTTTGCAGATTTTGGTCCCTAATGTTCACCATATCCCTTGTGTTACCCCACCTCCTGAACATGGCAGGTGTCATTTTTAAAATCCCCTCTGAAACATGTTTCCACAGTTGCACAGTGGCCCACATATTCAGATGAGATGCGCGGTGTATTCCCGGAAGTGCCACGCATCTCCGGACTTGTGCAGGCCATCGGGGGGGATGGCCTTATTCAAAGGCCATGGATGCATCCCGCACTCCAGACTGCGCCATGGTGCACAATATTGTGATGCACCTATGCAAATGAGGGGTCTCTCATGCATACGCTGAGCATCACAATATTGGACCCCCCCCGAGGCGTAACTATGGCAGGCTGCACCTGTGCATAGTTACACTTTTGAAACCATACTTTAACTACGCACAGGGCAGGTTGGTGCCCCGTGCATAGTGGAGGGTCAGGTACACACTTCCCCCTTCCCAGTCTGGATCTCTGTTTAAACAAAATAAAGAGCTTAGATCCCCCTTTTCTACAGTGTAGTGCCCCCCCACCCGGTCTCTGTTTAAATAAAATATAGAGCTCAGATCCTCTTTTCCATAGTGTACTGCCCTCCCTGCCCGATCTCTGTTTAAAGAAAATATAGAGCTCAGATCCCCTTTTCCACAGTGTAGTGTCCCCCAGCCCCGATCTCTGTTTAAAGAAAATATAGCACTCTGATCCCCCTTTTCCATAGTGTAGTGTCCTCCCTCCCTAGTCCTGATCTCTGTTTAAAGAAAATATAGAGCTCCGATACCCCTTTTCCATAGTGTAGTGTCCCCCTCCCTGCCCCGATCTCTGTTTAAAGAAAATACAGAGCTCAGATCCCCCTTTTCCATAGTGTAGTATCCCCCCTCCCCAGCCCCAGTCTCTTTTAAATAAAATATAGAGCTCTGATCCCCCTTTTCCGTAGTGTAATGTCCCCTCTCCCCAGCCTTGATCTCAGTTTAACATAGAAACATAGAAGTTGATGGCAGATAAGGACCGCAAGGCCTATCCAGTCTGCCCATTTCTTTTTCTACCTTATGAATGTGCCATCGGCCTTTGCTCTGTCAATGGCCTATCTATTCATACTCATCTGTGTTGTTCCCTTATGCCTATCCCATGCCTGTTTGAAGCCCTGCACTGTATTCATATCCACCACTTCCTGAGGTAGACTGTTCCATGCCTCCACCACCCTTTCTGTGAAAAATAACTTTCTTACATTACCCCTTAATCTGCCTCCTTCCAGTCTCATGCAGTGTCCTCTTGTCCTGCTATTTTTCTTATATTAAAACATGTTAGACTCTTTCATCCTATTAATGCCCCTAAGGTGTTTGAATGTTCGATCATATCACCTCTCTCCCTCCTTTGCTCTGGGGTATACATATTGAGCACCGTTAATCTGTCCTCATATGTTTTCTGATGTAGTCCCTTCACCATTTTTGTTGCCCTTCTCTGGACTGCCTCAATTTGGTTAATGTCCTTGTGAAGGTGTGGCCACTAGTACTGCATGCAGTACTCCAGATGGGGCCTAACCAGTATCTTGTAAAGAGGGATTATTATCTCCCGCTTCTGACTTGTGATACCCCTACTAATACACCCCAGCATCCCTCTAGTCTTACCTACTGCTTTAGTGGTCTGCTTGAATAATGTCAGGTCATCAGTGATGATGGCGCCCAAGTCTCTCTCTTCCCTTGTGACTGCCAGCAACTCCCTACTAGCCTATAGTTGGCTTCAGGTTTTCTCTTCCCTATGTGCATGGTCTTGCACTTCTTTGCGTTAAACCCCAGTTGCTACTCTTCCAACCATTTTGCTAGTTTATTCAGATATCTTCACATTCTGCCCACCCCATCTGGATCATCTACTCTGTTGCAGATCTTGGTGTAATCTGCAAATAGATAAACCTTACCCTCCAGTCCATCTACAATGTCACTGATGAAGATATTGAAGAGGACTGGCCCCAGGACTGTTCTCTGAGGTACCCCACTTGTGACCTGCATCTCTTCTGACTGTAACCATTTAAATAAAATATAGAGCTCTGAGCCCCCTTTTCCATAGTGTAGTGACCCCCCCTTCCCTGCCCTGAACACTGTCACCAATAAAAACACAGTAACCCACCACCCCACCACCCCATCCCATCCCATGCTGGCGACTGGCACAGCCCTCCTCAACCTGCCACAGGCAGCCACTGACTGTTACCCGAGTGCATACAGTAAATAGTACATGCTCATTGGTTGTCGACAACCAATGAGCACATACTATTTACTGTATGCGCTTGGCTAACAAGCTGGCCGTGGCAGGGTGAGGAGGGCTGTGGCAGTCGCTGGCACGAGACGGGATGGGAGGTGCAGGGTGGTGGATTACTGCCTACCAGAGTGGTGAGTTGAGGGGTCCCTACACTATGGAAAAGGGAATCAGGAATAATTTTCTGTATGACAGTGCTCAGGGCAGGGAAGGGGGTCTCTACACTATGTAAAAAGGGACCCGGGGAGTGTTTTTATTGGTGACAGCGCTTGGACAGGGAAGGGGGGTCAGTACACTATGGAAAAGAGGGATCAGAGCTCTGTATTTTCTTTAAACAGAGATCAGAGCTGGGGCACTACACTATGGAAAATGGCATTGGGGAGTGTTTTACTTACAACAGTTTTCGGGGCTGGGGGGGCTGGCTCAGTGCATTCTGCCAGGCATAGCCATGCAAATGAGCCCATAATGGGCATGCAAATGGCCCCTGTGCGTCGTGCATGCCCAATAGACTCATTTGCATGTTTGGGTTGAGTATCACCCATGGGGGCTGTGGCACATACAGGTATGCATCACGCATTCCCCTGTGGGTGGTCATCAGCCCCGTACCCTGGATGTGCCGCGCCACACATGGCAGCCATTTGCTATGCACCATGCATCCAGGGTCTATTATTCAAACAGAATGTGTGATCTTTTCCCATCGTGCATTCTGTTTGAATATTGCAACAGAGCCAGCCGGCACAATTTATTTGCACTGTGCACTGTTATGTGCACGCATCTGGCTGGCTCTGAATATGTCCCCCAGCAAAATCACCTTTCAGATGGTATTTTAAAAATGTCACCTGTCTTGATCATAACATCAGGTCATAAAAAGACTCTTGGACATTTGGAGTCAAAATGTGGGCATCGACCTAATAGTAGATATTGCCTCTCAGCTACTCCATCCTGGGTAATTACAGTCTAACAATATGTCAAAGCAGGACACCACTGAA
This sequence comes from Neoceratodus forsteri, assembly GCA_016271365.2. Classification (NCBI taxonomy): domain Eukaryota; kingdom Metazoa; phylum Chordata; order Ceratodontiformes; family Ceratodontidae; genus Neoceratodus; species Neoceratodus forsteri. Next base: position 1,476,976,101 of record CM057453.1, on the reverse strand, counting down.
AATGAGATACTGCACCTCATCTGCTCTATCCTGGGTAAATATATAGTAAGAATGTGTACAAGCAAGACCTGGTACTACAACTATAATACCGGCGGTGCACATTCAGTATTGACAAATGTTTGTTGTTATTTGCCCTCGCTTCACTCAGGATGACTAACTACAGTGGACAGCAGTATCACAGGATACAGGTTTCACTTCTGTAATCTAGTGTGTCTGCAACCAATTATAAAAAAAAAAAAAACACACACATCAGGTTGTGCAGTCACAAAGGGTGTCCCATCCCACGTGGTGTATTTTGTATTATTTTTTTCAATAAACGGTCAATAATAATATACTGAAATAATGTTTAACATAGAGAATAATGCCTGTGCAGGTGTGTGTTATGAGGATTTCTCACATACCTGAGGTATGTGATACTCCATAAACCCCTGAGAGTGAAGTTTGAGGAGTTTATGAGATTATCTCATGCCGATCACGTGTGAAAAATCCTCATAAGACAAACCTTGCACAGGGATTATTTTTTGATAACTGACTGGTACAAGGTTTAGACAGAGACAAAAACTATAAACTATATTTGTGTGCGAGCACATCTCTGAGCAGCCACTACAGTCACACAAATACAGTGTGCTTTCTTTCACACTTCAGTGAAGTGAGAGCGCAAGGAAGAAACGCTGCAATAACCAGCTATCGAGTTATTACAGAATTCAACTGGTTGGTATGGCATTTTATCAGGACTGGATATCCAGTCATTCTAGGGGGTCACCAGTTATTATAAATAGATAAACAGCATATGAGAGCATTTAAATAACAAGAAAACATGTAATATATATACTGTAATTGTTTTGTTAAAGGGGAAACATAGAAACTGTCAACAGAAAAGGACCACTTGGCCCACCTAGTCTGCCCAAGGTTTCTCTATCTGTTGCACATCTGCAGACCCTAACTGGCCTTTGAGGACCCTCCCTGTTTCTGTACTGATGTGCCCATATGTCTGTCCCATGCATGGTTGAAGCCTTCCACCATTCCTTGTTCGTTTATTGCACTGAATGCAGCCCCCCAACTCATTGTCAAAGTACTAAGTAAAATTCCTCTCCCCTGCAGCCAGCCCTGTAGTGCAGAGTGTTGAGGCACTTGCACCTCAGCTGCCGCCATGTTAGTGACCTGGGTTCGGGAATGGACCTGGCTCACAGGAGGTTGGCCAGGATAGGATAGGCTACAGCACCTGGAGGACTGCTGTCCTCTCCTGGGGAGGGAGGATTACAGCACCCAGCATTAGCCTAGCCTGTCGCATTGGCTAGGGGTACAGTAGCCAGGGGCTGTTGGGATTGAGAATGGGGCAGAGTAGCAGCTGCTGACATCCCACATATGGTAGTGTGCATGGGGAACTCTGGACAACATTGCATGTCCACTTCTCCTTGGGGCAAGGGAAGAAAAAATTGACTCCTGGGTGGCTGCTAACTTCCAGACACCCGAAAGCCCCACACCCGATGACCACCCAGGCCACACTGCCTTAGTATGATGCTAAGTCCTGGTGGAAAGTTGGGGAGATGGGGCTGGGGTAACTGGCATCCAGAGGGCTGCTTGGGTGCCAGGGGAGAAACAGAATAAACCGCAAAAAATAACTCATCCCTTTTGCTGAGGTTCCACAACACTCACGGAATGTGTATTACTACCCATGCACCTCTCCCCAAATGTACAATATAATATCCTCAAAATCTACTCTTCTACCCAGAATGGTCAGCACTAAGAACCCCACACCCAAGTGTGGGACTGGTCCCAATTTGAAGTATGTATGCAAACGTTTTTTGTTTGTTTTTTTAACCTAGCTTACTGCATACTCTTTGCTGCAGCAGATTACATCACATCAGGCTGATCCTGTTGACTGCTACTCTGATGTTGCTGAAACCAGAAATCCTAGTGGGGCTGCAGCTTCAACAGCATGCAGTGCATGTTATGTTTTCTTGTCCACTGTCCTCCTGGGGCTAAGTATAGTCACAAAGGACTGTTTGTAGCCCCAGGAGGACAGCTGAACCAGCAAACAGCTGACCAAAGCCACACTGGGACCAGACGCTCACTTCAGTGTGAGGCTCTTAGTGCTGATTACTCCCCTTTAAAAAAAAAGGGGGCAATCTCCAGTGTTTGCAACAACTGCCAGCTGTTAGCTGTTGATTGCTGTATTCTACGGAGTCTCTTATTATCACTGTTAGCCAGGGTTTTGAAGATCACCTACAATGAAAAATGCAGTAGGATTTGTTTTCCCTTTTTAACATATATTTAATATACTTTATAACAAAAATCTTCACTGAAAAATGATGAACTGCACCACTGTACATATAATATTCAGCAGAAAACAGTACGACGTCAGAAGTCACAGCACAGATTGTCCTTTGCTAAAAAGTGACAGACTGAACCCCATAGTGTAAAACGCTATTAATTCTATCACAAAAAGTATGTCACACAGTGCTTACAAAGGTGACTTTTTAATAAAGGTCTGAGGGTAGAAGTCATTAGAAAATGACATCACATTACCAGTGGTCATCTGAGACATCAGAAAGATGGAAGCAATGAAAAAAGTGCATTTATGCTGCCTCGGTAATCCTGAACAAGTTTGTTTCTGATTTATCTGTTACTTTACTGCTAATGCATAGTAAAGTATATAGAATAATGTATGGGGGGTATGTAACGAGGTCCATCCTCGGTTTGTGATGACCTCATAATGAGAGTAAAGCCCAAGGTCATCATGAACTGAGGGTACGTATAAAGCATAAAGCAAGTGACACTGCCCTCTGTTAGAAAATGCCAGCAGACATTTTTTTCAACATTTCAAACATCCCATTATACATGGGTTGTATGGGCATTCCATCACAATTCTGTGTAATGGGATATGTGATGCCATACTTGTGCATAACCACAAACTACTGCATCTGAAACATGGTTAAAAACACATCTAACCAATTCTAACATAGTAATTTGTGGTCGGAAGGGTCTCTAGGTTAGTTCATGTCCGCACGCCCCTGATTCATAAGCAGTTATCAGTAAGTGTGCTGTGTAAACATGTAGCAATTGAAAGGGGTTACAAAAATGTTACCAGATTATGTTTTTAAATTAAGCTCTTTCTAAAGATAACTGCCTTTCTCCTTTTGAGGAAGGATCCTGTAGGTCCAAAAGCTTAAGGTTTTTTTGTAAATCTCTGTTGGTCCATTAAAAGGTATCAAATCACTTAGTTTGTGCATCTTGTTCTACAAGGACCAATATGGCTATAAGCAATTTTTCTGACATAAATGTTACCGGTGATGATATGAATAAAGTACATCATTGGTTGCCATCAATCTTTAGCAGTCCTGAAGAGGTGCAAAAGTTCCCGTTATAGGTCTCAGAGCTACAGTATCTAGTAACTCTGGCCACAGTTATACTGATAATAAAGCTACTGCTGTCTGCTCTCCTTGCACCAGCTCACATATGTTTATATGATAGTGACTTGTATAATAAAATATCTAAGATCAGTATGGCGATATAGCATATTTGTATGTTGTAGCTTCAGCACCGGTAAATAAATGAAATATTTTTAAAGTTATCAGAGTTGGATTAATGCTTTGTCCTTTGAATTGAAAAAGTGTATTATTACTGTATCCAGAAAATTGTGACTCTTACAATTTAGAGAATTTTCATTGATAACATTTATGAGCCAGCATACATTATCATGATTGGCAAGGGCATTAGATAGATGATAGAATTGGTGGAAAGCCAGAACAGAATCCCCTAGATCATTACCCATTTACAGCTGCCCATTCATTAGGCATGATTAGTCAATTAAAGGCTACAATTGAAGCTTCTCAGACATCTAAGTGAGAAGAATAACTGCATAATGACAGTGTACCACTAACGTGACTGGAGGCAAGAATAGTAATCATCAGGGCTTATGAGGATTTCATTTATTGACCAAATCAAAGGTCAGACACTAATCTCTGAGTCTATTTATCAGGCATCTTACTGCAGACCTGCCCATGCACAAGCATACCTCTCAACTGTACCTCATTGCGAGGAACGTTCCTCATTTTACTTCACAAAAGCTCCCTGTTCCACATTGTGAGGACTTGTCCCACATTCAGTGTCAACATTTGAAAGCAAAAATCTTTAGTAAATGATGCAACAAATATATTATTCAATTAATAACATACTTTTGGAACATAAATGCAAACATGTTAACAGTGTTTTGAGATTCTTAGGTAAAGATTTGATTAAGTGTTCCACATTTTGCTCATTTGTTCCACATTTTGAGATACAATGTTCCACATTTGGGGGACAAAAGGTTGAGAGGTATGTGCACAAGACATCATAAGTAAATGTTTGCCTGTGACACTGCTACATACAGTATAGTGCATCTCACAGCATATATAGAAATCTATAGAATTCCCTGTCTCCCATTTATAATGATCCAGAGAAAAGCTAGCAAAAAAAGTAATAGCAATCTCTAAGAAAACCTAAACAGAAAGCACAGAGTATGTTTATGGCTCAATCTGCCAGGAAACCTGATGTTTTATTCTTTTAGTTAGAAAAAAAGAAAATGAACATTTTTACATTTAAAACAGGACATGAAATGACAAAGCATATGAAAGAAGGAAGTGTAGATGTACCATGAGGGAGCATGTTTAATGGATGTAATCCTTTGCATAATTTATTTTCTTTGACTTTTCTCTTTCGTGTTAAAAACTGCATTTCCCTTTCTAAAAGCTTTCCAAAAATCAGATTATCGCATGTTGGGGGATGGGAAATTACATATTTTTATCAACATGATTCTATTTTAACAAAAGTAATATATTTATTTACAGGGGATGGAGGTGGATGGTTTTCATAATGAAGGAAATATTTTGGCAGTGGGGACTGGTACTGTGACTTTTTTCCCATATACTGTGTATTTTAGACTGCTTATTGTTGCCATGGCAGTGCTGATGTCCACGGAGTCTGTGACTGAAGTTTGGGAAAGGACCCGTAGCACTGGAGGGCAGGTTGGGGGGGGGTTACATGTTCTGCAGTGGGAGTGTGACTGATCCCTGCTGCAGCAGCACCATCTGAGCACAGACATGAATAGCAGATTAGCTTGGGATGCCCTTGGGAGGAGGATACAGGGTTTGGTGCTATGTACGCCTGTAGCATGCTACAATGTCTGTTCATAGCCAGGGTAAAGAGAGGGTAGGACAGGAAAAAATCCAGAACTGGGAACAGTACTCTAGGTGAGGTCTCAAAAGTGATCTGCAAAGGGGCAGTATCACTTCCCTTCTCTTGCTATCAAAACCCTTCCCTATACACCCCAGCATCCTAGATGCCTTACCATAGACCTTAATGTACTGGCTGGTTAGCAAGAGATAGTTACTGATAAGGACACCCACATAAGCAACAGATAGTTACTGATAAGGACACCCACATCCCTTTCCTCCACTGTAGTGACCAGCCTAACCCCCCACCCTGCTCCAACACTCCTTACTTGGATTCCTTTTGCCCAAGTACATCACCTTGCACTTCTTGGCATTGGATCTCAACTGTCACATCTTAGACCACCTCTCTAGCTTTTCTAGGTCCTTCTGAAGTTTTCTCCCCCTTCCTTGATGTCCACTGTGCCACAAAGCTTTAAAGCTTGTTTTATAAACAAAGAGATGCGTCTCGACCTGGATGCCTTCTACTGTGTCACTAATGAACATAATGAATATGACAGCTTCCAGGACTGTCCCCTGTGGCACCCTGTTCATAGCCCCCCCCACCCAGAATTAATCTTGTTTACTACCACCCTCTGCTGTTTCCCTCATCCAGCTTTCCACTCACCTGCCTAAACCCTTCTGTACTCCTGTGTCGTCCAGCCTTTTCAACACCCTCCTGTGTCACACCAAGCAAAAGGCTAAAGGTCATAGAAGAGCAAATCTACTGCCTCCTTTCTATCTACTGCCCTAGTGACCAAGTCAAAAAACACAATGGTTGGTCTGACACTGCCTTACTGACACAAACCTCTGCTGTTTGCTTCCCTGCAGCCCATTATCTTCTATGTAGGCCATCAGGCTTTCCTTCACTATGGTCTCCATCAGCCTACCCAGAATGGAGGTAAGACTGACTGGTCTGTAGTTTTCTGGGTCCTCTCTCCCCCCCCCATGGTGAAGTGGGGCTACATCCACAGTTCTCCTTTCCTCGACACATCCCTCTGACTCTAGGAAGCCATAAAATAGCTGGTTCAAGGGCTCCGCCAGCTCTGACACTAGTTCCCTAGATACACTTGGGTGCAGGCCATCTAGGTCTGACAGTTTATTCACTCTATGGGCGCTAGTCCTTTTCCTATCCATTCAGCTTTGATCGCCACCTTCCCCCACCCCCATTTGATTACCTTGATCCCAATTTCCCGTGGTCCATCATTCCGAACCATGAATCCTCAGCAGAAGTAATTGTTTAGGACATTGCCCTTCTGCTCGTTGTCTTCCAATACCTACCCCCCCAACGTAGCCTGACAGTCCCACCCCACAGTCATCCTCTTCTGCAAAATGTATCTAAAAAATTCTTTATCCCCTCACTTCAGACTTTCTGCAGTCCATAGCTCTGTGTCTGCCTTTGCCTTCCTGACCACGATCTTCACCCCTTTAAGGCTGGCCCGATATTCCACCTCCTGTTCAGCCACCATGTACTTCATGATGTCCCTTTCTTTGCCTTCATTGGCTCCCTTTCCTCCTGCAAGAACCAGATTGCATCACAAGTATGAATACAACTGCATTATGAGATCAAAGGAAACTAACATGAAAACAAACTAAACCCCTCCCAATACAATATCACAATTGGGGAGAGAAGTTCACTTATTGAATTCTGCTGGCAGTAAATTGTGTTTCATGTGAAAAACAAAAGCTGGATTTACAAACATGTCTAAGATTGTTTCAGAAACATCTTTTTAATAACCAATGGCTTGTTTTAAGAACACAATTTATAAGCATCATTTTCATTCTCTGTCTGGCTTTAATTGGTATACTGTATATGATCTGTAGGTAGGATGTGATCTATTTAAGAAGCGAGCTTGCGGTGCCAGCCTGGTGGCACTAGGGCTGAAGTGCTTGATCCCACACCTCGCACCACACCAGCAACCCGAATTAAGATGCAGACTCGGTTCATCTTGGGTCAGCTGGAGAGGGAGAGGATTGAGTGTCCAGAGGACTGCTCACCTCTCCTGGGGATGGAGGGTTTCAGTGCTTGGCCCTTGCCTGGCCCCAGCATTGGCTAGGGATGAGAGAGGCTGGGGGGGGAGAGAGTGGCAGCTGCCAATGCACCATGCACAGAAGCATGCATGGGCATCTGCATGGCACTGCACATCACAGAGATCTGAGCTGTTGTTGACCCCGGCCTCCCAGTAGCTCTGCACCTTGTCGAATACCCGAGACATGCTGCATTTTGCACAAAGGTAAGTCCCAGAGTAAAATTGGGGGAGCATGGCTGGGGTGTCCGTTATCCAGATGGCAGCTTGTGCTCCAGGAAAAAGAGCATGAACTGCAAAGAAAGAAACACGAGTGTCTTCACAGATCTGTGACAGATCGCTCCAAGTAAGCATTTGCACAGTCACTGCTTTTGTGTGTAGATGAGCACATAGTCATTAGCAGATCCAGCTACAGTGTGTAGTGAAGGAGCACCCACTACCACCATAGGCCTAAAAACAGTAACTGTTTTAGTCTAATCTGATCCTTTAAAAGGGAACATTTTCCATTTTTGGGGGCTGTACTGTCCTCCTGACACAATTTGCTGCCACCTTGAAAGAACTTTAGATCCTTCCCCTGGGCACATTGTATCATGGGTTTGCTAAATACCCCTTGACAGTGTATTTTTTGTATAGAAACATAGAGGTTGACAGCAGATAAGGACTGCAAGGCTCATCCAGTCTGCCCATTTCTTTTTCTACCTTATGAATGTGCCACCGGCCTTTGCTCTGTCAATGGCATATCTATTCATACTCATCTGTATTGCCCCCTTATGCCTGTCCCATGCCTGTTTGAAGCCCTGCACTGTATTCATATCCACCACTTCCTGAGGTAGGCAGTTCCATGCATCCACCACCTTTCTGTGAAAAAGAACTTCTCACATTACCCTTAATCGGCCTCCTCTAATCTCATGCTGTGTCCTCTTGTCCTGCTATTTTTCTTATATTGAAACATGTTAGACTCTTTCACCTTGTTAATGCCCTTAAGGTGTTTGAATGTTTCGATCATATCACCTCTCTCCCTCCTTTGATCTAGGGTATACATATTGAGCTCCGTTAATCTGTCCTCATGTGTTTTTTGATGTAGTCCCTGCACCATTTTGGTTGCCCTTCTCTGGACTGCCTCAATTTGGTTAATGTCCTTGTGAAGGTGTGGCCTCCAGTACTGTACACAGTACTCCAGATGGGGCCTAACCAGTGTCTTGTAAAGAGAGATTATTACCTACTTCTTCGGACTTGTGATAACCCTACTAATACATCCCAACATCCCCCTAGCCTTACCTACTGCTTTTGTGGTCTGCTTGGATGATTTCAGGTCATCTGTGATGATTATGCCCAAGTCTCTTTCTTCCCTTGTGACTGCCAGCAACTCCCCTCCCAGCCTATAAGTGGCTTCAGGGTTTCTCTTCCCTATGTGCATGATCTTGCACTTCTTTGCGTTAAACCCCAGTTGCCACACTTCCAACCATTTTGCCAGTTTATCCAGATCTCTTCTCATTCTATCCACCCCATCTGGATCATCTACTCTGTTGCAGATCTTGGTGTCATCTGCAAACAGACAAACCTCACCCTCCAGTCCATCTGCAATGTCACTGATGAAGATATTGAAGAGGACTGGCCCCAGGACTGATCCCTGAGGTACCCCACTTGTGACTTGCATCTCTTCTGACTGTATACTGTTTACCACAACTCTCTGTTTTCTGCCCATCAACCAGTTTGCTACCCAGTTGACCAACTTCTGACCCACCCTGAGCCTACCCATCTTATTAACCAATCTTCTGTGTGGAACAGTATCGAAAGCTTTGCTGAAGTCAAGGTAGGTGACATCAACTGCTCCCCCTTGGTCCACCACTCTGGTTACCCAGCCAAAGAAATCTATGAGATTAGTTTGACAGGACCTTCCTGTTGTAAACCCATGCTGTCTTGGATCCTGTGCTCCTATGGATTCCAGGTGTTGCACTATCCTTTCCTTAAGGAGTGCCTCCACAATCTTGCCCACTACTGAGGTAAGACTGACTGGTCTGTAGTTCCCTGCCTCCTCTCTGCTACCACTCTTGTGGAGCGGGATCACAAGAGCCCTTCTCCCATTTTCTGGGACCTCTCCTGTGCTCAGAGACTCACTAAACAGTTCTGATAATGTCACTACTAGTTCCACCTTTAACTCCTTTAGTACCCTGGGATATATGCCATCCAGTCCCATTGCTTTGTTCACCCTGAGCTTATCAAGCTCTTGTAGGACCCTTTCTTTTGTGAAGGGACTAGTGCACACCTCCCCCCCACCCCCGTCCATGGTGCTGAGCTGTGGGCCTTGCCCTACCTTCTCTTCGGTAAATACTGAGCAGAAGTATCCATTTAGGATAAATGCTTTTACATGGTCCTCCTCCTCACATGCTCCCTTTTCCCCTTTGATCTTAGCAATACCCCCTCTGGACTTTCTCCTTTCACTAATGTATCTATAGAAAGTCTTGTCACCGTCTTTTACTGTTCGTGCTAGTGTTTCCTCGGTTTCAGCCTTTGCCTGTCTTACTGCCTTCCCTGCTTCCATTAGGGAAGTTTGGTATGCCTCCCTGTCTTCGTCCTGCTGTGTTCCCTTATATTTCTTGAAGCCAGCCTTATGGCTCTGACCTTTTCTGCTACTGTTTTTGATAACCAAAGTGGTTTTCTTCTTCTTTTGCACTTCTTTTTCTCTCTAACACAATGGGATGTTGCTTCAAGTATTGTATCCTTAACACTTGCCCACTCTGCCAGTACCCCCTTACCTGTATTTCTTATTGCCAGGGCTAGTTTAACTCTGTTGGCCATCCTATCAAAGTCAGCTCCTCTGAAGTCCGATATTTTCGCCTTGGAATGGGATGATTTAGTTCTAGTTGCCAAATTGAACCATACCATGTGATGGTCACTGGCCCCCAGGTGACCTTCTACCTGGAGATCTGTGGTCCTTTCCCTGTTAGTACTTGATCTAGGATAGCCCTGTCTCTTGTGGGTTGTTGTACCAGTTATTTGAGGCCCTCCCCCTGCAGGGAATCCACTATGTGTCTAGTTCTGGCATATGTTCCTGCTGGTATTGACCAATCTGTATCTGGCATGTTGAAGTCTCCCATTATCAGAACCTCCCCTTTAGCTGTCATGTTTTGTATATCTTCTAACAGTAATGTGTTTATGTCCTCCCCCTGGACTGGAGGCCTGTAGACAACCCCAGTTCGTATGGCTGTCCCATTTCCTGTTTCCAGGGTGACCCACAGTTCTTCTGGCTCCTTATGCGTATTCTGAATTTCAGTAGCTTTGATATTTTCATTGACATAAAGGGCCATTCCACCCTTTTGCACCTCGGTCTCTTCTGAATGGTACATAGCCAGGTACTGAAGTCTCCCAAGTGTGGTTACTGGTAAACCATGTCTCGAGTAATGGCTACTATGTCCAGTTTAGCCTCTGTCATTATTGCCTGCAGGTCTGGGATCTTGTTTCCTAGACTGCAAGCATTTGTGTACATGATTTTCCATTGGCCAGATTTCAGTGTTTTAGTTGTTGGGCGAGGTCTGGCGTTTCCCCTATATGTCGTGTGGGGAGCTGGACCTTTTTCCTTACCTGGTGATCCAAATGAACCACAAACATGCTGAATTCCTGTTTGACCACTAGCTGAAGGGGAAGGGGTGTTCCTCCCATTCGACGTGTCAGGTGCTGCACCCTTCTCCCCATTTGCTAGTTTAAATATTCTGCAAAGACATCAAACTTCTGCCCCAATGCACTGACTCCCCACTTAGTCAGATGCAGTCCATCAAATTTAAAGAACTTTTGCTCCCAAAACTGTTGCCAGTTCCCTACAAATTTGTGTCCTTTTTCCTGGCACCAGCCCTTGAGCCACATGTTTAGCTCCCCTATCTCCCCTTCTCTGATCTTCTATCCATCTGCCCCCTCTCCCAGACTGGCAGGATCTCAGAGAAGGAGATGCTGGATGAAATGGATGATAGTTTGTCACCCAGCCTGGTCAGGTGTTCCTTGGTCTCCACAACTGACCGGCTGGTGAGATTGTTAGTCCCTATGTGTACTAGGACATCAATGTTTTCTCCTGCTTCCTGAATAATTTTAGCAATGCGGTCAGTGTCTCGCCACGCTGATGTACCTGGGAGACATCTGACCATTACCCATGGCTGGAGATAGGTATCAACTCTCTGAATCATGGAGTCTCCTATGATCAGAAGTTTTTGGGATTTCCTTTCTGCTTTATTTGTTTTGGTTCCTGTTTTGGGCGAGTTTTGTTGTGCTAGCTCCTGTGCTGCAGTGTTCTGCTCTGCAGTGTCCTCTGCCCCTTTGTTTGATTTCAGAGATAGAGGCAGATACCAGTTTGTAGTTTTTATATGGTTTGTGGAGGTGATATGTTGGAAAGCACCGAGTGATGCAGCACCCGATTTGCCCCTCCTAACCTCCTGCCAACCTCCTGGGCCAACTACCCCCTGCAGTTGAGGTGCTTCTGTTGGATGTTGGCGAAATGGTGGGCGGTTCTTACAATATATTTCCTCTTTGAATATGCAATTTGAGTTGCGCAATCTCTGCCCATGCTGCCTGGAGCTCAGCCCTTAGATCTCCAGTGGCTCAACATGTAGGACAGTGTCCTAAATCCTGTAAAACTGCCCTTCTGAAAAGTGTTCTGCAGTACCTGCAGTTAATGATATCCATTCCAGATAAGTTGCTGGGTTTATAACCTGGTCAGAGTAATTAGAAGGAGGAAAATGAAAGCAAAAGTTTGATTTTGTGTTTGGTTTGTTTGTTTTTGTATAACTTGTTATAACAAGTTAAATTACTTGTGCCCCTGTAAATGAGATCACTGTGTGGATACCCTTTGGATCCACCCCTTCCTGCTTTGCTACAGGAAATGTCACGACTGTGCTACCCTATAAAAGGAGTGTAGTGTGGGGTGGCTGGGGGTGGGGGTGGGTGGCTGGGCCCTTCCCCTGCTGAAAAAGAAGAACCACGGACGCAAGAAACAAGGAGATACGAGCAGAAACAATCAGCCAGCAGCAAATGCAGTATCCCTGACAGCATATCCTAATGATAGAGAAAACTGTAAAACCTGTAAAGCACCACCTGTAATAATTTCACAGAAGCTATACCGTGTAAGAAACACTTTGCTACAGAGAAAAATAAAGCAGTAACAGAAGATATACCTTGCAGAAGACAATTTGAATCAGAAGATGACAGCAGTAATCTGTAAGCACACACCTGTAGGCACACCCTGTAATAATGCAGCAGAAGGTATACCCAGCAACAACAATTTGAATCAGAGAAAAATAAAGCAATAAAATGTTAGCAACAAACAATAACAATCCCTGTGAGTACAAAATAAAATAACAACTCACAGTAACTCGGCCTAGCCAAAAGAAGCCTTAATCCTTTTTCTTGCTCTGGTAGGGTTCTTTGCTCTGTCCTTTCAAGCAACCTAGAAGACAAGAGCTCAGGTGAAGCAAGGTGCCTTTGCCAGCAAACCTAGTCAGGGTTCTAGCCAGGGGTCCTCTAGATACCATGGTCTAGTCTGTATTTCTGATCTAGCACTATCAGTTTGTCTGCTGGAGCAAATATGGTCATTTTTTTTTTGTGCCCAGTTAGTGACTATTGATTGTAAACAGAACACATACAGAGTGCACCATTAACAAGGTAGTGGCTTTCTGATGTAAACAGAACACATACAGAGTGCATCATTAACAAGGTAGTGACTTTCTGATGTAAGCACAACACATACAGAGTGCACCATTAACAAGGCAGTGACTTTCTGATGTAAACAGAACACATACAGAGTGCACCATTAACAAGGCAGTGACTTTCTGATGTAAACAGAACACATACAGGGCTGGATATTCAAACTGCACCATTCAAAGGCGCAAGTCCTTGCGCTGTGCAAAATAGATGCGCAGGGGTGTGTCCCGTGCGATATTCAAAGGAGTTGCGCTATTGAGCAACTCCTTTGAATATCGCTCCCCAGCCATAGCCACTGTGCATGGCGCAGTGGAACTTGGACAAGCGCAAGTTGACAGAGTGGAGCAGTCAACTTGCGGTGGCACAAGTACCATTGCGCCATGCGCAAAATCATGATATTCAAAAGGTGACATGCAAATGGGGCCATAATACATGCAAGGCACAGGGGCGGCCATTTGCATGTCATTATAGCCCCATTTGCATGCCATTAGCATGTAGGTGCGCCGATCCCCGAGGACTTGCACCTGGCGCCCTGCCAGGCAGCAGCCGTCGGGGACCGACGCACCCTGCAGCCCGATCTCGGGCAGCAATGTGGCTCCCCCACCTCCTCCCGTACATCTCCCTGGTGGTCCAGTGGACCGAAATGCCCGATCGGGGCGAAAGTACAGACACCCCATCCCATGTGCCCGATCACGGGCAGACAGAATACAGACCCCCCAATCCCATGTGCCCGATCGCGGGCAGTAAGTAAATTGCCCCCAAAACATCTCCCTGGTGTCTAGTGGGCCCCACCTCACCCACCCATGAAGCCCCACCACTCCCCGCTCGCAGCCGGGCGGCGGCAGCATCCACCGCCTCGCCGCCCGCCGTCGCCGACCGACTGGCGGTGGGCTGCCGCTCTGCGCAGAGCTAGAGCTAATGGGCGCAAGCCCATATTGCACATGACAGTTCAGATTTGTGAATGAAGTCATTCACAAATCTGACTGTCATGTGATGGTATGGCTGCACGCCCATTGGCTCTAGCTCTGCACCACTGGGCTGCAGCCGCACGCCAGTCAGTCGGCGGAGGCGGGCGGCAGCAGGCGGTGGATGCTGCCGCCCGCCGCCGCCGGGGGAGCGGGTGGTGGGGCTTCAGGGGGTGGGTGGGTGGGGCCACACTAGACACCAGGGAGATGTTTTGGGGGCAATTTATTTACTGCCCGCGATCGGCACATGGGATGGGGGTTCTGTATTCTTTCTGCCCGCGATCGGGCACATGGGATGTGGGGTTCTGTATTCTTTCTGCCCGCGATCGGGCACATGGGATGTGGGGGTTCTGTATTCTTTCTGCCCACGATCGGACATGGGATGTGGGGTTCTGTATACTTTCTGCCCGATTGGCATTTCGGTCCACTGGACCACCAGGGATGTGAATGGGAGGGGGAGCTACATTGATGCCCACGATCGGGCTGGGGGGGCACAGGAACTGGGTTGGGGGCCAGCCACAGGTGGCAGCTGCTGTGTTGCGCCCTGCAATGCAGCAGCTCACCTGTGGGTGGCCCTAGACGTAAGCCTTTTTTTTTTGGCTCAGGGTCCTGCAGGCTCAGGTTGGGGGTTGCGCCTGCACAACTCTGCACAGCCCGGCTGAATATTGGGCTGTGCAGTTTATACATGGTTCCTCCCCCTCCTGTTGAGCATGCATTCATTTGCATTGCGCTGTTGCTCAGCCTGTTTTCAGTTGCACAACTGCCTCCTGCTGAATATCGCAGAATGGCGCAATGTAGGACTTGAGCATGCGCAACCCTGTTGCGCATGGCGCAACCCTTATGAATATCCCAGCCACAGAGTGCACCATTAACAAGGTAGTGACTTTCTGATGTAAACAGAACACATACAGAGTGCATCATTAACAAGGTAGTGACTTTCTGATGTAAACAGAATACATACAGAGTGCACCATTAACAAGGTAGTGACTTTCTGATGTAAACAGAACACATACAGAGTGCACCATTAACAAGGTAGTGACTTTCTGATGTAAACAGAACACATACAGAGTGCACCATTAACAAGGTAGTGACTTTCTGATGTAAACAGAACACATACAGAGTGCACCATTAACAAGGTAGTGACTTTCTGATGTAAGCAGAACAATTATGGATCTGAAAGTTTTTATTCATTGTTTCTATATCAGGATGATTTATGTGTTTCTTTATTTGGATTTTTAGCTGGGAAAAGCACATTGAGACGGGCTTGTTTCAGGTGTGACCCTTTAGGTGTAGGTCCTGGAGATGAGTCGGGGGGGGGGCAGATAAAACAGCAGCTGTAATGGTTATGTTACAGTAACTGTCAATTTGAAGTTACATAATACTGATATGGAAGGTATTATACAAGTGGTCATATGATCTTGAAAGTCTGTTTGCTCTGTATGTGATATGTACAAAGATAGGTACATAATTTAAATAGCGACAAGAACACATTTTTATTTTATTTTAAAATTTTGCACAGCAAGATATCCTAGTTTGCGTGTCAGACCTACATTCTGATAGGGTACAGAGAGGGGACAGATACAGCAGCAGAGGAGTGCAAAAAGGGTAGCTCTCAAGATCAGTACAGTTACACACTGATACAGAATAATGTGATATGACATGACATGTGCTGGCTGCATACAGTGCTGCAAATAACGAGGGAGAGCAGATTCAGGTAAGAGAAGGGAGTAGAAGGAGGAAAGTGTAAGAGGTTAGCAGTCCCAGGATTTTTGAAGTTGGTTGAACAGGGTCCTCTTGAATGAAAGAGTTCAAGGAGTTGCAGAGGACGTTCCAGGTAGTAGGGGCTGCAGTACAGAATGCCATTGTCTCACATGTGCCCTCAGCAGCTGTTGGAGGTTTCTGGACTGTGGCCTTTATGGATAAGTGGTTTTATTTTTTTGGGGCTGGTTAGAAAATCATTTAAACATGGAGTGTGGATATGTTTATATATTATTTATTTATTTATGTATGTATGTATGTATTTCAAATGTTTTACCAAGAAAGTCATACTGAGCTGGTAACAGCTCATTTCCAGATGTGTCCTGGGAGGAGGTGGAAGAGGAGAGGAACAATGCAAGTACAGTGAACAGTGCAGTATATGGAAAAAAAGTATAGCAAAATGAGCTATTAAAGGCAATGCTTCTGAACAAGAATCCTGCAATGCAATAAATTGCAGAAGGAAAGCAATAAGAGCAATATGCAGTAGGCAACAGTGTAATAATATGAATGGGGGGGGCGGTAGTGACTGAAAACTGGGGAAGAGGGGGCTATGCTAGTGACAGTGTAGGGTGGAGGGCAGCGGACAAAAGTCCAGGACCCAGTATCAGAGGTAACTGCAGGAGTGAGTAGTGAAATCTCGGAGGAGGGTTTTCAGAGCATGAAGAGAAGGAGCAAAACGAACAGAAAGAAGAGAACCTTAGAGTTTAGGGAAGTGAAAAGAGAAGATGACTTTACCCAGCAGAAGATTTAATTGTCGAAAGAGGAATAACAAAAGTTGTAAAGGGAGCATGAGGTATGGAGGTTGGGGTGAGGGGTGAAGCACAGATATAAGGAGAGTAATCAAACCAAATTTTGGAGGGATTTTCAAGGGTATAAATAAGGTACAAGAGGGTAACATTTTTTCAGAAAAGAAGAGGTTCAAGAACAGGAGGTCATAATATCAGACTACAGGAGAGTATGATCATGGATAATATGAGGAAGTATTTCTTCACAGAAAGGGTGGTGGATACATGGAACAGCCTCCCTGCAGAGGTGGTGGGGGAAAAAATAGTGGGGAAATTCAAAAATGGATGGGATAGATATAAAGGAACCCTAGCTATAGGAAAGAGAGGGCATGCTGCAGCTCAAAGAGGGTCTGCGGTATATGCAGTGAGTAGGGACAATAGGCAGACTAGATGGGTCTGGCAGTTTTATCTGCCATTAAATTCTATTTCTTTGTTGGCGATAAGGGAGGCACAGTGTATAAGGCACCTGGCATCCAGTGCAAGGAGGGAGAAGGAGATGTACAAAAGAACAGCGCTGCGTGCACTGAGGTTTGTCAGGGGCAAGGAGTGAAAGAGGAGGTCCAGTCTGGCCAAGGTGGACTTGGGAACAACACTGTAAACATTGTTACCATAGTCATAAATGGGGAGAATTATCTTCGAGAGGATCTCTTTGCTGGCAGGAAGCAGGATGCTCTTCTTATTCCTGTTAAGCACACCAAGTTTGGGGTAGATTTTTTTGTGGATTCTATCCACATTAACAGAGTAGTCAAGGTAATGGTCCAGCCAAACCTGAGGTACTTGAAGGAGACATCTTCAGTCACTGCACCATCAAGGGTATGGAATGAGGGGAGAAGGGTGATTCTGGCAAGCCTCTGCCTGGTGCCAAAAGTCATAAAGACTGCTTTCTTGGTGTTGAGAGACAGCTGTTTTCCACAGAATTAGTACTGGGGGTTGTTAAAGTCCAGTTGGAGCTGGGTCATGAAGTGAAGGGCAGAAGGGCCCGAGA
Source organism: Neoceratodus forsteri (assembly GCA_016271365.2). NCBI lineage: Eukaryota > Metazoa > Chordata > Ceratodontiformes > Ceratodontidae > Neoceratodus > Neoceratodus forsteri. The sequence continues at coordinate 1,476,958,707 of CM057453.1, read as the reverse complement.
TAAACAGTACTATATCATCTTCATACATGTGAATGGACACAGAGGAGCAGGCAGTGGGGAAATCATTTAGAAAAATGGAGACACAAACTGGGCCAAGGACAGACCTTTGGGGGGTATCTGAGCATATTGGGAGTGGTGTGGGGGTGAAAGTTTCCAATATGGATAGCTTGTGGCCTGCCCTCAAGGTAGCAGCAGAACCACTTTAGCTGAGGCGGTGGAGAGACCAGCTGCCTTAAGCTTGTATAGGAGAATGGGGTGAGCAACAGTGTTGAAAGCTTTGACCAAGTCGACAGACATTGTAGAGGTAACTAGGCCCTGATCCATGCCAGACAGGACAACATCAGTGAATCGGAGGAGAGAGGGGGAAGTGAAGTGGGACTTCCGGAATCCACACTAAAAAGAAAAAGTCAAGAAAAGGAAGAGTTGTAAAAGAACAAGGTGCTCCTGGAGTTTAGCCAGAGTAGAGAGTCAGGACAGTAGTTTCCAGGAAAGAGACGTCAGGATGATAGTAGCCATCTTCTAAGGTTAGGGACTGAGGATAAAGAGAAGGAGAAGTTGATGAGGTATGTGATAGGGAGGGCAATGACTAGAGGAGCGAGATATAGGAGATTTGGGTCAAGAACATCAGGGCTTCCACCCTTATGTGGTTTAGAGCCAAGAGGACCTTAAGAGAAGCAGCAGGGATGGTTGGAGAGAAGAAAAAAGGAAGAAAAGGGGTGGCAAGGAGGGTGGAGGAGAAGAGTTAGAGGGTACTGAAGAAGAATGAGGGGGAATGGGAGGAGGAAGAGGATGATGAGAGGAGGGAGTGGGCACAGGAGCTGACAAAGGAATTGAAAGAGGAGGTGACTGCAGCGAGGTCAGAGATAGGGGAGTCAGTCCAGCCCATTGGCACAGCAGTAGTGCTTTCGCTGTCAGTGCCAGTGACCCAGTTTCAGGAACAAGCCTGGGTCATCAAGGGCCATCTGGGGAAGATGGTGGAGCATCTCAAGGGATGCTCATCTCCTCAGGGGAGGGAGGGTTCTTGATCTTCACTTCAGTATCATCTCCTGGGTGACCACAGGTGGCAGTGCAAGCTGGAGTTGAACAGTTAGGAAGGAGAATGTCAACGCACTCTGATGCCGTTGCATGTCATGCTTGAATGTTCCAGTCAAGTGCCTCCTTGATGCCAACGGACTGTGCAGAAAAAAAATTGGAAAAAGCACCAGCTGCTGCAGCATGCCATCTTGCCCTTTCCCGCAGTTTCTGCATCTCTGACCAGGTCCCAGCACTGAGTTTTAACTCTGCCAGAGGAACTGGGGTCCCCACTGGCAACCCTGCCCGGGGAAGGGGGGGTAAGCCAGGGAGGAACAAGGTGCATGGGGAAGGCAGGTAATGGGGCTGGGGAGGAGGTGAGACTGATGATAAGGACAGTTGGAGATGCAGAGAAAGGTACGCTAAATTAACAACAACAACAAAAAAAATCAAGAGATAGAAGAGTCACCCACTTTGAGAACAGGGATAGGGGACGTAGTCTGAGGGGAGAAGAGGGTGTGGATTACCTTCCAGCTCTTAGAGGAGTGATTAAGGTTGTTCTAGAGTGTAAATGGAAAGTGTTCAGGCAAATCTGGTCACTCTAGTACAGGCGTTACGAAGGGCCAGGTAATTAGTAAGGTCAGAAGGTGAACCAGTGGACTTCTAGGTCTTTTAGGCAAGTTCATGTGCATGGTGACAAGCCAGCGACTCTGCTGATATCCATAGCAGGTGAGATCATCAGACCTTGGTTCTAAGCGGGCATGATTATACCAGACAGACATCAATTTGGAGGTGACGCAGTTGAGGGCATTGTCAAAGTTACCAGCTGCAGAGATACGGAAACAGTCAGTGACTACCAGGTCAGCATAGAGGAGGGACACGTCTAGCGACCAGAAGGACTGTGTCCACATTAATTTGGGGGGAGCTTTGGGACATAGTAGACCATTGAGGGTGTCAGGTAGAGTACCGGCATCTACAGTATGATCGGGGTGGGAGGAGAGGACCCAGTCCAAGAGGGAGTAATTTGGAGATTTGAAATTATGATGAGTGGAGTCAGAGAAGAGCTAGGATAGTAAGAGGGATTTAATGTTCCAGCAAAATTTATATAGAGAGGGGAAAGTCAATTGATATTTAAATCCCCAAGGATGAGTAACTCACCAGAGGAGGGATGGGAGGAGATGATGGTGAGTAGCTCATTGACATACTGTGTGGTGGGGATATGCCAGTACATCAGTAACCACTGGCAATAAATATGGGGACAGAGAAGGGGAGGGAGAGTTTGAGAAGAAGCATCTCCTAGGCAGAGGAGACAGAGGTGGAGAGCACAGGCTCAAACTGGATGTTTGAGGAAAGGTAGATGGCTACTCCACTATCTCTCTTCGCTGGATCCTGTCGAACAGTGGTGAAACTGGGGATAGCAGCAGAGGAATGAGAGATCCTGGGGAGAGCCAAGACTCTGAAATCACCCACACATCAGGCTTGAGGGTAACTATGAATGGCTGCAACTGGTCAGTCTTAGGGAGAAGGCTGCAAATGTTGACCTGGACCACTATCAGGCCTTTGGAGAGAGAAGATGATGGGGCAAGGGCTGGAGTTGAGCTCGGTATCACCTGAAGCTACTGTATAAGCAGCAAGGAGATGAGGAAGTTGAGAGAGCCAATGAGACCTCATGGGAAGAGAAGGAAGGAGGAGGGCAGGAGGAAAAAGAATAAGGGAAGTAGGAGAGTTCTGAGGAGAAGCCAAGGAGATGGGAGGAGACTACAGCCAAAATACCAGGTAGAATGAGGTAAGGCAGCGAGGCTGTGGGTAAGGGTAAAGAAGGGAGGGAGATGGAAGTTTAGGATAGGTGGAAGGGGGAAGGGAGGTGAGGGTAAGCAAGAAAGGGAGGAGACAAAAAGGAGCAGCACAGTTGGAGCGAAAAAACGTAGTTCTCTACAGTACACACCCCAAAAAAATGTGGAGACAAGCTTCACACAGTTGGAAGGATAGCTCAGTAATGGGAATGTGGGCTTTACCCAGAAAGGGGGATGCAAGAATTTGAATTTTACAATTGAGAGAGACTATAGGCTTCACTCAAATGTAGTGAAAGATGAGTAAGAGGAATGTGGGCTTTAACCACAAAGGGAGGAGGCTACAATTAAAATTTTAGAATTCAGAGGGAAATATAGGCTTCACCCTGGTAGGGAGTAAACTAGTATAAAAACAAAATGAGGGAAATCTGGGCTCACCTGTATAGGGAGGAGGCCAGAACTAAAAATATAGAAATGGGAGGGAAATAATTGGCCTCATCCTGGTATGAAGGAAACTAGTATAAAAATAAACTGGGTACATTTGGGCTCCACCCAAGTAGGAAGGATACCAGAATTAGAATTTAGAAGGGAGGAAATTTGGGCTTCGCCCTGACAGGGAGAAAGCTAAAATATTAAATATTAGGGATGCCCATTTCAGCTCCCTCCTCTTCTCTTGAGGAGACAGTATAGCGCAGTGGTTTAAAGCTCTGAGCTGCAAACCCTGAGATCTGGATTTGAATCCCACAGTCCTCACTTGCAAACTGTGTGACCCTGAGCATGTCACTTAACTTCCTTGTGCTCCCAGGTTGCACCTAGAAACAAGCTTTGGCTTAGTGTGCCTCTCCTGGTTAAACAATTTCCCCTTTCCCTCTTGGGAAAGGAGACCTAAGGTGTTGCATAACATACAGTGGAGAGTGTCAATTTATTTATTTATTTCAAAAGTTTCACGAAGAAAGACATACTGAGGTAATAATATCAGCTGATTTCCAGATGTGTCCGGGGGGAGGGGGAAAGGAGGGCAATGAAGAAATCAAGAACAAAATTAAAAGTGAAAAATACATAAATGTAAAACAAAATTACATAACAGATAAAACAAGAACTAAGCATCATAACTAAGCACCATACAACAGGCAATTTAAGCAAGGATTAGAAAAAGTGGGCTGTGCAGTGAGGTTCTGGAGGGGGTTACAGCGTTAGGGAATGCCATTCAAGAAGTACAATTCAAATTGCCAGAAGGGGCTAGGTTTGTCGTTAGGGAACGTGAAGGGGGGCTAATCAAGTGGAGGTCGGGAAGTATGGGAGAGGAGGAAAGGGGGTAGTGGGTAGTGAGTAGCGGACCGTGGATTGGTATCAGGTGCAATTGCAGGAGTGAGAAGTGAAATCGCAGAGAAGAGAGGAGAGTGAGCATAGGGAAGCAGCAGAGCGCATGGTTAGGGGGGGAGAGAATCCCATAGTTTGGGGAAGCGGTAGGAGAAAGCAGTCTGACCAGCGAAGGATTTCCTTAAGAGGAGTGCAAGTGAACGATAGCCAGAGTTGCGAAGGGTGTAAGAGGAGGGAGGGGAAAGGGAAAGGAGAGAGGTAAGGTAGGAGGGGAGGCATCCAAGCATCCAAATTCAAATCATAGATGTATACCAACCAGGAAAGATAATTTAAGTACATTTAGGCAGCCCCCCCCCCCCACGATTCCATTATACTGTCCATAGAGTGGCTGCAACCCCATTCCATACCGCACATCATAATTATGCTGTTTTTAGGGGCAGGGCTGCAGTGCTCAACGATCGTCTGGCTCGTACATGGAAGTTACAAGCCGGGTGTTATGGAGGCTGTAACTTTTGAAATGCTGCACAAAAAATGGCACAATATAGCTAGGATAGCTCCGAGGGCAGGCAACTCCATGGTATGGGTTGCCTGCCCAGAGACAAAATTCATGTCAGCTGCTCTTTAAGGAGTGGAGGAACATGATAGAGATCTTCAAGTAAATCAAAGGAATTAACAAGGTTGAGAAAAGAGATTTCTTTACTTTAAGTGAAAATAAAAATGCCAGGGGGTGCACTTACAAAGTTGTGGGTGGAATATACAAGAATGAGGCTAGGAGGCATTTCTGTACAGAACAGGTTTTCTCGGGGTGGAATGAACTTCCAAATAATGCTGTAAATTAGAGGACAGCAGGGGGGCTTCAAGAGGGGTTGGGATAGGGTCCAAGAGAGGATAAGAGGGTAATGAGATGGGGGCAGGGCATTGTAATGCAAGTTCATGCAATTATACAATAGCCAGCAGAAACAGGCCACACGGTTCATCGACTCCACTCAATTGTGCAGGTAGCCCTTAACTTGCAGCTGCCCCACCCCTCCTCCCTCCCCATAGCCATCCCCCCCACTGTGTCCCAACCCTTCTTGAAGCAGCCCACCATCCTACAGGAAACCACCTCCTCAGGTAGAGTGTTCCACTTGTCCACCACCCTGTCCTTGAAATAATGTTTCCTGATTTCCCTCCTTAATTTCCCCCCTCCAACCTCAGTTGGTGCCCTCTAGTATCCCTCCACCATCTGATCCAGAATATCTCTCCTGCATTCAACTTGTTTATCCCCTTCAGATACTTAAAGGTCTTGATCATGTTTCCCCTGTCCTTCCTCTCCGCCAAGGAATACATGTTAAGCCCATTCAGCCTTTCTTCTTAGGAATTCCCCTTCAAACCCTGGATCATCTTAGTTGCTCTGCATTGCACCCCTTCCAACAGTCTGATGTCTTTCTTCAAGAATGGGTGCTAGTACTGCATGCAGTATTCCAGGTGAGGTCTGACCAGTGATCTGTACAAGGGAAGGATCACCTCCCTCCTTCTAGAGGAGATCCACTTTGCTGTATAGCCTAGCATCTTGTTGGCTTTGGATGCTGCTCTCCTGCACTGAGCAGAGTTGTTCATATTCCCTGTTATAATCACCCCCAGGTCCTTTTCCTCCTCAGTGTTCCCCAACTGTAAACATATGAGGACAGATTAACAGAGCTCTATATGTATACCCTAGAGCAAAGGAGGGAGAGAGGTGATTTGATCAAAACATTCAAACACCTTAAGGGCATTAACAAGGTGAAAGAGTCTAACATGTTTCAATATAACAAAAACAGCAGGACCAGAGGACACAACAGGAGATTAGAGGGAGGCCAATTAAGGGGTAATGTGAGGAATTTCTTTTTCACAGAAAGGGAGGTGGATGCATGGAACGGCCTACCTCAGGAAGTGGTGGATATGAATACAGTGCAGGGCTTCAAACAGGCATGGAATAGGCATAAGAGAGCAATACAGATGAGTATGAATAGATAGGCCGTTGACAAAGCGAAGGCCGATGGCACAGTCATAAGGTAAAAAAATAAATGGGCAGACTGGATGTGCCTTGCGGTCCTTATCTGCCATCAACTTCTATGTATGTTTCTATGTAACTGTACCCGTCCCAGCTGGTAGCTTCTCCTCTGGTTCTTAGCTCTGAAGTGCAGTACTTTGCACTTCTTGGCACTAAACCTCAACTGCCATGTTTCCGACCACTCCTGTAGTTTGTTCAGGTCTCCAAGAAGTCCCCTCCACCCCTCGATGTCATCCACCACAGCTCCCATCTTAGTATCATCTGCAAACAGAATGATCTTACTCTATGTCCCAAGTGAGATATCTGCTATGAATATCCCAAATAGCACAGGTCCCAGTACCGATCTCTGTGACTCCCCGCTTGTTACTGCCCCTGGTGATGAGAGTTTCTCCTCCACCACCACCACCCTTTGCTGCCTGCCCCTGAGTCAATTAGTGATCCATTTGACCATCTTAGTACCCACCCCAGTATATTCCAGCTTCCCCTCTAGCCTCCCATGTGGCACGGAATTAAAGCCCTTGCTAAAGTCCAAGTACAGGACATCCACTGCATGACCCCTGTCCAGCTCCCTGGTCACCCAGTCGTAGTACTCAGTCAGGTTTGTCTGGAGGACTTGCTGAAGACAAACCCGTGTTGTTGCTTGTCCTGGAGACCATTGTCCTGTAAGAAGGTCACCAGTCTCTCCTTAAGGACTGTCTCCATGACCTTCCCCACGATTGATGTGAGGCTCACCGGTCTGTAGTTACCTGGATCATCCTTTGGGCCTCCTTTGTGAATGGATACCACATGTGCCAATCTCCAGTTCTGTGACACGCATCCTGTGTTCAGAGAGGTATTGAAAAGATCAGCCAGTGGTCCTGCCAGGCATCCAGCCAGTTCCTTGAGTATCCTAAAGTGAATGTCATCAGGCCTTGGTGCCTTGTCCACCCACAGTGCCCTCAATCTTTCCAGTACCCTGGCCTCCGTAATTTCCCCATCAGTCACCCCCTCCTCTGCCCACTCCACCACTCCCATGAGGTATCTGACCCACCCTCTTTACTGTGAATACAGAGCAGAAGTACTCATTTAGTGCCTTTGCCTGCCCCCTTCTGCCCACCCCCATCCTTCCTAATTCTCATTATCTGGTCCCTGTTCTTCCTCTTCTCCCTAATGTATCTAAAGAAGTCCTTCTACCCGTCCTTTATGCCCTGTGCCAACCTCAGCTTCCTGGCCGCCTTGGCAACTCTGACAAGTCTTGTGACCTCCCTGGACTTCTTTGTATACTCCCCCCCACCCCGATCTTTTGAATCTCTGAAATGCTCTCCTCTTTGCTCTCACTCCCTCTATTACTTCTTTGGTCAGCCAACTGGGCTTTCTTGCCCTTCTCTTCTTACTCTGTACCCTTGTACATGTCCCAGTAGCCTCCGCCAGCCCTGCCTTAATGATACCCCATTTCTGATTAGCATCCATGGTTGCCTGTATTCCCTCCAGATGGCTTTTCAGAACTTCCCTCATCTTGTTATAGTCTGCCCCTCTAAAATCAATCACCCTGGTAACCGAGCCCCCTGTTTGCTTCCCCATATTGAGTGCCTTCTGCCCTGAAATGAGCAGACTCTATAGACCATGAGGCCTTCTTCTGCTTGCAACCTTATGTGTTTGTATATTTAAGTGGGTGACAACCCAGCCCCCAGATAGCAGTTATTAGAGAACAGTTGTTCTAGTAAATCTCCCTGCATCAGCTCAGTAGCATGTTAAGAGCACTCAAGCTGTACCCTCAAGTTTGTGAAGACCATTGTCAACATCTTTTTGGCATTCAGTAATACAGTAGTTAATTGTCAAGCAGCTAATTATGAAGCAATTCTGAGTCTTGCTGAAATCAAGTATTTCATTCTGTAGAACCATAAACTATGACGGCAGAAAAAGGCCCAGAAGCCCATCCTGTCTGCCAACACTACCTACTTCACTTAAGTTGGCCCTATTGCCCACCCCACTCCCTTGCCATTTGCTGCCTAACCCCCTTTTTCTGGCCTTGCACCTGTCCCACCCATGATTGAATTAAAACCCCCCACTGTTTTGGCCAATACCACCTCCTCTAGCAGTCTATTGCACTCATCTGCCACCCTCTCTGTGAAAAATGATTGCGCATATCCTTCTTGAATTTTCCCACGGTCAGTTTCAGCGACTTCCCCTGCATGCTTGTGTTTATGCTTAAGATGTACATTTCCTTGCGTGATTCCCTGTTTAACCCATGCAGGTATTGGTATGTTTCAGTTATGTCCCCCTTTTCCCTTCTAATCTCCAGGGTGTACATGTTGAACGCCTAGAGTATCTCCTCGTATGTATTCTCCACAACACCTGGATTATTTTGGCTGACAAAACAAGACAACCAGCACAACACTTGCCACACATGACATCTAACACTGATGTGTGCTCAAAAGTGCTTTATAAAATGAGTAGAGAAAATCCAGTGTCCTTGATACCTGCACATTAGAAATGTTTTTAAAATGAGTATGGGACCGGCTTACCTCAATACCAAAAATATAGGTGTGCCCTCTCAGAACCTTCTAAAACGCTCCTGCTCATCAACCATTCTTGCAGCGCCCTCTATTGGTAGTTTACTAATATTGCCACATTTAACATGCTGCAGAGGAATTATTTTACCATTTTATACATTTTTTTTTACATATTTTTTTACAACTTTAAACATTTTCTTTCAATGTAGTAATCAAAATACCTATTTTGTAAGCACTGTAAGACATTCCAGGGTGTTGGTTGTGGTTGTGGTGTCACAACCACATTCCTGGGGGTAGAAGGCATTCAGCCTGCTGCCCCATCCCTTCCTACGACCCTGGGTGTGGGATTGTGACACCACAACCAACACCCTGCCTTGTCTTACTGCTTACTTAATGTACAAGTAGAAACAAGTCCTGGCAAGCAGGATGCTGAACATAAAAAAAAAAATCAGTGAGCCAAAGTATAGGATTTTCAAATTTAAAGCAGCCGCCATTTTTGTCCTGACTCAGAAACAAACAGCTTTTACCACAAAACAGCACAGTTACTCTGCAGTGCAGTGCCCACTGCTCATGTTATCCAAACCCCCCCAGACAATGATATTGATATTTAAAAGACAGAAAGCTTCATTGTTTTTTTTAATTAGGATCTTGTTCATGAGAACCGCTAACTCGCCAACACCTACTCGCCTGCTCATTCTATATATGTAGCATCCTGCTTGTTCTGCCATTTGCGCTGCTCATTCTCTTCGGAGCTCGACCACCTACTCAGACAAACAGATGCTGTACTTCAACAGCTCATATCAGGTAATACCAGTATTTTTTTTGTTTCACTTATGACAGCCACAGGCTCAGTTTGTGTCCCCTGCTACAGCCCTGTGGCTTTACTTCACCCACACACCTGCTCGCTCACTTGTCTGTCTGCCTGTCCTCCCACGCACATGTTTGCTCACCCATTCACACCTTGCAAATCAGGTTTCAAATTTGCAGGTATAAAAAAAGGCACAAGTATGAAGTGTAAGCCCACATTGTTTTTAAATTCTTATATCACTGTGTAGGAGGGTGGGGCAGGGGAAGCCATAACAACCTAATTCAAGCTCAGCTATGATGGCCATAATGGATCAGAATTCCTTTGGTAAAAAAAAAACATGTTAAACTTAATGCAGGTGGAGGAACTATTTCACATCTAAATACAGTAATACAGTTATGATTTTATTATTTTAGTAATGAATCCTATAAATTTCAGGGTTTTTTTACATGCATATAAAATACCCAGTACAAGCGCACTAAGACAGTAGACACTCCGGGGGTGTGCATTAGACATTTCTAATGCAAGGCCAGGGTCTGAAGGCATTCAGCCTGCAGCCTTGCACCTCACTGTGCCCCTGACCATGCTTTAGAAATACACAAGTCCTTGTGCCTTATTTCTTACTTATAGCATGATAGATACATCAAGTACACAGCCCTCACTAACTGGCCACCCATTTTGGTCACCCTTCTCTGTACAGACTGCACCTTCACACAGTCCTTCCTAGGTGAGGGCTCTAGAACCTTGCATAGTACTCCTGGTGTGGGTGCACCAGAGAACTGTACAGTGGAAATGCCATCTCCCTTTTTCTACTGCTGAAAACCCCTTTCCATGCATCCCAGAATCCTGTTTGCCTCCCCACTGCCTTCTTTCACTGTGCTATGGATTTCAGGCTGTCCAATATTATTACTTCCAGATCATTTTCTTCTGCTGTGCTTTTGAAAATTCCCCTCCCTCCACTCAATCAGTATTGTGTTTTTGGGGTTTTATTTCTAAAGTGCAATATCTTGCTTTTTTTTTTTCATTAAAGTTCAGTTGCCAAATCACAGAACATTTTTCAAGTCTTCCCAGGTCCTCTCTCAATGCACTTATCCCATCCTATCTCCCTTCTGCAGATCTTGGTATCATCACTTCATCAGTGAAGGGGGTAGACCTTACTCTCACCCCTATGTCACAGAGGTATATGTTAAAGATGATGGGCCCTAGGACCAAGTGCTGTGGTACCCTGCTTGTTACCTCTTTAACATTCAAGATCTTTCCATTCAACATCACTGTCTGCATCTTTCCCACCAAGTCATCTTTGTACTCATGTTGCTATCCACCGCTCACACACACCCCACAGGTCCCTCAGTTTCCTGACTAGCATCCCCAGTGAAGGACCAAAAAAAAGGCCAGTATTCCCACTATCTGTCCTTTGTCAGTCACCCTGGTCATCTAATTGGAGACCTCTATCAGGTGTGTTTGGCATTACCTTCCCCTTGTGCCATATCGATTGCCATCTAGCAATTTTTTTATCTCAAGAAAGTCCACCAGTCAAGCCAGCCCAGTGGCACTAGAGGCCCTGGTCGCTAAACTCGTGCATGCCCGGCAACCCGGGTTCGGGAATGCGCCCAAGCTGCCGGGGTTTGATGGGGGGGAGAGAGGATCGAGCATCCGAAGGACTGCTCTCCTCTCTTGGGGGCTGGGAGACTTGTCATCCTACTCGTTGACTGCCCTCTGGCAGTGGCTGGAGGGCAGTATGGGTCAAGAGGCATGTACTGTTGTCCTTACATCGGTAGGGGAGGGGAAGGGGAGAAAGGGAGAAAAATGGTGAAAAAGAGCCTGGCAGGCTCCATGGTGGTCTTCCGTGTCCCAAGGGCCATCCCCGGCTTCTGGATTGGGTCTCCAGGGAAAGGGGGGGAAGCTGGTAACCTCTTCCCAGGCCCCAACACGTGTGGCAAGCCACAGAGGAATTTCCAGGGATGGCAGGAGCGGGAGTAGTGTGACCGTAGAGTGAGTCCCTCTGCCAGGAGGGCCGTAGCCACCTGCCAGGGCTCCAGGTGGAAAAAAGACAATAAAAAAAAAGTTTTTTAACGTGGAACAGATAGGAAGGCATATACTGCAGCAGCACTATCCTACAAATATTGAGCAGAGTACATAATCCATTATCTACCCATCAGATGGGCCTTGCGGTCCTTATCTGCCGTCAACTTCTATGTTTCTATGTTTCTAAAGTCCACCAGTCTTTCTCCCAGTATGGCCTCTAGCAGCTTCCCTACTACAAATGTCAGGCTGACAGGCTAGTCTTTCCTGTCATGTTTGTGCAGGGGAACAGTATTGGCCATTCTCCAGTCCCTAGGGACCACTCCCTTGTTTAGAGAGCAGTTACAAACTTTGACCACCAGTGCTGTGAAAATCTCTTCTGTTTCCTTAAGCATTCTTGGATGCATCCCATCCAGTCCAATTGATTTATCAACCCTCAACACCCTCTGCTCCTCCAGTATCCTTTTTTCAATGATATGGGGATCAATGTTAGTGTCCCCTCTCCTACATTCCTTTCTACCCCTTCCACAATCAGGTAGTGGTACTACCTTCTCTTTGATGAATACCAAACAAATGTACTAATTCAGTATCGCCATCTTTTCTCTGTCCCCTTCCTCACATTCTTCCCCCTTCTGCTGCCTTACCCCCTTAACTTTGCATTTCTCACGTATGTAATGAAAGAATGCCTTCTCCCCTAGCTTCACCCGGTTTGCTACTCTCAGCTCCATGCTGGCCTTTTGCAATTATTTTTGACCCTCCTGCTTGTCTCCCTGGTTGCTCTTAGGTGCTTCTCTGTTCTACTTCTCCTTTCTACTCGGTATCCTCCTTTGGCGACCCATGTATATTTCAAATGCCCTTCTTTTCTCTCTTATTGCTTCCTTCACCTCCAGTGTGAACCACAGTGGCCTTTTTGCCCTCTTGCTCTTGCATACCCTCTGAATGCAGTTGTCTGCAGCTTCTGCAGCCCTTGACTTGAATGCCTGCTACTTCCCCTCAATCCCTGCTATTCCCTTCATACTAACCCCTTACAAATCTCTTATCCTAGTAAAATCTGCCTTCCCAAAGTTTGCCTTTCTAAAGACCCTAACAGTGCTTGTTTGAGAGTGCAAAACAGCATCATCAGCATAAAACTGTACTTTTGAGGTTGTGCAAATAGATCGAAGGACATTGATAAATACAGAGATAAAGACCTGGCTCAATATTGATGCCTGGTGCACTCCTAGATGAAGATAGCCAATATCCAAGGTGATGAGACAGTAAATACTATAGCAGATTTCTGATACCAAAGGATCAGATACAGGGCAAATTGACAATATGATAGTTGCTGTTGGGTTACAGTTTTTTAACGTGGAACAGATAGGAAGGCATATACTGCAGCAGCACTATCCTACAAATATTGAGCAGAGTACATAATCCATTATCTACCCATCAAAGTGCACAGCAGTGCCTAATGCATCAGTTTCATTGATCTCACGTCTATATGTTGAGTATGAGACTCCATTCAATTCTTCAACTGTAATCCATTTTTAAAGCATTTTGTTCAATATTTTTGTTATTTATTATCAGTTACCAATGTTATCTTATAAGTAAAGAAGGAAGGTTCTATACCTAAGATTGCCATATTCAGTCTGCCTGCCAGTAAACTCTATTAAGGCCTTATCTGTGCTGCAGTTGTTTCAGAGAGATAGATTGGTAGCCAAATACCTGATTAACAGAAAAGAAACACTATCTTATTGTGGTGAATATACATACTCTAGTTTGTATCATATGAACATTCTGATAAGGTATTCATTATATGAATTATTATCCACAGAAGGTACTTTTTGGCAGACAGCCTGTGTAAAATCAATATAAAATGAACTTTAAAATAATAAAAAGAGCAAAGGTTTAGGCTGTTTGGTGCACTACTATACATTCACTCATTCAGACAGTCATGGATGGACAATCAGTTATAGTATGTATAATGTGTTTTGGCCTGCCAGTGTTATTGAGCTGTGAAACAACTGCAAGAAGGTGGTGAAATGTTGAACTGATAGAAGGCTTAAAGAGCATCAGTTGTAATCATTGTGGAACCCTTCCACCAAAAGCTTCTGGAGCTCACATATCTTTATAGGGTACCGGGTCAATATGCCACACCTGGAACAGCGCAGCAAGAACTGTGCACGGTATACTGTGCATGCATGTAGAGCAATAAGGGTATGATAGCGAACGGGAAATACCACTACCTTTGTCATTCTGCATGTCTATGAGGAGAAGTGAAGTAGCTGTGTGCTGGGGACCTGGTTAAACCGCTCCCATGGTTGAGTGGCTAGGGAACCAGCACACGGCATAATCGAGAGACCTGCTACCGTGGTTCAGTCCCCCCTCCCCAGGTCTCCCCTGCTACTATTTTTTTCAGGGTTTAAAAAAAACAGACTTCCACCCTCCTGAGTTTCTCCCCATCCCCAAAGTCCCCCCCTGGAGTTAGTTATTTAAGTTCTGGGGGGGGAGGGGCATGGAGGCTAAAAAAAAACCATAAAATCCCACTGTCGTCAATGGGCATGCTGTTTCCAACAGGTCGGTGTTTTGCCCAACTCTGTTTGTGGTCGGCACTGTTTTGGCTGTGGCATTTGTAGCCACACTGTTTTTGCATATGGCATAATGACCCTGTCTTTTATATGAATCCAGTAGTCCAGTTTCCAGAACTATTATTTCAAAATGGAAGGACTGTAATTTTGTCTCATTTCATGCAAGCCTATAAAGGCATCTTTTAATTATATTTTTTTACTATATTTTAGACGTCTTTTTAGATCAAATCAAAGCCACCAGTCAAGTGACAAGAGAAAGTTAACCATCACAGTAAGTTCAGTAAGACAGCAGTAAAAAATAAAGTACCCTTTCCACCCACCCACCCAACCAGCTACTTAAATGAGAGCTTACATTTACAAACGTGATCATCACCCTCAAATGTCTTTAGGGCCTGCATGATGCTGCAGAATTCCTCAGCAGTAGATGAAGCTAAGATGCCAGTAGAGAGACATAGAGTTGCTTTCAGTCCTATGAAGCTCACCTTTCTCCCCAGTAGTAGAAGTCTGAACAAGAGAGAGAGAGAGAGAGATGAGACATTGCATTTCTTTTAAAATTATATTTTTATTGCTTTAAATGAAAAAATAATACTTAATTCCACTCATGATATGCACCAAACATTACATATCGGGATCCCTCTAATGGGAAACAGCGTGATTAAGCAATCTAGGCAGTCTTAATTACAAATGCAGGGGTATGTCCAAGTTACAGAAAGACCAGGATAAGTTATGACACCTCATAAGCTGCACCCTGCAAGAGTGAGGAAAACATTCTCAGATAAGGTACCCCAAAGATACAGTTTGTTATAATCGTGTGACAAGCTATTATGTGTTTCCAGTCCAAACATTATAGTGTAAGTAATGATAAGCCCATTCCTGCTGCACTGCATAAAGAAAATTACATGACAAAACATGATGATGGACAAGAAAAATGTTTTAGACACCCCCTTCCCAATCCAACATACCAAAAAAGATGCTACAATTTAGAGGCGAAGCCCCCAAATTTGTTAAGTCTATAATAGTCTGGTGAAAAAAAAAAATGGTAAGCTACCAGTACCTTACTGAATATTATTGTCCGTTCAGTCACTTGATGTACAGCAGTTCCACGCCACATGTAGTCCACCATCTTAAAGTCCAACATGATCCAACAAACAGCAAACATTTACAGGTAATCCCCCAAATATAGAAATAACTATAGGTTACTAGGAGCTGCTCCAAACTCTTCAAACAAGTTTAAACTTTTAAATTATATTGCACAATCACATATATTCCAGTCCAGAGCCTTTGCCCCTAATGGAAACAGACACTTAGCTGTGACTCAAGTTAGGTTTCTTCTTCTTGATCCAGTGTCTCCTGTTGTCTTGGTGCGGCAGATCCTTTTGTGATAGCCTCAGCTTGTTTATCTGCCTCCACCATGTCTGTAAATTGGTAAAACGTGGCCCTCCTATTAAATACGCTGATGGCCAGTATAAGCAGAGAATGGACAATCCCAAGACTTTTGAGCAAAGCTCGAACCAAGTCAAACCTTGTTATCCTGACATGGGCTGTGAATGAGAGGTCTAAGAATGGGTGTAGCATTGTTGAACCTCTGTAATGTAGATACTGTGAGTTCCTGGATGCTTTAAGCAACATGGTCCTTGTAAAAGCACCTGTAGTTACTGATAAAAGAGTGCATGGCATGTTTCTCTATTGCTCAGTCATCCTTGGTGAAATATGATAGGCTTGACATGTTGGGCCACACTCTCCTGATCCAACTGTACTCCTTTTGGTTGCCAGTCTTTCAAAAAGGGCAAAAGGTCAACTCCTTCACTACCTTTCGGTATCCCAACCAACATCACATTTATGGCTCAATTAACATTTTCAAGAGCCTCCACACTATATGTAGGTTGAGTGCTCTCCTGGACAATTTTGCTAGTGGCAGCCAGAGCCTGCATCACTTGAGTCTCAGACAAATTAGCCGTATTGTAGTCCACTTTACTCTTAGTATCTTACCATCCCAAGATTTTTAAGATTGTCTCCACTTTTTGATTAATTACCTGCATTGAGAATGCCAGAGACTGCCATGGAGGACCCATAACTGTCCCTGACACAATAGTTGTTGAAGCCACAGCCTGTGCTCCAGAGAGCTGCTGATTTTTCAGGCCCCCTGCAGTCCTGTTAGGTGGCTTTGGCATTATAAAGATTGGTACCATTCTGCTCTGGACAGCAATGTCTCACTAATACTGTTGAAATAAAATTGATTTCAGCAGGTAAAACTTTGATTTTTGGCTTATTAAGTCAGAGTAAGTGCAGCGCTGCAGAAATGTGTTTCTTCTCGGCAGGGATGCTCCACAGCACCCTCCTAATTGGATGTCATTCAGGCCCACATGCCCTACACTTTTTCCCCACAGACATACAACTGGGAGAGTGGGAGAGAGGGAGATGAAGATAATTTTCGAGGCATCCTGCTCTTACGTCCCGTGGAAACACTCTTGACAAACCATTCCTGACACTTGAGCACCTGGAAGAAGCCCCATTCAGAAGGAAAGGGTAGAGGTGGGGGAGAGAGAGTGGATTCACTACTTTTTGGCCCAGAATTTTCTGTGAAAACTGAAAAACAATGGTAAAATGGAACAGGCAATTTTGCGGAAAACAACATTGAGCATTTTGCAATGTGTGGATTATGTTCAGCATTTTGTGCCATTTTATAGCGCAAAACCTCCTCTTTGTGCAAATTTATCGGCACTAACACTTCACTTAGTGTCAGTTTTCATGCAGAAAATCCTGTTTTTGTCACGTTAGCAAGCCAGCTCCCTGTACACTTGGTAATCATTTTTCACAAAAGAAATGGAACCCAATTGTTGTGCAAAAGAAAGACAGACAGACAGATGCTTCATTTCTAAAACAATTTTACCAGGCTCAATGCGCTGTAATAATATCAGTGAAACAGTAGAACAAATGCAATATAATATTAAATAAACAACAGAACAATCAACAACATAAAGACATAATAATTCAATATAATTCAATTTTATTTAGGGTGTTTTTCATTAAGACAAGTTTATTTGCAATGGTGTCCCTTCAGATTGTGCAGGCAGTTTCAATTTTCATTAATTCAGTACAATAAGAAAAATGAAATACAAACAGTACAATACAAAAATATCATGGTGCAAGGTAATGACATTAGAAGCAATACAGTAACTTTGATGCACTGTTAACTTATACTGCGAACCATTGTGTAGTATGCCATTCCGCCATCCCCTGGACAACACAGACCAAATAGGGGAATATTATTTTGAAATCAGTTAGTAGTGCTTTCTTTGGAGATGTCCTACTCCAAATCATCCTACTGTTGCAGTCAAACACATGGTCAGATAGTTCCTGAAATTTCTGTGATATTTCTAGAGAAATTCCATGCCTGCCTGTAGTACCACTGTGGGTCAGCACAGAGAATTTCTTTAGATATATCACAGAATATCTGGAAATATCTAATTGTATCTATGGCTACAACTATAAAGCTAGCTGGTAGGGAATTGCAAAGATAGGGGACATAGTAAGTAAAAAAATGAGTTGACCTTTGAGTTTTAAGTCTCGGGACAGTGCCATACTGACCGGCTGTTCTTAATGACACTGTTTTGGCCTTACCTGATGAGCACTCCTTTAGACCATCTGCAAAATGCTCATAAACGTTCTTCATTACAAACACAATTTGATGACATTTTCTTTGATTCTTTTTTTTTCAGTTCGGCTTATCTCTGTGCTGCAGGTGGGGATATTTCCCGACTCAGTGCCCCCGCATCCAACAACTGCCCTGGAACCAAAGCCCGTGGCTTACCTACTGCAGCAGGACCCCCGTAGAGGACACCAAGATTCACCATGTTTGGTCCTGGGCCTGACTGCGGCATCTTTCGGCACAGGGTCTGAAGCTTTCACACTGTGCTGCAGCACATGTTTTTCCCATGTGTTGGTCCCCCAAGGTGTGGACATGCAGTGATGTCAGTGCACAGGCATGCGTGTTCCCATGTATTCTCCGCAGATGTCGGCAACTACCTTCCCCTCTGTTATGTGGTCTTGACTTGGTGTCATACCTCTCAACTGTCCCTGATTTTCAGGGACGTCCCTGATTTTACCTCAGACCTTTACTCTGTCCCTCCTATAAATTGTGTTTCTATGACCAAACAGTGGGGGTTGTAAGCACGACATAATGTCAGACATTAATGTTTCAGATGTGTGCTTCCTTAGAAAATGCATTTTACACTACACCACTTATTCTACCAGCTTCCTGAGTAGATATCACCAATTGTCAAGATGCGTCCCTGATTTTAAACCTTTGTCCCTGATTTTTTTAAGACTTGTCCCTGATTTATGAGGCAGGAGGTTGAGAGGTGTGCTTGGTGTATTCCCGTTCTCCACCAGCAGTCACCCCAAGTGCCAGGCGCCAGGGACACTCATCCAACCTCTTCTTGGCAGGCCCTCTGATGCTCTGGGCTCATTCACAAACCTGGGTCATCAGCATCACATGCAGAAGTGCTACTGCTGCGCCAGCAGTCTGGCTCTGTCTTTTCAATTTCATACAAAAAAAAATTTAGGTCATCAACCATTTCCTCTGCACCAAATAATTTCTCCTCCTTGTTTTTAAATTTGAAATGTGTCTTGACATTCTGTCTCTGACTTAGATGTTTTACTTTGTCAACACATTTTAGGGCCATTTGCCTCATCAGTAGTTTTATTTTTGAAATAGTTTACTTTTGCTTGTCTAACTTCCTTGACACACTTGTTACGAGTGTCTCTGTAAGCTTCCCACTCCCTATATTCTGTTGAGCCTGAGTTTTTTCCCATTGTTTATTTTTTATCTGCCTTAGATTAGCTAAGAAACGGGGAGAACTGGGCTGCATTATGTTTTCTAACTTGTCTTGTTTTTATTGGCAGCTGTTTGTCATATATTGTCTCTAGCTCAGTCACAAAGAACATCCAAATGGTATCCAGATCCTGTTTCACTGTATATCCTGCAGATCACTGTCAAATTCCAGAAAGTCAAATTAAAAAAAAAAAGGATCTACTGTAGTATAGCTAACAAGTTTAAGAAGATCAATAGGCTTCTCCCTTCCCCTAATGCAGTTTGTTACATTATGATCGCTAAGGTTGGCCCATTGATGCAGTGGTAGCACTACCACTTCTGACACTGGTGACCTGAGTTTGGAAACGACCCTAGGTCATCAGGGGATAGCTGGGTGGAAACAAAGGGTTGCTTTCACACCTAAAACCAAAACTGTCATCTGTGGAAGCACAGGCGGTGGTCTCAGACTCTCTGAATCAGGAAGGGAGGACACTGTTAGATACTTGGCTGCTGTGTGCATCAGCATGTCACCAGCCTGGATGTATATCCTTCGCGCCAACTCTCTCTGGGGTTGGGACTACAGGGGATAAAAGCTCGCAAAAATTCTCGGCCTCCAGCTGTGTGACACCGGGATCCTGGGAGTGCTGGGGATCCTGGTACACCAGGACCCAGCCGAGAAATCGGGGGTATATCCCTGAGCTGCTGTCTAGGGAAAGTATACATGAAAAAAACATTGTGATTGCTAAAAGATCAGCCAGAACTCCTGCAGCTGGTGGGATTCTTAATATTCATATGTGTGAACTCTATAATGAGCTGTTTTAACCCCAGCTCAGTTGCCACATTTTGTAAATGATGAGATTTCTTGAGAGAGTGCCAGTCCATGTTAAAATCTCCTAGCAATAACAACTTATGTGAGTCTGCATATACAGTATGCTAGGGATTCCAAAAATTTAGTTATGCTTAAAGGGGCCAATTTTGGAGGTCTATAACATCCAGTTAGGAGAACTGTTTTACCAAAATTCAATGTTAATTCCACAGCTGTATTTTCACAACACTCAAGGCTAATATCACATTTTTATTTTATTAACAATAAGTTCATCTACATAGTAAATTATTAGTCCCAACTTTTGTTCCTGTCTGCCCTTAAAAAACTGTAGCATTGAGTCATCTATTTTTATATTTGGCCATGTTTCTGAAAAGAGCATTATAGCGGGTTCTTTGCAGGTGGCAAACTCATGGATTTCATCCATTTTCCCTTAACACTTAAGAACAAATGCATGCGGAAGGAGACACCTCCCTTAAGTTTTTGCAATTCACTGTATTTTTACCGAGCTGCCTGCCGCCCTCAATCAGCTTGGTCATGGCTCACCCGGCTTCCTGCTCCCAAAATCAGCCACCCCGATACCCATTGGCTTGGCCCCCCACGGTGAGGGGGCCAGCGTGAGGGGTGGCTAGATGCCGTGGGCCGAAATAGTCTAGGTCGGGGTCTTGGCCTGGGAGCACATTGAAGCTGCGGCAGGCTTCATCCATGGCGGCCGGCAGCTCCGGGTTTTCCCGGTTTTCCCACCCTGAGGGGAGGCGTGCAATGATGCAGCGTCCGTCTGCCTCTCCCACCCCTTGAGTAAACGCGGCGGCGTGGTGTCCACCAGCCTCGCTGAGCCCCATCACTCCGGTTGCTAGCCCAACCCTCCCCGGAGAAGGAGAGAGTCCGTCGGACGCTCAATCCTTCTCCCCTGGCCGACCCTCGGCGACCCGGTCTGTTCCGAAGCCGGGTCACGGCGATAGCGAAATCCCACCGCTGCACCAATGGGCCGGATACACCTCCCTTAAGTTTTAAATCTCTGGAAAGCCAGTGACAGCGGGGCCTGCCATGAGATCATCCCAACTGGGATCAACTGACAGTGATAGTGCAGAGGAAACCCTACAGTCTCTTAGCCGTAAAATGCAGGTGCTTCTCTCCTCAGTCTCCACTATGAACAACAAGTTAGACAGTCTATCTGGGATCCTAACCCTACTGAGACTGTGGTGGATCAACGTAGTGGAGATGTGGGGGTCGTTAAGAAACAAGCAGACAAATATAAAGTTGGCACCCTGGGCAGAGCAAAGGAGGCACAACATACTAATAATAGGATTGAGTTACTGGAGAATCACATCCAGAGTGCAAATGTCTGGGTTATTGGCCTCCCTGAGGGTACTGAAGGGGACCACCCCAACTCTTTATTAAGGAATGGCTGTCCGAACAATTTGAGAGTCAAGGTTCCTCCACTGACTGGAGAATCATGAAGGATTATGGAATGCGACCCCATGGACAGACTATAGGAAGGGTCCCCAGAGCTTTAATGGTTGTCACGGGCAGTATGGGCTCCAGAGCTCAGATCCTTAATGTGGTGAAAAGACTCGGACACATAGTTTACCTTTTTCTAGATGTCTCATATGTGACCTCACAATGCCGGAAGAAATTTGATATTGCACGGGTAAAACTGCAAGAACTGAACAACCCACATGCCGCCTTGTTTGCAGCCAAACTTCACCTTGTGCACGAACATAAAGTTTATGGGTCTGATTCTAGAATGGTTATGCATGTCGCAAAGTGACTTGCGCCAAACAAAATGGTGCATGTAGCACTTTGTACCATGCGTAATGACATTCGGTATTCCAGAAGGCAGCCTGTGACATGTCTTTTAACAATAGTAATTAGAGTGTACCTGGACCTACAGGAGTCACTATTTAGGGTAGAGAGGCACAGGACTCCTTATTATGATGTAGATATAGAGATTTAAAAGCAGCTAGGCTGATGGGGTGAATTAATTTCAAAGTTTTTTGCAGCTTGCTTCACAGTTGAGAAAGCACAAAGCTGATGGCTGCTCTGCTAATGCGAGATTTTGCTTTGTAAACATAAAGGTAGATATATGAGGTGCTTCTCAGGGCATACTTCCCCAGAGTGCAAAGCGGTAAACAGAGTGAGATATACTGGAGCAGGTTATTTGAGATAGCTTTGTATGTCCAAACCGCAGCATTTTTTTGCCGTCTGTAAGCAATGGATGACCATCCCACTGCTGTGTACAATGCACAGTGGTGGGTTGAGTAAGGAAGACCCGTGATAAATCTTATGGCTCTGTGACAAAGTGTATTGAGTTTGGCTAGGGTACCTGCAGGTCCCTGACTATATAGAAAATCTGCATAATCCAATAAGGAAAGAAAGGTAGTTTGAACCAGTTTCAGTTTAGCGTCTCTTGTGAGGAGATTATTAATCCCAAAGAACAGACCAAGTCTTTGTCTAAGTTTCTTTGCCAGTTCTTCTAAGTGATCTGTGAAAGTAAGTTGATGGTCTAACCAGACTCCCATGTATTTGAACTTTGGTACATAGTCCAACCGCTCACCTAGAATGGTAGCAATCTGCAGGAGTGTCCCAGCAATCGTAGGATTTATTGCATTGTGAAGGGGCGAGAGGAACATTGCATTGTTTTTGGTTTTTTTTTTTTGCATATAAGAGCAGTTTCCGGTTTATAAGCTGATGTTGCAGCAGATTAAATTCATTTTGAAGGGCTTTACAGGCCACATCAGGGGTGGGGCTACTAGCATAGAGTACCATATCATCCGCGAATAGGTATATTTGTGCTTCTTTGATGGGGGCATCTATGCTGTTAATATAAATGGTGAAGAGCAAGGTACCAAGAATGGAGCTTTGTAGTACACCCCTCAATAGGGGTTTTGGTGGAGAAACTTCCCCTTCTGCCTTTATTTGTTGAAGTCATCCCAAGGAGTAGTTAGAGAACTATTTAAGGGATAGGGAATCCAAACCAATGTTCCAGAGGGACGACAGAAACAGTCTGTGGTCAATGGTATCGAACACCTTGCTTAGGTCCAAGAAAACTGTGCAGACAGTTTTTTTTGTCTAATTCAAGCTGCCAGTCATAGGTCACCTTGGTTAGAGCAGAGATTGTGCTGTGCTCTAAAACTGAATTGTAACAGGTTGAGCAATTTTTCTGATTCCAGGTACTTCCAAAGCTGGGAGTTCACTGTTTTCTCCAGCATCTTTGACAGGATTTGAACTATGGAGATTGACCTGTAGTTATTGAGGTCACTAGGATCTCCTGACTTAAACAAAGAGACCACAAGTGCATTTTTCCAAATGGGCGGTAGGTCACCCTGGAACAAGGATAAAATTGAAGAGATGAGTAACTGGGACTGCAAGGACATAGTAGCCGACCTTTAAGAAGTACGGGTCAATGAGGTCGGCAACAGCACTTTTCCTAGTGTCCAACTGTAGGAGAAGATCTTCAACTTCTTTCAGGGAGGTAGAGTGCAGATAGAAGGATGGACTGGGGATGGATTTTTCTTGTGTATCCAATCCAAGTTGTTGGCAGAGGATATTTGAAGGAGAAGAGTCAAAGGCTAGCCCTGCAGTGGCAAAATGATTATTGAGAGCATCGAGGATAGATGGTCTGTCGGAGATGACAGTATTGTCAATCAATAATTTAGTAGGTAGGGAATTAACAGTGGTGTGACCTTCAATGTCTTTGATCGTCATCCAGAATTTGGAGGCATTTCTTGAGGAGCTCTCCAGCTGAGAGCAGTAGAAATTAGCTTTGGCTTCTCTGACCATTTTGATGCAGAGATTCCTCACCCACTGGAAAGAATTCCAGTCCTTTATTAAATTAGTTTTCCTAGCAGTTCTCCAGAGTATATCCCTACTCCGCAAAGCATCTTTCAGGTCTTCTGTAAACCACAGACAGGATTTGTTTCTGGCACAAACTTTTACTATGGAAGCATACTTGTTGAGAGCCCATAGCACAATTTCTGAGAAAATATCATAAGCCGTAGTCAGGGACTTGGCTAGATAGAAGTCCTGCCATCGCATGGAGTCTCTTAGCTCTGATATATACCTACGGAGATCACAGTTGCATATGCACCTTTTAAAGGAGGATTGTGGTGCAGTTGTGAATTTAAGCGTGGATCTTACACACGTGATGAAGCAATGGTTGCTAACATCAGAGAAAAAGATGCCAGCATGGGAGAATAAATGGGGTTTGTTAACTAAAATGATATCCAAGAGAGTACTGTTTTTAGGGTTGAGCTTGTTAGGATGAGTAGATTCATTTATTAGCTGTGACAACCCAAGGGAATCACAGAACATTTTAAGTGGGGTGGATGCACTGGAAAGCCAGTCTAAGTTGAAGTATCCTAGTATGATATACTCTGAAGATACCAAGCCCAGGATGTTTCCGAGATGTTTTAACAACTGTAGTCTGGCTGATGGGGGTCTGTAGCATACTATTATACATAATGAGATGCAGGTAGCAATTTCAATCTTTAATGACAAGCTTTTGAATTCTTTTGGGATAGAGGTTGTGTCAGTCATGGATGCAGGGAATTTATCCTCGATGTAAATAGCTACCCCACCATGTCTAGTTTGCCTGTCAAGGCCTGTAGCAAGGCTAACAGGATACTGGGATGTATCGGGAGGGGTACTGATAGCAGAAGAAAGGAGGTAATACTTCCCCTTTACAGATCCCTGGTGAGGCCTCACCTGGAGTACTGCGCCCAGTTCTGGAGCCCTCACCTCAGAAAGGATAAGGATAGGTTGGAGACAGTGCAGCTCAGAGTAACAAAAATAATTCAAGCCAGCAAGCAAATCCAATGAGGAGTGCCTCAAGGCACTAAACATGTCCTCACTGGAGACCAGAAGGGAGAGGGGAGATATGATAGAGACCTTCAAGTTCCTTAAAGGAATTAACAAAGTGAACTGCAGGGAACTATTCAGCCTGAATACTAATTCGCGGTCATGTGGACATGAATGGAAATTAACAGGAGGTAGATTCAGGAGAGATGTGAGGAAGTATTACTTTACAGAACCTTGGAACAGTCTGTTTGCTGAAGTGGTGGGTGCGAAAACAGTGAGGGGATTCAAGCAGGGCTGGGACATAATGAAAGGAATAGTGGTTACTGGGGGCAACAGGACCTAGGAGGAGAATAAAGAGAGGATGGGGAGGGTTAGTACCCTGGAGGAACAGTTGGTTCCAGCGATTATAGGGAACTTGACAGACTAGAAGGACCTCTGTCTTTTTCTGCCGTCATTGTCTATGTCTCTGTGTTTCTACTTTCCAGTTGGTATAGTGCATTGATGTTTCCAATCTTGGATATGTGTAATACTGTTACTATGTTTATTATGCAAATTATTAAAATATAATTACAAAAAAGAAGGTGGTTTTGGAACGCAGTGCTGAACCAAAGTGTAGAATGTCAAGGTGGTGAACAATTTTTAAAGTTTTTTTGGAGGGAGGCATACAATCTTTAAATGTGGCTGGGATGTGCCATCTCAAAATATGGTGGGGCACACAATCTCAGAATGCTACAGGAACACATATTGAGGAATCTGGCAGGGACTGGCAGTTTTGGAATATAGTTGGGATGCACACTGTTGGAATCTGATAGGACACCATTTACTCTGAAATTGCTTGTCCCTGCCACATTCCAGAATTACACCCATCTACCACATTTCAAAATTGTACATCCCAGCCGCATTCTCAAATTGTGCATCCCAATAAATTTCCAAATTACAAACTCCTGCCACATTCAGAAGTTGCATTTCAGTGCCATATTCTAAAATTGTGCATCACTGCCACATTCCAGAACTGTGCATCACTACCACCACATTCCGAAAAGATGCATCACTGCCACAGTGCAGAAGTGTGTTCGTCACCACCACATTCTGAAAGTGTGCATCACTGCCACATTCTGAAACTGTGCATCACCGCCACATTCGAAACTGTACCTTCCTGCCACTAGCACATTCCAAAATGGCTCCTTCCTGCCATATTCTGAAATTGTGTGTAAACTTCCACATTCTAAAACTGCTTGTCTTTGTCATAGTCTGAAAATATGCACATCCACCGTATTCCAAAATTGTACATCCCCACCACATTCTGAAAATGAGTGCCACTGCCACATTCTGATATTGCATGTCCAAGCCACATTCTAAAGTTACACATCCCTGCCTCATTCTGAAATTGCATGTGACTGCCACATTCTGAAACTGCATCACCACCACATCCTGCGATTCTGTGTCCACACCATATTGTGAAATTGCATGTTGCCAGCACAATCTGAAATCAAGCATCCCAACCACATTTTGAAACTGTGCATCATCACCACATGCCAAATGTATGCCTCCATGACACATTAAGAAATGATGTATCCCTTCTACCTTCCACAACTATGTGTCTCCTGCATTTCAAAATTGTGTCAGCCACATTCCAAAAATATATGACACCACTGTATTATGAATTTTAGCGTCCCTGCGACATTCCAAAATTATGTGTTCCAGCTACTTTCTGAGATTATGTCATTGCTGCATTCCACATTTGCCACCTGGTGACATTTCGAAATCTCATACCTGCAGTATTCTAAAAACTGCACACAACTTTGTCATTCTAAAGCCATGTTTGCGGGTGCATTCCAACCCCTTGTCACATTCTGAAGTACTGTACCTTGCATCTCTACATTATGGAAGTGCAAATGCTGACCTACCCAGTGTCAGTTTTCTTTTTTCAAATGTTTTCTATAACAGCAGTTTTATGTAACATGGGAGAAATAAGTCATACAAGGAAGTTTGCAGGGAGGACTAGGCTGCGAGTTCAGGTAATGACATCTTCAGTAGCTCTTCTCCAAAAAGGGCTTTTTTGAACAGGCAATGAATTAAGGGTTATAAAATGATGTGTAACTTTTAAACAAAGTAACTTGGAAATCTAATTTTTGCGATGAGGCTGATTGGGGATATGCTGATCCAAATTTTGAATTTATTGATGCTAGAAATTTTGGCTGGACTCCCTCTTTAATATAGAGAAGCCAAGGTTGGGGTTGATGTCACTGGATGCTAACACACTGACAAAAACAAACAGTTTAAATATAGCCTCAGAGTATTTCCTTGATCCAAAAAACAGACTTTTGCCTTTATATGGTGTAACAGTTTTTGCAGTGAAATCTTGTGGGTTCAGCCTCTAACAAGACCTAAAATCATTTGGCTTAAATCCAATGTTCCAAAGAGGATGAGCTGTGGGAGTACACCTCGGTAAAACTTTGATTACCTTGCCCTCCTTACTGGAATTCTGCCCACTCTTTTCATCATGTTTCACAGAATTTATGGGGCTCTATGTCACTTAGGAGCAATAAGAAGAGGTAATACCATTTGTTTTCCATTTTCAAAATCAAAGAAATGGGAGGGTACTTAAATACCTTAAGTAGTAAATTGCACTGTGCAACAATTGTAATAAATAAGTAACATGATGATTTTATGTAATTTGGGGAAAAATAGGAAAAAATTGATTTTTAAATTTGGTCAAATGGAACTAGCCATTTTTGAAAATAGAAAATTATTGGTTTGTCTACCTTTAGATGGGGGGTACTGCCATATTGGTTAGGATTGGCAAATGGAACCAGGATTGAAGTTCTGATGTTAGTTTCATTCTTAATAGATAAGGGAAGTGGTGGTGGCCTTCTTGGTACAGTGATGGCCATTGATACTGTATGATGCAGAATATCCATTTATATCTAATATTCAGATAGATTGTGATACTGTACAGGAAATCCCCACTCATTTCATTGGATTTCTAGGATATTTCCTGATATATTCACATATAGTGCAACTTGTCACTGGCTAACAGTATATGTTGCATCATCCTGAGTGAAGTCAGGGAGCTGTATGAACTTGTACCGTGAGCTGTAAACCTGATAACACCACTTATTTTACTGATAATGGCAACTGGAAGTAGCTATTCATGGCCTGACCATAGTGCTTCTCTAGCACCCATAAGATGCTGGATGTCAGACATCTACAGCTAGAGGAATAGTTTTTTAGCTAGAGGAAGTTAAATGACTCTGTGCCATACCTCTAAACTGTCACACATTACGAGGTGCGTCACTCATTTTACCTCTCAGAAACCCTCTATCTTACATTGCACAGGTGATATTCCACACTGCCCACTGAAACTTCAGTACAGAAATTGATAATAATCTGTGATACTCAGTTATCAGCAAGCATTAATAACATAAGTGTACAGATTTAGACTGTGTTCTGAGCTTGCAATGTCATTTTTGATAATGTGTCACACATTTTGCCCATTTGTCACACATACTGTCACACATTTGAGTGATGAAAAGTTGAGAGGTATGCTCTCTGCTAGTAAAAAAAAAAATCAGACAATCTCAAAATGTCAGATTCTGGTCTGTACTAGTACGCAAGCTGCAGCTCAACTAAGGTCTTCAGGGGAGGATCCCCTCCCCACCTCTGACCTGCTCCTCACCCTCTCCTAATGCATCCCAACATTGACTTTCTGTCTTGACTGCAGTGGAACAATCCCTGCCTGATTGCATTTACTATTCAGTTACCATGAGATCCTTTCTCTCAGTTGTACTATTCACTGTTGTACCATATTGGGTGTTCAGCATGTGAGAGTCACGTTCCTCACCCTTAGGTGTGGTACCTTGCACTTCCCCTCTTTAAATCTAAGCCCATGGGGGAATGTAAGGTACTACAGCTAAGGGTATGTAATTTGGATTGTACATACGCCCTCTGCGGTAGACAGCAGTGATCGAGGATAAGAATCTAGGAGTGGTTGTGGACAGTAAGCTGAAACCAGACGAACAATATGCTGCTGCCCTCGTGAAAGCAAGTGCAGTGTTGGGCTGTATTAGGGGAGCGGTAAGGCGCAGGTGAGAAGGGGCTTTTATTTCAAACTGTCGAAATTGACCTCTGGGGGTTAACAGCGGTGTCCCTTTTGAGAATGTTTGACTTCATTTGGACTTTCAGTTTTCATTTCCTTTTCAAATTTGTCCTGTCGCAAAATGTTGACACATTCATTTCATATGTTGTATGTTTTTTTAAACTTATATTTCATATCTTTAAAGATGAAGCAAAACATTACAGTATTACTCATGACAGACGTCACAAATCCAACAACAGGATCCACCCAATGCAGCAGTTCCCTGTGGTCTAGACAATCTGGTATAAGGACAGGGGGGGATTGCAACATATGCATGGTTCCCAACATCTTTTAACAACATAGCTACACCCTGCAAGCATGAGGAGGTCATTGATGTGGCATATTGGTCCAAACATACAATTTATACTCAGTTACTTATATTGATGTGACCCTTTGACATACATTCCTCATAAATACTGTAATAGATGTTAGCACTTCCCCCTGCTGATGCAATAACAGTAATCAATGTACCATCACAAATATGTGTCATAAACGTTAAACTTGGACAAAAAAGAAAGTAGGTCTTAAAAGGGAGCTAAGCACACAAATTATAATTTGGAGCTCAGTTTTAAAGCAATGATTAGAATACCCTTTTACTGCTTAAAATTATACAGTTTTGAAGTGCCCTGATGATAGTAAAGAGAAATTTGACAGCAGAGATCATCATAAAGTCAAGTACAGTAGCAGAGTCCATATAAAACAGCCACATAACCATGAGGCAGTCGACATTTTAATTAGTCCCAACATAAAGTCTATTCCAATATAAACCTTAAACTGATAGATTAATGGACCTGTATTGGCCAACACGAAGAGAACAAACACTTCTAAGAACAGTGCAGGTTTAAAGTTCAGTAGATTTTACCACATTGCAGTCCTATCAATCTGTCATCTTAGGATTCAACCCTTGCAATCAGTACACTTATCAGGGCCTCACAACATTCAAGTTGTTTCTTCCTCTTCCGAATCAGGGTCTTCACGAGCCTCCTGGTCTCCAGCCTGTTCATATTCCCTGGTGATATCTTTTACCTTTTCCCCAGCCTCGCCAATGTCTGTATTGAAACGTGTGCCTGCCATAGTGGATCTGCAGGTGGGCAGGCATTAGCAGTGAATGAACAACTCCAAGGTTTCATAGTTTCATTTGGAATGCATCAGACTTTGTGCTGCGGGCACACATCTCAAATGAGAGATCCGGAAAGATATGTGACGTTTAATCTTCATAGCTGAGATTTTGAGAAGCTCTGGATGCTTTCAGTAATATGTCTGTTGTAGCCATGCTACCAATCACCAACAGTTTTGTCCCTAGTAACTCCCTCTGAGCTTCCATGGCATGTGTTGACACTGGGTAGTCTGTCTGAAATAAATGTGCCATATCAGTCTGTTCCAAGCAGAAGCCCTCGGTAGCAACTCTTCTAAAAATTTTAAGAGGTCAGTCCTTTCGACTCCCCTTCCCCAGAAACCCTACCAGTTGGATGTTGGATGCCCGGAGCTTCCAAGCAATACAGAGTTGTGTGTTCTCTTGGACTGATTTGCTGGTCATGGTCAGGGCTCGAGTAGTGTGCTTTTCTGCTGAATTAGCAGTTTTTGTGATGAGTTCAAATTTTTATGTCCTAGTAACCCAAATGCTTTCGGACGGTCTTCTCCTTAAGAGTCCATTGACTGCATTGATGTGACCATGGACTACCAAGGTGGCTCAGTCCCCATCTCAGATGTCGAAGCTGGCTGGGCCACAGCCTAGCTTCCTGACTTCTACTGGTTCTTGGGGCCTCCTCCTCCTCCTTCCTGTTTCGGTCAAACCATGGTTAAAAAAAAAAATATATATATATATATATCTCAATTCTGCAGCAAAAGAACTGCCGGGTTCTTGTGAAATAAAGCAGGTTTGCTAATATTTTCCAATTTTTCTATTCCAGTAATGTTTCAGAATTTCAGAGCAGCAGAAAAGTGTGTCTGTTCAGCAGCAGTACTCAACAGCGCCTCCCCCCATTATATATGTTTTTTTTAAAGAGGGAATTTGGACCCCAGCAAGAAACACAAATCACATTCAGCATCACCAGAGCCTGATTACACAGCATTTCTTAACCATTCTGAATATTTGAGCAATAAGGCACGACAAGGTGTGTGTTATCACGTAATAACCTCACTCCTGGGTGGGTTGAAGCATGAGGCGAAGCCTAGTGCTTCCACCACCCCAGGAGTAACGTTATGTAAGGTAATAATACCCAACAGGGTGGGCGTTATTGGGATATAATGTACCGCCAAGGGACTTAATGAGGCCCGATGCTGCAGGTGGAGGGCCTTATATCCCCTGGAAGGTCCGTTATATCCCATAACGCCCAGCCTGGAGGGTATTATTACACTTAGATAATGGGCTATAGGTGTAATGTTTTGGAAAAATATATAACAATAAATATTTGTATATAGAAATTATATAAAAAACCAAAAAAAGTAACTCTTGTAGTAAAGTAATCCCTGCAGTAGTGGAATGACCACAGGAGGGCACTGCCGTGTTTGTATGTGTGCCATGAGCTTCTGCTGGTTGCTTTCTTTTTACACACAGTGAGATAGGAGAACTGCTTCTTGAGCTTGTCGCCTTGATTTTTGTCTGTCTTGTTCGTTAGTCAGATGCGGAAAGAGATGCGACGTCATTATTTTATTTTATTTTGCATTGCCTGGTTATAGGTATTTTAAAATAGGCACCTGTTTATTTTTCATTTTGCTGAGATCTGAAATGTGGCACCGTGCAACTCTGGAATTCACTGTAAAAGTATCTTGACAGGGAGCGTGGCCGCGCTGAGTAAGGACATTTAAGTTATTTAGAAGGAAAAAAAATGTTTAGTATTGCTGTACATTTCCTTTGGAGTGTAGTGTGGCAGTGTGTAGAGAAGTCAGTTTGACTAAGCGAGCGGGAGAAAAATGGCTGGTGGCAGGTTTCAATTTCAGGGTGCCCAATGATAGTGTTAGTCATAGGGCAGTGCCAAGTGGAACTTGTTTTTTAGCGGGCAGTTGTTAAAAAATAACAGCCCAGGTGGCAGGCTGTTTCTGCCAATCAGGAAGCGAGTTTGACTTTACCCATTATCTAATACACAATAACACACACCTTGGAGTGCCTTATTGCAATTATACAATGGCTTGATGTTCTACAAAATTAAAAAAAAAATTTAATGTTTTTAGTAGATTTTTAGTGAGGCAGTATATCTTTGTTTCTTAAGAGAAGAGAAAATAATAGGGGGTGCTCAGCCATACAGTGATGTTATTGTGTAAGAACATCACTGTCTCAGTCATACACTGACCAATCAGAGTCCAGGATTCTTTCTCGCCATTGTATAATATCCATTATGTTCTGTACTATCGAGAACATCAACATGTAGCTGGCCTGGTAAAGAAGCAGTAGCAGTTTTGCTCAGTATGCAGGCAACCTGGATTTGGAAGGAGAGACTGGTCATTCTGAAGCTGGCAGAGGGAGGGAGGATTGAGTATCCCGAGGACTGCTCTTCTCCCTCAGGGAAGGAGTTATGTGTCTTCCACAGCTTACCTTACACCTAGAGGTGGGTAGGTGCCAGCACAGTCAGGGTTTCCAGCTGAGGCGGGATACCGGTGGACTTTGGCACGGCTATTGGTGTATGTGCTAGTGCATGTCACTGCACTTTCGGTGTTACCAAGGGGAGAAATGATGGGAGGAAAAATCCCTGGCCAAGGCTTGATGATGACAGGCCCCCATGCAGGCTTCACACCACCTTCTGGGCACGCCACAGGCTGGATCCTACCTCTGAGGGGTCTAGCTAGCAATGAAGGCCCTACCATAAAGGGTAAGTCATGGGCGATGAGCAGAAGTAAACAGAGACAGTGGGGGATGGGGCTAGGAGGTGTTCATCAGAAGGGGGCTGACCAGGCATTGGGGGAAAACAAAACCTTGATTAAAAAAAAAAAGAACATCCACATAAAAAAATAATTTTTACCCTTTACAATTCCCTATCAGTTGAGGCTTATTTTGGAGCAGAAGTCATAACGTTATGCGGTCTGGTGGTTAGAGCACTAGCTTGGGAACCAGGAGATCACCAGTGCATTCACACTAGAGCTAAACACTCATTCTGTGATCTTGCGAAAGTCACTTAATCTCACAGTGCTGCAGTCCACCCAGCTGCAGAAATGGATAGAAGCAGGAGGACCACACTGAAAATAAGATGTTGCATCTCAGCCGGGCTGTCTGGGTAAATAAATGGTAAAATGAAAACAGTTGTTTCCTGTTTATGACATTATAGTCAGTTGCTATATAAATGACTGTGATGTGCCAAGCATTGCATTATGACTTCAGCTATAGAATACACCTGGGCTGTAGATGAGCTGTAATGCACGACACCTCTCTCTTGTATTAGGTCACAAATGCCACTCTTTATTTGTTTTTGTTCACTGGGTGAGTGCACGAGACATAAACGCCTATTTTCAGGCACAGACTCGTACAGTTTCAAGAGCAATCCCACACGCTTTCTTAGGCTAGGAGGTCCGCAAACCAAAGAGGAGAGTGGTTCTGTTACCCTAAAAATGTGAGACCACTGTTAGAATCACAAGAATGGCTTCGATGGCTGTATGAATATATTATTGATCGAAATAGTCAATAAAATGTTAAGCATTTTTAAAAAGTCTCCTGAACATGGCTGTTTCCATGGTATCTGGGAGTGTGACACACTTTACAAAACAGAGTGTCTATCACGCAGGGGAGGTGGGAGCTCGTATTGGTCTTGGAACACACTCTCAATCTATACTACGGTAAATACCCGTAGCAATGCAGAATGAAATTACTTGCAATTCAAGTTTTCAACAGTGTAGTCCAATTGTGTTCTGCTAACACCTAGCCAATTTTTTTTGTTTGTTTTGCTGGTGGTAGGATTCTCCACCATACTGTTCTGTGATTTTAGTATGGTGTTACTTTACAGTGTACTGAGATGTGTAAAAAGAACTTTCTTTTGCTGGTTAGAGGGCAGATCTGTGACCCTGGAGACCAAGGTCTGAATCCCACCGTCATCACTTACCCTGAGAAAGTCTGTGCGCTCAACCTCTCTGCAATCTCTTATCTATCAGTGTACTCTTTGACCTTCTGTGTGCTCTGAAAAACAGCAGCAACCTTCTTGCCCCTCCCTGGCATATAGTTTATATAAAGTTCTGTATAAAACAAAATTCCTTTCCTTTCCTTTCTGAGGCATTTATATATGACTGTATAAGCACTGAAAATCATGTTTCTGCTTTTTGTATGTATTATTTGAGAAATAAGCACTGTGACACACAAAAACATCCATTTTGTTACCTGACCTTTTTTTTCATCAAAAAGATAGGAAGACGATCATGGGCCCTGTGCATTGAGGGGCAGATTGCTTATGCACCGCAGACCTGCAGTGCATGGGCAACCCTAAGTCGGAATGCCAGGAACCAGAGGTCCAGTGGACTCCAGTGGCATTCTTGGAAGGGGTGCATACCCAAGGCATACTCAGTCTCCCGGCTGATCATACAGCTATGCTCTGTGGGCAGTTCAGGGGCTTGTCTGAGGGTATGTCCGCATTACGTGCCATGCACCAAGGCATTGCGTGCTGGGCAAGGGGGCACAGGATACAGCAGCAGGGACCATGTCATGTCTTTTGCATGCCTTCCATGACACCTGTTGGTTGCAGCAGGACAGGGAATCCTCCCACCATGCTGCTCCAGCCCACTGGACTGACAGGGAGAACGGGGCGAGGGGGTAGCCATTTGTGCACTTGCTTGTACTTTTAAATTTGTCCAGTCCTGCATCTTCTCAGAATCCCCTGCTTGCATGGAGCAGGGGATCCACTTCGGAACACAGGATGGGCATCTGATTGGATACCTGCCTGTGTTCCTCAATCTGCCCCTACACAGCTACATAACAGGGGGTGGGGCCACTGACAGGCACCCTGTTAAAAGGGTGTTGACATACACGCACCCTGCACTTGTGCCCAGGTGTGGAGTTACACAGGCCAGGTACGTGAATCAGACATACCCAGCCCACAACAGTGCATAGCCCCCTTGTTTGTAGGTTTTTAAGACACCTGTCCTCCTCGCCATTTGAAAATCATAGCTGGCACCAAACAATTCAGTAATGCATTGAAGGTCTACAGCTCTGGGCTCTCTGTCTGTACCTGCAGTGCCCAAATCTGGTTCTGCTTGAACTGTATTACCTTACACCAAAATTGTTGCGTATATGTCTCTGAAATCTGTTGCCATGCTTGCTCCGTGTGTATTTTGTTAGGTATCTGCATCATGTCATAAAAAGCACCAAAACACAGCACTCCTCAGCCGGAAAAATAATTAAATAATACTTTAATACTTACAAGCTTGAGCCCTTCACCTGCTTGGCATTTTTTGCTCCCTTTTCTACATTCACTATGTAAGTATTAAAGTATTATTTAATGATTTTTCCAACCGAGGAGTGCTGTGTTTTGGTGCTTTTTATGCTTTGGTTGTACACTTGCACCCTCCATGTGCTACAGAACTGTTTTGTTTATCCTTTGTTCAGATCCAGGTCATTTCTGTCAGTACACTGAGCCAACCCAGTTAATAAAACTACAGTAAATAAATGTTTTGATCTCTATTAGAATAGCTACTGTATGTAAGGTCTTAAAATCTTGTGTCTAAATTTTCACAGCATTGCCATATTTCATTACCTAAGCTGCATTTTCAAAGTAGTGTAGTACATCTGTCCATGACACTTCAAGGAGACCTTGTTGCTCCTCCATAGACACATACAGACAAATAAAAAATAGAAAAGAAAATGGGAACTGTGGTTCCAGTTTTCCCCTCACCACCTCAGCAGGAACAACCCTTCCTTCCTTTTTTTTGTTAGGTACTTATCTGTGGGAGGTTTCTATGCATAATAGGTACTTACCTATGGGAGGTTTCTTTTTATAATAGATACTTGCCTGTAAGAGTTTTCTGCCTGTAACAGGTACTTACCAATGGGAGGTTTCTGTTTATTATAGGCACTTTCCTACGAGAGGTTTCCGTTCATAACAGGTACTTGCCTGTGGGAGGTTTCTGTTTATAACAGGTACTTAGCTATGAGATGTTTCAGTTTATAACAGGTACTTACCTATGACAGGTTTCTGTTTATAACATGTACTTAGCTATGAGATGTTTCAGTTTATAACAGATACTTAGCTATGAGAGGTTTCTGTTTATAATAGGTACTTAGCTATGAGAGGTTTCTGTGTATCATAGGTACTTACCTGTGGGAGGTTTCTGTTTATAATAGATACTTACATAAGAAAGGTTTCTATTTATAATATGTACTCACCCGTGGGAGGTTTCTGTTTGTAATAGGTACTTACCCATGGGAGGGTTCTGCTTATAATAGGTACTTAGCTATGAGAGGTTTCTGTTTGTAATAGGCACTCACCTGTGGGATGTTTCTGCTTGTAATAGGTACCTACCTATGGGAGGTTTCTGTTTGTAATAGAATTCCATCCAGAACAGCGTTCCACCACACACTATAGAGACAATGTGGGCGCAGGTTGTAACAGACAGGGGGAAGAAGTATCAGAATGGGATGGTATATAGACCACCATCACAAAATGGGAGGAGATTAGGGGTAGCAAGACTAGAGGAGCTGCTGCTAATGGGGGACTTCAGCATGTTGGATGTGGACGGGAAGATCCCAGTGGTGGCAAGTGCATAAAGCCAACAGCTGCTAGAAGGTTTTTAGGATGCATTCCTAATGCAGAAAATAGGGGAGCCTACTAGGGAGGCAGTCATCTTTGACTTAGTACTTACTAGTAAGGACAGTGTTGGGGGGGGGGTTCCATGCTGAACCCACTGGGAACCAGCGACCATCAGACAGTTTAATTTGACATCAGACTTGAAGCAAAGCAAAAGCAGTCCTAGGTTTAAGTCCTGGATATTAGGAGAGCTGAGTTTGGAAGGATGAGAGAGCTGTTGCAAGGGAAACTAGAGGGGGTGAGAGTGGCAGAGGTGGTGGAAGTGAAGTGGGAAGTGATACAACATGGGATAACAGAGGTTACAAATCTCTGTGTAAGTGTTACAGGGAGGAATAAAAAGGTTAAAAAAACACTGTGATTCAGCAGAGATGTAGTAGTGACTGTGAGGGCAAAAAAAAAATGCAGAACCAGCCAAACAGAGGGGGACAGGGTGGAGTTTTCATAGCAGAATGAAAGAGGCCAGCAGGATAGTGAGAAAGGATGAGGCTGATACAGAGTTGAAAACAGTGGAGAGTATGAAGAGGTTAGACAAGATCTTTTGATACATACAGGAGAGGAGGAAGACTAGGGAAAGAACTGTCAGACTGAAACAGGAAGAGGAGTGGGACGAGGAAGACAAAGAGAAGACGGACATCCTAAACAGATATTTCTGCCTGGTGTTCACATTGGAGGAAAGGGGTCAATACCTGACTGTGCCATTAGGACGGTGGGGAGGGGCTCATGTTTATTTAATGTCAGTAAAAAGGGTGCTAGATGGATTAAATGCATTGAAAGTGGATAAGTCCATGGGCCCAGATGGGCTACATCATTGTATGCTTCAGGTAATGGGGCAGTTCCTAGCTGAACTGCTACCGGAACTATTCAGTAGCCCTCTGGGGGTAGTGACAGTACCCATGGACTGGGGGCATCATCTGTAGTGCCCTTGCTTATGAGTGGGAGCAGGGGTGATCCTGGGAACTACAGACCTGTTAGCTTAACATCTATTGTGAGTAAACTGCTAGAGACTATAATAAGGGAAAGGATAGTATGTTTGGTAGACAGCATGGGTTCATGGGGGGAGGTCGGGACAGGCAAATGAGACTGATTACTTTGATTAGGTGACAAAGACAGTGGACAAGAGACGGGTGTTGCACATACTGTAGTGGATGTTGACTTCAGTAAAGCCTTTGATTCCATCCCACATGGACGGTCGGGAAGATATAAGACCTTGGGATGGGGGAAAATTTACTAGATGAGTGGGAAATTGGTTAAGTAGCAGAAGTGGTAATAAATGTGAAGGTTTCAGGAGTCAGGGAGGTCACCAGTGGTGCACCACAGAGATTGGTCATGAGTCTGGTCCTCTTCAATATCTTTATCTGTAACAATGGTTTAGAGGTATGGGGCAGGATATGCCTCTTTGCAGATGATACTGAGATTGGTGGCTGAATGGATAGCAATGAGGATATCAGAATAATGAAACAGGACCTGGGTTGATTAGAAAAGTGATCAAAAGTATGGCAGTTAACATTTAATGCCAAAAAGTGTCAGGTAGCCAGCCCAGTGGCGTGAATGGCTGAGGCACTGTGCCTCATCTGCCACCACACTAGCAACCTGGGTTCCAGAATGGACTCAGGTCACTGGGTGTTGGCCAAGGAGAGAGGAGGATTGAGAGTCCAATGGACTGCTCTCCTCCTCTGGGGAGAGAGGGATGCAGATCCCAGCACATGTCTGGCCTCTAGCGGAGGCTAGGCAGCAGGCAGTCAGGGACCGTATCTTGAGGAACAGAGAAACGCCAGCCGGCAACGTCCCACACATGAGAGCATGTGTGGGTATGTCTGGACAGCATTGCACATCCATTTCTCCAGGGAAGAAAAGTGGAGAAAAATGGCCAGGTGCAGTGCAGGATGACACTGATCCCTTGTAGGCTTTGTGCCCGGCTACAGGGCCCTCTCCCGGAAACCAGATCCATTCTTCGACAGTACGCCACGAATACCCACCACAAGGGGTAAGCTGTGGAGGGAGCACCGGGATTAAGGTAAATCCTTGAGACACCAGGTGATGGGACTGGGGGGGGGATTGGTGAGAAGGACAGTCTGCACCAGTTGTGGAGGAAGAGTAAAATATATTATAAAAAAAGCTGCCAGGTGATGCACATGGGGCGAAATTCCTAAAACTAAATATATAAAAGAAGGGGGATTGTAATGGAAAGCACTACTGAGGAAAATGACTTGGGGTTAATAATTTCAGGCAGCCTGAAGACATTAACACAATTCAGTAGGTGGTGCATAGGGCAAATGGGATGTTGGGTGCAGAGTTAGAGGGATCGGCTGCAGGAGAACGGAGGTGCTACTACCATTTTATAGGGCACTGGTTCATCCTCACCAGGAATCCTTTGTGCAGTCCATATTTAGAGAAAGGCAGGGACAGAGTGGAGGCAGTACAGAAGAAGGTAACCAAGGTGATCCAGGTTCAGCAAAAAAAGACTTACAAAGAGAGGTTGGCAGATCTTAATATGTACATGCTGGAGGTGTGAAAGGTGAGAAGGGTCATGATTAAAACACAGATACCTACATGGGGTAACAAAAGTGGATGGGGAATTGTTCAAACTGTGTGGAAACACAGACACCAGGGGTAACCCCACATAGCTGGTGAGGGTCAGATTTAAGAGAGATACTAGGAAATACTTTTTTATGGAAAATGTGGTGGAGGGATGGAATAAACTGCCAGAAGAAGTGGTCTGTGTGAAATTAGGGGTGTGATTCAAACATGTGTGGAGCAGATACAATGACTTGGTGAAGGCAGTATCAGAAAGAGAAGAACCACCAGGGCACTCACATTTCATATTAGATAGTTAGGAATGACAAACAAATTGTTTAGTAGCCGTATTGGTCCTTGTAAGAACAGATCCTGAAGCAAATGGTTTGATACCTTTTATTGGACCAACTAAGATGTTACAAAAAGAACAAAGTACTTAAGCTTTTGGACCAACTAAGTCCTTCCTCAGAAGTTTATGAACTTCTGAGGGAGGACTTAGTTGGTCTGAAAGCTAAAGTACTTTGTTCTTTTTGTAACATCTTTGTTGGTTCAATAAAAGGTAACATACCATTTGCTTCAGGATCTGTAGTTAGGAACGAGCCTAAGGGCCTTTTTCTACTGAGAAATTATGTTTCTCCTTTCTCTTCCTGGTGTGACAGCCTTTTGCTCAAATTAGGTTTTGTACCAATGTGTTTCCCCAACCTGGCTAAGGAAATGGTAACTGAACAGCTGTGTCAGTAGCATGGATATAATAAAATGAGGGTGAGTGTTGCAGTCATTAGTGACTTTGAATCAACGTTAGGTTTATAATGCTGTGTTGTGTGCCTACTTTCCTCAATGATACATTGAAGCCCTCACAGACATGATGGTTCTCCTCATGTTTTTTTGTCCCCATTTTCATTCCTCAGGGTCTTTATTTTCCTTGTTGCTTGTTTCTTTTATTCCTACCTCTGCATCAGGCCTTACTCCTGTGCTGTCAGTTGAACACCACATGGGAGAGAGAACTCCACCATTGCAGGCCCATGCCAGCTAGCAACAAACCCAGAGGGAGGGCAGCCTAGCGGTCAGTCAGGGGCCTGTCAGAGGGAATGTCTCTGTGGTGTGATATCTGCAACTTGACACATGCATAAATGATGCATATAGTATGGCGCCAAAGATCTGGGAGCAATGTGGGAAGTTTCGTCTGCATGGCCCCCACCCGCTGGGCTGCTGAACTGGAGCCATGTGGCATAAGACACTGCAAGCCCTCACCAGAGGCACTGTGCATCCAAGCGTACAGTGTTCGGCCTCCTGCTAGCTTGACTAGGGATCCCATGCTTATGAACACATGTGGGTGCATGCAGGGAAAGCAGAAATGCCTCCCAATGGGCTGTTGGACTGGCCCCTTATTTTTAATGGACTGAGGGCCTTTCTCCCAATGCTTAGTGAGATAAAGCTTTAATTCTGCATGGAGAATATCTTGGTTGAGCTACTGAAGTGCTTTAAGTCTCCTTAGGGTTTGTTCAACAAACAAAGGTCTACTTATATAATCAACAAATGTTATACTATAGAGAATGATGGGCTAACATACAGTAGCTGCGAATGTGTTCAAGTGCATATATTCACCTTATATAAAGTTTGTTTCACAAAAATAAAGTACATGGACACATTTTTTGCCACTGTACAGACCCTATAGTTCTCTATTTGCATAACATCTGTAGGCTGTATTGTAGAGGTAGAATTTTGTTTATTGAACAAAACCTGTCTTTTTAATAATTTAATACTGTGTAACTGCATTAGTGCTTTTGCCAAATTTGAAATGTCTCAAACAGTAAATTATAAAAAACAACTGGATTATCTCACATTTACTCACAAATCTCATTAGCTGGCAATGATAAGTCAAGATAGTGTCAGCATTCCTAAGTAATTAACAAGTAGAAACTAGTGACTTAAATAACATTTTAGTATTCAGAACACTCAGCAGAGGAATTTGTGTGGTTTTATTACTTAGTGTATCTAGTTGTTTGCTACCAAACTGTACAGTCTGTGGATGTTTACCTTGCTAACTACTGAGTCGTCTTACATCATTTCATCTGAGAGGACTGAACCAAGCTTCTCCATGACGGGGCCGTGACCTCACAAGAAGATATGAAACTATTTTGTATTCTTGCGGACCAACTGAGAAACTGAAAGTAGTCCCTAGAAGATTTCTTGGTCTATAATGCTCCTTTTCCAGCATTGCCTTGGTTCAGAAAAAAGGTCTGCAACTACTGCACCTGCTTTGTTTTTTTCTCTCTCTCTCACGAACCCCAACAACTTGGAAAGCAAGCCAGTAAGCTGGATGGAAACATGCTAACACATACATTTTTTATTCATCCAACTGAAACGTGGAAACATAGAATTCACTGGCCGATAAGGACCACTTGTCACACCTAGTCTGCCCATTTTTTCCTGCCTACAGTATCACCGCAGATCCTGCTTGACATCTGGCCTAATCACCCCCCCCCCTTCCCTTTCGCTAAAATTTCCTTATACCTATCCCATGCATTCTTGAACCTCACTACTGCTTTCACACACACCCCACCTCTACTGGAAGACTGTTCAAGGAATCCACCACTCTTTCTGTGAAGATGTACTTCCTCACTTCTATCCTGAATCCCCGAGCCTCTTATCATGGCCTCTTGTTCTTTAGCACCTTTTTTTCTGAAAAATACTTCCCTACTGTGTCTTATTTACTCCTTTGAGGTATTTAAAGGTCTCTGTCATATCCCCCTCTCCCTCCTCTCTTCCAGGGTGTACATATTTAGTTTCTTAAGTCTCTACTCAGAGAACTTCTGATGCAGCTCCTGCACCATTTTAGTTGCCCTCTTTTGGACCACCTCCACTATGTGTATGTCCTTTTGGAAACATGGGGCTCAGTTCTCAAAGGTGTTTGAATGCCGCAAACCCTGGGTATGCTGAACACACAGCACATGGGGCTTGCAGAAGTCCCTGGCCGGCAATCAGGATTTTTTATCCCGTGCACCACACACCCAAAGTTAGACTAGCTTTTTCTGGGGACTGTTTTACAGGATTTGCACCAAATATTTGGTGCAAGCCACCATGAAGGGGGTAAATGTTGCAAATGCACGCAACCTTTGTGAATCGGGTGCACAGTGAATCCATGTATTCGGGGCAGCACAGGGTTTGTTGCTGGACTTGGGAAAGACCTGCATCACCCTTTGAGAAGTAAGCCCATGCTCTCCAGAACTGGACACAGTACTCAAGGTGGGGTCCTACCAGCAATTTATGCAGAGGCAATACCATCTCCCTCTTTCTGCTGATGATACCCCTACCTCTGCACCCCAGCATCCCCTTGGCTGTCATAACTACCTTGTCACACTGACTCGCCACCTTTAGGTCATCCAACATGATTACCCTTGGGTCTCTTTCCTGCTTGGTGGTTGTCAGTACTCCTCCTCCTCCAATTTTGTACTTTGCCCCTGGATTTCTGTGCCCCAAGTGCATTACTTTGCACTTTTATGCATTGAAACCTAGTTGCTGTACCCTTGACCACTTCCTGAGTTTTTTCAGGTTTCTGTACATTATTTCCACCCAACCCCCAGTGTGTCCACCCTATTGCAGATTTTGGTGTCATCTGCAAAGAGGCAGACTTTCCCTTCCAGCTGCTTTGCAGTGTCACATATTAAGACATTAAAGATGACCGGTGCCAGCACTGATCCCTGAGGCATTCTGCTGGTCACCCTCCCTTCCTTGGAGTGAACGCTGTTTACTACCACCCCTACTGCCTATCCTCATTTTCTGACCCAGTTTACAACCTTTAGACCCATTCATAAGCTACCCTGCTTCCTTACTAGCCTCCTGTGTGGAACAGTGTTTAAAGCCTTACTGAAATTTAGGTAGGCCACATCCACCACTCCTCCCTGATCTAATTCCTTGTTCACCCAGTCAAAGAAATCTATCAGATTTGTTTCACATGACCCCCAAGCTGTGAATCCATGCTGTCTTGGGTCTTCTAACTCAGTAGATTCAAGATATTCCACAATCCTTTCTTTCAGCAGTAATTCCATTAGCTTTCCCACCACAGATGTCAGGCTGACTGCCCCATAATTGCCAGCCTCCTCCCTGCTACCACCTCTGTGACGTGGGACCACATCTGCCCTCCTCCAGTCCTCCAGAACCTCTCCTGTATCCAATGAGCTGTTAAATACAGCTGTCAGAGTTGCAGCCAGTACTCCCTGAGCTCTCCCAATACCCTTGAATGCACCCTGTTTGGCCCCATTGCATTGTCCTCTATCAAATTAGCGAGTCCCTTCAGGACTTTGTCCTCTGAAAATGGATTTAGTGTCCACTTCCCTTTCTCCAGTGCTCCTGTTACTTTTTTGTGGCCTGTCCCTTTCTCTTTCCTCTGTGAACACTGAACAGAAGTATTTGTTCAAGATGTCTGTCTTTCCCTGGTCCCCCTCTGGAAAGTCCCCCTTCCCTTTTAACCTCACTATCCAACCCCTGGTCTGAAACAGAGCTGCTGGGATTCAAACCCATGGGTCCAGAAACAGTGGCTCCTAGTTTGAGGTAGTGGTATAACCATATTGCCAATGGGGGGACCTGAACCAAAACATTGTTCACTCTGCCATCAGAGATCTGCAGTGCAGTGCATTCGGGTTTTAAATTCTCATTATTTCAAGCTGCAATAAAAGAACAAAATAGCCACGTTTGATTTTAAACTTTTGAGAAGGTTAATATTAGTAGAAATCAGCTGGAATTTGTGCCATTACTATAAAACTAGTAAAAGCAATAAGACCTTCAATTTGGAAAAAAGTATACATATATATATATATATATATATATATTTATTTATTTTAGATGTATTCCTCATACAAAAAGAATCCGTTTCACAAGGCGGACTGAAACCAATTTCCTTGTCCTCTTCTAATTTGAGGTGTCAGCATTGTCAGAATAAC
Source organism: Neoceratodus forsteri (assembly GCA_016271365.2). NCBI lineage: Eukaryota > Metazoa > Chordata > Ceratodontiformes > Ceratodontidae > Neoceratodus > Neoceratodus forsteri. The sequence continues at coordinate 1,476,914,922 of CM057453.1, read as the reverse complement.
CATCTCAGCCGGTTGATTCTGACAGGTAATCTTAGTGACACTCAAGAAATATCTACGTGACGATCATACCAACTATAGCCAGGCTAGACCCACTTCTGTTCTGGAGGATATGGATTTTTAAATTAGGCAGCAAGTAGTAAACGCCTCTGAATACAGTACTGATTGCCCAAGGCCTGCCAATTAATCAGCACTTAATACTGGTTGTCTTACTTGTCTCTCTGAAATATCTAAAAGAAATTTCAACAGAGAGACCTGCTGTAACTTAAGCCCAGTGTAGTAAACACACTTGTCAAAACCCCAAATGCATGTATATGTGATTTCAAGAAGGAATTTATGGAAAAGGTTGATACTCTCACTGCAAAGTACAGTAATTATTTGAAGGACACAAGGCAGGTATTTTAGTTTTTCCAAGGTTACATGATGGGTCACTGGTTAAGCTGAAAACTGATGCAGGGTTTTCTGGTTCACAGTCCTTATTTTCTCTAATCCAGTTCCAAGAAGACACAGCACTCATCAGCCCACAACTCAGAAGAATAAACCTACACAGGCTTGTATGGCATTAAAGCATCATAATGCATCTAAGAATGCAGTGAGAAAAGTTGAAATACAGGCACCACTCCAACACCCTTTTGCACTTTGACCAGAGTCTTCTTCAGGGGGTGGAGTTAGCGTGGTTAGAATCCTCCTTTTATACTGTTAAGGCTATGACATCATTGAAGCCCCCTATTGGCAGATAATTTTATAACCATCAAAACAGTTACTCTGTGAGGATTTTAACTTGTGAATACATGTGATTATTGCAAAAACCTATCACCAGATACATAACTTATTACATATACAAAAACAGTCAATTTATCAAATAACAAATGAGAACCATTCATTTTACCCCAACAGCAGCTAATGTTAACATAACATTTTTAAATAAATGCTGTAACGCATCATTTGTCGATGTTGGTATTAATGTGGTGCCTCATATCTGTAAATCATTTCAATAATTAACAGCACATATAAAACAAATCAAAAAATATAAAAATATGAAACAGAACTACTCAATCTGACAGCAAAGTATGTTTCATTAACCATTTCATTATATGATTGCTGTAATTTTAATAATAATAATAATGCCAGTTGTTATTTAATATAGAGCATAGTAGACCATATTACAGAACCAACAAATCCAGGAGTCAGATACACTAGAGAGGTTAAGCATATAGGGTGGAAGCAAAATAAGGCATCGTAAAGTATAAGGTTGAGAAGAATAAAAATAGAGGTAGATGGTTTGCCTTTGATTAAGGAGAAATGATCACCCCTGGCACTTCAGGAATCCAGCTTCTGGGTGTGGGGAATTGAGTAATCCAAAATGTTTGGAGGCCATCATTAGAAGAACTGTAAAAGTGAAAGACGAAACCATTAAATAAACATATTTTATAATCACAATAACTTGTGTATCATTTTCAACTCTTTTTCAGAAATGGCTTAAGGTCCCAGTCAAGAATGTGTCCTTTCAGCTACAATGTATCTAATGTAAAAAATCCAAAAGCTTTCCCTTTTGAGTAGATTATTAAACCTATCACCTCCTGTGGGATTTCTGCTAATCCATTTAAGAGCAGTAAACTGTGTCCCTTCTGGATTTTTATCATGCTTGTCAGCATAATGTCTCCCAAGTGGGGTATTCCATAGCTCTGCCTGGATGTTTCTTATATGTTCTTGGATCTGTTGGTGAAGCGGACGTACAGTGTGTTCGATGTATAACAACTTACAGGGATACCAAATAGCGTAAAAGACATAGGGGCTCCCACAGTTAAGAAACTGATGTCCACCCCCCTCCCGTAACCTTCTAATAGAAATGTTTTGCCTTGATGGCAAAGGTTACAGACATTGCACTTACCACACCTATACATGCCCTGTGGTGGTGCTGGCAACCAGTTCCTCATTGGTGGATTCATTTTACGGGGACAGTATCTGCTATGGACAAGTTTATCCAAAAGGTTACCCTAGAAAATGTAATTCTTGGTTGTGTGCCACATTCTTGGGCAAGAGACTGATCATTAAGCAGAATCAGCCAATATTTTCTGACAGTGGCTCCAATTTTCTCTGTTTCCATGCTGTATTTGGTAACAAAGGTGATTGGTTGTTTGGTAGGTGAAATCTGTGGTTTGTGTTTAAGGAGGGACCTTCAATCCTGGGCTTTGGGTCTCTCCAGAGGTGCTGTTAAGGTTTCCCTTGTGTATGCCCTCAAAAAGAAATTTATCATACAAGTCTTTGGTTTGGTTCTGATATTCAGCCTCTCTAGAGCAGTTTCTATGAATCTTCAGGAACTGCCCACAGAGAATAGGCCGAATCAAGGCAAGGGGATGAGAGCTGTCTGACCTCAGTAAGGTATTGGTGGCCATTGGCTTTCTATAGCCTTTGGACTTGACCATCAAATTTTCATCAACGAACAGAGAAAGATCAAGAAAGTTAATGGCTTGTTTATCAGCACAGTGTGTAAATGTTAAATTAATTTCATTATTGTTCAGCCAGATCATAAAAGTTGTTATCTCTTCCTCTGGTCCATCCCAAACACACAACACATCATCTATAAAGCGATACAAATTTTTCAGGTATTTAAGATAGGGATTAGTGGTGTTTAACAAGATTTTGTTTTTTCCCCCAATATCAGAGGAAGAGATTAGCATAACTAGGGGCCATGGCAGCTCCCATGGCTGTGCCCTGAAGTCGTAAGAAAAAAATCACCATTAAATTCAAAATAGTTATGAGCAACTACAAATCTTAATGCTTCAATAATGAAATTGATGGGAAAGTTGTCTCTCAGTGGATGTTCTGTCAACAGCTGTGAGCATGCAAAAACTCCCTTGTCATGTGGTTTGCTTATATAGAGATCTTCTACATCTATGCTTAACCACAAAAAATGATCATTCCATTCAAATATCTGAAATTTATCAAGAACATCCACTGTGTCTCCAAGATGAGTGCCCAGACTGGACAAGCAATTTAAAAAAAAAAAAGGAAGTCAATAAACTTATTTAAATTGTCTGTCATGGACCCTATCCCTGACAGAGTGGGGCAACCAGTAGGATTCTCGAGTCTTTTATGAAACTTAGATAGGGCATAAATGGTTGGGATTATAAATGTATCATTCCATAAAGACGTACCTTCATCATCAGTAGGGGTGTTGAACTGGTGCCTGTATTTGAACTTTTCTCACTGCACTCCTGGATGAATTTGAATGAATGATGCTTTAATGCCACACAAGCCTATGCAAGTTTATTCATCTGAGTTGTGGGCTGATGAGTGCTGGGTCTTCTTGGAACTAGGTTCACGTTAGTAGGAGTTAGCAACCCCTTCCCAGCACTGGGCTTCTACCGCTGTGCACACAGCTGTAGGAGTGTTATTGGACTTATTTTCTCTAACCCCAGCAATCCACGCTGTCTCAGGGCTGGCTCAGAGGCACAGTGCCTAGTGTGGCTACACAGTAGACCCGGGTTAGGAGCAAAATCAATGTTTCCTACTCAGGTTGGCTAAGGTAAGGGCATCTTGTATACGTGATGTAGTCAGCCTCCAAGGAGACTCCAGTTGTTCATATCACTTTTGTGATCATCTTGTGGCCATGAAGTGATGCTTGCCGAGGGAGAAAAAAGTTGAGCCACCTTTCTGGGGATAAAACTCAAGATATTAGGGAAAGCAGGGTGCTGTACTGGTTAGAGCAGCAAACTGTGAAACAGAAGCTCTAGGGTTAAATTCCCAGCACAACCAATGTTAAGTCAGTTGTCTTCACTCTGCTTCAGTCCTCCAGGCTGTGACACTTGCTGAAGAGAGGACTGTGCTGAAGGACTCTGCTGTAAACCAGATGTTGCATCTCTGTTGTGCTATCCTGGGTGAACAAACTGTAAAGCAAAAATACAGTTGTTCACAGCTCATAGGGATGATTCGGAGCCCTAGCCATAGATCCCTCATGTTATCAGTCAGCCCAACATCTGTACAAGTGGTGCAGCAAGGAACGTCAGGGGGATCCCCTAGAAGGGTTGGAAAAAAAATGGGGGTGGGCATATTATAGGAAAAACATGTTATAACTAAACCTTATTGCCGGCAGTTTTGCCAGAGAAATTCTGTCTTTTATTGGCTGTAAATTAGCCAGTCCCTGCTGTTTTATTATTTTACCCAGAGGACAGCACCACCAACAGCACAGTTCTCCCGAGTGGCATATACATAAAAGGCGTACATACTTGATTTTCCTTTTTCAATCACAAGGGTGTGGTGTACACATTTTTAGAACACATACAAGCAGAAGAGAGAAACAAATAAGTGCCTCAGCTTGATTTTCCCTTGGACTGGATTTGAACCTCTGACTTTGGATCCACAAGGCTCACAAGTACTGTTAAGTGAACTGATATCATGCTCTCTGATCTGTTGCAAAAGGACACATCTGGTGAATGTAGATATAGTAGTAGTAGTAGTCTTTATTTATTTGTGGTACCCTTCCCCGGAGGCTCAGGGCTCCACTACAGAGAATAACATAAATATTAAATACCTAACTATACAGACTACTCAATCCATAAAACAAGTACAGAAATAATAAAACAACATATAAATAACTCATCCACTCTAATTAATCCCCAAATACTGCCTAAATAAAAGTTTTCAGACCACATTTAAAAAGCCTCTATCAAGGGGGCCTCTCTCAGCGTCCTGGACAACTAATTCCAAAGACCGGGGCAGCGACCTCAAATGCCCAGTCCCAGGAAGATTTTAACTTTGCCCTTGGGACTACCAGGAGGCCTTCCTCGGCAGAGTGGAGTGGATATCCCAGGGTGTAAGGGTGCAGGAGCTCTAGCCCAGCCTGTATAGGGCCTTATAGGTCAACAGACCCACTCTGAAAGCAATACACTACTTCACTTCCAGCCAGTGCAGTTTGCTCAGCAAGACATGACAGAATCTAGGAAGACCTGTCAGTAGCCAGGCTGTAGCAATGTGCAGCAGCTGCAGGTGTTGCAATGCACCTCCCTTGACACCGAGGTATATAGTGTTACATTAGTCAAGCCTCGAGCTCACGAACGCGTGTACTAGCATGACTAGGTCATTAGGCGGGAGAAAGGACTTAATCTGGCTAATATTACAAAGATGATAAAAGCCACTCCAGACTACTGCCACCAACTCCGCCTATAGTGTTAGCTCATTATCCAGAAATACTCCCAGATTTTTCACCTTGGTGGAGGCTGATAACTTAGAGGCTGAGCTAAAGCCCAATCCACCCCACCCCCGGAGGCCTCCACCCCCTCCCCCCTTTGACCCAGATCTATCAAAAGCATTTCATTTTTCTCAGGGTTCAGTCTCAACCAGCTAGACAACACCTAAGTGTGCTAGTCCTGGTTAAATAAGTAACAAAAAAAACAAAAAACCTAAGTCTAAATCTTGGACAAGAATTTATTAAATACATTGACTGCACCTGGCATCTCAGCTGCAAAGGACAGGTAGAGCAAAGTGTCATCAGCATAACAACGAAACCCAAGCCCATACCACCTAATGATCTCACCCAGGGGTAGCATATACACCACGAATAACGTGGGTGACAGGATTGAACCCCAGGGCACCACATAGGGCAGGTCCACCAGATGCGAGGAGTATTTTCCTAGCACAATCCTTTGGGTCCTGTCCTTAAGGTAGGACTTGAACCAGCTGATAACTTTGCCGGTGAGTCCTACATATAACCCAAGCTGATCCAAGAGTAGCCCATGATCCACAGTATCAAACGTTAAAGAGAGATTAAGGAGAACAAGAATGTACCAATCTCCCCCATCTCTCACCTTGAGCAGATCATTATGCACCCGTACCAATGCAGTCTCTGTGCTATGCATCACCCTAAACCCAGACTAGAGGGGCTCATAGTTGTTAAAGGCAGTGAGGTGTGCCTCAAGCTGTAGCACAAACACCTTCTCAATAACCTTTCCCAGAAAGGAAAGATTAGAGACAGATTGGTAATTTGCCAAGATATCCTTCAGCAAAGGCTTCACCAGAGCACTTTTCAGCAACTTTGGGAATACGCTCTCTGAAAAAGAACACCAGACAATCTCATTGAACGCCGGGCCCAGATGCCCAACGCAGCTCACCAGTAGTCGTGTCGGGCCTGGATTCAGGTTACTGAATGTTGGCCACAACTCAGAGATCACCTCAAAAACTTCATTTATCATCTTCGGTTGAAACTATCCCCATAAACACTGACTCTGGATGTGACCACCAGGCTCCACCGTGTTAGGCTGTGACAGTCCGCCAGGAGAAATCTTTGCCCTGATGGAGGACACCCTGTCTGAGAAATGCCCGTGTTTTTAGTATAAAACTATCCTTTCTAACAACTTTCCGACTCATGAGCTAGCTCTGAAAGCCATCTAGTACAATTTGAAATTCAGTGGTCCTATGTATCACACTTGGTTCCCTCCAGTCATCAGAGTGTTATTTTCTGCTGAACTGATCAGTCACCGTCATTCCCACTTCTGCTTCTTCTCCTCATGTTTGCTACACTTAGTTCAGCTCCAGGCTTATTTTATTTTTCACTCTATGCACCATTCTTGAGTACTTTTTGTGAGGATTCTGGTACTGCTGTCAGCTGCTGATTACTCCCTACTACTGCAACCTCATGCTTCCAAATCAGGAAACTCAGGATTTCAACTTGCATCTCTCTGACGCCCAACTCACTATTGTACCATCAGGCTAAAACAGCACCTTCACTAACACCTCCCCTAAGTAGTTGGTTGGAGGTCCCTTTATAATTTAAGTTGGTTGCTTGTTCATTCCCCTTAACTGCATCAGCCCATCACATACTTTCCTGCTAAAGACGGAAACTGATTTCCTGACATTACTCAACACAGTGACTGATTAGGGAAGGGGGTCACAAGGTTCCTGCTCCTCCAATTCACTGAAGTATCATTTTAAAGTTTTACCCTTTTCCAGGGGCAGTATATCTGTGAAAACCCTAGTATACTCTGACCCCTCTCAAACAGAAACCCTATGTCTACCCCTGCAATTTACCCTCTTTCCAGGGTCTGCTTTGGGATCCCATTGTTCAACATCAGAAATAAAGGTTCTGGCACTGCTGCCACCTGCTGTGTACTCTCTAGTACTGCATGCCCATATTTTCAAACCATGGGGCTCAGAGTTAGAACTTGAAACACTATGGGCTCAGTTCACAAAGGGTGGTGCAAGCTGCGCCAACAGCAGCTTGCGCTAATTGGTACTGTGCCAGGGACCCTATTCACTATCAGGTAGGGCCCTTCTGGCAAAGTTCCATGGCTTGTAGCAGAGGTGGCGGTGCACCATAGAGATGGCACAACCGAGAGGTTTGCTGCAAGCTATGTGGCATGATCGGACAGCACTTAGACAGCAGTCCCTGTTGGCTAGTGGCCCCCCACTCCAAATCCTTATGTTAGTACACATCATCACATCCCTGGTGGTCTAGCAGACCCCCCACCCCAGTAGGCAGTGCCCCACCATTCCACCCCCTCATCCTATCCCTAAGCCAGCCAGGTACAGCCCTCCACTCACCACCATCGCTGGCTGCCAACTGAGCTGTCAAGGAGCACATATGATATACAGTCTGCACTCACTGATTGAAAGTCAGTGAGCGTGTACTGTGTACAGTACGTGCTCCTTGACAACTCAGTCAGTGGTCAGCTATGGTGATGAGCAGAGGGCTGTGCCCATCACCAGATCATCTAGCAGACCCCACCCTATCCCCAATCTCCCCTATAAATATTGATGTACTGTATATTTATTTCCCTGGTGGTCTAGAGGACCCCTCATCCCAGCAGGTAGTGCCCCACCATCCTGCTCCCTCCCTTTCCATCCCGTCCCTGAGCCAGCGACTGGCACAGCCCTCCACTCACTACCATGGCTGCCAATTGAGTTGTCAAGGAGTGTGTACTGTATACAGTACGCACTCACTGATTGACAGCTCACTCACTGAGCTTTCAGTCAATGAGCGCATAATGTATAAAGTATGCACTCCTTGACAACTCAGTTGGTGGTCGGCTGTGGTGGTGAGCAAAGGCCTTTGCCATTTGCTGGCTCGGTGATGGGACAGGGGGAACGGGGTGGTGAGGCACTGCCTGGCTGGGGTGTGGGGGGTCCACTAGATCACCAGGGACATATATATAAATATTTGTAGGGGAGATTGGGAATATGGAAGGGGGTCCGCTAGACCACCAAGTACAGGATCAAGTTTAGTAGGAAGGGTATCAGGGCTGGGGGGTCCGCTAGACCACCAGGGACATGTTTATTTAATAAAAGGGAAAAAGAGATGGGGAGGGACCACAGCATGTTTCCTCCTTTCCAGGGACGGCTCAGAGAGTAGTGCAATTGCTCTAATCCTACCAGAGGATGACATTCTAAGTACTCTTAGACCAGCCCTGGCTAGTCTAAGGGTACTTAGAATGTCGCCCTCTGGGAGGGTTTAGAGAATCCTGAATTAGAGGATATGGCAACTTCAGTCTACTGCATGCCCCTTAGTGCCATGCCACAGCCACTTTGTGCCAAAAGGACCATGCAAGCCCTCTTTGGTGCATGCAGCTTACATTGACGCAGGCTGTATCTGAGAATAGCTCCTGGTGCATCTTTTTGTTCAAGGTACACTTTGCATCATTCTGGGAGAATTGAAAATAGGGCCCTATGGCTCCCAACTCAGGATTCTACCATCACCTTAAAGGAGCAGCGCCACTAGCTGATCTAGTAAGAGATCCCTATATGGTAGCCTGGTTTCTCATTTCCCTTCCCTTGTTACTACGCACCTGTACACTATTAAAAATAGTTTAAAATGATCTTCTAAATGTTCTGTTCCATCTCAACTCCCAGAGATAAACTCTGAGTGGTAACCCCTCTGGTGGCTTCCAGCCTTGCTACAAGGCATATAAAATCCTTTGCCTGTGGCTGGTGTCCATGAGAAATGTCTGGAGGGATTCGGTTTGGAGCATCTTCTCAACAAAAACTGTGGGCCTGCAAGGAAATCCATAAAAAGTCCCTTGCAACCAGCCAGATCAAACAAACCTAGTCTATCATCCAAAAACATCCCCTGGATGAAAGAGGCGAGTCTGCCTTCCATGGCTATGGATCCCAGCACTCCAGATCTGAAGCTATCAGAGGGTACGTTTCAGTACCAACCCTCTATTGGTGACTGCTGTTCCCTGGGTTCAGAGTCAACTGGTGGGCACCATGATGCAAGTTCCAGGGCCATGGGCACAGCAATCCTGAATCCCATTCTGGTACCACTATGAAAAGCAGTCTGACCACAACCATTTTAGGCGGTGCTGAAAAGTACTAGCATCACATTTCTGGTGCCTCCAAAGAAAAGCCTCCTTCAGCACCGGGGTTTGTGAGTCAGGTTCCTCTTGGTTCTACTCTAAGGAACAAAAGGACCATTCTGGCTCCAATGAACTGAGTAAAAAGAAGCATATGGAACATATAATGCCTTCCATTTCTGGCTCCTGTTCTGGTGACCCTCTTATAAATCTTTTCTACTCCAGTGACTTGGTTTTCAACAGACCTTTGCCTCATTTGGACCTTAAGAGTTGTGGTGATACTAACCTTATGCAATTTGGCTCCAGCTGGAACACCTTAAAATTGGGAGCAGTGCCTTCAACAATAGTACCCCTAGAGAACCTGTAGTGAACTTACACCTACATTTCTGACTAGCTGAGATTGTCAAAATAACGCCGACTTAACAGTAGTTAGTTGTCCCCAAACTCCTTATACTTCAGGGATCCTTTCTGTGAATATCCTTGGGTTTCTGACCCAGTTAAGTCCACTTACGCCAGATCTTCAGCTCCTCCCAATAGACAGAATGTGCAGTATCTGTAGGCAGAATCTCAGCGTTCTTAACCTGATCCTTTTTTGGAAGCAGGACACAATACATTGGGTCGTACACTAGATAACCTGGGGCGGATCACATTGGTGACTCATCATTGTCAGAATCTAAATGTTTCTGTATCCGAGGAGTGTGTGGAATGTCTAGACCCGATGACTGAGAAACTTGAGAACAGTGCAGCCCAAGGTATGTCGTAAGCTGGTCGGTTGACCTCAAAGAAGAAATTGTTTACCATTTTTGAAAACTTTGACCTTTGCAGGAGGGAGGAGGTAAAATGATGTCCCCATCCCCGGCACATCTTGTTGGTAGACAAAAAATGTTCTTCTTCACTGTTGGGTTTGATAACAAAAGTTAGAAACTGTATAGTACTGAAAAAAATTGTGTTCAAGCATCCCTTTCACATGTGCCAGCTTGAAGGTAAAAGACTTGGTCTGTCTTGGAAGCTAGAGTCGCTAAAATTGTAGATTTTGTTACAGCTGCAGAGTTAGTGTCAGAGGATTTATTTTTAACTCTGGAAACCTTGCCTAATAGTGTGTGTGTGTGTGTGTGTGTGTGGCGGGGGGGGTATTAGAAGGTGACCAGGATATCTTAAACAAGTTTGCACACACATGGAAACTCCTGGTCAAAGATTCCTTGCCCCAGCACACTGCTGTTTTGTTTGTGTGTAGAAGAAATCTTCCCAAGTGTCATCTGTAGAAAAGAAGACGGGAAGAAGATACCTGGTTCATAAGGAAGGCTGCACATTTTTTTTTACAGCAGCTTACAACAAAAGGCTTGTTTTGGCAACTGCTAGTGAAAGATTCCATTCAATTGATAAGAAGGCAGGCCATCTATTTAGCTTATTTAGTGAGGCACAGTACCAGCCCTCAGTTTCCTCTTTCACACTTTGTAGACAAATTCCCCTTGTAGGGAGACGTTTCTCCACACTATTGAGTATGGCTTGGATGCATCTAAACTGGAGCTCCAGATGGTTGTGGATGAAAATGAGACTGTTGCTGTGGGTGTGGCTACAGGGATAGCCACATATAACCTGGCTTAGATGCTTAAATCTATCCCAGGAACTGCAGAAAGAAGCGGCATATCTGAATTGTGATGGTGCTACTCTTTTTGGTATTGTAAGGTCTCTTGTTATGGATTTGCACAAGTGCCTGTCACCAGAGCTAGGCTTTTGTGCCAGGGCCCTCAGCATCCTCCTGTCCGGGGGTTGTAACCTAAGTTCTATGAGTTTCAAGGTGCCTCCACCTGGGAAATTGAAGAACCCCAGGATGATCCTGGGTGAGCAACAACCTGAGCAGGTGGTTTACAATATAGCTGTGATAAACAAAGCCACTGGGGGGATTTGCTGCTACTGTGGAGAATCTGCGCTGATATCTGTGACTGCCACGTCGGGTCACTTTTACTCAGCAGGATGTTTGGCTCTAATTTTATTTCCCATTATCCATTATCATTGCATAATCCCTGGTACAACTTAAACATTCTCTGTCCCAAGTGTTAGGCTGGCAAAACAGGCAATGACGGGATCCACATCAAGTTTATTTACAGAAGCTTCAGTGCACAAAAGTCTGCAGGAGTTAATGCTATGGATGTTATCATAGTACTTTTTTTCAGAGATATGTTAGGTCTCAAAAGACACATTTTGGTTTTTTGGGCCATCAAGTCAAGTCTTATGTGCATTTGCCACATCCGGCAGTTTACAGATCGATTCCTCTGCAGCTGTAGAGTGAAGGTCACACACCCTAAAGGAGTTAACTCGTGGCCCCAGTAAGGGGCCTGCAATATAGAGCTTTCACTTAAAATTATAGATAAACATTACCAAGGAATATACCCAGCACATTAGATCTACATGTGACAGTACTCACCTGGGCACTAACTGAGGTAGATGGTTTTAGGCATACCTTCACTCTCCCTCCCAGTTGGTCGGTACGGTATCGGACACTGGCATGGTGTTCCAATACATGAGCCCTCCTTATATCATCATCTGGATGCTAGAATGGCCCCTAGATGCTGGGATGGGATACCCAGTGGATGTCATCAACCAGCAACTGGCCAGGCGCCCATCCCCCACCAACACACATCCCAGTCATAGACTTCTTAGGTGAGGACATGTAATGGCCTCCTGAGACTTGGCCCGGAGGGGATAGGTGCCACTTCCCAGACTCAGGACCCAAATGCCATCTCCTGAACCTGGCAAGTCCCTACAGCGGGTTGCAGTCAGAACCTACGAAGGGTAACCCCAGTTACTGTTGATGTGGAACTGCTGCATCCAGAAATATAAATCTACTGGACAAGGGTTCCTTAATTTATACTCCTGAAGACTGGAAGCCCAGATAGAATGGGGTCTATGGTTTACAGAGAACACAAGGTACATGATGTAATTGCAATTTACAACGTTTCCTGTACAGGACTATTGCTGGAGCAGTAAACCACTTAAAGGCCTAGGTTACAGTCATGTACAGTAACTCCTTAGTACCTAGCGGGGGGGGGGTTACAGTACACAGGTCATGCTGGAATCTTTTCTGCAAACAGCAAATGATGCTAAGGACACTAAAAAAAATCCCTCACTGGATTCAAGGGTTCAAAGATCTTCTTCAAATTTGAAAGATGTTGCTATCCACTATATGGAAAACAACAATAGGGTCAGAACGTGCTATGTTTTTCATGTTGCAGGTCAGTTCTGGCTGGTAGCTGTAATGTGACTCACCTATATTACTTTTTGCTATTTCAGTTGATTGCTATTGTGTAACTGCTGCTGTATATCCCACAGACATCAATTCCTTGTTTATTTTCCTTCAATATGCCGATCATGGAATGGTTGACAGTTTTTTATATGACAATTGCTGTTATCTGATTTATATGACTTCCTCCATTCTTGGTGTAAAGAGGTATGGGTTATCTGTACTGTATACTAACATTAAGCAATCTGTATGTAACCCCTAGGTGGCACTATCCTGAGGGCTGCTACCCCTGCCTGCTTGGCTAGTAGCAGGTTAAGAGGCCTGAGTTCTGAAATGGGTGCCTCCACCCAGAGGTCAGGCTTGGTAGTGGTCAAGCTAACCTGGGCACAGCCCTTCGGGACACTGTAACCCCCCTCTTTCCTTACTAGTGGCCGGAACAATACACAGTAATCACTTTCACAATACCCCTGATACACACACACAGTACCCACACTGTTTGCACTTACCACCAGGGCTTTCCTCTGGCCTGGCCTGGGGACCCCTGTAAAACAAGGTTATACAGACAAATAACAGCAGTACAGTACTCTTGCACAAACTGGAACCACAGTCAGGGTAAATGCAAAAAAGAGTTACATCTGATTTATTTAAGGGACTTGAACAAGGGAGGGGCATAATCAGGTTAATTTGCTTAAAGGCTGTGTCAATCAAACAGTTATGCATGCACTTCAGGGTCCATAAACAGTCACACACTCCGGGTACCCAGATAGAGAATGGTGGGCTAGCCAGGAATGTTGTAGCTGGTTGGGGTCCTGTGATGGAAGAAAACAACGTGCACAACACACACTATTTGTAATCTGGAGCCGGAGGGCTCAGTTCGTGAAAAGAAAACAAGACAATCAGATGACATACTTTTAGATTAGGCTGTTGTTGCAGGGAGCTACCCTGATCATTACTCATGATACCCAAGACTGGACACAGGCTGGATGAATATCGAGACAGCAGGTGGTTAATCTGGAGTGCCAGGAGAAGCAGGGCCCACACGAATCACCAAGGCGTCATTCCTGTTCAAGCATGGAGCAGAGGGCTGATCCCCAGGTAGGTCTCTCGTCGTTGGCTTTTTCTGTGTAGTGGGTAGTCTGGCTGGGCCAGTGTGGCAAGGCCCTGGCCAAATGGAGACAAATTCGGATACAGTTCATTTTGGGCTAGATACAGCTTCCAGCAAGTAGAACACAGTTCACACAGTGGGGAACAAAATCACGACTCACTAACAACTCACAGCACATTTACATGTAAGGAAATTCTACTGTACCAGGCAAACCGTTCTCTGGTCAAGATTGCAGAGTCTCTGCACAAACCAGGGATTCAAAAGCAGCTGGAAATCCTGACAGGCCGATCATATTCAGCAAAATCTTCAGTCTTCTCCAGGTATGAGCCCGGTAAAAAATCAGTGGCTTACTTCGTTCTCACAAACTTGGATTTAGTCTGAAATAATTCTCTTCTCTCCCTCTCAGGGGCAGCAGGCAGACTTGCAGGCCACAACTCAGGCCTTTCCACAGTTCTCCCGTGTGAAACTACTCAGTTGGCTGCTTGACTGTCTCAAGCTGTTGCTTCTTCAGCTCCTAACTTAGATCTGACTCAACTGCCAGCAAGCTTGGGACTTTCCCCAGAATCCAAAAGGTTCGGTTGGCTGATCTGTCTGTCAGTCACAACCAAAGGCTCCCCCTTCAGGTGCAAAAAGGCAACAAAAGCCCAAAACTACAATTCCTACAGATTTTTACTCCAGAAAGCTCCTGTAGTCTGGCTCCATTTTAGGTCCCACCAGAACTGATTGGTCCAATTTGCAGTCCCGGGCCAAATGGTGGGGATAAACAAAACAGTTCTTGCTCCAAAGAAGTCAGGTTAGACAAACTACATTATCATTATCCCTCTAAATGATTTTTAGTAAACAGTTACATCTTTCAACAGAGTTCCCTCTCAGATTACTTATGACTGCAATCCAGGCAGCTCTTAAAGAGGCAGTACACAGAGGCTATACAGGCACTCTCTGGCAATCACATTTAAATTGCTAAAATGCAGGACACCAGCCTAGCAGTGAGCATTTAGGCAAGCTCAATGAAGACTTTTCGGGAACCACCATTTGCAGGGGAGTCACATGTAAAATCTGAGTACCTATTCTGACATGTTTATTAATATAAGGTGTTCACATGAAAGCAATTACAAAAATGTAAAAAAAAAAAAAATAAATGATCTTTTGCAAGAACATACATTAGTAACTTTGGTAGGTGCAGGAAACATCAGAAAGTCTTGTATTCCACAGTGACTGGTTTTGCCCAGTCCTGATGTCACCAGGCCTGTCTCTATGAGTGCCAACTTCCATCCATGGCCTTCTAATTAGGGTCATGATGTCCTGCTCAGTTCCCAGCTGGTCTTTCATTACCACAGACAGAGGGGTATTGGAACTCCATAGAGTAGAGCTGACTCTCAAACTCGCATCTTACTCTCTTCTCGACTTAAAATATGTGATCATTAGTACCCTTCTCAAGCAAGCTTGCTTGGCAGAGGAACTACAAAAACGCATGTTAACAGGAGGAAATTGCCTCAAGCCACTTAGGAAAGGTGTTCTCTTCCCATCACTTTCTAATCCTCAAGAAGATAGAATGGTGGCATTTCAGTCTAGACTTTCAATATCTGTAGAAACATATGGCCGGATTTTCAAATGGTGGTATAGGGCTTGCGTCGATCCCTGCACCACAGGACTTAGAAGTCGGCAGTGCGCCAACCCCCCTTTGCCGCAACTGCACCCAAATTACCAATCTCTGGCACAACTGCAACAGTTTTCATGCTTTATGGCAGCTTGCGCCAAATATCTGGCACAAGCTCCGTAACTTAGGCTCCCATGGTGGCACAGACTAGACCACAAAAATGTGGCACAAAGGATGTAGAATCCTGACTGTCGACCAGAGAATGCTGGAAGCCCTGTGCTCCATATGTTTGGTGCACTGGGGGCTTGTGGCATTCTTGAAGCTTTGAAAACCCAGTCCATAAGTTCCAAATGTTTAGAATGGTATCTCTTAGAGGCATTATTTTTTCACTTCAGGAAGCTGATTGGTTTTACAAGATTGGGAAAGGAATGTGGACTCCTGAAGTGACTTTTAAACATACTGTATCCCAAAGTATTTTAAATTCAGAAAGAGTTAGGCTGCCCATTGGTAGGCTAATGACTCTGGTTTGGGAGCAGACATGGGAAGCTGGCAGTAATACAGCAGGCTGGAAGGAAACATTTCCTCTTACCATGCATCCCAGATAGGAGAGAACAGTGCCACACTCTGCCACCACAGCAGCTACTGGTGGAGGGCCAGGGAGCTTGCTCCACCACCAGTGGCATTCTGGGTATGTGCAAGGCCAGGAACGGGCTAGAATGGCACCATGGGAGGTGGGATGGATAATCAGAGGCTTGGAGAGAAAACCAGAAAATGGCAGTCACTTATGAGACACCCCCACAGACACTGTCTGACCCTGTGCCACTGCTGTTGCTCCAACACTGGAATATGGACCTTGACAGGGAGTGGAGCCTCCGTGAAGACCCTGCATGAGTTGATGGGGTTGGAAAACTACCAAAAGGAAAGAGGCCTGATGTGGGGCATCCAGCTTGGATAAACATCTCTATAGAAAATAAAATCGAAGAACAGCTGTAGAAGTTATTAGTCGTGCACACCAGAAGAAGACATACATTTGAATCAAAGTGTGCTGGGGTGTGGCAGGGGGCCTGGTTGCTATGCTAATTGCAAGCAGTACTGTATTTAAAGGATGGTGGTCCCATCACAACAGGCACAGAATGATATGACACCCCTTACACTAAGACCTGTTTAGGGCAGGCAGCAGGGCTTAAGAACACTCTGCCTTATATGCATATACGCTGGGGGACTGAGATTGTCAAGAGATCAGTTAGTGTAATAGCTGTGGATGGGGGAATGGGCTAGGGAAGGGGAACCACAGAATGCCAGAGTGATGTTACAGGCTGGGGTTAGGGTGGGTAGCCCTTAGACAACCAGGGAACATGTTGCTGGACTAGAAAAGAGAATATCTTCATGGCCCAAAAGGGGATCTAAGATACAGTTTGAGAAGTGGGGGATGAGTGTTAGCCTCAGATGGGTTCATGTACTATAGGTCTGTGCATGGCACTGTACCAGGTATAGATGAGCATAGATTCATATTGCGTGCAGCTTCTGATTCAGCAGTCATATATGTTGTTCATTATACAATGGCAGGGAAATTTTCTCTATTCTGATTGGTTAGTGTGCGCCTGGAACAGTGATGTTGTTTCACAATAACATCACTGTATGATGTCAAGGCATACACATGACCTTTTCACACAAGGAGGGTATATTAAAATGACTCCTCACATGCCTGTCAGCTCATGACGCCCCCCCCAACCCCATTAATCATCTGGCCAGACATGGCAGCCATGACATGTCCTCTCTGCCCCGACATGTACAACAATCAAAAAAAAAAAAAAAGAATGAAAAATAAATAAAAATGAAGCCCTGACTGCCCTGGGTTTCGCCTCACTCGACAGCATAATTGTGGTTCAGTAGTGCCACGCTCCCTTCATAAACCACTCCACTCCCAAATGAATCAAGCGGTTTGTGGAGCGAATGCGGCACTACTGAACCACAATCATGCTGCCGAGCATTGGTAAGCTGACAGGAGTCACGACTTCATTATATTTTCTAACGGCACTGAGCATTTTTCCTTTTTTCTTTTTTTAACTGTGGTGAAGTGCCACGCCGCTGCCTCTACCTAATTTCCCAGCCCGAGCACATCCTGTGGTCCCCAACTTGCCTCAGCTCACCCGTTTCTGTTGTCCCTTGTTCTCTCCTCCTGTCCTCTTCTCCCAGTACAAAGTAAAAATACTGCAGACTGTACCAGGAGAACCTATGTAAAGCACCCGAAAAGATGGAATCCTTTACATGGAAAGCCGTGACATTGACCGGCTTTATTCCTGCTGTTTCATCAACTCGGCAATAAGCTTCAGATCCCTCACTTTCTCCCAGTACAAACAAAAAAATGAAACAGCCTGTACTGGGAGAACAATATGTTACCTAAGTGGAACTTGTGATGGGGGTCGACAAGACAGCACACAGTGAGAGCCATATAGTAAAAGGCAGTGGAACAGAGAAAACAGCAGATACAGGACAGCACCATCTAGTGGACAAGATGACAAAAGGAACTTTCTAAATACATAGGTGTACTTCCACACTGAAAAATCTAATAAAAATCATATTAAAAATATATATTTTTTTTGTTTTACGTTTTTTTCTTCTGTACAAATAAACCACTGTATAAGAGCAATAAGGCACTCCAGGGATGTGTGTTACTGTGTAATAACGTCATGTCTCGGGTGCTGAACGCACTTGGCCTGTAGCCTTGTGCTTCAACCACCTGAGATGTGACATTATTACACAACAACACACACTTTGTTGTGCCTTTTGGCTTAATTGGCATGTTGCTGAATCAGGATAGTAAGGGCAAAATAAAGTGGTGTTAATGCTGGAGATAATATTTTGGAATATATGTCAATATGTGTGCATTACAGATATTCTTACCATCTCTTGTGCATCCTGTACAAGAGAAGTACCTTGTTGTTTATGGGCCAGGCTTTGGCTCTGTTGAAATTCTTGTACAGACTAAGTACAGCACACAGTATGTAGTTTATTGAGAAATCTCAGCCTGCAAAGCAATGTGTTAGTTTCTGTTATAGCATTTGAAAACCTTTGCAAAATGAAGGCAGGTGCTTTTCCACATCTGTTTATTTAATCAAGGGTTCCTCGGACTCAGAGAAACAGAATCTGATTCTTCGGATCCCAAACCTTATTTAGGAATTAAGATTTTTGGACTGAAGGCCACAATCCGTACTCTTAAAACAAAACAAAAAAACAGGAACAGAATCAGATTTAGAATTGGAATTTTATTCCTGTTTGGCTACCTTTTAAAACTCCCACCTGGCTAACGCTCCACATACCTAGCCATGCACAGCAGTGCTGCAACTAAAAAGCCACCCCGACAGTTGAAAGTCCTACCCTCTTCCCCCACCCTTGTAGCACCCATTTGTCCTCCCCCAGTACTGTAACTCACAGCAATGGTGATGTGTGGGTCAGATCTCGCTTGCTAGCTAATCCATGTTGCCTATCTACTACTTGCTTTTGCAGTCCACAAAGTCAGAGACAATCCCATCCCAAATCCAAGCAGTCTCAGCCTGTCACCACATGTCAGCTTCTACAGTAGTGAGAATACTTGCCCCTTACCCCCTACCCCCACCCACTGTTGCCCATCCAGAGCCCTGTGCCCACCCCACACACTGCACTTTCCTCTTGGTCCCAATTTACTTTTTTTTTTTGCCCACACTCTTTCCACTCCACTCTCCAACACAAAAGCCCAACTTAAACTGCAAGAGTGAGCTGACCAGCACAACATTCTGGACAACCGCGGCCAGATGCTGTAGACTGAATGAAACATCTGCTGGTGGTTCAGGGTTTCCTTCCAGTTGGCCCCCTCATCTCCTCATGCTCACCGAATCATGGGACTGGGGGAGAACAGACACACAGAAACACTGAAATTGTCGGTAGATAAGGACCGCAAGTCACATCTAGTCTGTCCATTAGCCCTATACTAGCCCCTAGCTGGTCAGTGGCTTCCCCTCCCTCTCACTCTTGGTCAGAGTTAGATTTTTGTGTCAGAGGTAGAGTCCAGACATGGACACAAAAAATGTTAACTTTGGTCGGGAGGGACCAGGATGAAAGCACAGTGGGTAGGTCTGGGTACTGGGCAGAGCATAAGTGGACAGCAGTGTTGGGGGGTAAGAGACAGGTATTATTTCTAACTTGTGTGGCTGTTTTGTGTGGTGCCAGGCTGAGCTTGCTTGGAGTTGGGTCAGAACTCAGACTTTGTGGACTGCAAGACAAGAAGTGGAGAACCACCAGGCTGGCTCGCATGCGAGATCCGAACTACGTCACACAACCTACATCATCAACAGACAAAAGAAAATTAGTGGAGGAGGAAGAGTGGTGCTACAAGGGTGGGGAAAGGAAGGAAGTCTTTAACTGCGGCTTTTATTTACAACACTGCAGTGTATGTCTGCAAGCATTATGAGCTGGATGGGGGTAGCTTTTATAGGTAGTCTAATGGGGAATTGGAAATCCTGATTCCAACTCCGATACCGAGTTCGATGCCTTAAATGGCGTCAGAAGGGTATTGGACCTGGAATCATTATTTGCAGTTATCAAACAGACTAGAAACAGAATGGACTCATCTGATTCCTAGCACCCCTAATTTAATGCCTGGAAGAAATTATGTTTTTGCTTTGACCTCCTCCCTTTATCAAGTTTTATTTCAAAAGTTTTTAATTTAAATATTTCACCAGGAAATAGTAAATTGATACATTTTTATTTCCATGTATGTCCTGGAAATAGAACAGAGGGATACACTCAACCACACAAATCAAACCATACTAAAATACATTAACTATCATGAGAGTCTATAGTCTGTTATGAGCAAAGGTAAAAATATTAGATAGTTTATCATCATAAACCTTATTGGTCATTTGAGAGTGTCTTAGCACTCCATTTGGGCTGTGCATGCATTATTAAGTGTAAATAACTGGTTGACTTGCTGTGACCAAGCGGAAGAACTGTGACTCTGCTTGACCTTGATTAATGCCAGATATCTGTGTCGAGAGCAGCACTGTTAGATAGCAGCAGCTCGCATTAACCTTAAAAAATGAAAACCGGTTCATCAACTGCAGCTCACTAAAGGATGCCATCAGTTCACTGTACTGTATGGGGGTAGCCATTTTTAAAAACAAAACTTTTCAGCAACATGTTTTTCACAAGCTAGGAATATCTGTGGAGCCAAAGA
Organism: Neoceratodus forsteri; assembly: GCA_016271365.2. Classification (NCBI taxonomy): domain Eukaryota; kingdom Metazoa; phylum Chordata; order Ceratodontiformes; family Ceratodontidae; genus Neoceratodus; species Neoceratodus forsteri. The sequence goes on along the minus strand of CM057453.1, from coordinate 1,476,894,483 downwards.
AAATAAAGGCCTTCCTGATCCCTAGACCTGCCCTGTGACACTATACCACTTGTGATGTGTATTACTTTTTGACATCTTTCATGATTAATGTAATGTTGGCAGGACAGACAGATCTGCAGTAAGTCCCTGGTTATTAATAAAAAAGGTTCTGGAAAGTTTTTTTTTTAAATTATTTATTTGTAAATTGGTGACCTGGAAAGTACGCTGACCAGGGCTTGTTTCCAGGTATGGCTCAGAAGGAGAGGAACAGGGAATACAAAGTACAATAACATAGACATAAAATTTCAATATAGTAAAGTGCTATCGGAGAACACAAATTACAACAACAGTCAGTGCAAATATGAGCAATCAACATGCTGCAAGCACATCGACCCCAAGATAGAGGCAGCAGTATAGGGAGCAGTTAGGTAGGAGTAAAACAGGCGGGGGAGAGGAGTTTCAGCAGATACCTGAGGTGAGAAAGCCAGAAGAGGCAGTGAAGTGGAAATTAATGACACCATTCAGTACTGTGAGCAGCTGGTCAAGTGGATTTATTTCGGCTAACAGGAACTGCTGCTTTAACATCACAGCTGAAAGACTGTGGTAACCTCTGCAAGAAAAAGAGCAGGGCTTATCTATTTTATTTGTCATGTACTGAACCAGTCAAGTGAGAGGGAGTCAGAAAGCTTAGATAAAAATGATGTCCTTTATATGTGAAGTCCAAAATATATAACAAAATCTGCCTGGGATCGAGTTTGTTTTGTACATTTGATGAATGCTGCTGCTGGCTCTTTTGCAAGCTCATTCTCTGAATGGAAGACATTTTAGTTTACACTAAAGGGTGTCTGATTGTTGACGCAGCTAACTGAAGTGCTGTAATGTGTTTTTCACGTGAACCAATCAATTAAAATCAGTCCTTGTGTGTGTTGTTACTTGCAGTCTCATTCTGGCACACTGTCACTATGCTGAGACTCAAGTCTCCTGTATTAGGTTTGCACTTGGCATAATACCTGTCAGTTTACTGCTTGATCCACTAGAGTGATGGATCTCTGGAATTATTTAACACTTTTTTGCAGAAAGGTTAAATACAGTAAAGTTCATTCTCTTTCTCTCTCCCCCTCTCTCTGTCTCTCCCCCGCACCCCCTCCTTCTCTCTCACTCTCTCTCTGTGTATGTAAGGAAAAGCTAGGAATGAGTCTTTAAATAACACCCTTCATACACACTGGGTAGAATTTTCAGAAGGTACTGATGCAGACGCAAATGCATGATCTGACTGTCTTTGTCCACCCGCATCTATCTGAACTGCCTTGTGTCTATTTTTGAAACATAATTTTATTTCTGGCAAGATTAGTGACAATTAGTAGCAAAACAATTACACATATAGTACTTTTAGACGCAGATTCCACTTTTGGGGATGAACCGATGTCCAAACTTCAAACTAAGTTAGACCATTTAATAGATGGTCTAAAAGTGTGGACAGGTGTTCATGTTTGAAAAAAGCAGAGATGGGATCCAAGACAAATCTGTTTTACAGTCCAACCCACTGTATCCCAAAGGGTTTTGAAAGCCATGAACAATTTCATCAGCTTTAGGCATGAGAACAGGGAAATTCAATTGGGGGGGTGTAATAGAAGGAGGTTAAAAGAGAGGGAGGAGGTTAGACATGTAGTGGTTGAGTAACTTTCTCAAGGAGGAGGCGCTGTTGAGCACTGCCACCGACAAGACGCACATCTTTTGACCTCTGCATACTCCAGACTTTATGTACGTTAAAAATAACTTTTTTCTCTAATAACAACTTTACTGCTTTCTACCTCTGTATACCCTGAGCCCTGCTGATCTTGAATATCAGCATTGTGCAGATGGTAAGACAGAAAAATGTGGCTGGAGGGGCTCAAAAGTTACAGCTATTGATTTTGGTCCAGGACACTGGCCCCGCAGCACAACCTCAGCAGAGAGTTTCTGTGTTGCCCTGGGAGTCGCTGCTCCAAACAGTCTAGCCATCAATTTAAAAGTGGCGGGGACCCTGAAATAAGACTGAGGTAGCCACCACCACAGCCATGGCTGTGGACATTCATGTGACCCAAACTTTAGCCATAACCAGAAAGTTAACACAAGAAAATGCACATTTGAGGTACTGGCTAGAAGCACTTGAAAAATGACATCCAAGCCTTAAACATTAGGATTGTTGGACTGCCTGAAGGAGTAGAAGATCCAGACATTGTTTGCAGCCAGCACTAAAAATGGACCTTAGTGATGTTCCCTATCATCAGTGTTGGAAAAGGTATACCACATTTCCCCTCATTCTGCCGATGCCTGGCCTGAATATGCCTGCACCATCCTCCTGGTTATAGGTGGCGTTGAGGTGAGGGATCGCCTACTTGGTTTGTCTTGAGAGATTAGCAGCTCACCTGAGGGTAAGGCAGTTCACATGTTTCCCACTTTGTCCTTTGCCACTCAGGCCAGGCGGAAAATGTTTGTCAGAGTGTGGGCCAAACTCAGTAGTCTGGGAGTCGTGCACACCCTCCTGATGCCAGCACAGCTTCCAATTCAATACAACGGACAAACTTTCCAATTCACAGAGTGTCTGGAAGCCAGGAAGTGGGCAGAGAAGACAGCCACTGAATTTACAAAATCACAAGAGGATGAACCAAGGGAAGCAGAGGATTTAGGTTGAATTGTACTCATTTAGTAATCTTCACTGCTCACTCATTGTTTCTATGTACTTGCACTGTTTTTCAGAGGTTGCCAGTTCTTAAAATTATAATATAGTTTCTTCAGCAAAAGAAGCAAAGATAAAATGGCACCTGCCTTGTGGCATTAATTTGTAACATGAGGTGGGGGGTGAGTGGCTGTTCTGTTGTGGGTGCTGTTTTGACATGTTGGGTGTACTATATGTGAGGGAGGGAGGGAATCAAGGCCACAGAAGTATGGGCCACTCAGAGGAAAAAGAAGGGCCTGAGGTGCTGTGGATCATTCTGGAGGCTGTTAGGCCGCAGTCTGTACAAGGGTGGTATACGAACCTCTAGTACTAGGAGAAGAGTTGGATAAGGCACTAGGAGAAGCTATCATCAGGATGGCGAGTAAGGGGGAGGTGCTGCTAGTTGGTATGGGGGGATACTGGGATGCATAGGGAAAGGCATCACCAGTAGAAAACAGGAAGTTGTTATCCCTCTGTACAGACAGCTGGTGAGACCCCATCTGGAGTACTGTGTGCAGTTCTGGAGACCCAATCTCCGCAAAGACATAGACAGGATGGAAGCTGTCCAGAGGAGGGCAACTAAAATGGTGCAGGGTCTGCACCGGAAGACATATGAAGAGAGACTTAAGGAGCTTAATATGTATAGCCTCGAGGAAAGGAGGAGAGGGGGGACATGATAGAAACTTTCAGTACCTTAAGGGAATCAACAAAGTCCAAGAGGGTAGCATCTTTCAAAAAGAGGTGTACAAGAACAAGGGGCACAATTTGAAGATGGGGAGCAGCTCAGAGGTAATTTAAGGAGTATTTTTCACAGAGAGGGTTGTGGATGCATGGAATGACCTTCCGGAGGAGGTTGTGGAGTCAAAAACAGTGGTGGAATTCAAGCATGCATGGGACAGTCATAATGCAATTCTAGGGGGTGGGGGTAAGAAGAAGTAGGCTGCTGGTTAACTAGGATCTGCAGCTTATCCAGTAGGTAGGGAAATGGGCAGAATGGGTGGGCCAAGCAGTCCTTATCTGCCATCAAATTCTATGTTTCTATGTAACTTCAGTCTGTCAGATGTGGTGTGGAGCCTTCGAGCTGCAGCTTTGGCAAGGAGCAGGGTCATCCTTGACTCCCTACAAGGGGCTTTTTTTAGGCAGCTAATCAACCCACTAGGGACAGGGCAGTGCTGGACTAGGTGTTTACAAACAGAGACAACATTGCAGATGTCACAGTGGGCAGTCCCCTAGGTACCAGTGATCACTGTACAGTGTGATTTAACATTAAGATGGGAACAGAGTGTAACCAGATGAGGACAAGGGTCCTGGACTTTAGGAGGGCAGATTTTAAAGAAATAAAAAACTGATTGAGAAACTGCCTCATGGGGGGAGTGGGATTGTCAGAGAGGGGTAGAGGCACAGTGGGGAAAAATAAGGGAAGGCATCACTAAGGCAACCAGCCTCTGCGTGAAGGAAGTGAGTAAAAGCAGAAGGAAAAGGAGACCATTATGATTCTGTAGGGGAGTGGGCAATGTGGAGAGGGAAAAAGAGGGTGGCATTCAGGAGGTATAAGGACATGCAGAGGAAGGAGGACACAAAGGTGTACCAAGTAAAACAGAGGGAAGCGGGAAAGGTGGTGAGGCAAGCAAAGGCACAGACAGAGGAAGGGATAGCCAAAGTGGTAATTAATGGGGATAGGACTTTCCTCAGGTACATAAGTCAGAAGAGGAAAACAAGGGGAGGGATAGTGAGGATAAAGAGGGCAGTTGGGGTAGATTGCACTGAAGAGGACCAAGCAGAAGCTGCCATCCTGAACAGGTACTTCTCCTCAGTATTCACGGTGGAGGGAGGAGGGGATGGACCACCAGAGAGCAATAGGAACAAGGGGGGGTGGTGGACACAAGTCTATTTTCAGAAAAAAAGCGTCCTGAAGGGACTTGCAGCTCTGAAGGTGGACAAGACAATGGATCAGAGGGGATACACCCAGGGTTAAAAAGGAACTTGGGGAGGTGCTACAGTAGTTGCCCCACTGATGGCCTTATTCAACAGTTCACTGGAAACAGGCATAGTTCTGAAGGAGAGCAGATGTGGTCCCTTTACATAAGAGCAGTAGTAGATAGGAGGCCAGCAACTATGGGGTAGTCAGTTTCATTTCAGTTTTGGGGAAATTAATGGAAACCCTGTTAAAGGAAAGGCTGATAGAGTATCTTAAATCCAGTAGGCTGCAAAACCACAGACACCGTGGATTCTTGGGGTGGGGGGGGGAGATCATGGCAGACAAATCTGATTGATTTCTTCAACTGGTGACCAGAGAAATAGATCGAGGAGAGCAGTGGACTTGGCCTATTGGAAATTTTCCAAGACCTTCGACACTTGGCACGCAGGAGACTGATTAAGAAACTGGGCAGCCTGGGGCTGAGATCAAAAGTGGTGAATTGGGTTAGAAACTGGGTAACAGATAGGCATCAGTGTGTGGTGACTAATGGAGCCCACTGTAATGATGGAAGTGACCAGTGGGTGCCGCAGGGCTCAGTACTGGGACTGGTCTTCTTCAGTGTCTTCATAAGTGACTTTACAGAAGAACTGGAAGGGAAGATATGCCTTTTTACAGAGGATACCAAAATCTGTAATAGGGTGGACAATCAAGAGGGGGTAGAGAGAATGTGCGGGGATCTTGGGGAACTCGAGGAATGGTCAAGATCATGGCAGTTGGGGTTCAGTGCTAAAAAGTGCAAAATAATGCACCTAAGGCAAAAGAACCCAGGAGCTGACTATAGAATGGAGGGGAGGTACTGATGGTCACTAAGCAGGAAAGCGATTTTGGTGTTATCATAACTGAAGACCCCAAAGTGACAAGGCAGTGTGGCAAAGCAGGAGGTAGGTAGGTAGGTAGGTAGGTAGGACTAGTGGGATGCTGGGGTGAAGAGGGAGAAGTATCTTCAGCAGGAGGTGGTGCTACCACTGTATTGCTTGCTGGTGAGACCCTACCTAGAGTATGGTGTCCAGTTCTGGAAGTCGCACCTCAAAAAGGACTTAGACAGGGTGGGATGGTAGTCCAGAGGAGGGCAACTAAAATGTTGTAGGAATTGCACCAAAAGCCCTATGAGTCCCTCTGCTAATTCTCTGTGCACCACCTCCTGTAACCAAATACGCTCCTTCCCCTCCTTTGTCTTCTGCTAAGCTCTCTAATTTTGTAGGCACCTGTACCTGAGCAACCCCCTCCCTACTGTCTGCTGCCTCGAACCCCACTGATTTTCTTACCCCCTCCCAGCCTTTTGTTCCTCAACCACTCCCCCTACTTTCTGCCTTTATCTGCCTAACCGCCTCTTTCTTTCCTTCCTCCCCAGGACCTTGCCCATGACTAGGGCAAACCCTTTTGCCGCCAGGGCCATGCTCCTTTCCGGCCAGCGGCCGTAACTTTTCCTGCCTGTCCTGGGGCATCACTGCACAGGATCAGCCAAGGTACGTTGCTGGGTCTTCATGGCTCCTCTGTCCTTTCACCTGATTGGCTGCACTGCCTCTAACTGAGTGGCGATTGGACATTTGTGCCCTCAGGCACCTCACCTATTGGCTGCTTCTAATTTCATGTGCTGTCTCCTTTGGCAAGCTTTTCATAACTTTACCGGACTCTGATTTTTCTGCCACCCACCTAGCCCTCTCCCTTTGGCTGTCTGCCTCTTTCTTCTCCCACCTTTCTCTGGTATTTACACCTTCGTTTTTCTCCCTTTCAGGCTGCTTCCACTAGACTACGACTTTGTGTTTGTCATCACTCATGCACTCTCCAATGCAAATGGGCCTTCCACTAGCGCTGTTACTCTCCCTACTTATTAAGCACATGGAATATCTGCCTCCTAATAGTTCACAACCTCCAATCAGTGAAGTTGAAAACAACCTGCATTACACTGTTGGCTGCTCAACTGGTAACTTCTTTAGTCTCAACAATGGTCCATGGTCCCCCTTTTTTATATGCCCTTGGCCCTACGACCAGCATGTCCTCTGTGAGTGCATCTATAAATATATCCTCATTGATATCTACCTGATCTGCATTACGAGTAGAAAAAAGAACCTATACCATAACTATTGAAAACAGTCCAGGCGTGCTACCAAACTTCAACGAATGCACCTTCTTAGAATAACCCTCATGCTATTGATGCTGTCAGGCAATATTCACCCTAACCTGGCTCCGAATGGCACAACCCCTAACAATGTGCCCCCCTAAGCAAGGGTCCATTATTTATTTATTTTTTTTTTCAACTTTATTTCCCTCTGGTCGCGGCCCCATGGAACTCTCTCGGGCATCCGAGTCCTTATCCTGCCCGCCAGAGGCCCTCCCGAACTGAACCTTCTCTCTTCCCCACCTCCCTGCAGCCAGCACCTCTGGTCTAACTCTTCCAGGGTGGGTTGCCCTCTGCCTCTTGGGTGCTCTTAGATTCAGACTCCAGCTACAGGGCAGGACTGTGGTGAAGGACCTGGAAGGTCAAACAGGGATAGCCCAGCAAAGGGCATGGGGGACTTGGTGCTGTTGCCTATCCATGTCGGCGTTGTTTTCCACTTTTTCCTTGAACTCCCCCAGAGCTCGGACATGCAATGACGTCCAGCTCGGCTGATAAACGCTCCTGCGCACCCCCGAAAGACATCCGCCGAGACTCCGATCCCCAGCATCTTGCGCTGAGTACTGTAGTGCCTCCAGCCTCTGCTAGAGGTCACCAGTACATCGGCTGGTGAAATCCCCCCTCCCCTGGGAAGGAGAGCAGTCCAAGGGATGCTCAATCCTTCACCCTCCCTGCCGTCTCCCGGCTCCCCAGGCTCATTCCCAAACCTGGGTTGCCGGCGTGGCATAAGGTGTGGCGTCCAGCGCCTCAACCTTCAGTGCCACCAGGCCGGCCTCAAGGGTCCATTATGTTGGCTATAATAAACGTCTGTAGTCTACTAAACAAAATTGACTTCCTTAAAGTCTGAGTGTCGATGCACAGCCCAGACATACTATCCATTGCTGAAACCTGGCTTTCACCTAAAATCCCTGATGATGCAGTTGCCCTACCTGGATATACAATTTATTGGCTAGATCAAGCCACAAAGAAGGGTGGCGGCTGTGCTATATACCTAAAAACTTCCATCAGAGGGCTGGCTATGCCTCAGATAGACCGCGGATGTCCTGCTCAGGCTTTAGCTGTGAAAGTGCTCCTGGGGGCACACAGCGAAGCCCTCACTATACTCTCGATCTACATACCTCCTAAGGACCCATCACCGGCCTTCTATGTATTCTGGACTATCTTTGGGCACAAAAACACCTCACCAAGATGATTTTAATGGGTGACTTCAGTATAAACTGGCAAACTGGAGCTAGCAGGGCTATAAAGGACTCATTAGCATCCCTGCACTTCACTGAACTCATTGACTCGCATACCAGAATAAATTATAAAACCGGGACTAGTACCACCATCGACTGGATTATATCAAATCAGCTGGGTCATATCACAAATGTAACAGTTCATCTGTACTCTATCAGTGACCACTCCCCTATCACTTGCTGCTGGTCAAACAAAATCCACATCCCCCTACCTCAAACAATCATCAACTGCATGCTAAAGCAAGGGCACCTGGATCTCCTAAAAAAACAACTCTGGTCCCAGGAATGGTCCTTTCTGGACACAGCTGATATCAATATCATTCTGGAACACTTCATCAAAGTTTTCAACACGGTCTATGATATCCACACCCTTCCAAGAACTAGATTAACTCTTGGATCACACCGGAACTAGTAAACAGTATGAAGCAAAGGGTCCATCTTTGGCAACTGGCTAAATCATCAGTGAAGCAGTGTGATCTTCAGGCATATAAAGCAGCTAGAAATGCCTGTACTAGGGCAACTCGACAGGCAAAAAGTAAACACCATAGAGAGCTGCTGTCAAACATGTGGGGTGACAGCAGAAAATTTTGGTCGAACATAAAAGACATTACAGGCAAAGAGCAAAAGACCTCTCCAATAGTACTAAAAGTGGACGGCAATCTTATCACTGACCCTCTCTCAATCACAAATACTTTTAACACAGCTTTCACTAATTGGTCGGGTTTCCTTTCAAAAGATTTCTTTGATGATGCTCCTGCTATACTAGCTGGGTACATGGAAACCAATAGTCCAGAGCACCCACCATTCTACTTGAAATGGGTGTCCTGTACCCAGGTCAGAAAACTTCTAACTAAAGTCGTGGGAAAATCCAGACATAGTGGGGGACTCCCTTGACCTCAAACTAATTGTACTTACCCTAGAAGAAGTTCTCCTGCCTATAACCAAGATACTAAATTTATCTCTCACTCTATCACAATTCCCCGAAGTATGGAAAACTGCGCTGGTCATCCCTGTGCATAGATCCAGTGATCATACTCAACATTACAATTACAGACCAATATCAATCCTCCCACCACTATCAAAAGTTCTTGAACATATAGTAACCAACCAACTTGTAGACTACCTCGAGAAGTACTCTTTACAATGCCCTCAACAACATGGCTTTAGGAAAAAGCACAGCATGACCACTGCTCTCTTAGAATTTACCAGCTTCATCCAACAGTCCTTTGACAAAACCAGTCTTGTAGGGGCAGCTTTCATTGACCTTACAAAAGCTTTTGGCACCGTTAATCCCAAGTTCCTCCTCGAACAACTTTCAACAATCGGTCTCTCACTAAAAACACTGAAGTGGTTTGGAAGCTACTTTGCGGCTAGGACACAACGGGTGAAAATATCCAACATCGTCTCGAAGCTACAAACGTCCGATCTGGTGTCTCCACAAGGATCTATTCTTGGTCCTCTCCTGTTTAGTATCTTTCTAAACAACTTGCTTCATGCCTGTCAATTAAGAATGCTCCTATATGCTGACAATGCTGTCATCTTTGCAAGCAACTCCAACCCCTCCAAGCTTGAAGACACCTTCCAACTTGGTTTCCTTGAAGTCGAAAAATGGTTCCAATCATTCAAACTTGTCCTAAACTACAAAAAAACTAAACTCTTGTTGTTCTCATCCTCTCGCCATAAGCACAGGTCCAATGCCATGACAGTAAAAAATAATCTTGGAGTCCCTCTCGAACAAGTTCAACAATTCAAACATCTTAGTATAACCTTGGACAGCCACCTCAACTATGTACCTCACACTGAGATCGTTGCCAGGACAGTGAATGCAAAATTAGGTTTGTTATTTAAGCATAGAAGGAATCTGACCCCGGAAGCACTTAAATTTGCTGTCTACAGTTCAGTACTATCCACTATTGATTACGACTTGGTAATCTATGGAGCTGCCTCTGCTACATCCCTTAAAAGGCTTAATATAACCCTAAATAAAGCCTGTAGGTTCATCGTGGATGCTGACCGCCTCACCCATACATGTGATCTCTATGCACAAACTGGATGGCTTAATCTCCAAGGACAGATCAAGTACCAATCATGCATACTTGCAAAAAAGGTGCTGCTTGGAGCCCTGCCAACTGGCATTACTTGCCTTCTGCCCAGATCCCTCAAGTCCCATCACACCCAGGCCTCTGTCACTGAACACTTACTTGTACCAAGGTTCCAGACCACCCAGTGCCAGCAGACTTTTCTCTATAGAGCCCCTAGCTGGCTAAATTCCCTGGGCTGTGAACTCACCAGCATATCTCATATTACCCAGTTTAAACATCTCCTTCACCAGCACATTATGAATGAAAGCACTTGTGATTGCCCCAACTAACTGCAGCATGTGCCCACTTTTGCATCTGGCCTGACCTCTTTAGCCAGTCAGAGCCACCACCTGCATTGCTCGCCCCCCTCTTCACCGTCCATGCTCACCTCTCTACTCACTCCACTACTGCCCAGTCATACTGTAGTAGCCTTTAGGCCTCTGGCCACCTCGGACCCCTTCTGTTCAATTTTTTTCTCCCATTTCCTTTCCTCCTCCCTCCCTCCCTCCTTTTGCTCCTTGTCATGCCCTATCCCCCTCTACTGTCTCTGTTTCCCCTTCCTCTTCCTACCTTACTACTCCCCTTGACAATGCCTCCTGGTTGCAACTTTTTCCTCCTCTCCTGACCAACCTCAATATCTACCTCCCCTTCCTATTTCTCTTAGTTTCATAGTATCCCCATTTTTAGTATTACAGATGGATCAGATACTGTCAATCAATGTTATATTATAATGTTTTACTGTAAACTATAGTTTTTTTGTTCTCTCCTTGTTCTGTCTTTGTTGCCCCCACCAATATTGACGTGGAACCTTTGTAAATGAGCTGTTCCCATGCTCAAAGGTACTTGTAATCCGAGAATAAATATATAAATAAATAAATAAATACAGGAGAGCCTGAGGGATCTCAACATGTACCAGAACACAGTAACAGGAAGTGCACCTAGTCAGTTTTAGCTTGATAAGTATGGCAGTGCTGTATTATCAATTTATTGTAACACAATGGAATTTACAAAATCATTTCTGGCTAATTTTGTTCTGGTTAGCACCCAGTTTGACAGTAGCATGTTCCTGTGGTGTTTGTTTGGATTATCTCAGCATGTGCACCCTGGAAGAGAGAAGAGTGAAAGGGGACATGAAAGATACCTACAAGTACCTTATAGGGGAGAACAGGGTGCAGGAAGGAAGTCTCTTTCAAATGAGAAAGAGCACAGGAACCAGGAAGCACACAATGAAGCTGGAGGGCAGAAGTTTAAGAGGGATGTGAGGAAGTACTGCTTCACTGAAAGGGTGGTACATGCCGGGAACAGACTGCCAGCAGAAGTAGTGGAGGTGAAGATAGTGGAGGGGGGCTTCAAGCATGTGTGGGATAGACATAGGGGAATATTAGTGAATAGGCAAGTAGGAGGGAGGGTCGCTGCAGATCAGTTAGAGTCTGTGGAGCAGGACTAGGCAGGGAACATACGGGCAGACTGGCTGGGCCAAATGTTCCTTTTCTGCAGACAAATTCTATGTTTCTAATGTTTTCTACAGTTTTTCATTAACCGGGGTGCCACACTAGTTTAGTATGAGACTGGATGTAAGAGTTTTTGTATCCTTTAGAGACAAAAAGCAAGTTTGTTTCACAGTAAATATGGTAGCATATCTATTACAAGGATTACTCATGTGAAGTTTACATATGTTTGGTGAACAGACATAACAAATGATCAGTGTTGAAGTTAGGAACGTTGGAACCTTTTGACTTATCATTTGACTTTTTGACGGATGGAGGCTCCTATAGTTAATTCTATAGTATGCAGCTTACTTACTGTGGGAATGCCGCTTGAATTTAAAGGGAAACGTCCATCTTCGATTAAATTAATCAATATTGTTACCAATGTAAATCTGCTTTACATAAGATATTGACTGAACCTGTAACACTTTTAGGGCCAGAATTATAACCCTTTCAGTTGCCCCTCCTTTTATAGCTGCAGGCATCCATTTTCTAAATCACAGGCACAGGAAGTGACATCACATCAGGGGAAACACATATAGCTGATAAATATTTTAACCAGGAGAGGCACACTAAGCTGAAGCTTGAGTCCAGGTGCTACCTGAGAGCACAAGAAAGTTAAGTGATTTGCTTAGAATCATACAGTAATGCAAGTGGAGACTGTGGGATTCAAACCCAGAGGGGTTAGAGTTGCAGCTCAGAGCCTTAAACCACTGCACTATACTGCCTCTTTCAAAGTAAAGGGAAAAGAAGAGTTAGACCTCTTGATGAGCTGTCATAGCCAGCCAGTTAATAGTTTAGTGATTGCACCTGGGAGCATCAGGGAAGTGAAAAGGTTTTATCTCAAAAAGAAAGGGCTACTGGAGATTTCCTGCTGGAAAGACAGAATGAAACAGTTGGAATCATGAAATGAAAAAATAAATCTGCTGTGTTTTTTTTCTTTTACTTTGGTGAAAGGAAACCTATTTCTGGATGGTATTCAAATAAAGATTTTTTTTATGTTGCAACCTTCAGAAGGAGTAGTGCTAGAACATGGGGAAAAGTGAGGGTGTATGTGGGGAGGGTACTGTAGTAAAAAGGGACTATGGTTGCTTCTCTTCTGACATTGTATGCATTTAGGGGCACTTTGAATGCTTATGGGAAAATGTGAGGGGTATCCACCCCCACACGCACCTGTAGGTTCTGGCACCTATGTTCAGAAGGGTTCTATATTGACAGCAATCTATCCTATCACACACACCAACACAAAACACTTATTTTGTTACAACTTATTTACCCAGGGTAGTCCAGCTGAGATGTGCCACCTCATTTCCAGTGGGGTCCTGCTGCTATTCATTTCTGCTGCTTGGTGGACAGGAGCACTGGTGGGGGGGCTATGTGTCTTACTCAAGGTCACACAGTTAATATTTGACTTTTTCTGAGGCTTGAAACTCTCATCTCCTGGGCCCCAAGCTTGTGCTGTAGCCACTAGATCACACTCCTACAAATGACAGAACATGATGCCAACAAAATATGTTTAAACACAACTACTTCAGTGCTAACAAATACTGGAACGAAATAGGTACAGGCATAAAATTATTTACAGTGTTACCACAGTAACAGAATATTCTGCAAATCACACTGGCACTAAACATTTTACTAAACTGAAATGTCACAAAACATTGTACAAAGCAATATAAACCTCAAAGGAGCTCAGAAACTGTTGGCACTGGCAGTACACAACTTTTGTTTGTAGCAACCCCTTCAACAATAGAGACAAGTTCACATCCCCATAGACTGGGTAAAAGCATTTTTTGTTTCTTTTCCTGTGCCTTTCAAGGAGGCAGTATAGCGCAGTGGTTTAAGGCTCTGAGCTGGATAGCTGGGTTTGAATCCCACAGTCCCCACTTGCATTACTGTATGACTCTGAGCTAGTGACTTAACTTTTGTGTGCTCTCAGGTAACACCTGGACTCAGGCTTCAGCTTAGTGTGCCTCTCCTGGTTAAAATATTTATCGACTATATGTGTTTCCCCTGATGTGATGTCATTTCCTGTGCCTGTGATTCAGAAAATGAATGCCTGCAGCTATAAAGGGAGGGGGAACTGAATAGGTATAATTCTGGCCCTAAAAGTGTTAAGGGTTCGGTCAATAGCTTATGTAAAGCAGATTTCCATTGGTAACAATATTGATTAATTTAATTCTAGATGGATGTTTCCCTTTATATAAATCAGATTGTTGAGACTATCTTTATGTATTTTCCATATTGATGGCTCCTGTATAATGCACCATATATATTTGACATGAGTATGGGCTGGATTGTTTTATTTTTTATGCAAAACAATGAAATGTAAGTTAAGAAAAAAGAACAGTAACTTGTTCAAAGTTTCGTAGTAAGTGGTAGTTAGTATGCAGCCAGTTTACCACTATTAAATATGTTCCTTGTCAGTGGTGTAATTTACTGGTCCTTCGTCTGAGTCCCTGAGTGGCATATGTCCTGGGGCCATATTTTTAAAAGGCAATAACTGTCCTACATTCTAAAGCTTGCAGACCACAGGTTGTAGCACATATTAGAATCCAAGTTTTTATACCACATGTGGCTGATTTGTTTTTACTTCCTATATGTACCCCTTTGCCTGGGAGAATTAGGCTCTCTTTCTGCTCAAACTCAATGCCTTGATTCCAACTACTGGAGCCATCTCTACTGGCCCCCAGATACCCACTGCCTTTCTCCTCATATACTATCCCAGGCTTACACCTCCAGATGGTGCTGGCAGGCTGGAAGTAGACCTGAACATAATCTTCCAACAAGAAGAGGCAGGGAACCCAAAGGCAATTCAACTTGGGATAGGAGGGTGTGGGGGGAGAGTAGAGGCATCATTCACCTGACCACTGCAATTTTTACCATCTAATTTTTATCCATACCCCTCCCACCCCAGGCATGGTCCAAAATGGAAGACCTTTCTTCTAGTTGGAAACAGGCTGAGAGCAGGTGCACCTACAGCAACCCACTCTGACTGGTACTCACTGGCACAGGATTGGACAGGGTGGCACCGTATTATATATCAGTGTCCTGCATCATGCTGGTGACAGGATTTTATATCCCTGTCTGGAGCTGTGTATTTCAGCCCAACTGTGTCCCACCACCTTGGCCACTAGGGGGACATGATGATAGGAGGTACTCACCCTCCCTTAGGATGCCGATATGTGGTAACATGGACTTCGGATTCAAATCTGGGTTGTTGGCATGTAAGTTGTGCCACTTACCATTAAGGCCTGTGGCAGTAACATTTCTTTTGTCCCATAAAGAATCTAAGAGGGATTCGAGTCTTCGGGTTTTAATCTTTTCGTGTAAAGATCCTAAATGTGACAGACATTTGATAAACCACATCTACCATTTGTGATTGCAAATGAGGACACAAGATTGCCTGTGCCCAACTCAGAACTGACTCGTTAGATTCTAGACAAATGAAATCAGGAACTTCAAGATAGTATAGATTACCTACCTGCAATGGACAAAATATGCTATCCCAGCCTTCAAAATCTCTTCTTCTAACACTCCTGCTACTATCATACACCTGCTAAACTCATGCAGTTTTTACCACACCACTTTGGAAACTGTTGGCAGAGCGCTGGGTTTAATCCAGCTGATCAAGTTCATATTTTTTATTTTTGGCCAGTGCTGTCACGGTTGTGGGCCGACATTATTGCCCAGATTGACATATTGACCAGTAACTCCTTTGTAGTGACCCCTGAATTTATCTTAATGTCGATACCTCCAACTAACTGTCAACTGGCTTGTATATCTTTATGCTGGATCTATGTCTTAGCAGTGGAAGAAAGTGATCACTCACTTAATGGATGAAACCAGAACAACCATCACTGGGGTCATGGTGTCATATTATGGGGGAAAGTTACTGCATGGCAAAATTCTTTGCCAAACGGCAAAATAGGTTGGAAACATTTGAGCTACACTGGTGGCCATGGATGTTTTACTATGCTACCATAAATGAACAATGGACCCCATAAGTAAAATGAACTGGTCCCATTTTTTTATTTTTCGAGAGGGAGGTAAGATCTATCACTGTTGTTGCAACCAGACTGGATTTGACAGTTGTAGGAGTGTGCCTTGTGTCAGGGAGCCTGATACCACCTATTAATGACAATACTAGCATTCAAGCTAGGGAGTTTTGTTAGATTTTTCCTTTCTGATCGATTCCCCTTAATACCTGTTCCAGACAGCAAGACAATATTGGTTATACTTTGGTCATATGTTTGATTTGTATGTTGGTCTCGTGCTCTTTATGTGATGTACTTCTGTGTGTTAATAAACATTAAATATATTAAAAAAAAAGAGTGTCTGTGCCCTGCAGCATTGAAACAGGTGAAGAAAATCCAGAGGCATGAACCAAAACTTGCGGTGAAACCTTTGTGTCATAGATCTGTAACTCAATCCCTTTGAGTCATTCTTTTTGTATCAAGGATACGCAATGGAGCAATGCAATGTTGCCCTCTGCGGGTACAATTGTCAACTGTGGTAGTCATTGGCTGATCCAAAATGACTCTATTTTCCTTCCATAAGCAGTGCCCCCCTCCCACCCCATTCCACCATAAACAGAGCCCCACTACACATTAGTGATGTTGAATGTCCTGTGTATTCTTTTTTCATCAAAATCCACAAGCCCATCTGACAATAGGAAAGGCTAACACGAGTAGTTGTTATAACCACATGAGTGGCTTTTCATCAGGTACTTACCATGTAGCTATAATACCCATGAGCAAACATGTCATTCATTATAATTCCCAGAGAGGGGCACCAGTTTTCTGAGAACAGCAGGTGGTTTAGTGAAGAGAATTTTATGTAGCAAAGATGATGTTCATAATTGCAACAATGTTACAGTTATAGTTAGAAGAATTAAGCTTGCTATAGTGTCATGGGACCCAATGAACTGGAAATGAAAGTACTGTAGATTAAACCCCCACACAAGACATAATGTAAATGTAGGAAAAAAAAAGTCTCAATGGGTTCATTGGCTGGGTCCAGAATCTAATGAAAGACGTACCAGACAGGTGACTGTAAAGCAAATGATATCAAGAACTGGCTAGCACCAACTAGGGATGGATGAAATTATTGTGTTTTTCCTTGGGGTGGTGGGAGAGGGATGCAAACACAGACACCTACCCACATATTAGTACACAGCTTTTTTTCTACATTTACAAGTTCTCGTGCTTTTATCCCATCTGTTCCCCCCTCCCCCGCCTTACTGAGGCTCCCTCTGTGGTTAAGTTAACAGTGGAGTGCAATATAGCCAATTCTAGCATTATATTGCATTTTAAACTGACATTTAGAACTACTAACTTTGCACTTTTCCACATTTAGTGCCATTTAATGCTCTGTTGCTTTGGAACACTGGATGCAGGTGTATTTTAGTGTGTCCCTCTGTGGTTCACCTGGCATGCCCTGCTTCTGAGAGGCATCAATGCCAAGAGCACCCCTCACTCAACCAGCCCTGCAGCATCTCCCCTGTGGTGAAATTAACCATTGCAGTCTTCACCTGCCTCTAACTCTGGACGGACAGTGAACAACAGCATCTGCCAGCAGAGCAACAGACCACCCCTCTGTGATTCGAGAGTTACCTGATCCAGCTAAGGGAAGTAAGAGTAGGTGCAGATTCACCTGTTGCTTCAGTCAATAAATAGATGGTTTCTATGTCACAGCACTAGATGGGTCCAGAGAAGAATTTCCTGATGCACGCTTGCTGTTGCTTAGACCACAAGGGAGTGAGTGCATCATGGGAGTGCCATTAAACCATTCCTGGGGAGAGGATATGTCCATTAAGACTGCCTACACCTGGCCAACCAGGAAGCAGAGCAGTAGCACTTCCGCTTGCTGCTCTGATGACCTAGGCTCGAGAATGGTCCTGGGCAACCCATGGCCAGCCAAGGAAGGAGAGAGGAGCATTCACAGGGCAGCTGTCCTTCAGGGAGGGGGATTCCATCCTCCGCCATCTGTCTGCCACCTGACACCGGAGGAGAAAAGAGGGCACATACCACTGAAGGCAGGAGGTAAGATAAGCCAGCTACCTAGGATGTAGAGCTAAAACAACTAAAAGAATAACTTAAAATTGAGCTATTAGATGAAATACAAAACAGTGCAAACATTTTGAAAAGAGAGTAATGTGTGCATGAGGAGAGGCACCAAATAACAGGCGGGTAACTGCATTATGAATCTGTCACAAAGGGGTCAATTTCTACATCCTGCACTTTTGTACATGCTCCTAAACATTTTCTGTCAGTGGTTAGGATTATCTTTATTTATTTATTTTTTTGCCATGAAAGTTTTTATTGAATTTTTCAGATTTTAAAACATTTATCTTGAAACCGGATACTAGTAAGTGCAAGTTGCAGGTATTAAGGTTTTCAGACAATATGGTGTTATGGACCAAGTAAGAACTAACATAGTCTGTCATAGAAAACCATGTCACACACTGTACAATAACACCAACAATAAAAGGAAGCAAAGAGTAGTACTTTGTCTCTGGATTACATCAGCTACCATGTAGAAGTATGTGGGTGCATACTACACCTGTGGGATTTAGGAGGTATGGAACATATAAGTAGAAGTGAAAAGCCACAAGAGGAAGAAGGTTTGGACCCACCTGAGAGTTTCCAATAAAGGGAGAAGTGTGATGATAAGGGAGTTGCAATAGCCTCCACTGGCAAAAAGTACTCAGAAGAAGGTACTTAGGAAAAAGGAGTATGCTTGCACCACCAGGTGATGATGGTGATGGGCATAGATTGCTATAATATGCTGCTCGACAATCTAAACTGGTGGTCAGGTCATCCTGTTATGTCTGAAGTGAGGATGTGCCATAATCCAACAATCCAGTGGGTTAGGCTATGGCAGTTTTAAAGAAGGAGTGTGCTGGGCCCTCAATAAGTCACACAGCTGGAAGTATTGTCTAAAGGGTAAGGGCTTACTCCTGGCCCAAGTTCTGAAGGTTGTTGAAGGTGTGAAACACTCCAGTAACCCCATCATAGAGGTCCCCAGCTATATGAATGCTGCTTACTTCCAGTGGTGCCAATTCACTGGGGTGTTGCTGATCTTCAGGCAAGAATTCTGCCAACGTGGGTGTATCATCAAGCATTAGGTCAGGAAGCATAGGAAAACCAGAAGCAGTTATAAAATTTATAAGTAGTGTTTTATTATCATCAATAACAGTAAAATCAAAAAAATAAAATTGTTCAGGATAGCCATTTACAAAGGCAATACAAACAAAGAAAACAAAGTCCTTCATCTGAGGGTATCTCTAATTCTAAAATTTCAATCTCTCCCTCTCTCTAACTAACAAAAGATTGCTCTGTTTTTATAAGAAGTCTTTGCCTGGCAATAAACTTCTGCATCCTGAGCTTGTTAAGGGGCATCCTGTTTCTTACAAAATGTATCGGAACATTGTCAGTTTCTTTCCTTGCAGTGCAACAAATTAGGACAGAGTGTCCTAGAACTAATCTACTGTTGACAGCTCTACGCATGAGCTTGTGCAGCATCTCAAGGTTAGCACCCTAAGTTCCAAACAGCTTTTTGCAATAACTTCAACAGTATCCCTATACACACTTTCAAACCAAAGGATCCTAGTTTCACACAAAGATTCACATACATTTTTATAACTGCAGATACACAGGGGTTAGAAAAAGATAGAAACAGTAAGTGATGGCTGGGAGATAGCAGGATGGAGAGCATCATGAGACTGTCAGAGTAATCACTTCCTAGATCTCACGAGAAAATCTGATTGGACGATCAGACAGACAAAAGACAGAAAAGGAGAGGATAGAACAGATCCTTGCTTTTCACTTTTTCTGCAAAACAAATGGGACAGGGTCTTATTCAGCCCTGTCACAGGGTGAAGCCTGGAGGTGGTTGTCCACCAACCCAGTAGCTTAAGGTGTTTAGTGCAGATTAGTTTAGTGTGGGTAGAGCAGGGTGGTGCAGTTTTAGCCAGGTGGCAGTCTGGAAGGACCAGATTTGAGGGGACTAGCACTTTGCTCTGTGTAAGCTCCATGGCAAGCCATCGGAGTGGGGGGGGGAAACAGAAGGTCTGGTTTACAATACAGCGCTGCTTGAATGACCACCACACATTGATGGAAAAAGAGAAGGTTGGGTAGGCCAAAGCCCCCTCCAACCAATGCCTCCATAAGGTCTGCCATTTAATTTCAGAAGGGTTACTCACTGTAAAAAAGTATATTGTTATTTTTGTCCTCAGGCTCTGCAAAAAGGAGATAGGATAGAGACAGGTAGGTTTGCTCGAATATACTACAGTGTGTGCATGGTGATGAGCTTCACAGCATTGATTCTGCCCCATTGAGATACCATAACATTTCCCCATCTTCAAAGATCCCCATCCAGTTTGTCTATCATAGTCTGGGACATTTGCAGTGACAGTGTTCTTAATTGTGGGCTTCAGTTTAATTCCCAAACAAATTATACCTTCTGTGGACCACTGATAGGGATACCCTTGGAACACTGAGGAGATACAGTGTACATTCAGGGGTAGTACAGTACTTGAGATTTAGACCCCATTCAACGTATGCCCAGAAATGTTAGACTACTCCTGGACCAGAGAATGTAGGGTCAGTAGAGGCAAGGAGGTCTATAACAAATAGGATGATACTGTCTGCAAATAATACAGTTGTATGGTGAATCCCCCTACTGTTATCCCTGGGAAGGTAGAGTAAGTCCATACTTTGGACTAGGGGTTCTATGGCTAGCACAAACAAGTGGGCAATGGAGTGGTCAGCCTTGTCATGTCCCATACCTCAATGTAAAACTGGAAAATCATGGACTTGGTCAAAATCATAGCTATGCTATACAGCAGCTTCACACATTCGATAAATTCTGGTATAAACCCAAAGGACACCATCACATTAAAGAGATACGCCTTTTCCACCCTGTCAAATACCTAATTTGTGTCAAGGGAAGGTGGCAGTGGGCTCATAGAGGGTGCTGACCTCCCACAAAACTTCCAGTGTTCTATGAGTGTTATCAGGCCCCATGCAGCCTGGGACAAACCACACCTGGCTGGCATCTATCATTGTTCCCATGACCTCCTCCAGTCTCCTTTCCAATACTTCAGCATAAATTGTGGCATCGACATTTATCTGAGAGATGGAACAGAACTGGTAACATTACACTGTCCTTGTTTTTTTTTTAGGTATTAAAGTGATTAAATGATGGGTGAAGTGTGCCCAGGATGTGTGCCTCATTAAATACTTTTGTCAGGTGTGGTGCTAGTAGTGGGGAAAATTCCTGATAAAAGTCAGAGAGAAAACTGCACAGCCCCAGAGATTTGCCTGTGGACATAGATTGTAGAAATGTGGATACTTCCTCAGTGGTAAATGGGGTAATTGTGGAAGTATAACACCTGAATGAAATGACTAATAGTGGGTATTGGAAGGCGAGACCTCTAAGGAATATAGCTGGTAGTAATACCCCAGGAATCCTGTATTAATATCCTGTGGCATAGTCACTACATGATCTTGTGACGTGTATCAGAGGGATGTATTTTTCAGCTTCCCTCGCCATTAGCCAGTGCACCAGCAAGTTCCTAGGCTACTCCCCTGCTTACCAATATGATTAGTCAAATGTAAACAGACAGTATTCTGTTCTATATTGTAAAACAGACTCTGTGGTGGCCCTGACCCCATCTGTTTGTGGCCTAAAGGTAGCTTCCATGTCACAATGCTGCATCAGTTGTTCAAGGGGCTTTTAGTGTCCCTTCTTGCTGTCAGAGGGATTGATCCCTCTCCTTTCAGAGTTTGGAGGAGTGCGCTTACAGTTTGCTTAATAGGATTGCCTTCAGCACGTCCCACTGGGTGGCAGCAGAGGTGTCAGGGGTACTGTTAGTCTCAGGGTAAGACTCTTCCCTAGGCCAGGGACAAGATCACTGGGGCATGATCCAGAATTAAGATGTTACCGATGAAAGCTCATGAGGTTCTGGCCACTGGTTCCTTTGATGTGAAAATAATATCTATGCAGCTATATGTATTGTGAGCGGAAGAAAATAATGTAAAATCATGCTCACCAGGGTGGAGACTTTGCCAGATATCTCAAGTCCCTGTGTGAGGTGGGCTCGTAAGACCTGGGCTACTACTATAGGTTCAGAACAGGTTTCTATACCTGTCCTGTCTAGGTCTGGCTATAAGTCTAGACTGAGGTAACCGCCCAGGATAATCCCTGTATTTACACTAGGAACATAGTGGAGGACCATTAGGTAAAAGTTTAAGTCAAACACTTTAGGTGCCTAGAGGGTCCCTAGGACAAGAGGGAGCCCCTGGTATGGTATGTGCCCTGTAGTATAACATATAATGCCCTTCAGGATCTGTGCTGATTCTGTGGTCTCCAAATTGTAGCCCTTTTTGCAAAAGCATTGCTACCCCTTTTGCTTAGTAGTGGAATGCACTATGCAAAGAGACGTGTTTTTTTTAATAAAAATTTTACATTAAACTTTATTCTAAAACCCATAAAAAAATGCTGTGATTCAGTAGATGGCAATGAAAGAGGCCCAAGTATAATGTGATCCCAACAGGCCACCATTGTTGAACTAGTAATTTACAGTAAGGTTACTTAAGACAAAGACTCTGTTTCACGGAAACAAAAGAGAGAGGGGTTCCATTCTAGGCTGGAAAACTCAGTTTACCCAGCAGTGATGAAAAGATTTGCACACTGCTGGATATCAGTGATGCTCCTACTGCCTGGAAACCAGCAAGAACACAATTACCAGGAAGCTCGGAAAGGCCATTCGGCTCATTCAGGCATGTCCAGCCTAATACACAATTACATCTGTGAGGTGGCATCTAATTGTTTCTGAATCCCCGTGTCTTCATCATGCCATCTATGCCTGGTAGGCCATTCCACACATTTATTAATTTGTGAGTGAAAAATGCTACCTAACATCTGTTCTGAATTTGTTTTTCTGCAGTTTCCATTTGCCACTCTCCCAACCTGTTCTTAATGTCATTTTGAAAATATTAGCTCAGGGGGACTGCTCTGTATACTCAGTTTCAGATCTGATATCCATCCTTCACTGCGATTCCCATCTTTTGCCATCTTCTTTTCCCCCAGACTAAACAAATTATAATTTAAAACCTGTTCTTGTAACTCATACATTACCTTGCAATCCTGGCATGTAATCCTGGGATTTCTGTTGTGGCTCTTTTCTTCCTCTTTCACAATGCTATCATGTAGCATTAGGTTAGGATTTATGCAGTGGCTCTTCTCTTTATCTTTCACAATGCTATCATGTAGTTTTAGGTAGGGATTTATGCAGTGGCTCTTCTCCTTATCTTTCACAATGCTATCATGTAGTTTTAAGTAGGGATATATGCAGTGGCTATTCTCTTTATCTGTCACAATGCTATCATGTAGCATTAGGTTAGGATTTATGCAGTGGCTCTTCCCTTTATCTTTCACAATGCTATCATGTAGTTTTAGGTAGGGATTTATGCAGTGGCTATTCTCTTTATCTGTCACAATGCTATCATGTAGTTTTAGGTAGGGATTTATCTTGTGGCTCTTCTCTTTATTGTTCACAATGCTATCACATAGTATTAGGTAGGGATTTATGTAGTGGCTCTTCCCTTTATTGTTCACAATGCTATTGTGTAGTTTTAGGTAGGGATTTATGTTGTGGCTCTTCTCTTTATTGTTCACAATGTTATCATGTAGTATTAGGTTAGGATTTATGCAGTGGCTCTTCTATATTTCACAATGCTATCATGTAGTTTTAGGTAGGGATTTATATAGTGGCTTTTCAATCATTCACAACGCTATCATGTAGTTTTAGGTAGGGATTTATGTAGTGGCTCTTCTCTTTAACTTTCTTAATGCTATTGTAGTTCTAGGTTGGGATTTATGTTGTGGCTCTTCTCTTTATCTTTCACAATGCTATCATGTAGTTTTAGGTAGGGATTTATGTAGTGGCTCTTCCCTTTACCTTTCAAAATGCTATCATGTACTTTTAGGTTGCCATTTATGCAGTGCATCTTCCATCTTCCACAATGCTATCAAGTAGTTTTAGGTAGGGATTTATGTCGTGGCTCTTCTCTTTAACATTCACAATGCTATGGTAGTGTTAGGCATGGATTTAAGCAGTGGCTCTTCTCTTTATCTTTCACAATGCGATCATGTAGTTTTAGGTAGGGATTTATGCAGTGGCTCTTCTATCTTTCACAATCCTATCATGTAGTTTTAGGTTGGGATCTATGCAGTGGCTCTCCTATTTTCACAATGCTATTATAGTTTTAGCTAGGGATTTATGTTGATGCTCTTCTCTTTATCTTTCACAATGCTATTGCAGTTTTAGGTAGGGATTTATGTAGTGGCTCTTCTATCTTTCACCGTAGTATCATGTAGTTTTAAGTAGGGATTTATGCAGTGACTCTTCTATCTTTCACACTGCTATCATATAGTTTTAGGTAGGGATTTCTGTAGTGGCTCTTCTCTTTATTGTTCACAATACTATCATGTAGTTATAGGTAGGGATTTCTGTTATGGCTCTTCTCTTTATCTTTCACAATGCTATTGTAGTTTTAGGTAGGGATTTATGTAGTGACTCTTCTATCTTTCACAATGCTATCATGTAGTTTTAGGTAGGGATTTATGTAGTGGCTCTTCCCTTTACCTTTCAAAATGCTATCATGTACTTTTAGGATGGGATCTATGCAGTGCTTCTTCCATCTTTCACAATGCTATTAAGTAGTTTTAGGTAGAGATTTATGCTGTGGCTCTTCTCTTTAACTTCCACAATGCTATCATGTAGTTTTAGGTAGGGATTTATGCAGTGGCTCTTTTCTTTATCCTTCACAATGCTATCATGAAGTTTTAGGTAGGGATTTATGCACTGGCTCTTCTATCTTTCACAATGCTATCGTGTACTTTTAGGTTGGGATTTATGCAGTGCCTCTCCTACTTGTCACAGTGCTATCTTATGTAGTTTCAGGTATGAATTATTGCAGTGGCTATTCTCTTTATCTTTTACAATGCTATTGCAGTTTTAGGCAGGGATTAATGTTGTGGCTCTAGTCTATATTGTTCACATTGCTATCATGTGGTTTTAGGTAGGTTTTTATGTTGTGGTTCTTCTCTTTATTGTTCACAATGCTACTGTAGTTTTAGTTAGGGATTTATGCAGTGGCTCTTCTATCTTTCGCAATGCTATCATGTAGTTTTAGGTTGGGATTTATGCAGTGGCTCTCCTACTTTTCACAATGCTATTGTAGTTTTAGCTAGGGATTTATGTTGATGCTCTTCTCTTTATCTTTCACAATGCTGTCATGTAGTTTTAGGTAGGGATTTATGCAGTGGATCTTGTCTTTATCTTTCACAGTGCTATTGCAATTTTAGGTAGGGATTTATGTAGTGGCTCTTCTATCTTTCACCGTAGTATCATACAGTTTTAGGTAGGGATTTATGCAGTGGCTCTTCTATCGTTCACAATGCTATCATGTAGTTTTAGGTAGGGATTGATGCAGTGTCTCTTCTCTTTATTGTTCAAAATACTATCACGTAGTTGTAGGTAGGGATTTATGCAGTGGCTCTTCTCTTTATCTTTCACAATGCTATCATGTAGTTTTAGGTAGGGATTTATGTAGTGGCTTTTCTATCTTTCACAATGCTATCATGTAGTTTTAGGTAGGGATTGATGCAGTGGCTCTTCTCTTTATTGTTCACAATACTATCATGTAGTTGTAGGTAGGGATTTATGCAGTGGCTCTTCTCTTTATCTTTCACAATGCTATCATGTAGTTTTAGGTAGGGATTTATGTAGTGGCTTTTCTCCTTATCTTTCACAGTGCTATTGTAGTTATAGGAAGGGATATCTGTTATGGCTCTTCTCTTTATCTTTCACAATGCTATTGTAGTTTTAGGTAGGGATTTATGCAGTGGCTCTTATATCTTTCACAATGCTATCATGTAGTTATTTATGTAGTAGAGCTTCTCTTTATCTTTCATAATGCAATTGTAGTTTTAGGTTGGGATTTATGTTGTGGCTCTTCTCTTCATCTTTCATAATGCTATCATGTAGTTTTAGGTAGGAATTTATGTAGTGGCTCTTCTCTTTATCTTTCACAATGCTATTGTAGTTTTAGGTAGGGATTTATGCAGTGGCTTTATGCAGTGGCTCTTCTCTTTATCTTTCACAGTGCTATCATGTAGTTTTAGGTAGGGATTTATGATATGGCTCTTCTCTATCTTTTACAATGCTATTATACTTTTAGGTAGGGATTTATGCAGTGGATCTTCTCTTCACCTTTCACAATGCTATCATGTAGTTTAAGTTTGGGATTTATGCAGTGGCTCTTCTATCTTTCACAATGCTATCATGTAGTTTTAGGTTGGGATTTATGTTGTGGCTCTTCTCTTTATCTTTCACAATGCTATCATGTAGTTTTAGGTAGGGCTTTACGTAGTGGCTCTTCCCTTTACCTTTCAAAATGCTATCATGTACTTCTAGGTTGGGATTTATGCAGTGCTACATCCATCTTTCACAATGCTATCATGTAGTTTTAGGTTGGGATTTCTGCAGTGGCTCTCCTGTTTTTCACAATGCTATTGTAGTGTTAGGTACGGATTTATGCAGTGGCTCTTCTTTTTATCTTTCACAATGCTATCATGTACTTTTAGGTAGGGATTTATGCAGTGGCTCTTTTGTATTTCACAATCCTATCATGTAGTTTTAGGTTGGGATTCATGCAGTGGCTCTCCTATTTTTCACAATGCTATTGTAGTTTTAGGTAGGTATTTATGTTGTGGCTCTTGTCTCCATTGTTCACAATGCTATCATGTAGTTTTAGGTAGGGATTTATGCAGTGGCTCTTCTGTTTATCTTTCACAGTGCTATTGCAGTTTTAGGTAGGGATTTTTTGTAGTGGCTCTTCTATCTTTCACTGTAGTATCATGTAGTTTTAGGTAGGGACTTATGCAGTGGCTGTTCTATCTTTCACAATGCTATCATATAGTTTTAGGTAGGGATTGATGCAGTGGCTCTTCTCTTTATTGTTCACAATACTATCATGTAGTTTTAGGTAGGGATTTCTGCAGTGGCTCTTCTCTTTATCTTTCACAATGCTATCATGTAGTTTTAGGTAGGGATTTATGTAGTGGCTCTTCTCTTTATCTTTCACAATGCTATTGTAGTTTTAGGTTGAGGTTATGTTGTAGCTCTTCTATATTTCACAATGCTATCATGTAGTTTTAGGTAGGAATTTATGTAGTCGCTCTTCTCTTTATTGTTCACAATGCTATCATGTAGTTTTAGGTGCAGATTTACGTAGAGGCTCTTCTCTTTATCTTTCACAATGCTATTGTAATTTTAATTAGGGATTTCTTTTGTGGCTCTTCTCTTTATCTTTCACTATGCTATTGTAGTTTAAGGTATGGATTTATGCAGTGGCTCTTCTCTTTATCTTTCACAATGCTATTGTAGTTTTATTTAGGGATTTATGCAGTGGTTCTTCTCTTCAACTATCACAATGCTATCATGTAGTTTTAGGTTGGGATTTATGTAGTGGCTCTTCCCATTCTCTTTCACAATGCTATTGTAGTTTTAAGTAGGTATTTCTGTAGTGGCTCTTCTCTTTAACTTTCACTATGTTATCACTTCATTTTAGGTAGGGATTTCTGGTGTGGCTCTTCTCTTTATCTTTCACTATGCTATTGTAGTTTAAGGTATGGATTTATGCAGTGGCTCTTCTGTCTTTCACAATTATATCATGTAGTTTTAGGTATGGATTTATGTAGTTGCACTTCTCTTTGTCTTTTACAATGCAGTCATGTAGTTTTAGATAGGGATTTCTGTAGTGGCTCTTCTCTTTATCGTTCACTATGCTATCTTGTCATTTTAGGTAGGGGTTTATGTAGTGGCTCTTCTCTTCACCTATCACAATGTTATCATGTAGTTTTAGGTTGGGATTTATGCAGTGACTCTTCTATGTTTCATATTGTTATCATGTTCTTTTAGGTAGAGATTTATGTTGTGGCTCTTCTCTTTATCTTTCACAATACCATTGTGGTTTTATTTAGGGATTTATGCAGTGGCTCTTCTCTTTATCTTTCACAATGCTATCATGTAGTTTTAGGTAGGGATTTATGTAGTGGCTCTTCTCTTTATCTTTCACAATGCTGTCATGTACTTTTAGGTTGGGATTTATGCAGTGGCTCTTCCATCTTTCACAATGCTATCATGTAGTTTTAGGTAGGGATTCATGTAGTGGATCTTCTGTTTATTTTTCACAATGCTATCATGTAGTTTTAGGTTGGGATTTATGCAGTGATTCTTCTATCATTCACAATGCTCTCATGTAGTTTTAGGTAGGAATTTATGTAGTGGCTCTTCTCTTTATTGTTCACAAAGCTATCCTGAAGTTTTAGGTAGAGATTTATGTAGCTGCTCTTCTCTTTCTCTTTCACAATGCTATCATGTAGTTTTAGGTAAAGATTTATTTAGTGGTTCTTCTCTTTATTGTTCTCAATGCTATGATGTAGTTTTAGGTAGTGATTTATGTAGTGGCTCTTCTCTTTATGTTTCTCAATGCTTTCAAATAGTTTTTGGCAGGGATTCATCTTGTGGCTCTTCTGTCTTTCACAATGCTATCATGTAGATTTAGGTAGGAATGTATATAGTGGCTCTTCTCTTTGTTGTTCACAATGCTATCATGTAGTTTTAGGTAGAGATTTATGTAGTGGCTCTTCTCTTTATCTTTCACAATGGAGTTTGCCCTTAATGGGCAGACCAGGTTGTCCTGGTGTACCCCTCCCCTCCTGCATAGAATGGTTGTGCTCAGAAGGGAAGGGGGAAGGAAGAGGGGCCAAGGGCCAGAACAATGGGCAGGTAGCAGGATGGTGAGGTGCGAAGGGAGGTACGTAAGGGACAGCACAAGGGGGCCTCAGCCACTTTTTACTGGAGTTTTGATCTACATCAACTGCAGCATGTGAGATTAGCAAAAAATTTTTGAGGTTTGTTCACCAGGAGAGAGAGGTAAGGAAACAACAGTTGATATTGCAGGACGAGATATGAAGTGTTTAAAAAAAAAGAGGACAGGAAGAATATATGCAGTATTAAGAGTGAACATCTTACAGTATATATCTGAGCAAATATGGGGGGTCCTGAGTAGTGATGGAGATCAGATTGTGGAGGAGAGAGCAACCCAGGCCCACGTGGGGGTGACGCAGATACCTCATGGGTGGCTTGTTGGAAGGCCTTTGCTTTGTTTATGAGGATTTGCAGTAATTTTGTGGACTGGTTTGCTGGCTGGCAGTAATTTTGTATGCATGGAAAAGCCCCTGAGACAGGGGAGAGATAGCATGAGCTGGGACCACGTGGCGTGGTGCCATGCACCATTTTTGTGGATGACTAGTGAGTGAAGCAAAGCCTTTACTTGATTGTGGTGTTTTTGCAGCATTTTGACCCTTGTTGGGGCTGGGTGGCATGAATAGTGGGCCTGGAAGAGGCTGTGGAGATGAGGGGAGTGAGCGCGAGCCGAGACCATGTGGCGTGACGTCACATGCCATGCGGGGGTTGTTAAAACCCCTTTTTTCCTTCTGATGGGGTGTTGGTGGCTGTTGCTTGCTGAGGGAAAGCCTGGGGAGGAAGGGTATGGCCTTGAAGAGGCTCTGAGGCATGGACTGCATGGCGTGACATCACACATCACATGGGGGGTTTGCT
Organism: Neoceratodus forsteri; assembly: GCA_016271365.2. Taxonomy (NCBI): domain Eukaryota; kingdom Metazoa; phylum Chordata; order Ceratodontiformes; family Ceratodontidae; genus Neoceratodus; species Neoceratodus forsteri. The sequence continues at coordinate 1,476,865,208 of CM057453.1, read as the reverse complement.
AGAAAGGCACTTGCCTTTGGTTCCCAGGTTAGGGGGGTGCTGTGTGGCTGTTTTGCTTGGCTTGTAAGATTAGAAGGCCAAGAAGAAGCTTTGCAGCTGGGAGGAGTGAGCACGATCCGGGACCATGTGGTGTGCATCACACGCCACGTGGTGGGGTTGTGTAAGTACTTTTGGGCCTGCTATTATGCTCTGGTGGTGTTTTTGTGGCTTTTTGGGTACCCTGGATGGATAATAGGCCTGGAAGAGGCCCCGATTCGGGTACCACATGGCGTGACATCACATGCAAGGGGGGGTTGATAAAAGAGCATTTTCTTGGGTCTGGGTGGCTACTGGGGTGGGTGAAGCATTTCTGGATGGTTTCAGTAGGGAGAATAGGCCTGGAGAAGGGCCCAGAAGCAAGGGAGAGCAAGTGCAATACGGGACCATGCGGTGTGATGTCACATGCCGCCAGGGGTTGGGAAAAAGCATGCTCATGTGCTCGGGCCATTTTTCACAGCTCAGGGGCCTTTTGAGGCATACTGGGGAGGGAAAATAAGGTGCCTAGGAGAAGCCAGGGGTGGAAGGAGTGAGATCACAACCCGGGACCTTGTGAGTGATGTCCCGCACTGCGAGGTGGTCACATTGGAAGCTGTGGCACTCACTCTTTGTGGGGCTGCTTGCTGTTTTGGCCCTTCCCCTCTTTTTCGGGTACTGTGAGGGAGCAAAGGCTTGACAGAGGCCTGAATATGGGGGGGAAGGTGACCAATTATTAGACCACGTGGTGCAACCACTTCCTAGGGTGGGGAGGCTGATTGCGGGGTGCCTTGGTCAGCACAGGCAGGCGGGGAGGCCAAAAAAAATTGCAGCATGCATAAGGGGTAAGCTTCTAGGGAGGCCAACATAGTGCAGCGCTGCTTAGGGACGGCAGCAGGATGCTGTTCAGAGGCTCAAGGCCCCCCCCAAATTTTTTTTTGTAATTATAAATTAGAGGAGGCATTTGAGTGGATGGAAAGGGGGGTGCTGGGTCTTTCACAATGCTGTCTCAGTAGGGCACAGCAGAGAACAGCCAAGGGACCTGGCGACCTGTCAAGCAGGATAGGGGCCTTCACTAGGGGGCCGGTCTGTTTGATGTGGGTGTGTGGTTTGAGGGACAGGAGGAAGGTGTTACAAACAGGTACAGATATACAAATAACCCTGTTTTTCTCTTCCTGTAGTTGTCTTCACAGAGCAAAGAAAAGAAGGACATGGCACCAAAGAAGAGCAGGCCATCAAAGGAGGATGCTTACAGGGCTATAATTGAATTGGCAGAAAAAGCAAACAGAATGTGGGAGCTGGTGGAGGGGGAGGAACCAGGGAGACCCGGAGAGAAGAGAAAAGTGGGCCCAGGAAAAGGCGGCAGGGGGAAACGACCAGCCAAAGGGCCACGTAGTCCTGCTAGGGTACCACCACAGATAGTGGGGCCCACCAAGGTGGTTGATCCAGTACCTCTGTGGCCTGTGGACCCGGTGATGCCAGTACCCCTACCTGATCAAGGTGGGATCTCCCTGGCGGAACCCAGACACGATGCCCAGAATGTGGGGTTCCCTCCGCAGACCCCAGTAGTTCACCCCCCTTCTCAACTGCAGGGAGAAGCAAAGGGAAGTTTGGAAGACTCCAGGCAGCACGGCCCGGACAAGGTTACAGGTAACACATCCAGCACAGTGGGTGACAGTATAAAAGAATACATAGGGAAAATTGTGGTGGCACTGGGGACAGGGGGGCTGGGGCAGATGGAATCGGCTCTGGCAAACATTAGGATGGAGAAAGAGGGGCCAGAAAAGAATGAAAAGGGAGCAGAGAGAGAGAGAGAGAAGGAAGATGTACAAGGGAGATGGGGCACCTGGGATGAGGGTAGGCGAACATGTGTCACTAGCCACAAAGGAAAAAATATGGAAAGGGGAATATGTGGATATATTCACCTTGGTGAGTCGGGAAGCAGCAGCCAAATACGAGGAAGCTGAGGGCATAGGTAAGAGTGAGATGGCTGCGGCTATAGTGCTTTTAGGAAAGAAAGAGGATGACAAGTTCACAAAAGGGAAGACTTGGGATGGGTGGTTCCTAGGTTTTGCCACTTTCTCAGTCATCGTTCTGGAAAAAAGGCTGGAGCTAGGCATCCCGCTCATTACTTATTCCTTGATAATATGGAGAGCAAAAGCAAAAGACGGGGTGGGATGGTTATACTATGATGAATTTTTTTGTCAGAGAATGGCAACATTTGGGGACATGACATGGGACACCAAGCAGATAGATTTGTGCACGAATTACATAACAGATCGGTCCACACCTGAAGGTGAATGGGCCAAATAGAGGTTTACGCCCCAGAGATGCTGCTGGGCTTACAACAGGGCTTTTTGCTCATGGCCTCAATATCGTTTCTGGCATGCTTGCTCAAAATGTGGAGGAGGGCACCCGGCAAAGCAATGTAGAATGACATGGGCCCAGGGGGCACAAGGGCATGGGGGTCAAGGATCAGGTCAACAGTTTTTTTGAGATGGCCAAGGGTTTAAAGGGCAAACATGGAACAGGGAGGGCGGGTAGGGGAACATGAATAGAGGGGGTCAGAGCCACTGAGGGAAGAAAGGTAGGGAAAAATGAGAGGGAGGGGTCAGGGAGGAGTGGCGGGGGGCACAGAACAGTTTGGGATGGCCAGAACCCCCATCAACTTGAAGGTATGGACAGTTTGCCTGGACAGATATCCAGACACGAGCATGCGGGATATGATTTTGAGGGTTTTTAACACAGGATTTTCACTGCAGTGTAGGGGACCCAGGCAAGCGATGGAGGTGAGCAACCTTGGGTCAGTAAAAGGAAAGGAGGAGATGCTAAGACAGAAGATAGAGAAAGAGAAGGCAGCAGGTAGGGTAGAGGGTCCATTTAACACTCCCCCATTGCCAAACTTGCAGATTTCGCCATTGGGTTTGGTACCCAAGAAACAAGAGGGGGAGTACAGGGTGATCCACCACCAGTCCTATCCGGAAGGGGAGTCGGTGAATGATTTCATCAGTGAGGAGCATAGTAAGGTGTCATATGCGACACTAGAGGATGCAGTCCAGATAATCCGGGCCACAGAGGATGCATGGATGGCAAAAACGAACATTGAATCCGCTTTCAGACTGCTTCCGGTTAGCAGGGAAGACTGGGATCTATTGGGTTTTAAAAGTGGGGGACAGTATTATTTCGACAAAGCAATGCCATTGGGTTGTTCCACAGCATGTGCTACATTTGAAGCATTCAGCACCTGCTTACAGTGGCTATTCCAAGAAAAAAACAGGTTACAGGACAGTCATCCATTATCTGGATTATTTGCTTTTTATTGGGAAGGGAAAAAGAGAGACACAGAGGATGCTGGGTAAGTTTCAGGAATTGTGCCGGGAGCTAGGGGTCCCACTAGCACCAGAAAAAACAGAGGGGCCCAACAGGGTTATGGAATTTTTAGGGATTGAGATAGATGCCCTGAACAAAGTATTTAGACTATCGGACAAAAAAATAAAGAAATTGAAGGAATTAATCCAAGTACATACCAGAAGTAGACGGGTACAACTAAAGCTGGTGCAGCAGGTACTGGGGCACCTGAACGTCACATGCAGGGCCATTGGACCAGGAAGGGCATTCACAAAGAGGCTAGCTAGGGCTACAGCAGAGGTCACCAGACCACATCACTGGGTGGACCTGACACAAGGTGTCAGGGAGGATTTTAGAATTTGGGAAGAATTTCTTAGGGAGTATAATGGGTGCTCTTTCTGGCAAGAGGAGTGGCTATACAACACAGACCTTGACCTCTACACAGACGCTGCTGGGGGGCTAGGCATGGGGGGTTACCTGAGGGGTAGATGGTTCGCAGAACCATGGCCTGCTAGTTGGGTGAAGGATGGGAAAGTGAGAGATATAACATTGCTGGAGATCATGCCCATATGGGCGTGTGCCTTGGTCTGGGGGGAGGAATTACGAGATCAGAAAGTGACTTTTTGGTGTGACAATAGGGCAGTGGTGGATGTTCTGAACAACAGGGCAGCCAGGTCAGGCACAGTCATGTAGGTATTACGACTTTTAGTTTTAATAGCTTTGCAGCTGAACATGTCATTTAGAGCACAACACATAGAAGGGGTACACAATACCCTGGCTGACAGCCTTTCCTGTCTGCAGCTGGACCATTTTTGGAGGCTGGCACAGGCAGCGGAAGAACTAAAAACACCCATACCAACGAACATCTGGGACATTGGCAAGAAGGAGCAGAACTGTTGTTTCGCAGCTTATGGGTGCCTCGGACTCTGAGGGCCTACGATGGGGCCTGGCGAGTGTTTCAAACATTCAGGGCTGAGCACCAGATGGAGGTAAGTAGGCTACTCACAGAGGAACAGTTGGGATTGTTCACCATGGAGCAGTGGCAAAAAGGCACAGCCCACACCACAATGGGAGTCTATTTGGCAGGGATTAGTGTTCTCTGCAGTCTAAAAGGGTGGAAGGACCTGAAAAAATCATTACTCATCAGAAGAATGATGCAAGGATGGAGCAGGTTGAAGCAAGGGCTAGCAGATAATAGAAGGCCTATAGAGGAGCAGTGGCCAATAAAGCTGAAGGACGTGCTCCCAGCAATATGCAGATCAAAGGCCGAGGCCCAGCTTTTTCACACAATCTATGTGGTAATGTTCGCAGGGGCCATGAGAGTGAGTGAGGTGGTAGGCCATGGGAGAGAAGACAAGGAAGGGGGTTAGAATGGGAAGATATAAGCTGGGGGTTGACAGAGATACAGATCAAGATTAGAAGGTCAAAAACGGACCAAAGAGGGCAAGGTTGCATAGTAATGCTGAAAGGGCAGGCAGAGGGTGCAATATGCCCAGTACAGGCTCTGTGGGTTTTCGCCGCAGAGCATGGGAACAGGACGGCGAAATTATTTGTGCATGGTGATGGAAAAAGGGTCACCGGCTACCAAGTCACGGCATTGCTCAAAAAGGGCATGCAATTCATGGGGGGAAACCCAGCTAATTATTCATCCCATTCCTTGCAGATTGGGGCTGCCTCACAGTGGGCAGCAGTGGGAGAGATGGTGAATGGGATATTGGAAAAGGGACACTGGCGATTGGCCAGTTATAAGAGATACATTAGAGCACTGAAATAAAACAAACAAAAAAAAAAACTTTTGAAGGTAGTGCTCCTGGCCTGAACTGCAGAGATGGGGGGGCAAGAAAGGGTAAAAGATGGTGGAAAGACACAAAAAAAATTATAATGGGGGAGAATGCGGGTATGACACTAAGAGCATGTGTAAAATAATGAATTTTGCTTGAACCCCATAGGTAAAGGGAGGATCACGAAAGTCTGGATCTGTGGCCATTCCTATATTTATTGGGTTGGAAAAAGAGCAGAGAAGAAGGCTGGGGGAAGGCAGCTATACCAAGATGCGAGACAGTGTAGGTTGGTTTGGCATGGCATACGGGGGATGAGATGGGCACAGCTGCTTCCCACTTTGAAAGAACTCTAGGGACGGTGGCCCAGTCCATATCTAATTATTATACATCTAGGGAGCAACGACCTTGCAGGCAGGCCCTGGGTAGATACATACTTACAAATAAAAAGGGATTTATGGGCAATACGATGGTGGTGGCCACAGGTGTGCCTCGCCCGGTCAGATATGATACCGAGGCGGGTGTGGAGGCAGGAGCACAGCCACAGAGTGGTAGAGAGGGGCCAGGAGAAAGATGAATAGGAGGGTTGGGACATTGGTAAGGCAGATGAGAGGACAGGTGATACTGAGGGGGGGTAGAAGAATGGGTAGAGGATTTCTACAGGTCAGACGGTGTGCACCTGTCGGACCTAGTCATAGACATGTTCAATACAGAAACAATGGGCTTTATAGAAGCATGGCGGAAACATGCAATAAAAGGGAAATAAAAAAAGGGAAAAGAAAGAAAGAATAAAAAGGATCTTCCCTGAGGTAAGGGAGAATGGTACCCTAAGTATGGGGGAAGCCAGCCATCCAACGCAAGCTGGAGACTGGCTAGTGGGGAAAAGGGGGGGGAGGGGGACAAAAAAAGGAATAACACAAGAAGAGGAGGAAGATGAAGGAGAAAGTAGTCTCGGTTTTCACTGTTACCTAACGGAAAAGGAGAAGAAGAAGGTACCCAGGTTTTCACCTGGGGGAAGGATAATGAGAGATTGATATATGGAGGAAAATAAACACAATTTTGAAAATATGATAAAGAAATTGATATGGAATATGGAATTATTAATATAAATAAATTAATTGCCAATCTGAGCACAACAAACAATGGTCTCTGTCTTTTTTTGAGGAAAAAGGGGAGAATCCGGAACAATGGAGTTTGCCTTTAATGGACAGATCAGGTTGTCCTGCTGCACCCCTTCCCTCCTGCATAGAATGGTTGTGCTCAGAAGGGGAGTGGGGAAGGAAGGGGAGAGGCTAAGGGCCAGAACAATGGGCAGGTAGCAGGAAGGGGAGGGGTGAAGGGAGGTACATAAGGGACAGCACAAAGGGGCCTCAGCCACTTTTTGCTGGAGTTTTGATCCCTCCCACCCACTCTACTAAGCAGAGCAAGAGGAGAAGACAGTCAAGATGGGACTGTATGCTGGGTCTGTCAAGGTGGATGACAGACGTGTCCGGTCGGACAGTTTGGACTGCCAAAGGTGGATGGCAGGTGATAATATGGTTATGGACTGCCAAAGGTGGATGGCAGGAGAAAAAGCGGAGTAAGGGGGGAAGGAAAAAAGGAATAACACAAGAAGAGGAGGAAGATGAAGGAGAAAGCGGTCTCAGTTTTCACTGTTACTTAACAGAAAAGGAGAAGAAGAAGGAACCCAGGTTTTCACCTGGGGGAAGGATAATCAGAGACTGATATATGGAGGAAAATAAACAAAATTTTCAAAATATGATAAAGAAATTGAAATGGAATATGGAATTATGACTATAAATAAATTAATTGCCAATCTGAGCACAACAACAAACAATGGTCTCTGTCTTTTTGTGAGGGAAAAGGGGGGAATCCGGGACAATGCTATCATGCAGTTTTAGGCAGGGATTCATGTTGTGGCTCTTCTCTTTATGTTTCACAATGCTATCATGTAGTTTTAGTTAGGGATTCATGTTGTGGCTCTTCTACCTTTCACAATGCAGTCGTATAGTTTTAGGTAGGAATTTATGTAGTGGCTCTTATTAGTCACAATGCTATCATTTAGTTTTAGGTAGAGATTTATGTAGTGGTTCTTCTCTTTATTGTTCATTATGCTATCATGTAGTTTTAGGTAGAGATGTATGTAGTGGCTCTTCTCTTTATGTTTCACAATGCTATCATGTAGTTTTAGGTAGGAATTTATGTAGTGGCTCTTCTCTTTATTTATTTATTTATTGAATTTTGTTGACCGGGTAGGCCCACTGGGCCCCAGAGGTCCCTTTTTCAGGGGCGACCCGGGGTTAAAAAATAACATACAGGTAAACAGAACAGTAAAAGCAGTTAAGCAGAGCTGTAAAAATAACATACAGGTAAACAGACAGTACAAGTAGGTAAGCAGGCTGTAAACATCGTAAATACCAAATGGTTTAACAGTGATAACACATAAAAGGAAATTCCATACTGTATAACTGTGAAAGACTTAATGGCATTTACAATCGCTGGGAAGGTGGAGGGAGGAGGGGCGTGGCATAAGGTCAGTTCATATGCATTGGCAAGTGCTCCTGGCGAGCAGGTGTGCTTTGAGCTTGGAGCCAGGAGAGCAGAGGGCTCGACCTGCCTCCCGTACCTCCAGTGGGAGTTTGTTCCAGTGGGAAGGTGCAGTAAAAGCAAAGGACCTGGACCCAGCTTTAGTCTTTGTTTTGGGGACCACAAGGAGGTTTTGTCCTGAGGAATGGAGACTCCTCAGGTTGGTTTTGACACTAACTAGTCCTTTGAGACTAGGGGAGGTAAGGGCCCCAGAAGCTTAAAGTGAGACATAGTGTGGGGTAGATGAGCGGGCTTCAATGGCAGCCAGCTGAGCTTGGATTGAGCCTCGCGGTGGTGTGTCCTAGGGTGTGATAATGTTACCGTCCGGACAATCTTATTGTATAGGTCTGGAGCCTGCCAAGTTCCGTAGAGGCCACGCCTTGAGAGAACAGGTGCCGCATAAGTGAGCTTGGGGAGAAGGGCGTAGTTGCGATGGCAACTCTGGCTTCAGGGATAATCTGGTCCTTTATTCTGTAGAGGATACCGGGTTTTCCATGTATGGCTTTGGTAAGTTGGTCAACATGATTTTTAGGGTGAAGCCTTGGTCCAAGGTTAGCCCTAGGTATTTAGTGGAGGTAACCACCTCAAGTTTATCACCCCCTCTGGACTGCAGCTGAAGGAGCAGCGACCTCTCGGTTCCCAAGGATCTGGGCCCGAACAACATCGCTTTAGTTTTACTGGTATTTAATACCATTTTATTCCGAGTGAGCCAGTCCTCCATCTGAAGAATGTCCTCTTGGAGGGCATTCCCCAGTTCTCCTAAGTTAGTTAGTTTTAGGTAAGGATTTCTGTAGTGGCTCCTCTTTATTTTTCACAATACTATGATGTAGTTTTAGGTAGAGATTTATTTAGTAGCTCTTCCCTTTATTGTTCACAATGCTATCATGTAGTTTCAGGTAGGGATTTATGTAGTTGCTCTTCTGTCTTTCACAATTCTATCGTGTAGATTTAGCTAGGAATTTATGTAGTGGCTCTTCTCTTTATCTTTCACAATGCTATAGTAGTTTTAGGTAGGGACTGATGCAGTGGCTCTTCCCTCTGTTGTTCTCAATGCTATCATGTAGTCTCAGGTAGGAATTTATGTAGTGGCTCTTCTCTTTATTGTTCACATTGCTATCTAGTTTTAGGTAGAGATTTAAGTAGTGGCTCTTCTCTTTATCTTTCACAATGCTATTGTAGTTTTAGGTAAGGATTTCTGTAGTGGCTCCTCTTTATTTTTCGCAATACTATGATGTAGTTTTAGGTAGAGATTTATGTAGTTGCTCTTCTCTTCACCTATCACAATGCTACCATGAAGTTTTAGGTTGGTATTTATGCAGTGGCTTTTCTATCTTTCACAAGGATATCATGTCGTTTTAGGTAGGGATTTATGCAGTGGCTCTTCTCTTTATCTTTCACAATGCTATTGTGGTTTTATTTATGGATTTATTCAGTGGCTTTTCTCTTTATCTTTCACAATGCTATTGTAGTTTTAGGTTGGGATTCATGTTGTGGCTCTTCTATCTTTTACAATGCTATCATGTAGTTTTAGGTAGAGATTTATGTTATGGCTCTTCCCTTTATCTTTCACAATCCTATTGTAGTTTTAGGTAGGGATTTATGTAGTGGCCTTTTCTTTATCTTTCACAATGCTATTGTAGTTTTAGGTAGGGATTGATGCAGTCACTCTTCTCTTTATTGTTCACAATGCTATCATGTAGTTTTAGATAGGGATTTATGCAGTGGCTCTTCTATCTTTCATAATTCTATCATTTAGATTTAGGTAGGAATTTATGTAGTGGCTCTTCTATCTTTCACAATGCTATCATGCAGTTTTAGGTAGAGATTTATTTAATGGTTCTTCTCTTTATTGTTCACAATGCTATCATGCAGTTTTTAGGTACAGATTTATGTAGTGACTCTTCTCTTTATGTTTCTCAATACTATCAAATAGTTTTAGGCAGGGATTCATCTTGTGGCTCTTCTCTCTTTCACAATGCTATCATGTAGTTTTAGGTAGAGATTTATGCAGTGGCTCTTCTCTTATCTTTCACAATACTATTGATTTTAGTTAGAGATTTCTGTTGTGGAGCTTCTCTTTATCTTTCACAGTGCTATTCTAGATTTTGGTAAGGATTTATGCAGTGACTCTTCTCTTTATTGTTCACAATGCTATCATATAGTTTTAGGTAAGGATTTATGCTGTGGCTCTTCTATTGTTCACAATGCTATGATGTAGTTTTAGGTAGGGATTTCTGTAATGGCCTTTCTCTTTATCTTTCACAATTCTACTGTAGTTTCAGGTGGGGATTTATGCAGTGGCTCTTCTCTTTCTCTTTCACAGTGCTATCATGTAGTTTTAGGCAGGGATTGATGTAGTGGCTCTTCTCTTTATCTTTCATAATGCTATCATGTAGTTTTAGGTAGGGATTTATGTAGTGGCTCTTCTGTTTACCTTTCACAATACTGTCATGTAGTTTTCGGTTGGGATTTATGCAGTGGCTTTTCCATCTTTCCCAATGCTCTCATGTAGTTTTAGGTAGGGATTTATATTGTGGCTCTTGTCTCTAACTTTCTCAAAGCTATTGTAGTTTTAGGCAGGGATTTATGCAGTGGCTCTTCACTTTATCTTTCACAATGCTATTGTAGGTGTAGGTAGAGATTTTTGTTGTGGCGCTTCTCTATTTTTCACAATGCTATTTTAGTTTTAGGTAGGGATTCATGCAGTGGCTCTTCTCTTTACTTTTCACAGTGCTATCATGTAGTTTTTAGGCTGGGATTTATGCAGTGATTATTCTATCATTCACAATCCTCTCATGTAGTTTTAGGTAGGAATTTATATAGTGGCTCTTCTCTTTATTTTTCACAATGCTATCATGTAGTTTAGGTAGAGATTCATGTTGTGGCTCTTCTCTTTACTTTTCACAATGGTATCATGTAGTTTTTGGTTGGGATTTATGCAGTGGTTCTTCTCTTTATCTTTCAGAGTGCTATCATGTAGTTTTACATAGAAATTCATGTAGTGGCTCTTCCCTTTATTGTTCACAATGCTATCATGTTGTTTCAGGTAGGGATTTATGTAGTTGCTCTTCTCTTTATCTTTCACAATGCTATTGTAGTTTAAGGTAGGGATTTATGCAGTGGCTCTTCTATCTTTCACAATTCTAACATGTATATTTAGGTAGGAATTAATGTAGTGGCTCTTCTCTATCTTTCACAAAGCTATTGTAGTTTTAGGTAGGGACTGATGCAGTGGCTCTTTTTTTGTTCACAATGCTGTCATATAGTTTTAGGTAGGAATTTATATAGTGGCACTTCTCTCTATTGTTCACAATGCTACTGTAATTTCAGGTAGGGATTTATGGAGTGGCTCTTCTTTTCACCTTTCACAATGCTATCATGTAGATTTAGGTAGGGATTTATATTGTGGCTCTTCTCTTTAACTTTCACAGTGCTATTGTAGTTTTTAGCTTGGGATTTATGTTGTGGCTCTTCTCTTTATCTTTCCCAATGCTATCATGTAGTTTTAGGTAGGGATTAATGTATTGGCTCTTCTCTTTATCTTTCACAATTCTATTGTAGTCTTTGGTACAGATTTATGCAGTGACTCTTCTCTTTATTGTTCAAAATGCTATCATGTAGTTTTTGGTAGGGATTTATACAGTGGCTCTTCTCTTTATTGTTCACAATGCTATCACGTAGTGTTAGGTAGAGATTTATGTAGTGGCTGTTCTCTTTATCTTTCACAATGCTATCATGTAGTTTTAGGTGTGGATTCATGTTGTGGCTATTCTGTCTTTCACAATGTCATCATGTAGTTTTAGGTAGGAATTTATGTAGTGCCTCTTCTCTTTATCTTTCACAATGCTTTTGTAGTTTTAGTTAAGGATTTCTATAATGGCTCTTCTCTTTATTTTTCACAATGCTATTGTAGTTTTAGGTAGGGATTTATGTAGTGGTTCTTCTCTTTATCTTTCACAGTTCTATCATGTAGTTTTAGGTAGGAATTTATGTAGTGGCTCTTCTTATTGTTCACGATGCTATCATGTAGTTTTAGGTACAGATTTATGCAGCAGCTCTTTTCTTTATCTTTCACAGTGCTATCATGTAGTTTTAGGCAGGGATTCATGTTGTGGTTCTTCTATCTTTCACAATGCTATCATGTAGTTTCAGGTAGAGATTTATGTAGTTGCTCTTCTCTTTATTGTTCACAATGCTATCGTGTAGTTTTAGGTAGGGATTTATGCGCGGTGGCTCTTCTATCTTTCACAATTCTATCATGTAGATTTTGGTAGGAATTTATGTAGTGGCTCTTCTCTATCTTTTACAATGCTATTGTACTTTTAGGTAGGGACTGATGCAGTGGCTCTTCTCTTTATTGTTCACAATGCTATCATGTAGTTTCAGGTAGGAATTTATATAGTGGCCCTTCTTTCTATTGTTCACAATGCTATTGTAGTTTTAGGTAGGGATTTATGCAGTGGCTCTTCTATCTTTCACAATGCAATTGTAGTTGTAGGTTGGGATTTATGTTGTGGCTCTTCTCTTTACCTTTCACAATGCAGTTGTAGTTTTAGGTCTTCTCTTCATTTTTCACAATGCTATCACGTAGTTTTAGGTAGGGATTTATGTAGTGGCTCTTCTCTTCATCTTTTACAATGCTATCATGTAGTTTTAGGTAGGGATTTATGTAGTGGCTCTTCTCTTTATCTTTCACAATGCTATTATGTAGTGACTCTTCTCTTCACCTATCACAATGCTATCATGTAGTTTTAGGTTGGGATTTATGCAGTGGCTTTTCTGTCTTTCACAATGCTATCATGTACTTTTAGGTAGGGATTTATGTAGTGGCTCTTCTCTTTAACTTTCACAATGCTATTGTGGTGTTAGGTTGGGATTTATGTTAGGCCCCTTTTCTTTATCTTTCACAATGCTATTCTAGATTTTGGTATGGATTTATGCAGTGACTCTTCTCTTTATTGTTCACAATGCTATCATGTAGTTTTAGGTAGGGATTTATGCAGTGGCTCTTCTGTCATTCACAATGCTATGATGTAGTTTTAGGTAGCAATTTGTGTTGTGGCTCTTCTCTTTATCTGTCACAATGCTATTGTAGTTTTAGGTTGGAATTTATGGAGTGGCCCCTTCTCTTTATCTGTTACAATGCTATTGTAGTTTTAGGTTGGAATTTATGGAGTGGCCATTCTCTTTGTCTTTCACAGTGCTATTTTAGTTTCAGGTAGGGATTTATTCAGTGGCTCTTCTCTTTCTCTTTCACAATACTATCATGTAGTTTTAGCTGGGATTTATGAAGTGGTTCCTCTCTTTATCTTTCACAATGCTATTTTAGTTTTAGATAGGGATTTATGCAGTGCCTCTTCTCTTTATCTTTCACAATACTGTTGTAGTTTTAGGTAGGGATTGATGTAGTGGCTCTTTTCTTTATCTTTCACAATGCTTTCATGTAGTTTTAGCTGGGATTTATGTAGTGGCTCTTCTCTTTACCGTTCACAATGCTGTCATTTAATTTTAGGTTGGGATTTATGCAGTGGTTCTTCCATATTTCACAATGCTATCATGTAGTTTTAGGTAGAGATTTATATTGTGGCTCTTCTCTTTAACTTTCTCAATGCTATTGTAGTTTTAGGTATGGATTTATGCAGTGGCTCTTCTCTTTATCTTTCACAATGCTTTCATGTAGTTTTAGGTAGGGATTTATGCTGTGGCTCTTCTATCTTTCACAATGCTATCATGTAGTTTCAGGTAGGGATTTATGTTGCATCTCTTCTCTTTATCTTTCACAATGCTATTTTCGTTTAAGGTAGGAATTTATGCTGTGGCTCTTCTCTTTGTCTTTCACAATGCTGTATTAGTTCTAGGTAGGGATTCATGCAGTGGCTCTTCTCTTTATCTTTCACAGTGCTATTGTAGTTTTAGGTAGGGATTTATGCATTGGCTCTTCTCTTTATCTTTCATTATGCTATCATGAAGTTTTAGGAATTTATTTATCTAGTGACTCTTCTCTTTATTTTTCACAATGCTATCATGTAGTTTTAGGTTGGGATTTATGCAGCTATTCATCTATCATTCACAATGCTGTCATGTAGTTAGGTAGTTTGGCAATCCATAACCATATTATCACCTGCCATCCACCTTTGGCAGTCCAAACTGTCCAACCGGATGCGTCTGTCATCCACCTGGACAGACCCACCATACAGTCCCATCTTGACTGTCTTCCCTCTTGCTGTGCCTAGTAGGGTGGGTGGGAGGAGGGATCAAAAGGTGTGGGTGGGAGGGAGGGATCAAAAACTCCAGCAAAAGTGACTGAGGCCCCCTTGTGCTGTCCTTATGTATCTCCCTTCTCCTCCTTCCTGTTACCTGCCCATTGCTCTGGCCCTTGGCCTCCTTCCTTCCCCCTCCCCTCCTGGGCACAACCATTCTATGAAGGAGGAGGGGTGCACCAGGACAACCTGATCTCCCCTTAAGGGCAAACTCCATTGTCCCAGATTCCTCCCTTTTCCCTCAAAAAAGACAGAGACGATTGTTTGTTGTTGTGCTCAGACTGGCAATTAATTTGTTTATATTCATAATTCCATTTCCATTTCTTTATTATCATATTTTCAGAAATTTAGTTTATTTCCATCCATATATCAATCTCTGATTATCCCTCCCCAGGTGAAAACCTGGGTGCCTTCTTCTTCTCCTTTTTACGCTGGAAATGGCAATTGCTTGAGACAAAACGCTTTCTCCTTCATCATCTTCTTCCTCTTCTTGTGTTATTCCTTTTTCTCCCCTTTTCCCCACTAGCCAGTCTCCAGCTTGCGTTGGATGGCTGGCTTCCCTACTAGGGTATCATTCTCCCTTACCTCAGGAAGATCCTTTTTATTCTTTCCTTCTTTTTTTTTTATTTTCCCATTTTTGCATGTTTCCTCCATGCTTCTTAGAAAACCCATTGTTTCTGTATTGAACATGTCTATGGCTAGGTCCAACAGGTGCACACCATCTGACCTGTAGAAGTCTTCTACCCATTCTTCTACCCCATGAGTATCACCTGGACCTCCCATCTGCCTTACCAATGTCCCAACCCTTCTATTCATCTTTCTCCTGGCCCTCTCTACCACTCTATGGCTGTGCTCCTGCCTCCACACCCTTCTTGGTATCATATCTGACCAGGCGAGGCACACCTGAGGCCACCACTGTTGTATTGAACCTAAAACCCTTTTTATCTGTAAGTATGTGTCTACCCATGGCCTGCCTGCAAGGTTGTTGCCCCTATATGTATAATAATTAGGTCTGGACTGGGGTGCAGTCCCTTGAGTTCCTTCAAGGTGGGAAGCAGCTGTGCCCATCTCATCCCCCGTATGCCATGCCAGACCAACCTACACTGTTTCACATCTTGGTACAGCTGCTTTCCCCCAGCCTTCTTCTCTGCTCTTTTTCCAGCCCAATAAATATAGCAATGGCCGCAGATCCAGACTTCCATGATCCTCCCTGTACCCATGGGGTTCAAGCAAAATTAATTATTTTTACACATGCTCTTAGTGTCATCACCATATTATCCCCCCCCATTTTTTGCCCTCCCCACCTTTACCATTTCTTGCCCCCAGGTTTGCAGTTCAACCAGGGCACACACCTTCAATTTCTTACTTCAGTGCTCTAATGTATCTCTTATAACTGTCAGACCACCAGCACCCACTCAAAATGTCATTCACCGTTTCTCCCTGCTGCCTGTGAGGCAGCCCAATCCGCAGGGAATGGGATGAATAATTAGCAGGTCTTCCCCATGAATGCATGCCCTTTTAAGCAATGCTGTGACTTGGTAGCGGTGACCCTTTTCCCATCACCATGTACAAATAACTTTCCATCCTGGTCCCATGCTCTGTGGTGAAAGCCCACAGAGCCTGTACTGGGTATATTGCAACCTCTACCTGCCCCTTCAGTGTCACTCTGCAACCTTGTCCTCTTTGATCCATTTTTGACCTCCTGATCTTGATCCATATCTCTTTCACCCCCCAGCTTATATCTTCCCATTCCAAACATCCTTCCTTGTCTTCTTTCCCATGGCCTACCACCTCACTCACTCACTCTCATGGCCCCTGCAAACATTATCACATAAACTGTGTGAAATAGCTGGGCCTCGGCCTTTGATCTGCATATTGCTGGGAGCACGTCCTTTAGCTTTATTAGCCACTGCTCCCCTACTGGCCTCCTATTATCTCCTGGCCCATGTTTCAACCTACTGCATCCTTGCATCATTCTCCTAATGAACAATGATTTTGTCAGGTCTTTCCATCCCTTTAGGCTGCAGATAACACTAATCCTTGCCAGGTAAACTCCCATTGTGGTGTGGGCGGTCACTTTTTGCCACTGCTCCACGGTGAACATTCCCAACTGTTCCTCTGTGAGTGGTCCACTTACTTCCATCTGGAGCTCAGCCCTGAATGTTTGAAACACCCACCAGGCCTCATCATAGGCCCTTAGAGTCCGAGGCACACTTGAGCTGTGAAACAACGGTTCTGCTCCTTCTTGCTAATGTCCCAGATGTTCATTGGTATGGGTGTTTTTTGTTCCTCTGCTGCTGGCGCCAGCCTCCAGAAACGGTCCAGTTGCAGATGGGAAAGGCTGTCAGCCAGGGCATTGTGTACCCCTTCTATGTGTTTTGCTCTGAATGACATGTTCTGCTGCAAAGCCCTTACCACTAAATGTCATAATACTTTCATGACCGTCTCTGACCTGACTCCCCTGTTGTTTAGGACCTCCACCACTGCTCTATTGTCACACCAGAATGTCATTTTCTGATCCCGTAGTTCCTCCTCCCAGACCAGGGTACATGCCCATATGGGCATGATTTCCAACGTTATATCTCTTATTTTCCATCCTTTACACAGCTATCAGGGCCATGGTTCTACAAACCATCTGCCTCAGGTACCCCCATGCCAAACCCCGCTGCGTCTGCATAGAGATTGAGGTCTGTGTCATATACCCTCTTCTTGCCAGAGCAGACAGCTGTTATATTCCTTAAAGGAATTCCTCCCATATCTCAAAATCTTCTCTGACACCTTTTGTCAGGTCCACCTAGTGATGTGGTCTGGTGACCCTTGCTGTAGCCCTAGTTAACCTCTTTGTGAATGCCCTCCCTGGTCCAATGGCCCTGCAGGCGAAGTTCAGGTGCCCCAGTACTTGCTGTACTTGTTTCAGCTGTACCCTTCTCCTACTAGTGTGTACTTGAATCAATTCCTTCAGTTTCCTCACTTTGTTGTCTGGCAGCCTGAATATCTCTTTTGAGGCATCTATCTCAATCCCGAAACTCCATCACCCTGCTGGGCCTTCTGTTTTCTCCAGTGCCAGTGGCACCCCAGCTCCCTGCGATAATTCCTGAAACTTGCCCAGCATCCTCTGTCTCCTTTTCCCTCCCAATGAAAAGGAAGTCACCTAGATAATGAACGACTGTTCTATAACCCGTCTTTTCCTGAAATATCCATTGCAAGCACGTGCTCAATGCCTGAATGTCGCACAAGCTATGGAACATCCCATTGGCATGGATTTGTCAAAATAATACTGCTCCCCAATCTTAAACCCAATAGATATCAGTCTTCTCTCTCCAGACCCGCGCAGTCTGAAAGTGGATTCAATATCCGTCTTTGCCATCCATGCATCCTCAGTAGCCCGGATTATACAAACTGCATCCTCTAGTGTCGCATATGTCACTCTACTGTGTTTCTCCACGATGAAATCATTCACCGAATCCCCTTCTGGATAAGACAGGTGGTGAATCACCCTGTACTCTCCCTCTTGCTTCTTGGGTACCAAACCCAATGACGAAATCTGCATATCTCACAGAAGGGGGGTGTCAAATGGTCCCTCTACCCTCCCTGTTGCCTTTTCTTTCTCTATCTTCTGTCTCCAACATTTCTTCCTTTCCTTTACACGATCCCAGGTTGCCCCTCTCTCGCTTGTCTGGGCCCCCACACTGCAGTGAAAACCCTGTGCTAAAACCTATTATAATCATCTCCCACTCTTCTGTTCAGATATCTGTCCAAACAGGCTGTCCATGCCTCTAAATTGATGGGGGTTCTAGCTACCCCAAACTGCTCCTTGTCGCTCCCCCCTTACTGCTGCCCAGCCCCTCCCTCCCGCCTTGTGCAGGGTTCTTCTGATCAGTTATTCTGACCCCCCTGCTCGTGTTCTCTCTGCCCCTCCCTCCCCTATTCCATGTCTGCCCTTTTTAACCTCTGTCCTTCTCGAAAAACTGTTGACCTGACCCTTGCCCCCCCCGTGTCCCTGTGCCCCTTGGCTTCATGCCATCCTGCATCTGCTCGCCGGGTGTCCTCCACCGCAATTTGAGCAAGCGTGCCAAAAACGACATTGAGGCCATGAGCAAAAGGCCCTGTTGTAAGCCCAAAAACATTTCTGGGGTGTCGCCCCTTTCTTCCCCAATTCCCCTTTGGGTGCGGACTAATCTCTGATGTAGTCTGTCCATATATCTAGCTGCTTTGTGTCCCATCTCACATCCCTGAATGTAGCCATTCTCTGTCAAAAAAATTTGTCATAGTATAGCCACCCCACCCCTCCTTTTGCCTTTGCTCTCCTTATTATCAAGGATATGTGATGGCCGGATGCCCAGCTCGGCCTTTTCTCCCAAGACAATGGCTGAGAAAGTGGCAAAACTTTCTGAACCATCCATCGCAGGTCTTTCTCTTATGAACTTGTCCTCCTCCTTTTTCCTAAAAGCATGTTGCCGCTGCTTCACTCTTACCTATGTTCTCAGCCTCCTCATATTTTGCTGCCAATTCCCAGCTCACCAAAGCGAATATATCCATGTACTCCCCTTTCCATATTTTCTCTCTTAGGTAGGGATTTATGCATGGCTCTTCTCTTTATCTTTCATTATGCTATCATGAAGTTTTAGAATTTATTTATCTAGTGACTCTTCTCTTTATTTTTCACAATGCTATCATGTAGTTTTAGGTTGGGATTTATGCAGCTATTCATCTATCATTCACAATGCTGTCATGTAGTTAGGTAGTTTGCAATCCATAACCATATTATCACCTGCCATCCACCTTTGGCAGTCCAAACTGTCCAACGGATCGTCTGTCATCCACACAGCAGACCCACCATACAGTCCCCATCTTGACTGTCTTCCCTCTTGCTGTGCCTAGTAGGGTGGGTGGGAGAGGGATCAAAAGGGTGGGTGGGAGGGAGGATCAAAACTCCAGCAAAAGTGACTGAGGCCCCCTTGTGCTGTCCTTATGTATCTCCTTCTCCTCCCCTTCCTGTTACCTGCCCATTGCTCTGGCCCTTAGCCTCTCCCCTTCCTTCCCCCTCCCCTCCTGAGCACAACCATTCTATGAAGGAGGGAAGGGGTGCACCAGGACAACCTGATCTGCCCCTTAAAGGGCAAACTCCATTGTCCCGGATTCCTCCCTTTTCCCTCAAAAAAAGACAGAGACGATTGTTTGTTGTTGTGCTCAGACTGGCAATTAATTTGTTTATATTCATAATTCCATTTTCCATTTCTTTATTATCATATTTTCAGAAATTTAGTTTATTTCCATCCATATATCAATCTCTGATTATCCCTCCCCCAGGTGAAAACCTGGGTGCCTTCTTCTTCTCCTTTTTCGCTAGGAAATGGCAATTGGCTGAGACAAAGCTTTCTCCTTCATCTTCTTCTTCCTCTTCTTGTGTTATTCCTTTTTTCTCCCCCCCTTTTTCCCCACTAGCCAGTCTCCAGCTTGCGTTGGATGGCTGGCTTCCCCCATACTTAGGGTATCATTCTCCCTTACCTCAGGGAAGATCCTTTTTATTCTTTCCTTCTTTTTTTTTTATTTCCCATTTTTTGCATGTTTCCTCCATGCTTCTGTAAAGCCCATTGTTTCTGTATTGAACATGTCTATGGCTAGGTCCAACAGGTGCACACCATCTGACCTGTAGAAGTCTTCTACCCATTCTTCTACCCCCGCAGTATCACCTGACCTCCCATCTGCCTTACCAATGTCCCAACCCTTCTATTCATCTTTCTCCTGGCCCTCTCTACCACTCTATGGCTGTGCTCCTGCCTCCACACCCTTCTTGGTATCATATCTGACCAGGCGAGGCACACCTGAGGCCACCACTGTTGTATTGAACCTAAAACCCTTTTTATCTGTAAGTATGTGTCTACCCATGGCCTGCCTGCAAGGTTGTTGCCCCTATATGTATAATAATTAGGTCTGGACTGGGGTGCAGTCCCTTGAAGTTCCTTCAAGGTTGGGAAGCAGCTGTGCCCATCTCATCCCCGTATGCCATTCCAGACCAACCTACACTGTTTCACATCTTGGTACAGCTGCTTCCCCAGCCTTCTTCTCTGCTCTTTTTCCAGCCCAATAAATATAGCAATGGCGCAGATCCAGACTTCCATGATCCTCCCTGTACCCATGGGGTTCAAGCAAAATTAATTATTTTTACACATGCTCTTAGTGTCATCACCATATTATCCCCCCATTTTTGCCCCTCCCCCACCTTTACCATTTCTTGCCCCCCCCCAGGTTTGCAGTTCCAACCAGGAGCACCACCTTCAATTTCTTACTTCAGTGCTCTAATGTATCTCTTATAACTGTCAGACCACCAGCACCCTTTTTTCAAAATGTCATTCACCGTTTCTCCCACTGCTGCCCACTGTGAGGCAGCCCCAATCCGCAGGGAATGGGATGAATAATTAGCCGGGTCTTCCCCCATGAATTGCATGCCCTTTTTAAGCAATGCTGTGACTTGGTAGCCGGTGACCCTTTTCCCATCACCATGTACAAATAACTTTCCCATCCTGGTCCCATGCTCTGTGGTGAAAGCCCACAGAGCCTGTACTAGGTATATTGCAACCTCTACCTGCCCCTTCAGTGTCACTCTGCAACCTTGTCCCTCTTTGATCCATTTGACCTCCTGATCTTGATCCATATCTCTTTCACCCCCAGCTTATATCTTCCCATTCCAAACATCCTTCCTTGTCTTCTTTCCATGGCCTACCACCTCCCACTCACTCTCTTGGCCCCTGCAAACATTATCACATAAACTGTGTGAAATAGCTGGGCCTCGGCCTTTGATCTGCATATTGCTGGGAGCACGTCCTTTAGCTTTATTAGCCACTGCTCCCCTACTGGCCTCCTATTATCTCCTGGCCCATGTTTCAACCTACTGCATCCTTGCATCATTCTCCTAATGAACAATGATTTTGTCAGGTCTTTCCATCCCTTTAGGCTGCAGATAACACTAATCCTTGCCAGGTAAACTCCCATTGTGGTGTGGGCGGTCACTTTTGCCACTGCTCACGGTGAACATTCCCAACTGTTCCTCTGTGGTGGTCCACTTACTTCCATCTGGAGCTCAGCCTGAATGTTTGAACACCCACCAGGCCTCATCATAGGCCCTTAGAGTCGAGGCACACTTGAGCTGTGAAACAGGGTTCTGCTCCTTCTTGCTAATGTCCCAGATGTTCATTGGTATGGGTGTTTTTGTTCCTCTGCTGCTGGCCAGCCTCAGAAAGCAGTCCAGTTGCAGATGGGAAGGCTGTCAGCCAGGCATTGTGTACCCCTTCTATGTGTTTTGCTCTGAATGACATGTTCTGCTGCAAAGCCCTTACCACTAAATGTCATAATACTTTCATGACCGTCTCTGACCTGACTCCCCTGTTGTTTAGGACCTCCACCACTGCTCTATTGTCACACCAGAATGTCATTTTCTGATCCCGTAGTTCCTCCTCCCAGACCAGGGTACATGCCCATATGGGCATGATTTCCAACGTTATATCTCTTATTTTCACATCCTTTACCCAGCTATCAGGCCATGGTTCTACAAACCATCTGCCCCTCGGGTAACCCCCCCATGCCAAAGCCCTCGGCTGCGTCTGCATAGAGATTGAGGTCTGTGTCATATACCCACTCTTCTTGCCAGAACGAACAGCTGTTATATTCCTTAAGGAATTCCTCCCATATCTCAAAATCTTCTCTGACACCTTTTGTCAGGTCCACCTAGTGATGTGGTCTGGTGACCCTTGCTGTAGCCTTAGTTAACCTCTTTGTGAATGCCCTCCCTGGTCCAATGGCCCTGCAGTCGAAGTTCAGGTGCCCCAGTACTTGCTGTACTTGTTTCAGCTGTACCCTTCTCCTACTGGTGTGTACTTGAATCAATTCCTTCAGTTTCCTCACTTTGTTGTCTGGCAGCCTGAATATCTCTTTTGAGGCATCTATCTCAATCCCCAGAAACTCCATCACCCTGCTGGGCCCTTCTGTTTTCTCCGGTGCCAGTGGCACCCCAGCTCCCTGCATAATTCCTGAAACTTGCCCAGCATCCTCTGTCTCCCTTTTTCCCCTCCCAATGAAAAGGAAGTCATCTAGATAATGAACGACTGTTCTATAACCCGTCTTTTCCTGAAATATCCATTGCAAGCACGTGCTGAATGCTTCGAATGTCGCACAAGCTATGGAACATCCCATTGGCATGGATTTGTCAAAATAATACTGCTCCCCAATCTTAAAACCCAATAGATATCAGTCTTCTCTCCAGACCGGCAGCAGTCTGAAAGTGGATTCAATATCCGTCTTTGCCATCCATGCATCCTCAGTAGCCCGGATTATACAAACTGCATCCTCTAGTGTCGCATATGTCACTCTACTGTGTTTCTCCACGATGAAATCATTCACCGAATCCCCTTCTGGATAAGACAGGTGGTGAATCACCCTGTACTCTCCCTCTTGCTTCTTGGGTACCAAACCCAATGACGAAATCTGCATATCTCACAGAAGGGGGGTGTCAAATGGTCCCTCTACCCTCCCTGTTGCCTTTTCTTTCTCTATCTTCTGTCTCAACATTTCTTCCTTTCCTTTAACCGATCCCAGGTTGCCCGCCTCTCTCGCTTGTCTGGGCCCCCCACACTGCAGTGAAAACCCTGTGCTAAAACCTATTATAATCATCTCCCGCACTCTTCTGTTCAGATATCTGTCCAAACAGGCTGTCCATGCCTCTAAATTGATGGGGTTCTAGCTACCCCAAACTGCTCCTTGTCGCTCTCCCCCCTTACTGCTGCCCAGCCCTCCCTCCGCCTTGTGCAGGGTTCTTCTGATCAGTTATTCTGACCCCCTGCTCGTGTTCTCTGCCCCTCCCTCCCCTATTCCATGTCTGCCCTTTTTAACCTCTGTCCTTCTCGAAAAACTGTTGACCTGACCATGCCCCGTGTCCCTGTCCACTTGCCACTGTGCCATCCTGCATCTGTCTGCAGGTGTCCTCCACCGCATTTTGAGCAAGCGTGCTAAAAACGACATTGAGGCCATGAGCAAAAGGCCCTGTTGTAAGCCCAAAAACATTTCTGGGGTGTCGCCCCTTTCTTCCCCCATTCCCCTTTGGGTACGGACTAATCTCTGATGTAGTCTGTCCATATATCTAGCTGCTTTGTGTCCCATCTCACATCCCTGAATGTAGCCATTCTCTGTCAAAAAAATTTGTCATAGTATAGCCACCCCACCCCTCCTTTTGCCTTTGCTCTCCTTATTATCAAGGAATATGTGATGAGCGGGATGCCCAGCTCCGGCCTTTTCTCCAAGACAATGGCTGAGAAAGTGGCAAAACTTACGAACCATCCATCGCAGGTCTTTCTCTTCGTGAACTTGTCCTCCTCCTTTTTCCTTAAAAGCATGTTGCCGCTGCCATTTCACTCTTACCTATGTTCTCAGCCTCCTCATATTTTGCTGCCAATTCCCAGCTCACCAAAGCGAATATATCCATGTACTCCCCTTTCCATATTTTCTCTTTCATGGCCAGTGGAACATGCTGTCCTATCCTCATCCCAGGCACACCTATCTCCCTTGTACCTTTCCCTTTTTTTCTGCACTCCCTTCATTACTTTTTGGTGCCTCTTTCTCCATCCTAAGCTCCGCCAGAGCCGATTCCATTTGCCCTAACCCTCCTGTCCCCAGCACCGATACAATTTGACCTATGTTTTCCTTTATACTATCCCCCACTGCACTGGGTGCATTACCTTGTCCTGGCCGTGCTGTCTGGCGTCTTCCAATTGCCCCCTTTTTTCTCCCTGTGGTTGAGGAGGAGGGTGAACAACTATGATTTGTGAAGGGAACACCACATTCTGGGGATCTGGCCTCGGTTCACCAAGGGAGATCCCACCTTGATCGGGGGGAGGTACTGGCGTTCCTGAGGCTATAGGCTGCAGAGGTACTGGATCAGCCACCCTGGGGATTCCACTGCAAGCAGTGGTACCCTAGTGGGGCTACGTGACCCTTCGGCTGGTCGTTTCCTCTGCCCCCTTTTCCCAGGCCCACTTTCCTTTTTTTCCCCTGGTCTCCCTGGTTCCTCCCCTTCCACCAGTTCCCACATTCGGTTGGCCTTTTCTGCCAATTCGATTATAGCTCTGTAGGCGTCCTCCTTTGATGGCTTGCTTTTCTTTGGTGCCATTTCCTTCACTCTTTTCTCTGTGAAGACAACTACAGGAAGAGAACAAGCATTATTATATACCTATATTACCATATATTTTGTGTCCTTCCCCCCTTTTTTTTTGCACCGTGACCGCTCTGTTTTTTCTTTTCATGCCCACATGCCTCCCTTTTCCTTGGTATCCTTGCGCTCCCGAGGTTTTTTCTTTTATCCCCTTTTTAGCTTCCACACCCGTATGCCCCCCTTTGCATCCCCTTGTTTCTCCCATGTCATCTCATGGGCCACCACCAGCCGTTGCTGCCTCCCTTAACGAAAATGCCTCTTTCCTGTGCACTGCTGGGGTATGCATAATCTCTTTTCCTGAGGAGTTTCGCTCTCCTTAATTAAACCAACTGGAGGCTACCACGAGGACCTTTGGGGTGGGGAGTCTGCCCACGCCAGCAGGCCTGTGTGCCTCATGCCTCCTTTGCCCCTGTTAGCCAGCCTCTCCTTGCGCCAAATCCCTGCTTCCTTGTCTTTTCCTTCTCCTACCCCTCCTGCTCCTTTCCTCCCTTTCCTTGTCTTCCACGATTGTTCGTAGCGTGGTGACATCCGCCCGTGGGTCGCTATAGCCCTGCTTCTCCCTTTATGGGGCCTCTCTGTTGGCCTTTACTTGAGAAACCACCAAAACCTTGTACCTCATGGCTAAATCACCTCACCCCTACCCCCGGAAAATGCCGTCGATCAGGCCTACCCATGGGTGTGCACCGGCCTGCGTCAGCCTCACACCAGCCCCTTCCTTTGGGCCTCTTCCCCATCCTGGTCTCCCCCCCATGCTCTGTAGCCACATTTTCCTAGGCCTCCACTGGCCAAACAGGACCGCAAAGTGTTCCCCTTTTTGCCATGTGCTCCCAGCTCCGCTCCATTTTCTTCGCTCCTCTATCCGCAACTCTGCCCTTCAATCGCATCCCTCGCTAGGCCACACCAGCAAAACTCCACCTCTTGCTGCCCCAAACTTGCAGCCATGCACCACTAAATGCTCCGTTAGCTTTCTGATCCCTTAACAACCCTGTCCATCAGTCGCATCCCTCGCTAGGCCCACGCCAGCAAAACACCACTGCTTGTTGCCCCAAAACTTCCAGCCATGCACTACAATGCTCCATTCGGCTTGAATACCCCTACCCTTCAGTTGCATCCCTCACTAGGCCCACACCAGCAAAACCCCACTGCTTGTTGCCCCACAACTTCCAGCCATGTGCTACAACGCTCCGTTCGGCTTGAATAGCCCTGCCCTCCAGTCGCATCCCTCACTAGGCCAATGCCAGCAAAAAACACCACTACTTGCTGCCCCAAAATCTGCAGCCGTCTACAAAACACTCCTTCGCTTAAATAAGCCTTGCCTTCAGTCGATCCCTCATGGCATAATGCCAGAAATCGCCGCTGTTTGCTGCCCTTAAACTTCCAGCCATGCGCTACAAATGCTCCATTTGGCTTCTGAAACACTCGCTCCCCCAATACCCTGTTCTGCTCTCATTTTAATTTTTTCGGCCACGCCGGCCATTGCTCCCCAACAACACTACACACTGCTCGCTAACAGGAGCACTACCTTCTGATCGTCTATCCAAAATCTCTTCAGCTAGCTTCAGGCACAGCTTCTCCAACCCGCTATTGTTCTTAGTGCTTCAGTTCTGTCTCATATACTGCTATGCTATGTAATTGACCACAAAACCACACACGTTTTTTTTAAACTACTAGCATCCATCTTGTCCTAATGCTGTAAAGTGCCTCTCTCCTCCTACTGTTATATGCAGACTTTCATAGTCAACCAAGTGGCCCCCCCAAACATCTCTTTCTCCTTTTTATTTATTTATTTTTTAAACATATCCAATCTTTTTTTTTTTTTAAATCGGTTTTATCCTGGTGCACAAACCTCCACCAACAAATATGCCAATCCGACATGCTGCAGCTTCGGTAAAATCAAAAACTCCAGCAAAAAGTGGCTGAGGCTCCCTTGTGCTGTCCCTTATGTACCTCCCTTCAACCCTCCCCTTCTTGTTACCTGCCCATTGTTATGGCCCTTAGCACCTCCCTTTCCGTCCCCCCTCCCCTCCTAAGCACAACCATTCTATGAAGGAAGCAAGGGGTGCACCAGGACAACCTGGTCTGCCCCTTAAAGGGCAAACTCCATTGTAGTTTTTGGTAGGGATTTCTGTAGTTGCTCTTCTCTTTATCTTTCACAGTGCTATGATGTAGTGGCTCTTCTTTTCACCTATCACAATGCTATCATGTAGTTATAGGTTGGGATTTATGCAGTGGCTCTTCTATCTTTCATAATGATATCATGTAGTTTTATTTAGAGATTTATTCAGTGGCTCTTCTCTTTATCTTTCACAGTGCAATTGTAGTTTTAGGTTGGGATTTATGTTGTGGCTCTTCTCTTCATCTTTCATAATGCTATGAAGTAGCTTTAGGTAGGAATTTATGTAGTGGCTCTTCTCTTTATCCTTCACAATGCTATGGCAGTTTTCTGTAGGGATTTCTGTAGTGGCTCTTCACTTTATCTTTCACAATGCTATCATGTACTTTTAGGTAGGGATTTATGCAGTGGCTCTTCTCTTTAACTTTCACAATTCTACTGTAGTGTTAGGTTGGGATTTACAGTATGTTAGGCCTCTTCTCTTTATCTTTCACAATGCTACCATGTAGTTTTAGGTAGGGACTTATCTAGTGGCTCTTCTTTTTGTCTTTCACAATGCTATTATAGATTTTGGTACGGATTTATACAGTGACTCTTCTCTTTATTGTTCACAATGCTATTGTAGTTTTAGGTAGGGATTTATGCGGTGGCTCTTCTATTGTTCACAATGCTATGATGTAGTTTTAGGTAGGGATTTATGTTGTGGCTCTTCTGTTTATCTTTCACAATGCTGTTGTAGTTTTAGGTAGGGATTTATGCAGTGGCCCCTTCTCTTTGTCTTTCACAATGCTGTTGTAGTTTCAGGTATGGATTTATGCAGTGGCTCTTCTCTTTCTCTTTCACAATGCTATTATAGTTTTAGGTAGGGATTGATGTAGTGGCTCTTTTCTTTATCTTGCACAATGCTATCATGTAGTGTTAGCTGGAAGTTATGTAGTGGCTCTTCTCTTTACCTTTCACAATGCTGTCATTTAATTTTAGGTTGAGATTTATGCAGTGGTTCTTCCATATTTCACAATGCTATCATGTAGTTTTAGGTAGGGATTTATATTGTGGCTCTTCTCTTTAACTTTCTCAATGCTATTGTAGTTTTAGGTATGGATTTGTGCAGTGGCTCTTCTCTTTATCTTTCACAATGCTTTCATGTAGTTTTAAGTAAGGATTTATGCTGTGGCTCTTCTATCTTTCACAACGCTATCATGTAGTTTCAGGTAGGGATTTATGCTGTGTCTCTTCTCTTTATCTTTCACAATGCTATTTTCATTTAAGGTAAGGCTTTATGCTGTGCCTCTTCTCTTTGTCTTTCACAATACTATCATGTAGTTTTAGGTAGGGATTTATGTAGTGGTTCTTCTCTATTTTTCATAATGCTATCATGTAGTTTTATGTTGGGATTTATGCAGTGATTCATCTATCATTCACACTGCTCTCATGTAGTTTTAGGTAGGAATTTATGTAGTGGCTCTTCTCTTTATTGTTCACAATGCAGTTATTTAGTTTTAGGTAGAGATTTATGTAGTGGCTCTTCTCTATCTTTCACAATGCTGTCATGTAGTTTTAGGTAGGGATTTATGCTGTGGCTCTTCTAGCTTTCACAATGCTATCATGTAGTTTTACATTGGGATTTACGCAGTGGTTCTTCCATTTTTCACAATGCTATCATGTAGATTCAGGTAAGGATATATGTTATGGCTCTTCTATCATTCACAATGCGCTCATGTAGTTTTAGGTAGGAATTTATGTAGTGGTTCTTCTCTTTATTGTTCAGTATGCTATCATGTAGTTTTAGGTAGAGATTTATGTAGTGGCTCTTCTCTTTATGTTTCACAATGCTATCATGTAGTTTTAGGCAGGCATTCATGTTGTGGCTCTTCTATCATTCACAATGCTATCATGTAGTTTTAGGTAGAAATTTATGTAGTGGCTCTTCTCTTTATCTTTCACAATGCAATTGTAGTTTTATGTTGGGATTTATGTTGTGGCTCTTCTCTTCATTTTCACAATGCTATCATATAGTTCTAGGAAGGGATTTATGTAGTGGCTCTTCTCTTCACCTTTCACAATGCTATCATGTAGTTTTAGGTTGGGATTTATGCAGTGGCTCTTCTATCTTTCACAATGCTAAGATGTAGTTTTAGGTAGAGATTTATGTAGTGGCTCTTCTCTTTATCTTTCACAATGTTATCATGTAGTTTCAGTTAAGGATTCATGTTGTGGCTCTTCTATCTTTCACAATGCTATTGTGTAGTTTAGGTAGGAATTTATGTAGTGGCTCTTCTCTTTATTGTTCACAATGCTATTGTAGTTTTAGGTAGGGATTTATGCAGTGACTCTTCTATCTTTCATAATGCAATTGTACTTATAGGTTGGGATTTATGTTGTGGCTCTCCTCTTCTTTACAATGCTATCATGTAGGTTTAGGTAGGGATTTGTGTAGTGGCTCTTCTCTTTATCTTTCACAATGCTATTGCAGTTTTAGGGATTTCTGTAGTGGCTCTTTTCTTTGTCTTTCACAATGTTATGATGTAGTTTTAGGTAGAGATTTATGTAGTGGGTCTTCTCTTCACTTTTCACAATGCTGTCATTTAATTTTAGGTTGGGATTTATGCAGTGATTCATCTATCATTCACAATGCTCTCATGTAGTTTTAGGTAGGAATTTTTGTAGTGGCTCTTCTCTTTATTGTTCACAATTCTATGATGTAGTTTTAGGTAGAGATTTATATAGTGGCTCTTCTCTTCACCTCTCACAATGCTATCATGTAGTTTTATGTTGGGATTTATGCAGTGATTCATCTATCATTCACACTGCTCTCATGTAGTTTTAGGTAGGAATTTATGTAGTGGCTCTTCTCTTTATTGTTCACAATGCAGTTATTTAGTTTTAGGTAGAGATTTATGTAGTGGCTCTTCTCTTTATCTTTCACAATGCTGTCATGTAGTTTTAGGTAGGGATTTATGCTGTGGCTCTTCTAGCTTTCACAATGCTATCATGTAGTTTTACATTGGGATTTACACAGTGGTTCTTCCATTTTCCACAATGCTATCATGTAGTTTCAGGTAAGGATGTATGTTATGGCTCTTCTATCATTCACAATGCGCTCATGTAGTTTTAGGTAGGAATTTATGTTGTGGTTCTTCTCTTTATTGTTCAGTATGCTATCATGTAGTTTTAGGTAGAGATTTATGTAGTGGCTCTTCTCTTTATGTTTCACAATGCTATCATATAGTTTTAGGCAGGCATTCATGTTGTGGCTCTTCTATCATTCACAATGCTATCATGTAGTTTTAGGTAGAAATTTATGTAGTGGCTCTTCTCTTTATCTTTCACAATGCAATTGTAGTTTTAGGTTGGTTATGTTGTGGCTCTTTCTCTTCATTTTTTCACAATGCTATCATATAGTTCTAGGAAGGGATTTATGTAGTGGCTCTTCTCTTCACCTTTCACAATGCTATCATGTAGTTTTAGGTTGGGATTTATGCAGTGGCTCTTCTATCTTTCACAATGCTAAGATGTAGTTTTAGGTAGACATTTATGTAGTGGCTCTTCTCTTTATCTTTCACAATGTTATCATGTAGTTTCAGTTAAGGATTCATGTTGTGGCTCTTCTATCTTTCACAATGCTATTGTGTAGTTTAGGTAGGAATTTATGTAGTGGCTCTTCTCTTTATTGTTCACAATGCTATTGTAGTTTTAGGTAGGGATTTATGCAGTGACTCTTCTATCTTTCATAATGCAATTGTAGTTATAGGTTGGGATTTATGTTGTGGCTCTCCTCTTCTTTACAATGCTATCATGTAGGTTTAGGTAGGGATTTGTGTAGTGGCTTATCTCTATCTTTCACAATGCTATTGTAGTTTTAGGGATTTCTGTAGTGGCTCTTTTCTTTGTCTTTCACAATGTTATGATGTAGTTTTAGTTAGAGATTTATGTAGTGGGTCTTCTCTTCACTTTTCACAATGCTGTCATTTAATTTTAGGTTGGGATTTATGCAGTGATTCATCTATCATTCACAATGCTCTCATGTAGTTTTAGGTAGGAATTTTTGTAGTGGCTCTTCTCTTTATTGTTCACAATTCTATGATGTAGTTTTAGGTAGAGATTTATATAGTGGCTCTTCTCTTCACCTCTCACAATGCTATCATGTAGTTTTAGGTTGGGATTTATGCAGTGGCTCTCCTATTTTTCACCATGCTATCATGTCGTTTCAGGTAGGGATTATGTTGTGGCTCTTCTCTTTATCTTTCACAATGCTATTTTAGTTTAAGGTAGGGATTTGTGCTGTGGCTCTTTTCTTTATCTTTCACAATGCTATCATGAAGTTTTAGGAAGGGATTTATCTAGTGGCTCTTCTCTTTACCTTTCACAATGCTATTGTGTAGTTTTAGGTTGGGATTTACAAGGTGGCTCTTCCATCTTTCACAATCCTATCGTGTAGTTTTACATTGGGATTTATGCAGTGGCTCTTCCATTTGTCACAATGCTATCATGTAGTTTCAGGTAGGGATTTATGTTGTGGCTCTTCTATCATTCACAATGCGCTCATGTAGTTTTAGGTAGAAATTTATGTAGTGGCTCTTCTCTTTATTGTTCACAAGGCTATCATGTAGTTTTAGTTAAAGATTTATGTAGTGGCTCTTCTCTTTATCTTTCACAATGCTATCATGTAGTTTTAGTTAAGGATTCATGTTGTTCTGTCTTTCACAATGCTATCATGTAGTTTTAGGTAGGAATTTAAGCTATCATTTAATTTTAGGTAGAGATTTATGTAGTGGTTCTTCTCTTTATTGTTCACAGTGCTTTCATGTAGTTTTAGGTAGGGATTTATGCTGTGGCTCTTCTATCTTTCACAATGTTATCATGTAGTTTTAGGTTGGTATTTATGCAGTGGCTCTTCTATTTTTCACAATGCTATCATGTTGTTTCAGGTAGGAATTTATGTTGTGGCTCTTCTCTATCTTTCACAATGCTATTTTAGTTTAAGATAGGGATTTATGCTGTGGCTCTTTTCTTTGTCTTTCACAATGCTGTATTAGTTCTAGGTACGGATTTATACAGTAGCTCTTCAGTTTCTCTTTCACAATGCTATCATGTAGTTTTAGGTAGGGATTTATGTAGTGGCTCTTTTCTTTATCTTTCACAGTGCTATTGTAGTTTAAGGTAGGGATTTATGCAGAGGCTCTTCACTTTGTCTTTCATAATGCTATCATGAAGTTCTAGGAAGGAATTTATGTACTGGCTCTTCTCTTTACCTTTCACAATGCTATTGTAGTTTTAGGTAGGGATTTCTGTAGTGGCTCTTCTCTTTATCTTTCACAATGCTATCATGTAGTTGTAGGTAGAGATTTATGTAGTAGCTCTTCTCTTCACCTATCACAATGCTATCACGCATTTTTAGATTGGGATTTATGCAGTGGCTCTTCTATCATTCACAATGGTATCATGTAGTTTTAGGTAGGGATTTATTCGGTGGTTCTTGTATCGTTCACAATGCTATTTAGTTTTTGGTAGAGATTTATGCAGTGGTTCTTCTCTTTATGTTTCACAATTCTAACATGTAGTTTTAGGTAGGAGTTCATGTAGTGGCTCTTCTCTTATTGCTCACAATGCTATCATGTAGTTTTAGGTAGTTATTTATCTAGTGGCTCTTCTCTTTATCTTTCACAATGCTATTCTAGTTTTTGGTACGGATTTATGCTCTTCATTATTCACAATGCTATCATATAGTTTTAGGTAGGGATTTATGCAGTGGCTCTTCTGTCATTCACAATGCTATTATGTAGTTTTAGGGGTGTTTCCCCAATGGCCTGATGGTGGTGCTGGACCTATCGGGCTTACTGAGAGATTGCATGGATCCTGGAGAGCTGGTACTTGCCTATAATAAGGCAGTGGTAGGGGCCCTGGATTCCATTGCTCCTGTTCATGTTCGTCCTCTCACTCTTTGCCACAGGTCTCCTTGGTTCAATGAGACTCTGAGGGAGTTGAGGAGAGCTCGATGAAGATTGGAGAGGTTCTGGTGGAGGTCGGGTCTGGATTGTGACAAACTTAGTTTGACGGACCACTATGTGGTCTATCAATCCGCAGTCTCTCATAAGAAGGCAGAATTCCTGTCCAGAGAGATTGCTGCTGCACAGAATAGACCAGCTCAGCTCTTCCGGACCATGGACAGATTGTGCAATCCAATCTGTCTTCAGCCCAGAAGAGCTTTTTCTCAAGAATGGTGTGATGAGTTTGCTCTATTCTTTTCAAATAATGTTGCCACAATCAGATCTGATATCCATTTGACCCTCTCTAATGGGAGTTGTGATGGTTGGCAGGAGATGTTGGACACCCAGTTTGTGTGGTCTGACTTCAGCCTCCCCACAATCAGTGACATTGTGATGATCATCCAATCACTGCGTCCAACCAACTGTGGTTTGGATCCAGGCCCCACACGTCTCTTAGTGGGTTGTGTGGATAAAATTGGTCCTGTCCTTGCTGAGATAGTCTGGAGGTCCTTGAGATGGGATTTTTCCAACTTTCTAAAGGAGGCTGTGGTTCAGCCCCTTCTAAGAAGTTCTCCCTTGGACCCGGACTGTCTGGCAAATCATAAAGCCTGTCTCTAACTTACCCTTTGTGGGTAAAGTTATTGAGAAGGTGGTCGCATCACAGTTGGATGATCATTTGACCAGCCACAATGTCTATGATTCTCTCCAGTCCGGATTTAGGAAAAGGTATAGTACCGAGACAGCTCTGGTCCGGGTACTAAATGACCTCCTAATAGCGAGAGATCAGAGGACTCGTTCCATCTTGGTCCTTCTTGATCTCTCTGCAGCATTTGACACTGTGGACCATGGTGTGCTATTGGAACATTTGCGGTCTATCTGTGGGCTGTCTGGTACAGTCCTCAGTTGGTTTTGATCTTACCACGAGGGTAGGACTCAGAGGGTGGTGTCCGGGATTTTTTCCTCGGCATCATTCTCCCTATCCTGTGGGGTACCGCAGGGTTCCATTTTGGTGCCCATGTTGTTTGCAGTGTACATGCTGCCGTTAGGAGCGATTATTAGGTGGTACAGTCTGGGTTTTCACTGCTATGCAGATGATACTCAGCTGTACATGTCCTTTGTGCCCGGCCAAGATGCTGCCTTTTCAGTCTTTAACAGCTGTCTTGCTGAAATCCAGGACTGGATGAATGTGAGTTGGCTGTGGTTGAACCCAGAGAAAACTGAGGTGTCGGTTGTGGACCAGGGTCGCTGGGAGGCAGGTTCGTTGGTTGGATCACCCTCGGGTCTATGGCTTGGGGGTGTCCAGCTAACTACCTCAGATGGGGTGTGGAACCTGGACGTTGTGTTTGATGACTGTTTGACATTTAAATCTCAGGTGTCAGCAGTTGTTAAAACCTCTTTTTACCATCTGAAGAACATCGCCCGGGTGAAGCACCTGGTTCCTCCAGACGATCTCCCTACTTTGGTCCATGCTTTCGTTACCTCCCGCCTTGACTACTGCAACGCCCTTTACTTTGGGCTACCGGGGGTTGAGATTCGTCACCTGCAGCTAGTGCAGAATGCGGCACCCAGGTTGTTGACTGGTTCTTCTAGGTCCAGTCATATAACGCCTGTGCTCTACGGACTGCACTGGCTGCCAGTTTGTTGGTGAATCACCTTCAAGGTAAGTTTGCTGAGCTATAAGGCCTTACATGATCAGGGACCTGCTTACCTGAAAGATCTCCTTTGTCCCTACTGTCCCCCACGCTCTCTCTGATCCACTGACGAGGGACTGCTAGAGATTCCCAGGGTTCATTTAAAAACTTCAGGGGCCAGATCTTTTAGTTTTATGGCCCCAACCCTGTGGAATTCTCTACCTCATCAGGTGCGAGACTGCCCGACTGTCCAAAGTTTTAAAGGAGCTTTAAAAACCTATCTCTTTAGCAAAGCTTATAATGATTTTTGAATATTATTGTTTAGTTAAATTTTAATATTGCTTTAACTATTTATTGTTTTATCTTGTATTGAACAGGCGCCTTGGTTTCAGAAAGGCGCCTTATATAAATAAAGATTGAATTGAATTGAATTTATCCTTCACAATGCTATCATGTAGTTTTAGGTAGGGATTTATGTAACGGCTCTTCCAACTTTCACAATGCTATTGTGTAGTTTTAGGTAGGGATTTATATTGTGGCTCTTCTCTTCAACTTTCTCAATGCTATTGTAGTTTTTGGTAGGGATTTATGCAGTGGCTCCTCTATCTTTCACAATGCTATCATGTGGTTTTACGTAGGGATTTATGCAGTGGCTCTTCTGTTTATCTTTCACAATGTTATCATGTAGTTTTAGGTACGGATTTATTTAGTGGCTCTTCTCTTTATCTTTCACAATGCTATTGTAGTTTTAGGTAGGGATTTATGTTGTAGCTTTTCTCTTTATCTTTCACAATGCTATCATGTAGTTTTAGGTAGGGATTCATGTTGTGGTTCTTCTCTTTATCTTTAACAATGCTATTGTAGTTTTAGGTAGGGATTTCTGTAGTGGCTCTTCTCTTCACCTATCACAATGCTATCAAGTAGTTTTAGGTTGGGATTTATGCAGTGGCTCTTCTCTTTATCTTTCACAGTGCATTTGTAGTTCTAGGTTGGGATTTATGCTGTGGCTCTTCTCTTTAAGTTTCACAGTGCTATTGTAGTTTTTGGTACAGATTTATGTAGTGGCTCTTCTCTTTATTGTTCACAATGCTGTCATGTAGCTTTAGGTAGGGATTTATGCAGTGGCTATTCCATCTTTCACAATGGTATCGTGTAGTTTTACATTGGGATTTGTGCAGTGGCTCTTCCATTTTTCACAATGCTATAATGTAAGTTCAGGGAGGGATTTATGTTGTGGCTCTTCTTTTTATCTTTCACAATGCTATTGTAGTTTTAGGTAGGAATTTATGCAGTGGCTCTTCTCTTTATCTTTCATTATGTAATCATGAAATTTCTGGTAGGGATTTATGTAGTTGCTCTTCTCTTTATCTTCACAATGCTGTCTTGTAGTTTTAGGTTGGGATTTCTGCAGTGGCTCTTCTACCATTCACAATTCTATCATGTAGTTTTAGGTAGGAATTTATGTAGTGGCTGTTCTCTTTATCTTTCATAATGCTGTTGTAGTTTTAGGTAGGAATTTGTGTAGTGGCTATTCTCTTTATCTTTCATGATGCTGTTGTAGTTTTAGGTAGGAATTTCTATAGTGGCTATTCTCTTTATTGTTCACAATGCTATCATGTAGTTTTAGGTAGAGATTTATGTAGTGGTTCTTCTCTTTCTTGTTCAATATGCTATCATGTAATTTTAGGTAGAGATTTATGTAGTGGCTCTTCTCTTTATGTTTCACAATGCTATCATGTGGTTTTAGGCAGGGATTCCTGTTGTGGCTCTTCTATCTTTCACAATGGTATCCTGTAGTTTTAGGAAGAGATTGATGTAGTGGCTTTTCCCTTTATCTTTCACAATGCTATTCTAGTTTGGGGTAGGGATTTATGCAGTGGCTCTTCTATCTTTCACAATTCTATCATGTAGATTTAGGTAGGAATTTATGTAGAGGCTCATCCCTTTTTTTCGCAATGCTATTCTAGTTTCAGGTACCGACTGATGCAATGGCTCTTCCTTTTATCTTTCACAATGCAGTTGTAGTTTTAGGCTTGGATTCATGTCATGGCTCTTCTTTTTATCTTTCACAATGCTTTTGTAGTTTTATTTAGGAATTTATGTTGTGGCTCTTCTATCTTTCGCAATGCTATCAGGTAGTTTTAGGTAGCAATTTATGTAGTGGCTTTTCTCTTTATTGTTCACAATGCTAACATGAAGTTTTAGGTAGGAATTCATGTAGTGGCTCTTCTCTTTATTGTTCACAATGCTATTACGTAGTTTTAGGTAGAGCTTTATCTGGTGGCTCTTCTATCTTGCACAATGCTATCATGTAGTTTTAGGTAGGGATTTATGCAGTGGCGCTTCTATCTTTCACAATGCTTTCATATAGTTTTAGGTAGCCATTTATTCAGTGGCTCTTCTCTTTATCTTTCACAATGCTATTGTAGTTTTAGGTAGGGATTTATGTAGTGGCTCTTCTCTTCACTGTTCACAATGCTATCATGTAGTTTTAGGTAGGGATTTATGTTGTGGCTCTTCTCTCTATTGCTCACAATGCTGTTGTAGTTTTAGGCAGGGATTTATGCACTGGCTCTTCTGTCTTTCACAATGCTATCATGTAGTTTTAGCTAGGGATTTATGTAGTGGCTCTTCCCTTTATTGTTCACACTGCTATCATGTAGTTTCAGGTAGGGATTTCTGTAGTGGCTCTTCTCTTTATCTTTCACAATGCTATCATGTGGTTTTAGGTTGGGACTTATGCAGTGGCTCTTCTATCATTCACAATGCGATCATGTAGTTTTAGGTAGGAATTTATGTAGTGGCTCTTCTATCTTTCACAATGCTATCATGTAGTTTTAGCAAAGATTTGTGTAGTGGCTCTTCTCTTTATCTTTCTTAATGCTATTGTAGTTTTATGTCGATATTTATGTAGTGCCTCTTCTCTTTATCCTTCAAAATGCTATCATGTAGTTTTAGGTTGGGATTTATGTTGTGGTTCTTTTTTATCTTTCTCAGTGCTATCATGCAGTTTTAGGTAGGGATCTATGCAGTGGCTCTTCTATCTTTCACAATGCTATCATGTAGTTTTAGGTAAGAATTTTTGTAGTGGCTCTTCTTTTTATCTTTCACAATGCTATTGTAGTTATAGGTAAGGATTTATGCAGTGGGTCTTATCTTTATCTTTCACAATATAATTGTAGTTTTAGGTTGGGATTCATGTTGTGGCTCTTCTCTTCATCTTTAACAATACTATCATGTAGTTTTAAGTTGGAATTTATGTAGTGGCTCTTCTCTTTATCTTTCACAATGCTATTGTAGTTTTAGGTAGGGATTTATGTTGTGGCTCTTCTCTTTATCTTTCACAATGCTGTCATGTAGTTTTAGGTAGGATTTATGTAGTTGCTGTTCTCTCTATCTTTCACAATGCTATCATGGTGTTTTAGGTCGGGATTTATGTTGTGCCTCTTCTATCTTTTGCAATACTATCATGTAGTTTTAGGTTGGGATTTATGTTGTGGCTCTTCTCTTTATTGTTCAAAATGCTATTGTTGTTTTAGGTTGGGATTTATGTTGTGGCTCTTCTGTCTTTCACAATGCTATCATGTAGTTTTAGGTAGGGATTTATGCAGTGGTGCTTCTATCTTTCACAATGCTTTCATGTAATTTTAGGTAAGTATTTCTGCAGTGTCTCTTCTCTTTATCAGTCACAATGCTATCATCTAGTTTTAGTTAGGGATTTATGTTGTGGCTCTTCCCTTTATTGTTCACAATGCAATCATGTAGTTTTAGGTAGGGGTTTATGTTGTGGCTGTTCTCTTTATTGTTCACAATGCTATCATGTAGTTTAAGGTAGAGCTTTATGTAGGGGAGCGTCTATCTTTCACAGTGCTATGATGTAGTTTTATGTAGGGATTTGTGCAGTGGCACCTCTACCTTTCACAATGCTGTCATGTAGTTTTAGGTACGGATTCATGCAGTGGCTCTTCTCTTTTTCTTTCACAATGCTATTGTAGTTTTAGGTAGGGATTTATGTAGTGGCACTTCTCTTCGCTGTTCACAGTGCTATCATGTAGTTTTAGGTAGGGATTATGTAGTGGCTCTTCTATCATTCACAATGCTATCATGTAGTTTTAGGTAGGGATTTATGTAGTGGATCTTCTCTTATTCACAATGCTATCATATACTTTTAGGTAGAGATTGATGCAGTGGCTCTTCTCTCTATTGTTCACAATGCTACTGTAGTTTTGGGCAGGGATTTTGCAGTGCCTCTTCTCTTTATTTATGTAGTGGCTCTTCTCTTTATCTTTCACAATCCTATCATGTAGTTTTCGGTGCGGATTTATGTAGTTGCTCTTCTGTTGAACTTTCACAATGCTATCATGTAGTTTTAGGTAGGGATTTATATTGTGGCCCTTCTCTTTTGCTTTCACATTGCTGTTGTAGTTTTTGGTACGGATTTATGCAGTGGCTCTTCTCTTCATCGTTCACAATGCTGTCATGTAATTTTAGGTAGGGATTTCTGTAGTGACTCTGTGTTATCTTTCACAATGCTACTGTAGTTTTAGCTAGGGATTTATGTAGTGGCTCTTTTTATTGTTAACAATGCTATTGTAGTTTTAGGTAAGGATTGATGTAGTGGCTCTTCTCTCTATTGTTCACAATGTTATTGTAGTTTTAGGCAGAGATTTATGCAGCGGCTCTTCTATCTTTCACAATGCTATCATGTAGTTTTAGGTAGGGATTTATCTAGTGGCTCTTCTCTGTATCTTTCACAATTCTATTGTAGTTTTAGGTTGGGATTTATGTTGTGGCTCTTCTCTTCATCGTTCACAATCCTATCATGTAATTTTAGGTAGGGATTTATGTAGTGACTCTGTTTTATCTTTCACAATGCTATTGTAGTTTTAGGTAGGTATTTACGTAGTGGCTCTTCTCTTTATCTTTCACAATCCTATTGTAGTTTTAGGTAGGTATTTACGTAGTGGCTCTTCTCTTTATCTTTCACAATGCTGTCATGTAGTTTTTGGCAGGGACTTATGTAGTGGCTCTTCTTTTCACTTTTCACAATGTTACCGTGTAGTTTTAGGTAGGGATAGATGCAGTGGCTCTTCTATCTTTCACAATGCTATCATGTAGTTTTAGGCAGGGATTTATCTAGTGGCTCTTCCCTTTATCTTTCACAATGCTATTGTAGTTTAAGGTAGGGATTTATGTTGTGGCTCTTCCCTTTATCTTTCACAATGCTATTGTAGTTTTAGGTAGGGATTTATGCAGTGGCTCTTCTCTTTATCTTTCATAATGTTGTCATGTAGTTTTAGGTAGGGAGATTTATGCAGTGGCTTTTCTATCTTTCACAATGCTATCATGTAGTTTTAGGTAGGGACTTACGTTCTGGCTCTTCTCTTTTACTTTCACAGTGCTATTGTAGTTTTAGGTTGCGATTTATGTTGTGGCACTTCTCTTTACTGTTCACAATGCTATCATGTAGTTTTAGGTAGAGATTTATGTAGTGGCTCTTCTCTTTATTGTTCACAATGCTGTTATGTAGTTTTAGTTTGGGATTTATGTAGTGGCTCTTCTCTTTATTGTTCACAATGCTTTTGTAGTTTTAGGTATGGATTTTTGCAGTGGTGCTTCTATCTTTCACAATGCTATCATGTAGTTTTAGGTAGGGATTCATGTAGTGGCTCTTCTCTTTATCTTTCACAATCCTGTTGTAGTTTTAGGTAGGGGTTTATGCAGTGGCTCTTCTCTTTCATGTTCACAATGCTATCATGTAGTTTTAGGTAGGGATTTATGTTGTGGCTCTTCTCTTGATTGTTCACAATGCTATCATGTAGTTTTAGATTGGGATTTATGTTGTGGCTCTTCTATCTTTCACAATGCTATCATGTAGTTTTAGGTAGGGATTTATGCAGTGGCGCTTTTATCTTTCACAATGCTTTCATGTAGTTTTAGGTAGTCATTTATGCAGTGGCTCTTCTCTTTATCTTTCACAATGCTATTGCAATTTCAGGTAGAGATTTATGTAGTGGCTCTTCTCTTTATCTTTCACAATGCTATTGCAATTTCAGGTAGAGATTTATGTAGTGGCTCTTCTCTTTATCTTTCACAATGCTGTCATGTAGTTTTAGGTAGGTATTTATGTTGTGGCTCTTCTATCTGTCACAATGGTACTTTGTAGTTTTAGGTAGGGATTTATGTAGTGGCTCTTCTCTTTATTGTTCACAATTCTATTGTAGTTTTAGGTAGGGATTTATGTTGTGGCTCTTCTATCTTTCTCAATACTATCATGTAGTTTTAGGTTGGGATTTATGTTGTGGCTCTTCTATCTTTTGCAATACTATCATGTAGTTTTAGGTAGGAATTTATGTTGTGGCTCTTCTCTTTATTGTTCAAAATGCTATTGTTGTTTTAGGTTGAGATTTATGTTGTGGCTCTTCTGTCTTTCACAACGCTATCATGTAGTTTTAGGTAGGGATTTATGCAGTGGGCTTCTATCTTTCACAATGCTTTAGTGTAGTTTAGGTAGGTATTTCTGCAGTGTCTCTTCTCTTTATCTGTCACAATGCTGTCATGTAGTTTTAGGTAGGGATTTATGTAGTCGCTCTTCCCTTTTCACAATGCTGTCATGTAGTTTTAGGAAGGGATTTATGTAGTGGCTCTTCTCTTTCATGTTCACAATGCTATCATGTAGTTTTAGGTAAGATTTATGTTGTGGCTCTTCTCTTTATCTTTCATAATGCTGTTGTAGTTTTAGGTAGGAATTGATGTATTGGCTCTTCTCTTTATTGTTCACAATGCAATCATGTATTTTTAGGTTGGGATTTATGTTGTGGCTCTTCTATCTTTTACAATGCTATCATGTAGTTTTAGTTAGGGATTTATGTTGTGGCTCTTCTCTTGATTGTTCACAATGCTATCATGTAGTTTTAGGTAGAGATGTATGTAGTGGCTCTTCACTTTATTGTTCACAATGCTATCATGTAGTTTTAGATTGGGATTTATGTTGTGGCTCTTCTATCTTTCACAATGCTATCATGTAGATTTAGGTAGGGATTTATGCAGTGGCGCTTTTATCTTTCACAATGCTTTCATGTAGTTTTAGGTAGTCATTTATGCAGTGGCTCTTCTCTTTATCTTTCACAATGCTATTGCAATTTCAGGTAGGGATTCATGCAGTGGCTCTTCTCTATCTTTCACAATGCTGTCATGTAGTTTTAGGTAGGGATTTATGAAGTGGCTTTTCTATCTTTCACAATGCTATCATGTAGTTTTAGGTTAGAATTTATGTAGTGGCTCTGCTCTTTATCTTTCACCATGCTATTGTAGTTTTAGGTAGATATTTATGTAGTGGCTCTTCTCTTTATCTTTCACAATGCTATCATGTTGTTTTAGGTAGGAATTTATGTAGTGGCTCTTCTATCTTTCACAATGCTATCATATAGTTTTAGACAGAGATTTGTGTAGTGGCTCTTCTCTTTATCTTTCACAATGCTATCATATAGTTTTAGGTAGGGATTTGTGTAGTGGCTCTTCTCTTTATCTTTCTCAATGCTGTCCTGTAGTTTTAGGTAGGATTTATGTAGTGGCTGTTCTGTTCACATTTCACAATGCTATCATGTAGTTCTATGTAGGGGTTTATGCAGTGGCTCTTCTATCTTTCACAATACTATGATGTAGTTTTAGGTAGGTGTTTACCTTATGGCTCTTCTCTTTATGTTTCACAATGCTATCATGGTGTTTTATGTCAGGATTTATGTTGTGGCTCTTCTATCTGTCACAATGGTACTTTGTAGTTTTAGGTAGGGATTTATGTAATGGCTCTTCTCTTTATTGTTCACAATTCTATTGTAGTTTTAGGTAGGGATTTATGTTGTGGCTCTTCTATCTTTCGCAATACTATCATGTAGTTTTAGGTTGGGATTTATGTTGTGGCTCTTCTATCTTTTGCAATACTATCATGTAGTTTTAGGTAGGAATTTATGTTGTGGCTCTTCTCTTTATTGTTCAAAATGCTATTGTTGTTTTAGGTTGAGATTTATGTTGTGGCTCTTCTGTCTTTCACAACGCTATCATGTAGTTTTAGGTAGGGATTTATGCAGTGGCGCTTCTATCTTTCACAATGCTTTCGTGTAGTTTTAGGTAGGTATTTCTGCAGTGTCTCTTCTCTTTATCTGTCACAATGCTGTCATGTAGTTTTAGGTAGGGATTTATGTAGTCGCTCTTCCCTTTTCACAATGCTGTCATGTAGTTTTAGGAAGGGATTTATGTAGTGGCTCTTCTCTTTCATGTTCACAATGCTATCATGTAGTTTTAGGTAAGGATTTATGTTGTGGCTCTTCTCTTTATCTTTCATAATGCTGTTGTAGTTTTAGGTAGGAATTGATGTATTGGCTCTTCTCTTTATTGTTCACAATGCAATCATGTATTTTTAGGTTGGGATTTATGTTGTGGCTCTTCTATCTTTGACAATGCTATCATGTAGTTTTAGTTAGGGATTTATGTTGTGGCTCTTCTTTTGATTGTTCACAATGCTATCATGTAGTTTTAGGTAGAGATTTATGTAGTGGCTCTTCACTTTATTGTTCACAATGCTATCATGTAGTTTTAGATTGGGATTTATGTTGTGGCTCTTCTATCTTTCACAATGCTATCATGTAGATTTAGGTAGGGATTTATGCAGTGGCACTTTTATCTTTCACAATGCTTTCATGTAGTTTTAGGTAGTCATTTATGCAGTGGCTCTTCTCTTTATCTTTCACAATGCTATTGCAATTTCAGGTAGGGATTCATGCAGTGGCTCTTCTCTTTATCTTTCACAATGCTGTCATGTAGTTTTGGGTTGGTATTAATGCAGTAGCTCTTCTATCTTTCAAAATGCTATCATGTAGTTTTAGGTTAGAATTTATGTAGTGGCTCTTCTCTTTATCTTTCACAATGCTATCATGTTGTTTTAGGTAGGAATTTATGTAGTGGCTCTTCTCTTTATCTTTCACAATGTATCTATCATATGTTTTAGTCTTAGGAATTGATGTAGTGGCTCTTCTCTTTATCTTTCACAATGCTATCATGTAGTTTTAGGTAGGGATTTATGTAGTGGCTCTTCTCTTTATCTTTCACAATGCTGTCCTGTAGTTTTAGGTAGGATTTATGTAGTGGCTGTTCTCTTCACTTTTCACAAAGCTATCATGTAGTTCTATGTAGGGGTTTATGCAGTGGCTCTTCTATCTTTCACAATACTATCATGTGGTTTTAGGTAGGGATTTACCTCATGGCTCTTCTCTTTATGTTTCACAATGCTATCATGTAGTTTTAGGTAGGGATTTATGTAGTGGCTCTTCCCTGGATTGTTCACATTGCTATGATATAGTTTTAGGTAGGGTGGCTCTTCTATCTTTCACAATGCTGTCATGTAGTTTTAGTTAGGGATTTATATGGTGGCTGTTCTCTCTATTGTTCACAGTGATATCATGTAGTTTTAGGTAGGGATGTATGCAGTGGCTCTTCTATCTTTCACAATGCTATCATGTAGTTTTAGGTAAGAATTTTTGTAGTGGCTCTTCTCTTTATCTTTCACAAAGCTATTGTAGTTTTAGGTAGGGATTTATGTGGTGGCTCTTCTCTTTATC
Organism: Neoceratodus forsteri; assembly: GCA_016271365.2. NCBI lineage: Eukaryota > Metazoa > Chordata > Ceratodontiformes > Ceratodontidae > Neoceratodus > Neoceratodus forsteri. Next base: position 1,476,821,678 of record CM057453.1, on the reverse strand, counting down.
TTTCACAATGCTATCATGTAGTTTTAGGTACGGATTTATGTAGTGGCTGTTCTCTTCACCTTTCACAATGCTATCATGTAGTTTTAGGTTGGGATTAATGCAGTGCCTCTTCTATCTTTCAAAATGCTATCATGTAGTTTTAGGAAGGGATTTATTTTGTGCCTCTTTTATTTTCACAATGCTGTTGTAGTTTTAGGTTGGGATTTCTGCAGTGGCTCTTCTCTTTATCTTTCATAATGCTGTTGTAGTTTTAGGTAGGAATTGTTGTAGTGGCTATTTTCTTTATTGTTCACAATGCTATCGTGTAGTTTTAGTCTGGGATTTATGCTGTGGCTCTTCTATCTTTCGCAATGCTGTCAGGTAGTTTTAGGTAGCAATTTATGTAGTGGCTTTTTTTCTTTATTGTTCACAATGCTGACATGTAGTTTTAGGTAGGAATTCATATAGTGGCTCTTCTCTTTATTGTTCTCGGTGCTATCTTGTAGTTTTAGGTACAGTTTTATGTAGTGGCTCTTCTATCTTTCACAGTGCTATGATGTAGTTTTAGGTAGGAATTTATACAGTGGCTCTTCTCTTTATTGTTCACAATGCTATCATGTAGTTTTAGGTAGGAATTTATGTAGTTGCTCCTCCCTTTATTGTTCACAATGCTATCAAGTAGTTTTAGGTAGAGATTTATGTAGTGGCTCTTCTCATTATTGTTCACAATGCCATCATGTACTTTTAGGTAGGAATTTATGTAGTGGCTCTTCTCTTTATTGTTCACAATGCTATCATGTAGTTTTAGGTAGTGCTTTATGTAGGGGCGCTTCTATCTTTCACAGTGCTATGATGTAGTTTTATGTAGGGATTTGTGCAGTGGCGCTTCTATCTTTCACAATGCTATCATGTAGTTTTAGGTACGGATTTATGCAGTGGCTCTTCTCTTTATCTTTCACAATGCTATTGTAGTTTTAGGTAGGGATTTATGTAGTGGCACTTCTCTTCACTGTTCACAATGCTATCATGTAGTTTTAGGTAGGGATTTATGTAGTGGCTCTTCTGTCTTTCACAATGCTATCATATAGTTTTATGTGGGGATTAATGCAGTGGCTCTTCTCTCTATTGTTCACAATGCTATTGTAGTTTTAGGCAGGGATTTTTGCAGTGGCTCTTCTATCTTTCACAATGCTATCATGTAGTTTTAGTTAGGGATTTATTTAGTGGCTGTTCTCTCTATTGTTCACAATGCTATCATGCAGTTTTAGGTAGGGATCTATGCAGTGGCTCTTCTATCTTTCACAATGCTATCATGTAGTTTTAGGTAAGAATTTTTGTAGTGGCTCTTCTCTTTATCTTTCATAATGCTTTTGTAGTTTTCGGTAGGAATTTATATAGTGGCTATTCTCTTTTTTTTCTCAATGCTATCATGTAGTTTTAGGTAGGGATTTATGTTGTGGCTATTCCCTTTATTGTTCACAATGCTTTCATGCAGTTTTAGGTAGGGATTTATGTTGTGGCTCTTCCCTTTATTGTTCACAATGCTATCATGTAGTTTTAGGTAGGGATTTGTGTCGTGGCTCTTCTCTTTATTGTTCACAATGCTTTCATGTAGTTTTAGGTAGAGCTTTATGTAGGGCTCTTCTATCTTTCACAATGCTATCATGTAGTTTTAGGTATTTATGTAGTGGCTCTTCTCTTCTTTTCACAATGCTATCATGTAGTTTTAGGTAGGGATTTATGTAGTGGCTCTTCTCTTTCACAATGCTATCATGTAGTTTTAGGTAGGGATTTATGTAGTGGCACTTCTCTTCACTGTTCACAATGCTATCATGTAGTTTTAGGTAGGGATTATGTAGCGGTTCTTCCATCATTCACAATGCTATCATGTAGTTTTAGGTAGGGATTTATGTAGTGGCTCTTCTGTCTTTCACAATGCTATCATGTAGTTTTAGGTTGGGATTAATGCAGTGGTTTTCTATCTTCCAAACTGCTGTCATGTAGTTTTAGGTAGGGATTTATGTTCTGGCCCTTCTCTTTTAATTTCACATTGCTGTTGTAGTTTTTGGTATGGATTTATGCAGTGGCTCTTCTCTTCATCGTTCACAATGCTATCATGTAATTTTAGGTAGGGATTTCTGTAGTGACTCTGTTTTATCTTTCGCAATGCTACTGTAGTTTTAGGTAGAGATTTATGTAGTGGCTCTTCTCTTTATTGTTAACAATGCTATTGTAGTTTTAGGTAAGGTTTTATGTAGTGGCTCTTCTCTTTATTGTTCACAATGCTATTGTAGTTTTAGGCAGGGATTTATGCAGTGGGTCTCCTATCTTTCACAATGCTATCATGTAGTTCTAGGCAGGGATTTATCTAGTGGCTCTTCTCTATATCTTTCACAATGCTAATGTAGTTTTTGTTTGGGATTTATGTTGTTGCTCTTCTCTTCATCGTTAAGAATCCTATCATGTAGTTTTAGGTAGGGATTTACGTAGTGGCTCTTCTCTTTATCTTTCACAATGCTGTCATGTAGTTTTTGGCAGGAATTTATGTAGTGGCTCTTCTTTTCACTTTTCACAGTGTTATTGTGTAGTTTTAGATAGGGATTTATGCAGTGGCTCTTCTATCTTTCACAATGCTGTCATGTAGTTTTAGGTAGGGATTTATCTAGTGGCTCTTCTCTTTATCTTTCACAATGCTATTGTAGTTTAGGTAGGGATTTATGCAGTGGCTCTTCTCTTTATCTGTCATAATGCTATCATATAGTTTTAGGTAGGATTTATGTTGTGGCTCTTCTCTTTATTATTCCCAATGCTATCATGTTGTGTTTGGTAGGGATTTATGCAGTGACTCTTCTATCATTCACAATGCTATCATGTTGTTTTAGGTAGTAATTTATGTGCTGGCTCTTTCCTTTATTGTTCATAATGCTATCATGTAGTTTTAGGTAGCTAGTTATGTAGTGGCTCCTCTATTGTTCACAATGCTATCATGTAGTTTTAGGTACAAATTTATGCAGTGGCTCTTCTCTTTATTGTTCACAATGGTATCATGTAGTTTTAGGTAGAAATTTATGTAGTGGCTCTTCTCTTCTCTTTATTGTTCACAATGCTATCATGTAGTTTTAGGCTAGGATTTAAGTTGTGGCTCTTCTCTTTATTGTTCACAATGCTATCATGTAGTTTTAGTTAGGGACTGATGTAGTTGCTCTTCTTTTCACTTTTCACAATGTTATTGTGTAGTTTTAGGTAGGGATTTATGCAGTGGCTCTTCTATCTTTCACAATGCTATCATGTAGTTTTAGGTAGGGATTTATCTAGTGGCTCTTCTCTTTATCTTTCACAATGCTATTGTAGTTTTAGGTAGGGATTTATGTTGTGGCTCTTCTCTATCTTTCACAATGCTATTGTAGTTTTTGGTAGGGATTTATGCAGTGGCTCTTCTCTTTATCTTTCATAATGCTATCATGTAGTTTTAGATAGGGATTTATGTTGTGGCTCTTCTCTTTATTATTCCCAATGCTATCATGTTGTGTTTGGTAGGGATTTATGCAGTGGCTCTTCTATCATTCACAATGCTATCATGTAGTTTTAGGTAGTAATTTATGTAGTGGCTCTTCCCTTTATTGTTCACAATGCTATCATGTAGTTTTAGGTAGCTAGTTATGTAGTGGCTTCTCTATTGTTCACAATGCTATCATGTAGTTTTAGGTAGGGATTTATGTAGTGGCTCTTCTCTCTTTTCACAATGCTATCATGTAGTTTAGGTAGATTTATGTAGTGGCTCTTCTCTTCTCTTTATTGTTCACAATGCTATCATGTAGTTTTAGGTTAGGATTTAAGTTGTGGCTCTTCTCTTTATTGTTCACAATGCTATCATGTAGTTTTAGTTAGGGATTTATGTAGTGGCTCGTCTCTTTATCTTTCACAATGCTATCATGTAGTTTTAGGTTGGGAATTATATAGTGGCTGTTCTCTCTATTGTTCACAATGCTACTGTAGTTTTAGGTAGGGATTTACGCAGTGGCTCTTCTATTTTTCAATATGCTATCATGTAGTTTTAGGTAGCGATTTCTGTTGTGGCTTTTCTCTTTACCTTTCACAATGGAGTTTGCCCTTTAAGGTTCAGGCCACTTTGTCCTGGTGCACCCCTTACCTTTCCATCAAGATGGTGTGCTCAGAAAGTGAGGGTGAAGGAAGGGGAGGGCCAGGTGGATAAAACAATGGCCTAGCATCAGGAAGGGGAGGGGCAAGAGGTACATAATGGACAGCACAGAAGTCGTTCAGCCACTTTTACTGGAGTTGGATCCATACGAAACTGCTGCACATCAGATTGGTGGATTTGTTTAGAAGGTTTGTGCAAACAGGATACAGCAGGTAAGAAGCTAACAGCTACGATGTGTTAAAAATAATTATATATATATATAATGCTTTAACGTCATTTTTTAATGGAATTTGGTGGAGATGGTTTGTTGGTAGCAGTGGGTGAAGATTCCTTATGAGATTTTCTGTTTAAATGCAGATTGTCTAGGAAGCTGTATTAATAGGCTTCCACTGCTGGCTTGAGTAAAATTTGATGTTAGTTGGAAGCAGGGTTTTGAAGTTTTACTGTGTTAGTCTTCTCTGGCTTTCAAGTTGCGAGACAAATGGGTTTAAATGGGGTAGGCTTGGTGCAAAGTGCGTTGGGCCAAGGCAAGAGCCATTCAGTTAAAAAGTTGTGTTTATTTTGTGAAAGAAACTTGATTGTTTAAGAAGCTGGTTGACTAAGGACTCCATGGGGGCCTTTAAAATTAATGGTGGAGTGGAACTGGTGACAGGCGATGGGAACAGGATGTTTTAAGCCCTGTAGTGTTGGGAGGCTCTTACTCTGAATCGCTGGGGGATTTTCAGAGGTTTAGACACCAGTAATTGAATTGGAAGAGGGCTCCTGGTTTGCAAGTAAAATGGAGCATCAATCGCTCCTTGTAACAGAACCCTCCCCTTTTTTGTAGCTGTTTCCCACAAATAAGTCCCAAAGTGGCCAATTCCAGGGAGAATCTCTTCTTTGATGCTTCCAGTTAGGGGACTGAGTAGCTCTCCACGGAGTTTTACACACGCCAGCATGACCACATGGCTTGAAAATGGACCCTTCCCCCTCCCCAACCTCCCTGCTACCTCCTCGTGTCCTCAGGAGGAGATTACACCCCCCTTGTTTCTCTAGGGATCTCCTGGCTTCCCCCACTGAGGAGGCAACTCGGGTGCCAGCAGCAGTCTCGCTGCCCCATCAGGACGGCGCGGTGAGAGCCAGGTGGCTGGAAAGGGCCTACATGTATGGATAGGCTGAATGGTACAGGGACTAGTGCTCAAAAGTGGGCAGTAAAGCACTGAAGAGTGGTGCAGAAGAGGACAGGTGAATGCTCTGTGGAGCCAGTATGGCAAGGTCAGGCCTTCAACAAGGTCTAGCAGGGGGGTGACTAGCAGCCACAAGGCATGATGTCACACACCAAGGGGGTAGGCCGAAAGAGAGTAGCTAGGCCAGTTTGAGGCAGGGGAAGGTTCTTTATTGGGATGAAGGTTTTTTGGTCGGGATACTGGACAGGGTGTCTCTTGGGAAAAGAAAGAAGCCTGTGGGTGCCACGAGGCAGAGATGAGTGGGAGCAGGCCACAGGCCTTGTAATGAGGGGCCTGGCCATGTGGCATGACGTCACACACCAGGAGGGCCAAGCGACAGAAGGAGGCCCAGAAAAAAGAATTTTGTTAGGGAACAGGGATCAATGATGGGAGAAAGGAATCAGCCACACAAGGGGATCTTGGCCTGGGGTGGGGGTAACAGTTTGGGGACAACCAGCACCCAGCGGGAGGGCTGGGGCAAAGCAAGAGAAGGGGAACAGAGAGACCTGGGCAGGCTTAGCAGCCATAGCATGGTGAAGGCATGCAAGGGGAATAGAGTTAGGCCTGGACAGCCACAGGAGATAACGTTTAAAGCGTTTGAGGCCTGGGGAGCACTGGAAAGAAAGGTAAAAAAGGGGGGACACTTTTTTGGCACCATTGGTTGACTGTTTCTCTTGGAAAATGGGGCAGGGTCATAGGGGGAGTATTATGGGCTAAGTTGTTTAATGAAATTTTCTTTTCTTGTCTTCAGTGTTTCCACAATTGGCAGACAGCAAAGAACATGGCTCCAAAAAAGAACAGGCCTTCAAAGGAGGACGCCTACAGAGCTATAGTGGAGCTGGCAGAAAAAGCCAATAGAATGTGGGAGCTGGTGGAAGGGGAGGAATGGAGGAGACCTGGGGAGAAAAGGAAAGTGGAGAAGAGAAAAGGGGGCAGAGGGAAGTGACCATCTGAGGGACCAAGCAGTCCTGGTCAAGCACCCCTGCACCCTGTTAGCCCAGTGCCACCAGTACCTCCACAGGACCAGTTTGGACTTCTCCCAATGGAACCCAGACCAGATCCCCAGCTCACAGTGGTTCCTCCACAACCACTAGTAGAGCAACCACCCCTTCAACCAAAAGGCACCATACTTGGGTGTCAGGAGGATGGCAGGCAACCCGGAATGGACAAGGCCACAGGTAACGCACCTGGCTCCATGGGGGATAGCATCAAAGAAAATATAAATCAAATTGTTTCGGCAAGAGGGACGGGGGTCTGGGGCAGATGGAGTCAGCACTAGCAGAGATTAGGTCAGAAAAGGAAGGGCTGAAAGAAAAAGAGGGAGGGAGGGGTGGAGAAAGAAGGAAAAGGAACGAGGGAGATAGGGGCTCCTGGGATGAGGGTAGGAGAACACGTACCGTTGGCCACAAAAGAAAAAATATGGAATGGAGAGTATGTGGATATCTTCGCCTTAGTAAGCCGTGAAGTGGCAGCAAAATATAAGGAGACAGAAAATATAGGGAAGAGTGAGATGGCAGCAGCGGTAGTTTTGTTAGAAAAGAAGGAGGAGGACAAATTCACAAAAGGGAAGACCTGGGAAGGATGGTTCGTATGTTTCACCACATTCTCAGCCATAGTATTGGAAAAAGGGCTGGAGTTGGGCATTCCACTCATCACATACTCCTTGATAATAAGAGCAAAAGCAAAAGGGGATGTGGGGTGGATATACTATGATGAATTCTTTCGGCAGAGAATGGCGACATATGGGGATGTAAGATGGGACACAAAACAACTAGACTTGTGGACAGACTACATAACCAATCAGTCCACACCAGAGGGGGAGTTTGGGAAGAAGGGAGCCATGCCACTGAGATGTTGCTGGGCCTACAATTGGGCCTTTTGCTCCTGGCCACAATGCCGTTTCCAGCACGCCTGTTTGAAATGTGGAGGATCACATTCGGTGAGCAGATGCAGGATGACATGGGTCCAAGGAGTCCAAGGATCTGGGGGGCAAGGGTCAGGACAACAGTTTTTTTGGGAAGGGCAGGGATATAAAGGGCAGACATGTAATAGAGGGGGGAGGGGTAGGGGACATGCAAAAAGAGGGAGCCAAAATCATTGACCAGCAAGGCCGGACATCAACCAGAGGGAGAGACCTTGGCAGAGAAAAAGAAATGAGGACAAGGGAGCAATTTAAAGAAGCTAGAACCCCCATCAGGATAGAGGCATGGAGAGGATGGTTAGACAGATACCCAGACAGGAAAACAGCAGAAATGATTAAAAAAGTTTTTTGCACAGGTTTTTCGTTGCAGTGTGAGGGCCCAAGGAAAGCCAGAGAGGCGAACAGTCTGGGTTCAGTGAGAGGGAGGGAAGAAATGTTAAGACAAAAAATAGAGAAGGAAAAGCCAGCAGGGAGAATAGAGGGACCATATGATACCCCCCATTGCAGAATAAGGATTTCTCCATTGGGTTTGGTCCCCAAAAAACAGAAAGGGGACTACAGTGTGATTCATCACCTATCCTTTCTGGAAGATGATTCAGTGAACGATTTTATCAGCGAGGAATATAGTAAAGTGACATATTCCACTTTGGAAGATGAAGTCCAGATTATCTGGGCAACTGTGGATGCATGGATGGCTAAGACAGACATAGAGTCACCTTTAAGATTACTTCCAGTTAGAAAAGAGGATTGGGACCTGTTGGGGTTTAAAATTGGGGAACAGTACTATTTTGACAAAGCCATGCCCATGGGTTGCTCTATAGCATGTGCGAGATTCGAAGCATTCAGCACATGTTTGCAGTGGATATTTCAAGAAAGAACTGGTTATAAAACAGTGATTCACTATTTGGATGATTTCCTTTTTATAGGCAGTGGGAGAAGAGAGAGAGAGAGAGAGAGAGACAGAAAAAATGTTAGCCAGCTTCCAAGAGCTGTGTAAGGAACTAGGGGTCCCACTGGCACCTGAAAAAACAGAAGGACCCAGTAAGGTGTTAGAGTTTCTGGGTATTGAGTTAGATGCCCCGGGGGAAATATTTTGGCTGCCAGTGAAAAAATTGAAGAAACTGATTCAGATACATACCAGTAGAAGAAGAGTACAACTAAATCAGGTACAACAAGTATTGGGACATCTGAACTTCACGTACAGGGCTATTGGGCCAGGGAGGGCTTTCACCAAAAGGTTAGCAAGGGTTACAGCTGGAGTGACCAGACCACACCATTGGATAGACATGACAAAAGGGGTCAAGGAGGATTTTAAAGTATGGGAGGAATTCCTAAGGGAATATAATGGCTGCTCTTTCTGGCAAGAGGAATGGGTGTATAACACAGACCTCAGTCTTTACACAGATGCAGTCAGGGGCCTTGGCATGGGAGGCTATCTGAGGGGCAGATGGTTTGCACAACTATGGCCATCAGACTGGGTAAGGGATGGTAAGGCAAAAGACATAATATTGTTAGAGATCATGCCCATCTGGGCATGCACCCTGGTTTGGGGAGAAGAATTACGGGATCAAAAAGTGACATTTTGGTGTGACAATAGAGCAGTGGTAGAGGTCCTGAACAGGGCAGCCAGGTCAGAAACAGTCATGCAAGTTTTGCGACTTCTGGTGCTAAGGGCATTGCAGTTGAACATGTCATTCAGAGCGAAACACATAGAAGGGGTACACAATACCCTGGATGACAGCCTTTCCCCTCTGCAGCTGGATCATTTCCAGAGGCTGGCGCCAACAGTGGAGGAGCAAAAAACGCCCATACCAACAAACATATGGGACATTGGCAAGAAGGAGCAGAAATGTTGTTCCGCAGTTCATGGGCACCACGGACTCTGAGGGCCTACGATGGGGCCTGGTGAGTGTTTTAAACATTCAGGGCAACACACCACATGGAGGTAAGTAGGCCGCTCATAGAAGAACAATTGGGGAAGTTCACCATAGAGCAATGGCAAAAAGGAACAGCCCACACTACAATGGGGGTCTACTTGGCAGGGATTAGTGTGATCTGCAGTCTAAAAGGATGAAAGGACCCAACAAAATCAATGTTCATTAGAAGAATGTTGCAGGGATGGGGTAGGTTAAAACAAAGGATGGTGGATAATAGAAGACCAATAGGGGAACAGTGGCAGGCGAAACGGAAGGGTGTGATGCCGGCAATATGCAGATCAAAGGCCGAGGCCCAGTTATTTCACATGATTTATGTGGTAATGTTTGCATGGGCCATGAGAGTGAGTGAGGTGGTAGGCCACGGTGGGCAAGACAGGGAAGGGGGATTAGAATGGAAAGATATAAGCTGGGGGATGAAGGAGATACAGCTCATGATTAAGAGGTCAAAGATGGATCTAAGGGGACAGGGTTGCATGGTAACACTAAAGAAACATGCAGAGGGTGCAGTGTGCCCAGTGCAGGCTTTGTGGACTTTCGCCGCAGAGCGTGGGAATAGGACACAGAGATTATTTCTGCATGGTGATGGAAGTAGAGTCACAAGTTATCAAATCACAGCATTGCTCAAGAAAGGCATGCAATTCCTGGGGAAGGATCAGATTAATTATTCTTCCTACTCCTTATGAATAGGGGCTGCCTCACAGTGGGCAGTGGTAGGCGAGACGGTGAATAATATTTTGGAGAAGGGGCGCTGGCGATCGGCCAGTTATAAAAGATACATTCGAACACTGCAGTTTGGAGACTAATGTATCACCTATGTTTTTTGTTACAGATATGGAGCCACAGCGGGGGGGGGGCAGGGGAGAGATGACATTATGGTAAGAAACTAAGACCATACATATATTTATTCTGTTTAAACCCTATAGGAAGAGGGAGGAGAACAGAAGTCTGGATCTGCAGCCACTCTTATATTTATTGAGCAGAAAGGAGAGCTGAGAAAAAGGCTGGAGGAAAGCAACTTTACCAGGAGGTGAAACAATGTAAATTGGTATGGCGTGGCATCTGAGTGATGAGATGGGCACAACTGCTCCCTACCTTGAAAGAGCTGAAGGAGCGGCGATCCATTCCAGACTGAATTATACATTTAGGGGGTAATGATCTTGGGGGCAAGCCATGGCTAGACACATACATGCAGATAAAAAGGGACTTAGAGGTAATACAGCAGTGGTGGCCTAAGGAATGCCTTTCCTGGTCAGATATGATACCAAGGAGGGTTTGGAGACATGAGCACAGCCATAGAGCTGTGGATAGGGCCAGGAGAAAGATGAACAGAAGGGTAGGGACACTAGTGAGAAAAATTGGAGGACAAGTATTATTGCAGGGTGTGGAAGAATGGGTAGAAGATTTCTACCAGTCAGATGGCGTGCACCTATCAGATCTAGCCATAGATATGTTTAATACAGAAATGATGGGTTTTAGAGAAGCATGGAGGAGGCATGCAAAAAACGGATAAAAAAAGGGGGGGAGAAGATAAGGATTGGAAAGTGGTTTCCCTGTGGTATGGGGGAACAATACCCTAAGTGAGGGGAAAGACGGTCATCCAACGCAAGCTGGAGACTGGATAGTGGGGAAAAAGGGGGGGAAGGAGGGGAGGGGGAAAGAAAAATGAATAAGACAAAAAGAGGAAGAAGCTGAAGGAGAAAAGCAGTCTCGGTTTTCACCGTTACCTAACAGGAGAAGAAGAAGGCACCCAGGTTTTCACCAGGGGGGAGCAAAAAGAGGAAGAAAGAGGGATGATCAGAGATTGATATATGGATGAAAATAAAATTGTGAGAGATGTAAGAATAAAAGATGATAAAATGGAACATGGAATTATGATATATAAATAAATTAACTGCCGATCTGAGCACAACAAGCAATGGCCTGTGGCTTTTTGTGAGGGAAAAGGGGGGGGGAATCCGGGACAATGGAGTTTACCCTTTAAGGAGCAGATCAGGTTGTCCTGGTGCACCCCTTCCCTTTCCATCAAGATGGTGTGCTCAGAAGGGGGGGAAAGGAAGGAAGGCCAGGGGATAGAACAATGGCCAAGCAACAGGAAGGGAGGGCAAGTGGAGGTACATAAGGGACAGCACAGAAGTGGTTCAGCCACTTTTGCTGGAGTTTTGATCCTCCTCCCACCCACCCTACAACACAGAGCAAGAGGGGAAGACAGTCAAGAAGGGACTGTATGGTAGGTCTGTCAAAGGTGGATGACAGATGTGTCCGGTAGGACATTTATTGGACTGTAAAAGGTGGATGGCAGAAAACAATATGGTTATTGGACTGCCAAAGGTGGATAGCAGAGGAAGGGGGGGAAGAGGGGGAAGGAGGGAAGGGGGGAGAAAAAGGAATAAGACAAAAAGAGGAAGAAGCAGAAGGAGAAAAGTGGTCACGGTTTTCACCGTTACCTAACAGAAGGGAGAAGAAGAAGGCATCCAGGTTTTCACCTGGGGGCGGGCAAAAGAGAAAGAAAGAGGGATGATCAGAGATTGATATATGGATGAAAATAAATGAAATTGTGAGAGATATAAAAATAAAAGATGACAAAATGGAACATGGAATTATGATATATAAATAAATGAATTGCTGATCTGAGCACAACAACAAACAATGGTCTCTGTCTTTTTGTCAGAGAAAAGGGGGGAATCCGGGACAATGCTACTGTAGTTTTAGGTATGGATTTATGCAGTGGCTCTTCTCTCTATTGTTCACAATGCTATTGTAGTTTTAGGTAGGGATTTATGCAGTGGCTCTTCTATCTTTCACAATGCTATCATGTAGTTTTAGGTAGTGATTTATGCAGTGGCTCTTCTCTTTATCTCTCACAATGCTATTATAGTTTTTGGTACAGATATATGCAGTGGCTCCTCCCTTTATTGTTCACAATGCTATCATGTAGTTTTAGGTAGGGATTTATGCAGTGGCTCTTCTATCTTTCACAATGCTGTTGTAGTTTTAGGTAGGGATATATATATAGTGGCTCTTCTCCTTATCTTTCACAATGCTATCACATAGTTTTAGGTAGGAATTTATGTAGTGGCTTTTCTCTTTATTGTTCACAATGCTATCATGTAGTTTTAGGTAGGGATTTATGTTGTGGCTCTTCTCTTTATTTTTCACAATGATATTTAATTTTAGGTAGGGATTTATGCAGTGGCTCTTCTCTTTATCTTTCACAATGCTATTGTAGTTTTTGGTACAGATATATGCAGTGGCTCTTCTCTTTATTGTTCACAATGCTATCATGTAGTTTTAGGTTAGGATTTCTGCAGTGGCTCTTCCATCATTCATAATGCTATCATGTAGTTTTAGATAGGAATCTATGTAGTGGATTTTCTCTTTATTGTTCACAATACTATCATGTAGTTTTAAGTAGGAATTCATGTTGTTGCTCTTCTATCTTTCACAATGCTATCATGTATTTTTAGGTAGGAATTTATGTAGTGGCTCTTCTCTTCATTGTTCACAATGCTATCAAGTAGTTTTCTGTAGAGATTTATGTTGTGGCGCTTTTATTGTTCACAATGTTATCATGTAGTTTTAGGTTGGAATTTATGTTACGGCTCTTCTCTTTATTGCTCACAATGCTATCATGTAGTTTTAGGTAGAGATTTATGTAGTGGCTTTGCCCTTTATTGTTCACAATGCTATCATGTAGTTTTCTGTAAAAACTTATGAAGTGGCCCTTCCCTTTATTGTTCACCATTCAATCATGTAGTTTTAGGTAGGGATTTATGCAATGGCTATTGTCATTTTTGTTCACAATGCTATCATGTAGTTTTAGGTAGGGATTTATATTGTGGCTCTTCTCTTATTGTTCACAATGCATCTGTAGTTTTAGGTTGGGATTTATGCTGTTGCTTCTTATATCTTCACAATGCTATCATGTAGTTTTTGTAGGATTTATGTAGTGGCTTTCTTCATTTTTTTACAATGTTATGTAGTTTTAGGTAATTATTTATGTTGGGTTTTCTCTTATCTTTCACAATGCTATCATGTAGTTTTAGGTCGAAATTTGCAGTGGATCTTCTCTCTTATTTCACAATGCTATCATGTAGTTTTAGGTTGGGATTTATGTTGCTTCTTCTATCTTCACAATGCTATCATGTAGTTTTAGGTAGGATATTATGTTTGGCTTTTCTATCTTTCACAATGCTATCATGTAGTTTTAGGTAAGGATTTATGTAGTGGCTCTTCCCTTTATTGTTCACAATGCTATCATGTAGTTTTAGGTAGGGATTTATGTAGTGGCTCTTCATTTTATTGTTCACAATGCTATCATGTAGTTTTAGGTAGGGATTTATGTAGTGGCTCTTCTTTATTGTTCACAATGCTATCATGTAGTTTTAGGTAGGGATTATGATAGTGGCTCTTCTTTATTGTTCACAATGTTATCATGTAGTTTTAGGTAGGGATTTATGTAGTGGCTCTTCTCTTAATTGTTCACAATGCTATCATGTAGTTTTAGGTTGGGATTTATGTTGTTGCTCTTCTAACATTCACAATGCTATCATGTAGTTTTAGGTAGGAATTTATGTAGTGGCTCTTCTCATTTTGCTCACAATGCTATCATGTAGTGTTAGGTAGTTATTTATATTGTGGCTCTTCTCTATCTTTCACAATGCTGTCATGTAGTTTTAGGTAGGAATTTATGTTGTTGCTCTTCTCTTTACTGTTCACCATGCTATCATGTAGTTTTAGGTAGGGATTTATGTTGTGGCTTTTCTCATTTTTGTTCACAATGCTATCATGTAGTTTTAGGTAGGAATTTATGTTGTGGCTCTTCTCTTTATTGTTCACAATGCTATCATGTAGTTTTAGGTAGGGACTTATGTTGTGGCTCTTTTCTTTATTGTTCACAATGCCATCATGTAGTTTTAGGTTGGGATTTATATTGTGGCTCTTCTCTTTATTGTTCACAATGCTATTGTGTAGTTTTAGGTAGCAATTTATGTAGTGGCTCTTCTATCTTTCACAATGCTATCATATAGTTATAGGTAGGGATTTATGTTGTGGCTCTTCTCTTGCTGTTCACAATGCTATCGTGTAGTTTTAGGTAGGGATTTATGTTGTTGCTCATCTAATTTCCACAATGCTATCATGTAGTTTTAGGTAGGAATTTATGTAGTGGCTCTTCTCATTTTTGTTCACAATGCTACCATGTAGTTTTAGGTAGTTATTTATGTTGTGGCTCTTCTCTGTCTTTCACAGTGCTATCGTGTACTTTTAGGTAGTTATTTATATTGTGTCTTTTATCTGTCTTTCATAATGCTATCATTCAGTTTTAGGTACAGATCTATGTAGTGGCTCTTCTATCTTTCACAATGCTATCATGTAATTTTAGGTAGGGATTTTTGTTGTGGCTCTTCTCTTTATTGTTCACAATGCTATCATGTAGTTTTAGGTAGGGATTTGTGTTGTGGCTCTTCTCTTTATCTTTCACAATGCTATCATGTCGTCTTAGGCAAGGATTTTATGTTGTGGCTCTTCTCTTATTGTTCACAATGCTATCATGTCGTCTTAGGTATTGATGTGGTGGCTCTTCTCTTGTTGTTCACAATGCTATCATGTAGTTTTAGGTAGGGATTTATGTTGTTGCTCATCTAATTTCCACAATGCTATCATGTAGTTTTAGGTAGGAATTTATGTAGTGGCTCTTCTCATTTTTGTTCACAATGCTATCATGTAGTTTTAGGTAGTTATTTATGTTGTGGCTCTTCTCTGTCTTTCACAGTGCTATCGTGTACTTTTAGGTAGTTATTTATATTGTGTCTCTTATCTGTCTTTCATAATGCTATCATGTAGTTTTAGGTAGAGATCTATGTAGTGGCTCTTCTGTCTTTCACAGTGCTATCATGTAATTTTAGGTAGGGATTTTTGTTGTGGCTCTTCTCTTTATTGTTCACAATGCTATCATGTAGTTTTAGGTAGGGATTTGTGTTGTGGCTCTTCTCTTTATCTTTCACAATGCTATCATGTCGTCTTAGGCAAGGATTTATGTTGTGGCTCTTCTCTTATTGTTCACAATGCTATCATGTAGTTTAAGGTAGGGATTTATGTTGTTGCTCTTCTAGTTTCCACAATGCTATCATGTAGTTTTAGGTAGGAATTTATGAAGTGGCTCTTCTCTTTATTGTTCACAATGCTATCGTGTAGTTTTAGTTTACGATTTATGTTGTTGCTCTTCTGTCATTCACAATGCTATCATGTAGTTTTAGGTAGGGATTTATGTAGTGGCTCTTCTCTTTATTGTTCACAATGCTATTGTGTAGTTTTAGTTTGTGATTTATTTTGTTAATCTTCTAACTTTCACAATGCTATCATGTAGTTTTAGGTTGGGATTTATGTTGTGGCTCTTCTCTTTATTGTTCACAATGCTATTGTGTAGTTTTAGGTAGGAATTTATGTAGTGGCTCTTCTATCTTTCACAATGCTATCATATAGTTATAGGTAGGGATTTATGTTGTGGCTCCTCTCTTTATTGTTCACAATGCTATCATGTAGTTTTAGGTAGGAATTTGTGTTGTGGCTCTTCTCTTTATCTTTCACAATGCTATCATGTCGTCTTAGGCAAGGATTTATGTAGTGGCTCTTCTCTTTATTGTTCATAATGCTATCATGTAGTTTTAGTTTGCGATTTATGTTGTTGCTCTTCTAATATTCACAATGCTATCATGTAGTTTTAGGAAGGGATTTATGTAGTGACTCTTCCCTTTATTGTTCACAATGCTATCATATCATCTTAGGTATTGAACTAGTGGCTCTTCTCTTGTTGTTCACAATGCTATCATGTAGTTTTAGGTAGGGATTTATGTAGTGGCTCTTCTATCTTTCACAATGCTATCATGTAGTTTTAGGTAGGGATTTATGTAGTGGCTCTTCTATCTTTCACAATGCTATCATGTAGTTTTAGGTAGGGATTTTTGTTGTGGCTCTTTTCTTTATTGTTCACAATGCTATCATGTAGTTTTAGGTAGGAATTTATGTTGTGGCTCTTCTCTTTATCTTTCACAATGCTATCATGTCATCTTAGACAAGGATTTATGTTGTTGCTCTTCTAATTTCCACAACGCTATCATGTAGTTTTAGGTAGGGATTTATGCTGTGGCTCTTCCCTTTATTGTTCACAGTGCTATTGTGTAGTTTTAGTTTGTGATTTATTTTGATTTGCTCTTCTAACATTCACAATGCTATCATGTATTTTTAGGTAGTTATTTATGTTGTGGCTCTTCTCCATCTTTCACAATGCTATCATGTAGTTTTAGGTAGAGATTTATGTTGTGGCTCTTCTCTTTATTGTTCACAATGCTATCATGTAGTTTTAGGTTGGGATTTATGTTGTGGCTCTTCTATCTTTATTCACAATGCTATCATGTAGTTTTAGGTTGGGATTTATGTAGTGGCTCTTCTCTTTATTGTTCACAATGCTATCATGTAGTTTTAGGTAGGAATTTATGTAGTGGCTCTTCTATCTTTCCCAATGCTATCATATAGTTATAGGTAGGGATTTATGTTCTGGCTCTTCTCTTTATTGTTCACAATGCTATCATGTAGTTTTAGGTTGGGATTTATGTAGTGGTCTTCTCTTTGTTTTTCACAATGCTATCATATAATTTTAGGTAGGAATTTATGCTGTGGCTCTTCTGTTTATTGTTCACAATGCTATCATGTATTTTTAGGGAGGAATTTATGTAGTGGCTCTTCTCATTATTGTTCACAATGCTATCGTGTAGTTTTAAGTAGAGATTTATGTAGTGGCTCTTCTCTTTATTGTTCACAATGATATCGTGTAGTTTTAGGTAGGGATTTATGTTGTGGCTTTTCTATTTTTCACAATGCTATCATGTAGTTTTAGGTAGGTATTTATTTATTTATTTTAAATCAAAGAAGTTTTATTAAGTTTTAACAACCATAATATAAACATCAATGTAGCTGTACAAAATTGAATCAAAGTATGAACTGGAGAAAGTAAACCTTCCAACAGCCCTACCACTCCACACCCTTTAAGAACACCTCCCCCCCAGCGAGGTGCAAGAAAGGAGGAAGAAAAGGAAAAAAGAAAGGAAAAGAAAAAACATATCACATCAAGGTTAACATAGGTACATACATACATAAAGTAGGACAGTTACAAGCTAGAAACCGTCCTGTTAATGACTGTGGAGATGCCTGGGACCATCAGCAAAGGGGAATTAGGACAGGTGGAGGGCATATAGTTTCCCACATTTTTTAGTAAATGAGGATTTATGATGATGGACACTGGTGATTAATTGCTCTGCTGAGGGTGAAGTACACTTCATGTAACCATTCTGAATAGGATATCAGTGACTGGTCCAACCAGTGTTTGAGCATGAGCTTTTTGACTGCCAGTGAAATAAGAGCCATATGGTAGCATCTTTCCCTTATTTGTATTTGGGAAAGGTCCCCATGAATACAGGTAGCTGGGAAAAAAGGGCCTTGGAGGCTTAGCAGTGGGTCCAACCGGAGTTCAATTTGTTTCCACAGGGGAGATACCGTCTCACAGAACCAAAACATGTGTAAAAGGGATCCCTCCCCTTTACCACATCTGGAACATGATGGCGAGGGGAGATGCCCCATTTTAACTAATTTGACCGGAGTGTAATACATATTATTTAAAATCCAGCATTGAGTTAACCAGAGCCTATCCAGTGAAATATAGATGTACAGATCTTTCCAGAGCTGGGCCCAATTGATTTCCATATCTGGCAGAAGAGTGCTTCATATTTTAGAACCCACTGGGGAAGGAGAGTAAGGGAAAGTGAGCAGGTAGTTATATACTGTGGAGACTCCATGTGGCCTGCAAGCTAGACCAGAGATTTGCTGTAGGAGATCACCAAGAGTAGGGGAATTTGGCTGGGGTAAAAACAACTTGAGCAGTAGGTAACGAAGTTGATAAACCTTAAAAATAGATGAGGATGTCAGACTAAGCTTGGTAAATATTTCCTGGGAGGTTAATATAGAGGTTTGGGAATAAAAGTCTGAAACTTTGAGATCTTGAGAGGTCTGGAGCCAAGATGCGGAGATGGGTTCTCCTCCAATTTTGACATTTAAATTGGAGAAAATAGGTTGAAAAATATCTTTGGTAGGACACATTTTAAGATGGCCACATAACTGTGATAGAACTTTAAGAGAGATGCTGATTGGTGATGAATATAGGGGTTTGGGCAGGAGTTTGGTGGGACAGAAGAGGATTCCAGAAGGATTTAATTTGTGAGACGAGAGTAAATCAGCTTCAATTTGTAACCAGATGGGAAAATAATCTGGTTTTTGCTGGTATTGAGGAATAGCCAGCCATTTCCCGCATTTATAAAAGTGGCTTGCCCAATAATAAAGCAAGAAGTTCAGCAGGCAAAGTCCTCCGCGCTCCTTAGGTAGACTTAGTTTGAGGTAAGATCTCCTGGCAGCTTTATCCAACCAGATAAAAGAAGTGATATGTGTGTGGATTCGTTTAAAGAAGGTCAAAGGCAGCCATACATTAAGCATATTCAGGGGGTAGTAAAGCCTGGGGAGGACATTCATTTTTATAACATTAATCCTTCCCCAAAGCAAGAGCGGGAGACTCTTCCATCGAGAGAGGTCTTGTTGAATAGTACCCCATAGATCCAAGAAGTTAAGTTTACATGTGAGAGAAGGATCAGAAGTGATGAAGATGCCTAGATATGTGATGTACCTAGGGGACCGTTTCATGCCGAGTTGACTGAAAGATTGACTATGAGTAAGATGGTTAAGGGGATGAATTTCTGTCTTAGTTAAATTCAGCTTATAATTTGAGTACTTACTGAAAGTCTCAATTATGTTGAGGGCCGAAATTAAGGAAGATACAGGATTTGACAAGTGTAAAAGAATATCATCCGCATAAACCGAAAGCTGTAGAGTGTGATGCCTGATGGGAATTCCGGTGATATCGGGAGAGGATTTTAGATGTCTGATTAGAGGTTCTAGATAGAGATTGAAAAGAAAGGGAGACAAGGGGCACCCTTGACGTGTGGCGGTGTGAAGAGGAAAGAGAGCCGAGTATACTCCAAAAGTCTCCCAAAGAATGTCCCAGTCCACTCTGTCAAAGGCCTTCTCCGCATCAAGCGAAATTAACGCCATTGGTAGTGGAGAGGAGATTGCTACTTATAGGATGTGTGAAAGTTTGCGTATACGGTCTGAGGAGGATCTACCTGTGACAAAACCCACTTGCTCTGGGCTAAGGAGGCATGACCAGACTTTCTCAATTCTATTGGCAAGAATGTTTGCAAGAATTTTGATGTCACAGTTTAATAGTGATATAGGCCGGTAACTAGCTGGACATGTGGGGGGTTTGCCTGGTTTGAGAAGGAGAATGATGGTAGCCTCTAACAAAAAGGGATCTAGGTCCTCACCAGACAGCATATAGCAATAAAAACAGAGAAGGATAGGGGCCAGGTCTTTAACAAAGAGCTTATAAAAGTTAAAGGAAGACCATCAGGGCCTGGGGCTTTATCCGGAGCCAGGGTGTTGATAGCAGATTCTATTTCTTGTTGGGATAAAGGAGCCGTTAGAAAGTCTTGAGATGGAGCTGATAGCAAAGGTAATGCCGAGGAATCTATGTATGGTGTTAGGTCTTCTTTCGATGGGGGGAATATGCATTGACTATATAGTGAAGCATAGAATTGCTCAAAAATGGCAACTATGTCCCTAGGATGGGTTTTCACTGAGCCATCAGGGGCACTTATTGCTGGTATAATGCTAGACTCTTCTAGTTTTCTGAGGTGTAGAGCTAGTAAGTGACCTGCTTTTTCCCCATGTTCTATGTATGTCACTTGAGTTCTTAAAATAGCAAATTCCACTTTTTCTTGTAGAAAGGAGGAGTATTTATTTCAGTAGGACAAAAGAGATTGTATGGAGTCAGATGAAGAGGTGCTAGAAAGAGACTGTTCCAGCGTACGAATCTGGGCTAGCAAGGAGAAGGCTTCTGCCTCCCTGCGGTGCTTACGTGTGGAGGCTAGCTGTATAAATTCCCCCCCCCCAAGGAAACATTTCAGGGCACACCATTCATGGTCTATCCTTGAAACAGAATTGCGGTTGGCTTCCATAAATATCTGAATAAGAGTGAGGATCCTGGACACTATATATTCATCATTAAGGAGCTGGGTGTTCAGCTTCCAAGATGTGTCCTTCTGGAAGTTGAAGTCTAGTACTAAAGAGACCCAAGCCACTGCATGATCAGATACGACAATGGACTCTAACCCTGCCTGACAAAGGCCCTGAAGGAGAGAGTGACTGACCAAGACATAGGCTAGGCGCGATGAGGAATTATGGACATTGGAGTGAAAGGAGAATGTATGGGACAGTGGGTTCACGACCCTTCATGGATCAAATAGCCCCCAATGTGCCTAGAAACTCATGTAGGGCTCTCTGCACTGCCGACAATTCTCTGAGAAGGCAATTAGACCAATCTAGATCTTGGGAAGGGGGGAGGTTCCAGTCACCTCCTAGAATCATTGAAAGTGATAAAAAAGGGTTTAGTTTGTCGATTGGGTCCGTAAAAAAAGGCAGGGTCACCCCCCCACTGGGCCATAAATGCTGCCTATCAATAATTCGGTATGACCCAACCGGCCTTTCACCAGAATGTATTTCCCCTGTGAATCAGCGATAGACTGATCCACTTGAAAGGGTACCAAGTGATTAACTAATATGGCAACACCCCTACTTGCAGTTGATATCCCAGATGCAAAAACCTGTCCAATATGTTGCCTGCAAAGGGTTGTGTCTTTGGTGGGGAGCAGATGTGTCTCTTGAAGAAATGAGATATTGGCTTGTAAAAGTGAAATGTGTTTAAAGATTTGGTATCATTTGGGACAGTCACGGGCACCTCTGACTTTCCAAGTAATACCTTTTGTAGTTGTACTAACCATTTTCGCAGTATAGAGAAATAAAATATAAGTAAAGCTAAACGCAACTGTCAATAGTACTTACGATGCACACCTCATTACCCTCCCCAGACCCTCCCCCCCCCTCAAAATACAGTAAATAGTCCGGTCCATGGAAATAACACATACAATGGCATCCAGTTACCAAAATGTAGTTCGTGTATGGTGAATGTAACTAGACCCTCAAGCCATGGCGAATTCCATGGGATATAACAGGTACATACAATAGACATTCTTGAAAAGAAAAGACGTCCCTCCCCATTCCCTAGAAAAACTATTTACAAATGCCCTTTATCTGCCGATAAGATGCCATGACATAGAATGCTGTGATCAATAGTGGGCAAATCCCCTGTGACCCTGGGTATCTTTGTCTCCCTGGTGTACGTTGAGAAGTGAAAGACAAACCAAACATCAGCTTGTGCCAGAATATGCAGAAGATAGGATAACAGTAGACATTGGGCACCCAAGGTCCACCCCCCAACCGTCCAGTACATGAGGCTGATTAGCTTCAGATGCTGTATCCCAACCTCTTGTCCCACCTCCACAGCAATTAAAAATCCATAGGGAAATATACCTAAAACCAAGTATAACGAACTTTAACCACAACAACAATATTAACTATTGAGCATATTGGAAAGCCTACAGGGATTACACCATAACTCTGAACTCATAGTACTAGGTGACTTCAACATAAATTGGCTATCGCTGGAGGCCAGTAACTACAAGGATGCTGTCACATCACAGAACCTCACCCAGCTTGTTACCACCCAATGCAACTATAGGACAGGGTCGCGAACACTTCTGGACTGGATCCTAACTAATCACCCTGAACGAATCTCAAAAGTCTCAGTGCTCCCTGATGGGATCAGTGACCACTCACCGGTCACATGTACCTGGACAAACAAATTCATTAAGCCCCCTCCTAAAATAATCCACACCAGAGTGTTAAAGCAGGGGTACCTTGAGCTACTAAAGACACACCTAAGCCACCTGGACTGGACACCAATCGACTCTGCCATTGATGTAAACCAAGCCTTAGACCTTTTCATCAGCCACTTCACTGCGGCCTGCAATATCTTTGCGCCTCTCAAAAAGCTGAAGGTCAGGGGCAGAGCTAACCCTTGGATAACCCCCAATCTAATCACTTTACTCAAACATAGGAATCATCTCTGGCACTGTACCCATACAACATCCAAACCTGGGGATATTCATAAATATAAAGCTGCCAGAAATTAGTGCACGCGGGCAGTTAGGAGAGCCAAAAGCAAATACTTCAAGGAAACTCCAACTCCTGGGGTAATGGAAAAAAATTTTGGAGTAACTTGAAAGACCTTACAGGCAAGGACCCTAAATCACCACCCACCAAGCTAAACATAAATGGGACACCGACAACTGACCTGTACACCATCACCAACACCTTTAACAATGCATTCTCCAACTTGGATAGTGTCCTCCCTTCTAATTTCTTTGATGCCCCCTCTGGTAGTAACCCTCCTGCAACTACTCCGCTCCTACACCCTGCCCCACAATTCTACTTCAAGGAGATCCCAGTGCATGAAGCCAGAACCTATATTCGGAAGGCCATTCACAATGCAGGCTACAGCAGTGACTCCTTGACCTGAAGTTGTTAGCACTTGCCTTGAAGAAGTCCTTGAACCCTTGACAAAGGTCCTCAATCTATCACTAGGATGTCCCAGTTCCCATCTCGCTGGAAACAGGCGACCATCACACCGGTACACAAAAGTGGAGACAAATCACTGCACTCCAACTACAGACCTATCTCCATCCTCCTCCATGTCTAAGGCCCTGGGCGCATCACCTCAGACCAATTAGTCAAGTACCTGGAAAAATATGACATCCAGTGTCCTGAGCAACATGGTTTCGAAAAGGGCACAGTACCACCACTGCACTATTAGAATTCACAGGCTTCATCCATACCACACTTGATCAGGAAACTGTGTAGGGGGAGTATTCATCGACCTTCATGAAAGCCTTGATACTGTGAACCACCACTCCTTCTCAAGCAATTATCAAACATTGGGCTCTCAATGAAGCACTGCTCTGGTTTTCAAGCTACCTTGGGGAGAGGGTCCAGCGGGTTAGGATTGCGGTGTTACCTCGGAAGAAAAGCCAGTCCTTTCAGGGTCCCACAGGGTCCATCCTGGGGCCACTACTCTTCAGCCTCTTCCTCAACGACCTTCCCAGTGTTCTGCCACCAGAAATTACTGTCTACTGGATGACGCAGTCATGTTCACCAACCACCAAAACGCAGAGCCCTCGAGAAACAATTACAGCTTGAATTACGCGCATCAAGAATGGTTCAAGTCACACAAACTGGTCATGAACTACAGCAAAACAAAGGTTATGACCTTCTACAACGCCAGGAGCAAGTACAAATCCCGTGACCTCACCATCCTAAACCAAACAGGGACCTTACTTGAACACGTTCCTGATTTTAAATACCTAGGTGTCACATTGGACAGCTCACTGTCCTACCATCGGCACATAGATTCTGTCGCCAAAGCCACCAACATCCGTATAGGCCTGCTCTACAGGCACAAACACTGCATGACTCCTGACACTCTCCAGTTGGCTATCAACAGCTCTGTCACCTCCATCATCGATTACAGGCTAGCAATTTATGTCTCTGCCTCTGCCCTCCGCAGAATTACAGTTGCACTCAACAAAGCATGTAGGCTGCTAACTGGGGCTGATCGAATTACACACACTTGTGACTTGTAGACTCGGGCAGGATGGCTACCTCTCATCAGCTGGATACAGTATCAAACCTGCCTCTTAGCCAAAAAAGTCCTCCTCCTCTGGGTCATGCCCCCGGGTATTGAAAAGCTACTTATTGACCACCACAGCACCCAGAGAACTAGAAGTTCACAACAACTAACCTTCCTTGTCCCCAGATGCCGGACTACCATGGGCCAGAGGACCTTTGCCCACAGAGCACCACAGTGGTACAATACTCTCAACAAAGAAACTCTTACTGCTGCTGCTCTTGGCCCTTTTAAGAGACAACTCTGACTTCATCTCATTTCAACTAGTCGTTGTGACTGCCTCGCCTAATTGGGGCCCACTGCTCACTGCCCTCCACTTCAGTCTTGAAAGCTATCTCTCCCCGCCTTGCCTCCTTCTACCTGCCTACCCCCTGCCCCTCTCCCTTTCCTCCCCCGGGGCATTTCCTGACTTCTATCCCTCCTCTCCCTCTTCTTTAGAGCTCTTACCCTCACTCTCTACCCTCCGACAATGGCCTTCCTGCCTGCATACCCCCTTCCCTCTCACCTGCAGTGCTTATTTCCAAGATTTGGCACATTTTGAATTACTGGAATTTCCTAAGCCTCAGTCTCTTACTTCTTGTTAATGTGTAACTATGTACTATTATGTTGACCTTTGTATGTATGTATACCCCCCCCCATTCCTTCGACGTGGAACCTTTGTAAACGAGCAGTTCCTGCTCAAAGGTATTTGTAATCCTAGATTTCAATAAAATAAATAAAAATAAACTAACATAGCTCCCTACCTTTGCCCAGCATGCATTTCAGGATAAAGTCTTCAGGTCCTCCAGAAAAGAGTGTATGAAATAGTACCAGAAAACTACCTTTGGAACTGAGCAGCTCGTGGTAGCTTGATGGAGATAAAGTCAGAAGATACCAAAGTGAGAAAGCTCAGTGGGTGACCACATGGATAGAAAGGGGAAAACAGCAAAGCAAGGGAACCCGAGTATGCTACTCTGTAGAAAAGCAAAGGTTGGTAAGAAGCTGGTGCACTATAGAACATGTATAAATGATCACATTAACCAAGTAGAATGACTGAACAAAACGCGGATATGTTGAAATAATCTAAGTCCCCCCATCAGACCAATTGCAAACATAAAATTCGGAAGGCGATTCTTGAGACAGACGGACTGGAGCAACAGGAAAAACAGTCCTTGGGAAACTGTCTTCAGGATAAACAGGCCGGTCATACATAGTTGCAAACCCCGACAGTTGGACCAATGCAGTCAGCCACGAATCCAAAGAGGTGTGGACTCGAAGGGGGGATGACCGATCTGCAAATAGAAGCAGAAAAGCTGACAGCAACACAAAGCAACAAACCTCCAAGTAAGAAACACAGGCAGGCACCAGGGTATCACAAAACAACTTGGGGATACTGGAGCCAGATGCAATTAAAGCTTTCAAGAACCTTTGAAAAGAGATGGCAGTTTCAAGCTAAGCTCCACCTGAGCTTGGGAGGCTGAATCAAAGGACATCCAGGACCCGTCTACCAAAACTTGTAATCAGGCTGGGTAAGCCATACGAAATGTAATACTGGCCGCAATTAATTTGCATACAATGGGATGGTAGGTGGCCCTCTTCTGGCGGGTTTCTAGGGGCAGGTCCTGAGTGATGTGCAGCTTCTTATCCTCCCATAATATTGTTTGCAGCTCCTTGGTCTTGGTTAAAATATGTTGTTTTTCTTAGTAATTTAATAGTCGCACAATCACGGGTCTTGGAGGAGTGGAATCCGGAGGTCTGGGTCTTAGGGACCGATGCGCTCGCTCAACTAAGTAGGTGGAGTTGTGCGGGGATGGACCGGCCACTTTAGAGAGCAATTTTTGAATAAAGACAATCGTAGAAGAGCCCTCTTCACCCTCCGGGAGGCCAAATATTAATATATTATTTCTCCTGCATCTTCCCTCCTAGTCCTCTGTTTTTAACTGCAGCTTGGTGACTTGCTGTCTTAGCTTGGTGATTTCAGATTCAGTTTTATCCCTCCATGTCTCAAGGGAATTAGTGCGGGCCTCAGTGTCAGCGGTTCTAATTTTCAGGTCCCCCAGCTTGGTCCTCATGCTTTTAAGGTCAGAGACAATGTCCTGCAGGGTTTCCTTATATGGTAAAAGTTCTTGGAAGAATTTATCTTCCTTAACGAAACCGAAGGCAACATGGTTTTCAGTTGTTTGGCTGTTGTTCGCTGATGCTGTTTAGACTTCTTGGGTTGCTTCTCTGGTGTGGCCGGGGGCGTGTGCTTTGGCAGGGCCTCTTTCATTTCTGCTTCCATCATGGCAAAGGTAAAGCTGATCACGATGCAAGAAAAACTCTGAATCCTCTTGGATAAGTAGCAGAACGAGTAGATGAAGTTTAAATTTTGATATAGTGCCAGGTACACGTCGATTAGGATAGATTGCTGAGGAGGTTAGTAGGAGCTCTTAGGTAGCGCAGCTAGCAGATCTAGCGCATCACGTGATCTCCCCTTAGGTAGGTATTTATGTAGTGGCTCTTCTCTTTATTGTTCACAATGCTATCAAGAAGTTTTAGGTAGGGATTTATGTAGTGGTTCTTAAACATAGAATTTGATGGCAGATAAGGGCCGCTTGGCCCACCCAGTCTGCCCATTTCCCTACCTAATGGATAAGCTGCAGATCCTAGTTAACCAGCAGCCTACTTCTTTCTACCCCCACCCCCTAGAATTGCCTTATGACTGTCCCATGCATGCTTGAATTCAACCACTGTTTTTGACTCCACAACCTCCTCCGGAAGGCCGTTCCATGCATCCACAACCCTCTCTGTGAAAAAATAGTTCCTTACATTAGCTCTGAGCCATGCCTCCTCTATCTTCAAATTGTGCCCCCTTGTTCTTGCACACCTCTTTTTTTCAAAGATACTACCCTCTTGGACTTTGTTGATTCCCTTGAGGTACTTGAAAGTTTCTATCATGTCCCCCCTCTCCCTTCTTTCCTCAAGGCTATACATATTAAGCTCCTTTAGTCTCTCTCTTCATATGTCTTCCAGTGCAGACCCTGCACCATTTTAGTTGCCCTCCTCTGGACAGCTTCCATCCTGTCTATGTCCTTGCGGAGACTGGGTCTCCAGAACTGCACACAGTACTTCAGATGGGGTCTCACCAGCTGTCTGTGCAGAGGATAACAACTTCCTGTTTTCTACTAGTGATGCCTCTCCCTATGCATCCCAGTATCCCTCCAGCCCTCCTTACTGCCCCCTCACATTGCTTGCCCACCTTTGAGTCATCTGATATGTCTACCCCCAGGTCCCTTTCCATTTTTGTTGTTAGTATTTCACCCCCCATTATGTACTCTTCCCCTGCGTTTTTGTTTCCCAGGTGCATTACCTTGCACTTCTTAGCACTGAATCTAAGCTGCCATACATTTGACCATTCCTCCAACCTTGCCAAGTCCCTTCTCATCCTTTCCACCCCACCTTGTCCATCAACTCTGTTGTAGATCTTTGTGTCATCTGCAAAGAGACATGCTTTTCCTTCCAGTCCCTCTGCAATGTCGCTTATAAAGACATTGAAGAGGACCGGTCCTAACACTGAACCCTGCGATACCCCACTAGTAACCCCCCTTTCTACAGAGTGGACTCCATTTACTATTACCCTCTGTGTCCTATTCTCCAGCCAATTCTTTACCCAGGCTATCATCTTAGGACCCACTCCCAGGCTGGCTAACTTGTTTATTAATCTTTTGTGTGGGACTGTGTCAGATGCCTTGCTAAAGTCTAGATAGGCCATGTTCACAGCCCCTCCCTGATCTACTACTTTGGTCACCCAGTCAAAGAAATCTATTAGATTCGTCTGGCAGACCTTCCCGCTGTGAATCCATGCTGCCTTGGGTCCTGTGCCCTCTGGCCTCTAGGTACTCAACAATTCTTTCCTTCAGATGTGATTCCATCATTTTCCCTATCACTGAGGTTAAACTAACAGGTCTGTAGTTTCCTGCTTCTGCCCTGCTCCCACTTTTGTGAAGGGGAATCACATCTGCCCTCCTCCAGTCCTCAGGTACCACCCCATCCTCCCATGATTTGTTAAAGAGGGTAGTCAGTGGTGTCACTAGTTCTACCCTTAGTTCTTTTACAATTCTGGGATGAATCCCATCAGGCCCCATTGCTTTGTCCACCTTCAGTTTTAAGAGTTCTTTCAGAACCCTTTCTTCTGTAAATGGGCTGGTATCAACTTCTGTATCCAGAGTGTTTCTATTATTTGTTTTAGGTACCTCCCCTCTTCATTTGTAAATACTGAGCAAAAATATGTATTTAGTATCTCTGCCTTTTCACTGTCACCCTCTGCCCACCCCTCTCCTCTTTATGAAGCCTCACTACCCCTTCCTTGGTCTTCCTTTGCTCCCTGATGTACCTAAAAAAGGTTTTATCCCTCTTCTTAATTGAGTTGGCTATCTTTTCCTCAGTTCGGGCCTTTGCTGTTCTGACTGCCTTCCCAGCTTCCTTTTGCTTTAACTGATACAATTCTTTGTCCTGCTATTTCTGTAATTCCTTGTACTTTCTGAATGCTTTCTTTTTCTCTTGAACCTTCACTGCCACCTCCTTTGAGAACCATAGTGGTTTCTTACATTGTTTTGTTTTATTTGCTTCACACAAAGGCTTGTTACCTCTGTGATGGCAGTTTTTATTATTCCCCATTGTTCTTCCACCCCTCCTTCCTGCCCATTTGCTAGTGCATTCCTAGGCACTCACCCATTATGGCAAAGTCAGCCCTCCTGAAGTCCAGTACTTTTTGCCTTTGTATGGCTTGACTCTATTGCTGTGTGTTTATTGGAACCATACTGTTCGATGGTCACTAGTTCCCAGGTGGCTACCCACTTCTACATCTGTGATCCTCTCTCCATCTCCATTTGAGAGAACCAGGTCTAAGATTGCTCCCCCTCGAGTGGGTTCAAATACTAGTTGTCTAAGGCATGCCCCCTGTAGGGCATCTAGAATAACCCCACTCTTAGAAGTGGCTGCTGCAACTGCACTCCAGTTAACATCTGGCATATTCCTATCACCCATCAGCAATATCTCCCCTTTTTCTGCCATTCTAAATATACTTTCTATCATTTCCTTGTCCATTTCCTCCCCCTGAGAGGGGGGGTCTGGATACAACCCCTTTGCGGATTCTGGTGACATTGCCTGTCTCCAAATTGACCCACAGTGCTTCTTCTCCTCCTCCCTGTTTACCCTTTTTTTTCCTGTTGCTTTGAATCCTTCCCTTGTGTAGAGAGCTACTCCTCCTCCTCTTTTACCCTCCTTGTCCCTCCTGTAGATAGTGTATCCTGGTATGTTTACGTCCCAGTTATGGTTCTGTGTGTACCATGTTTCTGTGACTGCCATGATATCCAGATGTTCCTCCTCCATCAAGGCCACTAATTCAGGAAGCTTGTTACCCAGACTATGGGCATTGGTACTCATTGCTCTCCATTTTTTGATGGCTTCACCTTCTGTAGCAGCATTCCCCACTGACCTTTCTACCTTGGTCTTTTTCTCATTTAGTACCCTGTTTTGTAGGGGGAGGCTGGAATTTTCCTGCTGCTTATCAGTGCCTCCCCCCTTGACTAGTTTAAAAGCTTGCCAATGAAGCATTTAAACCGATTGCCCAAAATACTTGTTCCCTTCCTGGACAGATGCAGACCATCCTGCCAGTATAGGCTGGTGTCCCTCCAGATGGAACCCCAGTCCCCAATGAAGCCAAATCCCTGTGCTCCACACCATTTTTTTAACCATTCATTAAACTACATTGTGCAAAGTACCCTCGCCTCACCCATGCCACTGACAGGCAGCACCTCTGAGAAGGATACTGTGTGTGTGCTACTTGTCTTAGGCCCCTCCCCAACTCTACAAAGTCCTTCTGTACTGCTCTAATCTCATGATGAGCCATCATTTGTCCCTAGGTGGACAATGACGTCCAGCTCAGACTCCCGTGCACCTGTTCTCTTGATCCTAAGGATGCGCTTCCTGTCCCTCTAAGCCATGGCACCAGGCAGGCACCTTACTTCAGTTTTCCCTGCTCCCCCCAGTTCTATCCCCCTAATAATTGAGTCCCCCACTAGGAGCTGCTTCCTTTTCCTGTGGTGTCCTCTGCTTCCTTCTTGAGGGCCTCCCTTGTGACAGTTGTCTGCAACCTCCTTAGTCTCCTCTGCGGGTGCATCCATAGGGGAACTATGCCCCCAGAATGGTGTATGGATTGTGAGTGGAACAACTGACTGGGTGTGCCTCTATTCCAACACCCTTACCCTCCCTGAGCCCACTGTGGTCCAACTGCTGTGCTTTCTTCGCAACCTCTGAGGTAGTGGTGGTGGCTCTGGTGCTCCCTGGATGGGGGAGGTTCCCTTACTACTGTCCAGTGTGGCCTGAAGACAGGCAACTTCCTCCCTCAGGGCAGAGAGTTGTCTGCAAACAGGGCAGCATCTCAGCCTCCAGAAAGACTCCCGGAAGACTGCTGCCTCACAGCCATTACATTGCACTAATCCCCATGTCTGTCTACCTTGTTTATTTATTTTTTTGTTTGTTTTTTATGTGTGTGTGTGATTGGTTTGTTATGTAGAAATATATATATATTATATAATGTGTATGCTTATACTGTCAGTGCAGTGTGCTAGATATGACAGTGATATGCACCTTGCCCTCTTGAGGAAAGGAAATGATGTCAGAACCCCAGGTATAAAGGAACTATTTCCAGGGGTGGATGGGGTGAGGGGTGGGAAGGGTTTGGGCCTAAACTGTGCCCTCACGAAACAATCAGCTAAAAGCTCTGACCTACCTCTGCGATGAGTGCCTTCCTGTCAGCAAGATGCCCTGCCCAAAACAGCCTGGTGACTTGTGCTCTAAAAGCAGTCAGCCCCAAAACACGTCAGCTGTGCACAAGGACAGACACAGTAAACAGTATTCAGTCCCTGTGGGTTTAAACTCTTCCTGCACTGAAAATCTTAACAATTGTAAGTAAAGTAAAGCAAGGTCCACCTCCCTCTGTTGATTGAAAGACTGTCTTTTCTAAGTTCCTTATTTCACCTTTTAGTTAGAAATATCCTCCACCTGAAGAATATTAACTTTCCTAAGGAATCTGCTTCAAACCAAAGACAATTGTAAAAAGGTTCACCTCCCCTCTGTTGTGAGCACAACTCACTTTCTTGCAAATCCTAAGTCCAGTGTTGCAGCTTCCAGCCAGAGATAGCTTCACCTGAAGAATATTAGGTTATTGTTCACAATGCTATTATGTAGTTTTTAGGTAGGGGTTTATGTAGTGGCTCTTCTATTTATTGTTCACAATGCTATTGTGTAGTTTTAGGTTGGGATTTATGTTGTGGCTCTTCTATCTTTCACAATGCTATCATCTAGTTTTAGGTAGGGATTTATGTAGTGGCTCTTCTCTTTATTGTTCACAATGCTATCATGTAGTTTTAGGTTGGGATTTATGTAGTGGCTCTTCTATCTTTCACAATACTATCATGTAGTTTTAGGTAGGGATTTATGTTGTGGCTCTTCTCTTTATCTTTTTCAATCCGATTATGTAGTTTTAGGTTCCGCTTTATCTGAAGTTGGTTTGCCACTACAGATGTTATTTGATGGTTGGATATGCCAGAACAGTTCCTTTAAAGCACAGCTGAAGCACCTCTCTTTTGCATTTACTGAAGTTATTTTCCTTGAAAAAAAAATACCATTGTAAAATAAAAACAACAAAACATAACTCAAAATATATTTTCTCCCATCCTTTGACTGCCTATGGACAAGCAAATTTTTTTTTACTTATACCACTGCAACATTGGCCCAGTAGACAAAGGTGGTCACAACCTCCATATATTCTTGTATGTTGTAGCATTGTCAGGTTCTTGCCTATGACTCGGGTTCTTGTCTATGACTCTGATTTTGCCTCAGTGCAGCTGGGTATAACTTTCTGTCAGTGGTGACAGTTGGGTTTACACCTCCTGTTTCAGTTTATGAATAAACGAGGCATTCTCCGTTTTCAACATTTTCAAGACACCTAAGGTCTAACTGGTAGGGAGCACTTTTGATACCTACAGATCTGTATGTACTTACTGCATACACCTCAGGGGACCCCAAGACTGCCTGACCCCCTTCCCCTACTGCTCTATAGCATCTTGGGCACACTTAAGGGTGAACACTGGCAACACTTAATCGGGCACTTATATAAGGGGCTTAAGTCTACCTGAACACATACTTCAGAGCATATACGTAATCGTTGGAACCTTGAGTTGCAAACTGTGCGCACATTTAAATGCAGGTCCACACACTTGCTCCCAGCTCTCAAAATTATGGCCTGGAAGTGTTTGTTTATTAAATTTTTTGGTTTTTGATAATTGGGTGGGTGTGCTAGATACAAGCTGTGACTATTTTTAGACACAACCCAGGAGGTTACAATGTTACAAACAGTGTTACATCAAAGATATAGTTTCCGATTAGGAGAATCAACACAGTACAGTACATATGATGGTATAGCAAGGTAAGGTATACAAATTAACAATTACATTTGGTCACAGACAAAAATTGACATCACAAAAATTGTGTGGCAGGATTTAAAAAATAAATGGTCATACAAAGCAATAGGCAGATGTAGTAATTAAGGCAAGTGCTATAACAGTTGTCAGCAAAGGGCCATGTTATACAGCATATATACATGAGTCACCACTGACTCCATGCCAACTTGGCAAAAACAGAACTAAATGGCATAAGAATTGGATTACAGATAGCATCATAAGTACTGTGAGTAAACCTAGTGGTAGTAACAGCGGACAGGAAAGGAGATAGGCATAAGTAGGGAGGGGAGGCTGTAATCCAGGTGGAAAGGGAGACTGGTGTTTAGAGGAGGATGTGAGTGATAGGGTTGCAGCTTGAGAAGATTAGGGAGGTTTAAAGCAGGTGCAGGATTCAGGGTTGACGAGGAAGCTGCGTAGTTTGTGTTTGAAGATGGTATGTGTGGGTGCAATACGAGCTTCCATGAGTATGGAGTTCCAGTGCTTAGGGGCCTCATGAAAGAAAGCAGTGCCACCCTTTGTGGTTTTGCAACTGGCCACATGTAGTAGGGCTAGGTCAGTGGAACATAGGATGGGGTGGAGGAGTGAGGCATTAAAAGGTTGTTCAGTGACACTGAGGTGTTAGACCTGATTATGTTGTCGATCAGGGAGCAGAGGGAGAGGAGCCAATGGGCGGAATGGGAAGGCCAGTTGTGGTCAACGTAGAGTTGACAGAGGTATTTTAACCAAGGGGAAGCAGAGGCATATTGGCAGATGCTGTTGTAGGTGGTGTCCCATTTGTGAAGTGAGGCTTTAGAGGTATTGATGTATGTGACAGAACCATAGGCAAGTGATGGCAATAGAATACCATGTGCAATGGCCAGTCTAGCGGAGGGAGTTAGTGCATGACTTGTTTTGTAGACAAACCCTGTTTTTCTGTTTACTGCCTTGCAGGTGGCCTGGATGTGTTGGCCAAGGTCTAATGTTTCATTGAGTAGTACCCCAAGGTATTTAAATGCACTCACAGTATCTAAGAGGGAGCCATCAGGACCAGGAATCTTAAGCTAACCACGACAAGTTTTCAGTTTGGTGGCAGAGCCAAAGAGCATGGCCTGTGTCTTGGAGACATTGAGAAGAAGTTTGTTGTTAGTGAGCCAGGATTGGACATGAAGAAGAGCAGAGGATAGTTTCAGGTGTATGTCCTGTGTAGAACTGGAACTATAATACAGGACAAGATCCTCTGCATAGAGGATGGTCGAGGAAGAGGGGATGTTGAGCTTCTCCAGCTTTTGTCCCTGGTCTGAAGGGAGACCAGAAGATCTTTGTGAAGCCATCTGGTTTGTTTTCCTCGGACACGCCGTGAGGTGAGGGGAAGGTGTTTATCTTGTAGGGTCATAAATTTTTCTATAAAGAAGTCGAAGGCTGCTTGAGTATCGAGGGTTTGATATAAGTAGGTCCAATCAATAGAGGAGATCTCATTAAGGAAGGTAGTGTAGTCTAGTTTTGCATAGTCATGGAAGGTAATTACCAATGGTGGAGGGAAGGGAGTCACAGAGGGACTACAAATGAACAGGATCGGAGTGTGGTCAGAGATAGCATCAGGCAGAGTACCAGCAGCTGCGATCCTGTCAATGTGATTAGATAGTATCCAGTCAATAAGTGTACCAGACGCAGAGGTGGATGTCACTCTAGTTGGATCAGAGATGATTTGGTGAAGGTTAGAATCTTGGACCAGGGAGAGAAGAGCATTATGTGTGAGCCCCATCCAGTTCAGGTTCATATCCCCAAGAATGAGCAGTTCATTGTGGCCAGATTTGGAGACAGAGAGCTCAAGTAGCTCAGAGACACCTGAGGTGCCACTACGGGTTGGGTTGTAGGCACATACTAAGTGTAGCTTTTTTGAGCCAAGTAGGAGGACAGTGTGGAGAGATTCACATGAATGTTCTGAGGGGTCTGGGGTTAGGGAAAGATTAAGATGGTTCCTAAAATAGATTGCCACTCCCCCGCCCTGTTTACAAGATGCTCTGTCCTTCCTAATAAGGTTGTAGTTGTTTAGTGTGCACATAGCATCAGTGATGGAGGGCTTGAGCCAGGTGAGGATGGCAGGATGATATAGAGCCACAAAGGCCTCTAGATCAGAAAGATTTTTTATGATGCTTCTGATATTGAGGTGTATGATTCATAGCTCTTTTTGATTGGACCAATTCCCTATTTCGCCTCTAGATGGTGACAGAGGGCCTGGATTGATTTCTATGTCCCTCAGTAGTAATAGGGTAAGGAGCAGCAGGTACCAGAGCATGCGGTGTATAAACAAGTGGGTTAAGAGAGATTTGATTCTTATTTGTTTGGTTGTAAGTAACAAGGCATGGTACAGCGGAAACCTCGTGAGAATCATAGGGGTAAGATCAACACAGTTGTGAGAGGCAGTAATCGTGTTGGAGAAAGTAAAATCATTTAAATTCAAAGCTGATTTTGGTGTGGCTATGGGGCAAAAACCGACAGAGAGCTGTTGTAGGATGAGTATTGTTAGCCCAGTGATCAACAGGGATCTCATCAGTTTGGTCATGCTATTAAAAAGGTAGGTAGGGATACACAGGAAAAGGAGAACTGCCATCATCTGTAACAGCAGGGAGAGAAGGGTTAAAGAAGGGTGTAGCTTGGATAGAGGAGGCAGGGTTTGTAGTGCAGGAAGAGTAATTAATAAGGAGCTGAGGTGGGGCGGCGGGCTGGGACGAAAAACCTGTGTGCATGTTTGTCACAGAAAGTGCCTGCAGGGAGAGTGCCAAAAGCGGCAAGGCACAGCTAGTTTAAAATAAGATAGCTGTAGCTAATGGCAGGCCGGCGTCGATCACAGAAAGCCAATGGAAACTCCAGGTTACAAGCTGGGAGAGCCCAGTCAGTTTAGTACCTTGAGTCCGGGTTGGGGAGCGGGGGCGTTGGCACCACTGGCTGGAGGCGTTCCGTGGGGGTGTTTGGCTTTGCTCCAGGGGGGGAGCAGCCGCTGGAGCCGTAGCTGGCAGGAACCCGAGGCAGACTGTTTCGGCTCCTACAACACAGGGGGGACAAGAGAAAAAGGGGGTTAAAACAGGTTTGAGACAAAGGAATGTCTAAATGGTGGGAGGGACACAGTTTAAAATAATTGCAGGAAGGTAAGGAGGTGAGAATTGGGGGTGTAGTTAGGGAAAGGTCCAAGGAGGGGATGTCTAAACTATGACCTCACAAAGAAATAATAGCTACAGTGGCACAAAAGAAGGCAGGTCCAGGGAATAAAAATAAAATAAAAAATGTTAATCGGAGGCACAGAGCAAGTGAAACAGGTAGTTTGTACAGTCGAGTTAGGCAGGTGAGGAAAAGCAGGTTTCAGGGGGACGGGATCAGATAAGCTATTTCCATACTCCTAGAATTCAGGCCTAATACATGGGAATGGACTATGGTACTTGTTGGCATAAATGTGGAGCAACTGGTGTGAACTAGACTCATGCTTTCTGGGATTGCCGGATTCTCTAGGGTTATTGGCAGTATTTAGCACAGTAATTCCAGCTGCTCAACTTGGATGAATGTTCACTCACCCCGTCCATGGTGCTGCTCTCTATCCCTTCACAGAGGGTTCATGTGGGCTTCCACTGCCTGGTCCATCTTCTATTATTGGCAGATAAAAAAGGTATCATTAGACTGTGCGTAACCCCTATGTGGTGCTATCCCAAGGGCTACTACCCCTGCCTGCTTGGCTAGTAGCAGGTTAAGGGGCCTGAGTTCTGAAACGGGTGCCTCCACCCGGAGGTCAGGGTTGGTAGTGGTCAATCTAACCTGGACACAGCCCTCCGGGACACTGTAACCCCCCCTCTTTCCCCTCTAGTGGCCTGAACACTGTACAATAATCACTTTAACAATACCCCTGGTACACCACACAAGTACCCACACTGTTTGCACTTACCACCAGGGCTGGTTCCTCTGGCTCAACCCTGGGGACCCCCTATAAAACAAGGTTATGCACAGCAAATAGCAACAGTACAGTACTTTGAGCACAAACTAGAACCATAGTCAGATTACATGCAGAAAAAGTTAGATCTGATTTATTCAGGGGACTTGAACAAGGGAGGGGCAAAATCAGGTTAATTAGCCTAAAGGTTATATCAATCAAGCAGTTATGCATGCGCTTTGAGTCCCCCCACACAGTCACACCTCTGGGTACCCAGGTGGAGAAGAGATGGACTAGCCAGGACTGATGCCCGGGGTTGCAGCTGGTTGGGGCCCTGTGATGGAAAACACAGCATGCATAGTACACAATATTTGTAATCCAGAGCCAGAGGGCTCAGTTTGTAAAGGAAATAAAACAAGACAATCAGATGACACTCTCAGATTAAGCTGTTGTTGCAGGGAGCTACCCTGGTATTTACTCACGATACCCAAGACTGGACACAGGCTGGACGAAAATCGAGACTGCAGGTAGTTGATCTGGAATGCCAGGAGAAGTAGGACTCACATGAGTCGCGGAGGCGTCATTCCTGTTCAAGCGTGGAGCAGGGGGCTGATCCCCAGGCAGGTCTCTCATCGATGGCTTCTCTGTGCAGTGGGTAGTCTGGACGGGCCAGTCTGGCAAGGCTCAGACCGCATGGAGACAAATTCGGATGCAGTCCGTTTTGGGCTTGATACAGCTTCCAGCAAGCAGAACACAGTTCACACAGTGGGGGACTAACTCACAACCCACTAGTAGGTCATAGCACATTTACATGTAAGGGACTTCTACTGTACCAGGCAAAGCGCTCCCCGGTCACAATCACAAAGTCTTTGCATACACCGGGAGCTTAGGGGTAGCTGGAACTCCTGACAGGCCGATCACATTCAGCAAAATCTTCGGTCTTCTTTAGGTTGAGCCTGGTCCACTTCAGTAGCTTACTTTAGTCAAACAAACTTGGATTTAGTCCAAAATAATTCTCTTCTCTCCCTCTCAGGAGCAGCACACCGACATGCAGGCCAAAAACTTAGCCTTTTCACAGTTTTCCCATGCAAATCCACTCAGGATTGCTGCCCAAAAATCACTTCACTTCCTCTCATTTCACTTCCCAACTCAGAACTAACTGAAAACTGCAAGCAGCCCGGGACTTCCCTAAGATCCAAAAGATTTGGTTGGCTGATTTGGCTGTCAGTCAAAGCAAGAGCTCCGCCTTCAGTTGCAAAAAAGGCACAAAAAGCTCAAACCACAGTTCCTACAGATTTTGAATTCAGACAGCTCCTGTAGTCCGGCTACATTTTAGGTCCCACCAGAACTGATTGGTCCAATTTGCAGTCCAGGACCAAGATAGTGGAGACAAACAAAACAGTCCTTGCTACAAAGAAAGTAGGTTAGACCAGGGGTTCTCAAATGGTGAGGCCAGCCTCCTTGGGGAGGCCCCAACCTGTTCCAGGGGAGGCTCAAGCAAGTCTGAAAAAGTACTGTATTTAAATTTTGAGTTTTATATATTTTGTGTGAAGAGATGAAGCAAATTGAAAGAGGATAATGGTAAGTGGATTTTATGTATTTATTTACTAATAAGTGACAAGGGAAGATGAATGAGCGAAGGCTCATTTCAGGTGTACCAGGGGAAGGGTAGGGAGTGAATGCATTTCAAAAGGTAACTGCAAAACAATCAGTAAATACACAATGAACAATAATGCAAACTAATATGAACAATAAACTAATAATGAGTGGTGGTAATTGATCAATTTGTAGACTGATAGCAGAACAGCCCAAATACAAGGGCTGAGCATATAAGTTCTAAGAGCAGTAGGAGGAAGATAAAAGTAATCCCAGAGAAATTGCTTAGAAGCAGGGAAGGAGGGAGAGTAAAGTATGTGGAAGGTTATTTCATATAGAGAGAAACAAAGTAAAGTCTGACCCATGAGCACAGAAGCTCTTTTCAAAGGTTCCACATCAGTATAAGACAAATAACTGAATGTGAGCCAAATACTCAAAGGGGTTTCAGTTTATTCATGGTGTACTGCGTAAAGTACGGCATGTTATTTTACTTTGGGGAGGCCCAAGATTATTTCAGTTTTTGGGGGAGGCTCAAAATCTTTTCCATGGATTTGGGGAGGCTCACTGTGACAAAGTCTAAGAACTATTGGGTTAGACAAACTACATTATCATTATCACTCTAAATGATTTTCAGTAAATAGTTACATCTTTCAACAGAGCTCCCTCTCAGATTACTTAAGCTGCAATTAGGCAGCCCTTAAAGAGACAGTACACAGAGGCTATACCGGCTCTGGTAATCACATTTAAACTGCTAAAATGCAGGACACCAGCCTGGCAGTGAGCATTTAGGCAAGCTCAAGGAAGACTTTTTGGGAATCCCCATTTGTACACCCTTCCCTGCCTGGGAAAACTTGGCATCCGCATCAAGTCTGTACCATCATAACACTGAAAATGCAACATCTACAAGACATTTGTACCATTAGCATGCTATACAAGTACTATCTGATTCATCATTTGGCATAACTTGTCACTTTGCTATACATGTCAATGTATTCCACTATATCATTTCCATTCTGACAATACATTATGCATATCTCACGTAGGTAAATTGAACATTACTATACAGAATCATGTAATAACTTCTTGTACTCTAAACAATGCAAGAGGGGGCCCTTCCCTATCAGCTAACTTGGGGCTGGATTGGGCAGGGGCACCATGGTGAGAGGGCAAAATAAGTAACCTGGGATGGCCATCAAGCTCAATTTGGGCAGTGAGCTCTGAGAGACATAAACACCTTTGTGGACTACATTGAGAGGCAAATCCACTGGCCTCCCGGGCGAATCGTAACTGAAGTGCACCACTGGCTTGACAGCTCAGCCAATCTTTCTGAGGTGAACAACCACAGTCTCTGTACTTTCAGCAATGTTCTTGGAGCTTTCATTACTTGTGAGGGGTACCTCTGCATGAAGGAGAATGTCCAAGCTGGGAGCACTGTCAGCCCTTGCTCTGTAGTCTCAGTTTCTACAACACTTGGCTCATTTTGAAGACACTCTGGCACCGGAAGGGGGTTGTCAGCACTCTCATAGTGTTCCTCAAGTTCTGCCATGTCACCAGAAAGACTCATACCATCAGCCTTTCCTTCAGGCAAATCATACAGTTCCACGATACACAAAGACTCAGCATCCTCAGACGTGATACTTTGCACTTCACCTTCAGAGCATTGGCTCCAAGGATGATACTGGGGCATTAGGCAGTCCAGAAGGCCCAGCTTCATCCCCATAATTCAACATAGGATTTCCACGAAACAACTGACTCAGTTCATATGAGGGGTAATAGGCATTATCACACTCACTGTCATCTGAGTTAGACTGGCAGTCACTATCATTCTGGGCCTACTGTGGGGGGAAGTCTTAAATCGGCAACCACGGGGGCAGGCTGACTCTGTTTCTTTCTTGCAGCAGCACGAGTCACTGGTCCAGGGGAATCTATCTTGGTGGGTTCAGCCTCAATTATAACTTGACCAATAGGTAGCAAGTGGTTATGGTGCATGGTCTTGACAGCTTTGGAGTTATTCTCTGGGTGCATTTTGTGCACTGGCAAAACATCCAACTTTCCAACTATGACATGGGGAAGATGGTGCCATCAATCAGCAATTTTGTGTTTACCATGCAATCCTAAATTTTGCAACAACACACAGTCTCCAGGCCTAAGATATTGAGCCTTTACTTTTCTATCATGTCTCTCTTTGTTGGCTAGATTTCTTTTGGCGGCCATTGTCTGGGCCAGTTGATAGGCATGGTTCAACTGAGCTTTCAGGTTTTGTATATATTGCAGGTAATCTTCGGCTCGGACTCCATTGGGAGAAATCCCAAAACAGACAACAACAGGCAACTGGGCCTCTCTCCTGAACATGAGACAGTAGGGAGAGAACCCAGTAGCATCATTCTTTGTGCAATTGTAGAGGATCCCCCTGCGGGTGATAAGGGGTGGTTCTTGACTTTCGCACCCCCATAGAGAGAGCATTTCTTTGATTAGCCGACTCTCAAAGTCCCAGCCCTGATCAGAGTGAATTTGCTGGGGGGGCCCCATAGTGGACGAAGAAATTTTCCACTAGCACCTTGGCCACGGTAGATGCTTTTTGATCTTTGGTGGGAAAAGCTTGTACATACCATGTGAAATGGTCTGTAACCACTAACACATTGCCAATGTTTCGCTGATCAGGCTCTACACTCAAGAAGTCTATGCAGACTAGTTCCATTGGGGTGCTGGTAGTAATGTTGACAAGGGGGGCAGCCCTCAGAGGCAGGGCTTTTCTCTGCAGGCAGTGACTACAAGTCCTTACATGGTGATCAACATCGGCCCCCATCTTGGGCAAGTAGAATCGAGATTGTACTAGGCCAAGGGTCCGGTCGATACCGAAGTGGCCCATATGATTGTGGAGGGACCTTAGTACCAAATCTTTGAAGGCTGAGGGCAGGACCAATTGTTGCTTGTCTATTTGGCCACCCGGATCTACTGTCTCTCTATACAGCAACTGATTAAGCAGCTTCAACCTGGGGCCTTCTTTAAACAATAAAGTGGTTCACAGATCAGAGGAACGCAACTTGGACACATCTATTCCTGCACGAAGGGCATCAAGTGCTGGCTGAATCATAGGATATCAGGATTGAGCCCACTGAATGCTGTCATTGTCAAACTGAGGTAATGCACTAGTATCTAGAGCAGAAAAGTGGCAATACATAGCCGGTATGCAGGTGTCAGAGGGGCCAAGCAATCTAATAAGCAGTCTGCTGTGACCGTAGACATCTGTTCATTTCTATCAAACTTTTGGCACAATGCTCGGATGTCAAGTTCAGACAGCCTGACCCAGTCACTCTTGGAAATGGGCCTCCGGGATAGGGCGTCAGCATCAATATAATTCAGGCCCGGTCTGTATTCAACAGCATAATCGTATGTTGACAATGCAGAAAGCCACCGGTGCCCCATGGCATCTAACTTAGCTGAAGTCTGTACATAGGTCAACGGGTTATTGTCAGTCTTCACCAATATTTTCGCCCCATAGAGGTAATCATGAAACTGGTCGACAATGGCCCATTTTAACGCAAGGAACTCCAACTTGTGCACAGGGTACTTTCACTCTGACGGGGTCAAGCTCCTACTGGCGAATGCCACTGGTCTCAAACCATCCTCATGGTCTTGATACAGTACAGCTCCTAAACCCTTCAGACTGGCGTCAGTATGCAGCACATAGGGTTTGGTGGGATCAGCATAAGCGAAGATGGGAGCATGGGTGAGCTGGTATATGACTTTGTGGAAAGCTGCTTCACAGTCAGGCATCCAACAGGACCCAAAAAGTTCACCTGGGTAGAAATATGCTTTGTCAGGTTCTTTGATGGCCCCTTTTTTGTATTTTCGATTTGTAGGAGGGTAACCCTGGGTAAGATTCCAGAGTGGCCAAATCAGTTTGGAATAGTCCTTTATGAACCGTCGGTAGTAGCCACAGAATCCCAGGAAATGTTGTAGTTCTTTCAAATTGTGGGGCTGGGGACAAGTAGTCAAGGCTTCAACTTTACTAGGATCAGTCTCTGTCCCTTCTGTAGACACTATGTGCCCCACATACTTCAGAGGTTTGGAAAAACTGGCACTTGTCAGTGGACAGCTTGAGGCCGAAATCTTCCAGTTGGTCTAGTACTTTGAACAGTCGACTCTCGTTACTCTAGGGAGCTCCCAAACACAGTGACATCGTCCAAGTACACCAGGCATTCCTGCAAATTCATGTCTCCCACCGCTCGTTCCGTCAGTTGCTGGAAGGTGGCTGGGGCACTCGATATCCCCTGTGGCATTCTCAAGAATTCGTAGAACCTCAAAGGAAAGATGAAGGCTGTCTTCTCATGGTCCTCTGGAGCCATCAGAATCTGGTAATATCCACTGTGGAGATCCAACACTGAGAACCATTTGCTCCCATTCAAACAATCCAGAGCATCTTGTATACGGGGCATGGTGTATTGATCAGGGATGGTCTGCCTGTTGAGGGTCCGATAATCCACACACATCCATACTGTTCCATTCTTCTTACACACAACCACAATGGGAGAAGCATATGGGCTCCTGAATTCTTGTATCACACCAGCTG
The DNA here is from genome assembly GCA_016271365.2 of Neoceratodus forsteri. Classification (NCBI taxonomy): domain Eukaryota; kingdom Metazoa; phylum Chordata; order Ceratodontiformes; family Ceratodontidae; genus Neoceratodus; species Neoceratodus forsteri. The sequence continues at coordinate 1,476,779,193 of CM057453.1, read as the reverse complement.
CGAGCATTTCCTGCTAGTATCTTCTCACATTGTCTATGTCTGCAGGGGCTAGGCGTCGAGACCTCTCTCGAAATGGCCATTCATCGTGCAGGCATATGTGATGCTCCGCACCCTGGACACATCCCACATCCCATTCCTTCAATGAAAACACTTGATCTCTCTGGGCAAGTTTCTGGCTAATTCTAGTCTTCCATTCAGCTGGCAATGGGGAGTCACCAAAATCAAACAAGTCAGGAGTCACTCTATCTGTCGTGCCAGGGGGTTTGTTGCTGGGCAGTGTACCATAGCTAGAGTGCATCCTCTGTTCACCTGGATCTCCCGATCTGACACATTATGAATCTGGGCCATCACTCATCGTGCATAGGCATGAGCATGAGCTGGCAAGATGCTGGCCTTAACCAATAATCCTTCCGACAATTTTCCATCGCCTGGCACATCCAACATCAGTATTTTGTTCTTGACATGTTTGCAGAGGCGGATCTCCCCTTGAACGGTACACTGGGCGTTAGGGGCCAGTACCATTGAATCGGGATCCTTCTTCCACACGACCCCTACCTGTTCATCTTGGTCCACTCCCTTGGGGTTCTGTTGCAAATCATAGGCCCTCTTGATCAGAGTGGGAATTCTTAGGGCCCTCCCAGTCCGTTGCCCTTGTTTCTCATGACAGAGTTGTGCCAGTCTCCCAAACATATGGGCGTTGTTCCTAATTAACAGGGGAACCCCATCATACAGTCCAGTAGGGAAACACACTAAGGCCAGTGTCTTGACTTGCTCCTCTACACCAATCATAGCTGCAGGACATGACAACCAGAGGCAGACATATCCTAGATTGGGATAAGACTTGTTGCTCAGCCCCCACACATGTAGGCCTTCCAGGGATTGTAAGGGCACAGCAGATAAGTGTTTGTCATACCAGTCCTTAAATACAATGGTCACTTTGGACCCACTGTCCGGCACAGCCAGAGTAGGAATACCATTTACAGCCATGGTAGTCTCCATTGAAGGGCCCACTATTTTGGACCAGTCTGGAGGGACAGCAGCAGGGGCCTGGACAGATGATTTAACCACATAGGGATCTGAGTTACTACTTCTTGAACCCTCACTGTGGTCATTTTGGGCACTCCTCAACCGCTGATTCATTCTCCAAAGCTTGCGTTGAAGCCTATATACAACTTGTATCTAGGTCTTTTGTGGACCGGAATTCTCTCTTCATGTGCCCATCCTTCCCACAATTACGGCAAAATATGTTTTCTGGGATTTGGGGTGGCCGAAGCATCACACTGGGAGCTGAGCGGTGGTACTACCAACTGAAAACCTTGGTGCTATCTCTGTCTGCTGTGTGGTGAGCATTTGGAGACATCTCGTCAATTCTCTTACTTCCATAGTCAAGACATCGATTTTCGAGCTGCTGTCAGCAAGAGATGCCTGGGTGGACACCCCAACCCCCACCCCCATAGCAGATGCAGTTGAATAAGGGTCGGTGCCTGTACTTGCAGGAGCGGCCTTCATAAAGAGACTGTTTTTTGTTTCCCTGAACTCCTTCAGTAGTTCATTCCATGGCAGCACACCCTCATTGGTCCCCACTGCGGAAGGGCCTTCCGATGCCGTGATCACTTGAGCTGCTCTCACCCTAGAATTACAATCCCCCTCTTCATCTTCAACCTCCCAGAGTTGTTTTGTCAAGTCACAGTAGTCCGGTGGGTTACCCCTTCTATCTGGGAGCCTTAACTGAAGGAGCTGCAATTTAGAATGCTTTGCATGTTGCAGTAGGTGCCCCAACCTCACGTGGTTTAAGTCATTGGCGGTTACCCCACCTTTTTGGTAAGCCTTCTGCAGTGCTCTTTCCAGACGAGTAACACATGCAGACAAACTTTCCCCTGGCCATTGTTTTGTACCTCGAAATTTCCCAATCACGTTCTCCCCTGACTCAATGCTCCCAAAATTGCTTTCGAGTGCAGATAGGTACTTCTGGGCAGATGCATCAGGGTTTGTGGACCTCAGAAATGTAATGGCCTCTAGGGTGGGACCCCTCAAACCTTCTATGATCCTTTTCCATGTTTCAGCCTCCACACACTGCCATTCAGGTACCAAAGGGGCAACACAATCTATCAGGTCTCCCAATCATCCTCCCCTTGGAGGAGGTGCGGAGAAGATTCTCAACCTTTGGTAAGAGTCGTGACTAATGGCAGGTACAGATATAGGGGCCAGCATTGGCACGGGCACAGAAGGTGGGGCAATAACGGGTGCTGGAGTGGGAGGGGGTGTTGGGGGAGGAACACCCCCAGGTGGCAGGAATAGTTTCTTTAAGTCCTCCACAGTTTTCCCTTCTTCCAGCAACAACTTAGCAAATTTCTCCTCAAAAGTCTCAGATAGTAAGGGGGGGGGCTCATTCTCCCAGGGGTCTTTACTGTCTTTAGTTATCACTCTCCAGGCAGTGAGGGCTCCTTCGGTGGTGATAGTCCGTGGCACTTTGGAACTGTCTACTGGGTCCTTACACTCTAGTAACGCCATGAAACTCTGGACAAGCAGATTAGCCTGTCAACCCACCACCACAGGGTTTTGTAAACATTCAACCTTGGAAAGTACTCCCTCTACAGTGTCCTTATTGGTACCCAGGGAAATATACAGGATAAGTATAGCATTTTGGGGGTCGAGCTCCTGCCCAGTACACCACCCCACAAACTGGTGTATAGCCACTTCTGTTGGGGTAGCCATTTATTTTTAACAGCAATTCACAAATTTGGCCATTAGGGGATGCTAATCCCAGTGGTGAGCCTCCAAGATGTAACCCCTATGTGACGCTATCCCAAGGGCTACTACCCCTGCCTGCTTGGCTAGTAGCAGGTTATGGGGCCTGAGTTCTGAAACGAGTGCCTCCACCCAGAGGTCAGGGTTGGTAGTGGTCAAGCTAACCTCGGCACAGCCCTCCGGGACACTGCAACCCCCCTCTTTCCCCTCTAGTGGCCTGAACACTGTACAATAATCACTTTCACAATACCCCTGGTACACCACACAAGTACCCACACTGTTTGCACTTACCACCATATCAATCAAGCAGTTATGCATGCGCTTTGAGTCCCCCCACACAGTCCACCTCTGGGTACCCATGTGGAGAAGAGATGGGCTAGCCAGGACCGATGCCCGGGGTTGCAGCTGGTTGGGGCCCTGTGATGGAAAACACAACATGCACAGTACACAATATTTGTAGTCCGGAGCCAGAGGGCTCATTTCACAAAAGAAACGAAACAATAAGACAATCAGATAACACACTCAGATTAAGTTGTTGTTGCAGGGAGCTATCCTGGTATTTACTCATGATACCCAAGACTGGACACAGGCTGGATGAAAATCGAGACTGCAGGTGGTTGATCTGGAATGCCAGGAGAAGCAGGGCCCACATAAGTCGCAGAGGCGTAGTTCCTGTTCAAGCGTGGAGCAGGGGGCTGATCCCCAGGCAGGTCTCTCATCAATGGCTTCTCTGTGCAGTGAGTAGTCTAGCTGGGCCAGTCTGGCAAGGCCCAGACCGCATGGAGACAAATTCGGATGCAGTCCATTTTGGGCTTGATACAGCTTCCAGCAAGTAGAACACAGTTCACACAGTGGTAAAGCTACCAACTGTCCCTATTTTCCCAGGACAGTCCCTATTTTAGGCAGCATGTACCAGTGTCCCCACAAGTTTTGCAAAATGTCACTTTTGGCCCAGTTTTTGCTTACTTGTCCCAGTTTTGTCCCCCTTTTTTGTTTGCTGACTGCTAATCCGTGAGTGACAGTTATTTCAGCACTACTGTGGCACTGCTCAGGCTGGACAGCAGTTTGCAATTTCAATCCCTGTGCCTGTGTTGCACTGCAAGCATGTCAGTGGGAGCACAGTAAAGCATGTTCCTTCCTGTTAGATTAGAATGGGTAGTAGTGCAAACAAACACATGTGGACATCTGCCTGCCAGCAGCTTAGAGGGACTCCAGACAGAGATGAGACCGGCAGCAGAGAACTAAGGTACCAGAACCTGATCAGCTGTAGGGAAGTGTGTGAAAACAATCTGGGGTGGTGGGAGTCACTGAAGTGTAGTTTGCTCAGCAAATGAGGTAAGTGTAAGCAGGTTGGATGGGACTGTCAGGAGGAGCAATACATGCAGCTCGAATGTCTGATCACAATTTAATGCAGGTTTGCTTCTAATGAACTTTCTGTGCATCATGGTTTGGAACTTGCTGCAGCAGAATGATGTATTGTTTTGATCTGAATGTTTGCTACTGGTGTTACTGAAGGATGGCAACGCCAGAGCAAGCAGCAAAATTTAACTGAATGTGCACAGCGTTAACTGCGGCGGTGTCCGTGGGAGTGACACGGTGGGGGTGGGGAGGGTGTCATGATCAGGATGAACTGTCCCAGTTTTAGACCTCAGAAAGTTGGTGGCTTTACACAGTGGGGGACTAACTCATGACCCACTAGCAGGTCATAGCACATTTATATGTAAGGGAATTCTACTGTACCAGGCAAAGCGCTCCCCTGTCACAATCATAAAGTCTCTGCACACACTGGGAGCTTAGGGGAAGCTGGAACTCCTGATAGGCCGATCGCATTCCGCAAAATCTTCGGTCTTCTTCAGATTGAGCCTGGTCCACTTCAGTAGCTTACTTTAGTCAAACAAACTTGGATTTAGTCCAAAATAATTCTCTTCTCTCCCTTTCAAGAGCAGCACACTGACATGCAGGCCAAAAACTTAGCCTTTTCCTATGCGAATCCACTCAGGATTGCTGCCCAAAAATCACTTCACCTCCTCTCATTTCACTTCCCAGCTCAGAACTAACTGAAAACTGCAAGCAACCCGGGACTTCCCCAAGATCCAAAAGATTTGGTTGGCTGATTTGGCTGTCAGTCAAAGCAAGAGCTCCGCCTTCAGTTGCAAAAAAGGCACAAAAAGCTCAAACCACAGTTCCTACAGATTTTGAATTCAGACAGCTCCTGTAGTCCCGGCTACATTTTAGGTCCCACCAGAACTGACTGGTCCAATTTGCAGTCCAGGACCAAGATAGTGGAGACAAACAAAACAGTCCTTGCTACAAAGAAAGCAGGTTAGACAAACTACATTATCATTATCACTCTAAATGATTTTCAGTAAATAGTTACATCTTTCAACAGAGCTCCCTCTCAGATTACTTAAACTGCAATTAGGCAGCTCTTAAAGAGACAGTACACAGAGGCTATACAAGCTCTGGTAATCACATTTAAACTGCTAAAATGCAGGACACCAGCCTGGCAGTGAGCATTTAGGCAAGCTCAAGGAAGACTTTTCGGGAACCCCCATTTGTAGGGGGGTTACATGTGGGTTACAACCACAACCTCCCTCTGTGTTTCAGTGGCAGCAGATAGTCTCTTTGACATACATAAATGAAAAACTGCCCTATAGTCTGAGGGGCAATCCCCATGTTTTCAGGAGCTCTGGCAGAAATGGGTATTGTGCTATATGCAAGTTGATTCTGACTTTGACCCATGAGGCACCATAGGTTCAACCCTATATCTCTGCATTACTGCACTTGTGATTTATACATTGTTTTTTCTACACAGTAACACCATCCCCGATTCCTGAACTTTTCATTATGATAGCGGTTGCTTACATCATCTCCAGGATATTATTTGTTGTTGGTGCTGCTGCTACTTTCTTTATGAGTTCTGACATGTTGTCTAATATTTGTCCATTGTCTGACTGTGTTTGGTACTGACAGACATGCTTGTATTATCTCTGTCATAGTATGTGATGTTTTGACAAAAAAAAAATTTTTTAATCCAAATAAAACTATACAAAAAAAAATCCAGTTCAAAGGTAATGAAGGGGGCTGTTTTCAAACTATTTTTATTTCAGCCACAAAACAGGAGAAATCAACTTCAAAATCAGACCCGGCTTCCATGCAGATGACCTGGGTTCAGGACCAGACTCAGGGAGCAGACACCGGAGGATCCAGGTCTGGGGAAGTGCTGTTGCCCACAGCACAAGCCAGCCCAGGGATGGAAACATCAGTGCGCAGGCAGAAAAAGACTTGGAGTCCTTTGAGTCTGCCTTGTTCTACCTATACCCACTGCAGCCTCTCTCTGAGAGTTGAGACCTCCAGATGTGAGCTCTGACCTCACCTGTAGCATTGGCCCTTGTTGTTGGCTTGGGAGCCTGCCCCCATGAGTGGGTGAGCATGCATATGTTACTCTCTGCTGTGCAGAGCCAAGACAGAGGCTATAGTCGACATCAGGGATATAGGTGGGAGAAAAGCCAGGGGGTAAACAGCATGTTGTTGCTAGGATGATGACCGGCAGTGTCCTTGGATCCTGTGACGCATGGATCCTCACCAGTGGGAGTGGTGGGGCTAGCAGAGGATGGTTTTGGGGCTGTTGCCTTGGAAAATACCTCCCCCCCCCGGACTGAGAAGGCAGCAACGGAGGAGAAAAAAAGATACGAAAATAATAGGGCCCAGGAAGTCTGACCCACAGGCAGTTGCATTTTTCTGCTCCTATTTATTTTAATCACCTGCAGGTAATGGTGACACCATAGAGTAAACCAAGTAAAAAGATTTTGACAAAAGTTAGTTTCTATTTCATATATTTTTGGGAATTCTTTCCTGTTATTCTTCATTTCTGGGGAGAGTTGTATGAAAACAAGATTGTTATCCCCTAGACTTTATCTTTTCTGGCTCTTGTCCACAGCTGAGATCATAATCCCTGTTTTATGATATCATAATTATCTCTGCATCAACAGATTGTGATATTATAAACAGAACTGTGATTTCAGGAGTAGGAAAATAGCCAGAGCAGACAGGGTAGAGATCCTGTTTTCATGCAACTAAATAAAGAAATAAGGGTGAGAATTACAAGAAAAAACATGAAATACAAGCCAAATTATCTAAATGTTATTTTTTTTCTAAATGGGCCCAATGGCATCAGAGGTTCTTTAAGAAAAGAAAAACAATTGTTTTTATACCACACATTTCATACTCACTATCTCCCAAACTGCTTTATAAGCCATGAAGACGTGTATTAGCCATTAGGTGACCACAGGAATGTTAAATGACACTAAGGGAAGTTAAACATATTTTTTTTTTGGAGTGGTCCAACGATAGACTCACTGGGCATCAACAGAAATCACTTACACAAACCTCCCCCAAAACCTGAGTTCTAGGGCCATTTCATTTTTATTGCCAAAGATATTTTCATTCTATTCAGGATAGTTTGGGACGTCTGATGGCCCAGCAGTGCCAGTGACCTGGGCTTTTGGAGCACTCCTCTGGAGATGGCGGTCAGGCTGGTTAGGGAGGGTTGGCACCATGGTCTGCAGCAACAGTGACTCCTGGTGGAGGGCCAGTGAGCTTGCTTCCCCATGGGAGGTTGATGTGCATACACGAGGCCGCCAGAGGGTTGCACATCTGTACATGGCACCAGGGACGGGGGTGCAGGGGTCATAAAAGGGGAAAAACTGCAGATGCTGTTGTGTGGTACCTGCTGCTCTGTACTACTGGATCTTGACTCACATGGAGTTAAAGTTCCTTTTTTGGGGGGTTGTGGAGACAGATCTGAACCAGGTAGAGATAAAATGTGAGTTGTTGAGGTTGTCGGTGGTTTTTTTGGGGGGCTCTGGATGCGAGTATTAAAAACCTATGCAGGAACAAAGCAGGATATTTTCACTTTAGACCTCATCTTTTATGTTGCTAACTGTTCACCTGCTGTGAAGTCATAACCAGCTGCTGAGGAAATGAGGCTAGCTTCACAAGCAGAAGACTAGGACTTCAGGGCAGGAAAAGCAGCAGGGATAGATTGATTCAAAAGTGACAATGAGCTACTTTTGTAGCAAATGTATTTAGTAATAAAGAATGGAATATTCTAAAATGTGATTTTTGGGGAGTGCTATGAGAGCTGAGCCCTGCTGGTGTTAAAATGTAATTGTTTTCAGGGATTTGGAACATTTGTGGGAAAATCAGCGAGGAAAGCAAGAGAAAGAGAGAGCAGGTTACGGCACTGCGCTGTGAACCTGGAGACCCAGCAGACTTCAGTTTGAATCCCACAGTCACCACTTGCATACTGTGAGACCATGCCAAGTCATTTAACCTCCTTGTGCTCCTTGGTTGCTTTGGCTGAGTTTGCCTTTCCAGTCCAAAAATTCAAAATAAAAAATTAAGAAAGAAGTTTACGTGACTTACTAAAAGTCACACGGTGAATAAGTGTCAGTGGTGGGATTTAAACCTAGGTCTCCTGGCTCACAACTCTGTGCTTGGTCCTCTAGGCTACACTGCCTTAAATACTAGGCTGATTAAGTGCATTCTCTTATAGCGAGCTGTACCAGAAGACAACAAGTCAGAATTCCCTGTGTAACTGTTATCCTTGCCTGACACTTGTAAATGCAAACTGCCAGCCAATCCCCTTACCCAGTGCTGTATCAGCTCTCCTCCCAAAAGCAGCTGCCCTTTGTGGGCCAAACAACCATTTTTTACAGCTCCATAGAGATAGATAAGCATGATGTAATGCAAGTAGAGTAGAAAAGTAGAGTAGGCTAAAGAGGAACCACCACAGATTATGTTTTCCATCCGGAGTGGAACTGCATCACATTATTACATCATTACCAGACCTATGTTTTCTCTCTCTCTCTCTCTCTCTCGCTCCACCCCTCACCCCCAACCCCAAGCTAGCTCTACTTCACCACCTCCTCCCTCTTCCTGTTTTCCCACCTTATCCGTGTTCACTTTCCAGTCTCTGTCATAAAACGTCCACGGTGAAGTCCCCCACTCATATGCCACTGATCCCTTCCACCTCCCTGGTGCTGCCCTGGTAGATCTGCTGAGAATATGGAGGGGCTCCCAAGCGCGGAGAACCACAAAGACAACATAACTTCTACTCCCTTCCTCCACCTGTTTTCCCACACCACCTTCGCTCACTGTCAAGTCTTGTTAAAGAAAAAAGTCCACTTGAATGCCCCTACTCACTGCCACTGATCCCTCCCACCTCCCTTATGCTGCCCTGGTAGATCTCCTGGCCTGGAGTACAGAAAGGCTTATAAGGACCTAGAGCCCCACTCTCCATCAGCTGCCTGGCATGGCTGGGGGAGGGGGGAGCGACCCCTGAGACCAAACTGGTTATCTTGTGTGACCATGGGGGACTGAGGACCAGGAGCCCATAGCCACCATCAGCTGCCTGGCACGGCCGCAACCGGAGCTCCCGAGGGGCAGTGAGCTTTCAGAGGATTGATTCTTCGTGCTCCAATCGGATATAGAAAAGGAAGTCTCACCTTTAAACCCATGCAACGATGTTCTTTACAACTCCTGATGAATTCTAAAAGAGAGTCCTCCAAAACAGCTTGTAACAGGATACCCACGTTTGAATGAATTCACCAACAGATGGCTAGCAGCTAATCAGCAAAAGTCTCCCACACACCAGAAGAGCAGAATTGGAGAACAGAGGGTTCTGTAAGAGTTAGACTCTTGGGCCCAAACCAACACCCCTTCACCAGTCCCAGCTCCTACCAGAGTAGGAGACAGAGTGAGGTTTGGCTATGTTGTTCCTCAGGCAATGTCTCTCTCTACCAGTCAAGGCTCCTTCCAGAGGAGGGAAGTGAGTGACAGGATATCTGGGCCATGCCGTTCCACAAGCAGCATCCCTCTGCTAGTCCCAGCTCCTGCCGGTGGAGGGCAGAGAGTAACAGAATGTCTGGGCAATTTCATTCTCCAAGCAACATCTGTCTGCCAGTCCAGGATCCTGCTGGTGGAGGGGAGAGGGTGACATGATGGTCATTGTAAGGCCCTGAGCAATATCCCTCTGCTGTTCTGGGCTTCTCCCAGTGGAGGGGAGAGGGGGGAGTGTGACAGGATGGGCCATTTCAGACCTTGAGCAACATCCCTCCTCTGGTCTGAGCTCATCCCAACAAAGTGGAGAGAGTGTTAGGATGTCCGGGCCATGTTGGACCCCAAGCAACATCCCTTTGCCAGTCCTGGTTCCTCCTGGAGGAGTGTCGAGAGTGACAGGATAGACCATGTGGGTCCCCAAGCAATGCCTCTCTGTTAGTCCCTGCTCCTCCTGGCAGTGGGCGAGTGGCAGGATAAGCCATATCAGGCCCTGAGCAATATCCTTCCACTGGTCCTGGCTCCTCCTGGCAGAAAGGAGACTGTAAGGATGTGCCATGTCGGGCCCCAAACATCATCCCCCCACTGGTCCTGGTTGTAGCTCAGCTACACCCTCAGTTGCCTAGCAAGCCATATGGGAGACTGACATTTCTTCTGGACAAGGTAGAAGCTGAACTAAAATAATGCATTATTTTGGTACGAGCCTCAGTTGTTTTAATGAATAGTTTCACACTAAACAGAGGATACCATACTAGTTAGTAAATTTTCAAGCAAGCTCTTCCAATGCAACTTTCAGCCCTTTCATATCAACATGAGTGATTTTCAGAAAAGGCAGTTTCATGGTTCTGTGGCAGGTATGACTACTGACGTGAATTTGTGAATGTCAAACCCGAAAAAAAATCTCACATTTGTTTAAAGACAGAAACAACAGCTCTCTCTCTCTCTCTCTCTCCCTCTCTCTATACCTAAAAACTTTGCATGAAACTTTCACACAACAAATACAGTAAATAGCAACATTATTTAATGCATCTTTTTTGAAATTCAGTATGAGGACATGAAATAAATGTTAACACTGTTAAGCCAACTTTACGGAGTTTGGTGTGATCTTGACATCTGCCATCTGTGAGACATCAGGCTTCATCTGTTTGCATGGCCCTACCCCAACTCTGTTTTCACCAAACCTGCTCTCCTGATACATATTTAAGTCAGGCCTTTGACTGTAAAAACTTGCGAATTATATTTATGGTTCAAATAATCTCTTTAAATGCAGTTTGTAGATACAAGGTGGGCAGTTTGACGACTAGCATGAGGTATCTTGCCAGCTGTAGAGTCTGCGGCTGTGGTGCTGTATGTTGAAGACTGGGTCATCCAGTTCTGAAGGCATAATGTGTTTTGTGTGTTAAGAAAGCAATAAAACACACTGGGGTGTTGGTTGTTGTCTGATTAACACACAGCCCAGGTGCATAGTGAAGCACGAGATGACCTGGAAAGCGCAGTTTATCAGACAGTAACCCACACCCAGGAGTGTCTCATTGCTCTTATAAAATGGGTTTGGTATTTGTAAAGAATACGATGGAGGCATTTTGATGTTGCAATAAATATAACTGAATTTATTTCAACAAATTCACAGAAAGATGTAAAATGGTTCCCTTAGTTTGGGGAAGTGGCAAAATAAGAAAATGCAAACAGGATGCTGCACTGAAGCAGGGTGATCAAATAAATACAATAAACTACTAACTTTGTGCCACTTTTTTGTTGCTTTCTGAAGTTACTGGTTATGTTGAATTCCTCATGACCAGGAAAGATGTCGTTGTTGAGGATGATTCCTTGGGCCTGATTTACAAAAGACCCCAGTATATCAGTGCAAGCTGCAGTTCACCAAAGCTTGCATTAAAGACGGGTGCGCCTTGACCCTGCACCAGATTCAGCAACAAGAAGGGTCCCAGCACCAAGGCCTGCAGACTTATCACTGGTGCTCCCAGACTCACTCACACATGTGAGCTGTACACCCTGGCTACCCTACTCAACCTGGAAGAGCGACTCATGTATCAGACATGCCAGCTCACCTTTAAAGCCCTGCATGGCCTATCCCCCATAGGCCTATCCAACTCCATTCGCTGTACTGCACCGACCCTGATCACGCGCAGCTCGTCAAGAGCTACCCTAGTTATTCCAAGAGCCAGGACCCTCTCAAAGGTCAGAGGGCATTCCCACAGTTCCACTGGTATAATCCTCCTGCCAGTGTCTCAAACTCACTAACCTTAGCTTGCTTTAAGCCCAGGCTCAGAAACTTCCTGCTTAGCTCTCAGTGAAGCAACTGCCGCTAGCCTAGTGTAAAAAAATATATATATATATATATACTCTGTTTGACAATGCTCACTGAGCTGCCCCCCTTCCTTTCCCCTACTAATTCTCCTCCCTATCTCCTCCCTTCTACTCCCACCAGCTCTTCCCGACCATAAGTTTTGCACCTTTTGTTATCTTTTGCTTCGTTGGAGATTGTATTCTATTGTAACAAAATTGTAATTGAACTGTAACTTTTTTGTTTGTAAGTACTGTGTCCCTTGTACTACTGTTCTGATGTCCTCTTTGTGACGAGGTACCTTTGTAAATGAGCCTCTGGCTCAAAGGTTTCTAAACTGATGTTTAACTAAATAAATAAATAAATAATGTTCCTGCTGCAGTCAACACCACTTACCTTCGCCTAACAAATGGCACATGGGAGGGGAATGATGGAGTCGGGCGGCAGCCTCTGGCTACAGACAGTCTGGCCCCAGGACTGGCACCGCGGTCTGCCCGGGAACAGAATCCTGGCATGGAGTGCAACCATCATGTCAAAACACAACAGTTACCTGCAGCAATGATACTCACACAAGAGATAACAGAACTGCAGCATGTTTCTTCATTGTAAATTCCAATGATGTAGGGACCAATGTTAGCAGACACATGATGGTGGTTGGGGGGGGGTAGGAAGGCTATACATTGGGCACTGCTGATGTCTGGGAGACATAGCTGCATCCCATCCCAATATGAATTTTGCTGGAGTCAGCTACCAGCAGTGGCCACTAGCAGCACAGAGGCCAGTAGACCAGCCCTGGGCTGGTCTAACCCCTGGCAGGTCTGGCCAGCTTTCTGAATCCCACAAACAGGGATGTTACAGCTTGCATCTGTCGCATGTAACCGTGTGTAACCCCTAGGTGGCGCTATCCCAAGGGCTACTACCCCTGCCTGCTTGGCTAGTAGCAGTTTAAGGGGCCTAGGTTCGGTGACGGGTGCCTCCACCCAGAGGTCAGGGTTGGTAGTGGTCAAAGTAGCTTGGGCATAGCCCTCTGGGACACTGTGACTCCTCTCAGTTCCCACTAGTGGCCCACTCAATACACAATGAGTACCTTCACAATTGACACTTATCACCAGGGTTGATTTCTCCAGTTTGACCCTGAGGACCCCCTGTAAAACAAGGTTTGGCAGCACAAATGACAACAGTATAGTACCCCCAATACAAATGGAAACCACAGTCAGTTTAAATGCAGAAACAGTAAGATCTGATTTATTCAGGGGGGGTTAACAAGGATAGGGGCAATCAGGTTAATTAGCTTACTCTCTATAATGATCACACTGTTATGCATGCAGTACAGAATTCCACCACACTATCACACACACACTGGGTACCCAGGTAAAAAAGGCAGATGGGCTAGCCAGGATAGTTGCCTGGGGTAGGCCGGCGTCACAGCTGGGTGGGGCCCTGGGATGGAAAAACAACATGCACACAGATAATTTGTAATCCGGAGCCGGAGGGCTCAGTTCGTGGAAAGGAAAACACAAAACAATCAGATGACGCACTTTGATTTAAGAACAGTTGCAGGGAGCTACCTTGACAATTACTCACGATACTCAGGCTAAACACAGGAAGGTTGATGACTGACTTGCTGGTTTGCCAGAGGAAGCTGTGCCCCTCGACGATGGATCCTTCTGTGCAGCAGGGTAGTGGGACTGGACCAGTGTGGCAGGGCCTATCTGTGTCAGGTAGCATGGATTCAGTCCGATTCTGACAGGGAAACACTTCCTGCACAAGCGCAGTTTACAGACAGAGGGTAAAAAGGATTGTGACTTCCTTGCAGTTCATAGCACACTTATATGCAAAGAAAATTACTATACCAGGCAGGCTGCTCCTTGATCCCGATCGCAAAATCACTGCTGTTACCCGGGAGCACTACAGTGGCTAAAGTTCCTGACAGGCCGATCACTTTCAGCAAAATCTTCAGTCTTCTACAGGGTGAGCCTGGTTATAAATCAGCAGCTTGCTTCGTTCTCTGCAAATTCGGATTCAGTCCGAAAAAGTTCTCTTCTCCCTCTTCAGGGCAGTAATCAGGCTAGCAGCCCTACAGACAGTCCTTCCATAGTTCTCCTGCGCAAACTACACCGCAAACGGCTGCTCGAACACACAGAGGTGTTGCTCCTTCAGCTTCCAACTCGATTCTGGCTTGCCAGCAGACAGCTCAGGGGCTTTCACTCAGACCCAAAAGGTTTGGTTGGTCGGTTCAGATGTCATTCACAGCAGAGCTCCCTCTATAGATGCAAAAAGGCGCCAACAGTCCAGAAACTACAACTCCCAGAGTCTCACTCCACACAGCCCCATTCCAGCAGGCTCCATTTGAGAGTCCCAAGTACTGATTGGTCCCATTTGGCAGTCTGGGACCAAAATGGTGGAGCTACATAGAACAGTTCATGCTGCATGAAAGGCAGGTTAGACAAACTATATTTTCACTAGTACTCTAAGTAGTTCCCAGCCACTAGTTACATCTTTCAAAAGTGCTCACTCTGCCCAAATAGTGATGGCAGAAACGGAGCAATTTGTCAGCAGCATGGGCGGGACTCGGGCATAGAAACACACAGTCCCCCCTCGCAGATTAATTATACTGCAATTGGGCAGCTCTTAAAAAGACAGACGCAGAGGCTTTAAAAGCACTTACTGGCAATCACATTTAAATGGCTTAGGTGCCGAACACCAACCAGGCTGTGAGCAATTAGGCAAGCTCTTGGAAGACTTTTGGGAATCCCCATTTGTAGGAGGGGTTACACCTGCATCGTTATGCACCACCCAGTTGAGTGCAAGGTTGCTGCAAGCCATGTTTGGTGCCACAGACCCTGCTGTCACCGCAGCCTGCATTCCTGAATTGGAACTGGCACAAATTTTGAGGCAAGGTACTTCTTGCATGAAGTTCAATTGATGCAGGTACCTTGTGTCATTTTTGGGGCTTTGTGAATTGGGCCCCTTAAGTTTCTCCTTTGTTCAACAGAGTAAGGTGCTGCTGCACTCTACTGTCATAGGTGGCTCTTCTTGCTGCTTGTTTCATTTGGACTCAGAAGCAGATTCTTTGGGTTTTTTTTCTTTAAATGAGAAAGTATTTCACTTCTTCAGGTTTTTTCTTTAAATCAGAAAGTATTTCACTTCACATTTGCCTGTCTGATTCAGACACTGTCCAGTGATGTTGTAAACTGCATTGAGACCTATTGTCTGTGATGGCCAAGCCGGCTTTGGAAAGTAAATTTACTGTGGTAACTGTACATTGTGGTTGGTGTACCTAAGACCGAGGCTGGCTTCCTCACTCAGTCATATTTAGTTTAGTTGCCGTGTTAGCCCTTATAAGAACAGATCCAGAAGCAAATTGTTTCATGCCTTTTATTGGACCAACTTAGATGTTACAAAAAGAACAAGGTACCTAAGCTTTGGACCAACCAAGTCCTTCCTTGGACGCTTATGACTCAATCAGGGCATCAAGGATGACAAGAAGCTAACACTGAGAGGTTCTCTGGAGTACTAGATGTTGAGGACTTCCAAAGTCACATCCTTAAACCTGCAAGAGTGTAGGTGGAATGCAGGAGGATCAGGTGACATCTTGGACAGGTACTTTCTAATAGTGGTCACAGGGCAAGCGGAGCAGTTCATATATAAAGCCCTGGTACTGCTCTCGGGGTATCAGCATGGCTCTGTTAGTAGCTTATCCTCCTCCTCTAGGTCAGAAGGTCGTGGGTTCTTGTCCCACTCTGGGATTGGGCTCATACCATAAGCACTGGCACCCGAGTGCAGTATTGGGGGGGGGTGCTGTAGTGTCGGGGTGTGCCATCTAAACCGAGTTCCCTTCTACCCAACTCTGGTGCTGTCCTGGTGGGTCTTCAGGTGGAAGTAAAAGAACCTAAAGGCACTTTTCACAAGAGCAGGTTGTTTTTCCTGGTATGCACAAAGACGACAGCCACCAGCAACTCGTAGTTCAAAAAATAAATGCTTTATTGCAAACCACAATCCCTGATGAAGGGTTCACACCTGAAGTGCCAGGGCTAGCAGTGGCCAGGGGGCACGTCTCTCAGTAGCCTATATTTAATTTGCAATAAAGCATTTATTTTTGTGAACTACAAGTCGCAGGTGGCTGTCATCTTTTGAGTGAGGTAGTCTGGATTTTGTTGTCACTTTGGGCTAGCTTCCCTATGCCTGCACCACCCCGTTTTGCCATTATTCACAGTTCTCTTTTTGGACTTTCAGTTTTCCTGGTGTCCTGGCCAACATTCCCCTTCCCATAAAACTGGTTAATGCCATTGTCCAAGGCTGATGACTGATGTGCAAAATGGCTCCCACTGTACATTCAGTCACTTCACTACCAGTCTCTCATTACATGTAAAGTGCTTTAGGACACCATGTGTAAGAAAAGCAGGAAGGGGAGGAGGGTAGTACGGAGTCAATTTGGATGCAAATCCAGGATTCCAAGAATAGGATTCTTAGAATGGGAGTGGTGTACAGGCCGCCATCTCAGACGGAGGAGTTAGACAGGGAACTAGCGGGACAGATCAGGAGGACCTGCGAGAAGGGTAGTGTGGTGATTGTGGGGGACTTCAACATGCCAGGAGTGGACTGGAGTACCCCAACAACCAGGAACAGAAGGGAACAGGTACTGCTGGATGCCTTCCAGGACGGCCTCCTGCTGCAAATGGTCAGTGAACCAACCAGGTTAGGGAATACCCTTGACCTTGTGCTGGCAAATGGGGACTTTGTGAGAGAACTTACAGTGGAGGAACCGCTGTCAGGAGTGACCACCACTCAGTATGGCTCACATTGGATATGGGCAAGGAAGGAGTGGAATCTGGCACAGAGTGCTGGACTTCAGGAGGGCCAACTTTGGGAGGATGGGGGAAGTGTTAAAAGGGTACCTGGCCAGAATTCAATCTAGTATGGACACTAACCAGAGGTGGCAGCTCATAAAGCTGGGGATAATGGAGGCAACCAAAACCTGCTGCAAGGCCCAGAGCAAGAAGGCTAGGGCTGAGAAACCGAGCTGGTTGAGCAAGGAGGTCATGGAAAAGGTAAGGAGGAAAAGAGCTGCCTTTAGGAAGTACAAGAAAACAGGGAGAGGGGAGGACAGGAAGGAGTACTTGATGGAATCGAAGGAGGTGAAAAGGGCAGTAAGGGGAGCCAAGGCATCTACGGAACTCAGGTGGGCACAAGGCATTAAGAAGGGGGAGAAGGACTTCTTTAGGTACATCAGGGAGAAAAGTAGCTGTAAGGATCATATAGTAAGGATTAGGAAGGAGGGGGGTTGGGTGGAAGCAGGGTGCGATAAGGCAGAAGCACTAAATGAGTACTTCTGCTCAGTATTTACTAAAGAGAAGAGGGGTGACACCCATGGGGAGAAATAGCAGAATGGGGGATAGGGGTGACAGATGGGGAAATTATGGAGGCAGAATTCAGGAGGGTTTGAAGGCACTGAGGGTGGATAAGGCACCAGGCCCAGATGGCATCCACCCCAGGGTAATGAAGGAGCTGGCAGAGGTCCTTTCAGGACCTTTGGCAGACCTATTTAATGCCTCACTACATTCGGGGTGTGTACCTCAGGACTGGAGGACTGCTCATGTGGTGCCCCTCCACAAGAGTGGCCCCAAGGATGAACCGGGAAACTACAGACCAGTGAGCCTCACATCCATCGTGGGTAAGCTAATGGAGACTACCCTGAAGGAAAGGCTGGTGGCTCTCCTAGAGGCCAAAGGACTACAGGACAGCGGACAGCATGGCTTCATATGGGGCAGATCCTGCCAAACCAACCTGGTGGAGTTCTATGACTGGGTAACTAGGCAACTAGACAGGGGCCATGCAGTGGATGTCCTGCATCTGGACTTCAGTAAGGCATTCGACTCAGTGCTGCATGGAAGGCTGGGAAGTAAGTTAGTAGGCACAGGGGCAGGTGCAAAGCTGGTGAGATGGGTAGGGAACTGGCTTCAGGGAAGGCAACAGAGGGTGGTGGTTCCTACTACATACTAAGGTAAGTACAAGAGCGAGAAGGCAGAAGCCCACAATGCTCTTATGCTAATCCAATATATAATAGGAAAGGTCGTACCCATTACTTATAAGGCCATCTAGTCTGTTTTTAAAAATATTTTTAGTTTCACTAATAACGACATTAAGCAGTAATCTGTTCCAAGGACTAACAACTCTAATAGTGAAAAATATTTACAACTTGATCTCAAAAAAGATTTTCTAACTAATTGTAAAGGATGTCCCCTAATGTTGTGATAACAGTTTTTAAATTCTAAACCAAGTTCCCATGAAAGATAGGGGTCATGAATGATGTCATATAATAACATAAGATCGCCTCAAAGGCGACGTATGGATAGGGGCATGAGTTTAAGAATAGCTAGCCTACCCTCATAAGAGACATTATATAGCCCAGAAACTTTTTTAGTAAATTTCTCTGAACTGTTTCCATTAAAAGGCCTTCAGATTTTTTATACGGACACCAAAGCTGGGAAGCATATTCCAAATGTGGTCTGACGTATGCTCGATACAATGGTAGCAACACTTCATGCTCCCTTGATCTGATGTTACGCAAAATGGACCATACGACTTTATTGGATTTGTTAATAATGTTATGTACATGTTTATTATAAGATAAGTTACTGTATCTGAGATAATAATGCCCAAATCTCTTTCATCTGATGTATCAAGTAGTATGCCATCCAAATAGTAGGGGGTTTGTAAATTTCTTAAGCCTAAATGCATAACTTTGCTTTTTGAAATATTCAAAGTCATACCCCAGTTCTTAACCCATGTAGTAATGTGATCAAGGTCTTTTTGGATAGTGTTGGCCTGGAAAGCAGAGGCACAAGGGCCACCTATTTTGGCATCATCTGCATATGTAATGGTAAAAGATGACCAGCCTGAGGTAAGATCAGCAATAAATGCCTGAAAAAGGCATGGGCCCAAAACCGAACCCTGTGGTACCCCGCTTGTCACTATGCCCCTAGCTGATTTGCTCCCATTGCTAGACACTTGCTGAGAGCGATTTTGAAGCCAATTAATTATCCAATTCACTACAACACTGTTTATTTGTAACTTATGAAGTTTGGTAATTAGAGCCCAATGTGGCATGATGTCAAAAGCTTCATTATAGTCAATATAAATAATGTAGCATGGCACATTTTTGTCAAGTAATAGACTGATTTGTTCATAGAAGCATATTAAATTAGTCAACCAGCTTCTGCCTTTTTTGAAACCATGTTGCTCAACGTCATGAGAGTCAAGGACAGGGGATATCATATCTTTAATTAAACCTTCTAATAATTTGCAGGTAGAAGAAGTTAAACTTATTGGCCTATAATTTTCCCAATTATTTTTTTTGGCCTTTTTTATGAATAGGGATGACATATCCCTCTCTCCAATCCTGTGGAACAAAATTCATGGCCAGGAAATAATCAAACATCAGTTTTAAAGGAATAGTAATGACATCAACTAATAAAAATAATAAGTGCCCAGCTATGTTGTCTGGACCAGGGTTGTATTTGCCTTTTAGTGATAATATTTTTTGCTTGATAATGTCAGTAGAAAATTTAACTGGTGGGACATTAATAGTATCTAACAAGATAGTATCATAAGTTAGTTTAGAAGTACCAGAAAAACGTTTGCAGAAATTATAATTAAACAAATCAGCCATTTTTTTCGGATCATGTATCAAAATATCATTGTCAAGTAATGGACCAACTTGACATGTGGGTTTTCTCGAAGAATTAATATAAGAGTAAGGTGGTGGGTGGGGAGCTCTCACACCCAAGGGTAGTGACAAGCGGTGTTCCATAGGGCTCGGTGTTGGGACCAGTGTTGTTTGGGATATTCATTGCAGATATATCATTGGACATCAAGAGCAAGATCAGTCTGTTTGCTGATGATACCAAGGTAGAAGCAGTGGTGGATGACCTCGGGGGATGGCAGTGGTTGCAGGATGATCTGGCAAAGCTTGAAACCTGGTCAGACACCTTGCAACTGGGGTTTAATGCCAAAAGTGCAAGGTGCTGCATTTTGGGATGAAGAACCAAGGAGGATTACCAGCTGGGGAGTGCAGCTAGCCCAGACAGAGGAGGAGAAGGATCTGGGGTGCTCATTACAGGGTCAATGAACAACTCGGCACAATGTAGGAAGGTAGCTGCAAAGGCCAACAAAATGCTGGGTTGTATTGCAAGGGGTATATCCTCGAGGAGGGAGGAGGTGATTCTGCCACTGTATAGGTCATTAGTTAGACCGCACCTGGAGTACTGCATGCAGTACTGGCGCCCATATCTGAAGAGGGACATTAAGTTACTGGAGGGAGTGCAGCGCAGGGTGACAAAGATGATCAAGGGGCTGGGGGACTTATCATATGAGAGGAGGCTGAGGGAGTTGAACATGTACTCACTGGAGGAGAGGGGGGACATGATTGAAACCTTTAAGTACATGAAAGGAATAAACAAGACAGGTACAGAGGGCTGTTCCAAAGTAAGGGAGGGAGGGACACCAGGGCCATGATCGAGACTGGGAGGAAGGAGAGGAGGAAACACTTTTTACAGAGAGGGTGGTGGCTGGGTGGAATCGTTACCTGCAGAAGTGGTATCCAGTAGAACAGTGGACTGCTTCAAATGAGGATGGGACAGGACAAAGGGGAGGGTTAATGAAGGGGAAGGGTGGAAGGAAGGGGCAGCTGCACAATAAGGGGTGCTAGCTGCACATTCGAGCAGACTTGATAGACCTCTAGGCCTTTACCTGCTGGCAAATTTCGTATGTTACGTATAAAAGTGCTATATAAATGCGGATTCTTCTTTGTCTTTGTTTGGATCATTTATATTTTTATGATTTTTGGTGATGTTGATAAAGTTGATGGTTACGTATTGTAAACCTTTTTTGTCTGTTCAACATGGTGACGTCTTGTGCTTTGAACTGGCACACACCCTCTCGGCCTCTCCACGCCATTCATAACTGGATGTCAAGCCATACATTGTTTAGTGGGCTGCTTGGTGTTGCAGTTGAGAGTGCTGCTGATGTTTTGAGTTTTTCCAGATCAGCTGCGGAGAGGGTTGGGTGTTTCTGGTGCATGTCCTGTTTCTGATATTTTTTATATACGGCCATCTGAACATTACTAGCAGGTTTCAGATTTGGGTCTTATGTCTGGTGAGCGGCTGATGGCAAGACTGTTGAGATGATGGTTAAGTTCAGCTCTTAAGTTGAGGAAGCTAGAAAGGCCAGATTCTGAAGCATCACTGAGGCAAAGTTTGGCATAAAAGCACCTGAAAGCATTGCATAGGTCAAAAACTGTTTTAAAGTCAATTTTTATGTCTCTTGCTGCAGCCCAGTTTGAAAAATATTTACTGCCCAGGCAGTTGGTCATTTTTTGGTATTTTGTTCATCTTTTTTTCTTTCAGTTCATCTAATTATTCAGTACTTCACTGAATGAAACTACTTGATTTTTCTTTTCAGTCTTTTATTTGACATTCATGAGAAGGTCTCGGTTCTCGTTGGTCAGCTTAGTCAAAAATTTCCTGCAAATTCTCCACAGAAATGACAAATTAAGACAAGGGAATTTCAGACTTTTGTTTCATCAGACACATGGGTAGGTGAGAGAAAACAAATGGTTGCTGACATGTCTTTAAAAATTCCACAGGGTGGCAACAGGATACCACTGACACTGCACCCAGAGGGGAGAAGTACCAGTGCCAGTCACAGGTTTACTGCTCTATAATGCACCAGCCGGAGAGGCTTGCTGACCAATCAGAACACAGGATTTTCTCTATCCATTTTGTAAAATGCATTCATTTGTACTTGTTTATAACCACTCCTTCCCTACAGCTCTACTGAACAGAGTTCAGTATTGGGAGGGATTTTGATTTGTAATTGAGCGACGTGTGAATACTTATACTGGGAGCTATGCACAAAAAGTAATTACCTACTTGCTGCATATCCATGATATGTAGGCAACCCTATGTTTGAAAGTCATGCACTGGGGTCTCGTGGACCCTGGCAGCATTCATGAAACGTGTATGCCCCCTTTCCACACTTGATTCCCCCATGCATTCATGTAGCTATGTGCGTGGACTGTCCAGGGGAGTGATGGGGCGTGTCCACACTCTGTGCCATTCGCACAGGCACGGAGGGCTGGTGAGGGTGGTGCAGGACATGGCAGCAGGTACCCTGCTGTATCTGTTGTGTGCCCCCCCACATAGTACACCCGCTGGCCATGGCAGAACATAAACTCCCTCCACCATGCTGCCCCAGCCATCTGGTCAGGAAGGGAGGGGTGGTGGCAGCCATTTGGGCACTTGCTTGACAATTGTAATATTCAGGATTCACACCACCCCACACTTCCCTGCCTGGCACAGAGCAGAGGATCCATGACTAGACCAAGATGGGCATCTGACTGGATGCCCACCTGTGTCCACCGATCTGCCCCCTGCACACAAGCATGCCAGGGGGCAGACAGGTGCCTGCAGGTAGCTGGCAATTGTGCATGCTGAGCCCCACGTGCTTGTCTGTGGGTGCGGAGCTGTGTGGGCTGGATGCGTGCATCTTGCACATAGTATACCCTGCACCCCATAGTGAATAGCTCCCATTGACAGTAGTCATGCTTAATGTTTTTTTAGTATGTAATGTGTTCCAGTCTTCATTTTCTACCTGTATTTATGCAATAGGCGTGGACACGGAAACCATTACATAAATGCTGATATTGCAGCTACTGTATAGACACAAATTTCATTTATGTACATAGTAGCGGCATCATCCTGCATCTAGTAGCTACATCACAACCCCGCCCCCGAGTACTTCTGCAATACAAGCAGTACCTGTACCTGTTGCACTAAACCTCCCATTCAGTAAAACACTTGTTTTCCAAAAGCAACCAGCTCACTGAACAGCAAACGAAAACTCTTTCTTTCCCACTACTAGCTTTTTTTAAGCAATCGACCCGCTGCAGTGCTCACACTATTTGTTAGAGTCTCTACCGCCACCCACTCACTTCCTTCAGCTGCCTTTGCTGCACCGTTCCTGCTCATCTTCAAACAGGGCAAAGTTAAAAAAGTATTATACTTTTTTTTCAGCATTACACTTGGCTCCAGAACAGTTTTTTGCATCACCCTACGACTGCTTCCCTCCAGTCTGCTCTTCTTCTTTGACACCTGGACCGGATATCAAAGCACATCCTTCCTCTCTCACTCAGACCGCACACTTTCAATTCCAGTGCTAACAATGGGGCTCCTCTCTCACAACAAATACCATAAGCCATATATAACTGCCACACCAAAAGGAAAAAAGAAAAAAAAAAGAAACTGGGTAGCCGTAAATGTTTTTTTCAGTGTCCTGCTCCTCTTCTGCAACCATGAAGCGTAACTAGTTGGTGTCACTGAACTATCTCAGTAAACCAGCTCACTAAGAGGCGCTGCCATTTTTTCCCCCCAAATATTCAAATTTCAAACTGACCACCAATTGAAACACATGCCAAGGATGTTAGGTGCATCAGGACGCTTCAGTATTTCTAGCAACCGCCTAGACACCACTATGCAAAGTGGAGCTATGCTAGGAGCAAGCATTTGTCAATGCCGAATGTTTGCTTGCTGGTATTGGCATTGGTAGTGCAGAAGTTAGAGAGGTGCATAATAGGAATGGTAGTGAAGTATTGAAGTAATGCCAACCCCCACCCTGCAGAGACTGACAGGCATTGGGGGTGTACCTTTGGGTCATCAGCCATAACATTCACGCCATTCCACCTCACCCCACCCTGCAGACAACCGACAGGTGTCACAGTGTGCCTTGAGGTCTTCTGCCCTTACGCTCACCCCATTCCATAAGGAAATAAGCTGAGACAGGTGCAGTAAAGGAGAATGGGGTGAACATTAGGGCCGAAGACCCCAAAGCACACCTCAATGCCTGTCAGTGGCTGCAGGGTGGTGGTAGGGGTGGAATGGCATGAGCATTATGGCAGACGACCCCAAGTCACACTCCCGACGCTTGTCAGTCTGTAAAGGGAGGGCATTACAGTTGGAAACCCTAATGGCCTGAGCGTTTGTTGGTATTTTTGCTCCAAATTTTCAACATGGGCTTTTGGGACCCCACCTCATGAACAGTGGCAGTATTATTTCATTACTCAATCCCAAAAGGTGATTTCACACAGTGAGTGTGCCATTCAGCGCCACAGGTGCAAAAACGCATTTCGGGCAGGATGTGAAAAATGACAGCTATACTGTTCATGAGGAGGTGTGAAGAAATGGCAATGTTGAAAATCTGGAGTGAAAATATGAAAAAGTGGCAGGTTACGAGTGTGCATAGAAACTGTGCAACGCACGCTTGTAACGCAGTCATTTTTATGTCGCTTGCACGCATGTGCAAGAAACATAGTGCCATCATCCGAGTTTTCGGAGGTGTGACACCCCCTCTTCCAATTCAGTCAGTGAGTTTGCAGGCGCAGCCACAGTTCTCCAATGAGTGCTGCAGCTATCTATGACAGCAGTCAAAATGCAGTGGCATACAGTTGAAAGGGAGAGCTCCGCTTCAGTGAGCAGAGCTCCCCCCCACACACACACACATACGCACGCAAGCACGCATATTGCATGCTGATGAACCCCCCCATGCACACACTGTATGGCCGACGGGGGTGCCCAATCCCCATCGGCTCCACGCCCAACAAAAAGCTGTCCAGGTGCCACGCTGGGAGCCACCCCAGCGTGGCAAATCTTGTTAGCTGACGGGGTGCCCAATCCCCCATCAGCTCCAGCCCCCCAAACAGCTTTTTCAGCTGCCACGCTGGGAGCCCACCCCAGCGTGGCAAATGTCCCGTGTCGTCAATTAAAAAAATAAAAACCTGTAAATAAAAAACGGTCCCTTGCAATCTCACTGCCCCCACCCGCACCCACCCACCGCGCACCTCTGCCTCCCCACACCCCCTCACCCCATACATACCTCCAGAGCTTGGCACGACGATCTCGTGGACCGAGAACACGCCTGCACTCTTCAAAGCCGACCGCGAACTGAGGAAATGCCGGTAAGCTGTATAATGAAATAAATAGGGTTTTCAACTTTGTTGCATATCTCAGGCATTGTTAGAATTTTGGGCCCAAATTTTCCAATATAGGTTTTTGGGACCCCTCCTCATGAATTCTTGCACTGTCATGGCGTTAATCGGGCCCGGCGGTATTTCGCCATCATGGAAATCACCTTTCGGGCCGACAACGAAAACGACACTGCCAGTGTTCATAAGGTGGGCTCTCAAAAGCCTATGTTGAAAATTTGGTGAAAAAATTCCTAAAATGACTGTTTTAAGCTGCGTGCTGCACAGTTCTCAGCACGACTGTAAGTTTGCGAATTTTCAATATTTTCACCCAGATTTCCAACATTGCCATTTCCTTACCACACCTCCTTATGAGCAGTACAGCTGTCATTTTTCAATATCTTTGCCCAAAACGTGTTTCCGCCTCATGTAGCTCACACAGCGCAGTCGGTGTGCGAAATCCATGTATGGGACACATTAAGAAAATCACAGTGACACTGTTCATGAGCAGAGGTTTTAAAATGGCTATGTTGAAATTTGCAGAAAAAATCCTAAAATGACTTGTTTGATCGTCGCGTTGCACTTCCTATGCATGCTCAGAAGTTCGCAAATTTTCAATATTTGCACTCCAATGACTTCCAAATACCTAAACAGCACATACAAGCAAGCTACATTTGGCATTGACAAATGCTTGTTTGGAATGTTTTCACCAAATTTTCAACATGGCCTTTTTGGGACCACTACTCATGAACAGTGGCACTGTGATTTTGTTAATCTGTCCCGAAAGTTGATTTTGCACAGCAACTGCGCCATTCTGTGCCACAGGTGCAGAAACACATTTTGGGAAGGATGCAAAAAATGACAGCTGTACTGTTCATAAGGGGGTGTGAAAAAATGACAATGTTGGAAACCTGGAGTGACAATATTAAAAAGTGATGAAGTTACGAGCGTGCACAGAAACTGCACAACGGACACTCATAATGCAGCCATTTTTGTAGTTTTTTCACCAGATTTGCAACAAGGACATTTTGGGACCTCATCTCATGAACAGTGGCACTGTTTTCTTAATTTATCCCGAAAGATGATTCCACATAGCGACCGCGAAATCACCCTTCGGGACCAAGAAATGAAATGACAGTGCCAGTGTTCATGTGATGGGGTCCCAAGAACCCCATGTTGAAAATTTGGGACCAAAACTCCACACATTTGCTGAGATATCAACCTAAGTTGACCCCCCCCCCCCATTGACTGCCATTAAAGGGCTTACTGTCATTTCTTCAGTTCCCGGTTGGCTGTTCCCAACCTCCGGAGGTAAGTATGGGTGAGGGAGGGTGCGCAGAGGGAGGGTGTGCGTTGGGGGAGGGGGCCGGCAGGGGCGGCGAGGGACCATTTTCTTTTATGGTTAAAAAAAAAAAAAGGTGTCATGGGACTGTTCTTTTTTATAGGTGAAATATTAACAAAACAGATTTCGGCACACTGGGGTGGGCTCCCAGTGTGCCCGAGTACTGGGGGTGATCAATGCTGACCCGGGGATTGGGCACCCGAGGTCGGCTGAGAACATAGGGGCATGGGGGGCGGCACATCCGACACCAGGAGTGGGCATCGAAAACATCAAAGAAGTATTTTTTGGCACACTGGGGTGATCTCCCAGTGTGCCACATTAATGGGGGGGATAAATGCTGACATGGGGATTGAGCACCCCGATGTTGGCAGTGGATGGAGAATGGAGGATGTGGGGCAGGCAGCAGCATTGGGAGGGAGCTAACTTTTAAATTTGTTGTCCTGCTCTGTGCCTGGTTGAGAGGGAGGGGGGGACTGCTGCTACAATGACGAAACTGCCCCTGATTGCAGCAGCAGATTTCTTTCAAGTGCAGTGCTCACTCGGAAACTGCCATCATCGGCAGCTTCAGCATTAATTGGTGGCCGAGGGGCACGCCAATTAAAGCATCCACTATTGGCCACAAACTGCCACACCTCTGCAATGCTCTACTATCTCAATATGTTTCTTGTGCGCTGCAGGTGCAAGCAAATATAAAAACTACAAAAGTCTCCAGAAATTTATATAAAAAAAACAAACAAGTTAAAACAAAATTTCCTGCACTATTCTAATGGATCCCTACTGCATAAATGAAATACCTCAGAGACCTTGTGGAATACATAATTTATTTTCACTCTGTGCTGTTTGACCTTGGGCACATCACTTGTGGCTTACGCCATTTGTGAGGTTACCCAAGGTCAAACAGCACTAGTGAAAATAAATCATGTATTACACAGGTCCCTGTTGTGTATTTATATATATATATATATATATATATATATATATATATATATATATTGTTGTCATTTTTCTACATTTTTTTGTTCTGGAAATTGACTATGGCAACTCAATTAGCATTTTATTTTCAGTAAGAAACAACTGAACAATTTAATCCATGAGACTGGCATTTTGAATATTTTCTTTTTAGTTTTATTTGTTTAATGATATGCTTTTGATGTTCGAGTGTGTCATCGGTTTGGTGGTGGTGGAGGGAGGCTGCTGTCAAATTATGATTATTCACCTAGCCTTGTTGCATTTTGTCAGGTATGTTAACTACTTGGTGTCAACCAACAACTGGCAACATGGCATGGAGAGAGAGTGGTCTGATGGCTTCTGGAACACATTGCTGTGTGTTGTGGTAGTGTGATGGGGCTATTTGGACAATTATTAGGACAAGAAAGCTTATGATGCAGCTCAGATGAAGATATCATATATTGACAGGACTAAGATGTATTAGAAATATCTGCACCCTAGACATGTCACCGCCCTGTACGATGGTATAACCTCACACCCTAGACATGTCACTGCCCCATACAATGGTATAACCTCACACCCTAGACATGTCACCACCCCGTATGATAGTATAACCTCACACCCTAGACATGTTACCGACCCTTACAATGGTATAACCTTACACCCTAGACATGTCACAGACCCGTACGATGGTATAACCTCACACCCTTTACTTTACAGTACTTTGAGCAAAACATCGTTCATCGCCACTGCCAGCCTAGTATATATCCTCCATAGGTACTTTTTGGGGTGGGGGCATCTTAAATAAAAACATTAAAACCATTAGTAAAACAAAATGCGTGCAAATCTCATGGGGTACAGTACTGAATTCAAATGTAACCCCTAGGTGACACAATCCCAAGGGCTACTACCCCGGCCCTGGAGACCCCCTGTAAAACAAGGTTATACACAGCAAATAACAGCAGTACAGTACTCTTGCACAAACTGGAACCACAGTCAGGGTAAATGCAAAAAAGAGATCTGATTTATTTAAGGGACTTGAACAAGGGAGGGGCATAATCAGGTTAATTTGCTTAAAGGCTATATCAATCAAACAGTTATGCATGCACTTCAGGGTCCATAAACAGTCACACACTCTGGGTACCCAAATGGAGAACGGTGGGCTAGCCAGGAACGTTGCAGCTGGTTGGGGCCCTGTGATGGAAGAAAACAACATGCACAACACACACTATTTGTAATCCGGAGCCGGAGGGCTCAGTTCGTGAAAAGAAAACAAGACAATCAGATGACACACTTTTAGATTAGGCTGTTGTTGCAGGGAGCTAACCTGATGATTACTCACGATACCAAAGACTGGACACAGGCTGGACAAAAATCGAGGCAGCAGGTGGTTAATCTGGAGTGCCAGGAGAAGCAGGGCCCACACGAATTGCCGAGGCGTCGTTCCTGTTCAAGCGTGGAGCAGGGAGCTGATCCCCAGGCAGGTCTCTCATCAATGGCTTTCTCTGTGCAGCGGGTAGTCTGGCTGGGCCAGTGTGGCAAGGCCCCGGCCAAATGGAGACAAATTCGGATACAGTCCGTTTTGGGCTGGATACAGCTTCCAGCAAGCAAAACAGTTCACACAGTGGGGAACCAAATCATGACCCAGTAACAACTCACAGCACATTTACATGTAAGGAAATTCTACTGTACCAGGCAAACTGCTCTCCGGTCATGATTGCAAAGTCTCAGCACAAACCGGGGATTCAAAAGCAGCTTGAAATCCTGACAGGCCGATCGCATTCAGCAAAATCTTCGGTCTTCTTCAGGTATGAGCCTGGTAAAAAAATCTGTGGCTTACTTTGTTCTCACAAACTTGGATTTAGTCCGAAATAATTATCTTCTCTCCCTCTCAGGGGCAGCAGGCAGACATGCAGGCCACAACTCAGATCTTTCCACAGTCCTTCCGTGCGAAACTACTCAGACGGCTGCTTGACTGTCTCAAGCTGTTGCTTCTTCAGCTCCCAACTTAGATCTGACTCAACTGCCAGCAAGCCTGGGACTTTCCCCAGAATCCAAAAGGTTTGGTTGGCTGATCTGTCTGTCAGTCACAACAATGACTCCCTCTTCAGGTGCAAAAAGGCGCCAAAAGCCCAAAACTACAATTCCTACAGATTTTGACTCCAGACAGCTCCTGTAGTCCGGCTCCATTTTAGGTCCCACCAGTACTGATTGGTCGAATTCGGCAGTCCAGGACCAAGATAGTGGAGATAAACAAAACAGTCCTTGCTGCAAAGAAGGCAGGTTAGACAAACTACATTATCATGATCACTCTAAATGATTTTCAGCAAATAGTTACATGTTTCAACAGAGCTCCCTCTCAGATTACTTATGACTGCAATCCAGGCAGCTCTTAAAGAGACAGTACACAGAGGCTATACAGGCAGTCTCTGGCAATCACATTTGAACTGCTAAAACGCAGGACACCAGCCTGGCAGTGAGCATTTAGGCAAGCTCAAGGAAGACTTTTCGGGAACCCCCATTTTTAGGGGGGTTACACCAAGATAACTCCCTGGTTTACCAAAATGAATGTGCTCATTTTTGGGAGGTGGGTGGCAAATTAAATCTCTTTGGAGAGTTGTCCAATATATAGCGAATATTTTGTGAAACATTTATGTAAAATTTCTTGGTGTGTGTATCTTTCGTCCAGACCTTAGTTCGATACTGTGATGGCTCTGTTTGGACTAGACTCCCCCAGTGTATTTAACATTTCAGGGTCAAGGGGCCCCACTGGAGTTTGTAGATTGCTGTATTTATTTATAGAAATTGTTTACCTGGGAAAACATACAGAGATACAACCTGGGGGAAGGGAAGAATTACAGGGGCAAAAACACCATACGCAGCAGTCAAGTAGGCATACATAACAGCAAATATATAATAACAGAAAAGTACATTAGACCCAGTACAGGATTATACAGTAATTTACAAAAAAAAGAGGTACAAAAACAGCAGTCATGTACAGTATGCAAAAATGTGCAACAAATATTTCAGGACATTCACAGATGAACTTTCAGGTACATGCACAACGGGATGTAGGCAGTATCTTAAGGGACTGTTCTGGCAAAGGAAACACTGGGGGTGGGCTGACGCCCAAGGCTAAGCTAAGGTGGATAAAGCAATGGAGCCTGATGGGATTCACCCCGGATTTCTAAAAGAACTAAGGGAAGAACTAGTAACACCACTGACTACCCTTTTTAATAAATCATGGGAGGATGGTGTGGTACCTGAGGACTGGAGGAGGGTGGATGTGATTCCCCTTCACAAAAGTGAGAGCAAGACAGAGGCAGGAAACTACAGACCTGTCAGTTTTACCTCAGTGGTAGGGAAAATGATGGAATCACTTCTGAAGGAAAGAATTGTTGAGTACCTAGAGGCCAGTGGGGCACAGAACCCGAGGCAGCATGGATTCACAGTGGGAAGGTCGTGTCAGACAAATCTAATTGATTTCTTTGACTGGGTGACCAAAGCAGTAGACCAGGGAGGGGCTGTGGACATGGCCTACCTAGGCTTTAGCAAGGCATTTGACACAGTCCCGCACAAAAAATTAATAAACAAATTAGCCAGCCTGGGAGTGGGTCCCAGGGTGGTAGCCTGGGTAAAACACTGGTTGGACAACAGGATATAGTGGGTAATAGTACATGGAGTCCACAGTGAAGAAAGGAGGGTTACTTGTGGGGTACCGCAGGGTTCAGTACTGGGGCCGGTCCTTTTTAATGTCTTTATAAGTGACATTGCAGAGGGACTGGAAGGGAAAGTATGTCTCTTTGCAGATGACACAAAGATCTGCAACAGGGTTAATACACAAGGTGGGGTGGAAAGGATGAAAAGGGACTTGGCAAGGTTGGAGGAATGGTCAAATGTATGGCAGCTTAGATTCAATGCAAAGAAGTGCAAAGTAATGCACCTGGGAAACAAAAACCCAGGGGAAGAATACACAGTGGGTGGTGAGATACTGACAACAGCAGAAATGGAACGGGACCTGGGGGTAGTCATATCAGACGACCTAAAAGTGGGTCAGCAATGTGAGAAGGCAGTAAGGAGGGCTGGGGGGATATTGAGGTGCATAGGGAGAGGCATCACCAGTAGAAAACAGGAAGTTGTTGGCCCTTTGTGCAGACAGTTGGTAAGACCACATCTGGAGTATTGTGTACAGTTCTGGAGACCCCATCTCCTCAAAGACATAGACAGGGTGGAGCCTGACCAGAGGAGGGCAACCAAAATGATGCAGGGTCTGCATCAGAAGACATATGAAGAAAGGCTAAAGGAACTAAAGATGTATAGCCTCGAGGAAAGGAGGGAGAGGGGGGACATGATAGAAACTTTCAAATACCTCAAGGAAATCAACAAAGTCCAAGAGGGTAGCATCTTTCAGAAAAGGAGATGTGCAAAAACAAGGGGGCACAATTTGAAGATAGAAGGGGGATGGCTCAGAGGTAATGTGAGGAAGTATTTCTTTACAGAGAGGGTTATGGATACATGGAACAGCTTTCCTGAGGAGGTCGTAGAGTCAAAATTCAAGAATGCATGGGACAGACATAAGGCGATTGTAGTGGAGGGTAGGAGGAAGTAGGCTGTTGGTTAACTAGGACCTGCAGCTTATCTGTTAGGTAGGGAAATGGGCAGACTAGGTGGGCCAAGCGGTCCTTATCTGCCATCAAATTCTATGTTTCTATGTTCCATAACTGTGGGAATCTATAGCAGAAGGCAAGCTGACCAGACTTGTTTTTGCACCTGGGGGTGAGGAACTGGGTTCTGGAATGGGAGTGTAGGTTGTGCCCGGAGTCTAGAGAGGGGGTAAGCAGATTGTTTAGCTAGCTAGGAAGTTTGTTAAAGTTTTGGACATCCACACATAACAAAACAAAAAAAAAGAATCACTGAGCAACACATTTTGACACAGTGCACACACTTCCACGCTCAGTCTATGTCTGTTACACCACAGCAGAAAGCTGATGTGCTGTATTATGCAGCATTCATGCAAGTTGCCCTACGTGTTACACAGAGGGCCCATAGTTTTCCAAATCAGCCTAACTACCCCCATACCAAAAAATAAATTGGCACCATGTCCACTGGGACAAATTAGTCCCTACCTAGAACATTAGTACCTGACTTGTGAGAGGCAAACTCAGCTTCTCTTGGGACTACTCAACCCTGCAGCTTCTGGAACCACTCAACCCTGGAAGCTATCCATGTGGCAGCTGCGCTTGGTGTTCAGGCACCAGCAGGAAATCTGAATTTGAGGACCCCCTATACAAACAAAGAATATAAATACTGGATTTCATTACATGCACCACTACACGTGTAGCATATGTTCTGAGATGCCCTTATGACAGACAGTTTGTGGGTAAAACCACAAGAGAACTAAAAACAGGCTCTCTGAATACAACAGCTGCATCTCTCGAAAGGAGAAAAAGAAATCCTTGGTAGCAATGCATTTCACTATAGCTGGGCATAACTCAGCGTCGCTGTGATTCTCGAGATTGGAAATGGTGGAAGAGAACCCAAGAGGGGGCAACAGAGACTTACAAGTGAGACAGAGAGAAATGTGGTGGCTCCGCAAACTGGATACCCTGAATCAAAATAAAGGCATGAATGAGGATGAAGACTGGAGCATCATTCATTAATACTCCCTAGGTTCTGGTGGTTTTTTGAGCCATGTACTGGACTCTTCAGAATCGGATGATCAACAACTCCTGGCGACAGTTGTGGGATATATGTCGACGTTCCTTCTTTGTTACAACTTTATGCTTATATTTTGCCTAGTAGTTATTTTTTTGCTTAGGTGCTGTTTTACTGGTCGATATGTACACTTCTCTACCAAGCATGATAGTAGCATAGAAATGGGAGCTGATCAACATAAGCTAGTAGCTGAGCATCTGGAGGAAACTGGGAGGTCACAGCGAGGGGCAGTCTTGTCCAACACTTCCCCTCCCACCTGGCAACCCCAGGTCATTGGGGGACACCCCCGGGTGTTCCCTTCCTCCATTTAGACCATCCTGCACTTCTATCACTAAGTGCAATACTACCAGGTAAGTTACTGCGCTGCAGTAGCATCATTGTAGATAAAGACTAATTGTCATTACTGAACTTAACAGGCTCAGTGAACTAAATAACTTCCCCATATTCCCCCGGGGATATCCAGGAGTGTGGAAAGGAACAATAAGTGACATAGGACCTGGTTGGAAAACCCAATTACCTTTTAAGGTAAACAAATGAGTTTTTAAACAACTAAATATAAGGCTCTGCACAGCAACAGCGGGAGGCAGTATAGTGCAGTGGTTTAAGGCTCTGAGCTGCAAACCTGGAGACCTGGGTTTGAATCCCACAACCCCCACTTGCATACTGTGTGACCCTGAGCAAGTCACCTAACTTCCCCTGTGCTCCCAGGTCACACCTGTAAACAAGTTTTCAGCTTAGTGTGCCACTCCTGGTTAAATAATTGTATAAAAAAAAAAAACATGTGAATGAGCTATACTTTATGTTCTGGAACACGAAAGCGCTGATTTCACGGATAATGTATATAGCATAAAATGATTCCTCGCTAGCATGAGGTAGCATTTGTTTGAAATAAAATACAGCATATAAAAGCTCGTACTCAATGCAAAATAAATTATTATGTTAAAAAGGGGATTAAACAGCAAGCTGAAACTGCAGGCATTGATGCAGAGTTTGAACTGGTGAATCAAAGTATATGAGAATGCACTTTACAACTACAGGAATGTTGCATAGTACTGTTTAAAATGGAGATGTTTTTCTTTTCTTTTCTTCTTCTTTTTTGTTATATTTAGCATGCTTTTTGGGTGCCAGTCTGCTGCTATGGAGCAATATAAAATACTGTATTGTTGTGCTGTGCTTTGTGAACAGCAAGTGTTGCTGTAATAGAATGCTAAAATGGTGGATTTTTTAAGGATTTGTACCTCAGGAAGCAAGATTGAAAATAATTTCTTTGGATGGTGTACTTTATAATTTCTTGCGTGTTTTAAGTGACAGCAATATCTGCAGCACTTCTGCAATGTTGTGATGTATGTTTTATAGTGATAATTGTTATTGATGAAAAATTTCAGAAAAGCACTACCATATACAAGAGCACATGAACAACAGGGCAACAAACAGTGGATGTGTTCCATTCACATAGCAATGAAACAAACAAGATTACAGATTACAAAAGATGTATTAATGAGCTAATTTATACCATCTATAATACTATCAGAGGTACAAAGATATGAGGTATTGCATTAGGCATTGTGGCCAACGAAACCTGTACAACATCTGGCAAGTTAGACTGCAACATAGGAATATTGATACATGAAAAAGAAAAGGAAAAATAATTGCTGTGGCACAAAGGTTGAATCAGTAGCTAATTTATATAATACCCAAAGTCTCCATATTTCATCCAAAACTGTATAGGTACTAGGCCACTTGTATGCTCATAAACATACAGGACATGGTGCTGTAGTTCACTGAGCATATTGGGGGGGGGGGGTAACCGGCATCTTATCGTAGATATGTATGTCTAATACTAGCAGACACATCATGAAAACTGATATAGAAATGTATAAAGAAATATTTAGTTTGAAAAGTGGCTGTCACTTTATAGATGGATTGAGTCACACCAATGCCTGTGGTGGAAGGTGATGGGAATGATTGCATACCTCATGTATATTAATATTCTGAATTAGTTTGTTTTTTCCCGACTATACAGGTGATCACTTCACCTTAATAATGTGGAGTTCTTGCATGAAATGTTAGTCATGGATGTTATTTTAAGGTGGCACAGTCATAATAAAATAATATCACTGCAATATTAAGTAGGAGTGGTACTGTAATCATTCTGTCTTCTGTCATTACATTGCTACAGAAGGCTCCTCCAACAGCTAAATTGGCAGCCCATCACTAGGGCGTTAGCATCCAGAGATCAGCCCCCTACTTGTGCCCACCAGTCTCTGGAACCTAGCTCAAGAGAATGCTATAGTTCATTTTTTCTTGCAATCCACCCAGTGACAACAGGTGGTAGTGATAGTGACTGCTGCAGTCTAAGAGACTGTACTGGTCTCTGACTGCTTTTCCCACTTCTCTTACTAAATGAAAAGAATACATCAAGAAAACGTCTTCACATCACTGGTTCCTGTGCAAAAATATAGCCTTAATTTTCCCTCTTCTAGGCAGTTTTCCTGTCATATCAGGCCCTGTTCATCGTGTGGGAACTAATAAGATAACCAAAGCAATTCAGTGATCTCTCGGCTTTGTAGGTTCCAAGATATTGACGCAGCAAATAATGGCTTTCTTATCTTGTGTCAGGTTGCCACTCCATCAGGACTAACTCCTTTTTCAGCTTTGTCAGGCATGCTCCTGGGATCAGGAATTAATCCTGAAATATGGTACTAACGGTGTGACTTAGTTAGCACTTTGGGCCAGGACACTAGGGGTTCAGGACATGATTATCCAGTGCTAACTCTGAAGTGCAGGATTGGGGACGGAGGTGTGCTGCTTTGTTTGAGGTGCCATCCTATAGATAAAATGTTAAACTAAGGTCCCTTGTGGCCACTCAGTGACCCAGCAGCAGCAGCACAGTGTGTCACCATGCCAGTAACTTGGGTTCAGGCAACAACTCAGGAGCCAGCAGTCAGGTAGCAAGGCAGGGAAAGCACTGCCAATGTCAGCACTATCCCAGTCAGAAGGTATGGTGACGGTGGTCTGACACCACAGCCCTGGGGAGCAACGCATGTGCTCATTGTTTCGTCACACCAAGCATGGAGGGTAGGTCATGCAGGGAAAGGGAAAGAAAAAGAGGAAACCAGGGTACCATCTGCATGACAGTCTTATACACTGTCAGGCCCCACTCTGTGGTGACCTCCAGCATGAGGACAGTGGGGGTGGTTGCGGACAGGGATAAGAGGTACTGGGGAAGCCCAGACAGACCTGAAGCCCAGGTGGACAGGTACCAGAGGACAAAAAGCTACTGTATGTAGAAAATAAACTGAAGCCATTTGTTGCCTATCTCTGGCCATCTGCATGGAGGTAAAAGATCCCGATGGACTTTTCATGACAATAGACAATTACCTCCAGTGTTCCAGTGAGCATTCCTCCATCCATCAAATAGATTGTAATGGAATTGCCAATGTCTGTGTGTGCGGATGCCAAGCACTTAAATGCTACAGATGACTAAGCCTTGGCAGGTCTCACAGGATTTCATAATACATGTACTGTAGTTGCTGATATTACTTGATGGCGTGTTTGCCAGTTAGACTCTAGGAGTTGTCGGACCATAAATGTGAAGACAGAACATTTAAGAGTTGCTGTACCCCAAATAAAGGTGGTCACTCCCTGGGAGCATCACCGTTTCCATGCACTATGATGGAACATGAAAGGAGCATACTACAGATTTTGTCTGCAGACTTACTCACAAGCAGCAATCAACCCACATTGGGTTTCTGCAGGTAAAGGAAATGTGGTAGAGTACCACAACTTCTGTAGTCAATGACAAGCTGATGTTTTGGCCCCCCCCCGTGTGGTTAGTCCTTGGGAGTCACCTTCCAGTTTAACCCTGTTTGGCTGGGTTGTACCTTGCTGAGTAACCGCTTGGTATTATGAGAAGGCTGTTCCGATCTAAACTTCAAAAAAAGTGTCCATCCACAGCTGTAGCCGATTTTCACTTGCCCCTCATTCTTCACTATGAAATAAGCTCCCTTTTTTGTACTTGTCCTTTAGAGAAAATTACTTGTCCCAGACAGGAGACAATAGGATGTGCACACCTCTGAATTAAGGTGTCATATAGGAAGTTTCCACCAAGTTGTCGCTTTTTGGGCTGCTTAACAGGCAAGAGAAAGAAGTAGATAAATGAAGAAATATTTTATATTTTAAAGCTGGATGACTTGCACTTCCTTTGTTGATGTGCCCCCTGTGAGTAGGGAGCCCCCAGTGGCCAATGGGATTGCTAATGCCCCAGGCCATCTGTATGTATCAAAAAAAATTCCTCTCCTTCTTCAGTTGCAAACCACCCTTCAGTGTTTTCACTTGATCCTGAGAAACTGTTAGTTCATTGTCATGGGATACAGACATTACTTTTATGGATGTATTGTAGTACCCAGCATGAAATACTGTAGACCAAGTAGAATTCTCCAAAATCCCTTAACATCAACCCCCACTACCACCAGATTTAAGGAAGATCAAGGGAGGGAAACCTCCATGTATGCTTGACTGAGGAATGCTGTATGCCTATGAGCAGGTTTAGATTCACGTGTCAAACATGCACACTCACTGGGACTTAAGAACCAGTGAGGGTAGAGCCCCTGGTGACTTTCCAAGAGCTGACAGATAAAAAGCGTTCTTCTAGATTCAAAACTCAAACCCTAATGACTCAGGTAGGTGTCGAGCTGAACTCGGGACTTACAGAATCACTTTTCCTTTGTGTCAGTGACAAAAGGCCACATTTTCACTGGTGAAACTCTGCTACTAAGGAAATACAGGACAGTGAAGCATTTTTGTTTCACCTTAAATAAAAAAAGAGTCACAACTTCTTTTAATTAGACTGATCAGATAAGGAACATTTCATTGGATTATTGTAAATACATTGCCATACACATTTTAAACAAGAGTTGGCAACAGCCAACAATAGCTGCTTTTTTTGTTGTCCTTGTTAAATTCTTTGCTAACCAGGTAAGACCCACTAGGCACAAGTGACTGTTTT
Organism: Neoceratodus forsteri; assembly: GCA_016271365.2. Taxonomy (NCBI): domain Eukaryota; kingdom Metazoa; phylum Chordata; order Ceratodontiformes; family Ceratodontidae; genus Neoceratodus; species Neoceratodus forsteri. Next base: position 1,476,741,272 of record CM057453.1, on the reverse strand, counting down.
CAGGATAGCTCAGCTGCGATGCAGTAACTCATGTCTTGTTTTTGTAGAGTCTGAATGTTACCAACTTATACAGTGCATTCAACCAAACAGGCAAGGCTAAATGCAACATCTAATTTTCAGTTGGTCTTTTTATGTTCGCCATGCATGCACAGTGAACATTTTGTTATTAGAGTGGCTTTTGAGGTATGTGACACTGTCAGTTTAATGCAGAGTGGTAGGGGCTCGTCAGTGTCACAGCAATCATCAGTCAGGCTGGTCATGACAGTGTTCTGGCTTGCTGGGCAGAAATGTTGTGTAGTTCAAACGAGAGAGACGAGTCGTCTCTTTTCTTAAATCTACATAACGCTGCCCAGCAAGCGCAGCTGATCTGTCATGATCAGTCTGCTGAAACTGTCCCTCGCAGGTTGAATTACACCCTGCAAAAACAGAAAAACGTCCATCGATGTCTGTTGCTGCCTCCGCCCTTACTATCCCCCCTCCCACCAGACCCTCCCACTCAGCACCCACCGGTGCCTTTACTGCCCCCTCCACCCGACCCTCCAACTCAGCACCCACCACAACCCCCTCCCCACAAACATAACACCGACAGTTGGGGTGCCCAGTCCTCAGTGTCACCACCTGAAATAACGAAACTCGTTTGTTTTTTATATACCCTGTAACAAAGAAAACCATCCATTGATGTCTGTTGCTGCTTCTACCTTTACTGTGCCCAACCAGCCTACCCTCCCACTCAGCACCCACCACCCCACCCCTACAAACATAACACTGACGCTGAGGGTGCCCAATCCCCAGTGTTGCCACCTGAAATAAAGAAAACCGTCCCCAGTAGTTTTTTTTTCCAACATACCCTGTAAAAAAGAAAACTGTCCATCGATATCTGTTGCTGTGCCACAGTTACTGCCCCCCAACCTGATCCTCCCACTCAGCACCCACCATCCCACTCACCCCCCAGCCCTTACTTATCTACTGGGGGTCCAACACCATAATCCTCACTGGACTGCAGACACGTTTTCACTCTTCAGCACCGGACTGCAAACTGAGGAAATCATGTATGCGGTTCAGTGCATTTCAGTGGTTGAACTTACTGGCATAACTTGGTCATTTTTGCCACAAATTTTCAACATGCCTTTTTTGGGTCACCCCACCTCATGAAAAATGGCAGTGAAATTACACAAATCTGTCCCGAAAGGCAGGGCTGGCATCAGGTGGTGTGCAAGGGATGCAATTGCATCCAGACCCTGAGTGCAAGGGGGCCCCAGAGTCCTATTTGCCCAATATTAAAAAGCTCTGTGCTGTGCCTGCCTGCATGCTGCAGAGCGCAGCACACCCCCTGCCTGCCATTTAAATCTGCACTGTCTGCTCACAGTCTCGACTATGGCTTACTTAGTGTAGCCCCGCTCTGGCACCGTCCTACAGAGGGTCACTACCCCTGCCTAGATGGCCACAAGCCAGGTTAAGGGGCTTGGGTTCCTAAAGCTGTATTAAGGGGGTCCTTTCCCAAAAGGTAAATAAAAATGCTGGTGCCTCCACCCAGAGTACATATTAGTGAGTCTGGTCTCTATTAGTACAACCCCCCTGGGATGTCGTACCATCCCACCTCCCCAAACAGTTACCCCAGTCATGGATTTACCAGGCTTAAACAGCTCCTATCCAACATTCCAGTTTCCATTTCAGCTAATAACATGCTCACTAAAATCAGGCTCTTGAGCCAGACCTTTGCAAAACAGTAACAACATAATTTATTTACATGGGGAGGGTTAGGACAGGGTAAGTGGAAAAGAGGTGAAGCAACTTTTTGGTTTTGCATTGTTTAAAGATTTTACAATTCCCACAATCACTTTCCCTTTTATTTTCAGAAACCCCACATTTTAATGATTGCAGCCACCAGTATCTATCTAGCTAGCTAGCTGCTGCGGGTAATCCCAGTGCCCAGCTCCATAGGTCCCGGTCCAGAATGTCACCCAGATTCTGTCCTCGGGTACCCAGATGTTGGATGCAGGCCTGAGGCGAAGCTGGTCAGCCGGCATTGGTGCACTTAAAGAATTAAAGTTCACTTTTTACCTTTGGCCTTGATCACTTTCCTGGCTTCCTATGCCAGAGGGCACATCTAAACTACATACAGTCCCCAGAATGTGCAGGGCAGTTCCTGCTGTTACTCACGGTTCTGCAGAATCAGTCCTTGGGTGGCACAGATGACTGGAGTCCTGGAGTTGGAAGCAGCACTTGCAGAACCAGGCTCGATGTTTGAACCAGTGGAAGGAGATACAGAGGCTGCCACTTGGATCTTCAGGCTTGATGGAAGGTCTTGCAGCTTGTCTCCTTCGGCCTATCATGGGCCTGTTGCAGAGCCCACCAACCACATGGGAGTGGCCCCACGGCATGGCTCCCTCACAGGTCAGAGCACCCTAGCACTCTGGTACAAGACCCATGCCCCCCCCCCCAGCCAGAAGACCCCACTTGATGGGGGTAGCGAATTCTGCACCTGACCCTGGAACTGAGATGGCAACCTCAGACTATCTTGTGCTTTTCTTTCAGTTTTCTGCTACGGTGTGTAGCCAGCGGTCTCTGTTACCTTCCTTGTCGCCAGGCCCCGGGGAGTACAGAGCCTGAAAACAGGGTTACCACAACAGTCTCTTTTCTTGCTGTATCTCAGGAGCAGACAGCAGGCACTCACCCCAGATAAGCATCTACTTGTCCTGCTTTCACAGTCTCTCAACTTTAACACAGCTGAATTCTCGATCTGGCCCACACACACACACACATACACACACACACACACACACCATTCCAGAACTCTATCTCAGAAAACATTTCAAAAGTCTCTTTTTCTCACTGTGCAGGTGCATAACAATCCTCCAGTCTGAAGAGGCTCCCTCTTCACAATCTTCTCATTTTCCTTTTCTCACACTTGCCTCACCGATGAGGTGCAGATGAAAGTACCTGTATTTTTCCAGGCTTAGACGCAACCTTTGTCCTTTTTCCATGCTCGGGACACAACCTTTGTCTTTTCCCAGTCTCAAGACACAACATCTTCTTCATCTCACCACTGTGGTGCATCTCTCAGCCCCAGCAGACTTTTCCAGGAACCTTCAGCTTTATCTTTCTTTCAGCAAAGCTGCTCACTCATCTTTCTTTTCTTTCCCTCTAGATGGGGGAAAACGTGACCAGCCCCAGGAGGCAGATGGCTGGCAGCCCCCAGGCAAGGCCCTCTTGCAGCTTTGTAGTCCCATTCTCTCAACAGGGGCAAGAGCCCCCCTCCCTGTGGAGAGGCTGTCCCCAAACTGACCCAAAGTCCAAATGTTCTGTCATTTTGGGAGCTTTTTGGCAGCCCCCTATTGGCTGGAGCCACTGTCCTTACAGAAAATTAACATGTATGAGGCTCCCTCAACACCTCACTGGCTGTTCAAAATGGCGCCAGAATAATCTCCAGTATTTTCCCGCCAACAGTCTGTTTACAAGCCCCAAAATCTTCTTGGCATGTCCTGGCCCTTTGATTGGTCGGATGGTATCACATGAGCTGCACTCATGGTTGCTGTTGTAAACAGTCCCACTAGAGATCTTACAGTGTCCCAGAATTAAACAGTTCCTGCAGCTAAACTCTACACTCTTATTTTACAATTTCCTCACAGTTTGGTAGCCACCCCCATGTCCCACTAAGCGACTGCACTATTCAGCAATTCCCCTCTACCCTTTTGCTGTTGCAGTTATGATCCGCCCCTCTGCAGCATATATATATTGATCCCATTACAGTGCATACAAATCCTGCTTTAACAACCCTCCTGAAGTCAGTACACTATGTTGGGTGATTTGTTTCCCCGCTTTAGCAACCCTCCTGAAGTCAGTACACCATGTCGGGTGATCATTTTCCCCACAGAACTGTAGCAGACCCTTGTTTCTTTCAGGCCCCTATGCCATTTAACACTTTATTTATTTTCCCTGCCTGTCACTAGCTCTATTCACTTTTCCCCATGCTAGACAAGCTCCTGGCTCATTAATATTTATGAGCCACCTCATCATTATTCAGGAGGCGGCCCCGAATCCCTGAGTGCAATTGGCGCTCACAAAACCTCCTTCCTTTCTCTTTCCATGGCCTCTCCGGCCCAGCTCAGGTCACCGGTCCCCATCTTGCCTGCCAAAGGGACTGGGACAACCGGAGAGGCAACAGAAACAGCTGCCAGAAAGGCTGAAAGAAAATGAGCTTTGGCGCATGTGCAGAGCTTGCCTGATACTGGAGTGCCATAAATGGGTGGCGGCTCTGCACTCCAGCTCCCCCGGCCCTGCTCTTTCAAGAACTAATGCGGGTGCTGGAGGGAAGGCCAGGGGACCACTAGAATTTACAGGGAACACAGCCAAGACTGAGGAAAAGAAATGGGGGACAAAACACCAGGCAAAGGGGAGCCCCAGAGGGAGGGGTAGACAGACAAGTCCCCAGGACAGGGGTTACACTAGGGTATGCCGGGGCCGGTGGTCAGACTTGTGGCCACGTAGTTTGCACTCGTATCTGCTGCTGTGTCACTCTTGCTGGCTCCTCCTCCTCCTCCTCCTCCAAGCTGAAGCTGTGCCTGTGTTCCTTCTCTCCCAAGTCCCAATGGTGTCCATCCATTCCACCACTCTGGCACATGGTGCACATGTTCGACTGACAGTCACCTGACCAGCTGCTTAGTTGGTCAGGTGGTTGGGGTAAGCCTCACGGGGGAGTCTCACGATAAGCGATTGCAGTCTGTAGTGTGACTGAGAGAAGTCGGACGTGCTGCGCTGTCACTCTACTGAGCTGCCCTGCTCGACATACTAACTATAACTAAATAGTTGCAGTTGTCTGTACTTCTTTCTAGTTTCTGTGGCATCACTAGAGTAAAAAAAAAAAACACCACACAACACGCAGTACTGAGTTGATGTGTGGCGGGTCGGCGGAAAAGCCTTCTGAATGGGCCCAAGAGAGAGAGAGAGAGAGAGAGAGTTCATTCATTCACTTCACCATCACGGTTGGATTGTGCCCAGCCTCAGCCTGTCTGGATGTTGTGGCGGTGAGGTGGGGTGGTGAAAAACGTGTGGCAGGTGTGAGATCTGTATCTTCTAGAGAGGGAGTGTAAGTTAGTGTGGTGTGTGAACTGAACCACACGGTATCAAGTGTGATAGCCTGACAGGATTCAAGACTTCAGACACAATACTGTCTCTCTCTGACACTACACTGGAATAATGTAAGTTTTTTAATAGAGAAATGGAAAAACAATATGGGAGGGGGGTGAATCACAGTCCTGCACCAGGGCCCAGTAAATCCTAGTGCTGACCCTGCCAAAAGGTGATTTCACGGTTGCTGCGTGAAATCATCTTTCAGACAGAACCTGAACATTTTCTCCACCCTTGTTCATTAGGAGGGGTCATAAGAAGGCTATGTTGAAAATGTGGGGTAAAAATATTAAAAAACAATAAAGTTATAAGCCTATATTGAAATTTGCAAATGCAGGCTTGTAACTTTGGTAATTTTCAATATTTTGACCGAAAACAGCAATTTCTTCATAGCACCTCATGAACGTAACAGCTGTCATTTTTCAAATCCTGGCCAAAATGTGTTTTCGCACTTGTGGCACGAAATCACCTTTTGGGCAGGATTTAAAAATGTTCTCTGCCCTTGTTCATGAAGTGGGCTCATATGAAGGCTATGTGGGGTCTCAAGAAGGCTATGTCAAAAATTTGGGGTAAAAATAAGAGAAAACAACAAAGTCATGAATTTACATTACAGTTTTTCAGCGCACCCATGTAACTGGTAATTTCAATATTTTGACCTCAACTTTTCAACATAGCCATTTTTTCACACTACCTCATGAATGTGACAGCTGTCATTTCTGAAGTCCTACCCAAAATATGTTTTAACACTTGTGGCGCAAAATGACGTTTCAGCCATTGTTTTGTAAATGACACCTGTCCTGCTCAGGAGTGGTCATAAAAGAAGTTCCAAAGTACAGCAGCTGTGAGTCGAGCAGATGGGCTGGTGTTGCGTTAAGGGTTGCCACCCCAGAGTCAATAAATGTCCACACACATAGCACTCAGGCAAAGAAATAGTTTTCAAACAAAAAGTATCAGCAAATGCACATTTATTTCAACCAGGGCTCTCAAAACCCCTGACGAAGGCTTGTGCCAAAGCACTGGGGTAGTATTAACCCCCAATGCCCTGTAGATGTCCATACAGTCCAAGCGCTAACTATTCTCCTGCTTCTCCTTGGGTCCCTTTCAGTGAGCTTAATACTCATTCAGTTCTGCTCAGCCCAGTAAGTCAGTAAATCATTAAACTCATTAAGCGCAGCACTTCGCGTCCTCTGCAGTTGCCTCTTCCCGTAGCACTCAGATCTCACAAAGTCACACAATGACCATACAGATGGTCTTCCCGCTTCCAAAAATCTCCATATGGAACTACTGGCACACTTTCTCTTCTCTCACCACCTCTGCGTCTCTTCTCCTCTGCAACTCCCTTCTTCAGACCTGCCCGAAGGGTCCCTTCTCCCGCTGAACTGCTGCCTGCTCCTTCACCGTCAGGACTGTCCGACAACCTGCAGCTGCGGGAAAATAAGAAGAGAGAGCAAGGGGGAAATCCAAGAAAGCCGCACAAGTGAGTCTGGAAAGTATTCCAAATAGAAACTGCTTAGGCAATGATGGCATACCTCTTCTATGCCTTTCTAAAACCTTTAGAGCACCTGCTTCAGTCCTCTTTTCCTCAGTCACCATAGCATGCAGCAGCCATCTTTCTTGCTGGCTAGTGGCTGCAAAACTTAATTTCAACCCCTGCAGTAGACACCTCCAAGTCACTCGTCAGGCAAGCAGTTGTGTGCCACTGTAAGGCAGATCCACAGGGACCTCATATTCCTTCCCGGGTGACACGATCTCCTGTTGGGCTAATAGGGGGCAGTCATGCAACAGAATAAGGTGCCTTCCCTCCCCGAGGCTAGAGGCACCTAAGACAAATACCAGAACCTTGCCTTGCCAGTCTGCACCAGACATTTTGGGCTGGAGAGACAAACCCAGGTTGTTTGGATGGCAAGCAGTAGCGGCCAGCTTTCACCCATGTTTATATTGTATTTGCACAAGGGTACCCTGCTCTGATGAGATGCAATCTTTCTTTCTTAGTGGGTTCCTGCTTCTTCCTATGTTTACACTTTATCTGGGTTTGTTCAGCTATGCAATATATCTTGTTTTCAGTGGGGTAAGGATTTTAGCAACTTTTATATTGCATTTACCCAGAGTAGCCCAGGTGAGATTTATCATCTTTTTTTCAGTGGGGTTCACCTTTTACTCATTTTTACGTTCGCTTGCACGCATGCGCAAGGAATGTTTTGGGAGAGTAGCACACTTTGGAGGTGTACCTCTCCCATCCAATGCACTGCTCTCTTGAGCAGGTGTGGCGGTCCTGCACCAATGGGTGCAGGAGCTCTATATGACAGCAGTGTTCCTTTGCTTCAAAGGAAAGCACCGCTGCCATACTGAGCACCGCCATCCCCTCACGTCACACGCTCCCCCCACGCAGCGCCCGCCCCCAAAGCTTTGGTGCCACGCTGGGAGCCCACCCCAGCATGGCAAGCGTTGTTTGCCGGCCAGTGCTGCCAATCCCGTCGGCTCCGGCCCCCAAGCCATCCTGTTGCCACCGCTGGGAGCCCACCCCAGTGTGGCAAGCACGTGCGATTTCTTTTGCCGACAGGGTGCCTAATCCCCGTCGGCTCCTCCCCGCGTGGTTTGCCGCGGCGGTGCCCAATCCCGTCGGCTCCTCGGCCCCACACATCTTCTGCCATGCCGGAGCTACCCCAGCGTGGCAAGCGTCCCACGCGTCTTTTTTAATTTAAACCTGTAAAATAAAACGGTCCCACGGTCGTCTCCCAGCCCCCCACAACCCGCACCCACCCACTGTCCAGCCTCCCCACCCCCACCCATACTTACCTCCGGACTCTGGCGCACGATCTTGGGTGGACGGGAACACATCTGCACTCTTCAAAGGCGCAGCGAACTGAGAAATGCGGTAAGCAGTATAATGGGCTAGATAGGGGTTTCAACTTATTGCATATCTCCGTCATTTTTGGAATTTTTGCACCAAATTTTAACATGGGTTTTGGGACCCCTTCTCATGAATGATGTCACTGTCATGGCGTTATTCGGGCCGAAGGGTGATTTTGCAAAGCACTGCGCGGTCACTGCGGCGAAATCACCGCCGGGCTCAAATCTTCTGACGATGACATCGTCTGAAGAATTAAACCATGGTAATCAATTCAAAATTAAACAGACTTGTTCGGCGTGCATTGCGCAGTTCTTACGCAGGCTCGTAAGTTCGCGAATTTTCAAAATTTTCACTCCAGATTTTCAACATTACCATTTTATCACACCTTATTATGAGCTGTACAGCTGTCATTTTTCACATCTCACCCAAAACGTGTTTCCACCCATGTAGTGCACAATGGCGCAGTCGGTGTGCGAAATTAATGTATGGGATACATTAAGAAAATCACAGTGACACTATTCATGAGCAGAGGTCTTAAAATGGCTATGTTGAAAATTTGGTGAAAAAATTACTAAAAATTACTGTTTTAAGAGCGTGCGTTGCGCAGTTCCTACGCACGCACGTACGTTTGCGAATTTTCAATATTTGCACTCCAGATTTTCAGCATTGCCATTTTACCACACCTCCTCATGAGCAGTACAGCTGTCATTTTTCACATCCTGCCCAAAATGTGTTTCTGCTCATGTAGCTCACAGTGGCGCAGTCAGTGTGCAAACTCAGTGTGTGGGACACATTAAGAAAATCACAGTGTCACTGTTCATGAGCAGAGATCTTAAAATGGCTATGTTGAAAATTTGGGAAAAATTCCTACAAATAACTGTTTTACGAGTGTGCATTGTGTAGTTCCTACGCACGCTTGTAAGTTTGCGAATTTCCAATATTTTCACTCCAGATTTTCAACATTGCCATTTTACCACACCTCCTTATGAGCAGTACAGCTCATTTTTCACATCCTGCCCAAAACGTCTTTCCGCCCATGTAGTGCACAATGGCACAGTCCGTGTGCAAAACTTAATGTATGGGACACATTAAGAAAATCACAGTGACACTGTTCATGAGCAGAGGTCTTAAAATGGCTGTGTTGAAAATTTGGTGACAAAATTCCTAGAAATGACTGTTTTAAGAGTGTTCATTGTGCAGTTCCTATGCACGCTCGTAAGTTTGCGAATTTTGAATATTTTCACTCCACATTTTCAACATTGCCATTTTACCACACCTCCTTATGAGCACTGCAGCTGTCATTTTTCACATCTTGCCCAAAACGTGTTTCCGCCCATGTAGCGCACAATGGCACAGTCGCTGTGTGAACTCAGTGTATGGGACACATTAAGAAAATCACAGTGTCACTGTTCATTAGCAGAGGTTTTAAAATGCCAATGTTGACAATTTGGGGAAAAAATTCCTTACAGTGACTGTTTTATGAGCGTGCATTGCACAGTTCCCACGCATGCTCCTAGGTTTGCGAATTTTCAATATATGAGCAGTACAGCTGTCATTTTTCACATCCTGCCCAAAACGTGTTTCTGCCTACGTAGCGCACAATGGGGGTAACAAAAAGGTCTTGCTGACAATTTATTGTGCAAATACCAGCAATCGCACAGGGCATTAGGGTAATGCACCATACATGCCAAACACCACTACAAATACCTGCAAGCGAATGTTCGGCTTTGACAAATGCTTGTTATGTTTGTGCTTACGCAAAGTGAACATGTTGGTATGATACTGGATTTTGAGAGATTTGTCACTGTCAGTTCAATACAGGGCAGTCTGTAAGGGGCTTGACAGTGTTAGACCATTCACCAGCCAGGCTGGTCATGACACTCTTCCTGTCTTGCTGTGTGGAAGTTTTGTGTAGTTCAAAGAAATGAACTGCCTGAATCATAGGGTGACTCTTTCCTTTAATCTGCGCAACGCTGCTCAGCAGGCAGAACTCATCAGAGTCATGATCAGCCTGCTGTGGTCCTCCCCCCCCCCCCCCCCCCCATGTAAAAACAGTCCCTCCTATCCTCTGCCAACTATCCCTCCCAGCTCCCATTGCTTCCCCTTCCTTCTTAATTTTCTGGCACCATGGTGCCCAGTCCTCAATGCTGGCTAGTACCCCCCACCTGGCTTGTTTTCACTGTGCGACACCAGGAAGCCCATCCCCAATGCTGCCAAGAATAACACCAACACTGTGGTACCCCATTCCCAGTGTGAGTACCTGAAATAAAGAAAACCATCCCTCAGTTTTTTCTTTATTTTTATATTTTTTATTGCTGTAATTCCACAATCCCATCCACTGCCAAGTATCCCTCCCACTTCCGCGTTGCTGCCCATGCCCATAGAGGTTAAACCAACACTGGGGTGTCCAGTCCCCAATGTTGATACCTAAAATAAAGAAAACTGTCCCTCACAGTCTTTTTTTTTTTTTTTTTTTTAGTTTTATACACCCTCTAAAAATGATCTGTTGATGTCTTTTGCCACCGCTGTCCCCCTCCCGTTGCTACCCTCCCCCACCTGATCCCCTACTCAGCACCCACCACCCTACACTTCCCTAGCCCTTACTTACCTACTGGGGGTCCAATGCTGTAATCCTCTCTGGACCAGACACACGTCTTCACTCTTCAATGCCGGATGGGGAATTGAGGAAATTAGGTATACAGTTCAATGTGTTTTGAGCTTGTGCTTATGACATGGTCATTTTTTAATATATTCCCCCAAATTTTCAACATGGCCTGTTGGGGACCCCACCTTGTGATCAAGGGTGGTGAAATCTTTCAAATCTGGCCTGAAAGGTGATTTCAGTTACTCCACAAAATCACCTTTTGAGCGGTATTTGAAACTTTTCACCTACTGGGCTCATGAGGTGGGGGTCATAAAAAGACTGTTGAAAATTTGGGGTCAAAATATAAAAAAAAAAATAAAGCTATGAAAGTACATTGATATTTTTCAATGCTCACTCATAACTAATAATTTTCAATATTTTGACCCCAAATTTTTTACAGTGTGATTTTTTCACACCACCTCAGGAATGTAACAGGTGTTGTTTTCTCAGAAGTTTATTTGGATATAGATACATAGACAACGATGGCAGAAAATGACCTGTCAGCCCATCCAATCTGCCTACCTTACATAACTACTCTGCATTAGCCCTGGTGGCCCTTTGTTACATACTAACGTACTAAAATGCCAGCAGAATAGGCCTAATGGTCTCTTGAGTCTGCTCGATTTTCAGCACCTGCACTGAGGGCTGATTTTGGTGTTCCCCCTCCCCCTTGGGTTATGCTGTCCCCAGTCCCAGATGTTCCACCTGTATAGGGCCTGGTCAGATTTACCCTCCCCCTGTACCTGTCCCATCCCCTCTTAAACCCGTCCACAGTCTCCACCTCTACCAGCTCCCCGGGCAGTGCATTCCATGGCTCCACCACCCTTTCAGTGAAATAACGTCTTCTCCTCTCCCCTCTGAGCCTGCCCCTTCCAGCTTACACCCATGACCTCTTGTTGCCCCACCTTCCTTCCTTTGGAGCACCCTGACTGGGCGTCCTTTATTGATCCCCTTCATGTACTTAAAGACCTCTATCATGTCCCCCCTGTCCCTCCTCTCCCTCACTAGGAGTGTAATGTCCCTCTTTAAATGTGGTCTCCAAAACTGTACACAGTACTCGAGGTGTGGCCTAACTAAGCAGTTGTACAGTGGAAGGATCACTTCCACCTTTCTGGAGGTAATTCCCCCTGGTGATGCATCCCAGCATCCTATTTGCCCTTGCCGCTGCCCTTCTACAGGTCTCTGAGTTGTTCATTTTGACATCTACCACCACCCCCAGGTCCCTCTCACCCTCCATGATTTGAATCATGTGTCCTCCCAGGATATACCCCTGGCCTGGATTTCTGACTCCCAGGTGCAGAACCTTGCACTTCCCAGCATTGAATTTTAGTTTCCATTGCCCCTCCCCCTTCTAACTAATCCCATTTGCCTGTCACATGCCTGCATGAAGTCATTCATTGATTTGGCCTGTACCACCACCTCCTCTGGTAGCTTGTTCCACTTGTCCACCACTGTTTTTGTGAAAAAGTGTTTACAGACCTCCCTTTTGAATCGTTCCCCTGTGAGTTTAAGTGAGTCCCCTCTTGTCCCTATATTTGAGGTCAAGGAGAAATGTTCCTTGGTGTCCACCGTGTTTATCCCATGCAGGCACTTGCATGCCTCGATCATGTTGCCCCTTTCCCTCCTTTTCACTAGGATATTCTTGTTCCAGTCCTGCAGCTTCTCCTTGTATAGCTTGCCTCCAAGTCCCTGGAACATCTTGGTTGCCCTGTGCTGTAATGTTTCCACCTTGTTGCAGTCTCACCTCCACTGTGGACTCCAGTACCTTACGCAGTATTCCAGGTGTGGTCGCATCAGTGACCTGTACAATAGGAGGATCACCTCCTGACTTCTACTGCTTATCCCCCTCCCTATGTAATCCAGCAACCTGTATGACTTGCCCGCAGCTCTGTTTCAGTGTACTGTTGTTTTTAAGCTTTCCAACATCATGGTCCCTAGGTCCTTTTCCTCTGTGGTGCATTCCAGTTCCATTCCCCCCATATCATACTGCAGTCTTGAGTTCCTCTTCCCAGTGCGACTCATTTTATATTTTTCTGTACTGAAGCCCAGCTGCTGGATCTTTCACCAGCTGGCCAACCTGCCCAGATACTCCCAGAGTTCCCTTATCCTTTCATCCATGTCCACCCTTGCGCAGATCTTTGTGTCATCTTTGAAGAGGCACATCCTGCTCTTGATGCCTGCCTCTATGTCACAAATGAATACATTAAAATGTACCGAACCCAGCACCAACCCCTGAGGTACTCCACTTGTTACTTCCCTTACCTCTGAAAACTCACCATTAACTACTACCCTTTCTGTTCTTCCCCTCAGCCAGTTCTCCACCCGAGTTGCCAATTTTATTCCCACCCCTAAGTCTCTTATTTTCTTGACCAGCCTCCTGTGAGAGATGGAGTCAAAGACCTTGCTGAAATACAAATATAGCACATCTACTGCCTGTCCCTTATCTGCTGCTGTGGTCACCCTGTCGAAGAAGTCAACCAGATTTTGCTGGCAAGACCTTCCCCTCATGCACCCATGTTGTCTGGGGCCCTATAGCCCCATTTCCCTCCAGGAAGTCCACCACTTCTTCCCTTAGTAAAGACTCCATAATTTTTCCCACTATAAACATTGAACTGACTGGTCAAATTCCCTGGCTCATCCTTCCACACTTGCACAGAGGGGCCATGATCGCTGTCCTCCAGTCCCTAAGGACCACCCCCAGAGCAGTTGAATATGTCTGCAAGTGGCCCTGCTATCACTACTGCCATCACCTTCAGCATCTCATCATGTCCCATAGATTTATCTGTTTTCAACCCTGTAAGTTTTTCCAGCACCTTTTCTCCATTATATTAACCATGCCACTTGAGACCTTTTTCTTCTCCGTTCCCCACTTAACCCACATTCTGGCAGTGGCCAATCCATCTCCCTAGTAAATATAGAACAAAAATATTTGTTCAGTATCTCTGCTTTCCCGTTGTCCACTTCCTACCATCCTTCCCCACGCTTCAGTTTCACAATACCGCCTTTGACCTTACGCTTCTGGCGGATGTACCGGAAGAATTCCTTTTCCCCTTTCTTCACTCCTTTTGCCAGCTGGAGGTCTGCCTCGACCTTGGCCACACTCATCTTTCTGCTGGCTACCTTTGTTGCCTCCAGGCACTTCTCCCTATCCTCATCCCCTTAGCTTCTCTTATAATTTAAGAATGCCCTCCTTTTGGCTGCTACCACCGTCTTTACTTTGGTCGTCAAACCATATTGGACCACTTGCCCTTTTTGCCTTTGATTACCTTAGCAGTTGAGCTTTCTGCCGCTTCTATTGTTGCTGTTTCAAATGCTTCCATTTTCTTCTACCCCCTCCACCTGGTCTATACTTGTGCTTCTTTCCAGCTGTTACCTCACCTTGCCAAAATCCACTTATTAAAGTTCCATACCCTTACTGTGTTTGCCCTGTTACTGGTCTCCATCTTGACCCCAGTGCCACTGTTCTGTGGTCACTGGAACTAAGTGGTTCTGGGACTGCTACATTTTGAATCCTCTCACTGTTGACAATTTTAAATTCCCAGTGTCACGTTTTACTTTGCGATGTGAACTGGCTGCTCATGTTGACCAATTTCTACTTTTGGATTGCAAAAAAATGTGATCCATTCTGTAAGCCTCCCCAGGTAGTTAGAACCCTATTGGCCGTCAAGGAGAAAACTAACAGTCTCAATGCCACAGCCCCAAATGCTGGCAACTGCTTCCAGCAGTGCTTTGCAATATCACAAAGCACTACTGGGAGCGACTGCCGGCATTTGGGGACGCAGCGATGAGACTGTTAGTATACTGTCAGCAGCACCAAAACTCCTGGGCACTCGAGGGGAGTTAAACAGCCAGTCCCTCTGGCTCTTGAATTGTTCCTCTGTTCTGATTGTGCCCCCCCCACACACACACACACACACATATACACACATTTCTGCACATCCTCTGCCCCCAGCACCTGTTGGTTCTGAGTTTTGGCACCAAACAGCTGGAGTGCATGCAAAGGGAGGTTCAGAGTAGTTGTCTGGCAGCAGTGCAGAAGACAGCTGCTCCAGCAAAAAGAGTGGCATGAACAAGTGAGGCGAGCTCTCTTGAGAGATGGAAAGAAGAGGAGTGCTGCCCTCTGTGCTGCTGCTCTGAGTGAGTGGGATCTATGTATTTATGCTTAGGTAACCAGGTACTGCCCACTAGATACAAGTGCCTGTTTTCAGGGTGACCCAAGAGCACTGGGGGGGGGGGGTGTTAAGTGACTTGCTCAGAGTCACACAATATGCAAGTGGAGGTTGTGGGAATCAAACCCATGTCTGATGGAGTGAGTGGGGTCTCTGTTTATTTACTCTTTGGTAACCAAGTATGGACCACTAGATAAGAGTGCTTGTTTTCAGGGGTGACCGGGGAAACTGAGGAGGTTACGTACTTACTCAGAGTCACACAGTATGCAAGTGGAAGTTGTGGGAATCAAACCCAGGTCTGCTGGATGTACCAAGCTCAATCATAGCTCATTACTTTAACCCTAGGCTATACTTAGGCTTCTGTCTGTGTCTGTGTATGGAAACAGATCGCGCAAAGACAGAGCTAATTTTAATGGGAATTTTACTCAGGATAAATTTTTGTTTTAAATCTGAATGTATACCTATTTTTTGTATTGTTAATTTTGCTAATCAGATTGAGGCAAGTGCTATGCATCTTCACAACTGAGTAGCACTTTCACGTGCAAAATTGCTAATCAATTTAACTTATTTAAAACCCTGCTGTTGTTGAGCATCTGACCCAGCACCGCCCCTTCCCTTATGAGGACCTGGAGTAGTTGAACAAGGAATGCCTCTTGGGATGCATCCACCAGGCACTGATTCCTAGTAGGAGAAGGAGAAGAAGGCTTTGCACATACCGGAAGAACTTTAAGTGGAAACTTATTTTATTAAATACAAAGCATGACAAAACACAAGGCTGCTACCCCTACGTATCGACCCAGCAATTGAGTCTTCCTCAGTGAATGGACTAGTCGCTCCGACTCCCTCCTCACTGGTGTTAACTAGCTATATGCTGTGCCCACCTTTTTTCCAGTACCCTCCTGCCCTCCTAGTTGGGATGCAAGCTGTCCCTTTAGAACAACCTCCAATCGCACCAGGTTGAGCCCAGTACTCGAGAAACCAAAATCCCTCCTCGCTGCACCAGCCATTTAGCCATGCATTGAATTGGAACACATGGAATTGTTCCCTCTGATTCAGGCATGACAGAGGTAGCACCTCAGAGGTGGTTACCACTCCTGCTCTCTCCTTTGTTACCTTCCCCAGAGCATGACAGTAGGGAGGGAGAGGATTGAGCATCCAGAGGACTGTTCTCCTCTCCCAAGGAGGGAGGGTTTCACTGCCCACCGTACATCTGACCCCTAGTATTGGCTGGAGTTGAGGCAGGCTGGGCATATCAGCATTGGGGAGGGAGTGGCAGCTGCCGACGCTCCACGTGTAAATGCATGCATGGAGATGTCTGGGTGGCATTGCACACCACCCCTCAGGGAAAAAAACTAGAAAAATAGCAGTCTGATTCACCACTGACCACGACCACCCCATAGCCCTGCACCACATCGAGCACCCAAGTCATGCTGCCCTTGCATGAGGGTAAATCCTGTTGGAAAGCAGGGGCCGGGGCTGGGCTGGTCAGTTGTCCGGATGGTGGCTCGGGGCACCTGCAAACATAATTAATGGCAAAAAAGAACAGAGGTTGCAAAAAAATAAGCAAAGCTGGGTTCTGAAGGAAAGAACTGTTGAGTACCTAGGGGCCAGAGGGGCACAGTACCCAAGGCAGCATGGATTCACAGCGGGAAGGTCATGCCAGACGAATCTAATAGATTTCTTTGACTGGGTGACCAAAGTAGTAGATCAGGGAGGGGCTGTGGACATGGCCTACCTAGACTTTAGCAAGGCATTTGACACAGTCCCACACAAAAGATTAATATACAAGTTAGCCAGCCTGGGAGTGGGTCCCAAGATGATAGTCTGTGTAAAGAATTGGCTGGAGAATAGGACACAGAGGGTAATAGTAAATGGAGTCCACTCTGAAGAAAGGGGGTTACTAGGCACCGCGAGGGTCTATTATACCCAGTCCTCTTCAATGTCTTTATAAGCGACATTGCAGGGGACTAGAAGGAAAAGTGTCTCTTTGCAGATGACATAAAGATCTGCAACAGAGTTGATGCACAAGGTGGGGTGGAAAGGATGAGAAGGGACTTGGCAAGGTTAGAGGAATGGTCAAATGTATGGCAGCTTAGATTCAATGCTAAGAGGTGCAAGGTAATGCAGCTAGGAAACAAAAACCCAGGGGAAGAATACACAATGGGGGGTGAGATACTGACAACAGCAAAAATGGAGAGGGACCTGGGGGTAGTCATATCAGACGACCTAAAGGTGGGCCAGCAATGTGAGAAGGCAGTAAGGGGGGGATATTGAGATGCATAGGGAGAGGCATCACCAGTAGAAAACAGGAAGTTGTTATCCCTCTGTACAGACAGCTGGTGAGACCCCATCTGGAGTACTGTGAGCATTTCTGGAGACCCAATCTCCGCAAAGACATAGACAGGATGGAAGTTGTCCAGAGGAGGACAACTAAAATGGTGCAGAGTCTGCACCGGAAGACATATGAAGAGAGACTTAAGGAGCTTAATATGTATAGCCTCACAGAAAGGAGGGGGGGGGGACATGATAGAAACTTTCAAGTACCTCAAGGGAATCAACAAAGTCCAAGAGGGTAGCATCTTTCAGAAAAAGAGGTGTGCAGGAACACGGGGCACAATTTGAAGATAGAGGGGGGCGGCTCAGAGGTAATGTAAGGAAGTATTTTTTCACAGAGAGGGTTGTGGATGCATGGAATGGCCTTCCAGAGGAGGTTGTGGAGTCAAAAACAGTGGTGGAATTCAAGCATGCATGGGACAGTCATAAGGCAATTCTGGGGGGGGTAGGAAAAAGTAGGCTGCTGGTTAACTAGGATCTGTAGCTTATCCATTAGGTAGGGAAATGGGCAGACTGGGTGGGCCAAGTGGTCCTTATCTGCTGTCAAATTCTATGTTTCTATATGTTATTTTTGTTCTTCATAGATCAATTCCTGAAGAAAACCTATGGTCGAAACAGTAGTTCTGCAGAAGCTCTGTTTTCTGCGTGCATTTAATATTACCCTTTTGTTTGCAGCCCACACCCTGATGCAGTCTTTTTTTTTTTTTAACCATAAAGGTAATTTTGCTTCTCTGGTTCCCACATGTGGTGGACTGGATGCCAGCAAGTTGCCAGTGTAATATTTGACTGACCTTGTATGGAACATGGGCTGCATCCACTGCGGGAGCCATGTCTCTCTTGGTGAGAAAGCACTGGTTTCCAGGAAAATTCCTAGATATTATAGGGCATTATCAGTGAGTTATGTGCCCAGTATTTTCTCAAGGAACTGCGCATAAAGGACCAACAGCAGGTAACTCCTGGCTGCTCAGGATGTTATGTTCAGTTGGTGTCAGTATAAAAGCCAAAACCATTAAAGTAAATGATACAGGACGTTGCCAAGCGCCTTTGCTAGTGTGACCAGATGAGAAGGACCCTCCAGATTGGAACCTTTCTATGCCTCCATAAGATGGTTCTGTTAAGCAACATACTATTGCTGTTGGACTTGAAATTGTCATGAAAAAAAAAAATGACACAAGTTACAAACAAATGGTTCAAATCGTGACAGTCTTTGGGAACGTTTGAAGAGAACTGTGGGAAAAGGGCTGCTCACTGCTGCTTCTGCCTCACTGTTATATATTGAAAGTGACATTACTAAACAAGCTCTTCTTTCTGGTCCAGCACACCAATTAGCGTCCGCACATTTGTCATCCACTGATTGTACAATCGTTAGTTCTACTTTGACTGCTAAAACAGCTTCGGGGCAAGATCTATAAAACTGCTTGATGTCTTTTATGAATATTGCTTAAATAATGGTTTCTCAATACAGAAACCCCTTGGGACTGCACATTGTTCTTTTGGTAGCATACTACATTATACATATGATTAGAGGCTGGATGATGAAACCTAAAGCTGCTCATTTTGGGGATTATGTTGGTTTTGATATATGTGATTAAACTTAGTCCAGAGGAAGTTGCTGGTATAATGGTTGCCAGTGTAGGACCTGGAAATATAAATCACAGAGAAAAGTAAGCAATGTGCTCATACTATTTATTTTATTTATTTATTTAAAGTTTGGTAACCAGGTGGACCCACTGAGACCTTGACAGTCCCTTTTTCAGGGGTGACCTGGGATTAGTTACATGTACCTAAGGGAGACAAAAAAACAATGCTTTGATACAAACAGGGGAGCAAGATAATTACACGTTGTGCAACAGACCATCAATTCAGCATATTCTACATCGTACACAGAGTCTAAAATAGCAACTGGACATTTAGTTAGAAACAGACAGATCAAAAGAAACAGCTTAGCTAAGTGCCCATGCAGTAGTATATTGTCCTACTTTGCACCCCCTCCCATCTATAGCTTGTAGAAACCATTCCGACCATCTCTCCTTTCTGGGGAGAAATACTAGGAACTGTCCAGCTGAAAACATGATGACTTAATTATGATGCATTATAAATTAGTACTAATTATGTTCGGTACTCATATTCAAGTCTTAAAAACCATCATTGTCCCCATGGCTGACTTTTGTTAATTTATTGAAATTTTGTAACCAGGAAAGGCACACTGAGTTAAGGCTCATTTCCAGGTGTGACCTGGGGGAAAGGTGATTGAGAAGGAAAAGTACATTCAAAAGGTAAAATGCAATCACTGTCCTTCAATCACCACAATACTTTCAGGAAAATCAATGTTCACATATTCTTTTGTGTCTCAATTTAGAATTCATGGTGTTATCTGTTGAGCCATCTATGTTGGAATCTTAAGTTACAGTACATAATAAGGGAAAGATTGTGTAGAGGAGGATCAGGAAAAAGCAGATATCCTGAACAGGTACTTCTGCTCAGTCTTCACAGTGGAGGGAGAGGGGGCTGGACCACACAGACGCCGAAGAAACACTGGGAGGAGGGAGGTGGATACAATTCCATTCACAGAGGAATGAATCCTAAGGGAACTTGCAGATCTGAAAGTCGACAAGGCTGTGGGGCTGGACGGGATACATCCAAAGATGCTGAGGGAGCTCTGGGAGGTACTGGCTACACCTCTGACAGCCCTATTTAACAACTCACTGGAAATAGTTGTGGTGCTAGAGGACTGGAGGAGGGCAGATGTAGTTCCGCTCCATAAGAGCAGCAACAGGGAGGAGGCTGGCAACTATAGGCTGGCCTGCCTAACGTTAGTGGTGAAGACGTTAATGGAAACACTATTAAAAGGAAGACTAGTGGAGTATCTTGAATTCAGCCACTTTCCAGGATTTGATCCCAAATAGAAGCATGAAGTGATGAAGAGTCGTTTAATTTTCTCTGAGCCCTGAGGTACCCCGCTCATCACTCTCCCCTAATTAGAGTGAGGACCATTTACCACCACCTTCTATCACCTGTCCATCAACCAGTTCCTTACCCACCCCTAAACTGCTCAGTCTCCTTATAAGCCTGCTATGTGGTACTGTGTTGAATGCCTTGTTGAAGTCTAAGTAGGCCACATCCATGCCCCACCTTGATCTATTTTTCTAGGCACCAAATCAAATAAATCAATCAGGTTTACCTGACATGACCGCCCCCCCACCCCCCCCCCCTATGAATCCATGCTGCCTTGGGTCTTGTAACCCACTGGATTCTCTCTCTCACTGGAGGTTGTTTGGTAAGTGTATGATAATCAAAAGCATAACAAGTTAGAGCATTGAGGCTAAAAGCTTACAGTCGGTGTACCTCTCTCCCGCCATGACCACTAGATCCCAAGCCTTAATTTGGTTTTGAGTCTGGTTGCTGTTTACTGCCCTGTATTATTACAGATGCTAGCAACACTCCTGGTGAAGGCTGCCTACCACTAGGAAATAGTCCCCTGTGACCTAGCTTTCACATATGTTAACACAAAGCATTATGGGATTGACTTCTGCTGTTCAGGGAAGAGTTTGAACTTTCTCTTTAAAATGTAACCTCAGTGTTTCTGAACAACAATCCTTACAAATCTTGATCAGCACCTTGACTACTCTGTCCATATCGACTCCATGTGTGCAAAACTTCACCCCAAACTCAGAGTACTCTATCAGAATAAGGATTGCATCCCCCTTCACCTCTGCCACATCGTGCTCTCCAAGACCATCCTCCCCCTGTTCAATTATGGCAATGTTATCTATGCTTCAGCCCCCCACCCCCACCCTCTCCCGCCTAGATACCCCTTCCACTCCTTCTGCTGTTTCGCTACCAACTCCCCACTTCGGACTCTTCATTGCTCCCTCCTCTCCTCCTTAAATCTTCCCTCCCTCTCACACAGAAGACACATCCACTCCTAAATCTTCATTGCCAAGTACTAGCTCGACCTCCTTCCTCCTTACCTCACCTCCACCCTCACTCCTACCTCATTACCTTCCTACTGCATGTGCTCCTTTCACCCTGCACCTTCTCCATCACTCATAGCTGGTCCTCTTCAGGCCTCTCTGCCTTCTCATCCAGTCTCCCCCACCTCTGGAGCCAACTACCCCCTAGCCTTCGAGACTCCACCTCATTCCCATCCCTCAAGCAACAAATAAAACTCATCCTTCCCCCACCCTGCACCTGTCTCCCCTGAGCATAATTCTGAAGCTGTTTCTGTCCAGTCCAGCTGCTTTGTACATAACTGTATAGCTGTATAGATTCACCCATGCTTAGATCCTCATTGTATACAGGTCAAACTTAATATATTAGTATTGTATTAGTCCTCGCTACTGCTATCTGTTATAGTGATGTCTCTACTGTCTTCAGCTGCTTACATGATGTGATTGTTATTTATTCTCCTCTACCTCATTTCCCCAGGTCACAACTGGAAATGAGGCCCAGCTTAGTGTGCCTTTTTCTGGTTATTAACTTTTAAATAAATAAACAAATGAATAAATGAAACCACATTTTTGCAGATTCAACTACGCGTGTTTGGAGTAACAAGTTTAGGGAAATCCCAAGCAATTACTAAAGTTGGACTGGACCCCTTTCCACAAAGAGATGTTTCCTATAGCTAGCTATATAAAGAAAGCACAGGTGGAAAATCAACATCACGCACTGACCTTTGGCAGTTCATTCACCTATAGGCTGAGGTCTTTAACAGCCTCCTGGCATTTAATAGGAATTTCTGAGATCCTTGACTGGAAGCAGGAAAGGGTTACATCCTGATATTATGTAGCTTCAGATAATCAGCAATACACAAAGACATCTACTTACCTCTACATAATCTGGAGAATTAATCAGCTTGGCAACTCAGCAACCGTACAACACAGCAGAATGGTCAGATGTATGGCAGTTCAGATTCAGTGCAAAGAAGTGCAAAGTAATGCACCTAGGAAACTGAAACCCAGGGGAAGAGTACACAGTGGGAGTGAGATACTAGCAACAACAAAAATCGAAAAGGACCTGGGAGTAATTATATCAGATGACCTAAAGGTGGGCAAGCAATGTGAGAAGGCAGTAAGGATGACTGGGGGGATACTGGGATGTGTAGGGACAGGCATCAACAGTAGAAAACAGGAAGCAGTTATCCCTCTGTATAGACACTTGGTGAGACCCCATCTGGAGTACCGCGTCCAGTTCTGCAGACCCCATCTCTGCAAGGACATAGACAGGATGGAAGCTGTCCAGAGGAGGGCAACTAAAATGGTGCAGGGTCTGTACCAGAAGACATACGAAGAGAGATTAAAGGAGCTTAATATGTATATACCCTAGAGGAGAGGACAGAGTGGGGGGCATGATAGAAAAGTTCAAGCACATGAAGGGAATCAACAGAGTCTAAGGGTAGCATCTTTCAGAAAAAGAGATATGCAATAACATGAGGCACAATTTCAAGATAGGGGGGCGTCAGAGGTAATGTGAGGAAGTATTTTTTCATGGAGAGGGTTGTGGATACATGGAACAGCCTTCCTGAGGAAGTAGTGGAGTCAAAAATAGTGGGGGAATTCAAGAATGCATGGGGCAGACATAAGGCAATTCTAGTGGGGGGGTAGGAGAAGTAGGCTGTTGGTTAACTAGGATCTGCAGTTTATCCATTAGGTAGGGAAATGGGCAGACTAGGTGGGCCAAGCGGTCCTTATCTGCCGTCAAATTCTATATTTCTGTGTTTCTAGCTAAGAATCTGCAGCCTGCTAACTCCAGACTTACTAACTTTAAGAAAACTGCTACAGCATTATCGGATTCAGACATCAGTCCTGCTATAGAGTTATGAACTGCAAACATTGTATGCTTTTAACATGGCATCTTACAAAGAAACATAACTCAGAATATGTTACAGTACCTGTAAAGCAAATGGAGACACCCATGGCTCAGAAGAGGGGTCTGTTACAGGATGTGGAAAAGACAGGGTTTATACTAATCCAGCACTTCCTGGTGTCCCTGAAGCATCCCCCCCAACCTGGTTACAACAAGCACTTGAAGCTTAGTTCCTCAGCTTACAGGAAAGAGGGGTTTACAGCAATTACCTTTACTATGAGGTCTCCCATTGTCTCTTGCATGCTTTGGTATGCATCACAGTGCTTCCACTTACCCTGTAACTTTTTAGATTTATTTATAAACATATTTTCTTTTATGTATTAGTCTTTTTGAGTATCACATTTGCCACTATAAACTGAATACTGTCATCTCTATCACCAGGGAGAGGAAGGTAATTAAATCAGATAAATAAGAAATATTTCCATGTTTGAATTTAGAGTTCATGGAACCCCAGTATACCGGGTCTCATACTCAAGCAAGTATGGGTATTTGTGAATATTAAATGTTAATCACCAGGGGTAGCTTAGCTTTATTTATAGTTATGTATGTAACCCCTAGGTGGCACTATCCCAAGGGATACTACCCCTGCCTGCTTGACCAGATGCAGGTTGAGGGGCCTAGGTACTAGAAACAGGTGCCTCCACCCAGAGGACAGGGTTTGTGGTAGCGTAGCTGACTTGAGTACAGCCCTCCGGGACACTGTTACCCCCCTCTTTTCCCTCTAGTGGCCTAAATAATTCACATAATACACAACTGCAATTTGCCCCTGACAACAGTTTTAGCCCCACATTTGTTGCACTTACCACCAGGGCTGGTTCAGCTGGCTCTGCCCTGGAGATCCCCTGTAAAATGAGATTTGGCAAAACAACCGACAGTATTTCAATGCTGTTCATACAGAGGAATCAATTCAGTGCAAAAAGATTTAGATCTGATTTACTTAGGGGGCAGTAACAAGGAAGGGGGCAGAATCTGGTGGTTGATTCGAGATCTGAATAATTCAGGCTATAAGGCATGCACTCAAAGGTCCATGTAACACAGTCACACACACTCTGGGTACCCAGGTGGAACTGCAGCTAGCCTGAAGCTTTGCCCGGGGTAGGCCAGCGTTGCAGCTGGTTGGGGCCTTGTGATGGAAAGAAAACATGCATGCACTTTAACCCACAATTTGTAATCCGGAGCCGGATGGCTCAGTCCCAAAATGATTATGTAACCCCCCCCCCTACAAATGGGGGTTCCTAAAAAGCCTCCTAGGAGCTTGCCTAAGTGTTCCCCCTGCCTGCTGTCATTTGGCATTTAAGCCGTTAAGAATGGCACTGTGAGTGCTGGTAGAGCCTCCACATACTGTCTCTTTAAGAGCTGTCTGCTTGTAGACATTATTAATGCTTTTCCAGGGGGGCTGGTGTTTCCCTGCTGGAATCCCGCCTGAGCTGCGGAGTAATCGCTCCATTTAGCGGTCGCTGGAAGCACAAAGGGAGCCCATCTGAAAGATGTAACTGTTTGCCTGTAATCATTTAAAGTATTAGTAAAATTGTAGTTTGTCTAACCTGCCTTTATTGCAGCTGGGACTCTGCGTGTGTTGCCCCTCCATTTTGGACCTAAACTGCTGTGCTGGGCCAATTGGGTTACGGAAGCTCTAAAATGGAGACTGCTTGGACCAACCAGAACTTAGACTCTCAATTTTGAGCCAGCCACAAGGGGATTGTATGGGCAGTGACTCGGGGAAAATATAGTTTTGATCTTGGCGCCTTTTTTCACCAACAGAGGGAGTCCTATTGTGAGTGACAGCCGAACCAGCCAACAGAATGGTGTGGAGCTAAAGGAAATGCCCTGCTCTGTTACTGGAAAGCTCAGATCAGTTGTGACAGTGAAGAGAGAAGGAGCTATGTGCTTTTGCAGTGTGTAGTTTAGCTCGGGAAGCGCCGCTGAGGCCTGAGTTTCGCTTGCAGCCAGCGAGAGTGCCAGTTTGGACTGAATCCGTGTTGTGGAGGGAGAAAAAGCACCAGTAGTGTGGAAAACCAGGCTTACCCTGTAGAAGACTGGAGATATTGCTGAATCGCGCTTGGTCTGTCAGAACTGAAGCTGCTGTGTGTGCTCCCGGCATTTTGCAGTAAGTGCGTTGGGATCGAGGAGCAGCCTGCCTGGTATAGTACTTTCCTTTTACATATGAATGTGAGTAGTGCTTGTGGGGAATCGCTATTTCCAATCCCCTGTACTGTGTGCTGTATGTTGAAGCTGGAAGCAAACCCCAGCTTGTCTCAGACTAAATCCGTTTGCTATCAACTGCAGTGGGGTCCAGTCACAAGGACCTTGTCTCCATGCCCTGTTGTTTCTGACAATCCAGAAGAACATCCACCATCCGGTTCTCAGCTTGGGTATTGTGAGTACAAATCAGGGCATTCCCCTGCAGCCTGTTATCAATTACAAGTGTGTCATTTAATTGTTGTTGTTCCACTTCTTCATGGACTGAGCCATCCGGCTCCAGATTACAAGTGGGTGTTGTGCATATATTTTCTTCCTACAGGGACCCATCCATCTGCACCTGCCGGCCAACCCCGGGCAACGGACCTGGCTAGCCCCCCCCCCCATCCTGGGTACCCAGAGAGTGACATTTTGGACCCTATATATACATGTGCACAGTATTGTGATTTGAACTTTGCCAAAACGAATCAACCTGATTGTCCCCTCCCATGTTACTGTCCCCTAAATAAATCAGATTTGTTGTTGTTATACTATATACTGTCTGTGGTGTTGGTACTTATGGAAACAGTATTGTGTTTTACTGTTTATGTTGTTTAACCTTATTTTACAGGGGGTCCTCAGAGACATGCTGCAGAATCAGTCTCGAGGGTAAGTGATACTTCATGAGTGAAGAGTGTGTATACGTGGGGTATTGGGGCTGTAACTCCTGTGTACTATGTGAGCCACTAGAGGGAATAAAAGGGGGTCTCAGTGTCCCAGAGGGCTGTGACCAAGCTAGTCTAACCACTACAAACCCTGACCTCTGGGTGGAGGAACCCGCCATAGAACCTAGGCCTCTCAACCTGTCAGTAGTCAAGCAGGCAGGGGTAGTAGCCCTTGGGATAGCGCCACCTGGGGGTTACAATTATCAACAACAATTAAATCAGTCAACACACTTTGATTTGAGCTTTGCTGCAGGGAACTACCTTGGTGTTTAATCACGCTACCCAGTACAGGATGTAGAATGGATGAAATGGAGACCTCAGGATGAAGTGCTGAATTGCCAGGAGAAGCAGGGCTCACAGGAAGCATTGTGGTGCCGATCCTGTTCATTGGTGTTGAGCAGGGAGATGAATCCCCAGGCAGGTCTCTTGTTGGTTGTTTCTCTGCAGCGTGAGCGGCTGTCTGGGCTGAGGTGGCAAGGCTTAGACTGGGTGAACAGTTTGGAGACAGTCTGGTAAATGCTGAATACAGCTTCCAGCAAGCGTGACACATTCAAGCAGTGGGGAACCAAATTGTGACCTACTATCAGCATTCGGCACACTTATAGTAAAAACAAGATAAATACCACAGTTCGGATGACAGTCCAGTTGTAATTCACAGTGTCTCTGTGCAAACCGTACACTCTGTGGCAGTCTCAAGTCCTGATAGGCCGATCGCACTGAAGCAAATCGTTGGTCCACTTCAGGAGGATTCAATTTGTCACAAATCAGGATCCTTTCGCAAAAGCTGCAAATTCAGAAGAAGTCCGTTATCAGGCTCAGGGTCTCTTCACTTATGAAGATGGTAGCAGGCAGGCCAAACACAGCCTTCCCGGCGATTTCCCCTGCGCACCACACAGGAGCAGCTGCTCGAATCACTCGAGCTGTTCACTTTTTCAACTCTTAGCTTCCGACTGAACCACTGCTGCAGGTAGCTTGGGACTTTCCCAAAGATCCAAAAGGTTAGATTCTTTGATTCATCTGTCTGTCACAGCTACAGCTCCCCCTACAGGTCTATTTAGGCACCACAGTGTAAAAACTACAATTCCTACAGAAATAAACTCCCACAAGACCCCTGGAGACAGACTCCATTTTAGGGTCCCCAAAGGTACTGATTGGTCCAAACTAGCAGTCCTGAACTAAGATGGTGGTGATTGAAAGGACTGTCCATGCTGTAAAGGAAGGCAAGTTAGACAAACTACAATATCTTTACTATTAAAGCAGATATAGCTATACCACCTACTTGGGCTGTGTGGCTGGGTGTTTGTGTTTGTCTTTTTCAATAGTTTAGTTTTGTGGATTTTCATGTGTTTTGGCTTGGAGGAACTAGACCATTCTTGGATATATGATCTATGAAAGTTTCCTGGAATAAGAAACTGGAAAACATCACCAGCAGATATTGGGATTCTCATTATAAATCAACTTTTTTGGAAGCCATCACAATCAAAGTAAGTACAGCTAAGAAATTCTACAAGCTCTGACCTGGGGAGTGCAAACTGAATCCACATTTCCATCTACCTTGTTGCTAAAGGGAACTGCATGTCTTTGAGAACCATTCACAACTATTTAAACAGAGGGAAGACACTGACAAAGGGTTTTAACTTCCTGTATATGCCCCAGGCCAGTGTTCCAGGAATTTAACACATCCTTTGTCTTGTTACCGTAGATCAAACAGTTTACTGGTCATTTTCCCGTGGATTTGATTATTTAACATCATTTGGCAATGGGGCAGATCCTCCCCCTGGAGGCACACCACCGAAATTGATCTGTCCCTGCTCATGTGTGAGCCTTGGGCACATCTAGCCACATTGTATACAGCTATTTCAATGTTGCATTTTCGACATTACCACCTGGCATACTACTGTTCAAAAAAGAAACGCAACCTCTCTCTGACTGAACTCCGCCTATGCACCCAGAAACTGGTGCTGCTCCTCCTCCTGCTGCTATCAGGGACTGTTCACCCTAACCCCGGACCAAACAGGTCCAACCAAAACAAACCAGCAGGCACTCTCTCAATCATGTGCCTGAACATCTGCAGTTTACTTCCTAAGCTTGATGCACTGCAAGCCTTTACCACCCAACACAACCCAGATATTCTGTCAGTAGTTGAAACTTGTCTCACCCAAAGATTCCTGGCCAGGCAATCACCCTTCCTGGCTACAATGTCTTCGGGTTGATCATAAGTCCAAAAGAGGTGGAGGGTGTGCCTTATATGTGAAAGACACTTTCAAGGACACCCCATTGATTCCAATCTTCCAGCAACACCTGCTCAGATTCTTCCATCAGACTCCTATTAGCGCCCACAATAAGGCCCTCACAGTTGTCACTGTTTACATACCTCCCAAGGAACAGGGACCTGGTCTAACCTGCTGTCCTTGACTTTGTCAAATCCCACCCATCGGACTCCAAAATCATCCTTCTTGGTGACTTTAACATTAATTGGCTCTCAGCTGAAGGTGGGTCATTTGAGGACTCTGTTATATCAGCTAACTTGACTCAAATGGTTGACTATGCAACCAGAAAGAACTACAGAACTGGGACCTGCACCCTACTCAACTGGATCCTAACCAACCACCCTTCTCGGATCACGAAAACCTCAGTCCTCCCTGACTCACTCAGTGACCACTCTCCCATCAGCTGTACCTGGTCAAACAAATTCTATAAGTCCC
Source organism: Neoceratodus forsteri (assembly GCA_016271365.2). Lineage (NCBI taxonomy): Eukaryota > Metazoa > Chordata > Ceratodontiformes > Ceratodontidae > Neoceratodus > Neoceratodus forsteri. The sequence goes on along the minus strand of CM057453.1, from coordinate 1,476,712,674 downwards.
TCCAAAATCATCACCAGCAGAGTCCTACCCGTGGTCAGCTACCCCACCTCAAATCGCACCTCAGTCTGCAGGACTGGTCCCCATCTTCAAGGCAACAGATACTAATACTGCACTGGAGCAATTTATTCACATTTTCAATGAAGCCTGTAATAATTTGCCCCCTCAAAAAGCATAAGAGTTAAATTGCTCAGTAACCCTTGGCTGTCAGAGACCTTCTAAAAAACTTAAATCCAGGGACCACCTCTGGGAACTGGCTAGAAACTCACGTAAGCAACTCGACATCCAGAATTATAAGCGGCACGAACGACTGCACCAAATCCATTCGGCAACAGAAATCTGACTACTATAAAATGCCCTCACTAACTCCTGGGGAAATGGGAGGATTTGGAAAACATTAAAGATGTCACTGGGAAGCAGTCAAAATCTTCACCAACATACTCAACATAAATGAGCACACTACACTCAACTCTAAAACTATTGCAACACTTTAACATCGCTTTCACTGATCTTAGTAGTGTTCTCCCGACTTCTTCAAGATGTGTCAACTCCATCCCCCAACTCTCCACCCATGCCTGTCACCTACCTTCTACTTTAAAGCACTAAAGAAACATCAGGTCCGAAACTACATTGCCAAAGCCATCAGCAACTCTAGAACAAGCAATGACACACCTGACCTCAATAGTCCTAACGTTGACTTAGGTACTTGGGCCTCTACCAAGATCTTAATCTCTCTTCCTCTAGCCAATTCTCAGTCAAATGGAAAATGGCCACTGTTACCCCAATTCACAAAAGTGGTGATAATGCTGACCATGCTGAACTTCTGCCCTATCTCCATTCTGCCTCCCCATCGAAGGCACTGGAACGTATAATAGCGGACCAACTTACCGAGCATCTGGACAATTATAATATTCTCTGTAAACAGCAACATGGCTTTAGAAAAGGTCATAGTACATCCTCTGCCTTACTCGAATTCACCAGCTCCATTCACAACTCCCTCGACAATGGACAACTAACTGGTGCTATTTTCATCGACCTGACCAAAGCCTTCGATACTGTCCACCACTCCTTCCTGCTGAGCCAGCTAAAAAATGCTGGTCTTTCCAATGATTCAATCTCTTGGTTCAAAAGCTATCTTGAAAACCGCACCCAGAGTGTAAAAATTGGAGATGTGCACTCTGATTCCAAACCTGTCCTCTCTGGAGTCCCCCAGGGTTCAATACTGGGCCCCCTACTCTTCAGCCTGTTCCTTAACACCCTACCAGACTCCTGCACTGAACATATCACCTGTATGTCGATGATGCAGTAATTCTTGCCACACACCAGAACCCAAAGAAATTGCAAGAAAATTCCAACTCGGGCTTCTCCTCGTTGAGAATTGGCTCACAAAGCACAAACTGATCCTTAATAAAAACAAAGGCCATGATCTTCAGCAGCTCCCATAATAAAATAAGCATTTCCAACTCTCTGTTATCACCAGACAAGGTGCCGCACTGAAACAGGTCAAAAACTTTAAATACCTCGGGATCACCCTTGACCCTCACCTCTCCTACACTGCCCACATCGACCATGTCACCAAAGCCACTAACTCCCGGCTTGGCCTGCTATTCAGTCATAGGAAACACCTGACACCTGAAGCCCTCACTGTCGCTGTCCAGAGCTCCATCATATCCATCATTGATTATGGCATTATCATTTACGGCTCTGCTACAACCACCGCACTCAAACGTGTATCCACCACCCTCAACAAGGCCTGTCGACTTGTCACTGGCTCCCAATGCCTAACTCACACCTGTGACCTCTATTCTCAAACTGGATGGTTGAATCTTGCCAATCGAATAAAACACCAAACTTGTATTACTACTAAGAAAATCTTGCTGGGCCTTGCCCCTGGAGTCTGTGCCCTCATACAACCAAGAATCCACACCCGACATACCAGGGGATCAAAACCTCAGCTTCTGCAAGTCCCGCATTGCCGCACAACACAAGGCCAAAGATCCTTTGCTTACCGCCACTAGTTGGTACAACGGTCTTCCCAGCAACATCTCATCCTCACTATCGCTCAGCACTTTTAAGACTCATCTCCGCCTAACACTCACTGCCTCCAACCTCTGTGACTGTTGTGGCTAAACATGTCTTTTGGTTCCATAGCTGAAGATGCCCTTTTTGGATCCACATCTACTCCTGCACTTTGCCAGCACCCCCCCCCTATCTTCACCTCCCCTGCTGGCCCATGACAAATGCCACCTGGCTGCACTACCTCTATTCTTATCCGCCTTCCACCTCTCCTCTCTGTCCCCCAACCTACCTCCCCTTTTCTCCCATCCACTTAGTCTCCCTGATTTCACCCTCCTCCTTTCCCTTTCCCTTCCCCAAAGTTTCACCTTATTGTTATTTTTTCATCTACAAGATTATGTGTTTTTTCTTTTATTTTATAAACTGTTATCTTTGCTTATGTTTGTCTCAATTGTACCAATGATGTGGAACCTTTGTAAAAGAGCCTCAGCTCAAAGGTATTTGTAATCCTACAACAAATAAATAAATAAATAAATAATCAGCTAACAGTCACAGATCCCTGTAGGGCTCCCTCTGCGCAATTTGCGAAGGCAGAATGGAGCAATAACACTGCAGCCTGGGCGGGACTCGAGCCTGAAACTACTCGGCCCCTACCCAGATCAATTATACACCACAAAATAGGCAACTCTTAAAGAGACAGGCATGGAGGCTAACAGGGCACTCACATGCAAACACTTTTAACTTGCCAGGACACATGACGCCAGTCAGGCAGTGGGCATTTAGACAAGCCCAAGGAATGTTTTTAGGAAACCCCATTTGCAGGGGTGTTACACGTACATTATGCTTAGCATTTGGGTTGCTTCTGAAATTTATCCAAGATAATTATACAATAATATCCGATGTTCTTGCCTCACTGAAAGTACTGAGTATTAATCATGATCTCATTACTGGTTGTATATATGAATATACAATACTGGAAGTTAATATTACATGATATTTGCTAAACTGTTATAAAATCTCTCCATCGTAGTTATTGTAATTGTGTTGGTGAGAAATGTTAATTTAAGCCAGCAGCCAATGAACTTTTGTGTCTGTTTGTGGTATGCCACCACTGTATAGTTAGGGTTGAGCAGTGGTTTCTATGTTAAACTTCAAATTTTGCAATTTAGTATATTTGTAACCGTAAAAGGAATTTACAAGAAAATTTCCATGCACAGTCTTGGGGGGTGTAGATCTCTTAACAAGTCAAGTTTTGTTCTGGGTTTCCACAATGTATACACTTCAAACTTACAGGCCAAACCAATTTTTGGAAAAAAAAAATATTTATTGTGCTTACAAATGCAGCCTCAATCAGTCCCAACTCAAACACTTACCCCAGCGCTTTGCCTACAATACAAGGCTTTGTCAGGGGGCCTCTGTTCTGTAAGTTGGAAGTGCATACATTGTGGAAACGTAGTGAGTGTTGGGGCTAGCCATCCCCTGTTTTGCACCCCGCTTTCACCACTTGAGTGCAGTGACCGTTTGGGAATATTCAAGTTTCGTTTTGGTTGGATATGTGGATTTCAAGATGCAGATAGTGAAAAAAGTAAAAAAAAAAAAAAAAATCACTCCTTTTCTTGCTGGTTTGTTTTTGTCATCGCCTAGTGCCCAGACAGTTTGGAATTCTGATCTGAAAATTTCAGGGTAGAAAAGGCTTTCCCCACAGATGTGCCTTTTGCTGGTTTGGTGAAACAATATTAATCCTTTCCAAACTTATGAAATTGTGAAATTTCAGTTCTGAGCATGCTCAGTACAGTCTTTTGGATAGCTGCTTGGAACGAAAAAATAATTTGGTCCATATGAACAAGGATCTTTTGATGACCCCTCAAGCTTTTCTAGGTCCTTCTGCATATCCCTTATTTCCTCTTCACTATCCATCCTCCCACATAATTTTGTGTCATCCCTGAAGAGACACAGCCTGACCCGGATTCTTTCACCAGTGTCACTAATGAACATGTTGAAGAGAACTGGTCCCTGGACAGATTCTAGTGGAACCCCACTTGTCACCTCTATCTCTCTCTCCTCTGACTTTACTCCATTGACTACCACCTTCTGTTGCCTCCCTGCTAACCAGTTACCAACCCAGTTTGCTAGACTCTTAGCCGCACCCAGGTCTTACATCTTCTTAAGCAGTCTCATGTGCGGTACCAAATCAAAGGCCTTACTAAAGTCAAAGTACAGCAGGTCCACCATGTGGTCCTTGTGTAACCCCCCTGCAAATGGGGGTTCCAAAAAGACTTCCAGGAGCTTGCTTGAATGCTCCAAGCCTGAATGGTGTTTGGCATTTAAGCCATTTATCAGTGAGTGTTTTAGAACCTCTGGTACTGTCTTTAAGAGCTGTCTGCTTGCAGACATAATTAGTTTATATGGGGACTGTGTGTTTCTCTGTTTGAGTACCACCAAGCTGCTGCCAATTCACTTCATTTTGCAGTCACTAGAGTGCAAAGGAACCTATCTGAAGATGTAACTGTTTGCCAGAAATTATTTAGAGTAATAATGAAATTACAGTTTGTCTAACCTGCTTTCTTTGCAGTCAGAACTGTGTCTGCTAGTTCCCATTCTAGTTTTGAACTGCTGAACTGGACCAATCAGTGTGGGTAAGCTAGCTCTAAAATGGTGCCTTGGACGAATCAGAACTTGGACTCATAATCTGAGCCAGCCACAAGAGGATTGTATGAGCAGTGACTCTGGGAGATGTAGTTTAGACTTCTGCACCTTTTGGACCAACAGCAGCAGTCTATTGTGAGTGACAGCCAATCCAGTCAAGAACTGGGAGGAACTCAAAGAAGTGCCCGGTTTTGTCGGTTGGAGTTTCAGTTGAGCTTTGGCAGTGAAGAAGGAAGGAGCCCTGTGCTTTTCAGTGTGCAGTTTTAGTCAAAACGTGTGTAAGGCCCAGAGTTCCGGTCTGCAGCTTGTTAGGACTGAATCATTCCTGTGAAAAGAATCAAAGGATCTCTGAAGAGTAGAAACCAGGCTCACCCTGTAGAAGACTGGAGGAATTGCTGAAAATTGCATCGGTCTGTCAGGAACTGAATCTGCTGTGTGTTCTCCCGGTATTGTGCAGTAATTGCATCGGGATACAGATGCAGCCTGCCTGGTATAGTGTTCTTTTATATAAATGTGAAGAGGTTTGTGTACCTCAAGTGAGCCCTGCTGACATTGAAGGACCCTATCTTATTTGGAGGTCGTGAGTACTAATTCAGGGTCGCTCCTGTTGAACTGCCACATTAAATCCAAATGGAATTACTGTACTGCTGACTGTTTAATTCTCCTTTTCTCTGTGTGAAAGGGCCCCTACCAGCTGCCACGGTTTGGACTAGCCACTAGGGCTTGGGTACCAGGACAGTAACTGATAAGGATGACGCTCTGCACAGAGCCATAAATGAGATTATTAGAGCGATAAGCTAACTAACCTGATTTCCCCTGTCCTTGTTATATCCCCTAAATAAATCAGAGCTGCTTGTTTCAGCAAAGTTATACTGCCTGAGGTATTTGTCTATGTTAAAGTACTGTACTGTGATTGTTGCACTGTATCTCATTTCACAGGGTCCTAGTGCCGGAACCAGACCTGGGGTAAGTGTATACTGTGAAGGTAATTTGATATATTGTGTGGCCACTAGTGGAAGAAAGGGGGTTGCAGTGTCCCAGAGGGCTGTGACCAAGTTAGTTTAACTATTGCAAACCCTGACCTCTGGGTGGAGGCACCCACCATAGGATCCAGGCCCCTCAACCTGTTAGTGGCAAATCAGGCAGGGGTAGTAGCCCCTGGGATAGCGCCATCTAGGGGTTACACTTGTCTATCTCCTTAGTCACCCAGTCAAAGAAAACTATCCGGCTGATCTGATAAGACCTTCCTGCCACAGAACCATGTTGTTTGCTATCCTGTACTACGTTGCTTTCCAGGTAGTCTACAAGGTCCTCCTTGATCAGAGATTCCATCAGCTTCCTCACAATAGAGGTCAGACTGACAGGCCTGTAAGTTCATGGTTGCTCCTTATCTCTCCCTCCCCTATGTAACAGTACAACGTTTGCCATTTTCTAATCCCTTGGAACTTCCCCAGACGTGTGTGAGCTGTTGAACAGCTCAGTCAGCAGTTCAGCCAACTCCGCTGCTAGCTTCCTAAGTATCCTTGGATACAACCCATCTGGACCCAGAGCCTTATTTATCTTAAGGACTGCCAGCCCTTTCAGGACCCTTTCACTAGTCAGCAATGACTGACTCATTTCCGGACTCCCTTGTAGCTGCTTTGATGCTGCTCTCGCATGGACCCACATTCCTCCTTAGTGACTACTACGGCAAAAGTATTCATTCAGGACAGCTGCCTTTGCCCATCTTCCTCTTTTACTTTTTTCACTAATATATCTAAAAAACAGTTTTTCGCCACTCTTGACCCACTCTGCGATGTGCACCTCTGTGTCTGTTTTCACCTCCCTGACAGCCGTCTTCACCTCCCGATTCTTCTGGAGATATTCCTCCCATTTTGCTTCTTCCTTCTTTCCCTTATATTTGTAAAAGGCCTTATTTTTCACCCTAACCACTTCCCTAACCCTAGCTGAGAACCATAATGGACTCTTAAACCTGTTTCTCTTTGTTACTGTTTTTACGCATGCCTTTGACACCTTGAGGATAGCTCCTTTTATTGTCTTCTGTCTCTCCTTTACCCTCTCTGTGCCCTCCACCCCTGCTAACATTTCTTTGACCAGTTTCCTCAACTTATTGAAGTTGAGTAGTAATTTCAAACTGCTTGGTGTCAGATCATCTCCTGATATGTTTTACTGGCAGTAAGTCACCCACTGGAAGGGGGATGAATTTATTACAGGATACACTGTGGTGCGAAAGGTACAAGAAATTATTTTCAGGAATGAATTTGTGCAAATAGAGAGTACAGTATATTACATTGGTGTGCAATATGTTAAATATTTACAGCTACTGTATATGCAAGTTATACAAGTTAGGTTGTGTAAGTCATATGCCGGTGTGTACTGTATTCAAGAGGGTTTGGGGTGTTTTTTGGTGACATACTGAAACGATAACTACAAAAATGGTTTTACATGCATTATAGCTGCACAAGCAGTGTACACAACGTAGGTGCAATAGACTCAAATTTAGTATCCATTGTATGTGTAGCAGTATATAAGAGTTTCAGTATAATTTTTAATTTATTTAGTGATTCGGAAAAGACCCTTGAGCGCAAGCTCTTTTACAAAGGTTCCACATCATAGATTGAAAAACAAAGAACAATAGCAGAAAGCAAAGGTACATTACAATGAAGGATACAGCTTGGATTCAGAACTTACAGAATAACTCAAAACATAGGTACAAATTAAAATAACAAGAAAAACACTTTATGAGGGTGGGGGGGGGAATAAGCAGTCACAGAGTGCCTTGCCAGTAGTTCAGAGGGATGGGGATAGCTGGCAGTGGGGTGAAGAAAGGAGGTACGAGAGAGAGGGGTATGTAATGTGGTGGAGGTGCAGGGTGTGGGAAGAAGGGAGATAAGGTATAGGGAGAAATGGTGGGGTGAGGGGAGGCTGAGTGGAGAAGACATGCTAAAATAAATGGTGAGGTGTGAGGGGCATGGTCAGGCAGTCTGCATTAGTAGTGACTGTTAGGGAACTCACTGGACTGGGATTTGGGGGAGGGGAGAGGCGGGGTGGCGGGTGCCAGAAGGAGCATGACACAGACTGATTGCTGAGGAAAGTCATGAGAAGGGACAGAGGGAGGGGGGTACCTGAGGCCTGCCTAGTGCCTGCAGGGGAGCAGAGAGAGCAGGTGTGGCTGGACTCAGGGGCAGGTGCACTTAGAGAGTGTTATTAGGTGCTGTTTGAGGTCAATTTTGAATTGTGCCAGACAACTGGTGGCCAAGAGGTGCCCAAGGAGTTCATTCATCCACAGGGGGGCCCAGTAGGCAAATGCATGTTGCCCGAGCGAGTTGCGACGGAAGGGGATACCCAAGGCCCCTCTAGTCCTCCCTCTGGTGACCTGTAACGAGTTGGCCACCTTGATCAAATTGCCTACACAAGGTGGTGTTTTACCCAATAGAGCCTTCTTCCCTAGGATGCAACTCTGGAATTTGACCCTGTTTCTTAATGACAGCCAGTTTGCATGTTCGTACAAAGTACAGGTGTGAGTGCCACACTTAGCATCCAGGGTGAGTCTGCAGGCTTTGTTGAGCGCAGTCTGAACCCTCTTGAGCGCTATATCCATTGCCCCCCCATAGACCACTAGTCCATAGTCAATAGTAGATATAATTGAACTGTGGACTTTGAGGCGGAGGGCCACTGGAGAGAGGTGTTGCCTGTGCTTGTATAGGACACCGATCTTGGTATTGACTGTTTTGACCAAAGAGTCAATATGGTATGCAAATCTAAGGGTATCATCTATTATGATCCCCAGATACTTGAACAAGTAAACTTGTTCCAGCGGCTCACTGTATGAGTTGGAGATGATGAGGGGGTGTTGCTTATTTTTGTTGTGGGGGCTGGCCATAAGCATGGCCTTGGTCTTTTTGTAGTTTAGTAGCAACTTATGACTACAGAACCAGTCCTGGAGTTTGGAGAAGGAGTTCTGCAGCTCAGATTATAGGGCAGCCTGAGACATGCTGCTGCTCTGGCGCACAGCATCATCTGCATACAGTATGAGTTTGGTGTCGCAGGCTGTGGGAAGGTCATTTAAGAAGAGGCTGAAGAGTAGGGGCCCCAGTATTGATCCCTGGGGTACCCCTAATGATACCTCTCTTGCGCTGGGTACTGTTTTGCCCAATTTTGACACAATGAGATTTCTCCGTAATAGGTAGTTTTGGAACCAGCAAAGGGCATTGGGTGCCACACCCATGTTTTGCAGTTGGGTCAGTAACAGTGGGTGGTTGACTGTATCAAAGGCTTTGGTGAGGCCAATAAAGACAGACCCCACCAGTCTGCCTTCATCCAGGGCCTTATGTGCATAGTTTGTGTAGTCCAGCAGGGCAGTGGTGGTACTGTGATATTGTTTGAAGCCATGCTGGTTGGGGCATAGTAATTTATACTTATTGAGGTAGTCAATGAGTTGACCTGCCACAGTCTTTTCCAGTGCCTTGGACAGGGGGGAGAGCATTGAGATGGGTCTGTAGCTGGCTACCAGAGACTTGTCGCCTCCTTTATTCACTGGCGTAACTAAGGCCTGCTTCCAAACTGCCGAGAATTGGGCCAGGGACTTATTGTACAGCATGGTAATGGGTACTATAAGAATGTCCAGGGTGAGGGATAGTAGTTTCATGTCTATCCCGTCACTGCCCAGTCTGGTCTTACCTTGTATTTTCTTGACCATAGTAAGGGCCTCCCTTCACCATCACCCTTTTAAAGTAGAAGGTCGGGTAAGAACACTCAGTAGATACGTCATTAGAGTGGTTCAAATCAGGTTGAAAATAGGCAGGTGGTAGCATTGGGGTAAGGTCGGTGAAGGCCTTTGTCGAAGGCTTCTGTAATAGCTAGAGAGTCTGTAGTGGGGGTGTTACTGATACTGAGCAGCTGAGGGTGCTTCTTGTCCTCCTTTCCAAGGATGCTTTTGATGTTATCCCAGAATCTTTTCCCATCACCCCAAGAATTGCAAAGCTGGGCCTTATGATAGCGGCTTTGGCGAGCCAGATTAGCTTGGTGGAGCAGTTCCTGGCTGTTCTGTAGCACTGGTAGTCATGCTTGCTACCTGTGTTTCTGGCCTTCTCCCAGAGAATGTCCCTTTCTTTCAGGTGGGAGAGGAGCTCCCCATCAATCCAGCCATTTGCCTGCCCCAAAATTTTTCTTTTGGTGAGCGGGGCATAGATGTCACAGATAAAGCCCTTAATGAAGTAACTGCAGGCCTGATCAAGGGTAGGCACCCGGTCGATAGGAGTCTAAATAGGATTTTTTCCCCTGTGATTGTCACCCTATTCAGGTACATCAGCAACCTTCAAACCACAAGATCACTAGCACAGATTCATTACCATAAAGTACAGGGGAGCCTGAAAGGACCTGTGATCATCATTCAGGCAGCCATAGGTTCAGGTTTATCTCTTCTGGTTTGCCCAGCACCCCCCACTGGTGCAGTGAATGCAGTTTCCCCAGTGGAGGAGACAAGCTCTTTGGCCCATCGCAAGGTGCTGCACTATCCTCCCTGGAAGTGGAAGTGCTGCACCTGCCAGCACTCTTTGACCAAGGTTGTCCAATGGTGGAGGACCTAGGTTTGCTTCTGAACCAGGGGCATCCAAATGGTAGCATAAGGAGGCACCATATGATCTCCTTAGGACCTATTGTGGAGAATGAAACACATTGCAGTACACAGTACATAAAGAATAATTAACTCCCAAGTGTTAAAAGCAGGCTGATTCTTAACCCATAGAAGGTTCTGAGACATCATGAGAACTCGAGAGCACGGCTCAAGAGCTCCTGATGCCACAGAACCCACAAGGTGTTAAGAATCACATGGTGTTTTTTATTTAGGCTTTCTCTCATCCCCGAAACCCCTCCAGCCCTGTCACTGTCCTTCTCATGGAGCTACTGGTTATGTACTACCTCAGCTGCAGACAAGGGCTTTTCCTCCAGCTAATGGTTTTCTCCCTGAGGATGATGACATGCAAAGACGTACGAATGCATGCAGTGTCACACATGCATACATGGCGCTCAGCAGTCACCGCTCTCCTGGTTTTATACAGTCTCCCTGTGCTGCCATGTGGCCTTCACTGGCTAGTAGTCATGTAGCAGGATGGAGCGTCCCCATTCCCCAAAAGAGGAGAAAAGTACTTGCGACACTCAGTTCTCCCTTGTCCTGCCACTGAGTGACCCAGATCAGTTCCCAAACCTGGCTCGCCAGCATAGAAAGCAGTCGTACTACCGCTGACCTGCCAGGTCGTCTTGGAATCACCTTTTCTTAGCACTTGTGGGGTTTGCTTTTTCATATAATATAATTTGTACCTTGTCCTTTAACATTTAGTTTGTCCTTGTCTGTACAGAGACTGAATGGGGGGGGGGGGGTTAATGTGACCAAGTTTTGATGAAGCAGCAAGCAAACTCTGATTTATTTGATTGACATATTCCAGGGTATAAACTCATATGTCATGGTTTGCTGTTAAGTATGAGTTTTTGAAACCAACAACAACAAAAAAAAAGAAGAAAACCATATGGTATAAGAATTGATGGGTCCTTGAAAATCGCAATACTAGACTATCGCCGTTAACAAGCAGTCAAAAGCCTTATTGTTTACCAGCCTTTGCAGTAGTCCCCTCAGTACAGGCATCTTTGGTAATGGGAAAGATGCATGGCTGCCAAAACAACCAGTGCTGCAAAATGCAGAAAGGGTTTATGGAGAGTCCAGGATTCCCTTTATTTTGTACCTTACAATTAAAACGCAGTTAAAAAACAACAGGTTTGGTTTAATTATCGCAATTTGTTGTTGTTTTAACAGATTTGTTAAAAAAAATACCTGCCAGTGAAATATATTATGAAAGCCTTCAAAATGATGGCATGACCCCAACTCGTTTATTTCAGTAAAGAGAATGTTCTTTTCTATGCATTCTGATGTGTTAATTAAACTGTAGTGGAAATCCAAAACAATTACTTGCCGCTGCAAAAAACCAGCGGGATTGCCCTGGCAATTTTTGTCTACTGAATTCCTTTGATCACGGCTGGTGACTCGCATAGCTCAAAATCTTTAATTTCATAGAGCAACTGGACTGAGTTTAATTATCTTTTTTGAAGGCTTTTATTCTACACTTGAGTGCTGCTATAAGAGCATCCTACATACTGTGTCAAGCAAAAATATTCTTCTGACAGGAAAGTTGTTGTAAGAGGGCTTCATGGAACGGAAAGGCAGTATAATGTGGAAGCTAGAGCTGTGAACCTCGAGACCTAAAAGAGCTGGGTTCGAATCCCACAACTTCCGTTTGCATACAGAGTGACCCTGAGCAAGTCACTTACCTCCGTATGCTCCTGGGAACACCTGGAAATAAGCATCAGCTTGGTGTGCCTTTCTCAGCCAAAAATATGTAAAGTAAAATAAGATTGCTTTATTAAAAATAGCAAAAAAAATCCATCTATAATTAATGTTTAGCATATAATGAAACCAAGCCCAAACTAATGTTTTCATGGTAACCTATTTATAACAGTATGATAGAACTTTTTAAAAAATTTTTAGAGGAACACTAAACATAAAATGAATAAAGAGATATGCTGGGCATGGTAATTTGTTCTTTCTAATTATTAAACACTTTTCCCCCTTTGATCTGTGTATTTTTTTTTTCACTTCTCGCAGTCTGTTTTATGGTCCCTGGGGGTCACCATTCAGGTTTCTTTTATTACCTGGTGGTCACCAGAATTTCCCAGAATCCCTCTGTGAATGATGTGTCCCCGACCGGCTATGATCCTTTGGTCTTTGTTGTACTACAGTCACAGCATCCTTCCTAGTCACTCGTGATGTTATTCTGTGTCATACAATGGGCTGTGAGAATACATCATTTTGATTGGATGACTGGCACTTTTGAGTGTTGGTAAATCCTATGACAACCTATGCAGAAAGTGCCAATCAGGTATGCTGGCAGCAGCACCTGGAAGGAAATCAATGCACTCTCCAAAATTCAGCTACTAAAAAGCTAATGTTTTCCCCTTGCTAACCATAACCTCAAAAAAAAAGCTGACATGTCTGAATTATTTGTCAGAATACCAAACGTTTGCTGAAAATGAAACGGCAGTCCAGCGCAGACAGAGAATTTACCTTGGTTATGTGAAAGTGCTTCAGTTTGCGCTGCCAGTTTAGCCACTGCTGCTCAAACTGTAGCACGTCCACTAAACAGAGGTATGTTCTCTGTCTGTAGAACTCTAAGAAGTGAGACATGGAGCAGAAAGTCAGTTTTAAAATAATTCTGTAAGTTTTACAGTGTGTACCTTCAAAAGCTAAGACACCTCTGGGAGAACTGGTATGCGTAGCAGTAGCCAGTAGCCAGTGGCCAGTAGCATCAATCCCCAGTACAGCCTGTATCTAGATTCAAACACCTCTACAATGAAGACTGTTTCAAACATTTTTTTTTGTTTAAATAATGGGAAAGGGCAGTAACTTTCTCCACCTTCTTGTATCCAGACACCCCTCATTAAGCCACTTCCTACTCTCTCCAAATAAAGATGCGAGTAACAGGGGTGTCAAAACTGCACTCAGACATGCACACATTTGCTGTTTACTTCCAATTCCTGCCATAGAGTTGAATACAAAACAGGAACTATTTTTCTGTCCGTAACCACATTTTCCTTTTCAGACCATTAAAAAAAATATTATGCAATGGGCAGTAAAGAAATCACAGAATGCTGCATTCTGATTGGTTGGCCGGCACCTTTTCAGCATTGTAAATCCTCCAGAGTACCCACTGGAAAAGGTGCCAGCCACCATTCAGCCGCATCAGGAACTCTCTGGCAAATCCCTCCGTTCCTCCCAAACACACCACTGCCAAGCACACAGACCAACGGTGAGATTACCTCGTGGTTAACCCGACAACCGATACTCCGTGGTTAGCCTCAAAACTTCACCGAAAGTGCTGCACCATTCCATAAAAGCGACGCACCCAAAAACAAAACGAAAAGAAAATGCGGTTCATTCCCGCCCCCCCCCAGCAAATAAGCTAAAAATATCCCACAGTAGTGGAGTCAAGCGCCATCCTCTGGCACATGCGCAGACCGTGCAAAAAAATCCAAGCAGTCCTTTGGAACTGAAAAACAAACGAGCGGCAACTTTGAAAAGGAAGGGACCTTTTAAATATTTTTTTTTTCCAAAAACAAACAGGGCCTTTGTATAATCGCAATATACCCTTCAGGGAGTGGGTATACTGGAGAATTTACCACTACTGGTGTGGTTAAGTCCCTCGGCTGTGCCTCGGGACCGAACCACACCAGCCATGGTAGATCCTCTAGTATACCCACACCCTGTCGGGGTATATTGCTTAAATATTCCGCACTGTTTTCTTGCTTCATAATTTGTTCTATCTGTATTGTGACTTGTATCATTGCAATAATCCACTCCAGAGTATGGGGTGTTGTGGGATTTATCCACTTCTGGCGTGGTTTTCGCCACTCAGCCTGCGGCCTCCTGACACACCACACCAGGCATGGATAAATCCTACAACAACCCACACCCTGTCGTGGGTTATTGCTTAATTATTCTGTTGGTAAATGAAAAACATTTTTTCCCCAAACTATAATAAATAGATGTTTCATCCACAGATAATGAAAGAGTAATGGCTGCCCAGAATCAGTCTCGCTGAATGCTCCCGAGTTCCCGACTGAAACTGCCACATCTGTTCACTCAGCACAGCTGTTTTTGCTGTGCTGTCTACACAAGGGCAACAGTCTTTATATCTGAGCTACCTAGGGTAAAATCACTTATAAAGTATCCAAGCAACTCTCTCTCCCTTTACCATTCTTGCACCTTTTTAAATTTAAAATACAATACTCTTGGTAATTGTAAAATGGCAACAGCTTGTGAATGGACTCAGCTGTGTGAAATGTACCGGGATGCCATCTTGCCACACGGAAGCTGAACCTAATCATACTGCCCTGTTATTTTGCATTTCCCTTGTGCTACACTTACTGTAGTTGTTTCCCATTGCAGCCCACTAGCCCCAAACCATCATTGTTTTTGCTGCACTGTGTCTGGATTCAGCCTGCAATGCATAATGCACAGGCATGCCCCCGAATACTGTTCAGCCCAATCTGATTGTTACTATTCCCTCTCCTTGTCTGCGGGGAGCCTGTTAGATACCTGATGAGGAGCCAATGGGAAGCTGTTTCCAGACAAGTCAGCCACTGCAGAGTACACACAGCACACACTGAGATCTCGCCGATGTTGACAAGGACACCAACAGAAACCAAGCAGGGCAGACATAGAATGTATAGGAGCCAGTCCAAGGGTCAGAGACACATAACTTTCTTGCTCAGCAGTAGTAACGTGAGATCAAAGCAAAACTGTAGCTGAAGATGGTAATCCCCAGTGCTGGGCATGAACCCACAAAAGGGACTCCAGTCAAAGGGGACATTTTTTTAACCAGGAAAGGCACGCAAGTTCACATAAGTCTCACAGATCATAAAGAAACATATAATCAATAACCCATGACAGGGTGTGTGGTTATTGGAGATTAACTCACACCGGGGTGCATTGTGAGGGCCGAGTGCCCTCACAGTACCTGGGTGTGTGTTAATCCCCAATAACCGCACACCCTGGAGTGGGTTATTGTGCTTATAACATGGGGTATTACCAGAGATTAAAAAAAGTATGAGGAATGCATGATTAATTTAGGAAAATACAGGGACTTTATAATGTGTTCTGCCACCAGCAGAACTTCTGTGGAGCTTACAGTACTGTGGAAAAGCCTGAATATGCAGTTCTCAGCAGTCATGATGGTGTGCACTAGGGTGACACAGACGTTCAACTGATGGCAGGGGTACTTGGGTGCACGGTGCGTTCAGTGGTAAGCACTTGCCACTGCCGTGTGGTAATAGGCTGACAATAATTGTGGGACTGAAAAGAGAAAGAGAGACACACAGAACAGGAAGAGTGATTACTGCTGTTTGCACCATGGTCCTCTCTATCTGTGTGCCTCTCTCTCTCTCTCTCTCTCTCTGCCTCTCACTTTACCAGGACTGCCAACAGCACAGTTTGAACAAGTGGACTTGGGAAAACATGCTCGCTCACTCTGTCTCTGTTCCAATCACAGTATCCACACAAATATGACAGAGACACAGACATTATCCAGAGAGACAGAGAGAGACAGAAAAGGAATACTCTTTTGGAGGAGCCACTGGCTGTTATCGAGAGTGTGGAGAGAGAGAGAGAGAAAGGAATAGTCTTTTGGAAGAGCCACTCACAGTTAGAACTGTGAAGAAACTCTCAATCTCTCTCTCACTCTCTCTCTCTCTCACTGTTCCGTGACCCCACCACATGACTTACAACACACAAAGACACAGAGGAGAGTCTGTGTTCTCTCTCTATACATGGACTGCACACCAAGTATTTCTGTCTCTCTCTCTCTAGCAACTGACCTGATCTCTCTCTTTGCACTGACTACATGAACTAACTCTCTCTGTCTGTTGCCATTCATCCATTCCCCACTCTGTGTCCCTCTTGCTGTCACAGAGGACAAGCAGGAGCAAGTCAGTCTGCCACACATAACTTGCTCTCTCTTGTCTATCATTCATTCGTTCTCTGTCATTACACACACACACACAGTGTGATAAGTGACTCAGTTTCTCTCACTCTCTCTCTCTCTCCCCCATCTCCCCACAGCACCACTACAGTTTTGTTCTACCCTGGGGGGGTTAATCATGGGTAGGGAGAACACACTGAATTGTGGCCAACAGAGAAAGACACACATACACACACACACACACAGGGAGGACACCATAGGCCTTCTGAGGTGCCACTGTCTCTCTCTCTCTCTCTCTCTCTCTCTCTCTCTCCTCTCGTCAGTATGCCGCAGTAATGGGATGCCTGTGCTCCTGTTACACTGTATGCTTAATCGCACTGCAGACTGCAGCAACAGACAGGACAGTGCCGCTTCTCACTGGAGACTGACACTGCAAAAAATTGGGGGGGCACAGGGCACTGACAACTGCTGCTGCATGGGACGCCTGAAAAGAATGTGCACAATCCTCTGCTGTCACGGAGACCTACATAGATAGATGTCCCAGTCCCGTTGCTCAGTGTGCCATCAGCGCCTGTGTCTCCCTCCCTCTGTCTCTGTCTCTCCCGGACACATCGAGGAAGGCTGACAGAGAGACAGAGAAAGTTTGAGAAACAGAAGTTTGCAGCACTGTTGGCCTGCATTCAAGAGGGTGGGGGGGGTGCCTGCCCAATGACAGCTGAAGACAATAGGAACTGTGAGAAGGAGCTCAGGTGTAGCAACAGTCACAGGTAATGTACCGCACCTTGCCTGCTAAGTACTGTCTAGTGATTGTTGTGGCAGAGAGAGCAGATCCGGGACCGGAGGGCACAGGGATGGATTGCAGAACAACTGCCATCTGCTCGCAATCTCCCGCTGTCTCTCTCTCTCTCTCTCTCTCTCTCTCTCTGACAGAGCTCTGTCTCCCAGTTCACTGTTCGCTCTGTGCCTCGAGATCCGCTGGGCAGGTGGGTGGGAAGGGCGCTACCACTCGCTAACCTGAGAAATACAAATGGCTGCTTCTCATGCTGCAGCCATCAGCCAGAAAAAAAGAGCCATGCTGCCCAGTGATTTTCATTCTGAACTGCTCACAGTAACTGTGAGTATATGGTGCATTAATGCACGGTTAGGTGGGAGCCCTGGACCAATCAGCTCAGTCACTTTGCTACCCCCATGTTATAATTTTAAATAGTCAGCAACAAAATTATTCTTATAAGTTCTTATAATAAAACATTGGATGGAAAAAGGGTTGCTATTGTTACATCCTATTGGTGATGTGTCATTCACGTAATTAGCATTTTTTATTGGCCATGAGCGAGTTGGTTAGATGTGTATGACTGTAATGGTTTGAAAGAGTACAGCAGCAGAAGTAAAAGCACAGGGATTCTAAGGGAGAATAAAAAGGCTCCAAGAAGTGGAATAACTGGGCAGAATAACCTCTATTTTATTTATTTGTTTTTACTTTTTATTTATGCATTTTGTAAGCAAAACTTACAACAAACTCCCATGGAAAGAGTACACCATACATGTATTCAGTCAAATACTTCACTTAATAAAGGATATAAAACTACCCCTTCACCAGTGTTACATCATGGGGGGGGCAGTGTACAAAAATAGACTACATAGAATAAATAGTAAAAAAAATAAAAGTTTTTTAAAGGCATACAGCTGGGAACTGTATGGGGAGTTAAAGAGTATATAAAAATAAATATTCCAGTTTACCATGCACACCAATCAAGGTCGCAATACTCCCCCATTTTATTTTTAGAAACCTATTACTAACAACTAAAATATCCTCATGAGAGACCAAACATTGCCCTAATCCCTAAGGTAAAAAAAAAAAAATTAAGACATAGCTGTCAGTAATATAAAATAGTACCAGTGATTTCAAGCATAACAGTAGCAATTATACATAAAAGAAAAGCACCTCGCAGAATCAGTTTCTGTTTCAATTGCAAATTTTATTTTGGGAAGATATTTGCTGTGTATAACCTTGTTTTACAGGGGGTGCCCAGGGTCGAGCCAGAGGAAAGCCCTGGTGGTAAGTGCAGACAGTGTGGGTACTTGTGTGGTATATCAGGGGTATTGTGAAAGTGATTATTGTTTATTGTTCCGGCCACTAGTAAGGAAAGAGGGGGTTACAGTGTCCCGGAGGGCTGTGCCCAGGTTAGCTTGACCACTACCAACCCTGACCTCCAGGTGGAGGCACCTGTTTCAGAACTCAGGCCACTTAACCTGCTACTAGCCAAGCAGGCAGGGGTAGTAGACCTTGGGATAGTGCCACCTAGGGGTTACATTTGCATCAGGTCACCAACCACCAATGCTGTAGCATGCTTCTTGGGGAGAGGGCAGATCACACAGTATGGAAACATTGGAACTCGAATGGCAGATAAAGCCCCTGCTTGCTGCCACCGCATTCACAACCAGACCCACACCACCCTGGACGAAGGTCCTCCAGGTCTTCACTGCTGCTGCGGGTGGCCAGGTGGACAGTAGCTGAAGTGGCAGAAGGTGATCCTAGCCCCGGGCAGCAAGCCAGGGGGGCAGCACAGCAGTGTGTCGCAGTTGGGCCTGGAGGTCCAGCCAGGTGAGTAGTTGGGTCTCCATGAACAGGAACTGAGATTGGCAGAGGGTGGAAGGAGTACCCAACCAATGCCCTGGGGCAGAAACAAAGTTGAAAAAAAAGGCAGAAGAGGCACAGCAGAGTATCACAACAAAGAAATTAAAGACAATATATTCTGTGTTATTACACATAAAAAGTCCAGGAAACAAAGTCCGCACACAGTTCTGAATATTCTTCACCCCTGCAGCCTGCCTTCAAAACACAGTCAGCTGAATACAAAAAAAAGCAGTCAACTTACTTCAAGGCCAAAACAGAGTACCGCCAACTTACTGTTGATTGGAGATGTCAAACTCCTCCCCCTCCACCAAAGCTTGCTCCCCCTCAATGTACCTGAGAAGCTGGTCTGCATCCGTAACATCACTGGAAAGATAGGTCTTGCCTTGCCATACCACCTGAAACATTACTTAAAAGAGAAGCTGGTCAGTAATCTTTAGACTTCACCCCAAATGAAGGACACCACAAACTCTGTCAAAAGTCTTATGTTGCACATGGGTGCTATAAAAGAGGTCAGGATACAGCAAAATGATGGCCTCTCCCTTTCTCAAATTCCTCTTACATCAGGCTATAGCCAAGGCCTGATCCTGATCGCTGATACCAGTACAGGCAGCAATAAAAGCATAGGGGACATTGGTGTCAGCCAGGGCCTGTCGAGGAGTAATACGGTAAACTTTTTCAATAGCCAAAGCAGGCCATCCTCTGAAATCCCCAAAATAAACCTCCGGAAAGCCCAAACACACTAATGTTCTTTTCCCAAGCCATATTTTCATGGGTTTTAAGGCAGTGTCATAGAAGTCCGTTCTCCCTCAAAAACTGAGCTGTGACATCCACCACTCACAAAACCAAGTCGTCGGAGCAGAACCGTTTGTTCCAGAGAATCCATGCTAGTTTCTAGGGCTGACACATGTAGGGTCATAGCATCTAGTTTTTTATCACTACAGAAAGGGTAACTTCCCCCTCCAATTCTGTACTCGGCCCTGTGGACGAATTTGCTTTCTTCGGCTGCACATCCTTCGGTTTTAGTTTGAAAAAGTCTTGACTCCTCACGGCTCCTTTTGGCTTCCCCATAACAGTCAGTTCCAGTGACTTTCAAAACAAGTTTGAGCACCAGTTTGGTAATAAAACAGAATGCCTACTGTAGTCTCCCTTGGGAACTCTAAGGAGACACGTCTGCTCTGTTCTGGTTCTAGGCCATGCTCCCTCCCATATTTTAATGAGCATATGCAACCACAGTGTGGAGTAATGCTTGTGCAGTGTGTATGCTTGGATTGCTTGACTGTCATCATATGTAGTTGCTTTGGTCATTCACACGCTTTGTCTTCTGAGGCACTACCACAGTGTTGGGGTACTGTGAATGCAAGGGAACCCTGTTGAGGAGGTTTCCACTCCTAGCAGTGACACAGGAAAGTGATTCCTTTGGCTGAAGATACCTTAGGAAGGAGCCCAAAGAGAGAAGAAAGCTGTGGAGGAGGAGGGGTGGATGGTAGGAGCAAGAAAACAGACATTCTGAATGAGTCTGGAGGAAGCTGATTTCTAAAGCCCAGGAAGGATGTATGGCAGGTTACTCCCGGGCATCAAATCTCAGGCTAGCCTTTTCCTATAAACAGAGAATAAGCTTTTTATTAACTCTGGAATGCTGCCTAACAAAGAGGAGCTAAGCCAAGCCAAGCCCCGAGTGCTATGGAAGTACTATTTGCAGAATTTCGTGTATAAAAAGTTTATTCTTCTCTGCCCTATGGGAATTCTGCTGTACCACTGGACTCTGAAATCTATGTCTGTGTTCCCCTGACAGTGGCAGTCTGTCTTTTATCATTACAGAGAATGACAGAGGTAGCACAGGTTGGACACTGCTGCGTACTTAGGTACTGTAGGCAGAGTCCAACAGAAAGCAGCTCAAGCATAACAGCAGGTAGAGCAGACACATGAATTAAGATTTAATGAATAGTTCCACAGACAACAGCAGTAGTGTAAGTACTTAAATGATTGACAGCTGCAGGGAAAATAACAGGCCTGCAGGGAGAGTAGCATCTTATTTATCCTAGAGGGAAACAACATGCCTGCATACCACTTTTTTTTCCCCTGATGTTATTCATCTCTCTAATGGAATAAATAATAATACTGATATTAGATATCAGATACATATTGCCAGTTGCACAGTGCATTACTATGTTGTGAGGTGTGGTGACCAGCAGTACTGCCTGAACTTTACCGACCTACCTTTCCTTACCTTAATTCCTGCTTCTAGACAGGATTGTATTTGTATTGTTCTTGCCTCCTGGTCTGCGCCCGGTAATCCTGTGCCCCACCCACACCCCAGTCCCTCAGAACTTCTTAATGCTCAGTGTAAACTCACCCCCCACCCCATAAGCCTGCAGCAGTAATTTGTCTCTAGTGCTCAGGGGCTCTACTGAGAGCTAGAGGCACTCTACTCCTCCTGGCCTGGCGGAGATCCAGACTTGGATGGCTCAGAACTGGTTAAGACTCAACCCATACAAGACTGAGGTGCTGGTGGTGGCTCCAGGTTGTTGTGGTGGGGAGAGGAGTTTGTGGGATCCCTCTTGTCTTGTACTGGGGGGGGGTACCACTGATCCCATCCATATGGGTGAAAGATCTGGGTGTGATCCTCGATGATGGCCAGACATTTGATGCTCAGGTGCTGGCCATCATTAAGAGCAGATTCTGCCATCTGAGGAACATTGCCCGGATCCAGAACCTATTACCATCTGAGGACCTGATCTCATTGGTACAAGCTTTTGTCACATCCATACTGGATTACTGTAATGCCCTGTACCTAGGGCTATCTGGAGGCAACCTCCGCTGGCTGCAGCTGGTGCAGAATGCAGCAGCAAGATTATTTACAGGCGCATGAAGGTGTGATCATATTACGCCTGTCCTCTGCAAACTGCACTGGCTGCCAGTTAGGTGGAGGATTGCCTTCAAGGTCAGAGTACTGATCTATAAGACCCTACACGAAAGCGGACCAGCCTACCTGCAAGGTCTCCTTGTGCCCCATCATCCTTCATGGGCTCTCCATTCCATTGAGGGTTTCCTCCTTAGCATTCCCAGGGTTAGGTTGTGGCACTCTGGTGATTGAGCATTTTCAGTGGTCGCCCCAACCCTGTGGAACTCCTTGCCTAAACAACTGCAGGAGGCACCCTCAGTGGAAACCTTTAAAAGGGGATTAAACACTTTTTTATTTAACCAGGCTTTTAATGGATAAATATTCTGTTGCACTGTTTTATTGTATGGATAGATTGTTTTTTTTTATCTGTATTGCTGTCAGCTCCACCTGGATTGTTAGTGGATTGATTGTTGAATTTGCTTTATTGTGTTTTTGCTATATAATAGTTGTTTTAAACTGGTAATTGTGAAGCGCTCCAAGTCCCTGGGATGGGGCACTATAAAAATAAAGTATCTATCTACTTCCCTTGCAAGTTCATTTAAACATGTCCAGCATGCCGGCAGGGCATCCTTCCACTGATTGTGAGCTTCTCTGGTCCAAAAACAAGACTTATTGTTTCCCTGGCCAGCATCCCACTGTCCCACTTACTGGCCAGTCTCAGCAAGGATGCACTAGATGACAAGCTACACAATAGCAGCATGTGCCAGCTGATGAACCCTCGGCCTGCTTGGAGCCCCTTCTTGACAGGTCAGACTATGGGCACCACCCTGCAAAGGATTCTGTATCATCTGGTCTGCCCAGAAATGCTTCTCCTAACTTGTCTTGCTGCTTTCAGTCTTGGCATACCAGCCCTTGCCTGCTGTCTTTGGGTGCATTGACTCACCATGGGCCAATCTCCAGGGTCACCGCCCCACCAGCACCTTCCTCAATATCTGCAGGGGAACCTGCCATAGGCTGAAAGCCATCAGGAGGACTCCTTTGAGGGGATACTACCCTGAAGTTCCCATACCTGTCTGGTGGTCCTACTATGAGTCCCCACTATGGGCAACACCCTTGATGAGACCCACAGATCATAGTGGCCCAGAATCTGTCCCCAGTGCCTGAGATCCTTCCTTGGTAGCCACCAGGGTCTCACTCTCTGGTACCATGATGCCCTCAAAGCCTCAAGGTGTCCAGAACCTTTGCCACTCCCGGTGCCACAAGAGCAGCTGGCACCCATCTCCTGTCATGGTTTCAGGTGGGAGCTTTCCTCCTTGATGCATCCTTTGCTCCTGGCTGGTTTGAGGTGGCTAGATCCCACCTACATCAAGACCCGGGTACCACATTTCCCTGCTGCTGTAAAGAGAAAGGGGTAGGAAGGACACTAGCCAGTGTCCACTGTCTGGGGTAGTAGGGAGGGATTCTGACACCACCAACCTGCTGGCTGTGTCTACTGATCCCTGACTAATGCCAAGGGTGGACCAGTACTTCCCCTGCTCCGCGCCTTGGAGGCACCTGACAGGTAAGGCATGGAGTGTTGAAGTCCCCTCCAGTACTCTTTCTCTTCTCATCTTTTTTTCTTCCTCCCTTGGCACCTCAAGGGCACCATACTTTTATCTGCAACAAAACCCCTCCCATCACAAATACCTTTGGTAGGGGATGTCAGAGCATCACTCTAACCAACCACCTCCCCCTTCTGTAAGGTGGTGGTTGTTTTATATGCAGATCTGCTTTGTGGACCCTGTGATTGGTTGGCAGAGCAGATCTACATGCAAGTGAGCAATGGGACTGCTCTGTATGCTGCAAGATGGCAACGGGCAGCAGGGTGTTTGTTTACATTACAGAGCTGTTCAGAAATGTAAATATTACAGAAATGAGGTACCGAAAAAACATTTTTTTTGTACAAAAAGCCTAATCAAGAGCATAGCCCTTTCAAAGATTTCAGGTGTTCTCCTTTAAAAGCCACATAACCAGACAAAGGAAAACGTTTTGAACAAGAAGAGAATTTCATACAAATAAGAGGAAAAGTCACATTTTCTGTAGGAGTACAGCAATGGAATCCTGTTATGGGCCCCTTCATAACCAGGAAGTTAGTTCTCAGTAGCAGGGGTTTGTGTCCCCCCCCCAACACATACACCAGCTCTCAAAAGCCAAGAAATATTTAAACAATAATACACAACAGTGCTGTATACCATGCGATATTATCACTCATTGGGTGCGTTATGAGGTACGAGGCAATGCTGAGTTCCTTCAACCACACAAGAAGTGATGATATCCCATGACATACCACACTCTGGAATGTATTATTTTGATTATAAAAAGGCTCCAAACTGTCAGGAAATGGCTGACTCCAGTAATCAGTTTTGAACTGCGATGATATACTGAGATATCATCATGAGTCAAAGACTGCTTCAGCCAATCAGCTTCTAGGATTTTTCCAATCAATTTTATAATAAAGAATACTGTATTTACTCTCATGATCATAAACATTTTATTTTAGTAGATACTTGTGTTCTTTAAATAGACGTTAGTTTTTCCTTATTTTTTTAATATATTTTGTAAATCTTGATTGACAACTTGCCATTAGTCTGTGTACATCATACGTCACTGCTTGTCACGCTTGAAGAGCTAAGAACTAGGTTGGCAAAGAGGTGTGGCAGCAGTAGGGCATCGTGCTGCCATCTGCAAGGCTGAAATGCCATGGTACAGTCTGCAGGGGGTCAGGTGTATCATGGAGAGGAGGTGCTCAGCACCTAAGGAGGGTGGGAGTGGGCCGTTCAGCATGCACCACTCAGCATTTGCACACTCCCTGCTGGCTGAGCTCAGAGCAACACTGGTGTCAGCTAAGAAGGCCACCTCTTGTCCTCCCTCCCAGCAGAGGAAGTGTGCAATCATTGTGATAGGCGGAGAACCAGAGGAACAAAAATAACTAGACTGAAAAAGTGAAGAAAATCTTTGGTAGCCAGCCTGGTGGTACGGCTGTAGTGCTATCACCCCAGTGTTTTGGCATGAACTTTGTTCAATCTGGGATCGGCTCGGGGAGAGAGGATTGAGTGTCCAAGGTACTGTTCTCCTCCCTCTGGGGTGGTGGATTGTAGAGTCCTGCTTTGCAGTCATCTTCTGGTGGAAACCAGGAGGTGCGCAGAGGGTCGCCTTAGACAGAGTCAGGCAAACTTGGTGCCGATATGCATGTGCTGATCACATGCTAGTACCTAGGGAAGAAAACAGAGGAAAACCTTAGAGTATTAGGATGACTCTCCAACCTGCTGCAGACCTCACACTAGTGACTGTGCAGGCTCCTACTTCTGGATGTGGAAAGGGGAGGGCCCGGCCCTGCCACAGAGGTAATCTATGGGGGGTAAATTGGAGTTCCAGGGATGGTAGGTGATAGGGCTGGGTGGGTTGAAGATGAAGGGGGCCACTCAAACAGAAGGAGCAGAAGTTACAAGTTGAAAAAAAAAAAGAATGTTCGTAAAGGAAGATTTTGTTCTGAAGTGGTTCTTGTCCATTTAACCATTACTTCCAATAGCTTTGCATGAAGTATGAACCATCCACTGCTTAACCTGACACAAAATGTCCATCCTGGAGATAACGATAATGAACAGCCCTGCAATATTCTCAATGAATTTCATGCATTGGGGACCAAAAGGAACTAGAAAATATAGCCGAACCTCTTTAAGGCCAATTCAAGTAGCCATCTGTTATTCAATCAGAACAGGGGAGGGATTTTTATGGTTGTTATAGATAAGGCACCAAAGCAGTCTAAGCAGTGTACTTTGGCAGTCAAGAAAGTCAAAAACACAACAGAAGCAAAAACAGTAGTGGGATTCAAACTGCAATTAGAGGAATACATGGGGAAAGAATGCCTAACTCGAAATGGCTGCTAAAACATCAGTGGGAGACCACCCTGATGGACCATCGATCTTATTCTGTTCCATTACTATGTCACTATGCTATGCCACTGAGCGGGCACTTTGCAGTATATGCTGGTCATGTCCGTAGGTTTCAGCTCAGTAGAGATTACTGGACAAGTGAGAACGAGCTGAACCTGGATGGCTACTATATTCAGTAAAACTTATAGGAAAGATCAGCACATGACTTTCACCCGTAAACTGATTATACATTTCAGGAAAATTTAATTCATATTCTAAATATGAGGTTCCTATGCAGATCATATTCTGGAATACTAAAGCTGAGTATACAGTTTTCAAAGCAGATTAGCATAGTGCATTGAAATGCTGTGAGTGATGTGAAGTATCATTTTTCTCAGGGGAGAACTGGCTACGTGATGCATCTTTTTGCAGAGGCACACAAATGCCTGTGATCACAAAATTCTAATAAAAATTTGTATTTTTTCAGCTACAAAAAATAAAAAAGCACAGCCTCACATTAATGTCTTCCCTCTCCTTTTTCCCCTCGTTCCTTTTACTTTTCCAAAGGGATGTAATAATGCAGTTCAGTTATATATATGTCATGTATGTTTAGTGTCATGTTTGTGGTCTGGGTCCTGCTTTATCCTAATAGGCAAAGAATGTTAGTGTCAGTCGGGACAATTGAATCCAGTTAAGGGAGCTGGTTGGCGGGCTAACTTCATGATTTCACCTGGAAAACCAGGGTTGGTGTGGAAGCCCTGCAGTCTTAGGGTGAGGCCTGCTTCTGGGAGATAGGCATACTATAGAGGTGTAGCACATAGTTCTTGGGGAGGGGCAGAGGGGAGAGATGGTGCAGACTGAGAGGCATTGGTGCATTCTGCGCTGCTTGCTGATTGTGGCGCAGCATAATTTGGTGCTGATTGTGAAAGCAGCCATTCACTCACCCTCCCAGCTGGAGGCAAGGTGCAGCTGTGACAACCTCAATCATTTGGGTGGACAGGGAGAAGTCAAAAATGTAAAATCAATTAGAGCTAGAGGCTAGCCCTATGTATCCTGATATGTTAAGATGCTAAACTGGAAACAGCCCGAAAACTGTTTTTCTAACTGCTAGTTTTGGAGAACTGGAAGTGTGTTTTCTTATGAAACCATTACTAGAGATCAAACTGGTAATGGTAAGTGGGTATAGCCACCAGATAATTTACCTTGGTGGCCACTTGTCTACATAATCTGAAGCTGATTTGAACATTCTGTTGTTTTTTTTTTCAATCTGTCTGTCTGTCTGTCTCTCTCTCTCTCTCACTAATTCTTAATTCTAAAACTCTCTGGGTAGTGTACGAAATCCTGAGTGCTAAAAAGACATAAAAATTGGACAACTTTATAGGGCAGGATTTTCAGAAGCTCTACTGTAGCGTGTATTGCTTTGTATGGTGCATAATTCTGCCTTGTCACTGGCTACAGCTTTATTGAAGTGTATACTGCTTTATATTGTGCCTAATTCTGCCTTGTCATTGGCTTTACAGCTCTACTGTCGTGTATATTACTTTATATTGTGCATAATTCTGCCTTGTCACTGGCTTTACAGCTCTACTGTCGTGTATATTACTTTATATTGTGTGTAATTCTGCCTTGTCACTGGCTTTACAGCTCTACTATAGAGTATATTTATTTATTGAAGTTTAGGAATTACAACCCTTTGAGTCAGGGACTGTTTTTCAAAGGCTCCATGTCAGTATAAAGTGCGGCAGGCAAGTATTACAGCCATCATGAACAATGACAGTAATTGTACACAAAGAGAAAAATTATATAATAGGAGCTATTACAAAAGCTCCACGTCAGTGCAAGGTGTGGCATTGACATACAGTATCATGCGTAATTCTGCCTTGTCACTGGCTGTAGCTCTACTGTCATGTATATTGATTTGTATTGTGCGTAAATTCTACCTTGTCACTGGCTTTACAGCTCTACTGTCGTATATATTGCTTTGTATTGTGCGTAAGTTCTGCCTTGACACTGGCTTTGCAGCTCTATGGTAGTATATACTGCTTTGTATGATGCGTTATTCTGCCTTGTCACTGGCTTTACAGCTCTACTGTCATATATATTGCTTTGTATTGTGCATAAATTCTGTCTTGTCACTGGCTTTACAGCTGTATGGTAGTTTATACTGCTTTGTATAACACACAATTCTGCCTTGTCACTGGCTTTAGATCTCTACTGCAGTGCATACTGCATGCTGTGTTGTATGTAATTCTGCCTTGTCACTGGCTTCACAGCTCTATGGTAGTGTACATTCCATACTGTATTGTACATAATTCTCTTTTGTCACTGGCTACAGCTCTGCTGTAGTGTTTATTGCATGGGTATCCCATCGCAGTGAAACCATTAGGGTGATGGCAATGTGGGTGCTGGAACCAGTTCATCAGTCATTCTGGCAATTGGATTTTGCAGTGCCCACCATGGTTGCTGCCCTAGGAGTCTTGCACTGTTTGCCCCCATACACCTCCAACGTGGAAGTGATTATATTATTTTTCTGGGGAGGGTGCGAGGGACAAAGCCCCCTGCAGTGGGGGTGAGGGTGGGCAAAGCCCCCACAAAGAGCCTGCATGTGCCTTAGTGCATGGGGTGCAAGTGGGGTTGGGTGACACAATTGCCGGGTGTGATGTGCACCATTGGTATGTTGGTGTTACCCTAATTGCCATCACCCCATTGGATGTCACAACAAAGTGGGATAAACCTATTGTGCGTTGTATTGTGTGCAATTCTGCCTTGTCACTGTGTTCACAGCACCATGGCAGTGTATATTCCGTGTTGTATTGTACATAATTCTGCCTTGTTACTGGCTACAGCTCTACTGTGTTGTATATTGCATGTTGAATTGTACGTAATTCTGCCTTGTCACTGGCTTTACAGCTCCATGGTAGTGTATGTTCCATGTTATATTGTACATAATTCTACCTTGTCACTGACTACAACAACTGTAGTGTATATTGCACATTGTATTGTATGCAATTCTGCCTTGTCACTGGCTTCACATATTTCATGTTGTATTGTACATAGTTCTGCCTTGTCACTGGCTTTGCAGCTCCACAGTAGTGTATGTTCCATGTTGTATTGTACATAATTCTGCCTGGTCACTGGCTTTACAGTTCTACTATAGTGTATATTATATGGTATAAAATAGCAAGAAAAAATCTAGTAATCTCATTGGCCAAGAGACTTCAGCTGACCATACATTAAATCTCTACAAATGCACAGTCATCCTGGTCCTAAACCACATCACACAATAAGCAAATCAGGCTTCCTACAACCAGAGCTATCTTCCATCAGTTTCCCCACAACCAGAACTGATCTTCCATCACAAACATGGCTGCTACCTTTACACTGTAAATACCTTCAACTGGGCCCTAAAAATAAAAGTACCTTAAATGAAAAGTTAAAACAAATTAACTAAATGTTTTTTTGTTCATCATACTCTCCTTAAACACATAAATAAATCTGAAGAAGAAGAATCAGTATTTATATAGCGCTTTTCATACATCCAAAGTGCTTTACAAGCAATGCTAGACTGGTAGTGAAGTGACTGAATGTGTGGTGGCGGCCATATCACACATCATCACCCACACACAGCCTGGAATATTGCATGAACCAGTTTTATGGGAAGGGGAATGTTGGCCAGGACACCGAGAATGTTCCTTACTCTTTTACGAAGAGTGCCCTGGGTTCTTTTACTTCCACCTGGACACCCACCAGGACAACACCAGGATGGGCAGAAGGGACCTCGGTTTAACATCTCATCCGAAGGACGGCACACCCCAGCAGTACAGCACCCCCAAATACTGCACTCGGATGCCAGAGATTTTTAGGTGCAAGTCCAATCCCGGTGTGGGACGAGAACCCACGACCTTCTGGTCCAGAGGCGGATGTGCTATCAACTGAGCCACGCTGGCACCTGAATTTGAAACATTAAAAATTGTTTATAGTTTTCATTACAACTGTTTCATTGCTGACAATGAAAAATCCACCTTATATCTTTACCTGCTCACCAGGGAAATTTCTTCTGCTTGCCCTGAGAGTGAGATACTTGAGTCTCTGGCTGTAGAAGAGGCCTTTGTTGTGTGTGTACAGTATGTTAGGAGAGGAACATTCTGCTAGTGGAACAGAGCAGAATTTTGAATCCCTGTATTCCATGATAAAAATTCCATATCTTGAATGTGGGGAAAAACAGAGAAAGAAAAAACAGGAAGAAGAACGTAGGCAATAATACTTTATAAACAAAGAGAAACGGTGGGGAAACACAGTTACATAGGCAGAGGCAGACCTAAACTGCTCAGACACATTCCTGAAGTTTATAAACGCACATTTGAATCACATATGAGTGTTTTCAGGTGAAATTTGTTACCCCCCCACCTCCTAAAAAAGGCAACCTGGCAGGTTTAAAGTTTTTAACACATTTCCATTAAGAGACAGTACTTGTACTGATTTGAAATGCAAGGTAACATGTTTTTTTTCTTACTAACATTTCACCTTAATCCTATAAATAAAGAGAATGCTGCCTTCAAAGAAAGTATATTACTACGGTGTAATGAAAATAAAGTTTTAAACACTGCTTATTTTTGCAAATTTACAGATGTTGCAGTGCATTTATACGAGAATTTACATGTTGTAGAGAACATATATATTCTCAACTAACACTACTAATAAATACTTTTACTGCAAAGTACTAGTTAATCTATTGCTGAAATATGTTACTTATGCATTAATAGGGACTGTTTTTTTTCAGTTTTTAAAAGTTTTAGAGTTAATTTATTGTACGCTTGTTTGAAAATAGTAAAGAAGTTTTAATCCCTATCAGAGTGACTCAAACTAATTATTTTATGATGGTGGGCCATTTTATAAGTGTGATAAGTCACGTCAGGGTGTGCATTTCAAGGATTTTAATGCACTTCCCAGGGGCGTAAGGATACTCGGCCTTTGGCCTCATGCCTTAGCACTCCCTTGGGGCATGCATTAAAATCCTTGAAATGCACACCCTGTCGTGACTTATTACTTACTTGTATTGCATGTAATTCTGCCTTGCAACTGCTTAACTGTTACATTTCACACCTGGAAATGAGCTTCTGTCCTGTGAGCCCTGCTTGACAAAACATTTAAATAAATAAATAATAGTGGAATCAATTAATCTAACAAAGTTAACAACTATGGTATTAAAAGCTAAGTAATGTATGCTTCATGGCAAAAAAAAAAGTCTCGTATCACTTTAAAAAAAGTTAATAATGCACCCTGGGGGATTTGATTTCCCTATTCCTGGAGGGGCTGCTGGTTGATGATCTAGTCATTTTATGCTTACTGTATTCCATTAGGAACCTGTATAAGTGCATTACCAGAATAATGTCACCAAAGGTGGTTCCAGTAGGTCTGTGCAGTTGGTTCAAACAGCCTGAGTTAAATAAAAAGAATTCAGAGGTAAAAAGAGTTTGAGCAGAAATAACAGGCACTTTCAAAACCTTAAGCATGGCAGTTGGGGAGGAGAAAGAGGTGGACATGGTTCAGTTTTTCCAAGGTACACAGACGTCTTCAGCATGTTCCTCTGTGGCACACTGCTAGTCAGGAGTTGACACTGGCAAGCATTAACTACAGGGAAGCCTGGTACTTCTCCTGTGGGCCCCAGCAAAGCAAAATAAAAATGGTCTCTTTTGGGGTGGGGCTGCCCACAGAGAAAATGACATATTAAAATCATTCAGGTGCTTTCAGCTAGCCGAGGCATGAATTATATTGGTCCTAAAGCCACAGGAAGATTGGATCCTATTACCTGTCTTTTTTATTTAAGCATGCTTGCTCTGACGGCAAGGGAGATACACAAAGAAGTAAAAAAAGAAAAGACTAGCAAATAAAATGAATAATGGAAAACTCAGAAAGTGGAAACACTTATCTTGATTTTATAAGGCAGTGTAGTAGTGTCAAGTGAAACTTCAATTTACTTGCGGTGCTAATGATCTTAGGAGCTGCTTTGCCCTCCTTTGGCTAATTGCGGAGTTTTTAATTTATTATCTCTCTTGGCTAAAAACCTGAATATTAGCAGGGTTCAGAGCTGGTATTTAAGGTGTCAATAAGAGAATAACTCAAATGCAGATTATTCTGATCACAAGTACTGCATACACAATAATAGTTTACAGACATAATTCCTTTTCCAACAGCGGTGTTTCTTTTTTTCTTCACATGCTGCTTGTTGTCATAGCTGATGTGTCTGCAGATCCAAAAGATATTTCAGTAGGTATGGTCCCACGGGTTCAAAATGAATCTGTGGTTAAGCTCAACACTGGGCAGACAACTTTGTTAAATTCACAACAAAGTCCCCCCATCAGCGGGCTGTCAGAATGATGCATGAATAGAGTGGGGGTACTGGGATCTCACATTGAGGCTTCCCAGCAGTATTTTTGGGAGATTCTGTAATTGCACCTTACACGTCCACATGGTGATCTTGTTTCTTTTCCTCCTGACGAAGAACCCAGCCTGGGTTCGAAGCTCGGGGTGTGTTTGTTTGGCGTTCTTTATCTGTGCCACAATAATTCCAGTGCTACTGTCTGCAATAGCATCTGGCTTCATTTTGTGCGCACCTACCATTTTTTTGCTCTGCTGTCTACCTATTTGCAAATGCTGCATTAACTGAGGTTGTTGCCCTCTGTTCTGTTGTTTTTTTCATTTCGTTTGTTTGTGTGTGCTGCCACCAGTTTTGTTTTGCTTTCGAACTTAGAAAATCACATTGCAAAAAAGAAGAAAGAATAGGTAGTGTCAGGTAATGTGCTGTGGAATACCTATTTATACCCAAAGTGACTTACAAGTAGTCTTTAGTGAGTGACCTAAATGTGGTACCCTATACAGGGTATTACATACATCATGTGTAAGCCACACCAAGTTAACCAATGATGTGTTTTTTATAATAAATGATGTGAACACTTACTTAAAATAAACTGTTTTCGCTGGAGCCAGTGTCTTAATGTAACAGCTGTGGCATCAAGGATTTCTTTTTTGTTTCTTCCAATATAATTTTTATTGTCATTTTCAAGAGTGAATACAGCAAATAACACTTTTACAACAGATGCTGCATTCAGATAGTATCAACGGTGTATAAAAATTAAGGAATTAATTGGCTTACACGTGCACAATCATATACCCATATGTGTTATTCGATACATGCTGTCTTGGTATAAAATGCAGATTTTTTACTGCATGTGCATCACCCATCTATGCCATCTCAACTCAAAACTTGGATAAATATTATTGAGTTGTGCTGTGAGCGTCTCCATATTGTATGTGTGCGCCATCTGCCCCATCCAAGAAATCGAGCTAGGCATAGTTGAGGTTAACCATAATTTAGGGATAACCTTTTTTACTATGGCCATAGAAATATTAAAGAATTTCAGCAAGTCTGAATTCCCATACTCTTTAGGGGCATCCAGAAAACAGCACTGAATGGCTGGTAAGCTGCAGGGTCCCCCCTCCCCCAAGAATTTGTGCAGTTGCTGCTGCAAGGCCAAATAAAAAGGCTGGAGCATTGGGACAAAACCACAGGATAAGCTCATGTGTAGCCGTCATGTCACCACATCCAAGCCAACTGTGTGCACCCCAGATGGCTTGATATTTAACTTCTCTATCTGGTGTTAGAAAGAAGTGAAAAACTTGTTTTCCAGGAATACTATGTCTCTCTCCCCCTCTCTCTCTCTTTGTGTGTATATATGTATATATATATATATATATATATATATATATATATATATATATATACACACACACACATACATATAAAGAAGTAACCTTATGTATATTGTGGAGACAGTTTTCCCATTGTTGGTCTGTACTATGTATTTAGAGAGTCCACTCCCACTCCTGTCTCACATGCTATGTAGTGTATGTTTGCTGTGCTAGGAGAATTTGCTAAATATGAGAGACGAGGTGGTTGTGGGGCATGCTGGCTTCTAATAGCCAAGATAATTACCTGAATGGAGGGAGAAGTCTCCCCTTCCGGAGGGCCGGATCTTATTAATGACTGTATAAAATCCTGTGTCTGTAAGTACTGGAAAAAATGAGACTGAGGAAGGTTAAAGATAGTCCTAAAATCCTCAAAGGCCCAAACCTCTCCTCCTTGTAGGAATTGAAAAATGTATTGTGGGTCCAAATGGGTCCATATCTGGAATCGAGGGTCCAGGGCTGCTGGGAGGAAAGGTGGCATTTCAGAGAGGGTAGAGAAAAGAAATCTACTAGAGGCTATGTGTTTGTGGCTGAGGGCCTCATACCACTGGGAAAGGGTGGAATTAGTATAAGGGTTGTCTGTTCGCCTACTTAGGGTACTAAGTGGAAACACAGATAATATTTTTAACTTGATAAACATGACACCCTCCATAAGTTCCACTATCTTCCAGTGGGCATGATATGTTAGGAGCAGCCAACAAAGTACAGGCCTAACTTCTGCTGCCATGTGGTATAAAAATAGGTTGAGGAGTGATAAGCCACCTGCGGCTTTAGGGAGATAGAGCGCCGCCATTCGTATTCAAGGGCACTTGCCATACCATAAATATCTGACAATTTTGGTTGTTCCAGTTCTGAAAATAATGAACCTTGTGGTGACTGGGAGAGTCTATGCCAAATAATAATATTCTGGGGAACAGATGCATGCTGATACTATCGATGTTTTGAATAAGAGGGATGGGCAAGTGCTTCCAGACTTCAATGTCTCTAGCCAGTGCCTGAGAAATGTGATCAGAGTTGAGAGTCATGACCGTCTCATGATTTTTAGCCAAGTAGACTCCCAGATATTTAAAAGTGGGGAGATTCCATTTAAACTGGAAATGCTTTCTAATATCACTTGAGGGGGCATAATGTATCTGAAGCACTTCTATCTTTGTTGCATTGAGACTGTAACCCATTAGTTCCCTGAAACATTGTATCATAACGTATCTCTTAAGTGAGGGAGAGCACACTCAGGCTTGGTTAAATAAATTCAAAGGTCGTCTGTGTATAAAGCCAATTTCTGCTCCCCATCTCCCAGCCGCAGTCCAGAGATATCTGTATATTGTCGAATAGTCTGGGCAAGGGGCTCTACGTAGACAGCAAATAACAAGGAAGATATGGGGCAACCTTGTCAGGTGCCCCTACCTAACGGAAATCAGGAGGAGAGCTGGCTGTTCACTTTAACGCAGGCCATAGGAGAATTGTACAATTCTTTTATCAATGTAACAGACTCTGATGGGACACTGAAGTGCCTCATTGCCTGCAAGGAAAATGGCTATGCCACCCAGTCAAAGGCCTTCTTCACATCCGGGCTTAATAAGAGAAATGGGGCCTCCGACCAGGTGACATGATGGAGGATGTATAAAGGCCTTTTAATGTTATCTTGTTTCTGCCATGATGACACGAATCCTGTCTGATAATTACTAATATGCAAGAGTAGTAGGGGTTCCAATTGCTCCGCTGTCAAGAAGGTAAATATTTTACAATCTGCATTAAGGACAGATATCAGATGCTAAGATGTGCAGAAGCCACTGTTTATCAAAATGGCCGAGACTGTGGCCTATCTCCATGAAGGAGGGACAGGATTACCCTGAAGAAGACCCACCTATGTGCAAAGTGGCACCAGACTTAGGGAGTCCCGAAACGCTGTAAAGAATTTGTCTGTGCATCCATCCGGTCCAGGACTTTTATTATTTGTTAAGTTTGTTTTTACCCAATTTATTTCTGTTTGTGGTAGCGGGGCTAGCAATGCTTGCTGCTGAGCTTAGGTTTGAGTGGGTAACTGTCGGGTCCTAGGATATTCATTTACCTCCTCCAATGGAGGATCAACCACCGCCTGATACAGGCATCTATAGAAATCCTGAAAGACCTGTCAAATGTTCCCCAGAATGGTTTCTTTTACATTTCTAAGCATGTGTCTAATAGGGGTTGCCAGACTATGAGCCGTCTTTTGTTACAGTCGGTAGGCTAGCACTTTGGAAGTATTGGCACCTCCTTCATAATGCTTTTGCTGAAGTAATTGGAGGTCCATTTCTGTTTTTAATTCCAAAATTCATTGAAATTTCTGCCTAACCTCTTGGAGCTGGGGTGAGGACAGTTTGTTTCCCTGCATATGGAGCCGCTGAAGGGTTTACAATTCCATTTATAGCCCTCAACTAGCTCTCTCTTCTTTTTGAATTTGGATGCATAAGCAATGATGTTCCCCTAGAGGACAGCCTTTAAGGTGTCCCACAGCACAGAGGGACCCACCCCCTCCTTATCATTATCCAAAAGAATCGCGTAATTCTTTCTTTCACTAGCTCCTTAAAATTCAGGTTGTTTAATGAAGAATTATTACATTTCCACAGAGAGCACCCTTTCAGAATCCCAATGGCAAGCTCCACAGAGAGTGGGGCATGGTCTGATAGCAGTATAGGGAAAATGTTACTATGATCAATTAAATTAACATGCTCCACAGATATCAAAATTCAGTCAGTTCTAGTATAAACTCTATGAGGTGCTCAATCATGTATGCATATGTAGTCCATGAGATGTTGTAAATGCCAGACATCCATCCAGACCATTTCTTAAAAGAAGGAGTGACTTGTTTTTGCACAGGTGTGTCCCTGGGAGGTTCAATGCAATGGTGGTCATCTCTTTAGGAGATAATATGAAGTTTAATCTCCCGTATAAGCATTCCCTCCTGAAATTCAACACTCTTCCAATAAATCTGTTTTGCAAAAGTCGGTGTGGAGCCAGGCGTACGGCAGACACTGTGCTGAGTGTCTGTAGAGGTATCTTTGATTTGAAAGGGAGTCTGTTTGGGAATAAGGGCTGCAGTGGCCCTACACTTTCCATTTTAGGATGAGGATGTCACTCCATGGGAGAAGCCACATTTTACTAATGTATCATATTCACAAGGAATCAAATGGGTTTCCTGTAGCGAGACAAATGTAGGGTGATGCTTCCTTAAAGCTCTTAACACCTTAGACCTTTTGACAGGGTGATTTAGCCCTTTCACATTATCAGAATATACTTGTACTTATAGCCGCTTACCAGAGTATGCCATCATGGGGGCTTAGACTTCCTATACATGGTGTATACCTAAGTGGTTCCCCATCCCCCTTGGTGGGGTATATGAATCTGATCTTGTAAGATAGGTTAACCCATAGGAGGAGCAGGACCCTTAGAGTGGTACATAGTGTAAGTCGGTTCAGACTTAAAGCATTCTCAAACAAATTGCAGTAATGTGAAGCAAAATCATTAACAATGAAACACCAATGAAACATAGAACACAATACAAACACAGCAAACACTTGGGGGAGCTCATCTGAAATCTACCCAACTGGGTATTAACAGGGTGACTTCCAAAGTAGTAGGGCACACAAAGAGACCTTCTGTGTGATTGAGGGTGAATGGAGATGGTAGATGAAACCCCAGTCTGGGAAGAAAAGCACCTCACCATGGGTGGGTGACCTTCCTGATACAACAAATTGTACCAGAATTCTTCCGACTTAGGTGGGGTATAAATATAGTGTCAGGAGTAGTCAGGAATTGCACCAGTACTGTGGCAACAAACATGGGCAAAAAGGCCCCCACAGAGTTAAAGGGTGAAAACTAGAAACTGCACTTGTCTCATGGGAGGAAGTGCCCCCTCTGTGTCTAGATATAGCATAAAATAACTGAAGACTAACCAGGTCAGGTTAACACCCATAGGATCCCAGTATCTTCCTCAACTGCATAAAAACCAGAAGGGGGTGAGAACAACTGCCAGAATACATGTCTGCTTACTGTTGCTTATGATAAGAGAAATTCCACCCCCCCCCCCAAGTTCTGACCACTTCGAAGAATACACCAAGATTTACGGTATATTGAACCCAATAATATAGTAGGTCTCTCAATAAAATAGGCATAAAATGTAACTCTTCAATGTTGGGCCCAAAGGAACCTCCCTTCCCCATCTTGGGGAGACCAGAGGACAAGACAGAGGCACCAAAGCCCAAGATGCACCTGGAAGACCACGCAGCCCACACCCACCAGGCTTTCCTCCAGGGCTAGTGATCCCTTGGGCACAGTCCCCACTCACCCACCACCCAGCAAACGGAAAAGACTAGCATGACGGAAAGGTTAAAACCCCCAACTGGAAATCTCCCCATCTGTTATTATAAAACATTGATCGGTGGCCAGCTGGCAGGACAGGAGCTCTAAGCAATCTAGAAACAAAGCACAAGTCATGAGCCATAGATATAGTCAGTCAAAAATGGACCCAGCCCTGCTCTTCACTGCTGTACATGGGTAGTCCAGGGAGGCATGCGAAAGCCTGAGTGATCCATCCCCTGATTTAAATCAGCCAACAAATCTCCATAAGTATGGGGATCCAGTCTGTGTTATAGCTAGAATTATTACACCCCCACCTATACACAAACCTCCGCCCAACTTCTCACAAGGCTTACTACCATATACAATAACATCTTTAGATTTGCACTGCTGGCACCCTACTCCACCCATCATTGTTCCCTGTACCAGTCCCTGGGCTGCCCCCCCACCAGGCTCGCCACAACTACTTCCTTGGCTGCATCATAGATAATGCCATCAGTGGTGGGGATGTGTCCCCCTTTGGTTTCCCTGCTCAAACAAAAAACTGCCCCGAAATCTTCGAAGCTCCAGCATTGTACCATTGGAGGTTCCACAGATATCCACCTGTATGGGTAGCAAAGTTGTCACCGCAGTTGCCCCTAAATTGTGAAACAGTTTGCCTGCCTCTCTTTGCTCTCTGAACTCCCACCTTGAATTTAAATCCCACTATAAATATGCCTTAATGACTGCTGCCTTGTGTACGTGACCTCTAGCCACCATGACTGTACGCTATGTCTGTTGCCCCTGTGATGAAATGTACTGTACAGTTGTTCTGTTGTGTATTACACTTTATTGTCTTTATGTCTGTTTCATTCCTGACGTACTTTACTGAACAATTATTTAATGTGGTTTGCACTTTACTGTACTTCCAACTCTGCTGCGATATTTTCCCATACTGTATATTGTACTTACACTTGTGTCTCCAGGACTGTATTTGTACCTGTGTACTTTTGTACCTCTGTACCTGTGTACTTGTATTTCTAACTGTATATACCTACAGTATGTGCCATCTTCATGGCCTGGGTCGCACCTGAAATGTTCCACTGGGTCAGTGCGCCTTCCCAGTAAAGAAATATATAAATATGTAAATAAATAAAAAAGCTAAATCCCATTCAGAGGAGCAGTCCATAACCCCAGTGGGTGATAACTTTTTGTGCCCCTCCCCCATCCCAGTAATAATAATACCTACTGAACCAAACTCATCTCTGGGGACTGTCAGCACTTATACCAGGTAGCGAACCTCTCATTACATCTTGGAGGCTCAGATCGAGTATTCGGTGGCAATTAGAAGGTCATATCATGTGCAGTAAGAAGTGTCTCAGTCACTTACGGCTCCTCCAGGTAGGGTGGTGGGTGCAAGTAGAAGAGGTCACCGGTTGAGCCGAAAAAAATTGTTAATAGGTCTCATGCATCTCGTATAGTGGTAAGGGCCATCGATTCCCCTTTTTGTTTGATTCTCTCTCGCTTAGTAAGCTGCCACTCTGTAGATGCAAATTGTTGTTGAAGGTGAGGGCGGTCAGTGAGGGAACCTCCCATCCCTTCTTCAAAACACTGGTCGCAATTTCCAGTGTGTGATACAGTTGGACCACTGAATCCCAGAATACACAGAGGAGAGCTGGATATGGGGTTTGAAAGCAAACATTGTGTACCTTCAGCAGCCACAGAATTCTGCCATATGCTTGGCGCTTTCTTTTTACCTCTAGTGGATAGTCTTGATCAAAGGTGATTTTTGTCAAATTGTAGGTGATGTTTTTCTGTTGCCAGGCAATACATAAGATGGATTCTTTATCTTTCTAGGAGTTAAGCATCATTATAATAGATCAGGGTTGGCTTCTCAGATCTGTTGACTTTGGAACTAGACTACAGTGTGCTCTTTCAATGTGGAACGTTGTCATGGGTGGTAAAGATAAAAATGTCCCTGAGGAGAACCTCCAAAAATTCCATAAGGCATGCAGTTTCTGCACCTTCTCGGAGTCCGTACATGTGAAGGTTGTCTCATCTCGAGTGACCTTCCAGGTCTAGATATTTTTCCTTCAGTCATTCCATTCGCTTGACTAGGAAAGTAACTGCCTGATGGAGTTGAATGGTGCCCATCTTGACACTTGTCAGAAGTGTCCATCAGCTTCTCTAATTGTGAAAGCTTCTGGTCTAACTTTTGGAATTTGGCTCGGTTCTTGGCTTGGAAACCCTTAATTTCTGCAATAACAGTACTGAACTAAGTTCAAGATAGTTGCTCCATCTCATTGTCTGTGTCATAAGGCTGGCCCACCATACTTGCTTGGGAGGCACTTCTGCTCCTGTCAGGGTGGCCAGAGAGCAATCTATAGTGTACGGGGAGCCCTTATTATTGTCTGAATTCGGCAAGTTTATAGTGTTGTTATGGTATCGATGTGACATCAAGAGGTTGTTAACCCCTCTTGAGTATGTCACATTGATACCATAACAACTGGAGTGGATCTGCACATGCTCAAGTCCTTTACACACGTGGCATATAATGGATGACGACGGCAGAAAGGTTCTTCTACGTATAAGGTACAACCACTGTAACTGGAAATGTCTCTTACCCTTTGGTTTTCCCCATACACTATAAAGAATAATGGATGGTGGCCGACAACAGCCACACTGAAATCCCATTTCGTGGTTTCCTTGACAACAGTAAACCTCTCGAGCTGCGCTCTCGAGGTTTACATTGTTGACAAAGAAACCCGCTTGATGGGATTACAGCACAGTTATTGTCCATCCCACATCCATTATCCTCTATGTCATCATCTGCTGCTTTTGGTCCTCATTACAAGCATTTGACCTGGTAAGTCGATCTCCCACTTCTCCATATACAGCTATTTTGTAAGATTGTTGCTGAGTTTTACCACTTTTGTGGTGATTTTAATGATTAAAGGGAGCAGAGCGATAGAGTTAGAGCGGCGCCATCACTATCATGATGTCACCTGAAGCCACATCAAGGATTTCCTAATGTCATCGTACATGAATTTCACTATCTTGTGATTAGCATTAATTTATTTTTACCCTGGAATAGTTTTTCTCGTCGGCTTATGCCACCATTTGATGTGGCTTTGTCCCTGATGCGTAACACATTACTAACTGAAAACAGGAATGGGCTATCGCAAAACTGGAAAGGCAGATCATCTCTGACTGAGAAATACATATCATGTCATGCACGCAGATAAGTCAGGCTGTGGCACTAATTTCCTCACGATGAGCATGGCTCCATGGCAGAATTTAAAATGACGACAGTGGTCACTTCCTGGGTTTAAATGAGTAACAGTTCTAATTGTTTTCCACGTACACAAATGGCACTGTGTAACATTTATTAGTGTGACCTAAAAACGAGTCTGCCTGTAAAAGCTAGTGACCCAGCACTAAGTTAGGATGACTTTTTTCATACTTCCATGTTGTTCGGTGACCCATACCAGGTTTCATTTGGGAAATGTACAGGCTGACAGCACTGATATCATTACAGTCCCATACAAAGGTACTTGCACCCTGTTAGGCAAACTGAGAAAATGTTGTGTTTGTAATGTTTTGTTGTTCTTGTCGTGGCATTACAAATTAAACTGACTAAACCGCTTCACTGAACAGTATTTAGCAAAGCTCAGAGGCTCCAATTATCTGAAGCTTAATAAAGGCACTAATCTGTATTAGATGAAATCCTTCAAGAAGTCTGCCTGAAACAATGCTCAAGTCATAATCAGCAAGCCCTGGTACAAGTGATTGCTGTGGCATTTAGATGGAATGCTGTGTGTAATCAAATTCCACTAGGCACTGGACAAAAAGCTCCGAAAGAGCAGAACCTTTTAACTAATGAATTTCTTTTGTAACTTGTCAGCAAGGTTTTCATGCTCATCAGACTCAGGCGATTTGTTTATTAAAAAATTGCAATTATGAACTCTTATTATGAAGTCAAGTTGAGACAAGAATGCAATTAAAAATACCTTTGCCAATCCAGATGATGGTCTTCATTCTTGCCTTCAGTCAAATTATATAAAATGTGTGACACTGCATCTCAGCTGGGTGCACAAGGGCTAAGCAAATACTTCGTGAGCAGGGCCCATGTGTGCATGAATGTTTAGCTGAATGGGTTTTGACTGACAGTACTATAGAAAAAATATATATTGATTTGTTTATGAGCTTATTAAAATGCTACTTCCACTCTGGGGGGGGGAGGCAGATGCCCTATCACCTCTTTTGGCCCCCCCCTCTCAGCACTGTCAGTGCACATGTGACAGTGCCGCCCAGCCTCAACTGTGAGTGGTGCAGGCAGCAGTGGCTCTGCCTAGTCCTGCTCAAAAGCCCCTCACAGGTGATGCTTGAAAGTAACATGCTCTAGCATTCCATCCCCAGAGAGCAAGCTTATCATTTCCACATGGCACTTGTCTTGTTCGAGCCCAGTGAGTGAGAGATCAGTGATCACTACTGAATCCACAACTCCCTCAGTGCTGCTCAGTATATCGCCACCAAGGCACTGAGCTGGCTTATGAAAAAGCTCATTTTCACTGCACTGTTGTATGGGACAGCAGGGTCTAGTGAGCTTTATTTATTTGCTTTTGGTTACCGGGTAGGTGCACTAGACATAAAATATGCCTATTTTCAGGCACGACCCTGGAGAGTGCAACAAAAAATACAAATACAGTCCACACAAAATAGGTAGAGTACAGTAAATACACAACAGTCATCATAGTTAGTGGGATATAAGAGTAAATACAGAAATCAGGCTAAGGGTCATACAACAGTGGGGCAACAATAACAATTTATAAAGTGGGTATATAGAGAGCTGTGATTGGCTGAGATCCAGCACATCACCATGCAGTGCTGTTGCTTAATATATGGCACAGTTTTTTTTCAGTATTTTCTTTGTAAACAATCCATGTTGTATATTAAGTCAATAACACACTCCAAAATGTGCAATACGTTATAATCACTACACTTCCTAGGTGGTTGAAGGCCTTGGACTTGCAGCCTCGTGTCTCACAACGCACCCGGAGCGTGCAGCAATATAGCTTTATGGACATCCTGTTATGTGATATTGCTTACGTGTCTGATTTTGATAGAATTTAGGAAGACCTACATGAAAGCATCCAAATTACTGTACATTGAAGAAGTGAGATAAAAGTAAGACCATGAGGTCCATCAACTTTAACTCCTTGTTATCCCAATGGCAATAACCTGAAATGACTTTTGCCTTCAGGTATCTATTAAATAGACAGTAAAACATAACCAAAGATGAATTATAATTGACAATGATTTCTTTGTTATTGAAGTATTGTATATGTGTACTTTGATAATCTTATAATGGAAAGATGGGTTGCTACATCAGTTTGCAGGCTGCAAATCAAGCAAAAGGCCCTTGTTAAGATACATACTGAAAAAAAAAGTAAATCAAGTTAGAAATAATTTTTCACTTGTAAGTCCTTCCTCAGGAGTTACTTGCATTTAAAAAGTCAGTACAATTTCCGCAGGGGGGACTTTGGAGTTTTTTTGTGTGGGTAGCATTCATGAACATTGGAATGCAAATCATGAAAAATGCAGAGATCAATAACTCCAATAAAAAATAAGAATGATGTGGTTAAAGGGAGACTCAGTTGCTGCTTTCCAGCCCCCACTCATCTCACCTCATTGGCTAGTGATAATTCCTAAACTTAAATGACAATGTTGCTGTAAAGAAACAAATGAGGGCAGGGTTCAAGAAGATATCTGGACTGTTGGAGGGTCATCTGGGTGAGAGGTATTGTGCATCCTAGTGGACACTCACCCTCTCTGAAACTGGAGACAGCCTTGCTTTGAGCCAGCACTGCTGCCTGGATGTCCACAGGCACTGGTGCAGTGATGGAGCTGCAATGGGGAAGGGGAGGATGCTCATCAGCTTTGCACAAGTCATCACACAGTAGTGTGTGCGAATGTTGAAGCTCATGTGCATGAGCGCCACTTGGGTGGGCTTAAAGGGGAAAACTATCCCCTTTATCCCTCCATAATCCTCACCTCCATGCAGCCTGCTGTGCCACCCCCAAAACCCATAGAGTCTCCAGAGGGTGGCCCTTCTCTTCTCCAGCACCACCTCAGGGACAAACCCCGAGGTTAAAAACTGGGGCACTTGCCAAAAATAGGATGAACTCCACTGTAATTATTTGGAATTACAGTGAAGTTCATCCTGTTTTTTGGCACGTTTACTGGTCAGTGGTTGGATGACTGAAGACGTGATACACTAATCTCTAAGGAGGGCATGGGCAGCCTGTATCTTTACTGAGAGTTAATAACTGGGGGC
Organism: Neoceratodus forsteri; assembly: GCA_016271365.2. Classification (NCBI taxonomy): domain Eukaryota; kingdom Metazoa; phylum Chordata; order Ceratodontiformes; family Ceratodontidae; genus Neoceratodus; species Neoceratodus forsteri. Next base: position 1,476,668,705 of record CM057453.1, on the reverse strand, counting down.
CATGGCGAAGGGTGACAGAGGTGGGGGACCCAGTGGAGCTCAGCCTCAGTGGGACAGGACAAGAAAAGTACAAATTACAAAAAAGAAACAAGTGAGGTTCTTTTTGCCTGTGCAGTCTAAAAAGCGTTGCCTCATCATCTTATTTTTATTAGCTAGGTTTCCCTGATAGCTTTTAGGTTGGACAGCCTTGTCAAGCTGATGGCATATATTTTGCTGTCTGTTTTTTCATGAAAATGCATTCAAGTCATTTACTAGAAGAAGGATAAAAAGTAATAACATGTGAAGTATTGGCCCTTCAGGGTTACCATGCGTGAGATTTACAGGAAAAACTGGCCTTTTGTTTTCTGGTCCATGTAACCCCAGTCATTTTCTATTTGCTTTCAGTATGCATCTAGCCATGGCCCTCTTTGATCTGAGTCAATCAGGTTGGCATCCCTTGTGAGATAATACCGTGTTTCTTGTTCACCTTTTATCAGTCGTAACTGTTGTGAGAGGTGAGAGGCTGATGATGCATGAGACTCTAGCCCTTTCTTTTGCCACAGGTCACGCACTATTACCAAGCCTCCTGGAACTCTACAATTCAGCAGCCACAGACCCAGATGTCAGGCTTCCCTCCTGCTTCTTAACAACTCTGGCCCTCACGGATTCTAGGTGAAGAGATAATGTTCATGTCATAGCTACTCTTAATGCGGTATTCACCCTTTGTTCTTCATGTTGGTTTTAACCTGTTGTTTTTATTCTGCACTAAGAAAATGAAAGTGAACAGTTTAAAGACATCAATAGATCAACTCTGTTGGCACAGAATCTTCAAGTCATGGTATTTTCTATGATATTTACAGATACTGGCTTTCAGTAATTCGTGACTCTCTTCCCCTCTATTTCTTGAAGCCCTTCTCCCACTACTCTTTATTGGATATTATTGATGGCATCACAATGCATCTTGGCCAATGATTTAAAATAAACCCATCATAGAATTAAATTAGTCCACACTGGACCATGCATCTTTAAACCAGACCCTGCACTTTTAAACTAGACCCTGCATCTTTAAACTAGACCCTGCATCTTTAAACTACACCCTGCATCTTTAAACTAGACCCTGCATCTTTAAACCAGACCCTGCATCTTTAAACTAGACCCTGCACCTTTAAACCAGACCCTGCATCTTTAAACTAGACACTTCATCTTTAAACTAGACCCTGCATCTTTAAGCCAGCCCATGCATCTTTAAACTAAACCCTGCATCTTTAAACTGGACCCTGCATCTTTAAACTAGACCATGCATCATTAAGCCAGATCAGGCATCTTTAAACTAGACCATACATCTTTAAACCAGCCCTTGCATCTTTAAACTAGACCATGCATCTTTAAACCAGACCATGCATCTTTAAACTAGACCCTGCATCTTTAAACTAGACCATGCATCTTTAAGCCAGTCCATGCATCTTTAAACCAGACCCTACATCTTTAAACTAGACCATGCATCTTTAAGCCAGACCATGCATCTTTAAACCAGACCCTGCATCTTTAAACTAGACCATGCCTCATTAAGCCAGATCAGGCATCTTTAAACTAGACCATACATCTTTAAACCAGACTATGCATCTTTAAACTAGACCCTGCATCTTTAAACTAGACCATGCATCTTTAAACTAGACCCTGCATCTTTAAACTAGACCATGCATCTTTAAGCCAGTCCTTGCATCTTTAAACCAGACCCTACATCTTTAAACTAGACCATGCATCTTTAAGCCAGACCATGCATCTTTAAACTAGACCCTGCATCTTTAAACTAAACCCTGCATCTTTAAACTAGACCAGGCATATTTAAGCCAGACCATGTATCTTTAAACCAGGCCATGCATCTTTAAACTAGGCCCTGCATCTTTAAACTAGACCATGCATCTTTAAGCCAGTCCATGCATCTTTAAACCAGACCCTGCATCTTTAAACTAGACCATACATCTTTAAGCCAGACCATGCATCTTCAAACCAGACCCTGCATCTTTAAACTAGATCCATCATCTTTAAACTAGACCAGGCATCTTTAAACCAGACCATGCATCTTTAAACTAGACCCTGCATCTTTAAACTAGACCAGGCATCTTTAAACCAGACCATGCATCTTTAAACTAGACCCTGCATCTTTAAACTAGACCAGGCATCTTTAAACCAGACCATGCATCTTTAACCTAGAGCATGCATCTTTAAGCCAGACCATGCATCTTTAAACCAGACCCTGCATCTTTAAACTAGACAATGCATCTTTAAACCAGACTATGCATCTTTAAATCAGACCATGCATCTTTAAGCCAGTCCATGCATCTTTAAACCAGACCCTACATCTTTAAACTAGACCATGCATCTTTAAGCCAGATCATGCATCTTTAAACCAGACCCTGCATCTTTAAACTAGACCCTGCATCTTTAAACCAACACCTGCATCTTCAAACTAGACCAGGCATATTTAAGCCAGACCATGTATCTTTAAACCAGGCCATACATCTTTAAACTAGACCCTGCATCTTTAAACTAGACCCTGCATCTTTAAACTAGACCATGCATCTTTAAACCAGACCCTGCATCTTTAAACTAGACCATACATCTTTAAGCCAGACCATGCATCTTCAAACCAGACCCTGCATCTTTAAACTAGACCAGGCATCTTTAAACCAGACCCTGCATCTTTAAACCAGACCCTGCATCTTTAAACTAGACCAGGCATATTTAAGCCAGACCATGCATCTTTAAACCAGACCCTGCATCTTTAAACTAGACCATACATCTTTAAGCCAGACCCTGCATCTTTAAGCCAGACCCTGCATCTTTAAATCAGACCCTGCATCTTTAAACCAGACCCTGCATCTTTAAACTAGACCATGCATCTTTAAACCAGACCATGCATCTTTAAACTAGACCCTGCATCTTTAAACTAGACCAGGCGTCTTTAAACCAGACCATGCATCTTTAAACTAGACCCTGCATCTTTAAACTAGACAATGCAACTTTAAACTAGACTATGCATCTTTAAACTAGACCATGCATCTTTAAACTAGACCCTGCATCTTTGGACTTGACCAGGCATCTTTATACCAGACCCTGCATCTTTAAACTAGACCCTGCATCTTTAAACTAGACCATGCATCTTTAGACTAGACCATGCATCTTTAAGCCAGACCATGCATCTTTAAACCAGACCTTCATCTTTAAACTAGACCCTGCATCTTTAAACTAGACCAGACATCTTTAAGCCAGACCATGCATCTTTAAACTAGACCCTGCATCGTTAAACTAGACCATGCATCTTTAAGCCAGACCATGCATCTTTAAACCAGACCCTGCATCTTTAGACTAGACCATACAGCTTTAAGCCAGACTATGCATCTTTAAACCAGACCCTGCATCTTTATACTAGACCCTGCATCTTTAAACCAGACCCTGCATCTTTAAAGTAGCCAGGCATCTTTAAGCCAGACCATGCATCTTTAAACTAGACCCTGCACCTTTAAACCAGACCCTGCATCTTTAAACCTGACCATGCATCTTTAAACCAGACCATGCATCTTTAAACTAGACCCTGCATCTTTAAACCAACCCCTGCATCTTTAGACTTGACCAGGCATCTTTATGCCAGACCCTGCATCTTTAAACTAGACCATGCATCTTTAAACTAGACCCTGCATCTTTATACTAGACCATGCATCTTTAAACTAGACCATGCATCTTTAAACCAGACCCTGCATCTTTAGACTAGACCATACAACTTTAAGCCAGACTATGCATCTTTAAACTAGACCCTGCATCTTTAAACCAGACCCTGCACCTTTAAACTAGACCATGAATTTTAAAGCCAGACCATGCATCTTTAAACTAGACCATGAATTTTAAAGCCAGACCATGCATCTTTAAACTAGACCCTGCATCTTTTTTTTTTTTTTTTATAATTTTTCTATTTATGCTCCTCCTTGTGGAGCAGGCCCCATGATCCCCGGCCACTGGCACCCACACCCCCAGACCCAGTTTGGCATGCGGATATATGCCCCATGCTCGCAGGGGTCAGCCTCACCCCTGGCAAGGCGCCTTTCATGTCCAGGGATGCAGGGCGTGGATATCAGCCACTGGGATTGCCCCGCCATTTTTTCCACCAATTTAACTGTCTCCTGGGGAGCTGGACATGAAATGGCATCAGAGCACATCTGTGCTGATGCCTGCCATGCTCCCCCCCTTGCTGTGCATGCACTGTAGTGCAACCGGCCTCCACCAGTCCCCGCTGCAGTGCGGTGCTAAGCACCCGCCCTCCCCAGAGGAAGGATTGCTGTCGTGGGATGCTTGAGCCTTCCTCTCCCCTGCCAGCCCCAGATAGCCCGAGTCCATTCCCAAACCTGGGTCACCGACGTGGTGTGAGATGTGGCATCCAGCAGCTCAACCCTCAGTGCCACCGGGCCAGCCAGACCCTGCATCTTTAAACTAGACCATGTATCTTTAAACTAGACCATGCATCTTTAAACTAGACCATGCATCTTTAAACTAGACCATGCATCTTTTCTTTGCTTTTGGGGTTTTCTTTTAATTTATAAATGGGACCTTCGCTTTCTAACTTCATTCTTCCTGCCTTTTTTTTCTGTCTTTTCTTCTGTAAAGCTTCTCTAAAAAAACTAAAATATGAAGCCAGCTGCATAAAGTAAAAACACTAAAAGAAAGTGTTGATCTAACATTAAGTAATATCGTTTACTGATGGAGCGCATGATTTATACACATATGGATAAGATGCCCTTATCTGAACTCAGATGGTGCTAACGGGTACTTCGTCAGTTAAACAAATACAGTGATTTTGTTCCCTGAGATCACGCTCCCCCTCCTTCTTTTCCTTTCTCACATTTGCCTCTATCCATGCTTTCTTCTGTTCCATCTTTATACCTAGTTTTCTCTCCCCCCTCAGAACTGATGTCTTAAATTCTGCTTTCCCTTTTTCCTAATTAAGCAGTAACAACCAAGAAGCCAGTAATTTCCGAGTGATTGATGACTAGTTGAGGAGATAGGTGACCCGAGGCACAGGAGAGGGCCACCTCCCTCCAGCCAATCATTAAGCCAAGGAAATGACCGGCTTTGAGGTTGTTATTGTGATTATAAGTCTAATCTCAATAACAACTTTCTTTTTTCCCCATTTATTTTTAACTTAATTTAGCTTTTAAGCAGAGTGGCATAAGTGTCTATGTTGCACAGTGTCAACAGGTAGCTGGACTGGTCATTTCTAAGACATTAATGACTGATCCAGTAGCCAATCAGGAGCCTTGCTAGGCTCCCGAATAATTAATTAGACTTAAAATGATCAATACATCTGCTGCTGATTTATGTTTTAAATAATTATACGAAGTACTACTATAGTATTACTGCATAGTATTTGAGTGCATAATTAACTGTCTGGACAATGTGTATAAACATTATAAGAATATAACAATATTGCACCTTGCAATTACTGTATATTTCTCTTGGTGATGTATACAGCTCTATTATACCCTTTATTGTAGAAGTTCTTTTAATTAAAAAAAGTATAAAAATGTAATATAGTTTACATTAGTATAACCACCATAGGGATATGTAATTATATCTTTCTTACATGTATCGTATTGCATGTAATATTTCATTGATGTTCTGATGGTTAATTGTTAAAACATATTGCATTCATTGCAAAGTGTAGTGTTTTATATAAATTATATCTAAAGTTTTCAATAAACATATATTCTTAAAAAAAGAAGTAGATTAGTTCTTGCATAGATATGAAGGTTAGCCATGTTGGCACGAATGACGTAGGAAGCACAGGTTCTGAGGACAGAAGGAGTTCTTTCATTGAACTTGAGATGTCTCTGGTGGGAAAGGTATCCAGGGTGATTTTTCTCAAGATCCTTTTGGTCCTTGGAGCTAGTGAGGAGCGGCAGTGGGCCATTGGGTAGGCTAATGCTTGGCTAAAGTTCTGGTGTATGTGGGAGGGGTTTGTTGTTCTGGAAAGCTGGAGGGCCTTCCAAGTCAAGGGATGCCATTATGCCCAGGATAAGCTGCACCTGCACTCAGACGGAGTGGGCTACAGGCTAGGAGAATGGACAGGGCAGTTGGGGGATTGAAACTAGAGGTCAGGAGGAGAATGCTGGTGCAGAGGATCACCTAGGGCAAAAGGCAGACATGGGATCATCGCAGGAAGAACAGCAGAGCAGTTGAGCACAAGGAGAAAAGTCATTGTGGGGGGGGTCATGGAGGGGCAGCTGTCTCACTTGCATGCAGTCTAGCATCAGGTATGCACCCAGCAAAATGGGTAAACTTGAGGGCATAATATACTCCAAAGGCCAGTACTGAGTGACCTTTACAGATACCTTGAAGGGGAGTGAAAATGACTGGGACACCAGGATAGAGGGATACCCACCATTCTGAAGGGATAGGCCTGACAGAAAGGAGATGAGGTGGCTCTCTTCATAAGAGAATAAGTTAATATGGAGGACAAGGAGGACATGGGAGGGGGCAAATGGTGGTACAGAATCAATCTAGGTTGAGCTATAGGAAAAGGGGGGGCCAACAAAGTCATCATAGGGTAGTGCTACAGTCCTCCAAACAATTCAGTGGAGCATGATGCCCCGCTGATCAGGGAAATTACGAGAGCAGCCAAATCAGATGCAATATTGATTCTGGAGGACTTCAGTCACATGGCTGTAGACTGATTATAGGCTGGCATCTGGAGAGGGCTGAGACTATGTCCACTTTCATGGATTGCTTCCTAGAGCAGCATCTTCAACAAGGTACTAGGTTTGAAACCACGCCTCACCTGTTTCTCAGCAGTGGGGACGGGGTCATCACCAGTGTAAAAGTAAAGGAACCAATGGGAAGCAGTATCAATGACAGAGTAACCTTCTCCCTAGTGACATGGAAGACTACAGAACCTCAACTTCCAAGGCCAGAAACTTCAGAAAGGCAGACTTTGCTGTGATTAAGTACCTGGTTTACAAGGGTCTGGAATGGTTGCATCTGGCTAGTAATGCAGAAGACGTGTTGTCCACTAAAGAAGGTGCATGAAGCAGCTGCAGAGGTTTGTGTTCCTATAAGTAATAAGGGGGGAAAGGGCTAAGATGTGGCTCTCCTGAGTTGAAAGGGACTTAAGGAAACTTATTCTGAATAAACAGAAATTCTATTACCACTGGAAAGAGACAGTTTGCTTCCCGGCCGGAGCTTAGTAGAGAGTAGCACCGTGGAACCACAAAACTAGAATTAAGAAAGTCAAGGAAAGGCTGGAAGCCAGGATAGTAGCAGGAGCTGCAGACACCAAAGCCTTGTTCCAGTAAGTAAATGGACAGAGGAAGGTGAAGGAGGATATTGGGCCCATGGAAACAGGGATGGAGAGAGATAAACCTTTGAGAGAGCTAGAGGTGATGGCTGAGATGCTTAACAAATGCTTTGCTTCAGCTTTTAGTTAAACAGAACACTAAAATGAGCCCCCTCCCCAAGGGGGGCTCATTAGGAGGGCCCATAGCATCAGGGGTAGTCATGATGCAGCCAGTGGGCATCATACCTGCCTTTGTAGCTGCCTATCTGGCAGTGATCAGCAGACATGACACACTCCGGGGTCATAGTGCAATTAAAGAAACAATTGACAGTGCCACTTGCAATAAACTTTCAGGAGTCTCTCCAGACAGATACGGTGACAGAGGACTAGCAAGTAGCCAGTGTGGTCCCCATCTTCAAGAAGGGGACAATGTCAGACCCGGGTAGCTACAGACTGATCAGTCTGACATCAGCACTGGGCATGGTCTGGGGGGTCATTATTAAGGACATAGTAGTGGAGCACTTGGTTGAGGCCAGGCTTCCTGCCCCTCTCACCATGGCATTATGAGGTGAAAATCATATCAAACCAACCTGATCACATTCTTTAATGGAGTGACCAGGGAGATGGGAAGGGGCAGGGGCAGTTCTGTGGATGTAGTCTATCTGTACGTCAGATAAGGCCTTTGATACAGTGAGGCACAACAAGCTTCTGGGCAAAATGTGGTATACGCAGGACATGCACACGGTGAATTGTTAAATGACATGGGGGCAGCAGATAGTAATGGTGGGTGGAAACTATTCTGAGTGGATAGAGATGTACTAGGGGGTTGGTTTTAAGGTCACTGATCTTCAAGTTGTTCATGAATGGTCTGGAAGCTGGGGACTCCAGTAGGTTGCTAAGTTCACAGATGACACTATGCTGGAATACAGGTAGTTAATGATTTGTATACACTTCAAGCCATATAGACTTGACTCATTTTCTACACTGACTCTGAGATATCTATTGCCTAAACAAGACTCCTGGAGGTACCTCCAAGTGAGAAGTTTCCTGCAAACCAAGGGGTCTCCACTAAAGCACTTGGCAGGAAAAAGTATGCACCTAATTTATGGTACTAGTTGAAGTTACTAAGTGGAAGATGGGGCAAATCTACACAGAGATTCTGTTAGCACTTTCTGCCCCTCCACATCTACCCAACTACAGTGGCAAGTAGAGTTACAAACTCTGATCTCTCAGGAAGCCTGGTCAGCTTGCTGGCACCAGGCACACATTGTCTGTAGGGATGAGGAGTATATTAATAAAAAATATATTCCACAGATCCCACAAAACCTTTAGGGTATTGAAAAAGCTAGGCTGAATAAATACAGACCATTGCTGAAGATGCGATTCATGGGAAAGTTTCCTCTCCCACATCCTCTGGTCATGTCCATTGCTTCACGATTTGTGGTCAGAAATTAAGTGGCTGTGTTCAGAGGTAGGGGTCAAAATTGAATTCGGGATGCCCCATTGCTCCTTTTCAGTGGTTAGTAGCAGTGAGCGTGGTTGCCAAATGGCTCTTCCTGTGTAAATGGAGGTCAAATGAGGTCCTCTCTCATGTAGAGTGGCTGCAAGCCATAGGCCAGTTGGCTAACTATGTGAGAATGTTGCAGCTGGCCGCTGACTCCATGGGAAGATACTACAAGATCTGATCCCAATATATTTCTTCTCCCCATTGCCATGCCTCAGTACCTGTGACTTCATGCTCAGATGGTGAATGAAACAAAGGTATCATGCTGAAACATCTCTTGGTTATACTGTATATATAATCTATCCGATGTGCTAGACTTCTTTTACTCTATTTCCCATTTTCCTCAAAGCCAGATTAACTATTTGTACCATACCATCTCAATGTCAGTTTGTATCTATTTGCTGAACATGGTGTCTGTAATGTTTGCAGTTTTTAATAAAAAGATTAACTACAAAAAATAAAATTAACGTTTGTGTGATGAGCAGGGTTTGTTTATTTTAGATTAGAAATGCTCAGTATGTTTTGCAGTAACATAAATATCTAGCACATCAGCAGGTTATATAGTACATTAGTGTACAGGATTTGCACATCCTTAGGTGAATACAGTTAGTACAGACTTCCAAATGATCGGTGTTTTCTAAAAAAAAAAAAAAAACCTCTGTCAGTGGGTTTAAAACATTCCCTTGAAAAAGCTCCATCTAGGAGTGAAATATTGGGGTCACTGCTCCGGTTTGCTCTTCGCCTGCTTGTCTCTTGTGTAATGGTACCCTGTGCCTCTGTGTAAGGGTGTGAGAAAGAAACAAAGCTACTACTACTGCTAAATAAAGTCAATTGCTCCACTGCAACAAGTGTGTGGGACTTGACTACAGTTGACTATGGTGAGTGCCAAGGTTTTTCTTGTTTCTGTTATGACTGTTGCTGACTTTAGGCACTAGGCCACTAGAAGTGGCTCTGTCCGTTGCCTACTCCACCTTTAAAGCATGTACAGTGTGAATTAAGCCAACAGAAATGCTCATACCATAAACACTGACACACAGGTACAGTACTAAAGGAGATGCTGTAACGTTACGTGCCATCCTTCAGATGAGATGTTAAACCCAAGTCCAGTATACCTGTTCTGGTGGTTGTGCAGGTGGACATTAAAGATCACATGACACCTCTCAAAAAATTGGGAAAGTTCCTTGGTGTCCTTACTAAACTTCCCCATTCACAAAAATACTACCAACGGCTTAATCTGGTTCAATTTCAGTAGGTTTGTATCTATATCACACACACCCCCGCCCCCGGACGAGGTTGAAAAGAGGAAGTCTTGTCTAACCCTACCTTACAGAAAAAATGAAGTAAGACTAAAATAAAAAGAGCATATACTTAGTAGGTAATATAGTGTTTGGTATCGTGCAGTAATTACACCTGGGAGCAGACTTATACAGGAAGTCTGAGAGGTTCCAGTCTGATCCATAGTTTGAACCACCGGCCTAGACAGAATAAGAATAAGACCTACATGAAATAAAATGGAGAAATTCTGTTTAGCTGCATAAATATAAGCAAAATCCAAAACTGTCACTGATACTCTAGTCAAATGCTGGTAGATTTTGTATTGGGCTGGTAACATTTTCCTTCAGTTAGCCATTCTGGTTTTTTTGGGTGGGGGGCACATTTCAGTAGGTAAACCAGTGGGCCTGCGATTTCTTCCAACCACTGCTTATGTTGGCTACTGGCTGAAAACATCATTTCCATTACATAATAAGTCTTCCCAGTTTAGCCATTAGATCTTTAGGATCACCCCAGAAATGTGTGTTTTATTTCATTGTCTACCGTATGTCTTATAGTTTTAATTGTCACTGGTCTATATCTACTCACAAGTTAACGAATACTTATGTTTTAGCTTTGTCTTTCGTTTCTGAAAGTATAAGCTATTAAACCATCAGCCTGCTTCATTATCCACTTTATTCAATATGACAACTTGTCTGCATAATCAATGGTATTTGAATCTTGATGCAGTTGCTTCAGGAAATATTTGTAATTTCACAGCAAGCGTCAATAGTTGTAAATTTGGTGTGAAATTTGCCATTTGGATGTTACTTAAATGTAAGGTGGCAGACAGTCAAGCTTTTTATCATTGAATATTCAAAATCACAGATCCTTAAACCTGCAGAAGTTGGTTAAATGTACTGGAGTTGCAGAAAAGTCACCCCTGCTCATAATCTGCATTTTTCCTTTACAGTACAATATAATAAACATAGTTCTATGGTGTACCATACCAGGCATCATTTTGCAAAATGATTTCTGCAGTTTGAGAGTGAATATTTTATGTTTAGGTGTTAGCTGCTAGCATCTATTGTGTTCATGCATACTCTTTTTTGCATTAACTCAAGTAGTATTTCAGACTTACACAAGCCTGGGTTTGATCCCGTGTATTGCACATTTCTTCTTTCTCACTACAACTTTTGTTGAATGAGAGAAATTGTCTGATGTAATTGCTGATGCAGAGAACAGTTTCAGCAAAGCTAAATAGCAGACTTTCAGATAATTGAATTTAGTACTACAGTATGTTGTAGTCAATTAAATTAGTCCTGGCTAAGGCTTGTCTAGGTTTGATTACAATTTGAGTCACCTGTTTTGCTGGTTGAGATACAACTTCTTCATCACAGGAGCAGCAACTCAATTACCTGTAGCTCAGTGGCAAACTGAATGTTTGTTTACCAGGCAAAGGATCGTGGTTCAAATCCTGACAGGAGGCAAACATTTTTGTAGGATGGAAATTTACTTGAATGGTGATTTGTGGTAGTGTGGAGTTGGAATAGACAATTATGTGAGAAGTAAATTTAGCTAAGAACAATAATTTGTGAAGGTAAATTGCCTAATGGGGTTAGATCCTAAGTCACCTGTTTGGCAGATGTGACACAACCCAGGCATCAGAACTAAGTTTTGCAGCCACTAACCAGCAGGGCCAGTGACTGTGTAAATCCACTGGCCCCACAGACATATCCACTGGCCTGGTTGGTGTACATACTGAAGTGTTACCTTATGCAATACAAGCCCGCATGGCTAGTTAAATGAAAATCTTAGTAGCCCAATACAAAATCTACCAGCATTTGACTTGTGGGCCTGTGCCAATTTTGACCCCTGCAACCTCTGTATCATAGCAACTGCAACTCACTTACTTGCAATTCAGTGGCACATTGAATGTGTGTTTTCTAAATTGGCAAAGGATCACTGGTCCAAATATAGGCAGATGCAGTTCAAATCCAGACAGGGACTTAGATACTTTTTTTTTTTAATTTTTGTAAGATGAAAACTCACTTTAGTGGTGATTCGTGGTGGTGTAGAATTGTAATAGTAAATTATATGAAAAGTAAATTAGGCTAAGAACAACAATTTATGAGGTAAATTGCCTACTGGGATTAGATCTTTAGTCACCTGTTGGCAGGTGTGACATAACAGCTATACCAGCTCCTTGCTTGCAGTTCAGTAGCACACTGAATGTTTATTTATTTATTTTATTTATTTATTTATTTAGCTTTTGATGACCGGGTAAGTACACTAGACAAATAATATGCCTATTTTCAGGAACGACCGGAGATTACAACAATGAGGTACAGGAAGATTCAGGAAATCACAGTACAACATTACAGCACAACATCATATGAAAGTGCGATTGGAACGAGAAAACAGGTCATATACAAGTAAAACAAATAAAACAGAAGTACATCTTAGCACAGAATGCATTTTAGCACACCCAGGATGGATGGTCGTGGGCAGTATTAAATAAAACTCAGTCAGGTGCACCACGTACACAATTTGGTCTGGGGTACAGGCTAGGTTTTAGCAGGTGGTACCTGCGAGAGCAAATTAGGGTCCAGTAGTCGGGAGCCAATGCTCTGGGGGGCCTAGTGCAGTCACACACGGAGGCAAGTTTCAGGACATCCCACAAGGAATTTCGGAAGCACTGATGTGAGGGAGCCGAGCGGACATACTCAGGAAGGGAGTTCCAGAGTCTGGGAGCACACACGACGAAGTCCCTGTCACCCATGAGGGTCCGGGTGGGGGGAACTTTTAACATCCCCGGGGCCTGGGACCTGAGGTGATAGGGGGAGAGGTCGGCAGGAGATAGAAGCTGGGCCAGCCCCGAAGGAGTCCCGGATCTCAGCACTTTGCCCACGAGGCACCCTAGCCCGAAGTCCAGGTACTTGGCAGGGGAGAGCCAGAGGAGCTTGTCGTATAACTCACAGTGGTGAGTGAGACGAGGGGCGGCCAGGACAAAGTGGCAGATGTTGTTGTACGTCGTGTGCCACCTCGTGAGGTGGGTTTTGGGAGAGCGGACAAATAGATGCATTCCATAACTGAGGGAGGGAAGAAGGACTCCTCTCGCCAGGGCCAGTCGGGCTGCTGGGGTGAGGTTGTATTTGGCCCTGTAGACCAGTCTCAGTTTGTTATTCGTTGCTCTGCAGACATTGAGAATGTGACTCCCCAGGTCAAGTTGTGGGTTTAGTGTCACTCCAAGGTACTTGACTGAGAGCGCTGTTGGAAGGAAGGTTCCATCTGGACTGGTGATATCAAGCAGGGTGGTTAGGGCTTTGATTTTTGGCAGCAGAGCCAAAGAGCATAGCCTGAGTCTTTTTCAGGTTCAAGACTAGTTTATGTTTGTTTACCCAGGCCCGGACATTGTTGAAGTCCTCAGTCAGGAGCTTGTTGAGTGAGGCAATGTCCCTGGAGTGAGATATTATAACCAGGTCATCTGCGTACAGTGTGGCATTGCAGTTCATTGCGGCCGCTGGGAGTTGATTAATAAAGAGGGAGAAGAGGAGGGGGCCCAGTACCGAGCCCTGGGGGACACCAGAGGTAACCGGTAGAGGCTCGGATAGGATTTTATTGAAACAGGTCCTCTGCGTTCTACCATGCAGGTAATCCGATAGCCAGGTCATAGCAGGGGGGGGAGAGGCCAAGCACCTTCAACTGGGTACAAAGCAGCTTGTGATCAACGAGGTCAAATGCCTTGGACAGGTCAATAAATATGGCTCCCGAGAGTTTGCCCTGGTCCATGGAAGTCCTGATGCTGGTGGCGACAGAGACCAGGGCTGTGGTGGTTCTATGCCCTTTACGGAATCCGTGCTGGGCCGGGGACAGGAGTTCATGCACCTGTACATACTCCGAGAGCTGCTCAGCCACTACCTTTTCGAGGAGCTTACTGAGGGATGATAGGATCGCAATTGGACGATAGTTGTCTGGAATTTTGGTGTTTCCCTGCTTCAGGACAGGGACTACCCTAGCCTCCTTCCAGATTTCTGGGATAACTCCCTTTGTTAGTGATAGGTTAAAGATGTGGGCCACTGAGGGAGCAATGTGAGAGGCACCTAGTTTTAGTAGCTTTGGTTCCAGGTTGTCAAGGCCAGGGCCTGAGTACTGTGAGAGGCCAGAGAGAAGCCTCGTCACATCCTTGACTGACACAGCTCTGAGGTAGAACTTATGTCGAGTGGGGTGATCCACCTGCCCAGTGGGGAGAGGAGTGGAGGAAGTTCCCCTGTCAGGCGGGAATAGTGCTGAGAAAGCAGATAGGTCAGAAAAATGGGAGTTTAGGGAGTTAGCGATGGTGTGTGGATTGTTACAGGATACCCCTCCGATAGTCATGTCAGGTACCCCCGGATGAGAGGTCCCGCAGACTAGAGATGTTATGTTACTCCAGAACCGCCTGGGGTCCCTGGCTGAACTGAGTAGGGCAGACTTGCAGAAGTCACTTTTTGCAGTTCTGATGGCCTTTTGCACTTGTTTCTAAGGAGCCTGTATTGATGGCACAGTATGAGATCAAGGACCTTTGAAATGGGACCAACACTTGTCTCTGGCCCTCATTAGGGCTAGGAGACTCCCATGCAACTAGGGGTTGCAGATCCCCTCAACCTACGGGTGACCTTCGAGGCATGCTTGTCTTGTAGGGCACGAAGGTGGCAAGGAAGTGGGTAACTGCCACTGATGGGTCAGAGGCTCGAACATTCGGACCAGTCAGTAAGGCTTAGGTCATGAGAAAGCCACAGGATCAAACCTAGAGAAGTTTCTGACCTGTAGGATTTTATGGGGAATTTTGGGGGAGGGAATTTTCCAAACACAGAAAACCGGGGAATGATCAGAGATGGAATCAGATAGTATTCCTGCTGAGGAGATCCTATCAGGATGGTTTGAGAGGATCCAGTCCAGCAGGGAGTTGGTGGATCCATTTTTCGACCATCTGGTTGGCTCCTGAACAAGTTGAGTTAGGGCCAGTTTGGCAAGCAGAGGTTCATACTGTTTCACATTTCCACTGGTCCAATTAAGGT
This sequence comes from Neoceratodus forsteri, assembly GCA_016271365.2. Taxonomy (NCBI): domain Eukaryota; kingdom Metazoa; phylum Chordata; order Ceratodontiformes; family Ceratodontidae; genus Neoceratodus; species Neoceratodus forsteri. Next base: position 1,476,653,590 of record CM057453.1, on the reverse strand, counting down.
TGACATCACCAAGGATAATGAGTTCATTGTCCCCAATGCGGGGGCCAACGGAGTCCAGGAGGTGGGTCAGTCCTTGGAGCCCGCCCTTTGGGGGATTGTATGTGCATACTACATGCAGTTTCTTGATGTTCCCAAGTAAGAGCAGAACATGTAGTTCCTCGCAGGGGGAAGAGGGGGATGGCTGATGAGCTACTGGGGAGACCTTAAGGTGGTCCCTGAAATATATCAAGATGCCACCCCCCCTCTTTTTTCCTGGTCTGTCCTGGCGAATGAACTCATACCCTGGGAGTACACAGGCCAAGTCAGGGACTGATGGTTTGAGCCAGGTCTCGGTCACACCAAGGACATCTGGTTTGTATAGGGTGACCCATGACGCTAGTTCATCATGATTTGGAAGCAAGCTCCTTATGTTAACGTGCGTAACTTTGAGACCCTTGTCCAGTCCCCATACCGAGGGAATGGGGGCGGCCGGGGTTATTGGGCCCGGGTTCCTTTCAATATCTCCTGCCAGGAGCATTAAGAGGAGGAGCCAGGAGAGATATTGTCTAAGGGCAGTCAGGCCTGTGGAGGGTCTGCAGGCTCGGCATCTCTTTACTCTGGAGGGGTGCATTAGACACCTGAGGTCAAGGCTCCAGGTGAGAGAATGAAGGGTCTTGGTGGTCGCTACCAGTGTATTTGAGAACAAGAAGTCTGGCACATCATAGGAGGGAGGCTTTTCCCAGTTGTCACCTCCTGAGGACAGTGAGGGAGCGGTGACCACATGGAGCAGGGTGAGTCCCAGTATGAGTCCAGTTAGTGCACGGAATCTATAGAAGGAGGGCTGCATGCCCTTATCCTTCACCATGGGGTACACCCTTCCCTTCGGAGGGAGCAGTGGGTACCAGGGCAATATTCCCACCAGTTGCATTAGCTGGCTGGGGGGTGGGAGCCCAGGCCTCATTCACATTAATTATCTTAGCCCAGCTAGGAGGAGGGAGCCCAGTTGGCTGGGATCAAATGAGGAGCTAGGGGGAAAAGGGGAGAGTGTCTAAGTACAAGTTAGCAGTAGTAGCACTGGTATATCAAGTGGCAATCTGAAACACAGGTATAAACGTAAAAGTACTGCACAACAGTTGATATCAGTATGGAATGAAGACTCAGTTAGCAGATACTCGCTAGGCGCTAGAAACAGCAGTAAATCCTAACTCTGGGTGAAAACAACTTCCTAATAAATCCTATTCTGGGCAAAAAACAACTTTCAAATAAGGCACAGTGATAAATTTTGGGAGGCAAGTCCACAAGTAGCTTGACTAGGCAGTTTAGATAAATACAAATATCGAGGCAGTTTAGTTAAATACAAATATCGAGGGCAGGAGTAAGTAGTGGGTATATACCAGAGATAAGTACAATTGGCAAGACCACTATAGAATTGATCAGACAGCACACAGCTTTGGGTGGGTAAGCTAAACAGAAACGAAGTGAGCTGTCTGAGTTTAGGGCAGGCGGGGCCATAGAGGACAAACTGAATCTCCTCCCTTGGATGATGGGCTGGGTCAGACCCTGGGGGCGGAGCCAATGCACATTTAATGGGAGGAGGGAATGGGGCGGGCGCGTGGGTCAAAAATCTCTGCACAGGGCAGGGGCAGTCAAGCTTGTTGAAGCGGCGCCAGGAGGCCGCTTGAGCAACGAAGCCTCCGGCACCTCGACACTCGGCTCTGGTGCTTGCAGGGATTTGAGAGGACTTTCAGGAAAGGTCTCCTCGCCTCCCCTCTGGTGCTGGGTCTCGTCTGTTGTCTGGGAGGGAGTGGGACAGCTCTCCTATATTGTGTGGGAGAGGCGTCACCAGCCTCCACAGGCCAATGGGTAGTCGCGCTTCAGGCACGAAGAAGTCTTAAGTCCAAAAGATCCGCCGGGGAAGATTGCGGCGTGGTCCTTTGTTCGTTGGATTTCAGTAGTGGACAGGCAGGGGCAGTCTCCGCAGACCACCCCTATGTGGAAAAATGATCTCCGATAAGTAGCCCCTCTAAAGGTAACTGGTGGTTCGTAGGCATCTCCGGTCTCCTGCACAGGGCAGGGGCAGTCAAAGCTTGTTGAAACGGCCGCCGAGGAGGCCTGCCGGAGCAACCAAAGCCTCCGGCACCTCTGCACTTGGCTCTGGTGCTTGCAGGGATTTCGGGGGGGACCTTCAGGGAACAGGTCTCCCTCGCCTCCCCTCCGGCACTGGGTCTCATCTGTTGTCTGGGAGGGAGTGGGACAGCTCTCCCTATATTGTGTAGGGAGAGAGCGTCACCAGCCTCCACGGGCCAATGGGTGAGTGCGCTTAAGGCGCGAAGAAGTCTTAAGTCCAAAAAAGATCCACCCGGGGAAGATTGCCAGCGTAGTCCTTTGTTTTGGTGGGATTTCAGTAGTCGGGACAGGCAGGGGCAGTCTCCCGGAACCACCCCATGTGAAAGTGATCTTCGCAGTAAGTAGCCCTCTAAAGGTAACTGGTGGTGCGAGGGCATCTCGGTCTCCTGCACAGGGCAGGGGCAGTCAAAGCTTGTTGAAACAGCCACCGAGGAGGCCCGCCAGAGCAACCGAAGCCTCTGGCACCTTTGCATTCAGCTCTGGTGCTTGCAGGGATTTCGGGGGGGGACCTTCAGGGAGCAGGTCTCCCTCACCTCCCCTCCGGCGCTGTGTGTTTGTTTAGCAGGAGAAATAATCAATGGATCAAATACAGGTAGACATGGTTCAAATCTGGGCAAGGACTTAAATATTTTAAAAATTTTTTATTGTAAGATGGAAACTCCATGGAGTGGTGATTCGTGGTTTTGTGGAATAGTAAATTATATGAGAAATAAATTTAACTAAGAGCAATTTGTGAAATTAAATTGCCTGCTAGGAATAGATCCACATCTGCCTGCTTTGCTGATTGTGACATAACATCTTCACCATATGAACTGCAACCTGTTTACCTGCAGCTCAGTGGCACACTGAATGTTTGTTCACTTAGCAGGCAAAGGATCAACAGTTTTGCTTTGTAGGCAAAGGATAAGCAGTTTCACTTGGCAGGCAAAGGATTAGTAGTTTAAAATCCTGACAGGGACTTAAACATTTGCTTCAATTGTTTTTTGTAAAATGGAAACTCACTTGAGTGGCGATTAATAGTGGTGTCAAGCTGGAATAGTAAATTATGTGAGAAGTGCATTTAGCTAAGAACAACAGTTTGTGAAGTTATATCACCTGCTGGGATTTGATCCCCAGTCACCTGTTTTGCAGGTTGTGACATTTCTCTACACCACAGGAACAGCAATTTACTTGCCTGCAGCTCAGTGGCTCACTGAATGTGTGTCTGCCTAGTAGGCAATGATCAGCTCAAAGATCAAATCCTTGCAAATTTTTTCAACTTTTTTGGAAGATGGAATTTTTATGTTTTGTATTGCCAATAAGTGACAATTAGTAGTGGTGTGGAGTGAAACAGTAAATTATATGAGAAGTAAATTTCTCTAAGAACAACGATTTGTGAAAGTTAATCACCTGCTGGGATGAGATCCTCATTTGCCTGTTTTGTGGGTTGTAGTTTAACCTCTACACCACAGAAACTGTAGTTCCTACCCGTTGTTCAGTGGCACACTGAAAATGTGTTCACTAAGCAGGCAAAGGATCAGTATATAATTATTTCACACTTTACAGATATTTGGCACCTCTAGTACCATTTGTACTGTTATTTTAATTTAAATTTGTGTCTGGTAAAGGCACACCAAGCTGAAGTGGATTTCCAGATGTGACCCAGGAGCACAGGAAAGTTAAGTGACTTGCTTAGGGTAACACAGTATACTAGTGGCAGCTGTGGGATTCAAAACAGCTGTGTCTCTGGGTTCACACCTTGGAGCTCTAATTGCTAGACCATACTGCTTCCTGGTATGGCCTCCCTCTTAGCATTACTAAGATGGTGAAATATGAAGAAGTACTAGAGAGGTAAGGTGACCCAAAGCTCAATTGAATGATTGTACTGTAGGGGAAAGGATGGTAGGGCATAGTATAAACATGAGTATTTGTAGGCCATTTTGAATAGAGGGCTCTGGGGGGGGGGATTTGAAGTGGTGTTAGAATTTAACTGAAAGGAGATCATTGTGGAGGCTATTCTACAGGAGGGGAACATAGTGACTGAAGACTCTAACAAGAGAACCAAGAAGGGTTTAGATGGACAAAGAGCCGGCCAAGGTTAGAGGAGCAGAAGGGGCTGGTGACAAGTGTGGAGCAGTGAGCAAAGAGAGACAGAGTGAGCAGTAAGACCATGAATGTCTCTGACCAGGATGAGAACACTTCAAACAGAATTCTGTGGAGCATGAGGTTCTTGAGAAGAATACCAGCAGTCAGGTCTGCAAGGTGATGAAAGTGTTCATAGGGCGTATGAATTCAGAAAAGAAGGAGACCATTGGACCACTGAGTTCTCTCACCCATCAACTCTATGGAAATACTCTGCCACCCCTTTTTCTTAGAGCTATTTTTGTAGATTGATCTTAACTGTAAAATGTACAGGTTAACACTACCTGTTCTTGAAGTATGTATCTACCACTCATTCTGTAAAATGGTTCTTCCATATAGTTATCTTAAATATTCCTTTCAAAGGCATTGGGTTCCCCTTGTCCTTTTGTCCTTGTGCATTCTGAGGAGCAACATTTAGTCTGATAGCTGTCCCTTTCAGATATTTGAATACTATTATCATGACCCATCCACCCCACCCCAAGTCTTTTTGTTTCTATGGAGAACATTCCTTTGGTTGCTATCCTCTACACCTCACTGTAGTTCAGCGTAAAGATTTTTGTTAAAGGAAAATTAAACCCTCATATCTTGTAAATTGTATTTGTTTCCATGTCAACATACAACTCTTTGTGTAGCTGTTAGAGATATATGTGATTGCTTAGTTTATTTTCACTGTTCATGCTACTCCTTGTAACTATCCTGGGGCCGGGGGGTTCTCCAGTTTCTGGTTATTGAAATCTCATTGTCCCTGAGAGCTACATTAGCATATGAGAACATAATGATGTGTCAGCACCCTTTATACTGCCCCATCGGCTTGATTAGAATTTAATTAAACACACTGCAGCAAGATGTGAAAATACTACATTTACCTTCAGTTAGCTTTGCAAACTGTCTGAGTTTTAATACAGGGGTTTCCTTTTAAATTGCATTAAATTTGTGTGTTCCCAGATGTTTTTTTTTCCAGGATATTTGTAATTTCAGCATCGAGACACATGGTATAAATGGGTGCTGAGACATGATATTATCATATGTTAAGGCAGCTCTCACTGATGATGAGAGTTCAACAGCCATAAATTGAGACCCCAAGATAGTCACAGAGGACTAGTCTAAACACTGAACACAAACTAAAGCAAACCCGTATATCCCCAACAGCTACAGGAAAAGAGTTGTGTTGACATAGAAACAAATAACATTTACAAGATATGAGAGTGTAGTTTTCATTTAAATCAAGCACAAAAGTAAATGGCAGCCATCCCAGGTTCTCAACACTGGTTGGGGGGGGGGGTCCCCAGAATCAAATTAACTGAAACTAGCACACTGGTAACTCCCCACTGAATATATGTCAATGGACAGGAATTAAAATAGGAACACTGGCCCATTTTTGTACTGTAGTGTTTACTATATTCTTTCTAGTACAGTATATACTCTTCCCCATGCAATATTATACCTGCAGTAATGCACTTTTGTGTTTTGTATTGGAACACTAAGTTCTTAAAACAGAGGGTTTCTGCTAATTTAAAGAGGACTATTTAAATACAGTTGTAGAAATTTGAGAAAAACTGCTCTGAATATGAGTTCAGAAAAAAGATTTTCTATTAATTTGTCGAGGCTTGTTTAAATAGCTGTTGCGGAATTTTGAGGAAAAATGCTCTGAGTGTGCATGTGTGTTTGCGTATGTGTCTATAAAGCCATGTGTTGCCCTGAGACCTAAGTCTCCTGTGAGTATAAGACAAAGTTCTGTTTTTTTTTTAACCATGATTTGACCTTATCCGGTTTGACAGTTCTGCTCCTTGCATAACTTTGAGCATGGGTAGAAGGTGGAATGGCAGAAACTGTAGTGCATACTATTCTGTAGTGTGAACAAAAGTAATGTTATTAGAGCTCATTTGAATAAAGAATGTGTGTCTCCCATTCTTGCAGAGAAGCAGGTAGGATGATTATGTTTTTGCAGCAGCTTATGACATTGACTTTATTCATATAACATCTGGGAAGAGATTAACCATATCAACAAGCTTTAGATGGTGGGTATTTTGCCCCATTAAGATCGAGTGAGCTAATTCTGCTCCATTTCACTAAGCTTTATTAAACAGATACGGATTTCTGTGGCTCCCATGAGCATTACACTAAATGTAGCAGTGTGTGTCTCTTCAAGGATTTATGTGAGTAGGATTCGACTCCCATCCAGAAGAACTGGGAAGGAGAAATTGCAATGGACAAGTAGGCACACTAGGTGGTACATTGATCTGTATTCATAAAGCAGTTGTCCAGGACATTCAGAGTATTAGTTTACCCTGATATGTATGACTTGGTTTTTCAATTTATTCTTAATGTCTTCTGTGCTTGTGGTTTTACTCCACCCCCGATTCCACAATGCCTTTCGGGGGTGTAGTAAATTGGCAAGAACAAAATGAAACCAAATAAAGCTAGCAAGCAACACTGTAGCAGTGCGTTATGGAAAAATAGAAATATAGACAATGACGGCAGAAAATGACCGGTGGTCCATCCAGTCTGCCCAGGTTCCTTATTTAGCCTTGGGACCTGCTGTCCCTCCAGGGTCCTAGAACTCCCTACTTCTCCTAGTCTCAGTTATGAACATTGAAGTAAAATAAAGCTAGACTAATAACTGCTTCATGAATGCCAGTGGTTCATGAATAAAGGCCATTGTGAGGTGTGGCTTTCCTCCCCTCATTCTACTTACTGGTTTTGTGTGGGAGTGAGGGGGTCAGCAATATAAAGTATTGGAATCTCTTGTTGGATATCAGTCCATGTGATTAAAATCATAGTTTGTAATACATCCTGAAGGTTTTGTAAAATACTTCAGCCCACTGGGTTCTGATAGCAAAGCCACACATTTATTATACCTGTGGCAGATATGACATTGCTCTTACATTAGTGTTATTGTTTGTTATCTATGTTCTGATATATTGGTAGCTCTAATTACTGTGCTGTCTGCCAGGATCAAGCAAAGTATCAGTTTTGCTGGGATATCTTGCAGGATACTGAAGGAATTCAGTGTAATCCAGTGACAATTATTCCAGCCAGTCATGCAGTAAACCATGAAATCTCACACAGAGTGCCTGATCTTGTAAGGAGCTAAATAAAAAAGATATAATTGTTAAAGGGGATTGGGCAGCTGGTCTGCTGTATCCCACAATCCCTGGCAGCCTTGACAGTGTAACCCCTAGGTGGCACTATCCCAAGAGCTACTCCCCCTGCCTGCGTGACTAGGTGCAGGTTAAGGGGCCTGGGTATTAAAAATGGGTGCCTCCACCCACAGGACAGGGTTATTGGTAGTGTAGCTGACCTGGGTACAGCCCTCCAGGGCACTGTAACCCCCTCTTTCCCCTCTAGTGGCCTAAGCAATGAACAACAGACACAGTTACAATAACCCCTAATCAGCATACAAATCACCACTCTGTTTGCATTTACCACTAGGGCTGATTTCACCAGTTCGACCTTGGAGACCCCCTGCAAAATAAGGTTAGACACAGCAGGTAACAACAGTACAGTGCTTCTTGTACAAAATGGAACCACAGTCAAGTTAAATGCAAAAAGAATTAGACCTGATTTATTTAGGGGGAATGAACAAGGGTGGGGCGTAATATGGCTGATTAGTTCTGTAACTGATTCAATCAGGCAATCATGCATGCACTTTAAGTCCCTTCACAGTCGCACATGCTGGGTACCCAGTTGGAAAAAAGGTGGACTAGCCTGACACGTTGCCCGTGGTAGGCCGGCGTTGCAGCTGATCGGGGCCTTGTGATGGAAAGAAGGAGCATTCACAACCGTACACAATTTGTAATCCGGAGCCGGGAGGTTCAGTTCATGACAAAAAAAAAAGCAACTGAATCAGATGACAACACTTTTGATTTAGCTGATGTTGTAGGGAGCTACCCTAATTTTTACTCATACTACCCAATACGAAACACAGGAGGGTTGAAATGGAGACTGCAGGTCAACAAGCTGGTATGCCAGGAGAAGCAGGGCCCACACGATTCACCGAGGTGTCATTCCTGTTCTAGATGTTGAGCAGGGGCTGATCTCCAGGCGAGTCTCTCATCGATGGTGATCTCTGCATCTGAAGAAGCTGACTGGGCCAAGGTGGCAGGACCCAGGCCGGGTGAACATTTCGGATTCAGTTCGATAGGTGCTGGAGACAGCTTCCAGCATGCGTGACACACTTAAGTAGTGGGGAACCAAATCGCGACCCACTGACAGCTTACAGAACATTTATAGTAAAGCAAAACACAATACCACAGGTTGGATGACAGTCCAATTGCAATTTCAGTTTTCCTGAACAAAACGCTGATCTCTGTGGTGATTCAGACTTCCTGACAGGCCGATCATTTACAGCAAGTGTTCGGTCTTCTTCAGATAACAGAGCAGTCACAATTCAGTATTTCTGGTCACAAGCCAGTTCAGATTCAGTCCGATTAATTTCACTAGCAGATCCCTCAGAAGGAAGACAAAGCAGGCAGGCCAGACACAGCCTTCCACCAGTTTCCTGCGCTAGCGCAGGAACAGCTGTGAATGTCTTGAGCAGTTCACTCTTTCAACTCCAAACTCAGACTGACTCTCTGCTGCAGCAGCACTAGGATTTCCTTCTGATCCAAAAAGGTTTTGGTTAGTTGATTCATCTGTCTGTCAAAGCAGGGCTCCCCTCCAGGTTCGTTTAGGCACCAAAATGAAAAAACTACAATTCCTACAGAAATTCACTCTCCACAAGACCCTGGGACAGACTCCATTTAAGGTCCCCAGAAGCTACTGATTGGTGCAATACAGAAATGTCCATGCTGCAAAGAAAGGCAGGTTAGACAAACTATAATACCATTATTATTAGAACAGCTAATCAGCAAACAATTACCAGTTCTGACAGAGCTCCCTCTGCACCATTAGCGATGGCAGAACAAAGCAATATTTGCAGCTCGGGTGGGACTCGAGCCTGGAAACACTCGGCCCCTACCTAGATCAATTATACACTACAAAAATAATGTCTCTTAAAGGGACAGGCACGGAAGCTAATAGGGCACTCACATGCAAGCACTTTTACACCTGTAAAGACACAGAATGCCTGTCTGGCAGTGAGCATTTAAGCACACCCAAGGAAGACTTTTAGGAATCCCATTTAGAGGGGGTTACAACAGTACGTGCACAGAGCTGTAATTTAGAGGATCAAGAACTTTCCTTCAGGAGTCTCTACCCCTTTGCACTATTCCTTTTCTTTCTTAGAAGTTTCATGTTTTTTTTTTATTTAAAAGTTTTGCTCCCTTTAGATTTCCTGCCCCCTTGGATGTGTTCACAGTCCTGACACCTAGGACCACCAGCAGGAATCCTAGTGGAGGTGGGGCCTTGAGCCGGGGAACCCTGGCAGATACATATATTCAACACTGTCAGGTTTGAACATGGTCCAGAGAATGTACTGCCATCATCTGTGGTCTCAGCATTTTGTCATGATTTTAGCCCTGTGCTACCACAGAGATTCTGGCACAGAAGATGAGTGTTTTATGATCCTATGGAAATGCAGGTGCAGTTTACAACCCCCAAATTAAACAGTCTGTTACGCTGGCTCATGCAGTGGAATGTCGATGTTGTGACCGTCGATGTTTCACTCTGCCACATCCAGATTTTACATTTGCTCTGCTACTGGGGCTTCAGGATGCAGCAAGGTACCAGTAGAACCAGCTTCCCTCATCCAGAAACAGAAAGCATTCTAGTGGATGCTACTGCTGCCTTCTGCTGGCCTGTCACTATGTTCTGGGCTTGGGATGTGAACTCATGGCATCAGAACGACAAGCAGCTCCTCACCTTCTGCACTAATAGGTTGGGCATTTAATGGGCCTTCTGTATCCACAAAAAAAAACATTTGGGGTTCACGGAACCCACCAGACCAGTGTGCAGAGGTAAAACTGCATAGAATTTGAGTGAGTAGCTTTCAAGATTCCCGTACAAAGCCCAATGCTAACAAGAGCCTGTTCTTCTATGGGACAGTACATTATGAGTTCAAATAAAATGGCAGTAACAGACTGTGTAAGGCAACACATTCTCCTGTTTCTAAATGGAGTGTGTGAAAATGCACTTAACAGAATTATTGTTAGTGCGCTTCACCTCTTTAATTTCCAGTATGGGCACTGTCTCACTTCAAAGCTAGTTTCAGTGGGCGTATTGCTTCAGCGGCAAATGGTGTTGATGTGGAAGAGCTCATCATTCCTCTCTGTGTCTTTGATGACATCATGTTTTTAGTGTCAAGCATGCCACTTGAGTTTGATTATGTAAATAACTGCCAGAAAGGTGTTCAGTGGAACACAGCTCTAGCATCTTCTTTTTTTTTTAAGTACTGCTTTTCTTGCTACCTGCGCGTTACCTCAGCCTCGGTCCGGCCCCTCTGCTCACTCCCACATTAGCCGTGACTCCTGGTACCCTAAGCTCCCCCAGGTGGGGTTGTGACACTGTCCCTCCTTAGTGCTGCAATCGATGGGATGGGTCAGGGAGCCGGCATGGGAGCTCATCAGAGCGGAGGAGCAGGCTTCATCTAGGCAGCAGGCAGCAGTGTTTATCCCCCCTGTATGCGGGGACAGGGACATGCAGTGCTGACCAGTGTCCACCCCATCCCTTGTACTACATTCTGGTGCCAGTCACTGTAGTACCCGCGGCCTCCCCCAGGGGTCCATCAAGCACCGGTCACACTTCCCTCCCCCCCAGAGAAGGAGAGCAGTCCTTGGGATGCGCCATCCCCCCAGTCGGTCCCAACATCCCGGGTCCGTTCTTGAACCTGGGTCACCAGCATCACTAGTGGAAATCCAACGCTGCGCAGATGGGCCGGCCTTAGCTCTAGCATCTTTTTAAGATAACCAGCCAAAAAAGTCCTTCTGGAAGACACAGTGGAGAAAATTAAACCAGCAGTTATTATAACGTTTCTAAAGCAAAAGTGCAGGGGGGCTAGATAGATAGATAGATAGATAGATAGACAGACAGACAGACAGACAGACAGACAGACAGACAGACAGATAAATAGATAGATAGACAGACAGACAGACAGACTGGCAAATAGCTAGATACCTGTATAATCTGCCTGTCTGTCTCTATCTATTTAGGAGGTAGTATAGCGCAGAGGGTTAAGGTTCTGAGTTGCAAATTTGGTGGCATCCAGCAGACCAGACCGGAGTTTGAATCCCACAGCCCCCACTTGCATACTGTGTGATCCTGAGCAAGTCACTTAACTTCCTTGTGTTCCCAGCTTGCACCTGGAAACAAGCTTCAGCTTAGTGTGCCTTTCCTGGTTAAACAATTTCCCCTTTCCCTATCTACAAGTATCTAAATATAGTCAAATAGATAGAAAATGCAAAAAATATATTTGTTTTGCAGAGTTATATATGCATATTGCATGGCGGGGCCCTCGTCCCAATAGAAAAAAACATTATATATTTCCCCATCTATAATGGTAGGCAATTAGCATATTATGATACCCTGTGTTATTAACCCTTAATAATACATTAATACCTAACAAACACTATATATATTAATACTACCTATATATTTACTACCAGTATAGTAATGTTATTACCACCTCAATAACACATTAATAACTAACAAGCATTATATATAATTATATGCTACCTATATATATTGCCACTAGATTAATGTGTTATTAATACTTAACATTGCTACCAACACACTACAAACCACTCCCATATTGCAAGTAACAAGCCCCTTAGGCCTGGACAGCTTAGTCGGTAGAGCATCAGACTTTAAATCTGAGGGTCCAGGGTTCAAGACCCTGTCGAGGCAGCAGTTAGTTTGGGACTGGCAGTTTAGCCTAGTGGTTAGAGCAATGAGCTGTGAATGAGCTTGGTACATCTAGCAGACCTGGGTTTGATTCCCACAACCTCCACCTGCATACTGTGTAACTCTGAGCAAGCCACTTAACTCCCCCAGTGCTCCCATTTGCCCCTGAAAACAGGCACTTGTGCTTAGTGGGCCTTACCCAGCTACCAAAAATAAAAAAAAAAATTAAATTACAAAATAATAATAACACACACAACGAGCCCCTTAATAACACATGTAACAAGCATCTTAGTAACACATGCAACAGCCCTACTACCCTCCCAAGCACTGTGGTGAAACATAGGGCACCGCAATAAGTGTCCAACCTAATGCATTATATAAAATAAAAGATGGCTATGTCTGACATACTCATGAAAAAATACCATCGTGGGGTCGAACAAGTTCTTAAAGTCGACTCATCCTCCAAGCTTGTGGCTTTATGGCTTGTTCGATCTCCTGATGGTAGGTAAAAACTACGTTAATGCTCATCAGGACTGCTACTGCACAAATCTCAAACCCCAAACAGCTTGGAAATAAACTATTAGGGCTGTAAACCCAATACCCACAGAGTTTGTAAATATGCTATTAGGGTTATCATGCCTATGTTCCTACCATGCCCCCTACCTTCATGACCCAAGGACAGTCTATAGGAACAGATCCATGCATCCGTGGTGTAGTATCTCATACAGGGTCAACTTGTAACCAATTGGTAATTAGTAACCTTATTTCCCACCCTCCTCTCTACCTTTGTGACCGATGGCCAAGGTACATGTGTGGAATCATACCACACAGGTCTGATGTTTCACACGTGTTACAAATTCTACATCTTTAATTAGATTAGTTTGAGGTGCATACTATACATGTGGAGGTCTGCATCCGTGTATAACATGCCTTGCTTTGAGCATAATATTATAGACCTTCCACAAAGCAGTGGAATTGTTACAAATTTGAAACTACTATGCATGTTACATACTTGTAAGTTGGTTTGGTTTCTTTAAGAAACATACTTAATATCTTTAAACCAAGGTACATCTTTGAGACATGTATACTAATTTATGCAGGGTCTTGCATAAAACAAGTTGCAAGTAGATGATACATATGTTAGTAAGCAATGTATGACGTAAAATATTGCTGTCAAATATATGCCATATACTATGGACAGGGTCTACTACAACATGCACTCACAAACACAGAACTGCATTATAAGCATGCTAGTTACCACTGAACCTTCAGAGAGACACAGAACCCAACAGAGTCTTGTAGAGTGGTGCTAAATCCGTAGCTTGGCTTTGTGTCATGACCATGACTGGCAAATGAGTTTGTGAGCAGGTGGTCAGTTTGGCTTTTAAAATGTGTTAGCCAATGCACTATGTTTACTTGGTATCATTTTTAGGGATCAAAATTCACTTCATGGACAGAAACCCAACTGGCTGATACATACGCATGTGGTAACAAAACCAGCTGTTTCACTGGTCAGTGGCTACCTAGCTTTCTGAATTGTCCTACCCTAGTTACATAGAAACATAGACTTTGACTGCAGATAAGGACTGCTTGGCCCAGCCAGTCTGGCCATTTTAAGCTGCCTCCATTATCACTGCAGACCCTACTTGATCTATGGCCCTGCAGTAGTAGGGTAGGGGAGGGTGGAGATTAGGGTTGCTAGTTACCAATCTGTAACAAGTTGACCCTGTATGAGGTATGACAATGTTGATCCATGGACCTGTACCTATAGACTGTCCTTGGGTCATCATGAGTGTTGGGGAAGTGGTAGGGTAGGTAGGACTTGCGCATGATAACACTAATAGTACATTTCTAAACTTTGTAGGCATTAGGTTTACAACCTTAATAGTTAATTTCCAGTCTTTGTGGGGGTTGAAATTGGTGCAGTATCAACCCTAATGGGCATCAACCTAGTTTTTTCCATACATTTCCTTACTTTTTAAGAAATGTAATGTATTTTTTAATATCTATATCTAAATCTAGCTCTTTCTGTGGATCTGTCTGCATCCATCTGTCTGTCTTTCTTTTTTTTTTCTTTGGTAATTTCTATTTATTCTCCCCCTGCAGTGGAGCCCTGCTACGTTGGGAGACACACATATAGAAGCCCTGCTTCACTGTCCTACCTGATCTCAGCGGACCCCCATGGAGCCATGGCTGTACCCCAAGTGGAGTGCAGTGGGGCCAGTGCACCCGAGACACTTCAGTGTTTGTCAGGTCCTCAAACCCGGGTCAATGGCATCACAAGCGGTAGCACTACCGCTGCACCGGTGGGCCAGCTGAAATCCTGCAAATATTATTGGATGTCAAATATATATGCACTTTATCACCTTTGGTATGGATATGTTTTATTACTGGTACCCTAAAATACAATAAAGAAATAGTTTAAAAAAAATCTGATTCACAAGTGTTGAGCGTTCTTTTTGGGTTTTACCTGAAAGCTGGTTACTTTTGCTCAAAGCACTGCTGTATTCTGGCGCCTTCTTCCTGGACTGTTTGTTCTTAAGAAGACTGGAGCTACAGACAGGAAGGGGGCATAAAGAGAAAGAACTGTTAACAAATGGTGACTTAAGCTGGCCTGTTGGCATAGGAGTAATGCTACTAGTCACAACATTGGCCACTGGGGTTCAGAGTGAGCCCTGGTCATTGGGAGCTGGCCAGAGGGTGGAGGATTAAGTGCCCCAGGGGACGCTGTCCTCTGGGGAGAGTGGGTACCGTCCTCGTCACAGTACTGCCACCTGGGTGATGACAGGTGGCAGTGCAAGTGATGGGGGACTGAAAGGGAGTGCCACAAGGCCTGGGACTGGCGTAATGCATGTTCAGCATGCTTACTTGCCTTGGTCCTCCTGGGCAAGCCTACATCCAATGGGGAGAGGAGAAAACCAAGGAAAATGCCCTGACTGTGCAGGGTGACTCACCGCCCACCTCGTAGGCCACATACCCCTAACTGCAGCTTCTCTGTGCTCCGAATCACTAGCTTGAAGTTGCCTTGAGAGGCCTGTAGCCCTTCCAAGACCCTGATAAAACAGCCTGGGGGGAGGGGTAAGCCACAGGGGTACCAGGGAGCAGAAGTGTTAAGTCCCAGAGATGGTAGGTGGTGAGGCTGGGGGGGTGAGGTAGAGGAAAGGGGGATCAGAGAGAAGAGGATAAATACCATAATTAAAAAAGAAAAGAATGGTGACCTTCTTGCGCTAAACATATTTACTGTAGTGTGTGTGTATATTTTTTTGGTGGGGATACCAGCAAAATCTGGTAAGAGTTATAACATTTAACTAGGAGCAGACATACGTCAGTTATTGTTCCATATGTGAGCATGCTGAAATGGAAACACCTGAGGGGGGTGTGTGTGTGTATATGTACTTAATATACAGTGCAAGCCACTAGTCTGTGTATATCAGTTTTGTCCATTATGAGCTTCTGTCCAAAATACCCAGAGACTCAGACCCAGACCAGAAATAGCCAGAGACATTTTTTTAAAAACTGTTGGTTTTTGACTTGCACTGGAAAGAAACGGAAATAAAGTAATTTCCACTGAACTTACACTGGACTGGTAAGGATTGAAAGCATTACTACACCCAGTTTGCCCACCAGCTCATAATTAGACTCATACTAAAAACCTGGTACTGTGCGCTACAGTAACTATGATCCTCTTACCCCATTTTATGTATTTATTTATTTGGCTGTTCAGAATTACAATCCTTTGAGTCAAAGACTCCTTTACAAAGGCTCCCTATCAATTACAGAGAAGATACAGTATACATAACAGACTGAAACAGGTGTTTAAGACAGGCACAGTTCATATACATATTGTGCAGACTGTGTTACACTGTATACAACCACATGGTCTAGAATCATAGCATTAGAGACATTGCTAGGTACCATCTCAGGTTCAGATTTATGCAGACTGTGTTACATTGTATACAACACCATAGTGTAGAATCATAGTGTAACCCCCTGCAAATGGGGTTCCCAAAAGACTTCAGGAGCTTGCTTGAATGCTCCAAGCCTGAATGGTGTTTGGCGTTTAAGCCATTTATCAGTGAGTGTTTTAGAACCTCTGGTACTGTCTCTTTAAGAGCTGTCTGCTTGCAGACATAATTAGTTGTATGGGAGACTGTGTGTTTCTTTGATTGAGTACCACTCGAGCTGCTGCCAATTCACTCCATTTTGCAGTCACTAGGGTGCAAAGGAACCTATCTGAAAGATGTAACTGTTTGCCAGAAATCATTTACAGTAATAATGAAATTACAGTTTGTCTAACCTGCTTTCTTTGCAGTCAGAACAGTGTCTGCCTCGTTCCCCATTCTGGTTTTGAACTGCTGAACTGGACCAATCAGTGTGGGTAAGCTAGCTCTAAAATGGTGCCTTGGACGAATCAGAACTTGGACTCATAATCTGAGCCAGCCACAAGAGGATTGTATGGGCAGTGACTCTGGGAGATGTAGTTTAGACTTCAGTGCCTTTTGGACCAACAGCAGCAGTCTATTGTGAGTGACAGCCAATCCAGTCGAGAACTGGGAGGAACTCAAGGAAGTGCCCGGTTTTGTCGGTTGGAGTTTCAGTTGAGCTTTGGCAGTGAAGAAGGAAGGAGCCCTGTGCTTTTCAGTGTGCAGTTTTAGTCAAAAGCGTGTAAGGCCCAGAGTTCCGGTCTGCAGCTTGTGTAACAGCTTGTTAGGACTGAATCCGTCCTGTGAAGAGAATCAAAGGATATCTGAAGAGTAGAAACCAGGCTCACCCTGTAGAAGACTGGAGGAATTGCTGGAAATTGCACTCGGTCTGTCAGGAACTGAATCTGCTGTGTGTTCTCCTGGTATTGTGCAGTAATTGCGATCGGGATACAGATGCAACCTGCCTGGTATAGTGCTTTCTTTTATATAAATGTGTGAAGAGGTTTGTGTACCTCAAGTGAGCCCTGCTGACATTGAAGGACCCTATCTTATTTGGAGGTCGTGAGTACTAATTCAGGGTCGCCCCTGTTGAATTGCCACATTAAATCCAAATGGAATTACTGTACTGCTGACTGTTTAATTCTCCTTTTCTCTGTGTGAAAGGGCCCCTACCAGCTGCCACGGTTTGGACTAGTCACTAGGGCTGGGTACCCAGGGACAGTAACTGATAAGGGATAGGCCTGTGCACAGAGCCATAAGTGAGATTATTAGAGTGATAAGCTAATTAACCTGATTTCCCCCTGTCCTTGTTATATCCCCTAAATAAATCAGAGCTGCTTGTTTCAGCAAGTTATACTGCCTGAGGTATTTGTCTATGTTAAAGTACTGTACTGTGATTGTTGCACTGTATCTCATTTCACAGGAGGTCCCAGTGCCGGAACCAGTCCTGGGGGTAAGTGTATACTGTGAAGGTAATTCTGATATATTGTGTGGGCCACTAGTGGGAAGAAAGGGGTTGCAGTGTCCCAGAGGCTGTGACCAAGTTAGTTTAACTATTGCAAACCCTGACCTCTGGGTGGAGGCACCCGCCATTGGATCCAGGCCCTCAACCTGTTAGTGGCAAATCAGGCAGGGTAGTAGCCCTTGGGATAGCGCCATCTAGGGGTTACATCTTGGAGGTTCACCGCTGGGATTGTGTGTCCTCTAGTGGCCATATTCTGAACCACTGTTAAGAAAAAATGGGTACCCGACAGAAGTGGCTGTGCACGGCTGGTGGAGTGGTGTACTGGGGAGGAGATCGACCCCCAAAATGCTATGCTTATCCTGGACATCCCCCTGGGTATCATCTGGACACTGTGCAGGAGTACTTTCCAAGGTGGAAGGTTTACAAAACCCTGTGGTGGTGGGTCGGCATGCTAATCTGCTCACCCACACTTTCCTGGCCCTAGTAGAGTTTAAGGATCCCATAGATAGCTCCAAAGTGCCACAGACCATTACCCCAGAGGAGCCCTCACTGCTTGGAGAGTGATAACTAAGGACAGTAAGACCGGGGAATGAGCCCCACCACTATCTGAAACTTTTGAGAAGAAATTTGCTAAATGGTTGCTGGGAGAAGGGAAAACTGTGGAGGACTTGAAGAAACTATTCTTGCCACCTGGGGTGTTCCTCCCCAACACCCTCTCTGCTCCAGTGCCCGTAATGGTGGCTGAACCAATGCAGACTCCTATTTCTGCACCTGCCATTAGTCACGACTCTTACCGAAGGTTGAGGATCTTCTCTGGCACCTCCCACCCCCAAGGGGAGGATGACTGGGAGACCTGGATAGACTATGTTGCCCCAAGTGCTAGAATGGCAATGCTCGGAAGGCGAAAAGAAGAGGTTAGTGAGAGCCTCCGAGGTCCTGCCCTGGCTACCATCCGTGCTAACGGGCCAGTAACCCTGAAGCGACTGCACAGGCCTATCTTGAGGCCTTGGAGAATGTGTATGGGAGCCCAGATTCTGATGAGGACCTATGGTGGAGAGTAAGAAATGCACAACAGTACCAAGGGAGTTGTTGTCTGTGTATGTCTCCGGCTGGAAAAATTGTTGCAAGAATGCCTCAGAAAGGGTAGTTTGCCAGCGATTGAACTGGACCGAACCAGACTGGACAGAATCATAAGTCTGCCCCTTCTCAGAACTGCTGTTGCTTCAGTTCGCCTGGCAAATGGGCTGGAATCCCCACCCTCCATGATGAGTTAATGAGAGAATTCGAGGAGTTGAGAAAAGGCGACCTGGGAGGGACCTGCACCAACAGCTGTGGCTACGACCCGAGTGACTGAGGTGAG
The DNA here is from genome assembly GCA_016271365.2 of Neoceratodus forsteri. NCBI lineage: Eukaryota > Metazoa > Chordata > Ceratodontiformes > Ceratodontidae > Neoceratodus > Neoceratodus forsteri. The sequence goes on along the minus strand of CM057453.1, from coordinate 1,476,634,836 downwards.
CCATCAAGTGAAGTTCAGGGCAGAGGTTGACAGTCAATGAGTGCTCTGACAAGGAAAAGATATGCCACAATGGGGCGAACTGTTGAGAGAGATCCGGGAATTCAAAAACAGTCCCTTTATGAAGGCCACGCCTGCAAGTACGGGCCCTGACCTATATCCGACTGCATCTGCTATGGGGGTGGGGGTACCCACCCATGAATCTCCTGCTGATAACAGCTCCAAACTCAATTCCTTGACCATGGAAGTGGAGAAACTGACGAGATGTCTCCAAATGCTTATCACGCCGCAGACAGAGATGGCACCCAGGTTTCCAGTTAGTAATACCCCCGCCCTGGCTCCCAGTGTGGCGCCTCGGCCAGCTCAAACTCCAGAAAGTATGTTTTGCTATAATTGTGGGAAAGATGGGCACATGAAAAGGGAATGCCAGTCCCAAAAGACACTGACAAAGTTGCATATAGGCTACAAGGAGAGCTTCGAGAACAAATCAGTGGTTAAGAGGTGCACGACATGATCCCACTGAGGGCACCAAAATGCTAATCCGTCCTTTTGTGGCAAGGTCAGTTGCCCAGCCCCCACTACCGCCTCTCCAGACTGGTCCAGAATAGTGGGTCCCTCCATGGAGACCACTGTAAAGGTGAATGGAGTGTCTACAAGAGCTGTATTAGACAGTGGCTCCCAAGTGACAATTATGTTCCAGGATTGGTATCAGAAGCATTTGTCAGGCGTGCCCTTACAACCATTAGAAGGACTGCATGTATGGGGGTTAAGTGAAGGCCTACCCCTATTCCGGGTATATCCGAATTTGGCTGTCTTTCCCCACCTCCGTGGCTGGAGTGGCCGAACAAGTAGAGACCCTAGCCTTAGTGTGTCCCCCACTGGACTGTATGATGGTGTCCCTTTGTTGATTGGAACAAATGCTCATATGTTCGGAAGGCTGGCACAGTTGTGTTATGAAAAACAGGGGTCAAAGACTAGTAGAGCTTTAAGAGTTCGGCTTTAATTAAGAAGGCCTATGAGGCACAGAGATGCTGAAAAACAGAACCAGAGGAACCGGTCGGAATTGTATGGAAGAAGGATCCTGAGTCTCTGATCCTGGCACCAAATGCCCAGTGTACCTTACAGGGAGAGGTCCGTATCAGAAAGGATGTTAAGAATAAAATATTAATGTTGGATGCACCAGGCGATGGAAAATTGCCAGAGGGACTGCTGGTCAAGCCTAGTATTTTGCCCACTAGAGCCCATGCTTATGCCAGAAGGGTAATGGTCCAAGTTCATAATGTGTCTGAAAGAGACATTGAGTAAACAGAGGTTGCATCCTGGCTAATGTGCATTGTGCAGACACTGCAGTGCTACCCAGCAGCAAGAGTTCAAGGAAGAATGACAGAGTAACGCTCTGACTTGTTTGATTTCGCGACTCCCGCTGCCAGCTGAATGGAAAGTGAGGATCAGTGAGAAGCTTGCCCAGAGAGACCAGGTGTTTTCTTTAAAGGAATGGGATGTAGGATGCGTGCAAGGAGCTGAGCACAATATCCGGCTGCATGACGAAAGACCATTTCGTGAGGAGGTCTTGACGCCTGGCACCTGCTGACATAGATGATGTGAGGCGGCATCTGCAAGAGATGTTAGCTGCTGGTGTAATACAAGAATCCAGAAGCCCTTATGCTTCCCCCATTCTGGTAGTGAGGAAAAGAATGGAACAGTAAGGATGTGTGTGGATTATCGCACCTTAAACCGGTGGACTATCCTGATCAGTACACAATGCCCCATTCAGGATGCTTGGACTGCCTAAGCGGGAGCAAGTGGTTCTCTTGCTGGATCTCCGCAGTGGGTACTACCAGATCCCGATGGCCCAGAGGACCATGAGAAGACGGCCTTTATCTGTCCCTTGGCTTCTATGAATTCATGAGGATGCCTCAAGGGATTTCAGGTGCCCCAGCCACTTTCAACGATTGATGGAGCGTGCAGTGGGGACATGAACTTACTAGAGTGCCTGGTATACCTAGATGATGTTATTGTGTTTGGCAGCTCACTGGAGGAACATGAGAGCAGATTATTTAAGGTATTGGACCGACTGGAGGACTTTGGCCTTAAACTGTCCATTGATAAGTGTCAATTCTTTCAAACATCAGTAAAGTATGGGACACATAGTATCCACCGAGGAATAGAGACCGACCCAAGTAAAGTTGAGGCCTTGACCACCTGGCCACAGCCCAAAAATCTAAAAGAACTGCAAAGATTCCTGGGATTCTGTGGTTATTATCGGCGCTCATCAAGGACTATTCAAGAGTGATCCGCCCTTTACTTAACCTTACTCAAGGGTATCCCCAACCCACAAAAAATACCAAAAGTCAGTGTCCTCAAGACTGAAAGAGTGTATTTTCATCCGAGTGAAGTATTGGGGCCGCTGGACTCCCTGATTGTGAGACTGTTTTCATGAGATCATATATCAACTTACCCATGCTCCAGTGCTGGCCTATGCCGATCCAAGAAAACCTACGCCCTGCACACTGATGCTAGCTTGCAAGGGTTGGGGCTGTGTTGTACCAAGAGCACGAGAATGGCCTGAGGCCAGTGGCCTTTGCCAGTAGAAGCCTGACCCCATCCGAAAAGAACTATCCTGTACATAAGTTAGAGTTCCTAGCTTTGAAGTGGGCTATTGTTGACCAATTCCATGAGTACTTGTATGGGGCTAAAATACTAGTAAAAACTGACAATAATCCTTTGACCTATGTGCAGACCTCAGCTAAGTTGGATGCCACTGGCCATAGGTGGCTTTCTGCATTATCTACATATGACTATGCTCTCGAATACCGAGCAGGTCTGAACCACATAGATGCTGATGCTCTCTCCCGGAGGCCTGTTCCCCAGAATGATTGGGTCCGATTGGCAGAACCTGACATTGGGCACTCTGCCGGAAGTTTGACAGGGAGGAACAAATGTCCACGGACGCAGTGGACTGCATGGTGGATTGCTTGGGACCCTCTGAGAATTGCATACCCGCCGCTTATTGCCACTTTTCTGCAATAGACATTGGTGCACTGCCTCAGCTGGACAATGACAGTATTCGCGGGCTCAATCCCGCGATCCCATGATCAAAGCAGCTTTAGAAGCCCTCTATGCAGGAAAAGATGTGTCCAAATTACGCCCACTGATTTGAGAACTGCACTGTTATACAAAGAAGGTCCTAAATTGAAACTGATCAATAAACTGTTATACAGAGAAACAGTAGACAGAGGGGACAAGTAAACAAACAACAACTAGTGCTGCCCACTGCCTTCGAGACTCAGTATTGAGGTCCTTGCACAACCACATGGGGCACCTTGGTATAGACAGAACACTTGACTTGGTGAGATCCAGATTCTATTGGCCTAAGATGGGGCTGATGTGGAGCAACACATTCGAACTTGTAGTCGCTGCTTACAGAGGAAAGCTTTGCCCCAGAGGGCTGCCCCTTGTTAACATCACCACCAGTGCACCCATGGAGCTGGTCTGTATTGATTTTCTAAGTTTGAGTCAGATCAAAGAAATATCAGTAATGTGCTGGTGGTCACTGACCATTTCACGAGATATGCCCAAGCTTTCCCACCAAAGACGAAAGCATCCACTGTAGCCAAAGTACTTGTAGAAAACTTTTGTTCACTATGGGGCTCCACAAAGTCCATTCTGATCAAGGGAGAGACTTTGAAGTCGTCTGATCAAAGAGATGCTTTCCGTGGGGAGTCTGAAAGCCAGAACCACTCCTTACCACCCACGGGGACCCACAGCCTGAAGCGTTTCAACCGCACTTTGCTAGATATGCTAGGCACCCTGCACCCAAAGGACAAGCCTAGATGGAGCCAACAAATTAGCATCTGGTACATGCTTATAACTGCACCAAAAGTGATGCCACTGGATTCTCCCTCACCGCCTGATGTTTGGAAGAGAAGCTCGACTACCAGTAGATGTGTGTTTTGGGGTCTCTCCTGATGGGGTTCAAGCTGACAACTATTTACAGTATGTGCAAAGTTAAAGGCCCAGCTAACTCATGCGTACCAACTGGCTCAAACCATGGCTGCCAAAAGAAATCTGGCCAACAAAGAAAGGTATGATAAAAGGTGAAAGCACAGGAACTCCAGGAGGGAGATCGGTATTGCTAAGAAATCTGGGACTGCATGGCAAGCACAAGATTGCTGACAGATGGCACCATCTCCCTCACATTGTAGTGGGCAAACTAGATGATCTGCCAGTGTACAAAGTAAGGCCTGAGAATAATTCAAAGATGTAAAAACAATGCATAGAAATCATTTACTGCCCGTTGGACAAATCTTAATTGAGTCTGAGCCCCTAGAAGATGCCCCTCTGGACCAGTGACTAGAGCTGCTGCTAAGAAAAGATCAAGAAAGTCTGCACCTACAGAAGCAAAGTTAAGTGTTCCTCCACAAGTCCCAGTTGAGCATGACTGTCAGTCCATATCGGAAGAAAGTGAGAGTGACTTTGAATACTATCCTTCTTACGAACTGAGTCAATTGTTTCGGGCAATCCCCTAGTCAATACTGGAGATGAAGCTGGGCCTTCTGGACTGTCCAAGCCCCAAGCTTCGTCCCTGGAGCCAATGCTCCCAGAAAGTGAAGTGCAAAGCATCAGATCAGATGAAATGGAATCATTGTGCATGGTTGAACTGTTTGAGCTTTCAGGGGAGGAAAATGATGGATTGGGTCAGACTGGTGATACACCAGAACAAGAAGAGTATTTTGAGTGCCCTGACAGTCCACTGCCAGTGTCCGAAAGCTCTCCCTGCGAGCCAAATGTTGTGGACTCAGAAACTGTAACTCCTGAGCTGAAAGTGCCCAAGTTCTAGCCTCTCTACCCCCATGGAGACTCCTCTGACAAGTGAGGACAATGCTGAAAATGAGGCTCAGAGTGCAGAGACTATAACAGTTCCCCTAGAAAGACTGGTCGAGCTGTAAAGCCTGTGGTGCACCTCAGTTATGATTCCCTTGGGAGGCCTGTGGATTTGCCTCTCAATGTTGTCCATAAAAGAGTGTATGTCCCGAGGCTCATTGCCCAAACTGGCGTCAGTGCTAACTCAAGTTACTTGTGTTGCCCTCTAAGTATGGTGCCCTTGCCGTCCACCCCAAGGTAACTGATAGGAAGGCCCCTCTCTTCAGGTTTCATGTACAAGAGGTAATAACTTGAGTTATGGTACAATGTGTGTGTAATACTGTGTAAAGAGGACGCTGCAATGTTTCAGAAATGTGTTCTTGGTAAAATGATATATTGACTGATGATTACATGTGTGAGCCTAATGCAAATGTATACGGTTGCAGTTAAAACTATGGGTACTTGCTTGACGCGGACGTAAGCTTTCCCAGGCTAGGAAGGGTGTAACCCCTGCAAATGGGGGTTCCCAAAAGACTTCCAGGAGCTTGCTTGAATGCTCCAAGCCTGAATGGTGTTTGGCGCTTAAGCCATTTATCAGTGAGTGTTTTAGAACCTCTGGTACTGTCTCTTTAAGAGCTGTCTGCTGCAGACATAATTAGTTTGTATGGGGACTGTGTGTTTCTTTGATTGAGTACCACTCGAGCTGCTGCCAATTCACTCCATTTTGCAGTCACTAGGAGTGCAAAGGGAACCTATCTGAAAGATGTAACTGTTTGCCAGAAATCATTTACAGTAATAATGAAATTACAGTTTGTCTAACCTGCTTTCTTTTGCAGTCAGAACAGTGTCTCCTAGTTCCCATTCTGGTTTTGAACTGCTGAACTGGACCAATCAGTGTGGGGTAAGCTAGCTCTAAAATGGTGCCTTGGACGAATCAGAACTTGGACTCATAATCTGAGCCAGCCACAAGAGGATTGTATGGGCAGTGACTCTGGGAGATGTACTTAGACTTCAGTGCCTTTTTGGACCAACAGCAGCAGTCTATTGTGAGTGACAGCCAATCCAGTCGAGAACTGGGAGGAACTCAAAGGAAGTGCCCGGTTTTGTCGGTTGGAGTTTCAGTTGAGTTTTGGCAGTGAAGAAGGAAGGAGCCCTGTGCTTTTCAGTGTGCAGTTTTAGTCAAAACGTGTGTAAGGCCCAGAGTTCCGTCTGCAGCTTGTGTAACAGCTTGTTAGGACTGAATCCGTCCTGTGAAGAGAATCAAAGGATATCTGAAGAGTAGAAACCAGGCTCACCCTGCTAGAAGACTGGAGGAATTGCTGAAAATTGCACTCGGTCTGTCAGGAACTGAATCTGCTGTGTGTTCCCGGTATTGTGCAGTAATTGCGATCGGGATACAGATGCAGCCTGCCTGGTATAGTGCTTTCTTTTATATAAATGTGTGAAGAGGTTTGTGTACCTCAAGTGAGCCCTGCTGACATTGAAGGACCCTATCTTATTTGGAGGTCGTGAGTACTAATTCAGGGTCGCCCCTGTTGAATTGCCACATTAAATCCAAATGGAATTACTGTACTGCTGACTGTTTAATTCTCCTTTCTCTGTGTGAAAGGGCCCCTACCAGCTGCCACGGTTTGGACTAGCCACTAGGGCTTGGGTACCCAGGGACAGTAACTGATAGGGATAGGCCTGTGCACAGAGCCATAGGTAGATTATTAGAGTGATAAGCTAATTAACCTGATTTCCCTGTCCTTGTTATATCCCCTAAATAAATCAGAGCTGCTTGTTTCAGCAAAGTTATACTGCCTGAGGTATTTGTCTATGTTAAAGTACTGTACTGTGATTGTTGCACTGTATCTCATTTCACAGGAGGTCCCAGTGCGGAACCAGTCCTGGGGGTAAGTGTATACTGTGAAGGTAATTCTGATATATTGTGTGGGCCACTAGTGGGAAGAAAGGGGGGTTGCAGTGTCCCAGAGGGCTGTGACCAAGTTAGTTTAACTATTGCAAACCCTGACCTCTGGGTGGAGGTACCCGCCATTGGATCCAGGCCCCTCAACCTGTTAGTGGCAAATCAGGCAGGGGTAGTAGCCCCTGGGATAGCGCCATCTAGGGGTTACAATAGCATTAGAGACATTGCTAGGTACTATCTTAGGTTCAGATTTATGCAGACTGTGTTACATTGTATACAACAACATGGTCTAGAACCATAGAATTAGAGGCATTGCTAGGTACTATCTTAGGTTCAGATTTATGCAGACTGTGTTACATTGTATACAACAACATGGTCTAGAACCATAGAATTAGAGGCATTGCTAGGTACTATCTTAGGTTCAGATTTATGCAGACTGTGTTACATTGTATACAACACCATGGTCTAGAATCATAGCATTAGAGGCATTGCTAGGTACTATCTTAGGTTCAGATTTATGCAGACTGTGTTACATTGTATACAACAACATGGCCTAGAATCATAGCATTAGAGGCATTGCTAGGTACTATCTTAGGTGCAGATTTGGGGGAAGGGATGGCAGGGTATAGGGCAGGCCATGGTTCAGAGCCATGGCACCTGAGCCGAGATCAGGGATTGTATGGTTGCTCATGGAGAGTCTAGGGGATGGGTAGGGGGAGAAAAAGATAGGGTGGCACATAGGTCGGGTGGAAGTCAGAGGCTGGATGGAGTCCATTATCAGAAAGACGGGCAAGAAGAGAGAGCAGGGGGGAAGGAGGAGGGCTAGGCGTCCATATTTCAACCAGAGGGAATAAGGCTGGAGGGTAGGACAAAGTAGTTGTCCTGGGTAGAGGGAGTTAGGGACAGGTGCAGGAGCATGAGGCTTGAAGGTGGGAGCGCAGTAGGAATTTAAAGTGGCCAAGCTTGGGTTCCTCGGCAATGTGTGGTGGGAGTGAGTTAAGCAAAGCTGGGGCACGGTAGAGAAAGGAGCGCTGTCCCAGGGAGGTTTGTTGTCTTGGCACCTGATAGGATGATTTGAGGGAGCTCCTGGTGTGCCTTGCATGTGGAGTCGGTTGCAGGAGTGCGGAGAGGCAAGGGCCGTGAGCCCAGTGGAGATTTTTGGCCAATAGGCAGGTGTGGTATGCAGTCTATCATCAAAGTCCAGACAGTTTGTTTGGTTATAGAGGGAGCAGGTGTAGGTGGTACTGGGGCAGCCCTGAGAGAGGCGGAAGCTTTGCTGAGTGACACTTTGACCCTTTTAGGGTGGTGTTGTCAGTCGCCCATAGATGACAATGCCATAGTCAACCACCAATAGTACCAAGGAGGAGATGGCAAGTTGGAGGGCTTCGGGGAAGACATTGCCAATGACAGTAGAGGAGCCCTGTACAGGAGTTTAGATTGGAGCAGAGCTGCTGTATATGGTTATGGAAGATAAGGACAGGGTCGAGTGTTATGCCGAGATATTTAACGAGTGGACCTGCTCAAGGGGTAGAGTGGTGGACATGCAGATTTTTCATGGGGTGTGCTTAAGTTTGTTCTGGTGGTGGGCAAATAGCATAGTCTTTGATTTTTTTTGGTTAAGCACGAGTTTGTGTTTGGTGAACCAGCTTCTGCAAAGGAGATTTGGAGGGAGAGTTCAAGTTGGGATGGGCTTGGGTAAGATGCATAAAGAACGGCATCGTCAGCATACAGCAGGATCTTTCCAGTGCAAGCTTTGGGGAGAGAATTTAGGAAGAGGCTGAAGAGAAGGGGACCTAATATGGAGCCTTGTAGTACTCCACAGTGGACAGGGAGTGGGCTCAAGTTGGTGGAGTTGATTTTCACCTTTTGGGACCGGTTGGACAAGTAGTCAGTGAACCAACTTAGGGGGCCCTAGGCGAGGCCGATTTGAGACAGGGTGGAGAGGAGAAGAGGGTGATTAATGGTGTTGAAGGCCTTTGATAGGTCCAGGAAGACTGCACCAGCCAGCATGCCCTTATCCAAAGCAGAAGGTATAAAAACTAATGAAGTCGAGGAGGGCTGTGGTTGTACTATGCCCTTCTCTGAAACCATGTTGCTGAGGAGCCAGGAGTTTGTATTTGGATAGGTACTCTGTGAGTTGATCTGCCACTATGCTCGAGGCCCTTGGAAGTGGGGAAGGATAGATATAAGGCGGTAGTTACTGGGAGAGGCGGTCCACCAGATTTGTGGATGGAGGTTATGAGGCCGTCTTCCACAGGGAGAACTTTCCTATGCAGAGAGAGGTTGAGCAGTGCGGTTAGCGGGGAGAGGACCTCGTCAATGGTCAGTTAGAGAATCTAAGATCAATTGTGTCAGTACTGACACAGATCTTCTTAAGGGCTTTGAGAAGGTAAGGTTTAGCATTCTGAGGGTGAGGTCCAGAAGTAGAAAGGAGGAGCTGCTGGGATGGGTGAGGGCAAGGAGAGGGTGTTGGCTGAAGAAGTTTGATAGGAGAGTAGTGCTGAGATCTGAGAAGGTGGAGTTTAGCGCTTCTGTCACTAGGTGTGGATTGTTTGAGATGGAGCCATTTATGTTGACTTGATTTGGGGGGGGGAGGGTTTGACTTTCCACCTAGGAACTTCAGATTATCCCAGAATTTGCTCCCATTTCCCCATGAGGCAGTTAGTGCAGCTTTGAAGTGGTCAGCTTTAGCTTTTTTAATGGCTCATGTACAGCTGTTTCGAGCAGCATGGTAGTGCTGTCTGTCTAGTGAGTTCCCAGAGTCTAGGGCTTTTTTCCATAATTCATCATGCCACCTCATGAGGTCAAGCAGGTGAGAGGTGATCCATGGGGTGTCATAGGCTCTTACAATCTTTTTTTTTTGAGGTGCAAATTTGTTGCAGGCTGTATTGAACATGTCAATAAAGTAGCTAAGGGCTGCGTCTAAGTTCTGACTGTAGTATATAGGGGACCAGTCAAGGTGCGCTAGATGGGCTCTAAGATTCTTTAGACAGCTGGGCTTGAGAGGTCTAGAGACAGTTGTCTTGAGTGGTAGTTTGGTTGCATGACAGGACCACGTGAAGAGGATGGGAGGGTGGTCGCTGAAGGCATTTGAGAGGACAGAGAGGTTGGAGATTTTGTGGGGCTGGTTGGAGAGGACTAGGACTAGGTATTTCTGTCTTCCATGCTGATTGACAGGAGGTAGATGGAGGTAAAGGGACTGGCGACAAACACGGCTGCCAGAAAACACCAGCTCCACCAAAGGTGAGCAGCTCTGGCATCCTAAAAACACAAGCGGCGACAATCTTATCTCCATAAGAGACACTCCAGTATCCCCTATAAATTTATTAATGATCACCGGAATTACACCTTTCATTCAGGTTTAATTTTTTTTTTTTTTTTTTTTTTTTTTTTAGTGTTACCTGCTTTCAGTCAGCTAAGAAGTTCTGGCAGGAGCAGGGATTGTCTCAGCGCCTTTGTGATATTCTCGATGCTGCATATATGATGTGAGCAGACATTGTGAATGTGCTGCGAGCTACTGGCGATGAGCACATCACAAACATGGCTTCCAAGACGTTGCATTTTCTCAGATTTTTGTGGTGCTGGGGCATATTTGTTTAGAAGTCCTTATCTGATCCCTGAAGATGATGGGCTCAATAATAATAAAGCCAATGGAAGGAAACATTTTACTGTGTGACTGTATTGTTGTTTTGGGTGGTGCAGAGTCCGTTTCTGTTGTTGGTTGGTGGCTTTCATTGGGGGGAAGGAATCAGTAAAGGTCTTACATTTTCTGCAGGTTTGTCTGGGAGAAAACTCACTGAATTTATGGCTTTCCACTGGTGCCTTCATTGCTTAAGCTATGTGGGCACTTGTTGGTGGGGGGATGTATTTATGTGTGTCATTTACATTTAACACTGTACGGCATGGAGGGAGGGTGCCTGAGTTGCAAAAATGAGACCCCCTGTACCATGTAACAAGTACAGAAAAAGATATGCATTGCTGACATCTTTTATTTTACATTTCCATTGAATCTCATGTAAAATGGTCTTTACAGCATCATTCCTATTCTGTGAGCAGCTCATTTATTTTGTTGTTTATTACTCTCTGATCTCTGACTGTCAACACTGTTAAGAAGTTGGGAGCACAGTCTCACTCCTGTTTCTGTGGGAAAGAGACTATTGTGTTTAAAACTGGCAGCGTATGAGTAAATGAAGCATGTGATCATCATCACACAGGTGATCAGTATGCTGAGAGAAATACTTTTATTGCTATGAATGTTTCATGTAATCCTGAATGGGAAACCTGATTGGTGAGTCATCCTGGGATAGCTATAATAATTTTATGTGTTGCAGTATATGAGCAAATATTTGATTATGGTTATTTGCTGAAATGGTTTTTCTTTAAAGGGACACTGTCAGTGTTTTCAGTCATTTTAGTCATGTGTGACCAGTGTGGCATCCACAACTGTTACCTGTTCTTACTGAGAATCAACCTCAATCTGCTCTGTTTCTGCTTAGTTTTGAAGATATTTGTAAACTATTTATCCTGAGTGGTCTGAGCTTATTTCTCTCAGCTCAACCCATGATCTGCAACTGCATGGCAATGCGTGTTTACAGCGTGCTCTCACTAACATGGTGCCACGACCTGACCATCAATTTGCACATGCACAAGTGCTGTCATTCCTATACCCCCCATTTTTTTCAGTTTATAGAAGAGCTCTTACTATAAAGCAAATCCATGTTAGTGTAGGCTTAAAACAAGCAGTATTACACTCAAACTAGCTATCTGAAGTCCAAAGCCCTGACTCTATGCATCCGCATCTCCCATGTACTATATCTAATCACCTATGCTGTACTTTGATGTTCCGTAGATCACCAGCCCCTTAACTCTCTCTCTCACTTGCCACATTTAAAACAAATGAAAGAAATGAAATACAGTGCAGTACAGTACTATAAAAGAAATGGAGCTGGGAACCATCAGCTGAGAGATGCAGTCAGTCAGTAAGCAAACTGTATAACTGTCAGTCGGGAAGCAGTGGTTGATCACTCAAGTGCATATTCACTGACTGTCTGTGCCAGGTCAACCTCTCACTCTGACCATTCTGATCCACATAACTCTGTCCACCTTCTTGCTCTGACCTCCCAAGTTCAGTTGTTCTTCCAATTCCACTCACAGCGAACATTCAGGAAACAGGAAGTGAAGAAAATCCTGGTGGCTGGCGATTCCATGATCAGAGGAATGGAAACTCGAGTGCGCAGGTATCCACAGAAGGTGATGACAGTCAGATGCCTTCCCAGTTCCTCAGTGAAAAGGGACTGCGAGGGCATCAGGAGAATTTCAGACAGAGAGTAGGGGGACATGGGAGTGCTGATACACATAGGAACCAATGATCTGGCTGACCAGAAGGTTGAGGATGCTAAATGGAGTATTGAGAATCTGGGAGAAAGGGTTTCGACAGCAGCAACTTCCCTGGCCTTCCCAGAAGTCCTACCAGTGTAGGGTAAGGATGGCAGCATGGAAAGAATCAGACCAGTGAAAATAGAGGAATTCAACAGCTGGCTGAAGGACTGGTGCCAGATAAAAGGATTCCATTTTGTTGGATCCTGGGGGACCGTCTGGGACAGATCACTCTTCAGATGGGATAGCCTTCACCTCACAACAGAGGGAGCAAGAGCACGGGCTCAGAAGTTGGAAGCTTACTTGGACCATTTAAACTAAGCGGGGGGGGGGGCTGAGGCATGGAACAGGTATTGTGCCTAGCCAACTCCAACCCAAAAGAAACATCGGGAGTAGACAAAATTGTTCCAGTCACACAAAGATAAATAAAGTATACGACATAGGACTGACATCAGCAAAATGACAAAGGGGAGCATCTGTGGAAAAGGAGGAGCTACAGTCAGCCAGCAGAAGGCACGCATGCCAGGGAGTCTTCCTCAATGCTAGGAGCCTAGGCAATGAGATCAGTGACCTCCAGGCTTTGGTGGCAGACACAAAGGCCAACCTGGTGGCTATAACTAAACATGGGCCACAGGCAACAATGATTGGGACCTTGCAATTCCAGGCTATGTGCAGACAGACAGGAGGGGAGGGGCCAAGGGGTTGCCCTCTGTGTGAGGGAAGGCATCAAAGCAGCTGAAGATATAAGCACCTGGACTTGCGGGGGAGGGGCAGTAGCATCACTTTGGGCTCACCTAACCACTACAGCAGGAAGGAAACTGTGTGGGGGTAATATACAGACCCCTGGGGCAGGGAGAGGAAAAGGATGAGCAATTAGCTGAGGAGATACAAAAGATGGCAGGTAAGGAGACATAATGGTAGTGGGGACATGAACCTACCAGATGTGGACTAGGAAGTTCCAGCAGCCAAGAGCTCAAGGAGTCAGGCTGTACTGGACGCAACCCAGGACTACCTGCTGTCCCAGCTAGTGAAGGATCCAACCAGGAGGATGCCATCATAGAAACATAGAAGTTGACGGCAGATAAAGACTGCAAGGCCCATCCAGTCTGCCCATTTTTTCTACCTTATGAATGTGCCATAGGCCTTTACTCTGTCAATGGCCTATCTATTCATACTGATCTGTATTGCTCCCTTATGCCTATCCCATGCCTGTTTGAAGCTCTTTACTGTATTCGTATCCGCCACTTCCTGAGCTAGGCTGTTCCATGCATCCATCACCCTTTGTGTGAAAAAGAACTTCCTCACATTACCCCTTAATTGGCCTCCCTCTAATCTCATGCTGTGTCCTCTTGTCCTGCTATTTTTAAACCCCAGTTACCACTCTTCTGACATCCTGGATGTGATCCTGACAAATTCAGGAGTGATTAGATCAGTCAGAGTAGGAGAACCCTTGGCAAACGGTGACCACAATTCTGTCTCATTTGAAATATCCACAGGGGATATAAAAACCTCCTCAAAGACAGAGGTTCTATGCTTTAGGAGGGCTGGATCTGGCAGATTAAGGCAATTAGTGAGGGAAAGGTTAACTAATATAAGGGACAAGTCAGAGGTGGAGAAAATATGGGAAGATAAAGGAAAGCATTCCTCGAGGCAACCAGGCTCTGCATCAGGACTGTAACAAAGAAAAACATGTGTAAAAGACCCATGTGGTTCTCCCTTCAGTAAGGGAGGCAATCAGGGTCAAAAGGCTCACATATAAATTGTTCAAGCAGCAAGAGGGGACAGGGAAAGGGAGGATTACATTCAGATAAGCAGGAAGGCTAAGAGAATAGTGAGGGATGCCAAGGCAGCAAAGGAGCTGCAGATTGCACGTGGGGTTAAATCAGGAGAAAATAATATCTACCACTATATCAGTGAGAAAAGGAAGAGGGGGGGTGGATTCTGAGGTTAAAGGTCAAGGATGAGGTGCTTGAAGACAATGGGCAGAAAGCAGAGGCCCTAAGTGGATACGTTTGCTCGGTATTCACTAGGGAGGAACAGGGCCTGCTGCCAGTCAGTGGTATCAGGGCTGCTGCCAGGGGGATTCGTAGATGAATACAAGTTCAGAAGGTGGTTGCCCATTTTCGAACTTGCCACCAGCAAGTTCAGTGGTGGAAGAAATATTTCCTATCACCCATATATAAGTCCAATCTTTTCTTGAATTGTTCAACATTGTCGCTATTAACAACATCCTCTGGCAGTGAATTCCAGATAGGTGGCACTCTCTGGGTGAAAAATCTAGCATGCTTTGTAGTTTTGCAAAGGAAGGTTTTAAGTTTAAAATTGTGGGATCATGTGTTAGTAGTTACCAAGAATTTTTCAAGGCCAATTGTATTAAGCATATATTCATTTTTTAAAGATTTAAATACATAAATTAGGTCACCCCTAACAGCTCTGTATTCTAGAGAAAATAATTGTAATGTCTTGAGTCTGGGCTCATAATCTTTATCAGACATATTGTAAATACGTTTGGTTACTTTGCGCTGAATCCATTCAGTCATACTTTGACATCCAATAGAAGTCGGAGCACAGAAGGGAGCACAGTAGTCCAAATGTGGACGTACAAGACTAGAGTATAATGGTAAAATGACTATGGGATCTCTACTTTTAATATGTTTCAAAATACTACCAAGAATCATATGACATTTTTTAACTGTTTTTTTAATATGTGTACTGAATTTTAAATTGTTGGATATTGTAATGCCTAGATCCTTTTCCTCTGTAGTTACTAACAAATTAATATTGTTAATTTTATATATAAACCTGGGGTTGTTTTTCCCCATGTGCATTACTTTACACTTGGCTACATTAAACCTCATTTTATTGTTGGTTGTCCAAGTAAATAAGTTATTTAAGTTGTCTTGTAAAATATCTGCAGACTGCGTGTTGTTAACTATACAACCTAGTTTGCAATCATCAGCATATCTGCTGATCCAAATCCCATTTGATGTTTGCATACTTGAAACTAATATGTTGAAAAGGAGGGGACCGAAGACAGATCCCTGGGGCACACCACTAATGACAGGATTCCAATTTGACTTATGTCCACGAATGATCACCCTTTGCTGTCTATTATGTAACCATGATGTGATCCATTTTTATTCATTTGATGTCAACATTTATGTTACACAGTTGGTCAATCAAAGTCTTATGGGATACCATGTCAAAAGCCTTTTCAAAATCCAAAAAGATAATGTCTACGGGCAAGCCTTTATCAAGAGCATCACTGACTAGTTCAAAGAAGCTCATAAGATTAGTTAGGCACGATCTGCCAGAAGTAAATCCACATTGAGAGATGTCTATACAACCAGTATTCCCAATATGATTTATAATTTTGTTTTGTATTAGTCTGTCCAGAAGTTTACTAACAAGCGAGGTTAGGCTAATGGGCCTGTAATTACTAGTTGATTGTGTATTACCACCCTTGTGAATAGGAGAAATGTTAGCCTCTCTCTCCATGTTTGCAATACATCTCCTTCTTACACAGATCTATTGAACAAGAGAGTAAGAGGCCCGGATAGTTCTTTTGAAGGTTCCTTTAGAAACATGGGATGTATACCCTCAGGACGGGAGATGTATTACATTACATTCAAAATATCATGTTCAGTAAATAGAACAGAGGAGTCTAGTGTAGGTTGCTTTTTAATAATTATTTCTTCTTTTGAATTGAAAATATTCGAAAATACTGGTTGAGTTCTACTGCTATTTCTTTTAATTGGTAATTAGTGTATCATTTATTTTTAGAGGTCCAATTCCTATCTGATTTTTTAGGGAACCAATGTAATTATAAAACTGTTTTTGTTGCTTTTAATATCATTTGCTAAGTTTTTTCTAGCCTTTGTTTTGCCATTCTTATTAGTTTTTTTAGCAAGTGTCTTAAATTTGTTCCAGTCAGTGTCTTTATGATTTTTACTATATTTGTTGTATGCTCTATTTTTCTTTTTAATAATGTGCTTTATTTCCTTAGACCACCACATAGATATTCTCTGTTTGTTATTTATATCATATTTTACTCTATCTGGGACCCAGGTGTGAATCCAATAGTCTATTTTGACCTTCATCTTTTCCCATATCTGCACCAGGTCTAGGTCTTCCAGTTTGTTTGCCTAGTTCCAGTTAGATAGATACTTTTTAATGTTACTATAATCTGCTTCATAGTGATTTTTAAGTTTAGTTATTCCTTTTTTACTATGTACTTGTCTTAGAATATTGCAAGGGATCCAGAGAATGTGCATCAAGGAGTTCATTACTGACAGGGTCAGGAAAGGCCTTTTGGACATTAGAACAGACAAGACCAAAGGCCTTGATGGTTTGCACCCCAGGGTACTGAGGGAGCTGGTAGAAGAGCTGGTGGAAGAGCTGGCAGCCCTCTCACACATCTATTCAACAGGTCACTTATGTCTGGGATTGTACCAAATGACTGGAGGGTGACTGACATGATGCCACTCCATAAGAATGGAGATAAGGAGGAGACAGGTAATTGCAGACTAGTCAGTCTCACAACAATAGTGGGCAAATTGATGGAGACCCTTATTAAGCAAGATCTGGTAAAATACCTTGAAGTAAATCATCTCCAAAACAATAAACAGCACGGGGTTGTGTCAGGCAGGTCATGTCAAACGAACCTTATTACTTTCTTTGACAACATGACCAGGGAGTTGGATAGGGGCCATGCGGAGACCTGCTTTACTTTGACTTCAGTAAGGCATTTGACACAGTCCCACACAGGTGCCTCTTAAAAAAGTTGGAGGACCTGGGAGCAGCAGAGCAAATAGTCAGGTGGGTGCAAAATTGGCTGGAAGACAGGAAAAAGGAGAGTAGTAAATGGGTAAGGGTTACTGTAAGATATGTCACTAGTAGGGTGCCTCAGGGTCGGTCTTGGGGCCAGTCCTTTTCAATATATTCATTAGTGACATTAGCGAGAGTGTAAGGGCAACATCACCATGTTTGCTGATGACATAAAACTTAGCAGCAGAGTGGACAGCATGGAGGAGTTAGAGAGCTACAGGAGGATCTTAAAATGTTGGAAAGGTGGACACTGCATGGCAGTTAAAAATCAGTGCTTAAAGGTGCAAAGTGATGCACCTGGGTAGAGCTAATCCCAAGACAGAATACTGGCTGAATGGGGTCAAACTTAGCTCCTGAGCAGAGGAATGGGATCTGGGGGGTCATCATTAGAGATGATCTCAAACAGCAAAGTCAGTGTGATAAGGCTTACATCAAGGCTAGCAACATACTGGGATGTACTGAAAGGGGTATAGAGAGCAGGGACAGAGAGGTGATGCTGCCTCTCTACCAGTCATAGTGAGGTTTCACCTGGAGCACTGGGTCCAGTTTTGGAGGCCTCACCTTAGAAAGGATATTGATTGGCTGGAGGTGATCCAGAGAAGGGTAACAAAGGTGATACATGGCCTGCATGGAGTCACCTATGAGAAGAGGCTAAAGACTTTAAACATGTACTCACAGGAAACTAAGAGGGAAAAGGGGATATGATCAAAACTTTCAAATTCCTTAGAGGCATAAACAAAGTGCCACACACAGTGCTCTTCACTTGGGAAGACAAGTTCTACTACAGGAGGCACAAGTGGAAATTAAAAGGTAGAAAATTGGGGACATCAGAAAGTATTACTTCTCAAAAGGTGGTAGAGCCATGGAACAGACTGCCTCTTGAGGTGGTAGCTGAAAAGTTGGTGTCAAGTTTTAAGCACATGTGGGACAAAGCTTGGGCACAATCACACAGCATTAGAGAAGACTAAGATGGACATCTCAGGGGACAGGACCACTGTGAGACAGTAGGTCCTGGGAAACCATTTTGGGCAGACTTGATGGACCAAAAGTCCCCTTCAACTATCATTTTTTATTCTATGTTTCTATGTAACAGAACATTCTTTTCCAACATGGACGGAGTGATGACGGGTTAGGGTATGTTCGTCTCCGAGCTGCTGTCTGTCAAGCTGACAAGGTGAGCTCTTAGGCAAGGAGGGGTCTAATTAGCAGATATATTATTATTCAAATACTGTGCAACATAATGTTCATACAGCAAGTAACAAACTGCCATTACTCAGGATGAGCATACACTGTGTAACTAAACAACTACCGGGAAACTGAATGGTCGAGTGGGTGGGCATGGAGGGACGCCTTTTTATTAGAGGTATGGGAAGTGAGTAAACTGAGTATTCTTCAGTGTAAATCAAATAAAATACGAAACTCTCTAATCTGATCTGATCAAACTATATATCTATACAGCAGCCGGGGGATGGTTGGGTGGGAAGGAAGCCTGCCTGGAATCAAAGAAATACACAAGAGTTCATACAGCAGTGTTGTAGCAGTGTAAAACAAACACCATTATTGCTCCAGTAATACTAACTTAACTAATCTCCATTCATAATGTACTGGTCCAATTTGTTTTCAAATTCTCTTGTTTTTACTGATCATAATTTCATTTGGTAGGAATTCCAGGAGTTAGTGAAAGAGAACTTCCTTTTCAAAATTTCTGCCCTGTGATTTGTAGTGGGTGACCTGGTTTCATTACGAATCTGTTTAAAACCAAAGTTCATTTCATCAAACAAGTCTGGATTATGTACTAAAAACATTTGTAAAAGGTCCTCAGTGAGTCTTTTTGTTTCTAGTGACATCAATGCAAGTTTTGTTAATCTAGTTTCATGGGGGTCACTTCTAATTTCTGGTATTGTGTTGCTTTTCTTTGAACCCTTTCCATTTGGTTTATGTCACGTCTTTTGTAGGGGCACCAAAACTGGGTAGCAAAGTCTGCAAGAAACACCCTTTTTCCTATCAACCTGCATCTCCTCTCCCCCTCCTCCCTCTCTCTCTTTCTCCTCTACCTGATCTGTGATCCCCCGACTACACCTATCCTCCGTCTCTCTGACTTGCAGATATTGGCCTCTATGTTCAAAGGGGTTGCGCCTGGTGCAACTGAGTTGTGCCAGCGCTACCCCATAAATGTGCCACGGGGCTATATTCAAAAGGGGAAATTGCACTGCACAATTCCCGATGCGCATTGGCACAAAGATAATGTATGAGGCACATCTCCAGGGGGCGTGCCCATGCATATGCAGCACATCCCGATATTCAGCCCAGGATGTGCGGTGCATCTGCCGGCACATCCCTGAGATGTGCCGCATACATGGGCACAAAGTTGAGCCCATAAAAAAAGGTTCAGCTGATAGCCACCCCCAGGTTGACTGCTGCAGTGCATGGCGCAGCACAGCAGCCGCCAGCCGTGGGTGGCAACCCCCCCAACACCATGCATAATCACTATTCATATGCCCTGGTAGTCTAGTGGTACCCCTTCCCCTCCTGTAACCCTGATCACCATAAAAGAGTGAAACTCCAGTCCCTGGTGGTTCAGTGGTACCACCCTCCCGCCCATAACCCTGATCGATATAATAATGTACAATTTAATCCCTGGTGGTCCAGTGGTTCCCACCCTCCCTGCCCGTAACCCCAATCACTGTTAAAATGTGAAATTAAACTCCTGGTGGTACAGTGGTATCCCCACCCACACAGGACCCACAGCCCACCCAGCCCCCCACCGCCATCGGCAGGCAGCAAACCCACCGCATACCTCCACGGCCACCTGCTGAATGACAGCTTACAGTATCTGCTGCAAACCCATTGGTCCACACTATGAACCAATGGAGCTAGTAGTGCATACTACAATAGTCATTCATAACTGTGCATAATGACTCCATTCACAAAGTTGTAAATAACTATTACAGTATGCACTGCTAGGAAAACAATTATCCTATTTGCTACTGAACTTATACATGCATGTGATATCACCATCAATATAATGTTTCATTAAACTGAAAATTCAATTAAAAAGTAAAAAAAAAACCTCCAGCTTAGCTGTTGGGGTTTATATAGCATCCACACCTTGGGTGTGTAAAATTCTCATTATATGCCTCCACATATTATTCTATATGTAATGGTCCTATAACATAACATAACATAACATAACATAACATAACATAACATAACATAACAAACATAACAGTTTAGTGATTCCACTTAAAAAGGCCCTGGTCAGGTCCCACCTGGAGAACTGCGTGAAGTTCTGGGCTCCCCACATATACATAAAATATTCTGCACTCACAGGGATCTAGTAGCTGGACTCTATCTAATGCAGGTGGTCAAGAGCTGCACTAGAACAAAGTGCTGCATGGGTACAAGCACACTGATTGACTGGGTGCTAACCACGCACCCTGAAGGCTAATTGATGTCAAGGTATTCCCGGATGCCCTGAGTGACCACTCACCTATCCAATGTGAGTGGTCGCAAAGCAGATCAAGCCCCCCTCCCCAAGACTGGTGAGCAACAGAGTTATCAAAAATAGCTCAATGGTCAATTTCAGGAACCACCTTGCAGGCATAGGCTGGAGATTCCTTGACACATGCCCCTCTGTCGACACAGATCCTCAACTCTTTCACTCACTTCAACACTGCAGCAGGCAAGTTCGCCCCGCATCATAAGAAGATGAAAAAAGGTAGGAGCATGGACTGGGATACCCCTCAACTGCTCAGTATGATACAGCAATGGGTTCTCCTCTGGCACCAAGCCAGAGCAACGGGGATATTGTGCACTTCCAAAACTACAAAGCAGCTTGAAACAAGTGCACTTGGACAATCTGGCAGGCCAAGGCTACGTATCATAAGAACCGACAGTCACAGTGTTGGGGTGACAGGAAGAAATTATGGGCCTCAATCAAGAACCTCCTTGACACTGGTGACAGGACCCCCCCCTCCATGCTTCCCCATAATGATAAAGTCATACTTGATGATGCTACGATGGCCAATATCTTTAACAAGGCATTCATGGACTACAGCGCAGTCCTCCCCCACAGACCAGCTGCATACCCTGATGGAAAACTGACTACAGACCAGTCGCCCTCCTATCCCAACATTGGGCCCAGACCAAACTTTTACTTCAGACAGGTGATGGTCAAGAAAACTAGTAAACACCTTGCAAGAGTCCTGGGCAAAACAAGGATGGGAGATGTTGGAATTGATATGAAACTGATCTCCATCACTCTCCCTAAGATCATCCTAATTAACACTAAGCTTTTTAACCTGTCACTTTGCCTGTTTGCTTTCCATACTATTTGGAAAACTGCACTGATCACCCCTGTTCTAAAAGGAGGTGACCAGTCACTAGTATCCAACTATAGGCCCATCTCAGTTTTGTCCCGT
Organism: Neoceratodus forsteri; assembly: GCA_016271365.2. Classification (NCBI taxonomy): domain Eukaryota; kingdom Metazoa; phylum Chordata; order Ceratodontiformes; family Ceratodontidae; genus Neoceratodus; species Neoceratodus forsteri. The sequence continues at coordinate 1,476,613,443 of CM057453.1, read as the reverse complement.
TCTCTAAAGCTCTGGAAAGAATCATAGTAGACCAACTCACAGACCAGCTCTATAAATGCAATCTCCTATGCTCCCAACAGCATGGCATCCGCAAGATGCATAGTACTAATACTGCCCTAATTGAATTCACGGGCTACATCCATGAGGCACTTGACCAGGGCCATCTGGTTGGGGCAATCTTTATTGACCTAACCAAGGCATTCGACCTTGCAGATTACCAGCTGTTGCTCCACAGGTTAAGTTGCCAAGCACTGTCACTTAACATGGTTAGCTGGTTCTCTAGCCACCTTAGTGGGCACTCACAGCAAGTAAAAATCAATGGAGCCATTTCTGAGACCAGTGAAGTCGCAGTAGGGGTCCCTCAGGGGTCTATACTGGGCTCGCTCTTGTTCAGCCTTTGTGAACAACCTCTCAGATGTTTGCCCTACTTCCAAAGTCCTGCTCTATGCAGATGACACGGTAATAGCCTCTCATGACTCCTGCTAGAAAGCGCTCACTAGGAACCTGCAGTACAACTTTAACCTCCTACAGGACTGTTTCAAAGATAGTATGCTAGTGCTTAACAGCAAAACAAACAAAGATAATGCTCTTCACCGGACAACAAAAGAGGAGAACTACAGTATCCTTCTCTATAGCCTACAACTTGGACTCCACCCTCGAGAAGGTGTGCTTGTTCCAGTACCTAGGGATCACAATCGATGAGCCCCTTTCCTTTGATGAACACATACACAATATTACCTCTGCTGCCAGTAGGAACCTAGGGGCCCTCTATAGGCTTCAGATCTGCCTCACACCTGAGGCTAGACTCCTGGCTGTCAGAGGTATATTCTACCTATCTTGGACAATGGTAATGTGGTATATGGTGCAGCCTCTGAAATCAGCCTTCACAGAGTCCATGGAACCCTCAGCAAAGCTTGTAGATTTGTTCTGGATGCCGATCGCCTCACACATACTTGTGACCTATACATTAGGACATCTTGGCTTCCTCTTCCAGATCGCATCAAGTTCCAGTCCTGCCTGCTAGGGAAGAAGGCCCTTCTAGGACTTATACCTCCTTCCTTACAGGCACTATTCCATCCTGCCCCCCTTCCCCCAGGCATGCCACGAGAAGTGTAACAAAACATGCCCTAGCAGTGCCTTTTAGATGAACTGTCCTGGGGAGGTGAGTCTTCACAGTAAGGGCCCCACCTGGCTAAATGAGCTCCCCCACACCACCTCAAGCCTCACACACCTCCATCACTTTAAATCCAAACTTCGGAAATCCATCTCCCCTCCTGAACACTGCTACTGCCACTCTTAATCCCAGCTGAAACTAGCTTTCCTCTTGCCTCTGGACCCTGCTCTGGCTCACCTGGTACTGACCAGTTAGGTCCTTAGATGCTCCCACTACTCCCACTTTCCTCCACCTACTGACCCCATGTACCTCCCCTCCCACTTCCTCCACCTCCTCCTCCTCTCCCTGACATGTCTCTACCGGTTTATCTCGCTAGACCCTATTCTATTCCAGTCTATTTTAACCTGTAACCTGTTGCTGATTGTTCCCCCGCACTCCTTTAACCTGTTGCCTACTACTCCCAAATGACTGTACCGGCTTTAATGGATGTATCTACACGTTGTACCCTTTAGGAAGCTGACAATTCTACATAGCTGCTACTTTGGAGTATCTACAAGACTTGTACATAAATACACTGTAATAATCTCCTGTTCTGGGGGACTGTTTCCACCTGTATATGTTGTACCTACATTAAAGACTATACAATGTTTCTGTTTGTTCTTATTCCATGATATGGACTACTCTGTGTGCTTTTACATGATGTTTTACAGACAATGCCTGTTAGCTGCTACTGTCTCCTCCTGACTCATGTACTTGATGTTTCTCCCATTCTTGTTTGACGAGGATCATTTGTAAATGAGCTTTTAGCTCAAAGGTTGTAATTCCAATCTCATAATAAACATAAATAAATAAATAAATAAATAAATAAATATTGAGGCAGCTAAAGGATGCAACACAGAGGCCACAAAATGATCAACATATGGAGCACAAAATCTATGAGGAGGAGCAGCAGGAGGCTAACAGGTTCACCCTGGAGAAAAGGACGAGGAGGGCAGCATAATCTCAGTCTTCTACATACTGAAGGCTATCAATAAAGTCGAACAGATGAGATGTTTATCTAGTGTACCCCAGCAGGACATGAGAACATGCCCTGGTAAATTCAGGGGTAGCGTTAGGAACCTCATCTTCTCCCAAAGGGTGGTGAACCTATGGAATATGGAATAGCCTACCAGCAACATAAAGGCAATACTGGCCTGTAAGGTAAGCTTGGAAAATATTCTGCTTACCAAGGGAATCACAGGGTACCCAAGGTAGTAGGGTGGGTGGTAAATTCCTTTAAATTTGTTCATGTTTTCACAGCATTCCTGTGGACCTGTTTATGAAGTGGGGTGGGGGGGTACTTGATGGATCTAGAGTGCCTTCTGACCTTAAATTGCTATGTTGTCTCAATAGTTTATTCAAGTGATAACTCACAGCACGAGGGAATAGAAATAGCTGGCTTGGCTTTGCTGTTTATGGGGTGAAAAGTTAAAAAAATGAATAAATAAACCCCTCAAGCTTCACTTCATAAACAGCTGTGCTGTTTATGGAGTGAATACATTTATTCCTATGTTCATCTGCCACTATTCTGTTGTTTTAGGCTACTAATTCACATCTCTTTTTTTTGTCTTTTTCTGTTTATGTTCCTTGTCCTTACCCATAGCTGCTCCCATCTGTACTTGTCTGGCAACCTCCCAGTCCCACTCATGTATTCTCTGCTACGTACACCAACCTCCATCACCTTGGACCTTCCCTCCAATTTGGGGTGGTGGGGCAGGCCAGGTTTCCCCAAACAACTTGGTTGCTGGAGGAGGCAGTAAATCGGCACGCCAGACCCTGAGATACTTTTTGGTACCTTGCCCTGCTATGCTGTGGCCATTTTGTTTGTTCTGTGCATAGAGATGCCAGGCCTGGCTCGGTGATGGCAGTGCACATGCAAAGCATGGTGATGTCCCATTGAGCCAAAGATGCCTCCCTCCTTTGACCCTCTTTGCCTGCACCACCACCTGTGGTAACTCAGGTGGCAGTCACGCAGCAGGAGATGCTACTCTCCCTGTCTCAAGGAGGAGGAGGAGAGCACCGCTGGGACTCTCATTCCTACCCTGCTGGCCCTCTGATGACTGAACCTGGCTCACCGACATCATGAGCGGTAACAGAACCACTGCACCGATGGTTCAGCTTAAATTCTCTTTTTCTTACTTAGAGTTTATGCCCCTTTGGGCTTTGACTTCCCCTCTGTCAGGAGTCCCAATGGTACGCCAGACTGCTTACGTCTGGGGCGCTACCTCCTGCCACTCCATGGAGCTGCAGTTTGTCCTTCTCAGCAGGGTTGGGGCATGGGGATGGTTCCCTGAAATTCTAGGTCTCGTCAGGCAGCCTTCATGACAGACACACAGGGGCCCAGATATGCTATGGGTTCCGTCGCCTCGGTGCCAGGGCCAGTCCTTTTTCCTGGTTTTCTTCTCACTGGTCACCAGTACACAAGGGCTTGGAAATCCTCACACACACACTGAGGCATGCAGTACTTGATTTGACTGATGACCACCCACTAGCCTGCCTACCTCCACTGCGCTGCCACCCATTGTCACCTAGGTGGCAGCATTGCAGCAGAAGCAGTGAACCTTCCTCCTTGGAGGAGGAGGACAGCATCTTCTGAGATGCTCATCCTCCTCCTCCTCCCCCAGCCAGCCATCAACAACCCAGGCTCACTGCCAAACCCAGGTTGCCAGCATTGCGAGGGGTAGTGCTACCACTGCTCCGACAGGCTTTCCCAAGTTCTCTTTTCTTTTTTCAGATTAACTTACATAGTGTAAGGTTTCTTTGTGCAGTTTGTCTTTTATCATCTTTTGTTGCCCTGTAAAGGCTCTCAGATGGCTTAGTATGACTACCTGCTGTCTGCTATACAGAGCCAATCAGAATGCAGGGAATACCATATTAAAGTATATGATTAATTGTGTGTACTGTATGATTGTAGGGTAGTATCAAACAGTGGTTCCAAATGAAACCTTCAGATTCACTCACATTCTCAAAGGATATGTTAACAGCTGGAAACCTTCCCAATAAGAATTTTAACTATGAAAATATTCTTAAATAAAGGCCTCTTAGTTTAGTAATAACATTGAGGCTCATCAGAGGTTGGGCTACCTTTGTTAATTCCTATGGGCATAAGGCACTCAGTTTTGCCTCATGCCTGATGATCCCTTTAGGGATAGTTTAATTCTAACCCAGGCTTTGGTCATACATCGATGCTTGAACAACTGTAGGGTTAGCTGTGTGTTCTCATTGACTGATTGGGTCTGTGGGTAGTATAATGTAAGATAGTCCAATTGAGCCTCTCCACTGAAGTGAAGTGAATGAGAACAGTAATCCACTTGCAGTATAATCACTAAGTGCCAGAGCGTTTCCTTTTGACAGGGAAGAAAAATGACAGCATGTTCTTTTGAATATGCCATTCATATGCAGAAAATACTGCATGGGAGTCTGATTGCTGTATTTCAGCCCATACATGCCATACAACTGTCAGCATGCTGAAACAACTATACAGATCTTGCTAACCTTATGTTAAATATGCAAATAAGGGAAACTGTTTTTGTCTTCGATTCAGAATGTGTCATGCAGTCTATTAACTGGATAGTCACAGAAGGCGCAGTACTACAGTGCAGCCCAATCTTGAGAACTAGAGCTAATATCAAAAACCAAATAAAACATTGTCTCTTTTGCTTAGGGAGGATTTGATAGTTTTGGTCTCTTGGCCTCATTCATTTTAAAATGTTAGCCTTTAGCGGAGCTTGTGTGGCAAGTCTGACAAAAGAAATGCTAATACCAGAACAGGTAAGTGTAACCAGTTTTCAAGTCGGACAAGGCTTTATGGATAGCCTCATTAAAACTGGGTTTCTAAAATGACTTGGGAAATTGAAGTCATCTAATTAGTAAACAGGATTCTAACAATGGGCATTTACCCCAGTACAGTTATAAACCTTGTGCTAGATTCACAAAACTACTGAAAGTCCTGCAGCTGCGGTACAAATGTGGCGCAAGTGGGTTGCAGCTTACGGAGCCACAGGTGTCCGCAGTATTCCCACAGCTGCAGGTATTCACAATGGTGCGGCTGGTTTACGGCTCCACAAGTGACTGCTGCTTGTAGGTGGTACTGCCATGGAACCACCTGCAGCTGCAGAGAAATGTTATGGCCAGAGGGACGAGCCGTAACATTGTCTGCAACTGCTGCAGCTATGACTTACAATCTCCGCTGCTGTGGACCATTTGGTCCACAACTGGAGTTGCAGTGTGGGGCTTAGTCCCAAATCATTTCAGGAATCCAGCCCCTCTTTTCACTGAATTATTAACTTTTTTTACTTCAACGTTTTCTCTTTCAAAGGCCAAAAGGTGCAGTAGGTGCGGTAGGTGCGGTAATACACTCCAGGGTTTAAATTTGTACTGGTTTTAACAGACATCTCAGATGCAGTATCTCATTATCAATGAGGGTCTCCTTTTATTCTTTTTAAACTCTATTTTCCCAGGATAGGAATTACATCAGTGGAGATGCAGTGTGTCATTTTCAGTGTGATCCTGTTTTTACCCACACAATAGCTGGGATGCGTCCTCTCTTTCCATCGCAAGCACCCTTTTATTACCTCACAGACCTGCCATCCGGGCCATATCAATTAGTTTTGCAACAGCCCTGTTTTGTTTATACCGACACCCAAGCAGCCTCCTTCTATCTGGCCCCATATCACTACCCTGCCAAGAAAGAGCTTATTTTCCTGTGGTTTTGATTAACAGAACTCATCATGCTGTTACTCCCATGCTCAGGGAACATAGAAATAAACCCAGGCCCAACCTCTCCTATTACCTCCCCTACGGACTTTGCTTCAGCGTCAGGCCTCAGAATGATGCTGTTCAATGTCGGCAGCCTTGTAAACAAAATGGATACAGTAAAAGTCTGGGTACACACAAACCCAGGCGTATTAGTAGTGATGGAAACCTGGCTTAAAGGGACACTGTCATCCTGTTTTACATCATATTATTTCTAGTTGAAACCCCACATTTTAAGATTGCTTACCCTCTCTAAAATTCACTGATGTTGCTGTTTATTTTGTCTGTCTCCTTGTTTACTAGAACTGAAATGCATGGCAATGTATATTTATAAACAACCTTGTTTTGTTTACAATCCGAGATCTGTTCTTACTACATGTTTCCTGAGCATTAGAATCATACCCAAACAGTGCAGTCACTCATAAGACAGTAGCCTCCTAAACTCCCACTGCATCAGGAGGGCAAGACTGGGTTGTGGGTGTTCCCAAAGTCCAAGAAAGATGCATTTGGAGTTGATCAAGGAATGTAAACAAACCTGTTTTGATGTGGTAACACCAGTATGTTGGGCAGTCTGTTTTTCACTTTTAAAGAAAATAAGAGAATTAAACTACCAGCTACATCAGCAATCTTTACAGAATTTTGGCAATTATAAAATGTGTTTTTAAACTAGGGACACTTTGAGACCTAAGGGGTCTGACAGTGTCCCTTTAAGATAACATTACAGACCAACAAATAGCACTGCCGTCCTACAACACATTTAGACTGGACAGGCCGAAAAGGGAAGGGGGGATGCTTATTTATGTGAATTCTAAATTCAGCGCCACAGAAATCATTGCAGTCTCCAGACCGAGGGAATTCTAATGTCTTGCCATAAGACTCTCTCTGCCCTCGTCTGAGGCAATCATCATCATTGGTTGTTACCGACCACCAGCAGGAGGTATAGAACTGTTATTAACCCTCAGAAACATCATCGAAACCAACCCTAATGAATCCATCATTCTTGGTGATCTGAACATGGACTGGTTGACAACTAGAGCATATACCCGAAAGGGCCTGTGTGATGAGCTGGGAATCGCACAGCTCATCTCCGAGTCCATTAGAATTAGTGCCAAACATGGCGCTAAAAGCTTCATACTAGCCTTAATACTAACAGCCTGCATACAATTGCTCATACAGCTATCGTCCACAATGATTTTAGTGATCCCAACATTGTTGTCTGTCTGAAAAGCCTCGAAAAATGACCATCCCACTCCACATTTATCATGAAGCGAAGCTTCCATAAATGTAAGCCCGAGAATTACTTAGCAGACCTCCAGGACACAAACTGGCAAAATGTTTACCTGGCCACCACACTAGATGAGGCTGTCAATATCCTCAATACAAACCTCACACAGCTAGCAAATAAACATGCCCCATTCATAAAACGTAGAGTGAAAAAGGCCTCGTACCCTTGGTTCACGACCAGCCTGAAAGCAGATCTGACCTAAAGGGATAAACTGTGGGCCATAGTGAGACAGTCTAAAGGCCTGGCAGACTGGCTGGCTTTCAGAAGTACAAGGAATGCCTGTACCACGCAGGTTAGAGCAGCAAGACAAACTACTACATGGAAGCATGTGGCGTGCTGAGGGCAACTCAGCAACGGTCTGCAAACTATCAAAACTGTTGAAGGTCATAGAATCCCCTCTAATCCTCATCAGATTTATAACACAAGGTACCACAATCTCTGATCAATGCACTATCCTAGAAAAACGAAATGAGCATTTTGCAACAGTGGGTCTAGCATTTGACTCCTCCCAGCTGCTGGGCTCATTGACTGCTCCTCACCCGAGGAAGTTCCCCCAGATCCTAAGACCCAGGACTCCTGTTTCTCCCCAGTGACTTTTAAACAAGCCGAGGACTTGTTAAAAAAAATTAGATACAAAAAAAAGTGCAGGCGCAGACAGAATTGAGTCTTTTTTCCTAAAACTAGGGTACAGCTTCCCAACTGCTCCCAATAATACATATCTTCAACTTCTCAATCACACCTGAGACAGTTCCATCCTGTTGGAAAACAGCCTTCATACTGCCCCTGTTTAAATCCGGTGACCCCTGTGACCTCAATAATTACAGACCGATTTCCATCTTGCCGGTCTTATCAAAGCTCCTAGAAACATTAGTCAGTAACCAGCTGAAGGAACACCTCAAAATATCAAACTTATTTAACCCCCTCCAATCCGGTTTCTGGCAAAACCATAGCACAATGTCAGCCCTAGCCAAAGTGACTAACGATTGGTTCGCCACCCTGGATAATAAATATTCTACTGGTGCAGTCTTCCTAGACCTAAGTAAGGCCTTCGACATGGTTGACCATAACATCCCGTTAGCCAAACTCAAAGACCATGGCCTGAATAACTGCTCACTAAACTAGTTCACTAGTTATCTCTCTGGTCGGCTCCAATGTATCAAAACCAATGGGCCCCTTTCCTCTCCCTTACCAATCACAAGAGGTGTACCCCAAGGATACATCCTTGGACCCCTGTTATTCACAATCCATGTGAACTCACTAAACAACAGACATCCATAATTCTAGACTCCATTTCTTTGAGGACAATACTATCCTATATACATCAAAACCCTCACTGTCATACGCCATCACAGAACTACAGACCAACTTTAATCAGCTGCGGCGCAGCCTGCTAAGCTCTAAACTGTTACTAAACACCAAGAAAACTTAAGTTATATACTTTCTACCCCCCGCATCTCCCAACATCTTTACATGGACAGGCCACACCGGCGTCTATCACAACCCTGCTAGGAGACTCACTAGAGTCAGCTGATCAATTTAAATATCTAGGGGTATGGCTGGACAGTAAACTATCCTTTACAAACCACATTGAATCCGTTGCTAAAAAAACTCAAAATAAGACTGTGTTTTTTCTATAGAAATAAATCCCTATTTCCCTTAGATATTAGGAAAAGGTTGGTCCGCCACTTTTCTTCCCCTACTCGACTACGGGGATATCATCTATTATAGTAGCACAGCAACCAACCTTCTTAAGTTTGATATACTATTTAACCATGCTATCTGCTTTATTACTAATGCACCCTACAGAACCCATCACTGTGCCCTCTACTCGGCAGTAGGTTGGATATCCCTTGGACATCCCTAACCATACGAAAGAAGCTCCACATTAGTACCTGGGCCTCAAAACACTTCAGAACAAACTACCGTCCTACATCACCTCCCTATTTCACTGCTACCACAGTTCCTACTCACGTAGGAAAAAAGCTTGCATATTATTAGACGTACCTAAATTCTGAACATTTTATGGTAAAGCTGCACTTAACCACATCATCCCGTCCACCTGGAATAAACTACAAGCCACATTAAAGCTCCCCAAATTGGTCTCCATAAATGTATTTAAAGTCTTGGCCAACAAAGCGCTTAAGGAAACTTGCCACTGCCAAAATGGCTAGCAGCCCTCCTTTAGCAAAGCCACTACAGGCTCTATAAGCACGGAATGGTAATCTATCTCCTATGTCCCTTCCTGCCTGATAGCTTAGACTCGGATTTGAATAGAATTAGCATTATTTCTCCTTTCAATGTATATTGTGTGCCTGTCTTATTGCTTTCAATGTGTAATGTGTGCCTGTCTTATTGCTTTCAGTGTATCAAGTGTGCCTGTCTTATTGCTTTCAGTGTATAAAGTGTGCCTGTCTTATTGCTTTCAGTGTATAAAGTGTGCCTGTCTTATTGCTTTCAGTGTATAAAGTGTGCCCGTCTTATTGCTTTCGATGTATAATGTGTGCCTGTCTTATTGCTTTTGATGTATAATGTGTGCCTGCCTCATTGCTGTTTGATCTTGATGTATGACAACTGTGTATTGTATTGTACTGTAGTGAATTGTACTATATTGTATACTTTGTACCATGTTGTCCTCCCTGGACCTCCTTGTAAATGAGCGTGCTAAATGGAGCTTTCCTGCAAATAAACTTGAACTTACCCATTGTTACACTGTATCCAGGATAGCACAGTGGAGGTGCAACATCCCTTTTTCAGTGGGGGCAGCTTTTACACATTTTTATGATGTATTTACCCAGGATAGCCCAGCTGGGAGGAAATTTCTCATTTTCACTGTGGTCCAGCTTTCAGAATGTGTTTTTCCCAGGACAGACCAGCATAGGTGCACATCTTTCAGCGGAGGTCAGCTGTAGAGTCTTACTTTTACACGGTTTTACAATATATTTACTCAGCAGAACAGCTGAGCTGAGATGCCATGTCTTGTTTTCAGTGGGGTCATGCTTTTACCCATTTTTAGACTGTATTTACCCTGGATAGCACAGCTGATATGGCCACATCTCTCCCCCCCATGCCAGCACTGGTGCTTTTTTAACAGAGCTGGCCTTGGGGCAGGGGGTTGTGAACTGTGCATTGCACAGGGCCCCAAGAGTAGAGGAGCCCCCCAAAGAAAACAGCTTTCCAGTTGGGATCCTTCTTCCTGGTCCTGTATGTACTAATTTAAGTAAAGTGCAAAATGGCACAAAACTAGTTAAAGTGGCTACAGGGAGGCCATGATAGGGATGAGGATGTTCCTGGGAGCTTTGCGACTTCTGATGTGGGGCTTCAGCAAGGAGAGTTCACACAGGGCCCTGGAAGAGCTAGGGCCAGCTGTTTTTCACACAAGCTATTCTGAGGCACTTGATCCCCCACCAGTTTCTCTGCTTGCTGATCCCCACCCCAAACACCAGAAAAAAGGCAGCTGTGCTGCCACCCATCCCAGTGCACCCAGGACATTCAGTGTAAGGCACCTCTGCAGATAGCCTAGCTGAGATGCAATAGCTCATATTTAATGGGGTCCTGCTCTGACACATTTTACACTGTATTTACCAGGACAGTATAGATGAAATGCATCTGACGGTTCATAGGAATAATATGAGTTCAGTAGGCTATGGACCCTTTATTGAACTCTCCCCCATGCAATATCTAATTTTTGGTTTGGCCCTGCTTTTATCCATTTTTATTTATTTTATTTATTTATTGAATTTTGATGACCGGGTTGGCCCACTGGGCCCCGAAGGTCCCTTTTCCAGGGGCAACCCAGGGAACAGAAGCAATACAATACATACAAACACTGCATTTATCCAGGACAGCACAGAGGAGATGCAGTATGGGCCCAGGAGCTTGCTTCTGCCCTAGGGTGGTCTGTGCCTGAGCAAGGCTGACGGGGGCATTGCCTCACCAGGGGAAGAGGGAGGAAGGGGAAAACCAGAGGGAACAAAACTTGGTAGCAGTCAAAATGACTGCCTGGTTCAGCCTGATCAGGGTATATCCCTGTGAACAGGGTTGTGTGTATCTCTGAGAGGTGCTACCTGCTGGGAAAGGAAAAGCTGCATGGAAAAGAATAATGTACTGTATGTGTCAAGAGGCCCCAAAGAAAACAACAGACAAGGAGAGTCAGAAAGTTAAGTAGGTTAAGGGACACTGTCAGCTTTGCCCCTCGTTTTGTAGTACATCTCAATAAATGGGTCTGTGGGCACATAATCATAAGGAATATAGTGTAGAATGCTTCTGTGTTAAGAAGAAAGTGTCTGGCTTACCAATTTTTGTAAAATTAGATAGTTTGCCGTTTCTGGTGGTCCGACTTTAAATGTCCTGCCACCGGAAGCCGATCAGTGCTGAGAATGCGCTCGAGAAGGTGCATCTGTGGGGAGCGCTTGCACAACATACACATTTTAGTATCCACGTGTGGAAAAGCACAGCCTCCATTAGGGCGTATTATTCGGAAAGACTCCTGGTAACTACAGACACAAACCGAGGACTAGTTTAGCTGCAAAGTACTTCCCCATGCTGGTGCCCATATCCCGTGCATGTGCAATAGCGGCCGGGACAAGATCTCACGATGCGAGAAGAAATGTGCGCTATTGCACATGCGTGAACTAGGCACCAGCGAAGAGAATACTTTGTGGCTAAACTAGTCTCGGTTGTCTGAGTTACCAGAGCCTTCCGAATAACACACTGTAATGGAGGCTGTGCTTTCACAAGTGGATACTAAAATGTGCATGTTGTGTGAGCACCCTGTAGACGCGTGTTCTTGAGTGTGTTCTCATCGCCGATCGCTTCCAGTGGCAGGACATTTAAAGTCGGACTGCCAGAAATGGCAAACAATCTAATTTTACAAAATTGGCAAGCTGGACACTTTTTCTTAACGCAGAAGCATTCTACACTATATTCCATATGATTATGTGCCCACAGACCCATTTATTGAGATGTACTATAAACGAGGCAAGCTGACAGTGTCCCTTTAACGTATGTATTTCTGTTTGCTTTTTCAGTTTTGGAAAGTTTTTTTTTTTTTTTATTTGATTATGCTTCCGTCTTCAGAATGGCCCCCATCGGCAGCGTCTGCCCAGCCCAGAAGTCCAGCTTCTCTTGCACGTACAACTCTCCCCTCTGTAAAGCCCTGGCTTCCCCACCCCCAAGGCTCCCCCAACTGGGGCTGGGGGGTGCAGTTGGTCCTTCTCTGTAGGGGGGTGGCTAGTTGCCAGAGCCCAGGCCGAAGCATACCCTATCATCCTGCTGCTGCTGTCCTGGCATGTTTCCATGTATTCTAGTTCCTCCTGGGATGGCCTGTTTAGCAAGGTTCTAGTATGGAACAAGTATCTGGTTTGCTATCCTGTTGCATATTTTTTTTTCATTGCTCAGTTTTCATGCACCAATTTGACCTTCCCCACAAAACAAAATGTATATTTAAATAGACACCAGCGAGGTCTGCAAAGGGACTTTTCAAAATGTGTCCGTTTTCAGGTACCAGGCCTGATGATGCAGTTTTTTCCCAGCATGCAAAATGAAGCACTGCGAGAATGTCCATTGCAGTGTGAGCATTAGAGAAATGTTCTATTATATTAATAAACTGGAAGCAATGATCAGATTAATGTGTTCAGGGTTAAAACAAAACTAGCAACAAGGCTCCAGGGTTTCAGATCTGAAGATGATGACCTTGGACTCACTCTGCAATGCCTTTTTCATAAAGCTTGTCTTCTTCTTGTTTGAAACTCATACTTTCAGCATAAAACAGAACAAAAGTCACCTTTGTAGGCAAATGCAGTACGACGAAAGCAGAGTTCTGTCATGAAGGGAATGCATGTAACTGTTAGAAAAGATTTAGACATACTTTTTTTTCACAAAAACGTAGCTAATTTGAAAATCTCTTGCTGTAGTGATTGTTTTGTGTACTAGTCAAAAACACATCTGTCTCTGATCCCTTTAAAGTGCATTTCTACAGACGATAGCTATGACAATGTACAAAACATGGTCTAAGAATCACTCTGCCCAACTGACGTAATTATTTCCACATCCTGATAGCCTCATTTTGTGCACCCAAGTTTGCAAGTATCCTAGGGCATAAACAACAGTAGCAGTTGAGGAAACATGTTACAAAGTTACACAAGAAATGAATTAAGCAAAAGATACATTATACCAAAAACTGAGTGGTAATTAACACAGCGACATATTAACTATAAACTCAATAGTTGTGGCAGGTATAGAACATGCTGAGGTGGGTATAATGCCTTGACTTAAGTAGGGATGGTGATGGGCATTGTATAGAGTTTCAGGAGTCTTTGTTCAGCTGAACGGTGCAGTACAAGAATGACCCTTTGCTGCAGATCACTTCACCGTCAGATAACCAGATTGTCTTTGGATGGGATCTCAGCTGGCAGACACTTACAGTTTGGTTAAGAAGTTTGCAGATTATTTATTTACTTGGATTTTGTTAGCCGCATGGGCTCACTGAGACTGGAAGTCCTTAACAGTCATAGGTTTCACTGTTTATTTATTTATTTAAAGTTGATAACTGGGAAAGGCACAGGCCAAGGCTTGTTTCCAGATGCAACCTGGGGCAGAGCATCTAAAGACAATAGAATACACTGGAGTTCATATGTGAATAAGTAACCTTGCAAGGTCATGCAAGTTTACAAATACATTACAATACAATGCTAGGGCTGCACAAGTTTGCAACAGCAAGTCCACAGATCCCGTACAACACTTTACGCTACAATTATTTTAGCAATACAGTGCCAAGGGATTACAAGTTTGCAGCAGCAGTGATACATTTTAGGCAAGGCATAGTCCAGATAAAAAGCTGTCAAACCAAGAGAAGGCCTCAACTAAAATGTGCACTGGCAGCTTTACAAGAAACAAGCCCTTGAGGGAGGATTTAAACACCTTGAGACTGGAGCAGGCCTGGACTTCAGGCAGGAGGTTGTTCCATAGTCTGGTAGCAGCTGAGGCATAGGATCTCCTGCCAGATGCTAATAGGGTTGTAGGGACTGTTAGACCAGCTGGGAAGAGGACAAGAGGTTCCTTCTGCTGGGTTTTAACTCCAGCATAGAGGCTAGGTTGGGGGGTGCAAACTTTTATGTTTCAGACAGTGACCAGAGTAGTGGATCCTCCCTTGAGAGGTGACCAGTCTGTTGCAGTGGTGTTCCCTCCTACTGCCACTAACTAGAAAGCAAGCAGCATGGAGGTACAGGACACTGACTTTATACAGCTTGGTGTCTTTCAGAGAAGACAGGATGGGGCATCATATGGTTGGATAGGGAGCAAAACACTGCTAGCCATGAAGACTCTTGCTTCAGCAGTAAGGTAGGACTTGAACCTGTACAGCAAGCTTATTTGTAGGTTGAGCAACTTGACCAGTCAGCATGCAGTCTGAGAATGAGTTCTTGGTCCAGTAAGACTCCGTATATTTTACTGACACAGTAGCCTCAATGTGTGTGCAGATTTTTAGGAGTTCACTCTGATCTTGTCTGAAGGGCCGAAGAGGACAGACTTCATTTTCTTAGCATTTAAGAGTTTGTTAGCCCCAAACCAGGATTCCAAAAGATGGAAGTTAGCTTTTGGTCCTGACTTGATAGCCACAGGGTCCAAGTTGCACCTGTATAACATGAGGTCATCCACATACAACAGAGACTTGGCACTGCCACAGTGAGAGTGAAGTTAATTTATTAATTAATGTATGTATTTATTTACCAAAATTCAAATAAATAAATAAAATAAATAAGATTTGTGATGAGCCTACTGAGCGTATCCTCCATAAGAACAGGATCACTGTTAGTATTGCCCTCGTAGATGATATGTTGGGAGGTGATTCCTTTACCTCTGAGAGGGCTGTTTATTTGTGCCCAGAACTGTCGGGGTTTTGCAAGTTGGTGGACTGTAATTTCTCTAGATAAGTCACCTTAGCAGTCTGAAGTTTGATCTTACACAGGTTTTCTTAGTGCTCGGTAGCAGAGCCGGTCATTGTGCACTATCAAAACTTCCAAGTCATCCTATTTGAGAGCAGCTAGATCCACAAGGAAAGCACTCTCATCAGGCAGAGAGAAGTCCCTAACAGTTATTAATCTTGGGGGGTTAAGGTATTGTTCCAGATGCAGTAGCTTGGGGAATGATCACTTAGTGTATCAGCAAGTTTTCCAGATCCTCTAATACAAACACCTCTCACTAGGATCCAGTCCAGGAGGGAGTGGTTTCCTGTTTTAGTATTAAGACGAATGGGTTCATTGATGACTTCACTGAGGTACAGGTCTTGTAGGGAGGACATAAACTTCAGGGGCTGACACTGGTCTAGTTGAGGTTAAAATCACCAAGTATTATTAACTCTCTGAGTTTGTGGGTCATCAGGTAGCCAATAAAATTGAAAAGGCGGGTTTGTCTGGGGTGGGTGTGGAGGGTTATAGACCTTACCTAAGTATAGTGGTTTTGTGTTGCATGACAAGATCTTTACCAGTAGACATTCACAGGGGACTGATCCAGGGAGGGTACAGGGACCTCTGTCTCCCTCAGGGTGTCTCCCACATACAGGAGTACTCTAGACCCTTTCTAACATGGCTGATGCTTCCTGAAGGTGGAATAACTTGGGATGTTACATTGTTGGGAAGGATGCAAGGTTTTAACCAGGTTTCTGTTACAACTAGGACATCAGGATTCTAAGCGGGACAGCAAGTCTTCCAGGTCAGTTAATTTGGGCCTGGGCTGCTGATATTCAGTTGAGTTATTTTAATCCCTCTGATACCAGATCAGAAAGGGTCCAAGTGAGATTATCCCAATCCCACCCTTCACCTCCTGTCTTCAGAATAATAACAACACTCTTGTTGCTGACCCAAGCACAGTCCCAGGAGAATTTAACTCCTATTACACCTCTTGCTCTGCAGAGCTTCTAAAGGCCCTCCCTTCCTACCCCTTCCACCACTCCCACCATCGTTACCCTTCCCTCACCCTCTACCCTGACCTTCTTCTTAACTGTGACCCCTGAAGATGCTTTAAAAGCCCTACTTGCTATCAACCCTTCTACCCTTCTAAAGGCTCCTCCCCTGATGACCTCGACCGCAGACTCCTCTCACTCTCAGCCACGCCATTGCTTACCCTCTCCGTCATTCTAAACCTCCTTCACTACTTTCTCAGTCTCTTAAAGCAGTGGAAATGCTGTGGTTCTCCCTTACCAAAGGGGTGACTCCTCCTCCCCTAGTAACTACCTCCCTATCTCCCTCCTCTCCATCCTCACTAAACTAAACTGTTACCTACTTTAGATAGCCTGAATGGATCACTGATATTTTTCAGGAAGAGACTTTAAGACTATATTTTTCTAGAAAGTGAATGCAAATGTTTTACTTGATATATATGTAATATTTATCAATGATTATATGAGACTTAATGTTTATTGTATTATTGTATAATTGTATGTCTTTATGTGAAACTGGTTGACCATGAAAGGGTCTGTGCCCATGGACTTACCAGTATAAATAAAACAAACAAACAAAAACAAATTCAAGAACATCTGGTACTCTGCCAACTTACATTATCTGATTACTCCTTTTTCCCTGTTCAGTCTGGTTTCAGGAAAACCACTCCACTACCACCTCCTGCTCAGGCTTACTGACATATTAACATGATGGACAAAGGCCTTATCAACTCAGCCATTTTTGTCAACCTTGCCAAAGCATTTGACACTGTCTCCCACCCTTCTCCTGGACTCTCTCTCAACAGCAGGCCTCTCATCCTCTGCCACAAACTGGTTCAGGGCCTACCTCACTTGTAGAACCCAATAAGTTAGGATCTCAGACATTACCTCCCTTCCCCCCGATCACCACCAGAGTGCCACAGGGCTCGGTACTTGGTCCCTTTTTATTCTCTATTTTCCTAAATGACCTGCCCTCAGTCTGCTCCCCGTCCTCCTCCATCCACATGTATGCCGATGATATGGTTTTATATGCATCTGGCTCAAGTCCAGCTGAGGTAACAACCAGCTTGCAGCATAATTTCAACCAAGTTCAGCTCTGGTTTGCTAAACATCACCTCTTCCTTAACGCTAAGAAGACTGTCTCCATGACCTTTGGCACCAGGCAGATACTGTCTAGGCTCCCAAACCTCCCCTCTTTCCTAACTTCCCCCAACTCTAAAACCCCCAATATCCTGGTACCAGCCCTTTCCTTGCTAGCCAGACCAACACCACAGAGCTCCCCCTGGCTTCTGGGAGTCTAGTGACAGCAAGCCTCTCCCTAGTGGAGAGAAGGGTTGGGTTACATACTTCCTTGCCTTAAATGATTACTTTCCCCAGCAATCACGGGAGATGAAATGCATTGCATCCATAGGGAGTGGCCAAATCACCCTCAGGCCCATGACCAGTGAAAGGGGGGGGCAGGGAGAGTAGCTCAAGCTGTAGACCCTGCAGTATGAGCAGACTAGATAGACCAAATGACCTTCATCTGCTGGCTTCTTCGTATGTTCATATTACTTTTCATAATCTTTATTTATTTATTTATTTATTCAGGCGAACATCATTGAGCAAAGCTCATGTACAAGATGGACCTGATTGGTCTTAACAATATAAGGTTACAGTTTTACACAAAAAACAAGGTACTGATTGAATACAAATACAAAGATTTATAAGTGAAACAGGTATACAAATATTTACATATGTACAAGGCAATGTGACATTGGATCTTGGTTATACTAAAAATGAAAGAAAGAAACAAACAGTACTGGAGGGATAAAGCTAGGGTGATGGGACTTTGGGGGATCATTTTTGTACAAAGTAGGTTGGAGAAAAACTAGAAAACAAAAATAGGGGGGCAGTGCAAAAAAGGGGTAGGGGAAAAGAGGGGTTGTGAGAGGACTAGGCCTTATGGAAACAATTGCATGATTCTGGGAAGAGACTAGTGTACAGCTTTTTGAAGGATGTTAATGGAATGAGGGTATCCAATTTCAAGGTCTTTTGAAGAGAATTCCAGATAAGTGCTAGAGAATAGCTGATTGCAGCCCTTCCATACCGGTGCAGGTAATAGGAATCTTCAGCATGATGAGTTTATTGATCCTTAGGGCGTAAGGCCTGGATATGATCTGTTGAAACAATCTGAAATGTAGGATGGGAGTTTGTTTGTCAGAGCTTTGTAGATCCAGACAGCAGCATTTTGTTTCTTCTATGGTGTAAGGATGTCCAACTGACTGCATTGTAGAGAGAGCAATGATGGGTGCTGAAGGGAAGATCTGTAATGAATCTAAGAGCTCTATGATACAAGGTGTCCAATTTATTTAAATGGGAGAGGAACAGTGACCATAAAGGAAGTCAGCGTAATCAATGAGGGATAGGAATGATGCCAGGATTAATCTTTGTTTGGAGTCTCTGGTCAGGTAGTGTTTGATCCTATAAAATAGGCCAAGTCTCTGTCTAAGCTTTTCAGGAGCTCTTCAATGTGGCTAGTATAGTCAAGTTTATTGTCAATCCAGACTCCAAGATATTTGAATTTGTCCACATATTCCAGATTTTCACCAAGGATGGTAGATAATTGGGGAGGGTGAATGATGGGACAGTGGAAGAGAAGCTCTTGGTGGCAAAAGAACATAGCTTCGCTTTCTTGGCATTTAATAGTAGTTTCTTTTCTAGTAATTTGTGCTGCAGGAGGGAGAACTCAGATTGTAAAAGTTCACAGGCTTTTGATGGTGAAGGATTACTGACATATAGGACAGTATCATCTGCAAAGAGGTGAATATTAGATTGTGAGAGATTGGAGTCAGTATTGTTGATGTAAATGGCAAAGAGGATGGGGCCCAAGATGGAACCTTGTGGTACACCTCTTAGGAGTGGTTTAGAGTGTAGATAGGTCACCTTCATTTTTACCTGTTGTATTCTTCCGGAGAGATAGCATCTGAACCATTTAAGAAGAGTGAGTCAAGGCCTATGGAATTCAGAGAGGAGATTAGTAGTTCATGGTCCACAGTGTCAAAGGCTTTGCTTAGATCCAGAAACACAGCACAGATGTTACTCTTTTTGTCTAAGTCAGTCTGCCAGTCATTTGTAACTTTTGCTAAAGCAGAGATGGTGCTGTGCATGGATCTAAATCAGATTGAGCTGGGTTAAGGAGATTATTGGTATCAAGGTAGGCACTTAACTGGATGTTCACTAACTTTTCAAGCATTTGGGACAGTACTGGTAAGATGGATATGGGCCTATAATTGTTGAGGTCCATGGGATCCCCTGCCTTAAATAGGGAAACACTTGAGCTGTCTTCCATATTGAGGGAATAGAACCAGTGGCTAGGGACAAATTGAAAAGGTGAGTTAGGGGGCAGCTAAGGCGTGCAATGCTACTTTAGAAAGTAGGGATCCAGAGAGTCTGCACCCAGCTTTTAGTTGTATGTAATTGGAATAGTAGGTCCTCTACTTTTTTAAGAGTATTGGCTTAAAGGAGAATGTGGAAGCAGCCTTTGTCCCTCAGTAGATTGGAAGTTTAATGATGACCTCATTAGATTTTCAGGTGAGGAATCAAGCTAGGCCAGCTGTAGTGAAATGATTGTTGAAGGCATTCAAGATTTCTTGCTTGTCAGTGATTTCCACACTATTTAGGTGCACTTTGGGTGGTAAGACAGGGTAGAAACTTGACCTAGGATCCCCTTTATGGTACCCCAGAATCTGGAAGGGTTGTGGTAGGAGGCATCCAATTCAGCTGTGTAGAAGGCAGCCTTGGCATTTCTCACTTGTTTTGTGCAGGAGTTTCTGGCTTTTCTGAATTGAAGCCAGTCATTTGGATCCTTGGTCTTTCTTGCCCTTTTCCAGAGTTTATCTCTGGCAAGCAGTGCGGATTTAAGGTCAGCAGAGAACCAGCGACAAGATTTGAGCTTGGTTCTGACACTGGTGAGGGGTGCATGTATATTGAGGGCACTTATGATAATATCGTTTAAGACCTGTAGAGCTGTCTCTATTGAAGCTGTGAGATAGAATTCTTGCCAACGTGTGGTATGGCACAGATCATGAAGATATCCTGTGATATTAAGGTTCTTTTTAGACCTTCTTGGGAGAAATTTTGCAGGGTTGGGTGGCTTGATTGTTGATCTTATGCCAGCTATGGGACAGTGATCACTTATGTCACCGAATAGCACTCCAGCATGAGAATACAGATGAGGCTTATTAACCAACATAATGTCCAGTAGTGTGCTGTTGAATTTGTTCTTTGGATTAATCCTTGTTGGTTCTTTGATTAATTGAGTGAATCCATAAGTGTCACAAAAGGTTACTAGGGGTGCAGATGCATTGGCTGTCAATTTAAATTCAGGTCACCTAAAATAATGGTGTCTTCAGGGCCTAGTTTAAGTATAGATCCCAGGTGGGATAGGAACTTGAGGCCTGCTGAGGGGGCCTATAGCAGCCAATCAATTGAAAAGATGACATGTTGGGAAGGGTTATTTTAAGTGATAAATATTCAAATTCCTTGGCTGTGATGTAATATTGAGGCAGGATGCAGAGATATTTGCTTTAACGTAGATGGCTACCCACGCCCCTGGATGGACGGTCAGATCTGAAGAGCTGATAGTTAGGAAGATTTATTTCACTATCATTTGTTGCAGATTTGAGCCATGTTCGAGATTACCAGAAAGTCAGGTAAGGTGTGTGCAACCCAGGCCTGTAGTGAGAACTTTTTAGGAGGCTGCAGACGTTGATATGAAGAAAACTTAGGCCTTTTATGGAGGCTAATTCAGCTGGGGAGATAGAGCTTTCTGTGGGTCCAGGATTGATTTCAACAGTGCCAACACAGATCAGCAGAAGAGAATTAGTTTAATGAGGGCACCAAGTGATAGGAGTAGGGAGTAATCAGAGGATTTTCTTCTTGCTTGGGATCCAGTGTATAGAGGACGATGATCCTGCTGTATGATTATAAATTTTGTCATAAAGTACCAGCTAATGGACAGGTATAGGGGTCATTATAGTGCCAATAATGGAGCAGGGGCTTGTGGAGTACAGAACTGGTTGTGAGCCTTTTGTGAGATACCCCAAGGATTATAGTGCAGAAGCGGTAGTACATACTTGAGGAATTGAGGACATCCATTGGGGATAGCAAGGGGGCAAGTTGAGTAGCCGCCCTAATCATGAGGTGGGCGGCTGCTTGTTTCTCCTCTGGATACGAGGAAGGTGAGAGGCAAAGCAGCATTAGGAGGAACAGCAGCATGGTGGAGGGTAGCTAGGGTTAAAAATACTAAAGGTGGTGTGAAGAAAGGAGCTCGGGAATTGGCTAGGAGTTAGCTATGGGCGGAGATAAGAGATTCGGTGGGAAAGTGTGTATAAAAGAAACACCCGGGGGGGGCGGGCAAAAATTTTGCGGCTTTCCCGTACCTTTCTGGCTGTCTCTCCTGGCCTCCTGGTTCCCTTCTCGGCTGCGTGGTCGCCGCCCGCCCGCTGGCAGCTCGGAGCCCCTATGGTCTCTGGGTACTCGAGGGCAGGGCCGGCTGGAAAGGAGGGGACAGAGGAGAGGGCAGTCAGAAAAAGCACTAGATTGCAGCAATCTGCAAGTGGTGCTAAAAAGATTTGCACAACAAAGACTGGGGGTTAGGCGCCTATGCATCTAGCCCAGCACAAGTCCCACCAAAGGACTGTAATCACAAAATCAGCAAGCAAGAAGGCATTTCACAAAATTATACAATAATAAAAAGTAAAAACAGCTCTTTTTGGAGAATTTTACATTGAAAGAGCAGTAATCCCGGCCAGTTTTGGAGGTGCAAGCAAAGCAAAAGTCAATGGGGAAGGCGCACCAATCAGAGGCAAGGCTTAGCTGGCGGTCGCCTTCCGATTGGCTGCGGCTGTCCCGTACCTTTCTGGCTGTCTCTCCCGGCCTCCTGGTTCCCTTCTTGGCTGCGCGGTCACCGCCCGCCCGCTGGCGGCTCGGAGCCCCTATGGTCTCTGGGTACTCGAGGCCAGGGCCGGCTGGAAAGGAGGGGACAGAGGAGAGGGCAGTTAGAAAAAGCACTAGATTGCAGCAATCTGCAAGTGGTGCTAAAAAGATTTGCACAACAAAGACTGGGGGGGGCGCCTATGCGTTTAGCCCAGCACAAGTCCCACCAAAGGACTGTAATCACAAAATCAGAAAGCAAGAAGGCATTTCACAAAATTATACAATAATAAAAGGTAAAAACAGCTCTTTTTGGAGAATTTTTACATTGAAAGAGCAGTAATCCGGCCAGTTTGGAGGTGCAAGCAAAGCAAAGGTCAATGGGGCGCCCAATCAGAGGCAAAGGCTTAGCTGGCGGTGCGCCTTCCGATTGGCTGCGGCTTTCCCGTACCTTTCTGGCTGTCTCTCCCGGCCTCCTGGTTCCCTTCTCGGCTGCGCGGTCGCCGCCCGCCCGCTGGCGGCTCGGAGCCCCTACGGTCTCTGGGTACTCGAGGGCAGGGCCGGCTGGAAAGGAGGGGACAGAGGAGAGGGCAGTCAGAAAAAGCACTAGATTGCAGCAATCTGCAAGTGGTGCTAAAAAGATTTGCACAACAAAGACTGGGGGGTTAGGCGCCTATGCGTCTAGCCCAGCACAAGTCCCACCAAAGGACTGTAATCACAAAATCAGCAAGCAAGAAGGCATTTCACAAAATTATACAATAATAAAAGGTAAACACAGCTCTTTTTGGAGAATTTTACATTGAAAGAGCAGTAATCCCGGCCAGTTTTGGAGGTGCAAGCAAAGCAAAAGTCAATGGGGAAGGCGCACCAATCAGAGGCAAGGCTTAGCTGGCAGTCGCCTTCCGATTGACTGCGGCTTTCCCGTCTTTCTGGCTGTCTCTCCGGCCTCCTGGTTCCTTTCTCGCTCATGGGTCACTGCCCACCCGCTGGCGGCTCGGAGCCCCTACGGTCTCTGGGTACTCGAGGGCAGGGCCGGCTGGAAAGGAGGGGACAGAGGAGAGGGCAGTCAGAAAAAGCACTAGATTGCAGCAATCTGCAAGTGGTGCTAAAAAGATTTGCACAACAAAGACTGGGGGTTAGGCGCCTATGCGTCTAGCCCAGCACAAGTCCCACCAAAGGACTGTAATCACAAAATCAGCAAGCAAGAAGGCATTTCACAAAATTATACAATAATAAAAGGTAAAAACAGCTCTTTTTGGAGAATTTTACATTGAAAGAGCAGTAATCCCGGCCAGTTTTGGAGGTGCAAGCAAAGCAAAAGTCAATGGGAGGCGCACAATCAGAGCGAGAAGGCTTAGCTGGCGGTGCGCCTTCCGATTGGCTGCGCTGTCCTGCACCTTTCTGGCTGTCTCTCCCGGCCTCCTGGTTCCCTTCTAGGCTGTGCTGCTGCCCGCCCGCTGGCGTTCGGGAGCCCCTACAGTCTCTGGGTACCAGGGCAGCCGCTTGGCTGTCTCTCCCGACCTCCTGGTTCCCTTCTCAGCTGGCTGAGTCGCCGCCCGCCCGCTGGTGGCTCGGAGCCCCTACAGTCTCTGGGTACTTGAGGGCAGGGCCGGCTTTCTGGCTGTCTCTCCCGGCCTCCTGGTTCCATTCTCGGCTGCGCGGTCGCCGCCCGCCCGCTGGCGGCTCGGAGCCCTTACGGTCTCTGGGTACTCGAGGGCAGGGCCGGCTGGAAAGACAGGACGAGGAACAGGACCATTCTCATCCAGTCCCAAAGGAACCACTCCTTTTTACTACATTCTACCCACAGTGAAATCCAACCTTCTGACTGGCTGGGACCCATATGAATACCACACAGGTCACTTGCTTTGCCATTGTGTGAAACCAGGGTATGTTCACAGAAATGCCATGATGAGTTTTTTTTTCTTTGGGGGGGTTATCTTAAATTTATAGAATGGGCATCCAAAATAAAGAAGTCTCATTGGTCAAAATATATCACGTGGCCGTGCATGAAATCTGTTTCATGCACAGTCATCCTGGTCCTAAACCACATCACACAATAAGCAAATCAGTCCTCCTACAACTACCCCCTACAACCAGAATTGATCTTCCATCACAAAATGGTTGATACCTTTACACTATTAAAAAACTTTAACTGTGCCCTAAAATAAAACTATCTTAAATAAAAATAAAACAAATTAATTAAATGTTGTTTCCTGTCATTACACTTTCCTTACACATATAAACAAATTAGAAACATTAAGTATTGTTTATAGTTTTCATTACAACTGTTTCTTTGCTGACAATGACAAGTCCCCTTCCGTCTTTACCTGCTCATCAGGGAAATGTCTTCTGCTTGCCCTGACAGTGAGATAATTGAGTCTCTGGCTGTAGAAGGTGTGTGTGTGTGTGTGTGTGTGTGTGTGTACAGTATGTTGAGAGAGGAACATTCTGCCAGTGGAACGTGACAGAATTGCGAATCCCTGTTTTCCATGGTAAACATTCCATGATAAACATTTCATATCTTGAATCTTGATGCCAGCAAAGGACAAACTTCGTCCAGCAGTAATACAATGACATCATCAATGACATCATTTGCAGTGGGCGGAAGGACTAATTTATCATAAATACACACAAGTAAATCTATTGTTTCTACATATAAACATGCTTTTCCCAACTGTAAAAAGTGAAAAAAAAAAGGAGCCCATTTTCTAAGTGCAATAAGACACTCAGGGATGTGCATGTTGTTGAAGTTTGTTCACCCGGTAAGCCCACTGGGCCTAGAGTCCCTTTTCAGGGGTGACGGGGTGGGGACTACAGATGTTAAGCAACTGAAAGTGAACCAGATTAAGCTGTTGCTTAAATTGATGCTTTGTTTTGTTACTTATGCAAATTCTCTGTTGATTGCTGTTTTCTCCATATTTCCCAACCTTCTGGTCCATAAATCATGGACAAGAGTTGAAAGAAAATCAGGGGAAAAGATGAGAATCGTGGATGCCATGTCACTCTTGCTAGTTTTAACTCTGAACGCTGTTAATAAAAGATAATCTCTTCTGAAAGTAAACTGGATACTAGACTGCAGCTTCAGTGCTTCCAAATCCTCATCTTGAGGAACAGAAACCTCCATTTTAGGAGCGAGAAAGATTTTGGGGTCATAAATTAGGGGCTGTTGAGAGGTATGTTCTCCACGTGGAGGGAAGAGGGACAAAAATGAAATACTTATACCCAGACCTGTACTCCTCAGAAAAACCAAAAAATGTTCGAGTTGGATGTTATTGCTTGCCATTCCTTCTTGCTTTGAACAGAACGTCCCTGCTCAGTTAGGAATTAATCAAGACATTCAATAACTCCTTGATATGACCTAAACTTTTCACCAGGTTATTTTTCTGAATTAGCAGCAATTTCTTGTGAAATGTTCTCATAGCCTTTTGTTGATTTCCAAGTGGTTCTGGAGAAGTGGCGCCTGTGAGTACGACTCTTGCTTTTGGATCATATTACTCTCCAAATGGAGGAAGATGGTTTCACTTGAGTCAATTTCAATTTTCTTTTGAGTGGTCATCCTGGAAGTTGCAGCAGTTGTGTGTCATCTGCTTCCTCGCCGATTGCCTAACACAGGTTAGATTTTAAGACCCCCAAAGTAGGGATACTGGATTGCTGGTGCTGGTGTTTCTATAGTTGCTGGGTCACTGGGTGACACTGTGCTGATGTATGTATTGACCAAGTTGTTTCTATAGTTGCTGGTCCTATAATGTCAATGTACACATGTATTGATTAACCAAGTTGTTTATATAGTTGTTGGGTCCTTCATTATCAGTTCATAGATGTATTGGTTATATCAAATTTGTCAGCAGAAAAGGACTACTTGGTCTGCTAAGTCTGATTGACAAGGCTTTTTCGTTAGTTGGTGGTCCTTGGTGCTGTGCCACTGTGTACTTGTACTGAATAACCAGGTTATTTCTATTGTCCTTGGGTCTCTGGGTGTTGACGTGCAGAAGTAAAGCTTGACCAATGTGTTTCTATAGTTGCTGGGTCCCTGGGTGATGATATATAAAAAAAGAATTGACCACATTGTAGCTACTGAGATCCTGGATGTCTGCTGGCAAAAAGCTGTATCAATGGACCAGGTATTTCTTTAGCTGCTGGGTCCCTGAATATGAGTGTGGGCTGTGACCCCTAGCAGAAGAGATGAAGGATGGCGGCAGGGAGCAGGAGAGGCAGCAGATAAATGGGCTGAAGGCACTCAGCCTATGGCGTCATGCCTCACTATGCCCCTGGGTATGCGGTAAAATCTGTTACATGCACACCCCATCGTGTCTTATTGGTTACAAAAAAAATAATTACATGTGGCCAGCTGCATTCGGCTGCAGCTCAATTAGTTTGGCCTGCCAGGGTGTACCCCGCCACTGTCTTGCTTTATCACTTAATTAGGCCAGTGGGCATCCCCTAATTTTCAGATATTTAAAACTAAGACAAGAAAAAACACAGATACCTGCCAGCATACCTGGGATCATGAGCGCAAGCAAAACCTGAATTCCCCCCTCAGTGCGCGTGCAGAACACACACACACACACACACACACACACACACACACACATACTGAGTGAACATGTTCACCACTTAGTCTATGGCCAGCCCTTCCCTGTATAGTTGTTTCTGTGTTGACAGAGAAAATGAAATCACAAGAGTTACAGTGTAAGTGTCTGAGGAAAAGTGGGAGCTCCAATTTATAATGTGCTTTACAGAAGCTGCCTACCCCCTTTGCAGTTGGGCATGTACAGGTTGGCTAATCGCTCAGGTTTTGTGTGACATAAAATATGACAGTAACCAGTCCTTCATGAGTTAAGAGAAAATATATCCCTGCATATCATGTACAGTATATTAATTTAGGTTCTCTAATTTGGGGAGTGGGAGGATCTTTTTATCTCCACTGTTTCTCGCTTGCCTCCTCTTCTGTACTTCTGGCATACACATGCACCTACACCTACTGGCCTTACAGGGCATCTTGCTGCCTAATCTGTAAATGCTGACCAGTATGCACCTCAGAGGAAAACACTCCTGGCAGGCCCTGGAATGCTGGCAGGATCCTCTGTGCTTATACAGAGTTTTGTTTGGACTGATTAGAGGCAGGATGACCCTGGGGTTAGAAGTGAGGGGGCATGTGGTGCCATCATGCTGTCAAATAGTGGCACCTCCCTAATTTTCTGCCTGCCCACCCACCACCCATTAAGCTCTGGGCTTCCCCACAACTCATAACCTGGTGGAGGTGTGAGATTAGGAGGTACCATAGTCATCCTCGACTCCCCATACCATTCTTTTTTTTTTTTTTTTGAACTCACCTTCCTCCCGTTCACCTCTCCCCATCCCCTGGGACCACCGTCACTCCCCACCAGCGTTCACCCCGGATTGCCCCCAAACAAAAAAGTACAAGTTTTAAATGTCCCTCATATACCCTGTGTTACTGTATGTTCTATGTAGCCTTTCCCCAGGACACCAGTGGAAAATAGCTGCTCGCAGCTCATCATGTTCTTTCTGGATGAAGAATATCTAGATATATATATATATATATATATATATATATATATATGGATGACAGTGGAGTCTAGTCAACAGAGCACTGAAGTTTAACCTCATGCTATCTACCCTAGCATTCATTTCCACAACCTACCCAGGCTGAAACTACTATCAACCTTTAGTACCTGGGCTTCACCCAGTCCCTACACCCCTTCATCAGCAGCATACTGTATTCATCTCCTGCCCCTCAGTGGCTATATTTATGACCCTTGCTGGGCATTAACTCAGAAGGTTGACATGCTCATTCTGCTGCTGTGAAATCTGCATCTCGAGGGTAAGGCCCCCGCCAAATTTGGGTCCATTTATTTATGTAATTTTTTTTTTTTAATCAAGATTTTTGTCCTCCTTACTGCCTTTGTCACCATCACCTCAATCCACCCAGCCCCATCACCCACCTTCTCTGGCTTACCTGCTCTGTAGCATCCCCATTGATTGTCCCCAAGGTGGGGCCAGAGAGGATAGCCATTCTCCTTCCCCAGTGTCCACATTCAGATGTTCAGATTCTGTTCAGGTGAGGTGCAGGACCTGCAGTGTGTCAGGGTTCATCAAGCCTTCAGTGGTTTTCCACTTGGTTTTGGTGCCTAAATTCTCCCAGATGCATATGGCAGTAGCTCTCTAGTAAGCCTACGCACACATGTAGCAACTCTCTATAGAGGAAGATAAGCCCCTTGGTGCAACTGTGGTGGCGGGAACCAGTAGCAACTCTTCTCTGCCTGCATGCTCAAATCCACTCCCGAACTCAGGTCAATGTCTGGGGTCTTTAGCCTTGCAGAATGACTTGGCAGCACCTCTCGGCATTTCTGTCATACCTCCTCCTTCTTAAGAGTAGGATTCTTGCATAAGGGGCCCTTTATTCTTGCAGATCCACTCGGTAGCACCTCATGGTGTTATATTTATGATTTCCTGCTTCTTGAGGGTAGAATCCTTTCCATGTAGGAACACGTGGAGCAGTGCAGATCTACTCAGCGGCCTGTCTCATTGATTTTCTTCTATGTTGTCTCCTATGCCTTGAGGGTAGGACCTCTTGCCATGGTTCAACTCTGTGGCACTTCTCAATGCAATCCTTCCAGCATCTGCTTATGTCACACTTGGTGCAGATATTTCCCTTCCTTTAGTCCCCCTATCATCATCATCAGTCATAATGCAGATTAGCCCTCCTCTCTGTCCTGAGGTCAGGTGAAAGTGGTCCAGCATTTCTTATTCTCCTCAGCCCCCACTTCGAAAGTAGGGACCTCTTCATGGGCAAAGGGGGGCTCTCTGGCTGTGCAAATTGACTCGGCAGCACCTCATGGTACTAACTCATTCGAGGAACAGAATAAGAGCCTTACCATCCAAACTCTTTGCCTGAACTGGATTCCAAATTCAACACTGATCAGTACCGTCATAAATATTAACCCAAGCCAAGAACAATAGCAACCAGTACCTTGGTTCCCCAGAGGTTTTTTATCTGGTGGGAAGGTCCTCTCTGTGCCTAAGATCATAATTTTAATATTATTTTCCACTCAGAGTTGGAGTTGGATGGTGGTCTTACATTCAGTACTGCCTTTTCCTCTCCTAATATACCTTCCCAGGCTGTGTCTCTTCTCTTCTGTTGGAAATATGTGCATGTCTGTTCTTTCATTAGCTGTTTTGGGCCTTCTTCCTAAAGTACCTTTACTCCAGGGGACCTTCTCCATGTGACACCTCTAGAGTTAGAACCCACCGAAAGAGGGATCCTGTGTCATTGCACACCCTGAAATGGTCGTAGTCCCTGTAGCAGGGAGCAGGGAGCAGAGGGCGCATAAGCCAAAGTTTTAATCATGTTGTTCAGTTATTCTACATATTACTCACTAGAGTACCTCAGTGCCTTCCTCAAATCATTCACTTCTCATAATCAGTCCAGTCCTGTGTTGAATTGGAGGACTTTGCCTGTGGTTATCTTGGGCAGCTGTCAACTCTCGCACACCCACCACCAAGTGATACTTAAACTGCACTTTCCTAAGTGCCCTTCGGATGTTTGTTTTGTTGCCAACACTACACACCCCATCTCCTTTGACAGCTCCCCTCTTTCCTTGGGGTATGGTCCTTCTCTAGCTTGTATTTCTTCTCTCCTGTAGGAAATATGTGTATGTTTATTCATTCATTTGCTCCTTTGGGCCTTCTTCCTTAAGGTACCTTTAGTTTAAGGTGACCTCATTCCTTTGATACCCCTCTCAAGAGGGTTCATGCATCAGTCAGCCTGGTGGCATGTAGGGCTCAGGCTCTAAATGCCTTACCTTCTTCTACATTGGCAACTTGTATTCAGGAACGAGCACAGATTGCTGGGAGTTGGCGGGGTTGGGGGAGGATCGAACATCCTAGGGACTGCTGTCCTCTCCCAGGAGGGGTGGCCAAGCTGTCTCAGCCCATGACTGCCAGCTGGTGGTGGCCAGGTGATGGCACAGGTGTGAGCAATTCAAACAGGTGGGGACGCAGATCTTCAGGACATGTGCTCCTCCACACGCGTGTACTGATGTAATGCTGCAGCAGGGGCTGAGACAGAAAAATGGGAAAATGGATCCAAAGGCTGTGTGATGCCCTGCACATCTCCCCCAGACCTGTACCACCACCCGGATGGATGGAGTTACTGAATATGTGTTTTATGGGGGGGGGGTCGTCCCTCCCTACTCTGGCCCTGCCACAGGGGTGGAGGGATCCATGGGAGACATGATTCCAGTTAAGTCTGGGGGAGGTGGGTGCTGGCCTAGGGGAGTTGGGAACAGGTGCCAAAAGAACTGCCCAAGGAGTAAAATGCTGTATGAAAAACAAAAATTAGAAAAAAAGAGAGAGTTTCTGTGTCTTTAAGGCACTCTTAAAGGGTGAATCCCTGTAGAAGGGACAGAGAGAGTATAAGTTAAAGTTTCAGTCATGTTGTTCAAGCGTTCTACTGTAAATACTACTTGCCAGGCTACCTCAGTACCTACCTTCAAATCATGTGCTTCTTATCATTGTTCCATTCCTACTAAACCCTATCAGTCCTTCCCTGTGATCCCTAAGCAGTCCTACATAAGGAGCCTGATACTCCATTGAACAGCAGATGGGAGCCTTTCTTTGAAGTCAAGAGTTTGTATTCCTCCTCCAGGAGACTGTGAGGATCAGCATCTGACCTCTTTGCCCCGAGTCAGCTGTAAACTTGGGTCTGAACCTGGTGGTCGGGAGCTAGTCCCCAAACCGCCAGTGAAGAAGGCAGCAGTTGTTGTTTTTTTATGTTTTATTATCTCACTGCCAGGCAACAGGTCGCCTTCCCTGAAATCTGGTGAGTAGATTTGTTTTCCAACCCGTCAGTGAAGAGAGAACTCCAGTTTTGTTTCCTCAAACAATTCAGGTTTTCTTACAACAGTGCCACTTGTGTTTCAAAAGACAGATGCATTATGACCAAGGCCACTGCCTTTCATTTTTACCAGAAAACCCAGTAAAAGTCTGGAACTTGGACTGCCTGCACACTGGTAAAAACAAAGAATTTCACGGAATTTGGCATTTTAGACTAGATCAGTAAATCTGCAGAACTTGTTATTTTCTTATAATTGCTTCCTGTACTATTGACAATTTGCTTCATTTAATGCTCTGTATATTAAGCCTGCTTTTATTCTGATTATTTATAACATACTAAAAGAATGACAGTAGAATCATTGTAAAATGTCGGAAATTAGGCTTTAAATCACTGGTGCAAATTCCGGAATTTCATGTCATGAAAATGGAATATCATTATTTTAATCACCGTAAATCAGTGTCATGGTTTATGATACATCAGTAAGTACAGCATTTGGGTGTCAATGTCTGCAATGGTGAATAGCAGACCAGACTCTCTCCACTCTCCGTTGTGGTGAAAAGCAAATGAAACCCCACTCACCAACCCCCAGTGAAAAGACAGAGTAAGTCCAGTGGTCAGGTGCCCTTCTCTGCTGCTAGTAAAGAGTGGACTGTACTCTCCCCAGCCTCCCCCTCCCTATAGCTGCTCCTGTGGCTGGAAGAGCAGAGAGCAAAAGGCCTGTCAAATCTAGTCATCTTACATATGAGAAGTGAAAAGTCCTGTCATTACTCCTTCCAGGATCTGCTCGTGCAACACAGTGAGCGGGAGAATAGGCCTGCGGCTGCCATTGTTGTAAGTCCAACAGGAAACATCTTCGTACTGGCTACTGTTGAGGAACTGCTCTGCTCTCTAGCTCCCTCCTTTCCCAAGGATAGCGGCAGATGTGCAGCAGCTGGTATGTCATCTTCTGCTTCCAACCAGCTGACAAACATCAAAGTCACACAATAGCAAGAGTGACACAGCTCCTGCATCACTCGGCTACATTGACTGCTGGGAGAATAGGCAGGGAGGCAGGCAGGAGCTGATGCAGTGGGAAGGATGTGTTTGATAGCCATGGGAATGGGCAGGAAGGTGGGCGGGAGTTATGGTAGCAGGAGGGACTTGTTCACCTGCCTGGGGGAAAGGCACGAAGGTGAATGAAAGTTGCAGCAGCAAGATGGACTTGTTCACAAGTTGGGGAATCATCAAGGAGGTGGGCACGAGTTGTGGCAGCCAGAGGGACTTATTTGGCAGTCAGGAGAATGAACAGACAGGAAGGAGTTGCAGGAGCAGGATGAACTTGTTTAGTGGCCAGTGGAAGAGACAGGGAAATCAGCTGAAGTCGTAGCAGTGTTAGCAAACATTTTGTTTAGATCTGAATGGAACCCCTGAAGCTGGGCCTTTCTTATGGAATTACAAGGAGGAAGAGACTTGGGGAAAAGTTGGCTACCAGCAGCAGGTAGAGCCAGGTAGATGAGATGGGGCAGTGAGGTGCATATTTTGGCCAGATAGCTGGAGAGAAGTTTCGGGACAGTGGAAGGGACTTATTGTGTGGCCAGGGAATGGGACAGGCAGCAGGAGGGAACTGAGCAGCAGGAAAGGTTTCCTGTGTGACTGGAAATGGGCCAGGAGGTGGGCAGGAATTGAACTCGTTGGGACTTGTTGTATGGCCAGGGAATGGGTTGGGATGTGGGTTGGCACTATAGAAATGGAGTTGGACTTCTTGGTGGTTGGGAAACAGATCAGGGGGTGGGAGAGAATTCAGCAGCAGAAGGGACTTCCTGTGTGGCTGTGGTTTGGGTCAGGAGGGAGGCAGGAACTGTAGCAGTGGGGAGGATTCCTTGTGTGAAAAAAGGGTCATAAAGCAGGGAGTGGGGGAGTTGAGCAGCCGAAGGGACTTGTTGCATATTTGGGAAACAGGTCAGAAGGTAGATGGGAATTGAGTAGTGGTAGAGACTTGTGGGGCTAGATAACAGGTTTGGAAGCAGGTAGCAGGAGGGAATTCTTGGCAGCTAGAAGGAATCTACCTAAACTGTTAATGCAATCCTATGGATCTGTACATGATCTGTGAGATTGCAGTACAGTCTATTACGTGGTTAGCGGCGTTGTGGTTTTCCATGGATGCCGACCACTGCATATTCACCAGGTTTCAGTTAGGCCAGACTCAGCAATCTAAGTAAAACAAAAGACGCTTTGGTTATGCCAAATAGCCTTACAAAAAGGCTGGTCGATGATCTCTAAGCAAAAGATTTATGCTTAGATCAGGGCTCAGATCAGACATTGCTGATATGAGGCCTGTAGTTATTCTGTTTATAAAGCTCTGTGGGCACCAGTAATACTCAGCTCATTTTCTTCAGAATATGTACCCAGGAGTTGTCTAGTAAAGGCACACTGGCCTCATTCTTTAGAGATTAACCATATCGCTCATGTGTGCAGATTCTTTCAAGAATTAGCATGTTGTTTCTTTGGGGATTTGCCTTCCGCTGCTGAACTGTAAGCACTCAGAACACCTTATCACATTTTCACATGCTTCTCTTTCTAGAAAAAAAAGAGAAAAGAAAGAAAAAAAGGGCCTGCCAAGGCCTGTGCCAGTTAAATCCAAGCTCAGAAGATTTGTTTTTCTTGAGGCGTCAGATTAGATGATCAAACCAAGCTCCGTGTTTTTGGGCTGCAATGAATACCTCTAGAACTCCTAATGAGGCTAATCCCACTGCAGCACATTCCTGGTACCTAATGGGCTTGAGCTCATTGCTCACTTTACCTCGCTTGGGTGCGGGCAGAGCTGAGTGAGTGAATTGTGAAGCGGGCAGTCAGGAGTGCAGCATTAGTAGAACAGCAGACAACATCAAAATGGGACAACGTGAGGCGCAGCAGGTCACAAAAATACCAGTGGACATCCACCACTCAGGTAACATCCACCACTTTTAAATCCATTCAGATCTATATTAACTGAGGTATATATCACCTGGGATGAGTTATATTATAATATAGACTTTACAGTGTGCACACACCTTTATAGTTTTTGTTTTTTGCTTTTATTGACTGTTTTGTGCTAGCAAACGTCTTTAGAAAACTAAAAGAAAAATATATAATAGTACAAGGAACTCTAGTGAACGTTTCTGAAAACAGTACGTCTTCTCTTTCTTAATCAGTAATCAGTTCCCTTCCTGGCATGATCTTTGTCTAAAGATGATTGTCATGTACCAACTTAGAGAACTTCACTGCACATGCAGAGTGACAGGTTGTTTCTGTGGTACATGTTAAATATTAGAAGGATTCTTGTTTTAAAGAACGATAGCATTGCCAGGATATATTTTGTCAGATGGATCAGTATTTTCATAAACATGGCCTGCTCTGCTAAGACCAGCAAAATGAAGTAGTTAATTCTTTCTTATATAGGGTCAAACACTTAACTGGCTTCCTATGTATATATTTTTTTTGTCTTCAGCCCTAAAATGAAAATGCTTAACCAATAATAAGATGCAAACTCAGCGGGGCTTATGAGTGTACACACAAGTAATTATAACCTTCCTCAAGCTGAGGGCATTTTTATTTCAGGAAAGAATTTAACTCTGAGTGATACATGTTCTGATTTATCTTTGTGGGAAAATAGTTATACATTATATAGTGGTGAAAATTGAAAATATCTGATAAAAACTATTTAAACAAAGTGTCTGCTGAATGAACAGTGAACTCAAATCAAATTGCTGTACATAGGAATATTAAATTCTTTCAAATATGTTTTTCCCTGTGTTTCCATTATCAGATTATTACCTTATTCATTTTTTCCTGCATCGGCCATGCAGTCTGCATAGTTCTCCATATGATAGGTGGACCAGCGTGCATACATTTCGGGGGGGCACTGCATTTTTTTATTTGCAGTCCTTGGCTAGTTATCATGAGGGTCAGTTGCCTTGTCCTTGCAAATGTGCAGCAGGAGAAAAAAGCCACAGAAATCATCTCTTCTGCTCCCCTGCCATCTGCCACAATATATACGTTTCTTTTGCCTAACCACCTCACCCTCACTCTCACTCTTCTAGGATCACCTCAAAATGTATCTTTTTCTCTGTTGCCTATAATTTGTAGTTTTGCTATACAATCACACATTTATTTCTTTTTTTCCTTGTCTTTCGGCAGTCTGACTGCCCACTACAGTACTCTAGCTGGTACTGCCTGCACTTCCGGCTGCTTAACCTACCAAGTGTTTGGTAATGTACTACAGTCTTCATGTGTACGAGCAGTGCTATAATTACTGGTTAGGGTCAATAATACACTGAACTCAAGTGAGACAAAACCCCATAATAGTGTGTTATGGAGTTCTATCTCACTTTCGCATTCAGTCATGGTTTCACTCGGAGAGCTAAACTATAGCACGGTACTACAAAAAGCCAGTAATTAAAACAAAACATGGAAAATTGTATTTATTACACTTCCTTGGTGTGTGATGCCTACACAAACCTCTCGAGTTTAGCTCTTGGGGTTCATGGACATCACACCAATTGAGCATGTAAAAGTGACCTCACCATACACTAGATTTCATACATTACTCTAGGTGTATTGTTCAGTTTTATTTTCCCTGTGTTTCATATGTTGTATTTCTTGTTGGGGGGGTTCTCCACTGTGGAGCATTTTGACACTTGTTTTGTTTGAAAGAAATTATGCAAAATACATGGTTTTGCATTATTTTGTACTGTACATGGAGTGCTAAAGGCTGAATGGACTACTTCAGATTTCAATTCTACCTTTTGGTCATGTTTCATTATTGACAGATATAATTCGGTTTATAGGACACACAATACTGCAGACACATTTCAGACTAGCTAAAACAGAGTAGTTTTATTCCAATCAATGTTAAGGAACTGAAGAATTTCAATGCCGACTGACCCCATCCCCCCACTCCTCCAGATGGTACTGTGTCAATATCCACGCTTCATGACATAGTAGGTAGTACAATGTTTAAACACTGTGACATGGTTTCTTTTAAAAATACAGCTTGGAATTCCTCATGCTGCAGTAAGTCCAAGCTGTCATTTATTTGTTTGTCTTTTTCTAACCCTTCATTTACATTGCATTTGCTGACATTCAGCTAAGAATGCCCATGCAGTTGATTGCTGTGTTGCAGGTAGAGCACAGGTTATCAGCAGGAACGCGGCATCAAATAATGTCAGGTGTTTTGTTTGGAGGCTTGATGCCATTAATACAGCAGAAGGACCAGGAGGAGATAGTGCTTGGAGAGCCCTGCTGATCTCAGAAAAAGACCCCAAGGATTGGTATATATTGAAAAGGGGTTTAGAGAGACATTCAGAAATCTGTTTCACGCTCACTGCAAGATATGCCAGTTCTGACATATACTAACTCAGATGTTCGAATTTTATGAAATGCCCCATAAACTGTAGGACAACTTGAATGCTAAAAAATGCTTTCTTTTTTATTGCTGTTGTTAATTAAATGGTAACTAAAGTCATATATCTCTATCCAGATTTTGTACTTGTTCGCTCATAGACTGCAGGTGCAGTAGGCAGACTATTGAAATCCTTATTTATATTCAGATCCTTAGCAGTCTAAATGTTAATATAACTTGGCTGTGGAGACAGATGGAAGTAGGTTATTATCCCGCTAGCCAGCTATAGTAACTTAAATTACTTGGTAAGTCGTCCAGGCTGGCAATGAAAAGCTTCCCACCGTTTGTAGTGCTTTAGTGAGCAGGAATGTCTAGTTTTGTATTAAGGAGTCCCTAGCTGTAACTGAACTGGTGACAGAACATTTTGTCAACTGGAATCATAGGGAAGAACCTAACCCCTCCCACCCCCCACCCCCACACAAACACACACTGTAAACTTCATAATTTGATGCCATTTTCAGTGTATTCACTTCTAATAAGCGTAAAAAATACAATATACCCTTTTGGCAAGGCTGTTTCATCCCAAGGATGACACACCTGGCAGAACAGACCATGAAAGAACGGAAAATGGGTGAATCAAAAACTGTAAATGGGAAGATGAAAGATTCATTTCAGAGAAGCACAAAATTGTTCTAGGGCCGTTGTTTTGACATTCAATAATTTGAAGTTGATTTTGAGCTACTACTGTATTCTGTCACATTTCCTAAAAGAGCTGAAGATGGTATTTAGAAACCCTTTTTTCCACTGGTGATGTTATATTAGCTAATTAGCTCATTCTTTGATTTATTTATTTATTGTTTGGTAGACTAGGCCAACATAAATTTTGACTAATACTTATGGGCTATTTTTACCTACACTTGCAGGTTGTGGGACAATTTTGAATTCATTAAACAAAACATCTAGATAATTTGAGGCATCACCTTGGTGACTTTATTTGTGGCTAAAACCTGCAATTTTGTATTCAAAATGTATCTCGGTTCTGACAACCTGGGCTGTGCCCCACTCTTGGGACGTCAGAAGTGGAGGCTATGAATAAATCGACATCTGAAGCTCTTACACATGTACAAATGAAAGGATTGGTTGTGCACAGTAGTGACTCGTTAGACTACTTCCCTTGCTTCTTGTGTCCAGAGTGCAGGTCACATGGGGTTAGGGCTTATTTTGTTTGGAACAAGTCTCAAGTGAAGAGGTCTTGCAGGTAGCAGTCCATAGCAGTAAGAATGTTAGAGATGGAAGAACATGGCAGCGGTGCCAGGATAAAGCGTATTTCTTCACCTGGTTTGAGAGCCTGGAGCTCAAGATGGCAGTCTCGCTACCAAGTTATCCTGGTGAGGTGGCCTTTTCTGCTACAAATTAGTTAAGCTTGTTGGGTGGTTCTATTTTGGCAGTGGTCAACTATAACTACCTTTCACCTAAAAGAAACATGCCCGAGTGAGTCCTCTGGCCTCTACTCCCTCACTAGGGCTACTGAGCTAGTCCACACTTCTGAAATCGTTTATGACATTTTCCAGATTCTACTATCACAAAAACTAGCATCCAGGCCATTACTAGTGAGGAACCCCCCAAATGCAAATTCTGTAAGGGAGATATAAACAGTGTGGGGCTATGGAAGAAGGGAAAGACATGCAGAACAGGATTTACAATCCTGATGGAAACAGTTGATTTTTTTTTGCACTTCTTGATTAAAAAGTATTTAAAGCAGGAGTAATTTAATCATGCTTTTCTACATATAAAGCCTCAGCACAATATGAGAAGAATTTGCCAGTTATTGGTAGGTATTATTAACATAGCTTATATTTTCTCAGAAGGCAAAATATCTCAGTGTTAATGTGGTACTAAGTGATATCATATTCAAAGTCAGTCAAACCATGCTTTTTGTGTGAAAAAAAAAAAATATTTCCCTTGGAACATTCTCCACATTTTCCTGCTCAGCATTATGCCGTCTTCTGGAGCCAGAAGTTAATTAAGGAACCTTGCATATCTGTTGCATGATACACATCTACTCACAGTGAATTGTAAAGAGCAAAGCTGGAGTTGATTGTAAAGAACTGAACAAAAAATCAGGTTAAATTGAAGCATTCACAGTGATCCTAAGTCCCTGATGTAGACCTGCCAAGTCTACCATGATTCCAGTGTTGGCCTTAAGCAGGTTTGAGCTGTCTCACTCTTATTAGATTATGATGGAACATTGAAAGACTCATGACTCACAATGCTGAAAGCTTTTGTAGCCATTCAGCTGCTCAGGCTACTGCCAAGTATGGTGAAGAGAATGAGACATGCTGGCCTACCTGTCAACATTTGGAAAACACGGGGTTGCATTTTCTGCTGCCCTACAGATTGCCACAAGTGTGACACAAGCTCCAAGGCCAAATCACTTTTGCAATTGTAGAGCCTTTCTGGACCAGTTTCCATATTGGGAAACTGTGGTGCTAATTTCTGTGTGTTTCAAATCCTGTAGCCAATTAGAGCCATGAGTTTTGAACCCACTGCAACTGGATGAAATGCTTAGGGCCCACAAGTTGGCAGCCTTAGCAATCCGCAGTTACAAAAATGATATTGTATCTCTTTTTTCATATAGCTTTTTTCTCACTGGTCAGCTTGGGCAGGCTTTGACAGTCCTGTTTCCAGCCTTTCCACTCGGCATTTTACCTCAGTCATGACTAGGACCACTAACACCCCTACGTATAGCCCCTGGTGTCGGGGCCAGGCAGTGGTGGGGGGGCTGCCCTCCCCCCCACACAGAGACACACACCCAGTACTGGTGTCCCGGTTGGGTGGCAATATGGGGCAGTGGGCTGGCAGGTAGAACTTCATGAAGACAGAGCCTACCATGTTCCAGTTTTCTCCCATAGCCATGGTGGCACGGGAAATGCATTTGCATGGAGGTGTGCATCCATCCTGGAACCAAGGCTCCCCTCCTCTGACCTCAGTCTGCTACTTGTCGACAGTTGTACCACCAGGCCTCCACCTGGTGGCAGGCAAGCCGAATCGACCCCAATGTGATCTAATAGGCGAGAGCTGCAAGGCAGCTGCTTGATCCACTCCCAGCACCCCACGGGCCGACTCCTGGCAACCTGAGCTCATTCCTGAATTTGGGTCACTGGCGAGGTGAGGTAAAGCACATGTCATCTCAGCCCTCTGTGCCACTGGGCCGGTCCATAAGCGATGCTGCGTTTTAAAGGAAATATGTTATTTAATTCTGATTAAAAAAATAATAGGGGGTTACTGCTAAATGAGTGGGGGATGGGGGTTAAAGAAACATGAGGGAGTATGGTTTGAGGTGAAGCTCCTGGCTAGCTAGATCTCTGTTTGTGCTTTGAAGAA
Organism: Neoceratodus forsteri; assembly: GCA_016271365.2. Taxonomy (NCBI): domain Eukaryota; kingdom Metazoa; phylum Chordata; order Ceratodontiformes; family Ceratodontidae; genus Neoceratodus; species Neoceratodus forsteri. Next base: position 1,476,573,802 of record CM057453.1, on the reverse strand, counting down.
AACAGACCAACTTAGCCTGTGCACTGGTTTCTTGTGTTTTATTTAGGAGAATGGTAACACTTTACATCAAGTGGCAGCATTACACATGAATTCCACATGGTTTACACGCGAGTTCATATTGAGTTATACTGCTTACTGATATGCAGCCCTTTGAAGTGCCATCTGAATTACATGTACTTACATTTTGTTTAACATGTACCAGTGTCTGTAAGTGATGCAAGCACACTGGCATAGTTACTGTATGTGAACTATGTAAGCAATAACCCGCTGGTCGTTACAGAGCATAGGTTTCTTTCCAGGTGAATTGGAAGGCACAAGGCCAACAGCTGAGTGTCTTTCAGGGCACCTGGAAGAGTCGATAGTCTCAAGGAACTAGTGTACTGCAGTGGGTTGTTGCACTTAAAAACATAAAAGTTTTTGTTACGGTGAAAGTTTTCTTTTCTTGTACTTAGACTGCTGCTACAGTATGTAGAGCATGTGGGTTTAATGAGGAAGGCTGAATTTCTTTAAATGATTCCAGGATGTATATTTATTTCGAAGAAACCAGTGCCCTGCTGTGGTTACTGCATTCAAAAAGTGGGAAAAATATTTATTTAAATGGAAAAAGGGTGTATTTATGTTTATTTTATTTATTATTCTTTGGTGACCAGGTAAGGCACACTAGGCACAAGTCCTTGTTTTCAGGGGTGACCTAGTGGTACTGGGGAGGTTAGAGACTTGCTCAGTCACTCAGTGTGCAAGTGGAGGTTGTAGGAATAAAACCCAGGTCTGCTGGATGTCCCAAGCTCATATACAGCTTGTTATTCTAACCTCTAGACTATACTGCCAGCCCAATTTAGACTTACTAGGCAGATTAGAGTAGGTTAGTTACAAACTGTGGGTTCTAGGAAATGAATCAGTGGTTGGGTAATGTGTTTTGACCACTGTAAATTTGATCATAGGAAAGATACAAGCCCTTTAGGCAAGTTTGCCCATATTGGCTCATCACTTCTCAGTGACAGTAGCCCAGTTTCTTACTTTTAACACATTGTTCATCCACGAGCTTCTTAAATACTACCATATCTCTACAGCGCACCGTGCTGCTCTGCAGTGCATTCCAAGCACTCACCAACCCTTTGTTTAAACCACATTCTCCTTTTTCTGGTTTTGTATACTTTTCCCTTTAGTTGTAATTCATGAGATCTAGTGCCATGAACTGATACTTTAGCTTCAGTTTCAAAGTATTCCATAATGCTTTATTTGGATGTCCCTTAATAAATAAGATATAAATCACCCATAAGTCTCCTGTATGTATTCCAGGAAACATATTCAAGCTGGTTAATCTTTGTTCTTATGTGAGCTTCCGCAGCCCTGTTACCATTTTATTGCTCTCCTCTGTACAGTATGTACACCTTCCATTTTCTTTATACTGCCATTATTCTGAGGTGCTCAGAATTGGCTGCAGTACTCCAAGTGTAGTCTCACAAGAGCTCCACAAAGGGGCATAACAAGCCTTTTATCCCTGCTTGCTATATTGCCTCTTGTGCATCCCAGGACTCTGTGGCATTTTTTATCAACCTCGCTACAGTGCAAATCAGAATTTACATTCTGTGTCGTCTTTATTCCAATGTCACTTTCAGAGCTGGTCTGCCTAATTTCTTGACCTAATAATGTATGTCTTGCTCTCCTGTGTTCATTTTCCACGTGCATCACAGCACACTTTGCTAGACTGAATTCAAGTTTATTTCCTGTTGTCCATGTCTCTAGGTTACTGGCTTTGTCTCTTAGTTTTTGTATTGATGTTTCATTATAAAATGGCATGAAAAATCCCTGGGTTCCGATTGGTCAGTCAGGGGCTAGACCCATGATGTTATCCCAGCACATCACGGATCTTGTCCGGCACACACATGAATGACCACATTAAATGTTAGAAAAATCAATCCATCGTCCATGTCCAACTTGCTCAAACTTGGCATGGCTGCTGTGGCTTCTGCCACTACTTAACTAATTTTTGTCTTAATGAAAATCCATGCCTACCAACATCACAACAGACATCAAAACACATTCCACATAATGATAATCTGCCTAACCTGACACTACACTTTTAGAGTAGCATTCCTTAATTTTTTTAAAACTAAAGTAATTTTTCCTCAAAGCCATCACTGTGATCAACTTCACGCTCCTCTCCCTGATCGGCTTCTGCTGTCCCTGCCCAGTTCTGGACACACTGACACTCAAGTTCTGCTCTCCCCATCCGCCCTGAAGAGGCTGAGCACGTGTGCTGAAGAAAGCTAACTGCACTTCAGTTACCCACTCTTAATGCCCTTTTTTCTTATTAGTCCTCTTTCTTTTTCTTCTCTTGGTAGAAAACACACAGCAACTATACCGGGAGAACCACAGGCAGAAAGTTGTCATCGCAGTATGAACAATGAGTGTGGAAGGGGCAGGTGGGTGAGCGTCCATCTTTGAGATTCACAGAAATTAAAAATCAAGAGAAACCAGCAGACAAACACCAAAAGAAAAATACACAGGAACAGAAAGATGGGGGAGACAAACAACAACTGTATACAGATGGAAGGAAGGTGGGGCAAAGCCACAGAGCCACACATCGTAGCAGCTCCATCTAGTGGCCAAAACAAATAATCAGCACTATTTTTTAAGTATGCCTACCCATTGAAAATAAGACAATCAACTTTTAATACATTTTGTAATCTTTTTCATTTCTTTGTTTACAAATGTGCCATTTTATAATTATAGTAATGCACGGCAGGGTGTGTTTCATGCTGGGATAAGTTCATGCTTTAGTGTTGGACACACTCGGCCTGCGGCCTTGTGCCCAGCACACAAGACATGACATTATCCCAGCACAACTCTCGCCCTGTTGTGCATTATTGCTTTTGTGTCATCAGTCGACTTTGTCAGCCAAATAGTCTCACTGCATGTCTTTGTCGAAACATAGATATTAAATAATGTGGTCCCAGTACCGATTCCTGTGGCACCCCCACTTGTAACTACCCCCCACTTGGACAGATGACGTCTCAAAGTCACTCTGTTTTCTTTCACCTAGCCCTGATTCCACCCAGCTTACCAGCTTGTCATTTAGCCCTATGTCCTGCAGCTTCGAAATTAGTTTGAAGTGCAGCATGCTATTAGATGTCTTGCTATAGTCCAAATAAATTACATCCACTGCAAAACCCCCATCTATGGCCCTGCTTACCTTTTCAAAAAAATTTAGCAGATTTGTTTGGCATGATCTCCTTTGTCTAAAACCTTGCTGATATTTGTCACAGACTGGTAGTTGCTCATCTCAAGTTCCTCTGTAATGATTGCTCACAGTAGCTTACCCACTACAAAAATTAGACTCACTGGCCTGTAATTCTTATAGTCAGATTTTGCCCCTTTTTCAGATAATGAAACAAGTGCAGCCTCTCTCCAGCTTCTGACTACTTGCCCAGTGTACATAGATTTTTGGAAAATAGCTGATATTGGTGCATCCTGTTCCTCTGCTAAATCCTTTATAACTCTGGGATGCATACTGTCCAGACCCATTGCTTTAGTTGGGTTTAATGATTAACATTTTTTCATTATGTCAGGCTTACTTATTATCAGCCTAGTGTTAGCAGAATCAGTGTTTCCAGCTATTTTACCCCCTTTTTACCTCTGTAGATACTACAGGAAAAGGAGGTGAACTCTTCCACCATTCTCTCTCATCATTTATTATTTTTCTATCTTTGTTAGGAGTCCTACCTGTGGTTTCATATTTCTTTTTTTCATTTATGTATGTTCTTTAGTCCCAGCAATGGCAATCATATCTCCTCCCTCTTCCCCTCACCAATTAGTTTAAAGATTCTTGATGCTGTTGTTAGTTCTTTACCCCAGTACTCTTGTGCCTTCCTGGTTTAAATGTTGTCCATCTGAGCTGAATAACCGTTTGTTACTTTCAAACCTGTCCCAGTTTCATTGGGGTGAAGTCCCTCCCAAATACTATGGGCCGATTCTCAAGGGACTGGCTACAATCAGCGCCAAAGCTGACTTGCGTAGCGCCTATGCACTGGGGACCCTGCACCTGATTCTCTATGGGGCAGGGTCCCATAACTAAATCCCATGACTTGTGCCAACTCGAGCAGTGTGCCAAAACAGAGGTGCACCTGCACAAGTTGCCGCAAACCTGTGGCATTGCATAGTGGTAGGGTGCAAGTGCTCCCCAGCCTGGATTCCCAGTAATAAAATGTGACAGCCCTGCAGGACTATCGTTACCTCCCCCAGTCCTGCTCCCCAGTAGTAATGAATGAAAAGCTTCACTGGGCTATCGTCCCCTAAGTCCCAATCCCTATTTACAATTAATTATAATGCCCCACAGGCTATTGTCCCCTAAGTCCCAATCCCCATGTGCAATTAATTATAATGCCCCACAGGGCTATTGTCCCCCTAAGTCCCAATCCCCATGTGCAATTAATTATAATGCCCCACAGGCTATTGTCCCCTAAGTCCCAATCCCCATGTACAATTAATTATAATGCCCCACAGGGCTAGTCTAAGTCCCAATCCCCATGTACAATTAATTATAATGCCCCACAGGGCTATTGTCCCCCTAAGTCCCAATCCCCATGTGCAATTAATTATAATGCCCCACAGGGCTATTGTCCCCCTAAGTCCCAATCCCCATGTACAATTAATTATAATGCCCCACAGGGCTATTGTCCCCCTAAGTCCCAATCGCCATGTATAATTAATTGTAATTCCCCACAGGGCTATTGTCCCCCTAAGTCCCAATCCCCATGTATAATTAATTGTATTTCCCCACAGGGCTATCGTCCCCCTAAGTCCCAATCCCCATGTACAATTAATTATAATGCCCCACAGAGCTATCTTGCCCCCCATCCCAGAACCCCAAGTAATGAATAAGAAGCCCATGTGGGCTAGGGGACACCCCCCAAGCCACGATCCTCGTTCCCTGAAATGTTCCTGTTAGGGTGTGTTACGTAAGGAAAAATGTACCGCAGTACCTGTAGCCCTGGTGGTCTAGTGGCCCCCCCCAAACAGCAGTGCTCTACCACCTGCTCCCCTGACCCGTACCCAGTTGTCGGCCTGCAGCCCACCTCTCACTGCCACAGCCAGCTGCCAGGCTGACCTCTGTAGAGCATGTACTACTGTAGAAAGTATCAAGCTGGAGTGAATGACAGCCACTGTCATTTACTGAGTGCGTACTATATGCGAAGAGTATCGCGGCTCATACAGAGCTCAATCAACAGCAGGCCATGCCAGTGATGAGGTTAACTGTGACACAAATGATGTATGGGTCAGAGAAACGAAGTGGTAAGAGCACTGCCGAGTAAGGGATAGAACCACTAGAGCCGCAAAATCATACTGACCCATTTCATATAACACCTGGTGAAATGTTTCCGAACGAGATGGTGTGGAAAGATCGCTTCAGCCCTGCGCCTCCTGTTCGCTTGCTCGGGGTTTGGGATAAGTCAACAACCTGTGGGCGTCATGCCTACATGGGGATCAGAGACAGGGGACAACTGTGAGGGAGCCTGATATATCATGGGATTGGGACTATGAGATGATAGCCCTGAGAACTTTCATTCATTACTACTGGGAGGCGGCACTGGGAGGGACCACAGCCCAGCAGGGCATTTAGATTACTTATTACGGGAGGCGGGACTGAGCCCCCACCTATAGGGACTTTGTAGGGGGCACATTGCCACACCACCGGGTGGATGCAAAGTACACTTACACCAGCTATTAGCTGGTGTAGGTGTGCTTTAGCGGATGTCTTCTGGGGGTTGTTATAGAATTCTGACTTGGGGGATGTGGCAGTCTCCCTTCCAGAATAGTGCGTAACTGCTGCCATAAACCCCCTAGTGCCATGCCGCAGGGGGGTTCTGGCACAACTGGTGGCTTAGGTCCACTTTGGCACAAGCAGCCTGTGACATGTTGCAGGCTGCTTTGCAGAATATCTCTTGTCGCAACTCATGGCACAAAGTGCTACTTTCGCCATTCACATTGGTGCAAGTCACTTTGTGACATGTGTAACGTTTTGAGAATCGGGCTGTAGATCTTCTCAACCAGACATTCAACTGTTCAGTACTCTTTGTTCACCAGCACTAGGGACAGGTAATATTTCACAGATGATTATATTACATCCTCTCTCTTTTAACTTTCCTCCCACCTCCTTGAAATAACTTTGTATTTCCAATTCTGTTTTTTTTTCCAGCATCATTTGTACCTATATGTAGTAGTACAGTTGGTTTGTTAGGCCCATTAGATAATCCATCAAGGTTCTCTTTAATATCACGTATACCTGCTCCTGATAGGAAACTCACCATACAATTTTGTTTCCTCCTTACAGATGTTCTTGTCTGTATATCTTAATAGCGAGTCTCCAGTGGTGGAATTTCCTTCCCTGCTGCAGATGATGGTTGCCTCTGCCCGCTGCCCTCATTTGTATTTGCCTTGTTATTTATAATAACCTGCCCTATATTAGTACTTGCAAATGTTGTCACTTCTGCCTCTGCACATATCACCACACCACCCTGCCTCCTGTCTGTACCCCTTCATCTTGTCCTCCATTTTCTAATATTGCACATTTGTTTTGCAAGTTTATAGTTTCTTTTTCTTGGTCATACCTGCACCTCCCTTTGGCTCCCCCATCACCAAGCACCATTCTTCCACTGTTTTGTCTTCATTCTCTCTCCCAGTTTGATTCCTCACTGGTAGTTTGCTCTCTTTTGTCTTCCATAGCCTTGTTTACCATGCCACCATTTCTTTTTCTAATGTAGGTTGCTGCCTGTTCGCTCTCCTGAAGGCACATACTGATGTTAAGCACAAATTGCAACAATGTGTACATCTCCATCTGAAATTCCACTTGTTTCTTTAGCCTACTATTGTGCTTCTCTAACTTCTTTATATATACATACTTTTTACATATGAAATCCCCAGCTTGTTCAGTGTAGTCGTACATTTTACATTCACCAAACTGTACTTAAATATCCTCAATGATTTTGTCTTCTGACATACTTTCGGTTTGCAGTTCAGATAATCCTAGCCTGCTATCACACCTGCCAGTTGGCTGGCAAACACTGCTTCTACTGCCCTTCCTCCTCTAACCAAGCTGACATTTGCAGAGGGATGGCATTATCAGGAAAGACCCATAAGTACCATGGACCTAGCATGGTCCTCAGAAAACCCAAACAATGTTAAGACATGCCCAAACTATCTCCTATAAGGAGAACATGCTGGCATTTTAATTTAAAAGTCACCACCACTTAAAACATTTACGGAGTTGTAGCTCTTGTTTTCTGTAGTCCACCAGTAGCCGCTTGACTACAGTTCCCAAGATACCTTGCAACTACAGTAGGAATTACACTTAACCAAGTTTAGATAATACAGGGGGATCCTTTCTGATTTTATTTCAAGGTACACAGAGGCAGACTGGCAATAGAGATGCAGAGATACAGATAATCACAGATTGCTAACCAGAAATAAGGGGTTGAGATTTCCTGTGCTTGCACGCACCACTTGCACTGACATGCCCTCCTCCTTCCTAGCACTTTCTTAAACTCCATTTTATAACCTAAATTTGTCCTTCTGCTGTTTTGGTGTATGGAATATGTGGTCCATAATACCCCTGATGAAACCGCATGTCTCAGCTCTTGAACCTTTAAATAAAAAAGAACTTGTATTCACTTTTTCATCTGCCCCCCCCCCGCCCGAGAAACAGTGTGGTGTATTGGTTAGAGCATGGGCTTGGGAATCAGGAGACTCAAGTTCAAATTCCCCCTGAACCACTTACTCACTGCGTGACCTCAATTAAATCACGTAAAAGAAAGCTCGTGAAATCAAAATGCCCTCACCCAACTACAGCTAATCCCTTAATTAGTACTTTTAGATCATAAATTTATGTTTTGAAGTACCTTACAATATGAATTTTTTATCATGTAACTAGTTCTTTGTAACTTCCATATACAAAGGCTCTCTCTTTGCTAATGCTCCCTGCCAACCAGTGACGGTGTCGGCACGGCACAGTAGCATGGAGCTGGCAGATGCCCATGAGATGGTAATGGGCAGCCTTTGTATACAAATGTTGTTAAAGAGGATTACATATAGGATAAAAACTTGATTAAAGGCACCCAAACAGATAATTTACAGTGTAAAACACTAACTCCGGATTAGTTTAGGCGGGAGGCTCTTAGATTTCAGGGTTTCTTACACCTCCTAGTACTTGTCACTCTAAGCGGTTAAATTGGGTAAAGTTGGCCCACTGGAAACAAGATTTTGCATCTCAGTTGAGTTATTCTGGGTAAGTAAATTGCAAAATAATCCCATTTTGAATTAAAATCTGAATAATCTAAAAACTGTAAAAATGCACTCATGATAAGACATCCTCTGAAAATGTTAACGACTGGAGAGGTTTCATTGGCAGGTATGCATGAGGTTGTTTGAAGTACCTCATATCCAGGCTGAGATCAGATTGTAGTTTTCTGCCTTGTAGAAGAATGCTGATAAAACATGCATGTAGTTTTTTTGAGGGCTGTTCTAAAGTCGACACCTAATAACAGGAGCTTTGAAGGATATATTTGAGTTACCGGTGCTCATGGACCCCAAAATTTGTTTTAATATGTTCTCACACCTGTGCTTGATGGCAATAAAGCTAAACATATCTTTGGTATTTTCTGGTAGTGCCAAAGACGGGTTTCACCAAACAGTGGGTCACACCAGATCCCCCATGGCCTGGAACTGGAGCAGTAGGGTTATTGAGGTGTATAGGATGGAAAAATTGTGCATTGTTTGAGGATGAACAAATGTGTTTCAGGGTTGTGGTGGAATCCTTGAGTAATATTTACTGTGTGCTATGAGTGAGTTTCTACCACAAGCTGAAGATGTACTTACTATGCCTTTCTAATTGGTGACCCTGATGAAATGGCTATCGTTTAAAGTAGGTAGTGACAGATGTCCAGATCTCTGGTATATATAGAGGGTTATGCACGTCTGCACATGAAGAACAAGGTGGTAATTTCATTAAGTGAAGATGAAGGCAGAGTAAGCTACCAGGCCGAATGCCAAGAGGTTTATCCTGCCTGCAGCTTCATGAGATGAATGTACCACCATGTTCTTCACAGGCACCCATGTCTAATGAGTTATAATACATTAACTAGGAAGAAATACATTTACAAAACCGAGTGCAGGAGATTAGTGAAATATAGCTTTTATCAAAAGAAACCAGTCCAGATTTTACCAGGGTATTTCTTATAGGGTATCCGATTCTGACTGGGAGTTCTTGTCCAGGTTTTTTTCTGCTGCTTTCTGTGCTGCAGTACTTAGGTTTCTTGCTGCTTTCTCTGCTTCTGGAACCAAGTGCCTTGTAAATGACAGGAATCTATGTTTTCCTTGATAAACATGTATTTTTTCTCCTTTTCTTAAGTAACTATACCTGTTCATTTGAAAATGGTGTGCTTTCTTAGACCAGCTGCTTAAGGTGTTTTAGTATACTACAGTTAGTTTTTTTTTAGGGTAACTGCTCAATTTGTTTCAGTTGATTTGTTGATTGTATGAACACAATGCTTTTGAGCATTTCTACTTAAAAGATTTCTCTAGCCTGTTTTATGTCCTGTATGCTGTTGTTTTTTTTTAGGACATTCTCTTTCATTTAGTTTAAGTGTGTTAAGCGGTGTAGCTAAGTGAGAGAGAGAGAGAGAGAGAGAGAAAGAGACAGAAAGCAGTCACCAGCTTCCTTAAAGCAAGGAGATGATTTAACAGACTACACTGAATTGAAGTATTATTTTTTGGGCCTGTTTAAGTAAGTAGGAATCAGTGTTCTGATTCTCTGTTTTTGGGATTTATTTTTCTTAATGTAACTTTAATTTGCCAGGAAGAAAATCTAGCTGGGAGATATTTGCAGTCATTTGGGACTAGACCTGTTAGTTAATCTCTGTGAAATAGGTGTTTGATAAGGGGAGGAGCTGAAAGGAGCCTGAGAAACTGTGGATTTAAAACAGGAATTGTCTGTGGACTCTGTCTGCTGTAGCTAAGTGAGAGAGAGAGAGAGAGAGAGAGAGAGACAGAGACAGAGACAGAGACAGAAAGCAGTCACCAGCTTCCTTAAAGTGAGGAGGTGATTTAACAGACTACACTGAATTGAAGTATTATTTTTTGGGCCTGTTTAAGTAAGTAGGAGTCAGTGTTCTGATTCTCTGTTTTTGGGATTGACTTTTCTTAGTTTAACTTTAATTTGCCAGGGAGGAAATCTAGCTGGGAGATATTTGCAGTCATTTGTGACTAGACCTGTTAGTTAATCTCTGTGAAATAGGTGTTTGATGAGGGAGGAGCTGAAAGGGCCAGAGTTGTAGCTGATTCTTTATGGAGGCGGGTTTACTCCCACTCACCCCCCCTCCACCCCACCCCAAGCACAACATTTCTTTATATCAGGGGTTCTGACATCACTTCCCCAAAACTGCTAAGGGCATACACCTGTTCATATTCTTAAAGGCACAGCACACCAAATAGAGGGTAAAGATACTCACAAGCTTGCACACACTAAACCAAAAACAAAAAAGAAAAAACATCTTAAACAAGAAGGGAGACAGACATGTGGGGAGTGGTGCAATGCTCTGGCTGTGGAGCAGTAGTCTTCTGGGAAACATTCTAGAGACTGCGTTGCTGCCCTATTTGCAGGCACCTCTCTGGTCTGAGGGAGGAGGTTGCTCATCTCCATGCTGACCTGGCAGAGATTCGGGAAACTTCCTCCCTCATCCAGGGATCACCCAGGCCACCACCACTGCCTCAGAGGCTGCCAAGAAAGAGGAGTGGTTGGACCACAGTGGGCTCAGAGAAGGTGAGGGTGGTGGAACAGAGGCACATCCCTCCAGTTGTGCTTCTCCACAATTCATTCACCATTCTGGTGGAGCAAGGTTCCTCTATGGAGGCACCTGTAGTGGAGACCAAGGAGGATGTGAACCCTCCACAATGGAGACCCACAGGAGGGTGGAGACAGGACCCACAGGGAAAGGAAACAACTCCTGAGGGGACTCAATCATTGGGGGTAGAACTGGGGGAGGGAGGGAAAGGAGGCAAGGTGCCTGCCCAGTGCCTTGACTTGGAGGGACAGGAAGCAGAATCCTCAGGATCGTGGAACAGCTGCAGGGGAGTGAGTTTGATGCCATTATCCACCTAGAGACAAATGACTTGGCTAGAATGGGATCATAGTAGTGCAGCAGGAGTTTGTGGAGTTGAGGAGGGTCTTATTCAAGTAGCACACACGGTGACTTTCTCGGAAGTTCACCTGTCTATGGCATGGATGAGGCTAGGGTACTCTGCACCATAGGATTCAATGACTGGTTGAAAACTGAGTGCGGAGCTCAGGGATTTGGCTTCATTGGGGACTGAGGTCCACCTGGAGGATGCAGGCCTATACTGGCATGATGGTTTGCATATGTCCAGGAGGAAATCAGGATCCTAGGTGATAGTTTAAATGCTTGTTGGTAGGCATTTAAACTAGCCAAGGGGAAGGCACTGAAGGAAACAGGAAAGTCCAGCCCCACACCAAAATAGGGTAGTAAGTGAAGTAGACATCAAGGTAGAGAAGTCGATAGGAGCAGGATGGGGGTAAATCCAGAAAAAGGCAGTAAGGACAGGGATGGAGCTAAAGGGTAAGGCCATCAAAAATGGAGGGTGATGAGTACCAATGCCCATAGTCTGTGTAACAAGCTCCCTGAACTAGTGGCCTTAATGGAAGAGGGCACCTGGATATCGTGGCAGTCACAGAAACATGGTACACAGAGAACCATGACTGGGATGTGAACATACCAGGGTACACAAGCTACAGGAGGACAGGGAGGGTAAAAGAGGAGGAGGAGTAGCTCTCTATGTAAGGGAAGGGATCAAAGCAACAGAACTAAATGATAAACAGTGAGTAGATGCGGCACTGTGGGTTACCCTGGAGACAGGCAATGGCACCACAGTCCACACAGGAGTTGTATACAGACCCCATCTCAGGAGAAGCAGTGGACAAGGAAATGATAGAAGGCATCCTTAGAATGGCGGAAAAGGGGAACTATTGTTAATGGGGGACCTGAATATGCCAGATGTTAACTGAAGCACCTTTGCTGCAGCCACATCCAAAAGCAGGGTTATTCTTGATGCCCTACAGGGGCATGCTTCAGACAGCTAGTAGTGGAACCCACTCGGGAGGGAGCAGTCTTAGACCTGGTACTGTTAAATGGGGATGGAGAAAGGATCTCAGATTTAGAACTGGATAGCAGTCTGGGGACAAGCGACCACCAAACAGTGTGGTTCATGATAAACACAGCCATAGAGTTCAGCCATACAAAAGCAAGAGTACTGGACTTTAGGAGGGCTGACTTTGGGAAAATGGGAGAGTGCCTCAGAAATGCACTAGCAAATGGGCAAGAAGGAGGGGTGGAGGAACAATGGGGAAAAATCAAAACAGCCATCACAGAGGCAACAAGCCTTTGTGTGAAGCAAATTAACAAAACAAAAGCGAAGGAAAAAACACTATGGTTCTCAAAGAGGTGGCAGGAAGGTTAGGAGAACAATATAGCATTCAGGAAGTACAAGGAAACACAGAAGGAGCAGGACAGAGAACTGTACCAGTTAAAGCAGAAGGAAGTAGGAAGGCAGTCAGAATAACAAAGGCCCAAACTGAGGAAAAGATAGCCAACTCAGTTAAGAAGGAGATAAAACCTTTTATAGGTACATTAGGGAGCAAAGAAAGACCAAGGGAGGGATAGTGAGGCTTAATAAAGGGAAGGGAGGGTGGGCAGAGGGTGACAGTGAAAAACAGGGTTACTGAATGAATACTTCTGCTCAGTATTCACAAAAAGAAGAGGAGGGAGGTACCTATATCAAAGAATAGAAGCACTCTGGATAGGGAGGTTGATACCAGTCCATTCACAGAAGAAAGGGTTCTGAAAGAACTTTAAAACTGAAGGTGGACAAAGCAATGGGACCTGATGGGATTCACCCAAGAATTCTAAAAGAACTAAGGGTAGAACTAGTGACACCACTGACTACCCTCTTTAACAAATCATGGGAGGATGGTGTGGTACCTGAGGACTGGAGGAGGGCAGATGTGATTCCCCTTCACAAAAGTGGGAGCAAGACAGAGGCAGGAAACTACAGACTGGTTAGTTTGACCTCAGAGGTAGGGAAAATTATGGAATCACTTTTGAAGGAAAGAATTGTTGAGTTCCTAGAGGTCAGTGGAGCACAGGACCCACAGCAGCATGGATTCACAGCAGAAAGGTTGTGTCAGATGAATCTAATATATTTCTTTGACTGGGTGACCAAAGTAGTAGACCAAGGATGGGCTGTGGACAAGGCCTACCTAGACTTTAGCAAGGCATTTGACACAGTCCCACACAAAGATTATTATACAGGTTAGCCAGCCTTGGTGGGCCCCAAGGTGGTAGCCTGGGTAAAAAGTTGGCTGGACAACAGGACGCAGAGGGTAATAATAAACGAGTCCACTCTGAAGAAAGGGGGTTACTAACGGGTACCACAGGATTGATACTGGGACCGGTCCTCTTTAATGCAGATGATACAAAGATCTGTAACAGGGTCGATACAGAAGGTGGGGTGGAAAGTATGCAAAGGGACTTGGCAAGGGTGTAGGAATAGTCAAAGGTTTGGCAGCTTAGATTCAAAGCAAAAAGTGCAAAGTAATGCACCTGGGAAACAAAACCCAGGGAAGAGTACACAATGGGGGTGAGATAATAACAACAACAAAAATGGAAAGGGACCTGGGGTAATCATATCAGATGACCTTAAAGTGGGTAAACAATGTGAGAAGAGCAGTAGGAGGGCTGGTGTGATACTGGGATGCATAGAGAGACATCACCAGTAGAAAACAGGAAGTTGTTATCCCTCTGTACAGACAGTTGGTGAGACCCCATCTGAAGTACTGCATGCAGTTCTGAGATCCCATCTCCCCAAGGACATAGACAGGATGGGGCTGTCCAGAGGAGGGCAACTAAAATGGTGCAGGGTCTGCACCAGAAGACATATGAAGTGAGATTAAAGGACCTAAATACTGTATGTATACCCTCAAGGAGAGGAGGGAGAGGGGACATGATAGAAACTTTCAAGTACCTTAGGAATCAACAAAGTCCAAAGGTAGCATCTTTCAGAAAAAGAGATATGCAAGAACAAAGGGCACAATTTGAAGATAGAGGGGATGGCTCAGAGGTAATGTGAGGAAGTATTTTTTCATGAAGAGGGTTGTGGATACATGGAACAGTCTTCCTTAGGAGGTAGTGGAGTCAAAAACAGTGGGGGAATTCAAGAGTGCATGGGAGAGACATAAGGCAGTTCTAGTGGGGAAGGTAGGAAGAAATAGACTGTTGGTTAACAAGGATCTGCAACTTATCCATTAGGTAGGGAAATGGGCAGACTAGGTGGGCCAAGCGGTCCTTATCTACCATCAAATTCTATGTTTCTATGTGTAGGTTGGTGTTACTTTAATCCTGTTGTAGGCAAGTCCCTCTTACTTTGGCTTTGCAGGCTGCTTACAGAGTGTGTGAGGTCAGCTGGGCGGCAGTGTCACTTTTGTCGTGTTTCAGGTAGGCCACTTTTACTTTGGCTCACAGACAGGGAACAGAGTGTGTAACAGCACCTTTGGGAATAGCAGAGTTTTGATTGACCTATCGATCCATGTTATTCACCAAAGTGACATTACTTTAGTGAATAACAGCATGTTATGTGACCTGTCTGTCAATCAGCTGTCATTCACTGAAGTGACATCATCAGAGTGGGAAACAGAATTTCATCAGCAACAGGAAATTAGTGGGTAATAGGGGCCAGCTATATAACATAAGGTGCAGTGGCGGAGCTAGAGGGGGGCTGGGGGGGCAGTCGCCCCTCCTGGCTGCCTGAGTGTGAGTAGTGGTGCCCCACCACCATCTTTATTCACTGTTTAGTGCCCATTGTGGAGTCCATGATTGACTGAATGGCCCCCCCCAGCTCCCAAATGCTCCCAAACCTGGTTCCGCCACTGATAAGGTGGCTACTTAACCAGTACAATGTTTGTGGATTCACTAGGACAGGAATTTGGTTTAATTTAGCCCCATGCCTATGCACTGTATCCCAAAATATTTTATAGTTCATGAAGGGTTGCCAGCAGCTATTACACACACAGATGTTATGTGGAATTGAAGGGGATAGGGAAAGCTCAGGGAGGGTAAATGAGATTGGGAGAAGTTATGGAAGGCCCTGGGAGGGTAAGTGAGATTGAGGACAGTAGGAAAAGCTCAGCATGATAAAGTGAGATTGAGGGAGGTGAGGAAACCTCAGGGAGGGTAAGGGAGGTGGGAAAGGTGAAGAAAAGCTCAGGAGGGTAAGTAAGATTGGGAGAGGTGATGGAAAGCTCAAGGAGGGTATGTGATTGTGGGATTGAGGAGGTGAAGGAAAGCTCAGGGAGAGATTGTGAGATTTGGGAGGTGAAGGATAACTCGGGAGAGTACGTGAGATTGGGGAGGTGAAGGAAAGCTCAGGGAGAGTATGTGGTATTGAGGAGGTAAAAGAAGGCTCTGGGAGTACATGAGATTGAGGAGGAGAAGAAAAGCTCAGGCAGAGTACCTGAGATTTGGGAGGTGAAGGAATGCTCAGGGAGGTACCCGAGATTGGGAAGGTGAAGGGAAGCTCAGGGAGAGTACATGAGATTGGGGAGGTAAAGGAAAGCTCAGGAAGGGCACATGAGATTGAAGAGGTGAATGAAGGCTGTGGGAGAGTACGTGAGATTGGGGAGATGAAGGAAAGCTCAGGGAGGGTATATGCGATTGGAAAGGTGAAGGAAGGCTCTGGGAGAGTACCTGAGACTGGGGCGATGAAGGAAGTACAAATGTAAACAAAATAACTTTTTGCTCTGTCATAGAGCTCAAATTTTTGTGTCATGGGCTGCTATGGAAAAATGGACCAGTATCCGGTATGTAATACTGCTGTGGCCCCACACATGGTATATTGTGCCACTACAAACTAAGAGACAATTTATGAACCAGTTTAGTTGTGATACTGTGGTCACTAAACTGGATGCAGCAAACAAATGTAGCACTGGGACAAGGAAGTACGAAAAACATTAAGCTAAATTTGCTAACTTTATTTTGAGCTTTTTATGATTATAGAAGGCCTGCAAATATACCATTGAAGGAAATAGTTGCATGGCCACCCCCATGGCTGAAATGGCCAAATGAAGACAATTCTTAGTTTTCAAACAAGGATCAGCTATCCATTAGCTGATCATCACTCCCTCTGCATTCTCAAAATATTTAAAAAATACCTTTTTATACAGTTACTCAGCTGGGTTCTCTGTGTGGTGTGGGACATTTGACCCATCATGGCTCCATCACTGTGACTTTGCCTGACCTGGGTGCAAGAGTGATGGTGGAGCAGTCAGACTGGCAGAATTGCAGCACAGGCAATCGCACAAGAAGTGAAGGGATTTGGCACTATGACATTATTATTTCACTGCTTTATTTGTTTCTTCAGCTGTGTATGGCTTGTCATCCCATTAGGTTTGGTGGTCACCCAGTTCCAACACCACTAACCTCTGTTGTCCTCTATGGCTTGCCCCTCATAACAGGACCTTTTGGGAGCAGGACCCCAACCTTTTTCAAAATTCTTCCTTATCAGGTGCAGAAGAAGGGTTTGTGGCACAGTACTCAAGTGTGGTGGTCCATGAATCAGATGGCATTCAGGAGTATTTGTCCCTGTATAGGTTAGGTCTGGGCCCATCTTGAGTGTGCACATTCCAACTGAGTCCCCACTGTGACCCTCTGTCTTCCCTCATGGCATCACACATTGCCCCCTTTTGACCTCACTCAGATGCAGCGTTGGCATGGAATCTACTCCTTGCGAAGGAGCTAGCTCCCCAGCCCACCATGAGGGTCTGCTGAGGCCCCAACCGATTCCTCACTGGAAAACATTCTCACCAAACCTGTCTGCCTGGCTGCATGCACCTGAGTGTACTCCTAAACTCAGGTCACCTATCTGGAAGTGTTACTTGCTTCCTGTTGGCCATCTATTAAAAATTGTTGATATATATACACCTATAAAAAGACAAAGAGTACGGACTAAGCATCTGTAACAGCTAAATGCAGATTTAATTCAATTAATAAAATAAGGGCTAGGCTTTGGAAGGAATATGAAAGTCAAACTCAAAATATGACTTAAAGGCTTATTGTAGCTATAGAAATCTCAGTAAAACTTAAATAAAAAATCTAAGCAAAAATACTTTAAAGATAGACAATTAAATGACCCATCAAATCCCAACAACGTTTGAAGCTCATTCAGGGAGTTCTACCAACCAATTAAATCAAACAGGAATTGACAAAGTAAGAGTTGGTGAGGCTGTGATGAGTGATAACTTGGAAATAGCTGAAATATTGAATTATTTTTTCACTAATACGGACGGAGTATAAAACTAAAATAGACATGGCTTATGTTAATGGTAAAAATTTGGATGAAAGGAAATATCATGAAAATGTGTAGCTTTTGTCAATTAACTGAAAAGAAATATTTGTATTATTATAGAATTTAGATATCAGTAAAGGTGTGGGATTTGATAATCTTCCACAAAATTATTAAAACATCAGCTAAGCAGATTATGAAAGCAGTAACATATCTTTTAATTTATCACTTTTAAAACCAACTCCTGACAGTTGGAAAACAGCTGTGGTCACTCCATTACATAAGACTGAAATAAACAAATAATTATGAACTATAGGCCAATTTCAGTCCTATCAAATTAGTAAAATTACTAGAAAGTAGCGTTCAATCAGTTAACAAATTCTTGGAAGATACTTTGTTCACAGCAGATCAGTATGGGTTTCATGGGGCGGTACAGCACATTGACAACCTTGGTCAGGTTGACTAGTTATGTTTTTGATAAAATGGATAGAGGATTGCACACTGGGGAAATTTATATCGACCTGACTTAGGCTTTCAACCTGGTGGACCACCAATATTAATAGAAAAAATAAGAAATTAGGGGTAGAATAAGAAGAATCAGCATTTATATAGTGCTTTTCATATACACTGTATACAAAAGCACTTTACAAGCAATGCTATACATGTAGTAAAGTAACTGAACATATAGCAGCAGCCATTTCACACATCAACACCCATACACAGCGTTGGGCAATTGCATGGATCAGTTTTATGGGAAGGGGAATGTTGGCCAGGACACCAAAGAAAGTCCTCTACTCTTTGCAAAAAATGTTTTGGGTTCTTTTACTTCCACCTGAACACCCACCAGGACAGCGCCAGAGATGGGTAGAAGGGACCTTGGTTTAACATCTCATCTGAAGAACGGTACACCCCAACAGTACAGCACCCCCCAATACCATACTCAGATGCCAGTGCTTAGATATGAGCCCAATCCAAGTGTGGAACTAGAGCCCATGACCCTCTAACACAGGAGCTGATGTGCTGCCAATTGAGCCATGCTGAAACCTGATAGGGTCTTATACAGTGAATGGTTTGAACATTACTTGACTAAATGGAAACAGTTGTGAAAAATAGGTTCGAAAGAGTTGGCCTTGATACTTACAGGGGTCCCTCAGGGTTTGGTCTTAGGTCTGCTCCTGTTTTCTATTTGTTTAAACAACCTGTCAGAAATTTGCAAAGGGTATCAACAATAATGTACACGGATGATACGGTATAATACGTGAGGGAAAAACAGGGGCAGACCTAAGACTGAAATGGAACCCCTCTGTCATATGCTACAAAACTGGTTTATTGCAAATGAAATTATACTGAATGAAAAGAAATACAAAACTATGATATTTGGAACCAGACAAAAAATAGAAACAAATGCAAGTAAAATGGTGATGAAAAGGGTTAATGGACATATTTTGGAAGATATCTCTAGCATCAGCTATTTGATTATTACGTTGGATTGGTCTTTCCACACTTTTGGAACATATTCAAAAGATTACAATGAAAGTATATATCATATTGGGTTATTTATATAAAAATAAAATAACCTAACTCCACATGTTAAAAATAATGTGGCTAAATAAGTTCTTTTACCAGCTTTAGAATATAATTCAGATTTTGGTCTTTAATCTTGAGGTACAACTATTCATACATAGTGTACATTGTAACTTTAATAACATTGTTGGGTTTGCTACACTCCTTAAAAATGTTTATCACTGCGATCTTTACCAGTTTTGGAACTTTGTCTCCTCGTTGAAGATTTATTTTACATTGTCAGTATTTTTGCAAAACAAAATTGGGAAAAATATTCTAAAAGCATTAAAACTAGATTAACACTTTCTAATAGTACTAAAATTCTATATAAAACTTCTGCAGATTGCTAGTGAAGCTAGAACTAAAACAAAGATAGCAGAATGCTCATTGTCATATTATGCACCAAAAGTATTGAACAGAATGACAGAAATTAGGTTGATATTGATTAAAGGACAAATGTCTTTAAGAAACTTTTAAAGGGCCATCTTCAGGCTACAGCGATTGGTAATTGCATAGAAACTATTTTATTTTTGGATTCATGAACATATTGTATATATGCAAATATTCATTTTGATGCTATTTTATTATTATCAAGGGGATACGTGATGGTAAGAGGTTTGAGATGTGTAATATCATGAGTGGCAAGTGAGCTCGGGGATATCACGAGTGGTTCCGCTGAGTGATTTTTCCAAGCTCACTTGCCACGAGTTGTGATAGTACACATATCAAGCCCCTTACCATCACGTATCATTTTATACAATAGGGCTTTTACTTATGTTTGTATTTGTTAATTTATTTCATACAGTTTTTGTGGTACCTGTGTTTTTTTCTTCCCGGTCTTCTTCCACAGTGTTTGGCTACTAGAGTAGCTGATGTAGAGAGAGTACTAATATTTTGTGCTGACGTGTACACTGTGGGCTGGATATTCAAAAGGGTTGCGCCATGCGCAATAGGGTTGCGCCTGCGCAAGTCCGAAATTGCGCCATTCTGCCATATTCAGCAGGAGGCAGTTGCGCCCCCCCCAAGGCAAGCTGAGCAACAGCACAATGCAAATGAATGCATGCTGAACTGGAGGGGGAGGAACCATGCATAAACTGCACAGCCCAATATTCAGTGAGCTGTGCAGAGTTGTGCAGGTGCAACCCCCAACCTGTGCCTGCACAACTTTGAGCCCCAAAAAAAAGGAGTAAGTCGAGGGCCACCCACAGGTGAGCTGCCGCATTGCAGGGCACAACACAGCAGCTGCAACCTGTGGCTGGCCCTCAGCCTACTCTCTGTGCCCCCCCTCGCAGCCCGATCGCAGGCAAAAGTGTAAAAATTCCCCCCACCCCCCGACTGGCCCGATCGCGAGCAAAAGCGTAAAAATCCCCCTCCCCGACTGGCCCGATCGCGAGCAAAGCGTAAAATCTCCCCTCCCCGACTGGCCCGATCGCGGGCATAAAGCTAAATAACCCCCACACTAGCCCGATCGTGGGCATAATTGTAAAATACCCCCACCAGCCCGATCGCGGGCAGCACAGAGTCCAGCCCCAAGGACATATCCCTGGTGGTCCAGTGGACGCTAAGCCCGGCGCAGGCTGCAAAATGTTGCAACACCCCCAAGAACAGATCCCTGGTGGTCCAGTGGACCGCTAAGCCCGATAGCAGAGCTGCAAAATGTTGCAACACCCCACCCCAAGAACAGATCCCTGGTGGTCCAGTGGACCGCTAAGCCCGATCACGGGCTGCAAAATGTTGCAACACACCCCCAGACCATATCCATGGTGATCTAGTGTCCCCACCCACCCACCCGAAGCCCTACCACCCGCTCCCCCTCCTGGCAGCGGCAGCATCCACCCACCTGCCACCCCACCACCCGCCGACTGACTGCCCGGTAGGGCTGCATGCCCATTAGTACAGAGCAAGAGCAGAGTGAATGAAAATTCATTCACATATCTGGACTGCCTTGATGGTATGGGCTGCATGCCCATTAGCTCTTGCTCTGCACCAATGCGTGCAGCCCTATCGAACGATCAGTCGAGCGGGTAGCGAAGGCGGCAGGCGAGGTGGGATGCTGCCGCCCCGGCTGCCGGGGAGCAGGGTGGAGAGCCATTAGGTCCACCTGCATGCTAATGGGGCCATAAATAGATGCAAATACCCCCCGCTTTGCAAGAATTATGGCCCCATTTGCATGTCACCTTTTGAATATGGGAAATTTGCATGGCGCAATGGTACTGCACCACCGCAACTTGAATGCTCCACTCTGACCACTTGCGGTGGCGCAAGTTCCACTAGCCTACGCACAGTGGTTGTGGTCGGGTGATATTCAAAGGAGTTGCTCAATAGCTGAACTCCTTTGAATATCGCCCGCCATTACCCTCGCTAGTCCTATTTTGCAGCTAAGGGTCTGGCGCCACAAAATAGCGAGTTTGAATATCCAGCCCTGTATATTTATCTGGTGCATTTTCTCACTGTGTACACTTCAGCTTGCTGAGATCAGTGGATCAAATGACTTCTATTTTACTTAGTGGGATATCAGAAGACCCTATTGTATAATCAGTTACACTGTATGTAGTATGCGTGTTGTAATTTTGTGGTGTTTATCAGTTGTAACCCCCTATTTGCCTAGGCTTGGCTGAAAACATGTCATTTGATTCACTCCACCTTGCTGGTAAATGAAACTAAAATAAAATAAAACAAAATCAGGTGCTCCAATTATTACACTTTTAATTTGAGCCAATGCAGTTCCAAATGAAACTCTTGTTGTAGAACTTCATCAGTTGTTCCCAGAAGCAGTAATGTCAATATACTTTCATTGTTTCTCTTTTTGAGTGAAAAGTGCCTTTGTTTTGCTTCAGTTCAGTTTTATTTTTCATTTTGTTTATTAGACTTCCTTATTTCACTACTAACCATGTGCTACATTCAGTGACACGTCACACCAAACCCATCATTTATACACACTTAATCCCTGGTAACATCTAAAGAAATGGGTGCTAAACGTACCATGTAATACTGAATACAGTATCGCATGCCTGATTACATTATTGAGTTATACATTTAGGAAGCTATATTGCATGCACAGATCCCAGGATAATACAGACAATACAGTTCCCTATGTTCGGGAAAAGTCTTGCAGAGTATATAGAAGGCAATTCAGATATAGTACATATAGCAGGAGAAGGATTCCAGCACTTAATAGGGTATATCTCTCTTGGCCCTACCATGCCTAACAAATTCAGAAGCATCAGTAATAGTGAGACAGTGTATATAATAGGATAGCTGACAATTTTTTGGATTGTTTAGTTTGAAAGAAGGCTTATTTGCTGCATATAATTTAAGAAGACAAACACCTCATTTGTTTTAACATGGTTTTTATTAACAAAACCTGTTTTATGTATGAAAAACTTTCAGCATAACTGCACCTTTCAGAAGAGACAGCAGACTTTTGTTTACTTCTGTTTGTTCAACTTTCTCAAGATTCTGTAGTTTTAATTTATTTCATTGATATTTATAACAAGCATAAATACACAGGAATTGTACATACCTACCAAAACATTAATGCTTATTTCAAGATAAAGATAAAACAATAAAAAGTAAAGAAAAAAAAACAAAAAGGCAGTAAATTACAGTACTTCTGATAATCATATGGAAAATCCAATTAATTGGGGAGGCATATCCTACAGTGGTTGATCAATTTTCACTTAGAAGAAAAATAAAACAAAACATAATTTGTCCATAGGTAATTTGTTCATAGTTACTGTGTGTATAGCTATATATCCATCTAAAATTTCTCTGATATTTTCCCTGAGTTCAGTTTGACCTTTGACATCACGAGGCGAAGCCACGAGTGATGCCATAGGTCAAACTGCTCGAGGGGAAAATATCTGAGATATTTTTGATGGGGGCATTGTATGTTCCATTTATGCAATGGGCCAAGTTTTTTTTCAGTGTCATTTTCATTCTTTAAAAATAGGTATGTCTTTCTTTCTTTTTGTTTCCGGATGACTGAGTGTTGCATTCCGTAAAACTTAACTTTTGCGTATAGACACTGTGCCATTGTGCTGCTGGGGAGAGTGGTAAGTGTAAAAGAGAGAGAGAGTTGGTTGCTTTTTTGTGTGCTGGGGTTTGAAGGAAGTGAATGTTTTGTGTGAGGCTAAAAGTTGTCGTTTTTATGTTGCTTGCACGCATGTGCAAGAAACATAGTGCCATCATCGGAGATTTCGGAGGTGTGTCACCTCCTCCTCCAATTCAGTCAGTGAGCTGGCAGGCGCGGCCCTGTAAGCCAATGCATTTTGGAGCTGTCTATGACCGGCTCAAAATGCAGTGGTGGCTCTGATTGAAAGGGGCTGCGCTTCAGTAGACACCGATGGCGTAGCTCCCCGCAGGCGTCGCGCGCCCGCCGTCCTGTGTAGCCGACAGTACCCAATCCCGCCGGCTGAGCTGCTGTCGTCCTCCCGTAGCTGGTGCCATGCTGGAGCCCACCCCAGCGTGGCAATCAGTTAACTTTGGCGGCCAGGGTGCCCAATCCCACGTCGGCTGAATACTTCCGATCCTTGTGCCATGCTGGGGCCCACCCCAAGCGTGGCAAAGCGATCCTAACGTCTTTTTTGTTTTAAACCTGTAAAACAAAAACAGTCCTTGACACGTCTCTCGGCCCCCACAACCCACACCACCACTGTGCACCCAGCCTCCCCCACCCCCTTCACCCCATACTTACCTCCGGACTCCGGAGGCGATCTTGGTGGACGGGAAACCGTCTGCACTCTTCAAAGCCGACGCGGAACTGAGGAAATGCGGTAAGCTGTATAATGGGCTAGATAGGAGGGTTCAACTTTAGTGCATATCTCAGGTATTTTGGGAATGTTTGCACAAATTTTCAACATGGGTTTTAGGACCCCTTCTCATGAATGATGTCACTGTCATGGCGTTGTTCGGGCCTGAAGGGTGATTTCGCGCGGTGACTGCGAAATCACCGCCGGACTGAACTCACCATGACGCCAGTGACATCAATCATCGAAGGGTCACTTTCATGTTGGTAGTCAAAATTCCAAAATGACTGTTTTACTTAGTGTGCGTTGCGCAGTTCCTACGCAGGCTCGTAAGTTCGCAAAATTTCAATATTTTCACTCCAGATTTTCAACATTGCCATTTTACCACACCTTCTTATGAGCAGTACAGCTGTCATTTTTCACATCTCACCCAAAATGTGTTTCCGCCCTTGTAGCGCAGAATGGTGCAGTCAGTGTGCGAAATCAATGTACGGGACAAATTAAGAAAATCACAGTGACACTGTTCATGAGCAGAGGTCTTAAAATGGCTATGTTGAAAATTTGGTGAAAAAATTCCTAAAGTGACTGTTTTTCGAGCGTGCGTTGCGCAGTTCCTACGCAGGCTCATAAGTTCACAAATTTTCCATATTTTCACTCCAGATTTTCAACATTGCCATTTTACCACACCTCCTCATGAGCAGTACAGCTGTCATTTTTCACATCCTGCTCAAAACATGTTTCCACCCATGTAGTGCTCAATGGCGCAGTCGGTGTGCGAACTCAGTGTATGGGACACATTAAGAAAATCACAGTGTTGCTGTTCATGAGCAGAGATCTTAAAATGGCAATGTTGAAAATTTGGTGGAAGAATTCTTAAAAATGACTGTTTTACGGTGTCGTTGCTGCACAGTTCCATGCGTTCGTGGGTTTGCGAATTTTCAATATTTCCATCCAGATTTTCAACATTGCCATTTTACCACACCTCCTTATGAGCAGTACAGCTGTCATTTTCACATCCTGCCCAAAGCGTGTTTCCGCCCATATGGCGCACAATGGCGCGGTCGGTGAAAACTCAATGTATGGGACACATTAACAAAATCACACTGACACTGTTCATGACCAGAGGTCTTAAAATGGCTATGTTGAACATTTAGTGAAAAATTTCCTAACAATGACTGTTTTTGAGCGTGCGTTGCGCAGTTCCTACGCATGCTCATAAGTTCGCAAATTTTCAATATTTGCACTCCAATGACTTCCAAATACCTAAACAGCACATAGAAGCAAGCAACATTCGGCATTGATAAATGCTTGTTTATATTTGGTGAAAGAAAGTGGGTTGGGGGAGACAATGAAAATAATTCACTGTGTTTTGTCTAGTATTTTGGACCTTTAGGAGAAATGGTAATTAACATTGTGTGAAGCTGAAAGTTGATTTTTTAAATAAGTCACAGTGAAAGAACAGGGGAGAAAATGAAACTGTTCTGTGTGCAGCTGGAGAGAAATGAAACTGCCAGTGGGAGCTGGAATGCAAGTGAACAGGTGCATTCTGATTGTGCTGCTCCTGCTGCCAGCTCCCACCAATCAAAGCCTTTGTGAGCAGTTGTGCTGAAGTGCAGATAGTACCTGGTTATTACCTACAGTGAGGATAAATGCAATATTCTCACTGTAGGTCTGACCAGCCAAAAATACTGCTATTTGCCACTTTTTATCCTCACCCCATTGCATAAATAAGGGATATGCAGGGGGTGCCTGTGGGATAACAGAGTTATTTGTACAGTTGCCTGTGACCTCGAGGTAACCTCACGAGTGGTGAAGCCGCGAGTGAGGGTTCTGGTGGTCGCAACAACTGAACAAATAACTTTGTTATCCACAGGCACCCCTGCATATCTGATTTATGCAACAGGATTTTTGGGTGTTCTGGTTTGTCATATTTTTTTTTTTTTAGTTAAGTTCCTTTTCAGGTTTTTTCTGTGTGCCTGGTTGCTGTGTTTGGTTTGCAGGATTGCTGTGCTGAGAAAGAGGAAAAAAATTGCTTTTTTTTCTTAAGAGTGTTTTCATTTAAAATGTGGTTCCAGTTTGGGGGGGGGGTTGGTTAGGGTGTGCGTTTTGTGAGTGTTTGAGACTGTGATAGCTTGGCTTTTAAGAGCCCTGTGAGGAAGTGAAAGTGAAACTGGGAGACAGTGCTGGTAAGAAGGCAGCACAGGTGGTGGTAGTTAGTGATGTAGTTACTGTGTGGATAAATGGGTGATGATGTAGTTACTATGTGGATAAATACATTTATACACATAGTAGCACAGATAAATGGATTTATCAGTGCACATTTATTCAGACACCTGTTGGATATATATATATATATATATATATATATATATATATATATATTATTATGGTAGCACAGTAGTGCTACCATATTTATATTGAGTAGCACTTTAAGGTTAAAGGGTCAAATTTGCACCTTAATAACTTTGCCACTATTCAACAGATTTGCCTGAAATTTGGTTCAGATGATTGGGCATGGTAGATCTTGGGATCTGCCAAGTTTCGTACCAGTCGGATATATGGCTGTAGAGTTATTAAGCAACAACGAATTGCGCAATTACGCTTTTTTGGGATTTCTTTGCTCTCGCCTACAGGTTGCACGGTTTGCGCGACCAGTCCAAAAACTTCAGAGAATATGCGGCCAGGTTCCCCGATGTGCCTTTTGAAGATTTTGTGAAAAAATATTAAACGGTTCAAAGGTTATTCAGAAAACAAGTTCCCATTATAAGTCAATGGGAAAAATTAACAAAAAGTGCAACACTTTCGCAAATGCAGTTTTTAGTGTTGCAAATGGCCCTAGTAGTGTCGCAAATCTGTCATTTTGTTTTCAATTGGTGATCAGAAAAATGCTTGGCATTTAAATTTGGGACTCTCTAGCAACTCTATTCTTTTTATGTTCACCTAGTCGGACCACGAGGATGCTAGCCATGTCTTTATTTTGGGGTAAAACACCCCAGAAATATGTTTTTCAAATTTCTGGAACCAGTAGTGTCACAAAGTAGTGTCGCAAGCATGACACTTTCATAAAATTTTGCAAAAATGTGCCGCAAATTGCGACACTACTTTTTCAGACTTGGCCAAAATGACAGCAATTCTTTGTCACCCTGCTGTGAAAGAATGGTTTGGTCTTTTGAGCTGAAATTTGAACGGAAGGCAGCCAACATCTCACAGATGTGCCTTTTCATGGTTTGGTGAAAAAATATTGCATGATTGCCAAGTTACGGTACTCCAAAGTTGGTATTTTTTCCCATAGACTAACATGGTGGCATACGCTGCGCCTTTCGAGTATCTAGAAAACAATGTGAGATCTGGATTTTTGTTGAGAGTTACATAGCCTTTTGGGCTATGTAATAAAAAACCTAGCCAGGAAAATCATGATTTTGGGACATTTAATTTTTTTCTATGTTGTGTGGTTGCTGAGTTATTAGCAATTAAGTACTTCAATGCTCGTTTAAGCTTCCATGCCCATTACAATGCATACATTCTTTGTGTTCTCTATGCATCTGTTTGGCAAAAACAGGGTATGTGCTTCTGTTACTGTTCATTACTGTTTCCACTGCGTTTATGTCCCGTTCGGCGTTACCGTTCCGTGTCGCCACCGATGTTACCCTTTGCATTCTCATTTGCGCTTACGTTTTCGTTACTGTTACCATTGCGTTTCCACTACTGTTTCTGTTTATGCCACCGTGCATTGCTATTGCATTGCAACAACCCTTTCGTTTGCATTTCCGTTTCTCTTTCGTTTTGCGTCTTCCTTGCCGTTACTGTTACCATTTGCATTTGCAATTGCGTTACTATGCCCGTGCATATTACGGTTTGTGTTTCCATATCCACTTGCATTTCCTTTTGCGTTTCTGTTTCCTTTGCTGTTATTGTTGCTCTTACCATTACCATTTGCGTTTACAATTGCGGTACTGTGCCCGTGCGCGTTTTGGTTTGCGTTTCCTTATGCGCTTCTGCTCCCATTTCCATTTCTGTTTCCTTTGACATTATTATTCATGTTAACTTTACCATTTGCATTTACAATTGCGATACTGTGCCTGTGCACATCATGCTTTGCGTTTACGTGTGCGCTTGCATTCGCATTTCCGTTTCTGTTCCCTTTCGCGTTCTTTTTTCTGTGTCACTTAACATTTCCATGAAAAATACCGCTGTCATCACTGTTTGTGTTACCAGTTGCATTTTCGTATGTGCTTCAATGTCCATTTGCGTCACTGTTCACTTCAGCATCACTTTGCGCTTGTGTTTAGATTAAGGTTTCCTTTACCATTTATGTTTCCATTACCATGTGCCCCACTGTTGGCACATACATTTGCATTGCTGTTCCTCTTACTATGTCACAAGACATTACATGGTGGGGGACCGCGCTCCGCCGCTGCATTACTTTCACTATTTCTCATCATCATTCTCAAAAGAAGGAAATTAGGCAAATAACTCCATTTAATGCATCAGTTAGGGTTTATTCATGACAAAAGTGAGAAATTCACTGTTATGGTTGAAACCCCTTGGACCCCTCAGCCCACAACCCAACTGGCATCGGGTGCCGTTGGGGTCATCGATCTAACTCTCACCCCATTCCCTATTCCTCAGCTTCTTTACATGTGATGGGGTGAGAGTTAGGGCAACGACAACGTGCACTCAACTCTGTGGGGAAGTGAGCTGGAGAATCAGGATCCGATAAACAGAGTTTTTGCCTCTAATATATATATTATGGTAGAATGGTAGTGCTACCATAGTTAAGGTTGAGTGGCACTTTTAAGGTTAAAGGGTCAAACTTTGCACCTTAATAACTTTGCTACCATTCAATGAATTTGCATGAAAATTGCCCCAGATTGCGACACTACTTTTTCGGACTTGGCCAAAATGACAGCAGTTCTTTGCCACCCTGCTGCGAAAGAAAGGTTTTGGTCTTTTGAGCTGAAATTTGGAGGGAAGGGCAACCAACATCTCACAGATGTGCCTTTTGGTGGTTTGGTGAGAAAATATTGCATGATTGCCAAGTTATGGTACTCCGAAGTTGGCGTTTTTTCCCATAGACTAACATGGTGGCATACGCTGCGCCTTTCGGGGCTCGTTTCTCGAAAACAATGCGAGATACCGATTTTTTGTTGTGAGTTACATAGCCTTCTGGGCTATGTAACATGAAAACCTAGCCAGGAAAATCATGATTTTGGGACATTTAAATTTTTTTCTGTGTCATGTGGTTGCTGAGATATTAGCAATTAAGTACTTCAATGCTCGTTTTAGCTTCCATGCCCATTACAATACATACATTCTTTGTGTTTCTCTATACCTGTTTGGCAAAACAGGGTATGCTTCCGTTACTGTTACAGTTACTGTTTCCACTTGCATTTATGTCCCCGTTCGCGTTACCATTCCTGTGTACACCACGGTGTGCGTTACCCTTTGCGTTCTCATTTGCGTTGCATTTTCGTTACTGTTATCATTTGCGCTTCCACTACTGTTTCTGTTTACGCTACCGTGCACATTGCTATTTGCATTTCCAACAGCCCTTTTGTTTGCATTTCCATTTCTCTTTCATTTTGCGTCTTCCTTGCTGTTACTGTTACCATTTGAGTTTGCAATTGCGTTACTATGCCCGTGCACATTACAGTTTGCGTTTCCATATCCACTTGTGTTTCCTTTTGCATTTCTGTTTCCTTTGCTTTTACTGTTGCTCTTACCATTACCATTTGTGTTTACAATTATGGTACTGTGCCCGTGCGCGTTTTGGTTTGTGTTTCCGTACGTGCTTCTGCTCCCATTTCCATTTCTGCTTCCTTTGGCATTATTCTTCATGTTAACTTTACCATTTGCATTTACAATTGTGGTACCATGCCTGTGCGCGTCATGATTTGCGTTTACATGTGCGCCTGCGTTCGCGTTTCCATTTCTGTTCCCTTTCACGTTCTTTTTCCTGTGACACTTATCATTTCCATTTAAAACACCACTGCCATCACTGTTCACATTGCCAGTTGCATTTCCATACACTCTTCAATGTTGGTTTGCATCACTGTTCGCCTCGGCTTCACTTTACGCTTGCGTTTCTATTAACATTTCCTTTGCCATTTACGTTTGCGTTACCATGTGTGCCACTGTTCATGTTTCTGTTTACGTTACTGTTCCTGTTACTATGTCACAAGACATCATGTGGCGGCCCTGCGCTCCCACCACCGCATTACATTCACTATTTGTCATCATTCTCAAAAAGATGGGAAATTAGAAGCAAAAAACTCCATTTAATGCATCAGTTAGGGTTGTTCCACAGCAACAAAGTAAGAATTGATGTTAGGGTTGAAAGCCCCCTTGGACCCCTCAGCCCACCCCCAACTGGCATAAGGAATTAAGCGTTTGAATTATCAGTCTAACTCTCACCCATTCTCCTATTCCTCAGCTTCCTTACACATGTGATGGGGTGAGAGTTACAGTATATATATATATTCTATGCAAAAAAACTTTGTTAATGCATCATTTAGGGTTAAAACACAAAAAGTCAGGAAATTAGACCTTTAGGGTTGCCCCATCCCCCCTTCGTGGACCCACCCATCATCCCAAGATTGACAGCTGATGGGGTGTGTCATTGGGGTTGTGAGGCCTAAATGTCATCATATTCCATCTGTAATCATATTCACAAGCCACAGTAAAGAAGAATGGGGTGACATTTAGGCTTCACAGCCCCATGCACACACCCGTCAGCTATCAATCTCGAGATGATGGGGCGGGTTCACGAAGTGAGGGCAACACGTAAAGGTCTCATTTCCTGACTTTTGTGTTTTAACCTAAATGATGCATTAACGAAGTTTTTTGCATAGAATATATATATATATATATAATTTATTTATTTATTTTATAGGGGTGCGGTCACGCCCCTATAGTTAGGGTTAAGTAGGCACTTTAATGTTAAACCTCAATTTTTGTGCGTTAATAACTTTGCAACCGTTCAACAGATTTGTACAAAATTTGGAAAGTACAGCGTCATATGGTAGGTCTCTTGATTTACCAAGTTGCGTTTTGATTGGATATACAGTTTCTGCACAGCAAAGCACTGAAAAACATTTTTGCCACTTTTAACATATTTGTCCCATGCACTTTCACACCACTGTGTGCTCTTTTGTCTAAAATTTGGGACGTAGAAAAGTTTGGGTCAAAGAACCATCTAGCATTAGTTTGGTTAAAACATATTAATCTGTTCCAAAGTTATTTAATTTTTAATTTTGGGGTGCTGAACATGCTCAATTCACTCCAAGATGTATATGTATGTTTTCTAAAGAGGATTGGGCTCATGGTCAAGTTTTGTCAGCTCACAAATGAGGATTTAAAAAATCCTGGTCCACCAGAAAAATTCCTTGTCCATGAGCCACCATCTTGTTTTCATTTTTCCCCAAACAAAATGTCATAGCTTCTTACACAGGTACCTTTTCTTGTAATAAGGCATGGGTTTGTTCAGGATGATGCCTCTACAAACCCATACCTTTGGTTTGCTTCATTTTTGTCCCAAAGATTGCCATTTGGAATTTAAAAGTCTTTGACGCGACTTGCTAATGATCCTCTTTGCGAGGTAGCAAAATCCTGAATCCAGCGAGCTGATCCTCTCTCACGAGGCTGCAAATCCTTGTCCGTCACTTTGTGACAGATGGCTATTCTCCTGGCTGAGATTATGCTGACAGTCAGGATTTTGCTACCGCGAAAGAGGATCGGAGCTAACGGACTAAGTTTTGTCAGCTCACGAAACGGGGATTAGTTTTTTGGATCCTCTTTCGTGAGGTGACAGAACAGCAGTTTGCAAGCTGTCAAAATCATGGTCTGCAACCCAATTCTCTTTCGTGAGGCAGCAAAATCCTTGATCGTCACTTATGCAGATGGCCAAAATCTGTTGGTCGAGCATTTATTACGGATGGCAATTTTGACAGATCGCAGACAGGGATTGATTTGATGGTCATGGATTTTGTTACCTCACGAACTAGAAATTTTTAAACTTTGAAAAACTTTCCCACTGCATTGTAACTTAACGGTTTGGTCTCTTGACTTGCAATTTTACGGGTATTTAGGGGATACCCTAGAGATGTGAATTATGCTATTTAGGTCTTGGAAAGTTAAGCGGTTCCATAGATATGCCATCATGAAGTTGAGATTTTCTCCATAGGATAAGATTACAGTGCCCATCATGTCTTTCGGTGCCCGTATCTTGAAAAAAGTTCTAGATACGGATTTTTCATCACAAAAATAAGTACAGAAGTAGGTTTAAAAGCTATGAATACCATTAATTTTGAATTTTTTTCTACCTTGTATGGTTACTGAGATATTTGGAAAATAGTATTCCAATTACTAATTTTCAGGTCTGTTGACCAGTATTACACCCTCAAAGTTAGCAACCACAGTGCTTTTCATTGCCTGTATCTTGTAAATGATGTAAGATACAGATTCAGTCAATTTATGTCATACAGTACTCACTGTCATGATTACAACAGCACTGGAATTTTTTTCCTAGCTTCTACGGTTCCCGAGATATCAGCAGATTAGTGCTATAAGGGTTCCTTGCCCTATAGGGCTGCTGTATGGCTCTGTAGCTATGTGTAAGTGGAAGCGCAGCACCCAGAGGGCCCATGCTCCCACAGATGCATATCGTTGTGCAGAAATGGGCAGTTTGATGGGAGAGCGGGACCCACCAACACATGCTATTTAATAGTTATAGTACACTTTTTCAAAACGTAAAGGAAATTCATTGCAAAAAATGTTGTTTAATGCATCAGGGTTAAAGTGATAAAAGTGGGGAAATGAAATGTTGGGGTTGAGCCCCTAGCCCCCACCACCACACCACCCCCATCGTCCACAGACTGACAGATGTGGGGGTGTGCCATGGTGTCAAGAGGCCTAACTCTCACCCCATTCTCCTTTGCTGTAGCATGTCAACCTGTTTACACATGGAATGGGGTGAGATGTGGGCCTCACGATCCCATGGTACCCAGGCATCTGTCAGTCTGTGGAGGAATGATGTGGTGGGAGTTAGAGACTCAACCCTAACATCATTTCCCCACTTGTCACACAACTGATGCATTGTAAAGTTTTGCAATGAATATATATATATATCATTGTAAAACAAAATTTAATGCATCAGTTAGGGTTAAAGCAACAAAAGTGGGAAGTGAGATGTTGAGTTGAGCCCTAACCACCACCATCCCACCCACCGCCATCCTCCACAGACTGACAGACACCGGGGTGTGCCATGGTTGTGAGGCCCAACTCTCATCCCATTCCATGTGTAAACAGGTTGACATGCTACAGTAAAAGTTGTCATATTGTCCATTTTAGCATAATAGTATGCATATGTGGTAGCGCAGGCCCTCTGGGTCCTGCACTCCCACTTATACATTAGTAAGGAGCCATATGGCAGTGCCATAGTATTCCAAAGGAACCCTTGTAACACGTTTTTGCCAATATCTCCGTAACCTAAGCAAGTAGGAAAAAATTCCACTGCAGGTGTAATTTATGATTTCCAAGCCTGTTTTTGTGGCTTAGTTCACTTAAAGGTGATCTAAGCTGTGGGTAGCAAAAAATCCATATCTCACTTCATTTATGAGATACGGGTGTCAAAAGGCATAACAGGTGGTGCAGTGTTATCCTATGGGAAATGTCTCAACTCTGGAACACTATAACTTTAGGCTTGTTAAATGTTTTGGTACCAAACCACCCAAAGGCACATCTGTGGGACCAGAGCTTTGCACCCTGAAAATTTCATCCCAGTCCATTTTGTTGCAGGGGATGGCAAAGATTTGCAGTTTTTGAGCAAAGTATTGTCACAAATTGTGACAGTTTCGCAAAAACAGCACGAAAGTGTCGTGGCTGTTTCTGTCACAATTTGCGACAGTATAGGGGTGCCGATTTTTAAAAACAGCACTTCTGGAGGGGTTTACCCCCCAAAAAAGATAGGGCTGGCATCCTCAGGACCCGACTAGGTAATAACAAGTCAATGTTTACCTAGGGGGTCCCAAATTTAAATGGCAAGCATTTTTCTGTCTCACCAACTGAAAACTAGATGGCCACTGCACAAAGTAAAAAGGGCCATTTGCAAAAGTAAACTATAGTGGCGGCAGCTTTAAGAGACATATATTTTTTCCCATTGACTATAATAGGAAACTTGTTTTTGAATAACTTTGAACACTTAAACATTTTTTCACCAAATCTTGAAAGGCACATTAGTGACCCAGACTGTATGCTTCTGAAGATTTCAGACCAAGTGGACAAATTGTGCAGGCTGTAGCTGAGAACAAGAAACACACAAAAGTCTTTTTTTGTGTTTTTTGGTATTCTGCAACACCACAATCGCTCATCTGATCGTATAGGTAACTTGCCAGATCCAGAGATCTATAGTACCAGACCATACCTGCAAACTTTCAGGCAAATCTGTCATATGGTGACAAAGTTATTAACATGCAAAATTTGGGGTTTAACATTAAACTGCTTACTCAACCCTAACTATACGTAAGATATATATATATATATATATATATATATATATATATACACATATACATATACATATATATATATATATATATATATATATATATATATATATATATATATATATATTAGAGGCAAAAAACTACATTTAATGCATCAGTTAGGGTTGTTCCACAGTGACAAAAGTGAGGAAATTTGGTGTTAGGGTTGAAAACCCTAACTCCGCATTCACCCCAGCACCACACACACACACACACAAATGCAAGTAGGAAGGACCAAGGCAACATGACCAATCACAGACAACCGCAGGGCATGCAGTTGTGCTCTGATATACGCATGGTCATCTGTAGCTGTCCACTCAGGATGCAGTACCTGGTTGGGGGGGGCATTGCCTGTCTGTGGCCATGAAAATCCTAACTGTGCTAACTTGAGTGTCCTTGCAATCAGTGAGGTGTACCATTGATGTCCATGCCCTCAATTTTGCTGTGGGTCTCCACTCAGGATGCAGTACCTGGTCTCAGGGTTTTGGAGGGCATTGCCTGGTTGAGGCCATACAACTCATAACTGTGCTAACTGGAGTATACCTGTAATCAGGGTGGTGTACCATTGATGTCAATAGCCTTTGTTTTCCTGTGGCTGTCCACTCAGGATGCAGTAACTGCTCTGTGGGGTGCATTGCCTGCCTGAGACTGTGCAACTCCTAAGTGTGCTAACTTCTGTACAGCTGCAGTCAGGAAGTTGCACTGTTGATGTTCATGGGCTTATTTTTGCTGTGGCTCTCCAGCCAGTATGCAGTACCTGGTCTGGGGGGAGGGGAACTGCCTGGCGGAGGTGCTCCAATTCCTAAGTGTGTTAACTTGTGTGTATGTGCAATCAGGGAGATATACCATAGATGTCCATGGCCTTAGTGTTGCTGTGGCTCTCCACTCAGTATGCAGTACCTGGTCTGTGGGGTGGGGCATTGCCTGGCGGAGGTCCTCCAATTCCTAAGTGTGGTCACTTGTGTGCACTTGCAATCAGGGATATGTACCGTTAGTGTACATGGCTCCAGTTGCTATGGATCTCAGTGAGCATGCAGTACCTGGTCTGGGGTTGTGGGGATGTCTTGTAGTATGTTTGAACAGTTGTATTTTATTTCTGTCACCTGCTACTGGTTGTCTGTGATTGGTCGTGTTGCCTTGGTCCTCCCCCCTACTTGCGTGTGTGTGTGTGTGTGTGTGTGTTGTCTATGTGTGTGTGGTGCTGGGGAGTGGGTGATTGCGGAGTTAGGCTTTCAACCCAACACCAAATTTCCTTACTTTGTCGCTGTGGAACAACCCTAACTGATGCATTAATCTGAGTTTTTGTCTCTAATATATACATATATATATATATATATATATATATATATATCCCTGATGTGTATTGAATGCTGTTGGAGTTTACATGACAACTATTGACTTCTATCTCTAGTATTTGAAAAGTATAGATATAAAAAGGTATACTGTCTTGAGAGTTTAGTTACATAGAAAGACAACTATACATTTCAGGACAACACATTAATTCTCATAATTTCTCAAATAAAAGTCACCTCTCAAAATGGATTCTTATGAGTATTCAGACAGAAGATTTCTTGAATTGTCCATTCTTTAATCACAGGTTCATTATTTTTCAATTATTGTTACATCCTGTGTATCAGGCCATTGGTGGTGGGACAGTCTGAAAAGTGGTAGAGCCAAGGATGTAGGTGTAAATTCACCGCCCCTACAGATTTGTAATCTGTGGGTGACCCCAACAACTGACAGCAGCTTCCAGTGCCTAGTTCCTTGATGCCCACCTGAAGGTCTGGGCCTTCCTTTTAATTTCTAAAGTTTGACCACTGTGCCTTAACTCAGCAGACCATGAACTCAGCCCACCCCCATCAACATTACTCAGGCCATTACTTCTCAAAATTCTGCTGACACCCTGCAAGGCACAGAGGAACTGATTAGAAAGTAATGCTGCTTACTGGAGATGCTGCATTTTAAAGGCACAGTCCTCCCTAGTAATAAATTAACATGATTGCAGAAACTGACAGGGCCAAGTCCTACCAGTTATGAAAGTGGTAGGGTCAAGGCCATAGTGACCCCCCCCCCCCTTCCGGCACCTATGTATCAGACAGATCTACTTGTCTTATTGCATTTGCAGAAAGAGCTTATTTGGGGAGCTCTGTTTTAGGTCTAGGAGTATATCTAGTGCTGGAGTCTGTAGGAGATGCAGTTAGACTTACAGTGCAGAGGATATCAGGAGAGGATTTGGACTTTTGAATTGTCGTAACAACCGATATGTTTGCTCTGTAGTTTTGTTTGAATTGTTTTGTTTCTTGCCTTAATAAGCCTCTCCTTTTTCTTCTTTTTTCAGGCTCAGAAATCCTGGATAGAAAGAGCATTTCATAAGAGAGAATGTGTTCACATTATACCAAGCACCAAAGACCTCCATAGGTAATTGCACGGCTACTAGCATCATATTTCAACCACAGGGAAAGCAAAATATAATAATGGAAACAAGAACATTTCAGATTACTGCATGTCGATTATTGTCACCTTTTCACTGCACCAGCAGTGTACATTGATTTAATATTTGTTGCTGCTGAGTGATTTCCATAATTGTGTTAGCCAACAATGAAGATGAAAACAATCTGAGAAATGTTTTCTTTTTCCTGAGGAAGCACAGGAAAGTCAAAGACAGCCAGTTCTTTTGGTGCATCTATATGTGTATGAAACAACCAGGGCAAGAAAAGATTACCCCAGCAGGCAGCAGCGCAGACACAACCCGTCCCCACATGCAGTCAGTCACAATCAAGTATGGAGAGCCTCTCGATAGAGATGGAGAAATGACTTTATTGGCCTCCTCGCCCTAGAGAAGTGGTGGTTCCTCCAGATCAGTACTGCACATGGGTTAATGGTATTGATACTGAACCTTTTAGAAGATCTCAATTTCTGTGCTGTTCTTACTCAGCCTAATTGTAATCACATAGAATGGAGGCATATAAATGCACTAGTGTGGATCAGACAGCAGCTATACTTCAGTCTGTAGACATTTATTTATTTTGGTTTTATTTACCAGGTAGGTGTACTAGACAAAGCATTTGCCTATTTTCGGGCATGACCTGGGAGATTACAAAATAGGAGGTCATTACAACAATATACAAAATAACAAAAAACAGGGTGCAATACTTATGGCCAAGCTTTCTTTAACTCTGAAACTGTTTTTTTTTTGTGAGTTTGCTTGTTGGTGTGGGAGTAGCTTAGATTTTTTTGTGAGTTTGCTGTTGGTGTGGGAGTAGCTTAAAGCTTTCTTTAACTCTGAAACTGATTTTGTTGTGAGTTTGCTGTTAGTGTGGGAGTAGCTTAAAGCTTTGTTTAAGTCTGTAACTTAATTTTTGTGAGTTTGCTGTTGGTGTGGGAGTAGCTTAAAGTTTTCTTTAACTCTGAAACTGATTGTTTTGTGAGTTTGCTGTTGGTGTGGGAGTAGCCTAAAGCTTTCTTTAACTCTGAAACTGATTTTTTTGTGAGTTTGCTGTTGGTGTGGGAGTAGCTTAAAGCTTTCTTTAACTCTGTAACTAGTTTTCTGGAGGACTGTTGCTGGCTGGAGTAAGCACCCCCCAGCCTTTCTTAAATACTGGAATGCCACTGGGGGTTGGGCTTGAAGGCTGCAAGGGAGGAGCTTGAGGAGCTGCAAACTGCCCATATGAACTAAATCCTAAAGCTAATAGTCAGGTGGTGAAAAGTTCAGACACTCAAGCTTTTATTAGTTGGATTTTAGGGTTTAAATGTTTTAAAGTTGCAAGTTTGAAAGTCAAACTGACAAGCTCGGGTTAAGGAAGGGTAACTGCATATTTTAAAGTTGAAAGTCTAAAGTCACACTGACAAGGTCATGTATAAATGTGTTAACTAGAGATACTGAGCTGGCAAGCTAGGGACATTGGGGTAAAGAACGACTCTGAAGCAAGCTAGGAGGGCCACATATGGTATCCAGCTATTGCTGTACAGACTGTGTGATAAGGAACTGAGGTTACATTTAAGTTATGTGTGAATTATGGAGGGAAGAAAAATGGGGTATTATGGGGGGATTGCATTGAGGGGTGGAGGGGCATGAATAAGAGTGGTAGGAGACATGGAATAGTGGTTGGAATGGAGGGCACCATGGAATGAGGGTGGCAGGCACAGGGAGAATAGTGGGGTGCAGTGGTTGTGGGATGGCTGTGTGGATGAATATACTACGGAAACTGGGAGGTTGTCCAATTTGTTACAGGTTGAGGAGACTGGGAGAGGAGGTACAGAGGCTCCAGAGGGAGCTGGAGAGGGTGAGGGAGGTGGGGGCTGGGGCAGGAGGGACCCCAGAGAGGAGTAGCTGGGAGAAGCAGGGGAGGAACAGCAGGGCTAAATCTCATGAGGATGTATGGAGCGGGGGTGGGGGTGAGGAGAACAGTGGGGCAGTAAGTGGAGGGAAGGCTCAGGGTAGGGGGAAGAAGGGGATGGGCACCACTGCATTGGTAGCAAGTAATAGGTTTGCAGTGTTGGCATAGGAGGTGGTAGTGGAGGTGTCGGAGATAATTGGGGAAGGGGAGGATAAGGGTAGCGAAGGCCCAGGAGTCAGGCTGGGAAAGGATGAAGGGGAGGGAAGAGCAGGATAGAGGCAGAGAGATGCAGAAACAGGGGAGGGAGATGGAGCGCAAATGGTGTGGATAGAGGTAATAAGGAGCAGAGCAGTGTGGACTCTGGAAATGTGGACAGCGAAAACAGGAGGAGGGGTTAAGGGGCAAGAAGGTGGGGAGCACTAGTGTGGGGATTCTATACTGAAAGGGGTCAGATGGGCCAAGGGAGAAAGGCACAGTTGCATCTGG
This sequence comes from Neoceratodus forsteri, assembly GCA_016271365.2. NCBI lineage: Eukaryota > Metazoa > Chordata > Ceratodontiformes > Ceratodontidae > Neoceratodus > Neoceratodus forsteri. Next base: position 1,476,534,724 of record CM057453.1, on the reverse strand, counting down.
ATCGAGGCTATTCTGGGGCCGACCGTGGGCAGGGCTGGGCAGGCACTTCTGAAGTGCCCACGGAGGAGGAGAAACCTCACATAGTGATGCACATGGGTACAAATGATTTGGTGGGGGAGATGGTAGAGGTGCTAAAGGGGAGGTTTGAGGAGTTGGGTAGGCAGTGTGAGGAGGTGGGGGATCGGTGGTGTTCTCTGAGGTACTCCCGGTACCATGTGTGAGTACAGTGAGGAAAAAATGAATAGAAGAGTTCAGTGAGTGGTTGAGGGATTGGTGCCATACCAGGGAGTATGGATTAGTGTCAGACTGGGGCTGGACCTGGGGCAATAGTGACCTATATGCAGGGGACAGGTTACATTTGAGCAGGGAGGGAAGGGAGTACTAAAACTGGGAATAGAGGGGTATATATCAACAAAGCTGAATTTAAACTAGGAGGGGGTGGTGAGGGGACTGCTGCTAGGAAAGGAGTCCAGAAAGGGCAGCCTAGTGAGCTCACCCCCCTAGCTATGGGTGAAGGCTGTGGGGAAGTGGCACAGGGAGGAATAAAGGGGGGAAAAATAGGGGTAGGGAAGGGGAGGACACAGGCTAGAGGGTGGTCTCACTCAATGCAAGAAACTTAAGGAATAGAACAGCAGAGTTACAGGCTCTCTTTCTGGTGGAGGGGGTGGACATTGCAGCCATTACGGAAATTTAGACCACCCAGTACCAGGAAAGTGGAATATGATGATCCCGGGGTTCAGGTTATTCAGAAAGGATAGGGCTAAGGTGAATGGGGGGAGTGGCGATCTAGGTAAGGGAGGGAATAAAGTGTGTAAGGGAGGAGGGGAGGACAGAAGCACTATGGATGCAGTTCCAAGATGCAAAGAATAGGACACTGAGGGTGGGGGTGGTGTACAGCCCACTGGCTCAGGGGATTGACCTGGATAGGAAATTAGCTGAACAAATTAGAGTGTCTGCAGGAAGGGAGCACAGTGGTGGTGGGAACTTCAACCTACCAGTGGTGGAGTGGGGCTCCCATCCACCATGAGTGCAAGGTAGTGGATCCTGCTAGAAGCATTTCAAGACAGCTTTCCTGACACAGCTGGTCCAGGGGCTGACTTGGTTAGAAAGGACTCTGGACCTTATACTGGATAATGGTGAAGCTGTAAGGAATCTGAAAGTAGAGGAACCGCTGGTTGGGAGTGACCACTATTCAGTGTGGTTCATGCTTAACATGGGGAGGGAAACGGGGGCACAGGTACAAGGGTGATTGAGTTGGGGGGCAGACTTTAAGAAGATGGGGGAAATTTTGGGCAATCACCTGGCAAGAATGCAACCGCACATGGATGCAGACCAGAAATGGGACATCATAAAGGCAGGGCTGACGGAGGCAACAGAGTCTTGCACTAGGAAGAAAAGCAAGAAGGAAGGGCAAAGAAACCCAGTTGGCTGACACAGAAGGTTATGGAAGAGGTGAGACTAAGATGGCAGCGTTTCAAAGTACAGGAAATGGGGAGGGTGAAGATAAGGATCATTACGGCGAGAAGTCAAGGAGGTTACCAGACTAGTCAGGATGGCCAAGCGTCCAGGAAGCGAAACTGGCAGAGGAATCAAAAGTGGAGAAAAAGGCGTTTCGTTACATCAGAGAGAAAGAAGAAAAAGCAAGTATCAGCTGGTGAGGATTAAGAGGATGGGGGTGGGTGGAGAGAGGGGTGGAGCAGGCGGTCACTGAATGAATACTTCTACTCGGTATTGACGCGGGAAAGGGCAGATACTCCAGGCAAGGGGGGGTGGGGGAGAGGATGACAGATGTAGGAATACAGAGGCAGGGTACTAGATGGGTTGAGGGCATTAAGGGTGGGCAAAGCACCTGGACCTGATGGCATTCACCCTAGGATACTAAGGGAATTGGTAGAGGTCCTGGTGGGACCACTGGTCAACCTGTTCAGTACCTCCCTGGACATGGGATGTGTACCACAGGACTCAAGAATGGCCCATGTGGTGCCCATCCACAAAGGTGGCCCAAAGGATGAACCAGAAAACTATAGGCCAGTGAGCCTCACATCGATCATGGGAAAGCTCATGGAGACCATACTAAAAGAGAGAGGCTAGTGAGCTTCTTAGAGGAAAATGGTCTCCAGGATGGTCAACAGCATGGGTTTATAGCAGGCAGATCCTGACAGGCAAACCTTGTAGAGTACTATGACTGGGTGACACGGGAACTGGACAAGGGCCATGCAGTGAATGTTCTGAATTTGGACTTCAGCAAGGCCTTTGATTCAGTACTGCATGGGACGTTGGGGGGAAATCTGGAATATGTGGGGGTTGGACCAAAAATGGTGAAATGGATCACAAACTGGCTAAGGGGAAGGCAGCAAAGGGTGGTGGTGGTGGGTACCTCTCGTCACCGAGAACGGTGACCAGCGGACTACAGGGATCAGTACTGGGACGTGCTGTTTGGGATTTTATTACAGATATCTCACATGGGATCTGGAGCAAGATCAGTCTGTTAGCAGACGATATCAAGATGGAGCTGTGGTTGATGATGCAGAGGTGGAAGGGGTTACAGGAGGACCTGACTAAGCTGCAGGAGTGGACAGAAATATGGCAGTTGGGGTTGTTCAATGCCATGAAATGCAAGGTTATGCACTTCAGAGCCAGGAACCAGGAGAGAGATTATCACTTGAGTGGGGTACAGTTGGGGAGCTCCACAGAGAAGAAGGACCTAGGAGTAATTATTACGGGGAGCATGAACAACTCTGCTCAGTGCAGGAAAGTGGCAGCAAAAGCCAACAAAATGCTGGGGTGTATTGCAAGAGGATCTCCTTCATAAGGAGGGGTTATCCTACCCTGTATAGGTCACTGGTCACCCACTTGGAATACTGCAGTGCAGTACTGGTGCCCATTCCTGAAGAAAGACATCAGATTGTTAAGGAGGTGCAGCCAAGAGCCACAAAGATGATCCAGGGATTGGAGAGCAAGCCCTACGAGGTCAGGTTGGCAGAGTTGAATATGTACTCGCTGGAGGAGAGGAGAGGAGAGGAGAGGAGAGGAGAGGAGGGATGCGGGGATATGATCGAGACCTTTAAGTATCTGAAGGGGATAAACAAGACCAACACTGAAGGAATTTTTCAGATGAGAAGGGGAAGGGACATGAGAGGCATGGACTGAGACTGGAGGAAGATTCAAGAGGGAGATGAGAGACATTTTTTCGTGGAAAGAGTGGTGGACAAATGGAACACCTTACCAGGCGAGATAGTGTCCTGTAACATGGTGGGCAGTTCCAAGAGGGGTTGGGACAGGGTATGGGGAAGGAATACTGGGAAGGGGGTGGGAGGGCAGCTGCGTAATGAGAGGATAGCTGCATACTCGAGCAGACTCGATAGACCATGAGGCCTGTTTCTGCTGGCAATTTTTTGAATTTGTTTGTAAGCAGTAGTACAGGGAAATAAATAGAACAAGGGAAATGATACAAGATACAGTGTATGAAGGGCATTATGCAAGATACAGTACCATGTGCAACAGCATACATGCAATCAAGACACAGTGATAGGTAGCATTCATTGATATGGTGTTCAGTCAAAATAGGCAAGGTAACACAATTTCTAGTAGCCTAGGGACAGGTACGCACAGAAGCCTGGATAAGAACAGTGTGGTACTGTTTTTTTAGGGCTTGAGTTGAGGGCCACTGACATATCTTGATCGGGATGGAGTTCTAAACTTTGGTAGCAAAGTAGGAGAAGGGCATTTCTCCTAGTTTTTTGTGGGTTTTGGGTATGTTTAAGGAACCAGGGACATTAGACCTTAGTGGGTAGGACTGCTATCAGGTGTGTGTAGTACTGAAAGGAACATGGGGGATCGCTTAGTCACAAAAGTATGTATCACCTCTCCCATGATAAATTTGCACAAGACTGGTGGAGGAATCCGTCTTAGTTTTGTGTAAGAGTTGCAATGGTGTTTGTATCTCTTCGTGGCCAAGACAAACCTGCAAATGTTGTTATGGGCCACAACCTATTTTTGTAGAATAGTTTTGGAGGCTGAGTAGTAGACTGCTATCCCATAAGTCAGTTTGGGGAGCAGGCAGGGCCAAATAAAGGTAATCTAGGGCCCTAGGCCCAAGAGAAATCTGGGGCCCCCTGTCACCATGACCATGCCCCGTTGCCTCAAGGGGACCCTGTCACAGACTGTAAGGCCCCTTGGGAAGTCATTTATATGCAAATTGTATCTCATGTTAGGATACAGTTTGTATGTAAAGAGATACAAGCAACAGAATACAAATCAAAATTCCTACCTTTCTGCTCCCCTCTCTCAAAATCATATTAGCGACAGTGCATTCCATTCTCTAGTTTCCCTTTTCCCCAAGTGTCACATACTGTTTGATTTCAGTCTCATAATGTACAGTACACCCTTGACTGTCTGCCCATTTTTGTACAAGCAAAAGTGGGTGTGTAATCAAGGGTGCGAGATAAGGGGCAATGGAATAGCTACAATTTTGTTTATAAATTTGGTGGATAATCAAGGCAAGACAAGGCAATCTTTATTTAAAAGATGCCCAATCCCGGAGGTTCTGGGCACCGTACAAAAATAATAAACAAATAAACATAAATAAATCCACAAACACAAAACATTTTTAGCAGTAAAATCCATAAATAAGAATAAAATTTAGCACAGAAATATGCTAAAAGAGGGTGCAGGAACTATATCTAAACCAAGGCACTAAACGCTAAGTCGGGAAAAGCCTGGGCAAATAGGTGGGCCTTAAGGCGGGCCTTGAATACCTCCAAAGTTTTGGCCCCACTGTATGTGCAAGACTACTGTCAGGCATACATGATTGCCACCTTTCTTATGCTACTTAACTTACTGCAAGTACAAGTTTCCTTTCTGATACAGCCCTACCCACAAAACCACTTAGGGAAGTGGTTGTAGTGCCATAGATAGACTTATAATGGTCAGGGACGGATTAGTGGTGGCCTTCAGATACTACAGTATTTGTTTACTTTGCAGGCAGTTGTACATAATGGGGGGTATTATTGTATGTATATAGCTCCATGACATATGCAACTGCCTGCAAATTTAACAAATATGATATAGGCCAATGCTGCCCCTGACAGCACTGTAATCCTATTGGTAGCACCGTAGCCTCTTTGCTACTTTGTGTTATTAAAATGTGTGGTTTTGTGAGACGTTTTAAAGATCAGTATTTGTGAATCAGTTCCTTCTTAGTGAAAAACATTCTCTAGATGCTTGTAGAAACCTCTTAATATTTTATTTCCCCCTTCGTTTCGCTCATTTCGTGAGCTTGTTCATGGGGTCCTCTTTTTCTCTGCATATTAAAATACATACTTGTTTTATTCTGTTGTACACATTAATTTCATAAATTCTTTTATATATGTTTGTCTTTTTAAATCAATCATAATGTTCAAGTACCTGCATTACCGTTTATAAACCATTAAATATTCATATTCTTTCACTTCTGTCAACGTGCCACTCCTTTTGAGTTAATCTGTAAAGCAGTTTAAAATGATGCTTTTCAATGCTGTTTCATTTTATGCTTTAAGTTATTATTCACGCTTTCCTTTTTGCTTTACATTTCACCTCCAAAACGTTCTTTTAATCATATTTATGGCATTATTTTACAGGTTTAGTCATGCAACCTAGTCCACGATTTCATGCTTATTTGTCTGCTGCCACCTCTGTGACCTGTTTCCCATACTCAAATTGTTAGGTTACCTGGAGAATTAAAATTTGGCTTCAATTGTCTTCCTTCTTTCAAGAACCGATTTTGCTTACTTTGGGATCTGTAGTTATATACATAGGCCTGTGTTATTATATGCTCTTACTTCTGGATTTATGTTCTTCATTTAAATATTTATTTATTGCTTATTTGTGTCTTTTATATGGATAGAGCAATAAATAAAGCGTTTAAAGGAAAAGCGTAAATGATGTGAAAAGAAGGAAGGCGACTGATTTATTTATTTATTACAGTATCAGAATTACAACGCTTTGAGTCAGAGACTCATTTACAAAAGCTCATCGTCAAAACACAGGGTAGGACAGGGAAGGAGAAACATACAGTGAGTGTTGAACAGACCAAAATAGACAATAGTGCAGGTGCAGGCATGGCAGACTATATACATTTTACAGTTTGCACAAGATTGAATACAGGTGGAGAGATCCATATCAGCAGGAGAGGGGCCCCTTCTTTCCAGATGCAGGCCTATACACGATAATAGCTAGGCAAGAAGGAGTGAATCATTGGGCATATAAACTTAGAGGACAGTGGTAGTATATGGCGGGGGGTGGTGCTGGGCACAACACTGCAGGATTAGGCTTGTACATGATTGTAACTCAGCATCGAGAGATATGTACACTGGAAGGGTAAATGAGCAGAGTGGGGTGAGGGATTAGTGGGTTGGATGTGGACACATGGTGGAGCAGTTATTTACAATTGCAGTGATGGGAGCTTAAGAGGTGGCTGTGTAGGGATGACTCGAAGGGACCAATTGTGAGCTCAGAGGAGGTATCAGGAGGGAGGGTGTTGAACCAGGAGGGAGCCCTGTATGAAAAGGATGTCTGCGAGGGATGTCCTAACCCTGGGGACTATTAGCAGGGTCTTAGTGGATCTATGGGTGTGGACAGGAGGGGTGGCCATGTTGATTAGTGCAGACAGACCGGGGGGGTTAGCCAACACATGGATTTTGGGTGAGCAGGCAGGTCTGGTAGAGGTGCCGTTCTTTAAGGGAGAGGATGTTGGGCCAGGCATAAAGTGTACATGTGTGTTTTCCTGTCAGCCCCAGTGAGCAGCCGACAGGCCTTGTTGATTGAGAGTTCGATTTTGCCCAGTGCCGTGTTGTCCGCAGCACTGTAAATTAGAGTCCATAGTCCACCAGGGACAGGACCGATGAGTCAATGGTGAGTCTTAGTGCTTCAGGGAGACAGGCTCTGTGCCGATAAAGCAAGCCTATCGGAATTTAAGGCAGAGCAGAGGGTCTGGATGTGTTCATGGAAGGTGAGGAGAAGTCGAGGATGATACCTAGGTATTTGTGTGAGATAACCTGCTCAATAGGGTGGTGAGATAGGGATTGAATGGACAGGGTGGAGCCCTTGAGTTTGTCTGATTGTGGGTGAAGAGCAGGGATTTTTTTTTTTTTTAGGTTGATCTGAAGCCTGTGGTCAAGGAACTATTGCTCAGTCTGAGAAAATGCAGATTGTAGCGCCAGCTGGAGTTGGATGGGGTCAGGGTAAGATGAGAAGGGACGCATCATCTCGTAAAACAGAATGTTTCCTGATGTGGCATTGGGTGGCGTGCATAGGTATAAGTTAAAGAGTAGTGGCCCAGGATAGAGCCTTGGGGAACACCGGGCCGGACCTGACGAGTGCTCGAGAGAATATTGTTAATTTTTATGCTCTGTGTTCAGGCAGCGAGGTAACAGCAGCCCATTTTACAGGGCCAGGTGAAACCAAGCTGGGTGAGGGTGTTAATGAGAAAGGGTGGCTGACCGTGTCAAAGGCTATTGACAAATTGATGAAGACTACCCCAGCAGGATGCCTTTGTCTAAGGCAGATTGAATGAAGGAGGTGAACTCAATGAGGGCAGTTGTGGTGCTGAAACTTTGGCGAAAGCATGCTGGTCCCTGCAGAGGAGGTTAAACATAGTAAGGTATTCTGTTATCTGGTCATACAATCATTTCTAGGGCTTTGGAGAGGGAGGGAGGATGGAGATCGGTCTGTAGTTGCCTTGGGTCATTTGTCACCACCCTTGTGTATGTGGATGATGGTAGCTCTTTCCATGCTTTGGGAATTGGCCCAGTCGAAGGAGAGGTTGAAAAAGTCAGTAAGGGGGTGAGAACAACGTCCAGGGTAGAGTGGAAAGGCAGGAATCAAGTGAGTCAGCACTGTGTCTGGTACCCATAAGGGCTTTGACCAGATAGGGTTTGGCAGCAGATGGGAGATGGCTCGGAAATAGAAAGGTGGGTGTTGGAGAGTGGTGGTAGGGGGATCAAGGGCTGGATCAAAAAATTTGGTAGGTAGGGTAGCGGAGAGATCCGAGAAGGTATCATTTAGCTCATTAGCAATACCAGCTGGTCAGTGGTGATAATGCCATCGATAATGAGTTGGGAGGTGGGGGACTGGGTTTGCCATTTAGTTCCTTTATGTTGTCCCAGAACTTGTGAGGAGCCCCAGGTGGATCTGCGAGGATATTCCTGCTAGTATCGCCTTTGCACCCTGAATAGCCCAGGTGCATTTGTTGTGCTCTGTTCTATAAACTGCCTATCTGCCAGCTTCCTGGAATCAGGGCTTTGTACCAAAGATCATCCCTGAGGTGCACTTGCTTTATGAGTGCAGGGTGATCCAGGGTGAGTTGTATTTCCTTCGTATGGTTTTGGAGATGGGTGCATATGCCATCACAGGCCTTGTTAAAGTAGTAAATACAGTAGTTGAGGCAGCATCAATATCTGGGGCCAGTTTTACTGGGGACCAATCGTGAGTTAACAAGGTGCTGGCAGAGTAAGGCAAGGTTACGCGTGGTGGCGCCTCCTGGAGATTAGGGTGGGCTTTGGCTTCTCAAGTTTACATGACCAGGAGAAAACGACTGGGCAGTGATCACTGAGGGCATTTGGTAATACTATCAAGTCAGTGATCTTATGGGGCCTGTTTGAGAGTACCAGGTCCAGAAGAGTGGCATTACCAGTAGTTGGGTGGGGGCGGATGGGGGAGGAGACAAGTTGGGTGAGATTGAGCGCAGCAAAGGCATCTTGGGCACTATTCCCAGCACTGGTGAGCCAGTCGATATTTAGGTCACCCATGATAATATGTTCCATTTTGCTGGGTTGATGGGTGATGTAGTCTAGTAGGGATTGCAGAGCGTGGTTCTGGTTACGTGGAGGAATGTAGGTGGCTGTGAGGATGAGGGGGGCTTTTGAGGGGCCCACCATGACTTTCAGGGAGATAGCCTGTGCACCATGCTCTAGTAGTGGTTTTGGAAAGGGGAGGCGTAGAAGTGAGTCCCATATGTAGATGGCACAGCCCCCCCCTCGATTCCCAACTCTGTCCTCCTTGTATAGCGAGTAACCCGGGAGGGAGATGATTGAGTCAGGCATTGTCCTGGATAGCCATGTTTCGACTAGTGCCAGCACATCTGGTTGGTGCCGGGTGACCCATACCTGCAAGCCAGCAAATTTTTTTAGCAGGCTGCAGACGTTAATGGAGGCAATTTTGAGGCCTGCGGTTGTTGATGGACAAGGTTGGTTGCCAGTGAACGGGCCAGGGTTGGGGCGGACATTACCAGATAGAAGGAGGAGTAGTGCAATCAGTCTGAGAGGAGCACTGATATGCCTATGACGTCTGGGGGCAGCACCCTTGGTAGGGTTAGTGGAGAGCAAGACTGGGATGGGAAGGGATCTGAGAGAGGGCAAGGCAAGTAATAGCTGGGGCCAAATTGCCTTCAGCCCTGCGTGAGAGGAGGGAAGTAGGAAGGAGGCTCTTAAGTCCCAACTGTCCAGGTGATATGAGAGTGGCAGCCATAGAGGGGAGGTGGTGCTATGTGGCTGAGGCACTACTCTGGGGTACAGAGCCAGGGGGCATGGCTGAGGTAGAGGGTAAGTGGAAGGAGGGAGGGAGGCTAGTGGTGTTAGCAGGCATAGTATTGATAGATAACCAGTGAAGCATATTGCTGGCAAAGAAGGAGGTAGTAGAGAAAAGCGCTAGGGTGACCACTAGTGGTGAGCTCAGATAATCTGCAGATGGGAGAGTGGGCTGATTGGTTCAGCGCAGCACGTGATGCAGCCTATATAACCAAGAGCTCACCAAGGGTGGTGGTGGGGGTGGTGGGGAGCCGGCGCTTAGCGCCGGCCGGGCCTCACACACAGCACTTCTGAATTAAATCTGCTTCTCCAGCAGCGTACCTGAATGTCAGTTTTGGTGGGGGGGTCCGTCTTGGGGGAGGGCAGGGAGCACCGGAGGCCCTCACGACCACCTTACAGACTGTGGGGAGAGGAGAAAAGAAGCAGCATTAAATAACAGGTAGGCAGGAGGAGGAGTGTTATACCTTTGTTAATTCAAATCAGTGTACTCGCTTATTGGAGGAAACCGAAGCTTCAGGTTTTGCTGAGGAGCACCCTACCCCCAATGGAGCTTGCATTAAACAGAGTTAAACACACAGGCTTACGTGCTTTACAGGCTAGAAACTGTTTCAGTCCCCGATTCAGTGGTTTTTTTTGTTGTTTTCTTTTTTTTTTACTAAATATTACATACGGAGCTTCTGCGTATATGTGGGGCACATTTACAGCAAGTCTAACGCTCCGAGTTTAACGCTATCTGCAGTTTGGAAAAAAAAATAAAAAATAAGCAGACTTGTAAATTAGGACCAGTAAAACTGCACTGTTAAGGCTCCCAGCACTAAACAAGCAGACTTGTATATATAAAAGAATTTATGAAATTATTGTGTAACAGAATAAAACAAGTATGTATTTTAATATGCAGAGAAAAAACAGGACCCTGTGAACAAGCTCACAAGATGAGTGAAACGTAGGGGGAAATAAAATATTAAGAAGTTTCTACAAGCGTCTAGAGAATGTTTTTACCAAGAAGAACTGATTCCCAAATACTAAGCATTTTCAGAGTGCAGAAGCACCTTGTCAGGGAATCAGAAGATTGAGACAGTTCCTCACACCACAGTATTTTTCTCTTTGGTGTTAAAGATCAGGCTTAGCCATACTGTTTGCAAATTGCAATATAGTTTTGTTAAGGGTCTTAGAAAATTCAGCCCCATTGTTTTCTTTTTTTCATAACTTTGATGTTCATTTTCATGACACTTATCACCCCAACTCAGACTCAACCATGAACTCTGCTACTAGTTTTCCCTGAGAGGAGAGTTGCGTTTAACAGTGGTAATCCAATTCCAATCAAGTAGTATAAAAATTAATTAATACATTATGCAGTATAGCCTAGTAGCTACAGCCCCAAGCCAAGACCCTGGAAAACTTGTAGACTCAGTACACTTGGATTTGTGAACTATATCCTCTACTTGCATACTACGTAACCCAGGGCCATGGCATATCTCAGAACATACATGTGCTAATGAGAGGCATCTGGAACTTGGAACAGGCTCTCCTGTAAGTAGGCTGTATTGGCTCTCTGATCCTTCCAATATGAATGATTGGGCCCCCCTCAAATGCACAAGATGAGGCAAGTTGTGGACAAACTACTGCAGGGCCCCATTTAAACTTTCCACCAGTCAATCTCCCTATCAGGAACACCAACTGGGGGCAGGGGTCTTTCTAGCTACTTTTTCCCATATGGAATACCAGTGGGGTGGGAGACAGAGCATAGGAAAAGGGCCTATTTTCATCTTAAAAATCAGTTTGACTGGAGCCCCTAAAGCTGTTAGCTGTACTTAACACCCTAATTGGGGAGGTGAGATTCATTCAAGAAGACAAAGCAAAGTAAAAGGGCCTGTTTACACCTTAAAGGTCAGCCTGGTTGGAGCCCTGAAGCTATCAGCTGTACTTAACACCTAATAGGGAGGTGAGATTTCCATCACAGTTCAGCTCCTGCCTTGCTCAGATTATTCTGCTGCCAAGTCCATTGTAAAAATGCAGCTCAGGTATGTAGCAAATATATTTTGGGGATTGTTGGGGGCCTCCTGGTAGGTTGGGGCCCTAGGCTAGTGCCTATGTTGCCTATGCCTTAATTTGGCCCTTGGAGCAGGATACCCTGGGCTATGGCAATATCTATGGGCTTTGGGTGTAAAGATGTCTTTAATCTTATAAGAGAGCGCTGCAGTTTGGTGTTCCTAGCCTTACAAGCAGCAGAGAGATGAGCTAAGAATTCCAACAAGGTGTCAAGTGTAACTCACAGGTAGTTAAAGGAGGAGACTGTGGTAAGACAGGATCCATCGATACATACTACTGCTAGGTGTATGGTGCATTTTATCCTAGGATGGAGTCAAAAAGCATGGCTACATAACATAACATAACATAACATAACATAACATAACATAACATATTTTATTTATTTATTTAGTAGTGTTCACAAACACAACATAACATATTTTATATAGGTATGTAAGTATTTATTTAAAGTTATCAACAGGAAAGCATGCAGGGCTGAGAACAACTCCTTCCACATGTATCCTGGGGAGAGTGTATGGAGTGTAATAAACATTATGGTGCAATAAGGTGAGGAAAAACACATTATAAACAGTGGCAATAAATAAAGTATGGCGTGCAAAATGAAGCACTGCAAAAACAGTTAAAAAGCTGTGCAGAAACATAACAGGCATGTCATGGTCAGATACAGTAGAATGGTATGCCTTTACAAAAATATACACTTGAGTAGATTAGATATGGCAGCCAAACAAATAATTTAAGGAAGGTAATTAGTGGATGAGGCAGTAGCAGCAGGACTAATAAATTAGGCCCAGAGAGAGAGGTCATTTAGAAAACTTGAGAACCGACTAGGACCTAGGACAGAGCTTTTGGGGTACATCGCGGGAAACTGGGAGAAGGAGTGGGAAGCATAAACAAAATAAATTGTCAGCAGATAAGGACCACTAGGCCCATCCAGTCTGCCCATAACCTACCAGGACTACCTGGAACTTGTTCACTAGGTATAGTAGGAGCCGAACCATTTTTCCATGTGGTTCAATATTCCAGCCCCTGCAAGTTATTTCTCTAGGAGGGGAGTTACCACAGTGTCAAAAGCTTTGGTCAGGTTGACAAAGATAGCAGATGAGAGTAGGTCCAGATCCATCTCCTTCAGAATGATGTCCGTGACCCTGAGTAGGGTTGAGCCAATGGAGTGGGTCTCCCTAAAACCAGAATGGAAAGAGCTAAAAAACAGGAGGAGTCAAGGAAAGAGGACAGTCGGAAGAATACCAGAAGCTCATAGAGTTCACCAAAGCGGGGCAAGAAAGATGTGGCAGCAGTTACCTGGGGCTGAAGAGTCACCACTTTCATGAACGGGATAACCATGTCCCAATTCCAGGCACTAGGAACTGCCCAGTAAGGAAGAAATGGTTAAAGAGGTGGAGAGGAAGAGGTCACAAGAGCAGAGAGATAGAAGTTTGAGATTAATCCCATCGGGATATTCCATTTAGTCGGTCTATGGCCAAACGAGAAAGATGGGGAAATGGAGGATGAGTTGTGGGGTGGGGGGGGACAGTGAGAGATCACAGGTGGAGGAAAAGGCATTAAAGACTGGAATGAATGACTGGACCAGGAGCTTGAAAAAGGAGAGTCAAACCTTCCAGAACTTTGAGTTACAGTTAAAGTTGTTCTGCGGTTGGATGCATAGTATTAGAATTTGGCCAGTCTGGTAGCTTTTGTGCAAGCATCCCTAAGTAGTCTGCACCTTCCTAGGTCTTTAGGAGAGCAACAGGCCTTACGAGGCATCAAGCAGTCAGGAGCTTTGAGACAGGTGATGAGCTCTGCTGAGACCAAAGAAAGACTTAAACATTTAACTGGGACCCTCTGAAGAGGGGTGTTCCTGTCCCAGGCAACTGTGATTTAGACTGAGATTTTTTAAAGGTATTGTCTCTATCAGTGAATATGGACATAAAGGACCAATCCATGGCAGTCAGCAGAGCAGACAAATATATCACCCTAAAGGACAGGAAATGAATGAGTTAGGGGTGGGGAATATAAGGCAGTGATCACTGAGTGCACTCGGGAGGATGCTAACTTCCCATAGTACTGTAGGATGTGGGAGAGAAGAGTACAGTCAGTTAGGGAATGGTTGGAAGACAATGGGTTTGATTTTGGTTGGGACTGATTTGTTAAGTGAAGTGAAGGGTCTGGATATTCGGGACTAGTTTTTTAGCAGGAGAGTACCAGTTAAAGTCTCTGAAATGAGAATTCACCTGAGGCTGCAAGGGATGAGACACAGAAGAAAAGGTTGAGAATAGAATCTGGTGTGGCTCCAGGGTAACAGTAGATGCCAGCAATGAAAACAGCTGAGGAGAAAGGAATAGAGAGTCTTTCAGTCAGGGCCTCAAGTGATGAAGGTGGAGTATCCGTGCATAACCTCCAACCAATGACTGAGAAACATACACAACCACCCCACTACCCACCTTGCCTTGGTCCTGAGTGAAGACAGAATAACCAGGGAGAGAGAGAGCCACGTCATAGATCCTGAAAGCCACAACCAACATGTCTGGCTGAAGGTTTAAAGTCCACAGTCTCACAGGGTTAAATTCATTTATACTCCACTTTCATAGGACTTTCAGCTTCAGTATTATATCTGAATTAATTATAGTAGGGATTGGAGAGTTTTAAGAAGGTCGTGAAGACCCATCTGTGGCATAGCGCCTACCCAGAATGAATATTTTAGATATTTATTTATTTGGTTATTTAGCTGTATGGATTTTCTGTGTTTTATTGGATTTTATATGTTTTATTACTGTATAGCACCTTGGTTTCAGAAAGGCGCTTTAAAAATAAAGTTGTTTATTATTATTATTATTATTATTATTATTAAACACAGGTCCCAGATACAATGGCATTTCATAATATGCAGGTTCATGTTTTGCAGATTAATATAGTTGTAGTTATACTGCACTCACAAGAGCAGTTCCAGGATCTGTTTACCAGCTAAACTGATCTGGAATCAATTTACTATGAGAATACTTAACTTCAAGAATGACCTTTTTTGCACTTAATTCCATAAAGTGTAAATTCAGTACTCTAACACAACACCACCATGGGGCAACACCCTGCTGACATCTGAGGAAAACAGAAACTTTAAAATGTGTTTGACTTTTTTGGTATTGAGACTTAGATCTCCTGGCTCAAGCCATGTGCTGTAACCACCATGCTATTCTAGCTGCAGTTCTGTAAACTTGTGGTTAGACATATCATTGACACAAACTGATCCCAGATCAGTTTGGCCGGTACACTAATCCTGGATCAGTTTAGCTTAGAAGCAGACCCTGGATCTCTTTGGCTCATCTGTAAACTGATCCTGGATCCATTCATCTCAGAAGCTACTAGGGATCAGTTTAGCTCTGCTGGCAAACTGATCCTGGATCAGTTCGGCTGTCAAACTGATCCTAAATCTTTTTGAATGATAACCTGATCCTGGGGCTGTTATTATAGGCACAGGCTACCTGTATCATATAATGCAGGAGGTGTATGTAGAACCGCTCACATTTGTAGCTTCTCTTGACACTAGGCTGTTTGGTTTCTGTGCACCACTTCAAACCATACACATACTCTGGCCTTATCAGCCTGCTCCACACAAGGATTTACATACCGATAATGCCATGCACTTGGTTTGCCACTTTAACGTGTATGTGTGTGTGGAAAGATGCTCAGAAACCAAGCAATTTGGACATTTCTTCTCTCCTAGTATCCCTTTATAGATCCCATGCACTGCTCTTCTTACAAACTGCTTCTTTGGTGTGCTACCTCCGAGTATACAAGATTACCAGATCCACTTAACACTAGGTGGCAGGCTGATAGAACTAGTAAGTGAAGTGGTCTCTTCAACAATTGAAATACAGCAGCAGCTCACATGGGTCAACTTTTCAGGTTCAGTATGTGTGGGTCTGCTAATATATAAGGAAGACTATTTCAGCTTTCCTTTTCATACAGCTGTGTTGCTAGGTTTCTTTGTTGATACTATGAACAGGAAATTACATTGTGCAAGTTAGTCTTTGAAATCCATTTCATTATTCAGAATGCCTGGGTATATGGGATTAATACTTTGCCTCCGGCTTAATGAACAAGCATGTCTTTATGGTGAGAAAATGCCAGTCATTTTTCTTTGTTGCCGTAGGTGTTGCTGTGGGCGCCTTATTGGCCAACATGTTGGACTGCCTCCAAGCATCTCCATCACTCACAGTGAGAAGAATGAAAGCCGACTCACCGAAATGACATCCAGGCAGAGAAGTGGTCTGTTAGCAAGCTGCACGCAGCTCAGCCCCACTGATGCTTTTGGAACCATCGAGTTCAAGGAGGAGCCCTCCAACAAGGCTATGGTACAGTAATGAGGTCCTACTTCTAAGTGCACCTGTGCTTCACTTGTTACTGGATGAGCTGCTTTTACCTCGTTGGAAGTGCTTTGTTCATAATCGTTAACCTCTGTTTTCAATTGTTCTTATTAATGTCTCTGATTCTTCTCTTTACAAATTGATTACTATCAGTTTTCAAGTTCTTACTACATATCATATTTACTGTTTAGAAGCTGCTGCCATCTTCTAGCCATCCTGAATTAACACTGCAGTTGAAAAAAAAGTTTATTTTTCAATAGAAGCCGTCCCTGTTATGTAGCCACTGCTAAACAGTGAAATAGATTACAGAGAAAAAGAATAGATCCTGCTTCTTACAATTCTGTGTCCATCCCCCGCTTATGCACTCCTGGCTGCCAGCAAAACCTACAAAAAGTGGAATACATAATAGATAATAGTAGCTGACATAGTGCTCACTCATGCAGCTCACTCATTCTGGGCTGCCAGATCTCATAACAACAGTGTACTGAACGAACATACTTCAAATCCAGTGCTCCAATTCTTGTCCTGGTACCTCATTCATTAAGTCAGTGGCTCTGAAATAAGTTCAAGTTTATTTCCAGGAAAATTCCATTGAGCAAGCTCATTTTCAAGGAGATCCCGTGGGTCTCAAGACAGTACAAAAACAATAACATGGCAATACATAAAGTACAACATATGAAAAACGAGCATATCGAACATTAGAATGGACAGTGTGAAGGAACTGTACAAATTTCTTGTATAACAATGCGACAACTTTCAGTGCTTGACAATGTAAAGGAACTGTGCAAATTTCATGGCTGAACAATGTAGAATAAATGCAAAAGTGTAGGACCTTGTAACCAGTAGGGTCTTGTGTTGAGAGGTTCAGTATAATACAGCATAGAGCATGTGGGTGATAGAGAGGCATTAAAAGGGAGGGTAGAAGGGAATGGTACAGTGGTCAGCAGAGTGAGGTGGGAGAAGGGGTGGAGATCAACAAGCAGACAATCAATCATGGACAGCAATTGCATGTTTCTGCTACATTGTTACTAACTAAAGATTTAAAAGCATTTAACAATACGAGGTGAGTTAGTTTGGCGTGGATTGCAGTTTGTTCCAGACTAATGGAAGGGCATAGCCAATAGCAGTTTACCATAGAAAGTGCAGAACCTGGGGATATCAAGTATAATAAAAAAGTTTTTCTGAGCAAGTAGCAGCTCAGAGAGTGGTGGAATAGGCATGTTATATAGGGGGTTACTTATTGAGCAAAGCTTTGTAGATCTAAATGTAGCTATATGTTAATCGTCTGGTAGCAAGTGAGGGCCATCCTACTTTGGAATAAATCTTACAGTGGTGTGTTCTAGTGGGAGCGTTTGTTATGAATTGAGTGGCATAGTACATCCAGTTTGTGCAGATTGGAGGTGGAACAGCAACTGTAAATAAAGTCTACGTAATCCAGTAGGGGTATGAAGGTAGCTTGGACCAACCATTTCCTGATGACACTGGGGAATAGAGATTTGTTTTGCTAAAAGAAACCTAATCTCATCCTTAGTTTTTTGGATAGATCCTCTGTGTGAACTAAAAGGAGGGATTATGGTGGAGCCAGAGGCCTAGATATTTGAATCTGTCCACTGCATCAAGTGTTTCACCTAGGAGGGTAGTGATGGATGGGGTGGCAATATATTTTTTGAGGCAGGCCAGGAATTTGTAGGAGGGAGGAACATTAGCTTGGCTTTTTGGCATTGAGTAGTAGTTTAGATTGAATAAGACTGATTTGTAATTGGCTTGATGTCTGATTGTAGTTCTGCGCAGATGTTGGCTAGTGTGGGTTTGGCAGTATAAAGTACAGTGTTTGCAAAGAAGTGGATTTTAGCATTTTGATGTTACTGCTAATTGAGTTAATATATATCATGAACAAGAGGGGTCCCAGGATGGATCTCTGCAGTACCCCTCTGGTAAGGGGAGGAGATGAAAATACCCCATCGGCCTTGATTGGTTGGAGCCTTTCTGTCAAGTAGGTGGAGAACCATCGAAGGGCGGTTTCCAGCAACACGTGACCCTTGAGTTTAACTAGTAACAAATTATGGTCTACTGTATCAAACACCTTGCTCAAGTCCAAGAACACTGCTCCTACTGTTAGTTTATGGTCTATGGCGGTGAACCAGTCATTCACCACCAAGGCTAGTGCAGATGTGGCACTATGTTTGGGCCTGAAACTGGATTGGAGTGAATTTATAAGGTTAGAGTGATTAAAGTAGTCCCTTAGCTGGTTGTTGACTAGTTTTTCAAGAAGCTTTGATAGAGCTGGAAGTGTAGAGATTGGCCTATCGTTGTTAAGGTTGGGAAGATCGCAGGATTTGAATGGGGCAGTATATGAGCTGTCTTCCAGGTAGTGGGAAGTCACCTGACAAAATAGACAAGTTGAACAAGTGGGTTAGGGGTGCTGGGTACTGGGTGAATATAGTGCTGCCTAAATAACGCATGAAAAAACGCACATGAGAAACCTTGAAAGGAACTACAGCGACAGGGGCTTCTGAGCGTGCGGTAATAACTGCTACCCCTGTCGCTGTAGTTTCACATTGAGGAGTGTAAAGTACGCCGCTGGTGCAGTACCTGGCCGAGCCACTCCCATGGTGGAGTGGCTAGAGCACTAACATCTGGTGGTGTCGGGGACCTGGGGCTTTGGTTCGATTCTCCCCAGGTCCCTTTGTGATGCATTTTTTGTTTGTTTTCAAAACACAGTTTTCCTGCTCTCAACCTGCGCCCCATCCCCTAAGTCCACACCCCCTCGGAGTTAGATATTTATATCCGGAGAGGGTGCGGGGGGCAGAGCCCCCCACAAAAACAAAGATATTCCTCCAGTGTGCGCTTTTGTTTCCTGGTCGGTGTGCTGTGCCAATGTTATTTTGCTGCACACTGATTGGTGTGCAGCATTCTTGAATGTGCGCGGTTTTGACTGTAACATTATGACCCGTGCCGGGTGCTGTGAGGTGGAAATATCTAATTTCAAAGCCTGTGTTTCAATGCCATTGGCGCCAGCACTTTTTGGTATTTAGGTTAAGGAGTAAGTCTTCTACTTGTTTATAGGTGATTTGGGAGAACGGAAGGATTTAGAGTTCTTTGATTGGGCGATCCATAATATTGTGGTGTGCCTGGTATTTTGCTGCCTGGGAAGTGTCAAAGGCTAGCACCGCCATGGTGAAGTGTGTGTTTGGTAAGAATGGTGAGTTTATCAGTGATTGTAGTACCCAGGGACGTTATTTTGTGAGTATACATGGTGGGGGTTCTATGTCCTTTGATTGAATTTAGAGTTTGCCAGATCTTAGCAGGTTTACCTCTATCTGTCTCTAGGGCATTCAGGTAAAGGTCGATTTGGCTGATCTGGTAAGCTTGGTACAGGTGTTCGCCACTCTCGGAAGGTGGATCAGTCGGTAGCTGCTTTTAGGCGCATGGCTGTTGCCCATAGGTGATCCCTCTTATTCAATGCTTGTTTTAGTTCTTTGGTGAACCATGGGCAGGAAGCGTTGCTGATTCTGCTTTTGACAAAGGGGGCGTGTATATTGATAATGTCTACGACATTGGTGTTGTATAGGGCAGCTGCTTCATTGACTGAGGTAGCCAGGTAAAAACTCTGCCAACTTGTGTTACTTAGGTCAAATAGGAAGTTAGCAGAATTGAATTTTCGGAGACTGTTTTGTGATGAGTTTGGCACTGGTGGTTGGTCTTTCTGGGCTCCTGATGCAGACAACAATATTGTGATCACTTAGATCATTGTGGAATACAGTGGTGTGTGTTATTTTTGTGATCTGTTGTGAGTACTAAATCTAATAGAGGAGCGTCTGAGTTTATTTTTTAAGTTGTGCCTAGTGGGTTCAGTTACAAGTTATACTAGACCTAGTTCATCCCATAGCTCTTTCAATGTGTTAGCTTTGGGACTGGACTAATCTAGATTGAGTCCGGAGGATGATGTTGTGGTACAGGTAATAAAACATTGTGATGGGGATGGGGGAACAGGGGTGATGTTGGAACTGCAATCATGAAACACCAGATGGCAGTTCACTCGAGAAATATAGCCAAGGATAGCAGAAAAAGACCAAAGGTCCATCTTGTCTGCCTGGGTTCTTTATCTGCTGGGACCTACTGTCCATACAGGTTTTCTTTATCAGTCCACCCACCTGCTCCCCTCCTGCTGCTACTGACCTGAGCACCACCAAACCACCCATGCTTGAAACCATGTACAGTCTTGGCACCCACCACCTCTGCTGGCCGACTGTTCCACAGATCCATCACCTTTTTCATAAAATGTATGTTAATACCACCCCGAGACCACTCTTACGGTTGTAAGAGTGGTCTCATGTGCATTCTTATGCTGTGAAAACCATGAAATGAAGGTGAGCAGTTCTGATACCCTAAAAATGTAAGTTAGACCACTCTTACAACTGGAAGAGTGGTCTTTTTAGGTAGTATTAATATATTATTGTTTGAGCTTGACCAATAATATATATATATATATATTTTAAACTTGCCTGAATGTGCCTGTTTCTAGGGTAGCTGCATGTGAGACACTCTTCACAGAATAAGAGTGTTTCATCGCTAGAGAGAAAGGTGCACTCTGATTATTCAGAGCACTCCCATCGATCTATAATAGAACTTCCTCACATCTCTTAAACCTTCCCCAGCAGTTTCCATCATGACCTTGGGTTCTTGACTCTGTACTTCTGCTGAATAGTTTCCCACAGTTCACCTTGTTTATTCCTTTCAGGAACTTAAAAGGCCTCCATTATATCTCTCTCTTTTGCCTGATCTCCAGTGAGTACATGGTCAGTGTCTTGAGACTGTCTTAGTAAGATCTGCCCTGTTGGCCCTGAATCATCTTGGTCACCTTGCATTGCACTGTCTCCTGCCTGTCCCTGTCCTTCCTTAGGTGAGGACCACAGAACTGAGTACAGTATTCCAGGTGCATCCTCATCAGTGACATATATAAAGAAAGATAGTAGTAACTCCTTCCTGCTGTCATTACTCCTTCCAATACACCCCATCTTCCTATTAGCCTTACTGAAGGCCTTGCTACAGTGGCTTGATTGTTTGAGGAAGTCACTAGTGAGTGTTTAGTTTAACCTCTTCTATCGAGTACTCTGTCCTGGTTTTTTTCCTGTGTGCATAACCTTGCATTTTTTGGCTTTGAATTTCAGCTGCCAATCCTTACACCACTTCACCCATCTTACTAAGTCTCTAGTCATGCCCATGTCCTCCAGCTTCTTCTGCAGTCTTCTGTATGACACCAAGTCAAATGCCTTGCTAAAGTCAAAGTATAGTAGATCTGCAGCATGGCCCATATCTACAACCTTTTTTACCCAGTGAAAGAAAAATTTCAGGTTGGTCTAACAAGATATCCCTGCCTTAAACCCATTCTGCTTACTATCTTGTAGAGCATTCCTGTGTAGGTAGTCCACAAGGTCCCCTTTGATCAGTGACTCCATCAGTTTACCCACTGCAGAGGTAAGGCTGACAGGTCTGTAATTCCCCCACTGCCCCTTCCCCCACCTTGTATAGTGGAACTGCATCCACCTTCCAGTCTTTTGAAACTACCTCTGTTAGAACTGAGCTATTGAATAACCTCATTAGGGGTTCAGCCAGTTCCACAGCCAATTTCTTGAGCACCCGTGAGTGCTTCCCATCCGACACCAGGGCTTTATCTACCTTTAGGACTTCAAGTCCCCTCTGGATCCTTTCTCTGGTAAATACTGTCAGTTCACCCATGCCACAGCGACAGTTATGTTGCCAACGCTGATTAGGGTGCAGGCAACATGCCGCCTAGCATTACAGTGCCAGGCATTATGCCTCCTGGGAGTTACAGCGCTAAAGCACTGTCCCAGGAAACAGATTTTGCAGGTAGCTTTGCCCCACCACCACCCAATGTAAGGGGCTTTGCCCCCTGCACCCCCCTGAAATCTGTATAACTTCCTCCAGAGCTGGCATGCTGTGAAGGGCACAGAAATTGTGTCGATGCCCAGTATGGCAAGAGTGTGGGGTGATCTAAAATCAAGATCGACCCTGTCACTCTTGCCCTTTTTTGCAGTGACAGCATTACCACACTGTAATGTTGTCACTGCACTGATGGGATATGAATACTGGTTACCTTATTTCACTCACACTGCTCCTCACTTCTAACTGCCAGCATTCATTTGAAAAGCAATAATAATAGCTAGTGCTCAGTCACAGTGCTCACTGATCCTGCTCACTTACTCACTCACACTACTCACTCACTCACTACATCTACTCACTCGCTCACTCACACAGCTTACTCACTCACGCTGCTTACTCACTCTCTCACTCACTCACACTGCTTACTCACTCACTCACATTGCTTACTCACTCACTCACTCTACTTACTCACTCACTCACACTCACTCACTCACTCACTCACTCACACTGCTTACTCACCCTGCTCACTCACTAAAGGGGAAGCTGCTGCCAGGACCAGAGGGATTGCAGCTGTGGTGTGAGCAGGACTCCGGAGGACCAAAAGCTTGGTTCCTGGGGAATGCATAAACGCTGCAGGAATGTAGTTTTGCATGTCTAAGTTGCTCATAACTGTAGTACAGGGTTGTTTTTATTCCCTACAGGAGTAGCTGAATCTGTATTTTAGAGGTTGCTGTGCTACTGGGATTGTGTTCTTTTACATCCTCACAGGTGGTTATATTGTGACTCATCTGTTTACTGAGCTACTGGGATTGTGTTCTTTTACATCCCTCACAGGTGGTTATATTGTGACTCATCTGTTTACTGCGCTACTGGGATTGTGTTCTTTTACATCCTCACAGGTGCAGCTGAATCTGGGGCACAGGACATATAGTAAAGATAAGTGTACTGACTGTTGTCTAGAGAGTGGGATTAGGCCTGCCTACCTCCCCATCCCACCCACCCTGGATTAGTCCTCCTTTATAGGCCGGCGTGCAGGAAAAGGTTCACTACTTCTTGATCTTGGTCAGAGCAGGAGAGGCTACAGCCACTTCATAGAACCACATTATAGTGAAAAAGTGACTACAATCCTGAAAAACGGCAGAATACTTAGGAGGGCAGCTTAAAGCAACAGATAAAAAAAATTGAGATACTGTACTAAACACAGGGCACAAGTTAAAGAGGAGGAAATAACCAGAACAGGAAGATGCAGGGAGTGGTGCAGTGCACTGGGTGTGGGGCAGCAGTCTTCAGTAGAACATTCTGGGTACTGCGGTGCTGCCTCATTTGCAGGCACCTCTGTGGGCCAGTCTCTGGGCCAGGCTGGTAGGAGTACTGGGAACCTTCGCCCTCACCCAGAGGCCACCGTGTTAACAGCCACTGCCACAACAACTGCCTGGGCAGAGGACGGAATGGACTACGGTGGGCTCAGGGAGACTCAGGGAGGATGGTCAGGGTACATCCCCATCCAGTCCAACAAGAACTCCTATGATGTTCTGAATGAGTGGGAGAGCCCACAAGGTAACCCGAGGCTGCGACCAGGGAGGAGGTGAGGTTCCCCCAAGAGGGAGACCCAGTGGTGGGAGGATGAGGACCCCAAAGGAAGAAGAATTTACTCCTACTGGAGGACTCAATTGTCTGGGGGATGGTTCTGGGCACAGATAGCAGGGAGAAGAGGGAGGTTAAGTGCCTTCCTGGAGGCACCGTTCGGGGGGGGGAGGAGCGGATCCTGAGGATCACTAAAGCAGTGGCAAGGAGAGGGGAACTGGAGGTCATTGCCCATGTGGGAACTAATGACCTATCCAAGGATAGGGCAAGCACAGAGCAGGTGCAGGAGGACTTCCAAGAGTTGGGAGGGTGCCTGGAGAAGGTAGCAAGCTCCATGAGTTTTCTGGAGGTGCTGCCAGTCCATGGTATGGGGGAGGATAGGAATCTCTGTATCAGCAGCTTCAACAAGAGGTTGAAGGGCTGGTGCAGTGAGGAAAGTGTATGGCTTCATTGGGGACTGGGACCCACCTAAAACAATGCAGCCTTGTTCAAGGAGGATGGACTGCATCCTTCCAAAAGGATAGCAGTTCTCAGTGAATGGTTTAAATGCTTCCTGGATGAACATTTAAACTAGCCGGGGGTCAAGGGAGCTGGGAGACTCAAGTAGCCCACCCCACAGGCTAGAGTAGCCAGAAATGAGGAACATGAATGTAGGTTGCAGACAGGGACACGTACCAGATACAAAGTGAAAGGCAGGGGTAGGAAGGCAACATAAAAAGGAAAATGGGGTCGGGGAAGAAGCAGGAGGGCAAACACAGGATAAGAGGTAGAATAGGCAGCAAAACATGGAAGGCCATGGTTACAAATACCGCAGCCTAGGAAATAAAATCCCAGACATGGAGTACTGATAAGAGGCAGACCTGGACACAGCGGCAATGGCAGAAACCTGGTTCACTGCAAATCATGACTGGGACACAAATGTTCCGGGTTATGCTCTATTCAGGAGAGATAAGGATAATAAAAAAAAAAAGGGGTGGGGAATGACCCTGTACATAAGAGAAGGTATAAAAGTAACAGAGGTGCAGGGTAGACAGGGGAGACAGAGGCACTGTGGGTCACCCTTTGAAGCAAACAATGGCACAGCAATCTGCAAGGGGTGATCTGCAGGCCTCCAGTGCAGGGGAAGGGATAGGGATCTAGTGGATCAAATTCACAAGATAGCAACAAATGGTGAGGTATTACTGCTGGGTGATTTCAATATCCCAGATGTGGATTGGACCATCCCAGCAGCTGCTTCAACCAGGAGCCATGACATCCTGGATTCCCTACAGGGGGCAGACCTCGGACAGTTAGTGATTGATCTCACCACAGACAGGGCAATTCTGGACCTAGGACTGACCAGTGGATACAGAATCACAGACATCCAGGTGGAAGGTCAACTGGGATCCAGCGACCACCACATAATGTGGTATAGAGTGGGGACAGAGACACAGACTAGTCACACAAAGGCAACGGTCTTAGATTTTAGGAGGATGGATTTTGCTAAAATGGGGGGGGGGTGTATCGAAGAGGCCTTGGCAAGGAGGAAGAATAGGAGGGGAGTCGGTAGCAGTGGGAACACCTGAAGGAAGCCATGGAGGAGGTGGACGAGCCAATGTATCAAGATGGTAAACAAGGGGCTGGCCTGTGGTGCTGAGGTTGAGATGCTGAGCGCCACACCTCATACCATGCCGCGACCTGGGTTGCGGGAGTGAACTTGGGCTGTCAGGGGTCGGCAGGGGCAGAAGAGGACTGCCTCCTCTCCTGGGGCAGGTGGGTGTGCTTGTCGAGTACCAGCGGCTCCTGGTGGTGGCTGGGGATGGCGTGACTTGTAGCACACTCTTCTGGGGTTGAGGGTGATGGCGGACGCCTTCCGCATGGGTGTGGGAGCTCACCTGTTGTCTGCAGGGCGTCATTGCATGTCCACACCTCTGGGGCAACCCGTAAATGGAAAAGCCCTGGCACCTGGACAGGCGACGATGGGGCCAGGGGCGTCTACACACCCACAACCAGGTCCTACCTGGCGGTTGCTGTGTCTCCTCCACTCCTCGGCCACCCTTCGGATTATAGATAGAGCACCAGAGAAGTAAATGGTGGTCCCACCAAAAAGGGCTCAGAGCGGGGTGGTGGGGTGGTCGGTGGAGCTGGGAGGCTCCTGGGAGCAGCGAACCAGTACAGGAGGACCTCAGGTGAGGCGGAAACAGGTGCCCCCACACCACACTGGAGAGAGGTCTAAGGGGCCAGTGAGGGAGTAAACAGAGTTGGGGAAAAAAAAGATGGTAAACAAAGGCAAGAGAAAGAGGAAACCAACTATGGTTCTCGAGAGAGGTAGCAAACAGTGTAAGAGTCAAAAGGGCAAGCTTCAGGAAATATAAGGAGACACAAAGGGATGAAGACAGGGAGGTGTACCTAAAGAATCTAAGGGAAGCGGGGAAGGCTGTAAGGCACACAAAGGCACAGACCGAAGAAAGATTAGAGCAGACGGTGAAGAAAGGGAACAAGACATTCTATAGGTACATCAGTAAAAGAAGGAGAACCAGGGGGACTGTAAGGCTCAGAGGTGATACAGGGGAGTGTAAGGAGGGAGACCTGCAGAAGGCAGAAATACTGAACAAATACTTCTGTTCAGTATTCACTAAAGAGGGGAAGGGTCAGGGACCACAACTGGGTGGCAGACATGAAGGTGGGAGAGTGATAAACACAAGTCCATTCACAGTGGAGAGTCCTGGAGGAGCTCACAAAACTGAAGGCAGACAAAGCAATGGGGCCAAATGGCATACACCCAAGGATATTAAGGGGCTAGTAGCCACTCTGGCAGCCAGGTTCACTGAGTCACTCAGCACAGGAGTGGTACCAGAGGACTGGAAGAGGGCACATGTAGTCCCTCTAAACAAAGTGGTACTAGAGAAGAGGCAGGAACTGTAGACCAATCAGCCTCATCTCTGTAGTGGGTAAGATCATGGAGGCACTGCTTAAGGAAGAATAGTGGCACAGTTGGAAACCAGCAGTGCACAGGATCCAAGGCAACCTGGCTTAACAGCAGGAAGGTCATGTCAGATGACTGTGATAGATTTTTTTGACTGGGTGATGAAGGAAGTAAATCTGGGGGTGGCAGTGGATGTCGCTTACCTTGATTTCAGCAAGGTCTTTGACACCGTCCCACATAAAAGACCGATTAACAAGATGGGTAGTCTGGTCATGGGGGACAAGGTGGTAAACTGGGTGTTATACATATGGTATCCCTAGGCTGGGCTGTCTGACAAGCAGTACCGGTCAGCTCTGCCCGACACATGCGGTAACCCGATGCTACTACACCTGACGCAGTAGCTCCTGACGGGGTAAGGTAGCGAATGTGACGGAATGCGACCCTACCCGTCTGATGCTGAGGAATGGACGTTTGGATGGGGTCGCTGGCTGAGCTGCCCCAGTGGTGGTCCCTGTAACATGCCCGAAATTTGTCTCTCAGGCATGACAGTGATTCGGGTCTGTAGCTGTCGGGACAGTTGACGTGGTATGCCGAGCGTCGGCATACCGAGTTTAGGGATAACATAATATATCCAACTGGGTTAGGAACTGGCTAACAGATAGGAGGCGGAGGGTGGTGGTAAATGGGATCCAATCTGGGGGGGGGGTGACCAGCGGGGTACCACAGGGATCGGTCCTTGGGCCAGTCTTGTTTAATGTCTTCATTGGTGACATTGCGCAAGGGCTGGAGGGAAAGGTCTGCCTGTTTGCAGATGACACCAAGATCTGCAACAGGGTGGGTACTCCAGATGGCATGGAGAAAATGAGGAGGGACCTGGGGAAGCTTGAAAAATGGTCTGAGGTGTGGCAACTGAGGTTCAGTTCAAAGAGGTGCAAAATAATGCACCTGGTATGGGGGAACCCTGGGGAGAGCTACAGGATTTGGAGGGGGGGAGTTGCTGATGGTCACTAAGGAAGAAAGGGGCCTAGGGGTTATCATTTCAGATGACCTTAAGGTGTTTAAACAGAGTACGAAGGTTGCAGGAAGGGCCAATGGCATGCAGGGGTGCATAGGCAGAGGTATTACTAGTAGAAGGCGAGAGGTAGTGATGTCGTTGTATAAAACACTAGTGAGGCCTCACCTAGAGTGCTGTGTGCAATTCTGGAGGCCACACCTTTGTAAGGACATTGACAGGGAGGAGGCGGTCCAGAGAAGGGCAACAAAGATGGTACAGGGCTTGCACCAGAAAACATGTGAAGAGATTAAAGGACCTTAATATGTACTTGCTGGAGGGGAGGAGGGATTGGGGAGGCATGATAGAGACATTCAAGTACCTTAAGGGGATAAACAAGGTGCAGGGAGGGAAGACATCTTCCAGGATAGGAGGAGGAGGGGATGTTTTTCCTTCATGGAGAGGCTGGTGGACACATGGAATAGTCTGCCACAGGAGGTGGTGGGAGTGAGCACAGTAGAGGGATTTAAACATGCCTGGGACAGGCATAAGGGAAACGTAGAGGTGAGAAGGAGTGGTGAAAAGCCACAGACCAGGTAGGATCAGAGGCCGCAATAAAGTGTAGAGCTTACAGGCAGACTGGATGGGCCTAGCAGTCCTTATCTGCTGACAATTTCTATATTTCTATGTTTCACTCATGCTGCTCACTTACCCTGCTCACTCACACACTGCTCAATCACTCACACTGCTCACACACTCACACTGCTCACTCACACACTGCTTAATCACACACTGCTTAATCACACATTGCTTAATCGCACACTGCTCACTCACTCACACTACTCAATCACACTGTTCACTTACCCTACTCACTCACACTGCTCAATCACTCACTCACACACTGCTCACTCACTCACTCTGCTCAATCACACACTGCTCACTCACACTGCTCACTCACTAACATTGCTCAATCACACTGCTCACTCACACACTGTTCACTCACACTGCTCACTCACTTACACTGCTCACTCTCTCACACTGCTTACTCACACTGTTCACTCACTCCTCACTCACTCACACTGCTCACTCACTCACACTGCTCACTCACACTGCTCACTCATGCTGCTCACTCACTCACTCACACTGCTCCATTACCCTGCTCACTCACTCACAGTGCTCACTCACATGCTCTCACTCACACTACTGCTCACTCATACTGCTCACTCACACTACTCACTCACTCACACTGCTCCATCATCCTGCTCACTCACTCATTCACAGTGCTCACTCACATACTCTCACTCACACTGCTCATGCTGCTCACTCACACTGCTCCATCACCCTGCTCACTCACAGTACTCAGTCACACTGCTATCACTCAGACTGCTCACTCATGCTGCTCACTCACTCACACTGCTCCATCACCCTGCTCACTCACTCACTCGCTCATTACTCATTCACTCACTCACTCACATGGTCTCACTCACACTAGTACTCACTCATACTGCTCACTCACACTACTCACTCACTCACACTGCTCCATCACCCTGCTCACTCAGTCACTCACTCACAGTGCTCACTCACATACTCTCACTCACACTACTACTCACTCACACTGCCCACTCATGCTGCTCACTCACACTGCTCCATCACCCTTCTCACTCTCAGTGCTCACTCACATGCTCTCACTCACACTGCTCACTCACTCACACTGCTCCATCACCCTGTTCACTCACTCACTCACTCACTCATACTGCTCACTCACATGCTCACTCACACTGCTCACTCTCTCACACACACTGCTCCATCACCCTGCTCACTCACTCACATGCTCTCACTCACACTGCTCACTCACACTACTCCATCACCCTGCTCACTCATTCATATGCTCTCACTCACATGCTGTCACATTGCTCACTCACACTACTCACTCACTCACACTGTTCCATCACCCTGCTCGCTTACTTAGATGCTCTCACTCACACTACTCCTCACTCACACTGCTTACTCACACTGCTCATCCACCCTGCTCACGCACACTGCTCAGTGGTCACGCACCATGCTCGCGCACACGGCTCAGTGCTTACTTACTGTGTGAGGGGCCTTTCGGCACCATGCAATTCTGCTTAAAGTTGGACTAGCATAACATTCTGTGGTGATTTGCATATGCAGTCCATGATGCTTTGCATTGTGGGGGCATGTGTGATTTTGTATTTTCTTGAAACTTGGCTTCCCAGCCAAATGCCCTTTGGGGTAACCCTTGCCTCAGTGTTTACTAACAGAGGTTCTTTGTCTTTAAATAGTTTTTATTTTAATGGGTTCACCACAATATATCCCAGGCACACTGCCTTGGGGTAGCTAGTCCATTCCACTGGGGTGTCAAACAGGCGAGGCATACTGATGAGTCCTGGTAGGATGAAACACATGTCTATGTTTTCTGTTAGCACCCTTTGCAAACTGTGTGAGAGGCCTTTCGGCACCATGCAATTCTGCTTAAAGTTGGACTAGCATAACATTCTGTGGTGATTTGCATATGCAGTCCATGATGCTTTGCATTGTGGGGGCATGTGTGATTTTGTATTTACTCACATTGCTCACTCACCCTGCGCACTCACACTTCTCACTCATTCTCAGCTGCCAGTTCTCAGAACATTATTGTACTGGTAATGAGCACCCAGTACTCTAATTACAAAGGTTACTGCTAATGCGCTAAATGCTACTCTGAGTTTGTCCACCTGCAAATGATTAATTAAAGCCACTCACGTTTAAAAACCATGGCCCAAAAATTAAAAAAAAATGCAATAGAAGCCATTGCTTCTAAACAGTGAAATACGGTACTCAGTTCCTAACCCCAGACCCCACACTACCCCACCCTGGTACCTGCTCACATTTGAAATGTGAGTTTAATTCAGCTGTAGCTCAGCCCAGTTATGCTGGGGGTAGTGCTTCATGCTACCATATAGGAGACCGGTGTTCTAGCCGCAAACTCAACTTCCTCTTCTGGGCTAGTAGGGATAAGGCAAATCTGAGGGATGCATGCCACACACCCTGTCACTTCTTTACTATCTTTGGTTGGATCGTAAGTTGTATTGAGTGTCAGTGGGTGGCTCACATAGTGTTCTGCCCTCCGCTCAAAGGCTCAGTGCTGCAGGCTGACCACACAGGCAGTGGAGGCAAGGTCTAAAAACAATAAAAGCAAGCATTTGTCAGTGCCAAACATGTTGGCTTGCAGGCTGTTACAAGTTAGCAATATCTCATTTTCAGTCGGGTCCAGCTTTTACACATTTTACAGTGTATTTTCCCAGGAAAGCACAACTAAGATGCAATATCTTGTTTTCAATGGGCTCCTGTTTTTTTCCCCCCACATTGCTGTTTCTTGTTCCGGTTTCATCCAGTGGCACCCCGAGCCCAGTCACTGACATTCTGACTGACTTACAGGTTATCCTCCACTTACCCACAACCACAGTGTGGTGGGTGGTCAGCCCTGTTGGATGTGTGAGGGCCTGCGGGGGGTGCCGGCTTAGCTGGCATTTTCCTCCTGCCACCAGATGTTCTCACCAGGGTTGGTGGTATGAAGTGAGGCAGTCGCACATACTTGCAGTGGCATGCATGTGTGACAGGCGTCCACTGATAACTCCTCTCCTCCTGGTGCTCCCAACTGTGCTGCCAACCTGTCTCCACCAGTTAGCAGTCACAAAGTGGGAATAGCGTCCTTTCCTCTACGAGCAAGAAGAGCAGTCCCATGGGCGATCAATCCTTCCTCCCCTGCCCATCACCCAGTGGCCCGTGCTCATTCCCAAACACACATTGCTGGCATAGTAAGCAGTAGCACTATCACTATGCTACCAGGACACATCGCTGGCTTAGTAAGCGTAGTACTACCACTGTGCTACCAGGACCACTTGAGGTCCTGCTTTTATTCATTTTTAAAAATGTATTTAACCAGGATAGGCCAGCTGAGATGTTGTTTGTGGGCTGTGATATTCTGACTCCAAATTTCCAACATTGTCTTTTTATGACTTCACACTATGATTAAGACAGGTGGGATTTTTTAAATCCCATCCGGAAGATGATTTTTGAAGCAACTGCAAAAAGATGTTTGGAAGGGATTAAAAAATGGCACGGTCATGTTTGGGGGCTGCAGGCATATGTTGAAAATTTGAGACCACTTTCAACAATAAAGTTATGAATAGAAGTTGGAAACAAATTCAAGGTTTTGTCACAACTTAGTAGTTTTTTCACATTTTGACCCCAAATTTTCGGCAGTCTTTTCATGACCCCATATTATATAGAAACATAGAATATGTTGGCAGATAAGGACCATACGGCCCACCTACAGTGCCCATTTCCTTGCTCACTGCTGCAGCCCCAGAGTCTATTTGATCTGCGGCTCTCCTGCTATGCACATCTCCAGGGTACTCATATGTCTAGCCCATGCACTCTTG
Source organism: Neoceratodus forsteri (assembly GCA_016271365.2). Taxonomy (NCBI): domain Eukaryota; kingdom Metazoa; phylum Chordata; order Ceratodontiformes; family Ceratodontidae; genus Neoceratodus; species Neoceratodus forsteri. Next base: position 1,476,502,925 of record CM057453.1, on the reverse strand, counting down.
AACACCCATATTGTTTTCACATCCACCACTTTGCTGGAAGGCTGTTCCTCAGCCCTGCCACCCTTTCTGTGAAAAAGTGCTTCCTAACATTACCCCGAGCCTTCCACCCTTCAGCCTCATATCATGCCCCCTTGTTTTTGTGCAGAGTTTTCTCTGAAATATGCTTTCCACCTGTACCCTGTTTATTCCTCTAAGGTACTTAAAAGTCTTTATCATATCTCCCTTCTCCCTTCTTTCCTCCAGTGAATAGATACTAAGGTCCTTAAGTCTTTCCTCGTAGGGCTTCTGGTGCAGTCCATGTATCATCTTCATTGCCCTTCTCTGGATTACCTCTATTTTATCAATTTCCTTCTGGAGATGTGGTCTCCAGAACTATAAATTAGGATCATGATAGATGGAATTTTTTAAATCCCTTCCAAAAAGTGATTTGGTGGCATGACTATGAAAATGTGTTGAAGGGGATTTGAAAAATGATACTTGTCATTTTCATGAGGTGGGATAACACACAGGCTGTGTTGAATGTTTGGGGCCAAAATCTGCTGCAATAAAGTTATGAGTAGACATTAGAAAAATTCAACATTTCATCATAACTTTGTTGCTTTTTTTAACATTTTGACTCCAAATTTTAAACATAGTCTTTTTATGACCCCACCTTATGATCAAGACAAGTGGAATTAAGTCCTGTCTGAAACATGACTTTGTAGAGCAACTGTGTGTAACCCCCAGGTGGCGCTATCCCAAGGGCTACTACCCCTGCCTGTGTAACAGCTAACAGGTTGAGGGGCCCAGGTCCAATGGCGGGTGACTCCACCCAGAGTCGGGGTTAGGACAGTCTGGAACGACTTGGTCACAGCCCTCTGGGTCACTGCAACCCCCTTTTCTTCCCACTAGTGGCCCACACACATTACCAACAGTACCTTTACAGTATACACTTACCCCCAGGATTGGTCGATCAGCTTGACTCTGGGGACCCCCTGTAAAGTAAGATGCAGTATTGCAATAGCCACTGTACATTTTTGTACAAACACGCAGTTCAGACAGTATACTTTGCAAAACAACCAAATCTGATTTATTCAGGGAGGCAATAACAAGGGCAGGGGGAACTCTAGTTAATTAGCTTAACACTCTACTGTTTCAGAGCACTGTGCACAGGCTAATTTCCCTATGAGTTACTGTCACTGGGTACTCAGGCAATAAGGGGCTAGTCAAGTTCGATGCAACTGTACAATACTCAAATTTGTAATCCAGAGCCAGCAGGCTCAGTTCGTGTAGCCAGCAAGAAAAACAGAACTAACTTGCACTCAATAGATCAGCTAACAGGGAGCTACCTTGGTTTTTACTCACGACTCTTGTAGCAGGATCCCTCTAGCACCACCCCAGGACACAGACCTGTGATCAGAACACTCTCCACACACACATATATATACAGAAGGTTACCATACCAGGCAGCTGCTTTATATCCCGCCCGCACTCCCTGCTAAACCGGGGAGTCACAACGCAGCTTCACTTTTCCTGACAGACCGAATGCGATGAAGCAGATTCTCCAGTCCTCTACAGGGTGAGCCTGGTAGGTAGCTGCGACATGCACAGCCTCTTCTGACAGCAGCACCAGCGGATTCAGTCCGACTACCTCGATGATCGAGCTGCCCTACTTTTGGCCTTCCACACGTGCTTCCCGCGCAAAAACTCAACAGCACAGGAGCCTGGAGCTCCTTCCTCACTCACGGCCTCAACGACTCTGCCTCCTCAGCCGTTGGGCAGAGAATCACAATTCGGGCACCACCCGACCCTATTGGAGGGCTTCAGATGCCAATCCCCTCTGCCGCCTTCTGTTGGTGCGAAAAGGTGCCACACTCCTGGACTTCACTTCCCAGAATCACGGGCCATACCTCCCATTGGCAGCTGGCTCCCGAGAGAGTCCCAGTCCTAATTGGATGCTCAATACTCCATTTTAAGCACCTCTCCCTCCTGATTGGATCCAAGAGGCAGTTCTGATCCAAAATGAGGGGGAAGCACACAAAGTCCCAGCTGCAAGGGAAACAGGTTAGATAAACTACATTTTCCAATACTATTCAACATATATTACATCAACAGTACAGCCCAAGAAGGTGCCTGCTCTGCCTGCTTAGCGACGGCAAAAACGGGGCACATGATCAGTGGCTCGGCGGGACTCGAGCAGGAGAACCCACGGCCCCCTTTTTAGCAGACTAATTGGGTCTGCAAGCTGGCAGCTCTTAAAGAGACAGACTAGAGGTGTTTTAATCAACCCCCATTTGTGAGGGGGTTACATGTGAAAACATGTTTCAGAGGGGATTTATAAATTGACACCTGTTATGTTCATCAGGCAGGGTAACAAACGACATATGTTGAAAATTTGGAACCAAAATCTGCAAAAAAATCACAGTTATGAATGAATGTTGAAGAAATTCAACATTTCTTCAAAACTTCTTTGTGTCTTGACATTTTTGACCCAAATTTTGAACATACTGTAGTCTTTTGACGATTACACCTTATGAACAAGACAGGTGGAATTTTTTTTAAATCTCATCTGATAGGGGATTTCGCAGAGTGACTGCGAATAACATTTTTTTTTTCAATTATTTTTATCCCTCCTCCATCTGATGGGACCTCATTTGGCCATTTCAGTGCCCTTGTGTTATCCAGCGGAGACCCTCCTGCTCATGGTTGTGGACCTCCCCAGCCCACCTGTGACACGCCTGGTGGCCAGACCATTTGGCTTGCCCCAAGGCGGGGCTGGTTCTGTGCCTTGGCTGTTTTCCACACTGATTTCTTCTCTGGAGAAGAGGACCTGCCATGACATCCCAGTGACATCAGGCACACTCCCATGCTCGACACACTGTCTGCCTCCCCACCAGTCCCCTTTTTAGTACGATCTCTGGCTAACCGACCCCCAGCCAATGCTAGAGGTCAGACTATCGCTGAGTGCTGCACCCACCCACCCTGGTGGCGGAGAGCTGTCTGCTTGATGATTGATCCTCCTTTCCCCAGCTGAATTGCAAAGCTTATTCTGGAACCCAGGTCATCAGTGCCACAAGCAGTAACGCTATTGCTTGCGCCGGTGGGCCGGATCTGAAAAACATGTAGTTGTTTTTTTTTTTTTTTTTGAGGGGGTTGAAAAATCTCACCTACTTTGTTCATGAGGCAGTTTCCTGAAAGGACTATATTGAAAATTTGGTGTAAAAATGTTACAGAATGACAATTATAGGTAAAAGTTCAAATCAAAGCACATTAAAAAGCTGTTAACCAAACTTACCTTGTTTCATTCATTTTCCATTTGGCGTTGGAAGAAGCTGGATGTGGAGGTCATCAGAGGAGGATCCCATAAGTAAATGAGGGGTTTTGGGGGGTACAGAGAGGCAAGTTAGTGAGGGAGGTGGAGGGTATGGGGGGCAACAGACATGATGGAAGGACTATTTTTTTAATAGGGAAAAGACAACAAGGGACATATGATGACGAGGGACAGTTGCCTTCTTTTCAAATACTTGGCTGGTAGCACCAGGTTTGGGCACCCCAGTATCTCATCATGTTTGGAAGGGGAGTGTTAGCTAGTACTGGGGGTGGGCACCCCGCTGTTGGAATGTGTGTATGGGGTCTGTGTGTGTGAACCAGTACCGAGTTGGATGGGGGGGGGGGTACCAGCAGCGTGGTTGTGCACCTGCTACCAATGATGTTAAAACTACAGGTCGGGTGGAGGTGGGATTGAATAAGCACCTGTTCTTATTTAAGTTGGATAGGGCAGGAGGGGGGGATAAGGTGCCAGCATGGTTGAGAAATGGATGCAGGGTTACATGAGCACCCACTGATGGTTATATTTTAAAAGTTGGATTGGGTGGGAGGAGGAGGAGGAGGAGGAGGAGATACCAGCGATGATCATGCCCTCTTGGCATGCTAATGGGGAGTACTGCATATAATAGGAGTGGTTTCATCGTTTCATGTTTAAAGAGTTTTTGCCCATCAGCAAGCAGAACATTGTCCTCACCAGCATCTTTCCAATATGTTACTCACAGCCCGGCTTAAACAACAGTCAACTTCATTTCCCACAATAGGATCACATCTTCACACAACATGCGGTGTTGCAAACCAGCAGTATATTTCCTTTGCACATGCATGCAAGCAAACATAAAAAGTTGTGGATAACAGTTGTTTTCCTATGTTAGAGCTTTCTAGTTTGCCTGAACTATTGAGGAAAAACGAGTGTTCTAACATTGGACAGAACAGTTTATTGGTTCTCTGATTACCTGGATCTTCCGACAGAGATAGAATGCAGAACAGTGGGAAGGTTAGCACCACCCTTTCTGTGCTGTCCAAGATGGCTGCTGGTGCTCACTGACACTAAACAGAGAATGGAGGTGGGGCATAACATCTCATACTCCATTTAGCCTCTTCTTACATTAGATCTCATTCTCTGTGGATATAACCAGAGACATCTCCTGTTTGTATATAGCAGGGTTCAAAGCTACTTCTAGCCCAACTGTCTGAGCCTTTTGAAATAGCACAGTAGGGCAACAAAGGAGTCTGGCTACTAGTCCATATAGCAAATTGATTTATTATAGCCCAGCTGACTGGTGGACAGAATAATTCTAGTTCTTTTCCTGATGTGAATGGTATTAATGAGCTGTGCTTCAGTAACGGCTAGTTCTTATCACCTAGCTACAGATGGTTTATCATACCATACCATACCATCTGTGGAAAGCACTGCATTTGGAATGCAAGAAGCTTTGTACTGTAGTCCCCCAAATCAAATAGCCATACATCAAATACGAATAGGTACAACGGGCCTCTGGTTTAGAGTGTTTGATTTCAAACTTTAGATGTTCAGATTTCAAACTCATGATACACATGTCGTATTTGTCCTAGTTTTTAAACAGTGTTACTGACACCACATGGCTGAAAACTGCATGGATTTTCTGCTCCAAACCAATTCGCATGACTTAAAGTGAATGTACCTACTAAGATGCAACACTTCATTTTTCCTATAATCCTGGGTTTGTGCAACTTTACAGCTGGGGGACTGAGGCACAGGGAGGTGAAGTGGCCTGCTCAATCAATATCACACAGTGAATCAGTGGCTGTGGTGGGGCTCAAACCTGGCATCTCCAGGTTCCATGTTCAGTATGCTCACCATTAGACATCTCACCACTAGACATGAATGCCTTCTTTGGAGAGTGTGTGATATATGAAAATATAAAATGGGTAAGAGAAACAAAGACTGGTGATTGGTCAGCTGTGATTACATGACTGTGCATTGTTCCAGCACAACAGCAGAGGTCAGAAATACTTAATGTTCTGAACCTCATTTCTGATTTTTTTAAAATAAATATTAGTGGAACTATTTTAGAATTGCAGTAAGGCACTTCAGGCTGTGCACAGTTGTGGGATTTTTAAGGTTAGCAAGCAATGTGAGAAGGCAGTAGGGAGGGCCGGGGGTATACTGGGATGTATAGGGAGAGGCATCAGCAGCAGAAAACAGGAAGTTGTTATCCCTCTGTACAGACAGTTGGTGAGACCCCATCTGGAATACTTGTGTCCAGTTCTGGAGACCCATCTCCATAAGGACATAGACAGGATAGAGGCAGTCAGAGGGCAACTAAAATGGTGCAGGGTCTGCAAGAGAAGCCGTGATGAGGAGAGAATAAAGGAGCTTAATATGTATACCCTTGAGGAAAGAAGGGAGAGGGGGACATGATAGAAACTTTCAAGTACCTCAAGGAATCAACAAAGTCCAAGAGGGTAGCATCTTTCAGAAAAAGAGACTTGCAAGAACAAGGGGACACAATTTAAAGATAGAAGGAGAGGCGGTTCAGGGCAATGTGAGGAAGTATTATTTCACAGAGAGGGTAGTGGATGCATGGAACAGCCTTCCTAGGAAGTTGTGGGGTCTAAAACTGCGGGAGAATTCAAGAATGCATGGGACAGACATAAGGCAATTCTTGTGGGGGGCAGGAAGATATAGGCTGTTGGTTAACTAGGATCTGCGGCCTATCCTGTAGGTAGGGAAATGGGCAGACTAGATGGGCCTAGCGGTCCTTATCTGCCATCAAAGTCTATGTTTCTGTGTTTCTATAGGCATTTCTTGGGTACATAAGACACTCAGCGTTGCCTTGTGTCTCACTTCCTGAAACGTGCTGTTATCCCACAGTAACACACGCCCTGTCATGCCTTATTGCTGATTGCTGATTGCTGCACAGGGTATTTGCAGGGGTGTGCAAAACAGTTTTTGGGGTTTGTCCCCTGGCATGTAGCATACCAAAATTAACTTCTGCTGCCTCAGCTGCCGAAAGTACGTAATACAGTTTTTTAGTGTGTAAATTCAGTACAAAATCATTCCAGTATACAAGGATTCTTTTTGTTGAACTAAATAATTCCAGCTCAGACTCAGTCAGTGTTTAGTAAGACAGACTGCTTGCTTACAATACTAGCTTTTCTTGCATTTGCCTTAATTAGCTTAGACAGATCTCACTGCAGTTTTTTGTCATGCCTCCCGTTATGTGTTGTCTGAAATGTCCACAATCGCCTAACAGCTGCCTGCCTGCTGTTGCTATTTATTTTTTATTTTGGCTGTTTACTTCCTTTCTTGCTTTCTCCTGGGTCCCAGATTAGGTCACCGCTGGTGCTAGGGTGGGTGTGGGGCGCAGGCAATGGAGCCTTAAGCTGATCTACTGTAGCTGTCTGTGCTTCTTTCCTTGTCTCAGTGCCTGGACCGTAATGAATGCACTTTGTCTGAGCAGTGGTGGTCAGCAGACTTAACACATTTCACTGAATTACCATTTCAAAATGTCCACTCCACTAAATTGCAAAGATCTACTAAGTTTATCAAAACAAAAGTTTTCACTGATTCTACCAGTGCTGGCATTATGTGGCGTGCTGGTTGGTTTCACATGTTTCCTCCTAGGTCAGTGGGCAGAAGGTATGTAATGGCCACCCTACTGTTCTTAATGTTGCCACTTCAGAAAGGCCTGTGGTTCAGTATCACACTGCTGCATGTTGTTGCACAGTCATTAAATGTCATAAGAACTTGCTGTTGTTGCTGCATCTAAGCTGAGGGTGGAGCCTCAGAGGGGGTATGTGTGAAAACACCGATAGATAGTCATCTCCAGTAAGAGTTGCACAGCTACTTATTTTCACACAGCCCCCGCCGAGTGCTGAACCTTAATGTGGGGGATGGGGGATAATTATGATACTGCTGTGTCTAACAATAAAGCTGGTAGTGTTAGGTAAGGAGGGGCGCCTTCCCTAGGATAAACAAAATACCTATTTTTAAAAAATACTCTGCAAATTGAAATGTTTCGCTGTTGTTGGCAACATCAAATGGTGAACCCTACTGAGGTTTTAATTTAAGTAGTCTCAGGCTTCACCAGTGGCATTTTGTACATCCCTGTGGTGTTTGGATTCTGAACTATAGTGGATAGTGGAACATGGTATAACCCCTCACCCCTGCCCTTCTAGCAAAACGACAGGTGGCATGCTGTTGAAGCTGACAGCAGTACCTGGTGGGGACTGGGTTCGGGGAGGATGAGGTTACTCGGCACAGGGGGCCTAGGTTTGGCTACTCTGCACAGTGGCACCCAAGTAAATCCGAACACAGGAAGCCATAACTGTAATGTCCAGAACCAGGAATGGGATTCTTCAGTGTAGCTTTTATTCACATCCAAGCCGAACAAACAAAGCATAGACAGAACCCCATGGGGCTACATTTCCTGGAAATGCAGATTAGAGACTACAGAACACTTTATCACCATTTCCAGCTCTCAGGCTCTAAACCCACCAGGCACACAGCTCGGACTTACACGCAGCTTTGGGTACACAGCCCGACTTGTACACTACTTGGGTTTTCCCCACCGGCCCGGCTCCCCCGCCAGCCACTTGATCCGCGGTCCATTTGAGGAATGAATCAATTATTCTGTTGTGGCTCCCCAAACCACACTAGAGTCTTCGACTCCTAGAGAGATTTCCTTACAATCCCGTCTGGGTACTTCCCTCATCACTGGCCAAGTGCCTGAGGTAAAGTAGAAATCCACAGAAGAAATCCGTAGAGGTGGACCTGGTCCCTAAAGATGGGGGGCCACCCACCTCCAGCTCCCAAAGCCCATACCCGGCCATTTCTCTGGAAACTGAACAATTCCTTTACTGAACTTTCAAATGTAGATTCTGGGTAGACGTCTGTCACATCTCCTCTACATATCATTTGCATCCCAACAAGCTCTGGACTTGAACCTACTTTTACTTTGCTTAGCCCATTACTCTAGGCTTCCCTATTGTAGTAGTTCAATCCCCACATTGTCACACAAGTCCCAGGGTGAAAAACATAGGCCCTTTTAGCAAGAGCAGACACTCACCCTCACGTTGCAGGTGCCCCACAGGCGACTCAAATCTTCTTGTTCTCCCAAATAAACTCTGGAACACATAGGCAGCTTCTCCTTTATGAGCAGAACTAGGGGGTTGCCCCAGGAATCTGCAGGGAACTCTTTACTGCCCCCCATCCCCAAAGGGAGGGGGCACTGAGACCCGAAAACAGCGGTCTCCACCACTTCAATTATCTTCTGTGTCTCTCTTTAAGGTGGAGACACACACCCTTTACTTAAAAGTAGCCCTCTGTCAGGGCTGAGGCTCCTAGAGCCTTCACTGAGCTGCTTTCTCAGCAAGCTCCCAACTTCACACTTCACTGACTCACACACTGACTGACTGACTGACTTCAAAACCTCCCAACGTTCTATACCAACTCCCTTGCTGCAGATTCCAATGTGGCTCATGCAGCTGCGATAGTTCTATTGGTGATGTCATCCCTCAGTCTCAGCTGAGACTGAGAACAGAGTGAGACAGTGTGAAACCCATTTAACTGGAGTTTCACAAGCTGCCTTCCCTGCCTACCACTAGGTCTGACTGGGATTCTAGTAACCCCGGGTAACAAAGGGGTTACACTCGCCCTTGACCAGGAAAATGACTGTCCGCAGTCATTGTTTATCCGGCCTTAGGCCATCCCACCCTATGTGCTACCTGCTGAGGGGGGTGATCAGGCCCCCTTCTACCATGTGCAAGCACAGGCAGGCAACACTAAGGGCCTAGAGGCCTTGAGCTGACATATCAGCCTCTACACTATCCACTTACTATGGACACCTAGTGGCTCTGGTAGAACCATACAGAGCATAGCCCTGATAGAGCAGCACTGCAGTCCCTACTGCAGGTCAGGGCCACAGCCTATCTATCCCCCCTAACCCTCTAGGGAAAACCTATCTGCCTTTAACTTAATACCCCCAAAACAAAAACAACCCGGGGACCTCCCCGACCTTGGGCAACCTGCAACCACACACCATTAAAATACCACATTTTATACCATGTTACTGTCTCCTCCCTACCCCCACAACCACACATGTGGAAGGAAAGGGTTAATACAGTAATAATAACAATAACACCACAGTACTTTAAATTTTTACACACTACAGTACTAATGAGGAACTCCAATGAGCCCCCCACCTCCTCTTCTTGTCTTCTCTTCTGTCTTCCCAGGAACACCTGTAAGAAAAAGAAAGACAACACACACTCCTAATCTGCATACACAGTCTACCTAAACCCCTACCATCAAAACACTGAAAAATCCCAAAAATATTTTGTTTGTTTTTTTTAGAAAAAAGGTAGAAAAACAGTATTTACATTAGAAAACAACAACATTATTTACAATACACATTTGGGAGGAAAGAGTACCCTAAAAGTCCCAACTAGTGACCACAATGCCCGAAGGCTAGTCCAATAAAGAGTCTCTCCTTGTCCGGAGCCCAGTGAAGCACAGTTCTAAACAGGCCAAAGTCCCGAAGGGGGGAGTCTTTGCGGACAGTTCACACGTTTTGAAGTCTGCTAGTGTAGGGTGTGTACTGCAATGTCATAAAGATAGAAAAGTTTGGACTTGCCAGCCACTTGTAGAATGGAAATTTTGGGACCGACCTGCACCTCTGACAAACATTCTCCCTGGCAGCATTTCTTCCGATACAGCTGGGTGGACATCTTTCAGGAACCACAGGAGGGCACATATGGGAACTGCTGCGCTGATGTCATCTCTGGAGATGGAACCTTAGAACAGGAACAAAAAAGAAAACAGCTGGTCCGACGTCATCCGATTACCAGGCGATGAACAGGATACAGCTGGGCTGGTATCCTCTCTGGATCTGAAGTCATCTGGTGTGCCAGTCGATGGTTTCTGGAAAGGCCAGCACACTGTAGACTGATGAATGTGGGGCACCTGAGTCCTGGATGTCCATATTGGCGGATCAATAAGGCACTTCACAGTCTGGTGTGGCAGTATTGACTACCACTGCTCGGCTTTCCATTTTGTAGGCACGGGCACATTTGCTGAGAGCTCCTTGCACTGAGGCCAATAGTACCGGGGGTCAGGAGCTTGAATTATTACCCCATCTGGGCGCACATAATTCACACAGTGGGAGATTTCACGTCCCTCTCTGTCCATTATTCTCACTCTGTCTATAAACAGTGTCCTGCCTCTCTTCCACTGGGTATACTTATCGTGAAACAGTCTGTTCTTAACATGCTTGTTGGCCCCAGGATGCACACTTTTCATTGCTTCGTCCCAGATCCAGGATTTCCTGCAGTTCTCAATCTCCTCCCAGACTTTCCGAGGAAAGGTAGGAAAGGTCACACCATAGATCTGATTTGCCTTTCTACGAACCAGTCTCTCCTCTTTACTTGCTTTGGTCAATCTGAGACCGCTGGCCTGGCTTGGGGTGGCCAGTCCTGGTTCTGCCAGCTTCATATCCTTAAAGAAATTAGAAACGGATCCCTGACTTCTTCCTCTTGTGAAGCCAGGGCAGTGGTATCACCACTTTCTTCCATACATTCCTCCGAGGCAAGATCTTGAGGCTGTGTACCTGTTCCTTTTTCACAAGGCCACATAGGTTCCCCCTCATCTTCCTCTTCACTGAGGATCTGAGCCCAGGAGTGAGCAGTCGTTCTCACCCCTGAGACTATCCACTCATTACTAGGCGCGGAGGTAGACACCTCCCACTCAAAGGCCTCCCGCATTTTATCTTCGCCTAAGAAACTTGGGCTAGGCCCCCACCAGGGGTCTATTGATGCTTTATCTGAACTTTCCTTCTGGGATCCAGCATCTGAAACTTCAACTTCTGGTTCTGTCTCTAACTCTGCATCTTCTAGCTTTGTGCCACACTCCCCTAAGGGGCCTTCCTCCACAGGCTCCACCTGGTGCTGTGTGCTGCCAACTGCAGATTCCTGAACCTTTGTCCATGTGGGAGCCAAACGAATTTGAGGCGCTTTATACAAGCCATATTTTTCTAGGCATCCGGCACAGTGAGGAATCATGAAGACGTCCCTTCCAGCTTTCAAGCATATTTGACATACATGTACTGGATATCCAGGAACCGCCACATGAGGAGGCAGTTGCCCTCCATAGCACCACTTTTCAATATCCCTCAGTCTATTTACTGCTGCTGTTACTGCAACCCGGGCATGATCCGGGTAACGAGCTGGTCCTGAAGCCATAACTGCAGAAAAACAAACAAAGTTCACTGTAACTGAAAGTCCCACTTTATTGAACACACTCTTTAGTTGTAAAATGGCTCCTCTGCTGCTGCGTTTACTTTACTACCCCACCCTGTAATGGCAGCGGCAGCACTCCTGTGCATCAACTTTCAGAATCTGGGTCAAGCCACTGCGCACTCGATTTACACAAACTACTGATAACTTTTGCTGAAACTGCACAACTTGCTCTGTTCTTGCTTTAAACACATTTACAGGATTTTCCACAGACTTTTTACATGCTGGTAACATTTTTTTTTTTTTTTTATTTACAGTCCCTTAAAGCTTCAGGTTTTTAGCACAGGATTGCCAGTATAACTAGTGCTGCACATTGGCTATAACCCACAGTCTCTCTCTGGCTTCAAACTTTAAACTGAGGCTAAATTTGTTACTGTGCACACAGTCAATGGCTTAACAGACTTGCACTTTCTGGCAGGACTTGACACAGTCGTTACTTGCAAAGCGACTACACTGCTGCACACACATTTATATGGCATAGGGCTGGAAATCACTGTTTGAGCAGTTTTTAGGTTGTTACTTACTGTTATCAGTAGCAGTTTGCTGCGATGGGGAAAAACGGCCTGCAGCCAGTTCTTGGAGGCCTTGGAACAGAAACGGCCGGGCAGTCCTGCCAATCGTCTTTTCAACCACCACATTTGCAATTCCGATGATCGATTAGCGGGTTGAGCCCGATTTTAAACTAGAAAGTCTATTTTTACAAGGTTTACAGCAATCTTAACACTCCGCGATGCTCCTCCACTAGCCAGTACACGCACTCCACTCACACTCCTTCTCGAATGCTGGGGCAGTCACTGTAGAGTTGGCTGAGGGGCAGGACTGATCTCAACCTGACCAATTACACGACGCCATGCAAATGAGCCTCTTCTTCCTCATGAGGGCTCTTCTCCTCACGGCGATCGTCGAGCAGGCAAATTTAAACTGCAGAATGCAACTTTTTTTTTTTTTTTTACCAACTGACTCCACGGCGGGAGCCCATTTCAGCCATTTAACATAGCCATTACACCTACAAGTCTCTCATTCATTTCAAAAAGCATTTCCAACATCCAGGGCACAATTTTCCTGATGCTACCCATAGTCTTCCACACTTTTCTTTATCACAGTTCATTTTTTAAAAGCACTTCAAACGTCCAGGGCACAATTTTCCTGTTGCTACCCCTAGTCTTCCACACTTTTCTTTACCACAGTTCATTTTAAAAGCAGGCAAGAACGCTGTAAACAATTTGATGCAGGACAAGGGCACACTCTTTGGCTTTACTGCTCCTTGGTAAACAGTTGGCAATTTTAAACAGCAGCACAAGATCCACAGCACACAGCAACACTAGGTAAATTGCTTCAGCTTTTGGGCTACCCACTGCCAGATAATAAACGCTAGCCCCTTGCCGAGCACCTTCCTCCCAGAACAAAATCCAAAGCGGTGCCTCCATTTTTGTAACCCCTCACCCCTGCCCTTCTAGCAAAATGACAGGTGGCATGCTGTTGAAGCTGACAGCAGTACCTGGTGGGGACTGGGTTCGGGGAGGATGAGGTTATTCGGCACAGGGGGCCTAGGTTTGGCTACTCTGCACAGGGGCACCCAAGTAAATCCGAACACAGGAAGCAATAACTGTAATGTCCAGAACCAGGAATGGGATTCTTCAGTGTGGCTTTTACTCACATCCAACCTGAACAAACAAAGCATAGACAGAACCCCACAGGGCTACATTTCCTGGAAATGCAGATTATAGACTACAGAACACTTTATCACCATTTCCAGCCCTCAGGCTCTAAACCCACCAGGCACACAGCCCGGACTTGCATGCAGCTTTGGGTACACAGCCCGACTTGTACACACTTGGGTTTTCCCCACCGGTCCGGCTACCCCGCCGGCCACATGATCCGCGGTCCATTTGAGGAATGAACCAATTATCCTGTTGTGGCTCCCCAAACCACACTAGAGTCTTCGACTCCTAGAAATTTCCTTACAATCCCGTCTGGGTACTTCCCTCATCACTGGCCAAGTGCCTGAGGTAAAGTAGAAATCCACAGAAGAAATCCGTAGAGGTGGACCTGGTCCCTAAAGATGGGGGGCCACCCACCTCCAGCTCCCAAAGCCCATACCCAGCCATTTCTCTGGAAACTGAACAATTCCTTTGCTGAACTTTCAAATGTAGATTCTGGGTGAACGTCTGTCACATCTCCTCTACATATCATTTGCATCCCAACAAGCTCTGGACTTGAACCTACTTTTTACTTTGCTTAGCCCATTACTCTAGGCTTCCCTATTGTAGTAGTTCAATCCCCACATTGTCACACAAGTCCCAGGGTGAAAAACATAGGCCCTTTTAGCAAGAGCAGACACTCACCCTCACGTTGCAGGTGCCCCACAAGCGACTCACAAATCTTCTTGTTCTCCCAAATAAACTCTGGAACACATAGGCAGCTTTTCCTTTAGAAGCAGAACTAGGGGGTTGCCCCAGGAATCTGCAGGGAACCCTTTACTGCCCTCCCATCCCCGAAGGGAGGGGGCACTGAGACCGGAAAACAGCGGTCTCCACCACTTCAATTATCTTCTGTGTCTCTCTTTAAGGTGGAGACACACACCCTTTTACTTAAAAGTAGCCCTCTGTCAGGGCTGAGGCTCCTAGAGCCTTCACTGAGCTGCTTTCTCAGCAAGCTCCCAACTTCACACTTCACTGACTCACACTGACTGACTGACTGACTTCAAAACCTCCCAACATTCTATACCAACTCCCTTGCTGCAGATTCCAATGTGGCTCATGCAGCTGCGATAGTTCTATTGGTGGTGTCATCCCTCAGTCTCAGCTGAGACTGAGAACAGAGTGAGACAGTGTGAAACCCATTTAACTGGAGTTTCAACAAGCTGCCTTCCCTGCCTACCACTAGGTCTGACTGGGATTCTAGTAACCCCGGGTAACAAGGGGGTTACACTGGCTCAAATCTGCTTTCTGTCTTAGCTAAAACATTGTTGTATCACAGTTCAAAGGTCATGGAATGTGATTGTACCCTTCTGGGGTACAACAACATTCCAGGTGATTTATAAAGCGCATGAGCTACAGGCAACAGAAACTGCAGGATCAACCAGGTAGTAACTCGCGGTGGTGGCGGCACAAACACTCAACCCCGTGAGTCAAACAAATCCCACAGATGTAGGATCAACCAGATATGAAAAAACATGCAGGATTAAGCAGATATTTTATGTTGTACAAAAACAAATGCAACACAGGATCAACTACGTATTTTAAATTACTCACAAAATCAAAAATGATTCCTCACAGCAAGTCCTCTCGCTTAGTGAGAAATACGGGTGCCATTTTTTTTTTTTAATCTCTCCCATATGCAACTGACAACCAATGGAAGCCTGTGCTATAGACACAGGGACATCTGGTCCCTAACGACCGCACCACTGACCCTAGCAACCAGAGACGCAGCAGCATAAATTCCTTTTTCTACTACAAAAAAAAAAAAGATCAGACTTTTTTTTATATTACTTTTATGGGAACCATACACTGTAAAAAAATACTGTATGTACAACTCTGTGCAAACCAGTGTATTCTGCCACCTCCAGGTTCTGATTCCCACGACCTCTTTAGCTTCGCTCTCAAGATCAGAAGGAATCAGAACCCCTCTGTGGCAGAACACGCTGGTTGTGCAGTTACCCATCCGGTATTCTCTATATCTTGTATCTATTGGGTTTCTATTGCCACTAGATAATGCATATATTTATCTATAGTAGGACTAGAACACAAAAGAGAGTGGTACATTAAATTTTGTAATTCTCGGTTTTCTTGACTAACTGATAGGGATGCAGCCGAACTCCTCCTACAGGACTATTTAACTGTGAGGGTGCCAGCTGACAGTGACTGGCCAACCTTTCGCTGAGGAAGAAGGGGGCACACTGGGTGCTTTTACTGTGAATGCTCCATCTCAATGGACAATAAGAATTTGAATCCCAGCTGCGTTAGTGGGTTAATGTGGTATCCAGAAACCAAGTCTACTGATTGTCTGACCACACGAGTTACAATTTACAGTGCTAACCATGACAATCATCAGTAGGATTGTTACGTGCCAATCATAACAAAATACCAGCCTCAGCTGGCAGACATTTCAGTCTCTTCCTCGATGTTCAGATTGTTCAGGTTCATAGAATGATTTGCTGCCCATCTCCACTGAAATGAACCACAACAAGCAAACAGCATGGGGTTACACATAGATAGCCAACATGGTGCACTGACCCTTGACTTCCAGAGGTCAGAGGTCAGAGGTTGGCCTTTTCAGCACCATTTTCCTTTCAGCACCATTTGTCTCATTTAACTCCTACCCTTTTTACAGTAGCAGCTTTTTGAATTGTGGCTTTTGGGGGCAAGGACTGACAGGCACATCCTAGACAGGAGCTTACAATTATTCCAGGCCCTGCTTCCTTTGTAGTTGTACCAGTTCTGATCAGCTATGAGCAGTAAGTCACTTATGCATGCCATGTCACCCCCAATTATGTCTGTACTTGTCTGTCTCTGTGTATTTTGCGGTATCTTTGTTTGGAGAGTTACTCCGATTGCTCTGTATTGTGTCTACATTGTCGCCATGCTTTCACGAGGAGAGCACAACAGATGCATTCACTTCCAGAGCTTCCGCACCACTAAGTTCATCCTCAGCAGAATATTTCATTATTCATGCACTGAACGTGAATAAATAAATACTTAACAAAGTAAAAGGACAGATTAATGGAAAGAAAAACCGACGTTAAAATATAGATATTTTTTTTCTCTGGACAAAGCACCAAAAAGACAGTAGGCAGCAGCACAAAATCACCGTGTAAATAATTTTAATCCCACACATACCACGTTATCAACAAAATCAGAATAAAAATCAGAATGTTTGCTAACTGACTTTAAAAGAAATTAGACCATACCGGATTATTTGAGATATTCAGCAATGCCTCTGCTTTGTTGTAGTATGTGATTGTGAGAGCTGATGATGGTTTCATTTCCCTCTTTCCTGATGCAGTATGTCCGTGTTTCCTATGACACGAAGCCTGACCTCCTCCTGCATTTGATGACCAAAGAGTGGCAGCTTGAACTCCCCAAATTGCTCATCTCTGTTCACGGAGGCCTACAGAACTTTGAACTCCAGCCAAAACTCAAACAAGTATTTGGAAAGGGCCTAATTAAAGCTGCCATGACAACAGGCGCCTGGATATTCACTGGAGGAGTAAACACAGGTAAAGAAGAATGCAAGAGTCACGTACTGTAATTAATTTTAAATTTAACAGTTGAACAGCAAAATGGGAGGGGGAGAGTGCTGTGTTAGCATGTGGGTGTTAACAGCTGAAGTTTTTGACATTCTTCAAGCTACAGTACTGCTTTGGAGACAGTGATTACAGCCTTGGGAGGGATATTTGAAGGAGATCAAGGGGGAAATGGAGGGAAATGAGGAGGGGGCAGTTACCTTGGTAAACACAAGGGGAACTGCACAAGGAGAACTGGGGAACTGCACACTTGAGCAGACTAGATAGTCTGTAAGGCCTTTATCTGCTGGCATGTTCATATGTTTATATGGGGGGACTGTGGAAGCTGCTTACTAAATCATATTTGAAAAATTGGCATCAGAGGAAGCCATTCTAATTTGCCATTTTAAAAATTCTCTTACTCTTGTGAAATCAGAGCTGTGGAAATGATAAGCCTCACAATACAGTTGCCATCTATACTTACGGTTGAGTGGAGCAGTGGGCGACTTGCATCCAGTCCCTCCAAGCACTGTTTATAGCACACGCACCAGCTCTCTCAGATGCCTGTTTTCTTTGCTACCTTGCCTAGCCACTTGCCAGTCTACCTTATCTTGCCTTGCCTAGCATGTTTTGGCTCCCTCTTCCCTGCCTGTATGCTGCCCAGCCTACATGCCTGCTCTGCTGCTCCAGCTGCTGCCTGCTTCTTCAGTCCATGTCTTCCTTGGCAGCTCCCTCCTCTGACTGCTTGCTGCTGCTGTCACCTCTGCTGTTCTGGCCATCAGGAGAGGTGTTCCGCCTCTTCTGGCTTCAATTACAGCTGCATTTTGCTGCCTCCTTGGGCTTGTTGCCCTCCTTACACTTTCTCTCATAGCTGGCACCAGTTCTGCCTGTGCTCTGCTGATTCACTCCGCCTGCTGAGCCCCTGCTGTCATTTTCTTTGGCTGCCTGCTTTACTCCCTGCTCCTCTGCTTGTCACTGCCACCTGGTGATATTCTGCTATTGCTACTTTCTGCTGTGTTGCTGGCCATCCTCTGGTGATTTCCCTGCCTGATCTGCTTACTGAAGTTGCCTGGTGGACCTCCACCCTGCTTTGCTCCCTGTCTGGCAGATTTCTGCTGGCTCACTTGTTTGTTGTACTCTTTCTTTGCATTCCTCAGTTGTATGCAAATACCGTAACTATATTTCATTCTACTTACTGACTTACTGATTTATTTGTTTATTTGAAACTTTTCACCCAGGAAAAACATGCTGCCCTGGTAACAGCTTGTTTCCAGGTGCGTCCTGGGGGGACAGGGATGTGGAGTGTACCATACAGTACCAGCACTGTACCAGTACTGTTCCCTTCGTCTTTATCCTCTCTTTCCACCAGCTGTTTTCCCCTATCTACCCCGCTACCCTCCTTGATGTCCCCTCACTGCACCTCATTTATTCAATAATTACTAAATAATCTGCCTCTTAACTGTGATCCATTCCTGCAAGGAGCTGGCTCCAAGGCTACATTAAATTTCTGTACTATGTTCCTCAGATATGCCACTTGTAATTATATGCATATTCCACAAGTATGATATATTTAACTGTATGTTATGTTGCAAATGTGACTGTATGATTATTTATGATATTTTTTAACTGTATGTCTTGTTACAAATGTCATTGAATGTTTAATTTCTCGGGTATGATAAATGTTAAACTGTATGTCTAATTCTTCATCCAGTTGTAACCCCCCCCGGTTGCACCAGGAGATGAGTAATTTGTTGTTCAGTGTGCCTTCCTGGTGAAACAGTTCAATAAATACAGGACGTGCACGTGAAAACACATAATGTAAGATGCAGTCGCAATAGAAAAATAAGATACAATAAAATAAAAAGTAAAAATACATAACACTGTGCAGTCTTAATTTACAGGCAGACAGGGCTGTCACTGAGATGCCTGCAATTGTCTGTAATTCTCATCCCACCAGCTTGTACCAGGTGTTTCCTGTTGTCCCCTCACCCATCTTGGGTCTTGCCTGAAAATGAGCTTGGTTTCAGTGTGCCTCTCCTGATCCCCAATTTTTCAAAAAAATAAATAAATAATGAGTTGCTGTTGGTTGGTGTCCCTCTGCTTAGATTGGTGTAGCTGTGTAACCAATAACCCACAACAGGGTATGGGGTTATAGGGATTTAATCCACGCTCCGGGTGCATTGTGAGGCACAAGGCCACAGGCTAGTGGCCTTGTGCCCTGACAGCACCCAGGGTGTGGATTAAATCCCAATAACTCCATACTCTGGAGTGGGTTATTGCGTTTATAAAATGGGTCATGTTTAAAAAAAAATCCACAAAGGTGTTTTGTTTGCTCTTTGAATAGGGAAAATTTGAGTGTATGCTACCCGACTTGAAAAGTAGTCCCCAGAACTCCTGCATATGTTATATATAGTTTATGAACATGCAAACGCTGGAAGTAGAGTCCTGAAATGATTTCTTACATTTGTATGTTCAACATAAATAACATATGCATGAGTCTCTCTCCCCACCCCCACCCCAACAAACAACACAAACTAAGCTACAAGAGACAGAGAGAGAGGGAGAGGGAGAGAGAGGGAGAGACAGATAGACAGCAGAAGCTCACTGTGCTGGAACTTCACAGCAAAGTGACTCATGCATATGTTATTTATTTTATGAAAATACAAATGTCTGAAATCATTTCAGGAATCTAACCTTCACATAATTTGCTCTGCAACTGTAATATGCAAGTGAGTAAAAAAACGTTCACAATCAGGCAACATAAATGTTGTTTAACGCAACAAGGAAACACTTCACATTCAGGCAACGTAAACATTGTTTAAACGCAACAAGGAAACACTTCACATTCAGGTAACTTAAACGGTGCTCTAGGCACTTTATATGCCACTAACCATGCAAAACAACAACGCTACCACTGCATGTAGAAGAACTACACTGCTGCACTCTGTCTACAGTTGTGTTTCTTCTTTTCTCACTTGACGGTTCACCATCCGGAAAATTGTCATTTAGCCACTGACTGATAGTAACATTGCCAAAAAAAGGCAAAAACTGACCTCCATTGTAGCACTGCTGTTTTGTTTCCTGCTTACAGATGCTGCTTTTTCCTTTGATCTGACCCCGCCTGGGGTTTCCCTTTGTTCTGTGTCTCTGTGGAGGCATTTTTCTCCAGGGACATTCGCAAGGGATTTTCTCAATGAAGTAGTTCTGGTACACTAACTGTTGATTAAATAGAAGACCTAATCAATGGTCACCTGATGCTTTTTGACCAATTGGATTGCCTCCATTTTCCAACCCATGTTATAACAGCCCTTTAATGAGTTGCTCAGCTGTGCTTATTGTGGAGCCATGCTGACTCCATTTCAGCTTTGCTGATGCCTTCGAGGCTTCCCCCTGTTGCCATTGTGCTTGTCCTGCAACAAAAAAAATTAAGAAGACAGTGCTGTAGTCTGCAGAGTGCTGCCACCTACTCACCCACCTATGTATTGCAGCAGGCTGTTTACCTTTTCCTGTGCCTGCTCTTGCCAACGTTTGTGTGCCTCATTGGCATCCTTTTGCTTCTGCTTTTGTGGGGCTTACCTGTGCTCCATTTTGCATTTTGGGGGGCTCATGCATCTTTAGATGCCTCATCTCTTTGCTGCCCCCTTCAATATGCTGCTTTGTTCACATCAGTAATGTCTTGCCAGCCTGCCCTGGTAGTTGTCCAGCTTCTTCTCCAGTGCTCTGTGCTTGCATACAGCTATAGTCTTATACAGTAATTTACACTCAATCAGGGAATCACCCTCTGCAACTACGGATATAATTCATTTAATGGGAATTGATGCCCCCATCAACTATACTGGCACCAACGCTCATCAGCATCACTACGTTATTGCCCCTCATGGGCTCACTATTTAACTTCTGGGCTTGTACCCCTCAAGGGTTCAACGCTCCACTAATATCCATATAGGGGCCTACCCTTTGGAGCTCAGGAGTCTGGCAGCTATACAAAATTATTTAATTGGAGCCTTCAAGAAGATAGCTTTCCTTCTTTCTGGAAGCAGGAGAAGATTGTCCAAATCTTTAAAGAAGGGGCTCCAGCTAGACCCTCAAACTATCACCTGATAGCACTGCTGTTTTTCCTCTCCAAGCTGCTAGAAAGGATGGTGCAAAATCAGCTGTACAAGTATGTTATTTATTTATTTATTTATTTATTTATTTATTTATTAATTTTGGTAACCGGGTAGGCTCACTGGGCCCCGGAGGTCCCTTTTTCAGGGGCGACCCGGGTGAACATTACATATTGTGGACAATTCGGTTATACCGACACAGAAAATTACATAGATAACAGTAGTTATTGTACATATAAAAGATATTCAGAGGTATATACAGCTATTCACAGTGGTACAATATAAGCAACAATTTAGGAGTTGGGAGAGGATGGGAGGAGGGTGGGTAGAGAGTGGGGGAAGGCGCCTGAGGAAGGGTTTCCAAGCTGAGGTTGGGTGAAGGGTGTCAGGTATGTCAGGCAGAGGCATAGGCTAGGTGTGAACAAGTGGGCCTTGAGTCTTGTGCGGAAAGTATTTGTGGTTAGGGCTTCCTGCACCGTGGGTGGAAGTTTGTTCCATAGAAGAGGGGCTGTGTAAGAGAAGGACTTTTCACCAGCCTTAGTCCTTGGCCTCGGTACATTGAGAAGGGTTCTCGAGGAGGTCCGGAGGTTCTGTGGGTTGTGCTTGGGGGCAATGAGCCCAGCAAGACTTGGAGGAGGGGATGGACCCATGAGCTTGTAGGCTAGGATGAGCAGCTGGTACTCGAGTCGGGCTTCAAGAGAGGGCCATTTTAAAGTTGCTAGGATGTCACAGTGGTGGCTTTTGGAGTGTGCCTGCATGGTGAATCGAGCCACCTTGTTATACAAGACTTGCAGTCTGGTGGTCTCTAGCTTGTCCAAGCAATGCATGACAGGGGCGGCTTATGTCAGTGAGGGTAAGAGCACACTTTGGGGGATCGAGATCCGAGCTTGGGGGATCATCTGGTCCTTGAGGCGATAAAGGGAACCAAGTTTGTTATGGATGGTTTGGGCCACTCGGTCGATGTGGTTTTTTAAGGTAAAGCCTTGGTCGATTGTGAGGCTTAGGTATTTGAGGGAGGTCATGACTTCAGTCCCATTGCCAGAGGCTGAGGTAAGCTGAAGTGCTTGTGTTCTGTCTTGGCTAAGGGATCTTGGTCCAAACAGCATAGCTTTGGTTTTGGCAGTGTTAAGGACCATTTTGTTCTCTATCAGCCAGTTCTCCAGCACTGTCAAGTCGGATTGGAGGAGGTGGCCGAGGTCAGCCAAGTCGTCCCGGGAGCGGTAGATGACTGCATCGTCAGCATACTGGACAACGGAGCTGCCTCCACATTTCTCTGTTAACTCATTAGTGAACAGTGAGAACAGTAGAGGGACCAGTATTGACCCCTGCGGTATTCCCTCTTTTAGTGGGAGTGGGTCCAATACCGCACTTCTCCACATAACTCTTTGTGTACACCCTGTCAGGTAGCTCTCAAACCATTTCAGAGCATGGGAATCGAGGCCTAGCCTGACCACCTTAGTCAGCAGGAGTTTGTGGTCAACCAGGTCGAACACCTTGGAGAGGTCAATGAAGACTGCTCCCGTGGGTACTCCTTGGTCAATAGCGGTGAGAACATCGGCCGAGAATTTGGTCAGAGCTGTGTCTGTGCAGTGGTTAGTTCTGAAGCCATGCTGCGAGGGAGCAAAGAAACTGGTGAGAGCTAAGGTACTGTATTCCCTGATCTGGCCATAAACAAGTTTTTCCTGTATTTTCGCCAGTATACAGAGCAGGGAGATGGGCAGGTAGTTGCCAATAAGTTGCCGAGGACCTCCCTTATGGGTTGGAACTACATGGGCCTGTTTCCACAGACCTGGGACAGCACCCTCCAGGAGGGATCAGATTATGAGCCAGGTCAGTGGTCTGGTGAGGGCAGGGGCTCCCACCTTAAGCAGCCTTGGGTTTGAGAAATACTCCTTATTTCTAGGGATGTGGATATAGTGTGCTATCCACACTTCTGGCAGTACTTCCTTTCCCTTTAAGATTTGCTGGAAGGTCTTCAAGCTAGCTCCTCCCACCCACCCAGGTCGTATCCCCCTTAGCACCGCCCCGTGACATCAGATCTTCCGTTCCATTGGAAGCATCAGGTTCTCTCCTTCGCAGCTCTGCACTAGGTGTAGGCCTAAAAACTATCGGTCTTCGAACCATTTAAACTCTACTCTTAGAATTTTTTACCCTTGTTCCATCTCTAATACGGATTGCAAAGAACCCAAATTGGGTCCTGACTTTAAGCAGTGCATGGTGTGCTCCCAAAAAATGTTGCACATGGATCTACACTCCATGTGCATTTACTGCTTGGGGGCCCAGCATGATCTGCAGGCTTTCAGCCTGTGCTGGACCCTTCAGCCCTCCACATTGGAGGATGGTTCCGCCCCCGCCTATTCTTGGGTCACCCAGACCAATGGGATCTGCCTGTTATGTCCAAGAACACCCACAAGGTGATTTCTGCAGCGGCCAGTTTGGCTGCACAGCATGCCACATTCAAGGAGGCTGCAGCCCAGGCCTCTTCGAGAGCCACTTTATCCACCTTGGTTGAAGCGGTCTTGGGCACTTCATTTACTGGGGCATTCAGAGACTTGCCAGTCCCTACCTATTCTTGGGGAAGGCCCTTCCTGAGGGTCCAAAGCTTCACAGGATTTCAAATCCCAAAAGTCCCATCGCAGGTCATGGAACTGGGGGCAGCTCACTCCTCCTGTTCCCATGCATCTGCTTCTGGCTTGATGGCTGTTCAGCCATCAACTTCAGATGACACTTTTGCTGTTCAAGTCCAGGCCGCTGGCCCCATGGTGTCCCCATCAGGCTTGTCATCCAAGAAGCGGGTAAACCAGCTGGGCGAGATCTTTTTTGACCCAACTGACCCATTGCCAGAGGACAGTGGGGATGATTCTCTTTCCAGGACTCTAGTCCTTATGGCCCTCTTGCTAGATGGGCTGGTTAAGCTGGCTGATCCAGCTGTCTCCCTTTGGGAGATCGACCCTTCAGGGGTACCTCGGTGTATTATGCCTTCCCCGTGTCTCCTCCCCAACAACCGGTCTGTCATCAGTCAAGGTCATAGTTGAGGCTCTTGGTCGAGGTCTCGGGACTCCTGACATTCCGGCTCTCGACCATCAGCCAAGAGGCACGGTCGATGCTCCTCATCCATCTCTTCCTCATTTTTTCAGCGAGGAACGACTCTGCCATAAATTGCTCCACCGATATAAGGAACTTGTCTGCCAGCAGTGGATTCTCTGCCATGGTCACACTCCACAGCAAGCCCCAGAACTCCCCTGGTTGCAGGTGCCATGGCCTGTGCCAGTTCCCCTGGCTGAGCTAACGCCTGCTTCCTCACCCATTCAGGTGGAGCCACCACCTCTGCAGTCTGCATGGGACCCCATCAAAGGCTGCGTGTCCCACCTCTGGGCTTCCCGGTAGGCTGTCTGTGCAGATTTTGCACTCTGATGAGCCTTGGATTGTCAGTGGGGAGCCAGAGTCATGGGCAGTGTTTGAGGAGTCCTCGGACTCAGAGGACTCCTCCATGCACTCCCTTCAGACCCTGGCCTTTAACCGGGAGTCCTACGAGGAGCTCTCTTCAGAGCAAGGGCTGGTTTCCTTTAGGGCTGTGCTCCAGTAAATCTCAGACTCTATGGGGATCCTGCTAGAACTTGTACAGAAGCGGGCCAAGTACCCCTTGACTGAGATTTTGGACAGGGATGACTCCCCTGGGGTTACCTTCCATATAGCAGAGGCGATTCTTGGTCCCACTCTGGAGCTATTGCAGCTACCTGCCTCCTGTCCAGCACTGTCAACCTGTATGGTCTGCAAGTATGCAATCCCTTCCAGGTCTTTACCTGGGTTCACTGACCATCCTTCAGCCGAAAGTTTGATCGTTTACTTAGTGTTCCGATGCATGGGCAATGTCAGGGATGTTGACAAGCCCACGGACAAGGAGTCGAAAAAGTTAGACCATGCAGTGAAGAAGGTCTATGGCACTTCATCCATGGGCCTTCAGCAGCCAGTTTGGCCATGTTGATGGTCAACATTTCCCATACTCTCTTGGGAACACTTGATCAGGTCATTCCCCGCCTTTCTGCAGATTTGCAGCTTGCGATTAAGCTGATCCAGGACCAGGGATGCACCATGGCCAAACAACAGCTCCAACTATCCCTGAACCTCAGTGACTCCTATGCCAGGTCCGTGGCTGCACTTGTGGTCATGCAGTGCAGGGTTTGGCTGAGGATCTCGACCTTTATGGCTGATACTCAGCGCAAGTTGGTGGACATCCCCTTTTTGGGTAATGACCTGTTCGGGCCTGGTGTCGATGTTCATCTCACCTGCACTGAGAAGTCCAGTGTCACCCTGGATTCCATCACGTCCTCTATGAAGGACATTAAGAGTCAGAAACAATGAAAGAAGCCCTATCAGTTTTGGATCTACTCAGTGCCTCCATCCAGACCACCACAGCCCCAAGCGGAGCAACATCAGGCCTGGCAGCCCAAGCCTAAGCCAGTCTCCTTTGCTACCTAGAAATTCGGAGGCCAAAGGGCTGGAGCTCCCTTGGAAGCCAGCTCTGAAGCCACCTGCAAGCCTGCCCAGTGATGGGTCAGGGGGGTGTCATTCTCCCACTCATCCTGTCCTGTCCGGAACATCACATGGGGGGCCGGCTCTGCCATTTTGCACCTGCCTGGTCCATCATTATGTCAGACAAATGGGTGCTCAAAGTGTTGGGTCTCGGTTTGCCTCTAATGTTCGAGGCTCTCCTGCCCAGCCGAGCCCATGCCCTACAGAAAGACATAGTGTCCGAGGATATGTTGTCTGCCCTTTAGAAGGACATCATCCAGCTTCTACAAAAAGGAAGCTGTGGCCCATGTTGCAAACTCCACGACTAGTCCGGGGTTCATCTCTAGATATTTTCTGGTTCCAAACTAGATGGGAGGGTTGGCGCCCCATACTCAGTCTTCATGACCTCAATCAGTTATTGCGGCTGTGCAAGTTCCGGATGGTCACTCTGAATCAGATCCTTCCATCCTTAGAGCGGGACATGTGGTTCTGCTTTTAGGATCTTCAGGATGCCTTCTTCCATATCCCGATCCACCCATCCCACCGGCAGTTCCTGTGGTTCCATTTGGACAGGATCCTTTATGAGTTCCGGGCCGTGCATTTTGGCCTTTCCTCAGCCCCCAGGGTCTTTGCCAAGTGCATGCCATGGGTGACAGAATTCCTGCGGTGCTGAGAAGTCCAGGTATCCCCTTACCTGAATGACTGGCTGATCACCGGTTCCTCCAGGGCAGAGGTGAAGCAGTCCAGGGATCTGGCCCTTCAGACCTGCTCTGCCTTGGGCCTTCTGGTCAACCCAGCCAAGTTGGAACTTAGCCCCTCACAGGTCATCCACTTCATCAGGGCACAGCTTGACTCCCTGTGGGCCAAGGCCTGACTCCCATCAGACAGGGTAGAGGATCTTACCTCCTTTGCTCAATCATTTCGGGTCGGGTAATTGTGCCCTGCCCGGGACTTCCTCCGGGCTGCTGGGGTACATGGCATTATGCACCAGTGTGAACGGTGAGCCCACTGGTGGATGCACCCGCTGCAATGGGAGCTGGCCCATCGGTAGTCACAGTGCCTCAGTTATCTTGACCAGCCAGTCACGGTGATGCAGACAGTGCAGGATGCCATCCAGTGGTGGCTCTTACTGGTACGTCAGCAGGAAGGAGTCCCGTTCGTCCGTCCAGAGCCAACAGTCATGCTCATGACTGATGCCTCTCTGATGGGATGGGGAGCACACCTAGGGGACCACAGGGCCCATGGGCTCTGGACCCCCAAGGAGTCCTGATGTCACATCATCCCTTAGGAGCTCTGTGCAGTGCATCTAGCTCTGATGGCCTTCACTCCAGTTGTGTGGGGTCAGGTTATTCAGGTCCAGACAGACAACACAATGACCATGTACTGCCTCAACAAGCAGAGCAAGACACATTCCCACCCATTGTACCAGGAAGCTCTCTGCACTTGATCCCTTGTACGCCGTCTGGACACCGATCTTCTGGTGATCCACGTGACCGGTGCCTCCAATCAACTGGCAGATGCCCTCAGCTGAGTGGGTGAGGAATCTCAAGAGTGGTTTCTTCACCAGGAGGTAATCGATCACCTTTTCTCCCAGTGGGGCACTCCCCGGTCAATCTGTTTGCCTCCCAGAAGAACACGAAACTGAGGCCGTATTGTGCCCACCTCCCTCAGTGCGGAACACTGCTGGGGGATGCCTTCATGAGGCCCTGGACCCCAGGCCTCATGTATGCCTTCCTTCACTTTCCCCTGATCCACAAGGTGTTGCTCAAGGTTCAGAGGGACAAGGCATGGATAATCCTGGTGGCTCCAGACTGGCTGCACCAGGTCTGGTGCCCTGATCTCCTCAGCCTCTGCAGCAGGCCTCTGTGGTGATTGCCTCTCCACCAGGACCTGCTCTCTTACTCTCAGGGGAAGAGGGTCCTCCACCCAGACCTTTAGTCCCTGCACCTGACAGCCTGGTTTCTGAGTGGCTAGAGTTCCAGACTTTGGGTATCTCCGGTGAGGTCCTCCATGTCATTGAGGCCTCTTGGAAGAAGTCGACTCGCCAGTGCTACACCTTCAAATGCAAGAGATTTTCCATTTAATATCAGGACAAGGACCTAGACCCCCTGTTCTGCCCAGTGGCGAGCATCTTTGATTACTTGTGGTCCCTCTCTAAGTTGGCCCTGAGGTCGATGACCCTTAAGGTGCACCTGGCAACCATCTCTGCATACTGGGTGTGGGCTGGTATGCCAACGGTGGTGCAGGAAAAGGTGGTTGGGTGCTTTTTCAAGGGCCTCGATCACTTGTCTCCACCAGTGTGTCAACCACTACCACCTTGGGACTTGTTGCTGGTGCTGGCAATGCTCATATGCAAGCCGTTTGAACCCATGCACAGGTGTCACATCTCCCACAGGTCATAGAAGACTGCCTTCTTGGTGACTATCACATGCTCCAGAAGGATCAGTGAGCTCCAGGCACTCTCAGTTGGGTCTCCTTATTTGGTTTTCCACAAGGACAAGGTTGTCCTTTGCCCCAACCTGACCTTTCTGCTGAAGGTTGTTTCGGAGTTTCACCTGAACCACATTTATGCTCCTTGGAGCTGGAGTAAGTGGTCCTCTGGGGAGAGGTGGTAACTACCTGATGTACTTTTGATGCAACATTGCACTGTTTTAGAGTAATGTAGCTGTGTCCCACATTTATCTTGCCAGTGAGACTATCCCATATGTCAGCTACTCTGTAGTTATATTGCAGGGTATACTGGGATAGTGGTGGTCTCACCAAGTACTCACTGCTTTGCAGGTTCTATCTGGGGTACTGTGTTATTTGTAGGGGATAGATTTACAGCTATTGTAGCTCCAGTGTGAGCATTTTAGACATAAACAGTGTTTTTAAACACTACTATTTTAATGTTATATGTAGTGCTGAATCCAGAAGTGGAAGCACTGCTAACTTCCAGTTCTGGCGAGTGACAAGGCTCACACTAGCAAGCAGGGCGAGCGCGTGTGGGGCCACGCATGGAGACACGCGCAGATGTGATCTGCATGGTTAACAAGTTATGTTGACCATTTGAGGTAAACTCAATGGTAAGCAGGCATTACATATTTGTCTAATACATTTCAGAAGTGCAAAACTGTTCGAAGTAAACAGACTACTCCCTGTTGTCGCTGAGTTATCCAGCTCTTACTTGTCTACCCCAGCATTGCTGTAACTGGACCTCATTTTTGTATTTAGTTATTTATGTTCTGGTTTAGGTGTTCACTAGTCGACTAACCATGGCTGAAACAATCAAGACCCTAGACGGAGAGGTTGGGATAAAATGTACGAACTGCCATATGTACGCTATTATGCTGAGTCTAACAGAACAACAAAGCTATGTTTACCACCAAATGTCTAGAAAATGCCTCATTGCATCAGGAAATTTCACTTTTTAGTTCCAGATGACTGTCTTTAGAACAGAGTCAGATGGAAATATCTGCTAGGTTTGCAGCTTTGGGACTTACTCCTGAATGTAGTGTATCTCCTGTTACTAACCTAGCTGACGTTGTTAATTCCATACCACAGCAAGCTGCTTTAGAACATGATACCCCTCTTGAAGGTAACTTGGCTGTGACTGAGGGTGATCTCACTAGTATTAGTGCATCATCCGCTAATCCCAGTAATAAAAAACATCCTAGAGATGATGATACTAACGATAATTCGGATGATCAGTGGTAAGAAGTTCAAAGTAAGAGAGCCTTCAAAAAGGGATGCTAAGCCACAGTATTCTCTTTAGATACTCACAACAGATTCACTCCTCTTTTGTTAACGTAGAAACATAGAATTTGACGGCAGATAAGGACCACTTGGCCCACCCAGTCTGCCCATTTCCCTACCTGATGGATAAGTTGCAGATCCTAGTTAACCAGCAGCCTACTTCTTCCTACCCCCAGCCCCTAGAATTGCCTTATGACTGTCCCATGCATGCTTGAATTCCACCACTGTTTTTGACTCCACAACCTCCTCTGGAAGGCTGTTCCATGCATCCACAACCCTCTCTGTGAAAAATACTTCCTTAAATTACCTCTGAGCTGCCCCCTTCTATCTTCAAATTGTGCCTCCTTGTTCTTGCACACCTCTTTTTTTGAAAGATGCTACCCTCTTGGACTTTGTTGATTCCCTTGAGGTACTTGAAAGTTTCTATCATGTCCCCCCTCTCCCTCCTTTCCTCGAGGCTATACATATTAAGCTCCTTAAGTCTCTCTTCATATGTCTTCTGGTGCAGACCCCACACCATTTTAGTTGCCCTCCTCTGGACAGCTTCCATCCTGTCTATGTCTTTGGAGACTGGGTCTCCAGAACTGCACGCAGTACTCCAGATGTGGTCTCACCAGCTGTCTGTACAGAGGGATAATAACTTCTTGTTTTCTGCTGGTGATGCCTCTCTCTATGCATCCCAGTATCCCCCCAGCCCTCCTTGCTGCCCTCTCACATAGCTTGCCCACCTTTAGGTCATTTGATATGACCACCCCAGGTCCCTTTCCATTTTTGTTGTTGTTAGTATCTCACCCACATTGTGTACTCTTCCCCTGGGTTTTTGTTTCCCAGGTGCATTACCTTGCACTTCTTAGCATTGAATCTAAGCTGCCATACATTTGACCATTCCTCTAACCTTGCCAAGTCCCTTCTCATCCTTTCCACCCCACCTTGTGCATCAACTCTGTTGCAGATCTTTGTGTCATCTGCAAAGAAACATACTTTCCTTCCAGTCCTCTGCAATGTACATAAAGACATTGAAGAGGACCGTCCTAATACTGAACCCTGCGTGTACCCACTGCTAACCCCCTTTTTCAAGTGGACTCCATTTACTATTACTCTCGTGTCCTATTCTCCAGCCAATTCTTACCCAGGCTGTCATCTTGGGACCCACTCCCAGGCTGGCTAACTTGTATATTAATCTTTTGTGTGGACTGTGTCAAATGCCTTGCTAAAGTCTAGGTAGGCCATGTCCATAGCCCTCCCTGATCTACTACTTTGGTCACCCAGTCAAAGAAATCTATCAGATTTGTCTGGCATGACCTTCCCGCTGTGAATCCATGCTGCCTTGGGTCCTGTGCCCCTCTGGCCTCTAGATACGCAACAATTCTTTCCTTCAGAAGTGATTCCATCATTTTCCCTACCACTGAGATTAAATTAACAGGTCTGTAGTTTCCTGCTTCTGCCTTGTTCCCACTTTTGTGAAGGGGAATCGCATCTGCCCTCCTCCAGTCCTCAGGTACCACCCCATCCTCCCATGATTTGTTAAAGAGGGTAGTCAGTGGTGTCACTAGTTCTATCCTTAGTTCTTTTAGAATTCTGGGATGAATCCCCTCAGGCCCCATTGCTTTGTCCACCTTCAGTTTTAAGAGTTCATTCAGAACTCTTTCTTCTGTAAATGGGCTGGTATCAACTTCTGTATCCAGAGTGTTTCTACTGTTTGTTTTAGGTACCTCCCCCTCTTCCTTTGTAAATACTGAGCAAAAATATTTGTTTAGTATCTCTGCCTTTTCACAGTCACCCTCTGCCCACCCTCCCTCCCTTTATTAAGCCTCACTATCCCTCCCTTGGTCTTCCTTTGCTCTCTGATGTACCTATAAGAGGTTTTATCCCCCTTCTTAACTGAGTTGGCTATCTTTTCCTCGGTTTGGGCCTTTGCTGTTCTGACTGCCTTTCCAGCTTCCTTTTGCTTTAACTGATACAGTTCTCTGTCCTGTTCCTTCTGTGATTCCTTGTACTTCCTGAATGCTTTCTTTTCTCTGAACCTTCACTGCCACTTCCTTTGAGAACCATAGTGGTTTCTTACCTCGTTTCGTTTGTTTATTTGCTTTACACAAGGCTTGTTACCTCTGTGATGGCAGTTTTTATTATTCCCCATTGTTCTTCCACCCCTCCTTCCTGCCCATTTGCTAGTGCATTCCTTAGGCACTCTCCCATTTTGGCAAAGTTAGCCCTCCTAAAATCCAGTACCTTCTTTCTTTGTATGGCTTGACTCTATTGCTGTGTTTATTGTGAACCATACTGTTCGATGGTCGCTAGTTTTCAGATGGCTACCCACTTCTACATCTGTGATCCTCTATTTGTCTCAGTTTGAGAGAACCAGGTCTAAGATTGCTCCCTCTCGAGTGGGCTCCAATACTAGTTGTCTAAGGCATGCCCCCTGTAGGGCATCCAGAATAACCCCACTCTTAGAAGTGGCTGCTGCAACTGCACTCCAGTTAACATCTGGCATATTCAGATCACCCATCAGCAATATCTCCCCTTTATCTGCCATTCTAAGTATACTTTCTATCATTTCCTTGTCCATTTCCTCCCCCTGAGAGGGGGGTCTGTATACAACCCCTGTGCGGATTGTGGTGCCATTGCCTGCCTCCAAATTGACCCACAGTGCTTCTTCTCCTCCCTGTTTACCCTTTTGTTCTGTTGCTTTGATTTCTTCTCTTATGTAGAGAGCTACTCCTCCTCTTTTACCCTCCCTGTCCCTCCTGTAGATAGTGTATCCTGGTATGTTTATGTCCCAGTCATGGTTCTGTGTGTACCATGTTTCTGTGACTGCCACAATATCCAGATCTTCCTCCTCCAACAAGGCCACTAATGCAGGAAGCTTGTTACCCAGACTACGGGCATTGGTACTCATTGCTCTCCATTTTTTGATGGCTTTACCTTCTGTAGTAGCAACCCCCACTGACCTTTCTACGCAAAATAATAGCGGCTGTAACAACTCAGGTAACCAAGCTGCTGGTAAGTCAAATGAATATAGAAATATAGTCTCTGATGCCCTAAGCAATACAGATATGGTTAACCAGTTAGGCCCTAGCACCTCTCACCCTTTGCCATCACCAACTGCGTCTACAGCTACGGAGTCCCAGGTATTACCCTCTAGCTCAAATATACCCATCACTAGTTCTCCCTTAACTCTTTTTGAGTATAACTGATAATACTCCTTCCTTGCCTATGGATACTACCTCATGTCCCCCACTGTCCATAGTTGACTGTAGACAGATATCTGTACTGGGGGACTCAATAATCAAACATCTTGATAGAGATATATGCGACCAAGATAAAACTAATCGTACCTGCTCCAGCTTTCGTGGAGTTAAAATAGCTGACATAACAGCAATGGTGAATAACATTCCCAGCAATTGTGGGTCTAATCACCTAGTAATTCTTCATGTGGGCACTAAGAACAATATGCATGATGATCTACTTGAGATTAAAAAAGATTTAGTTGCACTATTAGACTGGTAGAACTGGGGAGTGAAACTATTTTTTCTGAAATCTTGCCTATCCCAAGAGCATTGCATGAGATAAATCAAAACATAAAAAACTTCAATGAGTGACTTAGGAAGTGGTGCCTAAGACAAAACCATGTATGTATTACCAGGGTCCCTGGTTTTCCATTTTTACCAGTAACACCGGTAACAATCACGGAATTCTGCTTGGTTTGCAGACTTTGAATTCTTGTACCGATGCCTCACGGAAATTGCAAGCCACTGCACAGAATCTCTAAGATTTCAGAATCTTTTAAAAAAATTGTTTATTTTCTCTTACTATGTCCCCTTCTCACAGCATCGGTATCCCCTAGCTTCACCCCCAGGTAATACTCAGGAGCTCCTGTGGGCCTGCCCCTATCCTGCCTGAGTTGTACCCCCCTAGGTGGGAAGGGAGGCGACCCTAGGTCACCCCTCCACACTCCCTTAGTGTATGTCGGGCAGCCCAGTGGGTCCCTCATGGAGCCTGGTTATGAAGTCTAGGGCACCTGGGTCCCTTCTGCCAGTGGCCAATGTGGGGTGATTGTTCCTGGTTTTCTGATCTCTGTCCCTGAGGGCACCGGCACTAGAGATCCAAGGAGGTAGGTCACATAGAAACATGCCACTGCTCCAGATCCTGGCTAGTGTCCTCCCCTCCTGATCACTCTGCAGAACCATTGCACCACCACCCATGGTCACACCGGTGGTGGTAAAGAAGCAGGACCTGCAGCCCACCCTCCATGGAGGAGGAGAGCAGTCACCCAGGTGCTCGATCCTACTCCCCTGGCCAGACCTCCAGCAACCCGAGTTTGCTGCAGACCCTGGGTCACTGGCATTGCAAGCAATAGTGCTACTGCAGCGCCAGCGGGCCGACCCAGATTTCAGCATCTTAAAATAAATGCTGCTGTACTTTGCATTCTTTCTGCTTTGCTGCATATAGAAAAGTAAGGAAATCACCCGCTGCTTTGTTGTAATCAGCTATTCAGTTTAACCACCCATGCCTAGTGGTTAGAGTAACAAACGGTGATTGAACTGGTACATCCAGCAGACTTGGGTTTGAGTCCCACAACCTCCACTTGCATCCAAGCAAGTCACTTAACCTCCCAAGTGCTTCTAGGTCACCCTTAAAACAGACAGTTCTGCCTAGTGGGTCTTACCTGCTTTACAAAGAATATATATAAAAAAAATACCAATATATGTTTACTACATCATAGAATAGTAGTCAGGGTACCATGTCATTTACTTGAGTTTTACTTGGGCTGCAATGATTTTGTATAGGTAAAGATAAATATTCAGATATGTTTTATAAGCTTGTTTTTAGATTTTAGTCAGGTTTTTATTGTATTCTTTGCATATAAGCATCTAGGTTGTAGATTGCTAAATGCAGGATCACTGTTACTAACTAACTTATTCAAGTTTATAATCAGTACGGCCATCTAAAATCCTCAGTTGTTTGAATGAAAACTAGTCTGAATGAAAGTATGTTCACAAAGAAGAAACTGCCTTACTACTTATGAAAAGACTTCACAGTTAGCACCCCATTTAGGTGAATTGGATCATTTGCACCTTTTCTTCCACCTGCTGGTTCTGTCTCTGTGACAACAAAATGTTTTCTGATAGACTGCTTCATTAAAAAGCAAATGCTAAGTATTTAAGAGTACTTAACAAGGTAAGACCCCAGCGGCTGTATGATGCTGGTGGGCAGAGTGGTGCTCAATTCACATCTGAACAAAGACATGAAAACTGGGGAGACACCCTTCTCATGGACACCGAGTAGAAAAAAAAAAGCATCCACATGTCTGGGAGATGCATGAATCCATTTGAAGGTCCTCCATTAATCACTTGTGGATTTTTTAGGTGAAAACACTTTATTTCAAAGAAGCAAATTCAAGCATTTTTTTTTTTGCTCCTCCTACCCCCTGGCCATCCACTCCTTCAGGCCTGCCAAGGCCCCCCTACCACTGCTGCTGAGTCCCAACCACTATCCACTGACCCTTATTACTGTGCTACCAGGTAACCCAAAGTAACCCTTCATTGAGTAGGTCCCTTCCCCTGTGGGAGGCTACCAGGGGAGGAGAATTGCCCCAAAGAGCTTTCTGTGTTTCCTGGGCATGTTGGGGGTCAGAACGGACACATGTCTGGGGCTTCTGGTGTATGGCGGGACCAGCAGCCATCCTTCGGTTGGCCAGTGGGGTGTTTTCCCATTTTCTTGAGAGCGTCACAGGCTACATGATGTCAAGGCACAAGCCAACATCCGTCACACTCCTCCTGCAGTGAGGACTGACATGTTGTCGTGCCTCTGGCCTCCACCATGGGCCAGCAAATGCTGAGCCGTGAACCCACCCTCCCTCTCAGGAGAAGGGGAGTGGTCATTGGACACTCAAGCCTTCACCCACCAGCTGGCCCTCCAACACCCAAGTCTGTTCCCTAACCCTGGTCAGCGGTGTCACAGGCAGATATCCAGTTCAGGCAGTTAAATTATAGATAGGAAAAAACAAAGGTAGTCCACCTTAGCGGTGATGGTTCAAATTAATTCACATCTGAGTTCTAACAAGCAAAGAGACCAAGTCATTTGTAACTTGTGCATGTGGGGTGTGAGTGTTGAAATGGGATCATAGTGCTGTCACTACTGCCATCACCCCAGAGAGATGTGTACTGCATTGTTGCTACTGCCATCATACCGAAGGGGTGGGGGCTGTAGTGCTTCTGTCATCACCACTGGAGGATGGGGAATGTAGGTCTTCTGCCGTCCCACCTGAGGGATGGGGGCCATAGTGCTGATGCTGCCATCACACATGAGGAATGATGACCATAGTACTGCTGCCATCACACCTAAGGAATGGGGGCCATAGTGCTGCTGCGTCTATCACAACAGAGGGATGGGGGCCGTAGTGCTGCTTCCATCACATCCTAGGGACGGGGGCTGTAGTGTTGCTGCTGCCATCACATCTTGTACCTAAAATAATTTTAAATTGGTAACAGATGGAAGGATGTGCAATAGCGGAGGTCAAAATTGCTAAAATGCATGTTAGCAGAGTTAAAAATTGTTAAATAAAGTACACAGAACCAAACACCGGTAAAACCAGATTTTGGCTTAGCAGACACCGGTGACAATACCGTTTTTTACAGTGCACAAAACAGAATATGCCCTTTCTCAATCCCGGTAAACTAGTGTCCCTGTGTATTACACACTAGGAAAAGTTCTCAAACATGTTTGAACTCTTCTGTGGTGACGCACTCCACTTGAGCTGTTGGGGAAGCTCTTTATTGGGCAAACATATCCTGAATTACATAAATCATCATTTAAACTAATTGATTTGGGGGAGAGGCAGGTAAATCCTTCCACTCTGAATATAGGAAACAATGGTCATAATATACTGTATGTATTGGGAATAATTTGCACTTCCTATGCCTTAATGCTAGGAGTCTACGTAATAAAATAGACAAACTAAAACTAAGATTAGGCTTGGATACCATTGATGTCGTAGCAGCAGTAACAGAAACCTGGGGTCATGAGAAATCCAGTTGGAATAACCACCTTCCTGGGTACACT
Organism: Neoceratodus forsteri; assembly: GCA_016271365.2. NCBI lineage: Eukaryota > Metazoa > Chordata > Ceratodontiformes > Ceratodontidae > Neoceratodus > Neoceratodus forsteri. The sequence goes on along the minus strand of CM057453.1, from coordinate 1,476,466,706 downwards.
TCCTATACATTAAATAGAGTTGACAGAAGAGGTGGAGGTGTAGCTATTTTTATTAAAGATACCTTGCAAGCTTTAGACATCTAGGTAAAATAAAAGCCCCATACTGCTTCTCCAAAATTATTTGGATTAAACTAGTCCTGAACAAGGCTAATCATGTCATCATTGGGATTTATCACCCCCCCCCCATACAACATCAGTGACCTTAGATGAAATGACACAAGAAATTGAACATGCTTGTGAATTAGGGGATATCATACTAATGGGCAACTTTAATCTTGGTGAAATTTCCTGGAAAGACCAGACAGCGTCATCGGGATTGGGTAAAAAATTAATTATGTATGCCAACAGTGTAATCTTACCCAAAATATCAAGTCAACCAATGAGGGGCGACAGAATTCTGGACCTAGTAATACATAATGCAAATGTGGTCATAAAAAACATATTGATACACTCACCAATTGGTAATAGCGACCATAATGCAATAAAATTTACTATGGAAAATATTTTTTCATTCACAGGCAGTGAAACAAAAAATTTATATTTATGATCACGCCGATACAACTAGCATGAAAACAATGCTGAATAACCTTGATTGGGATCAAATTTTCTTAACTTTACCTATAAAGGATAGTTGGGATGTACTTTATAAAACATTAACCAATCTAAAAGATACCTGCATCCCGTACAAAATCAAAAATAATAACAATAAACATTGTCCGAAATGGATGGATAAATCCTTGCAGAAGCTCATTAAACAAAAAAATAAAAAATACTCGACTCATCTTAAATCACAAAAAAAAAAAATAACTGGACTTCCTATTTAAAAAGTCACAAACTGTGCAAAAAATGTATTTGTAGAGCCAAGACAAAATGAGAATATAAATTAGCGTCTGAAGCTAATAAGACCAACAGTAAATCTTTTTACTCTTACACTAATTCACTTAAAAAACCCATTAGCCAAGTTGGGCCACTGCTGCATAATATCACCGTAATACATGAACTTAACGACATGGCTAATGTCTTCAATACTAAATTTTGTGAAATGTTTCAGTCGTCTCTAAATAAGAGTACATATATTAATTCTAAGGTTGAGCCTATTACCATATCTGATGAGTGTGTCTTTGATAAATTATCCTCCCTAAAAGGTAAAACCAGTACCTCCCCAGAGCATATAGCTGGCCATATTTTATTTTTGCTCGCAGACTGTCTGACACATCCACTAAAGTTATTTTTTGAAAAATGTTTATCTTTAAATTTCATCCCCGATGTATGGAAAACAGCTTATGTCTTCCCCATACACAAAAAGGGGCAGATGAATAACTGGGAAAATTATAGGCCCATTAGCCTAACGCCTCCTCCCTGTAAAGTACTGGAAAGTGTCATAAAGGACATAATTTCCCCAGTTCTGGATAACCTTGACAGAGATCAACATGGGTTTAAAAAAGGTCACGGTTGTTTAACCAACCTATTGTGTTTTTATGAAGAGGTTAGCTGTCAGCTCGATCATAAGATGCCTTACGATGTCATCTTCATCGACTTTAGTAAGGCATTTGATGCTATGCCACATTGGCCTCTAGTACTCCAACTAAATAAAATAAATATTAATAAGAATATAGTTAACTGGATTGCTAATTGGGTAACAAACAGGACACAATGGGTTCTGATTACCGGTCAGCTTTCAGACATTGGTAAGATCACCAGTGGGGTCCTGCAGGGCTCTGTGCTTGGCCCTTGTCTGTTTCAAGCTTTTATAGCGGACTTAACTAACAACTGTATCTCTTCAGCTATAAAATATACTGATGATATTAAAATCAGAGGGCCCGGTGCAAATTCTGAGCAGACAGCTACTGTTCAGAAAGATCTAGATATAATCTCACAGTGGGTCACTAAGTGGGAAATGAAACTAAATTCCGATAAATGTAAGGTCATGCATATGAGACCAAATAACCTGATTTTCACATATAAATTAGGTGGCAAAACATTAATAACTACCACCAATGAAAAAGATCTAGGGATCAATATATCCAAGGACTTTCTTCCATCTACTCAGATAAATGAGGTTATACTAAAGGCTAACAGGCTGGTCATTTAGAAGAAACAAAATCTAGGGATAGTAAAGTGATGATACCTCTATACAGAGCATATGTTTGTCCACACTTAGAGTATGCCTTACAATTATGGTGCCCATTTAGGAAATCAGACATCAGTCTATTAGAAAAGGTACAAAGGAAATACACCAATCATATTACAGGTTTATATAATGATTCCTATGAATCAAGAATTAAAACTTTGAATCTCATATCATTAACTACTCAATGTCTTAGGGGTGATCTCCTTTTTATGTTCAACATTATTCAGGACCCATACTTGTTAACTGTATTATGTTTTGAATTTAAAAATGACACATATAACACCAGAAGTCACCCTTTACAGATATATGGTAGAAATTTAATCTGATGGCACACAAATATTTTTTCACTTTAAGAACCGTGAACCTCTGTAATAAACTTCCCATAGAGGTTATCACCAGCAGTTCGAAACAAGTATTCAAGCGCAGCCTTGACAAATTAATTCTTTCAGGTACTAATATTAGTTATTATTAAATATTAAGGAGCAATCATGGGACTCTAAGCCACCTAGCTCCTTCATCTCCTTAGTATGAATCTTAGTATGAACTTCCTGATGTATTTCACCAACCCAACCTCAGAGGCCGAGTGACGAGCACTCACTTACAATAAGGAGCGCACAGCTGGAGTTCAGAAAGAGGTTCGCCAGCTCTTTGTCACCTATTCTGAAGCCGCACCTGGCAGACTGGCAGCTAAGTGGATGACTGGCAGGTGGATAGTCTCTTGCATCCACCTCTGCTATAGGTTGGCTGGTAAGAAGCATCAAGTTGGGCTCAGGGCTCATTCTACCAGACATACCATTGCCTTCGTGGCTGCTTCAAGGGTCGTCTCTATCCAGGAGATCTGCAGGGCTGCTACCTGGAAGTCAGCACACACCTTCATCTCTGATTACCACATCGACCTTGAGTCATGCTGGGATGCTGGTTTTCAGGCCTCAGTTCTCCTGTCCCTTTTTTCAAAACAGGGGTGTGTGCTTCCCCCTCCTCCCGGAGAACTGCTAGGAGTCTGCCAGAAGTGTGGATAGTGCACCATATCCACATCTCTAGAAATAAGGGTTACTCACCTGTAACTGTAGTTCTAGGAGTTGAATATGGTGCACATCCACACAACCCACCCGACTTCCACTGGCAAGTGTCACATGGATCCTTACTTCCAATGTGCAAGATCTGATGTCATGGGGTGGTGCCGAGAGGGATACCACCTGGGTGGGTGGGAGGAGCTAGCTTGAAGACCTTCCAGCAAGAATTAAAGGGAAAGGAAGTTCTTCCAAAAGTGTGGATATGCACCATATACCACTCCTAGAAGTATGGTTACAGGTGAGTAACCCTCATTTAATTGCTATCAATCAGATTTTAAGAAAGGATTTTCTACAAACACTGCACTCATAGTAGACGGGTGAATCTTTGAGCATGGTATTCGTGGACTTTTCTAAAGCCTTTGATTTAGTCAACCATGCGATACTCTTGGACCAGTTGCTTGACAGCTGTGTCCATCAAAGTTTGTTATTGGTTTAGATCATGCCTCAGTGGCGACACCCAGAGTGTGGAGGTGGAATCCCACTTGTTGGAGATATGATGTCTTACCAAACTAGAGGAATTCCACAGGGTTAAATCATGGGTCCCTTATTATTTTTTGTTTATATTTATAAGTAGTGTATGGGAGAGGGTCATTAATGATGGAATTCAATGAATTCCTATGGTTGTTATACTATTGTTGTGATGTCAAGAGGTTGTTATACCCTCCTGAGTATGTCACAATGATAGCATAACAATTTGAACGTCTTTGCACATGTGTGTCTCTCGAACTTCCTGCATTTCAACCAACAACCACAGCGGTGAGAGCTGGCCCTAAAGAAGAGCGGGCCAAAACAAAAAAAGCGGAAAAAGAAGGACAACTTTTGTTTAACTGGTGCCCATACGCTATAAAAGACAATGGATGGGCACCAGTCAACAACACAAAGTTCTCTTCTCGAGGTTGTCATGCCAACGGTAAACCTCTCAAGGTTTAGTAGGTTGTCATGACAACCTGTTGAACGGGAACACAGCATTGTTGTTAACTGGTGCCCATCCATTATCCTCTATGTTACCCAATTCCATAATACTTTCAAAAGTTTGTCTATACATAGACAGTACAGTACAGTTTTTGGTAGCATCAGGTGAGACCTTTTCAGAACTAGAAAAGAAACTATAGCTGGATTGTATTATAATACAAAACTGTTTTGAATATTCATATATTTTTTATTATTCTTTGGTAACCGGATAAAGCCCACTAGGCACAAGACCTGTTTTGGGGGGCGACCTGGGAGGACTGGGGAGGTCAAGTGAGTTTCTCAGGGTCACACAGTTTGCAGGTGGAGGTTGTGGAAATCAAATCCAAGTCTGCTGGATATGCCAAGCTCATTCACAGCTCATTAATCTAACACAGAAACAGAATTTGACGGCAGATAAGGACCACTTGGCCCACATAATCTGTTCCTTTTTCTTACCTACTATAATACTGCAGACCCTACTCTATCTCCGGCTTAGCCCTCCCTTCCCTAACCACTAAGGTTCCCTTATGCCTATCCCATGCATTCTTGAATCCTGTTACAGTTTTTGCCCCCACCACCTCCACTGGAAGGCTGTTCCAGGCATCTACTACTCTTTATGTGAAGAATTACTTCCTCATGTTTCCCCTGAGGTTAACCCCCCCCCAGCTTCATAGCATGCCCCCTTATTCTTGACCATTTTCTTTCTGAAAAATGCATCCCTCTTGTACCTTACTGATACATGTGAGGTATTTGAAAATCTTTATCAGATCCCCCTTTTTCTCCTCTCCTCCAGGATGTACATATTGAGGTCCTTTAGTCTCTTCTCATAGGGTTTCTGGTGCAGACCCTGCACCATTTCAGTTGCCCTCCTCTGGACTGCCTATACTCTGTCTGTGTCCTTCCAGAGATGTGGTCTCCAGAACTGGACACAGTACTATAGATGAGGTCTCACCAAGGATTTATATAGCGGCATAGCCACCTTCCTCTTTCTGCTGGTGATACCCTTCCCTATGCACCCTAGTATCCCACCTGCTTTCCCCACTGCCTTGTCACACTGTTTGGCCACATTAAAGTAATCAGATATGATTACCCCCAGATCTCTTTCCTGTTTGGTGGTTGTCAGTACCACTCCCCCCATCTTGTACTCCTCGTCTGGGTTTCTGTGCCCCAAGTGCATGATTTTGCACTTCTTTACATTGAAACTTAGTTGCCACATTTGACTACTCCTCAAGCTTTCTTAGATCCCTGTTCATTTCTTCCACCCCCCCCCCCCGGAGTGCCTACCCTATTGCAGATCTTTGTATCATCTGTAGAAAGGCATACCTTCCCTACTAGCCCCTCTGCAATGTTGCTAATGAAGATATTAAAGAGGATCGATCCCAGTACTCTTTGTGGCACGCCACTGGTCACCCTCCCTTCCTCGGAGTGAACTCTGTTTACCACCACCCTCTGCTGCCTATCCCCAACCAATTTCTTACCCAGTTTACCACTTCTGGACCCACTCTCAGGCTGCCCAGCTTGTTTACAAGTCTCCTTTGTGGAACGGTGTCAAAGGCCTTACTGAAATCTAAATAGGCGACATCCACCGCTCCTCCCTAATCTACTTCCCTGATCACCCAGTCAGAGAAAGCTATCAAATTTGTTTGGCATGACCTCCCCCAAGTAAATCCATGCTGTCTCGCATCCTGTAAGCTGCTGGTTTTAAGATATTCCACAATCCTTTCCTTCTGCAGTGACTCCATTAATTTTCCCACCACCGAAGTCAAGCTGACTGGCCTGTAATTGCCAGCTTCCTCACTGCTACCACTTTTTTTTTTTTTTCAATTTAAAGTTTATTGGTACATTTTCCACAATAAAAGGCAGTTCAAGTGACAGTGACATTGACATTCCGATACAATGTAGAGGGATAGTTGCCTGACCCACCCTTCCCTCCCCTTACTGCAGTAACCCAACCTAATGCCCCTCAAATGCCAAGCACTTTACTTAAGGTCTTACATGACAGTGTAGCCTGAGATATACTTAGACCTGAGCCAGAGAAATTAGAGAGTGAAGGGGATCCCAGATTTTGGTATAAACTGCCAATCTATTGTGAAGACTGGCAATTGCTTTTTCTGTACGCAGATTGGACAAAATTTCTTTTACCCATTCCTGGACAGATGGAGAGGACTTGTCTTTCCAGTGGCATAAAATGAGCTTCTTAGCTGATAAGGCAATCATGGAAATGTGAAACTTTCTTACTTTAACTCTAACAGAGGATAAGTCCCCTAACAGACAAATCTCGGGAGTAAAGTACTCCTGAAGGCCCAGCAGAGGGTCCAGGGAAGTCTTAATTGAGTCCCATAAGGGGGAGATTTTAGGACAGGACCAAAACATGTGGAGAAGTGTTCCTTCTTCCTGCAAACATTTATTTCATATATTAGAATTCAGATAATCCCACTTCTGTAATTTAACCGGGGTATAATACAAGTTATGTGAAATATGATATTGCATGAGACGCAGTCTGTCTTGAGAAATATGTTTATGACATGATCTCCACAGAGATTGCCAATCCAAACAATGCTGAGGGAAGAAATTATTCCAGAACCTTGTAGGTTCAAAGGGACCCCCGTATTTTTTGTGAAACAAAACCTGATATAATTTAGATATTACACCTGAAGATCCGGAAAGTGAGGAAACCTCAGGTATCAGGGAAGTGATGGTCTGGGAGGGGTGAGTATTGCCAAAATTAATTACAAGTAAATGCCTTAATTGTATAACTTTGAAATGAGAGGAAACCGGAATGAGAAATCTCTTAATAATATCTCCCACTGATAACCAATGCCCCTCTTCATCCGTAAGAGAAAGAAGCTTCCCATCTCCCGATTGAGACAACCATTGACGGGAAATCTGGTTCTTGTTAATAGTGAAAGAAGGGGAGTTCCAGATAGACTGGGCCAGGTCCCGGTGAGGAGAATATTGCAAAAATGAACACACTTGTAAGTAAACCTTTAAAGAAGTCGATGTTATGGGGCACTCCTCGGTCATACGTACCTGGGGGCATTTAAGAAAAAATAATGTAAGGGGGTCTAGATTCTTGGACTTGATTGCATCCAGTTCAATTCTAAGCCAAACCGGTTGCTCTTTTTCTGGGCTGGGGAATACCCATCTCAGACATTTTGCTAAGTGACTAGCCCAGTAATATATAGCCAGATGGGGGATTCATAAAACCCCCTCCCGTTTTGGGGCTGCCAGCTTATGATAAGCCAACCGAGGATATCTGTCGGCCCAGATAAATCTGGTGAATATGCCATGTATCTTTTTAAACCAGAGTAAAGGAATAAAAGTGTTGAGAAGAGATAATGGATAGAAAATTCTAGGAAATATGTTCATCTTAATTATGTTGATCCGACCCCATAATGAAATGGGAAGTTTGGACCACCTGTCGAGGTCGTGAGCTATCAACTGCGAGAGGGAATCTAGATTTTCCTTAAACCATGTTAGAGGGTTACGAGAAAGCTTAATACACAAATATTTAAATGACCTGGAAGTCCAGCATAAACCTAAGGGACTAATGTCACTTTTGAAAACTTTATGGTTTAATGGGAAAAATAAGGATTTGCTAGCGTTCAGTTTGTAATTAGACAGGTCGCTAAATCTTGCTATTTCCCTTAGCAAAGCCGGAACAGAGGATACAGGGTGAGATAAATGTATCAGCAAGTCATCTGCATATGCAGTGACTTTGATTTCATGTCACCCAACTCTAATACCCTGTATAGAAACATTATTGAGAATATTTTGAATGAGAGGTTCCAAATATAAGTTAAATAACAAAGGAGATAAGGGACAACCCTGCCTAGTTCCTGAATGGAGTGAAAAGGGCTTAGAGAAAGCCCCATTCCCAGAGATTCTTGCAGTAGGGTTTTTATAAAGTGTGGCAATCCAGGAAATAAACAGAGAAGGAAATTGAAAAGCCTCCAGAACTCGGAACAGAAAGTTCCAGTTCACTCGATCAAATGCCTTCTCGGCATCCAGGGAGACCAGTCCGGTGGGGAACTCGGCATCCATGGTAGCCGAGAAGACATGTGATAAGGTACGCAAGTGGTCAGAAGATGAACGCCCTTTCATAAATCCTACCTGGTTTGTACCTATCAACTCAGGAAGAACTACCATTAACCTATTAGCTAATATCTTTGAGAGAATTTTAATATCCTGATTTAAAAGTGAGATAGGTCTGTAACTCTGAACAAGCTCAGGGTATTTATCTGGTTTGGGGAGAAGAACAATCAAGGCCTCAAAAAGGTGAGAATCGGCCTCCGCCCCAGCTAAAATATGATGAAATAAATGGCAAAGTACTGGTAATAGAAGATCCAGAAAAACTTTGTAAAATAAGGAGGAAAAACCATCGGGGCCTGGGACCTTGTCTGCCAGCAATTCGCTAATAACCTCGGCAATTTCTTCCCGAGAAATAGGAGCAACCAGTAAATCCTTGTCTTGGTCAGAGAGAGAGGGCAAGTGGGAGCCCTTCAGATAGCTCTCCGTACTCCCAGGGCAAGGGGGATGCTCCATGTCACTGTACAAGTTTGTATAGTAATGGGCAAATTCTTGGACTATTTCAGTGGGAGATACTATTAAGGATCCATCAGCCATTGCCCTGATAGGAGGGATAAATCTCACTCATTCTTGTTGCTTAATACACAGTGCCAGTAGGCGTCCTGCCTTTTCTCCCTGGTCAGTGTAGCTAGCTCTTGTATGAATAATAGCTAATTCTGCTTTGTCTCGGAGTAACTCCAAATATCTATCTTTCAACACTAAGAGTTTCCTCATATCCTCGTCAGGAGGATTAATCGAGGAAGTATTTTCAAGTGATCTGATTTGAGACAGTAAAGATGTTAATTCCTTCTCCTGTGCCCTTTTCCTGCCCACCGCCATACTAATAAGAATCCCTCTCATGAAGGCCTTAAAGGCCCCCCCACAAAATATCCAGCTTTGCACTATCTAAAGGGTTAGATAAAAAAAAGGATTCAATTTGCTCCCTTATAAGTTTGCAGTATTTGACATCTTTGAGAAGTTGTTCATTAAGTTTCCATCTGGTTTCCCTGCTAGGTAAATTAAGAAATACCAATTTACATAATACTAGTGAGTGGTCGGAGATTGGGCCAGGTTGAATCAGGGAAGTCTTAACCCCAGGTAATAGGAACTGAGAAATAAATATGTAATCAATGCGGGACTGCGAGCCGTGCGCCATTGACCTGAAGGTAAACTCCCTAGAATCAGGATGCAAGACGCGCCAGACATCGCAGAGCCCGCATTGGTCCAATAGGTCTTTAAAAGCCTTCTGCCCCGGAGTGACCCCTCCCAGACCTCTACCTGACCTATCCACATTAGAATCAAGTACTTGATTAAAATCCCCCCCTAAAATAATCCTGATGGGAAGCATTGGGAGAATAGCAGATATAAGTCTCATAAAAAATCCTGGATCATCTATGTTGGGGCCATAGATACTGCCAAGTAATAATGGAACAGACCAGAGAGTACCTTTAACAAGGATAAACCTTCCCTCAGGGTCTTTAATAACCTATGTAGAAATGAAGGGAATACCCCTATTAATGATGAGCATGACCCCGCAGCTATTTGTAGATCCCTGGGCATTGTAAACCAAACCCACCTGTTGTCTCCTTAACTGTGAAGCTTCCGCTTCTAATAAATGGGTTTCCTGTAGAAAAGTTATCTGAGAACGTAGTAAGCTTAAATGTTTAAGAGCCTGATATTGTTTGTGCTTTTTCCTGATCCCCTTAACATTCCAAGTCGCAAAAGTTATTTCTTTAGCCATCCAGTAGTGGTAGTTAGACTTAATGTATTCAGCTCAGCACACGGGATACATAATACCTGCAACCTTACACCCATGGTTACTGCAGTAAAGCCCTCCCTCCTCCCTAACCCCCCACAGTTAAGTCCTTCCCATCCCCCACCAACCCCCTACCCACCAACGATAACCCAAACCCCCCCCAACCCGCTAAACTGTCACAAGCAACGTTCAGCACAGTACTGGCGCTTTTCCTTCATCTCCCGCCTCCCGATGATGCACCTCTGCTAATGACAAATCCTACATCCCACTATACTCATATGAGAAAACAAAACAGTGCTGATTACCCCCAGAAAATGAGAGAACGGTCTTGGGCTTTCAATACCACCACACCAAAGTGTTAATATGATGAGAACCTGTTAGAAAAGGGTCGCAGTGAAAACCATACATATCCCAGGTAGCCATGGAAACCCGAATAAAACTGAGAGTGAGAACTGAAATCAACCTTGCCTCGTGAGGCAGTTGTGCAAGAACTAATGCCAGATCGGGAACCCAGTGAAGGGGAGTGACCTCTGCCACAGACTGAGAGCAAGAATCGGAAAAGAGATAGTAAGCAGAACTCAGGAAAGGAAGACTGAAAAAAATGCGTCTTCCCAGAGGTAACCATCCTCCAGTTGCAAGGGCTCTCCTTGCAAGAATTAATTGTCCTGCACTCGAATCAAACGAGAAGATTAAGAGAGAGCCCCCTCGAATTGAAGGCTGCACCCCTACGAGTTACTAATGCCTGGTGCACCCTCTAGTGGCCAGTTCCAGGTCATAGTACAGTGAAAGCGAACTACAGAGAAAGCCCAAGACCGCTCTAATTTCCAATCCAGAAGAAATACACATAAATCCAAATCTCAACAAAACCAATTCCCCTTTCAATTGTGTTTACAATGCAGAGAATGCTGAAACTTGAGACATTGTCCCCCCCCCCGTAAACAAACCCCAAGACCCTAAGTGTCCTTTGCCCTTAACCGGCATAGGCACTCTGCAATTGGGGCCAAGAAAACTAATAGCAAGCGCGCCTTGCGCTGATCCCCCCAGTCCAGGCAAAACAGGAGAAGTTTCCCATCCAACTCGCTCTGATCGGCTCCTCAAAGAAGGAAAAGACGAAAGTTCTAATTCTCAGCTCCAAGCAGCTCTTCATCCCGCAAACTCAGCATCTCAGGGTTCCCGAAACAGATCTGGTAGCATAAATTTAAGGCTCATCAGGGCAGCTGCAGGATCATCATAATTGGACCAGGATCCATTTACTAGAACTTGTAACCTGACCGGGTATCCCATCCTAAATTTCAGGCCTGCCGCAATTATATTAGAGACAATGGGATGGAACGCTTTCCGCTTCAGACGAACCAAGCCAGGCAAATCTTGTGAAATTCTCAGTTTCATGTTCTCCCAGAGAACCTCTTGTAAAGCTCTCACTTTCTGCAGAAAATGTTGTTTCTCTAGGTAGTTCAAGAACCGACAGATGATGGGGCGGGGGGGGGGCTCCTCCGGAGAAGGCTTAGGTTGCAGGGACCTGTGAGCTCGCTCTATAATATAGACAGGGCCAAAGGGAGAGGAGCCAGCGACCCACTCCACCAACTTCTGTACAAATGCCACAACATGTTGGCCTTCTTCTCCCTCCGGTAACCCAAGTATCACAACGTTGTTGCTGCGGCCCTCTAAATCTTCGAGCTTGGCTTCGAGACGAGATAACCTCTGATGCATAGACACCAGATCGGGATCGAGATTTTCTAACTTTTTCTCCATTGAGACTATTCGAGCTGTATTATCGGAGACAGTTAGTGAAACTTCATCCAGTTTTCTGGAGAGAGTCTTCAGATCCATCACCATTTCTTTCATTTCCTCACGAAAGGGCTTAAACTCTTCAAGGAACCTAATGAGCGTTAAAGGTTCCTGCTCTCCGAATTGGCTCGGAGGATCAGACCTCTCAGGCCCACCCGAGGCCCTGGATTTCTTGGAGGCCTTTTTGGGAGTAGCAGGGGGAGTGTGCTTCTGCGGGGCTTTCTTCATGTAAGCCTCCATCCGCCGATCTAACACTCAAACCAGGTTTCCAAAGTGTTCAGACAGCACTGAATCTCAAAAGCAGAGGAAATTCAGACGTCCAAAAAAGACGATGATTTAGTGATCGGGAGGCAGGAGCTTCTTGAAGGAGCTTCTACTCAGCACTCTGCATCACGTGATCTCCCCACTGCTACCACTTTTGTGAAGTGGGACTATATCTGCCCTGCTCCAGTCCTCCATGACTACTCCCGTCTCCAGCAAGTGGTTGAGCAGGACTGTCAGTGGTGCAGCCGGCACCTCTCTGAACTCTTTCAATATCCTTGGATGTATCCCATCTGGCTCCATTGCCTTGTCCACTTTCAGATTTGCAAGTTCCTTCAGGAGTCTCTCCTCTGTAAATGGATTACTGTCCACCTCCCTTCATTCAATGCTCCTGTCACTTATCTGTGGTCCCTCATCTTCTCCTTCCTCTGTGAACACTGAACAAAAAAATTTGATCAGGATGTCTGCTTTTTCCTGGTCCCACTCTACACACTCCTCCCTTCCCCTCCCTCCTTAACCTTACAATCCCTCCCCATCCCTCCCCTGTTCTTTCTCCTTTCACTTACATACCTGAAAAATGTCTTGTCCACTTTCTTTACTGGCTGGGCTATTTTCTCCTCCGTTTGCACCTTTGCGCTCCTAATTTCTTTCCCTGCCTCCCTCTGTTTCTTCTGCTACACCTCGCTATCCTTCTCCCTCTGTGTCTTCTTATACCTCCTGAATGCTAACTTGTTTGCCCTTACCTTCCCAGTCGCCTCTTTTGAGAACCATAGCAGTCTCTTTTTCCTTTTGCTTACTTGCCTGATGCAGAGATTTGTTGCCTTCACTATGTTCCCCTTTAGTTTCATTCACTGTTCCTCAACTCCACCCAAGTCCTCTCCTGCTGCCAGGGCATTCCTGAGGCATGCCACCATCTTTGTAAAGTCGGCCCTCCTGCAGTCCAGGTCCCTCGCCTTTGTGTGATTTGATTCTGGCACAGTACTTAAATTGCACCACATTGTATGGTGACCACTGGTCCCCAGGTGGCCTCCCTCTGTGATGTCTGCAACACTGTCCCTGTTGGTGAATATAAGGTCAGTATTGCTCCCTCATGAGTGGGCTGTCTTACTAGTTAATAAATGATTCTCTAAACAACTGGCATACGCTTCCAAGGAAGGACTTGGTTGGTCCGAAAGCTTAGGCACTGTTTTCTTTATGTAACATCTATGTTGGTCTAATAAAAGGTATTAAACCATTTGCTTCTGGATCTAGTTAATAAATATAAAATAAATAAATAAAATAAAAATAGTTGCCTGAGGAACGCCCCCTGCAAGGAGCCCAGGATGTCCCTGCTCCTAGTTGAAACTGTAGCTGGGATACTCCAATCCATATCTGGCAAATTGAGGTCCCCCACCAGCAGCACCTCCCTCTTAGCTGCCATCTTTTGGATGGCTTCCACCAGTACCTTATCTGCCCCCCCCCCATCCCATGCTCATGGTCTGTAGATCACCAGCGCAAATAGCAGTTCCAATCCCTGCCTTTAGGGTAATCCACAGTGCCCCTGCTCCTCCCTGTATTTCCTGTATCCCTGTTGCTTTTATGCTATCCCTTATGTAAAGAGTCACTTCTCCCCCTTTCTTACCCTCCCTGTCCTTCCTGAACAGATTATAGCCTGGTATGGCTATATCCCATTCATGGTTCTCATTGTACCATAACTTGGTAATAGTGGTGATGTCCAGGTCAGCCTGTGCCATGATGGCCACAAGGTCTGGGATTTTATTTCTCAGACTTTGAGCATTTGCGCACATGGCCTTCCAAATTCTACTACCACCCTTCTTGTCAGCCCCCCTTGCTCCCTTTTGCCTACACTCCTTACCCCCTTGGCCTTCATTCCCCTCCCTCTTCATTTCTACCATTCTGCTTTCCTGCTATTAGGAACCCTTGGGGATTTCCTTCCCGTTGGGTTCTCTCTATGGAAACATGGTGTTAGATCGACACTGCCACAGCGACACAAGCACAGTGGTGGCCGATATCCCGACTGCAGCAACACCAACCTGCCACAGCAGCTGACAAGCTCCCCACAGCGTTAGCAGGTGCACCAGCAACAATCACAGAGATGACTGCCGCACCTGCAGACCCATCCCACAACAGCAACAGGGGACATGTCGGCCGGAGCTGTGGACAGTGCCAGGGGGAACATACTGTTGGTTGTGTCTGGGTACACCGATCAGTGGTAGAGGACCCACAGCGAGCGCCTTGCCTGTGTCACCCTCTTCAGATGCTATACTCTGCCATAGTGCACTGGTCCCTTTGCCCAGCATCGTTATCCCTGGGGAGCGAAGAGCGCAAGGAGGTCCACGTAGTCACACTGTGTGCCTGCCGCTACCAACGCCAAGTTGTGTGCCTTGCTGTGTCTTGCGTCAGGCAGCGCCGGGGGCATCCCCTGTGAGTGTGTGTCTGCAGCCATGCTGGGTGCATTTCCATTGTGCCTACCAGTGACTCCCTTGCACATCCCCAAATGTCAATCTGCTGGCTGTCTGCTGGGGGAGGGTGCGCGCCATCGGGTCTTACCCGCAGTGTCTGACAGTGCTGAGGCTGTAGCATTCACTGGTCGTATGTGACTTTGTGCATCGGGGTGTTCACCTCACCTGCCACGTCAGTCTGCTAGTTGTCAGCTTGCATTGCATAGGGGTGTGTTGGTGACACTGTCCAGGTGTCACTGTGGGGGACGTCGGGCACTTCGATGTTGATCACCTGTGGTGCTTCCCTCTCTACTGACTACTTCGGCTTGTGGGGTGGACAGTTTATGTCTCCCTGCTTCCTTCCGTCACTACCCTTGGCTAGTTTAAATGCTTGCCAATATAGCATTTACACCATTCACTGAAGACTGTGGTTCCCCTCCGGGAAGGATGCAGGCCATCTCCCCTGTATGGACCTTTATCCTTCCAGGTGGGATCCCAGTTCCCAATGTAGTCGAAAGCCTCCTTTCTGCACCATTCCTTCAACCATTGGTTAAAGCTCGAGTACCCTATCCTCCCCCCTGTCATAGACTGGCAACACCTCAGAAAAGGTCACTGAGTGTGCTACCTGCCTAAGAACCCTCCCCAACTCCCTGAACTCCTCCTGCACTAGCCTAGCCTTGTCCCTAGCCAGGTCATTCATCCCTAGGTGGACAATGACATCCAGTTCTCCCTCCCGTCCTGCAGCCCTAGCGATCCTCAAGATCCACTTCCCATCCCTCCGAGCTGTGGCACCGGGTAGGCACTAAATCTCCCTCTCCCCCTCCCTCCCTCTCCCTAAATCAGTCCCCCTCACACTGGAGTCCCCCACCAGGAGTTGCTTCCTCCTCCTCTGGGGTCCTCTGCCATCTTCCTTGGTGCCTCCCTACAGAGAACCTTCACATCCTCCCTGGTCACTACTGGGGGTGCCTCCATGGGACAGTCCTGCCCTGCCAGAGCAGCATATGAATTGCTTAGTGGTACCATCTGGGAGATGTGCCTCTGACCCACCACCCTCACCCTTTCTGAATCCACCGTAGTCCATCCAGTCCATCTCCTTGGCATTCCTGGAGACAGCAGTGGCAGATTTGGTAGTCCCTGGGTGGGGGAGGAGGCCTCCCGAATCCTAGCCAACTTGGTCTGGAGTCATGCAACCTCCTCCTTCAGCCCAGAGAGGTGCACACAGATGGGGCAGGGCTGCAGTCTCCAGAAAGTCTCCCTGAGAACTGTCGCCCCACAGCCACTACATTGCACCATGCCTAGCATGTCTATTTTCTACCCTGCTGACTTTTGTTTTGTTTTCCTAAAACCCTATTTTACCCCTACCCTAGTTAGGGTATTTAATTTCTTCCCACCTTTTGCTTGCACCTAACTTTCCTTCCTCTCTTGCAGTGTGCCAGCTATCCCCACCCTAGATAGGATGTTTCACCTTGCCCCAGCTTTTGCTTGTACCTAACCCTCCTCACTCCCTTGCAGTGTGTGATGTTCAAAAGGAGCTGAACAGGACACTTACCACTGTTGTCCTGCCTCTTTGATGTGGTGCAGAGTGTCTGACTGCCAGATGCCTCATTGGGCAGACTCCAGTGGGTAGACTCTGCTGTGATGTCCTTAGCACGGAGGCCCTTTGCGCGGAGGTCTGCCTGATGGACACTGCCTTCTGAAGCAGTAGGAAGCGGATTGGTGGGTGTGCTGGTGCCCTGGATTGGCTCCCCAGAGCCAGAAGTGTGTTTTGTTTTTTGATTTGCTCCCACCCGGAGCCCTGTTCTACTGCTGAGCTCAGCTCTTCTGCAGTGTTTGTTGGTGCAGGGGAGTGCCCCTTTAGCTGAAATCAGGAGTCCCTCTCTGCCCTGATGCTTGCGTTAACTTCTACTCTGTACTGCTAGCCCAAATATTTAGTGATGAACTGCAAGAAAACCCAATCGGCGGCCTTCCACACCCCCTACCAAAACAGAAACTAGAAGTAAAGACAAAAGGTGGATGTTTTATAACTTACACTAATGAATATAAATACTTGGGAGTAACAATTAACAAACACACTAATTTGAATCCCAGCTGTCTGACCGAACTAAAAAAAAATGCTAGCGTCATTGCATTGAGACACACAGCATTTTCAACCCTTAAAAACAAACATGGTTGCCAGCCCAGTGGCGTGGAGGGCTGAGGTACTGGTGCCTTGCCTCCTTCCATGCCAGTGACCCGGGTTCGGGGAACAGACACGAGTCACTCTGAGATTGACCAGGGGAGGGAGGATTGAGCATCCAAGGGACAGCTGTCCTCCCTCAGGGAGGGGGTCACTGTGACCCGCTGCAACACTGCCACCTGGAGATGTCTGGGTGGCAGTACAGGTCCATGTGCGTCAGGATGTAGGGCCATGGCTAGATGTGTTAGGATGTTTCCGCAGAGGTGGAGCTCACCTGCCACATGCACTGCACAGTTTAGGCCCTAGAAGAAACCTACAAAGCAAGGTGGAAAATTCCCCTTGGCCGCAGGATGAAGTCGGTCCCTCGCAGGCCCCGCACCGGTGACCGGGCACCTTGCGACAGTCCAGAAGCCAGAACGTCGGTGGAAAGGGAAGTCCCAGAGAAGCTGGGTGATGGGTTGGGGGAACCGGATGGAAGGGGGCATGCTAGGGGCAACTGGGGGTCATAAACTGTGTATAGGGAAAAAACCCAATGCGATTGAAAACTGTCAAACAGTTAATTCTTCCAGTTCTAGATTATGGATGTTTGATTTACAGTACAGCAACGCCAACAAAAGAACTTTGCACAAGGTAGACACAATATTTATTTATTTTTATTTATGTCTTTGGTAACCGGGTAAGTGAACTGATCCAAAGGACCAATTTCAGCCGTGTCCCGGGCCACAGTGTGGCAGACAGCAAACAACAACAACAGAGGTATAATACAGCATTACAGGAAGACAAACATATCTCGATATGAGGTCAGCACATGGTGTCTACAATACAGATCAGTACATACAGCAGTAAATCAAATACAGGGTTACAGAAATGATAAAAGGGCAAACAGAGAATGATTTGTACAGACTACTCTGACAGGCACGAAAGTTGAGAATGTATGATGAAACAACCAATATAAAAAAGGTTGGCCAGACACGTCAACTGTGTAGGTTTAATGCACATCGTTGTATTATGTACCAAGACCTGGACTGGATATAAATTGCAATTAAAAAAAAAAAGTTTTGCCACAATATTTAGTATGCTAAAGTTAAACAAACCTTTGCACCTAACAGAACAAATAAATAGAACCACCGAATAAATATCAACTATGGGATTTAAAATTGAGGGAATATACTGAGACAAAGATAAACCCCTCTTACGATGAACTGGCATTCTAGTAGGGTACAACAATGTCTTTGAATACCATTCCACCAAGTTTATGCCTGCCCTTTGTTTCCTCAAAGACTTTAAATCCAGCCATCCAGCATGAACTTTTGGTCAGATGTCAGTGCAACGTAAGAGACTAGTTATGCATAATCTGCATTCACCACTTATAAATTATTTGCATTTGTAGAAATGTTAAACTTCGTTAAATCTTAGTAATTGTTTCCGTGTAGTATGTATTCCATGTAAACTGTAACCAGATTTAACCTGTAACTATTATGTGCAATAGTACCTTTCATGCAGACTGTTTCCCAAAGTGCTTCAGAGTCCAGGAGAAGGTGCTGAGAGAATGTTGCTGCTGTTTTTAGTGCCCAGGAAGAGCACAGAGATAGATCAGAGGGCGATTATAGAGAGGTTAAGCGCAGGGAAGTTAAGGGACATGCTCAGGATCACACAGCAAGAGAGCGAGAGGTGGCTGTGGGATTCAAACTCGGGGGTTTCTAAGTTCATAGCTCTGCGCTGTAACTGCCAGGTGAACTACCTTCCTGAATAGGGAAAGACAATTTTATTTGTATGGTGCTGTTTCCCTGGGGCTCAGGGCACTGTACAAAATGAACTTAACATAACAAAAGAATAAAAAATTCAGATTTTACATAAATAAACATTTTCAGAGCAGAGACAGCATATGTTCCTGCTAGCAATGAATTAATTTCAAATGTAAATAATAAATTAAGTCAGGCAATACAATACACAAGTTTGAAAATATGGAATTTCAGGGCCCTTTAAAAACCTCCACTGTGCTGGCAAATCTAATATAGGCAGTCAGAGCATTCCATATTATTGGTGCAGCAACCATGAAAGACCTTTCTCCAAAGAGCTTTAACGTAGACCATAGGGCCAGCATTAGGCCAACATTGGTGGGGCGGAGAGGGTGGACAGAGCTAAGTGGAGTCAAGCGATCTTTTAGATAGACAGGACTCAGACAGTGTAGGCTCTTTTATACCAATAAGCATATCTTGAAGCTGGCATGCCATTGAATGGGCAGCCGGTACACCTCGCAGAGCACAGGAGTAATATGATCTCTACTGGAAGTCCTGGAGTTCAAATGTGCAGCTGTGTTCTGGATCAGCTGCAGGTTTTGCATCCGACTCCCCAAAAACCTAGGTAGACAGCATTACAGTAATCCAGCCTCGATGTGACCAAGGTATGGACTGTCTTCACCAAGTCACAGGGTGCAAGAATCGGTTTGATCCAGGTAGTGTTTTGAAGATGGAGAAAGCCACTACGCACAACCACCAGCACGTGGTTGCCAAAGTCAGCTTGGAGTCCGAAAGCGATTCCCCAGATTCCTAACTACATCCACAGCTTCGAGGTGACACCATTTAAAGATGGCAGCCAGGTGTCTCTCCCTGTCAAAGCCAACCCTCAGTGGCCTGGTTCAATGACCATCACCTTAGTCATGCCTGGGTTGAGACTTAAGCAGTTGGAAGGCATACAGTCATTGATCTCTTTTAAGCAACAGCACAGCATCGATGCAATATTTACCCTGTCTGGGTGCATATAACAGGTATAGTCAAGTATTGTTTGCATAGCAGTGCAACTACAAACAATACTGTCTGACAATCTCAGTCAAGTGCAACATGTGCATAGCAAACAGTACAGGGGCCAGCATCGAACCTTGAGGCACACCACAGTCCAAAGCAGCTGTCTAAGAGGTGGAATTACCCAAGACTACCTGTTATATTCTTCCAAACAGGTGGAACTCAAACCAGCCTAAAAGAGTGCCCATGTAATGCCTCAGGTGTTCCAAGACGACCCATTGGTCAACCATGTCAAATGATGATGAGAGGTCAAGCAGGACAAGAATGGAACAAAGCCCTCTACCTCTTATCATGGGGAGATCTCTAAACACCTTGATGAGTTCCGACTCAATGCTGTAACTAGGCCGAGATCCAAACTAGAGAGGCTCTTAGATATCATATTTTTCCAGGTGAGTCTCCAACTGTATCACCACCACCTTGTCGATTACCTTCCCAAAACAGGGAAGGTTCAAGACAGCACTGTAATTCAAGAGAATGTCAGGATCCAAAGATGGTTTGTTTAGGAGGGGTCTCGCCACCATCCTTTTCAGAGCTGCAGGGAAAATCCTGACACTCAGAGATGAAAAAAAATATAGGCGGCCACTAGAAAGCTCCAAAGTGCCCAAACAGAAGTCAATTTTCGCAGAAAAATAGGGCTACTCAAAGTAAACAGGTCCAACCACTTTTTTGCTAAGTGACGTTTATTTATTCCATTTAAAACATATGAGAAGGCAGCAAAAGTTACACCACCACCACGCAGCAGCATTTCACGTAGACTAACGCTTTTTCACGGAGTGGTCTAAACTTCAAAATCCCATCTATTTATATAGGTTTTTTAAGTGATCACATGATAATAAAATTAATTAGATCACGTTACAATAAGCTCTTAGGCGTCCTATTATATGCATTCTAAAACCACATAGAGACAGCATTTCATTCATAAAAAGCACACATAAATAGAATTTACTATACCTTATAAATACAATGTATGTGAAAAATATATACAAGAAACTAAGATTATTATTTAATATAATACTGGATACTTTCCTGTGTCATTAAATTTATAACATTCAGGGCCAGATATTCAAAACTTTGTGCCGAGCAAAAAACGTTTGCGCAAGTTTAGTGTGGGATTAGCATGAGTTTGCTATATTCAAAAGGCCAAATAGTGCATGCAAACTGCATTAGTGCTGGGCAAAATCATAATGTATGCAAAGGGCAAACTGAAGGTGTGTGTACATGAATACAGGCGCAATGCTATATTCAGCGACTAGCGCTACGCAAAGTGGTTTTGCGCGACTTAGCGCGGCACTTAGCACAGTGCACATTACCGCCCAGGAAAAGGTAGTCTTAACCCTGGGCAATCAGCTTTGCGTGACATTTTGGCTTTGCACGGTGTTTGCATGGCTTTGCGCGACCATAACAAATAAATATGACACATAGACAAAGCCAGACATAGAAGTCACATACTGCTCACTGATGGCATCAGAATGATGTCATCATCTGCCACCAGTCCCAGCCATGCCAGGCAGTAAGTGGTGACCCTGCTGCCAGTGGACAGCACAGCAGTGTGGCCATACAGCACACACCTGCGGACCACTCTTCTGTGGACACTAACAGATGCCAGCACACACATGCAGCACTGTGAGCATGGAGGATGTTGAGGGAAGAGTTTACGGGTGGCCAGACTGTGCCACAGGCCAGGTGTGGCCACAAGGCTGGGACACATCACGCAGTACACATGGGCCAGTATTGGGAATACCCCAACACCAGTGTGCCTTTCTGATTATATATGCCCCCCAGGCACATACCGTACAGCTGTACAACTGCCACAGCACACAAAGCCAGACATGTATATGTCACTGTGAGCATCCCATGTCAGAGGTGCAGCATCTGTCGGTCACACAACAGCGTAACAGTAATGTCCACTGTCAGTAAACACCTGCTTGTTGGGCCTGTCACTGTGTATAGTGTAGTCATCAGCACTGCCCTACACACCATAGGCAGTGCTGTGTCCACCACTACTGGCCCCCTTGCTACTGTAGTGTCTGCTGTGTACTGTAGCATGACCTACAGTGTGACAGTTGAATGCAGCACCACCACCATCTGTGCCTATGCCGTGTTGTCCCCTGGGGTACAATATTCTATGCTATGCTATACTGTTTACATGTAGCCCCTGTACTTCTAGACTGACCTACAGATGGAGCTATGGGACCCTGCAGTAATGCTGTGCAAACTGCATGCAAATCAGGGCATAATGAGATGCTATTCTGGATCTTTGCCCAGAGACTACCTAAGTAGGCTCATTTGCATGTCACTTTTGAATATGGCAAAGTTTAGCGCCAGGCAAACAACGGTTTAGCCCTGCACTAAACCCACGCAAAAAAGTTAGGGGAATATTATACAGTTTTGAACGCTGTACTTTCACATGCGCTGCTGCCTGCAGCTGTACTGGGTCCGCACATTTGATGGCACACACATTGGCCACATAGTTCACCTCTACCTACCTTCACGTCACTGTGCACTGTGTTGCTGTTGTGGTTTGCACTTCCTGGTTGCTATATTCAGAGCTGTCTTATTCCAGGGCTAAGTTTGCACTGCACTCCCAGCCCAGTTTGCCCAGCCTCATTCCCATGCTATTTTCAAAAGCTGTTTGCCCCGGGCTGTTCCTTTTGAATATAGCTTGCTTTGTGCTCTGGGCTAAGTTTGCCCATCAGGCAGTGTTCATTTAGCCCCAGGGCAAAGTTTTGAATATCTGGTCCTCTGTTTCTTATTTTTCAATAACAGGACTAAACTGAAATTTTCATTTAAACCTCCATCAGAGCTAGCCCTTAAAATATATTGCCATTTGCTTTCTTGCTGTAAGAGCCTATTTTCTAGATCCCCCGTGGACCCATTGTTACTTTTTCTAAGGCTTGAAATTTAAAAGAATGGTCTTCTCCCTTTTTTAAGGTGTGACGTCCCAGTGCATTTGTAATCTCTCCTTTAGCAATGCTACGTAAATGTTCTGATATTCTGACTTTAAAACTACGTTTTGTTTTTCCTACGTAAAATTGTTTACATTTATTGCAGGTTGCTGCATAAACTACATGAGTTGTGTTACAGTTAACAAATGCATGCAGTTAATACAATTGTCCCGTTCCAGGGTGTGCAAAGCCAGTTCCCGTTTGGAGATGGTGACAAAAGTGACAATTTCCACATTTGAAAGTCCCCTTGGGTAGATTGTCATTTACTTCCGTCCGTTCAGAATAATGGCTGTTCGTAATCATGTTGCCAATGTTTCTGCCTTTTCTGTAAACCATCCGGGGGGAGTCATTGCGGTTTGTTTTAACTTCAGCTCTGTTCTTAGTATGTGCCAGGTCTGTTTTATAATTGCCTTTGTTTTGTAGCTCTGTGGATTCAAGTCAGAAATACAATTAAGTTTGTGACCACACTCTTAAAGAAACCATCTTTGGACCCAGAGATCAGGGCAAATTACCGACCTATCTCCAACCTTCCCTTTTTAGCGAAGGTTGTGGAGAAGGTAGTATGCTTGTGTTGGAGGAGCACTGAACCATGATTGTATGAACAATTCCAGTCAGGTTTTTGGGCAAGGCATAGCACAGAAACTGCACTTGTTCAGGTGCAGAATGACCTCCTCAGGGCTAGAGATCAGGGAGACAAGACAGTTCTTGTTCACCTGGATCTCTCTTTAGCTTTTGACATTGTAGACCATGGTGTGTTGCTTGACCGACTTAGGGAAGTCTGCGGACTCACCGGCACTGTCATCTGCTGGTTTGAGTCCTTTTTATCTAATAGGAGGCAGCGGGTTGTGATGGGGAATTTCTCCTCCTCTGCTAGTCTCCTTTCTTCCGGAGTTCCTCAAGGTTCGGTTTTGGCCCCTGTGTTGTTTGCAGTGTATATACTGCCCTTGGGGAGGGTGATCATTAGGAAGTATGGTTTGGGTTTTCATTGCTACGCTGATGATACCCAGTTATACTTGTCCTTTGCCCCAGGAATATCTAACCCATTGGATGTGCTAAACAGCTGCCTTGCCGAGATTAATGACTGAATGGCGTCCAGCTGGTTGCGACTGAACCCCGATAAGACAGAGGTATTGGTAGTGGAGTCGAACAGAGTGCATGATAGGTTGGCTGTTGATTCAGAGACTGGACTGGTTCTGGGCTCTGTCTCATTGAAGGCCTTCTCAAGGGTGCAAAATCTTGGCATTATTCTTGACAGGAGTTTGACTATGGAGGTGCAGATTTCCTCTGTTGTCCGCTCCTGTTTTTTCCATCTCAGAAATGTCGCCAGGATAAAGCCCCTTGTTCCGCCTCTGGACTTTCCTGCTTTGATACATGCCTTGGTTACATCGAGGCTTGACTACTGTAATGCGCTAATCTCGGGGTCATGGGAGGATCTCTCCGCAGACTGCACCTAGTGCAGAATGCAGCTGCCCGGTTACTTACTGGGCAGAAAAGATTTTGCCATATTACACCGGTGTTGCGTGAGCTGCACTGGCTGCCAGTCAGGTGGAGGATCCTCTTTAAGGTGGGACTTCTCACCTATAAGGACCTACACGGTCAGGGCCCTGGTTACCTGTTAGACCTTCTGGTTCCCGTTGTCTCGGTTCGTCCCCTCCGTTCCTCCTATGGGGGCCACCTAGCAGTTCCCAGGTCAAGGTTGAAATCGGTTGGCGACAGGGCATTTAGTGTCACCGCCTCAGTCCTGTGGAACTCACTTCCTTCTGGAGTTAAGGAGGCCCCGATGTTGGAGGTTTTCAAGGCTCGCCTTAAGGCCCTCCTATTCACCAAGGCATTTTTAGAGTAAATTGAGAATTGTCTGGATTCAGATTTTACCAGAGTCTAGTTGGTTAGTTGCAGTAATCTAGTATTTTATAAAAGTGTATGTATAATTATATTATGTTATTTTGTTTATGTTTTTGAATTTATGTTAATTTATTATACGGCACCCACAGCCTCCGGGAATGGGTGTCTTTAAATAAAAATTTTACATACTTACTTACTATCTCTGTACTTCTGCTATAACAAAACCTCTCTAGGTATCTGGTTCACTTCTGTTTTAACCTTTTCTAGACACTCTGTCCTGTAACCCCTTTTTACAAAACGTTCTACTGTATCATTTGCATTTTCATTCTGTATTTCTTGTTCGCTGGTGTTTCTTTTCACCCTCATAAGCTGTCCTTTAGGAATGCTATTAACTGGGTTTCCTGGATGACAACTCTCATATTTTAGCATAGCGTTCCTGTCAGATTTTTTCTGAAAATGCTCGTTTGTAAAGTGTCTTGTTCACTCTTTTTAATAGTAAGGTACAAAAAGCTGATCTCCAACTCATCAAAACACAATGAGAACTTTAAGTTCTCATTTGTTTTTTCCAAATATGCTTTGAAGGAACTCAGCTTATCGGGTGTTCCCATCCAAATAAATAGCAAGTCATCAATGAACCATCTATACGGTTTCATATGATTAAGAAGGGGGTTTTTGTCACACAAAATATTCTCTTGTTCCCATTTCATCAGATAAATATTAGCATAGTTGGGGGCTGGTGCTGCCCCCATCGCCGTGCCTTTCACTTATAAGTAGAAATCACCATCAAACATAAACGTATTACACAAAAGTACTTTTTCTGTCAAGGCAATCAAACACTGGATATATGCATGACTGTATTTGCTTTTTTCCACCAAAGTTTCTCTTAGTGCTTCTACACCATCATTGTTAGGGATATTTGTATATAATGCTATAATATCCATGGTTGCTAATATCTCATCTCCTGTCAATTGATTATCTTTTAATACATTTAACAAATAGATAGTGTCTTTCAAAAATGCAGGACCCATTGGTACAAACTCTTTTATATGAAAATCTAAATATTTTGGCAGTGGCTCAGTTAAGAAGCCAATGTTGGCAAAGATGGGGTGAGCGGGGGGGGTTACACATGTCCTTATGTAGTTTAGGTAATCCGTACAATGTGGCTGTAATGGGAAAAGGTGCAATCAAAAAATCATATGTTTGCCTAGAGATCACATTGTTCACTAAAATTTATACAGCATAGTATCTATTTATTTTTTAAAATCAACAGTTTTGTCTTTAGACAATTTTTTATAAAATGTGTCATCAGACAATTGTCTGAATTTCAGCACAATACTTAACTTTGTCCATAATCGTAGTCGCTCCACCTTTATCGGCTGCTTTAATCTCAATTTCATTATTTGAAGCCAGATTTTTTAATGCAGATTTTTCTTCCCTGGAGCAGTTGTAAAATCTGTTTTTTTCTTTCTTTGCAATCATTTCTCGAATGTCCAATTCACAAGCTTTCTCAAAGGTTAAAATGGCAGAATTTCTGGGTGGCACACATGTTGAGGGTTTTTTAAAATTCCCTTCTGTCTTATTTTTTTGAGAGACAGAATTACTTGCAGTCTCACTCAGTTCTGGTGTTCTGTCATTTGTATTACCAAAACTATCTTTAAATCTAGTTTCCGGGTAAAACTGTGTAAGTCTACGATTGTTTTAAATTTATTAATGTCACTAGTGGGGACATAGTTCAGCCCTTTCTGCAACACTTTCATTTCTGTTTTTGTTAGATCCACACTAGAACTACTGATAACCAAATTATCCTTTACCACCATTAGTTCTGTTAGCAGCCCCAAGGTCGTCTGTTCCTTCTCAATGGTCCCTGCTGGTATCCTCCTCCTCCTCCTCATCGCCCCCCCCCTTGTCCTCCCCTTCCCCCGTGTTCCTCTTGGATCTGGCTAGTTCGTCTCTGAATCGAATGAAGCGTGGACTCCTCCGTGGTCGCTGCGGAATCTCTGGTAGATTCAACGCTGCACTTGTCTCCTCGTTCCTCTGATGTATGTTCCTGTCTCCATCATTCTCCTTGTTCTGCATCAGTCCTGATGTCCTGCTGGTCGCCCCTCGTGGATCTCCATTCCCAACTTGTGCTAATTGGATTAATTGAGTTAATGGGGATGGCAAGGGGGGTGGGGGAGAGATCAGCCCCCCTTCTGTGCTAAAAAAGGATCTTCAGGTTCGGATTGGTTATCTGAATCAGAGCCACTGGTGTATACATCAGTAACTGTTTCCGCCCTTATTTTCAGAATTGATTTAGGTTTTTTTGTGTTACTGCCCTTACCCCAATAAAAAAATTCCTCCTTCTAAATAATCTCTAAGGTCCCGCTCAAACTTCTTTTCTTTTGTCTTCTTGATCCTTTGATCATAGTTTTTAATGGTTTTGTTTAATTGGGATCTGTATTGATTGAATTCAAAATGGGTGGCAAATTGTTAGACTGCAGTTTCACATTGAATAATAATGTCCTTAATATCCCGTTCTTGCTGTTCAGCATCTTTATAATACTTAATGTACCCGCCACTGACCGGGGGCGGGTGGCAGGTCTGAGTGGGTGGAGGGGAGGGGGTACCGCTGGACCACCAGGTTTTTCATACAAAGCCCGTGATCGGGCTGGAATCAGTCCACTGGACTACCAGGGATAAGTTACAAGTATTTTATTATACATATGCCCACGATCGGGCTGGAAGCAGTCCACTGGACCACCAGGGATTAGTTACATGTGTTATATTATACATATGCCCACGATCGGGCTAGAAGCGGTCCACTGGACCACCAGGGATTAGTTACATGTGTTAAATTATACATATGCCCGTGATCGGGCTGGAAGCGGTCCACTGGACCACCAGGGATATCTTTACTATTACAATGCCCATGATCAGGCATGGGGGGGGGGTTCGACGCTGACAGACCCTGGCTCTGGAGCTCGGGTGGCCAGCCAGAGCTGGAGGCTGCACTGTTGCGCCCTGCAATATGGCAGCTCACCTGTGGGTGGCCAGCCCTTGCTCCTTTATTTTTTGGCTCAACTTTGAGCACCAGTGTGCGGCGAAAGTAGGGGTTGCACCTGCATATGCTTAGCACATCCCGGGTTGGATATCAGGATGTGCCAAGTATGCATGGGAATGCCCCCCACACTTGCACTGCATACACTACTGCTGCGCCCCAGCGCATCGGGATTTGAGCAGCGCAACATCCCCTTCTGAATATCCCACCGGGGCGCATCAGTGGGTTTTGCCTGGTGCAACCCCTTTGAATATCCGGACCCCTGTGTCTTACAGCTCTTAATTCATTCAGTACCATATTCAACAATATGTGCACAGGGATATCCTTTCTTTGTAACACGTACTGACATTGAGCCTGCCATATACTCCATTTCAAGCACGCAGATAGTACGAGTATGGTGCTTTGTGTCCATTCAGTCCAAGGACTCTAAAAATCTCTTAATTTTAATCCATTGTACATCGATACTGGGAGAGGCCAGAAGGGTTTAATATATGTACATGTGAAATAGATGCTCCATTCTTTCAGTCTCTTGATTACATAGAGGATAATGCCTGAGTAACAGTGGTTAACCACAATGTAATCACCTCAAGCAGTTGCCAGGACGACCAAGTAAACCTCGAGAGTGCAGCTTGAGAGGTTTACAGTTGTCATGGCAACCACAAGAGGTGATTAGGTCCATAGTTGACACCGTTACTCAGGCATTGTATTTTATAGTGTATGGAAAAACTAGCCACTGTGGGGGGGGATGCATTTTGTTTAATGTGCGTTTTCGAACATATGAATGTGCCAGCAGCAACAGACCACCCGGTCTATCTGAGTTTGTTCTCCTGCTCGGCTATGAATGCCTCCTGGTTTGAATGTTGAGCAACTGAATTGCTGAAATTAGCCACTGCGATCTGTACTGCAACGGGTCTGTAACTGTCTGAATGGAATGTGTGTGTTTTGTACGAATGTCCAAGCAGCAGATCACCTTCCCTTTCCAAGAATTTTGACAGGTGGTGACATTCTGTCCTGTAATCCCATCATGACATAGTTAAGCAAGGTTTACAGCATACTGATGTCATAAGGATGGGATTGTCAGGTTATAAACTGATTGAAAACAGGGGTTCATAGACACTGTCCATACATTATATGCTGGTCTTATACATCCCCCTTTTTTCTAAACTTTCATATTTCACATTGCCCGTAATGTTTAGTTTTCCGTGTTCGCAAAGCCATATCGTATCCCACATTTTTTTTGGTAACCTGCTATCAGTGAGTTATTGTGTTTTTGTTGCCTCAGGAACACCATACTGGGGACTGAAAACTGGAATAATATGAAAAAACTCAGACATTATCTGGCTGTGCAATTTTTTCCAGTATTTTCCTCAATTACTGTTAATTTGTCACCAAATTTTAATCTTCTGAAAACAGTGTTTGAATGTATGGTATATTCAGTAAAGAAGCTCCTCTTCTATTCTTAAGTTTTTGCTGTTCCCATACTTTTATGTTTGCACACTGTTTTAGATAGTTCCAATCCATTGGTTATGGTCCTTTAAAAAGTGGTCTTATGTTAAAATTCAGAAATACAGGCTCTATGATACTGGCTCGACAACACTTTTGTCGACCGGCATCTCAGCGACAGGATTAATGTCGACTGCAAGTTGCAGTCGACATAAATCCTGTTTGTCTCCTGGTCCTATTTTTTCAACAGGGATCTTTGTCCCCCGAATCCCCCATGTGGGGGGGCTCTGTCCCCTACATCCTCCATACTTAGGATTATCAACTCCAGTCAGAGTTGGTTCTGGCAGGGGATGCAGGAACGGGAGACAGTGTGCCCCTGTGTCAGGCACACCAACACAGCAACCTGTCAGCAACCTGTTGATTTTGTTGACGGGTTGGTAGGTCGCTGTGTTGGTGTCGCTGTCGGGGAGGGGCATACCAAAAATACATAACAGAAAAAGACAATCAGATTAATCATATTAGCACCCCCTTCCTTTATTTCTTGGTGTGTGTGTGTGTCCACTTTTTATGGGGTTCGATCTTGTACCACACAGCATTATGAAGAACACACTGTATTTTAGTTTCCATCCCTACTGGTGGAGGGAATATACAATTGATGTATAGGAAGATGGGGATCAAAAATGTTTTAATCATAACGATTGTTTTCTGCTTTGACATGGGCCATTGACACCATCGTGTTTCTTTGGCCTCAGTGTTTTTCATATTCTGTTCCCAGTTATTAACTGCCAGATCCATGTTACTCGACCCCACTATAAACTGGCAGATCCATGTTACTCGACCCCACTATAAACTGCCAGATCCATGTTACTCGACCCCACTATAAACTGCCAGATCCATGATACTCGACCCCACTATAAACTACCAGATCCATGTTACTCGACCCCACTATAAACTGCCAGATCGATGTTACTCACCCCCACTATAAACTGCCAGATCCATGTTACTCGACCCCACGCCTTAGACTTTACTGGGGTCTGCTGTCATTTTTATGCCCCCATATATTTTTATTATCAGAGATGGGAATAGTGTTTGTTACATTCCTATGCTTTTCTTTACATTCAGTTTGGAGCCAGATAAGTTGGTGAGCCTTTCAAATTGTGCTATAACCCCTCCATCCTGATGTCTCATCCCTTAATAATAAGCAGACATCCTCTGTGTAAGCAGCAGATTTTTGAGGTAATACACCTAATGGTGTTGCAGTTCCTTTAACGCGTGAATCTTAAAGGGGCACTGTCAGCTTTCTCTCTTCGTTTGTGGTCATATCTAAGCAGTGTACATTCTGACACAGACCCATCATACATGTGCTGTAAAATGCACCCAGCGATATAAAAAATAAAGTTTTATACCTGTTTTGCTCATTTTACGTAAAATTCAACATTCCCTCAGTCCAATCTTAAAGCATCCACCACTGGAAGCATTGCCAGATTGAGAACGCTTGTCAGGCACGAGCGCAGTCCTGACGTGCAATTTTTTAGTATGACACTCGTAATAAGAGGTTTCCCCAGTAAATGATGAAACACTGAGAAGTTTCTGGTGCCTAAAAACAAAAACCAAGCACTGAGAGCATTGCGTTTTACATTTTTAATCATGACCTGAAATACTGCAGATGTGTGAAAAAGACATATACAATATCCCACACATGCGCAAGACATATGCCTCTCTCGTGCATGCATGGGATTTTGGGTCATGATTAAAAATGTAAAACGCGATGCTCTCAGTGCTCGGTTTTTGTTTTTAGGCACCAGAAAACGCTCAGTATTTCATCATTTACTGGGGAAACCTCTTATTATGAGTGACATGCTAACAAATTGTTCCTCGGGACTGCGCTTGTGCCTGACGTGCGTTCTCAACCTGGTGATGCTTCCGGTGGCGGATATTTTAAGATCAGACCGAGGGAATGTTGAATTTTGTGTAAAATGAGCAAAACAGGTATAAAACTTTCTTTTTCATATTGTTGGGTGCATTTTACAGCACATGTATGATGGGTCTGTGCCAGAATGTACACTGCTCAGATATGACCACAAATGAAGGGAGAATGCTGACAATGCCCCTTTAAACATAGAAATATAGAATTTGCTGGCAGATAAGGACCACTTGGCCCACCCAGTTTGCTCATTTTTCCCTGCCTGTCCTATCCTGTCACTGCAGGCCCTACTTGATCTCTGACTCCTTCCCCCTTTGCTTCCCAGCCAAGAGTCTCTTCTGCCTGTCCCATGCATGCTCAAAGTCCACCACAATTTTAGCCCTCACCACCTTCACTGAAAGACTGTTTGAGGCATCCACCACTGTTTCACTAAAGAAGTACTTCCTTTCGTCTCTCCTAAATTTCCCCCTTCCAGCTTCATTGCATGTCCCCTTGTTTTCTCCTGAACAATACTCCCCTCCTGTACCTAATTTAACCCCATGGGGTATTTATAGGTCTCTATCATGTCCCCCCTTCCCCTTCTGTCTTCCAGGGTGTACATATTCAGGTCCCTTAATCACTCCTCATAGGGCTTCTCATGCAGCCCCTGCACCATTTTAGTTGCCTTCCCCTGGACAGTCTCCATTCTGTCTATGTCCTTTCTGAGATTTGGTCTCTAGACCTGGACAAAGTACTTCAGGAGGGTTCTCACCAGTGATCTATACAGTCACAACACCACCTCCCTCTTTCTGCTGGCATTACCACTCCCTATGCACTCCAGCATCCCACTGGCCTACCCCCTGCCTTGTCACACTGTCTTGCCACCTTGTGATCATCAGATTTGAATACCTCCAGGTCCCTTTCCTGTTTGGTAACCATCAATACCTCTTCATAGGTATCATAGGTATGTACTGAGGTGATAGGACTTTCATCCATAGTGCTCACTTAATATCCCATCGTACTGTAAGAACTTATCTAAGCAGTGTTTAAACACATTCATAGATGGACTTTCTATTACTGAGCCTGGTAGTCCGTTCCAAATTGTGAGCACTCTCTGATTGAACCACTTCTTTCTCTTCCATGTTCTGCACTGTTCTCCTGCAAGCTGGAATGAATGAGCCCTTGTATTATAATTCTTACACCTAAATTCTAAGCCCAGCTTTTCTCTCAGGTCGTGATCTGATAGGGATTTATATAGTAGACATATATCACCCCTAGTTCTTCTATACTGTAATGAAAACATGTTAAAATCTCTGAGTCTTGTGGTCTAATACTTTGCTTCCATCCCATTTATATGTCTAGTGGCCTTCCTTTGTATGTTCTCCAATCTGGCTATATCCTTCTTTTGGTTCAGAGCCCATACCTGGGCACCATATTCCTGTATAGGTCTCACTAATGAGCTGTACAGTGTGACCATGACTGATTTTTCCCTACTAGCAATGTGCCCTAAAATGCAATTTAATACACCATTTGCCTTTTTGCTGATTTTATTACAATGGGAACTGAAGCTTAGGTCGTTTGAGATGATGATTCCTAGGTCCCTTTCCTCAGTTGTAATCCTTAGGCCAATATTTCCTAGGTGATAGCCTGCTTTTTGGTTTTTATGGCCAAAGTGCATAATGATGCATTTCTCAAGATTGAACTGTAATTTGTATTTGCTGCACCAAGTGTTTATGTGGTCTAATGCTTTTTGCAGTAATGTGTGATCATTTTTATCTGATAGTTCTACCCCCAAATGGCAGTCGTCAGCAAATTTGGTCAGCCAAACCTTCTCATTTTAAAATTGTAGTGTGGAGACATGTATGCTGAACAAGCATGGCCCCAACACCAACCCCTGAGGTACTCCACTGGGTACCTCAGTCCAATTTGATAATGCCTCCCTTATGCTAACTTGCTGTTTCTTCTGCATAAGCCATGATGTCTCCCAATTTACAATGCTTTCTGGAATACCTATTTCCTGTAGCCTGGCTATTAGTTGTTTGTGAAGCAGTTTATCAAATGCTTTTGTGAAGTCCAGGAAGACCACATCTACTGATTTACCATCATCTAAGTGCTTGCTTGTTTTGTCATAAAACTCAGGCATGTTGGTCTGACATGATCTCCCCTTTCTGAAGCCGTGCTATGTGTCATCCTCTATTCCATTTTCTTGGAGGAATGCGGTGATGTAATCTTTTATTATGCTCTCCAAAACCTTACACACCACACTAGTTAGGCTTTGTAGCCTGTAATTTGTTGTGCATTTCCTGCCCCCTTTTTTAAATAATGGAATAACCGTTGCCTCTCTCCAAGCAGAGACCATTTCACCCTTGTTTAGAGATTGCTGAAATATATAGCTAATCGGTGGTGCTAGCTCGTTTGCTGTCTCTCTTAAGAATCTTGGATGTAGGTTGTCAGGGCCTGCTGATTTATTTATGTTCAGGTGTACTAGCCTATTTTTAACCTTGCTGATTTCAAGTAATTATAGGACTTGGGGGGGGGCTTTTTTGTTCCGCCCATTATCTTCAAACTATCATCTTTATTGAATACTGATGCAAAGTACATATTATGTGTATCTGCCATTTCTTTGTTAGTACTAGCCATTTGCCCCTCTGGTGTTCTTAATAAACCTATGGTCTGGCCTGTACTTTTTTTATCATTTACATATGCGTAAAAGGCTTTGAAATTTTCTTTTATATTGTAACCTAGTTTCATATGTTGCTTTGGCTTTCCTAACCTCCTGTTTAACTTTGTTTTGTAGTTGTTTAAGATGTAAGCATTGTTCCTCTGTTTTATTGTGTTTCATTGGTTTAAATAGTTTTTGTTTATTTGTGATCAATTTTTTTAATTTAGGATTCATCCATACTGGGGTTTCTGTACCTCTCCTATACTTCTTCCTGGTTGGTATATGATTCCTTACACATTCATTTATTTTATCAATCAAGATCTCCCACATTTTGTCCAAACTACTATCTCTGAATGTTTCCCTCCAATCCCACAGTAACAATTTGTTTCGGATAGCTGTTAAGTCAGCTTTACTCCATATAAGTACTTCGGTATCTCCTTCTAGCAATACTTGTTTTTCCAGAATGTTAAAGCTGATCATATTATGATCACTATCGCCTAATGGAGACCTGGTAGTATAATTTTGTATGTGTTCATTTTGGTTGGCTAAAACCAAATCCAATAGATCAGGTCCCCTCGTGCTGAGATGTACCAGTTGTTCCAGGCCTACCTGTTCAAATACATCTAGATATAAATTTTCTGCCCTTGTTGTACCTGTGGGGGAATCCCAATTTATTCCAGGTAAGTTGAATTTCCCTACCACCATTAACCTATCTGCGGGATTCAGGTTCTGGATATAATGTTGCAGGGAATAATCATCCTATTCTGATATTGAGGGGGCTCTATACACCACTCCCATAATTATTTTAGATGAGTCAACAGGTATAATTTTGATCCATATTTGTTCTGGGTTTATATCCTGGACCTCGATTTGTTCAACTTATATGTGTTCATATATATATATATATATATATATATACACTGTATATATATATATATATATATATATATGTAGCCAGTCCCTCACTCTTTCTGCACTTCCTTGACTTTTCAATAGCTGATATCCCTTTATCTCCTGGTCCCATGTATGTTCCTGGTCCCACCAGGTTTTGGTTATAGCACAAAGTGATATGTGTTCAGTCTTCATGACATGTCTCAGTTCGTCATCTTTCTTGGTCATACTGCAAGCGTTTAGGAGCAAGCATTTCCATCCCATGTCTTTTGTGTTTGTGTCTAGTTTGTTTTTATTTTCTGCTGTTGTGTCCCTTGCCCCCCCCCCACTCCCGCTATCAGTTTGAATACTGTAGGTAAGCAGATAATCATTTATAACCTTGGCTAGTCTTCTTGACCCCATTTTATTTAGGTGCAGCCCATCTCTTCCAAATAGTCTTTTGTCCCCACAGCTTGTCCAGTTATCTGTGTACTACTTGTATTTATGTATAGTGCACCATTCTCTTAGCCATTTATTTACTAATTGTATCTCTCTGGTTTTATAAGCATTTCTTCCCCTTACTGGTAAAATGCTTGATATTATGAGGTCGCCTTCTGCTTTTTGAACTGCTTGTACCGCTGCCTCATAATCCTCATAAATGCTTTTCAGGGGCCTGTTTCCTATGTCATTTACACCCATATGCAACACTACCAAGGGTTTACTTGGTTTGATAGTAGCCCCCCAGTCATGTTTTTAATATCTCTGATTTTTACCCCAGGCATAGTGCTCATGGTTGTGGACTCATTTCTGCCTTTACATATGGTGGAATCTATGCCTCTAGTGATGGAGTCCCTGATTACCAGTACATCCCTCTGTGTTTCAGACTCTGTTGTTACCATTTGTGGTTTTGCCTCTGATAATA
This sequence comes from Neoceratodus forsteri, assembly GCA_016271365.2. Lineage (NCBI taxonomy): Eukaryota > Metazoa > Chordata > Ceratodontiformes > Ceratodontidae > Neoceratodus > Neoceratodus forsteri. The sequence continues at coordinate 1,476,431,636 of CM057453.1, read as the reverse complement.
TCTGGAATTTATTGTTCAGTTTAATCTTCTCCCATTTTGTACTGTACCTCTGAGTTTCTGTGCCCTATGAGCATTATTTTGCACTTTTTGCATTGAACTCCAGCTGCCATACCCTTGACCAAGCCTCAAGTTTTCTTGGGTTTCTGCACATTCTTTCCACCCCCTCTAGAGTGTCTACCATACTGCAAATTTTAGTGTGATCTGCAAAGAGGCATACCTTCCCTTCCAGTTCATCTGCAGTGTCACTTATAAAAAGCATTAAAGAGGACTGGTCCTATTACTGAGCCCTGAGGCACCCCACTGCCCACCTTCTCTTCCCTGGAGTGTACTCCGTTTACCACCACCCTCTGTCACCCATCCATTAAACCAGTTTTTTACCTAGTTTACTACCCGAAGACCCACCCATAAGCTGCCCAGTTTCCTTATGAGTTTCCTATATGGTATGATTTTGAATGTCTTACTAAAATCTAAGTAGGCTTTGTCCATCACCCTGTCCTGATGTATTTCCCAGGTCACCCAGCCAAGAAGTGTATCAGTTTAAAAAAAAAAACACCCAACAAATCCATGCTGCCTCGGGTCCTGTAACTCACTGGATTCAAGATACTCCACAGTCTTTTCCATCAGCAGGGACTCCATTAACTTCCTCACCACTGATGTCAGACTGACCGGCCTATAGTTGCCAGCCTCCTCACTGCTACTGCTTTTATGAAGTGGGAATACATTTGCCCGCCTCTAGTCCTCTGGAACCACTCCTGTTTTCAGTGAGTTGTTGAATAGGGCTGGGTCTGTCAGAGGTGCAGCCAGTACTTCCCTGAGCTCCCTCAGTACTTCTGGGTTTTCCCAGTCTGGCAACATAGCTTTGCCCACTTTCAAATTTGCGAACCCCTTAAGGAGCTTCTCCTCTGTAAAGGGACCCTTGTGTCTATTTTACTTCCCCCAGTGCTCCTGCTGCTTTTATGTGACCATCCCCCTTTCCCTTCCTCTGTGAAGACCAAACAAAAGTATTTTTTTAGGATATCTACTTTTTCCTGATCCCCCTCTGTACAGTCCCCCCTCCCATGTCCTTTAAATTCCTCCCCTCATGTTCCTCTTTTCATATATGTACCCAAAAAGGTCTTGTCCCCATTAGTCACTTGGACTATTCTTTCCTCAGTTTGCACCTTTGCGCTCCTCACCATTTTCCGTGCTTCCCTGTGCTTCTCTTGATACACCTCCCTATTCTCTTTTTATACCTCCTGAATGCTAGCCTTTTAGCCTTTACATTTTCAGCTGCATCCTTAGTGACCACAGCAGCCTCTTTTTTCTCTTGCTTTTGCTTACCTCCTTTGCACATACTGTAGGTTTGTTGTCTTCACTATTCCTTCCCTTATCTTAGTTCACTGTTCTCCAAACCATCCAGGTCATCCTTCCCTCTAGGTCATTTCTGAGGCATTATTAACCCATGTTTCTTTTAAATCTGCTGTCCCGAAGTCCGGGACCCTCATGCTTGTGTGGTTTGCTTCTGAAGCCACCATTATGTTGAACCAGGGAAAAAAAAGTTAACAGCACTCTCAGTAAACCCTAGTGCTTCTCAGAATATTTACTACAGTCCGCTCCAAAGAAGAAAAAACACTCTTAGACCAAATCTACCTTTAATTCATGTATTTAAACCCCTCCTCGCTATTTTTTTGTAAAGGCAAGCAGATTGGGACTATAACCCCAGTGCTCTGAGGTTTTGTCAGGTTTGTCAGGTTAAGCCTGGAAGCACTGTGGTTATAGTCCCAATCTGTCTGCCTTTGCAAAAAATCTTGAGGAGTGGTTTAAATAAATTAATTAAATACAGTTTTGGTTTGTGAGTGTCTTTTCTACTTTGAATTGTCTTATGTTGAACTACAAAGGTACCTTTATAAATGAGCCTCTGGCTCAAAGGTTTTCAAACTGCTGTTCAAATAAATAAATAAATAAAATACACTGTACAATGATCGCTGGTCTCCAGGTGGCCTTCCACTTGATGTCTGCAATACTGTCCCTGTTTGTGAGCACCGGTCCAGTACTGCCCCATCATGAGCGGCTCCATGACTAGCTACCTGAGAAAGGATTCCCTGCAGGGAATCTAGGATGTCCCTGCTTCTAGCTGAAGCTGTGGCTGGGAGACTCCAACCTGCATCCGGTAGACTGAAGTCCCCCACCAATAGCACCACTCCATTTTCTGCCATTGTGCTAATAGCTTCCACCTGTGCTCTGACAAGTTTCTCCCCAGTAATGGAGGTCTGTAGATCATGCCAGTGCAAACAGTGGCTCCAGTTCATGTCTCTAGGGTGACCCTCTGTACCTCCAAGCCCTCCATTCCCACTTGGCTTCCTTGTGTCTCCATTGCCTTGATGCATGGGTGCTGGCACCACCCTCTCCCTTCCTTCTCACCCTAACTTTCCTGAACTGAGTATAGCCCAGTATAGCCATGTCCCAGCCGTGGTCTCCTGTGCACTACAGCCCGGTAATGGCCACAGTATCCAGGCCTGCCTCTGCCATGATGACATCTAGGCCTGGAATTTTATTTCATAGACTTCTTGTATTTGCACACATGGCCTTCCACATTTTGTTCCCACTCTGCCTGATACCCCCGTCTTTTCCCTTTTGCTCTGCCTCCTTTTCCCCTCTCTTTTAACAATTCTTGTTTGCATTCCCTTTGTTTTCCACAACACTGCTTTTATGTTTGTTTTGCACCCTGGGGGATTTTCCTCCCCTTGGGTCCTTTCTTCTCACTGCTTAAGTCTTGGGGGAGTATACGCCTCCATTTTTTCTCCTGCCACCCTCTCAGCTAGTTTAAATGTTCATCTAAGTAACATTTAAACCATCCACTGGGGACTGCAGTTCCCCTCCTAGACAGATGCAGGCTGCCACCCCTGTATAGGCCCAGATCCCTCCAGGTTAGTCCCCAGTCCCCAGTGTAGTCAAACCCCTGTTCTCTGCACCATTCCTTCAACAAAAGCTAAATAAAATAAATAAATAAACCATGAGTTAAAGTTCCTGGCATGGAGAACCCTATCCTCGCTGCTGTCATAGGCAGTACCTCAGCAAAGGCCACTAAGCGTGCTACCTGCCTAAGACCCTCCATATCACCCTAAAATCCTCATGTACAGTCCCAGCCCCATCCCTAGCCAGGTCATTGGTGCTCAGGTGGACAATGACATCTGGCTCCCCCTCCTGCCTTACTGCCCTATCAATCCTTAGAATCAGCTTTCCATCCCTCTGAGCCATGACATCAGGTAGGCACCTCACACCCCTCTTTCCTTCCCTTCCTGTTCCCAAATCTACCCCACCCCCAATAATAGAGCCTCCCACCAGAAGTTGTTTCCTCTTCTGGTGGGGGCCTCAACCTCCCACCTTTGGGCCACCCCTCTGGAGGACACCCGCATCCTCCCTGCCCACTACTATGGGTGCCTCCACCCAGCAGTCCCATTCTGCCAGAGTGGCAGATGAATTCATTAGTGGCACAGGCTGAGGAGTGTGCCTCTGACCAACCATCCCCACCCTCCCAAAGCCCACCACAGTCCAGCCAGCACTCCTTCTCCTAGGCATCCTCTGGGGGTATCGGTGGTAGACTCGGTTGCCCCTAGGTGGGGGGAGAAGTTCCCAAATCCTAACCAGCTTGGCCCAGAGTCCAACAACCTCCTCCCTCAGCCCAGAGAGGTGCATACAGATGGGGCAGCACCTCAGTCACCAGAAGGTCTCTCTGGAAACTGCCACCCCACAGCCCACTGCACTGCACCACTCCCAATATTCCCACTCCTTCACTTTTTATTGGAATTTACTTTGTATCCTTACCATAGACAGGGTCTTTCTAGTTATCCCCTTTCTTGCTTTACTTAACCGCTTTGTACCCTTACCCTAGACAGGGTCTTTCTAGTTTTCCCCTTTCTTGCTTTACTTAACCCCTTAAACTTGGCTTCCCAGCCAAATGCCCTTTGGGGTAACCTTTGCCTCAGTGTTTACGCACAGAGGTTCTTTGTCTTTTAAATAGTTTTTTTATTTTAATGGGTTCACCACAATATATCCCAGGCACACTGCTTTAGGGGTAGCTGGTCCATTCCACTGGGGTGTCAAACAGACGAGGCATACTGATGAGTCCTGGTAGGACGAAACACGTGTCTATGTCTTCTGTTAGCACCCTTTGCAAACTGTGTGAGAGGCCTTTCGGCACCATGCAATTCTGCTTAAAGTTGGACCAGCATATCATTCTGTGGTGATTTGCATATGCAGCCCATGATGCTTTGCATTGTGGGGGCATGTGTGATTTTGTATTTTCTTGAAACTTGGCTTCCCAGCCAAATGCCCTTTGGGGTAACCCTTGCCTCAGTGTTTACGCACAGAGGTTCTTTGTTTTCTAAATAGTTTTTTCATTTTAATGGGTTCACCACAATATATCCCAGGCACACTGCCTTAGGGGTAGCTGGTCCATTCCACTGGGGTGTCAAACAGACGAGGCATACTGATGAGTCCTGGTAGGATGAAACATGTGTCTATGTTTTCTGTTAGCACTCTTTGCAAACTGTGTGAGAGGCCTTTCGGCACCATGCAATTCTGCTTAAAGTTGGACCAGCATATCATTCTGTGGTGATTTGCATATGCAGCCCATGATGCTTTGCATTGTGGGGGCATGTGTGATTTTGTATTTTCTTGAAACTTGGCTTCCCAGCCAAATGCCCTTTGGGGTAACCCTTGCCTCAGTGTTTACGCACAGAGGTTCTTTGTCTTCTAAATAGTTTTTTATTTTAATGGGTTCACCACAATATATACCAGGCACACTGTCTTAGGGGTAGCTGGTCCATTCCACTGGGGTGTCAAACAGATGAGGCATACTGATGAGTCCTGGTAGGACGAAACACGTGTCTATGTCTTCTGTTAGCACCCTTTGCAAACTGTGTGAGAGGCCTTTGGCACCATGCAATTCTGCTTAAAGTTGGACCAGCATATCATTCTGTGGTGATTTGCATATGCAGCCCATGATGCTTTGCATTGTGGGGGCATGTGTGATTTTGTATTTTCTTGAAACTTGGCTTCCCAGCCAAATGCCCTTTGGGGTAACCCTTGCCTCAGTGTTTACGCACAGAGGTTCTTTGTCTTTTAAATAGTTTTTTTATTTTAATGGGTTCACCACAATATATCCCAGGCACACTGCCTTATGTCAAACAGACGAGGCATACTGATGAGTCCTGGTAGGACTCTTTGCAAACTGTGCGAGAGGCCTTTCGGCACCATGCAATTCTGCTTAAAGTTGGACCAGCATATCATTCTGTGGTGATTTGCATATGCAGCCCATGATGCTTTGCATTGTGGGGGCATGTGTGATTTTGTATTAACCCCTTTGTACCTTTACCCTAGATAAGATGTTTCTAGTATTCCTCTTTTTTGCTTTACTTTAACCTCTTTGTACCCTTACCCTAGATAGGGTGTTTCCTCTTTTCCTACTCAACAGGTAGTTACTGCTTGCACAACTTGTTTCCTCTTTTCCTTTACCACCTTACCTTCTTTCAGTATTCTCTTACTCAGGCATCAAGTACTTTACCTTACCTCAGTGAACTGGCAGAGTTCCCTGTGTTCCAGCTGTTGCCTGGCGGACACCTGACGATGCCTCGGACTCCAGTCCTGTTTCACTTCTGTGCTGTTCCAATCACATGCTGGGACATGACCATAAATGGGACACATTCGGATGGAGCCCTTTTATGGTGCTCTTGTAAGAAGACTAGGGAAGTCTAATTGCAGACAACTGTTTCACATCTGCCTACGCCACACATGCCAATTCACAGCTATTCTCACCCAGGTAACTGCAAGGATGATTGTCATCTGCCTTCACCCAACTCAGACTAGCACATTGATAACCACTGTGTTTTCGTTTACACACTGACTGAAGGTCCCAATTTACCTTGCAGACCCTACACTTCTAATAATGTATCTGTTTACTTATCCCTAATTAGAAATATGCTAGCAGAAATGTTCTAGCTGCCTCCTTGCTCTAATAGCAAGAGCAAATTCCTTGGTCTGTTTTTCATAATATGAGGTCAAGTACAAGTAGACCTTGCAATACAGGCAGACTAGCTAGACCAAATGGCCTTATTCTGCTGGCTTCTTTGTATGTTCATATAAAGTATCAGGTTAGCCGGCCAGTTGGCGCAGTAGCTGGCCCATTGGCACAGCGGTTGGATTTCCGCTTGCGACGCCAGTGACACAGGTTCAAGAATGAGCCTGGGACACTGGAGAGCCAGCCGGGGGGGGGGGGGGGGAGGATAGAGCATCCTATGGACAGCTCTCCTTCTCTGGGTGGAGGGTGTGGGATAGCTCCGGTGCCTGCTGGTTTCTAGCAGAGGCTGGGAGCAATGCAGGACACACGGAGCAACTCACAACAGGAGGGAGGAGCGGACACTGGCATATGCCTTGCTGTCACTATGCTGCCCTCCACAACATAAGGAGGAAAATGGCTGGATGCTTGCTGGATGATGACCTCCGGATCCTCTGCCCGTCTGCCTCCTCCAGGGAGCCGCTCCCCGCAGGCCTCAGCAGCGCCCCGTGGTCTAGAAAAAGAAGTGCTAGTGTCACCCCTCCACTGGTGCATTCCTCCTCAAAGGAGAGGGACCCATCCGGCAAAGGGAAACACCGGGATACCATGAGGTAGGCTGCTATGTGGGACTTGTGGAGGGGCTCAGGACTCGAGAGGGGAGTGCAGAGGGCAGGAGGGGTCCTAGAAATGCCCGAAGGAATGGCAGCATCTGAGCAAGGAGGGGGGGGGAAACAAATAATGCGAAAAAAAAAAGTATCAGGTTGATGGGACATCCCTGTCTTACCCTAATGCATAGTGCACACTCCCTCTCCTTAGTCCCATATACCAAAGGGATTACTGTTTCTGCTCCATATAAAAACTGAATCCAGCGTGTACTGGGGCAGCAGAGGAAAAGGTGGGAGGCTGAGCAGTGAGCAGAGGTTCCCACATGTGAGGCAGCAGTGACAGGGGAGGCTGAGTGGAATGTAGTAGGAGCAGCAGATGAGAAAGGCTCAGGGGCGGTGTGGGTGTCAAGCCCAGAGTATGATGCCTCTTAATCATTCCTACTGTATGTCTTCAATTTTGCAACTGTATGTATTTGTTGTATTATTAACTCTGGGTCACCCCTGAAAAAGGGACACCTTGTCTCAGTGAGCTTACCTAGTTAACAAAAATAAAATAAATGATACAGCTGAGTGATGAAATGATGCACAAACAAAGGAAGGTTTCAATGAAACATCAAGTAACGCAACAGGCGTTCCCCATGGAGGGAGGTGGCCCGTAACAAAGAGAATTCAGACGTTCCATACAGAGTTGCAGGCATCTGAGCTGTGGAGCCAGGTGAGACATGCCACAATGGGCGCTACAAAAAGTACACAGGCTAAAGAAGACTGAAGACAGACCGAACAGTCCCAGGAAAGTTCTGGGGAGGAAAGAAGCAGTCACATAGGAAGTCCCACAAGCAAGGCTAACTACAGTGAAGAAAGGCAGCCCCAAAAGACACAGGGGGAGTGGTCCCAAGTGCCGCAGCAGTGAAGTACCAGTGGCCAAACTGACACTTGAGCATGCGCTACATATAGCAGTCAGCAAGGTGGTGGGTTGGGTGTTGCCACAAGCCAACTGATCTCCAGAAATTTGCCTTTTAAATAGCAGATCGATAATTGGTAACCTATCAGCAATTTCATAGTTTTCTTCTGTAGAATAATATATTTGTGTGAATCCTCACAGATGTTAAAAAGTAGGACCTCTGTATTCAAGAGGTGCCCATTGGCATATAATGGGGAACCCTTTGAAAACAGAAGCCATAGTGTCTGCTTGAGTTTACTCATTTGGAAACATCAATCATTTAGCTTTCCTGTTTTCCAATGAATATATTTTTAGTCATCCGACTGTGTTTCCGGAGTTTACACATAGTACAGTTTTGCTAACAGCCTGAAAGTATACATTATGTTCAGGAAACCATAAAGAGTATTTTCTGATCAAATAGTGCATTTACTTATGACATCTTAATGCTTTCTATGACAACAGACTATGACACTTCAAATATAACTAATGCAAGAATTGTTAAGCGATAACAGTATAGTTGTCAGATTATGAGAGGTAATAACTAGACCGGGAGATAATCAAAGCCAAGGTGTTTATTTACGCACTGTTCTGGTTATTACAGAGTAAACACCCCCAACCGCTATATCTGTTATTGCTGTTATACTGAAAGGAAAAGAAAAAAGGTTTTGAAAGAGTGCCAAAATATCTCTCTCTCTCTCTCTCTCTCTCTCTCTCTCTCTCCTCTCTCTCTCTCGCGCTATAGTGCGTCTGTGAGAAACCTTGGCATTTTAGTTTCTCATTGATATCCTGTAGCATTGGTATTAGCCAGTCAGAATACAGGGATTAGTATACAGTTCCAATAATGAGTCTGCTGTCTGGTTATCGCAAAATAACAGGACAGTAACTCTGTGGTATGATTTGTTGAGAGAAATCTTTTTTTTGTTATAATTGTTGATGAGAACCGGATGTTTAAATACAGTTGTCTATGTAATAGTTTATGTGATAAAGCCTGAATCCCCTCTAATGGGACTATGTTAAAACCCTGAACCAACATGACTGTTTTTCCTGTATGTGGTATATTACTGTAGCACAGAACTGTTATGTTTATGAAATAATTATCATCTAGGGTTGGCCCAGTGGTGTGACAACGGGGTTCAAATGAGATCTCAGAAACAAATGCTGGAGCTGGCTGAGGGTTGGGTACATTGATGAGGTGAGAAGTTCAGCTCCCAGAGAGAGAGAGAGATGGAGGGCCTGTGTCACTCGTCATTCACCCACCCCCTGCTGGAGGACAACATGGAGCTGGATTAGCTGACAGTGTCAGACTGTTGATCCGGAAGCGGCTGGTGGAGTTAGCATCAGTGTACGATATTCTACAGCTGGGAGTGAAAGTTGACTCTTATTTGAGACTGACTGAGGAATGCAGCCTGGAATCTGTCTGCATTTGAAGGTGCTGTTCACCGCGTCTTGGTTTGTTGGTTATCGGTTCCCTAACAGTGGTGAGAGCACTCAAGGGGATAAGACTACATTTATCAGCATTATTGCTAATGGCTATGCGAGAGCCTGGTTTGCTGGATATATTCTGGAAATTCATCTGTTTTGCTGTAGAAATTGAAGGGGGTGAGAGCCCTGCGGCTTTTCAAAATGTTTTCTTTATTGTGGGTGGTGAGAGCACCACAAATTAAAAAATAATTTTTTAATTTAATTTTATGGACTGCAGTTCTGGATTAATCGGTGTACTGGGGACTTTGTAAACTATTTGGACTGCCTGGGATTGTAATATTTGTTAGTAGGATTGAGATGGAGGGGTAATTTTTGATTTTGTGTTGTGTCTATGCAGAGTGTGATTGGGTGAATTGAATGTGATTGTGTGGTACTGTAATAAGGTATTTTAAGTAGTTAATCTGATAATTGAAGTGCTGGGTGGGTTGATTATTTATTGGGAGATGTGGGGATTTTAATATTTGGAATTTGTAGTTATAGTGACAGTCAAGATGTGTCAGTGTTATAGGCCTTTAAGGTACAGTTATTCTCCTGTTCGTCTGCTCAACCTCTGACCTTTTGATCCTTCCCCTTTGCCCGCAGAAACATATGCAAGGTGTAGGGCCTTGGGGATTGCATGGGGTTAGAGAGCTGAGTGGAGGGGCAGGGGAGTGACTGTCGGGGAGTTAGCGATTCGGATGGTAAGACCCAGGGGGTGCCCTTGGGTGAAATGGGTACCAGAAAGGGGTCCTCCCTGCCTGGTCCTTATACCCAATGACTCCACGCTGGATAGTGGGCAGGTGGTTGCTGGTCCAGCAGCTCCTACCCATCTGACCTGGGCTGTGCTTTGCAGTGCCAGGTCAATGAGGAATAAGACTGCTATAATGGCAGACTTAATTTCCTCAGTATACCTGGCTTGCATTAAAGAGACCTGGCTGGATGATAATGCTGTGCCCATTTTGGAGGCAGCAGTTCTGGCTGGGTAGTCTGTGGTACATACCCCGAGGAAGGATTGCAGAAGTGGGGGAGTGATCATTTGTTTTAAAGCCAGCCTGGGCCTCACGATGCTACCGATGGGTTCTACCAGGTCTTTTGAGAGTGTTGCTGTGTGGGGTTGGGGATCCTGGCGCAGCTACAGAATTCTTCTTATTTACCACCCACCTAGTGGGGAGAGGAAATTTCTGCAGGAGGTCTGGGAGTTCATTGCCGGTCTGATGTTAGAATCCCCCAGATGGTTAGTTCTGGGGGATTTCAATGCTTGGGTCAATGACAGACTTTCACCTTTTGGGTGCGATCTCCTCCAATGCATAGAAGATCTGGGCCTGTTGCAGATTGTCACCTCAGTGACCCACTCAAATAGATACACATTGGACCCGTTGTTCATACTGAGTCTTAGGATTGACAACCTCAGGACTGATGTGGTCATTTGGTCAGATCATGGCACCATGAGGTTCACGTTTGGGGCCCCCCCAAGGGTCTGTCCTCTGTGGAGATGGTATGGTATTACCCTTAATGGGGATTGTCCCCAGTAGGACTCCAGGTGGTGCTGGACCTATCAGGTGCGGAAGCTGCTTGTGTAGTGGGAGTGGAGGAGGTGCTGGCAGCCTATAACAGGGCTGTTACTGTGGCATTTGACTGTGTCATGACCGTCCATGTCCAACCATTATCTACTCATTGGAGGTACCCCTGGTTTGAAGGGGAGCTTAGGGAGTTAAAGATGAAGAGCTGGAGGTTGGAGCAACGCTGGAGGAGATCAGTACAGATTGAGGAAAGATTGGTTCTGAAGTCACGTTATGTTGACTATCAGAGGGCAATCTCACGGAAGAAGGTGGATTTTCTGTCAAGGGAGATTGCTGCAGCAAGGAATAGATCAGCTCAGCTCTTCTGTACAGTGGACGGCCTGTTGTACCCAAACTGTCTCTGTATTGGGGGAGTTAGTTTCAGCACACAGTGCGATGAGTTTGTGCTATTCTTTGCCAATAAAGTGTCCTCTAGCAGGACTGAGATCTCCTCCAGTGCTGCTAATGGAGCTTGTGGGGTTGGATCGGGGACATGTCGGGGCATCCCTCCTGTCTGGGACGAGTTTAATCCAGTTGAAGTGGAGGAGGTGGCTGAGTTGGTTTTGAGGTTGCGACCAACCCATTGCAATTTAGACCCAGATCCAACCCAACTTCTGGTCAGCTGTGTGAACCTGATTGGATCTGTGGTTGCTGGGATCGTCCAATGTTCTTTGAGGAGTGGGGTTTTCCTGCTGGCCTTGAAAGAGGCATTGATGAGACCTCTTTGAAGAAACCCTCATTGGACCCTGACCATCTCACCAACTACAGACCGGTCTCAAACCTCCGATTTTTAGGGAAGATTTTAGAAAAAGTGGTGGTCATTCAGCTTGAAGCTCATCTTGCCTCCTTGGTCACTTTTGAGTGCTTCCAGTCTGGATTTATGCCTGGGCATAGCACAGAGACTGCTCTGGTGAAGGTGCTTAACAATCTCCTAATGGCGAGAGATGGGGGAAGCATACCATCCTCGTTCTCCTTGATCTGTCTGTGGCATTTGACACCGAGGACCATGAGGTACTATTGGACCATCTGCGGAACTAGTATGGATTAACCAGCACTGTCATCAGTTGGTTTCGATCGTACCTCATGGACTGAGTGCAAAGGGTGGTGATGGGTTTATCCTCATCTAACCCGATGCCTCTGCACTGTGGAGTTCTGCAGGGGTCGGTCCTGGCAGCTCTGTTGTTAATGGTGTACATGCTGCCATTGGGAGATGTTATCAGGTGGTATGGGCTGGGTTTTCATTGCTGCACTGATGATACCCAGCTATACCTGTCTTGTGCACCTGTAAACCAGATGGCCGCCTCTGTGTACAAACCTGCCTGGATGAGATCCAGAACTGGATGACTCATAACTGGCTATGACTCAACCCAGACAAGACAGAAGCACTGGTGGTGGATCCTGGTCCGCGACGGGATGGGGGATGATTGGGAATGATCCTGGCTTGAGGCTAGGGGAGTTCCTCTGATCCCCTCAAATTGGGCTAAAGATCTGGGTGTATTCCTTGATGACAGCCTGACACCTGATGCTCAGGTGTCAGCCATCATCCAAAGCAGCTTCTACCATCTGAGGAACATTGTCCGGATCCCAGCCCTGTTACCAGCTGAGAACCTCGCCACTGTAGAGCATGCCTTCATCATGTCTAGGTTGAACTATTGCAATGCTCTCTACCTAGGGCTATCTGGAGGCAATGTCCACCATCTGCAGGTGGTGCAGAATGCAGTAGCCAGGCTGTTGACTGGTGCAGCAAAATCAGATCATATTATACCTGCACTGGCTGCCAATAAGGTAGAGGATTGTCTTCAAGGTCGAGTTACTGGTCTGTAAAGCCCTACATGGCCGGGGCCCAGACTACCTAAAAGACCTCTGGGTCCTCATTACCCAACCCGCGTTCTTCATTCCTCCGAGGTTTACCTCCTACTGATTTCCAGGGCTAGACTGCAGCAGACAGAGAGGCTCCCTCGGTGGAAACCTTCAAAACGGGCCTGAAATATTTTTTATTTGGGAAGCATTTGAGCTATATAATGATCGAATATAGTTATATGTTTACAATTAAAAAAATAAAATAAAAAAAAGAGGTAGCACATGGAAGCAGTGCAGGGATATATAGGCATATTTGTTTTTTATAGTCCTATGTTTGCTGACTATTCTGACATGATAGATAGATGTCATATGTAATCTGTTTTAGAGTTATTTGATTCTGCTTGTTTATTTTGATTTTATTTTAATTATTTTCCCTGCAAGTTTGTTTGCTGTTGTTCTTCTGTGTGATTTTTCTATTGGATGTTTTTATGAATTGTGCAGTGCTTTGAGCCATTGAGTACTTTGAAGGAGCACTATAAAAATTAAATATCTATCTGTCTTCTTGTCTATCCATCTATCTATCTATCTATCTATCTATCTATCTATCTATCTATCATGGCACTGGTGTCAGCTGTGAAGGCAGCTGCTTGTCTGCCTTCCTGGCTGGAGGAAGGGGGGGGCTGCTGTGGCAAACCCAAACATCAAGTTGGGGGGGAGCATGAGAGCATGCGAGGGGAAGATGATAAACAAATAACTGTAACCTTTTTTCTAATCTTGCTTTTTTACTCCAATCCCCTTGTCCGCCACTCCTCCAGAAGGTACCTCCCCAACCCCGTCACCGACCTTCTCAGGGACTCATAAGTTATCCACATCTTACCTAGTGCCACAGTGTGGTGGGTGTGCTGTCCTTTTGGTCATGCATGGCCCTATGGGGGTTGTTGCCATGGCCCCTGCTGGCTCAGTAATGTTCTGTTCCGTGCTTTTCTCCCACTGAGGATTCCGATGTGCAGTGATGCGCAGGCATGCACAAGGAGGCACACCTGTGTACCTGCATCTATCAACCAGCCCTCCATCTGTATCAAATGCCATTATGCTGCCACCAGACCTACACGAGGTGGCATTTATGGAGCGGGACAATGAGTCTCTCCTGCCAGAGTGAGGAGAGCTATTCATGGGACACTCAATCCTCCCTCCCCTGCCCAGCCCTCAAGCGACCCAAGTCCATTTCTGAACCCAGGTCATTGACACAGCATATGGTTGTGCTATCACTTAGCTGTCAGGCTATAACTTTTTGTAACATTTTCACGCTTTGATGCTTTGTCTCGAGTTCTACCATACTGTGATGCTTTTAATGTTGGAGCTAGTGGTAATTGGAATGATATGGCTGGTGTGAGCAGCCATCCATAAGAGCTGGCCACAGAGGGACTAGAGAACTGGCACCAATTTGACTGACTCTAATATTGGAAGGGGGCCTTTAGTGGTAAACAATAATAATTTAGTTCTGACCATGAGAAATACTGTTTGTCCCTAGGACCCAATTTACAGCGTACTGTAAAATAAAAGTATAACCATACCAAGTTCGATGTCACTTAATTTGAAAGTGTTTACTAGAATATCATAAATAATTCAGGTTTAAAAAAATGTTTTAGATTTGAAACAGTTCATAAAGCATCAAGGCATTCAAAATTTCATGAAGTTAGGACATTTAAAGAAAGCAAAATAACCTTCAGGATGTTACAGATTCAGATTTCTGAAAGCAGCCTCTTTGAACATGGCCTGCCCCCCAATGCAGTGGTTGTGCAATCGCTCGCGACACCGGCGACCCGAGTTTGGAAGCGGACATGGAAAGTTGGAGGGCCAGTTGATGGGGAGGAGGATGAGCATCCAAGATATTGCTCTCCTCCTCGGTTTACAGTGCTTGGTGCATGCCTCGCCCCTATCAGTATGCTATAGAAGGCTGTCCAGAGCCTGACGAGGTCTGCATGGAGGGGGAGGCAGATGCCGATGTCAGCCTGCAATGTGTTGCCATCATTGCATGTCCCATCCCTCTTGGGGAAAACTTACCAAGAAAAATCCCCCCATGCCTCAGGATCTCTTGTCTCAGCCACTGACCCCATGCATAACTGCCACGGGGGTACCTTGGGTATTACCTGTCCCCCGGGATTTCACAAGGGGTAAACTCATGGGGTTGGAAGTTCCGTGATGGAGTGTGTTCAGGAGTCAGGGGTTGGCTGGGTGCAAGGTGTCTGCTGGGGAGCTAGGAAAAATAAATTAAAAAAAAAACTGTTTGAACACTGTTGTTTTCAGTGTTTCTCCAGTGAGCCAGTCACTTTATCACCTACTGTATACCCACCTTCACAATCAACAAGACTGCTGCTGCTGCTTGCTACCTGTTCTTGGTCATCTGGTAGAAGTTGTCCTTGCATTGTCTGGCTGCTTTTCAGTCAGTGAGGACTGCATGCAGCACCTTTATTTTATTGGTAGTTTATTAAAAGTTTTACTAACAAGGGCCTACTAAGCTGAGAAACAGCTTGTTTCCAGAGGGTCCTAGAGGAAGGGTACAAGGAAAGGAAATACACAGCAATAGGCAGTAGTGAAAATAAACAGTAGCTATAAAAGAATACTGGATGGTCAACTATGCACACACCAGTGTGTTCTGCCACAGAGGGGTTCTGATTCTCTCTGATCTTAAGAGCGAAGCTCGAGAGTTCAATGGGAATCAGAACCCCGAGGTGACAGAAAACACTGGTTGTGCATAAAGTTGCTTATCCTGTATTTTTTATGGTGTATAATATTATGTGAAATGTGCCTGCGGTAGTTCTTTCACTTTCAGAATGAAACTGCCCTGTGCAGTCTCTAGAGGTTTCAGATTGCTGTTGTACCACAGAGGGTACAGTCACATTCCATGACCTCTGAACTGTGGTACAACAGCATTTTGAAAGGGATGGAATTCTATATAAAACATAGAGGATAATGGATGGGCAACAGTGAACAACAATGTTGTGAGCACTTCGAGAGGTTGTCATGACAACCTAGTAAACCTCAAGAGCAAAGTTTGAGAGGTTTACTGTTGTCATGAAACCTCAAGAAGTGAACTCAGCGTTGTTGTTTACTGTTGCCCATCCATTGTCTTTTATAGTGTATGGGCAACAGTTAAACAGCAAGGGAGCGCTTCATAGGAAAATTTGTTTAGCAGCAGTACGCGGTCCAAACTTCCCCACCCCCCTGCTCGAACGCCACTTCATCCCTCCTCTCACACGCACTCAAAAAAATGTTTAAATATAGTAATGCAAATGAGTCTGCTTTCTGGCGATCATTCCTGTGTGCGTTGAAATCAAGTTTCTGTTTCATTCACTCCTTTCTGCAGCTCTCCCTGTAACTGTGCTGTGCGACATGTTCGGTGGTGTTTAAACAGTGGATCGTGGTAGCAGCAGTGCGTGCCCTCGTTCCATGTTGTTGTACCATCGATGTGACGTACTCAGAATGGTACAGCAGTCTGACATCACATCGGTGGTACAACACCACTGGGATTAAGTCAAATTCCACTGATAATTGCCCTTTCCCATACACTTTAATGCTCTACCATGCACTATGATATGCACAGTAACAGTACATGGTAGCACATAGCACTTCCCAGTAACAATAAAAGTAAAGCTACAAAAATTCAACCCTGGCCCAATACAGAAGCCAGGTAAGGAGAAATAAAACCGTATGATGTAATGAATTAAACAATGCATCGCACCAACAGTTGATTACACTGGCAGTATCATTTGGAGGAAGCAGGGGAGTCAGGCATAGGAGCAGGTAGGGGTAGTGTGTAACTGAAGCAGTGCTTTCAGAGTTAGGGGAGAAGAAACAGAGCTGATTTGGGGGGTGCAAGACGAGAGATAAACACGGGTCAAAATTGTGTCTTCCTACTATTCGCAACACTATGGGTCCAAAGTGAGCTATACTCCCAACACAGCAAAATGAAGTCGAACGTGCACACAAGTTACTTCCTAAATTATGTATTTTCCCAGATTCACTAGCCTAAATATCTACAGTTCAAATTCACATAAATGCCTCGTATCTGTAATACAAACTCCAAATCAGTCACCTCTGGAAAGCAGATGCCCTGGTGCTTCACTTGAAAAGGCTTTGTCAGGGGGACCAGGGCCAAAATAAAATAATTTACAGTAAGTAGTAACTTGTGTGCAAGCTCAACTTCATTTTAATGTGTTGGGAGTGCACCTTACTGGGGATCCAGTTGTGTTTACAGGGGCTAGCAACCCTCTAAACTGCACACACACACACCCGCACCCACTGGAGTGCAACTGCATCCCGCAGTTCCCTTCCTTCTGTTTACCCTGCAGCCCAGTACAGCTGGCCCACACTGACTTTTTAAATGTTTCTCCATCTTGCAAGCCTGGTGGTCTGTGGTTTCAGAGAGAGAGAGAGAGATGCAGTTTGTGAACCAGGAAACTGCTATCCATGTTCTCTTCCAGTCTCTCTAAGTGATGTGGACATCTTGATAAAGCCCAGTGGAACTTGTCTATGAAGAACCCTTTCGGGACCAAGGAATCTGTCCTTTATATCCATTTGTCCTTAATATGCATATTGTACATAACTGAAAAACCGCATATGGGACTGCAAGAAATGTCCTTATTATGGCAACATCCTTAATAAGAAGTGTCCCTAATCGGCAAGTTTTACTGTAAGAATGCTGTGATCCATTTAGACTCCTCTTGTTCACTACCATACTATCCAAAACTAAAGCTCACCTTAGCTAGCAGTCCCTTTCAATAAAGCAGGTTTCCAAGTTGGATGTAGCCATTTACCATTTTGTATAGGTAAATGGTGTCCCTGAAATGCCCCTTGGGTAATCAATAGTGTCATCTCAAGATAGCTTTGCATTAGAGAACTGCGAAGCAAAGCTGAGCAGGTCTGCAACGCAAAGATGTATCCAAGATGACACACTCTGATTTTGCAAAGAAACATCTCAGAGACCCTATTTAGACATTATCAAGAGCAAGAGTTCCTTCTCTGTCCAATCGCCATCACAAAATCAAATTGTTCAGCTTGCATTTTTTGAGATATTTTTTCCTGGAATGAAAAAAAAAGAAACACCATTGATTTTTAGAAGAGATTGGTGGTCCTTATCCAAATATCCTCTAGTTTAGACCCTTGACCATTACTTTGAAGAAAGACTGAAAATTAAATCTTGATCTTGCTTTTTATCTGATCGCATCAAGTCTCCCAATTGCTGCTACTGAATTTAGCTGTTAAAAAGCTGATTTCCCATGATGGCACTCAGCAGCGTAACACATGAATAACTGCATTGTAAGTTTTCACTTGGTCACTGTGTACTGCTTCAGTCCAGATTACAGATGCACAGAGCCTATTCTAACCATACGGACTGTAAATTTGGGCCACCCAGTATACTTTTGTTTTGATAATCCGGGCAGATCCTGTTAGCATCAGATGGGGGTGGCCCTCCCATGGAGCCTCTGTAACAGAGGGTGGAACCATTGGGGAACAAACAGATGTAGCAGTCTAGTGGCTGATGGGGACGGGTGGTCACAAGGGTATACTGTCAGTGTCAGTGGCTCAGCAGGTAGCACACTCTTCTCTGAGGCTGGGAGATCAGAAGGCTGTGAGTTCTATCCCCACACCAAGCACTTGGGTTAATATCTCTCTTGCACCCCTTGCACTGTCCCCCACCCTATTCCTACTCCCCTCTCCCCCAGGCCACCCCTCCTTCCATCCCCCTCTGCTCCTCTGCCCGCCCCCTCCTCTGAACCCCTTACACCTCCCCTCCCGTTCTCCTTCTCCCCTGTCACCCCTGCTTCTACCGCTCAGCCTCTCTTGGCCCTAAATCCTACCAAAGGCTCCTCTCCTGATGGCCTTGATCCCAGGTTCCTACACATCTCTGCTACTGCCATAGCCTTTCCTCTCTCCCTGTTACTAAATCTCTCCTTTGTGACTGCCACTGAGCCCTCTGTCTGGAAACATGCTGTTGTCCTCCCCCTCCCAAAGGGTGGCGACCCCTCCTCCCCTGGTAACTATCGCCCTATCTCCCTACTGCCAACCTTAGCTAAACTACAGGAACACATAGTACTTGAACAACTCTCTCTGTTTGTCTCTGACTCTGCTTTTTTCACCCCCTTCCAGTCTGGCTTCAGGAAATCCCACTCTACCACCAACTCACTCCTAAGATTAACTGACACAATCTCTTCAGGCTTTGACAATGGGCATATTACCTCAGCCATCTTTGTAGAGCTGGCTAAAGCCTTTGACACTGTTTCTCACCCCCCTCCTCCTCCTCCTTCACAGCCTTTCAGCTGCTGGACTATCCCCGTCTGCTACAGGATGGTTCAGTGCCTACCTGTCCGGCAGGTCGCAATCAGTAAGAATTGCTGATGCTATCTCTTCCCCCCTGCCTATAACCACTGGAGTCCCACAAGGCTGTGTGTTAGGCCCCATTCTATTCTCCATCTTTTTAAACAACCTCCCCCATGTTTGCACCGCATCCAGCATCCACGTGTATGTGGATGATACAGTATTGTTTACCTCTGGCAATACTGTTGCTGATGTCACTACCAGGCTCCAGTCCGACTTCACCAAAGTCCAACTCTGGTTTAGTTCAAACCAACTCTTTCTAAATGCCAAGAAGATGGTCTCCATGTCCTTTGGCACAAGGCAGAGACTCTCTAGGCTTACTCACCTCCCTTCCTTCCACACCCTCAATGGGACTGCTTTAGAGGACTCCTCCTCTTTCAGGTATCTCGGCATCTGGCTGGACAGACACCTTGACTTCTCTGTACATATTGATGCCGTTCTGAAAAAACTAAGGCCCAAGCTTGGGGCACTTTACAGAAACCGCAGCTGCATTCCGCTCTCCACCAGGCGTGAGCTGGTACAGAAGATGATCATGCCCATTTTTTGACTCTGTGACATAGTCTACGATGCTGCACCACAGTCCCACCTATCCAGACTGGACTCTCTCTTTAACTGCATCTGTCATTTTGCTCTTGATGCCCCCTCCCGTACCCATCACTGTGACCTCTACCGCGCACTCAACCTTCTTCCCCTACGCTCCCGGCGCACGCTTCATGGTGCTAAATTCATCTCTAAATTCTGGCTTGGTTCTCTCCCCTCATATATCTCCTTCTCTCTTGGCACCCGTACCCTCTCCCTCTATTCCCTGAGATCCCATGTTGACACTCGTACCCTATCACTCCCCTGCAGAACCACTACCTCTGGCCAAAAAGTCTTCTCCTACCACCTGCCTAAATTGTGTAATGCTCTTCCTCCACAAATCCATCACACCTCCTCCATCTATTCCCTTACCACTGCGTTGCACAACTACCTCACACCCTCTTGCACCTGCTCCTGACCCCCCCCCTTTCCTTATCTGTCTCCCTCTCTGTCTTTCTCTCCATCTCCCTCTCACCCCCCCACTTGCACTTATACCTATAGACCAGCTCTTAAATCGGGGTGACTGGCTCCTACATGCTCACCCTGCTGCATATTGCACTAGTGTGCTGTCTGTATTTTATGCATTGTCAACCTTGTATCCTATGTACTGATTCTACTTAGTATGCTGCTCCTAAGATCTGCTTGCACTGATACTCTACAACAGCCTTTATTGTCTCAAGTACCTTCTTCCTGTTTTTTATTACTGTATGTATAATTACACCATATGTATGTATTTACCTGAACTTGTACTCTGTATATCTCTATATCTGTACTCTGTATACCCCTTTTCCCTTCCCCCAGGACGTACCGTGAGATGAGCATTAAGTCACTCAGTGTATCTTTCCTGGTGAAACAATTCAATAAATAAATAAATAAAATAAAAATGAGAAATTAGAATTTCAAACATTTTCAAACACAGTTGGAACAGATGCAGACTGTTTGCGACTTTAACCTTTTGCAGGTTTTCAGTTTTTCTGTATTAATCAAGAAAACAAAGCATACTGTAGTAGTGCAGCCTAATGATAGAGAACAGAGCTGTGAACCTGGATGCCTAAGTTGGAATTCCACCACTGTCACATACTGTGTGACCTTAAACAAGTCACTTAGTATCCCTGTGATTAACCTTCTCTGTCTCTTTCTGTGCTTAACTTTAACATTGGGATGCTGTATAGCCTAGGGGTCAGAGTACCAAGCTGTGAACCTGGAGACCCAGAAGTCCTGGGTTTGAATCTCACAGTATCCTTTTGCATACTGTGTGACCCTGAGTAAGTCATTTAACTTCTCTGTGCTCCCAGGATACACCTGGAACTGGCTCAGTGTGCCCTTTCCAGCCAAAATAAAATTCCTGATCTTTAGTTAACCTCCCTCAGTCTCATCTCCTGTCTTTGCTTGCCTATTGGCTGCTGCCTTTCAGGCTTGTAAAGCACTTTGAGATACAAATGTGTACAATCACACATGCCCACACAATGCAAAGCATCATGGGCTGCATATGCAAATCACCACAGAATGTTATGCGGGTTCAACTTTAAGCAGAATTGCATGGTGCTGAAAGGCTTCTCACACAGTTTGCAAAGAGTGCTAACAGATGACATAGACATGTGTGTTGTCCTACCAGGACTCATCAGAATGCCTCATCTGTTTGACACCCCAGTGGAATGAACCAGCTACCCTAAGACAGCCTGTCTGGGTTATAATGTGGTGAACCCATTAAAATAAAAAACTATTTAAAAGACAAAGAACCTCTGTGCGCAAACACTGAGGCAAGGGTTACCCCAAAGGGCATTTGGCTGGGAAGCCAAGTTTCAAGAAAATACAAAATCACACATGCCCACACAATGCAAAGCATCATGGGCTGCATATGCAAATCACCACAGAATGTTATGCTGGTTCAACTTTAAGCAGAATTGCATGATGCTGAAAGACCCCTCTCTCACAGTTTGCAAAGGGTGCTATCATTTGTGCACAGAGGTTCTTTGTCTTTTAAATAGTTTTTTATTTTAATGGGTTCACCACAACATAACCCAGACAGGCTGTCTTAGGGTAGCTGGTTCATTCCACTAGGGTGTCAAACAGATGAGGCATACTGATGAATCCTGGTAGAATGAAACACCCTTTGCAAACTGTGTGAGAGGCTTTTCGGCACCATGCAGTTCTGCTTAAAATTGAACCAGCATAACATTCTGTGGTGATTTGCATATGTAGCCCATGATGGTTTGCATTGTGTGAGCATGTGTGATTCTGTATTTTCTTGAAACTTGGCTTCCCAGCCAAATGCTCTTTGGGGTAACCCTTGCCTCAGTGTTTGCGCACAGAGGTTCTTTGTCTTTCAAATGTGTAAGACAGGTGCTACTGTATATAAACCTAAATTCAGTTCCATTCCTTATAATACGATTAGACCTGGTTTATTTGTTGAAGTAGAAAGACACTTTAAGACCAAATACAGTGCTGCTTCCTAGAAAACGGCAACTGTGGTACTATATATTCTGAATGCAATTTAACACTTTAGTTTCATGGCCTGCAGCTCGTCTTATGCCTGATATTGTCAATGCCATTAAAAAGGTACCACATTGAGAGTTACTGCTTGCCATCCAGATGACCTGGGTTCACGCCCCGAGCCTGGGACATCTGGTGCTGACCGGTGAGTAGAGGTTTGGGCATCCATTGGATGCCTCTTGCCTTGGGAAGGGAGGGCACCTCCTTCCATTGCCTGACCACCCCCTGGTAACCCAGGGGAAGGGGACTATCATGAGGGAAGGAACAAGTGGTCCCCCTGAGGTGGCCTTACGTCGACACATACCACTTGCCTGACAGGTGTCGTGGAGGTGTCCAGTGCCCAAAGTGGGGCCAGCAGGAGAGCAGCAAAGGTAGGGCAGGGCTCATCCACCCTTCTGACGGCCCTGATAGGCATCTCGCCAAGGCCATCTCACAGGATAATGCCCTGGGGTTGGATAAGGGGAGGGTCTAGTAGGGAAATAAAAACCCCAGCACACTGTGCAGATGAAGCCATCCTGCCCCCATGTCACCGCTGGGACTCCTCGATTCCTCCCACCTTGCTGCCTCCACCCCATGGGCCCCGACTGTCAAGTGAAGTATGTTCTTCCTGGCTTGAGGGGAACCGGGGGTCCCACCCATGGGGGATAAGTTATTGGTTACAGTTGGGATACCCAGAAGGTTGTCAAGCAAAGGCTGGTGTTGGGTTGGATCATTGAGGGGGATATCACATGGTGAATAAAAGGCTTGGGCAGGTGGAAAGAGCTCCGAGCAGCTGGCGAGGTGAAAATGGGGAACAAAAACAGAAAGTAAAAAAAAAGACACCACACTGAAGTGTACTCCATAACTGTTTAAGCAATAATGACCGAGAAGCTGGTAATTTCTGAGGGATTAACAACCAGTTGTGGGAGATGGGTGCACCTCCCTCCAGACAGTCGTTAATCCAAGGAAATGACCAGCTTTGAGGTTGTTATTGTGATTATAAGTGTAATCACAATAACAACTTTCATTTTTTGCCAGTATTATTTAGGTTTTAGCTGTGTGGCGCGAGCCGTGCGTGCCACACAGTGTCAGTCTGCAGCTGGATCAGTCATTTCCAAGATGTTAATGACTGATCCAGTAGCCAATGCAGAGCTTCGCTAGGCTCATGAATAATTAATTAGACTTATAATTGTATTTCATGCATGGTTACAAACTACATGCATATACTTCTCAAGCCCAGTGCAAGGGATCATGGGTATGCAAATCTTTGTGCTGGACAGGTTGATAAGGTGTCACCAGAACAGAAACTGCATCTAATCCAGTATAGGCTGAGAGCAGCAAACTGTTGGGTCTCTGCAATGCAGTGAAGTTATCAAGTGATAATGTAAAGTCCACTAGCCTTCTGTGTAGAGAGGATTACCAGCAGTGACTGTAAATGTAATTTACTACACACAGAATAGACTGTTCACCTTAGCTCTATCTCTCTCTCCCCCCCTTCCTCCAACATCTGAAGAATTAAAACTTCTGACAGCACGCTTTCTGAGTTATTTCCAAAAGTAGATATTTATAATGAAGCAAGCTGTGAGCTCAGTGATTCAGTTGTAAAAACAAATCCACAGAGAACTTTAATTTATAAAACAGAGATAAAAAACAATCACCTAAATTCTGCAAAGTGATTTACCAATTCTGTTCATCTAGGTCTCATGCTGTCTGTTTGTTACACATTTCTGCTTACCACGGGAATCACAGGGTAGAAGAGTGGGTGGAAATCCCTATAAATTAGTACATATTTCAACAGCATACTTAATTCTCCCTGCTTATACATCGGGGAAGGGGGGTTTGATGGACCTAGAGTCCTTTCTGACCATGTTACTAGTACTGCAGACCTGCAAGTCAGACCACATTGCAGACATCAGTGGGTCCTTGAGCACTTTTTTAGAATATTAAGCAGCCATGTGTCCCATTTGACATCTTCAGAAAACAACAAATCCACATATTTTTCACCAACATTTTCTAACACAGTTTTATAAAATAAATGTTCCAGTTTGTAAGAGAGCCAGCTTCCAGCAAGGTATTTACAACTGGCATCAGCAGAAATCATTTGTACAATATTTGCCAAGAATTTCACATTGAGCATATTCCTGCCTCTTTTAGTCCTGCATAGTCTTTTGTGCAAATTATAAACATTATTGTTACGTTGAGTGTGCATGCTGGCCGTGGTGAGGTCTGAGTACTGACGTCCAACAGAATGTAGCACCTGTTGACACATTTCCTAGTCAGTTTACCCTCCTCCACACGCACAAGTACTTATGGATTTGCATACCTTTGATGCTCTGTGCTAAGTCTGAGGCTTTTGATTGTATGTAGCTGCCTACCATCCCGCCAGTACAGCTGCATTTATGAGCCAAAACATCTGTTCCTCATGGTGTCCCACTCCAGAAGGCACTCTCTACTGCCCGACCACACCAAAAGTGATCTACAAAAACTCACAGTGCTGTGGACCTTGGCAGTTTAACTTTGCCGGGCTGGTGACATCGAGCCTAACCCAGGTGGGCTCCTCTCCCTCTTATCATGGTCAGACATGAAAGGGCTTAAAATTGCCCATATTAATGCCAGTAGTATCCTGGCAAATACAACTAACTGACCTTGAGGCCTGGGTATCTCATTACTCCCCAGACATCCTAGGAATACCTGAGATATGGCTCAAACTCAGTATTCCAAGCTCTCTCTGAAATCTTAACAACTACTGTTTCCTTTGATTAGATTGCCCTTCCCTCAAACATGATGGAGGCCTTCTTATCTACTACAGGTCCCATCTCAACATATCCCTGATCCCTCACACAGCAGGTACTGGCAGTGCCTGCAAAGCACTTCTTGCTTCCCTTACACTAGTCCACACCAAAAAAACGTAGTCTTCTCTACATTTATAGCTTCCCAAAACATGGTGTGTCAGGACCACCTGCCCTCATTGACACCATACTACCCTCAGTTGGCCAAAACAAGTCAATTGTCATGGGTGACCTGAACCTCGACTTGCTCAGTCACAACTGTAAAAACTACAAGCTGCTCATCAGCCAGGCCTGTCTCACTCTGATAATTTCTAGCCCCACCCACCTCTCCCACTGCAAATATAATATCTGTGGAACCTCCTCCACTCGACTAGATTGGATGCTTACAAACAGGCCTGACAGGTTTCAAGTGTCTAGGGTGCTTCCCGATTCTATCAGTGATCAGTCTCCCACTTATTGCCTATGGAATGCACAGATTCCAAAAGTCTCCCTTAAGGTTCTTACCCTCAGTAACCTCTCTTACCTAGAACCCACTACCCTAATGCTGAGCTCTCTGTCATTGGCTGGTTCCCCATCATAGCCTCCTCTGGTGTTAACTCCTCCCTAAATATCTTTCAGACTCTCTTCACCCATCTCCAAGATAAGCTAACTCATCTCACTAAGGGAAGAGTTGAAGACATTGCCACATCCTGGTTACACAGTTGCCTTCTCTCCCTCTGCAAAAGAGAGATAAATGCTGGGCTTTTTTTAAAGGCTTGTGTAAACTGCAAGACTGGCTCACCTACCGGCAACTGCAAACTCAATGCAAAAAAGCTACCAGCTCAACCAAAAGCTCCTTCTGCAAGGAGAAACTCCTAGCCTCTTCTGGCAACCCATACAGCTTCTGGGGACACATAAAAGGGCTCCTGGGAGCTCCGTCTAAAGCCTCACAAAAGGATATGATCATAAATGGCATACACTGTAACAACCAACTCACCACAGCAAATACCTTCAATACCCAGTTCACAGATCTCTCTTCCTTCACTGGTTGAGTTACCACAGCCCTGGACAACTCCCAGCCCTCACTCACTCCTACCCATCCCTTCTTCTATCTGAAAACTGTCACCAGAAAAGCAGTCCGCAAACTCCTCTACTCCCTTCCCCGTGACTCAGCTTCAGGACAGATGAGACTGAGCCTAAACTATTCAGGCTACTTTTACAGGCTCTCTTCCTTCTTATTACTAACATCTTCAATCTCTCCAGCAGGGGGTGTGCCTTGGGGTCATCGGTCCTAATGCTCACCCCATTCTCCTGTACTGTGCCCCTCTCAGCTTATTTATTATTTATTTAGTTTTTGTTTACCTGGTGGGTGTGCTACCCATAGCAATGACTATTTTCAGACATGACCCGGGAGGTTACAGGCAAAGAATAGTACAGTCACAAAGCACAAGGTGAGCCGGCCCAGTGGCGCTGAGGGTTGAGGCGCTGGATGCCACACCTCGCACAATGCCGGTGACCAGGGTTCGGGAATGAGCCCAGGCCGTCGGGGGTCGGTAGGGGAGGGAGAGGATTGATAGTCCAAAGGATGGCTCTCCTCTCCTGGGAGGGAGGGGGGTACATGCTTGGCACCTGATTGACCTCTGGCGGAAGCCGGAGGCATAGCAAGCGCACGAGCGTAAAGAGAGAGGGTTGGGAGTGGCGGACATTGGTGGAGATACCTTGATGTCGGGGCACACACCACTCCCATAGAACATGGGAAAAACACCCTGTAGTGCTCCCAGTAGACGGAGCACCAGGCACTGATCCCCAGTGCCCCTGCCTGACCTGGTACCAGCAGCCCAACAAAAAAAAAAGGAGGACTTCAGGGGTGCCCCTACCCCATGCCCGCCTGGGGGATATAGCCATGGCTACATGGGGGATGGACTGCACAGGGCTCCAGGTAAGAGGGTGGGTACTACAAGGCCATAGGTGTCTCCCAAAGAGTAGAAGCACTGTCGGCAGGGGGGAGTGTAAAGAGCAAGTAAAAAAAAAAAAAAGCACAAGGTGAGATAACACCAACAGGGGTACAGTTTTGACATTAACAGTAGGGGTACGCCGGCCCGGTGGCGCTGAGGGTTGAGGCGCTGATGCCACACCTCGCAAGCACGCCGGGCGACCCGGGTCTGGAACGAGCCCGGATCATCAGGGGCCGGGCCGGGGAGACAGGTTGAGCGCCCGACTTACGCTCACGCCTCCGGGGAGGGAGGTTCTTTCATCGGCGAGCAGTGACCCGGTGGAGACTGGAGGGAGCGACAGCAAACCGAGTCTCTGGGGGCGTGATCGGTGCTGGCGGCTGGCAGCCTATCAGCCCCAAGAGGCATCTCTTCCGGTGAGTGGGGGAACGCTGCTGACGCCAGGGTTGCCGGAGCGGTGAGGCACGCAGCGGGGAGAAAAAAGGAGAAATGGATCCCCACTGAGCCTTGATGATGGGAGCACCAAGCCACGGCCCTAATGTGCCAGTGCCCATCCACTACCCAGGACCTGTACAAGTCCCCAAGATTCGGGTAAGCCTCCCGACCCGACCCTGCCCCGGGGGGTATTCCGAGGCAAGATGATAGGTCTGGCGGTGAGTAGGAGGAGCGCTGGCAGGGGTATGGCTTCATGGGTGCACCGGAGGGAGCGGCTCTGAGGGGGTATAAATTGCAATTTCAAAAAAAACAGTAGGGGTACAAATAGATGAATTACAATAGAAGATACAGTTTTAACAGTGACACAATTGAAATTACATAATCAAGGATACAGTTTAACAGCAAAAACAATAGTTTGACTAGTGGATAAGTTAAATAACAATAAAGTCCCTGTCATATAGGGAAATGCAGTACAGGGCCAGTGTAAGTGTTGCAGGAGAAACAAAAGACGTAAGAGCTAATATAAATCAGTAATATCAACATTATAATTTGACAGTACCAAGTAGAGGTTGTCAGAGGTATGAGGACAGATCACAGCAGGAGTATTAATCAGGCAATTACAGACAGGAGAAACACTTGGGGGGGGTTAAAACATATGCAAGGGGTAGGTTTACAAAGGTGAGACTGTTACATTTTCTTAAAGAGGGAATGGCTTGGCGCAGACCAAGTCACTAAGGGAAGGGAGTTCCAAAAGTTAGGAGCAGCACAGAAAAAAGCACAGGTTCCCTTGGAGGTTTTGCATTTTGGAATGCGAAGTAAAGATTTATCAATGGATTGTAGGCCACAAGACGATCACTGTGGAAGAAAAAAGGAGGCAAGAGATACAGGGAGAGTGGTTCTAATGATGTTATCCACAAGCGAACCAAAGGAGAGAAGCCTACATTGTGAGGGGAAAGGCCAGTTTAGATCAGCATACAGCTAGCATCTATGTTTGAGTCACTGGGATGCCGAGGCGTAGCAACAGATTGTGTTGTATGTAGTGTCCCATCTGTGAAGGGATGCCTTTGAGGCATTTATATAAGTTACTACTCCATAGTTCAGAGAGGGAAGCAGAATACTTCTGGCAATAGCTAGTCTAGTCGAAGGTGTCAGGATGTAACTAGTCTTATGAGCCAGCACAATTTTGAAGTTGCATGTAGCCAGGATATGTTGGTCGAAGTCAAGGGAGCCATCAAGCAGGACTCCAAGGTATTTGAATGAGCTTACCTTCTTCAGTAGAGAGCCATCAAGACAGAAGACACTGAACTGAGTTTGAGACATCCTAAGTTTGGCCACAGTGCCAAAAGCCATGGCCTGCATTTTTCCTACATTAAGTAGGAGCTTGTGTCTGGAGAGCCAAGTCTGAATATCATGAAAGGCAGCAGAAAGATTAGGATTTATCTCTGACATACACTTTGAGCTATGGTACAGAACAAAGTCGTCCACATACAGGAGAGATGAGCAGTGAGGGATGTCCCGAGTAATGTCGTTGATAAAAAATGGAAAAAAGAAGAGTACCCAGGATGGAACCCTGAGCAACACAAATGTTTATGGATGCCTGATCGGATATGGCAGAGTTGAATTTAACGACTTGAGCTCTGTAAGTGAGGTAACTGTTAAGCCAGATGACAGATCGAGGTGAAAAGCCAAGAGATGAGAGCTTGGAGAGCAGTAGAGAGTGGTCAGTCAGATTCGACCTGGTCAGCCACGAACTTCTCCTCTCCAAACTCCATCGACTGGGACTGGATGAGCACTCGCTCTCCTGGTTCAAGAGCTACCTCACTAATAGAACCCAAAAAGTCCACTGGAGAGGAACACAATCGGGCACTAGACTCATGGTCTCCAGGGTACCCCAGGGCTCGATCCTGGGCCCCCTGCTATTCTCACTCTTTATCAATGACATTGAAGGAGGCTGCATGCTAGCAACCTCATCCTTTATGCGGACAACACTGTCATCTACTAAAGCGACCCACATCCCAGTGTCATCTCCGCCAAACTGCAGGCCTGTCTCTCAGCTGTCGAGGTCTGGTTCACCTCTAATTCTCTAAAGCTGAACGAAGACAAAACTAAGGCCGTCCTGTTCAGGACCAGACACCTAGGCGCTGACAGAAGCGAGCTGTTCCAGCTCACCACAGCCCTAGGGAGGAGAGTAGAGGTCATTGACAAGTTCAAATACCTGGGGGTCCTCCTTGACCAGGAGCTGACCCATAAACCTCACATCGACTGCTTAACTCGATCCATCCACCAGATGCTTAGTCTCCTCTACCGTCTGGGGAACTTCCTCTCTGGCAAGGTGCGACAAGCTATAGCCAACTGCAACCTTCTCCCCACTATCCTATACGGTGCCCCCTCACTCCAGTTTCTCCGAGAGACGGAGCTCAACAAACTCTCCATGCTCTATCACAGAGTGGTTCGCTTTGCAACAAACTCCCCCCCACAGGAGGCACCACTGTGAGGCCCTTGCGGACCTAAACTGGCCCACCTTACGGCACAAGCTGGCCTACTCCTCTGCCTGTCTGGCCTTTAAATTCACCACCTTCGGTCCTCCTCCACACCTACGTGGTCTGCTCACCCCAAAAGTCCAGCGCTGAACCCTTCGATCCTCAGCTAGTTGTCCCCTTGACATCCCAGTGTTCACACCAACCTAGGCAAGCGCTCCTTCCATTATGCTGCTCCCTACTTATGGAATGCCCTCCCAGCAGGTCTAGTCAACAAGCCTTCTCTCCCAGGGTTTAAATCAGGCCTCAATGCGTATCTCCTGGAACTTAGTCTCTGTGGTTGCAATCATTAGCCCTCACCTGTGCCTACTCTCTTGCTACCTCCAGCTTAACCACTCCCACTCTCCCCAAGAATCTCTTATGATAAAATGCTAAAGGTACCATGTATCTGTCTTAATACCTGTGAGCCTTGTGATACCTGCTGTCTCTGTGCCAAACACCCGATACCTCCTCCCTAACATGTATCACCTAAAACATTTGTAATATTAATTCCTATGTATGTATTCTCTGTAATTAAATAAGTATTCAGCTAAAGCTACTGTATTTGTGGCACCTATGTATCCTACTCCCTATTATGTATCACCTAAAACCACTGTATATCAATTCCTATGTATGTATTCACTATAATTAAATATGTATCAGCTAAAACTACTGTCTAATGTCACCTATGTATGTATTCACTCTAACTAATTCAGGGTCGCCCCTGAAAAAGGGATCTCTGGTCTCAGTGGGCTTACCCGGTTACCAAACTCTAAATAAATAAATAATAAATCAAAGGCTTTGGTGAGGTCAATGAATACAGCTCCTGTCAGAAGTCCCAAATTCATGGCACAGAGTACATCATTGGTAAACTGGAGTACAGCAGTGGTGGTACTATGCCCTTTGCGGAAGCCATGCTGGCTAGGCGATAGTAGCTTGTAGCTGGAGAGATATTCAATGGTTTGTGAGGCCACCAGTTTTTCTAGGATTTTACTTAAGACAGGGAAGATCGCAATGGGCCTATAGTTTGAGATGTCATTTTTGTCCACTTTCTTGTATACAGGAGTGACTCTGACAATTTTCCAAATGCAAGGGACATAGCTTTGACTCAGGGACAGGGTATAAATATGTGCCAGGGGGGAAGCAATAAAAGGGGCAGCTAGTTTCAAGAGCCGTGGCTCAATACCATCAGAACCAACACTGGTGTTGTCAGAGATTGAATTAAGTAGGGAGGGTTTAAACTTGTGAGGGGGGGAAGGGATAAGGAGGGCTGCCCAGGAAGCCCCTCCTCCAGATGAGGGGAGTAGCTCAAACCTAAGGGGGAGGGGAAACAGATCAGGGGTGGAGGTTTCAGGAGGAGCAGAGGGAGGATGGAAGTATAAGGAACCTGGGTGGGGTCTGACAAAGGATCATGGATAAGGGTGGGGTTGGTGTTAGTAAATGCCAGGAGCTTGGGAAACAAGTTGCCAGAGTTCTAGGCCATGCTGTTCGGTGGGGGGGGTGGATGTGGCGGTGGTCACGGAGACGTGGAACAAAAACCATGACTGGGACCTAAACGTGCAGGGGTACACTATGCTTAGGAAGGATAGAAAGGAGGGCAGAGGGGGTGGAGTGGCTATGTTCATTAGAGATGACATAGAAATTGCTAGGGTAGAAGAGGCAGAGGGAAACATGGAGGCCTTATGGGTCACCTTACGATCCCCAGCAGGAGATAAGGTCAAGCTGGGTGTAGTATATAGGCCCCCCGGGATGAGTGATGTTCTAGAGGATGGTTTGCTGGACAATATCATTGCCCAGTGTGGACCAAAAGGGGAAGGAGTGGTGTTGATGGGGGACCTTAATATGCCAGGTACAAACTGGGGAACCATGTCCTCTAAGGTGGCCAGGGAGCAGAGGCTGCTGGACGGCTTCCAGGATGTGTTCTTAACACAGCATGTGATGGAGCCTACAGGAGGAGCATGTCCTGGACATGGTTCTGGCAGATGAGATCTGGTAAGGGACCTGGTTGTAGAGGACCCCCTGACTGGGAGTGACCACAATACTGTCTGGTTTCAAATAAGCATGGGGGAGGGGGAGATCTAGGACACTGGCAGTGGACTTCAGGGGGGCAGACTTTGTGGGCATGGGAAATATTCTCAAGGATCACTTGAAGGGGATTACATCAATGACAAGTGTGGAAAGGAGATGGGAGGTCATAAAACGGGGACTTCATGAGGCAGTCAGGATCTGCGCTAAGTTGAAACGAAAGGGAGCAAGGTCACATAAACCATGCTGGTGGTCCAGTGAGGTACAGGTAGCAGTCAGAGAAAAGAAGGTGGCCTACAAAAAATATAAAACAACAAGAGGGGATAGAGATAAGGAAATGTACCATCTTGCATCTAGAAAAGTCACCCGGATGGTGAGGGGAGCAAAGTCCAGTAAAGAGCAACGACTGGCACAGGGGATACATGGAGGGGAAAAGGGGTTCTTCCGGTACATTGGGGAGCGGAGAAAAACTAAGGGCCATCTCAGCCAATTGAGATCAGAAGGAGGGTGGGTGGAAGAGGCGAGGGACCAGGCAGAGGTATTTAACGAGTACTTTGCCTCTGTGTTCACTAGGGAGGGGGATGGGATATCTACAAAGCAAGGCACGATGGGGATAGAAGCGGCAGTGAGTGGGATCAGGGGAGCAACAGAAATGGAGCAAGAGGGAGGGAGAGGTACCCCAGGAGTGTCACATCTGGATAAGGATAAAAAGGCCAGTAAGGTGGAGGGGACGGATGATGCTATCTCTGCCAAAAGGGTGAGGTTAGCCCTCAAGGCCCCAAAGAAATACAAATCTCCTGGGCCAGATGGCATTCATCCGAGAGTACTATAGGAATTGGCGGACATACTGGCTGCACCGCTGGTGGAGCTCTTCAACAGGTCACTTGAGACAGGGAGGGTACCTAGGGATTGGCGAGAGGCACATGTGGTGCCAATCCATAAAGGGGGGTCGAGGGAAATACCAGGTAACTATAGACCCATCAGTTTGACCTCGGTGGTGGGAAAATTGATGGAGGGTATACTAAAGGAACGATTGGGGGTGTACTTGGAGGAGGTGGAAGGTCTGGATAGTCGGCAACATGGGTTCGTGCCAGGTAGATCATGTCAAACCAATCTTGTGGAGTTCTCGAATGGGTAACATCAGAACTGGACAGGGAAAGCCTGTGGATGTATTATTCTTGGACTTCAGCATGCTTGACTCTGTCATCCACAATGGTCTGGTGGAGAAACTGATGGGGTTAGGAGTAGGCCCTTGATGGTCAGATGGATTGAAAACTGGCTAGCTGGACGCACCAGAGAGTAGTGATCTGTGGGGACCTCTCGAACCCAGAGAGGTTGGTAGTGGGGCCGAGGGCTCGGTCCTGGGTCCAATCCTGTTTAATGCATACATATCGGACATCAGGGAGGGTATAGGTGAGAATGAGTCTCTTCGCTGATGACTCCAAGATGGGAGCAGTAGTTGAGGAAGAGGGGCGGTTGGCCCTGCAAGGGACCTGGACACCCTGGAAAGCTGGGCTCACACATGGAAATTAAATTTCAATATCACCAAGTGCAAGGTGTTGCATCTTGGGTGGGGAAACCCTAAACACAGATACACCCTGGGAGGGGAGGTGCTGGAGGCCTCAATAGGGGAAAAAGACCTAGGGGTCATGGTGGATGCATGTATGAATAACTCTGAGCAGTGCAGGAGAGCAGCTAGCAAGGCAAACAGGATGTTGGGATGCATCGTAAGGGGGATCACCTCTAGGAGCAAGAAAGTGATTCTGCCGCTGTACAATGGACTGGTTAGACCACACCTTGAGTACTGTGTACAGTACTGGAGACCACACTTGAAGAGGGACATACAGCTCCTGGAGAGGGTACAGAGGAGGGCAACTAAGATGATACGAGGGCTAGGGATTTGACGATGAGGACAGACTTGAGGAGCCTGCCTGTTTTCATTGGAGGAGAGGAGAGACAGGGGGGACATGATTGAGGTCTTCAAGTACCTCAAGGGAATAAATAGGGTAAACATGGAGGGGATCTTTAGACTAAAGCAGGGAGGTATCACCAGAGGGCATGGTTTGAAGTTGGAAGGTGGAAGGGTGAGGGGGGAAAAGAGGAGGAGGTTTTTCACTGAGAGGGTGGTGGACCCTTGGAATGCACTGCCTGGTGAGCTGGTTCAGAGATCCACAGTGGAGGGCTTCAAGAGAGGGTGGGACAGACACAGAAAGTGGATGTATCAGATGATGGCCTGGCCCAGGGGGGTGGGAATGGATGATAGGGGTTTCTGGAACACAAGGGGGGCTCAGCACCCAACTAGGGATCTGAGGTTTGAGCAGACTCGATAGACCGTAAGGCCTAATCTGCTGTCAAATAGTATGTTAGTATGTAAGTAGCTTTAGGACATCAGCTTTAGTGATGGCTTTAAAATAGAAAGGAGGGTGATCTGGGCTGTGATGGATCTGTGTAGGGCAGGGGTTTGGTTGTGCATTGGGGAAGGTGGAGGTAAGCTATCTAGGTCTGTGAAGTGTATGTTAAAAGGGTCTGCAATGGTTGTCGGGTCATTGCAATGCACGTCATCCAGGACCATATCATTGGCAAGGTGGGATTTCTGAGTACCCAGAAAAGTCTTCACAAGCGACCAGAATTTTCTAGAGTCACCAACAGCACGCAGTAAGAGGTCCTTGCAGTAGGTACTCTTAGCTAATCTTATTTGCCTCTTACAGGACTTCCGCTGCTCTCTGTAAATATCATAGTCAGACAAGAGACCTGAGCTTTTATAACACCTCCAACTTTTGTCCCTAGCCCGAAGTAGGGTAAGTAGATCTTTATGTAGCCATTTGGTTTGCTGTCCTCTAACACGTCGAGTAATAAGGGAAGGGGGTGTCTGTCCTGTATTTCCCCAAACCTGTTTAGGAAGTAATCAAGGGCCATCTGAGTGACCTGAGAAGAGTAGAGGAAGGACCAGTCAATTAAGGATATCTCCTGTAGGAATTTAACTTGATCCAGTCCTGCAAAGTTTCTAAAGGTAATACAGTATATTTAGGTGATGAAGAGAGAAGGGGCACTGAGGAGCTCCAGGAGCAATAGATGGGGGAGTGGTCACTTATGGTGTCTGCTAGAGTACCTGCAGATTTGATTCTGTCAGTGCGATTAGTTAGTATCCAGTCTGTCAGTGTACCGGAGTTTGAAGTGGCTGAGGCTCTAGTGGGGCAGTTTATTATTTGATATAAATTATGTCCTTGTACCAGGGAGAGGAGAGTGTTTTGTGCATTGCCAATCCAATTCAAATTAAGGTCACCCAGGATAAGAACCTCATTGTTGCCAATAGCAATGGAAACCTTTACAAGCAATTCTTCGAGGTCAGTGATACCACTTTTTGGCGGGTTGTAGGTTCAAATTATATGCAGTTTTTTGGCACCTAGGAGGAGGGATGTATGAAGGGATTCGCAGGAGGAGAGGGCCAAGGTAGAGGCGATGGAAAGGTTAAGATGAGATTTATAATAGATTGCAACCCCCCGCCTCTCTTTGGGGGTTGCCTGTCACATCTAAGTAAATTATAGCCTGAGAGGGTGCACGATGCATCAGGGATGGAAGGCTTTAGCCATGTTTCAGACAGGCAGAGAACACTGGGGCTAGATTTACCCAGGCCCCCAATTCAGGCACATGACAGGACAGGCTTCTAATGTTTATATGAGCAACACGTAGACCCCTAGCATTAGCCCAGGTATCATCAGAGTAAGAGTTTTGCGCCACTGGACCCGGATTTAGTTCAGTGTCACCCAATAAGATTAGAGCAATAAATAGGAGGTACCATAGCTTTCTATGTCAGAAGGGGGACAGTGGGATTAAACAAATGCAAGCATTTTTCTTAATAATGCAGAGCCCCAGATAGATCACAGCTCTGAGGAGTAGGAGAGGTGTGAGATCAGAGCACTTAGTTGGTGAGCATAGCATGTTGGAGAAGATAAAATCGGTTTGGGTGAGTAATGTATCCTTTGAGGCAGGTGGCTCAAATGTCATGGAGAAACAGGCTGCTAGGAGCAGTGTCATGGCAAAGATTACTAGTGACAGTGTTGTACAAGCCATATTTGTTGCAAAGTAGGAAGCAGTCAATAAAACTTAAGGTATAGTATTGGAGGTTTGAAGACAGGAGGAAATAACAGAAACAGCTTCTATAACTGTGGAGTCAGAGAAAACAATCAGTTCAAGTAGCAGTGAGACCATGCCCCACGCGATCAGTTAACTGCTAGGAGCAAAAGGTAAAGTGGGCTATTAGTCACTTGACAATCAGTCAGTTTTAAAAGGAGACAAAAGTAAGGCAACAACGAGAACTGAAAGGCCTAGTATCAGGTAGTACTGAGATTGCCCAGAAATGATATTTCAATAGAACCTCAGAGGAGCTAGCAGAAAAATGTGAGCAGAGGTAGCAGATTAACAATAGGCGCCTCTAGTGGGAAAACATTATAACGAGCTAATGGGAAACTTGGGTGATATGTTTTGTTATTCCTCCAGTGTTAAGTGGTGACAGTACAGCTATATACCTACTGTGGGAAGCTGCGAGCAGAGCACTGTTCACTTTAACCTCATAGGTTAAAATCACAGTAAGGCTGCAGTGCTTTTCTTTCCTTAAAATAACTGCAGCGTTCTAGTGAATTAATGAAAACTAATGTTAAACTAGAACTGCCTGAGGCATATTAAGCAGGCGCTAGCTCTGAGTCACCAAACCTGTAACCAGAAAATAAATTAAATTTTCCGCTTCTTAAACTCAGCTAGAATCACTAGCAAGAATAATTAATTAAGGAACCCTGTAAGTTTAGCAGCAGTAGCCGACAAGGCTATTCTTAGAAAATGGCGCCAGATTCAAAATCAAAGGACAACGGAAGAAAAGAAACGCAGTCTCAGTGGTGTCCTGGGCATACCTTCGAGGAGTCAGGCGGGTGGGCGGGGAGCAGCTCCCCGGGCGGTCTTGCCTACAACTTTGAGGAGTCGGGCAGGTAGTGGGAGTAGCTCCACAGGCAGTCCTGCCTACAGCTTTGAGGAGTTGGGCGGGCAGGGGGAGCAGCTCCGCAGGCAGTCCTGCATTTACTTATGGAATGGGGTGGGCGTTAGGGCCGACGACCCAAAGGCACACCCCTGAGGCCTGTCAGTGTCTGCTTTTGTCACTTTAGTAAGAACCCTAACTGATGCATTAACAAAGTTTTTGCAATGAATATATCTACTGTATATATGTATATATCTATATGTATATGTATGCATCTCTCTCTCTCTCTATATATATATATATATGTACTGTATATATGTATATCTGATGCACAGTTGTAAAACACATTAAAACATGTACGTGCAAAACAACTGTACACTGTGGGGCCGGAACCTCCAGTGCAGAGGGAGGGAGACCGGAGGAAAAAAAAACAACTATGCACTGCATATGAAGCTTTAAACATAATTCCTAAGTGCAGAGCATGTAATTCTGGTAAGTGTTGCTCAGTTTGGTTGTTTTCAGTTGAGAGAAGACTGTGCACCAACTCTCGGAGTGACCTTTTTCGTTTGTCTCGCTTATTTTCCTCCTCCACCTGTACCTTGATGACCTTGCCAATATAGAAACATAGAATTTGTCAGCAGATAAGAACCGCTTGGCCCACCCAGTCTGCCCATTATTCCCTACCTACAGTATCGCCACAGACCCTATTTGATCTCTGGCTCTTTCTCCTTCCCTTCATTCCTTTCCACTAAGATTCCCTTATGCCTGTCACATGCTTTCTTGGACCCCACCACTGTTTTTGTACCAACCACCTGAGCTGGTAAACTGTTTCAGGAATTTACCGCTCTATCTGTGAAAAAGTACTTTCTCGAACATACAATAAATGCCAGCAGATACAGGCCACACAGTCTATTAAGTCTGCTCGAGTTTGCAACTATCAGGCTATTACTCTGTGGCTGCCCCCACCCCCATCTTTATATTATTGACATTCCCCCTCACTCTGCCCCACCCCCCACTTAAAGCTTCCCACCAGCTTTACAGATACCACCTTCTCTGGTAGTCCATTCCACCTGGCCACTACCCTTTCTGCAAAACAGTGCCTCCTCATTTCCTTCCTGACCTCCCACCTTCCAATTTCAGGCTGTGCCCCCTAGTGTCTCTCCCCACCCTCCTTTAATCTAAGTATCCCCTGTTTACTGGCCTTATTTATTCTTCACATATATTTGAAGGTTTCGATCATATCTCCCCTATCCCTCCTATCCTCCAGGGAGTACTTGTTGAGCTCCCCGAGTCTCTCCTCATAGGGTTTGTCCTCCTTTCCAAGGATCATCCTGATTTCTCTGTGCTGGAACCCTTCCAGTAGTCTAATACCTTTCTCTAGGAAGGGTCTCCAGAACTGCACACAGTATTCCAGGTGCGGTCTCACCAGTGATCTGTACAGTGGCAGGAAGACCTCACTTCTCCTTGAGGTGATACCGCTGGCAATACATCCCAGCATCTTAGCTTTAGCTGCCTCCTCCTCCCTGCACTGTGCTGAATGGTTTATCTGGCCTGTTATGAGTACCCCCGAGATCCTTCTCCTCTTCTGCAGTGGATAACTGCTCCTTCCCCCAGCTTGCAGCAATTCCTTGCGTTTCTAGCTCCCAAGTGCATCACTTTGCACTTCTTTGCATTGAATCCCAGCTACCATGTGTCCAACCAGTGCTCCAGCTTAGCCAGATCTTCCTGTAGTCCTAGCCACCCCTCTTCTTTGTCTGCCTCTGCTCCAATCTTGGTGTCATCAGCAAAAAGGCTGATCTTGTTCTTGACCCCATCTGAGATGTCAGCAATAAAGATGCCAAACAGCACCAGGCCTAACACTGAGCCTTGTGGTACCCCACTGATTACCAACCTTGGAGCTGAGAGTCCCCCCCCCACCACCACCATTACCCTTTGCTGCCTATCCTGCAACCAGTTCTTGATCCACTTCACCAGTTCCTCCTCTGCCTCCAGGTGTCCCAGTTTGCTGATCAACCTTCCATGCAGCACTGAATTGAAGGCCTTGCTGAAGTTCAGATACAGAACATCAATCGCCTGGTCCCTGTCGAGTGCCCTGTTCACCCAGTTGTAGAAGTCAACCAGGTTGGTCTGACATGATATGCCAGAGATGAACCCATGCTGCCTGCTGTTCTGGAGGCCATTCTCCTCCAGAAAGGCTACTAGCCTCTCTCTGAGGGTAGTCTTCATTAGTTTCCCCACAATGGAGGTGAGGCTGACTCATCTATAGTTCCCTGGTTTGTCCTTGGGCCTACTTTTGTGGATGGACACCACATGTGCTATCCTCCCGTCTTGGGGCATGCAACCAGTCCTCAGAAGAGGTGTTGAACAAATCTGCCAGTGGACCTTCTGGGACCTTTGCCATCTCCTTCAGAACCCTGGGTGTATACCGTCGGGGCCTGGTGCCTTATCCACCCTCAGGGCTCTTAGGCCTTCCAGCACCCTGTTCTCGATGATCACCTCCCCTGTCACATCCCCCTCCCCCATACTCACTCCTCCCTTCCCCTGTGGCAATGGCCCCTGCTTCTCCCTGGTAAACACAGAACAGTAGTAGTCATTAAGGCACTTCTGCCTGTTCTTCCCCCTTTTCCACCCACCCACCCTCCATCCTTCTTTTTTTTTTTTTTCAACTATTTTTCTCTCCTGTCACCACTGGCTGGGGCCCCATCGGTCATCCTACCTGTTCCCCTCCTTCTGAGATCCTCCCAAGCCATACACTCGATCTCCCCTCTCCACTCGTGACACACCTCTGGAGAGTTCCCCGGTCCACGCCCCACAGAGCAGGGCCACCTTCTGCTCCTCGGCGCTACCTCTTCTGATGCTCCTCAGGTAGAGGTGGAGGGCGAGATGAGATCCAGTGGGCAGGATCTGGAGTTGGAGGTTGGGGCAGGCAACATCTTTCTCCCAGCCAATGGGTGGTTTCCTTGTTCAGGAGTGTGATTCCCCCCACCACCCCCGAACCATGGATGTACAATGACGTCCAGCGCAGGCTGAGCATGCTCCCACGCCCTTCCTGTAGACATCCGCTGATGCTCCCACCTATCGTCAGCGTGATCCCCTGGCCGTGCACCCCCAGCCTCCACTGGGAGTCACTAGTGCAGGGGAATCAATCACCCACCCTCCCCAGGAGAGGAGAGCTGTCCACTGGATGCTCAATCCTCTCATCCCTTGCCAACCCCCGACGGCCAGGGCTTGTTCCCAAACCCAGGTCGCCAGGGTGGCGTGAGGTGTGGCATCCAGTGCCTCAACTCTCAGCACCACCGGGCTGGCTCTCCGTCCTTCTTGATCCTAACAATCTGGGCCGTGCAGCTTCTTTCCCTAATGTACTTCAAGAAATCCTCTTCACCTTCTTTTATCTCCTGTGCTAGCCTGAGCTCCCTTGTTGCCTTGGCTGCCCTGACTGTTTTGCTCACCTCCCTTGATTTCCTCTTGTACGCCTTCTTATCCTCCTCCCACTTGGACCTCATGTATTTTCTGAAGGCAGCTCTTTTCTCCTTTATCCTCCCTAACACCTCCTTGTTAACCAAGCCTGGCCTCTTAGAACTGGCCTTGTTGCTTTGGATATTTGTGCAAGCACTGGTGGCCCCAGCTATCCCCTGATTGATGATATCCCATTTCCAGTTAGCATCCATGTGAGGGTATATGTCCTTCATCCTCCAAAAGTCTGCCTGCCTGAAATCTAGCACAGCCCTGGTTCTGGCTGTCTCCTTGCCCATATCGAGTGAGAACCACACTGTGTGGCAGTCACTCCCTGCCAGGGTCTACTCCACCCCAAATCTCGGACATTCTCACCGTGTGTCAGCATGATATCCAGTATGTTCCTCTCCCTGGTTGGCTCCTACACCATCTGTACCAGAAAGGCACCCTGGAAGTCCTCCAGGATGACCTGTTCCATGCCACTTGAGGTGGCTGGGGTGCTCCAGTCTACCCCAGGCAAGCTGAAGTCCCCCACTATCATGGTACTACCCCTTGAAGTGACCCTCCTAATCTGCTTCCCCAACTCCCTATAGGGGTGGGCTAAAGTGGGGTTTTCCACCTTGGCGGAATTTACGTGAAAATCAGGGAAATTTCGCAGAAGTTTCTGAACTTCCACCTGTGGAGGAGCAGAAAACGGCCACAAAAGTTATATTTCACCCGGGTACACAAAAAAATAGGCCCTGGTGGATAGTGGTCCCTCCCCATCCAAAATAAGCCCTGGTGGCTAGCGGTCCTGCCCCCCACTGGATCACCCGCCGGATCTGAAAAAAAAAAACAGTGGTTGCGATCCCTCCCTCCACCCCATCACCTTCCCAACAATTGCCCTGATGGGTAGTGGTCCATCCTCTCCACCTCACCCACCCAAAGTGTCCAGTAACCAGTCCAGTAGCTGCATTGATCTTTTTTGGTGTTCATTTGGTGGTGGGTTTTGCTGGAGTGTTTGCCTGGATACTTTTTATCTGTTAGCATGCCCAGCCATGGGGCGGTCTTGGTTCTCTGTAGTGTACTCACTCCACCTGGCTTTTGAAGCTGCCGTTGTCATGACATTATGTATGTTTCTTACACCCAGTTGAGTGCCATTTAGCAACAGGCAGCTCAAGAATAAACATGAGTCATAACCTCCCTGTAGCCTATTTGTGGGGCAGCAAATGTTTCAACTTTATCTGCTGTTGCCGGTACGTCCTTGAATTATAAACACTATTTCTCTTAAGATAAAAATCAATCTAATCCATATAATTAATGTTATTATCAATGGCATCATTAAAGGGTAGGTGTGAGGTCAGTTTCAGAACAGGTCAGGGTCGTCAGGTAGAAAGTGACTCCTCAAAGCTCTGTTTACGAGGACCCCTGCTACAGTCACTTCCCCATTCTTATGAGTATATAATCATGTTATACTTATTGCTGAATATTAACAAAATTACAGAACATAAACCAAAACATCTTAAATTTGGTTTGTTTAGACTTAAATCTCTTTGTCATTAAACATATTAATCTAAATGCATAATGAAACATACTTCAATAATAAAAATAAAAAAAACATTTACAGGAGCATTAAATGCAGTACTCTAAACTGTAAATTGGAAGCTCTCAAAGAAAAAGATTTAAAAATTAGAGTGGCACACCATAACCTTTGCAGAATATGTAAAAAATTAATGCATTCCCAGCAGACTATGAATTCTAATAGAGCTTAATGTTGCTTTCCACTGCCTAATTTTGAAAGACATTTGGAATGCAATAAGAGGTCAGTTGATTTCATGGTAGAAGTCACAGAGTCTAAAGTACCTAGAAAACTACCGACCGATTGCCATTCTCTCTACTCTCAATAAAATACTTGAGAATATTGTTGCCCCCCCCCAGGTTTTGGAATATCTGCATCGTCACAATCTCCTGTCTCCTGCTCAGCATGGTTTCCGAACAGGTCACAACACCATAACTGTGCTTCTTCAACTATCAAATGACGTCCTAACGGCTGTGGATAAGGGCTTGCTCACGGAGGCCATTTTTATTGACCTCACGAAGGCCTTTGATCTAGTGGATCACCCTCTACTACTTTCCAATCTATCCTCCATGGGCTTCTCCCAGACTGCCATCTCCTGGTTTGATAGCTATCTCACTGGGAGAATGCAATTTGTTCAAATTGATACTGCTGTCTCTGACCTTGCCCCCACCTGTGTTGGAGTTCCCTAGGGATAGATTCTTGGCCCTCTCCTTTTCTCTCTTTTTATTAACAACCTGCCCTCACTGCCCTGTTCCTCCTCTATGATCCTGTATACTGATGATATGGTGCTTCTCTCTAGTGGTAGAGACTTCTCATCTATACAAGCAAATCTTCAAGTGGATTTTGACTGTTTACATGGTTGGCTTCTACATAACAAGTTCCTACTAAACTCCCAGAAAACCGTAGCCATGCTTTTTGGCTCCCCCCATAGAATCAAATCCTGTATCATGGCCCTTTCAGTCCTACGTCTTGACAGCTCCCCGTTGGAACTTATTGAGTCTTTTAGGTATCTAGGAGTTGCACTCGACCCATCTCTGGATTTTGACCTGCACATTGCTGCTACCTATAAGGCGGTAAACACCAAACTGGGACTTGCTTATAAAATCAGGTCCTCCCTCAATGATACCGCTTGGCTTGCTATTGCACAAAGTTTTCTCCTTCCTTATCTTACATACTGATCCCTGGCTTACCTCGATGCAAGCAAAGGAGCCTTCCAGAAGTGGAGCAACTGCTTTAACAGCATATGCAGATTTGCCTTTTCTGCTCACAAGCTAACTCATCGTTGTCAACTCTATTCCAGACTGAGCTGGATCTCCCCTTCATCATATAGTCTCTATTCTGCTGGCTGCCTGATTGATAATATAATTGGAACGGGGACTCCTTTGTACCTCTCAAGGCTGCTTACCCATTCTACTCAAGCCTATCACCTTAGGTCATCGGTACAAACTCCTTTGGAAATTCCTAGGTGTTTCACCAAAAAGGGTGAACTCTCCTTTGCAACATTTGCCCCTTACCTTTGGAACTCCCTCGCCCAAACAGATCAAACTCTCCAGATCCCACCAGGCCTTCAAACTGGGATGTCGCACCCACCTACTTGATTCTAACATCTGTTCCAGCACTGAAACTTGAGACTTACTCCTAGTCATTTTTCTCCTGATTATAGCACTTACTGTCTCTGCATTTCTGTTACTCACCAGTTCCTACTTCCCTCACTTGTCCTATTGCTATAACTGTTATTGTTTTTCAGTACTTGCTGCCTGATTTCAGTTAGTACTTTCGTTACGTCTGGTGCAAGTAGCGTAACTTATGTGTTGGTTTGTCTCTGTGGAATTGGTTTGCTTTTAGTCTGTAAACATTGCAATGTTTTTTTGTTCTCTCTCATGCTGTGCCATGTACACTGTCACTCCTGTTTGTACCTTGTTTCTCCTGTTATGTACTCTCCTGGGTCGTGCCAGAATATAGGCAATACTCTTGTCTAATGCATTTACCAGGTAATCAAAAACTAAATAAATAAATAAATAAATGAGGCATGAGAAAGACATGGATTAAAGGTTGAAACTGAATATATACAAGCTCTGCCCACAGAGTTGTTGACCTTAGAAGAGCTGAGTAAAACTATTGAAAAAAAATCAGAAAAGATCTTGAATTTCAATCTTGGATTACAATACCTTTGAGCGGGAGACCACTCTTTTACAAAGGTTCCACGTCGTAAAGGGTGGGTATACATACATTGTGGGTTTAGGAGTATCAAGCTAGGTGAGTCAACATAAACAAAAATACATTGTAAATAGGAAACAGATGGTTTTAACACTAGGATAATTCAGGTAACAGTAGCAGCCTAGGTGACATTGTCAGGTAAAAGACAGTAAGCCGCTATCCAGAAAGGAGAGTAGGGGGCACTGAGTCGGGGGGGGCATGATGACTATTTAGAGGGAGGTGGGAGAGGAGAGTGCAGGGTATTGCAGGGCAAAAATGGGGACAATTCAGGGTAGAAGGACGAAGTAGGAGTAGTGAGGAGATGGTAATAACCTGAAAGGTGAATAAGACCGAGGTCAGAAGTGGGTGTGTGTGGAGTAATTAGTAATTAGATTTCAGGAGGACCTTAAAAAACCATAACTTGAAGAAATACAGAAGGGACACCCTTGATTATAAGGACAAGCAGGTTTACAGTTGGCGTAGTAACAAAGGAAAACAGGGTTTCTAAAACAGGCATTTTCAGATAGTCGGACATCATCTGAAGAGGAAGCAACCCAAGACAGGAGATCTAACCAGCAGCAGCAACTTCAGCCTTTTTTTAGGCAGACCTCAAAGGAATCCACCACAGAAGGTCCCCATACCAAAACAACACAAGCAGAGTCAAGTTAGAACTCTACAAGTAGAACAGAACAAATGGGAGAAAGCCACTACCTCAGGACAGAGGGTACAGAAACAGAATCAATGAAAGCTGTCAATGAATGAGCACGTTCTTGTACAAGAACATGCTTATTCATTGACAGCTCAGTGGGCGGGCCGGCCATGATGGAGAAAGGAGGGCTGTGCCAGTCCACCCACTGGGGTTCAGGATGGGGGTGGGAGTGGGGTGGTGGGACACCTGCTGGGGTGGGGGGCACCAGATCACCAGGGAAT
This sequence comes from Neoceratodus forsteri, assembly GCA_016271365.2. Classification (NCBI taxonomy): domain Eukaryota; kingdom Metazoa; phylum Chordata; order Ceratodontiformes; family Ceratodontidae; genus Neoceratodus; species Neoceratodus forsteri. The sequence continues at coordinate 1,476,387,009 of CM057453.1, read as the reverse complement.
TAAATATATATATTCAGGGACTGAGGATCGGGGATGGGGAGGGGGAGTTGAAACCACTAGACCACCAGGGATTTTTTTTAAACAGTATGGACAGAGATAGGGATGGGGAGGTTACTGGACACTTTGGGCAAGTGAATGTGGAGTGGAGGGACCACTAGCCACCGGGGCAATTGTCGGGACGGTGATGGGGTAGGGGGAGGGATCGCAACCAACGTTTTGTTTTTTTTTCAGGTCTGGCGACTGATCCGATGAGGGGAGGGACCACTAACCACCAAGGATGTTCTGTGTACTTGTGGGGCAGGTGGGAGGAGGGACCACTAGCCACCAGGGCTTATTTTTGAAGGGAATTGGGATGGCCATGTTGCAGCAATCACAAGTGGAATTTCTGTGAAAGTTCGGAAATGGATTTCCGAACTTTCGCAGAAGCGAGTCAGACTTTCGCTTGAATTTCCTCTCCAAATGTTTTTTTTTCACACACGTCTACTCCCTATCAATATCTTTGCTTTGAGATGGTGGTCTTTACACCACCTCCAACCTAACCCTATTCCCTTTTGTGTCCTGGACTTGTACCCATAATGCCTTTGGCCTAGCCTCCTTTCCCTCCTCCCTGCTACATAGCATCCTTTCCCTTACATAAATAGCCACCCCTTCCCTTTTTCCCTCTCCTTCTGATACAGCCTGCACCCTGGGACCACCAGGTCCCAGTCTTTCTATTGTGTGGCCCATGTCTCTGTGATGGCCCATATGTCCACCTCTCCTTCTGCCATCAATGCCTGCAACTCGGCGGTCTTGGTCTCCAGGCTCCTCGCATTCAGGGAAACCACCCTCCAGTATGTACCTTGCCTTTCCTTGCCCATCTGTGAACCTTTGTCACCCTCCTTATGTGTCTTCCCCCCTCCCCGGACCCTCCTTATCATCTGGGGGGGGAGAGACCTATCAGTCTCCCTGGTTTGGAGACATAGTTTGTCTTCCAGCCTATTGCCCCCCCTTTAGTTTAACCTAGTTCTAGTTGCCGTATATTCCCCCAGCCTCTGCTTCAGGACTGCTGAGCCCTTCCTACTGAAATGCAACCTGTCCTGGGCATACAGGACCTTGTTTTCCCATATTCTTCTCCATTCTCCCACCAGACTGTACCCCATGGACTTACACCATGTCCCAAGCCGTGTATTAAACTCTGCTATCCTGTTTCCTGATCGCACTCATCCTGGGGACTGGGTTCTGAGAAAGAAACTGATTTCCCTGCCTTGTCGCATAGTCTCCCCAGCTCCCTGAACCTTTCCTGCACCTCCTTGACTGTGCTTTCTTCCAGATCATTTCTGCTCAGGTGCATCACATCTCTTCTGAATCTGCCCCCCTCCAGTTTCACAGCATGTCCCCTTGTTCTTGAGCACCTTTTTTCAGAAAAATACTTTCCTCCTGTACCTTATTTACCCCCTTTAGGTATTTAAAGGTCTCCATCATATCCCCCCTCTCCTGTCTTCCAGGATGTATATATTGAGTTCCCTTAGTCTCTTCTCATAGGGCTTCTGCTGTAGATCCTGCACTTTTTTTACTTGTCCTCCTGTGAACCGCCTCCACTCTATGTCCTTCCTGAGATGTGGTCTCCAGAAATGTACATAGTATTCCACATGAGGTCTCACTAAATATCTATACAGAGGTAACACCACCTCGTTCCTTCCACTGGTGAACCCTCTCACCATGCACCCTAATATCCCACTACCCTTCCCAACTGCCTTGTCTCACTGGTGGGTCACCTTTAAGTCATCAGAGATGATAACACCCAGGCCTCTTTCCTGCATGGTGGTCGTCAGTACCACTCCCCCCATTTTGTACTCTGCCCCTGGGTTTCTGTTTCCGAGGTGCATTATTTTGCACTTTTTCACACTGAAACCCAGCTGCCATACTCTTGACTACTTCTCAAGTTTTTCCAGGTCCCTGTTCATCTTTTACATACACACACACACACACACACACGCACACACACACACACGGAGTGTCCATGCTATTGCAGATTTTTGTGTCATTTGCAAAGAGGCAAACCTTCCCCTATAGCTCTTCTGCAATGTCGCTTATAAAGACATTAAAGAGGACCGGTTCCAGCACTGATCCCTGAGGCACCCCGCTGGTCACCCTCCCCTCTTCGGAGTAAAATCTGCTTAGCTCCACCCTTGTCTCCTATCCCTTAACCAATTTCTTACCCAGTTTATCACCCTTGGATCCACTCCTAAGCTCCCCAGCTTGTCTAATAGCCTTCTGTGTTGAATGGTGCTGAATGCCATATTGAAATCTAGGTATGCCACATCCGCACCCCCTTGATCTAATTTCTTAGTCACCCAGTCAAATAAATCTATCAGATTCATTTGACATGACCTCCCTCCTGTGAATCGATACAGTCTCGGTCATGTAATCGGTTTGATTCAAGATATTTCACTATCCTGTCCTAAAAGCAGGGATTCCATTAACTTCCCACCACTGAGGCTAGGCTGACTGGTCTATAATTGCCAGGCTTCTCCTTGCTATGATTTTTGTGAAGAGGGACTACTTCTACCCTCCTCCTCCAGTCCTCCAGAATTCACTCCTGTTTCTAGTTAGCTGTTAAATAGGACTCAGAGGTGCAGCCAGTACCTTCCTGAGCTCTTTAAGTACCCTAGGATACAACTCCTCTGGTCCTGTTGCTTTGTCCACTTTCAGATCTGTGAGTCCCTTTAGGTCTCTCTCCTCTGAAAAAGGACTAGTGTCCAGCTCCCTCCTTTCAGAGCTCCTATTACTTTTTTTGGCCCCTTCCCTTTTCCTTTCACTGTGAACACTAAGCAAATGTATTTGTCCAGTATGTCTGCCATTTTGTCTCCCCTCTGTACAGTCCCCAACCCCCCATCTCTATTTAACCTTACAATCCCTCCCCTGGGCCTCCTCTTTTCACTTACATACCTAAAAAATGTCTGGTGCCCTTTCATTACTTCTTGGGCTATCCTCTCTTCAGTTTGTGCCTTTGCGATCCATACTGCTTTTCCTGTTTCTCTCTGTTTCTCCTGATACACCTCCCAGTCCTCCCCTCTGTGTTTCCTTATGTCTTCTGAATGCAACCATTTTATCCTTCACCTTTTCAGCCATATCTTTTGAGAACCACAGTGGTCTCTTTTTCATCTTTCCTTTACTCACTTACTTAATGCGCAAGTTTGTAGCCTTCAATGTGGTCCTCTTTGCCAGCCCGACGGCACAGCAGTAGAGTTCCCACTTGTGACACTGCTGACCCTGGTTCAGCACTAAGCCTGGGCAGTCAGAGGGCCGGCCAGGTGGAGGGTGAATGAGCATCTCACAGACTGCTCTTCACCTCCAGGGAGGGGGGTTGTGGTGCTTGGGACAGCAGAGACTGGGTGTACACCTGGCCAGGACCACACAAAATCAGGGTAACGCCAGCAGCGGACATCTGCAGGGCATGTACTGGGGGGCATGCATGCCTGTGCACTGACGTCATTGCACATCTATGCCGGTGGGAGGAACCAACACATAGTAAAACCCTGTGCGGCAGCGCTACATGACAGCACTTTGAGCCCTGCTGAATGATGCTGCAATGCATAAGTCTCGGGTGGACCATAGGTGGATCTCAATTTATCCTTCGGGAGCCCCACCATAGGGAGTAAGCTGCGGGACTTTCAACATGGGCAGCTGAGGCGAGAGAGGTGAATGGACAGAGTTGGGGTAATTAGCCCGCCTGCAGCCAGAGAACTAAATAGAGTTAGAAAAAAATATGGCCCTCTTTAGCTTTGAACACTGTTCCTCCACCCCATCTAAATCAACTCCCCCTGCCAGACCATCCCTGTGGCATTCACCCATCTTTATAAAATCTGCCCTCCTGAAGTCTAGGACCCTCACCCAGTACAGTATATATACTGTATGTTAATATATATTGTTCTTTCATAGTCTTTCCTTGTTGTCCAGGAATTTTGTTAAATGGTTGTCCTCATCTATGCCATCCAGTGGCTCCCCCTCCTGAGCTCTGTTCTCTTCTGTTAGTGTTCTCAGTGGTGCTGGGTGCTGCCTAGCTGGAACATATCATGGCACCAGGTGCACAGTGATTCTGCCTAAGTTGTCTCCCTCATGCTCCTTACACCATAGCTTGATGGCTGGTACATGGCCATACCAGTATGTATATATATCATTCCTTGTCAGTCTTGCCCTGGGATCCCATAAATCAGTTGTCCATTCCCGTGGTGAGTGTGGATGCCCCTCCTCAGCCCTGTTCCCTTCTGTTACTGTTGTCAGAAACACTGCCTAACCCTTCACCCTAATTGCATGGCTGTGACACATGCAAGAACTGGTTTTAGCAGTTTCAATGTAGTTGGCATCACTGTGCCTTGTGACCGATGGGGTGCCAGAGAGCCTGCTGTGTATCCACTACCATACTGAAACTGTGACAGCTGCAGGGGTTGACACACACAGTACATGGTGCCATGCCATGCCATGGTCTAAGCCCTAGGCACATGACACTACTGCTGATGTTGTCCCCCACCGTCTTATCCTCATGCCTAGATGATTACTTTATGGCCATGCCAATAGGAATATGTATAACCATTCTTCTCTGGTTTTCCCTGGTGGTCCAGTAGCCCTATAAGACTATGAATTGGTTGTCCACATCACTAGCAGCCATTTAATCACCTCCTCTATAACTCCATTCCCTTCATTTATGAATTTTCTACCTCACAAGGCTGCAACCTCTGCAAGAAATGCTTTTTGCAGTCCTACCAGTTTAAGAGTTGCTGCATCTTCTGACCATTGGGGGGGGGTAGGGGTTGGGGTTGCTGGTGCATAACACAGCACCTCCATGCATACCAGCCAATTAAGTCAGAGTCCTATGTCCTTTATACAGTATACCAAATTACATATACCCTGCCAGTGTAAAGTATCATGGGAAGTATATGCAAATGACCATGCATATCCTTCACACGATGCTTTGCATTAGTGAGGTATTTGTAATTTTTTTTTTTTTTAACTTGCTTTTGTTGCCAGTGTCCTTCCAGTATAAATCTTGTTTCACTGATTTTTCACTTAAGTTCTTTACTTTCAAAATGCTTTTCTATTTTGGTTTTACAATGACCTAAATAAGTGAGATTACAAGGCTGGCTCCTTCTTTATGTGGCTGCAATAATAGGAGACCCATATACAGTTGCAATGATGGGTGGTACTTTTCTGGGGGTGATACAGAGCTCCTTTTAGCGACACTCAGTGATATATTCTGTCTTCTGGCTGGGGCCCACCTTTACTAATGCAGATTGTTTGTCTAGACATTAATGGGAACACAAAGACTGTTTGACCAGTATCATGCTGGATTGTGACAATGTATGGTTTGGTCCATGGCATGACACAGTTGCATGGTGCTCCTGTCAAAGGTTCATCCTCTTCCACCATACCTTGATGGAAGTTTGGTGGTTATGCCAGTCTATATGTATATATGTGTATATATATATATATATATATATATATACATGTTCATTGCAAAAACCGTTATCAAATTTGTTCCCATAGACGCCATATGGCATCGGAACCATCCATTGCTGGAATGCACCCAAAATGGCCACCGGGAGCAGATGAGTTAACGCAACAGTTAGGGTTCTTACTAAAGTGACAAAAGCAGGGAAATGGGGTGTTAGGGTTTCCAACCCTAACACCCCACACCCACCCTGCAGAAACTGACAGGTGTTGGGAAGAAGTTCCTTGGAGTCATCAGCTCTAATGCTTACCCCATTCCATAAGTAAATAAGCTGAGATGGGCACAGTATAAGAGAATGGGATGAGCATTAGGGCTGATGACTCCAAGGTACCCACCTGATGCCTGCCAGACTGCAGGCTGGGGGTGGGGGTGTTAGGGCTGACGACTCAAGGCACACCCCCCTGATGCCTGTCAGTCTCTGCAGGGTGGGTGACCCTAACACCCCATTTCCCTGCTTTTGTCACTTTAGTAAGAACCCTAACTGATGCATTAATGAAGTTTTTTGCAATGAATGTCCATACTTTTTCAGATAGTATAATCATATCTTTATTTGTCTGTGACTGATACATACGTATATGTATGTAGCCATGGAAAGACAGGGCACTCTGAGCCCTGTGCTTCCATTCATAGGATAACAGTGACTAACTTGTCAGTATAGCCATCTTATTACCCCACTTCATGTATAGAAAATTGTGGAATCCATGCCAAAACATAATCCTGCACAACTGCAATGCCATTCCGTGCCACAGGTGCAAAAACATATTTTGGGCAGGATTTGAAAAATGACAGCTATGACATACATGAGGTCGGGTAATAAGAAGGCTATGTTGAAAATCTGGGGTAAAAAAATATTTAAAATATCCGAAGTTACGAGCAGGTGTACCGAAATTGCAATGAATGGTCATAACTTAGGCATTTTTTCATATTTTGACCCCAAATTTTGAACATAATCTTCTTATTAACCCACTTCATAAACTCCATAGGTGAAAATGTTCAAATCCATGCCAAAACGCCATACGAACATACGAAATTTGCCAGCAGATAAAGGCCTAGAGGTCTATCAAGTCTGCTTGAATGTGCAGCTAGCACCCCTTATTCTGCAGCTGCCCCTCCCTTCCACCCTTCCCCTTCATTAACCCTCCCTTTGTCCTGTCCCATCCTCGTTTGAAGCAGTCCACTGTTCTACTGGATACCACTTTGCAGGTAATGCATTCCACCCAGCCACCACCCTCTCTGTAAAAAAATGTCTCCTCATCTCCCTCCTGAACCTTCCTCCCTCCAGTCTCATATCATGGCCCTTGGTGTCCCTCCCTTCCCCTCTTTTACTTTGAATAGCCCCTCTGTACCTGTCTTGTTTATTCCTTTCATGTATTTAAAGGTTTCAATCATGTCCCCTGTCCCTCCTGTCCTCCAGTGAGTACATGTTCAACTCCCTCAACCTCCTCTCGTATAATAAGTCCCCAGCCCTTGATCATCTTTGTCACCCTGTGCTGCACCCTCCAGTAACTTAATGTCCTCTCAGATACGGGCACCAGTACTGCATGCAGTACTCCAGGTGCAGTCTAACTAATGACCTATACAGTGGCAGAATCACCTCCTCCTCCTCAAGGATATACCCTTGCAATACAACCCAGCATTTTGTTGGCCTTGCAGCTGCCTTCCTACATTGTGCCGAGTTGTTCATTGACCCTGTAATGAGCACCTCAGATCCTTATCCTCCTCTGTCTGGACTAGCTGCACTCCCTCCAGCTGGTAACTCCTCCTTGGGTTCTTCATCCCAAAATGCAGCACCTTGCACTTTTTGGCATTAAACCCCAGTTGCCAGGTGTCTGACCAGGTTTCAAGCTTTGCCAGATCATCCTGCAACCCCTGCCATCCCCTAGGTCATCCACCACTGCTCCTACCTTGGTATCATCAGCAAACAGACTGATCTTGCTCTTGATGTCCCATGATATGTCTGCAATGAATATCCCAAACAACACTGGTCCCAACACCGAGCCCTGTGGAACACCGCTCGTCACTACCCTTGGGTGTGAGAGCTCCCCACCACCACCACCTCTGTTGCCTTCCTGTAGCCAGTTTCCTACCCATCTCACCAGCTTTGCACCCGCCCCTGTGCCTACTAACTTACTTCCCAGCCTTCCATGCGGCACCGAGTCGAATGCCTTACTGAAGTCCAGATACAGGACATCCACTGCATGGCCCCTGTCCAGTTGCCTAGTTACCCAGTCATAGAACTCCACCAGGTTGGTTTGGCAGGATCTGCCCCATATGACGCCATGCTGTCTGCTGTCCTGTAGTCCTTTGGCCTCTAGGATTGCCACCAGCCTCTCCTTCAGGATAGTCTCCATTATCTTACCCATGATGGATGTGAGGCTCACTGGTCTGTAGTTTCCCGGTTCATCCTTGGGGCCACTCTTGTGGAGGGGCACCACATGAGCCATCCTCCAGTCCTGAGGTACATACCCTGAATGTAGTGAGGCATTAAATAGGTCTGCCAAAGATCCCGCAAGGACCTCTGCCAGCTCCTTCAGTACCCTGGGGTGGATGCCATCTGGGCCTGGCATCTTGTCCACCCTCAGTGCCTTCAAACCCTCCTGAACTCTGCCCTCCATGATTTCCCCATTCTGCGCCACAGGTGCGAAAACATGTTTTGGACAGGATGTGAAAAATGACAGCTGTGCTGTTCATGAGGTGGTGTGAAAAAATGACTATGCTGAAAATTTGGAGTCAAAATATTTAAAATTAACAACTTTTTGCACATGTGTAGAAACATTTCAATGACCGCTCATAATTTGGCCAGTTTTAGGGATTTTCTCAACAGTTTGAACATGGGTTTTGAACTCCACCTCATGAACACTTGGCACTGCTTATCAGTCCCAAAGGTGATTTCGTGCAGCGACCGCAAAATCACCTTTTGGGCCTGATTAACAAAACTACAGTGACAATGTTCATGAGGTGGGATCCCAAAAGCCCATGTTGAAAATTTGAAGAAAAAATTCCAAAAAACAGCAAAGCTGTGAAGATAAGTTGAAAACACCATTGGAATACATTATATGGTGCTTACCTTTATTCCTCAGTTTGTGGTTTGGCTTTGGAGATTGCAGATGTGTCCTGGTCCACAGAAGATGACTGCATCCAACCTCCGGTAGTAAGTATAGGGTAAGGGTGTGTGTGAGGTGGTGGGTCCTCAGTGGGAGGGTTGGGATGGGGGGAGGGGTTCAGCGGAGACAAAGGACGGTTTTCTTTGTTCCAGGTAAAAAAATAAATAAATAAAAGATGCTGCAGGACCGTTTTCTTTTTTAGCTAAGAGAGTATGAAAAGTATTTGGGATACTGGAAGTGTGCTCCCCAGTGTCCCCCCTGCTGAAGGGTAATAAAATATTTAATATAATTTGGGGACACTGGGAGTGGGCTCCCCAGTGTCCCACATTGCAGGGAAGGGGAGTAATAAATACATTATAAAAATAAGTTGGGGACACTGGGAATGGGGAGGCCATGTGAATGCCAACATGGGGATTGGGCACCCCAATGTCAGCAATTATTGCTACAATAATGGGCGGGGGGTGAGGAGGGGCATCTGACACCAGGAGTAGACATCCCAGTGTTGGATTTTTATTATATAAAGAAATAAAGAAGGGGGGTGGTGATAGGAGGGTGGGGGTGCCACTTAACACCAGGGAAAGGGCTCACTTGTACAACTGCAGCCGGTAGCATGAGTTCCAGCTATGGCTACAAAAGTCAAGAAAATCCCGCTGTTCTCGTACAGAGAACACGTGGGAAGCACTTCTCTCAGTAATGTAGCAACCAGAGATTTTATGAATAATTTTAAAAAAGAAACATGAGAATGTGCTAAACTGGTGCCCTTTAGCTATGTTCTCATATTTATTTTTTAAAATTAGTTAATTTTTTTGTGTTTTGCTTGTTTTGTTTCACTTGCTAAGTGGGAAAACAAAATGACTGACACACAAAAAAGAATTCCCCACCTGCGACACAGGATGACCCTGTCTGTGAAAAGAGGTTCTCTCCTGCGACATAGACTCCATTTTCATGCAACTCCTGGGACATAGGAGCCATCTTCAAGCAGGACCTCTATTTTTTTCCCATAGGAAATAATGGGAAATTCAGCTTTTAATAACTCTGGAACAGATTAATATGTTTCCACCAAACCATCAAAAGGCACATCTGTGAGGCCAAGGCTTTCTACTCTGAACATCTCAGCCCAGAAGCTAAAGCCGTTTCTGAGATACAGGTGAACAGAAAAAACAGCAACAAACACAAAAAAATCTCTATTTCTTCAACACTCTGTATCTCAGACACCACACCAGGGATTCGAAACAATTTGCCACATCAACAGACCTGCCCCAGCAGTGATGCATGCCAAATATCATGGACATCCATCAAACCATTCCAAGGTTGTTAAGCTGCAAACATTGGCCTTTAACATTAAACACTCTCATTAAGTGTAACTATACTGGCACTACCGCACTAGTATGATACGATTCCTTGCTAAGCTGGGGAGGGGTGGGAGGTGCTGGTCAGGGATTGCGCTGGGCTGCCTCTTCGTTCACCACCAAAACTGCCATACACAGATGAGTAGTGCTATCCTGCGCGAAACACAGAGCTCCTTTTACTGCCACTCACTAAAACTGCCATGCATAGCCAGTCTGTCAACGTAACAGTAGGATTACCGCTCATGACACCGGCAATGAGCCAGGACCATTGGGAGCTGTCTGGGGAGGAGAAGGATCGAGCAGCCCAGAGGACACTGCCCTCCTCTGGGGAGGGAAGGAGGGTACCATCCTCAGCCTCAATACTATGACCTGGGTGACCACAGATGGTAGTGCAGATGGTTGGCGGGTGGCAGTTTGTGCAGCAGCAAGCCATGATGTCCTCAGCAGAGGCACCCCCTGGGGCAAAGTGAAATTAGATAGAAAAATACCTCATTGTGGCAGAATGCTCATTCCACAATGTTCATGCCCTGATCTTCGGGTTCTTTTCTGTAGATGATTATGTGGATAGCCCAGAACAGTTGCTGTATTGGACTGTCCTCTGTATGCAAACTGTAACTACTGTGCAATATATGAAAATTTATTTGTTTTGGTTTTTTGTTATTTTCTTATTTATTCCTCCTTACTCTACCTCGGCTCTGGTCTCCTTGGGAGCACCAAGGAGTCATCCCCCTGCGATCCGCTCCTACCTGGTCAGTCCTCCTTTGCCCATGTAGCCTTGGTTTACCCCCCGGGTGGTGACGAGGTGGGCCGCTACACCCTGACACTGCAGTAACGTCGGGAGGGAGGGTGCCAGGAGGGCAGCCACAAACCGGGGGCAAGCTCTGGTGCTCCGTCTCCACCGGAGCCGAGATGTATTTTCCCCTTTTTCCTGGGAAGTGGCCGGTGCACTGACGTCAAGGCGTATTCTGATGTCTGCCACTCCCCCCACTCCTATACCTGCTCCTTTGGCTGTGTCTCCAGCTTCCGCCAGAGAGCAGTCGAGCACCGTATAGGGACCCCTGTTCCTCCCAGGAGATGAGAGCTGTCCTCCGGACGCTCTATCATCTCCCTCCCCTGCTGACCCCCAGCAACCCGGGCTTGTTCCCAAACCCGGGTCTCTGGCGTGGCGTGAGGTGTGGCGTCCAGCACCTCAACCCTCAGTGCCACCGGGCCAGTAAAAATGTATTTGCAATGAAGTGTTGGTAAAAAAAAATCTTGAAAAGCATATTGGTGTGCTTGTGTGTGAATTGATCGACACTGCTAAAAAGCCACACCCCTGATAAACTGAAGTTTTTGGGTGGACCGGATGCAGTTCCCTCTTAGCAGGGTTCCAGTACGGACTGAAACCAAAAATTGCCCTTTGCCTTACTTGAACTTTCCATTGCATTGGCTGTGTTTTAATTTTTGAAATGGATGTGTAGATAATGCCTTTGCTTCTTCTTCAGATATGGAAAAGACACCCTGTTCTTGTCAAATTTTCCACCTTCAGTTTTAGCATATGTATCTATTTTTCTGAAAACCACACAGCATGAAACACATTACTCAAATCCAGTATTTCTTTCTCTGCTTCCTGTTTAATGTGAGGTTTTGTAAAAGTTTTTCTTTGTTTGGAGCACTGTCATTGGGGGGCAGCCACGGCGGGACAGGTGGATCCTGGAATTCATGGTGGCAGGTCAGAAGGGGCCACCACACTTACCCTGGCACCCACCCTGTGGAATTCTCTACCTCATCAGATATGAGATTGCCTGACTGTGGAAAGTTTTAAAAAACAGTTAAAAACATTCCTCTTTAACCAAGCATTCTCGGGGATTTGATAACTAAGGGTTATTTATGGTCATTATATTTATTGTTTTAATATGGCTTATATTTAAAGTGTTTGAATTATTGTAAAAGCACCCTGAGCTTGGGAAGGGTGCTTTAAACAAATACATTTTTACTTTACTTTACAAAGGCATAGAAAAAATCTCCATGAAAAATACTGTTTCTTTGTCCTTGCATGGACTTTTTATGTGGTAGCTGTCAGAGCTGCTGACTCAATGTGTTCCTGGCTACCAGCTTCAATCTGTTAGTTCTTGAGGGCAGTGGGTGCAAGTGCTATCTTTACACCATCTCTGAAATGACCTCCCCTGTGGCTTACATAGAATTGTGATTATTTCATTCATAATGTCACAATTAAAGTATTCCTGTTTGAAACTGCACTGAGCAAGGTTTACATTCGCTCTGCTTTTGGTATGTTTTAGTTAATTTGCTATTATATGGCTATGAGGTGAGAATTATTATTAACATTATTAATAGTTCTGCTTAGCACCTTTACCTTTCATGGGAATTAATATCTTGAAACATTCAGATGTTTAGTTACACAGTTATAATTGTGACTCCAGGTACAAATAGGTACTGTACATAGGTGTAGTCTACATGTATTTCCCACCTGCGACACAGGATGATGCTGCCTGCGAAAAGAGATTCTCTCCTGAGACATAGACTCCATTTTCATGCAACTCCTGGGACATAGGATCCATCTTCAAGCAGGACCTCTATTTTTTTCCCATAGGAAATAATGGGAAATTCAGCTTTTAATAACTCTGGAACAGATTAATATGTTTCCACCAAACCTTCAAAAGGCACATCTGTGAGGCCAAGGCTTTCTACTCTGAACATTTTAGCCCAGAAGCTAAAGCCGTTTCTGAGATACAGGTGGACAGAAAAACAGCAACAAACACAAAAAAATCTCTATTTCTTCAACACTCTGTATCTCAGACACCACACCAGGGATTCAAAACAATTTGCCACATCAACAGACCTGCCCCTAGCAGTGATGCATGCCAAATATCATTGCCAGCATCTCTTATGATTATAAGAGTGCTATCCCTATTCATTGGGTGAGGGAACTGTGAAGGGAAGTTGAGCAGCTCTGGCACACAGAGGGTTTGAGAAGGCACTCATAACTATAAGAGATGCTGGTTTTGTACAGATAAACAAAGTGCAATGCAAATGTTTGTGCTGCTCTTTCCCCTGCATTCCTCCCTGCACCTGCAACATTGAGATAGATAGCAAGCAGTTCCGTAGGACTGAATATTGGGTCATGTCGGTGCAGTGCTAAGTGAATCTGCGCTCCTTTAACATGGACCAGGGCTGCATATGGCCCACAGGGAATAGTACTACCTGAAACAGGATAGTGCCAAGACCCTGTGGACTATATTCAGCCCGAGCACACAAGTAAACCCATTGGGCATGCAAGACACTAAGGGACAGCTTGCATGCCCATTTGGGGGCTCATTTGTATGTGCAGCAGCCCCTTGGTGCCATTTACACAATAAAAACTATACCTCTGATGGTCCACTGGTTCCCCCTCGTCACCCATTTTCACTATTGAAATCATCTTCCCCCCGGTAGCCTTCCACTCAACCTCCTGTTACATCCCACTCTCTCGCACCCCCCAACCCAGATGTTCAGGCTCACATCTGGCTGGTTACGAGCTGGCACAGCCTCCTCTCACCTCCATGGCCAACACTGTATGAGGTGTCAATGAATGTATATACTGTAGAAATAGCTGTTTCTACAGTATACATGCTCACTGACAGCTCATGTGGTGGCTGACTACAGAGGTGAGAGGAGGGCTATGCTGGTCGCTGTATGTAGATGTGAAGAGTGCTGGACACCCGGGCAAAGGGGGGTTGCGAGGGAGGTGGGATGTGAGTGGTCTGGTCAATTGGAGGGGCTGTTCTGTGGGAAGGGGACACTGGACCACCAGGGAAGGATTTCAATAGTAAAAATTGGTGATCAGTGGCTGGCCCGGTGGCGCTGAGGGCTGAGGCATTGAATGCCACACCTCGCACCATGCTGGTGACCCGAGTTCGGGAGCAAGCTCAGGCTGCCAGGGGTTGGCCAGGGGGGAGGGCAAGGAGGTGGATTGATCAGTCACAAGGCAGCTCTCCTCTCCGGGGAGGAACGTGGGGTTTCCATGGCTCTTGGCTGCCACCCAGTGGAGGCTAGGTGGCAGCATCAAGCCATGGGGGGGGGGAACCTGGCATTAGGCCAGGAGGGTGGAAGGGGCTGTCACCAGAGCCGCAGTTCACATGCGCGCCTCCAAGCGCATGAGCAACTGTGATCTGGGGTCCCGGTAATTAAGGGGCCAAAAATACAAATCGATGTCTCCCCCATTGCCAAGTAAGGCAAGGTGGCAGTGGGGGAGCAAAAAGCAGTACAGAAAAATGGGTGAGCAGGGGGTGGGAGAACCACTGGACCACCAGGGAATGATTTCAGTAGAAAAACAGGAGATCGGGGGCTGGGGGAACCACTGGACCACCAGGGCATTCTACCATTACAGAGAATGGGAGATTGGTGGTGGGCAGCTGCAGTGTAGCTGCCCTGTCTTTGAGGGGTGAGGGTGTGGGCTTAGCTTCTAGGTAAGAGGAGATTTTTGGTGGCAGTAAACAGCACCACTTGTGGGGCAGTTTACCTCTGCTGCAAACCTTTGAATATCCCAATGTGCCAGTATGCATGAGGGGACCCTTCACTTGCATAGGCTCAGTGGCATTTTAGTGTCTTGGTGCTGCCAGATTTGGGGGCACTCCCATGGCCTCTGAATATGGCCCCACCAGGAGCGCTTGTGCTAACCTGGGTTAGCACCAGTACTAACCTTTGAATATCAGACCCTTTCATTTTTAAAAAGTAGAACTTAAATATAAAATTAAAGTGTTTTAGTTTGCAGAAAATAAGAGACACCTCTGTGTGAGATATTAACTATGCCAACTCAGCTTAGAACTTTAGAATCTTAGAACTGTTTGCATGAGAAACCCTGTTATGGTTATAAGAGTACTGTACCTAAAATGTTTTGAAACAAACAATCCTTATTGGCTAAGAACAATGAAAGGATTTAGGATGATGAAATACATCCATTCAGCCCATCACGTTTACCTCAGTCCTCCTAAAAGTAATAACCTTAAATAGCTCATCTCTTCACCCGACTATTGATACTCTGAGCAACTAACTTTGAAAACACAGGCTAGTGTTGCTTTGTTTTTTCATTTTTATGCCATGCAATTTGTTTTTCTTCAATCCTGTTTAGGAGTCATTCGTCATGTTGGCGACGCTCTAAAGGACCACGCATCCAAATCGAGAGGAAGAATCTGCACGATTGGCATTGCCCCATGGGGAATTGTAGAAAACCAGGAGGACCTAATTGGAAAGGATGTAAGATTCAAACCATGACTTCTACCTTTCATTTTTCCATGTTGAATGGGCTATTATCACTCATGCAGAGTGTTTTGTGCTAGAGTCAGCTGTTGGTTAAGAATTGGCTGTAGTGTTCCACTGGAGTTATGCACCTGCTTTGCGGCAGCCCTCTCGAGTGGTAGTAGGATACTCAACACTGACAAATAATATAAAATATAAATTATATGTAACAGCTGCTGCTGAGGAATGTAAAACGTGTCATTGTTTCTCTACCTTTGTTCAGTAATGACATAATCTGCTCGGTAAAATTATTGAACAAACATGGAAAAATTACTGCCCTGTTCTGCAGTCCTCAACAGCAGTTATCATTTGTGTTTTCATACCGCATATTAATAGAAGCAGATTATAAGTCTAAACCTTACTTTAGTTTCTTTTTCATAAACTTAAAAATATTATGGAATTATTTTTAAAAAATGTTAAATGTTTGCCCAAAAAATTGGTTCAACTTGACTAGGCATGAGTGCCTTTCCTTGCTAACGGATATCTTACTGAATTTTGAGTTCTATTCCATAACGTTATGCTCTCTTCATGGTAATATTTCCTTAATAAAATTAAGTGTAGAGACCGCATGTAATGGGTTCATAACATATTGCTTGATAAAGGCAATTATAAATTTATTATGGGTGAGCAAATTACATTGGATTAATTTAAACAATTTTTCCACGTTTTGGCTTGGACCATAACTTACAAGTTTTCAGCATGGCACTGCCCCTCAAAATGGGACATTTAGTCTCAGTGGGCCTACCCAGTGAACTAAATTCAACACATAAATAAACAGGTAAATGACATTGGGTGGGCAAGTCTTATGTCCTGATGTCATAGACTTATGTACCTTTGGCCACCAGTATGTTTGTAAGGAGCTAGCGTTTATCGAAAGGACAAGTGCTTCTTAAGATGCACACTACAGCTCAAATGCAGTAGGAATTCTTAGCTCATCAGAATCGCAGATTTTCGTGCAGCAGGGCAGGGTCACTCACTCACAGACAGGCCCAGTAGTGACTAGCTCTTGTCCTTTGTCAAGTAGACAAAAATTTGTCTTCCCTTGAATGAAACTCTCATGCATGATGTTTGCGTGATTGCCCCAAAAGCAGACAGAAACGCAAACTGAACAACAACTCTGTTGGCAGGTAAACAAGGTGGAAATCACAGAGTTTGTGAAACTTACCCCGTTTACTGTGAGTTCAAATGGGGTGCTGACTTAAGTATGTGCACGAGGGAGGCAGTGTGCACAGGAATGGAGCAAGGGAAACCTGGTACGTGTTCGCTGTTATAACCAGCTGGTTATAATGTCGAATTATTACCAGATTTCCTCATAGAAGAAAATGTTTCTTATCTGATTAGTTCCTTAGATTAGATGAAGATAGAACTTTGTGGTGCTCGTTGTATTGACTGGCTAGTACATACCTCTGAGTTGATGTGGATAAATCATTTTGCACTGCTTTTTGCTTATTTCTTATTGACAGTACTCCGGATGTTCTCTTCTTGAAATCTATATTAAGCACTGAATTGGATTTGTATCTATTACTTTGAATGACCCTCCAGTCTCATAGTGACAAACTGTTACACGTAGTGCCTGACCTTCCTTTGAACAAAACCCACAAGTTTGCTCTGTTAACCTCTCAGTACCCATATCCCTCTAAGTGGCCTTTCACAAACCTTTGGTCCTGTTGCCGTTTAAACCCAACTTAGTCTTCCCCTTACTAGGGCTATCCTTGGCCCTGCTCTCCCTAGACATTTCCTCAACTAAAGTTGTTTATAATTATCACACCTCCAGCTCAACATGTTCCTGTCTGAATCGGAGCCTTGGGACCTCATGGTTGGTAATCTCTTCTCCCATCATGATGTGATGTCAGTAGAGGAAATGCAATGCACAGTTACTAAGATGGTATCAGTGATGAGAGGCTTAGTTTATGAGGAAAGGCTGGTGAAGCCAGAACTATACTTCTTTGAGCTGAGGCAGTTGAGGATAGACTTGACAGAAGTGCAAGTTAGACAAATGAAAGAGGAAATCAGATTTTTTAAGGGGGTTATTGTACACAGAATAATTTGCTGCATGTACCTATGCAGTACATGGTAAATCTAGTACAACATTCAAAATACATGAGGAATATAAAAGTTTATGGGGAAAGAGCTGACAAATATAATTAATATAAAACAGAGCTGTGAAGGATTGGACTATGGCATGTGGCAACCTCCTGTACTAAATATTATACATAATTCAGTGTTTAAAGCAGTTAAACCATGCACACCCTAGAAGAGAGGGGAATGAGATGTAACACAATGGAGACTACAGCTACCTCACAGGGGTGAACAGGGTGCAGGGGGGTGCCTCTGTCACATGAGAAAGAGCACCAGGGCCAGGGGGTATGCAATGAAGCTGGGGGGTGAGTAATAGGGATGTGAGGAAGTACTGCTTCACTGAAAGGGTGGAGGACACCTGGAATAGATTGCCAGCAGAAGTGGTGGAGGTGAAAACTGTGGGGAGCTTCAGGCATGCATGGGATAGGCATGGGGTATATTGATAAATAGCACGGATTAGAGAGGGTGGCTGGAAACCAGTTAGGATCTGTGGAGACAGATGAGGCAGGAACATCTGGGCAGACTGAGAGAGAAAGCAGTCCTTTTCTAGCGACAAATTCTTTGTTTCAGTATTTAAAGTAAATTTAGCACAGATCTTAAAATCGTTCTCTTCTTGCTCAGACATCATGGTATGCCCTCACTAGCTGTGCATCACAAAACCACATTAAATATTTGTATATTTTTATAGAAATGCCTTGTTTTGTTGTGCTGCTATCTCAAAGTGCCCCCCTTTGTTCACACGCCATCAGTCCTACCCACAATGCACTGCAGCATTCCCGAGACATGTAATAGCAGGGAGGGCTTTTAGCTGCGGGCAAACTGAGTAAAGCCAGACAGTGTTTGCATCCGTGGCTGTGCTCCAAGTGTTTGCACTGAATTGTGACTGTACTGACATTCAAATTTCTTTATCATTATACCTTACATTTGCGAGTTCTCTCCAGGATCACCCATGACTCTATGGATCTGGTTCATAGTTCGCTAGCGTGTTTTTTTACCAAACACTCTGTTACAAGTACTGGGGTGAGAGGTATAAACCAGACATTGTTGCCGCTGACACAGGATTCCTATTCCGTGGCAGTCAATGTTATTTTGCACTTTTGTGTTTTTTAACTGAAGTTTCAGTCATCATTTCTGGAATTCTGACTGCCAGCTTGTTTTTTGTATGGGGCTCATATGAATTCATTTCACCCTGCTGAGTTATCCTGCCCAAATGCATGTCAGACGTTTCTGTATTAGTACACTTGCATTCATATAGTGCTGTGTTGGACTGTAGTGTAGTTACCACAGATTGTCAGCACAACAGATAGATTCTGCACCATAAATTTCATGTTGTTTACCAGTAAAATGTATTGTTTTTATATGTTTGCAGAAGGAATTTATAGTTTGGGGAAGTGCACAGAAATGCTTAGCTATGAAAAGTTCATATAACAAGATTGCTAAGATAATTGGTATAAATGACTTGGAACAACAAACATACCTACAGAAAAGGGGGCCCACCAGGTTAACCTTATTTAGGAGCATCATCTACTTTTGGAGACAGTCTTTGTCAACCTACCCTAGGCAGCAGCAGAGGAATTGCAAAATTACACTTCTTTACTTTTTTCAAGCTACCAGCCTCTGCATGCACACCTTGCCACTACACCATTCATTACAGAGCATTCAGACTGTCATCAAATTGACAACGTTGGAAACTTGGTCCCTCTACCTTGCTTCAAAAAGATCTCCCTGAGGGTATTTCTGTGAAACAATAGCAAGGAAACAATTTAGAGGGTTGGGACCAGAGTGCCACTGAGCACCCCCAAACAAAACCAGCCAGTGCCAGCCAGGTACACATGCTGCAATAAAGAAATCAGAATTCGACCTCCTTGAAATGGAAACAGAACAAACACTGTGTCAACAAACAAACAAACATCATTGGCCATTGCAGTTTTTGTGGACTGGCTGTCTAAAAAAAAAAAAAAAAACAAGTAAAACTGTTGCCCAAAAAACGATCCAGCCACAACACTAAGCAATTTTTCTGGCACTGTAAGAAATGGGAAAGAAAAATAATTACATTTACATTTTTTTAAAGCAGTGGGGAAGGTTTTGATTTATAAATATTACACCGTATTTCATTAGAGGGTAGGGCACCATTATAAGCTTGTAAAGGCAACCTTGGGAGATTTTTAAAGTAAAGTAAGCAATGTTATGAGAGGAAAATGTTTTAACAACTAGTAACTTTCATTTAGTTGAATGGCCTTTATCTTTATAATGCAGTGCTGTAATTCTTTCAGTAGCAGCTCTAGTAATAGATCACTTTTTACCCAAGTACTCTCCTATGTGATGATGCCCTACTGTTGAGACACGTTTGTTTTCAACTAAGCTGGTATGAGTTTTGATTACACCCATGTGTGCCTCAAGGAACAGTTCACTGAACAGTGGTGCATCAGTTCTGCTGCTGACCACAATCATTTTCATTGCACCATGACACCCTGGCACTACAGTCATTGAATATTGCTCTGCAGCACATATCCGTTCATTACTAGAGCCACTTACATTTTGTTAATTTGGTGTTTGCATCGGGCACAATGCTTGATCCAGTGCTGGATAAAAAAAGGCACTCAAACACCAAGAGACATATGTGACTGGCGGTGGGAAGCTTGACCACAGATCCGGGTGATGCTGCCTCGGTAATCTGTCTGAACCGAGGGAATGATTTTGTGCGAAAGTACGATGCATTTGCCTGATAAAAACATCTGTTTACCAACGTTAGGACATCTTTGACAATGTAACCAGTATATTTAAATTTTTTTTGCTCTGATCCCTGCGGTAAGATTTCTTCTATGGGAGGGAAAATATATACCGTTTTACTACATGCAGTACATTATTGTGTAAAGTGAGTGACAGCATAGATTACTCTAGGGAATAAATTGCTCAAGCTTAGGATGCTTTTAACAGTGTGAGCCCTGTTGTCACTGCCACGATAACTTACTGTCAGATATGTAGTACAACAGCAAAGGGCAATGTCAGAAATCGTGAGGCAGTCCAAAATTCCCTTACTAGTTGTTGTCCGCTAAATGTCCTTCACCGCCATACGCCTCTGGATCCGACTGGGTCACTGTTTCATTTTCCCCACTGCTACTGCCCTCGGATATATTGGACTGATACGGATCATCCTTGAAAGGGTCCGGAAGCCCAATGCCGCTCTGCACAGTACTATAGTCGGGCTCACTGTCGGACCTGAAAATGTTGGAATCACTGCTCATAGCACTGCTACTGAAACTAGTACAGCTAGACTCAGTTGAGGTAGCACTGCAGTTTTTATCTAGTAACATGTCAGTGCTGAAGACTCACGATGCTGTGCGAGCATTTATCTCAGCATGTCCTTCCTTCACTCACTTCCAGGTTCGTGCGCGAAAAACAATAAAAAAAGGTAAGCTAAAACATTTGTTTGCCAATATAAACAACTCTGTGAGACTTATTTAGTGTTGAGAGACAGGAAGGTGCATTATTATGGCAAGTGTGAGCAAATTCCTTTAAAACTATATTTTCAATTGTTTTGCGTTTATGGGCAACATTCTGTACAGTTTCTTTCATGGAACAAGTGATTTGGGATTGTAATTATGTCATGGGGTGTATAGAATTCTTGACTCTATTCCACTAGGTCGACAGCTCATGCTTAGCATTCTGTACATAAAAAAAACATGACATAGTAAAAGTTCCTAAATGTTGGTTCCATGAAAGGAACTGTACTGAATGTTGTTCATAAAATGAAAACAAGACAAAACAGTTTTTTCACATCAGTATCTATTCAGGTACATTTACCTATGGATCATTTGGAGGCATGAATTTTATGTCTGCAAATTAGAACATTATTGGAACATTATACAGAGAATAATGCAAAGGTAACTGTATGTTATGAGTTTTTTTTTTTACACACCCGACGTTTGCGATGACACATAAACCTCAAGAGCAAAGCTCGAGAGGTTTAGGCGGTAATCATACACCGAGGGTGTGTAAAAAAAACTTCATAGGCACACAGCTGCTTCTGTTTTATTTTTTATAATAACTGGTGCAGGGACATGAGCACAAAAATCACGTTCCCCAACAGGAAAGTGAAGCACGAGTGCTCCAAATGCCGTAGTAACTGGGTACAGTGTGATACCCGATTATTACGGCGTTTGATCACACTGATAATCTGTGTGATAAAGGGGGTCACCAGCTATTATAAACAGCTGCCGTTCAGCACACATTTTCTGTCCTCTTCAAACAGTGGAGATTTTCCTGGTAAGCAGGTAAGGATGGGGGGGATTGCTCATGATCAGGAAAGAAACACCAGAAATTAAAACTGTAAGTACTGTAGTACTTCATTTTTGACTGTGTATATGTGTGTGTAGGAAGAGAACTATGAGGCAAATAACATTTAATTATTTTCTTAATGTAAGGTGGCTTTTTTAGGGCCTAGTTAAAGGTTTTTAGTGAGTAAAGGTGGTGGCCATGTTTGTGATGGCAGTCAGGGATGTGTTGTTATATAGATTACATTGTGAAGAGGCTGCTGGATCTTTATTTATTTATTTAACACTCTTTAGGAATTACAACCCTTTGAGTCAGGGACTCATTTACAAAGGCTCTGCCTCAGGAACAGCATATACAGGATAATACATATAAAACGATCATGACAATGGTTACAAGGAAACAACTACAGGTTGCAGGTATTACAGTTACACAATATTGCCGCCTCATGAGACATATTTACGTTGCACGGAAAGAGCTACAAGGAGCTACAGTTTATAGTTTTAAGGTTACAAAGCATTTGTAGGGATAAGAGAGAGACAGTAACATATTGACCTTTACATAGTAGTAGAACTTGATAGATATCTAGTGAGTGCAGTCAGTTGAGCATTGTCGAGAGGTATATCCACTGCTGTTGTACTGAGATAACAGCATGAGTAAAGATGGCCCTCAGCAAATTGGGTTTCATGATTTTTGAAACCCATTTCATAATTAATCAATAAGGCATGAGAGGGGGGTGCATTATGGTGGGCTAATGGCTTGCCTCAGGCTTCCACCACCCAGCCGTTACCCCACCATAATGCACCCCTTTGAGTGCCTTATTATGATTATGAATTGGGTCCTTTTAGTAAATTGGATGTATTTTTTAAGGTTAATATGTTTATTAAAAGTTTTAAAACGTTTAAAAACATGAAATCATTAAAAACAGTACAGGATGGATTAAACAATGAAAAAACAAAGGGCATAGATACCTGCACATCCTACTAACATAGCAAAATCACAAGTATCATATCCAGAACATACAAGGTAAGCACTGTTACAAGAGAATTGCCTTAAAAGTGCTTATCGGAATAGTTAGAATAATTCATCAACAGTAAAATACATTAACCTACAGTATATTATAGTGCCTGGACTGTGGTCAACACAGTTAGGGAGTTGACAGTACAATTTAACAAAACAGGTAACCGAAAACACAGATCGACTAAACCGGACAGTCAGGCAACTTAAAATCACACTTTTGGGTAGAAGAAGAAGAAAAAGAAGAATCAGCATTTGTATAGTGCTTTTCAGACACAGTGTATCCCAAAGAGCTTTACAAACAATGCTAGACTGGTAGTGAAGTGACTGAATGTGTAGTGGCGGCCATATCGCACATCAACACACACAGCCTGGACAATTGCATGAACCGGTTTATGGGAAGGGGAATGTTGGCCAGGACACCAGGAATGTCACCTACTCTTTGCGAAGAGTGCCCTGGGTTCTTTTACTTCCACCTGGACACCCACCAGGACAACACTAGGATGGGTAGAAGGGACCTCGGTTTAACATCTCATCCGAAAGATGACACACCCCAGCAGTACAGCCCCCCCCCCCAATACTGCACTCAGGTGCCAGCCTTTTAGGTAAGAGTCCAATCCCAGTGTGGGACGAGAACCCATGACCTTCTGGTCCAGAGGCAGATGTGCTACCAACTGAGCCACACTGGTCATATTAAGGAAAATTACATAACTAGGGGTTTGCTAAGGGTTAGCTAATAGTCTGTTGTACATGGAATGACAGGATGAAGAGTAAATGCAAAGTGCAAATGCTCTTCCGTCATTCACCAGGGTTAAGTAACTGACCCTGAGACATAAGTTAAGAAAGGGGTCCAGGTACTGTTATACAAAGAAAGCTTATCCATTGCCAAGTAGCTGAGCCTTTTATTGTGGGCAACCATTCCAACCACTTGCTTTCAGAGACATAGAGAAGAAGTATCCTGAGATCTCCACTTCTGCAGTAGGAGATGTTCAGCCTCAGTGGAGACAGTCACAAGCCATTTAATCTGTCATTAGCCAAGGTGGTGGGTATCAGAAGGGGAGCCAAGGATTAGCAGGTTAGGTGAAAAGGAAACACTGCAGTGGAGAACCATCTGACAGGCGGCATGTACTTTCTTCCAAAAGCCAGTAATCTCTGGACAGTCCCATAAGAGATGACGTAGAGAGGCTCCTTGAGCCGGATACCTCCAGCAAGTATCAGTTGTTAACAGCCCCATCTTAGCCAGGACTTGAGTCCTGTACCAGTAGTGCAGGACTTTGTTCTGTAGTAAGCTACTTCTAGAGTCACATACTGCTGTGTGTGCTAGTCTCCAACAATCCTCCCACTCCTCTGGGGACAACCGTAGGCCTAAGTCAGTCTCCCAGTGGGTTTTAGTTGGTAATGTAGGATTAAACTGGGCATCTTGCTGAGTTCTATGGATCAGGTCGGCTACCCCTGATTTCTTCTGTAGCCATGAGAGAGTCGGGGTGGCAGTCTGTGTCTGAGCCCTCTCAGTATATGACTTCAGCAAGGGTAAAATGGAACTCCTAAGTTATAAGAATTTCCAATGGTCCTGGTTTGGAAGTCCCTTACCAGTGCGCAACTGTTCATAAGACTGCAATTGCCCTGTGTTGAGTAGCAATAGATCTCGTATTCAAGTTAATACTGTACCTCTGTTTAACTAGGATTCCCAAAGCACAGTCTTACTATCAATGGTAACCTTTGGGTTTTTCCAGAGAGGTGTAAATTCAGTGGGACAAAGACTAGTATGTAATGTCCTGTTAATGGCCTTCCAGTCCATAATGGAGCTTTGGATGGTGGGGATCCCTTGACAGCATTTAGGAGGGGGAGCTATACTGGGAGAGGCACCTGACATAAATGCGGATTCCATTTCAACCCATAAAGGGAGATATTCTGCATCATCTCGGAACCAACACAGGGTTTGAGCGCCTATGAATGGTAAGTAATAAGCCTTGCACCAGGGTAACCCCCACCACCCCCATTGACCAGTAGGTTCAAAGTCTGGCTCTACTATAATGTGGCAGTTTTACAGCCTATAGAAAAGAGCCAATAAGTTTACTGAATTTTGCAAACTGTGCATTAGATAGTGGAAGGGGTAGGTTACGCAGGAACTATCAAATGTTTGGGAGCACCATCATGCATATCGCCTCAATTCTTCCCACAAGTGGCAGGTTAAACTGATGCCACCGATCAAATTCAGTACACATGACCTGAAGGAGAGGTTCAAAATTGGCACATGGTATCAAGGCATGGTACGTCTTGACATGAATGCCCAAACAAGTAATACCCTGCAGTACCCATATGATGCCGGATACTTGAATAGGAGCGCTGAAACAATTCAGGGTGAGGGGAAGTATGTGGGTTTTAGCCTTATTCATGCATAGACCAGACAACTCAGAGAAAGTCTGTAGGACATGCATCAAAGAAAGAATTGAAGTGTTTGGGGTAGAGATGAATACCAGAAGGTCATCTGCATAGAGTAAGGTAGAGTAGGTCTGAGATCCTATGGAGAGCCCCTGAATCTCTGGGTTGGGACAGATAGCAGCAGCTAGGGTCTCAGTGGCCACAAGAAAGAGAAGGGATAAGAGGAGAAACCCCTACCTGGTGCCTTTCTGCAAAGGAAAGGGATCAGACAGCCAACCATTGGTGATAACTTTGGGAGAAGGGGAGTTGTATAAAACCTGAACCCACTTCAAGAATCGATGTCCGCAACAAAATCTAGTAAGGGCAGCATACAGAAAGGGCCAGTTCACTGAATCAAAGGCTTTCTCAAAATTTATCGAAACTGCTGCCACTGGGAATTGGGCATGCTTTGCAGCAGAAATTAGATTGAAGAGGGAGCGTATATAGTTAGTCCCCATTCTACCGTTGACAAACCTAGCTTGCGAGGGATGAATCAGCTGTGAGAGCAGTGGTTCCAACTGAGCAGCTAGGATCTTTACAAGCACTCTGCAGTCAGTGTTTATAAGGGAAATGGGTCTGTAATTAGTACACAGGAAGGGGTCTTTGCCTTTCTTGTATATGACTTTAATTATTGCACCCTGAAGAGACAGGGGGAGTGCTCCTGTTGAATAAGCATGATCATACAGCACCTTCAGTTGGAGGCCCACCAGGTCAGGAACTGGCTTATACAGGTCAGCTGGAATGCCATCCTGTCCTGGGACCTCAGAAGAGGAAAGAGCTTTAATCGCCTGTGTTACCTTGGTAACAGAGGGGGAAGCACCCAGGGATGTCTGGGCTTCCTCAGGGAGCTGAGATAGGTTTGGGTGGTGTACAAATTGGTGAATCCTATCCTCCAATGGGGAGTCATTGGCCATGTGCAGGGCCTCGTAGAATCCCTTCATGACAGAATTAATTTCTGCCGGCATGTGCTGGATGTGACCATTCTCATCTCACAGAGACGCAATCTGTCTTGATGCTTGCTGCACCTTTAATCAGTGTGTGAGGAGCTTCCCAGCGTGTTCCCCTCCCTCCCAGAATCTATGTCTCATTCAGACTAATGCTACCTTAGCTTTGCATGATAAAAGAACATTTAGACGATACTTTAAGGAGGTGATGGATGGCAGATTTTGCTTTGAGGTATCTACCTACTTTACATTCTGACTTTCTAACTGTAGTTTTTGTGTCAGTTTCTGCTCTTCCTCTTCCTGATCCCTTCTCCCATAATTTGTGAACCCTGTTATCACCCTCCTCAGATATGCCTTATAGGTTTCCCACAGTGTAGCTGGGTTTACCTCTGGAGTAGTATTCAAGTGAAACTAGGACTGCGTCTCCAGGCAAATAAATTCCTGGAATTATGGGTCATGCAAGAGAAGGGGGTCTAGGCACCTTTCAGTGGGTCTTTTTTGAGGAGGGGAACATTGGAAGGGGCTAGATACTGGAGCATGGTCTAACAGGACCATGTCTCCAATATCCGCTTAGAACTGGGCTTGCGTAAAGGTGAGAGAATGCAGCCAGTAATCAATCCAGCTATATGATTGGTGGACTGGGGAGAAGAAAGAGTAGTCCCTAGCCATTGGATGGAGTAGCCTCCAACCAACTGAAAGGGCAAACTCATTGAGAAGGGTTTGAAGTGCAACAGAAGAAGTACTGGGGATCAAACCAGAGTGGGCACTCCTGTCCAGAATACCATCTAGAGGTATACCGTAATCCCCTCCTAGTAAAAGGGGGAGATTGTTCAGATTGAGTTGTGCAATGTTATGAACCAATTGGGCGAAGAAAGCTGAAGTGCCTTCATTAGGCCTGTAAATCCCTCCAAGAATAAATGCAGTTCAGGAGTATTGATTTCGGCCAACACCCAGCATCCTTCAGTGTCTGACTTGTGCCTCAGGATAGTCAAGGATAGCCATTTATGGAGTAACAAGGAAACACCAGGCTTGCAGCAGTTAAACATTGAGTGCAACTCACAGTTCACCCAGTCACACTTAAAGTGAGGGTGTGAGTTATTTAAAACAAGTTTTGGGCTTCATACCCTGTGACCTTATGGTGGCGATAGTCTGTCTACCAAAATTATAAAATGTCATACTGTCCTGAAAGGGAGGAAAGGGATCATAACTGTGGTTGAACTGTTGGCCAGCTAATCCATTTCCACTTCCCGGATCACCTGCTCCGTCCCCGCACTCTGACGTTTCTTGACATCTCACAAGGGACAGTGGGGGGCACGGCCCATACAAATCTGTGGGGCTCATTTTCAAAACAGAAGTTTAAGCAACCTTTGATAAAATGAAAGCCACCGCTCACTGAAGCAATATTCAAAAGTAGCAATAAGGTAGAAATATGGGACACAAACATTTTAAAGCTTACTGCTTTATAACTCACTGTGTTCGTGTTTACCAAAACAAAAAAAAACAAAAAAATGGTGGCCCTGAACACCCATCGAGCATGCCTCGCTGGAATGCTTCAGTGAGTTATAAGTCAGTAAGCTTTTAACATTTTTATGTCCCGTATAGCCACCTTATTGTTACCTTTGGATATTGCTTCAGTGCAAGTGTTTCGACTGACATAAGGGAGCTAGAAGCACACAGTGGGATTCAAACCTGGAAGTGGCCAGTACAAATGATTTTCACACCAGTGGTTAGTGAGTGATGATAGACTGATTCTCTAGGTGAGCTATTCCATTTTTTGTATGTACTTTTATACACGTTTAATAAAGGTTGTTTGCTGAATTGAGGCTAACTGTCCTTCTGTAATGAAGATATGGTGCTGACCTCTACATGGTCTTACTGAGACCCTGTTGCTCTCTATTAACTTGATTTTTACATTTTGAGGTATTGTGCACACTGCTAGTTCAGTGAGCACCCCCCAAGCCTCCTCTTTGTTCATACAGGGGGAGATGTCAGAAGAGGGTCAGGATTCTTTACTGTGGCTGCGGTTACAAACATGGGTGACTCTTGAGGCTTGATCCTCCAGTTTTCTGCTCCTGCCCTTGCACTGCTCTTTTATACGAGGCTTCTGATTTCGATCCCAATGCACCACCTTCCAGTCGTCATTCACATGAAGCTGTATGGGAGCAATATTTTCAGTGTCTGGGGAAAGTTCTGAGGTGTCCATTGGCACTGATACAGGGGGTCACCGAGCTGTAGGACTTGCTTCTTCCGTGACCCAGTGTGTCTCGGTGATCTGTTCTGCTGCCTCTGGTGTGTCAAAATCCTTAGCAACTCCATTTACCTTAACACAGAGAGTGGCAGGATAATGCAGGCTGTATTCTGCTCTGATATTAGAGAGGTGTTTCTTCACCAGAGCATAAGCCCTTCGTTGTTGAGACAGTTATTCCTGATGCACAGGGTAATGGAGTCAATCAGGGAGGGAAATATACTGCACCTTGTGTTGACAGATGAGGAGCACGGCCAGGACATAGGGATGGAAGACTTCCTAGCAGGAAGTGACCACGGTTCTTCCTCAATCTAGGTAAGGAGGTGGCCAGAACCAAGACAAAGGTACTTGACTTTAAAAGTGCAGATTTTGGCAGGATGGGAGGCATACTGGGAAGGGTACCTCACCAACATCCGCCCAGACATGGATACCAACCAGGAATGGGCCATCATCTAGCTGGGTCTAGACCAGAGCAGAGGCCACCAGCTCATGAGAAGGCCAGGTCCGAAAAAAACAAGCTGGATGAACAGGGAGGTAGTAGAGAGGGTGAGGGAGAAAACAGCTGCTTTCAGAAGCTATGAAAGATCCAAAAGAGAGGAGGACAGGGAGGAGTACGTGAGAAAATCCAAAGAGGCGAGTAATCATGGCAGCCAAGGCTTCAAGGGAGCAAAGGCTGGCACAGAGGATCAGAGAAGGTTAAAAGGATTTCTTCAGGTACGTAAAGGAGAAGAGAAGGCAAGGCAAATTTTATTTCTATGGTGCCCAATATTGGGAGGCTCTGGGCACCTAACAATAAATTATATAAACAATGCAATGTAAAACAACAAACAACATAAAACAAATAAAATTATTAAAAACAATATAATAAAATTTCAGCAGTAATAATAAGACCAATAGACTATATCATTAAACTGTAGTCCCCAAAACAAAAGATCAGTGTAAGTCAGTTACATAGCCGCATCGGGGAAGGCCTGCGAAAACAAGTAGGTCTTCAGCCCCTTCTTAAAGGCCTCAACTGTCCAGGCTTCTCTGATGGTAGCTGAGAATGAGTTCCACAGGTAGGTCCGGTGACACTAAAAGCACGGTTGCTGGAGGTTTTAAGCCTAACCCTGGGGATGTCGAGGAGCCCTCTCGTTGAGGACTAGAGGGAGTGGGTTGAGGTAGCAGGTGAAAGGAGCTCAGTCAGATAACTAGGACCCAGTCCATATAGGGCCTTATAGGTGAGCAAGTCCACTTTGAAGATGACCCTCCAACAGACCAGCAGCCAGTGTATGGCTTGCAGGACAGGGGTCACATGACTAGACATAGCCAGGCCAGTCAGTAACTTCGCCACTGCATTCTGCACCAGTTGCAGCTGGTAGAGGGTCCCTCCAGTGACCCCGAGGTATAGATAGGAGCTGTAAAGATCAAATTGTCAGGATCAAGAAAGATGGAGGATGGGCAGAAAAGAGGTTGGAGCAGGCAGAAGCACTCAGTGAGTACTACTGTTCAGTGTTTACCAGGGAGAGGGATGGGCCTATGCCCCAGGGGAAAAGCAGGTGGGCATGGGGGGAGCATGGGTAACAGAAGGGGAAATCCCAATGAGCAGAGTGTTGGAGGTCCTTAGGTCTCTGTGGGTGGATAAGGTGCCAGTGCCAGACGGCGTGCATCCCAGGGTCCTGAAGGAGTTGGCGGAGGTCCTGGTGAGACCTCTGGCAGATTTATTCAACACCTTCCTGTGGACTGAGTGCATGCCCCAGGACCGGAGAATGGCACATGTGGTGCCCCTCTGTAAGAGTGGGCCCAAGGATGAACCAAGTAACTACAGACTGGTCAGTCTTACCTCCATCATGGGGAAGCTAATGGAGACTATCCTTAAAGAGAGGCTGGTGATCGTTATGAAGGAGAATGATCTCCAGAACGATGGACAACATGGTTTTGTCTCAGGCAAATCCTGCCAGACAAACCTGGTTGACTTTTTTGACTGGGTAACAAGGGCATTCGATAGGGATCATGCGGTGGATGTCCTGTAACTGGACTTCAGCAAGGCATTTGACACGGTGCCATATGGAAGGTTGACTAAGCTGAGAAATCTGGGAGCAGGGGAGAAACTGGTTGGATGAGTTAGGAGCTGGCTGCAGGACAGACAGCAAAGGGTAGTTATAGGGGGAGAACTCTCAACTCCTGGAGCTGTAACCAGTGGGGCTCCCAAGGCTCAGTACTAGGACCGGTGCTATATAACATCTTCATTGCCGACATATCGGATGGGATTAGGAGTAAGATAAGCCTTTTTCAGACAACACAAAGATCAGTGCGGAGGTGAATAGTGTGGAAGCGGGGCAGTTCTCCGAGAGGATTTGACAAGATTTGAGTGCTGGTCAGACACATGGCAGCTGGGGTTCAATGCTAAGAAGTGCAAAGTCATGCACTTGGGAGCCAGGAACCCTGGGAATTGCTACTGGCTTGGGGAGTGCAGTTATCCACTTCAGTGGAGGAGAAGAATCTGGGGGTACTACTCACAGGGAAAATGAATCACTTAATGCAGTACAGGAAGGTGGCAGCCAAGGCTAATAAGATGCTGGTGTGCATTGCCAGGGGAATCATCTCTAGGAAACAGGAAGTCGTTCTGCCACTGTATAGATCACTGGTGAGACCTCACTTGGAGTACTATGTGCAGTTACGGTGTCCCTATTTAAAGAAGGATATCAATTTACTGGAGGGGGGTCCAGTGCAGGGCAACAAAGATGATCCTTGGGCTGGGGGATTAACCATATGAGGAAAGACTGGAGGAGCTCAACATGTATTGCCTGGAGGATAGAAGGCAGAGAGAGAGAGAGAGAGGATATGACTGAGACCTTCAAATACTCAAAGGGCATAAACAGGGTTAATACTGAGGGCATGTTTAGATTAAAAGGGGGGAGGGACACAAGGGGACACAGCCTGAAACTGGACTGTGAAAGATTCAGGAGGGAAATAAAGAGGCACTACTTCATGGAAAGGGTGGTAGCAAAGTGGAATGCACTGCCAGAGGAGGTGATATCATTGAAATCTGTGGGCACTTTTAAGAGGGGGTGGGACAGGGTTAAATGTAAGGTCAAAACTGGCGGAAAGCTGGGGAGGGGGGAGTTGGCAGAAGGGGGCGATAAATCAGACAGCCGGGCGAAGGGTGGATGGGCAGCTGCAGTTGATTAGACTGGGAGTTGCGCACTTGAGCAGACTCGATAGACTGTATAGCCTGTATCTGCTGGCATTTTCACATGTTTGTATGTAGTTCTTGTGAGAAATCTTGAAAAACCTGAATTTGATGTCCCTGCTATCTAAGTGGACCGCTCTCAATTTCCAGCCTCAGAATGTTAACTAGATCTGTATATCTCCAGAAACAAGCCAGGATGGTCCGAGGTCTCTCTTCCTTAAGGCTGGCATTATGTATCCACAAAACCCGCACTTGTGGGGGCCCCCACATGTAGATGGGGCCCCCCAACAAACAGAAACATTTTGGTTCAGTCAGGCTATTTGTTTTAAAGCATGTGCCGATGCCTGCATTGAAGTCTGTGCTGTTGCTACTCAGAGTGGCATATCTAGGCACATCCTGTACTCATGCATGTGCAAAATGTTTTCTTTTTTGTTAGCCCAGGAGGTTTTGTGCCCTGAAGGTTGCTTCAGAGGCAGTACTGCCTCCAAGGCAGCACTTTTACCATTAGCAGTAGGCACTGTGGTTGGTCAATAGTGGCCTGTCTGGCATTTGTTTGCATCCCAGAGGGATTATGTCAGGTGTGTCATGTGACCCTCGACTTGTGGCCGACTCATACAAATTGAGACATGGCTGTAAGGAAGTCCGCAAGCCTTTGCGTTTTCTGCTTGACAGAGAAAATCATCTTGCTTCTCATTTTCAGCTCCTTCATTGCTTTGTGATCTGGGGGCAATCTTCCAAGCTGCTGAGTGGCGTATTCTTCCACTCGTTGGCCACTGATAATGGAGCTGAAGTGAGGGAGGCCACTGGGAGCAGCAGCAGTGGAGAGATCGAAGGGGAGATGGAGGGCTGATTGGACAAGATCCATGAGGACCATGCATTGATGCCCTGGGAAGCCAAGGGCAACAGCATGGAAGAGGGTGCTGTTCAAAGTGACCTTCCACAAACCTGTGGGGGCCAAGGAGCATGAACCTGCCGACAAGGACACACAGGGGAAGTGGGCCAAAAGATCAAGGTGGTGAGTGGTGTCCTTGCTTTGTTTTGTGAATGACTTACTTAGGCTACCTGTACTGTGGGCAAAAGGAAAGGTAATCTGTTGTTGTTCTGTGGGAGCCCTGGTCACCTGGAGCCTGCAGGAGCCATGTTTCAAGTTGACAGAGTTTGAATAGAGGGGCTGCAAATACTGGAAACTTGCAGTCAAGACTGTCTTTATAATGTATGGTCAGTGCCTATTAACCACCATAATCAGCAGTTACACAGCTGTGTTATGCACTGTTTAGAATTTTAAAAGCTGTTAATCACACTTCAGAACTTCAAAACAGTGGCATAACAAAAAAGAATGCACCAGAGTTCCATAATTCTCACACATAGAATGCAAACAGTGTTTTTTTGACCATACGCTATAAAAGATGATGGCTGGGGACTGGGTGATAACCACGCTGAAATCACCTCTCGTGGTTGCTAGGGCTACAGTAAACCTCTAGAGCTGCGCTCTCAAGGTTTACCATGTTGCCCTAGCAACCACTCGAAGGGATTACAGTGTGGTTATCACCTGATCCCCAGCCATTATCCTCTATATTACATGCAGTTAATTGTTGTTGGGGGTCATGATGACTTCCATTTTATGGAGTTAGTGGTGGTTACAGACTGACTAGATTAACTTTGCTTGCTTAAAATGAAGTGTATAAATGCTGGTGTGGGGGGAGACTGATCCAGAATCAGCATCAAGTCAGTTTAAACTCATTTTATGCAAGACAGTTATGATCCATTTCAATTTTCGTTGGGTTTCTAGTGTGCCCAACTGTGTATGTGTGTGATTGGAGGAGGATGACTAGTTTCATAGTTGTTTACAAGTTCGGGAGGCAAAGCCTATTACTGAACTTGCCACCCAAAGGTGGTTTTAATTGTCTATGTATTCAAATTTTTTATTACCCATGTATTTGTCAAGTGTATTTTTAAAGATGTTCATAGATTTACTTTCTACTATTGGACCTGGCAGTGTGTTCCATAGGTTAACCATTCTCTGAGTGAACCATTTTAATCTTTTTTTTGTCTGACACTTAGTTCCTTTCAATTTCAAGTTATGTGATCTAGTGTTTGATATGCAGATTTTTCTTTCAATGCCTAATATTTCGATTAGTCCTGGTTCGTTAAGTGCTTTATATATCATGCATAAATCTCCTCTAAGATGTCTGTATTTAATTGAGTATAAACCAAGTGTTTTCAGTCTTTCACCATGTTTTTTCAGACATGCCATTAA
Organism: Neoceratodus forsteri; assembly: GCA_016271365.2. Taxonomy (NCBI): domain Eukaryota; kingdom Metazoa; phylum Chordata; order Ceratodontiformes; family Ceratodontidae; genus Neoceratodus; species Neoceratodus forsteri. The sequence goes on along the minus strand of CM057453.1, from coordinate 1,476,353,387 downwards.
GTTTTTTGGTCATTTTTCTTTGAACTCCCTCTATATGTTTCATTCCATATATAGTAGTAGGTGCACGAAAAGGGGCACAGTAATCCAGATGTGATCTTACTAGACTGGTATATAATGGAAGAATGACCTGTGGTTGTCTACTTTTAATGTTTTTCCATATACTACCCATAATTTGTTGACATTTCTTTACTTTGAGTATGGTGTTATTTTCAAAGGTTAACTTATTGTCTATATTTATGCCAAGATCTTTTTCATTGTCCGTTACCTGTAGAATTACATTATTTAAAAGGTACCCTTTTTTTGGTTGTTGTGTCCCAAATGCATTACCTTGCATTTTTGTTCATTAAATTTCATTTTATTTTCTATTGCCCAGGTTTCTAATGCCTCTGGTTCTTTTTGAAGGATTTCTGTTGCTTCCTGTGTATTAACAATAGTTCCAATTTTACAATCATCTGCATATTTAGATATCCACACACTATCAGTTAGCTGCATTGATGTTATTAGGATATTAAAAAGAACAGGGCCCAGGACAAAACCCTGGATAACCCCGCTAGTAACTTCTACGTAAGAGGATAATCCACCCTTAACAGATGTTCGTTGTTTGCGGCAGTATAACCATGAGTTAATCCACTTGATTAGGATATATGGGAATTTTTGCTTTACCAAATGTTCCAAAGTAATTCTATGGGATACTTTATCGAAAGCCTTGGCTAAGTCCAGGAACACAACATCCACTGGAAGTCCTTAGTTAGTTCATTTTCTGGTAGCTCTGGAGGTTGGTGGGGGACATTGCCACTTGCTGGGGTGAGCTTAGTTGGAAGTTGGGAAGGCAGAAAGGGCAACGTACTAGACTGGGGGAAGGCTTGGATTTTAGGTAGAGGGCTAGGGTGCAACTTTCTGGGCTGATGGAAGGGATGTAGATTCTAGGAAGGAGGCTAGGATGCAACTTGTTGGGCTGGGGGGGGGACAGAGGACCTTGCTCTAGAGCAGCTAGCAAGTATATGGGAAGGGGGCTTGGATGGAACAACATGCTGGACTGTGGAGACTTTGGATAGAGGTCTACAGTGCAACTTAGTGGGCTGCAGTTGGATAATAGGGTAACACGTTCTGTTAAAGTGACCCCCAAAATGCACCAGAATGCACCCAAACTTCAAAAACATTATGGTGGCCTAGGCAGGACCCAGACTTCCAGCCTTAGTTTAGATTTTAGAGCCTTGTGCATACACTGTTTTGAAAGCTGGTTACTCCAGTTGTAATAAATGAACATTTCTGTTTGATGGACATTTTTTAAATACATTTTTTACATTTAATATTGGTTAGGTCCGCTAAGATTTTGAATTTTATATCTAGAGAGATGTGGGGATCTGAATGACTCAGCCCAGTTTTTGTGCAGCTGATATCAAACACTACTCTTATAGCTAAAGCCATTTGTTGAGGCACCCTTATATCCAGGTATCTTATATTAGGTAGCCGAGGCAGTCCAGAGATAGACAGGCATGCAGCGTGAACACTTGGTGAGCAGTGCTGGTTTTTATACATATACCAGGAATAAGTGGAGTAAGTGTGGTTTTTACCTCCCTTAAATCCCTTAAGCCCAATTAGAGCTATTTTTTAAACAAACTTTTTTATTATTTAGATTTTAGCATCATCGGCAAGTACATCCTACAAGACAGTAATGGCTGGATAAACATGGGGATGAGGGCCTTGTATGTTAAATCAATTTGTAAATGTGTAACAAAGTCTTAGTGGGGGATCTTGTAAGTTCAAATAACTCCTATCTGTAAAGGACTCTTGGTGTGTCTGTATAAGTGTACAAGTTAAGCAGCAGAATTTTGATCTAGTTTGAGTATATTATTTTTTTTCTTCATTTTAAACATTAGGCTTTGCTTGATGCATTTGCTTGGAAGGGCCATTTATTTTCTTGTTTCAACTTGATGTAAACCTCTGCTTGAAGCCAAGCAGGTCCTGTTATTTTCTGGGACTCCAAGGTCACAATTGTCCCATTGCCTCCCCCCCACCCCAGATTTTCAGATGTGAGGAGGCTCTTGTAGAGTGAACTGGACTCTGAAATATTGCATGGACTGGGTCTTGTAGCCTATATAGGGACAAATTGAATTTTGTTGTTCTCCTTGACTGAGTCATTGTTTTTCATTGTTACTTGCTACAGTTTTGTTTAGATTTATATTGTAATATTATTGCATTCAAGATAATTATTGTTCTAAGTGGGCTATTTTGACAATAAGAACATGGCATCACTGAAAGAGAATAGTGCTGAGTTGCAGACAGGAATTCTTCACATTCTTTGGAACTCCCGGGGCTGACACTGCACAGCAGCCAAGATTGCCCTCGCCCCACACCACGCTGCCACAACACTAAGTGGTCTTCCCTAAGCCTGAATTCCTGCATCTCAGCAACAGCAAGAAAAAGTACCTAAGTATTTTAATTCCATAAAATTCAAGTAAAACAGGCCATGTGTAAAATGATAACTGGGTGGGGGGGCCTCTGTTATTAATTTAGTTGGGGGCCCCAGAATCCTAAAACCGGCCCTGCTCTTCAACATGGAGTTTTGGTGCCAAAGAGTGATGTACATGGTCAATTTCAAATGGCATGGCCCCCCTGTAAGTTAAGCAGTATAGTAGTACCCTCTGAAGAAAAGCAGAGCAGTCCTTTCCCTCCGTTCCTTCAGGAAAGCCAACAAACTGCAAATTATTTCTCCAACTCCGAATCTCTAAGTCTTCCACCCTGTCCCAGAGATACCAGATAAGGCAGTCCTGCTCACGGACGCATCCGTCAGTGGAGATGAGTTTCTCTTCAGCTTGTTGCCATTGGGTTTTGTTGGCCACCATTCGGGAATCTTATTAGAAATGTCCTTTTTAGTTTGCACACAGGTATCCTGAATTTCTGCCATTTCGGCAAGAAGGGCAAACATAGATTCCACTTTTGCCAGGTCGTAGCTCGAAGAATCCAGGGTACCGATGCCATCTTTACAACGGTCATCTTAAGCTGAGATAATTGGATGTAGTTTTGAAACACACTTTTGTTGATCTACCTTCAGCCGAGCTGTTGTGCTGAGACAATGGCCTGGCTGAAAGCATCTCTTGGCCAGTCAGGAGCCAGCATTTTTTCTACCCATTTCAGTTTTATTTATTTATTTATTGAAAATTGTTGACCAGGTAGGCCTACTGAGACACATTGTCCCTTTTTCAGGGGTGACCTGGAATTAATTACAAACAATAACAAAAAAGAATATGTACATAACAAAATGCATAGAAATCAGATATGAAATCAAAATATTGCACAGGTGTGGACAGCATTATTTCATGACTCAAAATACAAGAACAAGTCAAGAGTTAATTACACTTTAAGTTACACTGGACAGCATGAGAACAAGTACAACAATCAGGGTTACAACAAATGTGTCTGCCTGGCTGACCAGTCTAGCACTCACCAACCTAAGTCACCTGTTACAATGTATAGATTTTAAAGACAGGTATTAGGAGGAGCAGACTGGGTCAACGATTACAATTACAGTAACTGCCACCAAGCAAATAAGACTTGATAATATTTTTGAAAGCAGCTGCAGAAGGTCAGTTTAACACCTCTAATGATAGGTTATTCCAGAGGGATGGCTCAGAAATAGCACAATATCTGTCACCTGCACAAGTCCTAACCCTCAAAACCTCCAGCAGTGGGCGGGTGTGACAGGGTTGAATAAGACCCTGTCCCATTTGTTACGTAGAAAGAGTTAAATGCAATATCTGTTCTGTTGTCTCCTTTTCTGCCTCTTGTCTGTCTGATTGTGCAATTAAAGTTTTCTCGTGAGACCTAGGAACTGATCATTCTGACAGTCTGGCAATTCTCCGCCTCCCACTATCTCTCTCTGCTTTCACTTGCTGTTTCTGTCTTTTCTTCCTCCTTGCTTATCTGTGGTTGTGAAAATATGTGTGGGTCTGTGTGTGAAAGTGGGATTCCTTTGTTTGCCAATGTATAAACAGTGAAAGCCACTTAAAATTGACTCATTTGTGTACTGAACATATGAACATACGAAAATGGCAGCAGAAGCAGGACTTACAGTCTATCAACTCTGCTCGATTGTGCAGCTAGCCCCTCAACTTGCAACTGCCCCACCCTCCCCACCTCTCTTCATCACAGCCCCCCCTCACCCTGTTCCAACCCCTCTTAAAGCCGTCCACTGTTCTACAAGACACCACCTCCTCGGGCAGAGCATTCCACCTGTCCACCACCCGTTCAGTGACAAAAATGTCTCCTGATTCCCCTCTTGAATCTTACCCCCTCCAATCTCATCTGATGCCCTCTCGTATCCCTCCCTCTTCTAAGCTGGAAAATCCCTTCTGTATTAGCCTTATTTATCCCCTTAAGGTATTTAAAAGTTTCAATCATATCCCCCCATCTCTCCTATCCTCCAGGGAGTACATGTTTAGCTCACCCAATCTATCCCTGTAGGACTTTCCCACCAATCCCTGGATCATCTTGGTTGCCATATGTTGCACCCCTCCAACAATTCGATGTCCTTTTCAGGAAAGTCTGCTAGTACTGCACGCAGTACTCCAGCTGCAGCCTGACCAGAGATCTGTACAAGGGGAGGATCACCTTCCTATTTCTGGAGGAGATTCCCCTCTCTATACACCCCAGCATCCTGTTGGCTTTTGCTGCCACCTTCCTGCACTGAGCTGAGTTGTTCATGCTGTCCATTATACTGTAAGTACCCCCAGATCCTTTTCCTCCTTGGTGCTTTGCAGCTGCACCCCTCCCAGCTGATAGCTTCTCCCCTGGTTCCTAGCTCCAAAATGCAGTACCTAGCACTTCTTGGCGTTGAACCCCAGCTGCCATGTTTCCGACCACTCTTGCAGTTTGGTCAGGTCCTCCTGCAGCCCCTTCCACCCTTTGATGTCATCTACCACAGCTCCCATCTTTGTATTGTCGGTGAACAGACTGATCCTACTCCGGATCCCTTGTGAGATATCAACTACGTATATCCCAAACAGCACTGGTCCCAGTACCGATCCCTGTGGCACCCCGCTCTTCACTTCCCTTGGTGATGAGAGTTCCCCCACCACTACCACCCTCTGCTGCCTTCCATTCAGCCAGATGACAATCCATCTTGTCATCTTCGTGCCCAGCCCTATGTATTCCAGCTTCCCCCAGACTCCCATGTGGTACGGAATCAAAGGCCTTGCTGAAGTCCAAATACAGGACATCCACCACATGGCCCCTGTCCAGTTCCCTGGTCACCCAGTCATAATACTCAATTAGATTTGTCTGGCAAAATGTATCAGAACTTGTCAATTTCTTTCCTGCAGGTGCAACAAATTAGAACATGGTGTCCCAGAACTAATCTCCCAGTTGACAACTCTGCAAAAGAGTTTGTGGAGGTCAAACTGCATCTCAATGTTAATCCTTAGTTCCAAATAGCTTTTTGTAATAATTTCAACAATATAACTATATACACTGACAAACAAAGAGATCCCAGTTTCACACACAGACCCACGCATATTTTTACCACCACAGATAAGCAAGGAGGAAGAAAAGACAGAAACAGTAAATGAAGGCAGAGAGATAGCAGTAGGCGGAGAATCGCATGATCGTCAGAGTGATCATTTCCTAGGTTTCACCAGAAAACTTTGATTGCACAGTCAGACAGACAATAGACAGAAAGGGGAGTGGACAGGACAGAACAGAGCCCTGTGTTTAACTCTTTCTGCATAAGAAATGGGACAGGGACTTATTCAAACCTGTCACAGCAGGTTGAGGACCTGAGGGCCGTCGTCTGGGTTTTGGCCTGGTGGATACTGTGGAAACTGGGAGGTGCAGCAATTTTAGTTAACTGAAAGACTAGGCAGAGGATGGATAGGCTAATCTTGCCTCCAGTTCAGAACTCAGAGTACATTGCAGTGATGGTCTCTGGGTAGTGCACCTGCCACAGAACATGCTACTTTGTGATATAGCACGTTATCTGCATAGCTCAGCACCACTGAGAGGTTGTAGGAGAGGGTCATTATAAAGTAAAACACAATACAGTATATCAAGACAGAAACCTTTAACAGAGCTAATCTAAAGAAATCTTTGGTTGAGCTTGGAAAGCAGAATCAGTCTAAATTGTCTTGGTGATTTGCATATGCATCCCATGAAGTCTTGCATTACGGGGCTATATGTGATTTTGTTTTGTTGGTTAATATGGACAATTTCCTTTAGTTAAGATGGACAGTTTTAATTGAAACTGCCTGTGAACCAAACAAACTCTTAGCAGCTTTGAATGAATGTGCACTTTTATATGCTAGAAAATTGATAACAGCTGATTTGCTGAAAATTATGCATCAAAGGAAGTTGACCTGTGCAAACAATAAGTAAATTCACCATGATGGGGACTGGGACCCTCATCAAAAGATTACAAAAAGTATAGCTAATAAGAAACACAACACTTGGCCACTATTTAAATAACTGGTCTATGAACAGAAATAGACTCAAACCCCACTCCTATGGAATTAAAACCTAATTAGGTAAAATATGATATACAGCTACTACTGTTACTTGCATGCTGCAAACTGACAAATACATGGACTATCCAAAGAGACAAGCATTCTGCTTCCTACCCAGCCGCCGTTTCCTCCTACACCTTTGCCCATTGTCAAACTAAAATTAGGTGCATACTGTCTTATACTTTCTGCATCACTGAGGATTACAAGATAATTTAATGAAGTATACAGACACGTTGAGAAGTTAAGATTCTGATGGCAGTGACCCATAACTTGTAAAACTCACAGAGCAACAGTTTGCAGAACCACTGCTTTTTATACTTCAACTTATCTTTAAAGCAGCACTGCAGGGAAATTGGGCAAAACATTTGCTCCCTACCTTTGTTTCACTATAAAAGACTTCCAGTTTTATTTGGTGGTAACAAGTTCTAGTTCCACTAAAATGTCAGTATTGTATAAAGGTTTTAATTTAGTTTTTCTCAAGAAAAAAAAAGATGGCCGCTGCATTTGGCTTAGAAATAGCATTATATAAACCTATCATGGATTAGGTAGGATCAAGAAACTTGAAAAAAACTCGTGGTGTGCAGCATAGGAGGCACCTAGAAAAATAGATTTATACATGTATGCTAATATTTTTTATTAGTTGTAACTGAAACTAGCTTTCTGGAGTAACATTTTAGTCACTCTGTTGCTTTAACATTCAGATGAATCCCTTCGGTATGAAAAAGGCTATAGTAACAGATCTGGGGACACAAGTAATGCCAATAACTATCACCCAATCTCAGTTTACATTGTAGTTAAATCTCTGAAAATAGCACACTAGGGGCTGGATTTTCAAAGCCTTTAGAATGGCACAAGGTGCTTGCGTTCTACGTGCTGGACACAACAAGCACCTTGTGCCACGGGCAGCACCAGAGCATTTTATAAAGCAGCCTGCGTCATGCAGCAGACTGCTTACCCCAAAGTGTGCTTGTGCCAGCCTTGCATCCCAAACGTGGCAGAGGCATGGTGCTGGGGGCTTGTGGCAGACCCTGGCCACAACAACCCTGGATATCCCACTTTTCAAAGCCCTCGCCGGGGACAAAGTGCTAAGTACTGTTATTTGTAGTAAAGGTTAAAAGTACTTAGACATCCCTTGGGAGAGATGTCTAATGTATGCCACTGTGTCGCCTGCCCCTACACATATAATGATATGCACAATATAGCATTATTATAGCAATCCCTGGTGACCTAGTGGGCCCCCTCCCTGCCCCGATATGCCCCTACACATATTTCATGTACATCACTCCCTAGTAATGTAGTGCCCCCCCCGCCCTGATCAACCCCTACACTGAACTATATATAGAATATACTCCCTGGTGACCTAGTGGCCCCACCCTCCCACCCCTGCAAGTAGTGCCCACCCCACTCCACCATCCCAGGCCATTATCTGGTGACCAGCACAGCCCTCTGCACACCACCACGGCCAGCTGCCAAATGAACTGTCAGGCGTGTACTGTATACAGCCGTGCTCTGACAGTTCCTCTGCAGTAACCAGCTGTAGTGGTGTGCAGAGGCTGTGCTAGTCACCCAATCTGGGGTCCAGATTGAGGGGAGGGGTGGTGGTGCCACCTGCCGGGTGGGGGGGCCACCAGATCACCAGGGAGTTGTGATCCCATTATGATTTACCAGGGATCGGAGCAGGGAAAGCACGGGGGTACTCCTGGGATACCGGTTACCCTACCGGCAGATCAGGGCTTGGTGGTTGGGGGGGCACAAGCCATAAAAATGCTCCCATCCAAGGGAGCAGCTCTCAGCCCATATGGCCCGTGGCTGCTACAGCATTCTGAGTGGGTGCGCCATCTCTTTGGCGCACTGCTACTGTTGCCACAAGCAGCGGGACTTATGTGCCGGGACCCTGTCCATTGGAAAATCAAGCGCAGGGTCCTGGACACACTGGCACTCAGTGCAAGCTGCCATTGTCGCAGCTTGCATCCCAGCTTTGAAAATCCAGGCCTAGGACCTCTGGTGATGCATTGGGGCTGAACAGTTACATCTACGAGGGCTCCTGTGATGAGTCAGTTACTAAAAATCAAATGCATTTGTTAACCTTTACTGCAAACAACAAACTACAGTACTTGAGTGCTTGGTGATGGACTGAATTTTTCTGTTATGGGAAAAGTGGAGGAAAAACAGTTTGGGGAAAAGACAGAAAAAAAACAGACAATGCTAATTTTCCTGCCAATGGCCAGGACAAAAATAAAAATAGGAGCAACTCCATTGGCCTTTCTCCAGCATAACTTCCTGAAGCCTCGGATAATGAGGAATCCAAGTGCATGCTTAAGAGCCTGGCTCAAGATATCCACAACAAGTTCTGATTGGTGGAAGCTTGATTCATGGACATTTATGACCACAACAACAGCTGTCTGGGAAGGTTGCCTCTTTGTAAAAGAGATTAAAGGAAGCAGAATCATGAGTGAGCACTCTAGAGGATTAAATGTCAAGTATGGAGAACCAGAGCTGGAAAATAGGAAAATAACTGGAGGTGCTTAAACACAGGTGCAGTGATCAGGAGAGGAGGTCAAGGAAGTTCAATCAGCACATCATCGGACTCCTAGAAGGCACTGCAGCGCAGGGACCTTTTCACGGTCTTCCAGAAATGGATCCTGGAGATATTGGGCCTACAGTACCAGAGCTTCCCAGAGGCCTAAATTTGAAGTGCACAAGTAAGGCTTTGTGACGGAAGCCCAAGGAAGGAGAGAGACCTCGGGCTGTTATTTTAATATGTCTGCATTTCTTGGACAAAGAACTGATTCGAAGGCAGGCCAGACTCAAACAAGAAGTATGCTTTCAAGGAAAAGACATAGACAAACAGAACAATAACCAAACACCAATACTTGAAAAAATGACCAAATTCACATAAGAATAACATTCAATCACAGTAAACACACAACTCCCCCCCGGCCAAACTACTGTAGCAAAAGCTTGTTATTGCATGCAGTGACCATTAGTGTTGCTCAGATAGTGCTTCTGTGGATCCTACCACTATCTGTCAGATAATGCTGGTATCCTACCTTGGATCCTACTAGGAATCATGCCAAAGACAGATGTAGGATCCAGGGTCAGATAGTGATGGATCCTAGGTCAGATCCAGGGATCCTAGGTCAGATAGTTAGGATCCGGGGTCAGATAGTGATGGATCCTAGGTCAGATCCAGGGATCCTAGGTCAAATAGTTAGGATTTGAGCTGGATCCTAGAGGGTAGAATCCATGGTCAGATAGTACTACTATCCTACCACAGCAACTATCTGGCCAAATGGGAGGTATCTGTTAGTATCCTAATTTTTAGGATGCTATCTGAGCAACACTAGTGACCATATTCACATGCACATATAGCATAATGCATGGCCACTCATGTGCTACAAGCCTGTGCTTCAGTGGAGGGCTCTGAGGACATCTTCAACCTCGAAAGTAAAGCGTATTTGTCATCAGGAGCGGAGATAGAAACACAGACTTGTTTATGTTTTGGTTGCCATGCATTGTTTGATATATTTATAATTCATTTTTTTGTTCATGAGAAACGGATACACCATTGAGTCAGGGACTCATTTGTTCTGGGTTAATCTGTCACCCTATACATAAATACAAAACTATATGCACCCTTCTCCTAGCCTCCATTAAGAAATTAACTGGGGGTTTTCAGGTTAGTTATGATTCTGTGGTTTCTCCAGTATGGGGATATCAATCCCAGTCCTGGCTCGATTGCAAACAGGAACCTAGTCAGCCTGAAACAACCCAAGGGTATATCATTCAGCAACACCAATGTAGGGAGTGTTGCTCCCAAACATGGCCTTATTAAGCAGCGGGTTCTGGTCAACAAACCTGGTTTCCTGGCCTTGTCTGTGACCCAGCCTTCAGACAATATATCTGACACACTGCTGTACAGTCTATGTGTACAAGTTTTACAGGCAGAGGGAAAATAGGTGGAGGGCTTCTAGTCTGCTATAGCTCCCACAAGAAGACTGCCCCTCCCCCACACAGCTGCAGAAGTCTCCCAATTAAAATTATGTTTCTTACTAGCAAACTAATGGAGATCCTACTGAAGGAGAGGCTCATGGAGTATCTGGATGCTAATGGGCTGCAGGACCACCGGCAGCACGGTTTCACTGGGGGAGGTCATGTAAAGCATATCTCATATATTTCTTTGACTGGGTTACTAGGGAGGTAGATCAAGGGAGAGCAGCAGATGGGCCTATCAGGACTTCAGGCAGGAAGGCTTTTGACACCATGCCGCACAGGAGACTAATTAAGAAACTAAGCGGGGGTTGTAAGCTGGGTAACTAACTGGTTAAAGGATAGGAGGCAGAGAGTAGTGGTAAATAGCAGACACTCAAGATGGGAGAATGACTAATGGGATGTCACTGGGATCGGTGCTAGGACTGGTTCTGTTCAATGTCGTCACAAGTGACATCTCTGAGGAGCTGAAGGGGAAGGTGTGTCTCTTTGCAGATACAGACGGTATAGAAGAGGGTAACCAAAATGTTTCAAGGGTTGCATGAGAAGCCATACAAGACATATGTACTCCTTGGTGGAGAGGAGAGCGAGAGGGGACCTGACTGAGGCCAGCAAAGCACCTCACAGGGGAGAACCACGTGCAGGTGGAGTGTCTCTTTTAGAGAAAAGTAGGCAATAGAACATAGGGACATACAATGAAGCTAAGAGGGGGAGTTTAAGAGAGATGTGAGTAAATAAACCTCTTCATAGAAAGGGCGGTGGACAACTGGAAGAGCCTGCCAGGAGAGGTAGTGGAGGCAAAGTCTGTGGGAGATTTCAAGTATGAATGGGATAGGCGCAGGGGCAAAGTGGATAGAGGAAGAGGGGAGGAAGGCACGCCAGTGACCAGTTAGGGTCAGAGGTGTTGGAATAGGCAGGAAAAGGGGAAGACTAAATGGATCTACCCATCCTTCTCTGCCGACAAAGCCTATGTTTTTATGTTTCTAGCTAACCCTACTGTTTGGTGGATATAGACCTTCCAAACTGCCTGCTATAAATTTACTGAAACTGGGTCTCATACAGGTTTCCTTTGCTGCATTTCATGAGCTCCTCAACCTGGGGGACTGGGGCTGAGCTCTTAAAAATCAAAAAATATAAAGAGCTAGTTGTAGGTGCGGGTCTAGACCAACTAATCTCTGAGGCAGCGAGAAGAAACATGAGAAACCAAATTATCTTGTCCCTCCTACTTGTCATTCTAACTAATAGGAGTCAGGAGTACTCACCTGCTGGAACGTTGACCTTGCAAGTGACCATGCTGTTATTTACTGCATGAGGGAGCACTTTGTCTCCATAACCCCCAATACTGATTAAGTATTGATGCTACAAAAACTTTGACTTGCATAGCTTTATGAGTGTCTTGGCATACATCACCAGAGTATGCTGGAACTCATACCTGAACTGGATGATGTTAGTCCTACATTGTCAAAGTATTTCTAGGGATTTGTAACAAGCATGCCCCTGTCAGGTGCTGTAAGGTGTTGCTGAACTCTACACCTTGGGTTATCCCTGACCTGCACAGACTTAGGAAGGCAAAAGACAGGGCCTGGCACAGAGCCTACTGATGCAACAGTCAGTCTAACTTTACAGGGAGACCAGAACTAGATATGTAAACCTAGTAAGGGCAGTTAAGAAATGCTTTATCTCTGGTGCTCTCTACAACATTTATTTATTTATTAGCAAATTCAGAATTACATCTCTATGAGTCAAAGACTCATTTCCAAAGGCTCAATGTCCACAGAAAGTAAACAGATTATAAGCATTACAAGACAGTGGTACAGAGATGCGGCCTATACATGTTGGTAGCTAAGCAGTTCCCAGAAGCATAGAAATCAGTTATTGTCGCAGGTAACAAACGAGCAGTCAAGGCATAATAGACTTTGTCAATCATATCAACAGTTAGGCTACAGGTTACAGTTTGTATACTGACACACAAAACTAGCTGTTATACTGGCAGTGTTGTGAGGAGAGGATATGCTCTTTGAGGGCTAGCCTGAAGGATCCAATTTTGGATCCATTTCCAGTGACCCCAAGAGTTTAGGGGAGTCATAAATGGGCTAAAGGGCCCCAAATCATGTGGTAATCCTGAAAGTGCCTCATTTGGCCTATCTGGCTGCCATTCGCCCCATGATATGGCCAATCACAGAAACAACCACTTTATCAATGCTGCTAATGCAGTTTGCGTAGCTCACTCTAATGATACATGGGTACTAACCAACAGTCTGAATACCCGTGTGGCTGCGCTAAACCCTACCACTCTGGCAGCCCCAGCTGACGGGAGAGCAACATCCTCATTCTCCCATATAGAACCCTCAGATGTTTTGGACCAAGTCCTAAGCTTAAATGCAGATGAAACTGTTGCCTTCATGGACTGGACATCAAACTACTGCTGCCTCTGAAATTTTCTTACCCCTGGCCTATCTGTTCAGCTATTTCTTAGAGCTGTTCTACATTCCTACTGGCTGGAAAACTACCAATATAGTGCCCACTCATAAAGGTGATAATTTGGGGAATATAAATCATTTTAGGTCAACTTCTCTTCTGCAAGTGGTCTCCAGTACTGCCAAATTGTTAAATTCCTGAAGTATGTCCATTACTGTAATGTATGTCAGTGATTGTATATATTAATGTTGTCCCAGACTCTGAACCCCTTGAAAATAGGCACCTGCCTAAAGGATTATTTGTGAAAATCAGTCAATTAATTAATCAATCAATCAATCAAACCTCACAGCTTGATAAATACTTGTCAGATATTGAAAGGGTCTCAGTATGATCTCTGTTGTGACTAGGGTCCTCAACGACATTAGCTTGGCAATCGACAGTGGTAACTGTGTGAGCACTATGATCACTGACCTATCGAGTGTCTTTGGCATGGAGGACCACAGAGTGTTAGTGATCAGACTATCGGAGTTGCAAACGAGTTGTTTTTTAGCTTCTCATCCAGTCATGGATAGAGCATGAGGCGGCATGATTTGGGTTATAGTTTATTTGTTTGGTTTGTTTATTTAAAAATCTGAAGAATCCATGAATATAAAGCCCGTTTTCATGCACGACCAAATATAACAATGAAACAAATATTATGCAAAAAATGATTAAATAACACAAAATAATATATTAAACAAATCATAAAGCACATTACTAATGAACAGCAAGTCAATTACACTGACAGGTATCTGTATCAGTCCGGTATTCTTTAAGAACTGCCTTGAGGTTCAACACACCAGTGCAACCTGCAATAATAACTTGAGGCGGTGAATTATAAAATTGAGGTAGTTGGTATAACAGTGATCTTTGACCTAAACATGTTTTCACAGTTGGAATGGTAAAGTAAGAATTAATAGTAGTTGAGCAAGTACTCATTATAATAGAACATTGTTGAAAAAGATGATGAAAAAAATATAGGTACTTTCCTTAACACAATTTTCCCAGCTACTGTTCTAATATTGTATCTTAAAACTCTGACCTAATGAGGGTCATTTGAGTGTGTTATACAAAATATGGTGATGTGTTAGAGAGGGGAGTTGAGAAGCAAACATAGCAATCTGACCCTAACCCTGGACAGCACACTCTCACCTGCAGAAAAATAAAGTGAAACACTTAGTGCGAACAATAGCCTGGTACATGGTAACAAAACTGAAGTTAATCTGTAGAGATTAAGCTATGGAGAACACCCAGTCTGTGATGTAGAATTCAGATTTGTAACATGTAAGTTATAAGAGAGTGTGCTGTCCAGGATCAGGCCAAGATACTCAAAATTACTTATTTGCTCAGTTTTGGAGCCTTGAATGGTTTCCAGCTCAGAAATATGATTTAATGACATTTTTTTTCCTATCATTCTGGAAAAGCATAGATTTTGTTTTTGTAGAATTCAACACCAGTTTCTGTGACAGAAACCATTCCTGAATTGAAGTCGTCTTGTAATATCTCTTTCAAATCAGAACAATTAGGCCCACTTGTTAAAATAACAGCCTCATTGGTATAAAGTAAAATGTCAGATTTGTTACATACAACAGGTAGGGAATTTAAAAATAAACTGAACAAAAGGGGTCCCAGGATGAATGCCTGGGGGAAACACATTGTTACTGCAGCAGGGGAGGAAAAAAACATTAGCAATTTTAGTTTTTTGTGACCTGTCCTGTATTTAATTCTAGCACCAGCCCAGCATGACTCCAAAAAACTCCAGGCCACTAAGAGCTTTAATAAGTAATTGATGGTTAAGTAAATCAAAAGCCTTTGTGCAGTACACAAAGATGGCCATGGAAAAATGTCCTTTATTCAAAGCTTCTTGGACCATCTGTGTGAAGCTCATAAGGGCAGTTGTAGTACAGTGGCCTGGGTGGAAACCATGCTGAGTGGGTGTCAGAATCTCATACTTGTTAAGACAATCCAGAATTTGATCAAAAACAGTCCATTCCAGAACTTTAGAAATAGGGGCAAGGAGTGAAATTGGACCGAGTCCAAAGTAGTACAGGTAATCAGATGTGTCCTGCAAGGCTCAGTACTTAATCCTGGACTTTTTCTCTGTACAGAAAAGACCTGAGACATTACACTGCAGGATCAGGTTACCTATAGTATGTTAATGAAACAGTGCTCTATGCTTCTGGAGATAATATTCCCACCATACAGACCACTCTCCAAATGAGGTTCCATGAGCTGCAGTCCTATTTTGATGACTCCAAAACTGCTAATAAATGTAGGGAAGACTGAAGCCATGCTGTTTGGATCTCTCCCCACAAACTGAAGAGCTGTGCCAGCTCTGGCCCCCCTCCAATTACCTCTGCAGATGGGATGACCCTGGAGGTTGTTTTGTGACTATAACTATCTGGGTTTCTTGGTTGACCGACTTCTCACAGGGAGCACCCACACTGACAAATTTGTTTCAAGTTGGGTTGAAGGCTGGCCTGTTGGTGCAGCGTTAGCACTTCCACTTGCGATGGTAGTGACCCACACGGATCATTGGGGGTTGGCCAAGTGAGGAAGACTTGAGTGTCCCATGGACCTATCTCCTCGGAGGGGAGATCAAGAGTCTTCTAACAAGACTGCTGCCTAGTGGAGAGCAGATGGCAACACAGTCAGGAGTACACACAAGGGAAGGGGCTTCTATGGGACATTCTGTGTGGGTAGGTGCCATAGCATGCATGCATGCTTGTGCCACCTCATGTGGCATCCCTAGGGAGAATTTATGATGTCACCATTATTGAGGTCACAATGCTGATGAGGTATGAGGAGGAACAGAAATAGATAGTATATGTCAGTCTATAGTTAAAGTGTAAATACTGTTTGATAAAAAACCTTCTAATGAACAAATGGAAAGAAATACTACAGAAATAAAAAGTAACTAATTTTAAAAAATTACTATATATATTCATGTATAAGTTTTGTTATGGATGCTAAAATTGGGCCCCTAAAATGGGGACTTGACTTATCTGCGAGATCAGGGGATCACTACAGGAACCTGACCCACTGTTGCCCGAGCCCGGAATCCCGAGCCACAAAATCCCGACAGTAGGATGTTACGCCTGCTGGAGTTTATTACATTAATTCTGGGGGGTGTGGGGCAGAGCGGGGGAAGAAGCCCCCCAAAACACAAAAACATGCAAAATCCCACTGTTGGGAGTTTGTGTTCGGGATTCCGTGCTTGGGCAACAGTGTGTCGGGGAAACGAGTTTCAGATTTTCATAGAAAACCCAAGATCAGCCTATTTGCAGGATTTATAATGGCACAAACCATTTTTGTATCTGTTTAACCTAATTTTAACCTAATTTTGTGTCCGACTCTGGCCACAAAGTAGTAGTAGTAGTTTTATTTTTATTCTTTGGTAACCAGCTAAGGCCTGCTAGGCACAAGGCACATTTACAGGGGCGACCCTGGAGCACTGGGAAGGTTAAGTGATGTGCTCAGGTTCACACAGTATGCAAGCTGAGGTTGTGGAAATCAAACCCAGATCTGCTGAATGCACCAAGCTTGTTAACAGCTTGTTGCTGTAACCCTTAGATTATACTATTAGCCCAGTTTATTTGTTAAGGTGCCTTTACCTGGAGGCTTAGGGTGCCATAACAAGCATGCAGCAAACAACAATACAAAATACAGAATAGATATATAATAAATTAAAATAATACACTACCACTTTAAATAATACATGAGACATGATTCTGTGTCTGGTGTTGGCAACAAAACATATTTTTTCATCCAGTTTGGGCAGTAAAATAATGTCTGTAATTTTGCTAAATTTGACATGGTAATGGGGGTTGAATCATATGTGAGGTTGACTTATAGGCTAGTAAATATGATAATAGCATTTTCTGCCAGCTATTTTTGGTGTTACTAGCTCATTAAGTTGTATATCTATGTATACGTATACGTGTACTACATGCTGCTGCTATCCCCCCTCCCCCACCCCCAAAACTCATTTGGAAATTAGGAGCTATTCAGATGTGGCAGAGTCTGGAAAACTGTCAAGAAATTCAAATGAAAAAAAAATATTTATAGGAGATTACTAGAAATTACAGAAGGCTTAAAAATGAGTGAGGCAAAAAACACCCCAATGAAGGACAGGCTTGACAATGAGTGAGACAAAAAACACTCTAATGAAGGACAGTATCTATGTTATCAAGAATACACTGTTGCTAAAAAAGCATGATGAATAATTACCAACTGATGAGTACTCCGGCTTTAAAAACCTCTTCAACTAATTTTCCACCATTACCCCCCATCAAATGTGGATAATTCCATTTATTATCTCTCAATAAAACATCAGCCATGAGTCATTATTCGCAGTACTACCACCCCCACATAAATAACTAGCTAGCCAGCAGCCAGCTATCCTCCCCCAAGAAATTTTGTATCAGTACTGAGTTAAGATCTAAACCATTATGGCTTCACACATTCAAACTGCGAGATAAACCCCCCATCCCAGCTGCTGTGAAACCTGTGCATTATTCTCAATGTGTACAATAATTAGTGAAGACTGTGGAGTTCAGTTCTTCCAATCCTTTCATGCTGTCTTCATTGTGACCCCACCAAAATACTGTTTTGTAGTGTGCGCTGCAGTTCTATAAAGCATTAATATTTATAATGCTATTCTCTTTGGGTGGATAAATGTTTAATGATCATCTGAAAAAACAACAACCATCAAGTAGAGAAATAGACCTGACTGCGGCTCCATGACTTTGTTGATACACAAAAACTCCTTTTTCAGTGCCAGGCAGACTTTCCTACTGACAGCTGATAAGGGGACAATAGAACATGTCAGTCCAGTTTATACATCAATGAAAAAAAGTTTTGGCATTTCCAACCAAGCTTCACTTCCTACAGAGTTCACCTAGAATCTAAACTGTGACACATGCACAAAGTGCAGCTGTAAACCTGAGAGAGAATAGTAAATGAGGTTTGATTTAAACAGTTGTGGGTATATTTTCAGAAAATAAGTATTATCCAGTGTGGCAATAACATAGGAATTGTAGAAATCACATTTTCACACCTCATGTGTTATTTCCACACTTCATCACAGTACTCAAAAATCCTTTTGCATGAGGTGTAACTCAAATACGTCACGTTTTCTCTCAGCCCATACAGGATATATTTTCACTTGTTTCCCTGCACCAGTTTACTCACTCGTGGCTCAGCCATTTATGAGGAATTTGGTCTGTGCAAACTCGTGAAGATAAATCATAATGACTTCTCAGCATATGCAGTCTATCTTTGTGTGTGAGGGGCAGGATCATAACTCATGAGTGGCAGAGAAAATATGATACAACACTTACTGTAAGTCAGGCATTTCACCTCAGGAATTGTATATTCTCTTTATCATTATATATATATATGTGTATTCTGGACTTCTGTTCCTTGTCTGCCATGCAGCCCTTCCACTGAGTCACACCATGAAATGAGCCTTGGTTCAGTGTGCCTTTTCCCGGTCACCAATTTCTAAATAAATAACTATAACACGAGCTTGCTAGTTGTTGCTTTTAAGTCTGCTGTTTGAAGATTTATCTGTTTCCCTTTGATTTCAACTGCTGGCTGAAGTGCTACACAAGACTATTGTGATGACATCAGCATTGCAATGGTGTCTCTTTGATTGGCCTCTTATTTAACAGTAATGTACCTAACCTTCAAGATATCAATTATCACAACACTAGCAACATATGATTAGGGATGTAAGTTTGTCATGGCAGTCATATACCTCATTGATTCCATGATGTTTGATCTTTATTCAGGACTTCCATGACTTTCACTCGTGTCATCAGAATGTAGCAATGATGACAGTGCCACAACATTTACTACTGTTTACTAATGATTTCATGAACAAACAATGGGTCATTAAAACCACATCCATGACAAACTTACATCCCTACATATGATATCTTCAGGTTAAAAAGAAATCTGTCACTTATTATTTTCTCATTTTTAATATGTTTGCTTGCAAAACATGCAAACATACTGGTATCAGTCTGAACTGTGAGAGGGATTTTGGAGGCATGTCCCTCCACCTATCACAGCTTCAGAATACCAAATCTCCATCCTAACTCTGACCACTCTCCCTCTTGCTCCTCCTTTTGTCTTTGAAGTCCTTGTCCAATCACAAGGCTGGAAAATGCAAGCTGCAAAGTTTTCTTGTGCAACTCCTAATTCCTGTGCTGGAAACCTGTTTCATGCTTTTGGTTCCACTACTCTGCTTTTACACTGGGGCTGTGTGACAGAGTAGTGAACTGGGCAGCTTGTTGAGGAACACTCGCAAAGAGAACTCTACGGATGCCAGTTTAAAGAGCAGCTGACGCCTTTGGGAAAACTTTGGAAAACATAATATTTAGACATAGTTCAGCTTGTATTTCATATATCTTGTATAGTTGTCTCTTCTCCATTATTTATTACTAAAGAAATTACCACAAAAAACAAGATCATTATCCATTAGACTTCATCTGCCTCTATAGCTTACTCCCTACTTGAAATCACAGTGCTCTGTTGTGACATCACAGTCTGTTGCCATGGGAATAACTATGATGTTACAGTCAGACCATTTTGACATCAGGTTGGGAAGAAGCAGCAGGAGTTGATGAACTCTCAAGGAATAACTATCCTGTTTTCACGCATATCACCTTAGTAATAAATAATGGGGTTAAAAACAACAGAGTTCATAAGAAATATAAGCTGCATTGTGTCCATATATTATGTTTTTCAAAGTTCTTCTTGAGGCGACAGTGGCTCTTTAAAAGAAATGAAAACTTTTAGTGTTGGTAACATGGTTTTACTATTGCGCTCGCACCGACATCCTCCACAGCAACAGACACAATGGCGAGTGTCAGCATTGTGCTGTTGGAGATATCGGTGTGTTTCCATCAGGGGGCTGAACCCCTCAACCCCCATGGGAGGGGCTCCACCCCCAAACACCCCCGGTCTCTAAATATCTAACTCCTAGTCAGAGTTGGACCGGGAAGGGGGCATAACACCGGGAGCCGCACCGCCGGTGGCTTCCTTGCACCAGCACAGCGACTCACGGCAGACAGGCGAAATCTGTCACTGTGCTGGTGTTCATGGTGGAGGAGTTGACCTTGCGTCGGTACACCTGGTAACATACTAAAAACAAAAAGTTTGTATTCAGCTTTACAAAAACGGTTCTTGTAGTTCAGTCTTTGGTTGTCTCCCCATAACATAAAATAAAAACCTCCTTTTGACTCTTGTTCATCCTACCTCTTTATTGGGCTCAGGTGTTACCTGGTAACCCTCCCCATAAGGGATAGTTAACAAGCAGAGTATGCAGTGCAGTGAGATCTTAAAGGGCCAGCTTTAAAGTAAGAGGGGTTTGGTACAAATCCCTTACAGCCCATGTCAAAACCTTTTGTGTTGCAGGGTTGTGAAGGACATTACGGGTGAAAAGAGTGTGTCAGACATAAACGTTGTCACAAGTGTTATCAGCTTTTGGTATTCATTTTTGGTCCGATGAGACCAGAGTGCTTGTCAAAGACTACATGCTTGCTAACTGTATCTAGGCTGCCCAGTTTACTGTATTCATTAGTTTAGTGTTATTTTTCAATCAAAATGTGATTTTATTTGGCCTGAGCTTCTTACCTCACAGCTCATTCAAAGTTCTGGCTGCTAATGCCTCTATACATTCCTGAGGACAAAAGAATGCACGTTTGAGCAAAGTGGCCCCTGACTGGCATGGTATGCATGACTTTGGCATATTTTAAACATGCTAAGATAAACATGTGGCCTAAAAGGAGACTTCAGCCTGAACATGGCAATATGTTCATACTGAAAAACGAGCAGGGAACACTTAACGGGAAGGTCCCCTCAGATTTTTATTCTGTTTACCTGTGTAATTTGTAGGCAGGAACAATGACTGCCTCTATTGCACCCTCCAAATTTAATCAGGATTTAAATGTAAATGAAGGTACTTGAGTCTGGTGTGAAAATCTGCCTGACTCCATTGCAAAGGTCATGTCCCAACTCATGTAAGTCATCCTAGAATTTTATGATGTTTTGGTGCTAAAGCCTGCAGTAGTCATACTGTATTAGTAAGTGCTGTTGCTGTTCTCTGCAGTCCCTATGTTGTTGTCTTATGTTGGCCATGAAACTTTTCAAGGCATAGTAACTGCCTTGCTGCTTTCTGTAGTTTAAAGTGTATCTGAGTTACAAAAAAATGCTTTTAGAGAATGCAGGGACTTCACAAGACATATAACATTACTGAATGAGGGTATAACTTCTGCTGGCTTGTGCATATATGCATCGTCAGCTCCCATGATACTTTGCTTGAATAGTATCATGACCTCATGATACTTTGCATGAATGGGGTCATGATCTTTGCAATGGAGACAAACAGGTTTAAACACCAGAGCAAAACAGAATGAAGCAACCTCATTTATATATAAATTTGGATGAAATTAGGGGGCTGCAAGAGAGGGAATCATTTTTCATGTCTACAGACTACACAGGTATACAGAAAATAGGTTGAGGGGACTTTCCCTTTAAAACTATTGCTTTGAAAATCAGAACTGCAACTCAGGGTATGCGCATTAGATCCAGTGCTGATACTCATGCCCTGAGTCACAATTCTGATTTTCAAAACAATCGTTTTAAGAGTTCTCATGCTTGTTTTTCAAAATAAAACATATTTCCATGTTCAGGACAAAGCCTACTTTCAGGCCATATGTTTATTTCAGCATGCTTAAAATATGCATAACTCATGCATTCACAAGCTCACAGGGGTTCAGGGCTACCTAGCTCAGACATGCATTCCTTTGTCCTCAGGAATGTTCAGAGGTAATTGGCAGGTGACATGTCTGATGAGCTACGAGGTAAGACACTCCAGACAAATGAAATCACATTTTGATTATAAAATAACAATAAACTAATGAATAAGGCAAAATGGGCAGCCTAGATACAGTACACAAGCATGCAGTCTTTGGCAGGTATACTGGTCCCTTAGGACCAAAAATAAATACTAAAAGATGACAGTGCCCCACTATAAACAGAAAATATGGCACCCTCCCCTCCGAAATGGGTGGCACTTCTCCTGTTTTAGCAATTTAGTTTTAAAACACAATCATAAACATCAATAACAGTATATCCATATTTCAGCATCATTTTATTTATTTTTATTTATTTATTGAAATGTTTCACCAGGAGGGCACACTGAACAACAAGTTGCTCATCTCATGGTGCACCTGGATGGAGGGGTTACATAGGGTTGTGAAGGATGATCAGTTACCATAGTATGTGGGTAGTACAAACAATACAACATTGTAAGATTATGCAACAATTGGAACACAAGGTATTGTACAATAAACAGTAGTGGAACATTGGGTAAGTTACAATACATGTCCAAAATCGTACAAAAGAACATATAAATGTACAAAACAGTAATAATGCAACAGAACCATTATGGTGCATGAGTGTACCAGGAGCAGGCTTGAGGTAGTACGCAAGTGCTGTTGGAGTAAAAAGGATGGGGTAGGTTGTGTACACGGATGACCGATAAGGGCAGGTGGAGAAGAGGGGGGGAGAGGCAAGAACTGAATATGAGGAGAAGGGGTAGCCATTTCCTGATTCCTCCTTCAGGATGTTGAGAACCCTGCTGGGGCGGGGGTCAGGATAGGAAGGCAGAAACTAGGGGTAGGTATGAAGGAGGGTTAAAGCAGGAACAGTTGAGGGAGAGGTAATTGTGTAGGGCAGAGGTAAGGGAGTAGTTGAAGGAGGAGTGTCATATTTCAGGAGGGAGGGAATTCCAGATTTTAGGGAAGCGATGGGCAAAACCAGTCTGACAGATGCGGGTGGAGCAGCGAGAGACTGTCAAGGTGCAGGCATCATTAGACCTGAGAGAGTGGGTGGGGGGAGGTGAAGTGGAAAGAGAGGATGAGAGAGATAGGAGGGGAGCACTCTGAACCAGAATTTGGAGGTTAGTTTGGCACACTGTGAGATGCGTCTGTGAGATAGTGGAAGGAAGGTTAGAGACCAATAGAGTTCACAGTGGTGGGAGCAGGAAGGGAAGTTGAGAGCAAAGTGGCAGAAGGAGTTAAAGAGAGTGTCCAACTTAGGGAAGATTTGGGAGCAGCACCATAGACTACGTCACAGTAGTCAAAGATGGGGAGTATCATCTTCTGGACAATTTCACACCTCACAGTCAGGGGGATACAACTATGACTCCTGTACAGAGCACCAAGCTTGGGGTGCAGTTTCTTCAGGATAGCATCGATATGCACAGAGAAGTCCAGGTGCTGGTCTAGCCAAACCCCCAGACATCTAAATGAGGAAATGTCCTCCAGGATGGTCCCGTCAAGGGTGTGGAAGGTGGGTAGGGCCGGGAGCTAGAGAGTCTCTGCCTGGTGCCAAAGGTCATTGAGACTGTCTTCTTGGCATTTAGAAAAAGCTGGTGAGAAGCAAACCAGAGCTGAACTTGGTTGAAGTCATGCTGTAAGCTGGTTTCCACAGCAGCAGGGTTTTTGCCGGAACTGTATAAAACAGTATCATCAGTGTACATGTGGATAGATGTAGATGAGTAGGCTAGGGGAAGATCATTAAGGAAAATGGAGAAGAGTAGGGGACCAAGCACTGAGCCCTGAGGGACACCAGTGTTGATGGGGAGTGGAGGGGAGATGGAATCAAGAATTCTCACTGATTGGGTCCTGCCATTGAGGTAGGATTTAAACCAGTTTGGTGGCTGATGGAGCAAGGCCAGCTAAGGAGAGGGAATCAAGAAGCAGGGGATGGGAAACAGTGTCGAAAGCTTTGGCGAGGTCAACAAAGATGGCCAAGGTGAACAGGTCATCGTCCATCTCTGAAAGGATGGAGTCAGTAAGCCTGAGGAGGGAGGTGGTTGTTGAGTGGTTCTTCCAAAAACCAGATTGGAAGGGGTGAAGAAGGAGGAATTGGAGAGGAAGGGTGATAGTTGAGAGAGAACTAAATGTTCTTGAAGTTTGGCAAGGGTAGAAAGGAGGGAAATGGGGCAGTAGTTGCCAGGAGTGGATTTGTCACCACCCTTGGTGAGAGGAAGGACTACAGCATGTTTCCAGGATGAGGGTACTTGGGCAGAAATAAAGGAAAGGTTAAGGATTAGGGAGATAGAATAAGCAATTGCAGGAGCAGAAAGGTAGAGAAGTTTAGGGTAGAGTTCATCTGGTGAAGAGCCATTAGAGGGGTTGAGGGATAGGAGGTCACTAACAGCTTCATCAGAGGAGATAGTAGAAAAGGAAAATGGGGGAGGAGTAGGCACTGGCTGAGGCGAAGGGCTGAAGTTAGTAACTGGCAAGGGGGAGAGGGAATTTAGAAGAGACATGGGGCACAAGGTATAGTAGACATTAAATTAATTGGCCACAAAGCCAGGGTTGGAAACTAGGGAGTTATTTATTTTGAGAACTGGAGGGGAAGGGGGAGGGGAAGGGGGGGAGAGAATAGGGCATGGACTACCCTCCAGAATTTAGATGGAGAGTTAATGTTAGTCAGGAATAAGGAGTTGAAATAATCGGACTTAGCCAGTCTAGTAGCTTTAGTACATAAATTGCATAGCATTCTGTACTTGGCATAGTCATTCAGATGTTTAATAGATTTGTGTTTTCTCCAGACCAGGTCACAC
The DNA here is from genome assembly GCA_016271365.2 of Neoceratodus forsteri. Taxonomy (NCBI): domain Eukaryota; kingdom Metazoa; phylum Chordata; order Ceratodontiformes; family Ceratodontidae; genus Neoceratodus; species Neoceratodus forsteri. Next base: position 1,476,328,796 of record CM057453.1, on the reverse strand, counting down.
TCCCTGAAGTAGGCCAGTAGTTTGGGGGTGATCCAGGGGAGGTGAAGCCCACGAACTCTGGTCATTCTGAAAGGAGCAAAGGCATTCCAGGTGGCAATGAATTTATCCTTAAAAATAGTCAAGGGCTTGGTTGACAGAAATGGCAGTGGAGAGGGTGGGCCCAGTTGGTGGAAGCAAGTGCACAGCTAAGTGTGGTTAGGTCTAAGGATTTAAAGGACCAGAGCTGTATGATTTTAGGGGGAGGTTTGGGGTGATGGACCTTATGTACAATGAAAATGGGGTTGTGATCACTAAGGGCATCAGGGAGGAGACCAGATTTAATGATGCGGTGCGGGTGGGTTGTGAGTGCCCAGTCAAGCAGGGTGTGGTTTTGTGTTTTGGGATTAGGGCATGTGGGCTCAAGTATAAATTGAGTGAGGTTTAGAACAGTGATGTCATTGCATAGCTTGTTTAACTTGAGAGACAACCAATTTAGATTCACATCACCTATTATGAACAGTACACCAGATTGCAAGAGGGAGGTGATACTGGCGAAGAGTTCAGTCGTGACCGAGGGTTGACTGCTTGGGCAGCAATAGATGCCAGCCACAAAGATAGGGATTGAGAAAGGAAGGGTAATGCAGGTGACACGGGCTTCGTAGGTAGCTGGGTTGGGGTGGATGCTCCCTGATGAAAGAAGGAGGGCAAGGATTAAATAGTGAAGTTTAGGACTTTCATAATTAGAGTAGGAAATATGGGAGGGAGGGGAAGAGGGAGGGAGGGGTGGAGAAAGGAGATAAGGAAACAAAAAAAGGCAAAGTGACTAGGAAGAGAAAACAGAGAGGCTGGAGGGTAATAGGGAAAGTGGGGTCTGTTTACAAGAGGAGCTGTGCAGGTGATTGACAGGATGAAGGAGGTATCTGGAAGGGAAGGAGAGAGAGAGAGAAGTAGCCAAAGGTGTAGAGGGGGAGACTGGGATAAGGGTAAGAACCAGGAAGGGTGTGAGTAGGAGGGAGATGGAAACCACTCTGGGTAGGGTAGAAGAGGCTTTCTACAGACTTACAGATTCAGATAACACCATTGAATGTTAGTATGTAGATAATTTGCTTTAGGTATGAATGACCCAGGACTAGAAGTGTTAGGGGAGAGCAGTGGGAAGAGGACTGCAACCTACACATCTTGTTGCCCTCTAGTGGCTTTGCAGTATAATTTGCAAATGGAAAAGTAGACACCTGAGAAATTAAAGAAGAAACAATGTTAAAAGTGTCTGTATGCACCATTTACCACTGTCATAGCACACATGCAGAATGCATATGAAACTGCTATGCTGGCTATGCCACAATTACACAGCAAATACCAGCAAGCGAATGTGACTGGCATTGGCCAATGCTTGTCTAAACTGGTGCTGTATGTACAGTACAATAAATGTATACCATGGGAGGTAAAATACATTTGTAGAATAAAACTTGCTGGGGGCATGGCTAGCGGCTGTTGTGGGACTGGGTTTCATGAGCTCCTGAGTGTCATGTCTATTTACCATCAAAAGTGTATTAAAAGTTTACTTTTTCATTAAATACAGACTCTGAGTTGATAGAGCTACCTTTTCTTGACAAAGTTGGAAAATTTGAAAAGTCAGCATTATGGGACAATCTAAGCAAGGTGCTCCTGAATGACTCTGGGAGGGGGAAGACACCAGCACTGGTGATGGTAATAGAGGGAAGGTGAATACCAGCAAGTGTGCGTGGTTGGTATTGGTCAATGCTTGTCTAAACTGGTGTGTATATACAGTACATATGTATACCATGGGAGAGAAAATACATCTGTAGAATAAAACTTGCTAGGAGCATGGCTAACAGCTGTGGTGGCAGGATGGGTTTTCGTGAGCTCCTGAGTGTCGTGTCTATTTACCATCAAAAGTGTATTAAAACTACTTTTTCATCAAATACAAACATAAACTCTGAGTTGTTAGAGCTACCTTTTTTTGACAAAGTTGGAAAGTTTGAAAAGTCAGCGTTATGAGATGACCTAAGCAAAGTGCTCCTGAAGACTCTGGGAGTGGGGAAGATGCAAGCATTGGTGGTAAGTGGTGTCATGGAGGGAAAGCTCCAGAAACAGAGAATGAGGCTGAACCCATGATAAGGCCATACTGGATGCTGTACTTGAACTTAAAGAGTAAATGGAGGCCTTCAATTGTAAGGTAACTATGTGGGAAACTAAAATAGAAATGGGCTCAGCTGAGACCAGATGGGCTACAGATAGTGTAAATATATCTAGCGCTTTGGTAACTAGCCTTATAAAGGAAAATAAAGTTTTGTGTACAAGGTTTGAGCAGTTTAAAAACACCACTTGAGCATCCAACATCCATTTATTGGGAGTTCCTGAGGGCCATCCCGCCCACTGAGCTGACAATAAATGAACGTATTCTCATAATAAGAACATGCTCATTCATTGACAGCTCAATGGGCAGACCGGCCATGGTGGAGACAGGAGGGCTGTGCTAGTCCGCCCGCTGGGGTTCGGGATGGGGGTGGGAGCTGGGTGGTGGGACACCTGCTTTGGTGGGGGTGCACTAGACCACCAGGGAAATAATGGGACTGGGGCTCGGGAATGGGGAAGGTGTGGGAAACCACTAGCCCTCCAGAGAATTTGTTTTTTAAAGTACAGGTTGGACAGAGATGGGGATGGGGGGGATGACTTGTTACTAAAATGTCGGTGGACAGTTTAATTTCGGCGGGTGAGGTGGAGGGGAGGGACCACTAGCCACCACGGCATTTGTTGTCGGGCAGAGAATGGGTGGGGGAGGGATCGCAACTCGACAGGACTGGGCTTTTCAGGGGCAAGTTGGGCAACTGGGTTAGGCGGCGACCATAGGCGGAATTTCCACAGGAGTTCAGAAATCAATTTCCGTTGCATCCCCAGATACACAACAATCTGGGAAAAACTACATACCATATATATACTACAAACAGGAGTGCAACCTTCTTTTTTTTTAATTCAATGTACTTTATTAGTGTTTTCCACAAAAAACACAACTGACATGACAGATTAGAATGCAGTCATAGAAATGTAGTGTGGGTTCGAAATACATACATATATAAACCAACAGAACATTAAAGACAAACCCTCTCCCCTCTCCTCCCTTCCCCCACCTCCATTCTAATCCCCTATGCCAGTACCCGCTCGGCTAATACAGGCTTGGAATATTATAGAGGTAAAGGAAGGAAAAGGGGGCAACAGTTCATGGCCTCCATAGGGATAAAGAGTGTGTAAGGGTTCCCACACCCTTTGATAGACCTGAGCTCTATTATTCATGCAGGTGATATGCTTTTCCAATTGCAACGCCAGTAAGATTTCCCGGTACCATTCTGCCACCACAGGAAGGGAAGTTTCTTTCCAGTGTCGCAACATGGTTAATTTTGCAGTGGTTGCAATTAAGGCTAAGCGGGCCTTACGAATTTTGGGCATACCTTGGGGGAAGATATTTACAAGACAACTATCTGGGGTAAATAAGGAATCTAGTCCCAGTAGTGGATCAAGCATTCGCTTGGTTGAGGTCAAGAACTCCTAAATTTTGGGACAACTCCATAAAACATGGTACAATGTTCCCAGGGCCTCTTCACATTTAGGGCAAAAACAGGAGAGGATTCTACCCAGTTTGTACAATTTGGCCAGGGTATAGTACAAACTGTGTAAGATATTAAACTGAATGAGCCGAAGCTGATCCTGTTTAATAAATCTATATATCAAGCACCATACCTTCTGCTAAAATGTTGCTTCTGTAGAAAGGGATAACTCCTGCACCCAGTAATAGCATGTACCTTGGAGGAGGTGTGGGTCCAAGGCAAGAAGGGATTGGTATGTTCTCGAAATTGCATGCGGTTGATGTGCCTTTTCGAGAAATGAAGCCAGGGAATCTTTTGGGGGTAGGGGCCAGGGTTTGGGGCCCAAAAAAGATAAGATGGCCACTCTAGTTTGCCAGAATTTGAAGAGATCTGAACCAGAGAGTTGTAGCTGAGATTAGAGCGAAGAGAATGAGACTAAGGAGCCATTAGTCAAAAATGTAAAGAGGGTACATTTGTTGAGGGGAGGCCAAAAAGAGGCTGAAATTGGATGATTATTTATCCGGAAATGGAGGTTGAATGCAACCTTCTTGATGGCTCCAGTAGGCAGACCAGGAGAGTTGGGCCCTGACCTGACCTATGGCTTGAAAGGAGAAGTGATCCATATGGAGATGCTTGAATCGAATATAAGCAAGGCTCGGGAGGGGAGGGGAGGGGAGGGAGCGAGTTGTGTATGGTGATTGTTTGTTTAATGTATCCTGACGTAACTCTACTATATGCAACTTGTTCTGTATAAGTGAAAATAATAAACTTGAATTTCCCCAAAAAATAAAAATAAATAATAAATTTCTAAACTTCCTCAGAAGCGAAAACCAGACTTTCACTTGAATTCCGCCCGCGGAAACTTTTTTTCACACATCCCTAGCTGAGCGGTACCTCTTGCCGTGTCCTTATCAGGACATATTGCGCTAACCGGGACCTATTCAGCCAGTCAGGATGGAGAACAACACAGATCAGTGTCCCAACACAACTTCAGTTCTGTAATGGCTGAGCTGGGTGCTGGACCGTCCCCCCCCCCAAAAAAACAGTATCCAAACAACAGTAAAACTACAAAAATACCACTCATTGTACTAAGTACATTCAAGTACCCCTCTCCACATGAATAAAACTGTAATACTTTCAATCTGTAATTTGGATTTTTCTCGCTTCCCGTTTCTCCAGTAGCTGATGTACGGCTCCTGTGACCATTGTTTCAAATGGTAAACAGTCACCGTGGTGTCTAATCCATTTCTAGCACTGGTGCTCTCCGATCTCCATTCCCCCATCCCCTCAACCAGAAACCCATCAAACAAAGTAAAGTAAAAAAAATTACAACAGCTCCCTCGATCTATAACACTGTTTGAGAACCGCAAACACAAAAACGCTCTATATGGCGGCCGCAAAGGGCCATGCTCGCTCTGACTCAAGTGGGACTCTCAAAATAAGGTAACAGGTAAAGTCAACCAAGGAGAGAAATATTTAAAAAATTAAAAATCCTAAAAGGACACACAAAATATGATTTGTGTTTCGGGGTTGGGGGGGACAAGAAACATCAACACAGCACAGTGCAGCAGCCGATATGGACATGCTTGCTCCCACTCGCTGCAAGTGAAATTCAGTGGACAGTCAGCCACTCCTCAGAGACATAGAGAAACCAAGAAATGTGAAGAAAAAATGGAAAACAGGCATAGATCTGAGTGATACTGTGCATGTGTGTGGGGGAGGGGGAGAGTGGACAATAGTGACAATTAGTTAAACAGTTCTGGTCCAAGACTATGACAAGGACTAATTTTTTTTGTTCTCTATTGATATGAGCATTATTTTTACTCTTTTAATGTACACTTTTTATATACATTTTTTTAATTAACCTCTTTACTGGGGGACCCATTTTATAAGCAGAATAAGTTGCTCCGAGATGTGGTTTATGGCCTGATAAGAGCACGTCCCAGGTGCAAAAGACACTCGGCACAAATGCCTCATGCCTCATTACATACCTGGGACATGCTCTTATCAGGCCATAAACCACACCTTGTCGTGTCTTATTCCTCACTTATCTGTGACTTCTTCATCATCTGAATCTAACCCAAATCTGTAGGAAGAGTAACATTCTTTTCATAGAATTTCTAAGCAGCAGCTACATCAAAAAAGAAATATTACTTGCCTTGAAAGGGTAACTAAGTTTAGCAGGGGACTGTAGCACTGCGCTGACACCTGCATGAATAAAATCTGCTTAATTGTGAGAAAACACTTTCTGCGTCTTTGTGTGGCTAAGCATAGGTGAGGGTAAAGATGTAGCTGTTACCCTCGTACTTAAATCCCTTCTTTATTCTAGTCATCTGGAGCATTCTGTTTTGTTCAGAAATGGATGCAGAAGTACAAATGATATGGCTTGCTCCAGTCCCAGTCCCTGCTATTTTAGCTTCCTTGAGGTCTTTACAAGGTTGTGGTCTGAAAACAGTCTCCAACAAACAGGCTGGTCAGGAGTTCAATGTTTTGGTGAATAGAGTAGTGCTTGTGTATACTTAAAAGGCTGAACTTTGGCCTTTCTCTATTCCCACCCTTGGTAGGTAAGCGAGGTAGCGAATAGGGAATAGAAGGCCCAGCACCAAGGGTGAGTAGAGTGCTGGAGGAGGAGGAGGAGGCAGTGGAGGATGGTGGGTTGCTCAGAACGCGCTAAGCGGAGAACTGCTAAGGGAGGCTGGCCTTTATAGGGGATATGGGAGGAGCTATACCCCCACATTTAACCTTGGGCTTTAGCCCTCCCATTCAATGTTTTGGTGAACAGAGTAAGTGCTTGTGTATACTTAAAAGGTTGAACTTTGGCCTTTCTCTATTCCCACCCTTGGTAGATAAGCTGGGTAGCGAGTAAGGAATAGAAGGCCCAAAAAGATTTCCTCCTCCAACTCACGGAAAGTATGACCAGTAGCCCGCAGGAGAGAAAAAAAACCCAGGTGGAGGAAACCTCTGTGGACCCATGGCTACTGACCTGTCCATCTTCAGGGCAAAGAAAGAGGAGATGATCCTAATTGCTTAGAACTATGTTCTACTTTTATTTAGGGCGTAATGTTTGTAGAGATGAAGTTCTGTCTTCTAAGTCCATTGAATGATGCATTCAGGAGGGTCAGTTCTTGAGGTTGAAGCAGCAGGTCCAGTCCGAAGAAATGTTCAGATTCCGAAGATGAATTATGTTCGGCTGGTAAAGGGTGTTGAACAAGATCCAGGATTCATACAGTATATGATATTGACTGATATTTGATGGCGGTACAGATGGATGTGAGCATAAAGATCATGAGTTTGTTTAATTGGGTTGCTAGATTCTGAACTATGGGATCTATGATGGTTTATGAGATCCTTAAAGTAATCTGTCAGACTTTCAAAGGGGGTAAGGGCAAGATACAATGCTTAGTTCCTTTGTAGAGTGGCGAATGCCAGAAGATGGGGAAGTAGAAGCTCCGATATCCAAATTAGGGTCTAACGGCTTGAGGTCAGGAAATTTGCAATGTTTTGCTATGAAGGCATCGGTAGGGAGATGATCCGAGATTTGGAGAGCGGCTTTAGGTACCTGGCAGGAGGGGTAATGAAAGATTTCAGACCAATGAGGGAAGGATGACGTATGCTGTAAAGGCAGTAACTGAATACCGAAAAGTTACAATGTAAATGTTCTGTACAATCATTTTGAGATTTGAAGGCGAGTTAGAGTTGCTATGATGAGGTTTGTATGGGCTTATATTTAGGAAAGACTGCTATGTGAGATGATGGATATGGTGTTGCTGTAGCTTAGTTGCCCGTGGCGGGAGCTTAAGTGGTCACTGCGGCTGTGCCTTGCTGGTGGATCCAATATCTGTGTGCTGTGGGGAGCCTGAAAAAGAGGGGTCTTTTGACTGAGTCTACTGACTGAGGAGGCAAAAGGGGTAGATAGCAAGAAGAATGCAATGGGTACATTGACTGCTTAGTCAGATGTAAAACAGTTGCGGAGCGTAACTGTGATAGTAAGCCAGCCAGGTCAGTAGGGGATGCGCAGGATGGTAATCTAGTGGAGGCCTGCTCCTGGTGATGGTATTCACTGGAGGGAGTATGGAGGGGATAGATCCCATCAGATGGGTTAGAAAGGACCATTGGATGGGTAGCAGGCATAGTCATACTGAAGAGATGTAGATAACTTTGTGAAGTATTATAACGTCCAGAGGCCAGAGAGCAGTGACATGGGGTACTGCACATTTAGCAAGGCAGCTATGCATTGGAGATCCAATGATATATATTCTGGGATAATGGATGGAAGAAGTGTCTTGGGAGCATCCAATGGCTAATCAGGGAAATATGAGTCGGATACCATGGTTGAAGTGAGTCAGCACTTTAGGGAGTAGAGTATACGTGGCAGGTATGAGGAATGGTACCAGTACGGCTATGTTATATCCTGCGGTCCCTGTTATCCTTGAGGAGTATAGTTATTATGGAGTAGGTATGTCCCAGGAGTGAATTAGGTCATGATTCCAAGGTAAGATGAAGAGCGTGAAGAAGACTCCACTAAGCCCAATTCCATTGGAGATCTCAGGAAATAATGATGTCCATGCGGTTTGTATTAATTGGAATGTGGATAGAAGGATCCTGCAAAGTTGATTAAGAGGTAATATCTTTTGTAGTCCAGATGGGTGGAATAATGAAATTGACCCTAGGGAGATTATCAGGAATATTTTGCTTAGTGACATAGACTCTATATAGTGTGCTCTTCAAGGGATGTTGCTGAATGAAGGTTTGAACAGGAACTCTTTAGCTCGTTGGACGGGATCAATTGAGGTAGGACTATAAGTCAGATGAATGGGTAGGAGTAATTGAACGGGCATGGATGTGGAACATCCATAGTTATGAAGAACGCCCATAAGAGACACAGCAGCAAATGTGTAGGAACCCCGAGTCTCTAGGACAGCAAGAGCAGTACCAGCACTGAAAGTTGCAACCAAGGTACAGGACTGCAGGTAGATGCCACAGCATAATGGAATAGATAGCAAAAAGCCGAAATGGGCCTTGGGTGGTAGATTCAGGAAACTGAGAGGCAAAACTAGGTACAAGGTGCTGTTAAGTTGGGGTATGAGGTTCTCACCTCCAAAGGAGATGGCAAACATGAAGCGCTGACAGCCCAAAAGGTGCTGTAGTGATGGGGTATGAGGTTACGAATATACGAATGTGCCAGCAGAAACAGACCATCCAGTCTATCTAAGTCTGCTCGAGTGTGCAGCTAGCACCCCTAGTTTGTAGCTACCCCAGCCCCCTCCCCTTTGTCATCTCACTGCCACCCCCCACCCTCACTCTCCCCTGTTCCCTGTCCCATGCCCTTTTGAAGCTGTTCACAGATTTACATGATACCACCCATTTTGGTAGTGCATTCCATTTTGCTACCACCCTCTCTATAAAATAGTGTCTCCTCATTTCCCTCCTAAATCTTCCCCCCCTCTATTCTTAGCCCGTGCCCTCTGGTGTCCCCTCCCTCTCCTTAGCTTAAAGACCCCATCTGCCCCATCCTTATTGATTCCCCTCAGATACTTGAATGTCTCTATCATGTCCCCCCTGTCCCTTCTATCCTCCAGGGTGTACATATTCAGGTCTCCCAGTCTGCTCTCATAGTCTCTCCCCTCCATTCCATATATCATCTTTGTTGCCCTCCTCTGCGCCCCCTCTAGTAGCCTGATATCACGCTTTAGGTATGGCCTCCAAAACTACATACAATACTCCAAGTGTGGCCTTACCAGTGACCTGCAGAGGAGCAAGATCACCTCTCTTTGCCTGGACAAAAAAACCCTCGCTATGCACCCCAGCATTTTGTTCGCTTTTGCAGCTGCTCTCCTGCACTGGGCAGTGTTGTTCATGTTCCACATTATCATTACCCTTAGGTCCTTCTCATCCTCAGTAATCCCCAGTTTAACCCCCCCAGCCAGTATTCTCTCCTTGGGTTCTTTACCCCAAAGTGCATAACCTTACACTTCTTTGCATTGAAACCCAGCTGCCACCTTTCTGACCACTCCTCTAGCTTGCTTAGGTCCCCCTGCAGCTGCTTCCATCCTTCCCCTCCATCCACCACTGCTCCAATTTTGGTGTCTTCAGCAAACAGACTTACCTTGCTCACCACCCCATGTGCGATGTCTGATATGAAGAGTCCAAATAATACTGTCCCCAGCACAGAGCCCTGTGGCACCCCACTCGTCACCGGCCTTGGACTTGAGAGCTCCCCTCTCACCACCACCAGCTGCAGCCTCCCACTCAGCCAGTTTGTAATCCAGTTCATCATTTTTGACTCTACTCCTACACCAATTAGCTTCCCCCCAAGCCGCCCATGAGGCACCAAATCGAAGGCCTTACTGAAGTCCAAGTAAAGGACATACACCACATGACCCTTATCCAACTCATCTGTCACCCAGTCATAATATTGTATCAAGTTGGTTTGACAAGACTTCCCTGAAATGAACCCATGCTGCTTCACATCCTGGAGGCTATTGTCCTCCAGGTACAACACTAGTCTTTCCTTTAGCATTGTTTCCATGAGTTTGCACACTATGGAGGTGAGACTTACCAGATGATAATTACCCGGTTCATCCCTTGGCCCACTCTTGTGTAATGGTACTACATGTGCCATCCTCCAGTCCAGTGGCACACGTCCTTACTCCAGTGAGGTGCTGTACAGATCCGCCAGCAGCTCCGCCAACATCTCCACCATTTCCCTCTGCACTATGGGGTGGATACCAAATGGCCCTGGTGCCTTGTCTACCTTCAGTGCCCTCAGTCCCTCTAGGTCTCTACTTGCCTCAATTCTTCCATCTGTCGCCTCCTCTCCCCCTGTCTCCACCCTCCCAGCCCATGGTGGTAGCGGTCCCCCCTTTTCTTCCATGAACACTGAGCAAAAGTATTCATTCACTGATTCTGCCTGCTCCTCCCCTTTTTCCATCCACTCCCCACCCCTTTTTATCCTCACTATTGTCTTCTTGCATTTCCTTTTCTCCCCGATGTATCTGAAAAAGTCTCCCCCCGTTAATTCCCTGTGCTAATCTCAGATCCCGCTGGGCCTTGGCTTCTCTCACTTTCTGGTCACCTCTCTGGACCATCTTGCATATTCCTCCCTGTCCACGTCCTTCCCCGTTCTCCTACACATCTGGAGCGCCACCTGTTTTGCCCTCACCACGTCCACAATCTCGCTGTTCAACCAGCATGGTTTTCTTGCTCTGCTCCCCTTACTCTGTGTCTTGGTGAAGGCTTCTGTTGCCTCTGTATTCCCCCATTTAATAATATCCCATTTCTGCTCTGCATCCATCTCCTGCCTTATGCCCTCCAGTTTCCCTTTCAGTACTTCCTGCATCCTCCCAAAGTCTGCCCCCCTGAAGTTTACCACCCGAGTAACTGATTTCTCTGGCTCCCCGCACGTCGTGATATTAAACCACCCCATTCAACAATACTAGATCTAAAGTGTTCTTTAGTCTAGTAGGTACACTAGCCAACTGTGTCAGGAGACCCTCCTGGATCACATCCAGAAGCACTTGCTCCCTAGCACTGTAGGTGACTGGAATGCTCCAGTCAACCACCAGCAAGTTGAAATCCCCCACGATGTCCACCTTCTCTTTTTTACATACCTTTCTGATTTGTCCTGCTAATTCCCTGTCAAGCTCCTCAGACTGGGATGGTGGCCTGTATACCACCCCAAACCTCAGTTTCCTACCCCTTGAGTCTGGGAGCTGCAGCCAGATTGCTTCTGTTCTCCTTTCTTCCCCCTTGTCCCTTGTGCATTTGATCCCATCCCGCACATAGACTGCCACCCCCCCCTTACAGTCTTTCCTGTATAATCTGTATCCTGGGATTGCTAGATCCCAGTCCTGGTGCTCAGTTACCCACGTTTCTGTGACAGCTGCAATATCCATCCTCCACACTACTAAGAGTGCCTGTAGCTCAGCTGATTTGTTTCCTAAGCTTCTTGTATTCAACGAGGCAACCCTCCATCCTGCCCCCTTCCCTTCACTGGCCTCCATCTCCTCCCTTCTACTCCCTCCTCCGAAGTAGGTGGCAAACAGGAATTACTGGCAGGAGAATGAGCAGTGTTGATGGGGATGAGGTTCCTACCCCGGAAGGATGTCAAACTAGAATCGCTGATGGTAGACTCATGGCTTGAAAGAAGGGCAGCAGTAGGGGAAAACTGGATGAAGCCATGGGCTCCCATCCCTGGAAGATGGAGGAATTTCATATATTGAACAGGAAGCAAGGGCAAATGTGGACAGAGACAAGTCTAGCAGGAGGCCTCAGGAAAACAGGAGCATCCGAGGTAGCAATGGTGGAGTAGATGGCAGCTGGGAGCTGAAAGTCTGGAGACCAAGGGAGGCAGAGCTGGAAGGCAACAATGCGCAGCAAAGAAGTCCAGAAGTCCAGTGGACAGAGCAGAGACTGAGAACAAACAAGCCAGTGGGTCCAAATCCACAACACAAGGAGGCCAGGCAAGGACAGGCAGACAAATGCTAGGACGCAAGTAGAGGAGCTCGAAGGCTGACAGGATGCAGAGGGCCAGTCCAAAGGAAAGCAGCAAGCTCAGGTCACAGGGTGAAAATTCAGGTGGTTGAGGCAGGAGACGGGAGACTGCAGGGGCAGAGTGGTCCCATTCCGGAAGGGAAGTGGTGAACCCATGGTGACAGTACAGGATGCAGGTGGTTGATATAAAGAAGCACACTGAGAGGACAGAGAACAGAAGACCCATTCCCAAAGGGAAGTGGCAAACTCAGATTGCTGGTACAGGATGCAGGTAGTTGAGATGATGGAGAACAGAGGTCCCATTCCTGAAAGGAAGTGGTGAACTCAGATTGCTGGCTTAGGATGCAGGTAGTGATGAGTCAGAGATTGGGGGTTGATAGGGTTCAGTGGTTCCATTCCCAAAGGGAATGTGACAACCAGACAGTAAGTATTGAATGCAGTTGTATGAGACAGTAGATGGAGAACATAAGACTTGGGGTTAGTAGGGTACAGTGGTCCCATTCCCAAAGGGAATGCAACAACCAGATAGTAGGTATTGAGTGCAGGTGTATAAGACAGTAGATGGAGGCTGCAGGCTCCCATCCCAGGTAGTCGGGGTGAGCTAACCTTCACTCGATGCCACACCAGGCAGAGTTAGTGATGGAGACTGGTGGTAGATAGTAGGGAATACAACTGGTTTGAGACTATAGTGAGATAAAACAGGATCTCATCCCTGGTAGACAGAGAAAGCCTACCTGCACTGCTATGCTTCAGTAGGCAGAGTTAGGGACGGATGCTGGCAAACTGCTGATATGGGCTGAGCGAGGAGAGAGCAGTTGAGGCCGCTGGAAAGGAAAGCAATGTATAACAAGGGAATAGAAGAGCAAGGGGAGCAAGGAAGGAGGGTAAAAGTCAATTAAGGGATAACATACACTGCCAGACGAAACCTGCAGAAACAAACAAGACATGGTACACAGGAGCAATAAACAGACAAGTGGAGAATAATAAGGAGTTGAACAAGCTGCATAAGGGATCATGTATGGAAGGGGAAAAATGTACAGGAAAAAAAGTGTAACGGGGCATTGGAAATAACTGAGAAAACTGTACTGAAAAAGGCAGGACGAAGGATTCAACCAACAGGGAAATGAGCATGAGGAAGGGTCCAGCAGGAGTATGGGAAGGAACTGGAATAGGCAGGTGAAGTGCTGTAGCTGAGGGCTGAGCGCCAGGGGGTGACAGCAGAGAGCCGAAAACAGCAAAAAGGCAAAAAAACAGTCGGAGAAAAAGGTGTTTTTTGTTTTGTTTTGTCTTGGTGGGTGGCTAGTTGATGAAGTCAGAGGGAAAGGGACCACATGAAGAGCAGCAGGGCAAGGAAAGGGAAGAACAACACACGAAGCACAGGAAACAACAAACAAACAGTCTGAGCAGGGAAGTTCAGGGACTGGGAAGGCCAGGAGATAAGAGGTCCAATGTGGAGGCAATGAGAAAGGAATGGCAGGGCAAGGGCAGGCAGAACAGGAAGCCAGAGGATTTTTTTTTATTTGTTTTGTAAATAAATTGGTCTGAGACACCCCACCAAAGCAGCTGATGGTAAAATGAGAAGTTTGAGAATGGAAAGTGGGAGCTACATATGGTACTTCGGTCCCTCTGTGGAATACTAATGCCGTGCGTTTCTGGAATGCTACATCACACACAAATGGCAAACAGGAGTCTGTTGCTCTAAGAGCACAAGGGCTATGCGAGCAGGGTCACTCTCATGGACTGTATGATATGGTTACATGTAGCATTACTGCATTCCCTACGGGTATAACTGAAGAGTACCTGGAATGCATAGTTCAGTGTCCGAGCAGGTCGGGAACTCAGCAGAGAAAGCATCGGAGCAAGCACAAAAATGGAGAGCAACGTAGAAGAGTACCAGCAGGAGACCCAGTGGCAGGAATGAGAAGAGAGAGACAACACATGGCAAGGGTAAACAATCCAGGAGCACCTGGAGGAACATGCAGGTGCAGGAGGTTGCATGCAGAGGAACAAAGAGGGAGTCTACAAGACAGGGAGTAGTGTGAAAGGGGTCAGGAAGGGGAATAAAAAGGACATAAGCGAGAAAAAGAGGGTGGTTGAAGGAATGAGGCATACCAGGAGAAAGCAAGCTGGCAGGATAGGACGGACGAGGTTTGGTAGGAGGGGCATGCCCCGTGGGACAGGTGGAAGCAGAGTGCAACGAGAGCTCATTTGGGAAGGGGAAGGCATGGATGGAGCAGTGTCTCCAAGGGGGGAGAGAGACCAACGCCCCAAAACACAGCAAGCAAACGAACATAAGAAACAAATGAAGCATGGAGACGAGGTAGGAGGATGAGCGAAACAGCAGGGAAACAGGAAGGGGGCAGGAGGAGGGCACAGAAACCAAAAACAGAGAAAGAAGCAGCACAGGGAAAAAAATGGGACATGGAGGAAGAAGGATCGAGGAGGGGAGGCAAACACAAAGAAGGGGACGAGGGAGGGAGCTGGGGGGGGCAACAACAAAGAAAGGCAAGGAGGCTCAGCCGCATGAGCCAAGCAGGAGCTAGGCACTTGCGAAGGGGGAGTTATTCACGACTCGCTAAGCAGGGAACTGATGAGAGAGGCTGGCCTTTATAGGGTATATGGGAGTAGCTATTCCCCCACATTGAACCTCAGGCTTTAGCCCTCCCAAGAAAGTCCAAGATAGTACACACTCGACCTGTGCTTTAAGTTCTGTATTCAGAAATTGTGCTGAGAGTCCAATCAATCGGAGATTCTTAAGGAGCAGAGTACTTTCTGTTTTCTCCAACTTAAGCCATTGTGTTTGCTGTACATTCCATAGTCAGGATCCAATGTGATAGCTTATTGTCGTTGTCATCAGCAGCATCTACCTGCTACTACACTATCTCAAGCCTAGTATCTGTCACCAGATGTCTGTTTGTAATGTCCCCCAGTGAGCTTTGTATTGAATCAGGTGAAACCTTTGTGCCTATCTGGAACTCCTGCAGAAAAGCCTGAAATGAAACAAGCGTCAGCTTTGCAGATAGCTTTGCTTTAGCACCCAGCTCTGGGCACTTATATATCGGGGAAGCCATTGTTCCAACCAAATGTGGAGAACCTTTCATCCCCAACTGCGGAGTAGCTTTCCCATGCCTTGTGAAAAAGTTTCTCAGACAGGTAAGTTCTGCTGTCTGCTACTACTTTGGCATTAGAGCATTTTTGTCCATGCAATTAACTGCATTAAATAACTTAAAACCAAGTTGGAAGTAGAATTTGGCAACAGCATAGCGGAGCTCTAGAACTTACAGCTGGCCGTGTTGCTCTCACCAGTCCCTCCCCTCTTGCTTCCATGTTTTGATGAAACTTTAGAGCAAGTAGTTTATATCACCTGCCGTTACTGTTTGTACACTTTTGATGCATCCTAAGATGCAATGTCGTCTTTAGGAGTTACATAAATCCTGTTCAGTTTTGTGGTATGGTTTACATTTCAGAGCTGTAAGTGGGTTTTCAGCGTGCCACTGGTTGGCATATTATGCAAGGAATATCTTTTCAGGGATTATTTCAATTAGATGTGCTTGCTCATGCTGCAGTTAGCCAAGGTTGGGACATTTATTTCCCTGGAAGTTTCTGTCTCAGTACATTGACTGGATTGTCCTTTATATGTGTATCAAATGATGAAGAGACTGATTCGCGTACTGTTAGACTGTATATACATTCTTCATATAAGCTTGTAGTCCTGTAATAGTTGTGCTTGCTCATGTGAACATAAACATAAAAAAAGAATAAAACTTCTTTTTTACCTGTCAACAGAGCTACTAGTAAAATGACATTGAAAAATTGGGTTATTTTACTGGTAGCTTTTGGGTTTTACTTTGTTTTTTTTCTAAGACCTGCGTTTTTTTCTACAAATAGCTATGTTATTTAAATCCAAGTGATGCTAAATGTCATATTTTGAGTCAGACCATTGTATTTTTGATCTATACAACATCAGTTTGTATTGTTTGTTCTTAAATTTTGTCATTTTTTGGGTCCTGCTTGAACGTGGGCATTTGATGCTCTTGGGGTTTACCCGACCAACAAATTTTAAATAAGTAAAATTATTAGTTATAAGTTTTGACTCTTCTGTTTGTTTGTAGATTTCACTGTTACATAGAAACATAGACTCTGTTGGCAGATAAGAGCCGCCTGGCCCACCCTGTCAGCCCATTTTTTTCTGCCTTCATTTTTGCTGCAGACCCTACTTGATTTACAGCGCCGTCCCCCCCCCCTTCCTTACCACTGCATTTCCCTTGTGTCTATCCTAGGTACTTTTGAACCCCATCACTGTTTTCATCCCTGTTACCTCCACTGGAAGGCTGTTCTAGGAATCCACCACCCTTTCTGTGAAGCGGTACTTCCTCACATCTCTCCTGAATGTACTCCCCTTTACCTTCATGGCATATCTCCTTGTTCTACAGCACCTTTTTCTCTGAAAAATACCTCCTCCTGTGTGGTATTTAAAGGTCCTTATCATATCTTCCCTCTTTCTCCTCCCTTCCAGGGTGTTCATATTGAGCTCCTTTAACCTCTTCTAATAGGGCTTTTGATGCAGATGCCGCACCATTTTGGTAGCCCTTTTCTGGACCGCTTCCACCCTCTCTATGTCCTTCCTGATATGTGGTCTCCAGAACTGGACACAGTACTCAAGGTGGGGTCTTCCCAGCAATCTATATAGGGGCAACACCACCTCCCTCTTCCTGCTTGTGATACCCCTTCCAATGCACCCCAGCATCACACTAGCCCTCTCGACTGCATTGTCACACTGTCTGGCCACCTTCAAGTCCTCCAATATAATTATCCCAAGGTCTGTTTCCTGCTTGGTCATTTTCAGTATCACTCCACCCATTTTGTACTCTGCCTCAGGGTTTCTATGGCCCAAGTGCATCATTTTGCACTTTTCTTGCATTGAAGCACATTTGCCATACCCTTTACCACTCCTCCAGTTTTTCAGATCTATGCCCATCCTTTCCATCCCCCTCCCTGGAGTGTCTACTCTGTTGCAGGTCTTGGGGTCATCCGCAAAGAGGCAGACCTGCCCTTCCAGCTCCTCTGCTATGTCAATTATAAATACATTAAAGAGGACTGGTCCCAGCATTGAACCCTTATGTACCCCACGAGTCACCCTCCATTCCTCAGACTGAACTCCATTTACCACTACCCTCTGTCTCCTAATCCCCAGTCAGTTTCTTTCCCAGGTTACCACCTTCTTGCTCACCCCCATGCTATCCAACCTGCTTACCAGTCTCCTGTGTGGTACGGTGTAGAAAGCCTTGCTGAAATCCAGGTAGGTCATGTTCACTGCTCCTCCCTGCTCCAACTCTTTGGTCACCCAGTTAAAGAAATCTATTAGATTTGTTTAGAATGACCTTCACCCTGTAATCCATGAGGGCTGGTGGTCCTCTTAGAGGCCAAAGGACTACAGGACAGCAGACAGCATGGCTTCATACGTGGCCGATCCTGCCAAACCAACCTGGTCGAGTTCTATGACTGGGTAACTAGGCAACTGGACAGGGGACATGCAGTGGATGTCCTGTATCTGGACTTCAGTAAGGCATTCGACTCAGTGCCACATGGAAGGCTGGGAAGGAAGTTAGTAGGCACAGGGCAGGTGCAATGCTGGTGAGATGGGTAGGAAACTGGCTGCAGGGAAGGCAACAGAGGGTGGTGGTGGGTGGGGAGTTCTCACACCAAGGGCAGTGATGAGCGGTGTCCCACAGGGCTCGTGTTGGGACCAGTGTTGTTTGGGATATTCATTGCAGACATATCATGGGACATCAAGAGCAAGATCAGTCTGTTTGCTGATGATACCAAGGTTGGCGGTGGTGGATGACCTAGGGGATGGCAGGGGTTGCAGGATGATCTGGCAAAGCTTGAAACCTGGTCAGACACCTGGCAACTGGGCTTTAATGCCAAAAAGTGCAAGGTGCTGCATTTTGGGATGAAGAACCCAAGGAGGACTTACTAGCTAGGGGGAGTGCAGCTAGCCCAGACAGAGGAGGAGAAGGATCTGGGTGTGCTCATTACAGGGTCAATGAACAACTCGGCACAGTGTAGGAAGGCAGCTGCAAAGGCCAACAAAATGCTGGGTTGTATTAGGGGTATATCCTCAAGGAGGGAGGAGGTGATTCTGCCACTGTATGGGTCATTAGTTAGACCACACCGGTTACTGCGTGCAGTTCTGGCGTCCGTATCTGAAGAGGGACATTAAGTTACTGGAGGGAGTGCAGCGCAGGGCGACAAAGATGATCAAGGGTCTGGGGGACTTATCATATGAGAGGAGGTTGAAGGAGTTGAACATGTACTCACTGGAGGAGAGGAGAGACAGGGGGGACATGATTGAAACCTTTAAATACATGAAAGGAATAAACAAGACAGGTACAGAGGGGCTGTTCAAAGTAAGGGAGGGGAGGGCCACCAGGGGCCATGATATGAGACTGGAGCGAGGAAGGTTCAGGAGGGAGATGAGGAGACACTTTTTACAGAGAGGGTGGTGGCTGGGTGGAATGCGTTACCTGCAGAAGTGGTATGCAGTGGAACAGTGGACTGCTTCAAACGAGGATGGGACAGGACAAGGGGGAGGGTTAATGAAGGGGAAGGGTGGAAGGGAGGGGCAGCTGCAGAATAAGGGGTGCTAGCTGCACATTCAAGCAGACTTGATAGACCTCTAGGCCTTTATCTGCTGGCAAATTTCGTATGTTCGTATGCTGCTTCAGATCCTGTGAACCAATGGATTCAAGATATTCCACAATCCCTTCCTTTAGTAGTGTTTCCATGTACTTACCCACCACCGATGTCAGGATGACAGGCCTATAACTGCCTATCTTTTCCCTGTTACCTATTTTGTTGAGTGGGACTACATCTGCTCTTCTCCAGTCCTCCAGCACCACTCCAGCCTCCAG
This sequence comes from Neoceratodus forsteri, assembly GCA_016271365.2. NCBI lineage: Eukaryota > Metazoa > Chordata > Ceratodontiformes > Ceratodontidae > Neoceratodus > Neoceratodus forsteri. The sequence continues at coordinate 1,476,309,808 of CM057453.1, read as the reverse complement.
AGATCTGTTAAACAGATCTGTCAGAGGTGCAGCTAGCACCTCCCTGAGCTCTCTTAGCACCCTTGGATGCACTCCATCTTGCCTATTAGCTTTGTCCACCTTCAGAATAGCAGGCGCTCTCTAGACTCTCTCCTCCGAAAAAAGACTAATGTCCATTTCCCTCCCATCAAAGCTCCTGGTGCCCTTCTGCAGTCCCTCCCCTTTCCCTTCTGCTGTGTACACTGAGCAAAAGTATTTGTTAAAGATGTTTCTAATGCATGTTGTTCTTTGGTCTCAAGTGTTGGCTTTAGTGCAGCACTACACAATTATGGCGTCATCAGTTTTGTGAAAGCTGCTCTTTTACTGGTTCAGTATTTCATTGTGATGAAACTAGCCTTCAAGATATCAGTTATGGCAACATTGACAGGATATCATGACAAACACAAAATAATATTACAATAAAAAAGTTTACCCCAAAAACGGGTTGGGGTGGGACTTATAGAAAAAATTGTCCCAAGGGGAAATCTTCTGGAGTTACTCGGTCTGAATGAAAGGTGTGGAATGACACCATTTTGGAGGTAAACCTTGCTTATTTATTGTGTTATTAATTTTATTTTTGTCGCTTACAGAAATGCCATGCAGTCTCTTGTACAGTATATTGTATCCATATAATCAGTGACAGAAACATAGAATTTGTTTTGGTAGTAAAGAACCATTTAGCCCATCCAGTCTGCCCATTTGTTCCCTGCCTATTCTGTCTCAGCAGACTCTAACTAGTCTCCGGCAACTCCCTTCCTTTTTTTTTTAACCAGTATTCCCCCTATGCCTGTCTCATGCATGTTTGAAACCCCCACTGTTTTTAACCCTTCTTCTTCTTATGGTGGCAAGCTGTTCCAGGCATCCATCACTCTTTCAGTGAAGTACCGTAGTATTGCCTCACACCCCATCTAAATTTCTCCCCTTCTAATTTTTGCTGCATGCCCTTCAAACAGGCTCCCCACCTGTACTCTCTTCACCCCCTATCAGGTACTTGTAGGTGTCTATTACATCTCTCCTCTCCCTCCTCTCCTCCAGGGTGTACATGTTGAGATCCCTGTGTCTCTCTTCATGCGGTTTCTCATGCAACTCCTGTACCATTTTAGTTGCCCTCCTCTGGACTGCCTCTTTTCTGTTTATGTCTTTTCTGAGATATGGCCCCATAACTGTACCCAATATTCCACATGTGGTTTTACAATGATTTATACAGTAGTAGTACCACCTCCCTCCTTCTGCTTGTGATACCTCTCCCTATGCACCGCAGCATCCCACTGGCCTTGCCCACTGCATTGTCACACTGCCCTGCAACTTTGAGGTCATCACCTATTATAACCCCCAGGTCCCCTTCCTGCTTAGTGACCGACAGTACCTCACCTCTGTTTTATACTGAGCTCCTGGGTGTCTATGTGCCCAGTACATGATTTTGCACTATTTGAAACTGAACCCCAGTTGCCATACCCTTGACACTCCTCATGTTTTCTAGGGTCCCTACTCATTTTCTCCACCCCTTCCTGTACATACACCCTATTACAGAGCTTGATGATGTCATGACTTTAATTGCCCACCATGAACCTTAGTGAAAGTAGAGAACACAAGAAGACGAGTGCAGGGATTATACTGCTGTGGAAATAAACAGCACAGAATCGGATGCCTGCCTTGATGAATTTCATCCTCGCTTGTTTATAAGCTTAGATGTTCTGCTTTGTCATAGGTGCAGGTTTAGCTATTTATTAGCAACATAGAACTGAATATAAGATATGTTTAACTACTGTTGGCTCATGAACATGCATTTTATAGCAGCATAATTTGCAGCAGAGGATTATATCAGTAAATCTGACAGTAAATCATTTTTATTTATCACTTTTCATTTTTTAAAGAGCAGCTGACATCTTTGGGAAAACCCTAGAAAACATAATAATTGGACAAAATTCAGCTTGTATTTCATATAACTTCTACAGATTTCTCCTTTCTATTATTTATTCCTGAAAAATTCCAGCAAAAACAAGATCTTTATCCCTAGAGTTCATTTGCCTCTATAGCTTACACCCTACTTGAATGCATAATGCTCTGTTGAGAATCACCTCTATTGCCATGGGAATAACTGTGATGTCACAAGCAGAGTATTATTACATCAGGTTGGAAAGAAGCAATAGGAGTTGATGAAACCTCAAGGAACAACTATCGTTTTTTTCATGCATATGACCTCAGTAATAAATAACGGGGATAAGAAATACAGAGCTATTGAGAAATATAAGCTGTTTTGTGTCCAAATATAACGTTTTTCAAAGTTCTTCTTGAGGCGTCAGTGGCTCTTAAGTAATTGCACCTTAGCACATTTTTGCATGTTTTCATGTGGATATACACATAGTTGCTAATTGACAATATTATAAATACTGTATGATTTGTAATTGCCCTCACACCTTTGGAAAATAGCCTTTGGATGCAAAACATCAGGTGTGGCAGTTGGGAGATAAATTCTTTTTCCTACTGTGTTCCCCCTCATGTATGTATGTAGCACACTTTACATTTTGCACAGTGTATGCAGTGCACTTTACATTTAGCACAATGTATGCAGTGCACTTCACTTTTAGCACAATGTATGCAGTGCACTTTACATTTAGCACAATATACTGTATGCAGTGCACTTTACATTTAGCACAATGTACTGTATGCAGTGCACTTTACATTTGGCACAGTGTATGCAGTGCACTTTACTTTTAGCACACTGTATGCAGTGCACTTTACATTTAGCACAATATACTGTATGCAGTGCACTTTACATTTGGCACAGTGTATGCATTGCACTTTACATTTAGCTCAATGTATGCATTGCACTTTACATTAAGCACAATATATGCAGTGCACTTTACATTTAGCACTATGTATGCAGCGCAGTTTACATTTAGCACTATGTATGCAGTACACTTTACATTTAGCATTATGGATGCAGTGCACATTACATTTAGCACTATGTATGCAGTGCACTTTACATTTAGCACAATGTATGCAGTGTACTTTACATTAAAATCAATGTATATAGTGCACTTTACATTTAGCACAGTGTATGCAGTGCACTTTACATTTGGCACAATGTATGCTGTGCACTTTTCATTTAGCACAGTGTTTGCAGTGACTTTACATTAAGCACAAAGTATGCAGTGCACTTTACATTTAGCACTATGTATGCAGTGCACTATACATTTATTTATTTATTTATTGAATTTTGTTGACCCGGTAAGCCCACTGGGCCCAGAAGTCCCTTTTTCAGGGGCAACCGGGGGGACACTATGTATGCAGTGCACTTTACATTAAGCACAATATATGCAGTGCACTTTACATTTAGCACTAAGTATGCAGTGCACTTTACATTTAGCAGAATGTATGCAGTGCACTTTACATTTAGCACTATGTATGCTTACATTTAGCAGAATGTATGCAGCGCACTTTACATTAAGCACAATGTATGCAGTGCACTTTACATTTAGCACTATGTATGCAGTGCATTTTACATTTAGCAGAACATATGCACGCAGTGCACTTTACATTAAGCGCAATGTATGCACTGCACTTTACATTTAGCACTGTGTATGCAGTGCACTTTACATTTAGCACAATGTATGCAGTGCACTTTACATTAAGCACAATGTATGCGGTGCATTTTACATTTAGCACAGTGTATGCAGTGCACCTTACATTTAGCACAATGTTTGCAGCACACTTTACATTAAGCACAGTGTATGCAGTGCACTTTACATTTAGCACAAAATAAAACAAGCACTTTATACACTGCCAACCAGTCAGTCTTTTAGCCTTTCAAAGTGCTGGATATGAGGTTGGTGGGTTCCGGGGTTTCCTGTTTGGTACACTTTAGGGATACTTAATAATTGCCAATAATTCAAATTCTTAGGTGTGTTTAAAGCCATATGCTTTCCTGCAAAAATTTCATTTCAAGTTTCATTAGGAAAAAACATTTTTTTTAACTTGTACTAATCCACATGCAACTCCTTGCTTATCTTCTTCAACACTCTTTGGGGGCCTGCCTGCGCCACTTCCTACCAGCATCACAGGGCATCCATCCACCTACCAGCTAGACTACCAGTTGTCCAAACCTCAGGGGGAAAGCTCACTGGCATGCCCAGGAAGGCATCAACCCATTTGGGTTTCACACGAGTTTGTTCAGTGATAGGAAGAAGGCAATGATGGCCCTGGGATGGGTGGAACTGGGCATGTGGAGCTTCATCATACATGGAAATATGGACTTTGACAGCAGATAAGGACTGCTTGGGCCACCCAGTCTGCCCATTTCCCTACCTTTTTGATAAGCTGCAGATCCTAGTTAACCAACAGCCTACTTCCTCCTACCCCCCCTCCCACTAGAATTGCCTTATGTCTGTCCCATGCATTCTTGAATTCACCTACTGTTTTTGGCCCCATGACCTCCTCAGGAAGGCTGTTCCATGCATACACCACCCTCTCTGTGAAAAAATACTTCCTCACATTGCCTCTAAGCCATCCCCCCTCTATCTTCAAATTGTGCCCCCTTATTCTTGCACATCTCTTTTTTTTGAAAGATGCTACCCTCTTGGACTTTGTCAATTCCCTTGAGGTACTTAAATGTTTCTATCATGTCCCCTCTCTACATCCTTTCCTTGAAGAGAATACATATTAAGCTCCTTTAGTCTCTCTTCGTATATGGCTTCTGGTGCAGACCCTGCACCATTTTAGTTGCCCTCCTCTGGCCTGCCTCCATCCTGTCTATGTCCTTGCAGAGATAGGGTCTCCAGAACTGCACGCAGTACTCCAGATGGGGTCTCTATACAGAGGGATGTCTTGCATGTGTCAGTCCATGTTTCTCCCCACTTTTGTTAGCCCTTCCATCTCCCTAGGCATAGCTAATGAGCGCCTTTAACATTTACCCTGTAGGTGGGAGGTGGCCAACATTATATAGTTACTCACAATGTCAAGGTCACCACCAGTCCCATCCCTAGGAGGGGCTGTCACTGAGGAATGCTCACCTTCCTCCCCAGAGCTGGTGCATACAGTCTCCAGTTCACATTTCAATCACTAGTTTTCAAGTGAAAACAGCAATTTTTACAGCGTTTTATTTTCTTGAAACTGCAGCATTTCAAGCGAGTATCTACAAAAAAATGCATATGCTACTACTTATGCAAGTGGCAGTTGTAGAATTCAAACCCAGATCTGCTGAGTCTCCAGCTTAACAGCTTTGTGCTCTAACCTCTGTGCTAAATTGCCACCGTCAGTCTCTCTTCAGGAGTTAAGCCATTGGGAAAACAGGGGCTGGTGGGAAGGGTGTTGGATTTGGGAATTCAGCACAGCCCCTAATGAAAGTGGGAGGAGAGGAGGCAGAACATTTAAAAGTTAAATCAGGCCCAGAAATATGAAGAAGTACCTTGAAGCCTTCCTCATTAAGTTTAATAACTGTGTGTGTGTGTGAATCGTTTTCATTAATTAAAGACTGTTAAAATGGCGAGTGTGATTCATGAAGGCTAAATAAGGAGAGTCATTAATTAGCACACATCCTTGACAGAGATCATTAATTAACACCTATATTAGAATGAAATTAGATAACTTCAGAGTCAAGAACTACCACATCGGCATACAGTTCTTTAAGCAGTTCAGAATTCAGAAACGAGTCAATGAAAGAAAATTGCTGTATTTACGGGGCACTTTCCATCTTTCAGCCTAGAAGACTTGAGATCTAGTCTACATTAGTGATCGTGACCAGAAAGTCCTGGAAATATAGTCAAAAGTTACAAGGGATGCCCAGTGTGCCGCCCTGCTGGTGACCTGTGTGCAAGAATAAGTTACGATGCCTAGGGAGGACTAGTGCTGAGTTCAGCCATGGAGTCATGTCGCATACAAAAACAGCGTGGCACTACAGTATACCACACTGTTAAAACAGCAACCTAAAGATGAAAACAGTAAAATACTTGTTTTCTCTGGGGGGGAGGAGTTCTGTCCCCTGCACACCCGTATGGGGTTGTGCCCTGATCCCATTAAGATACCCTCCTCTGGGGGAGGCAACTCGGGGACTCGTGCTTTTAATGTTGCACAGTTTTATCCTGTGACATTGTCTATGCAACAACATGATCCGCTACGCTGAGTTCATAGCATTCCCTTTTGCTGGGCCAGGTTATAGCGTGCTCTACCACAGCGGGTCATATGTGTGTGCTGCCAAGGCACTTTAGCCTGGCACCACCCGGTGGTGGCAGGACATAACTACAAGAAAAAGGTAAAACTGGAACACTGCCAAGATGATGGTCAGTTGCATGTGTCTTATCTGCAATTCAGGAACACTGCACACAACCTCATTTTTTTTTTTTTGCCTTGCTTAAAAGTGTGTTGATGATTTTTGACCAAACGTGGCATAATGCTCAGGGTCTTTATCTGAGTTTTGACTTGCTTTCGGAAAATACAGTGTTAAAAATCTGAAATTGTCACCTTTCCTTCAGTATAATTATAAAGTAGGTTTTCCTATGGAAGCTGTTATTGAGATACAGTAACTGTCCCAAAATGCACATTGATGTTTTTTAAAAATGGGCAGTGAGGGGCTGACCCACCGGCACAGTAGTAGCACTACCACTTGCGATGCCAATGACCTGGGTTTGGTAATGAGCACAAGTTGTTAGAGAGCCAGCCAGAGGAGGTAAGCTGAGTGTCCCAGAGGACACTTTCCACCTCAAGGAGGGGGGATGTCAGACTCTGCTGTGCTACTGCCACCTGGAGGACCACAGCTGACAGTACAAGCAGAGTTGCAGAACTGGGGAAGGACACTGATGGGCTCTGACGTGCAATGCACGCGCATCCATGCACACACATCGGGAGCCCTTCTTGGCATCTACTGGGGAAGAAAATGAGAAAATGGATCACCAGACAGTGTAAAAGGACATCTACCTCCACACCCCAGGCCCTGCACTGCCGACCATGGTGTTCTCCCTCAAGCACCTACCCAGTATCTGTTAGGAGGTAGTGGCCTCTCCCAAGGGCCCCCAACCTGGGGGGTAGGGCAAGCCAGGGTGTAAGTGGGAGAGGTAAGTCTCAGGGAAGGCGAGTGATCAGGCTGGATGAGTGAGTAGGAATGATGGCGGATGACTGGTAAAGAGGAAGAAAGTACACTAAATTTAAAACAAAAAATGGGCAGTGAGTTAAAGCCTCTTGTCAAAATTTTCCTTCTCCCCTGCCACCAGTCCCAACTGTTTCTTTCTCATTCTGTCAGTACATCTCTGCACTTTTAAAATAACAAACTCCCAAATATGTCCTTTCTGCTTTACTTAGTATTCATGCATGCTGTACACAAAATATTTTACATATTCTTCATTCATGCTTTACACAAAATATTTTACTTAAACTGTTCATTCATACTACACACAAAATATTTTGCATATTATTCATACATGCTGTACACAAAATATTTTACGTATTTATTCCTGCTGTGCTCAAAATATTTTACATATTATTCATTCATGCTGTACACAAAATATTTTGCATGTTATTCATACATGCTGTACACCAAATATTTTACATATTCATTTATGCTGTACACAGAATATTTTACATTATTCATACATGCTGTACACAAAATATTTTACATATTATTCATTCATGCTGTACACAAAATATTTTATATATTCCTATAAGTTTGACCTCATCTGTATGTAAAATTATGGAGCGGCTAATTCTAAACAGAATTGGTAGTCATATTTTGGCTAATGGCCTGACTGATATATTCCAACATGGTTTTCAGGTTGGAAGGTCATGTCAGACCAATCTGCTTGATTTCTTTGAACCAGTCAGCGAGGCTCTGGATCTTGGGTTGCCGGTTGACGTGATTTATCTAGACTTTCTGAAGGCTTTGATTCTGTTTCATACTATATATTATATAAGTGTCTAGTTAGTTTGGAACTTAATAGTTATTTGATAGGATGGATAATGCAATGGCTGTCAAATAGAAGACAGCAAGTATGTTGAGGGGTTTGTTTCCCATGGACACCAGTTACTAGTGGAGTTCCTCAGGGATCAGTTCTGGGGCCTGTGTTATTTAATATACTCATAATAGGAATGAAAATAAATCATGGTAACTGGTTAATTAAATATGCAGATGATGCAAACTTGGAGCAATTGTTAACAACCAATAGCTATATCAGAATTACAGGATAATCTAAATGTTATTTCGAATTGGTTAGTAAACACAAGTTGGAATTTAATAGTATTAGTAAGTGTAAGGTTATGCACTTTGGATATAATAATAAGTGTGCAAAATATTATATAGACAAACAGGCCTTAAGCGTTATTACCACTGCAAAAGATCTTGGTGTTGTTATTAATAACAGATTAAAATTTACTGAACACTTAAATTACGTTATTAAAAAATGTTCTAGACTCAGTAATTGTATATTTAGGAACATCAAAAGCAGAGAGCCATCGATTATGGTCCCCCTCTATACCAGTATTATAAGAACAAATTTTGATTATTGTTCTTCGTTCTGTGCCCCTACACAGAGGAGTGATACAATATCTAGAGAGAAGGTGCAAAAAAGGTTTACTAAGAATATCATAGGAATGGGAAATTTGCCATATGAAGATAGACTTAAACAACTTAATTTGTACAGTATGGAATACAGATCATTATGTGGGGATCTCTGTTTGTTATACAAAGCCTCCAGGGATGAATACTTATTTAATACTCTCCACTTGAAATGGAATACTACTACTGTTTCTACTCGCTCCCATAACTTAAAATTACTCTTACCAATTAATCGATCGACCAAACGATCACATTTTTTTACACAATGAATAGTTCCTATATGGAACTCACTCCCTTATGAGGTGGTGAATTGTGTAAGTCTGTCTCATTTCAAATCGCATTTGGACATATTTATGAATGATTCTAAATTTCGTACCCACCTAGCTTAGGTGGCATGATCTAAATGGGCTTGTCCCTCGATCGTGTAACTTACCTATGAACCTATGAACCTATATTCATTCATGCTGTATGCAAAATATTTTACATATTATTCATGCATGCTGTGCACAAAATATTTTACATATTCATTCATGCTGTACACAAATTATTTTACATATTATTCATTCATGCTGTACACAAAATGTTTTATATATTATTCATTCATGCTGTACACAAAATATTTTACATATTCATTCCTGCTGTACACAAAATATTTTACATATTATTCATACATGCTGTACACAAAATATTTTACATATTCATTCATGCTATACACAAAATATTTTACATATTATTCATTCATGCTGTACACAAAATATTTTACATATTATTCCTACATGCTGTACACAAAATATTTTACATATTCATTCATGCTATACACAAAATATTTTACATATTATTCATTCATGCTGTACACAAAATATTTTACATATTCATTCATGCTATACACAAAATATTTTACATATTATTCATTCATGCTGTACACAAAATATTTTACATATTCATTCATGCTGTACACAAAATATTTTACATATTCATTCATGCTATACACAAAATATTTTACATATTCATTCATGCTGTACACAAAATATTTTACATATTCATTCATGCTATACACAAAATATTTTACATATTATTCATTCATGCTGTACACAAAATATTTTACATATTCATTCATGCTGTACACAAAATATTTTACATATTCATTCATGCTATACACAAAATATTTTACATATTATTCATTCATGCTTTACACAAAATATTTTGCGTATTATTCATTCATGCTGTACACAAAATATTTTACATATTCATTCATGCTATACACAAAATATTTTACATATTATTCATTCATGCTGTACACAAAATATTTTACATATTATTCATTCATGCTGTACACAAAATATTTTGCATATTATTCATTCATGCTGTACACAAAATATTTTACATATTCATTCATGCTGTACACAAAATATTTTACATATTATTCATTCATGCTGTACACAGAATATTTTACATATTCATTCATGTCATGGGCAACTTCATAGACAATGTTGTCAGAACTGCCACCCCCTTAGTCATTGCCGAAACCCTCACTCTGGCTACCCCATCCTATTATCTGAGATCTGAGATCCAGCCCTCCTGGTTTCCAAGACCCGAATCCAAATGGGCGACCGGGCCTTCACTGTGTATGCACCCAGGTTATGGAACTCCCTTCCATCAAGCACTTGCTCCTCCCCCTCCCACCACAGCTTTAAAACCTCCCTCTGGGGCTTTCTCAAATCGGCCTCCGCGTGCCTCTGCTGTAGACAAACCTCCTCGACCCAGGCCGCTCCAACTGGCTGAGTCACCACCTAACTTATCTGTCACATGCAGCAGACCTATGCACCTTATCCACTACCGAGCTAGCAGTTTACTAGTAGGGGTAGTCCACTTAGACCAAATGGCTCAATCAGTGTGTCCATAGCTACTGTTCTATTTCTGTATCTTGCCCTGGGCCTTCTCTATCCCAATGTGCTTCTCCTCTGTCTTCCTGCAAGCTTAACAGTGTTGCTGCCCAGCATGACAATCAATGTCTATCATGAGAGTACCATACTGTTTATACTACCTGCTGTATTCTACCTGCTGCCTGCTTTGTAAACCCTTGTTGTTTCTTGTATTGACCTTGTTGACTGACACACTTAAATGTAACATTGCTTATTCTTGTCTTTTTGTCTGATGACTGTATCTTGTAATCTCCTGGGGCGCACCTGAAAATAGGCACTTGGCTGTCTAGCGTGGTTACCCGGTTAACAAAATCAAGTAAATAAATAAATAAATTCATGCTGTACACAAACTATTTTACATGATTTCCTTAAAAATGTTTCTAAATGTCTGGTCCAGTGGTGAAGAGGGTTGAGATGCCTAATGTGACTTACATTTTCCCCCCTCTGGCGACCCGGGTTCGGGAACGAGCTGGGGTCACTGGGGGCCAGCCCGGAGAGAGAGGATTAAGCATCCAATGGACAGTTCTCCTGTCCTGGGGTGGAGAGGTATGCCATCTCATGCCTTGGCTGCCACCTGGTGGAGGCCATGTGGCAGTGCCAGTATGAGTGATGTAGAAGGAAGGGGCTGTGGTTCAATAGCGTATGTGCACCTCCACGCTTACATGCTGCCACAGCTGGGGACAGCGAGAAAACTGAAAAAGGGTTGGTGCCGGCTTAATGAAGTCCTGCCTGCCCTCATTCCCACATTGCTTCCTGACCACTGACCCCCAGTTCTGGATAAGAGTCACTAGGTGGGGGGAGGATAGACCTACCCTCTCTAGCCCTGCCATGGGGGGCAGTCTGTGGGGGAATCTACGGGGCATGGTGAGTCAAGATAGTGGCTGCCAGGCAGGGAATGCAGGGACAGTGTTGAATAAGCTGTTGGATGCCAGCCCAAGGGAGAAAAAGCTCTATGGCAAACAAAATGTTTCTGAATAGGCTGCCCTGATGTCCCAACAGCAGCATGGTGTGCTGCCATGCAGACGATCTGGGTTCAGGAATGGACTTGGTGTATCATGTTGGGGTTCAGACTGGGCCAAGACAGCTGCTGCTTTGCAGAGTATTTCGGCCAGAGGAGGGCTGAGGGCAGGTTCTGCCACCATAGCAACCACTGCATCTGAGCCAAACATCAGTGGGACTGTGTGTGTGTGTGTGTGTGTGTGTGTCTTGTGCGCATACGAGTATGAGGCTGACATAGGCCCTCACCGTGGGAGGAGGTGTGGGGAAGGGACATGGAAGAAAGTGCAGGCTGCCATCAGCATGATGGTTGGATCTCCTCTGCCAGACCAGAGTATATCCCTTCAGATTGACAACAAGCCAAGACATAAAATGTATATGGGAAAAAATGATCTTGGATCCTGCCACCTGTTGGCCCAGTGCTACTATTCAGGTGACCTAGGTTCGGGAGCAAGCTTGGGCAGTTTGCATTCAGGTGGCTGGGGAGGCACCGTGTACCGTAGCCACAGGCAACCCTAAAGCAGGAACCTGGAGGAGTCACCCTCCACCATAGGGGAACTTGTGTGTCTGCAAGGCCTGTGTGGCACCACAATGCACTGATAGGGGTTGCAGGAGGAGGGAGTGAAGAGCAGAAAACAGTGGGAAGAAAAAATGCCCCAGACCTGCAGAATGATGACTGGCACTCTGAGACCATACACCACTCAGAGGTGACCCGGGGAAGAGCCAGGGTGTTGGAGCTGAGAGGTTGCTTGGCCTGAAGGGGGACAAAAAATCTGGTGGTAGGGGGAAAAGAGGTATATGGAATAAAATTGTTCCTGAATTTCATCCCTCTTCAACCTTCCCCCCTCAACAATGTCACTTTATCTTTGTACAGTATTCCTTAAAAGTTTGCCCAAACATATGGACTGCTCACTTTTTGACTCATGTTGGAACACTATTTTCCTGTTGGAATGTAATGGTTTTACACTGTAAGCCTCAACTCCAGTCCATATTTCTAAAATAAATAAATTATAAGTGCATGGTGATGCTCCCATTCGTAGTACTAAGTAGGTAACATTTTTCAGCATTCTGAGCATAGCTGGATTTTTGAGAACCGACGCCCGTCTGTTTTCTGAGGGGGAAACTGATGTCCATCTGTTTTGTGGGGGGGTCTCCATTTTCATTACTCATACTGCTGTGTACTGCATTTTGTAGTGAAATGGCCCTTGCTTTCATTAAAGATTGCCAGCATTTGGGAGCTCATCCCTGCTGCCAGCACCAGAACCCCCCCCCCCAAGTTTGTCTGGCTGTGGGGAGCTCAACTCCACTGCAAGTACTCTACCTGCCAGAACTGCTAAATAACTAGCAGCAGGTGCCCATCCTCTGCAACTGGTCTCCCCCTGGCTGCCTCAACTTTTGCACAGCCAGCATTGTTTGCCCAGTCCTACAACTGGTATCCCTCCCCAGCTCCCACCAACTCAAAAACTCACCCTCCCCCACTGGCCAAGTTCCACTCCCTATCTTCCTACCCCCACCAATCCACATCATGAAAATAAAACACTGCCTCACCCACTCCCTAACACTCATGCCACCCTCCTCTTCCTCCCACAATGCCCTGTCCCTCTAATGTCCGTTGGCATGAAGCCTGTGTCCCACATCACAATTTCACAATGTCACTTGGCTGTCCATGTATGTATTCCTCATCCTGCAGGTAAGAAAAAATAAGGGCAAAACCCCCTAAGTTCCGAAACTGGGACATCATTTATTTTTTTTTTAAGGGGGAAAAAGGAGTGCCCAAAAATGGATTTAGGAACAGTTTGGAAAGCTGCCAAATGGTTAGAGGGTGGGAGGGGTGTAAGAGCGCAAACATTCAAATTTGGTAAAAAGAAAATATTTAAAAAATAAGAAGTTACGGGTGTTAGAAAAAATGCCTTAAAATGCTCCAAGTCTTTGGAAAAATGCACTGTGTATGTACAAGGACTTAGAACATCCAGTTGGCAAGTATCACATCTGCATGATCGCTTTTCTGCGTTGTGCGGCCCTGTGTAAAGCAAGCTACAGGTTTGGGGCTGTGCTTAATTGGTGTATTGCTTCAAGGAGGGACCAGAGGGCCCTGGGCAAAGCAAACTACAGGTCCAAGGATGTACCCACTGGGTGGGCTGCATTATGTAGAGCCTGCAGGGCCCTGAACAAAGCAAGCTACAGATCCTGTGCCATGCCTAAGAGGTGTTCAGGGCCATGCTTAAAAACATTCTCTGACCAATTTTCCCTACATAACACTACACCCTGGACTCTATTTGGTCAGAGGTGTCCCTCCCTCCTCGCTTACCACTGCTAATTATACCGATGTTCCAGTCCCATGCACGTTTGATGCCCCTCACTGTCTTTGCCCCCACCACCTCTTCTGGCAGGCTGTTCCAGGAGTCCACCACCCTTTCTGTGAAGACGTATTTTCTCACATCCCTCTTAACACCCCCCAAATGCTTCATAGCATTCCTACGTGTTCTGGTGCTCCTCCTCCTCCTCCTCCTTTGAAAGAGAATCCCCTCCTGCACCTTGTTCACTTCCATTGAGTTATAGTCCTTAATCATGTCCCTTCTCACTCTCCTCTCCTCCAGGGAGTACATGTTGAGCTCCCACAGTCTCTCCTCATATGGTTTCTTGTGCAACCACTGTACAGTTTTTGGTAGCAGTCTTCTGGGCTGCTTTCACCCTGTCAATGTCCTTGCAGCAGTGCAGCCTCCAGAACTGGACACAGTACTCCAAGTGGGGTCTTATAAGTGAGCGTTACAGAGGCATCACCCCCCCTTCTCCATTTAGAGATCTCCCTCCCTGTGCACCCCAGCATTCAGCTTGCCTTGCCTACTGTCCTATCATACTGCTCTGCCACCTTGAGATCATTAGATATGATCACCTTTAGGTCATTCTCTTGCTTAGTGACTGTAAGTGCCCCCCCCTTCTTATACACAGTCCCTGGGTTTTCCCCACCCAGTAGGTGCATGACTTTGCACTTTTGGAATTTAAAACCAGTTGCCACTCACTAGACCATGCCTCTAGTTTCTCTAGATCCCTTTGCATTCTCTTCATCCCCTCTTGGGTGTCCACCCTGTTGCAGATTTTTGTGTCACCTGTAAAGAGGCACATCTTCCCCTCCAGTTCCTCAGCAATGTGACTTATGAAGATATGGAAAAGGACACGGCCCAGTATCAATCCCTTTGGTGCTCCGCTGGTCACTCTTCCATCCTACAAGTGACTTCCATTTACCATCACCCTCTGCCTCCTGTCTTTCAACCAGTTTGATACCCAGCTCACCACCTTCTCCCCCACTCCTATGCTGCTAAGTGTTTTTGGCAGCCTCCTGTGTGGTACAGTGTCAAGGACTTACTGAAGTCCATATAGGCCACATCCACTGCCCTCCACTGATCCTCCTCCCTAGTTACCTAGTCAAAGGAATCTATGGGATTTATTTGGCATGACCTCCCCTTGTTAAGCTGCACTCCCAGTGGTCCTGCAGCTGTTATGTCTCCAGGCACTCTGTCAGTCTCTCCCACAGCAGGGACTCCATTAATTTCCCCACCACTGATGTGAGATTGAATGGTCTGTAATTGCTGTCCTCCTTGTTAATGCTGCTCTTGTGCAGAGGGACCCCATCAGCCTTCCTCCATTCCTCTGGAACCATCTCTGTCTCCACTGAGGTGCTAAATTGTGTTGGTACACAACGCAATGCTGATCGTGCATCTGGATTTTCTTGAGGGGGAGCTAACACTCAGGGCGGCTAGCCCTGCTGTATTCTAAAAATGATGGAGCTCTCAATCACAGTACACTAGAGGAATGAGTCACTGCCAGTCAAAGTTCAGGGTCACAGATTAAGCTCATTGAATTCACTGCCATTTAGGTGCAAACACAATCATACCCATTTTCAAAATATGCTGTGCAAATAAATGTGTAGTTATATAAAATGAAAATGCTCAGTGCTAGTTTCAAGCAAAACAGTAGCTGTCTCAGTGCCAGGCCTCTCACTAATGCCCCAGCACTTTGAGTCTCTCTGGAATCTTCATCAGGAGTGGGATCATTGAGATGACATGCTGCCTTAAATAGCCACAGTCAAATACATTTTTAAAAGTATAGTACCACGTAGTGTCATCCAATGTGACTGATAATGGGAAAAGCGGCTTCTCTCCATACAGTAGCAGTCAAAAATGTACCACAAATGAAATTATCACAAGTAATCTTTAAAGTACAACAAAAGCAACTAATAATTATTGCAGAAAACTGTGTTAAGGCACCAGTTAGGGTTCAGATTAAAGTGACAAAAGTAGGGAAATGCAGTGTTAGGGTTTCCAATCCTAACTCCTCACCCCTGCCCCCAGCCTCCAAGCAACAAAAGGAAAGAGCATTAGGGTTTTGGATCTCTGGAGTCTTGGCAAATCAGTGGTGGGATCTTCCTTGGGGTTGTGAACACCTAATCCCGTGCCCTTTCCCCCAACCCATAGCCTCCTATACAAAAAAGATGGTAAGGCTTGAAGCTAGTGCCTATAGTGATACAGACTTAAAAGGTAGAGAACTGTCTGTCACCACATGTTGCCAAGACAGTCTGTTGTTTAACACTGACCTTGTTTGATCAGGTAACAGGGTGAACATTAGGTTGAGAACCCAAAGAAAAAACCCTTCACCCAGCCCGTAGCCTCCTATGTGAAGCAGAAGGTACAGCTACAACCCAGTGCCTCATACTAATAGCGTCTTCAAAGGCAGATAAGTATCTGTGGCCACATGTTGCCAACACAGTTTGCTATAACTTTCTCCATGCTGGGCCCTGCATGAAGAAAGGATGTGTTGTATTATGTATACACAATTCCCTGACAACTCTTGAATTTAATCAAAATGATTCAGGTAATGAAACCGTATGAGCTAAAATAAAGACACAACAGAGAATTCTTAATATTGGACTAATATATCGTGCTCCAAATTTAGATAAAGTACAAAACAATAATCTGTTTTCTGAAATAATAAATATAAATACCTTACCAAGGCCTTTGATTTGGTGGACCATCAACTACTCATCTTGCAGCTCAGATCCCTTGGACTGGATAACCACTCACCACAGTGGTTCATAGATTACCTGCATGGTAGATCTCAAATAGTCAGATGGTTGGGGATGAAGTCAGACAAGCGCTTCATCTCTGAAGGGTTCCCCCAAGGTTCAATATCGGGGCCCCTCCTACTCCCTATTCATCAATAACTTACCTAAGCACTGCGGAGGAGCCAAGGTCACCCTCTATGCTGATGATGCCATGTTGTACAGATCTGCTTCGGATGCAGCACAGCTAAATCAACTTCTGAACCATGACCTCTCCATATTGGAAAACTGGTTCCTGACTAACTGGCTAGTCCTCAATGAGAAAAAAAACAAAGCCATCCTATTTGGACCTAAAAGGCTGGGCCCTGACAGATCATGCTTACTATCCCACTGCCTGTCCAGTGGTTCTCCTATACAGGTTGTGGATTGCATTAAATATCTGGGCATGTATATTGATCAAGACTGTTCCTTCAAGGTTCATGTTGATCAACTAACCAAGATGCTAAACCAGAAGCTTGGTCTCCTGTATCATCTGAGCCCTTTTCTCACTCAGACATCTAAGTTAAGGGTAGCCACTGGCATGCTCCTGCCCACCCTATTCTATGGGGCCCCAGTGCTACACTCACTACAAAACATGGAGATGTAAAAACTAGGAACATTTTATAATGGAGTCGGGCGCTTTGCCCTGGGTGCCCAGCCTCTATAACACCACTGTAAAGTATTGCACTCACTAAATTGGCCCTCCTTTGAGGGCAGGCTGGCGTACTCTTCCCTACAGTATGTCTGGCCTTTAAGCTTCTTCAAACAAATGCCCCCTCCCCCAAGTCTGAGTTGCACCTTAATGCTTAGACAGCCTGGAAGAACATTAAGGTCCTCTAATCGGCAACTCCTCATCCCTAGAGTCCGGACATGTCAAGGTCTTTGGTCTTTAGTGACCTACATTCCATCCCTCTGGAATGGCCTTCCTAGTAATCTTCAAGACTGCAGCTCCCTTGGGGGCTTTAAAAAAGGCCTCAAGACCTACCAGTTGGGGCTAAACCTCTGTGCATGCTACCATTGAGGACCAGTACAGTGGACTACCTTGGTAGCTACTGTCAACCGCCTGGCATGCCTTTACTCCCATATTGGGAACTTTATCACTGATGAGACACTTGTAACTGTAACTTTTGTGAAACTGTGCCATTCAATGAACATTATGTAACTGTCATTCTTTTGAAACTATGTTACCCTTCATGTTAATCCTCAATTGTACCTAATCTACCTGTGATCGCACAGTACGCCCTGATTGTAATGTCTATATTGCTCAATTTCCCTTGAATTGTTCCTTCTTTTTATTCTACTATTGCCTGTAATTAATCCAAGTCGCCCCTGAAAAAAGGGACCGTTATGGTCTCAGTGGGCCTACCCAGTCACCAAAATTTTAAATAAAAAAAGTAAAAATACACAAGGTGAACTGTTAATGATGGGAGACTTTAATTTCCCAAACATTAACTGGAGTAGGAATACTGGAACCAACAATATAGAAAACCAAGTTATAGATGCTACTGTTTTACAGAACCCTAGAACAAATAATTAAGAATCCCACCAGAGGTCATAACACTTTAGATCTAGTATTTACAAATAATTTGGATCTCATTGAAAATGTACAGATTTTGCAACCCCTAGCAGATAGTGACCATAATTCTGTCTAACTGGAATAAAATTAAAATATAATACTACCAAGGGAAAAACTACAATATTAAACTACGATAAAGCGGACTATAAAAGAATCGAAAACTACTTACACAGCTGGGATTGGAGCGAAGAACTGAAGGAAAAAAGTCTCATTGAAATATGGAACACCATAGAAAAACATATTAATCACTGCATTAAAACATGGGTCCCGATTAGACAAAAATATATTAACTCAAGAAGATTACCTCCATGGTGGTCTCATAAAATAATTAAACTTGTAAGGAAAGAGAAAAGATATTATAGGGCCTATTAAAAGAAATCAACAACAGGCAATTGGCAAAGATTTAAATCAATTGCTAAAAATATTAAAATTACAATCAAAAAAGCTAAGCAAGCAATGGAACTTCATTTGGTAAATAAGGTTAAAGACAATCAAAAGAAATTCTGTAGTTATATAAGAAGTCTAAAAGGGAAACAGCCCACAACTGGTCCTTTAAAGATAGGGAACAGAGTTATAACAGAAGAAAAAAAATGTCGGCAGAATTTAATACATATTTTCTAAGTGTGCATAATCCTACAAAACAAACTACAGAGTATGACAAATTAGATAACTGCTATGTAGAATTCCAAACAACTGAAATAATTTATAGTATAAACAGTCTTAAAACAAATGGTTCACCTGGACCGGATGGTATTACACCTGCTTTCCTGAAAAAATTAATGCATCAACTCGCAGGGCCCTTGACATATTTATATAATAAGTCTATTCAGGAGGGTAACACCCTGAAAGAATGGAGAATGGCGAAAGTCACACCGATTTATAAGGGGGGAAGCAGGACAGAGGTAGGAAATTACTGACCCATAAGTCTGATGTCAGTCATAGGTAAGCTTATGGAAACATTATTACAAAAACTTATAACTACTCATTTACAAAACACTGGAAATATTGATCCAGCTCAGCATGGTTTTACTCCTGGAAGATCCTGTCTCTCTAACTTAATAAGCTTTTTTGAGCCAGTCAGTGCAGCCCTAGATAAGAACATCCCTGTGGATGTTATTTTCCTGGATTATTCTAAGGCTTTGATAAAGTGTCCCACACAGCCTTATTAAAACAACTTGTTAAAATAGGATTAAACAACAATGTAATCAGATGGATCACTTCATGGTTAGGTAGCAGGATACAGGGTGTGACCATTAAAGGACACTCTTCAGACTGGGGTGGTATCACTAGTGGTGTCCCACAAGAATCTGTACTGGGTCCAACTTTATTCAATATACTGATTTCGTCCCTTCTTAGGACAAAGAGAGTGTGGGTTGGCAAATATGCTGACGATTGTAAACTAGGAGGTCTGATACAAAATCAAGAGGATGCCAGTGCAATACAAGGAAATCTAAATGACATAGCTAAATGGGCAGAAGAAAACTGAAATGTACTTCAGTTTAGATAAATGTAAGGTGATGCACCTGGGGAAAAGAAACCCCATGTACTCATATCAAATAAATGGCACCACAGTGAGGACAGTAAAAGAAGAAAAGAATTTAGGAATAATAATAACAGATGATTTAAAATTTGATACCCATGCACTAATAACTGCAAAAAAATGCCAAAAATTAATGAGATGTATATTAGGGAACAACAAAAGTAGAGAGGAGGGAGTAATAATTCCTTTGTACACTGCATTGGTGAGACCCCATTTGGAATACTGCTCACATTTCTGTGCTCCTACAACTAAGAGGACACACATTTTACATGAAAAAATGCAAAGGAAAATGACTAGGACAATAAGACTGACCAAGAACATAAGTTATCTAGACAGGCTGCAAAATCTAAACATCTGTTCCACAAAGTATAGGCAGGAAAGGGGGATCTCTGTCTTGTTTTCAAACATTTACAAGACCCATACAAGAAAGAAACCTTTGGCTTCAGAAGCAATCCATGAAATGAGGGAGCCAGATCACATAAGCAGAAATTATTGGATGAATCAAATAATACAGTTAAAAGAAGTCATTATTACACTCAGAGGGTAATAACAAAATGGAACATGTTGCCAAAATATGTTACAGAAAGTTCTAACATGAGAATGTTTAAATTAAACCTGGGTGACTACATGGAAAACAGAAAATTTATATTCCACCAATAAATTGGTGGCAAGTTCATCAAAGGGCCAAGAGCTCATTGAACTTGTAATCTAACTATGAAACTATAATGTCTGACCTTGTTTGCTCAGGTAGGAGGGTGAGCAATAGGTTGACAACCGCAAGGAAGACACCACCACTAATTTGCCAAGACGCTGGAGACCCAAAGCCCTAATGTTCTTTCCTTTTGCTGCTTGAGGGGGGGTGGCGGGGAGGACTTATGGCTGGAAACCCTTATACCACATTTCCCTACTTTTGGCACTTTAACCTGAACCCTAACTGGTGTATTAATTCAATTTTTTGCAATGAATTTCCTTTCTTTTTGAGATAGCAGAATTGTATCGTCATTCATGCAGGTCCCTTTGGGAGCTGCATAAAGAAATCCATCTGGCCATGGAAGTGCAGGACACAGAGGGTCCTGCGCTTCCTTGCCTCCATAGATGCAAATGCACAGGGTCCTCTGGGCCCTGCACCACATGTGGAGCATATCAGGCTGCACAAACATAGTAAGACACCAGTCTTGTTTTGTGATGGCACACAAAAGAAGATTGCTGTGTAGGAAAGGAATATTATGGAACAAAAGTATGTCCAAAATGTTGCTTTGTGAGGCCAGCTTCTTGTTTCCTTTTGTGACTTGACAAAAGAAAATGGCATCTCATGAAACAAGAATGTGGAAAAAAACGAAGTCCAAAATCTTGTTACGTGAGAAAGCATCCTCTTTCATGAAATTTTAGTGACCTCACGAAAGAAGAATGTGGAAAAAGTCCAAAATCCTCTTTCATTAGAAGGCATACTCTTTCATGAGATTTTCGTGAGCTCATGAAAGAAGATGCCATCTCACAAAAGAAGAATGTGTGTAAAAAAATAAACTATGTCCAAATCCTTTTTGTGAGAAAGCATCCTCTTTTGTGAAATTTTTGTGAGCTCACAAAGGAAGATGCCTTCTCAAAAAAGAAGAATGTGGAAAAAAAGCTAAGTCCAAAATCCTCTTTGTGAGACGGTATTCCTGTTTTGTAGGGCCCTATTCCTTTTTCGTAAGCTTCACGAAAGAAGAAAACTGGCTCACGAAAGAAGACTGAGTGAAAATTTTGGGGATGTCCCAAAAACACATTGCAGGGTCATTTATCAAAAAAAGCAAGTCCAAAATCAAGCTAAATGGGTCCTGTTTAGCTAAATTCATGTGTTTATGTGTCCAGAGGACATCATTTTATAGTGCTTTTAAAAAAAAAAATTGGAAAAAAATGGAAACAAGATGGCCACTATACAAAAGAAGAAATCTGTGTCACAAAAGAGGCTTTCCACCTCACAAAAGAGGAATCATCTTTTCTATGGCCATATTCTTCTTTTGTATCAAACATCTATCCAAAAGACCCTATCCTACTGTGCATGCTCAGAACCAAAATGTAAAATTCTTGTAACTTGGGAACAAATTAATATATTTTCACCAAACCAGTGAAAGGTACCATTCTAGGGCAGGCCCTTTCCACCCTGAAAATTTCAGAACAAAATCCCAAACCATCTGGGTCTGTAGGCGATGACAAAAAAAAACAGCCAAACCCCTCGAGTTTTCCTAAAATTGCATTATCTGGATCTCGGAATCCACACGTGACCAAAACGAAAGCTAAAACTTGCCCCCCCCCCCCCCAGCCTCACATGCAAAATGTTGTGCAGTTCCATTGAACAGAGTCAAGAGTGTTGCAGTGCAAAGTTAGGGGTTTAAAATTAAACAGCCTACTCAACCCTAACTATAGAGGTGCTACTGTGCCATTATAATACATATACTACGTAAAGTACAGGTAGCAATGTTTAATTGCCTTAATTTACATATATCATTAGGAAAAATTATCTCCATTATTTTCATTACAAAAATTAATAAAGATAGAAAAAAGACCAGAGGATAGGATACAGGTGTACCAAAGGGAGGGGAAGGGGGTTTGGTGGAGTTTAGGAACATTAAGGTGAGTGGGGGGGTGACCTAAGGTGGGATAGAGAGTAGAGGAGAGGAGAGGAGAGGCGGAGGGGGTTAGTAAAGTAAGGGAGCGAGGAAGGGGGAGGAGGAGCAGATAGGTGGGTTTTAATAAGTTTGTGAAAATTTTATTTTTTAGGTCAAATTTTAATATATGCACATCTACCCATTCTTAAACCATTCTGTTTCCTTACAGTCTTGGTTTACATGGGGATCTGCTGAAGATCCTATTTGGGTTCCATTCTCAGCAAGATAAAAATGAACAATCCAATGGAATACCTATGGAAAGGAAAGAAAAACACAAGGGAGAGATAAAAACAAAGAATTTGAATTCATATATTATTTACATTCAGATTTTCATTCATGATGCAGTCTGTTGCCCAGTATGACTTTTTACAAGAATGGTTTCCAGTCAGTATTGTCATTTAAGCCTAGAGGTTTCAGTGACCTAAGTTTATAAATCCATCTGGATTTTCATCTTGAAATTTTCAGAGTAGAAATGGCATCCATCTGGACGCATCTTGAAACGAGTTTCACTGCTCAGTATGTCTTTCCTGGTTAATCTCTTTTAAATAAATAAATAAATCTTGTTTCATTGTGCAGAAGCTTCTGCAGTCTGTCCCCTCTCCTTAAAGTGTGTTGAATTTGTTTTATGCCCATACAGACTGTACCCACGGGGTTTGAGTTATGGTAGATTTTAAAGTGTGCCACCAGAAGTGTGTTCTGTCTTCTTGTTTTCTATAGAGCTTTTTTCCCAGTGGGTCGGCACAGGCAGGGTTCTCAGTCCTGCCTCTACCCCCTCTCTCCTGGCATCCACCACCCACTCCACCAACCCCTGTATCCCCCACGGATTCTCCCCATGGCAGGGCCAGAAAGGGGAGGGCTGCCCTCCCCCCACCTGGAGACACAATCCAGATTTGTTGGCTAGGTCGACCGGCAGTGGCGCAGGGCGGAGGTGGGCAGGCAGGGCTTCATGTGGCCTGTGTCAGCCCATTTTCCATTTTCTCCCTTTGTCCCCTCCCTCACCACAGTGGCACAAAAGCATGTGCACATGGAGGCGTACGCACACTACAGAGCCACAGCCTTTCCCTTAGTGTCACTTGGGCTGCTGGCACTACCTCCACGCCTTCACCCGGGAGCATCCAAGGGCCAAGTCTGCAAACCTCCCACCTCAGGAGAGGAGAGCTGTCTGTCGGACACTCAATCCTCTCCCTCCCTAGCTGACTCGCGGTGACCCAAGCTCATTCCTGAACCCAGGTCACCGGCATGGTAAGAGGTAAGGCACATAGTGCCACAGCCCTCCATGCCACTGGGCCAGCTTTATGTGTTCTATGCTTTGATTTACAATATCTTGTCATGGCTGTCTGCCTGAAACATTGTGTATTATGCACTTGCACTTTATTTTATTCAGTTTGTTTTATTTTTCTGTATCATCTCAACCAATGTAATTGTATTGTCTGTATTGCCTGTGTGCTGTCTTTATGGCCCGGGTCATGCCTGAAAACAGTCCAACTGGATCAGTGCACTTACCCAATGAACAAATAAATAAATAAATATGCCCCTGGAGCCTTCTTTTGAATATCTTGATGGTTCTTCCTACATATAGTTTCCTGCACAAGCACTGAATAATATAGACACGTTCCACGGTGCATTGAATAAACTGCCTTATTTCTACCATTTGGCCTGTTTGGGAGTGCCGCAGTTCTTTGCCCTGTTTCATGTATTGGCACACTTTACATTGGCCATGTTTGTAGATGTCTTCCAGTAAGGCAGGCAGCCAGTTCACAGGGCCCTGCACGAAGCAAGCTATAGGTTAGATTCTCCCTGCCCAACAAGACCACTGCTTCGCGTACTACCCACAGGGCCCTCGCAAAGAAAGCAATAGGTGTAGCTTGCTATGTATCTTTCTCAAAAAGTACGGAAAGTAATTGAAAAAATATGTTAATGCACCTATTTGGGTTGAAGCACAAAGCGTCAAAAACCAGGAAATGAAAAATTAGGGTTAGAAGTCCCTGTAATCTCTGTACATCTGTGGTGTGGTAATCTTCAGGATTTGAAAGGTCATGCATTGCAGTATTGTCTTTACCCTAATATCAGCACTGGCTTATCATACAAAGTGAGAGACACAGCAGTGTTTAAACAGAGAATTCCAATATTGGGTGAAGCCAACCCTTTGTCTCATGATTGTTTAAACCCCCAGGAACACCACAACACTGATTTGCCAAGGCTGCAGTGACTGCTAACCCTAAGTTTTCATTTCCCGGCTTTTGCTGCTTCATGATTAAACCCTAATAGATGCTTTAACGTAGCTTTCTGGAATATTATACAGGGGCAGTAGTGCCCATATATTAGGATTGTGTTACAGTTGTTTGTCTCAAAACAGGCATTGGTGACAGCTTATATCTTGTTGATCTTAGACCCCATGTCAATACAATTTTTGAGTGTGCCTTCCCAGTCCTAGGGCTTAATATTCTGGCAAGTTTGGTAAAAATCAGTTTGACAGTTCAGAAGTTATAAATTAGTGAAATTACATAAAATACAAAAAATTTTTGCCCGTTTGTTTTCTCGCCTCTAGAGGAAAACTACATTGTTTTAAAATATGAAGGTCAGATAGAGTTCATTCAAAGGAAGTTCCTTTGAGGGTTTGTTTTTAAGTTATTACATTTTCAAGTTTGCTCATCTGCAGTTTAAAATAGGTAAAAACTGAAAAAAATACCCCGAGTTCATGCTGGCCAAGAACAAAACTTTTAAACATAAAATAAAAAATACTTAACTCTAAAGGTTCACCATTGTATGGCTCATCAGAAGACAGTCTTAAGAAAATTCATTGTAAAAAAAAAAACTTTGTTAATGCATCACTAAGATTCCACAGCCACAAAAAAAGGGAAATAAGGCATTAGGGTTTTTTAAACCCTAACTCATAACCCAAGGCTAAGCTACAGGTTTGGGGCTGTGTCCCATGGCTCTGTTGCTTCAAGCTACAGGTCTTGGGCCCTGTGTGAAGAAAGTTATGACTGATCTCTTGCTTCTCGCATGGCCTGGTGCGAAGAAACTTACGAGTGAAAATCAAGAATTATGGTGAGTACATAATTTACATTCATGACTGATGCTGCAAGCCATATGTGAAGCACCAGACTTTTGAGGCACGTACCTGTATTTTGAACTTTGCAGCAGCAGACCCATGGGGCACAGTCCCAGACCTGTATCTTGGCCTTGGGTCACCAAGCTAGGTGCTGGGGAGGGGGATGGGTGTTAGGGTTGAAAACCGTAATGGCACATTTCCCTTCTTTTGTGACTGTGGAACCCTAACAATGCATTGACATAGAGTTTGGCACTAGAAATCTAAGCACAAAAGTATCTAAAATATATGTTCCTGGGCCGGCCCGGTGGCACGGAGGGCAGAGACACCCATGCCTCACCTGCTGCCACGCCAGTGACCCAGGTTCGGGGATGAACCCAGTTTGCCAGGGGGTGGCCGGGAAGAGGAGGAATGAATGTCTGAAGGACAGCTCTCCTCCTCTGAGGGTGTGAGTTGTGGGTCCCGGGACTCATCTTACTCTTAGCGGAGGCTCGGGAACAGGCAGCCAATACCGGCACATTGGGGCATGGAGGGATGGCAGCTGTCAATGTCCTACACACTGTAGCATATGTGGTACATCTGGACAGCACTGCAGGTCCATTGCTGCAGCACAGAACAGGGAAAATGGTTGGGTGCAGCACAGGATGAAACTAACCACTTGCAGGCTCCGCACCAGCTACAGGGCCCTCTCCTGGAACTGGATCCACCTTGTCAGTGGTAAGGTGCCAGCCATCTACCCCTGCCATGGGGGTAGGTAATGGGGGAAGCACCAGGAAGAGATAAGTCCCTGGAATGCCAGGTAATGGGGCTGGGGGGTTCGGCGGAAGGCTAAGCTTGCACCATAATGAGGAGAAAAAGATTAACAGCAAAAAAAATGTAAGTTCCCCCTGTGATGTCAGAAACTTTTTAAGCTGCTGCTTGCATTCCTCTTTCAGCAAGATATTGAAATGATACAGATATAGTGGGTGATGATGGACTATACACCCCCACCCCCGAAGCCCATGCACATTAAGGGCGGTAATATGTCAGGGAGGTGGGAGGATCTAGAGGGAAAAGTCGATTGGGCCAGCAGGATGTCTCCTAATGACTTTTACATTAGAAAAGACTAAATTTACAAATGATCATGAATGTTTCAGACCCAAGGCATAGCTCGAGTGCTAGGTTTTTTTTTTTTGCAGAACCACTTTAACCAATCACATCCTTTCGGAACATTTTGATTTGCCTTCTTTATTATTCCTTTGTTCTCTGATGTAACATACTGTAGATTCTTGAGTTTGTCCCACTGAAGACTTCTTCAGGATGAGCCATCAGTCTCTCTCTGATCTGCGCTGCTTGTCTGAAATGAACATTTACATACTGTATATGAAGTCGGTTGAGTGGTAAAGACTCATGTGGGAAGGG
Organism: Neoceratodus forsteri; assembly: GCA_016271365.2. Taxonomy (NCBI): domain Eukaryota; kingdom Metazoa; phylum Chordata; order Ceratodontiformes; family Ceratodontidae; genus Neoceratodus; species Neoceratodus forsteri. Next base: position 1,476,283,018 of record CM057453.1, on the reverse strand, counting down.
GGTAGATCCAAAACCTTTTGCAGTGAAAAGAGTACTGAAAGAGCTTGGAGCTGTGAAAGTGGATAAGACTATGGAACTGGATGGGATACATCCCAGGGTACTAAGGGAGCTCAGGGAAGTGCTAAGTGCTCCATTAACATTCTCATACAACAGCTCACTGGAAATAGGAGTGGTTCTAGAGAACTGGAGATGGGCTAATGTGGTCCCTCTGCATAAAGGTGGCAGCAGGGAGGAATCCAGCAGCTATAGGCCAGTCAGCCTAACTTCTGTGGTGGGGAAACTTATGGAAACCCTACTAAAAGAGAGGCTGGTTGAGTACCTAGAAACTAATGGGCTGCAGGACCGCAGGCAGCATGGGTTCACAATGGAAGGTCATGCTAAACAAATCTGACAGATTTCTTTGACTGGGTGACCAGGAAACAGAGCAGGGAAGGGCAGTAGATGTAGCCAATTTAGACTTCAGGAAGACCTTTGACACTGTGCTGCACAGAAGGGTGACTAGGAAGCTGACCAATTTGGGTGTGGGGGCCAAAATGGTAAATTGGGTTTGCAACTAGCTAATGCCATGGATAGGAGGCAAAGGGTGTAGTGGTAGACAACACGCACTTTAAGGACAGGGAGTGACCAGTGGGATGCCTCAGGGTTCAATGCTGGGATTAGTCCTCTTCAGTATCTTCATAGGGAATATTACAGAAGAACTGGAGGGGAAGGTCTGTCTTTTTACAGATGACATCAAGATCTGCAATAGGGTTGACACCCAGTAGGGACTGAAGACAATGTGCAGGGATCTAGGGAAATTAGCGGAGTGGTTGAAAGTATGGCAGTTAGGGTTCAAAGCCAAGAAGTGCAAAATCATGCACTTGGGGCACAAAAACCCTGGTGTTGAGTATAGGATGGGGGGAAGAGTTGGCAGTCACAAGAAAGAAAAGAGATCTTGGGGTTACTATTTCAGAAGACCTCAAGATGAAAGTGCAGTGTAACAAAGCTGTGGGCAGGGCTAGTGGAATGCTGGGTTAAATAGGGAGGGGCATCACCGGCATGAGGAGTGAGGTGGTGCTGCCAGTGTACTGTTCTGTGGTATGCTTCCACTTGGAATACTCTATTAAGTTCTGGGGACTACACCTCAGGAAGGACACACAGGGTGAAGGTGGTCCAGAGATGAGCAACCTAGATGCTGCAGGGGTTGCAAGAGAAGCCCTATAAGGAGACACGGGGGGATCTGAATACATACACTCTTGAGGACAAGAGTGCAAGGGGTGTCATGATCGAGACCTTCAGGTACCTCACAGAGGTGAACAGTGCTGGGAGGGAGCCTCTTCCAAATGACAATGAGCTCCAGAACTAGGGGGCATGCAATGAAATTGAAGGGGGGAAATTTCAGGAAGGATGTGAGAAATACTTCTTCACTGAAAGGGTGGTAGAAATAGTGAACCAACTGCCAGTCGAAATGGTGGAGGCCAGAATGGTGGAAGGCTTCAAACATGCATGGGATAGACACAGAGGCACATTAGTACAGAAACTGGAAGAGGGCAAGAGTCCTCGGAGAGCAGTTAAGGTCTGTGGATGCACAATAAGCAGGGAACCCTTGGGCAGACTGGGTGGGCCTAGAGATCCTTCTTTTCTGTTGACAGTTCTCTATTTCTAGGGTAACATCCCCCTGGTACTACTCTGCAGTGTCAGCATTAGATATGAGAACACATTCATGGAGTGAAACTCAAACCTACAACATTGGGATCCAGAGTTGAGAGTTGTATCAGCTAAGCCTCACGAATACTTTGCAGCACTTCTATCAAATGCACTGAACCACGTCGTACTTCAAGTCCGGCTAGTTGTGAACCATTATAGGACCAGGGATTCAAAACATTTCACTTGAAATGTGGTTGCTCCTGTGCAGTTTAAACCAGTTTATTTTATTTTATTTTTTTTTTTTGGGGGGGGGTGATAAATTCTACCTGCTTATAATATGCAGAGGCTTCATCAGACTTGATCATTAATCACTATTGTAAATACTGGCAATGTCCCTGGAACTACAAACACCTTGGCTGGTCTTCTTTTGAATTACGTATTAATTATTTTACCTTTATCAGTTTTAGACATTTCATAAAAGGTCCTGTTAGATTTCTGTTTTCAGCTGATGCTAGCACCAATGCTGGGTTCCGTACTAGATCTGCTTATACTTTTCATAAGACCCCCACTCTTCCGTTCCTCCCTGGGCCAACCTTTTATTTATAAAGCCATCGCAGTCTGGAATAATTTACCTGCTTCATGACACTCTATCAGTTCACAAAGTATTTTTAAAATGGTGTTAAAAAGTACTGTCTGGATTTGTAAAAGTGTAAGTGTAATGTTACCTGACACACACAGTTATTCTGTTTTGTTTGCTTTTGTTTACATCTCTCCAGGCCCACCTAGAAAATGGGCATGTCATGATCTTGGGTCCTACCCGGTTAATATCGTTCAAATAAAAAATGAATTAAAACTTCAGGACAGGTGTTCTGCTGCTAAAATAACAAGTGTCTTAATACAGTTAGCAGGAGCAGTACAGCTGCACCTACAGACGCTTTGAATAGAGATAGGAGGGGTAGCTACGACCCGATTCTGATTCCAACTCTGGTTTTTTTCCAAAAGGTTCTGATTTACTCTGATGAACTGTAAACCTATTTTAAGTCTATCTGAATATGAGAAATGCATCAATATTATTTTCTTAGATCCCTCTGTTAAAAAAAAAATCTAACTTTCAAAAAAAAATTGTATCTGTATTTTCATGTCGTTTCAAGATCAGCAAGCAAGCAACAGCAATAAAATGTAAATATGTAATACTCACCCGTACTGAGTCACGAACAAGGAGGTCAGAGCATGGTACAAAACAAGTTTTAAAAAAAAGAACTTTTTTTTTTCCAGTCTCTTACCAAATACTCCCTGTACCCTCATGACCAATAAATGAACAAACCACATGAAAGGCAACACACATGAGATACAGGGGCACTGAAGGGAGCTAACCAATTAGGGTCTTTTTTGCCTGATTGTTCTTGCCAATCCTGTGTCAGCCACCACATGATATTCATAGGAAACAGTGGGCTAAATTCACAAAACTCTTGAAAATCCCGCAGCTACAGGAAAAACTCGGCGCAAGTGGGTTGCCACTTGCAGAACCGCAGTGTATCCCGCAGCTATGGTATTCTCAAAAGTGGAGCCAGTTTACAACCTGCTCCACAAATTATGGCAGCTTGTGGGTGGTGTTGTCATGGAAATCACTGCAGCTGCAGAAAAATGTTACGGCCAGTGGGACCAGCCATAACATCTTCTGTGGCCGCTGCGGATGTGAATAGCAATCTCTGCAGCTGCAGAAACTTAGGTCCATATCTGAAGTTGCAATGTGGGACTTAGTCCCAAAAACTTTTGTGAATCCAGCCCAATGTATGCAACTCATTTGGGACTTTGCAGTGAAAGAAGGCAGTGTGTCAAACGTTTATCAGAAAGAGAGAGACCAATGAATTCAACAGCAGAGTGTAGACCTTCACTGAGTCTGGCATGCTTTTTGGTGGGAGACAGGCAGCATGAGCAGGATATGTGATGGGGCCCCAGGCATCCCTCCTGCCCTTTTGACTTGAGATATTATTTTTTTTTTGCTTGCCTACTTGGTGTTATAGGAAGCATCATGGGCCCCAAACCATCCCACACACTCTTGCCTGATTGGACAATTATTTTTTATCACTTGTGTTTTGTAACTTACTTTTATCTGGTTGACCTTGCCCCATGCCCACCTCTGCATTGCAGTTTTTGGATATATCCTACAAGCTTCCACAACTAATAATTGCAATCAACTATACCAGCAGGGTCGGCCCGGTGGCGCTAAGGGTTGAGGCGCTGGACGCCACACCTCGTGCCACGCCGGTGACCTGGGTTTGGGAACGGACTCAGGCCGTCGGTGGGTCGGCAGGGGAGGATCAGGATTGAGTGTCCGTAGACTGCTCTCCTGATCCTGGGGAGGGTTGAGGAAATCCACCATGCTGTAGCGGCCCCTGAGGATGCCCGGAGGCACTACATGCCAGAGGATATGTGGGGGGGGGGCACGGCGGACATTGGCATGCAATACCCAGATGTCATTGCACATCGGTGCTCCAGTGGGCTCAGAAACTAGGTGGAAAATGGCTGGGTGCGACCATGCAGCTTGATGGCCGCACCCTGCCTCGCCGGGAGGACTTGTGTGGAATCGCACTGGGGGGGGTCTGGGGCAGGTCTGGCTGGATAGGGTATGGGGAGGCCCTACAGCAGACTGGCGATGGCCGTACCGGATCCCCCATCATGTGAGTGAGCCTGGTGCTCTCCCGGCGGGCAGGGCTGGCGGCTGGATGCCCCCACCAGTAGTCGCCGCAGTAGAGTGATAAATAGAAATAAGGAAAAAAAAAAAAACTATGCCGGCAGGGATCCGCTTGCTGCGGCACTCGAGGACCACAGGGGCTGGCACTCACAGCAGCTATGCACAATCAACTATTGTGGCAGTTTTTTGTTCAAGCATTGCACTAATGGTCTGCTGTTTAGTTCGTGCAGGGGCCAAAAATCACGAGACTGCAGTGGTGAAGCTGTAGCTTGTCCAAATACTTTTGTCAGTGAAGTCGAACATTTTGTTTTCTGCCCTGTCTCTCGGTCTCTTCATCATCACTATTGTCTGTAGGACTATTTTCACCACAGATATTTTTCCCTTGCTCAGGACTGCTGCCCAGCCAAATGGTTGAATGTGCTCTTTGCAAATGCTTTTTGTGTTTGCTTGCGCGCGTGTGCGCAGGAAACACCTCGTTTCCAGTAGCGGCAGTTAATGAGCATGCCACTATGCACAAAGAGATTGACCGCTGCAATCAGGGAGCGCCCCGTCATGATCAGCTGTGTTTGCGGGGCGGTCCCTGACTGCAGCAGCAAATTACAGCTGCATTGTCTGGTTGTGGAGCAATAGGGACACTGTCAACCTCAGTTTGTTTATTGTTTCGTGTTCTCTTTTTTTTTCTTACACAGTAACAGAGTTTGAGGCATGGAATTATGCTGGGTATTTTGTTTTTTTAAACGGTTCATTTTTGAGCAATTTAAAAAAATGAAAACGATATCCATATTGGTGTTACCACATCGTTACACAGTGCAGACAGAGCAACGAGCTTCCCAGCACACAAGGGAAACACAGTGCAGGGGGATTCAGAGGCAGCTCATGCTCTGGATATGTCAGTGAAGTTAGCCAGTGTTGTGTGCCCTCGCTGTTTCTCTGCTGCCTGACTGTTGTTTTTGAACCCGTACTAAGTGCGACATGGATTGGGTAATCAAATCACAGCTCCATCGTCTCCCTGACTCCGTGTCTGTATTGCTCTGATCTGTACAGCGAATTCTTCCGTGTTTAAAACCGGCAATGTTGAACCCTCTTTTTTGGTTTATGCATGGGGTTCAACTTTGCCAGGTTTTAGAAAATGAGGAATGTGCTGTACTGATCTTGGAGACTGCAGTCGGCTTGCTCGCTCTTTTCCCTGGGTCTATCTCTGTCTCTCGGGGGGCACACATGCCCTGCCCATTGCCAAGCCACAGTACCTGCCTGCAAGCCATCCCAGCTCTCCTAGTCTCCGTCTGAGTCCCGACTCTCTCCATTGATCCTCTCCTCTCTCTCTCTAGTCTGTCTCCCGAATCCCCGTCCCACTCTCCTCCTGGGCTGGCACCTGGGTCTGATTAGTGATTACTAGTCCTTGAGTCCTCCAGGGCCAGGCATCTTCTAATCTGTTCTTCTCAGTTCGTCTTCCTCCCAGCCCAAGCTGCGGCACTGTGCGTACAAATTAATTATGGAAAAAAACGCATTCTTCACAACAGCTGGAGCACAGGAACTGTATATTTGACTGGCGACGCTTTCCTTTTATCTAACTCGGGGTACTAGAGCTGCATAGCAGGGCAACTGAAACAAGGTGGTCGCTGCAGAGGTGACACCAAGAAAGGGAATGTTTGTGAGGACAGCATGAGGATTGCCTGATGGAGTAGCGGGATTGTGGAGTGAAGCCTATTTGAACCAGGATTCACTGGTAAGTGTGTGTGATCTCAGTTTAGGGCTCGTTTTATTTAGTACTTGTTTTTACCTGCATTTTTCCAGTTATTGTCTCCCTCACAGTCCGTATCCTTCCAAACTGGATTTGTGCTGCAGAAATGTGGTCAGAAACAGCTTTGAACCCCAGCTGCACCTGTAAAGTGTCACACCCTTAAATGCACATAAGTGTATCCAATGTCCACCCACCCACTACCAATTCTGTCTTGATGCTCCTACAGCCAACCATCCCCCCAGAGAAAGCAAGAGTCCTCTTCATTGCTCAAGCCTCCCTTCCCCACCCACTAGTCCCAGCACTCTGGTTTCCCAGATTCACTCCCAACCCCAAGTCGGCAACATTCGCTAGCAACATCGCTGCCACAACACTGATGAACTGGCCTCTCAGGACTTTCTTAGTCATCTCAGTAAATTTCATTCCTCTGATATGGGAATCAGAACCATACACCACATTCTTTCGACCATAACTTTTCTGATGTGCTAAGTTATATTGCTGCCTGCTACTGTTATCCCCGGGACCCCCATGAAAATGAGATGCTGCATCTTAAATTAAAAAAAAACAAACTTCTGACTGGAGCATGGTGGAGCATGGCTGGGCTGCAGAATTCCATCAGGAAAACCAGCTGCTGGCCACACTTAATCCCTTGGGATGCACCCCAGTGGATAATGGAATATTTATTTATTTATTTGGTTTTTGGTAACCGGGGAGGTACACTAGACAACTAAATGCCCAGTTTCACATACAGCCTGGGAGGGTAAAATACATAATTTACAAACGAGCACAGATACAGGTTTGGGGAGCACACACTTCAAGGGCCAGGAGTGTTACAATAAGACACATAGCAAATTACGGATTAGGTGCAAAAATAAGTTGATGAAATTACATTTTGGGTACAAGCAAAATCTGAGACATAATTAAAAACAAGGTGGAGGCTCAAAGCATGTGCAGGTCATGGATAAGACTTAAATGAGTCTTAAGGGCAGATCTGAAGGATGGTATAGTGGGGGAACTGTGACGCTGGAGGGGAGCGAGCATCTGCCTGAGGTCCTAGAGTACATGGCAGTATCCCCTTTATAGACTGTGGTTGTGCACAGTTAAAAGCTTGTCATCGTGCTTATGCACGGAATGGCCCTGAAATGTCCACCATCCCAGGGCTCCTGTTATTGTAGCACAGAAAAAAGAAATCACATTGCTTCTGCAATTGATTCCCTTTAGTTAACATTTTTTATTCTAGCTCCACACTGCTATGGACCGCCCCTCTGGTGCAAATAGAGCAAGATGAAATAACGTGTTAAAATAAAAATATACTGTATTCGGTCTGATACCTGAATTCCTTCTTTATGAATATACTGCTCTAATGCCACATCAACAAGTGTCACCGCTCTGGTGAAATTCAATATTTAAATAGCATTTTGAAAAAAAAATTATTAAAATCACTGTCAGAAACTGAACCCGGGTCTCTAGCTGAAAAAAAAAACATTAAGGTTGATGTAGTTAAGATTCAAACCTGGGCCTCCTGCTTGCTAAATCTCTTTTCCATAGAGCTGTTTGGCCCTGTGAGCAGCTGCTGCTCATCACATAAGGTCCCCAGCCAATCCCCAGCCCCGACTGCCGCTCCCCTGCTGTCATGTCTGGTGGGGATCCACACTGAGCCAGGCCCGAGGACCGAGGGGACTGTCATTCTTGACAGCTGAGGCACATATTTTTGTGTTTTTCCCCCCTCTTCCCCCCGGGTCTGTCCCACCACCCCATGATGTCAAGCATAGCCTTTAGTGGCCTCAGTGATGGCAGTGCATGCTGGGCTGATGCCACCACCCATGAGGGAGTAAACTCCCTGTCTCACCACAGGGGGTCACTGTTGTGCTGGAGCCCAGCCATCTCGCTCCCCAGCTGGCTCATGCTCCCCTCAGGATAACTCTTCAGCCTGGCCGCCCAATCCCAGTAACCCCAGGCTCGCTACTGAACCCGGGTCACCAGCATAGAAGTGCAGTGAACTTCCACTGAGCCATTGGGTGGCTCATGCTGGCTAAATCTCTTACTCATCCACTGAGCCATGTGGCTGCACTGAAGCAAACAGCAAAAGTTGTAGCCTAGGGATTATATCACATAGGTATGCAGTAAATGCCCTGAAGAACATATGTTCAAATCCAGGGCAGTGCCTTTAAGCAAACTATCACAGAAGCCCCAAGAAACTTCAGTGGGATATTAACAGTAATCTGCATGTACTTTTGAGTCAGGGGGCCTTTAAGGAGAGTTTCTAGATTCCCAAAATAATTCACAGTTGACATCAGCAAAATGCAGTTATGCACACACACCCCTCCCAAATTTGCATTTCTGGAGCTTCCATTTTTATTGCTGAACACATTTCCATTTAGATAGCATGTTTTCTTACTAGACTTTAAGCCTGATCCTCAGTGTATTCTGCACTGCGGAGGGATGCCTACAGTATGTGGGTCAGAGGTGCTCAGAGGTCATGCTCTGCTCATTCAGAGACATCAGTGCATCCCCATCCCTGGCTGTGTACCCTTACCATACCTGGTCCCATGCTGCATGTACTATTGGGCAACTGGCTGGGTTGGGGTGGGCAAGGGATGGGGGCGTGTATGCACCTGAAGCTCAGTAAATGCTCTGTGACATGTAGGTCTGTCAGAGGGGGTGAAGGCTACACTGCCCAAGCGGCTGTCATAATGCTTACATGCCCCTCTCTGCTTGGCAGCAGGATAATCACCGCAGCACAAAGCACACACCCTACACCAGCCCCCAGTGCAGGTAACAAGAATCATAGAATCATCAAAACTTGAGGGCAGAAAAGGACCACACCAGTCCATCTAGTCTGCCACTCATCCCTCCTTCCGCTGACCCAAGGCTGGAGTCATTCAGGCCTTGCCTATTACAGAGCAAATGGGGTTCCCAAGGGGGATAGGGCAGTCCTTGGAGGACTGCCATATCCCATGGTTCCCAGTTCAGCTTGGTAAAAGGATCCACCAAGGGGACAGCATGGGCATCTGACTGGATGCCCAGTGTCCATTTCAACTGTGCCCCAGGGCCCCCACCCAGGCCCTCAAACAAAGCTCTGTACTCACTGGCAGCAAGAGCTGTGAACGCCATCCAGTGTGGACAGGCATTGAGGCTTGGAGGCATGCAGTTGGTGTACGCACTAATTGTGCATATCCTGAGCCTCACCTATGACATCACAACGGGTTACTATAGGGATTATTCTGCTGTCATACAAGCAGAGTTCCAGGACCATTTTAAAGTTACCCCCCAAAAAAAAAAAGAAAGCAAAATTCATTCCTTCCTTCCTTCCTCCATTTTATAGAGACAACTGGGCCATACAGCACAGTACACAACATATAACATTTCCATTACAAATATAGGCAGTTAATAGGAATGTGTACCTTTCAGTTGCTTCTTTGACATTCAAGCTCTTTACCACCTGATCTAGCCCTTAATGTTGTCAATCCATAAATACAGTTCATGCTAAATAAATATTTTCAAATTGTTACAGACCATGCAACCCCTGGAGTCCCATGCCTTTTTCTCTGTGTTTTCATTGTGCTCTTCAGTGTTTCATCTTAGGGCATGATAAACATGCCTCACCGTGCCAGCCCAGCTTTAGTGTGCATGAAGTGCAGTACAGATGGACACCATCAGGGTGTTAGTGCAAATCTGCAAATATTAACCGACCTGTCTGCAGTATGCAGTTAACAGTCAGTATTACTTAGAGCTTTGTGGACTGTTTATTTTCACAGCTGGTCAACAACTGTTGTTTGCAAGGACTACTCTTAGTTAAACATCTCATGCTCAGCCGTACAGACTCTGCTAAGTGTGCTCCCGAGCCCACACAGAGCGTGCATACCTCTTCCATGAACCAACTGAGTGAGCAGCAGCCTATACAGCACCTAATATAACAACTGCAGGCAAAAATAAACATGGGAAACTAAATACTGGCATATAAAGAGAACATGCAGATGAAGCTTTAGGTGTGTTTCTGAAGCTGCAACAGCTTGAAAATGCACTAAGACAGAAATTTGAAGAAAGCAACCAAAACGCAAAGAAAATGGCACCCTGCTTCAGGGGTAGTAAAAGTTTAAAAATATTAAGAACAACTTGTATCGATGGATTGACAACAACTGGGGTTAAATCCAGCAGTAAGGAGCTGAAATGTGAAAGGAGCTGCTTAAAGGAACACATTCCCTTCAGTTACACATTATCATAACACAAGATCCACAATCAGTTTAAAACCGTATCTAATCCACCCCCCCCCAAAAAAGCTTTACTTATAATAATATTATATAAGCACATAAATACACTCCGTAGAAGAGGCAAGCACCACAGGCCACCATAAGGGCCTCTGCAGCTGCAGAACCATGTCACAGAGTCTCCCTGGCTAGGAGCACTGTCCTCTGTTGCAGCATCACCCCAGCCCCCTCAGCCGCCTGAGCCAGCTCTAGTCCACTCCTTAGTCTGCCCCCAAACTTGGGTTGGCAGCATGGGAATATGACACAGTACCTGCTGTGTCACTGGGACCCCCCCCCCTTTGATTCCTTGTATGTGTTCTCTTCGGGAGATATCTGCCGCTCTGAGCTCTGGGACATGGCAGAGAGCATCATGGAGGAGGAAGTTGTGCGAGGATTGTGGAGAGTACTCAGCATCATCCAGTGCTTTCCAGAGAAGGTCACAGAAATCTTGAACCAGCTCCCCTCAGGGCCTTATCAAGGTATCTAATTTCCAGTGGAATAATGAGCAATGCCATCTTACAGGTGGCTGATTTCCTTCTCCAGTCATCACCAGCTCCTCCAGTCTCCCGCTCCCCCTTTGCTCCTTAATTAGAGCTATCTTTGGTCCACAACTAGAGGTTGCCATAGGATCATCACAGTTTTCTTAACATGCGCTTGTACTTCTAATATAATAACCCACCCTCTCAGTGATTGAACTTGCAACATAATACTCTCATTTCCTGCCGTCATTGCCTATGTTTCTGTGTCTCCTTATTAAGTCTGAACAGCTTACTGTGGGGGAGTTTTCATATAGCTGACACTACACCAAACTTTATTTCTCACTTTTGTTTGTGATATCTGTATTGTTTACAAGCAGAATTACATTTAACGCTTAAAGATATTTATACTTGGAAGCAATTGATTGGCCTCACATCTGGAGAAATTGTCCACCTGTGGCCGAATCCTCTTCATCCCCTGGCCCAGGGGTGCCAGCACTGGTTTCCAGCTCCCTGTCAGAAGTTGTAGGGAAGCCAACTGCGGACACTTGGCCCAAGCCATGTTCATCAATAGGGCCACCAACCCCAAGCAGAGTATGGGACATGCTCCCAGGCACTTCTGCTGATGCCCAGCCATTAGGACATGCAGCAGGGACCAGGAGCAACAAGAGAACATGGCTGAAGGCTACAGTGGGAGACCAAATGTTTTTAAAATAATAAAATATGCCCATGATGGCAATAGGAAGCACCATGTTACATTTATTCTGACCCACAGAGAATCTGCAAGTGGGGTCAGAGTTAGGAGACAGAGTCTGGGCTCAGCAAGTGAATCCTAAGGGTGGGAGAGACTCATATGTTCCAGTGGAAAACAGGAAGCTGCTCCAAGGGCTCATAGGACATGTAGTTCTCAGCAAATTGGGCATGAATGGAGAGCCAATGAGAGAGGGCAGGACTAGGCAAGTCCCTCTCATCAGCCAGTCAACAATGAAGTGCGCATATGTATGTGTGTGTGTGTTGCTCTCATCAGTCAAGCAACAATGAAGAATGTGTGTGTGTGTGCAGTGCGCGGACGTGTGTGTGCGTGCGTGCGCATGGACGTGTGTGTGTATGTGTGTGTGTGTGTGCGTGTATGACCTGCAGACCTAAGACGGAGAAAGCTGTAAGATATAGCCCACTACCACAGCCATTCTGTGAGTTAAACTGCATCCAGGGTTGCTAGCCAACATTCCCCATAGACCCAGAGTAGAATTCCTTGTAATTATCTGAGTACTATTTATTCAGAGAGCAGGGTCACATTAATGGCTTTTGGTCTGAAGAAAGCCATACCAGTTTTCCTAGACCCTTGCTGCTGAGATTTGCCCCTGTGGTTTTTTTTGCCCAATCTAGCCCCAAGCATACCTTTCAAATGCCTGCCTTCCAAAAAAGGGACAAGGCATAACAAATCTGAGACAAATAACCAAAATCATAAGTTTGAAAAATAGTAATATGTGCTCCAGAAGCTGTGTACAATGAATAGCTTAGTATAAACTGCATTTTATTAAATGTGAACTAGACTGTAATACTAGTGTCTGGCATTATTTTACGCTTCATATACATATTCATCTGTGAGAGAAATGTCAAATTTAGGAGGGACGGAGCAACTTTTTAAAGCTGGGAATGTTTCTGAAAATCAGTGCCAGCGGAGAGGTATGACCCCAAGTGCTTGCTTCCCTGTGAGGAAGTCAAGAAAAGGCTCCCAGTGGGGTGAAGATAACATAATGGGACTGACTAGAAGGTGATCTGCTTCAGCCTGCATCCTGACTGAGGAGCCGGGACACTAAGAGCTTCATATGGAGCAATGCTTCTCATTCAACTTCAGTGGAATCTGCTGACTAACTCAGGGGGCCATGAAAAATGACTGGGGCCTTGCCCTGCCCAGGTGTGTAAATAAGCTAAATAGTTTGTTCAGCCACATAGACCGTGGACAGTTCTGCATGAACTTAGGCTAAAGTCCAGAAGGCAGCATAAAGTTAAAAGACTTGTGAACTTTTGTTTTCAAAATCCCAGGTGGGAAATTTATCCAGAACTTTGGGACTTAACACATAATTTATTTCCATTTTGGGGCTTTGTGTTTCTATTTAAAGAAAAACAGTCACACTAAAAGCCCCACACCCAAGTGTAGGGTTGGTCCCAATTTGTACTTTGTGTGCAAAAGCATTTTTTTTACTTAACTGTTTACTGTAGTAAATCATTTCTGGCAGATTCTGTGGACTTCCAGTCTGACATTCACTGTTACTAGAAATCCCAGAATCCCCTGCAGCTGACATCACAACTGGGCTGCTGCAGTGGGGATTCAATAGCCTGCAGTGCATGTTAGAGTTTTTATAAGCTCTGATTTTTTTTTTTAATTCAATATACTTTATTAATTTTACTTTCAAACATACAAGTATTTTGTTAGGCCCATCAAGCTTAACATACACATTAACATGTAAAGCATATTGGCCTTAGGGTTACATTGGCCCACCAATAACTATAACAACAAATAACTAAAAAAAAAAACAAATCTATCTAACCCTCTCGATTCTTCCCTACCCTCCTCCCCCCCCCCTCCCCAATCTAGATACAGCAATATTGCAATACACTATGCAGTATTCACCAGCATATATACTTGACGCTACAACATTTCCAGTTATCATTTAGCAATCAGAGTTAGTGTGTAGACCTTATTCCATTTTCTCTCAAAACTGTTGGGACAGTGTCTTATACTTGCAATCATTTTCTCTAACCTTAAATGAAATAGGAACTCATTGAGCCACTCCGAATAGGGAATAAGCTGGGAGTCTTTCCAGTGCTACAGAACCAGCTTTTTAACCGAGTAGGAGATTAGGGAAGTGGCGTATCTTTTTTCTGATAGTAAAATTTGGGAGTAATCTCCCAAGATACAAATTTCTGGCTGAAAACATTGTTCTAAGCCCAAAAGGGGATCTAACTTTTCCTTACTCTTATACCAGAGGGGGGTTTAATTGAGGGTCATTCCCAAAAAATATGAAGAATAGATCCTTCACTAGTCCCACATCTATTGCACCTTGAATCTTGGAGCTTGCCCTGGGCCATTAGTTTTGCTGGAGTAAAATATATGTTATGCAATATGTAAAATTGGATAAGATTTTCTGTTTGCTGGTCCCACTGTCCTCCTGTACTAATACAGTCAAAGAGGACTGTACTTTGCTCTGTAACAACAGTGGGAGCAGCAAACATCTGATCTGAGCTTATAAGATCTCTAACATGCACTGCAGGCTATTTAATCTTCCACTGCTGCAGGTCTGCTCTTATGTCAGCTGCAAAGGATTCTGGGATTTGTAGCCAGAAAATGCATGCTTAGTACTCAGCAGAATCAGTCTGATACAACCTACTGTACTGCAATAAATAAACAGTTATTTAAAACATTTTTTTTGCATACAAAGCATTAATTGGGACCAGGCCCACACTTGGGTGTGGCACTCCTACTGCTGACTGTTCCCTTTTAAAGTTAAATCATCCCATCAGTGCTGCAACACATCTGTATCACAGTCCTCCAATGTGTCCACTCGCTGTCATGCATGCAAGAACAGTTGGGAGCTCCCTGAGGAACTTATACTTGTGTACCAGTTGGTGGGTGATGTGAGATTGAGGGGAAGGCTGGGATTCCCAGGTGGTGGGACTCACATATATAATTTATGTTATTGACTCTGTGAGCATATTATTTTTAACTGCTGTTTGCCTTTTCCTCTGAAACTACTTTTTTATCCCTATGCTCTAAATAAATCCTGTTATTTGAGTGGCATATATTGTTCGTGTGCATTCATTACCTGTTTACAGTTATTGTGTCTTGCAGCTACAAGGTATAGCAAACTGTCAATTTTGGAGTGGTAGCCATGGTGTAAGTCCCTGGTATTGGGTGGGGGTAGGCAGCACCCTTTTTTAGTTACCTGGTAGGAAGCCCCTGGCACCAACCCTGTCAGCCAGCTCCTGCCAGATGGAAGCACCACACTACCATGGGCCATCTATCCCATGTCCTGAAGACTCCAGCCATCTGCAATAGATATCTGCCTGTGCCATGCCTGAAGGACACACTCCGTGACCCTAGGGCCACCTTCCCCAAGGCCCAAAGGCTCCAGTCAACTGCAAGAGACACGTGGCTGTACCATACCTAAAGGACACACTCCATGAACCTGGGGCCATCCGTCCCAAGGCCCAAAGGCTCCAGTCAACTGCAAGAGACACATGGCTGTACCATACCTAAAGGACACACTCCATGAACCTGGGGCCATCCATCCCAAGGCCCAAAGGCTCCAGTCAACTGCAAGAGACACGTGGCTGTACCATACCTGAAGAACACACTCCGTGACCCTAGGACCACCTTCCCCAAGGCCCAAAGGCTCCAGTCAACTGCAAGAGACACGTGGCTGTACCATACCTGAAGGACACACTCCGTGAACCTGGGGCCATCTGTCCCAAGGCCCAAAGGTTCCAGCCACTGCAAGGTATACAAAGCTGTACCACAGCTAAGAAATGGGGGTTACATCAGAATCCATAATACTACCTGAATTATTATGCCAGACTCATTTGACTGTTGTGTATTCATCTAAGGGAATGATCCACAAATGGATGTGCACCTGTGTAGATGGGTTGTGTGACTGTGAGGTGACCCCTTTACACATGTAAGACATCCTATGGCATCCAGGAAGGATGAGGATGCTCTCATCACACCCAGGTCTGTGGTCAGCTACAGAACTCTGGATGCAGATGAATCAGGGGTGGCCATGGGGCACTAATGCACCATTCAGAAAACAATATCTGCAGCATGGCTGGCTGGCTGGCAGAGGGGGTGCACAGACTACATGGGCCAAACCTCTGCTAAAGCACTTATGTATCCTCGCTCTCTCTCTGTCCACTGGAAACAAGTCCTCAAGGGCTGGATCGATCTCTCTTCAACCTGCCCCCAGCTTTCCAAGCTGGTTAGTGGGGCTGGAGGTCCCGGGTGAACTACTTTGTTTTATTTACATTTTATGAGCATATGGAAATGCTTGGAATAATCTCATATTCCACAATTCTCTGCTCTGCATAAAGCAGGGGATCCACCACCAACTTAAGCTTCTAGGATGCACCAGCCTGGTAGCACTGAGGGTTGAGGCGCTGGATGACACACCTTGCTGTACACCAGTGACCTGGGTTCGGGAGCAGGCCTGGGTTGTCGGGGGTCAGTGGAAGGAGGGTGAGAAGCAGAACGGAGCAGCCATGAGGCATCTCTTCTCTCCCGGGGAGGGATGAGGGGTTTCCCCGGCCCTTGACTGCTACCCGGTAGAGGACAGATGGCAGTTTGGGCTATGGGGAGCCTGGCATTTGCCAGGGGTGAGGTGGAAGGAGCTGAGTTGGCACCTGGAGTGCGTGTGTGCCTCCATGTGCACACACAACCATAATTGCCAGGGTCCCGGGCAGTTCGGGGAGAAAAATGGTGAGAAAAAGTACAAAATACATATAGAAAGGGAAGAAAGAAAAAAAAGCTTCCAGGATGCCCAGTGCTGGCCATAGCTCCAACCCAAGATTATAACCAGATAGATAGATAGATAGATAGATAGATAGATACAGTCAGACAGATAGATAGAGTACAGAGACAGATAAAATAGAGAGCTAGACAAACAGATAGATACGGAAGACAGATAGAAAGACAGATAAAAAGAATACAGAGATAGACAGACAGACAGACAAATAGAATACAGAGGGCCGGCCCGCTGGTGCAGCGGCAAGGCATCCACTTGCAGTGCCGAGATCCTGTGTTCTGGGATGGACTTGGGAGTTGGAGGGCCAGCTGGGGGGGGGGAGGATTGAGCATCCCAGGGACTGCTCTCATTCTCTGAGGAGAGGGGGATTGAGTGGGCAGTGCAATGTGGTCCTCTGGTGGAGGATGGGGTACCATCGAGGCCAGTGCCACACTTCAGGGGACAGAGTGCACGCTGGTCATTATTGCATGTCCCCACCCTCGGGGATTTCTGCAGCAAAAGAAAAAGCCAGCCCCCATGCATGCCACCAGTTCTGCCCCTTCCCCCACTGCCTACCGGTGTCAACCGGGGGTCCCGTTCCCATGGCCCCAACCCAGGGGCTAAGCTGGGTCCAGTGTCTGTGGGAGGGGTGCCCACCCGCAGCCCCACCCAGGGGGGTAAGCCTGAGCAAGGGGAGATGGTGGGTGGAGCAGGGCTGAGCCTCGGGGGTGAGGCCAAAAAAAAAAAAGAATGGGACAGAGAGAGATAGATACAGGTAGATATGAACATACAAATCTGCCAGCAGAAGAATGCCCTATGGTCTATCTAGTTTGCTTGAAGTAGAACCCGTGTCGCAATTGTTTACAGTGGGTCCTGCCCCCTCCCATTAACTGTAACCCTCCTTTTGACCTTGTGTCACCTTCCCCTTACAGCCACTGATTGTCTTCTGGTTCATGACCTCTGCCAACAGTTCCTTCCACATTGACACCACACACTGCATAAAGAAGTGTCTCCTGAACGCCTTCTCTTGAACCTCTCCACACCCTTGCTAGCTTGCAACTGTTCCCCTTGTGCTGCTGTTCTCACTCAAGCTAAGAAAGTTCCTGAGATCCATCTTTTTTATGTTTGCTTGCACGCATGCGCAAGAAACATTATGTGACAGCTTAGGAGAAAAGCGAGGTTTTGGAGGTGCAGCACTGTGGCGGCCAATGCCTCCACGGCATTCTGAGGCTTGGCCGTGTTTCCCCAGTGTGGTGGCATGCTGCGGCTGACACTAGTTCAGCAAGCATGCCACCAAGTTGAAACGAATTGGCCGCTGCAATGAGGTAGCAACCCGTCATTGCAGGGCATGCCTCTGCAGGGTGGGGGGTGGAGTTGGCATCAGTTCAGTACTTCACTGCCATTCCTATACGATATCTGTCTAACTCCTGCACTTCCTCTGCTAATGACAGCAAGCAAACATTCAGCATTGACAAATGCTTGTTAGTAATGTTGTCCTGAACTGGCCCCTCACTTCCCCCCCTTCTAACAGCCGGATGACAAAAGGTACAGACAGCAAAACATTCATTTTTGGGACTTACATGAAAATAGCTCCACACAACTGAGGTGGAACGTCTTGTCATGATGCCAGGAACTGCAGCAGTTCTAATGGCTGGTGTTTCTGACCCTGATTCATGCACGCCGTGGCTGTCCCCAGAAAAACGACTATGACTGCTATTGATTTTTTTTCCACTATAGGTTATAGCTAGTGGTGGTGCTTGCTGTATGTGTTTTTGTTTTTTTCTTTTTGGGTTCAGGAACCCAGGTGGCATCCTTTCTCTTATTGGGATCTCATTCTGATTCATCACCTTTGGAAGAGCATAACTGTGAAACGTTGTTGTGATCTTGTTCTTATATATTTACAACATCTTCATCAGAGGCACTGCTTTCTGATGAAGGAGTCAGAGATGCATGAGTGGCATATCACGGAGTGCCACGTCTAGCGGTACTAGACAAAGCATTTTCTATAATCAACTTTCTTTTTTTTCTATATATATTTTGTAGGCTTTTTTACCTCATTTTACTCCCACCCCCATCTCTCACATGCGTGCGGACGTGTTGAGGCACGCACATGCCGTGCATCGAGACTCCCTCCCTTTTTGCTACCCCCTCCACCTATGCTGACACCAGACCTCCACCAGTGGCAGTGGGACTACGGGGGAGTGACCACCTCCCCTAGGAGAGGAGAGCTGCCATAAGGCTGCTCAATACCGCTCTCCCCCCCCCATGCCGGCTCCTCCATGACCCTAGGTCGTTCCTGAACCCAGGTCACCGGCGTAGCCCGAGGTAAGGCATCCAGCACCTCAGCCCTCTGTGCTACTGGTCCGGCAAACTCATTGACTTTCTAGATCTGTTTTGGCCACCTGTTTTTGTGTTTTATCAGATTTTTCTGGCAATGCTGACAGCGCTGCACTACTTTGATCAGGGGATTTACCAACATTCTTTTCTTTTACTAGTTGTGTTGCTTCATTTTCACCAATTGTATTAATTATTACATCTGTAGCAGTGAATTTCCCTTTTTTTTCTGAATTTCTTTTCGGGAAATATTTTTATTGTTATATGTACCAATTTCGGCTGTACTGCTGGTGTTGGCCACACGTTCCATAACAGATTCTGATTATGAATCCATTTTTGGGGGTCCAACTTAATTACTTAATTATTAGTATTAGTTCAGATGCAGAGATGGGCAACACAGAGTCTGAGATGTGACACCCCCCCCCCCAAAATACATGAGGTACTATGACCTAGTAGTAGTTCAGTCACAGAGATGGGCAACGCAGAGTCTTCAGCAGTATGACCTAGTAGTAGTTCAGGTACAAAGATGAGAAACACAGAGTCTAAGACGTGGGTGACACCTCCTTCAAAATCCGTACGCCACTATGACCTAGTAGTAGTTCAGGCACAGAGATGGGCAACACAGAGTCTAAGATGTGACACCTTCCTTCAAAAAATAGTATGGCAGTAAAACCTAGTAGTAGTTCAAGCACAGAGATGGGCAACACAGAATCTGAGATGTGAGACACCCCACCTTAAAAATCTGTATGGCAGTATGACCTTCCTGTAGTAGTTCAGGCACAGAGATGGGCAACATAGAATCTGAGTGAGTCACCCCCCCTTAAAAATCTGTATGGCAGTATGACCTTCCTGTAGTAGTTCAGGTGCAGAGATGGGCAACACAGAGTCTGAAACATGAAGCCCCCCCCCCAACAAAAATTAGTGACGCACTATGACCTGCAGAGTCCTCCTGTCCTGTCTGCTCCCCTTATGAGTTCTTACTGTCTTAATTTTTTTTTAATTTTTTTTTTTAAAGAAAAATAAATTATTAAGTTGTTGGATGTTAGTGATATTTATAAACTTTATTTTTTAATTTTGCTGATTTTGCTAGAAAAACAGACTGATTTAAAATACCTAACCTATCACTGGTATAATTTTTTTTGTTGCTGGATATTTTCGTGAGAACTGTACCTGCCTCACGGCACTGCAGACTGCAGGCCATTCTTTTTGTAGCACCTCTAAAATCCCTTTCCTTTAGTTTTTCTAAAACTAAGAAAAAATGTCTGCACTCTGCTGTTGTCTGCTGTTGAATTTATTGGTCTGTCTCTCTTTCTGACTAATGAATAACGAAACAGAGTTATGAAACATTTCTTTTTTGTGGAGTCTGTATACACACACCTGCCTCCTTTCAATGCATAGCCCCAAATGAGTTGCTACACTGTTTCCTAGGGATAGCCTGTGGTGGCTGACACACAGGATTGGCAAGAACATGAGTCAATCACATAAAAAAGATCCTAATTGGTTGGCTCCCTTCAGTGCCCCAGTGTCCCGAGTATTGTCTTTGTTGGTCATATAAGGGTCCAGGGACTTGGGTGTATTCAGTAGAGATCAGGAAAAAAAATGTTTTTTTTTTTTCTGTACCCTGCCCTGATCTTCTTGCTCAGTGACTTGCATCGCAGTACTACTGGTGAGTGTTAACCACCTGGCTGTAACCTGTTGCTGCTTGCTAACCTTGCTAAGAGTTCTTCTGGGTTCCGGAACCCTCCCCGTACCCCCGAGAGATGTCCCTGCCTCCCCCATGCTACACAGACATCCGTGGAACAGGCTGCTACCTGTAATCCAGCTTCCCTGTCCCGTGCCATTGAGTTGGACTGGACCGCACTTCCGACCACACCGCACTTCCGAATGGGGCGAACTCACCAAGTTGGGTCAAGCCATGAAAAACCTGGTATTCTCGAGTTGAGTCAGTCAGATCCAGGAAGGTTCGGAAGTGTGGCAGAGTTGGTTCACCCATCCCTAGTTTTGAATATCTTAGTCTTCTCTTCAGTGCTACTTGCCCTGGCCACATCTCATGCTACCTGCTGTCTGTATCGTCTGTATTTTTTGTTTCTGCCACATTAACCAGCTTCAGAATGTACATGGGATTGCAAATTATTTATTTATTTATGTATGTAGTTGAGTATTTATTAATGGTTTTGATTGTAGTGTACTACATTGTGCAGCCTTAATGAGTTTTAGAGGGGTGCTTTGCATGTAAAATATTGTATCCTAGCCTAAAATCCTTTTAGCATCTTATCAATAGCTCAGCAAAATCTTTCACATTTGATTTGCATTTCCAGATTACTGCAAGCAAAGAGCCCCACTGTAGCAGGGATGATCAACTCAGAGGCAAGGCAATGTTCAACATACACACCCTGTTTTTTTTTGGCAATTATATTGGCACAATTCCCGCTAAAAAAGGGGCTTATTGCCACCCTAAACCATCCATATGAAAAACAAAAGCATGCAAGTGATAAAACTGGCCAGTTACCAATAGCCTCAATTAGCTGGCCCAATTATTCTGCACTCTGATTATCTAGAGACCATTCATAATTAATATTAAAAGCTGGGTAGGCTGGAATGGGCACGTAGGGAATGGAAACGGATTTAGAGCCACACTAGATAAATCAAATGAGCTGTCATATCCTTCTGAGCTGTAATGTTTGTACCCAAAAATACGTGCCAGTAATGAATATTAATGAAAAACAAGTAGGGTGGAAACTTGGCAGCCAGGCTACTGACTCAGCACATTTGGTAGCCTACTGCATATTTCATAGCCCAAGTGGAGCACCAAAATCCCAAACTCTGAACGCTGTTTAGTTACTTTGTTTCTCTGAGCAGACCTCCCAAAAGTGTAGTCTGGCACCTGTTTCAGCCAAGGAGCAGTTGAATAACGGCAGGCTTGCTGCTTCACATTGTGTGGGTTTAAGGCAGAAGTATTTCTGATCGACGTTAACTGGTTTATTACATTTTGCCTTTTTTATAAGTCCAGATAATTCAGTAGCTTTAGGCAGCTGCAGCTGTCACCTGAGTTCAAGGAAACATCATGTGAGTGCAGTACCCAAATGATAATGTGTCTCTCTTTAATCCCACAGGTGGTTCGACCCTACCAAACGATGTCCAACCCTCTGAGCAAGCTGACTGTGCTCAACAGCCTGCACTCCCATTTCATCCTGGCTGACAATGGGACAACAGGGAAATATGGGGCCGAGGTGAAGCTGCGTAGGCAGCTCGAAAAACACATCTCCCTTCAGAAGATTAACACCCGTAAGTAGCGGATGAACATACTCACACACTCCTTACATCCCCAGAACAAACACAGACCTCTGGTGAGGCACTTGTTAAATAAAAGAAGTATACTAGTTATGGGGTAAAGGCTTAAAAGTGCTTGTGTTTTTGCTTACCTTGCTGGGCTGGAGTTATATTCAGAAGCTAAATTCTAAATCATCAGCATTGATTCAGCTGTCATTGTTGAGCTCAGCCCTGTTCATGAGGACCTCTTACAAAGGGACGACGTCTTTGAAGTATTTATAAATAGAGTAGAGTGGGGGTGAACTTCTTTTATTTTAAAGTCATAATTGCAGCAATAGCAAGATATTTTTTTTCTAAATTAAAGGAAAAAACTAGGTGATGTGTAATATATTAATTTGCCCACTGTAGCTTCTGTTCTCTAAGTCGTAAAGCCTCTTGCAAACTTAGGGTGTCAAAACTACTGAGCTTCACTTTGCGGTTCCTTTTGCCCCAAGAACACATGAGACAAAGGACTTAGAGAGTAAAGAGACAACACAGTAAACTTATTCAATAACAGAAAAGCCCAGCTTGGACTGAACTTGGCATTTACTTGGCTTTGAAATAGCTTTCTAAGCCATGTGAGACACACACACACACACACACACACACACACACACACACACACACACACACACACAGGGATGAACAGTCAATACCTAATCTCCAAGCGGATGGGTTCTGGTACTGGCTAGGTGCACGCTGAGGCACCAGCTGTAGCAGATGTATAGCAATTTTTTTTCTAATTGGAATAAACATTTTCCTGCAGGATGAACTGCTCAGTGCAGACACTTCACATTCATCATTGCAGCATGATTCTGTTAGAGGCTGTATGCTGTTCAGACTACAGTATGCATCTTATTTCCAGACCCCCCCCCATCCCTAATTTGAATTGTTTATTTGTGTTCATGAGGACATTACGTGAAAGTTTGAGGACCTGCACTCTTCTAGATGGGGTAGTCATGAGCCCTCCACTTCTTGCCCTTATAAATCTTTGGTTTATCAGATACTTACAGAAATCTGTATTAGGCAGACAGAGGGAAGTTTTTTTTTAAGTAGTGTTATAGAGTGCTGATTATTGTGGCTCAGAAAAATTGTTGGGAACAGATTACTGATTGCATTTCCTTAAAAATAACCTATTACAGATTATTATGAGATTACTTTTTCACCAAAGAAAAGGGTAAATAATGCAGTGTCGGGGGCTCAGAGGTAATGTAAGGAAGTATTTTTTCACAGAGAAGGTTGTGGATGTGTAGAACGGCCTTCCGGAGGAGGTTGTGGAGTCAAAAACAGTGGTGGAATTCAAGCATGTATGGGACAGTCATAAGGCAATTCTAGGGGGTGGGGGTAGGAAGAAGTAGGCTGCTGGTTAACTAGGATCTGCAGCTTATCCATTAGGTAGGAAAATGGGCAGACTGGGTGGGCCAAGCGGTCCTTATCAGCCGTCAAATTCTATGTTTCTAAGTGCCTTCTCGAGCCAGCAGTTTTCACTGTATGTGGTGAATACATATATGGAGGGCACTATTAAGCCATATTTATTTGAAGATGGGGTATTTGATCCATATAACATGGTTCAGTTGAACCATGTGTCAGTGGGAAAAGTAGCTTAATGTAATTCAGATCACCTCTGCATAAAAAACAAATCTGATTACTCATTCAGGTTACTTTAATGGAACAATAATCCCCAATAGTAATCTATTGCTGCACTAGAAAAAGTAATCAGATCACAAGTAACTAGCTAATAAAATCTCCTACTTTTATAACCCTGCAGTTGATCATCAAGTGAGGAGGAGCACAGCAACAGAGGAAATGCTGGACAAAAAAAGACCACGGGTCCATTGTGTTCATCCCCTTCCAATCTAAGCAGCTGCTGCTTTTCACAATGGGCCCTATGTACAATTGGATCGGAGTGGCCATGCATACATATCTGGGGCCCCTCCACACTCTATGCACCCCCCCCATGCGGGATGTACTACTGGGGGCACGCTGCCCCAATGCACCCAATACATTGGTCACATGGACAGCAACATGCCAGGGGCAGGCGGGGGGGCATGGCAGCACCACACAGCAGTCACTACCATGCATAGTGCTGTCCGAGAAGGGTGCAGAGGGCAGTGCAGGCTACGCCAGTTGGGACCTTCGTCAGACCGCCTTACACGTGTCATGGCCGCTCATCCAGAGGCCCCCAACACAACCGGTGCAAGCTCCATCCCTTCAACGTTAGGAGCCCTCCCCACCATCCTCAGTTTAGTCCCCTGCACACATAAGCCCCAGTGCAGGTGGTGGGGGTAGGTGTGCAGTGGGCATTGCTGCCAGCAGCTCATGGCCACGTTGATTACATGGGTCAGGGGTGATGTGGTTGGTGCAGCAGGGATGGGTCCCCTCTGCATGCCTGTGGTGGTAACGCAGTCCCAGGGCCAGTGCCCCCCTGTGTTCTGGGGGCAGGGGGTTCCACCGACAGCGGCCAAATGCATGGTGCGTGGGCACCCATTCATGTATCTGGTCCTACATCGTCATGTGTGGGGATTCACTCTAGGTCCCAGGCAGGCCTTTGGAGTGGCCACCCACCTGGGAACACAACCCCGCCCCTGTCCACCCCGCACAAACCTGCGCGCTGGGGGGGAGGGGCCATGACAGGTGGCCAGCGGTCGTGATTGCCACTGGTGTGCACCTGTCTGCAGGTGTGGAGCTCCATGGGTGGGATACATGCCTCCGGTGCATAATTCCTGCCCCTATGTACATAGGGGCCATTATGTGCAGTAGCTGCAGCCATTGTTAAAGGAACATCAGGCTCCTTATCTAGGAATGCTTAGGCAACATAAGGGGATAATTCATAGGGTTGATAGGACTGGAATAGCTGGTAAAAGGTGACAGTGATGGTAACTAGAATGATAGGTCTTGGGGTAGGTTAGGATAGCAGGAACTGAGCACGTTGTATTAGAGTAGTTGAAGGGATTAGTGAAGTTGCTGTAGGGTGGTATGTTTGAATACATGTGCAACATAGATTTGTAGATTTGGCTGGCACTCTCTCTGTCTCTGCTACAGGGACTACCACTCCTTCGAGGTGCCATAAAGACCCAGGAACCCTCTTGAAAAGGGTTCCACCTCTACTGTAGAGGTGCCTCAAGAATGAGGTCCTCTTAGACCAGTGATACTGTACCTTAGGGAAGAAGGACAGATCCCATAAGGAAAGAGAGGGACCACAAGAGGAATCACTGGAGCAGAAGGTGGGGAGGATGGCGGAGCAATGATTTGAATGCTTCTGCAGGATAGATTGTAGATCTGATGTATATTCTCTTTCTCTCTATGTCTATCCCCACCACAAGGACTACCTACCTTTCAAGGTGCCATGATGATACAGGAATCCTCTTGAAGAGGTTTCCATCCTAGTAATACCTCTGGGACAGGGTCACCCTTAGACCAAATGTACCTTAGGGAAGAAGGCTTAAAGAGAGAATTGATAGAAAGGTTAGCTACTTACCAGTAACAGTGAATCTTCGAGAGGATCTCCATAGAGCCATAATACATTGGAGTGTAAGCTGTTGGCATCAGGACATTGCGGGAAGCTTTTGCAGGATCGGGTCACCCATGTCAATCAATCAATCAATCAAACTTTATTTAACCAGGCTTTTCACCTTTGAGTGAGCTCATTTGCAAGGTGGTTCTGGACAACAATTACAATGGACAACAATACAATGGTATAGATATACCGGTAGACAACATATACAACATTTGAATACAGTCGATGAATGATACATTTTGTGCATTGTACAGTATATACAGATTACAGGCACAAAGGATAACATGGGAATACTGCTACAAAACTATAGTAACCTGTAATAATACAACACGACCGAAGATATTAGGAAACAGGGAGTGGAGAGATGAGAAGGGGGAGGAACAGGGCGGTTGAGGAGAATGGGTAGGGGTAAGGGGGAGAGGAGTAGAAGTGCTAGAATGACCTGACAAACAAAAGCGGGATTGGGAAAGCAAGGTCTTGAGCAATTGTCTACGACATGAGCAAGTTTCTTTCAAGGCAGCTGAGAGAAGAGACTTGAAGATGGAATCACCGGTACTGTAACAAACTTAAGTTCCTTCTGCAGGGAGTTTCAAAGGGAGGGAAGAGCAAAGCTAATAGCAGCAGCGCCAGATCGTGTTTGGATCTTGGGAACATCGAACATAACAAATGCGTAGCGTCTCAAACGTAGGTCCCTGAGTTTCGATTAAATAGATTGGAGATATAAGAAGGAAGTTTATTTGTAATTGCCCTGTGAAACCAAAGGGCTGCATTCCTCTTCCTCCTGATAGTAAGAGAGGACCAGCCAAGCATCTCGTAGAGCTGACAGTGGTGGGTGTTTAAAGGAGCGCTAGATATGAATCTCAAGGCACAGTAGTATGGGGTGTCTAATTTACTTAGAACTGATACAGGGCAGTGGCTATAGAGGATGTCCACATAGTCAAGTAGAGGTAGGAAGGTTGTTTGGACCAGTGTCTTTTTTGCCTCACATGTGAGAAGATGTCTAATATGATAGAAGACACCCAGGTGCTGTCTCAGTTTTTTGGCTAGTTCCTGCAAATGTACTATAAAATTAAGCTTGCTGTCTAACTAAAAATCTAGGTATTTAAGGTTGTCAACAATTTCAATTGGTTCATCAAGTAAGGTGAGTATACTATGATGGTGTACAGTTGTTGTTGGAGTGTGGGATTTAGGGGAGATGACCATGGCTTTTGTTTTGCTTGCATTAAGGAGGAGCTTCAGCTGCAGAAATTTTTTTTGTAGGAGGTCAAATTCATGTTGCATTTCCTTGAATGCAAGCGCGGGGAAGAGCACACTGTGTATATCATCGTGTCATCCACAAATAGGTGCACACGTGCCTTGTGTATTTGGGAGTCAATGTTATTAATATAGATCGTGAGGAGTATGGGACCCAGTATGATGCCTTGCGGTACTCCACGCGGTAGAAGTTTAAGCAGCGAGAGATCACCTTGGTCTTTGATTTGTTGCATTCTGTTGGTAAGGTAACAGTTGAATCATTTCTTGGAGATCTTGTCAAGTCCAACGTGGATCAAAGCGGCCAATAGCAGGCTATATTCAACGGTATCAAAGGCCTTGTTTAGGTCTAAAAACAAGGCATAGATGTGCTTCTTTGCATCCATTGCATTTAGCCAATCACTAGAGACTTTGGAGGGGCCGGATACAGTGCTGTGCTTTGGTCTGAAACCCGATTGTATGGGGTTTAATAGGTCCTTAGATTCCAGGAAGTACCTTAACTGTTGGTTAATTAGCTTCTCCAGTAGTTTTGATAGGATGGGGAGTAGGGAAATTGGCCTGTATTTGTTTAGGTCACATGTATTCCCAGACTTGAAAAGGGAGATAATGTGTGCGATTTTCCAGACTGGTAGGAGGTCCCCTAGTGAAAGGGAAAGATTGAAAAGGTGTGTGATGGGAGCGGTTAAGTGAAAATGTCCTATTTTCAGAAAAAAGGGCTGTGTGTGTGCATGCATGTAGCGGTGCACGGCATCTCCTGTATAACATTGGTGGCCTACAGCTATTTTCAGTTTCACACCATCAGTGGTGTGAAGGAAGTTACAAAAATACACCAGCAGCAGGATTGGGCCCCCCGTCAATCATGCGCAGAGAGGCAGGGGAAGCAAAGCTTACACCACCTAGCATACAGCAGGTGATGGCATGCGATAAAGTGTAGACTCACTGTGCAGTGACATGCCAAGAAGCTGTAAAGGAAAGGTCTGCCCTAAAAGGGGGATGGTGGGAGGGAATGTTTTGGCTTGAAAATCTACTGTTACTGGTATGTAACTGACCTGTCTTCTTTGAGGTATCTCCATAGAGCCCTCATATATTGCATGAGCACCCAGCAGTCCTGTCTCCAACAGAGTGGTTGGAAAAACAGTGTACTGACTCATCGGGAGAGCAGGCCTTGTAATAGAGCAGTGCTAATCCGCCATCCTATGGGAGAATCAGATCCAAACTGTAATACTTAGTGAAAATATGGATGGTATGCCAGGTAGCAGTCCTGCAAATATCAGTGGCTGAAACCAACCAGAAACTGGTCACCAAGGCTACCATGCCCTGTGTTGTGTGGCCAGGATTGCTGCCCGGAAGGTCCTGCCCAGCCTGCCTATAGCAGAACACGATGCACATTCTCTATAGCAAAATATAATGCAGGAAGAGATCCTTTTGGAGAGGCAGTCAAGTTTCTAATCCAGAAGGGCCATGTGCGAGAAGCCCTTCAGGAATCGTCAGACAGTGTCCTACAGGCTAATGTTTTGTCCCTGATAGGGGCATGAAAATCCAAGATAGATGACAGGTGAACCTTCATTGAAGAATACTGTAACCCCAGCTGAGACAGAGTCAGGAAGTAGTCCAGAATCCTTTGAATGGGGAAGAGAAGGAGTCATGGGATGCTTTTGGCACCATATAGAGAAATGCTTCCACTTCAGGGAGTAGGTGTTTCTGATGGAAGATTTTTGAGCAGCAAACAGAAGAGCTGAAACTAGTCTGAGTTGAAAGACCTCTGTGTCCTCAGGAGCAAGGCATGAAGTCACAGTGAGTGAAAGTCTGGATACAATAGCATGCTGTCATTTTGGCACAGAAGGCCCAACCAAAAAAGCAGTGGAAATGGAGGTTCTGCTGCTAGTTCCCAAAGAAGTGGGAACCAGATTTGCCAGCAGGATCTTTCCAGCTGGTTCCTGCCAGAACTTGGTTGAGACACCTGGGATCAGGGGAGAGGTGGAAAGGCATAGATAAATATCCTGTTCCAGCAGAGGGACAATGCGTTGCACTAAAAAATGCCATGCCCTGGATTGATCGAGCAAAGATGTGAACATTTTTTGTTGTGTGGGAATACAAAAAGGTCCAAATGTGGCCAGTCCACCTGTCAAACGACTGGGGTATGATAGCCTGACTGAGTTCACATTCATGGGGTTGGACTACAGACAAGCTGAGGCTGTCCACTAGGACATTCAGATAGCCTGCAACATGAACAGCAATGGGCGAGACACTGTTGGTTACTGCCCGGTCCCATGCCCGTATTGCCTCCTGACACAGTGGGTAGGAGTGTGTTTTCCCTGGTTTGTTGAGGTAATACATGACACTGATTGCCTAACTGTACCAGCAGAGACATTCCTTTAACCTGGAGAGGCCAGGGCCTGTAGACCGTAGAGAACCACTCTCATCTCTAGGACATTAATATGAAGGTCTTGTTCTGATAGAGACCATTATTCCTGCATCTGGTGAGGACCTTAAGCAAGTGCCCCACCTGGATTACCTGCAGTTGAAGTTGCAAAAAGGAGACCCCACAAGTAGGTGGTCCATGTTCTGCCACCACAACAGGACATCCTACAGAGGTCTGCAAACCGTAGTCAGGTGGTTCAGTGGCTACAAAGCCTGGGACCACTGAGCTTGTAGTAACCACTGAGGGATCCTCAAATGCAGACAGATCAGGGGGGACCATGAATATGGAGGCTGCCATGAACTACAGGATGTGGAGCATAATACAGGCCGAAACCCAGTTCCTGCATGCCAATAAAGTCACTTTAGCCACTAAGGCCAAGGCTTGGTCTTCAGAGAGGAAGGCCCATATAGGGGCTGAGTCCAGACTGCCCCATGTTCTGGAGCCACTGAGAAGGAATAAGGAAAGATTTCTCCACATTCACTACACCCCTAGGCTGTTGTACTTGGCCCTGGACATTGACGCTCCATTCACAAGCCAGTCATCCAGGTACAGGAAGACACAGAATTCCTAACATAGTGCTACAGCTACCACAGCAAAGCATTTGGTAGAGACACGTGGCGCTGACCCTTAGGGCAACACTCAGAACTAGTAGTGCTGCCCCTCCAGCAGAATCTGAAGAACTGCCTGTGCCTCCATTTGATTTTTAAGTGCAGGTATGTACCCTGCATATCTAAAGTACACAGCCAATCTCCTCTCAACAGAAAAGGGAGTAGGAAGCCCAGAGGCAGTATGCAGAATTGTTTTGTATGCCACATGCTCATTCACACCCCTGAGGTCCAAGATAGGCCAGAAACTGCCAGTTCCCTTAAGCACCAAGAAATATCTGGAGCAGAACCCTGGTTGTGTAGGGGCCCCCGGTGAACTGTTGCTGATGCTGCTGCATTGAAAAACCTTGTCCATAACCATGGTGAGAGTAATGCAGGAGCACCTGCAAAAGGAGCCTTTGCTCCGACCATTGTGGAAGCATTCGGTGTCAGAGATTGAATAGTCCTAATAGGCTTTTTGGAGATCTCTAGTTCACTGAGAATGACCTCAACATCTGGTGCGAAGAGCTTGGTGCCCTTAAAGGGAACATTCACCACTTCCTGTTGCACATACTGGGCAAAACCTGCAATGCAGAGCCAGGAGTGATGTCTTAGACAAATGCTAGAGGTAGCAGCCCTGGCAGTGGCATCTGAAGCATCATAAGCTGATCACTGAAGGTGCCAAAGGAATCTCTAAATGAAAGGATTCCACCACTGGGGAGGTGCTAGGAGGTTGCAGTGTGGGGCCAGTGAAATGGTAGGATTACTAAATGAACCCTGAGGAGAAAGAAAGAAAGAAAGACTTGCTAAGAGCTGCATCAGGCATGGCTGCCTAGATACATTCTTCTGATAACAAACGTCATAGGTGGAACTTTGGAGTCAAGACATTGAAGGGCAATGTCCGATGGGACAACGCTGGACCCAAGCCCTTATGGGGCAAACCCTGAGGTAGATTTATTTATTTATGACTTTGTTAACCGGGTAGGTGCACTGATCCCAGGGACCATTTTCAGGCATGACCCGGGGCATGTAAGGTAGCACAGAGTAGAAACATCA
Source organism: Neoceratodus forsteri (assembly GCA_016271365.2). Taxonomy (NCBI): domain Eukaryota; kingdom Metazoa; phylum Chordata; order Ceratodontiformes; family Ceratodontidae; genus Neoceratodus; species Neoceratodus forsteri. Next base: position 1,476,252,265 of record CM057453.1, on the reverse strand, counting down.
GAATAACAAGAACATGACAACAGCAGATAATACAAAGTGAAAGGTTACAGTTGTTACATTTGGCAGTACATGGTGACAGTAGTTGAGGGACAACAAATAACAAAGCAAAGTAAGGCTCAGGGTGGTACAGTTTCAGTAAATAAAAGAACCTATTTGGCCTTACCCCTGGAACCAACTGGTGGGGGGGGGACTAGTCCTTAAAGCAGTGGCAGGTGGATGCCAACAGGAGCAAGTCTTTGAGGTGAGTCTTGAACTGGCGGTGAATGTTTATGGTGCACAGTTCAGTGGGCAGCTTGTTCCATAGTGTGTGGGCTGCTACAGACAGGGCTCTAGTGCTCATGCTCGTGGCTACCCTGGGAATTTTCAGGGAGGGGATGCTGGAGGAGCGTAGGCAGCAGTGTGAGGTTTGGATGGTGAGAAGGGGGAGCAAGAGGGGATTTCTGGCCAATATGGATGGCAGACTCAATAAAACTGTACAGTGCAAGGTCAAAGCAGGCTTGTAGTGGGAGCCACCCCAATGTAGTGTAGAGTGTACAGTGGTGTGTGGAGAAAGGGGCCAGCAGGGAGAAGCAGCAGGCACTATTGTATGCTACTGATAGTTTTGCCATGGTGGATGTGGAGGTCCTGGAGTAGATGGGAGAGCAGTAGTCCAGGACAGGTAGCAGGTTTCCCTGGATGATGGCATGGAGGGCCTCAGGGGTTAGGTATTGCCGCTATCTGTAGGCAGCCCCTAGTTTTTGGTGAAATCTTAGAACCAGGGAGTTTATGTGCTCTGTAAAGGAAAGGGAGGGGTCAAGCACAACTCCTAGATATGTTGAAATGTTTAACATCCTCTAGGGCATGGCCATCAGGGGACATGATGATTCAGTGGTGAGGGTGAAAGCCCTTAAGGAGCAGGAGAGCATTGGGAGACAGCCTGGTAGTTGTTAAGGAAAAGGAGTCATAAGGGCAGTTAGGACCTGGGCAAATGTCCAGAAGCTGAAGGTAGGTATGATATTGAAGGTAAGGTAGGATGTAAGAGAGGGCTAGCCCTTGTAGGTGATGTGATAAGGAGGGTGAAGCTGCAGTAGAAAGTATGATAGGGAGGTTGTAGCTCAGTATTGTTGCATGTTATGAGTGTTGTGAGGAGAGGGCCTGTATGACTGACACAGTGTGAACAGCAGAAGAAAAGGCTGAGAAGGATTGTGCCCTAGCAAAGGGGAAAGAAGTTAAAAAAAAAATAATAAAACAATCAGTTGCCTGAACCCATTTCTTCCTGGAGTGCATATACAAGTCAAAATGTTCTTTGCTCAACCTCATTTAAAATGACCCCTGCAAACTGCGTGGCAGATGTGAGTACCTGGGGCCTGATTTTCAAAGGTGGTAAAATTGCATATGTGCAGCAAAAAAAGTTGCACGAGGGAGGGTACCCTTGCGTAACCATAGGTTTTTCTGCATGCTCACTTTTCAGACATTGCCTTTTTGTGACCTTTTCCACGGTTTACGGCAGCCTGTACATGTTTTTATAAGCAGCTGCGCTGAACTGCTATGCCTGGTAATGCTAAGCGTAGCATTCCTCTGCAACTGCACATGAAAGGATACATGGTCCAGGTGCAGAAAATGCTGAAAATAGCTTTTTCACCAGTGCAGGTGTAACCCCAGGTGGCGCTGTCCCAAGGGCTACTACCCCTGCCTGCTTGACTACTGACAGGTTGAGGGGCCTAGATTCTATGGTGGGTGCCTCCACCCAGAGGTCAGGGTTTGTAGTGGTTAGACTAGCTTGGTCACAGCCCTCTGGGACACTGAGACCCCCCTTTTATTCCCTCTAGTGGCTCACACAGTACACAGGAGTTACAGCCCCGATACCCCACGTATACACACCGTTCACTCATAAAGTGCCACTTACCCTCGAGACTGATTCTGCAGCATGTCTCTGAGCACCTCCTGTAAAATAAGGTTAAACAACATACACAGCAAAATACAATACTGTTTCCATAAGTACCAACACCACAGACAATATATAGTATAACAACAACAAATCTGATTTATTTAGGGGACAGTAACACGGAAGGGGACAATCAGGTTAATTGGCAGAATTAAATCACAGTACTGTGCACACATACAGGGTCTGAAAAGTCACATTCTGGGTACCCAGGTTGGGGGGGGAGCTAGCCAGGTCTGTTGTCTGGGGTTGGCCAGCAGGTGCAGATGGACAGGGCCCTGTAGAAGAAAATATATGCACAACACCCAATTGTAATCCAGAGCTGGATGGCTCAGTCCATGAAGAAGTGAAACAACAAGAATTAGATGACACACTTGTAATTGAAAACAGGCTGCAGGGGAATACCCTGATTTGTACTCACAATACCCAAGCTGAGAACCGGATGGTGGATGTTCTTCTGGGTTGCCAGAACAACAGGGCATGGAGACAAGGTCCTTGTGACTGGACCCCACTGCAGTAGATAGCAAACGGATTTAGTCCGAGACAAGCTGGGGTTTGCTTCCAGCTTCAACACACAGCACAGGGGATTGGAAATAGCGATTCCCCACAAGCACTACACACATTCATATGTAAAAGGAAAGTACTATACCAGGCAGGCTGCTCCTAGATAACGATCGCACTTACTGCAAAATACCCGGGAGCACACACAGCAGCTTCAGTTCCTGACAGACCGAGCGCAATTCAGCAATTTCTCCAGTCTTCTACAGGGTGAGCCTGGTTTCCACACTTCTAGTGCTTCTTTCTCCTCACAACTCAGATTCAGTCCAAACTGGCACTCACAAAGGCTGCAGACCGAAACTCAGGGCCTCACACGCGCTTCCCACATGAAACTATACACCACAGAAGCACACAGCTCCTTCTCTCTTCACTGCCACAACTGATCTGATCTTTCCAGTCACAGAGCAGGGCATTTCCTTTAGCTCCACACTATTCTGTTGGCTGATTCAACTGTCATTCACAGTAAGACTCCCTCTGTTGGTAGAAAAAGGCGCCAAGGTCAAAACTACATTTCCCAGAGTCACTGCCCATAGAATCCCCTTGTGACTGGCTCAAAATTAAGAGTCCAAGTTCTGATTCGTCCACGGGCTCCATTTTAGGGAACCCTTAACCCAATTGGTCCAGCACAGCAGTTTAGGTCCAAAATGGAGGGGTAACACACACAGAGTCCCAGCTGCAAGAAAGGCAGGTTAGACAAACTGCATTTTACTTAACACTCTAACTGGTTTCAGGCGAACAGTTACATCTTTCATTTAGGCTCCCTCTGCGCTCTTAGCGACTGCAGAAATGGAGCGATTTGACAGCAGCTCGGGCAGGATTCGAGCATTAAATACACAGTCCCCCCCATACAAACTAATTAAGTCTGCAAGCAGACAGCTCTTAAAGAGACAGTACGTGGAGGCTCAAATAGCACTCACTTGCAACCACAGTTAAGCAGCTCAGACGCCGAACACCGCCCAGACTTGGAGAATTCAGACAAGCTCCTGGCAGACTTTTGGGAACCCCCATTTGCAGGGGGTTACACAGGGAATTGCGCATGCTGCACTCAGGCCCCACTCTTTAAGCACAGATAGTCCTCTGATGACATAATTTCCAGTGTCAACCTAATGTGACATGGCAGTGGCCTTGTTTTAATTTATAGTAGAAGGTGGCGCTGATGGGCCTTGTGCCTTTTTCCACCTTAACAAACCAAGTAATACTGAGTAATATCTCTGGACTCATAAGACCAATGGGTAAGTGCAGTACAGTACCTCATTTGAAAGAGCTTGTCATGGGTTTCCAGACTTCCAAGAGGTCCTGCAAACTTTACTTTCCCTTTAAATCACAACCAGGGCAGGTGGTGCATCTGCCCAAACAGAGACTGACTGACATAAAAATACGAATCCTTTTTTTAACCATGCTTCCTAATGTTGAATGCCAGGATGAGGCCTTCATAAAGCCATTACAGGCATAAACACCAGATTCAGATAAATATTCAAGCAAGATCAGAGTGATTTGGCTTGACATGTTGGGTTAAGATCAGGATTGGATCGTTGTGACCTAGAAACCGTTTTCACTTTAAACTTCAAAAAGGATGTAGGAACATGGATTTGGGGACTCAGCCTGATTTTGTTCCCTGAGAGAGACGAAATACCCTTCTGATGACAGCACTGAAAAACTGACCCTATTCTTTCAAAGGAATTGCAACCAGCTCACCATGAGTTTCCGTGGAAAGTACAGTCAAAGAGTAGCTTCATTAAACAAGTGTGATTGTCTGCCTTTCACAACATACTGTACACTACAAGGCTGGTATTTCTGTGGAGGGAGCAAGTCAGAAAAGATGAAAGGGGGATATGGAAAGGAAAAGAAACTGCCCATAACACTGACATTCGACAAGAAAAAAAGAAAGAGATGCCTGCTAATATTTTCATTATAATAGATTTATTTCTGATTGTAAAAATTGAAGCTTGCATCTGGTGTTTATTTGGTCAGCAGCAGGGAGCATTTTACTTACGGCAATGCAAGTGATGATGTCACTCCAGATTAAGTGCAGAACCGCAGTAAGCACAACAATTATTAATGTTGGGTTGATCAGAATGGCCCATTTTTCAAATAAACATTTAATTAGTGCAAGGTATTTTTTCATGAAAAAATAATCTTCATCTTTGGAAGATAACTGTAAATAAAAGCCCTGAGTGGTGCCCTCTACTTACCTCCAGGAAAGAAGATTCTGCAGTGAGTTGTAAGATAAGCCAATTAAAAATTATGATGAGGTCTTAGAAATACATCAGGCAGGTTCAATGAGATTAATCTTCAAAGGTCCTGTCCACACACAGTGACTTGTAAGTCATTTTAATGCTATCAAAACAGATTGAAATTTACATCCAGACTGCAGCATGGTAAAAACCCATGATACATACCGTATTCGAACCCTGGTATGGGGGATAGTCTAGAATGGTTTTAGAAAAATACAGTTTCCTTAACCTGAGTTACCAGCATGTGAGCAGAAACCATGCTGGAACTCAGGTTAAGGACAGCACGCACTAATCCTTTTTGTTTGTTTGCTTCTTTATACTTTCTTTTTCTAGCACCTCAGGCCTGACTGGGAAACCTCCTTCCATCTCCCTCAGTGTCCCTTTCCTGCCTGGTGAACCCCTAGGAATGGCAGTTCAGTCCTGCCTTCACTCTCTCCTAACCATGGACTCCAAGCAGATAACCTGCAGATTGTCCCTCACGGGCTGTGTCTCAGAGGGGGACCAGGCCTGCGAAGGGATACATTGCTAGACAGGTCTGGGATGCCATAGGGAGGCACCAGTGAGGAGGAGGGACAGACAGCCCAGTTTGGCATGGTGGAACAAGGCGACTTCATCTGACCAGGTCAGACCCTTATTTTTCATCTTGTAGCCCTACCCATTGCCCCACCCATAGAGCATGCTCCTGTGGCGTGATCTGGCCTTGCACCTATTAGGACTATCAGAGGGATGGATGAGACCCTCCCTTCCTATGGAACCCCTGCTGGCTCTGCTCTGGGCCTCTGATGTTTCCACATCACATGCCAAGTGAGCAGTACATTCAGACATAAGGCCGCTCAGCACGGGACCACTGTGCCTTCTCACATTACATCTCCTCCTCCCCCCCCCGGTGCCACCAGGAGGTGGTTGTGCAATGGAAGGAGGTCCCCTTCCCTCCTTGAGGCAGGAGATGTCCAAGGCAGACACTGGAATTCTCCCTCATCAATTGGCACCAGACATCTTCAGCTTGGGGCACAAACCAGGATGTCTGGATGGCAAGCTGTAGCTGTACTGCTGGACTAGCCATCTGGCCCTTAGCGTGTACAAGTCCTGAGTCAATGTTGTGCTTACCTAGCCCTGAAATATCACAGTAAATATACAACATCGCTTGTAATGAACTGTCTCCTTTTTGTCAATGTTCCAGACACGTGGCACCTGCAGTGCCTTGTGCCAGTGCCATAGTGGTGCCTGGGAACTCAATCAGGGCAGCGTGGCTAGAAAGCACAGTGTGGATGCCCTGAATACTGTACTTAATACTGATTCAGTAACGTATTTAATAATGTGTGCACAGTCTGTACAGGACCATTGATTCCATCCTTCTTGGCAGCAGTGGCCCTTTTGTATTGATGGTGAGTATTGTAGCATGTTAGGGTATTTTTTTAAGATGAGGAAACAATGTAAAATTGTACCACCACTATATGGGTCTGATCACCCACCCAAAAAATTGCCATGTCAAATTTTATTACTGCTCACTTTTCTTGCAACATACTGTACTTGTACTTGTGTGATCCTGCAACCCCCTGCTGTCTATGACAATCCGAAACCCTTCCCTCTGATACCTTTGCCTTACATCCACAGCAGTGGAATCAGCTGGGGAAGTTCAGTAGGGCTAGTACATCTCTGTAACGCTACGCATTCTGATTATCCCGAAATCACCCATGCTGTGCTCCCTCTGAGGTGCCAAGTAACTGTGTGACACTGGGGAAGGGATCGCAGTACCAGTGGGTCAGGGTGCAGTATTACAGAGACACACTGAGTCCTATGGAAACTTCCCACAGTGGGTTCCACTGCTGAATAAGTCACAGGGGCTGATAGAAAGAGTGCTGAACCACCATGGAGGCCGGGGCGTTTTTGGAGTACCAGATAACAAGTGTGTTGCCTAACAAGAGAGTAATAAAAAGTAATAACATTTATTTACTCTGGTGACCAGCCCTACACAGTAGTTGAGCAATTTGGCAGTTTCCTTCCCAGTTAAATTAAGCAATAATTTGGGATTGGGTGGGGCATATCATAGCATATCATTGTGCCACAGGAGGGGTGTAAGGTATGAGTTATTCACCCATTAACTCACATGACTGACATCACCCTGGTCTCTATTACAGTGATTATTAAATGGCTCAGTAGTACTGGGATATGGCTGATCTGGGTAATTATTTCTGACCCATACTCCCTGCTTACATCTCGCACCTTGTTAAATGGGCAAAGGGTTCCTATGGCCTGAGGCGCTGCTCCATAATTTGCTTCCAGGTTCCTAGAGTGAAAACAAACTATGGCTGTGCAGCAATCATCTCCTCACTCCCTTTGCTTTGGAACACTATGCAAAACTCATTAAAACTATCCTCACTTCCAAGCTTGTCCAAACTCAAAGCTCTGATTACGGATTATCTGAAGGAATCATGCAGCTGTTTTAGACGTCTGTGATCCCTAAACCATGGCGCCGCTCCTTAATCCCAAAGCCCAAGTATCTCACCCACGTACATCCCAAGCAACGGAAATCATGTACCCTCTAGACTAGCTCCCTAGTCTTGCTTACACCGGTCCATTCCCACCACTAGCTCTTTCTTGCCTTCCATTTTTGTCTGCCCATTCCTTCACCCCCACTATTACCCTATTCTATTAATACCTCCTTACTTATTATCAGCAAGGTATGAGCTCTTATCTAGCAGAGGCTGTCTGGGATTATCATCTACCCTCACTCCTATAAGTTTAATATAATGTACCGCTGCATGTTAATTATGCTGACCGGCATGTATAGTGCTTGTCACCTTCAAAAGATTCTATTTGTATTTTCTTTTTTTTTTTACACTGTCATCCATTGTAACTGTACTTAAGAATTATACTGTATTATACTAAATGTATTGTATTGTATTAATGTCCAGGACCACTCTGAAACTGAGTTTCGCTCAATGGTGATAATGCCTGCTTAAATAAAGTTGATTGATTGATTGTGATAATATTGGAAGCCTTGTCTATTTTGAATTCACTACTCCAGTTAGAATACTGCATATTGCTGCTATGGTGTCATCTAACATGGTTTTAGCTGCTCTTCTGCTGGCTAACTATTAAAACTCTGTTATAATCTTGGCACACTGTATCGCAACAAATCCTGCCTTAAATGTTTGGTCTGCTGGAACATCATCCTTAAGATGATCTTGCTGCTGTTTGCCTTCGTGGATGTGGCATGCAGTGCTGCTCCCATGTGAACCCTTGCCAGACTAGATCCCTTTCTACACCTTCTGTCCTAATACTACAATAGTTCATACTGTGGTGTTAGGCACATGAGTAGGCATAAGCTACCTATCGTGTGATGTCCTTGTCAGTAAGCCCTTAATGCACCTCATCTCATTCATCACTGCTCTCTTTGTGCTAACTTCTCTATCCTTTCCCTAGAAGCTTGTCACCTTTTATCCTGCTCTTCCTTTCTGGATAAATACTGGCTTGCCTTGCTTCCCCGTTGTCTCTCCACTATCCTTGCATTCTCCATGAAATATTTGCTTTATATTTAAAGGTGACCTACAAATTTATTCCTGCAGCCCGCTCCCGTCCCACATACCTTTGTTAGCAGCAGCAGGAGTTTGGGGCTGCTTTCGGGAACATTTTTTAATTCACTGGCCTACGCAGCCAGTATAGTGTTATGCTTGTGCAGCTGTGTTAGTTTGGTTTTGGCCGTTCGCACACTCTATTCCAGAGGAATTACCACCCTGTAGGGGTATGAAGGCAAGGAACCCTCAGAGAGGGTTCCACCCCTAGAGGTGCCACGGGACGGTTCCCATGGCTAAAGGTACCTTAGGAATCCCCCTAAGGAGAAAGTGCTGCCGCTGGAGGAGGAGGGTGGGGCAAAGAAAAAATGCTTCACAGTGAGGCTTAGAGGAACTGCTTATATAGCTCAGGAAGTGGGAGTAGCTGGCTACTTGGCCACCAAACTACAGGCAAACCTTTTGTTTCACTGGCCTACATAGACAGTATAGTGTTATGTTCATGCAACTGTGTTAGTTTGGTTTTGGCAGTTCGCACTCTCTATACCAGAGGAATTACCACCCTGTAGTGGTACGAAGGCAAGGAACCATCAGAGAGGGTTCCACCCCTAGAGGTGCAATGGGATGGTTCCTGTGGCTAAAGATACCTTAGGAATCCTCCCCAAAAATGTATCATCCCCAAAAAGGAGGCAACATGAAGCATATGAGCAAGCAGTACTGTGACATAGGAATAGTAACTGTAACGTAGTAGTAGAGAAGTATAGGCAGTTTGATAATGCAATGAGATGTGCAGTTGTCATAACGACTGCCCAGGTCTGTGTAGTATGATTCTGCTGGTTTGCTTTGAGAGTAGGGGATCCCCTAAGGAGAGAGAGGGAAGGGCAGGACATCCTCCGCCTCCATCCAACAATGGAACCTACCTAAGAATCTAGGGGAAACAACTAAGCTAACTAAGTCTAATGACCTGAGGCAACGGAGGAGAGAAAAAATCCCTATGAGGAGAAATCTCTGGGGATCCAAGGCCTAGGTTGCCTTCCATCCAAGCCTGGGATAGTTTATTTAGTGACGGCTCTGCAGCTGCAATTTGGAAAACCCAATTAAAGGGAGGTGGAAAATATTCCAGTTTGGAGGAATGCTCTCACTCAAACCCTCTAGCGGTAACGCCGTGGAAGGTTGCGAGAAAACTCTGCAACAATACGTGCATCCAAGGCGCAGGAGGAGAGCAACAACTGCTGAGGCACTCACCTGGCTTACCCGCACTAAATCAAACCAGGTGAACCAGAGGCAGTCGAAGGGAGGATGCGGTGAAGGTGCCTCACTAGGGAAACACTATATAGTGGAACACTAGAGCCAAAGGAGATCGTCGTAACCACCCTTCACCGCTAGTCTTAAATTCTACACCAGCAACTGCTGTCGTGTAGAAGGCAGCTAAAGCCAAGCCCAGGGTGAGGACATTCCCAGCTATGAGCCAGGTGAGAAGGATCCCGCCCCTAGTTGGACACGCTCGAGATGCGGACTAAAGCAGAGCGAGACTGTTGGCTACAGGAACCCTGCATCAGAACAGGGTGGATGGCATGCCCCAGAAAGTGATTGAGAGCTGAAAAGCTGGTGAAATGAATGAGCACAGTGTGCTGAGATCGTAATGAGCATTGAGTGCTGAGACCTTGCAAGATTGAATGCAGATTGAGTGCAGCAGAATCCCAGGCTGAAGCCGAGGGGGTTGCAGTAGGCATGAAACAATGGTTTGCGTAAGCAAGGAGCAACGGTTGTGTAAGCAGAGTGGACCTGCACGTAGGTCAATAAGCAGTAGTAGTGATAGGAGAACCTGCATAACATATGGTATAGCAATTAAACAGCACTGAATAGGGGTCAAGCCAGCCAAACAGGAATAGCCAAATCAAGGTGATAAACACTATGAGGATTTTCGGTAGTGAGGCAATTTTAATAACAAAACTATATTAACAGCCTCAGCTGGAGCTTAGTTGGCTGACCTCTGAGTTGTACTGTAAGTGCAATAAAACAGGAGACATTGCTTGAAAGCAGGTGTAGCCAGGCAGTGCAGTGAAGCTGCAAGAGAATGAGAGCAGCAATGAGCAGCACAGCTAAGGTCAGTAACTGTGTCAGGTGAAAAGAATCAAGTATGCAACATGGAGCAGCTATGGCTGAGCTAAAACACACAGATAATAATTGCAGTTGCATTGCAGTAGTTTGAGCATGGTGAGCACAGCATAAAACACAGGTACTGGGTACAAAAGTCATTAAACAGTCAGCCGCAGTGGCTGTAGTTGTAGGTAACTGAAAGCAGTAGGATGAGCTGTGCATATCAGAATGCTAGGAGTTGCTGTGCAAGTAATTTGAGAGTTGCGAGTAAGTAAAGCAAGCAGTATAAGCTCCGGAGTAGTAGTATGCTAGGAGCTTAGAAACAAAACCCCCCCAAAAAGATAAAACCAAAACACAGCAAAACAGAAAACAAGGAAGGCCCAAAACAAAAACACAGGGAAGCACACAGCCGGAGGAAAGATACAAACCAGAAGCAGGAAAACAAACACAGAAGTCCAGCAGAGACACACAGAAACAGTAGGCGGGGGCGGGGGTAGGCCCCAGCCAGCTTGAGGACAAACCAACATAGCCTATGGCTGCAAAGAAAAAATGCTTCACAGTGAGGCTTCGAGGAACTTCTTATATAGCTCAGGAAGTGGGAATGGCTGGCTGCTTGGCCACCGAACTACAGGCAAGCCTTTCATTTATTCCATGTTTTAAAATCCTGCCAAAACTTTTCAGTGAATGTGGAAGCGGCGGCTGTGTCCCAATCGAGCAGGCACAAGTTTACCTGGGTATTCCACTCAGTTTTGTGATTTTGGTGCACATAGCTTCTATGGAGCAGCAGGGGAGGGGGGCTTAAAATGCTCATTTTAGTACTTTTGCTGGGGTCTTGATGCTTAAATTAACATCTACAACAATGCTGGAACAGGCCGTTGCTGTAGATACTAATTTAAGCATCAAGACCCCTGCGAAAGTAATAAAATTAGCATTTTAAGCTCCCCTTCCCTGCTGCTTCATAGAGAGCTATGGTGTTTGAAACGTGACAAAAATGGGTGGAATGCCCAGGTAAACTTGCACCCGCTCGATCGGGACACAGCCACCACTTCCGTATTTGCCGAAAAGTTTCAGCAGGATTTTAAAACATGAGGAATAATTAGAAAATGTTCCCAAAAGCAGCCCCGGACTCCCACCGCTACTAACAAAAAAGGTATGTGGGATGGGAGCGGGCTGCAGGAATATATTTGCAGGTCACCTTTAACCATGAAGTGCGGATTTCATTGTTGTCCTGGCCCCACTGCCTGCCACGGGGGACCAGGAAGGTGTTTAAAGTTTTGAGCACACAGCCCATTGGTGAGTCGGGAGCCAGAGAGGAGAGCTGGCAGTGGAGACGCTCTCTCTCTCCACTTACTCTCTGGTGGCTTGTGTGCATGTGCAAACTTGCTGTGATAGCACTGATACCAGTGTTCTCTGTTCACAGCACTGCTGTCTGTTCCGGGACTGGAAACTCTTTATTATGTACCTAGTGGCATTCCAGGTGTTCAGGTCTGACTCCAGTGCTTGCCTTTGAGTCTGGGACCCATTGCTGCAGTGGGCACTTGGTCCAATTTTCAAGCCACAGCTCCAGCTCCATTCAAATGCTGCTGCACATACATGGCAGTGCTGGTACCCTGCAGTTCCATGTGATAACAGTGACCGCGTAATAGTGATCACCGTTTGGGCGAGTCTACATCACTGACAGTGAATTTCAGTGATGTAGACTGCAATGACAGTAAAAAGCAAGAATCGACACTTGAATTTTTCTTTTACGCAGGGGCTGTGTCCCCTGCACACCCTACTAAAAAGATTCTCAATTCCAGGGGGCGATGTCGTGGGGGCAAAAGACAGAAAATAAAATTTCCCTGGACCAGCGCAAAAAACGAAAAGCGCATCCAGAACCAAACCCGCTACCCTCCCAACCCTAGCCTGTCACCAACCCACCATGCCACATGGATAGCTCAGCAGCCCACCACATCACTATGCCCCACAAACCCTCCCTCCCCTTTCACCCGTTGCACGACATGGTCCCTCTTCCCCCACGCGTGCATGTACATATAGCAACATCCTGTCACTATAATCGCTGAACCCCCTATCCTGTCACCCTCCCTGCCTGGTAGCCCTGTGTAAAAGTGCCGAGATTGATTTGCCCTTTTTGAACGCGTTCAATCACGGTCGCTGAACACACACACTCCACCGAGACTACTGCTTCTCTACCGCCTTATGCTAATCAAGGTGCTCCTTTCTTTAGTTCCGGTCCTGACCCCTCCCAGCCAGTCCTAGTGCGTGGATCACAGAAATTACAAGGTTGCACCAGCCACAAGGATGAAGCACCCAGGGCTCAACTCCCACCCTAGGCTCCTGGTCATTACTATCCCCGCTTCTGTAATCCTGGGGAACCAGAGATTGAAGCTGGTTGCAAGGGCTAGAGGAACAGTGGATGGCTTGTAACCCCAAAAGTAAACCCCTACTTGGGGGTCTACACTTGCAACTACTGCTGCTGCTTCTGCTGCTGCAGGAGAATGACAAGAAAGAGGCAAAAACTGATGCAATTAGCAGTCACTGCCATGTACTCAGTGATCTGGCCACTCTACCACATGTCACTAGTAACGTGAACCGCTGGTGCAGATCTGGAAGTGTCACTGTAGAGAAGCATGTATGGCTAGGCACGTTATACTATGGCATTGCAGCTTGCATTAGTGATAGAAAGCATGCAATGAGCAGGCCATCAGCACAGAGGTAGGGCTACAGCTCATGACACCATCGATCCAGGTTCAGGAATGAGCTGGGATCATCAAGGACCAGCCCTGGGGAGGAGGATTGAATATCCCAGAGGATGCTGTCCTCTGGGTGGGGTTGGGTGGACCACATTCTCAGCCACAGCACTGCCACCTGGATGACCACAGGTGGCAGTGCAGCTGAAGGACCAATGACAGGATGAGAATGTCGCTGACGTTGGTGTGAGGGAACGCTCTGCATACAGTACATGGCATTGATGTCATCACTCTGAAGGCTCATAGACAGAAGCACAGGAAGGAAAATGGCCCTGCATTTGGCGACAAGGGTGTTCCAGCCCCCGGAACCACTACTGGGATGCAGCGGACCTGACAACATATAAATCGGGGTTATCTCCCCCAACTCCACCTGGGGGGCACAACCAAGGCTCTGTGGAGGCTAGGCATCTGCAGGTATGTGCTACAGGGGGATCAGGTATGCCATGGGTGTTCTTGAGGGAATCCAAAGCCAGAGACAGAAGAGGGCATAAACAGAATATATTTTAAAAAGCCTACATTGCTTACAGAGGAGAACGGCATAGAAACTTAGGACTATATCAACAGAAAACGACCATTGATCCAAGAGGTCTGGAGCTGGAAACTCTTTGCTGTCCACCCAGTTATACTCATGGTGAGACACAGTAGCTAGCATTTCCACCATTGTTTTTATTAACCTTCCAGCCTCTAGTCTGTTGGTTTTACATATTTCTGGCTCATTTTCAGAGACTTGCACTGTGCTAGGTACAAAAATCAGTCTTAAAGCAGGCAGGGTGAGTTATTTCATGTATCATCATTTCATGCCAAGATAACAGAATGCTAGGTTATAGGGCTTTAATGTAGGAAGAAGACAAACTGGTTGACAAAAAAATGCCAATCTGGTTCCACACTGTACCAGTCTGATTTTTTTTTTTTGCCAACCAGTAGGCATGGCCTGCACTCACCCCACATGCCACTCTGACATGCCGTTAAAGTTCCTGTAAGTTAATAGGTGCACCATGAGGTGGCTGTTATCTGATGATCTGTCAACATGCCATGTGAATTTATTGTAGACTACCAAGATTTATAAAATGGGTAGAGTTTGCTGTGTCCTGATTGTCTAAGAAGTACTCTGCCTGGCCCATGTTGTTACGGAACAATGAACTGTAGGCTAGATGCTTTTCTAACACCTGGACACAGCGCACCCAATTACTGTATCAGTGCCTCCAAGAAACTTTTGAAAATCTTTTTTGACTGCCATATTGATGAACATACCAACTACCCTCACCTGCCACTTATAAGTGTTTGCAGTGTCAGTGGCTCAGAAGGTAGCACACTCACCTCTGAGGCCGGGAGATCAGAGGGCTGTGGGTTCAGTTCCCACATCTGGCACTTGGGTTAATATCCCAGTACTGACACTGTTGTGCATCATGAGAGGGGTGCTGCATTTCTGAGGTGCCGTCTTTCAGATGAGACGTTAACTCGAGGACCCATCTGCCTGGATTGGTGGTAGTTCAGGTGGATGTTAAAGATCCCATGGCACTTATTGAAAAGAGTAGGGGTATTTTTATTTAAAAACAAAACATATGTACAAACTCTTTCAGAAACAAAACAGAAATACAGCAATAATACAAATGTCAAAACCAGAAAACATCAAATATGTGAAAAAATACAAGAAAGAAAACATTTCATAAGAAAATAACACAGTGAATCAAAAGAAATTCCAATATCGTTCCCATATGCCTGTCTTAAGAGATTTCCTTTCTTTCTCTTTAAAGTAATCAAGATAATTCAATATTTTTGTAAATAATTCGTCAGGGGCGAGGTAACGCTGCTGAAATAAAAACCAACATCTAATCTGCCACACCCAGTACAATATTACTACTGCCATTATGTTTAAAGTACTAGGATTGCAAGATGCCCAAGTATCTGGAAAAAGACCAAAGAAAAGAGCTTTCTGATCCCAGTGGCGCCATACCTTGTTCCAAAAATGTCGACGCCATAAAAACCAGAAACGAAGAATAAATGGGCAAGAAAAATATAAATGAGACATTGTCTCTACCGTATCTGGACAAGAATCACGGAAACAATATCTGTCAGCTATTTGCTTGTGCTTCAAACCACGTACATTAATTCTACCGTGGACTCCTAACCAACTAATATCCCACATTATGATAGGGATCCATGGGTCAGTTAAGCGACTACCAATTTGTGTCCGTTCTGGTAACGTAAAGTCTGGAAAAATGTCTTCGGTAAAGTGGGATGTAATAATATGTGTACATAACTGTTTTCTAGTGAGGGTTTTGATCATCTGTACTGTTATTTGCCATGTCTTTAACATATCAAACGTTATCATCCAATCCGAAGATAAAACATAACGTCTTTTGTTTTTATGTAGAAAAATACCTACATTCCATTCTTGAAAAATTCCAGTAAGGGACATATGCACAAAGGGGATCCAAATTTTTAGAGATTCCGTAACCAAAGGTTTCAAATTGGTAATAAAAAAAGTAGAAAAAAAGAATACTATTGGGTGAATCATAGTCACACCTCCCTGACGATAGGACTGTAATAAAACATTGCGTTTAATGGGATTTAAACGACTACCCCAAAAACAAGAAAAGAAAAGACTAAGGAGAGGGACGAAAAAACATTTGGGCAACGGAAAAACATGTGCTACATGTGAAAAAATGGGTAGTAAACAGGTCTTAATCAAAAAAATATGTTTCTTTTTGCTTAGATACCATTTATTCCATTTACATATCCTTCCCCTGCCTTTGTTTATACACAGCTCCCAATTATATTTGGCCATATCTGGAATACCAAAATAAAGACCTAATAATTTATGTGGAGTATCCACTAGTTGAATACCAGCAATCAAGCCTACAGTTGCGATAGACACAGTTAGATTAAAGCATACACTTTTCTGCAAATTTAACCGAGAGCCAATAACTGATAAAAAAATGGGTAATACTGTACATAGTAATTGTCCTATCGGGACCGTAGGGACAAGAACACATAAGTCATCTGCATAACAGATTACTTTTGAAATAGTTTTATCATGAAGGCCTAGAAGTCTTGGGGATTTGGAAAGAAGTCGAATTATAGGGTCTAGGGCGATAACAAATAACAGAGGGCTTAAAGGGCAACCCTGCCGCACCCCACGGCGGATGTAGCAAGGGGAACCAATTCTACCATTAACATATGGTCTTACATAAGCTAGAGAATAGCATAAACGAAGCCAATTAATAAAGGACTAGAAACCCATAAGCATTAAGTGTTAACCAAATAAATTCTTGAAATACGGTCAAAAGCTTTGGAAGGTCAAAATTAAATAAATAACCGTTAAGGGCTCCCTGTTGACCTTGGGAAAATAATTCTCTAAGTAAGAGCAAAGCATCATGAATAGATCTGCCAGTGACTGAACAATATTGGGATGGGGAGAGTACTGACGGTAAAAGTTTAGACAGTCGATTCCCTAACAATTTAGAAAAAATCTTATAATCAGTATTAAGTAATGTGATCGGTCTCCAATTTGTCAGGTCACATCTATCACCTTTTTTATAGAGAAATAGCATTAACCCCTCATACATCTGGTTAGTCAGTCGGTCTTCCTGCAGAAAGGCATTAAAGATAGCTAGTAACTGGCTTGGCATAAATTGCCATAAAGATTTATAGATTTCCGCTGAAAGACCATCTGACCCAGGAGCTACCCTATCTTTAAAACTAAAAATAACCTGTCTCACTTCCTCAGAGGTAAAAGGTGCCAGAAGTTCAGACTTCTGTGATGTTGTTATAGTTGGTACATCTAATGTCTGTAACAGAAGTTCCATATCAGGCGATTCAACAACAGGGGTCTCAAAAGTTGTTTTGATAAAAAATGTTACATATTTCATGAGATTGTTTTGTCCAGTAAGTACACGGTGTTGATCATCACGCAATTGGTGTATTTGTTTACTATGAAATTTGTCTGTAGCTAGTTCAAAGGGGTTAAATTGATACTGTATCCCAGTGGTGCGACATTTTTGTTTGAAGAGAATAGTTTGTTGTCTGTCATATTGTTCTTTAGCCAGAGCAATTTTAACTTCCTTAATATGGGCCGAACAATCAACATTATATATATGGGATTTAGAAAACAATTCTAGCAGTTCAGCCCTTAAAAAACTTGCAGTACGGTGTCTTGTGTCAGCTAGAAACCTAGCATAGTATTTAAAGTAAGAAATCAGATAGTTTTTAGTGTCAGTCCACCAGTCTATTATAGAATCGTAAAGAATCTCCACAGAGATACGGTCTGTAATTAGGTCCTGAAACCCTTTAAGAAACTCAGGAAGAGATAACAAGGACGAGTTTACTCTCAAACCTCGGACCCTGTGCTATAGTCTCACCTAACGGTATTCGTAGACCTATTAAATGGTGGTCCGAGGTAGCCATAGGTGTAGTAATACCAGTCGCAACCTCAACAGTCTGAGAACAAAACCAAAAGTCTATTCTGGAGGTCAATTTTCCTTTTGAAAAGGTAGGTAACCGGGATTGAGCCAATATATCAAGTAGATGTGTCTCTTTAATAATGGTATGTAAAACAGACGTATCACAATAGGTTTTCTTATTAGGGGGGATGTCCAAGCTGGTATTAAAATCCCCATAAAATAGTTCGGTTAGTAAATAAAATGGTTTGATCAAATGGAAAAGCTGAACTCTGGTAGCTTTTTGTTGTGGTGCATAGATATTAATAAGTCGATATGGGGAATCATACCACAAAAGATCCAATATCAAAACTCTTCCGGGAATTAAATCTACCATTTTTTGCAAAATGAAAATTGAAGAACGAAAACAAAAGCCTACACCAGAACATAAATCCTGCCCTACAGACCAATAAGAGGGCCCTAAACCCCAGTTCCGTGAGGCAGTTGTGACTTCCTCCGCTGTATACAACCTAATGTCTTGCAGCAAGTAAATATCATAATTTAAACTTTGTAATGCTGAAAAGGTTGCAGTGCGCTTATATGGAGACCGAATACTATTAACATTAAGACTGGCTAGTAGTAAAAGACATAAGCAAAGAAAAAGGTAAACCACAGATAGCAATAAACACTTCATTTCTTTTTCCGTGTTCTGACTGATTTTTTCCGTACAGGAATCCCAGAAGTAGTGGTTAATGGCACTGAGGCAGCCGTGGAAGGTTGGGAAAGAGAGGAGTCATCTAAGTCCTCTTCTTCCATAGCATCGCCCCAAATTTGTAACGGGTCATAGGGATTTGAAACCGGGATGGGAGGCATAGTTATTGGGTCTACCTGTTTGGTAGAGCAAAGACAGCGAGTTGTTGTTGGTGGGGGGGTGAATGATCCCCTAGCCCTACATCTTCACTAACTGGAAGAGAAGTAGGTGGGTCTACAACTGGGGCTGGAACAACAGAAGTGGTGGGCATCGTGACTGCACGAAATCCCCATAGATTCGGGGGTTGGGAGAATCAACCATATCTGGTAAACTCTCAAAGGAGGAGAAACCTTCACAGACTGAGGTACCGATGGAGAGACCTATAACTGTGTTCCCATAGTGTACAGAGCTCGAGGGAGGAGGGGAGGGGGATTGTGCAGTAGCCGATGATTTGGCTATAGGAATCATGCCCGTGTAATCCGTAGTATTATGGGCCGCCCATGTACAAGTTTCAAAATGTGGAAGGATCACCACATAAATTACAAGTAGGTGGTACTGCAAGATAGCACTGAATGACCTAACAGACCACAAGAAGCACATTTCAATTGTTCACAGTCTGAACTTAAATGGGATAACGAACCACATCTATAACAAGAACGTGGCTGACCAGGATAAAACAATACACCTCGGTCCCTGCCTAGATAGAAACAATTAGGAGGTGTTGTACCCTGCTTCAGTGATTTTGTTGTACAGTAAACTTCCACCCTCCCGTCCAAAACCCATTGTCATCTATGACTGCATGTGGAACACCAGTCACTGTACAGTTGTTCTAACCAGTATACAATATCTAGTACATTAACTCCTTCATTTCGAAGAGAACAGTTACAACTTTAGCCGTTGGTCTGGTAAGAGGAATAACAATAAAATGTTTCCAAACTGAGTCCATCCGGGCAGTATAATAAGCTGCCCAAAATTTATCTAAGAATGTAGCAGTTCTGAATGAGATATCAAAGTTACGATCTCCTGAGGTATGGATAAAGGCATAAACATCAGCAGGGCGAATCCCTAGAGAGTCAATTAGTAGAGATTTGCCCACATAATGACGGTCAGGGGGAAGTTCTAAGCCTCCTTTGTAGTGAATTCGGGCAACAAAACGTTTTCTGGCTGGTACATCTTTTTTTTTAAAGAGGGAGGCATAACTCACTGGTTTAAAGGCTGATTTGTTGGGGGGGAGAGGAGAGGAGAGTCAGGAAGAACAGTACCTGTAACAGCTGTAGAGTCCCGATCGATACTCCGGTCTTGTGGCACAGGGTCCGATGCTGTAGTGTCCAGAATCTCTGTATGTGTGTTATCGTGCTTTGAGTCCTCCATCGACGTTCTCTGTGGTGCAAAGGTCCATTTTCGGCTGGGAAACATCGGGCTCCCTGGATTCAGCCGAGGAAGGCGGAAGTGACGGGCGTTCGTCCGCACCAAAATTGGTCCCTCCATCAACAGTGTACCAAGAACGCTCCTCCTGGCTCGAAGAAGCTGTTCCTGGCAACAGGATCGACGGATCTGGTATCCATGCCTCGGGGTCTGTATCCAACCTGCCGCCTGCAGTGCTCTTTCAGGGACCAAGCAGCAAACGGGCTGAAAAGGGAAAGATCCCCATCCATTTCTTGAACGCACAGTATCACCTTGCAGGTCAGCAGCGTTTGTTTTAACACTTTTTTGCCATATTAGAGCAAACTGTCTGTCCCAGTTCTAAACGTTCCGTTTCTTATCCTCCTCAGTAGCAATATGCATTAAGGCATTGGTCTCATGTGTCAGTGAATGAGTCAGACTGGGGCAACTCTTCATTTACCACTGCAGAATCATATTGTAACTCCATTACTGATGAAAAAGCAACCTCCTCAAGTGTTGTATTGGGTATCTGAGGACCATCGTCCACCACCTCTACTCCTGCCGGTGACTGAGACATTCTGAACCGAGTCCATATGTCTCATGGGAAGGGTTCCCCACCCCTCAGAGTAGAGGAATTTCCCACGGTGTCCTGGCCAAATTTCCATCATTCACTAAAAATCCCAGCAACGGTTTCATCTGGTTCAAGGTCAGTTGGCATTCATCTGTATTCCCTTCCCCTGGGTAGTGCCTGAAAATAGACAGGGTTTGTCTAGCGCACTTACCCAGTCAACAAAAACTAGATAAAATAAATAATCCCTCAACCCTACCCCACCACACCTCAATAAAAGCACTTAATTTTGGAAAAATACTGTCCAGAACCCTTTCTCTCATCTGTTTTAACTGTTTTTTTAAATATACCTTCAAGATCTGTGATGCTGTATTCCAAGTGCAGTTCTCGCAAGCTGAGCATCCATAAGGAGTCTCTCATTACACCTGCCCCGTGACCTCATCTCCCAAAACTCTAGTTGATTTTGCAAAGACTCCGTCCTTCTCCCACATACTGTATGGGAGCAAGCAACACTATTTCTTCTATTTTGCCAGCAAATCTTTTAGTTAAACAAGGACCGTGCTCTAGTGAGTGTGGATTTCGGCACCACACCTCCATGCACATCCCAGAATTTTAAAATAATAAACTGTTTCCTTCAAAACAAGTTTTCTCTGAGCCCTGAGTGACTGTCATGGGGTGGGGGTGGGGTGGGGAGGAGGTAGCAAGAGAAAATGATAACACCAGCCAGGTAAAGTACAAAACTAACAAAACACTGCCCTCTAGTGGCACTAACATCTACACTACCATGGTATTGCAGCACTCCCCTGTGGCAAACTACTTTATCTCAAATATAAAAAAATTGATGTTTTAAAAGTCTTTATAAAATTTTGTTCTTCTTCTGTTTTTTTACTTCTTGTACTCATTTCATAAAAGTAATAAGACATTCTGGAGATGTGCCTTACTACGCACCTGGGTCACTTGTTTATCACACAGCAGCCTACACCCCTTCGTGTTTTATTGCTTACATATAACATACTACTGTGGCTGCTGTTGTTTTGATAGTTGTGGTAGTATTTGAAAGAAGTTAGTAAATGTTTTGACTAATGATTTTATATCTTGGTGTATCAGATTAATGTACCCATGTGTTGCCATGTTTGTGCAGTGCGTGTCTCCTGCTGCTCTAGCCCCTGTCATGGACACTCGTGGAAATAAGATGTCATTACATTGCGTTTCAGCTGGTGCAATATTTTAAATAGTGATAATATAAAATGTGTTTTTATTTGCTGTTTGGGCTAGAGAAGCAAAAGCAAAGCTGAACAACTATTTCTGCTCAAACTGTGCAAGATGACCAACTTACTCACCAGAAGAGACATCTCAAGGGGCCCCTATCAGCTCACTGTAAATCTTTAGAGTTAGCTAGAATGATTTATAGTAAGGTTTTTGTACAATTTTTTTTTTATTTTCATAAAATGAACCTAATACTGCTCACCTTGCACCTTTAAAGTGGACTGTCACTTTGATGTTCTCACACGAGCGTTGGGTTGTGAGGGACATCCATTGTTCCCTCCCCGCTCCATGGACGCCATCCAGTGGCTCTCCCTTCCTCATTCCAGCAGCACTGGGTCATGAGGGATGTATATTGTGCCCTCCCTACTCCACGGACCCCAACCAGGTAATTGCACTTCAGAGCTCAACAAAGAGGCCATGAGGGGCTTGGCGTCCGGTGCCATTACCCCTACTCACAACAGGATTCTAGTAGTGCCTTAAGACCTAGCCGACAGTAACTGATAGAATATGCTAAGGACATTTATTCTCATTTCACTGTGTTTAGAGTCCGTTTGCACTGGATGCTTTAAGGCTTGACTTTTACTGTTTAAGTGCAGTAGGCAGCATCATTTGTGTTGCCGTTCTGTGACCTCAGTCTCTGCTTTAACTACTGTATTTCAAAGTCAGCTTGTATTGCTTAGAGTGTACAGTTGTGTGTAGAAAGTGCAGTAGACAGTGTATACTATTTTACCAAGTGCATACGACATTATACAGTTTAAGTGAATATGACAACTGTTTTGTGTTAGTTGTCCAGAGCCCTTAGTCTCTCCTTCTAGTAGTAGTTGTTTCCCTAGGGTGCATTTTGTAACTTACCAAAGTTGTGCTTACAGAGCTGTCAGCTGCAAGTTCATATGGACCTGCCTGCTCCATTTTTCTTTACTGCCTCATTCAGCTCATTCCTTCCCTTCGAACTCCTCCTCCTCCTCCTTCCCCCTTCCCCTAAATGACAGGCATCCCTTGGGAGGTACATACCCACTGACCTATTGTTTTATTTCTCCTTGCAGCAGCTCACCCTTCCTCATTCTAGCAGCGCTGGGTCATGAGGGATGTCCATTGTGCCTTCCCCGCTTCACGGACCCCATCCAGGTAATCGCACTTCAGAGCTCAACAAAGGAGCCACAAGGGGCTTGGTGTCTGGCACCATTACCCCTACTCACAACAGGCACACCACAGGATTCTGGTAGGCTCTACTGCCTCCCTCCCCAGCCACCCACCCCCCACACACTCGCCTTAAGCTTGTTCTAATTATATAGATGTGGAAGTGTTCTCCAATCACCAATCACCAAAGTTCTGCCCCCCTTCTCTTCCACCAAAGCAGTAACCCCAACTATACCTGATCTTTAGCTCAGTTGGATTCTCCCTACACAGGTTTCTAGCTCCACTACTTTACAGTCTCCGCTGATTTCAATTACGTACCTCAACTCTGTTCACCTCATACCTGCCTACAATCAATTCCCTGAACCATCCTGTTATTATACTCGGTACCCCAATCCTAATTTCGGGCCCCCTTCTTGTAATTAACTTTGCATTTTGTAACACAACTGCATAAGATATCTCCCCACTTTCCCACTAGTTGGTTATAGTGGTTGGCCACTAGGGATACTATATGCCCAATCTCCAGCAACCTGTGATGCTGTATTTCATTTGTGTTATCCCATCTGCCACTAGTGTTACAAGGTGTTCTGTCTCGGCTATTGTGCTCTGCTGCTTCTACTGTCCTCTCTAATGCAATCTTTTACTTTATTCTTTCTAGTCCTTCAGCCCTTTCTATTTCTCACCTCTGACCTCTCCTAACCCAGCATTTTATTTACTCTCTCTCCCTTATTTCCTCCACTCATTCTCACCATGCTCCTCCCTCCCTACCTTCGCTATCTTCCTCCTTCTGTTCACCTCATCATCTCTCCCCCCACCTCCCTCCCTTCCCTTCCAATGCCTACCCCTGCCCTATCTCCCAATCCCCCACCAATCCTAATTCTTGTCTCCATCCACTTCTTAACTCTCCCTGGCACCCATGCGCTTCCCTCTTCCGCTCTTCCGGAGTGCACGTAGCTTCACTTAACCTATCTCTTTTCCCCTGCAGCCAGTTCCTCAGGCAGTCCCCTTCCCCTCAATTTTGTTCGCCCTCTCACCATTAAAGACGTTTATCCTTCCCTTCCAAACTGCATATCCTATTATTGTTACTTTCAGCCGTGGATGTTGAAACTAAACCTGGACCTCCCCCCTCCCTCCAGTGTCCTCCCCTAAAGGACTGAAAACAGTCCATCTTAATATCAGGAGTCTCCTCCCTAAGATTGACCTGGTTCCACCACTTATGGCTAGCCTGAAGCCCTCTGTTCTCATCTTCACTGAGTCCTGGCTCACCTCTAAAACCCTGACAAGATCGATCAATCAGGGGTGAGGGAGTGGCCATCTACAGCTCTTCTTCCATTCAATACTCTATCTGCTTCTCCATCTCTTCCCCCTCTGCATATGAACTTCTGTTATTAAAGCTGTCCTTTCCATGTTCCTTCCCCATCTTCATGGGTGGTGTTATACTGTTGCCCGTCCCTTCCCTCCTCCTCCTCCTCTACTCTCACTGATTTTATCTCCTCTCTTATCACCCACACTTCAGTTGGGGAACTCTATATCCTTGGTGACTTCAACATTAACTGGCTGGCCAAAAATCTTTTTTTTTTTTGTTGACTTTCTTTATTGCTCCCAGACCCCGGGCATCCTTCAGGAGTGCCCACTCGAATACTACCCTACTCACAGCCTGAACCCCCAGCATCTCCCAGGATCTCTCCCCGAACAATTCCCCAGGCAGGCCTGACCCCCGGTATCACCTCCGGGGCTAGTTCCGCCCTTCCCCCTGGCAGTCAACACCTAAGTGTGAGGTGCCTAACCTGGGGCCGAACGGTCTGGCTATGGAGAGATCTGTGCATGTCTGGGCCGGCAGTTGGAATGTGGGTGTTCCCCTGGGGCCACTGTCATCTCACCGGTGATCTAGGAAGCTTTTTCTTGTGTCCCCCCCCAACCGCAGTCATGCAATGGCGTCAGCACACAGGCGGAGCCCCGTAGACACCTGCCGTGCTTCTTCCCCAATTGTTCCCATGCAGGTAGTACCCCTGGTCTCCACCAGGGGCCACTACTGCATTGGGAAGACCCTTGGATCCCTCCCAGGGAGAGGAGAGCTGTTCCACGGACGCTCGATCCATCTCCCTCCCCTGCCGACCTCCAGCGCCCAGGCTCGCTCCCAAACTTGGGTCGCGGGCATAGCACGAGGTGTGACGCCCAGCGCCTCAACCCTCAGCGCCACCAGGCCAGCTCAAAAATCATTCAAAACTCTGTAACTCTATCTCTGCCTTAAATTTAAAACAGCTCATTTCTGAACCTATGCGTCTAAACCTCAAGTCAAGAAATCACACCCCACTTGACTAGGTTCTGACATCTCACACCCACCGAATTGTCTCTTCAGATGTCCTCCCAGACGTACTCAGTGACCACCATATGGTCTATTGTGTGCGGAAAATTCACAGGCCTAAAGCCCCACCAAACGTATTCCACCTCTGCTCCTTCATATCCCTAGGTTTGTATGCTGTACACACAGAACTCACGGGAACTGACTGGCCCCTTTGGGCAATGCCACCTCCATCAATTCCAGCCTGTCCTACTTCAATAAGCAGTTCCTGAATGTCTGGGATAGATATGCCCCTCTAAGAAAGGCTAGAGTCCATGGTTCCCACCTCCCTTGGGTATCGGCTGAGCTGCTGTTTTGCCAGCGTGCTTGTGATTTAGCATGGTTGACTCATAAAGCGTCTGGTGCCCTCAAGGACTTACTTACATATCGTTTCCTCCTGAACTCCTGCACCAGGACTATCCATCTTGTTAAAGTAGAATACTTTAACTCTACCTTCCGGGAAAATCTCAGCAAACCCTCCAAATTCTGGAAAGTTGTACATGCCCTGTCCCCCACCCAATCACCACCTCCCAGTCCTTAAGGTTGGTGATCTCCCCATATCTGACCACCCAGCACTCATGGTCAAATTCAATAATGTCTTCACCACCTGTGTTTTCAGTATTCTTGCCCTACCTCCTCCTCCTCCATCTCCTTCCCCTGCTCTGGCTACTCCTACTCCCCCTTGCTTCCCGCTTCCAACCAGTCTCCCCTGCTGACACCCTTCAAGCTCTCTTAGCCCTAAATCCCCTCAAAGGTAAAAGCACAGATGGTCTTGACTCCAAACTTCTGCATCTATCGGCCCATGCTATAGCCCTCCCTCTCTTCATTCTCCTGAACCTATCCTACTCTCTGGCCTCAGGCCCTCAAGCCTGTAAGCTTGATACTGTCATTCCTCTTCATGAGAGTGGTGACTCCTCCAACCTTGGTAACTTCCAGCCGATATCACTACTCCCAATCCTTGTTAAACTATAAGAGCACTTGACTCTGTCCCAGCTTTCTTCATTTCTTGACTCTTCCTCCTTTTTCACCCCCATTCAGTCTGGTTTCCACAAGGCCCACTCCACCACCACTTCTCTACTCAGGCTCACTGACTCCATTCTCTCTAGCATGGATCAGGGATGCTTCACCTCTGCCATCTTTGTCAACCTGACCAAGGCTTTTGACACTGTTTCCCATTCTTTCTCCTCTGCAAACTTAATGCAGCCGGTCTGTCTGACCCCTCCACCCGCTGATTCAGTTCCTACCTCATGGGTAGGTCCCAATCAATCAGGATTGGCAACGCCGTCTCTCTCACCCCCCCCATAAACACTGGTGTCCCTCAACGCTCCATACTCTGTCCAATCCTTTTTTCAATTTTCCTTAATGACCTTCCTAATGCTTGCCAACCGCGAGTATCCACATGTACGCGGATGATACTGTCTTGTTTGCCTCTGGTACTTCACCCTCGGATGTTGAGACCAAGCTCCAGCTGGATTTCAACAATATCCAGAGTTGGTTTTATGACAACCAGCTCTCACCCGAATGCTAAAAAGATGGCCTCTATGACCTTTTGCACCAAGCAGAGGCTTACTAGGCTTGCTGCCACCCCATCCTTCTACACCCTAGGTGGTTCCTCACTTGAAGATGTCTCCTCCTTCAAATACCTCAGCCTATGGCTAGACAAAAACCTTGACTTTGCTGTGCATGTGGACGCCATCCACACAAAGCTACTCCCCAAACTCGGTGCTCTATATCAACACCACAACTGCCTTCTCACCCGCGCAGGGAGATTGTACAAAAGATGATCCTTCCTATTTGAGATTTTGGAGATGTAGTCTATAGTACTGCCCCTAAATCCACCCTTATCGGGCTGGATACTCTCTTCAACTCCTTCTGCTGTTTTGCCTTCAACTGTCCACTCCTTACTCACCAATGTGACCTTTACTCCTCCCTCTCATTCCCCTTCCCTTCTCTTAGTGCCAGACGCCTTGCTCACAGCGCTTCCCTGATTAGTAAGTACTGGCTTGGCTCTCTGCCATTCTACTTACACTCCTTCCTCTCACTCCACTCCTACTCCACGCTATGCTTTCCACAACTCCACCCACAGGACCTTTGCCCTTCCCTCCGGTCTTCCACTTCTGGAATATCTGCTTTCTCATCAGTTCTCCAGTACCTGGAATTCTCTTGTAACCCCCCTACAAATGGGGGTTCCCAAAAAGTCTTCCTTGAGCTTGCCTAAATACTCACTGCCAGGCTGCTGTCCTGAGTTTTAGCAGTTTAAATGTGATTACCAGAGCTTGTATAGCCTCTGTGTACTGTCTCTTTAAGAGCTGCCTAATTGCAGCTTAAGTAATCTGAGAGGGAGCTCTGTTGAAAGATGTAACTATTTACTGAAAATCATTTAGAGTGATAATGATAATGTAGTTTGTCTAACCTGTTTTCTTTGTAGCAAGGACTGTTTTGATTGTCTCCACTATCTTGGTCCTGGACTACAAATTGGACCAAACAGTATTGGTGGGACCTAAAATGTAGCCGGACTACAGGAGCTGTCTGAATTCAAAATCTGTAGGAACTTTAGTTTGGAGCTTTTTTTGCACCTTTTTTGCAACTGAAGGGGGAGCTCTTGCTTTGACTGACAGCCAAATCTGCTAACCAGATCTTTTGGATCTTGGGGAAGTCCCGAGCTGCTTGCAGTTTTTAGTTAGAACTAAGCTGGAAGCTGAGTAGGAAGGAGCTGAAGTGTTTCTGAGCAGCAATCCTGAGTGGATTCACATGGGAGAACTCTGAAAAGGCTAAGTCTTTGGCCTGCATGCCGGTGTGCTGCTCCTGAGAGGGAGAGAAGAGAATTATTTTGGACTAAATCCAAGTTTGTGTGACTAAAGTAAGCTACTGAAGTGGGCCAGGCTCAACCTGAAGAAGACCGAATATTTTTGCTAAATGCGATCAGCCTGTCAGGAGTTCCAGCTACCCATAAGCTCCCAGTGTGTGCAGAGACTTTGCGACTGTGCCCGGCGAGTGCTTTGCCTGGTACAGTAGAATTCCCGTATGTGTAAATGTGCTATGAGCTGCTAGTGGGTTGTGAGTTAGTTCCCCACTGTGTGAACTGTGTTCAGCTTGCTGGAAGCTGTATCTAGCCCAAAACGGACTGCTTCCGAACTTGTCTCCATGCGGTCTGGGCTTTGCCAGACTGGCCCAGCCAGACTACCCACTGCACAGAGAAGCCATCAACAAGAGACCTGCCTGGGGATCAGCCCCCTGCTCCACACTTGAACAGGAACAAAGCCTCAGCGACTTGTGTGGGCCCTGCTTCTCCTGGCATTCCAGATCAACTACCGGCAGTCTCGATTTTCGTCCAGCCTGTGTCCAGTCTTGGGTATCGTGAGTAAATACCAGCGTAGCACCCTACAACAAAATCATAATCTGAGTGTGTCATCTGATTGTCTTGTTGTTTCATTTCCTTTTCGAACTGAGCCCTCTGGCTCTGGATTACAAATATTGTGTACTGTGCATGTTGTGTTGTCCATCACAGGGCCCCAACCAGCTGCAACCCTGGGCAACTGTCCTGGCTAGCCCATCTCTTCTCTACCTGGGTACCCAGAGGTGGACTGTGTGGGGGGACTCAAAGCGCATGCATAACTGCTTGATTGATATAATCTTTAAGCTAATTAACCTGATTTTGCCCCTCCCTTGTTCAAGTCCCCTGAATAAATCAGTTCTAACTTTTTCTGCATGTAATCTGACTGTGGTTCCAGTTTGTTCTCAAAGTACTGTACTGTTGCTATTTGCTGTGCTTAACCTTGTTTTACAGGGAGTTTCCAGGGTTGAGCCAGAGGAACCAGCCCTGGTGGTAAGTGCAAACAGTGTGGGTACTTGTGTGGTGTACCAGGGGTATTGTAAAAGTGATTATTGTACAGTGTTCAGGCCACTAGAGGGGAAAGAGGGGGGTTACAGTGTCCCGGAGGGCTGTGCCCAGGTTAGCTTGACCACTACCAACCCTGAGCTCTGGGTGGAGGCACCCGTTTCAGAACTCAGGCCTGAGTTTAACCTGCTACTAGCCAAGCAGGCAGGGTTAGTAGCCCTTGGGATAGCGCCACCTAAGGGTTACATCTTGGAGGCTCACTGCTGGGATTTTATGTCTTCTAGTGGCCGAAACTACGAATTATTGTCAAACATAAATGGCTACCCCAACAGAAGTGGCTGTACACCAGTTGGTGGGGTGGTGTACTGGGCAGGAGATTGACCCCCAAAATGCTATACTTATCCTGGATATTCCCCTGGGTACCAATAAGGACACTGTAGAGGGAGTACTTTCCAAGGTTGAATATTTACAAAACCCTGTGGTGGTGGGTCGACAGGCTAATCTGCTCGCACAAAGTTTCATGGTGTTAGTAGAGTGTAAGGACCTAGTAGACAGTTCCAAAGAGCCACAGACTATCACCCCCGAAGGAGCCCTCACTGCCTGGAGAGTGATAACTAAAGACAGTAAAGACCCCGGGGAGAATGAGCCCCCCCCCACTATCTTTTTTTTTTTTAATTCATGTTTATTGGCAACAAACGGGTACACAATCAAAGTACTCACAGTAGCAGTATAGATACAATTAGATCATTTTCATCCAATAATACAATGGCAGTTAATTGCCTCTACCAAGAAGAATCTAGGAGTGTCCAGCCTTTTCATTAGAATCAAGCTCCCCAACATCTCATTGAGCCAGATCGTGAAGCTACAACCTTCTTCTTCCCCTATAGGCGCAGTCCCCTTTAACATCTTGCCCTCTCTCCCCTATATTAGATAAGAATCTTATTTCAGCTAGCCACTGTCCCAGAACGTGGGTTTCTATGTTCATCTAGCCAGGTGAACCATCTTGTCCACCTACGGGTAAAAACATGTGTCTGCAGGCTGATTTTAAAAGTCAATTCTTCCAAGTCTGAGATTTCTTGTATGATTTGAATCCAAGTTCCAATAGCAAGTGGCTCTGGCTTCAGCCAGGCGCAAGTAATGGTTTTATGTGCTGCTGCTGCCAATACTATAGCCCAGAGGTACATTGAGTCAGCCCCCCTAACTGCATAAGGCGGAATGCCCAGAATCGCCTCTGGCCACTCCAGTGGGCGTTCGAGCATGAAAAGCATGCCCAGTGTTGTCGCTACCTCAGACCAGAAAGGTTGGATCTTAGGGCATGCCCAAAAAATGTGTAAATGATGTGCGTTGTCATCCCCACAGAGTCTCCAACATGTATGAGGGAGGGTTGGGTCTCTCCTATGGAGAAATGTTGTGGTAAGAAAATAGCAGACCTTTATTTTCTAGCTAAATTCTTGCCAGAGTGGGGATCTGGTTGTTTTAATAGCCGTGTAGAATACTTTGTCCCAGTCCACCTCCCTGCCATCCATACCGGACTCCCTTTGCCAATTTATTTTAATTTTTTCCAGGGGGTCTTTCTTCAGTGTTGCCAATGCTTTATATAATGCAGATATTTGTCCTCTCTGGACTTGGCCAGCCATCACGCCCTTCATACATTCAAGGAGAGGGGAAGCTTGGCCTGGGTCTGGATCTGTCCCCTGACATTTATCAATATAAGTAGTAACTTGTAAATATCTGAAGTAGTCAGTGCGGCGGAGTTCATATTTATTCCAGAGTGTTTCAAAGTCCAGGACCATGTTCCCCTGCACGAATTGTCCAAAGTTGGACAAACCTCGCCTGCTCCAGGCCTTAAAAGTATGGTCTAACCGGGCTGGTGTAAAGTCTGGAGTCCTTGACAGTCTGCTCAGAGGCCAAACGGACCTTCCATTTCTATATTTCTGCCACACCCTTCGCATGGCCGTCAGTGTGCTATTAACTACCATCGGGGGGGGGGGTTCGATTATGGAGCTCCGGGGGAGCATGGTCCTAGCGCCTAATGGGGGTCCACGTCCATCCTCCTCGCCCTGTTCCATTAGCTTCCAATTGGAAACGTAGGTTGGGTTTGACCACTGTAGGGCCCTCTTCAATTGTGTGGCCAGGTAGTAATCCTCCAAGTCAGGGAGGGATCGACCACCGTTTTTCCTATGTGTTTGCAAGATGTGCAAATTGACTCTTGCTTTTTTACCATTCCAGATAAATCTTACAATCTTCCTGTGCCAATTCTGGAATTGCGTTTTATTTATTGGGATCGGGAGGCACTGGAACAAGTATAAGAACCTCGGGAGAATGTTCATAGTGATTGATTGTATCCTGGCATAGGTGGGCAGATTTATTAGCGACCATCTCTCAAAATCCTTTGTTATCTGATTTAACAGGGGGCTGTAATTCGCCTTGAACAACTGGGATAGGTGTTTAGTGATATACGTGCCCGAGTATTTCATCTTATGTGCTGCCCAGTCTAATGGGAGCATTCCCCTTATCTTGTTTGTAGGTGTGTAGTAAAAGCTAAGGACCTCTGTCTTTGTTCTATTAAGCGTATAGCCCACGTGCCTACCGAACTCTCCCAACAATGACCACACTTGGGGTAGCGATTCCTCTGGGATTGATAGTGTCAACAGAACATCGTTGGCATACAATGAAATTTTACGGTCCATCCCCCCCACATAAATCCCCTGAATCCACTCTGATTGGCGTATTGCTAATGATAGTGGTTCTATGTAAAGGGCAAAAAGGAGGGGAGAAAGGGGACAACCCTGTCTGGTGCCCCGTCCGAGTCTGAAACGTGAGGAAACGCCTCCATTCACCCTGACGTAAGCTTGGGGGCCAGTGTATAATACCTTTAGGCTGTCAATGAAGGGTTGCGGAAAGGCCATGGTCTCCAGGATTAAGAATAGAAAACTCCAAGAGATCTTATCAAAGGCCTTTTCGGCATCCAGATTCATTAAACAGGATGGAATGCGGTGGTGGTGTATGACATCTATCACATTTAAGGCCGCTCGGACACTATCTGGGGCCTGTCGGCCTGAGACGAAGCCCATCTGGTCCAAGGTCACCAGGTCTGGTAGAAGGGAGTTTAATCTAAAGGCTATAATAACTGAAAATTTTGTAGTCTGAGTTAAGTAGGGAGATGGGTCTATACGACTCACACCTAGTGGGGTCTTTATTCTCTTTTGGTATTAATGAGATGGTCGCAAATTGCCACGAGAGTGGCGCCGGGTTTCCTTCTCGCCAAATCCCAGAAAAGACTTCTGACAGGAGGGGGACCACCTCCTTCCCAAAGACTTTATAGAATTTGGCGCTGAAGCCGTCTGACCCCGGGCATTTGCCTGTATCGAGGGTTTTAATGGTTCGCAAGATTTCGGTTTACATTATTGGCTGGACCAGGGCCTGGCCCTTAGTTGGGGAAAGAGTGGGAATGGATAGGGAACTCAGAAATTTCAATTTCTCTTCCCTTGTCATCTCCTTCTGAGACGTATATAAGTTAGTGTAATAGGAGACAAAGGCCTCCGCGATCTGGGTCTGCCTATTAACTAGGCGGCCTGAGGTAGGGGATATTACTTTAGTAACTGTGGCCTTAGCTTTGTATTGCCTCAGACGGAAGGCCAGCAAGCGGGGGCCCCTCGCTTCACCCTCATAATATTTCTGCTTTAAATAAAAAAGGGACCTCTCTCTTTCTACCTGTTGTATTCGCTTCATTTTTTTCTTAATCTCTTTCAAGGTTAGGTCCCTAGACTGTTCCCACCTAACCTTCTGGGCGTCCTCAAGAGTTCCCCCCCACTATCTGAGACTTTTGAGGAGAAATTTGCTAAGTTGTTGCTGGAGGAAGGGAAAACTGTGGAGGACTTAAAGAAACTATTCCTGCCACCTGGGGGTGTTCCTCCCCCAACACCCCCTCCCACTCCAGCACCCGTTATTGCTCCTCCTTCTGTGCCCGTGCCAATGCTGGCTCCTATGTCTGTACCTGCCATTAATCACGACTCTTACCGAAGGTTGAGAATCTTCTCCGGCACCCTCCCCACCCCCCAAGGGGTGGATGATTGGGAGACCTGGATAGATTGTGTTGCCCCTTTGGTACCTGAATGGCAGTGTGCAGAGGCTGAGAAACGGAAAAGGATCATAGAAAGTTTGAGGGGTCCTGCCCTAGAGGCCATTACATTTGTGAGGTCCACAAACCCTGATGCATCTGCCCAGAAGTACCTATCTGCACTCGAAGGCAATTTTGGGAGCATTGAGTCAGGGGAGAACTTGATGTGGAAATTTTGAGGTACAAAACAATGGCCAGGGTAAAGTTTGTCTGCATATGTTACTCGTCTGGAAAGAGCGCTGCAAAAGGTTTACCGAAAAGGTGGGGTAGCCGCCAGTGACTTAAACCATGTGAGGCTGGGGCACATACTGCAACATGCAAAGCATTCCAAATTGCAGCTTCTTCAATTAAGGTTCCCAGATAGAAGGGGTAACCCACCGGACTATTGTGACTTGATAAAAGAACTCCAGAAGGCTGAAGATGAAGAGGGGGATAGTAATTCTAGGGTGAGTGCATCCCAAATGATCACAGCATCGGAAGGCCCTTCCGAAGTGGGGACCAATGAGGGTGTGCCGCCATGGGATGAACTGCTGAGGGAGTTCAGGGAAACAAAAAACAGTCTCTTTATGAAGACCACTCCTGCAAGTACAGGCACCGACCCTTATCCAACTGCATCTGCTATGGGGTTGGGGGTGTCCACCCAGGCATCTCCTGCTGACAGCAGCTCCAAACTCGATGTCTTGACTATGGAAGTAAGGGAATTGATGAGATGTCTCCAAATGTTCACCGCACAGCAGACAGAGATGGCACCAAGGTTTTCAGTTGGTAGTACCACCGCCCCAGCTCCCAGTGTGATGCCTCGGCCACCCCAAATCCCAGAAAACATATTTTGCCATAATTGTGGCAAGGATGGGCACATGAAGAGAGAATGCCGGTCCACAAAAGACCTAGATAAAGTTGTATACAGGCTTCAAGGAGAGCTTCGGAGAATGAATCAGTGGTCAAGGAGTACCCAAAATGACCGCAGTGAGGGTTCAAGAAGCAGTAACTCAAATCCCTATGTGGCTAAATCATCTCTCCAGGCCCCTGCTGCTGTCCCTCCAGACTGGTTCAAAATAGTGGGCCCTTCAATGGAGACTACGGTGGCTGTGAATGGTATTCCTACTTGGGCTGTGCTGGACAGTGGGTTGCAAGTGACCATTGTATTTAAGGACTGGTATGACAAACACTCATCTACTGTGCCCTTACAATCACTGGAAGGCCTACATGTGTGGGGGCTGAGCGACAAGTCTTATCCCTACCTAGGATATGTCCACCTCTGGTTGTCATTTTCCTGCAGCTGTAACTGGTGTAGAGGAGCAAGTCGAGACACTGACCTTATTGTGTCCCCCTACTGGACTGTATGATGGAGTTCCCCTGTTAATTGGGACCAACGCCCATATGTTTAGGAGACTGGCACAACTCTGTCACGAGAAACAAGGGCGACGGACTGGGAGGGCCCTTAGAATTTCCACTCTGATCAAGAGGGCCTATGATTTGCAACAGAACCCCAATGGAGTGGACCAGGATGAACCGGTAGGGGTCGTGTGGAAGAAGGATCCCGATTTAATGGTACTGGCCTTTAATGCCCAGTGTACAGTTCAAGGGGAGGTCTGCCTCTGCAAAGATGTCAAAGAACAAAATACTGATGTTGGACGCGCCAGGCGATGGAAAATTTCCAGAAGGATTATTGGTTAAGCCCAGCATCTTGCCAGCTCGTGCTAATGCCTATGCAGTAATAGTCAGGTCGTAATGTGTCAGGCCGGAGATCCGGGTGAACAGAGGATGCACCCTAGCTATGGTACACTGCGCAGACACTGCAGTGTTGCCCAGCAACAAGCACCCTGGCAAGACAGATAGAGTGACTCCCGATTTCTTTGATTTTGGTGACTCTCCATTGCCAGCTGAATGGAAGACTAGAATTAGCCAGAAACTTGCCCAGAGAGATCAAATGTTTTCGTTGAAGGAGTGGGATGTGGGATGTGTCCAGGGTGTGGAGCATCACATACGCCTGCACGATGAATGGCCATTTCAAGAGAGGTCTCGATGCCTAGTCCCTGCAGACATAGATGATGTGAGAAGACACTTGCAGGAAATACTCGCGGCTGGTGTGTTACAAGAATCCAGGAGCCCATATGCTTCTCCCATTGTGGTTGTGCGTAAGAAGAACGGATCTGTGAGAATGTGTGTTGATTATCGAACTCTGAATCGGCAGACCATCCCCAATCAATACACCATGCCCCGTATACAAGATGCTCTGGATTGTTTGAATGGGAGCAAATGGTTCTCGGTGTTGGATCTTCGCAGTGGATATTACCAGATTCTGATGGCTCCAGAGGACCATGAGAAGACAGCCTTCATCTGTCCTTAGGGGTTCTATGAATTCCTGAGAATGCTACAGGGGATATCGAGCGCCCCAGCCACCTTCCAGCGACTGATGGAAAGAGTGGGGAGACATGAATTTGCTGGAAAGCCTGGTGTACTTGGATGGTGTCATTGTGTTTGGGAGCTCTCTAGAGGAACATGAGAATCGACTGTTCAAAGTACTAGACCGACTGGAAGATTTCGGCCTCAAGCTGTCCATCGACTACTGCTAGTTTTTCCAAACCTCTGTGAAGTATATGGGGCACATAGTGTCTACAGAGGGGATAGAGACTGATCCTAGTAAAGTTGAAGCCTTGACTACTTGGCCCCAGCCCCACAATTTGAAAGAACTACAACGTTTCCTGGGATTCTGTGGCTACTACCGCTGGTTCATAAAGGACTATTCCAAAGTGATTCTGCCACTCCTGAATCTTACCCAGGGTTACCCTCCTACCAATCGGAAATACAAAAAAGGGTCCATCAAAGAACCAGACAAAGCATATTTCCGCCCAGGTGAACTTTCCGGGTCCCACTGCACATCTGACTGTGAAGCAGCTTTCCATGAAGTCATATACCAGGTCACCCACGCTTCCATCCTCGCTTATGCTGATCCCACCAAACCCTATGTGCTGCATACTGACGCTGTCTGCAGGGTCTAGGAGCTGTACTCTATCAAGACCATAAGGATGGTTTGAGACCAGTGGCATTCGCCAGTAGGAACTTGACACTGTCAGAGTGAAACTACCCTGTGCACAAGCTGGAGTTCCTTGCGTTAAAATGGCCATTGTCAACCAGTTTCATGATTACCTCTATGGGGCGAAAATATTGGTGAGGACTGACAATAATCTGTTGACCTATGTACAGACTTCAGCTAAGTTAGACGCCACGGGGTACTTGTGGCTTTCTGCATTGTCAACATATGATTATGCTGTCGAATACAGACCAGGCCTGAATCATATTGATCCTGACGCCCTATCTCGGAGATCCACTTCCAAGAGCGACTGGGTCAGGCTGTCTGAACCTGACATCCGAGCATTGTGCCAAAAGTTTGATAGAAATGAACAGATGTCTACGGACACAGCGGACTGCTTGGTAGATTGTTTGGGCCCCTCTGACACCCGCATACTGGCTGCGTATTGCCACTTCTCTGCTCTAGATATTAGTGCACTACCTCAGTTTGACAATGACATCATTCAATGGGCTCAATCCTGAGATCCTATGATTCAGCCAGCACTTGACGCCCTTCGTGCACGAAAAGATTTGTCCAAGTTGCGTTCCTCTGATCTGAGAACCACTTTGTTGTTTAAAGAAGGCCACAGGTTGAAGCTGCTTAATCAGTTGTTGTATAGAGAGACTGTAGATTGGGGTGGCCAAATAGACAAGCAGCAATTGGCCCTGCCCACAGCCTTCAAATATTTGGTACTGAGGTCCCCCCACAATCATATGGGGCACCTTGGTATCGACCGGACCCTTGACCTAGTACAATATCGAGTCTACTGGCTCAAGATGGGGGCCGATGTTGAGTACCATGTAAGGACTTGTAGTCGCTGCCTGCAGAGAAAAGCTCTGCCTCAGAGGGCTGCCCCCCTTGTCAACATTACTACCAGCACCCCAATGGAACTAGTCTGCATAGACTTTTTGAGTTTAGAACCTGATCAGCGAAACACTGGCAATGTGTTAGTGGTTATGGACCATTGTACATGGTATGCACAAGCTTTTCCCACCAAAGATTAAAAAGGAGCTACCATGGCCAAGATGCTAGTGGAAAATTTCTTCGTCCACTATGGTGCCCCCCCAGCGAATTCACTCTGATCAGGGCCAGGACTTTGAGAGTTGGCTAATCAAAGAAATGTTCTCTCTATGGGGGTGCGAAAGTCAAGAACCACCCCTTATCACCCACAGGGAGATCCTCAACCTGAATGCTTTAACCACACCCTAGACATGCTAGGCACCCTCCACCCAAAAGATAAGCATAAATGGAGCCAGCAGATTAGCACCTTGGTACACGCATACAGTTGGACAAAGAATGATGCTACTGGGTTCTCTCCCTACCGCCTCATGTTCGGGAGAGAGGCCTGGCTGCCTGTTGGTATCTGTTTTGGGGTTTCTCCCGATGGGGTCCAAGCCGAAGATGACCTGAAATATGTACAAAAACTTGAAGCTCAATTGAACCATGCCTATCAATTGGCCCAGACAATGGCCGCCAAAAGAAATCTAGCCAACAAAGAGAGACATGATAGAAAAGTAAAGACTCAAGAGCTTAGACCTGGAGACCGTGTGTTGTTGCGAAATTTAGGATTGTATGGTAAACACAAAATTGCTGATTGATGGCACTGTCTTCCCCATGTCATAGTTGGAAAGCTGGATGATTTGCCAGTGTACAAAGTGCGCCCAGAGAATAACTCCAAAGCTGTCAAGACCATGCACCGTAACCACTTGCTACCTATTGGTCAAGTTATAATTGAGGCTGAACCCACTGAGATTGATTCCCCTGGACCAGTGACTCATGCTGCTGCAAGAAAGAAACAGAGTCAGACTGCCTTCGTGGTTGCCAATTTAAGACTTTCCCCGCAGCAGGCCCAGAATGATAGTGACAGCCCGTCTAACTCGGATGACAGTGAGTGTGATAATGCCTATTATCCCTCATATGAACTGAGTCAGTTGTTTCGTGGAAATCCTATGTTGAATTATGGGGATGAAGCTGGGCCTTCTGGACTGCCTAACACCCTGGCATCATCCTTGGAACCAATGCTCCCTGAAGGTGAAGTGCAAAGTATCACATCTGAGGATGCTGAGTCTTTGTGTATCGTGGAACTGTATGATTTGCCTGAAGGAGAGGCTGATGGTATGAGTCTTTCTGGTGACATGCCAAAACTTGAGGAACACTATGCAAGTGCTGAAAACCCTCCTTCAATGCCAGAGTGTCTTCAAAATGAGCCAAGTGTTGTAGAAATAGAGACTACAGAGCAAGGGACTGACAGTGCTCCCAGCTTGGACATTCCCCTTCATGCAGAGGCACCCCTCACAAGTGATGAAAGCTCCAAGACCATTGCTGAAAGTACAGAGACTGTGGTTGTTCACCCCAGAAAGACTGACTGAGCTGTCAAGCCAGTGGTGCGCTTCAGTTACGATTACCCCGGGAGGCCAGTGGATTTGCCTCTCAATGTAGTCCACAAAGGTGTCTATGTCTCTCAGAGCTCACTGCCCAAATTGAGCTTGACGGCCCATTCCAGGTTACTTGTCCTGCCCTCTCACCATGGTGCCCCTGCCCCATCCAACCCCAAGTTACTTGATAAGGAAGGGCCCCCTCTTGCATTGTTTAGAGTACAAGAAGTTATTATATGATTTTGTATAGTAATGTTCAATTTACCTGTGTGAAATATGCATAATGTATTGTCAGAATGGAAATTTTATAGTGGAGTACATTGAAATGTATAGTAAAGTGACAAATTATGCCAATTGATGAATCAGATTGTACTTGTATAGCATGCTAATGGTATAAATATCTTGCATATGTTGCATTTTCAATGTTATGATGGTACAGACTTGACGCGGATGCCAAGTTTTCCCAGGCAGGGAAGGGTGTAACCTCCCTACAAATGGGGGTTCCCAAAAAAATCTTCCTTGAGCTTGCCTAAATGCTCACTGCCAGGCTGGTGTCCTGCGTTTTAGCAGTTTAAATGTGATTACAAGAGCTTGTATAGCCTCTGTGTACTGTCTCTTTAAGAGCTACCTAATTACAGCTTAAGTAATCTGAGAGGGAGCTCTGTTGAAAGATGTAACTATTTACTGAAAATCATTTAGAGTGATAATGATAATCTAGTTTGTCTAACCTGCTTTCTTTGTAGCAAGGACTGTTTTGTTTGTCTCCACTATCTTGGTCCTGGACTGCAAATTGGACCAAACAATACTGGTGGGACCTAAAATGTAGCCAGACTACAGGAGCTGTCTGAATTCAAAATCTGTAGGAACTTTAGTTTGGAGCTTTTTTTTCGCACCTTTTTTGCAACTGAAGGGGGAGCTCTTGCTTTGACTGACAGCCAAATCAGCCAACCAGATCTTTTGGATCTTGGGGAAGTCCCGAGCTGCTTGCAGTTTTCAGTTTGAACTAAGCTGGAAGCTGAGCAAGAAGGAGCTGAAGTGTTTCTGAGCAGCAACCCTGAGTGGATTTGCATGGGAGAACTCTGAAAAGGCTAAGTCTTTGGCCTGCATGCCGGTGTGCTGCTTCTGAGAGGGAGAGAAGAGAATTATTTTGGACTAAATCCAAGTTTGTGTGACTAAAGTAAGCTACTGAAGTGGGCCAGGCTCAACCTGAAGAAGACCGAATATTTCTGCTGAATGCGACCGGCCTGTCAGGAGTTCCAGCTACCCCTAAGCTCCCGGTATGTGCAGAGACTTTGCGATTGTGCCTGGGGAGTGCTGTGCCTGGTACAGTAGAATTCCCGTACATGTAAATGTGCTATGAGCTGCTAGTGGGTTGTGAGTTAGTTCCCCACTGTGTGAACTGTGTTCTGCTTGCTGGAAGCTATATCCAGCCCAAAATGGACTGCTTCTGAACTTGTCTCCATGCGGTCTGGGCTTTGCCAGACTGGCCCAGCCAGACTACCCACTGCACAGAGAAGCCATCGATGAGAGACCTGCCTGGGGATCAGCCCCCTGCTCCACACTTGAACAGGAACAACGCCTCTGCAACTTGGGTGGGCCCTGCTTCTCCTGGCATTCCAGATCAACCACCTGCAGTCTCGATTTTCGTCCAGCCTGTGTCCAGTCTTGGGTATCGTGAGTAAATACCAGGGTAGCTCCCTACAACAACAGCTTAATCTGAGTGTGTTATCTGATTGTCTTGTTGTTTCGTTTCCTTTACGACCTGACCCCTCTGGCTCCGGATTACAAATAGTGTGTACTGTGCATGTTGTGTTTTCCATCACAGGGCCCCAACCAGCTGCAATCCCGGGCAACGGTCTTGGCTAGCCCTTCTCTTCTACACCTGGGTACCCAGAGGTGGACTGTGTGGGGGGACTCAAAGCGCATGCATAACTGCTTGATTGATATAACCTTAAAAGCTAATTAACCTGATTTTGCCCCTCCCTTGTTCAAGTCCCCTGAATAAATCAGATCTCACTTTTTCTGCATGTAATCTGACTGTGGTTCCAGTTTGTGCTCAAAGTACTGTACTGTTGCTATTTGCTGTGCTTAACCTTGTTTTACAGGGGGTTTTCAGGGTCAAGCCAGAGGAACCAGCCCTGGTGGGAAATGCAAACAGTGTGGGTACTTGTGTGATGTACCAGGGGTATTGTGAAAGTGATTATTGTACAGTGTCGAGGCCACTAAAGGGGAAAGAGGGGGGGTTACAGTGTCCCAGAGGGCTGTTCCCAGGTTAGCTTGACTACTACCAATCCTGAGCTCCATGTGGAGGCACCCATTTCAGAACTCAGGCCCCTTAACCTGCTACTAGCCAAGCAGGCAGGGGTAGTAGCCCTAGGGATAGTGCCACCTAGGGGTTACACTCTACCTCTAGATA
Organism: Neoceratodus forsteri; assembly: GCA_016271365.2. Taxonomy (NCBI): domain Eukaryota; kingdom Metazoa; phylum Chordata; order Ceratodontiformes; family Ceratodontidae; genus Neoceratodus; species Neoceratodus forsteri. Next base: position 1,476,211,546 of record CM057453.1, on the reverse strand, counting down.
TTTGCTCAATCCTGTCTTCCAGTTCTCTAACCTGCCTCCTTCATTCTTACACATTCCCATCCTGCACCTTCCCCTCTCTCCCCTCACTTCTGACTTGATAACTCTTCCTATACTATCACCACCGCCCCCTTTTCTCTACATGTGCTCCTCTTCTACTTTCTCCCCCCTTTCTCCTTGTTCTACCTGTTTCTCCTCCTCTATTTTCTCCCCCTGACTTACCCCATGTCTCCATCTTTTGCCTATCCTTTTCCACAACTTTGCCTACTGTTTCCATCCCTCTTATTCCCCTGTTTTCTCTCTAACCTCCCCATTGTGGGGTTCATGCATCCCGAAAGGGAGGGTTGGCTCATCAGTCTTCCCTTCTCCTCTCCATTTGTGCTGTTCTGTCCCATGTGAATATTTATGCTTGCACCTCTTTTTATTCCCCTACTTTCCACCAGCCTTCCCCTTTGCAGGGTTTATGCATCCCGAAAGGGAGGGTTGGGCCCATTAGTCTACCCTACTCATTTCCATTTGTGCTGTACTCTCTCATTTGTATATTTATGCTGGCTCCTTAGCTCCTATATGGTTGCAAATAGGTTTGTACATAAATTGTGTGTATCTATTTTATTATGTGTTCCCAATCTCTTGTTTTGTATTATCAGAACTTCATATGATTGATTTACTATATAATTCTTCTCATGTTTGATTTACTGTAAGTCAAATTTCTGATGTTATGTAACTGTAGCTTACATCTTGTATGTTCTACCAATTTTGCATATCTCCTGTACTTACTGTTGGTACGCCCCCTTCCCTTTCCCCAGGACACGCCTGGAAATGAGCTCTTGCAGCTCAGTGTGTCTTTCCTGGTGAAACTTTTTCAAATAAATAAATAAAAATAGAACTAAATCATCCCATTCCAAGGCAAAAATAGGGGACTTGAGAGGAGCTGACTTTGATAAGATGGCTAACAGAGTTAAGCTAGCCCTGGCAAGAAGAAATACAGGTGAGGGGATACAGACAAAGTGGGCAAGCATTAAGGATGCAATACTTGAAGTAACATCCCATTGTGTTAAAGAGAAAAGAAAGAGCAAAAGAAGGAGGAAACCACTTTGGTTCTCAGAAACAGTAGCAGAAAAGGTCAGAGTCAAAAGGCTGTCCTTCAGGAAATATAAGGGAATGCAGCAGGACGAAGATAGGGAGGCATACCAAACTTCCCTAAGGGAAGCAGGGAAGGCAGGCAAAGGCCCAACCTGAGGCAACACTAGCATGAACAGAAAAAGAAGGGGACAAGACTTTCTATAGATACATTAGTGAAAGGAGAAACTCCAGAGAGGGTATTCCTAAGATCAAAGGGGGTAAGAGGGAGTGTGTGGAGGAGGGCCAAGGAAAAGCATCTATCCTAAATAGATACTTCTGCTCAGTATTTACTGAGGAGAAGTTAGGGCAGGGCCCACAGCTCAGCACCCTGGACATGGGGGCTGTGTGCACTAGTCCCTTCACAAAAGAAAGGGTCTTACAAGAGGTCGCTAAGCTCAGAGTGGACAAGCAACTTGATGGCATACATCCCAGGGTACTAAAGGAGCTAAGGGTGGAACTAGCAGAGCCATTATCAGAACAGTTTAGTGAGTCTCTGAGCACAGGAGAGGTCCAAGAAGACTGGAGAAGGGCTCATGTGATCCCACTCCACAAGAGTTGCAGCAGGGAGAAGGCAGAGAACTCCAGATCAGTCAGTCTTACCTTAGTAGTGGGCAAGATTATGGAGGCACTCCTTAAGGAAAGGATAGTGCAACACCTGGAATCCATAGGAGCACAGGATCCAAGACAGCATAGGTTTACAGCAGGAAGGTCCTGTCAAACTAATCTTATAGATTTCTTTGACTGGGTAACCAGAGTGGTGGACCAAGGGGGTGCAGTTGATGTCACCTACCTTGACTTCAGCAAAACTTTCGATACTGTTCCACATAGAAGATTGATTAATAAGCTGGGTAGGCTCGGGGTGGGTCAGAAGCTGGTCAGCTGGGTGGCAAACTGGTTGGTGAGCAGAAAACAGAGAGTGGTGGTAAATGGAATACAGTCAGAAGAGATGCAGTTCACAAGTGGGCTACCTCAGGGATCAGTCCTGGGGCCAGTCCTCTTCAATATCTTCATCAGTGACATTGCAGATGGACTGGAGTGTAAGGTTTGTCTGTTTGCCAATGACACCAAGATCTGCAATAGAGCAGATGATCCAGATGGGGTGGGCAGAATGAGAAGAGATCTGGATAAACTGGCAAAATGGTCAGAAGAGTGGCAACTGGGGTTTAACGCAAAAAAGTGCAAGATGATGCACATAGGGAAGAAACACTGAAGCCACCTATAGGTTGAGAGGAGTTGCTGGCAATCACAAGGAAAGAAAGCGACTTGGGCATCATCATCACAGATGACCTGAAATCATCCAAGCAGACCACTAAAGCAGCAGATAAGGCTAGAGGGATGTTGGGGTGTATTAGTAGGGGTATCGCAAGTCGTAAGAGGGAGATAATAATCCCTCTTTACAAGACACTGGTTAGGCACCATCTGGAGTACTGCATTCAGTACTGGAGGCCGCATCTGCACAAGGACATTAACAAAATGGAGGCAGTCCAGAGAAGGCCAACAAAAATGGTGCAGGGACCGCATCAGAAAACATATGAGGACAGATTAACGGAGCTCAATATGTATACCCTAGACCAAAGGAGAGAGAGAGAGGTGATATGATCAAAACATTCAAACATTTTAAGGGCATTAGCAAGGTGAGAGTCTAACATGTTTCAATATAAGAAAAATAGCAGGACACAAGGACACAGCGTAAGATTAGTGGGAGGCCGATTAAGGGGTAATGCAAGGAGGTTCTTTTTCACAGACAGGGTGGTGGATGCATGGAACGGCCAACCTCAGGAAGTGGTGTATATGAATACAGTGCAGGGCTTCAAACAGGCATGGGATAGACACAAATGAGCAATACAGATGCGTATGAATAGATAGACCATTGACAGAGTACAGGTCTATGGCACATTCATAAGGTAGAAAAAATGGGCAGACTGGATGAGCCTTGCGATCCTTATCTGCCATCAACTTCTCTGTTTCTATAAATAAATAACATGAGACTGTATGTCAGATAAGCTGTCCTCTGGTGCTTTGTACTGATTGGCTGAAATAATGGATATGATTTTTAGTGGAAGATATATGTAGAGATTAGCAGGGTGTAAAGTTGCTGAAATTTGCACAGTGAAAAAATCCACAAATTTTGGCAAATTCGCAAAGTTGACGCCATACAAATTGGCTAAATTCACATGGTGAGTCAATGTGAATGGCCAATTTATAGGTGCATCCCAAAGCAAAATGCTTGCTACATTCCCTCCCCCACCCAAAAACAGTAATTTCATTCAGACTTTCAACCCATCCCCTGTTGGCACCCTCCTCCCTCCATGCCCAGGTAAATTACATGCTGCAGTGCTGCACAGAGTCAGACCAAAAAGTAATCCCTTCCCATATCCATGCACTAAACACACTCCCCCCACCTACCCCACCTGAGTCCCACTGAATACATCAGTTATCAAAGGGTCACATCAAGCACCCTTAGTCCCCCACCAACTCCCCTCTGGTCCCCACCACCCTCTTCCTCCCACCAGCACCCACAAAATCAACCTATAATAAAGAAAACTGTTCCTTGGTGCAGTGTGTCTACTCTGTTCAATGTCCGTGTTGTAACTCGAATGAATGAATAATGACGTCTTTGCTCTTAGTAAAACCTGACTGGCTGAATTTTCAGCCAGTCAGGTTTTACTAGGAGCAAAGATATCACCATTCATTCATTTGCACTATTATGAGATGGACACTGAACAGAGCAGATGATGTGCACTGGGAGACCATTCTTTTTATTGCAGGTTGATCTTATGGGTGCTGGTGGTGGAGTGGAGGGTTGTGAGGATCAGAGGGGGGGTTGAGTGGGGACTGGGAGGTGATTGATGTGACACTGTTAATAAGTGACTTATTGGGACTCAGGAGGGGAGCAGGGGACTGTGTCTGGCATGCTTGTGGGGGGAGGATTACTTTTGGTCATGCTCTGAGCAGCAGCACGTTAGTTTGCCAGGGCAGGGAAGAGAGGGTGGCAGCGTGGGGTGGGGTAGGAAGTTGTTTTTTTTACATTTCAATAATGTACTGAAAAAAGTAAAAATCTACCAGCAAAGTTGGTGCATCTGCTGCAAAACTTGCGAATTGTGTATTGCGAATTTCCGTGGATTTGGGCCGACTTCACTGGCAGATTGAAAATTTGCAACATCTCTAGTGGAGATGTCTCATCAGTCTTGTGTGCCAGTCTCCCAGGTTCATGACATAAACTGGGAATTTCAATAGGTGTCATGCAGCCCCTCTCTACAGGACAGGATACCATTTTCCACGGATTCATGCCAACTTTGCTGGCACATTAAAACATTTGCAGCATCTCTAGTGGATATCTCTCATCAGCCTTGTACGGCAGTCTCACAGGTTCATGACATAAACTGAAAATTTCAATAGGTGTAGTGCATCCCCCTCCATAGTACAGGATATCTGTCTGTACGACTTAGTATGACTTTTGCAGTTCCCCCTTGGTACCAATACTCATGGAGAAAAGAGTCATCAAGAGAGTGAAATTACTTGTTTAGGGCTTCAACATGCTGTAAAGGTGAAAGACGGAGAATTTTAGTGTACTCAGCATCCATTTCCTCATAATTGTAAAAAAATACTGTGATTTTCAAGTGTTTTCACTTTGGCATGCTGCTGACTTAAGAACAAACAAAATGAATGGACTCTGAGTTCCACATTTAGTCAAAAACCTAAGGTATATTTTGTTACATTTTTGATCATTGTTATTGCACAGTGAAGTGCCAAGTGTCACTAATGTGTTAGCATTTTAATGCCTTTGCTACTGCCTCGATTGCCTCTTAGAAACATTGTATTTGTGTTTGTTTCACCATGAAAAATGCCCCATTGAGCACTGCTCATTTACAAGGAGGTCCTAGTTAGGACAGGCAGTAGTACAACAACTCAGAAGTACAAAACATATCACAGAGTACAGAGGCAGCAAATAAATACAAATATGCATTACAGTATACACAGAAGGCAGGAAACAGCAAGACATGCACAGTAGTAAAGGTGTATATACTGAGCATTAGACTGATGTAGAAAATTGAAAGACAGATGCAGGAAAAATACAGAGGAAGCAAGTTATGGCAGTATTATCATTAGGGCAAAGTTTCTTTCGGCAAGAACATTCATCCACGCAATGGTTTTCTAGTAACATTTTGAAGGAATTAAGGCTCACCAGAGTACTCAGTTTAAGGGAGGCTTGAAGTTTATTCCAATAAGTGGGGGAATCCAACTGAGTGCCATTTTGCCAAAGTTGGATAGTGCCTGGGGGATACCTCTAGGAATATTACACTGGTCATCCTTAGATTATACTGGCATGAGTGCCTGTGGAAGAAAGCCATGATATATGGTGGCAGGGTACTTTGCAGTGCCTTGTACAACCAGTAGTACAACTTTTTTAGCCATCTAGTGGGACCAAGGGCCAGCCAATTGCTTTGTATGAGGTGCAGTGATGAGTTCCAGCGGGTAGGCTGGTAATGAATCAGAGTGCTAATAAAAGACAAAATGAGTCTGAAGGACTTGGAAAAATCTAACCAAAGAAAGATTGATAAAACTATAAAAAATGAATCCAACTCTCAGAAACAATTAGTTTCTAGTGATACTAATAATTCAAGTAATCATAAATTGATGGACTTTGCAGAGATAAGGAAATAAAACCAATAACTTATTTTCTCTTATATTTAAGTAGGGACATTGCTGGTCTTAAGAGTAATGGGTATGCTGCTAACTTGATGCTCATGGAGCAATTAGTCATTTTTAGAATCGTTTTAGACGCTATTAGGGAAGATTCAGCAATTCAAGGTGCTCAAATGGATGACGTCCATAAAATGTGTAATTCAGCCTATTCTCCAAAAGAATATTCATTTTAGTGTGTGATGATCTGGAGTTAAAGAATATTCTAAACATACCAGATTGTAGTACTTTATTGATAAGCTGACATCACGAGTAGTTCAGATGAAAATGAAGAAAACATCCAAAAAAGAAAAAGGGGGGGGGGTAAAAATAAATCCACAGGGACCTTAAATGTAGCTGGCCATCTCCAAAGATACTGAATGCAATGGATTCATCATCTAACCATGGCAAAAATAATGATATTACTTCTGGTCAGGATTCAGGGTCTAGCATCCCCGAAATGTCAGCCGTTAAGAAACACTAGCCGCAAAATTACAGAACATTCAAGCAGATTTGAGCTTCCTTAAGGAGGACTGGAATCAGTTCCTTAGTAAAATTACGGACTGACAAGGGCCAAAATGTATTCCTTGCAGTAAAAATATGCTGCTGGGGGGGGCAGTTGGGATGGAAACCCTAACATAACATTTTCCTACTTTTGTGGCATTAAGTTACCCTAACTAGTGCATTAACAAAGTTTTTTGCAAAGAATATATAAATATATATACACTTATATATGAACAAATAAGTCAATTTTCAGTTCCAGAGCTTTGCATTAACTATTGGCCACCGATAAGTGCATTTTCTTTTTAGTCAGGTAGGACCTTAATCCATCGGATATGGGACTTCCGGCATCACTACGATATCCCAATACTCGTTTACCCAACACCCTGTAGCCCGATGCCAGAATCCTGAAACCGCAAATCCCGACAGTGGGATTTTCCCCCCTCCCCTCCCGGAGTTTGTTACCTTAAAAATCCCACTGTTGGAATTTTGCATTTCAGGATTCTGGCATCGGGCTACAAGGTGTCGGGCAAACGAGTGTCGTGATATCGTAGTATATCTGGACTTCCAGTATTATATACTGGAGTACATGCTGTCATGGCAGCATTGCTAATGCATTCCACCACTTGGAACCCAATGATGCATAATTTGTTTGTACTATAGTGTGGATCCCGAATGGTGAACAAACATTTTTTGTCCTTGCTGATGTCTCGTCACCAGGAATTTGGATAACCAGGCATTTTCCTGGTTTGCATGCTGGTTAGACAGCCTTCTTAATCCTGTTTATCACTATAAACCTGATCATATATGCAGGTTTTGCTCATGTTACCTGTGTAATTCTGCAGTATTAGTTTTGGGTATACATTTTTCCAGGCTTTTCTGTTATATGCACCTTTTTAACATTTTGTAAAGTTGACTAATTATATTCCTGTGTATGTATTAGGGTTTGTTTACCACAATTTTCTCTCTTTGTTATTTTGTAGTTTCTCTCTATGTATTTTTGTATTGAAATCTTTATAATGGCTATTTATCTGAACAATAAAAAATAATCTATTCCAGTACAAAATGTAGGCAAATCTCTTTCAGCATTAGATCAAATTTAGCACCTTATCTTTGCCCACTTTTGTCATTCTGAAAAATAAGTCAACTTGACACCTAATTTGTCTGTTGTGCATTTTTAATGTACAAGGGTACTCAAGTAACAATGTTTAATTAGAGTAGACACAAACTAACCATGCATTCCATGGTGAATTCCAATCCGCCGACAGCTACATCGTGATTAATTACAAGTTAACTCAGCAAGATGCTACACATGGTAAGAGCCCAGTTATTTGGTCCTAGTCCCAAATGAGTGAAAATAAAATGTATTAGAAAATGGGCTTTTTATTTGGAGGCATCTGATTGGCTGGTACCCATTCCACAGGGGTACATTAACTTTCAATAGATGCCCACCAAATAAAAAGTGCCATCCTGATCCTGCCTTATTACCAGCCAAGATTCCTTGTGCCCAGCCTGCTTCCTCATTGGCTGAAGCACCGGGCACACATTTTAAACTGCCGCCATTTTTTTTCACTAGTTAGCAAGTACATGCCCCCCCCCCCACTACCACCACAACCACGAAATAACAGTCACTAAACTCGCAGTTGCCTAAATGAAGTGAAAAAACAAACATTATTTCTAAAATAAAAATCAGTTGTGGGGATAGGCTGCACCACACTGGTAACCTAAACCAGCACTGCTTCTGATGCCAGTCGGTCAGCTCTCGACTCCTCTGCTGACCAAAGCTGAATAAGTGTAAATGGAGCATATTTATGGGGGGAAAAAAACACTGCAGTATTTCATCTATGGTCGGGTACTGTATGAGCATTTTATTTCCCCAACAGCACCTAATTTAAAATGTATGTCTCCTCACCCTGATCTCGTGCCCATTCTCCAGATGCTGCCCGCCCGCTCTGCTGCTTAGCAGCTCCTGCTCCACAGGCTGCTCAGTTCTGTCATCTGATCCATGGCAGGTCACAATTACGTTGACAAACTGGAGAGGAAAATAAAAGAAACACAGGTACTTCCAGATCCTAGTAGATCATTGCTACGGCTCCTGATGTCCCGGTCGGCGCTGCCAAAGTCCCGCTCAAAATCCACTACTCGTGCCTGTTTGCACAATGTCAATGCGATACACCCACTGCATAAAGAATAAATGAAAAAAAAAGAAAACTACACCAGAATGTTATTTTAACATTAAAAGAAAATTAGAAGTGCAGTGTCGACCCTTCCTGTCCCTCCTTACTGTACTTCCAGCATGCATGCACGCAGGAGGTGACGGCCACATCTTACCAAGCCCAGTACTTTCAGAAATACAAAAAGGTACGATGCAAACATAAATACAAAATAAAACAAACTGTTAAAAAACAATTGCAAGCACTGCATGTATATGCATGTGTGGGAAGGGGTACCATGACAACTAATCGCAATAGACAGTACAGAAGCTGACATGGGACAAAACTCTCTGGATCAAAAAAAAAAAGCAAGCAGAGGAACTATTTTTTTTACAAAATAAATAAAACACTTAAGATATTTAACTTTTTAACATGAAAATCATTTACAAAATATAGTGGCCCATTTTCTAAGCACAATAATACCCTCCAGGGTGGGCGGTATGGGCAATACCGGACCTTCCTGGGGCTATAAGGCCCTCCGCCTGCAGCGTTGGGCCTCATTTTGCCCTTGGACAGTTCGGTATTGCCCAATACCACCCACCCTGAAGGGTATTATTGCTTACTTACCTTCTTGTACATACTGTAGCACTTTAGTAGTTAATACGATGGGAATTAAAACATCTGGGGCCACATACACAGTTGATGGCAACATAAATTCGGGGTGCAGAGAGGCACCCTGCTGTACCGCCACCAAAAAAATGCCATGCACAAAGCTCTGACTCACCTGCAGGGGAAGGAGTCTCCTCCAGCAGCTAAGCTACAATACAGATGTAGCCAACAGATGCTAGTGGGCACAAACAGAGTGCACCATGCATGGAGATCTGGGCAAGGCACATGCTCCTCCATGCCCAGGGTTTGTGGTTAGAGGTACTCTCATCATAGTCTTACCCTTTTGCGGGCAACCTGTACCTTTGGGCCTTCTTGTGGACCGTGGGTTGTTTCACTGTTTGGTCCTCCACTGGCCTACATTAGTAGTTCAGTTCTTCTGCCACCCACTTTCCCAAGATATTTTGAATCACTGGAATCTAGTGGTGATCCCATCCCTGGCACCATTCCTCTGTGCCATCCTTTCACAGGTAGTAGTAGTAGTAGTAGTAGTAGTAGTAAATCATTTTTTATTCACAGTGAATAAAAGGATACATTCAATTGAGCAAAGCTCATTTTCAATGAAGTTCCATGTCACAAATAAGTTAAAATGAGTTTCCACATCAAAAAAAAACATAACATCTAATCACTAAAACTTTCACAGGTACAGTTCTTAGATTTCTGTCCATTGACAGTGACTGCAGCCTAGTGATGTACAACTGTCCCTCTCCTTCCCCAAGTAAAATTATTTTCAGTAGTTCTAAAGCTTGGGAGCATGCAGGCATGCCACAGGATTGTTGGGGCTTGGCATGCCTCTGAGCATGGCACTGCAGAGTTTGCATTTCATCCCCCAACCTGTTATAGCACAGCAGGGCGCAAAGTCCAGCAGCGGTGCAAAGGCATCATTCTAACCATTTTGGCCCACTACATTGTACCTACGTATAGGGTCACTGACTCATTCTGAACAAACTCCTTTGAGTCACTCTAGAAAGATCCACAGACAGTTTGAAACTGCTGTCAGAAAACAGTTAATGCAGCAGTATGGCAACATTTTCTTTACATAATATTATGTGCAGTTAGCATAATTAATACCCATTTTTCTTTCCTTTTTGTTTTTTGTGATACATTTTCTTTATCCTCAACTGCAGTGCTTCCTCACTACTCCTGCTTTGGTCTGCTGCTGCCAGGGCCTCTGCCCCTTGATACATCTCATCAGTGTCCTGAGCTCCACTTTATATCCAACTGACTCTGCTGACTGCTACTCAAGAGGCTGTCTTATTACAGTTTATCATCCCTACTGCTGTCTCTGTTCATACCATCTTGAAAACTATAACACCATCGATACTTGACCCCCACCTATGCTCTCCTTGGTTATAACTTAATCTGCAAGCATAGGGCTTCTTCTAAAAGGAGCAGGGGTGTCCTGCTCTATTTTAAGGACCGCCTAAGCCTAACTATCCATTTCTATTTGCCCCAGTCTCTCACCCCTATGAGTACATTCATTCTGTACTTCTATTGGGCAACTCAAAGAAACCACATCTAGTGTGTGGATACAACCCATTATAGATCGAGGGAGCACTCCTTTCCTTTGTGTGTGAGATGCATTCTGTGAAGAAACATAGAAAAATAGAAATTAGGGGCCAGCATAGTGATGCAGTCATAGTGTTACTGCTCACCATGTCAGTGACCTGGGATTGGGTGTGATCTTGGGTTGCAGGGGGCTGGCCGGGGGGAGGGGGGTAAGGAGAGAATGAGCATCTGATGGACTGCTGTCCTGTGCTGGGCAGGGAAGCATATTCCCATCAGATGACTGCCACCAGGTGGAGACCTAGTGCCAGTGTGGGTCTGAGGGTGGAACAGGAATGGAGGGAGCTGTGGTACTTCTGCAGCATGGGTGCATGCCACTCTGCACCGCTGCAGGGATCGGGTCATAAATAGGAGGAAAAATGGTGATGCAGGTGTGTAAGATGCCCTGTGCACTGACCCCCCACCTGCTTCACCGCTAGGAACCTTGAAGTCGAACCACTTGATGTGTTTCTTCGGGGAGGGGGAGGGCGGCCCCCCTCCTCACCCCACAATGGGGTTAATCCATGGGGGTTTGTTGACCAACAGGTAATGTCCTGCTAGGTGGGAGACGGTGGGAGCGGCAGAGACAAGGTCGAAAGGAGCCTTGCCTACCTCAGCCAAAACAGAAACAACTTTGATTTGAAAAAACCAAAAAAAAAAAACTAGACATTGTCAGCAGAAAGGGAATGCTTGACCCACCTAGTCTGTCAAGATGTTTCCTACCTTGTCTGTCTCTGCAGACCCTAACTGGTCTCCATCAGTGCTCCCTCTACCTTGCCTGTTTACTAATATTCCCCTATGTCTATTCCATGCATGCGGGTACCTCCCAACTGTTTCATCTCCACCACTTTTGCTGGCAGTCTGTTCCAGGCATCTACCACCATTTTGGTGTAGTACTTCCTCACATCCCTCTTAAACTCCCCCCATCCAGCTTCACTGCATGCCCCCCTGGTTCTGCTGCTCTTTCTCATTTGACAGACTTCCCTCCTGCACACTGTTTACCCCTGTGAGTTACTTGTAGGTCTGTATCATGTCCCCTCTTGCCCACCTCTCTTCCAGAGTATACATGTTGAGATCCCTCAGTCTCTCCTCATAAAGCTTTTGGTGCAACCCCTGCACCATTTTAGATGCCCTCCTCTGGACTGCTTCCACCTCATCTGTATCCTTCTGAGGTGTGGCCTCCAGAAATGGACATAATACTCCAGGTGGGGTCTCACCAGTGAGTGATAGTGGAAACACCACATCTCCCCTCCTGCTGAAGATGCCCTTCCCTGTGCACCCCAGCATCCCACTAGCCCTACCCACTACTTTGTTACACTGCTTTGCTACTTTGAGGTCATTAGTTATGATAACCTCAAGGCCCCTTTCCTGCTAAATGACTGTCATTACCGCCTCCCCGCCATCATATACTTAGCTTCTGGGTTCCTATACCCTAGATGCATGATTTTGCATTTTTTGGCATTGAACCCCAACTGCCGTGCTCTTGGCCACTGCTAGAGTTTCCCATCTCTCTTGAGTGTTCACCCTATTACAGAGTATCATCTGCAAAAAGTCATACCTTCCCTTCCAGTTCTTCTGCAATATCACATATGAAAAACCTGAAGAGAACTGGTCCCAGTACTGAGCTCTGCGGCACCCCACTGGTCACTCTCCCATCATTAGAGTGAGTGCCATTAACTACCACCCTCTGATGCCTATCCGTTAACCAGGTTTTTAACCCAGTTCACCACTTTGGATCCCACCTGTAGGCTGCTCAGTTTCTTTATTAGTCTCCTGTGCGACACAGTGTCAAAGGTCTTGTTAAAGTCCAGGTTGACCACAGCCACTGCCCTCCCCTGATCTTTTTCCCAGGTCAGTCAGTCAAAGAAATCAATCAGATTCATCTGACGTGACCTCCCTCCTGTGAATCCATACTGCCTGTGGTCTTACAGCCCACTGGGTTCAAGATAATCTACCAGCCTTTTCTTTGGCGGGGTTTCCATTAATTCCCCCACCACCGAAGTGAGACTGACAGGCCTATAGTTGCTAGCCTCCTCCCTGCTGCCGCGTTTATGTAGAGGACCATGTCTGCTCTTCTCCAGTCCTCCAAAACCATGCCCATTTCTAGTGAACTGTTGAATAAGGCCATCTGTGGGGCAGCTGGTACCTCCATGAGTTCCTTTAGTACTCTTGGGTGCATCCTATCCAATCCCATAGCCTTGCCTACCTTAGGAGCTGCAAGTCCTTCCAGGACCCTTTCCTCTGAAATGGGCCTGTATCCACTTTCCCCCACTTTGTTCCTGCCGCTCCTTGGTGGTCCACCCCCCACCCACCCCCCATTGGAAAGACTGAGCAGTAGTACCTGTTTAGGATGGCAGATTTTCTTGGTTCTCTTCCGTGCAGTCTCCCCCTGCCATTCTCCTTATTCTCACTTTCCCTCCCCTTGCTTTTCTCTTCTCACTTGTTTACATGAAGAAAGCTTTATTCCCCTTTAGCTACCTTTTTGTCCATCCTTTCCTCTGTCTGTGCCTTTGCTCCTCTCACAGCCTTTCCTGCTCCCATCTGTTCTACTTGGTACCCATCCCTTTCCTCCTCTGTCTGTGCTTTGTATCTTAAATGCCACTCTTTTTTCCACCACCTTGTCCTCTTCCCTAGAGAACTATAACTGTCTGTTTTTATGCTTCCTTGTGTGTGTGCAAGAAACATTTTGATAGGACTAACGGCATTTGCAAAAGTGTGTCACTGCCAAGCCAACTGCAGATCAAGCTGCAGTGGGCTCGGAGTACAGATCAATGACCAGGCACTCTGGTTGTGACACTAGTACTTGCTGGCTGGACGGAAACTTTGTGTAGTTGAAAAGGCCGAAGCGCTCCAATGAGAAAGCACGTCGATCCTTTCATTTGCATAATGCCAGCCACTGATCAGCTTTATTAAAGAGCAAGTGTTTTCAGTATTTGTTTTGTGTGTTTCTGTTTTGGTATGTGGTTCTGGTGCAGAGAATATTTCAATTGTAGCTTGGTTGGTAGATGTTCTTTATTTTCTGGGAAGTTCAAATTCTGCCATTCATGGAGTCGTAGTGGTGCTCCGAGTCAGTCAGTGCAGACAATTGTGCTTTATTGCCGAACGGAGATTTACGTGAGTGGGGGGTAGCAGTGTAAGCTTGCCTTTGTGAACAGATATCCACTAAAAATGTGTGTGTCTGTTTTTTTCAGGTTCTGACCTTGTGCAGACCCTCTGTCCTTGCTGCTCCATAATCTGGGGGGGAAGTGAATTGTTGCTTCCCTTGGTTTTACAGTCCCCCCCCCCACTGCTAGTTTAAATGCTCATCCAAGTAGCATTTACACCTCCCACTAAGGACTGTGGTCCCCTTTCTGGAAGGATGCAGGACATCCCTGCTATATAGGCCCATATCCTTCCAGCTTGGTTCCCATTCCCCAGTGTAGCTGGATATATTATGATCTGCTGAAACTTGATCCCCCGACACTCACAGTCCCAGTGCCGGGCTCCCAACACATGGTTGGCCAACACTGGGATTATGCCCACAGCAGGGCTCTGTGTATGTTTCGGGGCGGGGGCTTCACCCCCACCCCTCTGAACTTTAGGATTCTAACTCCACCATGGGCATAATACCGATGTTGGGCAACCATGTGTCAGGAGCCCGGTGTCGGGATTCTGAACGTCAGATGAGCGGGTTTTGAGACGTTAAATGGGTACTGTGTAGCCAAAGTCCTCCTCCCTGCACTATGCCTTCAACCAATTTGTTAAATGCCATGGTGTGGATTGCCCTATCCTCTCCCTGGCTGTGCACAAGTAACACCTTGGCAAAAGCTACTGTGCATACCACCTGTTTGAGGTCCTTCCCCAGCTCCCTGAAATTACCCTGCACTACCCCTACTCTGTCCCTTGCCAGGTAATTTGTTCCCAGGTTGGAAATGACATCTAGCTCCCTCCCATCCCCTGCTGCCCTACTGATCCTCTGGATATGCTCTCCATCCCCTTCAAACCGAAGCACCTCTCAGGCACTTCACCTTGCTCCCCCTTCCTCCCCCCACTCCCAAGTCTGTCTTCCTATCAATAGAGTCATCCATCCACCAGCAGCTTGCTTCCTCCTTTGCTGGGGGCCTCTTCCTCCCTCCTTGGGGCCTTCATTTCTGAGGACCCCCACTTCCTCCCTTCCCACTGCTGCAAGTGCCTCCTTTCAGCTGCCCTGTGCTGCCAGTATGGCAAAGGAATTCTACAGTGGTATAGGCTGATGGGCATGTACCCTTCCCACCACCCCCACCCACCTGGAGCCCACCAAGGTCCATCTGCTCTCCCTTACTGCCTAGGCATCCTCTGGGGGAACCAATGGCAGACTTGGTGGCACCTGGATGGGCAGAAGGTCCTCTACATCCATGCCAGTTTTGCTGGAATCCAGCAACTTCTGCCCTCAACCCAGAGAGGCAAGTACAAATGGAGCAGCACCTCAGTCTCCAGGATGTATCCCGAAAGACTGCAACCCCACACATGTTGCATTGCACCACTCCCTTGATCTTTCCTTCCTTTGTATTTGTGTATTTAAACTTCTCTGTCCCCTGCTGCCTCCTTTCTATTCCCACTGCATTCCTGTCACTTGTCTGAAACTTGTTATCCTAACCTAGATTGGGTGTCTGTTGTTTTTCCTTTTCTAACCCACCTGCCGGCACCTAGCTTGTCTTGGGTGTCTACTACCCTTACCCACTTTTCTGATCTTTATTTGTTATCCTACCCTAGATAAGGTGCCCCTTATTTTCCCTTTTCTGACCCTCCTTCTTGTTCCCACCTTACCCCCTTTGGTTCACAGTTCTCATACCCTATGAATGCATAGAAACATAGAAACATAGAATTTGACGGCAGATAAGGACCGCTTGGTCCATCTAGTCTGCCCATTTTCCTACCTAACAGATAAGCTGCAGATCCTAGTTAATCAACAGCTTTACTTCCTCTTACCCACCCCTAGGACTGCCTTATGCCTGTACCATGCATTCTTGAAGTCCCCCACTGTTCTTGACTCCACAACCTCCTCAGGGAGGCTGTTCCATGCATCCACAACCCTCTCAGTGAAAAAATACTTCCTCACATTACCCCTGAGCTGTCCCCTCTATCTTCAAATTGTGCCCCCTTGTTCTTGCACATCTCTTTTCTGGAAGATGCTACCCTCTTGGACTTTGTTAATTCCCTTGAGGTACTTGAAAGTTTCTATCATGTCCCTCTCCCTTCTTTCCTCAAGAGTATACATATTAAGCTCCCTTTAGTCTTTCTTCAGTATGTCTTCTGGTGCAGACCCTGCACCATTTTGGTTGCCCTCCTCTGGACAGCCTCCACTCTGTCTATGTCTTTGCGAGATGGGGTCTCCAGAACTGCACACAGTACTCAGATGGGGTCTCACCAACTGTCTGTACAGAGGGATAACAACTTCCTGTTTTCTACTATTGATGCCTCTTCCTATGCATCCCAGTATCCCTCCAGCCTTCCTTACTGCCTTCTCACATTGCTTGCCCACCTTTAGGTCACCTGATATAATTACCCCAGGTCCCTTTCTATTTTTACTGTTGTCAGTATCTCACCCCCATTGTCGCTTCCCCTGGGTTTTGTTTCCCATGTGCATTATCTTGCACTTCTTTGCATTAAATCTGAGCTGTCATACATTTGACCATTCCTCCAACCTTGCCAAGTCCTTCTCATCCTTTCCACTCCATCCTGTATCAACCCTGTTGCAGATCTTTGTGTCATCTGCAAAGAGACATACTTTTCCTTCCAGTTCCTCTGCAATGTCACTTATAAAGACATTAAAAAGGACCGGTCCCAGTACTGAACCCTCCGGTACCCCACTAGTAACCCTCCTTTCTTCACTGTGTACTCCATTTACTACTACCCTTTGTGTCCTATTGTCTAGCCAATTTTTTATCCAGGCTACCACCTTGGGACCCATTCCAAGGCTGGCTATCTTGTGTATTAATCTTTTGTGGGGGACTGTATCAAATGCCTTGCTAAAATCTAGGTAGGCCATGTCCACAGCCCCTCCCTGATCTACTACTTTTGTCACCCAGTCAAAGAAATCTATTAGGTTCGTCTGACACGACCTTCCCATCGTGAATCCATGTTGCCTCGGGTCCTGTGCCCCAATGGCCTCTAGGTACTCAACAATTCTTTCCTTCAGAAGTGATTCCATCATTTTCCCTACCACTGAGGTCAAACTAACTGGTCTGTAGTTTCCTGCCTCTGTCCTGCTCCCACTTTTGTGAAGAGGAATTACATCTGCCCTCCTCCAGTCCTTGGGTACCACCCCATCCTCCCATGATTTGTTAAAGAGAGTAGTCAGCGATGTCACTAGTTCTACCCTTAGTTATTTTAGAATTCTTGGGTGAATCCCATCAGGCCCCATTGCTTTGTCCACCTTCAATTTTATTAGTTCTTTCAGAACCCTTTCTTCTGTAAATGGACTGGTATTGACCCCCGTCTTCAGAGTATTTCTCTTGTTTGGTTTAGGTAACTCTCCCTCCTCTTCCTTTGTGAATACTGAGCAGAAATATCGTTCAGTAACCCCTGCTTTTCACTGTCACCCTCTACCCAGATTCCTCCCTTTATTAAGCTTCAGTATCCCTCCTTTGGTCTTTCTTCGCTCCTAATGTACCTATAAAAGGTCTTATCCCTTCTTAACAGAACTGGCTATCCTTTCTTGGTTTGGGCCTTTGCTATTCTGACTACCTTCCCAGCCTCTTTCTGCTTTAACTGATAAAGTTCTCTGTCCTGCTCCTTCTGTGTTTCCTTATATTTCCTGAATGCTGCCCTTTTCTCCTTAACCTTCCCTGCCACCTCTTTTGTGAACCATATCGTTTTTTTCCTTCGTTGTGTTTTATTGATTTTTTTTACACAGAGGCTTGTTGCCTCTGTGATGGCTGTTTTGATCACTCCCCATTGTTCCTCCACCCCTCCTTCTTGCCTGTTTGCTAGTGTTTTTCTGAGGCACTCTCTCATTTTCCCAAAGTTAGCCCTCCTAAAGTCTAGTACTCTTGCTTTTTGTATGGCTTGATTTTATGCTGTGTTTATCGTGAACCACACTGTTTGGTGGTCACTTGTTCCCAGATGGCTACCCACTTCCTAAATCTGAGATTCTTTTCTCCATCCCCATTTGAAAGTACCAGGTCTAAGATTGCTCCTCCCGAGTCGGTTCCAATACTAGCTGTCTGAGACATGCCCCCTGTAGGGCATCAAGAATGACCCTGCTCTTGGATGTGCCTGCATCAAAGGTGCTCCAGTTAACATCTGGCATATTCAGGTCCCCCATCAACAATATCTCCCCTTTTTCTGCCATTCTAAGAAAGCCTTCTATCATTTCCTTGTCCATTCCCTCCCCCTGAGATGGGGGTCTGTATACAACCCCCATGTGGATTGTGGTGCCATTTGTGAGACCACTATAACAACCATAAGAGTGGCTTCAGTGGCAGTAGTAACATACACCCAGCAGTAGTCAGTCTGGTCATTCTGCTCTGGTTGATTGCCTTACACCCTCTCCTGGGCTCCAGAGAGTGATTACTGTTTAGTGACTTCAGCCTAGACTGGTTCTACAACAAAACCAAGCCACTAGAAACATTAACTAAAAAAATAACCTCTCCCAACTTATTATTAACCCCACCAGGCACTTCATTGGGGACGCAAAACATTCCCTGCTACACCAGGTTGTTTCCTCACCAACAGTCATAACAGAATAGTCATCACAGGTAGTCTAATGGATTCTATCTCTAATGTGTTCTACCTGGTGGGCCCTTCTCCAAGAACTCCTCCTAAGCAGATTTATTTTATGAATTTTTCCAAGGTTGCCTGCTGACTGCTCTTATGATCTTGTCCACACTGACTGGCATGCCTAAAATACCCCAATGCACATGCTGCCTTATTTCCTTGTTTAGATATTTTCTCTGCAATTCAAAATAAGCACGTGCCTATCATCAATCATAAATGTCAAGACTCTGGCACTAATTGGCTCACAGGTGACCCGTTAGCCTAAATGAAAAAAAGGGATAAATGCTGGAATAGGTTCAAGAAATATTGGCTGACGTCTAGAGCAATATGCTATTTCTGCTGGTACCCCTCACTGATTCTGTATAACACTGAGGGTCTCATGAGAATAAAAATACTGCTGCTTAGCTGATCAAGTCACTGATGGAGTAAATTGCAATCATCCCACTACAGTTACCAGTGCTGTTACTGTCAAGTACTAGGACCTATTAACTTACACCGTCAGGCCTAACATGGCCACATTTGCTACCACTTTGGCTGTTCTTCCTTTTCCCTCTACTAGGTTTTGCTCCCCCCTTCAACCTCAGGGAGTTAGGGTGTCAGATGTACTGAAACTGTTTATGGGCTTCACCCCAGATAACACAGACATTAGGTCCTGGGGTATGATAGGGTATAACAAAGCATACCGGATGGATTGGTGGTCTTTTCTCTATATTTCTAACAATACAGGCTCAGATGGCATGGAACCTAAATGACTAAAAATGGCATCACTTACAAACATCATTAACCTCTACCTCACAGCTGGGATTGTCCCAGATGTTTGGGAAGTTGCCATGTAGTACTTGTCCACAAAGCAGATGACTCCAAAAACATGGACAACTATCGGCCAACAGTTGTTCTCTCTGTCCTTGCTTAGATCCTTGAGACAATAGTGGCTTCACAGCTCACGTACCATATTACTAAGTATGACCTTTTCTGTCTGTAGCATAATGTGGGTCACAGAACCATCTCTGCTGTAACAAAACTCACTAAGTACATTAGCATAGCCACGGATGCTGGCCTAGTAACTGGTGTAGTGTTCATCGCCCTCACTAAACCATTTAACTGGTTGCACTCACTCCTCTGATGAAAACTAATTTCCCTTGTGTCTCCCCTAGTGCAAAAAATCAAATCCCCCTTATGGAAAGGTTGCGCTAGAGTAAATTAAAAACACGGACAAAGTCAGATGTAATCAAGTTCAGGTTAAGTAGGGAAAAAAATGACAAGATTACAAAAAGCTCCCCAGCGCCTTGGATCCACTGATCCTTCCTCAGGAGCAGTGAGCTTCTCTGTGCCCACCTTAACTGATGTAAATATTGACGTTCCCCAAGGGTCAATACTGGGTTTCCTCCTGTTCTCATTGTATATTAATTATCCCCCTGATGTTGCTAGCTTCTGTAACACATTGATTTGTGTGGGATGATCTGGTCCTGATGATACCTCTGAGATATGGTTGAACCTCAGAAATGGTTTTGCCCACATACAGCTGAGTCATAGTTGACTAACAACAAACTAATCTTAACCTGTAGAAAGACTAAGGCAATGCTGTTTGGTTCCAGGCCTAAACTTCAGCCAGGCATGCCTCGTCTCACAGAACCCTATGGGTAGCCCGTGATGATAGCAATTATAAATGAGCAACTGTAGAAACGTCGACTTGTTTATAGTGCTATCATCATCAGCTACCCCAGTGACCGGAAGGGGAGTGATAGGGAGCTGCAGGGGATGGATAGGAGGGAGGGAGGGTTCAGGTAGGGGGGAGAAGCCTGCTGCAACCAAATCAGCCCTGTGGTGTGGTGGTAAAGGTGGCTGGCTGCAGTGCAGTAGGCACTGGGTTTGGGTCCTGCTGTGGGAATGTTTTGCCGCTGCTTGCAGCTATTGTTTTTTTTTTTACTGTGCAGTGTTTTTTGCTCCCTCCTCGACGTGCACCCCTCTTGGAGCTAGGAATGTTTAGTTAGGAGGGGTGCGGAGGGGGGCACAGCCCCCCCAAAAGCACTTTGATTTACCAGATGTTGGCTCACTGACAAATGTATATCACCGAAATGCTTTGCGGTGATATACATTCGCGATGATAGCGATCTCTGTTTTTGGATCACTATCATCACATGGAACCTGCCCTGTACTGATGGTTCCCTACTGGAAGAAGGTAGCAGTTCAAATACCTAGGGATCACTCTGGGTCCTTCACTGGATTTCTCCCTTTATATTGCATCAGTCTATAAATTTGTTAACTCTAAGCTGGGCATGGCATACAGGGTTAGGCTTAATCTCTCTCCCGAAGTATGCCTGGCCATTGCACAAGGGGTGCTGCTGCCAGGTCTTTCCTATGGGCTGATGGCCTACTTTGGTACGAATAAAACAACCCTTTCAAAAGTGGGATAGGACATTCAGCAGTATCTGTTGCTTTACCATCACCCCTTCCCCCAGCTTATGCGCCACTGCATTCTCTATACTGGCCTGGGCTGGCTGTTCATGGCTGGAAAGCACTTTGTTCTTCTGGGCTGTTTTGTGGACAGTTACTTTGATCAGGATCCCCAGGTGTGCTAGCTGAACACTTACAGTATCTCATGACAACTTACTGATTCAGATCCACGGGATCTTCTCTACTTTCAAGAATACAGATGTGCCACAAGAATAGGTCAGCTTACCTTCGCTTATTATGCTCTCAGATATTGGAACACCTTGCCTTCTACTTGCGAGATGTGCTCCCAATTTCCTGCATTTTCATAAAGTCCTTAATGAATTCCTGCTCCTCTCTAGTACTTGCTCCTTTGCTTATCTTTTACTGCTGCTACCGTTTGTAGAGTGAAATTGTATTCCACTGTTCACTTTCTGTACTGCTGCTATCCCCTGCCTCTTGTGACTGAGATTGCCACCATATTTGCAATCTGTTCTGTCTAGGGTGGTCTCATTTATACTACAGTTACTGCTGTTTATTATGCTCAGCTTTGTATTGTAATGTTCAATGTAATCAGTTGTGATGATGTTTTCCTGTTATTTATTGTCATATTACCAATGTTTTGTATTATCATGCTGCCACAGTTTTTATGTTTTGTTCCAGGTTGTGCCTGAAAATAGGCACCTTTACGCCTTGTGCACTTACCTGGTGAACAAACACAAATAACCTAACTAGGCTTACAGCCTAAATGAGAATTTCCTTGTGTGCAGAAATTTTAAATGTAACCAGCCTCCCTCTTCTACCAGCTCGAGGCATGTTACTAGAGAGCATTCAGAACTCATTGAAGTTGTTGATTGTTTGATCTGCGTCCTTTCTTAGTAGAACTGTAATGCATGGGAATGGTGCCATCACATCTAACCTTGGTTTACTTCAAATCCTTGATCTACTCTCATTGTATACATACTGAACATTAGGAAAACTCTCAAAAAGTGTTGCCACCCATGATGCAACAGTCTCCTCCCTTCCCGCAGCATCATGAGAGGCTATATTGTGTTAGGAGCATTCCCGTGTCCAGAAAAGATGCAATGGAAGTTGATCAAAGAATGTAAACAAACACGTTTTTGCGCGGTAACAGCAGTATGGTGGGCAGTCTGTTTTTCACTTTTAAAATGAAAAAATGAATCAGAAACAAACTACTAGCTACATCAGCAATCTGTACAGAATGTGACCAATCATAACACGTGTTTGCTAATCTAGCAACAATTTGAGTCCCAAAAAGGGTTGACAGTGTCCCTTTAAGCACTTGGTAGTATCATGGACTGATAGACTTTTATATTTATTGCTCTGTATGGACATTATAGTTTGTGTGTGGTCTCATGTTATTGATGCCCAGAGAGTACAGTGTAAGGTGCCCCTGTTCCCCATCACCCTGACCCAACATTACAAGGTAACTGGCAGCAGTGCAGAACTGGTGTTTGCGGCATAAAGCAGGTGCTGTCTTGGACGAGATGCCAATATATATCCCTAGATACAGGAGGGTGACCTGGCCATTACATAAATAAATAAGCAAAGATCCCCCCCCATGGCAGAGCCCTGATATACCTAGGCTAACTATATGTTCAGCGGGTGGAGGTAGCGGTGATACAATGGAGTGAGGGCACTGTTGACTTGGGGACCAGGCGTGCAAATGTCATACGTGGCATTGGCATTTTTCTCCCAGTAGGACCTACTCCAACTCCCTCTTGTTGGACCCACCCATGGAGCGCATGGCCTCTGAGGGGGAGGGCCAACACTGTGTGGTTACTTACCATGAAGATCCTCCGCCAAGCCCATCAGAGCAGGCACTGACCTTGAGGGGTGAGTGACTCCCCCCACACACACACACACAGAGTCCAGACATGCTGCCTGTGCAGTGCCTCTGTGACAGCACTTGCTCAGTGGAGGGAGTTGAGCTTGGGATGTGAACCCAGGTCCCCAATGTGATGGTACGCTTCACCGCCAGCCAGTGCCACAGGACCAGGCCAATATACCCATTTCTAACAACATGAGTCCAGTAGTGATGCCATACAAAAACTGCATCATCTCCATGCTGTGATGTTGCTTCAGAGATTAGAATGGTTCTGTGGAATCAGAACTCCATTCAGATGTTGCTGTGTGCTGATGCTCCCTCTATTGTTCAAACATCAGATTTGTTTTCTCCACAACACAACAGTCGCCTCAGAGCCCTCTCCAATTCCAGCCGCTAAATCCTTTCATTATTTTATTTTATAAAACCCACTGTTGTTTTTCCTGTTTAGTTCTTGATATTTGTATTAGTTAGAGAGGTTATTTTATCTAACTTTTGTCTTTTAGTGGTATTCTCTGGTTCCTGTTCAGTTTCCTGGCACCAGAGAGCAGTCTAACTCTGTGGTTCCTGCTTTAACGCAGTAACATTTACTTTTGTTAAAAACATAGAAATAGCTGGCCCAGTGACAGAGCAGTTGTGCTTCCCCTGATTCATGCCGGAGATCTGGGTTCAATAACAGACAGGGTCGCTCGGTGGATAAGCAGAGTGAAGGAGGATCGAGCGTCCGATGGCAGCTCTCCTCCCTCGGGGAGAGGGGAAGCTCAGTTCTCACTGCAGAGACTGCCACCTGGTGGAGGCTGAGTGGTAGCATAGCAGGACAGAATGTTGAGTGGGGAAGATGTGGAGCATGACATACTAGTACACATGTCCTTGCGCTCCAACTCGGGGAGCAGATCGGAGGAAAAATGGCCAGGCTGCTACATGCCAGCACCCCCTGCAGGCTCTGGCACAAATGAGATGGTTGGCCACCCACCACATTGTGGTCCTTCGCAAGTGGTGGCTTACCAGTAAATCCATGAGAAAGTCAGTGACAGGACTGGAGGGGGTGCCATCAGGCAGACCTGGGGATCGTAAACAAAAACACTTATTTTTACACTCTTTATTTAGGGGTTTACGATTTTGTCATCTAAGGAACTGGCAATAATTTGGGGGGCTATATTCAGTTGACTGGTATGACTGAAAAGCCTAAGAAAAGGACAGGGCCTACAGGATTTATGTAACCCCCTTGTTACCCGGGGTTACTAGAATCCCAGTAAGACCTAGTGGTAGGCAGGAAAGGCAGCTTGTGAAACTCAAGTTAAATGGGTTTCACACTGTCTCACTCTGTTCTCAGTCTCAGCTGAGACTGAAGGATGACATCACCAATAGAACTTTCGCAGCTGCATAAGCCACATTGGAATCTGCAGCGCAGGGAGTTAGATAGAACGTTGGGAGTTTTCAAAGTGTATTAGTCAGTGTCCAGTTTGTTTTCAGTAAGTATAGATGTGCTCAAGTGGTGGAGACTGCTGTTCGGGTCTCAGTGCCCCCTCCCTCCGGGGGGGGGGATGTAAAGATCCCTAGCAGATTCCTGGGGCAATCCCCTTAATTTTGCCAAGTTGGAAGAAAAGCTGCCTGTTTAGTTCAGCATTTATTTTTGAAAGATGGAAGATTTGTGAGTCGCCTGTGGGGCACCTGCAACTAAAGGGTGAGTGTCTGCTCTGACTAAGAGAGCAAAATGTTTTCTTCACCCTGGGACATGTGTGGAAATCTAGGGATTGAGCTACATTTTGGGAAGCCTATAGGACTGGGCCAAACAAGTAAAGTAGTGTCAAATGCTAGAGTGTTGTGTGATTCAAGTAATATGTAGAGGAGATGCACCAGATCATCTACCCTTTAATCTACATTTAGAAGTTCAGCAAAGGAATGGTTCAGTTTTCCCAGGGAAATGGCCAAGTATGGGCTGTGGGAGCTGGAGGTGGGCGAACCCCCTCTCTTTAGTAACCAGGTCCACCTCTACGGATTTCTGCTGTGGTTGCTACTTTGCCTCATGCACTTGGCCAGTGATGGGGGAAGTACCCAGACGTGGGGTTGCAAAAGGGAAAATCTCTCTATGAGTCGCCGACTCTAAGTGGTGTGGGGAGCCACAACAAGTAAGAAAAAATGTTCTTTATGAGATGGGGAGTCTCAACAAGTAAGGAAGAATTCTCTCTAGGAGTCGCAGACTCTAAGTGGTGTGGGGAGCCACAACAAGTACTGCCTCCTCTCACAAGAGTTTCCAGACCTCCCTGTGGGATCATCTTAAGGTGGCTTCTCGCTGTGAATGTCCTAAGCTTCCTTAGCCTCCCGGTGTCCACTGGTGCCGGCTTCTTCTCTCCTGCTCTGGCGTCACCACTCTTGTGCTATGTCCTCGTCCAAATCCCCCCTCCCTTGCTTGACCGACGCTATGATGTTACTATGCTCATAATCCTCACCAGCCCTGTTGGTCATTGAATTTATCTCTAACTTATACCTTGCCCCAGCACTGTATCTGGGTGTACCTTCCACGTAAATGTAAAAACTGTAAAAATTGTCTTTTCTCCTGTTTTTGTACCTGAATGTATTCATCTGAACCAATTACTGTATCAATGTACCTGTTGTACCCTTTTGTACTCTCCTGGGTCATTCCTGAAAATAGGCATAAAACTTGTCTAGTGTACTTACCCGGTAAACAAAAACTAAATAAATAAAGTAAGGAAAAATTCTCTTTATGAGTTGCCGACTCTTAAGTGGTGTGGGGAGCCATGACAGGATAATTGGTTCATTCTTCCAATGGACTGTGGGGGGAAACCCAAGTGTGTACAAGTCGGGCTGTGTACCCAAAGCGCGTGCGAGTCCGGGCTGTGTGCCTGATGGGTCCAGAGCCTGAAGGCTGAAAATGGTGATAAAGTGTTCTGTAGTCTCTAATCTGCATTACCAGGAAATGTAGCCCCATGGGGGGCCGTCTATGCTTTGTTTTGTTCAGCTAGTATGTGAATAAAAGCCACACTGAAGAATCCTATTCCTGGTTCTGGACATTACAGTTATTGCTTCCTGTGTTCAGATTTACTTGGGTGCCCCTGTGCAGAGTAGTCAAATCTAGGTCCCTCTGTGCCGAGTAACCTCATCCTCCCCAAACCCAGGTCCCCACCAGGTACTGCTGTCAGTTTCAACAGCATGCCACCTGTCATTTTGGTAAAAAGGCAGGGGTGAGGGGTTACATTTAAATTATGAATCCAGCCACAAGACCCTGGTGAAGGCAGGCCACCATGATCTGTATTTTGATCATTTAGGCCCTGACCATGACTCTTAAAATTGTGACATGTAAACTTTTTTGCCCTAAAACACACAAAAAAAGGGCAAAACACAGAGAGTCACAGTCTGTGATTGAGTCACCTAACAGCTGTCCTATAAGAAAAATGGAAGGAAGTACCTCAGATGGTGGACAGAATGCACCTTCAAGTACTTCTCCTCAAAGCAAATTTAAGGTGACGGACAAGCAGCAGTTTCTGGTCTGAGAGACAAATGAAGCTGCCAAGCCATCATTCAACTTGAAAAAAAGCACAGCGTACCCATTAGGAGGAACCCTGATGCTAAGGATGGCAAAAAGATAAAAAAGCTACAGACGCTGTGGTGCCACCAACACCAGCCAAGAAAATACAAACATACAAAAAGCATCTGACTGCACCTCCCACTGACGGAGCAGGAGCCAGCAGTGGAACAGAGAGCTATGTCTTCAACAGAAGACATTACAAACAATGTGGCACTTCTTCCAGGCTTTTCAGGCCATGGCAAACCTTACTACAATTGCTGCCCCCCCCCCCCCAACTTAGGCATTTGTTTGAACCTCTGCTGGAGGAGGAAGAGGAAAAGGAAGAGGATAAAGGGGAACCAACTGAACCTGAAGTATCCCCTGAATGGGATTTTGGTTCCTCACCAAGAATGAATAGGATTGTTCCTCATATTCCGCTTTTGTTAGACATATTGTTGCCACTGTGGACATCCCCTCCACAAAGACAGAGGAGTATATAGAGGAGGCAGAGTTTATAAGCATGCTCAGTCCGACTCATCTAAAAGGCTCACAGTAACCATTCACAAATCCCTCAAAAAAGCCATTAGCACATTTTTGGAGCATCCAAATTCAGCTCCTGGCATTCACAAAAGAGTGGGGAGGAAGTATCAAGTATTGAATCAGGGAGTACATTTATATCCTGATCATGAGGGAGTTGTGCAGGCAGCTGCATGTGTGAAGTCTAAAGTGTCACTAGCTCCCATGCCTCCAGAGAAGGACTCCAGAAAGCTGGTTTATACGGCATGGAAAGTGTACACTTCAGCCACAGTGCAGTTAAGGCAGGCTGCTTACATAGCATAAACTGCACAGTACTAAAAAGCCCAGTGGAGTACTGTGCAAGCCTTACGTGAAAAGGTGGGCAGTGAAATTGGTAGTGATCTTATAGAAACTGTTAAAGAGCAACTCTATTATAAGAAAAAGCTTATAAACATTAGATTTACATTAGTTATGTTTTTACTTTATTGTTTTCTAGATATTTTTTTTTACTTCCCCTACTGTTGGTCTATTAAATATTGTAGATAACGCAGCAGTTATTTCACTGAGTTTTACAAAATGTATCAGATTCTCCCCTGCAAACCACGCAACTGCTGTTTGTGACATCACAGACTGTTGTCATGATAAGCACTATGATGTCATAAACAAAGGTACTGTGAGATTAAGAGGGGAGAGGCAAATGCTTTCAAATGTTTTCTATACAGACTTATTAGATGGACTACCAAGATGTGCTATAACTCTTGGAAATGAACACTGGAAATTAAATGTGTCTAGTAAACTGTAACAGCTGAAACATCTTCTTTATGAAGTGCAGAGCTGCTCTTTAAAGATGCACTGGAAGCCAACAAATGTCACTTCCTCATGGCTGTGGATGCCAATGACACAGCATCTAGAGTACCTGCACATGCAGTAGCCCTGAGGAGGTTTACTTTGTTCAGGAGCAGCTATCCTGTAAGTGAATACAAAAACAAAGGCTATGGATTTCCCTTTTGGGGACCCTCCCTCTTTGGGGATAAAACAGAGGTCTACATGGAAAAAGGCTGATGAACAAAAAACAACCTGCATAATTCTGACTCCAAAAGAAAGAGCGTCTACATCCTTCAAGTCATATGGAAGAGGAGGTAGGGGCAGAGCCTACTTTCAAAGTCCCTACTCCTACTGTGACTACCCTCCTCAAAGCGGTGCCCCAAGAGGCAGAGGCAAAAAAGGTGCAAGGCAGAAGCAAACACCAGCTCCTAAACCACCATAAAAACAAAATCCCTGACTCGGTGCAGCCCACTGTAAATCCCCTACTCATTATTTCCAGGAGTGGAAAACCATTACCACAGACAAGTGGGTGCTGGAAGTGGTGAGCCAGGGTTTAGCCCTTCAGTTTACAGGCTTCCCAAAACTAAAGAGCCCAAAGGCTTTTCCTCCACTACAACCTAAGGAAAATCCTGTTAGAACTGGAGGTAAAGAAACTGCTAGAGATAAAGGCCATAGAAATGGACCCTCCCTTACAGTGGGGAAGAGGCCTTTTCTCTAGGAACATTCTCACACAGAAGACATATGGGGCATGGTGGCCCATTCTGAACTTAAGATTCCTGAGCAGGCACAT
Source organism: Neoceratodus forsteri (assembly GCA_016271365.2). Lineage (NCBI taxonomy): Eukaryota > Metazoa > Chordata > Ceratodontiformes > Ceratodontidae > Neoceratodus > Neoceratodus forsteri. The sequence continues at coordinate 1,476,183,209 of CM057453.1, read as the reverse complement.
AAAAAAGGAAACACTGGGAAAAGTTACACCATCCATGCAGAAGAGGGAGTGGCTGGGATCACTGGATCTGAAAGAGTCATACTTCCACATCCTTTTAAGACACTCCTGCAGAAAATACCCAAGATTCAGTCTAGGAAAAGAGTAGTATGAGTTCCTTACCTCAGCTCCAAGGGTGTCCACAAAGTGCCTAGCAGCAGTCGCTGCATTCCTGAGAAGACATGCATTTGTCAATGCCAAATGTTGGCTTGCTGGCATTGGCAGTGCAGTTGTTAGAAAGATGCATAATAGGAGTGGCAGTGAAGTATTGAACTGATGCCAACCCCACCCCCACCCTGCAGAGACTGACAGGTGTTGGGGGTGTGCCTTTGGGTCATTGGCCATAACGCTCATGCCATTTCACCTCACCCTACCCTGCAGGCACTGACAGATGTCGCGGTGTGCCATGGGGTCTTCGGGTCTTATACTCACCCCATTCCATAAGGAAATATGCTGAGATGGGTGTGGTATAGGAGAATGGGGTGAACATTGTGGCCGAAGACCCCAAGGCACACCTCAATGCCTGCCACTGGCTGCAGGGTTGGGGTGGAATGGCGTGAACATTACGGCCGACGATCCCAAGTCACACCCCCGATGCCTGTCAGTCTCTACAGAATAGGGCATTATGGTTGGAAATCCTAATGCCCCAGCCGTTTGTTAGTATTTTGACTCCAAATTTTCAAAATGGGATTTTTGTGACCCCACCTCATGAACAGTGGCACTATCATTTCGTTACTCAATCCCAAAAGGTGGTTTTGCACAGCGACTGTGCCATTTGGTGCCACAGGTGTGAAAACACATTTCTGGAAGGATGTGAAAAACAACAGCTGTACTGTTCATGAGGTGGTATGAAAAAATGGCAATGTTGAAAATCTGGAGTGAAAATATATAAAATTGGCGAAGTTACAAACGTGTGTAGAAACTGTGCAACGCATGCCTGTAACGCAATCATTTTTGGGAATTTTTTCACCAAATTTTCAACATAGGCATTTTTTTAACCTCTCCTCACGAACAGTGGCACTGTGATGTTGTTTCTCTGTTCCGAAAGTTGATTTCCCATAGTGACCGTGCCATTCTATGCCACAGGTGTGAAAACACATTTCAGGATGGATGTGAAAAATGACAGCTATACTGTTCATAAGAAAGTATGAAAAAAATGACAATGTTCAAAATCTGGAGAGAAAATATTAAAAATTGGCGAAGTTATGAGTGTGCGTAGAAACTGCTCAATGCACACTCATAACGCAGTCATGTTCTGGAATTTTTTGACCAAATTTGAAACATGGGCTTTTTGGGACCTCCCCTCATGAACAGTGGCACTGTCATTTTATTAATCAGTCCCGAAAAGGTGATTCTGCACTGTGACCATGAAATCACCTTTTGGGACCGAGAAACTAAATGACAGTGACATGTTCATGAGGTGGGGTCCCAAGAACCCCATGTTGAAAATTTGGAGCCAAATTCCAAAAAATGGCTGAGATATCAACTTAAGTTGAAACCCCCCTTTGCCTCCCATTATAAAGCTTACCGTCATTTCTTCAGTTCACAGTTGGACTTTGAAGAGTGCAATCATGTTCCAGTTCCAAGAAGAACGTGGCTCCCGACCTCCGAAGGGTAAGTATGGGTGAGGGGGGTGCGGGGAGGTGGGTGCGCAGAGAAATGGTGAGGATGGGGTATGGGGCGAAGGAGACAAAGGTAAACTGTTTTCTTGTTTGCAGGGGGAAAAAAGACCACAAGGGAAGTTTTTTTTTTTTTTACAGGTTACACAAAAAAAAAATAGGCACCTTGGGGTGGGCTCCCAGTTTGCCACAATTCTGGGGGGAGGGGATACCGACATGGGGATTGGGCACTCCGATATCGGCAAAGAATATAGACTGGGGGGAAGGCACACATCTGACACTGGGAGTGGCAATCCCGGTGTCAGAAAGGAAAGGGGAAACTGTTTAGCCAGGAAAGACACACTAAGAGGGGGGATGCCGACATGGGGATTGGGCACCCCGATGTCGACTTTCTAGGGATTGTGTGGCGAATGGCAGGAGCCACCATATTTATTGAAATGTTACCAGGAAAGACACATAATGGAGATGTGTCATCTGCCGCTGCAATGACGAGCCTGTCTCTGATTGCAGCCGCAGATTCGTTTCAACTCCTTGGCTGTCTCTGAAACTGCTGTAATCGGCAGCATGCTCACTGGTTGGCGGCTGAGGGATGCACCCACTAAAGCATCCCCTGCATTCGCCACAACACTGACACACCTCTGAAATGTGCTACTACCACAAGATGTTGCTTGCACATGCACACATGCCAATATGAAAAGGGATAACAGTGTATTCCTACCTGAAAAACTGGCTAGTTATACAGTATGAAGGACAAAATAGAAACTGAGCTTCATTGCAGTGGTGAGAAACACCCTGGAAAGTCTGGGCTTTCTACTAAATGTAGAAAAATCCCAGCTGGAACCCAACTAAGTGCTGGTTTTCATAGGGGCAGAGTTAGACACTTCTCAAGGAAAAGCATTCTTGCCACAGGCAAGAGTAGAAAATCTGTTGTCTTGTGTAAGATCTTACAAGCCAGACGAGCCAAGGCCAGCAAGGGACTTTTTGCAGTTGGTAGGGCACATGTCAGCAGCAACAGCTGTGGTACCATGGGCCCATGTACAGATGATAGATGTTTAGTACCATTTAAGAAGGGACTGACATCAAAGGTCAAATCCACAACAATTAGCTAGTACCAGCCACAGTCAGCCTGGTCAGGACTTTATAGTACTGGAAGAAAGTGCACAGTCTCTGGGAAGGAATCTTATTCCCAAAAGTGCCCACAACACCTACTCTGACAACAGATGCCTCCCTACTAGGATGGGTAGGGCATCTGGATGATCACATAGCAAGTGGAGTCTGGTCCCCACAAGAACAGCAGGAGCACATAAATCTGCTGGAGCTCAGGGTTGTATTCCAATCTCTACAGTACTTCCTAGACCTGGTCCAAGACCAATCAGTTCTGATCAGAACAGAATATACCACCACAATGTACTACATAAACAAGAAAGATGGCACCAGATCCACATCCTACAGTATGCAGAAAGACAATGGGAATCTGGAACCTGGCATACTCCCTAAACACAGAAATCCCTGCTGTACATCTGCCAGGAAAGGGCAATGTTCTGGCAGGCTCACTAAGTAGAACAGGTCAGGGAAACTTTGAGTGGTCACTGGGACCACCAGGTGGTTCAAACCCTATTCGCAAGATGGGGAATACCAGAGGTGGACTTGTCTGCTCATGGGACAATCACAAGTTACCACTGTTCTACTGCAGCCCACCCCACAAAGGGACTCTACCCCAGGATGCATCGACTCTCAACTGGGAGGGAAAGTTTCCCTATACATTTCCCCCCATACCTTCTGATTCAAAGAGTGCTTTGGAAACTGAGGAAGGATTCGGCAAAAATGATTCTGATTGCACCAGATTGGGTGAGACAGTCATGGTTTTCTTCGTGACTGTCTCTGTCAGACAGGACCCCATCTCTCTCTCTCCCCATGAGACACAACCTTCTGGCTCTGTCTCAAGGCAGGGTAAGATTCCCAGACCTCAGAACTCTAAGGCTGAAGGCCATGAACTTGTCAAATAGAGTATTAAATATTCTCAGAGCTTCAAGGAAGTAGTCCACAAGAAAATCTTTGCAAAATGGAAAAGATTTTCAGTCTGATGCTCAGGTGAGGGTGTTTCTTCCCTGAAAGCTGATTTAACTTGGGTTCTGGATTATTAAGAACATCTACACACAAGTGGATTAAGGATTTCATCACTGAAAGGCCACTTGGCAGCAGTATCAGCCTTCCTATGTTCATGGAAGCCAAAATATCCAGTCTCACACCCTGTGTTTAAGAAATTTTCAAAAGGAGTCCTGCCCCTGCAATTCCTAGTTAGGGAACCTAATTCCCCTGGGACCTGAATATATGTGTGACACAACTAGTGCATGCCCCCTTCAAGCCCGTGGCCCCTGTGGACCTTAAGTTTGTAACATGGGAAACACTCTTCCTCATAGCCATGACATCTGATGGAAAAGTCAGTGCACTCCAAGCCATCTGCACAGAGCCTAGCTACATTATTATGCACAGGGACAAAGTTGTCCTGAGGACAAATGGAAAATTTCTCCCCAAAGAAGTGTCAGAATTTCATGTTAATCAGTTACTCTACCTGTACTTTTTCCATCACATTCAAGTCCAGGTGAACAAAATGTACAGTGGTGGATGTCAAGAGAGCACTCAGCTACTGTCTTGACAGAAAAAAAAGATATAAGATCTGACAACAGCCAGCTGTTTGTCACCAGTGGTGAGGTTGGCAAAGACAAACCTGCTGCAAAAAAGACCATTTCAAGGTGATTTGCCTGTTGCATACAATTCAGCTATAAAAAGCAGGTAAGTAGGCCCCCTTAGGGCTTAGAGCACATTCCACAAGGGGCAATGCAGCTCAGTGGTAGCCTCAAGAGACATTCTTCTGGTAGACTTCTGCTGTCAGTCACTGAGCTCGTACTGTATACAACAGTACATGCTCATTCAGAGCTCAATCAGTGGCTGGCCATGGTGGTGAGTGGTGGGCTGTGCCAACTGCTGACTTGTTTACAGGATGGGGAGGCAGGGTGGTAGGGCACTGCGGGGTGAAGGGTCCACTAGACCACCAGGTAATTTGGATTTTCGCCTAATGGGGGATCAGGGCTGCAGCAGTCCAGTAGACCACCAGGGATATATTAACTATTTTTACAGGTGATCGAGACTTGTGGGGGGGGGGATGATCGATCACCAGGATTATGGACTATTTTACATATGTACAGCACTGGCAGATTGGGGCTTGGGGGACACTAGCCTAACAGGGATTTATTCCATATATAATAGGGTTTGGGGTTTGGGGTTGGGAGGGGACTGCGGCACATTGCCGATAGTGCTCATCTCACCCAGAGGGCGATTTTTAAGTACCCTAGACCAGCCCTGACTGGTCTAAGGGTACTTAGAAATTTACCCTCTGGGTGAGATTTGTGAATCCTGATTGTGAAGCTATGGCAGCCTGCGCCTGCCGCAAGCCCCTAGCCCCATTTTGCAGCCCATTTCTGAGCACATGGATGGTGCAAGCCCATTTGGGGCAGGCAGCCTGTGGTTGACGCAGGCTGCTTTTGTGAATAGCTCAGGGGACGGATTTTGACGCAATGTGCCACTTGTACCATTTATGTTTGGCACTGGTGCCTTGCTTCATTCTCAGGGCTTTGTGAATCGAGCTCTTTACATTTTAAATATGTCTTTTAAAATATTGGGTATGGTTACTTAAACATATTCCTATTTTAAGTCTGCCTATTTTTTCTATTTAGCTTGCTATAAGCATTGCAGCTTAGCTAGTTAGTGCTGCTCCCTTCTGTTCTTCATCATAAATCTGACATTAGAACACTAGAGGGGGCATCAACACACAGCAACATTTGAATGGAGTTCTGATTCCACACCACAATTCTAATCTCCAAGGAAACATTTTAGTGTGGAGATGATGCAGTTTTGTAATGGCTCACTATTGCACCCATTAGGAGAAATATCATTACTATGGTGAGTTTTTTTCTTTCATCCCATTTTATTTATTTAGTTTTTGGTAGTCAGGTAAGTCCACTAAGCAAAAAAGTGCCTATTTTCAGGAATGATATGGGATTAATAGAGAAAACAATAGATTTATTTATTTTATTTTATTTATAGTCATCGGAAACAACCTTTGAGCAATGTGCTTTTTTACAAAGGTTCCACATCATGAAAGAAAGACAAATTACAGTATACAAAGACAAAAAACATACAGAGTTTCATTGTCCTACAGAGAGGGCATAAGTACACCATAATTTCTACTGTAATGTACAAGAGATCGACTAATGGAATAGGCAGGGATAAAAGAGTAGCCCAATACATGGGCCTTGTCCAAGAAAATGATTACAGCTGTTAAGTAAGGAGTAAGGGGGAGAAGTGGGGGGTAACAGAGAAGGCAGCAAGTGAGGAGACTGGCAGAAATAGTAACTAGTTGAAGTAGGAGGACAACATCGGGGAATCAACTGCGAGTAAGTAGCAAGTGGGCTAGAGGTGTCAGAGATCAAAGCAAAGTACAGGAGGGGGATAAGGGGCGGGGCAGGGAGCAGAGTAGGTGGAGGTGATGTGTGGGGGGGGAGAATATGAGCTTGGCACTGTTGATGTAATTCAGATTAGGAAGGGGACATTCAGGGATTGACTAGGTTAAGCAGAGAAAGGACTGGGAGTAGCGATGGAGGACAGGTACCTCCAACTTGCACATGCACCTTTGCTGACAAGATACTGTCTCAATTCAGACTTAAAAGCCTGGATATTTGCAATAATTGCATAACTGATGAGATAATAGAACCACATACAACTCTAGTACAATACTGCTTATAGCAAGTAACACACACATGAATGCAGCAGCTCAGTGACAAGTACAATTGAACATGTTAATGCAGTGCTTGAGGAGGGCCATCTTAAAATGATAATGAGACTCTGAGCACCTGAATGGGTGGGGGGGGGATTCCAGAACCTAGTGGAGAGATGGAAAGGGCAACAAGTCCCAGATTTGTAATGTACCTAGGTTCATGAAAAAGCCAGGAGTCACAGGAGCCAAGGTTGTAGGGTGAGTCAGGAGACTGTGGCATGGATGACTAATAGGGAAAAGTCCCAGAACGAATGAGTTTCTTGATAAAGCAATGCAGTACAGAACTTCACTGAAAGGGGGCAGAGCCAACCCAGGGAGGAGTAAAGGGAGCAGTGATGAGTAAGATGGGCAGCACCCAGTACATAGCAGCAGATATTGTTGTAGTCTATGCCTACTTGGATAAGAAAGATTTGGAAGAGTTGTGGTAGACTGGAATACAATAGATGGGGCTGAGGAGAAGGATCCCATTAGCAATGCCAGTCTAGCTCTTAAAGTTAGGCTAGCTCTCACCCGGAAGGCCAGACCCAGTTTGGAATTAACTGACTTGCTATTGGCAGCAGTATGCAAGGAGAAGTCCAAGGAGGGATCCAGGATGACAGCTAGGTACTGAAAGGAAAACACCTTCTCAGTGAAGGATCCATCCAAGGCATGAACTGAGATACCATAAGGCCAGCAGCCAAGCTTGTGCTGAGATCAAAAAGCATGGATTTAGTTTTCTGGGCATATAAATAGCCACTTGTTCTGTGTCAGCTAGCTCAGGATACAACCTTAATCATAAGACATTAATTTACAGTGACCAGGTTGCCGGAACTATAGTAGATAACAAAGTAATCAGCATAGAGAATACTGCAGCAGCACACCGGGGACTTTGGAAGACCGTTTATGAAGATAGAGAAAAACAAAGGACCCAATATTGACCTATGGTGGATGCCAGTATAGATACTGTTTAAGCTTGAAGGTGAAACTGCCAATTTTGACCTGTTGATAGTGACCAGAAAGTAAGCTAATGAACCATGATAGAGTTGAAGGAGAGACCCCAGTTGCAGAGAGTTCACTGAAGAGTATGTTATTTAATTCTTGAAGCACAATACTGTATGTGGTTTTGAAGGTTTTTTTTAAAGCTTCTGCTCCCTCGCTATGATAAAACTAGGCTTTTTGGTTGGTGCTTTACTGTTTGTCATCAGAAATGTGTGCCAGCCTGGCCATACCAATGGCATGGATGCAGCGCATTATGCTACTGTACAGGCGACATGGGTATGGAGGCAGAGTTGGGTCGCCACATCGGGAGTTCAGGCTGGTCTGAGGTAGCTGCCATTTGGCAGTGTGTCTCAGTTGGGGAGTGGTGGTGGCAAATTCCGATGCCACAGTGGTCACTATGTCAGTGCCAGAGAGCTTGTCTTTCACCATAAGGACACTGTGACATCGAGGCCTACAGAACCACCGCTCATGCCTCAGGGTGGAGGGAGGGAGGGACCTATGGTGAGAAAAAACAGGCAAATAACTCCCTGCCATCTAAATGATGGCTCATAGAGCCTGAACAGGACATATCCCAATTCAGACGTAGGGCAAGGTCAGATGCAGGGCAAGGGTAAATATATAGATAAAAGAAAACAAAAAGGAAACGTGCCAGCCCCATTCTGACACATTCTTCATATGAATTCAACATGCACAGTAAAATAGTAACCTCTTGGGGGGGGGTGGGGTAGATTTTGAAAAACTGCTCTGGCAGCCATATTTATGGACCCGAGTCATTCATTAGAAAACCAGTAACAAACAATGGTATGAAAAATTTCTACAGAGATTGAAATTTACTATTAAGTCTAAGGCTGTCAGGAATAAATTGTTGCTAAAAGCGGGGGTGATGAAATCTACTGCTGACTAACAAATACTGCTGCTTTAATGAATCCTTGGGAAATACCCATCACAAGTACAACCAGGCACATAGTATAATAGCTGGCTTACATTTTAGATACATAAATAATTATTGTGCAGCATGGCAGCCCAAGGCACTTGCAGGTGCATTAGTCTCTGATCCTGGCTGGCCCCTCCAACTTCATTTTGGTCTCCTCCTTGGAACTTTCGGGGCATGGGTCTCTGGGGATGGGGAGGGGGGCATTGTGAACAGCAAGCCACAGAGTCATTGCAGTGTTAATAAGTTCCCATGGAGTGACGGGGCTGTGGTGCCTCTAGTGGGGTTTGAAAGGGTTTATCCCCTAGCCAGCACAGGAGCATAAAGAAAGTTAAAAAAATATGGCATTGCAACCCTGGTGTGAAATGTATAACTATGGAAGATAACATACTGTATCATTTAAGCTCTATCTTCACAGTCTGTAGATACAAGCCACAGGACTGAGTAGCGCCTGAATCTGAAGCTTTGATTAATTTCATACTCTCCACCAGTGTATTTCCAAGTAATCCATAAAGCAGTCAAGGCTGCCTTCAACAGCTTTGGAGAATTAAAGCCTTTGGGGCATTATGGGGTGCTATTTCCCGGCCACTTCAGAAGCTGGGATCAGTAAGGAGGAAAGTGGTCGTTTTCAATATAAAAACATTGAGGCACAAGCAAGTAAACATTAAAAATGTCTCTGCACAGAGTACGTTCAGCAAGAACAGTGTGGTAGCCAATTTTACACACTGTTCCATTAATAAACATAACATGTTTCCATTGCATTCAAGGGTTTATTTGTTTTAAGAGGTGCTATAGTTGCTGCTTAGCCTTGTCTTGTTTTGCAGACAATCTTCTATAGTCTAATCACTATTTCATTTGACGCGATTAATAACCTGAAGGGAACAAAGGTTGGGAAAACATTTTGCTACCAAACAGTGGAGTGTTTTTTCAAAACCCCTACAGAACAGGCAGCTAGCTTTCAATGCTTACCGGGCAGTTTGTGCTGTGCTGTTTATGAGGCTAGGTCAAAAAGTTCATGCCACTGCCTGCATACACTGAAAAGCTAGTTGGGAGTCCCAGGCAAATCAGTATTGCATTACTATTGAGAGCATTCATATATTCCCACAGTTGTACCTTTTGACTTCAAGTTGCTGCCAAGATGTTAGATGAGCTGGTTTACAGCTGATCATAGGAGATCTGCTGCTGCTGGTCTTTATCAGATTGTTTAAAGTTGGAAATGGGTAGCAGTTACAAGAGAGCATATTTAATGGATGAGGGACTCAAGTTAACATTCCAGTCTCAGATCCCCCTGTTGTAGCAGGGACACTGAGCCATGTGGAAAGGGTCTTTCTCTTCTGGGGTTAACATTCCAGGTGCCTGCCTAGTGAGCGCCCAGTTCATGTGCACTCTAAAGTTTATATGAAGTACAGTATTGTGCCTTGCAGAAAGTCTGAGGTGTACCCTTCTGCAGACTATATGAAGACAATGTTAGCTGACCGGAAATTGAAAGGAGCTGCAGTAGGACTGTGACTCTGGCCATCAGTTCATGTGACCCGTGGGCTTCCCTTTGTCATCCTATGCCTGAGAGTATATGAATAGGGCTGGGAAGGCAAAGGGATGCTCAACTGTCATCACTGGCATCTCCCTTTGATCATTGCACCGACATTAAGTAAAACACTGACGGAAAGAACTCATTTACGCCCAATTTCTTTTCCACTATGCTATGACATTGCTGCATCCACGTCCGTCCAGTTGGTGAGGCGGATATTCAGATTTGTTTGTCCAGTGGAATCTAGATGTCTCCTCTAGATAATGCCAGTTTTTCAAATACGTGTGTGTGTGTGTTTGTAAGTATGGGGGGAGTGAAGAGGAGGAAGAGAGCACAGATGCATAAGAGGCAGAGATGTTTATGCCTGAATGAATTGATGTACTGCAGAATGCTACTAAAAAAAAGTTGTGTTTTTATAGACAGGCACTTTTAACAACAGTGTGTATGCATGACCGAGACAGAGACAAAGCTTGAGATTACTGAATAACTTTCTCCCACAGTAGCCTGTTGGAAAGTTGTTCTCTTTCAGTTTCACTGTTGATGGGGCTCGATTTCAAAAAGTTTTCTAGGGCTTTTTTGGTGATTATTCTCAATTTATAGTTCAGTTTCTTTGACTGATATTGTGCATTTCTTTGGGTTGCCACTTAATCTTTGGTCAGCTAGGTGGAATGTAAGAAGCCTGGGTTCAAGAGATATCTTCTTTACAGACAGAAAATGTCTGTCACAGATGACCATGACACATGAGTTTATTGCCTGGTACCTGGTCCATGCACTATTTGTCGAGCGATGAGTGCAGGGCATGCTTCTTCCAAGGTTAGGCCCCAGGAAAAGAAGGTCTTGACAACCATGGGTTGACAGCACAGCACTAGTCCATGGAGGAGGAAGCGAACGCCTCATTGACCCTGGCCTTAGTGCTGGTGGGAAGGAAGACTGTGGAGTCAATCACATTCCACAACCACTTGGAGTTGCGTGAATGTTTCATGGATATGCACTCCAACTTCAATGAAGATAGCCCACATTTTCATCACAAACACGAGAAACATGCCTATGCTAGGGGGAACGGCCCCACTCTTCATGTGACATACACAGTTCGACCAACAGAGGAATGCTGTCATCCTTTGGGTCGAGTTCCCATTCAAGTTCTTGATCTCAGTCCTTCTATCATCAACATCACTGCAATCATGGCAGGCAGGCAGTCACCTATGTGGTTGTCATCGGGCAAGGCGATGATGGTGTTGACTAAAATCTCAGTATCGCGAAGTGGTCTGGCAGTAGTGCCACACGGAGTTTTTGGCCAGGGTCATGGTTGACCCATGCTTCGAACCTCCTCAACCCTGTTATGGATGCTACCATCAGTGCCCTTTGTAGTGGATCATCCTATGGTCATTCCTTTGATTTTGCCTTCAGCACCACAGCGACCACTTTGTGTGGAGCTGCACCCTCCACAGCTGCAAGAGGATATTCCTTCTAGGGACCATCAGCCTTTTGGGCCCTAGGGTAGAGGATCAGCTCTCTCATTTTGAGAAGTCCAGTATCACCTTGGATTCAGTAGTATCTGCTCAGCAGGCTAAGCGGCAGCCAAAGCCAAAGAAGCAGAGCTGCTTTCAGAGGGCATTTCATGGCTCAGGATACCACCAGCAAGGGTACTCTGAGCAGCAGCCCCAGCAGCAGTACTAGCACTGCCCTCCAGCTAACCTAAGCAAATCCAGCAGTTAAGGTCAAAAAAGGGTGTGGGGGGAGGGGAATCCAGGAGCAGGCCCTCTCCAATGGTAAAAGATTATAGGTTATGGGGAGATGTTTCCGGACCCACACAATAACTGCTTCAGCTCCTCCAGGTCAGGAGCCAACTGTCCCATTTCCTTCCACATTGGTCTATCATCACTTTGAACAAGTGGGTTCTGGAAGTTATGGGGATTGGTCTATCTTTGGAATTACAGACTCGCCCTCCATTTCTACCCAGGCCCCATGGTGCCTGGGGACACTAACTTCTCTGTAGAGCCAGGTTGCTCAGTTCTTAGAGTACAACACTATTGAGACTGTCCCGGATGCCCTGGCCTCACAGGGGTTTTTTATTGCATTATTCTATGGTACTGAAATGGAGAGGGGGACTGTCACTGCATCCTAGACCTGCATGCTGTGAACAAGTTTGTTCACAGGTGGAAATTCCATGTGGTCACCCTAATTCAGATCATACCATCTTTGGAGTCTGGGGCTTGGTTCTGCTCCATGGACCTCTAGCATGCATGTTTTCACATCCTAATTTGTTCATCTCACAGGTGATTCTGCCACTTTCAGATGGCCAGAGTTTGTTTTTTGTCAGTAATTTCTTTCTCCTCCTTGACGGGTAGAGGTTACTATCTGACATATCCCCACTCCACACTTTCCATCACCTGGCATCCCAGGGGCTTACCTTCCAACCCTACTCTTCCTCCCCAGCCCCCCCTCCACCCCATGGTGGGGATGGCAGCTCCCTCTGCTGCTGTCAACAGATCCAATTCTGGAAGAGGGCCCTGTAGCTGGTACAGAGCCTGTGACGGGTTGTTCTCCATCCTGCTCTGCCTTCAGTCTATTTTCACCTCCATTTTTCACCCCTGTAGAAGTGGGCATGCAATACGAACATATGAACATACGAATGTGCCAGAAGAAACAGACCACCCGGTCTATCTAAGTCTGCTTGAGTGTGTAGCCAACACCCCTAGTTTGCAGCTGCCCCACCCCTCCCCTTTGTCATCCCACTGCCACCCCCACCTCCCCCACCCTCACTCTCCCTGTTCTCTGTCCCATGCCCTTTTGAAGCTGTTCACAGATTTACATGATACCACCCATTCTGGTAGGGTGTTCCATTTTGCTACCACCCTCTCTGTGAAATAGTGTCTCCTCATTTCCTTCCTAAATCTTCCCCCCTCTATTCTTAGCCCATGCTCCCTGGTGACCCTCCCCCTCTTTAACTTAAAGACCCTATCTGCCCCATCCTTACTGATTCCCCTCAGATACTTGAATGTCTCTATCATGTCCCCCCTCTCCCTTCTATCCTCCAGGGTGTACATATTCAGGTCTCCCAACCTGCTGTCATAGTCTCTCCCCTCCATGCCACATATCATCTTTGTTGTCCTCCTCTGCACCCCATCCAGTAGCCTGATATCACGCTTTAAGTATGGCCTCCAAAACTGCACACAATACTCTTCAGTGCGGCCTTATCAGTGACCTGTAGAGGGACAAGATCACCTCTCTTCGCCTGGATGAAAACCCCCTCACTATGCACCCCGGCGGTTTGTTCGCTTTTGCAGCCGCTTTCCTGCACTGGGCAGTGTTGTTCATGGTCGCTGTTATCATTACCGCTAGGTCCTTCTCCTTCTCAGTGATCCCCAGCTTAACCCCCCCCACAGCCAGTATTCTCTCCTTGGGTTCTTCACCCCAAAGTGCATAACCTTAAACTTCTTTGCATTGAACCCCAGCTGCCACCTATCTGACTACTCCTCTTGCTTGTGTAGGTCCCCCTGCAGCTGCTTCCATCCCTCCTCTCCATCCACCACTGTTCTGATTTTGGTGTCATCAGCAAACAGACTTAACTTGCTCACTACCCCATGTGCAATGTCTGATATGAAGAGCCCAAACAATACTGACCCTAACACAGAGCCATCCATACAACCCTGTGCACCCTCCCTTGTATAGGATGTCACTGGCTGCTGTTCCTCCACTCACTTGCAGTCCTGCACTGCCTTTCCTCTAGCTTCCATTAGGGACCTGACTAATGCTGAGCACTGCAACCCCCCTCCCCCAGAGGAGGAGAGCAGTCCTCTGGATGCTCAGTCCTCCTCTCCTCAGCTGACCCTCTGATGCTTCATGCCCAGGTCATCAGCACAGCAAGTGTTAGTGCTACCTCTGCGCCAGTGGGGCAGCCAATGGACAGTGTTCTGTACCCATTTAAGACAATATCCTTTGTTACATCATCAGCACCCAGGGTGTTTACCAAGTGCCTGTTGGTCATGGCGGGCTTTTGCTGGCACAAAGGGGCATGGGTGTTCTCATACCTGGAGGACTGACTCATCTTGGGCAGTACCAGAGAGGTTGTGATGTGGTCCTGGAATCTGGACATCCAGATGGTTCTGGTATCTGGGCCTAGTGGCCAACCTGGCCAAGATGGAACTGGTACCAAAGCAGCTGATCCTGTTTATTTGGAGCAGAATTGGACTTGCTTCAAGCCAGGGCCTGCTTACCCTCAGACTCCCCTCGATCATTTCAGGTTTTGCAGTTGTGCCTGGCCCAGAACTTCTTCTGGCTGTTGGGGTTTATGGCATCTATGGCAGCGGTGGTGCACTGAGCCTGCTGGCAACGTGCCTCCTTTTTTGGGATCTGGGGCACTAGTGGTCCCAGTACCATGATAACCTGGACCAGCTTCTTTGGGTGATGAAGTCGATGTGGAATGTCCATTGAATGGTGGCTTTGTCCCTAGAACCTCTTGGAGGGAATTCCCTTTGCCTGGGCGGAGCCTTCCCTCATGTTAATGACTGATGCATCACTGGTGGGGTGCCATGCTCATCTGGTGAACTGCAGAGCTCATCAATCAATATCAATCAATCAATATCTTTATTTATCCAGGCGGGCACCATTGAGCAAGCTCATTTACAAGGTGGACCTGCAGTCCTACAGTAATAATACAGAAAGACAAGTTACAATAGTACAAACAGTAAAAATAGCTGCTATTATAGTAAAAACGCACATTTACAGATAATATACATTGAACATAGAACTACAAGGAGTCATGGATAATGAACTCGTGCTGGATCCAAGCCCAAAACTGTGCATTTTGTAGTGGGAAATGTTAGGAGAGGGTAGGCATACCATAAGAAGATATCAAGGCGATAATGTGGGAGAGGTGGGGAATAGGGGCACAAGTGAAGAGGACTCAATTGTTAGAGCAGAGTGAGGAATTGGGAGGGCAGAGGACCGTACGAAAGGTGACAAAGCGATTTTTGCCCCAAAACGCGGCGACACATGGAGGAGAAAAGCTGCCATTGTACTAAGTGCAAGAGGAGGAATATAGTAGCAGGGGCATAACTGGGAGGGTCCTGGAGGTTGAGGCAGAGGGAGATGTTGGATGGACGAGGGACCGAATATTTTTTGGGGCGAAAGACGATAATTATCCCCAAGTGCGGTAGCATGTGCTAGAATCAGGCTGCAGCTCTTCAGAGAGTCAAAGAATAAGATATGGGAGTTCGGCAATAAATCCTGTGGATCTGTTGGTGGACATGCTAGAGGCAGAGGCACACATTTCAGCTGGGGGACCACCGTTTGCGAGCCGCTGTTTGAGGGAGATTAGTTAGTTAGTGTCTGGTAAAGCAGTTGCAAATTTCTGTAATGCCATCATGGTAAAGCCTTTTGGACAAAACGGTACTTACTGGGGTTTTCAGCGTAAGTATTTTTTGGGTTTTATTCCATATTGATGGGAGTGTGAATCCAAAGGCGGCTCTCCCGACTCATGTGAGTGCCCTGGGTATATTTAGCAGGAGTTGTGAGCAGCTTCTAAGGGAATAATTCCTGGGCACAATCGGAGACAGACAGTCGACGATGTATTGAGGGAGTTTGCCACTGAGGGCTCTAAGTGTCCACAGTGCTGCATTAAATTTGCGTCTATAGTGAAATGAGGTCCAGCCCGTGGTGGCATATAGTGCGCAATGATGGGTAGAGAAGGGGAGGTCAGTGATGAAGCATATAGCTTTGTGGTAGAGCGTATCCAATTTTCCAAGATAGGAAGCCACACAGCTACTGTATATGAAGTCTGGGTAGTCAATTAAGGACAGGAACGTGGCTTGGACTAGTCATTTCTTTGCCTCTGCTGTAAGAAGTCTTCTTATCCTGTAAAACCGGCCAAGTCTTTGCCTTAATTTTTTCAGCAAGTCTTCCAGACGGTCAGTGAAGGAGAGTTTACAGTCTATCCTGTTTATTTGGAGCTCATGGGGTTTGAATCCAAGTGAGGCCTGTCAACTTATCAACGTGCTATTCTGTGCTCATCCCTTCAGATGGGAATGCTGATGGGGCATGCCTTCTTATGGCCCAGAACCTCAGGCCTTCTGTATGCCTTTCCTCCCTTACCCTTGATTCATAAGGGGGTGCTGAAAGCACGCAAGGAGAGGCAAACCTGATCCTGATCGTATCCTGTGATGTCGGCTAGCCGCAAATGGGTGCCTACCAAAACGGCGACCCACTTGCGGTGCAGGTAGGACAGGGTGAGGGTGTGAGGAAGGTGACAGGATGGGGGTTGCTCACGCATATAGTGACAGGACATCGCTATACATATACGCATGCGGGGGGGGAGCGAGCGTAATGGAAGGGAGGGAAGGTTGGCCTGGCATGGTTGGCATGTGGCTGCTGAGCTGGCCCCATAGCGTGGTGGGTGGGTGGCAGCCTAAAGCTGCGCGGGTTCGGTTGGTCAGGTGTGCCCTATATTTTTGCTTGACCCCAAATTAATTTTTTCCAGAATTTGCACCCCAACATGCACCCCTAGAGTTAAGAATCCTTTATAGGGTGGTGGGGGGAAGCTCACATTAATATTTAAAATCTAAGTCTCCGCATTGTTTTTCAGGCATCAGGTGTACATCGACGAAATTGAATTTTGTCGATGCACCGCCATGATGATGGTCACCCTTCGGCAGTCGCCATTATACCATAGAACTGTTCCTGATAGCTCCAGACTGGCCAAGGCATGGTATCAGGATCTCCTTGGCCTCAGCACTAGACCCTCATGGCACCTTCCTCTAAGTCTAGAGCTGCTAATGAGATCGGGGCGAGCAGACCTCAACCTGCAGTTCTGGCACCTGTCTGCCTAGTTCCTGAGCAACCTGTTCCAGGCTCTGGGCTTTTCAAAGATGTCCTCCATGTTTTGGAAGTGTTGCAGAAGGAGTAGACTCAAACAACTTACTTATTTAAGTGGACAAGATTTCTTCGAGGTGCATAGGGCAGGAGGTAGACTCCCTTTCCTGTCCTGTGTCGTGAATCCTCGGCTATCTATGGTCCCTGCCTCAATTTGAGTTACAAGCAACATTTCTTAAGAATAAGATGCACCTGGCTGCCCTCTCAGCATACCAGGCATAGGCTGGTTTGCTGATGGTGGCCCTGGAGAAAATATTCAGGTGTTTTTTCAAAGGCCTGCATCACCTGTCCCCTCCAGTGTGCAGCCAGTGCCACTGATGCACTTACTGCTGGTGCTTGTGAAGTTAATGGGTACAACATTTGAGCCCATGGAAGTGTAACCCCTCAACCCTGCCTTTTTGCCAAAACGACAGGTGGCATGCTGTTGAAGCTGACAGCAGTACCTGGTGGGGACTGGGTTCGGGGAGGATGAGGTTACTCGGCACAGGGGGCCTAGGTTTGGCTACTCTGCACAGGGGCACCCAAGTAAATCCAAACACAGGAAGCAATAAATGTAATGTCCAGAACCAGAATGGGATTCTTCAGTGTGGCTTTTATTCACATACAAGCTGAACAAACAAAGCATAGACGGACCCCCACGGGGTTACATTCCTGGTAATGCAGATTACAGACAACAGAACACTGTATCACTATTTCCAGCCCTCAGGCTCTAAACCCACCAGGCACACAGTCCGGACTTGCACACAGCTTTGAGTACACAGCCCAACTTGTACACTACTTGGGTTTTCCCCACTGGCCCGGCTCCTCCACCGGCCACTTGATCTGCGGTCCATTTGAGGAATGAACCAATTATCCTGTTGTGGCTCCCCAAACCACACTAGAGCCTCTTACCCTTGTAGAAAGAATTCTTCCTTACAATCCCACGCCTGGGTACTTCCTCATCACTGGCCAAGTGCCTGAGGTAAAGCAGAAATCCACAGAAGAAATCCGTAGAGGTGGACCTGGTCACTAAAGATGGGGGCCACCCACCTCCAGCTCCCACAGCCCATACCCGGCCATTTCTCTGGAAACTGAACAATTCCTTTACTGAACTTTCAAATGTAGATTGTGGGTAGACGTCTGTCACATCTCCTCTACATATCATTTGCATCCCAACAAGCTCTGGACTTGAACCTACTTTTAGTTTGCTTAGCCCATTACTCTAGGCTTCCACTATTTTAGTAGTTTAATCCCTACATGGTCACACAAGTCCCAGGGTGAAAAACATAGGCCCTTTTAGCAAGAGCAGACACTCACCCTCATGTTGCAGGTGCCCCACAGGCGACTCACAAATCTTCTTGTTCTCCCAAATAAACTCTGGAACACATAGGCAGCTTTTCCTTTACAAGCAGAACTAGGGGGTTGCCCCAGGAATCTGCAGGGAACCCTTTCCTGCCCCCCCATCCCCGAAAGGAGGGGCACTGAGACCTGAAAACAGCAGTCTCCACCACTTCAATTATCTTCTGTGTATCTCTTTAAGGTGGAGACACACACACTTTTACTTAAAAGTAGCCCTCTGTCAGAGCTGAGGCTCCTAGAGCCTTCACTGAGCTGCTTTCTCAGCAAGCTCCCAACTTCACACTGAACTGACTCACATTGACTGACTGACTTCAAAACCTCCCAACGTTCTATACCAACTCCCTTGCTGCAGATTCCAATGTGGCTCATGCAGCTGCAATAGTTCTATTGGTGATGTCATCCCTCAGTCTCAGCTGAGACTGAGAACAGAGTGAGACAGTGTGAAACCCATTTAACTGGAGTTTCACAAGCTGCCTTCCCTGCCTACCACTAGGTCTTACTGGGATTCTAGTAACCCCGGGTAACAATAGGGTTACACTCGCCCGTGACCAGGAAAATGACTGTCCGCAGTCATTAGTTACCTGGCCTTAGGCCATCCCACCCATGTGCTACCTGCGGAGGGGGGTGATCAGGCCCCCTCCTACCTTGTGCAAGCACAGGCAGGCAACACTAAGGGCCTAGAGGCCTTTAGCTGACATATCAGCCTCTACTCTATCCACTTACTATGGACGCCTAGTGGCTCTGGTAGAACTATCCAGAGCATAGCCCTGACAGATCAGCACTGCAGTCCCAATGGCCATTCAGGACCACAACCTGTCTATCCCCCCTAACCCTCTAGGGAAAACCTATCTGCTTCTAACCTAATACCCCCAAAACAAAAACAACCCGGGACCTCCCCGACCTTGGGCAACCTGCAACCACACACCATTAAAATACCACATTTTATACCATTTTACTGCATCCTCCCTACCCCCACAACCACACCTGTGGAAGGAAAGGGTTAATACAGTAACAACAGCAATAACACCACAGTACTTTAAATTTCTATTCACTAAAGTACTAATGAGGAACTCCAATGAGCCCCTCCTCCTCCTCTTCTTGTCTTCTCTTCTGTCTTCCCAGGAACACCTGTAAGAAAAAGAAAGACAACACACACTCCTAATCTGCATACACAGTCTACCTAAACCCCTACCATCAAAACACTGGAGAATCCCAAAAATATATATATTTTTTTTTTAGAAAAAGGTAGAAAAACAGTATATACATTAGAAAACAACAACATTATTTACAATACACATTTGGGGGGATGGAGTGCCCTAAAAGTCCCAACTAGTGACCACAATGCCCGAAGGCTATTCCAATGAAGAGTCTCTCCTGGGCTGGAGCCCAGTGTAGCACAGTTCTAACAGGCCAAAGTCCTGAAGGGGATAGTCTTTGAGGACAGTTCACACATTTTGAAGTCTGCTAGTGTAGGGTGTGTACTGCAATGTCATAAAGATAGAAAAGTTCAGACTTACCAGCTCCTTGTAGAACGGAAAATTCTGCACCGACCTACACCTCTGATGAAGACTCTCCCTGGCAGCATTTCTTCCGATACAGCTGGGCGGACATCTTCCGGGAACCACAGGAGAGCACATCTGGGAACTGCTGGCCTGATGTCATCTCTGGAGATGGAACCTTAGAACAGGAACAAAAGGAAAACAGCTTGTCCGACATCATCCGATTACCAGGCGATGAACAGGATACAGCTGGGCTGGTGTCCTTTCTGGATCTGAAGTCATCTGGTGGGTCAGTCGATGGATTCTGGAAAGGCTAGTACACTGTAGAACTGATGAATGTGGGGCACCTGAGTCCTGGATGTCCATATTGGCGGATCAATAAAGGCACTTCACAGGCTGGTATGGCAGTATTGACTACCATTGCTCGACTTTCCATTTAGTAGGCACGGGCACATTTGCTGGGAGGTCCTTGCACTAAAGCCAATAGTACCGGGGGTCAGGAGCTTGAATTATTACCCCGTCTGGGCGCACATAATTCACACAGTGGGAGATTTCACGTCCCTCTCCGTCCACTATTCTCACTCTGTCTATAAACAGTGTCCTGCCTCTCTCCACTGGGTATACTTCTCGTGAAACAGTCTGTTCTTTACATGCTTGTTGGCCCCAGGATGCACACTTTTCATTGCTTCGTCCCAGATCCAGGATTTCCTGCTGTTCTCAATCTCCTCCCAGACTTTCCGAGGAAAGGTAGGAAAGGTCATACCTTAGATCTCATTTGCCTTCCTACGAACCAATCTCTCCTCTTTACTTGCTTTGGTCAATCTGAGACCGCTGGCCTGGCTTGGGGGTGGCCAGTCCTGGTTCTGCCAGCTTCGCATCCTTAAAGAAATTAGAAATGGATCCCTGACTTCTTCCTCTTGCGAAGCCAGGGCAGTGGCATCACCACTTTCTTCCATGCATTCCACCAAGGCAAGATCTTGAGGCTGTGTACCCGTTCCCTTTTTCACAAGGCCACATAGGTTCCCCCTCATCTTCCTCTTCACTGAGGATCTGAGCCCAGGAGTGAGCAGTCGTCCTCACTCCTGAGACTATCCACTCATCACTAGGCGTGGAGGTCGACACCTCCCACTCAAAGGCCTCCCGCATCTCATCTTCACCTAAGAGACTTGGGCTAGGCCTCCCCCTCCAGGGGTCTATTGATGCTTTATCCGAACTTTCCTTCTGGGATCCAGCATCCGAAACTTCAACTTCTGGTTCTGTCTCTAACTCTGCACCCTCTAGCTTTGTGCCACACTCCCCTGAGGGGTCTTCCTCCACAGGCTCCGCCTGGTGCTGTGTGCGCCCAACTGCAGATTCCTGAACCTTCATCCATGTGGGAGCCAAACGAATTTGAGGCACTTTATACAAGCCATATTTTTCTAGGCATCCAGCACAGTGAGGAATCATGAAGACTTCCCTTCCAGCTCTCAAGCATATTTGACATACATGCACTGGATATCCAGGAACCGCCACATGAGGAGGCAGTTGTCCTCCATAGCACCACTTTTCAATATCCCTCAGTCTATTTACTGCTGCTGTTACTGCAACCCGGGCATGATCCAGGTAACGAGCTGGTCCTGAGGCCATAACTGCAGAAAAACAAACAAAAGTAACTGAAAGTCCCACTTTACTGAACACATCTCTTTAGTTGTAAAATGGCTCCTCTGCTGCTGTGTTTACTTTACTACCCCACCCTGTAATGGCGACGGCAGCACTCCTGTGCATCAACATTCAGAATCTGGGTCAAGCCACTGCGCACCCGATTTACACAAACTACTGATAACTTTTGCTCAGACTGCACAACTTGCTCTGTTCTTGCTTTAAACACATTCACATGATTTTCCACGGACTTTTTACATGCTGGTAACATTTATTTGATTCACAGTCCCTTAAAGCTTCAAGTTTTTAGCACAGGATTTCCTGTATAACTAGTGCTGCACTTTGGCTACAACTCACAGTCTCTCTCTGGCTTTAAACTTTAAACTGAGGCTGAATTCATTATTATGCACACAGTCAATGGCTTCACAGACTTTCACTAGCTGGCAGGACTTGACACAGTCGTTACTTGCAAAGCGACTACACTGCTGCACACACATTTATATGGCATAGGGCAGAAAATCACTGTTTGAGCTGTTTTTTAGGTTGTTACTTACTGTCATCAGTAGCAGTTTGCTGCGATGGGGAAAAACGGCCTGCAGCCAGTTCTTGGAGGCCTCAGAACAGAAACGGGCGGGCAGTCCTACCGATCGTCTTTTCGACCACCACACTTGCAATTCCGACGATCGATTAGCGGGTTGAGCCCCGATTTTAAACTAGAAAGTCTATTTTTACAAGGTTTACAGTGATTTTAACACTCAGCGACACTCCTCCACTAGCCAGTACACGTACTCCACTCACACTCCCTCTCGAATGCTGGGGCAGTCACTGAAGAGCTAGCTGAGGGGCGGGACTGATCTCAGCCTGACCAATCACACAACGCCATGCAAATGAGCCTCTTCTTCCTCACGAGGGCTTTCTCCTCACGGCGATCGTCGAGCAGGCAAATTTAAACTGCAGAATGCAACTTTTTTTCTTTACCAACTGACTCCATGGGGGGAGCCCATTTCAGCCATTTAACATAGCCATTACACCTGCAAGTCTCTCAGTTCATTCAGAAAGCATTTCCAATGTCCAGGGCACAATTTTCCTGTTGCTACCCCTAGTCTTCCACACTTTTCTTTACAACAGTTCATTTTAAAAGCATTTCCAACGTCCAGGGCACAATTTTCCTGTTGCTACCTCTAGTCTTCCACACTTTTCTTTACCACAGTTCATTTTAAAAGCAGGCAAAAACACTGTAAACAATTTGATGCAGGACAAGGGCACACTCTTTGGCTTTACTGCTCCTTGGTAAACAGTTGGCAATTTTAAACAGCAGCACACGATCCACAGCACACAGCAACACTAGGTAAATTGCTTCAGCTTTTGGACTACCTGCTGCCAGATAGCCAAAACGCTAGCCCCTTTGCCCAAGCACCTTCCTTCCCAGAACAAAATCCAAAGCAGTGCCTCCATTTTTGTAACCCCTCACCCCTGCCTTTTTGCCAAAATGACAGGTGGCATGCTGTTGAAGCTGACAGCAGTACCTGGAGGGGACTGGGTTCGGGGAGGATGAGGTTACTCGGCACAGGGGGCCTAGGTTTGGCTACTCTTCACAGGGGCACCCAAGTAAATCCGAACACAGGAAGCAATAACTGTAGTGTCCGGAACCAGGAATGAGATTCTTCAGTGTGGCTTTTATTCACATACAAGCTGAACAAACAAAGCATAGACGGACCCCCACAGGGCTACATTCCTGGTAATGCAGATTACAGACAACAGAACACTTTATCACTATTTCCAGCCCTCAGGCTCTAAACCCACTAGGCACACAGCCCGGACTTGCACGCAGCTTTGGGTACACAGCCCGACTTGTACACTACTTGGGTTTTCCCCACTGGCCCGGCTCCTCCGCCGGCCACTTGGTCTGCGGTCCATTTGAGGAATGAACCAATTATCCTGTTGTGGCTCCCCAAACCACACTAGAGCCTTCGACTCCTAGAGAGAATTTTCCCTACAATCCCACATCTGGGTACTTCCTTCATCACTGGCCAAGTGCCTGAGGTAAAGTAGAAATCCACAGAAGAAATCAGTAGAGGTGGACCTGGTCACTAAAGATGGGGGGGCCACCCACCTCCAGCTCCCACAGCCCATACCCGGCCATTTCTCTGGAAACTGAACAATTCCTTTACTGAACTTTCAAATGTAGATTCTGGGTAGACGTCTGTCACATCTCCTCTACATATCATTTGCATCCCAACAAGCTCTGGACTTGAACCTACTTTTAATTTGCTTAGCCCATTACTCTAGGCTTCCACTATTTTAGTAGTTCAATCCCCACATGGTCACACAAGTCCCAGGTTGAAAAACATAGGCCCTTTTAGCAAGAGCAGACACTCACCCTCACGTTGCAAGTGCCCCACAGGCGACTCACAAATCTTCTTGTTCTCCCAAATAAACTCTGGAACACATAGGCAGCTTTTCCTTTACAGGCAGAACTAGGGGGTTGCCCCAGGAATCTGCAGGGAACCCTTTCCTGTTCCCCATCCCCGAAGGGAGGGGGCACTGAGACCCGAAAACAGCGGCCTCCACCACTTCAATTATCTTCTGTGTCTCTCTTTAAGGTGGAGACACACACCCTTTTACTTAAAAGTAGCCCTCTATCAGGGCTGAGGCTCCTAGAGCCTTCACTGAGCTGCTTTCTCAGCAAGCGCCCAACTTCACACTTCACTGACTCACACTGACTGACTGACTGACTTCAAAACCTCCCAACGTTCTATACCAACTCCCTTGCTGCAGATTCCAATGTGGCTCATGCAGCTGCGATAGTTCTATTGGTGATGTCATCCCTCAGTCTCAGCTGAGACTGAGAACAGAGTGAGACAGTGTGAAACCCATTTAACTGGAGTTTCGCAAGCTGCCTTCCCTGTCTACCACTAGGTCTTACTGGGATTCTAGTAATCCCAGGTAACAAGGGGGTTACAGAAGTATGAGCTGTCACGCTTGTTGTGGAAAAATGCATTTTTGATCAGCATTACCTCGACTAGACAGGTGTGAGAGTACCAGGCACTCTCCACAAAGTCTCCATATCTGGTTTTCCACAGTGACAAGGTAGTCCTTCACCCCCATGCATAGTTCCTTCCGAAGGTGGTTTCGCAGTCTCCCCTTAACCAGGTAATTTACTTCCTTACCTTCTTTCCAAAGCTGCAGGCTTCAGACGCTAAGCATGCACTTCTTTTTCTGGATGTACATTAGGTGCTTCTGTATTACAGAGGGAGCATGGGGGGGGTCACAGTGAGGCTTTACAGCTGATTCTTACCTACACTGAAGCAACTCTCATCTAACCAGTAGCTAAGAAGCTGACCGGCTGATGGATAACCTCCTGCATCAATCTGTGTTACATATTTTCTAGGAAGGAGCTACCCCAGGGGATGAAGGCTTATTCTTCCAGCCATACTGCTGCTTCTGTTGCTGCTGCCAGGTATATACTGATCAAGGAGATCTTCAGTGCTGGTACCTGGTCCAGTGCGCATATGTTCATATCCTGCTATGGCATCAAATATCCTGCTATAGCATCAACATGCTCCGCCATCGCAATGATTAATTTGTGACCTGTTTTCCAGTCTCTGTTGGCCTAATTTTGGGGTGCATACCTTACTCCCTCCTCCTAGAGGACTGCTAGAAGTCTGCCTAAGTATGGATATGAACTGAATATAGGTGGTTAGAAACAGAGGTTACCTACCTGTAACAATAGTTCTACTGTTTTTATTCAGTTCACCTCCACATGTCCGAACCAACCTCCTCTGTTAAGGCTTGTTCAGCTTCCTACTTCCAGCATGCAGATCTGACATTAAGCAGGGCAGAGCCAGAGGACACCACCACAGGTGGTGGGAGGAGCCAGACTTAAAGACTGTTCTGGTGACTGAGCTTGCTCAGTGGTAACTGCCTACAATAAGTGTGGATGTGAACTGAATGCTAGTAGTAAAACTATGGTTGCAAGTAGGTAACCTCTATTTTTATATTCTGGGCACTAAAAGCATGTGGTTAAATTGATTTTAAATTGACCAAATTGTTAAGTATAATATTTACTAATTGCCCTTCAAATGAATCATCATGATATAGAATTGATATTTAAAGTATGGTTTTATCATCTACTGATATTCATTTAAATGTTGAGATGTTTGTAAAATAAATTAAATGTTAAAAACTAAGAAGTTGGATTTTCAAAATTTGTTTTTATTACTTCCCTTTCCTCTGTCTTGGAAGTTATGCATTTGATATGTAAGATAAGGTGTTCAATGTATTTACAGTGTTTGTAATGGTATTGAATGTTGATACTGATGTTCCTGTGCATCAGGTAACTTCAGCTTGCTATACCAGTTGAAAATAACGAAACTCAAAAATCCCCACTGTCCCTTTAAACTTACTATAAACCATCGAACCATGTCTGATGACTTATGTTTCAAAATGTTAAAATGTTTTTTACTGTAAGAGATGGACACCCCGTTTGAAATATGGAATTTTTTCACAGTTTCAAACACTGCACATAAGGCACTCTTACAGTTAGGAGAGGTTCTCACATGCAGGCATATCCTTGGCACCGATTGGCTGAATCAGCACTGATGATTTACAGTTCAGTGTAATGGAGTGGAATGTGATCATTTCTAAGGTTCTAGAACTTTGAAGAATCCACAAGTCCAGTTTGCTGCTATGAGTGTATGATATTTAAAGGAAGTCATTTATAAACAAAACCACCACAATCTGAAAGTCACTGAATAAAAATACTAAAAATATATTAAAATAAGCTGAACTGTTTCTAAATATTTCCATTTCAAATGTTTCCTAGATATGTGAGTGTTTCCTTTGAGAGCTTATCTGTAGCTGGCAGCGGTGAAGATGTATGTATGACTAAATCCGCCCTATATTGATTCTGCATTGCCACCAAGTTATAACTTTATAATAACTGAGCTCCATCTTGTCCAAAACGGAAACCTGGTTGTAATTTACCATTATAACCAGCAGGATATAACAACATTCACTTGTTGGGTTTCACGAAGAGTCCAGGCACACTCTCAAGCTGCTGCAACGTACTCGGTTGGAAATTGAAAGTGCCAGATGCCAGATGGCACTTTCAACTACCAGCCCATATGGAGCTCAGGCAGCAGCCTGTTTTGTAAAGGTGGGAGAGGGGATGTGCAGCAACAAACAGAACCCAGCAATTATATGTAAGCACCCTATGGGAGCTTACTATAAAACTGTCCCACATTGCCCCTGGGTTAGCTGCCTGGTTTCTGGGGCCCCCCAGTTGGTCGGCGGGGCCAGAGGCTGGAGGCCAGATCTATATAAGGAAGGGTTTGAGCACCCAAAAAGGGAGAGAGGGAAAAGGAGAGAAGGGGATGAGGAGTCAGGAGTTGGCCAGTGTCCTGCCGGAGGGCTGAGGTTCGGGGATGGGGTGGGGCGTTTGCCACCCTGGCCCACCACCTCGAAGAAACAGTGGCTGGAGCTATGGAGCCATCAGGTGTGTGCTGTAGTTTTGTCTGGGAGTGGGGACTGCTGCGCCACAGTTTTGGAGCCAGGGCCTGGGGAGTAGTGGGGCCTGCAACGTGATCCCTGTCACCGGGGCAGGATGGCGTGGTGGGTCCCTGCGGGCAGGCCTGGCGGTTGCCATGGAGGAACCATGGTGTGTGGATCGGTGGTGGCAGGCCAGCCCATAGATGGTGGCAGTGGTGGCAGCCTGTGCCCTGTTCACCAGCTCGGAACTCTGTGTCCACCTGGAGCAGCATAAGGCCTTACCGTGTTTTGATGCTGTGGGTTCAGGACCGCCCTGATTGGGTTTCCATGGGGTGCTTGGTGCTGCTTGAGAGACCGGGAGTTTGTGGGAGGCCTTGAAAAAGGGTGAGAGGAGGAATTTCCCAGCTAAGGTTTGGTTCCTGTAATGAATGTGCTAGAGGTGCGGTAACGTGGCTTTTGGTGAGGTCTGTTTTGCCCTGAA
This sequence comes from Neoceratodus forsteri, assembly GCA_016271365.2. Lineage (NCBI taxonomy): Eukaryota > Metazoa > Chordata > Ceratodontiformes > Ceratodontidae > Neoceratodus > Neoceratodus forsteri. The sequence continues at coordinate 1,476,155,967 of CM057453.1, read as the reverse complement.
GTGAAGAAGCTTGCTGCCACCATATGGACAGGAGCCTTATTTTGCTCCTTGGAGTGCTCATTGAGGTCTCTGATTGAAAAAGAAATGTACCTTGGTTCTGGCCATGAATTAGTGGACCACCCACCATTTTCAGTGCTGCCTCAAGTTTGCTCCGCGGAGATGTCTGCAACTTTTAATTAAATCATTTTGGACCTCTTGATTTCTGGTGGACAGTGGATTTAATCTTTTCCATGTCTGTGATTTGCTTAATCAAAGTTCTGCACCCCCAGCAGCTACCCCTGCATAGAGACTGCCTGCACGCCCTCGTACCATCCATGCACACGCAGATAAATTAGCCATATCATTTTTTTCTCCCTCTGGACTGTGTTTATGGTTGTACAGTGCACCCCTCCCCCTTTGACCACCTCAGATACCCATAGATAACCAGAGGGGGGCATACATATGTAAAACCAACCCTCGTGAATGGTGTAAAACTGAATTGTACACACACCCTTAGTGTGAAATACTATTATAAACTCCTTGGGCTTCGTTGTTAGTTTATATAGCATCCCACACCTTGGGCGTGTATACAATTCTTGATCTTATTTGAGGACATCTCCTCCATTAGGCCACACTTTGGAACTGTAAGTCATCAGCAGTAGAACCACATGGAAACTTTTCCCAGCCGGGAGCTGCCCACGATAAAGTGCGGTGTGTACATGTATATAAACATGGCCTGCCCCATCACTCCTCAGTTCTTTTCGTGAAATCGATCATTCTCATCAGACCTGCTGAAGGAAATGCCATCAATTTAGCCATTGGCATTTATCCCTTTTACTTTTATTACTGTATATATATATCATCATCTCTGTCGAAAAGCCCTTTATTTCAGTACTGTAAGTGCGGAGATGAAATTTACGAAGAGGACACACACATGGTTTGTGTATGCTATTTGGGCCTGTCTCATAGTGTGAGGACTTGTGAGATTTGCTAGAGCTTCAGCCAGGCTAAAGGACAAAGCTGTAAGAAAGCTCTAGAAAATTTCCTTCTGTTAAAAACACTGAAAGCCATGGAGAAGGAGAAAGGCTCATATTCTGCCTTTCCCTCACTGTCAGCCGAAAGGCTGCCATTGAAGTGTAAGGACTGGGACAAGGAATGGTCGTTCTGGCCATCCTTGTTGTCCAGGCATAAGCAGAAACACAGAGAAAAAGAAAAGTATGCTTTGCTGGAGAAGTCCCGGTCACCGTTGAGACAAGGTAAACCTTCATCATCGCCCACTCCAGCAGAATTTCCTACGGCTGACCCCGACCATTGCTGAGACACCAAGGTTGGGGCTTTGCTTAGATGCTGCTGTACCTACTAAGGATGGTATGACACCATCGTCAGCAGGCTGAGGGCTGTTGACGCAGGTAGTCCCAGCCCCTTTGCAGGGCGCTGTCAACTCCCAATGTTCTGAAATGATTCAATGCATACTGCCTGGATTGTCAGTGCAGGTAGTTATTCCACTAATTGGGCCTTCTAGCACTCAACCCCCATCAGATGGGTTCCAATAGCATGCCACAGATTTCTGCCTCTCAGTCCCTGCCAGTCTCACTTGTCTGTTCTATGGCTCCCATTGTCCGTCATCTGGTGATGGTGAAATGGAATATGATACCGACCTTATGCACTTGGAGGAGGATTTAGAGGAGCATTATGAGGGTGAACACTTTCGAGAGGGTCTGCTTCACTCTAGCTCTACCCTCTTGGCCTGTAGTGAGGACTCGGTGGTCTATACCCCGAGATCCCCTACTGAGGATCCATCTTGTGAAGCATGATGCAGCAACTGCAGTCTGTCATGGAGTTTGAGGCAGGGATGGGTGAACCAGTTTGGGAAAATTCCCCCCCCCCTCCGAACTAGCAACATAACATACTGACAAGCCTCTTCTGAACTGTTTTTTTTTCCAGTTTGGATTGGTTTGGCGAAGTAGCTAACATATATTGTTTTCTTGCCACTATCATTGTATGGCTGCTTTTCTCTGCTGGGATCATTTAGAGGATGTGCTGCCACAGCACTAGTTCTGTGCGTGCTGGTTCCATGTCATAACGGCGACTGTGGAAAGGTGATCGCTGTTATGGCGAGTGTATATCGCCCAATCAGTTTTGGCGATGCACACCACAAGCGTGAACAAAAACGGCACCCAAGACCTACAGATTTCATTTTTTAATGGGGGTTGAGCCTCACACCCCTGCACCCTTTACTTATGGATTCTCAACCCAGGGGCGCATGTCGGGGGTGAAAACTAAAAATAAAATGCCACCTGCCAGCAAAAAACAACAAAACCCACACCATGCCAGACCAGAATCCTGTACCTGTGCCGACCACCCTCCCCATCACGCTGAGCGGTCCAGCTGCCTGCCACACCCCTCTCACATACAATCCTCTGCCTCTCTCTCCTGCACGGTAAGCATACCCGCTACTCCTTATCGTGGTATTTCACCCACCCCAGTATCTGGTCGCCCCCCTGCTTGGTAGCCGTGAACACAGGCACCGTAACTGAGTCACTATTTTTGTAGGCATCCCAGTCATCTTGTTCACTGGATACCATGCAGGCTGCTATGCATAGAGTGACCCTGTCGCAAACGGTGTGGGAGGGACGGAAGCAGAGACAGAGTGTCTCTATGAAGCAGCTCCCAATTGGTTATGATTCTCATTTAGTTATGAAAGGGGCCACCCAATTGGTTTACCACTGGAGAACCCACATGGTTCTCTGGCTACAACTTTCTCTGCTTTAAGTGTGCATAGTGGGCAGACAGAGAGGCAGCCTAGTCAGGCACCTTGTGCTCCGAGCTGTACTAACTTCTGTTTCTTTCTTGTGTTCAACTTGTTATAAAAAAGGAAAAAAAATATTTTTTTATTAGCTGCTCTATACTAAAGTATAAAAAAAGCACTCAAATTAAAAAAAACTTATGTTTTTTTTTTTTCTTTGAGCCAAAATAGGGGGCAGGAGCAAGCTGGCAGATGAGGGAATCCTTCTCATCTCTCACACCATACTGTGGAAAAATAAATATTTTCAGGGTATAAAGTATGAAACTAAAAAAAACTGAAGACTTGTTTTCTCTTCCTTTCTCTGAGCTATACAAATGTATGAAAGTTGGGGAAGGGAGAATGAGTTTAGTAGATCTGCTGCTAACTTAAGTGCTTATACTGCTTACAATAATTTAACCAGTTAGTGTGAAAGACAGTTGCAGCCTGGGGCAGACGTTTATATTTTGCTGAGTGATGACTGACAAGTCCACTCCTGAGCAGTACTGTAAAACAACAGCTTTATTTATTATTTCCAAAGATTTACCGGGAAAGACATACTGAGTCAAAATATCTCATTTCCAGATGCGTCCTGGGGGAGGGGAAAATGAGGAGAGTACAGCAATAAGTTACAACACCTGGTTACACAAATCAAAAATACAGGTTAAACAATAAAGTCGCAACAAGAAGAACAAGATGAGCCAGGCAGAGCATCTGAAGAGCAACAAGTAATATGAGTGCAAATTGGAACACAACTGGAATATGAACAAGGCGCTGCTACTGTAGGTATGGTATTAAAATGCAGGTGGCTGTAATCCAAAGGGTGAATGAAGCACTGCTGGCACTTCATTCGGCAGGAAAGGATGGAGGAAACTGGGGAGCAGGGGGAAATTAATTAGGGTAGGGGCAGTGGGGGGAGGGAATGTAGGGTGGGAAAATACAGTACAGGATCAGAGACAACTGCAGTAGTGAGTAGTGAATTCACAGAGGGAGAGATTTGACTAGTGAGTGGGACGAAGGAACAGTACGAATGGTTTTAGGAAAAAACAAACACCCCTCTCAGGCCCTGTCCACACTACACCAGAAAAATCCTTCTGTAACATTACAGAGGGTCCAAACCGTTACAGTAACAGTCTGCATTCACACTGGTAAGGTTACAGAAGGTGTTTTCAAAACTGTTACAGAAACCACTTGTGAGGTGGTTTCTACAACGGTTTTGGGAACGCTTTCATTTCTGTAATGTTGCCTGTGGCAGTGTAAATGCAAGAGCATGTCGCCTCCAGTCTCCCAGTATACCTTCATGTATTGCGGCATTGCTGTAATACATGCTGGAAGCTAGGAGGCTAAACCAGGAAGTAAACACTGGGCAGCGTGGAATGCGAGTGGCATCTGCAAGCAGGGGAGATTTGTGACTGTCAGCAGCAAGAACCAGTCCCTGCACACTAATACTGCTAGAAAACCTTCATATTTTTGCTCTGGAGTGCTGCACAAGACCAACGCTTGAGCAGAGACACCTGTTGGGCAAGCATTATAAGTGTGGCCTGCAGCCAACAGTGGGAAAGTGAGCAGCACTCCCAACTGAAGTGCTCGAGTGCCAGAACTGCTGTTGTGCCCTAAGGACCACTGTCACAACTGTGCTGGCTGCAGCTGCACCCACATATAACTGTGGTGGCAGCAGCTGTATTGTGGCACCTGGGGTTGTTGTGTCTGTACCCCCAGGACCTGCATGTGACTGTGGTGGCATTCAGTTTGCCCAGTTGGATTTGCAGCTGATGTGTCTGCTGCATTAGCCCAAGACCTGACAGCTGCTTGGTGACAGCGACAAGTGTGAAACATCAGCGGGACAGGTGTCAAGCATGAGTGACCATGGTGCCACCTGGACACATGATGCCACAAAATTACTGGTGGACTTCTGGGCACAGGAATGGGTGCAGGCAGAGCTAGCAAGTGCCAGGAGGAACACAAAGGTGTACCAGAAGGTGTCAGAGTATCTCTTTGAAAATGACATAGAGAGGAGTGCTAAGCAGTGCCGTGACAAAATCAAGCAAATGAAGGTGTGCTATCACAAAACCAGGGACAGTAACAGCCACTCCAGGGGTGGGCATGTGGTGTGCCCCTTTTACTATCAGTTGGACAAAATCCTCGGAACACAACCAACCACTGAGCCACAGTTTATCCTAGAGAGTTTGCAAATAGAAACAGAGGATAAAGTTGGTGTAACAGAGGACCCGTGCCAGCCTGAAGGTGCAGATGGTGGCACAGATGATGATGGTGAGACAGGTACGTGCACTGTGCAGTGTAATTGTGGGTGCATTGAGGTTGGTGGCTGTGGGAAGGTGGAGGGTAACATGATGCCTGTATTGCATACTGATCAGTAGCACCCTAATGGCATCGGTGTACTTGGAGGTTTATGTATAATGTGGTGGGGGGTATGGGAGCTTTCATTCCACCGCACAGCAGTCTCACCACATCTTGGCAGCCCGCTCTGTATATATGGTGTGCATGGGTGGTGTTTGTAGTGGAGGGTGGGGGGTTGGGGGGTAGGGTACTCATCTGTAGCACCCACATGGTTGTGGGGATGGTGACATGAATGTGTTAGTGGGGGTGGGGTTTGGAGTTGGTAGTGGTGCTCACTGTGCCCATTTGGAGATTGCTGATAGGTACGTTCTACTGTTGTAGAAAATAACGATGGGGAAGGGACGTTAATGGATACTGACATATTGGAGGCATCATCAGCTTCATCTGCAGTGCCCAAAGAGACCCCAGGAACCTGTAGCAATACATACAGTGGAGGAAGGGGTAGAACTGCATAGTGGCCAATTGAACGGGAGCCTCTTGTCAGTTTGAAAAGGAAAAAAAGGGCTGCCAGAATGGCGAAATTACTTGGAGCAGTTCTGGAGCCAACATGACAGATGTTGCAGCAGCAACATAGGGAGCTGTTGGAATTTAAGTGGGAGAGGGCCAGGGAGGAGCAAGAGATGGAGGAGCATTTACAGAAGCAGGAGGCGGAACAGAATGCACAATTATTTACTAATATGTTTTACGTTGTTATCCATGGAATTCCAACTGTCAGTTCCCACTTGCACTGTACAGTCTAAGGGTAATGTCCCATTGCCAAATACAAGTGCTGCTGCTGGCATCTCTGCCACCTTGTTTCCTGGAATGCCCAACACTGTTGTGTTTCTGACCATGGGCACAGGGCACACCCCTAGCATGTCCTCGAATGGCATGTTTCAGCCACCCAGCCATGATAACTCTCAGCCAGGTGGCGTGGCACCATAGGAATGCCATCTACAGCCTTGATTCTAGCTCACAGCAATGCAGTCCCTCAACAGGATAGTACAGCCACAACTGCCTCTGCCAGCATACCACTGGCATCTCAGGCACCGACGTATGGCATTGGGAACAGAGACCAGCAGTTTGGTACCCACACATCATCCCTTCTCAGCTTCACGCAGGATCTTTATAGTGAAGACTTTCGGTGGACCACACTATGATGCCACACGATGTCTGCAGATATGGCTGTTCTGGTGCCAGCATGTTTTTATTTCTGGTGCCATTTGTGCCACATGTTGTTATGTTGTGCTGCCACGGTTTATATGACAGATACTGACATGGAAAACCAAACACTGTTTATCACTTATTAAACTGTTCAGAATATTATGTTTTTGACATACTTAGCACAAAGTGCAATGTAAAATGTAAATGACAACAGTAAGCAATAGATAAGCTATGGAAACGTTTATTGATGCTTTCCTATTGCACTAATCTCTGGGGGTCACTTTCAATAAACGTTTGTTATGTTGTTCTGTTACACACGCTGAAGAAACATAGAATTTGATGGCAGATAAGGACCGCTTGGCCCACCTAGTCTGCCCATTTCCCTACCTAATGGATAAGCTGCAGATTCTAGTTAACCAACAGCCTACTGCCTCCTACCCCCCGCTAGAATTGCCTTATGTCTCTCCCATGCATTCTTGAATTCCCCCACTGTACTTGGCTCCACGACCTCCTCAGGAAGGCTGTTCCATGCATCCACAACCCTCTCCCTGAAAACATATTTCTTCACATTACCTCTGAGCCATCCCCCCTCTATCTTCAAATTGTGCCCCCTTGTTCTTGCACATCTCTTTTTCTGAAAGATGCTACCCTCTTGGACTTTGTTGATTCCCTTGAGGTACTTGAAAGTTTTTATCATGTCCCCCCTCTCCCTTCTTTCCTCAAGGGTATACATATTAAGCTCCTTTAGTCTCTCTTCGTATGTCTTCTGGTGCAGACCCTGCACCCTTTTGGTTGCCCTCCTCTGGACAGCCTCCACTCTGTCTATATCTTTGCAGAGATGGGGTCTCCAGAACTGCACTCAGTACTCCAGATAGGGTCTCACCTACTGTCTGTACAGAGGAATAACAACTTCCTGTTTTCTACTGGTGATGCCTCTCCCTATGCATCCCAGTATCCTCCCAGCCCTCCTTACTGCCTTCTCACACTGCTTGCCCACCTTTAGGTCATCTGGTATAATTGTCCAGTTGTTTGCATGGATCCAGTTCACAGGGTTAACGGGGTGGTGCTGCCACCTGTTTGCAGTAGTGTCCCCCATGCTGATACTTGCGTGGTGACCACTGTCATTCACATCCTACCACTGCCAACCTGCCAGGTGGTACTGAAACGGTTTGTGGTGTTAAGACCGTATGTCACTACATATATTTGCATTTGACAAACATTTGACATATCCTTAGCAGACAGTGAATATGGTGACTGCTTTTGAGAATGAGAGACAGCAATGCACACTTTCGTGCCTTGGTTTTATTGGAAATGCGGAGCAGTTCCGATACTTTTGCCATAGCACAGCAATCAGATTTTTATAGTGCAGTTACATTTCTGCAATGTTCAGATTGTTTCTTGCTGTAATACTGATTTCTGTATTTATTTATTGTATTAACACTGTTTACAAAAGTACTGAAATGCAATAATGCACAGAGTTTGATGCATGACAATGCTGTATGTTATTTTTTGATCGGGGCACTGCAGTAATGCACAACGTTTGCTGCACGACAATGCTGTGTGTCAATTGTTTATTGGGCTACCGATACCAGAAGTCATGGCAGCGGAGGAATAAACACATTCATGACACGCTATCATGAGTTCTTCTTTGGCTTCTGCAGTATGCCTGCATGTGGGAACTGTGATGTGAGCATTAACAACTGCAGGCTGTGTGGGGCTTTCAGGTATGGTGCCCTGCCATGGGGGAATGGTGAGGTAGGAATGAGTGCTCTACATGGGTGCATTGTGGGGGCATTTTGAGACAACACAGTATGTAAGAGTCTAGCTACAACAGTAACTATTAACAAGCTGTATGCATTGAAATAGTGGGGATACACATACCTGGATGTGGTATGCAGTAAGGACACTGTATTGAGCACACCTTGGGATATAACAGCAAGCCTGCATGAGGCACATCACAGTGTAACCCTCCTCCATCTTCTGTACCTGGCATTCTGCTGCATAACTCCATAATATTGATACAAAAGTCACCGAGAGAGCACACACTGCTGTTGGCAACACTGCCATGTTTTACCACCCTACTGTGTACAATACGCATGACAGCTGCATGGGATTGAGGGATGGGTGCTGTCACCACCAACTGTATCATGGGATGTGCACTGCTCTCAAGGATTTGAAACCACTCACAGAGTATGGACAGGCTGAAACATTTTCAAAACGTTATCAAAACTGTTCAGTGGTAGTGTGGACACACTGTAACATTTTTGGTCTGTAATGTTTTCAAAATGTTACAGATTTTTCAGGTATAACGTGGACAGGGCCTCAGAAACAGAGGTTGTGGGGTTGGGGGGAGAGAGGAAAATGGATACGAGGAAATAGAGTAGATTGGTGCCAGTACTGTTTCTTTTTTCTGGCTGACAAATAAAAAAATATATATTCTTTGACTGCTTTTTTGAAAGGATTCGGAGAGGATTTGGCCAACTTGCTGGCCCCAAATTTAAATGTGTGGAATTGTACCACTGGTAGTGGGTTATACCAGCCCTTATAGAGAAGTGGATAAGCACCAGTGTGAACCAGAATAACACATAGCAGACCTGTGTGTGTGAATTAAAATCACACAACCACTCACCATTTGCATACTGTGACATGTTCATATTAAAGCACTGACACATCCAGTAGGCAAATTTACAGTCTCTCTCATCATTAGCTCTTTCTCATCTCATTTCAGTATTCATGCTGTTTATTACTACTAAACAGTGGTTTAATTGCTTTTTTAATACAGATATATTGATTAAACGCTGTTTAAAATGCCTTTTTATGTTTGCTTGCACGAATGTGCAAGAAACATAGAACCACCAAACGAGTTTTCGAAGGTGTGCCACCCCTGCTTCCAATGCCCTGCTCCTTTTTGCAGGCCTGGCCGCACCGCACCAATGAATGTCCGAGCTGTCTATGACAGTAGTTCAGATACAGTGGCGTACAGTTGAAAGTAAATGACTGCTACAATCAGCAGTGGTAACGTGTAGGCAATCTGCATACTGCCTTTGGCGTTATGCAAATTGCCTACATGTCACCACTGAATCTGAACTGCTGTCATAGACAGCTCATTTTTTTTACTGTTGACCAGGACCATGTCTCATCTGTCAGGCATACCTCTGACCCCTGCTTTCTGGGTCATTGTTGTTCGTCCTCAGCTGGTTTCATCAACTAACAAGAAATGCATCAATGAGAGGAAAACAGAAGTTGCAGCATCGCTGAAGGTGACCAAAAGTACTCAGGTTACATAGCCTCCCCCACTGATCCCCTCACTCCTCTGCACACCCATGAGGCCCCAATAAAAGGGTGGAGGAGGGAAACAGATTTTAGGATTTTTCTTTGTCTGTAGGACTGAGAGTCAAAGGAGAGAAGGGAGCGAGCGTGTTGGTCACATGGTCAGATCCCCAAAAGCTGCTGCTACTCCCAGCGAGGTTTTTGCTAGTTTCACAGGCGGCTCTTTGTCTCTCCTGGCGATTGTGAGCATTAACTGCCCTTTCAATTATCATATCTCTAGACTTACGGGACAAGGAATCAAATTGAGAGAGGGGGGACTTCCCCAGATAGCATTCACACTGGAACCTAAACAAATAAGAACGGTAGGTTGCTCGATCCTAGGCATCTGATTTTTAATGTGTTTGCAGTGGTGGGTTCCTTAGTTGCTAACACTTGATTCCCCTTGGCTGTGGGATTGAAACAAGGTGCCAGCGTGTGATGGTGCCACTAAATAATAGGCGCAGAAATGTGGGTGGAACTGGCGGGATTTAATTTTCATTGATTTGTTTTGAAGACATTTGTTCCGTTTTACAAATTTTTTTGCAGGGTAACACTTTTGAGCCACTGTTAGATCGGATTGGGGTTAACTTTGATTAGCGTTCTAAACTTCTGAGTTTTTTTTTTTAAATCAGATTTGAAGGTGAGAAGAGCGCATCTGTGTTGTTCTAGTCTAGATATCTCCCAGTATTCATAACAGGTGTGTATGGGGTGAAATTTCAGAAGGAAATCAGTAGGTTAGTAATGCCAGATGCCCATTATCCAAACTATATTTGAAAGGCTTGCCTGTAGTTCGGTGGCCAAGCAGCCAGCCACTCCAACTTCCTGAGCTATATAAGCAGTTCCTCTAAGCCTCACTGTGAAGCATTTTTTTCTTTGCAGCCAATGGCTCTGTCAGGTTTGTCCTCTGAGCTGGTTGGGCCTCTCTGGCTGGCTGGGGCCTGCCCCCACCCTTTACTGCTCCTGCTTGTCTCTGCTGGGCTTCTGTGTTTATTTTACTGCTTCTGGTTTATATTTTGCCTTCGGCTGTGTGTGCTTCCTTCCTTTTTTTTGGGGAGGGGGGGCTTTTCTAAGCTCCTAGCATACTGCTACTTCAGAGCTCATACTGCTTGCTTTCAGTTACTCACAACTCTCAAATTACTTGCACTGCAACTGCAAACCTCATCTGTGTGTTTCAGCTCAACTATAGCTGGTCCATGTGGCATATTCTATTACTTTCACCTGACTCAGATTTACTTGAACCTAGCTACATAGCTTACTCATGCTTGTTCTAATTACCTCATTGCTGCAGTCTCATTGCACTGCCTGTTGATAGTGCTTAAGAGCATTATGCCTCCTTTTATTTTTGCAGTTACAACTCAGTGTACTCTTTTGTTTTTACTTCTGCTGCACAGACTTACTTGCTTCCTGCTGCTGCATTGTTTACTCCCATTGCTATTGTACCTTGTTTACTCTGAGGTTAGCTGAAGCTCCTGCTGAGGCTATTAAATTAGCTTTATATCTGCATGTGGTTCTCGGCCTTTCCATCACTTCCTTGTTTGTCCTATGGTGGGGACTGGGAGGTGTTTGGGGGGTCGTGACCTATGTGGCTAATTAATTCTGTTCTAAATCCTGTCTTCGCCGCCGAAAATCCTCAGAATTTGTCACCTTGATTTGGCTATTCATGTCTGGCTGGCTGGCTTGCCCCCAGTTCAGTGCTGTTTAATTGCTACACGGTATTTATGCAGGTCAACCTATCACTACTACTGCTTACTGACCTCTGTGCAGGTCCACACTTGCTTACTCAACCATTGCTTCTTGCTTGCGCAATCCATTGCTTCATGCCTACTGCCATCCCCTCAGCTCCAGCCTCTGGGATTCTGCTGCACTCAGTCTGCATTCGACCTTGCAGGTCTCAGCTCTCAATGCTCATTATGATCTCAGCACGCCGTGCTCATTCAGCTCACCAGCTTTCAGCTCTCAATCAATTTCTGGGGCATGCCAGCCATTCTATTCTGGCACAGGGTTCCTGCAGCTGACAGTCTCACTCTGCATTTAGTCTGCATCTCGAGCGTGTCCAACTTGGGGCGGGATCCTTCTCACCTGGCCCATAGCTGGCAATGTCCTCGCCCTGGGCTTGGCTTTAGCTGCCTGCTATGCGACAGCAGCTCCTGGTGTAGAAATTAAGACTAGCAGTGAAGAGTGGTTACAATGATCTCCTTTGGCTCTAGTGTTACACTATAACAGTTAGCCATTGACTTTAGTGGTTTCCCTAGCAAGGCACCTTCACCGCATTCTCCCTACGACTGCCTTTGGTTCACCTGGTTTGATTTAGGGTGGGTGAGCCAGGCAAGTGCTTCAGCAGTTGTTGCTGTCCTCCTGCGCCTTGGATGCACGTATTGTTGTGGAGTTTTCTCGCAACCTTCCATGGCATTCCCGCTAGATGGTTTGAGTGAGAGCCTTCCTCCAAATTGGAATATTTTCCACCCCCCTTTAATTGGGTTTTCCAAATTGCAGCTTAAACTATCCCAAACCTGGAGGGAAGGTGACATAGGCCTTGAATCCTCAGAGATTTCCTCCTCATAGGGGTTTTTTCTCTCCTCCATTGCCTCAGGTCATAACACTTAGTTGGCATAGTTGTTTCCCTTAGTTTCTTAGGTAGGTTCCGCTGTTGGATGGAGGTGGAGGATGTCCTGCCATTCCCTCTCTCCTTAGGGGATCCCCTAATCTCAAAGCAAAATGTCAGTATCATGCTACGCAAACCTGGGCAGTCCTTACATTATCAAACTGAACATCTCATTGCATTATCAAACTGCCTATGCTTCTCTACTACTACGTTACAGTTACTGCTCCTATGTCACAGTTACTTCTTGCTCATATGCTTCATGTTGCCTCCTTTTTGGGAATGATACTACATTTTTGGGGGGATTCCTAAGGTACCTTTAGCCACAGGAACCGTCCCATTGCACCTTTAGGGGTGGAACCCTCTCTGAGGGTTCCTTGCCTTCATACTCCTACAGGGTGGTAATTCCTCTGGAATAGAGAGTGTGAATGGCCAAAACCAAACTGACACAGTTGCACAAACATAACACTACACTGGCTGCGTAGGTCAGTGAATTGAAAGGCTTGCCTGTAGTTCGGTGGCCAAGCAGCCAGCCACTCCCACTTCCTGAGCTATATAAGCAGTTCCTGTAAGCCTCACTATGAAGCATTTTTTTCTTTGCCCCACCATCCTCCCCTCCTCCTCCAGCGGCAGCACTCTCTCCTTAGGGGGATTCCTAAGGTACCTTTATCCACGGGAACTGTCCTGTTGCACCTCTAGGGGTGGAACTCTCTCCGAGGGTTCCTTGCCTTCGTACCCCTACAGGGTGGTAATTCTTCTGGAATAGAGAGTGCGAACGGCCAAAACCAAACTAACACAGTTGCACAAGCATAACACTACACTGGCTGCATAGGTCAGTGAACAATAATATGTTCCATAAAACCAAAATATCTGCTCAAACCTTTAAATTACTACACACTGGAATTCACATTTCTTATTAGGGGTGCTGCTAGATGGTGACAAATAACAAACAAAGCAAAAATACTTTTGCTTTGTTTGTTGTGTCTATCTAACTAACTTAAAATGTAGCCAATGTAATGTAAAGGATTTAATCAACTGTTTTATGGTTTTATAATTTGGGGAGTTTATGGTGCTTCTCTATAGCATGCTCCTTTAAAATGCCTGTGTTATATCCTTCTGGGAGCACAGTATAAAGTGAGTCAATTGGTAGCCATTTAGGCACTTGAAAGTTAAATCACCTGCGCAAAATACCTGCTGGGAGTACAGTATAAAAGCAGTTAGCTAGTAGCCATTGAGGCATTGGAAAGTTAGGGACTAAATCGAAGGGCCCCACCTTGACGTTGGTGATTAAGCTTACTCAAATTGGAATTCCAGTTTGAAACTAAGAGGACCCTCTCCTCACATGGAGCTTGAAAGTAAATATAACCATTTTTGGCATTTGAAAGTTTAAATGTTATGCTATGTGGGGGCTAGCATTTTTGCTTTGTTTAACAATAATATGTTGTTGATGTAGGTAGCCTAGCTGGCTGTTGGGAGTCTGCAGTATTTTTTTGTTTTGTTTTTATTGACAGTGCATAAGTGTCTGTTTTCGGCTTCTTGCTGATCAAAAACCAGATGGTTCCCTTCATTAAAGAAAGAGGGGGTGTCCATGAGTCCAAATGTGAAGGAGGCATTCCAGTAATTTGAAAAGTCACAGTAGCAGCCCACTTCCCACATTTTGGACATAAATATGCTGATTGGGGCCAGTGTCGTGCATTAATGCTTACTTAGTTACTGGTGGTAAAATATTTTTGCTCTCAGAAACAAAATGCACATGATTTTTTTTCCCCAATACATATGTTTACTAAGAGTTTCCTTTGCACTGTGGAGCACTGACCTTCTGTATACAACATGGGGAATTACTTAATCAGCCTCATTTTGGAAGTTCAATACTACATTTGTTTTGGCACGTTCTACCATTTTTTTTGTAAACACCTTCCCCCATTTAAGAGAATTTGCAGAGTCCCGAAGGTGCATGTAGTCTCCCTTTTCTAATTTTACATATGACCTGCAAGGTTTTGGTACCTTATTGGAAACTTAGGCTGGTGTACTTTATCTGAAAGCGCCAACATTTCTCTTACAGTTTTATTATTGCTATTATATTTCTACATTTTTGAGGACAGTTGTCTAGAGAATAATCATACTGTGAGTTTAGTAATTGCTCTTGGGTTGAGATCTCCCCCATGTCGTTTTGTTAAATGCTTTTTTTTTGGTCTTCTAATAAGTTTAATCTTTTGGTACCTTCCTTCCTGTACCAGGAAGTTCAGCCAAATGAAAATGGCTGAACTTCGCTTTCAAAGAAATTTTCAGTGATGTACTGGATGCCCCACCAAAACCACTCCTCCCCCAATACCAAAAACAACCCCTCTGTCCTCAAGTAATCTTATTTTGTGTTATTTTTATAGCTAAAGAGTAAGTGACCACAGATGAGTTTTAACCCCTGCTGACCTACCCCAAACAACCCCCCCTTTTCAAATACAGAAAGCACTCCTCTCTCATCAAGTAACTGTATTTTGTGTTCTTTCTCTTTGTTGGCTGTAGATGTACAGTAACTGGCTGCAGATGGATTTTAAACCCTGTTGACCTTTCCAAGAGTACAGAAATGCAGATTCTGTTTCTTGGAGAGTTTCTGACATTGGAGTACCTTCTGTGCTTACTCTGTTTCCAATTATTTCAGCTTATTGCTGCTTAAATACCCCCCAGACACACACATGCACATGGGCATACACAATACCATGATGTTTTAAAGATGATCTGAGCTAGGCTGAGAAGTGGGTGGGCAGTTGCTTACATTTTAAGCTGTCCTGGGGCCAGAACTGAAGTCTCCTTTGTAGTTATAACTGAGGAGTCTGATCTGCTCCAGCTTTGGAGGGGGGTGGGGTGGGGCTATAAGTATCACATTCCAAAAGCCAGTGCACACACTTTGATGGTGTTTGAAGTGTTTCATAATGGCAGTCCCTGGCTTGAAGAGCCTGGAGTCTGAATCTCCCTGCTCCCTCCTCCCTCCTCCTCCAAAGACTTGGCCCCTTTTCTGTAGTTGGGGTTGAGGTGAGTTCTGGGGTAGCGTGGGAGAAGTCTTACCAAACCACCTGGTCTGTGGCAGTAGTGTAGCAAATTCCCAGAGGGCCTGGGTGCAAGGCGATGTTACAGGGCCCCTCCCCAGTTTTGAATAAACATCAAAATTATGATTTGTGCCCCTTAAACCTTGTGGGCCTGGGTGCCGCTGCACCCCCTGCACCCTTGTAGCTACGCCCCTGGTCTGTGGATAGATGACAACAGCTTTAACTTGTGGATCTGCACAACATATTGGCAGAAGGGTTGCCTTCTGAGACCAGATAATTTTTTATAACTTTTTCCCTACAGTTTTTGCCCTGTACATAAGGGATTGGGCCCTTCTGGGATGAAATATTAATCTATATATTGAACAGGAGCCAAAAATGAGGATTGGCTGATCAGGAAAGCAAATAGAAAACATTGAATCTGGCCTCTCTATTACTTGGAGGAGCTGATGCCTTCAGGAGAACTTTGCCAAAACGTAATATTTAAGCCCTGTTTACACAGTCACATTTGCACTGGAGTAACCCGTGCACCAGTGCAAATGTGACTACGTAGATATGTACCCGATCATGGAAAGCCACTTGCTAAGATGCTCCCAGATTCTCTGGCAAGCTGGGGACACCAAGAGGAGCGGGTGGCTTACATCAGCTTAAGTGACAGTGTGGACTGCCTGCACAGCAGCAACCTATCCATCAGACAGCAGATGTCTGGCCCCTCACCAGCACAAATTGCAGCAGAGCATAGAGGGGCTGTGTAGACAGTCTGCGGAGGCAAGTGGTCAGGACTTGTTGCAGTTTTGTATTCGCAGTGCTACTGCCATGTAAACACGGCTTTAGATGCAGTCCCACTTGTATTTCACATTAGTTCTGCATTCATCCTCCCTATTTCTGATGTCATTTGCATGAAAACAGGATCTTTACTCCTGAAGAGTTGATCTATTCCTGTTGCTGTCTCCCTACCTGAGGTTATAATGCACTGCTTGTGACATCAGTTCTCCTATGGCAACAAACTGTGATGTTGCAACAGAAGATTATGACTTGAATTAGGGAGTCCGCTATAGAGACAGATGAACCCTGCGGGATAAAGATCATGCATTCCTGCAAATGTCCTTAGTAATAATTAGTGGGGAGGAGGAATCTTTAGAATATGTATGGAATGGAAGCTGAATTGTACCCAATTTATATTTTTATATTTTTTCTTTATGCCCGCTCCTTGCTGCACCAATCTCCTTTCTTCAGGGAGCCCTAGGCTGTGCGCGCTCCCGTGGTACTGCCCCAGGTACCTCCCTCTGGGTACCGGCGAGCCTGCCCCATCCTGTCTCAGTTTACCCCTTGGGTGGGGAAGAGAGGGACTCCCCATATCCCCCTCCAGTCCCTTAAGTGTCGGAAGGCATCACCAGCCCCATCTATGGAACCTGGTTAAGGATTTTCTCGGGACAGACGAGTCCCGTCTACAGGAGCCTGGTGCAGGGCTTTTTCTGCTTTCTGGTGCCCCTCCCACAGGACGTCTTGCATGCTGGGAGAGCCTAGGGGTTGGGCATGTCATGACGTGCTACAGCTCTGACTCCTGGCAGGATGTACCCCCTCACTATTACATGTCGTCCCACTGCACCTCCACCTGTGATCACCCAGGTGACGGTAGAGCAGCGAGCCAGGCATCCCACCCACCCTGGAGAAGGAGGAGAGCTGCCTATGGGCTCGATCCTCCCTACCCTGGCCTGCCCTCAGCACCCGAGTCCATTCGAACCTGGGTTGCTGGCCCGTGGCGGTAACCTACAGCTGCACACCGTGAGGCGGCTCTACCCTAATTTATTTTTAAGGCATCAGCAGCTCTTTAAGCCCAGGGCTTATTAGTTTTTGGATCCTGATGGAGGGATTTTCCCCCACCCAGGGTCTATCAAATGGGGGGGGCATTTTGGGGAGGGAATGGATAAACTCGGTGGGGGGGGCCTGAAACACCTCTGCAGACCTCTGTTATATGTTAAATTGCTATTGCCTTTTTTATTAACATGCTTCCAGTATTGTGCAAAAAGTATTCACTCCATCTGAATGCTGGTACCACAGGTGCCCATGATGTACAAAGCTCCCGATACTGTAATACCAACATTCTAAAGGAGTGAATAGTTTTTACAGTCAGGTGCCTCTCAAATTACTTTGAGGAAATTTCACGTATGTCACATGTGATGCTTGGGATACTATACAGGAATGTGCATCATTTGGTTCAGTGTAAATTCAGCTATCACCTTCAGTAGAAACTTAGGATTCATATGCAAATAGACTCTGTTTTTGTGAAAAATCGAATAGGGAGGCTCCCACATTAGTCTGAAGCTCGGAAATCCTTTGAGCAGAAGTCATCGCAACTAAATACAATGTTTTCCATGACAGGAAACATAAACCACAACACATGGTAGGCTCAAAAGGAGCCAACATCAATCCTGCAGGCATAATTCTATATGTTAAGTCATGTAGGGTGAAGCTGTGCATGTCACATTATATAGCATGGTACATAGAAACATAGAATTCGACGGCAGATAAGGACCGCTTGGCCCACCCAGTCTGCCCATTTCCCTACCTGATGGATAAGCTGCAGATCCTAGTTAACCAGCAGCCTACTTCTTCCTACCCCCACCCCCTAGAATTGCCTTATGACTGTCCCCATGCATGCTTGATCCACCACTGTTTTTGACTCCACAACCTCCTCCGGAAGGCTGCTCCATACATCCACAACCTCTCTGTGAAAAATACTTCCTTAAATTACCTCTGAGCCGCTTCTTCTATCTTCAAATTGTGCCTCTTTTTTTGCACACATCTTTTTTTTTGAAAGATGCTACCTCTTGGACTTTGTTGATTCCTTGAGGTACTTGAAGTTTCTATCATGTCCCCTCTCCTCCTTTCCTCGAGGGCTACATATTAAGGTCCTTAAGTCTCTCTTCATATGTCTTCCGTGCAGACCCTGCACCATTTTAGTTGCCCTCCTCTGGACAGCTTCCATCCTGTCTATGTCTTTGCGGAGATTGGGTCTCCAGAACTGCACGCAGTACTCCAGATGTGGTCTCACCTGCTGTCTGTACAGAGGGATAATAACTTCTTGTTTTCTACTGGTGATGCCTCTCCCTATGCATCCCAGCTTCACATGACAAAGTTATAGATTGGTGGCAATGTAGCTTCAGTATAGAGAAGTTTTAGTCATTGATAGGTCTACAGTGCAGCCAGTTACAGTACCTGGAAGCCCAAAAAGTTATTTAAAAGAACTTTTCATAATGCCGGCCCGGTGGTGCTGAGGGCTGAGGTGCTGGATGCCTTACCTTACGCTATGCTGGCGACCCATGTTCAGGAACGAGCACGGGCCACCAGGGGTCAGCAGGGAAAGAGAAAGATCGAGCATCCGAAGGACTGCTCTCCTTCTCCTTCGCCAGTGGTCAGTGTCCGACTGGCCCCTAGCAGAGGCTGGGGGGCAGGGTGCCGACGCTGCAGAAGGGGGCGGAGATGGGGCAGATGCTTGGAGGAGTACGTGCGGATGCGTGCATGCTCTCTCCGCAGGTGTCATTGCATGCCTCACCTATGCAAGGGAAAATCAGAGGAGAAAATAGTTGCCGTGGCATATGATGGAGGGCGCCTCGCAAGCCCCGCTCCCAGCTAGCCACGGCACTGGCCACACAGGATCTGGTCTCCGGTGGGGGTTGGTGAACCCTGCCAGCCCCACGGGGGGGTATGCCCTGGGGGTATGGGGCTTGGGGCTCCCTCCTGAGGTAGAGGCCACGGCAACAGGAGCATAAATCAATAGGGAAAAAATAAACTTTTCATGGACTTTCAAATTATTGTATGTTGGGTCTGGTTCATAAATGTTCCCTTTTAAAAAATATCTGACAATTCTACTGTAACCCCTGGGCGGCACAACCCCCCAGTGTTACACCCCTGCCTACTACCCTGGACATAGGCTAAGGGGTTTGGGTTCGCTAACTTATAACATTTTTTAAAACCTTTATGCAGTGCCTCCACTCAGGGTGCTTTACGTGGGTGAGATGGTGCTGGGTGTAGCCCCCTGAGCTGCTACACCACCCACGGTGACCATTTACCTTCTCCAGACATGCCCCAATACACAGTTCCCCACATTTCCACATTTTGAATTAAAGGCTCTCTCTAATAATATGCTCTCACAGGATTTCAAACAAGAACAACAAGATATTTATTTCAGGGGTAATAAAGGAGCTAGGAAAGGGAAACAGGAGGAGTAGAGGTTATCTTACCATATTTACACATGTACAGAGATCATTTTGGATTTTTGCTGGTGAACCCTCCAACTGGGTGGCTACATATTAACAGGCAGACATAAATCACATTTTACCATTCGGCTTAAGACATCCAGAGCCCTGGCTATCTAGCTGCTGATAAATCAGATGTTAAACATAATTATTAATAATACCCACACAGGTACCAGTCCCAGATACAGCAGAAACCCCGCAATCTCATACCATACTGGTTAAACAGATACCACAGTCCAAGGTGTTGCAGGCCTGATGGAGTTGCAGCTGGTCGAGGTGGCCGGCTATTAATTTGAGGGTGGGGGCAACTTGGAAACAGATTTTTGTAAAGCAGCAAATTACTATTTACATCCACAGCAGGGATTTCCCTGCACTTTAGCAGACAAAGCAGGGATTGCCCTGCACTTGCAGACTTCCGAACATTCCAGAATAAACTATGTGGAGCTTACATCCAGAACATTCAGCACAATATTTGGAAGTCCCATCCAAAGCAATAAGGGTGATGCTTCTGTCAAGCATCCTATATGCAATTCAAATACGGTCACATCCAGTACTTTATATACCAAAAGGCATCTATCCAGAGTAAGTTGGCAACGACACTTTTATCAAGCATCCCATACTTTCGTCACAGGCAGTTACATCCAGTACATTCTATATACCAAGAACATTATCCACAAGCGGAGTCCTATCCAGCACGTCTAGCTATTTAACACTTATACCAAGTGCTCTTAGACGAAATTCTGTGTAGACACAGGTACATTCTCTTTAAGGTATCTTAGACATTAATATGCTCTAGGGCCTCCTGTCTCATGAAGTGGCAAGCGCGTCTTGGCAGACAGCTCCACGATGGCAGGACTCTAACCCATAGCTACACATTTATATGATTCACTAAGCCCAGCATCTTGCTGCACCTGCAACTTAGCCATTTGGGCCACAGACAAGATGCATCCATTACTTGAACTAAGCAGTCTCTTATGGGGTTAGTAGCCCAGGCTGATGACTTCAGTACTTCACACTTAACAGCACACATTCCTTAATGGGGCATGGAGCCCCCAAGATTACTTGCTTAGCTTCTCCCTCGCACCTGGGGGGTACAAGGGTACTCACTCAGGTCCTCCACGGGTTTCATCCGCAATTGAAGGCATCTTGAAGATTTCTTCAGCTGTCTCACCGCTGAGGTAGTTGGTCAGCGCTCTCACCACTGCATGATGTCATCTAGTCTGGTCAGCACTCTCACCGCTGCTGAACATCTGATTCTTCGGTCCACATCTTTCCCTGACGTGGGAGGGAAGGCTAGCCTCTGGAGGACAGTGCTGGCAACCTCCAGACTAACTGTTGCAGAAAGCACAATTACTGTAACTAGTTAACTGTTAACTGAAGAAAATAACAAATGCCCTCTGAAGACTGAAAGGGCTGAATTAAGTGGCCCAGGCCTGATGGCATGGCTGGAGCCTGAGCCCCTCCCCCATGGGGGGCTCCCAGCAGGCAGGAGCCTGCTCTGCTGCACTCTCTTTCTCTCTCTCTCAGCTCTGCATCTCTGAATCCCTGAATCCCCAGACAAACTGGCAACATTGTCTCTTTATAGAGCTCCTAGCTCAACTCCTGATTGGTAAAAGGGATGGGGTGACATGTCTCCAAGTTGCTGAAGTACCTGTCAATCAGAACACTCGAGGCACAATTGGGTTGTGGAATTTGCGCCAAATATAATGTCCCTGTAAGCCCCCATAAGCACTTGGGTGCTTACCCATAAGATGCAGTGAATGTCCCACAAGTCCTGGCTTTCTGTCGCTGCAATTCCAATTGGCTGTACTGCTGGCAATGGCTGCTTAACCCACTGTCCCTTATAGCAGATTAGACACAGTCCTGAATAATGTCCTGGTGCAGCCAGAAAGAAGTAATTATTTGCCTCAAATGCCCCACAGTTCTATAGCTTAAAGGCTGTACTTGCAGTCACTGCACAGATGAAAAACATGGCTCTTTTACTTTTCCTGTCGCTACTGCACTTATGAAAGCTCCCCTTGCAGCAGCTGCCAGGCTGACACGCAGAGTCCCAGATACTGGAATTGCCAGGGAAACAGTACTCATTTTAACTTTAGACACTCTTCCCCACATGCACAGTATATTCCAACAAGCAGCAACAGTTCCATTATGTAAAACATTTTAATTCTTTACTTTTCTGCTGGAACTGAACATAGCTACCCTGGAGGCAGCCAGACACAGTGTTATGCATTATTCAGATGCCTGGGACCCTGCACAGGCATACTCAGATGAGCCCTAGTCAGAACTCCTTTAATTCCCATCTGAGCGGTCCCCCAGCAGGCTGTCCGTGGTCACTGGGTCCCAAATAGGTGGAAGGGATCCCGGGACCCACGGCACAGTCCCCGAGGTGACCGCAAAACAAGCGGCTCCACATCAAAGGTGCTTTGCGCGCCAACATGACTCCTGCTGCCCTGGAGGCAGCACTTTTGCAGCGGGAGCTCGCGGTCAGCAGTTTAAGCCCAGAGGGGCTGGATTTTCATTTGACTGCTAGCTGGGGCACACACAAGGGCAAACAGGACCTGGGAATCCAGAAAAATTAGAGGACAAGTCAGGAGAAGCCCAAGAGACAGCAGGAGAAGGACAGAACAAAACGGGCTAAGGTAAACCCAGACTGGCATTTCTAGGAACCCCCATTTGCAAGGGGGTTACACTACAAAAACATTTGAAATGGAAATATTTAAAATCAATACAAATATCATATATTTTTAGTATTTATCTTCTATTTATTCTATAGTACTAGTCACATATACCTAAATTCAGGATCAATGTACTGCACTTTGGACTTCATCAGCTCCTGTTGTTTGTCAGTCCATGACATCATAATCCTTCATTTACGATATTAAACGCTGCTGGTGTGCAAATCAGTATGGCATCACAAACAGAGTGGCCTTTATGGAAACTGGGTATGGAAGAAGGAAAGGACTGGGACATCAGGAAAGAGGGATAGAGACTATTCTGGAGCAATAAGCTTAACAGAAAAGGGGGTTGATTGGGGTGGTTCTCTTTTTAAGGGAAGTAGTCACTGTGGAGGACAAGGAAGGACAGAAGTGGGGGAATAATGTCCTAGAGTCCATATGACTCAAGTTAGGGGAAAGGGGGGGACAAAACGGTCATCCTGGGGGTGTGCCGCTGGCCTTTAAACAACTCAGTTGAGCATGATACCCAGCTGGTAGGAGAAATTATGGCAGCAGTCAAATGGGATGCAGCAGTGATTTTAGCAGACTTCTGTCTTCCGGGCTTAGACTGGCATCTTGAGAGAGTGCCAATAGCATGGTGGAGACCAAATTCCTGTCTATGTTTGAGGACTGCATCCTAGAACAGCATGTCAAACAGGGAACGAGGTTTGAGGCCACCCGTGACCTTGTTCTTAGCAGTAAGTATGGGGTCATCTCTAGTGTAAAAGACAAAGAACTGGTGAGAGGCAGTGACCACTACTGAGTCACCTTCTCTCTGATGACAGGGGAAAACTAGCTGGACCTCAGCCACAAGGACCTAGAATGTTAAAAGGCAGACTTTGCTGTTATGATGGACCTCATATCCTAGGGTTTGTAGCAGCTACACAAGGCTGGTAATGCAAAGCACATGTGGTGCTTATTGAGGAAGGTGGTGTTTGAAGCAGCTGTGGAAGTTTGCATTCTTGTAAGTAATAAAGGAAAATGGAACAAACTGCAGCTCCCTGGCTCAACAGGGACCTAAGATAACTGGTTCTGAACAAATAGTTCTATGACTGCTGAAAAGAGATGGATTGCTTTCAGATCAGAGAGGAGAAAAGTGCAGCACCTAAGGACTGTAGAAATAGAATTAAGACAGCAAAGGACTGGCTTGAAGCCAGGACAGGAGTATGAGCTGCAGACAGCAACAGAGCCTTCTTCCAGTACGTAAATGAAAGAAGGAAGGTGAAGGAGAGGATTGAGCCTTTAAAAACAAGGGTGGAGGAACCTTTGAGAGAGTCAGAAACAGTGGTTAAGATGCTTAATGACTACTTTACTTCACTGAAATACAGAGTCACACATACCCTAGTAATACAAAGTGTCATGGGAAGTATATGCAAGTCACCATTAAAGAATTCCTTAAGAGTCACTTTAGTGGATCACTTTGCACTGACTTCTGTTTAGTTCAGGGGTGAAGGGTTTTTAAAGAAGTGTATGTTGTCAAATAGCCTCTATCACACTTTGCAGAGGCTGAGAACAGAAGACACAGGCACATGTTTCTGCGGATTCATCGGTGTGCCTCATCTGCATATCAACCCATGGGATGGACAGACCAGCCCTCTGATGGTCTTACAAGTTTGGGTCATGATGAACCCAAAATAGAAAATCTAAAAGACAGAGAACCTTAACACACAAAGCACTGAGCAAGGGTAAACTGGAAAAGACATTGGCAGCAAGCCTTGGCTGCAAATAAATACAGCCACACATACCCCAGTAATGCAAAGCATCATGGGAGGTATATGCAAATCACCATTGAAGAATTTTAGAGTGGTTCTGCTTTAAATAGGGCTGAGCCAGTGGCTAGATTCTGGGAGGGGGTATACTGCCTGTGGTAACCCAGGAACAGTCCTTCCTCTGAGAGGCCAGGAGTCAGTCCTCAAATTGTAAAATTTGCTGGTATACTTGTCAGGACATGGGCTCTTGCTAGTTTTTTGGTTTTTAACACTGTCCAACTCATCTTCCATAATGGGGGCATTAAGGGCAGCAAGCTGATCTTCTGTCAGGAAGGGGGGTTTAAGAGGCATCAGGAAAGAGGCTATAGGGGTAGGGTCCAAGGGTTGTTCTGGAGTATATAACTGTCCATAATAAGTGATCCTTAAACATAGAAACATAGAATTTGACGGCAGATAAGGACCACTTGGCCCATCCAGTCTGCCCATTTCCCTACCTACTGGATAAGCTGCAGATCCTAGTTAACCAGCAGCCTACTTCTTCCTACCCCCACCCCCTAGAATTGCCTTATGACTGTCCCATGCATGCTTGAACTTCACCACTGTTTTTGACTCCACGACCTCCTCCGGAAGGCGTTCCATATATCCACAACCCTCTCTGTGAAAAAATACTTCCTTAAATTACCTCTGAGCAGCCCCCATCTTCAAATTGTGCCCCTTGTTCTTGCACCTCTTTTGAAAGATGCTACCCTCTTGGACTTTATTGATTCCCTTGAGGTACTTGAAAGTTTCTATCATGTCCCCTCTCCCTCCTTTCCTCGAGGCTATACATATTAAGTGCCTTAAGTCTGTCTTCATATGTCTTCCGGTGCAGACCCTGCACCATTTAGATGCCCTCCTGGACAGCTTCCATCCTGTCTATGTCTTTGCAGAGATTGGGTCTCCAGAACTGCACACAGTACTCAGATGGGGTCTCACCAGCTGTCTGTACAGAGGATAACAACTTCTTGTTTTCTACTGGTGATGCCTCTCCTATGCATCCCAGTATCCCCCCAGCCCTCCTTGCTGCCCTCTCACATTGCTTGCCCACCTTTAGGTCATCTGATATGACTACCCCCTGGTCCCTTTCCATTTTTGTTGTTGTTAGTATCTCACCCACCATTGTGTACTCTTCCCCTGGGTTTTTGTTTCCCAGGTGCATTACCTTGCACTTCTTCTTGCCTCCAGAATTCTATCCTGCGCAATATGCATGATATTAAAGTTAGGGTCTCTTATCCAGGTTACAGCTGTAGATGCCATCTAATGCCTAAGTTGAAATGCCAATATTTTAGTGGCTCTAGCCCCACCCTCAAAATATTTTTGATGAATGTACCAAAGTGCAGCTTCTGATTTGGTATCTTGAATGTTCTGTCCGAGCTTAGCCAACATACGGGCTGCTGTAACATCGCCTTGCTTATGTTGTTGTTGTGTTCTCAATAAAGATTCTTCCAGATGCTCCAATTTCTCCTTCCTGTTTTTCAAGTCTCGAGGAATACTTAATTACTTCTTGAAGTACAACTTTTATGGTATCCCATAGAATGTTAGGGGAGGTTTCTGGTCGTATTATCTTCCACTATTTGTTTAATTTTGTTCCGACTAATGTCTGAAATTCCTCCAGGTTAAGTAAGGAATTATTTAAACACCAGAGGAGAAGTTTTGGTTATCCCTGAATTCAAACTTAAAAGCAAAGGGGCATGGCATGATCTGATAGGGATATAGGTAAGGTGTTACATTTCACAACTAGATGCTAGTGCTCCTTAGAAATATGCATCTATTCTTGTACAGTATATATATGGCATGTAGCCAAATAGTGCATATACAGTCTGGTAGTGGGATATAACAGGCACCAGGTGGTAGGGAAAATGATGGAATCACTTCTGAAGGAAAGAATTGTTGAGTATCTAGAGGCCAGAAGGGCTCAGGACCCAAGGCAGCATGGATTCACAGCGGGAAGGTCGTGTCAGACAAATCTGATAGATTTCTTTGACTGGGTGACCAAAGTAGTAGATCAGGGAGGGGCTGTGGACATGGCCTACCTAGACTTTAGCAAGGCATTTGACACAGTCCCACACAAAGATTAATATACAAGTTAGCCAGCCTGGGAGTGGGTCCCAAGATGACAGCCTGGGTAAGAATTGGCTGGAGAATAGGACACAGAGAGTAATAGTAAATGGAGTCCACTTGAAGAAAGGGGGTTACTAGTGGGGTACTGCAGGGTTCAGTATTAGGACCGGTCTCTTCAATGTCTTTATAAGCGATATTGCAGAGGGACTGGAAGGAAAGTATGTCTCTTTGCAGATGACACAAAGATCTGCAACAGAGTTGATGCACAAGGTGGGTGGAAAGGATGAGAAGGGACTTGGCAAGTTAGAGGAATGGTCAAATGTATGGCAGCTTAGATTCAATGCTAAGAAATGCAAGGTAATGCCTGGGAAACAAAACCCAGGGAAGAGTACACAATGGGGGTGAGATACTAACAACAACAAAAATGGAAAGGGACCTGGGGTAGTCATATCAGATGACCTAAGGTGGGCAAGCAATGTGAGAGGGCAGCAAGGAGGACTGGGGATACTGGGATGCATAGGGAGAGGCATCACCAGCAGAAAACAAGAAGTTATTATCCCTCTGTACAGACAGTTGGTGAGACCCCATCTGAGTACTGCATGTGCAGTTCTGGAGACCCAATCTCCGCAAGGACATAGACAGGATGGAGGCTGTCCAGAGGAGGGCATCAAATGGTGCAGGGTCTGCACCGAAGACATATGAAGAGAGACTTAAGGAGCTGAATATGTATAGCCTCGAGGAAAGGAGAGAGAGGGGACATGATAGAAACTTTCAAGTATCTCAAGGAATCAACAAAGTCCAAGAGGGTAGCATCTTTCAAAAAAGAGGTGTGCAAGAACAAGGGACACAATTTGAAGATAGAAGGGGCAGCTCAGAGGTAATTTAAGGAAGTATTTTTTCACAGAGAGGTTGTGGATGCATGGAATGGCTCTCGGAGGAGGTTGTGGAGTCAAAACAGTGGTGGAATTCAAGCATGCATGGGACAGTCATAAGGCAATTCTAGGGGTTGGGGGTAGGAAGAAGTAGGCTGCTGGTTAACTAGGATCTGCAGCTTATCCAATAGGTAGGGAAATGGGCAGACTGGGTGGGCCAAGCGGTCCTTATCTGCCGTCAAAATCTATGTTTCTATGTTTCTAGGTATACTACCAGGCATATGTGGTAAAAAATAATTTACTGCATTTTACTGGGCCTGCTGATCTTGGTGGGTGGTGGATTAGTGGTATCCATCATGTTGCATATCATATTGTGTTCTCCTCTGATTAGAATACCCTTTTGTAGCTCCAAAGGTTTCCCTAATTGGGAGTTCACTGTGAGGGTATCAGTGCCAGGTGGGAAATAAGAGCTTGCTAGTGTCACCTCCTTGTTGAGGTGCCATCCCGTGGCTATTGCCAACCTACCCTGAGGGTCTGCATATGAGTTTAATTTAAATGGGATCATTCACAGAATTAAAATAGCTACTCCCCAACGTTTACCTCTTAAATAAGAGGAGGCATTGACTGCTAAACATCCGAACTTCTGCAGTTTGGTGTGTTCTGCCTCAGGTAGGTTGGTTTCCTGCAAGAATATGGAAGAAGTGTGGGATTTTTTTTTTATGTCAGTAAAAACCTTCTTCCATTTGACCAGATTATTCAGGCCATTAACATTTAGTGAGTAATCATGTTAGCCATGTTAAGGGCAGAAGTGGATCAACACTACAGAAGCCAGCAGCTACCCACAAGGTGTGGATGTCGGAACCTAAATAGGACCAGCTTATGGCTCTGAGATCTTGCCCACCTCCATAGTGAGAGACAATGTAGGCGTCATAGTATCAGTACAGTGTCAGTTCAGACTGTTCAGATCTTACATTATATATCCAAAAGTGCTTAATTCAGTGTAGCAGCATAAACATATAAACAAGAAAACAAGACACATGAGACAAGGCCTAAACCAGAACAGGGACCTATAACTACTGAGGAAGGTTACAACAGCTAAGCCACGTGACTGAAAAATGGGGAACAACAGATGGCTTCCAAGGCAGAGAACCTGAGGGTTAAGCTTCCTGTAAACTCTGAGGCCTCATAAGATGGAGAATCAAGAAGTCTCAAGTAGGAGATAAGGTGGGTCCTGAAGAGGAGCCAGGTCTCCTGTAGATGGGCAAGTCCCACCTCTGTAGGGTAAGGGGGTCCCTAATGGGATGCTGAGATGCACTGGGAGGGGGAATTCAAGCTCGAGGATGGAGGTGGGGCTACCACTGTATCGCTCACTAGTGAGACCCCACTTGGAGTACTGTGTACAGTTCTGGAGGCTGCGCCTCCACAAGGATATTGACAAGGTTGAAGCAGTACAGAGGAGGGCCACCAAAATGCTGCAAGGGTTGCACAATAAGTCATACAAAGAAGGGCTGTGGGAATCTCACCATGTACGTCCTGGAGGAGAGGACAGTGAAGGAAGACATGATTGACAACCTACAATCACCTCACAGGGATTAGCAAGGTGCAGGGAGGGTGTCTTTTTCAGAGGAAGGAGGGCTCTAGAACACAGGGGCATGCAGTGAAGCTAAGTGTGGGAAGTGTAGGAGAGATGTGAGGTAAAATGTCTTCACAGAAAGGGTAGTGGATGCCTGGAACAACCTGCTAGAAGAGGAAGTGGGTCAAAGACTGTGGGGAGCATCAAGCATGCATGGGATAGGTACAAAGGTAAATTAGGTAGAGGAAAGGGATGGTGGGAGGGTCACCAGTGACCAAGTAGGGTCAAAGGTGTTGGAATAGGCAGGGTAAAGGGGCAGATTAGATGGCCCTACTGGCCCTTTTCTGCCAACAAAGTCTATGTTTCTATGGAGGGATGAGACGTCACTCAGTTCCCAGTAGGCAGCAATGTGTAAGATCAAACACAGTAATAGTTGTTACATCATTAAAATATAACTGCTAGCCCCCATAGGCATAGTCAGGCTGTGATGGAGTGACGGGAGAAGAGCAGTCATAAATAGTGATGCCCTGTGGCAGTCAGGGGAATATATGAACCAAGAAAAAATAAACACCAGGGGCCCCGATCACTGTATCAATGAGGTCCATGAACCATACCTGGTTATCATCAACACAACTATAAATTTAGAAATAAAAAAGTCGTCTGAAAGGCTAACTATGACATAGTAAAATGCCGAGTAGCTTGAAATATTTAAAATGTCCCAGAAAGCAGAAGACCATTTACCAAGCAGTCATGGAGGTCAGCAGCAATAAGAAATCCGGAGGAGTGTACCAAATGTCATTGCAGTGAGTGTGCTGTTCTCTAATGGGCAACACTCCAAAATGTCTCTGGGAAAAGAGCAACTAATGTACACATACCTAGAGGCCACCTTGACAAGGAACAGAAGAGTGACCATGATAAAGTATTGGAGCCCACTTCTGAACCTCCAGCTGCCCACAAGGATGGAGGCAGGGGAGCCCACATCAGCCAAAATGAAGCCTCTTGTGGAGAGGGAAGAGAGAATCCAGTGGTGGAAGGGGAGGCACCCAGCAGTCCCTGGGGGCCAAAACAAAAAAGAGTTATGCCAGGAATATCATTAAACTGTGGTGAAGGCTCAACGGAGCCCCCTCCCACATCTGCTCACCATTATATATATTACCCCCTGGGGGCATGCACATCAGGGCATCATGGTTAAGAACGATTCCAGGGCTGACTACCAAAGGGCCTGCGGACCAGTGCCTCTAGTATCTGAAGTTATTCTTGTAATGAAATATACTGGTAAACAACCCCTCAAGCTCCCGGGGGCCAAAGAAAAAAGGGGGTTACACCACAAATATCATTAAACTGTGGTGAGGGCTTGACGGAGCCACCTTCTTCATCTGCCTGCCATTATATCTAACATTTCCTGGGGGCATGCACATCATGGTTAGGAATGATTCCAGGGCTGAATACCAGAGGGTCTGCTGGCCAGTGCCTGTACTTTCTGAAGTCATTCTTGTAATGAAATATACTGGGAAGCATCCCCTCAACCCCTGTAAGCAAGATTCATGGTATCCCCGAGGGGCTGCACCTGGATGCAGCTAAGATCACAAACTTATTGGGTAAAAGAAGTATGGTGGCAGATGTGGGGTTGAACCCCCCCCGACCAACCCCAGGTTACCCACCCCCATAGGAGTGTCCAGATCATCATCCCCACACACCTCATGCACAAAAGAAGAACTCATCAGACCAGTGACTAGTGTGAGCATCCCCCACCCCCAGCTCACCAGAGGCAATAACAAAGGACTTGCTAAATTGAAGCGCCTCCTAAGAGCATCTGTGGCCAGGTCCCAGTGATCAAAATGAAGAAGTGGTAAAGTTCAGTTGGAAGGGGGGAAGAATCTGAATGAAACAGAAGATCTGTAGGTCCCAGTGATGGCGTGCCCAGGCACCACAAGGAATTGAAAAGCCACGCTTTATATCAACAATATGCACTCAAGCCTGGATGAACAACTGCAGCAATGCCTGGATGTCCTTCATAGTAGCAGTGGAATGAGTACTTCTGTCCTGCAGCACTTTTAGGTCCAAAAGGGGGTAGTAGTCATGTCAGACTTTGTACGTGGGAGCTGAGCTTTAGCAAACATGAAGCCCCTTTTCTGTCGTTCAGTCATTTCCTTCTCTGGAGAGTCAGAGATTTCAGGGCCCTCTGGAAAAAGCACTCAGAGTCAGGCAGGAAAAGGAGTATGAAATTACGTTTTTTTGTTGCACAGTACAGCTAAAATTGGGCTCAGCTTCAAGAGGGTTCCTGCAATAGGCCTTAACACATAGGACTGCGCCTCCTAGCATCAGGACCACACGGCAAACTTCTAGCTAGCAACCATTAGCAGGGGACTGCCCTTGGTGTCACCTGATCGGACATCAGCGTGACAGTATATAGGGGCAGTCCCCATGCCTACCCTCCAGTTCTTTCCGGCCGCCAACCTGAACTCATAAGATCTTAAGTGTATGTCTTCGCATAAATCAAAGAAAAAATGCTCACAGTGTGGCACTCAAATCCTGCATGGGGACGACCACTTCTGCTGCGTTATTTACCTGGGCCCCAAACATCGGGTTGCAGATTGTGAGATCTGCCAGGCCTTTATCCAGGCCACGTGCACCCATCACCAGAAGGCACTCGATGCTCATCTCTTAAAACGTCGCTTGGCATCGATGGAAAAAGAGCTCCAGGAGCTGAGGAAATGCAGTTCTTCACCTACTCCCGAGAAAAAGCGAAAAAAGGAGGAGAAGGGGAAGCATCAGGATCGGGATTGTCCTCCATCTCAGCATCGTCAGACAGCCAACAACACAGCGGGTGAGGCCTTCACAGCGGTGAGTATCCCACCTCTAAGGTCTCCATCAATTCCGGCACATCGGACAGCTTCTCCCCCTCCTGCCTTGGTCAGTGGGCAAATGGGAGGGTTCCTCTCCGGAGCATTCTTTGGGTCCTGTCATAGGCTCTGCCGCTAAGTCTCCCCCCCAGTCCTGCCGTTGTGAGCTTGGTCCTGGGCACCCAGCCTGACTCCAGCCTCACAGATGTTGTAGGCCTGACCGCCTCCTGTAAGTTGGACATCGGCTCCTCCAATGCCCGCCAGGTCTCCGCTGATAAGTCAGTCGCTGGCTTGCCCGATGCCCGCCCGACAGGTGCCCTCCCGTCGGACACCCTTGTGGTCTCGGATGTCATGCAGAGCAAGCCTCCAGGTTCTCCTTCGTCCCGCGAGGGTTCTCCTTCACGGGACTTACTGACCATGCCTGACGCCTTGCTTTCCCCAGTCTGGGAATCAAGTGTGGTGATCCAGGAGACCTCTCCTGTGTTGGGCCCTCCTTCTGAGAGTCCATCCTTCGGGCTGGATCAGGTGACAGGGCTCTCCATTCTCTTGCCTCCTTCGTCTCCCTCAGACCAGACATCGGGTCATTTTCACCCCCGATATTGGGCCACTCCCTGGTCCATATACCTATTCCTGACATGGACATGGGCTTTCCTGCTCTGATGCTGGAGCTACCTTCTGGCCCATCCGGGGTCACAATAGAGACCCCAGGCCTGCCAATGGACCCAATCCCACCCAGTGGTCCCTCAGCGCTGCCTATCCCTGGACCCTCTGACCCTCCTCCGTCGGGTCCCTCTGATCATCATCCTGGCTATCCTCCCCAGTATCCCTATTACCCGACACCAGGAGGGCCATCGCTGGGGTACCGGCCATCAGCTCCGACACCGGGGTACCTGATGCCAGGTCACTACTACCAGGGCTACCAACCGTTCCACCAGCCTCCTGGCTACCCTCCCTAATCTACAGGGTACCCAGGGTACCAGCCTCTACTACCACCTCTGCCTCCCCCTCCCCAGCCAAAAACCACCCACTTCTATTCAGGCCTGGTGGCAGGATGCGAAGTCACAACTCTTGCAAGAAATGGGACAACCCCATATGATCGTGGTCCCCACCCTGACCCATTGGATTGTTCCCAGAAGCCCTTACCCCCGGGGTTGGGCATCTTATAAGGTTCAGGCAGGCTTTTCTTGGAGCCCTCAGGAGCAAGGGTGACGGAGACAGTCCCAGATGTCACACCTCTATCCAGCAGATCAGAGTCCTCTGACTTTGATTCGGACCCCGAGCCTGTTGATCATTCGGAACCTCACTCCCCCATTGAACCTCAGCCCAAGGAGTCACCAAAGTCTCTGCTGGAGGACCCATCCTTTGCAGAACTCATAAGGTCCATCAAACAGGCCTGTGGCTGGGCGTCTCAGGAGTTGAACCCCAAGAGGAAACATCTGGCAGAGCACCTAGACCTCACCAGCATGGATCCCCTCCCTATTCCCCCATGGACGGGACCACATGAAGATCTTACATCTACTATTTGGCAACAGCCATCTTCTATCCCGGCTGTCTCCAAAAAAGCTAACAAAACATATCACCCCTTGGAAGGGGTTGGTCATCTGACCAGTCAACCAAAGGTTGACTCCTTGGTTATCACTGTGGCCCATGACAGGTCGGCACAGCTGAAACACCTGAGTGCTTCTCCTCTGGATAAAGAATCCAAACAAATGGATCAATATGGACATAAAGCATGTTCTTCATTGACCTGCACCATCCGGTCATTAAACTATGTAGCCCATATGGTGTCCTTCCAGAAGTCGGCATTGTCTGATTTGGAGAAGGACTTACAGGAAATTCTGGATGAGGACCTCAGAAATCAGCTCTTGGAGAAGGTAAGACTGAATAAGTCTTCCTGCTGCCATGCTTTAAGGGCCACTTATGAAATGGTTGATTCAATGGCCCGTTGCACTGCCATGGGCATTTGCTTGAGGCGCCTGGCTTGGCTCCATCTTGTGGGACTGGTGCAAGATGTCTAGCACACCGTCCTGGATGCCCCCTTTAGGGGTCCCGTCCTGTTTGGGGGAGACGCGAAGGACATAATCACAGAGCTGCAGGAGAGCAGAAGGTCACTTAAAGATGTGTGCTCTATGTACTGCTTGGGTCAAAAGCCCATGCAGTTCTTTTGTCACCACCAGAAGAGGTGGCACAGGCAGAACCAAGGTAGACAATGGGGTAAGTGTCACGCCAGTGGTATGGGCTCCCAGACCCCTCAGACAAAATCCCAAAAGACCACCAGACGCAGAAAAGCAGCACTCCTCTCTGCATCCTGATGTGAGGGGCCCCCCTCCCATATTTCCCAAGGAACCAGTGGGGGAATGGTTCACCCTCCACCTGGAAGGGTGGAAGACGGTAACAGAAGATGCTTGGGTCCTACAGCTACTGTAGTAGCAAGAGGACACTCAATCAAGTTCCTGGACAAACCCCCGGACAACCCACCAGGCAGGTCTCACTACCCGTCAGGCCATCTAGGCCTCATCCATCAGGAGATCCAGGTTCTACTTCAAAAACAAGGCATAGAGCTGGTTCTGCCAGGGTAAATAGGAAGGGGATATTACTCCCACTTCTTCCTAGTTCCCAAAAAGACGGGAGATCTGAGACCAATTTTGGATCTCAGCCTACTCAATCTCTTCATAGAATACAAGAGATTCCGTATGTTGACACTCCAGGGACTCTTGCCCCTGCTTCAACAGAACCAATGGCTGTGCTCCCTGGATATGCAGGATGCCTACCTGCATATCCCTAACCTCCAGGTGCACCGCCACTTTCTGAGATTCTTCTTTCAGGAGAAACATTATCAGTTCAAGGCCCTCTCATTTGGCCTCTCTTTGGCAGCTCAGGTTTTTACCAAGTGCCTAGCGGTGGTGACTGTGGCCTTACACTGCAAGGGGATTTATGTGTTCCCTTACCTGGATGACTGGCTGCTATCAGCACCATTGCAGGACAGTCTGAGGGCTTCCTTGTCCTCCACCCTGGACCTATTCTCCAGATTTGGCATCACTGTAAATATTCCCAAGTCTCAACTGTCACCCTTCCAGCAACTCCAGTTCATCAGAGCAGTGCTGGACACGGTTCAGGCAGGGCCTTCTTACCTATGGACAGGGTGGAAACTCTGATGCAACAAGCGGCATTGGTATCCTCCTCCTGGCGGACCAAGGCACTCTCTGTTCTCTGCCTGCTGGGTCTAATGGTGGCTGCCATACCCACAGTCCCTTTGGCCAGACTGCACATGAGGGTGACCCAGTGGTCCCTCCGGGTCCATTGGGATCAACATCTGGATGACATGGACCACATGGTCCTAGTCTCCAGCAGCCTGAAGAGGGATCTCCTATGGTAGCAGGATCTTTCCAACCTTTCATTGGGGATCCCCTCCATGACCCTGACGACGGATGCCTCAGGCCAGGGATGGGGCACTCACCTGGGAGACCACCAAATACAGAGGACATGGTCTCCACTAGAGGAACATCTACATATCAATATTCTGGAGATGACAGCAGTGCTCTATACTCTCCAAGCATTCCAGTCCCTCTTGTATCCGGGAACACTATTGGTCCAGACCGACAACACAGCGACAGTCTGGTGCATAACCAAGCAGGGAGGCACACGATCATACCCTCTTTGCAGGGAGGCGATGCAGGTGTGATACTGGGCAGTCCAGCATGGCCTGTCTTTGTTAGCAGTCCATGTTCCAGGAGTTCACAACATCCTGGCGGATAGTCTCAGCTGCACTGTCGCACGGGCTCACGAGTGGGAGCTGAAGCAGGAAGTAGTGGAAGAAATCTTCCTTCAATGGGGTCAGCCAGAAATAGATCTATTCACCTCCCCATCCAACGCAAAACTACCCAGCTTTTGCTCGATCATTCCTGGGTGTAATGTTTTTTGGTGAGACGTGCTGTCTCTATCCTGGACAGGGATATTTCTGTATACCTTCCTTCCCTTTTCTATTCTGCAGAAGGTTCTGCTGAAGCTCCAGGCAGAGGGGGCTCACATGATTCTCATAGCCTCTCTTTGGCCTTGGCAGATCTGGTTCCCTCTGCTGCAGCAGCTGACATTGGAACCCCAGTACCTCTTCCTCTCTCCCATGACCTCTGTCTCAGGAGCAGGGCAACCTGGTGCACCCGAACCTCAAGTCTCTCCACCTGCATGCGTGGCACCTTTGGACATTGCTGTCTCTCATTATGTGGTCTCCTCTCAAGTCACCCGGGTTCTAGTACAGGCTAGGAAACTCTCTACCAGATCCTCATATGCTATGAAGTAGAAGAGATTCTCCATTTGGGCCATGGCCAAGAGCCTGGATCCATTCACTTGCTCGGCTCCCCAGGTCCTTGAGTACCTCTTACACCTGTCTGATTCAGGCCTCAGTTATTCCTCTCTGAAGGTCCACTTATCTGCAGTTTCTGCCTACCACCTTCCAGTGGGGGCCAAAACCATTGCTCAGTTGGCAATCTCCAGAACCTTTCTCAAGGGGATCCTCTTCCTTAAGTCTCTGGTCCGGAATCTGGTTCCCCACTGGGATCTAAATTTTATTTTGGAAAAACTTATTTTGCCCCCTTTTGAGCCAGCAGCAAGTTGCGACATGCGTTACTTGTCCTGGAACACGCTCTTTTTGGTCGCTATAACTTCAGCTCAAAGGATTTCAGAGTTTCTGGCCCTCGTCTGTAAGGAGCCTTATTTGATTTTCCACAGAGACTGGGTGGCTCTGAGGATTAACTCTTCTTTTCTTCCAAAAGTTGTTTTGGAATTTACTTTGAACCAGAATGTTGAATTGCCATTTTTTTACCCACAGCATTCCAATGGGGGGATACCTCCTGCACACTTTGGATGTGCACAGGACTTTGAGATATTACATCTCTAGGACCAAAGAGGCTCGAAAGTTTGACCAGTTGTTTGTGACCTTTGCACCCAAATGTCAGGGCAAGGCCATCTCCAAACAGGGTTTGTCGAAATGGTTGGCTAACTGCATCTCGTACATATACAACAAGTACGAGAAGCCCCTTCTGGGGGAGGAGAAAGGCCATTCTACTCAGGGCATGGCTGCTTCGATTGCCTTTCTCAGGAATGTGTCCATTGCAGATATCTGCAGAGCGGCCACTTGGTCCTCTGTCCACACTTTCACCAAGCATTACAGTTTGGACATTGCCTATAGACGTAGAGCTGGCTTCGGCCTCGACGTTTTGCAAGGCCTTCTTTCTTAAGAAGGTTTCTAGTTGGCAGGCGCTCCTTCCTCCCAGAACTTAGTCTCTGACTCCTCCTTTATTTTCGACTGCTTAGTTTTCAGTCCAGTGTGTTAAGACCTACTGCAGGAACCCTCTCGAAGTAAGATATGACAGTTACGTAAGAACGTCCCGTAACAGTAGGTCTTCGAGAGAGGTT
Source organism: Neoceratodus forsteri (assembly GCA_016271365.2). NCBI lineage: Eukaryota > Metazoa > Chordata > Ceratodontiformes > Ceratodontidae > Neoceratodus > Neoceratodus forsteri. Next base: position 1,476,119,277 of record CM057453.1, on the reverse strand, counting down.
CCTGCAGTAAGTCTAGATTTCCCACCCACCTTCCCCCAGCTCCTGTTATTTGTCCTGTTTTCTTTTTCCAAGGCTTTATTTCTGGAGCCAGGACCTAAGGAGTTATTTTTTCTCCTTTCTCCTGTTTCCTCTTCAGAGGTCTATGATGGGAGAACTGGAGGGTGGACGTGGCCACTAATGATTGCTAGCTAGAAGTTTGCCGTGCAGTCCTGATGCCAGGGGGTGCAGTCCTATGTGTTAAGACCTACTGCAGGAACCTCTCTCGAAGATCTACTGTTATGGTAAGTTCTTATGTAACTGTCATTTCTGCATCTTCCCTTCCCCCCCAAACTAGACTCATGTGACCACCCCCTGGTTCTTCCCCCTCTCTTCCCTACTTTCTTTTTTTTCACATTTTTACTTTTTTATTGAAAAGATATAACATATAATAGAACAGTAGCAGTACAGTACAGTCAGCATTAAAAAAACTTTAAATGAGTCATTAGCTAGTTTGAGTACGAGTTGATTTTCAGTTGGTTGGTGGTTTTTAATACAGGTTGTCTGATAAATAGGTAAAGTTTATCCAGTTGTTAACTAATTTTCTTTGTTTTTAATTTTTGCCCTTCATTGCATACTGAATAAGAAATTTCAACATTCAGAGTTATCAGCTCATTGAAAAGGAGTTTATTAAACTTAATAACGACTCGGTATCAGTGAGCTCATTTTAAAGTTTAATGCCAGCTATACTGTACCGACCTACCAGCATATACATGATACAAAGATTTTATAAAACGTAATGGAAAGTAGCATTATTCATGGAGCCTTGGCAGGTATCCCCTTTGGGTTACAGCTCGGAGTAGCCTTAGGATCCCTTGTAAACTGGCTGTCATTCATAAAAGACACATATCAACAAAAATAAAACATTTTTGCTTTCAAATAAACTTTCAGTGTGTGAGTTTTCTTCCTGGTCCTCTTACCAAATTAATTTAAAAAAGAAAACATATAGAACCAAAAAGAAAAGTCAGTATCAATAACCTTTTGGGCTCAGAATGCTTCAAACTATATAGTTTTATTGGGGTATCTGGGGAAAGGGTAGCAAGGTATTCAACACATCTGACACCTCCCTATAGCTTTAAGGAATATAACAGGTAATGTGAAAACCAAGATGAACCATTGTGAGTGTTGTATGTAGCTCTGCATCTTCAGAGTATTTAGTCTATGTGAAAGTCAGGCAAATTAGCAGTATTAGATATGCTATTAAATAGAAGTTCAGGGAATCATAGTAGCATCATGTTCTAAGCAGTAGATTAGCCAGCGTGTCCAATGGCCAATGTCAATTTCTGCTCCATTCTGCAGGAAAAGGAAAGCAATTTAATTCTATACATAGCATGCATTTGTGCTCGTCATTCTGCCAGACTTGGGATAACTGGAGTAAACCAATGGTGTTTAATCCACTTCTTAGCTGCTGTTAGCAATATCCCTAGTAAATACCAGGCTGCCTTATACTGTTTTAAAGATGGGAAGGTAAAAAAAAATAAAGGATTGTGTCATTAAGGTAACCTGGAGGGAGAAAACAGTAAAAATATCCATACCCAAATCACGTGAGAAAGGGCCCAGTATCGCACAGTCCCAGAATATGTGCTAGTGCGAGGCTGTCTGCTCTTCACTGCCTCTCCAACAAGCAGAAGATACTGCTCTTCCTCCTTGAATCTGCATGATAGGCATAACAAAGAACAAAATGAAATGTTTCCAGACATACTTCCTCCAATCAGGCGATGATGTAACTATATGGACAGAAAGACAATACTGTCTCCATTGTATTGTGGTTATTTGAACTGAGAGTTCTTACTCCTATTTAATTGGAGCCAAAATCTGTGGAGTATCGTTGGATGATTGGAGAGCAGCATACCAGAAAATAGAGCTATCCTGTGGTCTCTGCTGCAACAAGGGCCAGAAAGATTGTAATACTGAGGGTGAAGAATTGGGGACCAAGATAGGTCATACAGTATATACAGTGCATACAAACTGTAGTAACTTAGTAATTTGTGGTCGGAAAGGACTCTAGGTCCATAAAGTCGGCTGCCAGCTTCCTCCCTCCTCACCGAATTCTTCCCCCATGCCTATCACTCCAGCTGCCTTTTTCAGTCTCCCCTACACTCTTCAACCCCTACCCATAAGATCCTCCTACCTCTCCTCCACTTCTGATCCTTTTGCACCACTCCATCTACCCTAATACTCGTGTTCTGCTTCTTTTCCCCTTCTGTTTTGCAGTGTCTCATTACGCCAAGTCTTCCCTTCCCTCTCCTCTTTCCCATTTCTGATCTACTACCCCCATTCTCCCATTGGTAGCAGCCTGCTCCCTAATCTCTGGCTCCAATTTGATGCTACCTGGAGACTACTTACACCTACCACCCCTGTACTGCCTCTTTTGCCCCTTTCTTCTCCCTACTGTAAGCAGAAAAGCTCTTCCACACTCATCACTACCTGCCTGCTCTTGTTGTCAGGTGATGTTGAGCTCCATCCCAGGCCCACCCCACCTCCACAAGGGCTGGTGATTGCTGCCTTCTACCTAAGGTTGAGAAGCTTAGGCTGTGGGTTCTTCGACTAAAACTTGATGTGTTGGTCAGGAGCAGATCCAGACATGTCTATGTAAGGAGGAATCTATGTATTGTGGGGATAAACCACTATAATTTGTTATAATCCAACAGTAGCTAACACACATGTGGATAAGTAAAAGGAAGGTTCTAGCCCCTGAACCCCCCCCCCCCCCACCGCCTGGATCTACCAATGTAAGGTTGTGTTTGAATCTTGGCTCTCCACAAGGATCAGTGATACAGCCACCTCTCTGCCTGAATATATATTGAATAATACATGGGACAGAGGTGTGCAAAACTGGGGAGGTTCTGGTTTTGGTTTTGCCGTCTCACCCCTGGCTTTTGTTCTGGTTTTGGTTTTGAATTCATGGCCAATGTTCATCCAGTATAAAATATCCATTGTTCCATTATTTTAAAAAATAAAGAATAAAACAGGTAAATAATGTTGAAAAACATAGAGGTTGTAGTAAGAAAGAAATAATGTGACCTACTGGGAATTGTATTCCAGGTTATTCTGGGGGCCTGGGTTCAAGTCCCAGTAGGTCACATTATTTCTTTCTCACTACAATTTGTGATCTAAATTGCTTAGCAGTGGCTAATACTGCACCAAAAAACATCTAATGGTTTTCCCTTGTTAGATGAAGGGTTGATGCTGCCTTTTTGTAGGTTAGTTTATTTGCTGCCTGCAGACACCCAACCCCCACACTGGACAGAGAGAAAGAGAGCGAGAGATCCTGCCTGGCTTGTCTTTTCTTAACTTTTCTGTTCCCTTCACTTTTTTCTGTCATATGTCACGCTGGTCCTGCATAGTGAATGTGCCCCTTCACTGTGCACAGTGTGCAACCCATCACAAAATCTCATGCATTTTCCTGTCATGAGACTGCGGGGCCAATCAGAAACTGGTACTTGCTTGCTGGCAGCCTAACAGTGTGGTCAGATGTCAGAGACCATCATGTGAAGGTAAATGCCTGTGCTTGACATGCCACAAGCAGTGAATAATATTTCAAACAAGCTCGAGCCTAATCCGAGCTGAACCAACAACGTTCGGCTTGGGGCTCACAAATACCAATCTCCCAAAGTTTTGGGGGGCTCAGGTTCAGTTTCAGACCAAATGGTTCTGCATGCTTCTAACATGGGGTAGTGTGTATAACAAGAATTTTACACAAAAAATGAGGTGCTGGATGCTACATAAACCCTGAGAATGAAGCGCACACACTACCCTATGTTTTGTTTTACATAATTGCTGGGTAGCATTTTCTCGCCTTGAAAACAATCAAACAATTATAGAAAACAGTGGTTCCTCTGGTGTGGTCAGGCGGGAACAAAGTTTCGCTTTCACCTTCCCCCTTTTTGTGTGATTATTTGAAAACTAGGCATAAAGGAGCTGAACAGTAACTATATTTGTGAAGAAGCTTGTCTAAACATTCTGAGTCAGTTTACTGTGAGCTGATTGCAGTGTGTGCGTGAGAGAGGCAATGTGTGCATGTGTGGAGTGAGGCAAACCCGGCACACGTTCGCTGTTATAATCAGCTGGTTATAATGGCAAGTTGTATTTGGGTTTCCCTATAGGAGAAAACACTCCCCCCATTATTATACTGTCTTTAGACATGACTGAGGCAAGAGGGGTGGCTGTGTATGTTATGCTGTGCTACTTATTGGAGATTGTACACAGTTCTTCCACTCCCTTTTTTCATGAGTTCCTGCTAGTAAGCTCTCCATCCACTTCTCCCTCCCAGTTTTCATTACAGGCACCTAGTGCTGCCTAGAAGTCAGATCAGATACTCACAGAGAATTATGGCTTCAGCAAAGGGATTTTATTTTCTCCCCAAAGGTAACAAACTCACTTTAATATTACCCTAGACAGTGTTGTGGGTTCATAAATATGTTAGAGTTGCCCACTGGTACCTCAGGGGTTAAGGTTTGAGGATTCCTACTGCCATTTGCCTTTGTGCATGTGCAGGGGGATGGGGCCCGGTGTGCTGTATATCTGCTGCTCGAGGGGGCATCAGTTAGATTAGATTCAATTTTAGTTTTAGTTTAGTGGGAGTTTAAAGGAAAGCCTCCTGTTCCACAGCTGTGAGGGAGGTCCCTTTGCCTTTATTTCTCTCTTGCTGTCCGTAAACCTCTAGAAGCTTCAATGAAGTGACGGAGGCCTTTGTTCATTCAGCAGTCCAGTGTCTGCCTTGTGGGGTGGATCCATCAGCATTGGTTGCAGCCAGTTTAGACTTTTGCCTTTTGAAGTCTGTACTGCAGTCACAGACTGGCTTTAATGTAAGACTGTTATTTGCTGTTTACGTCTGTCATCATCCATCATCAGCAATGCAGTGTAACACCTTTGCTGATGCTAGCATAATGCTAAAGCTCTTCCTATGTTTGCTGCTGTAAGATGCAAACTCCGACCAGGCAAAGGGGAGCAGGGAGGATTATGTGGGCAAGCTTAAAACTGCAGAACATTTCTTCAGGGAAACGAAAGCAAACATGGAACTGAAAATAGCAGAAGAAGTTGAAAATAATAATAAAGAGAAAAAGGAAAGACTGGGGAGGATTGAAATATTAAAAAAGATAGGGTAAGTGCAGAGGAGGATGCAGAGAAGATCAACATCCTGAACAAGTGCTGCAGTTCAGTCTTCACAGGGGAGATAGGTCGGCCATTGCCAGATAACAAGGTACAGTTGAAGGAAGAGGCCCTGAGGGTAGAGGGTAGAGGTTAGAGATCAGGAACACTACAGTAGATAGGGTTCTTAAGGGTCTAAAAGATTTAAAAATAAAAAAATAAAAATCACTGGTCCCTAATGGAAGTCACCCCAGGATCCTTAAGGAAAATGGGATGGCCCTGGCAGAACCACTAGTGGATCTATTCAGCTGCTCCCTGAAAACAGGGGTGGTGCCAGCAGACTGGGGGTGGCTGATGTGGTTCCTCTGCACAAAAGCAGAGATAGGGACGGTACCAGAAATTATTAGCTGGTTAGTCGGACCTCCATTCTGGTCAAACTCCTAGAGGCCATAATTAAAGAAACAAGAGCAGAGTTCATAGAAAAGTAGAGGTTACAGTACAAAAGATTACAGATTCATGAGAGGTAGGTCATATCAGACAAATCTAATAGGTGTCTTCGATTCTGTAATGAGATCAGTGAACAAGGACCAGGCAGTTGATATCTCTTCCATGACTGTGCCACATGAAAGATTAATCAAGAAGGCAAGGGATCTGGGGAGCGGAGAATTCCTGACTAGAAGGATAGTCAACTGGCTACATGGAAGGACTCCGAGGTTGATCTTTGAAGTCAGGAACATCACAAGTGGGGCTCCTTAGGGGTAAATCTTGGGACTCACACTCTTCGGTATGTACATCAGTGACAGAGAGGAGGGAGTAAAGGGGAAGACGTGACTCTTTGCGGATGATGCCAAACTCTGCAGGGGGGAGAATACTTCAGAGGGGATTACCAATATACAAAAGGATGTAGAAATATTGGAAAAATGGTCAGGCACCTGGCAGTTGAAGTTCAACAACAAGAATGACAGGTTAATGCACATAGGGAAAAATAATCCTAACAGAGTCTATTGGATCGATGGAGTGAGGGTGGAACAAACTACAGAAGAAAGGGTTTTGGAGTTGTTATAAGTGATACCCTACATTCCACCATGCAGTGTAGGAAGGCTTATGGGACAGTCAACAGAATGTTGGGATGTACAAGGTACCAGTTTTACCAGCAGGAGAAAGAAGATGATCTTTCCACTGTACAGGTCCCTGGTGTAGATGCACCTGGATTACTATGAGTAATTCTGGATCCCACGTCTGAGGAAGCACCAGGACAGACTGGAGACAGCTCAAAGGATGGTAACTAAAATGATACAGGGCCAGCAAAGAAATCCATACAAGGAAAGGTTGGGAAACCTGAACATATATTGTTTTGGAGGCCAGAAGGGAAAGGGAGGATATGATAGAAACCTTCATGTTTCTTTATAGGATCAACAGGGTGGACTCCACTGAGCTTTTGACACAGTAAGAGTGCTCATACATCAGGGAGTAGAGCTACACGTTGGTGGGAGGGGTGAAGTTTCAGAAGGGACGTGAAGAAGTCCTTCTTCACTGAGCATGTGTTAAAGGAACTGGGGGGGTCATGGAGCAGGAATGTGAATCTTTCATGAAGGCATCCTCAGGTCACTTCACCTAGATGGCCATGTCACTTCTATTAGCAGGGGTCCTGGGGAAGACTGGACAGCCACTGGTCTTTTTCTACCTATCAGTTTCTTAAACAGTCAGGCATGACCAGGGGTTGGAATAACAGTCTGTTATTCACCCGTTAGGGATGCAATGTGGCACGAGGCACAGCCGAATGCCACATTGCCACTAGGGGGTGATTGACTGTTAGTCTAACTCCTGGGAGTGCCTCATTGCTATTATAAAAAATATTTCAAAAGAAAAGTGTTAGAAGTGTATCTTCTGAATGTTTTCCTTATTGAGAGGGAATTTTTAATAAAATAGTTCTGCCACCAACTGTTTATAAATGCTGGTTCTGAATCAGGATGCATCATTCCAGTCATTCAGCAGTGCTTGAGGATGGAATGCTGAAAAGAAGATTTCATGTGACACGGTGATCAGGCTGTACATGACAGTGTAACAGATATTAATGTAAGACTGTCAGAATGCTAACAGCCAATCTGATTGCAACATTTCTGAGACCCTTTTTATAATATGTTTTTATGAGTTGGAGAACATCGCTTGTCTTTATTTTTGCTGAACCATGTTGTACTAGAATGGGAACTATTATTGACTTTTTTGCTGTTGCAAACTGGCATTGCATTACCCTCTGCAAAAACTACAATGTTGAAATGTATACTGTATATTTTGCTATTTTTCTTCCAGCATAGGCTGTGGTTTACATCGGTTGGGGTGAAGTAGTATGGGATCTTCTTCGAGGATATCTCTTTCATCAGGCCACACCTATGGAAATATAAGCCTCCAGATACTAGGACCACATGGAAATGTACAAGCAGTCCACTAGGAGCCACCCACAATGATATCAGATGTTGGCTCTCCCATATAAACGTAGGCACCCCCTTTCCTCCTCAGTTCTTTTTCCATGGTTGACCATTCTCATCGGACCGTGAATGTAAATGACACTGTTACATTTGCCAATTTTCTTTTTTTTTTTTACCATAGTCAGTAATCACTTTAAGTGATTTTCGACGGCTTGTATGTTGACTAAGGAGTCGTCAAAACTGTTCCATTATTACGAATGTAATGAAAAGATATGCTCCAGAGATTCACACAATGTCTGCATGTGCTGCCTCAGCCCGGACAATCACATTCAGGTGTGCCTGATCTGCAGAGAGTTCAATAGTGCTAGCCAGTGGTGCCCAAAAGGCGATTTAGAAAAGTACCTTCTGAAGCAGCAGGTAACCCAAATGGAGAAGGAGGTCCAGCAAAAGAGCTCTGCCACACTGCCTGCACATATTCCTTGGGACCCAAATTGTCTAAATCCCGGGAAAAGACATCCAGGTCACACAAACATAAGCACTGGGAGAGGGAGCGAGAAAAGGACAAAACTTCCCTGCTCTGCTCTTGGTCGCCCCTCCATGCTGGTCTGACCACTTCAGCGCCATTGATTGCTCTGGCGGTAATGCTGCCCACCATCCAGACTGTCGACCTTACTGCCAGGTCAGGGCAGGCTGCAGGCACTACCAGGCATAGCATGGGCTGGGATGTCACTGGTGACGCCAGGGGCCTTGCCTCCCCATCAGCCTCTGCTGGCATTCCTGTTGACTACATGGCCGCTGACATACAGGTAGTAATTTTGTCCTTTATGGACGCTCACAAGTGTCTTCTGTCTCCTTCTCCTGTACCAGGAGCTCTGTCGATGGGGTCCTTCAGCCAAACCCCTGCAACAACACGTACTAGGCAGCCCCCCTCTCAAGTGCCTCGCTAGCACGCTCCCTTTGTACTGTCAACCATACTGATGATGACCTAGAGTACAGTCCTGACTTTATACTGCAGAATGATGAGGAGGAGGCTGAAGATTATGCGGAAAGGCCCTATGAGAGGACTAGTTCCACAGTCTCAACATGTGGTGAGGACTCGGTGGCTTACATCCCTAGGTCCACCCCCCCAAGGATCCATCTTTCAGAACCATAATGCAGCAGCTACAAGATGACATGGGATTCAACTTGGGGGAACAGGATACAACCAAGAAGAATCTCATTGACTTCTTGGAATTGCCTGATTCCCCTCCATAGTAATTCCACCCCTTCTCCCTGTCCTGGAGGATGCTACCTTTGCTGCCTGGCATAGGCCTAATGTGATCCCTGCCATACCCAGAAAGGCAGACAAGGTGTACATGGCTCTCTCAGGTAGGCCTTTCTTTGCTGGCTAACTTGAGGCAGATTCTGTGGTCATAAATGCTGCCCACAATAGATACAAGGCACCAAAACACCTTCACTCTCTTCCTCCTGATATAGAACCAAGGAGGTTAGATGCGATGGGTAAAAGAACTGATGTCTCAGCCTCTTTGGGCCTGAGAATTGCAAGTTAGCAGGCCCGTATGGTCAACTACTAGAATTTATTTATTTAGCTTTTGTTAACCAGGTAAGTACACTAGACAAGCAATTTGCCTATTTTCAGGTACGACCCGGGAGAATACAGGAAATTACATACTTACACACTTGGGACAACATGGTACATAATTAAGAACAGGTCACACATGAGACTACAAGGTAAGATTACACATCATATAATTATACACTCTGGAGAAAAGATAGAGGAGCTGTTCAAGCTCTCCCAGAAGGTCTTAGGGATCTGAACTTTTTTATAGAGTACAAAAAGTTCAGGATGGTTACACTGCAGGGTCTGCTACCACTACTACAGGTAGGGGATTGGATCTGTTCTGTAGACATGAAGGATGCCTACCTTCATATCAAAATTCGACAATCTCACAGGAAATATATGAGGTTCCTGTTTCATAGGGAACACTACCAATTCAGAGTACTGCCCTTTGGCTTGTCATCTGCACCACCGGTCTTTACCAAATGCATGGCAGTAATAGCAGCAGCCCTTCGCAGGGAAGGCCTTTATGTATTTCCTCACCTGGACACTAGCTAGTGAAAGCTCATTCCAGGGAGCAACTCCTGCACATCCAAGCTCGAATAAGACAACTATTCAATGCCCTGGGGGTCACTGTCAATGTATTAAAGTCTGTTCTGATCCCTTGCCAGTGTCTATAGTATGTAGGGGCAGTTCTGGACAGAGTCCTAGGCTCACCCTTCCTACCTCTGAACAGGGCCAAACATTTGATTGCACACAACTGATATGTCACAACTAGAACATTCCTTCAGCTTCTGGGCCTACTAGCAGCAGCTATAGTCACAGTACCTCTGGCCAGACTATACATGAGGATTCCTCAATGGACCCTCAGAGTCCAGTGGGAACAACTCACAGATGACCTGGAACAGGGGGTTCTAGTAACCACACCTGTACGCAAGGTGCTCAAGTGTTGGATGGAACCCAGCAACCTGCTAAAGGGGGTTCCTTTCCTTTTTTTTTTTTTTTATAAACACTTTTCTTCTCCTTCCAGTCTCCAGCTGCCCCCTTCTGACCGACACCCCAAGACCCATCACCCCGGTATCACCGAGACTTACCCCTGCCCAGTCACCGGGTGTAAAGCCTGTGGGAGGTGGGTCATCATCTTGCCACTGGAGGTGTTTTTTCCTCATTTTTTCTCCCTTTCCCCATTGCTGGGGCACACATCCAGGACGTGTGCATGTAAAGGCATGTGCGCATCCGTAGAAGTCCCACAGCACCCTCCCTATGTCAGGCCCCTCTGACCTGCACTACAATCTGTGCTCCACCTGGGGGTAGTCATTCGGCGGGAGTGCCAGTCCTCCCTCCCCGGGACAGGAGAGCAGTCCTCCGGATGCTCGATCCTCTCCCTCCCCTGATGACCCCCAACAGCCCATGCTTGTTCCTGAACACGGGTCGCCGGCGTGGTGCAAGGTGTGGCGTCCAGCGCCGCAACAGTCAGTACCACCGGCCAGCAAGGGAGTTCCTTTCCTGATCCCATCCCCTCACCAGATTTTAACCACAGATGCCTCTAGGATGGACTTGGGGGCCACATTTGGGGCTCCATCAGATGCAGGGTGTATGGACCAAAGTGGAGAGCACCCTGCATATAAATGTTCTAGAGATGAGAGCTGTTTGGTATGGCCTACAGGTATTCCAGGCTCATCTGTGCCCAGGTCCTCTGTTAGTACAGAAGGACAATGTCAATGTGATGCATTTACATCAACAAACAAGGGGGAAACTCACTCTTACCCCCTCTGTAGGGAAGCAATGAGAGTATGGTATTGGGCTGTAGAACACGGTCTAGAGCTGTCAGCAGTACATGTTCCAGGCACCCAAAACATCTTCACAGACAGACTAAGCCAGTTACAGTCCAAAATGCATGAATGGGAGCTGCTGACATCAGTGGTGGAAGACCTGTTTGACAGATGGGGTCATCCTGAGTTGGACCTTTTTGCATCACCACTCAATACAAAACTGCCGCTTTTCTGCTCACTCATTCCAGATCCTGGAGTTGTCTGGTGAGACACGTTGTTTCTTTCATGGAAGGGGAGATTCCTGTATGTCTTCCCTCCCTTCCCTCTGATTTAGAGGGTGTTACTCAAACTTCAGATGGAGGGGGCAACTCCAGTCCTCATTGCTGCCCTATGGCATTGACAGATCTTGTTTCTCTTACTGCAGCAACTGGCAATGGAACCCCTAATACCCCTACCCTTATGCTGGGGATTTCTGTCACAGGAACGGGGAACCCTGGTCCATCCGGACCTCAAGTTGCTTCACCTCCGTGCATGGATCCTGAAAACTTAGCCATTACTAGATTTGGTGTTTCCCAAAAGGCGATTGATGTCTTGTTGCTGCCAGAAAGCCTTCTACCAGGACCACTTATTTCATGACGTGGAAGCGGTTTGTTTTGTGCGCCACTTCTGATCACTTATATCCCTTTACCCGTCCAATAAGCCAGGTTCTAGAGTATCTGCTGTCCTTGTCAGATGCAGGCCTGCAGTACTCCTCTATTAAAGTGCACTTGGCTGCTCTTTCATCTTTCCATGTGCCTACTGAGGGTCGTAGGGTTGCCCAGCTGGAGGTGGCCCATACATTTTTGAGAGGCATTCTGCACTTGAATTCTCCTATCCATAATCCAGTCCCAGCCTGGGACCTGAATTTTGTGTTGGAAAAACTTACTTTGGTTCCTTTTGAGCTGTCTGTGACTTGTGGCCTATGCTTTCTTTCTTGGAAAGCATTGTTTTGGGTTACCATTAATTCTGCTTGAAGGATTTCAGAAATACAGGCTGTAATGTATGAGCCTCCTTATTTGATTTTTCACAAAGGTAGGGTGTCTTTCCGTTCTAATCCTAAGTTTTTACCAAAGGTGGTGTCTTTTTTTACATATACTTTCTTTATTGACACAGACAAAGTTATGATCACATTATGTCAATTACAATCAGTGATGCATACTGTGCATAAGTACATATTTTAAGGGTGTAAAAAGAAACAATTACAAATACAAAATTGATGGAATGGAAAACGTTACTAACTCATTACAAAATGGTAAAGAGTCAGATCCTCAGGTGGGAGGGTGGATGTTTAACCACCACGTCTCGGGCCCACTGGGAGACATCTGTAGCTCTACCTGTGCAAATCATTAACAAACAAGTATAATGGAACTTGGTAAGATTGTAGAACTAGTAAGCCTATGAAGTTATGTTCATGTAACGTTTCTCTAGGAAATAATTAGTAGAAGAACTGAATCTCTCCATACAAAACAAATTAGGCAGTTCCACCCCACTTGGAAGTAGTCTCCCTGAGTCCCACTCAAAGCATGATCTTCATGTGCAAATTCTCAGCATGTCCAATGAGACAGGTAAGCCTGCATTCTATCCTGGACCTTGAAAGTGGACATTCCGTATCAGGAATTTGGATGACGAGATCCTCCCACTCCTGGCTTAGTGGGGGTGTCTTCTGTAAACCAAAGGTGGTGTTTGAGTTTACATTAAATCGGACCATCCACTTGCCAGTTTATTTTCCTGAGCATGCCAATCCAGGGGAAGCATTTCTCCATGCTTTAGATGTACATAGAATAATATACACTGCACAAAGGACTGCAGAAAGTCCTCACAGCTTTTGTTTCATTTGCCCTGGGACAGAAGGTGCTCCAGTTTCCAGACAGTGCCTGTCCAAATGGTTAGCAAACTGTATTACTTTTTGGTACAGGGAGTATGGTAAGGAACTTCCTGGAATTGTTTGTGGTCATTCCACTAGAAGCATGGCCAAATGTGTTGCATGTTTCAAAAATGCGTGTGCTGCTGAAATCTGTGCAGTTGCCACCTGGAGTACTGTCCACACCTTCACTAAACATTACAGTCTGGATATTGCCTCTCAACAAAGGGCTGGCTTTGGCCTAGCTGTGCTACAAGGCCTCCTTTCTTGAGCCTGTAAGCTCCTGCCACCCAGACTCTTTATGGTCAGTACTGCTTGGTACCCATTCCATAGGTGTGGCCTGATTAAAGAGATATCCCCCAAGAAGAAAGAACAGTTACATACTCACTGTAACAGTAGATCTTTGAGAGAATCTCTTTCATCAGGCCATGCCATCCCATCCTCCATCCCCCTATTGGATTCTGAGACTCCAGTGAGTACTGTCTCCTTCTCCATGATGGTTTATCCGCTGATGTCAGCCTCACCTGGTCAGCAGAGCCCTAGATTGTCCCATGGTTCCCTACAGGGAGGTCCTCCGAGCATGATCGCTGGCAGGGAACTGAGGAGGGAAAGGGCTGCCCACGTTTATATGGGAGAGCCGATGTCATCATGCGTGGGCCCTAGTGGATTGTTTGCAAATGTTTCTGTGTGGTCCTAGTGCCTGGCGTCTTATAGTTCCATAGGTGTGGTGTGATAAAAGAGATTCTCTTGAAGATCTACTGTTACGGTGAGTACGTAACTGTTCTTTACCTCTGAAGGGATCCTTGGCTGCTGCCATGAATGGTGTCAGAAGGGTTTCCTCTTTGCCTGTGGGATCTAATGCTGCCTCACTGGCTGGGGTGGCACTCAAATGTTCTGTTCATCCATAGAAGATTTAGGGGTAACAGTTTTTTGTTATTCTTTAGTAACCAGGTAAGCCCCACTAGGCACAAGGCCTGTTTTCAGGGGCTACCCAGGAGCACTTGGGAGGTTAAGGGACTTGCCGAGGGTTACACAGTATGCAGGTGGAGGTTGTGGGAATCACCAGATCTGCTGGATAAACCAAGCACATTTACAGCTCATTACCCTAACCTTCAGGCTATGCTGCCAGACCCTTTGATTAGTGCCCAGTGAACCCGAACCATCTCGTGGCATATTTGCGGGCATGGCAAAGCCACACAATCCCATTTCTAATTTGCCTACTATACTCAAATACCTCAGTTACTAGCTGTGACGGCCATACTCTACTCCTTAGCTGTGTGGTGCCCACATATCAAAGGTGCACACAACACATCACCAGTGTACTGCGGGATGTACAGTATATATATATAGTTCCAAACCATGTGTTAAAGGAAAACAACATACTATCCTGTTATTTCACCAGGCATGTAAAAGCACCCAGTTAAGGGATCCATGAGTAAACTGATTTTTTTTTTACCTTTTTAGAAGTCTAAAGGCACTTCTAAGACTGCACCGAAACTTTCAATTCATGTAGATGCCCATGGTCATCTTTTGCACAGAAGCCGACTTCCTGTGCACCCAATATGCAGATTAGTGTAGCCAACTAATACCATTAGTGGGTGGTACTAATTAGCATTTTGGGCACACAGAAAGCTGGCTTCTGTGCATGAGATGGCCATGGGTGTCTCCGTGACTTGGAAGTTTTGGTGCAGTGTTAGAAATGCCTTTAAAATGTATAAAAAAGGTAAAAAAAAATAATTTTACTCATAGAACCCACTCTATCTAATACAGAGAAATGACTAACCAATTTGGACATAGCTGACTCTGGTTTTGTCAAGTTAATTTCATGGAATATAGCAGGACTTAGCACAAAATGGGCTGATACAGAATGGTTGGACTTAATTAGGAGCTGTAATTTGAATTTGTTTACAAGAGACCTGGCATAACAAGACTCAAGATCTTGCACTGAATGGTTATACTACTTTTCATGTTGCAGGTACTAAAATTGCATAGATGGGTAAATAGGCTGGGGGTCTTGTAACATGGATCAAAATTAACACAGCCATTAGGGCTGACATTATTTTGTCTAACTGTAACTTTCAAGTTTTTGTTATTCAATTCTCTAAGAGAACTTTTTGCTTGATTAATGTTTACATACCTCCTCTTAAATCAAAAAATGATTCTCCTGAAATTTGGAAATCCTTAGAGGAAGCTATTCATTTGGCCTGGGCTAGTACAGCATGTGAGGAAATTTTACTGTGTGGCGACTTTAATGCCAGGGTAGACAAATTCGATGGATATGCGGATTGCAATTTCCATCTTCTTTGCCACCAGCAGACTTATAATCTTTCTAGACAATTAAAAGATTTTAAAATTAACAACATGGGTAATAATTTAGTTGAACTCCTCACGATACGTTATTTAGCCCCAATTAAGGTTGAATTAAGGGTGCTCTTCAGGGTGATTATACACATTAGTCTGCTAGAAGTCCTTCTACCATAGATTATTTCTTCTGGAATGGTGACATTTCTTTATGGGACTCATGCCAGGTGCTCACGAAAGTCAAAAGTGACCATTTTCCCCTGGTTTTGAAATCTAAATATTTTCCTGGTGCAGTTACGTAGCATGTTCCTCTTCCAGCAATAGAAATTCGCAAAATCAAGTCAGGATTAGTTGGCAGACTTCTAAGAGTCCTCTGATTAAACCTATTCTCCAAAATATTATTTCCTATACTGGATAGTTCCGGTCTGGAATACCCAATTATTTGTAGTCAGTTAGAGAAGGCTTTTGTGCATATTACGGGCCAGATATTCAAAGCTTTGCCCCTGGGCTAAAGTAGCACTGCCCGGCGGGTAAACTTAGCCTGGAGCAGAAAGCAAGCTATATTGAGAAGGAATAGCCCGGGGCAAACAGCTTCTGAATATATCATGGGAATGAGGCCGGGCAAACTGGGCTGGGAGTGCAGGGCAAACTTAGCCCTGGAATAAGGCAGCTCTGAATATAGCGTCCAGGAAGTGCAGACCATAACAGCAACACAGTGCAGAGCGATGTGAAGGTAGCTAGAGGCGACTTATGTGGCCAATGTATGTTCCAACAAATGCGTGGACCCAGTACAGCTGCAGGGAGTAGCCTATGGGAAGGTACAGTGTGTAAAACAGTATAATATTCCCCGAACCATTTGCATGGAGCTAATGCATTTGCACGGGATTCACGCGGAGCTAAGCTGTTTGCCCGGCGCTAAACATTGCCATATTCAAAAGTGACATGCAAATGAGCCTACTCAGGTAGTCTCTGGGCAAACAGCCACATTAGCATCTCATTGTGCCCTGATTTGCATGCAGTTTGCCCAGCATTACTGCAGGGTCCCACAAAGCCACCTGTAGGTCAGTCTGGAAGTACAGGGGCTGGCCAGGTCTGACCACAGCTCCTCCTGTAGGTCTGTCTGGCAGTGCACGATGATAGCTGCAGGCTACATGTACACAGTACAGCATATCATAGCATATTGCACCCCCAGGGGACAACACAGCATAGGCACAGGTGGTGGTGGTGCTGCATGCAACTGTAACACCGTAGGGCATGCTACAGTGTACAGCAAACACTACAGTAGCAAGGGGGCCAGTAGTGTGTGGGACACAGCACTGCCTATGGTGTGTAGGGCAGTGACGCTGACTGCACTGTACACAGTGACAGGCCCAACTTACAGGTGTTTCCTGACAGTGGGCATTACTGTTACGCTGTTGTATGATCCATAGATGCTGCACCTGTGGCATGGGATGCACACAGTGACATATACATGGACGGCTGTGTGTGCTGTGGCATCTGTACAGTTGTGCTGTATGTGGCTGGTGGGGCACGTAGGATCAGACAGGCACACAGGCAGTGGGGTATTCCCACTACTGGCCCATGTGCACTGCGTGCTTTGTCCCAGTCTGGTGGCCACACCTGGGCTGTGGTGAGGTCTGGCCACCCGTACACCCTTCCCTCAATGGCCACCATGCCCACAGTGCTGCCTGTGTGTGCGCTGGTATGTGTTGGGCACCACAGCTGTATGGTCTGCAAGTGTGTGCTGTATGCCCACACTACCATGATGTCCCCTGTGTGCCCGATCACCCCTTACTGCCTGTGCATGGCTGGGACCTGTGACAGCTGTTGGCATCATGGTGGTGCCATCAGTGAGCAGCATGTGTCCTCCATGACTGGCAGTTTCTAAGTGTCATCCTCATATGCTAGGGTTACGCAAGCCATGCTAATGACGCGCTAACACCGTGCAAACTAACAATGTCGCGCAAAGCTGTTTGCCCAGGGTTAAGACCAGCTTTTCCTGGGTGGTAATTTGTACCGTGCTATGGGTCATGCAAAGTCGCGCTAAACACCTTAACGCGGCGATAGTCACTGAATATCTCATTGCACCTGTATTCATGTTCACTTGGCCCCTTGCATATAATTATGGTTTGCCCGGCACTAATGCAATTTGCCCGCGCTGTTTGGCCTTTTGAATATAGCAGACCCGTGCTAATCCCTCGCAAAGGTTTTTTGCCCAGCGCAAAGCTTTGACTATCTGGCCCAAGATCTTTACTGACTAAGGAGAAATCTCGGACAACTATAAATTCCTTAAATCAGAACTGGTTTGACTCAGACTGTAAGGCAGCTAAGTTTCAGCTGAATCAGCTTATTAGAAATTGTAGAACTAATGTTCACAATAAAAATGATAGGATATTAAATAAGGCCAGAGAAAGTTATAAGTGTCTTTTGAAAACAAAGCGAGTTTAATTTCAACAAAAACAATGGAATAAGAAACTGGATGTTATTTATAGAAATGATTCTCAATCTTACTGGCTTATGGTGGCCAAAGGTACAAATAACCTTAAATTTGAGATAGATTTACATATTGAATTAGACACCTGGGTTAATTACTATAGTAGTAAATTTTATTCGCCCAATATGGAGTAGAATTTGCTTTTAGATGTTGATATGGCTATATTTGCCTACTTTTCTAGACTAGAAGTATACTTTTCCAAGCCTCACTAAAATGCAATAAGGCCTCTGGGCCGGACCTTATTCCAAATGAAGTTTTTCTTCCTGAAGTCTCTTGATTGGTCTACTATTCTAACGTTTTTTTTTTTATAAATGTTGTCATAAATTAGAATTTCCTAAATCTTGGAAAGGGGGCAATAATCATTTCTATTTATAAAAAGGGGGACAATTTGGATCCATCAATGTACTGTCCTATATCCCTGCTAGACAATCTAGGCAAAATCTTTGCTAAGTTAGTACTAAAAAGACTAATGGAACAACTACAAACAGTCGGGGGTCTGTTAGAACTGCAGGCAGGTTTTTAGGCCCGAGTTTAGCACAGTTGACAATTGTGTTACTATCACGCACCTTTATGAAAACTATACTCATATCAGGAAACAAAAATTATTTGCAGCTTTCATAGATTGTAACTCAGCATTTGATACAATAGATATATTTCAATTATGGCTCTGTTTGAAAGAAAAAGGTTTTTCTCACAAATGAATTGCTATAATCAGGGAATTATACAGTCAGACATGGGTCCAAGTGAGGCTTGGTAGAAGTGGTCAACTTTCCTCTAATTTTGAAATGAATACTGGGGTCAGGCAGGGCTGCGTACTTGCGCCAATTCTGTTCTGTCTATATAGTATTTATTTATTTATTAGAATTTCGGATAAATAACTTTGAAACAATGGCTCTTTTACAAAGGTTCCACGTCAGTAGTCAAAGAATAGAAGTACAATTTGTGTAAGATTAGCAGGCAAGCAGTTGCAATACAAATTTCAGTACAGGGTATACATGGTCTAAAAGCTACAGATATATAAATAGATTATTAAGTCAGTTACAGTCTTCAAGAACTGACTCTCTGAAAATGTTTAATAAGCATATTGCTGTACTCGCATATGCTGACAACTTAGTCCTATTTTCTCTTGCTCAGTCTGGGTTGTTTCAAAAGCTTAATATTCTGGTTAACTACGTTAACAACTACAATCTGAAGATAAATGAGGGTAAAAGTCAGGTATTGGTCTTTGGCTCAAATCGTATACCTAAAACATGGAAAGTTGGCCTAAAGTCTCTTAATACTGTCAAATATTATACCTATTTAGGTTTAGTGCGTTCTTGGAATGGTAAATGGACTAAACACATTAATGACCTAAAGATTAGGCTTAAACAAGCTGCTGCGTCACTTAACTCCTTTAATAGGAAATTTGGGAGTAACTCTATAAGACTGTTGATAACAGCGTTAAAGCCAAATACAATGCTGAGGTTGCATTCAATAGTGAAATCTGGTCTGTGCTAAATGGTAACTCACTAGAAATTCCTTTAATCAAACTAATGAGGTCCAGTATGGGCCTTGGCAACTCAGTTCCTTCAGCTATTATTAGAGCAGAACTCGGTTTAACAAATCTTCAGGCTTTCTGGGCTGCTGGGAAAATAAATATTGGATTAAGCTGCTACAATATGATCAGAAGCAAATTTCTTACCTTGCACTAATGGAAAAATATTCTTGGCTTCATTTAGGTCACCTACAATTAAACTGTCTCTCGTGCATTTTTCATACCCTTCATGATATTGATCTAGAATATTTAAAAACCTATCAATCTAGGGGAATAGAAATTAGTCTTAAATATCAGAAATATGTGTCTAATAGAATTACTGCTAAATATAAAAACCAAGATCTTTATCTTATCTCGACTTTTCATGTTTCACCATGGCTAAAAGTAAATGATAGTTCACATAATTATCGACCTTATCGTGATATAATTATGGATAACAAGCTGAGAGTATTGTATACTAAGTACAGGTTAAAAGGTTTCCCAAGTAGTGTACTCTCTGCTAGATAGCAAATAAGTACTAACATACATGATAGTTACTGCCAGTGCTCCTTCCAATTTTTAGAGAACTTGTTTCACGTATTTTTTGTCTGCACTTGGTACAATCAGCTTAGGGAAAAATGGCCAAAACCTGTCTATGATTCAATATTAACAAATGACCAATCCTTATTGCTGAAAATATTTTTCAAGGGATGAAGGAATTGTTCATGCGGTTGCTAGGTACATTGATGCAATCTAGAGACTCAGGACTAAGGTCTATAAGCCTGAATGATGTTCTGCAGGTGTCATTGGTTTCTGTTAAGATTAAACATTTAAATTACTTCCATATGACCTTAGTGATATATTGCATATATCTAAAGAAAACAAAAGAATCTTATTCTTAAACCATTGATTCAGACTGCATAGGTGCTTTTCTGGCTTTACGTACAGTATATTTGTGCCGATGCATTATTGTGTTGTTCTTTTAACTTATTGTTTGTCTTATTTATAGAACTGTTATGTATTTATATAACTTTGTAGTTTTTAAAATTAGGTACTGAGTGATCGTGTAAACTTGTAATGGTCTGTAGACCGATCAATAAAAGACTACTACTACTACATAGAACCCACAATCAGGCATTTTTACATACCCAGGTGAAATACCAGTTTGTGTTTTGTGCTAATACTTATTTGGCAAAACTATTTCTTCAATCCTTTCAGTTTGACTTGTGCATCTCATCATCTGGTTAATGCTCCATTGATGATTCAAAGATGCAACACAAAAAATCAGATTTTAAAATATGCGTAATCTGCAGCATTAAGGTGTTCATCAGAGATGGCCTCAAAACATTCCTCTACTGCCCAGTGGTGGATTGCAATGTTGGGCTGTGTGTGCATTGTCGGGCCATGCACCAAATGTCAATAGATGACCAAAAGGCCTGACTCTTCATAGGAGGCCTTCAGCATGAAAATGAGCCTCAGTGGCCTCAGGGTCATCAGCCTAGCTGGCAGCAGTAGAAAAGGAGAAAGCGACAGCAGGGTCTTTATCAGCCATGGCCTTGGTCCCGGTGGGGCAGGGCTTGGGCACGCCATTCATGGATTGCCCGGAGTTCAGGGATAATCCTGGCTCTTCAAATGTTTGATGAGAGCACCCCTTATCAACGGAAACACAAAAAATGCCACCGTCATCAGTATTGGGAGAGGGAGCATTCTCGCTCTTCCCAGTTGTTCGAGTTCCCCAGGCAGTCAACTTTGGTTGAATTTCCTCCAGTCAGAGAATCAGTCAATGCTTCCACAATGCCCCCGATGAAGCAGTCGACTCTGGTCCATGTTCTAATCGATAAGTCAGTAGAAATATTTCTTGAACTGATCAACCAGGAGTTGGAGTTAGATAAGGATTTTTCACTCTCTAAGACACTGTTTTTGATCAGGCCCTTTCTGGCTGGGGTGGGGGTGTCACTGCTCACTCAGGTTGAGCTGACCCTATTGCAGCCTTTATGGGGGGGGTCAATCCACAGGTACCTTCAACAGTATCACTCATCATGGTGAAGCGACCTCAGCAGGTGATCTACCTGGCATTGCCGCTAGACCCTCATAGATCTCCAGGAGATCTCTATACTTTCTACCTGCTTGTTTAGTTGTAGTGGAGCCCCATCCCCTCAGCCACAGGAGAGGGCCTCCATGAAGGACTCTCTGGTTGCCCAGGTTCCTCTCTGTTGTCCACCTAGGATAGGTGGGTGATCCACACTCCCAATAAGTAGCCTTGGCACTTGTTCAGGGACCGAGACTCTGATTCAGAAGGAGAATCTTCTATGGCAACCTCAGTCTGTGGTCAAGGAAACCTCAAACCTTTGGACCATTGCTCCTCATCAGGCAAGTTGACATCTGTTGCTGCTGTTCTGCAGCACATATCCATTACCCTGAATGTCCCCTTAGAGGAGATCCAGAAGAGCGAGACCTAATCTCTTATGGACATTCTAAAATAGGATGACTCCCCAGGGGTAGCATTCCCAGTTGCCCAGGTTGTCCTGGAACCTGCACTCGGGATCTGGCAGCTTCCTACATCTTGCCCTGCTCCCCTTCGCCAAATGAACCATAAGTGCATGATCCCTATGGGAGTGTCTTTGGGCCTTCAGAGCACTCTTTAGCCGAGGGGCTTGTCTCAGACTCAGTCCCAGGAAATTGAAGGTCCAAGGGAATGTAGACAAGTGCCAGATAAGGAGCCCAAGAAGCAGGATTTTCAGGCTTGTAAAGTCTGTGTGGTAGGACCTTGGGCCTATGTCAAGCCAGCTATGTGGCTATGATGACCTAGTTTAGTCATGCACTTTTTGACAAGCTCACTGACATCCTTCCTTTGCTCCAGACAAATGCTGTGGCCCTTCAGGACCTGGGATATTTGCTGTCTAAGCCCCAGATGCAGACAGCTCTGAACACACATGACTCCTGCACCAAGTGCAAGCTGCTGCAAGTGAGTGGCCACTTCAGTGTCCATGCATAGGAGGGCCTGCCTGTGTCTCTTGACTTTTAGCCCAGAGACCTAGCATAAGTTGACAGATGTGCCTTTTCTGGCCCTGGTGTGGAGGATCATCTCACCTGCATTGAGTATTCCAGTGTCACGTTAGATTCAGTGGCTTTGTCCCAGCAGGCTAAGCAGCCTTCCAAACCAATGAGGTGGTCTTTTCGTGATTCAGGCTATCTGCCTCTGCAGCAGCAGCAGAGGCAGCAGTTCCACCACTACTGTCAGGTGGAGCCCAAGTCTGGTGGTCCAGATCAGAAAAAAGAGGGAGCAATGATTCTCCAGAGCCCCCTCCAAGGGTACAAATTAGCAGTTTTCGAGGTGCCCTTCCCCCCCACACACACACAGTCTGTGATGCAGTTCCTGTTCAGGGGTGTCTCCTCTGCTTCCTTCCATAGTGGTCCCTCATCATGTCAGACAAGTGGGCGCTGGAAGTGGTTGGCTCAGTTCTATCTCTAGAGGTCAAGACTCTTCCATCTTCCCAGTCCCAATCACCATGGGAGTCCATGGTGCCAGTTGACATGCTTCAGACACTGCAGAGTGATATCACTCAGCTCCAAAGAGCACAGTGTTATTGAACCTGTCCTGGATGACCTGGCCTCTCATGGACATGTGTATTGGTACTTTCTGGTACCGAAGCAGACAGGGGCTGGCTCCCCATTCTAGACCTGCATGACCTGAGTAGGTTCATCCACAGACAAAAGTTTTGTATGGTCACACTGAACCTGATCATACCATCTCTGGAGTCTGAGGTGTGGCTCTGTTCCTTGGATCTCCAGAATGCCTTCTTTCACATTCTAATCTCTCCTTAACTAAGTGCCCCTTAGTTGTGGTGGCCTACCTCACGTGTAAGGGTACCAGGCTGTACCCGTACCTGGATGACTGGCTAATTTCAGGTGTATACAGGGAATCAGTGAAGTGGTCATGGGATTAGGCCCTCCACACCTTCCAGTATCTTGCCCTTCTGGTCAACCCTGCAAAGTCTGAACTGGTTCCCAATCAGGAGATCCTGTTTATTGGAGCAGAGTTGGACTCCTTCCAAGCCAGGACTCACTTACGTGTGGACTGGGCAGAGGATCTAACCTCCTTTGTCCAGTCATTTCAGGTTGGGCAATCATGCTGGGCCTGGGAATTCTGTTGGGCCCACTGGCACATGCCTCTCCTCCAGTGGGAGATGGAACACCAATAATCTCATAGCAATGGTCACGTGGATCAGCCGGTTTACATGACCCAGCCAATGCAGCATGCCATAGATGGGTCACCCAGCGAAACCTGCCAGCACGTCAGCTTGCTGGTGCTCTGAGCAGTGCGACTGCACTGACAGAGTTTGCTATGCCGATTAAGGGTCAGGTCATGTAAGTCCAGACCAAAAACATGACAACCATGTTCTACTGGAACAAGCATGGCAGGACACAGACCTTTCCTCTGTGTCATGAGGCACTCTGCATCTGGTCCCTGGTACGCAGTCTGTAGGTGGATCTGTTTTCAGTGCACGTAGTGGGGGAAGACAGCCAGTTGATGGATGCTCTCTGCTGAGTGAGACGTTTCACTAGTGGCCCTTGCACCAGGATGTGCTGAAACTGCTGTTTGCCCTGTGGGGCACACCTCTGGTGGACCTGTTTGCCTCTCGCCAGAACAGAAAGCTGAGACTCTTCTGTGCCTGCCCCCACAGATGAGAACGCTGATGGGGATGCCATCTGCTGACCCAGACCCCCGGATGTTACATAGAAACATAGAAATGGACGGCAGATAAGGAACACTTGGCCCACCTAGTCTGCCCATTTTCTCTACCTACTGCAATACCGCAGATCCTATTTGATCTCTGGCTTTTACCCTCTCTTTCCTACTGCTAGGGTTCCCTTGTGCCTATCCCATGCATTCTTGAATTCTCCTTCTTCTGTACATCTTTTGTCCCTTTCACTTGATCCACAAGGTGGTGCTGAAGGTACATGGGGACAATGCAAACTTGACCCTGAGCAACCCCAACTGGCCCAGATGGTTTTGGTACCAGGATCTCCTCAGCCCTCGACAGTAGGTCCCTGTATCTGCTTCCTCTCCAACTGCAGCTGCTGACAAGACAAGGTAGAATGATCTAGCACCAATACCTTCAGTCTGTGTGCCTCTCAGTCTGTTTCCCGAGCAGCTAGAGTTCCAGGTTTGATCCTTTTGAAAGATCTTCTCCACATCATGGAGGTGTCTCATAAGGAGTCCACTTATAAAACATATGTGTTCAAATGGAAGAGGTTCTTACTTTGGTGTGCCTGCAAGCATCTTGATCCCCCTGCCTGTCCAGTGGTGCAGATCCTCAGCCACCTCCAGTTCCTGTCACAGTTATGTTTACAAGCCACGACCCTTAAATGTTCACATAGCACAGGGACATCACATCAGAAGAATTTCTGGGGGGCACATTCTTGAAGATAAGGCTAGGTGAAACATTAAATTACACACTTACAGCCTTCCGCAGTACAAAAAGCACTACTTGGATGGGAATTTGGGGCAGCATGTGACCCCCCTCCAGAGTCTATGGGCATGACAGTCCTACCATCTCTGCATACCAGGCACAAGCCGATATGCTGCTGGTGGTGCAGGAGAAAGTGGTCAGGCGCTTTTTTAAAAGCCTGGACTACTTGTCCCCTCCAGTGCACAAACAACTGCCTCTGTTAAACCTACTGCTAGTGCTTGCCAAGCTGATCAGTAAACCATTCAAGCCAATGCACAAGCATTTTTGGTCATTATCATCTCAGCCAGATGGTTAAGATAGCTTCAGTCACTCTTGGTGAAGTCTCCACATCTGGTTTTCCACAAGTACAAGATATCCCTTAGCCCCCACGCAAAGTTCCTGCACAAGGTGGTCTTGGAGTTTCATCTTAACCAGGTGTTGTAACCCCCAGTTTACTTTCCAGTCCCTGAATTGGATGCCGACTGTGTGCTCCATACTTTGGATGTATGCTAGGTGCTTCTTTTTTACAAGGAATGCACAGCAGGGGTTTGTGGGAATCTCACAAACTGTTCATGATCTGTACTGAAGTCGGACTAGGCAGACCAGCAGCTAAACAAACAAAGGGCTTAAAGATTTATTCCACCAGGCACAGCGCTGCCTCCGTGGCCACTGCCAGTTACATATCAATCAAGGAGATCTGCAGGTTTGCTAGCTGGTCCAGCACACACATGTTTATCTTCCACTACACCATCGACATGCTCAGTCCTCATGATGCTGTGTTTTCCTGAGTCCTCCACTCTCATTTCGCAAAATAGGAATGTACACTTTGCCCCCTCCTTTCGGAGGACAGCTAGGAGTCCGCCTAAGTGTGGATAGTGAACTAAATTCCAGTTAATAGAATAATTGCCTGTAACCATAGTTTTTCTATGGGTATTCGGCTCACATGCACATAAGTCACCTGGCCTCTCCTGGCAAGTGGCGCATGAATACCTGCTTTCAGTGTGCAAGCTCTGACCTCAGATGGTGTGGAGCCAGTGAACAACACCCTAGTGGTGGGCGGAGCAAAACTTGAAGACATCCAGTGAACCAGGCTGTGCCCAGCAACCGCTTAAGTGTGGATGTGAACTGAATACCCTCAGTAGAACTATAGTTTCACATAAGTAACCTGTATTTAGATTATGGTGTAAATTCTTTCTGGTCCAGTACCTAAAAGCAGGAAGCAAACAATAGTTGATTTTATTTATTTAGTTTTTGTTAACCAGGCAAGCACACTAGGCAAAACAGATGCCTATTTTCAGGTGCGACCGGGGAGGTTACAAGGAAATAAGGAAGCAGATTACAAAACAGAGCTCAAGTAGATAAATATACAGCTATTTCACAGATGAGGCAGGAGAGGCAAAAAAAAAGAAGCATACAGTAACATACACAGGAGCAGGCAACTTAATATACAGACTACAAACTGTGAGCAGAGAGGCAAATTTCAAATACCATTTAAAATACCAAGAGGAACACTGTGGGTAGGTAGGGCTAGGAAGGTAGCCGAACACAGAGTCTGGGTAGGTGCCCCTTAAAGAGGACTAGTGGTGTCTGGTGTGTCATTAGTTTAGGAGGGCCACTGGCATCATTAAGTGCAACTGCAGGCTGAGGAGCAGCAAGTGATCCCAGAGGGAGTTATGGAAACAAGTATGGGAGGGTGTAGTGTGAACAAGGGCAGGAAAGGAGTTCCATAATTTCAGAGCACAAGACACAAATGTTTTGTCACCCATTTGTGTGTGGGTATTGGGGACCTGGCATATCGAAGGACTATGTGACCTTCGGGAATAGGAGGAGGCGAGAGGTCTGAGGAGCTCTGCCAGAACGGGAGGAGTGGCAGTTCTTACCACCTTGTCAGTAAAACAACCTAGGACAAAGCTACGATGCTGGCTTGGTGGAAGCCAAGTAGGCTTATTGTAAAGGTTGCAGTGGTGGGTAAGACACCAGGCTGCAAGGGCAAAGTGGCACATATTATTGTAGGCTACATCCCATTTTGAGAAATGAGTTTTAGCAACGTGAGCAAATGTGATGAGTCCATAGCAGAGTGTGGGAAGAAACACCCCACTCGTCAGGGCAATAAACGCAGTGGGGGTGAGACTGTTTTTTGCTCTGCAAGCCAAGCCCAACTTATTATTTACAGCTCTACATACAAGGTGAATATGCTGGGAGAGGTCAAGCTGAGGGTCGAGTGTAACTCCCAAGTATTTTGACCATGTTGGCGACCATCATGGGGGAACCATCAGTGCTGGGAATGTGCAAGGGCACAAGGGACGCTTTTAACTTAGCCTGGGAACCGAAGAGCATCGCCTGAGTTTTCCTGAAATTGAGGATGAGCCTATTTTCTTTTAGCCAGGATTGTATATCGCTAAAGCCAGCGTTAGGGTGCTGGTGGATGACACTAATGTCACTGGAGTGAGTAAGGATGACCAGGTCATCTGCATATAAGTTGGCACTGCAGAGGGATGGTACAGTGGGGAGATTGTTTACAAATAGGGAGAACAGGATGGGCCCCAGGATAGACCCCTGGGGAACTCCAGATTTGACTCAGGTGAGCTCCGAGAAGGCCTTGTTAAATTTTGTAAGTTGCTGACATCCTTGGAGGCAACTGGAAAACCACCCAAGGATGGGGGTGGTTAAGCCAAGGGACTGGAGCTGCGAGCACAGAAGTGCATGATCAGCCAGGTCAAAGGCCTTGGAAAGGTCAATGAAGATGGCACCAGTGAGTTTGCCTTGACCCATGGCAACCCTAACCTCAGCGGTAACCTTAGCAAGGGCAGTTGAGGTGCTGTAGCCCTTAAGAAAGCCATGTTGAGCTGGGATCAGCAACTCATGTGACTGGATATATTTGGAAAGTTGGGAAGCAACACTTTTTCAAGGAGTTTGCTGATGGCTGATAAAATGGCAATGGGCCAGTAGTTTTCAAGGTTTTTAGGGTCACCTTGTTTGAGAACCGGGACCACCCATGACACCTTCCAAAGGTCAGGGATAACCCCAGAGGAAGGCAATGCGTTAAAGATATGGGAGATGGGTAAGGCAATAAAGAGGGCACCAAGGTGGAGGAGTTTGGGTTCCAGGTTATCATGCCCAGCACTAGAGTGAGGGGAGAGACCAGAGATCAGTCTCTGTGTCTCCCACCGGGACACAGCCTTGAAATAAAATGAAGGGCTAGGGATAGATTCTGACTGGGAGTAGTGAGGCACACCTTGCTTACCGGGATCCAGATGAGGAAATAGGGAGGTATATACAGACAGGTCAGAAAAATGAGAATTAAAGGCATTAGCAATTGTGAGTGGATTGTTACAATTTGTACCACCTATAGTCATGTCTGATTCATCCCCTTTAGAGGACCCACTATGTTTTTGATATTTCGCCAAAAATTCCTAGGGTCTCTGGCTGTGGATAGCAAGGCAGATTTGCAGAAATTACTCTTTGCTGACCTAATAGCTTTTCTGAACACATTTCTAAGAGATCTGTATTCCTGGTAAATAGATAAGTTTGTGTGAGGCCTTGAAACTAGCCCAGCATTTATCCCTAGACTTCATAAGGGCGAGTAAGCTACCGTGGAGCCATTTGGTAACAGTACCCCTTACTCTCCTTTTTATAAGAGGGGTGTGCTTGTCTTGCAGGGCAGTAAAGATGGCAAGAAAATTGATTAGGGCAGTGGAAGTGTCAGGAGATTCCAGTACTGGGGACCAATCTGCGTGTCCCAGATCTGCATGGAAGGATTGCAAGTTAAAGTTGGAGAAATCCCTCATAAGGAGGGTTTTAGGCCACCCTCTCTGGTCGGTTGGACATCACCCAATCAAGAAGAGTACTTTCCCCCCCCTGTTGTGAAAAGCCTGGTAGGCTCCCGGTAAGTTGAGAGAGGGAGAGTCCAGTTTGAAATAAGCAACCTGAGTTCAAATTCCAAATCACACTGAATATTTAGTCTTAACTTGCTAGTATTAAAAGAAGTTTTGAGAACAGCATTTTGTCCATCCAGACTGGGAATCAGCATGAAAAACATCCCCCCTCCAGTCCTGCCAATTTCCTTATCTTCCTCTCCAGTGCTTCATTCATTTCCACTGATTGATTTGGTGGTCTAAGCACTACCCCTATCTTGTGTTCCTCCCCCCCCTTACATTATTTGAATCTACAGTGGCTCTTCTTCTTTGTCATTGACTGATGCATGCTTCATCACCCTAATATCTGCAATCATGTACACTACTACCCCTTCCCCATCCTGTTTTCCATTTTTCCTGAAGAGCCTGTACCCTGGGATGTTTAGATCTCAGCAGTTACTATATTTAGATTAGCCCAAGTTTCAGTAATGGCCACTATTTCTATGTACCCTGCAGTCATTACCTCCTGCAATTCATCCATCTTGTTGCCCACACTGTAAGCATTTGTGTACAACACCTTCCATTTGTCCTCCCTGTTCCATCTATGGTTCCTTCTTCTTGTCACTACAGTTTTATTGCTTGCCTTTTCCCTTTTGTCTCTATTTCTTTATAGTCTGTAATATACTGCTTGATTGGCGAACCACGTAGGATCCCGCAGTGATTCTGTTCTAGTCCCTGTTCCCTACTGCAGCCCTCCCCTTCATCTAGTTTAAACTCCCACTGTAATTGTGTATCTGTTGCTCCAGTGCACTGGTGCTCCCTCTGCTCAGATGTAAATGGTCCCTTCCGAACAGTCTGTCACCATCTCAGATGGAATCCATGTCCCCCAGAATTCTGAAATCACCCTCTCCACACCAACACTTTAGCCATAAAATAAACACTTGAATCCAGTCCATTCTACCTTTCCTGTGCATAGCACCAACAGTACCCCTGACAAGGCTACCTTATCTGCAGTTTCTTCCAGCTTACTCCCTAGCTCTCTGGGCCTTTCCTTAATCTGATCTACACCACAGTGCTGCATGCCACTTTTTCCTAGCCCCCCCCCCCCCTGCTCTGGTTAAACTCTATGGCCATAGAAGTACCTTCACAGATGACACTCCATGGAGGTATATGCCGGAACTTTCCCCCAGTGTTGAGCCATTGACCAATCTTCCTGCCCTACTGACTGTAGATTTCCAGTCACTATCACCTTCTTACCAGCCTTGCTGCCCTTCATTCCCTACCTTCCACCTGGCTCCTCATCCAGGATGGAGCATCATCCCTGGGAGTGCCGACCACCCACGCGGTGGAGTGTCACTTTGTGATTCCACCACCAGACTGGTGAAGCAGTTCCAACTGTGTACTCCCAGGAACACTATCATTCCTGGACTAACTCACCTCCGTTCTCTCCCCACCACACACAGTCTACCCCCAAGAGTGGACCCTTGGGGGTCTCTGGGATACTGGAAAAGTAGTTCCCTGAGTCCTGTACACCTTGTCTCCCCTCAGGTGCTGAACTTCAGCTCTGAGGTAAACAAGCTCTGCCATAAGAACCGACAACCTCCTACACATCTGGCAACCCCAATCTCCCAAAGCCCCCCCCCCCAGGCATTGGCCTTGCCAAATCTACTGCAACTGACTCCCTCCTCCCACTCTCCTACCTGTGTATATAAATATACTACATTTAAGTATTTATCTTGATTGTACAAAATTTTATTATGTACTTCCAGGATGTCCTTGTAAAGGAGTCTTTGGACCCACTGGTACCTATCCTGGTAAACAGTGAAATCGGTATTGTAATCTGCCACATAGCCTGAATTGTCTTCACCAGCATAAACAGCTGGTTGCTTTGGACAAGATGTCATCAAGTTTAAAACTGGTTGCCAGGTGGCTTTTTCTTTTGTGATGGATTTTGAAACAGTTTGAATGTAGTTGTTCTGTGAATATATATGTCCTGCCTAACATGTTTCCTCACGACTGACGCGTTATCAAAGCCTTTAATGAAGCATCAGCGAAGCATTAATCAAAGTGAAACACATCAAGCAGAACCTGCAGGGTGTCCTTCATTGTTGTTGTGGTTGTTCTTGTACATGATTTCAAGGACTTTAATAAACTTTTAAAGAAGTCTTGCAAACCATGAGACTACAGTTCCTTTTGCCTACAGTATGGATGGTGAGTGCACAGACTTTTTGTTCTCTCAGTTGCCTTGATGTGTAGTAGCATTTGTCTCCCAGTGTGGCCCTCTGTTGTTTTTTGTTAAGAAAATAAGTGAAGCATACCTGTTTGTGGTGACGGGTATCAGGTCTGGTGGATTGAGACTTTTTCCACCATGTTTTCTTCCTCATGGTGCCAGCGTGCCGATGCTAACACTGGCATGCTATGGTGCAGATGCACGTAGGTGTTTGGTGGCAGGCCTTTCCCCTATAGTGGGCCCGGTATCCAGTGATATGGGCAAAGCAAATTGAGCGACTCAAAATGAGCGACTTCATTTGCATGCCTGCAATGTGAGCAAGTATGGAAGGATAGCGAGGTACATGGATAGCGAGGTGGGGAGGTTGAGGGGATTAGCGAGTGTAGAGGGAGGAGGTTAGGTAGTGGGTGTGAGTGGGCTGCTGCCAAGCTGGCCGCCTGGTGTAGTTGTTACGGTCACTACCCATGGTGCGCATGGTCCTGGGTTTGGGACTGCATGCTGGCATGTACTGATTTTGTTTTTTGGTGTTGCTGGGTACTTTCTTTTTTTACATAGCTCCCGTTCCCAGCTTGTTTCCCCACCCTCGGGTTGTTCCTCCCTCAATGGTCACCCCCTCCTGTGTTTTCTTCCTTCCCCCAGTGTCCACACACCACGGAGCTGAGAATCCTTAGTTTGGGGGGGTACAGGGAGCTTGACCTCCACATAAAATGCAGGTCATTTTGTTGTTTGGATTGTCGCTGATGTTGTATTTGGCATAGTGCTACTCGCTGCTTTTGTTTTCGGTGATTAGCACTCGCTTATGTGTCAGTCACTATTGAATCTTCGCTGTTATGACATGGAACAAGTGGGCCCAGCTGTGCTACCAACTGGCCTCCACCAGGTGGCAGTCACACAACGGCTATCACTAAGATGCTCAATTCACCCTGTAACCCCCAAATGACCCGAGACCACTCCTGAACCCATGTCACCGGTGTACAGAGCACTAGTGCTACCACTGCCTTACTGGGACAGCTGAACTTAATTGTTTTTTTTCCATCAAAGTGTTTATGCCCCTTTGGTCAGAGGGGCAGCTAATCAACCTTATCGCCGCTGTCCCAAGTCGTCTCCTGCCTCCCCCTGCACTCACCTAGTTTTACAGTTTCCCCACAATTTTTCCCCTTGTGGCAGGGCCGGAGAGGGACATGCTTCCCCCTCCCCCCCATACATACAAATCCAGAGCAGACCTCGGTGAGCACCGGGTGGTGGTTGTGCAGGGTTGGGACTAGTGAGCAGGGCTTAATTTAGTCCCTCAACTGCCATTTTCCACCTCTTTTCTCTCCTGAGCCCGCCAGCATGGGATAAGCATGCATGTGGAGGCGCACATGCATCCCGGAACTGCGTCCCCCCCCCACCCCTGACTGAGGCCAACCACTCGAGCGTCAGCACTACGTCGCAACCTCTTGTCACTTAAATGAGGGACATGGACCCCCAAAATGAGGGAAAATGAGGGACGCTGACCCTCATAATGAGGAACACATCCTCAAACATGGAGATCCAAACTTAGAATATTGTGGAAACCACTGTGTTTACTTGTACAAAGTTTCTTCTGTTTCAGCATCTTAGTATATTGTGAATTTCTGCTTTAAAATCTGAATTTACATCACTTTCTCTGTGTGGGCAGCACCTTTTCTGTGAGGGACAGATCAGTTAAATGAGGGACATTCCTCGTAATCAGGAACAGTTGAGAGGTGTGGCACTACCACCAGGCCTCCCACCTGGTGGCAGCCAAGAGCCGAGATGACTCACCACCCTGTTCTGGGAGACAAGCTGCCAAGCATCCGCTCAGTCTACTCCCAGCGTCCACCCCCGCCGACCCCGGGCAACCCAAGCTTGTTCCTGAACTCGGGTTGTCGGCATGGTGAGAGGTAAGGCGCTCAGCACCTCAGGTCTCTGCTCCACCAGTCCAGTGCACTGAATTGTTTTTTAATGAAAGCTTGGAATAGAGTTGATAATGAATTGATTTGCTGCTACAGTTTCTACCAATGTATATTGATGTATATCGATGTATTATCTTAAACTGTATCACCATATATCGATATACTTTTTGCATATCAATATATGATGTTACAGTTTCTATATTTTGATATATAGAGACCAAGACGGTTTAAAAAAATATTTTTTAGAAGTACTTTTTTTCCCTGCACCTCTGACCCCTGGCCCTGTGACACCCCTCAGCCTCATCACTGACCTTCTTACAAACTTACTGTTTATCCGCCACTTACCTGGGACCACATGTGGTGGGGGGCGAGCTGCCATGTTGGTCATGCGTGGGCCTGAAGGAGTGCCAGATAGGACCAGCATTTTCCTCTGGTTTTCTCTCCAGGCTGTTGACGTGTAATGACGAAATACCTGCATGTCATCTGGGGCAGTCCTTTCCCTGCATTTTGCATTAGCTTGTGCTGCCACCTGAGAGTCTGTTTCTGAAGTGTTGTTTTAGCCACAAGGTTTGTTTATTTATTTATGCACTTGTATGTTTGAATAAATAAGTATTTTTGACACTGGTAGTCTGGTGCCGCTTCTGTTTGCTTGTAGACTGTGCTACCACCTGGCCTCCCCAGATGACAGTCAAGCAAAGAAACACAGTGCCCCCCCCCAAAAAAAGAGGAGAGCAGTTGCTGGGATGCTCGATCTTTCCTCACCCAGCTGGCACGTATGACCTGAGCTCATTCCTTAAACTAGGTCAGCGCCCTTTTAACATCCAGACTGTGGAGCCTGTGCTCACCAGGAGTGGATTTATCTGTGAAAAAGACAGGAAGAGTTATGGACTGGTTGAGGTGAAATTCAGACACCACCTTGGGAAGGAATTTTCTATTAGTTCTGAGAACTACTTTATCCCTGCGGGTGATGATGTAGTTAGGTTCGGTGCAGAGAGCTTGCAGTTCTGAAATCTTCTTGGTAGAAGTGATGGCCACTAGGAATACTGTTTTCCAAGTGACATACTTTGCTGTAGCCATAGGTTCAAACTGAGTATCCATCAACTTGGCTATACACAGGTTCAAGTCCCAGAGAGGGACAGATTCCCTATGTGAGGGTTGTAGGTGCAGTAATCCCTTAAAGAATTTCTTGAAAATGGGATGAGAAATTAAAGATTTCTCTATCTGCAGAAATGTAAGCTGAAATAGCTGCCAGGTGGACTTTCAGAGATCAGGCTGTAAGGCTTGAGGCATGCAGGTGAACTAAGTAATCCAGTATGGAAGCCAGGCTAGACTGCAAGGGGTCAATCTGCCTGTCTTTACACCAGAAAGAGAACATCTTCCATTTGGAAGTGTAGGTCTTTTTGGTACTTGTTTTTTTAGCTAGTCTAAGAATTCTGAGGATCTATTCTGAATGAGAGTCCGGGAACATTAACTCTCCAAGTGCCAAGCTTTGAGGCAAAGGGATTCTATGTTGGGATATGTTACCTTCGTCTAAGGCAAGGTCAGGAGACTGTGGATCGAAGGCAGGCAAATGGGCTGTTTGGTTGACAGGCCGGGGAGCAGAGACTACCATGGCTGTCTTGCCCAGTCTGGAGCCACCAGTGTCATTGTTGCTGGCTGCCTCCTGAGCTTGAGGAGCACTGTGATTATTAGGGGAAAAGGCAGGAAAGCATAGAGGAATCTTCCTATCCAGTTGAGAGGCAGGGTATCCACTGGCACTGTGCCCAGTGCTGGAGGCCTGCAGCAGTACAGGGGAATCTGTTGATTGTGTTTAGAGGTGAAGAGATCTATCTCTGGAGTGCCCCACCTTCTGAAGACTGAGGCCAGCACTTGTCTATTTGAGGTCCACTCGTGGTGGCCCTGGCTGATGCTGCTTAGGGAGTTGCCAGCACATTGTCCTTGCCTGGTAGGTAAACAGCAGTTAGTTGCATGTCCAGGGAGTAAACCAGCAATCAGATCTTCATGGCCTCTGTGCAG
This sequence comes from Neoceratodus forsteri, assembly GCA_016271365.2. Lineage (NCBI taxonomy): Eukaryota > Metazoa > Chordata > Ceratodontiformes > Ceratodontidae > Neoceratodus > Neoceratodus forsteri. The sequence continues at coordinate 1,476,084,717 of CM057453.1, read as the reverse complement.
AACTTTGAGGATCTTGTGCCACCTTGCTTGTTGATGTAAAACATGGTGGTGGTGTTGTCTGTCCTGACTTAGACAGACTGGCCCTTGAGCTAGGGGGCAAAGACCTTTATGGCTAGGTACACAGCACTGAGTTCAAGACGTTTTATGTGACATTTGAGCTCCCTGCGGGACCAGACGCCGCTTACTGACTGGTCTACCAGGTGTGCTCCCCATCCCAGAAGGGAGGTGTCTGTAGTGCACACTCTGGAGGGTTCCTTCTGTTGGAAGAGAATTCCTTCCCTGAGATTGTGACTGTCCTTCCACCAGTCCAAGACTTGTAGGTGAGTCTTGGTGACTGGAACCAGCTTTGACAGTGAGTCTCTTTTCTGAGACCAATGAGCCCTCAGATGGTACTGAATGTCCCTCATCTGAAACCTGGCACCCAAGACTACCACTGTAGTGGATGCCATGTGGCCTAGGAGTCTGAGAAAGTGCTGGGCTGGCCAAGAACAAATTAGTTTACCAGGGTCTGGAGGTTTTCTACTTTGTCTAGGGGAAGCAAAGCTTTCCCTTGCTGGGTGTCCAGCTTTGCTCTTATGAATTCCAGAAGTTGGACTGTTTCCAGCTGAGCCTTTTCTGTGTTGATCCAGAACTCCAGAGACTACATGGTAAGCTGAGTGAGTCGCAGAGAGTGCCTGAGCTTCTGAGGAGACTTGTCTACTATGAGTCAGTCATCTAGATAAGGAAAGGCAGAGACCCTTGTCTTCTTAAATGGGCTGCAACCACAGCAAGGCGATTTGTGAAGACCCTGGGGGCTGAGGACAGGCCGAATGGTAGTACTGCATACTGGTAATGGCCTGAAGGCAGTCTGAATCTGAGATATGTTCTGTGAGAGGGCTTGATGGTCTAAGGAGGCTAGCCAGTCTACTTGTTGTAAGGAGGGGATCACCACTGACAAGGTGATCATTTTTAATTTGGGATTTAGCAGATGTTTGTTTAAGTACCTGAGGTCTAGGATGGGTTGCCAGTCCCAATTTTTCTTTTGGGTGAGAAAGTATCTTGAATAGAGGCCTTTTCCCCACTGGGAAGGAGGCACTCTTTTTGTTGCATTTTCTAACAGGAGAGACTTAACCTCTAGCTCCAACAGAATATTTTCTGTGAGAGTTAGAATCTCCTGCTTCCCTGCTATGTGGGGAATTTCTTGAACTGCAGGGTGAGTCCCTGACCCACCACCTCCAGCACCTACTTGTCTGTGGTGATGAGCTGCTACTGGTGGAAGTAGTTGGTTAGCCTTCCTCCTGCTGGGAAAGGGGAAGCGACCTGGGCATCCCCGTCAGGGGTTTTGTTTGGAATGGGCCTTAGGTGAGGGGCAGGATCAATACACTTTTGAGCCCTTCTACCTCTTCCTCTAAAGAAACCTCTTATTTGGGAGTAGTCCATGGGCATGGCATAGAAGGCTCTGGGGTAGTAACCCCTGCCTCTTCCTCCTTTTCCTTGGGGCTTGTAAGAAGTGGAGGTTTTCTCTTTAGCTGCATTGATCTTGTAGGTGGTTTTGTATTCTTCCACCTTTTTCATGTATGCCTTTATTTTGTCCCCAGGGGAGAACTGTTTTCACAGGGGAATTCCATGGCTTTAGTTTGAGTATCCTGAGAGAGGTTAGTAGTTCTTAACCAAGCAAACCTTCTGAGGGAAATGGCTTGTGCCATAGATCTGGAGGCGGTGTCATTGGCATCTACTGCCATATGAAACTGGTACTTTGTAGCCTCCAAAGCAGTTTTAAGTTTCCACAAGATACTGAGCAATGTTGTCAGGAGTCTTCTGGCTAATAGCCAGGACTGAATTCCACAAAGTCCTTTGGCACTGTTCTGTATATGGTACGTATGTGGAGAGGAGTAACAGCAGAGAGGCAGTGGTGTACGATTTCTTGCCCATGGTGTCCAGTTTTCTGGACTCTTTATCAAGGGGCTGAGAGGAAAGAGGCACCTTAGCCTTGTCTCAGGCTACAGCCTGTACCACTCCCTCATGGTCAGGATGAGATTTCTCTAGCTGGTACTTCTGTTCTATTTTCTTAGCCACCCCAGGAATGGAGGTGGTATTCTAGAGTAAGTTAAAGGTTCCCCTGAGAAAGGACTTGTGAACTGGAAGTAGCAGCTTCTTGGAAAGAGGAAGACCTGTCATATCAAGAAAGCCTGCCTCCTCATCTTCTTCAGTAGTCTCCTGTATGGAGAGGCCTAAGATGTCCACAATGTTCTGGAAAAATGTATAATGGGAGGAAAAATTCTCCAGACCATGTGAAGGGGAGCCAAATTCCTGGTCAGGGGACAAGTCAGATTCTATGCCTTCCTCCTTTTCATCGTTGCCTCTTTCTCGCTGTCCTGCTTCCCAATCCCCCTACCACTGCCACTCATCCTGCTCCGTCAAGCAACTTAAGCTTCTAGCTATTAGGGTTGCCTGGTTACTACTGATGCTATCAGGTAATATCCATCCTAACCCAGGCCCTAGTAAAAGCTATGGTGGTCCGACTGTTAACAGGCATTTTATTTCAATCACCTCTATCAACATCTGCAGCCTTCTGCCAAAACTTGACTTACTGCAAGCCTGGGCCACACAGCACAACCCAGAAGTCCTGTCCATAACTGAATCATGGCTTTCATCCAGGACCCCGGACAATCAAGTCCTGCTCCAAGGGTACACCTCCTACCAGCTCAATAGGCTTCAGGAAATGGGGAGATGGTTGCATAATTTATTTAAAAAATCATCTTCAGGGCATAGCTCTTCCCCCATTTAAAATTGGGCAAAAATGTACAGATACTCTTGGTGAGACTCACCCTAGGCTCCCAGGGTAAGGGTCTTACCATTGTCGCAGCATATATTCCCCCAAGGGAGAAAGCTGTGGGCTTTACAGTTCTTCACGAACACCTAGCCCACCTTCAGTCCAACAATGAAGTAATTATTCTGGGCGACTTCAATATCAACTGGTTATCAACTGAGTCGGCCTCCTACAAGGGTGCGACCTCCTCCATTAACTTCCATCAACTAGCTGACCAACCCACTCAAATAAATTATAAAACAGGAACCAGTACCCTGCTAGACTGGGTACTAACAAACCACCCAGAGCGGATCTCAGGTCTAAATATGCTTGCTGACTCCCTCAGCGACCACTCGTCCATTATCTTCCAATGGACAAACAAGGCCCCGAACCCCCCAGCAAAGGTTATCTTATCCCGTGTGCTAAAAAGGGACAGCAGTGCTCCTTTAGGCAATACCTTCAACAACAGAGCTGGGCCCCCGTGCTAGCTACCAATGACACTGACTTGGCGCTTGATAACTTTATCACAATTTTCAATGATGCCTGTGATATCTTCGCCCCAATTAAAAAAAGAAAAGTCAGGGGAACTTATAAATCGTAGGTTACCCCTCACCTCCTTGCCTTAATGCGCACCTGTGATCAGCTATGGTATAAGTACAAAAGTTCTCGCACAACCAACGACATGCAGAACTATAAAGTGGCTCGAAATAACTGTACCCTCGCAATCCACCAGGCTAAAGCCATATGTTCCAAGTCTGAGCTAAACTCCTCCTGGGGTGATGGTCGCAGTTTCTGGAAAAATATCCATGCAATCACCGAGAAGCGAGATACCTCTGAACCCAGTTTGCTTAATATCGAAGGGTCCATAACGCATGACCATAAAACTATCACAGACACCTTTAACAAAGCCTTCACTGACCTCAGTGCAGTGCTCCCCCCAACTACCTGAGCCCTGCGAGTGAGCCTCTAATAAAACTGCCCCAAATGCTTCCGACAAATCACGCCCCCCCCATTCTACCTTAAAGTCATATCCAAAGGGATGGCAAAAAAATACCTCACCAAAATACTGGGGAGGTCCAGGCATAGTGCCGAGGGCATAGACCTAAAACTAATCTCCTTGGTACTAGACAAGGTGCTAACACCATTAACCAGAATCATCAACCTGTCCCTAACCTCAGGTATGTTCCCAACACAATAGAAATTAGCAGTTGTTACCCCTGTCTTCAAAGCAGGTACTAAGACAAGTCATACTAATTACAGTCCAATTTCAATTCTCCCACCTATCTCAAAAGCCTTAGAGCGGATCGTCTACGATCAACTGGTTGAACACCTACATAAATACCAGCTTCAATGCCAACAGCAACATGGCTTCCGTAAACTTCACAGTACTATTACTGCGCTTCTGGAGTTCACGGGGTTTATTCACGAAGCCTTCCATCTAGGACACTTGGTGGGGGCTATCTTTATTGACCTCACCAAGGCCTTTGATACAGTCAACCACGACCTCTTCCTGGCCCAGCTAGATGCTATGGGGTAATCCCCAGATTCACTGTGTTGGTTTTGGAGCTGCCTCACAGGGCGTGAACAATGGGTGAAAATATCTAATACCCTCTCGGACTTGCAGCAATTGTCCACCAGTGTTCCCCAAGGATCCATACTAGGCCCATTACTTTTCAGCCTTTTTCTAAACAATCTCCCTCTAGCTTGCCAACACAAAATCCTCCTATATGCAGATGATGCTGTCATCTACACTAGCCACACTGATCCTGCCACCCTTTAACATAGACTTCAACATGACTTTAACAATGTAGAGGCCTGGTTTGATCAGGCTAAGCTGCTTGTTAACCATAAAAAAACCAAGACCAAGCTATTCGCCCCCGCCCATAATCGTCCAAAGACATCCACCCTAAACATCCTAAGTAAACAAAATGTAGCCTTAGAACTGGTCCAAAGCTTCAAATACCTGGGCCTCACCCTAGACAGATCCCTTTCATTCTCCTCCCACATTGATAATGTCGCATCATCAGCTAACCAGAAGCTTGGTCTTTTATACAAGCACCGTAGCTGCCTCACTGAAAATGCTCTCCAGCTTGCCATCACCAGTTCAGTTTTCTCAACCACTGACTACGGTCTTCCCATTTATAGTGCGGCGTCTGACAGCACCTTTAAGCGGCTTTCCACTACGCTGAATAAAGCCTGCAGGCTAGCACTAGGGGCCCTTCGCCTCACCCATAGCTGTAATCTCTACCTGGAAACAGGGTGGCTAAACCTTGCTGAGAGGACCCACTACCAAGTATGTCTACTCACCAAAAAAGCAACCCTTGGCCTATTACCGCCTGGCTGCAGTTCCCTCCTGCACCAAATTCAACCAACTAGGACCACCAGGGCATCTAACAAGCTCTCAGTCAAGGTCCCCTTCCGGTGAACTTGTCGAGGTCAGAGATCCTTTGAAGACAGGGCCCTACTCTGGCTTAGTGCACTTCCACCAGAACTTACTGCTATCAGCAAAATCGGCCTCTTCAAATCAGCACTCAGATCTCACCTGGCCAGCCAACAGACTTGCTCCTGCTTCCCCCGATCACCACTACCTGTAATCTGACTGAGAACTCCCCACCCACCGTTTGCACTTATCTGCTGCCTACCAGGCATCACACATACCTACATTCCGATTTCCCCTTCCCCACCCCACTCCTGCCCCCTTTTCCTATTCATTAGATCCTCAACCCACCTCACGCTTCACTTTCTTCCCCACTCTCTGCCTTAACATAACTTAACCACTATGAAAAAGTGACCCCGAGCCCGAGGTTACTGCCATCCTTCCACCGCCCCTTATGTCTACCCCACCCCTAACCTAGGTCTGTTGGGCCACCCAATTAACCTCCTACCCGCCTATATTCTTTATTCTCATAGGAAATGTACAGAAACTGCAATAACTGGTCCTTTACTGTATTAATTGCCCTACAGCCCTCCTTGTTTTGTTTTTACACATTTCCTTGTATTGTACTGTGCTTATCTGTTCCTTTATGTCTGAAGTGGCACCTTTGTAAATGAGCTTGTAGCTCAGAGGTTGTAATTCTAGATTTCAATAAATAAAAAATAAATAAAAATAAAAAAACATTGCCTTCCTCAAAATAAAAACCCTGGCCTTGGTCAGGGTCTGTGGGAACAGGCATGGAAGGACCGCCTGGGGCACCAATTAAATTGCCCATGGCTTGAAAAGTTTGATAAAGTTGCCAAGCCTTTGCCAACTCCTCAGGAGAAGGCATATATTGTTGTGTCACTGGCGTTTCCCTTTGCTCTTCAGCCGGAGGGCCAGTGATATGTTTTTCTTTCTGTTTCTTTTTGGCAGGCACTGAATCAGAAACCTGCTCAGAATGTCTCTATTGTTTGGTTTGGTCTGAATTATTTTTCTTGGACTTATTTTCTACGGGGTCCTTAGATAACTTATCTTTAGACTTATGCTGAGAGGAGGACCCCTCTTCAAAGGGCTTATTAGAAGGGAGGCAGACTGAGAAGCCATAATTTCTAACCTTTTTGCTTTTTTTTTAAGTGTTTTAGAGCAAAATTGAGTGCAAAGTTCACAGTTATGATCTGGACCCAAACAGCTTAAATAAAGATCATGGCCATCTGCCTTGGCCATGATTTTAAAACACTTAATGCAATTTTTAAAACCTGTAGGTCCAGTTCTCTTTTTAGGTCTATCTGACATAACAAAAATGTCAGAAGAGAAAATATTTAGTTCCCAAAAGGGAAAATAACATCTCAGTCAGTTCCCAAGCACGATGAAACCATAAGAAATAGTTCCAAAACAACAAAATATAAAAGAAAAAGTACTGGAAAATGTGGTTGCCTCAAAAAGAAGGGAACCAATAAAAAATAAAGTTAAAATATCAAAAATAACAATTTTTACCACAGAAAGTGATTTTCCATTCAGAAACGACGTGCGGGAAGCACTGTGAAAACCCCTGTCAGGGGAAGAATTCTTAGTTCCTGGGAACCAATGGGAACCAAGAAAAAACCACAAACATAGTGAAACCTTCTAAAAAAAGACTAAGTGCAGCAGAAACTACAGAAATAAAATGACTTTGCTGAAAATACATTTCTTCAAGCGATAAGAAATGGAAAGCACTCCAGGGCCAACTTGTTCCAGAGGGTGGAGAAATTAATCTGACTCACTAGCAGCAGCACCTACAGGCAGCAGTCTCCTACCACTTTCTGATTGGCTAATGTCCTGCCATCATTAGCAGAGGCACCACCTCTGGGGCAGCTGAACTCAGCTGGCAATACTGCTATAGTCAAGCATACTGAGGGATTCCTGGGGTGTGAAGCCACTAATTACAATGTGGTGTGAAAATGCAAAATAAGAATTCTACTTCAAATATCCACAATATGAACAAAAATGCAATAAACACAAAGAGTAAATACAATTAAAAACAACTTTGCAGTTAATAAATATTTCAGTAGTTCAATAAATAGGGATGCTCCTTCTGGTCAAGTGGTGATTGTCAAGTGGTAACTTGGAAACAGAAAATAATTTTTAGACAGACTTTTTTTTTTTTTAAATGCCACTAGGTCAAAGCCACCATTGAGTCCTGGCCACTCCTGTGCCCCAAAGTAAAGATCCAATAGACTTTCCTTTTAAGAACTCGGTTATCCAAGTCTTCACCCTGTAAATTTGACAATATCCTTTCAGTTCCTACAAACTGAACACTTGTTTGTCTGGTTCACTAGGTTCACAGACTTGCATGGCTGTGGAATAATCACAGTTTCCACTTTCAGTTACATAGCAGTGTTCCCCTACTCGGACCTTAAATTTGCATGCAGTTTTACCTACATAAAAAGGACCACATGAACAACTAGCCAAATAGATAGTAACAGTAGTATTACAAGATATGAAGCTCCTAATATCAATTTCACTCCCAGTTTTGAGATTTTTAAAGGAAAGCTGTGCAAAACACTGTTGGTAATTCCCAAGGCTGCAGAAACACCCGTTTAGCCTACCTACATGTGGTCACAAACCTCCAGCTAACCTTTCAGCATTAATTTGCCCCGTTTCTGTGCTCCTCAGCTCTGCGCTGAAGCTGCCATTTGGACACTGCTACCGCACTGGAAGACCGAGTGTGCGCTCTGTTCAGCAGTTTCCTTCCTGCGCTCTGCTAGAACACTCACTCGTGAGGTGTTAATGCGCATGTCTGAACTCAGAACTTCAACTTTCAACTACAAAATTAAACAGGTTACCATGCTCCGTTTTCAATGGGGCTTACTTCTAAAATGTTCACTTAAATCAGTAGTACATGCCACACAAGTTCATTTTCCTCCATAAAATTTTGCCCAGCTTGTCACAAAAGAGCGTTCTAGCAGAGCGCAGGAAGGAAACTGCTGAACAGAGCGCACACTCGGTCTTCCGGTGCGGTGGCAGTGTCCAAATGGCAACTTCAGCGCAGAGCTGAGGAGCACAGAAATGGGGCAAATTAATGCTGAAAGGTTGGCTGGAGGCTTGTGACCACATGCAGATAGGCTAAACGGGTGTTTCTGCAGCCTTGGGAATTGGCAACAGTGTTTTGCACAGCTTTCCTTTAAAAGACTTACATGACTGGATTGCTTAACAAAATGTACACCTCTTACACTAAAAGCACCCTTGGGGCAATAGGAATACATAAGAGGTTGGTAACAGATTGTTGGATCGGAACAAGATGGAGCCTAAGGTTTTGAGGCCTCATAAAAGCCATATGAGGTATAGCATGGGAGATTGTTCATGTACCGTAGATGGGATCATTTTTCATTATGTGCCAGTTATTTTCAATAACCTTTTCTACAACATGTGATGGACATTACAAGTGACTACAAAAATTAAACCTTTGTTCCCCTTTACTGCATTTCCCCATGTAGTATATAGTTAGCCTTTGTTCTATATAAAATCAGCCTGCCAAAATCCTTGCTGTGCACATTCTAAACCATTGTGCAAATTCCGAATAAGGAATAACGTATGGGTGACCATACACAACGACCATATGTTTCCATCGAGTAGTTGAGATACCAACGTATGGACCTCAAGACCAAAGCCTGAGAGGTCCCTGCTGGTATCTCAACCCCGAGATGGAAACACAAGGCAAGTTGTGTGTGGTCACCCATATTTTATTCCTTATAGTGTATGGCTTATTAAAGTAAAGAGTCAGACAGTGTAACAGGATTTTTAGTTATGTTTACTGTTTTAAATGAACGTCAATACATCTACTGAGGTCTGGATTCAGCAGTCATCTGTGAAAGGAAAACAAAAATAGAAACAGTAAGTTTTTTTTTTTGTGGTTTGATATTGTGGTATTTGAGGTGCAGTGATTGTTTCACCCTTATTTGTGTGGAGTTTATCAGTCCCATGTCACCCTCTCAAGCTTCGCTCTTGAGGTTTATATGCTGTCATCTCAACCCCTTGGTGGAAACACGACCTTGATGGATATTATTGTCTATATTTGACATTGATTTACTGGCAGACAAATGTTGTCTTTCCTGCTGTCTAGAAAAAGATTTAGCTTCTCTCAACGACCCTTTGACTGTAACCTCTCTCCCCAAATCTAGTAGCTTGACAAACCTCCTGCTGCTCTATTGGAGCATTCTGCTATGCTGCAGTTTCTTCTGAGGCGTAAAAACAGGCCTTTAGTGGTGGTGGAACTTGTGGTAACACTTACAGATCCTGTATGGGAGGCCCAGAACTGTATTGCAAGTCTGATTCCTGTCCCAAAGTCAGAGAAGTGTGAGGAGCCCTGTTGAAGCAGCACTCTTAGATTTCAAGGGGATGGTGACAACTGCCTCACCCATACAGTCACCTCCTATAGTGGTTTTAGGAATGCGCTTGGACATCACGGGTGACCACATGATGTCCCACCTTTCCATCCTGTCAGTCAGTGTGGGTGAAGGCTATCTCCGACATAGAGTTAGGAGTAGCATTGCTCAGATAGTACTTTTGTGGATCCTACCACAATCTGTCAGATAGTGCTGGTATCCTACCTAGGATGGAGTCAGATAGCGATGGATCCTAGTTAGGATCCAGTGATCCTAGGTCAGATCCAGGGATCCTAGGTCAGATAGTTAGGATCCAGGGTCAGATAGTGATGGAGCCTAGGTCAGATCCAGTGATCCTAGGTCAGATCCAGGGATCCTAGGTCAAATAGTGAAGGATTCTAGGTCAGATCCAGGGATCCTAGGTCAGATAGTTAGGATCTGGGGTCAGATAGTGATGTATCCTAGGTCAGATCCAGTGATCCTAGGTCAGATACAGGGATCCTAGGTCAGATAGTTAGGATCTGAGCTGGATCTGTTGCTAGGATCCACAGGATCCACAACATTTGTAGGATCCACTCCCTGGATCCTAGATAGTAGGATTCATGGTCAGATAGTACTGCTATCCTACCACAGCAACTATCTGGCCAAAGGGGGAGGTATCTGTTGGTACCCTAATTTCTAGGATACTGTCTGAGCAACACTAGTTGGGAGGGGTTGAAATGAGTACAAATGATAAAACCAACTGGCAGCCATGGAAGACTTGCCCCCCCCACCCCACCTGGTGCTTGATCCCTTTGTTGAAGGAGGAAGGACATGCCATGGGGAGAGGGGGGGCATGTAGCTACAGTGGCATTGGAGAGTCGGTAAAGGCTGAAGGATGACCAGGAACTGCTGAGCAATGTCAGGCAGGTGGTAGGCATGGAAAAAGTGTAATGATTATAAATCATGACCTCATTCTCAGCCAATCAGTATTGCTTATTTCTAAACATTCCAGGTACAAGAGGTTGTCTCATGGAAACAGTTGAAGTTCTACTTTCAGTAGGTTTAGCCAACTTCACACACAGGGGTTTCTCTTATTTTCTGCAGATTAAAACATTCTGAATATTAATTCAAATTCCATTTTTTAAACAAAAATCTTCAACTTGATTTATAAACATATAGAACAAATAAAATATTCAAAATGGTAAGATATTAAGTACTTTCCTATACAGCATGCCCTCACATGAGCAATTTTACCACTTTTGAAAATCCAGACCTAGGGCTTTTAATTGCCTCCATGTTTTCATTAACCCATTTTACCTCTGTCAGGCACCTATGAATGGAAAGCAAAGCTCTGTTTTGCCTGGAATCCTAAATGTGATTAATTCCACACTAGAAGGATGCATCTCATTGAGGACCCTTACTTTAGTCAAAGGTCTTAGGGCTATCTCTAGTGTACTTTTTAATTATTATTTTAATTGCCTAATTATTTAATTTACTTGTGGAAAATAGAAGGCTTAATGTGGAAATGAATATATTGTGGTCAAGTACCATGACAGCACTGCCTTCTTTTCTCTCAGGGAGATAAGAGAGGGATTTTCCCCGTGATAAGCGTCCCTTTTAAATGGATGATCTGTTATCATGAGTGCAATAAAATATGCAGTTCCTCAGGGAGTGGATGACTTGTTTTTAACATATTGTGAAAGGGGATCTGTCATTATTTGAATTGTGAATATATTGTCATAAAGAGCATTTGTTTCTTTTATCTTAGGGATTGGACAAGGAGTTCCAGTAGTGGCTCTCATTGTTGAAGGAGGACCAAATGTCATCTCTATTGTATTGGAGTACCTACGAGATACCCCACCTGTACCTGTTGTGGTCTGTGATGGCAGCGGACGTGCGTCTGACATCTTTGCATTTGGCCATAAATATTCAGAAGAAGGAGGGTAGGTAATATTTCACATGGTTTGGTGAAGATTATATTTCATTACTGACTTCTGTTTCACTTGGTTGTTTAACTTACTGATCAGTGTTTCCCCAGATGCTTGCCCCATGCCTTTAATTGTTTTTTTCACTACAACTGGTAAGGCCAAAGGCTGTTCCTCAGCCTTGGACATCCAATGACTGTCTGCTCGAGCTATGTTTTCACACCACAGTAGGGTAGCAGTGCAACAAAAAAGGGTTAGCCAACCCTGGCCATCCTGAGAGGGTGTCCCACTGCCAGGTTATCAAAAGGTCATCCCTGGATCAGCCTAGCCACATGCTTTAATACAAAAATGAATCGGAATGGCACAGAGACACTGGTTTGACTGCAGTATTTCATTTTTTTCTTGTAGAGATTTTTTCCTTCCAGCTGGCCTGCATTGTTTAGACCTGCTTCACCAATTCTAACACCCGCCATCTCCTGAACATACCCCATTGTGATGTCACTATGCCCCCCCCATCAGGTGCTCCTCTTAGCCACCCCTTCCCTTCCAGAGTCTGGATCATGGGGAGTATGAGGTCATGGTTGGTGGTGTGGAGTTTGCGGAGGGCCAGGCTTCATCCTGCCATTGCCAAGTTGGTTTTCTCCTCTGGTTTTCTTCCTTCTCTAGCTCCTCACACCTCCCCAGGTTTGGCACAGCCTAAGTCAGCCTTGTGCATGCGCAGTATGCCTCATACTGCAGGAGCAAGTTCCTGGCTGAGCCACAAGGGTCGATATTGTGGAACCTGCCACCAGCCCTCACTAGCGGAGATACACTGCTGCATGTCAACTTGTCCCAGCCCACGACTCAGTGCTCCAAGTCTGCTTCCCAGACTTGAGCCATCCTCACGGCATTGCAACACACTGCCACTGGACGTCTTGACAGCATTGCTCTTCTCCGAGAATTTGGTACAGTTTTGTGTACAGTGTTCTGTCTGCTTAAACAGAAATGTACCCCTTGAAATTGAAAACCCAGTACATTTTTATTTATTTTTTATTTTACAATGTTATTATCCCAGATAGCTCAATGAAATGCAACATCTCTTTTTCATTTGGGCCCTGCTTCCATTTTCACAGCTGGGTGGACTGGAACACTGGGAGGATAACTGTCTTGCTCAAGGTAACACAGTGAGTATTTAGCTCTGGTGGGGTTAGAACCTGTGATCACCCGGTTCTTAATCTGGTGCGCTAACTAATAGACCACACTACCTCCAGTGTCACCTGGAGGAAGCAGGTTGTACATAACAGCATAGCTCCCATGCTGGTGCAAGATATGGGTCTTGGGTTTGGCCTGCAAACCCGGTGAGCAGACATGATTACTGCTGTGCCACGAGGCTGATTATTGTTTTCTTTTTAAAACACATTAAACCTGGTGTCATCAGTAATGCATAGTGCCATCAGTAATGCATGCTGTCATTAGTAATGCATTCTGCTACTGTGCAGGGGATCTGGGCTCATGTTGCAAGCCTCACCATTCGCTCCAGGCCAGTGTAGCCTGGGACACACTACAGATGCAGTATGCTCAGATTTCAAGGGTGAGAGGGGGGCTGCCCATTACAACAGCCCTTCTTAAGACAGATGGGGCATGACAGTGGTGACATGGATGACCACACAATACCATCTGGGCCCCGTCTAGAGGAGTGGCATTAGAAGCTTCACCCAGTGTAAGGGAGGTAGGAGGGCTTCCTGGAAGAACAAGGGAAAAAGACCAACAAGGTGTCTTAGAGGTCTCCAGCCCCCTCCCCCTACACTCACATACTTCCCAAGGCTTCTAACAGCCTCTCCCCAGCCACCATCATGCTAAACAGGTTGCTTCCTCCTGGTGACAGTAGGTGGGGGGGGCTGCCCTCTGATGGTGGAGGTACTGGAATACCAGAAGCAGGATCCAGGGTATGCGGAGTGTCCAGACAGCGAGGTATTGGATGGCATGACGAAGTGAGGTACTGGTGCTCAGGTTAGGGGCCAAAAAAGCACATTAAATGCTCTCAGAATTCAATGAAATATTCTAGATTTCAATCACATTTAACCAACGGTACAACAGAGCATGCATATAAAACCTGACACTCCTTTTAATGTAAAGAGTTTTAGATGCATTCCAGTTTCATGTATTTGTACAGTCCTATACTGTTAAGTGTGGTTGTAAACTGATGTTTTTTCCTTATGAAAAAAAATGATGGTTTCTTCCCAGCTTTTTTATCTCACTGCCCTGCTACCCGATCAGCTGGTGGATATAAGTTGCCACATCAACTACACAGTTCCCACCCCCAGGCAATACTGTTCAAATGTCCCATCAGCTTGGCACTGGCCCAACTGGCTTAGAAATACAGCAGGGGGCATGGCACAGGACACACTTAGAAAATGAAATATGGCATGCCAAATAATTTAATAAATTATAACTAGTAAAATGGCTTCTAAAAAACTGTTTGTCATACTGCTGCTTGAGGGCATCTCTTATGATATGGAAGGGCATACCATCTTAGTTGCACTGCTGCATTAAACAACAGGATAGTGGGGGGGTGGCCTAGCGGAGGAGCAAGATGGTCACTTAAACTGAGAGCTCTAATCAGTATCCATTGCATCCCACCTCCATCCTAATGAAATGACAGCCAAACTCAACAATACCTCAAGTCCAGAAAGTACAGATGCCATCCTAATAACTAGTAAAATGGCTTCTAAAAAACCTGTTTGTTGTACTGCTGCTTGAGGGCATCTCTTATGATATGGAAGGGCATACCGTCTTAGTTGCACTGCTGCATTAAACAACAGGAGAGCGGGGGTGTGGCCTAGCGGAGGAGCAAGATGGTCGCTTAAACTGAGAGCTCTAATCAGTATCCATTGCATCCCACCTCCATCCTAATGAAATAACAGCCAAACTCAACAATACCTCAAGTCCAGAAAGTACAGATGCCATCCTTGTCGAAATCGGCCAAGAAACCGGCAAAACTCTCCTTCAAGGCACTGAAAAACCTTGCGGCAGTCAAAGGCCTAGCTCCTCCAGCTCAGCACAATACAACATGGTTGGAAAGCCAGACTCGTCGAGAGGCGCCGCCTAACCTAACTGTTGTTCCGGGATCGCCTACCAACTGAAGGCTATCAAGCCCTGGAGAAACTTATAAAAGATCTCCGGTATGACCTAGGGATGAGGATGGAAGCCGGTTTTGAGAACGTCACATCTCAGCTCCAACATCTTCAACAGACCATTAATATGGTATCTGAATCTGTAGATGTGCATGAAACAAGGATTGGGGAGGTAGAAGCCAGACTGGGCGTACAGTAGGATAGATCCCAAAGATGTGACTCTGATCTGCAGAAAGATATAGAGTTTTTAAAGCAGAGCATTGACGATCATGAAACTAGAGAGCATTGTTGCAATATAAGGGTGGTGGGTATGCCAGAGGGCCAGGAAGGGCAGGGCTGTGCTGCTTTCATGCAAAAATGGCTCTGGCAGACACTTTCAATCCCGCAAGAAATATCGCTAGAGATCCAAAGGGTCCACAGATCCCAAGCCAACCCTGGACCAAAGGCCCAAGCATATTCTGGTGAAATTTTTAAGATACCAGAATCATCAGTGAGTGCTGGATAGGGCACGAAAATAGGGCCAAATTATGGTACAGCAAGACCAAGTAAGCATATTCTAGGACTATTCAAGACAATTACAACTACAGCGGCAGGCATTTTTTGAAGTTAAGAAAAAAACTGCACTAAATAGACTGTCCATTCTCTCTAGTCTATCCTGCAAGGTTGATAGTTCGCACGCAAGGTGGAAATCAGAAGTCTTTCACTTGCTCAGATGTAGCCATGGAATTTGCTCTTGATCTGGAAAAGGGTAGACGGAGACACCAAAATAGCCCTCCTTCAGACTGAGGAGCCGAAAGTCTTGTTTAACAAGGTACTGTCTATGTGAAGGGCTGAGGGGTTTGTTGGGGGGGAGTGCGTAAGCCTCTCACTCCGTAACACCAGATGGTGGCCTATCAGGGCTGGTGCAGGAGGTGCTTCCCACCCCACCTTCATCAGCAACCACAGGAGACACACTAGATTCTCGCAGCTTCTCTTGGAGAAGGGCCCTCCAGCTGAGACTTTCCATAAGCTCTTGCCTGCAAGCGATTGAAATATGGCACATTTTGTGTGACTGTTTGAGCAATGCTGAGATCAGTGCCTTGGGGATATGCAGCGCAATTTAAGGGGCTTGATCGCTTACAAAGTCCCCCTCTTTTTGGGGACAAGTTGATGTGTTGGTCCTATGATCGTTTCAAGATTTTTCTTCACAGAAGTTGGACACTTAGACACTTAGTTTATACATATTAGAGTTTGGTTTACTATTTTCAATTATGATGGGGGGGGCGAGCTCTGGGCCTCTTATGGTGGCAATCATCTTCCATGGGACCCCTAAGCTTAAGGAAGTGTTGGATGTCAGAGCAATTCCTGATAATCTGTCCTACGCATCTGGAGGAGGGAGAGGCCCCACTCACTAGTTCAGTGTGAAAGGGAGCCTCCCCTTGGGGGTCTACTGGGGGGCATTTATTCGTGAGGCCCTTATAGGGGTCTGGGAGAGCATGGTGGGGGGGGTTCGGGTGGGCCCCACCCCTACATATCAGTGCGGGATGGGGCTTCCCTTCCCCTATGCTGAAGGGGATGGAGGGGGGATTATTTATGTTGTTCATTATATAATTTTTATTAGCAATGAAATGAACGCTCAATCCACGACGAGTAGAGGGTGGAAGCTTTAAAAATGTTACTGTTGGGGTTGGGAAGGGGGTGATTTACTTGGGTTTAATCAAACTGGTTGTTTTTTGGTTTATATTTGAAGGGTTACTAGGGGGGGATTTGTCACTCTGTTTTAATATTCTTTGCCAATTTGGGGGAAAGGCAATGTTCGGTGCAGGAGTGTTTTATAGGGGGAGAGGGTACGTACCTTTCTCGTAAACCTATCCTGACTGTTGGGGATGGGGGGGGGGCTTTAGGGGTAGTCTTTTTGGGAAAGTTGGTTATGTTAGTGGGATTAGTAAGTTGAAGTTTGAAAAAAAAAATTTACAGAGCTCAATACTGTATAAAGGTTAAGATCATAGTAAGCAGAGGTTAGAGTAACATGTATAATTACAGGAGTAATGGATAGAATAACGTTTATCACTTGGAACGTAAATGGGCTTAAAACAGTAGGGAAGAGGAAATGGGTGTGGTCCCAGATTAGGAAACTGAAAGAAGATATTATTTTTCTCCAGGAGATCCACTTAACAAGGGACGAAGGGACACACTTGGCCTCTTCATGGGGAGGTTAATTTTTGATGGCCCCATTTACTTCTAAGGCATGAGGGTTGGCGATTTGGATCAGGCCCAACCTCCCACATAGGGTGCTCTCTGTCTTCTCGGATCCACAGGGTAGATTTGTGGTTGCTGAAATAGATTGTGGGGGTACAAAACTTACATTGGTATCAGTATATGAACCGAATTTTGATTCCCCAGATTTTTTTTACGCACCTTGCGGTCACCCTGGCACCTTACCCAGACACCTTGATCCTGGGGGAGACTTTAACACCTACTGGGACCCCTTATTGGATCATTTGGGGACTTGGCCTAGACCACTCCCCAGGAGCGTTTCAGCATTGAGACAAATGATAGATGGAAGGGCCCTGTGTGAGGCATGGAGACACTGCCACCCACAATCTAGGGAGTTTTCCTTCTTCTCTCATGTCCACAAAGTATACACTAGACTCGATTAGCTGTTTATACCCTCTTCCATGGTAGGTGACATAGAGGATGCAAGCTATGGTCCTGTGATTATTTCTGACCATGCACCTTTAGTGGTGAGGAGTCAAGCCTGTAAGGGGACACCACCTACGACCCAGTGGAGAATGGACCCAGCCCTGCTTCTGGACGCTCAGTTTTGAACTCAAATTAAAGAGCGTATTGGGGAGTTTATTGCTCTCAACCCCTCAGACAAAACTAGTATTAATAATGTTTGAGATACCCTAAAAGCCTTTGTGAGAGGAGAAACTATCTCATATTCGGCATTTAAGAAGAGGTCCCTTGCTCAGGAGGAGGATGACCTGGGAAAAAAAAATGCAAACTTTGGAGGGGGAGACGATGACTTCCTTGAGCACACAAAAAGCTGGTGAACTTAAATCTCTAAGGGTAGATATAACCAGTTGTCCATCCATCAGGAAGCTGGAGAGAGACTTAGTGATCAAGAGATCTCACTCCTACTTTGATCGAGATAAATCAGGAAAATGGTTAGCAGGTCTGGTGAAAGGGAAAAGGGCTGAGAGAACCATTCTTGGGTTGGATGCCAGTAATGGGGAATTCATTTATACCCAACAAGAGATTAATGATACCTTCAGGTTGTATTACTCAACCCTTTACATGTCGGAATTCCCAGGAGGAAGAGACCCAGAGGACTTCCTGCGGATCGTTTTGCTACCGACCCTTGGTGATGGGCAGAGGGAGGCTTTGGACTCCCCTGTAACAAAGGAAGAACTTAAAGGGATAATGTGGGGGGCAAAGAAGGGGAAGGCTCTGGGCCCTAACAGAATCCCTGCTGAATTTTATAAGTTGACTTAGGATGCTCTAGGCCCCCGATGTTCTGGATGGTCGAGGGAGCACTGGAGAGTGGGTCGTTGCCTTCCTCTCAGTGCCTGGCTACTATCACTGTTCTCTCTATGCCTGGTAAGAACCCCCTTAAATGCAGCTCTTATCGGCCCATCTCATTATTGAATGCTGACTATAAATTTGTGGCCAAGTTGTTGGCTTCTAGGCTGGAGGGTTCCCTGCCTAAACTGATTCATCCGGACCAGGGGGGTGTTGTTAAGGGGAGACAGGTGAAACATAACCTCAGGAGAACTGTTAACATTATGTATAAATGGTCCCAGAGGAAGGTGAGTGGCGGGGGACTCCTAGCCCTGGATACCAAAAAGGCATTTGATCCGGTGGAGTGGCCATTTATGATGGCGGTCCTATGGAAATATGGGTTGGGAGATAAAATGCTGGGGTGGATCCAGTCCCTCTATAGGTCCCTGCAGGCATAAATCTTAACTAATAATTTGTTGTCAAGTTCCTTTCCCCTTACTCAAGGGACAAGGCAGGGATGCCCTTTGTCCACCTTGCTGCATGTTGTCACAATTGAGGCCCTGGCTGTGGCTATCAGATCACATAAAGACATTAGGGGATTCGAGTGGAGGGGGAAGAACCATGTTATCTGCCTTTTCACTGACCATATCCTCCTGTTCCTTCGCCATCCAGATGAGGCTTTCCCAGTACTGTTGAAGATATTTGAATCATATGCTTCCCTGTCTGGACACAAAATTAACTGGGGGAAATGTGAATGGTTACCCTTGGGCACAAAGAATCAGTCAATTACAATTTCTAGCTCCACCATTCCCCCCTCCAAAACACTTAAATGTTTGGGCATCACTTTAACAGCGAAACTCTCCAACCTGGCTAAAGCTAACCTTAACCCAGTTATAAAAAAAACTTTAGGAGGACTGCTTTAATTGGAGGGCGCTTCCCTTGACATTACTGGGCAGAGTCAATCTGGTTAAAATGAGTGTCCTTCCTCAGTTCCTCTACATTTTCCAATCCCTGCCCATAATTATACCAAATAAATATATCAAGGCTCTGGAGGGGGCTATTACTCATCTTTTGTGGCAGTGCAGAAGACTCAGAATTAAGAAGAAGACTCTGTGGCAACCAGCCGGGCAAGAAGGGCTGGGTCTCCCCAGTGTGAAACATTATTATTTGGCTGCCCAGCTAGCACATGTACAGGACATGTTGAGGAGTGGGGGATCCTGTCCGGCATGGGTGGACTTAGAGGATGCCAATCTGGTCTCTCTTTATTACCAAACACTGGTGGGGTCACTAAGGGATCAACAAAACTGGGGGCCTCTTAATTCCTGCACCAGATCCACTTGGAGAGCATGGAAGACAGCCCACGATATCCTTCGATATGATCCACATGTTTCTCCTGATAGCCCTTTGATTTCATTCCTGGAGGAGGGGAAGGGGCTGACACCATGGTAAGAGGGGGCTATGATACACCGGAGGCATGGAGGCCTTTACCTACTCCAGCATGTAGTGGATGATGGGGAGGGTCTATCCTTTCAGGGGCTTGTAAAAAGATATGGGAAAAAGGCATCCCATTTTTTCCTCTTCCTCAGTATTAAAGTCAAGGTTAAAAGTTGGCTGGGATGAGATGGGAATGGAGACCCAGCGTTACACTTACCCCTGGAAGAATTGTTTAAGGGGCAGAGCTCCGATCCCACTTTCAAATTCCTAAGGAGATGCTACAAAATAATGATGGGAGCCCTCCCCAACCCCCTGGAAAAAATTAGAACTGGTTTGGAGGCAGACCTCTACCCAGAGGGTTTGACGGGGGAGATTGGGCATATATCTTAAAGAACATTTTAAACTGCTCAGTCAACAATAGATTAAGAGCAGTTCAGTATAATATCCTGATGAGGACATATTTCACCCGGTACTAGCACACAGGACTGACCCGAATTCCTCCAACCTCTGCCCTAAGTGTGAGATTCAAGAAGGGTCTTTCTTCCACATGATTTGGGAGTGTAATGAAATTAGGGAGTTTTGGAGAGGTATTCTCACCATCCTAGCTTCTACTTTAAAGGTCTCTTTGATATTAGACCCAGTGGAGGTGCTGGTGGGGCTGCCATTGGGCAGGAAGGGGGGTCCCAGACCCAGATATAGGCTGTGGCGATTCGGGGTGGTGATGGGAATTCGTATGCTGACCATGATCTGGAGGCTACCAGAGATCCCTACTGTAGCAACCTGGAGTAAGGTTTTGGTGGAGAGTATGAAACTCGAGAGAATGCAGTACTCCATCAGGGGTCAGCTAGATGAATGCCAGGAGATATGGAATCCAGTTGAAGATGCATTACAGCAGGGCTCGGTCCCGATATTCTGAGGGGGATGAGCTACACTGCAATGCAGTAGTTTCCCCTGTACATGTAGATCAGGGAACATTTGGAGGGTCAGGAACCCCGATAATGGTTGCGAGATGAGGTGATTGGATCTGGGCCCTCTTTCCCTACTCATTTAATCAGCTGTGATGGAATGAATATTGGGCCTGTTTGCCTAGGAATTGTTTCCTGCTTAAGAAATGTATTCAATTACATATGAAATTTTTTAGGTAACACCTGTGAATAGATTCTGTGATTTGTCTTAATATATTTGGCTCTGTTTTGACAAAATAAAGTTTTACAAAAAAAAAACACGGGAGCATTCTCACATTCATTACCCAATCCTTCCTTAATTCACAGTACCTGCAATCAGGGCTTCAGTTAACACCATTTTGAAAGTATTTGACTTGCAAAAATAAGGTAAAAACTTTCAGAATTAAAGGGAAGAAAGTATTCGACCAATGTTCTTCAAATGCAGCCACCATGGCCGCATGCTGTCACCAGCAAAGTTATTTGCAGCTACAGAACTCTTAAGAGTACAATTGCAGTAATGGAATGGACAGGTGTTATCCCCTTGCAACTAATGGCATGGTATCCATCAAATAACTACTTTTCCCACAGTGCTGCTTGACTTTTTTTTTCTACACTGTGACTAATATCATCCTGTATTAGTCTGACCTTATCTGATTGTCCTGGCAACCTAATTACCTAAATAACTCTTTTCAGTCACCTCTTAAGTGATTTTTTTTTAACAAAAGTAATGTTATTACTAGACTGTGTGTGGCACATCCACAACATTCTGGGGTAATCAGTGGTAGCTTGATTCACATAACGTTCTGCTAACAGGAAAATAGATTTGTTTATTTTGTAACCACAAAAACAGGGCCGTACAAACTGAGATTTAAATATCAAACCATGGCTTGGTCCAAAGTTAAAATATAATATAATATTGTATTGAAGTTGAAAAGAAGCAATGTAACACTCACCCCCACTGGTGTCCGCCACCAACATTTCACGCAACACCACGTGCGTTTCTCAAGGCCTTGACAAAGCATCAAGGCCTTAAGAAAGTGAACACGGTGTTGCATGAAATGTCGGTGTCAGACACTAGTGGGGGTATTACATTGTTGCTTTTCAACTTCAGTGAAATATTGTATTTTATCTCTGAACTGAGCCATGGTTTGATATTTAGACTGTAGTTTGTGTGGCCCTGTTTTTTGTGGTTTTAGTCTTGGATTCTTCCACAAGGGCACCGAACACTGCTCCCTTAACTGCTTTCTATTGTTCCTGAGTATGTTCATCTATGACAAACTCAAACAGTGATTGACCTTATATTATACAAAATATAATCCTGTTGTGCTTTATGGTTTATTATGTCACTAGTAATGCTCAATAGAATGCAGGGGTTAACATTTTTTTTTTTAAACCACAAGTACACAATGAGTTTATTACATGTTGTTAGCCCATGTCAAATCTACTTAAATCACATGAATGCTTTTTTTAAGTGACTAGTTGAATTCCATTTAGACTTACCAAGTTTGTTCTTAACAGAACTAATTAGTTTGGAGAAGAGGTGGGCAGAACCGAAGAGGTTTTGGTTTGGCCAAATCACACCCAGTTTTGGTTCTGGTTTGGGATTCAAGCCAAACTGGCTGACAGTGTAGCCTAGAGGTTAGAGTAATGAGCTAAGAATGAGCTTGGTACATCCAACAGACCTGGGTTTGATTCCCACAACCTCCACTTGCATACTATGTGACTGAGCAAGTCACTTAACCACCCCAGTGCTCCCAGGGTGCCCCTGAAAACAGGCACTTGTGCCTAGTGGGCCTTACCTGGTTACCAAAAGACTGAAAAAAAAAATATCTCCTCCAACATCATTTTTTCAGAATAGTTTCCCAACGCTAACAGTAACCAAACTTAAAAGCTTAATGTCAAAAGTCTCCCCCAACTCTCCCATACTTATATCTGGCTTCCTGCCATTCTGTCTTACCTACCTCCTGATAATAGTCCCTTCCCTAACCCATTCCTAAAGGAAAGGAAAGTATTGATTTTAAAGCACCTTTCATATACTGTATTCACAAATATTAGCTCTAGTGTTAACACCACTTTACAGTATTTTGCCTTAACTAACCCAGTTCTGTAATCTGCCATTGAACAACATGGCAGTCTGACAGGGCTGAATAAGGCCCTGCCCCATTTGTTACGCAGAAAGAGTTTAAACGCAAGGGTCTATTCTGTCCTCTCCTTTTCTCTCTCTTCTCTGTCTGGTTGCAAAACCAAATTTTCCTGTGAGACCTAGGAATTGATCACTCTGACGGTTTTGCAATTCTCCACCTCTCACTATCTCTCTGCCTTCCCTTGCTATTTCTGTCTTTTCTTCCCTCTCGCATATCTGCAGGTATAAAAATATATGTGAATCTTTATGTGAAAATGTCACTGATACTGGGAACCCTTTGTTTAAAACGGTATGTAGTTATACTGTTAAAATGATTGCAAAAAGCTATGTGGAACTCAAGGGGTTAATCTGAGATGCAGTTTTTAAGCCCTTTGCAGAGTTGTAAATAAGAGGTCAGTTCTGGGTCACTATGTTCTTTTTGCTGCACCTGTATCAAAACTGACAACAACATTCTGGGAGAAGCAGGCTCTCTTTAACGAACAGCAATGTTTCTGCTAGAGAGACAAGGAGAGAGAGACTGAGAGACTGAAACTTGGAATTAAGAGATACCCTCAGAAGAAGGACTTAGTTTTCTCTGTTTGTACTGCCTTTGTAAATAGTTATACTGAATAATTTTTATTTTTTATTATGTTGTTATTGAGAAAAATAAAATGCTATTTACGAATTTTGAAAACTGCTCCTGGTTTTCCTATGCTTCCTTTTTTTTTGAAACTATTTTTTTATTTCAGTTTTTTTCCATATGGACCACAGGGCAGAAATACAGGAGTAAATCAGTATAGACATTGGATTGTACAGTTGATATTATCCAATAGTTACATCAATATATATAAAAGCCAGGTATAATTTTCAATGGATAGAAATTTCAATTATTAATTATTAATCTGAGAAAATGAAGGACTATCCTTAACAGACAGTAACTAAATCATGTGATATAATCATGTGATATGCAGTTACCTCATAGGGGGCTTGAAGATCCACTGGAGAACCCAGGAGAGATGATGTCTTAATCATTATATAAGTATTGGGTATGGTATCTCCTGTGTAATGGAAGGAGCTCGTAGGGGAAAAAGAATGCTTAGGGCTGGCCGGCGCCACCAAGGACCAGAAGAGAGGAACACCAAACCAGAAGAAACAGCTCTATGCTAATTGGTCTGGTCTAATCCGAGACATATAGAGAAACCAGATGTTCCATCAATTCATTAATTCTGGAATTGTATTTTGTAACCTAGCTGTCATATGTTCTAGCATATAGACATCATACACAGTATCCTCCCAGGCTGTTATAGTGGGGGGTTTCGGACGGAGCCACAATCGTGTGATAAATTTTTTGGCCATGCCCAGTAGTATATTGAGTAGGTAGATGTGGTGTGGGTTCTTGAAGTGGCTCAGGTAATGAAGAAGAATCCCCATGGCTGGGGTGAAATTACCTAAAGAAGGGAGGAGGTCTAATATCAGATTTCCAATCAAAGACCAATAGGATGAAAATACTGGGCAGAACCAGAGAATGTGTGCGTGGGTAGCTAACTCACAACCACAGTGTCTCTAGCAGGAAGAGTCCTCATTGGTCGAAAATTTAGCAGATATTTGGGGGTGGGGGGTGGGAAAGAATCTGGAGACCATCTTCCAGGAGAATTCTTTCCAAATATATGAATTTGAAGTCTTATGTTGCCTCCGCCAGATGCTGAGCCAGTCCTCCCGGGACAACTCCTCCTGGAGCTCAGCCTCCCAGTGAAACTGCACCAGATCCATAACTGGAGAGGGAGCCCCCTGCAGGGCTTTATATATTTGAGAGATCGAATGAGTTCGATTGCCTCCCTCTGCAAGTTGAACCAGTAAGGGACAAATAGGAGGGACCACCTGCGCCGTGACATCTAGGCCAATTTCGACGCTTAGAAGGTGTCGAATCTGCAAAAATGTAAAGAAATCCACTTTGGTCAGGGAGAATTCCTGTTTAATCTGGTCGAATGACTTAAAAATGTTCTTGTCATAGAATTGGCATGGGTGCCTCAACCCTTTACATGCCCAAACCTGAAAGGTGGTGTCTAGCTGTGTTGGAGTCCATGATGGATCTTCTGCAGGGATTCCTATTCAGGTGGAGAGGAATTTATTTGTTGGGCGGGAGAGGAACCCCCTCCAGCCATGAAGTAGGGCCCTCATAAACCTAGAGGCCCGCCCCAACCTGGAGATATTACAGGGTTGAAACACACGAGAGTGATTAAGGGGGCAGTCTGCCATTAGTCGTTTGACCGAAACCCAGACTGGAGCTTGATTGGGGGGTAGAAACCAACCCAATGTGTGCGATAATAAAGCTGCCAGCTCATAGTTAACAATGCAGGGAAGAGCCAGAACCCCCTCACCTTAGCACATTGGAGCTTATTGAGTGCTATTCTGGGTCGTTGATCAGCCCACAGGAACCTACTGACCATTCTGTCCCAGTCCTGGACATCCCTTAAAGTAAGGGGGAGGG
Organism: Neoceratodus forsteri; assembly: GCA_016271365.2. Taxonomy (NCBI): domain Eukaryota; kingdom Metazoa; phylum Chordata; order Ceratodontiformes; family Ceratodontidae; genus Neoceratodus; species Neoceratodus forsteri. Next base: position 1,476,059,661 of record CM057453.1, on the reverse strand, counting down.
GGATATTTTGCATTAGATGTAATATCTTCGGCAAGGAGTTCATCTGTACTGACTGAACCCTAGCCATTAAGGGAAGGGGAAGGGGGTCCATTTTCCTATGCTTCCTGACCTGTGCCTCAGTGACAGGCAGATTGCTGAATTGGGTTAGGTAAGGCAAAGTAAAATGGAGTTAATGCTGGTGATCATGTTCATGAATATAGGCCTGTATTCCAAAGTGCTTTATAAAACAATGAGTAGAATACTGGTAGTGAACACACCGTTGAATAGAACACATATAGAATAGTGGATGGGCGACTATCCACAACAAGGCTGTGTTTCCATCGAGGGTGTAGATAACATCATAGAGACCTTGAGAGCGAAGCTCGAGAGGTTTTGCTGATATCAATTGCCTGAGATGGAAACACAGCCTCATTTGTGGATGGGTGACCATCCACTATTTCATATAGCATATTTTATTTATTTATTTATTAGAGTCTAAGATTACAATTACCTTTGAGCCAAGGCTCTTTTACAAAGGTTCCACATCAGGATGAGAACAAACAAGCAGGACATTAATTATTACAGGACAACAGGTTACAGTTGTTTATCCTCATATGAGTACATACAGAATAGGTGGTACTAGGGGCATGCAGAGGACAGGGATAACACTGATAATGAGAACTTGGTGAGACACGAGAAGAAGATGCTGCCAGAGGCAATTGTTAAAACACACAGGAAGTGCAAGTGGAAAGTGCAAGTAGGAGGGGGAAGGTAGAGGGGAGAGTAGTGGGGTGGATGAGAAAGGACAAGTGCCAAAAAGGGAACAGCAGGTAAGAGAAGACAGTCGCATGTGCTAGAGGCAGAGAGGAACAGGCAGAGGTTAGATTTGAACAGACCTAGCTTAGGTAGGGAGGAAATATCCCTGGTGAGACCATTTAGCCAGCTGGGAGCTCTATAGGCAAAGGATCTTTGTCCCTGTGAGGTCCGGCATTTTGGAATGTGCAGTAATTGAGATTCAGAGCCCCGGTGAGGCGGGGGTTCTGTGCAGGTTGTAGCAGAGCTTGAACTCCGGGGGGGGGCAAAGCCCATCAATGTTTTTTTAGCCATTATGCATGTTAGATACTTGATGCGGATTGAGAGTTGAAACCAACCAGTTTGGGCGTATAGGTCACACGTATGGATGAGACGATGGGATCCAGTGATGAGTCGGCAAGTTTTGTTCAAAACCATAGGTATGCGCCTGAGGATGGTGGAGGAAGTGGAACCATAGATGATGAGGCCATAGTTAATAGCCAAGATCACCAAGATCTGAACTGCGATCCTTAAGGCTTCCGGAGTTAGGCATTGCCTATGCCTCTAAAGCAGGCCAATACATGTGTTAGTCACTTTGGCAACATTGTCAATGTGAGCCCCAAAGGATAGACAACCATCAAGAGTGATTCCAGGGTATTTGAAGGTTTGCACTTGTTCTAGGATTGCACCTAGGTAATTTGCAATAGTGAGGGGGTGGTCCTGGTGCTTGTTTTGCAAGCTGCAGAAGAGCATGGACTTTGTTTTTTTATAGTTGAGGGCAAGTTTGTGTTTTCTGAACCAGTTTTCAACTAAGGAGAAGCCATGCTGTAGTTTGCTTTGCAGAAGGTGGGGGTCCTTGTGGGTGGAGTGGATGACAGCGTTATCAACGTATTTGAGGAGTTGCTCCAGACAGGATTGTGGAAGACTATTTAGGAAGATGCTGAAGAGAAGAGGCCCAAGGATTGACCCTTGTGGCACTCCAGAGTGCACTGGTCTGGCATCAGAGAGAAAGTCAGCTATTTTCAGTCTTTATGAGCAGTTTTCCAGGTAGCTCTTAAACCAGGATGTAGATTTAGGGGACAGTCCAGTATTTAGCAGCTGAGAGAGTAGTAGATGATGATGGATGGTATTGAATGCCTGCGTCAGATCAATGAAGACCGCCCCTGTAAGAAGGCTATTGTCCAAAGAACTATGGATTGCACCAGTGAATTCAAGGAGGGCTGAGGTGGTACTGTGACCTTTTCTAAAGCCTTGTTGTTGAGCACATAGGACATCGTATTTATCAAGGTATTCCATAAGCTGGTCTGATACTATACACTCAATGGCCTTGGAGAGTGGGGCTAGTGTGGAGATGGGCCGATAGTTCACCAGCAGGGCCCTGTCTCCATTCTTGTGGACTGGTGTGACAGAGGTGGATTTCCATCTGTCAGGGAACTGGCCGAGAGAGAGGGAGAGGTTGAAGATTTTTATTAATGGTAGGAGCACCTCATCGAGGGTGAAGGCAAGCAGCTTGAGGTCAAGGGAGTCTCCACTTGATCTTGACCTAGTAATAGCTTTACTGATGTAGTTGCGAGCTTCGTACGGTTTGACTGATTTGAAGTAGAATGGAGGCCGGTTTGGAGAGAGGGTGGGACTTGAGGGGAGAGTTTGGGGGTCAGCCTCATTGAAATAGTCAGGTGGAAGAACAGAGCTGAGGTCAGTGAAAGCTGAGTTGAATGAATTTGCTATGGTAGTTGGGTCCAGCGTTGTTGTACCATCTATGACCAGCATAGTGGGTGAGGTTTTTGTCTGCTTTCCGGTAATTTCTTTAATATTGTTCCAAAATGAATTCCCCTTGCCCCAAGTGTTTGTCAGGGCATCCTTATAGTAGGTACTTTTCTGCTGGCGGACTAATTTTGTGCAGTTATTACCAGCTTGTTTATAATTCTGTATGTCAATTTGCTTTCCAGTTTCCCAAGACCGTACCCCAGAGATGGTCCCTGGATTTTAGTTGTGCTAGTTGTTCAGAGGAGAGCCAGGGGTTGCACAGGTCTTTGACTTTCCACTTTTTGAAAGGGGCATGAGAGTCACAGGCAGCATTAAAGGTTTTAATGAAGAGATCAAGGGCAGTGTTGACATCCGGAGCGTGGAAGATTGGGGACCAATCTTGCAGTCTTAGGTGGGATTTTAGGTGTTTCAACTGCCCACACGGAAGGACTCTGCTGCTGATTAATTTGTGGGGGTCACAGTAAATTTATTTGTCCAGACACAGATTACAGGGGGAATGGTCGCTTAGAGTGTCAGGAAGGACAGAGACATCTGAGATGCAGGATGGGTGACTGGTCAGTATCCAGTCCAGGAGAGTACATTTGCCTGTTTTGTAATTTTGCCTAGTGGGGGAGGCAACCAGTTGAGCAAGGTTTGCTGAGGAGATGGCATCTATGAAGCCCCCTGATTCCAGAGCAAGCCAGTTGATACCGAAGTCACCCATGAGGATTGTCTCAGAGTCAGGTGGTTGGGATCGGATGAGGTCAAGGACTGAGTTGAGGCATTTTCCTTGTTCATTAGGGGAGATGTAAACTGGGGCAATTGACAGGGCTTTATTGTGGGCCCCTAGTAGAACTTTTGACAGTGAGAATCTGGGAGGAGGAGTCAGAGACAGGTGTTTTTAGAGGGTGGCCTTGGAGAGAGTCTTTGAGATATAGAGCACGCCACCATCTCTTTTAGCAATTCTGTCAAGTCAGAAAATGTTGTACCTTGGCAGGGTAATAGCTATGTCCGAGATTTTAGGTGAGAGCCAGGTTTCAGCAACTGCAAGGATGTCTGGCTTGTGCTGATTTACAAATATTTGCAGGGCATCAAGTTTTAGCAGGAGACTTCAACTGTTTACTGTAGCAAGGGTGAGTGTTCCAGAGTGACTCATGGTGAGCTACTGGGGACCAGAAAACTGTTGTTACCGTAGGTCAAAGACCCAGACTGCATTAAATTCCTGAAGGTGATGAACATTGGCCTGGGGCATACGCAGGATGTAAAAATCCTTTGTTAGTATCTTCCCTTTGTTCTTTAAAATGGGTGGGAATAGACCTCAAAGACAAGCACACCCCTTTAAGAACAAGTCAGACAGAAATGTGGATTCAATGCAGCACTTCACAACTCAGAGCTTGTATAACAGAATTACTGATCTTACTTTTGCTTTTAATGGCTTCCAAAAAAGTTGCTTTATGATGAGATTGCCAATACCTGCTGGTAATGTTTTGCAGTTTCTTAGTCCAGGAAATGTTCATAGATGTTATGTCCAAGAATGGTCCAGTTCCTCCAAGCAGAAACACATGAAAAACCACAAAAACTAAACTACTGAGAGAGACAAACACAAACAGCCAACCACACAGGCTCTCACAGGCCCTATATCGTTCCTCTAGGTTTTTAAAACTTTATTTTACAAGGTTTCATACCTTGTTTTCACGATCCCGCTTGCTCCCGGTCTTCGCTGTGGACCCACTGTGCTCCGGACCCCAGAGGTCTCCATCCTTGCTTTCGTTCTCTCTGCTCCTGACATAAAAAGTGGCAGTTGGTGTTAAAAATAACATAAAAAAACCTGAGATACTGACGGTATGGAAACACGGACCCAAGTATTGCTGTTCGTGTCCAAACTTTCTATCAAGTGCTCACCCATCTGCTCACTTAGTGCTGCCGCCATTTTTTCTAAATTGTTTTGTGAGGAGTTTAGTTTCCACCAATCAGGTTGCAGGACAATGTTAAAAAGGTGTCGTACTATCAATGTGACGTCAGAACAATAGTACAACAACTTTTTTGACCTTTGAACTGTCCTACAGCAAGATTTGGAAAACCACCGTTTTCCATACACAATAAGCCTTAACCATATACTATAGTGTAGTTTTATACTGTGCATTTCATACAAACTCTATCTCAAAATGCTTTACAATCCTGGAGGAGGGAAAAGAATGCTGCTGCCATTAGTTGTACAAGATTCAAACAGCAGATAGATTACAGAGATTTTAAGCAAAGGGCAGTTAAGTGGGTTGCTCAGGGTCACACAGTATGTGGCAGTGGTGGGATTCAAATCTGGGTCTCTGGAGTCACAACTGTGTTCTATCCACTAGACCAAACTGCTCTTACTGGGCAATCTCCTTCCCTCCCCAATCTGCCTTTACTGCACACCCCCCCCCCCACTCACACACACAACTAAGAGGTATAGCTGTGCTCCTGACAGTCTCCCCTTCCTCCTGTCACACTTTTAGACCCCCTCTGCCCACAGAGGCTATTCTGGATGCAGTGGGTCACTTGATGGACAATGTGCAATGGACCCCAGAAGAGTACAAAGGGTATTGGAGACTGGCCCTTTTTCTGGACTCAAACCTACTCCATTTGGGAAAGAGCATTTCGACCCATGGATTGAACAGGTCACGCTGATGGTGCACATTGCATACCAAAAAGATGGCTCAAATGAATGAATAAATGTTTGAGACAACCAGTGCTGGGCACGTTGCAAACTCTCAAGGCATCATAAACAGATGCTGCCACCCCTGATTACCTTTCCACGTTTGTTGGAGTGCATATATGGAAGTTTGGAAAAACCTGGGAAGATACTCATGCAGTTATTGCAGCTCAAGCAAGGAGAGGATTAGAGCAGAAGCTCTCCAGATTTCTAGTGTGGATGGAGAAAGTTGCATAGTAGGCATATCGGAAGGAAGTTCTGGCAGCTACTGATCTGGATTGAGTTTGTGTCAAACAAATGATTGAAGAAGCTGTCCATGCATACCAGATATTAACCAACTTGCAGCAGAAAGATAGGCTGGACAAGCCACACCATTAGGGAGAATTGGCTGGTGAGGTGAGGAAACAGGAAGGATGCTTACTCTGTGTGAGGCCCTCAGACGATAACAGGTATTACAATTGCTTTTTTACTGGAAGTGCCCCCAGTAATGTTTCAGGAACCCCTGGAACCTTGGAACTTATGGCACAGCTAAAGAAGTTGATCTAACTGGGGATGGAGAAGCAGAAGTATGGATGTCATGATGTCAGAGAGCCACCTGTGAAAGTATCAGCAGCACAGACTCAAATGGATTTTGCTTCTACAGAGGGTAAAAATCAGACAGCACCACGGATGCACCCAGGTTACAGGGCATGCAGATGACTACATATGCATCTGCTTTAGATACTGACCTTGTGAATGTCAGAGTGCAGAGGATCTCCACAAAGTGAATGAGCAGCTCATCCAGAAACTGGCACAGCAGAAAATCACCATGGGGCATAGTAAAGATGTGCACTGGAGCCCCAGATGAAGACGCTCACAACAGACCATTGTGAAATCAGCCATTAGAACTGACAAGAAACTGCCTTTTAACATGACTGAGTTTTTGGGAGTTTCACTGGAGATACAGCTCAAAGTGGCTAGAATAGCTACCCATGCTTTCTTGGACAGTGGTTCTCAGGTAACCTTTATATTCAAGGACTGTTATGATAAGTATTTGTTGCACCTCTCAGTCATGCCCTTGCAAGGACTGGATGTGTGGAGTCTGGGTGACAAGGCCTACCCCTACTTAAGATGTATTACTATCAACATTGATTTTCCGGCTAAACTAGTTGGAGTCAGAGTATGAAAATGCTGGCATTGGTATGCCCAGAGGCAAGCATGTATGGCAATATCCCCATGTTGATTAGGACTAACACCCATATATTTGGAGGACTCACACAGCTATGTAAAGTGCAAGAGGCCCAGTAAAAAGGAAGACCCTTGTCTATGTATGGTTGGTAAGACAGACTTAACCAGCGGAAGACACAGTAAGAGCATGGGGACAGCAGAGATGTAGTGGATGTGGTGTGGCACTGAGATGGAGAGGAATTTACACTACCGCCAGATGCTAAATGTGCCATCAGTGGCATAGTAAGAATGAAGAAGGATGTCTCCAATCAGATACTGATAGTTGACACACCAGAGAAGCACAGTTTGCTGCATGGGCTTTTGGTATAGATGCTTCTATTGCCTGTGGACGCACATGCCATTGTGCATCAGATTACCATACAAGTTAAGAACGTGACCAATTGAAGCATAACAGCATGAAAAGGGAGGATGTCGGCTAGGTGTACTGTGCTGGTATTGTAGTGCAGCCATCCCCCCCCTTCATGAAGGGAGCCAATTGAGGAGCCGATCCTACAACTTTCGATTCTGGTGGCTTGCCTCTGCCTGACAAATCGAGTTCTTGAGTGAGACAAAACTAGAGTGCACAGCCTCAGACTGCAAGGAAAAAGATACAGGGGCAATGTGAGAGGGCGTTTCTTCATGGAGAGGGTGGTGGAGCCCTGGAACAGACTACCAGATGGGGTGGTGGGGGCTAAATTGGTGGAAGAATTCAAGAGGGCATGGGACAAGCATATGGGGCTGAGTGTCAGGGGGATGGTGGGGGCTGGCAGGAAGGGGGAGGTGTAAGAGGAAAAAAAGGGCAAACTAGATGGGCCAGTATGGTTCTTTTCTGCCATCAAGCTTCTATGATTTTATGATCTATGATTCTATGAGACAGAACCTGGTCGAGCTGACCAATGTGTTTTCCTCAAGCAACTGGGACAATGGATATTTGAGCGGGGAGGAGCATCACATCCGTCTGCATGACCATCACCTGTTTCTTTTTTTTTTTTTACTTTCTGTTTTTTGTCCCCATTTTTGCCTCGCCAGCTGCCTGGACCTCCTTCCACCTGCCCAAGCTCTCCACCCACCATGTGATGTCCCAGATGATCCGGCCCAACACCAGCCTTTGCTCGACAACTTTCCGGGTACCCCAACTGTAACCTACGACTTATCTCCCATGGGCGGGACCCCCCAGTCCCCCTCAAACCAGGAGGAACATACTTTACTCGACAGTTGAGGCCCATGGGGTGGAGCCGGTGAGGTATGGAAGGAGTCGAGGAGACCCTGCCGTGATGTGGGGGATGGGGCAGCTTCATCTGCCCAGAGCTGCTGGGAATTTTATTCCCTTTTTCCTCCCCTCACCCCAGGGTGTGGTCCTGAGAGGTGGCCTTGCCAAGATGCCTATTAGGACTGTGGGAAAGGTGAGTGAGCCCCGCTCCACCTTTGGTGCTCTCCTGCTGGCCCCACTCTGGGTATGTGATGCCTCCGTGTCAACTGCCAGACAAGTGTGGTCATGCCAACATAAGACCACCCCAAAGGGACCACTTGTTTCTTCCCTCACGACAATCCCTTCCCCCTGGGTCACCAAGGGGCAGTCTTGCAATGGAAGGAGGTGCCCTCCCTCCCCAAGGTGGGAGGCATCCAATGAACACCTAAACCCCACCTCACCAGCCAGCACCAGGCATTCCGGGCTCAGGATGTGAACCCGGGTCATCTGGATGGCAAGTGGTAACTCTACCACTGTGCTATCCGGTGACCATCACCTGTTTCAAGGGAGATCTCAACGTCTGGTGCCAGCAGCCATCAAAGATGTGTGATCACATTGTCACGAGTTGCTAGCAACTGGAACTGTGCAAGTGTCCAGAAGCCCCTTATATCACTCATAGTGATTGTTCCAAAAAAGAATGGAACAGTACACGTGTGGACTGTCAAAGCCAAAGGTACAGGATGCTTTGGACTGCCTTAATGGAAGCCGTTGGATTACTGTACTGGATCTGAGATACAGTTACTATTGTACTAAATATCCATCGCTACCTAGAAAACTACCTTCATCTGCCTGCTTGGTTTCTATGAGATCTTTCGTATGTCCCAAGGTATCTCTGGTACCCCAGCTACAGGCCTGCATCTTGTGGAAAGGGCTGTGGGACACACGAATTTACTTGCGTATTTAGTGTCTAGTCTTGCTAGACAATATCATTGTGTTTGGGAAGACCTTGGAGGAACACAAATCCTGACTTTTTAATGTTCTAGACCATTTGGAAAATTAGGGGTTCAGACTCTCAATAGACAAATGAGTTCTTTCCAAGCTCAATTAAACATGAGGGACATATCATTTCTGGATGTGGGATTCAAACTGACTCTAGCAAGGTTGAAGCCTCGACCCCAGAATTTAAAAGATCTACAGAGGGTCCTTGGCTTCTGTGTGTATTACAAGAACTTTATGAAGAACAATGCCCATGTGTTTTTACCTTTACTGAATCTGACATAGGGGTATTGCCCAGCAAACAAATGCCAGAGTCATGCAGTAGGAAGAGACAGAACCAAAAAACTATTTCATGATCTGTGGGCCTTTTGGACCCCTTGGAATGTTGTCTGTGACAGAATGCTCTGTGAGATCATCTCTTGACTGACCAGCCTATCTGTCTTGGTGTATGCTAATCCAGCAAAACCCTACATTCTGCTTACAGACAACTAGCCTTGGCAGATTTGTAGCAGTCCTTTACCAAGCCTACCCAGAAGGATTGAGACCCATAGCCTTCATCAGTAGGAGTTTGGTGTCATCAGAAAGGAATTATCCAGTCAACAAATTGAAGTTTTTAGCACTCAAGTGGGTGATTGCGGACCAGTTCCAAAATATCTTTATGGAGTGCACATCATGGTCAAGATAGATGATAGGCCATTGACATGTGTGAATACTACAGCAGAGCTGGACACCACTGGGCACTGATGCCTTATCAACTTATAATTACTGGGATCTTTGCACCTTCATGCGGATTGCCTATGTGCTGTGGATTAGCAGTGCGTAGGCAATCCTAATTGACATTGCCATGCACTGGGAGTCCTGCAGACCCCTGCTTGCATGTACAGAAGGGACATGCATCCCCTTCAAACTGGATCCTCGTTAGTCGCACAGCTACATGCACAACCTGTCTGGGGGTATGCCTGCACTCCACGCCATTCATGAAGCATGGAAGACTAGAAGATGAGGATGCTGAATACTAGGCAGAGACCCTGCCATATCCGTTGTGCAAACCCTCCCCCCAGATTTCGACCACTGGCTACCCAGGCACAACCCCCATCATGCTGCCCCAGCCCTCTGGGCAGACAGGGGACAGGGAGGGCTGGGTGTGGCCATTTGGGCACTCACCCATATATATTCAGTTTGTCCCTTTTGCATCTTCCAGCAGTCCCCTACTCTCAAGCAGGGGATCCACTCCAGGATCCAGGACAGGCCTCCAATTTGGTGCCCATCTTATCCTTTGATCTACCCACCGTGTGCAGCAACATGTGGAGGGGTGCCGCAGACAGGTGCCCTGTGGAGGCATGTGGTAGTGCATAACATGCACTGTGCACCTGTCCACAGGTGCAGCGTTTTGTAGGCCAGGTATGCACAAATCACACTCACCCAGCCCCACATTAATGCATAGCCCCCATTGTGGGGAGCATAGGCCTAGTCTGAATCATGTAGATAGTGATGAGTTGTCTCAGTGCCCAACCACACCTGATCGTGATAACCAAGAACAGATCAAAATTCCTGAGACTGCCTTAAAGTTGCTGTGCAAGAAAGTTGAGACAGATGAGCAACATCATCTGCCAAATACCAACAACACATTAATAGCGTAGGAACTTCCACTGACTGTTTGTCACCTGCCTACTTCAGCTGCACGGTGCTGAATCAAATGGCACTGCCACAGCTGAGTCAGTATGAGCTTCAGCGTAACAAAGACTGTATCCTAGTCTGTGGGAAAGAAACAAAGTGTTCAGAACTCTAGGTCACAAAAAAAATCAGGAACTCCAATGTAGCCAAATGTAAATCTTTAATGCAAAATTACATGCATGATGCACTATCCATGAGTTGAAGGAATGCAAACATTTCCCCAGCACTTCGGCCAAACAGTCAGGCCTTCGTTAGTGTGTGGGACATTGTGGTAGTACTCCAGATGGGATGGGATGGGATGCAAAGTAAATTGTGCCCATGAGTGTAGATACCTACCTTTTGTTTAAAAAGTGTCCGTAGTCTAGGCTGAAAGACAATTTACTCTACTGTGACACTTAAGGCCTTAGATATCTGTGAACCAGATGTTGGGATGCATTGCTAGGAGATTAGCAGTAGGTGAAAGGAGGTCATTCTGCCCTTGTGTGGATAACTGGTGAGGCCTCATATGGAGCACGGAGTACAATTCTGGTGCCCTTACCTGAAAAAAGAGATTATCTTACTGGAGAAGGTACAGAGGAGGGCAATGAAAATGATTGCAGGTCAGCAAGGGAAAACCTATGAGGAGAGGATGAGAGACCTAAACATGCACTCTCTGGGGGAGAGGATGGAGACGGGGATATAATAGGGACTTTTAAATACTTAACAGGAATAAATAGGATAGATAAGGAGGCTGTCTTTAGGCTAACTGGAAACCATAATACTAGGGGGCATTGCTTTAAATTGGAAAGCAGGAAGTATTGAAGGGAATTTAGAAGGCAGTTCTTCAGTGAGGGGTTCATGGACAGTTGGAATGCACTACCAGAAGTGGTTTTATTGACAATGGTGAGCAGCTTCAAAAAGGGGGTAGGATAGACTTAAGGGAAAAGAAAAAGTTATAAGTGTGGTGGGTAGAAAGGTTGGGAGGATTGGGGGGGGTAGGGTTAACAGCTCAAGCTATAGACCCTGCAATTATGAGCAGACTAGACAGACTGAATGGCCTTGTTCTGCTGACTAATGTGTATATATGTATGTATGTATTCCTCAGACAGCGACGTTTTCTAAAAGAACGTTTATAAGATTGTAATGCATGGATTGTATGATGAGATGTGATGAATAGAAAGCTAACGGACATTGGACCTTGCTTGACCTAGCTTCTGTTGGCAGTGTATATACGAACATATGAATCTGCCAGCAGATACAGGCCACACAGTCTGTCAAGTCTGCTCGAATGTGCAGCTAGCCACCCTTACACTGCAGCTGCCCGCCACCTCCCTCCATTGGACTTGTATTGGAAGTGATGTGGAACACTACTGCAAGCAGTGCCACAGATTTGTATGAAAACAGACCTTGTCAATGAGGGCAGCCTCTCTAGTAACATTGTGACAACTGCACCTATGGAACTGGTGTGCATAGACTTTCTCAGCCTGGAACCTCATTTGAAGAACAAATCCAATGTTTTTATATAATCTGTTTGTGTCCCTGTGTCTCCAGGCAGCTTCTCCAGATCTCCAAGCTCCTTCTGCTGGTTCCAGTGTACTTTATATTCTGTCCACCCCATGGAGCTCTGAATAACCCCCAAGTTGGATATTGGGGTGGGGGGGATGTGCCCTCAATCGCACGTTACGTTAGGCACTGAAGGAGACAGCGGGGACCATCACAGATATACCAGGGTCCTGCAGTAGCCATTGCTGGGGTCAAGCTTTTTCCCCATTTTCTGGTCCTCAGAAGATGTAGGTCTGCTCAGGGGAACCAATGTGCATGCACATGCTGTGCGTGGTTCCCTGGCCTACGTCGATCCCTTCCATGTAGCATACCTCAACTGCACTGCCACTTGCAGTCAACCAGTATCACAGAAAGGGCTGCGCCCATCCTCCCCAGAGGAGGAGAATGTTCTCTGGGATACTCAGTCCTTCTCCCACAAGTCAACCCCCAACACCACAGGCAGGTTCCTGAACCTGAGTCATTGGCATCACAAGTGGTAGCGCTGGCGCTGCGCTGACAGACTGGTCTCATAGCCAACATTCTTGTGCCTCAGACCATTTCTACAGATACACCCAGGCATATCAAAAAAGGATGAAAATCCACCATGGCTGCACAAATTCTAATGGACAATGCATTACGGAGCACCCAAGGGGACCCACTTGGATGAAGTGCAAGATTTCAAAAGTCATCTGGTAAAAGAATTGTTGCCCCTCTGTGGAATACATAAATCTTGCACCACCCCATATCAGGCCCAAGGTGATCTAAACTCAGAGTCATTTAATTGTCCATTGCTCAACATGTTGGGTATGCTAGACCCTAAAGACAAAGGGAAATGGAGTCAGCAAGTGAGTGCTCTTGTGCACTCGTATAACTGCACCAAAGTGACACCAGTGGGTATTCACTGTACTACCTTATGTTTGTCAGGGATGCCAGGCTGCCTGGTAACTTGTGCTTCAGAGTTTCAGCAGTTGGACCCCATCCCGAGACTTACTTCCAGTATGTCCATCGACTGAAGGATCAGTTGGACACTGCATACCATTTGGCCTCGAAAATGAACAGGAAAAGGTACAAAGCTAACAAGGTTTCATATGACAAAAAAGTGAAGGCACACAAACTTTTGCCTGGTGATAGAATACTAGTATGAAACTTGGCATTGCTGGGGAAGTACAAGCTTGTAAACAGTTGGGTCAACACCCCCCTATGGCATTATGGACCAGATACAGGACCTACCAGTTCATTGGTTACAACCGGAGGGAGAGTCAGGCTTGATTTGTAAAATTCATGGGAATCATTTACTGTCAATTAGACAAATGGACATCTGAGTTTCAACTGCTGAACCTTGAGTGCCAAACTGTCTAGAAACCAGATCTGCTACACACAGATAGAAAACCACAGAACATCTTTGTGTCATCCCATATATTGTAGGACTGATGATGACTCACGTGATGAGGGTACAGAGTAAGTACACTACTATCCCAGTTTGGATCTGACAAGTTCATTACCCACCAATATACCTAGAGAGGAACCCAGCCGACCAACCTGGACCCCAACTGAATCCTTGTTCAGAGCTCTTGGATACACAGCCGGCACCCGAGAAGGAAACTATTGAGGTGGAAGATGGAGAGCACCCAGAAACAGAGGACAAAGTTGAGCTACCTTCAACTAAAGATACTCCTTCACAGTGAAGGAGACAGGAAGTGCACATGCATATTCCAAGGAAGAAGCTGCAGCCCCTTGTGCCATTCTGAAAGAGCTGTGAAACCCTTGCTAAAGCTGACACATAGTAAGACTCTCTTGGTGCCTCCACTGACCTACCCATGCATGTGGTACATACAGGTATACACTGTAGGTAACACCTAGATCATGGCCTGTATAACAGTTAGGGATGACATGGGGTTAAGACATGATGGCAACACAGGATATGTTAACAGATAAGGAACACTTGGCCCACCTACTCTGCCCCTTTTTTTCCCTTCCTGTACTTTCATAGAAGACCCTAGCTGATCTCCAGTCAGTCCCCTCGCTTCCCAAGTAAGATTCCCTCATGCCTTTCCCCATGCATTCTTGAAGTCCACCACTATTTTCTCTCCCACCACCTCTTCAGTGAAGAAGTACTTCCTCACATCCCACCTAATTTTCCCTTTTTTCAGCTTCTTTTTTTTATTTTGTCAACATGGTGGGGAGGCACCGGGCTACAAAGCCCTTTTACAGGTTTGACCCACATACAGAAATAACAGATTCAAACAAATACACAACTATAATAACACACCTAAAGAATAATAAGAAAACTTTATTTATTAAGCACCTTTCAAGCACCAAGGCAAATGAACAATGAAATCACAGAGATAAATACATACTGTATATAAAAATCAGAATGATAACAGTAACTTACACAGTTGTTGTAGTAAACACAGACATCAGAAGGCAAAATACAAATACATTGCGTGCGCCCCTTGTTCTGGTGCACATTCTCCTCTGAAAAATGCTCACCTCCGGTACCCTGTTCAGCCCCATGAGGTATCTATAGGACTCTTATCATATCCCTCCTTTCTTACAGGTGTACATATTGAGATCCCTTAATCTCTCCTTGCAGAGCATCTGATGCAGCCCCTGCACCATTTTAGTTGCCTTCCTCTGGATAGCCTCCCCCCTGTCTATGTCCTTCTTGAGATGTGGTCTCCAGAACTGGACACAGTATGCCAGGTGGGGTATCATCGACATTATACAATGGGGTATGAAAATCCTGTAACCTCATTGGTCAACACACATCACATGACCATAGTATATCCTGTAATAACCCACGGCTGAGAAATGGCATTTATAAAAAACATACTTAAACACTTTTAAAATTTATTTTACACATGGGTCCATTATATAATCGCAATAAGGCACTCCAGCGTGTGGGTTATTGGGGGATTTACCCACTTCTTGCGTGGTTAAGTCACTCAGCTGCACCTCGTGACACACCACACAAGGCGTGGGTAAGTCCCCCAATAACCCACACCCTATTGTGCCTTATTGCTTAAAATATATACAGTGGCAGCACCACCCCCCTTCTTCTGTTGGTGATACCCCTCCCTATGCACCCTAGCATCCCACTGGTCCTGTCTACTGTCGTGCCACACTGCCTTGCCACCTTGATATCATAGTGTGTAGGAACGGTTTGCTAAACCGCTGATAGACAGAAACTGATTCTCTCCATACTGTAGCCCTGTTAGATATGCATATCATTGCTGATGTCTTAGGTAGGAATTATATGCATAAGCAGGATGCCACTGTAGTTATAAAAAAATCTAGTTAGGAATTATGTATAGACAGCCGGCTGTAATATAAATGTGTAAATATATACATATATTGGATTTTGGACTTCAGAATGGAATTGCTGAGGACGTTAATTACTTAGAAAGGTGAGCGTGTAACTCCCCTTGCAGCTACTATACCTTTAAAATGCCCTTGCTACTTGCACATTAAAGGCATCTGCAATCTCCAATGGATCTGACTTTGCAATGCTTCTGACTAGATCAGGAATTGCCCAGCCTTTACACCTGCTTAACTAGACAAGTGCTTGCCCCTGTGCAGGACTGGTTTGGGTGTGGATTTGTGCTCAAACTGCAGAAAGCATGTAAATATAGACTTGTAGAAAGCTGTCTTTGGACTGCAACTTTGCAGCCATTTTTGTCACCTCCGCCTCTGAATGGCATGGCAACGGGTTCAGAACGTGACAGGCCACCCAATCAGGTAACATTGCCTGAGTATCTAATTAAGTTAGGTGCCTTTCCAGCTACCTATCAACTATCACCTGTCGAATGACGGAACTCCAGAACCTACCAAGATTGTCCAATCAACCATCCAGAGCTGCAGATTCAACCATGAGCAGCAAGGGCTGTTCTGAACCCCAACCAGATCTGTATGAGATCTCAAGCAAGTGAGCTGTACTGCAGAGACAGATTGTGCATATGTCTAGTAAAGATGAAACAAAGTGTGAAGCAGATCTTCCTGCATACAAAAGTGAGGCATTCACGTGCTGATCAGTGTGTGATCAGGAAGCTAATGACTACAGCTGGAGAGAATCAGAGACCAAGCAAACTGCTACCTGCTGCAGCTGAGAGATCCACCCAGCCTGTAGCATAAACCAGTACCGCTTATTTCCACCCCTCAGGACTGGATGCCATGACTTCTAGGGTGGTGTGGGGTCCCGGATGCCTGATCTGCATTAGAGGACAGCTGAAGTACTGCAACACCATAGACACCTAGACACTGAGTTCTGACACCACACATCAACTGACAGTGAGAGAGATTAACAGTCAGAGAGGGATCAATATGAACTGCGCCATCAGATCACTGCACAACGAGCGAGATCCTCCAGTTTGAGAACTGTAAATAAATCCAGGGTTTGCCTTGCAACAACCCCGTCAAATAGTTAGGAAGCATTTACCAGACCCGGCCATCTATCCAGAAGTTGCAACCACCTCAGGTTGGAGGTTTTTATTTGAACGGCCTTCGGTTTGGGGATTTTCTGTTTACAAAGCATTGCTAACCTTTTGCATTAAATGCACTGCCGCTGACCAGCCGCATGCAGTGTCAGCATGTCTGCAACAATTCCACAGCTGGTTACCCAGTGAAGGGTGTAGAAAGCACTGGTATCAGTGGGAAAGGGTAGGGCCCCCAGTTTAGGATGTCTGGAAGAGGCATATTGTATCGTGCACTGTGGTGTGATGGCAGCATGGATTGAGGGCTGTGCCTGGAAGGGCACATAATTACAGCTGGGGGGCAAAGTATTGATTTGAGTGCACCTTTAGGGTACATATCATCACCAGCCACAAGAGATCTGTATACTGCCTCATTGCCGCTACCACCACCCCCCAAACCCATTTAGGGCTTGTGTCCCTAAATCATGTTCTTGTTCTTTAGTTTGAAATCCTTTGTCAGCATTGCATTTAAGTTACTGTGTAAACTCATTTGCTCCTGGTGGCCATTTTGGGTCGGATCTAGCAATGAATGGTTCCCACGCCATATGGCGTCTATGGGAAACAAATGTGTTAACTGCATGTTTTTTGGGGGCTGGCACTATGGTGTGTTGGTTCACAGATGTGCTGAACTAGTGGGGAGGTGGGGAGGTACTGCATTCTGGGGGGGGGGGGTTGTACCATACTTACAACAGGCCCACTGTAACCTTTTCTCTAGGTGGAGGCACTGTGTTGCTTTTCTGTCTTAATCTTGGATATGAACCTCCAACGAAAAGGAGACGCAAAGGACCCAGGCTCAGGCACATGCACCTCCACACAGCAAAGGTAGCAACCGTAACATCAATGACCACCCTGTTACAACAGCAACCAGTAAATCGTAGATCCCCAAACTTCTACCTTTATTTGACCAGGCACCCTTTTTTACAGTGGTCCGACAGAATAATTTTTAGTCATGTCAGTCCTGTTAAGTGATGAAAGCAGATCCCAGTGATGAAAAGACGTGTGTTTTCAGCTATATACCTCTTCTTTCTTAGCAATGTGAGACACCTGCATTAGGAGAGTGGCAATACCATATCACGAATATTTGATTCAGGCCCCAAATATTTGGGTATTTGGTGTTTGTCATTGGAGTGTAATGTTGGAAAAAAAAATATCCCCCCCTATATCTTGTAGAATATGCAACCCCCATCCCTCCTTCCTCTGTTAGAATCCATCCCCCTCCCCCCCACAGCACCCACAATATTCAATTTATTAGCTACATTTAAAAAATCTTCCACAATAGGTGTCCAGCAGAACCCGCCTGTCTCCATGGCCAGCCACAGTCTTTCAGGGCTTATTTGTGCTAAATTAAAATAAGTCTCCCATCCCCAACCCTGGCAGCACCCTCCTCCTTCCTCCCTCCCTCCCTCCACCCAAAAGCTGGTGAGTGGCAACTGTAAAGAGGAAGATGACAACCGATGCAACCCACCCTCCTACATGGTCAACCGCCTTCTTCTGAATGAAATCACTCTCTTGTGAGCTCGTAATAAACCAGCTGATCACATGATCAGCTGGTTGTACTATGTGCAAGCATGCGTGTGATTTTATTCGGAAGAAGGAGGCTGGCTGTTGGGGATAAGGATAGGTTGTGCTTGGCTGCCCATCATGGAAGGTTTTTCAAAATGTAGCTGATAAATTGAATATTCTGGTGCTGTAGGAGGAGGAGGAGGTGATGGTTCTAACAGAGGGATGAAGATGAGGAGTTGTAATCTTACAGATATGGGTGAGATTGTTTCTTTGGTTTTTCTTTTAAATATTGCGTTTTCCAAATATGTTGGTAATGAATAGTGCATTATTCGTGGTATTCAGGAAATACTATTTTGTTACTCGCATGCTTCTAACCTGCATAGCTTTCTTTTCTATTTACAAGAAAGTCCCAACAGCAGAAGTCCGTCTTCTCTTCCTTTGTCACCACTAATTGTTTTTAAGAGAAGCTCCTTTCCTGAATTTAAATAGTGTTGTAATATTTTGTTCTCTGTCTGTCTCTCTCTCTCTCACTCTCTCCTGGGGAATGCCAGCCTGATCAATGAATCTCTGAGGGATCAGTTGTTGGTTACGATCCAGAAGACCTTTAACTACAACCGTCCCCAAGCACAGCACCTCTTCATGATTCTAATGGAGTGCATGAAGAAGAAAGAACTGGTAAGCACAGTTTCCCCCTTAAATTGCTATCAACGCAAAAATGAAAAATAACCTTGTAAAATAAAACTAGTTACCTTGAACTAACTTTTGATGAGCAAACAATTTTTTAATGTCAAGGAAACTATCTCAGTATTCAAACTAAAAAACAAAACAAAATGCATGCTGACCAGTCACAGAAGAAATGAAAGAGAAGTGTGTGATATTATTCTAAAAAATATCCCAGCTAGCCAACAATCAGGGGTGTTACTCCATGTGACCCCCACATTTGGTTGTAGTGGTGATGTGGAGCGCAGTCTTTGATTGTTGTTTGCCGAGTCAAGCTCTCTTCCTTCTTCCTATCGAAACATGTTCCACAAAGATTCAGGCTACAGCAGGTCCCATCCTTGTCTGTGCATTTCACAGAAACCATCTCCCTGTCTGCAGCGCTTCATGCATTTACTGGTACAGTATGTGGCTGACACATGTTTTTTTTTCCAGTGGTCTAAGTGCATCAGAACTTACTAACCATTTGCATAAAGACTTTAAGGAAGTTCAGTTTTAGCTACTCAACAGCTGCCTGAAACTTAAAGAAAACTGTTGCCATGTTTTTTGGCACAAAATACAAACTAGCTAAGATCAGCCCACTCCCCACACACACACACACACACACACCAACACACACACACACACACACACTTATATTTCACTGCAATGATAATTCCGTGACTGAACAGATCAGCCAGTTTGTATACCTAGGTGTCTGACTGGACAGGCACTTAGGAGCCCGATATGCAGTCACAGTTGGTGGTGCACAATTTTAGGAGTAAGGAGGCACTACATTATGCCACCACTAAAAACAGATTTACACAGAGCCCAGATTTAGTTGTTGGGGGATGAGTCACCCCGACAACTAAGTTATAGCGATAATGATAGTTGCCAGATGTTTTTGATGGAAAACTTGTTTTTCAATAGCCAACACGTAAATTGCTGCTACCATGGATGTCTTAGCATGCAGATTGTCATTCACATGGTGTGATAGCCTAGAAGTCATAGCATGTAGTGCTACTGCCTCAGTTCCCCCACCAACCCAACCCTTACCTTTAAGCCTGCTTGTGGGATGTGTACTTTACAGTTTTCTGGTCCTTCATCAGTCATTCATGAGGTCAAGTGACCCTTCCCAAACAGTCTCAAAATTCAGTCTAATGCTGGTGTCCAATAGAACACCCTCTCTAGCCCTGTTTCCCCATCAGCTTATTTGTTTGATATAGTTCCTCATCGATCATGGACCCCTGATGACACTCCGCCCAATGTCAGATGCCTGAATCTCTTCTGTAAAACAAGCAGTCCTACAGAACCAGAGATGCTGTGGCATTATCTGGGCTGTGAAGGGGGCCAGCGAGCACCTGAGCATTGCTCAGCACATCATTACCAGGCTAGGCCCACCACGTTTCCCTTTGCAGTCGCAGTGCCCATTGCCCATGGAAGCTGCAAGGCAGGAGCAGGGCCTGAATGTTTCAGGAACTTGTACTTAAAGACACAACAGAGGGTATTAATAATGCAAAAGAAAGAAAATATTGGGACAAACTGACAGAATTTGAAAGAAAAGCATTAATGGAAATTCAAGAAATGGATGACATAATGATGAAACCTTCGGACAAGGGAGGGAACGTAGTTATATTAGATAAAGATTATTATGTAGCCAAGGCTGAAAGGCAACTTTCTAATACCGAGACTTATACACCCCTTAAAACCAATCCAATAAATACGTTTAAAGCTGAATTGGAGTCATTCTTAACAGAAGCTTTGGATAAGGGATGTATTACAGAATCAGAATTTGATTACTTAAACACTGAGTCTCCAATTATCCCAGTGTTCTATCACTTGCCCAAAATCCAAAAGGACGAATTGAACCCACCAGGGTGCCCCATAATTTTAGGGTGTTGATCACTCATCTCATGGAACCTTTAGCAGTATTTATTGATAGCTTCCTGCAACAAGAAGTCATTCAGTTGGATTCCTATTTAAGGGACACAACTGCAGTACTGCAGGAATTCAAAGACTTTAAAAGGAAGGGCACATAGTGGTGGATCATGGTAGATGTGTCAGCATTGTACGCCAGCATAAAACATGAATTAGGCATCCAAGTAGTAAAAGAAATGTTGCAACACTCTACTTTAAAATACCCCGAAGAATTTATTTTATCTGCTTTAGGATTAATTTTGAATTCAAACCTTTTTATGTTTGATGGTAAGTTCTACCAGCAATGGTGCAGAACGGCCATGGGCTCCTCAATCGCACCCTCATGCGCTAACCTATTTATGGCTTGGTGGGGGTGGGGGTGATCCTGGACCCCATGACAAATCCGTATTTTCCGATCATCATTAAATATAAACGTTTCATTGATAATTTGATACTAGTGTGGAATGGCACTGAACAATTGATTCAAGACTACATATCCTATATAAATACTAATGAAATCGGGCTACAATTTACAGCACAAAACAATAAAAACGTAATACATTTTTTGGACCTGGAATTTATGGCAAGTGTGGGCACCACAGTGCAAACAAATAATTTTAGGAAACAAACTTCAGGAAATAGTGTTGTACACGTGAAAAGTTCACATCCTAAACACATTATTAATAATTTACCATATGGGCAACTGGTTCGAATAAAATGGAATTGCTCCCATTATGAGGATTTTGAAAAAGCAAAAAATTATCTTTTCTCTAGATTAAGATGCTGGGGTTACAATGAGCAAATATTGCAGGGTACACTGAAAAGAGTAGAATCAGTGGAAAGAGGTGAACTTTTGAAATATAAACAAAAATCAAAAACAGAAAAAGAAAAAGAGATGTGTAAGAACAAGGGGACACAATTTGAAGATATAGGGTGATGGCTCGGGCAATGTGAAGAAGTATTTTTTCACAGAGAGGGTGGTGGGTGCATGGAACAGCCTTTCTGAGGAGGTCATGGGGTCAAAAACAGTAGGGGAATTCAAGAATGCATGGGACAGACATAAAGCAATTCTTGTGGGGGGGTAGAAAGAAGTAGGCTGTTGGTTAACTAGGATCTGGAGCTTATCCATAGGTAGGGAAATGGGCAGACTAGGTGGGTCAAGTGGTCCTTCTCTGCCATCAAAGTGTATGTTTCTATGAACAAGTGGTGGTGTGTGTCCACTTATAGTCCCATCTCTACATGCCTGGCAAAAATAATTAAAGAATGTTGGCACATACTAGGTGTAGTCAGAGACCTTCTCAAAACAGAAATGACAGGACCTTTGATTACATTTAGAAGGGGAAAAAGCCTTAATGATTTATTAACAAGCAGTGCGTTTAAAAAACAAACCAATAAGTTCACTTGGTTAGGGACTAAGCCCTGTGGATTTTTATCCTTGAAAGGTGCATCTAACCCCCCACCATGGAAAAGACAAACCAAGCTTAGTAACCGACAACTAAAAGAATACCTATAAAGGATTGCCCTACTATTAGTACTGCTCTCTGGCAATATCCACCCTAATCCGGGCCCCCCTCGTGGTACCACTATTTCCCAAAAAACATCAGGGTCTCTCACGTTCACTTCACTTAACATTTGCAGCCTTCTCCCTAAAATGGACATGTTGAATCAGAATGCGTGGACCCTACAACACAGTCCTGACATAATTTCTGTGGTTGAGACATGGCTGTCGCCAAAGATAGTCAACGCTGCTGTATCCCTCCCAGGCTATATGGTTTACAGGCAAGACCATTTATCCAAACGTGGTGGCAGTTGCGCAGTTTACCTAAGAGACAGTCTACAAGGGCTAGTCCTGCCACTGCCCAACACAGGTGCGCACTGGCAAGTGCTAGCATTACAGGTTCTCCTCGGTGCTTATAATAAAACGCTCATGGTTATGTCTGTTTATATTCCTCCCAGGCATATGACAGGTTGCCTTGAGGCCATACTGGAGAGCATAAGCGCTTTGAATCTTCACTCAGAACTAATCCTACTCGGTGACTTTAATGCCAATTGGCTGTCTCCACAGGCCAGCCACTTCAAAGATACTGTATCAGCTGTCTACCTCACTCAGCCAGTCGAATCACCAACAAGGATAAATTACCAAACAGCACCAGTACCTTATTGGACTTGGCCCTGTCTAACCGCCCTGATCACATATCTGGGATAACTGTACTACCAGATACCCTCAGTGACCACTCGCCTGTCCTGTTTCAGTGGTCAATTAAATTCACAAAGCCTCCTGCTAGAACAGTAACTAACAGGGTTCTTAAGCGGGGCCACCTTGATCTACTAAAAGCTGACCTTTGAGGACTTGACTGGTCTCTAGTCTATAACGCCTGCAATGCTGATACTGCTCTTGAGCACTTCATCAGCCATTTCAACAATGCATGTGATAGGCATGCACTATTTAAAACAAGGAAAGTCAAAGGCCACAGCAACCCTTGGTTCTCTCCATACTTGCTTGAACTGCTGAAATCAAGAGTCCGCCTATGGCTTAGGGCCCAGGCCACGGGGAAACTGGCAGACACACAGAACTATAAGACAGCTCATAACAACTGCACTAGGGCAATACATGCAGCAAAAAAGCTGCACTTCAAGGAAGCCCTCTCCCGTACTTGTAGTGATGGTAGGAAATTTTGGAAAAACATAAAAGAAGTCTCTGGTAAAGAACACAAACCTGCCCCCACCATGCTAAACATTGACGGTGCACCGACTCAGTCTCCAGAACAATTGCAAATGCTTTTAACAGTGCCTTCTCGAACTTTAGTGGAGTACTCCCCGCGGATTTCTTCAATCAGCCCAATCAGGATGGCAATAGCAGGAAGAGGGACTCAGCTGTTTCCCATTCTACATTCCACTTCAGAGCTCTTACTGCCAAAGAAGTTAAAAAATACCTCCTAAAGGTTTTAGACAAATCAAGGTGCAGTGGTGATTACCTAGACCTAAAGCTTGTTGAACTGATGCTGGATGAAATCCTGGCTCCTCTCACCCACATCATAAACACATCACTTAAGTTCTCACAATTCCTGGATGGGTGAAAAGTAGCCTTAGAGACGTCAATCTTTAAGAGTGGTGATCGGACCCTTTTTGTGAATTACCGTCCAATTTCTATTCTTCCTCCTGTTTCGAAAGTTTTGGAGCAAATTGTCACTGACCAGCTGGTCGACTACATGGAAAAGTACCAGCTACAATGCCCTGAGCTGCACGGGTTCAGGCACAGGCACAGCACTACTATAGCACTGCTAGAATTCACAGGATATATCCACAAATCTCTTAACCAAGGCCTCCTAGTCAGATCAGCTTACATCAACTTGTCCAAAGCATTTGACACAGTTAACCATGCCCTACTGGTCAATCAGCTCACCAAGCTTGGTCTCTCAACCGGATGCTGTTGCATGGTTCAACAGTTACTGAATGAATCAGTCCCAACAAGTCAAGATTGGTAATATCTTATCAGATAGTCAGCCTGTCTGCTCTGGAGTTCCACAAGAGTCCATTCTGAGCCCGCTTTTATTCAACATCTTTCTACATAAACTCCCACACTCGTGCCAATGTCATCTTCTATTATACGCTGATGACGCTGTCCTGTTTACCAATAACTCTGACTCCGTGACCCTGCAAACCAAGCTGCAGTGCAGTTTTATAGCTGTAAAAAGCTGGTTTAAAGAGCACAAACTAGTGATGAACTATTAAAAAACAAAAATGATGCTGCTCTCCACCACCCAGATTGGCACAAATCACACCCTTTCCTCATTACCAGTGAGGCAGGTACTCCCCTGGAGCTTGTGCATCACTTTAAATACCTGGGGATTACAGTGGACAGTGCCTTGTCATTTGCCCAACACATTGACAATGTTGCTAAGGCTGTCAATACGCGCATTGGGCTGGTGCACAGGCACAAGCATAGCTTGACCCCTGAGGCACTCAAGCTAGCAGTCCATAGTTCCTTGGTATCACTCATTGACTATGGGTTAGTAATTTATGGGGCAGCATCTGACACCTCCCTTTATTGTATAAAAAGTTGCCCTTAACAAAGCCTGTCGACTTGTTACTGGATCCCCAAGGTTGACTCACACCTGCGACCCCTGTAAGCAGGCCAACTGGCTACAGTTCTCAAATAGACTTATGCTCCAGTCCTGCCTCATCGTGACAAAAAATTAGTCTTGGCTTGATGCCCACAGGTGTTCAGAATCTCCTCTCTCCTTGTGACAACACACGTTCCACAAACAGCTCGGAAAGGCAAAGTTCAAAATTCTCCACTGTAAGACTTCCATGGATCAAAGATCCTTCACGTATGGAGCAGCAGATTGGCTGAACTCTCTGCCCTCCGACATCTCCTCAACTTCCTCTTTAGGCCCTTTCAAAATAAAACTGAGACTCAAGTTAATTGAGAGCTCCAATGCCGACTACTTCCTATAACCTAGCTCCTCGCTGACTTAACCACCTATTTCCATCTGTTTGCACTTACTCTATCTCCAGCACACCTTGCCTACATGCAGCTTCACCTATCATTTTCCTTAGCTCCCCTTCCTGATCCCCACCCCCCTTCTTGTCACCTTACCATCTCTCTCAACATTCTCAGTACCATTCCCCTAATGCCCTACTCACCCACAACCTCTCTCTCCCTACTTCTTTCTCCTGTCTTTCCGACGAAGCCTATTGGGCAGATGTTTTCCACCGCCCCGTTCTGTCTTCTTGCTCCTGCTTACACTGAATTCTTGAGTGCTGTAAACACTTGAGTACCTCTGCACTGTTGATTACCCTCTGCCTACTTCTTTCTGCACTTGCTCCTACTCGTACAATGATCTATCTCTGTGCATCCTGGTATTCTCTTAATTTGCTTATTTAATGTTTGTGATGTACTTATCAACTTTGTATAACCTCTGACATGGAACCTATGAAATGAACATGTTCTCAAAGGTGTTAATCTAAGAAAAGAAAGAAAGAAAGAAAGAAAGAAAGAAAGAAAGAAAGAAAGAAAGAAAGAAATCTTTCAAAACCCTGATACCTCGGGCACAAAGGAAGTGAGAATAGATCAATTCATCACATGTAATACTAAATATGTGATTTATGAACTGTGGAGCCTATGTAGAAAAGTCTATATAGGTCAGACCACACGCATCCTTAAAGAGAGAATCCAAGAACGCTTCGGGTTAATAAGGAAGCTGGATACTGTACACCCGATTGGCGGACATTTATTAGAAATGCAGAAGAAGGAAGCACACACTGTACATTATTGTGGAATAGAACATGTCCCCTATAAATACAGAGAGGGAAATGGGGATTTCAAACTTAGTCAAAAGGACTCAATGTGGATTTTCAGATTAAGAAAATTAAAACCACAGGGCTTTAATGATGAAATGGATGGGCAGCCTTATATCTGTGCATAGATAGTGGTATGAGATGGTTTCTCTCTGTCACTGCAACAAAAATTGCTTGAAGAAAGTGTTTTCGAATATAGCAACATTGAAACAGTTTTGGAATGTTTTCCCTCTTATTGTAACATGAGTTTGTGGTCAGGTATGTGGGTAGGGTAACAGTGGCACACAACAAATCAGCATTTTGTAAAACACTCAAGATTTGTGTCAAGTTTATTTTTCTCAAAATAACTTCAGTTTGGAAAATGCATAAACGACTTTAAACAAAAAAAATAAATAAATCAGTCTTCACTCCAGACTTAAAAGAAAAACAAAAAATAAAACTCTCCTCGAGCTTCAGAACCACTTTACCTCAGTGGTTCTGCCACAGCGCAGAATACTTGCAACACAGTACTTTCTGCAATCCTCTGTGCTCTTAGTCCAACCTCTCAGGACACTCTCCCAGGTTGATCTGTCTCTACTGAGCCCTGTACCTGCTTTTATACTCAGGTAATTATCTTAGTTGGTTGGCTGATCCACCCCTTTTCTAATACATGCCATTTTCCTACATAATACATACATGTGGGGGATCAGTCTGAGTCCATAACATTAAAACATACAAGTCCACTAGTATTTCTCTTTCATAATCCATGTATCATTGAATATGTGTGAGTTATTACTCTTGCATCGGTAAGTGCCAGATAATGAGGAGTTAGGTCCTCCCTTACATCCTAGACTGACAGCTGGCACTCCCATAACTAACCCTCTCTTTGGGCCCGCGGTCTCCTAGGAGCCCATTTTACTTCAGTTCAAATCCGGGCAGCAGGAAGAAAGAAACCTGCAGAGCATTTGTCTTGTAACAGTGGAAGATCAACACAACGTGTATCATTACAGTCTGGAAATACATTATTTCAACACTCTAAAACACACAATGCTTTCAGGTATGCCTCAGGTTTTATTTTTTAACAGTTGAGTCCGATGGCTGAAATGTTAAGCCGTCGAGAGACAATTTCATTTGGGCCTCTTGTTGCTTAAAACAATTAAAGGGTCTACTGTATTCGTTACCTCTAGTCTGCACTACAGTAGTATAGCTAAGAGCCTCAATATTTGGCTTTCTTTTCCTCTTTTAATAGCCGTACACTGCGGCATGCTCACTGTTCTTTTTACATTATTATTTCAGGTCAGCAAGCATTTCCATACGCTAGAAGCCGTGTTACTTGTTATGCAGAGTACCTTTCTTTGCCCTTTAAGACAGAACTGTGTCACAGGGCACCTCGAGGTCACACCTTGCAGCACACATCTTAACAGTAAAAACTCTACTATTTCGGAGCCTCGCTATTTCGGGGGAAGCAGTCCCAAAACATAAACAAAAATGGCTCCTCTTACTCCAATTATTCACTAGCCGCTACAAACGAAACGACTTCTTTATTCTGCAGACTATTTAGCGATGTCTACAATTTATGGCACAGGATTAAGGCAGGGACAGAAAAGAAATAATAGAGGGTGTAGAACAGCAGGCAAGACACTGTAGTGGGTGGCCTACCCACTAAAGTAGAAAGGTGAATTTTAAGATATAGTAAAGAAAGAATGCGCTACTGCAGTAGACTTAGGAGTACAGAGGGATTTAAAATATGCCTTTCCTGGCCTGACAGGGAAGGGGGGGGGAGACTTCTGCACCACAGAGTTCATTTGAAATGTTATTTTATCCTTTACTATGGCGCCATATTAACCTGTCAGGTTTTTTGGTTTTAACATCATTTTAAATATCAGTGGTGATGTTTCTGTGTTTCGCCTATGCAAGCATTATTTCTTGCAATGACCTGGGAAATTCTCCCTTAAATTTAACTGCAGTAATACTAAATAGAGCTGACATGGGTGATCCATTTACCGTCACTTTGATATTTGGGTCTGTCACTTTAAAATTAGTATTCACTACATCTCTAGTTAATATTGCACACCTGTTTTCTAAGATATATTAGGCACTGAAAAGGTTCATAAACCACGCCTCCTGATGAAGGGGTAGCGTACCCTGAAGCACAGAGGCAGGGTCAATTGTGGGGGCTTGCACTTTGCACTTAAAAACTTTGTTTTGCATGATTTGAGTGTGACAATGAATGTCTTACAGTTTGTAAGTACTTGTATCTTCATTTTTACCTCTAGTAAAAGCATTTTTCCCATATTTTCTGTGGTCTAGAGTGCTGGTTTCTTCACTGAGATTTCATCTGTTATTTTCCAGCACCCACTTTTATTCAGAGCTCTGCCTTCCTTGGACTATGAACTGGGCCCGAGTGACTGAGTGTGCCTGAACCATCATCCTGGTGGCCACCTCTTTTTGTATTGCTTACTCCTTCCCTGTGGACAGGGCCAACCATGACATCCAAGCCCATGCATGCCATCATTCCAGTATGGGAGCAGTGCCATCCGTTAGTCTTTGGTGTACTCTGTTTGCACTGACTCCCTCTGACCAACAGGGAGCAGCCATGGAGGGGGCAGAACAACACTCCCTCAATAAAGGCTGAGGCATCTCGACAGACACTGTACCAGCCTTTTCTGGCCCACAGCAATGACACAGGCTTGGAGCATAAACCCAGTTCACTGACATGGCAAGCAGTTCCCCAACTGCTGTGTGATTGGGGTGGCCTAATGTTCTGTGTTTTTTAAAGGTTGAGTCAGGTATTTCTTATAGCGTATGGCAACCCTATTCAGGAGTCTATAATAGCATGTTTTGCAATTGTTTTCTTTGTGTCAGCAGTAAGGAAGTTCTTGTTTCAGTATAGAAAACCTAGTTTTTGGTGACCAAATTAGTATGAGTTTCAAAGTTTAGGTTTTGGTCAAAGTGGATTCCCAAATATTTAAATGACAATTGCCAAGGAGTTCCATTCTTGCTCAAAATAACCTAATGAAGACAGCTTAGAGGTCTCAAAAGTTTGCGTAAAAAATTCTTAGTTCACCTAACTACATTGGTTGATTGATTGATTTTATCTATTGACTGATGTATTTGTTTACTGAATGACTGATTGATTTCTGTATTTGAAAATTGGTGACTGGCAAGGGCATGCTGTGATGAGGCTCATTCTTGCTTGTCCTGGAGCAGGAGTAACAGTATGGAGACAAAGATCAAAACTTTACAGTAATTACAATGATACTTGTGAAAGTAAAAATACTTGCAACTGGTACATAAATAATAAACTGTACATGGAAGATAAAATACGAAAGTGAAAATATTTACAGATGGCACTGAACTGCACAGTACCAATCCAGGAAAGATATAAATTATTAATACAGTTCATCCATAAAGCACAGGAATCATAGAGAGGTGACCATAAGGGTAGTTACATGCAGGTGAAAGTGGGGGAAAAATGTCCCTTAGGAGGGATTACTGTAGAGAGAGAGACGGAAGAAGAAGAGGAGAGGTGTAAGGGAGTGGGAAACATGGAACACCAGAGCAGATGGGGGAGAGATCAGGTGTCACTTACCTGAATTGACTGGTATCGATCAGCGAGATAGGAGCAGAACCATTCAACGGTCAGGTCAGAGAGTTCAGCTACCCTCAACTTATCCAGTAGAAGGGGTATACCACTATATCAAAGGCCTTGGCAAGGTCGATGAACATGGCAGTGGTAACTTGTCCCTGGCCCATCCCTTCCAGAATGGAATTAGTGACCCGAATGAGAGCTCAGATGGTGGAGTTGGCCTTCCTAAAGCCAGACTGAGACAGAGTAAGTAATCCAGAGGAGTAAAGGAAGGCAGCAGGCTGGTAGAAGATAAGTTTCTCCTTAAGGTTACAGATACAGATACGTAGAATTTGTTGGCAGCTAAAGACCTAGTGGTCTGGCAAGTCTGTCCATTGCCTGCGTGACTACATATCCAGACTTTTGCCAGATGGAATTTACTGGGCTGATTACCCTAATAACATCTCGGTACCCCCAATTCACATCTCAGGCTGTTTATACTCCCCCTCCCCATAGACCTCCCTACCCCATTTTGTCTGTCCCATCCATGCTTGAACCCTCTGACTGACTTAGCTTCAGCCTTCTGCTTGGATAAAGAATTTCATTCATCTACCACCCACCATGTGAAAAAGAACTTCTACAGTAACTTGAAGTCAGTTCACTGTCCACACTTAGGCAGTTGCTGTGTGTAGCAGAGTTTACCAGACAGCTTCAAATTAGACTCCTCCCACTATCCATTGTGTCATCCTCTGGCTCCACCACATCTGACATCGGATCTTTCTTTCCTCTAGAAGGAACAGGTTTCCTCCTTCACAGCTTCTGCAGCAGAGGAATTCCAGTTTTCAATCACTAATTTTTTTGGTGAATCAGTCACTTCTTTAATCTTTGTTACTTATCCTGTGCGGCTTGTCATCTAGTTACTGCTCCACTGCCAATTAAGAGTCATAGACTGCAAAAAGTGCATTTTAAAAGGTGCATAATCTGACAAACAAAAATGTCGGTCATGGATGGCAATGACATGTTCCCCTACTGCCTGGGGGTCGATCACAACATCGGGCAGTATGGGGATTGTTGGGCCATGCACAAGGTGTGGTTTGGTGATCAAAAAGCACTCCTCTTCAGTATGGCTTTGGAGGGAAATCAGGCCTCAGTAGCCATGTGATCAGCAGCCCAGATAGCGCAGATGGAACAGGAAAAGATGATGCTGGCAGGGCCTTTGATGGCCATGCCCTTGGTCTCAGTGGGGCAGTCCTTTGGCACACCTTTTAGGGATTGCCTAAAGTTCAGGGACATACATCTGGCTCTTCAGATATTTGATGAGAGACCCTCTTATTAATTTGAGCATAAAAAGTACCGTCGATCTTGGAAGAGGGAGCATTCCTGTTCTTCCCAATCAGTTGATTCACCCAACTGGTTGACCTTGGTCAAGCTTCTGATGGTTGCAGGATCAGTCACTGCTTCCGTGCTTCCTTGTTTCTTCTGATGGAGCAGTCAATGTTGACTGTGGTCGATGAGCCTGTCAAGATGTTTCTTGAAACAATTGACCAGAAGTCAGAGATGGACAAGGCTTCATTGCTCTCCAAGACCTTGGTTTTCCTGGGCCTGAGGGGGCTTTGCTGTTGACCCTGGTTGAGCTGACCTCAGTGGGTCCCCCTCCCATAGTGCCACTGCGGGTGCCTTCAATGGCTCCTCCTATCATAGTTACATTACCTCAGTATGTGGTAATACAGCACCACCAGTGGGCCCTCCTCGACCTCTGGGAGATTAATATCAAGATCAAGGTCCTGGTCAAGGACTTGTTCTCAACCTTAGTCCCCTTTGATCAATGCTGCACTTGACACCAGTTAAGCTCGTTGTCTTCCTCAGAGATCATCAACAGCATTGACAGAGAAAAAAGTACATGGGTTTCCTTCTCACAGCAGTGGGCCCATATGGGCTATGAGTTGGATAAGCTTATGTTTCGCCCCCATCTTGGGAGATGCTATCTCCTGAACTGCCTCTGAGGTCCCACTCTTTGTGGTTCCTCCCCTGAACCAGTTCTTGTGGAACCTTCACCCCTGCAGCTGCAGGAGGGGGCTCACACTTAGGATTCCAGGTCTGGTTCCAGGTTGCCCAAGATCCTGTCGGTGGTAGTCATCCCAGACAGTAGGGTAGTCCACATCCCCAAGAAGCAGCTGCAGCATTTGTTTGGGGACTGACACACTGATTCAGAGGAGGAATCTTCCATAGCATTTTCTGCCCTGGTTGACAGACCCTCACCTCTTTAGACAGTCAGTCCTCTATAGGTGAGTTAACCTTGTTTGCAACCCTTCAGCAGTACATGTCCTCTGCTTTGGGTGCCTCTTGGAAGAGATCCAGATGCATAAAACCTACCCTCTGACATGCATCCCAGAGCTGGATGACTGCCCAGCTGGGCCTTTTCCATGGCCGTTGCTGTCCTGGGTCCTGTGCTCAGGATTTGGTGGCACCCTATATCCTGCTCAGTGCCCCTTCGCCATCAGAACCGCAGGTATATGACTTCTTGGTGGGTCTTTCTGTGTTTTTTTTTATTTATTTATTTTTTATGTTTACTTTTTATGCCCCCTTACTCACTGCACTAGACCCCTATCTTCAGGGAGCCCTAGGCTGTGTGTACTTTCATAGTTCCTCCTCAGGTAACTCCACTGGGGCTCCGGTACGCTTGTCCCCATCCTGCCGCAGTTTACCCACTGGGCAGCGAGGAAGGGAACCCCTCTAAGCCCCCCCAGTCCATGAGTGTGCATCGGGTGGTCTGTCTCGGCCCTCTGAGGAGCCTGGTTGTGGATTTCTCGGGCCAGCCGGGTCCCGTCTCCAGGCATCTGGTGCAGGGGTTTTCCGCTTTTCTGGTGCCACCCCGTGGGACGCTGGCACTCTATGGGAGCCAAGGGGTGGAGTACATCATAATGTGTTGTCGCTCCAGCTCCCGGCTGACGTTCTCCCCACCGCTTCATGCCATCCTGCTGCACCTCCACCTATGGTCAGTTAGGTGGTGATAGAGCAGCAGGACAGGCAACCCACCCCCCCCCAGAGAAGGAGAGCAGCCAGTGGGCACTCGATCCTCCTTTCCCCGGCCTGCTCTCCAGCAACCCGAGTCCATTCCCGAACCTAGGTTGCTAGTGTCACAAGCAGTAGCTCTACTGCTGTGCCTACGAGCCGGCATCTCTCCGTGTTTTAAAGCACCTTTTGACTAAAGGGCTTGTTTCAAACTTGGTCTAAAGAAAATTGAAGGTTTAGGGAGACACAGATAAGCCACCAGACAAGAAGACCATAAAGCAAGACTTCTAAGGGCGTGAATACAGTTCACTATCCAAACACTGACAGTCTTTCCGGAGGCAGCAGTGTCATTGGAATGTCTTCAAGCTAAGCTCCTCCTACCACCCGAGTGTTGTATGTGGCTGTGCCCCACGATGTCAGAACTTTCTTTCTGCTGGAAGGGGACAGGTCTTCTCCTTTGCAGCTCTGTGTTGAAGGATTTCAAGATTCATTTAGGTGAATCTTCGACTTTTCAAGTCCACATTCAGTATTAAAGTTGCTCTTGTCTTCTGACTTCACTTCATAGTCAATTATGGAAGGCAAGAAACCAGGGTTCATGGTTCAGATTCTCTACTCAGTATAGGTAGAAGATGTAGGCAACAGATCCACATGACGTGTGCGTCTGCTCCCCTGGACAATCAACATGGAGTTGCGAGTTGCAGTAAGTGCCAGGCCATGTGCCAGCATCAGTTAAACAATGGAAGGCCAGGCTGGCCTTAAGACAGACTAAAGACCATAGCTGCTGGGTTGGCTATTCAGGTTGTGATCATGGTAGAAGAGGCAGTGGCTGTGGTGAGTTCTTCATTGGTTTCAGTGCTGTTCCCAACTAGGGCCAGCTTTAGAGGGGGGTATGCGCTGATGATTTCACAGAAATGTGCATGGCACTCCAGACCTTCGGGGAGAGCACTGCTTACCACAGAAAGAAGCACAAGAAGCAACATTGTGCATATCATGCTCTTTCTGCTCCTTCAACCCCCCCCCCACCTCACAACTTTGATTGAGCTTCCTCCGGTTGAAGGCTCTACAGTAACCACATCAGGCCTATTGATTCCAACTCTGGTTGAGCACGTGGGCAAGATTTTTCTCAAACTGGTCGACCAGTTGTTGGGGGAGATCTACGAGGAGTCAATCTCTCAGACCCCGATGCTCCCTGTCCCAGGATAAAGAGGTCTGTATGGAACCTCTGACCGAGTTGCTTGTATGGAACGTCTGACTGAGTTGCCTTGTGAGCTGCTTCCACCAATGATCCTGCTCCCAAGACCCACTGTGGTCTCTTTACCAAAACATGTGATCTCTTCCAACCTCCCAGGGGGACTCCCACTGATGTCAGCCCTCAGGTTGATAGTCACGGTGGAGGCTGAGGTGCCGCTCGTGCTCTCGAGTCCTTTCAACTGGGAAGTGGTGCTGTTGGTGCTCCTTAACCTCCTCCTGCTCAGATGAGTAGACACATTGATGCCGTATGTGTTGATGCTGTAAAGAGCTCCTCTGGCAGCAATGGACCATTGCAGAGAGAGGTCGGGCTCTGCCCCCTGGATCATTGGCTCCTTGGCCTTGGTTATTCCCATGCCAGTCCATCCTACTTAGCAGATCCTACATCTGCCTCACCTCCATTTTGGGTGGAGCTGTCTCCACCACAGCCACTGATTGTGGCTCAGACCAAGGACTCCCATCCATATGGTCTACAAATATACGGTCCCCACGGGCACCCTTTCTGAGTTCTGAGACCACCTCTCTGTAAAGGGACTGGTGATGGACTTGGCCTTCCTCAAGTCGAATGGGCAAGGGGACATGGACAAACCTCCTGATAAGGAGTCCAAAAAGCTTGACCACATGGCTAAAAAGGTATATGCAGATGCTTCTCAAGGTCTCTATCAGTCCAGTTAATCAATCATAATGGCAGATTTTGGCCATTCCATTTTTGGGATTGTGGGGTGACTTCTCCCCCACTTCCAGCTGATAAACAGCTGGCATTTCAGTGTATCAGAGACCAGGATCAATTGCTGGCTAAGCACCAGTACTAAGCAGATATCTCTCAGCTGTTGGAGCACAGTGATACGGAGCTTTTCCCCGATGCCCTAACCTCTCAGGGATACAGTATGTGTCTCATTACATTTTGGTACCAGAGTGAATGGGGGACTGGCATCCCATTCTGGACATGCACAATCTGAGCAAGTTCATCCACAGACAAAAGTTCTGTATGGTCACTCTGAACAAGATCATACCATCTTAGGAGGTTGGAGTGCAGTTCTGTTCCCTAGACCTCCAGAACGCCTTCTTTCATATCCTGATCCATCTGTTGCACTGGCAGCACCTTCTGTTCTGCTTAATTGGAGTACTGTACCAGCTCAAGGTCATGGCAGCCTACCTCTGGCACCAACACACCAGGGTGTACCCGTACCTTGATAACTGGCTCATTGTTGGCATCTCTAGGGAAGCGGTGGAGGGGTCTGAGGATCTGGCCATCCAAACCTTCCAAGATTTTAGCCTTCTAGTCAACCCAGCCAAGTCCAGACTGTTCCCCAGGCAGGTGGTCATGTTCATTGGAGCAGAGCTGGACTCCCTCCTAGGCAGGGCTCGCTACCTGTGGACAGGGCAGAGAATCTTACCCCACTACTCAGTCATTTCAGATTAGGTTATAATGCCTAGCCTGGGAATTTCTCAGGCTGTTGGGATTCATGGCAGCTTCAGACAGTCTGGTCTATTGGGCCCACTGGCATATGTGCCCCCTTCATTTGGAGCTGGGGTGCCAGTAGGCTCAGCACCATGGTCACCTGGACCAGCAGGTTCAAGTGACACAGCCAATGCAGAATGTCATCGAGTGGTGCCCGTGTCCCAGAAACCTTGTGGAGGGAATGTTGTTGGTCCTCCCAGAGCTGACCACCACCATGACCATTTACGCATGTCAGGTGGGATGGGAAGGCTCTACTGTCCAACCTCAAGGCCCATGGGTTCTAATCCTCCAGTGAGACCTGCCAGCACATCAGCCTGCTGGAACTCCATTCAGTGGG
The DNA here is from genome assembly GCA_016271365.2 of Neoceratodus forsteri. Classification (NCBI taxonomy): domain Eukaryota; kingdom Metazoa; phylum Chordata; order Ceratodontiformes; family Ceratodontidae; genus Neoceratodus; species Neoceratodus forsteri. Next base: position 1,476,024,377 of record CM057453.1, on the reverse strand, counting down.
CCTGGTACTGAAGGAGTTTGTTCTGCTGATTTGGGGTTAGGTCATCTTCGATGACTTCAATGCCTGGATTAACGATGAACTCTCGCAGTTTGGTCAGGACTTCCTCCAACTTATGAACTCGGGCTTCACACAAGCAGTTGCCTCTGCTATCCATAATCACAGCCACTCTTTGGATCTGGTCTTCCTCCTGGGGATGGAGACCTCCAACTTGGTGGTGGAACCAGTTGGATGTTCGGGCCACCACACTATAAGGTTCAACTTCCAGGCCCCCCCCCCCAATAGGCCTGCCCCTGTGGAGATGGTCCGGTATCACCCTTTGAAGGAATTGACCCCAGATGGCCTATTGGCAGTGCTGGACCTGTCGGGATTACCATGTGCAAGTGAGGGTCTGGAGAACCTGCTACAGGCTTATAATAGGGCTGTGGCAGGTGCTCTGGATGCTATAGCTCCTGTCTGCGTTCGTCCTCCCACCCTTCACCCTCGGTCCCCTTGGTTTGATGGGACCTTGACGGAGCTGCGGCGAATTGGACAAAGGTTGTAGCATTGTTGGCACAAATTGCACCTTGAAGCCGACAGACTTAGATTGATGGACCATTATAGGGACTATCAATCAGCAATCTCTTGTAAGAAAGCAGAGTTCCTGTCCGGGGAGATTGCTGCAGCTCAGAATCAACTGGCTCAACTCCTTCAAACTGTGGACAGACTGTGTAATCCAACCTGTCTGCAAGCTCAAAGAGCCATTTCATAAGAAAGGTGTGACAAGTTTGCTCGGTTCTTTGCTGACAAGGTTGCCGACATCAGGTCTGAGATCCGTTCAGTTCGCTCTATGGGGTGTGGCGGTAGCCAGTGTGAGGTTGCCACTCCTCGGTTTTGCTGGAGGGACTTTGACCAGTTGGAGATCGTGGATGTCATGCAGATTGTCTGGAGTATGAGGCCGACCTGCTGTAGTTTAGACCCGGGCCCAACGCACCTTTTAATTGGGTGCATTGATTTTATTGGCCTGGTCTTGGCAGAGATAGTCTGGATCCCGTTAGAGTCGGATGAGTTTCCTGACTCCCTGAAGGAGGCAGTGGTGATGCCCCTCCTTAAGCAAACTTCTCTTGACCCGGACTACCCTGCGAACTACAGACCAGTCTCTAACCTCCCATTTGTAGGGAAGGATGTTGAGAAGGTGGTTGCGCTGCAACTGGAGAATCATCTTACCATCCATGATATCTATGATCCTCTCCAGTCTGGGTTTCAGAAGAGGCATAGCACTGAGACTGCCCTTGTTTGGATGCTCAATGACCTCCTGATTGTGAGAGATCGGAGGACCAGTTCCATCTTGGTCCTCCTTGATCTCTCGGCAGCATTTGACACTGTGGACTATGGGGTGCTGCTAGAACACCTGTGGTTCATCTGTGGCCTGTCTGGAACAGTCCTCAGATGGTTCCGTTCATTCCTCACTGGCAGGTCTCAGAGGGTGGTGTCAGGGATTTATTCTTCTGAGCCATTCTCTCTGCTATGTGGGGTACCATAGGGCTCTGTGCTGTCCCCATGTTGTTTGCTGTGTATATGCTGCTGCTGGGGGACATTGTAAGGAAGTATGGGCTGGGGTTTCACTGCTATGCAGATGATACCCAGCTTTACTTGTCCTTTGTGCCCGACAAGGATAGTGTGATCTCAGTGTTTAACCACTGCTTCATCGAGATACAGGACTGGATGAATGCCAGCTGGCTGAAGTTGAATCCTGATAAGACCAAAGTGTTGGTGGTGGATCGAGGTCACAGGATAGAGAGGTCGGTGGCTGTCTGTCCCTCTGGGCTTTGGCTTGACTTTTTACTGACCTCTGAACGGGCGTGGAATCTGGGTGTTATATTTGATGGTGAACTGATGCTTCATTCACAGGTGTCGGCCATCATCAGATCCTCTTTTTACCATCTGAGGAATATCGCCCGAATAAAGCACCTTGTTCTGTCTGGCGGCCTTCCAACGTTGATCCACACCTTTGTGACCTTGCGTCTTGACTACTGTAACTCCCTGTACCTAGGGCTTCTGGGGGTTGATATCTGTCACCTGCAGCTAGTGCAGAATGCAGCGGCCAGGTTGTTGACTGGGGTTTCTCGGTCAAATCATATTACTCCTGTGCTGCACGAACCGCACTGGCTGCCAGTTCAGTGGTGGATCACCTTCAAAGTCAGCTTGCTGACCTATAATGCTCTACACAGACAGGGTCCGGGCTACCTGCAAGATCTTCTGTGTCCCTACTGCCCCCTCCAACCACTCCACTTGGCCGATGAGGGATTGCTAGAGGTTCCCAGGGTTCAGCTGAAGACATCTGGGTCACTGGCATTTATATTTGCAGCCCCTACTCTGTGGAACTCTCTACCTTGTCGGATAAGAGAGTGCCTGACACTGGAGAGCTTCAAAACTGCTTTAAAAACACATTTATTTGAGTTTGCCTTTGGTGATGACATATGAACTGTTTATAATGTGATGACTGATGGTTTTATATGTGTTTTTTGTATTTATTGTAATGGGCGCTCTGATCTTTGGAATAGCGCCTTTTTAGAAATAAAGTTGATTTGATTTGATCCAAATTCACACCAACAACACAACCACCATGTTCTACCTGAACAGACAAGGTGGGAGACACTTCACACCTGGTCTTTGCTGTGCAGCCTGCAGGCAGACCTCCATGCAGTGCATGTAGTGTGGAGGAAAACCAGCTAGTAAACCCTCTCAGTCACATGGGTGAGACATCTCATGTATGGTCCTTGCAACAGGATGTGGTGCACAGCAGTTCGCATAGAGTGGCACAACTCTAGTCAATCTGGTTGCCTCCTGGGAAAACAGAAAGCTAAGACTCTTCCGTGTTCGCCCCTCTCAGATGGAAAGGCTAACAGGGAATGCCTTCTTTCAGCCCTGGACCCTGTGCCTTCTGTATGCTTTTCCTCCCTTCTCCTTGTTTCACAAAGTGGTGCTCAAATCCCACAGGGACCAGGCAAACCGGATCCTGATTGTGCCAGACAGGCCCAAGCAGTTGTGGTATAAGAATCACCTCTGCAGCAGGCCCCCATGACACCTCCATCCTAGCCTGCTAACAGGACAAGGGGAACTGTCTGGCACCCAGACCTTCACTCCCTGCACCTCTCACCCTGGCATCTGGGCAGCCAGAGTTCCAAGCTTTAGGCCTTTAAGAAAAAGGTCTTCACATTGTTGAGGAATTCCAAAAGGAGTCAAGCTGTGCAACATATGAGTTTAAGTGAAAGAAGTTCTGCCTGTGATGTGTGGGCAAGGATATTGACCTCCTTGCCTGTCCAGTGGCACAGATTCTTGACTTCTTCTAGTCCCTGTCTTAGTCAAGGCCATGAGCCACGACCTTTAAGGTGCACATGGCAGTCATCTCCACATACCAGGCATGGACTGGTAGACTGATGATGATACAGGAGAGACGGCTGGGTACTTTCTCGAAGGCCTGAACCACTTGCCCCCTCCAGTGTGCAAACCACTGCCTCTGTAGGACCTACTTCTGGTGCTTGCAAAGCTGATGGGTAAACCATTTGAGCCAATCCACAAGTGTGAAATGTCAGTTTGTCGTGGAAGACTGTGTTTTGTTTTGCTATCACACTGGCCAGATGGGTGAGTGAGCTACAGGCGCTCTCAGTGTCCTCTCTGTATTGGGTTTTCCACAAGGACAAGGTAGTCTTTTGTCCTCACGTGAAGTTGCTGCCAAGTGGGTCTCAGAGTTTCTCCTTAATTAGGTGATGTACCTACCAATTTACTTTCCGAAGCCTGAGTTGGATGCTGAGCATACGCTCCATACCTTGGACATATGCCGGACACTCCTTTATTATAAGAAATGTATGGCAGGGGGTTGTGGTGAGGTTTGCTAGCTGTTTGTGACCTGCTGTGAAGCTGCTATGGGAAGTCTGCAGCCAAGCAGACAGTTGGCAGATGAATCACATCCTGAATCAATCTGTGGAATATATTTACTAGTAGGGAGCCGCCCAAGAGGTTGAACACTCATACTATCAGGCATAGTGCTGTCTCCATGGCTGCTGACAGGTACATCCCAATCAAGGAGATCTGCAGGGCTGCTACCTGGTCAGGCACACACACGTTCTTCTCCCACTGCAGTATCAATGTGTTTAGTCAACAGGATTCTGCATTTGGGGCTTTGGGGTTCACCTTGTCCCCTCCTCCCGGAGGACTGCTAGGAATCTGCCTTGTAACTATAGTTCTATTATTAGTATTCAGTGCACATTCACACAACCTCCCCTGGCAAGTGGCACACAGAGACCAGCCTCCAGCATGCAAGATCTGACATCATATGGGGCGGAGCAAGAGGATGACACCATGGGTGATGGTAGGAGCCTAGATTAAAGGTGTCTGGTGAACTGAGCAATGCCCAGCAACTGCCTAAGTGTGGATGTGAACTGAATACCAAGAGGAGAACAGATAAGTAAGCTCTATTTCCTTGCATCCCTTTTGAATCCCTCCACCCCAGCTTCCATCCATACTGCCTTGTTATGGTGCTTTCTTGTCTCATGACTAGATCATTGCAATGTGCCCTAGTACATCTTACCTTGCTGCTGCCACTGAATCATTTTTTTAACCCTTCTCTGAGCACTCTTCTAGTAGCCCCTGTCTTTCTTTGCACGGGGACTGCAGAACTGTGCACAGCAATCCAGTTGGGGCCTCACCAAGGACTTGTACAAGGGCAGTATAATCTCCTCCCTTCTGCTAGTGAATCTTGTACCTATATACCATAGCATCCTGCTGGCCTTTCCATATGCCTTACTATGTTGGGCTGTAGAACTGAGGTTGTCACTAGAGATGGGCCGAAGTTTAAATTCATGGGCGAAGTTGCCCACAAAGAGGCTAAAATTCACCTCCACAGAGCTCCATGAAGTTCTCCCCACCTCAGAAACTCGACTTCACCGAAATTGTGAGTTCCACCTGCAAGTCACGAATTTGCCCTAAATTGTGGAATTTTACCGCACGGCGAAATTTCACCCTGCATTGATGAATTTCCACTGTTCGTAGGTGAAATTCTGCAATTTGAGGGTGAAAGTCTGCACTTTTTGAGCAGAATTCCACACTTCACGGTGGAACTTTGCCATTCCGTGCTCCGTAAATTTCGCAAACTTGCCCGAAATTTGCAGATTAATTCACGGAGTGAAGTTTGCCAACCTCGCCCATCTCTACAACTTGTCACTGATAATGATTCTCAGCTTCCCTTCTTTAGGGGTTTGAACCACCCTTATTCCTCCTATCAAGTAATCTGTTCCATTTTTTTAGCCTTACACTACTTCCTGTTAATTTTAAGCAGCTATATCTTAGCTCGCCTGTCCAGTTTTTCTAGAGTTCTTTTCATGTCCTTTCATCCCTCCTCTCTATCCACTCAACTGTAGATCTTAGTGTCATCTACAAAAAGACAAATCATGCTCTGGATACCCTTCCCTGTGTTACAGATGAGAATATTGAATAAGACAGATCCTAGGACTGATGCCTGTGGTACCCCATGTATGACTTCCTTCACCTTAGAGGATTCGCTGTTAATTATCACACTCCTAATCTGTCCCCCCAACAAGTTTTCTATCCACCTGGTGAGTTTGCCCACCACTCCCAAGTCTTTCAGCTTTTTAACAAGATTTCATTTTTTTTTTCAAACATAACTTTATTATTTTTCTATGTCACATGCTGTGACCTCCTCCTGCTCCTTCATTGCGTGCTTCCCCTCTGACTGAAACCCTGCTGTATCTACTTTTGGTCTCCACATTCACACCCGTGACAAACCCATGTGCAGCACCCCCATCTTAGCCCTGGGACCTGGTATACTATCAGTCTGTTTGGCATTTTTCCCTGCATTTATCTGGTCCACCAAGGGCGGAGCTGAAGAAGTGGTTCATCTGAGGAGTAGTGTGGCCAGGGTCCAACATGACAGCGGGCCACCAGAGGAGCATCATCTGCCTGACCTGTGTGCTCTTTTCAAACTTTTTCCTGCCCTCCTGCAGGAGCATGCATAGGGATTGACTGCTGGCAAGTCTGATGCTGCCAGCCCAGGGGAACACTCAACTGATCCCTCACTTTTTTTTTTAAGTCTTTGGTAACAGGGTAAAGCCCACTAGACACAAGTACCTGTTTTCAGAGGTGACCTGGGAGCACTGGGATGGGTAAGTGACTAGCTCAGAATCACACAGTGTGCAAGTGGAAACTATGGGAATCAAAGCCAGGTCTGCTGGATGTACCCAGCTCATTCACAGCTCATTACTCTAACCTCCAGGCTATACTGTCAGCTCACTTGATCACTTCTTTTGCATATCCTCTGCACCACCACCCGTGGGCACCCAGGTGGCAGTAAAGCAGTGGGGTACAAAACCATTCCTACCCAGAAGAGGAGAGCATCCTGTGGACTCCCAATCCCCTCCCCACCCGACCGGCCCTTCGATGGCCCAAGCATGTTCCCAAACCCGGGTCATTGGTGTCGCATGCAGTAGCGCTACTGCTGTGCCAGCGGGCCAACCCTTTAACAAGCCTTCTGAGTGGTACAGAATCAAAGGCCTTGCTAGAGCACATCTACTGCTTGGCTCCTGTCCACAGCCTTTGTAACCTAATCAAAAAAGTTGATCATGTTAACCTGGCATGATCTTCCTGCCACAGATCCATGCCGCCTCTTGTCCTGTAGCCTGTTTGCCTCCAAGAATTCTGCTAGATGCTCCTTTATAATGTTCTCCAGCAGCTTCCCTACACTCCAGTCCTGACTGGTTGGCATGTAGTTCCCGAAATCCTCTCTATCTTCACTTTTATGGAGTCGTACTACATTAGCCACCCTCCAGTCTGCTGGTACCATCCCTGTTGCTAGGGAGCAAGTCCATAGATCAGTCAATGATGCCACCAAATTCGGACTCACTTCCCTCAGCACCCTAAGATGCATGCCATTGGGGCACGATGATGTATTTATTTTTGAGTCTTAAGTCCCTTAAAGCAGAAATGCAATTAAAAATATTTTTCCAGAAAGCTAGTTTCAGCTACAACTAATATTAAAATTAGCATACCTGTCAAATCTACTTTTCTAGATACCTCCTATGCTGCCCAGCATGAGGTTTTTGTTTTTAATTTTCTTGATCCAGATCCTTGCTAGATCAGTGGTGCTGTTTCTAACCCAAATGTGGTGGCCATCTATTTTCTTGAGAGAAAAAAACTAAATTAAAACATTTATTAGATACTCACATTTTGGCAGAGCCAGAAAATTTTACCTTCAAATAAAACTGGGCGATGCCTGGAATATTTTGTAGTGAAAAAGGGTAAGGTCTCCTCTGATACCAACCCCACCTCCACCATATAACCCTTCACGTCTAGGGCCTGAACCTCATACTCTGAGAGGGGCCCACCTTCCTCTGCTGTAAAAGCGGAAGAAAGCTGCCACAAGACGTCCACAATAAATATCCGTACTAAACAAAGTGCAGCCATTGAAATGGTCCATAGCTTAAAGTACCTATGGCTCACATTAGACAGCTCTCCCTTCTCCTCTCACGAGACCACGATGCCACATCAGCTAACAGAAAGATAGGTCTTCTGTACAAACACTGCAACTGCCTCACCAATCAAGCCCTTCGGCTCGCCATCACCAGCTCAGTCTTCTCAACCATTGACTATGGGCTCACCATCTATAGCGTCGTTCCAGACAACACCCTCAAACGGCTCGCCACCACACTTAAAAAAGCCTGCAGACTAGCCCTAGGAGCACCATGTCTCACTCATGCCTGCAATCTTTATTCAAAAATGGGTTGGCTAAACTTACGTGACAGGGCCCGCTACCAAGTCTGCCTTTTTGCAAGAAAAGCGGTCCTGGGCCTACTGCCCCCTGCCACCAATTCCCTCCTACAACAGGTCAAACCTGCCAGGACTACAAGAACATCTAACAAACCTTCTATCAAGGTTCCCTTCCATCGCACCTCTCAAGGGCAGCGTTCCTTTGAATACCGAGCACCACTCTGGCTCAGCTCTCTCCCACCTGAGATAGTCTCCATCAGTAAAATTGGCCCTTTCCAATCTGCGCTTAAAACTCACTTGTCCAGCTGTATGCAACGCTCCTGCTACCACTGACCACTGCCTCCCAGAACACATCCTGCTTACCCCAACTATGCCCTTCTATATGGCTCAACAAGCTACTTATCCACCCTTTCCTTCTTCCCACACCCCCCCCACTCTTTCCCCTCCCCTCTCTTATTCTACCTGGACACTCTAACCTCCCCTTCCCCAATTGTCCCTACCTTAGCATACCCCCCACCCATCTCCAGACAAGGTTTCCCGAGCCCAAGGAACTGTGACCTCTCACCTCTACTGTCTCCTACTCAGCACCTATCCTGGTCTACTCACCACCTCCCTCTCCCTCTACTCCTCTACACCAGCTCTGCGCAGTAGCTGCTAAACCTGTCAATCCATTGTTACCCCATCCCCTGTGCTACCCCTATCAAGGACCTGTACTGTCGGTAGTTTCTAGCACCTGTATGTGCCTGTGATTCTTTTGTAACTGTAATTTACTCTCTTTTTTTCTGTGTCCTGACGTGGAACCTTTGTAAATGAGCCGGTAGCTCAAAGGTTGTAATCTGAGAATTCAATAAATAAATAAATAAAGATATTCAGGATATCTGCTTTTTTGCTGTACTGTTCAGCCCATCCCTCTCCACATCTTAATCTGACTGTTCCCTCTTACATTTTGCTCTTTTTCTCAATGTAACCAAAAGAGTTTTTTCTCCATCCTTGACCCATTCCATAGTTCTCAGCTCTGTATCCGCTTTTGCCTCCCTGACTGTCCTATTGGCTTCTTTTAACTTTCCCAAATATCCTTCCCTGTTGATCTTATTCTGCTGCATCCCATACTTCTGGAATGCTGCTTATTTTTCTTTAATTGTCCTTCTATCCATTTGGAGAACCACTTCATTTTTTATACTTCCTATTCTTTCCTACCTGCCCTATTCAGGTATCAGTGGCTTCTATTATTCCCCTCTTAATGATTTCCCTTTTGGCATTTACCCCTTCCACTCTTTACCTCTGCTAATCTTACCAAGTACAACTCGTTCCACCCTTCTGAAGTCTAGGATCCTTGTTTTAGAGTGGGAGTGGTTTGCCTCCAGGCCTGTGTGAAACCACACTGCATTATGGTCACTGAACCCCACAGGGTACATCACACTGATGTCCCCTACAATATCTCAGTTGGAGAGTATCAGATTCAAGTCAGCCCCTTCTCTGGTAGATTCCTTTACAAGAAAACAATCCTGTAGCACGTCTACAAATGCCTGACTCTTAGCACTTCTAGTTGCCTGACTCACCAGTCCACATCCGGTAGTTTATGGACTGCTGTTAGCACCACATCATCCATTGCTGGTGCATTTAGAGTTTGTTTCCTGGTGCCCTGTCCTTGTCCTCATTCTTACTTGACTGTCCTTGTATTACTCCCACCCTAATTTTCCCTCCTCCTACTATTGCCAGTTGCATCCAGACTGATTCCACTTCTCTCTCTCCTCACCCATTGATCTATCCTTAGTGGCCTGTATTCCTTCTTTAATATACAGGGCCACCCTTCCCCCTTTGCCCTTCTGCCTATTCTTCTTGAAAATGGTGTAGCTTGAGACAACAAGGTCTAAGCCATTATCAGACACCCAGGTTTTGGTTACAGCAAGTAAGTCCAATTTGGCATCTGCTGCTACTTCCTGAAACACTCCAGTTTTGTTGCCTAGGCTTCTGGTGTTCAGACAGGCTGCATTCCATGACATCCATCTGCCCACAGTCCTCCTCCTTCCTCCAAACCTCTGTTTGCCCCAATCCCCAGTCTTGCCTTCATCTTCTTACTGTCCTTGTTCCACCCCATGCCTTACTCTGCCTGCCCTCCTACCCCATCCTTTTCAGCTACCGCCCTACAAGTATCCATCCCTCATGCCGTATTCTCCCCCACCTGTCCCGCCTCCTCACTCCCTCAACAGATACGTAATTTTCCACCTGTTTTCATTTTCTACCCCATTATTAGCCATGGAACTGCCAATCAGGTCCCCACTCTCAAGGTGTTGCCTAGACCTTTCTGGCATTAGCCACCCCCAAACTAGTTTAAATGCTCAGCTATAGAGGCATCGAACCTCTGCCCTAAAGCTGAGGTCCCTGGGTGCAGTTCATCCTCCAGAAGAGCCTCCAGTTCTGCCAAAATGCTCTCAAGTCTTATATGTATTTAAATCCCTCCCCCTTGCATCAATCCTTCAACCACTTGTTGAAAATAAACTTTTTAAGCTCCCTGCCCCCTACCCTTTGTGTCAGCAAAGGTACCTCCGAAAAAGTAGAGGCAGCTTCCTCCCTCAGACTTCTATCAAAGGTGCAAAAACTAGTTTTCATCTCTTCTGTCATGTATTTTGCTGCACTATGGACTAAAATACTGAGCTTATCCCCTACTCTTAAACCTGCCTCCTTGCCCTGGTGATAACCTTCCCAGCTGTTATCCCAAGGATGCAATGCACAAGTCTCTCCTCCTTCCCACCAACTTCTACTACCTTTTCCATTCCCTCACTATAGAGTCTCCCATCATCTGAGTTCCTCTCACTGGTCTTCTTCATGTGGAGCTTCCTCCATCTGCAAGCATTGCAGTCTCTGCAGCCTTTTGCTCAGTCTTTACAGTGGAGGGAGAGGGGGACAGACCCCATAAAAGCAGCAGGAGCACCTGAGGGAGGGAGGTAGTCACAAGTCCATTCACAGAGGAAAGTGTCCTGAGAGGACTTGCGACTCTGAAAGTGGATAAGGATATGGGGCCAGAAGAGGTACACCCAAGGGTGCTGAGGAAGCTCAGGGAGGTACTGACTGCACCTCTGACAGCCTTATTCAACAACTGACTGGAAATGGGTGTGGCTGCAGAGGGTTGGAGGAGTACAAATGTAGTACCGCTTCATAAAAGCAGCAGCAAGGAGGAAGCTGGCAACTATAGGTGGGTCAGTCTAAAGTCAGTGGTGGAGAAGTTAATGGAGACACTTTAAAAAGAAAGGCTAGTGAAGTATCTTGAATCCAAAGCAGCACAGTTTTACGGTGGGTGTATGTCAGATGAACCTGATCAATTTCTTTGACTGGGTGACCGGGGAAATTGATCAGGATGGGGCAGTGGACATGGCCTATTTAGTACCACATAGGAGGCTTCTAAGGAAACTGTGCAGTTTGGGGGTGGGACCCTAGGTGGTGAACTGGGTACAGATTGGTTGATGGATAGGCAAAAAACGGCATTGGCAAGCCACACTAACTCTAGTGAGGGGAGAGTGATCAGTGGAGTACCTCAGAGCTCAGTCCTGGGACCATATCTTTATAAGTAGCATTGCAGAAGAGCTGGAAGGGAAGGTATGCCTCTTTGTAGATGACACCAAAATCTGCAATAGGGTAGATGCTCTGGAGAGTGTAGAGCACATGTGTGGAGGCATGAGAAAACTTAAGGAGTGGTCAAGGGTATGGCACCTAGGGCACAGAAACCCAGAGACCATGTACAAAGTGAAGGAAGAGGTATTGATGGACACTGAACAGGAAAGGGACTTTGGAGTAATCATATCTGATGTCTTCAAGGTGACATGGCAGTGCGACAAGGCAGTAAGTAGGGCCAATGGGGTACTATGGTGCATAGGAAGAGTATCACCAGTAGGAGAGAGGTGGTGTACCCACTATATTGATCATTGGTGAGACCCCTCCTGGAGACCACATCTCAGGAAGGATATAAACAGTGTGGAGGCTGTCCAGAGGAGGGAAATTAAAATGGTGCAGCAGTTGCCCTGTGAGGAGAGACTGAAGGATCTTAATATGTACCCCCTGAAAGAGAGGCGAGAGAAGGGGACATGACAGAGACCTATTAATACCATACATGGTGAATAAGGTACAGGACAGGAGTACTTTTCAGAAGAGAAGGTGCATTACAATAAGGGGGTATGAAATGAAGTTGGAAGGGGGGAATTTAGGAGGGATGTGAGGAAGTACTTCTTTACTGAAATAGTGGTGGAGGCCTGAAACAGTCTTCCAGCGGTAGTGGTGGGAGTCAAAACAGTGGTGGGCTTCAAGCATGCATGTGATAGGCACAAAGAAATCTTGGAAGAAAAATATGTGTATGGGGAAGGGAAGTAGCTAGAGATTGGGTAGGGTCTTCGGTGACAGTATAGGCAGGGGAAAATGGGAAGACTGGGTGGGCCAAGTGGTCCTTATCTGCTGACAAATTATATGTTTCTGTGTTTCTTTTGGGGCCTCTTTGCAGCTGACAGACCCTCTGTATCTGGAACACCCTCATTCAATGGAGCTAAATGGCTCCAAATCTCAATAGCTCAACGTCCTCCTTCTAGGGAACCTTCTGCCCCTCTCCTTCTTGCCTGCAACCCTCCAACCTCCATTCATGGACCATTGGGGGCCATTGAGGAAGGGGACTGCCTTTGGCACTCATAGCATCCATTTGGATCTACACTGCAGTATCAGTGTCTCCTCCCAAGCCACAGTTAACTCTGTAGTGAGTGCTGCCAGTCTCCTGTATACTGGACAGCAGCGACTCCCAAAAACATGCAGGTGCTCCTGTAGACAAATGGCCCACAACCCCAGCAGTTTACTAGCCCCCCCCCCGGAATAAAAACAGGGGCCTACATACTTCTTTCCCTGTTTCTCCCCTTTATTAGTGCTAGCGTCTCTTCCCAACCTTCAACCCCTGAGTACTTTTTCCCTTGTTTCAAATGTCTGAATCAGTATACCCTAGAAAGAGATTAACACCTCAAGACTGATCTCACTGTTGTCAAGATCAGCTTCTTGTAAGCTTCCTGCCCACCCTGCCTGGCTCCAGTTCTCCTGCCTTCCCTCCACATGGCTATGTCAGTGTACCCCTAATAGAGTTTAAGCACTGCTAACCTCCTTCACTGTTCAGGCGAGGTCCCCCGACAGTTCTGACACTTACTCGAATATTATAGTAAATAAAAAATATTATTTGTAAGATATTTACTAATCCAAATGCTAAAAGCAAATTACAAGCAATATTTTTACTTCCAGACTGAGAAAGACATTTAGTGTTCTAGAACTGTATTCCTTTCGTCCTAGAACTCAGGGGCCTGGGTAGGGAGAATGGAGATAGGGCAGTAGTTCCCAGGTGAATTTGGATCACCCACTTTGTGCAAGGAGAGAACCTTGGCCAGTTTCCACACATAGGGTACTGCACTGAGACAAAAGAAAAGATTATAGAGGGTGGTCAGGGGTCTGTGATGGCAGGAGTAGATAGGAAGAGAAGGTTTGGATCTAGTTCATCAGGACTGTGGCCTTTAGAAGGACTCAGAGCCCACAGGGTTGCAAAAGTAGCAAAAGGTGTGATGGGTGAGGGAGAAAAGGTGGTTGGGATGATAGGAAATAGGTGGAGAGGCGGAATAGTATGGGGGAGGGGGTTGAGGGGAGCAGGTTTTACCCACAAAAAACACATTTGAAATCTTCCTCAGACTAACATTGCATCAGACTTGTATTGCTGAAAATAGTGAGATTACCACCCAGTTTGACTAATTTTTTGTTGACCTTTAAAGTTATTTAGTTGTACTCATGTTAAGTATTAATGAGTATTGCACCATTCCTGTGTATCTGTTAACATTTCCTGAAGTTTTCCTTGTACTGTACTTCAGGTGGATTTGAACCCTTGAAGAAAATAACAGTGTGATCTGCATATATTAAAGTTTTGGTTGTTACAGATACTGGTCCTTTTACACTATTAGGCCTAGTACAGGCCAAAAAGGCATGTACTGAACCACACAGTTGGAGAGCTGGATCAGCAGGACACACATGACTGGCATTCACTGCCCCCAGCAGCACCTCTCCCCAAGCATGTCGTGTGACTTTCCCCTACCATGTGTGACATGCATAGCCACCAAGCACTGGACCATTGAGGAGCAATCTTCTGCCAGGACCCACACGGCCATTTACCGACTGCTTAATGATTCAGCCAAAAATATCAGAAACCACACTTAACACTGTTTTCGACTCACCTGTAATAATAGCCATCTTGGCCACCGTGGAGCAACAAATGTAACCTTGTAAGTGAGGCACATCTTAAAAAAGAGTTTATGGTTGCTGACTCAAAGATTAAAATAGGTCCAGATTTTGCAAGGGAGACGTAATGGAGAAGGGGACGTCTACTTAGTTTTCAGTCGTGTTTGCTTGGAACTGCGGCACAGTTTGTTCTGCAAGACCTTACACATTTGTGGGTTACTCTGGCCGGTCACACCTATTTCTCCACAGAAGAAATTGCCATTTGAGCTTTTATTTCATCAAAAATAAAGACTGTTTTGGCTGAAGATACAGTGCAAGTGAGATGTAGGGACAGGAAGGAAGGGAAGAAGGAAGAAAGAAGGAAAGAAAGAAAGAAAGAAGGAAAGAAGGAAGGAAGGAAGGAAGGAAGGAAGGAAGGAAGAGAAAGAAAGAAAGAAAGAAAGAAAGAAAGAAAGAAAGAAAGAAAGAAAGAAAGAAAGACTCACCCTCCATCTCATGTCTAGGAGTCCTGATGTTAAAGTTGAGGGAGAGTTGGCACAAATGCAGATCAAATCCAGGAGACCCAATTGGAATACATTAAATGGTCTTACTTTGCCCACAAAACTCATAAATGGGAAAGGGAGGTTTCTAACTGATGATACCTGGAAAATGTACTGAACTGCCTAGCAGTAACCGGAGGTGTGAAGAAATAGCACTGAAGGGGCAAAGATAGTTAGCCAGCAGAAAAACAGTAATGCAGCCAACACTGCAATTGGGAAAATAAAAAAAAAACATATTTAATTAATTGATAATATAAATAATTTTTGAAACACCTCCATGGAGCTAGAGGACAACGGTAATTGTTATTGATACACAGCGGCAGATAAAACAGCACGCAACTGCAGTTATCCCAAAAAGGTGGCCAAACTAAGGCCAGGACAGACTCCACATATCTTCAGAGACAAAAAGGCTCAGCTTTTAAACTTGGTGATTGCTGAAACAATTGCACCCCAAGGGACAGTACCAAAAACCATAGCAGGCCTGAACCTTTTCATGAGACACAGCCGGATGACAGTCACCCTGTACCTTTCCCGCATCCTAAACACGTTCCCTGGGCCTCACAGCCTCCGCTGTACCACCAGGTAGATTTCCTACAAGCGAACATGGCTTCCTCTTTCAGTTACACTATCTTCCTATGTTTAGGACCTACCCCAGACATGGGCACGGTAGGCCCCAAATTCAACTCTCCCTGCAGGCCTCCAAAACTACCCCAGCAGCATGCCACACTGGGTACAACTCCCCAGGGCCCTGCCACTGCCCTCAGAGCTATGATGCAGCACTGCCACTACTGTGGCGTCCACATTGTCAACTCACACTAAATGGAACAGGCCTCTAGGCCCACCCGAGTGCATGGAACACAAGGTGGGCCTGAAACTCTTCTTCCCTCTGGGACTGCAACTCCCAAACGCCCACGGGACCCCATTCCTGTGGTCGCTTGCCCCTAACAACCACCCTGCAAACACCCGTATGTGGAAACAATACAACAGAAATGATGGCTGCTACTTCCAGGCCGGGGTTCAAATCCCTAGGCCCAACTTGCACCACATCTTGCCACCAGCCTCCTTTACCTATGGGCCACCCTCCTTTTTATAGCAGCTAGGGAGAGGAAAACACGCCCAGAGGTGGACCAGAGCTGCCCATCAAAGAAGGGCCTAACTAGAGGGAGAGAGAGATAAACTATAGTAAGCCACCCAAAAAGGGGAGGGGTTAAGGAAGGAAAAGAAAGAGGGAGGGAGGGAGGAAGGAAGGAAAGTAGGCTGTATTCACAGATTGCAATATTACTAAATTTAATATGGAATCTTCTCTTATGTTTTATCTGTTCTATGTGATAAAGGCGACCGCCAAAGGGCGACCACAGTTACAGGGAAGTCAGAGCACCGAAAATCAATTTCAGCATTCTGTCTCCCTAGCTCTTAAAATCTGTGCCAGGGACTTGTATTTTTACATTTCTCCCTTGCACCCCGTGGGGGCCAAGCCTGCACTCCCCTACTAAAGGATTCTCAACTCCAGGGGGGGTGCATGTCGGGGGGGGGCAAAATGTAAAAAAATAACTAAATTCGGGCTGGGCAGCAAAAATTAACCTGCGCCCGGACCTGAACCTAGCACCCTAGGCATGGAGGCTGTGAGCTGACCCGCTACATCATGGGGCCGACTCAGCAGCCTACCACAGTGCCACCCCTCACATCCCCTCCCACCCCATTGCCGTGCGTGCTCGCTCCCACCCCCCCTGCGCGAGTGTACATGTAGCGACTTCCTGTCGCTACCGTCACACCCCCCCCCCAGATCTGGTCGCCCTACCCAAGAGGTAGCCCCTGTGACGGGCACCACAACTGGATCGCCCTTTCGGGGGTCGCTCAATTGCAGTCGCCCACATCACAGGCTACTGTTTTATCCACCGGTAGCTGGCAATTAATCTCTGAGTTTCTGTATCATATGATCAGTATATAGACTGGGTGTTTACTTTCCTCTTTACAGTACCACCTCGATTATCTGACCCCCCACCCCACCATTATCTGAACATCTGGATTATCTGAACTTGCACCACAGCCTCTGAGCTAACAATGGTTTTACAGAGGAGTCAGTTAGCATCCAATTAGTGTTTAATTGCTTCTGTGAGAGCCACAGGGCCACTACTGTTGTTTGCTGGCACTGAAGCTTGTAAATTCCCCTATTTGGTAGTTGGGGGGGAGACAGGGAAGCCGAGATGGCCAACTTATTCACAGATGGGTGTTGTAATTCCCCAACCCTTGTCTCCCCTTCCCCCATAGCCAGTGCAACTTGCTGCACTTACTCTCTGCTCCATTCATGTAATTCAGATCCTACCAAAAAAAAAAAAAGTTTGCATTCCACCTATGAGAGATTGACAAGTTCGCTAAAGGGCCTCAGCTCACTGAACTTGAACCAAAACTATGAACCTATGAACCATGGTACAGATCCCTCCTCCCCAGCAGCCTGAAACACACAAACACTACTATTCAGCTCGAAGGCCAGGAAATGGAAGTACTGTACTTTACCCTGTAGTGCCTCAGTGCTCACCAGTCTTTCCCCATCCCTCATCTCCCCTTCTCCCATAGCCAGCGCAACTTACGGCATTTAATCTCTCCTCCATTCACTCATTCAGATCCCACCATGGTGCAGATCTAGCTGCAGCGGTCAGTAGAAATCCACCATGCATCACAAAGTTCATTGTAGTCGGGGAGAGTTTATCCCACCTTAATACCTCTCCTCAGTTTCTGCCTTCCTACCATGACCCCTCCCCCCGGCAAAGTTCTCAACATCCTGAAGGGGAAATCAGGAAATGGCTACCCCTTCTCCTTTTATTCAGTTCTTGCCTCCCCCCACCTGTCCTGCCCTTCTGGGTCACCAGTGCCAACCTAACCCCATCCTTTTTACTCCAACAGCACTTGCATACTACCTCGAACCTGCTACTGGTACATTCACGCACTATAAATGGTTATATCGCATTATTACTGTTTTGTATGTTTATATGCTCTTTTGTACGATTTTGGACATGTATTGTAGTTTACCCAATGTTCCACTACTGTTTATTGTATAACACCTTGTGTTCCAACTGTTGCATAATCTTACAATGTTGTATTGTTTGTACTACCTACATGCTATTGTAACTGATCAGTGGTCATCCTTCTCAACTCTATGTAACCCCTCCCCCCAGGTCGCACTGTGAGATGAGCAACTTGTTGTTCAGTGTGCCCTCCTGGTGAAACATATCAATAAATAAATAAATAAATATACCACTACAGTCCCAGTCTCTGCTCCATCACCTAGTTCGGACTGACTGCTAGAACAGTTGCTACCCACCTTCCCCAGTCCCAAGCGAGACTGCTTTCTACAGTATGCCTTTGTGCAGGGTTTATACCAGTCTTGCGTCCCTGCTTTGGCTACATACCTTGTGGCAGGGGATGTCACATTCTGTTGCAGCTGAGGGACTCACAGCATTATAGAGTGTAGGCTAGTTCTAACATCATAATATTTCTGGAATTGCTTTTAGGGACAGAGTGTAAACCATGATCGGCACTGCACATGCATTTCAAGGGACCCTCGATTTTATGAACCCCTCGATTATCTGAACTATTCTGATGTCCCCCAGTGAGTCTGGATAATCAAGGTTGTACTGTATTTGTTTTTTGTTAAGAACATCCTTTCATTTTTATGTTTTCGTATTTATTAGATATATTTCTACAGATTTAATTTGTATGGAAATAAAAAGATCTTTTACTTCACTGAGCAATGACGATGCAAAAATATGGCTTAAGTGTAATAATATTTGTAGCCAGCCTGGTGGCGCTGAGGGTTGAGGGGCAGGACGCCACACCTTGCGCCATGCTGGCAACCCGGATTTGGGAGCAGACTCGGGTTGTTGGGAGTTGGCAGGGGAGGAAAGGATTGAGTGTCTAGAGGACAGTTCTCCTTTCCTGGGAGGGAGGGGGGATACAGGTCTCACCGTCTGGCAACCCCTAGTGGTGACTGGGGGTTAAATCAGCAGTCGGGATCCAGGCAACTGCAGGGGAGTGGCCATGGCGGTGCTTGAGCAGGCATGATTGGGAGCGCCCATGCGCCGCACTGGAGTGCATTGTATTGCCGGGCCAATGGGGGCACAGTAACTTCAGAAATACCCCCTTCCCATTGGTAGGCGAAGGTGGGTCTAGGGGCTCTGGCAAGCATGTCCAGTTCCGGGCTTAGACGTCCTCCCGGTTGTCCTCTTGTCCATCCCCACCAGATACTGTGGATAGAGTGCTGGATGGAGTGGTGGTCCTTGCTTCCAGGGGACTTAGTTCTGGGGGAGGGGTTCGGGTGATGCCGGCGATGAGGAGTCAGCACCAAGAGAGACTGAAGGCTTCAGGATGGGGAAAGCCAACTATGCTGAATGACCTTGCTGGAGAGACTCCAATGTGGTAGAGTGCAAAAATAAAGTTGGGGGAAAAAAAAGTGTAATAGTATTTTGTTGCAACCATGTGCCTCTGGTCTGACAGTCAGGTTCTGCCTTCTATGACCATTGAGGTAAATCATATTCTTTTTCCTTTTTCTCTTTTAGAGATAAATAATGTGGAATCCCTCCTCAATTTGAGGACTTTGCTTTACATAGGTTTGATGAATTCTTGGTAATTTTCATTTGTGTAATACATAATGGATAAATATGGGTGGCCCAGGGTGTGGAGTTGACTAGGACACCAGTCTTCCATTCAGAAACCTTTTGTGGCTCAGAACTAGATTCCTTGCCCCGAGAAAGCAAAGGGGTCATGGGATACAGCCATAAATGGCTAGGACTGCCCTATCCAGTTGTCCTCTGCAAGTTTTTTTAAATGCCAAGGCACTCCTAGCTCTCCCTGTCAAGGAGGGCAGGGGCCCGAACATGGCCAGTGGTTACTTGTTGTGGCAAACTGGCCCCAGAAGATACTATGCTGGGGTCAAGCAGCATTTACAGCTGATTTTCTCCAGTGTAGTTGTGGCACCCCAATGTACATCCTAAGAGACGCATATCCTGCTTGGTCCATAGGCATACTAGGGTGCCTAAAGAGGCATACCACCTTTCTGTTCCCACCCATGACCAACCACACAAGTGCTTGAGGCCCAGCACAAATGGTTGAAAGGGTTATATTTATGTGGCCACATGACAGGTCTTGTGCATCTGTGGGTTTCCTCATGACATAGAAATTGACAGCAGAAAAAGACCCAAATCCAGCCTGTCTGCCAGTTTACCCATCTGTTTCCCACCTAGATCTATTGTTGAGAAGGGTTTTTCCCTCAAAGTCTACCCCTCCCTTCCCGTAGCCGACCACCATCCACTTTCTACTCCCACCCTCCTTGCCCCTCCTTTTGCTGCTACAAGCCCCCTGTATCTGACCCATGTGATCTTTAACTCATTAATAGACCCTGCCCCCACCACTTCTCCAGGCAGTCTGTTCCGTTGATCCACCACCCTTTCAATGAAGAAAAACTTCCTTCCATCTCTCTTGAATCTCCCATCTACAAATCTCCACTCAGTCCCCCCTTGTCAGTGTGTTTCAGTTCCTTGTGAACAGATTCTCACTGCTCACTCTGTTTATCCCCCTCTGGAATTTGTAAGTTTCTATCATGTCATTCCTCTTTTCTCCTGGCCTCCAATGAGGACACATTGAGGTCTGCCAGCTATTCCTCATGTGATTTGCCCTGCCGGCCCTAGATCACCTTGGCGACCAATCATTCTACAGTCTCCAGCCAATCCCTGTCTTTCCTCAGATGTGGGCCCTAGAACTAGGTGCGGTACTTTAGATAGGGCCTCACCAGGGACCTGTTTAGGGCACCCAGAACTGACAAAACTGGGCCCTATGCGCCTTCTATCACAGCATGTAGGACTATAGTTAGCTAGTGCATAGGGTCTACTGTTGGTATTTCATTTACAAACAATGCAAAAGTAATGGACCTAACACATAACCTGTGGGACACCAGTCGAAGCTCTTAACACTTCGGAGTTGTTGTCACATTTAGTTTTTTTTTACTTACAGTTTATGCTTCTCTCTTCTGTGGCCCCTATCCCCCAAGGTTGATTATCCTGCAACGTTCCCCCATATCCCTAGCACTAACCCATCTGCTTTCCAACCCTATGAGCTTGCCTCTCATGGTGGGTCCTGGCCCTGCCGGATACACACCTCCTACCTGGGGGGGGGGCGGGTTGAGGAAGGAGAATGGAAAATGTCTGAGTTTTGTCTAGCACTAGTGACAGCGGTATGCTGCATTGCCATGCAAGAGACAAGGGTTTTATCACAAATTCAAGGCTTTCTCCTCGGGTTTCAGAGCTCAAGTGGTGCCACAGAGACTGAGGCAACATACATCAGCTTCAAGGAGAACGGGGCAGGGGGGTTGTCATCTACTATAGCAGCATCTTCCCATAGCACACCTAGCGTCCTTGGCATTTTGGGTGGAGATGCATGCTTATAAGCTGGCAGGGGTTAGAGGACAAGGTATGGCATATCTGCACAAATTTAGGCAGGAGAACAAGGGGATTTACTGTACTCTTGAAGGGTTTAGGGGACATCTGGCCCCTCCCTGCATGATATAATATCCTGGGCCACAGCTGTGGAGTCTTTCCCCTTCCAGGCATAATACCCATTGGCCAGAATGAGGAACATATAAGGGAGAGCCCATCTTGGAGGGGTTTGTGCAGAAAATCGAAACTAGAAAATAAAGACCTCCATTCCTGCCTTCTGCTGGCTGCTAATAACCAGCTTGAGTAGTTAAAGGCCTCAGGTGACTCTGAAGGCACTTCATGCTACAGCTGCTCATTAAACAGAGTTAAGTGCTTCAACTAAAGTCCTCATTGCAATTAAAAGCTGCCATCATAGTTCTTTAATTTATACAAAACTGTTTAGGTTTGTTTCAATTAAAAAAAATAGCTAAGCAAGCAAGAGGGTTCTATTCACAATAGAGGTAATTTACTAGGCGGTTCAGCTCCACTAGTGTCATAGACTGCAGTATTGTCATTATGAACAGCTGTCTGCAGTTTTCCCTTACGTTGGAACTATTTTTTGCCTGCTTTCATTTAAAAGTGAATGATAAAAAGGCATATAAGGAAGCTGTGTTTACACTAGCAGTCCTTTACTGGGCTCTTGAGGACCACTAGTGAGGCAGTCAGATTGCAGCATTATAATAATAATATAATAATAACTTTTTTTTTATGGCGCTTTTCAGAATATCAAGGCACCTAACAAATTTAAAAGAACACGTGAAATATCCAGGTCATAAAATAGTATAAAACAGATAATCCAGTACAAAATTATTCAGTCACCGAAAGCTTGAACCAACAGGTGTGTTTTTAAAGCTTGTTTGAATCCCTCCACGGTCATGCACTCCCTCAACCGACGAGGTAGAGAATTCCAGAGGGTTGGGACCACATGAATAAATGCCCGGCCCCAGAAGATTCCAAACACACCCTCGGAATCTCTAGCAACCCCTCGTCAGCTGAGCGGAGCAATCATCCAGGGCAGTAGGGGACCAGAAGCTCTTTCAGGTAATCCGGGCCTAGTCGTGTAGGGCTTTAAAAGTCAGAAGACTGACTCTGAAGGTGATCCGCCACTGTACTGGCAGCCAGTGCAGTCTGCGCAGCACCGGCATAATATGACAGGATCTAGGAGTTCCTGCCAAAAGCTGGGCCGAAGCGTTCTGCATTAGCTGCAAGCGACAGATTTCCACCCCAGGTAGCCCTAGGTAAAGGGAGTTGCAGTAATTTAGGCATGAGGACACAAAGGCGTGGACCAGTGTAGGAAGATCACCGGATGGAACAAGGTGCTTTATCCTGGAGATATTCCTCAGATGGTAAAAAGAGGATTTGACGATGGCTGACACCTGCAAATGCAGAGTGAGTCCCTCGTCAAAAATTACCCCCAGGTTTCACACCCATTCAGAGGTTGGGAGTGATACGCCCCCAAGAAAAAGCCCTGAGGGCGAACCCACCCCCGGCCTCCCTATCCGGCACACTGGGTCCACAGCCTACACCTCAGCCTCTTCCGAGTTCAACCTTAGCCAACTGGAATCCATCCACTCCTGGATTTCTGTGAGGCAGCTATTAAAGACTGAGAGATCTCCATCTTGGTCAGGTGCAAAAGAAAGTTAGAGCTGGGTATCAGCAGCATAGCAGTGAAACCTCAGTCCGTACCTTCTTACAATGTCTCCGAGGGTCAAGAGAGTATTCCATTACATTCACAGCATACTGTAAGAAACTGCTCACCTTGAAAGACTGTGCAGCACTCATATGGTTGGTCATGAAGTGACTTGTATTATTTCACTTTCAACTGCTAATGCCAAGCAGGGGTGTAAGTGGACTTTGTGGATCCCTATGCAAAGAAAAAAAGCTAAATGGGTCTCCATGATGTTGGGTCAGGATTGGGCTGGAAAATGCAGTGGCCACAACACACAAAGGGGCCCTCTTTTCCTCTTGGGGCTGAGTCAGCTGCCTAGTTTGCATAGTTATGCCTCTAATGCACAATATCCTAATATCTAAACAGCTTATGTCAACCAAAATGCATGATTCCAGACTACTCTTGTTTTAAATATATATGTTTTAATTAGTGTTCCAGTCTTGAATCATTTTTTGCTTCTATCAAAAAACTACCAAAACTAGTGTAACCCCCCCCCCATGGGGGCATACCTTAATTGCCCATTCACCCTTAGCTCCTGTCTGTCTCCCGATGCCTGACGGTTTTCGCCACTTGTCCCCAAGTTCACCGCCAACAGCCCAGGTCCAAAAAGGTGCCCCAGTTCCTTCATGATTAGACAAGGTTTTATTTTGTTTGATTAAAAATATATTTACCTAGTTATTTATTGGTTTATTTATGCTTTTTTGACACATTACATTGTACCTGTTTTATATATTAATTATAATATACCAGTATGATATTTATATACTATAGAAGATAAGGATGAACAATGGGAATAATGAAATGTTTAGTTTCTTGATCTTTAGTTATGGCTATATTTTGCAATTCTTTTTCTTAACTTTTTGTTTTATAGTAATTGTAGTGATGTATTTTGCTTGTCGGCAGTATTTTTTATGTGTTGTTATGTTCTTTTAAAAGAATAAAAATGTTATTGAAAAAAAAAACAGCCCCAGTGTCCCAGTTTAGCTCTTTTAGGGCTCAGGAGCTGAGTCGTGATCCCCCTCTGTTTAAAATGGCACTCTGGTACTAGAGGGGGTCGTGCGCGCGCATGCAGCACCTTTGATCTTCCGACCGCTGACTTTGTGGTAAATCAGGAGATGATTCGGTGGTCCTGGTGCCCCTCTGCACCTAATTGGGGACTGGTGATCTTGGCAAGGGCCAGGAGAGCCCTCTTTCTTTTGTAAATAAAGAGCGCCACGAATTGCTAAGGATCGGGGCTCATGACTATTAATGAGGAAAGCCCTGATCCCCTATGAATATTAATGAGGTGTCTGCCCTAGTGCAAGTAGCGCTCCTAAAATATCAGCGCTGGGGACAGGCATAAAAGTATGTAAATAAATGTATGTTAGGGGCTCCATCTGGCAGGACACTAAAGAGGTTAATAAGCAAAGAGGGGGAAATAATTTAAATAAAGTGAATATGCTGGCTGACCCAGATTTGAATGCAGTGGGACTCATATACAAGCCTGTCTGCTGTCTGGGGGCACTTGATTACAGCAGGAGCAACAGGCTCAGGACTGAATAAAAATGTTTGATCTGGACATCACTTGCAAGGGCACACAAAGGACTATTGCACCATGGCGCAAGCAAGTTAATAAAGTAAATCGTCTGGCTGTACCAGGACTTTTATTTGGGACTGTGTATTCAGCAGCCATTTTAGTGCAGCAGCAGTCAATCAGAAAGCCAGGATTTTGGTCAGGACTTGTGGAACCTTTGCCAGAGATTTATGGGACATTGCAAAAGGCTTATGGGGAAACTGCAAGGACCTATTTCAGGTGCCAAAACAGGGAGCCTATTGTGCATTGAGGGAGGCTAATGAATATTCATTTTCTGGACTCACAAGCAGGTACAGCCAATTATCGTGGGAGCAGCAAATAGCTTTAACCAATGGGGAGCCTCAGAGGAGCTCTGTAAAAGACAGTGTTTTGCAGGCTGAGCAGTGTTCGAGCGGGAGATCCCCACAGAGATGGGGGCTCAGGCCCTTTGCTCCAGAATGAGCCTAGTGATCCATTACATGCCCCTCCACAGGGAAGGGGGCTTTTCTTCTGCCAGAGAAACAAAGTGGCTGCAGGCAACAGAAGTCGCTAGCCTGGGGGTTGCCAGGACTTGCCAACACCTTTCCATGTTTTGGGGAAAATGTGGGTGGTCCTGAACCTTCAGCTGTGAGAGTGCTGCATGCGCGTTCTACATCAGCAGTGAGACTGCTGAAGAAAAGCCTAACACCTCAGGGAAACAGAAAGCCATTTCCAGAAGTACTGTAATCTGAGTGAGTAAACTGATTCTGACAAGAGCAAGTGTGAGAAGTCATTAAGGGCAGCGAAGCCTATAATGTAATGTTGTGACTGTACATGCTTAAGAGAATCTGCACGGGGCAGCAAAGCCAACCAAGATTAGATTGTGACTGTTTGTCTGCACCCTGTGTCTGATCAGTGCCTAGTAGAGGGTGGACGCTTACCAACTGAGTGACCGTGGATGGTCCTGTCTATGAAATGCTGTTAGTGACTGTGTAAAGTGCCACAGGACTAAATGGGTAGTTCCCTTACCATGCGGAATTTCTCCAGACAGTGCCTAGTGGGCCAGTAACCATCTGCATGTCCAGTTGAGAGCTGCAAATACCAGCAAGAGCCACAAGGGACTGTGTTTGTGTAATTGTGAGATTGAGAGAGCTACTAAGAACTGTTTTACTACCAAGTAACGTGTTGTGGGCCTAGAGAGCTACAGAAACCAGTGTCTGAGTCTGAAAGGGTCTACAGTTTCAGCTTTGCCAGTAAATAAAGTCTGTTAAAGAGTAGTGTGCCATGCTTTACGCTCAGTCAAGTCCGGGTTGTTTCAAATGGTAGCATGCCGTGCCTCAAGCTCAGTCTAGTAAAAGAGTCTCAAGTGGTAAAATCCAAGTTTCAAGTTGCCTGATGTTGTGCCAGAGATGCATCTAAGCTCCTAGTTGTTTTGCAAGGACTAAGCACCCATGCTTGTGAAAGTCTCTATATCCTGAGTAAAAGGACCAGGGTGGCCACGCTGGCCCCTGCTTGAAGGAGCGTGAGAGGAAAAATGTAAATGTGCTAACTCTGATAAATGTGCCGAATGCTACACAACCATCAGATTAGGCCTGGGACACAGCCTGGTAGCGTGCCACCTTGGCACTGCCATATGTGTTTTCTCCAAGGGGTACAGCCTAGACGTGGATTCTGAAATGTGCTGGCCAGGGTCCCAGCCTGGTCTATCCAGAGAATTATTCCAGCCCAGAAAGGGGCACTGCCAAAAGAAGCAAAGAGTATTGTTTCCATCCGTAAATGCTACGCCATCTTGCAGTCAGTTTGGGTGTCCCAGCTATGGGCCTTTGCTGACTCTTTGTCTCCAGAGTCAGAGTTCTGCATGCTGTAATCACCTTAATTCTTCCTCTACAACCTGATTTTGACTGACCGATGATGGCATTCTGATCTGTGAGTATACAGGGTCTATGCTCTGTCTCAAATCTAAAGGGGACACGTACATAGTTAAAGTGTTTAAATAAACTGGCCCATCCAGCCATGGATACAGTTACTTTAAGTTTTACAAGTGTGTTGCATATGTTAATCAACTTGCTTTCATTAAGGCCCACAACTAGCCGACCAACATGCAGCTGCTCTGGACAACAGGCCTGCCCCTTTAAGAACTGTTAATTACTAGGTGCCCAGGTCAGTGTGGAAGATTGCGGGGCCTTGCACAGTTTGGGGACTGGTACCAGTGTGGGCATGAATGATAAATGTGTAAACTGATGTATGCAGCTAGCTAGCTAGTCAGGGAGCTGACTACAGTCAGAGGTTGGTGGGTGGCCACAGTGTTTATTGCTAAAAGGAAAATTGCAAAGTGATGATGTGATTTATGCTATTCAAACCTAATCAAACCCTCTGCTAAATCAAATGTGAATAACGTAAATAATTCAGCATCTATTCCATTCACCTGTCCTAGCCCTCCCCATGTAAATAAACTTGCTGTTTGATGTTTTTGCATAGTCCTGTCTCTCGAGCATTTTATTAGTAATAAGTCAGTAATTCAAGATGTGTTGAAAAGTGGGGAAATGTTCATTGGGTCATGCATGGGGTGGCATCTGTGTAATGTGGGTGGGTACAGCATCCCAGAGGGTTGTGCCAGGTATTAGCCAGCCCACTTAAAGCTATACTCTGGGTGGAGGCACTGTGCAATATGTTATCTTGTGTAAAATCTGTTTTTAAAGTTAATCTTAGGAACCCAGGCCCCTAAACCTTGTATCTGGCCCACAAGGCAGTGGTAGTAGCCCTTGGTATAATGGCGCCAGGGTTACACTAGTGCTATTAATAAAGGAGAGGATAATGAAAGGAGAGGCCATGCTTCTACTCAGTAAAATCTAATTAGAAATAGCAACAATTGTTGTTCACTGGATCAGCCAACAACTACAGTATGTGTATAGTACAGTATGTTCAAATGTTTGTGCAACATATGGTGTGGCTTTTCACTCTGTTTCCTGTCTGAGACTACTACAATCCTGAGGGTATAACAGAGAATGATTAGACGACCAATGGAACCCTTCAAATAGGTTCCACCATTGAGGTGTCAGAGGAACTTGGCCCTCAGGCTAAACAAACTTGACAGGGATGTGTTGGATGCTATTCTCCTGAAGGAGAGAGAAAGCTGCCAATTTAGGACAGCAGGATGGGGGTGCAACAAAAAATTGAGCATCCACCAAGGATTCAGCTGAGGCACCGTTGTATGATACTTGGTGTTGACTAGGGGTATGATCAGCCCATTGCTCTCCCCCCACCACTGAAACATAGAATAAACCCTAGCAATTATCAGACACCCTAATAGCATGGTCTTAATACTGGGCAGCGTAAGGGGTTACATTTAGCACAGCTGAAAGGTTGTTATGCCAATTCTGCTGTACCCCACTTAATGTGTCAAAAATAATCCCTCTACTTCCACCCCTTCCCCCCTCAATGGATGGCCTCTGACCATTCTTTTCCCCGGGAGGACATCTTTACCACCCAGTACACAGATGCAGCAAGGATTCTAGCTAGTGCATATCTGATTGTTGAATGCAGACCCTGTGTGCAGAAAATAGTCTGTTTCTGTTTGATTATAGACTTTTTGGAGAGCTAGCCCATCGGCACAGTGGCAGCGCTATTGCTCGCCATGCCAGTGACCCTGGTTCAGAAATAAGCCTGGGTCATTGAAGGGCTAGCCATGGGAGAATGGTTGAGCTCACCTCCTCCGGGAAGGGAGGGTACCTGGATTTCGCTGCAACACTGCCACCTAGGTGGCCACAGGTGGCAGTGCAGGCAGGTGCCAGCGATCAAAGGAGGGAGAGTTGGCACTCTGATGCATGTCACATGCTCTGCATTCATTAGCGTGTAACCTACATGTCCTCCTGATGTCCGTGGGATCAGGGGCTGAAAAGTGAAAAAACAGCACCATGCAGGATGTTACACGCCACCTGCTGCAGGTCCTACACTGTGAACCAGGCACTCACTGCATGATGGACACTAAACTTCTGTCAGGGGGAATCGGGGTGACTTCTGGCAGCCCCTCCCATGGGGGGCGGGGTTGGAGCAGAGGTAAGTCTCGGAGATGGTGGGTGATGTGGCTACACGGAATGGTGAGCTGATATGGGCCAGTTATTTACAGAGGTGTCTAAAGTGCACTAAAATTACAACAAAAAAAGAACTGAAAGAGACCTTTTTGGAGAAGACAACTTTTTGTTGCAGAAAGAAAATTCAGATAAACCTTAATTGTCAGTGCTGATCTTAGTTAATCTGATGTTTGAAAAAGTAAATCCATGGGTGTCAGTAGACAGAGTCTGCCAGTTTGACTTGTGTTCATTTGATTTCCTCTGGCATTTTGACAAATAGATCTGGTATTGCAGCTGCAAATCTCTTGGGTGTCCTGTATAATAGATTTATAATACTGAAGTATTTTAAGGTCAACTGAATATCAGTATTTATTGATTTGAGAGGTAAATATTGACCTGGATAAACCCAAGGCCACAGTTTACATGGAGGGACTATAAACTGTGATATAGAGAATAATGCATATGCAGGTATGTGTTATGAGGTTTTTTCTACACACTTGAGGTACGTGATAATCCATAAAGCTTGAGAGCGAAGCTCGAGAGGTTTATGCGATTGACACACATCAAGGATGCATAAAAAACCTCATGACACACACCTGCATATGTGTTATTTTTTATAATAACTGGTGCAGGGTGTACTTCAAAGGAAAAAACTGTACTCTTGTAGAAATGAAAGCTGCCAATTTTAATAAACTGTGCTAAGCATTACACAACAAAGATTTTAATTTCCTACAACATATTGAAACAGTTTCTGTCAGTGAATAGTTAATAGGTATTTAAATAAATTAATAGGAGATACTGTTTTATCAGATACTGGTCATTTTGGATTCCGTCTGCATGATTGCAGCTGCGATCTCACCAGTTGCCATTTTTTAAACACACAACAGCCCTATGTTACTGTGAAGTCAGTAAAAATGTAACTATCTTAAACTATAATAATCTTTTTTTTAATGTCTCTACCCATCTGTCATTCACCAATTGTATTATGAATCAGTCTGGTTGCCATTGGATTTTCCCCTGCTTGAATGAGTGAGACAATGGAGCACGAGCCTGCAAAAGCCATAATAACTCAGTGTGATGTTAGACCGGGTTATTAAGACTTTTAAAAACTAAATGAATCGAGCTGATATGGGGGTCACCAGTTATTATGTTATATTGACTTAGCACAGGGATAAATATTTGCCCTACAGTATGCATAATAGGAGAACGTGCATAAATCTGTCAAACCTATTGATCATGGTTATGTAATGTGCCTCACTGTATGTGTGTATTTTTTTTTTTTATTTATTTGAACAAGTCGGATTTACAACCTTTGAGTCAGGGACTCATTTACAAAAGCACCTCGTCACAGGGAGGGCAAGACAATAGAACATTGTGCAGTCATAACATTGGACAACATTACAGGTGCAGACATTGAACACAGAATACACTTAGTTACATATTGGTATAAAATACAGATTTACAATTAAAGGTGTAAATTCATTTGTAAGTGCAACTATGTACTACAGAATATGGGAATATTGCTTCCTCATGGTGCTGTAAAAGGTTTAATGGCAAAGTGGGAGGCAGGGATGTACGTTTGGAGATAAGTCAGAGAGGGGTTCAGATTTGGAGATGGTTGGCATACGTGTTTAAAGAATGAAAAGGAGTTATGATGACAAATTTTAGGAATAGAAGGGGTGCGTAAATTTGGGGGATAGAGTCAGATGAAAATTATGAGAGCTGGGGGAAGTGAGTGGGTGGAAATTTGGGTGTAATTCTAGAGGTGTAAATTCTGGGTGGGAATAGGGTTCTAAGCTTTGGGACGCTTGCAGGTGAGATGATGGAAAGTTTGGAAAAGGTGAGGAGGTAGGTGTAGAACTGTTGGAAGAGATATAGTGTAGGGTGTCTGTTTTGAAATGGATCTTGGAATAGGGTGCAGATTCTGAGAAGTATTTGGGGGCAGGTAAGTAGGTAGTTAGGTAGGTAACATTATTTTTCAACAGAATATGACCATTAAGGCAAGGCAGTCCTATTTGCAAAGCCATTCTGATGCAAATTATCTAAATGTTACAATAACACATTCATACAGTAACTAAGTTCATATCACAGTATTATGACAAAAAATACATAACTAAAACTTTAAACTATAACTTTTCGAGTTTTTCATTTAGTTCTTGAGGGCAGTGGACAAAGGCCAGGTGGTGGACATTGTATACCTACACTTTAGTAAGGCCTTCGATTCGGTGCCTCACAAAAGGTTGATAATGAAATTAAGGGACCAAGGGGTGGGGTAGAATATGGTTAGATGGACTGAAAATTGGTTGAGGGGCAGAACCCGGAGTGTAGTGGTTGGGGGCAAGTTCTCCAGCACCTGGAAGATCATCAGTAGGGTCCTGCAGGAATCAGTGTTGGAGCCAGTGTTGTTCAGTGTCTTCATAAGTGACATCGGAGAAGGCAATAAAGGCAAAATATGCCTGTTTGCAGATTACACCAAACTCTGTGGGAGAGTGGACACCAAGGAGGGGATACATGACCTGAGGGAGGACCTTGCCAGACTAGAGAGATGGTAAGGAATCTGGCAACTTGGTTTCAATGCCAAAAAGTGCAACATGATGTACATGGGGCTAAGAACCCTTGGGCAGAGTATTACCTAGGAGAGGTTCAGGTAAATGCTTCTGAAGAAGAAAAGGATCTAGGAGTGGTTATTACAAGTGACCTGAAACACACCTCCCAGTGTAAGAAGGTAGTGGTGAAGGCTAACAGGATGCTGGGGTGCATTGCAAGGGGATTCAGTAGCAGGCAGAGCGAAGTCATTTTACCACTATACAGGTCATTGGTGAGACCACATTTAGAATATGGGGTGAGATACGGGCATCCATACCTTAAGAAGGACATCAGCATGCTGGAAGGAGTCCAGAGAAGAGCAACCAAGATGATAGAGGGGCTACAGGATAGGTCCTATGAGGAGAGGCTGGGAGCCCTGGGGATGTATTCCCTGGAGGAGAGAAGGCAGAGGGGGGATATGATAGAGGCCTTCAAGTACATGAAGGAAATTAGGAGTGCAAAAGGAGGGTCTGTTTAAAATGAGTGAAAACACCACTAGGGGGTGCAGCCTAAAACTGATGGGGGGGGGATTCAGAAGGGATGCAAGGAAACATTTCTATATGGGCAGGGTGGTGACCACCTGGAATGAGCTGCCAGAGGAGGTGGTATCAGCAAAGACAGTGGGAGCATTCAAAAGGGTCTGGGACAAACACAAAGGGAACTCTTGGGACCAAGGGAAGGTGGGAAAGGGGGGAGAGGGTCACAGGGGTAAGTGTAAGACCAGACCCTGCATCATTACAAGCAGGTGTGATAGACCAGATGCTCTTCTTCTGCTGGCTCTTTTTGTATGTTTGTATGTTCATAAAAAGAATTTCAAAACAACAAGAGTTCTCTATCCAATTCATTCCTATTTCTTTTTATTGAACTTGGGAAGGGGTGTAAATTTAATGGGCTGGATGCAGTGTAAATTCTGACTAGTGTGGGGGTATAGGTACAGGATGTGACACTTCGCCCAACTACTTGTTATTATATTGTATCATATTTGTGATATAAATGTATGTTCTGTGAATTTCTGCTGGGAAAATATGGCAGCCAGCAGAACAGCACTATGGGAGGTGGAATTTGAAAAGTGTGGTCAGGGAAATTACACTCTCCATGACCCAGTGGAAACTCTAATTAAGTGCTTCCTTCAGACACCAGGTTATAACAGTTGTAAAACATCCATTTACTTTGAAGTGCAGGAAACCAGGATGAATTTTTATGACATCTTAGGAAGAAGAAACGTTTGACTGATACGTGTTATATTTCACAAATCGGTGACATAGCTCATCAGGAAGTTTGCTCTGAAGATCAAAGGGGTAATTCTGACCTGTCATAAAGCATGCTGCTCACTAATTAGGATATATATATTTTTTCTATTGGAAATGCTGAGCAGAGTGATGAGGCAGGTAACTGATTAATTCAGTATCCAGGAGGAGTGACCTCTTGCCAACAGCCCAGAGCTGTGACATCACAGGATGGGAGGGATATTTTGGCCTCTATTATCAAGCTGGCTGAAAGGACTGACACTTCTACTTCTGGACTCCAAAGAGAACACACACTTGTGTTCTGGACTTAAGAGCACTTCTGTCAAGAATAGGTAACACACAACTGAAAACTGAGTTAGAATTAGCAATTCAGTTACAAGGCGTTTGGTTTTGTAATTTCAATTTTTTTTTACTGTAAGCATTAATGTATATATGTTCTGTGTTTTGTATTTTACTGTTTTTTAATTTTAGTAAACATTTTGGTTTCCTTAATCCTGCCTGAGTCTTTTTCTCATTTTGAATGTGAATGCTTGGGCAGTATTGACAAGTCTGATAGAACTGTTAAGTGCTTATAGTGTGTTACCATTTTGCCGTAGGGTTAAGAAAAGTACCTAGGTCTCAACTGAGTCCAAAGGGGAGAATTGTGAACCAGGTTGGGTGCCCACTGGGTTAAGTATTGTACTGCATTTCCCTGAAGAGGGTATGATATTTGACCCTGTTAACTGGGTGTGCTAGCGAAAAGGGTTCATATTTGACCTCAGGACTTGAGACTGGTAGGTGTTTCAGACCCAAAACAGAGTGGAGGGTTACCCTGTTTGTCTCCTGTTCACATATTGCACTTCAAGGTTTGGCACTGTGGGAGCAGAGGGCCTGACCTGCGGAGTGCATTTGTGGCACAGTGTACATTTTGTGATCAGAGTGAGGAGTAAACTGTGGAATAGGTGGGTAAGGGGTGTACGTTTTGAGAATAGGGTGGTTTTATGTTCTTGTCCGAATAACTATTTTTCAGCATTGCTGTTCATTTGTTTGTTTCTTGTAGTGGTACATACATATGCAAAGTAGTGACTGTTTGTGATCAGACTTACGACATGACTAGTTGTCTGGTTTCTGAGCAAATGGTAACTAAAAAGCAGTCCGGCTGCACAGTTTGAGGGTTGTTAGAAAAGTGCACAAGGCAGCAGGCAGAGGAGAGTGAGACAGAATGTTTCAGAAATAGTTTGTTTTTCATTGCTGAATGAATTTTTCAGCCCACGTGGTAGGAAGTATAGGGTAGGGAGTGGGGATAGACTTTATGATTTTCATTCCTCATACAGTATAGACTCTGTGTGATGATTTCATCTTCCAGTATTGCTGTTTCATTTTTCTTGTATCATAATTTTGCTATCAATGTACACAATACTAAAAAGAATAGGACTGTGTAAGTGCACAGTTGTAGTTACATTTCTGTCCTTCTCTTTCACCTAAGTTTGCAAAGTGCATTAAAATCTTCTCAAAATTTCCACATTCAGTCATATCACTTCTTTCTCTCCCGCTGTCTAGGGAGTACATGTTCAGGACTCTGCAGCCTTTCCTTATATGATTTTCTCTGCTGCCCCTGAATCATCTTCACCACCTTCTGCTGGACTTTCTCCAGTCTGTTACAGTCCTTTTCTAAATGTGGGCTCCAGAAATGTACACAGTACTCACGATGAGGCCTCGCCAGGGACCTGTGCAAGGGGGCGTATCCCATCTCTCCTACTGGTAAAGCTCCTTTCTACTGACCCAACATTCTTCTGACTTTGTCTTATACCTTGCCACGCCAAGGGATATACAGTATGTAAGGTTATCAGTAACAGTAACCCCCAAGCCACTTTCCTCCATAGCAATCCCCCACCCTTACCTCATCAATCCTATACTCCATTTTGGGGGTTCTTTTTCTTATGTGTATTATCTTGCACTTTTTGACATTACATTTTATCTGCCAAAATGTTTCATTATCTTTCCAATCCCTACATCCTCTTTCGTAATGTCAACCCCTTCCTCATTGTACACCCTCCCACAAAGCCTTGTGTTTGTCTGCAAAGACAGACCTTCCCCCTTAACCCCTGTCGTATGTGACTGATGTAAATATTACAGTGCAGGTCCAAAGACTGACCCCTGTGGGACACCCCTTGTCACCTTCTTGACTCCACAGAGAATTTACCATTTACGACCACCATTTGAGTCCTCTCCACCAGCCTGTTCCCAGTCCACTCTGCCAACTTTGCCCCATGCCCAGGTCCCCAGCTTCTTGATCAGTCTTTTGTATGGCACCAAGTCAAAGGCTTTACTGAAATCCAGTTACAGGACGTCAGCCACTTGGTCACAGTATCCAAGAAGTCAACAGGTTAGTCTGACACAACTTGTTTCTCACAAACTGCGCTGTCTCTTATCCTGTAAGCCATGCTGCTCTAGGAGTTCCACCATATTTTCTTTAATAATAGCCTTCATCACTTTACCCACAGTTGAGGTCAAGCTTACTGGCCTGTAGTTCCCTGGGTCATCTCTGTTCTCACTTTTGTGCAGTGGTAGGGAAGGGGAAATTGGTTAACCAGAAAAGGCACACTAAGCTGAAACTTATTTCCAGGTGTGATCTGGGAGCACAAGGAAGTTAAGTGACTTGCTCAGGGTCACACAGTATGTAAGTGGGGGGCTGTGGGATTCAAACCCAGGTCTCCAGGTTTGCAGCTCAGTGCCCTAAACCACAGCGCTATACTGCCTCCTTGACCAGTCTCTTGTATGGTACCACACCAGCCACCCTCCAGTCTGCTAGCACCACCCGAGACTGCAAGGAGCAGTTGAACAGGTCCACCAGCAGCGACACAAGGGCCCTGCCCCATTTGTCTGAGAACCCTTGAGTATATGTCCTCTGGTCCTGGGAATTTTATTTTCAGACTTTTCAGTCCCTTGTAAACCCTTTTCATTATGCTACCATTTCAGGCCTCTGATCCTGGATATCTCTGAACTGTATTCCACATCTGTTGAGGGGCCTCCTGACTCCATTGTAAATACCAAACTGAAGTAATCATTAACAATGTTAGCATTCCTTATGTCATTCTTCACATTGACTCCATCCCTTTTTATGTTTGCTTGCGTGCATGTGCAAGAAACATCTTGTGATAGTAGCACATTTGAGAGGTGTGTCAGTGTTGTGGCCAATGCAGGCAATGCTTTCTTGGGCTCGTCCAGTAGCCACCAATCAGTGAGTATGCTGTCGATGACAGCAGTTTCAAAGAGAGCCAAGGAGTTGAAAGAAATCTGCTGCTGCAATCGCGGACAGTTTCGTCATTGCAGTGGCAGCTCCTCCCTCACCCCGGCTCCAGTCAGCAGGCAGTCACAGCTGAAAGTGTGGCAGGATGTTTGGAAACTCAGCCAAATGTCCAAACTCATGGGATAGCTGTGTAAAATATAATATAGTCATTTAGCAGTCATGGATGTCTCTCTGGCTACAGTTGGCAGGCAGTCACAGCTTAAAGTGCGGCAGAATGCTTGCAAAGTCAGCCAAATGTTTAAACTCATGGCATAGTGGCAGAATGCTTACAAACTCAGCCGAATGTCCAAAGTCATGACATAACAGGTTCCTTTCAAATGACACTCACATTGAAACTGCGGTAGTTGCTCTGAAAACTAAGGTGG
Source organism: Neoceratodus forsteri (assembly GCA_016271365.2). Lineage (NCBI taxonomy): Eukaryota > Metazoa > Chordata > Ceratodontiformes > Ceratodontidae > Neoceratodus > Neoceratodus forsteri. The sequence continues at coordinate 1,475,988,619 of CM057453.1, read as the reverse complement.
TCAAACTTCTGATGTTTTGTGGTTCGGTTAATAATTTGTGGGTGCAGTAGGAGTTGAGTACATACAGCGGCAGAGAAGACTCCAGGCATGTGCATTACAGTGCACAGCAATGCGCATGGCTGGAGTTACGAGCAACCCATTTGCTCAGTGTGCCTTTCATGCTGAAACATATCAATAAATAAAAGATGATAAATGAGCGCTGCTTTTGCACATTGGCAGCCCACTCCCACACACACACACTCCCCCAAAAAGTCAACATTGGGTGCCCACCTGTCGGCATGTGTCTCCCCCATTATCAAGTACTGGGAGCCCACTCCTGGTGTTGGATGCACCTCCCCAACCCATCTGTAATGTTTGCTGACATTGAGGTGCTCAATCCCCATGTTGGCATGCCCCCACTATTATGGCACACTGGGAGCTCACCTCAGTGTGCCTAAATATTTATTTTATTTTGTTCTGTAAAATAAAAACCATCCCTGATGTATTTTTATTTTGTTTTGTTTACCTGTAAAAAAGAAAATAGTCCCTTGTCGTCTCCCCAGGCCCCCTCCCCCATCCCTACCCACCCTCTGTACACCTACCTCCCCGCATCCCCCCTCACCCCATTCTTACCTCATGAGGTCCGTCACTGTCATCTTCTCTGCACCAGGAACATGTCTGCAGTCTTTAAAGGCAACCGGCAAACTGAGGAAATGACAGTAAGCCATATAATGGGAGCCAATAGGGGGTTTTAACTTAGGCTGATATCTCAGGCATTTTTAGGAATTTTGGTCCCAAATTTTCAACATGGGGTTCTTGGGACCCCACCTCATGAACACTGTCACTGTCATTTTGTTTCTCTGTCCTGAAAGGTGTTTTTGCAGTCACTCCACGGAATCACCTTTCGGGACCAATCAACAAAACGACAGTGCCACCATTAATGAGGTGGGGTCCCAAAAAGCACCATGTTGCAATGTAAAAAATCAAAAAATGACTGCGCTCGATCATAGGTAATGCAGTTTATACGACACCTTGTAACTTCGCCAATTTTTATATTTTCACTCCAGATTTTCAGCATTGCAATTTTTTCAAACCTCTTTATGAACTGTACAGCTGTCATTTTTCACATCCTGCCCAGAATGCGTTTTCACACCTGTGGCGCAGAATGGCGCAGGCACTGTACGAAATCAACTTTCGGGATGGAGTACCAAAATGATAGTGCCACTGTTCATGAAGTAAGGTCCCAAAAAGCCCATGCTGAAAATTTGGTGAAAAAATTCCAAACAATTATTGCGTTATGGCCATGCGTTGCACAGTTTCTATGCACTCTCGTAACTTGCCAATTTTTCATATTTTCAGTCCAGATTTTCAACATTGCCATTTTTCACACCTCCTCATGAACAGTACAGCTGTCATTTTTCACATCCTGCCTGAAGTGTGTTTTTGCTCCTGTGGTGCCATATGGAGCAGTCGCTGTGTAAAATCACCTTTTACCTAACGAACTGATAGTCCCACTGTTCATGAGGTGGCGTCCCAAAAAGGCCATGTTGAAAATCTGGAGTGAAAATACCAATGAATGTCCGGGGCATTAGGGTTTTCAACTGTAACGCCCCAGCCTGTAGACACCGACAAGCGTCAGGGATGTGACTTGGGGTCATCAGCCGTAATGCTCATGGCATTCCACCCAACCCCCACCCTGCAGCCATTGACAGGCATCGAGGTGTGCCCCTTGGTCTTCAGCCATGACATTCACCCCATTCTCCTATACTGCACCCATCTCAGCTTATTTCCTTATGGAATGGGGTGAGCGTAAGGGCCAAAGACCCCAACTCACACCGCGACACCTGTCAGTGTCTGCAGGGTGGGATGGGGTGGAATGACATGAGGGTTATGGCTGAGGACCCAAAGGCACACCCCCAATGCCTGCCAGTCTCTGCAGAGTAGGGGTGGGTGTTGGCGTTAGTTCAATACTTCACTGCCATTCCTAGAATGCATCTCTCTAACTCCTGCACTACCAATGCCAATATCAGCATGCAAACATTCGGCATTGACAAATGCTTGTTAATATTTAAATTCCCATCCCAGTCTTTTTTCCTCCCTTATGCACCTAAAAAAGGCCTCGACTTTTTCTTACTCACATTAGTGTCCCAGATAATCTACTTGGCTATTTCCAGTTTGTCCAAATACTCCTCCCTGTTTACCTCTGACGGATCCCCTTTTACATTTTCTGAACGCTCTCTTTCTTGCGTTGACCCAGTTCTTTTGCATCCTTGCTGAACCAAATTGTAATATGTTTTGAACTTACTTATTTTACACATGACTGTGTTGCCCTTTGTATCTCTCTCTCAATGGTTCTCACTTATTTTCCATCCTTCCAACTTCCCCAGCTCCTTCAGCCTATGCTCATGTATTTCCCCATCCTGGCAGAGGGCTGCTGTGCTAAAGTCTGGGACCAACACAGTCTAGCTGAAGCACTTAACCTCACTGTGTTATGATCACTTGTGCCCAGAGGTTCCTCTACCCTTATGCCACTTATTATGTCCTGATCGGAATACAAGATCTAGGATAGTATCCCAGATGCCTCTCTTACTGCAGTAAAAAAAAAACAGTCCTGGATTACGTCTACAAACTCCTGGCTTCTGCTGCTCCTTGCCTCTGGGATCTCTTAATTTACATCTGGGAGATTGAGGTCCCCCATGAGGACAAATTTGCCTGTCTCTACCGCAGGGGTCTACCTTAACTTTTTTTTGCACTAGTCAGCCGGGCTAGTGAACCAGAGATTGCACTAGCCCGCAGTCAGTATAGTTCACAGTGATTTGTTAAACAAAAGGCGAATAAAATTGAAATATATCAAGCACGTGTCTGAATTTATTTGAAACCTAAATTACAAATGAACTTTGTGAAATAAAATACTTCACACATTTATATATATATATATATATATATATATATATATATAAACACTCAGTGGAGTCTGTGTCTTAATGTCATTGTCTTAAAGTTCTCAGTATAAAAGTCAAATGATCCTTAAATGTTGCTGGATCGTGTGGTATCAGGGGAGTGTGGCTCACTCTCACTGTGACTTGTATCACTATCACAGTCACTCTCAGATCAGACAGACCACAGGGACAAGGCTGAAAAGAACAGCACAGGTCGGAATGCTGGTTTAACCTTCTTGTGTGCCTGGGCTGTAGCCTGTTAGTCTCTTGTTTGATCAGCGCCATGGTCTCTCACTGTTCTCACCACACCCTGATGTGAATGCTGGAGAATCTAGCAATGTTGTTTTACTGGGGGGCGGACTCAGGGGTCTGTCTTTGTACCATTACTGCCTGTGGAGATAGAAACCAGCTGTTACAGTTAGAACGGAGGAGCCTGTTTTCTCACTGGTGCATATTTGCTGCAGCTGCTGCTTCAGAGTTTTGGAAGCAGCTTCTCAGAATTATGGTGACCACAGGGTGACAGGGTTGGGACAAGGCGTCTTACTGTTCCAACCGCACCATGTCCCAACTCCTGAATGCTGCAGGGTGTTGACTGTTCAGTTTGGGGGATGAGGGTGCTCCAGTCACATTTTTCCTTTGGAGGAGCCCATTTTCTCACTCGCACATATCTACTGCCATTGCTGCTTCACAGCTTCTCAGACGGTGACCACAGCACAGGGTGACAGGGACAAGGCTAAAACAAATGGAACAGCATAGATGAGGTCGGAGTGCATTACTAGCTAAGCTAAGTTTATTTCAGCTTCAGCAGTCTGTCTTGATTTACTTCCGACCCAGCATTATGGCGCAAATGCTGCCCTACCACTAGTCTTGACTTAAATACTGAGCTGCTTGTCTTTAATTACGTGCAGTTTGCGGTCTCAGTTTTCCGACCGTGCTGTGTCCTGAATGCTGCTGCTGTGGTGGTGTTCAGTTTGACTTGGGGAAGGGGGGGACTCCTTTGTGTTCTCAGTCAGTTGTCCGATCCTGTTTTTTTTTTTTTGCTTTACTTCTTTGCGGTCTCACTGCTCCGACCGTGCTTCATGCTGGTGTTTTTTTTTTCTCTTTGCAACAGCACGAGCGTCACACAGCACAATAGGCAGAGAATGGAACTGCAGATTTCCACCAGAAAAACTGCACTAGCCCAACCGGGCAAGTGACAGAGATCCTGCACTAGCCCACGGCAATCTGCACTAGTGCCCGGACTAGTAAATGAATGTTAAGATTGACCCCTGCTCTACCGCTTTAGCAGCAGATAATCAAACACCACAGACTGGGTTGTTTATTTATTTAGAAGAGGTTCACCAGGAAGACAACATGAACTGTAAACAGCTCGTTTCCCGAAGCGTCCGGGGGGTTACAATAAAAGTAGGAGAGAACCAGCAGATAAGAAAGCAGTGTACAGAAACATATACATTCATCACACAATCCAGGTGTAAAAACAAGAACATAAATTAGAAATAGCAGGGCATAATACACAAATATTCTGATAACACAGCACATCACCAAATCATAATGCCAGGACAGCAAATTTTTTATGGACACATTAGATTTAATCAAAGTGACTAACCCATTTTTTAGAACAAGGGGTGAACAGGTAGCTGAGAACAGAGCTGGTAGTGCGAAGGTGGGGGCAGTCAAGGACAGTGCTGGTAGTGAAAGGGTTGGGGCAGGCATGGGATGTAAGTGCTTGTTATAAGGGGGAGAGGGTTTCTAGGCATCAGTCAGAATCCCCACTTTAGAATACTTGGAGGTTGAAGTTTTAGACCCCCCCCCTAGGCATTTTCTCCCGTCAGTTGCAAGTACAGAGATAATATTCCCTCTATCCTACATACTGTTGGGATCTGTCCCCAGTAACACTAATGGAGTCCCTGACATGCACAGCTACCTCTGCCCCATTTGCTACACCTTTGTCACTACAAAACAGGGCACAGCCAGGTACTGTGTGGTCCCAGCTATGGTTCTGCATTGCTCAGGTTTCCTTGATGGCCAGGATATCCAGTTTATCATTTGCCACCAGAGCCTGCAGCTCCTCCATTTTAATAGCCAGGCTTCTGTCATTCGTACACAGCAATCCACCCCCTTGCTGCTTTCCCTTATGCCTTGTATGAGCCCCCAGTTTACCCCATTTCTTTTATTCTTACCTTGCTACTCACCCGTGTACCTCTGAGATGAGGGAATGGCTGCTTGGCTGCCTGTGTGTGTGATAGTGTGGTGTAACCTACAAATACCCTCCCCTCATCTAGTTTAGGTGTGTGGAGGGGGCGTATTAGGCAGCACACTGTACCGCCAAGCTCAAAAATCAACAGAGCAGGGCTAAGAAGGGGGGTTTCACTGGAAAGCATTGAAACAGATGAAAATGAGCAGCGCTACAACTAAACAGAATGTGACAAATGCAATGAAATCATTTTAGTGCAAATATTTATTTAGCAGCTAACATGCTGTAGGCACACATGGACAAGAAAAAAGTCCCACTGGACACCAGGGAGCTTTATAACGTGTTGCGTAAGATACAGAGCCATGGAACCATCAGGAAGGATGTTCATCAGAACAATGACATGCTCAGAAGCAAGCACACTGGGAGAGGTGAGGAGTTCGGGGGCAACTAGAGTAGTTTGTGACCACTTACATCTGGAACAAGTAATTTGTGTTTTGTGCAAAGTGGCACTGTCACAGGGAGGACTACACCCCCAGTGACAGTGTATCAGCTTTGGGCATAGCAAGACGTGTGCTGGTGCTACGGGGCACATATGTGCCATCTTTAATACCACCACATTTTCTTGCGACTGTGTATTGGGCCCCTACATCTCATTCACCCTCAAAGTAATCCTAGAATCATTTCAGAAGTTAGTAGTTCAAGACCTCGATATTCAAAAGTTAGCACCGGCACAAACTTACAGTAGTTACTGCAGACACTAACCTGGGTTTGCGCCGGCGGTCTGGATGGGGCCATATTCAGAGGCCCCTGGAATGATCTGAACCTGGCAGTGCCCAGATGCTAAAATTCTGCTGTGCCTAAGCAAATGAGGAGTCCCCTCATACATGCTGGCACAGAGGCATTCAAAGGTTTTCCATGCGGTAAATAGCTAGCAGCGGCATGTTAACACCAGCGAAAACTACGTCTTATCTGGGTGCTAAGCCCATGCCCCCAACCCCCTGAAGACAGGGCAGCTATACTGCAGTTACCATCCCAATCACCCAATATACATGTGTAACCCCTAGATGGTGCTATCCCAGGGGCTACTACCCCTGCCTGATTTGCCACTAACAGGTTGAGGGGCCTGGATCCAATGGCGGGTGCCTCCACCCAGAGGTCAGGGTTTGCAATAGTTAAACTAACTTGGTCACAGCCCTCTGGGACACTGCAACCCCTTTCTTCCCACTAGTGGCCCACACAATATATCAGAATTACCTTCACAGTATACACTTACCCCAGGTCTGGTTCCGGCACTGGGACCTCCTGTGAAAGAGATACAGTGCAACAATCACAGTACAGTACTTTAACATAGACAAATACCTCAGGCAGTATAACTTTGCTGAAACAAGCAGGCTCTGATTTATTTAGGGGGGATATAACAAGGACAGGGAAATCAGGTTAATTATTATCACTCTAATAATCTACCTATGGCTCTGTGCACAGGCCTATCCCTATCAGTTACTGTCCCTGGGTACCCAAGCCCTAGTGGCTAGTCAAACCGTGGCAGCTGGTAGGGTCCTTTCACACAGAAAAGGAGAATTAAACAGTCAGCAGTACAGTAATTCCATTTGGATTTAATGTGGCAATTCAACAGGAAGCGACCCTGAATTAGTACTCACGACCTCCAAATAAGATAGGGTCCTTCAATGTCAGCAGGGCTCACTTGAGGTACACAAACCTCTTCACATCCATATAAAAGAAAGCACTATACCAAGCAGGCTGCATCTGTATCCGATGCTAATTACTGCACAATACCAGGAGAACACACAGCAGATTCAGTTCCTGACAGACCGAGTGCAATTTTCAGCAATTCCTCCAGTCTTCTACAGGGTGAGCCTGGTTTCTACTCTTCAGAGATCCTTTGATTCTTTTCACAGGACAGATTCAGTCCTAACAAGGTGTTACACAAGCTGCAGACCCAGAACTCTGGGCGCACACGTTTTTGACTAAAACTGCACACTGAAAAGCACAGGGCTCCTTCCTTCTTCACTACCAAAGCTCAACTGAAACTCCAACCGACAAAACCGGGCACTTCCTTTGAGTTCCTCCCAGTTCTTGACTGGATTGGCTGTCACTCACAATAGACTGCTGCTGTTGGTCCAAAAGGCACTGAAGTCTAAACTACATCTCCCAGAGTCACTGCCCATACAATCCTCTTGTGGCTGGCTCAGATTATGAGTCCAAGTTCTGATTCGTCCAAGGCACCATTTTAGAGCTAGCTTACCCCACACTGATTGGTCCAGTTCAGCAGTTCAAAACTAGAATGGGGAACTAGGCAGACACAGTTCTGACTGCAAAGAAAGCAGGTTAGACAAACTGTAATTTCATTATTACTCTAAATGGTTTCTGGCAAACAGTTACATCTTTCAGATAGGTTCCCTTTGCACTCCTAGTGACTGCAAAAATGGAGTGAATTGGCAGCAGCTTGAGTGGTACTCAATCAAAGAAACACCCAGTCCCCCATACAAACTAATTATGTCTGCAAGCAGACAGCTCTTAAAGAGACAGTACCAGAGGTTCTAAAAACACTCACTGATAAATGGCTTAAACGCCAAACACCATTCAGGCTTGGAGCATTCAAGCAAGCTCCTGGAAGTCTTTTGGGAACCCCCATTTGCAGGGGGGGTTACACATGTATTAACTGTCCTCGGTGGTCCAATGGTTCCCCCACCCCTGATCACCCAATATATGTATATTACCTTTCCCTGATGGTCCACTGGTTTCCTCCACCCCCCTCACCCAGTATACACATATTACCTGTCCTTGGTAGTGCAGTGGTTCCACCCCCCATGCCCAATATACACGTATTACCTGTCCTTGGTGGTCCATTGGTTCCCACACCCCCAACTGCCCAGTATACACATATTTCCTGTCCCTGGTGGTCCAGTGGTTCCCTCCACCCCCTGATCTCGCAGTATACATGTATTACCTGTCCTTGGTGGTCTGTTAGTTTCCCCATCCACCGATAGCCCAGTATATGCATATTACCTGTCCTTGGTGGTCCAGTGGTTCACCCCACTCCGCAATATGCCAGTCTATGTGTATTACATGTCCCTGGTGGTCCTATGGTTCCCTCTACCCCCAACTGCCCAGTATACACATATTATCTGTCCTTGGTGGTCTACTGATTTCAGTCACCCCTAATCACCCAGTATATACATATTACCTGTCCTTGGTGGTCTAGTGGTTCCTTCCACCCCCTAAATTGCCAGTATACATGTACTACCTGTCCCTGATGGTCCTGTGGTTCCACCCACCCCAGTTGCCCAGTATACATGTATTACCTGTCCCTGGTGGTTCAGAGGTCCCCTCCACTCCAATCACCCAGTGTACACATATTACCTGTCATTGGTGGTCCAGTGGTTCCTCCCACTCCCTGATCAGAAAGTATATACATATTACCTGTTCCTGGTGGTTCAGTGGCACCCCACTCCCTGATTGCCCAGTATACACGTATTACTTGTCCTGATGATCCAGTGGTACCCGCCACTCCCCGATTGGCTCCAAACTTCTGGGAAATACCCAGAACTCTGCTCGGTTGACTACCTGGTCAGAGAATAGTGTAGCTATCACCAGGAGAGTAAAAAAGTCTGGAAATAAGGAGTCAAGAACATATTTTGTGTAAATAAGCCAATAAAAATCACCAAAAGAAACCAGAACAGCACAGTTCAAGATGACTATTAAGAAATGAGTATACAACACTGTTGGGCCTTAGGAAGTGGCGATAGACATGAAACTGTAGCCCTTTTACCAAGTGTGGATGGAATATATAATGGAATATATGATAAAGCAGTTTCTTTGCTGGAGAACTTTAGTGTGCAGTGGAGTTCGTCCTTACTTTTACCATTGCCAAGACTGGATTACCTGTCTGTTCTAAGGACGACCCAGTGACTGTCAAGCTATAATTTCACATACACATAGGGCAACCTAAACCTACAACACTTGCACGATTGCCCAGTATACATGTATTACCTGTCCCTGGTGGTCCACTGGTTCCAGTCACCCCCTGATCACCCAGTATACACCTATTACCTGTCCCTGGTAGTTTAGTGGTTCCCTCCACTCTCTGATTGCCCAGTATACAAGTATTACCTGTCCCTGGTGGTCCAGTGGTTCCGTCCGCCCCCCAAAGTGCCCAGTATACATGTATTACCTGTCCCTGATGGTCCAGTGGTTCTCCCCATACCCCAATCACCCAGTATACATGTATTACCTGTCTCCGGTGGTCCAGTGGTTCCCCCATCCCCCTATTGCCCAGTATACATGTATTAGTTGTCCCTGGTGGTCCAGTGGTTCCCCCCACTCCCAATCACTCAGTATACATGTATTAATTGTCCCTGGTGGTCCAATGGTTTCACCCACCCCAATCACCCAGTATACATGTATTACCTGTCATTGGTGATCCAGTGGTTCCCCCTCTCCCCAATCACCCAGTATACATGTATTACCTGTCATTGGTGATCCAGTGGTTCCCCCTCTCCCTGATCACCCAGTATACATGTATTAGTTGCCCCTGGTGGTCCAGAGGTTTCCTCCACTCCCAAATCACTCAGTATACACGTATTACTTGTCTCAAGTGGTCCAGTGGTTTCACCCACCCCCGCTCACCCAGTACACATGTATTACCTATCCTTGGTGATCCAGTGGTTCCCCCACTACCTGATCACCCAGTATACACATATTACTTGTCCCTGGTGGTCTAGTGGTTACACCAACCCCATGATCGCCCAGTATACATATATTACTTGTTCTTGGTGATCCAGTGGTTCCCACACTCCTTTATCGCCCAATATACATGTATTACTTGTTCCTGGTGGTCCAGTTGTTTCACCAACTCCCTGATCACCCAGCACACATGTATTACCTATCCTTGGTGACCCAGTGGTTCCCCACACTCCCCGATCACCCAGTATACATGTATTACTTGTCCCTGGTGGTCCAGTGTTGTCACCCACCCAATCACCCAGTATACATGTATTGCCTATCCTTGGTGATCCAGTGGTTCCCCATACTCTCTGATCACCCAGTATACATGTATTACTTGTCCCTGGTGGTCCAGTGTTGTCACCCACCCCAATCACCCAGTATATATGTATTGCCTATCCTTGGTGATCCAGTGGATCCTCCCACTCCCCGAACACCCAGTATATATGTACTACTTGTCCCTGATGGTCCAGTGGTTTCACCCACCCACCCCATGATCACCCAGTATACATGTATTATCTGTCCTTGGTGAACCTGTGGTTCCCTCCACTCCCTGATCACCCAGTATACACACATTACCTGTCCTTGGTGATCCAGTGGTTCCCACCACTCTCCGATCGCCCAGTATACATGTGTTACTTGTCCCTAGTGGTCCAGTGATTTCACCCACCGATAACCCAGTATACATCTATTACGTGTCCTTGGTGATCCAGTGGTTCCTCAACTCCCCAATCACCCAGTATACACATATTACTTGTCCCTGATGGTCCAGTGGTTTCACACACACACACCCCCATCGCCATGTATACACGTATAACCTGTCCTTGGTGATCCAGTGGTTCCTCAACTCCCCAATTGCCCAGTATACATGTAGTACCTTGGTCCAGTGGTTTCACCAACCCCCCAATCACCCAATATATATGTATTATTTGTCCTTGGTGATCCAGTGATTCCCCCTCCTCGACTGCCCCCAGTCACTCAGTATACATGTAGTACCTGTCCCCATGGATCCAGTGGTTTCACCCACCCCCTGATCACCCAGTATACGTGTATTAAATGTCCTTGGTGATCCAGTGGTTCTCCCCACTCCCTAATCACTCAGTATAGATATATTACTTGTCGATGGTGGTCCAGTGGAATGACTCCCCGATCACCCAGTACACACATATTGCCTGTCCTTGGTGATCCAGTGGTTTCTCCCACTCCTCGAGCACCCAGTATACATGTATTATTTGTCTGTGGTGGTCCATTAATTTCACCCACTCCCCGATCACCTAGTATACACGTATTACCTGTCTTTGGTGATTCAATGGTTCTCCCCACTCCCCAGTCACTCAGTATACATGTATTACTTGTCCCTGGAGATCCAGTGGTTTCATCCCCCGATCACCTAGTATACACGTGATTACCTGTCTTTGGTGATCCAGTGGTTCTCCCCACTCCCCAGTCACTCAGTATACATGTATTACTTGTCCCTGGAGATCCAGTGGTTTCATCCCCCCCCCCGATCACCTAGTATACATGTATTGTCTGTCTTTGGTGATCCAGTGGTTCTCCCCACTCCCCAGTCACTCAGTATACATGTATTACTTGTCCCTGGAGATCCAGTGGTTTCATCCCCCCCCCGATCACCTAGTATACACGTATTACCTGTCTTTGGTGATCCAGTGGTTCTCCCCACTCCCCAGTCACTCAGTATACACGTATTACTTGTCCCTGGTGGTTCACTGGCTTCACCCACCCACCAGTCACCCAGTGTACACGTATTACGTGTCTTTGGTGATTCAGTGGTTCTTCCATCTCCCCGATTGCCCACTACACATGAAGTACTTGTCCCCAGTGGTCCAGTATACACTCAGTGTACACATATTACCTGTCTTAGGTGATCTAGTGGTTCTCCCCACTACCCGATCATCCAGTATACATGTATTACTTGTCCCTGGTAGTCCACTGGTTTCACCCACCCCCTGCTCACCCAGTATACACGTATTACCTGTCCTTCATGATCCAGTGGTTCCCCCCACTCCCTAATTGCTCCGTATACATGTGTTACCTGTCTCCGGTGGTCCAGTGGTTCCCTCCACCCCCGATCACCCAGTACACATGTATTGACTGTCCCTGGTGGTCCAGTGGTTCGCCCACTACCTAATCGCCCAGTATACATGTATTACCTGTCCCTGGTGGTCCAATGGTTTCACCCAACCCCCGATCACCCAGTATACACGTATTACCTGTCCCTTGCGGTCCAATGGTCCCTCCCACTCCCTGATCATACAGTATACACGTATTACCTGTCCCAGGTGGTCCAGTGGTTCCATCCACCCCCAATCACCCAGTATACATATATTACCTGTCCTTGGTGATCCTGTGGTTTGCCCACTCCCTGATTGCCCAGTATTCACTTATTACCTGTCCTTGGTGGTTCAATTGTTCCCCCATTCCCTGATCACCCAGTATATACACATTACCTGCCTTTGGTGGGCCAGTGGTTTCTCACCCATCCCACTGATGACTCAGTCAACTTGTATTACCTGTCCCTGGTGGTCCAGTGGTTCCTCCACCCCCCTGACCATTCCCACAGCCCCACCCATCAAGGACCCCCGCCACACCCCCTCACCCTGAGTGCCACCTGTGAATGCAGTATTCAGCACAGCCCTCCTTTCTCCTTCTTGTTTGGCCACTGTCTGACAGTTACAGAACGTGATCACATAGAGGGGGTGCTGGGTGGAAGTCCTCAGCGGGTAGTGGGGTGGGGGAAACCACTGGCTCATCAGGAACAGGAAAGACGAGTATACTGGGCAATTAAGGTGGTGGGGGGAACCACTGGACCACCAGGGACAGCTAATATGAGTATACTGGGTGATGGGGGGGATGGACCCACTGGACCACTAGGGACTTCTTTTTACTATTGACAGGGGTGTGAAGGCACTGCTGCATCCCATTATATGAGCCACAATGGGCAATACAAATAGCCCTTTAGCACCTTGCATGCCCACTGGGCTCGTCTGCATGCGCGGGCTGAATATGGCCCACATGGGATTTGGCGCTATCTTGTTTCAGGCAGCGCTGTCCCCTGTGGGCCATGTGCAGCCCTGGATTATGTTGTGGTAGTGTAGATTCACTTAGTGCTGCACTGACATGGACCAATTTTCAGTCAGATACCGCCACTCAGCAGTGAAGGCTATACGTCTGAATATCGCCATGGCAGAGGAGGGGGCCGCTTGCCCTGTTCTTTTAATATTGGGTCCCCAAAGTTTTCATATAACTCATGGGTTCTGTCCAGCACCCAGTCATAGAATAACCACCACATTTATTTTGAATCTTTGGAACTGAAGACTTTCAAAATGATTACTAAATTGATATCTAGACACTCAGATAAGGGTGTCATTCAAAATATGTTTGTGTCAAACAAAGCATGCGGAATGGACAGTAATTATGTTTGTGACCAAATGGATGGCAAGCGGTATCAGCATCAGTTTTGGAAACTTTGAACACTCAGCAGCACAGGTTAACAGTAGTACAGTAAGGTAACGATAAGATTAGGAAAGGAATTCATGTGATGATGCTAATGTCCGAGCCTGTTCTGTTCAGCACTGCTTGCTACTAGTGTGTTTACTGCCTCTCTTGCCATCCCCCATCACCAATGGTTCAGTCAGATCCGACACATTCAGAGGCTGCAGTCTCTTCGGCCCCGTTCACACTACAGACAATTTTGAAAACATTTTTGGATCCATTTTTAAAATTGTTTCAGCACTTACCATGCTTAAGCGTCCGCACTACTGAAAGCATGTTTAGAAACGGTTTATGATCCGTTTTTAGTGCATTCGCACTGTCTGGGTAAACGTGCCATCTCTGCTTTTGTCCGGCACTGCTTTAAGAGGACCTGCTTACCATCATGCATTGGCATTGCAGCAGATAACCGCAAGACAGACCTAAACGATTCAGGAGCTGTTCACACCACAGGTAAACATGCATCGATTGGAAAAATGGTTTTCCAATCGTGCTCAAGCCTACGTCCTACCAGGGCTTAAGCACGGTTCTTTAAACCGTGTCTGGATCCGTGTACAGTGCAAGCGCGATCCGTGCTACGGGGCTCTTGAAATGAATTAAGGCACTTAAACCGTTTCAAGAGCCCCAGTGCGAACAAGGCCTTAGATGTAACAGAAAACGTGAGGAGTTCACAGGGTTCAGTTCCACTGCATCATACAGTTACAGGACATAGATGTTTACAATACTCTCTGACCACAAGGTAAAGCCAGCCAGAGATCCTTACACGATTTACGTAATGGAAAATTAAAGCAAAGTCCTTTGCAGATTTTAATTCTCATTATTTTTTTTAGGTAACTGGGTAAGGTCCACTAGGCACAAGTGTCTGTTTTTAGGGGTGACCCGAGAGCACTGGGGAGGTTAAGTGACTTGCTCAGAGTCACGCAGTATGCAATTGGAGGTTGTGGGAATCAAACCCAGGTCTGTCTGCTGGATGTACCAACCTCATTCACAGCTCATTACTCTAACCTCTAGGCTATACTGCCAGGCTGTATGCTAGGTTATGCTACTGCCAGATCATTCTATCTTGTGCTTCCATTTTGGGTTGGGTTAAGCAATGGATGGTTCCAATACCATATGGTGCTAATGGTAAGAATGGGTTGTGCAGGAAGAGAAGTTTCTAAAGAAGATTGTTTAATGCAAAACCTTTTTTCATGTAACCAGAGTTCTTGTCCTTCGGATGAGACATGAAAACATAGTCCCTTTGTAACCCCCCTACAAATAGGGGTTCCTGAAAAGTCTTCCTTGAGCTGGCTTAAATGCTCACTGCCAGGCTGGTGTCCTGCATTTTAGCAGTTTAAATGTATTGCCAGAGAGTGCCTGTATAGCCTCTGTATACTGTCTCTATAAGAGCTGCCTGGATTGCAGTCATAAGTAATCTGAGAGGGAGCTCTGTTAGAAGATGTACTTGTTTGCTGATCATTTGTTAGAATAGTAATAATATTGCAGTTTGTTCTAACCTGCCTTCTTTGCAGCATGGACAGTTCTGTTTGTTTCCATCATCTTGGTCCTGGACTGTCAGAATGGGCCAATCAGTACATTTGGGACTCTAAAATGGAGCCTGTCTACAGGGGCTTGGTGGGGCCAAAACTTGTAAGAACTGTAGTTGTGGGCTTTTGGCGCCTAAAATAACCTGGAGGGAACACTTGTTGTGACTGACAGACAGATCAGCCAACCAAACCTTTTGAATCTTGGGGAAAGTCCCACACTGCTTGCAGTTTCAGTTAGATCTGAGTTGGGAAGTGAAGAAGTAACAGCTTGAGATAGTTTGAGCAGCAATCCATAGTGGATTCACACAGAAGAACTGTGGAAAGGCCTAAGTTTGGCCTGCATGCCTGCCTGCTGTTCCTGAGTGGAAACTTGTGCTTTTTTCGGACTGAATCCAAATTTGGAGAGCGAATTAAGCCACTGAATTGTGACCAGGCTTTAACCTGAAGAAGACCGAAGATTTGCTGAATGCGATCGGCCTGTGAGGACTTCCAGCTACCTCTGAACTCGCGGATTGTGCAGAGACTCTGTAATTGTGACCGGAGAGCCATTTGCCTGGTACAGTGGAATTTCCTTGCATGTGAATGTGCTGTGTGCTTATAGTGGGTCGTGATTTGGTTCCCCATTGTGTGTCTGAACTGTGTTTTGCTTGCTGGAGGCTGTATCCAGCTCCACGGACTGAATCCGTATCCATTTCCATTTGCGTGTACCCTGCTACACTGGCCCAGCCAGAATACCCGCTACGCAGAGAAAGTCATCGATGAGAGACCAGCCTGGGGATCTGCCCCCTGCTCAACGCCTTGAACAGGAATGACACCTCGGTGATTCGTGTGGGCCCTGCTTCTCCGGGCACTCCAGCTCAACAGCCTGCAGTCTCGATTTCGTCCTGCCTGTGTCCAGTATTCGGTATCATGAGTAAACATCAGGGTTGCACCCTGCAACAACAGCTAAATCTAAAAGTGTTGTCATCTGATTGTCTTGTTGCCTTTTCTTTCACGAACTGAGCCCTCCGGCTCCGGATTACAAATAGTGTGTGTTGTGCATGTTGCTTTCTTCCATCACAGGGCCCCAACCAGCTTCAACATTCCTGGCTAGCCCACCGTTTTCCTACCTGGGTACCCAGAGTGTGTGACTATGTAGGGACTCTGAACTGCATGCATAACTGTCTGATTAATATAGCTTTTAAGTCAATCAACCTGATTACACCCCTCCCTTGTTCAAGTCCCCCTGAATAAATCAGATTTAACTTTGCTTGCATTTAACCTGACTGTGGTTCCAGTTTGTGCCAAAAGTATTGTACTGTTGCTATTTGCTGTGCTTAACCTTGTTTTACAGGGGGTCCCCAGGGTCAAGGTAGAGGAACCAGCCCTGGTGGTAAGTGCAAACAGTGTGGGTAATTGTCTGGTGAATAAGGGTCATTGAGAAAGTAATTATTGTATATTGTTCAGGCCACTAGAAGAAGAGGGGGTTATAGAGTCGTAGATATGTGCAGTAAGCTTGACGACTAACAACTGACCTCACCTCCGGGTGGAGGCACCCGTTTCATTACACAGGCCCCTTAACCTGCTACTAGCCAAGCAGGCAGGGGTAGTAGCCCTTGGGATAGCGCTGCCTAGGGGTTACACCTTCTTCCCATTTCTGGTGGCTGCCCAGCTGAAAGTTAAAGATCTCATGGCACTTTATAAAAGTGTGAGGGACTAGTTGTCCTGCTGTCCTGGCCGTCATTTCCCTTCTCAGTAACTGAGGCTGTAATGCAGTATGGCTGGGTGTGTGGTATAAATGTGCATTATGGTTGCTGCGTGAACAACATGCCACACATACGGTCACCTGCTTTACCAGGATCTAATGCCTTGCTTTACCAAGTGCTTTGGGACACAGTGTGTAAGAAAGGCAGCCTATAAAACCCAGTTCTGTCCATAGCTATGAACCAGGCAGCACCACAGTGTGTACAGCTAGCTTTGAACATATAAAACAAGTGCCTGGAGAGTGCAGAATCAAATGAATAAGGCAGTAGATATGATACATGTAGAGTGAAAGACTGTTTCTCTAGTTGCTTTAAACATGTATTAGTCTGCATGTCCATATACAGTACTGTTCTGTAACAGTGCAGACCAGTGGATGAAGACCATGGAGCAGTAGCCCCGGGCAGAGTTTCAGAGCTCTTTAGAGACTGCAGAGAAGGCACCACAGGCTCTAGGACAAGTACTGCAGAAACAAACTGCTCTGCTTAGAGAGTCATTTTCAAGAAATATTTTTGTGGCTCTGTTTTTACATAGTATCTGACCATGTGCAGGCAGAATTTTGCTGCAAGGAGTGAAAACCACCTCAAATGTGGATGCTGAGATGATAGATGTAAACTCTGGCAATTTTACAAGCTCAAAAATGTATTCATTTAAATTTTTTTGAAGGGAAGAGGGACTAGTTTGCTGATGAAGGTACTGGACTGGTTGAAAATACATTTTTCAGATCTTTTGTTTGGCAAGATCGTAGATGTTCAGCGTGGTTGAGCCTTGTCTACCATCTGTGCTTCTAAGGCCTGTTTCATTGGCAGAATTTTTGGCTTTGTAAATACTGTAAATCAAAATAGCTGTCATTAGTGCTTGTTAGAAGAACATCCTGCAAGCTGTAATTATCTTTAAAAATGCCTGAAACTGCACAATGTGTATCAGGAAAAATGTTTTACTACTGTCTGTGCCTCAGGCTGTTTTCCCCCCTTTTTTAAATACCCCACTCTTGAGGTGTGCTTGATGAAATAGAGAGGAGACTGTCGTGTATCAGGTGGAAATATGAATGTGACTAGGTGCAGCAGTGCATTTACTGTTTGCAATTTAGGGTGACTGGACAGTCTAATCCAGATCCATAAACTAAATGCAGTCTTTGTCTGCTCTCTGCTATAGTATATGACAAAACTGTCCATTATCTAAAGCTTTAAATACCTCTTTCCAAATCAACTTCTTTGGCTTCTTATGGATTTTTACGACCAGTCTTCTGAACAGAATGAGGTCTATGGTTGCATAACTGAGACTTATTTTCCTTGTTAGGCATTTCAAGTAAATCCTTCCCCTTTAAGTATAATTATAGAATGGTTTATTTCCCCCTCCCGTTACTATAGATTTAAGCTGCTTTTCAGACTGGAGATCTGCTGTTTGGAAGTCACTTGCCGTGAGATACTGATGAGAAAGAGTCCATATGTGTGCTGGGGAAATGCATCTCAAGTGAAGAGTGTTATCACAGGCCCCAGGAGGTGAAGGTTCTTATTTTCAACATAAATGGCTTGCTATGATGAATTTTAAAAGCCATGATCTCGTTGGCGACAGTTCACTGGCAGCATAGGAGATATAAGAGTCAGTGTGTGTGTGTGTGTGTGTGTGTGTGTGTGTGTGTCCACATGTTTTATTCCTCAGGAGACACAGAGGGTCTGACATGTCAACCATATGCAGCAGTGCAAGTACATACCAATGCAACATATTCTTGTTTGACTGCCCTGTTTAAGTATCCAGTCTTTTTGTAATAGAAAACACAAAAGGAGCTTTTACTAAGCTCATGATCATTTTGTTTTTACCGTCTAAAAGGCGATCCCTCTAACTATTCAACTCCTCCTCCTCTTTCTAAGCAAGGTAATTGTATTTCTATGGTGTTAAATGCCAGAGGCTCTGAGCTCCTTACATGATCTAAAACAGTGCAAACTGTTATACAGAAATAAGAATGAAAACAGTGTATAAAGCTAGATTTAAAACTAACCAGATGCATAGCACAGATTATACAGATGGGTTTTTAGAAAAGATTTAAAAATATCAACCAAGAGGGTTGATTATTTGGAGGTAATGCACTGTAGAGCACTAGAACTGCAATTCCAAATGGTCTGTCACCTGAAGATTTAAAGGGAAAGTCCCGTCAACCTATTTTCTGTATACCTGTGTAGTTTGTAGACATGAATGTAACCCCCCTACAAATGGGGGTTCCCAAAAAGTCTTCCTTGAGCTGGCCTAAATGCTCACTGCCAGGCTGGTGTCCTGTGTTTTAGCAGTTCAAATGTATTGCCAGAGAGTGCCTGTAAAACCTCCGTGTACTGTCTCTTTAAGAGCTGCCTAGATTGCAGTCATAATTAATCTGGGAGGGGGTCTGAGTGTTTCTATGCTTGAGGTCCCCCGGTCACCAGATAATTACTCCATTCGGCATCGCTGTTAGTGCAGAGGAGCTCTGTTGAGTTGTAGTTATTTGCTGATTATCCATTAGAATAGTAATGATATTGTAGTTTGTCTAACCTGCCTTCTATGCAGCATGGACCTTAAGTATTGCACCATTGTTTTGGTTTTGGACTGTCAGTCAGCACCAAGCAATATCTTTGGGGACTCTAAGATTGGAGCCTGTCCCCAGGGGTCTTGTGGGAGCAAAATTCTGTAGAAATTGTAGTTTTTGCATTTTGGGGCCAAAACAGACCTGGAGGGGGAGCTCTTGAACTGACTGACAGATAGATCAGCCAACCGAACCTTTTGGATCCTGGGGAAAGTCCCAGACTGCTTGCAGCTAGAGCAAGTCTGAACTGGGAAGTGAAAGTGGTAACAGCTTGAGTGATTCAAGCAGCAGCTCCTGTGTAATTCGCACAGGAGAACTGTGAAAGGGCTGAGTTTTGGCCTGCCTGTTTGCCTGCTGTCCCTGAGAGGGAAAATAGAGCTTATTCGAACTGAATCTGAATTGTGAGGATGATTTAAGCCACAGAACTGTGACCAGGCTTTAACCTGAAGAAGACCAAAGATTTGCTGAATACAATCGGCCTGTCAGGATTTCCAGCCACCTTTGAACTGCGGTTTGTGCAGAGACTCTGTAATTGCAACGGATAGCAATCTGCCTGGTACAGTAGAATTCTTACATGTAAATGTGCTGTGTGCTGTTAGTGGTTGTGATTTAGTTCCCACTGTGTGCTGAACTGTGTTCTGCTTGTTGGAGGCTGCATCCAGCTCCAACGGACTAAATCCGTTGCATCTCCATTTGGCCTGGGCCTTGCCACACTGGCCCAGCCAGACTACCCGCTACACAGAGAAAGCCATCGACAAGAGACCTGCCTGGGAATCAGCCCCCTGCTCAACGCCTTGAACAGGAACGACGCCTCAGTGATTCGTGTGGGCCCTGCTTCTCCTGGCACTCCAGCTCAACAACCTGCAGTCTCAATTTCATCCTGCCTGTGTCCTATATTGGGTATCATGAGTAAACATCAGGGTAGATCCCTGCAACAACAGCTAAATCTAAAGTGTTGTCATCTGATTGCTTTGTTGTCTTTTCCTTCATGAACTGAGCTCTCCGGCTCCGGATTACAAATAGTGTGTGTTGTGCATGTTGCTTTCTTCCATCACAGGGCCCCAACCAGCTGCAAGCTGGCCTACCCCAGGCAATGGTCCTGGCTAGCCCACCTTTTTCCTACCTGGGTACCCAGAGTGTGTGACTGTGTAGGGAGTCTGAAGTGCATGCATAACTGTCTGATTGATTTAGTCTTTAAGCCAATCAACCTGATTACGCCCCTCCCTTTTTCAAGTCCCCTGAATAAATCAGATCTAACTCTTTTTGCATTTAACCTGACTGTGGTTCCAGTTTGTGCCAAGAGTACTGTACTGTTGCTATTTGCTGTGCATAACCTTGTTTTACAGGGGGTCTCCAGGGTCGAGCTAGAGGAACCAGCACTGGTGGTAAGTGCAAACAGTGTGGGTAATTGCATGGTGAATAAGGGTCATTGTGAAAGTGATTATTGTATATTGTTCAGGCCACTAGAAGGGAAAGAAGGGGGTTACAGTGTCCCAGAGGACTGTGCTCAGGTTAGCTTGACCACTAACAACCCTGACCTCGGATGGAGGCAACGTTCTTAGCAATTCCATGCCCTGTAATCGCTACCAGCCAAGCAGGCAGGTAGCCCTTGGGATAGCGCACTAGGGGTTACATGAACAATGATTCCATCTCTTGCACCCCCCCTAAATTTATCCTAATTTAAAAAACAATGAGGTTGCTTTACTCTGTTTTGCCGTTTGTCTCCATTGCAAAGGTAGTGACCCCACACATAACCAATTTAGCATCCATGATTTAACTCATTTACTTGGCTTTCTACAGAGATACTAGCAATGCTGCAGCAGATGTGGACATGTTTGTGTTTGCAGAGCCTTTGTACTGCTGCCAATTCTTTAGCTCTTATTTCGTAGTTGCTTGGTTTGGAAAAGAGCATTGCAAAATATATTGTAAAAAAAATATCTGTACATTGCTTAATAATCTGACCTTTTTGGTAAGTGTACAAAACAGGTGCATTTTTTTCAGAATGCTAATTTAACATCAATGTATATTTTTTCCATACACATTTTATCACCTCCTTACTGGGGGGCTGGCAGGGGCTCCAGCTCCTCCCTCGGAGGGGCTCATTCTCTGGCCCTGGCATCCCACACCAGTCCTACAGGAATTCCCCACGGGTCCCCCTCCCCCCCCGTGGCAGGGCTGGGGGTGATGAGCAATGACTTTTCCCCCCCTCCCCAGAACACTCACATCGAGAATCTGGGGAGGCCGGTGCCGGTGCAGTCGGCCATCATGGAGCCTGCCAGCTCCATTTTCCGGTTTTCTTCTCTTCTCCTTGCCGTGGTCACTCAAGCGCATGTGGAGGGATGCGCACGCAGTGAGCCGTGGCACCTCCCTACTCTAACCGCTCACCATCTGCACTACCCTCGGGCCTTCACCCGGGGACAGCCCTGCAGTGGGAGCAACTCCCTGGGAGAAGAGAGCTGCCTTGCAGCCGCTCAATCTAGCTCCCACCCCCCCCACCAACCCCGGCGACCCAGGCTTGCTGCCGAACATGGGTCGCCAACGCAGCATGAGATGTGGCGTCCAGCCCCTCAACTCCCAGCACCACCATGCCAGCCTACATCAATGCATTTTTGCAAGCGTGTAGGTGGGGCTTATAAACTGTGTGTATGTGGAGGGATGTCCAGTAAGAAATCACAGTTCTTGCAATAACCAAATGACTATAAATGGAAATCACAACTTCAAATAATGTTTTATTAGACTACCAACATGCCGCAGGGGTGGGGTTATGACAGTTAACCCTCCCCATCAACGCCCCAGTTCCATGCCACTAAAGCCTCCATGCTATTATGTTAAAGCTATTCTAATGGTTCAAACATCTGGTTATTGCCACTACAGTCTTTAAACATGGGTTATGTTGCAACAATAGCCCATTACATAACTTTGGTGTGTCTCAGAGCACAATTACTATGGGCTACAGGCTAGCACTAAGGAGATATGATCCATGTTGTACACTGAGCTCAGAAAGCTGTACTTTTACCCAATCTCTGACATAGGAAGGCAATTGTAGTGTCAGTGGCTCAGTAGGTAGCACACTCGCCTCTGAGGCCTGGAGATCAGAGGGCTGTGGGCTCAGTTCCCACATCTGGCACTTGGATTAATATCCCAATACTGACACTGTGGTGCAGCATGAGAGGGGTGCTGCACTTCTGAAGTGCTGTCTTTCGGATGAGACGTTAAACCGAGGTCCCATCTGCCTGGATTGGTGGTAGTTCAGGTAGATGTTAAAGATTCCCATGGCACTTATCGAAAAGAGTAGGGGTATTTTTATTTAAAAACAAAACATATGTACAAACTTTTTCAGAAACAAAACAAAAATACAGCAATAATACAAATGTCAAAACCAGAAAACCATCAAATATGTGAAAAAATACAATAAAGAAAACATCTCATAAGCAAATAACACAGTGAATCAAAAGAAATTCCAATATCGCTCCCATATGCCTGTCTTAAGAGATTTTCTTTCTTTCTCTTTGAAGTAATCAAGGTAATTCAATATTTTTGTAAATAATTCATCAGGGGTGAGGTAACGCTGCTGAAATAAAAAACAACATCTAATCTGCCACACCCAGTACAATATTACAACTGCCATTATGTTCAAAGTACTAGGATTGCAAGATGCCCAAGTATCTGGAAAAAGACCAAAGAAAAGAGCTTTCTGATCCCAGTGGCACCATACCTTGTTCCAAAAATGTCGACGCCACAAAAACCAGAAACGAAGAATAAATGGGCAAGAAAAATATAAATGAGACATTGTCTCTACCGTATCTGGACAAGAATCACGGAAACAATATCTGTCAGCTATTTGCTTGTGTTTCAAGTTACTGCGTACATTAATTCTACCGTGGACTCCTAACCAACTAACATCCCACATTGTGATAGGGATCCGTGGATCAATTAAGCGATTACCAATTTGTGTCCGTTCTGGTAATGTAAAGTCTGGAAAAATGTCTTCGGTAAAGTGAGATGTAATAATATGTGTATATAACTGTTTTCTAGTGAGGGTTTTGATCATCTGTACTGTTATATGCCATGTCTTTAACATATCAAACGTTATCATCCAATCTGGAGATAAAACATAACGTCTTTTGTTTTTATGTAGAAAAATACCTACAGTCCATTCCTGAAAAATTTCAGTGAGGGACATATGCACAAAGGGGATCCAAAGTTTCAGAGATTCCGTAACCAAAGGTTTCAAATTGGTAATAAAAAAAATAGAAAAAAAGAATACTATTGGGTGAATCATAGTCACACCTCCCTGACGATAGGACTGTAATAAAACATTACGTTTAATGGGATTTAAACGACTACCCCAAAAACAAGAAAAGAAACGACTAAGGAGAGGGACGAAAAAACATTTGGGCAACAGAAAAACATGTGTTACATGTAAAAAAATGGGTAGTAAACAGGTCTTAATCAAAAAAATACGTTTCTTTTTGCCTAGATACCATTTATTCCATTTACATATCCTTTCCCTGCCTTTGTTTATACACAGCTCCGATTATATTTGGCCATATCTGGAATACCAAAATAAAGTCCTAATAATTTATGCGGAGTATCCACTAATTGAATACCAGCAATCGAGCCTACAGTTGTGATAGACACAGTGAGATTAAAGCATACACTTTTTTGTAAATTTAACCGAGAGCCAATAACTGATAAAAAAATGGGTAATACTGTACATAGTAAGTGCCCTATCGGACCGTAGGGACAAGAACACATAAGTCATCTGCATAACAGATTACTTTTGGAATAGTTTTATCATGAAGGCCTAGAAGTCTTGGGGATTTGGAAAGAAGTCGAATTATAGGGTCTAGGCGATAACAAATAATAAAGGGCTTAAGGGCAACCTTGCGCACCCCCTGCGAGGATTAGCAACAGGGAACCAATTCTACCATTAACATATGGTCTTACATAAGCTAAGGGAATAGCATAAACAAGCCAATTAATAAAAGGACTCGAAACCCATAAGCATTAAGTGTTAACCAAATAAATTTTTGAGAAATACGGTCAAAAGCTTTGAGAGGTCAAAATTAAATAAATAACCGTTAAGGGCATCTTGTTGACCTTGGGAAAATAATTCCTAAGTAAAAGCAAAGCATCATGAATAGATCTGCCAGTGACTGAACAATATTGGGATGGGGAGAGTACTGACGGTAAAAGTTTAGACAGTCGATTCCCTAACAATTTAGAAAAAATCTTGTAATCAGTATTAAGTAATGTGATCGGTCTCCAATTTGTCAGGTCACATCGATCACCTTTTTTATAGAGAAATAGCATTAACCCTTCATACATCTGGTTAGTCAGTCGGTCTTCCTGCAGAAAGGCATTAAAAATAGCTAGTAACTGACTTGGCATATATTGCCATAAAGATTTATAAATTTCCGCTGAAAGACCATCTGACCCAGGAGCTACCCTATCTTTAAAACTAAAAATAACCTGTCTCACTTCCTCAGAGGTAAAAGGTGCCAGAAGTTCAGACTTCTGTGATGTTGTTATAGTCGGTACATCCAACGCCTGTAACAGAAGTTCCATATCAGGTGATTCAACAACAGGGTCTCAAAAGTTGTTTTGATAAAAATGTTACATATTTCATGAGATTGTTTTGTCCAGTAAGTACAGGTGTTGATCATCACGCAATTGGGTATTTTTTTTACTATGAAATTTGTCAGTAGCTAGTTCAAAGGGGTTAAATTGATACTGTGTCCCAGTAGTATGATATTTTTGTTCAAAGAGAATAGTTTTTTGTCTGTCATATTGTTCTTTAGCCAGAGCAATTTTAACTTCCTTAATACGGGCTGAACAATCAACATTATATATATGGGATTTAGAAAACAATTCCAACAGTTCAGCCCTTAAAAAACTTGCAGTACGGTGTCGTGTGTCAGCTAGAAACTTAGCATAGTATTTAAAGTAAGAAATCACATAGTTTTTAGTGTCAGTCCACCAGTCTATTATAGAATCGTAAAGAATCTCCACAGAGATACGGTCTGTAATTAGGTTCTGAAACCCTTTAAGAAACTTAGGAAGAGATAGCAAGGATGAGCTTACTCTCCAAGTCCCCGGACCCTGTGCTATAGTCTCTCCTAACGGTATTCGTAGACCTATTAAATGGTGGTCCGAGGTAGCCATAGGTGTAGTAATACCAGTCGCAACCTTAACAGTCTGAGAACAAAACCAAAAGTCTATTCTGGAGGTCAATTTTCCTTTTGAAAAGGTAGGTAACCGGGATTGGGCCAATATATCAAGTAGATGTGTCTCTTTAATAATGGTATTTAAAACAGACGTATCACAATAGGTTTTCTTAGTAGGGGGGATGTCCAAGCTGGTATTAAAATCACCACCCCATAAAATAGTTCGGTTAGTAAATAAAAATGGTTTGATCAAACGGAAAAGCTGAACTCTGGTAGCTTTTTGTTGTGGTGCATAGATATTAATAAGTCGATATGGGGAATTATACCATAATAGATCCAAAATTAATACTCTTCCGGGAACTAAATCTACCATTTTTTGCAAAAGGAAAATTGAAGAACAAAAACAAAAGCCCACACCAGAACATAAATCCTGCCCTACAGACCAATAAGAGGGCCCTAAACCCCAGTTCCGTGAGGCAGTTGTGACTTCCTCCGCTGTATACAACCTAATGTCTTGCAGCAAGTAAATATCATAATTTAAACTTTGTAATGCTGAAAAGGTTGCAGTGCGCTTATATGGAGACCGAATACTATTAACATTAAGACTGGCCAGTCGTAAAAAGGACATAAGCAAAGGGAAAAAGGTAAACCACAGATAGCACTAACACTTCATTTCTTTTTCCTGTTCTGACTGACTTTTCCGTACAGGAATCCCAGAAGTAGTAGTTAATGGCACGAGGCAGCCGTGGAAGGTTGGGAAAGAGAAGAGTCATCTAAGTCCTCTTCTTCCATAGCATCGCCAACTTTGTAACGGGTCATAGGGATTTGAGACTGGGATGGGAGGCATAGTTAGTGGGTCTACCTGTTTGGTAGAGCGAAGACAGCGAGTTGTCGGCGGGGAGGTTTGAATGATCCCGAGCCTTACATCTTCACTTAACTGGAAGAGAAGTGGTAGGTCCACAATCGGGCTGGAAAAACAGAAGTGGTGGGCAGCTGACTGCACAACCAAAATCTCCATAGATTCGGGGTTGGGGTCAACTATATCTGTAAACTCTCAGAAGGAGGAGAAACTTCACAGACTGAGGTAATCAAGTGGAGAGGCCTATAACTGTGTTCCCCCATAGTGCACAGAAAATCGAGGGGGGTGTGTGCAGTAGCCATGATTTGGCTATATATGAATCATGCTCCGTGTAATCCGTAGTATTATGGGCCCATGGACAAGTTTCAAAATGTGGGAAGAATCACCACATAAGTTACAAGTAGGTGGTACCGCAAGATAGCAACTGAATAACCTAGCAGACCACAAGAAGCACATTTCAACTGTTCACAGTCGGAACTTAAATGGGATAACGAACCTATTCTGTAATAAGAACGTGGCTGACCAGGATAAACAATACACCTCGGTCCCTGCCTAGATAGAAACAATTAGGGAGGTGTTGTACCCTGCTTCAGTGATTTTAAGTTGTACAGTAAACTTCCACCCTCCTGTCCAAAACCCATTGTCATCTATGACTGCATGTGGAACACCAGTTACTGTACAACGTTGTTTCAACTAATATACAATATCTAGTACATTAACTCCTTCATTTCAAAGAGAACAGTTACAACTTTAGCCGCTGGTCTGGTAAGAGGAATAACAATAAAATGTTTCCAAACTGAGTCCATCCGGCAGTATAATAAGCTGCCCAAAATTTATCTAATAATGCAGCAGTTCTGAATGAGATATCAAAGTTACGATCTCCTGAGGTATGAATAAAGGCATAAACATCAGCAGGGCGTAATCCCTAGAGAGTCAATTAGTAGAGATTTGCCACATAATGACGGTCAGGGGAAGTTCTAGGCCTCCTTTATAGTGAATTCGGCAACAAAACGCTTTCTGGCTGGTATGTCCTTATTTTTAAAGAGGAGGCATAACTTACTGGTTTAAAGGCTGGTTTGTTGGGGGAGAGGTGAGTCAGAGGAACAGTACCTTTAACAGCTGTAGAGTCCCGATCAATACACCGGTCTTGTGGCATAGGTCCGATGCTGTAGTGTCCAGAATCTCTGTGTCCGTGTTGTCTGGCGCTTTGATTCTTCCATCGACGTTCTCTGTGGTGCAAAGGTCCATTTCGCTGGAAAACATCAGGGCTCCTGGATTCAGCCGAGAAGTGGAAGTGACACGGTGTTCCGGTCCGCCAACAAAATTGGTCCTCCATCAACAGTGTACCCGAAAAGTCCTCCTGGTTCAAGAAGCTGTTCCTGGCAACGGGATCGACGGATCTGGTATCCATGCCTCGGGGTCTGTATCCAACCTGCCGCCTGCAGTGCTCTTTCAGGGACCAAGCAGCAAAACGGCTGAAAAGGGAAAGAATCCCCATCCATTTCTTGAACGCCAGCAATATCACCTTGCAGGTCAGCAGTGTTTGTCTTTACACTTTTTTGCCATATTAGAGCAAACTGTCCCAGTTCTAAACCTTCCGTTTCTTATCCTCCTTAGCAGCTATATTCATTAAGGCATTGGTCTCACCTATATCAGTGAATAAGTCAGACTGGGGTAACTCTTCATTTACCACTGCAGAATCATATTGTAACTCCTTTGCTGAAGAAAAAGCAACCTCCTCAAGTGTTGCATTGGGTATCTGAGGACCATCGTCTACCACCTCCACTCCTGCCCGGTGACTGAGACATTCTGAACCGAGTCCAGATGTCTCATGGGAAGGGTTCCCCACCCCTCAGAGTAGGGAAATTTCCCCGGTGTCCTGGCCAAATTTCCGTCATTTACTAAAAATACCACCAACAGCTTAATCTGGTTCAAGGTCAATTAGCATTCATCTGTATCCCCCTCCCCAGGTCATGCCTGAAAATAGGCAGGATTTGTCTAGTGCACTTACCCGGTCAACAAAAGCTAAATAAATAAGAGAGGCAGATCCCAGTGTCTGTGTACGTTCATGATTAATGAGCCCCATCTGAAGTAGAAGTGAGTCTTTTTTTTTCCCCATCTCTGACTATATTTCTGCTAATTTATTCATCTTATCCTTTCATGGAAAGCAGAGAACATGGCAGGGTTTCCCTTCATTCATTTTTTTGACAGCATAAGTAAAGCACATTAGAATAAGTGTTCAGGCTCTAAAAATGGACATGAATTCCTCATTTAACCATCGAGAAATTTCTGGTTCTGAACGTTTTGATTTAGCTAATCCTTATACCAGTTATTAGTCGCATAATTCTGGATTTTGAATTGATTTTTGGATTAGGGCAAATAATAAGTTGCCTGTTCGGGAGGCTTATGATTTCAATCTTTTGTGTTTGAAATAGCACATTTCTACTTGTAGAGGCACAGTAATTTCATCACCTTTTTCCATTTTTTGTCAGTGCATCAGTTTTCACTGTAGCCAACACCCAGAGCCAACATTTCTAGTCCAAGCCCACACAAAACAGGTGAAGGATAACACCCCCCCCTTCCAAAAAAGTGAGTCCTTACACATGGTGCACTTTTTCAATGCAGGAAGTATTGTTATATACTAATTTTGGCATTTGTCTCTTTAAGAGCTTTTTAAATGAAAATCTGCTTGGATGACCCCTAGCTCTCCCATTCTGTGTAGCTGAGCATGTGATTTGAATCAGATGTAGAGGAGTGGGTTTATCCGAAGTGCTGCAGGCAAGCAGTGTTACGGATGGAAGGAATGAACAGAAACTGCCACAGGCGTGGCCCTCACTGCTTCACTTACAGATCTCTTTTTTTATATTTATCGTTTCTGTAATGTTAGTTTTGGCTTCATAGGTGGCTCTGGTGGCCCATCATTGGCTCTGTGTATTTTGGAGAGATAGAAGTGAGATATACAGTCCCCCCCCCCCCAATAAACACAAAGTAAAGCTTCCTTACAAAACTGGGGTTATAGCCCAAGAGGAAATCTTTCTTATTTGTCAGTGGTGACCTTGGATTAAATTGTCAAGCTCTGTCCTGACACTGTAATTGGATGTCATTCTTAGATCCCATATTTTCTCTGTTGCTTTGCAGTTGTATTGCTTAGAGAAGCTGGTACTAACATTTTAAAAAAGTATAAACAACTGTGTTTATGTCAGTCACATTTAAGCTGATTTTTAGGTTGTTGTCTTTACAGTGCAACTCAATAGTATTGGCCTTTTAGAGCTGGACAGTCAGGCTGGCGACAGCACATTATACTACCAAGCAGGAGACTCCCAGTCATGGCCCGTACTTGCAGCATCTATGATGAGACATCAGGAGTTATGCTGAGCCCTACAGGTTGCCCCCTTCGTCCAGGGTAAGCAGGTGGATGTGGCATCAGTGCATTACTGCCCCTGGTGGTCCAGGGAAGCAGTGCTGCTGCCCGTACTTGCAGCATCTATGATGAGACATCAGGAGTTATGCTGAGCCCTACAACTCTCTCTCCCTTCGTCCAGGATAAGCAGATGGATATGGCATCAGTGCATTACTGCCCCTGGCGGTCCAGGGGAGCAGTGCTGCTGCACAGTGCAGTGCTGAGTGGATGGGGCACTGGCAGGATGCTTACACTGAGCTCTGATGTTCTAGGGGCTTAACTGGGGGACAGCAGTCCTCTGTACATGTTTCAGCT
The DNA here is from genome assembly GCA_016271365.2 of Neoceratodus forsteri. Taxonomy (NCBI): domain Eukaryota; kingdom Metazoa; phylum Chordata; order Ceratodontiformes; family Ceratodontidae; genus Neoceratodus; species Neoceratodus forsteri. The sequence goes on along the minus strand of CM057453.1, from coordinate 1,475,958,690 downwards.
CAGTTCATTCCCTGACTTCCATACCCCAGATCTATACATTGAATGTTTCTGCACTGGTTATGGCAGCCTGGTAGGGTCCTGCTACAAATCAAAAGTTGCTGGTTTGCTGGTGTGAGGAAGTGAGAGGACAGTCTGATTGCTGGGTCCCAGGCTTGATGGCAGTCAAATCAGAGGAAGGCTCAAAAAGTGCAAGTTAAAAAAATCATTAATCTTTTAAATATTTCACATTGACTCAAATTCCACTGTATGTGTCAAACTTAAATTGTTGTCAACATCTGATCTCACAATTACTGCACCTGTGTCATCACAATCTATATAATAACATACTGTAGTATTGAGATGATGGAACTGACTTAGGGTCCGTCTTGTTGCCCTTTCTGTCTCATGGCAGAGACCATACCCAATTTGAGAATGGACACACATCCAAGATATAGCCAGAATGTTACCCCTACTCATGCTGTGTAACCCTCAATGCCATTCTCTTTCATGACTTAGTTTAATCCTACTTTGAAAGCCTGAACAGTGCTAACTTCCACAACCTTACTGGGTAGGCTGTTCTTATATTGTTTACCCTCTTCATGAAGTAATGTTTTTTAATGCTTCTATGTACCCCACCCCCACCTTAGTTTCAGTGTATATCCTCTGGTTCTGCTTGCACCCACTAGCTCAAACATCTGTGTAAACGCCACCCTTTCTATCTCTTTTAGTATTGCAGCAATGTGATCATGTTTCCTCTTAGCCTTAAAGGAAAAATTCATGTTAAGCAACAGACATAGTTTGTAGGCTTATGAAACACTCTTTCAAATGAGGTATTGGGCTCACGTGTAGCTAGAAGCACTCCAGAGATATAGACAACTAAGTCTGTTCAACATTGATACTGCATTACAGCCATGTTCAGAACATTGTGAGGTCATTGAGGAACAAGCTGTGCTTGGTTTAGTTGGGCACAGCTTCTTCCTCGATGACATTGCAGTGTTCTTAAAATGGCTGCAATATAGTCTGAATATTGAACAGACTCAGTCATCTATAGCTCTGGACTGCTTCCATCTATGGGCGAGCCCACACGTCATTTAAAAGATCTTTTCATGGGCTTTCAAACTATGATGTCCACTGGATATGAATGTGTCCTTTTAATTCTATAGGCTGAATAATTTCAGTAAGTCCAATCTCTCCTCTTAGCTCCTGCCCCCTAAGCTGCTTACATCTAGCTTAGTGTCCCTGTGCTGGACCCTTCCAGCCTCTAAAGTGTCCTTTCTGCAGTGTTCCAGGTGTGGTCTAACTAAGGCCTTATACGGGGGGGGGGCACCTGCATTGGACTGCTCCTTACCCCCTCCTAATACAACCCAACACAGAGGAAAATGTATGGAAAACCATATACAGTAAAGCTATGTTTCCACTTGAGGAGTGAGTTGACATCACCCTCGAACATCGTAGACGCAGGTATGATAGCAGCTCTGACTCCTTCTTAGTGGGTACCTGTCACCGCTAGCGCAGTGGCTGCCTGCATGCCCTCTCACCCTGGGTTGTCAGTACCTTTATATTATCCAAAGGTCAAAGGCTGCAGGTGCTCCTGAAACTATCTCGCTTTCCTGCTGCCCTCCCTCCCCATTGCTCTGTATTGTTCAGGCTCTTGCTCCTCCCTCACCCTCACTATCTCCCCTGAGTGACTGCTGTCTCTCCTCCTGCTAATCCTCCCATACACCCCTCCTTTAGGAGGGGGCAGTATGGCACAGTGGTCTAAGGCTCTGAGCTGCAAATCTGGAGACCTGGGTTTGAATCACACAGCCCCCACTTGCATACTGTGTGACCCTGAACAATTCACTTAACTTCCTTGTACTCCCAGGTCACACCTGGAATCAAGCTTCAGCTTAGTGTGCCTCTCCTGGTTAAACAATTTCCCCTTTCCCTTTAACCCCTCCCTTCTCATCAAATTGCAGCTACTATATCCAACCCCCAAATCATCTATCAAGTGCAAATTCTCTCTCCAGCTACCCTGCATCACTTATCATTGTCTCAACCCTCTGTAAGCTCTGACTCCTTGCATATAACCCTGCTTAAGTGTGATCTTCCTCCAAGGAATCCCCAGTCATTGCCTGGTTTTAAAAGCACCATTCTCATATAACTCTAAATTGCTAGCTACAGCCTCTCAAGTGCTTACTTCTAAAACCTGGTGAGTTTGTTCTCACTCTGGCAAACACCTCACTGTTTTCACAACCGCAGTACAAATTCACTCTGTTACTACACTTTCCTCTGTCCAACCAGGAGAATTCACACTCTCTCCCACTACCCAAATGCAAACCTTAACTACTAACCCACCTAAACCACAAAATGTCTAACCTACACATCTGGCTGCTTGCACTCATCCTCCTTCCCGCTCTACTCTCCCTCCCTCCCTCTTCCAATTACCCATACTCCACTAACTCCTCGGATGCAATCTCCATGCTTCTAACTCCCACTATATCCCTTCTCTCCCCCCTATGCCTTCAACAACCATCTGAGATCCTTACCCTCAACCAGCTCACTCTGTCCTCACAATGTCCAGCCCCCACCCTAGGGTGTAGACAGGCATACTCACTGTACACATGTGTGTATAGTTTTGTTGAGTGCCTGTCACAAACCATGTGCCTTTCTGTTAACATTTTTATTCTAATCTGTAGTATTAGGGTTAGTGTAGGCCACTGAGGAGTCTCTCGGTTTAAACTTCTGTTGTTTAGGAGACAGATACATGTATAATCTCTTTAGAGGACTCATCTGACATACAATCTGACTTGTTTGGAATGGGGTACCATTTGGAGGGGATGTGTACATTTTTAAATGGGGTGTGTAACTCTTGGAGATTATGTGTACAAAACATAAATTTCTGGCTACACCCCTGCCCCCACCCACCCCACTCCTCCACATGACAGCCTTCTGTTCCCTTCTCTCAGCATGGAACTCATCCACAGGCTCCACCTCACCCTCTGTTACACACCTACTCTCAAACGTATTCTCCACAGGCGGTTAAAACCATACAAATCTACCTACAAACTCTTCTTCCTGTATCTACTCCTCCTACTAGCTGGTGATATCCACCAAAACTCAGGACTTACCTCTCAACCTTCCCCATCCCTGAAAGGCCTTTCCATGTACCAGCTCAATGCCAGGAGCCTACTACCTAAGACTGACCTCCTAAGAGTGTGGGTGTCGCAACACTCTCCGACATACTCTGCATTATGGAATCTTGGCTATCGTGCAGAAAATCAGACTCCCTGCTCTCACTATCAGGCTACCATCTCCTCCAGCAACACCGCTCAAAGCATGGAGGTGAGGTTGCAATCTACCTCTGTCAAAGCATACCAGTCTCACTCATGACAAGCGAGGTAGTCCCAAGGCACACAAGCTCCTCCTGATTAAACTGCTACCCCCTCCTCTCTCCCCATCTTCATTGGTGTATTATACTATTCACCCCAAACTTCCCCCACCTCTGTGGTCAACACCATCTCCTCCCTAGCATCCACTGCCAGCTCAGGCGAACTCATCCTACTCAGTGACTTAAACTTGGACTGGGCCTCTTCTGCCCTAAAATCCACCACACAAGCAAGCAGAGTCACTAAACCTCTACCAACTCATAAAGAAACCCACCAGACCCAACCCACCCCCCCAAAACCACACCCTCCTTGACTGGATCCTGGCCTCACATCCCCACGGATCTCAACCGCTGGTAAACTCCCTGACATATTCAGTGACCATCTAATGACTTACTATATATATAAATTACAGTTACCCTGCTCTCCCACAACCTACTGTTGGATTTGTTCCTTACGCTCCCTAAACACCTCAAATCTCTAGCATGACCTTGCCTCCTCCAATTGGACCCTTTTCTACTCCTCTAATGATGTTAACACTGCCCTCTCCCTCTTCTGCCACACATTTAACAAAATCTGGAACACTCATGCCCCCCACGTCACTGCAGGATGACACACTTCCGCCATCCTTGGTTATCAGCTGATATCATCAAGCTCTGTAACACTTGCAACTGTGCATGGGCTTGCTACAAAGCGTCCTTTTCCCCAAATGATCGCTCTATTTACAGAGCTCTGAGAAATGCGTGCACCAAAGCAATTAGGACAGCTAAATCCCTCTATTTCAAGAACACTCTACAGGAAAACCTTAACTCCCCTCATAAATTCTGGCAGACACTCACTTTCCTCCTTAACCCACCTATCAAATTCCTCCTCCCCCCTCCTCATTGACAACAAATTAGTCTCAGACTCTCTCATCATTGCTTCCACCTTAGAGAAATTTTTTACCACCTGTGCCCAACCCTCCACCCCTACCAACCCCCCACTCCTCTGCACACCGGTCCAACTCCAAAGACCCCTGCTAACCACCCATATCTCTGTGAACTACTCCAATTCTGAATACTTTTCATGTCTCCCCTATCACTGCTCATGAGGTGCTTCGTGCCTTTAAATCACTGAAACCTTGCAAATCCAGCCCCAATGGACTCGACCCTCTCCTACTTGAGATTTCAGCCCCAGCCATTGCCCATCCCGTCTCACCTGCTTAACCTCTCTCTCACACTAGGCACAGTACCTCAGGCCTTGAAATCTGCAAAAGTGATCCCCCTCCACAAAGGGGGTGATCGCTCCTCACCAGGTAACTATCGCCCGCTCTCCCTCCTCCCTGTTCTAGCCAAGCTCCAAGAGTACCTTGTTCTTACTAGGCTCACCCACTTCCTCACCTCTGATTTCCTGTCTCCCTACCAGGTGGGCTTCCAGAAAAACCACTCAACTGTCTCCTCCGTCCTGTGGGTCACAGATGCTATTTTTATAGACATGGATAAATGCCACTTCACCTTAGCTATTTCCATAGACCTAGCCAAGGCCTTCGATTCTGTCTCCCATCCTCTCATACTCACTAAACTAGAACTCACCAGTCTCTCCCCTCTGTCAGTCAAATGGTTCAATTCCTACCTCTCTGGTTGCTCCCAATGTGTCCAGGTGGGCTACGTACTCTTCCCCCTCCAATCCTAGCAGGTGTACCTCAAGGCTCCATTCTTGGTCTCATCCTCTTTTCCATCTTTCTTAATGATCTCCCTGTTGTATACTGTTCCTCCAAAATGTACCCTTATGCTGCTGACACTATCCTCTATACATCTGGCCCATCTGCCCCCAAGGTGACCGCCCAGCTGTAAACTAAGTTCACTCACTTCTTGAATTGGTTCCAAACTAACCAACTCTAGGTAAATACTACTAAAACTGTCTCCATGATTTTCGGCACTCACCAAAAAATAGCCAAGCTCACCACACCCCCTTCTTTTTCCACCCTTGATGGCACCACACTAGATAGAGTTTCAACCTATAAGTATCTAGGAGTCTAGCTGGACAGCCACCTTGACTTCTCTGCACATGTCAACTACATGCATTCCAATCCCTGCCCCAAACTTGACACTCTCTAAAGATATAAAGACGTCTTCTCTCTCCCTGTTCACCGGATGCTTCTCACTAAAACTATCCTACCACATCTTGATTATGCTGACATCATCTATGGATCCGCCTCCACATCCACCCTCTCCAGGCTGAATGTCCTTTTCAATGCCTTTTGTTGTTTCACCTTAAAGTAGCAGGACTAGATTAAAAAAATTTAATCTTTTGCAACAGTTTGTTCCCTGTGCTCTGTTGAGCACTTACCTGGTAATCTTTCTTGTTTTCACTGTACTATCACCCTGTAATTTGCTCCATTTTTCTTTGTTTTTGTTTTCATGTCTCCCACCCACCATGTTGAATTGGAACCCTCTCCTGCCAACCGCACATGTGCATGACTCACAGCACTACACAGGGACAGTGGGAATGTGCAGCACAAGGTCCCACAGAGGTAAACAAAAGACGTGATGTGATGTGAGGGAGGAGTTCAGCTGTAAATTAGTCAGCAGCCATATTTACTGTCCACAACAATGGAACTACATTTTAAATATCTAAAAAAACTAAAGAATGCTAGAAAAAATATTTACAGATATGGAAACCTGAACTATGGCTGCATGCTACCAGCCAAAAAAACAGAATTTTGATAATCATTTCCTGATTATCTAGTACTGCTGCTTTAAATGCCCCCTTCAGGACTCATCACTGCACCCTCTACTCTTCTCTATCACTCACCTCTCTGTTCTCCTGCCAAAACCACCACACCTCCATCATCTCAGCCAAATACTGGTTCGGCACCCTCCCCTCCTACCTTGTCTCCCTCCTAGCCCCCTCTCCCCACACAGCCTACCATCTCTGCACATGGAACCATCATTCTTTTGTTCTTCCCTGCCCCCATTCTAACTCAGGCAAAGCTGCTTTCTCTTTCCACTTCCCCCACATGTGGAACTCCCTCCCCACCTCACTCCGACTGCTACCCATACTAAATCTTATTAAACGCACCCTCTGCTGTTCCCCCTTGCACTTGTCACCAACCAGACTAATTCCCTTACAGAGCTCCACTGTATTAGGTCTTCTATTTAAAGTTTCAAATCTACTAGCCACACTGCACCATGAAATTATTGCTGTGCACCCTTGCCTACGACCTTGCCTATGCAACGTTTCTAACCTGCTTTTGAAATCCTGTACCCGTGCTGTAATCTTGCACTGAATACTTTCCAGGTACCTCTGTAACCTGCCTGTGACTTAACACTTACTGTACCTGCATTCTTACCCAGGCACCACTGTAACCTGCCTGAACACCCTTTATATATTGTATGTATGTGTTAGCCTCCTTTGAACCCCTCTCCAGGCAACGCTGTAACCTGCCTGAACACCCTTTATGTATGTTATGTATGTCTTACCCTCTTTTGTACCCCTCCTGGGGTCACACTGGAGACGAGCCTCGGCTCAGTGTGCCTTTCCCGGTTAGCAAACTTTTAAATAAATAAAATAAAATAAAAATCACAGACCTCAACAGCAAAGTTCAAGAGGTCTCTGTGATGTCATCTCACACCAATATGGAAACATTAGCCTTCTTGTGTATGGTTGCTCATACATTATTTTGTATAGTATATGTTTCTTGTAATTCATTTACCTTCTTTCTAACTCTGTCTTGAACCTTGGTCAAATAGACTGAAAACAGCAAACAATAGGGTAAGAGTAAAAACATTTAATGTGATTTAAGTAATAGCTGCAAGAGCTGGCAACATTTATTTTCTAGTGATTTATCTTTTAACAAAACAGTTCTCTGTGTGTTTTCAGTCTTGTTGGTATCTTCATTTTGAGGAATCTGTAGTGTAGGTAAGCATAAGAAATCTTAATGGACATGTGATTCTATGCTGCTGAACATCACTACTGTGGTCCAGCAGCATTCTGACATCACTACTGTGGTCCAGCAGCATTCTGACATCACTACTGTGGTCCAGCAGCATTCTGACATCACTACTGAGGTGCAACAGTATTCTGACATCACTACTGTATTCCAACAGCATTCTGACATCACTACTGTGGTCCAGCAGCATTCTGACATCACTACTGTGGTCCAGCAGTATTCTGACATCACTACTGCGGTCCAGCAGCATTCTGACATCACTACTGGAGTGCAACAGTATTCTGACATCACTACTGTGGTACAACAGCATTCCTATTGTGGTCCAGCAGCATTCTGACATCACTGCTGTTGTTTAGCAGCATTCTGACATCACTACTGCGGTCCAACAGCATTCTGATATCATTACTTTAGTCCAGTGGTGTTCTGACATCAGGTGTCAGCGTAGCTCAGTTGGTAACACATCCGCCTCTGGACCAGAAGATCATAGGTTGTCATCCCACACTGGGATAGGACTTGCACCTAAAATACTGGCATCTGAGTGCAGTATTAGGGGGTGCTGTGCTGCTGGGGTGTGCCATCCTTCGGATGAGATTTTAAACTGAGGTCCTTTCTACCCATCATGGTGTTGTCCTGGTGGGTGTCCAGGTAGAAGTAAAAGAACCCAGGGCGCTCTTTGCAAAGAGTAGTGTACATTCCTGGTGTCCTGGCCAACATTCCCCTTCCCATAAACTGGTTCATGCAATTGTCCAGGCTGTGTGTGGGTGTCGATGTGCGATATGGCTGCCACTACACATTCAGTCACTTCACTACCAGTCTAGCATTGCTTGTAAAGTGCTTCGGGATACATTGTGTATGAAAAGCGCTATATAAATGCTGGTTCTTCTTTTTCTTCTTCTACTGTGGTCCAGCAGCATTCTGACATCACTACTGTGGTCCAACAGAATGTTGATATCACTGCTGTGGTCCAGCAGCATTCTGACATCGCTACTGTGGTCTAGCAGCATTCTGACATCACTACTATGGTCCAGCAGCATTCTGACATCGCTACTGTGGTCCAGCAGCATTCTTATATCACTGCTGTATTTCAACAGCCTTCTGACATCACAACTGTGGCGCAACAGCATTATAACATTACTTCTGTGATCCAGCAGCATTTTGACATCACTACTGTGGTCCAACAGAATGTTGACATCACTGCTGTAGTCCAACAACATTCTGACATCACTACTGTGGTCCAGCAGCATTCTGACATCACTACTATGGTCCAGCAGCATTCTTATATCACTGCTGTATTTCAACAGCCTTCTGACATCGCAACTGTGGTGCAACAGCATTATAACATTACTTCTGTGATCCAGCAGCATTTTGACATCACTACTGTGGTCCAACAGAATGTTGACATCACTGCTGTAGTCCAGCAGCATTCTGATATCACTACTGTATTCCAACAACATTCTGACATCACTACTGTGGTCCAGCAGCATTCTGACATCACTACTGTGGTCCAGCAGCATTCTGACATCACTACTATGGTCCAGCAGCATTCTTATATCACTGCTGTATTTCAACAGCCTCTGACATCACAACTGTAGCAACAGCAATATAACATTACTTCTGTGATCCAGCAGCATTTTGACATCACTACTGTGGTCCAACAGAATGTTGACATCACTGCTGTAGTCCAGCAGCATTCTGACATCACTACTGTATTCCAACAACATTCTGACATCACTACTGTGGTCCAGCAGCATTCTGACATCACTACTGTGGTCCAGCAGCATTTTGACATCACTACTGTGGTCCAACAGGATGTTGACATCACTGCTGTAGTCCAGCAGCATTCTGACATCACTACTGTGGTCCAGCAGCATTCTGACATCACTACTGTGGTCCAACAGAATGTTGACATCACTGCTGTAGTCCAGCAGCATTCTGACATCCCTACTGTATTCCAACAACATTCTGACATCACTACTGGGGTCCAACAGCATTCTGACATCACTGCTGTGGTCCAGCAGCATTCTGACATCACTACTGTGGTCCAAAAGCATTCTGACATCACTACTGTGGTCCAACAGCATTCTGACATCACTACTGTGGTCCAACCACATTCTGATATCACTACTGTGGTCCAACCGCATTCTGACATCACTACTGTGGTCCAGCAGCATTCTGATATCACTACTGTGGTCCAGCAGCATTCTGACATCACTACTGTGGCCCAACTGCATTCTGACATCACTATTGTGGTCCAGCAGCATTCTGACATCACTACTGTGGTCCAACAGCATTCTGACATCACTACTGTGGTCCAACCGCATTCTGATATCACTACTGTGGTCCAACCGCATTCTGACATCACTACTGTGGTCCAGCAGCATTCTGATATCACTACTGTGGTCCAGCAGCATTCTGACATCACTACTGTGGCCCAACTGCATTCTGACATCACTACTGTGGTCCAGCAGTATTCTGACATCACTACTGTGGGCAGACTGGGTGGGCCAAGTGGTCCTTATCTGCCGTCAAAGTCTATGTTTCTATGTTACTGTGGTCCAGCAGCATTCTGACAATAGTATTGTGGCCCACCAGCATTCTGATATCATTACTGTAGTCCAATGGCATTCTAACATCACTGCTGTGATCCAGCAGCATTCTGACATAACTACTGTGGTCCAACAGCATTCTGACATAACTACTGTGGTTCAACAGCATTCTGACATCACTACTGTGATCCAGCAGCATTCTGACATCACTACTGTGATCCAGCAGCATTCTGACATCACTACTGTGGTCCAAAAGCATTCTGACATCACTGCTGTGCTCAAGCAGCATTCTGACATTACTATTGTGATCCAGCAGCGTTCGGACATCACTACTGTGGTTCAAAAGCATTCTGACATCACTACTGTGGTCCAAACACATTCTGACATTACTACTATGATCCATCAGCATTCTGACATCACTACTGTGGTCGAAAAGCATTCTGATATCACTACTGTGATCCAGCAGCGTTCTGACATCACTGCTGTGGTCCAAAAGCATTCTGACATCACTACTGTGGTCCAACAGCATTCTGACATCACTACTGTGGTCCAACCACATTCTGACATCACTACTGTGGTCCAACAGCATTCTGGCATCACTACTGTGATCCAGTAGCATTCTGACATTACTACTGTGGTCCAAAAGCATTCTGACATCACTACTGTGATCCAACAGCATTCTGACATCACTACTATGATCTAGCAGCATTCTGATACTGCTGCTATGGTCCAGTAGCATTCTGACATCACTACTGTGGTGCAGCAGCATTCTGACATTGCTGCTATAGTACAGCAGCATTCTGACATCACTACTGTGGTCCAAAAGCATTCTGACATCACTACTGTGGTCCAACCACATTCTGACATCACTACTATGATCCATCAGCATTCTGACATCACTACTGTGGTCCAAAAGCATTCTGACATCACTACTGTGATCCAGCAGCATTCTGACATCACTACTGTGGTCCAAAAGCATTCTGACATCACTACTGTGGTCCAACCACATTCTGACATCACTACTGTGGTCCAACAGCATTCTGGCATCACTACTGTGATCCAGCAACATTCTGACATCACCACTGTGGTCCAAAAGCATTCTGACATCACTACTGTGATCCAGCAGCATTCTGACATCACTACTGTGGTCCAAAAGCATTCTGACATCACTACTGTGATCCAGCAGCATTCTGACATCACTACTGTAATCCAGCAGCATTCTGACATCACTGCTGTAGTCCAGCAGCATTCTGACATCACTACTGTATTCCAACAGCATTCTGACATCACTACTGGGGTCCAACAGCATTCTGACATCACTGTTGTGCTCAAGCAGCATTCTGACATTACTATTGTGATCCAGCAATTACTACTGTGATTCAACAGCATTTGGACATCACTACTGTGGTCCAACAGAATGTTGACATCACTACTGTAATTCAGTAGCATGCTGACATCACTACTGTATTCCAGCAGCATTCTGACATCACTATTGTGGCCCAACAGCATTCTGATAGCATTACTGTAGTCCAATGGCATTCTAACATCACTACTGTGATCCAACAGCATTCTGACATAACTACTGTGGTCCAACAGCATTCTGACAGCACTACTGTGATCCAGCAGCATTCTGACATCGCTACTATGGTCCAGCAGCATTCTGACATCACTACTGTGGTCCAGCAGCATTCTTATATCACTGCTGTGGTCCAACAGAATGTTAGCATCACTGCTGTGGTCCAGCAGCATTCTGACATCGCTACTGTGGTCCAGCAGCATTCTGACATCACTACTATGGTCCAGCAGCATTCTGACATCGCTACTGTGGTCCAGCAGCATTCTTATATCACTGCTGTATTTCAACAGCCTTCTGACATCACAACTGTGGTGCAACAGCATTATAACATTACTTCTGTGATCCAGCAGCATTTTGACATCACTACTGTGGTACAACAGAATGTTGACATCACTGCTGTAGTCCAGCAGCATTCTGACATCACTGCTGTATTCCAACAACATTCTGACATCACTACTGTGGTCCAGCAGCATTCTGACATCACTACTGTGGTCCAGCAGCATTTTGACATCACTACTGTGGTCCAGCAGCATTCTTATATCACTGCTGTATTTCAACAGCCTTCTGACATCACAACTGTGGTGCAACAGCATTATAACATTAGTTCTGTGATCCAGCAGCATTTTGACATTACTACTGTGGTCCAACAGAATGTTGACATCACTGCTGTAGTCCAGCAGCATTATGACATCACTACTGTATTCCAACAACATTCTGACATCACTACTATGGTCCAGCAGCATTCTGACATCACTACTGTGGTCCAGCAGCATTTTGACATCACTACTGTGGTCCAACAGGATGTTGACATCACTGCTGTAGTCCAGCAGCATTCTGACATCACTACTGTATTCCAACAACATTCTGACATCACTACTGGGGTCCAACAGCATTCTGACATCACTACTGTGGTCCAGCAGCATTCTGACATCACTACTGTGGTCCAACAGAATGTTGACATCACTGCTGTGCTCAAGCAGCATTCTGACATCACTACTGTATTCCAACAGCATTCTGACATCACTACTGTGGTCCAGCAGCATTCTGACAGCACTACTGTGATCCAGCAGCATTCTGACATCACTCCTGTGGTCCAACAGCATTCTGACATCACTACTGTGATCCAGCAGCATTCTGACATCACTGCTGTGCTCAAGCAGCATTCTGACATTACTATTGTGATCCAGCAATTACTACTGTGATCCAACAGCATTTGGACATCACTGCTGTGGTCCAACAGAATGTTGACATCACTACTGTGATTCAGCAGCATTCTGACATCACTACTGTATTCCAGCAGCATTCTGACATCACTATTGTGGCCCAACAGCATTCTGATAGCATTACTGTAGTCCAATGGCATTCTAACATCACTACTGTGATCCAACAGCATTCTGACATAACTACTGTGGTCCAACAGCATTCTGACAGCACTACTGTGATCCAGCAGTATTCTGACATCACTTCTGTGGTCCAACAGCATTCTGACATCACTACTGTGGTCCAAAAGCATTCTGACATCACTACTGTGGTCCAACAGCATTCTGACATCACTACTGTGGTCCAACCACATTCTGATATCACTACTGTGGTCCAACCGCATTCTGACATCACTACTGTGGTCCAGCAGCATTCTGATATCACTACTGTGGTCCAGCAGCATTCTGACATCACTGCTGGGGTCCAACAGCATTCTGACATCACTGCTGTGGTCCAGCAGCATTCTGACATCACTGCTGTGGTCCAGCAGTATTCTGACATCACGGCTGTGGTCCAACAGCATTCTGACATCACTACTGACATTGGAGATGGCATTAAGGGCAAAATGTGCCTATTCATGGGTGACACCAAGCTCTGTCGGAGAGTGGACACAGCTGAAGGGATACAGAACCTACAGAATGATCTGGAAAAGCTGGGTAAGTGATCTAGGATCTGGTAGCTTGGCTACGATGCCAAGAAATGCAAAGTTATGCGTATTGGAGCCAAGAATTCCAGGACAGAGTACTACCTGGGTGGAGTCCAAATATCTGCATGAGTGAAAGAGAAGGACCTGGGAGTGATGATCATTAGTGACCTGAAGCACTCCGCACAGTTCAAGAAAACAGCAGCAAAGGCTGACAAGATGCTGGGATGCATATCTGGGGTATCAGTAGTAGGAGAGAGGAGGTTATACTGCCCTTGTACAGGTACCTGGTAAGGACTCATCTAGACTATAGGGCTCAGTACTGGTGTCCACACCTCAAAAAGGACATTAACCTGCTGGAGACAGTCCAGAGGAGGGCCACAAAGATGATAGTGGGTCAGCAGGGTAAGACATATGAGGAGAAGTTGAGGGCACTGAACATGTACTTTCTGGAAGACGAGAGAGAGAGAGAGAGAGAGTGGTGGGGACATGATTGGGACCTTCAAGTACTTGAAAGGGATAAATAAGGTTGATAAGGATAGTCTCTTTAAGCTGAGTGGCAACCACAACACAAGGGGGCACAGTCTTAAGCTGTAGGGTGTGAAGTTTAGGAGGGAGGTCAGGAAGCACTTCTTCACTGAGAGGGTGGTGGACACTTGGAATGCACTGCTGGAAGAGGTGACCTTGTTGAAGACAGTGGGCAGCTTTAAGAGAGGCTGGGATAGGCATGGGGGGAGGTAAGGATCATGGGTAGAGAGGATGGGAGGTGTGGGAAGAGAGGGCAGGGACAGAAGCTCAAGCTGTGTACCCTGCAATACAAGCAGTCTACACAGACTAAATGGCCTTCTTCTGCTGGCTTCTTCATGTGTTCGTATGTGGTTCAATGTATTTCAAAGGGGTTTTGAACTTAGTGGCATACCTTGGGCATTTTTGGCCCACATTTTTAACATGCATTCTTTGGGACCCTACCTCACAAACAATTGCACTGTTATTAGGCAGATCCATCCTGAAAGGGGATTTTGTAATCCCTGCATGAAATCACCTCTCGGGCAGGAGTTGAAAATTTTCTCTGCCCTTGTTCATGAGGTAGGGTCATAAGAAGGCCATGTTGCAAATTTGGAGTAAAAATATTAAAAAACAACAAAGTTATGAGCCTATGTTGAATTTTGCGAACACGGGCTCGTAACTTTGGTAATTTTTAATATTTTCCCCCAAAATTCACAACATAGCCATATCTTTACAGGACCTCATGAATGTGACAGTTGTCATTTTTCAAGTCCTGGCCAAAATGGTTTTTTTTTATCCCAAAAGGTGATTTCGTGGTCCCTGTGCGAAATCACCTTTTGGGCAGGAGTTGAAAAATGTTTCTGCCCTTGTTCATGACATGGGGTCATAAGTCGGCTATGTTGAAAATGCTAATTTTGTTGCTCTGCACTTTGTAATATTTTGAATTTTATGTATTACATCTATAGATGTAATTATTTATGATTGTGACTGTAAACCTGATGTGTTTTTAATTGAAATGCAGTGTATTTTTTGTAATGACTTTTTTGTTGAACAATAAACTACTACTACTACTACAATGTTGAAAATGTGATGTAAATATATTAAAAAACAAAGTTATGAGCCTACGTTGAATTTTATGAACGCAGGCTCGTAACGTTAGTAATTTTCAGTATGTTACCCGACATTTACAACATGGCCATATCTTTACAGCACCTCATGAATGTGACAGCTGTCATTTTTCAGATCCTGGCTAAAATGATTTTTTACATCCCGAAAGGAGATTTTGTAGTCACTGCACAAAATCACCTTCTGACAGGAGTTGAAAATTTTCTCTGACCTTATTCATGAGGCGGGGTCATAAGAAGGCTATGATTTAAATTTAGTATAAACATTTTTTATAACAAAGTTATGAGGCTATATTGAATTTTGCAAACACAGGCTCATAACTTTGGTAATATTCAATATTTATACCCAAAATGTTCAACACAGCCATTTCTTTACAGCACCTAGTGAATGTGACAGCTGTCATTTTTCAGCTCCTGCCCAAAATCACCTTTAGGCAAGGAGTTAAACATTTTCTCTGCCCTTCTTCATGAGGCAGAGTAATAAGAAGGTTATGTTAAAAATTTGGTGTCAAAATATTAAAAAACACGTTTTCAATATTTTACCCCAAATTTCTCGACTGCAGCCCTATCAGCTCTGGCCAGATTTTGTTTAAAACAGTGTGGTCTGTTTTCATGGAAAGGGTGATGATGTAATAACTGGAAATAAGTAAACAATCTTCTCAGGTGCATTGTGAGGATTCCATGCCATAATAGCGATTGCAAAACAGTGATTGCTATTATGGCGAGTGCACCTTGCCAAAAAATAACTTTGGTGATGTGCACTGCAGCGCACTGAAAAATGGTGCCTGAGACCTACAGGTCTCATTTTTAATGAGGGGGCTGTGTCCCCTGGAACCTCCCCCCCCCCACACCCTCCTACTTCTAAATTCTCAACTCCAGGGGGGGTGCATGTCTGGGGGTGGGCAAAAACCTGAGGCAACACCTCTGTAGGTAGCCATGATCACAGTCGCCGAGATTGAGTTACTGTTTTTCTAGGCGCTCAATCTCGGCCGCTATGGTCACAGACTACCCATTGGGAGGCAGGGCATAAAAAGTTGAGGGGGACTGAATGCCTCATCTCCCCAGTGGTTGCATCCATGAACATAGGCTTCTACATTGCACCTTATCCTGATTAAAGCAAAATAACTTACTATGAAAGGTAAGCTCATGTTGCATTACAACAGAATTTTTTTGTTATTTCAGTGCCCCAACTGTCTGCTGGTAACTTGCTGAAAATGGAGCTTGTTTAAGTGGGGCGTGCCAAAAAAGTGATTACTATTTGCCAAAAGGAGTGTGAAATGTGGTGGTTAATGATTAATTTAACAATGTAACAGAGGTATACTGTTAAGAATACAGAACTGCTAACATGATTCATGCTACCCTCTTTATCTGTGATTGAATACATGAACTGGAATAAAAAAGATGGAGACACAGTGTTCTAAAAGAAGGATTTGTTTGGGGGCACATTGATTTCTGTTTTGTGATAAAACTGCAGTTCTGCACTGTCTAGGCATGCTCTGACATTCAGACAGTCAGGTGAACTCTCAGACAACAATTTGCTTGAAAATGCTTTCCTATTTTATAAAACATTTTATAGAGGGCTCATGGATTAGTTGACCAAATGTTTTACAAAACCCTAGCAAGACAACTGGAAATTAAAATCTGTATTATAACATGGACTTCACAAACTGAGGTACCTGACTAGTACAGCCCCATCAGGTGGCCGTTGATTAATCCATGATATACATACAGCAAGTGGTAAAGCATCTGCCCTGAGTGATCAGTCAGTGGACCAGATCTCGTTATTGTGCCAAAAACAGCAGTGTGCGTGGCAGCCATTAGTATCCTTGCTAACAGAGCGAGAGACAAAGCCTGTCATGCATGGCTGCACTCTTCAATGTTGCTGCACTGTTCTCTCTCTCTCTCTTTCTGTCTCTCTCTCAGTCTCCTGGGTGCCAAGTGCTGCTTGGTGCCCCCCCCCCCGCGGTCCCGTTCCTGTGCTTGTCCGCTGCCCGTTGCTGACTGTGCTGTCTTCAGTGTCTCCGTTCCCCACCAATATGTTCTAAGTAGTCAGAGCTGCATGTTACACTTCCTTTATGTTTCTATCAACAAAACCTATACAGTGTATGGGAGAGCACTGTTGTGCATAAAATTCGATGGAAACACAATGCTGTTGTGCCATCGATGTGACGTCAACATGGTGTTGTACCATCTTGAGGACATCATATCGATGGTACAACAGCATCGATCCTCATTGCGCATGTGCAGTCAGCGACACTCAGCTCCATGTAAACAGTCGTGTGGAGGACACATCAATTTTGATCATGGGGAAACGGCTGCAGCGGTGAGATCCTTTCAAAAAAAGACAGCAGTGCTGATTATAGGCCAGTCCTGATGTTTGGAATAGGTGGGTAGCGTCATATTTAATTTAAAAACTTGAGTATGGGACAGTGGGAGCATGTGGACCGAGCGGGGCTTCTTCTTGTCGTGTTGGCGGGGGGGGGAATGAGCAACAGCACAATCCTCACTATGTGTGTGAGGTAATCACTGCCATGATCAAGAAATGTTTAGCTGATGCCCATGCACTATATAAGATAATGTATGGGCATCAGTTAACAACATCGTTGAATTCACTTCTCGAGGTTACCAGGCAACAGTAAACCTCTTGAGCTTCGCTCTCGAGGTTTACACAGTTGCCATGGTAACCTCTTGAAGTGAATACAGCGTTGTTGTTAACTGATGCCCATACATTATCCTCTATAAGCAATGTGTTTAGGAAGAGAAGTAATCAATACCCTTTGGCGCCTCTGTCTCCCACCCACCACCCAGCGGACCTCTATGAATCAAGCAGCAAGTGTCACGTTGCTGGTCATTAATGTGTACTGCCAGTATTCTCCCTGAAATTGTCATCCTGCCATTTGTTATGGTGTTTCTATCAGTCTGCACATGTTGTGCAGCAATTGTTGACCATAGCAGAGAAAAATACAGTCGGGTAACAATAGCTGATAGTGACAGAGTGAACTGCGTGGGTGGTTGCTGGCTCCCCAAACACCTGACTGGCTGTGCAATGTTCCCCCACCATGTACATTTGAGAGAGACAGAAAACACCGACAGCTTCACTGATAGTCCCAACGTTGCAGTTCAAGTTCAAGTTTATTGCAGGAAAACTCCATTGAGCAAGCTCATTCACAAGGAGGTCCTATGACATATAGACTTACACCACATACATACATAAATAGTTAATAAACAATATATACATAAATGCAAGCATCACACAATACAAGCAAGATAAACATTCAATGACACCGCATGGGGTGACCGCAGGTGGTAATAACTAAGGTAGTACAGGGTGGCGACTTATAGATAGCATACTGTTACTTGAAACATGGTACTGGTGTTTGCAATAAATACATTTTGGCAGATGGGTCGATCACAGAATAAAATGGATAGGGGAGGTAGGAATGGTTTGATAGTGTGATCAGAGAAGTATATATGTAGACAGAGCCAGGAGTAGGAAGGGAAGGGAGAGCAGGAATTAGATTGCTGCAGCAAGGTAGTAGATATGAGACAGGAGCTGGTGGGTGGGTGGGTGGGGTTGTTTCTTAGTATAAAGAAGTCGCGAACAATAAGTAGTTGATATACACAAAGCAATTATGGTCTTACCAAAGGATGCACATGGCACACATGGGGGGAAAGAGGCAAAATGACAGTTGCAGTTCGCTCACACAGCTGCAGGTAAGAGAACTGTGACAGTGCAATTGGGGAAGTGACAAGCAATGTGATGGTGTCCTCACAGGTCGGTGTCTCTCTCTCAATCTCTCTCTCTCTCTGTATACTTTTAATTTTGTGAACTAGCCCACATTAATGAGGGAGGGCCTTCATTTTAGCAGCATATTACGCACTGTGTGTGTAGTCATTCGTGTGTATGTCACTGCGAGCATTTACCCCGCACCCCACCAACACAGCAGTGCACCTTCAGTGTTCTGTTCGGCCCACAGTCCCGAAACAGTTGTCACCCTGCACAGATCAGAAGAGAGAGCGCATGGCAAGCAAGTGATCCCGGTTCTGTCAGTTAAGAGATACATCACTTTTTAAGGAAAATGGTACCTCTTGCAGAAATTAAACTCCTTCTGTGCACTTCTGTAGAGCTGGTGAACCTGTGCACAATCTTCGTTATTACGTATAGTGCGATCACACATAGCTGACTTATGAGAAAGAGAGAGAGAGAGAGAGAGAGAGAGAGAGAGAGACCATCATGAGAAGTGAATTGCTTTTTTCTCTTTGCCTCCCCCGAGAGTGGGACCAGGCATAGGCGACTTAGCTGCCATTCTGGCTGCCATGTAAGAGAACTACAATAGTGGAGAGAGAAGAACACCACTGTAGTATGCATGATTTGTTAGGGACTATTTTGCAAGGTGGCAGGAGGCCGTACTTTTTCTGCTATTTAAACAGCAAAAAAAACAGGTTTCTGCATATTTTATTGTTGTTTAAAGAGCATGATATAAGCACAATAACCCACTCCGGCGTGTGCGGTTATTGGGGATTAATCAACACCCCGGCTGGTATGAGTACACTCGGCCTGCGGCCTCATGCCTCACAACACACCCAGAGTGTTGATTAATCCCCAATAACAACATACCCTGTCGTGGATTATTGTTTACTTATTTAATAAATTGCACTACCCAAACAGATTGTTTACAGTAGTATGAACTGAAGTAGAGGTTTGCTTTTTGGTACGTGAAGAATAAGGCAGGAGGCCTGTGTTAAAGGGCATGCTAATGCCTCTGGGGAAAACTTTGGAAAACATGCAGTAATATTTAGACATACTGCGGCGTGTAGTTCACATATCTTCTATAGTTTTGTCTTCCCCCTTACATATTACTGAGGAAATTTGCATGAAAACAGGATCTTTAGCCCTCAGAGTTCTTCTGTCTGTGCAGCTCATTCCCCACTTGAAGTCATAATCTTCTGTTGCGACATCACAGTCTGCTGCCATGGCAATAACTGTGATGTCACAAGCAGAGTATTATGACATTAGATGGGGACTAAGCGATAGGAACCGATGATTTCTCAAGGAACAGAGATGCTGTTTTCATGTGTTTTCCCCTTGGTAAATGAATAACCTGGAAAAGAAATACAGGACTACTTTTACTGTAATGTAAAATATAAACTGGACTGAATTCAAATATTATGTTTTCAAAGTTCTTCTGGAGGCATCTGCTGCTTTTTAAGTTTAAAGGCTAAAAGATTTATGACTAACAACCATACCCACTCAACTCTGCAAAGATGTCATGTCTTATTAACTCAAAAGTCACCACAGCTTCTGCAGTTATTGCATTATTCTTGGTTATACATTACTTTAGAAGAAGCAGAGATCTTGTAAGTGTTACCTCACTTCCTAAAAATACTGTACTCCACATAGCCAGCAATTTACTCAGGCCTTAATCTCCTGTACATTATATGAAACTGATGAAGGAGAAATGTGAATTCCATTTCAGGAGATTCCTATGAGTCACTTTGTATTTGTCTAAGACTTTGTTATCATGAAGAAAAAAACAATTTTTAATTACCAGATCACTGAAGCCATCCCACGCTGACAGAGAACGTGATGCACTGACTGCAGAACATTTGCCTCAGGAGATTAGTGTGGCCAAATAAGAAGGAATCCAATGACGAGGAGTGGATATAGCTGGTGTTTTATTGTGAAAAAACTGTACTGAGTGTCATATAAAATCACTTGAATCTCACAGCTGAAAGAAAAAGCCTTCCCAAAGTTCTGTTCTCATCCTGGAGTGAATGAGTCATGTGCTTTAGCTGTAATTTGAACAGGTATATCTCCAAAACATTACAATAGTTTCTGAGAGCTGTACGATAAAATCAGCAGTCCATGCTGGCTAACAAACTGTTTTAAAATGACAGCGGCTGTTAGATGATAGAACGCTGCTGATCTCCTTTCTAGAAGACCAGGTTCTTCTTCAGCAGCTTGACAAGAAGCCACTGCTTGTCCCCTAATATGCTGCCCCAGATTTAGCTCTCTGAGTGGGGCCAGCTAGCTGGTAGGACTGTTGTCTCCACAAGGTAGGGGGCAGGGGACCAGGGGTCTGGGCGATATAAACTGGGTGGGGAGAGCATAGCTGAGCCATCTGCTTTAGCACCACTTATGTATGTTTTCATGGCCCCTGTGCTAGGGAACTGCCCCTATCCACTGTGGTGACATTCCGCCCTGTCCACTGGCCTCTCTAGTGCTCACTACATTCCCACAGCCCCCCACTTCCCAGACAACTGGGCCTGTGGGTTCTGGAACACCCTCAGGATCCACTCAACTGCTGATTTGAAGCTTCACTTGGAAAGCTGTCTGGGAGTCTGGTTGCCCTTCATGCATTTTGATTGAAACATGGAGGGAAGATCTGTATTGTCTCAGCAAGCAGAAGATTATTGATTTTTCACACTGACTGTACCTGTGGACAGATACCCATTCCTGATTGTTCTGTCTATGGGTATATTATAGCTGCTGTCACAGTGCTTTAAAAAGTCTTCCTAAAAATAGTTATGTTTAGTATTTTACTGTTCTGTTATTATATAGGTTAAGTGAAGTCATACCTGTACATTTACAGGAGGGGCTCTCTCAAAAGGCACGCTGACATTTCACTTGTATGAGTTGTGATAGCCTGGCTAGGGATCAACCAGTTGGAGTCTTAATTTTTACTGTACTTTTAACAAGACATTGATTCCTCTAACAACACTTATGTTCTTAAATATCAACTCTTTTAAAGTATTAGCAAAATGAAAAACTTCAGATTATTATAGAAATGTATATTCTCCAGCACTGCAAGTGAGAGTAACTTCTTTTCATCTGGACTTATGTACCCCCATGGGGAGAACTGAAAAAGGTTTTTAATTGCTACTTTACGACATTGTACCAAAATGATTATATTTGGTTAGCCAATAACTCTGTCATTTGAGTAATGTACATGTAATGTACTTGGTATGACAATGTTAATAAAGAGGTTTTTTTTTTTAAATACACACTGCAGCACACCCAACTGAAAGCTGAATGGTGCTTATAAAGACATTAAAGAAGACCAGTCCCAGTATTAATCCTTGTGACCCCCACTGGTCACCCTTTCTCCCTTGGAGGGTATTCTGTTTACCATCATCCTCTGTTGCCTATCCCACAACCAGTTCCTTACCCAGTTTACCACTTTTGGAGGCACTCCCAGGCTGCCCAACTTGTTTATGAGTCTCCTATGTTAAACGGTGTTGAAGGACGGCCTTACTGAAATCTAGATAGGCCACATCCACTGCTCCACCCTGATCTACTTCCCTGGTCACCCAATCAAAGAAATCTATCAGATTAGTTTGACATGACCTCCCTCCAGTGAACCTATGCTGCCTTGGATCCTGTAAACCACTGGTTACAAGATATTCCACAATCCTAGCCTGTAACTGCCAGCTTCCCCTCTGCTACCACTTTCATGAAGTAGGACTACATCTGCTCTCCTCCAGTCCTCCATGACCACTCCCGTCTCCAGTGAGTGGTTGAACAGGACTGTCAGAGGTGCAGCCAGCACCTCTTCGAGCTCCTTCAATGTCCTTGGATGTATCCCAGCTGGCCTCATTGACTTGTCCACCTTCAGATTTGCGAGTTCCTTCAGGACTCTCTCCTCTTTAAATGGACTAGTGTCTATCTCCCTTCCTGCTGTAACCCCCCTGTAAATGGGGGTTCCCAGAAAGTCTTCCAGGAGCTTGCTTGAATGCTCCAAGCCTGAATGGTGTTTGGCGTTTAAGCTGTTTACCTGTGAGTGCTTTTAGAGCCTCTGGTACTGTCTCTTTAAGAGCTGTCTGCTTGCAGACATAATTAGTTTGTATGGGGGGACTGTGTGTTTTCCTGCTTGAGTCCTGCTCGAGCTACTGCCAAATCACTCCGTTTCTGCCATCGCTAAGTGGGCAGAAGGAGCACTCTTCAAAGATGTAATTGCTTGTAACCTGTTAGAGTAATAATGAAAATGTAGTATGATTTAACCTGCTTTCTTGTAGCAAGGACAGTGCAAGGTAGCTCCCTCATGTTGGTTCTGAACTGCTGAATTGGACCAATCATGGTGGCGATCCTTTAAAATGGAGCCTGCTCTGGGCGAATCAGAACTTGGACTCTCTGCTGGAGCCTGCTGTAAGGGGATTGTAAAGGCAGTGACTCTGGGAAATGTAGTTTTGACTGCGCCTTTTTTCCACCAACAGGGGGAGTTTACTGTGAGTGACAGCCAAACCAGCCAACTGAACTGTGAGGAACTCAAAGGAAATGCCCGGCTCTGTCTACTGGAAAGATCAGATCAGTTTGGGCTGTGAAGAGACAGGGAGCTGTCTGCTTCTTCGGTGTGTAGTTTTAGCACGGGAATCTCGCGTAAGGCCCTAAGTTTTGGTCTGCAGTTTGTGCAAGCGCCTGTTCGGACTGAAACTGACCTGTGAAGAGAATCAAGAAGATCTGAAGAGTAGAAACCAGGCTCACCCTGTAGAAGACTGGAGAAATTGCTGAATCGCACTCGATCTGTCAGGAACTGAATCTGCTGTGTGTTCTCCTGGGTATTGTGCAGTAATTGCGATCAGGATAGAGAAGCAGCCTGCCTGGTATAGTACTTTCCTTTTACATATAAATGTGTGTAGTGCTTGTGGGGAATAGTATTTCAAATCCCCTGTACAGTGAATAGAGTGCATGAAGCTGGAAGTAAACCCCAGCTTAATCCAGACTACATCCATTTGCTCTAAACTGCAGTGAGGACCAGTCACAAGGACCTTGTCCACATGGTCTGCTCCTCCTGGCAATCCAGGACAATCTGCCTTCCATCCAGTTCCCAGCATTGGGTTTATGAGTACAAAGCAGGGTAGCTCCCTGCCATCTTTTTATCGAATTGCAAGTGTGTCATCTAATATTTTTTTTTTTTTTTAATTTCTTCACAAACTGAGCCAACTGGCTCTGGATTACAATTTGGGTATTGTGCCAGTGTTTTTCCGTCACACAGCCCCAACCAGCTGCAACCGATCCTGGCTAGCCCCCATCCTGGGTACCCAGTGAAAGTGACAATTTGGGACTCTGAATATGCGCACAGTACTGTGATTATTAATGTGTTTAACCTAATTAACCTGATTTCCCCCTTCCTTGATACGGCTCCTTAAATAAATCAGATCTGTTGGTTTCAGCAAAGTTACACTGGCTGAGGTATTCGTTTATGCTACAGTATTGTACATTGGTTTTTGCACTGTATCATCTTATTTTACAAGGGGCCCCCAGAGTCCAGTCGACAGAGCCAGTCCTGGGGGTAAGTGTACATTGTGAAGACATTCCTAATGCATTGTGTGGGCCACTAGTGGGAAGAAAGAGGGGGTTACAGTGTCCCAGAGGGCTCTGACCAAGTTAGTTTAACTACTGCAAACCCTGACCTCTGGGTGGAGGCACCCGCCATTGGACCTAGGCCCCTCAACCTGTTAGTAGTTAAGCGGGCAGGGGTAGTAGCCCTTGGGATAGCGCCACCTAGGGGTTACACTGCGATACTCCTGTCTCTTAACTGTGGCTCCTCATCTTCCCCTTTTTCCATGTACTCATCTCTGAACAAAAATATTTGTTCATGATCTCTGTTTTTTCAATGTTCCCCTCCATATGTTCCCTCCTTTCCCTCTTAGCCTTACAATCCCTCCCCTAGTCTTTCTTCTTTCGCTTACATATCTGTAAAATGTTTTATTCCTTTTCTTTACTGCCTGGGCTATTTTCTCCTCCATTTGTGCCTTTGCACTCCTGACTGGTTTCCCTGCCTCCCTCCCTCTGTTTCTCATTTTACACCTCTCTATCCTCCTTATCATGTGACTCCTTATACCTTCTGAATGATAACTTTTTTGCCCTTACCGTCCCAGACACCTCTTTTGAGAACCACAGCAGTCTCTTTTTCCTCTTGGTTTTGCTTACTTGCCTGAGGCAGAGGTTTGTTGCCTTCTCTATGGCCCCTTTTAGTTTCACCCACTGTCCCTTCACACTGCTCATGCCCCTCCCCCCGGCCAGGATATCCCTGAGGCATTCCCCTTCTTTGAAAAGTTGGCCCTCCTGAAGTCCAGGACCCTCGCCTTTGTGTGGTTAGACTCTGGCTCAGCAGTTCTACTGAACCACACTGTGTGGTGATCACTGGTCCCCAGGTGGTCACCCACCATGACATCTACAATGCTGTCCCTGTTGATGAGTATCAGGTCCAATATTGCTCCCTCATTTGTGGACTCTCTTACTAGTTGCTTGAGGAATGCCCCCTGCAGGGAGTCCAGGATGCCCCTGCTCTTAGCTGAAGCAGCAGCTGGGATGCTCCAATCCACATCCGACGGATTGAAGTCCCCCACCAGCAGTATCTCTCCCTTAGTTGCCATCTTTGGGATGGCTTCCACCAATACCTTATCCATCCCCCACCACATATGCAGGAGGTCTGTAGATCACACTAGTGTGAATAGCGGTTCCATTCCCTCTCTAGGGTGACCCACAGTGCCTCCGCCCCTCCCTATATTCCTTGTGCCTGTGTTGCTTTTATGCTACCGCTTAAGTAAAGAGCCACTCCTCCCCATTTCTATATCCCAGTCATGGTATTCATTGCACCATGACTCGGTTATGGATACAGTGTCCAGGTCAGCCTCTGTCATACTGGCCTCAAGGTCCAGGATTTTATAGACTACAAGCATTTGCACATGTGGCCTTCCAAATTTTTTTACCACCTTTTTTGTCAGCCCCCCTTTTTCCCCTTTTGCCTACTCTCCTAACCCCTTCTGCTTTCATTCCTATCCTTCTTCATTTCTTCCATACTGCTTTTCCTGCTATTAGGCACCCTTGGGGACTTCCGTCCCTTAGGGTTTTCTCTATTGACTACTTCAGCTTGTGGAGGTGGACAGTTTATGTCTCCCTGGTTTCTACCACAACCCTCCCTGGCTAGTTTAAATGCTTGCCAGTGTAGCATTTTAACTGCTCACCGATGAAAGCAGTTCCCTTCCCAGATGAATGCAGGCCATTCCCCCTGTATAGACCTTTATCCTTCCAAGTGGGAGCCCAGTCCCCAATGTAGTTGAAACTCTCCTCTCTGCACCACTCCTTCAACTATTGGTTGAAGTTCCTGGTACAGAGTACCCTAGCCTCCCCCCTGTTGTAAACAGGCAACACCTCAGAAAAGGCCACTGAGTGTGCTACCTGCCTAAGACCCCTCCCCAACTCCCTGAACCCCTCCTGCAGTCTCCTAGCCTCTTCCCTAGCCTGGTCATTCATCCCCAGGTGGACAATGATGTTCAGCACTTCCTCCCTCCCGTCCTGCTTCCCTAACGAACCTCAGGATCTGCTCCACATCCCTCCAAGCCATAGCACTGGATAGGCATCTAACCTCCCTCTCCCCCTTCCTCCCTGTCCCCAAATCTATCCCCTAACAATGGAGTCCCCCACCAGGTCTTGCTTCCTCCTCCTCCTCCTCTAGGGTTCTCTGCCACTCACCATGGGGCCTCCCCTATGGAGAACCCCCACATCCTCCCTGGTCACTACTGCAGCTGCCACCATGGAACAGTCCCGCCCTGCCAGAACAGCATATGAGTTGCATAGTGGTACCATCTGGGGGATGTGCTTCTGACCCACCACCTTCATCCTTCCCTAGCCCACTGGGAGGAGGCAGTGGTGGCAGACTTGGTGGTCTCTGGGTGGGGGAAGAGGCATGAAGTCGAGCAGCCTGCCCCCGCAGCCCAGAGAGGTACACGCAGATGGGGCAGCACAGCAGTCTCCAGAAAGTCTCCCCGAAAAATGCCACCCCACAGCCACTGTGCTGCACCACCCCACCATTTCTACTGTACTTACTTTCCTGCCCGTTTCTGTTTTTTTTGTTTTTTACTTGTTTATTTCAAACCCTCTTTTACCCCTACCCTAGATTGAGTGTTTCTCCTTTTCTCAAATTTTTGTGTGACCCCAACTTACTTTAACCCTTTCTTACTCTTACTTAAGTTAGGGTGTTTCACCTATATCTGAACTATTGCCTGACCCAACTTGCCACTACGCTGCCTATTTTTCTGTTTAGCTTTCTTTTAGCCCTTTCCTTTTTCTACTCCTGCCTGTGATAGGTTGTTTCACCTGTACCCTAATTATTGTGTATTCCTGGCCCTCCTCTCTCCGTTGTAATATGTGTGCTGTAACAAGAGTTAAATAGGAAGCTTACCACTGTTGTCAGGTACAACTGTTTGTTTCTCTGCTTCCTCCTTTTTCACTCCATCATTGCACTGTCTTTCCACTAAGCTGCAGAGTGTCTGGCTGCCAGCTGCCTCGTTGGGCTTACTCCGGTGGGCAGATTTTGCTGGGGGGTCCTTTGCATGGGAGGACCGCTTGGTGGCTTAGCCTCCAAAAGTGATTACTTCCCTCCTTCTTAGATTGCAGTCAGCGCTCTGGATTGGCTGCCTGGCTCAGGGAAGGGGGGGTGCAGCCTTCTTCTTATTGGCTCCATTTAGGAGTGTCACAGCTTGTGGGAATAAACGTCAGATGAGACAAATTTACAGGTTTAACACACACCTTGGTGTGATATTTATTTTTCAAAAGTTTGAAAAACAATAAATGAAAACAATAAAATTGCAAAGAAAATCACTACTTAGCACCAGTAGTTTCTCCCATAATACAGTCTTGGATCTTAGAGCTCCTAAGACCCTTCTCATCTGCATTCAACAGCTTGTCTACAGTAGCAGTAGAACCTCTCTCCTCTCTCTCGCAGGGCTGAGCCCCACTGGACTGAACTGAAGTGAACTTAGTGAAGAGGCTTTTTATATCTTTTGTTGGGGGTCACCTGACTGAGCCATCTTCTAGTTACAAGTCTGGGCATGTTGCTTCATGTCTGAACATGCCGCTTCAAAACCAAGGGGGGAGGGGTTATTTCAGGGGACCTCCTGGTTCAGTTAAAGGTACAATGGATATATCCACAGATATTGATTTTCTATATCTCTGTATAACCCCTAGGTGGCGCTGTCCCAAAGGCTACTACCCCTGCCTGCTTGGCTAGTAGCAGGTTAAGGTTCCTGAGTTCTGAAACGGGTGCCTCCATCTGGAGGTCAGGGTTGGTAGTGGTCAATCTAACCTGGGCACAGCCCTCTGGGACACTGTAACCCCCCTCTTTCCCCTCTAGTGGCCTGAACACTGTACAATAATCACTTTCACAATACCCCTGGTACACCACACAGGTACCCACACTGTTTGCACTTACCACTAGGGCTGGTTCCTCTGGCTTGACCCTGGGGACCCCCTGTAAAACAAGGTTATGCACAGCAAATAGCAACAGTACAGTACTTTGAGCACAAACTGGAACCACAGTCAGATTACATGCAGAAAAAGTTAGATCTGATTTATTCAGGGGACTTGAACAAGGGATGGGCAAAATCAAGTTAATTAGCTTTTAAGGTTATATCAATCAAGCAGTTATGCATGCACTTTGAGTCCCCCCACACAGTCCACCTCTGGGTACCCAGGTGTAGAAGAGAAGGGCTAGCCAGGACCATTGCCTGGGGTTGCAGCTGGATGGGGCTCTGTGATGGAAAACACAACATGCACAGTACACAATATTTGTAATCTGGAGCCAGAGGGCTCAGTTCATAAAGGAAATGAAACAGCAAGACAATCAGATGACACACTCAGATTAAGCTGTTGTTGCAGGGAGCTACCCTGGTATTTACTCACGATACCCAAGAGTGGACACAGACTGGATGAAAATTGAGACTGCAGGTGGTTCATCTGGAATGCAAGGAGAAGCAGGGCCCACACGAGTTGCAGAGGCGTCATTCCTGTTCAAGCGTGGAGCAGGAGACTGATCCCCAGGCAGGTCTCTCGTCAATGGCTTCTCTGTGCAGTGGGTAGTCTGGCTGGGCCAGTCTGGCAAGGCCCAGACCGCATGGAGACAAATTCAGATGCAGTCCGTTTTGGGCTGGATACAGCTTCCAGCAAGCAGAACACAGTTCACACAGTGGGGGGACTAACTCACACTGCACTAGCAGCTCATAGCACATTTACATTTATGGGAATTCTACTGTACCAGGCAAAGCGCTCCCCGGTCACAATCGCAAAGTCTCTGCACACACTGGGAGCTTAGGGGTAGCTGGAACTCCTGACAGGCCGATCGCATTCAGCAAAATCTTCGGTCTTCTTCAGGTTGAGCCTGGCCCACTTCAGCAGCTTACTTTAGTCACACAAACTTGGACTTAGTCCAAATAATTCTCTTCTCTCCCTCTCAGGAGCAGCATACCGACATGCAGGCCAAAAACTTAGCCTTTTCACAGTTCTTCCATGAGAATCCACTCAGGATTGATGCTCAGAATAACTTCAGCTTCCAGCTTAGATCTAACTGAAAACTGCAAGCAGCCCGGGACTTTCCCAAGATCCAAAAGGTTTGGTTGGTTTATTTGGCTGTCAGTCAAAGCAAGAGCTCCCCCTTCAATTGCAAAAAAGGCGCAAAAAAGCTCCAATCTACAGTTCCTACAGATTTTGAATTCAGACAGCTCCTGTAGTCCGGCTACATTTTAGGTCCCACCAGTACTGTTAGGTCCAATTTGCAGTCCACGACCAAGATAGTAGAGACAAACAAAACAGTCCTTGCTACAAAGAAAGCAGGTTAGACAAACTACATTATCATTATCACTCTAAATGATTTTCAGTAAATAGTTACATCTTTCAACAGAGCTCCCTCCCAACTATTAAAGAGACAGTACATAGAGGCTATACAGGCTCTGGTAATCACATTTAAACTGCTAAAACGCAGGACACCAGCCTGGCAGTGAGCATTTAGGCAAGCTCAAGGAAGACTTTTTGGGAACCCCCATTTGTAGGGGGGGTTACTTCTGCTCCACAGTGACTAAGCTCTTTTATACATACTGTAGAACCTTATACTGTAACAAGTTTATAATGTGAATTTATGAAAAATACCTTTAGGATTTCTTACAACTGTACTAATCATGACATTATCGTTTTATATGACTTCTGACTCATTTTTCTTTAAAAAGGCTTTACTAACTGTATTCTTTCCTATTTAAAATAGCCTTCATGTTTTTTGTACACAAAATGCACTTATGCACTTTACAGAACACCTCTACAGGTGTTTGGCATCATTCCATGAACTGGATTGATGGAAGTGGAAAAGGAATGAAAAGAGAGAACTAGTAAGAAGTTTAGTAGGGAAAGTAAAGAGCTACACTAGGTGGCCAACTTAGGGTAGAGGAAAAAAAGAAGAAAAGCAAAGAGAAAAGTGTTAACTGTTGCGTAACAGGAGTTTTGGTAGCTGGGAAATAAGGAGATAGAAAAGTGGTCCATCCGTCACAGCTGAGGATGTAGCCTAACTCTGCCACAAGGAACCTTCCTGAGCTACCTAGCCCCAGTCCTCTGCAATGCTCCCAGTGATCAGAGACGCTGTCCAGGGCTTCAGACTGCTGGTAACTACTGTTCTGGGCTTAGGAGAGTCTCCAATCCCTTCTCCTCACCCACCTTCTCAGTGCAGTGATGCCGGATGCTTGTCTGACTCTGGGAGTTTAGCTAGGCACATCATTCTTTGTTCTTAACAATTACCATAAAAAAATTAAGGAAATACCTCCAGTTATCAAATGTTGGCATCATTGGAACACAAAAGTGACAGCCTAAACTTTGACAAGCATAACTTTTGCTATGGTTTACTGCCAAAACAAACAAACAAAAAATCAGCATTTGTTAATCACATCAGTGTAGCAAGTACTCGAGTCATGCCTCCATCTCTTAAAATAAGAAAGGCCTCCCAAAAGCCTAATGGTTATAGCCTTATTCCTTTTATAGTATGTTTTAAACCTACTTAGTGTAACACAGAAAGAGAAAACTTTAGTGCAGTTTGAGATCTCGCAGGAAAGAACGAGGTTTTGGACCACTGCATGTTGTGACCTGCCCCAGCTAAAATGGCGCCATAATATTGCGAGATTACGCATGTGATTTGGAGTGCCCCTCAGAATGTTGTGGCTGCAGCTCTCGTGGGAGCCACGGGGCATCATGGGGTTTCTCAGTCTCAGTGAGGAGAGAGAGCAAATGGCCACGAGCTGTCTTGGGGGGGTGGAGGACTTGATTTATTGCCCCCGAGACAAAGAGAAGCCAGAAGGATTGGAGAGGTGTGAAACTGGCCCAAGATGGACACTGGAGGGACTCAGGCATTCTTTCACCCGGCAATGTAACAGGGAACTGTTGGAGCTGCAGCGGATGTCCCAGGTACTGTAGGTACTGTAGTGGGGAGAGAATGCTGTGCTGCTCAGAATAGAGTGTGCTGCCCAGTTGGAGCTCTGATTTTGGGAGGGGGGAGGGAGGCTACCATGGCTGTGTACTGTGGGGCATGGCAG
Source organism: Neoceratodus forsteri (assembly GCA_016271365.2). Taxonomy (NCBI): domain Eukaryota; kingdom Metazoa; phylum Chordata; order Ceratodontiformes; family Ceratodontidae; genus Neoceratodus; species Neoceratodus forsteri. The sequence continues at coordinate 1,475,927,412 of CM057453.1, read as the reverse complement.
TGCTTGGGAGGTCGCTGCAGGAGGGACCTCCATTGAAACTGTGAGCCAGGTAGTAGTCCTGGAGTGGTCACTGCAGAAGGGAGCTCTTCCAAGTTGTGAGGGCTTGTGTTGCATTTCTGCAATGGAGCAGGGGTCGCTACTGGAGGGACCCCAGCCCTGAGGCTGCTTAACAGTGGGGAATCTAGGTTGTTGGTCCAGGACCTGCTACGGGGGTGCCTTTCCCTGCATATTAATCTTCAGCAGATTTTCCATATGGGTTTATTAGGTTCGGGACCCACCACTGGATTGGGAGTACTTTTCCCTTGCAGATTGTTCTGATGCTTTGTATCCTTGCTGTCTGCAGACTGAGCTTACTATTGTAGAAAAAACTAAAGGTCCTGAAGCACAATTGAGACGCTGCTACGAATTTACTAGGGTGTGTGCAGTTAGTTCATAAAGAGAACTGAACTGGCTACCAGGTTTGTTACTTTGGAGTAGAAAAGGCTAAGATTGCACCTGTAATAGCAGAAAACGGTTGTTGGAAGCAGTCAGGACATGACCAACCTATCTTGATGCACAAAGAGAACTGGAGATAATCTGAGGAGCACAGATTTGTGTCCTCGCCCACTTTGATTTGATTGGATCGTGCATCAACCTATAGGATGAAAGAGGAATACCCACTGGTATTTGACAGTGGAGTACTATAAAGCATGGGTTCTCAAATGGTGAGGCCAGCCTCCTTGGGGAGGCCCCAACCTGTTCCAGGGGAGGCTCAAGCAAGTCTGAAAAAGTACTGTATTTAAATATTGAGTTTTATATATTTTGTGTGAAGAGATTATGCAAACTGAAAGAGGATAATAGTAGGTGAATTTGATGTATTTATTTACTAATAGGTGACAAGGAAGGTGAATGAAAGGCTAATTTCAGGTGCACCAGGAAAGGGTAGGGAGTGAATACATTTTAAAGGACAACTGTAAAACAGATCAAGAAATACACAATAACCAATAGTGCAAACAAATATGAACAATGAACTAATAATGAGTGGTGGTAATTGATCAATTTGTAGCCTGATGGTAGAACAGCCCAAATACCAGGGTTGAGCAAAGAAGTGCTAACAGCAATAGCAGGAAGGGGCAAAGTAATCCCTGAGAAGTTGCTTAGGAGCAGGGAAGGATGGGGAGAGGCAAAGTATTAGGAAGATTATTTCACATAGAGAGGAAACAGAGAAAGTAGTCTGACCCATGGAGGTACTGCAACAAGGGGTAACAATGGTTCAAGGATGAAAATAGAGTATGTAGGTTGGCCTGTGTGTGTGTGGGGGTGTTACAGTAAGCTGAATAATATTTGTTTTTTTTTTGTTTTTTTTGTTATTTAGATAACACCTTTGAGCACAGGAGCTCATTTTCATAGGTTGCATGTCAGTATAAGACAAAGAACTGAATGTGAGCCAAGTACTCAAAGGGGTTTCAATTTATTCATGGTGTACTGCACAAAGTACAGTATGTTGTTTTTCTTTGGGGAGGCCCAAGATTATTTCAATTTTTTGGGGGAGGCTCAAAATGTTTTCCATGGATTTGGGGAGGCTCACTGTGACAAAGTCTGAGAACTATTGCTATAAAGGGTAAAAAAATATAATGACAGCTAAAGGGGAACTACTGCTGGTAGGAGACTTCAGTTTGCCGGATGTCAGTTGGAGCATTCATGTTGCAGCCACAGCAAGGAGCAGAGACGTCCTAGATGCCATGCAAGGGGTGGGCCTCAGACAACTTATGGTAGCGCCCATATGGGAAAGAACAATATTGGGCTTGTTGCTCACCAATGGAGACAGTGTCACAGATGTAGCAGTGGGTAGCCACCTGAGGGACCAGTGATCACCATACAGTATGGTTCAACCTAAGGACGGTAGAGGAGTCGAACCATATGAAAGCATGGGTCCTGGATTTCAGATGGGCCAACTTTGCTAAGTCAGGAGAATGTCTAAGGACAGCCCTGGTAGGGAAGGAGGAAAGAGGTGATGCATTGGAACAGTGGGAAAATCTTAAAGAAGCCATAGCAGAAGCAACAAGCCTTAGTGTTAGGCAAGAAAGTAAAGCACCGAGAAAGACGAAAAAATGCTGTGCTTCTTTAAAAAAGTGACCAGAAAGGTGAGAGAAAAAAGGTTAGCTTTCAAGAGGTACAAGGAAACACAGAGGGAGGAAGACAAATAACTGTATCTGGAAAAACTAAGACAGCAGGGAAAGCAGTCGCGGTGAAAAGGCACAAATAGAGGAAAGAATAGTGCAGGCAATTAAGAGAGGGGGGATAAGACCCTTTTTTTAGGTATATCAGTGAAAGAAAAAAGTCCAGAGGAGGATTGTGAGACTAAAAGGGGAAGGAGGGGGGTGTGCGGAAGGGGACCCAGAAAAGGCAGAAATCCTAAACTAACACTTTTGTTCAGTATTTACGGAAGAAGGGGAAGGGGAGGGACCACAGCTGGGGATAGAGGCACCAAGGGAAAGGAGGTGGACACCAGTGCGTTTATGGAGGAGAGAGTCCTAAGGGAGCTAGCATCACTGAAAGTAGACAAGGCAATGGGACCATATGGAATACACCCCAGAATACTAAAAGAACTCAGAAGGTAGCTGGCAGCACCTCTGACAGCCCTGTTCAACAAATCAGTGAAACAGGAGTAGTTCCAGAGGACTGGAGGAGGACAAATGCAGTCTTTTTCCACAAAAGTGGGAACAGAGAGGAGGCTGGCAACTACAGGCCAGTCAGCCTGACCTCAGTAGTGGGGAAACTGATAGAATCATTACTGAAAGAAAGGATTGTGACATATCTAGAGGACTGCGGGATACAGGATCCGAGGCAGCATGGGTTCACAGCCGGAATGTCTTCTCCAACAAATTTTTTTTGGCTGGGTGACCAGGCAAATTGATCAGGGAGGGGCAGTGGATGTGGCCTACCTGGATTTCAGCAAGGCCTTCAACACTGCCTGGGAGTGGGGACCAGGGTGGTAAAATGGGTCAGAAAATGGTTGAGTGGAAGGTAAATGGAGCTTAGTCTGGGGGGGGGTGACCAGCGGGGTGCCACAGTGATTGGTTTTGGGGCCAGTCCTCTTTAATGTCTTCATAAGTGACATTGCAGAGGGGCTGGAAGGAAAAGTATGCCTCTTTGCAGATGACACTAGGATCTGCAACAGGGTGGACACTCCGGGGGGGGGGGGGGTGGAGAAAATGAAAAAGGACTTAAGCAAGCTGGAGGAGTGGCCAAGAGTGTGGCAAATGAAAAGTGCAAAGAAATGCAAGATCATGCATTTGGGGCATGTAAATCTAGGGGAGGAGTACAGGATGGGAGGGGAGGTTCTGACAACTACCAAACAGAAAAGGGACCTGGGGTGATTATATCCGATGAATGTGAAAAGGCTGTAGGGAAAGCCAGTGGGATGCTGGGGTGCATAGGGAGAGGAATCACTAGCGAAAAAAAGGAGGTGGTGATGCCACTGTACAGATCATTATTGAGACTTCATCTGTAGTACTGTGTCCAGTTCTGGAGGCCGCATCTCAGGAAAGACATAGAACAGAAGCAGTATAAAGAAGGGCAACTAAAATGGTGCAGGGATTGCATCAGGAGCCATATGAAGAAAGACTGAACAACCTTAATATGTATTTACTGGAGGAGAGAAGAGAGGGAGAGATATGATAGAGACTTTCAAGTACCTCAAGGGTATAAATAAGATACAGGAGGGTAGTATATTTCAGAGAAGTAGAGATTCAAGAACAAGGGGACATGATACGAGACTAGAGGGGGGTAGATTCTGGGGTAGCATGAGGAAGTATTTCTTCACAGAAAGGGTGGCAGATGCATGGAACAGCTTACCAGTGGAGGGAGTGGGGGCAAAAGCTGTGGGGGAATTTCAAAAATGGGATAAGCATAACAGAACACTAGTAATAAGAAAAGACAGGGTAAGCTGCAGGTAGGGAATGCAGCTTAAGCACTGGGTAGGAAAAATTGGCAAACTACATGGGCCTGGCAGTTCTTATCTGCTGTCAAATTCTATATTTCTATTTTTGGTGGCAAATAAGTTAAAGGAGGCTACAGACAGGAACAGAATGGGGTTTAGTGAGCACTGAGGAGCTGCTTGAGAGAGGGCTAGTAGGAAGAGAGGCAGATGAGAGGAGGAAGGGAGTTTCAGAGCTAGGTCAGTCTCACAGAAAAGGCAGATTGACCAGCAGAAGTGTTACAGCGAGACAAACTAAATAAGCACAGGTCCAAGGAATGGAGTGAGTAGGAAGCGTGGATATAGGGTAAGAGCAGGTCAGTAAAGTGGGAAGGGAATGAGACAAGCCAGTGTCTGGAAAGTAAAGTGGTGCAGTGAGAGGCACTGAAGGGGTTCTGGTAGATGGAGCAGTAAGCATGGCGGAGGGGGGGATGTTAGTAGCAAAGTGATAGAAAAAATGGAAAAGGAGATCCAGCCTGGCCCTGGTGAACTTGGGGCAGTACCATAGATGACATTGGATTAGTCAAACATCAGTGAGATCATTCGTACGAGGATCTGCCAACAGACTGGGAGGGGCAGGCAGGACCAGTTCCTGTATAAGATGCTGGGCTTCAGATATACCTTTTTTGTGTATGGTGTGAACACTAGTGGAGAAATCCAAGTATCTGTCTAGCCACACACCAAGGTACTTAAAGTGGGTGACCATCTCAAGTGGAGCACCGTCCAGAGTTCGAAAGACGGGAGGGACAGAGCTTGTAATCTAAACCTTAAAATGTCCGAAAAACAGGTCAAGTTAGAAACTATCAGCCAGTGAGACAGGAAAACTGCATATTGATTTAATTATTTATTTTAAACTAAGACCAAGTAACACAAACACCTTCTGCTTTTTCATACTGAGGATCCAGTTTTTGTTTTGTTGGTGATTTTCACCTTCCCTGCTGCATTATCCTGATGACATGTACAAAACTGGGACCCAAGTTATGGAAAACTGGACACATAGTAGTTTCTTTAAAGAAGGGCTCTAGCTGGCCCAGTGGCACCGAGGGCTGAGGCGCTGAATGCCATACCTCGCACCACACTGGCAACCCGGGTTCGAGAATGAGCCAGGGTCACTGGAGAGCCGACTCCGGGGGGGGCAGGATTGAGCAGCCATAATGGCAGCTCTCCTCTCCTGGGGAGGATCTCCGTCCCCCCCCCCCATAGTTCTGTTGCCATTGGGTGGAGGTTCGATGGACAGCATAGGCGGGCGGTGGCGGCAAGTAGCAGGAGGGCGCTTTGGAGATGCAGTGTGCATATGCCTTTACACGTGCGAATGAGGCATGGGGGAGTGAAAACTGAGGAAAAAACTTGGTGGCATAAAAATCTATATTGAAAAAAAAAAAGAAGGGCTCTAGCCACAAACAAAAATTAATTGGTTTTGTCATAACCAGTATTGTACTGTTACACAAAATAAAACAATTAGAATTTCAAGTCATAGCATACTTTGTTATTAGGGACATTTGCATTAAAATTGGATCTTTGCCCCTAGGAGTTCATCTGCTCATGAAGCTCATTCCCTAGCTGAGGTCCTTATTTCCAGTTTTTTACCTTAAAATGATGGGATGTCACAACCAGAGGATTATGTCTTCAGTGTGGAAATAATGATCAAGAGCAAAGGCATTGTAAGGGACAATGATACTGTCTTCATGCAAAGTGTCTTAAGTTGTAATAAAACATGTAATGGTTCAAAAATCACATTTTGTCTGTGTTGGGGGGTCATTGCGAAATTGAGTTCTGTTGACATCATTGGGGATTTTTAGGGGGGTTGCTTGAGCACTGCAGTTAATAGCTGGCTGTTTTCCTATACAAACATAAAAAAGGATGGAAGAAAGCTTGTCACCCGTTGAGTCCCCTGCCCCCAACTATTTCAGTGGTGACACCTTGTTAGAGCTCCTCCCCGTCAATATATATATCTAGTCCATTCTTAAATGTTTCTATTTTTTCTGAGGCTACTGCATTACATGTGTAACCCCTCTATAAATGGGGTTTCCAAAAGTCTTCCTTGGGTGTGCTTAAATGCCCACTGCCAGGCAGGCGTTTTGTGTCTTAACAGGTATAAAAGTGCTTGTATGCGAGTGCCGTTAGCCTACATGCCTGTCCCTTTAAGAGACATTATTTCTGTTGTGTATAATTAATCTGGGTAGGGGCCGAGTGTTTCCAGGCTCGAGTCCCGTCCGAGCTGCAATAATATTGCTCTGTTCTGCCATTGCTAGTGGTGCAGAGGGAGCTCTGGAAGAACTGGTAATTGTTTGCTGATTAACTGCTCTAATAATAATGGTATTATAGTTTGTCTAACCTGCCTTTCTTTGCAGCATGGACATTTCTGTATTGCACCAATCAGTACCTTTTGGGAACCTTAAAATGGAGTCTGTCCCCAGGGGTCTTGTGGGAGTGAATTTCAGTAGGAATTGTAGTTTTTTTTTTTCGTTTTGGCGCCTAAATGGACCTGTAGGGGGAGCCCTTTCTTTGACAGACAGATGAATCAACCAACCAAACCCTTTTTGGATCTGAAGGAAGTCCAGGTGCTGCCTGCAGCCGAGAGTCACTCTGAGTTTGGAGCTGAGAGAGTGAACTGCTCAAAACATTTGAGCAGCTGCTCCTACGTAGTAGCGCAGGAAACTGGTGGGAAGGCTGTGCCTGGCCTGCCTGCTTCATGTTCCCTTCTGAGGGATCTGCTAGTGAAATTAATCGGACTGAATCCGAACCGGCTTGTGACCAGAAAAAACGAATTGTAACTGCCCTGTTACCTGAATTAGACCGAAGATTTGCTGTAAGCGATTGGCCTGTCAGGACATCTGAATCACCACAGAGATCACGGTTTTGCTCAGGAAAACTGAAATTGCAACTGGACTGTCATCTGACCTGTGGTATTGTGTTTTGCTTTACTGTAAATGTGCTGTAAGCTGTCAGTGGGTCGAGATTTGGTTCCCCACTACTTAAGTGTGTCACGCTTGATGGAAGCTGTCTCCAGCACCTATCGAACTGAATCCAAACTGTTCACCCAGCCTGGGCCCTGCTACCTTGGCCCAGTCAGCTACTTCAGATGCAGAGATCACCATTGATGAGAGACTCGCCCGGGGATCAGCCCCCTGCTCAACATCTCGAACAAAAACGACACCTCGGTAAATCGTGTGGGCCCTGCTTCTCCTGGCATACCAGCTTGTCAAATTGCTGTCTCCATTTTGTCCCTCCTGTGTTTCATACCTTCCCCCACACCCCCACCCACTCCAGTACCAGCTCCAATGCCTGCACCTGTGCCAGCACCCACATCAGTGCCTGCAGTTAGTCATGACACGTACCGCAAGTTGAGGATGTTCTCAGGCACCCTTCCCACCCCACAGGGGGAGGATGACTGGGAGACCTGGATCGACTGTGTTGTCCCTTTGGTACCCGACTGGCAGTGTGCAGAGGCTGAGAAGCAAACAAGGATCATGGAAAGTTTGAGGGGTCCGGTCCTGGAAGCCATTAGATTTCTGAGGTTCACGAATCCTGAGCCGTCTGCTCAAAAGTACCTGTCGGCACTCAAAGGCAATTTCGGAAGCATTGAATCAAGGGAGACTTTGATGTGGCAATTCAAAGGTACCAAACAATGGAGAGGGGAAGGTTTGTCTGCGTATGTTACTCACTTAGAGAGGACCCTGCAGAGAGCTTATCGAAAGGGTTGGGTAGCCGCCAGTGACTTGAACCATGTGAGACTAGGGCACATACTACTACACGCCAGGCACTCTAAATTGCAGATTATCCAGTTAAGGCTCCAGGATAGGAGAGATAACCCACCTGGCTTCTGCAACCTGATAAAAGAACTCAGGGAGGCTGAAGGTGAAGAAAGAGATTGTGATTATGGGGTGGGTGCAGCCCGAGTGACCACGGCACAGGAAGACCTCTCTGAAATGGAGACCACTAAGGATATTCTGCCATGGGCTGAGTGGTTAAGAGACTAGCTGCTGAAGGAAGTCAGAAAAGTACAAACAGGTGCCTTTATGGAGGTCTCCACCACAGACAAAGACCCTGGTCCCTCTCAGGACATGACTGCAGTGGGGGTAGGGGTGCACCCTCAGGCATCCTCTACCAAGGGTGGCTTCCAGGCTGAGATCAAAGAATTGACTGCCACCCTAAAGGAATTGTTAAGACACGTTGCACCACCTTCACCGCTGCAAGCAGATATTGGACCCTGATCCCTTGCTACTGCTTTAGTTCCTCAAGCAATGTTCTCTCCAAGGATGTCCCAGGAGTCTATCATTTGTCACAACTGTGGAAAGGATGACCATATGAAGACAGAGAATGCCGATCTCAGAAAAACTTAGAAAAAGTAGTAAACAGACTCCAAGGGGAGCTCTGAAAAGCAAATCAATGGCCGAGGGGTGCCCGAAATGACCACAGTGAGGGCTCAAGAAATACTGACTCAAACTTCTTTGTGGTTAAATTGTCTGTCCAGGTCCCTGCTACCGTCCCTCCAGACTGGTCCAAATTGGTGGGCCCTTCGATGAAGACTACTGTGACTGTCAATGGTATCCATCCTCAGGCTGTACTCAACAGTGGGTCGCAAGTGACCATTGTATTCCAGGACTGGTATGACAAACACTTATCTGATGTGCCATTTCAGTCTCTAGAAGGCCTACATGTGTGGGGCCTGAGTGACAAGTCTTATCCCTACCTAGGATATGTCCGGCTCTGGCTGTCTTTTCCTGCCACTGTAACTGGTGTAGATGAACAAGTAGAGATGCTGGCCCTGGTGAGCCCTCCTACAGAGATGTATGATGGGGTCCTCCTACTCATTGGAACCAACGCCCACATGTATGGGAGGTTAGCGCAGTTGTGCCAAGAGAAATGAGACTGACAGACTGGTCGGGCAATGAGAATTCCAGCTCTGATCAAGAAAGCTTATGACCTGCAGAGGCAGTCTGTAGCAGAAGACCAGGATGAGCCCATTGGAATTGTCTGGAAGAAGTACCCTGATTCCTTGATATTGCCACCCAATACTCAGTATACTGTTCATGGAGAAGTCCGTCTTAGAAGAGACGTGAAAAAGAAAATATTAATGCTGGATACACCAGGTGAAGATAAGTTGCCAGAGGGGCTATTGGTTAAAGCCAGTATCCTACCTGCCCGTGCCCATGCCTATGCACGACAAGTGATGGTCCAGATTCGAAATGTGTCAGATCGAGAAGTCCGAGTGAACAGAGGGTGTGCACTAGCTACAGTACACTGCGCAGACACTGCAGTATTACCCAGCAGCAAATATTCTGGAGAGAAGGAGGAGGAGGTGACCCCAGACCTATTTGACTTGGTGATTCCCCCTTGTCTGCTGAATGGAAGACTCAGATCACTAGGAAACTTGCCCAGAGAGACCAAGTGTTTTCACTAAATGAATGGCATGTGGGGTGCACTCATGGTGCTCAGCATAGTATTCGGCTGCACGATGACAGACCTTTCTGAGAGTGGTCTTGCCGCCTTGCTCCAACTGATATAGACAATGTTCACCGGCACCTACAGGAGATGCTCACTGCCAGAATTATTCAAGAGGCAAGAAGCCCATATGCATCTCCCATCGCAGTTGTGCGCAAGAAAAATTAGTCCGTGAGGATGTGTGTGGATTATCAGACCCTTAACCGATGGACTGTCCCAGATCAATACACCATGCCCCGCATACAGGATGCCCTGAACTTCCTGAACGGGAGTCAGTGGTTCTCAGTACTTGATCTTCGCAGCAGATATTACCAAATCCCGATGGCCCTGGAGGACCGTGAGAAAACAGCCTTCATCTGTCCTTTGGGGTTCTATGAATTTCTGAGGATGCCACAGGGGATTTCGCTGCCCCTGCTACCTTCCAGAGGTTGATGGAACGTGCAGTAGGAGACATGAATCTGCTAGAATGTTTAGTGTACTTGGATGATGTCATTGTTTTCAGTCGCATGCTAGAAGAACATAAGGCCAGACTGTTCAAAGTCCTCGATCGCTTGGAAGAATTCGGCCTTAAGCTATCTATAGACAAATGCCAGTTCTTTCAAGCATCTGTAAAACATGTGGGACATGTAATGTCAGCTGGGGGGATACTGACAGGCCCCAGTAGAGTCCCTGACCACCTGGTCCCAGGCCACCAACCTGAAAGAGCTGCAGCGTTTTCTGGGGTTTTGCGGCTACTATCACCGATTCATTAAGGACTATTCGAAGATAATCCGGACACTCCTTAATCTTAGCCAAAGCTTGCCTCCCACCAACCACAGATGCAAGAAGGGGTCCCTCAAAGAAGAAGACAAGGTGTATTTTCGAACAGGTGAACATTTTGGAACTCATTGGACCCCCGAGTGCAAGGTGGCATTCTTTGAAGTCATCTATCAGCTTACCCATGCCCCATTCCTTGCATATGCTAATCCCACCAAACCATGCATCCTGCACACGGATGCCAGTCTGAAAGGGCTTGGGGCTGTACTATATCAAGAATATGAGGATGGCCTGAGACCTGTGGCCTTCGCCAGTCGCAGCTTGACACCCTCCGAGCGGAATTATCCTGTGCACAAGTTGGAGTTCCTCGCTCTAAACTGGGCCATATTCGATCAGTTCCATGAGTACCTCTATGGGGCCAAGATATTAGTAAAGACTGATAACAATCCTCTAACGTATGTACAGACTTCAGCTAAATTGGACGCCACTGGTCACTGGTGACTTTCTGCCTTGTCGACTTACAATTATGCGGTTGAATATCGGCCTGGACTGAACCATATTGATGCTGACGCCCTTTCACAGTGGCCAAGTTCCAAAGACAATTGGTTGAGGCTGTCTGAACCTTCTATTAAAGCACTGTGACAAAAGTTTGACAAAGATGAATAATTGTCTGCAGACACCGTGGACTGCCTGGTGGACTGTTTGGGGCTCCCCGATACTTGCATACCTTCCGCGTATTGTAATTTTTCTGCATTAGATAATCAGTATTTTGCCCCAGTTTGATAGTGACAGCATTCAGTGGTCTCAATCCCACGACTCCATGATTCAGCCTGCACTTGATGCCCTGCGTGTGGGGAAGGATGTGTCTAAATTATATTCTACTGACTTACCAGCTGCACTGTTATTCAAAGAAGGCCCCAGACTAAAGTTACGAGATCAGTTATTATACAGAGAGACAGTAGATCATCAAGGTCAAGTGTACAAGCAGCAGTTTGTCCTATCCACAGCCTTCAAACAGCTGGTACTGAGGTCCCTCCATAACTACATGGGACACCACGGTATTGACTGGACTGTCGACTTAGTACGATCCCGATTCTATTGGCCGAAAATGGGGGCAGATATTGAGAATCATGTCAAAACTTGCAGTCACTGCCTCCAGCGGAAAGGTTTGCCCCAGAAAGCTGTCCCACTTGTCAACATCACTACCAGTGCCCCCATGGAACTGGTTTGTATAGACTTCTTGTGTCTGGAGCCCAATCAAAAGAACATTGGCAATGTACTGGTAGTAACTGATCACTTTACCCGATAAGCACAAGCTTTCCCAACCAAGGATCAGAAGGCCTCTACAGTGGCCAAGGTGCTAGTACAAAAGTTCTTTGTCCACTATGGTGCACCCCAATGTACCCATTCTGATCAAGGAAGAGACTTTGAAAGTAAACTAATCAAAGAAATGCTCTCTCTGTTGGGGGTGCAAAAGTCCAGAACCACTCCCTATTACCTTCAAGGGGACTCCCAGCCAAAACGCTTTAACAGAACCCTTCTGGACATGTTGGGTACTCTCCATCCTAAAGACAAGTCTAAGTGGAGTCAGCAGATTAGCACCTTGGTACACGCTTACAATTGCACCAAAAGTGATGCTACCGGATTCTCTCTCTATCATCTCATGTTCGAGAGGGAAGCCTGGCTGCCCGTAGATGTTTGCTTTGGGGTCTCCCAGGATGGGGTCCGAGCTGAGAACTATTTATAATATGTACAGAAACTGAAAGCTTAATTGAACCATGCGTATCAACTGGCTCAAACAATGGCTGCGAAGAGAAACCTTGCCAACAAAGAGAGGCACAACAAGAAAATGAAGGCTCAAGAGCTACTGCCCGGAGACCATGTATTGTTGTGCAATTTGTGACTGCATGGAAAGCATAAAATTGCTGACAGGTGGCATCACCTTCCACACATAGTGATTGGTAAACTGGATGAACTGCCTGTGTACAAAGTGTGCCGTGAGAACAACTCTAGAGATGTCAAGATCATGTACCACAATCACCTACTGCCCATCGGTCAAGTGATCATTGATACTGAACCAACACCCAACACTTCCCCCGGGCCGGTGACTCATGCTGTTGCCAAAAAAGAGGCAGAGTCAACCTGCCCCTGTTGTTCCAGACCTAAGGGCCCCCCCCCCGACAGGCCCTGAATGATGATGACTGTCAGTCCATTTTTGATTAAAGTGAATGTGACAATGCCTACTATCCTTCTTATGAACTGAACCAGTTGTTTCGATGCAATCCTCTGCAGAACTGTGGGGATGAAGCTGGGGCTTCAGAGCAGCCTAACCCCCCAGCTTCTTCCCTGGAACCAATGCCCCCTGAATGTGAGGTGCCGAACATTACATCAATTACCTGAGGAGGAATCTGCTGTGGAAAATCTCCCTGGTGACACACCAGAACCTGTAGAGCAATGACAGTGTTGACAGCACCCCTTCAGTGCCTCAAACTTCAATGGTCCAAGAGTTTCTTCAGGATGAGCAACCTGGGCCCTCTTCAGGAGAGAATAATGAGCAATGTGTTGTGGAAGCAGAATCTGCCATGCAAGAAGACAATAATGTTCCGCTACTGGAGACTTTGCCCAGTGCAGAGGTACCCCTTTCTACTGAAGAAGAGACTGATGCAAATGCTGGTACTCTAGAGGCTGTACCCGTTTCCCCAAGGAAATCTGGGAGAGTGATTAAACCCGTAATACGTCTAAGCTACAACTCCCCTGGAAGACCAGTAGATCTTCCTTTAAATGTTGTCCACAAGGGTATCTATGTTTCAAAGAGCTCACCGCTCAAACTGAACCTTTCCACTACTTCCAAGTTGATTGTCCATCCTTCAGGACATGGTGCCCCTGCTCCGTCTAGCCCCAAGTTAGCTGATAGGGATGGGACCCCATCTATGTTGTTTAGAATGCAAGAAACTATAACATGAATGAGTACAGTAATATTATTGTGTGAATCATAGTGAAATCATTATTGAATGTATGAAAACTGCATAACTATTGCCATAATATATATATAATCATATATTAGCTATTTTGGATACGTATAGAAATGGTAATGAAGCATGTATTTTGTATAAGTATAATGTCTTCAAATAACGTTGTTGTGAGCATGGACTTGACGTGGATGCCAAGTTCTTTCCAAGCAGGAAAGGGTGTAACCTCCTATAAATGGGGGTTCCCAAAAGTGTTCCTTGGGTGTGCTTAAATGCCCACTGCCAGGCGGGCATTCTGTGTCTTTACAGGTGTAAAAGTGCTTGCATGTGAGTGCCCTGTTAGCCTTCATGCCTGTCCCTTTAAGAGACATTATTTTTGTTATGTATAATTAATCTGGGTAGGGTCCAAGTATTTCCAGGCTTGAGTCCCGTCCGAGCTGCAATAATATTGCTCTGTTCTGCCATCGCTAAGGTGCAGAGGGAGCTCTGTTAGAACTGGTAAATGTTTGCTGAATAGCTGCTCTAATAATAATGGTATTATGGTTTGACTAACCTGCCTTTCTTTGCAGCATGGACATTTCTGTATTGCATCAATCAGTACCTTTTGGGGACCTTAAAATGGAGTCCGTCCCAAGGGGTCTTGTGGAAGTGAATTTCTGTAGGAATTGTAGTTTTTTCATTTTGGCCCCTAAATGGAACTGTAGGGGGAGCCCTTGCTTTGACAGACAGATGAATCAACCAACCAAACCCTTTTTGGATCAGAAGGAAGTCCAGGTGCTGCCTGCAGCAGTCAGTCAGTCTGAGTTTGGAGCTGAGAGGGTGAATTGCTCAAGACATTGGAGCAGCTGCTCCTGCGTAGTAGCATATGAAACTGGTGAGAAGGCTGTGTCTGGCCTGCCTGCTTCATCTTCCCTTCTGAGGGATCTGCTAGTGAAATTAATTGGACTGAATCCAAAACTGACTTGTGACCAGAAATACCGAATTGTGACTGCCGTGTTACCTGAAGAAGACTGAAGATTTGCTGTCAGCGATTGGCCTGTCAGGACGTCTGAATCACCACAGAGATCACGGTTTTGCTCAGGAAAACTGAAACTGCAACTGGACTGTCATCCGACCTGTGGTATTGTGTTTTGCTTTACTATAAATGTGCTGTAAGCTGTCAGTGGGTCGCGATTTGGTTCCACACTACTTAAGTGTGTCACGCTTGCTGGAAGCTGTCTCCAGCACCTATCGAACCGAATCCGAACTGTTCACCCAGCCTGGGCCCTGCCACTTTGGCCCAGTCAGCTACTTCAGACTCAGAGATCACCATCGACGAGAGACTCGCCAAGGGATCAGCCCCCTGCTTAGCATCTCGAACAAGAACGACACCTCGATGAATCACGTGGGCCCTGCTTCTCCTGGCATATCAGCTTGTCTACCTGCACTCTCCATTTCAGCCCTCCTGTGTTTCATATTGGGTAGCGTGAGTAAACACCAGGGTAGCTCCCTGCAACATCAGCTAAAGCAAAAGTGTTGTCATCTGATTCAATTGCTGTTTTCTTGACACGAGCTGAGCCTCCAGGCTCCGGATTAGAAATTGTGCGTGGTTGTGCATACTCCTTCTTTCCATCACAGGGCCCCGACCAGCTACAACGCCGGCCTATCCCGGGCAATGTGTCAGGCTAGCCCACCTTTTTTCCAACTGGGTACCCAGAGTGTGTGACTGTGAAGGGACTCTAAAGTGCATGCTTGATTGCCTGATTGAATCAGTTACAGAACTAATCAGCCAAATTAGGCCCCTCGCTTGTTCATTCCCCCTGAATAAATCAGGTCTAATTCTTTTTGCATTTAACTTGACTATGGTTCCATTTTGTACAAGAAGCACTGTAGTGCTGTTACCTGCTGTGTCTTACTTTATTTTGCAGAGGGTCTCTAGGGTCGAACTGGTGGAATCAGCCCTGGTGGTAAGTGCAAGCAGAGTGGGGATCTGTTTGCTGATTAGGGGTTATTGTAACTGTGTCTGTTGCTCATTGCTTAGGCCACTAGAGGGAAAAGAGGGGGGGTTACAGTGTCCTGGAGGGCTGTACCCAGGTCAGCTACACTACCAATAACCATGTCCTCCAGGTGGAGGCACCCATTTTCAGTACCCAGGCCCCTTAACCTGCCCCTAGTCACGCAGGCAGGGGGAGTAGCCCTTTGGATAGTGCAACCTAGGGGTTACACATGGAAGCGAGTTCCAAAGTCCTACCACTCTCTGTGAGAGGTAGTAAAGGTCCCCTCTAATTTTTGTTCTCGCCAGATAAACACGTTACAAGAACTTAGTCGCTGCCTGTATTCCATTCTGTTTTCTCACATCATCATTTTGGTTGTTCATCTTTGAACTCACTCCAATCTGCCTACATCCTTCCTGTAATATGGAGTCCAGAACTGGTGCAGTACTCAAGTGTAGGCTTCACACGTACCCTAACCTGTCTTGGGGGGCTACTACTCTTGATCTGTTTACAAAGTTCTGCTTTATGTATCCCAATACCTGAGCTGCTTTATCTGCATCCAATTCACATTGATGTCCGTGTTCAAAGTCTGTTGTTATAATCCATAAATCTTTCTCTACCTTTTTTCAGTTCCATTTTGAGTAGTAGTTGGCCCACATATATTATTTCCTATTTTCTTATAACTAGGCTTTTGTTTATCTTTCAATATTTCTGATGTCACTCTTTTTGTAAGGTTCCTATTTGTGACAGTGACATTTTATCTTTCAAGCAATCAAACAAAGCAAATCTATTGTGTAAAACAATGCAATATGGAACAGTAAGGAAGTTAACTGGTTGAATGATTGAAATGGAACTCTGGACAGCAATATAGAGTGGATTATGCCAGGGATAATATCCCTGTGTTACAGTGCAATGCACTTCCTTCCACCTTCTTAAACAAATCCATAAGAAAAAAAACAGTCACATAAAAATTCATTGAGCGGAGTAGCAGGTCATGCAAGTAAAGAACTGCAGCAATTTTCAGACTTATAGAAAGCCAAGATGGTTTCTTGTAGCAGCCTAATATTATTACTTAGAAGAGCCTGAACTTACTTGTGTTGCGATAATGCAGAGGATGATGCCCATCTCGTCATGTGTGCAGGGGTTGCCAACTCCATGTCATTTCAGCAGTGCTGTCCTCCTTGAAGCCAAATCTGAATAATCTGCCTGATGTCATGAAAATGAAGGTGCTAAGTACCAGCTGTGCCTTTGCCTTTTGCTGCCCGTAATATGTAATATGTAAATGACATGTCTAGCAGATAACAGCTGTGTATCAATGTTCATTGTCTGCATCTGTCCTTTTTTGAAAATCAGTACAAATATTTGATAACGATGCTGCATGTCAGCAACATCTGGAACCTATCTGCATGCTACCAAGCCAGTGGAAAAGCAGTGGCTTCAGTTTCTACTGCTATCATAAGTTCCAAGAGCACAATCTAATCAGGAAAATACAAAAAGCAAGTGACGTCTTCTGCAATAGAAAGTTTAAAGGTAGTTCATAACACTTGTTAGAAAAGTACTTGTTACATTGCTGTTTCACGGAAATAGTCAAATCCTGCTGAACAATTTCTGTATTTTATTGACCTCTAGTGATTCTGTTGTCTTCCACATGTCCAACTAAAACAGGTAGATGTCTATGACCATTTTGTTAATGGAAGGATAGTCATTGTGGCTGCTGAGTGCCCCACAATACAGTTTGGAACAAAATAATACTCGAGGGTATCCAAGAGTTTCTAAGAACTACTCTTTTTGATGATATAGTTATCTTCGTCAGTTCATGTCTACAAACAGTACTGATTTCAGCTGCAGCATCCCCTTGTACATGGGACTGTGATTGGTTGTGAATTTGTTAAAAAAAAATCTACTCAGCTAATATAATGACACTTTTTATTGTGTAACCCCTAGGTGGTACTATCCCAAGGGCTACTACCTCTACCTGCTTGGCTAGTAGTAGGTTAAGGGGCCTGAGTTCTGAAACGGGTGCCTCCACCTGGAGATCAGGGTTGGTAGTGGTCAAGCTATCCTGGGCACAGCCCTCCGGGACACTGTAACCCCCCTCTTTCCTTACAAGTGGCCGGAACAATACACAATAATCACTTTCACAATACCCCTGATATACCACACAAGTACCCATACTGTTTGCACTTACCACCAGGGCTTTCCTCTGGCCTGGCCCTGGGGACCCCCTGTAAAACAAGGCTATACACAGCAAATAATAGCACTACAGTACTCTTGCACAAACTGGAACCACAGTCAGGGTAAATGCAAAAAAGAGTTAGATCTGATTTATTTAAGGGACTTGAACAAGGAAGGGGCGTAATCAGGTTAATTTGCTTAAAGGCTGTATCAATCAAACAGTTATGCATGCACTTCAGGGTCCACAAACAGTCACACACTCTGGATACCCAGATGGAGAATGGTGGGCTAGCCAGGAATGTTGCAGCTGGTTAGGGCCCTGTGATGGAAGAAAACAACATGCACAACACACACTATTTGTAATCCCGAGCCGGAGGGCTCAGTTTGTGAAAAGAAAACAAGACAATCAGATGACACACTTTTAGATTAGGCTGTTGTTGCAGGGAGCTACCCTGATGATTACTCACGATTCCCAAGACTGGACACAGGCTGGATGAAAATCGAGACAGCAGGTGCTTAATCTGGAGTCTCAGGAGAAGCAGGGCCCACACAAATCTCCGAGGCGTCATTCCTGTTCAAGTGTGGTGCAGGGGGCTGATCCCCAGGCAGGTCTCTCGTTGATGGCTTTCTCTGTGCAGCAGGTAGTCTGCCAGGACCAGTGTGGCAAGGCCCTGGCCAAATGGAGACAAATTCGGATACAGTCTGTTTTGGGGTGGATACAGCTTCCAGCAAGCAGAACACAGTTCACACAGTGGGAAACCAAATCACGACCCACTAACAACTCACAGCACATTTACATGTAAGAAAATTCTACTGTACCAGGCAAACCGCTCTCCGGTCACGATCGCAGAGTCTCTGCACAAACCGGGGATTCAAAAGCAGCTGGAAATTCTGACAGGCCGATCGCATTCAGCAAAATCTTTGGTCTTCCTCAGGTATGAGCCTGGTAAAAAAATCAGTGGCTTACTTCGTTCTCACAAACCTGGATTTAGTTCGAAATAATTCTCTTCTCTCCCTCTCAGGGGCAGCAGGCAGACATGCAGGCCACAACTCAGGCCTTTCCACAGTTCTCCCCTGTGAAACTACTCTGATGGCTGCTTGACTGTCTCAAGCTGTTGCCTCTTCAGCTCCCAACTTAGATCTGACTCAACTGCCAGCAAACCTGGGACTTTCCCCAGAATCCAAAAGGTTTGGTTGGCTGATCTGTCTGTCAGTCACAACAAAGGCTCCCCCTTCAGGTGCAAAAAGGCAACAAAAGCCCAAAACTACAATTCCTACAGATTTTGACCCCAGACAGCTACTGTAGTCTGGTTCCATTTTAGGTCCCACCAGAACTGATTGGTCCAATTCGCAGTCCAGGACCAAGATAGTGGGGATAAACAAAACAGTCCTTGCTGCAAAGAAGGCAGGTTAGACAAACTACATTATCATTATCACTCTAAATGATTTTCAGCAAATAGTTACATCTTTCAACAGAGCTCCCTCTCACATTACTTATGACTGCAATCCAGGCAGCTCTTAAAGAGACAGTACACAGAGGCTATACAGGCACTCTCTGGCAATCACATTTAAACTGCTAAAACGCAGGACACCAGCCTGGCAGTGAGCATTTAGGCAAGCTCAAGGAAGACTTTACGGGAACCCCCATTTGTATAAAGGTTACAGTTGTAAAAATGTATTTGCCCTGGATAGCTGGGTGCAGTGCAGCATTTTGTTCACAGTAGAGATACTGCCGTTACCCAGCTAGGTAAGCTAAAGCACAAGGAGGTCAAAGTGACTTGCTCTAGGTCATATAGTGGCTGGGCTGGGATTCAAACCTGCAATCTCCTGGCTGAGCCATGCTATGATATAATGGGACTCAGTCGACCTCATGGACAGTGGCAGTAAGCTGGGATGCAAGAATAGGGGTACAGTATGTTCATGAGGGACAGGGAAGAGCAGAGGGGTTGAGAGGCTGCTTTATATGTTAAGAACGGGTTGACGCAAGTGAGAAAGAAGGAGGGAGGAGGGATCGGAGCCCTACAGAAAGCCTGTGGCTAGAGTGGGATCTAGGAGGCAAAAAGACAATTCTGGATGTATGTGACAGACCACCAAGTAGTACAGCAGTGTAGGACTTACAGTTGTTGAATGGAAATAGAAGGGCAGTATCTATGGGCCACATGGTTCTTCTGGGGATTTCGACCAATGTGCCTAAGGGAAAGCAAGGAGAAACTTCTTGTCACACTTGAAAGACTGTTTCCTTCTTCAGCGTGTCAAGCATAGGACAAGAGGGGATGCAGTTCTCAATCTGCGACTGAGTAATAGGGATGACATGATCAGAGCAGGATGGCGAACAGGTAGGTAACAATGACCATGACAGGCTTAAATCAGAGGTGACAGAAGAAGCTACGTCTCCAAAAATGAGATCAGGACAGCATAAGCTCGGGGAGAACTGATTTTGCTAAACTGAGGGAGATAGTTGTGGCTAATGTAATGAATACACCACTTAGTGGTAGTGCAAGTGCCAAGTGGGAGGGTCTGAAGCCGAATACAATATGGGGGCAGTGATTAAATGTGTCTGTGCGCAACATGAGAAAGGGCTGAGCAGAGGCATCTATGGTTGTCTGAAGAACTTCAGGGGAAGTTAAAGGTGATAGGAAATCATTGTTTAAGTTCTAGATGCCCTTCCGGTTTATTTTTTAGTGTCTGTTCAATACTGTGATATGTTTTGACATTTTTGTTTAATTAATAATCTATTTATTTTGCCTTTGTAACTACCCTGAATCCCTTTCTCCTCAGCAGTTGCTGCACTCTCTTTTCATACTGCATGAACATTCTGTGATATCAGTAACAACACCATTACAGGCCATTCAGATGACTAGCATGAGATGGTGTAATAAATGATGTATGGAATGTCTGAGAAATATGAAAAGAGCAGCAGCTGGTGAAGAGAGTGGAACTCTATGTAGATCTGAAGGGGTACCCCAAAACTACATAATTTATCAAAAATTGGTCAAAGTATATTGAATACATAACTAGCATGGAAAGGAAAATGGTAGGGCAATTAACTATGCAAAATCATTTCCTGTTACCTTTAGGGGATAAAAAATATATGATAAGTGGCAGGATTCTGCTGACATAGCAGTGGAAGTGGATGATAGACAATTCAGGGTTTAAGCTGGAAATTTTAAATTTGTAGTTTTTTGGATAATTGGCAGCAACATTTTGTAGCCAAATCCAAAACATTTTAGCTAAACCACAAAAATGATGATTGATCTTAATAACTAAGCCTTTACATTTTTTTGCTGCCTGTTTTCAGCTGTAGAGTTTATTTTCCACCAGACTGCCAGCAATACAGACTAGACAGCACCCTCCCCCCACATACAGGCGTCATGCTGGACTCAGACCCATGCTGTTAGGCCACCAGTAGTTGCATATTTATTCCCTAATAGGACCAGATGGGCAGATCAGGGTGCTTTTTTTTTATGGGAGTTTTTTTTTTTTTTTTATAGCACAGTCCCGATTTGTTTCATTAGGTCCTTCTGTCCTTGCTGTCAGCGTCAAGTCAACATGCTGATTTCTGACACCCCCACACCACCTTGTAGTGAGATCACACTGCTGCATAGTGTGCATAGCAGAACTTAGACAAACCACAGGACAGTTCCCTCTACTAGACACCATTCACCATTCACAAAAATCTGCTGACCAGCAGTCTGTTGCCGGAACTCATGAGGACATGTCCTCTCTCTCTCTCTCTCTCTGTGGGCCTGTTTTGTGCTGCTGCACTGGACCTGCTCTGTGGCTGGCGAGCTGCAAAATGGTGACTGGAGTGTTCTTCCTGTGGCTTCAACACCACCAAGTAATTGAGATAGGTTGGCAGGGAAGCAGCTGGCTATATCCAATGGCACTGTCCATCACGGTCTCTCTGGGCTCTTATACTGGCACGTGGGCTTTCAGTCACCTGGGGGAAACTGCCTCCTAACTCAGACTGCCAGCTGCTAGCCATTTCTTGAAGGTACAGGCACAATATGGAGTGCAGGAAGAGTACTCATTATTTGATGAGTTATTCACACTACAAAGTCATGAAATTCGACTTTTTATTGCAGAATACAATTTGGTGAGTGGCAGGTTAAACACTGACAACTGCAGAAGAACTGCAAGACTAAAATTGCCAAGGCTGGCCTGGGAGATAGGATTGCACAGGTGATCAAGGGGAATTATAAACCCTTTTTTCAATACATAGGGGAAAAAAGGAGAGTCAGGGATAATGTGGGGTTGTTGCTCATTGGAAAGATGGGCCGAACCATTAAGTGAGGTGGATGGGAAAGCAGAGGCACTAAACAACTACTTTGTGTCAATATTCAGCCAGGAAGTCACTCAGGGGGCATGCCCAACTAGGTGCTGAAGATATGGGTACAGGCCAAACATTAGGCAGGGCTGATTACACCAGAATTAGTTGGAAAGTATGTGAAGAGTGTGAATTTGGGAAAATTCCAGGGTCTTGATGGTAACAACAGAGCTGAAGGAGGTTCTAACTGGGCCCTCGATATAGTTCAGGACCCCTTATGGTTAGGGATAGTGCCAGGCACTGGAAAACAGCGAATATCATTCACCCCCACCCCACAAGAAGGGGGCAAGGCCAGACCCAGATAGCTACAGACCTCTGAGCAGAGGTCTACCTTAACTTTTTTTGCACTAGTCAGCCGGGCTAGTGAACCAGAGATTGCACTAGCCTGCAGCCAATATGGTTCGCAGTGATTTGTTAAACAAAAGGCAAATAAAATTGAAATGTATCAAGCACGTGTCTGAGTTTATTTGAAACCTAAATTACAAATGAACTTTGTGAAATAAAATACTTCATATATATATATATATATATATATATATATATATAGACACTCAGTGGAGTCAGTGTCTTAATGTCACTGTCTTAAAGTTCTCAGTATAAAAATAAAATTATCCTTAAATGTTGCTGGATTGTGTGGTGTCAGGGGAGTGTGGCTCACTCTCAAGCACACTTGTATCACTATCACAGTCACTCTCAGCTCAAAGACCACAGGGACAAGGCTGAAAAGAACAGCAGAGGTCGGAATGCTGGTTTAACCTTCTTGTGTGCCTGGGCTGTAGCCTGTTAGTCTCTTGTTTGATTAGCGTCATGGTCTCTCACTGTTCTCATCGCACCCTGATGTGAATGCTGGAGAATCTAGCAATGTTGTTTTACTTGGGGGGGGGGCGGACTCAGGGGTCTGTCTTTGTACCATTACTGCCTGTAGAGATAGAAACCAGCTATTACAGTTAGAACGGAGGAGCCTGTTTTCTCACTGGCGCATATTTGCTGCAGCTGCTGCTTCAGAGTTTTGGAAGCAGCTTCTCAGAATGATGGTGACCACAGGGTGACAAGGTTGGGACAAGGCGTCTTACTGTTCCGACCGCACCATGTCCCAACTCCTGAATGCTGCAGGGTGTTGACTGTAGAGTTTGGGGGGTGAGGGTGCTCCAGTCACATTTTTGCTTTGGAGGAGCCCATTTTCTCACTTGCACATATCTGCTGCCAATGCTGCTTCGCAGCTTCTCAGATAGTGACCACAGCACAGGGTGACAGGGACAAGGCTAAAACAAATGGAACAGCATAGATGAGGTTGGAGTGCATTACTAGCTAAGCTAACTTCATTTCAGCTTCAGCAGTCTGTCTTGATTTACTTCCGACCCAACATTATGGCGCAAATGCTGCTCTACCACTAGTCTTGACTTAAATACAGAGCTGCTTGTCTTTAATTATGTGCAGTTTGCGGTCTCACTTTTCCGACCGCGCTATGTCCTGAATGCTGCTGCTGTGGTGTTGTTCAGTTTGACTGGGAGGGGGGGACTCCTTTGTGTTCTCAGTCAGTTGTCTGATCCTGTTTTTTTTTTGCTTTATTTCTTTGCGGTCTCACTGCTCCAACCGCGCTTCATGCTGGTGTTTTTTTTTCTTTGCAACAGCACGAGCGCCACACAGCACAATAGGCAGAGAATGGAACTGCAGCTTTCCACCAGAAAAACTACAGTAGCCCAACCAGGCAAGTGACAGAGATCCTGCACTAGCCCACAGCAATCTGCACTAGTGCCCAGACTAGTAAATGAATGTTAAGATCGACCCCTGCCTCTGAGCCTTACCTCGGTGCTTGACAAAATGTTTTAGTCAGTCATAAAAGACGTGGTGGTTCAGTACATGGATGTACAGTACATGGCCTGCGCTCTAGTACACAACATTGTTTTACACAAGGTAACTCCTATCAAACCAGCCTGATTGCCGATTACCTTTTGAGCAGGTAACTAGAGAGGTGGATACGTGACAGGCAGTGCATGTAGTCTATCTGGATTTCAGCAAGGCCTTTGATACTATACAGCACTGAAAACAAATGGAGAAAGTAGCACAATAATAAAGAGCACAGGAGGTGGATAACAAATTGACTCACAGGTAGGATGCAGAGAGTGGTGTTGAATGGTCACAGTTAGGGATGTGCTGAGTGCAGTACCTCAGGGTCAGTGGTGAGTCCATTGTTCTTTAACATATTTGTAACTCCTCTGCAAATGGGGGTTCCCAAAAGTCTTCCAGGAGCTTGCTTGAATGCTCCAAGCCTGGATGGTGTTTGACATCTAAGCCATTTATCTGCGAGTGCTTTTAGAGCCTCTGGTACTGTCTCTAAGAGCTGCCTGCCTGCAGACCTAATTAATTTGGATGGGGGTCTGTGTGTTTCCCTGCTTGAGTCTCACCCGAGCTGCTGCCAAATCATTCCATTTCTGCCGTCACTAAGTGAGCAGAGTGAGCACTTTTCAAAGATGTAACTGTTTGCCAGAAATCATTTAGAGTAATAATGAAAATACAGTTTGTCTAACCTGTTTTTCTTTGCAGTCAGAACTGCGTTTGCCTAGCCCTCCATTCTAGTTTTGAACTGCTGAACTGGACCAATCAGTGTGGGGGGACCTTTGAAATGGAGCCTGCTGCTGGCAAATCAGAGCTTGGACTCTCATTGTGGAGCCAGCCACCTATGTACTATATGGCCAATGCTTCTGGGAATTGTAGTTTGGACTTCGGCACCTTTTTTCCACCAACAGGGGGAGTTTACTGTGAGTGACAGCCAAGCCAGCCAACTGAACTGGGAGGAACTCAAAGGAATTGCCCGGCTCCGTCTACTGGAAAGATCAGATGAGTTGGGGCAATGAAGAGACAAGGAGCTGTGTGCTTCTTTGGTGTGTAGTTTTAGCGTGGGAATTGCATGTAAGGCCCTAAGTTTCGGTCTGCAGCTTGTGCAAGCGCCTGTTCGGACTGAATCCAACCTGTGAAGAGAATCACGGAGATCTGAAGAGAAGAAACCAGGTTCACCCTGTAGAAGACTGGAGAAATTACTGAATCGCGCTTGGTCTGTCAGGAACTGAATCTGCTGTGTGTTCTCCCGAGTATTGTGCAGTAATTGCGATTGGGATAGAGAAGCAGCCTGCCTGGTATAGTACTTTCCTTTTACATATAAATGTGTGTAGTGCTTGTGGGGAATCGCGTTTAAAATCCCCTGTTCAGTGAATAGAGTGCATGAAGCTGGAAGTAAACCCCAGCTTGATCCAGACTACATCCATTTGCTCTAAACTGCAGTGGGGTCCAGTCACAAGGACCTTGTCCACATGGTCTGCTCCTCCTGGCAATCCAGGACAATCTGCCTTCCATCCAGTTCCCAGCATTGAGCTTAGAGCAAGCAGGGTAGCTCCCTCGCCATCTGTTTATCGAATTGCAAGTGTGTCATCTAATTGTTTTTTTTTTTTTTCATTTCTTCAGGAACTGAGCCAACCGGCTCCAGATTACAATTTGGGTATTGTGCCAGTGTTTTTTCCATCACAGGGCCCCAACCAGCTGTACCGATCCTGGCTAGCACCCCCATCCTGGGTACCCAGTAAAAGTGATAATTTGGGACTCTGAATATGCGCACAGTACTGTGATTATTAATGTGTTTAACCTAATTAACCTGATTCCCCCTTCCTTGTTACAGCTCCTTAAATAAATCAGATCTGTTGGTTTCAGCAAAGTTACACTGTCTGAGGTATTCGTTTATGTTAAAGTATTGTACTGTGGCTTTTGCATTGTATCATCTTGTTTTACAGTGGGTCCCCAGTGTCCAGGCAAAAGAGCCAGTCTTGGGGTTAAGTGTACATTGTGAAGGTATTCCTGGTGCATTGTGTGGGCCACTAGTGGGAAGAAAGGGGGGTTACAGTGTCCCAGAGGGCTGTGACCAAGTTAGTTTAACTACTGCAAACCGTGACCTCTGGGTGGAGGCACTCGCCATTGGACCTAGGTCCCTCAACCTGTCAGTAGTCAGTCAGGCAGGGGTAGTAGCCCTTGGGATAGTGCAACCTGGGGGTTGCATATTGATAATCTAGAGAAGGAGGTCAGCAGCAGACTGTTGAAATTTGCGACGGTACTAAATTGGCAAGAACAGTGGACACGGCAGAGGATATGCACACATTTGGGGCACAGGCAGCAAAATGGGGACTTAGATTTAATGTGGAGGAGTGAAAGGAACTGCACCTAGGGGCAAGGAATCTGGGTCACATATATACCGTTTGTGTGTGAGAGTGAGTGTGTGTGTGTCTATGTGTCTGTGTCTGTGTATGTGCATGTGCATGCACAACAATGGACAGCAAAACCAAGAAAACAGATTCCCAAACAAACAGAAGAGAGAAAGAGGAGCCGGCCCAGTGGCGCGGAGGGTAGCGGTATCCATGCCTCACCTGCTGTCATGCTGGCTACCTGGGTTCGGTGATGGACTCGGTTCGCTGGGGACTAGCTGGGGAGAGGGGAGGACTGAGCATGGGAGGACAGCTCTCTTCCTCTGGAAGGGAGGGCTGTGGATTCTCAGCATTGGTCTGACCCCTGGTGGAAGCTCAGGGCAACCAGCACAACTTGGGAACTGGAGGGCCAGCGTCCATCAATGCCCTTTGTTCGATAGTGTGCGTGGTGCATCTTAGACGACATTGTATGTCTGACCCTCCTTACAAGCAAAAGGGAAAAATGGCCAGTCGCAGCACAGATGACAGACTGTTCCGCAGCTCCATGCCAGCATCCAGTGCTCTCTCTCCCACTCCATTCTTCAGCGGGTGGGCGCCCACCATCAAATCCCTGCCATGGGGGGGCAAGCTGTGGGGAACACTTGAGCCGAGGGCCCACACCAGATCCGTGATGTCAGCAGCATGGTGTGCCCTGCTGAACCCTGCCACTGGGGTTAAGCAGTGGAGGAGGTAAGTTCCTGGATGCCAGTGGCAGATCGAGTGGTC
Source organism: Neoceratodus forsteri (assembly GCA_016271365.2). Lineage (NCBI taxonomy): Eukaryota > Metazoa > Chordata > Ceratodontiformes > Ceratodontidae > Neoceratodus > Neoceratodus forsteri. The sequence continues at coordinate 1,475,900,857 of CM057453.1, read as the reverse complement.
AGCAGAGGCCTTGGCTACACCGTGGCAGGGAGGATAAACAAATTAAGTAAAAGAAGAGAGAATGAAATAAGTGCCTTAGCTGGGATTTGAACCCAGGCTGCCCAGAATACCATTCCAGTTGCAATTCCAGCTGTGCCACCAAAGCAACTGGAAATTGGGACATCCCTGAGGCACGTTACTCTGACTCTAATGCACAACCTGGTGCTGCACAGATACTTACAGTTTCAGTCACAAGGGTGCAGTGTGCACATTTGTGGAAGAGGAAGGAAGGAAGGAAAGGAAGGCCTTAGCTGGGACTTGAACAAGAAAAAATGACTAGGCGTGATTGTTAACCATAAGTTGAAACCAGGAAGGCCTGCCCCTCGGTGCAGCAGTAGTACTACCACCTGGAATGCTGATGACCTGTGTTTGGAAACAAGCCCAAATTTTCTGGGGGGGGGGGTGGCTGAGCATCCCACAGAATGCCCTCCTCCTCCTCCTGTGGGGAAGGAGAAATATAGCAGCTGCTACTATGTGACCACCACCTGGCTGACCACAGGTGGGGGTTCAAGCAGAACTCAGAACTAGGAAGAGGAGATGCCAAAAGAGCTTGACACGTGACACAGACTTGCAAGTGTCAAATGTCTCCAGCCAGTCGGTGTCTCAAGGGAAGTGGGAGAACACTGGAACATGCCCAGCTGCAGCAGGATTGTGCCATCCCCAGCTCTGCAGGCCCTGCACCTCTGACCTTGGCACTTACCTCTAAACCAAGCATGGACCTCTGATGGGGAAAGGCTCACCCCATGGTCTCTGCCCTGGGGTAAACCAGGGAGGAACACGGACGCAGGAGTAAGTCCAGAATAAAGAAGGTGACAGTACTCGGGGACGCGGGATAGCTAATAAGGGCAGACCAGAGAGTTAGATGGGGGAATAAAGTAAAAAATTAAAAAGTTGAAACCAGGTAGGTAGTGCTGCAGCAGTCAAGAAAACAAATACAATGCTGGGACTTAGTCTGTGGGGGAACATGCCAGGGGAGGTGATCTTCCCTCTCTGCAAGGTCTTGGTTTGACCACACCTGGAGTACTGTATCCCATTCTGGCCACCACAGTACTGAAAGGATGTTGAAGTGATCAAGAGGGTTCAGCACAGAGCCACAAAACTGATTAGGGGCTGAGAAGGCAACAGCTACTAGTAGAGAGTAGGCATACTCAAATTATTGAGCTCAGAAAAGAGAAGGTTGAGAAAGGACATGATTATTGTTATATGAATTAAAGGGGATAGACAGGGTAGAGCACACACAGATGTTTAAGTCAGTGAGCACAAGCAGAATTATAGGACATCCCCTTAAACGGGGGGTTGGGGTGGCAAGGGCAGTATTAGCAGAAACATTCGATTTTCTAAGCCTTGTCCCTGATTTGCAAGGCAGGCGATTGAGAAGTACAACATTCTTTCACCCCTAATTCACATTAGATAGTCGCTGCCTGTGGAGCTGAGTTGAGAGCTGTGCCGGCCACCATTGTGGGGAACAGGAGTGGGATGAAGGGGATTAAACTGAATCTTGGAGAGAGCTGAAGCTGGTTATGGATATCCACTAGATACCATGGAATGCTTGGGATGGGACAGAAAGAGGGAAGGGGTGTCCTTGGGCATCATTAAGTGTTTGGAATGTGACAGAGAGAGGGAAGGAAGGAGTGCAGTCAGACAACTGGGACTGCTTGGAGTGGGACGGAATGAGGGCATATCTCTCGGGAGATGGGGCCACTGGTTACCAGAGTGTGTTTGTAATGGGATGGGGTTGCTGAAAGGTTTGATACCTTTTATTGGACCAACATATGTCTTGTACAAAGATGGTATAGTACACAAGTTTTCGGGGCCTCACAGGTGCTTTCCTCAGGTGAGTAGCAAACTGAGCAACATAAGCAGCATTTATACACAATGTGATGCATTGTTTAAAATAATTATGATAGAATAGTTGGAAATAATGTAACAGGAAGGGTTGATTGGCAGGAAGTGCTAAGCTATTCATAAGAGAGGTTGAATAGGTGCCTTGAAGTTGTAATTGGAAAGGTATCATGGCAGGAACACAGAATGATAAAGACCTGAGATAAACAGAGTGTAAGGTTTGTATACACCATGATGCATTGTTTCAAAGTAATTGTGATAGGATAGGTGAGAAGAACGTAACAGGAAGGGTGGGTGGGCAATGAATAGAAACAGGTCTATAGCTGTGAGGGGATAATTATCAAGAAATGCTAAGATATTCATAAAACAGGCTGAATGGATGCCTTGAAGTAGTAATTGCAAAGTATCCAGACAGGAACACAGAACAAAATGACTTGAGATTTGGGGGGGGGTCTCTGAAAGAAAGAAAGAAAAAAGGACAAAAAGATATTTGTAGAAAGTAACATACAGAATAAAGTTTCACAGTGTGTCATAAATCCAGTGTCCTGATTGAGTCCATTAAGTCTTTAACTTGAGTTAAGTCACTGAGTCTTTTTATTTATGGGATGGGGAAAAGGAGAGGCTGTGACACTAGGCACCTGGGGACTGCTTGGAACATAACAAGGAGAGGGATGGGGTGCCAGTGAACAACAGGGAGCGCTTAGAGTGTAATGAAGAACACTTGGACTCCAGCTGAGCACAGGCTCCGAGGCAGCATGGATTCACAGCGGTGAGATCATGTCAGACAAATCTGATAAAATTTCTTTGACTGGGTGACAAAGGAGATGGATCGGGGGGGGGGAGCGATGGATGTCACCTACCTCGATTTCAAAAAGGCCTTTGATACCGTTCCGCATAAGAGGCTGGTAAACAAGCTGGGAAGCTTGGGAGTGGGCCAAAAGGTGGTGAATTGGGTCAGTAATTGGTTGAGGGACAGAAAGCAGAGGGTGGTGGCAAATGGGGTCCAATCTGAGGAACGGGCATGGCCAGTGGGGTACCACAGGGATAAGTCCTGGGGCCAGTCCTTTTTAATGTCTTCATTAGCGACATTGCTGAAGGACTGGAAGGGAAGGTCTGCCTATTTGCGGATGACACCAAGATCTGCAATAGAGTAGACACTCCAGAAAGGGTGGAGAAAATGAGGAGGGACTTAAGGAAGCTGGAAAAATGGTCTGAGGTATGGCAACTAAGATTCAATGCAAAAAAGTGCAAAATTATGCACGTGGGGCGCAAAAACCCCTAGGAGAATTACAGGATGGGGGGGCAGTTACTGATGGTCACAAGGGAAGAAAGGGATTTGAGAATAATCATCTTAGATTATCTAAAAGTGGCCAAGTAGTGTACAAAGGCAGTGGGGAGGGCCAGTGGTATTCTAGGGTGCATAGGAAGGGGTGTCACTAGCAGAAGAAGGGAGGTGGTGATGCCACTGTACAGAACACTGGTGAGACTTCATCTGGAATACAGTACTGTGTTCAGTTCTGGAGGCCACATCTGTGGAAGGACATAGACAGGGTGGAGGCAGTTCAGAGAAGGGCAACTAAGATGGTGCAGGGCTTGCAACAGAAGGCATATGAGGAGAGATTAAAATATCTCATTATGTATACTCTGGAGGAGAGGCGAGAATGGGGGGATATGATTGAAACCTTCAAGTACCTTAAGGGCATCAACAAGGTGCAAGTGGGAGACATCTTTCAGTTTAGGAGATGTACAAGAATGAAGGGGCATGATATGAGTGGACTGGAGCACCCCAACAACCAGGAACAGAAGGGAGCATGTACTGCTGGATGCCTTCCAGGACAACTTCCTGCTGCAAATGGTCAGTGAACCAACCAGGTTAGGGAATACCCTTGACCTTGTGCTGGCAAATGGGGACTTTGTGAGAGAACTTACAGTGGAGGAACCGCTGTCAGGGAGTGACCACCACTCAGTATGGCTCACATTGGATATGGGCAAGGAAGGAGTGGAATCTGGCACAATAGTGCTGGACTTCAGGAGGACTGACTTTGGGAGGATGGGGAAGTGGTAAAGGGTACCTGGCCAGAATTCAATCTAGTATGGACACTAACCAGAGGTGGGAGCTCATAAAGCTGGGGATAGTGGAGGCAACCAAAACCTGCTGCAAAGCCCAGAGCAAGAAGGCTAGGGCTAAGAAACCGATCTGGTTGAGCAAGGAGGTCATGGAAAAGGTAAGGAGGAAAAGAGCTGCCTTTAGGAAGTACAAGAAAACAGGGAGGGGGGAGGACAGGGAGGAGTACTTGACAGAATCGAAGGAGGTGACAAGGGCAGTAAGGGGAGCCAAAGCATCTACGGAACTCAGGCTGGCACAAGGCATTAAGAAGGGGGAGAAGGACTTTAAGTACATCAGGGAGAAAAGGAGCTGTAAGGACCACATAGTAAGGATTAGGAAGGAGGGGGGTTGGGTGGAAGCAGGGTGCGATAAGTCGGAAGCACTAAATGAGTACTTCTGCTCAGTATTTACTAAAGAGAAGAGGGGGGTGACACCCAAGGTGGGAGAAATGGCAGAAGCAGGGTGGGAAGTGGTGACAGATGGGGAAATCATGGAGAGCAGAGTTCGAGAGGGTTTGAAGGCACTGAGGGTGGACAAGGTGCCAGGCCCAGATGGCATCCACCCCAGGGTACTGAAGGAGCTGGCAGAGGTCCTTGCAGGACCTTCAGCAGACCTATTTAATGCCTCACTACATTCGGGGTGTGTACCTCAGGACTGGAGGATGGCTCATGTGGTGCCCCTCCACAAGAGTGGCCCCAAGGATGAACCGGGAAACTACAGACCAGTGAGCCTCACATCCACCGTGGGTAAGCTAATGGAGACTATCCTGAAGAGAGGCTGGTGGCCCTCCTAGAGGCCAAAGGACTACAGGACAGCAGACAGCATGGTTACACGTGGCAGATCCTGCCAAACCAACCTGGTCAGAGTTCTATGACTGGGTAACTAGGCAACTGGACAGGGGCTATGCAGTGGATGTCCTGTATCTGGACATCAGTAAGGCATTCGACTCAGTGCCACATGGAAGACTGGGAAGGAAGTTAGGCACAGGGCGGTGCAAACTGGTGAGATGGTAGGAAACTGCTGCAGGGAAGGCAACAGAGGTGGTGATGGATGGGAGCCTCACACCTAAGGGCAGTGACGAGCGGTGTTCCACAGGGCTCAGTGTTGGGACCAGTGTTGTTTGGGATATTCATTGCAGACATATCATGGGACATCAAGAGCAAGATCAGTCTGTTTGCTGATGATACCAAGGTAGGCACAGTGGTGGATGACCTAGGGGATGGCAGGGTTGCAGGATGATCTGGCAAAGCTTGAAACCTGGTCAGACACCTGGCAACTGGGCTTTAATGCCAAAAGTGCAAGGTGCTGCATTTTGGGATGAAGAACCCAAGAAGGAGTTACGCTAGGGGGAGTGCAGCTAGCCCAGACAGAGGAGGAGAAGGATCTGGTGTGCTCATTACAGGGTCAATGAACAACTCGCACAATGTAGGAAGGCAGCTGCAAAGGCCAACAAAATGCTGGGTTGTATTGCAAGGGGTATATCCTCGAGGAGGAGGAGGTGATTCTGCCACTGTATAGGTCATTAGTTAGACCACACCTGGAGTACTGCGTGCAGTACTGGGCGTCGTGATTCGAAGAGGGACATTAGGTTACTGGAGGGGTGCAGGCAGAGCGACAAAGATGATCAAGGGGCTGTGGGACCATCATACGAGAGGAGGTTGAAGGAGTTGAACATGTACTCACTGGAGGAGAGGAGACAGGGTGACATGATTGAAACCTTTAAATACATGAAAGGAATAAACAAGACAGGTACAGAGGGGCTGTTCAAAGTAAGGAGGGAGGGACACCAGGGGCCATGATATGAGACTGGAGCGAGGAAGGTTCAGGAGGGAGATGAGGAGACACTTTTACAGAGAGGGTGGTGGCTGGGTGGAATGCGTTACCTGCTGAAGTGGTATGCAGTAGAACAGTGGACTGCTTCAAACGAGGATGGGACAGGACAAGGGGGAGGGTTAATGAAGGGGAAGGGTGGAAGGGAGGGCAGCTGCAGAATAAGGGGTGCTAGCTGCACATTCGAGCAGACTTGATAGACCTCTAGGCCTTTATCTGCTGGCAAATTTCGTATGTTCGTATGAGATTGGAGGGGGGCAGAATAAGGGGGAATGGGAGGAAGTATTTCTTCATGGAAAGGGTGGTGGATGCATGGAACAGCCTATCCCAGGAGGTGGTAGGAGCAAACAGTGGGAGGATTCAAAAATGCATGGGATAGGCACAAGGGAACCCTAGAGGTGGGAAAGAGAAGCTAAAGCCATTGACAAAGTAGGGTCAGCGGCCATTGACAGAGGTAGGGAAAATGGGCTGTCTGGATAGGCCTAGCGGTCCTTATCTGCCGTCAAATTCTATGTTTCTGTGGAGAGAGATGGGGATGCCATGGGCACCAGGATGTGTTTGGTCTGGGACAGGGAGAGGGCGGAAGAGGGTGCTACTGAACACCAGAGTTTATTTGGAATGGGATGGTGAGAGGGAGAATGCTACTGGACACCAGGGAGGGTTCAGAGTGGGATGGGGAAGGGTGTCACTGTGAGACAGCTATATTCCAGCTAGGGAAGAGACCCCAGTGCTAGACCACTGGGTGGGTGGGGGCTTTTTTAAAAGGTAAGGAAATTTATATTTAAAATTACACTAAGATAACGTTTACCCTTAGAAGACTGCAGGTGTGTGTGTGTATATATATATATATATATATATACACACACACATATATACACACACGTCTAGGTTCATGAACAAAGTGCAAAACATAATGAAATTGAAAGTTCATTTTCTTGAGTTTATATCCTAACTTGAATCTGTTCTTAGGAAGCAAAACAGTAGGGTTTCATAATTAGTTGAGTAACACATCTGCAGGATTAGGGAGAAAATACCGTACTCAGTTATGTAAGGTTAGCAACTTGAAGATGCTGACTTTGAACTTCCTTTCTTGTTATGCTGTGTCTGTAAACCCTAATGTCATTTTAATGGAAGAGGTTCCATGTTGTGAGGGATAGTTCTTACTACTGGAATTACTCCTCCCCGTTATTGAGCTGGAAAAAAATTGTGTTAGTTAAAATTCTAATTTTGATGTTGAGGGTTTAGCTCTTCTAAGAAACTGCTCCAAATCATCACCTGGGCTGCTGAATTAATTCTAATAATAAAGAAAAAACCTTTTGACATTTGCGTTTTGCCATCATAATGCACCTGACATCCTCTCGGGCTCATCTCATACAGTACAGCCTGATTCATCCTGTCTTTCTGTCTATAAAAATATCAGGGGTTGAACGTGCTGAGATTTGTGTGCTGAATTGTAATGCAGGGAAGGATTTCAATAATCTCATACACAGAAATCTAAGCTTTGCACTTTTTGAGGAAACTATTCTAGAGAACAAAGCATTAGCAACAAAAGGATCAATCAGAATTGCTTAATATACTTGCATCACTGACAGGAGAGAGGAGTTCGACTGTCTTCTAATTAGGGAGATGAGTTTTATCATAATTTGGTGATGTTCACATTTTTGGAGAATTATAATAGCTTGGGCAGAGTACTGTATAAGCTATTATTGTAGTGAAAGTGTTATAAATAGCTTTTATTTAATAATAATAACTTTATTTTTATGGCGCCTTTCAAATGCCAAGACGACTAACAAATTTAAAATCACAAATCAAACATCTCAGCAACATAAGTTATATAAAATCACTAATATCATTATACAGTCATACACCAAATGCTTAGTGCCATAAGTATGTTTTCAAAGCTTGCTTAAATCCCTCCATGGTCATGCACTCCGGTAACCAACAGGGTAGAGAATTCCGAATGGTTGGGGCTGCATGCATAAATGCTCTGGCCCCAGATTTCAGACACACCCTAGGAATCTCTAGCAACCCCTTATCAACTGAGCGGAGTGATCGCCCAGGGCAGTAGGGGACCAGGAGCTCTTTCAGGTAGTCTGGGCCCAGTCTGTGTAGGGCTTTAAAAGTCAGAAGACCGACTTTAAAGGTAAACCGCCACTGTACTGGCAGCCAGAGCAGTTCGCGTAGCACTGGCAAAATATGACAGGACCGGGACGATCCCGTCAAAAGCCGGGCCGCTGCGTTCTGCACTATCTGCAGGTGACGGATTTCCACCCCCGGTAGCCCTAGGTAAAGGGAGTTGCAATGATCTAAGCACAAGGACACAAAGGTGTGGACCAGAGTAGGCAGATCACCGGATAGAACAAGGTGCTTAATCCTGGAGATATTCCTCAGATGGTAAAAAGACAATTTGATGACGGCCGACACCTGCGAATGCAGGGTCAGCCCTTCATCAAAAATTACCCCCAGGTTTCGCTCCTGTTCAGAGGTGGGGAGTGATAAGCCCCCAAGAAAGAGTCCAGAGGGTGAACCAGCCCCCAATCCCACTATCCGGTGACCTGGATCCACAACCAGCACCTCAGTCTTTTCCAAGTTCAACTTCAACCAACTGGAATCCATCCATTCCTGGATTTCTGCGAGGCAGCTATTAAAAACCGAGACAGCTCCATCCTGGTCAGGTGAAAAAGAAAGGTAGAGCTGGGTATCATCAGCATAACAGTGAAACCTCAGCCCATACCTTCTTACAATGTCTCCAAGGGGCAGCATATACACTGCGAACAACATGGGGGACAACACTGAGCCCTGAGGTACCCCACGACAGAGAAACTGGATCAGAGGAGTAAACCCTGGATAACACTCTCTGAGTTCTTCCCATGAGGAACAATGTAAACCACCTGAGGACTGTACTACAGTCCACAGATGAACCTCAGACGGCCAAGCAGAACCCCATGGTCCACAGTGTCAAATGCTGATGAGAGAGCCAGAAGAACCAAGATGGAGTGACTCTTCCATCTGCATATGTCAGGCATGTAGGCAACCCTAAGTCTGAATGTCATGCAGCAGGGGTCCCGTGGACCCCCGATGGCATTGACAGCTGGTGCATGAGTCCAGTGCACACTCAATAACCTGGCTATCTGGGGGCATGCTGGGGGCGTGCCCGCACACTGTGCCATTCACTAAGGTGAGAAGTTGGTGCGGAGTGCCGGGTGGGTGGGGGTGTAAATGCTTCTACTATCAAGGGTTTTGCATGCAAAATAAATATTAAAGGCTCAGTATAAAATGAGGTCATAAACCAGGACATGGAGTGGGTCCTTGTGGGATCTAGCCATATCTTGGATGATCATGGGGCATTTTGCAAAGCAGAAGGCCTTTGATGGCCAAAACATTACTAAACCTCACAACAACACATGCTGGAGTTATGGCATTGTAAAATGGGTCCCTTCACAATTTGGGGGAATAAAGGAGTATAAGTAATGTTTTAAAATAGTTCCTGTTCTTCTTTCCCCTTTAAAGCAGCAGTATTTGTTAGTAACCATATAGTTCTTTCAGTTTTTTTCAGCAATAAGGTTCTTCTGGCAAAAATATCAAAATGCCTACACATTTTTCTTATTGTTTTCTTTCATTCCTGAACCAAGATATGGGATATTGAAGTTTTTAAAAGTTCACACTCCAATGCCGTGCCAGCCGTGAAAAAATTAAATATCGTGGTACAGTGGTATGCTCTTTACCTTCAGAAACATGGGGCAGCACCATATTAATACATCTACAGAAAAGAATCTAGCATTTACATTCAGCAAGTAACTGCAGCGGAAGAGATTTTTTAAAATTGCAAGTGGTGGCCATCTTTAATGACGTGAGTCATTAATTACAAAATCAGCTGTATGTATGATAGGCAGATTGCGTATGTTCTGCACATGCCAGGCATGTAGGCCACCCTAAGTCCAAATACCATGCAGCAGGGGTCCTGTGGACCCCCGATGGCATTGACAGCTGGTGCATGAGTCCAGTGTGCACTCAATCCCCTGGCCATCTGGGGGATTGCTTGGGGCGTGCCCACATTCTGTGCCATTCACTAAGGTGAGAAGTTGGTGCAGAGTGCCGGGTGAGGGGGGGGTGCAAGATACGCAAGGGTGGACCCTGGCAAAACTGCTGTGCACCCCCCAACAGAAACTTGCCAGCTATAGCGGGCCAGGAGCATACCACTGAACCTGTTGTCACTGACATAAGGGATATTAGCACTCAAACTGAGGGACAGTGGGAGACACTGACCCTTATAAAGAGTGACACAATCTCAAACATGGAGATAACACTTAGAACACTGCAGGCCGCATGTCCTGTACACAGTTTATCTTTATGTGGCATCTCAGAATGATATGTAGTTCTGCTTTAATACCTGCATGTAGAGTGCAGTCTCTGTGTGGGGAGTACCTTTTCCGTGAGGACAGGTGAGGGACAACACAATTTTGATCGGTAAGATGAGGGATGTCCCACGTAATGAGAGACAGTTGAGAGATATGACCAGAAGCCTCCTCCACATTGCTGCCCCAGCCTACCAGGCTGACAGGGAAGGCGGGGGGCAGCCAGTCAGGCATGCCCATGGTGTTGAAAACTTGAGTTCCATGCCATCCCAGGATCCCCTGCACACACGCAGCAGGGGATCCACTGCAGAACCCAGGGCAGGCATCCCATCAGATGCCTGCCTGTGCCCCTCGATCCACCCTCACGCAGTTGCATGCTGAGTAGGCGGGGCTGCTGACAGGTGGCCAGCAATAGTGAATACTGGCCACTGCATGCCTGTCCAGGGGTGCAGAGCTCTTCGGGCCGGGTACATTCATCTCGTGTGTACTCAACCCACCTTCATGCATAGGCCCGATAGCATGAATCTTAGGATGTCAGCACTACATTTTTGTTAAAAAAAAAAATAAAAACTACATGATGAATTTTTTGCAAACTAACAAACACTGCTGCTTTAAACAATAGTCCCACTTCTGGCAATGATTCTTTAACCAATTAGGTGCACCCTGGAATGTCATGCTTCATAAGATACTATAGCTATGTTTGTGCAAACAGGTAGACTCTACCTAACTCTTGTTTTTATGAGGCGGTGCATTTACAACTACTTTCTAGAGTAGATCTGATTGTGAGTTGCGCTACATTTCTGCTCTCATCAACCCAAACATTTACTCATGAAAAAAATGTTTTTTTTGTTTTTTTATTTTACCCTTTTTGGCCAGGAAAGCACACACTAAGCCAAGGCTTGTTATCAAATGTGTCCTGGGAGCACAGGGAAGTTACTTGACTTATTCATGGTCACACAGTATGCAAGTGGTGGCTGTGGGATTCAAACCCAGTTCTCCAGGTTTGTAGCTCAGTACTCTTTTTTTTTTTGTGTACTTTTTCAATGTTTCAACAGTACAACAAACACTACCACAAGAACAACAATAAACCCTTTCACAAACAGGACATGACATTACAACAACATCCCCCGAGATGCCTGACATTTGGCAAACCCATTGGATAATTCATGTACAGTTTCTATGGTAGCACCATTAGTAACCTAGGACAAAGCAAAGATGAGCACCGGTCCTATAGCACAGTATAACAATGAAATACCAGCTCAGTCCTCTTAACCACTGTGCGATACTGCCTCCCTCTAAGTCACTTTATCATCTTATCATTTCTAGTTAGAAAAATATCCGTTATGACAACTTGAATCCAGTATTACTGAACCCTGTATTGATCTGTATGGTAATGATAGGACAAGACGACACACAGTATGGGTTCAGGTAAACATACGGTGCAGTTAAGAAGAGGAGACACCCCTTGGGAGGCCTACATTTCCCTGATATTTTGACCATTAACATCATGAGCTTCCTTTGATGACTGCAGTGATTTACGATACACCTTTAATCCTACATCTAAAGACAGTAGAACGGTTTCAGTTATGGTTTGTGATATGACAGGGGATCATACAGAAAAACTTAGCAACATAAAAAATAATTATATTACATGTGTTCTCAAGCCACACTTCCTTTCCCTTTGTGTTTTTTTTAATGTATTCAACCAGGACCTCTTAACGAATATATTCGTCTTCTTTATAGTACCATGACAGGAGGCTTGAAGTACAAGGAACTCAGGAGACTTGCCCTTGCTCAGGGTCACAGATTGCACCTAGGTGGTCTGAGTGCAGCTGGATCCCAGGCTATCCTTGTTCACAGCTCTGTGCTCCTATCACAGGACTATACTGACTTTTATGCTAACAGTAGTAGAACTAAAGAGCGGGCTCTACCCAATGGTGTCAGTATCAGTATTGGTTTATTGTTTGTTCGGTTAAAACCATTACAAACATATTACACAAAAACCATGAAAAATATTAAAAATACGCAGACATATACAGATAATCCGTCATAATGAAACAATACAGCCTAACAAAACAGTACAAATATAAAAAGGATGACTAATGATTTTTTTTTTATCTCTGTTTATATATGCCTTATTCTTGGGGAACTCTCTTAGGCATCCTCTATTTCACAGCTCTACCTCCTAGCCTGAAACTCCTCTGTCTTCCTGGCACCAGCCCGGCTATTCCCCCTGGCTCTGAGGCCCCCGAGGTAGGGCTGCCCTATCCGCCCAGGGCGCTCTATCTACAATTAGGGCCTGGCTGGGCTCGGCCCGGGAGAGGAGGGAGTCCGGCTGTTGGAGTGTGGCCGATGGTGGTGGTGCCATCAGCTATCCCCGAGAATGGGGATTTCTACTTAGGTCCCTCCCCATTGGTTCGGTCATGGAATGCGTCCTAGTGTGGGCATGCATGATCCCATGCATGCCTACAGGGTCGCTGCTGCAGCCAATCCCCGTGCACTACCCTAAATCCTAACTATTTCACTTCTCCACCCTGTCCACTTACCTGACAAAGGCCTGGTAGAGGATTCTTTTCTCTAACTATGGTCTGCTCCTCCCTCCCTTTCTCTCTCATGCTCTATCTATCACACTTCCCTAACCTATCTTTTCCCCTCCTCATTTGTTTTCTTATTGAGGAAAGTGTTCAATTGGTAATTATCTGTCCTTCACAAATGTCTTTGATGCTTGACTGTTCATGTCTCTTTTTTATTCCACAATGTACTTTATTGTGCCACTCATTGTAACCCTATTGTTTGTACCTAATTTGACGCGGAACCTTTGTAAAAGAGCCTTGGCTCAAAGGTATTAATTCCTAGAATACAATAAACAATAAACAATAAACTTCCTGGTCTCAGGCTGCTGTGCTCCTAGCCATCGCTAGGAGTCCTCAGAACCCGAGACTGGATCCCCCCTCCCTCCCAGGACAGAAGAGTGGGCCTCTGGTCGCTTGTTCCTGTCCCTCCCCTGCCAGTCCCCGACGACCCGAACTTGTTCCCGAATCCGGGTCCCCGGTGTGGCGTGAGGTGTGGCGTTTCAGTGCCTCAACCCTCAGCGCCACCAGGCCAGCCCAGGATGACTAATGACTTAAAAAGAGAGCAGCACATACTAATGCACCATTAACTAATGTCCTCAGGCAGAAAGGGTAGTTCCTGGCTAATTTGCACTGTGAGTATCAACTTATCAGTTAACAGAATTCATATCTGATTTCCATCTTGATTTTAAATTACATTTCCTGATTTCTCATCAAACAACATTTGAATTTTAACTATGGACATTTTAAAATCTTCATCTGCAAACTCATTGTTAAATATTAGAGTGTGTACAAGAGGCTATTAGGTCTGAGCCCTGTAGCATCCAAATGTAGGAGCCATTGCCCCAGAAAGTCCACCAGGTTTTTCCTCAGCGAACTTTGTCAAGTTAACCATTTATAACTTCAGACTCACAGACATTAACCAGCTCCTCAATTAGGTTAGAGACAAGCTGCAGTACTAGGCCACATAAAAGGCATAGGGGGTAATGCATGACCATTGGGACCCAGACAGAAGTGGCAAGATTGCAGTCTCTACCCCTAAAAGATCAACCAAAATGGTATCCAGAAAAATGAAGTCTAATGACCATACTTGTTTCTCAATTTGCCTGACCACTGGTCCCACTTAAAACTCACTGACTTAAAAACAGGGCCAAGCCACCGCTCATTTCCTTCCCTTTATAAAGTAAAATGTAAAGGTGTGTGCCTAGGTCAGAATGGCAACGGAACATCGCCCCCTAGGTTGTTCTTTACACCTTCTTCCAGCTTAACTACCTACTATATTAGAATTTATAAGGCTTTGCACCGCTTACCCAGTTGTCATTTCTATTATAAAGAGATGCCAGAGCCCAAAGAATCCTGCTATTCCATCACCAAAGTTAAAAAATAGCAAATCTTAGCAAGAATGAAGCAGGCTATCCAGGGATGCACGTATGGCACATTAAATACACATTATGCAATATAATGGACTTCTTGAATGCCTTACGTAAAAATTAAACACATTTCCGAGGTTATAGCTGCTCTCTGCTCAATATTAACTAAATTTAAAAGAAGAAGAAAGAAGAAAAAAAGAATTAAGAATATGCAAAAATAAAATAATCAGCCAAAGGTAATGTTAGTTCCACCACAGTCATCATTATTATAATGTTCATATAAAAAAGTTTCTAGTGTACTGGCCACCTTCAGATTCAGGGATATACAGTATATTGGGTGGTTCAAAAGCTTCAGTTTTTCAGGGATTTCACCAAAGGCTTGTACTGGAGCCCACTAGAGAGGGAGCAATATTAGACTTGATTCTCTCAAATGGAGATGGAGAGAGGATCACAGATGTAGAAATGGGTAGCCATCTGGGAACTAGCGACCATCGAACAGTATGGTTCACAATAAACACAGCAATAGAGTCAAGTCATACAAAGACAAAAGTACTGGACTTTAGGAGGGCTGACTTTGCCAAAATGGGTGAGTGCCTAAGGAATGCACTAGCAAATGGGCAGGAAGGAGGGTGGAAGAACAATGGGGAATAATAAAAACTGCCATCACAGAGGTAACGAGCCTTGTGTGAAGCAAATAAACAAAACAAATGATGTAAGAAACCACTATGGTTCTCAAAGGAAGTGGCAGTGAAGGTTCAAGAGAAAAGAAAGCATTCTAGGAAGTACAAGGAATCGCAGAAGGAGCAGGACAGAGAACTGTATCAGTTAATAGCAAAAGGAGGCTGGGAAGGTAGTCAGAACAGCAAAGGCCCAAACCGAGGAAAAGATAGCCAACTCAGTTAAGAAGGGGATAAAACCTTTATAGGTACATCAGGAGCCAAGGAAGACCAAGGGAGGGATAGTGAGGCTTAATAAAGGGAGGAGGGTGGGCAGAGGGAGACTGTGAAAGGCAGAGATACTAAACAAATATTTTTGCTCAGTATTTACAAAGGAAGAGGAGGTACATAAACAAACAGTAGAAACACTCTGGATACAGACGTTGATACCAGCCCATTTACAGAAGAAAGGGTTCTGAAAGAACTCTTAAAACTGAAGGTGGACAAAGCAATGGGGCCTGATGGGATTCATCCCAGAATTCTACAAGAACTAAGGGTAGAACTAGTGACACCACTGACTACCCTTTTAACAAATCATGGGAGGATGGGTGGTACCCGAGGACTGGAGGAGGGCAGATGGATTCTCTTCACAAAAAGTGGGAGCAAGGCAGAAGCAGGAAACTACAGACCTGTTAGTTTAACCTCAGTGATAGGGAAAATGATGGAATCACTTCTGAAGGAAAGAATTGTCGAGTATCTAGAGGCCAGAGGGGCACAGGACCCCAGGCAGCATGGATTCACAGCGGAAGGTCATGCCAGACTAATCTGATAGATTTCTTTGACTGTGACCAAAGTAGTAGATCAGGGAGGGGCTGTGGATATGGCCTACCTAGACTTTAGCAAGGCATTTGACACAGTCCCACACAAAAGATTAATATACAGTTAGCCAGCCTGGGAGTGGGTCCCAAGATGACAGCCTGGGTAAAGAATTGGATGGAGAATAGGACACGGAGAGTAATAGTAAATGGAGTCCACTCAGAAGAAAGGAGGGTTACTAGTGGGGTACCACAGGGTTCAGTATTAGGACCGGTCCTCTATAATGTCTTTATAAGCGACATTGCAGAAGGACTGGAAGGAAAAGTATGTCTCTTTGCAGATGACACAAAGATCTGCAACAGAGTTTGTTTGTTTGTTTGTTTAAAATTTATTTTTATACAGGTTAATCTGATTGGGGAAAATTCCCCATTTACAACAAATACCTGTGGAATTTACAATAAAGACAAACAATACAAAATAAAACAAAATACAAAATCACAATTACCTAAAAACAACTACAACAGACATATAAATGATTATACAATTCCAATTTAAAAGTATGCAGATCAGAAATGTCAGTCATGTGGCGAGGTAACTTATTCCATATCCCTGCTAAGCTATTTTGTAACACCATATCCCCCATACTTTCTATAATTTGTATCATGGGCAACTTTTAGTAGTCCTCCTAAAAGTATGTGAATATTTAGAATCAGAATCTTGACATGTCAAATTTCGTAAGGATGCACTTTTAAATGTATCAAACCATGACATATAATAAGCCATATATATTCTCTTGAGCTGTTGGATGCAACCAGCTAAGTTCCTGATAGACTGCACAATGATGAACTCGAATCCATAGTTTAAAATATATTTCCCCAATCTATAATAAGTCTGGTCCAATTTATGTAAACATTTTTATAAGAATGCATATATAATGGTAAGCCATAATCTAACACCGCAACAACAGTTGTTTTACTAATTTAATCTAACGTCACTAGTCAAACATCCTGACACTCTTCTTAATGCCCCAACCTTTGATTAACTTTTTATTTGTGACAAAATGTGGTCTGAAAAGAAAATGGTAATCAACAAGACTCCCAAATAATTATAGGTTTTAACCCTTGTACCATTTTCCCATCCAAAATCTAATTTTGAAATCAGTTAATTCTTTATTTGGTTTAGATCCTACAGAAAAAATCATACTCTGAGTCTTCCCAGTACTTATCAAAGACCAGAATTTCTAATCCAGGTTTCAATATTAGAGAAGTCTGTCTGGAGTCGCTGCCTCAGATCCCCAGGACTTTAGCAGATGCGATCAATACTATGTCGCCTGCATAAAGTCTGACTTCAGTGCCAACTACATAATCAGAAAGATCATTAATATAGATATCAAATAACATAGGGCCCAAAATTGACCCCTGAGGCACACCACGACTCAAATCCAGGAGATCCGAGACAGCGGCCCCACAGACCACCCTTTGTTTTCGATTAGTCAGGTAGGATCTAAACCACTGTAATGAATTATGATATATCCCTAAGTTTTGCAGTCTAGACAATAATGTTTCATGAGTTGATGCACAGGGTGGGGTGGAAAGGATGAGAAGGGACTTGGCAAGGTTAGAGGAATGGTCAAATGTATGGCAGCTTAGATTCAATGCTAAGAAGTGCAAGGTAATGCACCTGGGAAACAAAAACCCAGGGGAAGAGTACACAATGGGGGTGAGATACTAACAACAACAAAATGGAAAGGGACCTGGGGTAGTCATATCAGATGACCTAAAGGTGGGCAAGCAATGAGAAGGCAAGGAGGGTTGGGGATACTGGGATGCATAGGGAGAGGCATCACCAGTAGAAAACAGGAAGTTATTATCCCTCTGTACAGACAGATGGTGAGACCCCATCTGGAGTACTGTGTACAGTTCTGGAGACCCAGTCTCTGCAAAGACATAGACAGGATGGAAGCTGTCCAGAGGAGGGCAACTAAAATGGTGCAGGGCCTGCACCGGAAGACATTTGAAGAGAGATGAAAGGAGCTTAATATGTATAGCCTCGAGGAAAGGAGGGAGAGGGGAGACATGATAGAAACGTTAAAGTACCTCAAGGGAATCAACAAAGTCCAAAAGGGTAGCATCTTTCAAAAAAAGAGGTGTGCAAGAACAAGAGGGCACAATTTGAAGATGGGGGGCAGCTCAGAGGTAATTTACAAAGTATTTTTCACAGAGAGGTTGTGGATGCATGGAGCTGGCCTTCCGGAGGAGGTTGTGGAGTCAAAATCAGTGGTGGAATTCAAGCATGCATGGGACAGTCATAAGGCAATTCTAGGGGGTGGGGGTAGGAAGAAGTAGGCTGCTGGTTAACTAGGATCTGCAGCTTATCCAGTAGGTAGGGAAATGGGCAGACTGGGTGGGCCAAGCGGTCCTTATCTGCCGTCAAATTCTATGTTTCTATGTTTCTATGTATGCTTACAGCTTAAGTTTCATGAAATGTCTTGGCTAGTTTTTATATTTGCACTCAGTGTGGGTGTGCGGCCGTGTTCAATAAGCGGACCACTTCAGTGGCTTCAACTCCAGGCTTGCATTGAATTTCAAGTCTGTCTACTAGCTAAGAAGGCAGATCTTGGTCTCCTACCACCAGGTTCCCTTCAGCTTTTTTGTCCCTTCTGGGGCACTCATAACACACAAAATTCTGTGAGCCAAACTTTTACTGTCCCTCTCTGTCGAACCGCACTCTGACAGCGATCCACTGCAGTTAGAGCTGTTAATTTATTTAATTCCGTTCCTCCTGAGATTGCAACGACTGCAATCTTTGGACCATTTAAGCAGAAGCTGTGTCAATTCCTAGTTTCCAGAGCATCTTTTGACTGCTATACCTAATCTTTGCAGGCAGCTAAATGCACTGAGACCTCCCATTTTACCATTCGCCCCTGTTTAGCCCTACCCTGTTGCTGTGCTATTCCACTCACAGCACTTCCTCCCTTATCCCTTTCCCATTCCTGCCCTCCTTTCATCCTACCTCATCCCCCCTTCATTACCCCTCCACTCTCACTCCCTCTCCCTCCTCTGTTTCCTCACCTTGTTCTCTCCTCTACCCCTCGCCCCGTGGGTCTTTCCTGCATAAGCTTTATTGTGGCATCTCCCTCCTTGCTCTTATTCTGCCCCTTCCACTCACCTATTCACCCCCTGTCCTTCTCTCCTTGTAATCCCTTTCACCCCTCTTCAGATAAGGCCACTGGCTGCTCTTGACACAATATTTATCTTGCCATATTGTTCTTTTATTTATGTAATTGCTTTCCTCATGTTGTACTACTTACTGAAACCATTTGTAATTTGCTGTTCTCGTGACTTGACATGGAACCTCTGTAAAAGAGCCCTTGGCTCAAAGGTGTTTCTGATTTGTTAAATAAATAAATAAATAAATAATGAGTCCCATACCATAGCCACCCATAAAATAAGTTAAAAACAATACCTGCACATCAAGAGTCTTCTTAGTCACCTTAAAAGCAAAATAGGACAGGTGAAGACATCATTATTATAGGCTAAATACAAGAGCTACACTACAGGCAGAACTCCAGATCAAATGTTTACTTTCATTTGATATTTATTTTCATTCTCTAAGAGAGTATATGCTTACAATTTCCAAGGCTTCTTGCCTTCCAAAACATACTTCTCATTTTGTACTCCCTCCTTTTTAAGCTTCCAAAGTCCACTGTTTCCCTCAATGAAATCGGCCAAGTACATCTAGGGGGTCATAGAAAAAGAAAATGCTCTGCTAAGTGTAGTTTTTCTTTTCCTTAAATATAAAAATAAAGACTCCCCATCCCTTAGCAATGTTGGTATATCTGTTTGTAGTAAGAAAATGCCTCTAAGCACTTATAGTGCTACAAAATCTCCCATCTAGGAATTGAGACAAATCCTCCAGTTATCCTCATGGTGTGGCGTCCTCTTCAGCCAAATTTTCTAATTTACCAAAGTTGTCAGGGTTGCTGTGTGACAGGTGTTTGGTCTTTCTGACAAGGAGCCAGTAAATCCTCAAAGTAAAACTTCATATCTGCCAAATCTGAACAGTGTCACCTTTCCAGGTGCATGGACCGAAAGCTAGCAGCCCTGTTAAAACTAACACGAGGAATGCAAGAAGGTACACCAAGCACACCAGGTGCTCTGGGGAGTCAATGAAACTATCAAGTAAAAAACAGCGTTCATTTAAATTTTAAGGCTAAAATTTATATGAAGTAAGATCAAATATTTGAACAGGCTCAGAGTTTTTGCAGGGAATCCCTGAAACATCATTTGTATTTAGTAGAAAAAAATAGAGCGATGTGGAGTGGAGCAGAATCGCATCCATCTTGCTGATCTGACCCCCCTCCCATTAAAACTGTAAGACTGTCACTGTCAAACTGCAAGCCCAAGATTGTGATTGAGTCGGTGAAGACTTCTCAAGGATTGTCGACTGAGTGGTACTTCAGAGACTGGAATCTCTGCCTGAAAGTCTCTCCTGAGATGTCATATCTTGTAAGGATTTTTATGGTCAACAGGTCATAGTTTTTTGACCGTGCAGAGTCCATATTGCTATAGGCAAGTTGGGCTTTACCTGTCTGATAAGGTACCAGCCTGATTGTCAATTGCTGTTTTAGCCATTGGCAGGCTCTGGAAGCCCTTTCCAAAATTGTCAGGTATGCACTGATATCATATGAGGGACACAGTTTTGTAAGGTGAATGTCTTTTAAGTTATTTGTGTTTTGTTTTTCTGCTAGACCTGTACCAAATCCTTCAGCTTTGATAGTTTGAAAGCCATCCAGCCATTACTGCAGCTCTTCTTTTCTCTGCTGCTCCTTTCACTGCATCACTTTGTTGTATGGCCTACAGTTTGAAGAAAGCAGGCATGCTTTCAGGTTCTGTCCCTGCATGTCGATGTTGTTGTCAATGTTGTCGTCGTCGTCGTTCTTCTTCTTCCTCCTCCTCCACTAGTTCCGGCTGTGCAGTCTCAGTTTGGACTTTTGTTTCTGCTTCTAGTTTGGCTGCCATTCTTCTGGTAATTATTCCTGGGCTTGTTATTGCAGGATACATACCTTTCTTCTATGCTTCCCTGGTACCAAGTATAGTACCTACACACAAAACTCCCAGTGTAAAGTATGCATGACAAAACTCACACCAACTGTGGTCAAGGTAGTCAGGAAGCATATGCAAACCAGGAGAAGTCATAAAATTACAAGTAGCATTTTATTATCAATAACAATAAAATACAAAGTTAAAATTGTGCAGGATTGCTCTTATACAGGGAGGTCAAACAAAACAAAGTTCTCCATCTGAGGCTATCTCTAAATCTAAATCTCAATCTCTCTCCTCTCTAAACAAACATTGCTTTCTTTTATAAGATGTTTTCACCTGGCAATTCAATTCTGTATCCTGTTCTCATTAAGCTATATCTCCTGTTTTCACACAATATACCAAACTTTGTCAATGTCTTTCCTGTGACCAGTACATCCAGTATTTAACAGGTGCAGCCAGTTAAGATATTCTGGCTAGAGCTGGTTTTCCTGCTGACAGCTCTGTAAACAAGCTTGTGGAGTAAAAAT
Source organism: Neoceratodus forsteri (assembly GCA_016271365.2). Taxonomy (NCBI): domain Eukaryota; kingdom Metazoa; phylum Chordata; order Ceratodontiformes; family Ceratodontidae; genus Neoceratodus; species Neoceratodus forsteri. The sequence continues at coordinate 1,475,879,700 of CM057453.1, read as the reverse complement.
GCACCTCAAGGTTAATCCCGTGTTCCAGATAAATCCAAATAGCTTTCTGCATTCATTTCAACAGTATAACTATATACATTTGCAAACCAAGGGATCTCAGTTTCTGATAAAGATTCATATTTTTTTAACCACAGAGAAGCAAGCAAGGAAAGAAAGAATTGAAACAGCAACTGAAGGAAGGGAGATAACAAGGGAAAATTGTGGGACCACTGGAATGACCAGTTCTGAGTTTCCACAAGGAAACTGTGTGTGCAATCAGACAGACAAGAGATGAAAAGGAACAGAATAGGAAAGGACAGAAAATAGATCCTTGCTTTTAAGTCTTTGTATAACGACTGGGACAGGATCTTATACAACCCTGTCATAGACCCCAGAGGAAGCAATAGCTGCACTGAAAGAACGTGGGATGCAGCTACTTCCACGTAATGCAGAAGCACTAAACACTCCCTGGCCCTGCTTTTCTGTCTGGTCTCTGGTTAAACAACAGTATATTGAAGCCAATGGGAAGACAGCAATGACTGGCAATATGGAAAGTGTCCAATGAGTCTTACAGAGTCTACAGCATGCTCATCTCTCCTCCTCCCCAGCAAAACAAACTTCATGTGCCACAGAGCAGTGCCATAGGAAGGCATTTTGGTGCCCTGGGCAAGAGTCTAAGTTTGCACCCCCCAAGAAAAGAGCCAGGGGTCTGGGGGACCACAAGGCCCCCAGAAGCTCTGAGGGGTCTGCATGCTCTGTGGTGAGTTTTGGGGCCTTTTTCAAAGAAAAAACATACTTTTGTTACAGTTCCCTACCCCTGATTTCAGGGAGGGAATATTTTGCTCCCATGGAATATGAGATGTAGGAGACTCTGAGTGGGTGGTATAGAGTGTGCAGCCGCAATTGTTGTGGATGAGTGGTTGACCAGGAATGCCATCAACCACCCACCCTATATGTATTTCTGAAATATATTATGAGAGATTGCTACATAAAGCATGGGGGTCTGGGTGCTGCAAGGCCCTCAGAAGCTCTGAGGGGTTTATATACTCTGTGGTGAGTTTTGGGGCTTTTCTTGAAGAAAAAACATACTTTTGTTACAGTTCCCTACCCCTGATTTCAGGAAATATTTTGCCTCCATGGAGTATACAGAGTGTGCAGCCTCAATTGTTGTGGACAAGTGTCTGACTAACAATGCCATCAACCACCCACCCTATATGCATTTCTGAAATGTACTGTGAAAGATTGCTACATAAAGCATGGGGCTAGGGGTCCTCTAGGCCCACTGAAGCTCTTGGAGGGAGACGGTTACATGCTGTAGCCTGATTTGGTAGTTGTGGGTCATCTACTACTGAATCACTCCCCTACTGAACCAAAACACACTTGTGTTACGTGTTCTACCGAATTGAGTATCCCTAGCAACCCCTGATTTCAGATTCTTTTTTTCATCATGGAATCAGAACAAACTGTGTTGTAAAGTGGCCAAATGAGAAACAATGGTTAGTATGTAAATTAAAATCACAGTTTTTGCTAACAGAGGATTCTGCATTAGAAAGTAATGCAGATGCTGTTGCCAGTTCAGTACTCCAGCTTAATTGATAAATATATGAAATGTGAGAATTGAACAATCCATACAACACACAGGAACAGTTACACAGCAATACAAGATATGGAGCTGGAGCTGAATGAACCAAAGCCCCACACACAACAGCACAGGCCACTGAGTACTAAAACAAAAACCTCAAGGCAATCAGGACATGAAGGGAAACCCAGTAACTGACGAGAGAGGTGATGGATGCTATATATTTTCATGCAAATATGTTATTTTAATCCGAATCGCATATCCACGGTAGTCAGATACAGCTTACACATTTCACAATTGCCGGTCTGGTCTATGTGTGAACCTTTCTTGCCTTCAAAAAAGGCAAATTCGTCAATGACTTTGTTGAAGTTAATGGCACTGGCTATAGCATTTTCAATAGATAGTATAGCGAGATTTGACAGTCTTCTAGTCCCGTAGATGATCTTAAATAGGTCTTGATCAGCTTCAGTTTGCTGAAACTACGTTCGCAAGAAGCAACAGTTACAGGGAGCGTCAGGAAGAGTCAGAGAGCAATTTCAATGTATGGATAGGAAGTGCTCAAAGACCATTTGTGAATGAGCTTCAACAAGCTGAGGGGTGTGGCATTAGAAACATTGGGCAGTACTGAAGCTGCCTGAAATTTGAAGCTCTCTACCTCATATACTATTTCACAAGCATCTAGATCCGTAGAATATTTCATTGCCAGATCTGCTGCACATTTCTTTAACTCGCTAACTTCCAATGTTGAGAAAGATTGCCCTGTAAGGAATTTAAAGTCCGCAGCCACTTCAGACAATGCCTCATACCTCCACTGAATCTGTGAAGTGAGGGTGTCTAGAACATTGTTGCACTGCATTTTGAAATCCTGCTCAGCAGAAATCAAGTGCCCTTCATCTTCAACGTTCTCATCGGCCATCCTTTTCACCTTTCTTTTTCTTTTTTCTGTGAATTCTGCATTCAGTGACATCTGTTCAGCAAGTTCTGCTGCATGTTGTACAACATCATGTGTTCCATCATCCCGCATGTGCTGCAGTGCATCCCTTAATCCACTGATATGTTTTGAGGCACTATCGACAGGCAATCCCTTACATTGCAACAGTTGGTTTACTCGTTCAATCAGGTTCAGTATTTTGTCCTACATTGCTAGGGTACAAAGAAATTTGAAATCTAGCTGCTTGATTAGGCTCTGGGCTGTTGATACTGCGTCAGCATTGGTTGCATCTTCACTTATTTGATACAATGCCTTTAAGACATCAGGTATTTGAAGATGAAGGGAGTGAACTGCGTGAAACTTTGAAGACCATCCTGTTTCAGTGTGACCCTTCAGAGTGACCTTTACTGCTTGGGACAGTACCTCCCAGTGGCTTGTTGAAGCTACAAAGAATGTAAATAATCTCTGCACTGTGCCAAAAAATGATACCATGTCCACTGATACACTCGCAGCATGGACCTCAACTAAATTAAGAGAATGAGCTGCACATGGGACAAATCTAGCATGTTCATTCACTTGTGCTATATGGGCTTGCACACCACGATGCTTTCCTGCCATATTAGTGCCGTTGTCATACCCTTGGCCACGACAGTTAGCTGTATCTAAGCCATCATCACTTGATTTCTTTTCAATTTCTTCAGCTAGCCCTCTTCCTGTCTTTTCATGTGAGGTGATGAAATCAATGAAACTTTCCTCAACACTGCAATCATTATCCTGTATCCTCACATACTGAATGATTTGAGACATTTGCTCCTTGTGAGACACATCTGGCGTACAATCAAACATAATAGAGAAATATTTTGCCTCCTTAATTTTTTCGATTATTTCACGTCTCACAGTGGAACCCAGCAAGTTAATAAACTCGTTCTGAATTGTAGGAGAAAAATAAGTGGTAGACCCCTTCTTATGGTTGGCAATGTGCCCTGCAAGCTCCGGATTATAGTGACTTATCAGTTTTAGCAAATTAAGAAAAATTCCACAATGTGTGTGTCCGATCATCTCTGTGGACCCCCTGACAGCCAAGTTGTTCTTTGCGCAGAAAAGAATAGCATCAAGAATAATTTTCAGAATGGTACGCCACTTTTCTTTTTCTGAGGCAACTGACCTTTGCAGTTGATCATCTATTGTGGCCCCTGTCTTCAATCGCATTTCAAAATTCTTCCAACGTAAATAACTGTTGCGGTGTTCAGGGGAGTTTTCATGATCTGGAATTCTGGGATTTAAATATCTCCAGTCACAAAATCCTTTTTCAGGATTTGCTAGACTCAATGTAGTGGATGATTTTTTTGCAAACAGCATGCATGGGAAGCAATAGATAGCTTTCTTGGTCTCACCATACATTAGTCATGTGCGTTCCACAGTTTCTCCATTGGGAAGAATTTTTGCGAACCAATCCCGATAAAAGTGCCTGCCATCATCAGACACTGAGAAACTAAAATCAGCATTTTTTTTTTGCTCAGGGCCATGTTCCACCAAGCAACATCTAACTTTGTCAGTCATGTCAGGCCATGATGTTGGGTCATTAAAATTAAGTTGGAGTACTGAACTGGCAACAGCATCTACATTACTTCCTAATGTAGGATCCTCTGTATATTTTTCAAAGCTGCATGCAGACGGTGTCGGCTGGCAATCATCACTCATCATCATCATCATCATCATCATCATCATCATCATCTTCTTCTTCAACTTCTTCTTCTTCAACTTCTTCTTCTTCTTCTTCAACTTCTTCTTCTTCTTCTTCAACTTCTTCAACTTCTTCTTCTTCTTCTGTAATATTGCCCTCAACGTCTGTCTCAGTAGGGGTAGGCTCATCGATGTCACTTGGTGTTGCTACTGACAGAGTCGCTGAACTTCCTTCCTGCTCCTTAGACTTAGTAAGCCAATTTTGCCACCGCTGGGAGAGTTTTTGATTTTCTTCTTCTCTTGCTTTCCTCAGTTTTCTAAACTCTGCCCCTGATGGTTTCTTCGGTGGCATCTTCAAGAATCAGGCCTTCCTTTACAAAATACTGAAGAGAGAAGTGTACAGTATAATATGTGTACTTAACTTCAAAGCATCCCAGTCAATGTCCTATCCAACTTCCTGTTTGTGTAATCAATAAGACACAACATGGTGTGGTTACTGGGGGTTTACCCATGCCTTGTGTGGTGTGTCACGAGGCGCAGCCAAGTGACTTAACCATAACCACACAAGAAGTGGGACAGGTTATTGACTGTGATGCTCTGAAGTTAAGTACACCTATTTACCCGGTCATGTGACATGTTTTGACCAATGAGGTTACAGGATTTTCCTACACCATTGTACAATTTGCAAGTAAGACCTCAGGTGTGACAGCAGTGCTTGTTATCACTGATGACTGCATTACATGAAATCAAAACACTGATCAATGAGCATCTCAAGTTGCCCGCGTAGTGTTGATGATTCTATAGTAGCTACTCTACAGAATCAAAATAATGCACTTAAGTTCAGTGCATGTGTAGTAGTCAGATTTACACAATTCTTGTGTGGTTAATAAACTCACTTGGCTGTGCCTTGTGACACACCACACAAGGTGGTGTGTGTAAATCTTGCAACAACATATGCACTGTTGTACACTATTGCTTAAATCCAGCCTTGTCAAAATGCTGTTGTACCAAAGTTCATGTGATATTAGTACCATACCATAACATTTCTATCTGTGATAGGACATTATAGAACCTCGAGAGAATGCTGAAGATCAGAAGGCAGTTTCATTGTGCAATATAAATATATATATATATATTTTAATTGTTAGACTTTGCTAACCGGGATAGGCCTACTTGGCACAAGTGCCTCATTTTGGGGTGATCTGGGAACACTGGGCAGTTAAATGACTTGCTGCTGAGAGTCAGAGTCACACAGTATGCAAGTGGAGGTTGTGGTAGTCAAACCCAGGCTGCTGGATGACAACAAGCTCAAAATTCACAGCTCATTACTCTAACCGCTAGGCTATACAACCAGCCCCCAGCCTAAAGTCATTTGACTGGCTTGGCTGTTAGGATCAGCTTGACAGTAATCCCTGTTCAATGAACTGTCATGTACAGCCTGATTACCATGGCATATTGATTCTTCCTGAGTTTTAGCATTCCATCCTGTCACTGCTGACTGACTGGAATGCTGAATCATGATTCTGAGCCAACATTCCTAAACTGTTGGTGGAAGAACTTTGTTCTTAAATATTTCCATTTAAATGATATAAACAGTTGACATTATTGTAAAATAGACTTTTAAGAAAAAAGTTCTTCTTCCATTAACAGTTTTCGAATGCTGGCTCAAAATCACAATGCAGCATTCCAACTTTTTATTCTAGGCTACAGTAAACATTCATAAACCATACTTGCAACAGTTTCCTTTTTTGAATACGTTTCTAGATTAGCAATAAGGCTCTCACAGAATTACAACCTAGGGGCAATATGTCAATGGGCTATGCCTCATTGCATATTACATTGACACCCCTAGGTAGTGGTTACTGGCTATTAATCTAACCTCGGAAGTGCCTTGTTGCTTAATAACTCATTGCCATGCTCTCCAACTACCATTGCTACGGTACTGCCCCTACCCCCCCCCACTCCCGTCCCTACCCCAACACGGAGAGTCAGACAAAGTACCAGTTAATGCTACACAAATGCAGTCATGATACACCCAATTTAAAACACATTGACTTACCTTTAATAAGATGACTGTCAGAGCCGACTCCTTGCACGACCTCAGCTGACTGCTGCAACACAAAGTTGTGTAGGACACGAACTCTGATGTTTGATGGAGTCCGTACTCAGGTTCGGTCCTACAAATGAAAGTTCATAATTTAGTGCTATTTTCACTCAAGAGCGGAGCACCTTCTTACGCACATACAAACAGAAATTAAGAAATAAAGTACTAGTCATGGTTTCTATTGCTGGTGTTTCTTTGATAACCATGGAAAATAACCCTGGTCCATATTACTTAATTTACCAGCTTTCAAGGGTGAAGCTGAGCTGACAGGGGGTACTGCCGGAATTAATCAAACATTTATACTTGAAAAGGGTCACCTTATCTAAACTGCAAATTTAAACTGAGTTATTAAATAGAGGATAATGCCTGATGAGCAGGTGATAACCACGGTGTAATTACCTCAAGTGGTTGCTACGGCATCAGTAAATTTTGAGAGCACATCTTGAGAGGTTTGCCATTGCCCTAGCAATCACAGCCTGGAGGTAGTTATACCGTGGTTATCACCTGCACATCAGGCATTGACATTCATAGTGTATGGGACTCAACATGAGAAGTTACTCCCCCCCCACCCCAAACACAAGTAATTTAGCCTTACGTTATTAATGAATCTGCACTATGGCCACATAAATGCGTAGGAAAACAATTTATTATGATACACAGAATGAACTACAGCAGGACAAAATAGCATCAGAGTTAAAATCACTATCAGACACAGTGATTGCTAGACTCAGTAACAGTAAAGTGTGACAACTGGAATTATGTTATTTGAATATAATGTATGGGGACAGGGAGAACCCTTATCATTGTCCCAGTTTTGGCAAGTTTATGTTGTTATGGTATCGATGTTATGTCAAGGTTGTTAACCCCTCTTGAGTATGTCACATTGATACCATGACAACGGGAGTGGATCTGTGCATGCATGGGTCCTCTTTACACATGCAGTGCACAACAGACGGCTGCGGCGGTGAGAGGTTCTTCCACATCTAAGGCACCAGTGACAGTCCATCACTGTAATTAAACATATGTATCACCATACGGTTGTCCTTCACACTATAAAGAATAATGGATGGTGGCCAGAAAATAACTGCGCAGTAATCGCATGTTGTGGTTTACATTGTTGACAAGGAAACTATTCGATGCAATTACTGCGTGGTTATTGTCTGTCCCCCATCCATTATCCTCTATATTGTACTGAGACTAACAATAACAATTTGCATTCTGTGTGTGCTGAATATTAACCACTGAACAAAGAGAAATAAATAAAAACGCCATAATAAACCACAGTCACCTAAACATCTGCCTTGAAATTCACAATTTAAAAACCCATTGCCATTACCTTACCTTATAAGACTCAGCTGAGTCACGTCATTCTTGCCTGGATGCTCACCTGCAATGCGAATCCGAAACCCATCCACTCCAGGAGTCGTCTGCAGACTGCACTCAATTTCAGCACTGGCTACAAAATAAAAGTCCACACATTACATTAACTACTAGTCTACTACAGTAGATAATCGACTACAGTTATTAAATTATTCATTGTTATTTTCACTAAAGAGCACAGACCCTCCTTAGACACATTACATACAGACAAGTCAGACGTTACTATTTCAGATTACCCAAAGGTGGGCATGCAGTGTTAGAAGGAATTTGGAAATAGGGAGGGTGAGTGGGATGCTGGGACCGGGACATGGCCCCGGGTGCAAGGCAGTAGATCAAAGTGGGGCTGTGGATGTTGCCGCCCACCTAGACTTTAGCAAATCATTTGACAAAGTCCCACACAAAAGATTAATATATAAGAAAGCAAGCCTGGGAGTGGGTCTAGCCTCAGGGTAAAAAATTGCCTGGGCATGGGCAACAGGACACGGGGTAATGGTAAACAACAGAGTTCATCATGTCGAATGAAGAAAGTGAGGGGTTACTAGTCCCATAGGGTTGGAACCAGTGCCAGTCCTCTTTGTTGTCTTTATAAGTGGCACTACACTGCAGATGGACTGTAAGGAAAAGTATGCCTCTCTGCAGACAACACAAAGATCTGCAACAGGGTGGGTTGATACATAACGGGGGTGGAAAGGATGAGAAGGGACGACTTGGCAAACTTGGATGACTGGTCTAAAGTATGGCAGCTTAGACTGAATGCAAAGAAGTGCAAAGTAATGCACCTGGGAAACCAAAACCCAAGGGAAGACTACACATTGGGGGGGGTGTGGTACTAACTAAAATGGAAAGGAACCTGGTGGTAGTCATATCAGATTACCTAAAAATAGGCAAGCAATTTGAGAAGGCAGTTAGGAGGGCTTGTGGATTCTTGGATCATCGGATGCATAGGGAGAGGCAACGCTATTAGAAAACAGGGGCTTGTCATCCCTCTGTACAGACAGTTGGTGTGAGACCCCACCTGGAATACTACTTAATGGTGCAAGAGTCTAACATGGTTCAATATAAAAAAAATAGCAGGACGGACAAGAGGACACAGCATGAGATTAGAGGAGGCCGATTAAGGGGTACGTGAGGAACTTTTTTCACAAAAATGGCGGTGGATGCATGGAACAGTACGGCCTGTGACACGAGAACAGCCAGTTCTTGAGCACTCTATCATTTTTTGTAAAATAATAAAAAATTGGTTATGAACTGTCTTGAGAAAGGCTGAAACAGCATATATGACACACCCACACAGGTTTTTTAGATGCACGGTGTTACATGGAAGGCCAGAAGCTAATTACAGACTGCAACCAAGTTAATTATAGCTTTTACTGCAAAGAGGAAAGGAAGTAAGTAATCATCAGGGTAGCTTCCCCTTCCTGCAACAGCCTAATCTAAAAGTGTGTCATCTGATTGTCTTGTTGTTTTTCTTTTCACGAACTGAGCCCTCTGGCTCCAGATTACAAAGAGTGTGTGTTGTACATGTTGTTTTTCTTCCATCACCATCACAAGGCCCCACCCAGCTGCAACGTTTCTGGCTAGCCCACCATTCTCCATCTGGGTACCCAAAGTTGTGACTGTTCATAGACCCTGAAGTGCATGCATAAATGTTTGAGTTTTAGAGTCTTTAAGCAAATTAACCTGATTACGCCCCTCCCTTGTTCAAGTCCCTTAAATAAATCAGATCTAACTTGTTTGCATTTACCCTGACTGTGGTTCCAGTTTGTACAAGAGTACTGTACTGCTGTTATTTGCTGTGTATAACCTTGTTTTACAAGGGGTCCCAGGGCCTAGCCAGAGTAAAGCCCTGGTGGTAAGTGCAAACAGAGTGGGTACTTGTGTGGTGAATCAGGGGTATTGTGAAAGTGATTATTGTGTATTGTTCCAGCCAGGAAGGGGGTTACAGTGTCCCAGAGCCTAAGGGCTGTGCCCAGATTAGCTTGACCACTACCAACCCTGACCCTCTGGGTGGAGGCACCCATTTCAGAACTCAGGCCCCTTAACCTGCTACTGGCCAAGCAGGCAGGGGTAGTAGCCCTTGGGATAGCGCCACCTAGGGGTTACATTAGCAATGATGAAAGTCATAATTATTGACGGGGGTGTGGGGGGTGGAGCCCACCAATTACAAGAATTTTACATTTACAGTAAGACTGCTTGTTTAACCTGCCCTCACCGTACAACAGCTACAACGTGATGCAATAATTACAATTGACTGACTTTTGACTGGAGCACATTCCAATGTGCCAGGCTGCCAATTGGCCAAACAGGCAGAGGAGAATGAGGGTCCACAATAACTGAACTGCCTAACTAGTTGTGAGGTTGCTCTTTATGTTATGTTTGGTAATAGTATATGATATTCTTTCTGTGGGGATGCTCCGCTCCCTCCACCCCCTAGGTAAAAAATACAACTTCATTGGTGGGCTCAGGGGTTGTAGAGGGAGGAGTGCCAACCCCCCACAGAAAGAATATCACGGAGTATCACAAAACAGAAGACCAGCAGAAACCATAAAAAACTAAAGGCATTGCTGTGAATGTACAGTATGTAACAGGGGCAACTGCTGTGTCATTTTACAGTGGAGGACATTGGACCAGTTGTAATTATTGCACTGGGTTGTAGGTAGGTATGGGAAGTTAATCTCCTATTGTAAATGTCATTCTTGTAAATGGGGGCTCTGCCTCCACCCCCACAGCCCCCATCAATAATTATGAAATATCAATCAATTTAATTGATGGGGAGGGGGGGCAGACTAAGCCCCACACTCACAAGAATATAATTAATAACAAGCAGCATTATTCCCAACACAGGCATACAGTTCTACTTGAACTTCTGACATCTCCTTCGTGACAGGAGGGGACACGGTGTTGCGCTTGCATTTCAGCAGGTTATACTGTAAGCAGCAACCTAACAAGCTCCAGCAGTCCAGCGTCCTCCACAAAGAAATGTTTAATTGTAGTACTACTCCGCTCCCTCCCTGCCTGGTAAGGGGTACCATTTAGATACATCATATGGTATCTTATACTCTTGGTATGTGTGGGGAGGAGTAAGAGATATGTAAAACTGCGAATAACTACTTCCTTCCTTTATGACAGGACAGGTAAAAATAAATAATACTTTAATGCATAAACATTGACAACAAGTACTGTAGTTGAACTGTATCATCCAACTGACACTCTCAGGTCAGGGAAGGGCTGCAAGGGAAGGGCATTTCTATTCAACAAGGAAATCAAATTACAGTGTGTGTGTGTAATTCAATTTCCTTGTTGATGTAAACTAAACTTTGCGTCACTGTCAGTCAGTTCTGTCACTGTGCTTCTGCTTAATTTGTACCATGTGTGTGATTGAACAGAACTTCTGTGCCATTTCATTCATTTAGTTGCTGCTTACAAATTGCTCATGCTCTCTATCTATGGTGCTGCCCTAGTGCCTGGCGGATGCCCACTCCCTCAGCCCCTGGCAAATGCATGTCCCCCCCCCCAAATGATTAGCGCTAATAGCGGCCATAATGTCTTTAAGCCTATCTATCATTCCCCTGCACTGCCCCCCCAGCCAACTAAACTGTCATGAGGGGCTGGCTGCAGCTCAAGCTCAATGAGCTAAGCTCAATAGCTCATACAGAAATATTTCCCTTACCCTTATACAACCCCTAGGCTTTGTGATCACTAACTACCAGAGAAAGGCCAAATCTTTCCTTGACCATCTCTGCATTGCAGATGCTATCTCCCAGAACCTCCACCACTGAAAATGAGAGATAGTATTATCAATAATGTTATCAGTACCAGGACCATGCACACGTTTAAACTGAATATTAAATAGCAAGCACCGGAGTACAATCACTTACATCAAATCACCTAGTGACCCTCTCACTCCTAGTTGACCATTGATGGTGTGGACCACCCCCTATTGTCACTCTAGAAAATTAGTTTCATCTCAGATCCCCAAACCATCAATAACAGCACAATGGGGGAATCTCCAACAAGATGACTGTCTTGTCAAATTGTTCTTGACCCAGGAAGCTGGCCTTTAGGCAGCAGACCATGCTCTGCAAAAGTATGATCCAAACCTGATGCCTCTGGACACACTGGTGTAAAGCTCCAGCTCCTGGCTAGTAGTCACTGTAGTCCAGATGGACACACCATTATAACAGTTCACTAGTTCAGGAAAGCCTGCCACACTGCAATGGCATCCTTCTTACTCTCATTTACTCAAGCCTGTGGAGAGGCTTGCAGCACCCCATATGTAAGCAATAAGACATGACAGGGTGTGTGTTAGACACTTTAACACACAGCTGGGAGGCATAGTGAGGCACGAGGCCATTGGCTGAGTGCGTCCAGCCTCCTAGCCGTGTGTTAAAGTGTCTAACACACAGACCCTGGAGTGGCTTATTGCACTTATGAAATGGGCAGCTATATTATAGATGCATGTGAAAAGTAAAAAGCTGCTTTAAGTAATTAAAAACGTAACTCTTTTTCTTTAATTTAAATAAAATAGTTCCTCCGCCTTCAGTTTGCTGTGTTTGTGGGGGTGGATTTTGACCTGGGACGGCTGCTGCAGTTATAGTTTTTATACTTGTCCTGTCATAGGATAACCCCCCCCACACACACACACACACCCCCCAATAGGAACAACGGGGACCAATATCAAGTTTTGGCATAAAAAATTGAGAAATGACAGGGCTAAGGGATGGAAGTATTGAGCGAGTGGCAGGTCATTAATTGAAAAGCACTGCGCGCGAGCGGGCAGAACCAGAAGAAATCTTGACTTTTTTCCCTGATTATAATTGCGTTGTGATCAAGTGAAGGAGGTAATCTGTGACCGTGAGAGCAGTATGAGATGGTGAAATTATGATAAATGGGAGGAAGAGATGGAAGTAGGTAGCAGCTGGCAGGTTGGTCACTGCAGAGAACTGCGAGCGAGCGAGGGGAAAAGTGGTCGCGTTCAGAACAGACTGCAGCACTCGCAGGTTTTTTTTTTGTGTGTGTCGTAACATGGGCACTTGGCTGTGTTAAAGTTGGAACTGGTGCTTACAGTTCCTTACCAGAGGACATTTTCAGTATTTTTTTTGTATTGCTTTACCTAGTACAGTGCGTGGTTTTAGTGGGGAAAGCAAGATTGCCGATTTTAAATGCTGAACATTCCATTTGGGTAAACTACTAGAATCAATACACAGGTAATTATACCAGATCTTTTTCATGTGTGTTAGAAATATTAACACATTCTTATTGACCAATGAGATTGTCTTATTTGTGGTTCCCATTTCATAACTGATATTGCCAGGCGCTGAGGAAGGTGTGACCCATAGGGATAGCTTTGCATGCAAAGGTAAGATGACCAAGGAGTTGTTACAGTTCACACAAAGTGATCTTGGTTGATCCAACTAACTTGGCCAAGAAATCCCAGAGGGCCTGGATCTTCTCTGGTGGCAGGTGAGCCTGCATTACAAAAAGAAAGTGGCACATGCAGAGAAAGCTGGAGGCAATGCAGAGCAAGGTGACTAGTCTGTTCAGTACAAAAGCGAAGAGGGGGCTCCACACTCATGGTGTTAAAACTCTGCAATTAGAAGTACAGTTTTATTCAGGAACCATTTGTAATCCTGGCTAGAGCCCTCTGCTCTGGTGCTTGAACCCACAGAGGACCTTTGTACCACCATTTGATTTGTTGGCATAAAACTTTACTTATAACAGCAGAGTTTTGCCTAACTTTGCGTTTTGACTCCACAAGTGTGGGGTCCCCTCTCCAGGTGAAACTTCATTGCCTGGGAGTCTGTTTCAATCCCTAAGATGGATCAGGTGGTACAGGGTCCATCCATCTTGTTTGTGGGATTTAAATTTTTTTTTTTGTGAGTCCTGTTTTCCCAACCCCCTCAGGTCCCCCTCCCATGTTCTTCGCCTCAAAGCTTGTGTTTCCTTCCCCGAGTTGCCTTCCTCCCTAAGTTTATCCCCCTCCCTGACATGAACTAATCTAAATTTAGGGGGTGCAGCCCCCATGAGGGAGTGTGCAGGGGGTACAACCCCCCTGCATAGATATGTTCCTCCATTTTGAAAGATTTAGTTGCTGTTGTTGTAGTCATTGGGGAGTGTACATCTGTTTTGCTTTTTGGCATGTGCACTCACTGTAATGGTACTCGCTGTTTAGCGGTCACCGTTATGACTGTGATAGGCTGTGGGTTAAAGATGGACCAAGGAGGCAATAATGGTTGTGACCAAGAAAATAAATTTATTCTTTTCAGCAGAACAAAATAACAAGTGGACTGGTGTTCTGCAAAATAAAAGAGAAGCATAAAGTAAAACAACTCAAATAGAAGACATAGCTAGAGATGGCTAGCTAGGAGAAGGTGTTATCTCCTTACCGACTGACTACTGAACATAGTGGATGTGCCTATATACAGGGTTAACATCATGTGATGCCAAAACTCCACCCCTTGTTGTATTTTAAAATTTTTTCTTTTAGGTCTTACATTTGTTTTTATTCAGATTAGAGGATACCTTGTTTAAAACCAAGGTATCCTCAAATACAGATAAAACAAATTTAAATTTTAAAGAAAATTGTTTGGATGTTTAACACTGTCATTGATGTGCACAGTAGTATAAACTATTTTGAACGTCTGGATCCAGACTTTTGTTGAGTTCTGTCCTTGGGAAGCACCTCCCCTCTCAGTTGCAGCATAAATGTAGTGTGATTGTGGCCGGCCAGCTCTATAATTATACTTGCAGCTGAAGGAGAAGGTGTACCCAGAACAGCTGCTGCGACACAATTACCAGCTTTTGGCTTCGTCAGTAAGTGAGCAAAAGCAGCATTGAAACCTAAATTTAGGTATGAGAACATTTACTGTTCCGACTCGCGAAGCTCAAGGAAAGTGCCTTGCTATGAACCGGAGCTCAGACGCCTGCACGATAGTGCGAACATTCGAGCAGTTGCAAAAAGTAACAGAATGTGAAAAGCCACACCGCCATGGAGAAACATAACAAGTTTTCCAGACGGCGGCTTTCTGGAATACCTTCCTTTCATGTTTCTGGAACTGAGCATAGAAAAGGGGTACTTAGAGGACAAAGGTCTAAATTAGCTGTTTGTTTCACCTAGCGTGAGCGCCCATTAGAAATAAATGAGGACAACTCTTACGCTACCTCCTGTTGTAGTGTATTTCACTTTGTTGCAGCTCCTAACTAGACTACCATTTAACTAATAATGCCATAAGCAATACTTGCTTCAGCCTTCAGAATCATTATACATATAGCGGAATTGCCACAAAAGCCACTTCTTAACCCAGGATACATGGCTTCAAGCTTACAGATGTGACTACAGTCTCTTGCTGCTTTACGTTTCTGTTATTCGAGGGAAGCATTATTACCTACTATCATCATCACAGTCACAGATGACCAAACCGACCGCCACCCCCCCAATCGAATATAAGGAGCGGAGCAAGCAGCACTGTGTCTGACTGAGCACTGACTGCAGAATAACAAATTTGTCTTCTTGATCATAGGTGCATTTTTTTTTTTGCTTGCCTTGCCTTAATGCCTTTTCTTTGCCTAAAAAAACGTTAGTCTGTCTCCGGTCTCTGTCTGTGCTCCTCTGCCCCACTCGGCTCTCGCTCTAGTCTGTGCTAGCGCTGCCACTCACTTTGTCTCCTCTCTCTCTCTCTCTCCATAATTTCTTCTTGACTTTTTTAAATCATAATATTGCCGCTTGCTTGTTCTGTGTTTAAATTTGTTTTTCTCCTCTAAACGTCTTGAACAACCACCTCTCTCTCTCTCTCTCTCTCTCTCTCTCTCTCAATCCACTTCTCCAAGTCTCCCGCATCCCTACCTTATATACTGTCTCTGTTTGGACACCACCTGACTTTTTCTTTCAGAGACAGGCAGCGGACCATGAGATCGGATCCCCCCCCCCGCGCGGGATACGCCCCTTCTGGCAGAAATTACTAAATACATTACATCTATGATGGAAAACTCGCAGTCCCAGCACAGATTTGTTTAACTCTAAATATTTTTTTTTTTTTTTAGAACTGCTGTGCGCCCCTCAGAGGCATGCGCCCGGGGCAGGCGCCCCACCCTTCCTACAGTACTGCCACAGAGTTATGCTGGGGTGTTCTGTAGAAACTGAGGTACTGCACTGTCTTCTAGTTATCCGTGTGGCCGTATCAGCATCTTTATAATTAACTAGACTTTTTAGTAGTGTCGGTCATGCTTGCATTCCACTTGGATTCTGGAACTCTGAGTTGATGAATGTCGGTGTCGACTGTTTTCCATCAACATGGCAAGCTGCTATAATATGTACATTTTTCTAACCTTGTACTTTTGCTTCCATGATTACAGGTTACTGCTTGCCTGCATGTAATGTATGGATGTTTAAGGGGATTAATTTGTCTACTGTATTATCACTAATGTCCTCCTGTATTTTCTTTCATATTATTACATTCCACACTAAACTGATGGTAGGTGCTGGGGGGTGGGAGTTTGAGCCTCTATCCAGAGATCTGGGGAGCTGGAGTTGGGGCTATCTGTCCCTTGCCTACTATCCGGCGCTCCAGATGAGCTGTGCATGTGTATTTCCATTCCCCTGCTCCTGGGGATTTATTCCTGAGAAGATATCAGGCGTGTATTTTTTACTGTAATTGGACCCTGTGTACAAAAAATAAAACTGCCTATGTGTCGCATATCTGCAGCATGTAGGGAATCCCACACCAAGGCACGCATCGGGGGTTCTGTAGACCCCAACAAAATGTACCAAAGGGGTGTGCACCTCTTCCACCCTGATCCTCTAGCCATTCGCTCATCTATGCATACAGACGGTCTGGGCGAATGTCAAGGGAGCGTGCCCACACTCTGTGTCATTCACTATAGTGCAGAGTGGTGAGCAAGGGGGGGTTCAGGTTATGCAGGCAGGAACCCGCCGCACGCCCTCACATAGTACACCCTCCAGCTGCGGCAGGTCTAAACCACCCCCGCCATCCTGCCCCAGCCCTCCAGTCAGCCAGGGAGGACTGGGGATAGCCAGTCGAGCACTCGCCCAACAATTGAAACCTTATGGATCTGTGGTGTCCCACAGTCCCCTGCTCCATGCAGAGCAGCAGATCAACAAATGGACCAAGGCAGGCATCTGATTGGATGCCTGCCTTTGTCCACCAATCCAGCCCCTGCACACCAGGGCACGGGGAGGGGACCAGGGCTGTGGGTAGGCACCCTGTGGTGGCTGGCAGTCATGCATGCTGAGCCACATGTGCCTGTCCACAGATGTGGAGGTGCACAGTCCGGTTACGTACCTTTCGCATGTACCCAGCCCAGAATAATGCATAGCCTACATTGACACTATTTCTCTGATATGGTGACCTTGCAGGAGTGCATTATTGAATTTCTTCCCAGAGCCAGATGGCAGTTTTCAAAGTGTTATTGAGGGATCTGAATAAACCCTGTCACTGAGTTTTTACTTTTTATCATCCGACTACATGATGGTTACCGGGTTGCAATCCAGGGAGAGGTGCCAGATTGATTGTGCCTGTTGGGGAAAGCTGGCTCATGCTCTGTCTACTTTATCTGAGCCACCTAGGTCATGCTCTGACTTTTGGGGGGACATTCCCTAGTGGAGGGAGTTATTCCACCAATATCTTCCCCAGGACTCCATCGGGGCAGTGGGGAGTCTGGGGTGAAGTCTAAAGATCTTATCGATAAGATCTTCTGCCTTGGAAGCACAGACCTTCATAGATATAATTTTCGGTTTGTCCTGTTCACATGGTTAGATGGTTTATCTCACTGTGATTCTGCCAATTCCCACAGATCTGGAAGGCAGCCGTAGTTACTCTGGTACATACAGGTGGGGATAGTACTAGCGTGGCTAACTACAGGCCAATCTCCATACTAGCTCCCCTGTCTAAATCACTTGAGAGAATAGCATCTGATCAGCTGGTCTCCTACGTTGGGAAACAGCCTGTTGTGTTGCCAACAACACGGCACAGCACCACAACTGCATGCACTGAATTCACAACTCATCTACGTGAAGACCTTGACAGAGGACACCTTGCAGGTGCCACGTATGTGGATCTCACCCAGGCGTTTGACCTTGTTGACCAGGTATCCCGTAATAATCGCAACTTTAAAATAGCGACTGACAAAACAGCAACTAAACAACAGCGAACACAAGATGGGCGACAAAACATAACAGTGCATACGCCATAAAAGTGACTGAAGTTGCCATTCTGTCAACAAATATCACGACTTCCAAATTAGCGATTATACACGGAGAGTAAGGCTCCTGAAAACCCTCACAGCAAGAGGTAGCAAACAAAGAAGGTGGACCTCAAGCAGGCTAGGCAGGCAATTTGACAGTGGCATGCCATCGTAGACTCAGAGAAGTGCCAGACAATTAGCCAGATAGAGGTTGGATGGAAGTCATGCTTTTCCCCAGTCTCCCCACAGCAGTGCTACATAACTGTAGCATTTAGTAAGGTAAGAAGACATCGCCCAGCTGCTGGAGGACTGTGATGGGTGGGGGTCCAGCTCGACTCTCTTAGATCTTTTTTTTTATTTAATTTATTGTTATACAGCTGTGGTACTGTGTGCTGGGAGATTTGAATACCATCTCAGTATTAGTCTGATTCTGCCCCTTTGGGTCATTAGGAATCAGAATGGAATCAGTCGGAATTGGAAATGCAGTAATTCCAAGTACATGCTACCGGAACACATTCTAGAGAATCCGAGAAGTTCAGCAGCGTAACAGTGGGGGAAGCATTGGGGCACTGCTTGACTGTCAGTGCTGCGACTGTTGGGGGTGGTGGGTCAGTGTTGGGATTGTTGGAAGATGGGTTAGGGGTAAGAATGGAGTAGTGCTGTAACTGTTGGATGATGGGGAGCTGTACAGATCTGTGATTGCTGAATGGTAGTGTGGCAGTGCTGAAACTGTTGGGGTCAGGGTTGTGACTACTGGGGGTGGAGTTCATATCTTGGCGCTATTTTGACGCTTTAGCTAAATATGCAGAGCTATTATGCTTGATCGCTAAGTTGACAGTCGCCATTTTGAATTTGCCATTTTTTTACAGCGCTATTATGCGGTCGTGATTTTAACATGGAACCTGTTGACCACCCCCTGCTGCTGCTACAATTTCAGCACCTTGGTCTCTCTAATGAGACAGCATCCTGATTTCACTGCTATCTTTGAGGGCACACACAGAAGGTTAAAATTAATGGGATGCTCTCTGATGCGCAACAGGTCTCTTTTGGAGTTCCACAGGGATCAATACTAAGACCTCTTCTGTTCAGTCTATTTATTAATGGCCTCCCTGGTGCTTGCCCACAAACACAGATGCTACTCTATGCCGATGATGCGATCATCTTTAAAAGCAGCCCACAGCATGAAGTCATCACCAGGGAGCTTCAAAACAGCTTTGAGACCCCTGAGCACTGGTTCAAACAGAATAAGCTTGACTTTAACTATAAAAAAACTGAAGTCATGCTCTGTGCCGGTACCCATCGATGGAGCAACATTCCCCCTTGGACCATCCTGAACGCACAGGGTTCCCCATTAGAGCAGGTGTCTACCTTCAGATACTTGGGGGTTACACTGGATAAGTCTCTCACCTTCACAAAGTATGTGGAAAACATTGCTGGCCTGGTCAACAGAAAACTGGGTGCCCTCTTCTGGCAACACCTGAACCTAACACATGAGGCCAGGTGCCTAGCGATGGCAAGCTCTGTCCTCCCCTCATTGATTACGGTCTCACTGTCTATGGGGCTGCCTCAGACACTGTCATGGATAGGGTGAGGGCATTGCTCAATAAGGCATGCCGATTCATCACAGGTGCTGACAGACTCCCACATTGCTGTACCCTTTACTCCCTTATGGGCTGGCTCCCCCTGAGAACACTTAAAGTACTAGAGTATCTTACTGGCCAAAAAAGCACTAGTTGGCCTTTGCCCGCTTATGGCCTCACTCTTCCAACTGGTCCACAACCAGTATACTACCAGGGACATGGCAAGACATTCACTAATAGTCACCAAACGCAAAACTAACCAGGGTCCATGATCATCTGCATGCCGAACAGTACACTGGCTAAACAACCTTCCTATCTCTGTACTTCGGGGTCAATGGAGGGATCCTCCGTTAACTGCAGCTAGTGCAGAATGCAGCAGACAGGCTACTGATGGGCCTTACAAAGTCCTACCAGTGACCTTGGCCCTGCGGGATCTACACTGGCTGCCTGTCAGGTGGAGGATCATCTTCAAGAAGGGCTTGCTCACCTATATGGCCCTATACGGCCTGGGCCCTGGTTACCTGTCTGACCTCCTAACTCCAGCTGTCCCAGTATGTTCCTTCTGCTTCTCCACCAAGGGTCTCCTGGCAATTCCAGTGGCCACACTGAAATCCTTAGGGGATTGTTCCTTCGAGGTGGCCAGCCTGGCCCTCTGGAATTCGTTGCCAAGATCTTTAAGGGCGTCCCCAACGGTGGAGGCATTTAAAGGGGGCCCAAACACCTATCTTTTTAAAAAAGAATTTTATGATAATTTATAACTGATTTTATATATGTCTGGTTTTAGTAATTATAATAATATTGTTTGTACTGTCCAAACCTTGCCTTTTAATGTAATGGCACCCAGAGTCTCTGGGATTGGGCATCAAAATACAAATAATGTATTACTTACTTACCTCCTTCTCAGAGCTACTTGAAATATCTTTGTTCAGGAGCTCCCTCAAGAAGGAACTCACCCGTGAATCTTCAAGCAGATGCCTACTCTAGCATTAATCCTGAGCTTGTCTACCCTCCCCATCACACCCCTCATTAGTCCACTATTGCCCTCACCTGCCTTGTCTCCCTTCTCTCCCGTTCTTCCCCTTCCTACAGTACTACTCTGGGAATAATAACTTCTAATGTATCCAACTAATGTTAATCATAACTACATTGTATAATTGTTATTGTTGTACTGGCAAACGCTCAAATGAGCTGCCTGTAACCTGTTATTTGACTGTATTGACAAATGCCCTTCTTTGCATGCTGTATCAAGACTCTGTTTGTTACAATACCTGATGTGGAACCTTTGCAAATGAGCACTTAGCTCAAAGGTTAACCAGTGTACAAATAAATAAATAAATGTTTGTCATACAATGGTTTCTTAATTCTGGTTGATACAGAACTACAACATCTACTCTCCATTTTATTTTAGGGAGATCCTGGGCCCACTCCTGTTCAGCCTCTTTGTGAACAACCTTCCAGAAGCGTGCCCCTCCTCCAAGGTACTGCTCTATGCAGATGACATGGTGGTGTTCTCACGAGGCTTTTGCCAAGATACACTCACTAAGGACATGCAGTACAACTTTGACCTCCTACAGGATTGGCTCAAAGATAGCCTGCTAGTGCTCAACAGCAAAAAAAAAAAAAAAAAAAAGTCAATGCTCTTTGCCGGAAACTAAAAGAGGAGATATACCACTCCCTTCTAAATTTTGTGCAACTCCCACTCCACCCTTGAGCAGGTGCCCTCGTTCCAGTACCTAGGGATTACAATCGACGAGTCTCTCTCCTTCAATGAACATATACGAATATTACCACTGCTGCTAATAGGAAGTTAGGGGCCCTATATAGGCTTTGGTTCTGCCTCACACCTGAGGCTAAGGACCAGGCAGTAAGAGGGACAGTTCCACCCATCCTGGACTATGGTAATGTGGTATATTGGGCAGCCTCTGAAACCAGCCTGCACAGGGTCCATACTACCCTCAACAAAGCATGGCTGCGGTGACCCGTGGCTCCTAAGAATCTCCCGCTAATCCCCACCTACCCACCCCTTGGTCCTCCATTCCCCAACCCCCTCACCCATTTAGCCCTTCTGACCCTCCATACCCCCCACTTCCACACCCGCTTAGCCCCCCAGACCCTTAAGCTATCACCCACCATTGTGCTCTCCCCCTCACCCATCTAGCCTGTAGCCTACTCTCCCTTAGTGGCTGAACTTGTCGGTGGTCACATTAATTGTTCCCTCCGGGAACCTATCTAAGTTCAATTGCTGCATTCTGGGAATTCTCATACTTTGTACATAGTTGGAATCTGCACTTTATTCACCTAATCTGTTATGGGACTATTTTCCTCTGTATTATGTAATTAAGTGCTTTTGCACTGTATTCTGTCTCTCCCCATCCTTCTATTTGTAATGCTGTTTAGACATTTTAATGATGTGTAACTGACAATGCCTTCTAGCTGCTTCTGTTTTTCTCCACTGTCCATGTACTTGATGTTCACCCACCCTCTGTTCGACAAGGATTCTTTGTAAATGAGCTTTTAGCTCAAAGGTTGTAATTCTGATTTTACAATAAATAAAAAATAAAATAAGATATATGTACAAGATGATGGTGTCATTTTCTTTTTCTATATGATAATGGCTAGGTCTTCTACAGCTGTTTGACCCTATAATGTGAATGAACCGACAAATCCAGTGAAACATACTGTAGTAAATTTATGTATTTGTTAAAGAAACTTGGAGAGGAGTTCCTCTCACTTCAGAAAACCCACCTGTCTCCTCTGGAGCATGATAAACTCAGATCATTTGGGTATCAAGGGGTGCAGCTTTACTGACCCCAGAAGGTTGATAAAGAGGGATGGTGCTGTATATATTGGTAAAAGGGAGGTTTATTGGGGTCCTTTTGACCCCAGTTTCAGTTTATGCCCCCACAGGAGTGGATTTTCTTTTTTCTTGAAACCTGTTTTTGCTGCTTGGTGTTTTTGTACAGAAGGAATTTGTGTTCTCTTTGGTGTAGAGTTGTGTGAGAGTCTAGGCTCTCACCGACCACACCCCAGCTTATGTTAAGCTGCATCTGAGGGTGCCCAGTCGTACTATTTATTTTTAATTTTTTTATTTATTTCAGTCTAGGATTACAATACCTTTGAGCCAAGGCTCTTTTACAAAGGTTCCACGTCAGCGTGTGCAACAGTCATCATTTTTAGTTACAAACATATAGTCATTGACTTACAGACATATAATAACCAGTACAAAGACATGAGCTATGAGCAAGACAAGGGAAGGGGTGGGTGGGTGGGTGGTGGTGGAAGTGAGGGTAGGAGATCGAGTGGGGAAGGAGGTGTAGGGGTATGGGAGTACAGGAGGTGGTTGGGGTGGGGGCCGGAGTGGAGATAAGGGGAGGAGGTGGGCGAGGGTGGGAGACAGTGCAGCCAGGGGGCCTTGTCGAGGGAATATGACAGGTAAGGTGCTCTGGGTGCAAAGACTGATTGTAAGTGCTGGGTGGAGCCAGTTGGATGCCCGATAGGCAAATGATCTTTGTCCTTGGGTCATGCGACATCGTGGGATATGTAGTAGACGGGAATTGGATCTCCTTGTAGTGACGTTCCTATGTCTAGGCTTAAGGAGGGCACAGACACCAGGTGGGGCCAGACCCATTATAATTTTCTTGGCCGTGATGTAGGTTTGGTATTTTATGCGTTTGTCCAGTTGAAGCCATCCAGATTGGGAATAAAGGTCACAAGTGTCGGTACGGCAATGTGAGCCAGTGATGAGACGACAGGCCTTATTCAGGGAGGTTGCGTTACGTTTGAGAGCAGAGGTAGTTGCAGACCCATATATAAGACCGTAGTCTATGATACTGACAATGGACCTTTGGACAGCCACTGCCAGTGCTTCTGGGGTTAGGTGTTTCCTGTGCCGGAATAATATGCCTAACCTCGCATTGGCAGACTTTGCAACATTGCTGATATGGACAGCGTTATGAGAGGTGGGGATCAAGGGTGATGCCGAGATACTTGAACGATTGTGTTTGCTCTAGGATGGCTCCTTGTTTGGTTGCAATGGAGAGGTGGAGTTGTTTGTTTTTGTTGTGGGGGCTGCAGAAGACCATAGACTTGTATTTTTCTGATTGAGAAGCAGTTTATGATTTAGAAACCAGGATTCGATGGAGGAGAAGGCCTGCTGAAGTTTATTTTGTAATTGGATTGGATCAGGGCCGAGGTGAGGATCACAGCATCGTCGGCGTAGAGAATTGGCGTAGAGAATTATTTGTTCTGGGCAGCTGTCCGGTAGTGAGTTTAAGAATAGGCTGAAGAGGAGGGGTCCCAGAATGGAGCCCTGGGGGGACTCCTGAGCAGACCGGTCTAGGATCTGAAAGCGTATCAGCGATTCTTACTGTTTGGGACCATTCTTCAAGGTAGCTCTTAAACCAGTCAGTGGAGTCAGTTGACAGCCCAGTGTTCTGAAGCTGGACAAACAGGAGGCAATGATTGATGGGTCGAAGGCTTTAGTTAAGTCAATGTAGATTGAGCCTAGTAGTTCACCGGAGTCCAGTGCATTGTGCCGGTGAATTCAAGTAGGGCTGTGGAGGTGCTGTGACCTTTGTGGAATCCGTGTTGTTGCTTGCACAGGATGTTGTACGTATCCAGGTATTCTGTGAGCTGGTCCGAGACGATGCGTTCTAGTGCCTTGGAGAGTGGGGGTAGTAGGGAGATAGGTCTGTAGTTATCGTGGGCAGTTTTGCCACCCTTTTTATGGATTGGGGTGACAGTGACAGATTTCCATCTTGTCCGGGAACTGGCTAAGGCTGAGGAGAGGTTGAAAATTCTGGTCAGGGGACTAAGCACTTCATCAAGTGTGAGAGACAGGATTTTGAGATCAGGTCATTATTGAATCTTGATTTACCAAGGGCTTTGGTTACATAGTTGCGTGCCAGTGAGCCTTGACTGCTTTGAAGTAGAAGTGGGGGGAGCTGGTGAGAGTAGTGTTCATTGTGGACAGAGGGGCTTCACCATCTTTGAAGTAGTCCTGGGGTAGGACAGCGCTGAGGTCGGTAAAGGCTTCGTTAAAGGTATCCGCAATGGTTTTTGGGTTGAGGGTTGTGGTTCCATTGATGTTGAGTATTGATGGGGGGGTTTTGGGTGGATTCCTGGTGAGTTCTTTTATGTTCTTCCAGAATTCCTGACCATTGCCCCAGGAGTTTGTGAGGGCATGCTTATAGTAGGCGGACTTCATTTGCCGGATGGTTTTGGTGCAGTCATTGCGGGCACGTTTGTAGTTTTGGATGCCGTTTTGCCTTCCAGAGTTTCTGGCCAGCTGGTCTCTTGTTTTTAGCATCCTGAGGATGTCACCTGTGAGCCAAGGGTTACTGAGTGATTTGACTTTGCGTTTCTTAATGGGAGCATATGTGTCACAGGCCACAGTGAAGGAGTTTATGAAGTGGTCAAGGGCAGTGTTTACGTTGGTTGCATTGAAGATAGAGGACCAGTCTTGATGGAGGAGGTGGAATTTGAGTTGAGGAAGGTGACTACTGGGTAGAACCCTGCTGGTGATAGTTTTTGGTGGTTGTTTGATTAATTTATTTGACCAGGTGCAGTTAACAGGGGAGTGGTCGCTGAGAGAGTCAGGGAGGACATTAGTGTTAGATATCCACAATGGGTGATTGGTAAGGATCCAGTCCAAGAGTGTGCTGGTGCCGGTCCTGTAATTTTTCCTGGTAGGTGAGTCAACCATTTGTGTGAGTTTCGCTGCAGCAATGGTATCCCTGTGTGTACCAGCATCAGCTGCAGGCCAGTTGATGTTGAAGTCACCTAGGAGGATGGATTCGGTGTCCGGTGGGAGTGACTTTACAAAGTCAAGAACAGCTGTTAGACCAGTTCCCTGTTCTTTGGGAGGGATGTAGATGGTGGCAACAGTGAGGGTTTTGTTTTGGGCTCTGAGGAGGATTCTCACCGGCAGTATCTGAGCAGTTGTGGGTTGGAGTGAGTTAATGATGTGGTGCCCCTGTATGGAGTCTTTTAGGTAGAGAGCGGAGCCCCCACCTCTTTTGGAGAGGCAATCCAGCCTAAAGATGTTGTAGCCAGGAAGGTTGATTGCATGGTCTGGTACTGATGGCGTGAGCCAGGTTTCAACAACCACCAGGATGTCAGGGCTGTGCTGGCTGGTGAAGGCCTGTAGGGCATCCATTTTAGGAAGGAGGCTGCAGATGTTGATTGATATGAATGAGAGGGCACCCGAAGGCTTGCTCAGATTAATGGCTTTAGAGCAGAATGGGCCAGGGTTTGGGTTCACGTTGCCTGACAGCATTAGGAGGAGGACGACTAGCCTCAAGGAGCTGTGGTGTATTTCTTTAAGGAAATGCTTTCACCTGCTAGCATCTTGGGATATTGCCGAACATCGACGATAGTGGGTGAGGGTAAGCGTAGACAGGGGGGACCAGAGTGGAGGGCTAGGACCAGTATGGGTGTAGGACAGTTTCATGGTGGTAGGGTGGACCCTGGGCAAGGGGCAGTGACCAGTGTGCAGTGTGCCTAAGTGGAGGAAGGATGTAGGAATGTGGAAGCTGTGAGGGAAGGGGGGAAGCAGGCTTTTGGGGCGTGCAGTAGGGGAGGAAGACAGGCAAGAAGAAATAGAATAGGGGGTAGAGAACGGTGGAGGCGCATGATTAAGGTAGGATTCGGGGTAGGAGGAGGGAGGGGGGTTAAGACAGGCTGGCGGGGCTAGGAGAAGGGGGCGGAAGAGCAGCAGCTGGAACAGTGGGAAGTGAGGATACAGCCAGGAAGGCCAGGCAGCCAGGAACTGTGTCTTTTAGAGGGTATACTTTTTTTTTTTTTCTAATGAAAGACCAAGAATCCCTCTAGTGGCAGGTCTGTATAACCTGCTAATGGAAAACTAGCCACTTAAAAAAAAAAAAGTCCTGGTTTCGGTTGGTAGCTGGCTGGGTGCTGGCCAACCATAGGGGAGCTGAAGCAGCCCCGTTCAAGGGCAGGCAGCTGGAGAAGAAAAAAGAGCAGGTCTTAAATAGCATAGAGGTTAGGATGGGTTTAGATTTGAGCAGTTTAGCAGGACAAAGGAGTGTTAGACTTTTCGGCAATTTTTGGAAATTAAATGTGTCACTCTTGCAGGAAGAGGAAGTGCAGGAATTGATTCTCCAGGTTTTGGAGGAAACAGTGGTAGATGGTAGGAACCTGATACCTCAACGACTATTTTACGGGATACAGCAAAGGCTAGTTTACAGGGCAGGCTCACTGGAATTGCTTCCTGAAAGCAAAAACAGTGTTCGGTCCATCAGAAGGAAATTGGAGGTCACAATGTTAGAGCCGGAATCTCTGCAGAAAGTTACAAAAACAAAGAGGTAATGACCTGCTTAAACTGAAAAAAAGAGCTATGACATTTATTGGATCTTAAAGTAGAACACACTTTATGTTCTTTAAGGCAGATATTTTATGATGGAGGCCTCATTCTTTAAAACAAATAGCAGGCTGACTGAGAGTCCAGAGGTCCCATTTTCGATTACTAAACATATTCACCTGGACATGGGACAGAGGGTGTACACCACGCAGGATATATTAGACTCCTTCAGGTCCTTCTATGCTTCACTGTACAAAAAAAACTGTCATATTTTGCTTGGACCTGGATGTCTTTCTATAGAATCTTGGCCTCCCCAGATTTCATCTGACCAGAATTTGGCCCATGTTGCCCCTTTTATGAACTAGGAGATCCTTTTAGCTCTTACTAGATTAAAGTCATGTAAATGCCTGGACTCAGACAGGTTTGCTGATGAATTTTATAAGTGTTTTGATGAACAGGTTTCTATGGTGACTCAGAACAGTTTCCAGATGAAGTGGGATCTTACCACTGTAAAATACCTGGACATTCGCATTGTGCTACATCCAGCAAATTTATTTCAGGATAGTTACTCCCCATTATAGAAGGCATTGCAGAATGATGCAAAGAAATAGTCTATCCTCCCACTTCCAATGTCTTCTAGAATCCAGGGTCTGAAAAGAAATGCCCTCACCTGCCTCCTGTATCTTTTTCAATGTGTTCCCTATCCTATCCCGGCCAAGACCTTGGCAACATGGCAGAAACAATTTTTTTTCATTTTATTTGGAAAGGGACAGAGCCATAAATTAGACATAGTACTCTTAAACTTCCTAAGACACGGGGGCAGGGCAGTACCTAAACTAGGGGGATATTAGGTAGCTTCTCAAAGGAGAACAGCTTTACTGTGGGGCAACCCCAGCTTCCATACTCACTGAAAGGAGATAGAACTACAGGATAATGAAGAATTCCCCATGCAAGCCACCTTGCTTAATTGAGAAGTACAGCATGTCCTCCCTCTCACCAGTGTACCACATTGTTGGGTTGGGATAGAGGAGTGACGTGGAAGCAGATATCGAGGACTTTATGATATAAATGGCAGCCTGAAATGAGCCTTTTCTCCCAGTTTGTTTGGACCCTTGGTTCAGGACTCAGGGCAAATTGGGTCTTACAGCCCCACTGCGTCTTTTACAAGGGAGGGTGTACATACTTTTGAAGACTGTATGGAGCATTTTAACTGGTGCTATACCAGCTGATTTAGGTACTTCCAGTTTAGGACTCATAGCCAGCATATTCTCTGATCAGATCAAAGTGGAGGAGGAGGTTCTCTCCCATATGGCGGTGTTGGTTGAGATTTGGGAAATACAAAATTTTAAGGGGCTTATCTCTGGACATTATAGATTCTATATGACAAACCTTGAGACTTTCATGGATTATATGGGGAGTAAAATGGGAATGAGATCTTGGTCTCCCAATGACTGATAAGGTTTGGCCTGAGGTCTGGAAAGGTGTTTGGCAAACTACCTCTTCACCACAATGGAGGAAATTTGCCTGGAAAGTGCGTAGCAGGTACTTTCTCACCCCATACTTCCAGAGCAAATGGAACACAGGTATAGCCCCATCCTGATGGAGATGTTGCGGAGAAGTGAAGGTAATACAAGTTCATATATTTTGGCTTTGTCCTAAGGTGGCGCCTAATTAAAATGGTATTCACCCTCATATTCATTCTCTTTCTAAATGTCACTTTCCTTTTTACTGCCTATCATTTGATACTGGGTATTAAACTTCCTCTTTGAAGGGTAGAGAAGCCATCCATTTATGGAATGCATTGATAGCAGCAGCTGCTAAAGCCATCACCAGACGGTGGCTGCAGGTGGATCCCCCTATCACTGCTGATTGGTTCAAAGTGGTGAACCAGATCCAACACATGGAGAGAATAACAGTTTTGGTTCAGCAGCATATGCCAGCATATTCCAATAGCTGGACTAGATGAGAAATATTTCAGCTAGAGAGGGAGGAATCTGATACACCCAATGAATAAAATGGGTTTTTATGTTCTGGATTTTGTATACCTTACCTATGTAAGTTATCATATGCCAGTCTGGATTAAATTCAGCTCCCTTCGTATACCTTTACATTACCCATTTAGGTTGTCATATGCTAGTCTAGATTAAATGAGACTCCATCCATTAGAAGAAATTAGAAAGACACACAGACATTCTGGCAAGATTTGTTTTTATGGGCTTTTCTAGGGTGCTTGCTAGCTCTGTGTACTTTAGGTTCCTGTTGGTACCTACTTCATACTTGCATTGTGTATTCTGTGTGCTTTGCATGTTTCAATTCTGTAATTACCGTATTTTGGATCTTTTCAATAAGAAAACATAAAAGAAGGGACAAAGAAACTTCTGAGGCAAAATCATGGAAACTGATCAATGTATGCATGTTGGCCCTTACAGTTAGGGGCAAGGTGGCATCGTGGCACATTCACACAAGTGAGTGAAGACATAGAACCAAGAGGAGAGATGGTGTGCATGAGGAAAAAGCCCAGGGAAACCCGCCCTGTCTTACTGGAGATCCCCGGGTGCTGATTTAACACCACAGGGAGCCAAACTCAACATAATCTGTTGTCAAGCCACAACTGAAAGGTTGCATGCAGTATTAGTTGTGCTAGCATCGCTAAATATACAGCACAGGGGAGCTTGTAATTTCTACAGTGTAGTGAGACAAAGGTTGAATTCTTTTTGATAGTCATTATTGATTTGTTGAAAAGAAAGGGCTCGTACATGCTGGGGATTCATTTGCTGGCTATTGATCTGTTTCATTTAAAAGAAAAAGGTTCATGAAAGGCTTTCCTCGAGTGTCAGTGCATTTCTGATGCCTTTTGTGTTCTGTGGGACAAATGATCACATTAAGACACTGTGGCTAGATATCAGTAATTCATCCTAACAGAATACCCTTTGTGCTCATTTATGTCATGGCAGTAGCAGAAAGGATATCTTAAGAGGTCCCGGGGCACCACTAAAATTGACGCATGGAAACATTTCAAGCATTTTTATGCAAAAGTATGCTATATCTGACTCTATAAAATGGGTCTAAAAATCATATAATTTGACTGCAACACATCACATGGTGTGTAATTATTTCTTTATGGCCTCTCACTTCAAATGTGCTGCTCTTTATTTCTTTAATGTATCCTAATTGTAAAACATTTTTGGCACCCATTTTCTAAGTGCAGTGACGCACTTCAGGCCTTTTGGGCATGTGATCATAAATGGAATAAGTGAGGGTAAAGCTTTGTATACAAGGAAAAAATTGTGTTGAGGGGTGGAACAATTCATTAAATCACAAGGCTGAAGGCAGAGTGGCATTATTACCTCGCTCTATCCTGAGATACAACTTTTTTGAATTATGCGAACCTTTACTATTGTTCAGTGGTGGAAATGAGAGGAACCTGGGGGGAACTCAGTTATGCGAGTGAAATGAAATGCCTGACCCAGTTCTAGGAGCGAAATGGAGACGGGTTTCTCCTGTGCAGATGTAGCTCCCTAATAGCATTAAACTGACTAAATAAAGTGTAAAATGCAACATTCTGTATAATGAAGAAACATGTCCCTGGACTCACAATGTATGTTTATTACAGTAAAAGTGGTGGATTCCCCAGTGTGAATTATTTCCATTTCCAACACAGCTGTTGTTTATTGTTTATATTGTGTCTGGGTGATCAAAAGTAGCTGGGTGTTAAGTTTTTTTTATCAGCGATTTTAAATAATAAAGAGTTAATGAGGCAATTGTGTATTCAGTTTTCCTAATTAAGTGACTTACACTGCAAGAGTTGGGTCTTAGAGTCAGTACACTATGGCCGTGTTTACACCGTGGCTGCGATGTAAAATCGCCGCTGCTCCACGTCCGCTGTGCTGTGTGTGTCCACAGGCTGCATTCAGTTTACACAGCCCCCTTGGTCCACCACAAGTTGCGCAGCTATTCTTACTAGATTCCGGGAGTAAACATGCAGGACAGGAAAAGAGACTGCGTAGCAGATTGAGCTCACAATCGTGTTTACATTCTGGGGAGATGCGCTCGATCCAAATCTGATACCCTGTCCTGCATCGCTCCAAAAATGTGGCTTGAAGGCATTATGAGGTGGTTCAGTGAGTGTCCACATGGTTACATTTGCAGCACATTAACCTCTGCGCATGGGTTACTGCGCTGCAAATAGGGTGGTGTATACAGGGCTTATGTCAGCATGCAGTCAAGATAGAGGTTCAGAAGGATGTAGTGTCAGTTGAAAGTTTCATTTTGTTTTCTAAATGTGTTCTTTGCGCTCCTGCACTGGTGTGGCTCCTTCCCCCAGGTCAGGTCAAGTCCCGTGCCTTAGTGTCTCTGGTGCTTACCCCTGTCCCTTATAACCCCACAAGGTTACTCCCTGTGGTGGGGCCTTTCCAAGTCAGACTCACACCTTCCACTTCTTGGGGGGGGGGGCAGAGGCAGAAGAACCCTTGGTGGAGTGGGCAGCCAATGGCAGGAGGCAGGACCAGAGCACTGTTAGGATCAACCTGCTCGCTCAAGTACTTTTTTTGCTCTTGGTCCCTCTCCTTCAGGATGTTTGCATGCTAGGTGTTCCAGGTGTGCACACACTAGCATGCCACATGGAGCTTGACCGACGTCCACCCCTTGCATTCCCAGCTGCACTACCACCTGCGGTCACACAGGTGGCAATGAGGCGGCAGGCGGCAACACTCTCCCACCCCGAAGTAAGAGAGGATTCTTTGACATGCCCACTCCTCTTCCCCCTAGTCAGCACCCAATGACATGAGATCATTCCCAAACTCAGATTGCATCATCGCAAGTGGTAGCACTACTGCTGCCCTGATGGGCTGTCTTGCTTATAAGCTTTATTTTCTATTATGCTGAGTACTGCATTTCTTATTTAAAGCATTTGAAACTGTTAAAAAACATGTACCTCTCTAAACATCATGTTTGGACCACTGTTCCAGCCTTTCTGGGTCCTTCATCATATTCCTGAAACCCTCCTCACCCTGCCACATTGCTTTTTATCATCTGAAACTAGATACATTCTGCCCTGTATACCTTCCACTATGTCACTTATAAACATATTGAACAAGACAGGCCTTAGGAACAACTCTTGCAGTACTCCACTAGTGCCCACCCCAGCCCCTGATTCCATCCCATTTACAACCACTCTATATTGTCTACCCCCCCCCAACCAGTTCCCTAGCCACCTAGTTAGTCTTTCCTCCAGTCCCAGATTCCCCAGTTTCATTTAGAGCCTCTGTGTGGAACAAAATCGAAGGCCTTGCTAAATGAGGCACAGCGCATCGAGAAAGAAAACTATCAGGCTGATCCAGTACGATCTTCCTGTCACAAATCCATGTTGTTTATTGTCCTGTAACCTGTTCACTTTGAGGTACTCTGCTATTTTCTCCATTATTATGGTCTCCATGAGTTTCAGTAATTGATGTTAGGCTAAGAGGTCTGTAGTTCCCTGGGCCCTCTTTGCCTCCACCCTTGTGTAGTGGTACTACAGCTGCCAATCTCCAATCTTCTGTCACTACCCAGTCTCTAGGGAGCATTTAAACAAAGCCATCAAGGGTGCAGCCAGTTCTGGTCTCAGCTCTGTCAGGACTCTTGAGTGTAATCCGTCAAAAGACCTTAGCTGAGTGTGAACAATATCTGTCTTTTCTTCAAAATCCAGAGATACAAGGTGCTTTTACTGAAGTGAGAAAGGGCCAGTGTTTCTCTTCCTACAGGTCTGAACTTTTTTGGGAGCTTTTAAGCAGACTAGGCTCTCCGTTCATGTGCCCTAAATGAATATTCAGATCTTAAAACACATTCTTATATGATGCACCTTTATCTCAAATCTAAAACTGATTAGTTGTATTCTAAGGTCTATTTTTATGGAACCCGATACCCTAATAATCTGCTTATTGTCTTCAAAGAAGCCTGAGATTGTTACTGCAGTAGCGTATTATATACAGTACCTATAGGGCTGAAAAGAAGCACATCTCAGATGGAGTTT
Source organism: Neoceratodus forsteri (assembly GCA_016271365.2). Lineage (NCBI taxonomy): Eukaryota > Metazoa > Chordata > Ceratodontiformes > Ceratodontidae > Neoceratodus > Neoceratodus forsteri. The sequence goes on along the minus strand of CM057453.1, from coordinate 1,475,846,933 downwards.
AGAGTCCCCATAATGTGTAATCAGTCTGGGGTTGTTCAACACTTTGTATTACCTTTATTTTAATCTCCTGAGCTGTTAAGCTTAGGATAGTATTGAAACTGAATTTGAAATGTATTTTATTATGTTTCTGGATTAATTGATTATTAAAGTATCAAAACCTTTGTAATGTATGTGGTATTGTTTATTATGAACTTTGGGCAAGGACATCAGTTACCTGTCTTGATAAACTTTACTACAGCTACTATTGTGACCTGGTGCCTTGTCCACCCTGAGTGCTGCAAGCCTTTTTCTTACCTCACCTTCTGTGATCTGAAAAGGCTTCATTTCCCTTCCTCTCTCCCAGATGCTTTCACGCTGTTCTTTGGCAGAGGCCCCCCTCTCTCTACTGTAAATACAGAACAGAATCAGCTGTTCAGTAGACTTGCTTTCTGCTCGTCATCTTCCAACCACCAACCCCCTTCTTCAGCCAGATAATCCGCCCTTTAGAGCTGCTTTCTGCCCATCATCTTCCAACTACCCCTCCTTCTTCAGCCTTATAATCCACCCTTTTAACATCTTTTTTCCCCTAATGTATCTAAACAAGTTTTCCCCTTTTTTGACCCCTTCCACTATTCTTAATTCAGTATCTGCCTTTGCTCTTCTGACTGCAATTTTGCATCTTTAACTTTGCGCTGCGAATCTGGTTCTGGAGTGTCTTGAGTCCCTATCTGTGGTACTGGGTTTCTTTATTTACTGCTGTTGTGGTGTGAAGGGCTGACTCAGCCTGCAGTTTGAAGTCCTGCACATCAAGTTCTTAACCATCCTCCAATCTTTCTACAGCAGTCAGTTTGCCTGTGATTGTGTCCAGCTGTGTTTTTTTTTTTTCATTTCTGTGACCAATACTATTAACTGTTGCAACTGCCCTCCCAAAGTCTATAACGTTTCCTCCAGTGCAGCGACCAATCTGCCATCCTGCCTCTGTGTCGCATTCTTGGAGGTAGATGGAAGCAATCTGTCCTTAAAGTAGACTTAAACCAAAACTCCACTATGAAGAGCTTCAAGGACCAGTCTCCAGCTTGACTGGGCTCCACAGCACACCTTCTCATGGTTTGTAGGCATGTGCCTCTGATCCCTTGATGCACAGGTATATTTCTTTATGATCACATGTCCTGTTTTGTTATGATTTGCATGCATGTGCGTACACACACACATTACACACACACACACACACACACACACACTCTGCAGTGTGTAAATTAATCTGTTTGGTTTGAAGCACAAAACATTAAAAGGTTCCATATCATAATAGTGATCACAGAATAGCGATCGCTATTATGGCAAGTGTATATTGCCGAAAAGCAAATCGGCGATATACACTGTCAGACGACCCGACATCCGGAATGGAAAAAAGTGTTTTGGGGGGTCTGTGCCACCCCCCAGACCACCCTGAATATGGATTATCAACTCCAGGGGGTTGCACATTGGGGGGAGGCCAAAATCCTGTATCACACGAAAAATTAAGTGCCAGAGCCACATGCAGTGGCAGAAGTTTTACACACCCGGTCCTGGTCCCAAACCCTGTACCTGTTGTACCACAGCTAGCCACCAACACCACCACACCACACGGCTAGCTCAGTGGCAGCGGGTACACCCGTCCCTCAAAACCCCTTCCCTGTCCATCCCCTACGCTATTCCCCCTTCCTGTCACCGTCCACTACTGTCATGGTGCTGTACAGTTGCTGCCACTTGCTGCAGAACTGTTAAAGCTACGCTCCCATGAGCTTCACCGCTTGATGTGGCACCCATATTCAGTCGCTATACTCATGGTATACCCATTAAAAGTAGGGACTTACAAAGGTAGACCTTGTGTGACCTGTAACTTTCTTCATGCAGGGTCCTGCAGGCCCCTTTGTGAAGGAGCAGATCTGCTGGACATAGTGCCAGCATGTAGCTTGCTTGGTGCAGGGCCCTATAGGAAGCAGTAGACCCATCAAGCTAGGCACCACACCTGTAGCTTGCATCACACAGAAGCAGCTGACCATAGGGAACAGTGCCAAATCTGTAGCATTTGGTGTGTAGGGACTGAAGAGGAAGACCCATCTGGCAGGTCAGAATGTTTCCACTTGGGTGGTTATGGGGGGGGGGGTGGTAAGTAGTCCACATCTAAAATTTGAGCTTAAAATGTTCAAAAAGGTTCAAGTTATGGGTGATAGAGAAAAAAAAAGAGTGAAAGAAAACCCCACTACGTCCCAGCACATGTGCATTTTTTTTTTGGGGGGGGGGGAGATAGGTGAACTAGACAATCAAATGCCTATTTTCAGGCATGACCAGCGAGGTTGCAGCAGGGATAATACTACACTAACATGATGGCAGCAGCAAGTATATGCATGAGGTCATGAGCAGTGTTAGAGAGACAGAATGCCAACTGACAGTGGTGTAATAAAGCAATAGAAAGTGGAGGTGAAAGCCATAACAACAAATGTCCAAAGTATCAACCCAAGTCATCGCACGTGTGTAGTAGTGTTTATTTGGACTCGTTTTTTTTTAGCCACCTTTTTTCTTTACTGAGTGGCTGATGACTGGAGCAGAACACAGCAACCGACCAAGGTGCAGGGGAGGCTGTGCTGGTTTCCCACTGTGGGGGTGACATCATGAGTGTTCTGGGTTGCCATTGGAGAGGAAGAGAGGTGACATGGGTGCAAGAGGGTTGATGGGGGGGTATTTTTATTCTATAAGCAGGGTGTTTTTTGTTTGTTTTTTCTTCATAATTCTTGGCCAGGGAAAAACAGGCTGAGCTGAATCTCATTTCCAGTTGCATCCAGGGAGATTAAGTGACTTGTGAAGGGTCACACAGTATGCAAGTGGAGGTTGTGGGAATCAAGCCCCAGGTCTGCTGGATGTACCAAGCTTGTTCGTCGCTCATTGCTCTAACTTCTAGGCTGCACTCTAAGCTCACATCCAGGACAGTGGGTGAGATGAGGAGTGTTTGTGTTGGAGGAATGCCAGTAGTGGGTCTGGGCACCCACCACTGGTAATTTTAGTAATTGGGGGGGGACTAGCGACAGTGATAGGCACCCAACCACTGGTGTCAGTGCTGTGGTGGGGGGGGGACCAGCTGCAATGTTGGGCACCCAGCCTCCACTGTCAGTACTTTTAAGGTGGAGGAAGATACAGGTGGTGAGGTTGGCACCTGGCTGTCATTCTCAGCACTGTTGGGGGGTCAGGCGTACCAGTAGTGCACTGGGCATCTGACTGCTGTTGCCAGTACTGTGGGGGGGCAGGGGTACTGGTGGTGGGGTTCAGCGCCTGACCACATGTGTCACTAGTGTTTGGGGAAGGGGCAGCGGTAGGAGAAAATGTAATGTTGTTTTATTTGTGATTGACTTATAAGTCAATCGTAAATACAAAAAGGCCTTATCTGTTGTTTTTTTTAACTTTATTTTTATTCATTATAGCAAGGCATACATGAGTTGTACATACTTGGTACTATACAGGACATAGCAATCGATACAAAAACAGTTCTAAGTTATGATTATTTTCATATCTCTCTGTGTTACGCATATTGAGGGAATTACAGTCTGGCAATGAGAAAGATGGATATAAGAAATAACATCAAAGGCTTCTACAGCCATAACCATGGACTATTAAACTAAAATAGGAGTCCAGCAATGTCTTGGGTATTACACGCTATAAGTAATCTAGTGACCTATTTGAGGTCCATGATAAACTAAATTTTACAATAATTTGTCCCTAGATATGGACATGCACAGAGTACCCTCATTCCTCACTGTAGGAACAAGATAATTATACTGATGTCACCCCCAGGTGGTGCTCTCCCAAGGGCTACTACCCCTGCCTGCTTGACTACTGACAGGTTGAGGGGCCTAGGTTCTATGGCGGGTACCTCCACCCAGAGGTCAGGGTTTGTAGTGGTTAGACTAGCTTGGTCACAGCCCTCTGGGGCACTGAGACCCCCTATTATTCCCTCTAATGGCTCACACAATACACAGGAGTTACAGCCTCAATACCCCACGTATACACACTGTTCACTCAAAGTACCACTTACCCTCGAGACTGATTCTGCAGCACGTCTCTGAGGACCCCCTGCAAAATAAGGTTAAACAACATACACAGCAAAATACAATACTGTTTCCATAAGTACCAACACCACAGACAGTATATAGTATAACAACAACAAATCTGATTTATTTAGGGGACAGTAACACGGGAGGGGGCAATCAGGTTAATTGGCAGAATTAAATCACAGTACTGTGCACACATACAGGGTCTGAAAAGTCACACTCTGGGTACCCAGGTTGGGGGTGGGCGGCCGGCAGGTGCAGATGGATAGGGTCCTGTAGAAGAAAATATATGCACAACACCCAATTGTAATCCGGAGCCGGAGGGCTCAGTCCATGAAACAGTGAAACAACAAGAATTAGATGACACACTTGTGATTGAAAAACAAGCTGCAGGAGAGTACCCTGATTTGTACTCACAACACCCAAGCTGAGGATCAGATGGAGAAGGTCCCTCTGGATTGCCAGAAGAGCAGGGCATGAGGACAAGCTCCTTGTGACTGGCCCCCACTGCAGTTGATAGCAAACGGATGTAGTCCGAATTTAGCTGGGGTTCACTTCCAGCTTTAGCACATAATTCACTGTACAGGGGATTTGAAATAGTGATTCCCCACAAATACTATGCACATTTATATGTAAAAGGAAAGTACTATACCAGGAAGACTGCTCCTCGATCCCGATCGCAATTACTGCAAAATACCCGGGAGCACACACAGCAGCTTCAGTTCCTGACAGACCAAGCGTGATTCAGCAATTTCTCCAGTCTTCTACAGGGTGAGCCTGGTTTCCACACTTCTAGTGCTTCTTTCTCCTCACAACTCGGATTCAGTCCAAACTGGCACTCACAAAGGCTGCAGACCGAAACTCAGTGTCTCACATGCGCTTTCCGCACGAAACTATACACCGCAGAAGCACACAGCTCCTTCTCTCTTTATTGCCACAACTGATCTCATCTTTCCATTCACAGAGCAGGGCATTTCCTTTAGCTCCACACTATTCTGTTGGCTGATTCAGCTGTCACTCACAATAAGACTCCCTCTGTTGGTAGAAAAAGGCGCCAAGGTTAAAATTACATTTCACAGAGTCACTGCCCACACGATCCCCTTGTGCCTGGCTCAAATTAAGAGTCCAAGTTCTGATTCATCCACAGGCTCCACTTTAGGGCTCCCTTAACCCAATTGGCCCAGCACAGCAGTTTAGGTCCAAAATGGAGAGATAATACACACAGAGTCCCAGCTGTAATAAAGGCAGGTTAGACAAACTACAATTGTGCTAATGCTTTAAATGATTACAAGCAAACAGTTACAGCTTTCAGATGGGCTCCCTTTGCACCTTCAGGGACTGCAAAATGGAGTGATTACTCTGCAGCTCAGGTGGGATTTGAGCATTAAATACATAGTCCCCCCCATACAAACTAAGTCTGCAAGCAGACAGCTCTTAAAGAGACAGTATGTGGAGGCTCAAATAGCACTCACTTGCAACCACAGTTAAGCAGCTCAGACGACAAACACCACCTAGGCTTGGAGCATTCAGGCAAGCTCCTGGAAGACTTTTGGGAACCCCCATTTGCAAGGGGGTTACACCCTTCCTGGCCTGGAAAACTTGGCGTCCGCGTCAAGTAAGTACCCCCATAAGTTTCAATACAACCATATATATATACACATCAGTATCACATTAGGCTTATACTTGTAATTATCAGTCAACATATCACCTTACCAGAAACACATTTCTGAAACTTTTCAGTACATCACTTTTTCACAGTATTATACATACATTGTATCATAACTCAGATTACTACCTCCTGCACATGAAACCTGAAGAGAGGGGGGCCCTTCCCTATCGGCTACCTTGAGGCTGGATGGGGTAGGGGTACCATACCTAGAGGGCAACACAAGTAACTTGGAGTTAGCACTGATGTTCAGTTTGGGCAATGAGCTCGGGGACACATACACTCCTTTATGGACAACATTGAGAGGCAAGTCCACAGGCCTCCCAAGCAGTGGCGGCTCTACACTAGGGCCCGCCAGGGCACGTGCCCCGGTAAAAAAATGCTGTGCCCCAGTTGGTGCCCCATATGGTGCAGAGCTTCCCCCATAGTAACAATATATCAGTGCCCTGGCTGCCATCGGTTGTGCCCCAGCTGTGCCCTGGTAACTATTTGTGGCTAGAGCCGCTACTGCTCCCAAGGGAATCATAACTGAGGTGCACCACAGGCTTTACTGCTCGACCAGTCCTTCTAGGGGGAACTGTTACAGTCTCTGCACCCTGAGCCTCATTTTCAGCTTTGTCCTCACTTGTCAGGGGAGTCTCCATTGGGGTAGAGAGGCTAGAACTTGGGGCACTTTCAGCTCCAGGAGTTACAATCTCTGAGTCCACAACACTTGGCTCACATGGAGAGCTTTTGGACACTGGCAGTAGACCATCAGGGCACTCAAAATACTCTTCTTGTTCTGGTATATCACCAGTGTGTTCCAGTTCGTTATTTTCCTCCTCTGAAAGCTCAAACAGTTCAACCATACACAATGATTCCATATCATCTGACTTGATGCTTTGCACTTCACTTTCTGGGAGCATTGGCTCCAGGGACAAAGTTGGGGGCTTAGACAGTCCAGAAGGCCCAGCGTCTTCTCCAGGATTGACTAGGGGATTGCCCCAAAACAACTGACTCAGTTCGTAAGACAGGTAGTATTCAAAGCCACACTAACTTTCCTCTGACATGGACTGACAGTCATGTTCAACCTGGGCTTGTGGAGGGGAACACTTTAACTCAGCTTCTGTAGGTGCAGACTTTCTTGACTTTTGCTTAGCAGCAGCAGCTCTAGTCACTGGTCCAGAGGCGGCATTTTCTGGGGGTTCAGACTCAATCAAGATTTGTCCAATGGGCAGTAAATGATTTCTATGCATTGTTTTCACATCTTTTGAGTTATTCTCCGGCCTTACTTTGTACACAGGCAGATCATTTAGTTTGCCTACCACAATGTGGGGGAGATGGTGCCACCTATCAGCAATCGTGTGTTTGCCATGCAGTCCTAGATTTCTTAGCAACACCCGATCTCCCTCCTGGAGTTCCAGTGCTTTCACTTTTTTATCATACCTTTCCTCGTTGGCCAGATTTCTTTTGGCAGCCATGGTTTGAGCCAGTTGGTATGCATGATTTAGCTGGGCCTTTAACTTTTGCACATACTGTAAATGGTTATCAGCTCAAACCCCATCGGGGGAAACTCCAAAACAGACATCTACCGGTAGTCGGGCTTCCCTTCCAAACATCAGGCGATAGGGGAAGAACCCAGTGGCATCACTTTTGGTGCAGTTGTAGGCATGTACCAGGGTGCTAATTTGTTGGCTCCATCTGGGCTTGTCCTTTGGGTGGAGGGTGCCTAGCATATCTAGCAAGTGCGGTTGAAACGTTCAGGCTGTGGGCCCCCCTGGGGGTGGTAAGAGGTGGTTCTGGACTTTCGCACTCCCCACAGAGAAAGCATCTCTTTGATCAGATTACTCTCAAAGTCTCTCCCTGATCAGAATGGATTCTTTGCGGTGCCCCATAGTGAACAAAAAGGTTTTTATAAGTACTTTGCCACAGTGGACGCCTTCTGGTCCTTGGTGGGGAAAGCTTAGGCATATCTTGTAAAATGGTCAGTGACTGCCAGCACATTACTGATATTTCTTTGATATGGCTCCAAACTCAGAAAGTCAATACAGACCAGCTCCATGGGGGCGCTGGTGGTGATGTTAACTAGGGGGCAGCCCTCTGGGGCAAAGTTTTCCTCTGTTAGCAGCGACTACAAGTTCTAATGTGTTGTTCAATATCAGCCCCCATCTTAGGCCAATAGAATCTGGATCTCACCAAGTCAAGTATTCTGTCTATGCCAAGGTGTTGTGTAGGGACCTCAGCACCAAGTCTCGAAAGGCAGTGGGCAAAACTAGCTGTTTATCTATTTGTCCCCCTCTGTCTACTGTTTCTCTGTATAACAGTCTATTAATCAGTTTCAACTTAGGACCTTCCTTGTATAACAATGCAGTTCTCAAATCAGTGGAGCGCAACTTGGATACATCTTTCCCTGTGTAGAAGGCTTCTAGAGCTGATTTGATCATGGGATCTCGGGATTGAACCCACTGAATACTGTCATTCTCCAGCTGAGGCAGTGCACCAATGTCTATTGCAGAAAAGTGGCAATAAGCAGCAGGTATGCAATTCTCAGAGGGTCCCAAACAATCCACCATACAGTCCACTGCATCCATGGACATTTGTTCCTCCCTGTCAAACTTCTGGCACAGTGCTTGAATATCAGGTTCTGACAGTCTGACCCAGTCATTCCTGGGAACAGACCTCCGTGAGAGAGCATCAGCATCTATGTGGTTCAGGCCTGCTCTGTATTCAACAGCATAGTCGTATGTAGATAATGCAGAAAGCCACCTATGGCCAGTAGCATCCAACTTAGCTGAAGTCTGCACATAGGTCAAAGGATTATTGTCAGTTTTTAATAGTATCTTAGCCCCATACTCGTGTACTCGTGGACAGTACTCGTGGAACTGGTCAACAATGGCCCACTTCAAAGCTAGGAACTCTAACTTATGTACAGGATAGTTCTTTTCAGATGGGGTCAGGCTTCTACTGGCAAAGGCCACTGGTCTCAGGCCATTCTCATGCTCCTGGTACAACACAGACCCCAACCCTTGCAAACTAGTGTCAGTGTTTAGCACATAGGGTTTTGCTGGATCTGTATAGGCCAGGGCAGGAGCGTGGGTAAGTTGATATATAATCTCATGAAAAGCAGCTTCACAATCAGGTGACCATCGTGCCCCAAAACTTCATTAGGACAGAAATACACTCTCTCAATCTCAGGTGGAGTTGACCTCTTATATTTTTTGTGGTTAGAAGGGTAACCTTGAGTAAGATTAAGTAAAGAACGGCTCATTTTTGAATAGTCCTTGATGAAACGGCGATAGTAGCCACAGAATCCCAGGAATCTTTGCAGTTCTTTTAGATTGTGGGGCTGTGGCCAGGTGGTCAAGGCCTCACCTTTACTTGGGTCGGTCTCTATTCCCTCAGTGGAGACTATATGCCCCACATATTTTACAGAGGTTTGGAAGAACTGAAATTTATTGATGGACAGTTTCAGCCAAAGTCTTCCAGTCGGTCCAACACCTTGAATAATCTGCTGTCATGTTCCTCCAGTGAGCTGCCAAACACAATAACATCATCTAGGTATACCAGGCACTCTAATAAGTTCATGTCCCCCACTGCACGCTCCATCAGTCATTGAAAAGTGGCTGGGGTGCCTGAAATCCCTTGAGGCATCCTCATAAATTCATAGAAGCCAAGCGGACAGATAAAGGCGGTCTTCTCACGGTCTTCTGGGGCCATCAGGATCTGTTAGTACCCACTGCGAAGATCCAGCACACAGAATCACTTGCTACTGTTCAGGCAGTCCAAAGCATCCTGAATGCGGAGCATTGTATACTGATCAGGGATAGTCCACCAGTTTAAAGTGCGATAATCCACGCACATCCTTACTGTCCCATTCTTTTTTCTCACTACCACGATAGGGGAAGCATATGGGTTTCTGGATTCTTGTATTACACCAGCAGCAAATATCTCTTGCAGATGCCGTCTCACATCATCTATGTCAGCAGGGGCCAGGCGTGGAGACCTCTCACGAAATGGCCTTTCATCATGCAGCCAGATGTGGTGCTCAGCTCCGTGTACACATCCTACATCCCATTCCTTTAAAGAAAACACCTGGTCTCTCTGGGCAAGCTTTCTACTGATTCTCATCTTCCATTCAGCTGGCAATGGGGAGTCCCCAAAATCAAACAAGTCGGGCATCACGCTGTCATTTTCCCCCGAACACTTGTTACTGGGTAGCACTGCAGTATCTGCACAATGTACAGTACGTTAGCCAGGGTGCAACCTCTATTTATTTGAATCTCTCTATCAGACACATTATGAACTTGGATCATTACTCTTCTGGCATAAGCATGGGCTCTGACAGGCAAAATACTTGGCTTGACCATCAGTCCTTCCGGCAATTTCCCATCGCCTGGTGCATCCAGCATGAGGATTTTATTCTTGACATCCTTTCTGATACGGACTTCCCCCTGTAGGGTACACTGGGCATTTGGTGCCAGGATCAGAGACTTAGGATCCTTCTTCCAGACAATTCCAACCGGTTCCTCTGGTTCCACTTTTTTAGCATCTCTCTGTGCCTCATAGGCCTTCTTGATCAAGGCCAGAATTCTTAAAGTTCTACTAGTCCCTGACCCCTGTTTTTCGCAACACAGCTGCGCCAACCATCCAAACATATGTGCATTCATCCCAATTAGTAGAGGAACCCCAACATACAGTCCAGTAGGGGGACACACTAAGGCCAGGGTCTCTACTTGCTTTGCCACTCCAGCCACAGAAGTGGGAAAAGACAGCCAAATTTGAATATATCCAGAGTAGGGGTAGGCCTTCTCACTTAACCCCCAGACATGCAGCCCCTCCAACGGTTGTCAGGGTACATCAGACAAATGCTTCTGATACCAGTCTTGGAATATAATTGTCACTTGGGAGCCATTGTCTAATACAGCTCTGGCAGACACTCCATTCACCTTTACAGTGGTCTCCATGGAGGGACCCACTATTCTGGACCAGTCTGGAGAGGCAGTAGCTGGGGCCTGGGCAACTGACCTTGCCACAAAGGGATGTGAGTTAGCATTTCTGAGACCCTCACTGGAATCATTTCGTGCACCTCTTAACCACTGATTTCTTCTCTGAAGCTGTCCCTATAGCCTATATACCACTTTGTCTGGGTCCTTTGGGGACTGGCACTCTCTCTTCATCTGCCCATACTTCCCACAATTATAGGAAAACATACTTCCTGGAGTTTGAGCAGGCCGAGGCATCACACTGGGGGCCAGGTCAGGGGTACTATTAACTGGGAACCTTGGGGCTAGGGTTGTCACGGTATGAAATTTTGACGGTATGATAACCGTGGTGTGTGATACCGCGGTTACCGTGATACCGCGGTATAATGCATTCCAATGGGAAAACCTCAAATATTCAAAAATAATGCAATTTTAACCAAATTTTACACGTAAAAGCAGTTAAAATACTAGTAAATGACACATTATGAATTTAATGAGAGAAAATAAAGATAATTAGTCAATGTAATGAATATGTGCAAAAGAAATATATTTTTTATTGACCAAGTAAGATTCCTCCTGACCTGATGATGAGCATGGAGCTTCGAGCACTACAAGTAGATTTATGTAAAAAAAAAAAATTTCATTTCATTGCAGTCTGAAACGTGAGTGACATACCGTTATAAGTAAAGTGTTTTATTGTACTCTTAGCTTACAGCGCAAAATACTACCAGTACCAGAAGCACTATACAAAAACAGCACAGTGAGAACGAGTAGTAAGTTGTTTGATTTACATTTTTGTTTTGTTAAATTGTCAATGTCAATAACTTAAAGATGAGAGTTGATGAATACGAAAGGAATGTCCAGTCACTCCACTCCTGGTGATGCAGACTAGAGTTGCAGATGCAGACAGAGTTGCACTTCACTGAAGTAGTGTGCTACTAGCTTTAGAAGCAGCCACAGCAAGAGCACTACTCAGAATCAGAACAGTTCTGATTGGAAAATCAAAGCTCACTGTCTCACTGTGACTAGGCTGAGTGTCCCTCCTCCATCCTCACCTCACAACCTGGGGCAGTATAGCCTAGAGGGCTGGCAGTATAGCCTAGAGGTTAGAGGAACGAGGTGTGAACGAGCTTGGTACATCCAGCAGACTAGACCCGAGTTTGAGTCTCACAACCTCCACTTGCATACTGTGTGACTCTGAGTAAGTCACTTAAGCTTGCAGTGCTCCCAGGTCGCCCCTGAAAACAGGCACTTGTGCCTAGTGGGCCTTACCCGGTTACCAAAGACTAAAAAATAAAATAAATAAATATTTAAGGCTGGCCTTCAGGAAATACAAGGGAACACAGCCGGATGAAGATAGGGAGGCATACCAAACTGCCCTAAGGGAGGCAAAGAAGACAGTAAGGCAGGCAAAGTCCCAAACTGAGGAAGCACTAGCACGAACAGTAAAAGAAGGTGACAAGACTTTCTATAGATACAGTAGTGAAGGGAGAAAGTCCAGAGGGGGTAAGCTCAAAGGAGAAAAGGGGGCATGTGAGGAGGAGGACCCTGTAAAAGCATCTATCCTAAATAGATACTTCTGCTCAGTATTTACTGAAGAGAAGGTAAGGCAGGACCCCAGCTCAGCACCATGCACACGGGGGGGGGGAGGGAGGGAGGTGTGCACTAGTCCCGTCACAAAAGAAAGGGTCCTACAAGAGCTCACTAAGCTCAGGGTGGACAAGGCAATGGGACCTGATGGCATACATCCCAGGGTACTAAAAGAGCTAAGGGTGGAACTAGCAGAGCCATTATCAGAACTGTTTAGTGAGTCTCTGAGCACAGGAGAGGTCCTAGAAGACCAGAGAAGGGCTCGTGTGATCCCACTCCACAAAAGTGGCAGCAGGGAGGAGGCAGGGAACTACAGACCAGTCAGTCTTACCTCAGTAGTGGGCAAGATTATGGAGACACTCCTTAAGGAAAGGATAGTGCAACACCTGGAATCCATAGGGGCATAGGATCCAAGACAGCATTGGTTTACAAAGGGAAGGTCCTGTCAAACTAATCTCAGACTTCTTTGACTGGGCAACCAGAGTGGTGGATCAAGGGGGAGCAGTTGATGTCACCTACCTTGACTTCAGCAAAGCTTTTGACACTGTTCCACATAGAAGATTAATAAATAAGCTGGGTAGGCTCGGGGTGGGTCAGAAGTTGGTCAACTGGGTGGCAAACTGGTTGACAGGCAGAAAACAGAGAGTGGTGGTAAATGGTATACAGTCAGAAGAGATGCAAGTCACAAGTGGGGTACCTCGGGATCAGTTCTGGGCCAGTCCTCTTCAATATCTTCATTAGTGACATTGCAGATGGACTAGAGGGTAAGGCTTGTCTGTTTGCAGATGACACCAAGATCTGCAACAGAGTAGATGATCCAGATGGGGTGGGCAGAATGAGAAGAGATCTGGATAAACTAGCAAAATGGTCAGAAGAATGGCAACTGGGATTTAATGCAAAGAAGTGCAAGATCATGCACATAGGGAAGAGAAACCCTGAAGCCACCTATAGGCTGGGAGGGTTGCTGGCAGTCACAAAGGAAGAAAGAGACTTGGGCATCTTCATCACGATGACCTGAAATTATCAAGCAGACCTCTAAAGCAGTAGGTAAGGCTAGGGAGATGTTAGGGTGTATTAGTAGGGGTATCACAAGTTGTAAGAGGGAGGTAATAATCCCTCTTTACAAGACACTGGTTCGGCCCCATCTGGAGTACTGCATGCAGTACTGGAGGCCACACCTTCACAAGGACATTAACCAAATTGAGGCAGTCCAGAGAAGGGCAACCAAAATGGTGCAGGGACTGCATCAGAAGACATATGAGGACAGATTAACGGAGCTCAATATGTATACCCTTGAGCAAAGGAGGGAGAGAGGTGATGTGACCGAAACATTCAAACACCTTGAGGGCATTAACAAGGTGAAAGAGTCTAACATGTTTAAATATAAGAAAAATAGCAAGACAAGAGGACACAGCATGAGACTAGAGGGAGGCCGATTAAGGGGGAATGTGAGGAAATTCTTTTTCACAGAAAGGGTGGTGGATGCATGGAACGGCCTATCTCAGGAAGTGGTGGCTATGAATACAGTGCAGGGCTTCAAACAGGCATGGGATAGGCATAAGGGAGCAATACAGATGAGTATGAATAGATAGGCCACTGACAGAGCAAAGGCCGATGGCACATTTATAAGGTTAGAAAAAGAAATGGGCAGACTGGATGGGCCTTGCAGTCCTTATCTGCTGTCAACTTCTATGTTTCTATATTTCTGTCCCTCCAAGACCTAGTCCCCCCAGTCCACTCAAGTTAAGTTAGTAAAAGTAATAGTAAGTAGTGCACATAAATTTGGAGAGATTTGTGTTCTTCATATTTACTTTCTCAATGCAGTACCCTACCACCACGATGACAACCACAACACAACTCCTGCCTGCAGTCACCACTCACTGTGTCCAAGACTTTGAGTCCAAGCCAACAGCCAGAGCCAATCGGCTGAGCTAAGCCAACTGTGAGAGATGGTGGCATTTAAAGGAATTAGCCTATATATCCCAAATGTCATGGTGGCTGCCTGGCTGCGTTTTTCCTTTTTTAATGTAATAGGTATTTAGCTACAGCAGCTTCCAGCTGATGTAGTGAGCCAATGTGAGTTGCTTGCTTGACTTTCTTGGGTTGAGTCAGTCATGCTATACTGTGGCTCAAGTCGAGTCGTGTGACTGTGACATGAGTCAAGTCTGACAGTAAAGGAATCAGCTTGTATATCCTCAATGCCATGGCAGTAGCAGGCACTCACTGGCTGCTTTTTTTCTTTTTTTAAGGTAGGTAATAGGTATTTAACTACAGTAGCCTCCAGCTGAGGCAGTGAGCTAATGTGAGTTGCTTGCTTGACTTGCTTTGGTTGAGTGAGTTGTGCTATTGTGAATCAAGTCGAGTCGTGTGACTGTGACATGAGTGCAGTCTGGCATTAAAGGAATCCACTTATATAGCCTCAATACCATGGCAGTGGTAGGCACTCTGTTTTTTTTTTTTTAAGCTACTAGCTACTTAAGTAATTAAGAAATTTATGACTTTAAATTACTTTTTCCATTGGGTTTTGTTTTAGGTAGCCCCCAAGTGATTCAAGTCATCTTGTCGCCAACTTGGCCTCTGGAGTCAAGTCTCGATATGATGAGTGATTCAGGAGGACTGAGTCCTGCATAGCATTAAATGAATTAGCCTATATATCCTCAGTGCCATGGTTGGTGGCTGCTGAGTCAAGTGCCTATAATTGTTAAGCTAGCAGCTAGGCTAAGGGTAATTACGCAATTAAAGTAATTTCTCTTATTGGTTTTGTGTTAGGTAGCCCCCAGCCACAGTCAGCCAAGAGCTCAGCTGAGCCAGGCAACCAAAGTTTTGTGACACAGATGACGTGAGTCAGTCAGAGAGGACTCATCAGGAGTCAGGAGTAGGACTCACTCCGTCCTAGGGACCACTCTAGTGGGGGCATCAGGCGAGCAGACGGAGAGACATGAAGTGGTCCACAGTGGAACTGGACTGGAGGGACTCGGGGTGCATCAAACATACAGATGAGACAAGACAGCAACTTCACTAAATGTGCTAGCTCAGCTGAATAGCCAATGCCAACTATGAAATATCACAAATCACATCAGGAGGACAGGGAGGGAGGACTCGGACTCGGAGTCAGGAAACAACAGCAGCAGATGTCAGAAAGAATTTGGATTAGCGAGCAGAGTGCACTCCAGATATGGCATGTGTTGGCGAGTGTCAAATTCGTTATCCACACTGCAGGTGTGCTGGGCAGCAATGACTTTGTGCTGCAGAATCAGATAGAGGGAGGAGCAGGGAACAACTGGGAATGAAAACTGAAGGAACACACAGACTACTAGTGCCAGTTCTTATCACTGAAACTGAAAAACACAGAGCGTAAGTGTAATGCAAAACTGCAATTTGCAAATGCAAATGGAACTGGAATCATGGCAATTTCTGTGTAATTATTTAACAATAAAAAATGAACCTGAAAAAGTTCTCTGTGTGTATTTCATTCTCTGTCTGACTAACCTTGACAGTTTTGTGCCTCTGACAGACTGACAGGACTGTCTACTCTCTATAGTTCAGACTTACAGTGAATGAACATGAACACGCATGACCACTCGAGACAGAGCACCAGCAGCAGAACAGTTAACAGTCACGTGAATGAATGATCACTGCGGTCTCATCTGTCACTCACTGGCCCCGCCGATGAGGTGGTTGACCAGTCTGCAGTCTGAGTCTGTACCCATAGTGATAACCAACCTCAGTTTGTTAAAACTGTTACCCATAAAGATTAAAACTTAACATGATGATCATTACATGACATGACTGACATGATGTTTCACAGTGTTACTGTTAACAAAATAACATAACAGATTTTGATGCTGGGCCTGGTTACTGCTGCTGATCCCTCCCTCACCCCCATTACATGTCTACTGCTCAAGCCCAATCAACAAACAGATTTAGGATGGCTGGTTGATACCCGTATGCCCCCCAACCCCCTGCTACTTCAATAACCAACTCCGAGTCTGCGTGGTTTTGGGGAGGGGGTGCAATACCCCCAAATGCAGTGGTGGGATCCTGCGCCGACACTAGAGTGATCTGGTGCTGTTGTCGCTGTAGTGTTGGGCGCTGTGGAATTGTCGCAGAGGGGGATGTAACCCTCAGCAAACGTTTTTTGTTGTTGTTCAACTTTCCTGGAGGGATGTCACTCATTTTGAAGCCAGTACATCATTTTCTGCTTCTGTTCCAAATAAACAGCAGAGGAGAGGACAATAATGATGTGCATTGTCCATTTACAGTGTGGCTTTTTGTGCAAGCAGTGTGCTTCACTTTGTGTGTACTGCGCAGTCAGTGTGCACTGTGTGAGTGATACAGTCGCACTCACACAGCACACTGACTTGTGTGCTGCTGCGCACGGTCTGTTCTCACCATTTACCACTAAGGAAGCAGTTATTACTTCTATATCACTGGTGACTTCTCACTTGGACTCTGTGAGCCTTGTGTGGCACTCTGAGTGACACATACAAATTACATGATGACTAAAAAAACTTTGTCCTGAAACTGAACATTGAAAATTAAAAAATGGAAGGAAGATGTCAAAAGACTGACTTAAATTTTATTGAAGGTCTCTCAACTGACATCATCAGTCCACTTATGGATTGGACACGTGAGGACACCGAAACCTAACCTTACTAATCTGTACAGCACTGCAACAGACAGTGGACATCGCATCCACAAAACAATTTTTGCATGAAAAAGAAGCCTCCTCAAACTCTTGCATCAGGGAGAATTGGCGTGTAAGGGACAGTTGTCCCTGAAAATGCAAAAAAAACTAGTTGAAAGATCTCAGTACCACGGTATAGCATGAATCATGGTTATCACGGTATCAGAAATTGTCCACGGTATCAATACCGTGACCTCTGACACTGCGGTATACCGTGACACCATCATACCGTGACAACCCTACTTGGGGCCATCTTGGCCTGCGGCGTGATAAGCATTTGGAGGTATCCCATCAATTTCCCCACTTCCATGGTCAAGACATCGAGTTTTGAGCTGTTGTCAGCAGGAGATGCATGGGTGGGTACCCCCACCCCCATGGCAGATGCAGTAGGATGAGGGTCGGGGCCTGTACTTGCAGGAGCGGCCTTCATAAAGAGACTGTTTTTTATTTCCCTGAACTCTCTCAGCAGATCACCCCATGGTGGCACACCCTTTTCCTTCTCAGAGCACTCATTAACTGCCAGCCTCTGCCCCTGAACTTCACCTGACGGGTCACCCTCAGTCACTCGGGTAGTAGCAGCAGCTATTGGTGCAAGTCCCTCCCAGGGTCGCCTTTTCTCAACCCCTCGAATTTCTCTCATTAGCTCATCACAGGAGGGTGGGGATTCCAGTCGCTTGGTCAGGCGTAACTGAAGCAACAGCAGTTCTGAGAAGGGGGCAGACTTAAGGATCCTGTCCAGCCTAGTTCGGTCCAATTCAATCGCTGACAAACTACCCTTTCTGAGGCATTCTTGCAACAATTTTTCCAGCCGAGATACATACACAGACAACAACTCCCCTTGGTACTGTTGTGCATTTCTTAGTCTCCACCACAGGTCCTCTTCGGAATCTGGGCTCCCATACACATTCTCCAAAGCCTCAAGATAGTCCTGTGCAGTCTTCAGGGTTACTTTCCCATTTGGCACAGATGGTAGCCAAGGCAGGACCTCGGAGGCTCTCACTTAACCTCTTTCGCTTTTCTGCTTCCGAGCATTGCCATTCTAGCACTTGAGGGGCAACATAGTCTATCCAGGTCTCCCAGTCATCCTCCCCTTGTGGGGTGTGGAGGGTGCCAAAGACAATTTTCAACCTGCGGTAAAAGTTGTGACTATTGGCAGGTACAGACATAGGGGATAGCACTGGCACAGAAGGAGGGGCAATAAAGGGTGCTGGAGGGGGAGAGGGTGTTGGTGGAGGAACGTTCTGAGGTAGCAATAATAGTTTCTTTAAATCCTCCACAGTTTTCCCTTCCTCCAGCAACAATTTAACAAATTTCTCCTCAAAAGTTTCAGATAGTGGAGGGGGGCTCATCCCCACTCAGGTCTTTACTGTTCTTAGTTATCACGCTCCAGGCAATGAGGGCTCCCTCTGGGGTAATAGTCTGTGGCACTTTGGAGCTATCTGTGGGGTCCTTATACTCTACTACGGCCATGAAAGTGTGGGTGAGCAGATCAGCATATCGACCCACCACCACAGGGTTTTGTAAACCTTCCACCTTGGAAAGTACTCCCCTGTACAGTGTCTGTATTGATACCCAGGGGGATGTCCAGGATAAGCATAGCATTTGGGGGGTCGATCTCCTCCCCAGTACACTACTCCATCAACCAGTGTACAGCCACTTCTGTCGGGGTACCCATTTATTTATTTATTTTTTTACAGTGGTTTGTAAATGTGGCCACTAGAGGACACAAAATCCCAGCGGTGAGCCTCCAAGACGTAACCCCCAGGTGGCGCTGTCCCAAGGGCTACTTCCCCTGCCTGCTTGACTACTGACAGGTTGAGGGGACTAGGTTCTATGGCAGGTGCCTCCACCCAGAGGTCAGGGTTTGTAGTGGTTAGACTAGCATGGTCACAGCCCTCTGGGACACTGAGACCCCCTTTTATTCCCTCTAGTGGCTCACACAGTACACAGGAGTTACAGCCCCAATACCCCACGTATACACACTGTTCACTCATAAAGTATCACTTATCCTCGAGACTGATTCTGCAGCACGTCTCTGAGGACCCCCTGTAAAATAAGGTTAGACATACACAGCAAAATACAATACTGTTTCCATAAGTACCAACACCACAGACAGCATATAATATAACAACAACAAATCTGATTTATTTAGGGGACAGTAACACGGGAGGGGGCAATCAGGTTAATTGGCAGAATTAAATCACAGTACCGTGCACACATAAAGGGTCTGAAAAGTCACACTCTGGGTACCCAGGTTGGGGACGGGGGGGCTAGCCAGGTCGGTTGCCCGGGGTTGGCCGGCAGGTGCAGATGGATAGGGCCCTGTAGAAGAAAATATATGCACAACACCCAATTGTAATCCGGAGCCGGAGGGCTCAGTCCATGACACAGTGAAACAACAAGAATTAGATGACACACTTGTGATTGAAAAACAAGCTGCAGGGGAGTACCCTGATTTGTACTCACAACACCCAAACTGAGGATCAGATGGAGAAGGTCCCTCTGGATTACCAGAAGAGCAGGGCATGAGGACAAGGTCCTTGTGACTGGACCCCACTGCAATTGATAGCAAACGGATGTAGTCCGAATTTAGCTGGGGTTTACTTCCAGCTTCAGCACACAATTCACTGTACAGGGGATTTGAAATAGTGATTCCCCACAAGCACTACGCACATTTATATGTAAAAGAAAAGTACTATACCAGGCAGGCGCTCGATCCCGATCGCAATTACTGCAAAATACCGGAGCACACACAGCAGCTTCAGTTCCTGACAGACCGCGCAATTCAGCAATTTCTCAGTCTTCTACAGGGTGAGCCTGGTTTCCACACTTCTAGTGCGTCTTTCTCCTCACAACTTGGATTCAGTCCAAACTGGCACTCACAAAGGCTGCAGACCGAAACTCAGGGCCTCACATGCGCTTCCCGCATGAAACTATACACCGCAGAAGCACACAGCTCCTTCTCTCTTCACTGCCACAACTGACTTCATCTTTCCAGTCACAGAGCAGGGCATTTCTTTTAGCTCCACACTATTCTGTTGGCTGATTCAGCTGTCACTCACAATAAGACTCCCTCTGTTGGTAGAAAAAGGCACCAAGGTCAAAACTACATTTCCCAGAGTCACTGCCCATACAATCCCCTTGTGGCTGGCTCAAATTAAGAGTCCAAGTTCTGATTCGTCCACAGGCTCCATTTGAGGGCTCCCTTAACCCAATTGGCCCAGCACAGCAGTTTAGGTCCAAAATGGAGAGGTAACACACACAGAGTCCCAGCTGTAATAAAGGCAGGTTAGACAAACTACAATTTTGCTAATGCTTTAAATGATTACAAGCAAACAGTTACAGCTTTCAGATAGGCTTCCTTTGCACCTTCAACGACTGCAAAATGGAGCATTTACTTCGTAGCTCGGGTGGGATTCGAGCATTAAATACACAGTCCCCCCCATACAAACTAATTAAGTCTGCAAGCAGACAGCTCTTAAAGATACAGTACCTGGAAGCTCAAATAGCACTCACTTGCAACCATAGTTAAGCAGCTCAGACGCCGAACACCACCCAGGCTTGGAGCATTCAGGCAAGCTCCTGGAAGACTTTTGGGAACCTCCATTTGCAGGGGGGTTACACGTAATATTGGCAGAAGAACTTAGTAAAACACCAACAGGCGTTCTTAATACAGTGTATGATCTATATAAAAGAACAGATTTAAACACAGTAAGTAATCACCTTTGCAATGCAGGTGTATAACGATCCTTAGTAAGTATTATTTCCTGACAGGATTGTGCAGTAGTCAGCAGATGCTTTGGTGATCCATCTGTGTGTGGGGGGCTCAAGCTGAAGGCCATTTAGCACCTTGAGGCCTCCCAACCACACGGTCACGGCCATTTTGGTTCTGCCAGTCACCACTGACAGATACATACAGCCAAAGAGAACCTATTTCAATTACAGTATATTTTAATGTATGCTCCATCGCTCTCACATCTGTGCCCCAACAGATTAGTATACCCCTATACATTGCACAGTGGTATTATCAAATAATCAAGTTATGCATTAATAAAATCAACTGAAAACAACTTTCTTTTGCTTTTGTTTTTAAACCAATAACCACACGGCTATGCTGGGAAAACAAACTACTGTAATGAGTTCATTAGTCCCTTCAACCCTTACTGGCCGAGTCCAAGTTATTCTGTTTTGCTGCAAAATCCTCTTTAATTTTTACTAGTCTCTATTCTGCTTCACTTGGATTGTTAAATAAGTAAAATTACCTGCATAAGAGATCTTTACCTTGGCGAGGTAACTGCACTGACTGGGATATGTGTAGCGATCTCAACTCTGAGTGGACAGCGTTAAAAGTTTTTCTATGCTACCACTTTGCAAAGCTGAGGTCAGGAAAATTAAAGCAGTCTCATACCATCTGGTAGCTGTAGCTGCTCTTAGCTCTTGGCTGTTTGCAGGACCATATCTCGTACATGTTGACCTGCCGTAACCTCCAGTTGGGAAGCTCGTGTTGCATTGATTGTCTCCACAGGTTGATCCTGTAGGCTTTATTTAATTTTCCAGTCACCTCCAAGTCCAGCATGGTTTTGTTCATTTCAACAATATACTGCACAAGGTCAGCCCCTTCGAGGCCCTCAGTGACCCCTAATAAGCATTCATGAGTCAGCAGAGGGCTCCATTTTCTAACTCTTCAAGCCACAGTCAGAGTAACTTGTTTTCAGTATTAACCCTGAAGTAGCTGCTGATTTATCCGCAGTTTCTTTAGCAAGGTGAACATCATTTGAGACAAGATCCAGTTTGGTTTCAACAACCATAACCCATTTGTTAAAGGAATCAATTTTTTTTTATCCAGCTCCTTAAACACATTTGTCCAGTTCCTTTAATGCTTTTAAGATGGTGCTGTTCAGCAGTTCAGGGTATCTGTACACTCCTTCCTCCAGGCCTCCCTGCTGTGTTTCGTCCTACACCTTTCCCTGTTTGTTCTTTCCAGGGTTTTGAGGAGCTGCTTGGCATGGCTTCTCCGTAGTGAAAACTCCTGAATTCAACAGATTTCATTCCCAATAACATACACTTGAGTCTAATTCACTTTTGTAAAATAAAAAATTCACCTAGCCGTGATTATTTATAGAAATATTAACGTGAATGGAGGGAACTCTGTTGCACATGTCTTGCTGGCAACACCCCTAAAACATAGAAACATTGTCAGTGATGGCAGAAAAAGACCATTGGTCTATCCAGTTTACCCATAAAACCCTAACAAACCTGGGACATATTGTCCGTACAGGGTTATAACCCACACTATTTACCCCCATGCTTCCTGCCCTACCACTGCACCCCTTTCTGTAAAATAAAACGTACTCATGTCCCTCTTGAACCTTCCCCTTGTCAGTTTCCACTCATGCCCCCATGTTCTTGATCTGCTACTTATGCTGAATATTTATTTGCAGTTTACCTTGTTCATTCCCTTCAGGAACTTGAAGATCTCTATCCTATCTCCCCTGTCTCGTCTGGCCTCAAGTGAGTACATGTTCAGTGCACTGAACCGATCCTCATAAGATCTGCCCTCCTGGACCTGAATCATTTTGGTCACCCAATGTTGCACTATCTGCAACCTGTCCTTATCCTTCCTCAGGTAAGGACTCCAGAACTGGGCACTGTACTCTGTGTGGGACCTCCTCCATGAGCAATAGAGAGGTAGTAATACCTCCTTCCTTTTGCTGTCAATACCCCTTCCCATATACCCCAGCATCTTCTTTGCCTTACTGTAGGCCTTGTTACACTGACTTGATTTAGAAAGTCACTAATGATGACCCCTAGGTCCTTTTCCTCAGAGGTCTCGCCCAGCTTTACCCCTCATCCAATACTCAGTCCTGAGGTTCTTGTTCCCGATGTGCATCACCTTGACCTTTTTGGTGCTGAATTTCAATTACGAAACCTTTCACCACCTCTCTAGCCTTTGCAAGTCTCTCTGCATTTCCTGAACCCCCACCTCGCTGTCTACCCTGCCACAGAGCTTAGTGTAATTTGTGAAGAGACACATCTTGCCCTGGATGTCTTCTCCCATATCACTGATGAACACATTGAAAAGGACTGGACAGACCTGGATCTTGGGCTATTACTGAGTTGTGATGCAGAGGGAGCCAGGACTGGAACATGGCTGTACCAGGCTACACTCAGTTCAGGAAGGATATGGAGGGTAGAAAATGTGGAGGAGTTGTCCTATATTGTGAGAGAGGGTATCAAAGCAACGGAAAATGCAAGGGAATCTAGGGGTAAAGGATGGCTTGGAGGTGCTGTGGATCACCCTGGAGACAGGAGACAGGAGCCAGAGCCACTGTTTGCACTGAGGTGATATACAGACCTCCAACAAGGGGAAAGAATTGAATAAAGCAAAAGGAAAAGCCATCAGAACTATGGCAAAAAGGGGGAGGTTCTGCTAGTGGGGGAGTTCAGTCTGCTGGATGCAGATTGGAGCTTCCCATCCGTGACCTTGGTTAAAAGTAGGGCCATCCTAGGCTCCCTGCAGGGTATATTTTTTAGGCAACTAGTCAGAGAGCCCACTTGAGATGGGGCAATACAGACAAACCACACAAGGATAAGGGCCCTGGACAATAGGAGGGTAGATTTTTTAAAAATGGGTGAAAGCCTCAGAGACAACCTAGTCGGGGGACTGCCTGGGTGGGTGGAGAAACAGTGTGCCAAATTGAAGGATGGCATAGTGAAAGCAACAAGCCTCTGTGCAAAAGAAGGAGCAAAAACAGGAGGAAAAATAGACCAACATGATTCTCAAAGAAGTGGCTGAGAAGGTAAATACTAAAGGGATGGCATTCAGAAAGTACAAGGAGATGCAGAGGAAGAGGACAGAGAGGTGTACCAGGAAAAGCAGAGAGAAACAGGGAAGGCAGTGAGGGGAACAAAGTCACTAACAGAGGTAAGGATAGCCAAAGGCGTAACTAAACAGGGCAAGCCTTTTTTCAGATACATAACCAAAAAGAGGAAGATGGGTAGGGATTGTGAGGTTAAGAAGGGCTGGGGGAGACTGCAGAGGATAATCAGGAAAAGCAGATCCTGAACAGATACTTCTTGCTCAGTGATTTTTGTTATGAATATAAAATATTTCTGACTTGCTTTATAATATAATTGGGCTCAGGAGATGTCTCTTAGCTAATGAAGAGTGTTTCCTGGAGCTGGCCAATGGAGCAGAGGTAGTGCTACTGCTCACAACACCGGTGACCCAGGTTCAGAAGCAAGTATTGGTTGTCGGAGGCTGGCTAGGGGGAGGAGGAGTGAGCACCCAAGTGGACACTTTTCTCCTCCACCAGGGAGGGAGGGAGGACAGTCAGCAGTGCTGCTATACTGCCACCTGGATTACCACAGGCAGCAGTGCAGCTATACTGCCACCTGGATTACCACAGGCAGCAGTGCAGCTATACTGCCACCTGGATTACCACAGGCAGCAGTGCTGCTGTACTGCCACCTGGATTACCACAGGCAGCAGTGCAGCTATACTGCCACCTGGATTACCACATGCAGCAGTGCAGCTGGAGCAGCTTCAGGACAGGAGGGATGCCAGTTGTGGCTCACTCTGCACATTGGAGTCTATGCATTAACACTGAGCCAGGTACGCATAGCTCTGCACCCCAGACAGACACACGGTGGCTGGCATGCATGAATGCTGGCCACCACCATGCACCTATCCATGGCCCCCTCCCTCAGCACGCTGTAGCATGGGCCTGGATTGTAAGACACAGATGGGTACTGAGTTGTATGCCCGTCCTGGGTTCCAAAGTGGATACTGTACTCCAGGCAAGCAAGGGAGTCTGAGAAGATGCGGAAGGGGAAAAAAACAAAGTGTTCAGGCAAGTGCCTGAACGGTTTCCCCCAGCCCTCCCTGTCAGCCGAGAGGTCTGGGGCAACATGGTGAGGGGATTGCCCATCCTGCCTCAGCCAGCGGGTGTAAATGGGAGGGGCATGCAAAAGGGTCCCCACTGCCATATCCTGCACCCCCTCTTGCCCAGCATGCATGCCATCGTGAATGGTACAGAGTGCGGGCATGCCCCCAGACATGCCCCTGGACTGGCCACATACATAGCTGTGTGATCGGTCAGGGGATCCAGTGTGTAAGGGACATGCGCCCCTTCTTTGAATGCTGCTGGGGTTCCACTGGACCCCCTGTGTGCGGGATTCTTTCATTAGGTTGCCTATGTGCCATGAATCTGTGGCACATAGGCAATCCAGCCTTATGTGCATAGGAGCACACATTGCAGGTCAACATCCCAGAGGAAAAAAGTAGTGGTAAACATCTGGTCCTGCAGAATGAAGAGATGCCCCCAGGACCCACACTGGTGACGAGGCCCTCTTCCAGATTTGGATCTGTTCCATGAAGGGTTATTGGGGGACCTCGCTGCTCCCCATCACAGGGGGTAAGTCATGGGAAAGATGGAGTCAAGGTAAGTCCTTGGGGAGCCAGATGATGGGGCCAGGGTGGGCTCATCTCCAAAGGGGGCAGGATAGGTAGCCAGAGCATAAATAGATTCATGAAAAAAGAGTGTCTCCTCATGACTTCTTAAGGTTTGAAAACTGAAATGCAAAGCAGAATGGTTCTGGAACCCTACGAAGTCACAGTGGGGTGCTGTTAATTAGCCAAAAGACATCTCTAGAGCCCCATTTACATTTTATAGATCTTTTTTTCCCCCAAATCAGATTCAGTTCCAAAGGGAAATAAATCAGCTGTGGAGTAAAGAGTAAAAAAAGAATGCAGAATTAGATAACTGATTCACCTGAAGCAAAAGGTGACAGCCCGTCACAAATGGAGTAGTGCATTTACTTCTAGGCACCATATTCAGACCCCTGTATGTTAATAACCATATATGACATGCAATGTGCCAAGGGGCTATTTGTGTGAATTATGTGGCCATTAACAGTGCTGTACAATGCCACAATGTACAGTATATGTATGTATGGAGGCCCTATGTAGAGCTTCGACATTGCCCCACCCTCACCTGATCCATGTAATAAAATCCCTGGCAGTCTATTGGTGCCCCCACCTCTCACAGTGTCATTGAATCCAGGCTGAATGACTCGCTCACCATGCAACTGTGACAATGTAACAGACTAGTTCCCCCCCATTGCCCATTGCTTCTGTTGCACTGCAGAGTTGTGCGTGTGGACTCTTCTTATAAAAAAAAAAGTTTCTATACCCTCCCCCATACTGGATCAGTGCTTTGATGCAGCCTACCCCCACAGCCTAAATAACATAGGCTGTCACCGTGAAGCAGGATATGTGCCACTGTGTCCCTTAGCAACAATAAACAAGGGGACAAAACAATCAAAAAACGCATCAGTGACACAAAAATGTGGCCCAAAATGAACTCTGATGAGTTAGTAGTTTGACAAAATGTATTTTGTCCACAG
This sequence comes from Neoceratodus forsteri, assembly GCA_016271365.2. NCBI lineage: Eukaryota > Metazoa > Chordata > Ceratodontiformes > Ceratodontidae > Neoceratodus > Neoceratodus forsteri. The sequence goes on along the minus strand of CM057453.1, from coordinate 1,475,820,560 downwards.
AGTAAAATTAGCAGCTTGACAGGATGCATTTTGGTCTGAAAATGAAGTAGATTAAATGTCTGAAATTGATCGATTGTTTCTCATAGATTGTAATTTACTGTTCAGTACAAAAGTGTCTTTTTTTTCTACCATTCTAAATTTCATTGGGGCTGCTCACCTGATTTGTGTGTCTGCTGATTAATCTGCTTATTTATTTATTTTATTTATTTATTACATTTCGGATTCAACACCTTTGAGCCAGAGGCTCTTTTACAAAGGTTCCACGTCAGAAAACGTAGATAGTATTGAAAGCTTGAATACAATGTAGTAAATGAGTAAATGCAGGTAACGGTACAATGAGGTGATAGCAAATGTCAAGGACACAGTATACATAGTCAGGGTTAAGACCCAATGAAAGTGAGTAAAGCAGTGTGAAACAGTTATTAATGCAGCCAATGCAGCATTGGCAGGCAGAAACCAACACAGTATTACCTAGGAACTAACTTTAGAACGGGGCCTGTTGGAGAGATTATGGAGAGGATGGGGAGATCTGTAGAGGAGGGAGGGAGGATGGAGGGACTGTCTAGAGGGAGTATGTGAAAAGTCCGGAACAGCAGGGTGGTGGGGAGGGGGGAGATAGCCTGTGTGAGGGGAGAGACAGAGAACAGGATATGTGTGTGAGGAAAAGGGGTGTAGGAGGGCGGGTGGTGAGAGGGGTGAAATAGGGTAGGATGTAGAGGAAAGTGGTAGACAAAGTGAAACAGTCGCACTTGGTTCTGGCTATAAGTGTCTGCCATAGTTTATGTTTAAAGAGACCAAGGGTACATGAATTGGTGGTATCACCACTCAGGAAGTTAAACATCTTAGGGGCTGTACCGGCAAAGGACCTCTGGCCTTGGGAGGTGCGACAGCGGGGAACCAGTAGTGTGCAATTTTCTGAGCTTCTGGTGTTGCGAATGCTGATAGCTTGACTAAGGAGATTCTGGACCCCAGGGGGCATGATTCTTCCCTGTAGTTGTAACCAGTTTGCCTGTTCATAAAGGTCACGTGTGTGTGCAGTGGGCCATTCCAGTTCGCAATCTGCAGGCCTCATTCAGTGCTAATGAAACTTGTCGTAGTGCTGTAGCCGTGGCCACTCCATAGATAAGCCCGTAATCTATGATGGAGATAATGGAGCTTTAAATTGCTAGGTTAAGGGCTTTGGGAGTCATGCTGTGCTTATGTTTGTAGAGAAGGCCGATGCGGATATTCACTGATTTAGCGACCATGTCGATAGGACTGGAGAAAGACTGGGTACTGTCCATGGTCACACTGAGGTACTTGAAAGTTTGCGTCTGTTCCAGACAGACACCAGAGCAGTTTTTGATAGTTAGCTGTTTATTTTTATATTTGTTATGTGTGCCATGGACTAACATAGTCTTAGTTTTTTTGTAGTTTAGTACAAGTTTCTGTGCTACAAACCAGGCCTCAACTTCCTTGAAACTTGCCTGGAGTTGGTGTTCCAAGTGAGTGGGGTCAGGGTTTAGTGTAAGAATCACTGCATCATCCACATATAGGATGATACGTTCTTTGCAGGCAGCAGGGAGGTTATTCAGAAATATACTGAAGAGTAGAGGCCCCAGAATTGACCCTTGGGGCACTCCAGACCAGACAGGTTGTTTGGAAGAGAGTGTATCACTGATCCTGACTTGTTGTAACCGGTCTGAGAAATAACTTTTGAAACCATTTTCGGGTGTCATGTAATAGCCCTAGTTTTGTCAGGTGTTCTAGTAGTAAAAGATGATTAACTGTATCGAAGGCCTTTGAAAGGTCGATGAAGGTGGCACCAGCTAGCTGTCCTTGGTCAACTGCCTGGTGGATGTGACCAGTGAATTCAAGCAGGGCAGTGGTGGTGCTGTGGCCTTTTTGGAAACCATGTTACTGTGGACATTGCAGATTATACTTCTCCATGTACTCCACTAATTGGTCTGCAACGATTTTTTCAAGTACTTTAGATAGTGGAGGAAAGATGGAGATAGGGCTGTAATTTCCATGTAATGCCCTGTCCCCAGATTTGTGTATTGGGGTCACTAGGGCAGACTTCCATTTGAGTGGGAACTGGGAAAGCATGAGGGATAGGTTGATTATTTTGGTAAGGGGGGGAGGATGGTATCAAGGGTGAGGGCAATAAGTTTCATGTCCAGAGTGTCTGCACTTATTCTGGTCTTTCCTTTTACCTCGAGAAGATGTTTCTTGGCTTCTCTTTCAGTGACTGTCTTGAAATAAAAGAGTGGGTGACTTAGTTCAGTTTCTGGCTGAACCTGGGGGGCAATGGTGTGTGAGGGGTCGAAAACGTTAGCGAGGAGTATGTTGCTAAGGTCCGTGAATGCATGATTGAAGGTGTTAGCAATCGCTGTATGGTCCAGGCTGATGGTGCCATTGTACTCTAGATTACTGTAGCAAGGATTCTTCTATTACAACCATGATAACTGATGTGCTAGACTTTGATAATGTCTTTGACTTGCTGTTCTTGTTGTTACTGATGTATCTACTTTTGGATGCTCCTTTTTGCAACTAAAAAAGGGATGTATCTTTCAGTGGGCTTAGTCGGTTACCAAAAACTAATAAATACATTTTGTCCACAGAATGAAGCTAGCAGTTTGACTAAAGGCATACTGTACACAGAATGGAATGAAGTTAGCATTTTGACAAAAGGCATATAGTGTATAGTAGAGTATTGTGCTATATAGAAATCTATCCTTTTCAAAATGCTGTTGTACCACAGTTCAAAGGTCATGGAATGTGACTGTACCCTTCTGTGGTAGAACAGCATTCTAGAATCTCTAGAGACTTCACAACTCAGTTTCATTGTAAAAGAGTGAAAAATCACAATGCACACATTTCACATAATACTATACACTATAAAAAATACAGGATGAGCAACTTTATGCATAACCAGTGTGTTCTGCCACCTTGGGGTTCTGATTCCCATAGACCTCTCGGGCTTCGCTCTCAAGGTCAGAGAGAATTGGAACCCCTCTGTGACAGAACACACTGGTTGTGCATAGTTGCCCATCCAGTATTCTCTATTTTGTCCACAGAATGAATGAGTTTAACAGAACACCTTTTGTCCAGTATATCTGCCCCACAACCACCCCTGTTCCAGTAACTGACCCATAACTGCACCACATCCCATTATCCTCTCCCACAAATACATCCCCCATATCTGCCCATAATTACCCCACTCCAGTAACAGTCCCACAGCTATCCTATATTCTACCTCACAACTAACCTCATTTAAGTACCTGCCCTGTAACTACCCTCCCATTGTATCTTCCCCAAAAGTGTACTACACCCCAGTATCTACTGTATGACTACCCCTTACACCTGTATCTACTGCACAATTGCCCCACACCCCAGCATCTACCCCACAACTACCACCCACCCCACTATCTGTCTCATAACTACCCCATACCCTGGTGTCAGCCTCATAACTATACTGTATCTAAGTATCTGCCTCTACAACCACCCACACACCAATATCTTTCAGCACAGTCACTATACCCTAGTATCTGTTTCACAGCTACCACACACTCCATTAGCTGCCCCCTAACTACCCTTACCCCTGCATCTGCAGCACAACTGATTCACTCTCCAGCATGTACCCCTCAACTTACCCACACCCACTATCTGTACAGTTACTACCCTAAGAATAGAAACATAATAATATAAAATTTGCCGGCAGATAAAAAATGCTTGGTCAACCTAGTCTGCCTGTTTTTCCCTGTCTATAGTATCATCGCAGATCCTCCTTGATTTCTGGCCCATTCACCCACCCATCCCCTTTCCCCCTAAGATTCCCATATGCCTATCCCATGCATTCTTGAATCTTACCACTGTTTTCACCCCCACCGCCTCCTCTGGAAGACTGTTCCAGTAATCCACCACTTTTTCCGTGAAGAAGTACTTCCTCACATCTCTCCTGAATCTACCTCCTTTCAGTTTCTTATCCTGACCCCTTGTCCTTGAGCACATTTTTCTGAAAGGTACTTCCCTCCTGTACCTTATGTACCCCGTGAGGTTTTTAAAGGTCTCTAACATAGCCTCCCTCTCCCTCCTGTCTTCCAGATTGTACATGTTCAGGTCCTTAAGTCTCTCCTCGTAGGGCTTATGATGTAGACCCATCATCATTTTAGTTTCCCTCCTCTGGAAACCTCCACTCTGTCTATGTCCTTCCGGAGATGTAGTTTCCAGAACTGGACACAGAACTCTAGGTGGTTTCTTACTAGTAATCTATACAGAGGCAATACTGCCTCCCTCTTTCTGCTGGTGATACAACTCCCTATGTACCCCAGTATTCTACTAGCCCTCCCAATTTGCTTGTCGTGCTGCTTGGTCAACTTTAGGTCATCCGATATGATTACCCCTAGTCTGTTTCCTGCTTTACGGTCGTCAGTACCACTCCTCCCATTTTGTACTCTACCCCTGGTTTCTGTGCCCCAAGTGCATTACTTTGCACATTTTTGCATTGAAACCCAGTCAAGCATCCATGTCTGCCCCACAACTTTGTATAACATTCTTTTTTGTAATGCTTTTATTACCTGAGAGGACCTTGTTGTAAATGAGTCTGTGACTCAATCGAGTTTTATCCTAAATTCATAAATATGTTTATGAGTAAATAGTTTTTCTACTACTACAACCATTCCTACACCTCCCTATCTCCCCAATTGCCATCCACACCGTAAAATTAGTCCCAGAACTAAACAACTACCCCGACCTCAGAATATACCCTCAAACAACAACACTATGGATGTAGAGAAGACCCCCTGCTGTGCATGAACCAGTGTGGAGCTGGGGATTTTGTGAAGTGACACGCCTTCAAGGACTGCTGTGTCACCATCAAAATTAATAAAAGTATCATGACTAGTTTGCTAGGACTGCCAGCTCGAAAGGCTGGGGCATGGTGAGAGAAGGTCAGTCGGACCACTCCAAACACCTATGTCATCCAGTAAGATGGTGTGCGTAAGCACTACAGCAGGGCCTTGGGCTGTATAGCCTGCACCCCCTCCTCTACTGGCCCTCTGCACCATGGAGATGTCTATGCATATGGTGCATTAACATGCCCCCTTGCCAGCCTTGTGCTGGCCACACACAGAATTCCATATTCAGTCTTAAGATCAGGTGTGGAGTTGCCACATACACCCTTTCTGTATGTCAGGGAGTATCCATAATCACGAAGTGTCACATACAGGTGTGCAGATCTGGCCCTTAGTGGCCAGATGTTAGTGGGTGCACACAAGTTTGAGCCCACTAGCATACTGACTGGTGACACCCACAGTAGTCCGGACATGGAACAGCAGCAGTTGCTTGGCGCTGTACCATGCCTGATGCTCCAGGTAACTGATGCTACTGTTGCATGCCCCACCAAACACACACATCTATGCAGTGGCTTTAGGCCAGTTTCTGGCCCGAAGTACTATTTGTAAATTGTTTTCTCCAGATGAACATTCAGGTGGTCAAGTGGCCACCAGTCTGCATCTCAATCCCCAGTCATTTCCTAGAATCCCATGGACACCCCCTCCTTATCTCCTTACCCTTGTGCTACACTGTTTATATACCAGAATAATAACAATCTTTTTATCCCACCAGTTCCTTGTTAGGAACATCATTTTTTTATTGTACCTTTGGCTGTTTTATAGGTAAGGGGTGTTGCAAAATTCTGTGACTGCCATTGTAAGGCTTGCTATGCTCTTTAGATGGCCTTGTGGGCTATTTTCATGGCCTCCCCATACCCTTCCCCACAAATTCAACACACAAACAAGTTTGCACTGTTACCCATATCTAAGGTGCCACCGCCTTTATAAAAGGGTATCACTGCTGCCTGCCTGCCTCTAGGCAGAAGGAACCCCACCTGATAGTAGGGAGCAGTTGACGATGTGTGTAATTCATTTGGCGACAACAGTGGCACTAATTTTGAAGAATTTTGGTGTTAAACCATTTGGTCTGCAGTCTTGGAAAGGAACAGGGGGAGTCTGCAGCAAGGAGAGGCTGACTGTGTTGGTGGAAGGGAGGCAGGTTGGCAGCCAAGGCTGTAGTGCAGTCAGAAAAGTGGGCGTTTAGGGATTCTGCAATAAGTTTTCAGTTAGTGACTAGAGGGGGGACCACCTTGAGCTTAGTTACATGGCAGAAGAGGCGAGTGTTGGATTTTAATGACTCTGGGTTACTGTCTATAAACTCCTGGGGTTTGTGGTGGCATTGTGAAAGTCACGTAAGCAATGGTCTGCCTTAGCTTTCCTGGTAGTGCTTGTACATGGGATGTCACGGTATCAAGGTTTCACAGTATACTGTGGTATTGTTACTATGGGCAATTTCCAATATCGTAATACACTATATACTGCATGCCGATTTTATATCTTTTAACTAACTGGGGGTTAGAGACTATGCCTTCTGTGCCAGTTTTCCACACCACAAGACATTGAGAAACCTTTTTTTTTGTAGAAAAATTACTACTTCCATAATACTGTAATATTACGATAACCACGCTATTACATGTAATTGTTATCATTCCATCAAAATTTCATACCATGACATCCCTAGCTGGTACAGACATTACCAAGCCTATTATAGTGGACCCTGTCAGCAAGCATGTTGGGTGCTTCGTATCTTGCTTTGGTGGTGCCTGTTAATCTGAACAACCCAATTAGATCTAGAGAGGCCCAGTGGAGATAGACTCCATGTACCCTAGTGCATCTCAGTGGGGTGTAAAAGTCACAGATGGAGCAAAAATCATCTAGAAGTTTGTCCAGGACCTGTACAGCATCCCCCATACATGTTGGCATGAACTCCAGTCAGCACTGTATAGGTCCAATAGGAATGTTTCTAGCTAAAATGATGGATTATAAATCTAATTAATTATTCACAAGCCTAGTGAGGTGCCTGATTTGCTACTGAATCAGTTATTAACATCTTAGAAATGACCGATCCAACTGCAAACTGATGCTGTGTTGCACACACGGCTCACGCCACACAACTAGAACTGAAATAAAAACAGAAAAACAAAAGTTGTTGTTACGATTAGACATATAATCTCAATAACAACCTCGAAGCCAGTCATTTCCTTGGATTAATGACTGGCTGGAGGGAGGTGGACCCCCCCCACCAACTAGTTGTTAATCCCTCAGAAATGACTGGCTTCTTGGTTGTTATTGCCTAAATGAGCTGATATTTAATAGTTGCAGTGGGGGTTGCTTTATTGCTTTATGCCTTCTTTACCCAAAAAGGTAGATTTATAGTGGTCCTTACAAATGGCAGGCCGTTTGCTGGATCCAGTGATCTCCAGATGGTGTGGTTCAAAATAAGGCTAGAGGGGGAAACAAGAGGTCACTAATCAAAGTCTTAGCTGGCCCACCAGAGCAGGGGTATCACTACCACTTGCAACACAGATGACCTGGGTTCAGAAGCAAGCCTGGAGCATCGGAGGGCCTGCTGGGTGGGAGGAGGTCCGAGTGTCCAAAGGCAGCTCACTTTCTCCAGGGTGGGCGAAGGGACTTTGTGATAGGTTGCCCGCTGGAGTCAGTCCAGAGGCAGCGAGCCTGGGGACCCAGCTGTGCCTGGAATTGGTGGTATGTGGCAGAAATAGGCACGTCACACATACTCCATTAGGTCACTGCATGTCCACTCCTACTAGGGGAAACTGCAAAAAGTGGATGAGCCACTGGCTGGGCAGATGATGCCACTTCTCACCAGCTTGCCTATACCAGATTCTGCCTGCCTGGTCCATGCCTCACCCCAGCCTTCATCTGCCTGGGCTACTGGATGAGTTCGTGGGAGTCACCATGGAACAAGAGAAGTCCACACCTCAAGGGGCAAGCCAGTCACAGGTGGACTGGGGGATCAAGGAGTAAGGTTGGGAGGATCTCAGCTGGGTGGGATCAGGCACTGGAATGTCTGAAGGAGTCCCAGCCATTGAAGGGTAGGAGGACAAAACAGAGTTGAAGAAAAAAAAAAATTAACAAAAGTGTTGTTGGTCCAGCCTGGTGGTGCTGAAGGTTGAAGCGCTGGATGCCACACCTCGCGCCATGCCGGCAACCCAGGTTCGGTGACAGACTCGGGTTGCCGGGGGTCGGCAGGGGAGGGAGAGGATCGAGCATCCAGAGGACAGCTCTTCTCTCCCTGGGAATAGCTCCAGAGTAGTTTGGTGTCCTGGTGACCCCTGATGGAGAGCGGGGGCATTGCAGGTACACCATGCCAACATAAGGGGCGGAGTGTGGCAGACGCCAGCAGGGCAGCCATGCGCAGGCGTCATTGCACTCTGCACTCCAAAGGGGAGAAACAAGGAAGAAAACCCTGATGGCCAGGTGAGGCGACGGCTGGTCTCCGGGGGCCGAGCCCACACACTCAACGCCTGCCATGATCCTGACCCTAACCCCTGGGGATCCTCAGCCTCCTCCTGTATGGGGTCTGGCAGGAGAGGAGGGGGTCCTGAACCTGATGTCTCGGTCGGGGGATGTGGTTCAGGTGAGCAGGAATGTCATGAGTCAGCCCGAGAGATGCCCCTGACCACCAGGTGAAGAAATAGAGTTAAAAAAAAAGTGTTCTACTTCAGGATGGCCAATTGTACCAAGATGCGGGAGCTATTCTGGGAAGCACTAGTGGGGGTGTGGGATTCAGCGCAGGATGCAGTGGGGTAGACAGCAAATGGGGTCAAATTAAACAAGGGTTATTGGATGCTAGAAGTCTCTGCAATAGGACAATAGTTAAAAATATGAGGATTAAAAAATATTGTTTTACACAAAGTACTAGGAGGTAGGACATGTAGTGAGGGAGAAAAGGAGGGCCTTCAAAAACTACAGTGAAAGACAGAGAGGTGAGAAATGGGAAGTACAGTAGAAGCCACTTAATTGGGACGGCCTGGTGGCTGATCTTTCGTCCCATTTAAGCGGACGTCCGTATATCAGAAGTGCATGTTTAAACAGCCCACATATACTTTTTAATATTCCCTCACAATGTTACACAGCTCACTGCACCTCCTGTCGGTCTGTCTGCATGTTGTTGGTGTGGAGAAGTATACGGTGAAATTAGTGTTTTTTTGGAGTCCTTCTTGGAACTGCTGCCCAGTGCTGTTAGTACAGTAATAAGGACTTTGGATAACTTCTGCCCTAGCCCTAACATGGGCTTTTTCAAACAAAAAATATATCATGCTGTAAAAAGAGGTTACCTCGCACGGTGAATTTCAGAGATCAGGCAGCATGCTTTGTGTTCAGTGTTTGGAGATCAGGTAGCATTAGGAGGAATGCTAAATTCAGAGATCAGGAGGAATGCTGGTGTTGGTGCAGTGTTGGTGTGGAGAAGTATGGCACAATAAATTACAGTATGGCTCAGTGTGCTACGCTAAAGTCAGAGATCGGGAGGAATGCTGGTGTTGGTGTGGAGAAGTACAGGAGGTACGGCACAATAAATTACAGTATGGCTTAGTGTGCTACGCTAAAGTCAGAGATCAGGAGGAATGCTGGTGTTGGTGCGGAGAAGTACAGGAGGAATGCTCCTGTGATCCCTGCCTGTAATTCATGCCTCTCTCTCTTGTCAGTGTTCAGTGTTCAGTGTTCGGAGATCAGGTAGACAAGGCGAGCACACGCTAAAAGTTTTTTTGTAAAACAAAATCCTGCTCATCTCTCCTGTCGTCTGTCTTTTTCTGCTGCACAGCATGACTGGAATGGGGAAGGGGAGCTTAGAACAGCAGCTAACAGCTCCAGTAATGTCCCTCCTTTCAGCTAATGGCTGTGATTCGTACCTAATCAGGTGTTACAATAGGCGCTAAAAGAAGATTACTGCATCCATGTGAAGGCAGGTCTGGCAGCAATGGTCCCCATTAGGCGGCGATGGCGTCCCCTTTAAACAGAAGTGCCCCCCATAGGATAACATGGCCACTTAATCAGTGCTTGGTGAGACGTCCCAATAAAGCAGACATCCTGATTATCCACATCCCAATTAAGTGGCTTGTACTGTATATCTAAATAGTATGATGGAGGTCAACATGAAGGTAAGATGAGCAAAGTCAGAAACAGAATCAAGGATAGTGGAGGGAGTAAATAAGGGGGACAAGACATGTTTCTGCCACATCAAACTAAAAGGTAACTCTAAGGATGGGATTGTCAGATTGAAGTATGGGAGTATTTCTGCATAGTATTTACAGTAGTGGACAGGGGTCCACTACTGAAATGTGGTCTTGGGGTCATCAGTGGCGGGAGGTTCAGATCAACATGGAGCCAAAAGCTGAGGATAGGGTACTGAAGGGTCTTAAAGTTCTAAAAGTTGTGAAACCAATGAGCCCAGACAGACTGCACCCTAAAGTGCTAAAGGAAATGTGGAAAGAGTTGACTTGCACCCTTGGCAGATCTATTCAACATTTTTCTGGGATTAAGGTAGTGCAGGGGGAATGGAAGACAACAAATCTCAAACCCCTGCGTAATAGTGGAAGAAGCGATGTACTGGGATGAAGCTGCAATTACGGTATTGTCTAGCCCTTCTTTCCTGGTTAAACCCCCCTAAATAATTCAACAGGCTGGTAAGCCTGGCTGATGTCCAGTACATGTAACATGCTGGAGACCATCATAAAGGAAACAGTGGTGGGTGTCCTGCAGGAATATAGACTCCAGGATAAAAGGCAGCGTGAGTTCACTAGGGGGAGGTCCTTTCTGCTAACTAATAGACTTTGGATCACAGAGACAGCTGACAAAGGCTAGGCAATGGATGTATTGTTATTAGGACAGGAACAAATGCACTGAATGGTCCCTCTCATGGATCAGCCGCAAATAAAGGCAACAGCATACTAGAAAAGCAACAAATGCATGATAACACATGAGGATAGATAACAAAACATTTGTTTTGGCACCACTGTACCCTTGGCGTTGGTGCAATCCCTCTTCATCAGGAGGGTGATGAAGAGGGACTGCACCTTCAAAGTGCCAGAGAACCCAGTGGATGTAGAATAAACATTTGCATATTTATTATCCTCGTGTGTTATCGCTGCATTTGTCGCTTTTCTAATGTATGTGTTATACCTGGACTTTAGCAAGGCCTTGGATTCAGTCCCCCATGATCATCTGGCAAAAACATTGAAGGGCTAGGGGGACCAGGAATTGACTGAGTGGAAGAACGTAGAGGGTCATCTTTATCAAGGAATTCTCAGAGGTTAGGGAGAGCACAAGTGGGTTCCCCAGGGATGTCCTAGGCTTAGTCCTTTGTAGTGTCTTCATATGGTACATTACGGAGAGGATTCAGTAAAAGATCTGCCACTGCAGGTACCAAAATCTGTGGCTGGGTAGATACCAAGGAGGGTTTAAGGGCACTGAATTATGAACCAGGGAAACTAGAGAAATGGTCCAAGGTCTGACAGCTGACATCTAATGCAAAAGAGTGCAGCAACATGACTACAGAGGCCAGGAATCTGAGAACACAGAACAGGATGGTACGTTTAAAGCTAGAAGAGGCAACAGAGGAGAGGAACTTAGGGTGATTATTATGGACAACCTGAAAACAATCAACATAGTGTACAGTAATAGAGGTGTGGGTAGGGAAAATATGATGCCAGGGTGTGTCGGCACAAACATCAGAAGCAGAAGAAGGGAGGTGATCCTGTCCCTGTACAGCTCCCTAGTGTGGCCACACCTGGGGTACTGTCCGAAGTTCAGGGGTCCGCACTTGACGAAGGACATGGATGGGGTAGTGTAGGTGTAGCAGGAGGACTACCAAGATGATTCAAGGTAATCATGGGAACCTCTGTGAGGAAAGACTAATGGATATGGAAACGTGCACTCTGGAGGCCATGAGGGAGTGGGGTGACATGACAGAGACCTATAATTTCTGACATGGGATAAACAGGGTGGACAGTAGGAATTTGTTCACAGTGAGTACGGACATGGGAACAAGGGAGAACTCCATGAAACTTGCAGGAGGGAGATTCAGAAAGGATGTCCAAAAGTATTTCTTTACAGAGAAGCATGGTACAGAAGTGAAAAAAGTTACCAAGCGAAGTGGTCTGTGCCAAAACATTAGTGGGATTTAAGCACAGGTGGGATAGGAGTATGGGGATAGTAAAAGTGGGTGCGGGAGAGTGGCATGAGGAATGGGGTGTGAAGTGACCAATAGGGTACTTGCAACATGCAGTAGTTAGGATTAGCAGACTGAATGGGTCCTGTGTAGGGCCAGAGTTTTCTGGATATGGAATTATTCCAATTCTGGTGGTTAAAAATTGCCAGTTTGGAGGCGTGGCCTAGCTGTGCTAAAGATGGCTGCTTAATTCTACTTCTCCCTGGGACTACCATTTATCATCGTCCATCCTCCTGCTCCCAGACAACCATCATTTGTCAGCAACAAAAATCTAACTCTACTAACATCACAGATCAGCTCTGGTAAAATATTATCTTCATATCATAAATCTGCAGATATATTTCTTCATATCTGTATTGTTCCTCTGTGCAGGCCTACAACAATGGCCGAGCAATTTCTGCAAAACAACTTCCTTAGCAGAGTGGAGTCAATGTTTCAGCAGCTTATCAATGTGATTAATGACTTAAAAATAGCCTCTCAGCAAAACAGCACCAATATGCAAATGTCTGACCATAAAGTAACTCAAAATGAGAGCTCCATCAACGAACCTGCATGCCACAATCAGGGAACAAGATAGAGTTATCAGAAACTTACAAGATAAAATTGATGGCATTAAAAATGGAAACAGACGCAACAACCTTAGATTCCTTGGCTTTCCCAAAGGTGCAGAACTTGGGGACACTAATGCGTTTCTATTACATGTGTTACCAGTCATACTTAAACTTCCACCTGGCCAAGACCTCACTACTGAGAGATCTCATCATACCTTGGGTCTGAGACCTGGTCCAAATCAAAAGCCCAGGCCTGTCATCACTAGATTCCTAAACAGCCCGCACTGAACCGATCATTAACTGTGCAAAACAAGTGGGATCGCTCATATGGCAGGAGCATAAAATATCTATTTTCAGGGACTTCTCAAAAGATCTAGCCAACAAACGTAAAGCTTTCAATCCCATCAAAGTTGTTCTGCACCAACGAGGGATTAAATTTGCATTGTGCTACCCAACCGTCATCTGCCTATTCCTGGGGGACTCATCTAAGGACTTCAATACCCTCGAAGCCCTCACTACATACCTTGGTGAGCCCCTGCCTTTTAACCACCATGTCGAACAACACTGATTAAACCCTTCATCCCACCAGCATTGCAAACGCATGTCCAGGTCAACACATCCATGTTGCGGCGACAGATCCTAAATGCCCTGAGAGACCCACATCAATACTGGCTTCTACAGTACCTCCTGTTCGACTCTCAGCTCGCCTGCAAGACAAAAAAGGTTTAAATGCTCAGTCAACTAGACATACCTGTTGTGAAGGCACCACTCCATCTAATTCCTCCCCTCAGACTGGGAGACATGTAGATTTCTCTACACCGCACACCCTCTCCAACAAATTCTCTCCACTGCAAGATGACTCACACTCCTCACAAGAAGACCTTCGAGATGCTGCTATGGATACCACTGTCAACGAACAAAAAGATACACTGCAGTTTAACAAATCCCCTGATTCCTCCTGGACCAAACTGGTGACCAGCTCCCCCTTTATAACAGCAGACCTTCCAAAAAAGAAACAAAAGGAGAAGCTAAAAAACAAATTGATGGTTGCTTCCTCGAGTACACACAAGCACAGCAGCTATAAATAATAATTGGGTACCCATACACGTTAGTACCTCTCAAAGTAAGAGTCTTAAGTCAACTTTAGCTCTCTGATATATTCGGATTCACCTACTCTTTAACCGTGTAGCGCATTCCCTGTGAATGCATACTATCGCACCCAGCCAGTTTGGAATGCGCTAAGCTATACATCGCGGTCACAGGCTTCCGGTTTAAATTTACCTCATTCCTGCCATTATATTTAGGCATTATCTTAATGCTACAGTCTAAATATTTTCTACTTCAGTGCAATGTTTGCAACATTCTATATATAGTTATTCCCATATATGGTGAACATAATGCCAGTTTCTAAGTACTTCTAATGTTGGGGTATGTTTTATTATTAATGGCTTATTTTCCACACAATGTTAAATTCATTTAGGTTTGCTCAATGTTTTCTACATTCATTCAACGGGGCCATTCGTCCTTTTTGATAGCATGTCCTTCTCACATAATCATCATAGGTGGAAGCCTGCTTAACTCATAAGTGACCCAATATCAACCCACATATCTGATGTCATATGTATATTATTATGGATTTATGGCGTGTTGGTCTTATTTCAATAAGGTCCTTAGCTGTTATTATTTTTCACTGCTTTATCTTAGCCTAACATCTAATACTTTAACATTCATTCTGCTCCCTTCCCCCAACCCACCCCCATCTCCTTCTCTATACCCTCTTTTCAACAATGGTATACTAACACCTTGCACTGACTTATTTATATGCTGCTCAGTTTCCTGTTTTATCCTATAATTAGGCACTGCAGGCTATTTTTGAGGTGGTTATCTTTACTACCTTATTTAATGGGCCACAATTAATAACAGATAGCACATTCTGACTTGAAGCTTTTAAGTCATGGGCTTGTCTAAGCTCACATTACAATTTCATGTGAGTTTGCTTGACCCTCTCTGGGTCTGGTCACCTCACTATGATTGGTTATTTTATTTTCCTAAGGGCGATGTTTGAGTCATGTGCTATGCGCAGTTCCTCGAAGCCTAAACAGTCTCAATCATTATAAATATTATATTGTTAAAGTGATTATGTATACCTGTCTAATACATGATTTGCACTTCAATCATACCCTCTCTATACAAACTGGACCTTACAATGTTTCAATACCCTATAAATCCAGACACCACTAGGACCCTACCCCCCTTTTACCTGAATATCCTCCTCATATAAATCCCTCTTTGTCTAATCATTATTATTATGTAAGCAAGTACATAGTAGATGGCACAGGTAGAGCCTATTTTGTATTTTAGGACCTAGCTAAATTATGCTGGCATATTATCATTATTATTGTAATACTGTTTCAGCCTAGTTCTTCTTCTAATTTAACTCAAGTTCAAGTTACAGTATTATAGCTGGGATTTAATACATAATTGTAATCCCCTGTTAATATATGGTTTGGTGGTTGTGGTTTCCCCCAGGAAACTATTATGATTACCCTAGTACTAGTCATAGTTACCACTTTATAGAAATAACTGCTTATAATTTGTATCTTGGGTTGAGGATTACTTTTTCCCAATCCTTACTTATTCTTTTGTATGCCTTGTAGTGTAGCGAGAGATTCTTGGTGTTTTCATCGACTCCTATCCTGCTATACTACCTAAGGATTTTATAGTGTGTTATAACAATTACATATGCTTTGTTTAGTAATAATGTATATGATTTCTGTATTCTTCTTACTATCCCTCTTCTTAACGAGACTCAATGGATATATTCACCCAAGATATATGTATCTTCACAACTTAATTATCCTGTACACACTTGACTATATTAATCTTCTCCCTTCTGAACCTGTGACATCCTCTATTTTTTTCAACAAGCGTCCCTTTCTTCCTTTTTACATCTTTCCACCCATCCTCCTTTTAACTTGAGTGATCTAATTCTGCATTCATGGTATGTTAAGGGACTCAACTCACCTTGTAAACAAAAGCAAATACATTCTTATCTCAAAAAACATAAAATGTACATTGCTTTCTTACAAGAAACCAAACATTTATTAGAGGATGTCAACAGGCTCAGAAGGGATTGGGTCGGTCAAGTATGTGCATCTTCCTCTTCTAAAAAACAGGGGTGGGGAGCGCTATTCTACTACATAAATCCCTTAACTGGACTCTGGAGGCACAGTTAGACAGAAGCAACTCTTCATGTGATTCCCACCCTAGAAGTATTTCTGCACTTTCAGTGCTAATGAAAGATCTAGATCTTACCGACATCTGGAGACTGCATCATCCCAGACAGCGTGACTATACCTTTTATTCCCCGTTACATAAGTCTTATAGCAGAATTGACTACTGGTTCTCATCCCCGTCCATCACCGAAAAAACTATTGATACAACTATCCTCCCAATTACTATATCAGATCACTCTTCTATAAATTTGCATCTTCTTTGGAGCCCGCCCCCATCTAAATCTCCCTCTTGGCATCTAGACCCACTCCTATTGAGAGACCCTGATTGCTTACCTGGGGTCAAATCCCAGATCCAAGACTTTCTGTCTTTTAACAATACCCCTGATGTATTTCAAGGGACCATCTGGGAAGCACTTAAAGTAACAATCAGAGGTAAAATCATAAGCTACGCAGCAGACAGAAAAAAGTTAAGGGAACAACAACTTGCTGATTTAGAAAAATCTCTCAAAGAAAAAGAGACCCTCTATTATAAAACAATCCATACAATAACTCACAACTCCATCTTGAAATTCTTCAGCTTAGAATTAAAATCAACGAACTAATATCCAGGAAAACTGAACTTGCCCTTTTAAAACTCAAACACCGATACTGGGAACAAGGGGATAAATGTGGGACGTTGCTCTCTTATCAACTCAGAAATCAACAGATGGAGAGACATAATGTCAGTTTGAAAGACCCTTCAGGTAAAATCCACAATGATAATCCCCCTCAATTAACCACATTACGTGCTCCTTCTACCATCAGTTATATTCCCATCCCAATCCCCCACAACCCAATCACATACAACAATTTCTGGACAATGTTACAGTTAGCACATGTCTCCCAACAGGATATGGCTATGCTAGACAAACTCTTTACCTTAAAAGAGATGCAGACAGCGTTAACCTCCCTAAAATCTTGTAAAGCTCCCGGGAGTGACAGTTTTCCCGTAGGCTTTTACAAACCTCTAGCTGACGTTTTATGCCCCTTGCTTTTCAAGGTCTTCAGGGAAGCATCTTCACAAGGTAAACTTCCTCATTCTATAACTGAAGCTATTATAACCATCTTACCAAATAAAGATAAAGACCCCTCTCTCCATCCAGTTACAGACTGATATCACTATTCAACACGAACGGGAAAATCTTTGCAAAATTATTAAATATCCATTTAGAATCAATAGTGCCGAAACTAGTCCATAATTTCCAAACTGGATTAATTAAAAATAGAACCAGTTCAGATCATCTCTGCTCTTTATTTAATTTAATCTACAAAGCCAAATCCCTTAAATCACCAACCACAGTCATAACCATTGATTTCGAAAAGGCATTCGACTCTCTCAACTGGAATTATCTATACTGAGTTCTATCCCACTTTGCTGTCACTAATAAATGTTGTGCATGGATTCAGTTACTATACACCTTACCCTCTGCTTGGGTCCTTACTAACTCTACCCTATCCTCATCCTTTCATTTGACAAGAGGTACTAGGCAAGGATGCCCCTTATCCCCTCCTTTTTATTCTTGCTATGGAACCCCTATCAGCCTCTCTTCGTCAGTCCTCCATGATTCAAGGCATCCCTGTAGGTAACTCTCGCTATACTTCATTGTCTGACGCTGACGACCTCCTCATTCTACTCGAAACCCTTGAAATTTCAGGGCCACCCCTAATTAAGTTACTTAGTGACTTCACTTCACTGTCTGGGCTCGCTCTGAATCTAAACAAATCCGAAATGATGCCACTGAATAATTTCTGTCAATCTGGAGGATAGGGAGAGAACGAATCATTATAAAATTTTGAAGTTGTCTCACTCTCAGTATGTCAAGTCTGTTGTGGATTTGTTCTCTGTATCGAAAATTCTAATAAAAGTTGAATTGAAAAAAAAACAATTTCTGTCAATCTTCCGTGAATACAATATTAGATTTTCACTGTGCCCCAGGGCATGGTCTCTCTTACCTCGGAATCCAGATTACTCTGAAACTAGACAAGATATGGGATGCCAATCTTTCCCCTTTCTTAGCAAATATTAAAACTACTCTCAACAGATGGAAGCTGCTTAATCTCTCTTGTAATGGGAAAATCTCTGCTGTCAAAATGTCAATGGCTCCCAAAATGCTATATTTTCTAATATCACTCTAATTCTTCCTAACCAACTTTTTTCCAAAATTGACAGTATAATTGGTAATTTTATATAGGAAGGTAAAATCCCTAGATTTATCCATAACAAACCACGTTCCCATTGGTTCAAAGGTGGTTTCGGACTCCTCTGGTTCCAAGCATACTTTTGGGCCATCTGTACCACCCAAATTATCAAATGGTTTAATAAACCTAACAATAAATCATCATTATGGGTTAATATGGAAACATCTCTGTGTCCGGGCAATATCACCACTTCCTTCATTCATGATCCTCTCCCCCCAATTTAAAATCTCACCTCACTATAGCAGCATCCATACTCTATTGGAAAATGACTCATAAATGCCTAAAATCAAACCCAACCCCCTCTTGTATACACTCCTGTTTGGGGGAATCATAACATTACTCTCGATAATCACCCAATTTGTTGTCGTAATTGGAAAAACCGGCATTTTCTTCTCGGGGGATATACTTGAACCCCAGACCTTTACATTAAAATCCTTTTCTGACTTGCGCAAACAATGGAATCTTTCCTATCATGATTTCTGGAAATACCTATAGTTACACACGGCATGGAACCTCTACCTTCCTAATATTCCCCATCAATCTTTATACAATACCTTCATTTCTAAATGGATTAAAGCAAACTCTAACTTAAATAATGCTATTTACAAAGACATCAGAGATATACTTCCAGATCAATCTATAATTACAAAAAAATAGAGTATCCTTTTAAACTATAATATAACCAATGTATAATGGAGTAGGTGTTGGCTTTCCTGCCACAAATCTTTCAATGATAAATGTAGTTTGCTTATGCAAACTAAAATTCTACATTTATGATACAGAACACTTGTGATATTACAAAAAAATGGGCTTAAAGGACAACAATAACTGTTGGCACTGCAACTCCCCTGATGGCAATCTGCTACATATTTTATGGAACTGTCCTCCCATACATAATCTTTGGCATCACATTCATCTATTTGCAATGAGAGTGATTGGTCTACCCTTTGCACTAGACCCCAAACATTATATACTTGGTATTTTCGACTTTCAAGCATACAAAATATCCCACTCCAGACTAGATGGTTAACCCTACTATTCCTTCAAGTCAAGCATCTCATATTAATGCATTGGCGATCCAATATTATTCCCACCCTCCCCGATATTCTCAAACAATTATCTCAATATGCCACCCTAGGTAGTATGTCACATGTTTCTTCTGACTGACTCACTTTATACAAAAAATGCTGGCAGGATTACTTAACTATTTAAACTCACCTAACCCCATCGTCAATTAATTAATGGGTTATTATATATCCATATCGGAGTCTCGCTTCTAGTTCTTCCTTTTTCCTATACTCTCCATTTTCTCTCATCTTTTTTCTCTCTCTCTCTTTTTCCCCTTCTATACTTCTTTCTTGATCACTTCCTTAGATAACTTCCTTTATTCCTTACACTCCTCCTTTATACACCCTTAATACTGATATAAATTTACAATATAATATTGTACAACAATGACTGTTCATATCTCCTGTTGCAATCTACTCCTTTAACCCCTTGAACCACAAACTGCCTTAATTTCTCTTAATCACACAGTTTGTATTGCCATGTACTGCTTCTCAACATGTTTTCCCTCTGTACTATCATTGTACAATGCTTCAGACAATAAGATGTTTCTTTTCTTCCATTATCACTTCATACAATTGTATATTGGAGGATGAAGTGCATGTGTATGTATACTTCAGTAATAATAATAAAACGATTAAATGCAAAAAAATTGCCAGTTTCAGGCAATTCTGGATACCTTTCAGAATATACAGTGGAACTGGACATTTTCACTGTCAAAATATTTTAGTTTAACAGTGAAAATTTTAATTAATTTTATTCATTTCATTTCCTGTCTTCACATGTCCAAAATGGAATTCCCTACTTGCTGACATTCTGTGCCCTGTTGTTTGTGGTCTGAAGTAAATGTCATACTTGCTGCCACCCACGATGCTCTCTGAAAAGGAAACCTGACTGCAGTTGGTAAGACCACATCTGGAGTACTGTGTACAGTTCTGGAGACCCCATCTCCGCAAAGACATAGACAGGGTGGAGGCTGTCCAGAGGAGGGTAACCAAAATGGTACAGGGTCTGCACCAGAAGACATATGAAGAAAGACTAAAGGAACTTAAGATGTATAGCCCCGAGGAAAGGAGAGAGAGGGGAATGATGATAAAAACTTTCAAATACCTCTAGGGAATCAACAAAGTCCAAGAGGATAGCATCTTTCAGAAAAAGAGATGTGCAAGAACAAGGGGGCACAATTTGAAGATAGAGGGGGATGGCTCAAAGGTAATGTGAGGAAGTATTTCTTCCCAGAGAGGGTTATAGATGCATGGAATGGCCTTCCTGAGGAGGTTGTGGAGTCAAAAACAGTGGGGGAATTCAAGAATGCATGGGACAGACATAAGGCAATTCTAGTGGGGGGTAGGAGGAAGTAGACTGTTGGTTAACTAGGATCTGCAGCTTATCCGTTATGTAGGAAATGGGTAGACTAGGTGGGCCAAGCGGTCCTTATCTGTCATCAAATCCTATGTTTCTATGGAGTGGGTAACTTTTTCAATCTGCCGATTTTCTAATCCTAATTCCAAGACCTGCTGTGTTAGCATTAATAACATTGTTTTAGTAATGTCCCATAGTGTATGTGTATACCCTCACCTCATCTGCTGGCTACTGCTGCACTGAGCCAAACTCGGTCAACCCTCCCACCCATCAACCACCACCACTACCACCACACACAAAAAAGAAAACCTGACTGGACTGGTTTATTTTTTAGGGCACCAGTCCACCTTGTGGTCCCTTACTGCTGAATGATGTGCTTCTGATTTCCAGATTTCAGCCTCCCTGACCATCATATCACACCAGCCCTAACCCACCCTCACCCGCACAAATGCACCGAAAATTACAGCCAGCTATCACAAGACATAAATGTGCCCCTCCGTGTTCCTTTTATTTATATTTTATTTCTGTTTTATTGTACTTTGTGGAATTGGGGAGGGGGGCTGCTTTCATGCAGGAGGTGTTTGGGAACTCCAGCAAATCGGCATGTGAGATGCAGCTATTAAATCTATCTGGTTCAGTGTAGGACACTCTAAGAGAACAGAGAATAACAAGTTGAAGATTCCAAATTTTCTTCAGCCTCCAACTTATGTAAAATAAAGTGTTTACACTTTCCTAATGGCCACTGCATGGATTTGTCTCCATGGCGACTCTGCAGTAAAGCAGAGTGCAGCATGTTCAGAAGATAGGTGAAAAAAAAGGCAATTTCAGATCCAGACTGTAATTTCAGCAAAAACTGTGGCAATTTTATTTAGTTATTTATTTATTGAAATGTTTCACCAGGAAGATATATTGAGCAGCACTGCTTGTTTCCAGATGTGTCCTGGGGGAAGGGTAAATGGGATAATACAGAGAATAGAACATCTGTACAATAGGCAAAGCATAACAAGTGCTACAATACAGGATGCAGAGTTAATATACATCAGAAGTGCATACACATAGGTATTACATTCACTTAACAGAGCTGACTTGGAACAATAGGTTTTAGGGTAGGGGTGAGCAAGGGGTACTAAAGAGAAGGGAGGAGAGTAAGTCTATTAGATGCTGAAGTAGGGAGCAAGTGCAAGAGATTAGATGCAGTTGCATGTGGGGGTAGTGTGCGAGCGCAGGAGCGAGGAGAGGGTGCAGGATGAAGGACCATTATGAATGTTGGTGGGAAGGGAGTTCCAAAGCTTGGCAAGCAGTAGGAGAAGGATGCTTGCCCAGCAGCGGTAGTCCTGGTGGGGATGGCGAGAGTTTGGGCAGAGCTACTCCTTAGAGAACAAGCGGCAGGCAGGAGGGGGAGTGAGGCTGCAAGATAGGAAGGAAGTGCGCCAAGCCAGAACTTGCTGGTAAAATGATTGCAGTGTGACATGCGGCAATCAGTGAGGGAGGGGAGTGCCAGGGATTGATGTAAGGAACAGTGGTGAGTGTGGGGAGGGCAGTCAAGGGCAAAGCAGCAGAAGGACTGGAAGAGGGTGTCCAGTCTGGCTAGATGGATTTGGGGGCAGCACTGTAGACTACATCACCTTAGTTGAATGTTGGAGGTATCATTCTCTGTAGAATTTCTCTCCGGGCTGATAGGGGCGCAATCACAATTCCGGTATAAGGCACCCAGCTTGGGGAATTGTGTCCACATGACTAGAAAAGTCTCTTTTTATCAAGCCATACCCTGAGGTATCTGAAGGAGGCTGTGTCTTCCAACATGGTTCCATCAAGAGTGTGGAAGCAGGGTTTAGAGGGGAGCCTGGAGAGTGTCTGCCTTGTGCCAGAGGTCATGGAGGCCATCTTCTAGGCATTTAAAAACAGTTGATTAGTACATAGCCACTGCTGGACATTATCAAAGTTCAGCTGGAGTGTGGACGCCCCCATGTGAGCAGAGTGACTGGATATGTACAGAATGGTGTCATCAGCATACATATGAATGGATGCAGATTGACAAACCGATGGAAGGTCATTTACGGAAAATGGAGAAGAGGATAGGGCCAAGGACTGAGGCTTGTGGGACTCCAGTATGGACAGGGAGCAGTGGGGAGAGAGAGAGTCCCTGATCCTGACTGATTGCATTCTGCCTACTAGATAGAACTTGAACCAGTTTGTGGCTGAGAGAGACAACCCAGACTGGAAAGGGGTGAAAAAGGAGGAAGTTTCGAGGAAGGGGGAGAGCTGAGAAAACACTACATGTTCCTGCAGTATGGCAAGAATAGGGAGAAGGGAGATGGGATGGTAGCTGCCAGTTGCAGTAGGTTCACCCCCTTTGTGGAGGGGGATGATGGTAGCCTGCTTCCAGGAGGCTGGGACAGAGGCTAATGTGAAACAGTGGTGTAGTAGAGCAACAATAGGGTGAGCAATGGCAGGGGCAGACAGGTATAATAGTTTTGCATCATGGTTGTCAGGGCTTTTGCCTTTAGATGGGTTTGGTGCAATAAGAGCCCTGAGAGCCTTGAAGGGAGAGACAGGGGAGAAGAAGAAGGTAGACTCGGGAGGACAGGGGGTGGGGATGAGGGGGGAGGCACTGTGGGCAGAGTGGAGAGAAGGGAGGAGGCACAGGAGGTGAAGTATGTGTTAAGTGCTTGTTTGTTTGTTGAAATTTGTTGACCCGGTAAGCCCACTGGTCCCAGAAGTCCCTTTTTCAGGGGCGACTTGGGGGATACAGATGGTAAGCAACTGAGATTGAACCAGATTAAGCAGTTGATGGTATTTTTAAGTGAATGAAGGAAATTTGGCCAGAACACCGGGGAAATTCCCCTACTCACTGGTAGGGGGAGTTGCTGTCTGTGCTGATGGCCATTTTGCCCTGAGATGTCGACAGAGGAAGACGTCAGGGGAGGTAGGGGAGCGGGTCTCCTCCCCAACCTCAGCTTTGCTAGAGACCCATGCTGCTTCATCGATTTCATACTCGCCTGCATTGTCTGCTTTGGAAGGCCCGTCCTGCCTGCTGCAAGACTCAGCTGTTTCGTGTATTCCGACATGGAAGACCGCTCTCACCCCTGTGGAAGAGTCGGGTGATTTGGAATCTGCCTGTTCTATTGCTTTGAATGTAGCACCTTCGTTTGCTGACTGTAGCGGTGCTGCTACTGAGGAAGTTTCCGGATGTGCGACCACCGTGACCATTCTGGAATCGCCGGCGTCTGCTGGGAATGTGTCACAGCGCTCAGAGGAGCCGCTCTATGGAGCTCCCAGGAAAGGTATGTATCTGCCGGGGAAACCTGGGAAACAGTTGGAGATGCTTCGTAAGGTGAGCCTGACATCTGGAGATTGTAAAGATTTGCTAAGGCGAGAACATGACACTGCCTGCATTGTGGGCCGCGGGTTGGATTCCCACTAAGAGCGGCTGGTCTCCTGACCCCACAGATGCGACAGTGCAAGGGTATGCTGCCTTGGTGATAACGGATACAGGGAAGGTTCTTCAGAATTCTGCTCTAGTAGCTGAAGGACCAGTGAACGTATAGCAGATTTCACCTGCTACAGGTCTTGCAGTTACAGCGGAGGAGACGCCTTTGCTTCCAGTTGCTTCAGCACTGGATCCTGCTTCTGGGACTGCCCCTATTCGTAGTCTTTCCCCAGGACAAGACCAGTTGGCTGCTTCCCAGGTGGGAGGGATGCATGCTGTGGGTTTGGGAGTTGATGTTTTGCAAACTCCTGTTAAAGACAGGGTTTTCCAGCTTGTATTACACATGGCTGATTTATTTAAACCTACTCTCAAGGAACCTGCTCCTCGACGTAATGCAGTTAGACTGCTTTATAAAGTGGGATTGTTGGACCCTCCTGACAGGGTATGTATTGGGAAGCATCTGTTGAAGGATTCTTTAAAATTTTATGCATCAGAAGTTTTTGCTTTGATTCACACTGATGACCATAATTATAACATTAGCTTTAAAACTGTGGAAGCTTTGGATCGGTTCTGGGTTAAATATAATTCACTGAAGGATACTCCACTTTGGACTCTTTTTTGGCTATTCCGCTCACTAAACCAGCTGTACGCACGATCACAATTTTATTTTGGAATGAAGGGGTGGAGTTGGCTGATATCTTGTTTTGGTTGAAAAAACGCTATGAAGTGTTGGAACACCAGGTTCCTATTATGGATTCCGAACAATTCTGGACCGGTGGTTGGAAAATAAAGTGTAAATTGTTTAGGACTAATTCTGGTATTGCCCATTTACCAAGCTGTTTTTTTTCTGGGTAGGGACAGGGGTTCTCTGTTTTACCTGGGACAACCTAAATCTTGTCATAGGTGTGGATCTAGATTACATCTTAGTAACGCCTGTGACTCCTTGAAGTGTATTCATTGCCTAGAAACTGGTCATTTGGGTGCAACCTGTATTCATTTGTTTCGTTGTAATCTCTGTGATGAGAAAGACCATTCTTATGTTAAGTGCCCGTGGGCCTCCCATAACTCAGTGGATGACCATTCCCATGAGGCTCTTATTACACAGGCCCAAAAAAAGGGCTGTGCTAAAGCTTCTGAGAAAAGAATGCAGGACCTTTTAAAGACCCATGACCCCCTTGTCATCAGACCAGTTCCCCAGCCGGAGTCAGGTTTACAGGCTGTACAGCATGCTGTTCTTGTTTCAGGCATTACGGCCGGTAGTGTAGCAACATTGGTACAAGGGGCTCCGACGATGGGAGACATCACTGAGCTGGTAGACCCTCTGGAGCACCAGTCAGTTGCTCTTGCAGAACCTAGCTCCCAGTCAGAGGTTATGCTTGTGGACACAGAACTTGACCCTGCGGTTCCTTCCTTTGGTGCAGAAGTTCCTGTTTCAGATACCTCTACTATGCACCCCCCGTTGGATATTGATCAGACTTTTCAGACTGTCTCTTATAAGAAAAGACAGAGGGAAAAGAGTGGGATTCCAGGTCCTAAAGGGAAGGAAAGGAAAGTTGTGACTAAGAAAAAACTTTTACAGTCCAATAAATTTGATGTGTTGCGTCGGCAAAGGAAGTTGGGGGGTACTGAAGAGGAGGACAAGGATTCAGCGTCAGATTCCTCTTTTGTTGCCTCTTCCATGGGTGCTTCTTCAGGAATGGAGGATGGGGGTTCTGGGAAGCTTAAATGGAAGACCCGTTCACAACGATGATACGGATTATGACTTTTCCTTTTTTCTGTCTTTTCTTTTGCCTTATGGGTGCCTTTCATATCTATCTTTAAATGTTAATAGTATGAAGTGTGGGTTGCGAAGGGATTTAATTCTAACTGAGTTACAACCTTTTCGGTCTGATATTGTCCTTTTGCAGGATACTAGAATTAAAACTTTTAAAGAGATAGCACAATGTTCTTCTTCTTGGAAGTTGGGAGCCATGTTTTGGTCCTTAGGGCCTGACAAATGTGATGGCTTGGATATTTTGTTTGCCAATACTGATTTAAAAGTTTCTCGATTGGTTGATTTAAAACCTGGTAGAGCTATGATTTTAGATATTTCTTATAAAACATGGAGACTGCGTGTTATTAATGTATATGCACCACAGAGTAAGGCATCTAGGGTGGTCCTTTTTAGGAAACCTAGAAGCATAGAAACATAGAATTTGACGGCAGATAAGGACCGCTTGGCCCACCTAGTCTGCCCATTTTCCTACCTAACAGATAAGCTGCAGATCCTAGTTAACCAACAGCTTACTTCCTCTTACCCGCCCCTAAGACTGCCTTATGCCTGTCCCATGCATTCTTGAAGTCCCCACTGTTCTTGACTCCACGACCTCCTCAGGGAGGCTGTTCCATGCATCCACAACCCTCTCTGTGAAAAATACTTCCTCACATTACCTCTGAGCCGTCCCCCCTCTATCTTCAAATTGTGCCCCTTGTTCTTGCACATCTCTTTTTCTGGAAGATGCTACCCTCTTGGACTTTGTTAATTCCCTTGAGGTACTTGAAAGTTTCTATCATGTCCCTCTCTCCCTTCTTTCCTCAAGAGTATACATATTAAGCTCCTTTAGTCTTTCTTCGAATGTCTTCTGGTGCAGACCCTGCACCATTTTGGTTGCCCTCCTCTGGACAGCCTCCACTCTGTCTATGTCTTTGCGGAGATGAGGTCTCCAGAACTGCACACAGTACTCCAGATGGGGTCTCACCAACTGTCTGTACAGAGGGATAACAACTTCCTGTTTTCTACTATTGATGCCTCTTCCTATGCATCCCAGTATCCCCCCAGCCATCCTTACTGCCTTCTCACATTGCTTGCCCACCTTTAGGTCCCTTTCTCTTTTTACTGTTGCCAGTATCTCACCCCCCATTGTGTACGCTTCCCCTGGGTTTTTGTTTCCCATGTGCATTACCTTGCACTTCTTTGCATTGAATCTGAGCTGCCATACATTTGACCATTCCTCCAACCTTGCCAAGTCCCTTCTCATCCTTTCCACTCCATCTTGTGTATCAACCCTATTGCAGATCTTTGTGTCATCTGCAAAGAGACATACTTTTCCTTCCAGTTCCTCTGCAATGTCACTTATAAAGACATTAAAAAGGACCGGTCCCAGTACTGAACCCTGCGGTACCCCACTAGTAACCCTCCTTTCTTCACTGTGTACTCCATTTACTACTACCCTTTGTGTCCTGTTGTCTAGCCAATTTTTTATCCAGGCTACCACCTTGGGACTCATTCCAAGGCTGGCTATCTTGTGTATTAATCTTTTGTGTGGGACTGTATCAAATGCCTTGCTAAAATCTAGGTAGGCCATGTCCACAGCCCCTCCCTGGTCTACTACTTTGGTCACCCAGTCAAAGAAATCTATTAGATTCATCTGACATGACCTTCCCATCGTGAATCCTTGGGTCCTGTGCCCCACTGGCCTCTAGGTTCTCAGGAAGATTTAACCATTCCTATGTACATCACGAATGGTCATTTGGGGCGGGGATTTCAATTGTGGTATATAGAGGGGAGACAGGGGTCTACAGACGGACAAATTATTTTGTGATTCTAATGCTTTACATGATATTGTTACTACTGCTCACTTGGTGGATTCTTACCGATTGTTTCATGCTACTGGTGGCTTTACTTTCCGTAAAGGATTATTATGAACTAGAATAGATTATAATTGGGTTTCTAAATCAGTGCAGGTTACTCGATCAGGCATTATAGACCTGGCTTTTTCTGACCATTCTGCTGTATATCTTAAATGTCATTGGGGTGGGAGTCTTACTCATGACAAGCCCACTTGGAAATTAAATGTCTCATTGTTAGAACAGGCACGTATAATTGTGGCATGTAAGACTTTATGGACTGCTCGACTTTCAGTGCAATGTATGTATGACTCTTTGGTTGATTGGTGGAGGGATACAAAATTGGAAATGAAAACTTTTTTTTCAGAAAACTGTGGGGTTACAACATAGAAATAATTACTTTCGCTATTTACAGTGTAGGAAACACTACCATAAATTAATTTCTCTATCTGATTCTACTGGTCAAGATTTTAGCTCACAAATTCAGCAGGCTAAAGCTGCCATGTATCAGTTTCAGTATGATAGGATTAAAACCCTTAAGCATGAATTAAGGTTTGGCACGACAGGTAAAAAGCAGACGTTCAGCCCTTTTAAAGATAATCAGGTTAACTGTCAAAAGAAATGTATGGAGGGGTTGATGGACGCAGATGGGAGGATATGTCATGATAAAGTTTCTATCCCGCGTATTGTGTCTACATATATTAAGGATACTTTTGGAGTTAAACCTCAGACATGTCATATGGACTCTTATGTGGCACAGTTGGAACCACAAACTATTTTCCCGGAACAGGTACAACAGCTTGTTGCTTCCATTACAGTAGATGAAGTCAGGGCTGTTATTAAATCTGCTAAAACTAACAGTACTCCGGGACCAGATGGGCTTCCAGCAGAATTTTACCACATTTTTTGTGATATTTTGACCTCGGTATTATGTGATTTATTTAATATTCTCTTACACTACCCTGAAATACCAGAATGGTGGGTGGAAGCGGAGTTGATTCTCTTGTATAAAAAGGATGATAGAATGAGACTACTCAACTGGAGGCCTATCTGTTTGTTGAATTCTGACATTAAGTTTTTGAGTAAAAGTTTGTCTAATAGACTGTCTCATTGTGCCCGTACTCTTATTGGTACTGTGCAGGGTTGTGGTGTTCCTCAGTGAGGTATACAAGATAACCTGATTTTGCTTAGGGAATTGTTTTATAGAGGTCAGAAGCAGAGTATCTCTGGTTTAGTACTTAGCCTGGATCAACGTAAGGCCTTTGATTCTATTTCACAGGACTATTTATTTTTAGTCTTGGGCCAATATGGGATACCTGTTGAGTTTATTTCTTGGCTCCAGAAGCTTTATTATAATGCTACAGTAGTGCCAAAAGTAAATGGCTGGAAAGGGGATAGGATTGGTTTGGAAAGGGGTGTGAAACAAGGTTGTCCATTGAGTACCTTGTTGTATGTTTTTGGTATAGATCCCCTTTTACGACAGATTTGTAGTGATTCCAAGATAATATGAATACCTCTGGTACATTCCCTTTCCCCATTGAAAGTACTCGCTTATGCTGACGATGTAGTCCTTCTGATACAAGAATGTACTAGTGAAGAAGTCATATCACAACAGCTTACTGATTTTTCCAATGCTTTTGGATCTAGTATTAATATAGACAAATGCTTGGGATATCAGTTTGTGTCTGATGCTCCTAGGATAGTAACATATGCAGGTATCTCAGTATCAACGGATCCAGTTACTATTTTAGGACTTCAGTTTGGTGCTGTCAATCCGGCAGTCGTTAATTGGGAAAAAAGTTGCTGACAGCAGAAGAGTTATTAGCACACTGGATTCGAGGGCCTTTGTCCAAACGCAAAAGGATATTGTTATTGAAAGCTTTGATTGTACCTCTTTTTTTATATGTCAGTTATAGTTATCTCCCGCCAAAGGTTTTATATACTAAATTGTATAGTTTGTTTTTTAGAGCCTTATGGGGTAGTAGGTTAAACCCTGTAAAGAGAAATATTACTTATCGGAGTATAAAAATTGGGGGGTTGGATATGCTCCATCTTATAGCGTTTTATTTTAGTATTTTTCTTTATTACAATGTTTTGGAAATCAATCGACCACATAATAAGTGTTGGATTGGTTTATTGACTGAATGGATTAGGCCCGGTTTGAGAGCTTGGGAAAACAGAAATACTAGATTATTTTCTAGGATAGAAGTTGTCCCTCAAGTCATTAAGGAAATGTTTCAGCAACTTATTACTTGGAAAGTTAATTATAGTGTTATGACACTGACTAAGCGGATAGAAGTTTATGATGCTATTGTACAGGCTCAATGCTTGGAACCTCTTATATTGCCGTATTGCACTGAGCACAATAGTCAGGGACAGTTTTTACAATTATTAAATGCTAGATTACCAGTGTTTGTTTGGGATTTGGTGTGGTTGACGTTGCATGGTAAACTGAATGTTAAAAATAATAATAAGCATAAGGCAGTTCAGGAAAGGGGTTCTATGTCAAAATAGCGAAAAAAAATAGCGAGTTCAAAAATAGCGAGTGCACAATAGCGAAACGCAACATAGCGACTGAAAGTATAGCGAGTGTAAAAATACCTCATCAGCAATTATAGCGATCTGTGTTCTGCTGCTGTTAGGGTCTAAGGTCACTTTCCCTGTCGACTTACGCATTGGGTCATATCATTGCCTGCCTACTGCATTGACTCTTGTGGAACACCACATGTGGGGCATTCTCAGGACTCCATGGCTCAAACTATGGCTCAAACTATGATACGACTCCTTTTGCCATCCAAGTCAGTCCCAGAGACCGCAGCTCCCCTGCCTCTTCTTCCTGCTGTGGTGCAGGCAGATCGATTACAATCAGGGGACCAAGCTTCAGGTTCAGAATCATATCTTTGTTTTTATTTGCTTATTTTGTTATCTTAAAGTTTCCTCACTCGTGTGCTGAGAATGGTAAGTACAATCTTAAACAGAGCGAATGCGACTTAGCGGCATGATGTGATATAAATAGAGGGAAGTTAATGTTCCAACACAAGGGTGCATGAAAAAAAAAATCAAATCAGAAATTTTCTGTATCGGTGACAGCTGCATGTTAGTTATGTGAGTGTAGTGCTAGGGCAGAGATATATAGCATCACAATCTCAAAGGAAGATGTCATGGCACATCAGGTATGCTCACTTTTTAAGCACTACAATTGCAAAAGACATTATTTCCTATCGGATCAGGTACTGATGATGAAATTGTTGGGGCACACTAAGATTTCAGCTACTGGCGCTATTTTGACACGGGAAAAGTCGCCGCTAATGGAGATAGCTATTAAATGTCACTCGCTATTATTGCTTGCGCTATTCTTTATTCGCTATTCTTTATTCGCCATTCTTTACTCGCTGTTATCACAGGATACCCAGGAAAGGTATTGTTTACGTCATTCTGGCACCCAAATTCTAGAAACTCAGGAACACTTATTTTTGGAATGCATTTATGCGCAACAGTTTTGGGGTTTCTTGGCTGATCAATGGAAGTTACCACAGTTTAGCTCTCTTACTTATCAGGAGTTAATTTATGTTCCAGGAACTTCAAGTTGGCAATCGTTTTCAACAGCAACGTTGCAGGTTTTATTTGCGGTTTTAAAATATTATCTCTGGCAATCTAGGTGTAAATGGGTACTGCAACAGCAATATGTTCCATATGATGCATTATTGCTATTAGTAACTGGAACGATTAAACAGGTATATGAGAAAGATTAGAGACGGTTTCCGATTCACCAGTTGAGCTGTCTATAGCGAGCATGTGATGGTATCTTAAGGTATGCTTAATTATGAATTCATAATTTTCTGACTTATCACTCAGGATAGATTTTTTTGTATGTTTTTTCTGTGTTGCCTGTGGATGTTCTTTAGTTACCTTTGTTATGACAGTACTGATTATGCTATTTGGTGTTTGCCTGTTTGTACAGTTCTAGTTGTTTTGAATTATACTTCCCTTTCCCCCCACAAAATTCCCCTGCTCTTTTTTTTTGGTGTGTGTGGGGGGGTTCCTGTCAGTATTATGAGGTTTTGTTAGGTTTTTTTTTTTTTTCTGAATGTAATCTGGGAATGTGTATGCTTGAAATACTTATTTGGTTTTCTTTTCTAATGATTTATCTGTAACTGTTGTGAGATTTTAACACTGTTTATAGATTTTTCTGTTCTTGAAGTTATAAAAAATAAAAATTCCCCTACTCTTTTCGATAAGTGCCATGGGATCTTTAACATCCACCTGAACTACCACCAATCCAGGCAGATAGGACCTCGTTTTAACGTCTCATCCGAAAGACGGCACCTCAGAAGTGCAGCACCCCTCTCATGCTGCACTACAGTGTCAGTATTGGGATATTAACCCAAGTGCCTGGTGTGGGAACTGAACCCACAGCCCTCTGATCTCCCAGCCTCAGAGGCGATTGCACTACCTACTGAGCCACTGACACTGACAAGTGCTTCAGCTACTAAGGTGGATCAGATAGGGTAGTGTCAGCCACTATAATGGTGGGGACAGGGGGTTGGTTGTGGGAGAGAAAAGGGCATGCGCTACCTTCCAGAACATAGACAGGTGATTTATATTAGTCTGGAAGGTACTAGAGAAGTAAGCAGCTTTAGCTTGACACACTAATCTAGTGCATGAGTTATGAAGTTGGCAGTATTTTTGGTAGGTGGCGGAAGAGGGTGACTGTTTATGGGCCTTCCATGCTAGGTCCCAAGTCCCTAGATAATCCAGGAGGTCCATTGTGATCCAAGGAAGGTGAGATCCGCAAACTCTGATGCACCTAAGGGGAGCATAGTGATTCCAAATGTTTACGAAGTTAGTTCTGAAGTAATCCACAGCCGTGTTAATTGAGTTGGCCGTATTATTGGGTGACCAGTCTGCCCTGGCCAGGTCATCAAGTAGGGGAGAGAGTTCAAGAGATTTGAAGGAGTGAATGTGTAGGAATTTAGGGTGGGCATGAAGGGACTGGATTTTATGTACACAGTAGGTGATATGATGGTCGCTGAGTGTGTCTGGTAAGATACCAGCATTTATAATTTGGTGAGGGTGCGAGGCTAGGAGCTAAGCAATGAGGGAGTGATTGAGTGACCTGTTATTGAGGCATGTTAGTTCTATAATCAGCTGTGTTAAATTTAGGGTGGAGATTTCAGAGCAGGCAGAGGAGTGAGCAGAGGCGAGCCAGTTCAGATTGAAGTCTCCTAGGACTAATAGTTTGCCAGAAGATGCGAGGGCTGATAGGGACGACAGTAGGCCAATGATAGAGTTGGGTGGGGGAGGGACAACAGTATATGCCAGCTATAAAGATCGGAAAGGGAGGAGGGCGGAGAGATCGTTATGAGTATTTGATCATACTTAGAAGGGGTGGAAGAGGCCAGGATTGTCGTGATTGGAAGGAGAAAGATTTAAGGGCAATGTGAGGGGGTGTTACTTCACGGAGAGGGTGGTGGAGCCCTGGAACAAATTACCTGAAGAGGTGGTGGGACCCAAAACTTTAGAAGGATTCAAGAGGGCATGGGATAGACATAAGGGGTTGACCGGGGCAGAGTGGGATGTCCCTTGACAGATGTGATGAGTGTGGGGGGATAAGAGGCCGACTCGATGGGCCAGAGAGATCCTTTTCTGCCACCATATTTCTATGATTCTGTGAAGTGTAAAGAGGATTTAAGGTAGAGGACTACCCCACCACCTCTCTTTGCTCAATCCTGACAAAGAAGTGTGTAGCTGGGGATGGAGACAGCTTCATTTGGAATATTTGGGCTTAACCGGGACTCAGTCAGAATAAGAACATCAGGTTGGAGTAACACAACTAGGGGTTGGATCTGATCAGTCAGAAGCAGTAAGCTTCTAATATTTAGGTGGACAATCCTCAGACCATGGGGGAGTTAGGGGGGAGGGGAGGTAGGTAGGGCCAGGGTTTAATTCAGTGTCACCTGCAGGCAGCAGTAAGAGGATTAGCAGATACTGTGTAAGCAAGAGGATGCGCTTCTTGAGGGCACTACAGGGATTGCAGCCAGAATTACAGGGTGAGTGGGTCAACAGTAACGATGGCCTAGCTAAGGCTAATAAAGGACAGCGAGGGGGTATGATGGAGGCGCCAGGAGCACAGGAGTAGGGCGAATCAGTGGGGGTGAAACTAAGGGATGTATGGGAAGGGGACCAAGGAGTGGGGGGTTAGGGGGTGGGGGAGAGGGGTGAAGAGAGGGGGGTATGAGGTGATAGTAGCAAGGAGAGGTAAGAGGTAGATGAAGCAGGGAGGCATTGTAGGGCCATTGAGAGTAATAAGGTGGAGGGGACCCAGAACTAACTAGGGAACCACCTAGGCTAGGTTAGGAGGGAGTGACCAATATCTGCAGCTAAGGAGAGAGGTGAAATCTATACCAATCACCTTAGTCAATTGAGGATGAAAAGTGGGTGGATTGTTCATCAGCCAATATAACAGCAGCTTAGGGAGGGAGGGAAATGCCAAGGACTGGGGGGGCAAGGGATACACCAATAGTTGGTAGGGAGAGGCGAAGGAAGGATACATGTTACTGGTTCCTACTTGGAACCCTAACAGGCAGAATAGCCTAGTGGATAAGGTGGCTGGCCATGGATAGTTGAGTGCTGTAGAACAGGGTTTGAGACTTGCCTCTACCAGACGGGCCATGTAGCACCAGGTAGCCACCTGATGGGCTGAGTTCATGTAAGACAAACTGGAAAACAGAAACAATTTATGATGATGATGATGATGGGGGGGGCTAGTTAGTGGGTGTGCAAACTGTGTGGGCTGGAGATGGTGAAATGTACCACAGCTAGACAGAATGGCAGGGAAGAGAATGGGTGTAACTAGCAATCGGTGTGCTGGGAAATAACCAACGCTGAATAGTATAGGGTGTTGAGGGGTGGAGGAAGGGAGAGAGAGAGAGACCACTAAGTAGGAGGGGTGTAAAACTGGGCTGATAATATGTATAACAAGCACCACCTCTGGGTGGGAGGGTGGTTGTGGTGGGTTGGGTGGGCAGTGCCTAAAGTGGCACCATCCAACTGCATGGAGTTTGAGTCCTGAGATGGCACTCAGCACTGTGTCCCACCTGAGAGCCTGCCATCCCATGCAGTGGGGGGAAGGGGTGCACCATCTGCAGTCCCTGACTTGCTGTGCTCAACTGCAAGAGTCTGAGGCTGACAGCCTACTGTCTCATGCAGTTGGGGGGGGAGGGGTGCAGTTTTAGTGATCACCAGAATTCATTGGCCCTAGTCATGAGGAGTTCTTCTGCCATCAGTGTCTGTATGTTGAAGTATTTGTAACAGTGCAGGAGTTAGCTTAGCAGAGCAGATGGGGAGGAGTTAAACCTGAGGCAAGTTAGACAATGGTAAAAAGGGGATTGACCAGTGAAGGTTTGAGCCTGGGGAACTGAATAAGTGTGAGAGACAGTAGATTTAAGTTCAGATAGAAAGCCCAAGGACCACTGAGGGTCTTACTCTCAGGCCATTTCTGTCTCACGTTTTGGGGAACCCCCAGCAACATTAGTAATTTAGGGCCATTGGGTATACTTTACTGAGTATGCGCAAGGCATTACAATACCTGTTTGGAATTTTCAGCCTAACCTAGTGAGTCTTCTTGTGTGCTTTTTCAACAAAGCATAGTGGCTGAAATAAATTGAAAAATTAAATTTAAAAGAATAATGACCTGCCCTGAGCCAGGCTGGGACACCCTATGGCTCTGCTCTTATGAAAACATTACCAGCAGTTGTCACCAGGGGTGTAGCCAGAATTTCAGATTTGTACACTAACCTGCCACACTGCTAACCCCAACCACAACTTGAGTCCAAGGTTCCTGGCTCCACTCAGATGATTCTCACACTAGACCTGCTGCCTGTCCGTACTGCTAGTGTGGTGCATACCTCTCAACTGTCCCTGATTTTGCCTCAGATTTTTCCTCTGTCCCTCATAAAATGTGTGTTCTTGTGACAGAACAGTCTGGATTAAAAGCACAAAATAATGTCAGACATTAAAGTAACAGACTTGTTATTCTTCAGAAAATGTATCTTAACACAAACCCCCTTTATTCTATTAACTTTGAGTGAATAGTACCAGATTTTAAGATATGTCCCTGATTTGGGGTCTTTGTCCCTGATTTATTTAAGCCTTGTCCATGATTCTTGAGGCAAGAGGCTGAGAGGTATGGTGTGGTGCTCGCTGCCCACTAGCAAACGCCACTGACTGCACCACGAGTCCAAGATCACGGCAGAAATTTCTTCTCTCCCCCCTCACCCCGCAGGTAGGCAGATTCACTCCACTTGCTACTCCACATGAACTCTTCATTCTTTTAGCTGGCTCTGAGTCTGTTCTTCTTTCTGCTGCTCCTCAGTTCTTGTACTGCTTCTCTCACTCCCAGTACAACTGAACTAATAGTATGGCTTCTAACTTTGCAGGGGCATTTAAACTCGCCACCCCAGACATGTCACCCCCCCCCCCCACTAGTTGCTGCAGCCAATCACTATGTAGGCAGACTATGAGACCTAATTGAGACTTTCAGCTTCAGTGTCCACAGTCCTCTCTTCCACCTCCCCCCCCCAACCAAAACAAAGCTAAACGAGAAAAGAAAAAACCTGCAAAGCCAAACAAAGGAATGTAAATGCGATGGACTAGAGAGGGCAGAGCAATGCTGGCCAGCTTGTTTGCTACCCCTTGCTACTAAACTTTGTATGCCATGGCTTACTTGGAGTATCAGTAGCTACGCCGATGGTTGTCACTGTTATTTGTGAAAGTTCTTTTGTGGGAAAGCCCAAACATCTCAAGAGGGTTAACCATGCTACAAAGGCTGATAAACTGCTTCAGTTTAAACATAAAAGCAATGCAGGTTTACACCACCTTAACTGTAAGGGGGGCTCCACTCCACAGATCTTCCTACGCATGAAAGACAGCCACTGGGGCAATCACTCCCTTATAAAGAGGCTGGTGCTAGAAGCATTCACTTTCTTTCTTTTTACCCCCTAGTAAACTGATATCAAAACACTGCTTCACTCAAGGCAGCTACTGTGAAAAATCTCCCTTTCTTAAGAAACAGTCTGAGGAGTTCAGGTCCTGCCTTCTTTTTTTTTCTTTTGCAAGATGCAGCCCAAGGTTCAGTGGGACAGTGGGTGCACCCTCCCTCCCCCACATACACACACCGAGCACTATATAAACAGTGCATACCCAAAGTGTCCCTGGACACCCATTTCTTTGCTGCTGCCGCATGACTACCAGTTCTCTACTTGCCCTCCCATTATACCTGCAGCTGGGGGCATCCCTGCGCTCCGCTCCATTCAGTCTTCCCAGTCGCTTGCTTGGCATCAGCAACTGCTCTTTGGTCACTGACTGCACCCTGGTGCTGCTCCCATTGGCATTCTGCTGCCAACTGCAGGGTTCCCCCTTCGGTGTTCATTACTTCTGTGGCAGCCCATGGTATGTTGTTTCTCTGCACCAGCTCCACCTATGTGTTTTTTTCTACCTAAGTTGAACCCTCCCCCCATGCCATTATACAGCTTACTGGAATTTCTTCATTTTGTAGTTTGGCGTTGAAGAGTCCAGATGTGTTCCCGCTCCACCGAAGATCGCAGTGCCGGACCTCCGGAAGTGAGTATGGGGTGAGGGTGTGTGTGTGGGGAGGTGGGGTGTGCAGAGGGGGGGTGAGGGTTGGTGGAAAAGCGGGAGTGCCATGGACAACAGACCGTTTTCTTTTTTCAGGTAAAAAAAAGGGGAACACTGTGTCACGGGACAGTTTTCTTAATTTACAGGTGAAAGAAAACAAATGTTGGCCACACTGGGGTGGGCTCCCAGTGTGCCATATAATGGAGGTGGGGAGGGGAGAGGAACTTGCTGACATGGTCGGATTTCTGTTGAGCAGAGGCACACTGGGGTGGGCTCCCAGTGTGCCACACAATCTGGGGGAGGTAGTGGACATGCCAACAGGGTCAGACTGGGCTTGTAGGGGCCCCAGGGAAGGTGTACACAAGGCCCCCCCCCCACAGTGCAGCCTGTCCCAATCCCTGAACAACCAGAAACAATGCAGTTATGTCAAGCCTGCGGCCTAAGCAGCAATGCAGCCACCTGTCGTCACAAATCTGACGAGAGGATTGAGGAAAGCAAAGCATTAAGCACTCTCAATGCAGCCTGCCAGTAGGCTGGCCCAAACCTTTAGCATCCAGACAAGAAAAATCAGCACCGTCCATCAACCAACCAAGTAAAAAGCAGACTCTCACCACATTTAAGGTGTATGAAGTGCTTATTCAGCCATTTATTAGTGCAAAATATGCCCACAAAAGTCAGTTAGAATACCCTACCTCTCAAATGAGGATGCCGGCAGACATCCACCAGTAATGACCTCCAACCAGTTTCGCCCTAAGCCATCATCAGAGAATGCCCCAGGTATGTTAATACATACCTTTATATGTGACTCTTAAAAGCATAAACCCTAATTGTGTTACTAAGTGAAATATCTCCAAAATTACAGTAAAAGTGCTAATAATACTCATTTAAAAAGTGAATAAGCACTTCATACATGGTACACCTTAAATGTGGTGAGAGTCTGCTTTTTACTGGTTGGTTGGTTGGTTGGTGGATGGTGCTGAGTTTTCTTGTCTGGATGTCTGTAATATATTTTTAGCACGTCCTGGCCGTTGGGGCAGTTTTCTTTTTTCAAACCCCAAACCTTCAGCAGCCAGCAACATTGCGCTGGCCTAGCCCAAGACTCCCAAATCTGCAGTAGCCAGTCACCGCCGGCATCACACTGATGGCTCTCTCGACCCACTGGTGGCTCAGCTGCTGGCCAGAGGGGGGGGGCACTGTGTGATGTCATATTCATAGAGAACCAAAAGATACCTGAGGCAGTGTGGCTCGCCTGGAACATAAAACAAAATCAAGAAGGCTCTGCTCTGCAAACCCAAAACCATCCAAAATCTAGCACAGTGGAGGACAATATCACACTCACTGGTGTAGTTGTTTAGAAATGTTTTTAATTTATTCCATTGCCCTAACTCTGGTATATCATATACAACTTAGTGTTTCGTGATCTATCTGACCACTTCATGAGGACACCGACCGATATACCCAACACTGGTGAGTGGGCTGTTGTTCTCCACTGTGCTAGATTTTAGATATACAGTACATAGAGGATAAATCACCCTCAGGTGTGAAAAGTAGTGTTGTGCGTAATGCGGAATTCCGCCAGCGGAATTATTGCGGAATGGCCATTCTGCCAGTGGAATCTCCACCAGAATTTCACTGGTTCTTCAACGGAATGCCACCTACTGTAATCTGTGGAATGAAACGCAATTTTTTCCGCGGAAAATTCGCAACAATTTCCAAAGAATATATTAAGATCTGCAGAATAATATTCTGCAGAACAGCAATTTTTCCACAGAAAATCATTCCACAACTATTTTCTGCTGCCGAATTTCACCATTCCACTTCTGATGAAATTCAGCAGAATTTCAGCGGAATTTTGAAAATTCCACAGAATTTTGTTCCGCCAGAATCTGAAAATTCTGCACAGTATTAGTGAAGAGCATAGAAACATAGAATCGGACAGCAAAAGGACAGAGACCGAAGACGGTTCATCAAGTCTGACCATACTGTGGAAAGTTTCTTAAACTCCAGCTCAGGGAATTTACTAACAGAACTGTTTTTAAAGCTACAGTATGAACCTGTGATATCTTAAGGTCTGGCATTTACCAAATGTCTCATGTCTGGCACCACTCAGCATATCCCAATTTGGGGAATGTATATATTACAGAATGGAAAAGTTGTTATTCACTTACCACAATAACATTTGATGGTTTCCGTACATCATAAGCAGCAGTTCACCCTCGGTTTCCTGCTTTATGTAGGTGTTTAAAATTAGCTTTTAGATTTTGCATGGGGCGTCTTTCATATCTCAAAGGGTGTGCCGACACAAGCACCGTGAGCCCAGCACAATGACAGAAATCACCTGTCTGCTGTGAGTTGCTGTGCTGGCGCAAGGAAGATACCAGAGGTGCATTTCAGTGTTGCCCCGTCCCACGTCAACTTGGAGTTAGATATTTAGAGACTGGGGAAAGGGGTTTGGGGGCACAGCCCCTCGATAGATACACACCAGCATCCCCGATGGCACAATGCCGATATTCGGCGTTGTGTCCATTGTTGTGGGGGATGTCAGTGAGAGTGCTGTCGCAGCGCTATAG
This sequence comes from Neoceratodus forsteri, assembly GCA_016271365.2. Lineage (NCBI taxonomy): Eukaryota > Metazoa > Chordata > Ceratodontiformes > Ceratodontidae > Neoceratodus > Neoceratodus forsteri. The sequence goes on along the minus strand of CM057453.1, from coordinate 1,475,780,800 downwards.
TAAAACCATCTCAAAGTGTGTTGTAAGCACATATTGTAGGTACTGGCAGTGCAGTGACTGCATGCAAACCTTTACAACAGTTAAGCAGTGCACTAAACAGCATCCACACTAGTCACTGACAACCACATTATAGCCTGGAGTGTTTTTTTGGGAGAGAGTCTTTTGGCCTGAAATATGCAGCAGTTATTATACCATACCACACTCTTTGTGACTTATGCTATGGGATCTTTTAGTTTTAACCAACAACCAATTGAAATGGGCCACAGATGGAACAAGTATTTGCTATACTACAACTTGCGGGTACACCAAAAAAAAAAATTATAATGAATTCCCCTCACGGATGGCACACATGCAGACCCCAGCCAGATGCTGTCTGCTGCCTTTTTTCTCCCAACAGTCAGTTCCCTTCCCCAACTTCTGACTAACCTTTTTTTCTTATTCCTCCAATCCTTTGGCTTTATGGATGATTTGACTTTGTTGCTTGCTTGATCCTTCCTCTCCTGTGGTCCAGACTGACCGTTGTCTTCTTCTTCACTCAGTTTCCCACTTCTACTGTGACTGTCTTGAACTTCTCACCAGTCCTCAGGACCCAACTGACTCCCTTCCCATGCCATGGGTTTCCTCCCTCCAAACCCCTGTGACCCACTGGACTGATCCGTCCGACCAACTGACTGGGTGTCTTCGAGTGGTGACTCGGAGCTGTGACTAGACAGATGTCAGACAGTAGACTCAGTCACTCAAGTCAAGTAGTGAAGTCAGAGTCCTGTCTCTGCTGCAGCTGTAGCACTTGCACTCTGTAGCTGTTACCATAGCACTCTCCTGTCTCCTCCTCGATTGAGAGTTATGGCTTAGGCTGGAAATGGCAGCAGGCAGCAAGTGCCAAAGCTAACGTACTAGTCTGGGTGCGCGCGCTCACACATGCATAGTGCTGGTTGATTCAGGGAAATCTGAGAGTGACTGGGTGACAACCACACTGTCCACACAGAATAAATATACATATAGATTGATTTGATGATGGTCATGAGTGAGGGAGCCGAGCTGACACTCCAAAAAGAGATTGGAGGATGGAGGAGAACAACCGAGAGTCAGACAGACGGTCAAGTTAATCCCAGACTCACCCGCTGCGTGCCGCTCCCCCCACCTGGACATTCACTCCCACCCAACCTGACCCACGGTCGGATAATGATGACAATCCCTCCCCCCCCATCATGATGACGAGTCTCCACTCTCCATGGGGGAGGGGGGATTTTGTTTTAAAAATTAGGGAAAAGCATAACATTCCAAAAATATCTTGGGGCCTGGGACCCCCTGGGAGTTTTCCCAGTAGCTCTGTGGGCCAGTTCAACCCTGAATGCCGACATGGGGATATCACCCCCGATGTCAGCCTTCTTTGGGGATTGTGTGGCGGTGGCAGGACCCGCCGCCATGATTTTTGAAATGTTTCAACATTAAAGGCACATACAGGAGGTGTGTCATCTGTGTCACTGCATGATGAGCGTGTCTCTGATTGCAGCGGCACATTTGTTTCAAGTTGGTGGCACTTTGCATATACTTGTGTCAGCGCTAGCATGCTGGTTAACTGGTGAATGAGGGACGCACCTACTAAAGTGTGCCCTGCATTCACCAACACTGACACACCTCTGCATTTCTACTACTACCACAAAATGTTGCTTGCGCTAGCGCAAGACAACATAATAAAGCAAACAACTGCAGGCATCTCAGAAGTACTGGTCCAAAGACAAAACAAGTCTGAAATCCCCACAGCTGTCCCAACAAGGGAAACCCAAGAGGGGTCCATCACAACAGGATACGATGGACTAGGCCCCAACCTCCCCAGTAGAAATGGGGAGAGATCAACCAAATTCTTTCCGGAATTGGCTCTAACCCCCAATCTCCCATCCTCTTAGGGAACAAAATCTGCATAGTGAGTCAACCGATAAATCACCCACTTACCCCGGCAAAAACTAAATTTCTCTACTCAATTGGAAAGCCTGACTGAAAGATGATCCAGGGCATAAATCTCCTTGGCCAATGCCCACCAGGAACCCTTGGTTGGAACTTGTTTAGAATACCATAAACGAGTGATGGCCTTACTTGCCTGTAAGTGGTCCTATCAATCCGGACACCCTCCGGTACCATAAAAGTCAAAATATAAACCGGCTGGAGCAAGTCAGAACAGTCATAAATGCATTGAACTCTTTGTATAGTTTACCACAACTGCTATCATGTTTATGCTGTTAACACACGCACTTAATACACTATAACATCGTTATCACATGCAGCTTGTATACCATGTTCTCTTCTCTCCCCTCTCCCCAGGTCGCACCTGTAAATGAGCCTCAGCTCAGTGTGCCTCTCCTGGTTACAAAACTTTAAATAAAATAAATAAATAAGCCTTCAGTTAGTCTGCCTACAACACAAACAATTTAAATAGGTACAAATTAGAAGGCTAAAGCAGCAGTTTTCCCAGCAGTCTGGTTGGTGGTTAAGGATCGTTTTGCAGCAGTATGCTTTTACTGCTTATAATTATCTTGAATTGTTATAAACTAAGATATTTAAGGTTCGTTTTTTTTTTTTTTTTATCATCTGATGATTGTTTTAATGTACGGCGCCTTGATATTTGAAAGGTGCCTTAGAAATAAACATTATTATTATTGTTATTAGATTGATCCCCTTAGGTTGTAAATTATTCAATGAGACAATCCAAAAACTCTCTTTCTGTAATAGTCTGTTCAAACAATCACCCCCTCTAGGGTTCCTTCCCACACAATCTAATGCCATGACCAGAGCGCCATCCAGATCTGTGTTATGCTTCTCACTATAATGTCTCCCCAAGAGTATGTTTAATAAACCTGGTTAAATGTTACGGATGTGCTCCTGTATACACTGTCCTAATGGTCTTACTGCTTGCCGTATTTACAGGAGCTTGCAGGGACACCAAATTGCATAGACCACATATGAACTGCCACAGAAAATGGCAGCTGGTTTCTTCAACAGCAGCCCCATCAAAGTACATGTAGAGCAGCAAGCTTGTTTGATCACTGCCAGACCCAGAGGGAAAGGCACTAATGCACGTATACTCCTTTAGCAAACTGGTTAGCAAAATAGTTGTCCACTGCAGAACCATTATTGAGACACCCGTTACAGTCAGAAGTAACATATCTGAGAATGGGCATAATTCTTTAGCAGTTTGAAAGGACAGCAGTATGTAAGATGCATAAATAATAGAGAGACAGATCACTGACAATTTGTTTGGCTTTTGTAAATCTTTTCAAGGCATATACATGCATTTTAAAGGACAAAACTCCATGCAAAGCCTCATGGATATGTAAATCGTTCTGTATGTAAGGGGCGGTAGGGTAAGTTGTTTAGGAAATCTGAACAGACAATGCACTCTTCTGTCTCTGTCACTACTCAAACCTCACCATAGCCAACTCACAAACACTAAATGTAACAATAATATATATATTTTTTTTATTGCAGCACTTGTTGCTCCTTGCACCAGCATGGTAGATATATCACCATCTGGCCACGGAGGATGTCATGCTGTATTAGTGAGAGGGGGATGTATCCCTTAAGTTCCCCTTCCACATTAGGACACTGGCATAAGGACGTAAGTCCATGCTGTGGGTGTGTGAGCACATGCCCCAGCCTAGCACCTAACGTTGTCCTCCCCTCCCCACTCTGTGGGTACTATACTACAACCTACACACCCATAGGTGGCAGTAGCAGAGCAAAGTGTTCCTGCCCTACCTGCCCAATGGAGGAGAGCGTCGTCTGAGATTCCTGATCCTCCTTTCCCCCAGCTGACCACCGATGACCTGGGCTTGTTCCTGAGCCAGGGTCATTGAAGTCACAAGCAGTAGTGCTACCACTATGCCAATGGGTCAGCCACAATAATCTGCACGTTGACTCCAAGAGGCACTGCAAGCTATGCTGATGGCCTAAAAATACTATGGCCAGCAGCACAGCTGGAGCAGCAACCTTGGGTGGTGCTTCTAGCAACACCAGGATAGGGCAAGAAGAGCTTGTTGTCAGTGAAGTTCTGCCTCTGCCCAGTTTTATGCCTGGGAGGTCAAATGAGTTGCTCTGGGTCAAACAGTGAGCTTAGGAGGCAGGGTAGGATAGAAATCTGTCAAACCCAGTCTTACAGTTAAGTGCTGTAATAAAAGTTAGGCCACACTGCCTTCCCAGTTTAGACGTAACCCGTGGTTTCCACAAGAAATGTAGTGTCACTTAACAGTATTTTACATGTAGTGCAGGCTTGCAAAATATGATGCTCAAGATGGCGTTCCAAAATAGGAGTGGAATATCCACAACATGCAAAATGGTTTTAGCACTTCAGATGAGGCACTGAGAGGTGAGAACCATTTAGCACTGTATTATTAGATGAAAGCAAAATTAGTGTTAATTGATGGTCATAATGAACATACTGCTCATTAGTCTGGGGTTTTTTTTCAGATTATGTATTGGAGCTATTACTAAACTCTGATGCAGAGGAAGAATTTGTGTGTTAAAGTCCCTGGCATCCCAGGGAAAGCTATAAAAATATTATTGTGGCACCCATTTCAGCTTACATCTATTTATTTGCTGTATTTAAAGGGAAATGTCCATGTATAAGTAACACCACAGTGTGTGGAAGCAACCGATTAGTGTTTTTGCAAGGGGATAACATTTTGTTTACTCGCATATTGTTACGTTTATTATATTTTTTCTGGTTGATCCTGCCATCCCACCTGCCAGCACTTTGAATCAAGCACCTCTTGTGGCACATCCCCCAGGCCGCCACGTGACAGTTGACTGCCAGTCTATGCTTGGTCTCATTATAGTACTGGGACTGGTAAATGCATACCAGAGCTATTATTAGCTCTGTCTGTAAGTACTTACAATATACACTGCCACGGCTGCAGCCGGCTCTGACGTCAGCCACAGGAGCATGTGGGATGTGCTGAACTCAAGAAAGCAGATTTCACTTTCAGCTCGAGGATGAGATTTTGATTCCTTGATGCAACAATGTATGAAGCAGATCAGTTCAGGTGATTTTGGATTCCTGACACAAGTCTGACCCAAACAGTGAATGTCCACTAAATGTCAGGGAGGTCTATGCCAGGAGCTGTGCAGACTAAACAATGATGGCTGGGGGCAGCAGTTTATTTCAATCATGACCTCACTCTAGACAAATAGCAACCTTGTTGCATTTTTTGCAAGTAATGTAACCCTTTCACAGCAGGATCTGTGATTTGATTGAAAAAAGTATATTGTCAGTTTCCATGCAGGTTTTGTAAATACCATGAAACATACTAGTAAGATATTTTTTCCCCTAAAAAAGCTAGGGCTCTGCTCTCAATAACCATTACTGTTGAGATATGTTTCCGGGAGAGACACACACACACACACATTTAAACATTTTAAATAATTTACTGCATTTAAAAAAAAAAATGATTGGCACTAAAATGGTAAACACCCCTGGTGGTGAAAGGGTTAATGTGTAGTTATTATGAAAAGGGAGAAAATAACTGCAGAGAATAAGCATCTGGCTGTTACCTATGATCCTCTCAAGAGGGCTCCACTGGCCTCTCTGCCCTCCTTAATACCATCTGCACATAGTGGGTAGAAATGAACTTCTCATCTTGGGTGATTTCGGTATCCCGTGACTTTGGTGACCGCAATTGGGCACCTACTGAAAGGGTGACTCCATCACGTCACCTGTCATTGGGGCGACTGGGGAAGGTGGGCGACCGGATGGGGGGTTGTGAAATAGTGACATCCTGTCGCTACATGCCTATGCGCGCGGGGGGAGTGAGCACACCGAGCGTGGGGTGGGAGGGGACGGAGGGCTTGTAGGGGTTGGCATTGCGGCGACCTGCTGAGCTACTTCCATGGTGTGGTGGGTGGGTTCACGGCCATGTGGGAATGGTGCTGGGTTAGGCTTGGGGCGCAGGTACTTTTGTCGACCCGCCCTAAATTTTATTTTTGCTGCATTTGCATCCCCCGACATGCACCCCCGGAGTTGAGAACCTTAAGTAGAGGGGTGTGGGGCACAGCTCTCTTATAAAACGAAAATCCTAACTCCCCAGTGCTATTTTGTTGTGTGCCAGGAGTACATCGCCGAAATATTTTTTCGTCAATGTGCTGTCACCCTAATGGTGATTGCCCATCGGCGATCACTGTTATCACATAGATCCTGTGATTTCAGCCTCAGCTGGCAGGGTCTCCACTCTAAACCCTTTGAATCCATCATTAGAAAAAAGCAACTTATATCAGATCCCACTTTCCTCTTGTCCAAAGGTGGCGAGGCTCTCTGCTTGCTTGGCTACTATCCAGTAGACCTGGTAGAGTCCAGGTTGCTGGAGGCCTATATTATGCATTAAGTTATCACTCCCCATGTTTTGCCTCTGAAATTCCCTGGTCTCTACTCCCCCCCAAAAAAAAAAACCTTACTCAGTGATCCTTGCATCTTGACTCCATTTCCCTCCTTTCTGAATTATCCCTAATTAACTGGTCCCACATTCTCTCCTCTAACAATGTTGATATGGCACTCAACCTTTTTCAGGTCTGCAGCTCCAACCTACAAAACTGGCTCATACTCACTCACTAAGAGGAGAATCAGACGTACTGCAACCCATTGGCTACACAGTGACCTTCTCTCCCATTTCAAAACTAGGGACAAGCTCTGGGCCAGCTTCAATGTTTTGTCCAATCGAAATGATTGGCTGTCTTATTGTAACCTTAGGAACCAGTGTAAAAAGGCCACCTTCATGGCCAAGAGCCATGTAAGAAACAGTTGATAGCATTGTTTGGAGCTGCTGATAACTTCTGCCTTGAACTCTCAAAGCCTTTGGGGGATAATATCAAAGGCCTTTTCGGGGGTCCCTCCAAGAAGGCACAAAATTACATGCTCATCATTGTGGTCCATTGCAATAGCCCTGAGATAATTGTCAATGCTTTCAATTCCCTGTACTCCAACCTTTCTGCTTACTTCCACTAGCCCATCCCCCACTATCCCACCTAACATACTCTGGGCACTCCTCCCACCCCTTCCCCCCACCCACAACCACCTTCCCTTTCTGTTGAAGTGGTCACTACTAGGGAGAGCTGAACGTTATTCAGTTCCCTTCCGCTGGCTGCTAGCCCCAATCCTGATGAATCAAGCCCAGAATACTGTACTACACCTGAACGTTATTAGTTCCCTTCCTCTGGCTGCTAGCCCCAATCCTGATGAATCAAGCCCAGAATACTGTACTACACCTGGAACGTTATTCAGTTCCCTTCTCTGGCTGCTAGCCCCAATCCTGATGAATCAAGCCCAGAATACTGTACTACACCTGGAACGTTATTCAGTTCCTTCCTCTGGCTGCTAGCCCAATCCTGATGAATCAAGCCCAGAATACTGTACTACACCTGGAACGTTATTCAGTTCCTTCCTCTGGCTGCTAGCCCCAATCCTGATGAATCAAGCCCAGAATACTGTACTACACCTGAAGCGTTATTCAGTTCCTTCCTCTGGCTGCTAGCCCCAATCCTGATGAATCAAGCCCAGAATACTGTACTACACCTGGAACGTTATTCAGTTCCTTCCTCTGGCTGCTAGCCCCAATCCTGATGAATCAAGCCCAGAATACTGTACTACACCTGAACGTTATTCAGTTCCTTCCTCTGGCTGCTAGCCCCAATCCTGATGAATCAAGCCCAGAATACTGTACTACACCTGGAACGTTATTCAGTTCCCTTCCTCTGGCTGCTAGCCCCAATCCTGATGAATCAAGCCCAGAATACTGTACTACACCTGGAACGTTATTCAGTTCCTTCTCTGGCTGCTAGCCCCAATCCTGATGAATCAAGCCCAGAATACTGTACTACACCTGGAACGTTATTCAGTTCCCTTCCTCTGGCTGCTAGCCCCAAGCCTGATGAATCAAGCCCAGAATACTGTACTACACCTGGAACGTTATTCAGTTCCCTTCCTCTGGCTGCTAGCCCCAATCCTGATGAATCAAGCCCAGAATACTGTACTACACCTGGAACGTTATTCAGTTCCCTTCCTCTGGCTGCTAGCCCCAATCCTGATGAATCAAGCCCAGAATACTGTACTACACCTGGAACGTTATTCAGTTCCCTTCCTCTGGCTGCTAGCCCCAATCCTGATGAATCAAGCCCAGAATACTGTACTACACCTGGAACGTTATTCAGTTCCCTTCCTCTGGCTGCTAGCCCCAATCCTGATGAATCAAGCCCAGAATACTGTACTACACCTGAACGTTATTCAGTTCCTCCCTCTGGCTGCTAGCCCCAATCCTGATGAATCAAGCCCAGAATACTGTACTACACCTGGAACGTTATTCAGTTCCCTTCCTCTGGCTGCTAGCCCCAATCCTGATGAATCAAGCCCAGAATACTGTACTACACCTGGAACGTTATTCAGTTCCCTTCCACTGCTGCTAGCCCCAATCCTGATGAATCAAGCCCAGAATACTGTACTACACCTGGAACATTATTCAGTTCCCTTCCCTGGCTGCTAGCCCCAATCCTGATGAATCAAGCCCAGAATACTGTACTACACCTGAACGTTATTCAGTTCCCTCTCTGGCTGCTAGCCCCAATCCTGATGAATCAAGCCCAGAATACTGTACTACACCTGGAACGTTATTCAGTTCCCTTCCTCTGGCTGCTAGCCCCAATCCTGATGAATCAAGCCCAGAATACTGTACTACACCTGGAACGTTATTCAGTTCCCTTCCTCTGGCTGCTAGCCCCAATCCTGATGAATCAAGCCCAGAATACTGTACTACACCTGGAACGTTATTCAGTTCCCTTCCTCTGGCTGCTAGCCCCAATCCTGATGAATCAAGCCCAGAATACTGTACTACACCTGGAACGTTATTCAGTTTCCTCTGGCTGCTAGCCCCAATCCTGATGAATCAAGCCCAGAATACTGTACTACACCTGGAACGTTATTCAGTTCCTCCTCTGGCTGCTAGCCCCAATCCTGATGAATCAAGCCCAGAATACTGTACTACACCTGGACGTTATTCAGTTCCTTCCTCTGGCTGCTAGCCCCAATCCTGATGAATCAAGCCCAGAATACTGTACTACACCTGGAACGTTATTCAGTTCCTTCCTCTGGCTGCTAGCCCCAATCCTGATGAATCAAGCCCAGAATACTGTACTACACCTGGAACGTTATTCAGTTCCCTTCCTCTGGCTGCTAGCCCCAATCCTGATGAATCAAGCCCAGAATACTGTACTACACCTGGAACGTTATTCAGTTCCCTTCCACCGGCTGCTAGCCCCAATCCTGATGAATCAAGCCCAGAATACTGTACTACACCTGGAACGTTATTCAGTTCCCTTCCACCGGCTGCTAGCCCCAGTCCTGATGAATCAAGCCCAGAATACTGTACTACACCTGGAACGTTATTCAGTTCCCTTCCTCTGGCTGCTAGCCCCAATCCTGATGAATCAAGCCCAGAATACTGTACTACACCTGGAACGTTATTCAGTTCCCTTCCACTGGCTGCTAGCCCCAATCCTGATGAATCAAGCCCAGAATACTGTACTACACCTGGAACGTTATTCAGTTCCCTTCCTCTGGCTGCTAGCCCCAATCCTGATGAATCAAGCCCAGAATACTGTACTACACCTGGAACGTTATTCAGTTCCTTCCTCTGGCTGCTAGCCCCAATCCTCATGAATCAAGCCCAGAATACTGTACTACACCTGGAACGTTATTCAGTTCCTTCCTCTGGCTGCTAGCCCCAATCCTGATGAATCAAGCCCAGAATACTGTACTACACCTGGAACGTTATTCAGTTCCTTCCTCTGGCTGCTAGCCCCAATCCTGATGAATCAAGCCCAGAATACTGTACTACACCTGGAACGTTATTCAGTTCCCTTCCTCTGGCTGCTAGCCCCAATCCTGATGAATCAAGCCCAGAATACTGTACTACACCTGGAACATTATTCAGTTCCCTTCCACCGGCTGTTAGCCCCAATCCTGATGAATCAAGTCCAGAATACTGTACTACACCTGGAACATTATTCAGTTCCCTTCCTCTGGCTGCTAGCCCCAATCCTGATGAATCAAGCCCAGAATACTGTACTACACCTGGAACGTTATTCAGTTCCCTTCCTCTGGCTGCTAGCCCCAATCCTGATGAATCAAGCCCAGAATACTATACTACACCTGGAACGTTATTTAGTTCCCTTCCTCTGGCTGCTAGCCCCAATCCTGATGAATCAAGCCCAGAATACTGTACTACACCTGGAACGTTATTCAGTTCCCTTCCACCGGCTGCTAGCCCCAGTCCTGATGAATCAAGCCCAGAATACTGTACTACACCTGGAACGTTATTCAGTTCCCTTCCTCTGGCTGCTAGCCCCAGTCCTGATGAATCAAGCCCAGAATACTGTACTACACCTGAACGTTATTCAGTTCCTTCCACCGCGCTAGCCCCAATCCTGATGAATCAAGCCCAGAATACTGTACTACACCTGGAACGTTATTCAGTTCCCTTCCACCGCTGCTAGCCCCAATCCTGATGAATCAAGCCCAGAATACTGTACTACACCTGGAACGTTATTCAGTTCCTTCCACTGGCTGCTAGCCCCAATCCTGATGAATCAAGCCCAGAATACTGTACTACACCTGGAACGTTATTCAGTTCCTTCCTCTGGCTGCTAGCCCCAATCCTGATGAATCAAGCCCAGAATACTGTACTACACCTGGAACATTATTCAGTTCCCTTCCTCTGGCTGCTAGCCCCAATCCTCATGAATCAAGCCCAGAATACTGTACTACACCTGGAACGTTATTCAGTTCCCTTCCTCTGGCTGCTAGCCCCAATCCTGATGAATCAAGCCCAGAATACTGTACTACACCTGGAAGCCTTGGTTCTGGCATATCCCACATTTTTAATCTCTCTTACATCTGGGTTGATGCCCACTGCTTGGAAAATTACCAAAATCATCCCCATGCCTAAAATAGGTGACCCTTAGCTCCTCTCACAGTATCAAGCCATCACTATACTACCTACTCTCAGCAACAAAAGGGTTGTTTCCATCCAATTAACTGCATATCTACAGGATATTCTTCTCACTCCCTCCCTCCCAGCATGGTTTCCGCAAAGATCATAGCACCTCCACTGCCCTTGTCTAGTTATCCAACAATATTTAAACTACAGCGGACAAAAGCTCTCTCACAGGCATCATGTTCATCGACCATGTTGATTACTCTTTCATGCACTCCAAGTTAACTAGTATTGGTCTATCCTTCCATGCTGCTGCCTGATTCAGCTATTTAGCAGGTAGACAACAGTTTGTCAAATTTTGTGATTCCACCTCCAGTTTAGTATCTATCAACAGTGGTGTTCCTCAGGGCTCAGTTCTACACCCACTTCCATTCTCAGTCTTTATCAGTAACCTCCCCTTCATCCCCACCTCCTGCTCCACTATCATGTACGCTGATGACATAGCCCTCTACTTCAGCTTCCCCCACACTGCCCACATAGAGTAAATTCACAGATTAACCAAGATTTCTGCCAGATACAGAGCTAATCTAGCAAAAACAGTCGTGCCCGCAATACCTCCAAAACCCAAACCATGCTTTTCAGTTTTAAAGTTCGGATGTCTAGCCTGCCGTGATCCCCTGGATATTCACTGCAGTACTGGCTCACAACTCTCCCTTGTGGAGGAATTCAAGTACCTGGGCATTACCCTTCTCTCAGCTCTGGACTTCTCCAAACACATCACCACCACCATCAAATCCGTTAACTCCTGACTAGGTCATGCCTATTGCATCCAGCACTTCCTCGTGACCAAGGCAAGACAACACTATAGCTCTAGGAGTTCTACTTCCCTGCTTACACTATGGCTCACTGAGTTTCTCCCTTTCCTCCAAAAACTGTTATTCAAACATGGGATGTTGCCTACAACCACATCTGCTGTTTCTTTCTGTCTTTTACCCATCTTACTCATCACTGCACTCTCTACTCGGTCCCCTGCTTTACCCATATCTCTGTTCCAGAGTTCTCACCAGTCTTACACTCTCAGACCCTCTGATGCTCCCCTTCTCACCATTCCCAAATATTCCTCCAAAATGGGACAACAGGCCTTCTCCTCCTTTACCCTGAGATACTGGAACCCCCAATCCTGGTCTGCAGCTCATCAACACATCAGTCTTTTAAGGGCAGTGAGGAACACCTCCTCATAACATTTGCTTGCAACTGTACCTTAAAGGGGAACAGTCAGCACCAAGACCTCCATACTCAAGTGTGGGGCTGGTCCCAGTATGCACTTTGTATGCAAAAACTGCTTTTTACTTGCTGCTTACTGTAGTATAGTTGATTGTATCAGACTCATTTTGCTTACTTCTAGGCTAATGTTTTCTGTAACTACAAATCCCAGAATCCCCTGCAGCTGGTATCAGAGCAGGACTGCAGCAGGGAAGGGTCAATAGCCTGTAGTGCATGCTAGAGCTTTTATAAGCTCTGATCAGATGTTTTCTGGCCCTGTTGTTCTCCCAAGGCTAAGTGGAGTCCTCTGTGACTGTACTTAGCACCGGCACAATAGAGGGACAAGCAAACAAAGGTTCAGAGCATATACTGCATATACTGAAACCCTTGAAAAAGCACCCACAGGGGTACGAAATGCTGCTGGGGATAGTTTTTCCTTTTTGCACTGTGGGGTTATCATATTGTTATCCAGTACCTGTTTTTTGGCCTTGTGATTAAATAAACATGTTTTTTTAACTCCATAATTTTGGAGTGATCTAGGTCTGTATCTGAGGGCCCTGTGATAGGTGCGAGGGTCCGGTTGCTCTGTTGATATGTTTTTTACCTGAGCGCACTACCTGTACTGGAGCGGCCAGCTTTCTTTTTTTTCTTTTTTTTTGCCTTATACTGCATAAACTCTATTATGCACTGCAGGCTACTGAATCACCCACTACTGCAGCCCTGCTCTGCTGTCAGATACAGGGGATTCTGGGATTTGTAGTTACAGAAAATGTCAGCCTGAAAGTAAGAAAGATTAGTCTGTTACAACCTACTACAGTGCAGTAAACTGTAAGTAAAAGAAAGCCAACAATAAAGTTCAAATTGGGACCAGCCCTCATTGAAGCTGACCATATGGAGCTCCTAGCGTTGACTGCTCCCATTTAATATACTGTAGCTCTTGCCTTTCAGTTTGTGCAGGTTCATTCTGCTGGCCCTCTGGTGATGTCTGGGTCCTCCCAGATTCTCCCTCTGGTACTGGCCTATCAGCATTTTAATCTTTAGTATATAGCAGTATGATCAGACGTTGGATGCTATGTATATACTGTAAATTATATTCATAATTCTCTTATGTTTCTTATTTGTGCTGTAAATTTTGATTGTAACTTTTCTAATGTTACCTGTATGCCTGCATAGAGTGTGTATTGTAATGTGAATTAATTTTTTCTTCCCTTATGTTTTTGTAACTATGCCTTCTTTTCTACTCTCCGAGGTTGTACCTGAAAGTAAGCATTCAGCTTTTTAGCATACTTCCTCGGTTAACAAAACACAACCAAATAAATAGGGCCTGCTGCTGGCGCAGCAGTAGGGCTTCTGCTTCCAGTGGCGATGACCTGAATTCAGAAACAAGTTCAGAAGCTGGGGGGGGCGGATTGAGCATCTGTTCAACTGCTCTCCTCCTCCTGGGTGGGGTATAGCATGCAGCTGGGACCTTGTATCATCACTAGCAGTGGCTACTGGACAGCAGGCTGAGACCACCAGAATTAGGTGGAGAAGGGGCGGGCACCGGGCTTGCGGCATGTGGGAGTATGTGTCACACCACCATTGGTGTCATTGCACACTGCCCCTTGGGGGGAGAACAGGGAGGAGAGTGCACTGGCAACAGAATGACTCCAGCTGCCCACTGGGCTCTGCGCCCGATGACCCACACCACATAGCCTCTGTGCGACCATAAATTCTGAGGGAAATCAGGGTGACAGGGCTGGGGTGGACGGAGCACAAGAAAGAAACAAGTACTAACTGCAATCAATCAATCACTGAAGCAATCAGTGAATTAAATTCAATTCCGGTTTATTGCAGGAAAACTCCAATGAGCATGCTCATTCACAAAGAGATACTGATTACGTAAAAGGCCGTACATAAACAGGTTTACATAAGGAAGGGTACGTACACTGTATAAAACAATGGAATTCATGCAAATCGATACATGCAGTCATTAACAAGTCTTAGCATTAACATAATGCAATAATGTGACAATCTTCGGCAAAAATACAGAGAAGACATGGGATGCAGAAGAGAAAGGAGCAAAAATGTAAAAGAGGCATGAGAAAGTCTTAAATTGCAGAAAGGAGAGCTTTGGAATAGAGTAGAGGACTGGGAAAGCTAATAGGTCAACACTTGCAGTGGGGGAGGACAGAGTAACTAAGCTAGAGAGAGCTGAGAGGACGATTACGGAGTGAACCAGAGAGAGAAGAATGAGGAGGGCTGGAGGCGGGAAGACAGAGATGGAATGATTAGGGGGCCGAAAGTGGCCTGGGAGGGAGGAGTGGACAGAGCGAAGGAGGGAGGGGAGGAGAGGGAGGAGGTGAGAGCAGAGCGAGAGGGGAAGGTGGAGGGGGGAGGTAGGGATGCTAATACGAGGAAACAGAAGAGGGTAGGAGGGTGTACAGCAAGAGAAAGGTAAAGAGGAAAGTAGGGGGAGGAAGGAGAGGATGGAGAGAGAATAAAAGCAGAAATAGAATGATTGGGGGGGGCAAGTGATGGCCTGAGGAGAAAGAGTGGGCAGAACGAAGGGGAGGGGGAGGGGGAGGAGGAGGAGAGGGAGGAGGGGAGAGCAGAGTGGGGGGAGATGGAGGGTAGAGATGGTAGAGATGCTAATATAAGAACACAGAAGATGGAAATAGGGCAGGCAGAAATTGTGAGGGCTAAGCCCTCTGGCAGTTACAAGCTACCGTGAAATGCTTAGAGGCTAGTGACTTAAAGGAAAGCAGTCAAAAGCGTCTTTTTTTTTCTTGCCCTGGAAAGTAGTTTAATAATGAAAAGTCCACTACCCGGAAGTATGTTGGACTATGGGCCGGTTCCATTAACTGTAAAGGTGCGGCGCCGCACCATGCGCTTCAATACAAATGCAATGTAAGTACGTGTAGGATGGTTTTATTAATGTAGCTTGAACGCTTATACAACATACAACATTTGTCGTTCCTCACACTGTCCCAAGAGGGGACCAGAGTGCTTTTGAGGTACTACAGAGTTCAGTTATGGTGCAGAGGAACCCCTCAGAGATGCCATAGGGACATGGTCCTCACTGACTAATGGTACCTTAGGTAATATAGTAATGACCCCCCCATAAAGAGATGGAAGGAGCCACTGGAGAAGGAGGGTGGATGGTGGAGCAAAGAAATTTGTAACATGGGGAAGAAAAAGGGTTACGGATGATTGGACAAACAGCATCAGGTGTCCTTAGTGTGGCCATACATTAATTCTCAATTAATGTATGCCCACGCTGGAATTAATGTATGGTGTAGTTCTCAGTTTAGCCACCACACGCTGGATTTCTGTGCTGCAATTGCTACTGTAGTGAGTAGAGCTAGTCACTCACATGTATCTGTAACCCTTTCTTTCCCATCTTACAAGCTACATTTACAGCAGATTAGATAAACCACCAGCACGACCGCTCCTACCAAATGACCACGACTTGAAACCCGCACTCAGAAACTTCAGCTAAATACCAGTACTGCTACTGATCAAACTTTCACTCTGCAATTGTATTCTGAAGTACCCTGTCCTCCAAATATCATACCTGAAAACCCATCCTGCCCGTTACATCAACAACTAAATAGTGGAGCTCAGAAACCATCCCATCACATACCTTCTGTCGCTTTTTTTCTGTGATCAGTCACTTACTGTCTGTGTGAGTAACTAACGTCCAAGCTATGGAGCGCATTCCATTTTCTGCAAACATTAACGACCCAGCTAAATTGTTAAATCTCAGTAAAATCCACAACCTGCCACCGCTAACTGTAACTATTGTAAAAAGAGAACTCTTGGTAAAAAATACACGCTATCCCAATGTAATCCATAATGCCACAGCCAGAGCTCTCATCACAGCAGCGTATTTTGCAACGGACATATGTTGTGATGAACAGGGAAAACGAAGTAACACTGCAGAAACTTTTCAAACCAGAATCTGACGAGCCCACTTCACAACGAGTCACCATTGCACCCCATGCAGACACCGGAGATAAAAAATAATATTTTGTAAATATTGTGGGCAAAAAAAATAATTCAGAATCTAAGATGTAATGACTCTGTGATGTATTCATATTCCTTGCAGCACAATAAACCAGGATGTGTAGCAGCGCTGCATAACATGACAAAAGTAAGATATTAAAATGTGTAACATGGGAAAGAAAACAAGTCAAAAGGGAGCTGAATCCTTTTTCTTCCCCTTGCTACAAGTGAATTATCCCACTCCAGCTCGTAGGTCTCTCAGGGATTAATGTATGGCTGGGTGGTTGGAACCACTCGGCCTTCGGCCTTGTGGTCCAAACCCCCACCGCCAGCCATACATTAATCTCTGAGAGACCCACACTCTGTCATGGGTGAATCCTTACGTGTGTCTGAGGAAAGCTGGAGCATGCTGTTTAAATAGCGCTCTGAAAGAGCAGGGCCTATGGCCTGCTACACCACTGAAACACAACCATAACCTGCATTGGGAGGGAAATACTAATCTTTAAAGAAATTTCAAATGACTTTTTTTTAAGACCTTAAACCTCTATCATGCATGCTTGCCTAATACAGGGCTTGGAGGGCATCTCATTTTCTGGTGGCTGTTTCAGAGTAGGCCCAGTCCCCAGTTATTTTTCGTCCAAGCAAAGGCCCTGTACGCAGCAGGCTAATTAAAACGTTTTAAGGTGCTTAAAATGTTTTAACTAGCACAAACACGGTGCCCATCCACATTTAAACATGGCTTAAAACCGTGTTAGGAAACCGTTCTTAAACCCTGCCGGGAGCTAGTCTCAAGTCCGTTTTTAAAAACAGTTTCAAGGAGGAAAACATGTTACCCTGTGGTGTGGATGGGTGTGCGATTCTCAGTCCATTACGGTGCCATGATGAGAGCTTTGGTCCTCCAGTCTTAGCAGAAAGTTCCTGCTGAGCAATCCCATAGTGCAGCTGCAGTAAGGCTGTAAAGTGTTGACATACAACAGAGCGGCTAGCAACGGGAAATTAAAGTGCTCGCGGAGGTTGACAGACGAACTGTCTGCAGCAGTTACCAGGATTTACTGCATTTTAACCAGACACAATCAGCCTGTGTGGTGAATACTCATTCATTCATTAATTAGTGCTCGTGCTTCCCCACATAGTGCCCTTCCAGCTGATTATAGCGCGACTGTGGTATTTCATAATGAGTGACTGTTCTGCAAGCTGGACAGAGGATGCCACTAAACTCCTAATTGAATACTGGTTCCAGGAGTGGGTTCAGAAGGAGTTGGCCAACTATCACAGAAACACCAAGATTTATCAGAAAATCGCAGACTTCCTATTAGAGCAAGGCATAGAAAGGACTGCAAAGCAGTGCAGGGAAAAGATAAAGCAGCTAAAAGTGAAATACCATAAAGTTAAAGACAACAACAGGTAATTTGGTGGCAAGAGGATCATCTGCCCATTCTTTGACGAACTGGATAGAATTCTTGGTACTTGGCCAACCTCAAACCCTGCATTTGTCCTTGAGGGAGCGTCTGTTGAGCCACCATGTCCACCTATTGAAGAAGAGTACCCAGATCCAGAACCCCTGCAGTCGGGTACATGCAATGTGATATCACACACGTAACCCATTACTCGTGAGCACTGTAGTCCCTCCACCCACATCCTGCCGTCACAGACGTGTGTGTGCAATGCATCGTTACTGTGGTGGAATCCGCAGACATGATGTTGTGCATTCCTTTGTCAGCACGAACTCTTCTCCACACCTACACATGCTGCCTTTGACGACATAACAGAGTTCTATTGTCGCTGTGTCTGGTGACAGTGGGGAGTACACAGAAAGCATCTCCACATGGAACTGAATTGCCTGGCACTTATCATACAGCTGTCATCAGACATATTTACATGAATTTACATTACAAAATGTGATTTGTTTTGTAGACCATGTGGGTTGCCAGGACTCTTCAGTGGAAGAGTCTTCTACTACCATCCATGACCCATCTGATGATACCCTAGATGCATTAGAAGAAGAAGAACCTGGATGCAGCCATGCAGCACCACCATCAGCTGTGTCGTCTGGGAAGAGAACCTGCAGCACTGAGCCTCTTTTCAATCTACGAAAGAAAAAGAGACTGACAAAAATGCATGAGATAGTTGAGTCAGTGTTTGAACCAACATGTAAAATGTTGATTGAGCAGTACAATCAGTTGCTGCAACAAGAGAAAGAAAGGGCTAGGGAAGATAGAGAGATGGAGGAACGGCTAAGAACACAGGAGATGGAACATACTGAATCATTGTTGCATAGCATTATGGCAATGTTTGCACCTCTGGTTGCACAGCGACCAATGCATATGCAAGTTGCAGCTGCCACGGTCCATGCCAATGCCATGCAATCACTATCCCTTTTCACTGTAATGATCTCGGGAAATACTTCTGCTGGCCATCCTTTTAACACTAGAGGGGTACTGTGTCAGCAACCGAATGTCATGCAGGACAGTCAACCTGTCAACAATAATATGACTCCCACACATGAAAATGTTGGTTATGTGGGCCGTACTGTTTCCCAACATACTGCTACTGATGAATGTAGACCAAACAGTACTCGTGTGCAGTCATACAGTGAGCAACTGAATTCTGATGATTTCACACGGACAAGTCTGTGACATATCAACTGTTATGTTGCATAAAACAGCAAAGACAGTGTGTGCAACTGATGAGCAGATCCTTGTTGTGTTTCACATGCTTGATGTGTGCTTCACATGTACACACATGTTATATTTCTGTTTGCCATTTCACGGACCTGACAGTGTTTTGCCTTACCCCTCACCAGGTTCACCTGGCTCCATTCATTATAGGTTACAGCACCACTTGTCATTTGCCATGTGGCACTGTTTGTTATGGCCAATAAACACGTGTGTCACTTGTGAAAATGAAATGCATCATTATTTGTTTGTGGTGCTGTTGTCAAAGGCACAGTTTCACATGATCAATAATAGGAGTTCATGATTTAAAAAACAGTTTAAAGACAGAAAACTTGCAACAAACTTTAATGCTGTCACATAACATCAAAACTGCTAAGAATTGTTACAATTTATTTATTTCAATCTAGGATTACAATACCTTTGAGCCGAGGCTCTTTTACAAAGGTTTCATGTCAGCGTGTGCAACAGTCATCATTTTTAGTTACAAACATATAGTCATTGACTTACAGACATGTAATAACCAGTACAAAGACTTGAGCTATGAGCAAGACAAGGGAAGGGGGTGGAGTGAGGGTAGGAGAACGAGGGGGAAAGGAGGTGCAGGCTGTAGGGGGAGTACGGGAGGTGGTTGGAGGTGCGGGCAGGAGTGGAGATATGGGGGGGGAGGTGGGCGAGGCCGGGAGATGGTGCAGTCAGGGGGCCTTGTCGGGGGAATATGACAGGTAAGGTGCTAGGGGTGCAAAGACTGATTGTAAGTGCTGGGTGCTGGGGCATGTGCAGCTGGAACGGTGAAAATGTTAAGATGGGCAATCACAGGATACAAGCAGTGAGAGACGCAGCTTGGACCTGAAGAAGCTGAGTGTTGGAGTGGTCACTATGTCACTGCCAAGAGAGTTGAGCCAGTTGGATGCCCGATAGGCAAATGATCTTTATCCTTATGTCGTGCGACATCATGGGATATGTAGTAGATGGGAATTGGATCGCCTTGTAGTGACGTTCCTATGTCTAGGCTTAAGGAGGGCACAGACACCAGGTGGGGCAAGCCCCATTATAATTTTCTTGGCCGTGATGCAGGTTTGGTATTTTATGCGTTTGTCCAGTTGAAGCCATCCAGATTGGGAATAAAGGTCACATGTGGGTACGGTGATGTGAGCCAGAAGAAGAAGGCCCGCTGAAGTTTATTTTGTAATTGGATTGGATCAGGGTCCGAGGTGAGGATCACAGCATTGTCGGCATAGAGAATAATTTGTTCTGGGCAGCTGTCCGGTAGTGAGTTTAAGAATAGACTGAAGAGGAGGGGCCCCAGAATGGAGCCCTGGGGGACTCCCGAGCGGACTGGTCTAGAGTCCGAGAGTGTATCAGCGATTCTTACTGTTTGGGACCGTTCTTCAAGGTAGCTCTTAAACCAGCCAATGGAGTCAGTTGAAATCAATTTAATAATATGAAAATGGTCACTATTGTTGAAATAATGAAATGCTACTTGCACAAAACTATCTTCAGTACTGTTGTTCCTTTGTATTGTTAAACAGTCATTTTTTTTATTGAACGTTACATATTTTTAAAGACCATCTTAAGTGTCAGTCATGAATTAAATATACACAGTTCATAACAGGTTTTTAATCTACTACTTGCAGAAATACAACTTTGCATTGAAGTACTGTTGTTCCCTTTCATGGGACAACAACATTTGTTATAGAACAGTAACAATGTTTGTTTGCCAATAAAAGTAAATATTTTTAAAGAAACAAACTGCTTCGTACTTTCTACTATATATATCATAACTGCATTATGAGCACACATTACAAATATTGGCTGTGTGACACAGAATCATCAAGGTTACTATTGGGGCACGGCACTTATTACCTTACTGCATGTACTACAGTGTGAGTAAACATGACATTAGCCACCTCAGCAATATGTTACTGCACATGTGGCATTGTAACAAAATAAGCACACAGGGCATCACGGATCAAGATTGCTTGTCTTGTTTGAGATGCAGCTGTTGCATCATATGCCTGACGATGTTCAATGTCGGGTTGAGGAACAACACCACCATCTGTGTCAGCCAACCACCCCGAGTCGAACAACTCCCCCTTACTCTCACATATATTGTGCAGCAGGCAGCAATAATGTATGGAATGTTCTCCAGGCTGAACTCGCTTCTTTTTAGCAGACAACGCCATCTGCCTTTCTGTCTCCCAAAGGCGCCTTCAACAACCATACGTGTCTTACTCAGCCTGTAATTAAAGTTCCTCTTATCGGGGTCTGTATAATCAGCATATGGCTTCATAAGCCATGGTAGGAGGGGATATGCAGGATCGCCCAGAATCAAAGCAGGCACCATCACACCATTTATTTCCCGATCACTGTCTGGAAAAACATCTCCACGCTGCCCTCTACAATACAGGTCGCTGTTTTTAAGTACTCTGGCATCATGAACTTTACCAGGCCAACCAACATTTATGTCAATGAATCTGTAACGGTAATCAACAACCGCCTGCATCACCACGGAATAGTAGCACTTCCGGTTGTAATATTCTGTTGCATTACCAGGTGGGCATAAAATGAGAAAATGAGTGCCATCAACAGCACCGACGCATTGGGAAAACCCCCATTCTCTATCAAAACCTGCCATTATTTCATCTAGGTTTTGAATGACAATCACTTTGGGTAGGAGTACTTGCACAATGGCACAACACACTTCACTTATGATCTCACCCACGGTGGAGCTTCCGACCCCGAACAGATGTTGGAGTGTATGGTACTCAACATTT
Source organism: Neoceratodus forsteri (assembly GCA_016271365.2). Lineage (NCBI taxonomy): Eukaryota > Metazoa > Chordata > Ceratodontiformes > Ceratodontidae > Neoceratodus > Neoceratodus forsteri. The sequence continues at coordinate 1,475,759,134 of CM057453.1, read as the reverse complement.
GTTGCTAGCCGCCATAGGGTGATCCCAGCATGCTTATTAACTGACACTGCTTGACGAAATCTTGTATTGCTACGTGCAGTGTAAGGCGACAGCTCATCACATAGCAATGTGAAATCCACTGCTCATCATCCCAATGGGTCAAGACAACATCATTCCACCAAGATGAGGAACGATCCTCACACCCATACACGCCTATGTAGGGAATTTGAGACATACCCAGCAGTCAGAATACTCTGCATGACAGCTAGAGATTTAATAATGTGCTGCCGTCTCATTCTGGAACATGCTGTGCTAAGCAATGATCTCTGCCTCATCTCATAAGTTCTCCTCTCGAGACCAAGTGCTGACAGAGTCTGACGAGCTGCCAGCAAGCATAATATCAGAGTATACATGTCCCCTCTGCAGAACTCCATGTCTAAACAAATGATCACCAAGGTGACACTAGATGTGGATCATGTGACCCGGTCAACTGCTTGCTGGGACAGGCTGTCACAATTTATAACATTCAGCAGTTTTTGGCCATTAACGCTGTAGCACTAATTGTCACCCACTACTGACGTGCTACACAATGCATTATGAAACACTTCCTGAACGGCAATTCGCGTCGCTTGTTTTCAATATTGCCGAGATGCAGGCTGGGAGTAACAGAAATGCATCCTGGGTTCAATGCCACAACAGAAGCATGCTACAATCGCAGAGGATTACCGGTTTAAAACATTACTCGCTGCTAATGCAGACAGGAGACCACCGTGTTATAAGCGAGTTCAAACTCGGTGAAAAATAATGTGGATGGGCTGTTGTGGTAAGTTTGAAAACGTTTTTAAAACGTTTTTTAAACTGGTGCAAATCTTCAGCTCTAATCTGTACAGGGCCTCTGTGGCACAAGGGATATTGGCAATGCCCCAATAACTCTACCATCATTGTTTGACCACCACTGCTGCCTTGCCCCACCAGCGTTCAGGATGTGCACCAGGGTCTGGTGCAAGGTAGCATGGTGCGCTACCATGGACACTATTGGAGCGCCCCCTTCTGTCTGTATTTGGTGGTTGTCTAGGTGGAAGTTAGAGACTGGGGAAAACAAAAAAATCACCTGAGTATGCCGGCTCTGCTTATGGCAAATTACTAAATACTTGGACACAGAAAGCTGCACGTCATTGTGTACATAAAACAGAAAGACCACACGTTGGTCTCTGTGATAAAAATACTTTATTTAGTAAAAAAAAGTATAGGATCTGCATTATTTAAAAAACAGTCAGCAGAGACCCCAGGAAATTTCCCAAGGGGCAATTTCATTGGGTCTCTGCAGCCATTTTTTTCTTTTTTTGTATGATCGTATTTATCACCCCCCCATGCACCTGACCGGTCTTCCCTTCAGGCCTGCACATGGATTGCCCCACCCGGTGCTCCCGATCCCACCACTACACATTGCAGCCAGCCCAGGTATCCCCTACATATCCCTTCATCTGGAGGGTCCCCTACCTTTGTAGGGGATGAGCCTTTCCAGCCATATCCAACGACCCTGGGATCTGCTGAGGTGGCTGATAGAGGTCCGGGAGCCCAAGAGTGAGGATCTGGGGGAGGTCATCATCATCTGATCGGCCAGGACACCATTTTCTGTGTTTTTCCTCTAAGGATAGATGTGCCATGACGTCTAGGCTGGCGCCGACGCGGTGTCTCTCCTCACAAATGGGTCGGTCGTCAGTACTGAACCCCAGCTCCGCCAGGGCCAGCAGACACCGAGCCACATCCCTCCTCCCCAGAGAAGACGAGCTGTCAGTGGACGCCCCTCCTTCTCCCCCAGCCAGCCCCTCCAGCAATCCGAGTCCGCTCTCAATTCCTGTCACCGCGCCGAGGCGGAAATCCAACCACTGCGCCTACGGGCCGACTGCTGACAGTTTTTAATAAAATATCTCCTATTTGATTACTAAATGATTTTATTTATTTGTAATTTTTGACCAGGAAAGGCACACTGAGCTGTGCTAGCTTGTTTCCCAGTGAATCCTGAGAGGTGAGTTTCATAGATCTATTTCATTGCTGGGGGAATGCTGACCATGACACTGAAGAAACTCTCCTACTGTTCTTTAATAAGTGCCATGGGATCTTATGTTTCACCTAGACAATGACCAGAGATGGACAGACGTGGCCTTGATTTTATGTGTCATCTGAAGGACAGCACCCCAAAAGCATCCCCCTTGTACTGCACACTACAGTATCAGTTATGGGTATTACCACAAGTACCTGGTGTGGGGCTAGAACCCATGACCATCTGTTCTTCTGGCTTTGGAGGTGAATGTGCTACCTATTAACCCCTGACAAGTAAAGTATTTTGCACTGAGGAGACTAATGTGTGGTATTTCTGCAGTGGTACCCAGCTTTCTGTGTCCAAGGAAGTAAGAGACCCAGGGCCCGATTCACAAAGCTTCCAGCAAGGGGCTTGCGCGAAAAAGAATGGCACAAGGTGCACCTTGCACCAAAATATATGCCAAGCGTGATTCTCATAGGCAGTCTGCATCAAATGCAGGCTGCCTGTCCCAAACGGTGCCTGCGCTACCCCTGCGCCTAAACATGGGCTGCGACCTGGCGTTAGGGGGCTTGTGGCAGACACAAACTGCCACAGCCCCTAAATGGGATTCACAGAGCTGCTCCAGAAGACAACTTTCTAAGTACTCTTAGACCAGCCAATGCTGGTCTAATGGTACTTAGAACAAAATCCTCTGGAGACATGTAGCCCGTTGGGGCACTGTGCCATGGGCACCCAACACACACACCCAGCCCTGACATGCCCATCATGTTGTTATGACATTTAAACAACCCTGGTGGTCTAGTGGATCCTCCCTCTGTCCCAATATGCCTGTTACCCCATTTAAATGTATATTGCACCCTGGCGGTCTACCAGTCCCCCCTGCCCTGATATGGCCGGTATATGCTGTCATATCCATATAATACCCTAGTGATCTAGTGGTCCGACCCCCACCACACCCTGGCATGTAGTGCCCACCCTGCCCCGGTGCCAGAACACCCCTCCACTCACCACCTCAGCTGGCGCTGACTGAACTATCATTGAGCACATGTATTATAATACAGTACACTCAATGTGCATGTACTGTATTAAAATACTAGCGCATAATTGACGGGTCAGGCGGTGCTGGCTGCGGTGGTGAGTGGAGGAGTGTTCCAGTGCCAGCTTGGGGTATGGGTTGGGAGAAGGAGGGGTAGGCACTACATGCCAGGATGTGTGTGGGGTGGGGGGGCCACTAGATCACCAGGGTTCTATATGGATTCAACAGCGAATACTGGCCATATTGGGGTGGGGGAAGGGACCACTAGACCACTAGGGTGCACTTTTAATTTTGATGGAGTGACGGGCATATGGGACTGCTAGATCACCATCTATGGGGAACAAGGCTTCTTGCCCTGTCCACTGGAGCTTCTGCCGAACCTCTCCCATGCACTGGGCATTTGTCGCGTGGGAGAGGTTGCCGCAAGTGTGGGCACTTAGGTGCTGGGACCCGTCCTGTACCAGAATCTGGTGCAGGACCCCTGGTGCACGGAGCTTCAGTGCAAGCTGCTGTTTGCCGCAGCTTGCGCCAGACGCAGCCCCCTTCAAGAATCGGGCCCCCAATGTGCTATTTAAAAAGAGCATGGGGTTATTCTGGTACAGTGGCCTAAATACCATCACAGTATAAAAATCTGTTCTAGTGTAGTTGTCCATGTCTGTGCCTGGAGATGTCATGGAGCACAGCTGTTCCACTAATTTGCCCCACCAGTATTGCATTAATGGTATTTACTCACCTGGTAAAGGTGATTATTTGAGTACCCTTTATAGCACTCTGCAGCCAGAAACCATTGGGGGTTGCTCCCTTCCACCATGCTCCTGATATCGTGTGGTCTCGGTGGGCAAATAAAATGGTATTCACCATCCATCTTATAGGTTGATGCATGAGCCAGTTAAAATCAAGCTGGCTGAGGAGAGTCCCCTTGTCCTAACTTAGAATCTCCAGTATGAGTCTTCCTTAGCAATTAGAGATATAATAACAAGACAAAAAGGCAAGACAAGTACAGAGAAGAATAAACGTATCCACTTTCACATGTGGTCCTCGCTGGTTAATACCTGGTAGTCCTGTTCTGCATCTATTCTCGATCTATCAAGACAAAACCTCTGGAAACAGTGCTTGGAATTATGTTCACTTTTATTACTAAAAAAAAGAAAAAAACAGTAAAGGTTAAATCATTTCAACTATTAAATGTAACATCATGTTTTACACTCAATGTTCCTTCATATCGTGATAATGTCCTCATGTCATACCGAGTTATGAATGTTCCCTTAGCATGACAAAATTATCTGCTGCAATGGGTGGGTCTGAGGAATACTATAAAGGGTACTCAAATAATCACCTTTGCCTGGTGAGTAAATACCATTATATTTCATACCCTTTATGGTATTCCACAGCCAGAAACCATTGGGACCTTAGTAGCAGTGTGCTTACCTTATGTTCTTCAGGGTGGGTAATAAGGCAGATTATTTGAAAGTCATCTATGCTGGGTGCCCTCACTTATCACTGCTCTAGCAAAGGAGGCTGTCTCGGTGGATACCATGTCCAACTGGTAATGCCTTGTAAAGGTGTGACTTGATCACCAAGTGGCTGCTGAACAGATATCTGCAACAGAAACATGGCCCCTCTCCGCCCAGGATGTTGCCACCGCATGGGTAGAGTGTGGTTTGATTGCTTGAGTTGGTTCCTGACCTTTTAGCCACTTAGCAACTGTGTCCTTAGAGGCTGCCTGCCCCACCTTCTTACTCATAGTCAGAATGAATAGTCTGTCTGTCTTATGTGTGTTTTCAGTTTTCGTGAGAAAAAGTCTCAGTTGTTGGCTGACATCTAAGGGGTGTGGGGTCCCTGTGGTGATTCCCCGACCCATATGTAAATCGGGTAATTGGACCTCTTGTTCCATATGATATGGAGTGAATACTTTGGGTAGAAATTAGGGAACTGTTCTGAGGGTCACTGTCATTATGGAATGTTAAGAATGGTTCCCTGCATGATAGTACTTGCAATTCCCCTGTTCTTCTGGCTGAGCAGATCGCTACCAGAAAAGCTGTTTTTAGAGTACACCAATACAGTGAGTCCTGTTGGAAATGGGGACCCTGAAGTGCCTCTAATACTGTATTCAATTGCCATGGAGCACAGATTGGTCAGACCCTTGGAGATGACATTGTAATTGCCTTGAGTAATCTGACTACGTCAGGGTGTGACCCAACGGTCCCTACCCCTGGTAGTGGACCCCTTATAGAAGAAATTGTGAACGTCTGTACTTTGAGTGAGGATGAGCTAAGGCCCTTACTCACTCCATCCATCAATCAGGAAGTCCAGAATTTGTGGAAGGCCAGCCACTGATGGGAAGTTCCTTTCTCTACACACCATTTTCAGAAAATTTGCCATTGTCTGTGGTATGTTAGGGTGGTGGATTGACTTCTTGACTGTCATAGATGGTCCACTACTCGAGTGTGATAACCCAGGCTCAACAATCTGTTCCTTTCAGTAACCAAGCCATCGACCTCATTGTCAATGGGTTCGGATGTAGATGTAGAATCGGACCCTGGCTAAGTAGGTCCAGCCAACTGGGTAATGGTAGCAGACAGCCGATTGTCATTGCTTGGATTAGTGAGTACCATGGTCTCCTAGGCCAGTTCAGTGCTACCAGTACTACTGTTGCCCCTGTGATCCATATTTTGTGTAAACTTTGTTGATCATTGTGGTTGGTGGAAATACATAGGCCCATTTGAATTTCCAAGGTGCAGAGAGGGTGTCCACTTCCTGTGCTCTCTGGTCTGAGAATCTGGAGTGGAAATTTGGCAGTTAGAGTGTTGTGCTGGGAGGCCATGAGGGCCACTTGTGAAGGTCCCCATCTCTTTTGTATTCTTTGAAAAACTCTCGCATTGAGATTCCACTCCGATTGATTTATGGTCACTCTGCTCAGCCAATCTGCCTGTGTTGGCTGTGCCGTTAGACAAATTGCTGTGATCGAAGAATAGAATTTGCTCTGCCCAATGTAGTAACCTGAGTTCTTCTGCAATCATGGCCTTGCTGTATGTGACCCCCTGTTTGTTCAGGTATGCCACCGTCACCTGGTTGTCACACTTCACCAGGATTGCTCGATTGGAAATAAGTGGTTTGAAGAATACCAGTGCTAATCGTACTGCTCACATTTCCAGAATGTTGATTGGGAGGGTTGACTCCCTCTGTGATCACAGTCCCTGGGTGACGTGATTCAAGTAAGTTGCCCCCAGCCCTTCAGGCTCACATCTGTGGTGATGACTGTATTGCAGGGTCGTGCTAAAGTGTAGCCTCGCGTTAGATTCTTTTCGTAAGTCCATCCCTGCAGTCTGTTCAGAACTTTTATCAGTGGTGTTATCCGTGTTCTGAAGTTTTGAGTTGTCTGATCCCAAGTGTCTAGCAGATATTTCTGTAGTAATCTCATGTGTAGTCTGGCCCAAAGTACCATGTCTATCAGGGCTGCCATGATTCCTAGAATTTGTAGATAGTCCCATACGGCTCTGCTTGTTTTTTGTATGATTCCGCTGACCAATGTGCGGATGTTGTGGATTTTGTCCTCTGTCTGGGATACTCTGTTGAGGTGAGTGTGTATCATTGCCCCTAAGTGGGTTAGTAATTGCGAGGGTGTTAACTGGCTTTTTGCCTTGTTGATGACCCATCCATGTTCCTGAAAGCAATTTACCACTAGGTTTGTGTTGTACTGTGCCTTTTCTACTGTCCTTGCCCATAGCAGCCAGTCGTCCAGGTACGATATGACATGGACACCCTTCTTCCTCAGATGTGCTGCCAGGATGACCAATGTCTTGGTAAACACCCTGGGTGCAGATGCTAGGCCAAAAGGTAGGCAGGTATACTGATAGTGTCTCCCCCCACCCCATATTGAAACGAAGGTACTTGTAGTGAGACGGTCATATTGATACATGCAGGTAGGCGTCCTTCAAGTCTATTGACATGAGATAGTCCCCTGGTTGAATGGCTAGTAATGTCAACTGTAGTGTCTACATTTTGAACTTCTTGTATACTACGAACTTGTTTAGGTATTTTAGGTCTAGTACTGGGCACATTCCACCCCATTTTCTTCAGTGCTACAAAGAACAAAGAGTAAACTCCTGTGTCTCTCTCCTCTCTTGGGACTAGTGAAATAGCCCATTTTGTAACAAGTCCTCTATGGCAAGGTTTATCGCTTGTGTCTTTTCAGGCACTTGGGGATAGTTGAGACAAATGGCCTGTGGGGATCAATTTGCCGCTGAGCTCGATGGCATAGCCCAGTGTTACCACCTCCCTCATCCATTTATCTGATGTTTGAGCCCATTGAGTTGCAAACTTCTGCAGTCTCCCTGTGATTTGTGGATGGTTTGCTTGGGCCTGCATCTCACTCTCTTCATTGCTTCTTTCCTTGCTGCTTGAAGTTTGGCTTGTAACCTCCATTGCCATATGTTCGGCCAGCGTGCCTTGTTTTGTTGCCATATGCTTTGTGCTGGAACTTGGGCTTCTGGTTCCATTATCTGGTGCTTTGTGAATTGAAGTTCTGAGTCCTGGGCTTAAAGGGCTTTATCTTTGAACAAAAAGGCCTGTCATAGGGTAGGTAGACATCTTTGTCCCCTTGCGCTTGTCCCCCTCGGTTTTTAGGTAAGGTGTTAGGCCTTCGCAAAATAAGGTGCCTTCCTTAACTGGTAGTTTCATTAGTGCACTCTTGGATTCGTTGTCTGCTTGCCACAACTTTAGCCATAATGCCTTCCTTGCTCTGTTTGCCAGAACTGTCATTCGTGTTCCAAACCTCAGGACATCTGATGAAGTATCCATTATATACTTCTGCTTGCATCGCGCATTCAACTGCATCCGCTTTTGATGAGTACTCTGGGATATCTTCGGTCAGGATTTCAACCCACCCAAATGGAGTGCTGCTCATGAACCAAACCTCCTGTATCGGCTGAACATAGCATACTTGATGCCTCGTGGATTTTCTTGAGATGTTCTTCTATTTTCTTGTCCATCGGATCCTTGAGTGCCGCTGTACTCTCAATTGGGATAGTGGTGCCCTTAGATAATTCTGAGACTGGTTGTTCCACTTTCGGGGCTTTTACCCATCACTCACTTCTTGCCTGAGCCAATAGGTACCAGTTATTTACCATGCTTTTCTCAGGTAATCTGGTAGGTTTGGACGCATTGTACTCCTTAATAAGAATTGTCTCGATGGTCTTACAGGTGGAAAAATGTACCCTCTCTTCTGGGTGACCCATAGATAAGAGTGGGTCTTCAGATGTGGAGGGCTTCTCAGGTTTCTCAGCAATTTTCAGAGCTGACCTCACCATCCTAATCAGTTCCTCAATATTTTTGCCGTGACACATTCTGTTAGATGTGTTAATTACTTCTTCATCCGACTTTGTCGGAGTCTCGGTGGTAGTACTGTTGGTCTCCTGTCTGGGTCTTTTTCATGTGAGGTTCTCCTCCTGCCTGTTTGGTCTGTTAGGAACGGGTAATGGGTTGCTGGACTTAAAGGTTTCCAGTAGTTGGAATAATAGCTGTGCTTGACTGGCATCTAGTGCCAGAGGGGCTGTTGGGGGAGGGGCGGTATTAGTGTCTGAATTCTGTTCATTCATGTCCCTAGAGCCCCCTTGCTCCATTAGTGCACAAACTGCACAGGTGGTATCTCCCTCGTCCACCTCTGAGAAAAGGATCCCACATTCCCCGCATTTCCCATTATGCCAATTTTATTCTTTGATCTGTGGAGTTGAGCTAAAAAGAATTGAATCAGGTAAGGGTTCTCCTTTTTAGATTGCCACATAGTTCATAATCTGTGTTTGATGTTATATCCCATTAACTTTAATCAGATTCCCCTCCTGCGTAGTGTTGCTGGGATCCCCTGATGTCCATATAGTTGCCTTATAAGTATTTCCATTGTTTCCTATGGAATCATTAGGGATTAGTCCCAGGCAAGATGGCCATCACAACTCTTGCAAGAGGGGATGAAATTTGGGACAGCTGTATTCATAAATCTGTGGACCCAGCCAAGATGTCCACCGTGATCTCGCAAGAGTTGCTCGCGAGATCTGCAAGTGCTATATGCACTGAAGGGTGCTCCCAGTCTCGCGGGAGCTGTGGGGCATACTGGGAGTATCTGGCAGGATAAGAAGAAGGTAGCATGGCTTCCAGGAATCTCAGTGGGTAGGGATCTTGTTATTTTATTGCCCACCGAGACCACAAGATATCAGGAGTGTGGTGGAAGGGAGCGACCCCCAATGGTTTCTGGCTGCAGAGTACTATAAAGGGTATGAAATATAGTTGGTCTGTAAAGCATTTTAAGAAACTTTGTACATGAAAGATGGTATAGAAAACCAAATTACATTGTATTTTTCAAACTGAGAAGGGAACTGGATTCAGATTTTGAGATTGCAGTTAAAATTCAGTTCAAGTTGCTTCCACTAAGAATGATCTGCTGAAACTGATGTGCAAGTAAATCCTGTCCTTGAGAAATTATCAGGAAGATAAGGGCATATTTCAGTGAAAAGCAGGCCAGACATTCTGTATCATACTTTGATTTATAAAGGCAGAACAAAGCAAACCAAAGTGCCAGAATATTTATGAATGCCTCCACATGTATGAAGGTGTACACACACTGTTTATGCGACGCATAGTGCTGAACAGCTTATCACAAAAGACACAAACAGACCTTTGTGATATGCTTCAAAGAAACATGATGGGATGGAATAGGTAAAACGTCGTCATTAAATATCTGCTTGAGGCAAGGCTGACATTCAGTGAGACTCACAAGCAGTTTACAATGGAAAGCTTTGCAGAATGTAAGCTCAGAGACCCAGTCTTCATCCAGCATAAACGTTACTAATACTACCACATTACAAAGTATGTTGGCAGCATACCAAAAGGAAAGGAGCGACTGATTCTTTCCATTCTTGACTACAGAAACACTATACTTATGGTACATGGTAACCCATAAAATGCTTCACAGCCAGCAGCATAAAATAATGAAGAAACTATGCAAGCAATAATACCTGACAAGGTGGGTGGTATTGGACTATACCCGCCCCGTCCAGGGGCGTAATGAAGCCCGACGCCACAGGCAGAGGGCCTTATAGCCCCTGGAAGGGTGGGTATAGCCCATACGCCCACCCTGGAGGGTATTATTGCGCTTAGAAAATGGACTTGCTGTAACATTTTAATATAAGATTTAATAAAATTAAAAAAAATTAAGAAAAACACAAGAACAATGGGATTTAAATCTTGTTATTGTTAAATAGTCCCTCTGTTATTGTGTTGTTCCATGCCCCCCAAGCTATTCTCTTCTTTGGTCTCCACTCCACTACCTCCAGGACTGTTTTTGACCCGTTTCCTGTGTTTTTTTTTTCAGTATTGTAGTTTCAGGAGCAGGACACAGAGAAAGTGTTGTTTCAGTTTAGCTTTATTTTTTTTTTTTTTCGGTGCTTCAAGGCAAAATGGATTTGCGAGCGATGAAGCGCATGACCATCTTACATTGTAAGAGGCAGTTTAAGATGCGTGACTGCGAGGAGAGATGGCAGCACTCTAAATTATTTTTGTTCTTTTTTAAAAGCCTTCTGCACAGATATTTTTAATTTATGGGCAGTAACTGGTGAGGAGACATCTCATTTCCTGGTTTGGGATGTTGGATGACGGTCTGCAGAGAGGAATGCGTGTGAGTTGCAGGAAAGACACAGAGTGGCAGTTAAAAAAAAATATTAAAACGGAGGGAAAAAAAAGACGGGAAAAAAGTACATTGGTTTGTTTTGGGCAGTTTCCGAGTTGTTTGTGTGGGCTAATTAGTACATACCGGGCTTACTCACTGTAGGTAAACGAAAGACATTCAGGGCTAGCCCTCGCTAAGCGAGACAAACAAATGATGGAGATTTCAAATGAAAATGTGGGGGGTTTAACCAATTAGGGAGCAAGGTGGGCACCAGGATTCTGGAGATGGGGTGGTACTTTTAATAGCTGGGCATTTGCTGTCTGATAGATGCCCAGCTAGAGAAGTCCCTCAGCCAATCAGAAGGCTGAAATGCTTTTACCCATTTTCTAAGCAAGGCTATCCTATAGTGCCCCTAGCACTTTATCAGAACTTCCTTATATAAGCACTTCATGCTTTTAGATGCCAACTAAGGCATCTTTCTGCTCCTCTCTGTTCCTGCCAACCCCCCCCGACTCTTCGCCCTCGTTACCCCCTCACTTGGTCTCCCCATTTGCTGTTGCTACAGTGACTCCACCCTTGCTCTGTCTTCAGATGCTGCTAGCACTGTCACCTACTCCATCTGGCACTGAGCACTTTTTCTGACTTTCTCACGAGTGCCCATTTACAATTGCGTTACACAATACTGCTGTTCTAACACATGGTATCCACATGCTCTTACATCTGCAATGCTGCCTGTGTAACCACCATTTGTTTTATTGTATTCTCAGATATTTTTCTGATATAATTCTCAGGTACTGTATCTTATTCTCTCTGTAGTCCCCTTCCCCCTCCACCAGGTCGCGCCTGGAAAGAAGCCTCAGCTCAGTTTGCCTTTCCTGGTTACCAGTTAAGTAAGAAAGAAAGAAATAAAGAAAGAAATGAGGGAGGGTGGAAGGAAGGGAGATAGGAGGAAAAGGAAGGAAGAGAGGGAGGAAAGAAGGAAGAAAATAATCTACAACTGCTGCATTCACTTATTTTCCCTTCCTCAACTGTTACAGCGAAACCAATGAAATAAAGTATCTTATAGCTATCCGAGTGATATAGCCAGATGTTCCTGTCACATTAGAATGTGTATGCCTGAACAACATGAATCATTAGACTGTCAAGCACTCAATGTACATTGTAATGAATCCTGTATGGGAGGAAGGAGGTAGAACGAATAACTCCAATTTCCATGAAACAGCTGGTGGGATAGCCCCATGAAATGCAATATCTCATTTTCATGGAGGTCTCTTGGTACAACAGGGTGCAAAAAGTGCTGAGATTATAGTACAGAAAAATAGTTTTACCAGTGTTCGTTCCCAAAAGGGGTACACAAATGCAAGTTATTTATACAGAACAAACAATATGATGAAAATAGTGGAGCCCAATTACTAATACAGCAGGTAGGAGTCTTGAGCACTGCTGTTGAGGACTGCCCCTTTATACACAAAGGCATTACTGATAGTGAAAGGGAGGTGGGTGCCAGTATTCCATACAACTCATTAAATATTAGGGGATAGATAAGAAGTGGGGTTTCAGGTGGTGGGCATCTGCATTGAACTTTGAGCTGCTGAAGCAGAAGCCATTGTAATGTGGGAAGGTTAGGGGGTTGTTGATGTCTGGTAGTCTGTTCCATTCTGTAGAGCCTCAGAAGGAGAAAAGAGGAAGGGCCTGTCCACTAAAATCTTTGTAGTATTGAGTATTATCCAGCTAGCAGCCTCAGTCCAGCTCAGACAATGGAGGAGGGGGTAAACCACTGGTGAAGAGGGATGTAAGCTATGTGTGGGCGGGGGAGTTGATGCACTTATGGATGAGTGTGTACCAATGTTCCTGTACATAATAGTGCTTGACCAGCCAAATTGATTGTACAATAGGCAGCGGTGTGGCCTTGAATTACTCTCAAGGGCAAACCTGCAAAGTCTTTTGTATAGCATGTCCTACCTGTGCAATGTGACTTTAGCAGCTGAGCAATACACTACATCTTGGTCCAGTTAAGGAGTAGAAATTGTCTAGTTACCTCCATTTGTGTGAGAAAGCATTGATGAAGATCCTTGCTCTTTAGAGCATTGCAAGCCTGACACCCACCAGGGCAGTGATGTGACCTGCATGCTTTTAAGTGGAGTGTACAGCCAAATTCCCAGATATCTGAGGGACAGGACTGCTAGAGCAAGGCTGTCCTTTGTGTTAGTAGACAGGGAGGTAGCCAGAGTTTGGGTGTGAGGATGGATGCCAAAGATTATTGTCCTCGTCATTTTAGAAACAAAAACTTAGAATTTGACAGCAGAAAAGACCACTTGGCCCACTCAATCTGCCCATTTTCCCTACCTACAGAATCACCACAGACCCTACCTGATCTCCTGCTTGCATCCACAATTGAGTAATGGCTTTCTCGGCAGAAACAATATACAAATAAGTAGGTGAACACCTAAAGAGGCAGCAACTGAGAGGTGGGAGACCGAGCAGAACCAGGGTGGGGGAGACCAGATCCTGTGATATAGTAACAGCTATATCTGATATAATATATATATATATATGATATAATAACAGCTTAATCTGGTTCAAGGTCAGTTGGCATTCATCTGTATCCCCCTCCCCCGGGTCGTGCCTGAAAATAGGCAGGATTTGTCTAGTGCACTTACCCGGTCAACAAAAACTAAATAAATAAATAATACATAGTGCTTGGAACTGCATGGTGATATCCTGCCAGAACTGTAGTAAAGCCAGGCAAGGTTTTGTTAGGAGCAGGATGTGGCTGACATTATCAAGTGCCTTTGCTAGGTCATGGAAAGCTGTTGCTGTCAGGTGCCCTTTGCCTTTAGCACTGTGGCTAGCACTGGTCATTCATTGTGTAACTTATTTTTTATTGATTTTTTGTTCATGATTAGATGTCCTTAAATGCATTACATCAGTAAGAAGGCAAAAATCCAGAAATTCAAAAAATCCCAGTTGTTACAGTCCCAATAAGTAGGAGGACCTGTGCGTACAAAGTGTGACAATTATAATATTGTGTGGCACTACAAGTGCAAGGCTATGTTCTAGGATAAATAAGATATAACACTTCAGTCACATTAATGCATCAAAAATAGCCCACCCGCCCCAAAACAGTCTCAGGGTTCCAATTTCAAGCTTATACCAGATTTAACTCAGGAAATGTGTTGATCTCATCACTATAAATTACTTTACAGTATTAATTATATTAATTATATTGCATTTGCAAGGGATGTGACTGTAGAGTGATTTGTACAGAGATAAAAAGAAGAACTCTGCACTGCTGAGGAACTCCGTAACTTGCCCCTTAACTTGGTGCTCAAGGATCTCTGATAGAGCCGGTAAGAGGGAGATGGGACAATTGTTTCCTGCCTTGAGGGAGTCTGTCACTTTGTGAGGTATCACTCATTAGGACTACTTCTGTATTCCCTTCATTCATTTTGAACCCTGAAACCATTCCATAGTCCTGCAAAATCTGCCTGAGCACCAGGAACATCTGAACCACATTTTTCAGATACAATATTGTGTCATCAGCATAAAGGAAAATCCAGTCCCCCCCCCATTGTAATACCTGCCAATGAGGGGTGTTCCCTCATCATAACAGCCACTGGTTCAACAGTAAGAGGCAAAGAAATATATCAGACTCATTTCACATGCGCCCCCCCATTAAATCCGTACTGCCTCGAGTCTTGTAACCCGTTGGATTCAAGAAATTCTGCAATCCTTTCCTTTAGCAGTGTTTCCATTAACTTTCCCACTACCAATGTCAGGCTGAACGGGCTATAATTGCCACCCTCCTACCTCATACAAGTTTTGTGATGTGGGACTACATTTGCACTCCTCCATCTGCCCCTGAATCATTTTTGTTGCCCTCCTCTGCACCACCTCAACCCTATTACTGTCCTGTTCAAGTGTGGACCCCAGAACTCAGTGCAGTACTCCAAATGTGGCCACCCCAGGGATCTATACAAGGGCAGGATCACATCTTACCTTGTGCTGCTGATCACTCTGCCTATGCACACCAGCATCCTACTTGCCTTCCACAGTTCTCGTTGCACTCCACTGACTGTTTTAAGTTGTTTGCTGTTAAAAACCTGAGATCCCTTTGCTGACTCTGTCATTTTTTCAGACACTACTTCTCCCAACCTGTATTCTGCCTTTGGATTTCAGACCTTAGCCAATGTGCATAACTTATGTGCAGAAGGAGGGAGGTGATGTTGCCTCTGCATAGATCACTGGTAAGACTCCACCTTGAGCACTGTGTCTTCTTCTGGAGAACACATCTCCAGAAGGACATAGAGTGGAGGTGGTCCAGAGGAGGGCAACTAAAATGGTGCAGGGTCTGCATCAAAAGCCCTATAAGGAGTGACTAAAGGAGCTAAATATGTACACCATGGAAGACAGGAGGGAGTGGGGGATATGGTACAGACCTTTAAATACCTCATGGGGGCAAATAAGGTAGAGGAGGAAAGTATTTTTAAGAAAAAAGGGAGTTCATGAACAAGTGGACATGCGTGAAGTTGGGGGGTTAGAGTCAGGAAAGATGTAATGAAGTATTTCTTCACAGAAAGAGTGATGAAATCCTGGAACAGCCTTTCACTGGAGGTGGTGGAGGTGAAGACAGTGGTGGGGTTCAAGAATGCATGGGATAGGCATAAGGGTATCTTAGTGGAAAGGAAGGGAAGCAAGAAAGAGCCGGAGACTGATTAGGGTCTGTGGTGATACTATAGGTAGGGAAGAATGGGTGGACTGGGTGGGCCAAGCGGTCCTTATCTGCCATCAAATTCAATGTTTCTATTTTAAGTAAGAGACATTCTACTGTGCATGGAGAGGGTCGAGGACCTTAACATGTTTACACTGTAGACCAGGCGTGAGAGGAAATGATTGAGACTTTCAAGTTTAAACAAGGATAAACGAGATGGATACTGGGGAATTGTTCACACTGAGCAAAAACATGGGCACAAGGAAGAACTTGAAGCTGGCTGGATTCAGGAATGACATGAGAAAATATCTCTTTACAGAGAGGGTGGTGGAGAAGTGGAACAGACTACCAAAGGGAGTGGTCTTTGCCAACTGAGTGGAGGAATTTAAGCGAGGGTGGGGCAGACATATGGGGCTGATGAGGATGGCAGAGGAAGATGACATGGGAAGGGGGAGGGAGTGACCACTATTCACATAATACTGTAGGACGGAGCTGGGCAGACTAGATAAGCCAGTGGGCCTTTTTCTGCTGTTAGCTTCTGTTTCTGTGTATAAATATTTTATTGCAGCCATGAGCATGCTTACAATCTGCTGAAAACTCCGAAGGATTTCTGGTTCCATCCTTCAAGGTTTGCTTGTTGACATTCAAGGCCCTACATGGGTTTGGTTCTTGCTACCTAAAGAGCCTCCTGATACCATATGCCCTGGTCACATACCACTGCTCCTCTGCAGCACTGTTGCTCACTGTCCCTCACTCTCTTCTATAGATGTCAGGAGCAAGGCATTCATCATAGCCCCACCTCTAGCATAGAATTGTCTTTCTGCTGTTTATATGTGCACATTGGTGAAGAGTTTTCAGAGGGATCCGAAAACCTGTATAGATTGACTTTTCAAGAACTACCTGAATATTAGTGATCACAGAGCTGCTGTATTTTCTGTTATTCTCTGTGTAGAGGGGATAAAACCTTTTACAGGTACATAAGTGAAAAAAGAAAGACAAAGGGAGGGATAGTGAGACTGAAGGGGGAGGATGGGGCCGTGTGGAGGATGACAACAGTAAAGCTGACATATTGAACAGGTATTTCTGCTCAGTCTTTACTGAGGAAGAGGAGGGTAATGGGTCTGAAGGGAGTACAAGGGGTGAGAATGGTGCAGAAATGGACACAAGTCCCTTTACACAAGAAAGGGTCCTGAAGGAACTGGAAGTAATAAGAGTTGATAAAGCAATGGGGCCAGATGGGGTGCACCCCAGGGTCCTTAAAGAACTAAGAGAGGTGGTGGCTGAACCTCTGGCTATCCTGTTTAGCCGATCACTAGAAATAGGGGAGGTACCCAAAGACTGGAGGACAGCAGATGTAGTCCCTTATACAAAAGCGGAACAAAGAGGAAGCAGGGAACTACAGACCAGTCAGCCTCACCTCGGTAGTGGGGAAGATCATGGAAGCACTACTGAAGGAGAGATTGGTGGAACATCTGGTTGTCAATGGACTACAGGACCCAAGGCAGCATGGTTTCACCAGGGGGAGGTCATGTCAGACCAACCTCGTTGAATTTTTGACTGGGTGACTAGGGAGGTGGATCGGGAGGGCAGTGGACATGTCCTATTTGGACTTCAGCAAGGCCTTTGACACTGTGCCACATAGAAGACTATTACACAAACTGGGAATATGGATGTGGCAGGACAGTAGTGTGGTGGTAGGTAACTGGCTGGGTGGCAGGACACAGAGGGTGGTGGTAAATGGCTGTCACTCCACAGAGGGAAGAGTGACAAGTGGGTGCCACAGGGATCAGTGCTGGGACCGGTCCTATTCAACATCTTCATCAGTGACATTGACAGGGACCTAGAAGGCAGAATTTCACTGTTTGCTGATGACACAAAGCTCTGTAACAGAGTAGACACACCAGAGGGTGTAGACAGAATGAGAAGGGACCTGCAGAAACTTGAAGAATGGTCGGGGTTTGGCAGTTGAAATTCAGTGCAAAGAAGTGCAAGATAATGCATATGGGGCACAAAAACCCTGGCACAATATATCAGTTGGGGTGAGGATATAGCATGCACAAGCAGGAAAGGGATCTTGGGGTTATCATCTCTGATGACCTCAAGGTAGGGAAACAGTGTGACAAGGCAGCAGGTAAAGCAAATAGGATGCTGGGATGTATAGGCAGGGCATCACCAGCAGGAAAAGGGAGGTCATAATTCCCACATACAAGACACTAGTAAGGCCCCACCTGGAGTACAGTGTACAGTTCTGGAGACCATACCTACATGTAAGAACATAGACAGGGTAGAGAAGGTTCAGAGGAGGGCAACAAAATGGTGCATGGATTGCATCACAAGTCCTATGAAGACAGGTTGAAGGAACTGAACATGTACTCCTGGAGGAGAGGAGGGAGAGAGGGGATATGATAGAGACATACAAGTATCTCACAGGAGGGACAGGGTGCAGGAATACACTATTTTTAAGCGAAAAAGATGTTCCAGGACTAGAGGGCATGGGATGAAGTTGGAGGAGGATGATTCAGAGGAAACATGAGGAAGAATTTCTTCACAGAACGGGTGGTGGACAAGTGGAACACCCTGCCAGAGGAAGTGGTGGGGCTGAAACAATCACGGGATTTAAGAATGCATGGGATAGACATAAAGGAATTCTGGAGGTCAGGGGTAAGGGGCAACAGACTTCTAGGAAAACATAAACTGAACTTACAAGCTCAAATGGGCAGACTGGGTGGGCCATAGGCCCTTATCTGCCGACACTGTCTATGTATCTATGTATCTATGTGTAATACAGTTGTTTACTCCCTGTTGTATTATTTTAACTTATGTATATTGCTTTTAATTATGTTCCTCTGTAAGCACCCCAAGCCTTCGGGAGGGGGAGTCATAGAAATAAAATTGCCTGGCCATATATGGAGTCTTGGGCTGGACCCTCTTTAAAATCCTGCCTCATATGTTTATATGGAAGACAGAGACTCTTATGTATAATCACTGAGACTAATTTGTTGTGATAGGTCTCACATGCATTTTTAGGTAAGAGAACATAGCTGCGGGTGAGAGTTCTGATATCCCAAGGATATGAGACCATATCCTTAGGATATCGGAACCACTCACCCACAGTTCATGGTTTTCATACCCTAAGAATGCATGTGAGACCACTATCGCAACCCTAAAAGTGGTCTCAGTGGCTGTACATAAGTCTCTCTCTGGCCTCCATATAAACATATTAGGCAGGATTTTAAAAAAGATCTGGCCCAAGATCTGCTAGCCACTGTTTTCAAATAGTGAGTCCATCTAAAGTGTTAGGTGGTTTAATTGCATCTAAGTTTTGCGGCAGAAAATAAGACGCAGTTGCTGCACGAAGTGGCGCAAACTGCATTCTCATTTTTTTTTTATGGTAAGGCATGACTTTTTGTTGCAAACAGTTGCATCTCTTGAAAGCAGCAGCAGGGATGCTCAGATGCATTGGATGGACACAGATGCAGGTGCAACACACATTTTCGTCCACATCTGATCCTTGTAAAATTCCTGCTCATATTATACACCCTAATTTAATATTCTCTTGGGTGATACTTGTCACAAACCCACTCAGCAGGTCAGGCCCTCTACTCCCAAAGTGCCAACCTCTGAGCACAGTCTTGTGAACAGAGTAACAGACAAGGTAACTCTCTTGTCTGTTTTTGTGAGTTCGGATCAACCTTTGGTTTCCAGTTCTGGAGGGATTCAAACTGTTAACCTCTTGCTAGCATACCCAATGCACAGGCTTAGATATATCTGTCTTCAGGGGGCCAGATATCTTTGGCTACGGGCACCCAACCAGCTATACAGAGATGAGCCCTTTAAAACTTTAATAAAGACCTCAAATTTAAAACGCTTCTCTCTCCAGTTTGGTACCACCGTTCAAGCGTATGTCTATTGTCTGCTATAACCATGGACTTTTCTTACAAAATAAAAAGAAGTCAAAGACAGACCAAGTAAGTTTCTAAAAAGAATTTTACTAAAATAGTTAAAAATATGTGAAATACAAAATACAGAACTCTTATATCAAAAGACATTCAAATCTTTTAAAAAGAAACAAGGTTTAAACAGTGAAAATTCCTACTACAGTACTTAGTCTCTAAATACTTGCTTAAGTGCTCACCGATCTTGCTTAGTCAGAGTCTAGGTACAAATGTGAGTCTCTGTAAAATAGAATTATTCCTTAAACAACTGTATTGGCCAACCCCTTTTTGGTGAGGTCAGCTAGCTCCTCCTGTCAGATTATATTTAAAAATATATCTAATAAAAAAACAGTAGCCTGTTCAAAGTATCAATTTTGCAATCCTTCAGCATGACTCATGTTTCAAATGACATCTCTTTTGATCTATGCTGCATCCTCCTCACGCAGGCTTCATAGGAGCATTTACAACCTCGCACCCCTGCATAATAACCTGTTTTTTTTTCTTCAACGTCATAAACCTTTTTTATGATTTCCCTCTTAAGAAAATTAACTTAAACAACTCTGTAATTAGCTCCTGGTCTGCCATGTAACGCATTGTATCTAAAAAACTGAGTGTATATAATATCACATGCTGTCTCAGCATTTTTCTCATGGCATCCATCCTTCAGCTGAAACTGGGGGGTGGGCGAGTGAGGTTATTCCAAGGGCACTTGATTTTCAGCAGAAGACATTCAGTAATACGTTTTATTAAAAAGAAATGATACAGCACTCAGAACATGGCTGTCTACGTCACAATACTGTTCTAACAAGTGAACATTTTTATAAAGCTTTCCCTTCATTGCTGTATAAGAAATTGTGTCCCTAGCCATCACTAGATTGGTGTAGAAACCAGAGCTCTGTTGAAGCACTACAATAGTATGGGTGCTACTCTTTAGCTGGTAGCTGCAGTGCTTCAGTGTTTATGGGGTTGAGACTGCTGTGATGCCACTGCCAAGTTTTTTACACTTAATAAGGCTTTTTTTCACCAGTATTTGACTGGGTAAGCATTGTTTTTTTTTATTTGGTCCAGTGATTAAAAAAAAAATTGGTCAAGTGCGGTTCAGCGTGTAGCTTCCTCTCCCCCTCTATTGTTGCTTACAATACAATAGGATTCAACAGTTTTACATGACAAATGTAAATATTATTCACGTTCTGCTGCCACTTCCATTGATGATGTAAATTTTAGCTCTGGCCACGCTTTTTGAAAAGAGATTGACCTAGCCGAAGAAAGGAGGTGATCCTCTCAATCTGTGCAAGTCACAGGTGACACTGCACTTGGAATACTGCGTCCAGTTCTGGTCTCCTCATCTAAAAAAGACAGGAAGATCCTGGACTCACTCCAGAGGCAAGCAGCACAAATGATCAGCAGTCTTCATGATAGTGCATATAAGAAAAGGTTAAAGAGTATGAACATGTATTTTCTAGCCAGCCTGCCAGCACAGTGGTTGTGCTTCTGCTTGCAGCCTGGGTTTGGGAATGAGCCTTGGTCATGAGTCCAGGAGGTTCACTGCATGGTGGCTTTTGCAAGTGTAAGGAGAAATGGGGGACATTGCTGGGCAAATGATGTCCTGCCTGTCTCCCACAGCGATAGCAGGCCAGCTTCCAACAGACCCCTGTACAGCTCCAGGAAGACCTTCATCAGGGTGGCCAGATAGTAGGATGGTGTACTGCTGAGGCAGACTCCATCTCAGGGGGGTGATCCCAGGGAGGACCATCCTCATATATCCCGGGTTACTCGGAGATGCAGGGAGTGCCAGTTGGAGTTGCTGTCCAGTCTGGGAGAAGGCATTGACTGTGACAGAAGGAGGTCCTGGCAAGTGACCTACAAAACACAGCTGGGAGATAATAAGATTTAAAAAAGAAAACATGCATCCTCTGGAGACCAGGAGGGAGAGGGGGGACATGATAGAAACATATGTTTCTACACAGGGTTAACAGGGTAGAGGTGGTAGAGCTGTTCCTAGTGAAAGGGACCAGAGTCACTAGGGGATACAAATGTAAGCTGACAGGGTAAATTAAAAAAAAACAAATGTGAAGTTTTTCTTCACAGAACGGGTGGTGGAGGACTGGAACAGCTTGTCCAGCGAGGTGGCAAACACTGACAGTGTGGCAGGGTTTAAGTCAGGGTGGGGTAAACACAAAGGCATGTTGGGTGGCTCAGGGTAACCTAGTCTGGAATAGCAGGCTGACATTTTGGGTGTCAGTAGGCAGGGTCAGGGCAGGCTGGATGGGACCTTGGGCCATTTTCTGTCCATCACATTCTAAGTTTCCGTGTTTTACAGATGATGGTTATACTAAGCCTCCCAGTGCCTGTGAAGTAGCCCCTCGCCTTTTAGGCTGTGTGACTGAACTGAATACGGCAGTTTATAAATAGCAAGAAAGGGGAGATGATCATTATAGCAGCGTGACTGAAAGTTTTAAAATCCTGATAACGAATGTTAATTGCAATATAGTACTTTTGATATGATTGTGCTGTGACATCATGGTAATTGGGGCCAGCGGGAGTTTCATCTATGACCTAACTGGCTACTTTAATAATGTTCCTGCAGCATTCAAGAGACCTCACAGGAAACAGATTTGAAGGATGCAGACCTAATCTGTTGAGCAGTTTCTGACACGAAAGAAAGTCAGCTTGTGCCTCATTAAAATGTTTTGTTTGATCTCACTAGTAGAAAGCTGGCAGGGCATTTGCCATGATGTGTGCAGTTCAACACTGAACTGTTTTTCTCTTTTGCATTTGCAGATTACCGTCTTCCGAATGGGATCGGAAGGACATCAGGACATTGATTTAGCCATACTGACAGCACTTCTGAAAGGTAATGGAGCAACAGTACCCCTGGCAAAATATGGCACCACGCTTCAGCCATAATTCTACTCCGATTAACTCAGTGTCTCTGGTGTACTTTAACAGCACTTTTAGTCCATGCGCCTTCTTAGAAAATCTATATTTCCTGTGATTGAGCTAAAGTGCCTGAAAGCCCAAACCTGTATATTCTGTGGTTCTTGAAAGCAGCTTGACGTTTCCTAATATCTTGCTTTAAGCAAAATGCTAGTTATTCCACTCATGCGTCAGGCTACACCTTCTCCTTTTTGAGATACTTAATCTGTCTAAAGCTACAATTACAAATGCCAGACCACTCTCTTCAGATTGGCACTGGTTTATTATTGAAAACAAGCATTTGTCAATGCCGAATGTTTGCTTGCTGGCATTGGCATTGGTAGTGTAGGAGTTAGAGAGATGCATAATAGGAATGGCAGTGAAGTATTGAACTGAAGCCAACCCACCACCACCCTGCAGAGAGTGACAGACATTGGGATGTGCCTTTTGGTCATCAGGCATAACGTCCACGCCATTTCACCACACCCCACCCTGCAGACACTGACAAGTGTCACAGTGTGCCTTGGAGTCTTTGGCCCTTATGCTTACCCCATTCCACAAGAAATATGGTGAGATGGGTGCAGTATAGGAGAATGGGGTGAACTTTGGGGCCAAAGAGTCCAAGGCACACCTTGAAGCCTGTCACTGGCTGCAGGGTGTGGGTGGGGGTGTAATGGCAGGAGTGTTACAGGCAACAATCCCAAGTCACACCCCTGATGCCTGTCAATCTCTACAGGGTGGGGCGTTGTGGTCGGAAACCCTAACATCCCAGGCATTCGTTGGTATTTTCTGTCCAAATTTTAAACATGTTTTTTTGTGACCCCCACCTCATGAACAGTGGCAATATCAGTTTGTTAGCGAAAAGCTGATTTTGCATAACAACTATGCCATTTGGCATCACTGGTGCAAAAACACATTTCAAACAGGATGTGAAAAATAATAGCTGTACTGTTCATGAAGAGGTGTAAAAAATGGCAATGTTGAAAATCTGCAATGAAAATATAAAAAAACTGGTGAAGTCATGAGCGTGCATAGAAACTGTGCAACGTACACCCGTAATGTAATTAGTTTGGGAATTTTTTACAGCAGATTGTCAAAACAGGCATTTTGGACCTCCGCTCATGAACAGTGTCACTGTGATTTTCTTAATCTATCCTGAACACTGATTTCCCACAGCGACCACGCATTTCTGCACTAGAAGTGCGAAAACACATTTCGGCCAGGGTGTGAAAAATGACAGCTGTATTGTTCATAAGGAGGTGTGGAAAAATGCCAGTGTTGAAAATCTGGGCTGAAAATATTACAGATTACAAGGGTGCGTAGAAACTGCACAATGCATTCTCGTAACACAGTGATTTTATGGGCTTTTGTCACCAAATTTTCAACTTAGCCATTTTAAGACCTCTGCTCATGAACAGTGTCACTGTGATTTTCTTAATCTGTCCGAACATTGATTTTGCACTCGACGTGCCATTTGCGCATACATGCATGAAAACACATTTTGGGAGAGATGTGAAAAATGACAGCTGTACTGCTCATAAGGAGGTGTGGTAAAATGGCAATGTTGAAAAATCTGGAGTGAAAACTATAAAATTAGGAAGTTACGAAGGCGTGAGGGAACTGCTCAACACACGCTTGTAAAACAGTCATTTGTGGAATTGTTTCACCAAATTTTCAACATGGGGTGACAAAAATCACCTTTCAGGACCAAATAACAAAATGACAGTGACTGAGTTCATGAGTGGACCTCAAAATCACCATGTTGAAAATTTGGTGAAAAATTCCCAAAAATGACAGAGATGTGCACCAAAGTTGAAAAAACATTTATGCCATTATACAGCTTAACGGCATTTCTTCAGTTCGCGGTTGGCTTTGAAGAGTGCAGACGTGTTCCCCGTCCACCGAAGATCATCGCGCTGTGCTCTGGAAGTAAGTATGGGGTGAGGTGGGGGTGTGAGGAGGTGGGGACGCAAAGGGTGGGCGCGGGTTGGAGGAGGGGGCAAGATAGTCAACAAGGGTCCGTTTTTTATTTATAGGTGTTTTTTTTTCTTTGAAAAAGATGATGCAGGACTTTTGCCACACTGGGGTGGGCTCCCAGCATAGCAGCTAGAAGGTTATTTTTTGGGAGGGCAGTGGAGCCAGTGGGGGATTGGGCACCCCAGTCAGCCATACAGATGTTTGCCACGCTGGGGTGGGCTCCCAGCATGGCAACTGGAAGTCGTGTTTTTTGGGGGGTGGTGGACAGTGAGCTGGGATCGGGTATTGGGCACCCCGCCACCATACGGACATTTGCCATGTTGTGCGGGCTTCCAGCGTGGCACCTGGAAATGTGTTTGGGGGGCAGAAGACGGATGTTTGCCACGATGGGGTGGGCTCCCAGCATGGCATCTGGAAGTGTGTCTGAGGAGGCAGCCAGAGCCGGCCAGGCGTTAGGCACTCCTGTCGGCCATACGATGTATGGGGAAGCGCATAAACCGCTGGGGTGGGCTCCAGCATGCACGTATGTATTATGGTGGGGGGACGAACTGTCTATGACAGTTCAGATGCAATGCCGATGTAGGTAATTTGCATACTGCCAACGGCAGTATGCAAATTGCCTGCTGATTGTGGTGGTGTTTTCCTTAGAACTGTACGCCACTGCATCTGAACGGCTGTCATAGACAGCTCAGACATTCATTGGCATAGTGCAGCCGCACCTGCAAAAGGAAGCAGGGCATTGGAAGTGGGGGAGGCACACCTACGAAAACTCGTATGGTGGCACTATGTTTCTTGCACATACGTGCAAGCAAACATAAAAAGGCATATACTGCACATGATACCCCTGTGCACTGATATTTTTTCAGTTTCATTAAGATCGATGAACACAATTTACAACATCAAAAAGTGGTTTAGGTCAGACCAAATTACTTCAGTAATTTACTCAGAGATTTTTCAAGGGACTTTTCTGCAGTCATTTTATTTTGGTTTGTTTTTGTATAGCACCAGGGTGTGGGGTAGGAACATCAGCGGAAGAATTTTCAAAGATTTTGCTGTAAGTTGTGTCCAGTTCCGGGCACCTCATAAGTGAACTGAGATCAGTCTGTTGGGGGGGTGCAGCAAAGGGCCAAAATAGATGGTGGCAGATTTGCAGGGTCAAGAGTATGAAAAAAGGCTGAGGAGTCCTGGGTTGTACACCCTGGAACACCGGAGATTTAGAGGTGATATGTGCCTAGTGTTCAGGGCTTTCAACAATGAGATGCTGTGGGATTGCTTGGGGTTCGAATTGAGAGATGTTCAGAGTGATATAAAAGGGCATGGACTCCAGCTAAAAGTGAATTAAACTGAACCAAAAGGGGGGCAATGTGCTTCTCACAGAGAGCGGTATCCCTCTGGAATGGCTTGCCATTTGAAGTCATATGCTGTAGGAGCATGGAAGAATTGAAGACTAAATCAGACGAATAATGCATAAATAATTTGGTAGTGGGCTATACCCTTTGAGAAAAGGGTGAGCAAATAAAGGGCAGTACTGCCTACAATGCTCGTACACAACCTATGCTGTGAAGTCTTGGGTGTGTCAAAGATACAGTATGCTGCAGCTGACTTACGGCAAAAAAAAAATGGAGTTTTCTATCCCTTGTATCATTTAGACATGGCTAGACCACATTTCTGTGGTTAAGCATACGTCACTGCATGGGTGTCTTGCATACCTCTAAAAGTGGCTTACGGACAGTATTATCTGCACGCTGCTGTAAAGCAGGACCAAGTGCCATAAACTGTGTTGGATATTAGAATATCAGGTGCAGCTGTAGCCTTTAGACATGATGCAGCTGCAGCACGGCACAGCCTGGCTGCAAAGATTATTGCAGGCAATGCACCTACTTTCAAAAATCCAGATTTGGGGGCAAAATTGGACTGCAGGAGAGCTCTGTTTACCACAGGTTGTGTTGTTGTATAAATACCAAATAAATCACATTTCAATTCCTGGTCAGTTCCTGAGGAGGCAATGTGAAAACCCAACAGGTATTTGAGTCTGCTGTAATGAAGACTTTATACCCACTGCCTGCTGATCCAAGGAGCTACAGTTTGGTTGGCTGGGGAGCACTAATGGATCCAGCTGTGTAGCAAATTAGCACATATTACCTACCCCCCATGGGCCAGCAAACTGTCACTGTTTTAACCTAATCTGAGTTTTCATCTCATCTTGCCTGAATTAAACAGAAGTTGATGCAAAAAAAGTCACAAAAAATGCGGCTCTTAGGTATGAAGGAGTTAAAAGGGAACATTTTACATTTTTCTGGAAACTGATCTTCCCTTGACTAGTTGCTATCCTTGTAAAAAAATGTAGTTCCACCCTTGCTGGGAAGGTAGCCATGTGCTCACTGTCATGGTAGGTTGACAGGCACAGCCATAGAGACCCATAACATTGAGATGGAGTACTGGGAGATCTAAAAGAAATATATGAAATAATAAAAAAAAAAAAAAAGGTGGCTCGGCAGGTTGAGGCATCCATGCCTCCCTGCTGCCAAACTGGTGACCTGGGTTTGGGAACATACATAGATCGCTCAGGGGCTCAATCGGGGAGGGACGATTGAGCATCCATAGGACACCTCTCTTCCCTCGGAGGGGGGGGCTTGTGACTCGCCATTCAACTGCCATCTGGTGGAAACCAGGTGGTAGCATGGGTGAATCCCATAACTAGGGGAAAGGCAGGTGCACAGCATGCTTGGAGCGCTTCCTCGGAGGAGGAATGCACTTGCACCATATTGCACGTGCGCCATGCCTCGGGGAGAAAACTGGTGGAAAAATGGAGGTTGGGCTTCATGAAGTCCTCTCCACAAGCACTGGTGGCCTGCGTGGCATAGGAGAGATGGCTGGAGACACTGGACAGCCGCAGTGAACTGGGACAGGGCTGATATAGCCACCCAGCCTGCCACAAGGAGCTAGTAAGTGAAAATATGGAAAAAGAAAAGTGAAGTCCGGTGTTTCTGTGTCTGTCCTGTGGCCATACTCAGTTCATTTTGGACTCAGAGTGTCCAGTCATGAAAGAATGGCTGCCTAGTTGCATTTGGCACATTATATTCATGGCACCACATAACCGCAGTACCACGTCACAGTGCAGAAAGTATCCTGAGTTTCTTTGACCACAGTGCACTTAGTACACAGCTTTTGTTTTTTCCCTGTCTATGAGGGAAGTGTTAGTCAAACATCTTCCTGTCAGCTTCCAGAGATGCCTGGACATGTTGCGGGTTCAGTCAACCAGTCCCTGCTGGCACTGAGACAGATTTGACAAGGGGCTTGTGGTCCACAAACCCTGAGAGTTCCATTCCAGTCTTTCAGCAAAGTGCCCCAACTGCATTTTTTTTTTTTTGCCACATTTGCAGTGGTGCTCGTTGACTTGTATTTCTCAGCACAGGCACAAAAAGCAGGAAATCTGCCTTGAAGCATGGCATTTTAAGAAAGTCACCCATCAGCTGGCAGACATAATCAATTATGTACTTGGTGGTAATATGGGGGCAAAGTGCATCCCCACCTAAAATCCCACCCTCTGTATACCTAATAGTTTAAGCAACGGGCCTGTTCTGAGAACCTCAGACATGTACAGTTCCCAAAGTATGCTGGGTAGTTTCAGTTGTGAAGGTGTACATATTAAATATGTACACCATTCTCTGCCTGCTTGTCTCCTTGGTGCAAACTAGGAGTTAAGCATCACAGTCTAAAGAGTAAATCAAGGCTCTGTGATGATCATCAGTGTGGTTCCATGGTTCTTTCATGAGCGTTCGTGGTCTTAGAACTCATAAAGGCCCTAGATCTGAATGCGTTCAAGGAGTCTTCCTCTGGGGGAGTAACCAATGCATTGTCTCAAAACCCACAGGGTATTGTTTTTTTTTTTTTACTGTACATACTGTAGCTTTTGTTGACAGATTTCACACAGTCAGTTAGAAAAATGGGCTTGAAAAATAAAGCATCCCGATTGGCTGAAACCCCCAGTCAGGCATGCATTTATTTTTCAATGGAGCCCGCTAAAAAACAAATGCCAATTTGGAGTGCCCCATTACTTAGGGTATCATTGGGCACCCAGAATTTTCAAGCCGTCCAACTGCCATTTTTATTTCTCGCTTAGCAGGTGACCGAAAGATGGAGCCCCGTACCTGAGAGAACTCACCTCCACCACACACCTCGAAGCAAAACCATTACTTAAACAAAAAAACAAAACACGTTTCTTAAAATGTCATTTTATTTTTTGTGTCACAGCACACTGTTACCTCGGGACAGAGGTACTCGTGGCTCCCACTTCCCCAAAAGCTGGTCAAAGAAGTACTTAGAGCAAGCCGGCAATGCATGTTGGTGTCTGGGGAGCCAAAGTTAAGAACATCCCACCACAGCTCCTCACTGCAATCATGACATCCCCCAGCCCCACTCGGTATAAGGCAAGTTTAAAAAAAAAAGAAAGAAAAGGGAGATGATCGCCTGCCCTGTATCAAATATGCAGACCAAAAAATCATTTCTAATTTTTTTTTCTTGCTAACGAGTGAACAGCCCTGTCACAGGGTACTGTAAGACCATTTGTATTTCTGGAACCTTCTTCCCTCTCTCCTGCTTCAAGTCTGCTGCAGCAGCACTTTACCAGTTAGGCCACCTGGGAAAGATCTTTGTACTATCCCTGTGTTTCTTTTTGGCTCCAGAGAGGAATTGGTTTTATTGCCCTGAGCCCCCAAACAACAACTAGTGATACCTAACATGGTATTGGACTGACTAGGTGTCATTACTAATGTAAATAAGAGGCTAGGATTATTTAAGGAGAAGAAGCCATAGGGAGAAGCGTACTCCTCTCCATTATTTCTGAATTAGGCTGTAGGGCTTCAAAGTCCTGGGGCCGGATATTCAGACTGCACCAGACTGTGGCACAAGCCTGGGCGCAGTGCAACTTGGCTGCACAGGGGCATTGACAGGGTGATATTCAACGGAGCTGTGCCATGGCACAGCATCGCTGAATATCGCACCTGGCCACCCGCGGCGCGCATGGCGCAGTGGCACTGCGCCAGCGCAAGTGGCCAGAGTGGAACAGTGGGATGCACAAGCACAAGTTCCATTGCGCTAGGCGCAACAACTGCAATATTCAAACGTGCACATGCAAATGGGGCCATAATGCTGCAAGGCACAAGGGGGCCATTTGCATGTCATTCTTCATTGCATGCGGGTGTGCTGATCCTGGCGACTTGCACCTGGCGCGCCCTGCCAGACTGCAGCCGTGGGGACCGATGCCCCTGCATTGCGGCAAAAGTGACCCACTGCCCAGTGCGAGCATAAGTAGAATATTAGATAATCCTATATCCCTGATTAAATCAGTGGACCACTTGCAGCCCGATCGCGGGCATAAGTCTATTTAAAACATGTAACACTATCCCTGGTGGTCCAGTGGACCCTCACAGCTAGATAAGTGGGCGTCAGTGAAGATAATGCAACACCAATCCAACCCTGGTGGTCTAGCGGTATCCCCTCCCACCCCCACTGCCTCTCCCCAGTCAGCGGCAGGCAGCAGCTCCCCACCGCCTGCCGCTCCGCGCCTGCCGACTGACACCATATGGTAGGGCTGTACACCCATTGGTCACAGCAGCAGGCCAATCGGCGTGCAGCCTGTACCGTGCTACACAATCCAGATATGTATCTGGACTGTGTAGTGGATGCAGGCTACGCCAAACAACTCACCTGTGAACCAATGGGCGTACAACTCCGGTCTCGATATCCGGCGGCGGCGGGGGCGGCAGGTGGGTGGGGAGCTGCCGCCCGCCACTGACCCGGGGAGGAGCGGGCGGTGGAGCTCAGTGGTGGGTGGGAGAGGTGGTACCGCTAGACCACGAGTGCTGGATTGATGTTGCATTATTTTTCACTGACACCCGCGATCGGGCTGTGAGCGGTCCACTGGACCGCCAGGGATAGTGTTACATGTTTTGAACAGGCTAATACCCACGATCGGGCTGCAAGCAGTCCACTGGACCACCAG
Source organism: Neoceratodus forsteri (assembly GCA_016271365.2). Classification (NCBI taxonomy): domain Eukaryota; kingdom Metazoa; phylum Chordata; order Ceratodontiformes; family Ceratodontidae; genus Neoceratodus; species Neoceratodus forsteri. The sequence goes on along the minus strand of CM057453.1, from coordinate 1,475,728,875 downwards.
GGATAGTGTTACATGTTTTGAACAGGCTAATGCCCGTGATCGGGCTGCAAGCGGTCCATTGGACCACCAGGGATATAGGACTATCCTTCTTCTATGTATGCCCGCGATCGGGCATGGGGGGGCACCGCCATGAAGGTGCAGCCGGAGCTCGGGTGGCCACCCACAGGTGGCAGCTGCCATGTTGCGCCCTGCAATACGGCAGCTCACCTGTGGGTGGCCAGCTGTTGCTCCTTTTTATTGGCTCACCTGTATGCAGCGCAGGTAGGGGGTGCGCATGCATGGGCTCAGCACATAACGGGCTGAATATCGGGATGTGCGGAGTATGCATGGGCACGCCCCCCCACCTGCGTCACATACATTACTGATGCGCTCTGGCGCATCGGGATTTGTGCCAGACTCAATCCCTGTTTGAATATCGTGCCAGGGTGCATCAATGGGTTGTGCATGGCGCAACAGTGTTGCGCCATGCTCAACCCTTCTGAATATCTGGGCCCTGGAGTATAAATACTTATACAGCCCAATACAGCTGCAGAATGCTTTCTCTTTCACTTAACACTGAAACAATTTTGGAGTTTATGTTCTTTTTTTAAAACCCAAAGTAGGCAAGGTGCAGAGAAGGGCTGTAGTGCAAGGAGCACTTTTCATAACGATACTGTTCTGCTCTGCTTTGGAACCTAGTACAGGAGTTTAAACTTAGGTTACAAGTGACCTCAGGTACACAGTTGTCTTCACTTTTTGAGCTAGAAGTTAAACTTCTATGTACTCTAAATACTAAACAATAATAAGGTTTATGGAAAGAATTCAGTAAAACTTTACCAAGAAAGACACTGTTGTACTGTTTACATGTTAGTTCTGTCTCGGCCTACCAGAAATAGTACTGTTTGCCTAAATAACATATGGTGAGAAACACAATTGTAGTTTATTGTTTCTTTGCTTAACTGCTGTACGTTGACAATGAAACTGTGGGAATACAGATAATGAACTGTAGCAAGGAATGCGAGCATATGAAAAGAAATTACCTATCCTGGTTGTAGCACCTCCTCAAGCTTCTCCGTGTTACTTAGAGCCAGCCGGCCCTGTCGCACAGTACTTTATACTGGCTTGTTCAAGGGGAGGAGCCTGCTACCAGGAAATATTGTAAAATATTAGAAATTAAGCATGAAAAAGTGAATTAACAGTATTTTGTATATAAATAAAACACAAGAAGGTTTGTGTTATAAAATGCATGTAAAGTAATGGTTATTTTATAAATTAAGGATTTTTGAAGCCAGTGTGTGGAGCTTCAGGTGAATCACCTGACCCCCACTGAGATAAAAGGAGCAGCTTTTCTGTATCTCCTCAGATAGATAGTGAGTGGAGAAGTTGGTAGTACACTGGCCTGCTGGTATGCTCTAGCCATTTCTAGGGAAGTGTATATTGATATATTTTTTTCTTTTGCTTCTGTTTATTTTTGTCGTATTCAGTTTGCCTTTTTATTTGCTTTGCTTATCATGCTGGCTTAAAATAAATTTGCCTAGCAATTGGTTGGCTCAACCTGATACCTTCCGACTCTGTGTCCATCCTTGACCACTTCCCTCCGACAAAGCCCCCTGCCCATAACCTTCATGAAGCACAATCTCCGGCGAACCAAACAGCCCCACTGCCAACAATAATTTATTCAACATGTAAGAAATCCTCAGGCTGTAAGAAATCCTCAGAGACAATTGTAATTTTTCAAATGTTAAACCACCAGCATACAAGTGGCCATTCATTTCTAGTCCGAGTATCGCACTAGTCCTCCATTCACCCCAGCTGTTTCCCCTGCCCACAAACAAGACTAAATTAACTTAAACATAAAAAATAAAAACAAAAAAGAAGTAACCTGGCACTTGTATTTGTTGCACCCATGTTACTGTCTCATCGAATGCAGCCACCCTGCCTGATGCCAGTACGATCCTTATGTTTGTTACTGCCCGACCTGACCATAGGCAGCCGCGATGTTTGTCATTAATCTGCACAAATTGATATAATTAAGCACAAGGTAACACAGCAAGAAAACAAATATAGACAGTGGAATATTGAACAGAAGTGCTACCTGGCATGAGAGGGAGGGTTGAACACATTTGCTGCCTCTAAGACAAGTGTAGAAAACACAGCTGTCAAACACTGCAGTGCCCTCTACTGGCAGGCATGCCGGTACAGGGACTACTTTACATAAAAATGACTTCAAATTCATTTCTACTCATTTTTAAAATGTCATTAATTTTTTTAATCTTATGTAAAAATGTTATATATAGCCCATTTTTCAAGCATAATAATACCCTCCAGGGTGGGCGGTACTGGGCTATACCGGACATTCCAGGGGCTATAAGGCCCTCTGCCTGCTGTGTTGGGCCTCATTATGCCCCTAGGCAGTCTGGTATAGCCCAATACTGCCCATCCTGTTGGCTTTTATTGCTTACATAGTGCACGGCCTCAAACTCAAAGGAATACAATTGCAGATGCAACTGATACTACTATGCACATGAGGAACTGTCATATGACTTCCTTGATAAAAATATAGGGCACTATGCCTACATGCTGCATAAACCGGCCACATAGGCACAGATATGTGGGAATGCCATGCAGCGAGGTCTGGTGGACCCCCTGTGGCATTCACAACCAGCAGTGAAGAAAGGTACATGCCCAATGCCCCAGCTACACAGAGAGCAACGCACCAGGGGTTGGCCAGGAGCGTGCTAGCACTACACGTTATTCACTAAGGGGCATAGTGCTGGCCACATTGGTGCAGGGAAGGGCACAGGTTATGTCAGGGTAGACCCTGCCATAGCCCACTGTGCAGCCCCATGGACACCGCCCACCGGGCGCAGCAGGATATAGAAATGACTCCCCATGCTGCCATGGCCCACTGGGCAGTACGGGGGGGGCTGGGACTGCTGATTGGGTGAGTGCCCGGCACCGACCAGCTGGTACTGATGATGGGGGGTGGTGGTGGTGGTTGCGTTACCAGGTGGGCGAGGGGACACTGCCCACCACTGGGAGCAGGGAGTCAGGGCATGGGGGAGAGGGTCAGGGCTACCTCCTCCTCCTCTGCTACATCTCTAGCCCCTAACAAAGTCAACATCTGACTGCCCGGTCAAGTTCTATGCACTTACACTTATATAACCTAATGTGCAATATTCCTTGTATATGCAGTTATGTGCTCTTAGATGTATTTTAGTCTATGGTCTTTGTTTACACTGATGTCCTAATGTACCAATTATGTATTCCTATGTTTTATATTATATGTTCTTTGTCTTCATTGATGTTCTAATTACATATAAAATGTATCTGTCATGATGTGGAACCTTTGTTAATGAGCTCTTAGCTCAAAGGTTGTAACTCTGAGATGATAAATAAATAGCGTGGTGAGCCAGGAACCTTGCCTCCTCCACAGGGGGTGCACTAGTTGCATGCAAGGTCTGACAGGACATGCCCAATGTCAGGGAGGTGGACAGGGTTACGGGAAGAAAAATAGAGGGAACACCCCCCACCAGTAGGATGATGCTCCTCAGCCCATGGCAGGGTCCACATCACTGATTGGGCTCTGGCTTCCATCTGCATTGGGACATGCAGAACAGCCCTTCCTCCCCTGTCCCCACCATGGGGGGAATCTGGGAGGGGGAATAACAGAAGCCAAGTAAAAAACAGGGATGGTGGGTGATGGGGCAGGGTGGGTTGGGAGCCAAAGGGGGCCAGTGAAGAAAACGGGGCTTACAAGTCAAGATGAGAAAAAAAAGTTATGATTTAGGGGCCATCCTAGAGTCCAGACAGACAGGTGACCTGGGCTCAAAGATAGTCTGATTAGTCCACTACCAGGTGATTGGTTGAGTGGTGCTGCTGGCGGCAGCGCTCCCATGACCTGGATAGAGCAATGCTGTGTGTTTGTGACAGGCCAGTGAGGGTCACCCTCCTGCACAGAGGACACTACATGCTGCCGATGTCAACACTGACATGGCACGACACCCAACTGGCTGTAGAAAGAGAATCAGAAAAATGAAATACCTGTTTAAATGATGTCATCTTTGACCCACCTTGTACCACATGAAGGTGCTGTGCAGTAGTGCCAGGGCTTGGAGGCTATCAGAAAAGCCTGCGGAGGCAAAAACCTTAAGGATAGAAACCAGAAAGGCTTATACAGTGGCGTGAAAAAGTATTTGCCCCCTTCCTGATTTTCTCTGTTATTGCATATTTGTCACACTGGATGTTTTCAGGTCTTTAGAGAAAATGTAATATTAGATAAAGGGAACCTGAGTGAACAAATAACACTTGTTTTTATTTTTATTTCACCTATTTAATGAAAAAAGTTAACCAACACCAACTGGCACTGTGTGAAAAGTAATTGCCCCTTACACTTAATAACTGGTTACGCCACATTTAGCTGCAATGACTGCAACCAAACACTTCCTATAATTCAATATCAGTCTTTCACATCGCTGTGGAGGAATTTTAACTCACTCTTCCTGCAGAACTGCTTTAATTCAGTAACATTTGGTAGGTTTGAGCATGAACTGCTCGCTTTCAGGTCCCTGCACACATCTCTATTGGGTTTAAGTCTGGACTTTGACTAGCCTACCCAAAACTTTAATTTTACTTCTTTTTAGCCATTCTGATGTGGACTTGCTTTTGTGTTTTGTATCATTGTCTTGCTGCATGACCAACTACGCTTCAGCTTCAGCTGACTGGAAGGATGACCGACATTCTCCTTAAGAATTTTCTGTACAGAGTAGAATTCATGGTTCCTTTAATTTTGGCAAGTCATATAGGTCCTTAAGCAGCAAAGCATCCCCACACCATCACACTACCACCACCATGTTTGACTGTTGGTATGGTGTTCTTACTGTGGAATGCTGTGTTTGCTACAGCGAGACATTATGGGATCCATGTCGTCAAAAGTTCCACTTTGGACTCATCTGTCCATAGAACATTTTCCCCAAAGGCTCGTGGATCATCCAGGTGCTTCTTGGCAAATGAGAGACGAACATTTATGTTCTTCTTGGTTAGCAGTGGTTTCTGCCTCTGCTACCCTCACATGAAGCCCATTTTTGCCCAGTCTCTTTCTGATTGTGGAGTCATGAACACTGACCTTAGCTGAGGCAAGAGAAGCCTGTAGTTCTTGGATGTTGTTTTAGGATCCTTGAGACTTCCTGGATGATTTTACGCTGTGCCCTTGGAGTAATTTTGGCAGTGTCATCACCCCATGAAGATTCACTACTGTTCCAAGTGTTCTCCATTTGGAGATTATGGCTCACTGTGGTTCTGATGGAGTCCCAGAGCCTTAGAAATAGCTTTGTAACCCTTTCCAGACTGAAAGAGGGCAGCAAATTTTTTTCTGATCTTTTCAGGAACTTCCTTTGATCATGGCATAATGTGCTGGTTGAATCTTTGTGCTAGCAACGTGACTCTGATGGTAAGGGCCAAAATAAGTGAGGTTTATATTAAGCAGGGCTGGCTGTAATCAAGCCTGGCTGTGTTCAATCAGCTGACTCTAATTATCCTTTTAATTGGGTTGATTTAACTAGGGGCAATTACTTTTTCTGAGTGCCAGTTGGTGTTGGTTAACTTTTTCATTAAATAAATGAAATAAGTAAAAAAAAAAGTGTTATTTGTTCACTCAGGTTCCCTTTATCTAATATTATATTTGTCTAAAGACCTGAAAACATCCAGTGTGACAAATATGCAATAATAGAGAAAATCAGGAAGGGGGCAAATACTTTTTCACGCCACTGTATATATATATATATATGTGTATATATAAATAAAAGCCTTTGAGCCTTAACCCTGCTATGTGACAACGCCCACGATTTCTAATTGGATTCATCACAAAATAAACTCAGTGTCAGGGGATTAAAGGTTTGCAGACATCTTTGTATTATAAATTAGGTATCAACCTTTAACTTTTAAATGCTTTCTAACTTTCTAGTCCCACCAGAAATGAATCACTTGCCCCAAGTGTGGCATGCAAATGAACCTTATGCTCAATAGTCTAATACCTGAATAAAATACAAAAAAAAAGAATCATATTAATTCCCATCAGACATTGTTTATTTGCTTTTGTGGACTAGTACATAAGGGCTAGGAAATATTTTCCCATTTTTAATCTTATCGGGGAGAGGGGGTACAGTAAGTACTGAAGGATATTAAACCTGGTTAGGCTGTTGGTACCTTACAGAATTTGGGAAATTTTGTCAGGACACTGGGGAAATTCTCTTATCATTTTCACGACATGCCATGGGATTTTTAACATCCACCTGAAAAATCACCAGAAAAGGCAGATGTGACCTCAGTTTAAAGTATCATCCGAACAATGGCACCTCATGACAGCACAGTGTCCCCTAACACCATGCTGGAGCTTTGGTGTGGTTACCTACAAAGGGAGAGTAACCCTTGCAACTACCAAAGCTGTAAGAGTCCAGTGCCATCAAAAAATGATTAAACCCCTTTTGTTGTACTGTTGTGTCTACAACCCCCAAAGGTCAGCTTAGTTGTTCAAGCATTGAAATACTGTGACTTTATTATTTGACTGCATTAGAAAACATCAGTTTCAGGAGGGAACAACGATAATTTGGACTCAAACTCATGGCCATTCCTGCAGACTTGGGGACAGTGGAATGGCATGTTGCAGAGTAGCTGCTGGTCTTCTGCTACAGCACACAGAGATGTGGCTGATTTTTTTTGTTTTGTTTGCATGTACGAGTCCCAGAGACATGCACATATAGGAGCACAAAGACAGCTCAAAGAGCTGTGCATTGCTTCGGCAACTCAGAACAAAAAACATTTTTAAGAAATGCACTCAGAGCCAACAACTCATGCTAGTGGTGCTTTATTAACGCAGAGCAGTGCAATACGTGTCGCATCAAGCCAACCCACCCGTGAGAGTCCCAGTGACATGCACATACTGTATACCCAGCTCATTGATGCTCATTTCTGAAAAAGTGTTGAAAAACATGTTACGTGTGACCAGCATTAATTTTCCCTACAAATCCTTTCAACTATAGAAAATGTTTTAAGGGGGAAGAGAAGGGAAGGGCATAATTACATCATCCCGAATTTATATCTGCATACCCCCTGTTCTCTTTAGGTAGCTGCTATATTTTAGCTTTCTTTCTCCTTGGACTTTAAAACCAGCTCTGTATGTAACCCCTTTATTGCACCATTATTGGTGCTCCAACCAGTAGCATCAGCTGCAATCACCTGCCTTCTCTTCCGCTTTCCAAACTAGTGGAATTACCTTACATTTCCTATCCAACTCTCATCCTCACTTTGCTCCCTCAATCCACTTTTACTGGCACACTTCTCAGAGCCATGCATCTGCAGCTAGTCCTTTCCTGGCACACACTGCCACCCTGAATTCTGTTACTACTTCCCCTCACTGTTTTGCCCCAGGTAACCACTGCAGTCTTGTACATTGTTATTTTTATGACAAATCTGCATATTAATGAACTTGCCTTGTTGCTTAAGTACTGTTTTTGTACATGCACCTTGCTTTGACCACTTTGCTTGCTGTGTTCTTCTCCTTCTAACCCCTCTCTCCGGTTGCACCTGGTGACGAGCTCCAGCCCTGTGTGCCTCTACCTTTCAGCAAATCTTAAAGAAGTAAAAAAAACACAGTGGCTGTTGTGTGTGGTACTGCAGACTGTAAACTGTTACTCTGATGAAGACTGAGTGCACTGAGGAGCTGCTCCATGTACATAAATGTCGCATCCCATGCAAGTAGCAGGATCAGCGTCAGGAGGCACTGGCTGATTGCAGCTGATGGTGTCACTGGTTGGTGCACCTATACTTGTGTAATAGGGAGAGACTACATACAGAGGCAGTTTAAAGGACAAGGGAGACAGCAGATTACCAGACAGAGATGTACAGAAAGAGAACAGTGGTACAGGAATTAAATATGAATTGGGAATGTTGCAGTGTGTCCCTTTCCCTATAATGGCTTACAGTCTTTTTTTATGTTTTTATAGAAAGCATTAATCTTGAATGAGATGAGGATGTTTCTTGGTACTCTACACCATTCTGTTAAACCTCCCTTATGGTCATGGTTAGGTTAATTACACAAAGACTGTTGCCCAGTGTCTTCTCACGCGCTGCTGTATTTCAGACCTCATCTGGGAAGGAATACCGTGAATCTCAAAAGCTGCAGGTGCATTTGTTTATAGACGAGAGTGCTGCACACAAGGACAAGGGTAACAGTGGAACAAATCAGAACATTATGCACCACAGCATGGCTCTCAGCAATGCAAACCACTTGTGAAAGGATCTGTTTTTCCATAGGAAAAGCTCAGCTTTGCTAGTATTACCCTATCGTAAATGTTCATTATTCTAATTAATTGTCACCCTGCAATATTCCTAACTGTACACACCCACACTCTGGAAATCTTAGCTCTCTATGGCCCCTATGCACTATGGTGCTGAGTGGCTCCGCGCCATGTATCTGTGATGCATAGCCACTCCACACCCATTGCATCCCCTGAATGGCTGACCGCGGTATTCATCTATGGAGCACGTAGCCTCCTCCGCCAGACTGCATGGAGGGCAACGTGGTCAGGGTGGGCAGGGGGGTGTGTGCCCACACTCTGTGATATTCACAGAGTCGCAGAGTGCTGGGTGCGGGCGGTGCACAGTACACAGAGGGAACCCCTGTCATAAGGTCTGCATGCCTCCCAGGGATGCCGCCACCCCAGCCGCCGAAAGTCAAGCGGGGCATGTCTTCCCCCACACCATGCCACCACAGACAATGACTGGTGGTCCGGGGATGTCTGATGGGGCACCAGCCTGTTTCTTGGTTACTGCGTGTGGCGGCAGCCATTTCTCCAGGCCTGAAGGTGCAAGGGATCCACCGGCGGACTGGCTCGGGCATCCCATTGGATGCCCACCAATCATATCCTGTCCTCTGCTCCCGTGCACGGGGCGGGGCTGTGGACAGGTGAGCACCTGAGTGCATACCCCAGGTGTGCACCTGTCCACAGGTGTGGCCATTCGCTGGCGGGATATGCGGCTCTGGCACGTACTTCCTGCTCGTATGTGCATAGAGACCTGTATTTGGATCTTGCTCAACTTAATGTACGTGTATTCCTGCTTGATTTATTGTGCTTTTGGCCTGCTTTTTTCTTATGCATTGTACTCTCCCTGGTTGTTCCTGGAAATAGGCCCTCAGTTGTCCAGTGCACCTACTCAGTCGCCCCCGAAAATATACATAAATAAATAAAATAATTCCCTTTCTCTGACTTAATTTATAGCACAGATTTTTCAAAGTAAATGCATGCAGCAAGGCACTTATAAATCATTTTGGGCTAAGAAACTCCCTGAATGGAATTAGTAGCATTCCGACCCTGCGTACTTTGACGTGCATTAATGCTGGATGGGTGTGTGACCCCTTTTCAGCATAGACCGGGGGAGGGGGTCATAAAGAAGGGACAGGTGTGAAATAGTTGCCACAAATGGCCCATAAGAATCAATCCAGATGTTTTTTGGTTCCCTAAGGCCGGAGCAGGGCAGAGTCAGTTTATGGTGGAGATTATTACTATGTTGTCATGAATGGTTTCAGGCAGGGGAGGTAGACCTGATGCAAGTTGATGCCGACAATATATTTATTGGGCCCCCCATAGCTTCAAAATCACATAATAAGGGTCACAGTCCCTCCATACAAAATGGAATTAATCCATACAACTAAGATGTAACATGTCGTAGTAATCTTTTATCTTGCTGTGATGATGTGATCTCATTATAATGTGCTAATCTTGCTGTAAAGTGCTAGGAGTCCATGTCTAGAATCAACCGGTGTTTTTTTTCACTGTGTCATCCGTTCAGGCAGGTGTGGCGCATACACCCATGGTTGAAAACAGAACCCCATCCCTCACTAACCCTACTAATCTTGCGCAGGTAGCTACATAGTGCCCATCTTGAGAGCATCACTGGCCATCATCACCACGACATTGTGGTTTTTACCCCAACCCCAATTTTTTGTTCCTCTCTCTTCCTCATGACACGTGGCAAAGACAACCAATAGCCTTGCATGCATGCAGAGTAGAGAGATGTCTTTTATGGTAGAGCAAGCTTCCTAGCCCTCTGCAGGGGTTACTGTGGTGACAGAACCTAGTGCCATCCCTCCTTAGCTGGGAGCATTGCTGAACGGTGTTGTCTTCCCTGGGTCAGCTGGTTCCTGAGTCTGCTTTCCAACATATATCACCAGCATCACAGCGTTTACAAACAGACAAAAACAGGGCCCAGCACTCAAGTCCAGCTCCCTTATGGGTACAGAAATGGTATTTTATTATATCTTCAGCTATATATACAACATTATACAATGGCAAGAAAAAATCCTGGTCTCTGATTGGTCAGTCTTGGGCTGGACCCGTGATGTTATCCCAGTACAACATCACGGGTCTAGTCTCAGCCTCACTGTGAACATGCAGATGATTTTTTTACTGAGCCTTTTGATTGATTGTTTCATCTTCTCTTAAAAAACAAAAATATTTTTCCACACAAAAACATCTTTAAAATTATTTATTTTATTCTGTATAACAACAAGCCATTGTATAATAGCAATAATGCCCTCCAGGGTGTGTGTCGTTTGGGATAACGTCACGCCTCAGTGAATTGGGCGCACTCAGCCTGACCTGCATTGCCACCACCTGAGGCGTGGCGTTATCCAGCACGACACACACCCTGTCGGGCATTATTGCTTAAATCATACAGGCCCACTGGAACCACCAATGTTTTCATCCCACACTTCTGGGAGCTTTTCAAGGTAATGAGCGCCATCTAGTGGGCTGTGTTTATACCTCCACCAGACACACATACAATAAACGTCATTTACGCCTCACAAATTCAAAGTGCACAAATAGTAAAAACTATTTAAGAACACTTAAAGCAGCAGTGCATATCAGGATACTGGTGAAAGTTCTGACTAATAATTTTTTTTTAATTCTATTTCAGATTGCCTCTCATCTCCTGACTTGTATGATACCTTGTTTACCCATTTTGATTCTGTTTTAGCACTTTATTTCACATTTGAAATAATAAAAGGAGTACTTCTTTCAATATGGCTCAGACCAGGTTTTCATCCATATTCTCAGCTGTTTTTGTACACCTGTTGTCCCATCGGGTCAGGAGCAGTGCCTGCTGCATACTAGTTCATTATAGTCACAAAGAAAGTGGTTTTAAACACTGAGTGCTGAAAACCAGCAGAGAACGCTAATGAAAACCTGGTCTAAGCCATACTAAAGGGAGCACTCATTTCATTATTTCAACTTTAAAAAGGGAGGTAAAGCAAAATGTGTAAAAAAAAAAGGGTATCATACAAGTCAGAAGACAGGTTGCAGTCTGAAATAAAATAGAAGGTATAGGTCAAAATGTTTACCGCTAGCATGCACTGCTGCTTTAAATTTGATACTACATCGCTGAATTATAATACATCAGTGAGTTAACTTGCCTTTGCACAAATAAATTCTACTGCAATAGCCTCAACATCACTAATATGCTCTTCACATATTATATGTCAAAAAATGCTAATGTACTCATTACATATTGCACCTCGAACGTGGCGTGATCCAAACTCATATAACAATCAGGAAGCCACTGTGTATGTTGCCTACTAAAAAGATCCCATGTCAAGGGATTTCCATGATATGGTAAACCACCCAAAAACCGGAGGGGCGGTGGTTAAAATATAAGACCCAAATATATAACCCCATGTAATGTAGTTAAAATATAAGACCCAAATATGTAACACTATGTTTTTAAGCTAACCTAATACTCTGGGTCGCTCCTGAGAAAGGGACTTCTAGGGACATGGATATAGTGCACTATCTACACTCTGGTAGTCTTCCTCACCCTTTAAGTACAGCTGGAACGTCTTCAAGCTAAGCTCCTCCCACTCACTTGGGTGGTATACTCCTCGGCTCTGCCCTGTGATGTCAGATCTTCCATTCCACTGGAAGAGTCAGGTCTTCTCCTTCACAGCTCCATGCGTGGTGTAGGCCTATGCTCACAAGAGCACCTTTGGCATTTCAGCTTTATATATTGGTAGTCTGTTTCTCACTTTCTGCTTTGTGCTGCTATGGATCGAGAGGAAGTCCGGTCTGGTTTGAGATTTAAATGTTGCATTCAATGCAACCAAAAGATGTCCAGGATGGACCTGCACACGTCATGCATCTACTGCTGTAGGGCAGAGCATGACATTGAGGCCTTCAGCCTTTGCAAAACCCTTTTGCCTTCATCTTTAGAGAATGTAGTAGTAGAAGTAGTAGTAACATTTTTATTTATACAGGAATATCAAGACAACTTCAAACACCATTAGGGTTACAATAACCCTCTTTACAAGGTGCACCTGTTTAGATGTCAATACAAATTACAATAAACAAGAAATAAAAACTGCACATTTGACAGTACAATAAATACTTAATACAGAACAACAGTTTTATATCATAGCGCTTAAACATCTTCAAGCAATGTAAATCATCTATTACATTCACAGCGAAAACATATTTCTTGTTTCATAGCAGAGTTAAATTCAGCTTGAGTCAAGTCCTGTGTTTTCAACGACAGCGGAAGTTCGTTCCAAGTAATAGCAGCTCTATACTGGAAAGTCGGAGTTACAAATCTATTTTTATATTTGGGAACTATCAAATTTCTAGCTCCAGTTTTTCGAAGGTTAAACTGGTGTGAAGGGGGAATAAGTCTCTCTGCCAAACCTGTAGGGTATCTGGTCTTATAGATTTTATAGACCAAATTTGTCCAGATTTGTTTTCTTCTAGTCTCTAGAGAATCCCAATTTCACTTAGTGTACATATGGCAGTGATGAGTATCAATTTTACATCTTAGTACAAACCTTGCTAACCTATTATAACATATATCAAGCTTATGTAACATTGTTTTATTAGCACTGGAGTATACATGACTTCCATAATCAATCAGTGGAATTATTAACTGGTTTGCTATTACCTGTCTGTCCCTAATACCCAGACAGTTTACTATCCTCCTAAGCGTACTTATCCTAGAGTGAACTTTTTTATTACCATATTTAGATGTTGTTCAAATAATAGTTTATGGTCAACAGTTACCCCTAGGTACTTGTAGGCCAAGACTTGTGTCAAACAGTTTCCATTTACAGTTTTTATGTTTAATTTATAATTTTGTAAACCATTCTTAGTTGTATTTAAACCAAATAACATAGTTTGGGTCTTCTTTGTATTTAAAACAAAACCTGAGGAGGTAAACCAAGCCTGCAGTGTATTGAAGTCTGTTTGCAGGTTGGCCTCTACCTCACCCATGTCTACTCCATCGGAGACCAGAACAGTGTCATCAACGTAAAGCCTAATATGCGTAGATTTTAATTGGTGAGGAAGATCACTTATGTAAATGATAAATAACAGGGGTCCTAATATGGATCCCTGTGGAACGCCTCGAGTCACTGGAAGAAACATTGAGCCGGCCTCTTCCACCATCACCATTTGAAATCGATCCACCAGGTATGATCAGAACCAATTTAATGATTCAGCTGCTGTACCCATCTGTTTCAGCCTCAATAATAATAATGAGTGGTCAACCAAATCAAATGTCTTTGATAGGTTGACGAACACCGCACCCACAGACCTCGACCCACACAGTTTGTTCAAAGGATGCCTGTAAGGCAGTGTCCACAGCGGTGGGCATGATGGCCCAGCTTGCAGCCATGGAAGAGGCAACAACCAAAGCTATAATGGGAGCCTCACTGGCATCAGCGCTGCTCCTGGCTGGGGACAGCATTGGGGTGTCATTCACTGGGATGTTCTAGGAGAGATATAAATCCATCTAGACCCTTGGGGAGGGCCCTTCCCACAGCAGTATAAAAAGAAAATCTAAAAAGTCCCATCGTCAGTTGTGGGACTAGGAGCAAGCACACTTTTCACACTTCTGTGATTTCCTCAACTGCTCGACAGCTGTTAAGTGCTCAGCTTTAGCCAAGCTGTTTTGGTCAAGGACCAGGCCGCTAGCTCCATGGTACTCCAATGGGCTTGTTGGCCATGACACATGCTAACCAGGTGATGGACCCATTGTCTGAAGGGATTGAGGATGACTCGATCTCCAAGACTCTGGTCCTTTTTCCTTTTGACTCTCCCCCAAGGTGGTCAAGAGCAGCCGATGGACCTGGCTGTCTCTTCTCAGGAACTGTTTCCCTCCAGGGTCCAGCAGTGGGATCTAGTCTGTGTTATCTACATGGCCCCTCTGCCTGCTCATCCTCTCCATCAACAATCCAGTTGTCGGTAGAGATCATGGTTGAGGGATTCCTCGTACTCCTGATCTCGATTTTTGGCCTGGCGGTGCTTCAGGCGCTCCTCCTCCTCGTCTTCTGATGAGGAGAGGCTCCGTTGCAGGCTGCGTCAGCGCTGTGAGGAGTTAATGTGACAACAGTGGGTTCTTAGGCAGAGTAGACCCCCCCCTCCTCGACCCCAGTGATTCCCTGGTCACCCCCAGTCCAGCCTGCCCCTGTCCTGATGCAACTGGTGTCCCCGACACCGGCCTCTCCCCCAGTTAGGATGGAACTGCCACCCCAGCAGCCATTGTAGGGAGCCATTACCAAGGCCTCCCATCTGGCTACCGGCTTGACAGGCTGGTTGTTCGTAGAGATTACCCACTCAAACAAGTCCAGGGTGGTACATGGTAAACGGCTGTATTCACAGACTCTTCAGACTCTGGGTCCTCCATGCAGTCCTCAAGGACCCCTGCTTTTTTTTTTATAATTAATCTTTATTAATTTTCCAATTTTATCACAAACAAGTTCCATCATATCACACTGCAACTTGAATAGTCAGATAAGCAGAGTGAACAACAAATTACAAAGGTGGCATTTTTACACAAGAGTATCCAAAATATCACATATAAATAAAGGATTAATCTAAAAAAACAGATCCATGGAAAACATCACCCATAAAGATCCATCGCATATGGTCCTATATGCCAGAAAGGTCCAACCTCAATCATCTGTGGCAAAGCAAGGCATCTCCATTAAACTACTGCTGTCAACTCTACCTAGCAGCTGCAACTCCTAGGGATGTCCCCAAGAGCCTACAACCCAATGCCTTCCCAAAAGCCCTAATCCAGCTCCCAAAGTGCTAGCACAAGAGCAAAAAAACGACGGTACAAATGTTCGATTTCTTGCAACTGATATTGAACCCAACGGTCCCACATTTTTTCAAATAGCTGTGGTTTACCTAGGTGTCTAGAAGTGATTTTTTCCATACCATACACAAAGTTAACTGTCTCAAACCAAGAAAGCAGATCGGGACACCTAGGCATACGCCAGAGCCTTGTAGGAGTTTTTTTGGCACAAACCACCAATAAAACCAACAGCTGCATTTGACTCGGGTGTAACGGCAAGTTTTCCGGGGGAACATGCATCAACACTAAAGGTGGGGACAATGCAAAACCTTGACCAAAGATCTGGATAAATGCTAACACAATTTCCCCAAAAAATCCCAAATCCTGGGACAAGACCAGAAGATATGAACATGATTAGCGAGGGTTTCTCCACAATGACAGCAACTGCCCCGCATGCAGTCCTGCTATCTATGCGATCTGAGCTGGCATCCTAAAATAATGAGGCGACTTTTCAAGAAAACTCATGTACAGCGTGCTTGCTACCTCATAAGTAAGCAACGCATACTTCTCCCACATTTCAAAGCTATCTACCATAGCCAGTTCCATTTCCCACCGAGCATCAATAACCATAGTTGATTCCTTTAACAAAGAATGAATGCCAATGTATAGCTGACCTATAGTGTGACTTTGTTCCTCACCTTTCAAAACTGAAATCAGAAGCACATACGGTGGAGAGGAACTCGCCTGCAGCATCCTCTTAATGACTGGTAGTGTTCGAACAAACGAGCATAACTGTAGATACTATAATGATCCCTGTTTCCCACTCCATATTTCACCTCTAAGCTGGAAAAGGGTATAAACCTCTGGTCATCGAATAACTGGTAATAAAAAAACAAACCCAGCCTCACCCACTACTTGAGAAAGATATCTGATCTTGTTAAAGGGTCAGTGGCATACCAGGCCATGGCCATAAGATGAGTTCTCATAGAAAAAGACATAGAACGTGCATATTTATGCCATGCCTTTAAAACTACCCTAGTGGGGTGAAAATAGCGAATGAATGGCATATATGCAGGAGGGGGTGATGCATAAAGAACCTGTCTGAAATGAGAAAAATCATTCACTGCAAACTCCACCTTTCCAGTAAGACAAATAGTGTACATTACATACTAACATACTAAAAAGCCAGCAGAACAGGCCTAACGGTCTCTCAAGTCTGCTCGATTTTCAGCACCCGCACTGAGGGCCGATTTTGGTGTCTCCCCCCTCCCACTTGGGTTATACTGTCCCCAGTCCCAGATGTTCCACCTGTATTGGGCATGGTCAGATTTACCCTCCCCCTGTACCTGTCCCATCCCCTCTTAAACCCGTCCACAGTCTCCTCCTCTACCAGCTCCCTGGACAGTGCATTCCATGGCTCCACCACCCTTTCAGTGAAATAACATCTCCTCCTCTCCCCTCTGAGCCTGCCCCCTTCCAGCTTACACCCATGACCTCTTGTTGCCCCACCCTTCTTCCTTTGGAGCACCTTGATTGGGCCTCCTTTATTGATCCCTTTCATGCACTTAAAGACCTCTCTCATGTCCCCCCGTCCCTCCTGTCCTCCGGAGTGTACATGTCGAGCTCCTTAAGCCTCTCCTCATAGGTTCTCTCCCCAAGGCCCCAGATCATTTTGGTTGCCCTCCTTTGGACCCTCTCTAGGAGTGTAATTTTCCCTCTTTAAATGTGGTCTCCAAAACTGTACACGATACTCAAGGTGTGGCCTAAACAATCAGTTGTACAGTGGAAGGATCACGTCTGCCTTTCTGGAGGTAATCCCCCTGGCGATGCATCCCAGCATCCTATTTGCCCTTGCCGCTGCCCTCCTACAGGTCTCTGAGTTGTTCATTTTGACATCTACCACTACCCCCAGGTCCCTCTCACCCTCCATGACTTGAATCATGTCTCCTCCCAGGGTATACTCCTGGCCTGGATTTCGGACAGTTTCCATTTTCCTGACCTCCTTTCCAGAGCCTCCAGGTTCTCCTGCAAGGTCACCCTCCCCTCCTCCCCATCCACCACTGCACCTAGCTTTGAGTCATCTGCAAAGAGACTCATCTCACTCCTGATCCCCCTCCTGATGTCTGAGATATAGGCATTGAACAAGAGTGGCCCCAGCACTGACCCCTGGGGAACCTTACCAGTAACCCACCTTGGGGATGAGGCTAACCCTCCAACCACCACCTTCTGAGTATGCTCAGAGAGCCAATTTCCTATCCATCTTAACAACTGTCTCCCTACCCCCATTTCCTTCAGCTTAGCCAGTAGGCCACTGTGGGGTACTGAATCAAACATCTTACTAAAGTCCAGAAAGAGGACGTCCATTGGCCTACCCTGGTCCAGGGCCCTCGTCACCTAGTCATAGAACTCAACAAGGTTTGTCTGGCACGATCTTCCTGTGACAAAGCCATGCTGCCTATCGTCCAAGTACCCAGTTTGCTTCAGTAACCCCCCCTAGCATTTCCTTGACAATACCCTCCATCACCTTGCTGACCACTGATGTCAGGCTAATGGGCCTGTAATTTCCCACCTCCTCCTCTCTTGATCCCCCCCTTGTGGATTGGCACGACATGGGCTACCCTCCAGTCTTGGGGCACAGACCCAGTCCTCAGAGAGATGTTGAAAAGCTCCACTAGAGGGGACTACCAGGACATCCGCCAGTTCTCTCAACACCCTGGGATGCATCTCATCTGACCCAGGTGCTTTCTCTGTCTGAAGGGACCTGAGGGTTTCCCTTACTCTCTGTACTGGGATTTCAGCCTCTATGTCCTCCCCCTTTTCACCCTGCACTGCTGGGCCCCCACCTGTCTGTGGTGGCCACTCCCTTTCCCCAGACCCATCAGGGCCCCTGGTCTCTACTGGTCCCACTCCTTGCTCCGGTTTGCCCCTGCTCCCCTCGCAAGACATAGCCCCTCCATCCCCCTGGTAAAAACTGAGGCAAAGTACTCGTTTAGGACTTCTGCCTGTTCCCCCGCCTCCTGTGCCCAACAATCCCCTATTCTTATCTTGTTGATCTGCCCCCTTACTTTCCTTTTTTCCCCAATGTATCTAAAGAACCCCTTGTCCCCCCTCCGGATCCCACTGGTCAAGGACTGCTCCTTTTTTGCCTTAGCTGCTCTCACCACCCTGGTGACACTCCTGGCTGTCAGCTGATATTCCTCCTGATCCCATTCACTCCTTGAGCATTTGAGGTGCCTATAAGCCACCTTTTTTTCCCTCACCACCTCCTGTACCTCCCGGATCCACCAGGAGGGTTTCTGGCCTTACCAAACTTACGCCTTTCCCTTGCACAGGATCTGGTAAACTCCTGTATTCCCCTCCTAATGACCCCCCACCTGCTGTCATCATCCATATCCGGCCTTATCCTGTCCAGACGAGCTTTAAGGATCCTTCCCATCTCCCTGAAGTCTGCACCCCTAAAGTCAGTTACTACCATCCTTGTTTGGCTTTCCTCCCCCAGGTCCAGGAAGAACCAGACTGTGGCGTAATCACTCCCCACCGACAGGTCCCTCACCTCTAGGCCCCTAATCTGATCACTGTCCGCCAGGACCACGTCAAGTGTCTGGGCCTCCCTAGTTGGCTCACCCACCTGTTGTGTCAGAAACGCATCCTGGAAGACATCCAGCAGCCTCTGCTCTCTGGCAACTTGTGATGTCATAGTCCCCCAATCTGTTCCTGGCATTTTGAGGTCCCCCATTACCACTATCCTTCCCTTTCACAGTCTACATTGTCCCTCGAGATTTGCTACCAAACTTTCTTCCAGGACCTCCGCCAGTGCTGGTGGTCTGTCTACCACTCCTGTCTTCACTCTCTTACCCCCCTGCATCAGCAAGGTGACCCAAATAGCCTCCACGTTCCTCTCTGCCTCCTGTACCCTTCCAATACCCATGCCATTTCTGACTAACAGTGCTACACCACCACCCCTTCCTTCCCCCCTATCTTTTCTGAACATAGTGTAGCCCTCCAGATTTAGGTCCCACTCGTGCCCTTGAGTGGCCCAGGTCTCAGTGACTGCTGCCACATCTACCTCCCCCTCAACTAGCATTGCCTGGAGCTCAGGCATTTTATTTCCTAAGCTCCTGGCATTTATCAGGACCACTCTCCACCCCTTTTCCTCCTCTCCTTTCTCCCACTTGAGCTCCCATTTCTCAGCTCCTGCACCCTACCTGGTGACCCATTTCCATATCTCCCTAGCCCCCTTGAGGAGTGGAGACCATGTCCCTCATTTATCGTACCTGCTGGCACTGCCCCTTTTTGATCCTTCCCCCCTTCACAAGTTTAAACCCCACCTTTCGCTGATGAACCCAGCTAGTTTCCTTCCTTCCCCTCCAAATTAAGGTGGAGCCTGTCCCTAGCATACAGCCCCTTATCCTCCCAGGTCTCTCCCCAGTCCCCCACCAGGCCATACCCCAATTCCCTACATCACTCCCTAAACCACTGATTTAGCTCCCTAATCTTCATCTTGTTTTCCCCACCAGCCCTTGGCACCAGCAGGATTTCCAAAAAGGAGATCTTACAGCCTATGGAAAGGCATACCCTGGCCAACTCCCGGAACCTTGCCTGAATTTCTAGTTCACTATTACCATTTATGTCGTTTGTCCCCAAGTGCACTAGAATGTCCAGGGTTCCCCCGCATTAACTTGCCAGTGAATACAACTCATGGTTGGCCTTGTGCACCGTCAGGCCTGGCTGGCATTTGGTTCTGATCAGACAGGTTTTACCCTCCTCCTGCCCCTCCCACTGGATACCTCTGATTGTGGAGTCCCCCAATAGCAGTACTCTAACCCCCCTTGCCTCCCTGTTCATCCCTCTGGTTCCCCTTCCTTCCATGCCCCTACTCATCCCTTCATCCAGATTCTCCCCTCAACTGGCTCCTTGCACCTCCCACAATCTGGGTGTTGAAAGTAGCCTCTTCACTATTGTCCCTGGTCACCTCCTCTATCCGTGTCCTAGCCTTCTTTATCCCCCCCACCCGAGTATCTTTCTCTGCATCTCTTTCCCACTCCTTACTAATCCATCCATCCTATCCATTTGCCTACTTGGCTTTCTGCTTGCTATAATATCATTTATGTCCTGCGCCTTCCTGCCTGTCGTGTTCCCCTGTTCCATACCATCAGCCTCCTCCTTGTTCCCCTGATCCTCCTTTTTCTTCTCCCCTCCTACCCCTCTTCCCCCATCCTGTCTGGGACCCCCTCTATTGCGCCCTTGCCTCTTGTCCCCTTCACCCTTTCTATCCATCCCTGCCCCAGCTTCACCAGCAACAACATCATCATCATCCTCCTCCTCTCCCACACACCCCTCTTCTACCAATGGGCGTGAGGGTTAAAACAATTTGAGCCTTAGCCCATCCCCAGTGCCCCCCATCCCTCGGCCCCTCTCGATTTCCTTTGGACACCCCAGACTCTGCCTACTGCTGTGGAAAATTCCACCTTTTGGCCCCCCCTGCCGGGGTCTCTTAAACCCCCTGTGCCCCCCTTCCCTCCTCTTCTAGTATGAACACCTCTCTTCACTCCTCCCCCAGCTTGGGAGGCCTGGTGCTTCCATGTGGGTGACCCTTGCCTCCTACCTCTCCAATCCCCCAGCACCCCCAGCTGCCTTCGGATCCCCTCTCCCTCCTCCTTAAGCTGTGCCAGCTCGTAGCACACTGGGCATCCCCCAAACTTCCAAGCCCAGTCCAGTATCATGGCCGCACCACACCCTGTGCACCTAACCACCCACCCAAAGATACCTGCTCTAGTGATATGCGGTCCCTTCCCCATCATCACAGCAGTCTTTTCTAGGTCAAATTACCAACTCAGTGGCTCTACAGTTTCTCGAGCTACCAGTACCTATACCTAGACGACCCCCCCCATACAGCATGCAGAGTTTTTAACTTGCAACACCTGAGTGACTGAACTTTTCCCCACCTGACTATTAGTTAAGAGTTAGCTTATAGGGGAAGTTTACAACTCTCTAAGCTCCTCCCAGCCTTTAAACCCAACCCCCAGTGGCTCTTCTGTATTTAAGAAAGGTTAATACAAGGGGTAGGTGGGAGAGCTTCCCCAGAAAGAGTTTAAGGAGTTAAGCCAAATTTAAAACACAACAGCAAAACTTACAAAACCTGATGACAAAGATAAGTTAGATCTCCAGAACTTCACCACATCTTCAAACTTCCACTGCTACCTCTGCCCACAGCAAGATGATTTAAGAATTAACTAATCCTAGCCCAGCCTCTAACAGAAAGTTTACCTGATATATTCCAGTTAAAGGCCCTTCAAAATATCCAACTATCACACTAATCAGCAATTCATTGTGGATGCTGCACTCCTATTTGAGACCTACCTATGCTTTCCCCTGCTCCTTAGCTGCATTATTGGACAGAACTACATGAGCTGCACCTGAAGCCTCTACCTCCAATTGCAGGGCAGGTGTTCCCCTATAAATGAGCTCTGCTGTAGGGAGGGAGGGGTGGGGGAGGGTGGATTAGGGTCCACACTGACTCTCACGAGAGTGTATTAGCCCTGTGTCTGCCCCTCACTGCACCTCCAAGCACTGCAACCTCCTCCGGAGGAAGGTCCCACACAAACACTGTATTAAACAAGTCAGCACTCCTGCCCTAAAGTCCACAGACTGATAAGAATTTAAAGCTTATCCAGCAACTAAAATCCTTTCTCCAACTGCTCAGCAAAAGCAGCTTCACACAACCTCTGCCAGACCCCAACTGTTTCTGCAGTACTGCTATGTGAGAAGCCCTGGTATTTAAGCCCCAATGAGCAGTAAATTGATCCTGGCTGAGAAGGACAGAAACTTCCAGAAAGCTGCTCACAATACCTGTAGAAAAAATAAATGAATATCCAGCTTCCACTATGGATCCCCCACACCACACAGCATTTATTAAACAAATCAGCACTCCTGCCCTAAAGTACATAAACTGATAAGAATGTAAAGGTTATCCAGCAACTAAAATCCTTTCCCCAACTGCTCAGCAACAGCAGGTTCACATAACCTCTGCCAGACTCCAACTGTTTCTGCAGTACTGCTATGTGAGAAGCCCTGGTATTTAAGCCCCAATGAGCTGTAAATTGATCCTGGCTGAAAAGGACAGAAACTTCCAGAAAGCTGCTCACAATACCTGTAGAAAAGATAAATGAATATTCAGCTTCCACTATGGATCCCCCATACCACACAACACTTATTAAACAAGTCAGCACTCCTGTCCTAAAGTCCACAGACTGATAATAATTTAAAGCTTATCCAGCAACTAAAATCCTTTCCCCAACAGCTCAGCAAAAGCAGGTTCACGCAACCTCTGTCAGAACCCAACGGTTTCTGCAGTACTGCTAAGTGAGAAGCTCTGATATTTAAGCCCCAATGAGCTGTAAATTGATCCTGGCTGAGAAGGACAGAAACTTCCAGAAAGCTGCTCACAATACCTGTAGAAAAGATAAATGAATATCCAGCTTCCTTTATGGATCCCCCACACCACACAACACTTATTAAACAAGTCAGTACTCCTGCCCTAAAGTCCATAGACTGATACAAATTTAAAGCTTATCAGCAAAGCAGGTTTACATAACCTCTGCCAGACCAGTAACAAAAAATACATAGTGTGCAAGCATCCACATACCACTGAAAGCATGGGAAACCAATTCCCATTTTGCATTTGGAAGATACAGAATAGACGCCCGAATTCTGAGTCGCCTACTCTTCAAAGAAATCGAAGAACCATATGTTGCCAGACATTTATAAGTGCAGTTGAGGGCATAACAGGTAAAGTCTGAAGGACAAAAAGCAGCCTGGATAACACATTCATTCAAATTACTTCCACACGATGGAAAAAGGATAAGGGAAGAGTCGACCACCTAACTAGATCTTCCGAAATGGTACGTGTCAGGGGCTCATAATTTAGTAGGTCAATATGTTCCTGACACTTCATTATCCAAATACCCAAATATTTAATGCTGTTCCTGTTCCAATGAACTGGAAGCAGCTGTCAGATTTCTGGAGTAGGGGAGTAATGAAAAGCAAGTACATCCATTTTTAGTCTATTCAACTGGCAGCCCACAAACTGGCCATTTTCCTCTACTATTGTAAGCACCTCTTAAATAGACCCAGTGGGACTGGTCAGCATCAGCAAGATATCGTCCACAAATAAGGTAATGCGATAATCATGACCCACCAAAGAAATACTTTCTACTTTAGGGGAAAGACAAATTAATGCTGCTACGGGTTCAACATATAAAGCAAACAGAAGAGAGGATAATGGGCAACCCTGCCTTGTACCTCTTCCCACTGAGAATGGAGAAGAAAGCAAGCCACTGACCTTCACATATGCAGCAGATGCTTTGTATACTGATTGCAGCATAGTAACAAATGAAGGACCCCTGGCTTTGACAAAGAGCTGACCAACAATCATGGGCCGGCATCCTTTGGGGCCGTGCTCTGGTTGAACCCTGAGTTTATGGAGATCTGCTTAGAACTGGTACACAGGTAAGTAACCCCTAACTGAAATACTGGACAGGAATGATTCTCTAGGGGTCATCTTCCAGGTGGCCGAGGCCATGCTAGGACCAGCACTGGAGCTTTGGCAGCATCTGACCTCCTCTGCATTCCCTTGGCCCATATGGTCCACAAGTATGTGGTCCCTACCAGCTCTTTGTCTGGTTTCCCAGATGACCCCTCGGCTGAGGAACTGGTGGATGACTCTGCTTTCCAAAAGACCAGCAATGTTGTGGATGTGGACAAGCCCCCCGACAAGGAGTCCAAAAAGTTGGAACACTCAGAGCAGAAAGCGTACTCTGCATCCTCCCTGGGTCTCCATCAGACGAGTTATGCCTTGATGATGGCCAACTTCAGTCACTCCCTAATGGGAGTCTTTGACCACATCCTCCCTCACCTTTCTGTGGATTTACAGTCGGTGGTCAGTGTAGTCAGAGACCAGGATTTAGTGCTTGCTAAACACCAGCTCCAGAAGGCATTAGACATAAGTGACTCATGCATATGGTCCATGGAAGTGGCCATCACGATGCAGTGTAGGGCCTGGCTGTGGATTTTCACCTTTTTTGGCCCTGGGAGTAGATGGGCATCTTACCAGAATTGAAAAGTCAAATGCCACCCTGGATTCTGCAACATCCTCACGGAAGGACCAGAAATGGCAGCAGCTGAAAAGAAAGCCCTTTCAGATTCTGCCCTTTCAGTTGCAGCAGTCCAGGCAGCAGCAGCCCCAGCAGAGGCAATGGCAACCCAAGACCATGTTTGCTGGCCAGGGCTCCAAGCAGACCTGGGGAAGGGTGGTGGTGCCTCTTTGGCAGCTGGTGCTGGTGCCCTCTCCAAGGCTGCCCAGTGACAGGATATGGGGGTGTCTACCTCCCACCCATCCAGTCCCTGCCTAAGTTCCCTGTGGGGGGTCAGCTTCCCCATTTCTGGCACAACTGGTCCACCATCACCTCGGACAAATGAGTGCTAGAAGTGTTGGACAGAGGGTTGCCCCTTTACTTCGAGGCTCTCCTGCTATACCGACCTCATGCACCAAGGGAGCCCGTCATGTCATAGGACACGCTGTCCACCCTCAGGGAGGATATTGCTCAGCTCCTAGAGAAAGGAGCTGTAGCCTGTGTCCTGGATGCCATGGCCAGCTAGTGCTTCATGTCTAGGTAATTGCTGGTTCTGAAATGGATGGGGGGCTTGCACCCCATTCTGGAGCTTCACAGTCTCAATCAGTTCTTGAGGAAGTGCAAATTCCAGATGGTCACTATTAACCAAATCGTTCCATCCCTGGAGCAGAGCATGTAGTTCTGCTCTCTGGACCTCCAGGACACCTTCTTCTACAGTCTAGCCTGTCCTTCCCACTGGCGTCACCTCCAGTTCGACATAGAGGGGTTCTCAACAAGTACCAGGTCATACCTTATGGACTCTCTTCAGCCCCTAGGGTCTTCACCAAGTACATTGCAGTGGTGGTAGCATTCCTGAGGCACTGAGGAGACAGGATCTACAGTGGAGCAGTCCAAGGACCTGGTCCTCCAGACCTGCAGAGACTTTGGCCTTCTGGTCAACCCAGCCAAGTCTGAACTCAACCCCTCTCAGGTGATCTGCTTTACTGGGGCAGAGCTGGACTCACTCCGGCCAAGGCCCAACTCTTTGTGAATCATGCATCAGATCTTACCTCCTTTGCCCAATCATTTCAGGTTGTCCGCTCGTGCCCTGCCTTAGACTTTCTGTGGCTGCTGGGGTACCTGGCATCCTGCACCAGCATGGTCATATGGGCCTGCTGGCAGATGTTCCACCTGCAGTGGGAGTAGGCTCACCAGTGGTCTCAGCCCCTAAGTTATCCTGGACCAGCTGGTTACAGTGTCCCAGCCAATGTGGGATGGCATCCAGTGGTGGCTTATCCCAGAACATCTGGAGGAAGGAGTCCTGTTTATCCACCCTGAGCTGACCATCACCCTAACAACCAACGTGCCTCTGGTAGGATGGGGAACGCACCTGAGGGACCACAGAGCCCTTGGGTTCTGGACCCCCAGAGAGTCCCATTAGCACATCAACCTGCTGGAGCTCCATGCAGTGCATCTTTCTCTGATGCAGTTCACTCCATTTGTCAAGAGTCAGGATGTGCAGGTCCAGACAGACAATGCCACAACCATGTAGTACCTGAACAAGCAGGGTGGTATGCACTCCCTTAGTTTGTGTCGGGAGGCCCTCTGCACCTGGACCTCATGCATATCTTTGATGCTGATCTCCTGGTGATTCATGTGGCAGGAGCTTCCAACCAGCTAGTGGATGCTCTCAGCTGGGTGGGTGAGGTGTCTTTGCATCAGAAGGTGGTGAACCATGTGTTTTCCTGGTGCAGCACTCCCCTGATCGACCTGTGAACCTCCTGGGAGAACGCCAAGCTGAGGTTGTTCTGTGCCCATCCCCACAGTGCGGGACACCGGTGGGGGATGCGTTTTGGAGGCCCTGGACCCAGGGCCTCCTGTATGTCTTCCCTCTCTTTCCCATGTTCCTCAACGTGTTGGTCAAAGTGAGGAGAGACAAGGCATGGAAGATGCTGGTAACCCTTGACTGGCCATGCCAGTTTTGGCACCCGTAACTCCTCAGCCTCAGCAGCAGGCCTCCATGACTATTGCCCCTATGCATGCAGCTGCTCTCCTGTCACAAGGAGAAGGCCTTGCACCTGGACCTTCAGTCCCTGTATGTGACAGCCTTGTTCTTGAGCAGCTAGAGTTCCAGGCTTTGGGTCTGTTTAAAGGTGTTCTCCACGGTGTGAGGGCCCTCCCGGAAAGAGTCAGCCTGTCAGTGCTATGCCTTCAAATGGAAGCAGTTTTTCATTTGGTGCCAGGGCAGTGAGCTAGACCCCCAGGCCTGCCCTTTGGCTAGCATTCTTGACTATATGTTGTCCCTCTCCTAATTGGGACTGAGGTCCACGACCTTCAAAATGCACCTGGCAGCCATCTCTGCATAATGGGCATGGTCTGGTATGCCAGCGGTGGCACAGAAGATGGTTGGGTGTTTCTTCAAGGGCCTGGACCACCTGTCACCACCAGTGTATCAACCACCACCATTTGGGACTTGTTTATGGTACTGGCAATACTCATGGGCATGCCGTTTGAACCAATGCATAGGTGTGAGATGTCACACCTGTCATGAAAGACCATCTTCTTGGTGGCCATCACCTCCACCAGAAGGATCAGCTAGCTCCAGGTGATCTCAGTGGAGTCTCCATATCTGGTGTTCCACAAGGACAAGGTTGTTCTACTTGCCTCCATCCGAAGTACCTCTCGAAGGTTGTGTCAGAATTTCATCATAACCAGGTGATTAACCTTGCGGTGTACTTCACCAGTCCCACTTTGGAGGCTGAACACAGGCTCCATACTTTGGACCTGAGGCAAATGCATGTTTACTACCAGGAGCGCATGGCCGGATTTCGGGGACAGGTTTGCCAGCCCTGTCACCTATGTTGAAGCCGCACCTGGCAGACTGGCAGCTAAGGGGATGATTGACAGGTGGATAGTCTGCTGCATCGACCTCTGCTACAGGTTGGCTGGTAGGGAGCCTCCATTGGTCTTAGGGCTCATTCCACCAGATATACTGCTGCCTCAGTGGCTGCTTCCAGGGACATACCTGTCTAGGAACTCTGCGGGGCTGCTACCTGGAAGTCAGCACACACCTTCATTTCCCATTACCGCGTCGACCTTGAGTCACACCGGGATGCTGGTTTTAGGACCTCAGTTCTCTAATCCCTGTTTGCCAAATAGGAATGTGTGCCATTCCCCCTCCTCCAGAAGAACTGCTAGAAGTCTTCCTAAGTGTGGATAGTGCAACATATCCACGTCCCAAGAAACAGGGTTACTCACCTGTAACCGTAGTTCTGGAAGTGGTATATGGTGCACATCCACACAACCCACCAAACCTCCCCTGGCAAGTGGCACATGGATCCCTGCTTCCAAGGTGCAAGACGTCATGGGGCAGAACCGAGGAGTATACCACCTGGGTGGGTGGCAGGAGCTTAGCTTGAAGACATTCTGGCTAAACTTAAAGGGAAAGGAAGACTGCCAGAATGTGGATGTGCACCATATACCACTCCTAGGACTACAGTTACAGGTGAGCAGCCCTCATTTTTAGTCTCAAGTGTCTACATGGTTAACAAATTCAAATGAATGAATAAATAAATAAATGTGGGTACCAACTAAACTAATTACCTACTAAGAAACTGGCTAAGAAAATAGATACAGTAGCCCCTCGCTATAACGAATGGAAAGGGAGCCATAACCTGTGTTCCTTATAGCTCCCTGTTTGTTACATCAAGGGATACTAGAACATAGCCTCTGCACTACATGATCTGCATTATCTGCCAGTGTGCTTTCATTCTCGCAGGCTGCTTTCTCAAAAGACATTTGGTATTACCTGTTTTTGAGGTAAACTAATAATAATAATGATACAAAGGTACACCTCTTTGCTGCTCTGAACTATCTTTCTGTCTCTTCTCAAGTCATGCTGCTCCCTGCTCAGAACCCCCCCCCCCCACACACACACACACTTGGCTGTCCCCAGCACAAATTTTATAAAAGTGAGACTGCAAATGGTCTGAAGTGGGTAACTCCACCTGTGCAAGGTTTTGTTTAGAAAGTGGCAGTACGGGGAGCAGGTTTGTTTTTAAAGTGGCACTATGGGACCTGGTTTGTTTTAAAAGTGGTAGTAGTAGTAGTAGTAAAAATTTTTATACAAAAAATATGAACAGGGATGGAACTCCATTGAGCAAAACTCATTTTCAAGGAGGTCCATTGATTACACTTTTCATGTTACACATATATAAGTAACAAGACAAAGCAATGACATTTCATTTCATGTATACAGGCAACAAGAGCGAAATGATTACAGTCACTGCAAAAATAACATATAACCTATCTAAAAAGAGGTTCCTTGATTGAAAAAAGTGGCACTATGGGAGCAGGCTTGTTTTAAAAGTGGCACTATGGGACCGGGTTTGTTTTAAAAGTGGCAGTACTGGAGCAGGTTTATTTTAAAAGTGGCACTATGGAAGCGAGTTTGTTTTAAAAGTGGCAGTACTGGAGCAGGTTTAATTTAAAAGTGGCACCATGGGAGTGGGTTGTGGGCTTGTTTTAAAAGTGGCACTATGGGAGCGAGCTTGTTTTAAAAGTGGCAGTACTGGAGCAGGTTTCATTTAAAAGTGGCACTACGGGAGTGGGTTTGTTTTAAAAGTGGCATTACTGGAACAGGTTTGTTTTAATAGTGGCAGTACTGGAGTGGGTTTAATTTAAAAGTGGCACTACGGGAGTGGGTTTGTTTTAAAAGTGGTAGTACAGGAGTGGGGTTGTTTTAAAAGTGGCAGTGCAGGAGCTGGTTTGTTTTAAAAGTGGCAGTACGGGAATGGGTTTGTTTTAAAAGTGGCACTATAGGAGTGGGTTTGTTTTAAAAGTAGCAGTATGGGAGCGGGTTTATTTTAAAAGTGGCAATATGGAAGCAGGTTTGTTTCAAGAATAAAGTGCACGCTGGTGTCAGTTTTGGTAATTCACACCATGGTGTCCCTGAAAGTGTCTGGCATGTTGATTCCCTCAGCGGTTTTCTGTTTCGGTTTGTGAACAGCTGATTTGTATAGGGAGCCACGAGGGCCATTCGTTAAAACCAAGTATTCTGTATAAAGGGGGTTTGCTATAGTGAGGGACTACTGTACGTGTATTAAAAAAGCTTAGAAAATGGTTAAGAGAAAGGTTAATTTCTGATTGGCTAACACTACCACCTAGCTGGGCTGGTATCAGTCAATAGAGACCATAAAAAATGAGTCCCGGTCTCTGACCCCCTGATAACCTTTGGAATGTAATTGTATTAATAGAATTTGCAACAGTAAATAGCAGCCACTTTTTTTTTCTCGCCTAGTGAAAGATAGACCCTGCCACACCACTGTGCAATAGAGAAAAGAGTGTATGTACGTTTAACAGAAAAAAAAAAGAAAACAGTAGGTCCTCACTGAGTAAAAGAAAACCGAACTGCGAGGGATGTAGCAAATCGCTTTCCAGTGTAACAGGCTGCACAAATCAATTCAAACGCCTGTCTCGACCCCAGCATGTGCATAACATCTCATAGTCAAAAGACAGACAGCGATTTAATTGCACAGAAAATAACTGAATCGAGTGTGTACCTAAGCTGGCATCAGTGCATTTACAATGGGTTTAGTGGCACAATGTACACAGCCGTTGTCAGCTCTAGTTATTCAAATAAAAGGCATCCCACCTCACTTTACCGTTAAGCAAGAACATAGTGTCTCAGTACAGCATGCTGACAACAGTTGTTAAAATTGTGCCACAGAACCCCCAACCGATTCAGGAAATAAATTGCGCACAGCGCTGTTTTCACCCAAAGCAATCAGCTGCCGAAATAAAGAGCCTAGTGTTCCAAAACACAGCGACAGTGGAGATTATTCACCTCACATTTTCCATTGCTAGCACACATCCCTGATGCAGACACAGAACAGAAGGGCTAACGACTTGGTGGCAAACTGGCTTTCTCCCATCATGTACTTATCGCTGCAAATGTACAAACACAGGAGCGCTGATTTGTTAATCTTAAAACACAATATTAACAACAAAAAATTACAGTGCTGCCATGAGACATCCGACTATTCTTCTCTACTTCCCGCTTCCTGCAAGGTCGCGCGCATAACTGCTGCATCTTCTCACCACAAACTAAAAACAAAAAAAATCTTCCAGGAACAGCAGTGAACAGTTTTTATTTAACTAAGACAATTATGCCAATAGACTTTGGGGGGGAGTGTGTATTACAAACCCTGTGTCTTCTTCTGGAGGTGATGTTCAGGGGGGGATAACTAGAAGACAATGGCTGTGTGTGGGGGGGGAGGAACTGATGAATCAACAGCACAGGAATGCAGGGACTACTTCACCACAAAACCTTTTTTTCCCCATTTGTTTTTGTTTTCAAACTCATTTCCTCTGTAACTATTACTTAAAATGTACACCGATGCCCATTTTCTAAGCGCAATAATACCCTCCAGGGTGTGTGGTATGGGCAATACCAGACCTTCCAGGAGCTATAAGGCCCTCCACCTACGGCGTCGGGCCTCATTACGCCCCTGGGCAGTCCAGTATTGCCCAATACTGCCCACTCTGTCAGGTATTATTGCTTGCTCAGGTAATCCAAGAAGGGTGGGCGTGTGTATGTATATGTGCGTGTGTGTGTGTATACAACCTCATGGACTCTTAATTTCAGAAAGATATGTTTGAAATCTAGAATCAAAACAAAAAAGAATAAACATTGCTATTATATAGTGACGCATATGCAGTACCTGATTTGGGGTGGTCAAGTATTGCCCTCACATTTACAACATCAGTGCCTGTTCAGTCTTGTCATTAAGACCGGGCCATGTCAATGCTCCTAACTTGTACATCCAAAAGGCTTCCCTTTTTGCAAGCAGCTTCTCAATATCACCACCCCTAGGCACCAGGGCAACTTTTTCAATGCTGACAAATTTTAATGTGTGGTCCTGACTGTGACAAGCCACCTCTCTATGACATTTTTGTGGCCCTGTCTCTTGGGTCTCTTTAGAACCAGAGGGCTCTGTTTTGGGCTCAGGTGCAGGCTGTTTTTTTTGGGCTGCTCCCCATGGGACCCCTTAGAACCATGTGCTGCCCCACCACCATGAGACTTACACTGTGTATATGGCCTGCTAGCCATGTACATGTCAGTGCTCACTGCCACCTTTTTTGAGGAGCTGTATGCCCTGCCTAGGAGCCATACATGCAGATTTTTAGGTATAGTTTTAAGAAATTGTTTTCTTACAAGCAATCTTTGATTAACTCCACAGTGTCAGCTTTTGCCCCCTCCACCCACCTATTAAGGTAAGTACACAATTGAACCTGCAGTTTTACATAACTGTCTTCTGGGCTTTTGTTTTAACTTCCTAATTTTTTTTTGTAAGCCTTAGGAGTTAATTTAAAACATTTTAACAACACTGTTTTAACCTTATCATAATTAACATAGTCTTTATCACTTATTTTAGTAAATGCCTGCAAACCCTTTTCATAAGTAAGGGTGTGAGATGAGTTGACCAGGAAGCCTTAGCCAATTGAAATTGCTCACATACTTTTTAAAAATGACCTTAAAAATAGATCAAGATCATCTTCCTCTCTGAACTGAGGAAACAATTTAAAATTAATTTTAGCTTCATGAGGAAAACTCACTCTACCATTACTCACATTTTGCTGGTTGCGCAAGGTCATTATTTCCTTTTCATGCTGTTGTCTCTGGACTTTATGCTGTTGTCTCTGGATTTTATGCTGCCGTTCTTTTTCTCTGTCCTCCTGCCTTTTTGCCTCTAGTTCTTTTTTTGTTTTCAATCTTTTTGCCTCTGCATCCAGTCTTTTTGCTTCTGCATCCAGTCTTTTCACCTCTGCATCCAGTTTTCTCGTCTTTGCTTTTGCTTTTAGTCTTTTTGTCTCACGGTCCAACTTTTTCACCTCTGCATCCAGTGTTTTCACCTCTAGCTCCTT
Organism: Neoceratodus forsteri; assembly: GCA_016271365.2. Classification (NCBI taxonomy): domain Eukaryota; kingdom Metazoa; phylum Chordata; order Ceratodontiformes; family Ceratodontidae; genus Neoceratodus; species Neoceratodus forsteri. The sequence continues at coordinate 1,475,696,743 of CM057453.1, read as the reverse complement.
GTCTCACAGCAACAGCTGCAGTCGCAGGGCATCAAGCTCGTTTAGAGGGTCTGCTGCACCAGCTTTTGACTCACCCCCAATGACCTTTTGCTTTTGGTCATGTGCCACCAGGGCGGGTATGAGGTTTGCCTTTTGTGGTTTTGTTTTAGACCTTTAAGCTGAGTCTTCTTTTTTTGGCACTTGTTACAAAGCTGTTGCACAGTAAGCGAGTCATACTCTGTGGAGCCTTTTTTTAACCTACACTAAACTATGCCAACTAGAAACAAAAAAAAAATAAGTTGTACAAGTGTACTTGTTTATATATCCTGTTTTGTAACTGCTAATGTAAAAGTTTCACTGGCAGACTTTGTATCTCAGTGTGCCAAAAAGTCTGCAGTTATCCCACCTCTGCCACCAATTTGTAACAACCAACCTCTCTCTTTGGGCTGTATCAGCTTTTAGAGAGGTGTTTGTTTTGGGGTATCTGCTGCCACCAGCTGGGTTTACCAGCACCTATATCTCCACCTGCATAGCACTGAGAGGTCAATATGCAAATGCACAGATCAAAACCTGGTAGTGTGTCTTTCAGGTGGCGAATGCTTAAAAAGAGTTTGCCTCAGCCAGTGGAAACCATAAAACACCTTAGAAATAATTCAAATCACAGCTGCCACTGTTGAGTAAATAAATAGCTCTTTACTTAACAGAAGGTCAAAAGCTGCATTACAGGATACATATATATATCTATATATATATCTATATATATATAGATATAGATATATATATATATATATATATATATATATATATATATATATCTAACACAAGAGACTAACACTGCTACTGAAAAAGTAAACAAATGTTTTTAAATAACAGATGACAAAAAAGGCTATTACTGAGATATGCTATTATTATTCTTACCCTTCCTTATCTATAAAGAAAAACTGAACCCTATGCTAGCTATCTGCCAGTTCTCACAGACATAGCTAAAAGAGTAGGCTCCAAGCTTGACCTCTCAAATGTAGCTTCCTTAGCAACTCTTTTATAACTGTCTTTCAGCATTTTATATTCTCTCTTAAAAATAGGTGATTTTTGTTTCCCCTTTAAATGCACCAACCATTTACCATGTATGTATTTAATTGTCCCAATCAGACTGAACACTGATCAGTGTCCAATTATATTTATTTTAACCTTCAATTTATATTTGAGTGATCCAATCCCTTTAAACTCTGCGTGAGTGTGTAAGTAGGTGCACTCCTCCCTCTTGGTCATTTTCTCTAAGATATACAACCTGGCTGTCACTTTATCTAGATACTGCTAGGCAGTGAAATCCCAGTGTGTTTTTTTTCAGACTGCTAAAGAAATCCCAGCCAAAAATCCAAGCCATTGACTCCCTCCTTACAATTCTGTCACACTGACCACCACCCATCTGCATAACATGCACGCCTAGGGCTGGCCTACTACTGCCTTGACTGATGGCTTTCACTGTACCTGTTCCCCCACACACTTCTTAGACTTGTGTTTTGTGTGCTCAACATAAAATACCCTATAAGGGCACATAGATTACATTTATTGTATCACAATTAATGAACATATTCATCTTTGGCATACCACCACTCTTTGGATTCAGAAATGTATTTGTGGACTTTATAGCACTGCAATATTTACACTTTTCACATTTCCAACACTCACGTGGAAGGGGGGCATCCATGTATTCCTTTTCTCAGCAGGTTGGACACTGTGTACGTTTACTTCTAAGATTACTAGCCCTTCTGTAGACTACTCTGGGCATGTCTGCACTACACTCCCTATGTAGGAAGGGTTCCATGTGAAAATCACGACTCCAAAACTGTGACTTCAGTATAAATGAATTCAAAATCGCATGTGTGATGTTCACGACAAAGCATATTAGCGCATACATTATAGCGCTACAGTCAAAATCGTTCAGTTATTGTAATGGTTGCTGACTTTACTGACTTACCGACCTACAATCTGCCTTTGTCCCTTGTTTCCAGTATTTCAAGTGCCGATTTTACATTAAGTATTTCCTGATACCCACAAAGCAGTTGCCTACTCCCACCTGACCTGACATTGATTACCTTAAAGGTACATGTGTGTTATCCGTCTCCATTTGCCATTTGCCATTTGACAGTGCAGCATGGAGTTTGAGTTGGTCACAAGCCAGAAAGGTAAGTGCTTGGCTGTTTATGGGGGCTACACTTACAGAAAGGATAAAGAGAAGGCTGAGAAAGTGTATTGGCGATGTGTAGACACCCATAAGTACAGCTGCCTTTCCAGGTTACATACTTTTGGCAATAAGGTGTTGGCTCACATAAAAGATCACACGCATGTCCCTGATGCTGGTGATATGGGGGTGAGGAGGATAATGGCTGATGAGAGAGAGACGGCCAGATCAAGTGTGGAGACCGCAACACAGATTCTGGTTCAGTGTACAACTACTGCCCCTGATGCTGTGACTGGCCGCCAGCCTGCTGTACCCGTTATGAAACGTACCATCCAAAGAATCAGGCAGGTAAAACGTGGGTGCTCTGCCACCCCTGCTTCAGTTGAGGAGCTACAAATACCACCTGGATTCAGGGAAACCTTAGCTGGGGAGTCTTTCCTCCTGTTTGATAGTGGAAATGAAAGGGATAGATTGCTCATATTCGCTACTGCTGCAAATGTAATAAGTAGCGACTGGCTTATCGATGGAACATTCAGATCCTGCCCATTATTATTTGATCAGCTCTATACAGTACACTGCATCAAGACAGGCCAGGTTGTGACAGCACTATATGTTTTGATGTTTGGCAGAACAGCAGCAGCATATACTAGGGTTTCACCAAGCTACAGGAATTGTGCTACAGCTTAAAACCAGAGACTGCTCTGATGGACTTTAAGAAGTCTTCATGGCATGCATTTAAAACAGCATTTCCAGATATAGAACTGCGTGGATGTTTTTTCATTTTGCACAGGCAATATGGAGAAAAATACAAAAGTTCCCAGTAATACATGAAAGGTACTGCTCGGACCCAGACTTTTCCCAACATTTGCATATGCTACTTTCGCTTGCTTTTGTGCCCACAGCAGATGTAATTGATACAATGAGAGAATGGGAATTTTTTTCAAGTAATGCTGAACTCCTAATGCCATTAATGGAGTACTTTGAATCAACATGGGTTGGTAAACCAAGGAGAAGGTCAGGGCAAAGATCAGCTATTTTCCAACATGCCAATGGAATTGCTTTGATGCCACCTCTAGGGGTCTTGCCAGAATAAATAATGTGGTTGAGAGGTGGCATCATGGATTCAACAGCTGCATAGGAGCATGCCACCCCAGCATGTGGAAATTGATTCAATGCCTGAAAGTGGAACAGAGATTAACTGAAATGAAATTGTCTCTTTTAGTCTCTGCGGTTATGAGTGCAATTTTAAATCATCAGTAAATAAAAGGAATAAGTGCTGAACAGCGCTGAGTCACTATTTTGACGTCTGATGTAGTGCTGTGAACTTTGACCTGTAGTGTAGTGCAGTGACCAGTAGTGTAGTTCAGTTACCTCTTGTTGTAGTGAAATGGCTGCTACGAGATGCTTTGAGTGAGTGGAATATATTATTATATGAATTGAGCGCATAGTCGCTGTTATTGAGATGTCACTTATGTTGTTCACACTGTGGCAGGTTTTTTTGCTATTACTGCACTACCGTGGTTTTGCAGTGTCGCCGATTTGGGGGTAGCCATTGTTTACTCGCTATTCTTAGAGTTGCGCTTTTGGAGTCACGATTATCATGGGATACCTGTAGGAAGTAGTAATAAATTTTATTCATTTGATTATGAACAGGAAAGATGTTACAGCTCCATTGAGTAATATGCTCATTTCCAAGGAGGTACACAATACATCTCACAAAAACAAATGACACTCTACAAGTCACCAGACACACAAAGCAAAGTGCATTACTGACATGGCATTATCTTTAGATTTTACAATTAGGTTATGCCCTTATGTCAACAGTGTGTTGGTGCCACTGCCTTATCATAAAGCCATTGTTTTATTAGGCCTAAGCCAATGGGTGCATTCACATCTCTTAGTGTAATAGGCATGAAGTTCCATAGTACAGGCCCTCTAACCATACAGATGATCTCCTGCAGATCTCAGAGACTTCCTGGTGCGTCTGACTTTACAGAAGTCCAAGATATAGTGGGGCCAATCTTCTTTTTGTAACTTAAACATATATTTCAGAAGATGCCAGTTTCTTCTTTCTACAGGTTTCAACCAATTTAATGGTCTGTACAGGTCACAATGGTGCATACCCCTAGAAACTTCAAGGATAAAGCAAGCCATCCTGTTGTACATTATGTCCAACTTGGCCACCTCCATCCCCAATGCCCCAGCATAAACAACATCCCCGTAATCCAATCCAGGAAGCACCATGGTGTTTATAATTTTTAGGTGTACTTCAGGAGTCATATAAATGTTAGTCTATACAATATTCCCAGCTTTTTGCCCACATTTTTCAATAAGGCCTCAAGGTGTGCCTTTCAGTTTAATTCAACATTCAGCAAAACTCCCAAGTATTTGTATTCTGTTACTTGTTGTATATGTACGAGCCTGGATCGCTATGGGGCATGCCTTTTATCATCACGTGAAAACAATACTGACTGTTTTTTTGTGTGTGTGTGTTTAGACATAACTTATGTTTCCTAAGAAAGTTTTGAAAGCAAAAGAAAGCCTCCTGTAATTTATATTTTATTTCACCTGTTTCTTTTCCATCTACATATATCATTGTTTCGTCTGCGTAAATATAATAATTAACCAAGGAGTCGTGAAATTGCAATTTTTTTATATAGATGTTGAACAGGAGCAGGCCCAGTGCGGACCACTGAGGAACACCAGTTTTTATATCAGCTGTTTTGGATCTGTAAGGGCCTTGCTCCACCCATTGATCTCGTCCCATTACATATGTTTTGAACCAGTCAAGTTCCCCGTTTTGTATCCCCAGGTTCATGGAGTCTGGACAGGAGAATATCATGGTGCAGAGTGTCAAAGGCCTTAGACAGGTACACAAATACAGCACCCACAGACATTCTCCTGTTCAGACTCTGCTGTATATCTCCCACAACTTTCATCAAGGCTGTGTGGGTACTATGTTTGGACCTAAAGCCCTACTGGTATTCATTTATTATTTTATTTGATTCCAAAAAGTTCTTCCATTGCCTGGATACCAGTTTCTCAAAAATTTTAGACACTATAGGAAGGAGGGAAATCAGACAATGATTATTTATTTCTTGTCTTGATCCTCCATTAAAAATCGGTATTATTTTTGCCAACTTTTATCCCTTTGGAAACTTGCCAGTAATGAGGGAAAAATTGAAATATAGGTCAAAGGACAGGCAATGCATGGAGACGCATATTTCAATAATTTAACTGGAATGTTGTCCAATCCACCCGCCTTTTTAATATCTATTTTTAACAGCTCATCCCTTACTTCTTTCATTTGAATGTATTTAAATTTAAACACTCCTGGCTTGTCCATTTGTGGGGCATCCTCTTTTTCTCGAGTTTCTTCCATTGGACCTAACCCAAGAGAAGACGATTCTAAGCCTTGTGTTCTAACTGCTGCAAAAAAAGTTATTAAAAGCAAGTGCCACTGTGTCACTCAAAGAAACCAAATGGCCATTTATTTCAATTCTTTTCACCTGTACCTTATTTGTTTTACCCATCAGATTTGCCATGGTGCCCCAGAAGGATCTTGGATTTATATTTCTACTTGTTTCTAATTCTGCCTTATAGTAGTTTTGCTTAGCTAATCTAGTCTCAAAAACATTTTCTGTCCTGCTTATATGAATTCCAACCCCCAGCTGCACCTGTGAGCTTTGCATTATGCCATTTTTTATCTTTGTCTTTCCTAAGTCCACACAGATCTGTGTTGTACTAATTAGCATTAGAGGCTTTTATCCTCCTCCTTTATTTAATAGGGACATGTTGTGCACAGACCCTGATGAACTCTTGATAAAAGTATGTCCATGCCTCTGATACAGAGGTTATCAATTCCAGTCTGTCCCATTTTAAGCCCTCAACATTGAGCATAAACTTCTCATAATCAAATTGTTTGTAATTTCTCCACTCAACAGTTTGCATCTGCCTTGCTATTTTCAGATGTTTCCGCAGGACAAAGGTGACCTGGTGGTCGGAGAGAGTACCTGGCAAGACTTTGTTCAAAGAATATGCAGCTGGGTGGTTGGTAAAAATAAGATCTAACAATGTGGAGTTCTCTGTATTTCTATAATTAACCCTTGTTGGTTCTTCTAGTAATTGTGTGAGAGAGAAACTTTCTTGAAAGTCAACAAGTCTATTGGTGGGATCAGTCTGAATCCAAATCACATTAACATTGCCTGGTTATTAATAACTCATGAGTCAATTTAAATGGTAGCAAAAACTCCTGTAAATTATAAAAAAAATAGTGTTTTTTTTTGGGGGGTTATATACACCAGCAATTAATATAGGTTTAATAAAAGGGATCTTAACTTTAACAATCAAAACTTCTAGCCCCTTTTCTGATAGGTTACAAGCAATTTCTATTGTCTCAATATTTATATTCACATACAGCAGGAGTCCCCTACCATTTTTTGGTCTGTCTTTTCTGAAGTGTTGATAATTTTCCTATTATAACGAGGAGTCAGAATTTCTATTACTCAACCAAGTTTCGGTGATAATTATAACATCTGGCCTATCTCTTTCCACCCAATCTTTAATTGATTCTAACCTATGCCATACACTTCGAGCATTAAAGTGGATAATGCTGAAATCCCCTCCTTTTAATATATCTGCATTTATTTTGTCTGTGGACATTGGACCAGGGTAGGGATGGACATCCCCACACAGCATTAATGAAATAATTAGTGTGAACTTTAATATACCAAAAAAAATTGCCTCTTCTTTTTAACATAAAAACTTTTAATTCATTCATTTAGGATTTTAGCCAAATGTAAAGGTAAGGAGACAGCATTGCCTGCCATGATATAACGTGCCCCTATTACATGTGCTGATTTTATCAAATCTCTGAACAAACAATTTGACATCAGACCATCATAGAAGTAGTTGCCAATAGTAAGACATGGTGCAATAAAATACAGGCAACTATAATGCTAAAATTAGGAAATTGGGAAATTTTCCCCTAAACCCTAGCAGTATCTCACTTGCTTCTCCTTTCTAAAAACTACTATTGCTCATTAATCTTATTTTAAATAGCATGCAAGCTTGAGTCCCACCTCCACCTCCCGTTACTCGTTTGTTTACTGTAAGCCTGTTGCACACCGAAAAACAATATGCATGTTTGCAACAACCCCACTAGTTATTATATGTTCATGGCTTCAAAATCCTTCACTGATGTATTCTACAGTCCATCAATATATCAAAACAAGCAGCATATAACATTTAGTGTAAACTTATATAAAAATACCTACCTTAACCTTAAATAAAATGTGTGCTAGTTGTTCACCTTAGTTTTCTTCAACCTAATTCTTGTAATTTACTTTTTATTTTCTTGACTGAGTGGCGCTTGTGCCACTCGCGCTTGTGCCGTAGGGCGGCATGAGCTTTTAATTTTCACCTGTGTCCCGCTCCTGCATTATGGCTCTCAGCTACTGGTCTGCTGCTGGATTCCTAGGTCAGCTGTGAAAAACAAGCATTTTTATACAAACAGCACTAGCAGGTGTTTTGAGCACAGAAACACAGCAAGATTTAATAGCCTTTGGTACAGTACTAAGGTTTAAACAGTCATTGATGAAGTAAATAATTGTAGTGTAGCAGTTACCAGGGCAGATTTACTAGGGGTCACCACCTCAAATAGGAAGGCATACTGATTACATTCTTTGATTCGCCCCTCTACAGATGCTGGTACTGGCTCACATTCGAGTCTTGTTGCCTGTTATGTGTTCAAAGGGCAGCACAGGCTTTTAATCTTAACCTGTGCCCTGCCCCCTCATTACAGCTCTCAGCTACTGGTTTGCTGCTGGACCCCCAGGTCAGCTGTGAGAAACTAGCAATTTTATACAAACAGCACTAGCAGGTGTTTTAAACACAGAAACATAGCAAGGTTTGACAGTCTCTGATGCAATACCAAGGTTTAAACAGTCTTTGATGAAGTATGTAACTATGTTATGTTATGTTATGTTATGTTATGTTATGTTATGTTATGTTATGTTATGTTATGTTATGTTATGTTATGTTATGTTATGTTATGTTATGTTTTGGCTCTGCCCTCAAGATCACCAATTTTTCTTTATAACGTCTTGTATCGCACCTACTTCACTGAAAAAGGTCACAAAATTGAATCTATTTAAGTCTTCTGTCTAAACCGCTGTTCTTTTCTCTCACTTCCTGTAAGGCACTTCTTCCCATTGTATCCATCTCCTCACTGGCCTTCTTTATAATCTGTAGACCGTACCCCATATTTTGCAACCTGTTCTCCATGATGCTTGTTTCTGATATTCTTTCAGCTCACTGCAGTTCCTTTTTGCTCTAAGGAACTGCCCCTTTGGGATGTTCACTGTGGTGTGGCGGGGGCAATGGCTGGTTCCCCGAGTCTACTTCCTAAGCCCCATCGCCAGCATGACAGCATTACAGGGAGAACACACTGTTTCTTGACCATGGGGTAGCCCCAAGTGCTACTTTTTTAAAGCAAAAGGTGACCTTTATTGTTAGGAATAGAAATTGTTTTTTATACCAAGGGATTCTGCTTGTCTCTTTTTAGCAGAAGGAAAACTCTGCAGTGACTAATGCAGCACTGTGCTGAAAGTTCCACAAACTCTTATAACTCTGAGAACTCAGGCAGGACACAGAAGTGACAGATGCATCACAGTGTCATGGTGCAGTTCAACATTTGTTTTTGTAAAGTATTTCATTACAGATGTAACTGAAACATTTCTGAAATCTGAAAACAAAATGCATGTCATGTTTCTGCCAACACCTTTATAGTAAGTCTCCCATGTACGGTACCCACTAGGTTGTTGAATACCCTCATCTGCAACAGAAAGTGCTGGACAAGGTGAAGAATAAAGCAGGGCCTAGAAATTAGGTATTTTTCTGGTTGTAGATCTATCCCTGGACTGCATCTGCTCATTTTATTAACTCTTCCCTGCCTTGCACCATTTGCCTCCAGACACATTACTCATCTGATCATCCCTGGGGTTCCAGGTGTTAAACTCCATACCATGAAGAATGCCTAACCCCTGGAGTAGTAATTTAGTGCTTTGTCATATTCTGACGGCTTTTTCCTCTTTTAACACTTATTAGCATGCATGCCATGGGTCAAGAACAATCTGTTGCTGTGCAAAGGGGCAACAGTGTTCCTTCTGGTTAAAAAAGTGTGCCTTCTATGAGAACATCCTGTATTCTTAGAAAACTGTGTTTTAACACTGCCCTTTATTCTCTGTTTGTCAACAGGAGCCAACGCCTCAGCCCCTGACCAGCTCAGCCTGGCCTTAGCTTGGAACAGAGTGGACATTGCTCGCAGTCAGATCTTTATCTATGGACAGCAGTGGCCGGTACAGTATATAATGTTCTGCACAGTTTGTTCTGGGACCCTTTCAGAAATAGCAGCTTGGCCAAGAAACTCGCCAACAAAAACAAACAGGAGGTTAAACTTTTTATGGTTAATGAAATAAAAGGTTGCCTTGCTGGGCTGATTTAGTATCATAATGGCAGAGTTAAAAAATGCACCAGTACCTGCAGAGCTTTTAATATACAGCACTCTGCAGAGCATGTGAATTAGAACACAGAATGCAGTGATTATAGGTAGGAAGATGTAGAAAGCTAGTATGAGTGCAGCAACATCTCATACACATTACACAGCCATGGGATATTGCAGCCCCTGTGCCAGATTTAATAGCAATAATAGTGTAGGTAGGGAGAAATGGGTAGTCTGGATGGTCCTTATCTGCCGTCAAATTCTTATGTTTCTGTTTCGCTTCTGTTTATAAGGGGAGGGTTTTTTTGTTGTTGTTTGCATGTGTGCTGTGGTGGACCAATATTCCATCACAGAGTAAACTCAGTTCACATAGTCTCATGCACAGATCAGAACTAGGACTCAGCAAGGGCAGTACAGTTCTGACAGGCAGTATGGTCTGTGGTCACACCAGTTTCCCTCAGAAAGTCTTCCTCCGAATGCTGCATTTTTGCATTCTAACCAATTCAATGGGCTATGCAACCAGAGTAAAGTTATGCTTGTGCAAATGTGATAACTGTTTGGCCGTTTGCACTCTATTCCACAGGGGAATTACCACTCTGTATGGGTACTGAAGACAAGGAACCCTCGGAGAGGGTTCCACCTTACAGATGCCGTGGTAAAGATTCCCTTGGCTAAAAGTACCTTAGGAGGGAGCCCCAAAAAGAACACTGAGTAGTAAACATTGACTGTGAGATAGAAAATCTGATTGACAGCAATGAGACAGCTTGATGAAATGCAATGAGATGCACAGGTTGTCAGGATTGCACTGATAGAATGGATGACATCAAGGGGCTTCCTAAGGAGAGAGGGAACAGCGAGTAGGGCCACCATCCATTTCCATCCAACAGCGGACACCTACCTAAGCAAACTAGGGAATATACTATAAACAACTAACTACATATTATGACCTTTGGCACGGAGGAGAGGAAAAACACCCTTTTAGAAGGAGAAAACCTCTGGGGATCCAAGGCCTAGGTCGCCTTCCCTCCAGTCTAGAGGTAGTTTATTTAGAGACAGCTCACTGCTGCTGCAATTTAGAAACCCAGTCAAAGGGGAGGAAATATTCCAATTTGGTGGAAAGCTCTCACGATCCCTTTAACAGGAATGCCGTGAAGGGTTGCGAGAGGCCTCTGCAACAACAGGTAATTTGAGTGAGAGTGGACCCCCAAGGCAGAAGGAGAAGAGCAATGACCACTGAGGCACTCACCTGGCCCTCACCTGGCTTATCAACTAACACAAACTAGGTGAACTGGAGGCGGTCGTAGGGAGAATAGCTTTCAAGGTACCATGGCAAAGCCATAGCCAAAGGAGCCCTCTTGGGCTGGAAGAGCCTCACCTCTTGGCAGCTGAAGTCTTAAATGCTGCATCAAGAGGTATGCCATATGAAACTGTATGCTAAAGCTCCACACAGGAGCAAGGACATTCCCACTATGGGCCAGATGAGAAGGACCCTGCACAGAGGTTCAGATGCTCAAGATGTGGACTTCAAGAGTGCAGAGCGAGACCATCGGCTTACAGGGCGAGTCCTGAGCCAGAAAAGGTAGTAGATATGGTTGGCATGCCTCCGATTTATGAAAGAGAGTATGAATCAACTGTGAGTGCTAGATGGGAGGAGGCTTGAAAGGCTGTGAGCAAACAAACTCTGCAACCACGAGATTGAAAGGTTGGGTGCGAACTCTGCAACCATAATATTGAAAGGTTGCAAGCAAACTCTGCAACAGTGAGAACTACCAGGCAGGGCCTGGGTGAGGCAGGAGGCTGGACTGCAAGCCAGTGTTTGGTATTTTGATAGGAGTAGTAACCAGCAAAAATCAAGCCAGCAAATTCCATTCTAGAGCCAAACTGATGGTGACCTAGAAGATATGTATGTAGGCAGCGAGAGGCTGTGATGCCAGTGGTTGAATCAATGAGATTCGCATAAATTAAGCAATGAGGTTTAGCAGGTAGGAGATATTTAGCAGGATCTGCAACAGCATTTGTGACCGCAATAAAGATGGGCAGCAATATAGGTAAGCATGATGCACTGCATATGAGATGAACTGAATTAACGTAAATGCTTAGCCAACCAGTTTCTTGAAGGAGTAAATCATAGTTTACATAAGGCATTGGATGGTACAGTTTCAGTATGAATAGTGAATTGGTATGAAGGCAGAGACAGGTTAATGCAAGGCACTAAGTATTACTCAGTATTATTACTTGGTACAATCGAACAGAAGAAGGATGCGGCCCATCATGACTGTGTCTCAAACACTGTGGGACATTATTTAATAATTTTCCCGTATCCAAATATCTAGTTTGTTTTTAAAAGTTGTGGTACTAGGAGCCTCAACTATATCCTGTGGCAAGGTGTTCCATACACTAGATGCCCTTATTGAGAAAAAGTTTCCCTTCTTACTAGTTCTATAACTTTTGACCTCAAGCGGTTTGTTGTACAATCTTGGAACATGTCTCCTTTTGGAGAAAGTTAGACCACATTTTTCCATGAGATCTGGTGAATTTATTAAGTTATAGACCCGAAGCATGTCGCCTCTTAATCTTCTATTTTGAAGAGAAAAGAGACCGGTAACTTTTAACCTAGCCTTGATAGTCTAAGTTTGTTAGTCTGGGAATCATTTTAGTTGCTCTCCTCTGGACTTGTTTGAGTATTGCAATATCTTTTTTTAAGTTTGGATTCCAAAAAGGCGAGCTGTAATCGAGGTATGGTCTAATATATGCCCTGTACAGTGGGATGAGGCATTGTTCAGTGTGGTTAATAAAGGTGCGTTTAATTTGCCTCAATAATCTATTGGTCGTACAAGCAGTTCTTACACAGTGATCCCTGGACGTTAGTTTATTATTGATATAAATACCTAAATCTTTCTCACAGTTAGATGAGTGAAGTGGAATTCCATTTATGTGATATACTGTTTTGGTTTTTTTGTACCAACATGTACTACCAAGCATTTATCTTGATTAAACTGCATATGATTTTGATTTGCCCAAAGTATAAATTTTCCCAAGTCCTCTTTTAATGAGGAAATATTTTCTTGATTATTAACCATGCCCCCCAGTTTAGTATCATCTGCGAATTTAACCATGAAATTATTTGGCCCAGTTTTTAGATCACTAATGAAAAGATTAAACAATGTTGGTCCCAGTACTGACCCCTGAGGCACACCACTTATCACTCTACCCAGTTCAGACAAGGCGTCATTAATTCTAACTTTCTGTAAGCGATTTGTTAACCAGTTATAAGTCCAGTTGACAATATAAGTTGACAAGCCTAGATTGTGCATTTTAGAGATCAGCTTTTCATGTGATACTTTAACAAAGGTTCTACTAAAGTCCAGAAGAATAACATCAGTAGGGATACCTACATCCAGTAAAGCACTTATATTGTTGTAGAATGATATCAAGTTAGTGGTACAAGAAGTATTGGTTATTCCGGTAGGGTGCATTTACAGGCACTAAGTATTTGCAATGCAGCAATGAATTATGGCAAGGCAGTACGAATGGCAATGCAGTAATGAAATGCACGAGTTCTCAAAAGCCATGTGGGCTGTGAGGTAAATCTGTGTATGCAATGGATAACTGAAAGCCATGTAGGCAAGGAGCAACAAGGACATGTGATTCATTTCACTTACTTAAAGCATGCTCCTGCTACCTGGGCCACAATGCACCGCCTGGACACCACAGTCCTCCGCCGTAGGAATAACAGGGAGCCAGGAGTAAGGCACCATGAAACCAGGCAGCCATGAAATAGCAGAATGTGTCAGTATAGTAATGCAGCATTTATCCTAGTGGGGCTAGCACTGAGTAAATCATGAGCAGAGCTGTAAACAGGGAGTAGCTGCTAGCTGCAGGCCAGGACCAGATGCAATCAATTAAGTACATCAAACTGCAGTGTGAGCTGAAGCATACAATAACAACTGCAACAAAGCAGAGGTTTGGTAGAAGCCTGAAGGAAAGGCACAAGATAACACAGTACAAACAGTGTACAACAGATGCTAGGAAAACTAGAAAACCCCAAAAAAGACGACACAAAAGAAACACACAAACACAGCAGAACAGAAAAAAAAAGCACACAAGGAAGTGCAAAGCAGCAGCTGGAGGCAACATAATGCAAACCAAAAGCAGGAGAACACACACAAAAAAAACAGTGACCAGCACAAACCAAGCAGAGTCCAAAGCACCGCAACATGTGGGGGGTGGGGGTGGGGTAGCGGGGAGCAAAGCCCCAGCAGGCTCCAAGGTAGAAGCCAGACCGACAGAGACTCCAACTGGCAAAGAAAAAGTGCTTCGGAAGGAGGTTGAAAGGAACTGCTTATATAGCTCAGGAAGGGGGTGTGGCTGGTTGCTCGTCCTGTTGAACCACAGGCATAGCCTTTCAACTTAGCAGTGAGCAGCAATGCATGGTTTTTCTTAGGCAAGGTGAATGTCATGCATCACAGCTGTATCTCTGACAAAGACATCATCATTACAGTGTGTCTGTCAACTTCACAGAAAGGGCTGGGTTGGCCATGTTGGCTACCGTTTAATGACACCAGTGGTTTCTTCAGAATTAAATGGTTTAGGGAAATCTCCTAAGAAACAAATTAGTAGTCTTTTCTTTTTCCCCAAGAACTTAACAGCGCCATTTTTCTACTGTGACCAATTATAAATGACGCAGTCATCTCCTGTTTTAAATCAAAAGGGATCTTGAGTAAGTGCTGCTTCTTCTGAACCTTGTAGTAGGTATTTCTGTATTGATTAGAAACAGACCAGCATGCGCTTTATTATGTTTTTTAATCTGCCAGACCCATCTTGACTAGGGACCTTTCAAACACTCAGAGTGAGAAAACCAAAGAGACAGTTTGCAGGTAGAGTATTACAGATCTGTAAATGGGTGCTAGGACAGAAGAAATATCCAAATGTCCTAGCTTGATTAGGATCAGAGTCAGTTATGTTCGACATACTGCAAAGACTGAGATACCACACTATTAATTTTAAACTAAAATGTGCTATTCACATGACATTGCTCTATATCATGTTTCAGAGTCATTAGTGATCAACTGAACTTCTCACTACCCCATAAGGTACCCTGTTGTAAGGCTACTACTGGGAGACCAGCTAACCTCAGCTCCCAGCCCCAACATGGCAGTTGGTCACTGCCCCCACCCCCATTAGAATATTCTGTATCCACACCTCTCCCCTCAGTAAGACACATTGCTGTTAGAACCCAAGTATTTTCCGGGCTCCACCCAAGCCATCATAAACATAATTTTTATTCAGTTTTCCCTCTTCCAGCCAAGCCTCCACAAAGTACATTATTACTAAATGACAATCACTGTAAATCTGCTTGATAACATTGTATGACTGAGAGAACCCATTTAGTAGCCAAATGTGTCAGTATTAAGAAATCATAGCATTAAGTGACGTGTTGAAAACAAAAGTATCTCTATAAGTACTGTTTCATTTTTCAGGTGTGATTAAGGTTTTCCTGAAATCCTTGTGCAGAAATGTATCATAGTCTTCCATGTCTGCCTGTCCATAGAAATTCTGAGTTGCACAGCTTCAAGTCCACTGATTTCCATTTGAACATAATTACCAATTTAACTTTGGCCAACAATCTTCAGACCTTAATGAGGAAGAATGATTCTTGGAACAAACTTAGTATCAAAATTCCAGATAGCTTTCTCTTTTGCCTACCTGGTCAGAATAGCGTGGTATGAAGCATGTCTCCTAAACTGCAGATGCCTGAACAGTGATGGGGTAGAATAGTGAATGTTAGTAACCGCTAATGCTACCCCTGTGGCTGTAAATGCAAGGCGGGAGTGGAGAAGTAGGGAAAAAATCAGGAGGCTGGCTGAGCTGCTTCTGTGGTGCAGAGGTCCAAGGTGCAAGCAACTCAGCCAGTCCCGCTCAAGAGACATGGGTCCCGATTCCTGAACAGGTTACACATGTTGCAAGGTGCCTTGTGCCAAACCCAATGGCGCAAGTAGCACTTTGCGTCATGCGTTATGCTGACTGGAATTCCAGAAGGCAGCCTGCGACATGGTGCAGGCTGCCTGCACCAAAGGTGGGCTACGCCACCGGCTATACCAGAAACTCCCTGCGATGTGGCACAAGGGTGTTCACACCAGCTGGTATGCCCAATTTCAGGAGAGAGGCTGACAGAAAAGCAAATGTGCTATTCCAAGTCGTCCCCGAGACTGTGTTCTAAGTACAGTTAATGAGCTGTTATAACTGTACAACTGTACGTCACCGAGGGTGCACCTCTGTGGCTGGTGCCCCAACAGGTGCCCCCACGGTCCCACAGAGGCTCCCACCCATCCCCTGTGGCAGTGCAGCCCTCTGAGGACTGCTGGCACCCCCACGCCCCATTCCTGGGTTTGCACATGAGGCCAGTATCGTCCCAGTGCACCGACATGCCGCTATTGGCATGTGTGCCAGGCACACCCTGGTAGTCCTGTGGCCCCCCCAACCCCCTCCAGCACTGCGAGGCATTGCTGTGGTGTCGGGGAGCAGGGCTTGGGGGGGCATGCCATGTGTGGTTTGCACCCTGTCAGAGGGCATTTATATGGCTTGTGGGACCCTGTGTAGGTGCACTCTTCCTTTGTAGTTCCGCTGGAGGTGTCACAAGTCACAGGATGTAGTCGCCGGGGACCCTGCCTGTTCTAGAATATGGTGCAGGGTCCCCGGCGTAGTGGCATATGTTGCAGCTCGCAAGCACTGGTGAGTTGCGACATACGTCTTGGAATTGGGCTCCAGGATTCTGGTCCCAGTCTCTCTGCACATGTAGTGGAAATTTTCCCCCCGCCTGAAGTGTTAATTTTTTTAAACAGCCCGAGACTGAAATCCTTCCCACCCCCAAGTTTCTTCTTTTCTCTGAGGTCCACTTCCCCTCAGAGCTGGTTAATTTAATAACGGAGGGTGTGGGGGCAGAGCCCTCCACAAACGTAAATGTACATGTTTTGTTGTGGGGAATGGTAGTGGTTGTCGCTGTGGTGTACGACTGCTACCATGGGCACTGTTGTGTGGGACGTCATTTTGTCCTGCCACTGTTGTCGTCAGCGCTGTTTGTACTGTGCTGTTCTTGGCGGTGCATATGTGGTCAGCCCTTTTCTGACCTAGTGCCCTCTTTTGTATCTATTCTCTTATAATGCCATCCTCAGCATTTCATTTCCTTAGGCATTAAAAGAAGAAGGCAGGCCAAAACATTACAGTACCCATTTCCAACTGCTCCATGTGCCAACCCAGTGACTCAGTGGGATAAATGGTCAACCATTCAAGCAGTGAGTTCCTGGGAGCCAGCCCAGTGATGTAGAGGGCTGAGGCACCTTGCATCTTATCTCCTACCACGCTGGTGACCCGGGGTCAGGAATGAGTTCGGATCCATTCAAGCAGTGAGTTCCTGGGAGCCAGCTCAGTGATGTAGAGGGCTGAGGCGCCTTGCACCTTACCTCCTACCATGCTGGTGACCCGGGGTCAGGAGTGAGCTCGGATTGTTGGGGGGTTGAACAGGGAGGAGATGATTGAGTATCCAGTGGACTGCTCTCCTCTGCTAGGGATGGTGGGTCATGGTTCCAGGCATCCACCGACACCCAGTGGAGGCTGGATGTGCAGTTATCAGGACCACATCGGGAAGGGGTGGAGTCAATGGTGGACGTCCGTGGGAAGGGTGTGGGGGCATGCCCATCTCGTGCTGGTCGTCACTGCATGCATTCACCTCCGGGGGAAAGCAAGAACACCAGGAAACCCCGCTAGCTGGGAGGAAGATGTCACTCCAGCCACCACATCCGATTCCTGTTCCTGCTCACCTGGGACCTGACTGCCTCTCTCCCTCACCTCCGCCTGCTGTGGCACTGGATTTTTAAGTACACCATAGAGCTGAAGGTGGCCCTGCCCCCAGAGGGTCATGAGTGGGGGGTTCCATGCAGGTATGTCACGGGTGAGTCGGGGGAACTGGACCACAAGGCAAGAGAGGAACTCAGGCAGGATGGGAATAGGCTCTGAAGTTGACCGATGGGACCCCAGCCATGTGGTGACCAGGAGGGAAAAGAGTTGGGGAAAAAAAAGTAGTGAGTGCCTGTGTCTAATATGTCAAATAGAAGTCATTCTTAAACTGGTTGCCCCTTATTGGGTGGGCACCAAGGTGTGACCTTGTACAATTGGGCATCTACACAGAACACTAAGTTTCTTTTGTCATTGGGGTGACTTCATGACTCAGTGCTGCCACACACATGTGAGTTCCAGAGGTAGCTGGAAAGAGAAAACTTTGAAGAGTATGGTGGGGGGAGGGGTGTACTAGCACAGTAGAAAAAAGTACATAAAAAAACTGAGGACTGGGTTAACTTTAAGAATGGTTGTGAGGTTTTTAACAACAGCACTGATAAGTGACCTTTTAGTAACTATCAATGCCAGGGTTTGACTAACCAGATCTTTGTTAAGTGAACTCTGGCTTCGAGTGTTACCAAAAGGTCACTTAAAACAGAAAAAAAGCTTAGGAGAAGATACCCCATAGTGCAGAATGGAGTATGCCCCTGCTCTTTCCCTATACCGACATCGCAGAATGTCAGAGCGAGGGGTGGAGCAGGATAATAGGGAAGCGGAATGGAATCATGTGGCCAGCCCCTTGAGGCAAAATAGCAGCCCTTCACTTCTAGTGGGGGGCATTACATAAAATTCTATTACGGCACACAGGTAAGGTAGCTTCCTGTTTGTTTTAATCTCACTAGTCTAACTTTGACTGTCTGTCTGTAGGTGGGGTCCCTGGAGCAGGCAATGCTGGATGCCCTGGTGCTTGACCGAGTTGATTTTGTGAAACTGCTCATTGAGAATGGAGTAAGCATGCACCGTTTTCTCACCCTCTCCAGACTAGAGGAGCTGTATAACACGGTAGGGCTAAGCTAAAATGTGTTTTATTGTCTGTGTCGTTTCATAAACTGGTCTTTTATATGTTGTTCATGATGAGAGGAGTAGCTGCCGCACTGCATCTATCAAAGACATCAGATTAGGCAAAAGCTTGCGTTACTTTAAGCTAGGTTCCACATGACTGAGATGAGAAAGGAAATTTCACTGAGATGTGATCCCAGCTAACTCTGTATCACAATCATGAACAAAAAAGATGTAACCGATGTAAGAAATGCATTTTGTAAGTGGGAAAGCAACAATGAGTGACTCTCTCTATCTTTTGTACATGGTCTAGTTCAATAGACATGACCATGACAGGGGTTATATGAATGCTTCCATGAAAATAAAAAAACAGTAGCCCAGAGGGACATGCATACTGGCACACACTTGTTCAGCCCAGCATGCACCCTTATTGGGTGGCCTAATATGTGCCCCTACTGGCATGTACCAGTCCTATTAGTGAACAGAGCCCTTAGTGCACCTAGATATAAAAAAAATTAGCATCCAGTACTTGCTCTTTTCGGGTGTTTCTAGACAAAACTGGCATGGAAATACATACACTGAAACATGTATAACATATTGAATAAAGTATGCGGTGGTGTGTTTAATGAGAATTTACACACATTCGAGGGGTTAGATGCTACATAAACCCCGAGAGCGAAGCTCGAGGGGTTTGTCAACATCTAACCCCAAGGTATAATGTAAACTTGATTTACACACTGCCCCATATTTTATTTTATATAATTCTAGTCTCCCCTTTTTGGCCACAGCAATTATATAAAATAGCAGAAGTTTCTATGTGGCCACATTCTGGTATAGTTTGTCCGATCGGCAAGTTTCATTTTCGGCGGTTTCAGGATTTTCTGTTTTTACATATTTTGGTATCCCCTATCTCTGTAAGAGCAGAAGTTCTCATTTTTTATATATTTAAATGTACTTACCACCGTGTTTGGTTAGCGGCTGCGGGCCAGAAGGAAGCAGCAAGCTAAGAAGGAAGACGCTGCAGGACGCATGCGCAGAGGGAAGAGAACCGTGCATGTGTTTGCCGTTATAAATGCTTCTTTATAACAGCAAATTACGCCACAGTCTCTCTATGGCTAAAGGGGAGACCCATTGATTATATTGTTGTTTTAACACTGGAATTTTCCATGCTTTTAAAGAATGAAGTTGGGCTGGCCTTTCTCGTGCAATAAATGTATCCACTGCACTTCAAGGGATTAACATGATGCACACAAAGGGAACTCCCACAACTCCTGTTGGACTGCTGCTACCGCAGGCTTGAAAATGTTAACCTTTTGGAATACTGAACAGCATTTGTCATTAGTGTTAGAGTAGTCTTGTATGACAATATGAAAAAACGAAGTCAAGCATTGTTATGTTGTCTTCCAACCTTGTCCTTTAAACCTTTGGACTGTGCGTGGACTGTGGTGAGGGTGTGGCAGGTGGATAGAGCTGGTTTTCTTGATCAAGCTTGGTCACAAGATTCATTCCGCCCACAGAAAAGATGGACAGTCTGTTGCAGAGATGTTCCTGCATTACTGCTGTGCTACTTACGACTCACATCAGGAAAGAGTGAGCTTCATAATTCCAGTGCATCCTACAATACTGCTACCAACCACCATACCAATGATTGGCCCCAGTAG
This sequence comes from Neoceratodus forsteri, assembly GCA_016271365.2. Classification (NCBI taxonomy): domain Eukaryota; kingdom Metazoa; phylum Chordata; order Ceratodontiformes; family Ceratodontidae; genus Neoceratodus; species Neoceratodus forsteri. The sequence continues at coordinate 1,475,676,528 of CM057453.1, read as the reverse complement.
CACAGCCCAGCCCATGAAGGAAGTTCTGCCTTAGCTGCATGAGTAAGTTGTAGCAAAAGCATTATTCTGGGTTGGCAGCTCAAGTAAAGTTTTTATTTTTTTTTTTACACTATTTATAACCTCCGCCTTTAGAGATCTTCCACTACCAATCCTCCCCCTCTCCACTCACTGACAATCTGAGGCTTGTCCTCTGCATTGGCCCAATGGGGCCAGTGGATCTGCTAAACTGAGAAAGGAGAAGGACCCAAAGAGTATCCTCTTGTAAGTACGATACCACGTTTAGAGGTGCCAGCATGCTGGCTTCTAGTGTCAACATGAAGTGGCATGCTTACGTGGAGTCGCCAGGCACCTACTCCCTCCCAGTGGATAAGTCAGGTTACACATCTGCTTCCCTCGACCACCATGTTGACACAAGCTCCAGCACTCACCCTGAAGGAGGAGGGCATCCTCTGGGACATTTCTGTGTCCTCTGGTCAGCTGTTGCTGCCATTCTGGGCTCAGAATGCAAGCCCAGAGTGTCATGTATGGCTAGTGGTAGCATTGCCTCTTGAGTCATCAGGCATGTCCCAGGTCCAGCAGAATCTGACTTTGATATCTCTCCGGGGGAATCATTGGCAGTAATGTCACTCAGAGGATTGAGCGCAGAGCTGTGAACCTGGAGACCCATGTTTGAATCCCACCAGAGCCACTTATTTACAGTGTGACCTTGAGCAAGTTACACAACCCCTCTCTCCCCCCCCGATTAAATTGCCTCTGCATGCTAAATTGTTGCTACAGCTGTAGCTTATGAAGCATTTTAGGGTGCAGCATGCATGGAAAATGGAGAACTATGTAAAACCGAGTCCCTTCTTTCTGTTCTTCCTGCTGATGGACAGGAACTGCAAAAGACTGATGGACATGGATAATAAAGATGACAGGCCATAGTATCCTCACAGTTCTCAACTTTACTATTAGTTTTTATGTTGGCAGTCACTATTTATTTATTTAGGTTTTGTTGACTGGGTAAGGAGGGCAAGACAATATTGCCAACATTCAGCCTTGCCCTGGGGGGATACAAATGCGAACCAACTGAAGTTGAACAAGAATAAGTTGTTGGTATTTCAGTGAATGGGGCAATTTGGCCAGGACATCAGAGACATTCACCTACTCTTTTCAAAAAGTGCTGTGGGATCTTTAACATCTGTTTGGACAACGTGGATTTCAATCACTGTACTATTGGGATGTGTTTTTGGATGTGTACTCTAATAATTTGGTCAATAGATTTGACGGAGAGCTCTTTTGCAAGCTACATATGCTGTTTTATAGAAACATAGACAGTGATGTCAGAAAAGGACCACAGGTCCATCTAGTGTGCCCAGATTTCCCTATCTGCCCCAGAGCCTATTATCCCTGCAGGGTTTATACCTCCCCGGCCACACCGCTGCTTCCCTCCCTACTGCTACTGACCTGAGTAGCCACCAGACCCTTCACTCTGTCCCAGCCATGCTTGAAACCATTTATGGCCTTGGTGCTCACCACCTCCTCAAGGCAGACTGTTTCCCATCTCCACCCTCTTTCCGTGAAATGGAACTTCCTCACACCCCTCTTTAACCTTCCCACCTCTCGTTTCTACTGGTGATCTCAGGTTCTTGACTCTATACTCATGCTAAATAGTTCCCCACAGTTCATCTTGTTTATTCCCTTCAAGAATTTTCTCTATCATATCCCCCCCTCTCTCACCTGATCTCCAGCAAGTACATTTTTAGTGCCTTGAGGCAATCTTTGTAAGATCTGCCCTGTTGTCCCTGAATCAACTTGGTCACCCTGCATTGTACCATCCCCAGTCTGTCCTTGTCCTAACTTAGGTGATGACTCCAGAACTGAGCACAGTATTCCAGGTGTAGCCTTGCCAGTGACCTATGTAGAGGTATAAAGTACCGCCTTTTCCATGCTGTCAGTACCCCTTCCAATACAGCCCAGCATCCTGTTAGCCTTACTAAAGGCTTTTTTCTACACTGGTTTGATTGTTTGAGGCAGTCACTACTAATGACTCCCAGGTCCCTTTCCTCTGCCATTGTGCTCAGTTTAACACCTCCTATCCAGGGTATACCCACCGGACAGTGACAGTTTGACAGCGAGGCCCCCTACAGTGACTACAGCACCATGCCACTGTAGGGGACCTGCTGGAATCGGGCACTGTCTATCGGGGATCCTGCACCCCCCCAAATCAGCTCTGACTCAGAGTTGATAATCCTAAGTCGGGGGTGCAGGGGGCGCAGACCCCCATGTGGGAGGTTCGGGGGGCAAAGCCCCTCGAAGAAAACACTTTCTGGCACAGGAAACCGGCAGACAACTACAAAATGTGGTTGACCTGCCTGTTTTGCTGTCGGGGCGTTTGACAAATATTTTGTCGAACACCCGTCGTGGATCCCCTATCCAGTACTCTGCCCTCTTTTTTCCCCTAGGTGCATAACCTTGCATTTTTTAGCATTGAAATTCAACTGCCAAACCTTAGACCACCTCTCTATCCTTTGTAGATCCCTCTGCATCTCTCTGATCCCCTCTTCATTATTTACTGTACTGCAGAGCTTTGTGTTATCTATGAAGAGTCACAGCTTGCCCTGAATGCCCACTCCAATGTTGCTGATGAACATGCTGAAGAGGACAGGACCCAGAACAGGTCCCTGTGGCACCCCACTTGTGACCTCCCTAGCGATTTTACCCCATTTAAAACCACCCTCTGAGCCAGCCCGGTGGCGCTGAGGGTTGAGGAGCTGAACGCACACATCGCGCCACACCGGCAACCTAGGTTCGGGAACGGACTCTGGTCAGCAGGGGAGGGAAGGGATTGAGGGTCTGAAGGACTGCTCTCTCTTCCTGGGGGAGGGATCTGGATTTGCACTGCTCCTGTGCAGCTCCTGGTGGAGACCGGGAGCAGCAATAGGAATTTGCGGTGCTACGCTGAGGGGGAGGAGTGGCAGCAGACATCAGGTGGACATCATTGCATGTCCGTGCTCCTGAGAACCAACAAGAAAAAACCCTCTCTGGATCGGGAAGGCGGCGAGGGCTCCAGGGACATCACCCACATCCCCAGTGCTGGGCCATCTCTCTACCGGTCCCCCTGGCTCTCCATTGGACCAACCCTCTAATATCAGACAAGGCCACCAGGTAGGTGAGGCAAGCCCTCCCCCAGGGGTGATCCAGGGGGCTGGAAGGTCCTGGTGGGTGGTTCCGGGAAGAGAGAGGCTTCAGGCAGGGAGTAGTGGTAACTGTCAAGTGGGCACCTCTGAGAGATGCCCTGTCTGGAGAGTGATAAAGAGAGTTTTAAAAAAATAAATAAAACCACCCTCTGCTACGCCCTTCAGCCAGTTTCCTGTCAATCTATTTATGTCCCTAGCTGCACCCAGGTCATTCAGCTTCTTCAGCAATCTTCTGTGTGGCACCAAGTTAAAAACCTTGCTTAAACTGAAATAGAGTAATTCTGCAGCACGGCTCTTATCTACTACCTTTGTTATCCAATCAAAGGAAACTGTCAGGTTGGTCTGACAAGACCTCCCTGCCACAAACCCTTGCTGCTTACTATACTGGAGACCATTTCTTTCTAGGTGGTTCAGAAGATACTCTTTGATCAGAGATTCTGTCAGTTTACCCACTAAAAGAGGTAAGAATAACAGGTCTGTAATTCCCAGGTTGCTCCTTATCCCCCCCCTCCATGTAGCGGGACTACATCCACTACCCTTCAGTCTTTTGGAACTACCCCTGACTAAATTGAGCTATTGAGTAGCACTGTTAGGGGTTCAGCCAGTGGCAAATTGCTTGAGCAGCCTTGGATTCATCCCATCCTGCTCTGGGGATTTATCTACGTTTAGGGCTTTAAACCCCTTCTGGACCCTCTGTCTGCTAAATACTGGCTGTTGAATCTCAAGAATGCCCGTGACAGCTACCTTGATGCCATTTTCAGGCAGGGACCCACTGTCTTCCCTTGTGAAGACAGACCAGAGCAGAAGTTATCATTAAGTATGGCTGTTTTTTTTTTTCATTTATTTATTTATTTTGTTTATTTATTTAGTTTTTGTTTACCGGGAAGGTGCACTAGCAAAAACAATGACTATTTTCAGGCATGACCCGGGAGAGTACAGAGACATAGTAAACAAATACAAAAACAATGTCGAAAAAATACATTTTCAGGGTAGCAAGCATTGTACAGAAAGTGCAGAACAGTTAGAACTAGCAAATGGAGTACAGTAACAGAAACAAGTCCAATGTCTGACATGTTACTTCTTCATGTTATGCAGGTAGAGCGTAAGACATACAGGGAGTAACAGCAAGGAGAAGAATACAAATAATTAAACATTGTGGAATTAAGATAGTTTACAAATAATTAAACATTGTGTAATTAAGATAGTTTACAAATAATTAAACATTGTGGAATTAAGATAGTTTACAAATAGTTAAACGTTGTGGAATTAAGATAGTTTACAAATAATTAAACATTGTGGAATTAAGATAGTTTACAAATAGTTAAACGTTGTAGAATTAAGATAGTTTACAAATAGTTAAACATTGTGGAATTAAGATAGTTTACAAATAGTTAAACATTGTGGAATTAAGATAGTTTACAAATAATTAAACATTGTGGAATTAAGATAGTTTACAAATAGTTAAACGTTGTGGAATTAAGATAGTTTACAAATAGTTAAACGTTGTAGAATTAAGATAGTTTACAAATAGTTAAACATTGTGGAATTAAGATAGTTTACAAATAATTAAACATTGTGGAATTAAGATAGTTTACAAATAGTTAAACATTGTGGAATTAAGATAGTTTATTTAAGATAGTTTACAAATAGTTAAACATTGTGGAATTAAGATAGTTTACAAATAATTAAACATTGTGGAATTAAGATAGTTTACAAATAGTTAAACGTTGTGGAATTAAGATAGTTTACAAATAGTTAAACATTGTGGAATTAAGATAGTTTACAAATAGTTAAACGTTGTAGAATTAAGATAGTTTACAAATAGTTAAACATTGTGGAATTAAGATAGTTTACAAATAGTTAAACGTTGTAGAATTAAGATAGTTTACAAATAGTTAAACGTTGTGGAATTAAGATAGTTTACAAATAGTTAAACGTTGTAGAATTAAGATAGTTTACAAATAGTTAAACATTGTGGAATTAAGATAGTTTACAAATAGTTAAACGTTGTAGAATTAAGATAGTTTACAAATAATTAAACGTTGTGGAATTAAGATAGTTTACAAATAATTAAACGTTGTGGAATTAAGATAGTTTACAAATAATTAAACATTGTGGAATTAAGATAGTTTAGAAATAATTAAACATTGTGGAATTAAGATAGTTTACAAATAGTTAAACGTTGTGGAATTAAGATAGTTTACAAATAGTTAAACATTGTGGAATTAAGATAGTTTAGAAATAATTAAACATTGTGGAATTAAGATAGTTTACAAATAGTTAAACGTTGTGGAATTAAGATAGTTTACAAATAGTTAAACGTTGTGGAATTAAGATAGTTTACAAATAATTAAACGTTGTGGAATTAAGATAGTTTAGAAATAATTAAACATTGTGGAATTAAGATAGTTTACAAATAGTTAAACGTTGTGGAATTAAGATAGTTTACAAATAATTAAACATTGTGGAATTAAGATAGTTTAGAAATAATTAAACATTGTGGAATTAAGATAGTTTACAAATAGTTAAACATTGTGGAATTAAGATAGTTTACAAATAATTAAACATTGTGGAATTAAGATAGTTTACAAATAGTTAAACGTTGTGGAATTAAGATAGTTTACAAATAATTAAACGTTGTGGAATTAAGATAGTTTACAAATAATTAAACGTTGTGGAATTAAGATAGTTTACAAATAATTAAACATTGTGGAATTAAGATAGTTTACAAATAATTAAACATTGTGGAATTAAGATAGTTTACAAATAGTTAAACATTGTGGAATTAAGATAGTTTACAAATAGTTAAACATTGTGGAATTAAGATAGTTTACAAATAGTTAAACATTGTGGAATTAAGATAGTTTACAAATAATTAAACGTTGTGGAATTAAGATAGTTTACAAATAGTTAAACGTTGTGGAATTAAGATAGTTTACAAATAGTTAAACATTGTGGAATTAAGATAGTTTACAAATAGTTAAACGTTGTGGAATTAAGATAGTTTACAAATAGTTAAACGTTGTGGAATTAAGATAGTTTACAAATAGTTAAACGTTGTAGAATTAAGATAGTTTACAAATAGTTAAACGTTGTGGAATTAAGATAGTTTACAAATAGTTAAACGTTGTAGAATTAAGATAGTTTACAAATAGTTAAACATTGTGGAATTAAGATAGTTTACAAATAGTTAAACGTTGTAGAATTAAGATAGTTTACAAATAATTAAACGTTGTGGAATTAAGATAGTTTACAAATAATTAAACGTTGTGGAATTAAGATAGTTTACAAATAATTAAACATTGTGGAATTAAGATAGTTTACAAATAATTAAACATTGTGGAATTAAGATAGTTTACAAATAATTAACCATTGTGGAATTAAGATAGTTTACAAATAATTAACCATTGTGGAATTAAGATAGTTTACAAATAGTTAACCATTGTGGAATTAAGATAGTTTACAAATAGTTAACCATTGTGGAATTAAGATAGTTTACAAATAATTAAACATTGTGGAATTAAGATAGTTTACAAATAGTTAAACGTTGTGGAATTAAGATAGTTTACAAATAGTTAAACATTGTGGAATTAAGATAGTTTACAAATAATTAAACATTGTGGAATTAAGATAGTTTACAAATAATTAAACATTGTGGAATTAAGATAGTTTACAAATAGTTAAACGTTGTGGAATTAAGATAGTTTACAAATAGTTAAACATTGTGGAATTAAGATAGTTTACAAATAATTAAACATTGTGGAATTAAGATAGTTTACAAATAATTAAACATTGTGGAATTAAGATAGTTTACAAATAGTTAAACGTTGTGGAATTAAGATAGTTTACAAATAATTAAACATTGTGGAATTAAGATAGTTTACAAATAATTAAACATTGTGGAATTAAGATAGTTTACAAATAATTAAACATTGTGGAATTAAGATAGTTTACAAATAGTTAAACATTGTGGAATTAAGATAGTTTACAAATAGTTAAACATTGTGGAATTAAGATAGTTTACAAATAGTTAAACATTGTGGAATTAAGATAGTTTACAAATAATTAAACATTGTGGAATTAAGATAGTTTACAAATAATTAAACATTGTGGAATTAAGATAGTTTACAAATAATTAAACATTGTGGAATTAAGATAGTTTACAAATAATTAAACATTGTGGAATTAAGATAGTTTACAAATAATTAAACATTGTGGAATTAAGATAGTTTACAAATAGTTAAACATTGTGGAATTAAGATAGTTTACAAATAGTTAAACATTGTGGAATTAAGATAGTTTACAAATAGTTAAACATTGTGGAATTAAGATAGTTTACAAATAGTTAAACATTGTGGAATTAAGATAGTTTACAAATAGTTAAACGTTGTGGAATTAAGATAGTTTACAAATAGTTAAACGTTGTAGAATTAGAAAAGGAATGTTGGGAGGAAGCTAGATAGGAACAATATCAGGTAGGAGACATAGTGAGGGTTGACATAGTGCAGTAGGTAGAGATTGATTAAGCCAACAGAGTAGAAGGTGGATAAAGACAGGAGGAAAGGTACAAGGAGAGAGGCAGTAGGGCAAAAACAAGAAAGAGGTAGAGAGTGGATAAGAGAGTACAAGAGAGCGTGAGTATGGAAAGAAGACAAAATGGGGAGAGGTAGAGGGAGAAGTACAAGTCCTAAGGGCAGGCAAGTAAAAGAAATTTGGTTGGTCAGACAAGTGTAAGGCGTCATAACTAGGGGATAGTCAAGCGTGCATATTAAGTTAAGTAGGGTCAACAAGTTCATCTTCTAGTACCCTCCCACCTTCCACCCTAACAATACCATCTCTCTTCTTCCTTTTTTCCTTAACATGTCTGAAGAATTTTTCCCCTTTCTTGACCCCCTGTGCAGTGCACAGCTCCGTGCCTACCTTTGCCTCCCTGGCTGTTATTTGGTGCTCTCCCCACTCCTTCCCTGCTGTTTCTTGTACCTGGGGAAAGGTGTTGTTGGCTCCCATCATCCTCACTCACTCACTGTGACTTGTTTTTGGAGCGCAGTGCTTTCCTGTTGTGAATCTTTAACGTCCACCTGAACAACCACTAGAAAAGGCAGTCAGGATCTCAGTTTAATGTCCCGTCCGAAGGACGCTAAGCCCAGTCTGTACATCATCCCTTCAGTTCTGCCCTCAGGTGGCAGCATTTATGGTGTGAGCCCCATCCCAGAATGAGACTAGAACCCACAGCCTTCTGGCCCAGAAGTGGTTGTTCTTTCTACTTATTTACGCTGGCACTATGCTGGCTATAAATGAAAGCAGCAGTGCAACAAAACTGGTCAAAAAAATGTGATCCTACCTTTTTTTCCACTAGAAAAGATTCCAGGCATCTTTCAGTTTATTTATTTATTTGTTTATTTATTAAACTTTTGGATTACATTACCTTTGAGCACAAACAGCTCATTTACAAAGGTTCCACATCAAAATAAAGGGTAAACAAACATATAAAGGTAAACACAGTACTACAGTATAAAATACCATAGTAACTGCGGAACTTACACAACAGAAAACTAAGTTCATAAATGGTGAGCTACAATGACCGAGAGCAAACATTGATCTAGGTGAGCTATTTGGCACAGCATTAGAAATATGAAGACAGTGCAGGGTAGACCCAAGGGAGTAGGCAGGCTGGAGGCCATTGTCATTGCGGGAGGAGAGACAAAGAAGTGCTAAGAAAGGTAGCAGTAGTTGACAATGTGGAGAAGTGCCAAAGTTGGGAGGTTAGACTGGTAGGGTGGGGAGAGGTGGGGGTTAAGGGAAAGGGGAAGGGGACTAGCAAAACAGGGGGACTCAAGTAGAAATAAGAAAGTCACAGATGAGCAGAGCAATCCAAGTAGGGAGAAGAGGGAGGAAGACCTCTAAGAGAAACAGTCACAGCTACTGGAAGAGGTGAGGTACTGCTGTTTGAAGGGGCCAAGTTTGGGAGATGTCAGGATTCCCTTATTGAGCACATTATACTAGTGTGGTGCCCTGTAGGTGAACAACCTCTGCCCCATGGAGGTCCGACATCTGGGACCCCTGAAGGTTTGATAGCTAGCACTTTGAGTACACTGGGAGCTACAGTGGGCATTTAAGAGCTTAGTAACACCAGGTGGTGTGAGGCCAAGGAGCACCTTTTTAGTTAGGAGGCAGGTCTGATATTGGATCCTGCTAAGGAGAGGAAGCCACCCAGCCTTTGCGTACAGGTCACAGGTGTGAGTTAGATGGTCTGCACCTGTAAGAAGTCTACAGGCTTTGTTGAGAGCTACATTTATCCTACGGAGGGCAGAAGTGGAAGCAGAGCCATATATAGCCAGACCGTAGTCGATGATGGATGTAACAGAGCGATGTATGGCAAGTCTAAGGGCATCAGCAGTCATACTGTGCTTATAGTAAATCAATCCGAATGTTCATAGCATTTGCAACATTATCAATGTGCTGTGCATAGGAGAAGATGCTGTCTAAGGTGATGCCAAGATATTTGAACTGCTGGACTTGTCCGAGCGGGACACCAGAGCAGTTCCTGATGGTGAGGGACTGGGATTTATGTTTGCTATGTGAACTGCTGAATAACATCACCTTGATTTTACTGTAGTTTAGTATTATTTTCTGGGTGCTAAACCACTCTTCAACTCATTCAAAATCAAGCTGAAGCTGGTGCTCAAGGAGTTTAGCATCATGGTGACTGGCGAATATGACAGCGTCATCTGCATATAGCAGTATTTTCTGTTTGCAGGTATTAGGAAGGGTGTTCAAGAACAGCCTAAAAAGTAAAGGTCCCAGGATGGAGCCCTGAGGTACGCCGCTGTAAATTGTTTGATGAAGAGATCTAGTGCAGTGTTGATATCACTGGTAGAATCAAGTGTTGACCAGTTAAGTCTGTGAAGATGAGATTTGAGTGGTTCAAGGTGTCCCATGTTTTAATACCCTGGTTATACATCAATTTGGGGGGGGCTTGCTGACCTTATTTGACCAGACACAGGTGACAGGCGAATGGTCACTTATGGTATCAGGGAGCACCGCAACCTTAGAGATACATTCTGGGTGATTGGACAGTATCCAGTCGAGTAAGGTACTTGAACCTGTCTTGTAGCTACATCTGGTGGGGGTATCAACCAGCTGAGTGAGGTGCTGTGCCGTGACAGCATCTTTAAATGAACAGGCATCAGGCAACAGCCAGTTTATATTAAAGTCTCCCAGAATTATAGTCTCCGAATTATGATGCAGGCCCTTTAGATACTGCATGATGTTATTGAAGCCAGTAGCCTGATCCTTTGGGGGTAAGTATGCAGAGGCTATGGTAAGCACCTTGTTGTGAGCCTCAAGGAGAACTTTGATAGCCAGAACCTGTGATGAGGAACCAGGGTTGGGCATGAGTATGGCGTGGCCCATGAAGGTGTCTCTGAGATAGATGGCACAGCCACTACCCCGTTTAGCGGTCCTGTCCTGCCTAAAGATGGTATATCCTGGGATAGTGACTGCAGTGTCAGGTATCCTTGGGTTTAGCCATGTTTCAATGACAGAGAGGATGTCAGGATTATGCAGCTGTATTCAGGTTTGAAGGTTGTCAATCTTACCGAGGAGACTACAGACATTGATTGAAGCCAATGTGATGGACCCAACCCGTCCATGCCCAGGGTGCGTAGTAGGCCAGGCTGGCCCAAGGTTAGGGTGGACATTGCCAGACAGCAGAAGGAGCATAAGTAGAAGCCTCAGGAGGTATGCCTTGAGCATTTTATAGACAAGTTTGTTAGACAGTCGTCTTTTCTTAGTAGCACTACTTTTGTGCATCTGTACTGTGAGGCAGAGCGGTATTGCCAGCAGGGGATAATTCACAATAGGGCAGGGAGCTTGTATCAATAGAATGTAGGATAGAAGCCAACACTGGATGCAGTGATCCCAAATATTATGGTACAGTATTCCAGTAGCCATGCCTTGGTTGTAGTGTAAGCTATTAATTAGTGTGGGATGGTAGCGAGGTTGTTCCATGGCGCCATCCAGGACACCAGGGCAGATGACTGCCAACACCAGTACAAGGCTTGAGCGCCAGGGTCATGCAGTCCATGCTGGAGGCCACCAGAGTTACACTTAGGCAAGGAAATGGACTCAAAAGCTTAGGGTCTGCAGGAGCATTCAGAGGTGCACACACCTGGCCCTAAGTGTTGGTAACCTGGGGAACACTTAAGTGGGTATAAGCTACCTTGTTACAAACCAACAAGCGTCTCTGGTCAGGTCACACACAGACCAGCAGTGTTTAGGGTTAGTGCCACAATAGTACTTCGTGCCTTATCCAACCTATGCGCTGCAACCAAGCCAGTAGGCAGCCAGAGAGTGCTGGCCAGTTAGGGAGCATAGGAGCTCTGGGGCCCAGAGACCACCGTAAACAAAGAGTAGATCATTTAGCTGTATCTAAAGGAAAAGGGTGTTCCTAGGACACTAGTAGCACTGAAGCTGTACCTACAGAGTGAGTAGGTATTAAAAGGAGTCTGCTTGCACCAATAGGATTAGCAGTCACGAAGGAGGGAGGGGCAGAAGCATTTAAAGGAGGCCTGGGCAGGGGTGGGGGGCGGAGAAAAATCACCCCAACAGCAGAGATTCTTGCAGCAGAAGGAAGAAAAGCAGTCTTTGGAGCCCCAGAGTGGGCTGGAAAGGCTCTCCAATCAGAGTGGCTGTGCAGCTGGGCGGACCAATCAGAGTCCACTGGCAAAAACGCCGCTCCAATCAGAAGGCAGTCAGCTCCACGTTAAGCCAGGCAGCAGTACCTTAGAGAGGGATCTGGGCAGCAGTTCCAGGAGGACGGGGAAGTTGAAGCTGAGTCTCAGTGGGTGGCGGCCACAGTTACAGCCGTTAAGTGCCACCTGGGAAGCCGGTGCACCACATGGGGTGAGGATCCCTTAGAGAGGGATCTGGGCAGCAGTTCCAGGAGGGTGGGGAAGTTGAAGCTGAGTCTTGGCGGGCGGCGGGCGCAGTTACAGCCATTAAGCACCACCTGGGAAGCTGGTGTGCCACACGGGGTGAGGATCCCTTAGAGAGGGATCCGGGCAGCAGTTCCAGGAGGGCGGGGAAGTTGAAACTGAGTCTTGGCGAGCAGCGGCCTCGGTTATGTTTAATTTGGAGGTACAATTTTAGTATTTTATAAATGTTTTATTTGAGTTTTTTATCAAGAAAAAAATATGACCACTACATTTTGCATAGAAATAGTATTGTAGACCTGGCCACGGTTAGGATCAGAAAACTAAAAAAGGTCTCATGGTTCACAGCATAGGAGGTATTTAGGCAACATTTTGACAGGTATGCTAATATTTTTCTTAGCTGCAAATGAAACTAACTTTTTGGGAAAAAAACATTTTTCACTACATTGCTGCTTGAACTTGCATATCAGACCAGATTAATAGTCTCTGTATCCTAGCAATTTGCACACAGAGCAGTGAACCTGGAGACCCAGGTTGGAATCCAACCCCTCCAACTCAGTCACTGTGACCACTAGCAAATCATCTTTAGGCTAGTTTTGTGTTACTCGTCCTTTACGTGCACAAGTAATGACTGCTGGCAACTGTTCATGGCTTATAAAGCACTTGGAGATACAATGTGCATGAAGTACACCATTTAAAACAAAAGTCTGTTCCTCTTTGCTGCTATAAATTCTGCAGAGACATTGATTTTCTTCTTGTATTTTTTTCTACCACTTTTTGTGGGTACATTTTCAGAACTGCACATCCAGTTGTGATCAACATTGGTATGAACATTACTTGCTGTGATGTCCTGAGGTTGTTAGCATTTCAGCCATGGGGACCAAATTATTGAATAAAATATAGCTTCTGTTGTATTTTAGTTTATTCTTTATTTGCAGTTACATACACAATCGTTCCTACATCAGGTCTGCCTTTCCAGCTGCCCCCTACTCACACAGTACTTATTTGTGTGCGTTCAGTCCTCTGGTGGCCCCACAGCTCAGCAGCATTGGGGTAGGTGGGTCATCCTGCTGTCATCCGCTGCCTCCTGTGGTTGTAGTCCCCTTTTCTCACCCTCCCTTCCTGTCTGTAAGCCTGTGGACGCCTTTGGCTCCCCCCTGTAAATGGGCAGCTGACGCTGCATGATCACCCACGGCATTGGTGCCGCCCCTCCTTCCTGCATGCTGGTGATGCTCCAAGAATGGGACACTCCCATTTCTCTCCCTGGGATCTACTCACAATACCTCTGCATTGTGCTCCAGACCCCACTGGCCCAGAAGGGAGAGTCAAACTTGAGGCATGAACCCAGGTCTCCACTGCAGCAGTGCGGTGCATCACCAGCCGTCGCCACTGGGCTGGGCACTTCTGATTGGTGTTTATACTTTGGGCTGTATCTCGAGAGTGACTTGCAGGTTTAATCAAGCTTTGTTATTTCATTGTACAGCCAGCTGATAATTCTACATTGTGGTGGTCTTAGAATGTTGTCATTGATTCGCTAATTATTGTGCATAATCTCTGTCCTGAGATTGGCTGTTACAGTGTTGATGATATCGTAACTTGGTATACACATTTCTTAATACCACTCCATGAGTGTAACATAATATAAAACATAGTGACCTCATTGATGTAATTTTCTGGTTTCCTGCAAAAAAATTAAAATTGGCGTCTACAGGACTCAAATCACATAATATTTCCTCAACCTGTTTGAATTTCAGGAGGTACCATACTTTTTCACTTAAGACATTTGCATGAAAACAGTCTCTTTACCTGCCTTGCCTGCTTCTCCTGCTCTGAAGTCTTAATCCTCTGCTTGTGACATCAGAATATTTTTTTTTTTTCTGGCAGTAGGTTCAGATATCATAGGCAGAGGGTAATGACCTCACAGTAGGAATAAGAAACAGGAAAATATGAGGTCCAAAGGAAAAAAGAATGTGTACAACCAGTATGAGGACACACTTCTGTGCAGGGAGCTGATGCACTCAGAGGGATGGCCAGCCCTACTCGCATCCTAACAACTGCAGCAGTGACTGCACTTGAGAAGATATTGAAAAAAATAACAGGTTTGTCATGAGAAACGTACAACAGTGCTAGACTCAGGGAGCCCTGTTGTGAGTAGGCTGGTAATGTTATCTCTGATTTACAGGCAGCTAACATTGTTGCACTTTCTGCAACATTTAAAAACTGGATTCCATGTGCCTTTAGTCTTTTTGAATGCATTCCCTTTCACAGTTGTCCTAAAGGGAATGATTCTGTTGTAATGAAAATGTCTTCAGTAACAACAAGCATTTGTCAATGCCGAATGTTTGCTTGCTGGCATTGGCATTGGTAGTGTAGGAGTTAGAGAGCTGCATAATAGGAATGGCAGTGAAGTACTGAACTGAAGCCAACCCCACCACCACCCTGCAGATACTGACAGGCATTGGGGTGTGCCTTTGGGTCATCAGGCACAACGGCCACGCCATTTCACCACACCCTACCCTGCAGACACCGACAAGTGTCACGGTGTGCCTTGGGGTCTTTGGCCATCATGTTCACCCCATTCCATCAGGAAATACGGTGAGATGGGTGTTGTATAGGAGAATGAGTGTGAACTTTGGGGCTGAAGAGTCCAAGGCACACCTCGATGCCTCTCACTGGCTGCAGGGTGTAGGTGGGGGTGGAATGGTATGAGCATTACAAGCGACACTCCCAAGTCACACCTCTGATGCCTGTCAGTCTCTACAGGGTGGGGCGTTATGGTCGGAAGCCCTAACGCCTCAGGCGTTCGCTGGTATTTTCACTCCAAATTTTCAGCATGGTTTTTTTGTGACCCCCACCTCATGAACAGTGGCAATATCAGTTTGTTAGCCAAAGCTGCTTTTGCACAGCGACTACGCCATTTGGCACCACAGGTGCGAAAACACATTTTGAACAGGATGTGAAAAATGACAGCTGTACTGTTCATGGGGAGGTGTAAAAAATGGCAATGTTGAAAATCTGCAGTGAAAATATTAAAAAAACTGGTGAAGTCACGAGCGTGCATAGAAACTGTGCAACGCACACCCGTAATGTGATTAGTTTGGGGATTTTTTACAGCAGATTGTCAACGCAGGCATTTTGGGACCTCCGCTCATGAACAGTGTCACTGTGATTTTCTTAATCTGTCCCAAACAGCGATTTCCCACAGCGACCACGCATTTCTGTGCTGGAAGTGTGAAAACACGTTTCGGCCATGGTGTGAAAAATGACAGCTGTACTGTTCATAAGAAAGTGTGGAAAATGCCAGTGGTGAAAATCTGGACTGAAAACATTACAAATTCATGAACTTACGAGGGGTGTGTGGAAACGACAGGAATATTTCATGGATTCCACTGTATTGGGGCAAAAGTTCAAAGTATGAGGATGCCTTCATTGTGTTTAGTGTTTCTTAGTATCACAAGGGCTTTTCCTTCAGTCTATAAAAACATACTTCAACAGCACATAAAGTCGTAGTAAACTGCGCAATGCTCGCTCGTAACACAGTCATTTTATGGACTTTTGTCACCAAATTTTTAACATAACCATTTTAAGACCTCTGCTCATGAACAGTGTCACTGTGATTTTCTTAATCTGTCCTGAACATTGATTTCGCACACCAACTGCACCATTGTGCGCTACATGTGCGGAAACACATTTTGGGCGAGATGTGAAAAATGACAGCTGTACTGCTCATAAGGAGGTGTGGTAAAATGGCAATGTTGAAAATCTGGAGTGAAAATATTAAACATTTGCGAACTTAAGAGCGTGCGTAGGAACTGCACAACGCACGCTCGTAAATCAGTTATTTTGGGGAATTTTTTCACCGAACTTTCAACATAGGGTTTTGGGGCCTACCTCATGAACTGTGACACTGTCATTTCATAAATCAGTCCTGAAAGGTGGTTCCGCGCAATGACCATGAAATCACCTTTCGGGGCCGAATAATGCCATGACAGTGTCAGTATTCATGAGAAGGGGTCCCAAAAACCCCATGTTGAAAATTTGGTGCAAAATTTCCCCAAAATGCCTGAGATATGCATCAAAGTTGAAAAAAACCTATTTATTCCATTATACAGCTTACCGGCATTTCTTCAGTTTGCGGTCGGCTTTGAAGAGTGCAGACTTGTTCCCGGTCCACCGAAGATCGTCACGCTGGCCTCCAGAGGTAAGTATGGGGTGAGGTGGGGGTGTGGGGAGGTGGATGCACAGAGGGTGGGCGCGGGTTAGGGGCAAGACAATTAACAAGGGACCGTTTTATTCTTTTCAGGTGTTTGTTTTCTTTTTAGGAAGACGACGCGGGACATGTGCCATGCTGGAGTGGGCTCTCAGCGTGGCAGCTGAAAGATTTTTTTGGGGGGGTCAGTGGAGCCAACGGGGGATTGGACACCCCTGTCAGCCATACAGACATGTGGCAACTGGAAGTCTGTTTCTTTTAGGCTGGGTTTAACTGAGCCAACGGGGGACTGGGCACCCCCATCGCCATTCTCACTTATGCCACGCTGGGGTGGGCTCCCAGCGTGGCACCTAGAACTCTGGGGGGGTAGCGCAGGCCGATGGGGATTGGGCACCCCAGTCAGCCATACTGTGTGCGGCGGGCGGGGGGCACTATTCAGAGACACTCAGAGGTTAGGGATATTATTACAATACCGATCAGGTGTGCCAACAGGCGAAAACTGCATCTACTTTTTCAGTCTCTTTGAGGTTCTGTTTTCCTGCTTTTGTCAATGCAGCTCCTACCCTGAACTCTGGCTCAACATTCCAAGGATGGCAATTAGATGTTTTTTTGGAAACATTCCAAGGATGTCATTTTAGTCACTTGCCTCCTCCCGGAAAGATAGTCCTAGGAAAAATTCACTTCAAACTGAATTTATGTTCCAGGAAGAGAAAGCAGAGACATATACAAGCAGGATTGCCGGCAATATGCTAATCAACACTATCTTATCGCTGCTCACTGAAGTGGTCTCTCCCTTTCAACTGTATGCCACTGCATTTTCAGCTGCTGTCATAGACAGCTGCAGCATTCATTGGTGAACTGTGGCTGTGCCTGCAAACACACTGACTGAATTGGAAGACAGGGTGCCACACCTACAAAAACTCGGATGATAGCACTATGTTTCTTGCACATGCGTGCAAGCAAACATAAAAATGGGAAGGTCCTGAATATTGAATCTGGAGGGAATTTTTAGTAACCGAGTTCTGCTAATGCCAGCTGCAGCTTTTGCTGGAAACGGAAAGTCTCTAAGCAAGAAGTCTGGTTTCTAATTGGTTGCTAAATTTTCAGCTTTTTTTTGGGGGGGGGCTTCTGTCTTTAGAAGGAGTCATTTAAACAGAATTAAATCTAATAATAATATCCATTACTATTGTGTCTTGATGTTATCAATACATCATATATGGTAACCTAATTATCTACAGTGGAGCCCGCCAGGATGCAACCCTGTACTGCAGCATTCTGCAGCAGAGTTAATGCAGGAAACAAGGCAATAGCAATTGCAGTTAATTGCTTTTGTTATGCAGTAACTGGAAACACTGTGCTGCATCCTGGTGGCCCCCCTGTCATATGTGTTCTAGTTTCTGATTGGTTGTAAAACGTTCTACTCCATTTCGGGTTATAGCTAGAGAACAACCTATCCAGTTGACATCAAACATGGCATAAATGGGCAGGACAGTCAACATAGCAGTAGTGCTGCCACTTGCAATGCTGATGACCCAAGTTTGAGAATGAGCTCGGGCCATCGAAGGCCCACTGGAGAGAGGAGGACTTAGCCTCCCAGGGGACAGTCTCCTCCAGGGTGGGAGGATCGCCACCCTTGCTACTATACTGCAACATGGGTAACCACAGGTGACAATGCAGCCAAAGGCATTGTGGGAGAGGAGGATGCAGGCTGAGATCTGGTGCAGCAGTATGCCTTGGTGTGCACATGCCTCTTGGATCTCTGTGAGTGCCTTCATCCTTGCAAGGGGAGAAAAAGGACCCCACAGCCAGCCTGATGATGGCCTCTAGTGGACCGAACAATGCCCGATCTGGAACCCTCGGATGCCATCCTGAAAAAATGTGCAGGTCAGGGGGGTTCTCCCTTTTTCCCTGCCTGGGAGGGGAGGGGGTCTGATTCCAAGGCAGCACAGAAGCAGGGCATCTGTAGGGGTCTGGAGCTTGGCTAAGCCAGGTACTGTTGGAGGATCCTGGGGATAGATCTGACTGTGGCATAGAAGGAATGTTCATTCAGACTACAAGGTGTCCTAATGTATTCTGACACATGCAGTAAGACCTTCTTGTTGTACTGCCCCAGAGAGGAAAGAGTTAAAGCCTACATTCTAAGTAGGCACGCGCTCAGTTTCAAATCACTGTCCCCTGGTATATTCTATTCAACCATCCGATTCTTTACTCCATCTTACTGTGAAGATGCCTTGGAGATTTCTCCTCAGCATCTCATCGGTTAAAGTGGTTTTTCATTGCGTTTTCGTCTACCGGTAGTTTTAAGATAAGTTTCAAGTTACTGTCCCTCGGTATAGGTACAATTGTCGTTTGATTTTTCCTCAAATGGCGTAAGTCTCGGTTCTTTGGTGGTTGCTGTCCAACCATGAGGGAACTGAGTTCTTTTCTCTATTTTTCTTCTTTTAAAGTATAGTGTTGGGCCTGTTTAGCTCTGGTTAATAAAAAGACGAGTTTGCTGTTTTTTTTCCTGACTGCTAATACCAGTCTATTAATCAGGACTACATTTAAATTTCTTATCCGGCCTAACTGCCATCGGGATAAGACAGATATGGAGTCACAGAAACACCAAAAAAAAACCAGCCCTACTGGATTTCAACTATGTATTGAGTGTGGGGAAACTTTTGCCAAGACCGATCCCCACACTATCTGTGTTTTCTGCTTAGGGTTTGACCACCTTCAAGCAGACTGTGACATTTGCAAAAATTTCCCTCAGTCGAAGCTGGACAGGCGACTTAAACGACTAAATGATAAATCAGCTGAAAAATCTGCTAAAATGGATGCCCGGACCGGTTTGGGTTCAAAAGAACCAGAAGGGGTGCCTTTTGACTAAGGCGATACCCCTTCAACTAAGCAAACCACGGATACAGCCCTTGAAATGGCTACTGCTAAAAATAAAAAGAAAGAAAAACATACTGAACCGGCTCTAAGTGGCGGGCGTTGCGGTTCTGACCGTGGAAGAAATAGCTAATGCAATATGCATTATCCAGTCTTTGCAAATCGGTCCAGCAGAACCAGTGCAACGCCCGGTTACTCCTCAACCAGTTCAAATTCCTGGAGACTCTTCTGAGTGTGATTATTCCTGTGATCAAGAATGTGAGCAGGAGGAGGAGGAGGAGGATGAAGAGGATTTTTTTGGTCCTGTTGAACCAGAGGTATCTCCAGAGCATGAAGGAGGCATTTCTCCACCAAAGCAGTTGGAGGATGCCCTTACACATTTTTCCTTTTTGAAAAAGGTGGCTGAAACCCTCCAGTTACCGGTTCAGGAGTCTTCAGAGGAGGAGGAAGAACCAGATTATGTAGAGACAATGGATGTTCCTGCCACAAAAAGGTTGGTGATACCCATACATAAGTCTCTGAAGAGACAGACATAAAAAAATTTGAGTACCCTTACTTCTGTTCCTCCTGTGGATAAGAGGACAGATAGGAAGTACCCAGTTGGCTGGAATGGCACAGAATTTCTGTCTGGTCACCCCAGCTATGGAGGGGTAGTCCAGACTACTGATTGTGAAAAGGCAAGCATACCACTGGCTTATCATCCTCCTGAAAAAGATTCCAGGAGAATTGTTTCGATTGTAAAAAGGCGTACCTTAGCTCTTCCCTTATTGCCAGGCAAACTTCTTACATGGCCTATGTGGCAAGGTACCAAAAGAAGCTATGGGAAGCAGTATCCTCTCTGGCAGCCAAGATTCCAGCTGATTTGGCTGCAGATTTGGGGGAGATGGCAAGGAGTGGAATAGAGACTTCTAAGCAGCAATTCCACATGGCTGTGGATGCCAATGATTCGGCATCCAGGGTATTGGCTACCTCTATCTCTATGAGATTTTTGTGGCTCAGAACCACGAATCTCTCTCTCAGGACACCCAGACAAAGGCCTTGGATTTTTCTCTGATTCAGAATTCCCTCTTTGGGGAACAAACTGAAGCCTATATGAGGAAAATGGATGAATATAGAACCTCCTATAGGAGTGCTGCAGTCAAAGAAAAAGCCCTCAGAAACAACATGGTAGGTGAGGAAGGGGCAGGCCCTATCAGAGACCTTTCTATCAGGTCCAGGCCTTCCCTGTCTACCAGCAACAGCATGGATATTTTAGAGGAAGGGGCAGGAGAGGTGCCACTCATTCCTGCCCAGCTTCCCAACCCAGGACACCAGCTAAGCAGACTCCCTGAAGAGCCATGGGTCGCCTCCCCGGTTCCAGTAGGAGGCAGGCTTGCCTACTAACTCCAGAATTGGCAGTCCATAACATCAGACAAGTGGGTTCTGGAGGTAGTGGCCTTGCTCTGAGTTTCAAATTTTTTCCCAGGCTGAGAGCAAGGTTGTTCAAGCCTGCCAGCCAAGCAGAAACCACCCTACTGGAAGCAGAAGTAGCAACTCTTCTTCAGGACACGGCAGTGGAATCTTGTCTTCCCTGTCCCAAAAAGGAAGAGGGTTGTACTCAAAGTACTTCATGACCTTGAAGAAAAATGGGGATTGGCTACCCATTCTGGATTTAAGATTCCTGAACAATCATCTAACAAAACCAAAATTCAAGAAGGTCACTCTAGCCATGATATTACCCATTCTCAGGCAAGGGTACTGGTTGGCATCCACAGACCTCAAGGACGCCTATTTCCACATCCCTATCAGACAGTCACACAGGAAATACCTATGAATCAGACTGCCATCAAGCCGTTACCAGTTCAAGACCCTGCCCTTTGGCCTAACTTCAGCTCTTATAGAATGTTCACAAAATGCCTGGCAGTGGTGGTAGCACACCTAAGGCATTTAGAAGTCTCAGTATTCCCCTACCTGGATGACTGACTACTGGTAGGTCAGTCTCAGCAACAAGTGGCAGAGGCTCTAGCCCTCACTCAGAGCACCCTACTCTCACTGGACTTCTTAATAAATACCAAAAAGTCAGTCTTGAAGCCAGTCCAGCACCTGCAGTTCATAGGGGCAGAGTTGGACACAGTGATGGGAAGGGCAAGTCTTCCACCAGACAGGGTGGACAATCTAATACAGTTAGTGGACTCTTTCAGGCTCCACTCTCCAAAGCCAGCCAGATATTTTCTGCGGCTGTTGGGACACATGGTGGCCTGAACAGCCATAGTACCAGGGGCAAGGTTTCAGGTGAGGGACATTCAGTTCCATCTAAAGTCGTTCTGGTCCCAGAGCAGAGATCCTTTGTCAAAACTGATTCCAGTGCTTTCCACACTACTTCAGTTTTTACAATGGTGGCAGGACAGAGACAACCTCAGAGTAGGTGTTCCATTCCTCCAGGAAAATCCCACAGAGGTACTTACCACAGATGCATCCCTTCTGGGATGGGGTGCTCAACTGGGGGAGCATACAGCTCATGGCACATGGTCCCTTCAAGAGTCCCTTCTGCATATAAACATGTTGGAACTCAGAGCAGTCCTATTGGCACTTCAGTCCTTTTCTTCCATGATTCAGGGGACGGTGTTACAGGTCAGGACAGACAACAACACCACCACCATGTATTACATCAACAAGCAAGGTGGCACAAGGTCCACTCTGTTGTGCACAGAGGCCATGAAGATTTGGAATCGGTCTACAACCTCGAGGTAACTCTGTCAGCAGTTCACCTCCCTGGGAAGGACAATGTTCTGGCGGATTCTCTCAGCAGGATCAACCAGAATCACCATGAGTGGTCACTGAATCACCTAGTCCTCAAGGATATCTTCAGACAGTGGGGCACTCCAGAGATAGACCTATCTGTAGCCCCAGACAATCACCAGTTGCCTCAGTTCTGCTGCAGGCCTTCAGTGCTGGGCACAGTGCTGTTGGATGCACTCCTTCTGGACTGGTCAGGGAAATTCCTGTATGCCTTCCCTCCATTTCTCTTGCTGCTCAGGGTACTGACCAAACTCGAGAGTCAGCCAGCGGTAATGATCCTAATAGCACCAGACTGGGCCAGACAGCCTTGGTACTCGATACTGGTGGCCCTGTCATCGACCAGCCAGATTTGCCTTCCCAGGAGGCATGACCTACTGATCTACCCCGGGGGAGGATCATGTACCCCAACTTGGGGCCCCTCAGACTGAAGGCCTGGCTCTTGCAGAGTTAGAATATGCTGGATTGCAGCTCTCTGATACTGTTGTGGATATCCTAAAGGTTTCCAGAAAACCATCTACTAGGAAAACCTATTCCTCCAAATGAAAGAGGTTCACCATATGGTGTGATCAGGTAGGTATTGAGCCACAAGGGGGAACATTCCACTCCTGTTAGATTATTTGGCTCATTTACATTCATTAGGCCCCAGGCCCTCTATTCTGAGGGTACATCTGGCAGCAGTTTCTGCTTACTTGTCAGCAGGAAAATCTTCTTCCTTAGCCTCTGACCCTATATTTAAATGGTCATTAAAGGGCTGCTACATTTACATCCCCCTCATAAGGAGCTTACCCCTTCATGGGATCTAAATATTTGCATAGCACAATTGATGCAACCTCCCTTCGAGGTTATGTTCTCAGCACAGCTTAAGTATGTCACATGGAAAACTGTGTTTTTAGTAGGCATCACTTCAGCAAGACGTATCAGCGAACTACAGGCCTTATCAGTGGAACCTAACTATATCTCTTTTCATAATGATAAAGAGGTCCTCTGAACACATAGAAAATTCCTCCCCAAAGTGGTTTCAGATTTCCACCTTAACCAGTCCATGAACTTGCCTGTCTTCTTCACTGAACACTCCAGTTCAGGGGAGCGTAGGCTGCATAGCCTGGATGTAAAGAGGGCTGTCAGTTACTACTTGCATCTGACCAGAGGCTATAGGGGTGACAATAGCCAGTTGTTCCTTACCTATGGGGATGTGGGCTGGGGTAAGCCTGCCACTAAAAGGACCATCGAAAGATGGGTAGTGTCATGCATCCAGTTTTGTTATGAGAAACTAGAGAAGGATCCCCCTGTGGGCCTCAGGACACATTCCGCCAGGGGTACAGCTGCCACTATAGCAGCTGCAAGGGATATTCCCTTGTTGGAAATCTGTAAAGCAGCTACCTGGAAAACTATACACACATTTACCAGTCATTACAGTCTGGATGTGCAGGCTAGAAGTGGTGCCAGGTTTGGAACAGCAATATTGCAGAGCCGCTTTCCTAAGTGGGTTCTGTGCCCTTCTCCAAGGGAACTGCTTGGTAGTCTGCATATGTCAGAATACATTAGGACTTCTTGTGGTTTGAAGAAAAAATTACTTACCACAGTAATGTTGTTTCTTCTAAAGGAGTCCTAATGCATTCGGATCTCCCACCCTGCCTCGCCTACCAGAACCTGGAGTCTCTGCACTCCAGCTCATACGCTGTTGTTTGTTTGTTTACTCTGGAAGTTGTTTTTTTTCTATTGGGCATTTGTGACTTGAGTCTTTAGCCCACACTGGGGTTGGTAGGGTCCTAGTAAAAATCCTATATAAATTCTAATAAGTATGTCCATATTGATTTCAATCTATAATAAAATTTTTTGGGTTGCTCGTAAGAATCTGACGGTTGAATAGAATGTACCAGGGGACAGTGATTTGAAACCGAGCATGTGCCTACTTAGAATGTAGGCTTTAACTCTTTCCTCTCCAGGGCAGTACAACAAGAAGGTCTTACTGCATGTGTCAGAATACATTAGGACTCCTTTAGAAGAAACAATATTACTGTGGTAAGTAATTTCTTCTTGCCTCTTATTCATGAAACTGTCAGCAGACTGACCTTGGTCACCTAATTATGCATATGTTCTGGTTTGTGATTGGTTGTTAAATTGTTAACTTTATATTGGACTGCATCTTGAGAACAACTGATTCACCTGCCATCAAACTTGGGATGTGTACATTCCTTGCTGCTAATTCTTGGCAAAAGCAACACTTGTCCTTGGTCACCTAATTATGTATGCATTAAAGGAGACAGGAAATGTGTACTAATCGGCAGCAGTTAGTAATGTTCCTGCAGTGCCACCCATCAAGATGAAGCACAATTACACAATTTCTGCTGGTATATCTTGCAGGATACTGCAGGAACTCACTGTAATGCAAAGGTAGTTACCTCAATTTGTCGTGCCGTAGACTGTGAACTCTTGCACAGAGTGCTTGATCCTAGTGGACGGCACTGTATTTACATACGGGAAATGCATACCTCCAAATGATTCTTATTTAAATGTACTTGAACAAACATTGCTGTGAAAACGGTGTTATAGACTGATGTGAAAACTGTTCTTCATATTGAGTTTCCTATTCTGGACACAGTTCTGTACAGTCCTGTTAATGGAACCTGTAGTTAGGAGTGTTCACTATCTCACGGTTTGTGTACACATTGCTAAGCATGAGCTTTTGACTAAATAGGATAGTATTCAGAGTTCTGTACACAAACTGTGATACATTAAAGGGAATCTGTGCCATACAGGGTCACTTTATACATAGGTGTCCTTTACCACCCGATCTGGCCCTAGATGGGTAAGGGTTGGTGCTAATAGTGGCCCTAAGTATGTTTCTTAAAGTTATTACAACCCATCATGCACCACCATCTTAGCTCAGTGCCATCACATATTTCCCAAACACTGGTACTGTCGATGATGTCAATGTCTCACCTACCTGGTGAGAGCATGGACATACTGTATAGCCCAAGACCTACAAGAGTCCTTGTCAGGGCACACTGTGCACCTGTTACATCCCCCAATTTATAACACACATAGCGGAGTAACATCAGGCTATGTCCAGGGAGTCCATCAGTAGCATATGTGGAAAGCTGCCCAGTAGTAAAACCGCTATTGCAGCACCGATGCACATGGCACCGCTCCTGTTCTTACAATGCTCTACAGTGAGCACACATGCATGTTGTTTGGTGTATGCAGCCTTATTACACCAGATGGAGCCAAATATAAATATAGCTTAAAAACAGCATGTCCTGGTTAAGGACATGTAATGGGATAGCCAAAATTGAATGACAAGCCAAAACAAACATTAGATAACTTTATATGGCCATGGCCATTTGTGACTGATCACCATGAATGGGTGTCCCTGTGCTCATTACCAATGCGAATTATGTTCATCCTCTCATGATTCTTAGGGAAGGGGTTGCAAACCTTCAGGACTATACTCACATGGGGGGCTTACTAGAGGCAGTTTGCTTGGTTTGATTTTTATATCGATTCCCCCTATCCTACACCAAATGAGAGAGTCGCCAAAGCTGTAACCATCCTCCAGCTGGGTGGGTGGGTCAACAGCTGCCTTCACAGCTACCATGCTCCCCCCCACCATGGTGCCATGTGGTCATGTGGCCAGGGGTGCACGACTGCCAGGCAGTCCACATACTGCCTTTCCGGGAGCCAAGTACTTCACCTCCACAAGCACTTTCCTCCGGCATTTGGGGGGGGGCTTACACATGAACCCCACTCTCCAGGAGGCAGTGCAGTGTGAGACCACACAATAGGCTGACTCCTTCCACGTTAAAATGGAACTAAATGGCTCAGTGGATTGGTAGCGTATTAAAGGGCCTTTTATCTCTGGTTCAAATCAAGCTGAAGCTGCTGGTGGCCAAAAGCCATTATCATCTGATGACTACTTGGTGTCATATGTCACATGAGTTGTGGTCTTCCTACAGTGGCTTAGTTCCTAATAAGCTGGTGTCCACATCACCGAACCACCAACACAGTTGCCACTAATTATATTTTTTTCTTTACTTGCATATTTTATGCTGGACTTGCGACTGAATACTGTATCTATCCATTTAAAATACTGTGAACATATTTGTTCCCACTTGTACATGTTATGCTCCATTTGTGATTGAATGAATGCCTGTACGTATATTTTTTATTTGTAAGGCATGACTGAAAAGGAGCATTAACTACCCAAATCACTTCCTAGTTAAATAAATGAATACTTGACACCCTTGTTAGCAGTTTCAAATGAAAGTCCAAGGACAATGGCGTCTTCTATCTTAGCTACACAGTGGTCCTTGCATGACAGGTTCGTGTTCACTGGTTGGGCAGATATAGGGATTCCTCTGCTGAAGTCACAGTCCTCTGCTGTGACATTAGAGTTTGTTGCCTTGGAAAATATTATCAATCAATTAATCAATTTTATTTTATACTGGAGAGTATGTAAGCAAAACTGCCTGTTTTCAAAAAAGTCCAGTTAAACATATAACAAATAATAAGTTCTAAGTTCTACAGGTGTATACAATAGAAAACAGGATACAACAGAGAGGGGTTTCACATTATACAAAAAGGTGGGGAAATAAATAAAAGGATATATATATATACAAGGAGAGCGTGGGAGAAAATATGTACATTCAAAACATTTGATTATATACAATGGCATATTAAGAACAATGGCGTACATTTGGTTTTTACAGAGGATCACACTAGTTGATTAAAACAATGGCATACATGTTAAATAAAGGCTCATAATCAATAGGAATAAACTACAAATCAGACCCAAGCAAAAACAGCAGCATGGGGCCAGAAGGTAGGCGTTAGGGCAAGGTAGGTATTAGGGCTGGGAGGACTGTTCCGCAGGAGATCGGGACCCCCAGATTGAACTTGCAATCCACGGACATGGCTAAATACGGACTTCACCACAGAAGTCCAGTTCCAGGTCTGTGGAAGTGCCATTTTGTGTACTGTTAACATGGGGATGCTGTCGGCACACTTGCTCCACGTACAGGCAGCCAGCAGCATCCAATCAAGCAACAGACGGTTACATGATGCACTCACGATCTGTAACCATGCTGAGTGTGCAACACGGCCCAGATGAGAGGAGGATGGTCAGAGGATCACATCACTTACTCACTGCAGAAGAGAGCCGCCAAAAGAAGTTGCCAAAAGGAAAAAAAACACAAATATAAAAAAATATACATTTTTGGAGGGGAGGGAAGAGAAACTAGGAGAGAGAAAGGAGACTTACTGGGGCGAGGGGGGGAGAGAAACTGATCATCGGGGAGGGTGGCGGGTCAGGACTGGAGTAAGGAGAAATCAGGAGGGGCTGGGGAGATAGTGGTGACTTGGGTGGCTGCTGGGGGGGGTGCAAAAGCAGGCAGTATGGCAGTGTGATTCTGTACATGAGTAAGGGCAGGCTGGCAAAATCTTTGACTTGTGCCATTGCAGAAGATCCAGAGGAAAGAGGGAGAGACTACTGGGGGTCCAAGAGAAATTTTATGGTAACAGAAAATCTCAAATGAAAGTTTTTTTCTTTTCTTGGCCTCAGACAGTGTAGCTGTGTACATGAGCAAGGGAGGGCAGGCTTGCAAAATCTTTATTGTGCCATTCCAAATCCAGATCCAGAGGCGAGAGGGAGAAACTACTGGGGGCCCAAGAGAAATTTTACAGTTACAGAAAATCCCAAATGAAAGTTTTTTTCCTGGCTGCAGATGTCTGTGTGTACAGGGCAAGGGCAGCAGACTGGCAAAATAAATCTCTGACTTATGCCGTCCGGGTGGGGGAAGAGAGAAGAGAGGAGAGAGAGAGAGACACTCTGCAGGGTGGCCCACAAGAAATGTAACAGTCCCAGAAATCCCAAATAATTTTTTTTTCCTGGCTTTAGTGCGGCTGTGTGTACAGGGCAAGGGCAGCAGGCTGGCAAAATAAATCTTTGACTTATGCCATCAAGTTACGATCACTTGTTAGTGTTTATTCACAATTTCATGTATCAAAACAAAATACTGTTTGGACAAACAACATAAACTTGATGCCCCGTGCTGCTGGCTGTGGGTGGCCCAGGGGATAAAATTTGACTTTGTGTCTTGTAGCAGGCTGTTTACACTACAACACAAGTAAAGTACAACTACACACAAATGTCATCATTATCATCACTCATTCCCCCTTATTCCTCCTTATCATTATTTTTATAGTATATCACGTTACATTATGTATAAGCAGTAACCAACCCCAGTGTGGGACTGTGCTGCATGAGGCTATGCACCAGATTTGTCTGCATCTCCACTTCAAATTGTGAGGCACACTTAACAGTTGCTGAATTTGGTCACTTAACAGTAAGTAACTGTACTGTAGGAGTCAGTCCGGTAATCTTGGAAGGAAGTGGTGGTGGACTGCTGTGCTGTCAGTGTGCTGTGTACAGTCACGACAGTAAATTTGTCCCTGACCTGTGGGTGTGGGTGAGAGTCATCAGAAAGACATCACATTAGTTAGAGGGATCTTAGTTTTTTACAGGTTAGAATACTAATGATATAAGTATTTGCATATCTCTCTCTCTCTCTCTCTCTCTCTCCCCCTCTCTGTCTCACCCAGCACACTCATGTCATGCACCCGAGCAGGATATGCCATCACTACAGGCCAGCCATGAAAGGGCTACTAGTGAGTGATTGCTTTTCTTTTTAGTAGGTTTACATTAATTTTTATACAAATAATCCATTACATTATTTCCTTTGGGCCTCTGTGTCAAAAGTGACCTACATTGGCCACTTTTATGCATTTTTTTGCATTTTTTCAAATATTTGTCAATAAATCAGAACTAATCAGAACAAATCAGAACTTCACCATGTTCTGGTTCTTATTTAATAAGGGTCAGAACTTCACAGAGTTCTCCCAGCCCTGGTAAGTATAGCTGCAGAAGGGGGAAGTGGGAGTAGGGAGTAGAGAAGTGGAGTTCAATGAAAAAGAGAAGGAAGCTAATCCAAATTCTAACTGTGAGGCAGCTGACCAGGGCACATACAAATGGTTGATTTAAGGAGGTGGTCCTTGAGAGTGACATTGAAAGTGCTGATGGAGATACAGGTTTAAATACCTGGGGGCAGATTGTTATAGCGCTTCGGGCCCTTATAGGTAATGGAGTTCTGAGCAGGTGAGGTGTGGCAGAATGGGATGTTAAAGATGTGACGTGAAGTCCCTCTCATACAGCGGTGGCACTTGGTGGCAGTAAATTTAGGTTTACCTTGTGTAAGAATGACAGCATTTTAAAGTGAAACCTATCTTCAAGAGTGAGCCAGTCAAGGGGGTCGTAGAGGGTACAATGGTGAGTAGACCACAAGAGGCCAGTAATGAAGTGAGCAAGGTTACTATATGTAGTTCTGAGTCTGGAAAAAAGGGAGGTGGAAGGGGGGAGTGGACAACGGAACCATACTCCAGGAAGAGTTGAAGCAGGGAGCTAGCCAGGCATAGTCTGGAGGCAGGTATCAAGAACTTCCTGATTCTCTATAGGAGGCCAAGCCTCAAATGGATCTTCCTGATGAGGTTAGCTATATGTAAGTGGTACATCAGATGTGGGTCAAAGAACAATCCCAGGTATTTAAATTTGTTCATTTTTCCAGTGCTATTTCCCTGATAGTCTGAGAGGGTTAGAGATCTATTAAGAGCTTTCTTAGAGCCAGAAAAATAATAAACTTGGTCTTCTTAGAGTTGAGGACCATGCTTTTGGCAGAAAACCAGGAGTGTAGCTTGCTGAAATCAGGTCGCAGATTAGTGAACATTGTATCCAGGTTGTTGTTGCTATAGTATAGAGCCGCTTCATCTGCATAGAGGACTATTTTAGTGGAGTGACAGATATCAGGAAGCCTATTTATGAAAAGGGAACACAGGAGCGAACCCAGAATGGAGCCCTGAGGGACCCCATATTTAATTTGGCAGTCCTCTGAAAGGTGCCCATTTATTGTTGTCTTCTGGGATCTAAGGGAGAGGTAGCTTCCAACCCATTTGACCATGTTATCTCAGATTTGTAAGCCAATGAGGGTGTCTAAAAGTAGGCTATGGTCGACCAGGTCGAAAGCCTTGGTTAAGTCCACAAAAACCGAGCCTGTATACTGGCTACTGTCAATAGCCATGTGGATATCACTAGTGAACTTGACCAGAGCTGTTTCTCTGCTGTAACCAGATCTAAAGCCATGCTGAGCTTCAGAAAGAAGGTTATGGTCATTGAGGAAAGTAGTGAGCCGAGTATGAATGACTTTTTTGATGATTTTGGAGTGGGGGGGGTGAGAAGAGAGATGAGTCGGTAATTCCGTACTACGCTCTTCGACTATGATTTGAAGGGTGGTTTAACAATGGCTTTTTCCAGATACTAGGGAAATAGCCTGAGCAGAGTGAGAGGTTGAGTATGTTGGTAAGGGGGCGCGGTTTAATGCAGAGCTTGAGGATTTTGTAAACATTACCGTCTGCCCTTCTGCTGGGTTTGGTGTTGTTACTCTGAATAATCTTAATAGTGTCAGGGGGCTTAAGGGCCCAGAAATAAAATTTGGGACAGGGCTTAGTGCTAGGGTTGGTTATGGGGAGGGTGATGGGGAGGGGTATGGTTTATATTTATCAAGGTCCCTGAAAAAGGAATTGAAAATATTAGCAACTTCCTTTGGATCATTGGTCTGTCTATCCCCTTGAATAAGGATGATGGATTCAGTGTTCTTGTTCTTCCCTTGTAGGGAGTTGAGAGTCCCCCAGAGCTGCTGAGGGTTGGCTGATTCTTCGAGTTGTTTATTTTGGAGATAATCAACTTAGGCCTTTCTAATGGCAGATTTGCACTTGTTTCTGAATGCTTTGTAGTGGGAGAGATGGGCAGGGTCCTTGACCTTGGAGTATCTGGCCCAGCTCTTATCCCTTGTCCTCATCAATTTAATGATGTCAGTGGAGACCCAATCGTTAACATGTCCCCGACCCTTATTTTTTTGATAGGGGCGAATTTATCACAGACGCTGTTAAAAATAGTGGAAAATCTGTTTATGACAGTGTCAAGGTCACCTGGAACAGTGGTAAAAGACCAGTCAACCAGGTGAAAAGCACAGGTTATGTCCTCAATACTGTTATTTTTCAGTCGTCTGCAGAAGATGATCTTGGGGGTGGTTGTTGAGAAATTGGGCTGACCAGCAACAGAAAGTGGTGCAGTGATCGCTTATACAGTCTGGCAGCACTCCTGTGTCAGTGATGGGGGATGGGTTGGAGACAATGATCCAGTCGATTAACATTTGGGTCCCTGTTTTATAGTTGGACCTGGTGGAGGTAGAAATCAGCTGGTGTAGGCCATGGCCTGAGATGCAGCATTTAGCTGGGTCGGTTTGGCTGGAGACCCAATTTGTGTTGAAATCCCTGAGGAGTATCCACTCCCTGTTGAGGGGGGGGGTGTATTTTTAAGGGCTGGCAGGGACTCCAGGTCAGTGGAAGGGGTTCCAGGGGGAGATAGGCAGTTGTGCAGGTGAGTGTTTTACTCTGTCTAAGAAGAAGGTTGATGGATAGGGTCTCAAGCATAGAAAAATAAGAGCTGGGACTATGTTCAGTAAAGAAGAACTTGTTTAAAACAAAGAGCATGCAACCCAACCCCCCTTTTTCCTCGGTTTCTCTTGTCTGATAGAAGTGTAGCTGCTGTGGTCTATCTCCTCATCGGAGATTTTGTGGGAGAGCCAGGTTTTAGATAGTGCTATAACGTCAAAGTCGCTACAGGTAACCAAGGCTTGGAAGGCATCTTTTTTAGCTGGGAGGCTCTGAATGTTAAAGTGGATGATAGAGATATTTTCCCTTTATTAGAGTGAGCCAATTCGAGGAGAGTGCTGGGGGTTTCTGGTCCAGGGTTAAGGTGGATGGATCTGGTATGGAGTAGGAGGGGAAACAGGGTCCTAATTCTCATGTTACAGACATGACTGTGACTTCAGCAAAGGATTAAACAGCAGGAGGAGATCAGTTGTAGGGGGCATGGGTCCTATTTCCATGGAAATAAGTGTAATAGTGAAGGTTAAAGTGAACAGAAATACAAAAATCGGTGTCATTATTTTCAAACGTGACACTCACTTTAAAAGGGTGTGTGAGCTCCGACTCGCAGAAAAGAGGGCAAGTAAACTCATTGGGCCAGATTTTAAGTCGTTCTGGAACTAATTCTGACTGCACAGCCACTGGAGCAGAACAAATTCTCCACACCTGTGGACATTCTAATTTTCAGCCCATGCTCTGCACAAGCAGCAGACGCAGCTACTGAAGTTGTTACTCCTGGTCCAACCAGGTATAACATTTTGGTGCAGCTGCACCACAAAACAGCCACAAGTTGCTGTAAATCATCAAGCTGGCTGTAAAATGGTTCCATATTTGAAAATCCAGCGCATGTGGGAAAAACTGCAGTTCCGCAAGCGAATATCCACTTGTGCAAGTTTTTCCCTGCACATGCGCTAATTTCTTGGGGGGGGTGTTGAAAATCCAGCCCATCGAGTTTTAGAGTATCCCCTTATTATTCAAACAATGTCAGTCTGTAACAATTCTGTACTGTTGATGCGCAGCGATCTACTTCCCTGTCAGTACAAATTAGTGCAGATTACAAAACAACTGCCAGGGATGAAAATACCTGGGATCACGAAATCATAATTTAGCAATAAAGCATAACCAGGTGTCAGAATAACAGTCTGATAATCACCACCACCTAGGGACATAATGTAGTACAAGGCATAACTGGTACTATATTACCCCAGAGGGGTGATTAACTGTTAGTCTAACTCCTGGGAGTGCCTTATTGGTGTTATAAAAATTATTTCAAAAGAAAAGTGTTAGAAGTGTATCTTTTGAATGTTTTCCTTATTGAGAGGGAGATTTTTAATAAAATAGTTCAGCCACCAACTGTTTAGAAATACTGGTTCTGAATCAGAATGCATTATTCCAGTCATTCAACAGTGCCAGAGTATGAAATGCTGACAGAAGAATTCATGCTCCATGGTGATTAGTCTGTACATGACAGTGTAACAGAGATTAATGTGAAGGTCTCGGAATACTGACAGCCAATCAGATTACAGCATGTTGGAGACCCTTTTTATAGCAATGGTGATGCTTCTGACCCTGTCAACCCAGGTTCGTCAAGGAGCATGGTGTTCTGGATGCCTGCAGGGAAGAAGGGGGATCAAGTGTCCTAGAGAACGCAATCCTCCAGGGAGGGAAGTTAGTCTGCACTGCTGTATGACTGCCACCTGGGTGGGAACAGGTCATAAACTGGGTAAGAAATTGGTTAGGGGATGGGCAACAGAAGGGGATGGTAAATGGAGTTCACTCTGAGAATGGGATGACCAGCAGGGTACCTCAGGAATCAGTACTGGGACTGATCCTCTTGTCTTTATAAGTGACATTGCAGAAGAGCTAGAAGTGAAGGTCTGTCTCTTTGCTGATGACACCACGATCTGCAACAAGGTGGACACTCTAGGAGGGGTGGGGATGGAAAGGATGATTAGAGACCTTGGAAAGCTCGAGGAGTGGTCAAAAGTATGGTAGCTGGGTTTCAGTGCTAAAAAGTGCAAGATGATGAACTTATGACATAGAAACCTGGGAGCAGGGTACAAAATGGGTGGAGTGGTATTGATGACAACCATGCAGGAAAGAGACCTAGGGGTAATCATATTGGATTACCTAAAGGTAGCTAGGTAATGTGACAAGGCAGTCATGAGATCTAGTGGGATGCTGGGGTGTATAGAAAGGTGTATCACCAACAGAAAGAGGGAGGTGGTGTTTCCTCTGTATAGATCACTGGTGAGACCCCACCTTGACTGGAGACCACATCTCCAGAATGACATAGAGTGGAGGCGGTCCATAGAAGGGCAACTAAAATGGTGCAGGGTCTGCATCAAAAGCCCTACAAGGAGAGACTAAAGGACCTCAATATGTACACCCTGAAGGAGAGGGGGGAGATATGATAGAGACCTTTAGATACCTCATGGGGTTAATAAGGTACAGGAGGGGAGAATTTTTCAGGGAAAAAGGTGCTCAAGAATAAGGGGACATGCTAGGAAGTTGGAAGGGGGTAGATTCAAGAGAGGTGTGAGAAAGTACTTCTTCACAGAAAGAGTGTTGGATGCTTAGAATAGTCTTCCAGTGGAGGTAGCGGGGGCGAAAATAGTGGTGCGGTTCAAGAATGCACAGGATAGGCATAAGGGAATCATAGTGGAAAGGAAGAGAGGAAGGGAGAAAGAGCTGTAGATCAAGTAGGGTCTGCAGTGGGACTGTAGGTAGAGAAATTGGGCAGACTGGGTGGGTCAAGCAGCCTTTATCTGCTGTCAGATTTTATGTTTCTATGTAATATAAATTGTTACAGCCATGGTAATAGTTATCCAGACTCCTGAATCCCTGTTTAACCAACACTGGAAAATATACTTTGTGTGTTATTAAATTTTTAAAATATCCATAGCCTTTTTATTTATTTTGGCACCTCTTCACATCCATGTTACTTAGTTATCATCGTTTCACTCAAGCACTGATCAATTGGCGCAGCAACTTGGTATAAGCTAATACATGGCTTTCTTCCATTATTTTTCCTTTTTTTTTCCATATAGCATTTGCTTCTCCATGGGCACCTACACCTCTCTTCGAGCCCCCTTCGGCCCCCAACCCTGTCAGCCTCTCCCCCACTGTCTTACCAGTAGGGATCCACAAGGAGCAGGATCCAGGAGCTTCAGGAGCCATCACATATGGCCATGTAGAGATGTGGGCTGTTTCTTTGTTTTCTTCTGATCCAAAGCAGTGGCACACATGGTGGGCATGCACGCTTCCAGAACCACATGCTCCCTCCACCCTCCCGATGTAGTGTCAGTCCCCCAGACCTCTGCTCTAAGACCCAGCCTCCACTGGGTGTCAGTGGACAGCGAGAAACTCACCTCCCAATCTGGGAGATGAGAGCAGCCAGCAGTCACTACTATCATATCAGCCCCCCACTGACCCCTGACGAGCTTGGCTAGCTCGAACCCAGGTTACCAGCGTGGCACGAGGTGTGGCATCCAACGTCTCAACCCTCAGTGCCGCTTGGTCGGCTTCATGACCTTTCTTTCCTTTTTTTTTCCAATAATCTCTTTATTCAAATTTTCAAGAGAAAAAACAACATACATCTAACATACAGGCAAAAATACAAACAAAGAGGTGCAACCTCCTACACATAGTATACTATAAAGGCTTATGCAGTATTTAGATCATCTCTTACCACACAGTCTCAGGTATATGCAGTCATTTAAAACAGCTTTCTGCCTTGCTGAATACAATCGAGTAAAACCTTTCTGGTCATTGGGCTTTACTCCTATACATGCGCTCACCCCTGCTCCCTTGCATTTTGGGCCTGCCAATCCCTCCATTAGACCTCCTCCTACCGGAGAAGAGGGCTGCCACGGTCTCTAGAGTAATCCCTCCCTAAGTGCTGTTTCCTCCTCCCTACTATAGTGAGGTCAAAAAGGGGTCCCATTCCTTGACATAGGTTTCTCCCCTGTCTTTGATTACCAGTGTCAGTCTTTCCAAGGCCAACATTTGAACAACCAACCTACGCCATTGCTAAATTGTAGGCTTCACATGGGAAACCCACGTATTCTGGATACAGTGTCGTGCCAATACCAACAGCACCCTATTCCACCTTGGTAGTGGCTCCCACTCTTCCTCTTTCCCTATTACCACCCTGAACAGGCAAAGCAGAGGGTCCATCTGCAATGCTTGCCCTGTCATTCCAGTGACCTCCTCTATTATCTCCCCCCAGAAAACCTGTAGAACCCTGTAGGACCAGAAACAGTGCATATAGGTTCCTCTCTCCTCCCCGCATCTGCCACATAAGGGTGATGTAGCAGGGTATGCTTTATTCACTATCACAGGCGGATAATAAAGCCTATGTAGGAACTTATAAAAGGCTTCCTTAAATCGGCTACATACCAACAAACCTGCATGCAATTTTAGTAACGCCTGCCAATTCTCCTCCGTAGTTTCCTTCCCCATATCCTGTTCCCATAACTGTTTAACTTTCTGGGTGTGATCAGGGTAATTCTGTTTCCCCAGCTTTGCTGCCTTCCAGATAAATTCTTAGTTTTTAGTTTGATATACTAGGGCTTCCACCGGCTCCCAGCCATGCTTCTCCATCCCGCCTCTCCCCGTGCTCCCATAAAATGCCCACACCTGTAGATACCGAAATAGATGGTACCCGTCCAACCCCAGGGTTTGCTGCATAGTTGAAAATGAACCTAGTACTCCACCTACCATCAAATTCCCCACACTGTTCACGCCCTTCAACCCCATTCCCGAAATCCCTCGTCCCCCATCCCGGGGAGGAAAAACAGATTCTCCGCCACAGGCAATAGCAGAGTCTCACCCTCTCCAATCCCCCTCTGTTTTCTGAGCTGTCCCCAGGCCTCTAGCACCACTCTCACGAGGGGGTTATTACCACCCAGTGCATTATATGCCCTTAGCCCCCTACTTTGCAGGTATGCCATAAGACAGCCTGGGCAACCCCACTGCTCCAAGTGTACCCAGCTAGCCACACTTGGCTGATGCACCCACTCCACTACGTACCACTGTTGAATGGAGAGGTGGTAATTCCTCAGGTCTGGGAAGTTGAGGCCCCCTTTAGTTGATTCAGCCTTCAACCTTCTCAGACAGGCCCTCGGTCTGCGCTCCCTCCAGATAAACTGAGAAAAGGATTTCTCCATTCTCTTAATATCCCCTGTCGAAAGCCCCACATGTACCATCTGCATAGGATACAGAATTCTGGGGAGAATATTAATTTTAATCAGGTTGAGCCTACTGAGCCAGGAGATTGGAAGTTGCATCCACCTCTTCAGATTGGCCTCAATCGTTTTAATTAGTGGAGAATAATTTAGCCCATACAGAGACCCCAGAGACCTACCCACTTTTATACCCAAATAGGTGAAGGTTGTCTGCACCATTTTCAAGCCCCATCGTTCATCATCCTTCTCGACCCCTGGGAAGCAGAGCATTTCTGGTTTGCTGAGATTAATTTTGTAACCCGAGAAAACAGCAAAAGCTTTGATCAGCTCCAGTAAAGGGGGTATCAAATACTGAGGATTTTTAACAAACAGGAGCATATCATCCACATAAAAAGTTATTTTATGCGGAGGTCCCTGTGTTCCTCCAATGCCCTCCATACCGCTCAACCTCTTGCCTCATGAATCAGGGACAAGGCTTAAAAAAATCAGGGACAAAGACCCCAAATCAGGGGCACATCTTAAAATCTGGTACTATTCACTCAGAAGGCTGATAGAATAAAGGGATTTGTGTTAAGATGCATTTTCTGAAGAATAACAAGTCTGTAACTTTAATGTTTGACATTATTTTGTGCTTTCAATACCCACTGTTCTGTCACAAGAACACAAATTTTACGAGGGACAGAGGAAAAATCTGAGGCAAAATCAGGGATGTCCCTGAAAATCAGGGACAGTTGAAAGGTATGATGCCCTCGATATCCACATGCTGACAGATCGCCACAGCTAAAAGCTCCAGGGCCAGCGCGAATAGCAACTGGGAGAGAGGGCACCCCTGCCTCATACCACGCTCTAGTTTAAAGCTGTCTGAGAGGTCTCCATTTACCAAAATTTGGGCCCTGGGGGACTCATACATACTCCTTATCCAGTTAATATATGAGTCACCCAGACCAAACTGGGTCAGCACCTCAAACAGGTACTCCCACTCCACTCTGTCAACCGCCTTTTCGGCATCCATAGAGACAATATAAATTTTCTCCTTCATCTGGCTCACCCCCCAAATAACGTTGAAAAGGTGACGAACATTATGGTAAGAAAACCACCCCTTCATGAACCTGTCTGGTCTGGGTGAATCAGTTCAGGGAGGATATTCTCCAGTCTGGTGGCCATGACCTTAGCTAGAATTTTTAAATCACAATTCAGTAAGGAGATGGGCCTATAGGATGCATACTCTGACTCATCTTTCCCTGGCTTAGGAATTAAACCACTGCATCCTAACAAGTCCCAGGAAGTTGGATTTTCTCCTCCCCTTCTGTTCTCTGGAACACCCCTCTTAGCACTTCCACCACCTGGCCCACCAGAGCCTTATAAAATTCCACAGGGAATCCATCAGGCCCACTAGCTTTGCCCCTCTGTAGCCTCCCAATGGCCTGCAAGATCTCTGCCGTTGTAACTGGCTGGCTGAGCTGCTCCCTCTGTGCCCTAGTAACCTGCGGGAGTTCCACCTGATTCAGGAATTCTGTTATCAGGGATTCCTTCCCCCTATGCTCAGCCCTATATAGTTGGCTATAAAATTCCTTGAAGCAATCCCTAATTTTCTTGGGGTCCCTATGCATGTCTCCCTACCCATCCTTGATCCCCATTATCCTTGTGGGACATTTACAACCTTTCATCAGTCGCACCAGAAGAGGTCCCGGCTTGTTGCACAACTCAAACATCTGGTGTTTACAATAAAACCACGATGCTTTTGCTTCTCCTCTTACAAGGGCATTTAGAGCCTCTCTAGTTGTACTGAGGAGTC
Source organism: Neoceratodus forsteri (assembly GCA_016271365.2). Taxonomy (NCBI): domain Eukaryota; kingdom Metazoa; phylum Chordata; order Ceratodontiformes; family Ceratodontidae; genus Neoceratodus; species Neoceratodus forsteri. The sequence continues at coordinate 1,475,638,033 of CM057453.1, read as the reverse complement.
GCTCTGGATCCCCCCCCTCTCCCCTCACCACCCGTTTTTCCAATTCCTTCAGCTGCATTTCCAATTCAAATCTCCTCTTCCTTTTCTGCTTTTTGACCCTGACCATACATTCTATAATTGCCCCTCTCATAAAAGCCTTCCCTGCCTCCCAAAAATAGTGCCTTGGGGGTGTCCTCCCTCGTATTTGTTTCCTCATATAATTTCCACTGATCAACTAAGTGCTCTTTAAACTCCTTGTTCAGAAGCATATACAGTATGTAGGAAATCTCCATTGAGATGGGGAGGATCTCTGTTCTCTTAGCGAGATTCTCACCACCACCCTTGCGTGGTCTGAGACATGAATGGGGCTATGGGAAACATCCAGCATCCTGTTACTCCAGCCCCTTGGCAGATATATGTAGTCGTTACGAGACCAAATACCATGGGGGTTGGAGAAAAAGGTATATTTCTTTGCCCCCGGATTAAGTGTCTGCCAGGCATCCACTAAATCCATATCCGCCATCCCCACCTGCCACTGACGTAGAGCCTCATTCCCCTTCCCTTTACTTGCCAAGTGGTCCATAATCAGGTCCATCGTACTATTCAGATCCCCCCCCCAAAACCAACACCGGAAATTGCTCCCTAATCAAAAGATCCAGCAATGCAGGGAGGAAGTACGGATCATACATAGCTGGAGCATAAACACTACCAAATATAATCCGTTCCCCATAAAGCCCCCCCATGACAAAAATATATCTGCCCTCCCTGTGATCCTTTACAATTCTCTTGACCTCAAACGGGAGGTGTCTTTTCAGAAGAACAGCCATCCCCCCCACTTATGTGAGGAATAGGAGGCCTCATAACATTTACCAACCCACCCCCTGGCTAGCTTAGCATGTTCGGGGTCAGTCAGGTGGGTTTCTTCAATTAAGGCCACCTGAGCGTTTCTCCTTTTAAGGGCCATTAAAGTGCCATTCTTTTAATAGGATTAGTGATCCCACAGACGTTCCAAGAGACCAATGTCAACTATTGTGGCCTAGCCATAGTGTCCGGCATCATCCTTCCTGCGCACTTCCCTTGGAAGTGCCCCTCGGTTTAATCTACAGTGCATGAATATCTCTATACCTGAAACATTTAAAGTACCACATTCTGTGTGAGATGCACCAAAAAACACAACAAAAGAACAGGTAAACATAGAAACAATGTACCCAGTACCCTCCTCCCCCTCCCTCCCTCTCCCTCCCCCATGCCATTCACCATTAATAAAGCCAAAATTCCCCCCACTGTCTTCGTGTCATATCCAATCCAACCCACCCATCCGTACCATAACATTTGAGATGACCCACATTCTCTTTTCCAGTGTCCCCCCTCCTCCCACTCCCTCCAGTATCGCCGTCGACACTAATCGCTCCAAAGGCATGAGTGTCTAGCATTCCCTTTTCAGATATGAGTGCTCCTCCACTCCGCCAACAACTGGACAGCATACCTGTATGATCCTCCCTTCCCATGATGTGCTATACAGTCTGCACCTACCAGCCCAATTTCAGTAATAAAAACCTCCATTTGTCTAATTAGAATGATAACATCCATCCCCAACAGATGATCCTCCCTCTGCTAGGGAGCCCAAAAAGAAAGGTAAGTAATTTCAACTGTGAAACTGTGAACTAAGACAAACCTTTATAATGCAATATGCCCTTCGTCACAAGAACCCCACCCCACCGCTCAAGGGACCCTCTCCTCCCACAAAGCAAAAGCCTACTCCACCCCCTCTTATTATATTCCATAGCCTTAACCCGTATATGTGTTGTACATGAGCCGACCCTAAGGTCTCTTCCAGACCTTCACAGTCTTAGTGGAGGCAGCGGGAGGGAGTATCCTCCGATCCCCCTTTACCTTCTGTTAACTCAGTGTGAAGCTGCTACTGAGAGAGGAGCATAGGCTGCGCTGCTAACATATGCGCAGAGCCCCACTCCCCGCCAGGCACACCAACTGCAACCGCCAAATGAGCAGGATCCATGACTCCAGCTCCGAAGTGCAGGCCCACTGAATCCAGAGCTAATTCCAACACAATGTCCCCTTCAGACCCTGGAGATGGACACAGTCCCTTGAGTCCCATTCCAATTGCCACCATCTCAACTGGGCCTTACAGCTGCTACAGTCCTCCATGATCTCTGCGTCACTTCACGAGTAAGTGGCCGCTGCCTGCATCCATGGATCTTACGGGGTGTGCACAGCAAGGACTCCACCTCTTCTGCCATCCTGGCTTTGCCATAACACTTGCCGGGGAGAGGAGCCGAAATGTCCCAAGGCAGTCAAACAGTAAGTGTAACAAAGCTGAACCGTTTAATCTATTAAACAAATGCAGTTTAATCCTTATGGCATCTGTGGCATCTGCCTTCTCTTAGCCCAATTTCCTCTGGAGCTCCTTCACAAATTGCTCTGATGTCTCCCAGAGCATTCAGATAATCAGGTTGTACTCTCTCTATACATATATATATATACATATATATATATATATATATATATATATAAATATAGGTTTCTTTCTCTGGGGCAGTTTATCAACTCTGTTCCAATCAACACAGACTGGCACTTGGTTCCCTGGAACCTACCTTCAGTCGGGCATCCTCATGGATCCCCTCCGCCCCGAGACACATATCCAGTTTGGACCAAGGTGGTCCTGGGTGACAGTGCGGGTCCCAGATCAACAAGCAGAGCTTCATTAAGCCCCAGCTCCCTTTTACGCTTTTCTCCCCGTTCATCACTGTGGCTGACATGAAGCATGTGTGTGAGGCATGCATGCATCATCAAGTCACAGCCCCTCCCTTTTGTGTCACCCTAGCCTGTACTAACAGCAGGCCTCCAACTGGTGGCTGTTAGAGGCCAGGCAAGCAAACTCTTCCCCTCCAGGGAGAGGAAAGCAGTCCCTTGGATGCTTGATTCTCCCACCGCCTCTCAGCTGACCCCTGGCAACCCAAGTCAGCTTTCAAACTCAGGTCACCGGCATGGAGCAATGTGTGGCGTTCAGCGCCTCAACCTCCAGCACCACTGGGCCAGCTGCTTTTTTATTTTCTATTATTTCCTGGTGAATGGAAACTGAAGGCAATCACAGAACAATGTGCAATGGTCTGAAATGAGGAGAATAAAAATCTGTGCCCTCCTCCTTGATATTCTGAGTCACTATCAGAGGTGACGCAAGATGGATGGATTTTAAAAGTAGCAAGGCTGGGAACTCTTCTAATATCAGTGGGGAGTGAGTTGTATAGTGCAGGGCCTGCATACAGAAATGATGCTTTTCCATAATTAGTTCTAACTTTAGGGATATATAGATTGCCATTTATACTGCCACTAGTTTCTCGGGAGTGGGCACTTGATAGGGGGTTAGAACTTTTCTGTCAAGTTATCGGGAGCTAAACCATTCATAATCTGGTACATCTTAATTGCTTGGTGTATGTTCCATCTTACAGTTAGTGGTTGCCAGCCCAGCTGGGTGATTATGTACATTATACAAAATAGTGCATGAGTGATAATACACAACAAGACTATGTTTCCATCGAGGGGATGTGATGACATCATACAGACCTTGAGAACAAAGCTCGAGAGGTCCATATGGTGGCATCACTTTCCCGAGATAGAAATATAGCCTTGTTGTGTATATCCTATATACTGTTTATATAGAATATAGTTTCCCAAAATGTAGAAACTTTATTTTCACAAGGCTTTGTACCTTGTGTTCATGCTTCCACTTGCTCCCAGTCCTCACTGCAGTCCCGTTCTGCTCCCGAGCCTGAAGATCTCGGTCCTTGCTACAGTTCTGCTCTGCTCCTGACCCAGTGCCAGTTATTTAAAAAAAAAAAAACTGACAAACTGATAGTTTGGACACACGGACCCTTCTATGGCAGTTTGTGTCCAAACTATCTTAACGAACCACTCACTAACCGGCACCACCATTATCGTCTGTTTGTTTTCGTGAGCAGCACTGTTTCCACCCGTCAGGTAGGAGCTCAAGGGTGAAAAGTTGTAATATTGTTGTGACATCAGAATGGTACTACAACTTTCAGTGACCTTTGAACTCTCCTACAACAAGATTTTGAAAGCCGCCATTTTCCACAGATAATAAGCCCTACCCATATACTATATGGATGTTCTTACTTTGCATCCAAGCATAATTCTGCCTGATCAGTGTGGTAAAACCTGTAGTTTCTTTAGGAGTCCCTGGTTTGAACAGTGCCCCAAATTCGGTCTACATAATCTCAGTGTGCTAGAATTTATGTATTATACTGTAGAAACTGTATGTGCTCTTTGCAGTGAGGGGCAATGTCAAATTCTAATAAAGACAGCTTGTGCAGATATGTTACAGAGAAGTTTAGATCAAAATGCTTTAAATGCAAAAGAATGATCAAAATAAACTCTCAAGCAGGGGTTATTTGGGCAGAAGCCCACAAAAACTCACTTTCACCACCTCTTGAAAAATTGTATGACAGTTCCACCACCTATGTCATCTTTCTCTGTTGATTACTATAGGAGAGTTCTGCAACATAGTAGTTACAGTTCCACCACCTAGAAATCTAGATGTGAGAGTTCCCCAGCTTAAACATTTCCAATATAACCACTGCTCTCAAGCATTCAGTTGTGTTCACAGGTTCAGGAAGCACTCCATTAGTATTCAAACACTTTAAAGGTCTTATTTATGGATGGATTTGGGACAGACTCAATATGTAGAGTTTTAGTTTTTTCATTATTTAGAATTGCAGTTTTTAAACAGTCATTGGGCAACATGTGCCATCTTATGACTTTGACTCTTTTTTTCATGGTTTTCGTATCTTTATCCACACACAATATGACAGTTTTATCTGCATACCAATGCTGTAGACTTCTGTGGAGGTACATATATTTGATAGATCATTAATATAAAATTGAAAAAGAGTGGTTCCAAGGATGGATCTACTGTATGTGGTGCAGCCATAGATACATAGATACATAGACAGTGTCGGCAGATAAGGGCCTATGGCCCACCTAGTCTGCCCATTTGAGCTTGTAAGTTAAGTTTGTTTTCCTAGAAGTCTATTTCCCCTTACCCCTGACCTCTAGAATTCCTTTATGTCTATCCCATGCATTCTTAAATCCGTGATTGTTTCAGCCCCACCACTTCCTCTGGCAGGGTGTTCCACTTGTCCACCACCCGTTCTGTGAAGAAATTCTTTCTCATGTTTCCTCTGATCGTCCTCCTCAACTTCATCCCATGCCCTCTAGTCCTGAAACATCTTTTAAGCAAAAATAGTGTTTTCCTGCACCCTGTTCCTCCTGTAAGATACTTGTATGTCTCTATCATATCCCTCTCTCCCTCCTCTCCTCCAGGAGTACATGTTCAGTTCCTTCAACCTGTCTTCATAGGACTTGTGATGCAACCCATGCACCATCTTTGTTGCCCTCCTCTGAACCTTCTCTACCCTGTCTATGTCCTTACGTAGGTATGGTCTCCAGAACTGTACACTGTACTCCAGGTGGGGCCTCACTAGTGTCTTGTATAAGCGGAATTATGACCTCCCTTTTCCTGCTGGTGATGCCCCTGCCTATCATCCCAGCATCCTATTTGCTTTACCTGATGCCTTATCACACTGTTTCCCTACCTTGGGTCATCAGAGATGACAACCCCAAGATCCCTTTCCTGCTTGGTGCATGCTATTTCCTCACCCCCAACTGATATATTGTGCCAGGGTTTTGTGCCCCATATGCATTATCTTGCATTTCTTTGCATTAATTTCAACTGCCAAACCCTTGACCATTCTTCAAGTTTCTGCAGGTCCCTTCTCATTCTGTCTACACCCTCTGGTGTGTCTACTCTGTTACAGAGCTTTGTGTCATCAGCGAACAGTGAAATTCTGCCTTCTAGATCCTGTGCAATGTCACTGATGAAGATGTTGAATAGGACCGGTCCCAGCACTGATCCCTGTGGTACCCCACTGGTCACTCTTCCCTCTGTGGAGTGACAGCCATTTACCACCACCCTCTGTGTCCTGCCACCCAGCCAGTTACCTACCCACCGCACTACTGTCCTGCCCACACCCATATTCCCCAGTTTGTGTAATAGTCTTCTATGTGGCACATGTCAACTGTCCTTGCCTCAGACAGAGATCCACTGATGCAGACTCCTTGCAATCTATCTATAAGATTCCCCCTATAGTGTATGTTGTCTTAGGGATTGGTGGTTTGTATTGCATCATAGTTGCCCCTGCGCTGTGACAGCCATTTTGTGTATCACAATTTCAGATGGTGGTACAGTGCTGTGGGCACAAGGTGCCAATTTTGCACTATTCCCAATAGCAAGTCAGAATTGGGCCCCTGTTTTTGTTTACTATTTTAGAGTTTCTTTCATTACGTAAATATAGCACTAGAACTTCGCGCCTACAGTCAGTGTGTAATTTCTCTATAGTATATGGTTAGGGCTTTTTGTGTATGGAAATCAGTGCTTTCTAAAAGTTGTTTTTCTCGCTCTAAATTTTGCACATTCTAAAAGTTGTGCACGTTCACATTTTGTCTTCAGTGCACCTGTGTACCTGCTCATGCTGACTCCCGCCTGGCACTCGCTTTCATTTTCACTTAGTGAAATTTTGCAGGCAGCAGCCTGCCTTTGCGACTGCACTAGTGGTTCATGATACCCATCCTCAGGATGTGTGAGTGGATTCCCCTCAGAGCGTGGTATCGCTTAATAGGCAGAGCCGTCCCTCGACTTGCTCACTGTCTTTGTACCGGATTTTACTCTCTCGCTCTCTGTACTGGCACTTGGCATGGCTTTCTAGTTCCCGCAACAATAAAATATGGGTGACCATAAACTTGCCTTGTGTTTCCATCTCGGAGTTGAGAAAACAGCATGGACCTCTCGAACTTCGCTCTTGAGGTTCATATGCTGTTATTGAAATCCCTCGATGGAAACACAGGCTTATTGTGTGTGATCACACGTACATTATTCCTTACATTTTCCATGCAGTCTGGTGCCACTTGCCACTTCGAAATGCTAGCAGAGATTTCTGCAACAGTTGCTGTTAGATTTATCTCTCACTGCAGTTACTGCCAATGGCAAACATTTTGAGTGGTATGAATACAATAAATGATGGATAGATGGACAGATGGGTGGATAGAGAGAGATAGATAGATAGACAGACAGACAGGCAGGCAGGCAAGCAAGCAGGCAGACAGATAGACAACTAGATAGATTCAACTTAAAGGGACACTGTTGAACTTGCATCATATTATTTCTAGTTAAAAACCCACATTTTATGATTGCTTACCTTTTCCAAAAGTCATTTGAGCTGTTGGTTGTTTGATCTGCTTCTTTTCTTAGAAGAAGTACATGGGAATGGTGCAATTATTCCCAACCTTGCTTTGCTTCAAATCCTTGATCTACTCCTATTGCATGCATACTGAACATTAGGAACACCCCTAACAGTGCAGCCACTCATGATGCAATAGTCTCCTATACCCCCACAGCATCATGAGTCACTAGATTAAGTTAGGGGTGTTTCCAAGTCCAGGAAAAATGCAGTGGAGGTTGAACAAAGAATTTAAACAAACACATTTTTGTGTGGTAACAGAATCAAACTACCAGCTGCATCAGCAATCTGTACTGAATGTGAGAAATATTTTAATCTAAGGGTATTTTGAGGCCTAAGGGGACTGGCAGTGTCTCTTTAAGAAGAAGGTAGGGCTGATCAACTTGAACTAAGAAATATGGTTTTCCATAGTATGCTTTATATCCCGGATGGCTCCCCATCAACCCATGCCCCTACCATCTCCCCGTCACCAACTTGGGACCACGCTCCATCCCGGTGTTCCTCCCTGGTTTACTCCCCACCAAGGCGGGGCCTCTGAGGGCACCCCCACTTCCCCATCAGACACCACTCTCTGTGTCCAGGAGGGCAGGGCCATCATTTATGTAGCTGTTTCCTACCTTGTTGAATATTTATTATAAATCACAATGGCTGTGTTTGTTATCCTTTACTCTATTTATCCCTTATCTCCTACAGATAGGACCATGAAGGACCCCCTTCCTCAGGGACATTTGAGCTGGGTTGGTGAGTGGCTGATGCTGATAGAGAGGGAACAGAACCTGGTTAACCTTCATTTAAAGTGGTGGGTGGAGTTATTTCATCTGCCTGCCTCTTACTTTTTCTCTCCACTAAGCCCTTCCTTTTTGCCCTACGACAAGGGGCATGATCTGGGAGGACTATGCAGCAGACTGCTCAGTTGGGGATGTCAAGAGACTCGTGAACCAGGTCCAGCTCTATAATTCTCCTGCTGCATGCTGAAGGCCCAAATCTTTTTTTCCCACGTGACTTTCTCCCCGTGGACCACTGTGGAGAAGCCATGTATTAGAAGGAGACACCCTAGCTGCCTGGGAAAGGAGGTGTCTGATTTGGATGCCCTGCACTGTCTCGGTCAGTCAGCTGGTGCACCCCTGGGCATTGGTCGTAAACCCTTGTTGCCAGTTTTAAATGGGTATACTAAGAATGTGTGACTCTTTTTCCTGCCTAGGCAGTCTGACCCTGGGAAATGCATATATTGTTTCTAGGACATCTAAAATGCAGGGATATATCTGAGTGTTAGTATAATGCATATAGTCACGAGGCAATTTTCTAGGTTTAACCCTGATATTCATGCAACATTGCTTGAGTTTAATTTTGGGGGAAGGGGTGTATGCTTCCTTTCGTTTTACTCCACTATGCCCTTTAGAAGTGGAGCAAAACAACAAGAGAATGAAGGTAAAATAAAGCAAAAGTTACTGTAAAGTTCCTTATGAATATTGAGGTAAAATAAAGCTAACAGTAAGATCTTCATGAATGCTAAAGGCTCCTGACTATAGGCCATAGTGTATTATAACCCACACTCGTGATGTCCTTGACATGTTATGGCCACACTTTAAGAAATAACATGATTTGCCTGAGGAGTTATACATATGAACATATGAACAGCAGGGTGGAAGAAGGCCTGCTGCCTAATAAGACTGCTTTCCTCCACACACACACACACACTTCTTAGGCATAGTATCTGTTTATTTTCTCCTCCTGTAAATATAAATACATAGTTAATCTTACCGTAAACTTTTCCTGCCTTTCTAAGTTTACTGCTTTACTTGGGACTGAATTCCGCAGACACACCACTTTCTGTGAGTAGCAGCATTTCCCCCGGCCCCCCCTTGAAAAATCGCCCATGCAGTTACTTGTTATGCCCATTCATGGCACTTTCATTTTTATTTGGCCACAGTTCTTCGCATAGTTCCGACTCTTTGAGAAAACCACAGAGCATAATTAAGTCTTCCCTTTTCTACTTCTCTCCAAGTGAACACGTACTGCGTATCAAGTCCCTGTCTGTATTCCACTATATCTCCGTCTATAATGAATCTAGTTGCTCTTCTTTGAACTCTAGTTTATCTACGTCCTTCCTGCAACATGGATTCTAGAAATGGCAGCACTCTCCAACTGTGGTCTCACTCATGGCCTACAAAGCAGTGCCATTACTTCCCTCAGATCTGCTTACAGCATTTCTCTTTATGCAGCCTAATATTTGTGCAGCTTTTTTTTTTTTTCTAGCATCCTTGTTTAAAGTCTTATTTAGTTATAATACCCAAGTCCCTCTCTTCGTTAGCCTTTCTCAGTTCAACATCATTTAAATAGTAGCTAACCTTACTGTTGTCCTTTCCTAGATGCAACACTGTGCATTTACCCTCATCAAACTTTAAGTTGCACCTTTTCACCCACTCTGCTGCTTTATCCAAATCCTGCTGGATACTTCTGATGCCTTCTTCACTGCCAGCTACACCCCCAATTTTGATGTCATTTGCAAACTTACTGTCCCAGTTTTATCCTCCATTATTCAACTCCCTGAAATAAACGGTGAACATCGGAGACCCCAGCACAGAGTCCTGTGGCACTACACCAATCACATTTCCCTCTTCTGATTCAAGGCCATTTATTCTTACCCTCTGTCTTCTTCGTGGTAACTAGCTGCCAATCCAGTTTATTATCTTCTTGTTAATCCCTATGCTATTAAGCCTATTAAGCCTTTTTCCATGGGATACGTTATCAAAGGCTTTGCAGAAATCCAACAAAATAATGTTTACTGGCGTTCTATTATCCAGATTTGTAGTAACTAACACATAACAAGTTAATAAATTAGTTCAGCATGAAAGTCCACTAGCGAGACCATGCTGTGGTTCATCTCTGTATCCCAGCTCTTTCAGCTTCACTATTGTTTGTTCACTTAGGAAGGACTCCGTAATTTTGAATAGAAAAGCAGTCAGGTTGACCGGTCTGTAGTTTGTTAGCTCACCTTTGTTGCCCTTCTTGAACAGTGGTCTCACTATAGCCTCCCTCCATTACTCTGGCACCTCCCTGATCTCTACTGAGGAGATATATACATCTACATATGTTATAATCCTACACTCCAGTATTCAATGTATTGATTTATTTAAACATAGTTTACCAGGTTAATAAACAGAGACCTGGAAGTTTGTTTCCATTTGCGACCTAGGGAGGAGGGTGCAGAGGAATTTACAAGAGTGCATGCTGCAAGCACTTATCACAGCATAGGAAACAAATGGCAAATAACACAAGTTTAACTAACACTGTACAAGAATCAGAGTGGCAGAATTGACAAGCTTCACATGCTACAATAATATTCTTGGACACCAAAAGCAGCATAAGAAATAAGAAATCCAGAGGAATCAGCATGACATAGCCTAGACAACTAGAGTAGTCAGAGATGGTTCTATGATGCGGTTCGACAAAAACAACACCGACGGCACTTACAGCGACATGAACCCCTCGACAGCAACTATACCACTCACACAGTTCCCAGACAACAGCAACAACGAGAACACCTACCACGACAGGAACAACAACATATTTAATGTGGGGGGCTTTGCCCCCCACACCACCCAAACATAAAATAACAACTAGAGGGCATGGGTGGAAGCTGGAGAGGGGAGACTCAGGAGAAAAAGGAGGAGATGCTACTTCACTGAGCAGGTGGTAGAACCATGTAATGCGCTACCCAGGGGGCTGGTGGAGGCAGCAACTGTGGAGGGGTTCAAGAGGGGGTGGGACAGGTACAGGGGAAGGGTTGTGGAAGCAAAGTCCAATGCAGGGGGAATACCCTGGACTGGAGAGGGAGAAGCCTGAGAAGGGCGGGGGGGGCAGCAAGATCAGCTCCCAGGGTGGGGGCTGACCAAATGAGCAGACACAAAAGACTGCTAGGCCTATTCTGCTGGCATTTTAGTATGTTAGTAAACTGTATGGCGCACATACTGTGGAGTACCAGGAAGCAGACAAGGGCGATGCTTCAGTGCTCTTTATTAGTAAGACATGTACACAGCAAGCAGGATAGTACTGTCGTTTTCCCACCCCACCACCACTAACACCCAGTGTACTGCATACGTTCCAGAATTAGGTACTGTACACAGAACTCCCGGCATCACCATTACACCTGCAGCTCCCTGAGTGGTACTCAACACATTTCCAATATGTCACAGCACCTTGAGTACGCTCCTTCTGGTACACAAACCCGCGACACACTAGCAGGTTTTTCCCACAAGTGCTTTTCACAAACTCCAACGACTTAGCAAATGGACTGACCCACACACCATGAGAGACTCTGCACCCTGTACCAGGAGAGACTCTGCACCCCATCTCACTTAGCAGTAGTCGATGTAAAACACCTGCAGCACTAGCACATGTAGAGTCACCATACAACACCTGCCAACACAGCCCAGCTCAATGTGAAACACCTGCCACCGTAAAACACACGTTGGTAACAGTAACTTCGCTTCCATGGTTTCTCTCTCCTTGCCTCACCATCAGCGCTTTGCTGTAACAACGGCATACCATCAGAGATCAGCATACACAGTGAGTAGCACATTCAAATGGCAGGTGAAAGAAGGCAGTTGTAGCAGAACCAAGGGGCCCTGTGGTACTCCTTCAACAGGGCCAAGGTAGACCAAAAGATGGGGCAAGAGGACAGGGTGATGTGTAGACCATTACACAAGTGGAGGCGTCTGTAACAAATGGAGGCTTAGCCCGCAATTTTTTTTGCAGATGGTTTTGGAATCTGTTTTCTGATTCTGACCTGTGGGAATAGGAGGAATTAGAGGCAGGGGTTAGGAATCAATGCAAATTGAGTGCAAAGAGGATCAAAACAAATTGAGTACAAAGAGGTCCAAAAGAGACTATATTAAAGGCCTCCAAAATAATAATCTCTCTGACCCTAAGAAATTTTTGTTTCAAGTTAACTCTTAAAGGGTAATACTGGTACCTCAAATGGCCCAAACAAATTATCTGTGACCCCCAGGCTGCTACCAGTGTCTGCAATCAATCCTTTACTGAACTTACCAAATTCAAAACTGGGCCCCCATACCCCGCTTCTACCCTACTTCAGACCCAAGGTTACTGGTCCCCTACCTCTTAAATTTCACCTCCACTTAGTTACTAGAAAGGAGGTGCTAGCTATACTAAAGCGGAAAAAAAATAAGTACTGAGGCTCTGCTGGCCCAGATAAGTTGGAACCCAGGCTACTGAAGGTCACTGCCTCAGTCATAGCTACTCCAGTTGCTATGTTGTTTAATAGGTCATTTCTCAAAGGGAGAATCCCTAGTAAGTGGAAGGAGGCTGTAGTTGTCCTGGTTTACAAAGGTGGAATCAGGGAAATGGTGGAGAACTACTGGCCTATCTCCGCACTTTGCACACTTGCCAAGATACAGGAGAAGCTGGTATATAACCAACTTCAGGATTACCTCACAATGCACCACCTCTTATCTGACAAGCAGCATACCTTTAGATGGAACCATAGCACGGAAACTGCTCTGGTTAAGTTAACTACTGATGCCCTCCAGGCCGTGGGTAAAGGGGTTCTAACTGGGGCCATCTTTATTGATTTTACCAAGGCCTTTGACTTGCTCAGTCATTCCCTACTCCTTGGGAAACTAAAACACCTTGATCTTGATTCTCACTCGCAATACTGGTTCGCTTATTATGGTACCCATAGGTCACAAAAGGTCAAATGGAGAGGCGCCTTGTCTAGCGGTATGCCCATAACAGATAGTGTACTGCATGGTGTGATATTTGGTCCTTTACTATTCTTAATATTTATTAATGACCTGGAAAAGAACTGCGGAAATGGTCACCTCATACTGTATGTCAATGATGCGGTCCTTTATAGGAGCTCCCTTGATGCAAAGACTCTCAATGCCCATCTGTCAAGTGACTTTGAGTCTCTTGAAAAATGGATTGCCTCTAACAGGTTGGTTCTGAATGTAAAAAAAAAACTAAGGTGGTCTTATTCGGACCAAAACACCCTGAACTTGATAGACGGCAGTTGCTTTCCCTAGCAACCTCCACGGGAACTCAAACTGAGGTGAAGGATGTGATTAAGTATCTTGGGCTCCATACTGACCAAGCGCTTAACCCTCACATCAGAAGTGGATCATGTTACCCGATCCATCCACCAGAAGCTCAGTCTTCTATACAGACTGAGTGGCTACCTTACTATGGACTCCAGGCTAGCAATATCAAACAGAGTCCTACTCCTTAAAGTTTTATATGGTGCCCCTATCATGCAGTCTCTTAGGAAATCTGAGTCAAATAGGCTTGAGGTCCTAAACTACAAAATATGCTGCTTTGCATTGGCATGCCCCCCATGAAACATCATTGTGATGTGCTTATCTTGTTACGCTGGCCCACATTTGATGGTAGACTATAGTACCCCATTTTATGTATGGTGTTTAAGCTAATCTCCGTACATACAACCCTCTAGAAAGCTACTCCACACCTCTAACAGAAAATTGCTGGAGGTGCCAAGGATCTGTACTTTTGTGGGGAAGAGATCCTTTGTCTTCGGGGCTCCTTCTATCTGGAATACTCTCCCTAAGGTTCTACAGCACTCTCTCCTGCTTCAGAAATGGACTAAACACTTACCTGCTTGAGAGCTGCCTCTGCTCCAGCTACTGTTGATCATCTCTTACTTACTGTAGTTTACCCAAGTGCTTTTGCCCATGATGCTAAATGACAAACCCTATCTTAATAGGGTGCTTGCTGCCTCTGTAAAAATCCTGTGATTATTGTTCAAGATAATGTGCCTGATGCCTTGGCTTACTGTGTGCATAAACCCACTACTGTAATGTTGTCCTATTTATTACATTACTCCCTAAATAACCTTTGTTTATCATGCACTTGCTCACCTTGTAAACACTGTTGTGATGTGTATTCCCCTTTTGCTCTTGTTGGTTTATATTTGTAATTAATCCTGAGTCGCCCCTGAAAAAGGGAACTTTTGGTCTCGGTGGGTCTACCCGGTTACCAAAATTAAATGAAATAAAATAAATAAAAAGGGGTTAAGACCCCATGTAGGTACATTGATAGTTTTCCTGCCCAAACTCTCAGGAGAGCAGTGTGAAGAGCATGCCTTGACTCAGGAGAAGCCCACCCCAATTTGTTGTACACAGCAGGGATATGTGCAAGGGGACAGGCCAGTGCAAACCTGGAAAGGACATTGGATGTGGTAGTGAGTTTGGAGGTGCAAGACTGAGAGAAAGCAGAGAAAACCTCATTACCATAATCCAGTGTATGAAAAATCATACGTTCAACAATACTCTTTCTGGTGCTGAGTGGGAGGCAACTATTTGCCCTGAACAGGCACCTAGTTTAGCAAAACACCTGGAAACTAGACACTTAAAATGGACAGAATAATCCAGATGTTGATGTAAATATTGTATGTATATTTCATAACCATGAAACTTCTTTTACTTCTCAATGTCTTTTATTCATTCCCTGTACACAAAATGTAATTTTTAACTGTTACTTGCAGACTCTTCCCTTTTTCATTCCTCAGTACTTTCTAAATGTATTTTAGATGTAAACATTGACTCATGTTGGCTCAGGCTGACTGGCCCATATATTCCCAGTATATGGGGCAGGTCTCTGCTTTGGTGTACGGGTCACAGCAGCTCATTCTTACAATGGGGTAATAAATGATGCATGACTGAGTCATTCTAGTCACAGAAACAATAGGACTAATGCACATAGTCCTTATCACATACTGCAGTATGCCAATTCAGTGTCTAATAGACTGGTAATATGCCAAATTATTCTTCTTTTCATTATCAGTGTTTATGGTGTCGCTGCAGGCTAGTTCTTTGTGCATGCGTAGTCATTTGCAAAGATGCTGTGTTCCAGTTCTGGGGAGGGGGGGAATTAAAGTTCTAATGGTGAGGAATTTGGCCAGGCTCACTGGAGTCTAAAACAACATTACTCACTGTGACAAGCACGGGCCCGGTGCCAAATTCTATCACCTTAGGAGTAACACATTCATTTTAGTTCTTAGTTTTAGGCAAAGTTTAGGCCTCCTTTCATATAATTTGCTGACTGTCTCAAACTGCTTTTTAAAGACTTGTTGAATGTAATTTATTTTAGCTAAGCTGCTGCCCATTCCCTGGGCACACTTTTATAAATGAGGTGTTGCACCTACTGTAAGTGAGGCTTTCCCAGTGTGGAGAATGTTAAATGACTAAATAAACAAACATTTCACCTGTCTATTTTATAATTTAGAGAATCATAGTACATTTTCAGTAGAAACGTTCTAAGGTCTTTCAAATCTCATTAATCTGGGTGCTTAGAGGTTGACATATGCGCAAGCGCTAGAACTGAACAAATCAGATGGCACCTCAGTTTGACTATTTATCCAAAGGATGACACATCTGACAGCAGGAGCCCTTCCCACACCAGCATGTCCAGCTGGAGGTTTTGCAGGTGGATTGCTGCCCACAGCGTTCAACATTGCGTGTAAATTAAATTGGCTGGTATTTCATATAGTGCAGCATGGAAGTGTGACTTCTGCTAATGGTGCATTGAGATCAGTGCTCACATGGTGTCTATTGTGTAGAGTTGTTCAAGGTAGTCGCTTCAAATGGAACATGAGCTTTAAATAAAGATGCCGAGTACTAGTGTGTTTCGAATAGCATAGTGAAACAGAATGGCAAAGCCTGCCTGATTTATAGGGGCAAGTGTCGTAAGATGCTGAAGCACAATTACTTGATATTTTACTTTTCTTTATGTATTTTCAGAGACACGGCCCATCAAACACCTTATACCATCTGGTCAGGGATGTTAAAAAGGTAAGAGTCTGATAAACGGTAGGTTAGATGATGTAAGAGTTGTGTGCTGTTCCCTCAAGAGACCCTGGGGCCCTCTTTT
This sequence comes from Neoceratodus forsteri, assembly GCA_016271365.2. NCBI lineage: Eukaryota > Metazoa > Chordata > Ceratodontiformes > Ceratodontidae > Neoceratodus > Neoceratodus forsteri. The sequence continues at coordinate 1,475,621,816 of CM057453.1, read as the reverse complement.
CAACACACTTATTGCCACAGGCACAGAATGGAAGACGTTGTTTTGAAAATAGGGCCCTTACATTCTTGCATGAGCTTCTGTCCCCACATTTCCAGTCCCGAACTGCATAAGCCATTCAGGCTACATATGACAAGTATCTGGGCAAATATGGAATGTCATATGCTGCTGCACTAGTCAAGCTAGTTTAGAATGTGTGCACCAGTACTATGTGCTTTGTAGCCAGTCTGCCTGTATAGTGTATACAAATCGTCTCCTTATTAGATGCATGTTTTATTACCTTTCCCTGTAAGTTACAAGCTGGTTAGACTGTGGCAGTAACCTTTGTGATTAGACTTGTCTCACTGAATGTTGATTGTCTTTGTATTATTTCTGTTGTATATACTTATTTGTCTAACCACTGCAAAAAAGGCCTAGGGCTCGATTTTAGAAGGGGATGCGGTGGTGCAGTGAACTTGCAGCAGGGTGTTTGGTGCAAGTTGCAACTTGCGCCAAACATTGCCGCAAGCACAATTATAAAAGAATGTTGCTGCACATGCCTGCCGCAAGTCCAGAAGGTGGGATGCAGGGAGTTAGACCAGATACTCCCTAGCCTAACTTTCCATTCAGAATCATGGCACTTGCGCCAAACCTTTGGCGCAAGGTGCTGTAAACTGGAGAAAGTGTCGCAACTGCACCAGCCCTTCTAAAATCAGACCGAACTGCGATGGAAGGGCTTTGGCACAGCTACATCGAACTTTGCGGTGGACACAGGGCTTGACGCAAGCCCTATGTCCAGCTTGTAAAATCGAGCCCTAGAATGTTTCTGTATTGTTTGCCCTCTTGTTCCTCATGAGCTCCATCTTCCCTTCCCTGTGCCACTATCCCCTTTTTCACTGATATGCTTTGATGCCCATTTAGTGGTGGTTGGGCTTCCAAGCTTTAAAGTCAGTATGTCCTAAACTTAGCCTGAGGACCCTAGCTCTCCAGCTATAGTTTAAGAAATCATGGAGGTCCTCCGAGCTGTAAGTCCTTATAGTATTCATTGCAGAAAGGCGTGTTGCAAACTAAGTGTCAGAGACTGGCCTAATAATGCAGCGCAAGGGACACCCAGGTAGCTAGGGCCTGTGTGCTAGCTCTGGCATCCCACATGGGGGTGGCTGGGGGCCAGGTATTTCCTGTAACATCCTCATGTTGTAATAACTTGTGTATACAAATGTTTCCTTTTGCTCTTTCTGTATTTAACTAGTATTGTTATCCCGGGTTGCCCCTGAAAAAGGGACCTTTGGGGCCCAGTGTGCCTACCCGGTCACCAAAATTTAATAAATAAATAAATAAATACGGTACGTTGCAAAGCTTAGGTGCTTGGCTCTTGGGGAACATTCATGCCGACTAATGAGCGACAATGGCTTCAGCTGTGTAGGCTATTGCAGTGGCCCAATCATCATTGTGGGGATAAGGGAACAACTGGGGATAAAAACTAATAATTAAAAAACATAAACACATTTCTGCATTGAATACATGTACAGTGGTAACCAGAGAGAAGTCCCAGTATATTTAGATATATCTACAGTGCAATTCACATCAAACTGTCATGCCAGCGAGTTGGTTTGGAATCATTTTTTAAAGTCCCAGCGAGTTGGTTTGGAATTGGTTTTTAAAGATTGGTAATGCATTGGCAACTCAAACTGTGTTATTTTTTCAACACTAGAGCAGCTCAAAAACAACTTTTAAAAAATGCTTTTGTAACTCAGCTGGAATGCATCTGTCATTCTGTCACAATGTAATGCAAAATGGGGATAAAGTCATAGACAACAGATTTTGCAAAGCTTTGTGCCGGATCCAGCAACACTTACGCAACTCATTGAGAAATTCTAAAGTAGCTAATAAGTGTCACCGTTTCATGTTAACTGTACTGGAGATATTTCACAGGAAATCCCCAATTCATGTCAGTGGGATGCCCTGTGATATATCGGGATATATCTCTAGATTTACTGGGCTGTATCTCTGGCTAATATTGTAGCGTATATAGTCTGTGGACCTCCTTGATTCCTTCACACTGTCACCAGAGAGTACAGGCCTTTTGACCAAGTTTGCTGCCTACTACACTTTGTGTTGATATTTAATGCTGCACCAATGTTTTATAAAGGTGCTGCATCATGTTTTGTTCTCACTTGAGATTCCACAGAGATATGCCCCACCAGTGCAAGCCATAAACCAATAATATGCCAGCTATAACTCAGTGAATCATAATCTGCATTCTCCATGGTTTCTGTCCCATCAGTGAATAATAATGATACATTCTCCATGGTTTCTGTCCCTCCTGAGGAGACTGAGACACTTTGGAGGACTAAACCTCTTTTTATCAGATGCATCAAGACCATGTACTTCACTGCAGCATTAACAGGAGAGAAACTGCAGGGTTCATGTTGGCAGCAAATTCCTCTTTCTGGGACACTCTGTGAAATTTGGTGCTGCGCCTAATAAGAATTTCCTGGCAAAAACTTTTGTGTCAACGGTGAAAAGTCAAATGTTACATTCAATAGTATTTTTTTCCAAGAAAATTACTATTTTATTTGAAAATAGTCTAGTTTAACAGATGACTTTTCAGCTGAAAAGAACTGCTTGGCCCACCCAGTCTGCCCAGATGGTCCCTGCCTTTTATGTCTCTGCCGACCCTAACTGGTTTCTGGTAACCCTCCCATCTCCCTGCCTATTTACTAATATTTTCTGTGTCTATCCCACACATTCTTGAAGACCCATACTGTTTTTGCCTCTGCCACTTCTGCAGGCAGTCTGTTCCAGGCATCTCCCACGTTTTCAGTGAAGTAGTTCTTCCTCACATGCTTCTTAACCCCACCTTCCACCACCACCACCACCATAGCTTCATCATATGTCCTCTGGTTCTGGTGCCCTTTCTTATTTGAATGTGATTTCCCTCCTGAACCCTGCTCACCCTCTTGAAGTACTTGTAGATCTCCAACATGTCCCCTCTCGATCCTCTTTCTTCTGTGGTGTACATGTTGAGATCTCTCAGTCTCTCCTCGTAGGGCTTTTGATGTAACCCCTACACCATTGTAGTTGCTCTCATCTGGACTTCCTCCATTCTGTATACAGTATATCCTTTCTGAGGTGTGGCCTCCAGAACTGGACACAGTACCCCAGGTGGGGTCTCACAAGCGTAGCAATACAGTGGCAACACCATCTCCCTCCTCCTTATGCATGCCAGCATCCCACTGGCCCTACCAGCTGTTTGTCACACTTCCCTCCCACTTTGAGGTCATCAGATATGATAACCTCAAGGTCCCTTTCCTGCTTAATGACTGTCAGTACCTCATCCTATCCTATACTCATCTCATGGGTTCCTATGCCATAGGTACATGATTTTGCACTTTTTGGCATTGAACCCCAACGGACATGCTCCTGACCACTCCTCAAGTTTCCCAAGGTACCTACTCAATCTCTTCACTTCCCTCCTGAGTTCCAACCTATTACAGATTTTGGTGTCATCTGCAAAAGAGATATGTTACCTTTCAATTTTTCTGCAATGCCACTTATGAAGATATTGAAGAGGACTTTTTCCCAGTACTGAGCTCTGTGGCAGCCCACTAGTCACTCTCCCCTTATTAGAGTGAACACCATTGACCACCACTATCCATTGCCTATCTATTAACCAGTTTCTTACCCAGTTTACCACTTTGGATCCCACCCTTAGGCTGCTCAAATTCTTTATCAGTCTCCTGTGGAGCATTGTGATGAAGGCCTTGCTAAAGTCCAGATAGGCCACGTCCACTGCCCTCCCCTGGTCTATTTCCCTAGTCACCCAATCAAAAAAAATCTGATTCATCTGGCATGACACCCCACACACACACAACACAAAAAATGAGTCCATACTGCCTTCGGTCTTGTTGCCCACTGGATTCAAGATACTCTACGAACCTTTACTTTAACAGGGTTTCCATTAATTTCCCCACCACTGATGTGAGACTGACCATCCTATAGTTGCTATCCTCCTCCCTGCCTCTTCTGTTATTCTGCTGTTATGAAGAGGGACCATGTCTTTTCTCCTCCAGGCATCCAGAACTACAGTTTTTTCCAGTGTGTTGTTGAATAAGGCCATCAGTGGGGCATCTAGCACATCCCCAAGTTCCTTTAATACCCTTGGGCGTTTCCCGTCTGGTCCCATAACCTTGTTCACTTTCAAAGCTGCAAGTCGCTTCATGACATTTTCCTCTAAAAATTAATTTGTGTCCATCCCCCCATTCTTTTGTTCCTGCTGCTTCCTGGTGGTCCAGCTTCCCCTCCCTCCACTGTGCAGACTGAGCAGAAGTACCTGCTCAGGATGTCTGCTTTTTCTTGTTCCTCTTCTGTGCAGTCTTCCCCACCGCCCTCCTTATCCTCACTGTCCCTCCCCTTGCTTTCCTCTTCTCACCTATGTACCTGAAGAAAGTCTTACATCATTTAGCTACCCCTTTGGCTATCCTTTCTTCAGTCTCTCCTCACTGCCTTTCCTGCTTTCTTCTTTTTTACATCGAGCAGTGGAACTGACATCACAGGATGCCTAGGAAGCAGTCAGCAGTAGGCAATTAAGAGGCAGACTATGAAGTCGGTACAGTGGCCATAATAAAGTAATGAAAATAAATTTCTTTAACAAAACAAATAGCCAACAGGTATCATTAAATGGGGTACGTTGAAAAGAAGGGACAAGTGGGTGTATTGAGAACCATTTTTTATCACCTCTAGCTAAAATGTGTTTTTGTTTTCCTTTTTGAGAAAACTGTAGAAAACAGGCATGCAAGAGCTGCTTTTAACCCCCCACACACACACACATATATATATATATATATATAGAGAGAGAGAGAGATGCATTAGTCGCTGTGAATTGGATGGATTTATAAGTGTCTTGAGCTAGTTGTTAAAGCTTGGAGCATAAGGGGTTTAACATCTAGTCCTGAGAGGCTATCCCCCACCCCCACAAGTAATTATATTAAATATAGCTTAGGACAGTGTGGATTGTGTTTGACAGATTTTTTTTAATTGCTTATTTTTGCACACAGAGGCTTTAGAATCCATACTTCTGTGAAGACAATTGCACCCCAGATCCGTTTCCTTGGTTGTTGTATCCGTGGTTGTTCCATACGAGGTGTATGCACAACCTGAATTCCCATCTCTAGGTGAAGTAACATTAAGTTCCCCACATTAAACTCCCATTTTTGACTCACACCCCCAATATGTGCAGGTCTGCCTGTAGTGCATCCCATTCCTCTGCTGTAGCCAGTGCTTCAACCAAATTTGTGTCATCAGCAAACTTCACAAGCCTGCTGTGAACTCCCTTCCTTCTCCAAGTCACTGATGAATATGTTATAGAGCAATGAACTGAGAACTAACCCCATGGTACTCCACTCAGTATTTTCCTCCTCTTGAAATGGTGACCATCCACCACCATATTCTGCTTCTTACTAGTCAACCCATTTGATATCAACTCCTTCTACACTGAGCAGACTCCATATTGGACGGTTTCCTGCATGAGCTTTACATCTGGTAAGGTGTTAGTGGTCCTGCTGAAGTCCAGATAGACTACATCCATCACCAAGCCCCTTTCATTCTCCCCAGTTACCTCCTCAAAGAAGGCAATCAGGTTGGTTTGGCAGGGTAACCCGTGAAGTGGGCGCATGAGGAAGGGTGCCGTCCGTTATGGCGACTCCTTTCTTGCGCAATCCACTCATTGCAACCGACGAGTAGGGGGACCAGATGAGGGGGTGGGCGATCTAGGCGACAGGATGTCGCTATACATACGTGCACGGGGGGGTGGTGGGAGCGAGCATGGCGAGCGTGGGCTGGAGGGGTATAGAGGCTGTAGGGGGTGGCACTGTGGTCGTCGGTCAAGCTGCGGCATGGCGTCGGGGATTGGGCAATGGCTGGGGTGGCTGAGGTACTGGATTCAAGTCCGGGCGCTGGTGCGATTTTTATTGCACCTGGCCCGAACCTTTTTATTTTCACTACTTTCAACCCCCTGACATGCACCCTCCCCTGGAGTTGAGAATCCTCAAGTAGGGGGGTGCAGGGGGTGAAGCCCTCCGCAAGGGGGTGTGGGGGTGCAGCCCCCCCACAGAAAGTAGTAAAAATATGTCCTGGCGCTGTTGTGCTGGTGTGCCAGGGTTGTCAGAGTGCCAAAAATGTGTTCGGCTCTCTGACTGAGTGATAACGGCGATCGCCTTTAGGCATTCGCCGTTATCACATAGACCTGTTTGGCAGGATCTTTGGGAAGTCATGTTGTATGACAGGGAACAGCCTGTCTCTTGCATGTACTGTAAATTATTAGGTTTTTATTGTGGGCATGTTTAAATGTATGACCCATTACCTTAGTTCTGGCAAAAATGATAATTTTTTTATACAGTCCCGTTCAAGAGGTAAGGGACGTTTTGTGATGTCCAACCAGGTGGAGCGCAGGGGCCCACCCCTTGTGAGTCTATGGGTCTATTTTGATCTGCAAATTTGTATATGTTACTACAAACTTACATGTATAATAACACCACCACTCAACTAACAACTAACAAGGGCCTTGTTAGGGCCAGATAAACAGTAACTGTATGCAGATACTCCACATCAGTATATACCTTAAAAAGACACTGATGCCTTTAGAAAAACTATCAAAAGGCTAATATTTACACAACAGTCAACATATATTTCAAATATCTTTCTTAGATTTCTCCCCCCCTTTTCATTACTGAGGAACTTGGCACAAAAACAGGATTGTCATCCCTTAGAGTTTATTTGCTCCTACACCTTACTCCCAACTCGAAGTCATAATCCTCTGTTATGACGTAACAGTCTGTTGCATGGAAGTAATTGTGATGGCACAAGCAGAGTAGCAGAATATTGTGACACGGTAGAGAATAAGCAGTAGGAACTGATGAACTCTCAATCAACAAATATCCTTTTTTTCATGCATATAACATTAGTAATTAATAATGGGGGATATAAAGAATTAATGTGAGATATAAGCTGATTGTGTCCAAATATTTTTTTTCAAAGTCCTCCTAGAGGTGTTGGTGGCTCTTTAATGCTAAAATGCAATAGGACTCAAATGAGCATTATAAAAAGGAACAACATTTATTGGGGGAACAAAGGGATAGGGATCTGGAAAGGAAACATGGGGTAAGGCAGGTAATTAAATAATCTTCTAAATCACATTACTTGGAATCTCCTACCTTCCAAGCAATAATCCCCAACCATGGTCCTAGTAAGACAGGCCTCCTCCCTGTGGTACACCAGATATCTTAGGTTCCCTTCTGGGAGCTCCTGTGGTCTGTGTGCACACTGTGAGGTCACAGGTTGCAGGCCTAGTAGCTGAGAGTGTTGCAGTACTTATGGAGATATACTATGTATTGTGGGACATGGGTCCCAAACAGTAGTCTCAAATGAAACAAATAGGAATTCAAATAACAGTCTCAAACAGCAGATGTATCCTGCCTCTGGGTGCTTTTAGGATTCCTCAGGTCTTGACCAATCTGAGTCCCTAACTACAAGAGCTGTAAGTGTCTGGCCTTAGTCTTTACTCACAACCTGTATTATATGGGCAGCACTCTCTGAAGGATGTCTTCATTGTGGATTCTGTAGCTGGCTTGGTTAAAGGAGCAGTGGACCCAATGCACCTATGGGGCGAAGGGTATGGGCAGTGCTGAAGCTCCAGCTGTTTTTCTTCAGTCCACGTCACCTCTTTGATGGGACTCCTCTTCGCCTACCTGAAGGCAGACAGTCACACAGTGCTATAGCGTCTGGACCTTCTACAAGGATGCAGCCCTGCAGCAGGATTGTAAAAACAGGCTGGCTACTCTCACAGAATCGGAGTGTTTTCTAAAGGCAACCCCTGCTCAAAAGGCTAAAACCCAGAGCATGCACTTTAGTCCTCTGGCTTTGAAACTGTTTCTGAGTCCCAAAGGCTCAGACACACCTGTGTGGTCCCGAAAGCATGAGCATTATGCCGCCTTTGTACAGAACCAATAAACTAACTAGCAAACTCCTGTTTTCTAAGGACCTGTATGGCTACAGTCTGTTTTTACTATGAGTCTCAAAGGACAACTCTGATGACATTTGCTTATACCAGGGGCTGGCCTGAAGAAATTACATCTCTCTTTATAGGTCTGGCAGTTCTGAGATGCTATTGGATCCTGCAGAATTCTCACTCACCAAATCTGAAAATGGATAATATTTGTCCTTGGGTTCTTAGGGTGTGCGAATACTTTATACCACAAATTCAACCCAAATTTTCTATTTGGGGCTCACAGTATTCAGTATTTGGTATTCCTGTTCTGTAGTTGGAATTGAGAGGAGGCTTCCAGCTACTCAAATGGCCAGAGCTAATCTCCTGGCCATCCTCCCGCCTGATTCCAAACTTTTCAAACCCCCGCAAGCCCTCACTTATACTTAACAACTACAATCATTCCCCTGGAATAAGCCACCCTGAAGCTTTAGAATGTTATGCTAATTATGGAACTTAGAATGAAATTCAAACTTTGCTGTGTGGCCATGCTCACTCCTGCATTCTAACGTCAGATTTATTTCTCTGCCTGATAAAATTAGTTGCCCCAAAGACTTCTCTTCAACTTCAGACTGATTACAGTTTATTGTTTTGATCATTTTTGCAAGCTTTATTTGTTTAGTTATTTTCTTGATAACTTTGCATTAAGTTAGGGTATTTCTTTCTGTATTGGTGTGAGAACTGTACTTTTTCCTGTTCCACATTTGTTCCCAAGAACCAGAGAAGGTCATTTTGGGGTGCAGTTCCCACTGTTAGGGAACCACTTTATTTTCTTTAAAAAATTTACTTTTTATGGTTTAAATTGAACTAATTTGTGGTTATTTTATTATTCTTGGTTCCTCTTTTTGTGAACCGAGGCAATAATTGGCATAAAATGTCCATTTTTAACACAGTTTAGGTGTTCTTTTTTATTGCAGTTCTATTTAAAAGGGAACTGAACTGCATTTTTATGGCTCTAAACCCTTTTATAACCTACTGTACATAGAGTTTTTTTAATTGGAAACTTTAACTTTTGGGAACCACTACATCTTTTCAGAGTGTCAGTGTTTGGCATCACTGACAGACCCAAAAAAACATGACCAACGGGCTTTAACAATTGCAAAGTTTGTTTTCAGTGCCTGGCAAAGGTAGAATGCCATGAGTTGTGTTTATTGTGTCTGGGTCCAGATCACGATTTGTCAGTTATGAGCTTTGTATTATGTTTTACCCAAAAATGCAAAAGAAAAGGGCTAAAAGTTCAGAAGACATTATGGCTTCTTAGTCTGCCTCCATGTCATCTAAAGACTCAGATGAGGGTCCAGCCCCTACAAACAAGCAGCAGTCCTTGTCAAAGGGGACAGAAAAAAAAAGAAAAGGCTGCGAAAGATGGCTCCAAAATCATGGTGTCTGAAAGGGGGAACTCTGACTCCAACAAAAAAAAGAAAAGCCTCAGTGCACACTCCAGAGATGGTGCCTGCCAAGAAAAAAAAAGAAAAACATGTTGCTGTCTGTCCTCCTGAAGAAGGAAAGGAGTCACTAGTATACACAAATAACATGCCCTCAGTAGAGGACATGACTAAGGCATGAAAATTCCTCCAGGCATTCCAGGCTATGGGGAATTTCATAAATACGCCTGCCCAACCCAAGACTCCAGTTCCATTTCCCTTGCCTGGGAAGAGGAAGCTGAGGATGAAGTAAAACCCATAGAACCAGATGGTTCTCCAGAAAAGAGTTTGGCTCCCCTCCAAGACCCTCAGATAACTATGCATCATACAATACTTTTGTGAGACATATAGTAAACACCATTAGCATCACATCAGAAGAAACTGAGGAAGATGATGATGTGGTGGAATTTATGGATAACATGGTATAACTCCCACAAAAAGGTTGCTATTGCCCATCCATAAATCCCTCAAGAAGGTCCCCTGTAAAACCATGTCAGCACCAGCCTCAGCTGCTGGCATAGATTAACAAATTGAGAAAAAGTATCAGGTGGATAAACAGGGTTCTGAATACTTGTATTCTCACCCTGATCATGAGGATGTGGTCCAGACTATCGCCTGTGACAAGGCCAAGATGTCCATTTTCTCCCAGCCTTCTGAGAAGGTTCCAGGAAGCTGGATACTATTGGCAAAAAAGTTCATACATCAGCTTCTCTGCTTTTAAGGCAAGCAGCATACTTGGCCTACACAGCTCAGTACCAGAAAGCCCTTTGGAACTCCATATTGGCAATGAGCAAGAAGGCTACTGGTGACTTGGTACAGGATCTGGCTGACAGAGCAAGGTCAGCTATAGATGCAACAAAGTACCAGTTCCATATGGCGGTGGACACAAATGATACTATATCCAACGTCATGTCCCATGCATCATCCATAAGAAGATTTGCCTGGTTTAGAACTACCAACCTATCCCAGGACACTCAAACAAAAGGCAATGGATTTTCACTGCAAGGAGAATTCACTGTTTGCTGACAAGACAGAGGCTTACTTGCAGAAGGTGGACGAACACAAGACCACCTATATGAGCAACACTGAGAAGAAAAGGTCCTCCACTTCTATAGGCATTTCAGAAGGGGAGGTAGAGGTAGGGAATACATTCCCTGTGCTTACAGCACCTATGACTACCCTCCACAGAGGGGTTTCTACAGAGTTGGGGTAGAAGGGGCACCAGGCATGCAGCTATACAACCAGTCCCCACGGCTCAGGCTATGAGGCTAAGCAAAATCTCTGGCAAGTCCATCGTCAGTGTGGGGAAGGCTGACTCATTGTTTTCAGGAATGGACAAAAATAACCACAGACAAGTGGGTCCTGGAAATAGTGAGTCAGGGTTTGTCCCTGCAATTCAGAAAATTCCCAACACTGTAGAACCACAAAGGCTTCCACCCACACACCGCAACAGAAAGAATCATGTTGGAGATGGAGGTAAAAAAATTACTGCAAGCAAATGCAGTGGAAAGGTACCTCCCTCACAATGGGGAAGGGGACTTTACTCAAGGTGTTTCCTAAACCACAAGAAAAATGGGGAGTGGTGACCTATTTTAGACCTGAGATATCTGAACAAACACTTAAAAAAGGAAAAAATTCAAGATAATAACAATGGGCTCAGTTATAACATCATTGCAAGAAGGAGACTGGCTGGGGTCACTGTATCTGAAAGATGCCTACTTTCACATATCAGTCAGGCCCAGCCACACAAAGTACCTCAGATTCAGCATAGGGAATTGCCACTACCAGTTCACATCCCTACCCTTTGGCCTATCCTCAGCTCCCAGCAGCACATTTGAGGAGACAGGGAGTTGTGTTTTTCCTACTTGGCTGACTGGCTAGTCTCAAGAAAATCATACCAGAAGGCCAAGTCCTGTGCCCTTTTGACACAAGACACCCTGGAGGACCTGGATTTCCTCATAAATGTTCAAAAGTCACAAACAGACCCAGTTCATGTTTTGGACTTTATAGGTGCAGAGCTAGATACTATAAGGGAAAGCATTCCTTCCCCAGCCAAGGGTAACAATTCTGATTGCAAGTGCAAAATCCTTCAAGGCAGGTCAACTCAGACCTGCAAGGGATTTCCTGCATTTTCTGGTGCACATGACGTTGTCCACCATAGTGGTACCAGGTGCCAGGTTCCAAATGAGAGATATCCAATGCTACCTAGGGAACCATTGGTCTCAGAGGTGAGATCCACTTTCCAAATTAGTGCCTGTCATGAAGTCTTTGCTAATGGCAGTGGAATGGTGGAAGAATGCAACCTCAGAGAGGGGGTGCCCTTCCTTCAGCAGACACCTACAGACAAACTCACCTTCAGACACCTTCCTCCTGGGCCATGGCACCCATCTGGAAGACCTCACTCTAAGTGGTATCTGGAGTACACAGGAGACTCAGGAGTATGTAAATCAGTAGTATACCCTACCCCCCATACAGCGACACTTCTACAGCAACATACGTTGCTACCTACAACAGCGACATGTTGCTGTAGAAGTCCGCCCAGGACCCGGCAAACTTTTCCCCTATCCTGCACCCCCTCCTCGAACCAACCCAACTCAGAGCTGGATCCAAAGTACAAGGGGTGCGGGGAGCCCCCATGGGGAGAGGAAAAAACAGAGTCTGATGTACGTGGCTCCCTGCCGACTGCAAATCAGTCGACATGGAGCCTGGCACTGTGATGCCAGTCGACTAATTAGTTGTCAAACCAGCATCGTAGAGCCTAAATCTCTTGGAGTGCAGGGCAGTATACATGGTAATGTAGGCTTTTTTTCTCCCACATCAGAGATCAGTTTATCCAGATTAGGATAGACAACACCACAACAATGTATTACATAAGCAAACAGGGAGGAAGAAGATCTTCAAAGCTGTGTACAGAAGCAATGAAGATCTGGAACCTAACATACTCCCTGGAGGTTCAGCTTTCAGCAGTACCCCTGTCAGGGAAGGCCAATGTGCTGGCTGATTCTATGAGCAGAATCAGCCAGGGAAATCATGAATAGACCCTGAACTAGCAGATGCTGGCAACACTGTTTAGACGGTGGGGTACAGTAGAAAAACACTTCTTTGCATCTTGAGAGAACAACCAGCTCCCACTGTTTTATTGCAGACCCCTATTGGTAGGTACTGTCCCAGAGGATGCTCTAGCCCCCAACTGGTCAGGGAAGTTTCTTTATGCCTTCCTGTCTTTCCCACTTTTGCTGAGAGTACTACTAAAACTGGGAAGGGAGTCAGCAACAATGATTCTCAAAGCTCCAGATTGGGATGGACAGATTTGTTACTTCCATCTTCTGTCCCTCTTCAACAGACATCCTATCACACTGCCCCTGAGATATAGTCTGCTGCCGTTATCTCAGGGCAGGATAACATTCCCAGACTCGGGAACTCTGTCTCAGAGCATGGTTCTTGAAGAGCTAGAGTTCTCTAGACTAAATCTCTCTGAGAGGGTTATGGAAGTGCTTAAGGTTTCCAGGAAACCAACAACAAGGAAAACTTACAGTTGTGCCTCTCCACAGCTCATATGCCATTCTGGCAGAGCATGGTTCCTCTATGATGGCACCTGCAGTGAAGACCAAGGAGAATGTGACCAAAGAGGGTGACCAAAGTAGTAGATCAGGGAGGGGCTGTGGACATGGCCTACCTAGACTTTAGCAAGGCATTTGACACAGTCCCACACAAAAGATTAATATACAAGTTAGCCAGCCTGGGAGTCGGTCCCAAGATGACAGCCTGGGTAAAGAATTGGCTGGAGAATAGGACACAGAGAGTAATAGTAAATGGAGTCCACTCAGAAGAAAGGAGGGTTACTAGTGGGGTACTGAGGAGTTCAGTGTGGACGGTCCTCTTCAATGTCTTTATAAGCGACATTGCAAAAGGACTGGAAGGAAAGATATGTCTCTTTGCAGATGACACAAAGATCTGCAACAGAGTTGATGCACAGGGTGGGTGGAAAGGATGAGAAGGGACTTGGGCAAGGTTAGAGGAATGGTCAAATGTATGACAGCTTAGATTCATTGCTAAAGTGCAAGGTCATGCACCTGGGAAACAAAAACCAGGGAAGAGTACACAATGGGGGTGAGATACCAACAACAGCAAAATGGAAAGGGACCTGGGGGTAGTCATATCAGATGACCTAAAGGTGGGCAAGCAATGTGAGAGGGCAGCAAGGAGGGCTGGGGGATACTGGGATGCATAGGGAGAGGCATCACCAGTAGAAAACAGGAAGTTATTATCCCTCTGTACAGACAGCTGGTGAGACTCCATCTGGAGTACTGTGTGCAGTTCTGGAGACCCAATCTCTGCAAAGACATAGACAGGATGGAAGCTGTCCAGAGGAGGGCAACTAAAATGGTGCAGGGTCTGCACCGGAAGACATATGAAGAGAGATGAAAGGAGCTTAATATGTATAGCCTCGAGGAAAGGAGGAGGGGACATGATAGAAACGTTCAAGTACCTCAAGGGAATCAACAAAGTCCAAGAGGTAGCATCTTTCAAAAAAGAGGTGTGCAAGAACAAGAGGGCACAATTTGAAGATAGGCGGGGTGGCTCAGAGTAATTTAAAAGTATTTTTTCACAGAGAGGGTTGTGGATGCATGGAACGGCCTTCCAGAGGAGGTTGTGGAGTCAAAATCAGTGGTGGAATTCATGCATGCATGGGACAGTCATAAGGCAATTCTAGGGGGTGGGGTAGGAAGAAGTAGGTTGCTGGTTAACTAGGATCTGCAGCTTATCCAGTAGGTAGAGAAATGGGCAGACTGGGTGGGCCAAGCGGTCCTTATCTGCCGTCAAATTCTATGTTTCTATGTTTCTAATGCTCTGAACCTCCACAAATGGAGACCCACAGGAGGATGGCAAGGGACACCACAGGGGAAGGAAACAGTTCCTGGTGGGGGAATCAGTTGTTAGGCGGTAGAACTGGGGAAGGGAGGGGAGAGGGAGGTAAGGTGCCTGCCTGGTGCCATGACTTGGAGGGACAGGAAACGAATCCTCAGGATTGCAGGAGCAGTATCACGGGAGAGGGAACTAGACATCATTGTCCACCTTGGGACAAATGACCTAGCTGGGCATGGGATCAGTGCAGTGCAGGAGGAGTTTGTGGAGTTGAGGAGGGGCCTCAGACAGGTAGCATGCACGGTAACCTTCTTGGAGGTGCAGCCTGTGTATGTCATGGGTGAGGCTAGGGTAATCTGCACCATGCAGTTCAATGAATGGTTGAAAGACTGGTGCAGAGCACAGGGTTTTGGCTTCATTGGGGACTGGGAGTCCACCTGGAAAGATGTGGGTCTATACTGGCGCGATGGTCTGCATCTGTTTAGGAAGGGAACGAAGCTCCTAGGTGATAGGTGTAATGCTTCATTGGCAAGCTTTTAAACTAGCCAAGGAGGGAAGTGTTGATAGGAAGCAGGAAATTCCAAGCCCCCCCCTCCCAAAAAAACATGGTAGTTAGTAAGGTAAACACCAAGGTACAGAGTTTGACAAAGGGCAGGATGGGGTAAATGGAAAAAAGACTAAGGCAATAAGGGCAGGGATGGGGTAAAAAAGGGTAATGCCAACATTAAATGGAGGGCAATGAGTACCAATGCCCATAGTCTGGGTAACAAACTTCCTGAGTTGGTGGCCCTGATGGAAGAGGGGCACCTGGATAATGTGGCAGTCACAGAAACATGGTACACAGAGAATCATGACTGGCATGTCAGTATACCAGGGTACACAATCTACAGAAGGGACAAGGAGGGTAAAAGAGGAGAAGGAGTAGCTCTTTACATAAGGGAAGGGATCAAAGCTGCAGAACTAAAGGGTAAATGGGGATGACAGGAGGCACTGTGGGTCACCTTGGAGACAGGGAGTGGCAGCACAATCCGTACAGGGGTTGTATACAGACCCCCATCTCTGGGGGAGGAAATGGACAAGGAAATGATAAAAGACATTCTCAGAATGGCAGAAAAAGGGTAAATATTGTTGATGGGGGACCTGAATTTGCCAGATGTTAACTGGAACACATTTACTGCAGCCACATCCAAGAGCAGAGTCATTCTCGATGCCCTATAGGAGGCATGCCTTAGACAGCTAGTGTTAGAACCCACTCAGGAGGGAGCAATCTTTGACCTGGTGCTCTCAAATGGAGAGAGGATCACAGATTTAGAAGTGGGTAGCCATCTGGGAACAAGCAACCACCACACAGCGTGGTTCACGATAAACACAACCATGGAGTCAAGCCCTAAAAAAATGAGGATACTGGACTTTAGAAGGGCTGACTTTGGCAAAATGAGTGAATACCTAAGGAATGCACTAGCAAATGGGCAGAAAGGAGGGGTGGAAGAACAATGGAGAAAAATCAGAACTGCCATCATAGAGGCAACAAGCCTTTGTGTGAAACAAATAAAGAAAACAAAATGGAGTAAAAAAACCCCTATGGTTCTCAAAAGAGGTGGTGGGGAAGGTTAGGGAAAAAAAGATAGCATTTAGGAAGTATAAGGAATCACAGAAGGAACAGGACAGGAAACTGTATCAGTTAAAGCAGAAGGAAGCAGAGAAGGAGGTCAGAATAGCAAAGGCCCAAACTGAGGAAAAGATAGCCAACTCAGTTAAGAAGGGGGATAAAACCTTTTATAGGTACATCAGGGAGCAAAAAAAGGTCAATGGAGGGATAGTAAAGCTTAATAAAGAGGAGGGGAGGTGGGCAGAGGGAGACAGTGAAAAGGCAGAGATACTGAATGAATACTTTTGCTCAGTATTCACAAAAGAAGAAGAAGAGGAGTTACCTAAACCAAACAATAGAAGCACTCTGGGCAGGGTGGTTGACACCAGTCAATTTACAGAAGAAAGGGTCCTGAAAGAACTCTTAAAACTCAAGGTGGACAATGCAGTGGAGCCTGATGGGATTCACTGCAGAATTCTAAAAGAACTAAGGGGAGACCTAGTGACACCACTGACTACCCTTTTTAACAAATCATGGGAGGATGGGGTGGTACCTGAGGACTGGAGGAGGGCGGATGTGATTCCCCTTCACAAAAGTGGGAGCAAGGCAGAGTCAGGAAACTACAGACCTGTTAGTTTGACCTCAGTGGTAGGGAAAATGATGGAATCACTTCTGAAAGAAAGAAATAGGACCGAAGGCAGCATGGATTCACAGCATGAAGATCATGTTAGACAAATCTAATCGATTTCTTTGACTGGGTTACCAAAGTAGTAGACCAGGGAGGGGCTGTGGATATGGCCTACCTTGACTTTAGCCAGGCATTTGACACAGTCCCACACAAAAGATTAATAAACAAGTTAGCCAGCCTGGGAGTGGGTCCCAGAGTGGTAGTCTGGGTAACAAATTGGCTGCACAACAGGACGCAGAGGGTAATAGTAAATAAAACTCACTCCAAAGAAAGGGGTGTTACTAGTGGGGTACCGCACGGTTCAGTACTGGGACCAGTCCTCTTTAATGTCTTTATAGGAGACATTGCAGAGGGTCTGAAGGAAAAGTATGCCTCTTTGCAGATCTGCAACAGAATTGATACACAAGGTGGGGTGCAAAGGATGAGACGAGACTTGACAAGGTTGGAGGAATGGTCAAATGTATGGCAGCTTAGATTCAATACAAAGAAGTGCAAAGTAATGCACTAACAACAACAAAAATGGAAAGGGACCTGGGGGTAGTCATATCAGATGACCTTAAGGTAGGCAAGCAATGTGAGAAGGCAGTAAGGAGAACTGGAGGGATACTGGGATGCATAGGGAGAGGCATCACCAGTAGAAAACAGGATGTTGTTATCCCTCTGTACAGACAGTAGGTGAGACCCCATCTGGAGTATTGCGTGCAGTTTTGGAGACCCCATCTCCACAAGGGCATAGACAGGATTGGAGGCGGTCCAGAGGAGGGCAACCAAAATGGTGCAGGGTCTGCAACAGAAGCCATATGAAGAGAGACTAAGAGAGCTTAATATGTATACCCTTGAGGAAAGGAGGGAGAGGGGGACATGATAGAAACTTTCAGGTACCTCAAGAGAATCAACAAAGTCCATGAAGGTAGCATATTTCAGAAAAAGGGATGTGCAAGAACAAGGGGACACAATTTAAAGATGGGGGGGTGGCTCAGGGCCAACATAAGAAAATATTTTTTTCACGGAGAGATTGGTGGATGCATGTAACCACCTTCCTGAGGAGGTTGTGGAGTCAAAAACAGTGGGGGAATTCAAGAATGCACGGGACAGCCATAAGGCAGTTATAGTGGGGGGGGGTAGGAAGATGTAGGCTGTTGGTAAATTAGAATCTGCAGCTTATCCAATAGGTAGGGAATTGGGCAGACTGGGTGGGCCAAGTGGTTCTTATCAGCCATTAAAGTCTATGTTTCTATTACACCTCAAAATGGAAAAGATTTTCCTTTTGGTGTTCTCCTAGACAGCTCAACCTGTTGCAAGCAAGTCTGACTACAATTCTAGACCACCTAGTCCATTTCCAGTCCTTAGGCCTCAGGCCCTCTACCATGAAGATTCATTAGCAGCAGTGTCAACATGTGCTTCAGCTGGCAGTCAGGTAAGTGGCCTCACAGCCCATTTTCAAAAGGTGCTTTAAAAACCTTAATCACCTGTACCCCCAAGAAGGGATCCAGCCCCTCCACTGGACCTGAATCTGTGTATTGTCCAGCTGATGGAGGCTTTGTTTGACCCTAGGGCTGTGGCTGCTTTGAAGTATATCACCTGGAAAGCAGTTTTCCTGGAAGCACTGACATCTGCCAGAAGGGTGAGCGAGCTGGAAGCTGTCTGCACAGATCCTAATTATATCATATTTCACAGGGACAAGGCAGTTCTGAGAACTAACAGAAGATTCCTTCCCTAAAGTGGTGTCTGAATTTCATCTGAATCAGTCTATTACACCTCCAGTTTTCTTTACAGCACAACCCAGCTCAGGAGAACAAGAGCTCCACAGCTTGGATGCTAAGAGAGCTCTGAGCTACTACTTGGACCACACAAATGATGTAAGGTCCATTAGTACTCACTTATTTGTCACCCATGGTGAAGTGGATAAAGGTAAACCAGAATCCAAGAGAACCATTTCTCACTGGATAGTTTCCTGCATACAGTTCTGTTATGGGAAAGCTGGCAAGCTGCCACCTGAAGGCCTTAGCAGTCACACCACAAGGGGCATCTCTGCCTCTGTGGCAGCATCAAGAGGTACTTCCTTGCAGGAAATCTGTAAAACAGTTACCTGGAAAACAGTGCACATTTTCACAAAGCACTACCAAACCTCTCAACTGCTATGAATTTTGCATAGTGCTATGATTTTCTCACTTAAATTTACCCTTGCTCCACATAGGTTTATTGATGTTCCTCATAATGTTAGAGCTATTTCTGGACACAAAAACTATTAAGCCATTGAACTAAGTTGATAGAAACATTCCTTATCACTAACTATATGGGATCCACTATCTGTAGGCATATTTTAGTTTGAAATAAGAGAGTCCTACACATTCCGACCCTTTGCTATGATTTTTGAAGGCCAGTGCTATGATTTTTAATGCTGAGTGGTTGAAAGATATGAGCACTGCTGTCCGGATATACAGTTCAGAGGGATGCCAACTTTGGCACTGTAGTCTTGCAGAACCTTATCCCTAGCTAGGTTCTTTACTCAGCCTCCCAAGGTACTGCTGTGGAGTCTGCAGTTGTTAAAGGTCATGTGCAGTGGTTTTCAAAACTAAAACAGGCAGCACCACTCAATAAACTTTACTATAAAAATTGTGTGTGTTCCAGGTTTTGTAACAAATGTTGACAAATTCATACTTTTCAGCGCCTTTTTGGTGTGGTCCATTTCTCCAGGGTTGCTGGATGTGGAGTCAGAATGCTCCAGGCTGCTGATGTCATTTGAGGTGCTATTCTACTGTACCTATTAATAAGCAGTTGTATTGCTACTGGTATTGTCATGTTGGTAACTTCATTGCTGTTGGTCAGTGTCTGCTTTTCAATATGTTCTAATAGTGGCCTTTTCTGTGTTAAGTCCTACTAGGGATGGATGTGCTAGGCTTGATGCAAAGATCACCTGTGCCTGAATATAGGTCATGTAAAAACCTGCCAGGGAGAAAACAGTGAGCTGACTAGTGTATAGAAACTCTTAGGTTTCAAAATAATATTATCTCTCTCACTCCCCTTTATAGGGTGATGGGATAATTGTTTTAATGCCATCCTGAGAAATCACCTCTACTGAATGTCAGGTGTGAATGAGCACAGCAGTCATTAACATGACCATAAAACCCATGTCTTTCACCATAACAGCGTTACAGAGTCTGCAAACCTTACAGTAGTGTGCTACTCTCCCTAACTTCTGCACAGGCTAAAATGATCAGTGTAAACTATTTCTGTGCATTACTGGCATTGATCATGACAAAACCACAGTCAAACAGCTGACTGTCTTTTAGTTTCTTGCAACAGGCACAGAGCAAGGGAAAAAAATATTTA
Organism: Neoceratodus forsteri; assembly: GCA_016271365.2. Taxonomy (NCBI): domain Eukaryota; kingdom Metazoa; phylum Chordata; order Ceratodontiformes; family Ceratodontidae; genus Neoceratodus; species Neoceratodus forsteri. The sequence goes on along the minus strand of CM057453.1, from coordinate 1,475,601,900 downwards.
CAGACCTCAGCAATGTGACAGTCTCCCTGGCCTCTTCATAGATAAAGCAGAATAGCACTCAAAGTGACATCACCAGGGTGGAGACTTGCTGATTGCCACAGGGAACAGCAAGTCTCAGCATCCAGCAGTGTAGCTGAAGCAGAGCACAAAACAAATGGCTAAACATAGTGTGACATAGTAAATTTTCATATAAAACACCAGGCAGACACTGTTTTTATAACACTAGTTAATGAATGACACTGACAGCTTAAGTAAAGTAAATATAATTGCACATGATCTTTAAGCATAAGTGAGGGATTCCTGGGGTTGGAAGAAAAAATTACTCACCATTGTAATGTTGTTTCTTCCAACGGGATCCCTCACTATCCTTAACAATCCCTAATCGCTACTTCCCCTTTCAGAACCTGGAAAATGGTTCACACAAGATGAATCAGTTCTTTCTTAGCGTTACTTGTTACAGTGTCTTTACAATTCATTCTCAGTGATATCAGCTATGTTATTTTTTCATAACATTTTAAAAATTGTTCAGCCATATTGAAATGGTTTTCACAAACTTTTTGCAATGCATTTTGGTATACCTTTTGGTAGTCATTTGGCTAATTTTAGTGATCATTGCTCACCCTAGCCATCCCTTCTCACTCCCCCGGCTGCTCCGCTCACTAAATCACAGCATATCAGTACAGCAAGTGCAAGAAGAGCCAGGTGCAAACAATCGTGAGGAATGGAGCAGGGAAGTAGCTTCAGCAGTAGTAAAACTACACGTCTAGGGATCACCAACCCCATCACTGACATACTGGTTATACACCACTTGCCCAGGACCACAGTGTGGTGGGTGGCCAGCTGACTTAGTCGTGTTGAGAGCCTGCAGGGGGTGCTGACATGGAGCAACCTGTCTCTTTTCCTCTGTGGTTTTCTTCCCAGGGGTGCCACATATGATGATGTAATCATGCATGCATGCAGTGGCATGCACCCATGCCAGGATGTTTCACGGCAGCCCCTGCTCTGAATGTGCCCCGACTGTGTCACCACCTGGTGTCCACAAGGTGGCAGTCCCATAGCAAGAGTCTTGACCCCCTCCCCCCGCTAGGAAGGAGAGCAGTCCAAGGGACACTCGATCCTTTCCCCCTTCCAGGTCGGCCCCTAACCATCAAAGCTTGGACACAGGTCACCAGCATTGCGAGAAGTAGGGGTATTTACAATGGAAATGTGTTCACTAGGAGCCCCTCGCAAACAGTCACACATGATTTGGTTCACATCTCTCATTTCTAAGGAACTGCTGAAACAGATTCTGACGGATGGCTGTTGAATAACCACACTGACAATGTGACAACGTAGCTATCCTGTACATATTTATTTACTGAACTTTGGTAATTGGAAAATACCAAACACATTGACTCTCCCTTTACTGAGGCGCAGATGGTATGGGGCCCAATAGTTAAAAGCATACTGTTAATTACATTACAGTACTCCGATGAGTATTTATTTTACGTCACAGTACTCCGATGAATATCTATTGAATTAATTACCGAAGTCGTGACTTGATCTTTAACCTTTTCTTGAACTCTCTCATTCCCAGTATTACTTCTGACAGTATAAGTTGGACACTTCCTCAGTCACACCTTAGCCACTGTACTGGACTTTCAAAATTAATAGTGATCTGCTAAAAATATGCTCACAGGAGTCTGCCTGCCGAACAAGGTGCACAGGAAATAGATGGGCTACAACGCACTTAACCAGCATTTTGGCTGTCCTTGAATTAGCTTGACTCTGGGAGCAGCTCCCGATGCCCCATGCACACCTGGCAATGATGGAATCAGCCAAAGCTCAGCTTTCTGATGCAGCCTGTCCTCTAGGAGGATTTCCCACTCATGCAGCCACGACTGCCAAGCAACACTTCTTCTTTGGAGACCTTCCCCAACTCTTTAATGGAGATATTCTCCTATATCCTTGAAGACACACTCCTGGACCCGGACAACTGCTGCAGTCTCTGGTCATGACCTGGCTTCCTTCAGCTCTGCTTCAGTTTCTTGGGCATGTTCTCCTTGCCAAACCCCCACACCTCCAGTTCCTTCTACTCAGGCATCTCACTCATGGCCTTCAGGCCACATACCTTGAGTGTGTGCTACCAGGAATTCTCTCCCTCCCTCAGGAATCCACTAACTGCCCCACTCAGGCATGGTTTGACTCCCTCTGATCCCTTGTTACTAGAGGCCAGGCATCTGAAGATGGGGTCCAAATCTCCTGGCCATGCCAGGTACCAGATGTACTTCACTACAGCGGCCAATCCTCCAATCCTATGAGGGAGTCCATATTGGAACTACTTATGCCTGGATCCAGAGCTGGACCCAACTGGTTGGGAGACCTGCTTCCTTGCATGTGCTTGCGGCAAACATAAAGGAACCCCCTTTACCCTAACAGAGATGAGACGACATACCCACCTGCAATGCTGCACTGCCTCTGAAGCTCCCAGGAAGTGATGCCCTCCTCATTCATCTGGACAGCTTAGCCCTCAGACTGCTTGTCTGGTATTTCCTCCACCAACTGCTTGTGAATCCCCTTGTTCCCACCATGCAGGCCCTTACCTGTTGACTCCTCCCAGTCCCGCTACCCAGTCAAGACCTGTGTGTGGGAACCATTCCCAAATGGTAGCTAGTACAGTACAGTCCACTTATAATAGATTGCCTTAAAGCAGACACTTGCTTATAGCAGACGATATTGCTTTGCCAAAAGCCATCCATATTGTGACCATTGTAGTTTATGACTGTTATTGTATACTTTGTAGTCCTTCTATACTGAACAATTTTACCACGGTTACATAGTGTTCCACTCAGTGTCTTGCCTCATCACGTCTCCTAGTCGTGCATCAGTACTTCTATTTGTAGAACAGCTGATCACACAACTGACTCAGGCACTACATGGTGACACTACAAAAAGCAGTCTGATCTGTACTGTCATACCTTGACTAACACAATGCCTCCAAAATGTTGTGCAATGAATTTGTCCCAGAAGATTGAAATCTTGACAGAATGGCAGACTTTGCCTAAAATGAGTCTGTGGGATCTGTCAATTCTCTTTGGTATCCCAAAGTCAACTTTGTCCAGACCAACAAAGGACAAACTGATGTCTGACAGGCATCAGAATCAGAATCTGGAGAGGAAACGCAAGCAGGAGGGCAAAGACGCTGACACTGAAGATGAACTCTGGAGATGGCTCTCAAACATGTGTGGAAGAGACGCTATGATAAGCTGACCATTGCTAATGGGAAAAGCTACCCAACTTGCTGCAGCCATTGAGAAGGATGACTTTACCCCCTCATTTGGATGGCTGCACCAATGGAAAGTCCACCACAACACTTGCTTTAAAAAAGCTTGTGGTGAAATGCAGAGTGCTGGTTTAGCCAGCGCTGATCAATGGCTAGCTGATGTTTTGCCTGGTCTGCTTTCAGTTTACATTGCACAGAACTTCTTCAGCTGTGACGATAACCAGGGTTTTGTTTCACTGTGTAGGTTTGGGCACACTAACATTTCTGTCAGAAACACTCAGTGGTGGAAAGAACGCCAAAGAAAGACACAGTATTCTCTGCTGCTGCAGCATGGTGGGGACAGAAAAGTCCAAGCTGCTGGTTATCGGCAAATCAGCACAGCTATGTTGTTGTTTTTTTGGGGGCTAAGAAACTTGCCTGTGACCTGCCAGTCAAATAGATCTGCCTGGATGACAGACAGAATCTTTACAGAATGGGTAAGGGCATAGGACCAAATATTGAGAGGCCATAAGATTGCTGTAATTCTTGACAACTTTTGTGGCCACCCTCCAGTCCCACAATTACAGAACACTAAACTTGTCTTTCTGCCCCCCAATGCCACATGTTTGATACAGCCAGTGGATCAAAGCACAATCTGTGCCTTTAAGCAACATTACTTGTGCACTATGAGATTGTGCATTGTAGAGGTATTAGACAGCAACCACGAACTGACAGCAGCTGATTGTATAAAACAAATCAGCCTTCTGGATTCTGTCAGACTAACGAAGACAGCCTGGGACAGTGTTTCCATGAAGGCAATTGCACAGTGTGTTAGCAAAGGTGGTTTCTGTGTATCAGGTGAACTGGCTGATGAGAAAGAGCATGAGTCGAAACTCCCCCCATCCACTCGATTGGCAGAAGAGGAGTTTGAGGAATTATGCCACCTAGGAGACAATGTGAAGGTAGAGGAAGAAAATGGTATTGCAGCAGCACTGTCAAGTCTCAGCACCACAGAAGAGAAATCCAGTTCAGTCAGATGGAGAGGATGGGGAACAAGTGTGAAGCTTATGACCCCACAAGACATCTGCAACGCCTTGCTGACACTAAGCCGGACTATAGAGCAACACTAAGATGGGCTGTAGAGCAAGGAGAAGAACTGCCAGACTGGTCGGTAATTGAGATGGCTGAGAGAACATGGCAGAAATATGCTTGCTGTAAAACACAGCAAAGTGCAATCCAATAGTACTTTACTTCAACTCAGTGACAACTTGAGAGTACAAAAAGCATACCATCCCCCAACACCCCCAATGCCCACAATGCCCTCAGCACACATGCACAAGAATAATAAAAAAAAAAAGACAGTAATGAACCTGTACACATCCAAGCATACAAAAATCACAAGTCCCTAAAGAATAAACTCAGCACAGTACATAACTGAGTAGTAAAACAATGACCATGATTTCAGCTCTGTCTGGTGTGATTGCAGTAGTAAATAATGACTGCGATCTCACCTCTGCTTGGTGTGATTGCAGTAGTAAACAATGACCACGATTTCAGCTCTGCCCTGTGTGATTGCAGTAGTAAACAAAGACCGCGATCTCAGCTTATAACACTGTATAGCAGACAACGTGTATACAGCCAAAATCAGTATACTGTGCATGGAGGTGTCTGCTATAGGCAGGCTACACTGTAACAGCCATTGCCTCCTTTCTTCAGGGAAAGGGGTTGTTACATTGGTATCTGCAAAGCATCTTACACCTTTCCCTTAGAACTGTTCCACCACTTCAGTACTCGCAGGGCAGAAAAAGACTACAGAAGGTATACTTACCCTTGGCACCTTATGATTAGAACAACCTCTTCAATTACCAGAAATGGCAACCCCAGACTACTCACAACTACAAAAAAACACTACTTTTCCAACGTCTAAACATACCTTGCTAATGTTAATGCCTTCAGCAAAGCCATTTTAGTCGTGATTTGACTGTATATCTTACTGTTAGCCTGTATCCTAATGCTTTTCATGTATTGTTGCATAGTTATATCTTAAACTATGCTGGATTCAATGAGTGAACATGTTCCTGCTGACCTTCCAGCCCCCTCATGAAAACAAGTTATGCATCTCTTGAGGCTACCCTGTACAGAAAACAAATATTAAAAATAAAATAAATTAAAATATGGCTTTACTGAGCAGGCCCGGTGGTGCTGAGGGATGAGGCACTGGACGCCACACCCCGCACCGGCGACCCATGTTCAGGAACAAGCACTGGTCGCCATGGGTCAGCAGGGAGGAGATGGATAGACTACTCTCCATCTACAGGGAGGGAGGAGGGGGGAGCCCAGCAGCTGGTTCATGCCTGACCCCTAGCGGAGGCTGGGCTCGATGGCACGGAGCCACATGAATGTGGGGTGGGGACATGGCAGACGCTTGATGTGGGCCTTGCACAGAAACGTGTGCGAACCCCATCACAGGCATCACTGCACACCGCGCTCCCGCAAAGGGGAGAAAAGTGGAAACAGTGGCTCTAGTTCATGCAGCTTGATGACCGTCCGCCTGCGTGTGCCGTTTCCTTGGGCACCACCTGATCCAGATCCATGCTTGGTGGGGGATTAGGGGGTCCCTCGCCTCCTCGCCACGGGGACTAAGTTGTGGGGGAGCACAGGTTGGTGGCCTGAGGAGATCGCTGCGGGCAGACGGCGGCTGGAGGAGTGGAGGAAGATAGCTGACTGGGACCACAACAGGAAAAAAGTAAGAAAAAAATATATATATGGTTTTGCAGATGTTGCCACTTTTTCTAGTCTTCACTGGCCATGAAAACCAATTGCAGCAAGTAAGTAGCTAGCATTTTTTCAGTTGCTTTTATTAGCTTTTGCTCTGGGGCTGGCTAGATTTCTGTTTCTGGGTCCTTCAAAACTGGGTCCTTTCAAAGTACTTGGTCACCCACAGGCAGGATTTTGGCCTGGGTAGATTTCAAAGGGTGCTTCACTTTGCTGTCCATGAGTATGAAGATGGCTAAATATTTCAAAGGTGTAGTACTAGGCAATAAAAGTACAGTAGTAGTACTGTATACCATTGATGGGCATATGGAACGCCTTGCCATCAGACATTGTGCATAGTAATGATGTAACAACCTTAAAGAGCTAGTGTACTGCCTGGAATTAATAGTAATTTTCAGATGCAGTCAGCTATCACTTCTTATATCTGAAGAATTTTTTTAATTTTCTGTTTGCTAATTAGAAGGATTTTCCACCTGGCAGTACTGGGCTGATTTGTGGAGCAATTCTGTTCGGAGGCTAAAAAAAAAAATTGTTTCTGTTCCTCTCACTACATCATCAGAAATGTGACCAAACACATTGAGGCACCACACTCCTTGCAGTCCGAGCAGTGACTTTCACAAGTTACCAATCAAAATGCAGGAAATTGTGACATCACTAGTTACTAAGAAGAGCCAGTCCCTGCTGCTTCATGTGACAGAATAATCTGGCAGTGAAGAATGGTTCTCATTGGTTAATAGTTTATTTATTCATTGCTCAGATATACGCCTTTGAGCAAGTTGCTCATTTGCAAAGGTTCCTCGTCAAAATAGCAATACAATTACAGTACTTTTTGACACATCACAATTAACAGATTAGCATAGGCATTGACAACAACATTTTGGTTACAATGTTTCAAAATACATAGATCAGAGTAACACTTCCACGGGTCTGGAAGTTCACAATAATGACAGTGCTGAGGTCATGGTAGCAGGCCTGCAGGGCATTGTCTGGGGATAGAGCTGCGTGCTTTTATGGCACAGGGAGACAGAGGGATAGCACAAGCACATGAGGTCAGGGTTCCATGTCATAAAGCCAAATACATTTAGGCGACTCGCAAAACAGCGAGTGGATTTTGTCAAACACCAAATCAGCACATACCAAACCGCATCGAACACAAACTCAGTGCAAATGTAAAATAATGTTTAATGCACCCACTTTGCCGGGGGGGGGCAAGCCCCCAGCACCCCCATACTAAAATAACTATCTCCAAGGGGGGGCAGACACTGGGGAAAAAGAATACAGAGGATGGGGTTCCAACAACAGGAACACCGTAAAAAAACAAAAACAAAACCCACAACACCCTGCAAAAGTAAAGTGTACCTGCTAGCAGTCTTGAACCCGGGACCACCAGCACCACAGGTGGCATCCTTTTCCACCACACTAAGCAGGCAGCTTGACAGCAGCAAGCTCCACTTCCTGGCTTATCTTCCCTAGTCCCTCCCTCATTCCCTCCCTCCTCCGTCGCTATTCCCTTTCATCACCCTTATTTGCCACCACCATCGCTGTTTCCAGCCCTCACTAAATCCTCCCCGTCGCTTTACCTCCTTGCAGGCAAACTGAGTCGCTCATTTATGAGTCATTCAGTTTGGTTCGCTATTCTGACGTGATACCGAGGTCAGAGATAGAGGAGAGTTTTGGCGTTGGTGCCATGAGCCTGTGTGTGGCAGGGTCATGTTAGTGGGTACCATGTGCCACTAGTGCAGTGTTAGAGATATGCTGCAGTGTAGGCAGCAGGTGCCAGTGCTTGTGGGAACTTACTAGGAGGTGTAGTCACAATTGGTGCCAGACAGGCAGGAGCATTTTTAGTAGCTCCCTTTTAAAATGGCCCAACTTAACAGGTGTCTTTAGTGGGACCGGGAGACCATTAAGCCAGCTAGGGGCTATGGTTGCAAAGGATCGCTTGGCTAGACCTGTTTTGTTGTAGGGCAGTACCACTGTACCACTTGCCATGCCTCTGGTGGTGTAAGGATTTTGCACACAACTTAGGAGAGCTTGCAGCCCTGGGGGAGTCAGATCCATAATAGCTTTCATGCCTAGTAGGCAGGTCTGGTATTTAATTCTGTTGTGCAGAGGGTGCCATTTTGCAGGGGAGTATAGGGTACTAGTGACGTCACAGTCAGTGTGGTCTCAGTGTTGATGTAGTGGGAGAAACCTAACTGACTTTTTTTTAGCCTCCAGACAGAGTGCTGCTCCACACATCACACCAGTACTGCCAGGTGGAAAATCTTCAAATTAGCATACAGAAAAGAAAACATATTTGAGATATGAGAAGTGATAGCTGCTACATCTGAAAGTTACAGTTAATTCAAGGAGTTTCCAGGCAGTACACTAGCTCTTTTAAAACCAGATTAGATAAACATCCTAAAAGTACCTCAGTGACATATTCTGCGTCTTGATGGGACAGCTAACATGGATATCTTTTTTTTTTTTTTTTATTTTACAATTTTTGGCCAGAAAAGACACACTAAGCCGAGGCTTGTTTCCAGGTGCATCCTGGGAGCACAGGAAAGTTAAGTGACGTGCTCATGGTTACCCAGTATGCAAGTGGTGGCTGTGGGATTCAAATCCAATTCTCTAGGTTTACAGTTTAGTGAATTTAAGCACTACGCTACACTGCCTCCCAAATCTTAGTCCCCCCATCTTAGTCCCCTGCTGTCTCAACAATCTGAGTATTAAACCGAGTATGTAGTTCTGTGACTTACACTCACATTATCAGTACTACGGACAGTATTCAAGTAAAACAGCAGCAGAAATTATGCAGCAAGGAATCTTGCAGTGGGGGAAGGGAGGTAGTAGTAAATGTGTGATCATGTTTTCACAGTGCGGGCAGTAATCTGCAGTTCAGTTCGCAGTACTTGGATTTAATTTGACTAGTCTGTGAGAATCAAATGGATTCAGACTTTATTTGCTTGCCGGGCCAAAGTATGTTTCTGCTTAAAGTACGAAAATTGTATTTTCAGTGCACCCAGATTAACTTGGCATTTTCTGTGCAACTCCGCAGCAATTTTCCAGTGTTTTCCTGTAGATTACAATTTTCCTAAGAAAACAAAATTGCTCTGTTTTCATGTATGACCTATGCAAGTCTATGGGAACAATTTCCCTGTAGATGGCTCCCTATCCCTGTAAAATACAGGAGTCCCTGTAGGTCTGGGATCCCTGAAGTGGTGAGTTAATGCCATATGATGGATTTTTGGAAGATCATCAAATCCCGAACAATGTAGAGTTGTCGTGCTGTGTTGGCCAGATGGGACTGGATGCAAACAAAGTGAATAGTTATACCTTTTATTTGACTACCAGGGACGTGCTGAACAAGGTTTCAACGCCACAAAGGTTCCTTCTTCTGGTGCCGTGCTATGTATAAGGAGAAGGATTTAATTTTTTCTTATACCTAGGCTTACAATGTACCTCAAGAAGAAGAAAAAAAAGCATTGTGGTTTTGAAAGCCTATATAACAAGCCTCCATTTGTCAAATATAGGATATTACCACACCCCTTTTCTGCATCAGTCTCAGACATTCAAATAGTTTGATTCTTTACTAAACATTTTTTTCAGTTCTAATTTCAAGGCGGATTATTGGCATCCAGTTCTTTAAAAAAGTAATAATGAAAGACAGTATAGCCTAGAGGTTAGGGCACCAAACTGTGAACCTGGAGAAACAATAGATCTGGGGTTGAATCCCACAGCCATCACTTCCACACTGTGTGATCCTGAGCAAGTCACTTTACCTCACTGTGCCCCTGTACTGCACCTGGAAATGAGATTCAGCTCACTGTACCTTTCTCTCTTCCCCCCCGCCAAAAAAAAAATCTAAAAAAAAAGAATGCTTATGAGGACAGTTCAGTGGCATGAGGGTGACAGCACTCCTGATTCATAGCCAGATTTGGGTCTCCCAACCCTGGGATCTGCAGTGGGGATGGAGAGGGTCTAATGCATTGTATGTATGTGAGGTACGTGATTTCTGAAATGCAGGGGACAAGACACCTGGCAATTCCTGTTAGCTGACCACAGAGTCCACTTGGTATGGAATGCAACTGCTCTCCCGCCCCTCCCAGCTGTAGAAGAGGTGTGGCTGCTGAGGCTCCCTGAGTAAGGGAAGGGGTTTGTTGGGGACAAAACAGACACAAATGCCCCACCATGGCTGGCCCAGTGGTATCAAGGGTTGAGGCGCTGGTGCCTTACCTCTTACCAAGCTGATAACCCGAGGTCAGGAGTGACCTTGGGTGTCAGAGGGTCGGCCGGGTGGGAGGAGGATTGAGCATCCTATGGACTGCTCTCCTCCTCCAGGGAGGGTGGGAGAGGATGACTGCTGAGATACAGGCACCTGGCAGTGGTTGGGGCTGGTGCAGGCTCAGGGGGGGTCACAGTGTGGGTTGGCGTGGGCTGACGTCGGATGTGCGGTGCACAGAAGCGTGAGTGGCAGCGTCTCTGATGTTACTGCACACCCTGCACTATGGGGGGAGAAATCACAGAAAAATCCTCCTGCATGCATGATGTCTGGTCCCGACAGCACCACACCACTCGCACGCAAGCTGCTCCTCTCGGATCCTGACCCTGGACTTTCCGTGGTGGTGGGGTATGTACCTGCCATGAAGCAGCTTGCGAGAGAAATGGAGGAGGGTGTAGAGCACAAGTACCGGGGGTGCTGTGGTGCCATGGGGCCAGTTGGATAAAGGAGGGAACCATAAGTAACACCACCCGCCCAGGAGAAATAAATAAATAATCAAAAAAAAAAAAAAAAATGCCCCACCACAAAAGATGTAAGGTTTGTTATTTTAGAAGAGCCCTTACTGAGACTCAGAGGTACAGTGTCCCTTTGGTATACAATTAACAAGAATCCATAGCCCTGAGTGGTGCAGTGTATTATTGCACCAGCTGTTTATCCATTGAATCCCTAGTTAAGGTCAGAAATTATATGCGTTCACTGATCTAAGGTCAGTTTTCAAAGCATTAGAAAACTTTCAGCTTGGGGCCGACCCGCCGGCTCAGCAGTAGGGTTACTGCCTGCAGCACTGACGACTGGGGATCGGGAGCGACCTCCGGAGTCAGAGGGTTGGCTAGAGGAGGGAAAGAGGATCGAGTGTCCAATGGACTGCTCTCCTCCTCTGGGGGAGGGAGGGACCAATGGTCAGGATTAGTCTGGCCCCTAGCGGAGGCTGGGTGCTAGCATCCCGGACATGGCCATTAGGTAGTCGGAGGCAGAGCAGATGCCTGACATGCTACACACAGAAGTGTGCACGGCATCACCATTGGCATCATTGCATGCCACCTCCTCTGTGCCTGGGAGGGGAGTCGAAGATGGGAAAAGTGTCAGCTGACTGGTACGATGATACCGGTTCCTCGCAGCCAGCTGGGGACCTCCGGAACACTGGATCCTGCTTCAGTGTGGCTACAGGGGACCCCACCAAACCCGTCGGGGGGGGCAAGCCCTGGGGGAACATCCAGAGGCAGATAAGTCCAGTGGACACCGGGGTGTCAGGGCTGAGGGAGACCATTGGAAGGAAGCCGGTAGATGCACGGGAGGGATAAAGAAATTAATGTTAAAAAAAAAAGAAGAAAACTTTCAGCTCTTTCTTGTCTCCAAATTGCAGTGTATGATAGCAAGGGGATTTTCCAAAGTTTTTATGGTTTACACTAAAGTACTACCATTTCCCCACCACCATCCCACCCCATATCTTTACCTCAAGTAGAAAAGTAGAGCTACATATAGAATATTTACAGTACTTTTACTTTATTAAAATGTGATGCTTATACTACAAATCACTAGAACTGCTGTGCTGAAGAGCTTAGCATATAGGGGTTCCTGCACAAATAAGGTGGATTGCCTGCATGCCGCAGATATGGGCCAGCTGCCTGGATGGTGTTCTTCCAATTTTTGTTTGCATAAAAAACAGTCAGGTAGCTGGATCCATGGTGCCAAGCAAAGGGGTTTGCTCGGCACACTGGTGACCTGGGTTCGCACCCCCAGCCCGGGTGTCAGGAGTGGAGACTGGCAGGGGGATCCAGAATGTTTATTGGATGCTTCCCTCCTGGGGCGTGTAGGCAGGGCCTTGGCACCAGGGATTGGATTGGGTGACGTGCAAGGAGCGTGAAGCCTTGACACGCCCCCGCACGTCCCTGCCTCAGGTTGCTGTCCCCACGTAGGCCCAATCAGGGTGGAGTGGGAGGGCCAGAAATAAGAAAATTGTCCCCCAATCGGCTGGATGATGGTCGCTGGTCCCCGTTGCAACAAAGCCCCGGATCACCTGGACCAAACCCCAACAGCACCCGGGTCAATGAGATGTGCCTAGTGGCACCTTCTCCCTCAGTAGGGATACGTCGGGTTTCCCGAGGGGGGGGCTGCCAATATGGGGGCGGTGGATGGTTTCGGGGGTGGAGTGGTGGCAGAGTGCACCTAGGAGGCCTGAAGGAGTGGCCAGTCGGGGGTGCTCGGGAGGAGCAAAAACCAAAAAACAGTCAGGTTTTGTTCGCCAGCGACAAACTCATGACAATCTTCACTGGACGTTCCACCTTTTAGATTACACCCATTCTAGACATATTACATCCCTCATTTTACGTCTGGATGCTAAAAGGTATTTGGCAGGGTGTCCTAGACCTTCCTATGGGGCACCCTGTTGGCCTTTCATTTCCCTCCTCATTTTCTCCAATTTTTTCAGGCCCTATATACTATACCAAAAGCATACATTTGAATAAATGGCACTCTCACTGACCCCTTCACCCTGGAGCAGGGCACTCAGCATGGTTGTCCTCTTTCTCCCCTTTTGTTTGCCCTCTGTACTGAACCATTGGCAATGGCCATTTGCACTAACCCGCAGGTGGGGGGTCTACCGGTAGGGGTATGGAGTTTAAAAGTGACATTTTATGCAGATGGCATTTTGCTTGATTTGTTGAATACCTCACACTCCCTACCTGTGATCTGGTTGGAGCTGGCCCATTTCAAGGTCATGGAAGGATACACCCTTAATATAAGTAAAATAGATGTCTTGCAATTTTTTTTTTGGCCGGCCCCCAAGTCCCCCTACAGGGAGCTCAGCCCCTGCCCTGCCATTGTCTACCATGCCCAGGCTTGCCCCCCTTGGTGGGGCCGCCAGATGGGCACCCCCCTCAATGGTCACATCGGAACAATGCCCTGGCTTACCCCTTAGGGCAGAGCCATGGGAACGGGACCCCCCCGGCAGACACTGAAAGCAGCAGAACGGCAGCAGAGCAGGGCGTCATGGCTGGGGATCAGATTTTTCCAATGCTGCAATCCCCTGGAGGTAGGACATGCAATGATGTCCACAGGACACTCCCAATGTCTGTCCCATGTCCCATGTTACTTGGCACTGGTCATCATGGATCACCTGGCCTCTGCCAGGGGCTGCTAATATGCCGGACATTCACCACCCACCCCTGAGAAGGAGAGCCATCACTCAGACACTCAATCCTTCTCCGCCCAGCCAGCTGGCCTTCTGACTCTCAGGTCTGTTCCAAACCCAGGATGTCAGCGTCACAAGCAGATGCCTTGCCACTGTACCAGCAAGCCAATGATGTCTTGCAATTTTATTGTTCTCCTCCTCCTGAAACTGCAGTACCCCATGACAGCCCATCAGCACAGCGGTAGTGCTACTGCCCGTGACACTGGCAACCCGGATTGGGGAACCAGCTTGGGTCTTCGGGGCTGGCCAGGGGGGGTGGTCTGAGCATCTCAAAGGACACTCTCCTCCAGGTATGGGAGGGTGGCGTCTTCCTCCACAATACTGCCACCTGAGTGACCACAGGTGGCAGTGCAGATGGAAAGGGCAGTGGAAGGAAGGAGACATCATCGACACCGGTGTCCAGATGCATGTATGGTGTTGGCAGGGGTCACCTTGACATCCTGTTATGCAGCGTCTCCTGGGGTAGGGAGAAAGCTAATGAAAATGGCCCTGGCACCTCCATGATGACGACCCTTGGGAGCGCCCCAGGCCTCCATCTCTCTCCAGATTGCGGCACCTTCCTGACAAAATGTGCAATTTGGGGGGGATCGCCCCACCCTGACCCCGCCTGGGGAGGCAAAGCCAGAGCTCCATGGAGATAGGTGACTCTGATTAAGGAGGCTCGTGGGGGGGGGGGTTGCTCGCAGGCCTGAGGGACTAGGAGGAGCCGGAGAGACGGGGGGCATAAACAGAAATTACAAAAAAAAATAAGAAGATGCAGTACCCCTTTAAATGGCACAAACATATCCTGAAATACTTAGGATTATGCATTCAACACAATCAAGACCTCTTAGAGCTGTTTAACTTGGAAACCCTCACACAACAAATACTAGTAGATCTGCATACCTGGACACTCCTGCCACTTGGATTTTTCTCTAGGGTGGAAATCATTCACATGAATATCCTCTGAGGATTCTGTATTTCTTCCAGACTTTGCCAATTTCCCCTTCACGAATGTATTTTACCTGATAGGATAGAATAATATTTAGGTTCCTCCAGGGGAGAACTAGACCCTGGGTTGAATTTACCTTCTACAGATTCCAAAAAGATAAGGTTGGGGGGGGTCTGAATTTACCAAACTTGAAAAGGTACTTGTCACAGATCTACTCCGGGGGTTAGGCCCTCTGCTCCCACAGTGCCCAATCTTGAAGTGCTGTTCGTGAACAGGGAACAAACAGGGACACCCTCCTGTTTGTTTTGGGTCCGAGCAAACTACCAGTCTCAAGTCCTGGGGTCAATTATGAACCCTTTTTGGCTAGCACACCCAGGTAACAGGTCCAAATATCACACTCTCTTTGGGGAAAGCAGCACAGTACTTGACCCAGCGGGCATACAACCAACCTGGTTCACAACCTCCTGCTGACTCAATTGAGACGCTGGTATTTTCTTACCTTGCTGGATCTTTACACAGATCCTTGTTAGCGTGGCTGCATATGGTGACACTCTAAGCACTTTAACAGTTATGTCAGAATTATCAATACTGTTCCAGCATTCACACTCAAAATTAGCAAGTTCCCAGGCAGGCTTAAGGAAAAACAAGGTTTACTAAAATTAAAAATAGTAAATAAATACAGAACATACATACATTAAGGTTACAGCCAGAAAAGAAATGGACAAATGCAAAACAAAGCACCTTGCAACTGATTTAGCTAATTCTACCTCAGATTTTCAGTTGGCAAATGATTTGGGCTGTTACCTATCTTGGCAGAAGTGTCCCTTAGAAGTCCAGAAACAAATATGACTCTTAGAAGTCCAGAAAAGAGTGCCAGTCCTTTCAGCAAAGCTTCACCAATATCAGGGAGGCCAGAATGTCCCTTCCTCCTTGTGACATCACAGCTCTGAGCTGCTAGTGTGAGGTCACAGTCTTGCATACTTCATTTGTAACATGCAGCTGCATAGTCAAACAGGTCAGATTACTACTTGATTGGAATCTGCAAATACAGCAATATTTTTTATTACAACAAGACAGTCTGTCTTCCTCAGAGTATGGTGTACGACACCCTTTGATGTTGCAGAAATATCCTGTACGGTTAATTTACATACGCTTTCCAAAAACAGTCTTCCTCCCGTTATCCTATAAAATGTAACCTTTTACAACAGTCTTCCTAAGTTCAAAGCAGTTTTTTTTTTATAACCTGGTTGTATAACAGCTAGATAGGTTTTGGCAGGTAGGTGTTAAAACAGGAAAGGAAACTGTAGCCAGCTTATCCTCTAGGTCAGCGAGAGGGCAGATAATTTTTTTTCTTCTCTTTTAAAATCCAATGTCCGATGAGGCTGTGCTGCTTGGCCTGTGTCCTAAGCAAGACTGCCATACAAAACATAGATTTATAACAAAATTATATACACATAACTGGCAGACGGCTATTCCTGTTACAGTACTTCCTGGTTTCCCATTTATGGATTGTGTATTTGTGGTCTCTCCCTTCTTGTTCGGCCCCTTGGAAGCTTTTGGAGTTCCATCTTAATGATTTATTGGAAACTGACAGCTACCATTATAAAAATCACACAGGAAGGTTTACTAGCTACACAGCTATAGCGTTCCAGCTATGAAACTATTTTAGCAGACTTATGGATGTAGCATTACTCATGTTTTTTACGGCTGCATGGGCGGAGCCCTGCAGTCATTTAGAGAAGGCTAGGCGAGAGAAAAAGGATCGTGGAAGCACGTGACCGGACACCTCTCCAGCGTGCTTCCACAGTGCTGCGCCCATGCCCACAGCCTTTGCTTTTCGCTGTACCTCTCCTCCGCGGACTGCACAGGCACATACCCCTTTCCAGGGCACTATTTTGTTTTTGCCTGTTATTTCCACAGTTGCAGGCAAAAATAAAAGAGGCCGCCATGCTCAAGATCGCCACTGAAAGCTCACTGCGCATACGCTAGTATCACACATGTGCATTTGTCACAACAGCCATCTTAGGCATGACGAGTTTTAATCACTACGCATGAGCGAATGGACTCACTGCTCTGAAGCTGCTGTGTCAGTTCTAACCAGAACTTGTTTGTAGGGCACTAGCCGGGGATTCAGACTTCACCACAGCTCAGATAGATCATACCTTTCACAGCTGATCGAAGCAGGGTCTCACTTATGTATTCTAGTGTTTAACTCAACAGGGTATGCAAACATGCCAGGACCTACAGTCCACCGATGGCCAAAGGTCAGGGGATAATTTCTGGTACCTCCAGCTTCACTCCTATTTTACAGCCCTAGGCCCTAGCTATCAGCAGCTCCCCTCCACTTCCCATTGCTCTCCTTTTATAAGGCCTTTCTGAGGAGACTAATGGGGCATCTAATTGACAACATATACAAGGGTCCGGTGTAGTTTTTGGCTAACAAACTGCCCCCACAGTGGTCTGCAGAGCTGGAAATACCTATCCCCCTCCTGAAAATATGGCCGAAGTCAGTTATCTCATCTTATAAGGTAACTTTCTTGGTCCCCTGGCAGGAATTTGCCTAGAAATGTTGTAATAGATATTTCTGCAGCTTGAATGTACAAGCCCAATATATGGGACTGCAGTATGGGGTCTGTTGGAGACAATGTGGTGAGCAGAAGGTTAATTATATGTTTGGTCCTGTGATATTCTCCAACCCTTTTATGAGGTTCTGGAGGGGGTACTCTCAGAGATGTATGGCACCACACCCCTCCTCACCCCACAGTTGGTCCTTCCTTCCAGTTTGGTTGATGATGCTCACATGTCTCCCCATAGCCAGCTGTTCACCTATAGCCTAGCAGCTAAAACATGTATCACTCACCTTTAGCTTTTCGCAGAACCCCCCAACCTTGTTACAATAGCAAGCCACTGTAAGCTCTATCTACACCATGGAGCATTTGGTTTCCACTCAACAGGGGTGCCTGTCAGGGTTCAGGACCAGGTGTTAACAGTGGGTATTGTGTATCATGGATCATGATGCCTCTTTTGTTCCATGACACCCAGTGGGGTGTTCTGTTGCTCAGGGGAGTACAGACCTTCCTCCTTGGCTCCTCCCCCCATCCTCTCATCCTATCACATCACCCTCTCCATCCACCCAGATTGTACATGATGACTCAGATTATGCTTTTATTTGCTTGTTCTGACTCTTTCTTTTCCCATAGAGCATTGCTGACTATCAGCAGCTTATCACTGGACTGAAGAAACAACAGCTAGTGGACTTGGACTTTATTCTGTACAAAAGTCTTCATTATAGTATTCAGCACTTTATTGTATACAGTCATGGCTGGATATAATTATGTCTGCAATGTCTCTGTCTGTATCTATCTACTTGAAAACTCAGTAAACATCTCCAGTATAAAAAAAGGACTGGCTAGCAACATTGGATATGCAGAATGCATACCATCACGTAGTGGTACCAGTACCTCCAGTTCTGCCTGGAGGGGCAACATTACCAGTTTAGAATCTTACCCCTTGGGCTTTCTGTGGCACCTTGAGCCTTTACAAACTGGTTTGCAGTACTCACGGTGCACCTCAGAAAGCTAGGATACCACGTCTTCCCATACCTGGATGACTGGTTTATATCAAGTACAATGCACCTCCTTTATCCACCCCCCTTTTATCTGCCACCCTCACTTAATGCCAGTGTGAACTCCTGTTCCATTTTCAAAAAGTGATAGCTCCTCCCTTTAACTGCCACCCTCTGTTATCCACCACCCTCTTTTATTGACCAAAATTTAGGATGTACAGAGGTTGGTGGATAAAAGAGGGAGCACTGTACATCCATACAAGAAAAAGAGCAGGCAGTGTCCACCACCTTCCAATTTCTAGTGTCCATGGGAGTCCTTACTGAACCCTGCAATTTCTCAGATGGAGCCCTTCCAAGAACTGCTATACATTGGAGCTGTTCTGGACACGACCCAAGCTCTGGCCTGCCTCGAAGACAGCAGGCTACAGGCAACAGACAGCATCCTACATCATGGAATGCAAGACTGTGTCAGCTCAATCCATGCACCACATGCTGGGCCTCACAGCCTCCTCAGTGTTCACAGTGCCACTGGCAAGGCTGCACATGAGGACAACCCAGTGGATGTTCAGTACCCAGTAGTCCCAGGCATCAAACCCCCAAAACCAGCCCATTCTGGTGAACAAACTGCTGGTGAGGTCTCTGAGGTGATGGTCTGTGCAGGAAAGCCTCCTCCAGGGCTTCCTCTTCTCCCCATTGGAGCCAGAGGTGATTCTCACCATGGATGCCTCCTTGCTGAGGTGGGGAGCCCACTACCATGGTCTCCAGACACAGTGGAATCTGGGACTCCTCAGAAGTTCATCTCCACATAAATGTGCTAGAGATGCGTGCAGTTCTTTACAGACTGAAAGCACTAGTGGACTTAACTGAAAGATAGTTTTCCAAGCAGACAACAACTCTGTCATGTATTATGCCAACAAACAAGGAGGAGCACACTCTTACCCTCTCTTCAGGGAGGCAGTGAATGTGTGGGATTGGTGTTCAAGCAATCTACCTACAAAGAGTCCAGAACACAAATTAACCTGAACAGAGGCAGATCCTCACGAGTAGTCACCAGCACCAGACATTGGAAGATATCTATTGGACAAGTGGGACACACTAGATGTGGACCTTTTTGTGTCCCCACTCAATGCCAAACTGGCTTGATTCTCTCCAGATATCCATGAGTGGGCATTTTCTGTCAGGATGAATTCAGACTGCCATGGCAAAATCTGTTTCTGTATGCATTCCCCCCAATTCCTCTCATCTAGAGAGTACTATTTAAGCTGGAGGCACATGGAGACAAGATGGTCCTAGTGGCTCCTTGCTGCCCTCAGCAGATATGGTTTCCTCTGTTGAATGGACTGTCAGCAAACCCAGAATTCTTCCACTCCTAATGGACTGACTGAATTAGGGTCAGCTAGTCCACCCCAACCTGTGCTAACTTCACCTTCAGGCTTGGCTCCTGAACAGATAGAAGTGAACAGGTTTAAAGTGCCTCAAAGGGTCTCTGAAATACTCTTGGCTGTGTGTAAACCTTCCACCAGAAAGACACTCACAGCTAAGTGGAAAAGTTTTTCTGTCTGGCGTTCCAGACCCCCAGTGGACCCCTTCAGGTGTCTAACTGACAAAGTTTTAGAGTACTCATTGGATCTTTCTCATGCTGGCCTGTAGTACTCAGACAAGGTCCACCTGCATGCTATATCATCATACCACAAACCTGTAGGTACGCTCTCTTTGGCATAGCTGCCACTGTTCAACAGGTTCCTCAGGTGTATCTTGGACACAAGGCCTCCCATCAGGAAGATGGTGGCTCCCTGGGATCTCAGTCTAGTGCTGGATATGCTCACTTGCAAGCCCGTCAAGCTTATTGCAACTTGTGACATGACGTTTCTCACCTGGAAAGCAGCAGTTTGGTAACTTTCACCTCTACACATAGAATATCTGAAATTCATGCTTTGGTCATGGATCCTCCATATGTTGTTTTCCATAAAGACATGGTAGTGCTCTATACATACCCCAAGTTTCTACTTAAAATGGTTTCGGAGTTCCATCTGAATCAGGCTATAATCCTGACAATCCACCTTCCCAACCTCCAGAAAGAGGGAGTAAGTACTCTCCACTCACTGGATTTAAAAGGACGCTTAGATTTTACCTGGACAGGACTAAGGACTACAGACAGTCAAAACAGCTTTTTAGCTGTCCCACCAGCACAGCAGTAGCACTAACACTTGTAACGACAGTGACAAGGGTTCAGGAACAAGCCAAGGTGCTGGAGGGCTGGGAGGGGAGGCTGTGCGTCCACTGGACTGCTCGTCTCCGCTTGGAAGGGTGGGGGGGGAGACCCATAGCTGGGCCGACCTCTAGCAGAGGCTGGGGGCATGGCAGCTCAGTGCCACAGCAGTGGGGAGGAGCGTGATCGATGTCGGCATATGCCTTGACATCATTGCACAACCACATTTCCACAGAAAAAGTGGCAACAGCCCTGTGTCTTCTCTGGGGAGATGGGTCCTGGTGTTACGGCAGTGGCAGCGAATGGGCCACCCAACACATTGGATGTTGGATGGAGGGGTTGGGGAGTACCCTCCTATCCCACCCGGGGGGGGGGCTATCCGAGGCTGGGGTGAGCTGCCATCGCACTGCCAGGATCACCATTGGGACCCCAAGGAGAGGTAGCAGGCACGGAGATGGAGGGAGGTGCAAACAGAAAGTTAAAAAAAATTAGCTATTTGACCCTAATCAAAAGGGTCTGTCACAATCAAGTGCATGTCAGCCTGGACTGTAAACTGCATTTGCCACTGCTATGCCATGACACAGGTTAAACTGGAGGGCTAGGTATATACCCACTCCACCAGAGTGTTTGTCACTTCCTTGGCAAAAATATGTTCTGGTCCAACTGGATAAATTTTCAGAGCTGTAACTAGGAGTATAGTGCATACTTTCACCAAACACTATGCCCTGGATGTCCGTGTCAGGCAGCATGCCACCTTTGACAGGACAGTTTTGAATGGGTTACTATCCTGAGTGAGTCCTGAACTCCAGCCTCCCTAGTCTGGTATTCTGGGGGACTTTTTTTATGAGCTTGGTACTCTTACCAATAAGTGGCGATCAATGGTGAAGACTGATTCTTGGAAGATGTGAAAGTTACGTGCTTACCGTAACTGTTGCCCTTCCATAATAGCTTCACCACTGATTATCACACTCACCCACCATCCCACGGACGCGCTCCAGTATTGTTGTGTCGGCCTTCACCCCTTTGTACTTGAGTTGGGGTGTAAAGACACTGTGTTACTGGGTTTCATGGCTCTTCTTACACAGGCCACCAGGGCTATCTTATGCCCTTATGTTACCTGCATAGGCTACTCATTACGTTCATGCTGCCCACCTCCTCTGTAAAAAAGGTACTGAGGGAGGTTGGGAGTTAGTGCCACTGTATACCAGTGGGCACATGTGGTGATGCGCACACATGGCTGACCTGCACCACCAGCCCTCAAAAAAGTTCTGGCACCCACAGGGTCCTAGCTGCTCTGGCTCAGACCCATCAGCAGTTAATCAGTGGTGAAGATAGTCTGGAAGATTAGCCATTAGTGTAAGTACATAGCTTTAATTTATTGCACAATACTGTTAAAACTTACACGATGCACGGAAAAGGGAACAGTCTTACTGATCGATTAAAATCAGTTACCAACGGCACTAGGAGATACTGGAGGGTACTGAAAGAGATCCTTTCAATTTCTGAGTCCAAGCAGATTCCTTTTTTTTTTTAAAATTCTTTCTTTATACCCTCTTCTTCCTGGTGCAACCCCCTTCTCCAGTGAGGTCCAGCCCCATCAACCTATGTCCCTAGTGCTAACCCTCTCCTTGCCCCCTGCCTCCCCCACCATGGTTAGTTCTGGCCACGGCCGGGCAATATCAGCAGTCCCTCCAGACATGTGAGCAGGTGAATCCCATGGTGGAGGGATGGCAAGTGGCAGGAGCTGGGGCCCGGAGCACACCATGGGTTATTCTGTGTCCACGAAGGTATTTCCTTCATTTTCTTCCAATCTCTCAGGATATCGGTGCATGGAGCTCCAAGCACCTTCAAGCAAGTGTACCATGTGGGCCCTGTCCAGTGTCCACCCACCTACTATACTTCCCCACTGCACGTCCACCTGTTGTCACCTAGGTGACAGTATAGCAGCCAGAAATTGCATCCCTCCACCCAAAGGGAGGAGAGCACCCTCTGGGACTCCAAATTCTCATTATCCCGGCTGACTCTCACCAACTTGAGCTAGTTTCCAAGATCAGGTTACCGTCATCATGAGTTGTAGTGCTACTGCTGCACCAACGAGCCTGTTCAGGTGCCATTTCTTAAAGCAGCTGCACTAGTAAACCAGTTAAAAAATCTTTTTTATAGCAATAATGTATTCATAATCCTTCACAGATTTTTCTTTGGGGTGTTTTTAATTCATTCACCCATGTTAACAGTTTAAGTTGTATGCTGTTGTGACAAATGGGACTCACTTTTATTGCATTTCTGTGCCCTTCACATAGCACAACTGGCATAGCCTCACCCTTGTGGTACCTCTAGTTAGAGTCGGACTGACTCACCTGGATAACTGGAAATTTCTAGGTGGCCCCCCTCTGTTGAGTAACTGGCCACCTTCTGAACTCTGAATATCTTTGCATTTATCATGTATTTTTGATTAAATGGGGTATGTGGAGCACTGCAAGTAAATGTAAAAGCCAAGCACTGAGCTAGTGTATCACATTTAGGTTGAATATTGATATGAGCGTGTCACCCTGGGCCCTTCCCTGTTGATTTTCTATGTGAGCCTCTGTAGCTACTTTCCAGGTGGGCCCCCTGTACCCCAGTCCAACCATACCTCTAGTTGCTGGTGTGCCACGACTCTCATTTAACCTTGTTTGAGGAGCACTGAGAGGCACTTTCTGACCCTTGGGCTGTTGCCGCTTGTGTCAATCATGTGTTAGAGGCCCCTCTGTCTAAGCATAGTACAATACTCAGATCAAGCACCTTATTTTAGAAGCTGCTTTTTTAAAGGTGGAGATATGTTTTGTTGAAATTGAGGATTCTCCATTTTGATTTTATATTAAAATTAGAATGAATTTCTTAGAATAATACACACAGAGTTATTCAAGTGACACACAAACAGAGTAACAAAAGGTTTTTAACTGTGGTAGAGGATGTTGCCCTCTTGCTGTCTATGGTTACCACTGACCGGGACACTTAAACTCTAATTCGTGTTTGATGTCCTTGCAAGCCTAGGGGTTACACAGCCATAAAAATGTAATTATAAATAAAAACGTTGCTGTCAGCCTGTTATCCCATATTTATAGTTGAGCTATCATTTAAGTCATTCTGTCCAAAGACCAGAAAAAGTCATGCTTCCCAAGCCTGACAGATTGTTGTATTGTGGTCACTGTCTAGTAATCATCTGTAAATTCTTTATTTATTTATTTATTTATTTGCTTACTTATTTGTTCCAGACTAAAGCATACCAAAGTATAATTGGATATTATGATCCTTTTTTGCTCAACTGTCAGAACACAAACATTAGTTTGAGTTTTAATGAAGTTGAGGTCTTCGACAGTTTGGTATCTACTTAAATGGTACAATTAGCAGTTTAAGGAACATCTTAAAAGTTATTTGTTTGAGTCAGTGGTTTGCACTTGCTTATAAATAATTGTTAGGTTATATCTTGTTATTCTGTTTTGTACACATGACAATCTCATGTCTGTATTTATATATATTGTGCCGCAGGTTTCTGTGGCATGCCTTTAAAAAGGGTTATGTGGCCCAGTCTACCCACCTGGTGATCAAATAAAATTGAATTGAATTGAGCTGAACTGAAACAAACACAAAGACTGAAAAAAGCTTCTTATCCACTGGAGGCAGCCCTCTCCAGGATTGGCTGCATTGATTGAGCAGTGAAAGGGGGAAGGGGCTGTTCTTGGTCTATGACTGTTCATTACTAAACATTGATTTTCAAGTTGAATTAACCTTTTCTTATTCAGGGAAAAAGAAATAACACTAAAAACACTAACACTCTTTTGAACAATCTGCACACAGCCAACTATATTACTCAACAGCACAGTGTTGATGCTATTAAATAAAGTACAATTTGCTCCAGTTTTTGAATGTAACATTTGTTTTCACTGCTACAAGTGAGTCATCTTGAACTTGTGAATAAACAGTTTACCATAAAATGCTGCAGCTTCTTATTTAACCTATGTGTTCTTTCCAAGCGAGAATATCCAGGTTTCGGGTGGATCAATCTTAAGGTGAATGAACTAGCCAGCATAATTCATAACTATATTTCTGTGCAATGTAGTGTGTGCTGTCAATAATTCTAGTAGAATTTGTTTTAGGTTTAGTAAGAAAAGTTGTCATCCTGTTGTTGTGTTTTTTTCCTTTTTAGGGGAATCTACCTCCAGATTATAGGATAAGTCTCGTTGACATTGGCCTTGTTATTGAGTACCTGATGGGTGGAGCGTATCGCTGCAATTATACCCGTAAACGATTTAGAACGTTGTATCACAATTTGTTTGGACCCAAGAGGGTAAGCACTTTGCTTCCAAAGTTAAATATAATTATTAGTAGTAGTAGTAGTAGTATCCAGATCTATATATAATTATTATTAGTAGAAGTAGTAGTATGCAAAGTTATATATAATTATTATTAATAGAAGTAGAAGTAGTATCCAGATCTATATATAATTATTATTATTATTAGGAGTAGGAGTAGTACTTATCTTCCATTGCTTTCTCAGGTGCAAGCATTGGAAGATCTGGGGTTTGCTCAGGGGAACAAGCATTTTACATAACACAATTAGACCACTTTGAAATCACATTTGTATACCAAAATTACAATATACAGTTAGTTCCACCTGTGTGCAATTTGGGCAGTTTTCACATATACTGTATGCACATTTTTCTTCAGTACCAAATCATTCCCTGTTCTATGCTGTGAGTTATTTTTGGTTGTATGAAGAGCACATTTCTGTTGTATGCAACTTTTGTTCTTTCATAGGTATTCTGACCTAGCTAAGGTGGTAAGTGTTCAGATTTGGGGTTAATTCAGGTACTAAATGGTGTGACAGGTATTATTTACAAGGTACGAGTGTGCACTCAGTATACTGCCGGCCAAACATTCAAGAAAACCAAGAGAACTGCGCTCTCCACTGAGCACGAAGCACAACTAATTGATAAACTTTCTCTGCCTGAAATACGAGACAATTTCTGTAAAGATAAACTTATCTTCTTGCAGGCTTGCTAAATGTATAGTGCATTTTCTAAATATAGGCAATTTCAGAGGTATGTGCAAATACTGTATTGCTGTCCCCAGTGATGTGCGTAAAAGGGGAACTGACTGCACCATTGTTGTTTGTTTTACTTCTGTATGACCCAACAATCCAGAAATGTTACTGTTCAAAAACAGTGCATGTTAGTGGCAAATATTTTAATCTATACTTTTTATTTGTTTTAGATTGCCCGTTGTCTCCTACCTTGTGTGCCACTATTTTTTTCCCTCATTTTGAGTCTACTTTAGCAATTTTTGTTATGAAATCACAGAAAAAGTGCTCTTTTAATCTGGTTTTGTTCAGCATTTTATTGGTATTTGCTGTTTTTGTACACCCTTTATTTAACATCACTTTTCTTATGACAGAAATTATATTTTATTTTTATTTAAATTCTGTTAACCAGATGAGGACACTGGAAAAAGTTGTCCTTTTTCAGGTCTGCCTCGACATAAATACAATAATACAACAACTAATAAGCAAACAAAACACACTAAATAAAACAAGTACAAACAAACATCCTACACCTGCAAGTAATTTTAAAATTAATGTTAAAATTTTGTAAGGAAGAAGCAGAGCTCAAATTATCCGGTAAATCATTCTAGAACAGAGGAGCAGTAACTGAAAAAGAACGAGAGCCAGACTTAGACTTATGTGCAATGGTTTGAAAAAGAATGCCTTTAAATGACCTCAAGTTAGTTGTGGTATTCCGAATTGTAACTAAATCCATTAAAGCAAACACAAATTTGGAAAAAATAGGCTTAAATATTTCACAACCCAAAAAAAAAAAACAACTTAGATTTGGGGGACAACCAAGCTAATTGTGAGTATAAAAAACGATGAGTACAAGCAGGAGAATCCAAAACGAAACAACAAATATTGTTATAGGCAATAGTAAGAATATTACTTTCCTTTATACCCAATGTAAAATATAAACTAGCATTACAGACAAGATGAGGCAACAATGTCCCAATGGCAACAGAATGACGGGTTTCAAAAGAAAAATATCCTTTAAACTTGTACAGCAAGCCTAATTTTTGATTGACTACCCTACTCACAGCTTTAACCTGTGGGGAAAAAAGTCAAACCAGGATCTAATAAAACTCCAAGACACTTAAATTCATAAACATGTTCAATTGCTGCCCTTCTGTTGTCATGAATCAAAATGCTTGGTTTGTTCTTTAGCAAATACAACAAACTACACCATACAGATTTTGTTTTTTAACATTCAGAATCAAAGAGTGTGTAAAGAAATGAATTAGCATGCAGCAGGTGTAGA
Source organism: Neoceratodus forsteri (assembly GCA_016271365.2). Taxonomy (NCBI): domain Eukaryota; kingdom Metazoa; phylum Chordata; order Ceratodontiformes; family Ceratodontidae; genus Neoceratodus; species Neoceratodus forsteri. Next base: position 1,475,575,381 of record CM057453.1, on the reverse strand, counting down.
GCTAATGTGGCAACTGGTATACAAAAACAGTTGAAAATACTGATCAAAGCCGGGTGCAGGGTGTCCGTGATGTGGGCGCTTGGGGAAGGGTGCAGACAACAACAGACAATAACAGCAACCCTCTCCCCAGCGCATTGCAGCGACGGCACACAGGGATACGGCAGTTGGATGGGGGGTGGGTGACTATAGCGTCATGCTGTCGCTATAGGTACGCGCATGCGCGGGGGAGTGGGAGCGGGAGCAGGCACACAGTGAGGGATGTGGAGGGTGGTGCCATGGTCAGTTGCTGTGCCAACCCTGTGGCATGGAGGGTGGGTTGCCAGCATCAGTCGGCAGGGTACAGGGTTCGGGTCTGGGCGCTGGTGCATTTTTGTTGTGCCCGGCCCAAACCTTTTTTTAATGTTTTCACCCCCCTGACATGCAACCTCCTGGAGTTGAGAATCCTTTAGTAGGGGTTGTTGGGGGGGGGTGATGCCCCCTGCGTGAGGGGGTGTAGCAATGAAAACAAGTTTCCAGGTAACGTGACCAGGGAAGACAGTCGTGGTGAATGATAAAGTAGGCAGGCAGGTACTACAGCAGGCAAGGTACAGTAACAGTAATGAGGCCTAAGTGCAAGACTAATTTGGGAATTCCTGGAGGAGGTTCCTGAAAAATAAGTGGATTGCAGAGTGAGTTGAGGCAGATGGATAAATACACCACGAGGATGGGCCAGGCAGAGAGAGGCTTGGGCATCAAGGAGGGGCAGCCACCTGTGAGGCAGTGGCTGTAGAGGAGGAGCACTGGAGACACAAGGGTGGGGGGAGGAGCCTGAGGGGTCTTTTGAGGGAGGAGGGGGAGGTGGATAGACACAGGTTAGAGGGTAGATTGTTCCAGAAAAGGGTAAGCAGTAAGAGAAGGCCAGCTGGCCAGCAGTAGAGTGGTGGCGAGGGATAGAGAAGGTGCGGGCATCTCTGTGGCGAAGGGAGTAGGCGGTGGTGGCAGCTTGTGAGAGGTGGGAGGAGAGGTGGGGGGAAGGTGCTAAACCAGAACTTGGCAACAAGGGAAGCACAGTGCGTAATTCTACGGTGTGATAGTGGGGCCAGGGAGAGGAGAGCATATAGAAGACAGTGGTGCATAAGGGGAGGTGAGGTGGTTTCAAAGCGACAGAAAGAATTTAGGATTGTGTCCAGTTTTTGGAGGAATGCGGCAGGGGCCATGCTATAGACTACATCAGCATAGTCAAGGACAGGCAGTATTGTTTTGAGAAACCCACATACAGGGGATTGGGATGGGGGGACCACTGGACACCAGGGACTGGCTGTACTTTGTCACACAAGGGATCGGGAATAGGAAGGGGGGTCCACTAGACACTAGGGAATGATTTCACATTATTCTACAGGGGATCAGGATGGGGGGACCACTGGACACCAGGAAATAGGTTGTATACATCAGAATGGGTGCAGGTGGGGGTAGGGACCACTAGACACCAGGGAAACATTTACATTAGAACTTGAAAGTATTACTGTAAAAAAAATATCGCTATTATCGCGCTGTACCTTTAATGCACGACATTATGTTTACCGCACTCAGTGATATTCACTAAGCGACCACGTGGTGCTGTTGTAACTTAGCAACAAGAACCTCAATTCAAAAACAACATGGATGCGAGTGCTTATTTTTAGTTTTTCATTTGTCTTGCCACACAAACAATCACCTAAAACCTAAACCCTAAATCACCCGAATTCTACCACCCTAATACTGGTACATTGCTACAGTAACTTCTGTAGTCTCAAGTGCCGAGTCATTATCGGACACCATCGCTGCTGTCATCATCAGCGTTGTTACCGGGTACGGCAATCTGTAAAAAACAAAATGAAACATTGTTTAGTCTCTGAATAGTACTATAAGTGTGTTCAAAAAGTGTAGGTTTGATTTGTTTACTTCAGTTCTCCATGATGGTGCTGGTAGTGGTCTCATGAATCTTCCCAGTGTCCTTGTTGTCAGCCTGTGCGTTCTGTTAGGGAGAAAGGTCAGTGAGTGGCAGTTAACAAGTACATTTTAGATACAGTAATTACAGTAGTTGGCAAAAGAACATCAAAATGATATTTACTGTACTGTCGAGGCAGTTGTTGTGTGCTTGCAGTATGCCTGCCTGCTGGAAACCCTGGATACACTCGTCAGTTCGTGTGTACAGGCTAGCCATGCTTGTTGCCAGCCACTGTGTGTGTCGCGACTTTAATGCTGCGGATCTCAGGTCTACCTTAATCTGCGAACTGCTGTTCCCGACCTGAAGTTGGTCAGAGATTTGTTGTGCATACCAGTCAGTGAATTGTATTTTGAGCAAATCTTTAAATATTTTATTTATGGATATGTCCAAAGGTTGTAATAGGTCAGTGCAAGATGCAGGTACAAAAATTGGAATAATGTTCTTTGCCTCGAAGTTTGCAAGTACATCTGCAGTTGTATGGCCTCTAAACAGATCTAAAATCAGTGCTGTGCGCTGCTCATCAGGGAGATTCATTTGTGCTTTTACTTTACTGATGTATGGGAGAATCACTTGGTTCGTGTATAGCACAGTGGTGTTTGAATTAGCCCAATGATTTTCAGTATGGGTAATGCTCCAATCAGCAAGAAATGAGAAATGTGGGTGACACTGATCAGTTTTCCCCTGGTAAATTACCTGTGGAGGAAGCTAATGACCAGACAGGGAAACGCATAACACCACAGTGACTTGTCGTTTGTCACCGAGACCAGACACTTCAATTTGCTTCTTACCGATACTGTCCATTGTCCATTGGGCACACGGTATCAAGTTTACACCTGTTTCATCTAGGTTAAGAATAAGTTCTTTTGGGACAAGTTCTTGCATTGCTGCTGTTGCAATTCACTTCAAGAATTGTGCCTTTAGGTCTGGGAAGTCAGTAGGGTTTTTTCGGGCTGCTTTTGTGCCCTTTCTTTTACTGAACCCCATGCGGTTAAGGAATAACCAGGACCACTGCTGAGAAAATGTAAGGGTGCCATCATTTTCAACGATCATACGTGGGTGTGTAGTTTTTACAATGCCAGTCGTTATTGCAGCCAAAACATGACCATTTACTACAGCACCCTCTGCTCGGAGAGACTTAATGATCGCTCTCAATTCCTTTTCCACGTCCTCCATAAGGAGTGGTGGGCGACCTCGGGGTTTAATGGGCAGACTTTTCTCTAATGTCTGGGGGTCAGGGTTTTCTTTTAGCTTCAGCAGGTAGTCTCGTTTAAAACTTCTTACAGTACTTTCATTGATTTTAGATTTGTACTTAGTGTCATAACATCGTACTGCATTCATTACCCCATGCTGAACTGCATATTGGCCAACCTCAAAATGGACCTCAGGGAGATATACACAATGGACCATTTTCCTTTTCTTTGGAGGGGGAGATGCATTAGCAAGCTCCTCCGTGACATTCTCTGCCATGAGCCTTGAGACACCAGCAGTAACACTCAGCAACTCAGCGTCAATGCTATCTGTATGCAGTGCTGAGTAGTCACGCTTTGTTTTTTTCTTATCGGGGGTGTGTAACCACTTGAAGAGCGACATGATGCTGGTCAGTAATCCAAATGAACAGGCAACAAACAGAGCAATGCTGACCACAACATACTTTAAATACTGTATAAGACACCTATCAGATATAAGCTAGCTGTCAGCCAGTAGCAGAGCGCGATAGTAATTTGACACGCTACTACACAAGATAGATCGCGATATAAACTTGACGCGATATTAAATAGTTTTACAGTATATTATATCGGGCATGTGTGCGGGTGGGGTGAGGGACCACTAGACACCAGGAAACATTTATATTATATCAGGTGAGGGATCGAGTGAGGGGAGGGACCCCTGGACACCAGGGAATGATTTTTTTATATTGGGTCAGGGATCGGGTGGAAGGAAGAACCACTGGACACAAGGGAAACTTTTATTTTATCTCGGGTGGTAGATCAGGTGAGGGGAGGGACCACTGGACACCAGGGAAACTTTTATATTATACCATGGACATAAGTGAACAGCCAATGAAATCGTCAGACTGGCAGTTTACCACTGGTGTACATCCTTTGATAATCAATGACTGTTGATGAGTATCAAATCCTATCTTAATCCTAATTATCTGCAGCATAGAAATAAATACAATTAAAAAAAAAAGCAACCTCTTTAAAAGTTGCATTTTATCAAAGTAAAACAAATGAACCTTGGTATAATCGCAATAAGCCACTTGGAGGATGTGGGTTATTGGGGCATTAACCACGGCTGGCGAGGATTTACCCACTCAGCTGCACCTCATGGGCAAACCACTCCAGCTGTGGTAAATCCCCTGATAACCCACACGCCCTCGTGGCTTATTGCTTAATTATATCGGGTGAGGGGAGGGACCACTGGACACCAGGGAATTATTTCATTATATTGGGCAAGGGATCAGGTGGAAGGAAGGACCACTGGACACAAGGGAAACTTTTATTTTATCTCGGGTGGTAGATCGGGTGGGGGGAGGGACCACCAGACACCAGGGAAACTTTTATATCAGGTGGGTGACTGGGTGGGGGGAACCACAAGACCACAGGGAAAGTTTTTTTCTATACATCAAGCCAGCCATCTGCAAAGGAGGGGCACTACATACCAGGGACAGTTTATTTCACTACATCAGGCCAGTAATCAGTGAGAAGGAACCACTAGACACCAGGCATAGTTTATTTCACTACTGTGGGCTGGTGATCGGCAAGAGTGACCACTAGACACCAGGGACTGGGGCTGCATCTCAGGCAGGAGCTGGGGACCATGCTAAGCTCAGTGCAGCCTAATCAGATGGGCCCATAATGGGCATACAGATGGCTACATGGCACCTTGCAAGCCCAATGGGCTCATTTATATTGCAGCTTTAGTGAACTGGAAATAGCGCACCTGTGCTGTTCATTGTGGGGTCATACTCCTGACTGCATGTCAGGATGGCGCTGGTGGGGTTAGCGCTAGCAGTAATTGGTTGTGTGACTCAGCTAGCCCTGTTCTCAGTTGTATAGTGCAATGCGCTATTCGACTGAGTATAGCAACCTTAGACACCTGGGCAAACACAATGCACAATGCAAACATTTGCACTGTACTTTGCGACTTTTTGTGAATTTAGCCCCAGGTCTCTTGAAATAAAAAAATGTCATATCTTTTAACAAATTCTAACCACACTTTCTCCATCAATTTGGTCCTAAGGTCAGCCACTGTCCAACTCAATATATTCAGATGGGAAGTATTACCTGCGGGTCTACTAGCAGTCGTTATAAACATCCACAGATTCCCTCTCTTCAGTATCAGCCTCATCTGAATACTCATCCTCTGATTGATCACTATCCCTAGACTCTTTCTTTTTTTTTCACTTTCTTTTATCCTCCGTTCCTGGGCAGCCCTCCATCTCGCCGGCACCCCAGCCCCATACCCCGCTCACAGAGCACCTCTTTTCTTCCTCCACGGCTTACCCCCTGTGGCAGGGCAGTGGGAATCGCTAAACCTGCTGAACATGGATCCAGTTCAGGTGGTGCCTGCCATTCGCAGGAACAGCACCTGTGGGGGTCGGCATTCATACAGCCGTGCCCAGGACATTTTTCTCCTGGTTTTCCTCCCTCCCACCTCCCCCCAGAGGAAGAGCAATGTTGGCACTGGCAATGGCCGAGCTGTGCCGCTACTGCCCACAACACACCAGCCGACTGCTCTGCTCCCATCCCTACGTACGGGACCCAGGCACTCCGACACCCAGCCACTGCTAGGTGTCAGAGATGCGCGCCTCCGTGCCCCCGTGAGGAGAGCTGTCCTCCCAATGCTCGATCCTCTCCCACCCCGCCAACCCCTGGTGACCATTGCACTGCAAACATGGCCATGGCAGGAGGTAAGGCATAATGCCTCAGCCCTCCACGCCATTGGGCTGGCATTTATTCTTAGACTCTTAAACAACACTTGAGTTAATTCAAAACCAAAAACTAAATAAATAAATAAATAATTCTGGGGCCCTTCTGAAATTTATTCCTAATCATATGCTTTAATGACTCTGAATCATTACCCAATATGTGAACAGTTTCCGTGGGTTTAATAAAATGCGTCACATTTTCCCCAGTTTGATCTTTAATTTGTCTGCTCCGTACTTTTGAGAAAACCTCATTTGTCCTCCCACATGAGAGTACTCTCCATGATTAGTCAATGTGGTATTTAAATCAAAACCCGTGTCTTTTTTAGATCTTCCTTGTAATCTAAAAGGCACTGTCATGCCACCTGTGTCTTAAAACATGCAAATCCAACCTTTATATTTATCACATTTATATCTATATACTGATTTAAGATCATTCCATTTTATTACCAGCTATCCTCCTAATAATATCATAAACTGAAACTGTAAGCAGCATCATTGTTTCATGCTTCGATTTCAAATGGGCTGGTTGCACGTGAATGCCCATGCACTATTCTATATTTGTTTGATTTCAACTGCTGGCTTCAGTGCTGCATTTGGCTATTGTGATGTCATCAGCATTGTGAAAGCTGCTCTCTAATTGGTTCAGTATGCAGTGTGACATACCCTACTTTGCAAGATAATAATATAGTGTATGGGAGAGGGCTGTTATTAACTAAATTTGATGAAATCCCAGAGTTGTTGTACCATCGTTGTGACGTCAAGAGGTTGTTGTACCCTCTTGAGTATGTCACAACGATGGTACAAGATTAAACGTCATCTTGTGCTGCTGCTGCTTCCGTCTCCACTCGCTGCTTTAACAGTTCAATGGCATCCGATAACTGCCATTGCCAAAGTGCCAGAATAGCTGCAACAAGGAAGAGCCAGAGAAACACATCAGATTCCCAGGTGGCTGGCTCCCTCTCTCTGAGCTGAGATACAGATATGGCACTCTGATGAGTCCAAATGAGGACAAAACACGTGTCTGTGTCTGCTGTTCTCAGCCTTTGCTGATTGTATTGTGAGGCCTTCTGGCACCATGCAGTTCTGCTTAAAGTTGAGCCAGTCCAAATTAATTCATGGGCACTTGCATATGCTTCCCATGATGCTTTACATTATTGGGATATGTGCAATTTGTGTTTTCTTTAAAATTTGGCTGTATGGCCAATATCCTCTGGGATAAACCATGCCCTATTGCATTTGATCTGGGGTTCTTTTGTAGTTCTCTTGTCTCTCTACATTGGGCTGCCCATGACCCAAACAAATAAAATCCCCTATAGGGTGGTTGGCTCCCTCTCCCTGGGCTGAAATACAGATATGGCACACTGATGAGTCGAAATGAAGATGAAACATGTGTCTGTGTCTGCTGTTCTCAGCCTTTGCTGATTGTATTGTGAGGTCTTCTGGCACCATGCAGTTCTGCTTAAAGTTGAGCCAGTCCAAATTAATTAATAGTCATTTGCATATGCTTTCCATGATGCTTTGCATTATTGGGGTATGTGCAATTTGTGTTTTCTTTAAAATCTGGCTGTATGGTCAATATCCTCCAGGATAACCCATGCCCCAGTGCATTTGATCTGGGGTTCTTTTGTAGTTCTCCTCTCTCTCTCTCTCTCTCTCTCTCTCTCTACATTGGACTGCCCATGACCCAAACAAATAAGATCCCCTGTAGGGTGGCTTGCTCCCTCTCCCTGAGCTGAGATACAGATATGGCACACTGATGAGTCTAAATGAGGATGAAACACGTGTCTGTGTCTGCTGTTTTCAGCCTTTGCTGATTGTACTGTGAGGCCTTCTGGCACCATGCAATTCTGCTTGAAGTTGAGCCAGTCCAAATTAATTAATGGGCATTTGTATATGCTTCCCATGATGCTTTGCATTATTGGGATATGTGCAATTTGTGTTTTCTTTAATATTTGGCTGTATGGCCAATATCCTCTGGGATAACCCATGCCCCAGTGCACTTGCTCTTGGGTTCTTTTGTAGGACTCCCAGGTATATACATTTATCGGAGGCTGGTTCTGGTGTCCTTATTTTACAACTTAAATGCAATCTTTGTGAGCCGGTATTGAGTGGTGCTTGATCGGGAGTGAGTGTGGGGGTCTGAAACAGCTGTGCAATGCTAAGGAAAAGCAGAATAGTCATAAGTTGGGCACGATTTTAAAATAAATTCAATGTGTGGAAGAAGTGACCAGCAGTCTATGTACTGTTGCCCATACACTATACAAGACAATGGATGGGCAACGGTAAACAACACTGCTGTTCACTTCTCAGGGTTGCATGACAACTGAAAACCTCTCGAGCATCACTCTCGAGGTTTACATAGTTGTCATGACAACCTCTCGGAAGTGAACAATAGTGTTGTTGTTCACTGTTGCCCATCCATTATCCACTATATCTTATTATGTTGGGTCATTGTGACATACCCTACTTTACAAGATTTTGGGCATGCTGTTATTGGGTAATTGCCCCCCTCCCCACCCCCACCAGTCCAAAGCATGACTCATGAGAAGCCAGCCGATTGCCCTTCAATAGGGGGGCGTGCAGTAATTACCTAACAACCGCACAACCTGTAGTGTGTTACTTCACTTCTACAATGGCCTAAAAGTCACAACTAAAACTCCCATTAGTTAACATTCAGTACAAGGAAAGTAATCCCTATTGCATCGATTCATTCAAACAGACCACTAACATTAAGATGAACTTTTTTTTTGTTTTCCCCATCTGTCACAGTTAATGAGAATTCTAAAGCAGCACAATTATATTTCTATGCAGTTAGGTCACCCTAAAAATAAGTTCCAAGACTTGGAAGACACTTTCCAGACCCGTGCAATTATTGGCCCTATTTCTGCACTGATCTGGACAGCTACTGACCAATCAGATCACTAAATATTTCTTACCCACTTTATAGCACTTTTTATCTTGCTGTTTATCTGTACACAAGTGTTGTATAAATATATATTTATTGTATATACAGTATATAATTTGTAACTACAGCTATAATAATCTGTTTTCTGGAGATATTGAGAATACACTTCCCGAGTTACATCTCTTTTTCCTTTTTTTATACAGCCCAAAGCTCTTAAGCTGCTAGGAATGGAGGTAGGTGCAAAAACATTCAGTAGCCTACAGAGTAATTGCAGGCTTTCTGTTTTGTATATATTAGCTTGTTTGTGATGGTTCAGAAGTTTGAGCATTTTTTCTTTTGTTCCCCTTTCTGTTGTTTGTGTGTCAGAAATTCTCCTTGTTATGCATCTGCAAAATAATGACAGAATTTTCAGTTTCACCCAGCAATATGCATCTTGTTCGATCTGATTTATAATTGCATCAGAACCTTAGTTTTCAGCTCCCCGAGACCTCAATATAAATTGCATAGTTTTATTTTTTTTTAATTTTCATATTATTACGTGCAACAAATACAACATGCTGCATAAACTGCACTGTTTTATTATAGGATTTGTTTAATGGACGTGAACATTTGTTATTGCATGCTGATACTTAATATTCTGTGTTAAGTTTGAAATGTGGCAGACATATTATACATATATTATTTATATATATATATATATATATATATATACTGTTACATGTATTATGTTATATATCTATCATATATATATTTATATACACAAATGATTATGTTATGTATCTATCATATATATATATATATATATATATATATATATATATATATATAATTGAATTATGGCTTGCACCATGGCAGAGTCTCTGTAGAAGTGGTCATAGTCACAGCTATTTCATTTATAGCCTTGTTTTCAGCTGGATGCCAGGCTAGAGCAGAGTATGTATAAAAGCAGATTTTAAGACCGAGTTAACCCTAACACTTACTAGCATGTTTCATCTTTGTGCAATTATTCAGTGCAGAAATAAAGCTGCATAGGGTGTCACAATAACACCGGTAGAGAGGAAACTCATTTCCATGAGGCTTGACCTGTGTGCTAAATGGTGTCTCATGGCAAAGAGGGGAACTGTTACAACAGTAAGTCTTCTGGGGTGGGGAGATCAGCTGTGATGAAGTGCTGTCTGAACCAGAGAGTGTGGGAAAGACAAAGTTTCAAGCTGATTTTACATGTAATGTTTTGAAACTTGTATATATACAGTATCTTTCTGAATCATAATATAAATCATTCTGGACTGCAAACTGGCATTGTAGAATGCAAGACTGCTTGTCTGTGAAAACTACTTTAAATAAATGCTCTACGGTACCAGAAGACCTACATGTTAATCCCACCAGAGGTATGGAATTCTATTTTTATCCTCACACATTTATAGGAAAATGTTTCTTTTGAAATCTGGCCCAGGATTCCATTCTTCTGACTGCTTTGTCCTCCAACAGTGCCTTGGTTAAGGTTCTCCGACCACATTCCTGCAAAGATAGTATTTATTTTGTCTTGTTTTTGCTATGTTGAATTTTCTCCCCATCCCTTCCGTCATTCAGGGATGTACCCTGTGATTAGGGATATTGTTGTATCCTGAAAAACCAAGCAATCTACACAGGGAACTTCTTTAGGAACTGCATAGCTTTATTACATGCTTCTAACAAGGCAGCCTCCTTCTGAATACAGAGCGAGATTCTGGATCTTTCTAACAACAACACTACTACTGCTCAAGATCTATACAGTTTGTAAAGTCCATGCCGCCCTCTAGTGGCTCCTCATAATACTACACTGTAGTTGCATTCAGTATATATCATCCCCCCTTAAAGAGGCTACTACTTTTTTTTATTATGATTATTATTATTATTATTTAACGTTCATAGTCCTTCAACTATGACAGAGGCCTTCTGTTCCTTGAAGAGCGTCTAAGCTCTAAATCTGGTACTGAACTATCTACAGGTGAGGAATTACCAAACACAGTTGACAAAGTCACTTCTTAAATTTTCGGTGCAAATGGTACAGGTGTCATGTCAGTGACATGTCTCTGGATTACTTGGGACTTCAGAGGTAAGTGGTAACTCTCCTGACTTCTCATGACTCTCTAAGGAATTGGGTTTGTTATGGAAATTGGCCCCCTTCACAGAGTTCTCAACCTCTATGTCCACAGCTCTGTCCGGTTCGCTGTACCTCCTGTGGATTTAATCCACATGATGGCACACTACTCTACCATCTCCCAGCAACACTTTGTAGGACAGAGGTCCTGTCACTTCATGAATAATTGCAGGTATCTTTCTTTGACCAAAGCTGCCGCTGTATACTGAATCTCCTGTCACAAAATGTCGTGCTTTTGCATGCTTATCATCATACCTCTCAACCTCTTGCCTCATAAATCAGGGACACGGCTTAAAAAATCAGGGACAAAGACTCCAAATCAGGGACACATCTTAAAAATTGGTAATATTCACTGAGAAAGTTGACAGAATAGGGGGATTAGTGTAGGAAGCATGTTCTGAAGAAGAACAAGTCTATAACTTTAATGTTTAACATTATTATGTGCTTACAATCCCCACTGTTCTGTCACAAAAAGAGAAATTTTATGAGGGACAGAGGACATTTTTGAGGCAAAATCAGGGATGTCCCTGAAAATCAGGGACAGTTGAGAGGTATGCTTATCATGCTTTTCCTTGGTTTTTAACTGTTTCTGTAACACCTTTCCTTTAAAATCAGGGTGTAACAAATCCAAGGCTGACCTCAATTTCTGACCCATTAACATCTCAGCTGGTGACATTCCTGTTGTTGATTGTGGTGTTATTCTGTAGCTGAACAATGCGCAAGCTACTTTTGTTTCTAATGTACCTCCAGACATTTTCTTTAAACACTCCTTAAAAGTTTGGACTGCTCTTTCTGCTAACCTGTTTGATGAAGGGTGATATGGAGCAGACATTATGTGGGAAATTCCATTCCTTTCCATAAACTCTTTAAATTCCACACTAACAAAAGGAGTTCCATTGTCAGATACTACCATCTTGGGTATGCCATGGTTACTGAAGCTCATTCGGAGTTTCTCTACAGTAGCTGCTGACGTCGCTGAAGTCATTGGATACACATCTATCCACTTGGAATGTGCATCCACAATAACTAGGAACATTTTTCCAAGGAATGGTCCAGTATAATCAAGATGTAATCGCCTCCAGGGTTTCTCAGGCCAGTCCCATGGGTGGAGTGGAGCAGTGGCTGGAGCTTTCCTATGTTCCTGGCACGTGTCACAACTTTGAACCTTACTTTCAGTTTCTTCATCCATCTTGGGCCACCACATATAACTACTAGCCAGTCCTTTCATTCGTGTCATTCTAGGGTGGCACTGGTGCAATTGCTCAAGGACAAGTTCACGAGGGGCACAGTCTTAAGCTGGAGCGTGGGAGGTTTAGGAGGGAGGTCAGGAAGTACTTCTTCACAGAGAGGGTGGTGGACACTTGGAATGCACTGCTGGAAGAGGTCATCTTGTTGAAGACAGTGGGCAGCTTTAAGAGAGGCTGGGATAGGCATAGGGGGAAAGTAAGGATCATGGGTAGGGAGGATGGCAGGAGTGGGGATGGAGGGCAGGGACATTAGCTCAAGCTGTGGACCCTGCAATATGAGCAGACTTGATAGACCAAATGGCCTTCTTCTGCTGGCTTCTTCATATGTTCATATGTTTGTATGACCTTGGGGTGGCACTACAACACGAGCCCCCCATAAGATACATCCATCCTGCATACTGAGCTCAGTTTTTCTGGAGAAGTATGGTGTGAACTGAGTTTCCGGGACTACTTTGGGCCATCCTCGCAAGATGTACTCCTGGACCTTTGCCAGCACAGGGTCTTTTCCAGTCCAGAACCTGATCTGAGCAGCTGTCACTGGTGAGGCATCCATGTGGTCCATTAACAACACTCACTCTTTACAAGGAGCTTTGGTTGTCCCTCTGGTAGGGAAGATGACTTAAGACATCAGCGTTACCATGGTCCTTACCTGCCTCTTACACTATGGTATACTCATAAGCTCGAAGTGTGACAGCCCACCTCTGGATCCTTGCTGAGGCCATCTGTGGTACGGCCTTTATCTCATTGAAGAGAGAAATCAAGGGCTTGTAGTCTGTGAAGATGCAAAATGTCACCCATAAATATACTTGTGAAATCTCTGCACCCCAAACATCACAGCCAATCCTCCTTGTCTAGCTGTGAGTAATTTCTTTCAGCAGATGTTAAAGTCCTTGACACAAATCCAATGGGTTTGTCAGTTCCATCAAGCATGCAGTGCAACAAAACCGCACCAACACCATATGGTGAAGCATCACAGGAGAGAATGAGGTCTTTGTCTCCATCATAGTGACCTAACACATCTGATGATTGGAGTAACTTCTTAGAAGCCTTAAAAGTTTTCTGTTGCTAAGCTCCCCAATGCCATTTCACTCCTTTCCTCAAGAGCTGATACAAGGGCATCAAAAGGGTTGATAGGTTTGGTAAGAACTTGTTAAAATAACTCAACAGTCCCAGATATGCTTTCAACTCTGACACATTATTGGGTGTGGGGGCCTTTTGAATTGCCTGTACTTTTTCTTTTACAGGCCGCAGTCCTGTTGCATCTATTTTATGTCCCAAGAACACCACTTCCTTACCTAGGAAAGTGCACTTGCTCCATTTTAACCGAAGTCCTGCTTTTTCCAGTTTAACATATCTTCCAAGTTTTGCAGATGCTCCCCTTCGGTCCGGCCTGTTACTAAAATATCATCTAGATACACTACCACATGGGGGACTCCTTGCAACAACCCATTCATGGTTCGTTGGAAAATAGCAGGAGCAGATGAAACACCGAAGGGTAAATGGTTATACCTGAACAGACCCTTGTGGGTATTCACAGTAACATACTGCTTGGAGTCTTCATCCAGCACAATCTGTTAGTATACATGACTCATGTCTAGCTTTGTGAACCGTTTTCCTCCTGCAAGGACTGCAAACAAATCATCAATTTTTGGAATCAGGTACTGTTTCAAGCATGACACCCTATTCACAGTCAGTTTATAATCTCCACATATTCTCAGAGAGCTATCGAGTTTCAGTACAGGAACAATGGGTGCAGCCCAGCTTGAAAACTGGGCCAGTTCTATGATCTTCTCTCTCAGAAGACGATCAAGTTCAGCCTCAACCTTGGGTTTCATTGTGTAAGGTACAGATCTTGGTTTAAAGAAACATGGAGTTGCATCACTATCCACATATATTTTTACTGTGGTACCCTGTAAAGTTCCCAGATCTTCCTTGAATACTGCTTCATGTTTTGCAAGCACCTCCTGCAGTGTACACTGCTGTAACGATGTCACCTGATTGACTGTTCTTCAGTCTAAGGCCAGTTTAGCAATCCAGCCTCAGCCTAACACGTTTGGGCCTGCCCCCGTCACCACTACCAATGGCAATTCTTTAACTGTCTCTTTGTATGTCACTATTACTCTCGCTGACCCCAGTATCTCTACAGGTTCCCCTATATAAGTTTTCAATTTAACTGCACACTTTTCCAGCTCTGGGACTCCCTTCCTATTCCACAACTCAGAGTATTCTGCTTGATTCATGACGGTGACACTACATCCGATGTCCACCTCAAATTACATAGAAACATAGAAGTTGATGGCAGATAAGGACCGCAAGGCCCATCCAGTCTGCCCATTTCTTTTTCTACCTTATAAATGTGCCATCGGCCTTTGCTCTGTCAGTGGCCTATCTATTCATACTCATTTGTATTGCTCCCTTATGCCTATCCCATGCCTGTTTGAAGCCCTGCACTGTATTCATAGCCACCACTTCTTGAGGTAAGCCATTCCATGCATCACCACCCTTTCTGTGAAAAGAATTTCCTCACATTCCCCTTAATCAGCCCCCTCTAATCTCATGCTGTGTCCTCTTGTCCGCTATTTTCTTATATTTAAACATATTAGAACTCTTTCACCTTGTTAATGCCCTTAAGGTGTTTGAATGCCTCGATCATATCACCTCTCTCCTTCCTTTGCTCAAGGGTATACATATTGAGCTCTGTTAATCTGTCCTCATATGTCTTCTGATGCAGTCCTTGCACCATTTTGTTGCCCTTCTCTGGACTGCCTCAATTTGGTTAATGTCCTTGTGAAGGTGTGGCCTCCAATACTGCATGCAGTACTCCAGATGGGGCCTAACCAGTGTCTTGTAAAGAGGGATTATTACCTCCTTCTTACGACTTGTGATACCCCTACTAATACACCCTAACACCCCCCTAGCCTTACCTACTGCTTTAGAGGTCTGCTTGGATGATTTCAGGTCATCAGTGATGATGATGCCCAAGTCTCTTTCTTCCTTTGTGACTACTAGCAACTCCCCTCCCAGCCTATAGGTGGCTTCAGGGTTTCTCTTCCCTATGTGCATGATCTTGCACTTCTTTGCATTAAATCCCAGTTGCCACTCTTCTGACCATTTTGCTAGTTTATCCAGATCTCTTCTTATTCTGCCCACCCCATCTGGATCATCTACTCTGTTGCAGATCTTGGTGTCATCTGCAAACAGACAAGCCTTACCCTCTAGTCCATCTGCAAGGTCAGTAATGAAGATGTTGAAGAGGACTGGCCCCAGGACTGATCCCTGAGGTACCCCACTTGTGACTTGCATCTCTTCTGACTGTATACCATTTACCACCACTCTCTGTTTTCTGCCAGTCAACCAGTTTGCACCCAGTTGACCAAGTTGACCGAACCCTCATGGCTTATTTATCAATCTTCTATGTGGAACAGTGTCAAAAGCTTTGCTGAGAGTCAAGGTAGGCGACATCAACTGCTCCCCTTGGTCCACCACTCTGGTTACCCAGTCAAAGAAATCTATGAGATTAGTTTGACAGGACCTTCCTTTGTAAACCCATGCTGTCTTGGATCCTGTGCCCTATGGATTCCAGGTGTTGCACCATCCTTTCCTTAAGGAGTGCCTCCATAATCTTGCCCACTACTGAGGTAAGACTGACTGGTCTGTAGTTCCCTGCCTCCTCCTGCTACCACTCTTGTGGAGCGGGATCACATGAGCCCTTCTCCAGTCTTTGGGACCTCTCCTGTGCTCAGAGACTCACTAAACAGTTCTGCTAATGGCTCATAGTTCATGCTTTAGCTCCTTAAGTACCCTGGGATGTATGCCATCAGGTCCCATTGCCTTATCCACCCTGAGCTTAGCAAGCTCTTGTAGGACCCTTTCTTTTGTGAGGGAGTAGTGCTCACCTCCTCCCCTGTGTCCATGATGCTGAGCTGTGGGCCCTGCCCTACCTTCTCTTCAGTAAATACTGAGCAAAAGTATCTATTTAGGATAGATGCCTTTACAGGGTCCTCCTCCTACATGCTCTCTTTTCTCCATTAAGCTTAGCATCCCCTCTGGACTTTCTCTTTCACTAATGTATCTATAGAAAGTCTTGTCACCTTTCTTTACTGTTCGTGCTAGTGTTTCCTCAGTTTGGGACTTTTGCCTGCCTTACTGCCTTCCCTGCTTCCCTTAGCGCAGTTTGGTATGCCTCCTATCTTCATCCGCTGTGTTCCTTATATTTCCTGAAGGCCAGCCTTTGGCTCTGACCTTTTCTGCTACTGTATTTGAGAACCAAAGTGGTTTCCTTCTTCTTTTTCACTTCCTTTTCTGTCTAACACAATGGGATGTTGCTTCAAGTATTGCATCCTTAATGCTTGCCCACTTTGCCTGTACCCCCTCACCTGTGTTTCTTTTTGCCAGGGCTATCTTAACTCTGTTGGCCATCTTATCAAAGTCAGCTCCTCTGAAGTCCCATATTTTCGCCTTGGAATGGGATGAAATTGTACAGTTTTGCCATTAATGTCCAACATCTGAATGATCAGTGCTACTTTGGGAATATCTGCCTCCTTCATACTATACATAGCATAAGCCTGCTCTTCCTCTGTGTCCTCACTTTCTTTCTCCCCCCCTGCAAGTGGAGGGTATGCTGGAAGCTCTTGGTACTGCTCTTACTCTGTTTCCCTGTCTTTCTTGGTGTGTGTGTGCTTCCCTTTCCTTTTTAATCTTATTTCTACAGGCTTTACTGATGTGGCCTTTCATTCCACGTATGTGGCATCTTTCATCTTTAAAGCAACACTCCTCCGGGAGATGCTAGCCCCTACAATGATAGCAATTTTTAGTTATGTTCTTATTCAGTTGCTCTTTATTCCTAAACATTTTGTTTACAGAGTCCTGTGGCTTTTATGAACTACAACTGGGCCCAGACATTTCTCTCGACTGCAGCTGTAAATCTTCTACATTCTGACTAGCAGATTCCACAGCTTGCACCAACTTCAATGCTGTTTTAAATGTTAAATCTGTTTCTGACAATAGCCTTCTTTGAATTCTATCATCATTTATCCCACAAACCAGTCTATCTCTCAGTATTTGCTCTAAAGTTTCTCCAAAATGACAGTCCTGAGCCATTTTTATGTTTGCTTGCTTGTATTCGCAAGAAACCTTATGTGGCAGCTTAGGAGAGAAGCGGGATGTGGAGGTGCGGCATTGTGGCAGCCAATGGTGGCACTGCATTTGGGGGTTTGGCACTGGTGGACCAATGCAGACCCAGTGTTCTGATGACACTGGTGCTGCAGAAGTGCCACCAAGTTGAAACGTTTTCCCGGCTGCAATCAGGGGCCACCTCATCATTGCAGCGTTAGCCATTTCGCTGCAATGAAGGAGCAACCCATCATTTCAGGGCGGTACCTTGCCATCTGCATGCCTCCAACCCAGTACATTTGCCGATGGGAGAGCCCACTCCCCGTCGGCATACTGTAACCCCCTCCACCATTTGTTGTGTGCCGAGGGGTGCCCAGTCTCCCTTGGCATCATGCCCCCCAACAGTCTTTCTTTGTCGACAGGGGCCCAATCCCCGTTGGCTTCAGTCCCCCCTTTCCCAGTTCAATTTGCCAATGGGAAGCCCACTCCCTGTTGGCATAATGTTCCTCCCCCAATTTGTTGTGTGCAGAGGGGTGCCCAATCCCTCGGCTACAGGCTCCCCTAAAACACTTAGTGGCCCACCCCAGCATGCCAAATGTCCCTGTTAAAAAAAAAAAACATGTTTTCCATTTTTGTTTTCTTTTGTTAAAACCTGTAAAACAGAAAACGGTCCCTCGTTAAGTTCGGTGGCCTCTTCCCCAACCCGCACCCACCCTCTGCGCACCCCGCCTCCCCACACCCACCTCACCCCATACTTGCCTCTGGAGCCCAGAGCGATGACCTCCGATAGACAGGGAACACGTCTGCATGCTTCAAAGCCAACCTCGAACTGAGGAAATGCTGGTAAGCTGTATAATGGCATAAATTGGGGTTTTTCAACTTTGGTACATATCTTGGGAATTTTGGTACCAAATTTTCAACATGGGGTTATTGGGACCCCTCCTCATGAATTCAGTTACTGTCATGGTGTTATTCGGTCCTGAAAGTTGAGTTCGCGGTCACTGCGCGGAATCACCTTTTGGGACCGATTAATGAAATGACAGTGCCACTGTTCCTGAAGTGGGCTCTCAAAAAGCCTATGTTGCAAATTTAGTGAAACAAATTCAAAAAATGACTGTTTTACAAGCGCACGTTTCGCAGTTTCCACACACGCTCGTAACTTCACGAATGTGTAATATTTTCACTCCAGATTTTCAGCATTGGCATTTTTACACACTTCCTTATAAACAGTATAGCTGTCATTTTACACATCCTGGCCAAAATGTGTTTTTGCACTTCTGGCTCAGAATAACGGGGTCGCTGTGGGAAATCACTTCTCAGGATTGATTGAGAAAATGACAGTGACACTGCTTATGAGTAGAGGTCCTAAAATGCCTATGTTGAAAATTTGGTGATGAAAGTCCATAAAATGACTGTGTTACAAGTGTGCATTGCACAGTTTCCACACACCCTTGTAACTTCGCAAATTTGTAATATTTTCACGCCCAGATTTTCAACACTGGCATTTTTTCACTTTCTTATGAACAGTACAGCTGTCATTTTCACATCCTGGCCAAGTGTGTTTTGCACTTCTGGTTGCCCAGAATAAGCACGATCGCTGTGGGAAATCGTGTTTGGGACAGATTAAGATCGAGCGAGTGAGAGAGGGGGAGTGAACAAGCTCATCCGAGCTCTGTCGAGACTGCTGCAGATTTCTTTGTGGGCAGAAAAAGGCACCAACGCAGGCAGGAGTCCAGTACAAAAGGGCAGCCTGCAGTGCTGGGAGAAACAGAACGAGCAAGTGAGGGAGGGGGTTTGAGCGAGCTCAGTGGAGCTCTGTTAGGACTGCTGCAGATTTCTTTGTGTGCAGAAAAAGGCATTAATGCAGGCAGGGGCCCAGTACAAAAGGGCAGTCTGCAGCTCTGGGAGAAACAGAACAAGCGAGTGAGAGAGGGGGAGTGAGCAAGCTCAACGGAGCTCTGTCGGGACTGCTGCTGATTTCTTTGTGGGCAGAAAAAGGCGCCAATGCAGGCAGGAGCCCAGTACAAAAGGGCAGCCTGCTCCAAGAGAAACAGAACAAGCGAGTGAGAGAGGAGGAGGAGGAGTGGGCAAGCTCAGCGGAGCTCAGTCAGGACTGCTGCAGATTTCTTTGTGGGCAGAAAAAGGCACCAATGCAGGCAGGAGCCCAGTACAAAAGGGCAGCCTGCAGCGCCGGGAGAAACAGAACGAGTGAATGAGAGTGAGTGAGCTCAACAGAGCTCTGTCAGGACTGCTGCGGATTTCTTTGTGGGCAGAAAAAGACGCCAATGCAGGCAGGAGCCCAGTACAAAAGGGCAGCCTGCAGCGCCAGGAGAAACAGAATGGAGCGAGTGAGAGAGGGGAGTGAGTGAGCTCAGCGGACTCTGTCGGGACTGCTGCAGATGTCTTTGTGGGCAGAAAATAGGGCGTAATGCAGGCAGGGCCCAGTACAAAGGGCAGGCTGCAGTGCCAGGAGAAACAGAACAAGCGAGTGAGAGAGGGTGAGTGAGTGAGCTCAACAGAGCTCTGCCGGGACTTTAGAGTTGCCCACCTTCCCATCCAGCGTCCTCTGTGGTCCTATATTACAGCAGGGTCTCTGGGGTGGAGACAAAGCAATGATTGGATACTTTGAGGATTGTTGTAATAATACAGATTTATTGGTTCTGTTTATTTCTGTAACTGAGCTAAGTACTGAGCTATACTCTAATGATTGCTGAAATAATACATATTTGTTCTGTTTATTTCTCTAACTGAGCAGAGTAATATTTGGAGTGCAATAGGATTTCTAACTGGGCTAAGTGAAACTATATGAGAGCTGAGAACAAAAAATATGGTAGCGGAGGGGTCAAAAATGGACAAGGAGGCTTTAGGATTGCTACAGTAATGCTGTATCTAATGGATGAGATTTGAGACTGAATTACCCCGGTCGGCAAGGGGCCAGTAGGGGAACTAGTGTGGGGGGCGGGACAGGAATTTGAGTAAATAGGGGCCTAACAGTTGTAGTAGGGTACAGAACCTGGGAGTAAGAGCCCGTAACATAAGATGGGAGCCAAAATGGGGCAGGTGCCACATGTCAATAGGGCAGGCATCTTTGGAAGGGTGGTGGGGTGTACAAGGTGTGGGTCCACCATGATCCTGGACTGGGCTTGGAAGATGGGGGGATGTATGGTCTGTAGACGACTGACTAGTTTGAGGGAGGAACTGTGGAGGTTAGGGAGGAGTCTAAGTGGCAGGGCAGATGAGTATGGTAGGCATCCTGGCTGGGGGAGGATAGGGAATGGAAAGGGGGGATGGAGGAAGAACAACTAGGGACTGAAACCAACCCCAGTATCAGAGACACTAGCAGAAAAGAGAGGAGAGGAGGGGTGCCTGAGGGCAGGGAGCCTCCTGTTGGGGAGGAAGAGACCACGAGGTACAGGGGGAAGCAGATGGCTCTTGGTGAGGTGGGACCAGAGGGCACAGGAGGAGAACAAGTAGGAGGGGGAACTGATAGGGGAAGAGATGTAGAAGGTGTATCGACTAGAATAGATTTGAGCCTCTGCTATGGGGGGAGCAGGAACATACTGAGGGGGAGGACAAGTAGGGCATGAGAGGGATGGCAACAGCTAGGGAGAAGAGATAGCAAGGACGAAAGGGTAGAAGGGGGCTAATAAGGAAGGAGGAGGTGGTGACTGGAGGAGAGAAGGCTACGGGAAGGGGAAGGATGGGAGGGGCATCACTATCGGGGTAGAAGGGAATGGCGGCTCTAAATCGACAACAGCAGGGATAGGAGAGGGGTTGGAAATCAGCAGGGGAGGGGAGGTCAACATGGGAAGCCCAGTAGGAAGTAGTCAGGCTGGGAAGGGGTTCAAGAGGGATGGGAGGAATAAGGCAGAGAAAAGGGGTGAGGTGGAAGTAGGGGGTACAGATACAGAAGTCACAGAGGGTGCAGCTGGCAGGGGTAAGGGACATGGAAGAACGAATACTGGGGTGGTGGAAGGGCATTAGAAGGAAAGGGGCTAAGGGACAGGGGGGCACTCGTCCTAGGGGATTCTATACTGAAAGGGGTGAGATGGGGCAGAAGGGGGGTAAGGCACAGCCATATTTGGGTTGAAGCTATCCCCAGGTTGACTGCAGGAGGGGCAGGGCAGGCACTGCTCAAGTGTGCAGCGAGGGGGAGGAAGAAACCTCATTTACTGTTACATGTCAGTGCAAATGACTTGGCGGGGGAGACTGGGGAAGTAGTGAGTGGGAGGTTCGAGTAGTTGGCCAGGCAGTGTGAGGGGGTGGGGGAGTCAGTGGCATTCTTGGAGGTACTCCCAGTGCCATGTGCAAGCATGGGGAGGAAGGGTAGGATTGAGGAGTTCAACGAGTGGCTGAGGGATTGGTGCCACACCAAAAATTATGGGTTAGTGACTAACTGGGCCAGGATCTGGGGAAATAGTGACTTGTATGTGGGGGACAGGGTACACTTGAGCAGGAAGGGAAGATGAGGGGAGTATTAAAGGCAGGATTAGAGGGGTATATCTCTACTAAGGTGGATTTAAACTAGTGGGGGGGGTGGCCAAAAGACTGAGGTTAGTAGAAAGGTCTGGACAGGGGAACCTACTGAGCTCACCCCCCTAGATATAGGTAAAGGCGGAGGCATAGTAACCCTGGGAGGGGCAGACAGAGTGGTCTGAGTGTAATACAGAAGGCACCACCACCCAGTAGATAAGGAGGAGAAAGGTCCCAGCTTACTACCGGGAGGAGGGACATAGGGCCAAGGAGGAGAGTGGAGGAGAAGGAGGGGTATGGGTGGAAGGTGGTCTCTCAATGCAAATAGCCTGGGGAACAAAATTGCATGAGCTCAGGTGCCCTTCAGAGGGGAACGTGGACATTGCTGCAGTGACAGAGACTTGGGCCACAGAGTACCATGATTGGGGCTTGGCAACCTGAATACAGGATATACAACAGGACCGGGGTTGGGGGGTTGCACTCTATGTGGAGGGATCAGGCACTAACGATGGACGAGGAGAAGAGGAGGACCAGAGACGCTTTGGGTGCAGCTCCGGACCCAAGGGTAGAAAGCTGAGGCTGGGAATTGTGTACAGACCACCAACCTAATCCAGGGAACTGGATGGGGAGTTGGCAGAGCAGATAAGGAGGGTGTGTAGAAGGGGGATTGTGGTTATAGTGGGGGGTTTTAACCTACCACGAGTTGACTGGAGCACCTCGGCCACTAGCAGTACCAGGAAGCAGGTGCTCCTTGATGCATTCCAGGATGGCCTTCTGACGCAATTGGTAAGTGGGCCTACAAGGCTTGGTAGCACGCTGGACCTAGTACTGGCAAATGGGGAGGTGGTGCGGGAGGTAAGGGTGGAGGACCCACTAACAGGTAGCGACCACCAAACAGTGTGGCTCGTTGTCACGCTGGGCAGGGAGACAGGAGGCACGGGCACTAAGGTGGTGGACTTTATTAGGGTGGACTTTGGGGGGATGGGAGCAATACTGCAAGGGAGACTCCAGGATATAAGGCTGGGGGTGGATGCAGAACAAAAGTGGAGAGTCATAAAGACTGTGCTAACAGAGGCCACAGTAGCCTGCAGCAGGACCAGGAGTGAGTAAGAAGAGCAGAGGCAAGAAACCATGCTGGCTGAACAAGGAAGTGCTGCAAGGGGTGAGGGAAAAGATGGCTGTATACTGGAAGCACAGGAGAACAGGGAAGGGAGAGGATAAGGAGGCTTTTGGGAGTTGGTCAAGGGAGGTTGCCAGGAGGGTGAAAAAAGCTAAGGCCTCCAAGTAATTAAGTTCCGCACAGGGCATAAAGGAGGGGGAAAGGACTTTTTTAGGTATGTCAGGGAAAAGAGGAAGTGCAAGGAACATATTGTGAGGATAAAGCGGAAGGGGTTGGGTGGAAAGGGGAGAAGCAAGTGGAAATTCTAAATGAGTACTTCTGCTCTGTTTTCACTACCAGAGTGGGCTGGGGGTGGGGGAAGGGGGGGTGACAACAAAGTGATCACAAGAAGTAGGGTGCTAGAGGGGCTGAGGGCAGTAAGGGTGGACAAGGCACCAAGTCCAGATGGCATCCACCCCAGGGTGCTGAGGGAGATGGCGGAGCAGTTGGCCGAGCCACTGGCAGATCTGTTCAGCACCTCCCTAGAAATGGGGTGTGTGCCCCAGGACTGGAGGTTGGCCCATGTGGTGCCCATACACAAGACTGGGCCTAGGGAGGAGCCAGGAAATTATCAGCCGGCAAGTCTCAAGTCCATAGTGGGTAAGCTTATGGAGGCAATACTGAAGGAGAGGCTGGTGGCATTCCTAGACAGTAATGGCCTCCAAGATGGGCGGCAACATGGGTTTGTCTCAGGGAGGTCTTGTCAAGCCAACCTAATAGAGTATTGTGACTGGGTGACAAGGAGTTGGACAGGGGCCATGCGGCATGTCCTGTACTCTGACTTCAGTAAGGCTTTGCTACAGTGCCTCATGGGAGACTGTGAAGTCTGACAGCAGTGGGGTGGAAAAACTGACTAAATGGATAGAGAACTGGTTACAGGGAAGGATGCAGAGAGTGGTGATGGTGGGGGAGTTCTCGGCACCCAGAGCTGTGACAAGCGGGGTGCCACAGGGGTCAGTGCTGGGCCCAGTGCTATTTGGGCTCTTTATGTCTGATATAGCACACAGAGTGGGGAGCAGGGTTAGTCTGTTCGCACATTATAACAAATTGGGGGTGGTGGTGGATGAAGAGGATGGATGGGAAAAACTACAGAGAGACCTAACCAAACTAGAGACATGGTCGGTGGAGTGACAGCTACGATTCAATGCAAAGAAGTGTAAGGTGATGCACTTCAGAGCTAAGAACCAGAAGAGAGACTATTGGTTGGGGATCAGAGAGGAGGAGAAGGACCTAGGGGTGTTGGTAACTGGGAGCATAAACAACTCAGCCCACTGCACAAGAGCAGCAGCGAAGGCAAACAGGATGCTGGGGTGCATCGTAAGGGGGTTCTCATTCAGACACAGGGATGTGATCCTACCTCTCTACAGATCATTGATCAGACCACACCTAGAGTACTATGTGCAATACTGGAGGCCATACATGAGGAGAGATATAAAGCTACATGAGGGGGTGCAAAGGAGGGCAACAAAAATGTTAAAGGGGATGGAAGGAAAGGAATATGAAGTTAGGCTGAAGGAGCTGAACATGTACACAGTGGAGGAGAGGAGGGATGAGGGGATATGATTGAAGTGTTTAAATACCTGAGGGGGTAAATAAATCTAGCACCGAAGTGGTGTTTAAACTGAGGAGTGGAGGAGGGACGAGGGGGCACGGACTAAGGTTGAAAGGGAGGCGTTTCAAGAGGGAAATGAGGAGGCACTACTCCTCTGAGAGGGTAGTGTCTAGTTGGAATGCGCTGCCAGAGGTGGTGGTAACATGTAGGACAGTCAATAGCTTTAAGGAAGAGTGGGATAAAGCAAGAGGAAGAGTCAGGGGCAGGGACTGGGACAAGCGGCGAAGGAGGCTGGGGCAGCTGCAATCTAGGGTGCTAGCTGCATACTCGGGCAGATTTACATAGACCGATTGGTGTGTTCTGCTGGCAGATTTGTATGTTCATATGTTCGTATGTATGTTCATATGTAAAATCACAGTGACTCTGTTCATGAGCAGAGGTCCTTAAATGCCTATGTTGAAAATTTGGTGACAAATGTCCATAAAATGACTGTGTTACAAGCGTGCATGATGCAGTTTCCACGCACCCTTGTA
Organism: Neoceratodus forsteri; assembly: GCA_016271365.2. NCBI lineage: Eukaryota > Metazoa > Chordata > Ceratodontiformes > Ceratodontidae > Neoceratodus > Neoceratodus forsteri. Next base: position 1,475,550,363 of record CM057453.1, on the reverse strand, counting down.
ACTTCACAAATCTGTAGTATTTTCACTCCAGATTTTCAACATTGGCATTTTTTCAGACCTCCTTATGAACAGTACAGCTGTCATTTTTCACATCCTGCCCAAAATATGCATTTACACATCTGGTGCAGAATACCACAGTTGCTGTGGGAAATCAATGTTCGGGACAGATTAAGGAAATCATAGTGACAGTGTTCATGAGCAGAGGTCACAAAATGCCTATGTTGAAAATGTGGTGAAATAATTCCACTAAATGACTGTGTTACGCACATGCGTTGCACAGCTTCCATGTATGCTTGGAAGTTTGAGCATTTTTAATACTTTCATTACAGATTTTCAACATTGCCATCTCTTCACACCTACCTATGAATGGTACAGCTGTCATTCTTCACATCCTGCCCGATCTGTGTTTTCGTACATCTGGCGCACAGTGGCACAGTCGCTGTGGAAACTCAAATTTCGGGACACATTGACAAAATCACAGTGCCACTGTTCATGAGAGGAGGTCCCAAATGCTTTCATGAGGTGGGGGCCACAAAATGCCCATATTGAAAATTTGTACTTCAAATACCAACACATGCCCAGGGTGTTACGGTTTCTAACCATAACGTCCCACCCTGTACAGACTGACAGGCATCAGGGGTGTGCCTTTGGTTGCCTACTGTAATGCTTATGCCATTCCAACCCCACCCCCCCCAGCAGCCACTGACAAGCATCGAGCTGTGCCTTGGACTCTTTGGCCCCACAGTTTACCCCATTCTATATTGCACCCATTTCAGCGTATGTCCTTATGGAGTGGGGTGACTGTAAAGCCGCACACCCTAAGGCACACCTCAACACTTGTCAGTGTCTGCAGGATAGGGTGAGGTGAAATGGCATGAACGTTATGGGCAACAACCCAAACGCATGCCCCAATGCCTGTCCATCTCTGCAGTGTGGAGGTGGGGTTGGAGTAAAGTTCAATACTTCACTGCCATTCCTACTCTGCATCTGTCTTACTCCTGCAGTTCCAATGCTAATACCAGCAAGCAAACATTCGGCATTGACAAATGCTTGTTCTCAACTCTGCCACATATGCTCCCACAGTCTCTCCAGTTTGTCTATTTCTAGAATTACATTTGAACCTTTGTACAATTTCACTGGGTTTTGGGTTAAAGTGATTTTTCAACAATTTAATAAATCTTCATATGATTTGTCACCAGGCTTTTCAGGGCTCAACAAATTTCTCATTAAGCTATAGGTTTGTGCACCAACCCCACTTAGTAAAATGGCTCTTTTTTTACTAGCCTCTGTGATATCATTTGCAATAAAGAAATGTGACAAGATTTCACAGTATCCCTCCCAGGTTTTAATTTGAGGATTAAAAGAAGCCACAGTTCCTACCATGCCAGCCATTTTCTCTTTGAATGTAGACAGCCCCCGGAGACAGCCACTTACTGTATGCATAGCTCCCACTACTTTCTTTACTTTCACTCTCTGTATAATTTTCTTTTGCTCACTCTGGTCGAAAACGTCCTCTTTTTTTTTATCCTTGTCGCCAAATAATATGTTGTATCCTGAAAAACCAAGCAAGCTACACAGGGAACTTCTTTAGGAACTGCATAGCTTTATTACATGCTTCTAATAAGGCAGCCTTCTTCTGAATACAGAGAGATAAAGGTACATGAGCCAGACCTGGCTCGGCTTGACTAGCCTCGATTTCCGACTTACGAGCCGAGCCGAGTATTTTCATGTTGCTGGCTGAAAACTCTGTCCCAGTGTTCCTCGTGGCACTGGAGCTACTGCGCATGCACGAGGGAGGGGACAACGACGATGATGGATGGACGTCATTCAGTAGTCAGAGAGAGCGGGATTACTGCTGTGTGCGTGCCACCATGAGTGCCATCATCTTCTCATCTGTGAGTTAAAAATTTCTCCATCTGTCTGTTGTCCCCTCATCCCAACCGTGACTTCTGCAGTGCAGACTGCAGAGATTGTGTTTTTTTTTTCCCCACCCCTAGTGACAGTGTGCCCTACGTGGTGACTGTCGGATCGGTTTTGGAGCTCTCAAGGTGCAAAACAGGTCCCAAGATCAGCAGAACATGGAGTCAGAGAAGAACAGAAGTAAAGTAAGTGGTGTGGGATGAGCACTGGCAGTCGACTCAGAGTCAGAGCGGACGGCAGGTGCCTTTTTTCCTGGTGGGGTCCTTTCTTGCTTTCTCCCTCTGTCTGCTGCACTGTAGTCCTGCTGCAAAGCAAAGACTCATCCTCCAAGCTCCACAGTCCGTACACTTCAGCATCAGCAGCTGGGGGGGAGTCTAGGACTTGATTGTTGATTCTAAGGATGAGAGAGAGCCCACAGTAGGGGCCTGGCTGGCTTCAGCCAGGGAGTCGGAGTAAGTGTCTGTCATCCGGAGGACTAGGAGTTTGAGCATGACCAACCTGGAGTGGCACCAGGTGAGGGTCAACTTAATCAGGGCTGTGGGCAGGTCAGCTGGTAATGACTGGTGGCTGGGCTGGGCGGGTGCTGCTGCTGCAGGGGAGGGAACCAGCCAGGGAGTGGTTGGAGTTTGCTGGATGTCAGGACTAGGATAAGGTAAGGAGGGTTGAGCCAGGCAGCCAGCATGTTATTCCATGATAGTAGTGGGTAGTCTGTTCCAAAAATGGAAATAAAAGGGTACTTAAAATCAGCTATTACTCGTATAACGTTAGAATTTAGATTGCTTCGCTATTGCTGTCTGTGTAATTTGTTGTTTACCACCTCTGGTGTGACAGGTCATTAACATTAATGTAGAAACATTTGCTGTTAGCTAGCGACCTAGGCCTTACACACAGAGAAAAAACTAGAGGGAATTGGATGTGAGTGTCCATAGAATCTGTCCTATAAAAGGGCACAACTTTCTGAGAATTTTGCTCTGCTGTTCCTTTAATCAGCATCAAGATTGTTGAGCTCAGTTATTTATTATTATACAATGGCAAGAAAATTTCCTGGACTCTGATTGGTCAGTATGTTCAGAAACAAAGATATATTGCCACAGTAAAAATCTACTAAAAACATTTTTAAATGTTTTTTTTTTTTGTATAACAATGAGCCATTGTATAATAGCAATAATGCACTCCAGGGTGTGGATTGTGCTGGGATAACCTCACTTCTGGGACATTGAACGCACTCAGCCTGCGGCCTTATGCCCAACCACCCAGGTGTGAGGTTATCCCAGCACAACCCACACCCTGGAGTGCATTATTGCTTAATTGTTATGTAGCCCAAAGAACACAGCACTGTTTTCCACTGAGTGCTGCAGATTAACAGCATACTATATGAATTATTTAAAACTGCCTAATGTGCATAAAAACAGCAGCACAGGACTGGTCGAATGCCCCTGTAGATGAGGTCAGTGCTGGTGGAGAGGAAAGATCAGTAGGTTGGGTTAAAAACCTTTTTTTATTTTCGCCCATTATAATTTTGCTAGACTTGATTCATAGCTCAGCATGTTACATCAGACTAGGCTCCCTGGTGTTTCATTATCAGTGTGTTAATTACATCACCCAGTATCCTTGCCAACTTCCCTCTTCAGGGGTCTGAAACATGCAGTACTAGCAGAAAGCATGGTGTTCAGGCTGCCTGAGACGTAGGAGGCAGTATAGCACACTGGGTTAAGACTCTGAGCCGCAGATCTAGAGACCTGGGTTTGAATCCCACAGCCACCTAGGTGCATACTGAGTGAGCAAGTCAGTTAACTTCTTTGTGCTCCCAGGTCACATCTGGAAACAAGCTTTAGCTTATTGTGCTTCTCCTGGTTAAACAATGTTCCCTTCCCTTAAATAGCTGTGGTCCACATTGCCACTAGGAACAAGTTTGCTTTCATAGATGAACTGTCTCCTTGTACTGGTTGTCTCCTTGTCCCCACATGCCCCCCCATCACGAGTAAAGTCCGCAGGAGTGTCCTTAAGAAGCAGGAATTATGAAGAGGTGAGCCCCAGTTGTCTGGATGTACTAAGAGATTGGATTGTGGCAATGGGAGAGAGTAGACGACCACATGTTGGGAGCGACCAGGTCTCCTGCAACCCCACTAATCAGAGGCATCTGTTCTAAGTAAGTGTGATGCACTGCTAAACCATGCACTGCAGCAGCAGAAGTGAGTGCCAGTTTTTGAGATCAAGCAGGTGAGGGTAACCACTGCTATAGTCCAAGTTAACAAAGTTCAGATCTCGCAACAACAGATCGTTAGAGCATTACAAGTCCTCACTTTGGCTCACATGTTATTTGAAGGTACCCCTTTTTTGTTAATTCTTCTGTGCCTGTTTTCATTTGTATTTTTTTAGGGTGCACAGTGTGACTGCAATCAATCCGAGGTAGGGACATCACAGTACACAAGTATGTGAAAGAGACACAGAGCACCATTGGTTTAGAAATGCTTAGAATTGCCAGCTGCTGCAGCATTTCATTCCTGTCCTACATGTAGGACAGGTTTAACTGTTTATGTGAGAAGGGAAGAGAAGGCAGTAATGAGATTATTCTTTGTGGCGTGGGTGGTCCACTAATGCTTGCTCAGTCTCCCCAATGTGCATAGGCTGCCATCAGGTCAGTTGATGCCAGGACAAACTGTTGGTTTCTGAACTGATTAGATTTATATTAGCCAGCAGTTCAAATAAACTCTAGCCAGAGCCGATAGGGCTGTGAGGAGCTACCAAATGACCAAAGTTATTTTCTTGTTGGTGCCATATAGCGCTGTTTAGTCACAATCATCATGCTGCTGCTGTGTGTGTGTGTGTGTGTGTGTGTGTGTGCGTGCGCACTCGCGTGTGCACGTGTGTGTGTATCTGTGCGCCCATAGGAATCAGATAGCTAACATAGGCTGTAAATTGCACTGTCTGTAATCTGACACTGCAGTCTGAGGTTCAGAAGTTCAGTGAACTCCAGACAATTTATAATGAGTTAACCCCTAGGTTGCTGAAAGAAATAGAATAAATCTATTAGACTGAGCTGGACAGATGATAGAAACAGCAGTTTAAAACGTTTTTGTTTTTTTTTGTTAATATCCTGAGAAGTTCTGAGGTAAAATACAGTAACACCCTCCTCCTTTCAGATGCCTTTAACACAGAGCAGCAAATAGCAAAATTCAGAGGGGGGTGCACTATTTTGCAGCTGTGGAGGAATACTTCTAAATGTCTAAAAAGGGAGTTCCAAGATCAACTGTTTTAGAGCTACAATCCCAATAGTGCTGTAGGCTCTGCCCACAGCCCTAAAAAATCCATGATCTGCACACTGGCTACACACTCTAGCTGCAGAAGAGTGAATGGCTGTGCTCTACTGTTAATTGCTGTGCCTGCTGCTTTGTCTAGTCCAGCAAACAGCAATAACTTGTCCTCCACCAAGAGTCCTCGCTCCATACTGTAGTGTCTGTGCGTACTCACTGTTGGTCTGTTTTTCCTGTCCCCCTCTGTCTACCAGGCTGCCTGCTCTGCCAGGTCTGCGTCTGCCCTTGGAATTGTTTGCTTTTGCTGCACTGTTTTGACTTGCCTTGCTATGCTGTTTTCTCTCGCCTCTCTCACATTGAGTTTTTTTTTTATAATAGGATCACCTGTATATAAAAACAAATTGTGAATTGTTGTGAGTTTGTGACTGGCCGGGGGGGGTGGGGTTGAAGCTGATGACCATTTCAGGTCACTGGTCGGACTCTGCTCATGGTGATGTAATGCATCAGTTATTACAAGTAAAATTTCTGTAGTGTGACTCAGTAAAAACCGATGAGGCTGGGTGGGGGCAGGAAGGAATTAAGTGAAACCTTGGATTGGTGATTGTTTAGGCCAAAAAAGTCATCATATACTTTTTTATATGAGAAATATATTGTGGACATCCTAGAATGCGTCTTAAGTGAGTTGTTTTGTCTCAGATATTTATAAAACAGATTTTTTTAATTAGAAGTATTTTCTGAAATACAGTATGCAAAATACATTGTAGAAATTTATTGTAGTATAAAATTCTTATAAAAAAAACAGGTCAGTTTTTGAATTTCTGATAACCTTTGGCTCAGTTCGTGATTGGCCCTAAGAACCAAGCCAGAGCTTTGGCTCAGCTCTGGCTCGGCTCTTCTTCGAAAAATCAAGGCTTGCCCAGCTTTACGGGGGGGGGGGGGAGAGATTCTGGATCTTTCTAACAACAACACTACTACTGCTCAAGAGCTATATTCTCTTACAGTTTGTAAAGTCCAATGCTACCCTCTAGTGGTGCCTTATAATACTACACTACAGTGGCATTCAGTATATATCAGATATATAACCTGTTCAGGCCATTTCACCATCATCAGGGGATTTTCTCCCTCGGTGCCTTCATCCTCCCCTAGGTGTGAGCGATGCTCTTCAGCCTCAGCATTGCAGCATACCCCTGCAGAAGGAGGCAAGCTCCATGGCCCAGCTACCCACTATAGGCCAGAACCTGCTACCAGCCCTTTGCAGCGAAAGCACACTGCCTTCTTTCAGCTCCTACAGTCTGGCCTGCCTGCCGACGTTGCAACTGTAGTCCACTCCCGAACTCTTGTTGTCTGCACAGTGTTGCTTCTGGGCCGTGGGGGCAGCCTCAAAGATACTATAAATCACTAGGGGGGATTCAACCAATCAGCACACAGAGCTACTGTACCTCTCATCCTGTGTACAGTATGCTCTCATGCGGAAGCACTAGGAGGGAGTGTACCACTTCAATGCCACGGGGGAGGACAGTACAATAAGATAATTAAAAAAAAAAACTAAACAAACTAAACTCAAGTGTTAGGGCTTAGGAGGGATGTCTCTTATGGTATAACATGCTCCTCTCCTTGGGTTTGGGCTGAAAGAACCATTCAGTTTCGCAGTGCTCTCACCCAGATCTCAGGCTCTGAGTCTCTTATACCTCCGAGGCCTCTTATGATGTCGTACTACTGAATGCCAGCTAAATGAGTTGTGTATATGGTAGAATAACCGTACCTGATCCAAGCCAGTATGCATGCTTGGTTTGGGTTACATAAAATCTTTGAATAAAGAATTAGAAAAGCAGAAAGCTGGCACAGTGCAGGGACTAAGTCTTCCTTTGTTCCTCGTTCCTGACAGGATGATATACCCCTGCGAAGAGGCAGAAAAACAACAAAGAAGAAGGAAGAGGATGTGGACATTGACCTGGATGACCCTGAAATTAACCACTTCCACTTCCCCTTCCATGAGCTGATGGTGTGGGCTGTGCTCATGAAGAGGCAGAAGATGGCACTTTTCTTCTGGCAGCACGGCGAGGAGGCCATGGCCAAGGCCCTGGTGGCCTGTAAACTCTGTAAGGCAATGGCCCACGAGGCATCTGAGAATGACATGGTGGATGACATATCGCAGGAGCTGAACCATAACTCCAGGTGACTTTCTGTTTGTATTCCTGCACAGGGCTTCCTGGTCACAAAAACAAAAAAAAGGCTCAGATGGTATAATTGGACAACTGTTCTTGCTGTTTTGTATTTTTCACTTACAGAAAGGATAAACATGAGAAGGAAACACTTGTCTGGGGAGAACTGTAGCAGTGGGATAATATTCATGAGCAAAGCCCCTACACCTACTGACACATACTTAGCTAACTCATAGCTAACTCATAGCCATATACCGCCTAGCTTGGTGGGAGCCTTTTTTGAGGGCCTGCATGTAGATTGGTTTTGTTTGCCAAACTTGGATCCTGACAACCAGGGTATAGGGGGAACCTGAGGTACACAGTTCCGGGAGTGAAATTAGAAGCCTGACTCAGTTTCAGGAGGAAAAAGGGGAAGGACTGCCCCTGTGTAAAATGTGCCCCCTGAAAAGCATAAAACTGAATAAATAAAATGTACACGAGTCATATAATAAGGAAATGTGTCCCTAGACACTTGTCAGTCATCTGCAGTACTATATCAAAGGTAGTGGGTCCCCCCACTAAAATATGTTTCCAGTTCCAATGTGGCTCACAACCAATATTAAATAAACATGTTGATGTTATTAACACTACTAGAGAAGCAAATATAACAGCAAAACATGGGATTCTACTCACAAAAGCCTTAACACTCACAGCGTGCATGTTTAGGTACATGGGTCAGGTGTCTATAAGTAAGGCTGTACAAAGCAAGGGTCCACGCTAGTTGGCTAGCAGATAGCTAGGACCTGTGTTGGGTAACTGAGTAGCATCATAGAACGTTTACACTTACATCAGGTTTTATTTACCTTCTGTTTTGTTCACCTGAACCCTTCCTGTGGTGCTGATCCTGCACCCCACCATGCCTCTCAATCTCCAATCACCAAAGCCCCAACCTGCCCATGAACTCTGTGACTTACCACCCATGACAGCACAAAACAGTGTCTTCTATCTTTGTCCCTTTCAATGACATGCTCTTGCTCGGTCAAAAGTGCATGCGTGTCTACATAGGGCGGACCTGACCCATCTAACTCATCTCTATCTGCAGCTACTTTTGACTAAATTACAATATGCATGATTATTATTTGAGAATGTAGTTTTCTTTATGTGTATACAGTATTTTTTTCTGACTATGAATAATTTTGTTTGATACAAATTCTTTTTCCTAGTGAAAAGTAAATTTAGTTAATTAGTAGTGGTTCAGTCATTATTTTGGACAGAAAATGAATCACTTTTGGGGTCAGTATACTGTGATCAAGCCCTCCACCCCCATCCAACTCATCCACATATGCTACCACCCATGATTGCTGATGTTAGCATGTAATGTGTTGAGCAACCCCTGACCTGGCCACAGGGGTTGCTGCAAGGATGGCATGCTGCCCTCCCCACTCCCTGAGAGGGAGAGCACTGCTTTGGGCAGCACTTCCACCTCTGGGCACTGGCATGTGCTAATCTACACTCTCAGAGTGAACTTGGATTGCCTTCATGGTAGCATGATGCACTGTCACTGGGCTAGCTGGCAGTCCTGACTGCTGCAAGGTTGCATGAGTAAGTTGCATTCAAAGGTCAAAGCCATGACCTTCCACTACAAAGGAATGTGCAACATGTTAACCACTACAGGACAGAGCAAAAGGAAAAAAAGTATATTAATATAATAAAATGCAGTGATATCCAGTAATACGAGACAGTACATTAATATTATAAAATGCAGTAATATACAATAATATGAGACATTACTTTAATATAGTAAAATGTAGTAATATACAGTATGCGAGATAGTACTTTAATCTAGCAAAATGTAGTAATATACAGTAATATGAGATAGTACTAATACTGTGGCTTGCCCTATAAGGATGGATTCCCTTTTATACTACTGCAGTCCTGAGCACAAATCCCAGCGCTGGTGGTTAGGTTTAACCCAACACTGAAAGAAGTTTCTTTATGCCAGCTGCTTTTAGAAAAGTTTCCTGGGTGGGGGGGGGTAAGAAAACCTGTGAGCAATTGAAACACAACTGACCTTCCATTCGCATGACTGACTTCTAACCTACTTTAATAGGATGCTGCTGTTAGGGAGTTGATAGTGATGTCACAGACAGGACTCATAGAGAAAAATAAGAAAGAAGGGAATAAAACTGCACATTTCTAACAGAGATGTCTGTCTCTTCTAGTGTGCCAATTAGGCTTGCGTCAGTCCTCCCACAGGTTAGTTAGTGTGTCAAGGACCTAATGTGCATCCAGGACTCATTGAGCACAGTTGATTAATGCTGTGCGACTTCCTGTTTCATGGTGGCACTATGTCCAGCGTAGACATTCACAGGTTTAGCCATTCAGAGATGAGCACAGTTGTAAATTGCATGGTTGTACAAATACTGTGTTTCACCGAATAGAAGCCACCCTCAAATACAAGCCACAGGTCATAATGAATACTTTTAATAAAAGCTTCCCTCAAATAGAAGCCACAGCTTCTAATCAGGGTTGAAGTCCTATCAGATAAAGTTCTGTAGGTGGGGCTGTTTATGATTTTTGTCTCTGTAAATATGATTGTTATGATTTTCCTTTTTAAAATGTTTGATCTTAGCGCATGTTTGTTGTGATTATTTTACTGTGAAGTAGACCAGTATATATTTCATCATATTCAAGATGCATAATATTTTTCACACTTAAAATAGGATTTTGCAATACAAGCTGCCCTTAAATACAAGTTGCAGGTCAAAATAAAAAAAATTCTAATAGAAGCCGCAGCTTCTATTCCATGAGTTATGGTATACAAAGCAACAAATGGGTCCCCAGCAGGTGATATAAATCAGCTTTCAGTTGCAAGTCCATGAGTCCCCAGAATTGATGTTTGTCCTATGAGCTGTGGCGAAACACTCTAAACTTTGTTGGACACCATGAAGCGGTGGGGAGGGGGTCAGCAAAAGGTTATATATTAACCACTGCTCTCCAACGATACTGTCCATTCCTTTGAGGAATAGTCTGAGCAAGACTGCTGCCAACTAATATTGTACATATGTTTGCTTTACATCAAAACATAAATACTGACACAACACTTGTCATATTGATGACTTTCAAAAGGAAATGGTTTGTTACTTTTCATCTTGAATATCAAAAGTTGAACTTGATGATTTTTGTCAAAAATACAACTTCCCTGAATGTACTCTGGAAAGTTAAGTTTAAACTAGGCAGGAACCCACCAAAACTCCATTCACCACCTCTTAAAACAATTGTATCATAGTTCCACCACCTCTGTCATCTTTCTCCATTGACTACTATAGGAGAGTTTCACCACCTAGAATTCTAGATGCGAGGGTCCTCCAGCTAAACATTTCCAATTTAACCACCAGAAAGTTTGTATAGAACCTCCTAGCCAAGGCCATAATGATGCTGCAACACCAAATCTGTAGTATAGTTAAAAAAGCCACAGCTTCTAGATACAGATTTCTGACCAGAGGCAAGGGCACATGATATAAGCAAGGAAGCCAGAGAGTGAATTCCCCATAAGATGTAGAGAAAGCAGAGGAACCACAGCTTAGAATGGCAAGGTAAAATGTGATGGCTTTCCTGACCGATGAGGTGGTCACTTTGTCGCAGTGATCAGGCTTGAACATACTTCAACTGAAAGATGAGACCAAGAACCCGAATTTTGGCTAATGTGTGGCATGATATTCTGGGGGTTGGAGAAAGGCTGACATTGTCCCTCTACATAAAAGCAGCAGCTGGGCGAAGGCTAGCAGCTATAGGCTGGTCACTCTTACTTTAGTGGTGGGGAAAGTAATGGAAACCGTGTTAAAGGAAATTTTAATAGAGCATCTAGAATCCAGTGAGCTACAAATGCAGCATGGATTCACTGGGGGAGGGTCATGCACAATGAATCTGGTAGATTTCTTTGACTGAGTGACCAGGGAAAAAGATCATGGAAAGGCAGTGAACATGGCCTGTGTGGACTTTGGCAAGGCCTTTGACACTGTGCCGCACAAGAGTCTGATTCAGAAGTTGATCAGCCTAGGAGTGGGATCCAAAGTGGTAAATTGGGTTAGGAGGAAGTTAACGGCACTCACTCTAAGGATGGAAGAGTAACCAGTGGGGTACCACAGGGCTCAGTATTGAGACCAGTCCTCATCAAGATCTTCATAGGGGACATTACAGAAGAATTGGAAGAGAAGGTATGCCTTTTTGGAGATGACACCAAAATTTGCAATAGGGTGGACACTCAGGACAGAGTGGAGAAGATGTGCAGGGATCTTGGGACACTTGAGGAGTGGTCAATACATGACAGTTGTGGTTCAATGCCAAAACATACAAAGTCATGCACCTTAGGGATAGGAACCCTGGTACTAAGTGTAGGATAGGGGCGTAGTGACAGTCACTAAACAGGAGAAGGACCTTGGAGTTATCATATCTGAGGATCTCAAGGTGGCAGAGCAGTGTGAAAAGGCAGTAGGAAGGGCTAGTGTGATGCTGGAGTGCATTGGGAGGGGTTTCTACAGCAGGAGGAGGGAGGTGGTGTTGCTGCTGTATCACTCACTGGTGCAGTCCTGCTTGGAGTACTGTGTCCAGTTTTGGAGCCAACATCTTAGAAAGGAGATAGACAGGGTGAAATCAGTCCAAAGGAGGGTAACTAAAATGGTGCAGGGTTTGTATGAGAACCCTACAAGGAGAGACTGAGGGACCTCAACATGTACACCCTATAACAGAGGAGAGTGAGATGGGACATGATGGAGACATGCAAGTACTTCACAAAAGTGAACAGGGTGCTGGTGGGGAATCTCTTTCAAATGAAAATGAGCACAAGGACCGGGGTATGTGATGAAGCTGAGGAGGGAGTTCAAGAGAGATATGAGGACATTTTTCTTCACTGAAATGGTAGTAGACACCTGGAACAGACTGCTAGCAAATGTGGCAGAGGCTAGAGCTGTGGGTGGCTTCCAGCATGCATTGGATAAACATAGCAGTATATATTAGAAAAGAGGCAGGGAGGTGGGAGGGTCACCGAAGATAAGTTGGGATCTCTAGAGGCACAGCAGGAAGGGAACATCTGGGCAGACTGGGTGGGCCAAGCAGTCCTTTTCTCCAGGCAAATTCCAAGTTTTTATGTTGCTCCAGATTTGTGACTACATGAAGCAGCTTTAGCTTTACCCTAACTTCGGCCCTGTCTTTCAAGGTGAAGAAAATTGTCACACACAGATGTTTTAAGCGAGGGTACTGAACTTAAGGAAATGCCAGTGCTGTATTACACAATCATTTAAACTCAGGGAACACCACAGTACATCACACACTCACCAAGGCTCAGGGAATAGCTGATGCACACCTTTGTAGACAAACTGTGGTTAAGCTGTCCCTCGTGTTCAGTGCCACACCTCTTCCTCACCCCGTCCCATGTAAAGTAGTCCTTGGCATCCTCTCCCATATTCTACGTCATGCCAAGCAGATCCTTGGTGTCCAGTGGCTCCCCCTTCCTTATCCAGACCCATGTCAAGCAGTTGCTGGTGTCCGCTGGCATTCCCTCTCTTATGTAGCCATGGCATCCAGTGGCACCTCCTCACTCTGTCCCATGCCAAGCAGTCCTTGGCACACAATGACACTGCATTCCATGCCAAGAGCATCCTTGGTGTTCAGTGGCTCCCCCCTTACTCCATACCATGCCAACAGCATAAGGGAGGGGTAGCCACTGGACACCAATATTGGAAAACTCTATCTCATATGATAAACAAATGAAACATATACATCAGTACTGTACGCACAACATGCTGCAACCTAAATGAAACAAATAACGCTCTCCTTTTTTTTTTCAGGGATTTTGGCCAGCTGGCTGTGGAGCTCCTGGACCAGTCCTACAAACAAGATGAGCAGATGGCTATGAAGCTGTTGACTTATGAACTAAAGAACTGGAGTAATGCCACATGCCTCCAGTTAGCAGTGGCTGCCAAGCACCGTGACTTCATCGCTCATACCTGCAGCCAGATGCTGCTCACAGACATGTGGATGGGCAGGCTACGGATGCGCAAAAACTCAGGCTTGAAGGTTAGCCCCCCACCCCCATATATAATGGCCACTGGCTTTGAGTGCTAGCGTGGCAATATTTACCCAAGTGTGGCTTTTCCATGGAGAACTGGGGAAAGTTATGGTGCGCTTAGCCATTTCAAAAAGTGGAGCACTCTGTAATTACTATAGACTGGGCAACCCCAACAAAGGGCTGGGAAGTTTGATGGTCGGGATTTAATTACTGGAAAAATACCATCCAGAGCAACACTGTTTCTCATGTTATCGAGTGTGCAGTGTTATCATAGACTAGAAAAGAGTGTGCTTGTTCTGTAATAGAATAACCACTAGTATCTTTTGACCAACCATTCTATATGCAATAAATTAATTGATTAGAAACTGCTGCTAATCAGGAGTGTATTTGATTCATAAATACAATTTCTGGGTCACAAATTGTAATGTGACACCACATATTATATGCCTTGAATAAGAATGTGAAATTATATAAATTTTTCTGAATGTTGGTTCTACTTTAGCCTATTTCAGGATGATTTATCCCTTGGTTAACCTTCTGTACACTCTTCTAATTGCTCTAATTGCATTGCAGATATTGTATTTCACTCTCCCTCAAATAGCCCCTAATGTTCCTTGTTTTCATCGAAAGAAAATAAAGATTAGGTTTCTAGCCCTAATGGGTTTCAAAATTAGCATGTTTTAAATAAATTATATTTAGAAAGAGTTAGGTTTGGAACCAGTAAAGCTAGAAACTTGTTCTGAATAAAAACTTGGAGTCAGATTAAAAGCAACACTATCTTTTCATGTGTAAATACATGTTGATATACATCAACATACAGTGGAGCCTACCAGATGCAACCCAGCGCCACAGATTCCTGCGTGGCAAAAAGGGATCAACTGACCTTGAATTGCCTTGTTTTGTGCAGGAACTCTGCTGCAGAATTCTGCAGTATTGCTTTGTGTGCTGGTGGGCTCCACTGTACTTTACATTGCAGTGAAAAGCGTATTAATATATATTGGCATGTAGAGTTATGTATCAATACATGGAAACTGTATCAGCAGATCAAGTGCATAGTGACATGATTCCATCCTTTCATAAAGTAAAAGAATCTGGGCTTAATTCTTAGTTCCAGTTTCATTGGCTGCACAGTGCAGCACAAAGAAGCACCCCATTGCCACAGCCCATGAAATTTCTATGCCCAGAACATTAGATTTGCACCAGAGAGCAGAGACCTCTAGGTGCAAATCTTGATGTGCAAATGAAACATTCCAGCTGTTACTGTGCAGTGCACAAATCTTGCACATTATGGTTCATGCATGGATTGCTATGATGCAGTGACATACTCACTTATGCATGTGCCAGTCTAGTGATAATGCATGTCCCCCCACCCAACCAACCCAAACTTTAGTGCCGCTTCTGGCTCCCAGAGCAAATCTGTTAATATGTCCCTTGTCATTGTCCCTGATAGTCTATTGAGCCCCCAACCTAGAGCCCAGATTTGGAACATTCCTGGTAGGTCAGTGAATCCCATCTCCTTAGCTCTGGTTGCCCACGTGTACGTCAAAATTCCAGTCCCGCATTCATCTTGGCCTCTTCTGCCTCCTAAGAAATGTTTTTTTAGGCAGGGGCATTGCAAAGAAAAGCAGCACCAGTGGTCTCAGCAGTAATGGTTTATGTTAATGGACCTTGCTCTCTTTTGCTCGCCAGCATACTTTGATGTACACTAGTGCAGAAGTACTGACCAATCCCCGCTGAGTGGGGTTGCATCCAAGGAACTGGTGGTAAATCATGCTGCAACACTGTACCGCCAGTCCCTGGTCACTGAGACTTGGGTCCTTTAGTCCTAGTCCTAATGGTTCCAAAATTAGCCCTTAAAAATAAAAACTGTTCGGAAAGGGTTATACTTGGAATCATAAGAGCGAGGAATTTAAGGGGGTTTTTTGGGTTTTTTTATGAAAGTTTAAACTCATGTTGTTATGGTATTGATCTTTTGATATAATTTCTGTGCATCAGTTCATTATACTAAATATCAAAATATCATTTTTAAAGTTTCCAAAGTAACATTGAAATGTCTTCTCTTACTCTTATCACCATATATTGATGTATTACCTTATACTCTATCACCATATATCAATTTATACAATGTAGCTGAGAGTTAAACCTTACAGATAAATGATTTATTGTAGCCACTGAAACATTCTTAATGAAGATAAACCATTATTTTCATTTTAATCCTTTTTTCACATTAGACAGGTCACTAAGAAACCCTTAAGCAATGGAAGTGCAGCATAAACAATGTGTGATAACATCACAGTAGCCACTGCTGTGTTCGAAACAGAGCAGTGAAGTCAAACAGAAAGATTTAAATAATACTAAAAATAACTAATTTAAAAGTTTTACAGTTTTAAACTACATTGTATAAATTGGACTCGCAAGGGCCCAGCTCAACATATGCCACTTATCATCACTTGTGAGCAGGCAGGACGAGTGAGTTATTGTCCTGCCCCTTCATGAAGACAATTGATAAGGGTCAAGCAGTCAGCAGTCTGTATCTGGACTTTAGTAAGGCTTTTGACTCTGTGCCCCACAGGAGACCGGTGAAAAGGCTGAGAGATCTGGGGATGCAAGCAAATTAACTAGATGGATTAATAACTGGCAGTGAGGGAAGAACTCGAAGGGTAGTTGTCAACAGGGAATACTCAGGGGTTTGACACGTCACTAGTGGGGTCATGTGGCTGTTCCTTTCTCCAAGGGCCAGGTGTGTGTATTGTATGCCGTATGATCTGATATCTGCCTCCACAATGTCACCATTGTAACTGCTGCGCTTTGCCGCCTTCTTTATTCATTACATTTTTTGTATATCTTGTATATTGTGTCCCCCCCCCCACCGGGGTCACACTTGGAAACCAGCCTTGGCTCAGTCTGCCTTTTCCTTTTCCGGTTAACAGTTTTTCAATAAATAAATTTATCTTATGCCTTTAATCACATTATAAACATTTTACGCTCATCTCAAGCAACCCATACTCTTCCTTGGTGAAAGTGTCGGATTGGGTAAAGGTTGTGACTAATTTAGGAGGAAATTTTTCCGTGTATTGTTTCCCTCTTCACACACCCCACTCTCACAAAGATGTACTTCAGGTCCTTCACATGTCCCCTGAAAATACATACCACAAACCCAATCTACAGCACTCAACCATAAAGTAATATTCATGCCATAGCCACAAAATGCAGCTTGTTAAAACAGGTGTTGCTGGTGATACTTGTTCATGCAAAATGCAATAAATTACAGAAATCCCATAGAAAGTTGTAACATTCTAAAATATCAGAGTTATTCCACTTCCAAAATGAGTGTTTTAACATATTTAATTTTGTAACTGAAATTTAAAGCAGTGACTCCAGGCATTCACATTAGCATCAAAGCTAATGCACATGCCCAGAGTCTGGTCTTCAGATTTCAAAGAGAGAGAAGTAAGTATGTTAGAACTCTAATTTTGGCTGCGGAGTAACTTTGCTGTGCTCAGGGGACCAACGTCTGTTAGAAAATCATTTTGGCTGACATCTCAAAAAAAAAAAAAAAAAAACTTGTTCATGCACGAGTTTACATGTGCTTTGTGGCCATCTTAGCAGTGCACGCGGAGGAGCAGGAGGTCTACCCAGGATAAAGTCGGGATGGGTAAACAATACAAACAGTGAAAAAACATCTCAATGCTCATGTTGTGCTAAACAAACATTCTGTATATGATGCACAATGATAGAGATATGTGCAGGTATAATTTTTAAAGGGGACTAAAGAATCAACTAAAAGCCGACATAGTCCCTCTAATATACCAGCAACATCAAATGTTCTGCACTGTTTCCCGCCTTCTCACTGTTTCTTTTACAGTGTTTTGGTGGGAGTGAATCTGCAGAGCAGTATTCAGTTACAGTTTGTGTAAATCCTTTTGGCTCTTGCTAATTTTTTTTTTTTGTTTGTTTGTTTTATTTAGGTGATACTGGGACTTCTACTCCCCCCCTTTATCCTGAGCTTGGAGTTTAAGAACAAAGACGAGATGTCATACGTGCCACAGGGGCAAGATGACTACCTCCAAGAAAAAGAGATGGAAGAACAAGAGAAACCAGCCAAAGAGAAGGAGGAGGATGACATGGAGTTCACAGTAAGAACTTCAACATATTGTGTCACGAAGTACAATCCTTTGATGGGAGGAACAACTTCCAAACCCACCCCTTTCAGAGTCAGTGCCCAATGTGGGGCACCTCGGTACAGGACAATGAGATCACAGGTACCGGTGTTTCAAATCCTTTGTGTGTTCGTCAGATACCGGATACCTGGTCAGATAAAGTATCAAAAGAAAAACCCAAGTCTTCTTATAGTATTATAATGACACAAATCTCATGCAGGCCACTCCTTAATGTGCCAATGGAGCAACCCTTTAGTCCAGTCAAAAAGTTATAAATTACTGTACTTGTCAATCTCAGGGGGCCTGGATATCACTGCAGTGATTTTCTTGATGGGAAATGTACTTGGCTGTACAGTGTAAGGGTATGAGCAGTTTATGGAGATATTCATGAATCATGCTTGCAAACCTGGAGGGATTTATATTTGTCACCTTAAATTCTGAGATAAATTACACCTCAGGATTTTATACAGATTGGTTGTAGATTATTCATTCTAATTCATACTTGTTGAAGCTGAGGTGAAGTCAGAAGTCACAATACAGTTTTGCAATATATGGGTGGTCATTTTGTCTCCTAGGGAATCAGTGACATCAAAAACTCATAATACCATCATTTTGACATTAACAAGTCGTAATACCATTGTTCCAACATCAGATCAATGGTATTATGAGATGGGATGTTCAGAAGGTTGCATATATCACAAATAATTATACAAAGAAAACACCTGTGGTGCCCATTGTTAGATTCCCAAATATCACGAGATATCATTACACTACTGTCACGATATTCTTGATGATGACTGATGGTTTATTATTTTCTTTATATAGTATAAACGGTGAGTAGTGATGTGTTCCTTTATTATTATCTAGTTCTGACGTCAGGACTACTCACAGATTATAAAAGGCACAGGTCTCTACTCACCATTGATAAGGGTGCAAAATCCAGGCATTTATAAGGGTGCAGCCCTTGACTATATACTACAAAAATAACATTTTTATTCACTACAAAAGGAAAAGCATTAGCACAAACAGAAAGACTGTGAGCAGCAAAACCACGACACGGGTGGCATTTCTTCTCCCCATTTTGCAAATGAATAGTGACACTGTGTGCTGGTAAACTGCCAGTGTAAGAAGAAACATGACTTAATACACTGTGCGAGTACAGTGCAAGTTATTTTTCACACTGTGTCCTTCCTATGCTGTATTACTAAGTCCTTTATACAGAAAGTAAAACCAGATGATTAAAAAAAGTTCCAGCATAAATGTGACAATGTAAGGGTAAAGTGCTGAGCCGAGGGAAGAGAAAGGTAATAGTAGAATGAGTAGAAGGAGGCATGATTTTTTTTAACTGCTCTCTATTTACCCAGGATAGCCTAACAGATGCAGTAGTTTTCGTGGGGTCGTGGTTCTCTCCAGTTTTGCGCTTCCAGATGAACTGATAAAAGTGGATACTGTCGACAGTTTCAAGAGGGGCTGGTAGAGACACAGGGGCTTGGTCAGGTTGGAGATTTGGGGAGTGTCAGTGGTAGACAGGGAGAGGAGGGTGGGGGTGGAGGGTTAAAGGAGGGAGGCAGAGCAGCTATTGTACCTTACCAGTGAGCTGTGTCGGGCAGACATGTTAGACCGTTGGACCTAATCTGCTGGCAACTATATATGTATGTATGTATAGTTGGGAGGGTTGATGCACCCTCCTGTGCTGTGATGGAAAACCTTAAGTCTTGGATGAAATGTCATAGGTTAAAACTGGAGCCTGTTCAACCAATGAAGATAATGACGTTGCCTTTAACATACTGCTCTAATCCATCCTGCTCCTGATTGGCTAGCAACATTCTTAAAGGAGATAGGAAATGAGTTTTACATAGTTAACTGCCCTTCCATTTTCCTTTCCATGCCAGTTATGTATTCTGATATGCTTTGACCAATTTTTGATAAACAAATAATCTAGCTCTGGAGTGCCCTTAGATCTACGTAAAATTCCATTCCCCTCACCAGCTACTGCTCCTTCATTTCATATTTCTAAGACATTCCATGGCATAAATTATTAGATCATTCCATGCTAGACGTTTGAATGGCCTGTAATGGTGATGTTACTGATGTCATAGAATGTTCAGGCAGTATGAAAAGAGAGAGAGCAGCAACTGCTAAGGAGAGAAGGAGTCAGGGATTTACAAAGGCAACAAACTTAGATTATTAATTTAACAGAAAAGGGTCAATAACATGTTAGAATATTGGATAGATACTAAAAGGACAACTGGTGGGTATCTAGAGATATAAAATCTGTTTCCTATCATCCTTAAAAAAGCCTCCTAATCCAGTCATGGAATGGCCAAGGAGCTGGAAAGATGGCACTGTTGACACTGAGCTTCTAGGTTAACGAGGATCAATTTTGCAGATTAAGAAACTCCCCAGTCCTCTTTCCAGAAAATTACTGAGTCTCTGGGATATGGTAGGTTGCCTGTCATGTCCTTTCCTTTTCCATCTTAAAAAAATCACACATCCAAAAGTTTAAAAATCCGGCTTCAAAAAAAAATGCCAGTTACCGCTGTAATGGTTGCACAGTGCCATGCAAGAACAAGCATTTGTCACTGCCAAATGTTGGCTTGCTAGCACTGACATTGGATGCACAATAGGATTGGCAGTGAAGTAGTGAACTGACACCGACCCCAGCCCCACCATGCAGAGAGTGACAGGCATTGGGGTGTGTCTTTGGGCCATTGGCCATAACGCTCATGCCATTTCACCTCAAGTGCCATGATGTGCCTTGGGGTCTTCGGGCCTTATGCTCACCCCATTCCATAAGGAAATATACTGACATTGGTGCAGTGTAGGAGAATGGGGTGAATGTTGGGTCCAAAGAGTCCAAGGCACACCTTGACGCCTGTCACTGGCTGCAGGGTGAGGGGTGGAATGGCGTGAGCATTACAGCCGACAATGCCAAGTCACACCTCTGACGCCTGTCAGTCTGTACAGGGTGGGGCATTACAGCTGGAAACCCTAATGCCCAGGGCGTTTGTTGGTATTTTCACTCTAAATTTTCAACATGGGCCATTTGTGATCCCACCTCATGGATAGTGGCACTGTGAGTTTGTTTGCCAAAAGGTGATTTTGTACAGCGACTGTGCATTTTGGTGCCACATGTGTGAAAACACATTTCAGGCAGGATGTAAAAAATGACAGCTACACTGTTCATGAGGAGGTGTAAAAAAATGGCATTGTTGAAAATCTGGAGTGAAAATGTGAAAAACTGGTGACATCATGAGTGTGCATAGAAACTGCGCAACGTACGCCCGTAACGCAATTATTTTGGTTGATTTATTTAACCAGCTTTTCAGCATAGGCATTTTGGAAACTCCGGTCATAAACAGTGTCACTGTAATTTTGTTAATCTGGCCCGAACAGTGATTTCCCACAGCCACCACGCCATTGTGTGACATGTGCGAAAACACATTTCAGGCAGGATGTGAAAAATGACAGCTGTACCATTCATAAGGAGGTGTACAAAAATGACAATGGTGAAAATCTGGAGTGAAAATATGAAAAATTGGTGACGTCACAAACGTGTATGGAAACTGCGCAATGTACACCCGTAACGCAATTATTTGGGGTATTTTTTTTACCAGATTTTCAACATAGACATTTTAGGACCTCCACTCATGAACAGTGTCACTGTGATTTTGTTAATGTGTCCTGAACATTGATTTTGCACAGCGACTGCACCATTGTGCGCCACATGAGCGAAAACACATTTTGGGCAGGATGTGAAAAATGACAGCTATGCTGTTCATAAGGGGGTGTGAAAAAGGCAACGTTGAAAATCTAGAGTGAAAATATTAAAATTGTCGTTATGAGCGTACATTGAAACCGCGCACGCACCAGAATATGGTTATTTTTTGAATTTTTCCCCAACAGATTTGGTAAGATAGGGTTTTGGGACCCATCTCATGAACAGTGGCACTGTCATTTCATTAATCGGTTCTGAAAGGTGATTTCAAAATGACCTTTCTGGGCCGAG
Source organism: Neoceratodus forsteri (assembly GCA_016271365.2). Lineage (NCBI taxonomy): Eukaryota > Metazoa > Chordata > Ceratodontiformes > Ceratodontidae > Neoceratodus > Neoceratodus forsteri. The sequence goes on along the minus strand of CM057453.1, from coordinate 1,475,528,812 downwards.
TAACGGCATGACGGTGCATATGTTCATGAGGTGGGGTACCAAGCACCCCATGTTGAAATTTTGGATGCAAAATTCCCCAAAATGGCTGAGATATCCACCTAAGATGAAAAAAAACATTTATGCCATTATACAGCTTACTGGCATTTCTTCAGTTCACGGTCAGCTTTGAAGAGTCCAGACGTGTTCCTGGTCCACCGAAGATTGTCGCGCCAGGCTCCGGAGGTAAGTATGGGGTGAGGGGGGTGTGGGTAGGTGGGGTGCACAGAGGGTGGCTGCGGGTTGGGGAAGGAGACCCCATGGCGAGGGACCGTTTTCTTTCTTTCAGGTAATTTAAACAAAAAAAAACAAACACCGCGGACAGTTTTCTTTTTTTACAGGTGTATGAAAAACTGTTGTGTACACTGGGGTGGGCTCCCAGTGTGGCACAGAATGGGGGTGGGAGCCAAAACATGCCGACAACTGTCGGATTTGATTACAGGGAGGCACACTGCGGTGGGCTCCCAGTGTGCCACACAATCTTGGGGGAGGTTATTTAGCATGCTGACAGGGGGATTGGGCTAGGGTTGCCACCTATCCAGTTTTTGACCGGATAATCCGGTTTTTAGGGTCCTTATCCGGTCATCTGGTTTTGATTACATGCAGTCCGGTTTTTGGGCCATTTTGAGTGCTCATACACTCTTAAAACTGATGTATCAAATCATTCACTGTTTTGGCTGCATTACATGTCCAGGTTACAAAGAAGTTCTGCTGTCACAGTCATTCAGACCTGCCTTTGTTTGTAAAACCAGACTGTCTGAGAGGTGTAAAGTATGGCCATTAAGATCATTAGCGGTAAATTAACCTATTCTTTTCCACTCTGAATTTTAAGTATGGGTTTTTACTGCTATGACAGGAAACAGTTTTTACACCTTTATGTGCTCTCGTGTGTTTCTTTTTGTTTGTTCTATATTATAAGTTTTAGACCCATTTTTGTTAAATTAATAATCGTAACTTTTATTGCTTTTATCACTACATTTGCTCTAATTTTTTGTATTACCTGAACATTCTGTGATATTAGCTACACTTTGACATGTCATTCAGATAAACAGCGTGGAATGGTGTATCTGAAATTGTGGAATGTCTTAGAAATATGAAAAGAAACAGCAGTAGCTGCTGAGGTAAAGGGGAACACAGTGCAGTATTAAGGGTACCACAAGCACTGATAATTAAGTTATCAAAAATTGGTCAAAGCTTCAGAATACATGGCTGACATGGAAAGGAAAATGGCAGAGTGTTTAACAGAGGGCTGAGCAATAAGCTGTGGCTGAGCTTAGCACAGCCAGCAGACCTGAGTTTGATTCCCACAACCTCCACTTAAATACTGTGTGACCCTGAGCAAGTCACTTAACCTTCCTGTGCTCCTGGATCATTCCTGTAAAATGGGCCTATGGGAGGTAACCTGGTTGCCAAAGAATAAAAATAAATAACTGAATAAATAAATCAAATAAATAACAGTATGAAAATAATTTCCTATCACTAGTAATGTCTATTCCAACATTACAAATGGCTTTGGAGGAGGAGTGATATACTCGCCAGTCATAAAAAAAGGGGTGGAGCCAGAGGCAGAGTTTGGGGTGTGGTTTCGGATCTGGTTTTTACCTCATCCAAAGGTGGTAACCCTAGATTGGGCACCCATGAAGTCGGCTTTGAAGGCATTGTGCAGCAGGTGGCGGCAGCAGCCACTGCCATGTTTATTGAAATACTTTACCAGGAAAGGCACGTCAGGAGGCATGTTATTGTGCCGCTGCATGACGGGCTTGTCTCTCATTGCAGTGGCACTTTCTTTACAAGTTTTGACCACTTTACATATTTCCTGTGTGAGTGCCTGCATGCTGGCTTATTGGGGAATGGGGGACCCACCTACTAAAGCATGCCCTGCATTTGCCCACACTAATGCACCTCCGAAATCTGCTACTACCACAAGATGTTGGCTTGCATGCAGGCACAAGCCAACATAAAAATTAATGATCTGGTTCTTTTTATTTTAAAAGTTGCATGTCAGATTGTTGGGGGACTTTACATCTACCATCCAGCGGTTGTAACATCCGGTACCATCCCAAAGTCATACACAGCCCTTGAAAATGGATGTAGCATTGTAAAACATTACACATGCTTATTTTGTTGCACTTCCACCTGCTGCATGGGTGGGTAGGGGCGAGAGCAGTCAGTGCGCAGCAAACCCACAAAAGACCACCAGTCCTTATGCAGAAAATGAAGTAACCCCTTCACATTTACATAGATGTGTAAGGTCCGCAAAGGGACTATTACTCCTTTAAAAGCTCCATTACACTCGCACCTCAAAGCTGCTAGTTGCCACAGATGTACCCAATGCATTCGTGCTCCCGACTGGACCAAGACTTTCCCAATTGCTGCCCTGGCCAAACTGGACATGAAGGCACACCCATGCAAGACTGGATTAAGTCTCCAAATGTCATTAGAAACATAGACAGTGATGGCAGAAAAAGACCAGTGATCAATCCACTTTGCCCATAAACCCTAACAGACCTGGGACCTATTGTTCATAAAGGGTTCTAACCCACACTATGCACCCCCCATGCTCCTCACCCTATTGCTGTTACCCTGGGCAACCACTAAGCCCTTCACTGTGTTCCAGCCATGTTTGAAACCATTGATGATTTTGGTGCCCACCACATCATCTGGCAGATTGTTCCACAGCTTCACCACCCTTTCTGTAAAACAAAACTTTCTCCCTTCCCTCTTGAATCCCCCCCAATCAGTGTCCACTCATGCCCCCATGTTTTTAATCCATCACTTATGCTAAATAGTTCCATGCAATCTTCCTTGTTCGTTCTTTTCAGGAACTTGAAGGTCTCGATCATATGTCCCCTCTCTTGTCTGGCCTCCAACGAGTACATGTTCAGTGCCTTCAGCTGATCCTTGTAAGATCTTCCCTGCTGGCCCTGAATCATTTAGGTTAATCTATGTTGCACTGTCTCCAGCCTGTCCTTATCTTTCCTTAGGTGAGAACTCCAGAACTGGGCACATACTTTAGGTGGGACCTCACCAGTGATCTCTAGAGAGGTAGTAATTCCTCCTTCTTCTGCTGTCAGTACCCCCTTCCTATATATCCCAGCATCCTGTTTGCCTTACTGTAGACCTTGTTACACTAGTTTGATTATTTTAGGGAGGCACTGATGATGATGACACCTAGGTCTGTTTCCTCAGAGGTTGTGCACAGCTTTACACCCCTCCCCAATTCAGTACTCTGTCCTCAGGTTCTTATTCCCTATGTGCAGCAGCTTGCACTTTTGGCATTAATTTCAACTGCCAAACCTTTGACCACCTCTCTAGCCTTTGCAAGTCTCTCTGAATCTCTCTAACTCTCTCCTCACTGTCTACCCTGCCACAGAGCTTAGTGTCATTTGTGAACAGACACAGCTTGCCCTGGATTTCTTCTCCCTTGTCACTGATGAACATATTTTCCTGTTTTCCTCTGTCTGGGAGTTCATGCAGAGGGTTGCCCCACCTCAGGGCCCATCGCCAGCAGGGCCTTCTCAGCCAGTATTGGCGCCATCACACTATGCATTACTTGAAACTAGCCCCTTCTCAGTTGTCGATGTCTTTGGTGCCTGTCTGTGAGCCAGGGGACGATGATGATTATCGCCCTGACTTCCTCCTGCCTGACAATGAAGATGAGGAAGATGAGGATGCTGGGGGCCGGAGTCCCTCTAGCATCTCCAGTTTCCTCAGCGGGGAAGGACTCCTCTAACTACACCCCGTGGTCCCCCCACCCGATGACCCCTTCTTCATTGCAATGATGCAGCAACTGCAGGCCACTATGGGGTCCAATGCTGCAGAGCAGGATGTTATCAGGCGGAACCTGGCTCACTACCTGGACCTGCCATATTCCCCTCCCCTCATAATTCCTCCTCCTATGGTTGATACACATGAGGATGCCACTATGGCCGCTTTGTACAAACGTAACTTGATTTCTTCTATGCCCAGAAAGGCGGACAATCTGTACCAGGGCCCACTCTGGGAAGCCCTTTTTTTGCAGAGCCCACACAGATGGATTCCATGGTAATGAATGTGGCCCATGATCAGTCCAAGAGACCCCAGCACCTCAGCTCTCTCCCTCCGGACAATGAGTCCAGAAAGCTGGACCTTATGGGCAAGAGGGTGTTTGTCTCTTCCACTTTGGCTATTAGGATCATTAATTATGTGGGCCATATGCTCAAATTCCAGAATGGCCTCTGGAAAGTGGCCATGTCTGCAACTCAGTCCCTCCCTGAAGGCTCCGAAAAACAGGAGATGCTCAAGACCTTCCAGTCTGGTGCAGATGTGGGCAGGCACCTCTTGCAGGCTGCCTATGATGCCTTAGATGCCTAGGCCAAGGCCTCTGTGGTGGGAGTTTGCCTGAGGAGGTACTCCCGGCTCAGGGTGTCAGGTTTTGCTACTGATGTTCAACAATCCATCCTGAATGCTCCCTTCAGGGGCTACAAGCTCTTTGGGGCGGATGTGCAGGATATCCTCAATGACCTGCAAGCCTTAGGGAGAACTCTGCACTCTGTTCACTACTTCTGCCACACACAACAGAAGAGTGGGCATAGAGTGCCCTTTCTGCATGTCACCCATCGACCTAGGTCTGGCACCAGACAGCCAAGCAAGCGTAAAGCTGCCACGGTCCTGTCTACCTCATCCTCTACCACGGGGAGGTCCTTAAGAGTCAGAGGTGTGGGCCCAGCCACAGGCTCAATCCCAGCCTGTCTCATTGCCAAACCCCCTCCACCTTGGTTGTGGTGGTGGGGGGTTATTTCTCCCTCCATCTGAATGGGTGACAGGAGATCACAGCCGACACCTGGGTGATGCAACTCCTAGAATGCGGACATGCTCTAGAATTTGTGGCAATGCCTCCAGATCTCCCTCCAAGGCCTTCGACTTACCCTCCAGGCCACATGCCCATGTTGTTGGAGGAGATCCATACGCTGCTGCCAAAAAAGGGCCATAGAATCTGTTCTGAAGAGTCAATGGAACAAGGGGTTCTACTCCCACTTCTTCCTCATCCCCAAGTCCACAGAGGACTTAAGGCCCATCCTGGAGTTATGAAGCCTGAACTACTACATCCAGTTCAAAAAGTTCAAGATAGTCACTCTCCCGGGCCTGTTGCCTTTGCTCTAGAAGGGAGACTGGATCTGATCCCTAGATATGCAGGACCCATACCCGCACATGAAGGTCTGCATTCCCCACAGAAAGTACCTCAGGTTCCTGTTTCAGGGGAGCACAACCTGTTCAGGGTCCTCCCCTCTTGCTTGTCTTCAGTGCCTTGGATCTTCAACAAATGCCTAGCTGTGGTGGCAGCAGCCCTTAGGATGGAAGGACTTTACATCAACCTATCCAAGTCGATATTGATTCTCGGCCAGCTTCTTCAGTACATGGGAGCTATACTGGACACAGCCCAAGGCTCCATCTTTCTGCCCCCAGACAGGGCAGAGCACCTGATAGTGCAGGCCCAGGAACTGTACCGCAGCTGATATGTCACAGCCAGGGCTTATCTCAGACTGGTGGGCCCGATGGCCATGGCCGTTACCACTGTTCCCCTAGCGAGGCTGCACATGTGCATCAGAGAACGGACAATCTAGAGCAGAAGGATCTTGTCTCTTTGCCGGTAAAGAAGGTTCTCCTGTGGTGGCTGGAACCCAGCCATTTGCTCAAGGGGGTTCCTTTCCTCATACCCTCCCCTCACCTGATCCTCACCACGGATGCCTAGGGGATGGACTGGGGCATGCATCTGAGTCCTTACCAGACTCGGGGGACATGAACTTCATGCGAGGCTTCTCTCTGTGTCAGTGTCCTTCAGATGAGAGCTGTCCTGTACAGCCTACAGGCTTTTCAGTGCCACCTGTCCCTGGGCCATCTGCTAGTGCAGATGGAAAATATCAGTGTGGTGCACAACATCAGCAAGCAGGGGGGCACCCACTCTTACCCCCTGTGCAGGGAGGCAATGAGGGTTTGGTATTCGGCCTTGAACCATGGCCTAGAACTGTGGGATGTCCATATTCCAGGTGTCCAAAACATCCTAGCAGACAAGCTAAGCAGGTCGCAGACCAGAATACATGAATGGGAACTGCTTCCTTCGGTAGTGGAAGACCTGTTAGACAGGTGGGGTCATCCCTTTTGCGTCCCCACAAAACACAAAACTGACACTTCTGTACTCACCCAATCCATGGCCTGGAGTTTTCTGGGGAGATGCATTGTCCCTCTCTTGTAAAGGGAGGTTCCTTTACACCTTTACCCCTTTCCTCTGATTCAGAAAGTGCTAATCAAGTTCCAAATGGACAGCGCCACTCTGATTCTGGTGGCCCCCTTTTGGCCTTGTCAGATTTGGTTTCCACTGTTACAACAGTTAGCAGTGGAGCCTCCAGTGCCCCTGCTTTTGTGCCGGGTTTGCTGTCACAGGAATGGGGAACCCTTGTCCATCCAAACCTCTGGTCTCTTCACCTGCATGCCTGGCTCCTGAAGACATAGCCATTGCCAGGTTTGGTGTCTCTGATAAAGTAGCTGACGTCCTGGTGGCTGCCAGAAAACCTTCCACCAGGGCAACTTTTTCCATGAAATGGAAGTGCTTTGCTTTGTGGGCAGCTTCTCATCACCTGGATCCCTTCATCTGCCCAGTGAACAGAGTCTCAGAAGAGTGGCTAAAGGGGACTGGGTGCCCAGTGACAGTATAGTATCACAGTTCTACACAAAGTCACGGCACTCTCACCTCTCACAAAATTTCTTGAGAGGTGAGAGTGCCATGACTTTGTGTTGACATGCCCAGTGAACCAATTTCTAGAGTACTTACTGTCCTTGTCAGATGCCGGACTGAAATACTCTTCACAAAAGGTGCGCTTGTCCACCATATCAGCCTTCCATGTGCCCATTGAGGGCCGTACAGTAGCCCACTTGAACATGGCCCATACCTTTCTGAGAGGTATCCTGCACTTGAATCCTCCCATCCGTAACCCTGTTCTGGCCTGGGACTTGAATTTTGTTTTACAGAAGCTTACTTTGGCTCCTTTTGGGCCTGCCGTGATGTGAGAGCTATGCTTCTATTGTGAAAAGCATTATTTTTAGTTGCTATTACCTCTGCTTGTAGGATTTCCAAGCTACAGGCACTCATATGTGAGCAGCCTTATTTGATTTTTCATAAAGATAGGGTGTCTTTGTATACTAACCTTAAGTTTTTGCCAAAGGTGGTGTCTGAGTTTACTTTGAATTATGGATGGACTACCCGTTGGGTAGCTGGAGCGGGTAGGTTGGGTTTTCTGCATTTTTTGCCGGGTAGGATAGTTTGGATAATTTACTACTCTACCCGTCATATCAGAGTACTTCACGGGTCTGGTACTGTTGACACAGGTAATAGGTTGAGAAACAGGTAGGTTTTTTAAAACAGGCATTACAGATAGCCTGTGGGGTCCTGGGACTCGTCCAAGGTTGGAAGCAGGCATGAAAGGGCTGCCTGTGGAGTCCTGACAGCAGAAAGGAGCACATGACACCAGTCTGACAATCTGATTGGTCAGTGCTGGTGTCTGTGTCTGCTGTGTGAGTGTGCAGACAGCAGCAGACTTTCTCTGGAGAGGGAAGAATCAGCATTTGTTCTGCAGCCACAGCAAAAATGAAAAAAAAAGTCAAAGGAGAACAGCCCTGAACTTGTAAGTCATTTTTCCCAGTAGAAGCTGGTCTTTAAGTACTGGTTAAATTTCTGTTATTGTTCCATCTATAAAGGCCTTTTAGTAACCTCAGTGAGGGTTCCTGACTTTCATTATGGTGTTAAGTGCCATTTTAGAACTGTATGATGTAGTTTATGTCCCTCTCAGCCAGAGAGTTCTGTAACAGAACATGAGTGCATTGTGCCAACAACAGAAGAGTAGAACAGGGACATAACCTACATCATGTAGTTCTAAAATGGTTCTTACCAGCAGCATGTAAATCAGAGATACCCACTAGGATAACTAAAAAGCCTGGATAGCTAGATTAATAACAGAATTTGAACTAGTATTTAAAAACAGCTTCTGCTGGGGAAAAATAACTTACAGATTCAGTGCAGTTCTCCTTTAACTTATAAAACAAAAAAAAACAAAGTACAGGTTTACTCCACGAAGAAGCAAGGGTTGGGGACTGAAGGGGGAATAATCGGGGGATCCAGTGCGGTGCTAGGGAGAGAAGAGAAAAGGGGGAAGGCGCTTGTTGCTGGCAGCAGCTGTATTTTACCTTTACACACTGTCTGTTAGGTGCCCTGTCTGTGACATAGTAGCTACTCTGTGTGTCTCGTCGCTGCAGTATATGAAAGCCATTTTAGGCTGTATTACACAGTGTTTGTTAGGTGCCCCGAGCCCTGCCTGTGACTTAGGAACTCTGTGTCTCTACAGTATAGTGAAAGCCATTTGTTACACACTGTCTCTTAAGTGCCCTGCACCCTGTCTGTGGCATATAGCTACTCTGTGTGTCTCTGCAGTATAGTGAAAGCCATTTAGGCCGTATTAAACACTGTCTGTTAGGTGCCCTGAGTCCTGTCAGTGGCATAACTACTTTGTGTGTCTTTGCAGTATAGCGAAAGCCATTTAGACTATATTACAAAGCCTGTTAGATGCCTTGAGCCCTGTCTGTAACATTGTTATTCTGTGTTTCTCTGCAGGATAATCAAACACAGCCCTGCCTACTAAGTTTCTGCACCACTCGATCCCTACTTGTAGAAATGCTCACTATCCATGTCTTTCCCCATGTCTCTTCACTGTACTTTTCATACTCTTCTCCCTACTCCTGCTTAACCACCCTATCCCTGGCTCTCCTCCCCCTGCTTACCCCTCTACCCTGCTTACCTCCTGCTACAACCACACCCTAGCTCCAGCACCCTGTTATCACATGTGGACCCACTGCTCTATACAGTCCTCTGCCACATTACTCCCTATGCCATACTCACACACTATATTGTGTCTCTTCAAATTCCAACTCTACTTTCAGCTATTCACACAGATCTCACAAAATGGCTAGCCATCCATGGTTCAAAAGTACCAAGCTTCACTTCCTCATTTTCTCTCTTACTCTCTCAGCAGGTGACATAAACCCCAGCCCTGGCCCTGCACTAATCAATACCCTCCACTTACCTGCCCACCTCTCCCTTACCTCTTCTTCTACCCAGACTACCCTCCCCCATGGTCTAATTTCTTCCACCTCAATATTCGTAGTCTTCTCCCTATATTTGACCTGCTACTTCCTCTTGCAGCAACCCTAAAACCAGACATAATAATATCTGACACCTGGATAACAAGTAAAGTCCCTGACACTTCCATCTCAATCCCTGGTTATGCCATCACCCGCCAGGATCGTTCGAGTAGGGGCGGGGGCTTCTCTAGCTACCCCTCCTCCTCTCTCTACACCTCTACTGTCCTGTCAACCTCAGAATCCGAGACTTATGAAGCCCTAGTCTTAAAACTATCTCTGCCCTTCTCTGCCCCTTTATTCATTGCAAGAATGTATTGCCACTGTGGTCTAAATTATTCCATTGCCACTCAGCTAATCAATAACATTGGGTCCCTTGTCTCCTTGAGCGAGCTGTACCTCCTGGGTGACCTAAACCTTGACTGGCTGTGTCCTTCCCTAAGTAAAACTCGCACAGACATAGCTGCCCTAGACCTGTCCCAATTAATCATGGAACCCACTCATCGAAACCACAAATCCCAAAACCACACCCTCCTTGACTGGGCCATTACCTCCCACCTTCACAGAGTAATCCAATCCGGCCTTCTGCCTGACACCCTTAGTGATCATCACATGATCTTCTTAATTAGGAAAGTTCATAGACCCAAGGCTCCCCTCAAGTTGCTAACCACTGGATCCTATAAAACCCTTGGCCTTCCCTCACTACATCAGGACCTAACCCTCATGGACTAGGCCCCTATAAGTACTGCTAAAACCATAGACTTAGCACTGGCACATTTCAAAGACAACTTTATCTCCATCTGGAACAAATATGCTCCTCTTAAGCAAGTCAGGGTGCTTGGTACCCATCTTCCGTGGGTCACCCCCAAGCTCCTGGCCTGCCAACAAATGCATGATGTAGTATGGAAAACACACAAATCTACCAATCTCCCTCATGACTACTCTATCTATGTACTCTCAGAAATGCCTGCACTAAAGCCATCTGACAGGCCAAAGCTGAATATTTCCGGTCCACCCTTAATACCAATATAAACAACCCATCGAAGTTTTGGCAAGTAATCCACTCACTAGTCTCCCCCCAAAATAACCTCCAACCCCCACAGCTCAATATCAACAATCCCTTGGTAGCTGCCGAGTTCAATTCCTGCTTTACCTCATGCACCTCCTCCCTACTGGCCTTCCTCCCAATCCTCCCCCCTTCTTCATCCCCTCCTTGCAACTCCCCCACATACCACCAACTATCTGGGAGCTTTAACTTTACACCAATCTCTCCTAATGACACCTTAAAGGCTCTCCTCTCTATAAACCCTACTAAAAGTAGCTTCCCTGATGGCCTTGACCCAAAGCCGCTCTATCTATCTGCTCATGCCATCTCCCAACCGCTAGTTGACATACTCAACCTTTCCTTCCATATGGCTACCATCCCTGCTGCCTGGAAACGTGCAGCTGTCCTCCCCTTCCTAAGGACAGTGATCCCTGTCTTCTCCAGGCAACTACCGCCTGATCTTACTCTTACACACCCTGGCAAAACTACAGGAACACCTTGTTCTCTCCCAACTTTCTTCCTTTCTTGATGACTCCTCCTTCTTCACTCCCTTTCAATCTGGCTTCTGGAAGAATCATTCCACAACTACCTCCCTTCTCAGACTCATTGACTGTACCCATTCTGCCATGGATAAAGGCCACATCACGTCTGCTATCTTTGTTGACCTGACTAAGGCTTTTTGACACGGTCTCCAACTCCCTCCTTCTCGAAACCCTCTCATCAGCTGGCCTATCACAGCCTGCCTGTGACTGGTTCAGATCCTACCTGGTAGGTAGAACACAATCTGTTAAAATAGCTGACTGTGTCCTCACCATTACAAATCTCTACTGGTGTGCCTCAAGGCTCCATACTTGGCCCACTTCTCTTCTCAATTTTCCTAAACTACCCCGTCAGCTTGCTCCTCCTCCTTTATCTATATGTATGCTGACAACACTGTCTTGTTCACCTCCAGCCACTCACCCTCTGATGTAACTACCAGACTTCAGTTTGACTTCAATAATGTTCAACACTGGCTAAGTTCACATTAACTATTTCTCAATGCCAGGAAGACAATCTCCATGACCTTTGGCACTAGGCAGAGAATCTCAAGGCTGCCCCCTCCCCACCACCACACCCTTGATGGGACAATATTAGAGGACTCCACCTCATATAAATACCTGGGTGTCTGGCTTGACCATCACCTTAACTTTTCTGAACATATTGACGCTGTCCTGCATAAATTGCACCCCAAGCTCGGCAGCCTCTACAGGAACCGTAGTTCTTTACCACTACCGGTGAGGCGCGATCTTGTTCAGAGAATGATGCTCCCTATTTTCGACTATGGTGACATAGTCTACAGTGCTGCTCCCAAGTCTTCCCTTGCCAGATTGGATCCCCTCTTCAATGCTTTCTGTCGCTTTACCCTTGATTCCCTCTCCCGCACACATCACTGCACACCTGATATCACTCTCTAGCTCTGCCTTAATTGGACAGCAGACAACTCTCTCACTGCGCTAAATTAATTTCTAAACTCTGGTTTGGGTCTCTTCTCTCTTACCTCTCCTCCTTCTTTATTGCTTCTCCTCCTGCCTCCTGCCATCTTAAATCCTCTGACTCCCGCACTCTAGCTACCCCCATCGCCACATCTCCATAGGCCAAGATTCTTTCTTTTATCATTTCCCTAAACTCTGGAACTCTCTCCCTCCTCCTATACAACTTTCCTTGACCCCTTCATCCGTCTCCCTAGCCCTACGTAACTTCTATTCCCCTAACTGCACCTTCTCCTAACCACCACCCCTCCCTTCCTCTGACCCTGCCATCTACCCTACATACCTTGAAATCCTTACACTACCCATACGCATTTCCCTACCCTTTACACCCCTTCCTACCGATTGTACTTCTCCCCCCACATTACCCTCCCCTACCCTCCCTGCGTACCCTTCCCAACCCCCTGTCACTACCCCGCCTCCTGCCTCCTCCTTAACCCCTCTCTCTCTCTCCCCTACCCCCGGTCATGTCTCCCTTTAGGTTTCTCTCCATCTCCCACCCTTTTAATCTCTCTCTTCTCCCTAGCTGTTCTCCTACCACTCTCCTGCCCTACACAATCTGCAATCCCCCACACTCTCTATCTAATTTAGACCCCTCACACTTACTTGTCCCACAATTACATCTCAGCTAATCGCTACATTTCCTCTTCCTCTTCCTTGCTCTTACATTTATCTACCATCCCCCTTCAGCCCCACTCAATCTCCACCTTCCCCTCATAATTCTAGTGACTATTCCCCTCCCTGCTTCACTCACACCACTCTCAAACTCTAGTGACTGTCCCCCTTCATGTTCTCCTGCCTTCCCCCCACCCTCCTCCTCCTCCTCCTCCCTCTCTATCCCCCTTCCTAATCACTTCTGGTCTCTCCTCCTTGCAGGGTTCTCAACATCCTAGAAGGGTTTGGGGCCTAGCTATCATCCTCCCATCCCCCCTCTTCTCTCTCCCGACCTCCTCTTTTGTTTAGATTTTACACTAGCACTTATTAATCCCATGCCTCCTACTATATTGGCACTTCAGTGTTTTACCTTCTGATTGCTCTCTGGCTCCAGGTGTTACCATGTCAGTTTTCCAGCCTATGGTTTTGCTTACACTGGCCACAGGCTTGTTTTATAGTGTTTTAGTCCTGTATATCTTCTACAATGTCATGTATAATTTTTGCTCCTGTATTATATTATTGTATTAAATTTATTTGCTCCCCCAACCTCTGTAATCCCCCTTCTCCCAGGACGCTTCTGGAAACGAGCTGTTCCTCAGCTCATGTTGTCTTTCCTGGTGAAATATTTTGCAAATAAATAAATAAACATAGCAACAATAATAAAAATAGCATCACCAGGATTGGCACTAAATGTCATCCTGAACCAAAAAACACATGTTACCAATTAAATGATAGTAGAGTTTCGGAAAGAACTGACAGGCGTTATTCATAGAGGTACTGAACATTTTGCCACATTTGCCATGAGACTTCCAGCCGCTGAAGTAGCATGCAAGGAGGGGGAGGCATCCTCCTCAAATATAACCTCAGATGCTGAGACAGCGAATGCTGATAAAGATGGTGATGATAGTGGGGACTGGGAATGGGATAGCCCAGGCTATGTCCCACATGATGATGACAGCACTTCCAGTTCTTCTGAATCTTGAGGCAATGAGGTCGGTACTAGTTTTGATGAGGGGGGTTGGAGCGGATGCTGCTGTCGGGCATGAGAGGCAAGTGCAGAAATAAAATCATATGCTAAAGATAAGAATAAGAAGATGACCATGAATGGGAAAAATCATGTGAAGAATGAAATTGCAGTATAGGGTTTCCTCTAGGTCCCTTGACTGTACAAGAAATAGTGCCAGGCACCGTAGTACAAAGCACAAAGGGTAAATCTTTAGTGTGGAATTTATTTTATATTGACCCTGCAGACAGTTCTTGAGCTGTATGCAGTCTGTGCAAAAAGAGTGTCAGTCATGGTGGCAAAGCAGGATATTTTGGAATATCACTAATGATACAACATGCAAAGGCAAAACACCCAACTGAGTGCAGCAGGGCAAGGGTCAGTGTGGTTGGTATGGGCGGTAGTGAAGGTGGTGGTGGCAGTGACTATAGTGACAATTAACTGGAAGCAGGAATTGACATTGACTCACTTGATGTGTCCTTGCAGTCTTCCCAGACACACATAGATTGTTTTCTTCTGACACCATCAAGTACTGCAAAACCCCACAGTAGTACTCCACCTGAAAAAGGTGTGAAAAGTACAATTTCCCCCAAATAAAAAAAAAAATCTCATCATTCTCGTCAACTAACATTAAAAGAAAGTGTTGTGAGGATATCAACATATACCTGCAAGCTATTATCTTTTAATATCAATGGTTTGAACAACCCGATAAAACAGTTGAGGGTGGTCCAGTATTTATGCTGGCGGGGGTCCAGATATCACATTTCCACAAGAGACCCACCTAACACCAGGGGAACATGCAAAACTTGCTTGGGGGAAAGGTTTTGGGTTTTTGCTTCATCATACCCGAAGGGCAAGCACAGGGGCACAGCTATTTTGATTCCCGGATCCACACCTTTTTCCCCTTCAAAGACAGTATGTTGATACTCAGGGTTATTTATTTTATTGACCGGCTGTCTATATGGTAGAGCGGTAACTAGTGAATGTATATGTTCCTCTGCAGGCCCCCCACTAACCTGTTCCATACCTTTTTCAACAAGCTGTTTGGCTGGTTAAACATGGGGGGGGGGGGTGATTTAAATCTAACATTGTCCCCGTAGCACAATACATCGGTCCCTACCTCCCATAGAGCCACAGCAGCCCAGAAATGTTTCCATACCCAACAGGACAAATTAGGTTTAATGGATTTCTGGTGCTTTTTCTTTACTTCTACTAGGGCTTATACTTTTCATTCACCCTGTTTCCATACTTTTTCCTGTCTTGATTATTTCTTTGTGTCTTGTGAGCATACAGACTTGATTCAAGATATTACTATATGCCCACTTTATCTTTCTGATCATTCCCCGTTGTTGCTTAAATTAGAGTTGGGTAAACTCTGAAAGGCTGCAACATGGCAACTTAATATCTCCCTTTTGAAAAATGCAGAGTTTAAAAAAATGTTTCGGGTTAAAATCCCCCCAGATTCTGTCTGAGAATGCCTCTTCTGATATTCCATCAACTATTCTGTGGGATACCTTAAAAGCGGTTATACGCAGGGAGATAATCACTTGCATAGCACATAAACAGAAACATCAGGAAGCAAAATATACCAGATTGGAGAGGGAATTGCAAAATCTTCAGCAAACTTCTGGAGTTCTGACACCTGAGATTCGCATTCGAATACGGGAGATTAAGGTGAAGTTGCTGAAACTTCTGGATGAGAAGGTGCAACAAGCCTTGTTTTTCTTGAAAAAGTATCAGTATGAAGGGGGACCTCGTGGGGCAAGAAATTTGGTGAGACAGCTACGGGGACTTAGGGTGGCATTGGTTGTTACTCAGTTACAATCCACCAATACTAATCTCTTACTTACAAACACTGCTGACATATTGGCAGAATTTCGGTCTTATTTTGCTGCTTTGTACATCGCATCAACCCCAGCGTCGGATACAGTAAAAGAATTTTTAGCTCACCTATCTCTCCCCACCCTGTCTCGGGAACATTCTGAACGTTTACTGTCCCCAGTCACAACTGAGGAGGTGCAGATAGCAATTTCCCGGAGCAAAACAATGAAATGCCCAGACTCCAATAGGCTGCCAGCTGAATAGTACAATACTTTTCAGAAGCAGGTGTTGCCCGTGTTGCTTTTGGCATATCGCGAGATACAGGAGGGTGTTCCTCTCCCACCGTCCTGGACCTGTGTGACTCTATCTCCAAATTTGAAACTGGACAGGGACCCTAAATTGTCTTCTTCATACAGACCAATTTCCATTTTAAATATGGATTATAAGTTGTTCATGTCGGTCTGAGCACATAGACTTGAACAGATCTGCCCATCTATAATACACGCAGATCAGTCTGGTTTTGTTTGTTCTAGGCAGACAATGGATAACATCTGCAGAACACTTTCCCTAACGGAACATATTAATCAAAGATCTATCCTGGCAGCCTTGATCATCTTGATGCTGACAAAGCTTTTGATTTCAGATTTGGTTTCCCGGAAAACTTTATCCAAATGCTTCAACAAATTTAACAGGCCCCAAAAGCCTATATCCGTACCAATGCTCAGTTGTCAGACCCGAGTCATATCTTTCATGGGACCCATCAGGTGTGCCCTTTATCCCCCCCCTCCTATCTGCACTATATATTGAACCTCTTGCTGTGGCTATTTGGGAGAATGAGGGAATTCAGGGGATTCCGCTGGGGGGGGGACTTTTTAAGGTTTCCCTCTATGCAGATATTCTTTTAACATTGTTGGATCCTGAGTCTTCTGTCCTGAAAATAGGGGAGATTTTGCGGACGTTTGCAACTTTGTCCGGTTATGCGGTAAAGTTCAGAAAACTGCGGTCCTAGCTCTCAACTTTGCTCCATCTCACACTTTAAAAGCACTTTTTTCACCTTGTTGATGTACTAAATTTAAATATTTAGGAGTATATCTACCACATAATTTAGTACATTTGGAATTGTTAAATTATGAATAATTAACTCAGAAGATTAAGAGAGAGTTGAGTTGCTGGACATATCTAGGTTTATCCTTTATTTCCCAGACAATATTGCCCAAATTACTTTACTTATTTCAATCTTTACCAATAACCCCACTCCTATATCTTTTTAACTCTTGGAACAGGTCCCTCTCCTGATTTGTATGGGCCGGTAGACATCCACGTATTCAATGGCCATTTTTACAGCTACCAATAGACAGAGGAGGACTAAATCTTCCTAATTTAACAAAATACTATAGAGCAGTCACATTTAAAATGATTTTACAGTGGTTGGACCCAAATTTGGAACCTCCGTGGAAATATATTGACTTTGAATAAACGATTTGTTTGATATTAATCATATAGTTTTTGCCCCATTAATTCTTTACTGGACTTAAAAACTTTCTCTTTTAACACTAGGGATGTGTTGAAGTGTTGGTATAAAATAAGACCCCTCTCTACTATTACACATATTTTTTATTTATTCCGGCAGCTGTTGGCAGAGGCAGATTTTTTGCCTGCACGTATAGATTTAACTTTTCAACGATGGAGACGGTTGGGCCTAACATTCATTTATCAATTTTTAGACACACAAGGGGTAATACCTTTTTCACAACTTCAATGATTATATCAGCTACTGAAACAAGATCATTTTAGATATCTACAAGTAAGATCCTATTTGCTACAAAAGGGTCCAGATTGGGGTATGTTACCTAATCCCAAACCACTAATTTTGAAATTGATACTAGATGCCCTAGAGGGCAGACTGTCTCCATATTTAATTGGACTGACTTATAAAGCCTTTAGGGAGAATTGGACAGAGTCATCCAGGCCATCCTTATGGTATGGAATTCTGAACTCTTTATGGATATTCCTTATGGAACGTGGCTTGGGACGATTTTACCGTCAATGAAAATTTTTCAAGCTCACTATTGATGGAAATTTATTTGGAAGTGTCAGGTACACTTCTTTAATATGCTGGATAAATTGGCAAGATTTCTGCCCGCCTCATATAGACTGTGTTGGCGGCAATGTGGAGAGAAGTTTTTTTGAGGAATATAGAGGGCAGTTAATGTGAGCTGCTAGACTCGGGGTTTACTTTCACTCCACAGCTTGTATTGTTATATGTGGCACCTGATGGTACTATTCCTGCTAGAACTTCTCTGCTGTATTTAGATATTGCAGCTGCAAAAAAAGCCATTATACGTTTATGGTGTACACCTGAACCCCATACGCTTGCCCAGTGGCACAGTATTGTGAACAAAATTTATTATTTAGAACATTTGCTAGCTCACCAACTGGGTTATACTTCTCAGTTTGAGATTACATGCAGAAAGTGGGTTTTATACATGTCCCAGGTAGATTCCGCATTCATACCATGATTTGAATGCTTGTGGTGTGTGGGTTTACCTCCCTCCTTTTGTTTTTTGCTAACTCTCATGGGGCAAGAGGGAGACATGGAAGTTAAGGTTTGGCTAAACATTGTAAGGCTTTTAAGTAACCTGTATGACTATGCCAATGTAGCTTACTGTTAGACTCTTTCTCTCTGTGACTATAAATAGAAAGTTAAAAAACAAAAATTTACCCGCAAGCATCCAGCATGCCAGCTGTTAAATAGAGCCATTGCAGAGCTGTTGGCCAATTGTCAACTCCCTTTTGCGTTTGTTGCCCAGAAAAGTTTCCTTAACTTCATGAACCAGATTGAACCATGGTACACCATTCCCTCTCAAGCATATTTCTCAAAAAAAGGTTGTTCCACAGTTGTATGACTTGGTGTGTAGTGTGGTCACTAAACAGTTGAAACTCTCTGAGGTGAAGCAGGCTCACATAACCATGGATATATGGACCAGCAACCAAACTGACTGCATGACTGTTACAGCTCATGGGACAAGTTTTCAGTCAGAAAGTAATAATTCCCACTCTACCATAAGTAGTAGGAAACAGGCTGTAATATGTGTCACCACTTTTGAAGACAACCACAATGATATGAATATTTTGCAGGAGCTGCAAAATCAATTCCAGAAATGGCTTACTCCATATTCCTTATCTCCAGGATTCATAGTATCAGATAGTGGTGCCAACATAGTCAGGGGTGTTAGAGATGGCAACTACCAACATATACCTTGTTTTGCATATTATTTAAATCTTCTCATCCATGGTTTCTTAAATGGAAACAGAAATTTTGAAAACCTGTTAGGTCTTGCTAGGAAAATATGTGGGCATTTCAGCCACTCTCTGAAAGCTCAAAACATCCTGAAAGGGCTGCAAAGGTCAAACAACTTACCCTTGCATACATTAATGCAGGAAGTTCAACCTGCTGGAATTCAGCATTTTACATGTTAGAAAGGCTTCTTGAACAGAAAAAAGCTGTACATGACTGCACCATGCAGAATCAAATGGGTAAAGTAAACATCATGTTCAGTTCTAGCAGCTGGACTCTGCTGGAATCTTTGGTCACCTTATTGGAGCCATTTGAGGCTGCCACATATGATGTCAGTGTAGATAGAGAACTCTGAGTCAAATTGTTCCTCAAATCAGATTTCTTCAGATTTTCCTTGACGACATAAAGACTTTCAGTCAAAAGACGACACCACTGCTGTTATGCTGACAGATGAGTCGCAGACTGTTGACTGATCAGAGAATAAATGCCATGTTTAAGAATGACACCTATGTGTTGGCTACATTGCTAGATCCCCAATTTAAATAGAACATTGATGCCATCCTTCCTGCGGGGGAAGACTTTGAGTATTGGAGAGATCTTCTGCTAACTGAGTGTGACATTGCCCTACAAACACCATTAACTGATGTACAGCAGTCAAACCCTGCTGAACCATCACAGTGCACCTCTGGTGCAGACAATAGCACATCTTTCAATTCTTCACAGTCAGCAGTGTCATCAGTGAGGGAAAGGACATGTACAGCTATGTCTCGGGCATCCTATGTTCAAGGTCAGAAAGGCAAATCACTTTTGAGTCACCTGCAACAACATGGACTGGTATCCTGTAAAAAAAAATGCAGCAGGTTCATCTGCCAGACTTGTAACCGTCTCACGCAGCACAATGATCCTGGAGTACTTTGCAGACCATACTGTGATTGGTCTCGAGGAAGATCCTTTACTCTGTTGGAAACAAAAGGGAACAATATGGCCTGATCTAGCAAATCTTATAATAATGTACCTCAGTTGTCCACCTTCAAGTGTGTATTCAGAATGCTTATTTAGTGTAGCTGGAGAAATAGTCACTGACTACAGAACACTGCTAAATTATGCAAATGTGGAACAGCTTACATTTCTTAAAATGAATGCTGACAATTTCCTAATTGTCACAAACATTGATTTCTGCAAGTCTGGCCCTGAAAATGAACAACAGCCTGCAAACACTGATATTGAATATGATGACTACGTTGTGTACGAAACAAATGGAACCATCACCACTACCACCATGCCAGCCATATGTGCTGCACTAGGACTATTCTTAGTTTTCTTTTGTCATCCATCAGTTTGTGAGTTTGATCAATGCCCAACATGAGTATAATTTTTTAAAACAGAGGCAGGCTCGCTAAGAGCTACCATTGGCTGAGCTCTCAAGCCTGCCCTGGAACACTAGCCTGATCCCCGCTGCCAGTCCAAAGCGTGGGTCCTCGGCTATCTTTTGAATTTACCTAGGGATAAATGTTCTCACATCCACCCTCCCCAGCCCCAACCTCTATTAAATGCACCAAAGCTCCTCCCTTACTCATCTTCCCCTCTCCCATTGATCACTAGACAAAGTTTGGTACGGCCTATAGCCAGAGTACACTATTTCTTATGCACACTCTTGAAAGGGTGACTAGGTCATAGACTCCAAGTAGTACTTAGATCCCAATACCTGGTTTTTATCTCCTGCTTTTGCTGGATTGACCGCTCCCCTGTACTCATAGTCGCTCCTCTACAACAGCTTGGCCTAGTTTAAAATGGTCCTCCTGTAAGCGTCCTGCCACTGCTCACTCATTTCCTACTTCTGTCACTTTTCCCACCTTCGTAGAGATACCATGACCACAATCACCCCAAAAATGAACACACGTTTGACTCTCATCATGCTGGCCTCAATGACCATCCTGCTGCTGGCAACTGATGCTTGTGCAACAATATTGGCTGCTGACCAGCAAAACATGAGCTCCTCCCCAACCCCCCTTAAAATCTCGGACACACCAATCCTCATGGACAGACATAAACTCACCCTCATGAGTGAAATCCTCTTGGCACTGCTGTCAAATTATGAATGCTGACTGTTCGGCCTATTTGTGCACTCCCTCACCCTCCAGTCCCCCCACTGGCTCCCGCCAATCTGCCCTCTACTGGAACTTATTCTCCTCTCTGATGATGTAGAAAGAAACCCTGGCCCCACAACCGCCCACATCGACCACACAGATACCACCTGGACAAAACACCTCGGCCTAAAAATTGCCCACATGAACATCTGCAGTCTCTCGTCAGAGTTCCCTTAACCTGAGGCGTGGGTATCCCTATACAAGCCGCAGGTGTTAGGTCTCTCTGAGACCTGGTTAAAACCCTACCATCCTGACTCCTCATTTCAGCTACATGGTTACTCACTCCTGCACCTGGACAGACCAGGAAGAAAAAGGGGCGGGGGTGTAGCACTGTATGTGCAAGAGTACCTCACTGCCAACACCATCAATTGCTCAACCCCCTCCTCTAAGAGTGAGTAGCTCCTCACTGAGATAATCCTAGGCAAATCCAAAAAACTTTACCTAGGCTGCTGTTACAACCCCTCTACAGAAGGCATCCAAGGCTTATGAGACTTCTTAGATGGCATAGGAAACACAGCACCATCCAGAAATACAATTGTGCTTGGAGATTTCAATCTCAATTGGCTGGATGCCTCTGCACCAGACTATGCATGCCTGCAGAAAGAGCACAACCTGGAGCAGGTTATCTCCTCCCCCCACCAGGCACAATGCTCGCTCACAAAACCACTCCCTTATTGATTTAGCCGCCACTAACTGGGCAGACTTGATCCTCCAGGCAGACACAATGTCTGACTCTATCAGAGACCAAACCCCAACCTATGCTATACTGTCCACCAAATCAAGTCACCCCCCCAAACTTCTGTCCTTCAGAAAGTTCGCCTGCAAATATCCCATACCTGTACTTAGAAATGCCTGGGCAATAAACTGGTCTGCCCTCTACCATCTCAGCAATATCTCTAATGTGGTCGCTTTCTTTACCTCTGCCCTCTCTCGCCTACAGGACATACATTTCCACCTCACAACCAGAAGGGTAAGAGGAGGCTGCACCAGCTGGCTATCCAGTGAACTATTGGCACAAATGAGAGACCGGGATAGCAAATGGAAGGCATTCAAGGTGTCCCCCTCCCCCAATTCTGGAGTGCCTATAGACAACTGTGCAACACCTGCAAACAGGCTGCTAAATTGCTCAAGTGTAAATATTACCGGAACCAACAGAGCAAAAACCTTGGCAATCCATACAATTTCTGGGCCTCCATCAGGTCACTCCTAAACCCCAGAACAATTAGGCAAACAGCTCAGCTGACATCCCCCCTCTGGTCCCATCTCTGACCCTACTGAGATTGACAACACCTTCAATGCTAAATTCACAGACTTATCCCCCATCTGAGCAAACCCAACCCCAGACCTTCACAGCATCGAACCCCCAGCCAATCAACCACACCTCGTCATCTGCCACTACTCTGCCCTCACCCTTCTATTTCAGGGCCATTGGGAAAAATGAAACCATCAAGTTTCAGAAGTCTTTCCGGGCCAGAGGCAGTCCTGGTAGTGATGGACTATACCCTGCCTTCCTAAAAATGATCTCTCCTGCAAATGTTAAACCCCCTCACCTTCATTTTCAACCTCGCCCTTACTAAGTCTGCTGTTACTGACTCCTGGAAACACGCAAATGTGGTACCAATTTTCAAAGCTGGTGATCCACTCTTCCCCGATAACTATAGGCTCATCTCCCTCCTCCCCCACCTAAGTAAACTGCTTAAAAAAATTGTACACTCTCAGCTGTCAGAGCATCTAGAAAAATACAGTCTCCTCTGTCCCCTCCAGCATGGCTTCCGCATGCACCACAGTACCTCCTCTGCCTTGGCCCTTTTTTCAGATCATGTTCTCAGAAACATGGATCAGGGCATTTGACTTTGTTGACCACCACCTCCTCCTCTCCACACTTCATCTGTTTGGCTGTTCCACTGGTACTACTGCCTGGTTCCACAGCTATCTTTCCAACAGGTCCCAGTCTGTTATTATTGGTAAATCATTCTCTGCTGCACTCCCTGTACACACTGGAGTTCCCCAGGGCTCCATACTCGGACCCCTGCTTTTCTCCATGTTCATTAATGCACTCCCCAGGGATAGCATCAACTGTAAAGTGCTTATCTGTGCAGACTATCTGGTCCTCTACCACAGTGATAAATCTGTCGGATCCATCTCCTCCATCCTCACATGAAACTTCGGCTCTGCCCATTAGTGGTTCCTCTCAAATAAGCTCCTAGTCAATGAAAAAAAGACCAAAGCTATGCTCTTTGGCTCTAAGTCCTTCCTCACCAAAGCTGCCAAAACAACTCCTGCCTCCTAGTACTCACCCCAGCAGGCCCCCCCCTTGAGAATGTCCAGTTCCTTAAATACCTAGGTGTTACCCTTGACCCCTCCCTCTCTTTCTCTGAACATACTAGCAACACTGTGTGGAGAATCCACCAGAAACTAGGCACTACATACTGGTGCAAGAACTTCCTGACTGCCGAAGCACACCTTGCCATCGCTCGTGATAATCTACTGCCCCTCCTAGCTTATTGCTCCCCAGTCTACTCCTAATTAACCTCCACCTTACATGCGCGACTAAGCTCCATGTACAACGCTATCTGTTGGTTCATCCTACAAGCCCCACACCGTACCCACAACAGCACTCTCTACCAGTCCTTAAGGTGGCTTCCACTATAAGGTCACTTCGACTATGCAATGGGCTGCCTGGTGGACAACTCACTTAGAAACCAATACCTGCCTCCTACTCACATCTCCTGAAGGATAGAGTGGTGTCAAGGGCCTTTAGGGTATCCTCAGTCCCCCCACTAGAAGTACCCCTCATCTCCACTGCCATGGAAATTCGTGCTTTTTTCGTATCAGCACCCTCCCTAGGGAACAAGCTCCTGCTCTCTATCCGCTCATCCCCCACCCACCTGGCTTTTAAGCAGAATCTAAAAGCCTGGCTTCTGGCTGTTGCAAACTGTCACTGCACCCAACATTAATATCAAGGGCTTACATATCGCCCATGTTCTATAATGCACAGAAAGCATTTATTTCCCCTGCCTATCCAGCCTTTCCTCTTCTCAAAACTGTCTCTTCCTTGACCATAACCCCCCTCAAATCCTAGGACCTGCCCCTGACCCCCTCTGAACCTTTAATCCCTAAGTAACAATGGAAATGTTTGACTGTCTGAACTTGCATAACATTTGTGGCTAGCGTCTGTATGGAATTAAACCATGATGATGTCATACAGTATGCTGTTGCTGTATGTAACTTGCTCTATTTGTTTCTGGCACACTTGTACCTTGTCTATCTTTTACTATTATTGTATAATTTCCAATGTTATTGTATAATCCAGTGCAGTATAATCTGCACATTTATTTCTTATTTTCCACACCACCCCATGCTTGGGGTGTGCATTGCCATGCCATGTATGTAATTGTTACTTCCTGTACTAAGAATCATACTAAGAATCATACTAAGAATGAATAAGGGTGCAGAAGGCCAATAGACCTATAAAGCCCCTAAACTACATATAACTCCAGGTATTAGAACTAGACAATAAATACCTAGCAAGTCTATTTTTAAATGTGTTTTTGTTAGAACTAATAATAATTTCTAAAGGTAAACTGTTCCAAGGTCTAACTATTCTTTGTGAAAAGTAAGAAACCCTTTTTTGTTTCTAAATTTACTTCTTCCTAATTGAAGAGGGTGACCTCTAGTATTAATATTCAGTTGTTTAAATTCTAGTCCACATTCCACTATCAAATTAATAGCATTGATAATGTCCCAAGTAAATAATAGATCGCCCCTAAGATGCCTCTGTTCCAAGGACATTAAATTAAGTTTACGAAGTCTACTATCATAGGTGAGAGATTTATCAAGAAAGAAAGACTTAGTAATTCTTCTTTGTATTTTCTCTACCCTATTAATGTCCTTACGCATATATGGTGACCATGATTGGGACACAAAATCTAAATGTGGATGAACATAGGCACGATAAAGAGGGAGCAATACTTCGGGATCTCTTGATACAGTATTATGTTTTATTGACCACCACATTTTATTGGCTTTCTTTATTGTATTTGTAATATGAGACTCAAAATTTAAATTTGAATCTATCATAATACCAAGATCTCTTTCATTTAGTTTGGTATCTATAGGTTTGTTATATGGATAATATTGACGTTTTCTATTTCGTTTACCGAAGTGTAACACTGTACACTTAGATGTATTAAATTTGAAATTCCAGCAGAGAGACCAAGATTCCAAAATATTTAAGTCATTTTGGATAGCTGTACAGTCACTAAGTGACCCTGCAATATTTACAGTTTTACAGTCATCTGCATATTTAGCAATATTACTTTGGATATTATGAGATAAATTAGATATGAATATCTGAAATATTACTGGCGCAAGGACTGAGACTTGTAGAACTCCACTTTGGACTGGGTTCCAGGAAGAACTGAGTCCATCAATTAACATACTTTGTTTTCTGTCCTTTAACCAAGATGTAATCCAGTTAGTGATTTGGGGATTCAATTTGAAGAACTGAAGTTTTTTTAATGAGAGCCCAATGTGTTACACAATCAAAAGCTTTTTTGAAGTCCAGCAAAATTGCATCACAAGGGATTTTATTATCAAGTTTATCACTAATATGATCATAAAAACTAACCAAGTTAGTAGTTACTGAACACCCTTTGATAAACCCGTGTTGGCTATGATTGATAGTGGATATAGCCATGGACAATCCATCCTTAATAATTTGTTCTAGAATATTACACAAAATTGGAGTTAAACTGATGAGGCTATAATTATTGATGGGGCTATAATTATCAGGTTGACTCTTTTCTCCTTTTTTGAATAAGGGAATGACATAAGCATCTTTCCATTCCAATGGAACTGAACTGGACCTCGAGCTTTTTTTGTATAATATTTTTAAGGGGACTCTCAAATGATCTTTCATTAATAATAACATATCACCTGATATACCATCAGGGCCTGGTGGAGAAGCTTTTTTATGGAGTCTCATTTGTTCTTTATGTTATCTAATGTGATATCCATATAACTGTCCACAGTACTGAGCACAACATCAGAATCAGAGGTAGAATCACTAAAGGATTTACAAAAATGGGAAATGAAGGCATCTGCCATTTCAACTTTATCTGTGATTTCTGTCCCATTAATGTTTATAGGGCCTACATTACATTCATGTTTTTTTATAGTTAATATAATTATATAATATTTTGTTTCCTTCTTTTGCTTGTTGAACAATCTATTTCTCAATATTTCTTTTAGATTGCCTAATTTCCTTTTTGCAACTTGTTTGCATTTTTTTAAAAGATGTCAGAGTTTTTATACATTTTTTTTAGTGTATTTCTTGTATAATTAGTTTTTTCTTTTTAAACATTTTATGTATTTTATTGGATAACCACTTTGGATGGGAAGAAAGTTTTTTTTTTTTTACCTTGGGAATAAATTTACATGCTGCGCCTAATATAACTGTCTTAAATGAGTGCCATATTTCATTAATATCATCAGATGTTAATAATTCACACCAGTTTGTATTAGATAAATACTCATTTAATGCAGCTTTATTTGCCTTTTGACACAGATACATTTCTGTCACTTTTTCTGAACCCTGTGGCCTGAATCATGCCTGAAAATGGTCCTTTGGATCAGTGCACCTACCCGGTTACCAAAGACATAAATAAATTAAATAAACAAATAAGAGCAACTGCACCTTTCATACCTACCTCAGCAATGCCCGCCATGGGTATAATTTTTTGAAACAGCAGCAGGCTCGATAAGAGCAGCTGCACCTCTCTCACCTGCCTTAGCAATGCCTACCACGGGTATAATTTTTGGAAATAGTGGCAGGATCATGCAGAGCAGCTGCGCCTCTCATACCTATCTCAACAATGCCTGCCATAGGTATAATTCTTGAAAACAGCAGCAGGCTCACTAAGACAGTCTGTGCCTCTTGTACCTGCCTCAGCAATGCCCCCATGAGTATAATGGATCAGGGCATCTAACAGACAGCGTAATAGTCCCCAAAAAACAATCTTTACATGATTTTGTTATGGTCAGGGTCGGGTAATCGGGTAGTAGAATGGGTCAGATAGTGACTACTCGACCCAAAATGACTACTCGGTTTTCACCTGGATTTTTTCTGGGTACTTTTGGAGTACCCGCAGTTTGTCTTGGTGGTTGGGTATTTTAGTACCCAACCCTGCTTTGAATCAAACCATCCACCTACCTGTTTATTACCCGGAGCATGCCAATCCAGTGGAAGCATTGCTCCACATTTAAAATGTACATAGAAATCTCAGGTATTATGTTCACCACACAAGGGACTGCAGGAAGTCCTCACAGCTGCTTGTTTATTTTGCCCCTGCGAAAGCGGGCATCCTAATTTCTAAACAGCCTCTGTCCAAATGGTTGGCCAACTGTATTATTTTCTGTTATAGGAAGTACAGTAAGGAGCTTCCTGAGGTTGTTAAGAGCCACTCTACCAGAGGCGTGGCCACTTCCGTTGTCTGTTTCAGTGGGGTTTCAGCGGCTGAGATCTGTACTGCTGCAACTTGGAGTACTGTCCACACTTTCACAAGGCACTACAGTCTGGATATCACCTCTAGAAGGAGGGCAAGTTTTGGCCTAGTTGTGTTACAGGGCCTTCTTTCGTAGACCCCTGCCTTGCAGCCACCCAGACTGTTCTCTGCATTACTACTTGGGACACGTTCCTGAGGTGTGATCTGCTGCAAGAGATATCCTCGTAAAAGACAGAGCAGTTACATGAGAACTTACTGTAACAGTAGATCTTCAAGAGAATCTCTTGCAGCAGGTCATGCCATCCCACCCCCTTCCCCCTTGACTTATGAGTTTATCCTTTCCTGTTCTCTCTTTCCAAGATGGTAAGGTTTCTGTTTTCTATGCTTCTTCTGGTGGGTCTCTCTGGCTGTCCCTTGGTTTCCTCAGGAGTACTTCCTAGGTGGATGATCTCTGACAGGGAACTGAGGAGAGTGTGGGGCCACCCACAGCTATATAGGGAGGACATTGATGTGATGATGATGTCACTGTGGGTGGCCCCAGACTGACTGCAAGCAAAAATGTTTTCTGTGTGGTCCTGGTGCCTGACAGCTATATTTCCTAAAGTGTTACCTGCTGCAAGAGATTCTCTCAATGATCTACTGTTATGGCAAGTTCTTACATAACTGTTCTTTCCATTGCCAGTTCCTTGAGCACACTCAGATGCATCCCAGCTGGCCCCAGGACGTTAGCCATCTTTAGGGCTGCTAGCCCTTTCCAGACCCTTGAACTGGTAAATACTTGCTGTCTTATCTCATGGATCCCCCTTACAGATGCCTTAATGCCACTCTCTGGCAGAGGCCCTCTGTCTTCCATTGTGAATACAGAGCAAAAGTAGTCCTTATGAATGGATGCTTTCTTCCTGTCCCCCTCAATTACCCTACCTCCCTCTGTTAGCCTAACCATTCCACCTCCCTTTCTTTGCTTTCCCTAATATATGTAAAGAATTGTTTTTCCCCACTGTTGACCCCCAATATGCAGTCCTGTGTCTGCTTTTGCTTCTCTCACCACCCTTTCGGTTTCCCTTGCCCTCATTAGGTACTCTTCCCAGTCTTCCTTCCCTTGTTTTTCTTTGTACCTGGTGAAGGCCTTCTTTCTGGCTCTCGCTGCTTCTCTGACCTTTCCAGAGAACCATATTGGTCTCTTGTACCTTTTTCTTTTGATTGCTGTTCTCCTACAAGACTTTGTTGCCTCAAGAATGGCCCTTGATTGCCCTCATCTGTTCTCCACATCCTGGATGCTGTCCACTCTAATTAATTTGTCCCAGACCTGCTCCCTCATCTGGCTGAAGTCTGCCCTTCTGAAATCTATGACTTCAGCTTTTGATGAGGGCTTACTTGTCCCAAGGGCCAGGTTGAACCATAAAGAGTTATAAACGCTGGACCCTAGTGGCTCCCCTACCTTTGCTCCTTCTACCACTTCTGAGTTGATGAGTACCACATTGAGATGGCAGCCTGCCGAGTGGGTTCCTTAACTAGCTCCATCAGCAGGCAGTCCTGCAGTGTATCCAGTAGAATCTGATTTCTGGAGCTCCTGACTGCTGGAATGACCTAATCAGGATTGAGCAGGTTTAGATTTCCCACCACCACCACCTCTCCATTTGCCACCCCCCTTCTAGTTCTGTCTCTAGCTCCTTATCTCTCACTTCCCCCTGTTGTGGAGGTCTATAGATCACCCCCTTTCATCGTTTCTTACCTGAGGGTGCCATGAGCTGAACCCACAGTGATTCTGTTTCCTCATTACCTCCCCTAGTGTTTCCATCCTCCACTGCTTCTATGCCCTGTCTGACATATAAGACTACGCCTGAATTTTACCTTTTCCTCTGTCTCAACTAAACATGGTGTAGCTGCCATAGTAACATCTCTGGGATGCCCACCACACCTACCTGAAAGACGTATGGCACCATAACAAAGGGTAGATCCAAATAAGTGGAAAATGGGGGCAACATTTTCTCTGAGAACAACAGGATTGTACAAAACAGTCAGGTAAACATGCTGCAGGCTATGTAGACCCATCTGTTACATCATAAACGGTTGAAATATAGGAGTCCCATTGAAGTCCACATCACTGGCATGAGCACAGTAGAGAATAAAGTCAACAATACAAAAGGTAAAGTAATCCCATAGTCTAAAAAGGTACACAAATCACCTTTGGCAGAGAAGGTAAAGGCTCAGTAATGGCCCAATTGACCCAAGCAGTTCGGCAGGATAAATGCCGGAACCACAGCAAAGAAACAAAACCCCGGTGTGCTGATGCAATTCAGGGTGGATCTTTAGCTTGTTGAAAGGATCAAAGGTGAAATTTTATTGTTGCCAGTGTCTCTGCATTGTGTTTACGGTGTTGCTCCTTTGGAGGTACAGTCTGCCAGCAACCATTAGATTCAGGAGCTGCAGCACGAGATGCCGGGGTGCCAGTAAGAGCTGGGTTACCGGTAATAATAATTCTGTGATTCAGCAGGTCTTTCAGGGCTTCCTCAACAGAGTCATAACCCTTTAAGTCTGATTCAAAGTGGACAACTAGTCAGGCAGGGTATGGAGTGCAGACTTTTATTTGTTTAGCCTGCAAAGCTTGAAGGATAGGGCCATAAGTTCGGCATAGTTTTACAGTCTAAGGGGCATAGTCATTATCAAACAGGATCGTTGTTTGGCATAAAACACTTTTTGCCTGCTCCAGGCCATTTTCAAGATTTCTTCCTTCACAGTAAACTTCAAAAAGCGAACAATAATAGATCTTGGTTGGGCCCAATGCCTGGTGAGCTCATTCAATGTCTATTGGCAGGTCAGGGCCCAGCTCCAGTGCCATTCAGAAGAATGAATCTAGGAACGCAATGATATCAGAGCCTTCGGTATTTTCTGGAAACCATAGTCTAATATTTTTGCACCTTGTGTGATTCTCTATATCTTCTTGGCACACTAAGATAACAGATTGAGTATCTACAATTTCCTGCAGGGTAGACTCCATGTCATCCAGGTGGTTATCAATAGTAATGGTGTGGCATTCCAAGACATCAATGCGTTTTTCCAGGCCAGCTATGTCTTTATGGAGATCATGTAAAGCTTGCTTCACATCAGCTTGAAACAATAGGATCTCCTGGTACACTGTCTCAAGTTTTGCTTTCTTAAACTTACTTTTCCCCTAATGTGGCTCTATTATCCAGTGCATCATCGAGGTTTTCAGATGTGGGGTCTGTGGCCTGGGACTGCTCATTGTCCAATCTAGTGGGGCAGGAACTGTCCGGGTCCCTGGAGTGAAAATTACCCTTTCCCCTGACAGTTTGCATCACGGCACAATAGTACAACTTGTAGGTTCAATGAAAGTGTGAAATTTGGAAGAATGTCAGCTGAAACAAAGTGGTTTAAGCTGGAGGGGAGACGGAGCTCCTAAGTTATGCTGCCATCTCCTTCAGGCACCAACCTGAAGTCGCCGAAGTGAACTTTTAGAAACGTCAGTATCCCGTATCCTTTTTTTTGTCAATAACATTTTTATTTTGTACAATAAGAAAAACATTACATAAGAAATAACATCATTAAAACCAACAGTTCTACAATTTTCATAGTTATTGTATAAAAAATACAATATAGTTATCTATAAATGACTGTAAATGATGCATTTTTAGTTTTGTCATATTTTAACGTTTTTGATATTAAAAACATTTGCTACTATTGACTTAATATTAAATATGGGTTCTAATAAAACATTGCAGTCAATGAACTAGGAACCTACTCAACAACAAAAACCAAAAAAGAACCATTTTGGTTCTGGAATGAAAGAAAACGAAAAGAAAAATTTGTATCTTGATATCTTTGCCAGACAAACCTTATTGCTAAAAAAATGATATTCTTACTAACAAATACTGTTGCCTTAATAAGGTACCTGTCCCAGGATGATATAACCTGAAATTTGGCATGCACATTCTGGTACCAGGATCTTTGGATCTGGTAAATTTGGTAAAGATCAGTTCAGCAGTTTAAACATTCTACAATATTGAAAATACATGAAAATATATTATTTTAAGACTTTTTGTCTTCACTGATGGCTTAGTTGAAACGTGAAACTTTCTGGTTCGTTAGAGTTTGGATCAAAGAGGATTCTATGATAGATGGCTTTACTGAGAACTTTGTAGCTTTTAAATTACTAACAAAATAAAACTCCATTTTGGTGCATGCACAGTTAATTGTTTCATGAACTTTTCATAAGGTGTTTTTCGCAACAATGGTAGTTTTCGATTTTGTGAGGCACAATCCATTTTTTATGAGATATGACTTCTGTTTTCATGAGTCTTAATGGTAATGAAAGTCAATAAAAGAAAGTGAAACTTTGTGCGGCAAAAACAAAATATTTGGAGCTGTTGTCTGAAATGTGTGGTCAACAGAGTGGAGTGTAAGGTTCATTCTTCAACTGCTGATTTTTTTTTAAGTTTCTAGATTATTAATGAATTAATTAAATTAATCTGTTGCGAGTCACAAAAATAGAGCCTACTCTTAATGAGTTGCAAACCTATTTTCTTGACTGCGAAACTTGTTTCATGACAATTGGTCACAAAATGGGTAAAATTAAAGAAATTGCACACATTAATATCAAAAAAAGCTTGGCATTATAGTCTGAAACTTATATAATTGGCAGAGTGGGGTGTAAGGTTGATTCTTCAAGCGTTTAATTTTTAGATAATACTTTTTAAATTATTAATGAAATTAGGTTGTTCAGTGTCACAAAAAGACCTGTTTTTGTGACTTGAAAAGCTGTTTTTAACAGATTCTGCACTTATTCTCAAAATAGAAAAAATATACATGGCTCTACAGGGCTATGTGCAAAGAAAGCTATGGGTCTGGCCAATGCATGTGATGATGCAGCTGGTTTGTGAGTAGCCTGCAGGCCCACTTATTAAAGAGAAGATCTCTTCTAATTTACCAAGCTTAAAACTGTTAGATTTACACCATTTATGTTCAATGTTAGTGTTTTCTAATTTTAACTTTCTCCTGTTATTGGTCTCCTTAATATTTCAGATAATGTAGTATAGTACATAGTACATTGAGTCACTGAAACAAAAGCATCTAACTATCTCCACCTGACTTCACAGTTCCTGTTTGTGACATCACAGCTTATTGTTATGATGAGCATTATGATGTCATGAACAAATGCACTATGAGGTCAGTGGAGGACAAGCAAATGTTTTTTATATATAGACTTTTTGGATAGGGTACAAAGATGCATTATAAATCCCGGAAAGGAAATCTAAAAATTAAAGCAAGTATTTTCTGGTAAATTGTAATAGCTGAAACATTTATGAAAGTACGTGCTGAAGTAAAGAGCTGTAGGCCTGGCACTACATATGTGATGATGGATTTGCTTCATGAGTGGCTCACAGTGCCTGTCACAAAGTATCGTAGAGGTCTGGCACATGCAATAATGCAGCTGCTTTGGGCCACTCGTGAAGCAAGCTACAGGTCTAGTGCACTTTACATCATTAAGCATTGCAGGGCCACTCACAAAGCAAGCGCTGCAGATTAGTATAGGTCACATCACTAAGCAGTGCAGGGCCACTCACAAAGCAAGCTACAAGTTTGATGCACTTCACATCATTAAGCAGTGCAGGCCACTCACAAAGCAAGCTACAGATCTAGTGCACTTCATCACACTAAGGAATGCAGGGCCACTCACAAAGCAAGCTATAGGTCTAGTGCACTTCACGTCACTAAGCAGTGCAGGCCACTCACACAGCAAACTACAAGTTTGGTGCACTTCACATCACTAAGCAGTGCAGGCCACTCACAAAGCAAGCTAAAGGTCTAGTGCACTTCACATCACTAAGCAGTGCAGACCACTCAGGAAGTAACCTACAGATCTGGTACGCTTCATGTCATTAAGCAGTGCAGGCCACTCACAAAGCAAGCTAAAGATCTAGTGCACTTCACACCACTAAGCAGTGCAGGCCACTCACAAAGCAACCTACAGGACTAGTGCACTTCACGTCATTAAGCAGTTCAGGCCACTCATAAAGCAAGCTAAAGATCTAGTGCACTTCACATCACTAAGCAGTGCAGGCCACTCACAAAGCAACCTATAGGATTAGTGCACTTCATGTCACTAACCAGTGCAGGCCCCTCATGAAGCAAGCTACAGGACTAGTGCACTTCACGTCATTAAGCAGTGCAGGCCACTCATAAAGCAAGCTAAAGATCTAGTGTACTTCACATCACTCAGCAGTGCAGGCCACTCACAAAGCAACCTACTGGACTAGTGCATTCCACGTTACTAAACAGTGCATGCACCTCATGAAGCAAGCTACAGGACTAGTGCACTTCACGTCATTAAGCAGTGCAGGCCACTTATTAAGCAAGGTACAGGTCTAGTACACTTTATGTCATTAAGCAGTGTAGGTCATTCATAAAGCAAGCTAAAGGTCTAGTGTACTTCACATTACTATACAATGCGGGGCCACTCACAAAGCAAGCTATGGGTCTAGTGCACTTCATATCATTAGGCAGTGCAGGCCACTCACACAGCAGGCTACAGTCACAGCCTACTGAGTGTTAGTATGCAGTCTTTATCATGGCATGTAGGAAAGGCAAAAACTGAAGGTGTCACTTGTTCTATATCTTTTTTCAAAAAGTGAAGAAATATTTGCAAAAAACTAAACCACTTTAATGCATTTATTAGGGGGTGTGCAGCTGCTTTGTGTGTGGCCAGGTAACAAGTAAATCACAGTTAGCGTCATTATACCAGTGCTTCCTAAACAGCCTGCTAGGCCACTCATGAAACAAGCTACAGGTCTGACGCAGTGCATGTCACTGTGCAGCTTCAGGCCACTCAGCAAGCAAGCTACAGGTCGGGCACAGTGAGTGTCCCTATCCAGTGTTCATCTTGTGGTGTATGAAAGGCAAAAGCTACAGGTGTAAGTTGTTACATATTTTCTTTAAAAGCTAAGCACATTAACTGCAAAGAAAAACTACATTAATGCATCTATTAGGGTTAAAACACAAAGCACTCAAAATAGGGAAATTAAATATTAGGATAAAAAGTTCCTGGAACCTTCATAAATCAGTAGTTTGGTCTTCCTCAGGTTTAAAGGATTGTGCGACGCAGTATTGGCATTACCCTAATGTTAGCACTGTCTTGTCACACAAAGTAAATTACACAACAGTGCTTGCACAGAGGGTGTTGACAATAGAGTGACATAGCACTTTCTGGCATGAGCAATAAAACCACTGAGAAACACCACATAGTTGGACATACTTCTGTTTCAATGAAGTTGTAGCTGAAGTTCTAAAAATAGAAATGTCTGAGTACAGTCAAGCCTTGCAATGAAATAGTAATTTTTTACTCTGAAGGACCTACAGAGAGAATATTTGCTTCGTCATCTAATATCATGATATTCTCATTTTTAGGCCCCTGACGAGCAAAAATAATCTTGATCTGTTTCTTTTTCTAATGTAACCACCCCTTCTCTCGCGTAAACACAGTTATTTGGCACCACAGATGGCATTCGTAACAGACAGTCCACTGGCAGTCATTTTCCTGGTTCGGTCTTAGGAGGAAGGGGGGCATTTATATTTGTTATAGGTTCTGGGGCAGGCTATGCCACTGGGGGTACCAGAAACATACAGTCCACATACAGAAAGCTGTCCACAAATGGAAACAGAGTCAAGCAGCAGGTTTTATTCTGACACAAAAGAGCTCACAGAAAAATGGTTACCCATTGGGGCTATAGGTGTAGTAGACAAGTATACTACACAGTCCAGCTTTTTGACGGTACTAATTTGCCACAGTTACAGGTTTGAAATCCCCCCCCCTTCCCATTCAGTAGAGGCTCAAACTAATTTTGTCAGTCTATCTCTTTCCCGGGGTATGGACACTAAACAACTTGGGATTTCCCATCCCAGGGGTGAATACTTCAAGCTCCCCCAGTCACCACAGTTTTACTACAGGATTCTCCCACTGGACAGTGCTTATCTTCCCAAACTGCATGAAGCAGCCTCAGTGAAAATGATCCCAGAACACCAGATCTTTCTCCTCCTTTGTCAGAGAGAAACCTTCCATAGTCCAGCTCTGCACAGATGGGAGGCATCTTTTCCCCATAATCAGAGCCATACGATGAAGGCACTATTTGCATCTGAATAGCCTTCCCATGGTGTCTGAAGTTCCACTTTTACAATCCAAACAGGAATTCCTTGCACATAGGTCAATCCTGGACTCTGCAAAAACGAGCAGCGCTTTACTCAAAGTTTCTCAGTGGGGGGTGACCCTAAAATTACTCACAGTTGCTGAATCAAACTAAGTGCAGGAATCTTTACCCTCACAAGGGCACAGTACTGAAGTCCAGCCTGTCGCCACTACATGACACCATTCTCATTTACCTACATCGGGGCTCTCAGGGCCAGCGGGAAGGAGCGACCTACCACCAGCCAGACCCACACTCCTCCTCTGCCAGCAGGCAGAAGGCAACTTTCCCAAACTCTGCACTCAGGCAGAAAACTCTCCCAAGCTGCATTCCATGCCAACATTCCAATGTGGCCCATGCTGCAGCAAGAGTTCCACCCCCTAGGAACCTCTGCCATGATGATTGAGAGAAGTTGCCAAGGGAACAACAGCAAGTCTGAATACCTGGGCTGCCCAGCAAACCTACCTAGCAACCCACTAAACTACCAGGGTTCATGTAACCCAAGAGGAATGCGGGCGTTACACTAAGATACGGTGTGTGTATATATATATATATATATATATACATACACACACACACACACACTATGTATACATATATATTATAGTGGCACGGTAAGTACACCATTTAAGGTTAAATCTGAAATTTGGGAGCTTAATAACTTTGCCACTGTATGACGGATTTGCCTGAAATTTGGCATGCACAGTTTGGTACTATAGTTCTCTGGACCTGTCAAGTTCCGTTATGGTCAGATGTACAGTTGCAGAGCTACAGAGTGCCGAAAAATGCACAAATTACAAATTTTTGCGGCATTCTTTGCTCGCACCTACAGGTTGCATGGTTTGCGTGACTGGTCCAAAACCTTCAAGGAACATGCAGCCAGGCTCCCCGATGTGCCTTTCAAAGATTTAGTGAAAAAATTAAACGGTTCAAAAATTATTCAAAAAACAAGTTTCCCATTATAGTCAATGGGAAAAGTTAACAAAATATGCAAAAGTGTCACAAATGCACTTTTTACTTTCGCAAATAACCCTTGTAGTGTCTCAAATTGGCCATCTTGTTTTCAGGTGGTGGTCACAGAAATGCTTGGCATTTAAATTTGGGACCCTCTAGGAACACAATTCTTGTTGTGTTCACCTAGTCGAGCCCTGAGGATGCTAGCCATGTCTTTTTTGGGGGGGTAAAATACCCCAGAAATAAGTTTTTTAAATTTTTGTAAAAAGTAGTGTCGCATATGCGACACTTTCATGATTTTATTTGCAAAAGTGCAAGGATTTGCAACACTACTTGCGTCACTATGACCAAAACAATAAGGAATCTTTGCCACCCTGCTGCAAAAGTACAGTTTGGTCTTTTGGGATGACATTTGGAGGGAAGAAAGCCAAGATCCCACAGATGTACTTTTTGGTGGTTTGATGACAAAATATTAGAGGGCTGCAAAGTTACAGCACTCCGAAGTTGACAATTTTTCCCATAGGTTAACATTACGGCATCCGCCGTGCCTTTTGGGGCCCATATCTCGATAAAGGTTCGCGATACGGACTTTTCGTTCAGAAGAATGCTTAGTTCCCCACTAGGGGGCTAAGTGCAAAACTAACCTGGAAAGTCGTAAATAATATGAGATTTAACATTTTTTTCTACGTCCTACAGTTCTTGAGATACAAGGAATTTAGTATTCCAAGTGCTAATTTTCTGCTCCGAGGGCCATTATTATGCATACATTCTTAGTATTCACTGTGCTTTTGAAAGCACCTTTTTGGGGAAAAAAGGGTGTGCATTTGCGTTACTGTTACTGTTAGCATTTCCGCTTGCATTTCCGTTACCGTTTGCGTTAGCATTTCTGTTTACGTCACCATGTGCGTTACTGTTAGCATTTGCGCTTGCATTTCCGTTACCGTTTGCGTTAGCATTTCTGTTTACGTCACCATGTGCGTTACTGTTTGCATTTGCGCTTGCATTTCTGTTACCATTTTTTGTTTGCGTTTACTTTTGCATCACCATATACAATACCCTTTGCATTTGCTCTTGCATTTGCATTACTGTTATCATTTGCGTTTCTGTAACCATTTGCATTAGCATTTCCATTTACATCACTGTGTGCGTTACCCTTTGTGTTTGCACTTGCGTTTGTGTTACAGTTACCATTTGCATTTTCAAAACCGTTTGCATTAGCATTTCCATTTACATCACCGTGTGAGTTACCCTTTGCATTTGTGTTACTGTTACTATTTGCTTTTCCCTTACTGTTTTTTGTTTGCATTTACTTTTGCGTCACCATGTACGTTACCATTTGCTTTTCCGTTTGCATTTGTGTTTCCTTTGGTGTCATCATTGGTGTTACCATAAGCATTTGCATTTCCAATTGCGTTACTGTGACTGTGTGCATTACCATTTGCATTTGCGTATGCATTTCCGTTTGCGTTTGTGTGTTTCCTTTGGCATCATCGTTGGTGTTACTGTAACCGTTTGCATTTCCAATTGCGTTACCGTTACCGGTTGTGTGTTCGTTACAGTTTGCGTTTGCATTGGCCTTAGCGTTTGTGTTTTCAGTAGCATTACCATTGTCGAGAGTGTAACAGTTTCCTTCTATGTTGCCATTGCTGTTAGCGTTTGTGCTTCTGTTTGAGTTTGTGTTAATGTTTGCATTTTCGTTACCATTTTCGTTACCATTTGCATTTCCATTGCCGTTGGCATTTGCATTACTGTTTGCGTTACCATTTCTGTTTTAATTTCTGTTTACACTTGCATTTCTCTTACCATTTGCATTATCGTTTATGTTTATGTCACCGTGTGCGTTACCGTTTGTGTTTCCGTTGGTCTTACTATTTTCTTTTACCTCATTGTTTCCATCACCGTTTACGTTAACATTACCATTTGTGTTTTTGCGTTTGTGTAGTGCAGTGCAAAACATTATGTTTTTGCTATTTTTCTGCACTCTCTTCCATGACACATAGCGCTGCCAGTATGTGGCTGATTTGTCTAAAACTTGGCATGTAGAAAGACCTTTGTTCAAGGAACATGCCAGTGTTTGTTTGGTGAAAAAATGTTGTTCCAGTCCAGAGTTATTGCCAATTGAAGTTAGCCCACATCGCAGTTACTGATTTTTCGCCTGCCATGTCTGCCATTTTAGTGCATTTTCTGCCATTTTGTGGAAGAAGACTTCTTAAAGGTGCAGAAATGTAAACATTGAATATCTCTGGAACAGTGTGGTCTTTTCACATAAATTTGGAGGGTGTTGAGTGGATGTCCTGCGGATGTGAATAATGCTGTTTAAATGTTGGAAAAATAATTTGCTGCAGAGATACTGCATGATGCAGTTACCGTTTTGCTCATAGCATTCTGCACGGTGCTACTGGCTTGAAATTTATACCGTGGGTAGCCCTAGTAGTACAGAGGTGCCTTGCAGTGGTTTGGTGTGTAAAACATTAACAGGTGTGGAATTATCCCACTCCGATGAATGAAAATATGGTCTAATCTGCTTCAATAACTTTTGAACCATTTGTCCAATTTGCCTGGCATTTGGAATGCAGAAAGATTTATAATACATCTTTGACTGTGACAATTTTTTGGTTGCTGGCCCTTACGGTTGCAAAATTGTGCCTGCACAGTTGTTTGCTCTTGGCGCCGTGTGACCGTCGAACAGATGTTCACACAATTCTGGACATACGGTGTACTATGGTACATGTCTTCATTTAATTTCTTTAAGTTTAATTTCAGTCGGTCATACAGTTTTTGCACAGTGAAGTGACAAAAATTCACATGGTGGGGGGCCCCGCACTCCCACCACAACATTCCATTCACTGTTTATATTGCACATTCTCAAAAGGAAATTCCATAAAACTCTGTTTAATGCATCAGTTAGGGTTGTTCCTGGCGACAAAGCGAGGAAATTCAGTGTTAGGTTGCCACCTTGCACCCCATGCCCACCTCGCCCCACCAACAGGCATCAGGGTGTGTGTGGGGTCATCAGTCCTAACTCTCACCCCATTCTCCATACTGAACCATGTCAGCTTATTTACACATGGAATGGGGTGAGAGTTGGACCGCTGACCCCAATGCACACCCGATGCCTGTTGGTGGGGCGAGGTGGCCGTGGGGTGCAAGGGGTGGCAACCCTAACACTGAATTTCTCACTTTTGGAACAACCGTAACTGTTGCATTAAACAGAGTTTTTTGCCATGAAATATATATATAAATATATATATATATAATATATATATAGCTAAAAGACAAAAAAGTTTAGTGCTTAAACACTGAGGCAAAGGTTACCCCAAAGGGCACTGGCCAGGAATCCAAGTTTCAAAGAAATACAAAATCATACAAACTCTCATAATGCAAAGCATCATGGGCTGTGTATGCAAATCACCACACAATGTTATGTTGGTTCAAATTTAAGCAATAATGCAATGTACCAAAAGGCCTCTCGCACAGTCTGCAAAAGTGCCAACAAAAGACACAGACACATGTTTCGTCCTACCAGGACTCATCAATGTGCTTCATCTGTATGACACCCCAGTGGAATGAACCAGCTACCGTAAGTTGGTCTATCAGGTTTGGGTTGTGATGAGCCCAATAAAAATAAAAAAAAAGCTAAAAGACAAAGAAGCTTAATACGTAAGCACTGAGGCAAGGATAACCCCAAAGGGCATTGGCCAGAATATACATATATATATATATATATATATATATATATATGTGTGTGTGTATATATATATATATTCTTGGCAAAAACTCTGTTTAGTGCATCAGTTAGGGATGTTCCACAGTGGCAAATGTGAGGGAAATTCGATGTTAGGATTCCCCACTTACACCCCACCCCGCCCCCACCAGCAGGCATCGGGTGTCGCGTTGGGCGTCGTCCTAACTCTCACCCCATCCCATGTGGAAACAAGCTGAGGTGGTGCAGTATAGGAGAATAGGGTGAGAGTTAAGATTGATGATCCCAGCGCACACCCGATGCCTGTTGGTGGGGGCGGGGTGGGGTGCAAGGGGGGGTGGGAACCCTAACATCAACTTTCCTTACTTTTGTCACTGTGTAACAACCCTAACTGATGCATTAAATAGATTTTTTTGCCATGAATTTCCCTTTTTATGGAGAATGTGCACTAGAAATAGTGACATAATGGCAACACAAGCACAAGCACAAACGCCAACGCACATGGTGACACAAACATAAACAATAACACAAACGGTAATAGAAACAGAAGCACAAACGTTAATGAAAACAGAAACACAAATGCAATCGCATACGGAAATGCAGACCGTAACACACACAGTCACGGTAACATAATTGGAAACGCAGACACAGTAACAGCAACAACAACACCAAAGGAAACAGAAACAGGAATGAAAATGCAAATGGAAGTGCGTACGCAAATGCAAATGGAAATGCACACGGTGACGCAAAAGGAAATGCAAACAAAAACAGTAATGGAAATGGAAATGTTAACAGTAACGCAAGCGCAAACAAAAATGCAAAGGGTAATGCACACAGTGGCGTAGATGGGAACGGTAACGCAAATGGAAATGCAAATGCAAGCATGTACAGAAATGCAACTTGTAACAGGCACGTTCACAGTACCGCAATAGGAAATGCAAATGCTAACTGTAA
Source organism: Neoceratodus forsteri (assembly GCA_016271365.2). Taxonomy (NCBI): domain Eukaryota; kingdom Metazoa; phylum Chordata; order Ceratodontiformes; family Ceratodontidae; genus Neoceratodus; species Neoceratodus forsteri. Next base: position 1,475,487,805 of record CM057453.1, on the reverse strand, counting down.
CAGCAACGATGACACCAAAGGAAACGCAAATGGAAGCGCATACGCAAACACAAATGGTAATGCACACGGTGATGCAAACAAAAATGCAAACAAAAACAGTAATGGAAATGCAAATGTTGACAGTAATGCAAATGCAAACGAAAATGCAAAGGGTAACACACACAGTGGTGTAGATGGGAATGCTAACGGAAATGCAAGCACATATGGAAATGCAAATGGTAACGCGCATGGTCATGGTACCGCAATAGGAAATGCAAATGCTAATGGTAGCAGCAACGATGACGCCAAAGGAAACGCAAACAGAAGCGCGTACACAAACAAAATTGATAGTACACACAGTGACGCAAAATGAAACACAAACAGAAACAGTAATGGAAACGCAAATGGTAATAGTAATGCAAATGCAAATGCAAATGAAAACGCAAAGGGTAACGCACACGGTGGCGTAGATGGGAACACTAATGGTTACGGAAAAGCAAGTAGAAATGCTACAGTAACTGTGACAGCAACAAAAGCGCACACCCTTTTTTTCACCAACAGCTGCATAGAGAAACACAGTGAATACAAAGACTGTATGCATAATAATGGGCCTCAGAGCACAAAATGAGTACTTGGAATACTAAATTGCTTATATCTCAGGAACTGTACGACATAGAAAAAAAATTAAAATGTCATATAAATTATGACTTTCCTGGCTAGTTTTGCACTTAGCCCCCTAGTGGGGGGGGGGCTAAGCAATTTTCAGACGAAAAGTCTGTATCTCGAAGCATTTCCAAGATACTGGCCCAAAAGGCATGGCAGACGCAGTAGTGTTAGTCTATGGGAAAAAGAGTCAACTTTGGAGTACCATAACTTTGCATCCCTTTAATATTTTGTCACCAAGCTACCAAAAGGTGCATCTGTGGGATGTTGGCTTTCTTCACTCCAAATGTCAGCCCAAAAGACCAAACCGTTCTTTTGCAGCAGGGTGGCAAAGAATTCCTGTTATTTTGACCATAGTGTCGCAAAGTAGTGTCACAAATCACGACACTTTCGCAAAACAAATCATGAAAGTGTCGAATGTGCAACACTACTTTGCAACGCTACAGTTTACAAAAATTTTAAAAACATATTTCTGGGGTGTTTAACCCCCCAAAAAAGACATGGCTAGCATCCTCGGGGCTCGACTAGGTGAACACAAACAGAATTGTGTCCCTACAGGGTCCCAAATTTAAATGCCAAGCATTTTTGTGACCACTAACTGAAAACAAATGGCTGACTCACAACACTACAGGGGTCATTTGCGACACTAAAAACTGCATTTGCGACACTATCAAACTTTTTAACTTTTCCCATTGACTATAATGGGAAACTTGTTGTTTGAATAACTTTTGAACCGTTTAATATTTTTTCACGAAATCTTTGAAAGGCACATTAGAGACCCTGGCTGCATGTTCACTGAAGGTTTTGGACCAATCATGCAAACCGTGCGACCTGTAGGCGTGAGCAAAAAATGCACCAAAAAGCATAAATGCACTATGGAATGTCACTTTATAACTCCGCAACCGTACAGTCAACTGCTACAGAACTTGGCAGATCCAGAGATCTGTGGTACTACTCCTTGCCTGCCAAATTTCAGGCAAATCCATCATATGGTGCCAAAGTTATTAGCCTGACAAATTTCACACTTTAACCTTAAATGGGGTACTCAACCCTAACTATATTGGCACTACCGTGCCTATACTATATACAGTGGTCTGTGTTCAAATATGCCATTTATTTCCATGAGTGAGGGGGCAGGACCATAACTCATGAGTGGCAAAGCCATGAGTGAGTTATGAAAGACTTGCCACCTTACCAATGGAAATAAATGGCATATTTGAACACAAACCATTGTGTGTTCTGTGTATACAATGTCTGTGTGGCAATTAAGGGCAGATTCACTGTGGGATTGGCAGAATGGGCTGCCAATCAAATTGATTGTAGTAGTAGTAGTAAAAATGTTATTCATCTGAAATACATATCAGTGAAAAGGTACAACTCGACTGAGACAAGCTCATTTTCAGTGAGGCCCCGTAGGCAAGTGAAAATTAAACAGTGCTATTTACGCATTGGGTGAATAAAATTATTTATCTTTCACTTGGGTCAGAGTCTTGGGAAAATAATGCATTTATTTATGCAGTGAGATCCCTACATACATTGTATATATATATATATATATATATATATATATATATATATATAGGCATTCTGGTTTGCACTCTCATATACAATGTTCAAATCTGAATAGATAGAGGCTAAAGCAAGGCACTCATGTAGACTCAAAATCTAACCAAGGTCACAGTTTGGACAGTGCAAAACCTTTAATTGATCTTTAAAGAGCTCCTGACACAGTTTCCTAACTATGCTGATAAGGTAAGAGTAACTATTATGTGTTGTCTGGATAATGGAGGTTTATTTGGTTTCAGTGTAAATATTCTCTGAACTTCTTCTGATGGTTTCAGGCACGGTGTCACCGATCCATGTCAAAAGTCCATCTTAGAGTGGCTAAGTCAGCGCGAGTGTAGCGCTGATATCATTTGTAGGGAATGTACTGTGGCACTGCTGTTTCTATGTTGTTGCTGGTTGCTTAGAAAATCAGCTTTGTAGCTCTCACTGACAGTGAAAGCTCTGACACCTCATACAATGAAGAAGACTACGTTCGTAGTGACAACCAGTATGGGGATGAACAAGCTGCTGTCAGCAGTAATGTACTTTTACTATACCAGTTTGAGCCTGTACTTTCAGACTTGAGTGAGGAAAATGACACTAAAGTGAAAGATGGTGGTGAGGAACCCGAACTTGTCAATGAGGGCAGACTTGAGAACAATGAATGGTATTTGTTTTCAAGATGTACAGTGTTGAGCATTTAATGTCTGTGTTGTTTATTTTGCAAGTCCAGGAACAGTGTGGAATGCAATCTCGCCCCCCCCTCTCCCCACCAGGATCCAAGCCGAGAAATAGTTGGAGAGTAAACGGTACATTACTATCAGTTGGTTAGCTGTGTGACAGAGAACTACCTCTATTTTTTGATACGGTAGAATGTCTGTTAGTTGTTTGTTTGCGGTTTCCAGTATCTTAGCGTGTTAGTCAGCAGCATTTGATGGGAAGAGAGAGAGAGAGACAATGAAGCTGAATGAGAGAGAGAGAAAGAGAGACTGAGCTGTGTCAGCACACCATGGACGACCTGCACTTTGGCTTGTGCGGTCCTTATACATTTGTTTTATTCATGAAGTTAGTGACTGTATTTTGTGTTGAATAAAATGGATTTTAATTTTTTTTAGCAGTTCCGTGTAGTGCAAAATGGTCGGAGTCGTGTGTCACCAAGCATATATTTTCTGCGGTTCTGAAGTGCCACAGTGTGCTCCTCATTAGACATGCAGGGAAATAAACACCCCCTTCTGCCACCTAAGCACATAACAGCCAAAGAAAACATAAATAGGAAAGCTACCTCTGCCCGCCACACACGATGCATTTTGGATAAGAAATAGAGAATAAAGGATGGGGGAGTGTGTGTTATGAGAATTTAATGCACACCCAAGGTGTGGGATGTTACATAAACCCCGAGGGCGAAGCCCTCGGGGTTTATCAAAGCATCCCACACTGAAGGTGCTCATTAAATTCTCATAGGATACACACTTCCCCATTTTTTATTTTATATAATTTGCTGGAGAGCAATTTTTTTCAAACCCTAGTGCTGTGATTCTCACACACACACACACACACACACACACACTCGCTCTCTCTCTCTCCACACACACACACACACACACACACACACACACACACACACACACACACACGTTGTCTCCCTCTGTCCTTGTCAAGAAATCCCCATGGCAGCTTTACTGTAGTTCTCTGGGGCACCAAATGCAGCAGCTCCCCCCCCCCAGCTCCCACTCTGCAGTCCCCAGTTGAGCTGTGCAGCAGTCCCCAGTCCCTCTCCCTCTTGCCCCCCATCGCCCTCCAGCTCACAGTACTCTCAGATTCAAAAAATATATTTTTAACATTTAACCGATAAAACCGCGATTGTGATTACGCTCGCTCTTACCTGCCTCAGCCACAGACTCATTCCCAGCAATGGTGTGTGTCGTGCAAAGCTAGCGAACTGCAGGATCAACCAGATACTTTATATAAAAATATAATGGAAGTATTTCAAGGAGGAGCAACAAAATAAATTAAAAGAACGAGTAGGTGAAGATGTTACCGTGGCGGCTCCTCGCTAACTAAGATGCGGCTCCTCGCTAACTAAGATACGGAGCCGCCATGTTTTCAGAACTGTTTAATCCCACCCACACAGAAAACAGAAGCTGATTGAGGGAGCCCTTTGATAGATCTGATAGAATGCCGTAATAACCAACTGGTTATTACGGCAAATATCAACTCAGTGATCCAATGGAAAAAATTGATCACCAGTAATTATGACAGCAAAAATGTACGCAGATATTGCATCGTGATACTCAATGAAAATCACTCACAAAATGCTAACAGGAGTATATATAACCATGGAGTGAACTGATATCCAAAAAAAAGGCTGAATCAAGAAGACATGACACCAGCATGCCATGACATCCACATCGAATACTGCAGAATGCACTGGTGTCAGGTTCACAGCTCACATCAGAAACAGTGAATGAGACAGGTCAGACCCACCGTCATACGCAACCACAAATGACCCACTACCCCTGTTTAGCCACGAGACAGTGTATTCAAAAAAATATAAATAGAGTACTTAAAAGGAAAGCAACAAAAAAAGAACCAGGCGCATTCACTAAACTGCAAGGGCTGAGTTTCAAATAAACAAAATATCAGTTACCACTCAACGTGACACACAGAGTTCCCTACACATGATGTCAGCTGCGATTCAGCCTGCCAGTTGGTAACCAGGTGTGGGAAAACCAGGCAACTACAGAGTAGAGTAAAACCAAAAAGAAAACATCAGTAACGCCAGTATGAGTACCCTACAAATATTAACCCACCAACAAGGACCTAAAAGGAGCCAGAATGTGGGCAAACACATAGATGTCATCAGGAGCTCTTTAAATAAAACTCACTCAGAACATTTGGTTAATGTTCTCCTAGGTAAAAGAACTAAGTAATTATTGTTGAAAGATCTATTAAAGGTTTTGCACCATAGACACCATGGACTTGATTTATTCTTAATTTTCACAAGTACAGTACTTGAGTCTCTGTCTCAATGTTAGGGCTAGGCACCTGTAATGCACCAAGCACTCCCAGTACGTCTTTGTTTTGTTGAGGGTTAAATGGGCAAGAAAACACAAGCTACTTTTAGAAGTTGCCCCTCCATGATAGACCTGAGGCAGCTTGGCTGGGTAATTTGCAGATGTCTGCACCAAGACTGCCTATGCTGCACCTGTCATATGGGTAAATAGAGGACGCAGGTCGCCGGTGCTGTCAAATCTGGCACATTTCCTTAGCGCTAAAAAAACTTGCTACAAAAAAATGTTTTTAAAAGAACAGAACATGTGGGCAGCTTTTAGATAGCTGCACTTCTAATATTCCATGCAGTGTTTTGTGGTGTGAATGTCTGATGCACTGAGAGGCTATGCCATCACATAGTTATGTTCTGTGGCAAATCTAAAAGTAATTTCAGGCGTCTGCAGTCCAAAGGATTTAAACTGAAGGAAGTGGTTAAGCTCAGCACCCTATCAAGGTGGCTTCTGCGATTGAGTCCTAATCTTCCCTGTCTAAGGTTCTTGTGTTCCAATTAAAAAACATTGATAAGTTGTTCTGAATATTACCTGCTCAAACAGGGCCTTTCAGGGGTGCACGTTACTATGTGGCTTTTCAGAGGGTGTTTTTTGAAACCAAGCAGTAGGCCTTGTCAGTCAAAACATACCTTTCAGACTGTTGGGGTTGAAGAGCTATGCCATCAAACTACCTGAATTCTACCTATATATTTACACTACTGCAGTCTCTACTGAACACATGCAAAGTCTTCAGAAAGCGTATTGACTGGCTCATTGATAACTATTCCTCTCTCTGGTTCCCTTACACTCTATGCTCCATATCTTTCTTTCCACACTGAAAAGTGAGGACCTCCTTTTAAGGACTTGACCTTTGGTTGGTTTCCTCTCTGATGATTGCAGGTTTTTTGTTAAGACTTTTTGATAGTTACTCTTCTTTTTGCAGATTGGAACCTTTTAACGATTTTGTTGATTTTCCCCTAGGCCTTTTTCACGTAGACTTTTTCACTATTTCTTGGTCTCACGTCAGCCTGCAGATGGCCTGTGGACTCATTTGACCAGGCACCCAGTTGCTTTAGCTACGGCAGCAGTCAGGGATGTTGCACTGGGTAAGATTTCAGGACTACTACCTGATTTCCCCCTCATGTGTTCTCAACAACTACAGCCATAAAGTGTAAGCATGCAGAGATGTTGTATATGTATTTTCTCTGCTGCTTCACATCGTCAATGGGAAAGTCTTTACAACACAGGATATAACAGTGTCAGTGGCTCAGCATGTAGCACACTCGCTTCTGAGGCCAGGAGATCAGAAGGCTGTGGGTTCTATCCCCACACCTGGCACTTGGGTTAAATCACAGTACTGACACTATAATGCAGCAGGAGGGGGTGCTGCACTCCTGAAGTGCCATCTTTTGGATGAGTTGTTAAACCGAGGTCCCATCTGCCTGTTCAGGTGGAAGTTAAAGATCCCATGGCACGTCTCAAAAAGAGTAGAGGAATTTCCCCGATGCCCTGGTCAAATTTCCCCCATTCACTAAAAATACCACCAGTAGCTTAATCTGGTTTAAGATTAGTTGGCATTCATCAGTATCCCCCTCCCCAGTTCGAGCCTGAAAAAAAGGCAGAATTTGTTTAGTGCCTAACTAGTCAACAAAAACTAAATAAAATTATTATTTTTTTAAATACCTTTTGATAACTGCCTGCAGCACCAATGCAGTCATGTGACTCTGTGGAAGGAGTCCAGGTAGTTAGAAAACTGAATTACATATGTGTAACTGTAATTCTACTACTGGTATTTCTTTCACATTCACATGGCCCACCTTAGTCTCCCCTAGCTACTGGTGCATGAGTACTTCCTTATTTGTACTGTGCTCCAGGATTGGTCTGGAGCATGGAGAGGGATATACAGCAGAAAGCAAGACACAGAAATAGCTATTTAAATAGATACAGACTGATGGATAGATAGAGATAGAGATAGAGATTGACATATATTAGATAGACAGACAGATGGAAGAGATAAACAGATAGGCAGGCAGGCAGACAGACAGACAGAGCGAGATAGACAGACAGATAGACACTGTAGATAGATAGATAGAGAGATATACACTGTAGATAGATAGATAGATGGACACTGTAGATAGATAGATAGATAGATAGATAGATAGATAGATAGATAGATAGATAAACAGATATTTAGATAGTACTCACTCCAACAGGTGGCTACCAAAGATAAAGTTGGAGCCTCAACATGCAAAAAGTGTAAAAGAGAACAAAGTCAGCATCACAGCAAACTGACTAGAAAACCTTCAGATCAGTTTTGTTTCAAAACTTACTGTAAAATTGTAGTAAAAAGCAGCAAATATCCCATAATCACTAGCGTTTCACATCTTACTCGATGCTTTATCCTTGATAAGGCTTGAGTAAGATGTGAAATGACGAATTATTGAGCATTTGCTACTACTTTTTACTACATTTTTTACAATAAATTTTGAAACCAAACGTAACAAAAAGTTTTCTGGTCACTTTGCTATGATGCCCGACTTTGTTCTCAGATATTTTGTTAGACAGACATATAGACAGATATTTATTTATTTATTTACTGAATTTTGGTAACCAGGTGGGCCCACTCAGACCAAGGGCCCCTTTATCAGGGGGTAACCTGGGCTTAGTTACATTTAGAGAAGGCACAGTACATGATCAAATGCAGTATGAATAAGATAAGCATGATAACAGCGTTTTACACAGATATTTCAGATAGATAGATAGATAGATAGAGAGACAGATAGATAGATAGACAGATAGAGACAGGTAGATAGAGAGATAGGTAGAGTTTTTTTTTTGTTTAACATAGCACCCTTCCTGGGTCAGCTCAGTGTGCATTACAGTGCACTTAAGAAAGCTGAGGATTCTTGGAGGCGTCAGCCAAAAGGTGCCTGAGGATTCTGTACATGCTCAGTGGAGACTGCAAGAGTATAAATACTGCAAGAGTATGAATGTTAAAAGAATACCAATCGTAGAACTGCTGTTACGAGTAAGTAAGTAACTTAGTTATCTTGCTTTGAGGGTATCTCTTGCAGCAGGCCTCATCTATGGAACTATAGCCGTCAACATTAGAACCACACAGAAACTTTTCTAGTTAGCAGTCTATCAGGGGGCCACCTACTCTGCTGTCATACACTGAGGTCACCTTATCCTACAAGAGTGGGCAGCCCACATGTCCTCTTCAGTTCTTTTTCCACTGTCAACCATTGCATGCTGGACCTCTCGATGACTCCGCCAGCTTCAGTTGACCTCCATTTTCATTGATATTCATTGAATTTCTTTCCATTTTTTCTCACCCTAGTGTTGAATCACTTTTTAGTGATTTTTTGCGTTGATTTATGCTGATCTCTGTCTTTGATAAGCTCTTCTGGAGGTGCTTCTGTGGTGACAAGATCCTTGAGAAGGTTGACCATGGCCCTTACATCCACTGCCTAGGCCAAGTCCATGACACCTTCACCTGCGAGATCTGCCACAGCTTCAACCAGGCTATGTGGTGGCACCACCAGAAAACCCTGAAAAACTTTCTTTTTAAGCAGCAGGTTGCCTGTATGGAGAAGGAGCTACAGGCCAGGAGTTCCACTGCTTCCCTGGCCCCATCCATGGGTTCTACCTCCTCCAAGGCCTGGGACAAATTGAGTGGGAATCACAAACACCAGGAAAAGGACCGCACTAAGCCTCAATCCTCCCTGTCTCACACACAATAGCTGCTTCACGCGTCAGCTACCGTGGTGCCATCTTCCTCTTCAAGGACGGCCTCCACTGCCTCACAAACCCTTTCCCCTGCAGAGCTACCTGTGGCAGCTCCTCCCACCAATCTCACCTTGGTGGGCATTGTATCTTCAGGCCCCAGTGCCCCACCAACCTCTCAGCCCCTCCTGTTCTGTCTCTTTTTTCCTCTGGCCTTCAGGTAGGTGGCTCTGCCAGCTCAACATTAACTGGTGCGGGATCGGCCCTCCAGGGGCTCACTTATCTCCCCCAGCACCATCCTTGACTGTTTCTTTAGCCACAGCCTCAGGTTCGGGGTCTCAGCCCTCCCAGTGTCAGCTGAACATGTTCCGCGACCTTCCTCTCCTTCTTCGATGATGATACAGGCAGGTGCTTCATTTGGCCTACAACGCTGTGGATGCCTCAGCCAGGGCAACTGCAGCAGGCATTTGTCTTTGGTGTCATTCCTGGCTGAGGGTGTCAAGTTTTGCCCAGGATGTCCCAACAATCCATCCTGAATGCCCCTTTCAGAGGGTATAAACTGGGGCAGATGTGCAGGACATACTTTTGAACCTGTAGGCTTCTGGGTGCACCCTGAGGTTGGTCCACTCTATGTACCACACCAACCAGTCCAAAAGTGGTCAGCGAATGCCATTTCAATGTTCTGCCCATAGGCCCAAGTCCATTGCCAAGCCCCAGGGCAAGCATAGAGCAGTCACAGCCCTGCCTACCCCTTCCTCTACCACTAGGAAACCCTCAGAGAAGGTACTGTGGCCCCTGCCGTAGGTGCCACTTCAACCTAACTCCTTGCTCAGCTTCCCCCCCCCCCAAAAGCAGGACAGGAGTCAGGGGTTGCTTCTCCCTGTACTTGGACAAGTGGAGCGAAATCACCAGAGATGCCTGTGTACTGCATCTAGACCACATTCCAGTGCTCTGGGAGGAAATCCACTCCTTGTTGCAAAAAAGGGCTCTAGAATGCATCCCGGAGACTCAACAGGGCAGGAGGTTCAAGTCTCATTTCTTTCTGGGCCCCAAATGCACAGGGCATCTCAGGCCCATTGTAGACCTCAAGGAGCTTCATTTGTTCATTCAGTACAAAACATTCTGGATGATGACACTTCAGGGTCTGCTGCTCCTTCAGCAACAGGGAGATTGAATTTGCTCCCCTGACATAAAAGATGCCTACCTGCATATTCAGGTACATGCTTCATACAGACAGTATCTAAGGTTTCATTTCTAGGGGACACACATCCAGTTCTGGGCCTTGCCCTTTGGCTTGTCCTTGATTGCTTGGGTGCTTACCAAATGCTTGGCAGTGGTGGCAGCTGCCCTCAGGTGTGAGGGACTCTATGTCTTTCCCTACCTGAATGACTGTCTTCTCAAAACTCAGTCCAGGGACCACCTGTTACAGACTCTGGAACATACATCGCCTATTCTAGGACCTGAGAATCACGGTCAACCTGCCCAAATCAGTTCTGACTCCCTGTCAGTGCCTTCAGTACAGAGGGACAGTCCTGGATATGTCTTGGGGCATGGCCTGCCTGCCCCCAGACTGGGCATATCACCTCCTGATAGCTCAAGCCCACCTGCTGTACAAAAGCCACTATGTCTCAATCAGAACCATCCTCCGGCTCTTGGACCAGATGGCTGCAGCTATAGTCACAGTGCCTCTAGCCAGATTGCACATGAGGGTACCCCAATGGACACTGTGGGTCCAGTGGGATCAGCGTACCGATGACTTGGAACAGCAGGTCCTGGTCTTCTCTCAAGTGAAAAAGGATCTGCTTTGGTGGATGGAACCCAGCAACCTGTTAAGAGGGTTTCCTTTCCTCATTCCTTCCCCTAAGCAGATTCTCTCCACAGATGCTTCTGGGCTGGGGTGGGGAGATCATCTGGGTCCCACCAAACACAAGGAACGTGGTCCAAACTGGAGTCCTCTCTCCACATCAGTGTCCTGCAGATGTGGGCAATTCTTTGTGCCCTGCAGGCCTTCCAGACTCAGCTATCCCCGGGTCTTCTTCAGATGCAGACAGACATCAGTGTAGTTCACTACATCAAAAATGGTGGGCACCCACTCATACCCTCTCTGCTGGGAAGCAATGAGAGTCTAGTACTGTGCTCTGTAACATGGTCTAGAACTGTTGGCCGTCCATGTTCCCGGCATCCAGAATGTCCTGGTGGACACCCTACTCTATTCGCATGAGTGGGAGTTGCTGATCTCAAGTAGTACAAGACCTCTTTGACAGATGGGGTCAGCCAGAGTTGGACCTTTTTCTATACCCACTCAATGCAAAACTGCCACTTTTTAGTTCACTTGATCCAGGGCCTATAGTATTCTGGCAAGAAGTGTTGTCCCTCTCCTGGAAAGGGAGGTTTCTGTATGCAGTTCTTCTCTTCCCCCTGCTCCAGAGGGTTCTGCTTTAGCTCCAGATGGAAGGGGCCATGATGATCCTCATTGCCCCTTTCTGGCCTCATCAGATCTGGTTCCCTTTACTGCAACAGCTGACAGTGGAACCTCCAGTCCCTTTGCCTCTGTTTACCGGCTTGCTCGCCCAGAACCTTGGTCCATCCAGACCTTAAATCCCTACATCTTCACACATGGCTCCTGCAGACATAGCCATGGCTCAGTTTTGGGTGTCACCCAAGGTGGCTGATGTCCTGGTGGTGGCTAGGAAGCCTTCCACTAGGGCCACTTCTTCTGTGAAATTGAAACGCTTAGTGCTGTGGGCAGCTGGATCCTTTCAATTGCCCAATGAATCAGATTCTGGAGTACTTGCTGTCCGTTTCAGACTCCGGTCTGAAGTACCTCTCTCATAATGTGCACGTCTGCCATCTCTGCCTTCCATGTGCTTATTGATGGCCACACGGTGGCACAACTTGAAGTGCCATGTACTTTTCAGAGAGGCAGTCTTCACCTGAAGCTTCATATCTGCAATCCAGTCCTGCCTTGGGGCTCGAATCTTGTGTTGGAGAAACTTTACTTTGTCTCCTTTTGAGCCAGCTGTGACATACAAGCTACACTTTCTCTCATGGAAAGTGTTATTTTTAGTTGTCATTACTTCTGCTTGAATGATTTCAGAGCTACAGGTGCTCACGTGTGAGCAGCCTTATTTTAATTCCACAAAGACAGGGTGTCTTTGCGTACTAACCCTACATTTCTTTCTAAGGTGGTGTCTGAGCTTACTTAAAATCAATCCATCCACCTGCCTGTTTATTACCCAGAGCATGCCAGTCCAGGAGAAGCATTGCTCCACACTTTAGATGTGCATAGAATTTTGCACTACTATACACCATACGAAGGACTGCAGGAAGTCCTCTCAGATGTTTGTTTCTTTCACCCCTGGGAAAGAGGGCATCCCTGTTTCTAAACAGTGCTGGTCCAAATGGTTGGCCAACTGTATTACCTTTTGCTATAGGAAGTATGGCAAGGACCTTCCTGGCATTGTTCATGGCCATTCCACCAGAGGCATGGCCACCTCTGTTGCCTGTTTCAGGAATGTGTCTGTACTGCTGCTACTTGGAGTATTGTCCACACCTTTACCAAGCATTATTGTCTGGACATTGCCTCTGGGTGTAGGCCATCTTTGGCCTAGCTGTCCTAGCTGTCCTTCAGGGCCTACTTTCCCAGGCTCAAGGTTTCCGATCACCCAGACTGTGCTTTCTCATGGCAGAACTGCTTGGGACTCGTTCCATAGGTGTGGCCTGCTGCAAGAGATACCCTCAAAGCAAGATAGTACAGTTACTAAGAACATATGGTAACAGTAGATCTTTGAGAGAATCTCTTGCAGCAGGCCATGCTGTCCCACTCTCCTTCACCCAGGGTCTGTGAGGCCCTCCTGTGTCTGTCTCTCCTTCTACTATTCCTTTCTTTACCCTTCTGCTCCTTTTTGATTCGTCAGTGGGAGATTGGTTTGCTGTGGTCTCCAGCAGGAGTACTGAGGAGGACGTGGGGACTGCCCACTCTTATAGGATAGTGCAACATCAACGTATGACATTGGAGTGGGTGGCCACCTGCTAGACTGCTAGCTAGAAATGTTTCCGTATGATCCTAGTGCCTGGCGGCTATAGTTCCATAGGTGTGGCCTGCTGGCTGCTGCAAGAGATCCTCTCGAAGATCTACTACTACGGTAAGTTCTTACGTAACCATACTGTATTTTTCTCTTGGGGTAATGTTAAGGGAATATACCATCGTCACATATTCATGCTCTCTGGGTAAAGTTAAAGAGCAGAGCTCCTTTCCCACTGTTTGTAGACAGCTTAAAGAAAAAACAGGCTCCCTTACCTGAATGAAAGCTCCACTATTATTGCAAAATGTTTACTTATGAAGGGATCATAATTTGCCGCTTAGGGGCTGGCTGCTCAATCCCTTCCACTTCCTTATTCACTGGATCCGCCCCAGCGCTGAGACTTTTACTGATGTCAGTATATGGAGAGCATGGGGGCACACTCCATGCAGGTCTATGCAGCATCTTTTTGAATGCCTTTTTTTAGAATTTAAGTGTGCTCTTGCTAAAATCCAAGCCAGGGTTCAAGTAACAAGATTCTTGTTAAGCCATATGCGCATACACAGTAAGGAAATACATAAAATGAGCCCTGTAGATTTGTAAAAATCACATGCTTGAAAAACAGTTTCTTCTTAACTAGCACTGCTGCTTTAAACACTTTGCACAGTATGTCACCTCCTGAATTAAGCCTCTCACATGTCACTTCATGAATTAAGCCATTTATATGTATGGCACAATCACATTAATAAAGTTATTTATTTGAAATTACTCCAACCAGGATAACGCCATGAGATCAGTCTCTCATTTTCATGGGGGTCCCAGAGAGGATAGCAGCAGTCAGCAGGGTAACATAGTCTAGCAGGAATAGTTGCATACAAGTTAATATCTACACAGAAAAAACTGTAAATGTAAAACTGTGATCAAAGCAAGCTAGCAAAGTGGGGTCACTGCAAACAGCATGAACATAATTACGCATATGCTCATAGTTGGGGAGAGGGGATTCTGGACCAGTATAATTACAGGGAGTTCTAAGGTGGCTGGAAAGGTTGAACTGGAATGTGTTTTAAGTACAAAGATAAGACTGGTCAGTAATTAGGAAGTAGTATAGCGCAGTGGGTTAAGGCTCTGAGCTGCAGATCGGGAGACCTGGGTTTGAATCCCACAGCTGTCTAACTGCATACTGTGTGACCCTAAGCAAGTCACTTAGCTTCCTTGTGCTCCCAGGTAGCACCTGTAAACAAAACTTTCAGCTTAGTGTGTCTCTCCTGGTTAAACAAAAAAAAAAAAATTACACCTATCTTTCTTTGCCTCTGTCAGAAAGATGCAGACAGTGTACTATGATTGTTATTGTCTAATGCAATACAATAAGCTAGTGACATACTAATGGTGGTGTTATTTGCCTCTGTTCTAGGCAATGTTGGGTAGAGTGAATGGAGAACCATCCAGAAAGAAGAATGAAGAGGAACCACAGACGAGGCACAGACTCATCCCTATTGGTAGAAAGATTTATGAGTTTTACAATGCTCCAATTGTCAAGTTCTGGTTTTATACCGTAAGTATATACTTAAAAGACATTCCTATTTAGGGCATGTACCCCAGCTGCAGTGCTGACCTCTGTTGCAAAGCTTTTTCAGCTTAGGTGTAATTTGTTTTTATTGCATTTGCAAATACTTTTAAGAAGGGCTCATCGGCAATTTACAATACCCCCTTGCTCTGTCAATACCAGTTATGCAAACTATCCTGAGAGCAAAAATTTATTTATTGCTAGACTGTATTTCCTGGCAATACTTGTCTTTACATTTAGTGTCCCTAATATTTATTTATTTAAATAGCTTTCCCAGGTGGGGCCCACTGATCCAAGACAGCTGTTTTCAGAGGCATCCTGGGGGAAGGCTAGATGAGAAAAGTATTATCAAGAGTTGGCAGGTGCCAGCAAGGCTGGTCTTGTAATGACAATGTTATATAGGGCAAGAATTTGATGTGCTTATTCTATGCAGCCAAAGCCATCTCAGGCTCCTCCTACACTCCCACCCCTACCTCATCATGTCATCACTGACATAAAGTCACCGAGTGTGGTAAAATAAATTCTAAAGCCAGCATGGGTACAGTTCCCTATCCACAGTCTGGCAGTTTCCTGGAGACAGGCAATTCATTGGATGTCTTCCAGCTAAGCTGCTCCCACCAACGGTGTGGTTTATCCTCCAGCTCTGCCCTGTAATTGTAGACCTTTCTTTCCACTGAAAGAGACAGTTTTCCTTCTTTGCAGCTCTGCAGCCTTGAAGGACTTCAAGTTTTCAATAGTGCTTCTTTGACAATTCTTCAACTTTTAAAGTCACTTTTGAATTTCAAGTACTCCATTCATCTTTCAGCTCTACTTTGTGATCAGTGATGGAGGGCAAGATACCCAGGTTTAAATTCTGCACCCAACATTGACAGAAAATGTTGGCCATGGATCTGCACAACATGTACCTTTACTGTCTCGGCTAGCAGCATGACATTGCGGGATGCCCCTTGTGCTAGACCATGCTGCCCTCATCCATCCGGAACTGGAAGACTCAACTGCCTCTCAGTCAGCAAGAAGACCCAAGCAGCTGCCAGTTTGGCTGGGCAGCCAGCAGTCATGGAAGAAGAGGTGATGGCTGCGGTTCTTCTTTGGTCTCAGCACTGTTCCCAGCTGGGGCCTGTGTCAGAGAGTCATTCTCTGGTAATTTCAGAGAAATATGTCTGACCCTTTAAACTTTAGAGGAGAGCCCATCTGTGCAGCAAGAAGCACAAGCACCACCGCTGCAGGTTGTGGGACTGGAAAATATCATACTCTTCCTGCTCCCTCGGCTCCCCTAACTGCTTATCATTGGTTGAGCTTCCTTCAGTTGAGGGTACAGTAGAGGGCTCCATGGTAACCCCATTGGCCTTTTGGCCTCGACTCTGGCCAAGTAGATTGTTGAGCTCTTTCTCGATCCTGTCGATCAGCTGTCAGAGGAGACTGATGAGGAGTCAATTTCCCACACCATGGTTGTTCTGGTCCTCACTCAGGAGGATGTGACCCAGTTGCTGTCACTGACTGGATGGCCTCAGGAGCAGCTGCTGCCAGTGGTCATGCTTCCAAAGCCTCTCATGTTCAGTATGTCGAGGCATGTGGTCTACCACAACCCATCGGAGGATACCCATTGCCATCAATCCTCAGGACAACGGTCGAGGTGGAGGCCCCCTCACAATCTCAATCCCACTTGACCAGGAGCCAGTGCCATTAATGCTGTTTGATCTCCTCATCCTCTGGCAAGGAGAAACATTGATTCAGAATGCGTCAACACTGTGCGAAGCTCCTCTGGCAACAGTGGACTATTTCTGGAATGGGTAGGGCTCTGCCCCCTGGACCTATGGTCTGTTGGTACACACTAGTCATTCCCACACTGGTCCACACTTCACAGATGTCTCCAGCGTCTGCTTCTTTTCTCCTTAAGGTGGAACCATCTCCACTGCAGTCACCGCAGTTTGGTTCTCTGACCAAGGAGTCCCATGCAGCTGCTGGCTAGATAGGCTAGCTCTCAATGGAAATCCCTCAGTCCGATGACACTAGGGTGGTCCATGGTGATAAATGATTGAGGGCCATTTTTTAGGAGTCATCCAACGACTCTGAGTGTGAGCAATCTATGGCTTCTACTCAGACACATATTCAACTATGAATTAGTTGAAAAACTGACTACTGACCATGGGCCGGTGTCTTTTGAGTCTTTGCTCTGACTTGTGTCGGAGTCCATGAATGTGCCCCTGGAAACAGTTAAGAAGCAGGGCAAATACCCCTTCACTGATACACTGGACAAGGATGATTCCCTGAGAGTTGCCTTTCCTCTGGCTGAATCCATTTGGGGATCAGCCCTGGAGCTTTGGCGGCACCCAGTATCCTGCCTTGCAGCCTCCATTTGTAAGGCCTACAAGTATGTGGCCCCTATGGACTGCCTTCTGGGTTTCTCTGACTACCACTTTGCTGAGAAGCTGGTCTCAGACTAGGCATTCTGTAAATCGGATGGCCAAGGAAACATGGACAAGCCTCCAGACAAAGAGTTCAAGAAGATTGACCACACAGCAAAGAAAGTGTTCACTGCTGCATCGCTGGGTCTCCATCAGGCCAGCTGTGCAATGATGATGGCTGACTTTGGTCACTCTTTGCTAGGAGTGTTGGATGACCTCCTTCCCCACCTTTCTGCTGACAAGCAATTGCTGGTGAAGTTAGTCAGACACTAGGGTCAATTTCTGGCTAAACATGAACTCCAGATGGCTCCGGACATGGGCAACTCTTGCACCCATGCTATGGCAATGACCATCAACAAGTTTTGCAGAATCTGGCAGTGGATTTCCACCTTTTCGGTGGATGCCCAGTACAAATTGGCCAATGCCTCCTTTTTGGGCATCGACTTCTTTGGCCTTGGGGTGGAGGGACATCTGACATAACTAGAGAAGTCCAATGCCACCCTTGATTCTCTGGCTTCATCCCAGAATGACCAGAAGCCCAAAGGCCTAAAAAGGAGGCCTTCTAATATTGGCCTTTTGAATCACAGCAGTCTCAGCAGCAGCCCTAGCATCCTTCTGTTGTTACCTTTACCTGAGAACATGTTGTATATTGCTGTTGATTGTAAACTGTCTGGTGTTGCATGACCCTTGTTGTAACTCTCATGGGTCATACCTGAAAACAGGCAGTCTCTACCTAGTGTACCTACCTGGTTAACCCAAAGCCTAGATTTGGCGGCCAGGGGCCAAAAGGGGGGGGGAAGAGGTGGTGGTGCTCCACCAGCCTTTGCAGCTTGAGTCTTCTCTAAGGCTTCACAGTGATGGGTTGTGGGGTGTCATCTCCCCTACCCAGTCAAATCTTGTCCCAGCTCCCGGTTGGGGGTTGGCTACATGACTTCTTGCCACAGTGATCTGCCATTACCTTGGACATGTAGATTCTAGAAGAGGTGGGCAAAGAGTTGCCTCTGGAGTTCAAGGCTGTCTTGCTGAACTGACATCAAGCTCCTCAGGAGTCTTAGGTGTCATAGGGCACATTGTCCACCCTTAGGATCAACATTGCTTAGCTATTAGAGTGATGGGTGATAGTCTGTGTCCCAGGTGCCTTGGCCAGTCAGGGATATGTGTCCAGGTACTTTCTGGCCTTGAAATAGACAGGGAGCTGGCATCCCATACTGGATCTGCACGATCTGAACCAGTTCATGCAGAAATGCAGGTTCCAGACAGTTACTCTGAATCAGATCAGCTGGACATATGGTTCTGCTCCCTGGACCTCCGGGATGCGTTCTTCCATATCCCAGTTCCATCTGTCCCATTGCCGGTACCTTCAGTTCCATGTAGAGAGGACAGTGTGTACTGCTGTTTGGCTGCCACCAAGTGGAGGATAGATGGAAACGTGCCAGTCACCAGAACTGAAAGTCGGAGGTGGGCATTGAAAGCATGCAGCATCTTCACAGTCTACAAGTGCACCATTGCATGCTGCCAGCTCTGACTCAAGGGGAGTAATGGGCAGAAAAGAACTCCTGTCTATAGGATGATGTGAACGCAGTGCACCACCATCATCCCTAGCATCCGTTAAAACAACGAGGTAAGAAGTAGGTGGGATAAGTCTTGGAGGTGAGTTGACGGGGCTAGGGTTTGACAGAAGAAGGGGGCCAATGGGGAGGAACAGGAGGATAAAGTCCATAGAAAAAAAGGATTGCAAAAATATATGAACTATAAAATGAACTGTATCTAACTCTCACATTTTTCAGTAATCCAGTTGGTATCACAGGCTCTTTAAAGGGCACATAAACAACATATAATTTAAATTAACTATTGCTGGTGTCTTCTGTTGGCTGTTAACATATTTGAAGCTATTATTTCTAGGATCATGGATATGTTCATCCACATGGGCTGGCATGTCCCTTTCCCCTTTAAAGCTTGCCGGAAGGTCTCAAAGCTGACTCCTCCCACCCACCCGGGTGGTATAACCCTCTGCACCGCCCCATGAAGCCAGATCTTCTTTTCTGTTGGAAGATTCAGGTTGCCTCCTTACCACTCCCTTGTTCTGTAGACCTTGGCTTCTCATACTTTGGATATTCTGAAGATTAAACTCGTTAGAGTTAGCAATTGTGAATTTTCTATCTTGACCGGGATGGAAGAGAAATCTTCTCCTGGATTCCGTCGGTGCCGTGCATATAGAAGATGTCACGCACAGACTTGCATACCATGTGCGTCTACTGTCTGGGTGTTGGCCAGGACACCCAGGCCTATGAGATGTGTCTTGCTTTCCACCCTAACGTCCTTGATGTTCGTCTCGCACGTTTAAAACTGGGTAGGCCGGAGAAACGGAATCCGCTGGTCAAATCAAAGGTGGCCTGGTGGGCGGTCTTCGTGGCTGCGGGATCTGCCGAACAGCTGGAGCAAATGCAGACCTTCGAGGAACAGGAGGCATGGGCCACGGAGCATACCTCTCAGCTGATTTTTGTTCTGCTTAATCTGGGCTCCACATTCTCGGGCTTCTTTTGGGAGATGTGCCAGTCCCTCCCCACCAAGGATGAGGGTTCTTCAGGCTCGCATGTCTCCCAGTTCCATAAGAAGGATAAGGAATCTAGAGATTCTTCATCTCGATGAAGACGTTCTTGGGATTGAGAGTGATCTGGGCCCCAGGAATCTCCAGTCTTGACCTCGGTCGAGACTGTGACTTCAGCCGCCGATTTCTCCGTCCCACCATCTGGCCAGCTGGCTGAAGTCTCGATCGACAACGTGGTTGAGATTACTCTCGACCCTGTCAATCTGTTGTCGCCCAACGAGGCTGACAACTCTCTTACCAGGACCCCGGTCCTGACTCTGCCCGATGAGGAGACCCAGCCTACTGGCAATCCCATCGAGGAGCCGGTCCCAGATCAGGGAAAATCGCCAGTTCCCCTGGTGTCTCCTGAGCAACCCCATTGGTCACCCCAACGATTGAGGTCAAGGTCTCTGACTCCCTCGAAGGATAGGCCAAGGAAGGTGCATAAACGCTCTAAGAAAAGGCGATGCCACCATTCGTCTTCATCCTCCTTGGATGAGGGGAGGCTTCGGCAGAAACTCTGTCGATGCTACAAAGACCTTATGTGACAACAGCTGATTTTGTTAGGTCAGAAACCAGCCTTGGTTTTCACACCAGCCATTACTTGGCTCTCACCTTCTAGACCAAAGCTGACTCCATTGGAACTGATTAAAATGGTTCCCCCGCCCTTGGAGTCGACGAAACTCACCCGGTTTGGCCAAAATTGACCTCTGCACCAATAGTGGTGGAGCCGCCACCTAAACAGCCTTTGGTAGGGGCTCCTTCAAAGGAATCTCAGACTGTTCCAGGTCTTCCTCACAGGTTATTAGTCACCCTCACACCTGACCACCCCAGGCACGTACAGGGAGACCTTGGCGGCTGGCCGATTTAGCTGGATACCTCAGATTCTGATGACTCTGACTTACACTCTCATCCAGTAGACGATGAGTTGGTGGGCAGTCTCTCGGCGTAGGAGGGTCCTTTGTCCTTCTTGGGGAATTCTTCAACTGGTCTCCAAATCCACGGAGATGCCCCGGGACCCTAACCAGTAATGGGCGGAGTACCCTCTTACGGACATCCTTAAGAGAGGGGACACTCTGACAGAAGCCTTCCCAGTGGCTGAGGCCATTGTTGGTCCTGCTTTAGAGCTTTGGAAGCACCCTGTTTCCTGCTCCACGCTGTCTGCCCAGATGGCCCACAAGTATGCGGTGCCCATTGGGTTTCTCTTGGGGTTTACAGACCATCTCTCTCTGCAGAGAGTCTGGTGACCGATTCCGTGTTCAGACGCATAAGCAGCTCAGTAGATATGGATAGACCTCCTGAAAAGGAATCCAAAAAAATTGGACCACTCTGCCAGGAAGGTTTATGCTGCCTCTTCGCTAGGCCTCTGTCAGGCGAGCTCGCCCATCATCGTGGCGCATTTCTCCCATGCCCTTCTGGGCTTTTTGGATGAGGTTCTCCCTCACCTCCCTCCTGACCTCCAGACTACAGTCAAGCAGGTCCAGGACCTGGGTCAGGCTCTTGCCAAACAGCAACTCCAGATGGCCTTGGATCTCAGGGACCCATGTGCTCATTCGGTGGCAGCTGCGGTTGCCATGCACTGCAGGGCTTGGCTGAGGCTCTCCACTTTTACAGCGGATACACAGCACAAGCTTACCAATGTTCCTTTCCAGGGTGCTGATCTCTTCGACCCAGGTGTGGATGGGCACCTTCAATGGATCTAGCAGTACAATGCCACCTTGGACTCAGCTGTTTCTGCTCAGAAAGATGCTCAAGGCACCAAGAAGCAGAAGAAAAAGCCATTTTTGGCACACTGCTCCTGTGGCCAAGCAGCCCTCCTTCCAGGGTGGGCAGCAACAGCAGGCATAGGCTTGGTGCCCTCGGCCCAAGTCTGGGAGTCCAGCAGCCTGCAGACAGGGAGGTTGGGGTTCAGGCAATTTCCAGTATGGACCCTCTTCCTCCAAGCCTGCTCAGTGACGGGATAGGGTCTGCCACCCCTATTCCCATCATGCCAGCTGTGGGTCCGCTGTTACCATGTACAGGTGGGTTCTAGAAGTGGTCGGCCAGGTCTGCCTCTGGAATTTGAGCACTAACTTCCCAGCCGAGCCTGCGCCCCATGGCAGGAAAGGGTATCAGTCCACACTGGGTCAGCTCTGAGAGATGACATAGCCCAAATCCTCCTCAAGGAGATAGTGGCCTGAGTGATAGATCCTCCAGTCATCCCAGGATTCATTTCGGGGGGGGCTGAGACCCCATTCTAGATCTGAACGACCTAAACCAGTTTCTCAGGCCATGCACCTTCAGGATGGTAACTTTGTCCCAGATCATACCATCCCTGGAACAGAACATGTGGTTCTGCTCACTGGATCTCCAGGACGCATTTTTCCACGTCCCAATCCATCCATCTCATCAGCGGTTTCTCCACCTCCGAGCAGAGGGAACCCTTGACGAGTTCCGAGCCATGTCATTCAGCCTATCATCGGCCCCATGAGTTTTCATCAAATGCATTGCAGTGGCGGCAGCCCACCTCAGGCGTCAAGGGGTCAGAGTCTATCCCTACCTCAATGACTGGCTCTTGGCAGGTTCCACCCAGCAAGAGGTGGAGAGGTTCACAAATCTGGCCCTCCAAAACTGCACTCAGCTTGGCCTACTGATCAACGACGAGGCCAGGTCGGAGCTCATGCCTTTGCAGGTGATATGCTTCATTGGGGCAGAGCTCAACTCCCACCAAGCCAAAGCCCAGCTCCCGGCGGACAGGGCGGAGGTTCTCTCCTCCTTTGCCCAATCTTTTCAGGTTGAGCACTTGTGCCCTGCCTGGGACTTTCTACGCCTTCTATGGTACATGGCGGCCTCCACCACTGTGGTCCACTGGGCCCGGTGGCATATGCTCCGCCTTCAGTGGAAGCTGGCCACCCAGTGGACTCAGTGCCATGGTCATTTCAACCAGCTGATCACTGTGACCCAGAAGATGTGGGATGCCCTCCAATGGTGGACCATCCTGGATCATCTGCAGGAAGGGATCCCATTTGTCCACCTGGAGCTGATGGTTGTCCTCATGACCGATGCCTCTCTCACGGGCTGGGGAGCCCACATGGGGAACCACAGAGACCATGGGTTCTGGACCCCCAAGGAATCCCGATACCATATCAACCTGCTGGAGCTCAGAGTGGTCAGACTGGCGCTGTCAGCATTCACTCAGCTCCTTCGGGTCAAGTGGTTCAAGTCCAGATGGACAATACCACGACAATGTACTACCTCTACAGACAGGGCGGCACGCACTCCCGGCTGCTGTGCAGGGAAGCACTCTGCATCTGGACCCTCATGAGTCAACTGGAGGCAGATCTCCTAGCCATCCATGTGCCAAATCCCTGGCAGATGCTCTCAGCTGTGTAGGCGAGACATCCCACGAGTAGTCTCTCCATCCAGAGATAGCTCACAGCCTGTTCTCCCACTGGGACAAACCATTGGTGGATCTGCTTACCTCCCAGGAAAACACCAAGCTGAGGCTATTTCATGCTTGCCCCCCTCAGCAGGGCACGTTGCAGGGGGATGCCTTCTTCAGGCCGTGGACCCCAGGCCTCTTCTATGCCTTCCCTCCATTTCCACTTCCCTTGATCCACACGGTGCCAACTCGTTTCTTAATAAGATGTGTTGACTCCATTGGCCCGGTGTTTGCCTTGATTGTCTGGTGCTCCTTGTTGGAGGGGGTCTTTCCTGATGTCGTGAAGGAGGCATTGGTGAGACCCCTTCTGAAAAAAAACATTGTTGGACCCTGAGCTCAAGGCAAATTACCGTCCTATCTCCAATCTTCCATTCTTGGGTAAGATTGTGGAGAAAGTGGTGGTGCTCCAGCTCGAGGAGCATCTCGTGGCCCATGATCTATATGAGCCACTCCAGTCTGGGTTTCGTGCAAGGCATAGCACAGAAACTGCACTGGTTTGGGTGCATAATGACCTCCTCAGGGCTAGAGATCGAGGAGGAAGGGACAATTCTTGTTCTCCTTGATCTCTCTTCAGCATTTGATATGGTTGACTATCGAGTGCTTATTGACCGCTTAAGGGAATTCTGTGGACTTTCTGGCATGGTCATCTGCTGGTTTGAGTCTTTTCTATCTAACAGGAGGCAGAGGGTAGTGATGGGGAATTTCTCCTCCTCCCCATGCCACCTGTTATGAGGGGTTCTCCATGGTTCGGTCTTTTCACCGATGTTGTTCTCCGTATATATGCTGCTCCTGGGACAGATCATTAGGAAGTACAGTCTAGATTGTCATTGCTATGCTGATGATACCCAGCTGTATCTTTCCTTTGCCCCGGCACATCCCACGCATTCGAAGTGCTTAATAGCTGTCTCGCAGAAATCAATGACTGGATGGCCTCCAGCTGGTTGCGACTCAACCCCGATAAGACGGAGGTACTGGTGGTGGAGTCGAACAGAAGGCATGATAGGTTGGCCTCTAGTGCAGAGACAGTGCTTTTTCTCGGCTCAGTACCATTGAAGGCCTCCTCTAGGGTGCAGGATCTGGGCGTTATTCTGGACAGTGGATTGACACTGGATTATCAGGTGTCTTCCACTGTCTGTACTAGTTTTTATCCTGAGGAATATCACCAGGATAAAGCCCCTAGTTCTGCCACAGGACCTTCCCACCTTGGTACATGCCTTCATGACATCCAGGTTGGACTACTGTAATGCACTCTGTCTCGGGGTCTCTGGGGGTACCATGCGCTAACTGCAGCTGGTGCAGAACGCAGTGGCGAGGCTGCTTACAGGACAGTCTAAGTATTGTCACATTACCCCGGTGCTGGGTCAACTGCATTGGCTGCCAGTTAGGTGGAGGGTCCTCTTTAAGGTGGGTTTACTCACCTTTAAGGCCCTACATGGCCTGGGCCCTGGTTACCTGAAGACCCTTCTCATTCCTGCTGTCTCGACCCGCTCCCTCCTCTCCTCCTTTGGGGCCTTCTTGCGATTCCCAGGACGAGGTTAAGAACAGCAGGTGACAGAGCATTTAGTGTCGTCGCTCCCATCCTGTGGAATTTGCTTATTCCAGCTGTTAGGGAGGCCCCTTCTGTGGAGGTATTTAAAGCCCGCCTCAAGACCTTCTTGTATAATCAGGCCTCCCAGACTGAACTGTATAGTCCCTGCTTCTTTTTAGAATCTTTGTTTAGGTCAGTTCTGGCTCTTTAATATTTGCTGTCATTGTTGAAATTAATGTTTATACAAATTTTGGTTGTTTTGTAGATGCTTTTTGTTCTGTTTGAGATATTGTTATACGATATATTCTGTTGTGTATAATATTGATCTTTTAATTGTTCAGCGCCCAGATCCTCCGGGATGGGTGTCATTTAAGTAAAATTTGCTTTGCCTTCTCAAGGTGAGGAGGGACAAGGCGTAGGTGATCCTGGTAGCCCCAGACTGGCACCGCCAGTTCTAGTATCCAGATCTCCTCAGCCTCAGCAACAGGTTCCTGAGGCATCTTCCAGCACACCCGGACCTGATTTCAGTCAACCAGGGGAAGGTATTCCATCCAGACCTTCAGTCCCTCTAACTGACAGCCTGGTTCCTGAGTGGCTAGAGTTCCAGGCTCTGGGTCTCTCTGAGGATGTACTTACAGTAGTGGAAGCACCCAGGAAGGAGTCGACCAGAAGGTGCTGCACCTTTAAATGGAAATGGTTTTCCATTTGGTGTCAGGGCAAGGGCCTGGACTCTCTGTCCTGTCCAGTGGCTAGCATCTTAGACTACCTTTGGTCTCTGTCCAAAGAGGGTCTTCGGTCTATGACCCTTAAGGTGCACCTGGCAGCCATCTCTGATTACCGGGCATGTGCCGGTCAGCAGACCGTGTCGCAGGAGAAGGTGGACTGGTGCTTCTTCAAAGGCCTTGATCACATATCCCCTCCAGTGTATGAACCTCCACCTCCATGGGATTTACTGCTGGTTTTGGCAAAACTCATGGGCAAGCCATTCGAACCAATGCACAAGTGTGAGATGTTACACTTGTCATGGAAGACCGCCTTCTTGGTGGCTATCACATCAGCCAGAAGGACTGGGGCGCTCCAGGCACTTTCAGTGGAGTCTCCTTACCTGGTCTTCCACAGGACAAGGTTGTCCTGTGCCCCCACCTGAAATTCCTCCCGAAGGTGGTGTCAGAGTTCCATCTTACCCAGGTGTTGACTCTGCCTGTGTTCTACCCAAACTACACCTCGGATGCCGAGTACAGGTTCCATATTCTGGACCTGAGACAAGCTGTCTCCTATTACAAGGAGAGAATGGTGGAGAGGTTTGCCAGCTGTTTGTCACCTATGCTGAAGTCGCACCTGGCAGACCTGCAGCAAAGCAGATGATTGGCAGATGGATTACATTGTGTATTGATCTCTGCTACAGGCTGGCGGGCAAGGAGCCTCCCAAAGGGATGAGAGTTCATTCTACCCATCATACCACTGTGTTGGTGGCTGCTTCCAGGGACATCCCTATCCAGGAAATCTGTTGGGCTGCTACCTGGAAGACAGTAAACACCTTCAGCACCCATTACCACATTGACCTTGAGTCACGCCGGGATGCTGGTTTTGGGGCCTGAGTTCTCCAGTCTGTTTCCCAAGTAAGGGGTGTGTGCCTTGCCTCCCTCCCTCCCTCCTCCCGGAGAACTGCTTGGAGTCTGCCAACCAGTGTGGATGAACAACATATCCACGATCCCCGGAAAATAGGTTACTCACCTGTAACAGTAGTTCTAGGAGTGGTGTATGATGTTCATCCACACGAACCCACCCGACCTCCCGGGCTTCGACGCACAACCTAGCTTCCAGCGGGCAAAGATCTGGCATCATGGGGTGAAGCCAAGGGTTATACCACACCGATGGGTGGGAGGAGTCAGCTTTGAGACCTTTCGGCAAGATTTAAAGGGGAAAGGGACATGCCAACCAGTGTGGATGAACAACATATACCACTCCTAGATACTGTTACAGGTGAGTAACCTGTTTATTTGCATTATGCATGCTGTTTCCAACTGTTTTGTGCTTTCAAACAGGTGCTTACACACACACACACACGCAAGCACGCAGTGAGAGGCTTTATGTTTATCATCAAAACCAGATGATGGCTAACTGATAGAAAACCAGTGTGATTGGTGGGGCTTTTCTCTTTGAACTACAAGAAGTTTATACCCATCAACTAGATGAACACTGTCATCATTACTCTTCTCAGCATTGGGTTTTCAGAGGCAAGCCTCTTGCATTTCTACATCCATTATACATAGGGCTGTAAGTTTTTCACTGCAGAAATTTCCAGTTTTCATGGGTCCTACATGGGAAAAATTC
The DNA here is from genome assembly GCA_016271365.2 of Neoceratodus forsteri. Lineage (NCBI taxonomy): Eukaryota > Metazoa > Chordata > Ceratodontiformes > Ceratodontidae > Neoceratodus > Neoceratodus forsteri. Next base: position 1,475,460,990 of record CM057453.1, on the reverse strand, counting down.
ACTTTTGCACAGAAATAACTATGCACTGAAACAGCAGAATACATATATATATATGAGGCAAAAAACTCAGTTTAATGCATTAGTTCTAGGGACATAGATATGTTGTTCATCCACACTGTCTGGCAGGTTCCTTGCCGCTTTAAGTCTTGCTGGAAAGTCTTCAAGCTGGCTCCTCCCACCCATCCGGGTGGTAAAACTCTCGGCTCCGCCCCATGACGCCAGATCTTCCTTATCGCTTGGAAGCTCAGGTTTCCTCCTTAACGCTCTGCGTATTAGATTGGATCCTAACTCTTCGGTTCATCTGAAACTCGTTTTAAAATTCTCAAGACTTCGGTCTTCCTTTTCCCTCGTGGCTGTGATGGACAAATCAACTCCCGGTTTTCGGCAGTGCCCTTGTGGGCGGAAGATGTCCAGGACAGATCCGCACTCCACGTGTGTCTACTACCTCGGCCTAGAACACGACTCACAGGCCTCGCAGTCTTGCTGTTACGTTCTGAACCAACGTCTTGGAGGACCCGCTGCCAGTTGAAGCTTGGGCCGAGAAGCGCTTCACCCGCCAGTAAAGTTCGTAAAGTGGCCCATTGGCGGTTACCACGGGTGGAGGCGGCCCTGGCGCATCTTCCTCCTCCTCGGTCGGACATTTATCCGCTCTTTTTGGGTACTTTGTATTCTGCTTCATTCAAGGAGCTTTGCCATTCCCTTTCCACGAAGGGAGAGGGGCCATTGGGACATTCCTCTCGGTCCAGAAAGAAGGATCCCAAGGGTAAGTCCCATCGTCGGCATTAAGTGGGGCCGGAGGTCCCTTCCCGGACAGCCGACCGTCGACTTGATCGAGGTTGCGGCTAAGGCTGCTGGCTTCACGGCGTCCCCATCAGGTCAGCTGGCCGAGACAGCCATCGATGCGGTCGAGATTTTTCTCGACCCATCGGACAGTTTGTCGACTGGTGAAGCCGACAACCCTTCTTCACCAGTTCCCCCGGTGGAAACCAAGAATTTGCCTGCGCCATCGATGCAGCAATCCCCAGTTAAGGCATTCGAGCCGAGGGAGGAGCGGGAGTCCCCCACTCCCTCCCAGGCCCGTCCTCAGACATACTGAGGATCTCGGTCTCGGACCTCTTCTCGGTCCAGCTGATCCCGCCGACATCGGCGATCTTGGTCTCGGCACCGAGGTAAGCGGCAACGCCGCTCCTCCTCGTCTTCCTCCTCGGATGAGGAGAGGCTTCGGCGCAAATTGCGTCTACGCTACGAGGAGCTGTTGTGGCAGCAGTTACTTTTGTCTGGGACTAAGTCAGCACCGACGCCTTCCCCGGCCATCAAGTGGCTGTCACCCGAACGGACGAAATAGCCTCTCGCTGCAGTCGAGATGCCCAAGCCTGGCCCAGTTGTTCGGCTGAAACCTGCTGCCCCACCAATTGTGGTGGAACCTCCATGTCCACAACCGAAATCGGGGGCACCGACCAAGGACTCTCGGTCGGCTCAAGGCCTGCCCCACAGGTTGTCTGTCACCCTCACTCCCGACCATCCTCAGCAGGTGGAGGATGGGTCAGGCCCTAGGCAGCTCTTCGCAGACTCTTCGGAGTCCGACGACTACGACTCCCTGTTCTCCAGGCAGGTTGGCCTGGAGTCCTCTGGGGCCAGTCACTGGATGAAAGCCCATCGTCCTTTATGGGTCTGCTTTGGCTTATCTCGGAGTCCACCGGGATGCAGCTCGAGCCCGTTTCCAAATGGGCAAAGTATCCCCTGATGGAGATACTGGACCAAGGGGATTCACCCATGGAGGCCTTTCCTGTGGCTGAGGCCATTGTTGGCCCAGCCTTGGAGCTTTGGCAGCAGCCTGCTTCCTGTCCTGCGCCCTCGGCCAGGATGGCCAGGAAGTATGCGGTCCGTACCGGCTCTTCGCCCAGGTTTTCGGAGCACCCCTCTGCCAAGGGGTTGGTCACCAACAGCGTTTTCCGGCGTTCGAGAACGCTAGGGGCGTGGACAAGCCCCCGACAAGAGTCAAAAGCTGGACTCGCCCGGGCGCCAAGGTGTCGCTACATCCTCCCTTGGCCTCCGCCAGATGGCTCGGCCGTGCTGATGGCACACTTCTCCCATGCCCTCATGGGCTCCCTGGATGAGGTGATCCCTCATCTCCCGGCCGACCTCCAGACCACGGTCCAGCAGGTCCGGGACCAGGGTAGGGCAGTGGAGAAGCAGCAACTCCAAACAGCTCTGGACATAGGGGACTACTGTGCCAGATCGGTTGCGGCCGTAGTGGCCATGCGCCGCAGAGCATGGCTGAGGATATCCACCTTTCCGGCGGATACCCAGCACAAGTTGGCAGATGTCCCCTTCTTGGGGACTGACCTCTTTGGCCCTGGAGTGGAAGGTCACCTCCAGCGGATCAAAAAGTCCAATGCCACCCTGAATTCAGTCACCTCCACCCAGAAGGACAAGGGCCGCCATCAGCAGCAGCACAAGCCTTTTCGTCCTTCTGCACCTGCAGCACATCCGGCCCAACAGCACCAGCATCAGGGCCAGCAGGCTCACGCTTGGCATCCCAAACCCAAGCCCGCGGCTTCCTCCAACAGGAAACGGGGAGGTAAAGGCCTAGGAGGTCCCTCGGCCTGTCCCTCCTCCAAGCCTGCCCAGTGATGGGTTGAGGGGTGTTGCCCCCAGCCTCGTCACTCCCCCCTGGGTTCCCCCCATGGGGGGACGGCTCCGCCACTTCCTTTCCACCTGGTCAGCTATCACCATGGATCACTGGGTGTTGGAGGTGGTAGCAAAGAGCCTGCCTCTGGGTTTGAGCAGACCCCACCCTTCCAGGCTGTCACCCTCGGGGGAACTCGAAGTCCATAGCCTCGCTGTCAGCCGCCACGGCGATATTGCCCTGTTTCCGACCCAGGGTTTGTGTCCAGGGTATTTCCTGGTCCCAAAGCAGACGAGGGCTGGCGCCCATTCTCGACCTGCCGACCTGAACAGGTTCTAAGGTTTCAGACCTTCAGGATGGTCACTCTGGCTCAGATAATATCATCCTTGGAATGAGGCATGTGGTTCTGTTCCCTGGACCTCCAGGATGTGTTCTTTCACATCCCAATCCGTCCGTCTCATCAGAGATTCCTCCACTTCAGAGTGGAGGGATCCCTTTACGAGTTCCGGGCCATGCCCTTCAGCCTCTCCCTAGCTCCCAGGGTCTTCACCAAATGCATGGCAGTGGTGACAGCATTTCTGCAGCACTGAAGAGTCCGCGTGTACCCCTACCTGGATGACTGGCTGATTGCAGCCCCCTCCAGAGCGGAGGTGGAGCAGTCCAGAGATCTGGCCCTCCAAGTTTGCTCTCAGATTGGCCTCCTCATCAACGAGGCCAAGTCAGAACTCATGCCAAAGCAGGTGATACATTTCATCGGGGCAGAGCTCGACTGTCTTCGAGCCAGAGCACGGCTCCCAGTGGAGAGGGCCGAGGTTCTTTCCTACTTTGCCCAATCATTTCTGGTTGGGCAATCGCGCCCTGCCTGGGACTTCCTGCGCCTCCTGGGCCTCATGGCAGCCTGCACCAGCGTGGTCCATTAGGCCTACTGGTACATGCGTCCCCTTCAATGGGGACTGGCCAGCCAGTGGTCACAGCACTTCGATCTGTTGGATCAGCTAGTGACAGTGACCCAGGGGATGTGGAACACTCTCCAGTGGTGGACCATTCTGGCACATCTGCAGGAGGGCTTCCCGTTTGTCCACCCCGAGCCGATGGTCTCTCTATCGACCGATGCCTCTCTAATGGGTTGGGGTGCCCATCTGGGGGAGCACAAAGCACACAGCCTCTGGTCCCCTTGGGAGTCCTGATGCCACATCAACCTGCTGGAGCTTCGAGCGGTTCATCTAGCCCTCACCACCTTCGCTCTGTTTCTACGGGGGTCAAGTAGTTTAGGTCCAGACGGACAATACTACGACCATGTACTATCTAAACTGCCAGGGTGGGATGCGCTCCATGCCTCTGTGCAGGGAAGCTCTCCGCATTTGGTCACTCGTGCGCAGCCTGGAGGCGGATCTCCTTGCCATTCACGTGGCAGGGCCTCCAACACCCTGGCCGATGCCCTAAGCGGATGGGGGCTCCGTCTCATGGGTGGTCTCTCCTGCTGGAGGTAGTACAAGATCTCTTCTCCCACTGGGGCCGCCTCAGGTGGACCTGTTGCCTCCAGGGAGAATGCGAGCTGAGACTGTTCATGCCCACCCCCTCAGCTGGGCTGGCTGCAGGGGATGCCTTCTGAGGCAGCGGACCCTGGGCCTCTTCTTTCGCCTTTCCCCATTTCCCTTGATCCACAAGGTGCTTCTCAAAGCGAGGAGGGACAAGGCAGGTGATTCTGGTAGCCCCAGACTGGCCCGTCAGTTCTCGGTATCCAGATCTCCTCAGTCTCACCTCAAGGCTCCGGCGGCTTCCAGCCACCGGACCTGATCTCAGTCAATCAGGGGAAGGTATTCCATCTGGACATTCAATCCCTGCACCTGACAGCCTGGTTCCTGAGTGGCTAGAGTTCCAGGCCTTGGGTCTTTCCGACGAGGTCCTCAACGTCGTTGAGGCGTCCCGTAAGGAGTCGACCAGAAAGTGCTATGCCTTCAAATGGAATAGATTTTCCATTTGGTGTCAGGGCAAGGGCCTGGACCCTTCCTCCTGTTCCTTGGCAAGCATTCTGGACTACCTGTGGTCCCTTTCTCAGCAAGGGCTTTGGTCAACGACCCTTAAGGTGCACCGGGCAGCCATCTCTGCTTACCAGGCACGGGCCGGGAAGCAGTCGGTGGCGCAGGAGAAGGTGGTCGGGCTACTGCTGGTATTGGCTAAGCTCATGGGCAGGCCATTTGAACCAATGCACAGGTGCGATATCTCCCACCTGTCGTGGAAGACCGCCTTCTTGGTGGCTATCACGTCAGCCAGAAGGATGGGAGCTCCAGAAGCTTCCATCGAATCTCCTTATCTGGTCTTCCACAGGGACAAGGTTGTCCTCTGCGCCCCACCGAAATTCCTTCGAAGGTGGTGTCGGAGTTCACCTAACCAGGTGTTGACTCTGCGGTGTTCTACCCAATCACACCTCGGAGGCGAATATAGGCTCCATACTTTGGACCCTAGAGAGTGTTCGCTTATTATAAGGAGCGGATGGCTGAAGTTCAGGAGAGGTTAGCCAGCTGTTTGTCACCTATGCTGGCTTCGCACCTGGCAGACCTAGCAGCCAGCGAGATAGGCAGGTGGGTCACCTCCTGCATAGATCTCTGCTATAGTTGGCGGGCATGGAGCCTCCAGAGGATAAGAGCTCATTCTACCGCCATACCGCTGCATGGTGGCTGCTTCCAGGGGCGTCCCTATCCAGGAAATCTGCAGGGCTGCAACCTGGAAGTCAGCATATACCTTCATCACCCACTACCACATCGACCTTGAGTCACGCCGGGATGCTGGTTTTGGGACCTTGGTTCTCAGTCCTTATTTCCCAAGTAAGTATCGGGGTGTATCGCCTTGCCTCCCTCCTCCCGGAGAACTGCTAGGAGTCTGCCAGACAGTGTGGATGAACAACATATCCATGTCCCTAGAAATACAGGTTACTCACCTGTAACAGGAGTTCTAGGAATGGTATATATTGTTCATCCACATCCTCCTGATCTCCCCAGCTTCGCGCCAGCCTCAGCTTCAGTGGGCTAGATCTGGCGTCATGGGGGCGGGCAGGAGTTTTCTACCACCGGGTGGGTGGGAGGAGCCAACTTGAAGACCTTCCGGCAAGATTTAAAGTGGCAAGGAAGCTGCCAGACAGTGTGGATGAACAACATATGCCATTCCGAACTCCTGTTACAGGTGAGTACCCTGTATTTAGGTTGTTCCACAGCGACGACAAAGCGAGAATTCGGTGTTAGGGTTGAAAGCCCCTTGACACCCCGTCCACCCCAACTGGCATCAAGTGCTGGCGTTGGGGTTGTTAATAACTTTCACCCCATTAGATGTGTGAAGAAACAGAGTATGGGAGGATGGGGTGAGGAGTTTCGGCCGACAACCTAGCGCGCGACCGCGATGGGAATGGAGCAGGAGGGGTCAAGGGGCTTTCAATCCTAACACCGAATTCCTCGCTTTTACTGTGGAACAACCTAACTAATGCATTAAATGGAGTTTTTGCCTCATAATTTCCCTTCTTTTTGAGAATGATAATGAGAAATAGTGAATGTAATGCGGTGGCGGGAGCGTGGCCGCCACATGATGTCTTGTCACATAGTAACACGGTGCCCGCAAACACAAATGGTAATGCACATGATGACACAAAGTGAAACAGAAAGATAAACAGTACTGTAGACACAAATGGTTAAAATAATGCAAACGCAAGCACAAATAGAAACTCAAGGGTAGCACATGGTGCGTCAGATGGGAGCGAAAAGTGAAACAGGTAACGGAACCAAGAAGCAGAAGCAGTAAGAGTAACAGTAATGTAAGCACACAGGCTGGTTTTCCTAAAAGCTGCATAGAGAAAGACAGTGAGTACAAAGAATGTATGCGTAATAATGGGTCTCGGAGCAGAAAATGAGTAGTTGGAATACTAAATTGCTTATATCTCAGGAACCGTCGATGTAGAAAAATGTAAAGTCATATGATGTATGACTTTCCTGGCTAATTTTGTACTTAGCACCTGTTGAGGGGCTAAGCATTTTTCACAAAAATTCCATATCGCACCGTTTCCGATGATCACGGGCCCTGAAGTGGCGAATGCCGTAATGTTATCCTATGGGAAAAAGAAGTTCGAGTGTGATAACTTTGGCTCCTGTGATATTTTTTCACCAAACCACTGCAAGGGACATCTGTGGGATGTTGGCTTTACTCCTTCCAAATTTCAGCCCAAAAGACCAAACCATTATTTTGCAGCAGGGCGGCAAAGGATTCCTTTAATGTGGCAGACGACAAAATGTTATCCTATGGGAAAAAGTGTCAACTTTGGAGTGCCGTAACTTTGCCACCCTGTAATATTTTTTCACCAAAATACTGAAAGGCACATCTGTGAGATGTTGGCTGTGTTCTCTCCAAATTTCAGCCCAAAAGACCAGCCTGTTCTTTTTGCAGCAGGGTGTAAAGAATTGCTGTCATTGCCATAGCCTGGAAAAGTAGTGTCTAATTTGCTAAAGCTTTACAAAAAATTTCGACACTTTAGTAATGATAACACTACTTTGCGAAAAACTACTTTTCAGGAACTTGAAAAACATATTTCTAGGGTGTTTAACCTCAAATAAAAACATGCCTAGCATCCTCAGGGTCTGACTAGGTAAACACAAAAAGAATTGTGTTGCTACAGGGTCCCACATTTAAATGGCAAGCATTTTTCTGATCACCAACTGAAAACAAAATGTTGGATTTGCACAAGTAAAAGGGCCATTTGTGAAAGTAAAAACTGCATTTGCGAAAGTGTTGAACTTTTTGTTAACTTTTCCCATTGACTTATAATGGGAAACTGTTTTTTGAATAACTTTTGAAATGTTTAATATTTTTTCACGAAATCTTCAAAATGCACATCGGTGACCCCAGCCCAACCCCGGAAACTGCTTTTTGAATAACATTTGAACTGTTTAATATTTTTTCACGAAGTCTTCAAAAGGCACATCGGGGACCCCGGCCGCACGTTCCCTGAAGATTTCGGACTGGTGTATAAACGTGCGACCTGTAGAAATGACCAAAGAATTGCAAAAGCGTAAACATCGCAGATCAAGCTTAATACCTCTGCAGCTGTATATCCGAACAGTACAAAAGTCGGCAGATCCCAGGATGTATGGTTCTTGATTGTGTATTCCAAATTTCAGGCAAATCCGTTGAACAGTTGCAAAGTTATTAAGGTGCAAAATTTTAGGTTTAACATGTAAACGGCTCCTCAACCCTAACCAGGGGCGCCGACAGCACGGGTGCTTAGGTGCTCAAGCACCCACAAAGTTACATTAGGCACCCTCAAAAACTGGACCATTCATATTCTCCGACCCTAACTATGGTAGCACTACTGTGCTACCATAATATATATATATATGTTTAGGATGTAAACTTTTTTGTATAAAAAAATCGCTGTTAATATTTGCTAAAACATTTAAAGCAGTAAAGAGTAGTACAGTCAAATACAAAAAACACCACTAATGTGTATGTAAAAGTTTACACAAGTGATACAAATTGGAGCATCCTTTGCATAGCATGTTTTATCATTTAAGAATAGGTTCCAGGTTTTGTCGGACATGTAATTTTCCCGAATTCATCCAGCTATTTATTTAGTTTGATTATTTCACAAGTTTTTTTTACCAAGATGATTTTTGCATCGGCAGTACTTCTCAAAATATAGGCACCTGTCCTTTGGCTTTGATTTTGGCCCCCGTTTTATAAGTTCCTATCAATCAGGGCAAGTGAGGTCAGTCTAGTGCAGTAGTAAAAGACTGAAAAATGTAAAGAAATAGGGCCCAATTCTCAAAGGGATACACTTGGCGTAAATTTGCTTGCGCCAAAAAAAATGGTGCAAGTAGCAAGTTACGCTAGGAGTTCCAACATTCGGTATTCTGCAAAGCAGTCTGTGACATGTCGCAGGCAGATTGCACCAAAGTGGACTTACGCCACCAGTTACACCCTAAATCCCCTGTGACATGGTGCTACTGTTCTATTCTGGAAAGGCATCAACAAAGTCCCCAATGTCACTATTCTAGAAAACCCCTGGTGGACATCCGTCAATGAAAAGTTACACCAGCAAATAGCTGGTGTAAACTGCATCTACCGGGGTTGTGTGCCGACGGCCCCGATCCACCAGTATGTGCCACCCCCCCAGCCCCATATCTGTCCCACTAGATAGCCCTTCAGGGCTAGAGGACCCTCCCCCACACCTACTGTAAGTGCCCCACAGGGCTAGAGGAACCCCACCGCACACCTATCATGCAGTTCTGCAGTACAGAGGAACCTCCTCACCCACTATAAGTGCTCCGTAGGGCTAGAGGACCCCCCCACACCTACTGTGAGTGCCCTGCAGGGCTAGAGAAACCCACCCACCCACTGTAAGCACCCCAAGGATTCCCCCACCTTGATTCCTGACCCGCACCCTAAGTCATCCGTATATGGTACAGTATGTACAGTACGCATACTGGAATTCCCTGGTGGTCTAGTGGCCCCCACCCAACAGTGCAAGACCACCCTGCTCCACTCCGCAACCTATACCCAGTCAGTGACTGCCAAACCCACTCACACCATCGCAGCCAGCTGCTGAATGAGCTCCTATAGGAGCATGTACTGTAATAAGTATGCAGTCAGAGAATGACAGCAGCAGAGGATCGCATCTGTGCAGCCAGGTGCAGACCGCACCAGGAATGTTGCCACCCAGTCCCCTGACGTGTGCTCTGCCCGTCAACTGGACCTGAAGTAGGCACGCCCGGTGTCAGCACTGTGTATGTCCTGGGAACAGTACCGTACCCCATCCATCTGCCACCTGTCCTCCCTCCAGCAATGTAGCCCACATTGGCACCCCAGGTATCCAGCATCTCCATGTGCTGTGCCGTGGGGTTGGCATTCATGCCCCCATGTTAACCCTCTGTCTGCCTAACTCCTCCCATGCGCCGAATGTGTGGCACATGGGAGCAGCTGCCACAATCTGTGGGTGTTTGGGGCTGGGCACTCTCCCATATGAGAATCAGACACAGGGTCCCAGGTGCACCGACGTTCAGCCCAAGCTGCCGTTTGTGCAGCATGCATCAATCTTGGAGAATCGAGCCCCTTGTCAACAGGCTCTTAAGCAGAATTCAAATTTAGAACATTGTTGAAGCTGCATGTCATTAATGATGCACAGTAGATATTTACCAATGCATGTGCCCTGTCTGACGTGGGCTGGAACCACTACTGGACCTCAGTATGGTCTTGTGTTTCCTTCTCAGTGAGCTTCAGCTCTAACATATTGATGCTTCATTTCCTTCCTTCATGTATCAGTTTTTTACACCTCCATCAAAAACTCCTATCACTGGTTGTGTCACCCTCCTGCTACATAGAGTGAGGCTATGCCATTTTTTCAGTCAGGCATCTGGATAACTGTCCTGTTTCTTCAGCAATAAACTCTGCGGGAGGACACCAAAGCTTTGGCTCCTTCACACTGCATATTTCAGTGTCTTTTGAAAAATGCAGTCATCAGAAGTTGCAGTATGATAATTTAAACAGTATTCCCAACTGCTCACATTACTTTCATTTCATGACACTCAGCCTTGTCTAACCTGGTGAGGAACCCCTCTCTCCTGCCTGTCAGAACAACAAGCTCAGAGGGGAAGTCAGGGGAATTTAAAGTTTGCTGAAACATAGGGATGCTGGCACCCAGGGATGCCTACTTTCATTGCTGCTTTGAATCTGGCAGATAAAATGTTTGTTTCTCAGACTATTGGTGGCTCCCACAGGCTTCAGCCTGTTTGCAGCCTGCTATTAGGGGCAGACCCTGACAACCTGGAGCTCAGGCCACATCAGAGAGGAGACCATTAGACCCCCCAGGTTTGCATTAATGCTGAGGCTGGGGTGAGGAACCTCTGGACCTGCGTGGCTCGCTACCTTTGGAAGTGCAAGTGAGGTATCAGCTGGACCAACAGGGCACTGTTGAACAAGGTCACAGAGGAGAAAACTATTACACTACCAGGGTGCATGATGGTCAGGAGAATTAGAGAAGGGGACACGCCCATTTGTGTGGCCTCATGAACAGAGCTCAGCATGGCATTGTGTCACATGCCTGGCACTGTGCCATGCTGAGCCACAGTCACAGCTGCCACTGGGATATTAGCAGATGCAAACCCTGTTGGCGCCCACTAACATCTAGACCAGCAAGTTGCATTATGCTGTGGTTTGTGCAAAACATCCAGTCTGTGCCTTGGCTATTAGCACTGAGATTCGGCCCCTTTGATCTTCGATGTTCCTCACAGTTCATTTTCTTGTGCCATATGTTGTAAGAGTTGAGACAATGTAAATTTCTTTAGTGGAAATTTGTGTTTATGTGCCCTACAGTTACTTGGAATAAACGCTGGCTCAGTATCTAGTTCATGTTAGCTCACTGATGGGATTGGACTTCACTGGGTTGGGGTGGGGAATGACTTGTAGATAGCGAAGCAGCATGTTAAATGCTACTGTTTATAACAAGTATTTCTTCTCTCACACACAGATGGCGTATATGGGTTACCTGATGCTCTTTAACTATATGGTGCTGGTGAAGATGGAGCGCTGGCCCTCTGTGCAGGAGTGGTTTGTCATCTCCTACATTTTTACCCAGGGAATTGAGAAGATGAGAGAGGTAATGCTGGTGACATATACACAGATAAGTTAGACCAACGTGGGAAAAAAATAGTCTTTTTTCTTTGTTTTCTTGATTATGCATTAAAGCTAGATTTTTAAAAAAATGTACTGCCCTTAAGGATCCCCTGACATCACAGAGGGAACTTTGAAAATATATCCCAATCTTTTACTGTGGAAACAATCATGACTATCATAAATAGGACTGTGATGTCTGATGCAGACAAGCAGCCAGAGCAGGTGAAGTCTAGGGCCAAGGATTTTGTTTCTATGTTCAAGTGTATAGTTAGACAGAAAAAAGGAAAATACTAAATACAAAACCCTTAGAACATATGGTACATCATAAGCTAAAATATGTCTAAAAATGAGAGGGTGTTTTTTTTTTCAAAATTTCTCCTGTGACAACAAGGTTTTAAATGTAAATTAGTGTTGCGGTGCGTGTGTGTGTGTGTGTGTGTGTGTTTGTGTCTGTGTGTCTGCAGACGTGTGTGTGTCATGGAACCCCATGTTTTTCCTAATTTCTCCTGGTTGTCAGGTGCTAGCTACCGAGGCCACGATGAACCCCATGTTTTTCCTAGTTTCTCTTGATTGTCAGGTCCTAGCTGTCGAGGCCACGATGAACCCCATGTTTTTCCTAGTTTCTCCTGATTGGCTGGTGCTAGCTGCTGAGGCCACATGGAACCCCATGTTTTCCTAGTTTCTCCTGATTGGCCGGTGCTAGCTGCTGAGGCCATGTGAAAACCCATATTTTTCCTAGTTTCTCCTGATTAGAAGGTGTTAGCTGCCGAGGCCACATGGAACCCCATGTTTTTCCTAGTTTCTCCTGATTGGCCGGTGCTAGCTGCTGAGGCCATGTGGAAACCCATATTTTTCCTAGTTTCTCCTGATTGGAAGGTGCTAGCTGCCGAGGCCACATGGAACCCCATGTTTTTCCTAGTTTCTCCTGATTGTCAGGTGCTAGCTGCCGAGGCCATATGAAACCCAATGTTTTTCCTAGTTTCTCCTCATTGACAGATGCTAGCTGCCGAGGCCATATCTTATCCTTCTGGAGGTAGGGCACAGGTGGCTACCTTCACATTCTGAAACCAGTACTATTCTATGGAGGACCATAAGAGCTTGTTCTGGTCAACTATTTCTCTTAACCCTGACCTTCCTTGCACACTCATCTCCCACCAATTCCAGGTCACAAAATCCAAGTTTTGGTTGCCATAGAATTACATATATCAGAGATGGTGATGACTCCCTCAGTACCAACCACTGGTCTTCCATGAACTGTAACTCAACAGGAGGTGTAAACAACAAAAAATCTGCACTGGGAGAGGTGGTGCTCCTGACAAAAACAAGTACAAAAAACTAAATAGTTGGGCACTCACCAAACCAATATGGATTGACACATGACTCCAGAATCTGAAAAAGGCAAATTTTGTTTAAGCATAAAAAGGCATGCTTTACACGTTTCGGATTAGCATGTCCTTTATCAAATGCTAATGCAATCAGAATGAAACTCAACTTAAATAGTATCCACAATAGTGACATAATCGTGATGAAATTTAAAAAACACCAATGAGCCAGGACAAATGGGGGGGGGAGGAAAAAGGATAGGCAATAGATAGGAGAAATGGGGGGGTCTCAAAACACCATGTAGGTAAACTACACACAAAGCACCTTTAAAGTGGAACCACACACAAACATATCTACAATTTTTTAAAAACTTTTTTTAACAGCAAATATAGCAGCCATATAATGACATCACAATTTATTTTCTCTTTCTTTTTCAAAAAGGTTTTAAATCAAATCCTGTGTTAAGACCAGGGTATTTCATAGCTCCAAGGCTTATAATCCAGAATGCTTCCTCCCTGATCAAAACCAAGTCATTAAAGTTACCTCCTCTAGGGTTGGGGTTTACATTGTCAATGGCTAAGAAACAAAACACATGTTCTGCTACATTATTTCCTCTTTGTGTCACATGATTTGCTGTAGCATATGTGCTGTCCTGTTTCTCTAGTGCCCTAATATGTTCCCATATTCTTGTTTTGAAATTTCTAGTTGTCTGCACATGAAATTTCTAGTTGTCTTCACAAACTAGTTGCCAAATAAATAGCAGCACTGGTGTCACAAGTTGTTAGTTGTCTGATATTGTACTCTTTTTCTGAATTCACACTCCTAAAAATTTTACCTGTCTGTACATTGTCGTCGAGGCACAGGTCAGGAAGCATAAGAAAACCAGGAGCAGTTGTAGAATTCAACAAAAATTATTTATTTATACTAGCAGTATCATAAAATAAACTTGTTCAGTATAACTATTTCCAAAGACAAAATAAAGTTTTCTTTCAGTCTCTGTGTCCCTTTTTCTCCAAATCTTTCTTGCAGTTGCAGCTTAGCTCTTTTATAAGTCTTTTCCACCCCCATTCTAAACAAACATCCTGTCCTTGTAAATGTTCTGTTCTTGTAAGTTTCAGAAGCTGCTAGAATACAGTGTGCTTCTTGAGGCCCCTACAGCTTTTGCAAAAGGCTCAACATTTGCACTCAAGTAACCTCTTGAGTTTTCCAATAGCTTTTGCAATAATCTCAAAATATAATTATCTTTCGGAGGAGACGTTAAACCGAGGTCCCATCTGCCTGGATTGGTGGTAGTTCAGGTGGATGTTAAAGATCCCATGGCACTTATCGAAAAGAGTAGGGGAATTTCCCCGGTGTCCTGGGCAAATTTCCCTCATTCACTAAAAATACCACCAACAGCTTAATCTGGTTCAAGGTCAGTTGCCATTCATCTGTATCCCCCTCCCCCCAGGTCGTGCCTGAAAATAGGCAGGATTTGTCTAGTGCACTTACCCGGTCAACAAAAGCTAAATAAATAAATATACATTTCAACAGTAGCACTATATTTTTTCCAAACAGAAGTGATCCCATTATCAGTTACATTTTCATATAATGGTTTGCACATACTTTTATATTAGCAGATATGCAAGGGAGAAAAACAGACAGCAAGAGAAAACTGAGAGACAGAGAGAGGCAAAGGATTGTGAGACTGTTTGGGTTGATCAAGTCCGAGGTCTCACAGGAAACTTTGGTTGTGCAACCAGACAGAGAAGAGACAGAAAAGGACAGATCCTTGCATTTAAACACGTTTTCCATAACAAATAGGACAGGGTCCTATTCTACCCTGTCATATACATGTTTACTATTTACTCAATGTTTACAAGGATAACAACCAGAAATTCCCTGGGATAGTCAAGTAATGGGTGTTTTATCTCTATAATGGCTGTAAACAAACATATCACCTAATGATGTAGCTCTCTTGTATGCCATTCATGGTGGAAGTTTTGTGTCTTCTCTTAACCCTGGGTCTGTTTGTAAAACATGACAATGTTTATTAAAAATAGTCTGTAAACTAGATGCCTGACAGGAAAAGATGGTAACAAAACTGAAATGTTTTTCTGGAGGGACTGTATTTGAAGCTGGTTGTAATAGGCTATTCTAGGGACGTGGATATGTTGTTCATCCACACTTCTTGTCACGTCCCTTTCCCCTTTAATTCTTGCCGGAAGGTCTTCAAGCTGGCTCCTCCTACCCATCCGGGTGGTATAACCCTCGGCTCTGCCCCATGACATCAGATCTTTCTTTCTGCTGGAAGATTCAGGTTGCCTCCTCTCTGCTACCATGTTTGTAGGCCCTGGCTTCAATTTCTTCAGATCCTCTGAAGATTAAGCTTGTTCGAGCTAGCGATTGCGACTTTTGCTATTCGATTATGGAAGATTAATCTTCCCCTGGTTTTCACCACTGCAAATGCGGCCAGAAAATGTAATGCACAGACCCACATACCACGTGCGTCTACTGCTTGGGTGCTGGCCATGACACCCAGGCATGCGAGATGTATCTTGCTTTTCACCTGAACGTCCTCTACGATCCTCTCGCATGGCTCAAGTTGGGTAGGCCCATGAAATGGAATCCACTGGTGAAATCCAAGGAGCCCCAGTGTGCTGTCTCTGTGGCTGCGGGGTCCACCGAGCAGTAAGAACAGATGCAGGCCTTTGAGGAATAGGCAGCACGGGCTACGGAGCTCTCCTCTCAGCTGATTTTTGTTCCACTCAACCCGGGCTCCACGTTCTTGGGTTTCTTTCAGGATATGTGCCTATCTCTCCCCACCAGGGGTGAGGGACCTTTGGGCTTGCATACCTCCCAGTCCCATAAAAAGGACAAGGAACAGAGAGATTCTTCTTCTCCGCGAAGATGTTCTTGGGATCGAGAGCGATCTCGGTCACAGGAATCTCCAGTCTTGACTTCAGTCGAAACTGCTTCTTCGGCCGCTAGCTTCTCAGCTTTGCTGACTAGTCAGCTGGCCGTGGCCTTGATCGACACAGTGGAGATCACTCTCAACCCTGTTGATCTGTTGTCGCCCGACGAGGCCGACAGCTAACTTACCAGGACCCCAGTCCCGCCCCTTTCTGATGAGGAAACCCAGCCTACTGGCAATCTCATCGAGGGACCGGTCCCTGATCCAGGAAAATCACAGGTTGCCCCGGTTTCCCACGAGCGACCCTCTCTGCCAGTCCGATCAAGGTTGAGATCTCGGACCCCCTTGACCGAGAGGCCGAGGAAGTTGCATAAGCGGTCTAAAAAGAGGCAACGCCATCGTTCATCTTTGTCCTCCTCAGATGAGGAGAGGCTTCAGAGGAAACTCCATCATTCTGTCTGGGCAGAAGCCTTCTGCACTTTCCACCCTGGCCATTACTTGGCTTTCATCTCCCAGGCTGAAGCTGACTCCATTGGAACCGGTACAATTGGTTACTCCACCCATGGAGCCGGTGAAACCTGCCCCAGTTCGGCCGAAATCAGTCTCTCCACAGATAGTGGTGGAGCCGCCACCTAAACAGCCTTTGGGAGGGGCTCCTATGAAGGAATCTTGGACAGTTCCGGGTCTTCTTCACATCTTATTGGTCACCCTCATGCCTGACTGCCCCAGGTACGTAGAAGAGGGACCATGGTGGCCGACCAATTTTTCCGGATACCTCAGATTCTGATTACACCGACCTCCACTCTCATCTGCTGGATGTTGAGTCAGTGGATAGTCTATAGATGGAGGAGGGCCCTTCGTCATTTTTGGAAATTCTCTGCTTTATCGCCTTATCCACGAGGATGCCCCTAGAACCTGTCCAGAAACGAGCGGAGTACCATCTTACAGATATTCTTAAAAGAGGGGATGCCCTTATGGAAGCCTTCCCAGTGGCCGAGGCAATTGTAGGCCCGGCTCTGGAGCTCTGGAAGCATCCTGCCTCCTGCCCAATGCCATCTGCCCAGACAGCCCGCAAGTATGCGGTGCCCATTGGGTCCCTCTCGGGGTTCAAGGAACATCCTTCGGTGGAGGGGTTAGTGACCGTTTCTGTGTTTAGATGCACAGGCAGCTCTGCTGACATGGATAGACCTCCAGACAAGGAGTCCAAAAACCTGGACCACTCTGTCAGGAAGGTCTATGCAGCCTCCTCTCTAGGCCTCCGGCAGGCAAGCATGGCCACCATCATGGCACACTTCTCCCATACCCGCTTGGGCTCCTTGGACGAAGTTCTCCTGCACCTCCCCTTGGACGTTCAGACTACGGTCAAGCAGGTCCAGGACCAGGGCTGAGCCATTGCCAAGCAGCAACTTCAGACAGCCATGAACCTCGGGGACTCTTGCACCCATTTGATGGCAGCTGTGGTTGCCATGCTCCACAGGGCTTGGCTGAGGCTTTCCACTTTTACGGCAGATACCCAGCACAAACTCACTGATGTTCCTTTCCTGGGTACCAATCTCTTCGGCCTGGGTGTGGATGGTCACCTTCAGCGAACTGAGCAGTCCATTGCCACCTTGGACTCTGCTATTTCTGCTGAAAAAGACGCCCCTGGCTCCAAGAAACAGCAGAAGAAGAAGAAGCTTTTTTGGCACCCTGCTCCTACGGCCAAGCAGCCCTCCTTCCAGGGTGGGCAGCAACAGCAAGCACAAGCTTTGTGCCCTTGACCCAAGTCTGGCCCTCCAGCAGCCTGTAGACAGGGAGGTCAGGGTACAGACGGGTTCCAATCTGGACCCTCTTCCCCCCCAAACCTGCCCAGTGATGGGATAGGGGCTGCCACCCCTATTCCCATCACGCCAGCTTTGGATCCTCCCATGGGGGAGCTGGCTCCATCACTTTTCTTTCCACCTGGTCTACTGTTACCATGGACAGATGGGTCTTAGAAGTGGTCAACCAGGGTCTTCCTCTAGAGTTCGAGCAGCGCCCTCCCTGACGAGCCTGCACCCCATGGGAGGAGAGAATATCAGCCCACACTTGGTCAGCTTTGAGAGATGACATAGCCCAACTCCTCCTCAAGGAGGCAGTGGTTCAAGTAGCAGATCCTCCAGTCAATCCAGATTTCGTTTCCAGGTACTTCCTGGTCCTGAAGCAGACAGAGGGCTGGATTCTAGATCTGCATGACCTGAATCAGTTTCTCAGCACCTTCATCTCAGATCATACCATCCCTGGACCAAATCATGTGGTTCTGCTCACTGGATCTCCAGGGCGCGTTTTTTCATGTCCCAATCCATCCATCCCTGGCCAGTTCCTACGCTTTAGGGCAGTTCTAAGCCATGCCATACGGCCTGTCATCAGCCCCACGGGGCATTGCAGTGGTGGCAGCCCATCTCAGGCATCAAGGGGTCAGAGTATACCCTTACCTCGACGATTGGCTCTTAGCAGGTTCCACCCAGCAAGAGGTGGAGGGGTCCAGGGACCAGGCCCTCCAGACCTGCTCTCAACTTGGCCTCCTGATCAACAAGGCTAAGTCGGAGCTCTTGCCATCACAGGTGATATGCTTCATCGGGGCAGAGCTTGACTCTTGCTGAGCCAGAGCATGGCTTCTGGCAGACAGGACAGAGATTCTCTCCTCGCACTTGTGCCCTGCCGGGACTTTCTGCGCCTTCTGGGGTATGTGGTGGCCTGCATCACTGTGGTCCAATGGGCCCGGTGGCATATGCGCACCCTTCAGTGGGAGCTGGCCGCCCAGTGGACTCAGCACCATGGTCACTTCCACCAGCTGATCACTGTGACCCAGAGGATGTGGGACACTTTCCAGTGGTGGACTGTCCTAGACCATCTGCAGAAAGGGATCCCGTTTGTCTGCCCCGAGCTGTCGGTCATCCTCATGAGCGATGCCTCTCTCACGGGCTGGGGGAGCCCACATGGGGAACAACAAGGCCCATGAGTTCTGGACTCCCAAGGAATCCCATTATTACATCAACCTGTTGGAACTGAGAGCAGTCAGACTGGTGTTGTCAGCATTTGCTTAGCAGCTTCAGGGTCAAGTGGTTCAAGTCCAGATGGACAATACCACGGCCATGTACTACCTCAACAAACAGGGCAGCACATATTCCCAGCTGCTGTGCAGGGAAGCGCTATGCATCTGGACACTTGTGAGCCGATTGGTGGCAGATCTCCTAGCCATCCATGTGGCAGGAGCCTCAAACCAACTGGTAGATGCTCTCAGCCACGTAGACGAGACATTCCATGAAGGGTCTTGCCTTCCAGAGGTAGCTCACAGCCTGTTCTCCCACTGGGGCAAACCAATGGTGAACCTGTTTGCCTCCAGGGAAAATACCAAGCTAAAGCTGTTTCATGCCCTCCCCCCCCCCAGCGGGGCTCGCTGCAGAGGGATGTCTTCTCGAGGTCATTGATCCCAGGCCTTTTCTACACCTTCCCTCCATTTCCCTTGATCCACAAGGTGCTTCTCAAGGTGAGGAGGGACAGGGCGCAGGTGATACTGGTAGCCCCAGACTGGCCCCACCAGTTCTGGTATCCAGATCTCCTCAGCCTCAGCAACAGGCTCCCAAGATGTCTTCCAGCACGCCTGGACCTGATCTCAGTCTATCAGGGGAAGGTATTCTATCCGGACCTTCAATCCCTGTACCTGACAGCCTGGTACCTGATTGGCTAGAGTTCCATGCTTTGGGTCTCTCTGAGGATGTACTCACAGTAGTGAAAGCATCCAGGAAGGAGTCGACCAGAAAGTGCTACACCTTCAAATGGAAAATATTTTCCATTTGGTGTTAGGGCAAGGGCCTGGACCCTCTGTCCTGTCCTGTGGCTAGCATTTTAGACTACCTTTGGTCTCTCTCTAAAGGGGGTCTTCAGTCTTCGACCCCTAAGGTGCACTTGGCAGCCATCTCTGCTTATCAGGCATGGGCCGATCATTAGACAGCGGCACAGGAGAAGATGGTCCGGTGCTTTTTCAAGGGCCTAGATCACATATCCCCTCTGGTGCGTGAACCTCCACCTCCGTGGGATTTACTGTTGGGCTTGGCAAAACTCATGGGCAAGCCATTCGAACCAATGCACAAGTGTGAGCTGTCACACTTGTCGTGGAAGACCGCCTTCCTGGTGGCTATCATGTCAGCCAGAAGGACTGGGGAGCTCCAGGCACTTTTGGTAGAGTCTCCTTACCTGGTCTTCCACAGGGACAAGGTTGTCCTGCGCCCCCACCCGAAATTCCTCCCAAAGGCGGTGTCAGAGTTTCACCTTAATCAGGTATTGACTCTGCCTGTGTTCTACCCGAACTACACCTCAGATGCTGAGTACGGGCTCCATACTTTGGATCTGAGATGAGTTCTCTCCTATTACAAGGATAAAATGGCGGAAATTCGGGCAGAGGTTCACCAGCTGTTTGTCACCTACACTGAAGCCGCTTCTGGCAGACCTGCAGCAAAGCAGACGATTGGCAGATGGATTACATCTTGCATTGATCTCTGCTATAGTTTGGCAGGTATGAAGTCTCCCATAGGGCTAAGGGCTCATTTCACCCGCCATACCACTGTGTCGGTGGCTACTTCCAGGGACATCCCTATCCAGGAAATCTGCCGGGCTGCTACCTGGAAGACAGCAAACACCTTCATCACCCACTACCACGTAGACCTTGAGACATGCCGGGATGCTGGTTTTGGGGCCTCAGTTCTCCAGTCTCTGTTCCCAAAGTAGGGGGTGTGCACCGTGCCTCCCTCCTCCTGGAGAACTGATAGGCGTCTGCCAAGACGTGTGGATGAACAACATATCCCTCTCCTTAAAAAAAACAGGTTGCTCACCTGTAACAGTAGTTCTAAGTGGTATATGTTGTTCATCCATTGACCTAACCTCGCCTTCTGGAAACACACAAACCTGGCTTCCAGCGGGTTAAGGTCTGGTGTCATGGGCGAGACCAGGGTTATACCACCCGGGTGGGTGGGTGGGAGGAGCCAGCTTGAAGACCTTCCAGCAAGAATTAAAGGGGAAAGGAACATGCCAAGAAGTGTGGATGAACAACATATACCACTCCTAGAACTACTGTTACAGGTGAGTAACTTGTTTTTTCTGTCTATTTCTTGTACTAAGTTCCGAGCTGTAAAAATGGTTTTGTTACTATAGCCCCTATCTTTCAGCCTGTAACTTAAATCATCAGTAGCTGTCTCAAAATGTTCCTCCTTGCTACAATTGCGTCTGAGACGTAAAAATTGTCCTTTTGGTAAATTCTTTGTAGTGTAGCCTGGATGGCATCTATCTGCACGAAGTATAGTATTGTAAGCTGTTGCTTTTCTATACAGTTTTGCCAGCCATTATAGAGACAAAACACCCACTACTTGGCAATCCTAGGGAATTTCTGGTTATTGCAATTGTAAACGTTGTGTAAATTGTAAACATGTACAGACAGGTAAAACTTTTAGCAGTGTGAATTCAGAAAGCGAGTACAATATCAGGCAACTAACAACGTGTGACACCAGTGGTGTTATTTATTTGGCAACTAGTTCGTGCAGCTCCTTCTATGTGGGAAAGACAACTAGAAATTTCAAAACAAGAATACGGGAACATATTAGGCAGTACAGAAACAGGACATCACATATGCTACAGCAAATCATGTAACACAAAGTGGAAATAATGTAGCAGAACATGGGTTTTGTTTCTTAGCCACTGACAAAGTAAACCCCAACCCTAGAGGAGGTAACTTTAATGACTTGGTTTTGATCAGGGAAGCATTCTGGACTGTTAGCCTTGGGGCTATGGAAATACCCTGGTCTTAACACAGGATTTGATTTAAAACGTTTTTTTAAAAAGAAAGAGAAAATAAATTGTGAGGTAATTATATGGCTACTATATCTGCTGTTGAAAAAACTTCAGAAAGCGTCTAGTTTACCTACACAGTGTTTTATGACCCCCCCCCCATTTCTCCTATCTATTGCCTATCCTTTTTCCTTCTTCCCCTCCCCCTCAATTTCTCCTGGTTTATTGGTGTTTTTTAAATTTCATCATGATGATGTTGCTATGGTGTATACTATTTACGATGAGTTTCATTCTGATTGCATTAGATTTTAATAAAGGACATGCTAGTCTGAAACGCGTAAAGCGTGCCCTTTTATGCTTAAATAAAATCTGCCTTTTTCAGATTTTGGAGCCATTTGTCAATCTATATTAGTTTGGTGAGTGCCCGATTATTTAGTTTTTTTGAACTCAACAGGAGTGCATCAACAAGGCTAAATGTCTGTCATAACTGAGACATCCTTGACGGGATCTAAAGTATGGTATATAGGTTTTTCTGTATACTAGGACTAGGCCATTAATAACTGCTTTATATATAAAGTATTGGGGGTAATGCCTTGAATCTCCCATGAGACCCACCCCATGCACTGGCAGACAATGCAAGATAGTGGGCATGACTCTAACATTCAGACAAGTGTTCTCAATAGGGCTGATTCTCTAAGGGTGCAATTTACATGCAGATCATGTGTAAATTGCATTGCCACCTACGCAGCCACAGACAGGTGCAGGGTGCATGGATTCACGACCATGAAGCACCCACAGGGCACCTGTCCATGCCCCCCCTCCCATGGGCAGGACTGTGGAGGGCATATGTGGGAGGAGTAGCAGACTGAGGTGGGCAGCCAGTCGAATGCTCATCCTGGGTCCTAGAGTGAATTCCCTGCGGGAAGGCACATAGCACATAGTGCATAGGGTGAATAGCACATGCAGGCACTTGTGGCACCATGCCTCACTCAGCACACAGAAGTACTACCCCCAGTTGAAACCCACTTAGTCCCATATGGCAGCCCCCTCCCACACACAGCGGCACCCCCTCCCCATCCGGTAAGTCTGAACACCCCACCAAACATACAACACTGCCCCATCCCCAGTCAGCATGTCAGTGGCACAATCCCCCACCCCCGATCCCAGTAGCCTGCCCCTACATTGGTGACCAGGGCTCCCCCCCACCCGCAGCACCAACAACACCACCCTCCCATCCCCCGTACCTGCATGTTGGTGCCGCGGCTATGAACGGCCAGCGACATATCCCTCTGCACATATCCTCAGCCGCTGTCCATCCAACTGATCCTACCAGAATCAGTTTGATGGCAGGTAATGGATAGTATGCCAAGGTCAGTGCCACTGGCCAACCATAGCCAGCAGCGACATGCAGAATGCAGGAGATGGGAATGGTGTTGTCGGTGTCACGGGGCCCCTGTCCACCAATATAGGGGCATGGCTACGGGATCGGGGGTGGGGTTATGCCACTGACACGCTGACAGGGGTTGGGGCAGCGTCTGTGCTTGGGGGTGCTCAATCTTACCAGTGATGGAGGGCGCCACTGTGCATGGGGAGTTGCCATATGGGATTGGGCAGGGGTTCAGCTGGAAATTATGTGTCAGGACCCACAGAGGCACGGTTCTGTTGGGGAGGGAGTTTCCAACATGCAATAGGACCGGGCAGAGATCTGTTGTGATGGGGGGGTGTATACTGCTTGATGCCAGGATGGGGAAGGGGGTTCTCTATGCACGGTGCTCTGCACAGCCAGCAGTTGTGACAGGGTCCCTCGCCATAACTTGTGCTCTCCTATAGCCCCATTTGCTGCACTATATGCTTTTGTGCATGGCGCATAGTGTGGGAAAACCCCATCTATGCCTGGTCTACTCTAGGCTGTAGTTGAATGGGTGGCTGGGGGATCGGGTGCGCTGGCCTGTGCACATTTGTGAATGCCACCGGAGATCTGTGGGACCCCGGCTGCGTGGCTTTTCGACTCAGGGAATGCCTATGTGCGTCACATACACGGCGCGTAGTAATTGAGAATGGGCCCCAATATAAATAGGACTTACACCAAAATTCATTTTATTTAGAGAGAAAAAGATTTAAATATGTTATGTACCTCATGACCCTTCTGTATATTAGTAGCAACTGAAAACAGTAAGCAGGCTAGAAAATATTTCTTAAATACCACCTGTGATGTTCACTCTGCTCCTACTGTGGATGAAAACTAATATCAAACGTCCTCTTATTTTCCACAGCATCTTGTCCCATCCCACAAACTAATAGCCGAGTTTGATTTCCATGTGTTACTGCAAGTAATGTTGGTATATATGTTCTTGCTGCTCTGAGGTCAACTAGCAGCCTGTGCTTTTGCACAACATGTTGTCCATGCCCCCTGGGGTGGGGAAAATGTGCACTTTCCAGAAAGGTTACCTCTCTGGAGAGGAAAAGCAAAGAGTCATCCCATTAACCAGTACTGCCCAAGTTTCAGTATGGGTAACTTTTGTTGGTTTCACATTTAACCCCTACCAGCAAGTGCCACTATGACAGGATGTAGATCAGGTGGCAGGGGATTGGGAGATTGCTAATGCCCCCTTGTGTTTCTCTGATTCTTCCTCACCTCTTTGTCAGGGGGCCTCTCTGGCACAGGGCATGAGCTTGCCATCACAGCTGATGCCATCATAGCTGTCTGATTAGCTGCTGGGGAGAGGGGAAACTCAAACACTACACAGCCTGCATCCTCCTCCAAAAACCAGGACTGCCTGCTTACCCAACTGGTACACTCTCCAACCAGGCAGGACGCCATCCTAGATGCAGTCCTCACAAACGCGGGGATAGTTGGAGCTGTCAGGATTGGGGAGTCGCTAGCCAGCAGTGACCACAACTCCGTCTGGTTTGAGTTATCCCCAGGGGATGTAAAATCTCAATCTCAGGCAGAGGTCCTGAACTTTAAAGGACCTAACTTTGAAAAGATGGGACAGTCAGGGACAAAGTGTCCAAGGTCCAAGAAATGTCTAAGGTAGACGATATCTAGGGGTTGGTAAAGCAATCCGTACTGGAAGCTACAAAAATATGCATTAAGACAGTGATGGAAAGGAACAAACACAAGAGACCCATATGGTTGATGGCCAGGTTAAAAAGGCAGTCAATATCAAAAGAGATGCCATCCACAAATACAAAAGATACCAGAGGGGATGGTGAATGGGAAGAACACACCCAGAAAAATTGGGAGGTGAAGAAGGCAGTAAGGGAAGCGAAGGTGGTGACTGAACTTCGAATTGCTGCAGGGATCAAATCTGGGGAGAAACACTTTTTATTTACGTTACGTTCAGGAAAAAAGAAAGAAAGGGAGAGGGATAGTAAGGTTGGTAGATGGTGACAGGATGATTGAGGAGGATGGACAAAAGGCCACTGTCCTAAATAACTTCTTCTGCTCGGTATTCACCAAAGAAAATGCAAGACCTATGCCTGACAGTGGCTTCAAAACAGCCAATAGGAGGATCCCACAAATAGAAGCACCGACAATTACTACAGACAGGGTCAGGGAGGCACTAACACACCTCAAAACTGACAAAGCACCCAGGCCTGATGGGTTACACCCAAGAGTACTGAGGGAGCTTGCTGAGAAACTGGCTGACCTCTTGACATATTTGTTTAGCCAATCAGTTCAGATGGGTGTTGTGCCAGGAGACTGGAGAAGAACAGATGTGGTACCACTCCACAAGGGAGGGAATAGGAAAGAATCAAGCAATTACAGACCAGTTAGCCTCACGGCTATTGTGGGGGAAACTAATGGAGACCTTAATCAAACAGAACCTGGTAGAATTCCTGGAAAAGAACGGTCTTCGAGATAGCAAACAACATGGGTTCGCGGCAGGAAGGCCATGCCAGACAAACCTCGTTGCATTTTTCAGTTGGGTAACTAAGGAACTTGATAAGGGCCATCCAGTGGATTTCCTCTATTTCAACTTCAGCGAGGCAATTAACTCAGTGCCACATAATCGCCTGTTGAAGAAGTTGGAGGACCTAGCTACTGCTAAGAGCATTGTCAGGTGGGTGGGAAATTGACTGAAAGATAGGAGACAGAGAGTAGCAGTCAATGGGATGAGATCAAGCAAAGGAGAGGTCTCAAGCGGAGTACCTCAGGGATCGGTCTTGGGCCCAGTCCTCTTTAACATGTTATTTAGTGACATCCGGCAAAGAAATTCAGGGCAAGTCTGCCACTTTGCAGATAACACTAAACTTGGCGGAAGGGTGGACAGTGGGGAAGGAGTTAGTGACCTACAAAAAGACCTCCTCAGGCTAGAAAGATGGTCTAATGTCTGGCAGCTGAGGTTTAATGCGAAAAAGTGCAAGGTGATGCACCTGGGGAAGGGAATTTCTAAAACAGAATATTGGCTAAATGGGGTTCAGCTCAGTACCTCACAAGAAGAGAGGGACCTGGGGGTCATCATATGTGACATCCTAAAGCAATCGAACCAATGCAACAAAGTAGACAGCAAGGTAAATAAACTGTTGGGGTGCATAGGAAGAGGAATCGACAGTAGGAACAGGAAGGTGATCCTCCCCCCTTATATAGGTCCCTGGTGAAGCCTCACCTGGAGTATTGTGTCCAGTTTTGGTGCCCTCACCTAAAGAAGGATAAGGACAGGCTGGAGGCCATACAGAGAAGGGTAGCAAAGATGATTCAGGGCCTCCATGGACTCTGTTATGAAGAACGACTAAAGTCACTGAACATGTACTCGCTCGAGACAAGGAGTGAGAGAGGGAATATGATTGAGACTTTTAAATTCCTGAGAGGTATAAATGAAGTGCCTTAGACAGATATATTCACCAGAGTCACCAGCTCAACCACTAAAGGGCGCAAATGGAAGTTACAGGAAGGGAGGGAGCTTTAGGAAGGATCTAAGGAAACATTACTTTACTCAAAGAGTGGTGAAACCATGGAATGGCCTGCCTGCCGAGGTGGTGGGAGCAAAAACTGTAGCAGCATTCAAGCATGGGTGGAACAGAGCAAGGGCTCAAACAAAAAGCATTAGAACAGAGAAGGGCAAAAACCATAAGGGGGTTAGGACCCATGATCAGCAGTAGGTCCTGGGTAACTCATGGGCAGACCTGATGGACCTTCAGTCTACTTCTGCTGTCATTTTCTGTTTCTCTGTTTCTCTCCCCTCCACAAGGTATAAGAAATGGTCCCATAGGCCCCAGGGCCAAGAGGCTCAAGTCTTCCCATGATGCTTTGTCTTCATCTCCAGCTCCCTCTCTGGCCAGGATTGAGGGCACTGCACTCTGTGGTGTTTGTGAAGATAAACAAGAATATGCAAGGCCATGTTTGCTCTGAAAACCAATAGTCAGTTCAGCTGTGTGTGCGCTTTCACTATTGTTCTGAACATCTCACCCAAGTTTCTGGGACAGGAGTGAGCATCAGCTGAAGAAGCTGCAGAGTTATCTGCTGTCCACAAGATGGCACAGCTGTCTCTTTAATGCATACACACTGACTGATTTTTTTAAAGGTAATCAATGTGCGTGGCACATACATTTCATATAAATGAAATGTACATAACCTGTTATTAGCAAGGCTTTGCAGTTTCTGCCGGTGTCCATTCCCAGCTTCGTTATAATGGAAGCTGCTCTTAAGAGCCTTCTGTTACACATATTACAGACATGTACTGTATCTTTCCAACAAAAGATCAGAGGGAAGTTATTATTATAGGCTGCACTGGTGCAGGTACGGTCTGAAAAGTGGTAGGGCCAATGATGTAAGGGGTAAATTCCCCCTAGTAATAAATTAACATGATTGCAAAAACTGATTGGGTCACTCATGAAAGTGGTAGGGCAAAGGCCGTAGTGGTCCCCCGTTCTGGCACCTATGATGGGCCGTAGCATACATGTGTGAGGGAGAGCAGTGTATCACTAGGCCTTATATTGGAGACAGCTTTTTTTGTGGGGCGGTGGTGGTCTCGTTATTTGCCTGGGCAACATAACCAATGCAGTACGTCTCCTTTGTACCAAGTGCTATAAACAACATTTTCCTCTTAAGTCATACTTTTTGAGTACAGCAGATCTGCAGTGTGAATTAGGAAACCCATGCAGTACAAAACAAGCATAGTTAAATACTTTCTGAATCCAGTTTAAAAGGAATCCAGGAGGTGGATCCAGGGAGGTCCAGGAGGTTGTGAGGGAGAAAAGAGCTGGGGCAGATTTACAGAGGAGTGGGAGGGCAGCAACGGTGTCCTGACCGGGTGCTGATTTTCGAGCAGACTCAATAGACCTTTAGGCCTACTCTGCTGGCATCTTAGTATCTTAGTATGTTAGTGTTAAAGTGATTCTGTAGTACCCAGGTGGAAAACATTTTTACGTTAAAATGTAATATTAATGGGCCACTCAATCTCCAACCAGCTGTGCATCACACTGCCTTGCAAGTGAGAGAGGCTCGGGAGCAGACTCTGGGAGCTGTGTGATGCAGTGGCCATGACTAGGATAGCTGCTGCATGACAGTGAGTCTTGGCTGGGGGAAGGAGCTGGTGATGGGTTTGGCAACACCTGCGGGAAGGCCAGGGAGTTTACTCCCGCTGCAAGATTCAGTGTGTGTGTGTGTGTGTGTGTGTGTGTGTGTGTGTGTGTAGGCTGGTATTTGGCTACTGCCTATGCTATGGGAAGTGGGAGGGATTATTGGAGAAAACTGGGTAAGAAAACCATGTTCTTGGTGCCGTTTGAATGACAGTGTTTGGCACTCTCAGGCCACACTCTGTGTTGATCCTCACCTACCACAGTTGCGGGGGAGCAGGTGATGGGGCTGTGAGGTCACAGGCAGACTAGACAGGAAGGTTGGCGCAGGTGGTGGATTGAAGTTCAAACAGATATATCAATAGGGGATACCTGATGGGTGACTGTGGAATATGGAAAATATTAGTATGAGTGCAGAGTGAACTGTGATAATATCACAAGTGGTAAAGCCCCGGGAGAAATTATCGCAGTTCACTCTGCATGAGTGCTAATATTTGCTGTGTTCCACAGTCGCACGTCATGTGTCCGATTTATACAATAGGGTGTAGTGTATGTTTTTTGGGGGTTTATTGTTCTTGTTTCAGAGGTGTTATTTTATGTTGTGATTGCTTTCCGCGGGTGTTGTCTGGTTTTGTGAATGGTTGCAGTTGCAGTTTGTGTGAATGGTCCATGTTTGTGGTTTTTTATTGGCTGTTTCTGTGAATGACTTGAGAAACCATGATTGTATTGGTTATTTCTGTGTGCTGCATGTTAGTAGCATGCGGTTTGATTAGTTGTTTGGTGCTTGTGGGTGAGGTTTTACTTCGGTGGCTGAGTTGGCGTTTCCTGGTATGGAAAGTATTTATTTCTGCGGTTTATTTGTCTCTGCGGGTTTTAAGAACTTTCTTTTATTATGTCCCATTTGTGTATTACGGGTTTTATTATGTGCTTTTGCACTTTTCCAGGGTTCTCCCTGGTTTACTTCAGCGAACTGTTTGCTTGGGTTATTTTTGCTTTCACTTTACCTTTGCTTAATATCACCGCCAGCACAATATCTTGCAGGTAACTTTTTAGGCTTCTGTCATCTGTGTTTCTGTTTTATGTGGTCAAAAAAGGTGTGCATGATACTGTTTGGTTTGCATAATAATGGTGGAGATGTGTCGGTTGGAATCAGTGTCGGACTGTAGGACTGGAACTGTCTTCCGACATGGGTTCTCGCAATGTCAATATGTGTAAATATAAATAAAAAATATGACTTTGGACTGCTGCATGTTGTTGCAGTGCACTGGAGATATTTTTTTTTGTATAAGTAAATAGTCAAGTTTAATAATATTAAATGTGATATGTGTCAGTGTTACTGTGGGATTATTGAAGCAGGCAGGGAAAATAGTTCCGATAGGGAGGACAACCATGCTGTTGTTTCAGTGATGTAGCTACAGTGAGAATATCACCTACTGACATAGGCACTGTGTGTATAAATGTCAAATATTATCACAGTGCCTATGTCAGCAGAATGTATTCCACTAGGGTGAGAATACATGATTTTATTCCACTGGTAATCACTTCACCCCTGTTGTACGCGTGTGTGTGTATATATATATATATTCTTTGCAAAAAACTACATTAATGCATCAGTTAGGGTTGATATCAAACCCTAAAAAGGAAGGACATACAATGTTAGGGCTTCCAACCCTGACACCCCATCCCAACCCTGCACACACCAACAGGCATGGGGTGTGCCTTGAGTCGTCAGCCATAATGCTCACCCCATTCCATAAGTAAATAAGATGAGAGGTGCAGTGTAGGAGACTGGGGTGAGCATTATGGCTGACGACCCCAAAGCACAACCCCCCCGATGCGTGTTTGTGTTTGCAGGGTGGGGGTGGGGTGTTAGCGTTGGAAACCTTAATGTTGTATTTCCTTCCTTTTTACAGTTTGATATTAACCCTAACTGATGCAATAATGTAGTTTTTTGCAAAGAATTTCCTTACTTTTTGAGGTAATGTAATCATAGCCTTATTTGCCTGTGGGAGCACAGAGCCCTTCAGGCCCTGCTTTCGCATTCCTCCATAGATGCGTATATGTATGTCACTGTCGAAGGGCCCTGCACTCCAATTTATAAGACAACAGTGACCAAATTGCCAGCATAGCCATCTTATTACCCCACTTCATGTACCTGGTACAGAAAATTTCAAATCCCCACCAAAACATAATTACACGCAACTACAATGCCATTTCGTGCCGCAAGTACGAAAACACATTTGGTCAGGATTTGAAAAATGACAGCTGTGACATACATGAGGTGGGGTAATAAGAAGTGTATATTGAACATTTGGGGTCAAAGTCTTTAAAATTTCCAAAGTTATTGGTGTGCGTAGTGAAATTGCAACCAATGGTCATAACTTTGCCATTTTTACATATTTTGACCCCAAATTTTCAACATAGACTTCTTATGACCCCACTTCATGACCAATGTGACTATCATTATGCAACTCCTGCCTGAAAGGTGAATTCGCCAAGTGACTGCAAAATCACCTTCCGGGTGGGAGTTGTGTAACAACCGTCATATTGTCCATGAGGTAGGGTCCTCAAAAGGCTATCCTGAAAATTTGGGGTCAAAAATACATAAATATGGCAAAGCTATGCACCAACATTGAAAATCCCATTGAAATGTATTAATTCCCCTTATGAAAAAGGTCTTTTTTTGTGAGTCGTCATACCAAACAAGATCTTTTTTCGTATGCTGCCAATATAAAAAAAGAATTTCAATGTTAAATAAAACACATTTTAAGGGATTTCTCAAGCAGTAAATTGCAGAATGCATCTAAGGAGTCCCAATAAGCAAGCTACATGTGTTGTTTCATCCTCAGAATATCATTTTTGGGGTTTTCAAATTTGAATTTCTCAGGCAAAACTGAAAACAAGAATAGTGGCCATACAAAAAAGGATTTTTCCCATGCAAAACAGGATTCCTTTTTCATTTCATACAGCTATATTTTAGTGTTTACTAAGCATGCTCAGAAACTATTTTTTCAAAATTTTAAAATGCAA
Organism: Neoceratodus forsteri; assembly: GCA_016271365.2. Taxonomy (NCBI): domain Eukaryota; kingdom Metazoa; phylum Chordata; order Ceratodontiformes; family Ceratodontidae; genus Neoceratodus; species Neoceratodus forsteri. Next base: position 1,475,430,145 of record CM057453.1, on the reverse strand, counting down.
TAACTTAAAAACAGTTTATTATTTTTTCACAAGGCTAGAAAAGGGGCGTGGGGTCATCTCACCATAGACAATAACCATGTGGCAGTACATGCCGCAAGGAAAACAGCGACACACACATACAAGGTCGGGGACAACAGCGAGCAGACTATGACAGTGAACCCCATTGAAAACAATGGGACTTTTTGTTTTATGCAGGGATGTATGCTCCCCCCCCGCGCAACCCCCATGCCCCCCGGAAATAACCAACTCCAGGGGGTCATGGACTTCAGGGATCAGGAGAAAATTGGGAGGGGGAAATTACGTTTTTAAAATCAATACAAAAAGTTGCAGCAGGAGCAGACCAGGCAGGAACCGAACCATGGTCCCAGGTCTCCTGCTCTGCCATGTGCTGGTACCCTAACCACTCCACCATGAGAGCAGCTCAACCAGCACCCCAGCACACAGCAACTCGATTACTCCAGAGGGCCTTTACAGAGCAACAGGGTTAGTGGTAATTCCCTACCGCTATTCTAACCCCTGTCGCTCTAAACCCTCTCACGTTTTACACAGCGCAGTACTTTCAGCACTCTTCCTGGTGCGCTATTATGACCCAGTACCACAAAAGACACATCTGTGGTCTGGTCCCTTTCTGCCCTGTAAATTTCAGACCAAGATTCCAAACCATCTGGGCTGTAGGCAAGTTCAAAGAAAAATCCTAGCAAAGTCAGTGAGTGACAAAATCCTTTTTTCAGCTATCCAGAACTCGGAAGCAGCACATCCAACCAAAACATAACTTGCCACATCCAGAGATCTACCATGGCTGACAGTGCATGCTCATTTTTATGCAAATCCGTTGAACGGTTACAAAGTTATTAAAGTGCAAATTTTTGAGTTTAACATTGAAGTGCCTACTCAACCTTAACTATAGGGGTGCGACCGTACCCCTGTAAGATATATTCTGCTAAAAGTTGAACCAGCATAATAGTCTGTGGTGATTTGCATATGCAGCCCATGATGCTTTGCATTACAGGGGCATGTGTGATTTTGTATTTCTTTGAAACTTGGCTTCCCGGCCAATGCCCTTTGGGTAATAATTGCCTCAGTGCTTGTCGCTGAGGTTCTTTATCATATATATATATATATATATATATATATATATATATATATATATATAGTATATATATATATATATATATATATATATATATATATATATAATTTAACTCAGTCCAGCTATATATTTTATTATAAAAGTTCCATAGTAATTGGCTTCTCAGCCAATCAGGTATTACTATGGGACGGCATGTCATGAGTCATTTATTTCTGTGGCAGACATGGTAGAGTGAGGGCACCCATTCTAGAGCATGATAATTTTCTTCTTTTACAGTGGGCATATCCTTTACTTTTGGGTCTGGAAAAGAGCTGGGTGCTGCTAGAGGGAAGTAGGGTAAGAGTTGCTATGCTTATGACTGTTGGGGACTGGAACAGGGTGGTGTGGTGGTGATTGCCATGGGTGGGGAAGCGGCTGTTCATTACATACTAACATACTAGATGCCAGCAGAGTAGGCCTATTGGTCCGTCAAGTCTGCTCGTGCTTCAGCATCCTGATTGGGTACTGTAGCTCTCTATCTCTCTACATTACTTTACATTACTATCCGCCTATTGTACTACACCAAATGACAGTTTATCAGACATATGCGGGGTAGAGGGAGGTAAGGGGTGGAGTGGTGATGCTTAGCTTAAGTTCAAAAGATCACGGTGGTGGGAATGCCATAGCATCAGTATGCTACATTTGGAGGGGTAGGTTTTTGCTGCAAAAATGTATAAAAAAAAAAAAAATTGGGTGTAGTTTGTGTGCTACGTCCCCTAGTGAAAACTATATATATTGGCAAGCCAGCAGTTTCATCAGCAAAAGTGCCACTTTGCATAGTTTTCATCAGGTGAAGGTGAGCACTGCCAGTCAAAACTGCCCAAGATGCGGCCGTGGGTGAAGCGAAGTTGGGAAAACAACAACAGTTTTTCGCAAAGTGAACTTCCCCAACTTTGTCCATCTCTAGTCAGTCCTTAAGCAACTAATAATACTAAGGTCTTCATCTCTCTCTTTAAAAAAACTAAGAGAGATCTGTATGTGAAGAGACACTCAGGTTAGAAAACAGTTCATAAATGAAATACCGCCCCTGGCAGTGGTACTGAAGAAATAAGCCAGTAATATGGAGACACATAAAATGACTGGTACAGCAGATTTGGCAGAAATTGCAAATGACTTAATTTTCTGTAAGCCAGTGATTCCTTGTTGCATATAGTATTTAAAAAATGTGTTACAAGTCACCTAGTTGAGTACCTCTTGGCCATTCACTGCAATCCACCATATCTCCATTGGATTGAGGTAATTTTTCTGCTATGTGACGCTCACTGAATCTTCTGCATCTCCCAAACATATGGTGCCAGATATTCTGGTGGAATATGTGTAAATACAGCTCACAAGTGCTACAAGGACCTCAAATACTTCTGCGCTAGAAAAGACAACTTGCATTATCAAACGTATCCTGAAGCCATTTTTATGTATATAACATTTAGATCATAAACCTTATGTCCTTCAGATCTTGATGTCGGAGCCAGGGAAGCTGCTACAAAAAGTGAAAGTGTGGTTGCAAGAGTACTGGAACATCACAGACCTCATGGCCATCCTCATCTTCTCTGTTGCCATGGTACTTCGATTGCAGGAACCCCCATTCATGAGCTATGGGCGTGTTATTTATTGTGTTAACATCATCTACTGGTACATACGCTTGTTGGACATCTTTGGTGTCAACAAGTATCTGGGTCCATATGTTATGATGATTGGGAAAATGGTAAGAAAATTTCCTTCTTCTCCCAGCTTTTCAATTTCTTTGACTGGAAACTACAGCGCTCAAAGTGTTTACTGTGTAGTATTGGATTACTATTTACATATTAGTAAGAGTAATGAGGAAGTTGGTAGGTTGACTGTCCTTCTGTTTTGTGTTTTCATAACCCAGTTCCAGCATTTGAGCCATATGCTATTACACAGATGCTGATGACAAAGTAGATCAAATTGTGATGAGAAAGAAATAGTGAAAATTAAGTTATCTTATTTCATTCTCAATACAGTCATCTTCAAGTGCTTAGCAGTGGCTGATGTGGCACCTATATTTTCTTACCGTCTGTGGCACCAAAGTGACTATTTTATGTACCATTGTATAATATACCACAAACCTGGTAGGGTTTTCCTTCACTGATGTTATTCCATCCTTTATTTGTGCTCCTTGGCCGGACGTCCCTCTTCAGACTGGTCTGACACCACCCAGCCCTGTCATCTTCCAGCCCTGCTCAGGAGACTCCATGGCTTGCCATCCTCGGCAGGGCCAGAGGAGAAGCTGGCATCCCCACCTCCCCTGCCCAAGCACAATCTAGGGTGGGTACTTGGCAGTTGACACTGGTCCCGAGTGTGCCACCACTTTCATTCTAACATTTGCCATTTTCCTGTTAAAGTTTTCTCCCTGTTTTTCCTCACCATGGTGATGTGCACAACTACTGTTAGTCTTGTTGGCATGTAGCTTGCCCCTGCCAGGAGGGCAAGCTTCCTTGGCCCATCAGCAGGGTACACTGCAGAGCATGCTACCTCCTCCCCCAGTCTGGGATGCATTACCATGGGCAGTGTCTCAACCAGATGGCTACTTAGTCATTACCGCCTGGGTCTGCTCCTTAACCCGGATCGCCAGCATGGCCCATTGGACAGCCCCAACCAGTGGTTTTTAATACAGTGCAGTGGCCATAGTTTCATTGATTCCAGATCATATTGACCACTTACGATGCTGGCAATCTAAATTTAGGAATCAGCTCGGTTTGTCTGGGGCCAAGTGGGCGGGGGGCAGGATCAAGCATCCCACTGAACCATCTCCTGCTGTGGGGAGGGTAGCCTGCTGCTATACTGTGACCTGGTTGAGTTGACCACAGGTGGCAGTGCAGTCGGGAGTGGCTTGTGAAGGAGGGAGGATGTCGGCTGGTGCCATGCTGAGCACACGTGCATATGCACACACGTATGCATCCTCAATGCCAATGTCCTAGGGGAAGGGAACAGAAAGCAAAAACTTATTCTGGCCGGCAGGATGACGCTGCTGGCCCCACACTTGCCTACTCAGGCACCCCCTCCACATCAGGTCCATTCTGTGATGGAGATTGGGGAAGCCTCTGTGGCCCTCTCAAGAGGAGTTCAAGCTCTGGGGGTACTACAGAGGTGAAGTTTAGTCCTGGGGGTCACTAGGGTGGTGGGGTTGTCGTGTGACCGAGCAGATGGGGTCCAGCCAGAGACAAGGGGGCATAAACAGCAGTAGCTGCAAAAAAAAAGTGATTTTTAAGTTGATACAGATACCCAGAGATTCATTCATTCTCCAAGTAAAGCATGTGAAAGAGAACCGCAAAGAGAGATTGCTATTGTTAGTTTCAGTCTTTTAACATCTGTTGATGTATTTTCCTGAGCTCAGCTTTATGTAATATCTTGCTAATAAAAAGAAAAATGAAAGCTACCCAATATAGCATCTATATAATCCATTCTATTTCCATGAATGGTTAAAGGAATACTGCCAACTCCTGACCAGCTGATTTGGGCTTGTTTAAGTAAAACTGGCATTAAGAGTGTTCAAAACACAGAATTTAATGCTGTGTTTATTTTTTTAAGTCTAAAGTAACTTTAATAAAAAATATTTGTGCCAGCGTTGTTTGCATGAAAAACACTGGAGCATGCTCAGTGCAACTAAACAGAAATGTAGAAACACAGAAGTTGTCGACAGATAAGGAGCTCTTGGCCCACCTAGTCTGCCCTGTTTTCCCTACCTACCTACCTACTGTGTCACTGTAGACCCTACAGGATCTCCAGTCTCCCCCCCTTGCCTTAAATCTAAGGTCCCCTTGTATCTATCCCATGTATGCTTAAATCCTGCTACTGTTTTAGTACCCACCACCTCCACTGGGAGGGTGTTCCAGGCGTCCACCACCCATTCTGTGAAGAAGTACTCTGAGTCTCACCCTCCAACTTCATAGTGTGACCCCCTCGTCCTCGAGCATCTTTTTCTATGTAAAATGCTACCCTCATGTGACTGATTAACACCTGTGAGGTATTTGAAAGTTTCTATCTTGTCCCCCCCCCCCATCCACCTTCCTCGAGAGAGTACATATTTCACTCCTTGAATCTTTCCTCTTAAGGCTTTTGATGCAGGCCTTGCACAATTTTAGTTGCTCTCTTCTGTACCGTACCAGGTCAATGCCGTGCATGAAAGACAGCACAATATTAACCGCGCTGTATAGACAGCATGTGGATTTACGGTGGCGGGCAGGACAGCAGAAGGGAAATGCCACTACCCCTGTCACTGTATGTTGCTCTGGGGAGTGAAGAAGTTGCAGTGTGCTGGGTGCCTGGTCAAGCTGCTCCCATGGTGGAGTGGTTAGAGCACCGGCACACGGTGTAATCGGGAGACCTGGGACCCTGGTTCTGTTCCCCCAGGTCTCCCCTGCCACAACTTGCGCTGGTAATTTTTTTTTTTTTTAAAGAAGCTTCCCTCCTCCCGAGTCCCACCCCAGTTAGTTATTAAAGTTCCGGGGTGTGGGGGGGTGAAGGGTTTTCAATGGGTGCGCTGTTTCTGAGCGGTCGGCTGTTTGACGGACTCTGTTTGTGGTTGGCGCCTGTTTTGACTGTGGCATCTGTAGCTGCGCTGTTTTTGTATACAGTGAAATGATCCTGTGCCCTTCTGTACTGCCTCCGCCCAATCTATGTCCTTCCGGAGATGGGACCTCCAGAACTGGACACAGTACTCAAGGTGGGGCCTCACCTTCGATCTATACAGGGGTAACACTACCTCCTTCTTTCTTGTGGTGATACCGCTCTCTGTGCACCCGAGCATCCTGCTAGCTTTCCCCACTGGCTTATCACACTGCTTTGCTACCTTCAGGTAATCAGAAATGATTACCTCCAGGTCCCTTTCCTATTGTGGTTGCCAATACCTCCCGGCCCAGTTGGTACATTGCCCCTGGGTTTCTGTATCCCAAGTGCAAGATTTTGCACTTTTATGCATTGAATTCCAGTTGCCAAACCCTTGACCAGGCTTCCAGTTTTTTCAGATCATCCCTCATTTTTTCCACTCCTCCGGTGTATCCACTCTGTTGCAGATTTTTGTGTCATACATGAAAAGGCATACTTTACACTTCCAGTCCTCCTGCAATGTCACTAATAAAGACATTGAAGAGGACTGGGCCTAGTACTGACCCCTGTGCCACCCTGCTGGTCACCTTACTTTCTTTAGAGTGCATACCATTTACCACCACCCTCTGGCTTCTGTTGCTTAGCCAACTTCTAACCAATTTTACTACTTTTGGACCCACTCCTAGGCTGCCCAGTTTGCTCACCAGTCTTCTGTGTGGAATGGTGTCAAAGGCCTTACTGAAATCCAGGTAGGCCTCATCCACCACTCTGCTCTGATCCACTTCCCTGGTCACTTAGTCAAAGAACTTGATCAGGTTTGTCTGGCAAGATCTCCCCTCTGTGGAAACCATGCTGCCTTGGATCCTGTAATCCACTGGTTGCAAGGTATTCCCCAATCTTTTCCTTCAGTAGTGATCCCATTACTTTACCCATCATCAAAGTCTGGCTGACAGGTCTGTAATTTCATGCCTCCTCCCTATTACCACTTTTGTGAAGTGGGACCACACCCACCCTCCTCCAATCCCCTGGAACTTCCCGTGTCTAGTGACAGCTTGAACAGGGCTGTCAGAGGTGCAGCCAGCACCTCCCTGAGCTCCCTCAGTATCCTAGGATGTACCTCATCAGGCCCCATTGCCTTGTCCACTTTCAGTTGTGCTAGTTCCTTGAGGACTCTCTCTTCTGTAAAAGGACTAGTGTTCCTTTAATGCCTTCCTTTAATGCCCTTGTCCCTTATCTGTGGCCCGTCACTTACCCCTTCCTCCATAAATACTGAACTAAAGTATTTGTTTATATATATATATATATATATATATATACACATTTTCATGCCAAAAAAACTCAGTTTAATGCATCAGTTAGGGTTGTTCCACAGCGACAAAAGCGAGGAAATTCAGTGTTAGGGTTGCCATCCCTTGCACCCCAAGCTCACTCCGTCCCCACCATCAGGCATCGGGGTGTGCGTTGGGGTCTTCAGTCCTAACTCTCACCCCATCCCATGTGTAAACAAGCTGAGGTGGTGCAGTATAGGAGAATGGGGTGAGAGTTAGGACCGACCACCCCAACGCACACCCCGATGCCTGTTGGTGGGGACAGGGTGAGCTTGGGGTGCAAGGGGTGGCAACCCTAACATCGAATTTCCTCACTTTTGTCGCTGTGGAACAACCCTAACTGATGCATTAAATGATTTGTTTGTCATGAATTTCCCTTGTTTTTGAGAATGAGCACTATAAATAGTGAATGGAATGTGTTGGTGGGAGCACGGGGCCCCAACGGTAACGCGAGCGCAAACGGTAATGCACATGGTGACACAAACGTAAATGATAATGCAAATGGTAAGAGAAACGCAATCGCAAACGTTAATGAAAACAGACATGGTAACGCAAACGGTAATGCAAACTCTAATGGCAACAGAAACGCAAATGGTAACAAAAACAGTAACATAAATGCTAACGCCAACAGAAACACAAACTGTAAGAAAAATGCAAATGGTAACACAAACGCTAACAGAAATGCAAACGGTAAAGGCAACAGCACCGCAGAAGGAAATAGTAACACAATCGACAACGGAAACACAAACGCTAAGGCCAACAGAAATGCAAACAGTGATGAACATGCAAACAGTAACGGTAATGCAATTGGAAATGGAAACAGTCACAGTAACAGCAATGATGACGCCAAAGTGAACAGTAACACAAACGGAAACACAAACGCAAGTGTGTACAGAAACACAAATGGTAACGAGCAAGGTCACGGTACCACAACTGGAAATGCAAATGCTAACGGTAACACCAATGATGACGCCAAAGGAAATACACATGCAAACAGAAGCGCATATGCAAACGGTAATGCACACGGTGACACAAAACAAAACGCAAACAGAAACAGTAATGGAAACACAAATGGTAACAGTAATGCAAATGAAAATGCAAAGGGTAATGCACACGGTGGCATAGATGGGAACGCTAATGTAAACGGTTACGGAAACGCAAGTGGAAATGCTATCTGTAACAGTAATGAAAGTACACGCCCTTTTTTTCCCCAAAAGCTGAATTGAGAAACACAGTGAATACAAAGAATGTATGCATAATAATGGGCCTCGGAGCAGAAAATGAGCACTTGGAATACTAAATTGCTTATATCTCAGGAATCGTATGTTGTAGAAAAAAAAATAACAATTTCATATAAGTTATGTCTTTCCTGGCTAGTTTTGCACTTAGTGGCTAAGCATTTTTCTGATAAAAAGTCTGTATCTCGAAGCGTTTCCGGGATACGGGCCCCAAAATGCGCAGCGGATGCCGTAATGTTAGTCTATGGGGGAAAAATAGTCAACTTTAGAGTACCATAACTTTGCAGCCCTCTAATATGTTGTCACCAAACCACCAAAGGGCACATCTGTGGGATCTTGGCTTTCTTCCCTCCAAATTTGAGCCCAAAAGACCAAACTGTTCTTTTGAAGCAGGGTGGCAAAGATTTCCTATTCTTTTGCGCATAATGTCACAAAGTAGTGTCGCAAATCACGACACTTTTGCAAAAAAAATCATGAAAGTGTCACAAGTGTGACACTACTTTGCGACACTACAGTTTACAAAAATTTGAAAAACATATTTCTGGGGCGTTTACCCCCCCAAAAAAGACATGGCTAGCATCCTCAGGGCTCGACTAGGTGAACACAAAAATAATTGTGTCCCTAGAGGGTCCCAAATTTAAATGCCAAGCATTTCTGTGACCAGTAACTGAAAACAAAGTGGCTGACTCATGACACTACAGGGGTCATTTGTGACACTAAAAACTGCATTTGCCACACTGTCAAATAGGTTAACTTTTCCCAAATTTGTTTTTTGAATAACTTTTGAACCGTTTAATATTTTTTCATGAAATTTTCAAAAGGCACATCAGGGACCCTGGTTGCATGTTCTTTGAAGGTTTTGGACCGGTCGCGCAAACTGTACGACCTGTAGGCGTGAGCAAAGAATGCAAAAAAAAGTGTAAATATGACTTTCTATTGTGCTTTATAGCTCCACAACTGTATATCTGACCATTACGACACTTGGCAGATCCATAGATATATGGTACTGCTCCATGCCTGCCAAATTTCAGGCAAATCCGTCATACGGTGGCAAAGCTATTAACCTGCAAAATTTCACACTTTACCCTTAAATGGGGTACTCAACCCTAACTACTGTATAGTGGCACTACCATGCCGCTATTTATATATATATATATATATATATATAATATATATATATATACACTAAAGAATGTTTTATCCCCCTTTATACTGACCTGGCAATATTCTCCTCCGTTTGTACCTTGGCACTCCTAACTGATTTCCCTGCCTCCCTTTAGTTCTCCTGATATCGCTCCCTATCCTCCTCCTTCTGTGTTGTCTTGTACCTTCTAAATGCTAGTTTCTTTGCCCGTAATTCCTCCGCTTCTTCTTTTTTTTTTCTTTTTCTTCCATATGTAGTTTCTCCACCAAAGACCTGACAGGGGCTATGACCCATCCCTCAGAGGGGTACATCCTCCGACCCATGATCCCCTAGCCACTCCATCCCCCAAGGTTCCCTCATGGATTCCCCCTCCTTGGCAAGGCCAGGGTGAGGAGTCCTGGCATCTTCCTCCTCCTGGTACATCAGATCTGGTGTCGGGGAGGACCCACTGGAGTGATCAGGCCATCAGGGGTCCTGTCGGGTCCCGGAATTTTCCTCCATTTTCTCCCGCACCCATGTCCATGGAATGGGTGGGGAGGCAGTCTCCACCTCCGCGGAGGCAGCCAATCACCCTGGACGTGGGCCAACCCCTTATGTGGCTGCGCACTTGCACAAACCCCCAGCCACTGCTAGGTGTCATACGACAGTGCACAGTGCAAATCCCTGCACCCCTAAGAAGGAGAGCAGTCCTCTGGATGCTCTATCCTTCCTCCCACGACTGACCTCCGAGCGACCCGAGTCCATTACCAAACCTGGATCACCGGTGTGGCACAAGGTAAAGTGTCCAGCGCGTAAACCCTCAGTGACACCAGGCCAACTCTCTGCCACTTCTTTAGAGAACCATAGCGGTCTCTTTTTTCTCTTGCCCTTGTTAACCTGTCTGACACAGAGGTTTGTTGCCTTCTCAATGCCCTCCTTTATTTTTGCCCACTGTGCCATGACTCCACCCAGTTTCCCAATCCCTGCTAGGTGTCCCCTGAGGCATTCTTCCTGAAGTACAGGACCCTCGTTTTAGTGTGGTTTGATTCTGGCCCAGTTCTTATATTGAACTACACTGTACAGTGATCACTGGTCCCCAGGTGGCTACCCACCATGACATCAGCAACACTGTCCCCGTTTGTCAGTACCAGGTCCAGTATATCCCCTCACAAGTGGGTTCCTTAACTAGTTGCTTGAGGAACACTGCCTGCAGGGAGTCCAGGACATCCCTACTTCTAACTGTTGCTGCAACTGGGAGGCTCTAGTCTACGTCCGGTAGATTGAAGTCCCCCACCAGCATTACCTCCCCTCTACTTGCCATCCTTTGAATTGCTTCCAACATATCCTTATACACCTTTTCCCCCTGTGATTGGAGGTTTGTAGATCACTCCTGTGCAGATAGTGGCCCCCTTCCATGTCTCCAGGGTGACCCACAGACAGTACCTCTGCTCTTCCGTGCTTCCCCTGTTTTTCAATAGCTTTTATGTTTTCTCTCACATAAAGAGCCACTCCTCCCTCCTTTTTACCTATCCTGTCCTTTCTGAATGGAGTATAACCTGGTATGGCTACATCCTTGTCCAGGTTTTCATTACACCGTGATCAGCCCCCATATTTTTGTGACAGCCCAGAGATATGATGTTGTGCCTTATTTTATATTTTTAGCAACTTGAACTTTTTTAAAATCGCATGTAATTCTATCAGCTTTATATGAAACTGTTGCTTGCTGTAATTATCACCCCTGCTCCCTTCTGTGCTGTTTGTTATCAAGTTGCTAAAATAAACACAGGAGGCCTGGGCTCATGCCCTGACTCCAGGACAGCCACAGAAGGCCAGTGGAGACTTGAGTCACATTACAGAAGTGCCACGCATGGTCACTGGAGTGGATGTGTGTGCCCACCCAGTGCGTAGTCACCCTCTGTGATGATTACAGCTGTGGGCTGCACCTAGCTGCAGGAGGCTCAGACGTGCTACTCAGAACAGCAGGTCAGAATGTCCAGAATGCTTCACTTGGTAGGTTTTCAGCAGGAGCCCCCCAACAAAGCTCTACTGAGGGAAGCACTGAGGTGTTGTGGATGTGGAGGCACCTCTGTTTGTCCTTGAATGTTCTGACCTGGCACTATGCTGCAATGAAGCTGGATTTTGCACAGCATAAAACAGAGACTTGTGTTCATCCGTATGGACACAATTGTTATAGAGTGCTTGGCTGTTTTGCTGTTCTGATAATACGGGATGGGAGCCCCTACAAAGCACCCAAAATCACATACTGCTGAGTGCGTACTGCTCTGTTGCCTAGTCAGACATGCTAATAGGCTATATAACCAGGAGTGCCCTGCCACATGGCCCCAGGTCCAAGGACAGTCAGGGCACCAGCTCTGGTGCTGGTCAGTAGTGACTGTAGCAAGACGAAGAATAAGGATACCCTCTCTGTCCCAAGGAACAGGGTGTGACACCTCCACCAGATGGCCCTGGACCAGTGCAAAGCAGCACCAGCTAAATGGCCCTGGGTTTAAGGGAAGACAAGGGAGGCCATGGTAAAAAGGGCTTGAGTTAGAAAAATGAAAACAAAAGTGGTATAAAAAATAGCAAGGTATAATTTTCCACGTTTCAAGCAAGATGAATGAGATCCTTATTTGCTTTGATAAAGCACAGTGAAGCACAATGCAGTATTTTGATTTATTACAATAACATTGTTTAACTGTCTACCTTAACCCTTGCTGTGCTGTGGACTGATATATCAGTCCAGAATTCCTGTATGTTCTAGCAGTCCAGCATTCCTGTATGTTCTAATTCTGTTGGCAGCCTAAGGGTCAAAGTGTGCAGAATTATTCCTTTTTAACAAGCCCACATGACAGGTCTCACCACAAGCACGTTACACGGTGCAATACTGTTTTTTGAGTGAAAAAGCTGAATATAGAAAAACAGACAGTGATGGCAAGAAAAGACCATTGGCCCATCCAGTCTGCCTGTAGATCCTTTGTCTATAATCTTTTGTCTATGCAGGGTTTTAGCCAACACCGTCCACACGCATACTCCTGCAACCTCCTGGAAGCCCTTCACTCTATTCCAGCCAGGCTTGAAACCATTAATGGTTTTGGTGCCCACCATATCGGCTAGCAGACTGTTCCATGGGTCAGCCACTCTCTGTGTAAAATAAAGCTTTCTCATGTTCCTCCAGAACCTCCCCCCCCACCAGTTTCTACTGATGTTCCCATGTTCTTGATCCACCATTCCTCCACTGGTTACCAGAATTGGGTTCTGCATGCCATGATAAAGTTAAAAAATGCGGCACTCGACTGTGTTACACCTGTTGTAGAAAAACAACTTTATGCTGCTCTCTCTGTTACAGCTGTAGTTACAGTGTAAATTGTTCGGTTTGATATGACAGTCCTTGTTTCAATAAAATAATATCACACCAGTGTTGCACAGTGGTCTGGGACATTGGACCCACTGTGTATAACCTTTTGTAAAAAATGGTATTGATGATTCAAGTGATGCGTGGTTAAAAGCACCAATAAAATGATTTCCCATTACTGCATGGTTTGGATCTCTTTTCTAATTTTTATTGCTTTCTACATTTTTATAGTTATAATCTTACATGGTAATAACACTGTTCCAAAGCACTTCACAGACCAATGGGTTTTAGATGCTGGTAGTATAGAGTCTGTATGCAGATCAGCAGGGCTGTTTGTAGATATAATGGCACCCCAAACAGACATAAATGTATTGCCCCCAAAATCCCCTTCTGCTGCAGTGCACCCCCACCCCACCTCCACAAAAATTGCAAGATTAGTTTGAAAAGGGAGACCACAACTTTGTTGTGCATATTTGCACTTGCGCATGTCAGGCTGCACTCTGCTTCTACTTTCTACTTTAAAGCACCACTGCTGTGTGCTGATACCCTACTAGCAACTGCATGCTTTTCTCATCCCTAGCACCACTTCAGCAGACAAGCAGGGCCGTTGTTAGGTGTTTCACAACATCTTCACACAGCCTTAGATAATTGTTAAACCTGTCTTAATGAGAGCCGCACAAGACTGGTAAGGATACCTGGGATATCCCCTACTCTTTTTAAGGAGTGCCACTGGATCTTTAATTTCCTCCTCGGCAACTGCCAGACTTTAGCAGAATTAACCTGGACTGTCCCTCACAGTGCACCCTGGGCAAGCAATGCATTCAGCAGAATTGCCAACTCCGTTGTGAGCATGCAGAATATAGATCCTGCTCACACATTCAGCTTCAGGTGCAGTTGGAATAAACCAGACCAGAAAAACACTAAAAACAGCACACTCATAAGATAAGGTCATTTCTGTAAGTCAAAATGTTACTTTCTGCTGCAGTGCAGACTGAACACACAGATCCCAGTACTTCGTGTATCTCATGCTTCGTCAGGTGGCATCCCCTGACAAAGGGTGAGATATGCAACGTGCCAAGGTCTCTGTGTTTTGTACACAGTTGCAGCAGTAAGCAAAAATTTGACTTACAAAAATAATCATCTCTTTTAAGGGCTTTTTTGTTGTGCATTCCTATCATGTGTAGTCCCTGTTGCTCATTCAATACATTTTTATCCATAGTCTACATTAACTCCGTGTTTGACTGTGAAGTGACCACCTAATCAGTTGCAGGCAAGTCAAAGTAGTAAGAGATATCGTCTATTTAAAAAAAAAAATCAACTGCTTTCTCTTCTGCCTACACTGTATCTAGTGAATGAATGAGAGCGAGAGACAGAGAGAGAGAGAGAAAGAGGGCATGGTTCTCTTCTACGTACTGTATACTGTATCTAGTGAGAGGGAGGGAGGGAGGAGAGGGCATGCATTGATTAGTATTTCTACTTTTTCTCCCCCAGATGATAGACATGATGTACTTCGTTATCATCATGTTGGTTGTCCTCATGAGCTTTGGAGTTGCACGACAGGCGATTCTCAATCCTAACGAGGATCCGAGCTGGATGCTAGCAAGAAACATTTTCTACATGCCTTACTGGATGATCTATGGAGAGGTGTTTGCTGACCAGATAGACCGTAAGAGAGTCTTCTGTCTTTCTATGCTAAAACTGTGAGAAGATAAGATATGTTCAAAATATAGAATTCAAGCCCTCAAAGGGTGTCCAACTGCAGGGAGCTGCTACCTAAAGTCGAAATTTCTCACAGGTTTTATGAGGCTTTTCAATTTTCCTTTAGTAATCAAGGGAGGCCATGTAGTCCAGTGGTTCAAGAATAGGCCTGTAAACCTGGAAATCTAGGTTCCGATCCTGTCAAAGGCAATTACTGTGTTTGTGACCAAGTCACATGACCTTTTTGTGCTCCTCATTAAAGAGGTAGCATGGTAGTGGCTGCTGCATGCAGTTGAGAACTTGGGTACCTGAGCTCAGATCCCACCAGAACCACTTACTGTGAACCCCTGAACAAGTCACGTAAGCTCTCATTGCATCAGCCTATCCTGCTGTAAAATGGCAAACAGTAGGACCCCCACTAAAAAACAACTATTCCAGCTCAGCTGGGCTATCCTTGGTTAAAAAATATATAATAAAAAAACTGTTTTGGAGCAGGACACCACTGAAAACAAGATGTTGCAACTCATCAAGCTATTCTGGGTAATTCATTGTAAAAATACAAAATAGATTTTCCAGTTTATATGCAAGTATTTATATTTTTTGATAATTTTCTCAATAGATTCCTCCTCCACCATCTCAGGAACCCACATTACTGAAGAGGGGCCTAATCTGACACACAGATCCAGGCCCGCCTCACCTCAGACCCCAAGTACACCAACAGCAGACCTCAGCTTCCAGTGTTACCCTCCATGGCAAAAGCACTCCTCCTGAACCCTTCTGAGTCCTTTGCCTCACACTACATGAGCAGCCAAGGGGCAGACAAAGAGCTCCCTGTAGACTGGCGCCAGAGACACTCTATCGACCACCAGAAGGGATGCTCAAGAGCAGTGAGATGTACTCCTTCAACCCCCTGATAGCCCCAGACTCGGGGAAGGGGCATAAGCATGCTCCCACTCCTGGCTCTCTCATGGGGCAGTCTGTGAATAGTTTGTGTGCAAGTGATTTCTTTTTTAAGCTATATCCTCACCTTCTCTCATCACAGTATCCCTTGTGGAATTACCAATGGCTTGGGGGCAAGCTAGTGGCTGCAGCCAGTACCACTCCATAGCTGGGGGGGTGTTTTCCTTAGAATAATCCCAATGATACAGGACCTCCCTGTTGCAAAGTATAGTACTGCAGTTGTGCCTGACATAGGGAACTATTCTGCCATGGAGAAGTGCTGTTCTGTCACCTTTTACAGTATATAGTAAATTCTTGATAATGCTAAGGTAAATGGCGGATTCAGGTTGACTCCTCTCCCATTTACAAAACTGTTCAGCAAGGGGACAGCTTTTGAACCCCTCCCTTTCAGTGTTCCAGGAATATTTTTACCAACGGGCAAGTGGTTGTCCTGCGGCTGCTCTACAGATCCCAAATATAACAAAGCAAGACCCAAGAGCTGCACGGCAGGAAAGCTGCGATATGAATGTGCAGCACAAGCAAATAAAACGCTCATTTCACTTTTAAGTTCCAGAAAAAATCTGCCAACGAACTTATGAAAACAAAAACTTTGTGACTGAACAAACATTTCCTTATTTTTCATCTGCCACTGATACCTTTTATACAATGCTTTTTGTGCCTTTTCACTTCCTTGATTTTGCTCTTTGCTTTTACTGTTTCTCTTACTTTTTACAGTATCTGCTGTTTGAATGCCGTATGCAGTCTTTCATTTTCTGCACCACCTGTGATTTTCCTTTTCATATTTCAATTATTTTTACACATTTTTTAAGAACTGTTTATTCTTAAGTTCTGAAAATGTAACCTTATAGAGATGTGTGTATTCTAAATCAGCAGTTCTGATTTTTTTCACCAGTTCTGATTTTATTTTTGTTCATGGTGCTTACACTCAGAATTTTGCTGCAACCTAAAAAAATGAATGCTTTAATGGAAGTTGCATTTTATTGTCTTGCACTCGGTTATGTCATAGTTAATTTCATTTTAATTTTTATTTTCTTTGTCAGTTCCAGGAGCTTCTTCCTCCTGTGTTTTTTGCCAGTGAACAATTACTCGCAGTTTAGGTTTGTTCATTTCTTTAATTTATTCTATAATTTGTTCTTTTTGGTTTTCTGTTTTGTTTATATTTTTGGCATTTTTTTAAATGGTGTTGCCATAACTGGTCATAAAAAAAAATACACAAGAACCTACATATGTTTTGTCAGATATTTTAAAAACAATAATTTTTGGTTTTGCTCAGTTATTATTATTTTGATATTTAATTTTTTTTTTCTTATTTTAAGGAAATGTTGTTCAGGGCTGAGTGGCTTTTGGGTCCGAATGAAAGTCCTGTACCACTGAAGAAATGCTGACACCTCATCACGTACAAAGAACAGTGTAATTGAACTTGAGCCTCTGACATTGCTGCAGAAAGTGTGTTTTGGAGGGGGCGGTGGGATGGGTGCGGTTGGGGGAGTTATGCATGTATCTGTATGAGATTCCTGCTGCAGCCTTCGTATCTCTCTGTGAGGTAATCCTTCCTGACACTCGGCTGTATGCTAGTGCCAGTGAGATTCATTCATCAATCGCTATCTGTATTGAAAATGTTTTACAGTTTGGTTTAATCAGCAGTGTTTATTTGTTTGTGGTGTTCATGATGGTTGTCTCTTCAGGTGTTGCAGCCATACAGAAAATAACTATACTTCCATAAATCGAAAACATTGCAATCGACCCCGGTTTTAGTATAATTACCCCTTGCGGTGCCACTGGTGTGTATACACGTCTGAAAAACCTATACATTCTAAATCTTCTGACAGCCTAAGAGTTAAAATATATGAAATGGTGGGAAAATATATGATGACCACCTAGGATATATGTGTGCACACACTCTCACACCCCTCAGCTGTGGCAGCACTGATCGCCCCTTGCCTCCTCTTCCCTCCGCTGAAGGCTGACATGATAACCCTCTGTGAATGCCAGGCAAAACCTAAAGTGTGGGGTATGACCCCAGGGGTATCCTCTATGTTTAGGGATGTGCTGTTGGCCTTGCTTGCCCGTGGTCTCTCCTGTACAATCACTCCACAGTTCCCAACTATTAGCAATTCTCCAATCTCTTCATCATTCACTCCAAAGTGCCCTTTACTTAGATTAGTCCTGTGGGTACAGGAATAAACACTTTGGATGCAGTCATTGTTTTATTTTGGTTTGACATTACTTTTTTTTTTTTTAAATAAGATTTTGATGTATGTGTTTTACATAGTATATGATTTTGGTAATTGCTTTTCTTTTTCTCTTTTTTGTAATGTTTTCTATGAAGTCTTTCTGTAACCTTAATAAAGTATATTAAATAAAAAAAATTGTCGATAAGGTTATACCTCAGGTCAGGGCCTCTCTACTCTGCATTCTGAATTTACCAGATCCCCCGCCCTGCTAAACACTTTGGGGTGACACTCATTTTTCACACATACTAATGACACCTTGGTGTCAAGTCAGCTGTTGAGCAGGAGGCAGCACCATTGTTCAAACTTTCAATCAGATATAACTGGTTAAGGTACCCCACCCCACCCTTCTCTGTACACCTCACCCTAACCAAATTCTTACCCTCACCAGATAGTGTGCTAAGCATCAGCCCAGCAGCGCACACCACAGCCTGCCCTCTGGCAGCAGTTGTCAATCTCCCCAGGTCCTCTGCCAGAGGCCTGTTTTCAGATTTATGTTCCTGCTTGGGATTTTATGAAACATAAGTAGGCATATCTTCTTTCTGCAGCCCAACATCTGTCACCAGAGCTCTCACTATCTTCAGCATCACTGGCAGCTTTTCCTTCTATCACAGGAGCAGGACCGATGTCACTCCCCAGTGGGTAACACCTGCTTTGTGAGATCCTCTATGCACCACAAGATCACCAGGAACTTCCCTTGAGGGGTAGCCTCTTGGGACGTTCACTTCTTTATGCTGATTCTTTACACTCCCATCAAAATTAATGGCAATCTACACTAAGTGGGCTCAGACTCCAAAATTCCCAGTCTTCAGTGCTGTCCTGGTGTCTATCCTTAGAGACTACCAGACAACCAAACAGTGAATTCTGCTGTTCTCACATACACTGCATTTCCAGACAGCTGCTGAGTATGAAGGGCCCCTCCCTTTTCAAGTGGCCTGGCAAGCGACCTGAGGCAGGGGTGCCCTGCATGCACACCTGTGCCCTCCTGTCACTATGCCATTCTGACATGTGTCTGCCAGCTCCCAACATCTGGCAGTCTAGCTCTACTCAGTGGCAGTCAGAGACTCCACCAGTCAGCAGGCTCCGTGATCTGGCATTTTTAGTAAATAAGTCCTCTCCCCCAACTGGCAGGAGACGGTTGTTGCATATAGACAGGCGACTGCATGGACCATGTGTGCAACTCCCTTTTGTACTGAGATTGTATTATTCCTATAATGTGGTGTTTGAATTGTTTGAAATGTACAGTTTTGATATATCTAATCCTTCTATGCAGGTGCCACCATCCTAATACAAATATACAAACAATGTATACAACATCCATTTCATTAGGTCACATTTTTCATGTAACTGTACAGAAGATCCAGAATGTACACCCCTTTTGCCTATCTACCAGAAGAATTAGTATTTGGCTTATGTATCCCGTAATCCATCTGGCTGAAATGATTCTGTTCCTTACTGTACCAACAGTATACAATTAACGAGCTATCTCCTGTAACCTAGCTTATATCCAGACATACAGACTTACTGGAATACTGCTTTAAACATACATTTGATGTAAGTAGGATGTCATAAAAAATTATGATCGGGATACCGTAAATAGCAGAGCTACATGTAATGCAGAATTCCAGCAGAATGGTAGTTTTGCTTCCAAACTGCTTTTAGGAATTTTTTTTTTAATAAATTCCACAGAAATTTCTGATGTGTTTTCCCTTAAACTGCAGTTTAGTATTATGTGGTTTATTTATGCAGTGGATATGTTTTCCACAGATTGCAGAAAACGAATCCACGGATTACATAAACCATGGAACACTTAATTCACGGTTTGTGCAAACTGAAAATTACCAATTTAAAGAAGCACACACAAACTGCTTTCAGAAAATTCCACTTTTGATGAAATTCTTGAGGAACAAGGTGGAATGTCCGAAATTCTATAGAATTCTGTCAGAAGCAGAATTTTTTTCCGTATACACTTTCTTCTATGTGGGACACTGGAGTGGGCTGATTTTGGTCCCCTATTCGAGAGGACTCGTTCAGCCCTGTCTGTGTTGGGGGCTTCATATGCCTGCCCCAGTAATCCCTTTTGCACTTTTCTCCCCGTGATTTCCCTGTTACTACCCAAAGCCCCCAGTGCAAGGACGTTATGTACGTGTGGAGGCTCACACATTGCAGTGACCTGGACAGCCCCACTCCTGCCACCCCTGGCCTAGCGACTAGCCCCCCCCCCGATGCCTGCACTACCACCACACCTCCACATGTGGTAGCCGAAGGTCGGGTAGGCTAACCTCCCCTATCCAGGAAAGGAGAGCTGCCAGTCGACAGCTCAGTACTCATCCAACCTTCCCCCTCCCCGGCTGACCCCTGGCAGTCCATGCTTGCCATCGAACATGGGTCACCGGCATGGCAGGAGGTAAGACATGGATGCCTCATTCCTCCATGCCACTCCACCAGCTTGGAAGCAGAATTTGAAAATTTCGAACAACACTAATTAATAGAGTTCATGAGCAGACCCCATTTTTTCATTTTCAATTTGATACTAGAAACATAGAAACATAGGCAATGAAGGCAGGAAAAGACCAATGGTCCATCCAGTCTGACCGTGGTTGCCCGAGACCTAGCGTCTGTCCAAGGACTTATCCCCCCCTTTAGCTCATCCTTCCCCCTCTCTGCACACACTGCAGAGCTTTCTATTATTTCCTTTACTCTGTTACACCCATGCTTGAAGCCTTCCACAGTTTGGCACCCCACTTCGGCAGGCAGGCTGTTCCATGGCTCTACCACCCTTTCAGTAAAATAATACTTGCTCAAGTCCCTCCTGAAGCTCTCCCTTTCAGTTTCCATTCGTGCCCTCGTGTCACTGAGATGGAACAGTTATTCTGCACAGTTCACTTCATTAATCCCTTTCAGAAACTTGAAGGGGGAGTGTTACTTCTTTCCTGCTACTATCTATACCCCTCCATACATACCCCAGCATTCTGTCTGCCTTGCTGTAGGCTTTGTTGCACTGGCTTGACTGCTTCAGCTGTCACTGATATTGACTCCCAGGTCATTCTTCCTTTGTTTTTGTTTAACCCCATTTAGCCAGTATTCTATCCTGGGGTTCTTTATCCCCAGGTCCATTACCTTGTACTTCTTGGCACTGAATTTCAGTTGCCACATATTTGACAATCTCTCCAGCCTTTGAAGGTCATTTTGTAATTCCCTAACTCCCTCAACACTGTCCACCCTTTCGCAGGTTTAGTGTCATCTTTGAAGAGGCCACTCTCACCCTGGACTCCTTCAGTAATGTCACTAAAGAACATATTAAAAATGACTGGTCCTAGGACCAATTCCTTTGGTACCCCACTTGTGACCCCCCCCCCCCACCGATTCAACCCCATTGATAACAATCCTGCTGCCCACACTTGAGCCTATTTCCCACCTGTCTATGTCCCTTGCTACCCCCAGATCCTCCATTTTCCTTGGTAAGCATCTGTGAGGCACTGAGTCGAAGGCCTTGCTGAAGTCAAAGTATGGTAGATCCACTGCATGGTCCCTATCTAACTCACTCGTTACCCAGTCAAAGAAGACAACTGTGTTGGTCTGACAGGACATTCCTGCCATAAATTTGTGCTGCTTATTATCCTGAAGACCATTTTTCTCCAATGAGATCCTGCTTGCTCAGAGTTTCCATCAGCTTTCCTACAATAGATGTAAGACTAACCAGCCTGTAGTTCCCTACCTGTTCCCTATCCCTGCCCCCCCCCATATAGCAGAACCATGTTAGCCAATCTCCAGTTTCTAGGAACCACCCCATCTGCAGTGAGCTGTTGAATAGTTTTACCAGAGGATCAGTCAGATCTTACTTCAAGGTTATCTCTTGCAGCAGGCCATGACTGGTAGGACTAAGCCACGAGGCACTAGGGCCACACGGAAAACTTCTAGGTAGCAGTCTACCAGAGGGGGCCGCCTACCTCCGACATCAACCCCTGATGTCAGCAAATCCTATAAAGGTGGGCAGACCCCATACGTTCCTCAGTTCTTTCCTGTCATCGACCAATGCACATCAGACCACTGATACCACTGCAGCTACAGTCGACCACCATTTTCCTGCATTGACCGAACTTTCTTATTTTTTCGATTTTCATAGTTTTAACATCATAATTTCGGTGTTCTCTCATGATAGTTTATGTCTTCCCTACCTTCCTCATCATCCGACTGCTCCATGAAGTGTGCCTGTGGCAAACAGAACCCGGAAGAGGATGGCCATTCTGCTTGGATCTTGTGCCTATGCCCAGACCATGATGTCCAAGCCTGTGAGGCCTGCCAGAAATTCAACCAGGCCATCAGGAGATGTCACCAGAAGATCCTAGTGAACCACCTCCATAAGCAGAAGGTCATCTCAATGGAATGGGAGCTGCAGGCCAGAAGCTCCTCCTTTTCCCTGGTCCAGTCCTCAGGGTCTTCATCCTCCAAGTCCCGAGATAAGGCCATTGGGAAACGTAGGCACAGGGACAAGGGTCAGGACAAATCCTGGTTACCTCCTGCTCACAGTCCCCTTACAATAAGTCTTCAACAGCAAAACAGTCTTCTTCCCGTGGGGGGGGAGTCAGCCTCCAAGGCCCCACACTCCCTAACCTCCCAGGGCTACTGGTGACAATCGCTTCGCCCAGGTCTCCTCATGGGCAGTGGTTCTTTGGGTCAGTGTACGTCATATCCTGCTCCCCAGCCCCTGCTATTTCAGCCCTTAATTCTCAGCAGGCACATAGTCAGGCGGTTTTGCCCAAGTCTCTTTGGCTGGTGCAGGTGTAGCAGATGCCAGTCTCTTAACTGCTGCCTCCCCTTGACACCCGCTCCCCCGGCATCGGTCTCATCCTCTGGGACTGCCGCCAGTTCTGCTCCTCCTTCTCAAGGGCAGATGCTGCAGGCCACCAGTGCTTCCTTGGGCCTGATCCCTCCTCAACCTTCACCCTGGTGGTCGCCCTTCACTCCGGTGCTCATCTCCCCACAGCCAGTGCCCATAGATACCCTTCTGTCTCTACCCCAGCCAATGCCTGCTGGGCCTGCACCTGTTCTCCCTCCACCACAGCCCTTGGGACCCATGCTGGCCCTCCTGTTGGGCCTGCACCTGGCCTTCCAGAGCCAGCACCCACCGGACCCGTACCGACCCCTCCACAGCCGATGCCTGTCAGGTCGGCACCCATCCTGCCACAACCTGCTCCTGTGGGAACGATGCCTGTCCTACCACAGCCTGTGCCTGTAGGACCTCAGCCTGAGTACCCTACACCAGCACCTGTCTATCCCTACCCCATGCCGGCGGGACCTGTGCCAGGTTACCTATACCTGGCGCCCTTGGGACCTGTGCTGGTCTACAATTACCCTATGCCTCAGGGACAGGCACCAGTCCCCTTTGATCACCGTAGTCTGCTCTCGACCTTGTGGTCTTTTATGCAGATGCAGGTCTCCGCCCTGAGATGACAGGCTCCAGACACCCCTCAAGGGCCTCATTTGGACCCCTGGCCCCTATTCGGCTGGGCCCTAGTGCTCCTCACACTGCCCAGGGTAGGCCTATTGCTTGGTCAGCTGGCTACTCGGATGAACATCAGCAAGAGGATAGCAGGGATTACATCACAGATGATGCAGACAAAAGTTTCAGCAGTGAGTGTTCCTGTCTAGGTCCAGAATCCTCAGAAGGAGAAGAGGCATGGAGCAATGCCCCCCAGATCCCCCCGATGATCCCACTTTCATGGCCATCATGAGACACATTCAGACCACTATAGGGTGGGAAACAGAGGAGCAGGACCCTGAGAGGCATTAGTTGGCGATTTACCTATGTCATCCAAACGCGCCCCCTTTGGTTGGTCCCTCCAATCATTGACTCCTATGAGGATGTTACCCAGGCTGCCTGGAACTGCCTCCACACAGTCCAAGCAGCGTCCAAAAAAGCTGACAGACTTTACCATGCACCAACTGGCAAGCTGTATTTTGGAGAACAACTCAAGGCTAATTCAGTTGTCATCAATGCGGTGCACGATCAGCATTATAAACATGAATATTTGGGTAAAATACTAACTAAGGGTTACTGGGCAAAGATAGGTAGCATAGTGGACAGGGTGGGAGATTTCACAGACACTGAGCAAACCTTAGCAAGTGGACCTTTAGGGCTAACTTAAACGAGGCAAGTGAGGAACAGTTTTGAGCCACTAGTAGGCGCTTGTTCTAGAGGGATGGAACTAAGACAGCAAACAACCTTGAACCCAAGCCTATCCTGAACTGTGGAACAGCAAAGAGAGAAAAGTTCATAGAGTGGAGGAAGCGTTGTTGGGATTTGAGATTGAGGAGCCCCCTTAGATTAGGAGGGGTAGTGTTGAGCTGAGTGAGCTTAAAAGAGGGACAGAGGAGCAGATAGGCTAGTCTCGCCATGAGGGAGAGCCATATCAGGGCAGCTAGAACTATGCAGTGGTGATCTCTAGGGTGGGCACCAGTCACAAAGTGTACAGCTCTATGAAACAGCATGTCAGCTTACACAGCTCTGTTTCACACAGGGGATGAAGTAAGGGAGCACAGTATGTTAATACCAGCAGCAGTGTGCTGGTGGCAATGGCTAACTGCGCTTCTTTGAAGAGGTAGCTATTAAGCCTGTAGAGAAAGCCCCCCACCTTTTGGTAAATAGCTTTAGTGACATCAGTCACATGGGGTCTCATGGTTAGATCTTGGCCCAGATGAACCCCTAGATGTTTTATCGAGTTAACCACATCAATATGAAGACCAAATAGGGCGGACAGTTAGACCAGTGCCTGTCTGTCATTACCTAGGTGTGTGGGGTCAAACAACAGACCTTTTTTTTGTTCACATTCAGGACAAGTTTGTTGTTTATCAGCCAAATTTCAAGGAGTTTGAAGTCCCTGTCCAGGGCAAGGTTGATCTGGTTTAGGTCCAAGGAGCTACTGTACAAGACAATGTCATCCGCATAGAGTTGAAATTTGTCTCTGCCATGGTTAGCAGGGAGTTCATTAATAAACAGTGAGAAGATCATGGGACCTAGTATGAAACCCTGTGGCACATCAACTGTAATGTCCTTAGGGCCAGATAATCTGCCTTGCCACTTGACAAGCGGATTCCTGTTGCCTAGATATTGGCTAAACCAGCTGCATGCTATGTTGCCCAGCCCAGTCTGTCTGAGCTTCAACAGCAAGAGGTTGTGGTTTGCCAGGTCAAACGCCTTGTTAAGGTCCACAAAAACATCTTCTGTAGCTTCCCCTTGATCCATTGCCCCCAGGGTGATGGTGATCAGGTGGATCAGTGCAGTATCTGTGCTGTGATGTTTTCTAAAATCATGCTGCGCATCAGACCGGATGTGATGTAATTCCAGGTAATCCTGCAGTTGGTTATATACCAGTATCTGGAACATAGGAGAGAAATTGGGTGATAGTTCTCAATTAGGTCCTCGGACCCCCCTTTTGTGGATAAGTATAACTGTAGCAATTTTCCACTTATCAGGGACAGTGGTCAAGATTTGGGACTTATTAAATAAGGTTGCAATAGGCTTGGTTATAGCAGGAGCAGCAATTTTTAGGAATCTGAGCTCAAATTTGTCATACCTAGGGGAACCTTCGCTTCAAATACACTTCAGCTGGAAGAGAATCTTTTTCCTAGTGACAAGCCAGAAGTGAAACTGCAAGTTGGGAGAGTCAGTGTCAGGGGCGTCAGGCAGTACACTGCTGTGGGGAGCTACCTACCTATCATGGTTAATAAAATAATTATTGAACACATTGGCTGATGTCCTGGGATCAGTGATAATTTTGCCATCTATAGCAATAGAATGAACAAGAACACCAGATCGGCCTTTTAGAAGATGTCCAGGACATTTTTGGGTTGGACACATTCTTGGTCTGTAGACTCTTTATGTACTGCCTCTTAGGCCTTAAGAACTGCCTTTTTAGGTTTGTTTCACAGGAGTTTCCAATATTTCTATAACAGCTAACTGACCAGTGAACTTAAATTAGCCCCAGGCCTTTTCCCTCTGCTTCATGCCCTTCTGTAGGTCACTGTTCAGTTATTTTGGGTAGTGACCCTTTACACTGTTTGAGGGGGGCATGTTTATTTAGTATGTTAAGGAAGTTATTGATGGAGAAGTCAAGGGCCAGGTCAGTAGTGGGGAAGTGATTTAAAGCCCCCCAGTGTATGTCTGCAAAGTCACTCAAGAAGGAAGGTACATCTTTGATAGAGCAGTCTCTGGCAGTAATAGTCTGGGAATGGGACTTTGGGGCATTGTTTTTCCAGATGCAGAATACCGCGGAGTGGCCACTAAGTGCATCAGGGAGTAAACCAGGTACTTTTATTCTTTTTGGTCTTTTTTATTTATTGAAATGTTTCACCAGGAAGGCACACTAAACAAGCTGCTCATCTCCCAGTGCGACCTGGGGAGGCGGTATAGAGAGAATACAAAAATACATAGAGCAGAATATATAATGATCATTACATAGAGCATGCAAAAAAATACATAAAGCAGAATACATAACGATCATTACATAGAGCATGCAAAAAATACATGGAACAGAATACATAACGATCATTACATAGAGTGTGCAAAAAATACATAGAGCAGAATACATAACGATCATTTCATAGAGCATGCAAAAATACATGGAGCAGAATACATAATAATCATTACACCGTGAGTAAACAGGACATAATCCAGCTGCAGCAATATTACCAGGATACCATTACATAATACAGCAATGGTAGGAAATACAGGAAACAGAGTACAATAGAATTAAACAATTGATTGAACATTTAAAGTGCAAGTTCTTTATGCATAAGTGCCATAAGTTTCAGAGTTACATCCCTGTAAGGGGTTAGGTGCAATGAAGAAGATAGAGAGAGGTTAAGATCTGGGAAAACAGGTACAGTTAGGGGAGAGGAAGTTCTGAAGGGTAGAAGAGAGGGAATGTGAGGATAAGGAGAAGTGTATTTCCTGTGGAAGGACATTCCAGATTTTAGGGAATCAGTGAAAAAAAAAGCAGATTGCCCAGCGAGAGTAGATCAGCAGGGGATTGCAGAGGTACGTGAGTCAGTGGATCTTAAGGAGTGAGCTGGGGGGATGGGGTAGATAGAGAGGAGGATAAGTAAGAGAATAGTGAACCTAGCCAGTATTTAGAAATAAGTTTGGCGCAATGGGAGAGGCGCTTGTTGGTAAGTGAGGGGAAGGACAGTGACTGATATAGATTACAGTGGTGAGTGTGATTAGGTTAGTCCAGGTTAAAACAGCAGAAAGAGTTGAAGAGAGGGTCCAATCTGGATAGGGTGGATTTGGAAGCAGCACTGTAGACTACGTCGCAGTAGTCAAACATAGGGAGTATCTTTTTTTTTGGACAATCTCGCACCTGGCCGTAAGAGGTATACTGTCACAGTTCCTGTAAAGGGTGCCGAGCTTGGGTTGCAGTTTTTTCAGGATGGTGTCGATGTGACCAGAGAAGTTGAGGTATAGGTCCAGCCAAACCCCAAGATACCTAAAAGAGGAGGAGTCCTCGAGTGTAGTCCCATCCAGGGTGTGGAAAGTAGCAGAACAGGGAGCCTAGCAAGTCTCTGCCTAGTGCCAAAGGTCTTGAAGATTATTTTCTTGGCATTTAGAAAGAGCTTTTGAGAGGTGAGCCAGTGCTGGATCTTGGTGAAGTCGAGCTGTAGTCTGGCTTCCACTTTAGCAGGGAAGTGGCCAGAACAAGATGGTATCATCAGCGTACATGTGTATAGGTGAGGATGAGCTGGCTGACGGTAAGTCATTGAGAAAGATGGAGAAGAGAATGGGCCCAATACTGAGCCCTGAGGAGCACCAGTGTGAATCTGGTGTGGAGAGGAGCTGAACTCAGCTATTCTTACTGACTGTGTCTGCCCTATGGCCTTAAACCAGTTAGTAGCAGATTGCAAGAGACCAGCAGAAGAAAGGGATTGGAGAAGCAGGGTGTGGGAAACGGTGTTGAATGCTTTGGCAAGGTCGACAAAGATGGCAAAGGTGATCAAGCCATTGTCCATGCCCTTTAGGACTGAATCAGTGAGCCTGAGTAGGGAGGTAGTGGTAGAATGGTGTTTCCTAAATCTAGGTTGGAACGGAGTAAAGAAGTTGGAATCTTGGAGAAAACTGGTGAGTTGGGAAAGCACAAAGTGTTCTTGAAGTTTAGCAAGAGTTGGGAGTGAGGAGATAGGATGATAGTTCCCAGGGGATGTGGAGTCACAACACTTTGGGAGTGGGAGGACCTCAGTTGCCCTGAAGAATAGGTTTAGAATGTCTGAGAGTGGGTAGGCAATTGCTGAGGCAGAGAGATAAAGTAGCTTGGGGTCAAGGTCAGCAGGGGGACTGCCCTTTGATGGGTTAATGGACAGCAGTGTGGAAGGGTGTCAGCTGGTGAGACCATGGAAAATAAG
This sequence comes from Neoceratodus forsteri, assembly GCA_016271365.2. Classification (NCBI taxonomy): domain Eukaryota; kingdom Metazoa; phylum Chordata; order Ceratodontiformes; family Ceratodontidae; genus Neoceratodus; species Neoceratodus forsteri. Next base: position 1,475,402,125 of record CM057453.1, on the reverse strand, counting down.
AAAGGAAAAGAGAGATAGGTTTGGCTGGGGGGCCTGTTGTCACTGTTGCGGGGGATATGGGTAGAAAGTCTGGAGGGGTCTGAGCACATGATGTGAAGTAGGAGTTAAATTCTTCAGCCACTGAAGCATGATCTGTTGTGAGGGAATTGTTTATTTTAAGGATGGAGGGGTGGGGAAAGGGTAGTTTAAGTTTGTGTGGAAGGTGGAGTTGAAGTAATCAGCCTCAGCTAGCCTTGTAGCTTTAGTGCACACATTGCGGAGCTTGCGGTCAGTGATAAAGTTGCTTGGTAATTTTGAAGCTTTGTGCTTCCTCCAAACCTGATCATGTGCTCTGAGGCAGGCCAATAGTTCTGGGGTGATCCAAGGGACATGGTTGCCTCAAACTCTAGTACGTTTGAGAGGGGCATAGTGATTCCATATGGTGAGGAATTTTAGTTTGAAAGAGGCAAGGGTGTCGTCCATATAGGGAGTGGAGGTTAGGGGAGCCCAGTCTGTATTTGTGAGGTTATGGAGGAGAGGGGTTAAGTCTAGGGATTTATAAGAGCAGGTTAGTAGTATTGTATGAGGAGATTTGGGCCTATGGACCTTCCTAATCAAGTAGATCGGATGATGGTCACTTATAGCATCAGGTAGAATGCCTGACTGGATGACTCAATGTGTGTGGGAGGTGAGGGCCCAGTCAAGCAAGGTGTGATTTGGGGTTTTAGTGTTCTGGCAGTTGGGTTCTTTGATAAGTTGAGTTAGATTTCAGACCGCTAGTGATTCAAGTGTTTTGTTTTTGAGACAGTGATAACCAGTTCAAGTATAGGTCCTCTATAAGGAACAGTTCACCAGATTGCAAGTGGGAAACTATAGTGGCAATGAGGTCAGTGGTCACTGAGGAGGGGAGGTTGGGATGACAGTAGACACCAGCAACAATGATAGGAAAGGTGAAGGGAAGGGAAGGGATATCTGAATGATCAACAACTCATAATTAGCAAGTAGAGAGGTGGAGAGCGAGACAACGTATTGTAAGGAGAAGGAGATGTCTATTGACAATGACCCTGTCAAGTAGAGTGGGTCTACCAGATTTGCAATGCAGCCTTGTGATCTCACTGATCATCTGACAGGCAGATTTGTATCTTTTTCATCACTGCTCAGCCAGTCTAAGTTGAAGTCACTGAGTATTATCGCCTCACCTAGGGACTTATCAGATAGGAGACAGGAGAAGGAGGCCAGAGCAGGTTTAGCCTCTTTATGGGGGTTATAAATACAATCAACATGTATCAACAAGTGCCTTAACACCCCCAAGCAGAAGATTGACAAGTACTCACATGGGGAACTGGTCAGTGTCACGGCGGAGTTTACTGTGGCATTAACAGTGGACCTAGCGTCACGCATTACCCACCACCTCACTTACCTTTTCTGTCCTTCCTGAATACACTGATGCCTTGGAGCTCAATTGTTTGCATTTGGACCTGATGTTTAAGCCAAGTTTCTGGGACACGAATGATGTCAGAAGAGTAGCAGCTAACCCAGGTTTCAAGTTCGTGCATCTTGCACCTTAGACTGTTGATATCCATATGAACCACCTTCAGACCTTTAGTACCTGCCCAGCAAGGGTCAGAAGGTGAAGACACTTTACAGTTCATTGGGCCAGGTTTAGGCTCAATATCACCAGATATGAGAAGTAGGATCCTTGGCTTTAAATTACTAAGGGGGCCAAGAGCAGGTGCAAGGGCTCTGACCTTGAGATTCTGTAGCGAGGCAGCCTGTTTATAGCAATTGTCGTTTTTATATAACACATGCATGATTAACAGAGCTGGGGGGGGGGTCATCAGCCATGGGGAGGTCACAAATGGAGAATCATGCATGATTGCTGTAGCGGCCATGGTTAGAGATTAGATACACAGAAGCAGAGTCTAGATAAACAAACAGCATGATGATCATCAGAGTTGCAACTGTTGTTTTTAGAGCCATAGTAGGTGAGGGATGTTAACAGAGCCTGATGTGGTATTGTTAGGCTTAGAGTAAGTGCTGGTAACTTAACAGGATTTATAAAAAGGCAATAAATATAGGCCACCTATATAAGGTATTTTGCAAGGCTGATAAAATAACAGTATAACAGACAGTTCTATGTGATAATGGTGATTGCGGAATAGCCATCACCATAAGGGTGAGTGTACATCACCGAAAATTAATTTTGGCGATGCACACTGGCGGCGAACAGCAAGAGGGCACCCGAGATCTACGGGTTTCCTTTTTAATACTGGAGCTGTGCCCCACCCCCCCCACTAAAGGATTCTCAACTCCAGGGTGGTGCATGTCGGGGGAGGGTGAAATACTTAAAAAAAAAAACAAATTGCCTGCTGGCAAAAAAAGAACTGGACTGGAACCGGAAGCCACACCGGACCCGATCCCTGCACCTCCCAACCAATCACCCTCCCTACCACACTAGCAAACCAGCTCAGCAGCTACCCACCACAGCCCTTCCCACATACCTCCCTCCCTCCCTTCCTCCTCCCGTGCATATACACATGTACGCTTCCCATCGCCCCACCTAGTCCAGCCAGGTATCCAGTCGCTACCCTGCCAGGTAGCCCTAAACACAGGCACCGTAACTGAGTCGCTGTTTTTGTAAGCACTCAATTATAGTCACCATGTTCACTGCATACCAAAACAGACCACCCAGATAGGTTATTTAGCAGTGCTGATAAAAATGCCAATATATACACTCTACCCAGATTGGGCTAACCAGGTTTGTATTTCCATAGCAGTGAGAAATATCATTCTTAGTAAACACTGTTAAATTGGGAGTGAGTTATATACAAGTACAATCTATCCAGTTAGGGTGTATCTGGGTTTGTAGTAATTAGTAGTAGAGTAAACCACCATACTCAGCTAACCAGAAACAGCACTAACATACTCGAGTTTTCAAATGGGGAGAACAATAAAATGGCACATTAACACGTCTGTAATAGGAGATGTGGAGTTCAAGACACAACAACTTTTAGAAACAGTGCGATTTGCCTATTAAGTACCTGAATCCAATGCCTTATTAGCACCAGTGTCTCATAACAGGGAGCAGAAGAACTGGGAAGCATAGCTGGCAGCCGGCAGCCTTTCCTGGCAGACTTCTTGGCAGACTCATGTTGTAGTCCTTTGCACTCGGTCCTTAGCATGAAGGCTGCAGCAGGGAAAGGCCATGGATTGAAAGACTTTTATGGACGGATGCATATAGGCCATGCAATCTGACTGGCTGGCTGGGCTCCTGGGGGCGGGGTTTCAAAATCAGTTGCTGTTGTTCATTTCCTGGGCTCCACAGCGAGCACTGGGGGGGGGGGGGTTGCTGAGACTGCTGTGCAGACTCTCTCCACCTCTTGATGATCAGTAGGCAGGGCAGCAGTGAAATAATCCACGACGGCAGAGAGCCATGAATTTAAAGTGAAGGGGCTTGGGAAGTTTGAAATGCGCACCTCTTCCAGCCACACAGCCTGATTGGCTGGCTGGGCTCCCGGGGGGGGGGGAGGTGGCAGAGTTTCAAATTCCGTTGTGGTCATTCATTCCCCAGGACTTCATGGCAATCACTGGGGCATAGGTGCCGGGGGGGGGCATTATGGTCATGGCCCTAGCAGTTTCGTAAGTGGTCCTGTCAGTTTTTGCAGCCATGTTGTTGTATTACTAGGGGAGAATTTACCCCTTAAATCCTTGGCCCTACCACTTTTCAGATTGTTCCGACACCAATGCATTGGGGCAGAGCTGCAGGGCTGCAGAACCAAAAGCTTGAAAGAGAAACCCCATGTTCCAGATATCCCTCACTCACTCCAGTACTTATGAATGACAGGATTAAAGGACTGTGTTTGCTTTCCAAAACTAGCAGAGAAAGAGAGAGACACAGGCTGTATTCTTTAGTGGAACTCCCATGTATCAGCAGAAAAACAAACAGTGTTTGGAATTTCACAGAGCAATTTTTTAGATCCCCTTCTGAGAATCAGGATATGATGCAATAAACAGCATATTGCACCATACTGTAATGGCATGTCTATGTTATTTTAACACTGTAAACGAAGCTGTGATTCAGAGTTGGAGTCTACGTATGTACAGTACTGTACATATAGCATATTGTATTAGCTGGTGTGTTTTTCAATGTACTCAGATTTTCCTCACAAGTGCTAGTTTACTAACCTCAGCAAGCCTCAACTAACCAGCCTCATGGAGCCTTTATTAAGGGGCGTTACTTAAAGGAAAGCATAATCGAAAACCAAATAAAACATGCTGATTCTTTCTCTTATACTTTCTCTAGCTCCTTGTGGACAAAACATAACTGGGGAAGATGGCAAAGAAATTGAGCTACCCCCCTGTAAAACAGGGGCCTGGATCATTCCAGCTATCATGGCCTGTTACCTCTTGGTAGCAAACATTCTTCTGGTTAACCTCTTAATCGCAGTGTTCAAGTAAGTGAAATCAAACAAGGAAGGGTAAGCAAGCCTGTGTCACAGTAACATGTTGTCACTTTATGTTCCGCTAGCTAATTAGCAGTACAGGAATGCAAAAACTTCTAAGTTAGTGTTTCCATTTTTATAGATCCAAAGTAGGCCTTCTTTTTTTGTTTTGTTGTTGTTTTTCTTTTCTCATCAAGTTGTTTCTTCCTGGCGGCCAGCACCCAGCTCAGCTGCAGCCAACTCCCCGGACAACACCAGCCTCACCAGGACTTACTTGGCAGTACAGTTCCCCCATGGACTGTCCCCCACAGCAAGGCTGACCAGGAAGGGAGGTCCATTCTCCACCCACCCACCCACCCAGGGACCAAATCCAGAAGCTGCTCTGCCTGGGAGGTGATACAAACTGAGGAGAGAGCCAGGCATCACCGCTGATCCCTCATTCTTGTTTTCTCCCCTACAGGCTGGCGTTGTGCACTGATGCAGCTGTACGTGCATAAAGAGGCATGTACACACCATGCATTTGACACCGGCCACCTCCCCCATCTAAGCCGTGCTCACTGCCCTGCAGCCATGCCTCCACAGGATGGCAATCTAGGAGCGGCGCAGCATGACCCCCATCCCCGGGTGAGGAAGACAGTTTTTTGGATGCTCAATCCTTCCCCCACTGCTCTCAGTGGCCTCCCTGTGACCTGAGTTTACTGCCGAACCCAGTTTGCTGGTTTGGTGAGAGGTGGGGTCGGGCACCTCAACCCTCTGCACCACTAGGCCGGTGGCCTTTCATGTTTAAGTATTTTATTTACTGAATTCTGGTACCTGGGTAGCCTCACAGAGACAAGCTGTCTCTTTTTCAGAAACGACCCGGAATTATAATTACAAGGCATACATAGACAGTTTACATATAGATACTAATTATGTACAGTGAATATGTGACTTACAAATACAGTAAATACAAAGAAATATAAAGTGCATGTATTACGGATGCAAAATATAGGGGGCATCAGACAGTTGGAGTATAAGAAACACTGTACCCCAACCCCGCACACAAATACAGACAAACTGTCTGATTTGAGCCTTTTTAAACTAAAATGGAGAAGGAAGAATTGAAGGCGATCTAAACAGAGATTGAGACTATGTTTCAGTTTAGTTTGCCAAAACAAGATTTTGGGGGACTGTACTTTCTGTTCTTTCTACCCCTATTTTCCACCATGACCCTGGTACAGGTCCTCCTTCTGTTGAGATAGGAGCCCAGTTTGTAAAATGTTTGGTGGGGCCCAGGGGTCAGGGGTCAAAGCACCGCCCCTGGCCCAGGGGTCAGAGGTCAAAGTCTCCCCCCAACAGGGGTCTATGGGAGTAGAGCTCCCTGTACGGTAACATGGGGAGTCTGGGGTTTAAGCCCCTGGCCTCAGGTATGAGAAAAAAAATTGAAAATACTCTTTATAAGCCTTGTTTTTAAACTTCAAAGAGGAACCCACATTTTGGGGGTCATTTCTCTAAGAAACCTAATATTTCATTTGCTGCTGTGTCAGATGATATGAGCTGCTTTGAAGGAACATTAACGTAATTAGTTAAGCTGTCACAAGTTAAAAGTCAGTAAATCTGAACAGACAGAAAGACAGAATGCGAAACAGCAATTAAGACAATAAGCAGGAATGTGAAGGTATTCAGACTCAAGCTCACAAGCTCTTAACACCAGGAAACCTTCCTTCATGCCTCCTAACACCTCATAATTAAAATGATCTGACTGACATACAGGAAGAGAGCCCCAGTTAGTACTGGGGGCCCACCTGGAAACATACCTCTCAACCTTTTGTCACTGAAATGAGGGACATGGACACTCAAAATGAGGAACAGTGAGGGACACATCTTCAAGATGGAAATACAAGCTCAGAACACTGTGGAAACCATTGTATTTACATGTTTATTTTTGAAGCAGCATCTTAGAATAATATGACTATCTGCTGTAAAGGAGAACTGCACTGAATCTGCAAGTCATTTTTATGTTGCTTGCGCTTGTGCAAGAAACATTTTGCTACAGAGAACAGCATTTCAGAGGTGTGTTACTGACTAGCTCAATGCAGGTCAAGCTGCATTGGGCTCATCCTTGACAGACCAATGACCATGCAAGCAAAGCATGACAGTGGTTCACAGTTTATAGGTGGAAACTTTGTGTAGTTGAAACAAATGAAACGCTCCAATAAGAGAGCACTTTGTCCATTTCATTTGCATAATGCTGTACACCTTCCCCTCCATCGCTCCACTTTCCTTCTGCACTGTACCGCCCCTACCCCTCTATTCTCATCCAGGTACCACAAAACAAACCCACCCCCTACTGCCCACTGTGCACTGTACCACCCCCACCCCTCCATTCTCATCCCGGTGCTACAAAACAAACCCTCTCGCTACCGCCCACTGTACTCTGTATCGCCCACCCCTCCATTCCCATCCCAGTAGTACAAAACAAACCCTACCACTACTGCCCACTGTGGACTGTACCACCCCACCCCTCCATTCCCATCCTGGTAGTACAAAACAAACCCCCACTACCACTGTACCGCCCCAACCCCTTCGCTCCCATCTCCATAGTACAAAAGAAACCTTCCCTCTACCACCCACTGTGTGCTGTACCGCCCCCCACCCCTCCATTCCCATCCCCATAATACAAAATAAACCCTCCAGCTACCGCCCAATGTGTGCTGTACTACCCACACCCCTCCATTTCCATCCCGGTAGTAGAAAACAAACCCTCCCGCTACCGCTCACTGTGTGCTGTACTGCCCCAACCCCTCTGTTCCCATCCCAGTAGTACAAAAGAACCCACCCGCTACCACCCACTGTGTGCTGTACTGCCCCAAACCCTCCATTCCCATCCCGGTACTAAAAAACAAACTCTTCTGCTATCAGCCACTGTGCGCTGTACTGCCCCTACCCCTCCGTTCCTGTAATGGTAGTACAAAAAAACCTCCCACTACCACCCACTGTGCACTGTACCGCACCGCCCCACCCCTCTGTTCCCATCCCAGTAGTACAAATAAAACTCCCACTACCACCCACTGTGTGCTGTATTGCCCCTTCCCCTCTGTTCCTGTCCTGGTTGTACAAAAAAGATCCTTCCCGCTACCGCCCACAGTGCACTGCCTACTCCTCTGTTCCCGTCCCAGTAATACAAAAAAAAAAAAAGTCCTCTGTGCTGTGCCACCCCACCAAGAAAACACTATGCTCAGTGGAGCGTTTTCTTTTTATTCTATTTTTTCAGAAGCACCAACTGACTTCGACACTGAGAAAATCCAACACCTAAACAGCAAATACGAAGCATGCAACATTCAGCATTGACAAATGCTTATTCACAGTGGAAGCCTCTTTTTAAATACTGGTTCAAATTATGTAATTTTGTCCCATCTCTACAGGATGTTTAGTTATTCCAGTGTGTGTCTCTGATTTCACACACAGCGGGAAAGGACCATTTTAGAATGCATGATGTACATTGTCCTTTGCTCTGCTCTTCCAATATTGACACAATGCATTTGTGTTCTAGTACAGAACTTGGTGGCTGGAAGGGACATAAAAACTACATCATACAGTTCTAAATGGCCACTTACCATCAGAGTATAAATCAGAAATGCCCACTGTGGTTACTGACAGGCTTGAAAAGATAAAACAATACCAAAATTGGAATTAGTTCTTAACAGCAAGTTCTACTGGGAAAATGACTTGCAGGTTCAGTGCAGTTCTCCTTTAATGCAACTGAATTAACAGCGCTTTCTCTGTTATTCTGTGTGATGGCACCATATTTTCTGTAAGGGACAGTCTGGGCAGGGCAGTTTTGAGGGGTAAAATGAGGGACATCCCTCGTAATCAGGGACAGTCAAGAGATATGCCACCTGGAAATCCACAGGGTCCAAGTGAGATTACTTCACAGCATGGGTTATGCACTGCAGAGGCTCCCATGAAGGCACAGGGCTAAACCAGGGGCATCTTTGTTGTAACTGCTTTGTGCCCCCCCCCCCCAGGCTGCCATGCCACTCAGGAGAGTTTAGGGTCATGAACAGACACCCCAGGAAATTGTCTCCTACCCTCTGAATCAGTATGGAGGGTTGAGAGGAATGGTGGCCTTGGCACTTTTTATTTTCAATGTTCCAACACTTGGAAAAAGTGGATACTGGTAACAAGGAAAGTAAAGGACCAAACAAAAAGTCTAAGGTCCTGAATCACAGTTCCCTATGCACCCCAGGCCACTGTGTAACAGCCCTACAGCACAGAGGCCCCTCTGCAGCATCCTGCATCCACCAACACCCCCCACTCATATGCACACACATAAATGGGAAGCTGGGAAATGGCATGGCATAGTCAAATGCACTGCAGTGCACAGTGAGTGCTGGATAAAGTCAGTGACCAAAGTACCAAGCTGCTCTGAAAATTAAAAGATCACGGGCAACAGAAGGTGAAAAAGAAATCAATACGAAACAACTCAGCAGCTGAAACAAGAAAAAACTAGCATGTGAACTTTTCTATTGCAGTTCCTAGTCTTGAAAAGCCAAACTTACAATAAGTTAACATTTACCTAGCTGCAGTAATACGGTCAACATCACAACAGCGCACGACTCCAATTGCAGGTACCCCTTTCTGTAATTCTTGTTAGTAGCAGTAACCTTTTTTTAGCTTTCTAGGACTGGGTCTGAGTTGGAGGCACCAATGAGCATGCGGGTGATGTGCCGCACACTCACTTGCATGCACACTGGTGCAGTTTAGCCAACGATACAAGTCCTGAATTTGGGAGCTTATAAAATGTGATATTTAAATCCTTGATATTTTTTAAAAAGATTCTGCAACTAATAAGCACTATTGGGATTTAAAGTTGACCCTTTCCTGCCTTGATGCCTTGTGATTATGGAGGCCAAGGTGGGAGCCAAGTTCCTTGCATGCAAGGACTGCACCGTTAAGGGGTGGGACTACACTGTGGAGGGAGGTGACTGAGCCAGTTTGCATGCTGATCAATATTCCCAACACAGTGCTGAATTCAGCCTTGTTGAGGACAATGGCCCTGGCAGTGTCTCACTCTCACTGAAAGTAAAAGTTACAGGGGGCATCCACGCACTGATGGCACTCATCACCCCACCCCACTCCATCCCATAAGTAGCCAGGAGCATACTTAGGAGAGTTCAGAGATCTCATCATTGCTACAGACCACTTGTAAAAGACAGTACGTGATTTCTGGGTGAAAAAAAACACACACAATAGTATAGCTTTTCTTGGGCAGGGGCTAAAATCCAAACATTTACTATTCCACACACGTTATTAAGGCCCTGTCCTGTATATAATGTTTCCAGCTTGTCATTAACAGCCTTAGTTAACCAGATTTTTGGCAAAGGTTGGGTCCTACTGCTACCCAATTTACTACCCTAGCCCTTCATAATAATAATAATAATAAAACAGGACAACAACCAAATGGTCCCATTCCTAAAATGCCGTATAAAAAAAAATCTTCTTTGAGGGTATCTCTTGCAGCAGGTCAGACACCTGAGTATCCACCAGAGGGCACTCTTTTTGACAGTAGATTTCACCCGCAGTGTTGAATGGGGGCCGCCCACGGTGACGTCACCTCATGCATATGTATAAATAGGTGGGCGGCCCCTAGCAGCCTCAGTTCTTTTCCCGCTGTCTCCCAGCTCACTTCACATGCCACTTTCACCGACACGGAAAACAACTTCCTGTCTTGTTATTTTCTTAAAAAACCTATGTCTAATTTGGAATCGCTGTTCCGCACCCTCTCCTGGCATGGACAATTCTTACATACATTCTCACCCGTCCCCCTCCTCCAGAAAGTACTACTCAAACTGCAGCTGGAACAAGCATCCATGATACTTATTGCCCCATTTTGGCTCCAACAAATATGGTTTCCCCTCCTCCAGCAACTGTCGGTCATGGATCCCCTCCCCTCCCTCTTCGGATGGACCTCCTCTTCAGGGGCGTCTCCATCACCGATATCTGTGATGCCGCCACATGGTCTACTGTCCATACATTTACCAGACATTATAGTCTAGATTTGGCCTCCAGATGCCCCACCTCCTTTGGTCATGCCGTCCTGCAGAGCCTCCTGTCTTGACTGCCCTTCCTATTTTCACTGCCTGGGAATCATCCCAAGTATATGACCTGCTGCAAGAGATACCCTCGAAGAAGATGGTACAGTTTTGTACTTACTGTAATGGTAGATCTGCGAGAGGATCTATTGCAGCAGGTCACGTTCCTGCCCTCCTTCCCCCTCCTTCTCTGGGAGAGCTGTCATCTGCTTCTATCCTCTTCATCCTATTGGGAGAAGTCTTCAGCCTCCTCAGTTCCCCTAGGTGTCCTGCTGTGCGAGCTGGTCACCAGTCGGGAACTGAGGCCGCTAGAGGCCACCCACCTGATTATACATATGCATGACGTGACATCACAGTGGGCGGCCCCCCAGTCAGCACTGCTGGTGAAAGCTACCATCAACAAGAACTCCCTCTGGCGGATACCCAAGTGTATGACCTACTGCAAGAGATCCTCTCGAAGATCTACCGTTATGGTAAGTACAAAACTGTACTTTCCAAGGGCAGCAGGTGCCACAAACTCACTCAGCCGGTCAGCCCTCTACTCCCAAAGTGCCAACCTCTGAGCGTATGATTTGTGTACAATGAACAGACACGGTAACCCTCTTATCTGTTTTGTGGGTTCAAGTCACCTTAGTCTCGAGCTCTGAAGGGATTCAAACTGATAACCTCTTGTTAGCGTACCCAATTACCAGGCTCAGATAATTCTGTCTCCGGGGGGGGGCCAGATATCTTTGCCTACAGGCACCCAACCAGGTCTTTCAAATGAACCCTTAGAACTCAATGCAAGTCTTTTAGAGAACTTTATCCATTTCCCAGTTTGGTATACAATTAGCCCATACACAGTGTACTTATAAACTTTAAAAGCTCCACTTATAATAAAAAAAATTGTCATGGCACTCCAGCAGTTTCGTTTGTAAAAAAATATCTTTACTTTAAAAATATCAAAACAGAACAATAATTACAGAACAAATTATATATCCCAACACATACAGCCTTAAAACAAACAGGAAAAAGTACGTCCCTACAATACATACATTTAGACTGGTCTAATATTACTCTTTTTCAGTGCTGTGATGATTCTCCCTCAGTCAGATAATATTCTCTTGTGTCAGTCAGAAATATTTTCTTGTGTCCCTCTGTCAGGTTCTTTCAGAACTTAAACACACTTCTGAGCCGGCCTTCTCATGAGGTCACTAACTCCGCCTTGGTGAATCAAACTCTATATTTGACAATACAGGGTGCCCAAATAAAATATTTAAAAAAACATATGAGATGACCTCACTGACTTTCCTCTCCACAGGTTAACTGGTCAGAACTGGTTTGTGCTCTGCTACACACACGCACACACACACACACACACACACACACACACACACAAACAGTCTTTTGATGTAAGTCACTGTATTCAAATCAGAAGTGTATTTGACTCCTAAACCTCGTCTGGGCCCTGGGTATCTACACATCAAAGGGTATTCATGTAATTCAGGGTTCCTGAAATGTATATTGACCTTCCAGAATTGTCTGAGTCCTCCTGGCTCAGACATCAAACCTCTTCAATGTCCATTCTGGCCTCTCTTCGACACCCTTCCCCACAAGTCCTTCCCTGGCAACTATGCAAGTCAAAGGATCTCCCTGAGGGCATTATGAATGACTAATCTTATTTCCTGGGATAAAAGCAAATTGACAAGGTAATTGCGCCCCAGATCTCTGCAGTTTAAAATACCTCCTATCCTTTGAATTTATCCCTGGGGGGTCTTGATGTGTCAGTTCCAGTAAGACAGCCTTTTCCTTGAACTGACCCTTCCCTTCACATATTTTATATGTAATAACAAAAATTAATACAGCATTCAAGCACTCAGAGCTGTCTGTCTACGTCACACTCCTCCCCACCTAGACTGAATTTGGGGGATCCATCCCCTACATGGGATGAGCTTCCCAAATCAGTTCACTCCTCATAGACCCTAGACAGTCCATCTGAGTTCTTATTTTTGGCTCCGGCCCTATGTACGATCTTCAAATCATACCCTTGTAAAGCAAGACTCCATCTGAGCAGTCTGCCATTGTTTTTCCCTATCTGTGACAACCAAACCAGGGGGTTGTGGTCAGTCTGCACCACAAAAGACTGCCCATACAAGTATGGCTCCAATTTCTTTAGGGCCCACACTAGGGCAAGACACTCCTTTTCCACCATGGAGTATGCTTGTTCCCTGGGGAGCAGCTTTTGGCTCAGGTAGGCTATCAGGTGGTCCCTCCCTTTGCTGGATGTCTGGCTTAGTACTACCCCAATACCCATGTCTGTGGCGTCCATCTGAACTACAAAAGTTTTGCTATAGTCCGGACTTGTCAAAACAGGAGCACTGCACAGTGCCTCCTTCAGTTTGGTAAAGGCTTCCTCACAGGCTGGACCCCAGGTGATTTTCCTTGGCATTTTTTTCTTTGTCAGGTCAGATAGGGGAGCAGCCAGGGCACTGTAATTTGGTACAAATTTTCTGTAGTACCCTACTGTCCCGAGAAAACTCTGACCTGCTTCTGAGTTTCTGGTCCAGGCCATGCCTGTATTACCTCTATTTTTATCTGGTTGGGCGGAGCTGTCCCTGGCCTACACATGCCCAAGGTATGCCACTTCTCCCATGGCCACCTGGCACTTCACAGCTTTACAGTGAGCCCGGCCCTCTGTATTCTGCCCAGCACTTCCCTAAGGTGTGACAGGTGTTCCTCCCAGTTGGTACTGAAGATGGCAATGTCATCCAGGTATGCCACGGCATACTCCTCAGCACCATTTAACACCTGGTTCACCAACCTTTGGAAAGTGGCCGTGGCATTCTTCATTCCAAAAGGCATTACTTTGAACTCAAATAAGCCTATCGGAGTGATGAAGGCCGACCTCTCCCTAGCTCTGTCCGTCAATTCTACCTGCCAATACCCCTTGGTCAGGTCAATGTGTGCATAAGGTAGGTCGCCCCCCCCCAACTTGTCCAGGAGTTTGTCCGTCCAGGGCATCAGGTGGGCGTCTGACTTCGTGACTGCATTCAGTCCACGATAGTCTACACAGAAACGAGTCAAGCCATCTGGCTTGGGTACAAGGACTATGGGTGAGGCCCAGGGACTGTGGGATCTCTGGATTACCCCTAAATCCAGTATCTCCTCCACTTCCCTCCTAATGTCCTTTTGGATAGCCTCCGCCACCTGCTATGCTGTCCGCTGTATGGGCATCTGTGTCCTTGTCTCCACATCGTGTGTTGCTAAGGGGGTTAGTCCAGGCTTGGCGCTAAACAAGGGGGCAAAGTCTGCTAAAACCTCCCTCACTTTCTGGATCTGGCCCAGAGTCAGCTGGGGAGACAATTTTACTGCCTCCACAGAGGACTCCCACTTATTCTCTTCCAGCAAGTCCAGAAGGGTGTCTCCTTCATCCGTCCCCTCCCCATAACTACACACTGCGAACACCATGTCAGCCCTATTTGCATATGGCTTCATCATGTTGACATGGTACATCCTTTCTGTCTGTCTATGGTCAGGTAACTCCACAATGTAGTTTACGTCATTTACCTTCCTAACCACTTTGTGCGGTCCTGCCCACTCAGCTTGCAGCTTGTCTTTCCGGACTGGAATAAGGACCATGACTTCCTGACCCACCATGTATGAGCGAGCTCTGGCTCTGCGGTCATACCATACTTTTTGTTTCTGTTGGGCAGCTGCCAGGTTGCTTTAGGCTGTCCCCATAAGCTCCTTCAGCCTTTCCCTAAACCTTAGGATGTAATCCACAATGGGAGTTCCCTGGGTGGCATGCTTGTCTTCCCAGTCCTCCCGGATCAAGTCTAGGGGCCCACGTACCTGGCATCCATACAAGAGTTCGAAGGGGGGAAAATCCTGTCGACTCTTGGGGCACATCCCTGTATGCGAACAACAGGTGAGGAAGGTATTTCTCCCAGTCCCTCCCATGCTGTTCAGCAAATGCCGACATTGACTTTAGGTACCATTGAAGTGTTCACAAGCCCATTGGCTTGTGAGTGATACGGTGCCATGCATCTCTGCACCACCCCACACTTCTTCCATAAACATTTCATTAGGTCTGACATGAAGGAACCCCCTCAATCGATGATCACCTCCTGCGGAAACCCAACACGGGAGAAAATCCCAAGCAAGGCATCTGCCACTTTGTCTGTCCTCAGTGAGGAAAGGACGACTGCCTCTGGGTACCGGGTGGCATAATCCACCACAGTCAGGATGAAGCTTTTCCCTGAGGAGCTAGGGGTATTTAAAGGCCCCACAATATCCATTCCCGCCCTCTGGAATGGCTCCTCCACTACGGGCAATGGAATCAGGGTGGCTTGGGTTTTCTTGCCCGCCTTCCCTATTTCTTGGCACTGGTGACAAGACCTGCAATACTCCTTCACCTGCTGGGTGAAGTTAGGCCAGTAGAAATTCTGGGCCAACCGCTGCATAGTTTGTGCGAGTCCCAGATGACCGGTATAAGGGAATATCATGGGCAACCTTGAGCAACTGCTCACGATATCCCTGGGGAATGACAAGCTGCCTGCCTAGCATCCCTCCCTCTGTCTGTACTGCCTGTGTATACTTAAGTCCATTTTCCCAATAAACCTTATGTCTGCCGTCACCTCCCTGCACACCGTCCAAGTCTGTCCAAACCCTCAGCTTCTCTAAACTAGGGTCACTTCTCTGAGCAGCTGCAAACCCCTCACACCTTCCCAAGGCATGGGACAGGTCCCCTTCAGTCGCTAAACTAGGGTCCCTAGCACTAGCGTCAGGGCCCTCAGGATTATTGTCAGTCCCAACCCTCTGACAAGGGGTCACCCCTCCCTCTTTGGAATAACCCTCTGTAGCCATGTGGTTATTTGCTACTGGGGAAATTTCTACCCTCTTTTTATCAGTCTCCCCCTCTGGAGACACAGGCTGGGGAACCAGCCTCTCAGTATCTTCCCCAATGGCTTCTGGGGGGCTCAGGGAAATACAGTTTTTCCTGGCCGCTTGGCTGCAGGTAACTGCACATACCACCCCCTGCTAGAGATTGTTACCCAGGATCACATCCACTGCTAATGTGTTCGCTACAGCCACCTGTTGCACAGATCCCCCTGTCTCACCCCAGCCCAGGAGAACACTGGCCAATGGCAAGGTTTTTTCTACACCCGCAAAGTCCTGTACAGTCTCATATTTATTGGGTATAAGCTGACCAGGCTGTACCAGATCCCCTTTTACCAATGTCAGGGATGCCCCTGTGTCCCTTAACCCCTGCGTCTGTACGCCATTTACCATGACTGGGTGCATGTATTCCCTCATGTTCACTGGCATGCTTCCAGAGACACACAAACAACCCACTTCCTTTCTGGTACTACTTTGTGTATTATTGTTTGCCCTTCTTGGACACTGTCTGGCAATGTGCCCAGTTTCTTTACATAATCAACAAACATTTCTTACTTCAGAGAAGTCTTTTCTTTGAAACCTGGGGCTAACTGGTTTCGGTGGAGGCAGTGAGGGTTTTAGCTGCCCTGAAGGCGCGCTTTTCCCTTTCTGCGCTGCCACACTAGCTCCATTCGCTCTCAGAGCAGGTCTGCTCTTGGCATAGCGGTCCGAGAGTTCAGCAGCCTCTAGCACTGTTTTTGGATCTCGGTCCTCTAGCCAGGTTTTTAACTCTGTTGGGCATGCCCAATAAAACTGTTCTAATAAAATCACATTTTCAATTTTATCAACAGTGTTTGCCTCAATTCCTTCCCACCAACGTTTTAAAAAATGACGTTGTTTCATGGCTAGCTCCTCATGGCTCATATCAGGGCTTCTCCTGAGCTTACGGAATTTAGCTCTGTATGATTCAGCAGTTAATTCAAACTTTTTTAGTAGTGCGGCTTTTAACTTGCTGTAATCATCACTGCCGTTATTGTCCATGTGACCCAATGCATCCCGAGCTTTTCCGGTAAGTAGTGGGGATAGCTGGAAGCTCCAGGACTCTCTAGGAATTTTAGCCTGAATACAAACTTTTTCAAAAGAATTTAAAAAGGCATCTATATACTCCCCATCTTTAAACTCAGCTATTAATTTAGAGTTCAATTTGTAACCCAGTCCTGCAGTCCCAGTTAAACCCAAGCCACTTACCTGCCCTGGTGCCACTGGTTGGAGTCGTAGTTTCTCCAGTTTGTGTTGCCAGTGGTGCTCCTCTCCTCTGCAGCTCTGCGTTCTCACTCTCTTTTCTCCTCTGCCTCTCGCTGGCACTCACGTTCCTCACGGTCCGCCTCCCTCTGTTGTCGCTCTGCCTCATGGTCCGCCTCCCTCTGTTGTCGCTCTGCCTCCAGTTCTATCCTCCGCAACTCAATTTGCAGTTTGAGTACCTCTGGATTCAGGATACTGGTGACCTTCCTCTGGTGCTGTGGCCCTTCACTGACAGTGACCCTGCTGTCCGCCTCATCGGCTCGGGACCCCTCACTGGCCACTAGTTCTGCCACACTCGAGGTCTGGTCCCTTTCAGTCACGGTTGGTGACTCGCTGCTCTGGATATCTGCCACCATCAGGGCCTCTATGAGGTTCTGCTCACTGGCTTTCACCCCAAACGGGACTCCCCTGTCCCCGCACAACTGCTTTAAGAAATTTACAGTGTGCTTGCTGTAGTCGGAAGACATTTTCTTCTTCTCTCACTACTAATACTATACTGACTGGCACTTCAGAAAAAAAATAAAATGGGTGGGAACTTAACTGTAAGTCAAGAGATATAGTTCTGTTTCCTTTTGAAATAAACACTGCCTTTCTTTTTTTTCAAGTGAGCTAAACGGTTTCAGGCTAACACACTGAGCAATGAAGCTTATACCACCAAACTTTTTATGCCACCACTGCCAACCAATCTGTCACAAACTCACTCAGCCGGTCAGCCCTCTACTCTCAAAGTGCCAACTTCTGAGCATATGATTTGTGTACAGTGAACAGACAAGGTAACCCTCTTGTCTGTTTTGTGGGTTCAAGTCACCTTAGTCTCAAGCTCTGAAGGGATTTAAACTGGTAACCTCTTGTTAGCGTACCCAATTATCAGGCTTAGATAAATCTGTCTTCGGGGGGCCAGATATCTTTGTCTACGGGCACCCAACCAGGTCTTTCAAATGAACCCTTAGAACTCAATGCAAGACTTTTAGAGAACTCTGTCCATATCCCAGTTTGGTATACAATAAGCCCATACACAGTGTACTTATAAACTTTAAAAGCTCCACTTAAAATAAAAAGAATTGTCAAGGCACTCTAGCAGTTTCGTTTATAAAAAAATATCTTTACTTTAAAAATATCAAAATAGAACAATAATTACAGAACAAATTATATATCCCAACACATACAGCCTTAAAACAAACAGGAAAAAGTACAGTCCCTATGTAACCCCTCACCCTTGCCTTTCTAGCAAAATGACAGGTGGCATGCTGTTGAAGCTGACAGCAGTACCTGGTGGGGACTGGGTTCAAGGAGGATGAGGTTACTCGGCACAGGGGGACCTAGGTTTGGCTACTCTGAACAGGGGCACCCAAGCAAATCCGAACACAGGAAGCAATAACTGTAATGTCCAGAACCAGGAATGGAATTCTTCAGTGTGGCTTTTATTCACATACTAGCTGAACAAACAAAGCATAGACAGAGCCCCATGGGGCTACATTTCCTGGTAATGCAGATTAGAGACTACAGAACACTTTATCACCATTTCCAGCCCTCAGGCTCTGAACCCACCAGGCACACAGCCCGGACTTGCACGCAGCTTTGGGTACACAGCCCGACTTGTACACACTTGTGTTTTCCCCACTGGCCCGGCTCCCCGGCCGGCCACTTGATCTGCGGTCCATTGGAAGAATGAACCAAATATCCCATTCACGGTCCATTGGAAGAATTAACCAATTATCCCATTCGCGGTCCATTGGAAGAATGAACTAATTATCCCATTCGCGGTCCATTGGAAAAATGAACCAATTATCCTGTTCGCGGTCCATTGGAAGAATTAACCAATTATCCTGTCGTGGCTCCCCACACCACACTAGAGTCTGCGACTCCTAGAGAGAATTTTCCTTACAATCCCACGTCTGGGTACTTCCCCCATCACTGGCCAAGTGCCTGAGGCAAAGTAGAAACCACAGAAGAAATCCAAAGAGGTGGACCTGGTCACTAAAGATGGGGGACCACCCACCTCCAGCTCCCACAGCCCATACCTGGCCATTTCTCTGGAAACACTGGATAATTCCTTTACTGAACTTTGAAATGTAGATTAAAGGGTAGACGTCTGTCACATCTCCTCTACATATTATTAGCATCTCACAAACTCTGGGATTTGACACTACTTTTACTTGCTTGGCCCATTTCTCTAGGCTTCCCAATATGTAGTTAAATCCCTAGATTTTCACACAAGTCCCAGGGTGAAGAAAACAATTTGCTCTTTTAGCCAGAGCAGACACTCACCCTTAAGTTGCAGGTGCCCCACAGGCGACTCACAAATCTTCCATCTTCCAAAATAAATCCTGGACTAAACAGGCAGCTTTTCTTCCACTCAGACATCAAACCTCTTCAATGTCCATTCTGGCCTCTCTTCGACACCCCTCCCCACAAGTCCTTCCCTGGCAACTATGCAAGTCAAAGGATCTCCCTGAGGGCATTATGAATAGCTAATCTTATTTCCTGGGATAAAAGCAAATTGACAAGGTAATTGCGCCCCAGATCTCTGCAGTTTAAAATACCTCCTGTCCTTTGAATTTATCCTTGGGGGCTCTTGATGTGTCAGTTCCAGTAAGACAGACTTTTCCTTGAACTGACCCTTCCCTTCACATATTTTATATGTAATAACAAAAATTAATACAGCACTCGAGCACTCAGAGCTGGCTGTCTACGTCACAGCAGGCATTACAGTTCACAGACCATACCAACCACTAATTAACTTGAATGACATGTTAGCCTCTTAGTCTTCAGTCACCTGCAGCTGGGTGCTGGAGCATGATGAGCATCTATACACACACACATACTCACACACACATACTCACACACACACACTCACACACATACTCACACACATACTCACACACATACTCACACACACAATACTACCACACACACACTCACACACACTCACACACACACCACACACACACTCACACACACACACACACACACACACACATCACACACACACTACTCACACACACACACACACACACTCACATACTACACACACATACTACACACACACACACACACACTCACACATACTCACACTCACACACACACACACTCACACATACCACACACTCACACACACTCTTAATTATTTTTTTTCATTTCTCATCAGTGGCCTAGTAGTATTAGTGTAGTAGTAGCCTGCCTGCCTGCCTGCCTCACTAGTGGGAACAAGAAGTTACCAACACACAATAACCAACAAGAACAAGAGTCAGTCTGAGTCAGCCAGCTGCTCCTCCTCTCCTCCTCCCTCCTCCTCCTCCTGCCGCCAGGCCAGGCTACGCTATGTTGCTTCGCCTGCATTCCCCAATTTACCTGGCTATTGCTGACTCTCCAAGTCGGCTGTCTTGAGTTGGGGGGATAGTTACCATTACCAGTTACCACCCATCATGCTGCTGCTGACTGCTCTTCGCCTCTGGCCCTGCTGGGCTGCTGGCTGCTGCCTGGTGGCTGCTCTCTCTCTCTGCCTCTGCAGGGGACTGGACTTCACTGTCTGCTCTTCTGGGGACTCCTCTCCTCTCCCTGTGGCTCCCCCACTCTCCCAGTCTGCTCTTACTCTTCAAGCTGCCCTTGCCCAACGAGGACCCGGTTACTGGACCCACACGACCCACCACCCGGTTGCTCACAGCATGGCCTTCAGCCTATACCAGCACCCCACAGCCACCGACTCGACTGAAGTGACTCCCTCCTTCGCTGGGCCATCCACAGCCAACACACATTTCCCTGCCGGTGCTCGGCTAATTCCGCTGCTGTCTGTGCCACACACACTGGTGGGCCTGGTGTGGTCTGGTGGTGCAGGGTGGTCGCTAGCTATCTGTCACTCGGTCCCCAGCTATGCCGCTTGTCACCCTCTCTGTCTGCCCGCTGCCGAGATCCTCTGGTTGCGACAATGGTTCTGGATGGTGTGTCCTGACTCCTGCAGCCTACTGCCTTCTTCTGCCGGTTTGTTTAGCTTCTTCTGGCTTCTGCTCCTGCTGCATGTGCTGTCCTCCACATGGATGCATCATCACCTCATCGACCCTCCGTCACCCGCTCAGTTCATTAAATCCAGTCCTGCGGCTGCCACCCAATCAGATTGCCTGCTTAGAGCCGCACTCTTCTTGGGTGCATGCACTTACAGGGATTTTGGCAGCAAGTTCAAAAAATGCACCAGCCCACCAATAACTTTGCACTGAACAAGTTGGGATCGCTCCGAGGCCGGGGGGGGGTGGACCGGTGCTGTGCCCATGCCTCCAGGTGGTCATGTGCGCCCAAGGGGCACCAATTTCAAATAATGCCACTAAAACACCACCAATGACAATGAAGGTTGGTCAGAGATTCTGGGGGGCACCCACCTGCCACCAGCCCACAGCAGGTCAGACAGAGGGTATGCATGCGCCCACATGCCCAGGTCACATGCAGAACCAAAAAAATAAATAAATATGTAAGCACCCCCCACTTCCCTGTCTAGGGGTATATTGTGATGGTACAGTTCATGGGGAAGGGGGAGCGCATTACAGCCCAGAATACACAGTCCAGAAATAAAAAAAACAGGAAAACAGTACCTGATTCTCCACGGGTGGTATTGGTGATGGATTGGCTCCATCGGGGTGCCCTCAGACCTTCAGGGCTATGAGATGGTACCTGGTCTTGCCAACTTCACCCATAAGCCTTTGTAGACTGCTTTCACCAGGCAGGCCTCTCGACATCTTCCTCGGTGGTTCTTGCTGTTCTTTAGGCCACCCTGGAACACACTGGAGACATGGCTGTGAAGGCAATTTCAATTAGCATGCAGTAAGACAGTTTCTCCAAACACAAGAGGCAAACAGCAAAGTTGCAGAAAACAGGTGATCCCATTTAATGAATGGTTAAAATTAACAGTGAACAGTCACTCCATTGAGCAGAAATGCACAACAGGTTGCTCAGGACTGTGTGGTCACATTAAAAGCAGATATCGGTATTCAGGACCAAGGGGTCCCAATGAACAATTAAACAGTACTCTGGACCCAGGGGTCACATTTACACAAGATAACAAGACTGCCAGACAGTCCAAACACAGTCAGTAAATTTGAGGTTGAATAAGTTCCCCACACAGCAGGCATCATTAAATATCTGTCTCCCATCTTCATACCTTCTTACCAGGAGCTCGGACCTCACGGGGGTGCCTAGCACACTTATGACCCCCCTCACTTTCCACTCCTCCTGCACTGCTTTAACTTTGGGTTACTACCTCCTGGAGCTAATGGGTTTTCCCTTCTTCCACCAAAGCAGTCAGCCACCAATGACAAGGTCAGGAGTGAGACCCTTCAAACACAGTTCAGCACCCGATCACTGATGACATGCCTGCTCCGAGCATCCCAGGAGTTTCTTCCTGGTGATCCCGAAGACTCGAGGCAAATCCCTCATACAGTGATCCCAGTCCAGAATGGCCTCATTTATCAGGTTCAGTCGACTTGCCATGAGAAATCAGAACACAGCCTGCCACTCTGCCTCCTGCCCCAGTGACCAACCTGCAGGTTTCATCCTGCCTCTTCTGGACACATACTTCATGGAGCTCCTCTGCATGCAGTGGCTACTTCATCCAAGTGACCCTGAGACCTGCTGCCACCTTGGTTCCAGCACAGTCTGGGCATGCCACCTCCAGACTGCGCACCTGGATCCCCTCGGCCATAACAGGCCCAGCCACAGACCTTCACACCTGGCTTCACGCTACATTCATCCATCACCTCGAGACACCTCTCACCTCTGTTTCAGGCAGGCATTGGTTGTCTTTCAGTCCCATACGGAGACTACTTTACCCCAAGGCACCTTGCTCCAGAGACACGGCAGCCACAACTCTCTGTTGTTACTCTGACTGCTGTAATAACCAAAAAACAAACACAGCCACAGGGCCACATGGCCGAGTGGGTGAACGCTCCGCTCCAACCTTCTCCTCTGCTCACTCCCTCATGAATCTCCCCGATTCAGCTTGGTACTTCCTTTTATGCTCTCTGGCTATCTTGGAGCGTAACCTAAAGGTCCAGTCATGGACCAAATCCAACTGGCGTCAAGACACATAGTCACCCGATGGTCTGTGGGATATGTAGTCCCAATTCATATTTAAACAGGTGCCCCGAGGTGCCAGCTGGCACCAAACTACTTTAACTAAAAGGAGCAACTGCTTCTTTAAATTCCTCAAGTCGTCGGCCACGCATGTGCCTTGCACCCAGGTCTGCCATCACTAAAACAAATTTTTATTTATTTTGAAAATCATTATTTTCCCCTTGCAGGGGTCCTGAGTCTGGCTGAACCAGGGGACGGAACCCAGGACCCAGACAGACATTCTGCTAAATTTTTGTCCCTACGGTGGCCACGCATGCTCATTGTGTGCCAGTCCACCATCTTAATAAGAAAAAAAATCAAGATTTGAAATGTACCAGCAGTTCTGAGCCAGGTCTGCTCAAACCAGATCCAGAACCACCACCCCCCCTACCGGAAGCGCGGACAACAACCCCACTGTTCGGCCCAAACCTGAAATGGCCAAGCAGCAAGGAAGAACAGCCACAAGTTGTACTCCGGGGGTCGCAAGGTGCAACTCCCTCCCGGAGCCACAGACAGCCAGCGCTGTGAGGAGAGCACCAGAGCCGTGGGGCTCCATACAGGTAATCCCACTTTGGGGGGCTTACCCATCCCAGTGAACCAAAACTTGCCCTAATACTATTTACACTACACTTACTCTAAACCTAAACCAACATTATCTAGTCCTACACTAACCCAGCTCACTAAACCACCTAGGAATCACTATTCCTACTGGGCGACCCACCGACCAGACCTACGAAAGACCCAAAGCTCAGCCTGACCAATAGAAACATAGAAACATAGAAAGTGTTGGCAGATAAGGACTGTCAGGCCTATCCAGTCTGCCTGTAGGCCCTATACATTGTATGTGGCCACTGACCCTATGTGATCAATGGCTTTTCATCACTCCCTCCCCTTTCAAGGTTCCCTTGTGCCTTTTCCAGGCATGCTTAAACCCATCCACTGTGCTTACCTCCACTACCTCTTGTGGAAGACTATTTCAAGTGTCAGCTACACTTTCTGTGTAGAAAAACTTCCTCACATTACCTCTTAATCTATCCCCCTCCAATTGTATATTGTACCCCCTTGTTCTAGTACTTTTTCTACATTGGAAAACATCCCCTACCTGAACCTTGTTTATGCCCTTGAGGTACTTGAAAGTCTCAATCATGTCCCCCCATGCTCTCCTCTCCTCCAGTGAGCACATATTGAGGTCCCTTAGTGTCTCCTCATATGTTTTCTGGTGCAAGCCCTGCTCCATCTTTGTCGCCCTTCTCTGGATAGTCTCCACCTTGTTTATGTTGTTGCGCAGGTGTGGCCTCCAGAACTGCATGCAGTACTCCAGATGAGGCCTTACCAATGTTTTATACAATGGCATCACCACCTCCCGTCTCCTGCTAGTGATACCCCTGCCTATGCACCCCAGCATGCCACTGGACTGCCCCGCCACCTTTGCACACTGCTTTGATAACTTAAGGTCATCAGAGACGATAACCCCTAGGCATGGGTGTAGGCAGGCATACTCCAAACACTCCATGGTGTGCAATATTATTTAAGGGGGTAGCAAATAAGCTCTGATCTGCTTCCTTTTTCCATGAAAACTAACAAAGAAAATACTGAACATTTCTATAATTTTATTCATATGAGTCGACACTAGAAGGACTGGTCACTAATACTCTCTTTGCATCCCAAGGACAATACAACTTTACAGGCTCTGGGCTGGTATGTGGGTGTCTTAGGGAACAATGCATGGCATTTGTATATACTCACGCATGGCAACAACCACTGTCATGAGATACAAAAGTTGCATTTATTGTGCCAAATAAGGCAACAAACACAGTCCTGGTGTACATTTATATATTGTCTGGCTACACGGGGGTTGTTCACCCTAACAAGGTGGGGTGGGGTGGGGTAGCAGTGAGTCCACTTGGTGTGCAGATCTGAAATCCCTGGCTACACCCATGCCCCTAGGTCCCTTTCCTCCTTGGTGACAGTTAGCTTCTCCCCCCTCCAACCTGTAACTCTCCCTAGGGTTCCCTCTACCCAGGTGCATTCTTTTGCACTTTTTTTCGTTGAACCTCAGTTGCCACATCTCCAACCAGCTTTCAAGTTTCTCCAGGTCCTTCTTCATTTTCTGCACCCCTTCTGGAATATCCACCCTGTTGCAGATCTTGGCGTCATCTACAAACAAGCAGCCCTTTCCTTCCAACCCCTCTGGAATGTCACTAATGAAGACATTAAACAGGACTGGTCCCAGTTCTGATCCCTGCGGTACCCAGCTGGTCACCCCCCTCTCCCCAGATTGTACCCCCATGGCATCCCCAGTCCCATAACTAATCCCTACCTGGCCACCTGCTGACCAGACCTATGAAGACCAGAAGCTTGGCCTGGCCAATGGCATCCCAGGTTCTTCTCCCTTGGCTACCCATCACTAAACCTACAGACAGATTGCTTTTAGTTCACACGGCGGCATCCCAAGTTCCCATAAAACAGCTTGTCCAGCACCACAGCATTGAGCTCACAAAGGGCCTGGGCACCCCAAAATCAAATCCCGGATGAGACCCCACATTGTAAGCACCCCCCACTTCCCTGTCTAGGCATATATTGTGATGGTACAGTTTGTGGGGAAGGAGGAGCACATTACAGCCCAGAATACACAGTCTAGAAATAAAACAAACAGGAAAACAGTACCTGCTTCTCAACGGGATTTATTAGTGATGGATTGGCTCCATTGGGGTGCCCTCGGATCTTCATGGTGCTGAGATGGTACACAGGAGGGATGAAAGATGCGGACTCTTCACCTGTCTGGTCTTGCCAACTTCACCCGTAGGCCTTTGTAGACTGCTTTCACCAGGCAGGCCTCTTGACATCTTCCTCAGTGGTTCTCTGGTTCAGGGGTCGATCTTAACATTGTTTTACTAGCCCAAACACTAGTGCAAATTGACCAGGGCTAGTGCAGCTAACTCTCTACTAGCCCATCTTGACTAGTGCAGATTTTCATGGCTGTTAGTGAAGTTAAAAATGTCTCTACTTTAGCATTCTCTAGTCTTCATGCTAATCTCTCTCAATGTTCCAGATAGCCAGGTGTGATTAACAGCTCATTAAGAGCTGCAATTATTTGGCAGTTCAAGAGAGGAATCCAACAAAAGACTCAATGTGAGTCATTATCACTCTACTGTTAAGACTTTCAGCTAGTGTTCAGGGTGTGATCAAGGGTAGAGTGCTGTTAAGTCACTAGGTTCCAGTTTTCTGAATGTGTCTATGTCTAACAATTTGTCCAATATTATTAAGACCAGTGCCCCTCTTTTCACTAAATTTTGAGTGTTTGTATCCAACATTTCAGTGACAAAATGCAAAGAGGTATACAGGATCGGCCCTGCAGGTGGTGGGTTTTATCCCAGCCTCACCATAACTTCCCTCTTCCCTCCAAATCTCTTAACTCTGTTCTTTCCTTGGACACCACTGCAGACCAGACTCTGAAGTGACCATCCATAGATCCATAGCTGCCATTACTGGCAAGTGTAGGGGGTCCACAGCTCTTCTAAATGGGCCATGCCAGCCATCACCTTCCATACAGTTCCACCCTTATCCCACTCAGCACGTCCTTTCAGCCTAAAAACAAAGCTTTAGATCACATATGGTACAAAAATAAACCTTGATAAAATACATAATGTGAAATCTTGAAATAGGCATTCCTGGGGTGCATAGATCATCCTATATAGAAATAGTATAGTATTATGCCTGTGTATTGTTTCCCGTGGGCTGATGAAAGGACAATGTTAGAGAAAAATCTGTTATTGTTGGGGTAGAGCATATTAAAATCAATGCTTTTACAAATAAAAATTTCAGTTTTCTATTTCCCAAGCCCCTTAGGTTTGTCTAGCCCCACCCCAAAAAAATCTTAGATGTGCTCCTGGTTCACTGGAGACTGTACAAAAACTTTCAAAAGTGCAGGTCTTCAGTTGACTATAGGGTGGGGGCTGAGAGTGTCTTTCTCTGCCTGACTCTGTTCATTGTCCTGTGGGTGGAGCCTGGTGACAGTGTGGTGAGGTGCATGATGATGTCAGCTACTGTGAGCGCAGAGCTAGGACTGCTTGATTGAACATTTGCTGTTGTGATATCCTCTCTCTGTTTGGTGTGGGGGGGGGCAGAAAGAGGAAGAGAGGAGGCTATGGTAAAAACAATGGGGGCTCACTGTAATGGCATTGCAGTCTTTTTTCTGCTGGAGAGCTGGAAGCAATGTGGGAGCAGGATAAATGTGCAATAATCAGAGTATTTCTTGGCTTTGCTTGCATTGTTTCCTGTATAAGTGATCAAAATTTACCATTATAATTAAGGGCTAGTGCAACCATCTGCGGGCTAGTGCAATTTTTAATCAACTTGCCCTGCTGGCTAGTGCAAAAAAAGGTTAAGGTTGACCCCTGCTCTGGTTCCCACTGTTCTGGAGGCCACCCTGGAACACACTGGAGACATGGCTGTGGAGGCAACTTCTATTAGCATGCAGCAAAACAGTTTCTCCAAACACAAGAGGCAAACAGCAAAGTTGCAGAAAACAGAGATCCCATTTAATAATCAGTTAAAATGAAAAGCGAACAGTCACTCCATAGAGCAGAAATGCACAACAGGTTGCTCAGGACCGTGTGGTCACATTAAAAGCAGATATCGGTATTCAGGACCAAGGGGTCCCAATGGACAATTAAACAGTACTCTGGACCCAGTGGTCACCTTTACACAAGATAACAAGACTGCCAGAGAGTCCAAACACAGTCAGTAAACTTGAGGTTGAATAAGTCCCACACACAGCAGGCACCATTAAATATCTGTCTCCCATCTTCATACCTTCTTACCAGGAGCTCGGACCTCACGGGGGTGCCTAGCACACTTATGGCCCCATCACCTTCCACTCCTCTTGCACAGCTTAAACTTTGGGTTACTGCCTTCTGGAGCTAATGGGGTTTCCCCTTCTTCCACCAGAGTGGTAAGCCACTAGTGACAGGGTCAGGAGTGAGACTCTTCAAACACAATTCAGCACCCGATCACTAATGCCAAGCCTGCTCCGAGCATCCCAGGGGGTTCTCACTGGTGATCCTGAAGACTCAGGGCATATCCCCCATACAGTGATCCTAGTCCAGAACGGCCACATTTGTGGGGCTCAGTCGACTTGCCATGAGAAATCAGAACACAGCCTGCCACTCTGCCTCCTGCCTCAATGACCAACCTACAGGTCTCCTCCTGCCTCCTCTAGACACATACATCATGGAGCTCCTCTGCATGCAGTGGCTACTTCATCCAAGTGACCCTGAGACCTGCTGCCACCTTGGTCCCTGCACAGTCTGGACATGCCACCACCAGATTGCACACCCGGATCCCCTTGGCCATAACAGGCCCAGCCACAGGCCTTCACACCTGGCTACATGCTGCACTCATCCCAGGATTCGGCATTACCCCAGGACTCCCCTCACCTCTTGTCTCTGTTCCAGGCAGGCATTGGTTATCTTCCAGTCCAACACAGAGACTACTTTGCCCCAAGGCACCTTGCTCCAGAGACATGGCAGCTGCCACTCTCTCATGTTACTCTGACTGCCATAATAACTTTAAACAAACCCAAAAAACAAATGCAGCTGCGGGGCCAGATGGCCGAGTGGGTAAATGCTCCGCTCCGACCTCCTCCTCTTCTCACTCCCTCATGAATCTCCCCAATTCAGCTTGGCACTCCCTTTTATGCCCTCTTGCTAACTTGGTGCCTAAAGTAAAGGTCCAGTCACAGACTGAATCCCACTGGTGCCAAGACATACTGTTCCCAGATGCTCTGCGGGACTTGTAGTCCCAATTCACATATTTAAACTGGTGCCCCCAAGGTGCCAGCCAGCACCAAACTACTCTAACTAAAAGGAGTAACTGCACCTTTAAATTTCTCAAGCCAGCAGCTGCACATGTGCATTGCTCGCGGGTCCGTCATCACTAAAACACATTTTTATTTATTTTAAAAATCATTATTTTCCCATTGAACGAGGAGACTGGACCCAGGACCTGGAGCAGCCACTACACTAAGTTTCTGTCCCTACAGCGGCCGGCATGCACATTGTGCGCCGGTCCATTATCTTTATTAAAAAGAAGAATCAAGGTTTTAAATCTGCCGGCAGTCCTGAGCCTGGCCTGCCCAAACCAGACCTAGGACCATCACCCCACTACTGGAGGCACGGGCAACAACCCCGCTGCTCGGCCCGAACCTGAAACGACTGAGCAGCAAGGAAGAACAGCCACAGCTGCAATCCATACTTCGGGGGTTGCAAAGTGCGACGCCCTCCTGGAACCATAGACAGTCAGCGCGGTGAGGAGAGCACCAGAGCTGCAGGGTTCCATACAGGTAAACCCACTTTGGGAGGCTTACAAATAAATAAAAGAAAACTTTTTAACAATTTTATTTCTGGGGCTGGGCCCACGTCAAAAAATATTATAACAATAATAATAATAATAAAATGTATTTAATTAAGCACCTTTCAAAGTCTCAAGGCGCTGTACAGCATAATACAAAAACAAACACATATTCAGATACATCCAATATAAAATCAGAATAAAACAGGAAACGCCTTTTCCCATAAAAAAGTCTTTAGTGCCTGCTTAAAACTCCCCACCGTCCTGCACTTCCGGAGCTGGCCGGGCAGAGAATTCAGAGGGTAGGTGCTGCAAATCCAAAGGCATGAGCACCAGATGACTTCCAAGTTTACCCTCAGAATCTCCAGCAACCCCCTCATCAGGCCGAAAGGAGCTGCTGCGAGAGGGTGAAACACCAGGAGCTCTTTTCAAGTAATCGACCCAATCCGTGTAGGGCTTTGTAGGTCAGAAGACCTACCTTAAATTGATCCACCAGTGTATTGGCAGCCAGTGCAGAGCGTGCAGCACAGGGGTGATATGAGATCTTCTAGAACCCCCAGTCAAGAAACGTTCCGCCGCGTTCTGCACTAGCTGCAAGCGGTGGATATCAACCCCAGGAAGCCCTAGGTAAAGGGAGTTACAGTAATCAAGGCACGATGTCACAAAGGCATAGACCAAGACCAGCAGGTCACTGGGTGGAACAAGGTGCCTAATCCTGGCAATGTTCCTAAGATGGAAAAAGGCCAGCTTGACGACTGCAGACACCTGATGTTGAAGGGTCAGACCAACGTAAAGCTCCACTCCCAGGTTACGCACCCGTTCAGAGGTGAGGATCTGGTCCTCCCCCAGGACTAAACCGCAGGGAAGCCCAGTCCTCAATCCCTCCACCCTATGACCCGGGTCCACAACCAAGACCTCAGTCTTTCCTGGGTTCAACCTTAAACTGCTGGAATTCATCCAATCTTGGATTTCTGCGAGGCAGTTGTTCAGTACCGAGATAGCACCAGCCTGGTCAGGTGCAAAAGACAGGTAGAGCTTGGTATCATCAGCATAGCAGTGAAACCTCAGCTCATGCCGTCTTACAGTGTTTCCAAGGGGTAGCATATATACTGCGAATAACATGGGGGACAGCACCGAGCCCTGAGGCACCCCACATGGCAGAGAGAAGACCCCGGATGAAAACAAACCCGAGACCACTCTCTGCATTCTCCCTGCGAGGAAAGATGAAAACCATCTGAGGACTGTACCCGACAGCCCACAGATGGACCTCAGACATTTGAGCAGAACCCCATGATCCATAGTATCAAAAAGACAGAACAGTGTCTCCGATCTCTTGCCATCAGGAGATCATTGAGCACCCGAACCAGAGCAGTCTCAGTACTACGCCTCTTACGAAAACCAGATTGAAGAGGTTCGTATAAACTATGGATGGTTAAATGGTTATCCAATTGAGCAGCCACAACTTTCTCAATAACCTTCCCCACAAAAGGGAGGTTGGAGAGAGGCCTGTACTTTGCTAGGTTCTCCGGGTCTAAAGAAGCTTTTTTCAGAAGGGGGATCACCACCCCCTCCTTCAGGGAGCTAGGGAACACTCCCGTATCTAAAGAGCACCGGATAATTTGAGCTAAGACCAGGCCAATGATCCCGCTACAACCCAAGATCAGGGAAGTAGGGCCAGGGTCTAAACTACAGCACGTGGGACGCATCTCCTGGACAATCCTCATAGCATCTACGAAGTCCGGCAGGTCAAAGGCACTCCAGGAAACTCCGGGCTCTGCAACAGGGCACCAATCAACGGCAACTCCCTTAGAGTGAAGTTGGAGGCACTCCCTCCTAATGTGTTCAACCTTATTCGCAAAGAATCAAGTGATCTCATCACAATCAGTTTGTGTAAAAACTCGACAGAGCTGCTGACAGGCTGGGTTGCACAGTCTGTCAACAGTTCTGAAGAGTTGGGCCGGTCGATTCCGTGCGACAGAAATTTCCCTGGACAGGAGTTCTGCCTTCTTATGGGACATTTCTGTTTGGTAGAGTTTATAATGCTCTAGCAAAATAAGGTGGTCGGCATCAGCGGCCATCTTCCTCCAACGACGCTCTAGCCTACGCCCCATCCTCCGCAACCCTCTCAGAGCTCCATCAAACCATGGAGTGCTGGGGAGACACGGAAGGGGACGAACACGGACAGGCGCAATCTGATCAAGGGCTGCCGATATGGTCCCATTATAGGCCACTACCAACTGCTCAGGATCAGTGCAAAACTCGTGCCAACAAGCGAGAAGTCAATAACTGCCATCAGGTCTTCAGGGACCACATCCCGCAATGGGCGGTACCTGACCAACTCCACAGGGGCCGACCTACCCAGGGGGGGCCTCAGAATTGAACCCAACTGAGTAGTGATCGGACCAACCGACTAGTTCCACCACCAAATCGGAGGCCTCGATCCCCAGGAGGAAGACCAGGTCAAGAGAGTGACCTCCCTTGTGTGTAGCTGAGGAAACAACCTGTGTAAAGCCCAGAGATATCATCTCCTGGAGATGTTGACCAAAAGCGAAGATTGGTCGTCGACCCAGGCATTGAAGTTGCCCAGAACCATCAGTCTGGGCGACTCCAAAGCCATGTCGGCGGCGAAATCTGCTATTTCCTGCAGAAAAAGCTTCTCATCACCTGGTGGACGGTAAATGAGGGCAATCCTGCACCCTACACCAGCTACCACAGTACATTCAAATGACCTGGCCTCCTCAACTGGTACACCAGTTAGGCCAATTCGGTCTTGATTCAGCCCCATGGGCCCATAGAACCCGGCTCCTATGTCTGTTGATGCAAGCCTTTCTCCTATTGGAAGAACCAGTGACACAGTCACACATCCTGCCCAATCAAGCCCTACTTCTGACCCCCACTTACGTTTTTTATCTGTTGCTTGCTCCTAAGGCAGGGGCCCCAGGAGAACACTTAATTCTAAGGTCCAGCAAGAGAGGAAGTGGTAAGTCTAATTGGTCCATTTGGATATAGGTGTGGGCAGCACTTCATCTCCTCATCAAGTCCTTGTTGATTTTTTGCCCCATCCCCTCCCACCATCCTCTTTGCGACATGCCAAAGGCGGAATCTTCTTATGATTGAGGAGTTACTGAGGTTATGGCCACCCTCCACCCTTGTAGTGATAGGAATAGATATGTTTGTAAAAATTCTTGATAGGTACTGACTGCAGCAGCAGAAGGTTGTCTAAAAGGAGAATTTCAGGAGTCTGGGGAAATCACTTCATGATAGGAAATGGAGTGAAGAGACAGGTGTCCACTTAAGGCTGTCAGAAAGGCAGTCAAGTGTACTATACCTTTGGTCAGTCCCCTCTTTTGGGTGAAGCTGGAGCAATTCTCTACTGCAGCACTTCCCCTGGTGCCAACAGACTTTCAGCAGTGGAGACTGCAGGTGGGTAGAGACTCTGAATTCACCCGGAGAGGTGCATTGAGTAGGTAAGAATGAAAGGTGGTGAGATCAGGCAGATGACATGCCCACCCTTCAGTCACACCATATCAGGCCCCTCTGGTCTTCTGCCCCATCACTCAGCTTGGAGGAGCTCACCCTTACTGGCTCTGAAGTCTGTTGTGAAGGAGGTTGCCCAGACCTTTACAGCAAGGATTGAAGAAAGCCCCTAAAAGGTATCTAACTTCCGTGGTGCTCACCCATCTCTATTAAGGAGTAAGACTGTGTCAGGGAAGAGCCACTAAAGGGAGTGAGTAAGGCTCACTGGGACTGCGAGGGAACAGAGGGCATCTGGATGGAGTGGTTTACATAGTAAGCACCAGACTTCACAGTGCCCTGAACAAAGTCGTAACCCCAGCTTGGGTGAAAAAAATGAGGGTGGGGGGACTGAAAAAAGACAGACACCATTTTCTTGGGTGGTATGCACCAGGGGCAAATATGAAAGGCAGACAGATGCTTTGGAGAGGTTAAGATGGAGAATGATTTTGGGTGTAGACCAGGGATATCCTGTAGGGTTAAGGATGCTCATAGATCTGGATGAGGCAGGCTGTAGGATGGTGCATATTTGGGGAATGGAGGTGAGGTATCAGGTGCAGAAGGATCATTCCATGTTATAATACTGGTCATGCAAGAGAAAGGAGAGGCTGTAAAATGGTATTGCTAAATGATGCATACTAATTGCCAGAATTAGATCATATGACCAGAGTAAGATTTGTCTTACCACACAGTTGGGATCTTGTTTTTTTTTTTAAGTTATGTATGTGTCCTTTTTCTATGCTGCATGCCCCCATTCTTATAAGTGCACTAACTTATTCCAGGGCATAAAGTAAGAGACCCAAAGAGGGACTCCCGTTGTCCCAGCAGCAGTGTGTTACGCTGCCTTGTCAATAATGTGGGTTCAGGAAAAGGCTCGTGATAGGAGGGTGGGCAGTGTCAGCCCCTCCAGGAAGGGATGACACACTAGCCCATGCCATGAACCCCACCACCCAGCAGACTGAACTCCTGGGGGGGGGAAGAATAGCTGACCCTCCCTTGGGGCATGGGGTCCCCCTATGGGGGAAGCCATTGAGGAAATCTGGTGGTGGGTAAGTGAAGGATGGAACTAAGTGGCTGCCCTGGCCAGAGGAGGGAGCTCTGCCTTGAGATGGGGATAACATGTATATAGGAAGAAGAGAGGCTTTGAATACAGTAAAATAAAATCTCAGGAGGCATCAGCAGACCCCAGTTACTTTCATTCCAGGATTATGAGCACAACTCCTGAACAGAGAGCCTGGGCAAACTGCTCTGTAAAGGACGAGGGTTATACATGTGTCCTTAGTAACCAAGGAAATAACAGCTTGAAATTCATTTTTATATTGGAATGGTGGTTAATTGGGGTCTGGGGACACCAGCTGCAATTTGTTTTTACTGGCAATTGGAGCTCCTCTTAAACAAACAGTAAACAAAAGCTGTAAGCCTCCATTTCCTCTACAGGGCTCAGTGATTTCTTAAATTAACTGTTGAATCTGCCTCTATACAGAAGAGGAAATATTTCCTCTCATTTTTGTATGAAGGAATGCCAAAGTATTTATAGACCAACAGCTATTAAAAGCATTGGAAAATGAGCTTAAAGGGCATGTTGTTTTTCTTTTTTTTTCCACAGTAACACATTTTTTGAAGTGAAATCTATATCCAATCAGGTCTGGAAGTTTCAGAGATATCAGTTGATCATGAAATTTCATGAAAGGCCAGTTCTGCCACCCCCTATGATCATTTTCAGTCACATGACAATGTTATGCAAATATCTCTGCTGTCGCTGGAGGAAGGCGGAAAGTGACCAAGAGGAAAAGGACTATGGATTAAGTAAGTCTTACCACATTCAGTGTCCAAACAGAATGGCAGTTGTATAAACACAGCAAAGAGCTTTAGTCGCAATTTAATTAAAGCACCCAGTATGACATCTAAAGCTAGTACAGTGCAGCCCGCTTATAACGGACACCTCCGTGCTTTGTAGTTTCATCTGGTATAGGCGGAGTCCATTGTAACGTTTTACCCATAATGCATTTTTTAACCCGCACCTCAATTTCACCTATTCAATACACGTACCGCTAGCGCTGTTACTGTACTGTAATTAGCATTTTTGTATGCGGTACTATACAGTTTAAGCCATTGAAGCACTGCTGGCAAGTGCGCTGGCAAACTCTGCTGTTTATGTTTTTTTTTTTTTTTGCGACACCCGTGTGGTTTAGTGCTTGTGCTTTGTCTTGGGGGGTTGGGGGTTTAAACTTTATTTTTTACTTTGGGGCAGTACTGCCGAAATAGTCTTTGATGCTTGCCTGCCTCAATTATGACACTCCATATTTAGTCCACTGTCACTCTGTGTTCTCAATTACAGCCCAGTCTGGAGTCAGATCCTCCTTTTGCTACATTACGCGACGCAATGTCAGAAGTGCATTTCTGACATCTTTACTCATTACTGTCGGCTCAGTTGTGACTTCCTTGTATTCACCTGCGTCTTCCTCATTGTACAGACCACCATCAGCTGCTAGGAGAGACATCGATGAAACAGCAGCAGCAGTGTCATCCTCTTCAGGCTCGATTAAGATGTTGTCGCCCAGATGCCCTAGCTGATGAAACTCATCTTCGGTAAATCCTGGGGTACAGGTTCTGCAGCCTCAGAGTGAATTTCCATCACAGGTTCTTCTTCAGTAGGATGAAAAAACCCAGCCTTTCTAAAACAGCAGGGAAATGTAAGTGGTGTTACAGCCTCCCAAGCCATGTGCACCATATGGACAGCATCAAGCAAATTTATTTTTTTACACATTCAGATGCTGTGATCTCATTGTCATCAAG
This sequence comes from Neoceratodus forsteri, assembly GCA_016271365.2. NCBI lineage: Eukaryota > Metazoa > Chordata > Ceratodontiformes > Ceratodontidae > Neoceratodus > Neoceratodus forsteri. Next base: position 1,475,366,715 of record CM057453.1, on the reverse strand, counting down.
AAGCTCAACAATTTTTGATCGCATTGATCGCACATAATGCCACTTAAACGAGTAAACAATGCCCTGGTCAAGTGGTTGAATCAAGCAGGTCGTATTGGGTGGGAGAAACATCAACCTGATGTGCCTAAGACCTGGGATCTTAGGGTGCCCGGAAAAGTTGTCCAGAAGAAGGAAGATCTTACGTCGTCTCAATTTGCGATCCCACATCTTCAGCCATTCCATGAACAAGTCTCCAGTCATCCAAGCTGACGAGTTAGCACGGTACAGAACGTGCACGTGACTTATCCCCGGAAGCAACGTGGCTGGGCTGACTTACTGATAACAAACAGCTGGCATTTGTCAGAACCAGTCATGTTGCAACAGCACAACACACTTAGCCTTTCTTTTGCCTTCTTGTTCCCCACTGGGAGTTCACTTTTAAATGTCAGAGTGCCTCAGCCCATGCAATGGAAGAAAAACCCTGTCTCATCACAGTTGTAAATGTCTTCAGGGGCGTAATCAGTAAGCACACCCAGGAGCAAATCTGTCAGCCACTGGTCAGCACTGGCAACATCTGCACTTTGTTTCTCTCCATGGGCTCTTTTAAAGCCAATGTTATGGCATACCTTCCACCATGGAGGGAACAAAGTCAGTCTTGCCAAGTGTAGCTTCTATTTGTGTAGCTTTTTCAGTTAAAAGAGGGCCATTAATCAAGGCGTCACATCCACAGGCATTTGCAAACCATCGCAACAGAGCCTCCTCAATGTCACTGTCCTTACCTTCTCTTTTTCTTTTACAATTGGGATTCTGATTTCCGTGCCATGCAGTGAAAATTTTTTCTCGATCCCGCTGCAGGTCAGAGAGGGCGGACTTGGCCATGGCAAAGTGAATAGAGAGCTCCCATAGGCTCTTTTTAGGCATGCTATCACTGTCATTCAAAATCTTAACTTCGCGGGCAATGGTGAGAGTACGTGTCTTTGGCAGCATCCTTACAGTGTGCCAGAGTCAAATGCTGCAGTTCACTAAGTGATCTTACTTAAAGAGCTTCAAGAGCTTAACTGGTTAACACCTATATGTAATTAACACTTAATTAAGTGCCATGACCAACAGTAACCTGCAATTGTGAAAGGTTTGGAAGGGTAGCCAGAAAACCCAAAACAAAACATCTGATTCGCTTTTTCACTGTCACAGAAGGCAAGTACAAAAGAGTTGTTTCTGTACTGTGTCTGCATTCATCGCCGTTCAGTATACGTGGGCTGTTTAAAGCACAATAACAGTACATAATTGCATTGTACTGAACGGAGGCAGCATTTGACATGTACAAAGCTGACGGTAAAATCGAGTTTCTGGTATAAACCCATCTGCTATAAGTGGGCTGCAGTGTATATGTCAGGTCTTTCGCATCTGCCTCGTCTGCAGAGAGAAGAATTTCAACTGCTGTAGTCCCTGCTCATCATAGCCCAGTCCTTTCATAGCCTAAATCATCCTTGTCACTCACCTGAACCTCTTCAAATTCTAGTGTGTCATCCTAGTAGTGTAGTGCCCTGAACTAGGTCCAGCTGAGGCATTTCCAATGCCTAGGACAGTGGCAGAATCACTTCCTTTGAGTTTGTAGCCCAGGTGCCATGTGCCAGTGGGCTACTACCCCTTCCCATTAACTACCACACAGGTTAAGAGGCCTGAGTTCTGTTGCAATAGTGTTTGGGGGTTCTATCCCAGAATGGAAAGAAAGTAGCATGGTGCCTCCACCCAGGGTAAAATAACAGTGGGCCATGTGTCTGATTGGCACAACCCCCTGGGATGCTGTACCTATTCACCTCCCCTTCCAGCCACCCTACACACTGGATACCATGTTGTGCACCAATACTTTAAAACACATATACGTTACAGCTAATACCAATAAAATGCCCACAGCACAGGAACTGCAAGAAACAAACTACAGTTTTATTTTAGGGGAGGGCTAGGAAAGGGGGTACCAGGAACAGGATTGCTGTTCAGAAGAAAATTTGGTTATTTGGGTTAACAGAGCCCATGGGCTAGAACACATACACAGTGCCCACCCCCACTGCTACCAGTGCACACCCCCTATGTCCTGTCAGTCCTAGCTGGGTACCCAGACTTAACGCAGACCTGCTAGATGCCACAGGTTGGCCGGCACTGGGGCCTTTGAAGCAACTTTTCCTAAGATGCTAACACTCGTAAACTTTTGAATCCCCTTTTGACAGGGCAAGCCCTGGGTTACTCACGGTCCTGCAGCACTGGGATTTGGCTACTGGCACAGTAAGTTCTGGAAGTCCAGGGATCAAGCAATCATACTGAGGGCAGCAAGAAATGGGCAGAAGAATGATGGTCGACCTTGGACTTGCTTGAAGACTCTTGCAGCTTGTCACCTTCCAGCTTACTTGAAGATTCTTGCAGCTTGTCCCCTTCAGCCTGCTCCACAGGCCAGATCACAGAGCCCAAATACAAGGCCACAAGGAACACAGAACCAGGAGTGACTCCACAGTCCAGCTCCCCTAATGGGTCCAGAGTGCCCTAGCAGTCAGACATGCGCCCATGGCCCCCAGCAGCCAAGTCTGCCTCACTCAGTAGGGGTTTGCAGGTTCCCTACCTGGCTCCAAGTTGCAGCTATGATGATTTTCAGCTTTCACCTTCCTCCTTGGCGGGAACCAACAGCTCTGGTGTGCAGCAAACAAGTTCTCCATATTTCCACCTTTCCAGTAGCTTTTGGCTAGCATCTTGCAGTCTCTGGATTAAACCTCTACCTTTCCACAGCTGGTTTTCAGCAAACAGCAGGCTCCTGAACACTGGATGCCTGCAAACCTTTTTTCTTTCCTAAGTCCTCAGATTCAGGTACAGTGCCAACCTGTAGCTCTAGTACACACTCAGTTCCAAGACCACCCTTTTCTCAGGCTTAGGTTATTTTCCTTCCAGACTGATGCAGGCTCATTACAACACTAGATCTCCAATAACACCAGGAGCTTTCACAACGTAACTGGACCATGAAGCTGCAATACCACCGTTCTTTTCTTCAAAAGAATCTTTTATTCCAATCCTCAGACTATTCATCGTTCGAGCAATTGAGCCCTGTAAAAGGCCTCCTGTATCTCCAGTTCACAGCACTGAGCCCCTCTTGACTCAAGCAGAGCCCAGAACAGACTTCTCAAACTGATCAAAGTCCCTGGGGTTTCACCCAAAAATCCCAGCCTCTAATTGATTGATTCTTGTTGCCCATCAGTAATATTAATAGTCATAAGCCTCTTTCGATTATTGATTGGCAAAGGGTCTTTGGCACCTAGAATTAGGTCACACCTCTCCTATAAGTCATTTCAACAAGCTTTTGGGCACCTAAGCTATTGATTGGCTGTCCACTGGGGTCAAAGTATTAAGATGGCTGCCAGAAGAGCAGTCTCACACAGTGTATATGGCAGTCCCCACTTTAAATAGGCATTCTTATGCCTAGTGCACTTACCCGGTTACCAAAAGCAAATAAATAAATAAATAAAATAAATAAAACATCTTTGCAGCCAAAAAATACAATTTATAGACACTGTTTCTACATTGTTTTATAGCAGTCCTTGTCATTTATTGTCCGGCTGTCGAGTAATCTCTTAAATTAGTTTGCTTTGCCTGTCGCAGCTCTCGTTTCACAGTGCCCCGCCCCTGGCAGCTCATTATCATTCATGCTGCCCTCATTAATATTCATAAGGTGCCCCGGTACTGAGAGCTTATAGGCTCTCTTAACTGTACTGCTGCAGCCACTTTCAAACCTCCCCCTTCAGGTGTCTAACCCCCGACTAGCATATTCTGGGGCTCAGGTTCACCCGGGAGGCATTTTGTTAGCCGCTACTGTGGTGAAAACCCACCAGCGCACTGGCGCACATGCGCAGACCCCACAGGCACTTTCAAAGTGCAAGCTGCAGTGGCAGTCCTGTGATTGACTCCTCTGGCCCCCAAATGGACTTGAAAACACTAACGTGGGGCTGGATGGAGAACCAAGAGGGTGACAGGACCTGGACTGGCAGTGGAGGCCACTGGGGAAACAGGCAGAAACCATGCTCCCAGACAAAGGTAAGCCCCACGCAAAGGGGAGGTATAATTTGTTTTCTGTTCCCTGGTTGATGCATCCAGGCATTCTACAGTATTCTGCCTTCTTAACTGCTTAGGCCCACTGTTGCGCCGGCTTCAAAACCCTGTCTGCAATACTCCTAGATTGATTTCCTGGTGTTACAAGTATCATCACCTTATTATTTATGTTCTGATCTTGTTTTGGCCCTCCTAACATTGTATTTATAATTTTTTATTGTTGCTGTTGTTTTTTTTCCAATTCAGTTTCTGGCTCTTCAGCCAGGGCAGGTATGTACCCCATATCTGCCCCAGGACATGTTAGCCCTCCACCCCCACCCTCCATATCCCCCTAGCTGCCGGTCTGGGATGATGGTTAATGCTGCATTCTCTGGACTTATTCTGCTACCTGTCCAAAGGGTTGTTCCTGCTTGTGATTTCCCTTGGAAGTGCAGCAGTGCAATGACGGCAAGCACGCAGCTGTGCATGCTTCTTTGCATAGTGTGCAGCCATCCCTCTGTGCAGTCCCTGGCTGGTATACTCCCAGCAACCACTGGACTCACCCTATCACTGAGTGCCACTGCCCATCCTGCCAGAGGAGGAGAGCAGTCCAGCCCTGTGAAGCTCAGGGTCCATTCCTCCAACTCATGTGTTGGCAATCTCGCTAGCTGTAGCACTACCGCTGCATTGGAGGGCTGAAGTGTATTTATCAGTGTTAATCCATATCTTCCATTTATAAATTATTTCAAATGCTTCATACGCCCTAACTTTAAAAACTCATGTGGCCACCACCCCCAGTTTGAGAGCTTACCTTAAGTGTCTCGTAGGGCTCCCTTGATGCCCACTGCCAGGCAGATGTCCTGCAGAGATAGTAAATCCATGGTTATATGTTGTTATTCTGTTGATTTGCATTAGAGTGCCATGATATGTCTCCGCGCCTGTCCCTTTAAGGCCCTAGCAGTGTGCATGCAGTAAATGTTCTGGGCTGGGTCTGAGTGCTTCAGGGCTCATGACCGGCTAGGAACCGTTCTAATTTGCTCCACTCTGTGGTCGATAGTGAAGCAGAGGGGGCTCTAGCTATTACTGTAAATGTTCATTTCTAATCTGCTGTTATATTTGAATTAGAGCGTTTGCTTTAATCTGCCTTCTTGCAATTTACGGATCCAGAAGCAAATTATTTGATACCTTTAAATGGACCAACATAGATGTAACAACAAGAACACAGTGCTCTAGTTTTTGAACCAACCAGTCCTTCTTCAGAAGCGTAATGGCAGTTATTTAGAAAAAAACAATACTTATAACAGCTAGATCATGCAGAAAAAACAGAAAAAATCCCCATTGGTTTAAAATACTCATTTAAAAAATACAGATGATGATGTCAGAGAAGTTTAAGAGTACCATGTTACCTTCAGCCAGGAGGATCCTAGGGTCAAAGGTGCTTGGTGCAAAACACATACAAAGAATCCTACTGCATATAAATTTAATTGACATAAGATAACACTGCTGGAGCAGATGACTCTTAAATCAAGCTATGAATGTCACAGTGAGCATAAGGATGCGATTACTGAAAAGCAACCCCCTCCCAGATTAAAGACATACTAAGATTGTTTTAGGACTCCAAGAAGTTTCAATGTATGCATTATAGACAAGAAATTACCAGTGAAGTTGTCTTAAAAACATCAGTGCACACTGTATGATGTGTAAAATTTAGCTGGACCTGTCACCCAGCTATACTCTCCAGCTAGATACCATGCCCCATAAACTTCAAAAACCTCTAGTGTAGTGACAGGACTTTATAAATGATAATTTCAATATAAATTGACAGTATTAGTGTCAAACAAAAAACTCTTGTCGAGGACCACCAGCCTGAAACCGAACTGCGAGATAGAGAAGTTAATGCTGTTTCTGTTAAATGTGCTGAATGTTTATCATGGGTCGAGGCCTGTTTCTGCCAGTGACCGAATTGTTAGCCAGCTAGAGGCATTCAGCAGCAAACAAACTGAACTTTTCCAGACGTGTTTATCAGCTTTGGGCCTGTGCCAAACTCGGCCCAAGCCAACTATTTCTGCACCAGAGACCGTTTTCTCAGAGAGAGACCTATTTGGGGATCCAGCCCCTGTACAGCAAGAAATCGCAGGTTGCAGCCACCTGGAGGGAAAGACCATGAAGCAGAGGTGTGTCTTGTCGGCCCAGCTTCCCCATGCTGTTCAGTGATCTGCAGCAGGTCTTCATATCGCCAGGTCAATTCCAACCAACTGGTATCGTGAGTAAACTAAGGGTAGCTCCTTGCAACAATTCCTCTAATTACTTTGTGGTACCATCTGATTGCTTCAGTGTGTTATAGGGTTACAAAGGACTGGGCCAACCGGCCCTGGATACAAATAATCAAAGTCTTGTTGTGCATGTTAACTGGCTTTTCTTTCCATCAAGGGCCCCACCAACAGTTGCAATGCTTCATGTCCCCTTCACAAACCTGATTCGCTGTTTCACGATTAATCTGGCTTATTAGCATATTCTTAGTTGGTGTATAGTATTGAGAGTGCATGCTTGTCTTGCTAACCTTGTCTTTGCAGGGAGTTCCAGGGGATTGGCTGATGGCCAGACCCTTGGTGGTAAGTGCAAAGGGTGTGTGCATATTATTAGTGCTTATTGCTGACTGTGTATTAACTGCTATAAATGGTTATTCCCCTTTACAAGGTACAAGGTCACTAGGTGGGTCTGTAGGTGGTTATAGCTTCCCAGAGAGCTATATCAGGGTAGGTAGATATCCCCCTTATATTACTCTGGGTGGAGGCACCAAAATAGTGAACCCATGCCCCTCAACCTGTTAGGAGACATACAGGCAGGGGTAATAACCCTAGCGATAGCTCCACCTAGGGGTAACATCTTGGAGACACTGCTGGGATTGGTGCCCCCCATGGCCAAATCACAAACTTTTAGTTAGGCTCCACCTGGAGCCCATAGTTTTTATGGGTAACTACCTGCGGCCTTCTGCCAGTATAGGCAGTATTACTAGCACTGATTCTGACTCCCTCTCTAAAGAAATGGCTGTACTGCAGTTAATTGGTTGGTGTATGGGGAGTGAGATTGAACCCCACAATGCTCTTTTATTGCTAGATATACCCATGGGTGCTGACAAAGGCACTATTGAGGAAGCCCTCGCAAAAATAGAGTGTCTGGGGGAAGCTGTGATAGTAAGTTGAATGACTGACCCAACCACACAAACATTAATGGTTCTAGTGGAGTGCAGCAATCCAGTGGACAGTACTAAAGTCCGCAAGGCTGTTACTATTGATGGGTCCCCAGCCGCCTGGAGGGTGGTAACTAAGGATGGTGAGAGTTCCTCAGAGCCTGAACCCTCACCCTTATCCGAAGGTTTTGAGGAGAAGCTTGCTAAGTTGTTACTGGATGAGGGCCAAACCCTCGAGAACTTAAAGTTATTTCAGCCTCCTGGGGGGGTACCCCTCCCCCAGCACCTGCACCAGTTCCGGCACCTGCTCCCATTCCAGTACCTGTATCAGTTACTGTGCCCGCACCTGCTCCTATTCCTACACCAGTACCGGCACCTATGCCTGTACTGTCAGTCAGTTATGATTATTACTGCAAGGTAAGGGTATTCTCTGGCACTTTACCCTAACCAAATGGAGAAGATGATTGGGAGACATGGGTAGGCTGTGTTACTCCTCTAGTGCAAGAATGGCAGTGTTCCGAGGCGGAGAAGTGGACACGGCTCATGGAATGTTTAATGGGCCTTGCACTTGAAGCCATTACATTTTTGATATACACAAACCCTTATGCTTTTACCCAAGAATATTTGTCTGAACTAGAAGGTGTCTACAGTAGTATTGAATCTGGAGAAACTTTAATGTGGACATACAAAGCCATCAAACAGCGGAAAGGTGAATGCTTGTCTGCTTATGTTACTCGGTTGGAGAGGGCCTTACAGAGAGCTCACAGAAAAGGTGGGGTATTGGCCAGTGATTTAAATCAAATGAGACTAAATCATGTACTACATTCTGCCAAATACTCTAGATTGATAAGTCTCCAGCTGAAGTTCCAGGATATGAGGGACAACCCCCCTACTTATTGTGAACTAATAAAAGAACTCAGGGAAGCTGAAGGTGAAGAAGAATCCTTGTGCAGGCACTGCTGGAGTAGTTTCGGCACAAGGAAGGCCCAGTGAGGAGGAGAATGTTAGGTACGCTCCACCCTGGACAGAGATGCTTAAGGAGATCAGAGAATGAAAAACTGATGTCACCACTAAGTCCATTGACGATAAAGACCCAGACACCCCTCAGAATACATCTGCTATGGGAGTGGGAGTGGGAGTGCACACTCAGGCACCCCCTGTAGATGGCAGCATAAGAACTGAACTAAGTGAATTGTCTGCCATGATGAAAGAATTAATGGGACGTAGTGTGCAGCCTCCAGCACGGCAAAGCGATAGAGAAGTTGAACAAAGACCCTCTGCTGTCAGTGCTCTTGCTCCAGTTTCAGATATGAGCTCTACACTGCCCCCTAGCCATGAATGGAGACATAACCTCCAATGTAATGTCACAGCCAAAGCAGACCAGAGAAGGTATATTTTGCTACAAATGTGGAAAGGATGGTCACCAAAAGAAGGAATGCCAATCCCAAGAGGACCCAGCCAGGGTAAGAGATAGACTGCTTGCAGAAAAGCACCAGAGGCAAGGTAGTGCCCCGGCTCAGTTTCGGCACAACTCATTGGTGGCCAAGTCATTTGTTCCAGCTCCTGCAAATACTCCTCTGGATTGGAAAAGATGGTGGACCCCTCTATGGAAACTACCATGTGTATTGATGGTATCCCAACCCGAGGCATGTTAGACAGTGAGTCCCAGGTCACTACAATATTTCAAGACTGGTACGACCAGCACCTATCTGACCACCCTCTATAACCCCTGGATGGACTGCATGTATGGGGTTTAAGTGATAAATCCTACCCTTACCTTGGTTTCTTATGAATATGGCTATCATTTCCATCCGCCGTGGCTGGCGTGGATGAGCCCGTGGAGGCTCTAGCTTTGGTTTGCCCCTCAACTGGACTATATGATGGAATTCCCATATTGATCGGTACTAATGCTCACATGTTTTGGCCACCTAGCACAGATGTGTCAAAAGAAGCAAGATCAGAAAACTGGACAAGCTTTACCTAGTCATGCAATGGTACAAAAAGCTTATGAGATGAAAATGCAGGGGAAAAAGAGTGATAAAGATGAGCCCATGGGGTATGTCTGGAAGGAGGACCCATCACCCCTTGTCCTGCCACCTAATACACAGTGTCACGTCAGTGGAGAGGTGTGTGTCAAAAAAGATGTAACAAGCAAGTTTCTTATGCTAGATGCCCCAGAGGAAGAGAAGCTGCCTAATGGACTTTTAGTTAAACCCAGCATACTACCTGTTAGAGCCCATGCCTACGCTAGGACAGTAGTAGTGCAACTCTGTAATGTGACCGACAGAGACATTGAAGTCCCCCAGGCCTGTACCCTGGCCACAGTATACTGCACAGTTACCACTGTGTTACTGAGCAAGTGCCACACAGAGGAGAAGAGTGATGTGACTCCATACCTGTTCGATTTTGGAGAATCCCCCATTCCCAATGAGTGGAAAGATAAAATCAGCCACGAGCTAGCCCAGCAAAGTAAAGTATTTTCATTAACGGAATGGGATGTCAGATGCATCACCGGCACTGAACACCATATCAGGCTCCATGACGAGAGGCCATTTCAAGAATGGTCACACAGATTGGCGCTTGCAGACAGTGACAATGTTTGACACTACTTCCAGGAGATGTTAGCAGCTGGCATCATCCAGGAATCCCGGTTCAAAAGAAAAATGGTTCAGTGAGGATGTGTGTGAACTACAGGACACTTAACCGAAGGACCATACCAGATCAGTATACAATGCCTCGTATCCAGCATTCCCTTGATTGTCTTAATGAAAGTCAGTGGTTTTCCGTCTTAGATCTCAGAAGCGGGTACTAACAAATCCCGATGGTGCCAGAGGATAGAGTGAAAACTGCATTTATCTGTCCCCTGGGTTTCTGCGAATTGTTGCTCATGCCCCAAGGGCATATCTGGAGCGCCAGCCACCTTCCAAAGACTAATGGAGTGAGCTGTAGGAGACATGAACCTCCTTGAATGCCTAGTTTATTTGGATGATGTCATCGTGTTTGGCAAAACGCTTGAACAGTATGAGGCTCGTTTGTTTAAAGTCCTGGACCGGTTAGAAGAATTCAGATTAAAATTGTCGATTGACAAGTGCCAGGTTTTTCAGCAATCTGTAAAGTATGTGGGCCACATTGTATCTTCTGAAGGCATCCAAACAGTCCCAAGCAAAGTAGAAGCCTTAACCACCTAGCCACAGCCTAACAACCTTAAAGAACTGCAAAGATTCCTAGATTTCTGTGGATACTATCGGTGCTTTGTAAAAGATTATACAAAAGTAATTTGCCCCCTGCTGAATCTGACCCAAGGATATCCACCTACCAATCAGAAACACAAAAAGAATGCTGTGAAAGAGGGTGACAAAGCTTACTTCAAGCCTAGTGAACCATTTGGAGCCCAGTGGACCCCTGCTTGTGAAACAGCCTTTTGCGACACCATCAATCAGCTCACACATGGGCCAATTCTCACTACTGTACTACACACAGATGCCAGCCTAAGTGGACTTGGAGCAGTGCTTTATCAAGAGCATGAGGAGGGATTACGCCCAGTGGCATTTGCCAGTAAAAGCTTGACAGCATCTGAGAAAAATTATCCTGTACATAAACTCGCTTTGAAATGGGCAATAGTTAAGCAGTTTCATGAATATCTATATGGTGCCAAAATTCTAGTAAAAGACAGACAATAATCCCCTCACATATGTCCAAACCTCAGCCAAGTTGGATGCCATTGGGCACAGGTGGTTGTCAGCTCTCTCAAAGTATGATTACTCGGTGGAGTACTGTCCAGGCCTCAATCACATTGATGCTGATGCCCTGTCCAGAAGGCCTGTATCCTATTCTGAGTGGGTGAGAATGTCAGAGCAATCTGTGAAGACTGTATTCCACAAGTTTAACAAAGATGAACACCCATCTTCCGAAACCATAGACTGCCTAGTCGATTGTCGGGGCCTCCAAAAACCTGTGTTCCTGTAGCCTACTTTAACTTTGCAGCCTTGGATCTGAGCATACCTCTCAACCTCCCAACTTACCAATGTGTGACAGAGGGCTACAAAATGTGTGACAAATGCCAAAAATGTGGTACACCTCATTTTTCACAGCGCGCGGAGTCATGCACTGGCATTGTCATGTAAAATGAATTTTACCACACTGAAACTATTGTTTGTATGCTTGACATATGGTTTGTGTTGCAAATTAAAGAGAATGTTGTGTGTGTCCTTGAATAAAATAAAGTGATGCAAATCCTATATGTGTGTGTCCTTAATTAAAATAAAGAGTGATGCAAATCCTAAATGTGTGTTAACATTTTATCTATGTAATCTATAAATACACCTCTAAAGAATGAAACAAACACCGCTTATTCATTTGAAATCATGACAGTTTATTGAAACTATACTAATGCAGCAGTACACTGTTTGTAGAGCGCTTTGCAGCTATTATAAAACTAAATGCGTTCTGATTTGAACCTACGCTAATACTACACTATAATATACTAAAATGTAGTTGAATTCTGCTCTGCAACTATAATACTATTGCATACTATACTAAATAAATGCACCAGTGAATAAAACAATTACAAATTGATTGACAGTTAAACCTTAAAAACCCAATAAGCACTTATTGCACTTAAATAATGAAACGTATTCACATGCAACCACAAACACCTGCTGGCAGCTGGACACTAAAAACAGTCTATGCAACTGCAAACCTATAAATCACAGCTGTCGGATCACAAAATGTCAATGTCTTTCAGAACACTGTGGAGAGTGGGGCATGTTGTCTCTGTCTATGTTGTGTTCTGGTGTTCTTTATTATAGGCGGCCGTTGCTTTTCTGGCAGCAGCAAGAGTCTCCTTCGAATACTGAACTTCATAGCAGTCTCGCTCCTCGTTCATCTTGATTGCCAGCAAAGAGTTCAGCGTTTTGAGATGCAGGGACTGTCTTAGTTCTGTTTTAACTTTACGCACCATGCTAAAAGCGTGCTCTGTGTCTGCATTTGAAGGCAAGCAAAGTAGTACCATCATTAGTCTTTTAAAGTACTGCAGTGAACCATCTCCACCAACACATTTGAGGACTGTGGCCCAATGTTTTGGGAGGGCTGAATGGGGTCCATTTATTGGTCCAGTTAGGGTCCCTGTATCAGACAACTGGTACACAGAAAATTCATCCAGCAATGTCCTTCTCTTCTATTGTCTTACAGATTCGAGATGATCTGCCAAGTCTGTTACCATAGAGGGTGTTACCTTGAGTTTCGATGAAGGATTGAGGAGAAGTCCTACATTTTGCACAAACTTGTTGTTCACAGGAAATTTCTTTAGTATTTTGGATATGATAGTAGAATAAAACACAACTGCTTTCTAGTAGATGTTGGTTTCGATGACTGTTCTAGCAATGCTGTCTTCCTGCTCCATCATGTACTGTCGTATTTCTGCTCCTAGACGAAGGTCACTGTGGCATAGAAAACTGTCAGGATTGTCCAGAATGGTAGCATCATTGTAATTTAGCAATTGCCTGGCCATCTCAGGCCGCAGAACTCTGCCAGCATATATGTGGAGGAGTCGAGAGATGTCAGAGTGCAGTCATTAGTTGGCTGTCACCTTTTTGCATCTGTTGGTTGAACTGGCACAGAGTTTCAAGTCCATATTTCAGTAACATAAACTGCATTCGGATTTCATGGCTCTCCAGTCTTTTGGTGATGCTCTCCACTTTTGCTGGTCTTTGTTCTGCTGACCGGAAATATGACAGGAGTGCAGGCCACAGATCCAGCATCCTCTTGACAACCTTATTCAGGCTGAGCCACTGTGTTGGTGCATGCTTTATAACCTTGAGTGGTTCAACATCCACAAACAGTGCAAATTTTTTAACTTATGTTGTCTCTAGCACTTGAAGCAAAGTGGCAGTAGACATCTGACACAAACTCTTCAATCTTTGTTAGAGTCTTTACTGATGCTTTGCTGCAGATATCTGCCAGGTGGAGAGACACCCCATGTTGACAATATGTGGCTTTAGGGTTTGGAGCCTTGATAAACAGAGTTCCTCTTGCCAATCATGGAGGCAGCATTGTCAGATGACAGTGCAACAAGATTATCTGTTGGGATGCGAAATCGGTTCAGTGTGTCCATAAGACAGTCAAACATGCTTTGTCCAGTTCCTGAGATACACTCAGGCATGTCCAAGAACTTGATTGCATGCTTTCCTTGCTCATCATCAAAGTAACCCACAAGAATAACTTAGCAGTTTTCATCTCCCATGTCTGTGCTTTGATCCATGTAGACGAGTATGGTACTTTTCGCACTTGCTGCAACATCTTCCTGGTACATAGGCCCCTATGACATCCCTTGCTATGCAGGTTGCTTTTTGTGGCACCGCAATCATCTTTTTAGTACTTCAGGATCAGAGCAGTACTTCTTCATATATTTAATAATGATCACCACATGAAAGCGACTAAGTTGTGCTCTGCAAGCATACTGCAACCAAAGCAACTTCTGCCTCTATGACTTTGGAGCTTGCTTGTGCTGCAAACAAGTTGGAGAGCTTCTGTCCAGACGTGGCATGCTTTGACATTGTTGCAGTGCTTCTCCTGTAGCTGCATGGCGCTGCAGATCATGGCGTCCTCCATGGCCTATGGTGAAATCACAGGAGCATATCTTGCAGAATGCATATGTTCTCCCTTTCCTGCTGTCTCTGACCCAATCAAATGAAGATTTCCAGGTAGCCTGGAATGTTGTGTACCGTCTTTGCTTCTTCACTGGGCTGTGCACACTGTAATTATCCGATTCTGAGTCACCCCCGCAATCTATGCAAACATAAAAGGCACACATCTAAACCAAAGAAAGGCAACACTCCTCCACTTTGCCTCTGCTCTCAGAGACTGATCCCTTCAGGCAGACAATAAGTTTCAACTTCAAATACTTCTCTGGTGTGGCAGGTGGCAAGGCCTCACCTCCATGCCACTGGGCCAGCCTGCCAACCACGACATCACCATCTACCACTACAGCCATTACAAAAAAACTTTGGCATGGCCATTGTTTGGACGCAGCAAGTGCCCCCCATGCACCCAAACTCCAGTGCAAACAATTCGTATACGATTCTGAGTCAGATGAGTCCAGATGGGGCCTAACCAGTGTCTTGTAAAGAGGATTATTACCTTCCTCTTCCGACTTGTGATACCCCTACTAATACACCCTAACATCCCTCTAGCCTTACCTACTGCTTTAGTGGTCTGCTAGTATGATTTCAGGCCATTGTTGGTGATGATAACAACCAAGTCTCTTTCTTCCCTTGTGACTGACAGCAACTCCCCTCCCAGTCTATAGGTGGCTTCAGGGTTTCTCTTACCCATGTGCATGATCTTGTACTTCTTTACATTAAACTCCAGTTTCCACTCTTCTGACCATTTTGCTAGTTTATTCAGATCTGTTCTCATTCTACTCTGTTGCAGATCTTGGTGGCATCTGCAAACAGACAAACCTCACACCTCCAGTCCATCTGCAATGTCACTGATGAAGATATTGAAGAGGACTGTCCCAGGACTGATCCTAGAGGTACCCCACTTGTGACTTGCATCTCTTCTGACTGTATATCGCTTTACCACCACACTCTGTTTTCTGCCCGTCAACCAGTTTGACACCCAGTTAACCAACTTCTGACCCACCTAGAGCCTACCAGCGTCAAACAGCAAACAAATCACGCCGTCGCCATGAAACATACGCCTTGTACCTTGTTTTTTGGGTTGGTGGAAGGGAGGCGGGCCTGCTTGCTGTGTCCAGGAAATTCTTATGGTTTATTAGCATGACTGTAACACTACAATCATACCAATAAATCAGACATTGTCTGGACACGACAGCATGCCCCCCCCCCCAAGACTTCTAAAATAGTTCCATTACACATGGCATCAAATAATCAGACACGATGTCATGTAGCAAGCAAGATACTCACTGCTAAAACAGGACATGCCGAGCATCATTTTTGGGGTTGATGGGAAGGGGGCCATGCTTGCTGTGTGCATTCCAACACTGATGGTTTATTAACACAGCCATACTGCATTTTCAACAGTTCACACTGACATTATTATTATGAACTGAGGAGCATACAGAGAATCTGATTGCATGGAGTTCTTTGTAGCCATGATGATATTGGGCTACATCATCACGGCTTCAAAGAAGTAGCCAGCACCACCTCAGCCTTGCTCTTTCTATCTGAGAACTAATTTTTCAAAATGTATTTCTACATCAACCAAAATCTTGTTCATAAAACATTTAAAAACCTTTTTTTTTTTTTTATGTTATGAAAATTCAAACCCAGCTCATAATAGCAATAAGGCATGACAGGGCATGGTATATCATAAGATATGTCGTCACTTTTGGGTGCGTTGAGCACCGTCGGCGTGATGATATTACATGATATACCACACCCTGTCGTGTCTTCATTCATTAATTATACCACCTAGGTGTCACACAGCAAGCTGACCCCCACCCACGCATAAAACAAGGCATACCGCACGATTGTACTTGCACAGCCAATTCTATAAAGTAACCAGAATATGACTGTAGCAGGCAAACAACCACCCCCAAAAAGCCTTAAACGCTAATATACAAAAATAGTTCCACTTCCAAAACCCCCAGCAACATACCTGTGACACAATTCAGCTGCTGCTCCTCCTCCTCCTCCTCCTCTCGCCTCCTTTTGCTAGTGATGAACGCCTGCATAGTGGTGTAGTCTGTGATGCAGTTCCTCGCCAGATTAGTGGGGGTTGCTTGTGGGGCTTCTTTGCATTGGTGTAAGTTCCCTCACAGAACCTCCAGTACAGTCACAACTGATGTATCTGGTGAAGAAGAAGAAGAAGTATTATTAGCACAATAAATATTCCAACAACACTGCAGGGACTTTCTCTATTGGACTCTTGACATCAAGGGTTACCTTAGTGATGAGGGACACAGCTCCACGCCAGGCCAGTTTCCCTGATAGAAGAGAGTTCATCCTAGCACTGGAGAGCAAGCCCGCTACACTAGGAAGTAACCACTTCTGTGATGGGAGCTTGTGAGAAATGCAAGTCGACTACACTCAAGGATACAGAACCTACGGGCGAGGGGGTGTGAAACTGAAGACCGGATAAAGGGATTCGCACTGGACTGGAGACATTCATTTCTTAAACATGCATTTCCTTTTATTGGGTTTTATTTTCATTTTCTTTTGCTCGGGCTGGATCGTACCCCAAACTTAATTAACGAGAGGGGCCGTTCTGAGCACAAAAATAACATGAACAGATTTTAGAGACACTGTAAACCAGGCAAATAAAAAACATGGAATTTTGGGAACTGGAAAATTCAGCTGAACGCGACCTCTGTCACCCATAAGCCTAATGCGATTCAGATGGCTCTCTCGGTATGCGAGGATCTGATCTCCAGCCAGGTAGTGCAGGACCGAAAGCAAACACCATTTGTGTTCATCCAGGTATTCATCATTCAATGCAGCAGCCATCAGCTTTTGCATTATCTCTGTTTTGTACTCTGCAGTAGGCATTGCAGCCGCATATCTGTCCACCATCTAAAGAATCTGCCACCTCATTCATTCATTGGGCACCACTTTTCCAAGCAGCAGCATTTATGAAAAAAAATGCCTAAAATTATTTCATTGTCGTACACAAAAACTACAGAGGTAGCAGAATACCATATGTATCCAGACTGTACTTGTAATCAGAAGAGCAGGGTGTGGGTATGTATTTATTTAGTTTTTAATTACTGAGTAAGTGTGCTACTGCTAGACAATAATATGCCTTTTTTTTTTTTCTTCTTTCCTCTTTTCTTTTTCTCTCCTCCTGCCGGTCGTCCAGGGTATCAGCCCGGTCACGGGCCGATGGCTTCAACCCCCCAGAACGGCCTCGAGCCCTCGAAGCCGTGTCTTACCCCCCATGGCGGGGCTACGGGATGCGAGGGGCCAACACCCCGCAGGACCTGTATTAGGTCGGAGGGCCGGCCTGGGGAGCTACTTGAAGCCGCGGTGGGCTTCATAGAGGACGACCAGCAGCCATTTTCCGTTTTTCCGGGAGGCGGGACGTGCAATGACGCCTGACGTCCTGTCCCACCTCCAAAGTGTCTTTCATGTGCCGGTAGCTGTGCGACTCCCAGCCTCCGCCGGGGATCGTTCGTGCTCCGAGCATCAAGCCCTCCCTCCCCCCTGGAGAAGGAGAGCAGCCCATAGGACGCTCAATCCTTCTCCCCCCAGCCGACCCTTCCAGCGACCCGAGTCCGTTCCCGAACCCGGGTCGCGGCGTCTACAAGTGGAAATCCCACCGCTGCGCCAACGGGCCGGCGTTAATATGCCTTTTTTTAGTCAGGAGTGGACTCCCAGAGATTACAGTTCTTCCAATCACAAAATACAGTAAAATAAGTAATTTGTTTCCTCTCACAATTCAAGCAGCAAAAACCTTACAATACAATAAAATTTATTGAATAAATGATCCAGCCAGGTAGCAAGGAGACAGTACATGATTGCACAAAAAAAAAAAAAAAAAAAATACAAAACAAAGCATAAGAATACATCTGCAGCCACCGCCAGTAACTTACTGTTGCGTTGCTTGCTCTCGGGAATCGGGACGCTTGCTCAGCTGGTGCGTGGTGCAGTGCCTCACTTGAAGCCAAGGCTTCTTCTCCAAAGACTCCGGTCCACTGTCCAACTCAGACCAGACTCCAAGTTTGAATCCTTTAAAATCCGAGCTGAGGGAGCCTCAGTCAGCCTGTTTCTAGTCGGGGCAGCAGCTTCCTCTTGGCTCTTCCTGGTGCTGCTGCAAGGCGGTCGGCGATTGGTGGCTGGTGGCAGTGGCAGTCCTTCTGGAGCAGTGTCCGACCAGAAATGCTCCTCCTGACGCTATGGTTCCCCCTCAGTGGAGTCAGGCTGCTTATAGTGGAGCAGTGGACCTGAGGGGGACCACAACTGATGACGAAACAATTAGTTTGGGGGACGGGGTGTAGTTGCAGACAGTCCCCCAGCCACTGCAACCTGAGCCAGTAGTCCTCCACTCCACCACGACTCAACTAGCCCCCACCCACGTCATCATTGGCGGGAGCGTGCAGCAAACAGAGCCCAGGTGCCGCCCGGCATAGGCAGGAGGAGTACAGATCAGAAGTAGAGACACAAACAAAGGGATTAATGTCTTGGTGCAGCAGCCTCAGCCGCGTGGTTTCGGCGGAAAAGATCGGGCGAATGCGGGGCAGCGGTACAGGCAGTCTACCAGCTCCAGAAAACGGAACATCACGCGTAATCCGCTACACTTGAGAGGTATGGATCTGAGCGCTCTGCCCCAACTCACTCCAGAAGACATCCAAAGGGAGCAGTATCATGGTCCTATGATCAAACCTGTGCTGGAGGCCATAAACAAGGGAAAAAATGTTTCCAAGCTACAGTCAAAAGATCAGAGAACTGCCTTGCTGTTCAGAGAGGGGTCTAAGCTTAAATGCAAAACAAACTACTGTATAGAGAGGTTACTGATGGACAAGGCAAAGTCATGAAACAGCAATTAGTGTTGCCTTCTACATTTAAATGTGTGGTCTTAAGAGCACTTCATGACCAAATGGGACATTTGGGCAGTGAGAGTACAGCTGACTTAGCCAGTGCCCGGTTCTGTTGGCCAAAAATGAATGCAGATGTAGAGCAGTATATTAAAACCTGTAGCAGATGCCTCCAAAGAAAGGCCCAGCCACAAAGAGCAGCGCCCTTGGTTAACATCACCACTAGTGCACCCATGGAGCTTGTATGTATTGACTTTTTAAGCTTGGAGCCCGAAACGAAGAACACTAGCACTGTGCTTGTCGTGACCGACCACTTCACCCATTACACACAGGCCTATCCAACAAGGGACCAGAAAGCAGCCACCGTAGCCAAAGTGCTTGCTGAAAAATTTTTTGGCCACTATGGTGCCCCACAGCAGATCCATTCCAACCAGGGAAGAGACTTCAACAGCCGTTTAATCAAATAAATGCTCTCACTCTGGGGTGTAAGAAAGTCAAGAACCACTCCATATCATCCACAAGGAGATCCGCAGCCTGAAAGATTTAATAGAACATTGCTGGACATGTTGGGCACCCTTCACCCAAAAGACAAATCAAGATGGAGTCAGCAAATAAGTACTTTAGTGGACACTTACAATTGTACTCATAATGATGCAACCGGGTTTTCACCATATAAATTAATGTTTGGTCAAGAAGAACGGTCCTATAGATATTTGTTCTGGAGTATCACCAGATGGAATCCAAGCAGATAATTATCTACAGTATGTACAAAAACTCAAAGCCCAGTTTAATCACGCATATCAGCTTGCTCATACGATGGCCGCAAAGTAAAACTTAGCCAGCAAAGAGAGATATGGCAAATGTGTTAAAGCTCAAGAGTTATAACCCGGAGACCATGTATTACTGAGAAATTTGGGCTTTCAAAGGAAACACAAAATCATTGACCAGTGGCATCACACCCCATCCCATACATTGTTATCAGCAAGCTGGATGATCTGCCAGACTAAAAAGTGCATCCAGAAAATGACCCACGAGCTGTAAAACCAATGCAGCAAAATCACCTTTTACCCATTGTCCAAAAAAATTAAAAACTCTGCACCTCCAGCCAATGTTCCCACTGGGCCTGTCACCATATCTGTTTCTCGAAAACAACAATCAAATCAGCCTTCTGCTGCTTCCCCACCAGAGCCTCCATCATGTCCTGCTACAGTTATTAATGACAATTATTCTGAGTCCGATGACAGTAAGCGTGGAGCTACGTATTATCTTTCTTTCGAACTAGCTCAGTTGTTCCAAGGCAACCCTTTATGTAACACGGGCGATGAAGCTGAACCCTCAGGCCTGTCTGGCCATCAAGCTCTCTCAACTACTCCCGTACCGCCTGATAGTGAGGTACACAGTGTAACTTCAGAAGTAGCTGACTCGCTATGTCTTGTGGAGTTGTCTGAAATTGAAATAGCTAGTCCCAATCAAGAAAGTGAGGCGCACAATGATGAATATTCATTTAATGCTGAAATATATGGGCCTAGTGAATCTGAACTGATGTTAATCAGTAATGCTAATTCTGAAAGTGCTAACAGTGTACGAGATAATTCTAATTTTGTTGAAGTACCACTTAATGGTGACCCAGAGTCTACAGAACAAGCAAGTGCAAATGCTACTACAAATGCAAGTACTACTTCCAGTTCTGAACAACCACAAAGTGCAGAGGTGATCCTTTCTTTAGAAGATGACTTGATGCTGGACAGTAAATCAGGACTGATCAACCCAAACACAGATGTTGAAAGGATTGTGCCACTACCAGCTACACCCAGAAGATCTGGAAGAGCTGTTAAACCTGTACTACGCCTCACGTATGATTCTCCAGGACAGCCTGTAAACCTTCCTATGAATGTGGTCCATAAAGGGGTGTATATCACTGCCCTCCCTTCCTAAGTGCACCTACTTGCTCAGCTTTCCTTTTGTTTCTTCACCCCCTCTGCTGCCCTTGCCTCCAGCTCAGTTTACTACCTGCTGTGCGGTAGTCCAGCCAAGTCTGCTGTCTCCCCTCCCCCTGTCTCCTCCTGCTAAGTTTTGTCCTTTAGCCCTCCCATCAATTAGTGTTCGCCACTGCTCCTGACCACACTTAAAGGGGAACTGCCATCTACAGGATTTCTTAATGTCTGAAAGCCCATAAAAAGCTAATGTAAATGAGCCATTGTGTTTATCTGTGAGCCTTTGCAGTCCAGAGTTATTTATATGTAAATCAGCCTGTAATTAAGGGCTAGTGGCATCCATATGTGTTGGGCTCCTGACAGGAAATGATGTCACAGAGGGTCTAGGTCCTCCTTTGACTGTATTTAATCCAGCAGATTAAATAGATCGTCTGTTTTGTTATGTGTGTTTTAATGTGTTATTGCAACACTTTCTACATTTATAATAATTGTTTTGTATGTGCATTGAAACTAGTGAGTTATCACCTTTACATTTCAAACTGTTAGTAAAAATAATCCATCTTCAGGATTGCTTTAACCTAGGCTATACTGCCAGCTGATCATCAAAAACTACACATCTTGATCAAGGCTGGCTCTGTCGTACCAACAAGTATTGGGGCCCCATATCAGGATTTCTAAACCCTAGCTGTTTTCATGTCAGTACAGATTTCTGGGACTGCCACAGCACCAACTTCTGTCTTTTTTTTCTGTTCCCTCTCTTGCAGCCTTTTCTCTTACAATTTCAGGTGTGAACTCAGGTCTAAAGATGCAAATGTGGCTACATACCTACTGGCCTGGCATCATGGGGCCAGCCCTGAAATGTGTAGCTTTTGATTATCAGCTGGCAGTATAGCCTAAAGGTTAATGCAGTGAGCTGTGGACAGGCTTCTTTCATCCAGCATAATGGGTTTTGAGCATGTGTTAAGATTAAGAAAATATTATACTCTTTCTATCCAGATTGGACTTGAAAAGAAAAAAAAATAAGACACAATTACTTGTTTATTAATTGCAAAAACAAAAACATAGATGGACAACATTGTTAAAACATGCATAACCAAAAATGCATTATTAAAATATAGAATAATATATGGGTGTGTGTGTGTAACCAGAATGTTACACACACCTGAGGTGTGGGATGCTACATAAACTCCGAGGGCAAAGCCTGAGGGGTTTATAAAAGCATCCCACACCGAGTGTGTGTATGTAAAGTTCTGTTTTTTACACAAACACACGTATTATTTTATTTAATTAATGATGATATTTTTGTTTCCTTTCAGCACAGTTCAGTTAGTGCAGCACTCCTGTCAGACAAACGCACACACACACACACACACACACACACACTGCCTGTCTCTCCTTTTTGTTTTGTTTTTTTTTTCTTTTCTTTTGTGTTTTTTTTTTTTCTTTTCTTTACTTACAGTGGTAACGGCATTCTGGAAAGTCGCGGTCCATCAGCATAACTGCGACGTGTAAGATGCACTAGAAGGGTATGAGCGTCAGGATCAACCAGATTTATTTTTTTTTTCATTTTCAAGGCAGGATCAACTAGATAGATATTTAAAAATATTTAAAATCTTACTTATCTTAACAGTGTGTTGCAAAGCTTGAGTGCCAGTACCAGTGCTCGGTAATGGAATTGCCATGTTGGGCATTATATTCAGTCGACCCACAGTGAAACTATGTACCAGTTAGCTTTCTGTGGTGATGCTTGATTGACAGGTGCTGATTACAACCTCCTGGTTGTAACCAAAAATATCAACCCGGAGGTTGTAACTGGAGATAAGTGTCTTTATCTGTATGTAAAAAATGATTACCATAAAAGAGTATTTCTTTTGATGAAGTTAAAAGTATAACAGTTTCTTACCGAAATACTTTGGATAGAATGGGATTTTGTACCATAACAATGCCAGAATTCTGTTGGATTATTTTTACTAACAGTTTGAAATGTAAAGGTGGTAACTTACTAGTTTCAATGCACATACTAAACAATTATTATAAATGTAGAAAGTGTTGTAGTTACAAAATCCCATTCCATCCAAAGTGTTTCAGTAAGAAACTGTTATACTTTTAACTTCATCAAAAGAAGTAAAATACTCTTTTAATAATGCATTTCAGATTATAGAAACATAGAAACATAGACTCTGATAGCAGATAAGGACCGCTTGGCCCACCTAGTCTGCCCATTTCCCTACCTACAGGATAGGCCGCAGATCCTAGTTAACCAACAGCCTATTTCTTCCTATCCCCCACAAGAATTGCCTTATGTCTGTCCCATGCATTCTTGAATTCTCCCACAGTTTTAGACCCCACAACCTCCTCAGGAAGGCTGTTCCACGCATCCACTACCCTCTGTGAAAAATACTTCCTCACATTGCCCCGAACCCCCCAACTTTAAATTGTGTCCCTTGTTCTTGCACATCTCTTTTTCTGAAAGATGCTACCCTCTTGACTTTGTTGATTCCACTGAGGTACTTAAAAGTTTCTATCATGTCCTCCTCTCCTTATTTCCTCAAGGGTATACATATTAAGCTCCTTTAGTCTCTCCTCGTACAGCTTCTCTTGCAGACCCTGCACCATTTTAGTTGCTCTCCTCTGACTGCCTCTCATCCTGTCTATGTCCTTGTGGAGATGGGGTCTCCAGAACTGGACACAGTACTCAGATGGGGTCTCACCACCTGTCTGTACAGAGGGATAACAACTTCCTGTTTTCTGCTGGTGATGCCTCTCCTATGCATCCCAGTATACCCCCAGCCCTCCCTACTGCCTTCTCACATTGCTTGCTAACCTTAAGGTCATCTGATATGATTACCCCCAGGTCCCTTTCTTTTGTTGTTGTTACTACCTCCCCCCCCAATTGTGTAATCTTCCCCTGGGTTCTTGTTTCCCAGGTGCATTATTTTACACTTCTTTGCATTGAATCCTGCTGCCATACTTCTGACCATTCCTCCAATGTACATTATGCATGTTTTACCAGTGTTGTCCATCTGTGTGTTTTGCAATTAATAAACAAGTAAGTGTGTCATATTTTTTTCTTTTCAAGTCAAATCTAGATAGAAAGAGGAAAATATTTTTAGAATCATAACGCAAGCTCAGATTGTTTTTACTGTCTTAGTCCAGGAAAGGCACACTGAGCAACAGCTTGTTCGTGGGTGTGTTGTGGGAGCACAGGGAGGCAATGATGCCAGTCCAGTAGATACATAGCCACATTTGCATCTTGTAGACCTGAGTTCACACCCAAAATCATAACAGAAAAGGCTGTAAGAGAGGGAATGGAAGAAGGCAGATATTGGTACTGTGGCAACCCCAGAAATCTGTACTGATGTTCAGCTGGCAGTGTATCCTAGAGGTTAAAACAATCCTGAAGATGGATTACTTTTACCAACAGTTTTGAGATGTAAAGGTGATAACTCACTAGTTTCAATGCACATAAAAAACAATCATTATAGATGTAGAAAGTGCTGTAATAACACCTGAAAACACAGTTAATAAAACAGTCAATTTCCTATTCAACCTGTTGGATTAAATACAGCCAAAGGAAGACCTAGACCCTCGGTGACATCATTTCTTGTCAGAAGCCCAAAACATATGGCTGCCACCAGCCCTTATTTACAGGCCGATTTACATATGAATACATCTGGACTGTAAAGACTCACAGATAAACACAATGGTTCACTCAAATTAGCTTTTTATGGGCTTTCAGACATTAAGAAATCCTGTAATGACAGTGCCCCTTCAGCTCCAGTTCTCTCTCTCATTCCCCCTTTAGATCCAAGCCCCTGACCAGGGTGCTCCTGTGCTATTGCGACTTGGTGGGGGTTCCTTCCCACCAGCCCAAATCTCCAGCTGCTGCCTGCTAAGCAATTTTCTGCCCTATCTGAGCAATTTTATTTATAGGTGAGCACGGTCACCAGATCTGGTGTTTTTTCTAAGTGCTCAGTTTCCAATTGGCAGCTTATACCTCATCTCCAGTGGGGGCTCTAGCTGTATTACCACATCTGCCCATTCCTTCTCCTAGTGAAGAATTTACTCTAGCTCACTGCACTGCCAAGTACTCCCAAGTGCCTATTGCTGCTCAGTCTAACTGTGCAAGTTATTCTGTTGATGATTCTTGGTAGGTCACTCAGATTTTCTGCACAGTATTATCTCTATTAGATCCTTACCCCCTCTGAGCTTCTCTTACCTCTGCTTAACCCCTATCCCCATCATGACTTTATACACACCCAGGCTCCTTCTCCTGCTCCTTTCTGCCCTCTTTCTCCCACTCCCTTCCCTTACTCCCCCGCTTACTCCTGTACACCCCACTTATTCACCAGTACTGCTCTGCCATTCCTCCTTCCATCCCCCTGTCTTCAGTTATGCTATCACCCCTCTCCCTCTATCCAAACTTTTGCACACTTTCCCTTCCACCCCCAGTGCTTCACTCTTACGAATGCCAACGTATTGCACTCTAATACTTATGGTTAGCTTCCAGCCCCCCTCCACTTACCCTACTACCCTGTGTTAAGAGAATGTCTCCTTTTGTCCTAGGCCCCTGCCCCCCCCGATTTAACTCAGATTCTGTAGGCTCCTAAATTTACCTGGCTCTCATGCCTGCCTCCTTCTTATCCCCCTCCAAGTGCAGGACTGATCCTTACTGGGTGCACCGCCCACCGATTTCTCCATGGAGGCAGGGGCTCTGTCAGGAAAGCCAGCCCCAGCCGTGCCACCTCGCTCACCCAAGCTCCTTGCACCAAACAGCAGGTACAGTTTGAAACCACCTCGGACTCCGGGCAGGATATTGATTGGCTCTGTCTTTCTGCTCTGGCAAGCTATTGGCTGCCACTTTCTACGGCTTTCTCCCTGATTGGACCCTCCTTCAGTGCAGTCTGCAGTTCCTAGATCGCGGCTTCACAGGGCGCAAAATAGACTTTTTTAAACATATACCCATATTGAATATTTTCTCCTGCCCACCCATCCTGACCCTGGCCTCTATTAAATATGCATAGGCCACACACATACACGCCCTCTCCTACCCCTCTTTTAGTCCTGGTATTACACAGCTCTAGTTTAAAGGCATACTCCTACAATTTCCCTCATCATTTACCCCTACCAACGGGACCATTTCTAAGCTACCTCTAGCTACCCAGGCTCAATAATCCTGTGCTATAGTACAGCCCCCATTGGAAACTGCCACATAGCTGCTGTTACTTTTGCTAACACTTCGGTTCT
Organism: Neoceratodus forsteri; assembly: GCA_016271365.2. Classification (NCBI taxonomy): domain Eukaryota; kingdom Metazoa; phylum Chordata; order Ceratodontiformes; family Ceratodontidae; genus Neoceratodus; species Neoceratodus forsteri. Next base: position 1,475,340,803 of record CM057453.1, on the reverse strand, counting down.
GCTCCCTCCCTGCTTTTCTTGCTTACTAAACTGTAAGCACCCTTGCTACATAAACATGCTGTTCATTTCTTCCTCATTTACCCTCTTCCTTATTCTACTTTCTACAATCTTAATATTAAATCCTCAAGTTCTCCTCTCTAAAAGCCCTGTCTCTTCTTCCCCCTCTGATGTCCTAGCCCCAAATTTCATTCTTGCTAATACTCCAACACCTTTTCTAATACTCTGGACTCACTCCCCCCACAAACCCCCACCACCTTATTCCCAATATCTAGTCACCTTGCTTTCCTTCCCCTCTTAATTATCCACTCACCTAGCCCCCACTCCTCCCCAAAAAGTTCCAGATCCTCAGCCCATCACAAATGTCCCAAACTCCACTTCCTCATCCTTGCGCTACTTCTACGTGCCTCAGGAAATATTCACCCTAACCCTAGTCCCACCACCCCCCCCAGTAGTTATCCCCCCACTAACTCATGCTCTTCCAACACTCCCTCTGTCCTCCCAAAAGGACTAAAGATCCTCCATTTAAATATCTGCAGTCTTGTCTCAAAGATTGACCTTCTACAACTGATCGTAATCTCCCTCTCACCAGATATTCTAATACTAACCGAAACATGGCTAAATGCTAAAATACCTGATCCCTCCATTGCCATCCAAGGTTACACCATAATCAGACAGGACAGAACTGGGAGGGAAGGTGCAGTAGCCTTCTTTATCCGGTCCTCACTCTAGTTCACTACCATTCTCTCATCCTCCTTACCTTCCACCTATGAAGCACTAGCTATAAACATTAACTTGTCTTTCTACTCCCCTATTTTTATTGCCAGTATCTGTCACCCCGGTACTAAGCCCTCTGTTACAACTGACCTCATAACTACTATAACCTCCCTTTCTCACAATGATGAGTTATATATATTAGGTGATGTAAACCTTAACTGCCTATCACTAACTACTTCCAAGATACAAAATGACATATCTGCCCTAAATCTCTCCCAGCTCATCCAGGAACCCACCCGTCTAAATCACAAAACCCTCAATCACTCACTGCTAGACTGGGCTCTCACCTCCCACCCTCATTGAGTCATTAAATCTGACGTCCTCCTGGATGCCCTCAATGATCACCACCCAATATTTCTTGTCAGGAAGATCCATTGCCCAAAACTGTCACACAAAACCCTGCATTGCTGGTCCTTCAGCCCCCTAAACCTGGACCCCCTCCTCAACGAATTAACCAACTCCGACTGGTCCCCAATTGCCTCTACCCCCTCCATAGACCAAGCCCTCGGTTACTTCAACGATAGATTTCTAGCTACCTGGAACTCCTATGCCCTGTTCAAACACACTAGGGTCCGAAGTAACCATCACCTCTGGATCACCCCTGAGTTAATAACCTGCATCACAGAATGAAATAAAGCTTGGAGCAAACAAAAGGCCTCCCAGCTCCCATCAGACTACACAAATTATAACATGCTAAGAAATGCAAAAAAGCTACCAGGTTAGCCAAGTCTGAATATTTCAATTCATCTTTCAAAAATAACATTAATTCCCCCTCCAAATTCTGGAAAGTGGTCCACTCTCTATTCTCCCCCCTTCACACCCCCCACCCCCTGTGCTAATGATAAACAACACCTTAGTGTCCAAACCAAATATGGCAGCACAGGAGTTTAATTCCTCTTACACCTCCTGCCCCTCACACCTCCTAAAGTCCCTCCCCTCCATCCCCTACTCCCCTTCCCTTCCTACCTCTCAACCCTCCTGTTCCCACCGTTTCTTCTCCTTCACTCCTGTCTCTTCTGTGGAGACACTAACAGCTCTCCTCTCCTCTCCATCAACTCCTCCAAAGGCTCCTCACCGGACAACCTCGACCCTAAACTCCTATATCTTTCAGCCTCTGCTATTGCTTACCCTATCTCCCTAATTCTAAACCACTCCTTCAAGTCGTCTTCCATCCCTTCACCCTGGAAACATTTGTTAGTTCTCCCTCTCCCTAAGGGTGGGGACCCTTTCTCCCCTGCCAACTATCGCCCAATCTGCCTTCTCCCTGCCCTTGCCAAGCTCCAAGAACACCTGGTCCTCTCTCAACTAAACTCTTTTCTGGCTGCCTCTTCCTTCTTCACCTCATTCCAATCTGGTTTTCGGAAGAACCACTCCACTACCACCTCCCTCCTTAGGTTGAATGACACCATCCTCCCCGGGATGGACAATGGCCTTATCACCACCGCTATTTTTGTCGACCTCGCTAAGACCTATGACGCACTCTCCCATGCTTTGCTTCTTGACTCCCTTATGACTGCTGGCCTGTCTGCTCCTGCTCTTAACTGGTTTAGAGCCTACCTCACTGACAGAATGCAATCAGTCAAGATTCAGGATGCAATCTCGCCCCCCCCTCACAATTTCCACTGGAGTCCCCTAGAGCTCAGTGCTTGGCCCTATTCTCTTTTCCATCTTCCTAAATAACCTTCCCACAGTTGTTACGTAAACAATCTCAGATAGTAGAGTAAATAATAATAATACTAATAATACAGATTCTTGTGTCTTCGTAGTTTGCCAAGAAACATTCTTAAACAAGCAAGAGTATTAATAAATGTTTATTAGACTATTTATGCCAAGCACGTGACAAAGAAAATCACAAGGGAGATGGGTTTCTCACCACTCTCCTGAAGAATGTACATAATCTCCAGGATTGTAGGATCTCAGGTTCTCCAAGATCTCGGTCTCTCTCTCCGCTCTTCTGGAGGAGCTACAATAGGTTGCAGAAGACTATATACACTACAGATAATAGCATAGCAACAGAGATTACCTCATAGTTACAGATATGAGAAACAATATGTATTGGTCCTAAGTCATTCTCCATTGGATGATGACTTAGGAAATAGAATTACTAATGAGTATCATATGAGAGAGAATATGCTTCCATTTGCATTATAGCTTGGACAAAAGGAATGCTGATGGGTTCAAACTACACGTGGCATTTCTTGCTTATGTATAATATAAGACATAACAAAGGATTTCTCACTGTCAGCTTGCTTAGACAAAGAGAAGTGCTACCAGGGCTCTATTACATGTGGCATATCTGCCTGAGTGTAAAACACACACTACATATAGTTATATGAGAATATAAGTATACAATAATCACTGATGATCCCTCAGAGTCATTTTATCAGTGATTAGGTAGATGGAATATATATGAAAGACAAACATAATCTAGATAAATGTATTATAGTGAGGTATAATAAATCATGCATGATAAACATTAGCATATATTAGCAGCAAAGCACATTCCTGGCACTCATGCTTATATGATGGGTGCCTAAATCTATATATTAGTGCAACATAGCAGTATTGCAGTATAATAGACTAGGAATACAGTGTAAGGTGTATGTGGGATGCTAGGGGCATAACCCAGGCGTGACACAGTCTGCTCTCCCTCCTCTTCTATACATATGTATGCTGATGACACTGTCTTGTTCACCTCTGGCAAATGTCCCATCGATGTAAAAACCACCCTACAGCTGACTTCTGCAAGGTTCAGCTCTGGTTTGCCTCACATCAGCTATTCCTAAATGCCAAAAAGACAGTCTCAATGACCTTCAGCACTAGACAGAGACCGTCAAGGCTCCACCCCTTACCCTCCTTCTATACCCTTAATAGGACAATCCTCAAGGACACCTCCTCTTTCAGATACCTTGGGGTCTGGCTGGACCAACACCTCAGCTTCACTGGCCACTTCGACGCCATCCTGAAAAAACTGCGTCCCAAGCTTGGTGCCTTATTTAGGAACCGTAGTTGTATCCCTCCTACGGCTCGGCATAAACTTGTCCAGAAGATTATCCTCCCTATCTTTGACTACTGTGATGTAGTCTATGGTGCCGCTCCCAAATCTACGCTAACCAGATTGGACTCTCTTTTTACCTCCTTCTGTCGCTTCCCCCTTGATGCTCCTTCTCGCACTCATCATTGTGACCTGTACAGCGCCTTGCCCCCTTCCCCTTTGCTAACAGACACCTGGCTCATTGTGCCAAACTCACTTCTAAATTCTGGCTAGACGAACTTCCCCCTTATCTTGATTGCTCCCTCTCATCCCCTCTCCCCCTCCCACTCTCTCAGATCCGCTGACACTCATACTTTGCTAGTCCCCCATTGAACTACCCTCATTGGTCAATCAGGTTTCTCCCACCATTTCCCCAAACCTGGAACTCCCTTCCCTCCCAAATACGGCACTCCTCCTCTTCCCACTCCCTAACCTCTGCTTTACATAACTTTTTCTCTGCTACCTGCTCTTGTTTCAATCCTCCTTAACTAATTCCCCATCATGACAGCTTTCTACCTGCTCCAATCTCCTGCTAATTCTCTCCCCTCCTCAGCCAATTACCCTTCACTCCTGATCTTCTACTTTATCTTCCCCCTTAGTGTTATCTCTGTTCTCCTCTCCCACCATTCCTAACTTGCCTGTGCTTGTCTTGCCCCCTGGCAGGGTTCACAACATCCTGGAGGGCCCCCCACATCACCCCCTTTCTACGCTTTTCCAATTCTGTCCCACCCTAATTGGTCCCACCACTGCCTGCTCCCTCACCGCTCTGCACTTAAATTGCATTACTTCACCTGGATCTAAATCACTAGCAGTTATTGACCTGTCCAGGCAGGGCACATCTATGTATGTTTAATTCTCAGTCATTTATGTAATAATTCCTCCATCATGTTAAATGTAAATCTGAAACCCACTCTACAAACGTAAATTGTATGTACAGGTTTATGCAAATGAATTGTGTTTCCTGCTTTTTAGTTAAATGTTAAATTGTATGTCAAACTTGTATGTGCATCCTTCTGTACCCTTCCCCCCAGTCGCACCGGCAGACAAGCAACTTGTTGTTCAGTGTGCCTTCCTGGTGAAACATTTCAATAAATAAAAGAAAAAAAAAATACCCTTATCTCCAGTCATCCCTACACCTCTCCATGGTTCAAGAGTGCAAAATTCCACTTTATTATTATTATTCCTCTCCTGCTTCTATCTGCTGGTGACATAAACCCCAACCTTGGACCATGCCCTGTAAGTGCCTCTGCCCCACCCATCCCCTATTACAGTAACTTCTCCCTCAAGTCTTACTGTACTTCCCCGCAGCCTAAAAATCCTACACCTTAACATATGTAGCCTCCTCCCTAAAGTGGACCTGCTCCAGCCTCTGGTTGCCACGCTCAGCCCTGACATAATTATCCTATCAGAAACCTGGCTTAATAGAAATATAGGCAGCCCTTCCCTCTCCATCCCGGGCTATAGTGTATCCTGCCAAGACCAGGCAGGGAGGGGCGGAGGTGTGGCTATCTACATCTCCTCGACTATCCAGTTCACCACCACATTTTCCACCTCAGTCCCTAAAGCATATGAGGTGTGATCTTACAGCTCTTCCCTTTCCTTTTCTATTTCCATTTTTGTGGCAGGTGCCTACTGCCACCCTGGAATCCACTCCACAATCACTACTGACCTTATTAACTTCATAGCGTCCCACACCATTTTGGGCAAAGTATATATCATGGCTGACTTTACTCTAAATTGGTCATCCCCCACCCTAAACAAAGTACGTAATGATATTAATGCCCTTAACTTAACCCAGCTCATCCTTGAACCAACTCAGATGAACCACAAAATGGGTAACCACTCCTTAATCGATTGGGCCCTCACCTGGCACCCGCAGAGGGTCATTAAATCAGGAGTACTACCAGATGCCCTAAGTGACCACTGCATGACTTTCCTGGTGCGCAAAGTTCATAAAATTAAAGCCCCTCATAAAACGTTATAAATTTGTTCATACAAATATCTGAACCTTGCCCCCTTCTATGCAACCTGGCATATACTCACTGGGCCCCCATTGTATCCGTGAACTCATTAGACAAAACTGCAGATTATTTCAGAGGCAAATTTCTCAATGTCTGGAACCAGCACACCCCACTCCGATGTGTCGGAGTCCGCAGGAGCCACCTTCCTTGGATCTCACCCAAACTTACAGCATGCCAAAAAGCGCACAACCACGCTTGAAAGCTTCACAAAGGTGCTAGGTTCTACAAAGACTACGAAGCCTACCGCTCCCTTCGCAACAAGTGCATGAAAGCCACACGTTTGGCCAAGGCCGAGGACTTTAATTCCACCTTTCACTCCAACATAAACAATGCCTCTAAATTTTGGAAAGTGATACACTCTCTCTTCTCCCCTCAATCTACCCCTCTCTCTGCCCTCCTTAATGTAAACAGCTCCCTCATTACTGACAACCCTTGCGTTGCTACTGCTTTCAACACGTACTTCACCACATGTCCCTCTGCTCTTCTGGCCTCCTTACTGTCCATGAGGCCAGTCACATGTGTCACCTCCTCTTGCTCACCCATGCAAATAAATAACTTCTTTTTCTCCAAAATTACTCGTACAGAAATGTTGGAGGTCTTGTATGCCGTAAATCCTAACAAAATCAGCTCACCTGATGGCTGGGACCCCAAGCTATTATATCTTTCAGCCTCAGCTATCACTGTCCCTTGTCTGATTTTTCAACCTCTCATTTGAATTGGCTGCCACCCCTACCAGTTGGAAGCATGCTATCGTTCTTCCTTTATGTAAGGGCGGTGACAACTCCACATGGGGAACTACTGCCCCATCTCCCTCCTTCCCACTCTAGCTAAACTGTAAGAACACCTGGTTCTAACCCAACTCTCGTCTTCTCTCTTAACTCTGATTTCTTCACCCCCTTCCAATCTAGCTTTTGGAAACACCATTCCACCACCACCTCTCTGATTAGGCTTACTGACTCAATCCTCTCAGAGATGGACAGTGGCCAAATCACATCTGCCATTTTTGTTGACCTTGCCAAGGCATTTGACACAGTTTCCCTCACCCTAATACTAAGCTCCCTCTCCTCAGCAGGTCTGTCTGACTCAGCTACCAACTGGTTTAGTGCTTACTTAGTAGGTTGGACCCAATCAATCAGGATCGCTGACCGTATCCCCTCCCTTCCCCTCCCTATCAACACAGGTGTCCCCAAGGGGTCTGTGTTGGGTCCTATCCTGTTCTTCATTTTCCTAAATGACCTCCCATCCATCTGTAACTCATCTTCTATACATATGTACGCAGATGACACGGTCCTTTTCACCTCTGGCCGATCACCATCTGATGTAGCAAACAGACTTCAGCTGGACTTCAGTAATGTCCAGAACTGGTTTCACAGTCCTCAACTCTTCCTTAACACTAAGATGACAGTCTCCATGACCTTCGGCACTAGGCAGAGACTCTCAAGGCTCCGCTCCTTGCCCTTATTCCATACCCTTGATGGGACAGCTATTGAGGACACCTCCTCCTCCTTCAGATATCTGGGTGTTTGGCTTGATCAACATATCACCTTCTCTGACCACATAGACACCATCCTGAAAAAGTTGCACCCCAAGTTTGGTGCTTTATACAGGAATTGAACTGCCTCCCTCCCTCTCCTGGCAAGGTGCAAACTGGTTCAGAAGATGATCCTACCTATTTTTGACTACTGTGGCATAGTCTACAGTGCTACTCCCAGGACTTCCTTAGCCAGATTGGATACCCTTTTCAGCTCCTTCTGTCGCTTCATTCTGGACTCTTCTCTCACCCATCACTGTCAACTCTACCACTCCCTGGCATTTCATTCTCTTGAAAACAGACGCTTACACCACTGTGCTAAATTCATCTCAGAATTCTGGTTTGGCTCACTCCCGATATATCTTACTTCCTGTTTAGTGATCCCCTCCCGCGCCCACTCACTTAGCTCTCATGACTCCAGATCCCTGGTAGTCCCTCGCTGGTCTACCACTATAGGCCAGTCTGCCTTCTCATACTGCTTCCCAAAACTGTGGAGCTCACTTCCACAACAGATTGGCCACTCGTCCTCCCCCTCCTCCTTAACTGCAGCACTTCATAACTACCGCTCTGTAAATTGTTCCTGTTCCTAACTCCCTTTTGGATCTCCTAGTTCCCATCTATTATCTGCTCTAGTGTGTCTGATACAACATTGCATCCTATTACTGCACTTAAAAGTGATGTTTTATGATTTCTGTGAATTGCTGTTTCTATGAATTGCTATTTCCTGCTAAGTAGCCATGACCCCTGTTGTGTATATTTTCAACTGTATGCGCCTCCTAATTGTATTCCTTAAGTTCTCATAACTTGTATGTACTTTTTACACTATTATTAAGTACCTGATTGGTATCCCTGTTGAAAGATGGTTTCTGTATGTATTTTGTTAATGTTTCTCTTCCATCACCCCTTCCCCCAGGATGCACTGTGAGATGAGCAACTTGTTGCTCAGTGTGCCCTTCCTGGTGAAACATTTCAATAAATAAATAAATAAAATAGGTTACACTGCAGCCTCTACGTTAGTGATAAAACCTTCCAGTCAGTATCCCCAGGGTCATTTTGCAAAAAGTCCCCAGTTAGCTGACAAGATCAGGTCATCAACCATGTGGGTTAGTGTACAAAGAGTGGTACAGACAAGAGTAATGCATATAACTCACTAACTGAGCTAGAATGAAAAATAAGGTATTTAGAATGAAACTGTAATTTTTGAAGTGATATCTGTGTTTATAAAAATGTTGATTGAGTAAAGCATACTATTATGAATCGAAACACTAATAATGTCAAGTATTGTATATATTGATTTATGTGGCCACCTGTACATAGTATAAAGTAATATATTGCTAATGGAAAAGTGTTTATGGTGTTTAGACTTGATGCAGACGCCGTGTTCCCTAGCCAGGGGAGAGTGTAGCCCCCCCCCAATTTGGGGGCTTACCTTAAGTGTCTCACAGGGCTCCTTCAATGCCCACTGCCAAGCAGATGTCCTGCTGAGATAGTAAATCCATGGTTATTTGTTGTCATCCTGTTGATTTGTGTGACAGTGCCATGATGTGTCTCCGCACCTGTAGCAGTGTGCATGCAGTAAATGGTCTGGGCTGGGTCCAAGAGCTCAGGACTCGTGACTGGCCAGACACCGTTCTAATTTGCTCCACTCTGTGGTTGATAGTGAAGCAGAGGGGGCTCTAGCTATTACTGTAAATGTTCATTTCTAACCTGCTGTTATATTTGAATTAGAGCGTTTGCTTTAATCTGCCTTCTTGCAGCTTATTCATCCAAATGGGAGCCACCATGTTTGGTCTGGGACTTCCAGGTATTGGACCGGTTGGGACACAGGGGACGTGGAGGGGTCCTTTATTCAAGTGCCTCGTGGGAAGGAAAACTGTAGTTCTTGTACTTTTACAGGTTGGCGCCTAAATTTACTAACCGGAGCACCAGAATTGTGATTGACAGCTGCCCTAGCCAACTGGATTGCTAGAAATCCGGACTAGCTCAAGAACTGTCAGAAAAAAGAGAGCAGTTGCGGTTAGAGCGGAGAGAGTGAGCAGCTTGAGCCACTGAGAGGCTGCTCCAAGGAAGGAGCCTAGGAGAATCGGCAGGGAAAGGCCTGACTTACCTTCCTGCTGTGGTTCTTCAGCTTTGGACTGCCTTACTGCAGTAATTGGACTAATCTGGAAAGTGACTTTCAACTGTGGCAGAAAGCTCCGAGACTCTGAGGAGTGCAGCTTGAATTACTGGACCAAAAAGAAGCTCCCGTGAAGCGTTCGGCCCAAGAGTGGTGTGTGAGAGAGACTGTTTTTGCGAAGTGAGAGGTTTGCTCAATGAATATACTGAAATAGTGAACCAGCCTGAAACTGAACTGTGAGATAGAGAAGTTAATGCTGTTTCTGTTAAATGTGCTGAATGTTTATCATGGGTCGAGGCCTGTTTCTGCCAGTAACCGAATTGACCAGCTGGAGGCATTCAGCAGCAAACAAACTGAACTTTTCCAGATGTGTTTATTCAGCCTTGGGCCTGTGCCAAACTCAGCCCAAGCCCACTTTTTCTGCACCAGAGACTGTTTCTCGGTGAGACACCAGATTGGGGATCCAGCCCCTGTGCAGCAAGAAATCACAGTATTGCGACCACCTGGAGGGAAAGGCCATGAAGCGGAGGTGTGTTGTGTTGGCCCAGCTTCCCTATGCTCTTCAGTGATCTGCAGCAGGTCTTCATATCACCAGATCAATTCCAACCAACTGGTGTTGTGAGTAAACTTTTTACATTTTTTTTATTTTAGTCTTTGGTAACCAGGTAAGGTCCACCACAAGTGCCTGTTTTTAGGGGTGACCTGGGAGCACTGGGCGGTTAAGTGACTTACTCAGAGTCACACAGTATGCAGGTGGAGGTTGTGGGAATCAAACCCAGGCCTGCTGGATGACCAAGCTCATTCACAGCTTGTTACTCTAACCTCTAGGCTATACTGTCAGCCCAAATCTCAGGGTGGCTCTCTGCAACAATTCCTCTAATTACTTTGTGGTACCATCTGGTTGCTTCAGTGTGTTATAGGGTTACATAGGACTGAGCCAACCAGCCCTGGATACAAATAATCAAAGTCTTGTTGTGCATGTTAACTGGCTTTTCTTTCCATCAAGGGCCCCACCAACAGCTGCAACGCCGGCCAGCCAGCATAACATTCTGGGTACCCAGTGTTGTCAGACTGTTTACTTTGGGACTAAAGTGCATGCATGCCTAGTAACCTGAATCAAATCAGTATAGTAATCATTCTTCTAATTCTTCTAGACTCAAGCTCCCATCCTTGTTTCTGTCCCCTTAATAAACCTGATTCGTTGTTTCACATTTAAACTGGCTTATGAGCATATTCTTAGTTGATGTATAGTATTGAGAGTGTATGCTTGCCTTGCTAACCTTATCTTTATAGGGGGGTCCAGGGGATTTGCTGATAGCCAGACCATGGTGGTAAGTGCAAAGGGTGTGTGCATATTATCTAAGCAATAAGGCACAACAGGGTGTGGGTTATTGGGGGATTTACCCACGCCTTGCGTGGTGTGTCACGAGGCACAACTGAGTGACTTAACCACACAAGAAGTGGCTAAATCCCCAAATAACCCACACCCTGGAGTGCCTTATTGCAATTATACAATGGACCCATGTGTAAAATAAATTTTAAATGTGTTTAAGTATGTTTTTTATAAATGCCGTTTCTCAGCCGTGGGTTATTGCAGGATATACCACGGTCATGTGATGTGTTTTGACCAATGAGGTTACAGGATTTTCATACCCCATTGTATAATAATGCTTACTGCTGACTGTGTGTTAACTGCTGTAAAGGGTATTCCCCCTTACAAGGTATAAGGTCACTAGGTGGGTCTGTGGGTGGTTATAGCTTCCCAGAGGGCTATATCAGGGTAGGTAGATACCTCCCCCCCTTATATTACTCTAAATGAAGGCACCAAAATATTGAACCCAGGCCCCTTAACCTGTTAGGAGAAATACAGGCAGGGGTAGTAACCCTAGAGATAGCATCGCCTAGGGGTAACACTCAAATCAAAAATGAGAAATTTATTGTTACTTACATAGAAACATAGAATTTGTTGGCAGAAAAGGACTGGCAGTCCTTTCTAGTCTGCCCTGTTTTCCTTGCCTATTTCTGCACCCTGGACCCTATTTGATCACAGGTGTCCCACCCTCCTCCCTTTCCTCCATCTATTATGCCCATTTTCCTATCCCATGCATGCTTGAAGTTCCCCATTATCTTCGGCTCCACCACCTCTAGGCTGTTCCAGGTGTCCAGAACCCTTTCTGTGAAGAAGTATTTCCTCATATCCCTTTTAACCTCCCCCGCCCAGCTTCACTGCATACCCCTGTGTTTTGGTACTCCTCTTCCTCCTCCTCCTCCTCCTCTGAAAGAAACTCCCTCCTGCACTTTGTTTAACCCTGTGAGGTCCTTATAGATCTCAATCATGTCCCCTCTCACTCTCCTCTACTCCATGGAGTACATGTTGAGCTCCAGCGGTTTCTCCTTATATGGTTTCTCATGCAACCCCCTGCACCATTTTGGTAGCCCTCCTCTGGACCACTTTCACCCTGTCAATGTATATGCGGAGGTGCAGCCTTCAGAACTGAACACTGTTCTCCAGGTAGTGTCTCACTAGAAAGCGATATAGTGGCATCACTGCCTCTAATCCCCTTCTCTGCTAGAAATTCCCCTCCCTATATGCCCCAGCATCTGGCTAGCCTTGCTTACTGTCTTGTCACACTGCCTTACCACCTTGAGATTATCAGATACAATTATCTCAAGCTCCCTGTCTTGCTTGGTACTGTAAGTACCTCACCCCATCTTATACACACCCCCTGGGTTTTTCCATTCCAGTGTATGACTTTGCACTTTTGGGCATTGAAACCCAGGTGCCACACCCTAGATCACTCCTCAAGTTTCTCCAGATCCCTCTACGTTCTCTCCAACCCCTCTTGGGTATTCACCCTGTTGCAGATTTTTGTGTCATCCGCAAAGAGACAAACCTTCTCCTCCAGTTCCTCAACAATGTCGCCTATGAAGACATTGAAGAGGACAGAACTTGGTGCCAATCCTTACGGTACTCCACAGGTCACTCTCCCCCCCCAGTGACCTCTGTTTACCACCATCCACTGCCATCAAATCTTCAGTTTGATACCCAGCTTACCATCTTCTCCCCAACCCCCAGGTTACTAAGTTTCTTAATTAGCCTGCTGTGCGGCACAGCGTCAAAGGCCTTACTAAAGTCCAGATAGGCCACGTCCACTGTCTTCCCCGATCCACCTCCTTAGTCACCCAGTCAAAGAAATCTATGAGATTTGTTTGACATAACCCCCCCCCTCCATGAAAACATGGTGCCGTGATCTTGCAGCCAGTTTGCCTCCAGATACTCTATCTGTTTCTTCTTCTTCAGCAGGGTTTTCTATAATTTCCCCACCATTGATGCGGGACTGACTGGCCTGTAATTGCTAGCCTCCTTCTTGTTGACACTCTTGTGCAGAGGGACCATATCAGTTTTCATCCAGTCCCCTGGCACTACCCCCAGCTCCAGTGAGGTACTGAATAATGTTGCCAGAGGGTCAACTGGCATCATATTCAGTTCTTTTAGTACTCTTGGGTTGATCCCATCTAGCTCCATCGCCTTGCTTTCCTTTGGGCTCACTCTGAAAATGGACTTGTGTCTGCTCCACCTCCCCCACTACCTGCTAATACATGTTGGTCCGTCCCCTCTCCCTCTACTGTAAAGACCGAGCAGAAGTACTCATTTCAAATTTTAGCTTTTTCTTGGTCTTCTGCACAGTTGCCCCTGTTGTTCTCCTGATCCTCACTATTCCTACCTTGCTTTCCTTGTTTCACTCACATACCTGAAGAAAGTCTCAGTCCCTTTGTTGACCTCCTTAGCTACCTTCTCCTCTGTGCCTTTGCTGCCCTAACCCTTCTTCCCGCCTCCCTTTGTTTGTCTAGATAACTTCCCTGTCTCCCTCTATGTGGGTCTTGTTGTATTTCCTAAAAGCTGTTTTTTTCTCCCTTACTGCCTCAGCCTCCTCTTGTGAGAACCATAGTGACCTCTTCCTCCTCCTCCCCTTGCTTATTTCCTTCAAACAGCTTGCCGTTGCCTAAGTTATTCCTTCCTTTATCCTTTTCCATTGTGCCTCCACTCAGCTGTCAAGTAGTTTATTGTTGATCGATTGACAAACCATTACAGCATATACAAATTGAGAGAAACATTAAAAATTCACTAAGATACATATATATATATATACTGTATATCTATATACACACATCTTATTTAAAAATATTCACTAGAATCATTGTCACACAATATTGTATATTTCCAAAAGAGATAGACTGATTAATATTAGCAGTTAGTTTTATAATCCATGCAATAATAATTACATGCTTCTTAAATTAAGTAATTTCTTTCAGTTTGTTTCAATCACCAGGGGCAATCCTATAACAAAGATTCTTTAAGGTAGCTGGCAAACTACAGTGCTGATTGGGACAAAACCTGCCCGGTCACCCCCAAGGGATAGCCAACCACTCCGAGTACCACAAACCTCATTCAGTGGAATATCAGATGAACCGTAGAGGTGCTAGATCATGTATCCAAATGTACCCTCCCAGCTAAAACCTAAGATTACTGCTTTGAGTTACTCCATCTCTGTGCAAGGTAACATGTAATTGTAATATCATCCAAAGAGGGCCAACCTTACCGCAGGTTTAGGCCTAGCACTGAAGGAACCTAACAGGAGTACCCCACAGCGCATGCTGCCCTGTATTCCAGTAGAGGTTCCAATGCCATGCATACTCTGCCAAACTATATTTTAGACCACTAGTATAGGTTGAAAGAACTAGACACCTAATTACACACTGAGGGCCAGATATTCAAAACCCTGCCTCGGGGCAAAGTTAGCACTGCCTGGCAGGCAAACTTTGCTCGGAGCAGAAAGCAAGCAATATTCAAAAGGAATAGCCCGGCGCAAAACCAGCTGAATATAGCAAGCAAAGGAAGCCGGGCAAGCAGGTCCAGGAGTGCAGGGCAAACAATGCGCGGGAATAGGACAGCACTGAATATAGCAAACAAGACAGCACTGAATATAGCACCCAGGCAGGCAGTGCAAACACCCAGTGGAACACAGTACATAGGTGAGTCAGCCTGCCCTGGGACACATGCAATGAAGCACAGCCCAGAACAAGTGCAGAACCCAGGAATTGACATACAGGCATGCAAATGGAAAGCAACTACCAAGACCCATGTGTGAGAACCAAGGAGCAGTACACATGAAGCGAAAGCCCCAGCACCCAAGAATGACACAGGACACAGCAAACTGTAGGAACATGAATGTAATATGCAACAGAAGAATAGCAACGTAACTACACACACAAAGCGAATGCTAAACAAAAACAATAAACAACAAACATAACCAATCCATGAACAACTGGATGGACCAACACTAAAACTAACAAGGCCAACTGTACAAACCCAACAAAAGTGAAAAGCAAACCCCCCCCCCCCAACACAGAACACTACTAAGAGGGCTAGCATGGAAAGGACTACAACTATGATAAGAAAGACTAACAATACAGTGGCATGAGTAACATATGTACATATCTACAATATTTACAGCATGGTAATGAGGGTAAAAGGGAGGTGGACACAAACAGGGGGAACGTAACAGAGGCCAGGGATAAACAGCAGTCCACAAAGGGGAGGGATAGACATCAGAAACGGGGTGAAGTTCATGGCTGACTAAGGGACAGATCTGGCATACGCGCCTCCAGGACAGCTGCCAACCTCCTGGTCTCCGAAACTGGGACTGCCTGCTGTTCAATAATTGTACGTTGCTGCTGGACAATGTGCTGCAGGAGATCCTCCGAGCCCTCCAACTCCTCCGGGTCTGGTCACCCACAGAGACGATCGGAGTGGATCTGCAAGAGGAAGGGGGAGCTGGTGAGGATGGGAGACTGGCTAGGAGGCATACTGCAGCCACATGTGACTATAAAGGGATGGACAGCATGTCCCAACAGCCATGGCCAAGTGGTGGTGAGGGACGCAATGGCAAGCACACCTGGCAGGTGCCTACAGGGCAGGCCTGGTAGACACAGGCCCCATCCCAATACCCTATAGACATGGATATGTCAGGCCCCGACAGCACCATGGCACAGTTGACACCACCCGCTCCAGCACTGCACACAGTGAGACAGTGCAGGCACACAGGTGGTCCCTAGGATGGCAGTGGGTGAGGACCACGCAACAACATGCACATGGGTGACCACACATCGGGACAGGCTGCCCATAAACAGATAGCAATGTACCAGAAAGCAGAGCACAGCAGCAAACAACAGGTGCAGGAGCAGCACACTGCAGGCACACTGGGCGGCCATTGGCCAACCCAAGCCAGGGTGAAACCAACCTGCAGGAGACACATGCCCACAGGGCGCATACACCTGCAGGGGTGCACCGACAGATGCTGCCACACATGGCCCATGGACAACAATGTGTGTGGTGGTCTGCAGCCAGAACACCCACACAGCAGGTGACCAGCTAAACATGGCCAGCACTGAATGTGGACAGCATAGCAATGCCAGCCATGCATGCTGACACTGCCACATACTGCCCCCACCACAGGGCACGGCATCCAGACAGCCACACAACGGCAGCACCATGGGACAGTGTTACACAACACAGCACAATGCCACAACAGCAGTGGCATGAAGCCAATGGTGGCCAAACACCCAGTACAGTCAAAGGCAGCACAGTGAAGGTACAACACAATACAGAGGCACAGCATAAATGAAGAAAGAGATGTACTCACACAACAGGCCCCTGTCCTCGGGGCTACTGTCCTGCGCCTGCTGCTACATGGCCGGCACCCTCGGGCTGCCTCTGGATGTGGCCTGGGACAGATCCTGGCCCCCTCTCTCTGCACTGGGCTGCACAGGCAGCTCTACAGTGGACAGAGGAAACAGCAGTGTTAGCGCAACTCACAGCATGACCTGCGAGTGCCACAGCAAGATATACGCCCACCACCATGACACCATACACACAGAGCAGCCCAGAGGCCATGATAGCATGCAGAAGACACCCACACAGTGGACCCCATGACCCATGGAGCATGCGTCAGGCACACAGGGCATGTAGGCATGTAGGTACAGTGGTGCAACTGTGCCGGATGCATGTGCACAGTGACTAGAGGCACACACAGCTGTGTAGGCTGTCCATTGCCCATGCAACAGCATCCCTGCATCACACTGGTGATGGCTGCATGATGGTCCTGTAGCATGTCCCACCACCCACAATGACCACACCCGCCACATACACACCATGGCATGTGTCAGGGCCATGCATGGCATAACTGCAGTGTCCCCACCCCCCCGGACACAGCATACACCACACATGCACCGCCACCACCGTGTTGGCCACCTGGCAATAGTGGCAGCTATGCCCCCCCGGACTACAGTGCCCCCCCAAGGTGCACATACTGGGTGCCCCACAACCAGCACCACATGTGACCCACCCACCCTGCACACCAGCACACCTGTGCACACACACACACACACACACACACACACAGGCACACGCATGCACACTCAGGCAGACCACGACACACGTGGCAGATGTGAGCATCGTGCACAGGCACTTACCTGCCACTGGCACAGTGCCCTCACTCACCATGTATCTGTACGCCTCCAGCTGGCTCCTCTGGCGGTGATGCAGATCCGTGTACTTGTGACAGCACTCCTCTGCATCCCTCTCGATGCCTATCCACTCCGTCAGCCGCCTGGCAATGGATGCCCACATCTGCTGTCGTGGGAGGTCACCTTTCCTGACCTCCCCAAAGAGCCATCTGTCCTCTGCTGCACAAGCTGCACCAGGTTGGCCAACTCCTCCCCCCCCCAGTGCCTGTCCCTGTGCACCACAGCACATTGCCTCCGCCTCCCTGACATTGCACATGTACCACTGGTACCCTGCTACCTGTTGTACTGCACAGTCTGTGCCACACCCTGGTCCCTCCAGCAAGCAGTGCAGTAGTGCCATGCTATCACATGACGTAGCACAGCGCTACCCAGAAGTGGGCGCGCTGCGCATGCATGACCTCATCACAACCCTGGAGTCACATTGCCATGCATGCGAAGAGCACTGCGCTGTGTGGGCTAGCTTGGCACTATGCCGCACTACACTGGGGTGCTAGCGTGGTGCAAGGGACACACACACATGCATGGAGGTCGTGCTATGCCACAGAGCACTGCACTAGTGGGACAGCGGTGGCGCTGAACACCACATAGCCTGGTGCTAATGTATGCACGGCGCTGAACAGATTGCCCGGCACTATTCAGGTCCATATTCAACCAGCACATGCAAATGAGGGCACTTGTGTATGCAGGGTGCAAACACTGTGATTAGCATATCATTATCTGATCACTAGCATGAATAACAGGCTGGATTGCCCGGCTGGGCTATATAAGGGCAAGCAGTGCTCTACCAGTGTTGTGTTGTTGGGATTGCAGCACTCATCAGATGCTACAGATGAACAGGCACATCGGACAGAGCCATGTCACAGGAAGCAGAGCAGTGAGAGGCAGGTCTGTATAGCAGCTGGAGGCCTGGTGGTATGGCACTGGTGCATCACCAGTCTGCAACTGTACAGGCCAGGGACAGGGCTGCCGAATGCAGGCCCACAGGCCATCATAGTGCTGCATAATGGTGCACAAGGCCATTGGGCCAGCTGTCCAGCTGACTGGTCCATGTGCCAGACCTGTGCACCAGCATCAGCCAGCGACATGCGTGCACCGCCTGCACACTGTGGGTGCCAGTCACTGGGCTAGGAGGGGCACCACCGTGGCCTGCAGGTATGCCTCACAACAGTGTCACACCGACATGGGGTTCATGGACCCGCGTTCAACCGCCAGGACAAGGGACGTGGATGGTCGTAGATCCTCTGATGGTGGTACACAGCCACAGCCCAAGGGTCACAGGATCAGGACTGTGCGGATCCCATTGTGACATCAACAGCACCATGTGGTCTGTGCCTGGTAGCTTGCTATTGTATGCGTACCATCCATAATGTCCACGCCCTGTGTGCAGTGCACATGTCCCCTAGGGGGCTGATGGGGTACGGTGCAATGCCAGGTGGTGAGCATTGGGACACCCCTCGTGCCAGGGAACACATGAATGGTATGGGTGCTGGCGGTGTCCATGTGGGTCCAGTGTGTGCAGTCTGTCCGCGGTGTATGCTGTCAGTCATGCAGTGGCACGGTTGACACAGGGGTGGCCACAATACACAGTGGCTGTGTGCGCTGTACACGCACATGCTAGCCTGTGCTGTCACCCTGCCACTACCAGTTGGGCAGTGCGGGCATTGGGTGTGGCATGCACATACTGTTCCACATGTGCCATGCATCACAGGCCTGCCACAGCTGGTGACATATATCCCTCTACATCTCTCTCATAGGTACCGCAGCATGATCTGAACACATACGGGCACATCACTTCTCCGAGGATGAGCTGAAGATTCTGGTGCATGGTGTCAAAGAGAGGGAGCAGGTGCTGCAGCAGCACAAGTTGACAGATGCGGTGGTGTGCCAGATGTGGGATGAGGTGTCGGCAGGGGTGAATGCTGTCAGCAGTCATGGCAGGATGACTGAGGCAGTGTGCAAGCACTGAAGTGACCTGCTGCACCAGGCCACGGAGGAGGAGACACAGTGGCTCCATGATAGACTGTGGACCAGAGGTGGCCCACAATACATACAACAGCAGCAGGAGGACCCACTCATAGCAGTGATGGCATCTACCCTTCGCCCGGTGGCCGTTGCTGGTGTGCCTTGTTGAGGATGTGAGATGCCACTCACACCACCTAGAACAGGTCGGTATCCACGTGTGTGCACCCTGCATGGATTCACTGCACAGGTGCTGGGTGTTGGTGCTGCCATCGTGCCTGGGGTGCACTGTGGGGGTGCTCTGCTGTGCACACTGTACACATGGGGTGGGTTTGCATGCGAATACTGGCCGGCAAGGCTGCCACCACAGCTGACAGGTCAGGGCATGTGCACTGTGGTGTGGGTGGGTGCATGTGGCCATGGTCTATGTCTGTGGGGCTGCTGTGTGTGGAGTGCATGTCTGTGGTGAGTGGCACGTATCCTATGGTGTGCATTTACTGGCGGTGGTTGAGGCACATTGTGCACATATCGGTCAATGACTCTGCCCTGTCTTCTTCCACAGTGGTGTGTGCAGGGCCTGCAGCATGCCAGGACCAGGTAGGTATGGCTGCCATGGAACCGGAGGCAGAGGAGGAGTAGAACCTGCCATCGACCTCTGGACTAGGTGCCAGTCGTGGACCCTTGGCCACGCACCATGTGTGGCACTCACTTGGACATGGGGTACACCTGCCTAGGAGGGGCCTCCAATGATGATGGGGACCTGTACTACAGTGCAGCCCTGGAGGATGCCCAGGTGGAGGATCTCAGTGGTGGGCAAGTGATCCTGCTGACGGTCACCAGCGACATAGAGTCGGATGTGTGGGGGGGTACCATCCTGCCCGTGGAGGGGCCTGTGGAGGGGGGCACAGGGGTGAGGCAGGGTGCAGTCCACATCACGTGTGCCAGGGGGGTGGACAGCCATGCCAGCATGGGGGTACCTGTCCAGCCGGTGGTTGGCCTTGTGGGGGCCATGTGTGCCCCACTGGACATGCGGTGCCCTTCACGGGTAGGGGGGCAGATCCCACAGGGGTCACAGCTCACCACCAGTGCCCTGCAGCAGCAGGATATTCCACTGGTGCAACAGCGTCCTCACCATGGGGAGCTGCAGGCACCAGCACCAGCTGCCATTGAGGGTGCTTCGGCCATGGAGCCGGACGCCTCGGGGGCCCGCCCTCTGCTCCGGGCTGCCCTCACATCCCAGCAGGAAGCCCAGATGAACCTGCATGGCCTGCAGTGGGAGCTCAGGTATGAGCTCTCACAGATGCAGGAGTTGGTGTCCCTAGGATTTGCACGAGCAGAACAGCGGGCTGAGGCCAGGTTGGGCTGCATGGTTGCCACACTGGACCGTGGCTTTGCTGGGCTCACAGCCGCGGTGGTTGACCTCACCACAGTGCTGCACAGGGTGCATTGAGGGCAGCAGGCTGTGCAAGGGGGTCAGTGCGCCCATGGTACGGGGGCCCACAGGCGGGCCACACGCGGCTGCAGGACTGACACTGGCACAAGCATCACTGCATTGTGCACATCGGCAGGCACCCAGCACCGCCGTGGCATCCAGCCACCCTGTCTGGCTCTGCAGGTCAGCGGGGGCACAGGTGGTCTGCCCTCCCAGCCTCACCGTGGTCCTCCCCTACTGTGTCCTCAGCTCAGAGCACCCCTGGCTTTGTGCCCCACATGCGTGGTGTGCACCATGTGCGTGGTGGTAGCTGCCAGAGATAGGCATGGCTGCCTTGCACATATGCACTGTTGACACTCTCTTGTGCATACTAGCACTCCCACACACCTGCACACACTTGCACTCACGCTGTCACATGCACAGACACACACCATCACTAGCACATTCACACATGCACAGCCATGGTGTCCCTTCCCACACTGCTGCCACACATCAGGCATCGCCCACATCACTGTACCATGGCTGTGTGTCCTCATCATGTGTGTCCTGCACAACCCACCCATCACACTGACGTCACACATGCATTCAGTACCACTGTGTTGTGCACATGCTTTGTTGGTTGTCAGCACTGTTGTGGTTGTCTGTATATAATAAACTGTTTACCATTGTACTGTGTCCTGTTGCTGTGCTGTGTGTACTTACCCTCTGGCCTGTGACAATGTCCTGATGATGGCGGCCCTGTGCTCCAGGGCCCTGTGGGCCATACGAGGATTTCTCCTCTCGAGTTGCTCCACTATCCCCCGACCACTGGCTCTGGATCACTGTCAGCCTGTCTCTCAGGTTCAGGTTCAGGTGCCTGTATCCCATGGTTCATTGCCATGTTGTGCAGCATACAACAGGCTAGAAAGATACGGCATACCTTCTGAGGCCTATACTGTAGGGCACTGCCTGACGTATCTAGGCATGGGAAGCGCATCTTCAGTATGCCAAAAACACCCTCTCTATGATGTTTCTGGTGGTGGTGTGTGCCTCATTGTACATCTCATCAGCCACTGTGGCCAGCCGGGGTACCAGTATCAGCAGCCAGGGTCGCAGGGGATAGGCGCTGTCCCCTGTTGAGAGATGTGCAACCATTAGTGATGTTCTGCTGTCTGCCCATTGCTGTATTGCACCACCTGTGTTGCTATCCCAGGCCCCTTCCTTGCCTTCCCCTGCCTGTCCTCACCCCTGCTGTGGTGTTTGTGTGTGCCTTGTTTGATGCCTGACACAGCCGGGACTGGTGCCAGACGAAGGCATCGTGGGCACTGCCAGGGTACTGCGCATAGATATTGCCGATGCACTCAGTCGCATCGCACACCACCTGGCAATTGATGGAATGGTACCCCTTCCTGTTGACGTACACCTCACTGCCATCACCAGGTGGTGCATGGATGGGGACATGGGCGTAGTCAATGGCACCAAGTACCGCTGGTAGGAGCGCAACTCGATGGAATTGCTGCATGGTTTCTCTGCACTCTGCTGCCATGCTGGGGAATACTATGAACTCACCAGCGTGTGGCAGGAAAGCTTCAAGGAACTGGGTCAGGAGGCGTGAGGTGGCAGACTGCGATACCCCGATAGTGTCTGATACCCCATTGGTCATTGGAACGTCACTGTGGCTAGGAAGCACATCACTGCTGTCACCTTCTCCTCAACTGTCATGGCATGGTTGTGTCTGGTGTTGGGGTGGAGCTACTCATGCAGAAGTTCACAAAGCTGACTCAACATACCCCTGTTCTTCCTGTACCAACCAGTGATGAGCTCATCTGGCAGGGTCTCGAAGGAGACCCAGGGCCGGTACCACCTATTTGCAGCATACCGTCTCCTTGGCCTGCGTTGTGACCTATGTTGACCCTGCTACCTCTCCTCCTCCTCCACTACTGCTGCTGCCATCAGTAGCAGCATCACTGCTGTCGGCACTGCTGCCATTTCCACTTCCTGGTGTGGTCCCTCCCCCTCAGTGGTTTGCCCTGGGTTAAGACCAGCTTTTATAGGCAGTAGCTAGCGCCATGTTACATGTCGTGCTATGTGTCCTAGCATGGCACTATGGCTTTGAGTATCCCATAGCGCATGTATGCTGGTTCCTGCCCCCTCGCTTTGCCCCTTGCATACATTATCCATTTGCCCCGCACTATTGCCATTAGCGTACACTAACTGGTCCTTTGAATATTGCAGCTTTGCGCTGTTCCTGCACTAATGCCACGCTATTGGTTTGCGCGCTGTGCTATGTTTTGAATATCTGGCCCCAAGTCTTTTCACTTCTCACAGGAACTCAGGGTTTGGTTGTGGGCTCCATATCTTAACTCAGCCATGCTTAACTGCTAGAAGTCCTCTGAATCAATATCCCATTGTAAATGGCTTATCGGTCCAGGCCTAGCCCTCCCCGGTTCTCCTGTGCCATCCATCCAAACTCACCACCAACAACCATCATATCCAAAGATTCAGAGCAGATCATCTAAATACAGTAGCATTATAGCAGGAAAATCAAGAACTATCTGACCACAAATAGGCAATAAAGTTCCTTGAAATCAATATAAAATTATAGAACCAATTCTAGTGACTACGAGCCCCAAAATAAGTTCATAATCTTACAGAAAAAAATCAACTCTGCCTTTTGGAAAATTCCTAAGGGCAAATGACCAAGCAAACTTTCCTCTATAGAACTAATAAGTCTAATACCATGTTACATTAATTACCTTCTACCAAGAATCAGCTTTAACTACTTTTTAACACCATACTTACATTTTTTTAAATAGACAATAAATCAGATAGAGTTTTAAACACATGACAAACAAAACATGAATCAAATATCATTGTCCAAGTTTCCAAAGCTGGAAATGGCTTGTATGTCGTATCTAAAGAAGGCTGTTTAAAATGTTCACAGTTTGTACTATTATGGCGCCGTGCAAGAACCACTAAATTTTAAAAGATAAACTGCTGGAGTGAACAACAGCTTAATACACTAATATTTGTTCAAAGACTCCTGTTGTTATTTTTGGAGCTTGTCTTATTGCTAGGGTATATATTTGTGCCTTCACTCCCTCTTCCAGCCACCCCCCTTCAAGGTATTTTTAAGGCAGTCATCCATTTCATTAAAATCTGCCCTCCTGAAATCCAGGACCCTCATCCTAGTGCGCTTCCTCTCTTGCCCAGTCTGTATGCCAAGCCACACTGTACAATGATCACTTGTACCCTGGGGACTACCCACAGTGACATCTGCAATGCTGTCCCTGTTTGTAAGTACCAGATCCAGCACTGCCCCATCCCCTGTGGGTTCTATACCCAGCTTCCTGAGAAATGCCTCCTGTAGGGAGTCAAGGATGGCTCTGCTTTTGTTGTAGCTGTGACTAAAATACTCCAGTCCACATTTGGCAGATTAAAGTCCCCCATAATCAGTACCTCCCTTTTGCTTTCCATTCTGCCAGTGGTCTCCCCAAAACCTTGTCTGACTCCTCCCCCTGTGCTGGTGGTCTGTACACCACCCCAACATGGATAAACGCCCCGAACTCTGTCTCTAAGCCATCAATAGAACCTCCAGCCCTTCCATGTCCACATCGTGTCCTCGTATCTCTGTGGCCTTTAAGCCTTCCCTCACATATAAAATAATCCGCCCCCCCTCCTTTCCTCCCTATCCTTTCTTTCTGAAACATGATGTAACCCAGAATGGCCACATCCCAGCTGTGGTTATCTGTGCACCATGATTCTGTTATGGCCACCAGATCCAGGTCTGCCTCCAGGTCAGGAATTTTATTTCCTAGGCTCCTTGTGTTGGCGCACATGGCACTTCACTCCTTTTGTCCCTCACTGCCCCTTTCTTTCCCTCCCTCCCTTCCCTATTCCATCCTTCCCGCTTCCCTTGTCCCTGGTACTCTTCTCTCCTTTTTCATTCTCCCTATGCCCACCCTCCTTAACTCTTATCTCAAGCTTAGAACCACCTCCCGCCTCACCCTTCTCTACCTCCCCTTTCTCCCTATGCCCCTCTTCCCCTGGATAATTTATTTCTCCTGGTATTTTCCTCTCTGCTGCTCCATTTTTTTTGGGGGGGGATCACTGCTTCCCACTTGTTTTTGTCTGCCTCCCCCCTTGGCTTGCTTAAATACCCATTGAAGTAGCATTTAAGCCTTCTACCCTTGACTGCCTTCCTCTCTTGGATGGATGGAAGCCATCTCCTTTGTACAGGCCTCTGTCCCCCCAGGTATGACCCCAGCCCTCAATATATCTATACCCCTCCTCCCTGCACCATGCCTTCAACCAGTTGTTGAAAACCCTAGTGCGGTATTCCCTAGCCTTCTCCTGGGCATATACAGATAGCACCTCAGTGAAGGGCACTATGTGAGTTACCTGCTTCAGGACCCTCCCCAGCTCCCAAAACCTATCCCGCACCACCCCTGCTATGTCCCTTGCTAAGTCATTAGTCCCCAGATGGACAATGACATCCAGTTCCCCTTCCTCTCCCGCCACCCTAACAATCATAAGGACCCACTCACCATCCTTCTGTGGTGAGGTGCCAGGTAAGCACCTCACCTTCCTCTGTCTCTCCCATCCTATGCCTAAAACTACTCCCCTAACAATGAAGTCCCCTGTCAGAAGTTGTTACCTCTTCTGCTGGGTTCCTCTGCCTTTCACAATGGGGTCTGCCATCTGGAGGACACTCACATCCTCCATGGTCACTACCACAGGTGCCTCCCCTTGGCAGTCCCATCTTGCCATAGCAGTGACAGAGTTGTGTAGTGGCACTAGCTGTGGAATGTGTTCACAACCCACCACCACCACCCTCCCTGAGCCCACCACAGTCCAGCTGACCCTTTTTCTTGGCACTGTCTGGGGCAGTGATGGTGGACTTTGTGGTGCCTGGGTGGGGAAACAGTCCCCCGAGCATAGCCTGGAGTCTAGTGACCTCCACCCTCAGCCCAGATTGGTGCACGCAGGTAGGGCAACACCTCACTCTCTAAAAGGTCTCCCTGAAAGCTGCCATGCTACAGCCACTGCATTGCATCACCACATTATTTGCTATACTACACTCCCTATGAACTGGAAAAGAACTTGTGCCCTTGATAGAGAGTTTCTAGTATTTACTAAGTATGCAGAAACTCTGCGGTCACCATTGCCACTACAGAAGCACTAACGGAAGCAATAAGCAATAATGTTAAAGAAGCAATAACCATCACCTTTCTTTGAGCAGGAAGATCTCACCTGTGGTCACCCAGGTAGCAGTACTACAGAGAGCACATGTAGGGGGTGGTGAAGGGAGCTGAAGATGGGAAGCCTGGAGAGCAGCATGGCCGGCCGATGACTGACTCCAGGCAGACTCCTCTTCTAAGATGCCCCAAGTTATGGCCTTTTAGCTTAGGGGCTGCAACGGAGCATCACTAGGAAGTAGTACCTTAAATACTAAACATGCATCCCTTCCCCCACCAATATATCAACCCCTGGCATTATCCACTCAGTCCACACAACTGCAGTCACTTTCTTACTTACTTCACTGACTGGAGTCGGTGCAGAAGTACAGTGTGTGCTTTGCATTCACAAGCACCCTCACTCTAGCCACAAAGCAAAAGATATTATTGCTTTATTTTTTTTTTAATTTACTGTAGTGTGTGCCCCTTTGACACCCAGCCTACCCTGTCAATCTCCTCTCCCCCAATACTGTCAGCCCACTGTCCCTGGGACTTACCTTCTGACCCTGCAGTGCCTCACAGTGAATCCACTATAGCGGAGCTCCCCAGGCTCCACAAGCCCAGGAGAAGTTTTAGCTTGGGTGCAGGTTGGGAGCCCAGTGAGGGGGTGCAGGGCCTGTGAGGAGAGGTGGCTTCATTCTACAGGTTGGGGGGGATTTTTCATTGTTTCTCCCCTCCTCCAGGTGCCTCATGGGCTAGGACTGCATTGGACATCAGCACACAAGCATGCCGATATCTCCCAGTCAGGGGGCACCTGTTCACCCATCCTAGGTCTGCTTGCACTGACACCTGTGGTCACCCAGGTGGCGGTACTACAATGGATCACACTTACCTTCCTCCCCGGAGGAGGAGGAGAGCATACTCTGGGATGCGCGATCCTCCTCCTCCCCCTGGGTCGCTGGCATCACGAGCAGTAGCACTACTGCTGCGCTGACAGGACGGCTATCGTTGCATTTCTTTAAGGACTCATGAAATAATGGTTGACAATCACATATCAGTGAAATGTTACCATATAGCGGTTTACAGCTCAGTTAAGGACCTGCTCTTGTGAATTTCACTCACCATGAACCTTGGAAACTTGGGCTTGGCAGAAACATATAGTTTATCATGCTAAAAAGAAATTATGTATGAATGAAGATACGTGTTTTTCCAATACCTTATGTCAGGTACCTTTTTTTTTGCATGAAAGAACTTTTCATAACTGATGATGAACTCAAGAAGGTTCATGACTTTGAGGAGCAATGCATAGAAGAATATTTCAGGGAGAAGGAAGATCGGTTCAACTCTTCGAATGATGAAAGGATTCTAGTCACTGCTGAAAGGTGGGTTGTTTAGAACAGGTAGGCTTTTTTACGCTGAGTAGTTTGTGCGCCCAAGTTGAATACCTGCCAATGAGTCCTTGAAGAGTTTCTGCTGACATCACACTGCAGTGGTTCAATTGTCAGCAGAACCCAAAGCATTATTGATTGTCTTAAATCTCTCTCTCAAAGACTTACCTTTTTTTCCTTCAATAATCTATACCTGAAGAATTTTAAAGTTACAAATGTACATTTTGACAAGTTTGAAAGTCTCATTAAATATTTGTTTTGATGTCAGCTGCGAAGCATTCATTACCGAAGCCACACTTTTGAGCCTGGGCCCTGGAGGGAAGGGTATTACAATGATTATTTTTTCATATATCAAAACAGTATGTAATAATTTAAATGTACAGGTTCTGCATTCTAGAGTGATAAATTGGTCTTCATTGGGTACAAAGGCATCAGGACTCCCAGATCTGCAGGGATTCCTATATTTTACAGGGATTTGGAGTAATCTACAGAGAAATTCTTCCCATAGACTTGTATTGGTTACATAGGAAAACAGAGCAATTCGGCTTCCATAGTAAATGGTGTAATTTATATGAAAACACGAAACTCGCACTGGAGTTACGTAGAAAATGACAAATCAATCTGGGAGCACTGAGATGTGAAGGATAACTGAAACCTACATAGGCACAGAGATGAGAGACATTATTATTTTGGGAGACAGGAAGTCTATTTCTAGGTTTGTTAAAAGTAGCTTGTAGGTTTACAGAGGTAACAATCAAGCGAGCCAGATCAGCAAGTGCATTGTAGAGGTGAGCTGCTTAGTTAGCTCCCAGGGAAGGAAGGATGGAGGGCATGGGCTGCTCGGCATTCCTGCTTCCCCTGCACGCAGACCAAGAAGTGGCACAGGTATCAGTTGTGTAAGCAGCAATTAACTACTCTTCCATCCAGAGAACTGGGCAGCTGTGGTGGCCATGATTGATAAGCTGGGGACAGGACAAAAGAGTGGAGAAATACAATAACAAAAAAGAGAGCAGGATCGAGGAACAGTATGGCATCTCAAAGTAGGCTTCATGGAGAGAAGATAAAATTACTTCTCGTGCAGGCATCGGACTCTAGGTAACCCAACCACTAAATCTACTGGATTTAAAAGGATCAAGGTTCAGAGTGCAGTATGTTTCAGGCTTCCCTGCAGTATATAGACAGTAAAACAGAACACAAAGCATTTTTTAAACTTGGATTTTATTGAAAAAAACATTTTGTGGTACATCTCGGTTACATTAGTACATCTTTGTATTCGTCACAGAGTGGGCCTGCGATATAAATCAGTATATCATGCAGCGTCATTACATGCAGTACAGTTTAGAGAGGTGGGGATGTCTATTGTAGAGATAAGGCCATTATTCTCAGGTATGGTGAGGATAATAAATTGACAATTGGACTGTCCAACCCAGGCTGTCTGTTCACTGTGACTGTGTCATGTGGGGCCCTAGGCAACTAGGGCAGCACATCAGTTCTGTGGTTCATGACATAAAGGGGTATACCACCCCGACCGTGACATTTTGACAGCGCATGACACTACAGCGCCACATCGCTGTAGTGTCCGCACTGTAACACGGCACTGTCTGTTGGGGGTCCTACACCCTGCAAATCAGCTCCAACTCAAAGTTGATAATCCTTAGTGGGGGGTGCGAGGGGTGCAGCCCCCTGCGTGGGGTGTTCGGGGGCAAACCGGCAGCCGACTGCAAAATGCGGTCAACCTACCGGTTTCACTGTCTGGTCATTTGACAAAATTTTTGTCGACAACCAGTCATGGATCCACGTAAAGGAGCCATGTGTTCTATCTATTTTGTAGGGTCAGAAGTTTGTTTTGTAAATGAGCTGTAATTTTCTCTAATTGATATATTTGTATAACTATATAGGTGACCGCACCTTTGAGGCAGCTGGTTTGGCCTCTTCCCAGGTCTCCGAGGGAGGCCTCTTCGGTGACGCCTTCAAGAGAGGCCTAAAGGTTCCATGTCATAATAGTGATCGCAAAATAGCGATCGCTATTATGGAAAGTTATATCGCCGAAAACAATTCAGCTATATATCCTTCCAGGCACCTGACATCCAAAAATTAAAAAGTGTTTTTGCCGGGGCTGTGTCCCTGCATCCTCCTCATGGAGGACTTTGCCCCCGCACCCCCCTGAATATAGATTCTCAACTCCAGGGGGTACATGTCGGGGAGGGGTTAAAATCCGCATAACACAAAAAAATTAAGTGCTGCAGCCGCAGGCAGCAGCAAACCTTTCCATGCACCCAGTCCCAAACCCTGTACCTGCTACACCAGAACTAACCACCCACACCACCATGCCACATGGATAGCTCTGCAGCAGCAGGCACACCAGTCCCTCAAAACCCTTTCCCTGTCCCTCCCCTTCCTCTCACTTCCCCCCCCTTCCTGTCGACGTACACTACCCTTGCATTCGTGTAGGGTCGCTACCCTTGCAGGGTAGCCCAGGAGTGTAGTGCCCAATATGGGTCACCATTTTGACGCGGCGCCCATATTCATTTGCTATACTCATGGTATACCGCCTAAAGACCCACCTGTTTAGACAGGTGTTTCATACAATCTAATCTCCACTGGTCTCAGTATTTAATTTATCCTGCCTGCAGAACTTACATTTTTATGTTTTGTGCTTCTTGTTTTATTTTAAGTTGTTTATTTGTATTTCTTGTTCTTGCTGTGTTGTACAGTGCCCAGAGCCTCTTGGATTGGGCACTAAACAAATAAAATTACTAATACTACTACATGTCTTATCACTGGGTGGTTTGTGGGGGGTTTGGTTGAAGCCATAGCCTAGTTATGGCTTTTTTAGCCTCTGTTAACAAAATGCCTGTGATATATACTGTATGTATATATAATATACACACACACAATAGGGGTGAGTGGTAAATGAGTGAGATAAAACAGCGTATCATCCACTGCAGTGTGATATTTTTACCCTCTGCTCTACTGTGATGATATGAGACATTTACACACACAGGTCACAAAAGGTCACTGATATCATCACCCTAGGCAGCTTTCCCCTCAGCATGAAAGAAACACCTGTGCTGTTACCATAGACACAAATGCAGAACTACCTGAGAGGTCTCAATGCTCTACAGCTAACTCAGTGAGCATTAGAAAACACACCTACCCCCAACTTCCAGCTCATTACTGTGATGCTCTCAACTTGATGCAGCCAGAATTCCAAACAGCACAGCTTCACAGAACAGTCTAAACTACTGCCTACAGCTAACTCAACTACCACTGAAACACACTCTCACTTGTTCCTCAAACTCTGATTCTCACCTATTACAATTACTATGACAATTTCAACTTCACTGCAGCCAGAATCCTAAAGAGTACAATTTCACAGAACATTCTACACTTTGCCTGCAGCTAACTTAATTACTACTGAAAAGAGTATCAGCTGTTCTGACACTCTGCCTCTCAGTTCATTACAATTACTGTGATGCTTTAACTTCACTGCAGCCAGACTGCTAAACAATACAGCTTCACAAAAGTATGTTTCTCATTCCTATCTAAAACTAACTCATTTAGCATTGCAAAACATACTCATGTGTCTCTCAGCCCATTCAGAAAAGCTTACACACATAATGAGCAAACACATTAACAGGAACAGAACACAAGACAGCATAACAAAACTTCTGAAACTCTTGGCCCTATTGTATATAACGAATACATGATGGGCAGATCCTGTGCTATGGCAAATATTGTCACTCCTGCATCGTGAGCTTGGATATCTCACTCTGCAGGAGTGACAATATTTGCCATATCTCATGCCCATCATGTGTCCTATATATATATATATATATATATATATATATATGATATGCCACTGCCTGGCTGAGAATATCATTGATATTCTTCCAGTGCAGTTTGACCTTTGACATGACAAATGACATAGCCACAAGTGATGCCAAAGGTCAAACTTCACGAGGGGAGAATATCAATGATATTCTCAGCCTCAGGCCATGGCACATTCTATTTATGCAATGGTGTTTCTTTTTAAGTGTTTTTGTTGGGTTTTTTTCCCCTTTTTTCAGCTTTTTTCAAGATGACTGAGTGGAGAGCAAGCGGTTGAGTTGACTGCTTGTCTCTCTGAGGTCGACATGGTGACATCAATACGTCATCAAGTGCTGAATTGTGTAGCACCAGAGAGCGAGTGGCAGGAGATTTTGGTTACATGGAGCAGGTAGTTGCATTCCCTTCAGCTGAATAGAGCAGCTTGTTGGTGGGTACTGGAGACATTGTGAGCTGGTTGGAGGTAGGCTGGTTGGTGGTCAGGGCTGTGAAGGGAGGGAGGTTATTGGACTGCAGTGCTGTGTCATTTGGAAGGGTGTGAGGGCATTCCATGGCAGAAATTGTCTTGGGACTGTTGCGAAACAGCATTAAACGTTAAACATAATAAAGGTGAACCTCTCAGTGTGAATGGCGGTTTCACACTGAAGAGGTTCAGAGTTGGAGCCAGTGCACGGGTCAACTCAGAGCAATGAAAGTGAGCTGCTCACTCTGCTGGCTCCAACCAGTCCCCACCTATTGTGTGGATAAATTCTGGCATGGGGGACCTACAGTGAGGATACATGCGATACCTTCACTGTAGGTCTGACCACCCTGTAGATATTGAAAATATTTGCCAGAATTTATCCTCACTGATACTTGTATATATATATATATATATATATATATATATATATATATATATATATATAATATATATATATATATATATATATATATATATACATATTTATATATATATATATAAAATATATGTGTGTATGTGTGTATATATATATATGTGTATATATATATATATATATATATATATATATATATATATATATATATGTATATATATATATATATATATATATATAGTGTTTGTGGTTAAGATAGCAATGATAATGTAGAAGGATAAATATAGCTAGTGCAAGGGAATCAAAACTGGGTATTATGTCCTGTAGTTCTGATTCCACAGATTTCCAAAACAAAGTTAGGCTAGCGCAAAACCACACAATGTGGGTGTGAGTGGCAACCTCGCATCCACATTTGCACCAGCAGGAAGAATCGTGTGTGGGGCTGTATTTGGCAGTGATATTGGAGGCATGGAAGTATCTATTGACTATTTTCCATTCATATTGTCTCCATAAATACAAATTAGTTAATTCATGTCGTCTCTGCCAAATCCTAGTCCTTGCTCCATATAAACTGTCAGTACCAAATTTGGCCTTCCATGTGATCCTGATGTTTTCCATTGTAGTTGTGGAGCTGGCAATGAGGGCTTAGTGTCATCTAGAAAAGAAATATGCTGAGGTAGTTTCTGCTGCTACCTGTATTATGAAGGGAAAGATTGTGGGGATGCTCTGTGGTCAACCTGTAGACCTAATTGTTTTTCCAGATGAACTCTAATTTATAAGAATCTAGACTGGTTCTGCTGAGGTGAAATTCACTGTAGTTATCTGTGTAAAATTGGTAGATATGTGTTAGGCCTAATCTCATCCTAGTTTTAAATTTGTGGTCCCATTTAGCTTGGAGAAAAGTTGGATCCAGTGTTGGAACACTGCTCCACTTAGCCTCTATTTTGTTTTCTTTAGAGGTAAGAAAGGAGTACCAGGTGTTAAGAAGAGTCATAGTATGGAAAGGGGGCTGAGGTAGGGATCTAGTACCCGGTGATTGAAAGAGAATAAGTACATCTGAGGGTTGTGGTGTAGTATCTTCTCTTCTTTTTTAAACTTCTTTATTCAAATGGTCATTTCCATAATACAAACAGAGCAGGACAAGTATCACATCATCCTTAACCTCAACTGGTTAAGGACTTAATTTCACAATCATGTATGTGTACCTTCACTGTCAGATACCAAGGACAATAAAGTTAAAACTATGTTATTACCTTTAAGTGTGTATAATGATTCTTTTGCAGTAAAGACATTCAATATAGGCCTACTGCCATATGTCCTGCTGTAAAAGACATTTAAAGCATACAATATGACTTAGCACAAAGGTACTGTCTATGATATGTGCAATATCTTTTTTTAATGTCACCCACTGAGGCGTGGGATGGGGTTGTAGCCAGTGTAGTACATGCTGCATTTGGGCTGCTGTAGCATATTGTGAAAGATTCAGGAGGGCTAATCCCTTTTTTGCTTTGGGAAGAAGGAGTTTCTTGTAAACTATGCAAGGTCTCTTCCCCATGCCACAAAAATTGAGAAATTTATTTATCCCATTTTTAAAATTCCAGGTTGGGGGGGTAATATTGGCAAAGTTTGGAAGTAATATAAATACATGGAGAGGACGTTCATCTGAATGGCTTGTATTCTGTTAAGCAGTGTCAGGGGAAGAGATTTCCATGTCTTTAACTCCTTCTGCATCCTCTCTGTTAATCCAGGGAAATTCTTCCTGTATAGGGTGGAGAGGTCTGCTGGGATATAGACTCCTAAATATTTGATTGTGGGTCTGTGCCAGCGGTATGTATGGTCTGCCTTAAGGGTATTCGAGGAGTGGAGGCCTATTTGTAGCAGCTCTGTTTTTATTTCATTGATTTTATACCAGCCAGAGTTTCCATTATAAGTAAGCGTTGGGTAAGGGCTGGAAGAGAATTTTCTAGATTGGTAATATAAAGGAGGAGATCATCTTCATAGTATGCCACTTTATGTGTGTGTTCTCCTGTTGTATACCTCAGGATCCCTGTGTGTTGTCTAAGAAATCTGGCAAGTGGTTCTGCAGATAATGCAAACAAATAGAGGACCGAGGACAACCTTGACATGTGCCCCTGGAGAGACTGAATCTTGTTGAATGTGATCCATTAACTCTTACTGCTGCCTGCAGTTTGGTATAGAGGCCTTATTGGAGGTTTACAAATTCTGAAAAGGCATGTTTTTGGAGAGTATGGTGGACGAGGGCCCAGGAGACCCTATCAAAGGCCTTCTTGGCATCTAAGATAATGATTAAGAGAGAGCTATGTTTCTTAGAGGCGTGGTCAATTAATGATAGGGTACATTTTATGTTATCAGTGGTTTGTCTATGTCTAATACATCCTGGCTAGTGTTGGTGGATTATTTTGGGGAGTACCTGTAAACACTTTGTAGTCCAGGTTTAACACCATGATTGGCCTGTATGAGTCACATTGTGAAGCTGTTTTTTGTGCCTTCAAGAAAGCCAATGTGCTGGTGTAATGCCATGACTCTGAGCAGGCAGTTGTCTTTTGACTATCCTAGAAGACATGTAATAAAAATGTATGGAGCAATTCTTTAGTGGCTTTATAGAGTTACATCTTATAGCAATCTGGCCCAGGACTTTTCCATTTTTTGCATCTTTAATGGCTGTCAGAAGTTCTGGGGTGGAAATTGGTTGTAAGAGCTGGGTAATATGTCACTCTGTGATAGTGGAGAGATGTAGATCCTGCATGAAGGACTGTATAGTCTCACAGGTGGGGGCCTCCTCATGAGTACAGAGGGAAGTGTAGTACTGTTGTAAAATATGGAGGATATCTGATGTTCGAGTATGGGATCTGCCTGTGTTGAGATCTCTTAATTTGATTATTGTGGCCATCTTGCATTGTCTCCTGAGGCAATACGCTAACATTTTTGCCACACAAAAACCTCCTTCATAATATGTGTGCCATAACCATTGTAAGGCCTGTTCCATTTTATACATAAAAAATTCTGTTGCATCTTATACATAAAAATATTTTGTATCTTAGCTGTGTTTGTTTAATCAATCAATCCAAGTCTTTTTTTAACCAGGCGATCACCATTGAGCAAGCTCATTTTTGAGGTGGACCTGGGTGCAACAAATACAAGATAACAAGAAAGTAGATGATGGTTCCAGTTCACTGGCAAATCAACAACAGGCAACAACAATCGTAAGGGAGTACAGGTTAAATACATCAAAAGAAACAGAGTGAAAAGGTACAAACAGCAACAGAGCAGATGAGTTCAGCAAGTCTTAGTGGGATTAAAGGGGCAAGTAAGGAGGTAACTAGCTGGAACCCCGGGAGAAAAGACAGGGGGGTTGACTAGGGGAGGAGGAAGAAGGGAGGATGAGGAGGGGGAGTAGAGCATATATTAGAGAGAGCAGCGGATAGGGGAGAAGGACCCATGGAAGCAAATTGTAAGATATGACACAATTAGAGGGGAACTAGACGGTGGGGGCAGTGCGTGGGGGAATGTAGGTGCAATACTAGGGAAGGACAGGTGGTAAAAGAAAAGGAGGCATGAAAGGGGGGAGGGGGAGAAAAAGGACCAGGCAGTAGCTGGGAGGCGGAAGAGAATGATCACCCTGCATATGTGCAAATTGCAAAAAATTTAATTTATTCTGTAACTGAGTAAGGTGTTCTTCCCACTGTCTCTTTTCCTTGAGGCATATGCTATTATTTCCCCTCTTAGTACAGTTTTCATCATGTCCCATAATACCTCTGAGGTCACTTTACAAATCTCATTTTCTCTTATTAATCTAGGGATTATGACGGGTAACAGTTTTTGAAATTCGGAGTACAGTAGCGGGGAGGGTAAATCTCCACTGAGTGCATTTTTGCTTTGTGGGTGTGGACAGGCATATCAATAGGGGCATGATCTGAAAGGAGTATAGTGTCAGTATCTGCACTGGTGACCCAGTCGATGTGTTCCCAATTTATGAAAAATAATCCAGTCTTCAATAATGTTTATGTGGGTGAGAACAGAATGTATATTGCCTATCCTTGGGGTAGAAGTGACGCTAAATGTCTATGACACCCATGTCCTTAGTAGTCTTCATAAGTATCTTTGTCCCGTGTTGGAGGGGATATGTTTAGAGTTGGTGGAATCCAGCAAAGGGTTTAAGAGGCAATTATAATCTCCATGGAGATAAGCATTTTTCAGATATATAAATGAAAAAAGAAGGAGGGGTGAGGGGGTAGCTAGGCTGAAGGATGGGGGCTGTGTGATAGAGGAGGATGAGCAAAAGGCTACAGTGCTAAACAACTACTTTTGCTCTATCTTTGCCAGGAAGGCTAGTGGCCCCCTACCTGACAGTGTTATTAAAGCGGCTACAAAATGATCCAGGGAATGGGGAGGCCAGCATTTACTAGAGATAGAGTATGAAAGAGGCTAGCTGCTGTCAAGACCGACAAGGCCTCAGGCCCAGACGGGATCCATCTGAGGGTACTCAAGTAGCTAGCAGATGAATTGGCTGAACCTCTGGCATGCCTTTTCAATAGCTCACTTCAAGTTGGGGTTGTTTCAGGGAATTGGAGGGTTGTGGACATGGTTCCACTTCATAAAGGGAGGGACAGAGTATATGCAGGCAACTACACACCCATTATTCACACCTCTATTGTTGGAAGGGTAATGGAGTCACTAATCAAAGTAGATCTTATGGACTGTCTGGAGGGTAATGGTCTCCAAGGGAGGCAGTATAGCGCAGTGGTTTAAGGCTATGAGCTGCAAATCTGGTGACATCCAGCAGACTAAACCTAGGTTTGAATCCCACAGCTTCCACTTGCATACTGTGTGACCCTGAGCAAGTCACTTAACTTCCCTGTGCTCCCAGGTCACACCTATAAAAATGCTTTCAGCTTAGAGTGCTACTCCTGGTTAAACAAACAACCAAAAAAATATAGTAAACAGTATGGTTTCATGTCAGGGAAGTCATGTCAGACAAACTTAATAGTCTTTTTGATTGGGTTACAAAGGAATTGGATAAAGGCAATGCCACAGATTTGGTATATTTTGACTTCAGCAAGGCTTTTGATTCAGTGCCTCACAGGCACCTGCTGAAGAAACTGGGGAACTGTGGGGTGTCTAGGAATATAGTTAGATAGGTGGAGAATTGGCTAAAAGGGAGATAGCAGCGGGTTGTAGTAAATGATATCAAATCAGAAGAAAGGGAGGAAATAATTCCACTATACAGGGCATTAGTGAGGCTGTACCTCGAATACTATGTCCAGTTCTGGAGGCCCCATCTACAGGGTGGAGGCAGTTCAGAGGAGGGCAACTAAAATGGTGCAGGGACTATATCACAAACCCTACAGGGATAGGCTGAGGGAACTAAATATGTACTCCCTGGAGGAGAGGAGAGAGAGAGGGGGATATAATTGAGATATTTAAGTATCTCACAGGGAAGAATAAAGTACAGGAGAATACCATATTCCAAAGAAAAAGATGTTTAAGGATGAGGGGGCATGAGATGAAACTGGAAAGAGGGAGGTTCAAAGGGAATGTCAGGAAATACTTCTTCGCAGAGAGGGTGAATACAGTGCAGTGCTTCAAACAGGCATGGGATAGGCATAAGGGAGCAATACAGATGAGTAAAAATAGATAGGCCACTGACAGAGCAAAGGCCGATGGCACATTTATAAGGTAGAAAAAGAAATGGGCAGACTAGATGGGCCTTGCAGTCCTTATCTGCCATCAACTTCTATGTTTCTAGGGTGGTGGACAAGTGGAACAGCCTGCCAGTGAAGGTGGTGGGGGCAGAAACAATTGGTTCCACCCATTTAGTGCACCCAGTCATCTGGGCGCCAAGTCGGGATTTTGCCAATCCCTGTTTTTCCGGGGGGCTGTGCACCCCGCACCCCATGTGGGGGCTGCACCCCCGCATCCCCTTATTATTATTATAACTCCGAGGGGGGTGGACCTCGAGGGGCACAAACCAAAAATTGGCACTAATGCCGGTGCTCTAATGGCCGGAAAGGGAAACGATTACAGGTTTTAAACATGCTTGGGATAGGCATAGAGGATTGCTAGTAGTTGGGGGGGGGTTACAACCTAATGCCAACAGTGCATGATAGCGCACAATTGTTAGTGGTAATAGAGCAGACTAACTGGGCCGAAGGCCCTTATCTGCTAACAATGTCTATGTTTCTATGTAAAGGGAGGTCACATGTGGGGTACCATGGGGATCTGTCCTGGGTCCGGTCCTTTTCAACATGTTCATCAGTGACACTGGAGAAACACAAAGCTCTTTGGAAGAGTGGATAGTGCTGAAGCAATTAAAGAGCTGCAGGAGGACCTGCAGAGGCTTGAGAGATGGTCAAAGGTCTGGCAGTTGAATTTCAGTGCTAGAAAGTGCAAGCTATGTCACTAGGTAGGAGGTTTTTAAATTCAGTTTATGCTGCCTTAGAATGGAAAATAAAGGGATGTAGTCCTGTCTACCATGCATGGTCAGGGGGGCAAAGTCATCGAAATAGATCGTCATTGAACAGTAAGTAAACTTGTTTTTGTTGCCGTGCCTTTTTAAGTACTTGCTCTTTGGTGTAATAATTCAAAAACCTGATCAGGACGGAGCGTGCCCGAGCTGTTGGTGAACAAGGCTTAGGGCCCAGGGCCCTGTGAGTTCTTTCAAAGTCTAGGGAGTGATCTGCTTCTAAATTTAATGCTGTATGTAAAAATGCATTCATAAAAAAGCATATACTGTATATCGGGTCCTTCCGAAACCTCGGCGAGTCCATATACCCCAGTACTTTTGCGGTGGACCCTGTTTTCAGCATCTTCCTGCTGATCAGATATCTCCTTTTGGGTCTCTGCTAACTTGAGGAGGGTAGTCCCAGCTCCCCCATGCAGTCTATGTGTGTTTCCACTCTGTACTCAGTCTGTTTTACTCTGGCATCCACATTGTCTATATCTGTTCTCATGGTAGAGAGTGTCTCTCTAAATTCCATACATTCTACACAGAAGGCATTAAGTTCTGAAAGAATAACATCTAATTTTTGCCCTTCTGTTTTTTTGTACTTTTCAACTCTGCTGTTGCGGGAGCTTGAGCTGCAAGAGATACCTCTGATTAGGCCGAATTGGTCATGTCGGCTACCGATCTGTCAGCATCTACCGGTAGGACTTCAAATTTGCTTCTGCCCGACTTCATTGGAGATATATATTGCCTCCTTATATCATTTGTACTGATGGTCAACTGAAAAAAGTTATGTTTTTGAGGCTTTTTTCATGGTTGGGTAGAGCTCCTTTACCGGGCAACCATTGCCTGGATGATATCACCGGAAGTCAACACAAAATATTTTTATGTCATTAGTAAAAAGTTTAGGTGCTATGTCTTGGACTAATAAACCATTCTTCTGAAGATGTGAGGGGCATGTGAAACTTACAAAACACTCAGAGACCAGGACAAGAGTACTGTGTAATGTGGAGCAAAACAGTGGAAAGAAGGGTGTTATTAGTAAGCAATAGACCAGTCAAGGGTAAGTGTTAAAACTTTTTAATGCATGGTCATGTGACATGTTACAGCCAATAGTGTTAATGAATTTTCCAATTCTATTTTATAATTTTCCATGCATTGTTGGTATTGGACAATATATTCCTAAGATGTGGGGGTAGACCCTAACAAGATGGCATTGTAGCCGAATAGTAATAGTCATTTAAGTCTAGGAAAAATAGAGGAAGGTGTCACTAAATGGCACCAGAGGGGGGCAGTCTGTTTCCCTAAGGTACACCAAGACAATCTGCTTATGCTTTTTTTTTAATTTATTTTTCCCTACCTTTGGCACAGCTCCTGCCCTTGACCAGTCAGTCACTATTGCCCTTGCTGGTGACCACTAAATTCCCTGATTTGTCCATTAGTCCCTCTACAGCCAAATCCCTGGCATCCTGGCAGAGAATCCATGATTTTACCCCACCCCCCGAGTGTGGCCCAGACCAGTCCTGGCTCTGGTCAAGGAGAGACATCCATACTGTACCAGAGGTCAGGGGGAGAGGTAGACGGTGTCACAGCCAGTGGTGGGGGCAAGCCATCACTGAGTACTGGTGTTTTCCCCACCCCTTTTCTTTACTCTCACCACCCAGAATGCAGATGTGTCACATCCCCAACAGCGCTGGCCTAGTGAGGAGGGACCAGTATCACTTGGTCACCTTTAGTGTTGAGGCCACTTTGTCACCCCCAAGAAATGCTACTGTGAATGCAGATCACCCACCTGGAGCCTGATTTAACCCCTTTCTTGAAAGTCAGACACATCCAGCTTGTGTGGAATGCTGCAGCTCATTTCTTCACTCTGGCACTCTGCATTCAAGGCTTTTGGCTATGTGTTTACAGAAATCACACAAATCAGAAAGTATCTGCCCTCTTGTATCATTTATACATTCTATATACCGTCCTTCGTCTTTCTGATCAGCATGTAAATTATAGTATTTTATCTCTTTTCACTCATTATGTCAGTAAAACGACTTCAAATCTATATGTGAGTCAGATGAAGTCTCAAGTAGTGGCCTGCCAAACAGAATGTACAAATACCAGTTA
The DNA here is from genome assembly GCA_016271365.2 of Neoceratodus forsteri. NCBI lineage: Eukaryota > Metazoa > Chordata > Ceratodontiformes > Ceratodontidae > Neoceratodus > Neoceratodus forsteri. The sequence continues at coordinate 1,475,300,563 of CM057453.1, read as the reverse complement.
AATGGTTAAAACATTTCATAGTCAGTTAAGACTTTTCAATACATGTGTGTTTACAGTAGATAAATAGATAGATAGATAGATAGATAGATAGATAGATAGATAGATAGATAAAATTGTATTCATGTTAATTCAAAGAACACAACATCAACATGGTAAAAATTAATTCCAATTGCGCAAGAAAGGGCTCATTTACAATGAGTACCATAAATAGCGTGACCTCAGTTACAGTAAACCACACAATTAATATATATACATATCTGTCAACACAGTACAATAACTTACACACAGTTATCACATAGCAGAGAACAATAACAAGTAAAGACAAGGCTACAAAAAGGACACAACAATGTCACAATGTCTAACACATGCAACTACAGTTATTAAGCCATGACTGGATCCATAGTCATGAATATGTTTTTGCTAATGCAAAATCTGGACAGCAAATTGCAGGTCTCAGGCTGCCACTCAATACCCAATTCTTTATTTTACCAATTTATATTTTGTTAAAACTACTCCTTAAATACATTGGGATAGAGTTCCATATACTTGGGCCTCTATAACTAAAGGATGCCCTTCCTATATTGGTCTTCCTTAGGTTACAATGAAATTCAACCCCCCAAGATGATCTTAGATTTAATATACCTTTTTTATCGGCACAGATTCCACTAAATAATTTGGTACCTTCCTCTTAAATACTCTAAACATAAACTCCATGGTATGTATTTTTCTATGTCCCCCTAAGCTAGGCCAATTTAGTTCCCTATTCATCAAACAATGATGCAGTCTCCATTTGGCATTTAATGCAAACCTAGCAAACCTATTACATAATGGCCCAGATATTCAAAAGGGTTTCGCATGGCGCAGCGGTGTTGCGCCATGCACAACTCACTGATGCGCCCAGGTGCGATATTTAAAAGGGAAAAGTGCGCCATACAAATCCCGATGCGCCGGGGTGCATCAGTAATGTATGCAGGTGGGGGGGCGTGCCCATGCATAACCTGCACAGTCCAATATTCAGCCCGGGCCATGCAGAGTTTTGCAGGCGCAACCCCTACCTGCGCCTGCACACAGTTACGCCTAAAAAAAAAGGAACAAGTCGAGGGCCACCCACAGGTGAGCTGCCGCATTGCAGGGCACAACACAGCAGCTGCCACCTGTGGGTGACCATCACCTGTTCCCGCCGCACCTGGCGGCGCCCCATGCCCCAATCGTGGGCATCAGACATCCCAAAGTCCAATATCCCTGGTGGTCCAGTGGACGCGATTAGCCAGATCGCAGGCATCACTGTATCCCCCAAAGTCAATATCCCTGGTGGTGCAGTGGACCGCAATTAGCCCGATCACGGGCATCACTGTATCCCCAAAGTCCAATATCCCTGGTGGTCCAGTGGACCACATGAACCCGATCATGGGCGGCATTCCCTCACCCCAAGTCCGATGTCCCTGGTGATCTAGTGGACCCCACCTCACCCGCCCACTGAGCCCCACCACCCGCTCCTCCGTCAGCGGTGACGGCAGCACCACCTGCCTGCCGCCCGCCGCCTCGCCGACTGACAGCTCGGTAGGGCTGCCGCCCGGTGGTTCAGGCATGGGCCAATGGGCGAGCAACTCACTACCGTACTAGGCAGTCAGATATGTGAATGAATTCATTCACATATCTGAACTATATCTGATATAGACTACTGCACCATTGGCTCTTGCTCTGAACAATGGGCGTCAGTATGAGCTGTCAGTGGGCGGGCGGCGAAGCGCTGGCGGGTGAGCTACGCTACGGCTGACCAGAAAGCCGCGGTAGGTGGCCAGCGTGAAATCCGAAATACAGAAATCAGACAAAGGCTGAAATACCGCGATAAACTCGTTGATACTGGACCAGGATGATCGGACTTTGAGACGAATGATGCCCGTGATCCGGCTAATAAGATCACTGGACCACCCAGAATATAAAACGTTCTTTGTTCATATGGGACATCCCGCGATCGGGCTGCAGGGGCGTCGGTCCTGACGGCTGTTGCCTGGCAGGCGCCAGGCACAAGTCGTCGGGGATCAGCGTCCCTGCATGCTAATGGCATGCAAATGGGAACGTAATCAGATGCAAATGGCTCCTCCGTGTGCCTTGCATAAATTATGGCCCCATTTGCATGTCTCCCTTTGAATATCGCAGGTGCTGTGCATGGCTCAATGGCACTTGTGCCACCCCATCTCAATACTCCACTCTGACCACTTGTGCTGGCGCAGTGCCACTGCGCCATGTACAGTGGGGGTGTCCAGGGTGCGATATTCAAAGCAGTTGTGCCATAGCGCAACTCCATTGAATATCGCCCTGGCCACACCCCTGCGCAACAAATTTGAGCTGCGCACAGGCTTGCGCCACAGCCTGGCGCAGTTTGAATATCTGGGCCAATATGTCTAACTTATGTAAAATAGATTCCGTGGCACTACTATATACTATATCACCATAATGAATAATAGGCAATATGGCAGTTTCAGTAATCCTACGTCTCACCTCTAGGAGTAAATCCTTTTTTACTCGGTGGAAAGCTCCAAGTTTTTTATGCAACCCACCCACTAACTGATTTACATGCTCATGCCACTTCAACTCCTCATCAATCCATAGTCCTAAGTATTTGTATACTGGCACTAATTCAAGCTTATCTCCTGCATAGGTGACAATTTTCATGTCTCCACTCCCAGACTGTTTGTCTTGTCCTCCAAAGATCATCAATTTAGATTTTTTGCATTTAAAACCAACTTGTGGTGATACAGGAAGTCCTGCAGTACATTAAATTACATCTGCAGGGCCCCCTGTATCTGTCCCACAGACTTTCCCACACTATAAAGAAGAGTATTATCTGCACAGAGATGATAACTAGTGGCAGGAAGGGGAAGAAGCACTGTGGGTCAATTTGGAGGCAAGCGATGGCACCACAATCTGCACAGGGGTTGTATACAGACCCCCCTCTCAGGGGGAGGAAATGGACAAGGAAATGATAGAAAGTATACTTAGAATGGCAGATAAAGGGGAGATATTGCTGATGGGTGATCCGAATATGCCAGATGTTAACTGGAGTGCAGTTGCAGCAGCCACTTCTAAGAGTGGGGTTATCTAGATGCCCTACGGGGCATGCCTTGAGACAACTAGTATTGGAGCCCACTCGAGAGAGGAGCAATCTTAGATCTGGTTCTCTCAAATGGAGATGAAGAGAGGATCACAGATGTAGAAGTGGGTAGCCATCTGGGAACTAGCGACCATCGAACAGTATGGTTCACAATAAACACAGCAATAGAGTCAAGCCATACAAAGACAAAGGTACTGGATTTTAGGAGGGCTGACTTTGCCAAAATGGGTGAGTGCCTAAGGAATGCACTAGCAAATGGGCAGGAAGGAGGGGTGGAAGAACAATGGGGAATAATAAAAACTGCCATCACAGAGGTAACAAGCCTTTGTGTAAAGCAAATAAACAAAAGGAAACGAGGTAAGAAACCACTATGGTTCTCAAAGGAAGTGGCAGTGAAGGTTCAAGAGAAAAAGAAAGCGTTCAGGAAGTACAAGGAATCGCAGAAGGAACAGGACAGAGAACTGTATCAGTTAAAGCAAAAGGAAGCTGGAAAGGCAGTCAGAACAGCAAAGGCCCAAACCGAGGAAAAGATAGCCAAATCAGTTAAGAAGGGGGAATAAAACCTTTTATAGGTACATCAGGGAGCGAAGGAAGACCAAGGGAGGGATAGTGAGGCTTAATAAAGGGGACGGAAGGTGGGCAGAGGGTGACTGTGAAAAGGCAGAGATACTAAACAAATATTTTTGCTCAGTATTTACAAAGGAAGAGGGGGAGGTACCTAAAACAAGCAGTAGAAACACTCTGGATACAGAAGTTGATACCAGCCCATTTACAGAAGAAAGGGTTCTGAAAGAGCTCTTAAAACTGAAGGTGAACAAAGCAATGGGGCCTGATGGGATTCATCCCAGAATTCTAAAAGAACTAAGGGTAGAACTAGTGACACCACTGACTACCCTCTTTAACAAATCATGGGAGGATGGGGTGGTACCTGAGGACTGGAGGAGGGCAGATGTGATTCCCCTTCACAAAAGTGGGAGCAAGGCAGAAGCAGGAAACTACAGACCTGTTAGTTTAACCTCAGTGGTAGGGAAAATGATGGAATCACTTCTGAAGGAAAGAATTGTTGAGTATCTAGAGGTCAGAGGGGCACAGGACCCAAGGCAGCATGGATTCACAGCAGGAAGGTCATGCCAGATGAATCTGATAGATTTCTTTGACTGGGTGACCAAGTAGTTGATCAGGAGGGGCTGTGGACATGGCCTACTTAGATTTTAGCAAGGCATTTGACACAGTCCACACAAAGATTAATATACAAGTTAGCCAGCCTGGAGTGGGTCCCAAGATGACAGCCTGGGTAAAGAATTGGCTGGAGAATAGGACACAGAGAGTAATAGTAAATGGAGTCCACTCTGAAAAAGAGGGGTTAGTAGTGGGGTACATGAGGTTCAGTATTAGGACCGGTCCTCTTCAATGTCTTTATAAGCGACATTGCAGAGGACTGGAAGAAAAGTATGTCTCTTTGCAGATGACACAAAGATCTGCAACAGAGTTGATGCACAAGGTGGGGTGGAAAGGATGAGAAGGGACTTGGCAAGGTTAGAGGAATGGCCAAATGTATGGCAGCTTAGATTCAATGCTAAGAAGTGCAGGTAATGCACCTGGGAAACAAAAACCAGGGAAGAGTACACACAATGGGGGTGAGATACTAACAACAACAAAATGGAAAGGGACCTGGGGTAGTCATATCAGATGACCTAAAGGTGGGCAAGCAATGTGAGAGGGCAGCAAGGAGGGCTGGGGAATACTGGGATGCATAGGGAGAGGCATCACCAGTAGAAAACAGAAGTTATTATCCTCTGTACAGACAGCTGGTGAGACCACATCTGAAGTACTGCATGCAGTTCTGGAGACCCAATCTCCCGCAAAGACATAGACAGGATGGAAGCTGTCCAGAGGAGGGCAACTAAAATGGTGCAGGGTCTGCACGGAAGACAATGAAGAGAGACTTAAGGAGCTTAATATGTATAGCCTCGAGGAAAGGAGGGAGGGGGGTCATGATAGAAACTTTCAAGTACCTCAAGGGAATCAACAAAGTCCAAGAGGGTAGCATCTTTCAAAAAAAGAGGTGTGCAAGAACAAGGGCAGCAATTTGAAGATAGAAGAGGCGGCTCAGAGGTAATTTAAGGAAGTATTTTTCACAGAGAGGGTTGTGGAGCGTATGGAGCGGCCTTCCAGAGGAGGTTGTGGAGTCAAAACAGTGGTGGAATTCAAGCATGCATGGGACAGTCATAAGGCAATTCTAGGGGGTGGGGGTAGGAAGAAGTAGGCTGCTGGTTAACTAGGACCTGCAACTTATCCATCAGGTAGGGAAATGGGCAGACTGGGTGGGCCAAGCAGTCCTTATCTGCCGTCAAATTCTATGTTTCTATTGACACTCTATACGAAGGGCATTCATGTAAACATTGAACAGCAGGGGACCTAATATCGATCCCTGAGGAACCCCAATATTAGTCTGCAGTCCATCAGAAATATACCCCCCCCCCATGACACCAACGGAAATCTGTCTTGTAAATAGCTTTGAATCCACCCCACCACTGACTCGGAGAACCCCATGGATACCAATTCATTCATTAATATTCTGTGATCAAGCGTATCAAACGCTTTTGTCAAAATCGACAAAAACTGCCCCTACCATTAACTTCTCATCTAATGACTCTTGTATGTCTCCCAGCACTTTTAACAATGCTGTTATTGTACTATGTCCCCTTCTAAATCCTGATTGATGTGGGGACATCAGCTCACTACTTTCCAGATATGTAACCAACTGCCCATCCCCCACCACCACCACCGCCACCAGTTTCTCAAATACTTTAGAGACTATGGGCAATAGTGATATCAGTCGATAATTATTAATTTCTGTTTTATCCCCAGATTTAAATATGGGTGTAACCTTCGCTTTTTTCCATTCTAAGGGGAAAGTGCCTGTCTCAAGAAATAAATTAAAAAGATAGGTCGGGGTCTCACTAAAATGGGAGCTGCGTATTTCAGCAGAGCTGTTGGTATTCCATCCAGTCCCATTGCTTTACTAGTGTTCAGTTTAAGTAATGCCTCACATACTGCCATCTCTTCTGTTTTCTGAAACTTAAACTCCTTATGTATTTTCTTATTTTTTCCTAACACCTGTTGGTTTATGGGGAACTCGTCCTGCCGAATAATTGGGGGCCTAATCACTGACATACTGGCTTCCCTACCCATATGAACAAAAAATGAATTAAAGAAGTTTACTACTTCCTGACCCACTGCAACTTCCTGCTCATCTGTTTTAAAAAAAATGAGGAAGCACAGTTTTATCCACTGTGTTTAGGCTTCGAATTAGTCCCCAAAAGTCTTTGAGTTTATTATTAATTGTTTCAGAGAACTTTGTTTTATATTTTTGTTTTGCCAATTTTATTTCCTTCGTGTATTTATTTCGGGCCTGTCTATATTTCGCCCAATCCCTTGCAGAGTTACTCTTTTTTGCACTTTTTCAACACTTGTCTCTCAGATGTCTAGTTATAAACAGTTCCCTTCTATACCAGGGTGCCTTTCCTATTTTCACTCTTCTCTTTTTCAGGGGTACATGCCTATTTACTATCAACCCAAATTCTTCATGAATATACGCCCATGCCTTATTTACCGTGGTTATCAATAGGAACCTGGCCCAATTTATATTTTCCATCTCATCCATAAAATCCAGATAATCAAAACACTTCCATGACCTATACTCCACAAAATTAGATCCTTTTATTTTTTTTTTTACATTGTTTTTTACACATATAATGCCTTGATGGTTGCTAAAAGCTTCAGCTATTTTCCCTGCAATACTGTGGCTAGCTGGATTAGTAGTGAGAATCAGATCCAAGATCTACACTTTTACAGTGTTTTACAGTAAACCAAACACACTGGAATGTATCTGCATTCTATTATTTATGCAGCCTACTATTTGTTAGTCTTTCTGATCAGCATTTAAATTACTTATCTACTAATTACAATGTAACTACACTTTACTGCATTGTAACTGCAATGTAGTTGCATGCAACAAACTTGTAACTACAGGGTAATTACTCTGTTGCATGTAGTTAATGATTAGTTACACTGAAACTGACACTTAAAGTGTAACCACTTATGGTTGCACTTTAAGTGTCAGTTAACTACAGTGTCGTCATCATTATCCCATTCACTACAACAGTAACAAGACTACATGATTAAGATGTCCCAGGAAAGCTTTTCTTTACACCCTGATACTCTGCATTTGAGGATTTAGATTGTGTGTGTGTGTATGTTTATAGAAACCACACAACTGGAAAATATCTGCCCTCTTGCATTACTTATGAATTCTGTCTATTGTTTTTCTTCTTTCTGCATAGAAACATAGGAGTTGACAGCAGATAAGGACCTCAAGGCTCATCCAGTCTGGCCATTTTTTCTACCTTATGAATGTGCCATAGGCCTTTACTCTGTCAATGGCCTATCTATTAGTACTCATCTGTATTGCTCCCTTATGCCTATCCCATGCCTGTTTGAAGCCCTGCACTATATTCATATCCACCACTTCCTGAGGTAGGCCATTCCATGCATCCACCACCCTTTCTGTGAAAAAGAACTTCCTCCACATTACCCCTTAATCGGCCTCCTCTAATCTCATGCTGTGTCCTCTTGTCCTGCTATTTTTCTTATACTGAAACATGTTAGACTCTTTCACCTTGTTAATGTCCTTAAGGTGTTTGAATGTTTCAATCATATCACCTCTCTCCCTCCTTTGCTCTAGGGTATACATATTGAGCTCTGTTAATCTGTCCTCATATGTTTTCTGATGCAGTCCCTGCACCATTTTGGTTGCCCTTCTCTGGACTGCCTCCATTTTGTTAATGTCCTTGTGCAGGTTCAGCCTCCAGTACTGCATGCAGTACTCCAGATGGGGCCTAACCAGTGTCTTGTAAAGAGGGATTATTACCTCCCTCTTATGACTTGTGATACCGCTACTAATACACCCCAACATCCCCCTAGCCTTACCTACTGCTTTGGTGGTCTGCTTAGATGACTTCAGGTCATCTGTGATGATGATGCCCAAGTCTCTTTCTTCCCTCGTGATTGCCAGCAACTCCCCCCCCAACCTATAGGTGGCTTCAGGGTTTCTCTTCCCTATGTGCATGATCTTGCACTTCTTTGCGTTAAACCCCAGCTACCACTCTTTCGACCATTTTGACAGTTTATCCAGATCTCTTTTCATTCTGGATCATCTACTCTGTTGCAGATCTTGGTGTCCTCTGCAAATAGACAAACCTTACCCTCCAGTCCATCTGCAATGTCACTGATGAAGATATTGAAGAGGACTGGCCCCAGGACTGATCCCTGAGCTACCCCACTTGTGACTTGCATCTCTTCTGACCATATACTGTTTACCACCACTCTCTGTTTTCTGCCCCCCAACCAGTTTGCCACCCAGTTGACCAACTTCTGACCCAACCTGAGCCTACCCAGCTTATTAATCAATCTTCTATGTGGAACAGTATCGAAAGCTTTACCGAAGTCAAGGTAGGCGACATCAACTGCACCCCCTTGGTCCACCACTCTGGTTATCCAGTCAAAGAAATCTATGAGATTAGTTTGACAGGACCTTCTTTTTGTAAACCCATGCTGTCTTGGATCATGTGCCCCTATGAATTCTGGGTGTTGCACTATCCTTTCCTTAAGGAGCGCCTCCATAATCTTGCCCACTACTGAGGTAAGACTGACTGGTCTGTAGTTCCCTTCCTCCTCCCTGCTGCCACTCTTGTGGAGCAGGCTCACATGAGCCCTTCTCCAGTATTCTGGGTCCTTTCCTGTGCTCAGAGACTCACTAAACAGTTCTGATAATGGCTCTGCTATTTCCACCCTTAGCTCCTTTAGTACCCTGGGATGTATGCCATCTGGTCCCATTGCCTTGTCCACCCTGAGCATAGCGAGCTCTTATAGGACCTTTTCTTTTGTGAAGGGACTTGTGCACACCTCCTTCACCCCTGTGTCTATGGTGCTGAGCTTTGGGCCCTGCCCTACCTTCTCCTCAGTAAATACTGAGCAGAAGTGTCTATTTAGGATAGATGCTTTTCCTTTGTCCTCCTCCACACATTCCCCCTTATCCCCTTTGATCTTAGCAATACCCCCTCTGGACTTTATGGACTTTCTCCTTTCACTAATGAATCTATAGAAAGTCTTGTCCCCATTTTTACTGTTCGTGCTAGTGTTTCCTCGGTTTGGGCCTTTGCCTGCCTTACTGCCTTCCCTGCTTCCCTTAGGGAAGTTTGGTATGCCTCCCTGTCTTTGTTCCACTGCATTCCCTTATATTTCCTGAAGGCCAGCCTTTTGGCTCTGGTCTTTTCTGCTACTGTTTTTGAGAACCAAAGTGGTTTCCTATTTCTTTTGTTCTTGCTTTTCTCCCTAACACAATGGGATATTGCTTCAAGTATTGCATCCTTAATGCTTGCCCACTTTGCCTGTACCCTCTCACCTGTATTTCTTCTTGCCAGGGCTAGCTTAACTCTGTTGGCCATCTTATCAAAGTCAGCTCCTCTGAAGTCCCATATTTTTGCCTTGGAATGGGATGATTTAATTCTAGTGGCCAAATTGAACCATACCATGTGATGGTCACTGGCCCCCAGGTGACCTTCAACCTGGAGATCTGTGATCCTTTCCCCATTAGTCTGTACTATGTAACACCCCCTACAAATGGGGGTTCCCAAAAAGTCTTCCTTGAGCTTGCCTAAATGCTCACTGCCAGACTGGTGTCCTGCGTTTTAGCAGTTTAAATGTGATTACCAGAGCCTGTATAGCCTCTATGTACTAACTCTTTAAGAGCTGCCTGATTGCAGCTTAAGTAACCTGAGAGGGAGCTCTGTTGAATGATGTAACTATTTACTGAAAATCATTTAGAGTGATAATGATAATGTAGTTTGTCTAACCTGCTTTCTTTGTAGCAAGGACTGTTTTGTTTGTCTCCACTATCTTGGTCCTGGACTGCAAATGGGACCAAACAGTACTGGTGGGGCCTAAAATGTAGCCGGACTACAGGAGCTGTCTGAATTCAAAATCTGTAGGAACTTTAGTTTGGAGCTTTTTGTGCCTTTTTTGCAACTGAAGGGGGAGCTCTTGCTTTGACTGACAGCCAAATCAGCCAACCAAATCTTTTGGATCTTGGGGAGGTTCGGGGCTGCTTGCAGTTTTCAGTTAGTTCTGAGCTGGGAAGTGAAATGAGAGGAGCTAAAGTGATTCTGAGCAGCAATCCTGAGTGGATTCTGATGGGAGAACTGTGAAAAGGCTGAGTTTTTTGCTTACATGTCTGCCTGCTGCTCCTGAGAGAGAGAGAGAGAGAGAGAGAGAGAGAGAGAGAGAGGAAGAGAATTATTGTGGACTAAATCCAAGTTTGTGTGACTAAAGTAAGCTACTGAAGTGGGCCAGGCTCAACCTGAAGAAGTCTGAATATTTTGCTGAATGTGATCGGCCTGTCAGGAGTTCCAGCTATCCCTAAGCTCCCAGTGTGTGCAGAAACTTTGCGATTGTGACCGGGGAGCGCTTTGCCTGGTATAGTAGAATTTCCGTACATGTACATGTGCTATGAGCTGCTAGTGGGTTGTGAGTTAGTTCCCCACTGTGTGAACTGTGTTCCACTTGCTGGAAGCTGTATCCAGCCCAAAACGGACTGCATCCAAATTTGTCTGCATGAGGTCTGGGCCTTGCCAGACTGGCCCAGCCAGACTACCCACTGCATAGAGAGGCCATCGACGAGACACCTGCCTGGGGATCAGCTCCCTGCTCCACGCTTGTACAGGAATGAAGCCTCTGCGACTCGTGTGGGCCCTGCTTCTCCTGGCATTCCAGATCAACCACCTGCAGTCTCAATTTTCGTCCAGCCTGTGTCCAGTCTTGGGTATTGTGAGTAAATACCAGGGTAGCTCCCTGCAACAACAGCTTAATCTGAGTGTGTTATCTGATTGTCTTGTTGTTCCGTTTCCTTTATGAACTGAGCCCTCTGGTTCCGGATTATAACTATTGTGTACTGTGCATGTCGTATTTTCTGTCACAGGACCCCAGCCAGCTGCAACAGTGGGCAACGGTCCTGGCTAGCCCATCTCTTCTCCACCTGGGTACTCAGAGGTGGACTGTGTGGGGGGACTCAAAGCGCATGGATAACTGCTTGATTGATATAACCTTTAAGCTAATTAACCTGATTTGGCCCCTCCCTTGTTCAAGTCCCCTGAATAAATCAGATCTAACTTTTTCTGCATGCAATCTGACTGTGGTTCCAGTTTGTTCTCAAAGTACTGTACTGTTGCTATTTGCTGTGCATAACCTTGTTTTACATGGGGTCCCCAGGGTTGAGCCACAGGAACCAGCCCTGGTGGTAAGTGCAAACAGTGTGGGTACTTGTGTGGTGTACCATGGGTATTGTGAAACTGATTATTGTACAGTGTTCAGGCCACTACAGGGGAAAGAGGGGGGTTACAGTGTCAAGGAGAGATGTGCCCAGGTTAGCTTGAACACTACCAACCCTGAACTCTGGGTGGAGGCACCCGTTTCAGAACTCAGGACCCTTAAGCTGCTACTAGCCAAGCAGGCAGGGGTAGTAGCCCTTGGGATAGTGCCACCTAGGGGTTACAACTAGATCTAGGATAGCCCTGTCTCTTGTGGGTTGTTGTACCAGTTGTTTGAGGCCCTCCCCATGCAGGGAATCCACTATGTGTCTAGTTCTGGCAGATGTTCCTGCTGGTATTGACCAATCTGTATCTGGCATGTTGGAGTCTTCCATTATCAGAATCTCCCCTATAGCTGTCATATTTTGTATGTCTTCTAACAGTAATGTGTCTATGTCCTCCCCCGGACTGGAGGGCTGTAGACAACCCCAGTTCGTATGGTTGTCCTATTTCCTGTTTCCAGGGTGACCCACAGTTCTTCTGGCTCCTTTTGGGTATTCTGAATTTCTGTAGCTTTGATATTTTCATTTACGTAAGGGGATACCCCCCCCCCCTTTTTGCACCTCAGTCTCTTCTGAACAGTACATAGCTGAGTACTGAAGTCTCCCAAGTGTGGTTACTGCTAAACCATGTCTCGCTAATGGCTGCTATGTCCTGTTTAGCCTCTGTTATTGTTGCCTGCAGGTCTGGGATCTTGTTTCCCAGACTGCAGGCATTTGTGTACATGATTTTCCATTGGCCAGATTTCAGTGCGTTAGTTGTTGGACGAGGTCCGGCTTTTCCCCTGCGTGTCATATAGGGAGCTGGACCATTTTCCTTACCTGATGATGCAAATGATCTACAAACATGCTAAACTCCTGTTTGATCACTAGCTGAGGGGGGGAGGGGTGTTCTTCCCATTCGATGTATTGGGTGCTGCACCTCTCTCCCCATTGACTAGTTTAAATATTCTGCAAAGATACCAAACTTCTGCCCCAATGCACTGACTCCCTCTTTAGTCATATGCAGTCCATCAAATTTAAAAAACTTTAACTCCCAAAACTGTTGCCAGTTACCTACAAATTTGTGTCCTTTTTCCTGGCACCACCCCACGAGCCATATGTTTAGCTTCCCTATCTCCTCTTCTCTGACCTTCCGTCCATCTGCCCCCCTCTACCAAACCAGCAGGATCTCAGAGAAGGAGATTCCAGATGAAATGGATCACAGTTTGTCTCCTAACCTGGTCAGGTGTTCTTTGGTCTCCACAACTGATCAGCTGGTGAGATCATTAGTCTCTATGTGTACCAGGACTTTACGTTTTTTCCTGCTTCCTGCACGATTTTAGCAATGCGGTCAGTGTCTCTCCACGCTGATGTACTGTACCTGGGAGACATCTGACCATTAACCCTGGCTGGAGGAAGATATCAACTCCCCTAATTATTGAGTGTCTCCTACGATCAGAAGTGTTTTGGATTTCCGTTTTGATTTGTTTTTTGTTTTGGTCCCTGTTTTGGGTGAGTTTTGTAGTGCTAGCTCCTGTGCAGCAGTGTCCTGCTCTGCAGTGTCCTCTACCCCTTTGTTTGATTTTGGAGATAGAGGCAGATACCTGTTTGTAGTTTTTATATGGTTTGTGGAGGTGATATGTTAGAGAGAACTGAGTGATGAGGCACTCGATTTGCCCCTCTTAACCACCTGCCAACTTCCCTGACCAACTACCCTCTGCGGTTGAGGTGCTTCAGTTGGATGTAGGAAAAATGGCAGGCGGTTCTTATAATATATTTCCTGCTGAATATACGATTTGAGGTGCACAATCTCTGCCCATGCTGCCTGGATCTGAGCCCTTAGATCCCCAATGGTCCGGCACATAGGACATGCATGTAGGACAAGCATTTAAGTGACTTCACCTATTTACACTTACACCTACTATGAGAACACAGAAAGACTTCAAATTGATAGGAAAGGTGTAGAGAGAAAGGCTGAAGAATAAAACCAAGATTTGGGGATCCATTTTGCAAGATATAATATCTTGCATTTTGGGTTATGTGACAGTTGATATCTAGCAAAGCTGGGTACATCATAGTGGAGTACTGAACCAATCGGGGAACAGTTTTCACAATGTTGAAGACATCATAATGCAGCAGTTGAAATCAACAAGAAACAGGTCAATCTTCATACAAACAGAAGATATAGAAGCTATAACAAATAAACTGATGTTGCATAAATCTAACCTGCAGTCATCTGACCTAAAACATGCAGTTTCTCATCACTTGTGAGGAGGCAGGACTTTCATAACTCACTCATGGCTCTATCGCATCATGAGTTATGCTCCTGTCCCCTTTGCTTGAAGATTAATTCCATATTTTGAGTCAGGCCATTGCATATCCCCCTAATGTATCTGTTCCCAACTTACAAGCAAGTGATTTACACAGGATATCCTAGCTGATACAGAAACAGAAAAACACAGGTTACTCACCTGTAACAGTAGCTCTAGGAGTGGTATATGAAGTATATCCACACTTCTGGCAGTGTTCTTTCCCTTTAAGATGTGCCGGAAAGTCTTCAAGCTGGCTCCTCCCACCCACTTGGGTGGTAACTCCCTTGGCTCCATCCCATGATGCCAGATCTTGCCCGCTGGAAGCAGAGTGTGTGCGCCGAAGCTGGGGAGGTCAGGTGGGTCCATGTGGATGAACATCATATAACACTCCTAGAACTACTGTTGCAGGTGAGTAACCTGTGTTTCTTGTGACGTGGATATGATGTTCTAGCCACACTTCTGGCAGACTCCTAGCATTTCTCCAGGAGGGAGGCAAGGCGCGCACCCCCTACTTAGAAAACAGAGATTGGAGAACTAAGGCACCAAAACCAGCATCCCAGCGTGACTCGAGGTCAGTGTGATAATGGGAAATGAAGGTGTGCACTGACTTCCAGGTAGCAGCTCTGCAGATTTGCTGGATAGGGATGTCCCTAGAAGCAGCCACCGTTGCAGCGGTATGGCGGGTGGAATGAGCCCTTAGCCCTTCGGGAGGCTCCCTGCCCACCAACCTATTGCAGAGATCAATGCAGGAAGTGATTCACCTGCCAATCATCTGCTTGGCTGCAGGTCTGCCAGGTGCAGCGTCAGCATAGGTGAGAAACAGCTGGCGAATCTCTCCCTGCACTTCAGCTGTGCACTCTTTGTAATAAACATGCGCTCGCCTCAGGTCCAAAGTATGGAGCCTGCGTTCAGCCTCCGAGGTGTGATTTGGGAAGAACACTGGAAGAGTCATCGCCTGATTCAGGTGAAACTCCAACACAACCTTTGGGAGGAACTTCAGGTTGCGGTGCAGGACAACCTTGTTCCTATGGAAAACCAGGTAAGGAGACACCACTGAGCGCCTGGAGTTCACTGATCCTTCTGGCTGCCATGATAGCCACCAAGAAGGCGGTCTTCCATGGCAGGTGAGACATTTCACACCTGTGCATCGGTTCAATTGGCTTGCCCATGAGCTTTGCCAAAATCAGCAACAAATCCCACGATGGTGGTGGTTCATGCACGGAGGGGGAAATGTGGTCAAGGCCTTTGAAAAAGTGCCAGATCACCTTCTCCTATGCTACCGACTGCCGACCAACTTGCACCCAGGAAGCAGAGATGGCTGCCAGGTGCACCTTAAGGGTCGTCAACTGAAGTCCTCCTTGGGAGAGAGACCACCGGTAGTCCAAAATGCTTGCCACTGGACAGGATGAAGGGTTCAACCCCTTGCCCTGACACCAAATGGAGAATCTCTTCCATTTGAAGGCATAGCATTTTCTGGTCGATTCCTTTCTAGATACCTCAACTACAGTGAGAACATCTTTTGAGAGACCCAAAGCCTGTAACTCTTGCTGCTCAGGAATCAGACTGTCAGGTGCAGGGACTGAAGGTCCAAGTGGATTACCTTCCCCTGATTGATGGAGGGCAGGTCCAGGTGTGTGGGAAGATGCTTTGGGAGCCTGTCGCTGAGGCTTAGGAGATTGAGGTACCAAAACTGGCGGGGCCAGTCCGGAGCCACCAGGATCACTGGTGCCTTGCCTCTCCTGACCTTGAGGAACACTTTGTGGCTCAAGGGAAGTGAGGAGAAGGCATAGAAGAAGACTGGGGTCCACGACCTCGAGAAGACCACCCCCCACTGCAAGCTCTGCTGATGGGAGGCGGGCACATTCTCCATGGAGGTGAACAGATCCACCTGAGGGGTGCCACACTGGGAGAACAGACTGTGAACTACCTCCAGATGGAGGGATCACTTGTGAGATGCCTTGCTCACCCAGTTAAGGGCATCCGCCAGCTGGTTGGAGGCTCCTGCCACATGGATGGCTAGGAGAGCTGCCTCCAGACTGCGCATGAGGGTCCAGATGCAGAGAGCTTCCTTGCACAGTGGCAAGGAGTGCATCTCACCCTGCTTGTTGAGGTAGTACATGGTTGTGGTGTTGTCCATCAGGACCTGGACCACTTGACCCCAAACAAATGGAGTGAATGCAGTCAGTGCCAGCCAAACCACTCAGAACTCCAGCAGGTTGATGTGGCATCGGGACTCCTGGAAGGTCCAGAGTCTGTGGACTCTGTGATCCCCCAGGTGGGCACCCCAGTCCTTGAGAGAGGCACCGGTTGTCAGGATGACCATCGGCTCGGGCGGACAAATGGGATCCCTTCCTGCAGATGTTCTGGGACGAGCCACCACTGGAAGGCATCCCACATCTTCTGGGTCACCATGACCAGCTGGCTGGCCAGCTCCCATTGTAGGGAGCGCATATGCCAATGGGCCCATCAGACCATGCTGGTACAGGCTGCCATGTAACCCAGAAGGCGCAGGAAGTCCCGGGCAGGGCACAAGTGTCCAACCAGAAATGATCGGGCAAAGGAGAAGAGAACCTCTGCCCTGTCCACCGGGAGCCGGGCTCTGGCTCGGCAAGAGTTGAGCTCTGCCCCGATGAAGTTGAACACCTGCGAGGGAATGAGTTCCGATTTGGCCTGGTTGACCAGGAGGCCAAGGTCGATGTAGGTCTGCTTCACCTCCTGCCTGGAGGGACCTGCAATCAGTTGTCCAGGTAGGGGTACACCTGGACCCCTCAGTGCCTCAGGTAAGCTGCCACGACTGCTATGTATTTGGTGATGACTCTGGGGGCCAAGGTGAGGCCAAAAGGCATGGCCTGGAACTTGTAGAGGGTTCCCTTGGCTCAAAAGTGGAGGAAACTTCAGTGGGATGGACAGATTGGGATGTGAAAGAATGCATCCTGTAGATCCAGGGAGCAAAACAACATGTTCTGCTCAAGAGATGGTATGATCTTTTATTTCATTTCTATTTTTTATACTTGTGAGCCAGATGAGCAAAACTGCCCTTTTTCACTGGTGACAAGTTAACACAAATAACATAGAACAAACACCATTGAACAAACACAACAATAGGGTAAACAAACAAGTTAAGACAATAAATACAGTGGGATACACGAGGCAATAAATGCAGTGAAATACACAAGACTGTTAAGATGAACAAGAGCAATCATCTTTATCCATCAACCAGAGTTTTAATCATGATTTAAAAGTCCAAACAGTTTTACAGTCAATAATATCAATTGGAAGTGTATTACAAAACAATTGTGCCCTATATAAAATTGATCTCTGTCCTGAAACTTTTAAAAAAAAGGCTGTTTGAAGGTGAACTTGGTTTGAGACCTAGTACCACGAGAGTTAAGGAACCTAGGGAATAATGCAGAAACAGCTGGCGAAAGAAGTCCATTTTTCACTTTGTATAACAAAGTGCCCAATCTATGGGAAATCCTTTTTCAAGGGACAAACTATTAAGAGTTTTTTAACAGTAGACAATGAGTTCGAAACTGTCAAGCATAAATCGAAGTATAGAATTATAAGCAACCCTCAGTCTTTCAAATAATTTGCCCGACATTGCTGAATATATGACTATACCATAATCCATAACACACAATAAGAAACTGTGGGTGAGTAGTTTCCTAGATTCAGAAGTCAAAAACTGCTTTACCCTATAAAGTGATCCCAGTCTCTGATATAATGTCTTTCTTAGATTACTAATGATCTGAGTCAGAATGACCATCCTGAAAGTGCGGGACCCGAGGAACTTGTTCAGGTCATGCAGATCTAGAATGGGGCACCCGCCCCCCATCTGCTTTGGCACCAGGTAGTACCTGGAGACAAACCCTGGGTGTTCCAGAGGATCCACTATCCTGACCATGACCTCCTTGTGGAGGAGCTGGGCTATGTCATCTCAAAGAGATGACCGATTGTCTACGGATACCAAGTCCTCCCATGGGGCATGGGCTCAGCTTGGAGGGTACTGCTCAAATTCCAGAAGCAGACCCTGACCGACCACTTCCAGAACCCACCTGTCTGTGGTAACAGCAAACAAGGTGGAAAGAAAATGGTGGAGCCAACCCCCACAGGAGGACCCTGGGGAGGTGTGACGGGCATGAGGGAGGCACTCCTCATCCCGTCACTGAGCAGGCTTGGAGGAAGAGGATCCAGCAGAAGGGCCACCGGGCCCCTTCCCTCTAGGCTTTCTGACCACCGAGGCCACAGATTTGGCTCATGGTCACCAGGACTGAGCCTGCTGGCCAGACTGATGCTGGGCTGGTTTTGTTGCAGGAGTAGAGGACCGAAAGGGCTTGCGCTTATGCTGCTTAGAGCCCTTGGGGTCCTTCTGGGCAGATGTCACAGAGTCCAGGATGGCACTGGACTTTTCAATGCACTGGAGGTGACCCTCCACACCAGGCACAAATAGGTCAATGCCTAAGAATGGTGCATCTGTCAGCTTTTGCTGGGTGTCTGCCGTGAAGGTCAAGATCCGTAGCCACATCCTATGGTGCATGGCAACCTCAGCCACCACCAAATGGGCACAGGAATCCCCAATATCCAGAGCCATCTGAAGTTGCTGTTTGGCCACAGCATGACCCTGGTCCCGGACCTGCTTGACTGTAGTCTGGAGGTCTGAAGGAACATGAGGTATCACCTCATCCAGAGATCCCAGAAGGGCGTGGGAGACGTGTGCCATCATGACTGCCGAGCTCACCTGGCAGAGGCAGAGCGGAGAGGCAGCATAGACCTTTTTAGCTGAGTGGTCCAATTTCTTGGACTCCTTATCCAGCAGTCTATCAACATCTCCCTTATTGCACGAGTGCCTGAACACGGAGTCAGCCACCAACCCCTCAGCCGAGGGATGCTCCTTGAACCCTGAAAGAGTACCGGTAGGCACCGCATATTTGCGAGCCATCTGGGTCGAGGGCACAGGGTAAGAGGTGGGGCGCTGCCAGAACTCCAGGACAGGGCCAACAATGGCCTTGGCCACTGGGAAAGCCTCCTTCGGAGAGTCCCCTTTATCAAGAATTTCTGTAAGGTGTAGCGAGTCTGCTTTTGAATGGGCTCCAGTTTCATCCCCATGGACTCGGAGATGAGGCGGAGAATGCCCATGAACAAAGTGGGGCCTTGATCCGTTGAAAGATCCCACATTAATTCTGTATCCAGTGGATGGGAGTGCAAAGAGGAATTCTTGGACTCCGAGGAGTCCGCATAAAGTGGGCAACCACATGAATCGCTCTCAACCCACCGCAGGCAGTCAGGTGTGAGAGTGACCGACAGCCAATGGGGAAGCCCCTTAGCCAGCAGAGACTCCTTGAATGGAGCCCCGGTCGATGGCTGCTTGGGTGGCGGCTCCACCATGATCGGTGGAGAAGCCAGCTTCAGCCATGCCTAAACAGTCTGGACCGGCTCCGCTAGGGGAGAAACGGTGTTGACCTGCCCCACCGGGGGCGTTGGCACCGGCCTTTCGGACGACAGCCAGGTGATGGCTGGGGTGGTAGCCAGCATTGGCTTTGGCCCAGTTAACACTAACTATTGCCACATAAGGTCTTCGTAGTGTCGACGCAACTTGTACCGAAGCTTCTCCTCATCCGAGGAGGACGAAGACGAATAGTGGTGGTGCCACTTCCCATGGTGCCGAGAGCGAAACCTCCAATGTTGGTGGGACCTGCTCAACCCAGAGGATGTAGATGACCAAGACCTCAGCTGTCAGTGGTTCTGATAGGGGACCTCAGAGGAAGCTGGAGAGACCTGCGGCTCCTCCTGGTTTAGGTCAATGACCGGAGGATTCGGCTCAGCTGGCTGGGCCAACCCTTCAGTGGTCACTGACAGGACCAGGGTCCTGAATAGACAGTTGTTGGCCTCTTCGGGTGACAACTGGTCGACATGGTTGAGAAACATTTTTGCCGCATCGTCGGCCAGCTTATCAGCCATCTGGCCCAACTGGGTTTCCATGAAGCCAGCAGCCACAGCCACAGTTTCGACCGTAGTCAAAACTGAAGATTCCTGAGAGCAAGAATGCTCCCAGTCCCAGGATCAACAACGATAAGTCTTCTGTTTATCCTTCTTGGACTCCTTCTTGCGTGAGCGGGAACTGTGCAGTTCGGAAAGGCCCTGCCCCTTGGTCAGGAGGGACTGGCACAGCTCCTTAAAGGAAATTTATCAGCCTCGCCTTTATTATGGTATCTAGAAGTTTGTCCGCCATAGGCATTAAAATGATAGGTCTGTAGTTCCCCGGTTCCTCTTTGGTCCCACTGTTATGTAGTACAGTTACATTCTCTGTCCTCCAGTCCCTGGGTAATATCCCTGCCTCCAGTAAGGTGTTGAAGAGCTCACTCAGTGACTCTGTGGGGACCTACCCAGCTCCTTTAGCATACAGGGATGCAGCCCATCTGGAACCATACAGTTATCCACCTTCCGTACGCTTAAGTCCACTAGCACCCTTGTCACTGAGATCAGATCCGTATCAACGCTCTCCGTTTCCTCCCCCTTGGCCCCGATGGAACAGTCAAGCAATGGTTCCTTTTCCTCTACTGTAAATGGCAAACTGAAATACTTGTTCAGGATGTCTGCTTTTCCTTTATCCTTCTCCTTCTTCTCATTTCCCTTCTTTAATCTGACAATTTTTTTTTTCACTACTCTTCTATGTAACAAGGCATGTGTAACAAAAAAAGGTTTTGTCTCCCCTCCTTATTCCACATGCTGCATCTCATTTGCAGTGGGGTCTTGCTTCTGTTTATGGCAGCAAGATGCCTCTTAGTACCATTGGTACTTGTATGTTACTAATGTTGAGGGTGCATAACACTTCCACCTGTCCGAATGAACATTTCAGCTCACACTGTATACTTTACAAGAAAATGCAGCTGCACGCAACTCTTTTTTTTTTTTTTTTTTTGTCCCTGGGCTTCCCATCCAGGAACTCCTTCAGCCAGCCACCAAGTCCCTATGCTGGTCCTGGGACCCTGCTTATTGACCTACCTGGGACTCCATGGCCTACCCATGGCAGTCCACTGTGCTGCCTCCCTGGCTATGCCCCCTAGGTAGGAGTCACCAGTCAGCTCCTGTTGCTTCCTTTCCTGCTCAATCTGACCACCTGTGGTGGAGATGAAGACCTGGAGGACACCCAGGCACCCTAGGGTCCGTACTAGACATGGAAGATGGATGAATACTTCATCCTTCTAGATCAGGCCCATTTTGTCCCCTTTAAACCCTGACCAACCCCCCAGAAGCACGGTGATGTCATCAGGTGCCAGCACATCAGACGCACCTAAAAACAGCCATGCTCCAAAGCTCCTTACTCCACACTGCTCCCCTCCATTTCGACCCGTGGTCACCCAGGTGGTGGTATAGCAGCAAGATACGGTACCCACCTACCCCCTTCCCCAGAGGAGCAGTGCATCCACTGGGCTGCTCGATCCCCCAGCTGGCCTTCTGATAACCCTGGTTCATTCCTGAACCCAGGACATTGGCTTTTCGAGTGTTAGTGCAACCACTGCACTGGTGGGATGGCCTCTGCAGCCAACTCTTGTTTAACATTTACTGACACCGAGAGTACATCTTTCTTTCTTTTAATTTTTGCTGAAACCAGGAGCCCATTCTGGTTTCGGCACAGTTGTGTGAAAAAAAATTCAACCACCAGAAGCCAATTCCTGGTGGTGTGCGCGTTTCCCCAATGCTCTGTCTAGCACTTCATTTCAGCAAGATTAGCACATAATCACAGTTTCTGCATCTCTGCCTCTGTGGCCACTCTGGTGACATTTTGGGACCCATAGATACCCACCACATTCATGGCACTCATGCACATCTCCAGCTTGGGCCATAGAGCTGCCTTCACAACACACTGTAGGAGTATCTCCAGGCTGTGCAACTGGGCCAAGCTGGGTTTCAGATGACATTTTTTCTTTGCGCTGACTGAGACCCACTGAGTGGCACACTACCCCCTTACAAGCGAGTACTCTACCACCACACTATCACTGCTCCATCCTTTAATGGAACTGGGAGAACTGACCTACCTCCTGAATGCAGCCAACAGTGAATGGCCATTGACCATCTCCACACGATAGTGTTAAAGCACCGCCTCTGTGAACTCAATGGTTAGAGTTGCCTGCTACCTCCCTTTAAAGCAAAATGTCACACATGCACCTGCATGTGCCAGGTCACACCCTCTCTGACAAATCAGAGCCTATGTCTGACTTGGGATGCTACCAGTTGGTTGCATGCAAATGTCCATCTCATGCGGCTACGACCTTTATCTCTGTGCAGACTCCACAGTCTCCACGTTTATTGTTTGCAGTTTTGGTGCCACAGTCTTTCAGCATCAAACTGGTCTAGAGGCCTTATATATCAGTGTTGTCTTCGTTTTCAGTCTCGTCAGCATTTCCGTCCACTTTACAAATGGCATGCACACCCTTGTACTCTGTTCTGCCTCAGGGTGCAAAGACTACCTCTTGCTCAGTATTCCTTATTCATCCCTCCACATCATCAAATCATCAAATCCTGGACAGGACCCCTCTTTGAATCACCCCCTTGGCCTATCAACACATAAATCCCTATGGCATGGCATCCTTACCCTCAGGTGTTCATGTCCTGAAGACAACCTTGTGTGCCTAAAACTATTTAAAACAAAAAAAGGCACACACACTGGAGTGTTGATACTATAAATATTTATTGATTATAAGCCTGAGAAAACAGCATAGCAAGAACCACTATGTACTGCCTTTGTAAAGAGGCTTTATCAGAGGCCCTACCTCTCTGGTACATCCAGCTCTCCTAACATCCAGCATTTAAGGTGGCAGTGCCTCCAAGGATATCCCCAACCCATATTACCACATGGGGAACCAAGCCTAACCATCATCACTGCCTGTGGCACAGGATCAGAGCTCACTGAGATGGGCCATACCCAGGACCCCCTGGGCAACAGTGAAACCAGGCTAACCATCTCTGAACTGCTGTTGTATCTACCAGATACCTAACTGCAAGAACAGAAATCTCTTATGCTGGACCATGAAGGTCCCTAATGTAGCTGAATGCTAAGCTTCCCCTTAGTGCTAACGTACCCAGTACTCCAATGGGCATGGCTAGTAAAATCCCTGCCCCTTTCCATAGGGAAGGAGTTGATACAAATGGATGCCTGGGACTAACCAGATTTGGACAAGGTGAGTCGGTGGGTGCCACTGGACACCAGGGGCTGTTTGCCATTAAAAGAACTGCTAATGGGGGATCCCAACATGTATGTCCTTGAGGAGGTGGGTACCGTATCTTGCTGCTATACCACCACCTGGGTGACCATGGGTCGAAATGGAGGGGAGCAGTGCGGAGTAAGGAGCTTTGGAGTATGGCTGTTAGGTGCGTCTGATGTGCTGGCACCTGATGACATCACCGTGCTTCTAGGGGGTTGGTCAGGGTTTAAAGGGGACAAAACGGGCCTGATCTAGAAGGATGAGGAATGAGGAGACATAATTGAGGTATTCAAGTTCCTCTACAGTATCAATAGAATGGACACTAGGGACTTTTCACTTGAAATAATAATACTTCCACCAGACGTAATTCCATAAAACTGGTGGGATGGAAGTTTATTTATTTATTTAATTTATTCATTCAAGTGTTTCACCAGGATGGTACACTGCACAGAAATTGCTCATTTCCAGATGCATCCTGGGGGCAGGAGGAGAATGGAGGAGTTACAAAGTACAAAAACATATGAAGTACAAAGTCTAAAGAAGATATCAGCAAGTATTTTTTACCAAAAGGGTGGTAACAGAATGGGACAAACTTCCAGATGAAGCCATATGTGCTGAGATGGTGGGAGGGGGAGTTCAAGAGGGTATGGGACAGACATATGGGTAAGGTGAGGTTAGATACACTGGGGGCAGGGGCAAGGGGAGATTGGGGGACTGACAGAACTCAGCCCAGTAGATAGGCAGACGGGGCAGTGGCAATAGGCCCTTGGGCCTTTTTCTGCCAGTACTTTCTATACATCTATGAAACCACAGGTCAGGAGGGCATCAGATAATACTGCTATAGCCAGTGCAGTCACTGTGAGACACTTATTTATTTTTAATCTTTGGTAACCAGGTAATGACTACCCCCCCCCCCACTAACCGAATTAGTTAACCTTCCCCCCTATGTGATGCAAGTGTCTAGACACCCCCCTTTCTAAAACACAAATGACGGTCAAAAGTAAAAATAAACATCACCCTATCTGCCAGGAAGGTTACCCTCATGCTACTGCTACTCTCAGGCAACGTTCAGCTAAATCCTGGACTCTCAACACTGAGGAGTAGGGACGCCCGCTCTGTGGATGGCCTTAAGATAGCATCGCTAAACATCCGCAGCCTAACTGCAAAACTTGACCAGCTCCAGGCTTGGATGACCATTCACACCCCAGACATACTCTGCCTAACGGAAACCTGACTGTCAAAAAAGATCAAAGCTAGCGAGGTGTCCATTGCAGGATTCCAAATTTTCAGACTAGACAGAATAGGCAAGAAAGGCGGCAGCTGCCTCGTGTATGTCAGGGACACACTAAGCTGCTCCATCCTCCCCATCTCCAAAGTTGCTGAAGACTATGAGCTATTAGTGGTAAAAACACAAGCTGGCCTAAATGGAAAGACCATTACCATTGCCACAACCTACCTGCCCCCCAAAAAAGCCAAGGATGGACTTCCAATGGTTTTGCAAGAAATAAGCAGTCACAAAATGAGCTCCAATTTCATCTTGACGGGCGACTTTAACATAAACTGGCTCTGTAATGATGCAACAGCCGCCAAAGATCTAATCACCTCCCACAATCTCACCCAACTCGTAACTCACCCCACCAGACAGAACTATAAGGCTGGCACCAACACACTAATTGACTGGGTTCTGGTCAGCACACCATCCAGATTCTCTGAACTCAGAGTTCTCCCGGATGTGCTGAGCGATCACTCACTGATCTCCTTTCTCTGGAACAGTAAAATTGCCAAAAGCCCACCACATCTCATCGAGAGCAGGGTCCTGCGAAAGGGCAAACTTGGTTCCATCATATCAGCACTGTCTGCCTACAACTGGTCCCCCATACACCAGGCGCCCACCATGAACCAGGCACTCAGCTTTTTTACGGAGGGTTTCAACTCCATCTGTGATATTCATGCCCCACGCACTAAATGAAAAATCCGTGGAGTGGAAAATGGCTGGCTGGATGGAAAGCTCCTCTCTCTCTTAAAAGAAAGGGACTGCCTTTGGGCCAAAGCCTTAAATTCTGGTTGTAAGCACGACTTACAAAGTTACAAAACTGCTAGAAATCAGTGCACAAAACTGGTCCGGCTTGCAAAGGCCAACTTCCACAAGACCCAGCTCAACAACGCCTGGGGAGACGGGAAGAGGTTTTGGGACAATCTCAAGAACACCCTCGGCAAAGACCAGAAGCTGAGTCCAAAAACACTCAATATAAACAATGCACCCTCCACAGATCCTATAGCCATTGCAGATGCCTTCAACCAGGCCTTCACTGACCCATCCCCAGTACTACCCCCAGACTACCTTCTGCCGGTGGATAATTAAGGCTGCGATAACCACACCAATACAAATTGCCCAACTTTCTACTTTAAGAAGGTGACGGAAAGGGAGGTCCTAACAGTGGTCAGGAAAGTCCTGGGAAAAACTAGGCTGGGGAGTGATGGGATAGACATGAAGATACTATCTCTGACACTTGATATTATGATCAAACCCATTACGATGCTATTTAACAAATCCCTGGCCCTAGCCCAATTCCCGGAAGTCTGGAAGCAAGCCCTGGTAACCCCAGTGCACAAGAGTGGTGACAAGGCAATGATTTCTAACTACAGGCCAATATCTATCCTCTCCCCACAATCTAAAGTGCTGGAGAAAATCATAGCATACCAACTCACCGAATACCTAAATAAGTACAATCTGCTCTGCCAAAACCAACACGGTTTCCGGCAGAAACACAGTACCACCACTGCATTGATTGCATACTCCGATTACGCACACAAGGCACTAGATGAAGGTAAATTGGTGGGCTCCATTTTCATCGACCTCACTAAAGCCTTCGATACTGTCAACCACCCTCTACTGATATCCCAGCTCCAAAAAATGGGAGTGGCACCAAACGCCCTAAATTGGCTCAATGATTACCTATCACAAAGGAGTCAGCGAGTCAAAATCGGGCAGGCACTATCCAGCTCCAGTGAGGTACTCCTAGGAGTTTCTCAGGGATCAATCCTGGGCCCCCTGCTTTTCAGCCTCTTTATTAATGAACTGCCCACGGCCTTGACACCAGTCTCATCCTGTATGCGGATGATGCTGTGCTGCTAAGCAGTGGCACCTCCCAGGCAGCACTACAAACAGAACTACAGACCTCCTTCAACAAACTCGAGGACTGGTTCTGTAGGAAAAGGCTGCTACTGAACTACAAGAAAACCAAGGCTGTGATCCACTCCAGCCATTACAATAAGCGCAGGCCCCCCCTCCCCCAATATCTTCATTAATGCAGGTGAGCAGATTGAGCAGGTACAATCATTTAAGTACCCAGGGGTCATCCTTGACAACTCTCTCACGTATACAATCCACATTGACTCCCTTGTCAGGTCAGTTAACACAAAGATCGGGGTCCTCTACAGACATAAGAACTCCCTCACTCCGGAAGCACCCCGACTCTCGGTCTCCAGCTCAATACTTACCATGATAGACTATGGGCTTGTGATCTATGGAGCTGCCACTGACACCGCACTCAACAGGGTCCAAATTGCATTAAATAAGGCATGCCGCCTAACCCTGAGTGCAGACCATTACACCCATACTTGCACTCTTTATAAGAGCACTAACTGGCTGAGCCTAAAAGACAGGCTCAAATACCAAACCTGTCTATTGGGTAAAAAGGCTCTCCTCGGAAAAACACCACCATGTATAGTAAACCTGCTCGAGGCCTCTCCCTCATCACATATCACCAGGGGGAAGAAAACCGGTGCACTGTCCATCCCATTCCGGCGAACCTCACTTGGTCAGCGTACCTTCACCTACCGAGCTCCCCTCTGGCTAAATGAACTCCCGCAGGAACTACATACACACAGCCTGCCTCAGTTCAAAACCGGCCTCAAACAGCACCTACAGTCTATCTCACAATGCACGTGCCCTCAAGAAAAACCTGATAGACTCTCCCACTACTGTCGTTAAACTCAGCACTGAAACCGTGACTATTGAACTGCCTAATGCGCTGAACCTGTATGACTGTATCTTTCTGTTGTCTGTAACCACTGTATTTGTGCTAATCCTGAAACAACTGTAAATGACCTGAAATCTGTATTTACTGTACTGGTGTTTCTGTATCATTTGTCCTCCATGATGTGGAACCTTTGTAACTGAACATGTTCCGAAACCTGTAACCACTGTATTTGTGTTTTGTTATGTTTGTCCACCCTGACGTGGAACCTTTGTAAAAGAGCTCATACTCAAAGGTTTTTTCCTAATGTTCATAAATAAATAAATAAATAAATAAAATGACCACTGGGCATAAGGCCCATTTATAGGGGTGACCTGGGAGCAATGGGGCAGTTAACAGACTCAATCAGGGTCACACAGTATGCAAGTGGCAGTATTGGGAATCAAACCCAGGTCTGCTGGATGTACCAAGCTTAGTCACAGTTCATTACTCTAACCTCTAGGCCATACTGCCAGCCCCTCTGTGGTCGAGATGGTGCTGATTGTGGAGTATTAGAAGCTGTGCAAGTACAGGGAATCAGGTGCAAACTCTTCCAACACCCAGTGCTTTACCAGCTTTATAAAGTGGGCTTTTTATTTTGACTTCCACAATGAGCACTGCATTACCTGTTTGATCTGACTTAATGGCTAACAACTGCAAGAATTTCTCAGTAATCCTTCACTAGCCATTTCATTGTCCTCCTTCAAACCAACACTATTCACTAGTCCCCTTGGTTTTTCTAGTTATGTGGTTTGGCTCTTGGCTGGGATTCTCTGTCTCTCTGATTCACCTGAAGAAGTACAATAGTGCTCAGCCAACTGTGAAAAGCACACTTCTCTCTATCTTCCTGTTTCTTCTCCCCTAGCAGGGAGCACAGCTTTGTCATTTTATTCCCCTTCTTTTTACCCATCTCTGCCTGATAAACAGTTTCAGCATGATGGGTCTTTAGGCTGTGTTTTTTCTTACAAATTTTAACATTGCTAGACTGTTCCTCAGCATTACCTCAAGTTACCACTGTCTCTTCAGTTTCACAGCCAGTCAGGTATCCAGTAACATCTATGTGATCTGGCCTTCATCACCCCACTAGCTTGGGGTCACTGTGTGTGTGTGTGTGTCTGTCAGAGGCTTTATGTCAGGGTACCGATCCAATATACCCTTCCCACACTCATCTCTATCTCTTTTCATGACACATCTCAGATGTATTTTTTGGTAGTTGCAGAGTAATCAGAAGACCAGTTAATGAGAACTATTTAACCAGTAAGCTGCCAGGATCAGTAGAGTGCCCTCATATGGAGTTTTATTTTTTATGTTTAGCATTCCTTCAGATTAGTACATCTACAGTAACAAAGTACTGTAACTACTCTACCACAGCATTGGCTCTTCATTTCATCATTTATCACCACCTCCATTCACTTAATAACCCTGTCACATGTTTCCACTGTGCTGGCACTGTGCACGCCCAGATAAACTCACTTCCCCAATCAAATACTAAGGAAAACACAAAACCAAAATGCTGTGGGGAAAAGGGCAATTTTTGCTCAACAAATTATTTACACATACATGTTTCATTTTGCTTAAAAATGTAATAAACACCACAGATATTATAGACAGTAAAGAAATTGGTCAAGATACAATAAAAACTGGAAAACAAATAATGAAGTAGTTGGAAAGATGTTAGCAAAATGAAATACAGACCTTAGAAAAAGACAAAATAGATATGACAGCAATTCAAAACACAAATGGGCAGTTGGTGGCTGAAGAAGTTGAAATAATAAAATAATTTGCTAATTTCTATTCAGTTCATTACACTGCAGAATGTTTCCCCTCAGAAAAAAAGAAATTATTATGAACACTATGGAATAAACAAACTCTCCATTCAAGAAGCAGAAAATCTGATTTGCCCAGTTACTTCTTTAGAAATACAAGAAACATTACATAGTATGGGAAAAGCTAAATGTCCAGGGTTGGACAGTTTCACTTTAGAATTTTTTCAAACATTTGAATCTATTTTATTTATTTTTATTTATTCAAGTCTAGGATTACAAATACCTTTGAGCCAAGGCTCTTTTACAAAGGTTCCACGTCACAGGAAACAGACATACAGTGTTAGGAAAGATTACAACAGTAGTCAACAATATGGCACTATAGTTATAGGATAGACAAAATAACATTTTAAGCTGTTGTACTAGATGTTCAGATGAGATCAGATAACCTGCAGCGAGTGCGCGGTTAGTTGAAAGGAAACAGAGGATAAAGAAGACAGAGAAGGGAGGGGTATAGGAGGACAAACAACTATGCAGCCTTAGGCAGTTGTCAAACTCAACAGGGGATAAGTGCCGGTGACAAGAGGGGGGGTGGGAAGAAGGGGACGTGGAAGGCAGGTGAAGTTGGGATGTCGATGAAATAAGAGCATCAGAGGGGAAATGGTGCACCAGATGGAAGTCGAGGGAGGCAGAGGAGACCCCAAGGACAAGTCAGCTACAGTCGTGGATGGCAGTCACACGAGCTAGAGGCAGTAAGGTGTGACCGTAGTCTAGACTTAAAAGTGCCAAGTGTAGGGGAAGTAGAGATGGCAGGGTTGAGGCTGTTCAGCCAAAGGGGAGCTTTGTAAGCAAAAGAACGGTGACCTTGGGAGGTGCAACAATGGAGAACTTGCAGGAGTTGAGATTTTGACCCCTGGTGGCCTTTGGAGAAATTATACAATCAAATAAAAATATCCAATAAAATGCCAAACTATTTTTAGATGGCCTATATTTCAGTTTTACCCAATCAGGGGAAAGATAAATCTAAAATAGAGAATTATAGACCTGTGGCAATTCTAAATGTTATAAAGTCTATACTAAAATACCAAATAATAGAATTTTACCACTACTTAAAAACATGATACATAATAATCAGACAGGCTTTATAGCAAATAGAACTATTCAATCCAGGCTATACAAAATCCAATTTATTATAGACTGCTTAACAAGTTTGAACATCCCTGCAATATTCTTAGTTTTGAATGCAACTAAAGCCTTTGATATGTTAGAATGCCACAGGCATGGGGAGGCCGAGGTAGGGAAGATTGTGGTCGTAAGGGAACCTGTTGTGACACATATTACAGCCACCAGCAGGCCAGCACAAGGAAATTCCAGAGGAATCAGGAGGTGGGATGCAAAATCCAGTGCAGTCACATACAAGATGTCTAGACAGGGGTTGGAGTAGTTGAGGAGACAAGACTAAAGCAGGGCCAGTGCAAGGTCATAAGCCTCAGGAAGGGGGGGCCAGAAAAAAATAGGGAAAGGGGATCGCCAGAACAAATCAGGTCAATGGTATGGCTAACTGGGAGAAGCAGGAGGGGGAAGGTAGTGTGATCACTGAGAGGGTTAAGGGGGGCCACTACCAGGGAGAAAGGATGCATCAAGGAAGTGGCCAGTGCTACCTACAACCTTAGAGACAAGGGGCAGCAGAAAGGTGGTACGGAAGCAAAACCAGGTATAATGGAGCAGGGAGGTGCAGCGAAGCTAGAAACAGGAGGCAGCAAGGATAAGGATGGAACAAGGCTGAGGAAGGAACCTTGGGGAGGGGGCACACGCTACTCAAGGAAAACACAGGAAAACCATAGTGGGGAGAGCAGCAGGATGGGGGCAGAGGAAATGGCATGGGGAAGGTAAGGCGGGGTGCAAGGAGAATGGTCTAGTAAGTGAAGCTGATGCACCAGCCATAGCTGGCAAGGGGGAGAAGTCAGGACACAGAATGGAGGAGGCAGAAGGGGAATAGCTGGGGGGATAGAGGAAGGGAGCATTTTAGGGGAAGGAAAAGAGCCCACAAAAAGAGAGGGAGCACATAAAGGAGTCATTCATAATTCTGGGGGACTCTATAGTTAAGGGGGTCAGATGGGGGGAAGGGGTCCAGGAAAAGCAGCATCTGCATAGAGTGCATGCCTGGCATGACAGCAGATAGGGTGCAGCACCACATTGGTAGGTGTGTATAGAAGGTGGGGGGAACCACACATCATTGTTCACCTGGAAACAAATGATCTGGAAGGAAGGCAGATAGAGGAGGTTCAGGACAGCTTCAGAGAAGTGGGGAAGCTATGCAGAGAGGAGGAAGCACAGTGGCATTCTCAGAAGTTCTGCCAGTGCCAAAGGCATATATGGACAGAAAACGCAGAATCATGGACTTCAACAAGTGGCTCAGAGAGTGGTGTGAGTCCATGGGGTATGGCTGGTGGGAGAGTGGGGCAACACATGGGAGAACCCAGATCTATATGCAGGGACAGGCTACATCTAAGTAAGGAGGGTTTGGGGGTGTTAAAGCAGAGATTGAGAGAATTTATCACCAAAAAGTATAATTTAAACTTGCTGTGGGGGGCTGGGGAGGTGGAGTGAATCAAGAGAGGAGGTCCAGATGACCTCCCCCTTAACAATAATAAGGCCTACTTTGTCTAGGATGGGGGTGAAGGAGGACTAAGGGGGCAGCTGGGAGAGAGTGTCAGGGTGGAGGGTGGTATCACTAAATGCTAGGAGCCTGGGGAATAAGATGGCAGAGCTGCAGGCACTGCTGGCAGAAGGAGAGGTAGACATAGCAGCCATCACTGAGACATGGGCAACCCAAAACCATGACTGGGACTTGGTCATCCCAGGATTTAAATTATTCAGGAGGGAAAGAGAAAAAGGTAAGTGGGGGCAGTAGCCATTTACATAAGGGAAGGGATTGGATGTGTCAGGGAGGAGGGGAAAGAAGGTAGGTCAGAAGTAATTTGGATACAACTCCATGCCCCAAAGGGGACTAGGGTCCAATTGGAGGTTGTTTATAGGCCCCCACCCCAGAAAGAGGTCATGGATAGGGAGCTAGGGGAGAAGCTAAGGAGACTCTGTGGTAAAGGGAGCACTGTGGTGGTGGGAGACTTCAAGTTTACCAGGGGTGGATTGGAGCATCCCAGTCACCACATGCGCCAGGGTGCAGATCCTCCTGGAAGCAATTCAGGATGGCTTCCTGACCCCAAAGGGTGACAGTGCCAGCAAGGGAAGAAAATATTCTAGACCTGATGCTGGAGGATGGAGAACAGGTCACAGATGTGAGGGTGGAGGAACCACTGGCTGATAACGATCACCACACAGTGTGGTTCCATATCAGTTTGGGTAGAGAGATCCACAATACAAAAACAAAGGTCCTGGACTTCAGAAAGGCAGACTTTAGCAATATGGGGCTATTAATGAGAACACACATAGATGGCATCCACCCTGACATGGACACAGAGTAGAAATGGGAGATCATAAAACTAGGGCTGATTGAATCCACTAAAGCTTGTGTCAAGAGCCAGCAAAAGAAATCAAGGACCAAGCATCCAAGCTGGATGACCAGACAGGTAATGGAGAAGGTGAGGGATAAGAGAAGGGTCTTCCAAACCTACAAGAGAACCAACAGGGCAGAGGATAGGGAGAACTATGTGAAGAAATCCAGGGAAGCGAGCAGAGCAGTCAGGACTGCAAAGGCAGCCAGGGAATGGAAATTAGCACAGGGGATTAAGGAAGGGGAAAAGGAATTATTCAGGTATATCAGGGAAAAGAGGAAGTGCAAGGATCAAATAGTTAGGATCAGGAAAGGCAGTGAGTGGGTAGACAAGGGCACTGAGAAGGCAGAAGTACTTAATGAGTACTTCTGTTCAGTGTTCACAAGGGAGAGGGATGGGCCCATTCCTGCAGTGAAGGGGGGCACAGGCATGGGGGATGAGACAACCACAGATGGGGTCATCACGGTGGAAAAGGTTCTGGAGGGCTTTAGGTCCCTGAGGGTAGACAAGGCACTTAGGCCAGATGGGGTACATCCCAGGGTGTTGAGGGAGCTGGCAGATGCTCTGGCAGAGCCACTGGTGGATCTATTCAACACCTCATTAAATGCAGGATGTGTACCCAGAGATTGGAGGGAGGCACACGTGGTACTTCTCTACAAAAGTGGGCCCAAGGACGAACCAGGGAACTACAGACCAGTGAGCCTCACCACAATTGTTGGGAAACTGATGGAATCTATCCTCAAAGAAAGGCTGATGCAGTTTCTTGTGGATAATGATCTGCAAGATGACAGATAGCACGGGTGCATCACTGGCAGATCCTGTCAGACAAACTTGGTTGATTTTTTTGACTGGGTCACGAGGGCACTGGACGAGGGCCATGCAGTAGATGTAGTCTACCTGGATTTCAGCTAGGCCTTCGATTCAGTGCCACATGGAAGGTTGACCTGCAAGTTGAGGAGTCTTGGTATAGGGTGGAAGCTAGCCCAATGCATAGAAAACTGGCTGAGGGACAGGCAACAGAGGGTAGTTGTGAGGGGAAAAGCATCGGAGCCCAGGGCAGTGACAAGTGGTGTCCCACAGGGATCAGTACTGGGACCAGTCCTGTTTAACATTTTAATCGCAGACATAGTGGTTGGGATCAAGAATAAGATCAGCCTCTTCGCCGATGACACCAAGATCTGTGCTGAGGTGGATGAAGAGGAAGGTGGCAAATTACTGCAGGAGGACTTGGCAAGACTCAAGGAGTGGTCGCACACCTGTCAGCTTGGGTTCAATGCCAAGAAGTGCAAGGTGATGCATTTCGGAGCCAAAAACCCAGGGTACAGCTACTGGATGGATGGTATCAAACTGTTCACATCCGACGAGGAGAAGGGTCTGGGGGTGCTGGTGATTGGGGAATTAAACCACTCGGCCCAGTGTAGGAAGGCAGCGGCTAAGGGTAACAGGATGCTAGGGTGCATAGCAAGGGCGATTACATCCAGATGTAATGAAGTTATATTGTCCCTTTACAGGTCCCTGGTGAGGCCGCACTTGGAGTACTGCATGCAGTTCTGGCACCCAGGGTGCTGAGGGAGCTGGCAGAGGTCCTGGCAGAGCCACTGGTAGATCTGTTCAACACCTTGCTAAATACAGGATGTGTACCCAGAGATTGGAGGGAGGCAGATGTGGTACCTTTCCACAAAAGTGGGCCCAAGCACAAACCAGGGAACTACAGACTGGTGATCCTCACCACAATTGTGGGGAAACTGATGGAATCTATCCTCAAAGACAGGCTACTGCAGTTTCTTGTGGATAATGATCTGTAAGATGACAGATAGCATGGGTGCATCGCTGGCAGATCATGTCAGACAGACTTGGTTGATTTTTTTGGCTGGGTCACAAGGGCACTGGACAAGGGCCATGCGGTAGATGTAGTCTACCTGGATTTCAGCAAGACCTTTGATTCAGTGCCACATGGAAGGTTAACCTGAAAGTTGAGGAGTCTTGGTATAGGGTGGAAGCTAGCCCAATGTGTAGAAAACTGGCTGAGGGACAGGCAACAGAGGGTAGTTGTGAGGGGAGAAGCATTGGAGCCCAGGGCATAGACAGGTGGTGTCCCACATGGATCAGTACTGGGACCAGTCCTGTTTAACATTTTAATCGCAGACATAGCAGTTGGGATCAAGAATAAGATCAGCTTCTTCACCGATGACACCAAGATCTGTGCTAAGGTGGATGGGGAGGAGGGTGGCAAATTACTGCAGGAGGACTTGGCAAGACTCGAGGAGTGGTTGCACAACTGGCAGCTTGGGTTCAATGCCAAGAAGTGCAAGGTGATGCATTTCAGAGCCAAAAACCCAGGGTACAGCTACTGGATGGATGGTATCAAACTGTTTACATCCGACGAGGAGAAGGATCTGGGGGTGCTGATGACCGGGGAATTAAACCACTCAGCCCAGTGTAGGAAGGCAGCAGCTAAGGCTAACAGGATGCTAGGGCGCATAGCAAGGGGGATTACATCCAGGTGTAGCGAAGTCATATTGCCCCTGTACAGGTCCCTGGTGAGGCCACATTTGGAGTACTGTGTGCAGTTCTGGTGCCCGTACTTAAAAAGGGATATCAAACTACTGGAGGCAGTGCAGCGAAGAGCAACAAAGATGATCCAGGGGTTGGGGGATAGAACTTACGAGGAAAGACTAAAATAACTCGACATGTATACCCTGGAGGATAGAAGAGAGAGAGAGGGGACATGATCGAGACCTTCAGGTACCTGAAGGGGATGAACAGAGTAAGCTTTCAGGGTGGGTTCACTCTCCAGAATGGAAGAGATATCAGAGGGCATTTCCTGAAGTTAAAGGGGGGCAGATTCAGGAGGGAAAGGAGGAGGCGCTACTTCACTGAAAGAGTGGTAACAGGGTGGAATGCACTGCCTGAGCAACTCATATCAGTGCAGACTGTGGGGTGCTTCAAGAGGGGGTGGGACAAATTCAAAGGGAAAGTATATACCGGGGGGGCAGTTGGGGAAGGGAAGAGTTAATGGAAGGGGGGCAGCTGCAGTCTAATGGGCTGAAGTGTTGCACACCTGAGCAGACTAGATAGACCATATGGCCTGTATCTGCTGGCAATTTCACATGACCGTATGTTTATATGGGGCACTTAAATTTTTTAATTTCCCAGAAGAATTTATCAGTAATATCAAAACAATCTATAAGGAACCCAAGTCATTAATAAAGGTAAACAACATTTTTTCAAAGCCAATAATATTTTACAGAGGAGTAAGACAAGGGTGCCCCTTGTTCCCTTATGTGTTTGTCATCAGTTTGGAAATACTGTTAACTGAAATATGGGCAAGAAGCTTGATAAAAGGGATACAGTTTGGTAGACAGGAAACCAAATTAAACGCATATGTAGACAATGTCTTACTTACATTACAAGAACCAAAAGCAAGTTTGCAAGAACTTAAAATATCAATTAACAGATTTTCTAGGATTGCAGATTATATAATTAACAAAAATAAATCAGAAGTGACTCTTTTTAATATAAACCAACCCAAGAATTTACAAAAAAACATCAAAGCAAATATACAAAAAAACTGGATGAAATATTTAGGAATCTATATAACTAGCAAATTAGAAAGCCTTTTTGACTTGAACCATAAAGAATTATATAAATCCTTAAACAATAGATTCTTAAATTGGAGTAAAATACCGTTTTCCCTATGGGGCAAGATACAAACAATCAAGATGATGAGGGTACCCTTTTTATCCTATAGGCTACAGTCAATTCTTACCCCAATACCTTCTATCCATTTAAAAAAAAGAAACAATTTATTTAAAAAATTCATTTGGAATAATAAACCTTCAAGAATTTTGTGGTATAAACTATGTTTGTCAGAAGACTAGGGAGGGCTATCCTGTCCAGATATTGAAAAATGTTATTTGGCTTTTATGGTCAAATTGGCAATTAAATGGTCTAAAGAAGACAAAATTATAGAATGTGATTATAGAAATTCAGTGTTGCAAGAGTTATATAATGAAGCAATTAATATGAAACAAATTCTGTTTATAACTAAAAAAATGTTAAAATCCAAAAGCCTTATTATAAAAAAAATCTGGCTGGGGTGTTGGTCAGATTTACTAACAGAACCAAGTGGGAAATATATATTTCCCCAAGAAATAAAATTTGGAAAAATCCAAATTTAAAAATCGAAGGGAAAAAATACACAATAAAGTCTGGGAAAATAAAGGGATAAAAATGTGGAAAGACTTCTTTGAAAAAGGAAGCAAATTAAATTGGATACAATTTATGGACAAATTTTCATTTAATGAAAACCAGCTATTTTTGTTTTCAGCCAGCTTAGCAGTCTGTATGTAAAAGACTATGAGGTGGGGAAGAGTCCCCAAACAGCAAAATAATGGAAGGGGAATTGTCAAATATTCTAAAAGATAATCCAAAAGAACTACAGCATACGCCTGGTTAATAAGAAAACGTCAAAAGTCTTACAGTAAAATATATAAGACCACTTTCACAAAATGGGAAGGAAAAATTAGGACAACAATACACAGACCAAAAATGGCAATCAGCTTGCAACTCTATTTCACAATATAAACTTACTAGGAACAGAGCCATCCAATATAAACCATACAGATTACACAAAATAAATCCAGGAATTCAGGATAACTGTTGGCATTGTGGGTAAGCAAAGGCAGATATGGTACATCTTTTTTGGAAGTGTCAGCTAAGCTGTTCTTGGTGGACACAAGCTTTTGGATATTTGGAAAAAAATGGTTTTCAGTTTCCACAGTGGAAGGATCCTAAATTTGTGATATTAGAAATAACTAATGGTAGCAGAATAAAGCTAGAAAGCAAACTAATACTAAAAGCTAATATCATGTCCATTAAAAGACTATTGTTAAAAAATTGTAAATGTGACAGTTTCCAGGCCTTTTCCAAGAATGGAATGGAAACAGTTTTTTGAGCACTTTATATAACTATGGCTTTTTTAAGGAATATGGTCCAATATGGAAACTATTCAATAAAGAAATAGAAGAATGGTTTATGGAAGACTTTATCTCTCAAGGACATTTTTCGGCTGGACAACACTCCTACTAGCTAAATGTAAAATTAATTACTCTGTATAAATATCAATAGCCATCTGTTTATTGTTTTTTATGGAAAATAACAACATTGTGGATCAGTAGGTATACGACTACCCCGATGTGTATGAAAGCGTAATATAAATTTTGAAAAAAAAAATTGTTATTGGCAAAAAACAAATTATTTACACATACATGTTTCATTTTGCAATTCTCATCTGTTACACAAAATGTTCTTATACATTATGGAGCAAAATCATAATATAGTTATCTTCACCCTGGGGCAGCAGACAGATTCAGGCCTAAAAGGAAAAACCAGTATGACATTATTCTTGGTGCAAACCATGGCCACAAGAAACTCACAACCCCCCACTGGGCCTGCATGCTCCCATGATGGTTTCCCTTATGACAGATTCTGGAATTGCTAGGCCATAACAGAGCAGTGCTGCCTGCATAGGGCCTCATCTGCCCTGCCGATCGCCCATCGTGCTTCACCATTCCACCCCACATTGCCCTTGTGAGACCTAAATGTGTCCAAAGCGTTTACAATTAGGGCCACCCACTTCCATAATATACCAATTTTTTTATCTTTACTGGCTGGAATAATCCACAACCCAATTCAAACACATAGTATAGCATCAAATACTTATTAGTTCAGCCTACCCACATACAGGGTGGGAGGATGTCCAACCACTCGAAAATGCCCGGACAAAAAGAGGGAGAACCTGTTCTGTCCTGGCCTTAAGAACCTATCCTGACTCCACCCCCCAGTGGTTAGCTTCCAGTCAACCCTGGGTGGGGCCATGCCGATTGGCCTGACCTTCCCTGGTTCTGGCCATCCAGGAAGATCGGGCCCTAGGGTTGGTCCAGTGGCCCTAAGCAAGTCTCCTCACGGTGAGAGCTGGGAAGGGCAATTAGCATTACTTTGAATCCATAGCACACTAGTGTTTCTCACTAGCCACTCCCACATTAAAAACAACAGATGGAAATAGTACTTAGAGTATGAAATCACTACACTATTGCTGATGTCAGGTAAGCATGTTTATGTGTTAGAAGTCCTTCCCTGAGGTTTATACAGTGTAACTCTGACTGTCCACCCTTTCACACATCAGTGTCCCAGTTGTTCAGTATTTGTGTGTCTCCCCAACCCCCAACTACCAGAAAACATCTAAAGCTCCAAATCTAGTG
The DNA here is from genome assembly GCA_016271365.2 of Neoceratodus forsteri. NCBI lineage: Eukaryota > Metazoa > Chordata > Ceratodontiformes > Ceratodontidae > Neoceratodus > Neoceratodus forsteri. Next base: position 1,475,261,966 of record CM057453.1, on the reverse strand, counting down.
CAAAGCATCATAGGTAGCAAACAGTATCGAAATTATACTTCATGAGCTTTGAGAGTTAGGGAGGCCCATAAGGGCCCTATCTTTAATTTGAGCCCCCCCCCCATTATAAGTCAATGGTAGTGATGATGCTTGAGCTACCAGGGCTCACTTCAGAGCTAGGGGTCCGAGTCTAGTCTTGGAAAGCCCCTTCCCTCTTTAATTCCAACACTGGTAGCACAGTATGCAGTTACTGATGAAAGGCCAGCTGTTAAGGCTTCCAGTTTTTGAACACAGTTTGTTCCCAGCGAAGGACAAGATGAGAGAATCTCAGAAGCAGTCAGTAAGAGTCTAGAGAATCTGCCGCCTTGTATGTTAAAATATACTTCACTAAAGAAGAATGGTAAAATCTTCCAAGAATAAATCTTCTCCATAGAGTTCCACTTATGGGTCGAGCCAGAGTGCTAGGACCCCGGCGGAGCCAGATCTTTTGGGAGCTGGCAGTGCAGTTTTACCCTAAATAAATGTCTCCTACACGTGCCCATTGTTGTATAGCAGTACCTGCCCCCAGTCATGTAAGATCCTTTTTTCACCACCGTAGAAGCCCAGCATTTGTTTCTCATTTTCCTTGTTGGGGCCAGAACGTTTTCAGTCTGTGTATAAATAGAGTTCTATCTCGTTCATTGTGTACATACTGTATAAGGTACAAACAGTGTTTGTTGTTTTTGTGTCTGTTTAGTTAGCTTAAATAGAAAGTTCCTCACAGCCCTGCCTTTCAACAGTGGTCAGTGACATGGCAGGTAGGGGGCCTGAACAGGCCAGTTGCTCCAGCAACAAAGTTACGTCCAACCACCACTCCTCTCTGGGCAGAGTTTGCACAGACTTTGGGCAATGTCACACCCAGGAGGAAGGGCAGTTCTCCTGGAGCCACAAAAATAAACAGTCCCAGCCCTTCTCACTCTTGGCATGGGGTTTCAGTGACCATTCAGCCTCTCCTCACAGAAAACATAAGAAGGAAAAAAGGCACCTGTCAAGGTTGAGCTCTCCACACGCTGCACGGTGGTATTCGAGCCAAATGGAACACACAGCACTGCGAGTCTAGGTTTTAATTTATTAAAATCCTTCCATCAAAAAATGATGGCATAGTACATAGTGACTGTTTTCAAAGGCTTCATCAGGGAGAGGTACTCTTGTAAAATCCCAGCCATTTTATAGTTGTGCTCATGAATATTCATTAGTGCAAATTTCAAAACAAACATTTCTTGTGAACAAAACATATACATATGTGGTAGTATAAAGTATATATACAGTGTTGCACAATCATTATTAAAAACAGAAAAACAATACTACATTTATGTTTTAAAAACATTTTGGCTTTAAAATGGTCTTCTTACTATGCAGCCTCGTGAGAATACTGATTGCCTTGAGCAGCTGAACATAGCATCTTGGATATTGCATTCTTAGTCTGCAGCTCGTGCAGTCCCAGACATGAAGAGTGTTATAATAAAATGCCCATAGCTATTGATCTTGTGAAAATATTCATTTTCGGACCCAGCAATGTGTGAAAAGTTTGCTAATGAAAACAAAAAGGAGGGGGGAGCAGTTAGTCTCTTCTAAACCCAGTGTTGCCAGTTGCAAAAAAGTCTATCAATTGGTTTAAATTGATTCGCACATGTAAAGAATCATACCGAACCAAACAGCCCTCAATAATTTGGCACTACAAATATTCTGACAATAAAAAAGTATCAAACATTGAGGCTTTTAGCAATCCCATGTGACAACCCATCAGCAGATTCATTTCAGTAGTTAATTACTGCATGCTAGCTGTTAGGTCCAAAATGGGTAGGCATGATAGTATGTAAACCTACAGAATTTATGATTAAAATATAAATATTGCTAGACTGATGTAACCAAATTCCTCAAATATTTTATTGGGGACACCTTCCCCCTAACCTTTGTGGTATAAATATTTTTGTGGTATAAACATTATAGAAAAATACAAATAATAATTCAAAATTTGCATTATAAAAATAAAACACCCTGAAAACATCATGTCCCATATTGTTATGAATTACTGATAAAACAACTGTGAAAGATGTTTTTAATAAGACGAGAACATAGACTCCATGTCTGAGAGTGCGTGAATTATTCTTCACTAAGTAAGTATGAGACAGAGATCAAAAATGTAACTGTCACACAGGATACAGCTGAAATAACATGATATAGTTCATTAGATGCAGTTGCCTTTCTGTTAAACAATTACAGGAACGGTTTGAAGTCTAGCTTTATATTTAAACCCAAATGATACAGTGACTTAAGATAATAAATCCACTCAGGTTCCTTCTTTAGTAATGCCTTAATTCTAGCTCCGCCTCTCTCATTGGCTGGTACGTGTTCTAAAGCCCTGAAGGAAAAGTCAGAGGTGGTGCAACTGTGGCATTCTCTGAAGTGGTCTCCCAGAGCATTCTCCCTACTGCCTTATTGGCTAGCCTGGATGTGTTCTTGTATTCTTTCTTTAGTGCGTCTAATTGTCCTACCCACATAGAGCTTGCCACAGGTGCACCACCTCACATAGATCACATGCTTAGTCTTGCAGTTCATATTGAATCTGACTTTATATTCCTCCCTCGTTACTGGATGAACAAATACAGGGCCTCTGACCACATAGCGGCAAACGCTGCAGTTGTGACATGTGTAAAAACCTGTCCTGGTGTCCTTTCTCTGTCATTCAGTGTTTACACAGAGACTGCTTGTGAGCAGAGCTTTTAAATTCTTTATCCTGCAATAGGAGATTCTTGGTGCCCCCGCCAACCACCACCATCAGTTGGTCTATTGTCCTGTTTTGGGGTCTCTAGATAAAATCTGCCATCACTATCTCCCACAAAATAATCACTAACAAAATAATTTTTTATTGTTCTGCTTTTCTTGTGTGTGGGCACTAGTAATGTTTCCCTTGGTATCTGTTTTGCCTTTTCCTCTGCATTTTTGAGCACTCTCACTGAATATTTCCTCTGTTGGAACCTGGTCGACAGCACCTGGGCTTCTCTTTCAGAAGCATCATTCCAGGAGAAGTTTCTTTTATTCTTAAAAAGTGCTCAAAAAGGGTGGTGTCAACCAGGATCTGTTGATGGGCACTTTTGGCCCGTAGCAAGCTGTTCTAGGAACATGAATATGTTGTTCTAGCCACACGTTCTGACAGTGTCCTTTCCCCCTTAAATGTTGCCGAAAAGTCTTCAAGCTGGCTCCTCCCACCCACCTGGGTGGTATAAACCTCAGATCCACCCGATGACGCCAGATCTTCCTTTCCACTGGAAGAAGCAGGTTCCGTCCTTACCGCTCCCGCGTTGAGTAGGCCATAGTGCTAAAATCTTCGGATTTACTTTCAAACTTTAAACTCTAGAGTTTCGTCTTCAGTTTAATCATCGATCATGACCGTGATGGAGAAGTCCTCGCCCAGATTTTGCCGGTGCCCATACGGGCAGACGATGTCGCGTACCGACCCCCATGCCTACTGCCCGGGTCACGAGCACAATCTCCAGGCCTGCGATTTTTGCCAGTCGTTTCACGCATCAGTCATCAAGGAACACCTTGCCCGCCTGAAGTTGGGTCACCCAGAAAAACGACATCTGCTGGTAAAATCCAAAGATGCCCGTTGGGTGGTCTTCGCGGCTGCAGAGTCCACTGAACAGCTGGAGCAACTTGCGACCTTTGAGGAGGAGGAGTAGGCGGCTTGGGCCACCATGCAGTCCTCTTTGGCCACTGCCTTTGTTAAGCTCAAGTTGGGCTCCACTTATTCCAGCTCCTTCAAGGAGCTGTGCCAGTCTCTCCCTACCAAGAGACAGGGCCCTTCGGGTTCACACAGCTCCTGCAAGAAGGAGTCCAAAAAAGAAAAGGAGAAGACTCACCATCGATGTTCTTGGGACCAGGAATGTTCTCAGTCTCAGGAATCACAGGTTTTGACCATGGTTGAAATTGTGGCCTTGACCACTGGCTTCACAGAGACCTCATCAGGCCAGTTGGTTAAGACGCTGGCTGACGATGCAGCAGAGATGTTTCTCAAACCTGTCAACCAGTTGTCATCAGAAGAGGCCCACAACTCCTTGTTCAGGACTCCGGTCCTGCTGGTGACCAGCAAATGGGTGGCTCAGCCTGCTGAGCTGGACCCTCCCATCACTGACCCAGACCAGAAGGAGCTGCGGCTCTCCCCGGCTCCCTCTGAGATCCCCGGGTGGCACCCCCAGTGGCCGAGGTTGAGCTCTAGGTCTTCCTTGTCCAGTGGATTAAGCAGATCCTGCCAACATTGGCGGTCTCACTCTTGACGCCATGGGAAGTGGTGCCACCACTATTCGTTGTCTTTGTTCTCCTCGGGTGAGGAGAGACTTCGTCGCAAGTTGCATCGATGCTACAAGGACCTCGTGTGGCAACAGTTGGTGTTTGCCAGTCCAAAGTCCATCCCAGCTCCCACACCGGCCATCACTTAGCTGTCACCCGACAAGCCAACACTGACACCTCTGACGGGGCCAGTCGACACCGTTCCTCTGCCAGCGGAGCTGGTTCAAACCATCTTGGTTTGGCGGAAGCTAGCCTCTCCATCGATTGTAGTGGAGCCGCCACCCAAACAGCCGCCGACCAGGGTTCCGACTAAGGAATCTTGGCCGGGTCAGGGGCTTTCCCATCAGCTGTCAGACACTCTTACACCTGACCGCCCGCAGCGGGTTGAGAATGATTCGGGTGGTTGGCCCCTCTATACAGACTCCTCTGAGTCTGAGGATTCCTCACTGCACTCCCATCTGGTCGACATGGAGTCAGTGGGGGATCTCCCAATGGAGGAAGGGCCCACTTCCTTCATAGGCATCCTCCGTGTCATCCCCGAGTCCACAAGGATGAGACTGGAACCCATCCAGAAGCAGGTTCACTAATCCCTCACAGAGATTCTGGACAAAGGAGACTCTCTGACAGAGACGTTCCCAGTGGCCGAGGCCATTGTTAGCCCTGCCCTGGAGCTTTGGCAGCACCCTGCCTCATGACTTGTGCCCTCGGCTTGGATGGCCTGCAAATATGCGGTGCCCACCAGTACCCTCTCGGGGTTCATGGAGCACCCCTCAGCTGAGGAGTTGGTGGCCGACTCCGTGTTTCCGCACTCAGGCAATACCGGGGATGTTGATAGGCGACCCATTAAGGATTCCAAGAAATTGGACCAGTCAGATACAAAGGTCTATGCTGCCTCCTCGCTTAGCTGTCCTGATGGCACACTTCTCCCATGCCCTTTTGAGCTCCCTGGATGAGGTGATTCCTCATCTTCCTGCAGACCTACAGACTACAGTCAAGCAGGTCCGAGACCAGGGCCAGGCTGTGGCCAAGCAGCAACTTCAGATGGCTCTGGATATTGGAGATTCCTGTGCCTGCTCATTGATGGCCACAGTTGCCATGCACTATAGAGCTTGGCTGCGGATCTCGACCTTCATGGCAGACATTCAGCACAAGCTGGCAGATGTTCTGTTCTTAGGCACCGACCTGTTTGGGCCTGGTGTGGAGGGTCACCTCCAGTTTATCGAGAAGTCCAATGCCACCTTGGACTCTGTTACATCCACACAGAGGGATCCAAAGGGCTCCAAGCAGTAGAAGTGTAAGCCCTTTTGGGCCTCCACTCCTCCACTCCTGCAGCAAAACCAGACCAGCATCAGTCTGGCCAGCAGGATCAGTCCAGGCGACCTAGGCCCATGTCTGTGGCCTCAGTGGTCAGAAAGCCCAGAGGGAAGGGACCTGGTGGATCCTCAGCTGGGTCCTCCTCCTCCAAGCCTGCTCAGTGACAGGATGGGAGTTGCCACCCTCATGCCTGTCATGCATCCCCTGGGTCCTCCTGTGGGGAGCCAGCTCCACCACTTTCTTTCCGCCTGGTCCGTTATCACCACAGACAGGTGAGTTCTGGAAGTGATCGGTCAGGGTCTGCCTCTAGAATTTGAGCAGTACCCTCCCAGCCGAGCTCATGCCCCATGGGAGGACTTGGTATCTGCAGACACTCGGTCGGCTCTTTGAGATGACATAGCCCAGCTCCTCCGCAAGGAGGTCATGGTCAGGTTTGTGGATCCTCCGGAACACCCAGGGTTTGTCTCCGGGTACTTCCTGGTGCCAAAGCGGATGGGGGGGCTGGCATCCCATTCTACATCAGTAGGACCTAAACAAATTCCTCAGGTTCCACACCTTCAGGATGGTAACTCTGTCCCAGATCATGCCATCTCTGGAGCAAGATGTGCTCTTGCTCTCTGGATCTCCAAGACGCGTTCTTTCGCATCCCAATCCGTTCATCCCACCGAAGGTTCGGGAACCCTCTACGAGTTCCAGGCCATGCTATTCAGCCTCTTCTCGGCCTCCAGGAGCTTCACCAAATGCATAGCAGTGGTGGCAGCTTACCTGAGGCACCTAGGGGTCTGGGTGTACCCCTACCTGGACAACTGGCTGATAGCAGGTCCCTCCAGGCAGGAGATGGAGTGCTCCAGGGACCTGGCTCTCCAGACCTGCATCAACCTTGGCCTCCTGGTCATCGAAGCCAAGTCAGAACTCATGCCCTCGCAGGTGATCAGTTTCATAGTGGCAGAGCTTGACTCTTGCCAAGCCAGAGCCCGGCTCCCAGTGGACAGGGCAGAGGTTCTCTCCTCCTTTGCCCGATCATTTCTGGTTGGGCACTTGCACCCTGTCTGGGACTTTCTGTGCCTTCTGAGTTACATGGTGACCTTCACCAGTGTGGTCCGATGGGCCCTCTGGCATATGCCTCCCTGCAGTGGGAGCTGGCCAGCCAGTGGTCTCAGCACAAGGGTCACTTCAACCAGCTGGTCACGGTGACCCAGAAGATATGGAAATCCCTCCAGTGGTGGCTAGTCCAAGAGCATCTGCAGGAAGAGATCTTGCTTGTCTGCCCCGAGCTGATGGTCATCCTGATGACCGATGCCTCTCTCATGGGCTGGGGTGCCCATCTAGGGGAACACAGAGTTCATGGGCTCTGGACCCCTGAGGAGTCCTGATGACACATCAACCTGCTGGAGCTCCGAACAGTTTGACTTGTGCTGACTGCATTCACTCCATTTGTTCGTCGTCAAGTGGTCCAAGTCCAGATGGACAACACCATGACCATGTACTACCTCAACAAGTAAGGCGGGATGCACTCCCTGCCCCTGTGCAAGGAAGCTCTCTATGTCTGGACTCTTGTTTGCATCCTAGAGGCGGATCTCCTAGCCATCCATGTGGAAAGAGTCTCCAATCAGTTGATGGATGCCCTCGGCCAGGTAGGCAAGGCGTCTCACGAGTGATCTCTCCATCCGGAGGTAGTTCACAGTTTGTTCTCCCAGTGGGGCACCCCTCAGGTGGACCTATTCACCTCCAGGGCTTGCTGCAGTGGGATGTCTTCTTGAGGCTGTGGACCCCAGGCCTCTTCTATGCCTTCCCTCCACTTCCCTTGATTCACAAAGTGCTTCTCAAGGTCAGGAGAGACAAGGCACTGGTGATCCTGGTGGCTCCAGACTGGCCCCACCAGTTTTGGTACCCCGATCTCCTCAGCCTTAGCAACAGGCTCCCGATGCATCTTCCCATACACCCAGACCTGCTGTCCATCAATCAGGGGAAGGTACTCCACCTGGACCTTCAACCTTTGCATCTGACAGCCTGGTTCCTGAGTGGCTAAGGTTCCAGGCTTTGGGTCTGTCTGAAGATGTCCTCACTGTAGTAGAGGCATCTAGAAAGAAATTTAACAAAAAGTGCTATGCCTTCAAATGGAAGAGACTCTCCATTTGGTGTCAGGGCAAGGGACTGGACCCTTTCTCCTGTCCAGTGGCTAGCATTTTGAACTAGCTGTGGTCTCTCTCCAAAGGGGAACTTCGGTTGACGACCCTTAAGGTGCACCTGGCAGCCATCTCTGCTTACCGGGGGCGGGCTGATCAGTAGTCGGTGGTACAGGAAAAGGCGGCCTGGTGGTTTTTCAAAGGCCTTGATCACATTTCCCCTCTGGTGCGTGAACCACCACCACCATGGGACTTGTTGGTTTTGGAAAAGTTCATGGGTGAGCCATTCAAATCGATACACAGGTGTGAGATGTCTCATCTGTCATGGAGGACCACCTTCTTGGTGGCTATCATGTCAGCCAGAAGGATCAGTGAGCTCCAGGCACTTTCGGTGGAGTCTCCTTACCTGGTCTTCTACAGGGACAAGGTTGTCCTGTACCCCAACCCGAAGTTCTTCCTGAAGGTTGTGTAAGAGTTTCACCTGACTCACACCTTGGAGGCCGAACACAGGCTCCATACTTTGGATCTGAGGTGAGCGCTCGCTTACTACAAAGAGCACATGGCTGGAGTTCAGGGAGAGGTTCACCAGCTGTTTGTCACCTACACTGAAGCCGCACCTGGCAGACCTGCGGCCAAGTGGATGATTGTCAGGTGGGTCACTTCCTGCATTGATCTCTGCTATAGGTTGGTGGGTAGAGAGCCTTCTGGAGGACTAAGGGCTCTTTCCACCCGCCATACCGCTGCGTCAGTGGCTGCTTCTAGGGATGTCCCTATCCAGGAAATCTTCAGGGCTGCTACCTGGAAGTCCGCAAACCCCTTCATTTACCATTACCACATTGACAGAGTCATGCCGGGATGCTGCCATGCAGGGATGCTGGTTTTGGGGCCTCAGTTCTCCAATCCTTATTTCCCAAGTAGGGGGTGTGCGCCTTGCCTCCCTCCTCCCAGAGAACTGCTAGGAGTCTGCCAGAACGTATGGATAGAACAACATATCCACATCCCTAGAAACACAGGTTACTCACCTATAATGGTAGTTCTAGGAGTGGTATATTTTGTTCATTTACACTGACCCACCCAGCCTCCCCTGGCTTCAGCAGACAACACTGCTTCCAGCGGGCAAGATCTGGTGTCATGGGTTGGAGCTGAGGGTTATACCATCCGGGTGGGTGGGAGGAGTCAGCCTGAAGACTTTCCAGCATCATTGAAAGGCGAAAGTACACTGCCAGAATGTGTGGATGAACAACATATACCACTTCTAGAACAACTGTTACAGGTGAGTAACCTGTGTTTTCCTGCCACCTCCTTTCTAAATGGTTCACATATTACATGTTTGTCTTATCCCCCTTTGAAACTATTATCCAGGAATTTTATTTCACTGATGTTTTTGTTGTACATACACTTGATATTCAAATTACTACATTTTAATCATTGTACAATGTCCTCCACAGTCTCCACTCCCCCACCTCAGACACACACAATGTCATCAATAAAGCAATACTATGTGCATATGTATCTGAGATGGTGGTTGGAGTCAGTGAAGACCACCTGATACTGCTATCTTACCATAAAGTATTAGCATATGAGGGGCTAATGCCACCCCCATAGCTGTCCCTCTTAACTGCAAGTATACCTTCTGGTCAAAAATTAAGTGATTATGGGTCAGAACACACTTGAGCAATTCTAAAATAAACTTCTGTGAGGCATATTTTAGCTTACAATCTGCTGCCATAAATTGTTTACAAGTACGAATGCCATATTCATGAATATTGCTAGTGCATAACGAGCTGATGTCAATGGTGAACCAACAGTAATGCTGCTGCCAAGTAAGTCCTTCTATCTTATTGATAACATCTGGTGTGTCATGGACATAGCTGGGGACCTTGGTCACGACTTTCTTTAAATAATGGTCCACAAATCTGGAGGGACCATCACTGAGTGACCCAATCCCATAAACAGTCGCCCACAAGGGTCCCACACAGATTTGCGGACTTTGAGCAAAATATATATGGTGGGCATTACTGAATGCTCAGTTGTTAAAAAAGGCTTCTTCCTGATCTGAGATGTATCCCCTCCCTTGAGCTTTGAATCATACTGTCTAACTTAAATTTAAATTGTGTAGTAGGGTTGAATGTGAAAGGTTTATAGCAATCCCTGTCAACCAGCTGTTTCAAAATTTTCTGTATATATTTCTGCATATCCTGAATAATTGTTAGCCCCCCCTTTTCTTTTTTTTATCTTCTTTCTATTTTCTCACCTCTGCAGTGCTCCCGGCGGGGGCATCCAGCTGCCGGCTCCCACCGACAGAGGACAGCAGGCTCACTCGTACATGAGGGTCCCAGCATGGCTGACACCGGACCCTCTGATGCGATTCCACGACAGGCCTCCAGGTCGGTGGGTGCGCAGCTATCAAGCTGCTCGGTCACGTCCAGCCTGGTTTTTCCACCTTAATTGGTCCCCACAGAGCCGGCAGTGCAATGACGTGTTGCGCTACGCAAGCGTCTTGCCGAACTCCGCCCCTTGCTTACACTGCACCTTGTGCTTCTCCCAGTCTTCACCAGGGGTCGCCCAAGCGGGACGTATCCCACTATCCCACCCCAGAGGAAGGAGAGCAGTCCTGGGACGCTCAATCCAACCTCTCCCCTGCCAGCCCCTGGCAGCCCGAGTCTGTTCCCGAACCTGGGTCGCTGGCGTGGTGTGAGGTGTGGCATCCAGCGCCTCAACCCTCAGCACCACCGGGCCGGCTAGCCCCCCTTTTCTGCATGTCAGCATATTTGTAGTGCAAAATTATTGAGGACTGTTTGGTTTGGTATGATTCTTTGCCTGTGCTGATCAATTTAAAATAGACTTTTTAGCAATTGGGGACATTGAGCCTCATTAGAAAAGACTAACTGGCTCCTGCCCCCCTTCCTTTTTGCTTTCATTAGCAAACTTTTCACACATTGCTGGGGCTGAAAATGAAAATCTTTATAAATAGCCATGTGCATTTTATTATAACACTCCTCATGTCTGGGATTGCAGGACCTGCAGACTAAGAATGAAATATCCTGGATACTATGTTCAAGTACTCAAGGCTATCTGCATTTTCATGAGCCTGCATAGTAATGTGACAGTATTAAAGTCAGAAGGTTTTTAAAACACAAACGCAGCAATGTTTTTTTTATTTTTTTAACAATGATTGGGCAGCACTGTATATACTTCATACCACCACATATGTTAACATTTTGTTCAGAAGAAATAAGTTTTGGTTTGAAATTTGCAAGGATGAATATAATTCCATTCGGACTTCTGGAAGCATCACTCCACTGTCTCCTCCCTGCTGTGTGTAACTGCTTCTGTCTTGTCAGGGATGTATTGGGGCACATCACAGCTGACATTTTCTTTGGTCTGGCCAAGGTCTTTGACTTGGTGTCCCACCCTCCTCTTCTGGATGAGCTGAGTGCTGCTGGCCTCTTATCTCCTGCTGTGGATTGGTTCCTCTCTTACCTCTCTGGCTGCCTGCAGTCAGTACAGGTGCTCTGTCACCTCCATGTCCCATCCAGTCCAGGGTCCCACAGGGCTCCATCCTGGGGCCCATCCTGTTCTCCATCTTCCTTAATGGCATCCCCACAGCTTGTGCCAACTTCCATACCCACATATATGCAGATGACACCGTCATTTACACCTCTGGTCCCTCCACTGCAACCGTGGAAAGTCTGCTCCAGCAAGACTTCCACAACGTTCTGTGCTGATTTTAGTCTAACCATCTCCAGGTCAACACACACAAAAAGAAAACTGTCCATGACCTTTGGAACCAGCCAGAAATTGACCAGACTCCAAACTCTGCCTATCTTCTCCACCTTGGATGGCACCCCTCTTGAAGTGGTTCATTCATTCAGATACCTCAGTGTGTGGCTAGTGTGGAGTACACTTGTGACTTCTCTGCCTATATTGATGCCATCCACACCAGGCTCTGCCCTAAACTTGGTGCCTTGTACCACAATAAAGACTGTCTGTCTCCGCAGGTACGCCATGAACTTGTCACCAGACTGGTGCTCCTGGTCTATAACTATGTGAATGTGGTCTATGGCACTGCTCCCTCCACCTTCCTGGCCAGACTGGACACTCTGTGGAATGTCTTCTGTCATTTTGCTAGCAACTCCCCCTTTAGTACCCACCATTGCTCACTGTACTCCTCCTCATCCATTCTTCCTCTACCTTCACTTCACCAGAACCACTGTGCCTCATTGATATCCAAATACTGGTTTTGGTCCCTTCCTTCTTACCTCTCCGCACTCTTTTCCACCATCTCTCTGCCTCCTGCTCTGTTTGCTCTAGGGATCCTCACACTTTCACCATTCCTCATCCCCACTCCTCTGCAGAGCAATCAGACTTTTCCTATCATCTCTCTTCTCTCAGGAACCTAATCCCATCCTCCTTCTATTTCACTACCTCCCTTGTTTCCCTCAGTACCTTCCCTCCCCCACCTTCTCCTGTTTTCCCCCATTTGACCGCTCTGCTTACATTTGTCTCCTGCCCTAGTGTAGGTGTGACTGAATTGCCTGTTTTTTTGTCACTTGCTCTTATTGTACTTACTCCTGTTTCAATCACGTACTCCATTCCTCTTTGCTGTAACTGCGTCAGTGCTATGTAACTTTTAACTGCATATTGTGTTCATGCAACATATTTGCCTCCCCTGTTCCCTCCCCAGGTCCACCTGGAAATGAGTCTTGGCTCACTGTGCCTTTTCCAGTCACAAATTTTCAAATAAATAAGTGACTAAATAAATACAGTCTTCCATCACTATAACGAACCCCAGTATTGTGAGCGCTCAGTTAGAATGAATGCACGTGTCGTATCCCATCATGTCTTGAGCTTGTCATCTTAATTGGTTAATAACTTAATTGCAATCAGGTGTGCCGAATTAAGATTGTCTTCACTTTTGTCAGTTTGCGGTACTGCTAGCAGTAACAGTACTTTAGGATGATTTTTGTTGCAGCATTAAATGTTCTTACTCCTGTGTTTAGATTAATTAAAAGCACTGACCATATATGTTGTATATGCTGCATGAACTAACATAGTGCGACACAGGTGACCAGCACCTATAATTTGGTTAATTAAGGTTCATTGTCTCTTTCATGATGCTTTTAATGATGATGTTTTAATGATTAAAGAATGATTAAATAAATAAAATACAGTACTGAACTAAAAAGCCGATATGATATATGTTACATGTAGCCACATTTTCGACTATTGGTACAGTCCGCTTTCATTTTTGGCATCCCTCGATATAATGAACGTTGTACTATAACAAATGCAGTGACTAGCTTCCAAAACATTTGTTATATTGAGGAAAGACTGTACCCTGAAAGTTTCAGAAAAAAATGCTGTACTGTCTAGGGTAACATGACAGCAAAAAAAGTTTAATAAGTACAATAAGAAAAAACACTATAATTCATAAAAATTGATGTACCCTATCTCAGAACTTGCACAAGATGCCATCACGAAACTTCTCAGGTCTTGAGACCCTGCCAGTCAGATCGCACATGCCAAATTTTGGGCTATTTCTTGGAATGATGCCAAAGTTACTAAGGTTCAAAAATTGGGGTTTAACATTAAACACCTTACTCAGCTCTAACTATACTGCCACTACCATGGCAGTATAATATACATATTAATTATTTCATAGAACTGACAGAGTTAGACATTAAGGAAACACAAATGGAGAATTCGGACACTTCTATTATTGTTATAATGGATAAGGTTGAGGTAGAGGGCAATAGATTATTTTTTAGATTTAAAAGTATAACGACCAAAGAAATTGAAAAAGAACTGAAAAGTCTGAAAATAAATAAGGCCAGGGAAATTGATGTATAGAAGCACGTTTCATGAAATTGGGAGCCGATATTGTGGACCCAGTGGAGGCAAATTTATTAAATTGAAGCCTATGCTCCTCTCTATATTCCCTGAAACTTGGAAATTAGGGAAAATAGTTCCCATTTTAAGGGGAGGGGATCCATTGTTGGCTACAAATTATAGACCCATAGACTTGCTCCCAGTACTATCAAAGATCGTGGAAAAATGTGTCCATCAGCAAGTCAGTCAGTATTTAGAACCACATAATGTACTGATTGTCAGCATGGATTTAGGTCTGGCACAGACACGGCCCTAGTAGACTTTAATAACTTAGTGACAACCTCCATAAATTTGGGTTTGGATACTGGGGCCGTGTTCGTGGACCTCAGTAAAGCTTTTGACCTGGTGGTTCATCAAACCTTGTTGCAGAGGTTTTACGAACTGGGAGTACACTCTGAGCCATTACGCTGGTTCCAATGTTATTTAGGACATAGAAGGCAGTGTGTGTCACAGGATACCATTATATCGGCTCTAAGAACAGTTAAAAGAGGGATCCCACAAGACTCTATTTTGGGCCCCTTGCTTTTTAATATCTACATAAACAAATTGCCTAGCATAATGAATAGCAGTGAGGTGCGTCTGTACGCAGACAGTACTGTTTTTGTGGTGTCCACATGCAGCCATGCCTCCTTGGTGACTAAATTGCAAACAGATCTGCACAAATTGAAAACGTGGTTTGAGAAATCGAGATTGTTGTTAAATAACAATAAAACCCAAAGTATTCTCTTCTCTTTGGACAAGAGGGACATTGAAGGAGATGCCTTAAATATCAGATTTAATAATGGTCAATTGGTGACAAATACATCATGTTAAAAAAATATATTGGGGTACCAGTGGACAGTAAGTTAACCTTTAAGCAACATTTTATTTATTTATTTCTTGAAAGAATCGGAATTACAACCTTTCAGTCAAGGACTCCTTTGCAAAGGCTCCACGTCAAAAATGAAATTACATAACAGGGTACAAGAAAAGACAAGAACAGAGCAATATTACAATGTTAAAAGGAGGACAAGTTACAAATTCAAGGGTGGTGAGGTCAAGCCCGAGTCAGACAGCGAGCAGTAATCAACAATAGTTACATTATTAAAGAAATAGTGTACAATAAACAACAGTCTGGTTATAATTTCTGCAGGGTCAAGTGATAAGGGTCAGACCCCAGGTCAAAGGGGAAGTATGGGAAAGTAGTGGGTGCCTCACGTCCGCATTGCAGATAGGGATTAATCACAATCGCAGCAGGAGTGGGAGAGAATTTCTGAGCGTAGTCGGGATTTAAATGGGCCTAGACTCTGCTCCAGAGGGACAGCAGGAGGTAGTTCATTCAACGAGAGGGGGCCCTGTAGAAAAAGGAGCGTTGGCCCAGGGAAGTCCTGCAATGGGGTAGTAAGAGGGGGGCAGATGGAGAGCTCCAAGTTGTCTGGGGTTGGGTGGAGGGCTGCCCTAGATGGTGAAGTCTCGGGGCAGATGAGCAGAGTGAGAGCTTTCTGGCAAGGAGACAGGTCTTGTATCTGAGCTGTCCATCCAAGTTAAGCCAGTTGGTTTGACACTTGACAGTAGCACTCACAGGTATGAGTCCACTGGTCACAACCTGTGACAAGTCTGTAGGCTTTATTTAGGGAGGCCTTAATACGGCGTAGGGCAGTAGGGTCGTCGGAACCATAGATGACAATCCCATAGTCAATAAGTGAGAGCACCGATGATGTCACAGCAAGGTTTAGGGCATGAGGGGGCAGACAACCCCTATGTCTATACAAGAGCCCTAATCGAGTGTTGACATTGGAGCAGAGGAGATTGATGTGCTCATGGAAGGTGAGAGAGGAGTCAATGGTAATGCCTAGGTATTTAAAGGTGGGTACCAGGTCAAATGGGGAGCCCTTGGAGTTGAGGGTGGTGAGGGGAAAGTGTCTATGTTTGTTTTGTCTGTGGGCGAAGAGCATGGCTTTGGTCTTTTGTAGTTCAGAACTAGGTGGTGTTCTGAGAACCAGGCTTCAGCCTCAGAGAAGGAGCACTGCAGGGAGGATTGAAGGGAAAGGGGGTCAGGGTGACTGGCGAATAAGACAGCATCATCGGTGTAGAGAAGCAGCTGACCCAAACAGACCTTGGGGAGGGTGTTCAAGTACATGCTAAGCAGGAGGGGGCCCAATATAGAGCTTTGGGGGACCCCAGAGTGAACCGGTTTACTGGGCGAGAGTGTGGAGCTTAACTTGACCCTCTGGGTTCTATCGCTCAGATAGCTTTTAAGCCAGGCAATGGCTTCCAGAGATAGCCCCATGAGGGGCAAGGATGGTAATAGTAACATGAGGCTGACAGAGTCGAAAGTCTTGGTTAAATAAATATAGGTAGAGCCTACCAAGTGTCCTTGGTCGAGGGCATTGTTGATGAAGGTGGTATATTCAAGAAGGGCAGTAGTGATACTGTGTCTCCTCCTGAAGCCATGTTGTTCAGGATAGAGCAGGTCATATTTGGTGAGATAGTCAGTGAGTTGGTCTGACACTATTTTTTCTAAGGCCTTGGAGATTGGGGGGAGAATTGAGATAGGGCGGTAATTGCCAGGGTAGGTGCAGTCCCCACCTTTAAGGATTGGGGTGATGTCGGCTGATTTCCAGTGTGCTGAGAATTGTCCGAGGCAGAGAGATTGGTTGAGGATGTCTGTGAGGGGGGGTGATTATGGCGTCAAGGGTGAGCAGGACAAGTTTGAGGTCCAGTGAATCACTACTAAAGCACGATTTGCCGAGAACTTTGGTAAGGTAAGGTCTTGCCTCCTGTGGGGAGAGAGTTCGGAGCCTGAAGGTAGGGGTGGCAGTGGGATGGGGGGGTTGGGGGCAGCACAGGGGCCAGGTTGAAAAGGTTGGGAGGGAAGAACATCGCTGAGGTCAGAAAAGGCAGAGTTAAGGGTATCCACTATTAGAGAGGAGTCCTGGGATAAGGAGCCATTTACCAGCAGTTGGGCGGGGGGGGAGATAGTTTTTCCACTAAGTTCTTTAAGGTTATTCCAGAACTTGTGCTCCAAGCCCCAAGTGGAGGAGAGTGACTCCTGGTAGTGGGCAGCTTTGGCTTTCCAAAGTTCCCAGGTGCGTTTGTTCCTAAGTTCCCGGTATGGTTGCTGGTCACGTAGTTTGCCCGACTCATTGGCTAAGTGCCACTGGTTGTCCCGCCACTTCATGAGGTCAAGTAGGGCATGAGAGAGCCAGGGGATATCATGATTTTTTTACCAGTTGCTTGGTGACTGGGGCATAGTGGTCACAGGCCGAGTTAAACATCGAGATAAAGTGGTCAAGGGTAAGGTCAATGGTGGGCGCAGAGTTGATAGGGGATCAGTCACAGTGCAGTAGATACTGCTTTAGTAGGGGAAGGGATCCCTTTTTTAAGCGATGGTGAGAGGTAAATTTAGGTGACCATTTCAGAGATGTTTTTGAGGTCCATTTGCAGAGAACTTGTGAGTGGTCACTCAGGGCATCCAGGAGAACTGAGAACTCAGATAGGCGAGCGGGCCTGTTCATGAGGATGAGGTCAATGAGTGTGGAGGTGCCTGTTTTATTATTGAGTCTCATGGGGGACTGGACAACTTGTGTGAGGTCAAGGGCTGCAATGGAATCCTTGTATGGGGCAGAGGAGGTGGCTAGCCAATTGACATTAAAGTCGCCCAGGGCAGTGATGTCACTGGAGGGCAGCTGGGCAAGGCAGTTCAGTACCGAGTTGAATGGTTCGGGGGTTGATATACACTGTAACTATGTGGAGGGTTTTTCCTGAGGCATCAGGATGTAGCCAGACGGTGAGGGCTTGGGCCCCATGGGACGAGGTGGGGGCATCGAGGACTAGAGAGGCTTGAAGGGGGTCACGGTAGCATAAGACATAACCCCCTACCCTTTTGACCTGTCTGTCAATTCTGAGGATAGAGTATCCAGGTATATGGATGGCTGAGTCTAGTATGTCAGTGTCAAGCCAGGTCTCAGTTACTGCTAGAATATCAGGGGAGATAATTTATTTATTTACTTATGTATTTAAGAGTTTAACCAGGAAGGCGTGCTGAGCAGGGAGCCGCTTGATTCCAGATGCGTCCTGGGGGACATATCCCAACAGTATTTTTTTACAAGTACAATAATTGCGAAAGACAGGCATGTACACTTATACAGAGGGGCACTGTAATACAGTCATGAGAGGTAATACATGAAGCTCCATAATAAGGCTGAGAGAAAATAACGTGCAACTGGCGGAACGGCTCAGCGACTAGGCTAGCGAGGCACACATAGTCCCATGGATTAGTGGGTTCTGGACGATGGTGAGTACAATCTAGAAACACGTACAGCTGGTGGCGAAATGGGTGCTGAGGAGGAGATTGAGGTGCTGAGAGTTAGTGGTGTGTCTAATGACAGCAGGCAACGCATTCCAGAGTTTGGGCATGTGGAATTGGAAGGCAGATTGACCTTTGGTTGTGCCCATGAAAGGGACATGGAGAAGCCTGGAGTCAGTGCTTCTGAAGGAATAGGTAGGTGGAGGCTGTGTTGAGGGGGCAGATGCGAGGTATGGGGGAAGGGACTGGGACCAGAATTTGGCTGCGGTCCTTGCACAGTGAATCTGTCTGCGGGCCTGGAGAGAGGGCAGTGCTAGGGAACTGTAAAGGTCACAGTCATGAGTCAATTGTGCACAGTCCAGAATGAAGCAGCAGAAGGAGTGTAAGCATGTATCCAAGCTGGCTAGGCAGGAGGGGGGAACAGTGCCATAGACTGTGTTGCCATAGTCAAATAATGGGAGAATCATTTTGTGAACAATTTCCTTCCAGGATGGTGTGGGGATACTACCCTTGTTGCAGTATAAGGCACCAAGTTTAGGGAGCAGTTTCTTGTGGATAGAGTCTATATGTGTGGAGAAATCAAGGTGCTGGTCAAGCCAGACACCGAGGTATCTGAAAGAGGTGCACACTTCCGGGGGGTTCCGTAAAGGATTGTAATGAGGGGCAAGTGGTTAGGTGGGAGAGTCTTGCCTGTGAGCCGAAAGTTAGCCAGACGGTTTTCTTGGAGTTTGGACACAGTTGGTTGGATCGGAACCAGTGCTGGACTACGTTGAAATCCTGTTGGAGTACTTTGGCCACATCCCCGGGGGAGGGGCCTGCGGCATACAGAACTGTGTCGTCTGTGTACATGTGGATGGATGAATGTTGGCAGACCGATGGGAGATCATTTAGGAATACGGAGAAAAGTAGCGGTCCCAGGACCATCCAGCCTTGTAGTACGTTAAACTTTTTCTGAAGATTACAAATATTGAGGGTGGCTAAGAGTAAACCACCGGATGGCCCGTTGGGGATACTGAGGGAAGGGGAAGGGCCAGGGTTAGGGTGAATGTTACCAAATAGTAAAAAGAGGAGGAGGAGAGCATGGTGAAGGAGGACAAGTCTGAGCAATTTATTTATGAACTTGGGATTCCTGGACCAAGAGTTGGGGGAGCTGGTATATACAGGTATAGGGAGGGTGGATATATGACCAGCCACCCAGGAGGCTGGGGATGTAACCGGGACTGGATTTTGGTGCACCGGGCACTGGGGAATTATATGCATGATAGGTTGGGCATAACTGGCTGTACCACACCTGGGGGCGTAATGTTAGGCTACTGCAGGGCTATCAGGCAAGTCATATGGGGAGGGGGGAGGGAGCACAAGAAAAAGCAGCACTCCTATGAATAGGGAGGAAGACATAGTGAGACACAGAAATTAGCACAGGTGTAGTAACCACAAGAGGGCAACATGACCGTCAGGCCACAGGAACTCAAGAATATCAGAGTGCCTTCCTCAGTGATCCCTCCTTAGATGGTGTAATGGCAGGGTTGCTGCTTTGGATGCAATGAGTACAGGGTTCAAGTCTGGAAAGGGGAAGGGGGGGGAGGTAGGGCCAGAGAGACAAATAAAATTGTACAGGAGAAGGAGGGCAGATGATATCATGATCTGGGATGGCTTGGTCCAGATGAAAAGAGACTACAATTGGTTGTCATGGAGCTTTGGCTTGGCCAAAGCCATACATCCATTATGAGGCTGAGTAACATTCTCATTATCAAAGGATAAAAAATATAATTTAAGAGTTAGTGAACTTGATTTGGTCTGTCTGAGTGTATGTAATAGGCTAGGTAAAGCAACATTAGGGATGGAATAGGGATAAGCAGGGTAGAGGAAGCAGAAGGCCATGTGGAGGCATTATGGGTCACCTTGCAGGCACATGGGGGAATGAGAGTGAAGCTGGGATGGTAAATAGGCCACCAATGCAGGCAGAAGAACTGGAGGAAGGCCTGGTGGCAAATCTTAGGGACCACTCTGGTCAGGAGGGTGGTAGAATGGTTGGGGGACCTAAACATGCCAGGGACTGACTGGGGAACCATGGCATCCTCATTGGCCAGGGAGCAGCATCTGCTGGACGTCTTCCAGGATGCATTCCTTGCCCAGCTGGAGTCTGATCTGATGAGAGAGGGTCCTGACAGACTGCGACTTCATCAGGGACCTAGTAGTAGGGGACCCACTGGCGGGAAGTGATTATGCCATGGTCTGGTTTTCCCTGGATATGGAGGGTGGAGTAGAGTGCACCAAAACAATGGTGATTGACTTCAGGGGTGCAAATTTCAAGGATATGGAGTGGATACTTAGGGGCCACTTGGAGAGGATCAGACTGGACATGGACACTGAGAGCAGATGGGAAATAATTAAGAAGGGGGCTCCTGGAAGCTACCAAGGCCTGCACGAAGGAGCAACGCAAGTATGGTAGAGCCAGGAAGCTGAGCTGGTGGACAAGGGAGGTCCAGGATGTGGTGAGGGGGAAAAAAAGGCTGCTTACAGTCAATATAGGTGATCGCGTGGGGTATTGACAAGAGGGAGTATGATATGATAGCCAGGAAGATCACCAGGGTGATGAGGTTGGCCAAGGCAAGAATGGAGCAGAGGTTAGCAATTAGAAGAGGTGATAAAGGGTTCTTCAGGTACATCCGGGAAAGGAGGAAAGGGAAGGGGCAGATTAGTAGACTGAGGTCGGGGAGTGGGTGGGCTGAGGAGGCAGGGGGTGCAAGCAGAGGTACTTAATGATTACTTTGCCTCGGTCTTCACTAGGGAGAATGGTGGGGCAGCACCACATGGGGCAGGGCAGGTTGGACCTGCAGATGGGGGAGGGGATACAGATGTTGAAATCCCTGTGAGTAGGGTGTGGGAAGCCGTCAAGGCCCTAAGAGTGGAGAAGGCACCAGGCCTGGATGGCCTTCATCCCAGGGTGCTAAAGGAACTGGCGGAGGTCCTGGCTGCACCTCTGGTGGACCTCTTCAAATCCTCCCTTCATTTGGGATGAGTGCCTCAGGACTGGAGGGTGGCTCACATTGTACCTATCCACAGGGAAGGCTCACGTGAGAAGCCGAAAAACTACAGGCATGTAAGCCTGACATCGGTGGTGGGCAAAGTGATGGAGGTCAGCTTAAAAGAAAGGCTCGGGGTGTTTCTGGAAGCACAGGGCCACCTGGATGATCATCAGCTTGGCTTTGTTCAGGGCAGATCGTGTTAGACCAGCCTTGTGGAGTTCTGTGACTGGGTGACAAGGGTGCTGAACCAAGGCAGGCCAGTGGATGTCCTCTTTCTAGACTTCAGCAAGGCATTTGACTCAGTGCCATATCCCAGGCTGCTGGAGAAGCTGAAGGAAATGGGGACGGGGGTACGGTTGGTCAGGTGGATAGCAAACTGGCTGGCTGTGCATTTCCAGAAGGTGGTGTTCGGGGGGGAGGTTTCATCTCCTAGGAGGGTCATTAGTGGGTTCCCCCAAGGATTGGTGCTGGGCCCACTCCTGTTTAACACCTATATCTCAGACATCAGGAATGGTATCAGGAGCGAAATGAGCTCTTTGCCGACAACTTGAGGCTGGGGGCGGTGGTGGATGCTGAGGAAGGTAGGTTAGCTCTACAGGGGGACCTGGATACTCTGGAAGGGTGGTCCTGCAACCGGACTGGAAACTGAGGTTTAATACTAGGAAATGCAGGGTCCTCCACCTGGAGGCTAGGAACCTGGCTCATGTGTACACCTAGGGAGGCAAGACACTGCAGGCTTCAAGTAGGGAGAAGGACCTAGGAGTGGTTGTGAATGCCAAGATGAACAACGCAGAGCAGTGTAGAAGAGCTGCGGCCAAAGCAAACAAAATGCTGGGGTGCATAGCCAGGGGGATAACCTCAAGAAGCCAGGAGGTACTCCTTCCACTGTATAATTGCCTAGTTAGGCCACACCTTGAATACTGCGTGGAGTTTTGGCAACCGCACTTGAAAAGGGACATTGCACTCCTAGAGGGGGTACAGAGAAGGGCAACCAAGATGATGCAGGGTCTGGGATTGAGGTCCTATGAGGAGAGACTTGAGGAGCTCAACCTGTATTCCCTGGAGGAGAAGAGGGACAGACGGGATATGATTGAGGTCTTCAGATACCTAAAGGGGGTAAATAGGATAAGCCTGGACAGGGTGTTCCAGCTGAGGGAGGAGGGAGGCCACCAGGGGCACCACAAGAAGCTAGTCGGTGGGAAACTTAGGGGGGAGACAAGGAGACGCTACTTCACTGAGAGGGTGATGGATCCTTGGAATGCACTGCCTGTGGAACTGGTGGCTGTGGATACTGTGGAGGGGTTCAAGAGAGGCTGGGATAGGTATAGGGGAAGGGGGAGTCTGGAAAGGGTCAGCATCAGAGGGGAACCCCAGTCGGGGGATGGGGGGCTTCGGGCGGAGGGTGGGGGAGGTCACAACAGGGCCCAGAATGGGCACTGATCCGCGAGCAGACTTGATAGACCATAGGGCCTACTCTGCTGGCTTCTTAGTATGTTAGTATTACAGGCAACCCTAGACAGATCATGGAATAAGGTACCTTTAGAAATACAATTAAGCAGTTCTGTAACAGAATTCCAAATGGCCTTAAAGGGGACAGGAAGTCTGTGTGGCCCACAGCATAGCTACATTGAGCATTCACGATGGTCTGTGCCTATGTAGTAACTGTCAGACACAGACAGCACGTTGTGATGCCCGTTGATGCTGATGTTGTGGGGAACCGTCATATTGTCAGACATGGCAGACACTGTGCTGCCATTGTTCAAGCATCCTCTCATACGTTGCCATGCGTATCAGCACGTGCAGTGTATGATGTCACGTCATGGTTCAAGCGTCAGAATGACACTGAATGAAAGACACTTGTCAGACCTCAGCTGGCTGACTGGTGTATATCGTCATCAGTTTTGTGTCCAATCCATGGATGGTGCACAGTGTTGTCAGACGTGGTGAGCAACACGGTGTAATTCTCAAACCTTGTCCAGATGACATTGGTAGTGCATGCCCCGGGATGTGTCTGTTCGGCTGTCCCAAACAAATGTCAGTAAATGTACCACTAGCGGCACCCGGGCGTGGCACAGGTACCTATGTCCCGCCATGCTGCGTGGTAGTCAGACACCACAATGTCCAGTGACATGGGGGGCGCGAAGCTGCATCTGTGAACAGATGTCATGACACATCGTAGAGACGGGATATGCTATATGTAAAAGGAGCATCATTGTCTGGCTCCCAAACTACAGCATCAAGCCCGCAGTCCATGTGTTCAAAACGGAATGCTCAGGTGCTACAGTAATAACCGAAATGGACAGCTGTGGATGATGTTATGTCCACAATGTATCATGTAGATGTAAACCAATAGGTAATGTACTGTCTCCCGGAAAATACAAAAGCAACCATTCACAGGTTTAGATCCCCCAATCCATTGCATTGGAGACCACTGACTATGCCAGTAAGCCATTGCATTACTCCATATGGTGCTGTGCTATATGCCTCTTGTTGCAAACACATGAGGTGATACTCAAAATGTGTATAAGGCTGTGAAGCCTTTGTAAGAAGGGGACAATGTGAACTCTGTTCATGATCACAAGGTGATGGTGCAGTGGTATCGGCTCTGGATCTTGGTGGTGGGGGGTTGTGGGTTTGTGTCCTAGGTGTGGAGATATGTTTTTAGTAGCTTATGTCATGCCATTTCTTGTCTGTTGTCACAGTAGCCGCTACAGTATGCTACTCATTGATTCTGCGGTGAAACTGAGCATGAACATCAATCATATACATTATCGTGGTTGCAGTATGTAGACATTTGTGGGATGACCCATGTATGATTTCATGACATACACAGATGGGACAAATTCAAACAAACGGAATGGCCGACAAGTCTGCTTTGTTTATATGGACTGTATCTTGCAGGCTGCAGGGTGTCGGCTACGCACAGGCACCAGCTTTGTGGCATTGATACACAGCAGTCTGCTTCCTGCCCATAGCCACCCCTAATGCATGGGCTTGGAATGCTCCCACCCCACGTCTGCCAGCTGGAATCCAGGTAACCACATGAAGCATGACACAGTGGGCAGGGAGCTGCACGTCATGGAGCGACATGGATCACATCTGTTGCATGGAGTGATGTTACAGTTTGTCACTTCGACTCAGGGACAGTTGTACACAGTGGTGACTGGGGTTCAACAGGGTTGCACAGTTATCAGTTCAGGGCCCGACATGGAAGTAGCATATTTCTACCGTCCTACACACAATTGATGGCATCCCCCTATTGGTTTCTGTGGTGCAGCACTGCTACTGCACTCTGGCACCGGAGCAGTCGTCATGGATACAAACCATGACGTTACGTCATCACATGAAGCACTTCCTGCTTCACGTGCTGAATGACACAAAACGGCACACGGAACACATACACATGGATGGATACCTTTGAGCACCACACTGTGTGCTACACATATATTTGATTTCAATCATACATTGTCTGGTGCACTGTTACATCAGTGCACTCTCCAATGCCTTCACAATGCTCACATGCCCAATTCCTGTCCCCTTTAAGGAAGTCTTTACAAAAACAATATAAATGCTGAGATGACTGTGTTTATCGCATCTATTTTAGCGAGTAGATACTGTTTGTTTTGAGTTCAAGTGGACAGCATGACCTTCTATTACTTTATGGATGAGGTGAAATGTTTATGAATATTTGTTTTAATGTTTGTACAGGACTTACTTTGAAAGCAGAGATTTTGAATTTCTAATGTTTGTATCCTGTATAAAAATAAAATTTTCATCATATATATATTTTTTTTCATTGCAAAAAACTATGTTAATGCAGACATTAGGGTTGAAGAACGCAAATCACACAAAGTAGGGAAATGAAAAAACATTAGTGTTTTGGGTCTCCAGAGTCTTGATGAATCAGTGATGGGGTGTTCCATGGGGTTGTCAACCCTAATCCCCATGCCCTCCCCCCAGCCAGTAGCCTCCTGTCCAAAGCATGAAGTACAACACCAAGCCAGTGCCTCAAAGTGATACACTGTTTGGAGATAGAGAAGTATGACTTGGCACATGTTGCCAATAAAATCAGTCATAGCTTTCCTGGGCCCTGCATGAAGAAGAGAGATGACCTCTAACCTTGTTTTGCTTGGGGGAAGGGGTAGGCATTAGGGTTGACAACCCCAAGGAACACCCCACCACTGACTCGCCAAGACTCTGGAGACCCAAAACCTTAATGTTTTTTTTTAATTTTCCTACTTTGTGCGCTTTGCATGCTTTGCATTTGTCAACCGTAATGTCAGCATTAACGTAGTTTTTTGTGCAATGAATTTCCCTTCTTTTTGTCATAGTGGAATTGTATCCTCATTTGCGCAATAAAATAAACAGAATAGTGGAGATATTTTTAGGCCTGCTTCAAACCAACAAGTGAAAGTGTCTTAATACTAGTAATATTCCACTGGACCTGTAGACATAAAGTGGAAAATAGGTTGGTATAGTTAATAAAAATACCAATCAGCTGTTGTCATGTGGAATGAGATTGTATTGTTAGCGGAGGGGGTTAAAGTGGATTTGTCTAGAGGGTAGCTACTGGTACCGTGGCAGTGACCTGGTTCAGGAATGGACTTGGGTCACTTGTGGAGGCCAGCATGGGGGATATGGACAGGATTCAGCATCCCAGGGCTCACTTTCCCCTCGGTGGGGGAGTTGCTCTGCTTATTGACTGCTACCAGGGCAGAATGAAGTCACCACCTTTCGGACACCCTGCAACATTGTCAGGGCAATGGACCTGCAAGATGGCTGACAGTCAAGGGGGTGGATGTCCATTTCCCCTCCTTATCCCCAGCATGGGGGACTCTGTGGTCGGGGGCCAAAAGTACAAGGTTCATGAGGTGCGTAACAAAATGGCTATGCTGAAAATTTGGGGTTAAAATATTGAATATTGCTAAAGTTATGACTCATAAGCATGCACAGAAAAATTATAACATACCTTCATAACGTTGTTGTTTTTTGATATTTTGACCCCAAATGTTCAACATGGTCTTCTTATCTGCCCCCCCACCACCACCTCATGAACCCGGTAGGTGACAGTTCTCAAATCCTAGTCAAAACGTCATTTTGTGCCACAAGTGTGAAAACATGTTTCAGCTAAGATCTGATAAATGACAGCTGTCACATTCATGAGGTGCTGTGAAAAAAAAATGGCAATGTCGAAAATTTGAGGTAAAAAATGTTAAAAAATACCAGTTATAAGCAAATGCTAAACATTTTTAACATACCATCATAACTTTGTTGTTTTTACTATTTTTACCCCAAATTTATAACACACCCTTATTACCCCCTTATGAACCTGAGAGATGAAAAATTTCAAATCTTGCCCAAAAGGTGATTTTGCACAGCAACTTGAATCATCATTTGGGCTGGATTTGAATAATTTCATCAACTTTGTTCATGAGGTGGACACCTAAAAAGGCCATGGTGAAAATGTTGGCAAAAAAAATATTTAAAAAATGACAACGTTATGGGTAAACGTTCAAAATGCATTGAAATACATTATACGGCACTTACCTGTTTTCCTGATTTCCTGGTTCAGTGTTGAGAAGTGAATATGTGTCTCTGGTCTAGAGAGGATTATGGCATTAGACTTCTGCTCAGTAAGTATAGGGTAAGAGGGGGTGTGGGGTAGTGGGTACTGTGTAGGAGGATCGAGTTGAGAATGGGGATGGCGACAGTCAAGGAGGTACCATTTTCTTTATTTCAGGGATTAAAGAAAAAGACAATACATGAGACAGTTTTCTTTATTCTAGGTACTGTACCTCCAACACTGGGGATTGAGCACTCCAGTGTTGGCAAGATATTTGGGGTCACCAGCGGTGGTCACCTGGGTGTCCCAGACTGCTGGAAGGGATCAAGGGGTTTGAATACACTGACACCAGGGACTGGGCACCCCAGTGTCTAGGATTACTAGAATTTTAATGACATAAGGGTGCCAATAGGCCCATTATATATGTCTCCCACATAAGTGGGACAATTACACCAGTTTAAAAGTGTTATAATAAGTTCTATCAAGGTTGTTTTTAAAGGATTCCAGACTAGAACTATCTATTGTAACCTGTGGATGTTTGTTCCATAAAAGTGGAGCTCTGATTGTAAAATAATGATCCCTTTTGGAAGTATTAGCATATTCAACCAATATTTTCTGATTATGAGACTGTAAATTGTTCCTTATATGACTATATTGCATATTAAATACATTAAGACCAGAATCACTGTTGATTAGTTTATACAGCAACAATAGCTCTCCTCTTTGTCTTCATGCCTCTAATGTATGTAATCCAGACTCTTGTAGTTTTACATGATAATCCATTGTCTTTAATCTAGGGATATATTTGGTTGCATTTCTTTGTACCCCTTCCAAAATCCTGATATCTTTTTTAGGTATGGTGACCAAAATTGGGAACCATGGTCCATAATAGGTTGTACATAAGTCTTGTACAAGGGTATAATACGATGTTCCAATCTGTCAACAAATGCATGTCTTATCCTTGTTAAGAAGGACTGTGCTAATTTGGCTATTTTTTTTTTTCAATGACTGACAGATGAAAAAGTGTCATTGACTACTATTCCCAAATCCCTAACACATGTAGCTGATTTAAGCATAGTTTGATTAAGGATATAAGAATATCCTGGATTATTCTTACCAACATGAAGAACTACACACTTATCTGTTTTAAATTTCATATCATTTTCCTTGGCCCAGATTTCGATCTTGGCCAGATCTGAAATCAACTGGAAATGTTTATGAATAGTGTTTACTTTACCACACAGCTTCGTATCATCTGCAAATTTACTTATACAAGTTTAAATATTGTTGTTCATATCTTGGACATAGATATTAAACAAAATAGGCCCAAGCACTGAACCCTGAGGTACTCCACTGTCCACAAATCCCTCTTCAGAGAGTGGGCTGTTAATACGCACCTTTTGTTTTCTATTTAATAACCAGTTGTATATCCACTTAATTAAATAACTGTTAACCTTTAATGAAATGAGTTTAGTAATCAGTTTGCCATGAACCACTCTGTCAAACTTTGGAAAAATCTAATAGGATTATATCAGAAGGAATACCCTTATAAAGACTTTCACTAACATTCTCATGAAATGTAATCAAGTTAGTACTGTAGTACACAATCTTCCCTTGACAAAACCAAACTGTTTAACGTCAATTAGGTCAGTCATTTCTAAATGCAACGTTAGCCTATTTTCAATAAGGTGCTCCAGTAATTTACAACAATGGGAAGTAAGGCTAATTGGCCTATAATTATCTACCCTGCCCCTATCACCTGATTTATGTATAGGCACAACCAATGCACCTTTTCAATCATCACATACAGTATATATCCTTCCCTTAAGGACAGATTAAAAAGAAAAGAAAGGGGATATTCCAACGAGCTATCAGCTTTTTTTAGTAGAATGGTGTTGATACCGTCTG
Source organism: Neoceratodus forsteri (assembly GCA_016271365.2). Taxonomy (NCBI): domain Eukaryota; kingdom Metazoa; phylum Chordata; order Ceratodontiformes; family Ceratodontidae; genus Neoceratodus; species Neoceratodus forsteri. Next base: position 1,475,233,538 of record CM057453.1, on the reverse strand, counting down.
GCCCCGGACTTGAATTAATATCTAGTTGGTCAATAAGATTAATAATTTCTTCCTCATAGAAATATATATCCTCAGATTTTTGGAGTTCTGGCAACACTGATGTTGGTGGATAAGAAAACACAGACCAGAAATATATATTGAATTTATTGGTGATGAGTTTATCATCATGTATTTCTTATTGGTTCTCCTTAATTGGTCCCACAGTTTTAACCCTATTTCGACATTTAGAATTCATATATGAATATAACAACTTTCTATTTTTGGTATGAGCTATATTTAATTCTAATTGAGATTTTTGTAATCTAATTTTTTTTTAGTGTTTTTTTTTTCAGCTACAAGATATCTATTCCTTCTTTCTTCAGTGGGATTTAACTTAAATTTGCAAAATAACTTCTGTTTATGCTGGATCAATTTTTTAATCTTAGTATTCATCCACACTGGGATTTTACCCGTTTTGTTATATTTAACCCTAGTGGGAACAAAAAGGTCTTCTATCTCAAATAACATTTCTTTAAAGTTATCCCAAGCATTTTGTGTTGATTCTGAACCAATAGCCATCTCCCAATCTATGTCAGAGATCATCGGACATATTTTGGAAAAATCGACTTTAAGATAGTTCTTAAGCCAAATTTTAGAACCTGAGTAGAGTCTCCCCTTAGTTAAATGATATATAATAGTAAAGTGATCACTGTTACCTAATGCTGGTCCTATATTTATATTATCTATTTCATCTTCCATATTAGTCAATAATAAATCCAATATATTACTATCTCTAGTTAGAGAATCGATAAGTTGGTCTGACCCGCTGTTAATACATAAATCAATAAAATCACTTTCTTTTACTTCGGAACCATTAAGGTCCAGCCAATTAATTCCTGGATAATTGTAGTCACCCATCAATAACACATCTCCTAATGAACACATTTTGGAAATTTCTTCATTAAGAGCTTGATTGTACTCACTAGTTGCCATTGATGGTCTGTAACAATTACCCAGGATAACAGACTTCCTGTCTATGAGAGTAATTTTAACCCATACTGATTCAAACTTTTTATTAGGGTCAGAGGGAGGCTCAATAATAGAAGATTGAACTGACTCATGTACATATATACAGACACCACCACCTCTTTTTCCATCTCTATCCTTTTTGTAAAGTTTATAGCCAGATATATTCATTATACCTTCAGAATCCTGGTCCCACCATGTTTCTGTAATTGCTACTATATGTATATTGTGGAATATCATTAGTGCTTCTAATTCTGTTTTTTTTAGTTAAATTTAAACTTCTTGCATTGGTAAAAAATATATTACAACCCTCAGACCTTGGGGCTTTGTTATGTCATATTCCTTCCCCCCATGACTCAGTTTAAAGAATTTGAGATATTTTTGCAAATTTCCTATCCAGTATATTACTTCCCCTTTTATTTAAGTGCAGGCCATCCCATACAAATAAATGCTGCCTATCATCAAAATCCTCCCAGTGTGTAATACAATTAAAGCCCTTAACAAGGCACCATTGTCTGAGACAATTGTTAATTGCTTTGATTTTACCAATCATCGCATCAGTTGCTCATGGTACAGGTAATATTTCTGAAATATCACAATCTCTGGCCAAGATTTCACTCAATATAATAAAGTCTTTCTTTATATCGTCCACATTGTTTCTATTAATATTATTGGTACCAGCATGTATAATAATGATTGGTTTACTCCCACCATTTCTCAGAATGTCAGTACCCATCATTGTAATATCAGATATGGTGGCTCCTCTAAAGCTGCTACATGTTCTGTTCTGTTTATCAGGATTACATATGTGCCTGTCAATGTGTTTAATCATTGAGTCTCCAAGTACAAACACTGGTTGTGATGTTTCATTTTCTAAAGAACTTGAAGAGGGACCTCAGTTATAGTGATAGTCTCATTGGAAACTGGGCAGGCTAAATCATCGTCTTTATTATCCTGGGACATAGGGACTTGGGTATCTGTTGTGTGTTTAGTGTTATTATCACTTGCAGTAGTGTTTACAACTGGTACATTCTCTAGGCAATTGGGGGAACCATTTCCTCCGATAGATTTGTAACATCATCCATATCAACACTATCTTCCCAATCACTCAATACAGAATAAAGATTATTGAGTGGTAATGAGAATTCCATGGCCCTTCTACCTCTTTTCAATTTATTGCCTGTTACTGTTGTCCATTCAAAACTGTCTTCATCTGACCAATCTACATCTGTTTCCTTTCTCTTTGTACCTCCATCCCCAACAGTACTTTGTGCTACAGAATCAACAGGTACAGGTAATGGTTTACTCTGATTACTGCACCCAGTGGTCACCTTCTCCAGCTCCCTGTGCTGGATAACTGGTAATAGGTTAACAATGTTATTCATTAACTGCTGAATTTCCTTTTGGTTACGTGTAACATCGTTTGTTTTAAGATGTAATTCAGCTAACTCTTGCTGCAATGTGGTTATATAGAGACAGTTTGTACAAATGGGGCCTATATCTGAGTCACCTTTGTCCATTAGGTCAGCAGGTTATCATGGCTGGGGGGGTTGAAAATAAAACAGAAGGGGAGAGAGAAGAACCAGCACCAAGGGAGGGCACCCCAGTGTCGGTATATGTAAAAAAATAGAGGCATGTAGCTTGTACCAGACATTGGGCACCAGTGCAGTCCAGTTAAAATCTATCCGGCCATGCAAGCGGCTAATGGTGACTGTCACTCCTAAACAACAGCAAACTCGCACAAAACACGGTCATCAGGGGCAGGGCTATACACATGGCTCTATCCCTGCTGAATGAAAATAGAACAACAGCATACGTAGACAGCCCTGCCACCTGATAAACAAGAACATTTAGTAATCTGACCACATGAATTAAAGTGGTAATAAAATTTCAGTTATCTTTAGAATGCTGATATTTTTAAACTAGGTACGCTCAGAAACAGAAAAACTGCTTAAGTTTGGGAGATAAAAAACAGCAAAAGCAAATACCTTGGGCCAAACTCCATCGAACCTGCAATTTTCATGTTTCAAATCCTCCTAGTTTTTATGTTCATCCCTGCGCTTGTGCAAGGGACAACATATTGGTGTGACAGTGGATTTTGAGAGGTGTCTCACTGTTGAGCCAAAGCAGGGCAGTCTGCAAGGGGCTCGAGAGTGTCAAACCAATCATCAGCCAGGCTAATCATGATTCTGTTCTGGTCTTTCTGGGCAGAAACTTCATGGAGTTCAAAGAAAAGAGCCACTCGAATCATAGGGTGGCTATTTCCTTTGATCTGCATAACACCCCCTAGTAAGCAGAACTCAGAGCTCATCAGTATCATGATCAGCCTAATATGGTCCTCCCTCCCAACCTAAAAACAACCCTTCCAACACCAGGATGCCCAATCCCCGGTGCGGGCTAGTAGCACCTGCCCATTTTCAATGTGCAACACCGGGCAGCCCATCCCCAGTGCCACCAACATAACACCAACACTGGAGTGCCCAATCCCCAGTGTCAATACCTGAAATAAAGAAAACTGTACCTCAGTCTCACCCACCCTCTCCTTCTTAATTTTCTGACGCTGGGGTGCCCAATCCCCAGTGCTGGCTGCTACCCCCCCACCCTGCCTGTTTTCACTGTTTGGCACCAAGAAGTCCACCACTGGTGCTGCCAAACATGAGAAGACCATCCCTCACTTCCTCTCACTCCTTCCTTGTTAATTTTATGACACTGGAGTGCCCAGTCATCAGTGCCGACTACTATCTCCTACCCTGCCCATTTTCACTGTGTGACACCGGGGAACCCACTCCTGGTGCCGCCAAACATAACAATGACACTGGGGTGCCCAATCCCCAGTGTCGGTACCTGAAAAAAGGCAAACTGTCCCTCGTAGTCTTTTTTTTTTTTAAAGAAAACAATCGATGTCTGTTGCCACCACTGGGTCACCCAGCTGTTTCCTTCCCCCCCAAGCGACCCTCCCACTCAGCAGCCCCCCACCCATTACTTACCTACCAGGGGTCCAACACCATAATCCATTCTGGACCGAAGACATGTCTTCATTCTTGAATGCCAGACAGGGAACGGAGGAAATCAGGTATGCAGTTCAGTTTATTTCAATGGAGTTTGACCTTGTTCTTAACTTGGTAATTTTTCAATACGTTTTCCCCAAAGTTTTAACATGGCTGTTTTGGGACCCTACCTGAGGAACAACAGCAGTGAAATTATGAAAGTCCATCCCAAAAGGTGATTTTGCGATCACTGTACAAAATCACCTTTTGGGCAGGATTTGAACGTTTTCTCTGCCCTTTTTTATGAGGTGGGGTCATAAGAAGACTATGTTGAAAATCTGTGGTAAACATATTAAAAAACAACAAAGCTGTTAGCTTATGTTGACATTTTTCAACACATGCTCATAACTTTGTTAATTTTCAATATTTTGGCCCAAAATTCTCAACATAGCCATTTTTTCACACCACCTCATTAATGTGATAGCTGTCATTTTTCAGATCCTGGCCAAAATGTTTTTTTTCATACCTGTGGTGCAAAATCACCTTTTGGGCAGGATTTAAAAATGTTCTCCACCCTGTTCATGAGGTGGGGTCATAAGAAGGCTACGTTGAAAATTAGACGTAAACAAAGTTATTAGTGCATGTTGAAATTTTTCAATGCACACTCGTAACTTTGGCAATTTTCAATATTTTGACCCCAGATTTTCAACATAGCCATTTTTTAACACCACCTCATGAACATGACAGCTGTCATTTTTAAAATCCTGGCCAAAATGTGTTTTCACACTTGTGGCACAAAATGACATTTCAGTCACTATTTTATAAATGACACCTATCATGTTCAGAAGGGGTGCTCATAAAAAGACTGTTGAAAATTCGGGGTCAAAATATGAAAAAACACAACTAAGTTAGGAACGTTGAACTGTTCCAACATTTACTCATAACATTATTTTTGCAGATATTGGTCCCGATGTTCAACAAATCCCTTGTTTTACGCCTCCCCAAACACGACAGGTGTAATTTTTCAAATCTCCTCTGAAAGTTGTTTTCTCAGTCACACTGCAAAATTACCTTTCGGATGGGATTTTAAAAAATTCCACCTGTCTCGATCATAATGTCAGGTCATTAAAAAGACTGTTGGTTATGAAGGAAGGGAAAAGTAGTCATAGGATAGTGCAAATTAAAAACAAGGAGGGGAAAATACTTAAGGAGGATGGGGAAATTCGTAAGAGATTTAAGGAGTACTACGAGGAACTATACAGGGCCGAGTGTCAAGAGAAAGGAGGAGAAAGGGATGGTTTCCTTAAGGAGATGAAAATACCCAGCCTAAATGAAATACAAAGGAAAAAGCTGGGGGGAAAATAACGGTGATGGAAGTAAAGAATGCGATTAGCCAGCTGAAAAATGGGAAAGCGGGGAGACCTGATGGGCTGGGGGCAGAGTTTTATAAACTATTGAAAGAAGAGGTGGCAGGTTCACTGTGTAATATCCTACAAGAGACCAGGGAAGGAGGAGGGATCCCTAACACATGCTGCCAGACCTTGATCACTGTTCTCCCTAAAGAAGGAAGGAACTTGGAGGAATGTGGGTCTTTTAGACCGATCTCACTCCTGAACCATGATTGTAAAATCATGACAAAAGTTTTAGCAAGCCGATTAGAAGATGTACTTCCCCTATTGGTCAATCCAGATCAGACTGGGTTTGTGAAGGGGAAGCACTCCTACCATAACCTAAGGAGGCTGTTGAATGTCATTTGGTGGGGGGAGAGACACCCTGGAGAGGCATGTGTTCTTTCAATGGATGCCGAAAAAGCCTTCGATAGAATTGAAAGGGAATATCTGCTGCATATTTTGCAGAGATTTGGACTGGGAGAGGAGTTTGTAAAGATGGTGGGGGCATTCTATGTACATCCGGGGGCACAGATTTTAATTAATGGAGCAGCATCTCCGGAATTCAGATTATATAGGGGAACAAGACAGGGATGCCCCTTGTCACCCTTGCTATTTGTGTTGGCAATAGAGCCCCAGTCAATTAAAATTAGAAATGAGCCTGCTATAAAGGGTAGCAGGGAAAGACGGGGGGGGGAGGAATGTTATATCTCTGTATGCGGATGATGTTTTGTTGTTCTTGTCAGAACCAGACGTGTCAGCTCCTAAAGTACTGTCAATAATAGAGCAATTTGCGGTTTTCTCTGAGTATAAAATTAATGTGCAAAAGTCGGAAATAATGTTTTTGGGAGGGAGCCACAGGAAAGAGGCTTGGGGGTTGAAAAGAGTACAGCATACATTTACATACTTGGGAATTAGAGTTGGGCAGCAAGTGGGGAGCCTATACGAGGCAAACTATAGACCGTTGATAAGGGAAGTCTTACAGGACCTGAGTAGGTGGAAGGAGTTGAGTATTCCCTGGATGGGAAGGATTAACCTCCTTAAAATTAATGTTCTGCCCAGAATTTTATATAAAATGCAGATGATCCCTTTCAGCCTGATAGCCCAGGATATAACGAAACTGGAAAAAGCATTTACAACTTTTATATGGAGAGGTAAACACCCTAGAATTAGTCTGAAACGATTGAAAGCACTGGTAGCACAAGGGGGGGCTAAACTTCCCGGACATGATGGGATATTTTTTGGCAACACAATACAGGTACATACCAAATTGGGTACACAGACAGGAGGTGGCTGGGTGGGTGGAGTTAGAAGAGGATGGGGCCCCAGGGAGAATTTCGAGTTACTTATGTGAAGAAGGACTTAAGCAGTACAGAAAGCTGGCTGCACCTAATCCGATGGTGGTGACGGGCTTATTGGCCTGGGGGAAAATTAAAAAGAGGCAAGGCATTGAGGCATGTCAGACTTTGCTGGTCCCGATGGTAGGAAATCCTGATTTCTTACCAGGCCTGGAGGATGATGGATTTAAACTATGGCAAGACAAGGGGGTAAAATGTATGGCAACCTTAACATCGGGGGGGGGGGCATATGTACATTCCAGGATGTGAAAGAGAAGTGGAACGTGCTTACCTCACACATGTATAGATACTTCCAAATAAGGGATTATTACAAATGGCTTAGTGGACCTAAGGAAGCAAGGAGATTGATGGAGGATGTGGAGAGAGAAATAATGGGGGCTAATAGTTGTGAGAAGGGACTAATAGGGAGGGCTGTGAGGTTGGACAGAAAAATCTTTTTTCAGGATCCTCCCCAAAAGGTGAAGTTCTGGTGGGAGCAGGACATTGGGGAAGAAATTAGTGATGCTAACTGTCAGCTAATGTTAGAATCCCACCAGGGGTTACTAGTGTGCAATAAGTACAAAGAAGCCCAGTTCAAATACATACAGAGGCTATACTACCCGCCAGCTATGGTGCACAGCTTCTGTCCGGGGGTCTCGCCATTTTGCAATAAGTGCAAAATAAATAGGGGCACATACCAGCATTATTATTGGGGTTGCCCAGTGATAAAGTCCTACTTGCAAGACATATCTAAAGAAATTACATACATGAGAGGAAAGCACATTGAGATCTCCCAAAAATCACCGCTGCTAGGTGTAGAAGGAGAAGAGAATGAGGAATGGTTTTTCTACCCCAGGTGGATAAGGGTGTTACTTACAGTAGCTAGGATAGGAATACAAAATGTATGGACTACAGCTTTGGGGCCTACAGTGGGTCAGTAGAAAGAACTTAAGGTGAAAGTTTTGACAGTTGATAAGCTGACATATTTTTTAAAAGGGACAGAAGATAGGTTTGAGAGAATCTGGGGAGGATATCTGGGTGCTCTGAGTATGGGGGAAAGAATGCTGTTAGAGGGTAGTGAATTATTTAACTGAGAGAAGAGGCCTCTATGTAAGATGGGGAAGAGATGGAAAGAGGGGACACAGACCGAGTTAATGGTTAATTGTTAGAGGTTATTGGGTTAGTGGGTTAAAGGGGGGATACTTAAAAATAAAAGAAAAAAGGACAGTAACGTGGAATGAAGTCTGAAATGTTATAATATCAAAATGTTGTGGCAAATGAATATGGCTGTGATATATGGATTATTTTCAGCTGCTGGCTATGAATTGTATATGGTCACCTGTCAACTAATAAACATATGAAACAAAACAAAAAAAAGACTGTTGGAAATTTGGGGCCAAAATGTGGGAGCTAGCTGAAAATTAGATATTGGCCCGGATATTCAAAGGGGTTGCACCTGGTGCAACCCCACAGTGTGCCCCGGTGGGATATTGAGAAGGCTGCGTGGTGCAGCGCAAATCCTAATGTGCCAGGGTGCAATGTAATCATATGCGGCACAGATGCAGGGGGCGTGCCCATGCATATGCAGCACATCCTGATATTCAGCCCAGGATGTGCGGTGCATATGCTGGCGCAGCCCTGCATTGTGCCGCATAGGGGGGCTCAAAGTTGAGCCTGTGAAGAGTGGGAAAAAATCCTGGCCACCCACAGGTGGGCTGTTGTATTGCATGGTGTAACACAGCAGCCACCAGCTGTGGGTGGCCACCCACCCACCCAGAACACCATCACCAAGCACCCACATAACTCTGGTAGTCTAGTGGCACCCCCCCACCTGTAGCTGTGATCGCGTAACTGTATAACATACATTCCCTGGTAGTCTAGTACCCCTTCGAGTTCCCAATTCCCGATAAATGTAATGTAAGACCAACCCTGGTGGTCTAGTGGTCCCCCCTCTCACCCAGTTCCCCCAATATATGTATAATCCTCCATAAATAAATGCCCTGGTGATCTAGTGGCACTTCCACTCCTCACACCGATACCCCTGCCCACCCTGCCCTCCGCCACCGCCCGCCATGATGGGGTAGCAGGTGGGCAAGGGGTTTGTGTGGGTGGAAAGGTGGATGTGCCAACTGGATCACATGGCATTTATTTATGGAGGATTACCACGATCGCAGCAACAGGTGGGGGGGGTTCCACTAGACCATCAGGGATGGTAATTTATACATATATCGGGGAATCGGGTGGGGGGGACCACTAGACCACCAGGGTTGGTCTTTTATTACATTTATCAGGGACTCAAGGTGGGCACTGGACTATCAGGGATTGTGTGTTATACAGTTACGCAATCGCAGCTACAAGGTGGGGGATGCCCCAGGATCCCCAATGCACATGCCAAGCTGTGCAGGGTGCCAGGTGCACGTCGCCGGGCTGCCCTGTGCAAGGCATGCGAATGGGGCCATAATGACATGTAAATGGCCCCATTTGCACCTTGCATAGTTTATGGCCTCATTTGCATGCCCCCTGCTAAATAATGTGGGTGATGCAACAAGCGCAACTGCACTTGTGCTGGCGCATCCCCGTGTTCCCTATCTGTGGCTTGCACCATGAGCAGTATGTGTGCTGACCTTGCCATATTCAACAGTGCTGCACCATGGCATATCACCATTGAATATCACCTGGCCCTGGCACTGGCGCATCCCAGTTGCGCTGCACCCAGGCTTGCGCCATTACTGGCGCAGTCTGAATATCCGGGCCATTGTCTTTAAGCTGCCTTGTCCTGAGTAAATAACATCTACAAATGTGTAAAAGCAGGACACCACAGAATATGAGATTTTGCATCTCTTCTGGTCTATCTGGGTAATTATGTAATAAAAAATGCATACAAGCATGACCAGGTACAATAGCAACACAAGCGGTGAACACTTGGCATTGACAAATGTTTGTTTAGTTCTAGGGGAGCAAAACAAGATCTCAATCTGTGTGCTTTTTTTGTGTTTTTTGCCAACCCCATGAACTGATTGCCATGGAATTGTCAGGATCCAGAGAATCTGGCACCATTTCTGTGCATTTCAGTTTTCAGGTACATTGGTTGAACAGGGGCAAAGGTATTAAGGTGTAAAAAGTGGGGGTTAACATTAAAGTGCTGGGGGGCGTGGCTTGAATGCTGCAAGGAGCAGATGCATGTCAGATAAGGTCTTTAGGAAGATTGTTTAAACTAGGTTTTATATTGCTTTTAAAATTTAGTGTTCCAGTCATTGCATATACAATATCATGACTGCAGCCAGACTTGAGAAATGTGTCATCCAAAAGGTATCGATCTGCAGTCGGACTTTTTCAAGCCAAAGTCTAACCCTTCTGCATTGAGCAAACAGGCCATAGATCCACCATCTTTACAGCAGCAGGCTAAAGGGAAAATAATGATGGCGACAGTGAATTGCACCTTCACACAACTAGAAAGATCAGTCCAAAATATGGACAAGAAATTGGATAGTGTGATGGGTAAAGTGGCTGTTCTAGGGACGTGGATATGGTGCACTATACACACTTAGTCAGTCTTCCTTCCCATTTAATTCTGGGCAGAACATCTTCAAGCTAAGCTCCTCCCACCCACATGAGTGATATCCTCCTCGGCTCTGCCCCGTGATGTCATATCTTCCTTTCCGTGAGAAGAGTCTGCTCTCCTCCTTCACAGTTCTCTGCACATGGTGCAGACCCGTTTTTCCTTTTCGTGCCTTCAGGTGTAAATCAGTGTTTACTTCAGTTTCCCTGTTACATAGGAGCACGACGAATCCAGAACTGGCCCTGTTTTCAAGAGATGCGTCACTTGCAATCAAAAGATGTCGTATACTGGCCCACACATCTCATGCATTCATTGTCTCAGGGCAGAGCACAACCTGCAGGCTTTAGGCCTCTCTAAAACTCTGCTCCCCTCTTCTCTCAAGGACCAATATGTCCATCCCCTCCTAGGCTGCCCGGATGAATGGGATAATTCGGTCCAGTCCAAGGATGCCCGCAAGGCTGTTTTAGCAGTGCTGGGTTTGGCCTCCCAGCTGGCTGCTCTCGAAAAGTGGCTGCCCAGACCACAGCAGTCTCTTCATCAGCTCCCCCACTGCTCCCGGTGGGCACCATTGTCAGGACTTCGTATTCTGGTTCCCTCCAGGACATATGTCAGTCCCTGAGACCCTTGGGGATGGTCCTTCCTGAGGGAACAGATCTAAGAAATTGAAGCGGAATTGTCACAGGTCATGGGATTGGAAATAGGCATGCTCTTCCCACTCCCATGACTCCTTTGATCCCTTGATGGCTGTTGACCTTTCAGCTTTGGCCAATCTTCACAGGGCCAAAGGGCAGGCCGCTATCTCCACAGTGAAGCTGCCAGGCTTGTTGGCCAAGATAGGGATCAGCTGAGATTTTTCTCAACCCCGTCAACCCATTTTCAGATGAGTTGGAGGACGATTTGCTCTCCCAGACTCCGGTCCTACCAGCCCTCTCCCAGGAAGGACTGGAGAAGTTGGCCAACTAGGCTGTCTCCCCCCAGGTGATTCACCCTTCAGGGGTCCCACAGCAGGACCCAGTCCATGTGGGGTACACGGACCTTCCTCCAGCATCTCCTCGCCATCAACACGGTCATCACCATCCGAGGTCCAGGTCGAGGACCCGGTTCCATTCCCAATCCCAGTTCTAAGGACTCTGGGTGTGGACCTTCCAGGAAGTGCCATCAATGCTCCTCTTCCTCCTCATCCTCGGACGATGAGAGGCTATGCCACAAGTTGTGGCGGTGCTACGAGGAGCTGATGGGGCAGCAGTGGGATCTTGGGCAAGGTGGGTCTCTCCCACAGGCCCTGGCACTCCCCTGGTCACCTCTGGTGAGGCTCATCCCAGTTTCCACCCCATCTGGTCAAGCCTACACTGGCCTCTCCACAAATCCTGATGGAGCCTCTGCCCAAGCAGCCCTTGCACGGAGCCTTGTCCAAGGCTGCTCACCCTGCTACTGGCTTTCCTGACCATCTTTCTGTCCAGATCACCCACTCTGATGAATCCAGGGAGGTCCATGGGGACAAAGGGCTGAAGGTGCTGTTCAGAGAGTCGTTGGACAATGATGGCTTTGCCATGCATTCCTCTAGGACCCCGGCCTTCAACCAAGAGTCCATCAAGGAGCTCGCTTCCAAGCAGTCCTGTCTCCTTTGGGACCTTGCTCTGTCTTATCTCTGAGCCCATGGAGATTCTTCTGGAGGTGGTCCAGAAGCAAGCCAAATACCCCTGACAGAAATTCTCATCCAGGATCGTTCCTCGGGGGTGGCCTTTCCAGTTGCAGAGGCTATCCTGAGACCAGCTTTAGAGTTATGGCAGCATCCAGCTTCTTGTCCTGTACCTTCTGCCTGTATGGTCCGCAAGTATGTGGTCCCAATTGGGTCTCTCCCCAGTATCTCAGATCATACCTATCCTGAACACCCTAGGCATTTTGAGTTCTTTGTGTCTAATAGCAATATGTAAAACTTACACCAATGGGTTATAAGACCCTGGCAGCATGGATTCATGGAGGGGGACAGGTCATGTCAAACAAATCTGAAAGCTTTCTTTGACTGCATGACCAAGGAATTAGATCAGGGTAGAATAGCGGACCTGGCCTACAGTACATAGTCTTCAGTAAGACTTTTGAGACCATTCCACATAGGAAGCTAGTAAGCAAACTAGGTAGCTTGGAGTGGGTCCAAAGGTGGTAAACTGGATAAAAAAACTGGTTATGGGATAGGTGTCAGAGGGTGGTGATAAAAGGAGTTCACTCTAAGGAAGGGAGGGTGACCAGTGGGGTGCCTCAGGGATCAGTGCTGGGGCCGGTCCTCTTTAATGTCTTTATTAGTGACATTGCAGAGCAGCTGAATGGGAAGGTCTGCCTTTTTGCAGATAGCACCAAAATCTGCAGCAGGGTGGATTGTCCAGGGGAGTGGTGGAGGAAAGAATGAGCAGAGACCTGAGAAAACTTGAGGAGTGGGCAAGGGTATGCCAGCTGGGTTTCAATGTGAAAAAGTGCAAAGTAATGCACTTGGGGCACAGAAACCCAGGGACAAAGTGCAAAATGGGAGGAGTGGTACTGACAACCACTGAGCAGGAAAGAGACCTAGGGGTAACCATATCGGATTACCTAAAGGTGGCCAGGCAGTGCCACAAGGTAGTTGGGAGGACTAGTGGGATACTGGGATGCATAGGAAGGAGTATCACCAGCAGAAAAAGGAAGGTGGTATTGCATCTGTATAGGTTGCTAGTAAGACTCTACCTAGAATACTGTGTCCAGTTCTGGAGACCACATTTCTAGAAGGACATAGACACAGTGGAGGCAGTCCAGAGGAGGGCAAGTAAAATGGTTTAAGGTCTGTATCTGAAGACCTACAAGGAGAGACTTAAGGACCTAAATATGTACACACTGGAAGAAAGGAGGGAGAGAGAGACTATAATAGACACTTTTTAAATACATCACTGAGCTAAATAAGGTACAGGAGGGAAGTATATTTCAGAAAAAGGTGCTCAAGAACAAGGGGGCACAATAAGAAGCTGGAGGGGGGTAGATTCAGGAGAGATGTGGGGAAGTACTTCTTCACAGAAAGAGTGATGAATTGCTGGAACAGTCTTCCAGCAGAGGTGGTGGGGATGAAAATAGTGATGGGTTCAAGAATGCATGGGGTAGGCATAAGGGAATCTTAGGAAAGAGGAAGGGGTTGGGTGAATGGGCTGGAGATTACGTAGTGTTTGCAGTGATACTGTAGGCAGGGAAAATGGGCAGGCTATGTGGGCCAAGCAGTCCTCCTCTCCCAGCAAATTCTATGTTTCTTTGTAGTTGCTACATTAAGTGTATCCCCCTATGATGAAATGCTTGGAAGTGGCTTTCGGTATCCTTCTTTTGAAACTGCCTCTATATCTACCTGTATCTTCTACTGGAAATCTTGATCTGTCTGGTTTCATGCAAAATCAATAAATAAAGTTAAAAAAAGTTAAAGTGCTTACTTAACCCTAATATGCAGGCTTAACTGTGCCTATATAATATGTAAATGGAATACTCCATAGGCTGTATGAAAATAAATTATTTGTATTGAATGGCTTTTTATGACCTCTATTCACCTCACAAGTGGCAGACCGCCATATGTCATAATCCCCCTGCTGCACACGGAGCAAGAGGATCCATTTTATCAGTTGGTAGCGCATCTGATTGGATGCCCACTGGTGTTCTCCACTTCATCTGTGCAATGTCCTTGTCCCCTACACGCTACTATGCATGTATAAGGAATTGCCAGGGACAGGCAGCTGGCCTAGTGTGTGATGAATGCCAGTACATGGGTGTGGGCTGCCTTAGCACAGATATGTACCACTAACATGTTCCTATGCACCACTGTGCAGAGGCCCTATTGTTTGTAGTCATAAATAAAACCATCACTAGTATGAAGAAATGAGAACCTAGCATTTGAAATGTGCTAACAATTATTTGTTTTGTAAAAAAATAAAAAGGTGAGTGTTTTTGCAAAAATAGTAGATTCAAGCATGAACTTGAGAAATTTAGACTAAGACAAGGGCATGCCACATTATGGCGTAAAATTAGGAACTAAAACCATCCAATTATTGTATGAATATGGTACCTCAAAGTGTTTTGGCAGATAAAGTAGCATGACCTGCTATTAAAGTTGAAAATATTAGATTATATCTGATAATATCATACTGCTCTTTTATTTCAGGGTGGAGAACATGTCTATGCGCCTAGAAGAAGTGAATGAACGAGAACATTTTATGAAAGCCTCACTTCAGACTGTAGATATCCGTCTCTCTCAGCTAGAGGACCTTGTAGGACGAATTGCAACAGCCTTGGAACGACTTGCAGGGGTTGAGAAAGGAGACAGCAATAAACCACGCTCTAGGACATCCTCAGACTGTACTGATACAGCCTATATTGTCAGGCAAAGCAGTGTCAACAGTCAGGAAGGAAATACTTACAAGCTTCAAGAAACTGCTGACCCCAATGGAGAAGAGTCAATGTCCCCAACCTCTCCAACCTTAATGCCTCGCATGCGGAGCCATTCCTTCTATGCAATGGGCACAAGAGAAAAAGGCGGACTTGAACACTTGGAAGGGTTTTTTAAGGAAAGGTCACTGAGTTTACATCGAGCAACGAGCTCACAGTCTGTAGCTGCTGCAAAAGAGTCAAAACCTCCTCCCCAGCCAACTAACGTTTTATCTGTCGCCCCAGATTCCAGAAGACCCTCATCATGCATTGACATTTATGTCTCTACATCAGATGAGCCTCATGCAGCTAGAGAAACTTCTGACAGTGTAGTTAAAGCTCCCCTCACTAGAGATGAATCATTGCACTCTGAAATTATGTCAGCCGTTCTAGCACATCAAGAGTTTAGCTACGTTGTTCCCATAGAAAGCTGTCCAGAGGGCAATGGACATTGTGAGGAACATACTACCCAGAACCTGCCAGTGTATCCTCCTGAATCTTCAAATACCGCAGACAGCCAGTATCAGTGGGACTCAGATCCTCCAATGTATCATATGTTGGAGCGCCCAAAAAGTAGCCGCTTCCTGTCTGCGGCTCCTCTCTACCTGGAGGAAACCCCAATAGTGAAGTCATATAGTTTTATGTTCTCTCCCTCTAAAGGATATTACAGTAATCTTGGGGTGCCAATCAAAACAGCTGAATATACCAGTATTACTGACTGCATAGACACAAGGTGTGTTACTGCTTCACAATGTAGTGTAGATCATTCTTCTACATCTGGAGCACTTGGAGAGAAAGCTAAAGATCCGGGGATTTCTCACCCAGAAAGAGAAGCAGAGTTAAGCCATCATGGTTCTGAAAATGAAGATCATGAGGAGGAAGGCCATGACAGACCAGTAGGGAATTTCCATGCTTTAAAAGAGTCCAGTTCAGCCAGGACACTGTCTAATAATATATCAGTTTTCAAAATAGAGAGGGCCAATAGCTACTCAGCAGAAGAGCCGAACTTACATTATGCACATACGAAGAAAAGTTATTCAATCAGTGACAAACTTGACAGGCAACGCAACTTAACAGGTTTACGAAATCCATTCCAGAGGAGCAAGTCAGCAAAACCTGAGGGGCGAGGGGAAGGCTTATCAATGCGAACACTAGCAAAAACAGCAGCATTCCGTAGTTTTGAAAGCAAACACAGCTAATAGTTGTATTATATACAATGGGGTCCAAAATAGCCTGTCCTCTAATCTACAATAGGAAAAAAATTTGTCTGGAAATGTGAAAACTATTCATGTGTTTGTCCAAAGAAAGAAATTAAGAAAAAGTCAGTTTTATCTTTGTGGTTGATTATGATGATCACAGCTTGTTTACTTCATAAAACATGGTACTGAAACTTCATAAATAAATGGGTAATGAACTACTGTCCCCATACAGTGTACACTGGTAGGGAAGGAAGGTCTTGAAACCTTATATTCTTGCTTCTAAACTGGCTATTTTATTATTCTGAATTACAAAATTAGAAATGGTTAATCTTCGATGATATCTCCTCCATTAGTCCATACCACTGGAGCTGTAGTCATCATGCAGTAGGACCACACAGAAACCTTTGCTAGCCCCATCATTCCTCAGTTCTTTTCCTGCTGTCAGTCATCCTCGTTTGACCTTCTGAAGGAATTGTCAAGTAGCTGTTGTCGTTAACTCTTTTTGAGTAATAGTTTACTTTGTTGTCTCTGCATGCTGTTGAAATCGAACATCCCTTTATTTTGGTACTGTAATTGTGGAGATAACATTTACAAAGAAGACACTTACAAGGTGTATGTGTGCTGCTTGGCCTGTCTTATAACATGAGGACTTGTGGGATTTGCCAGAGCTTCAACCAGACTACAAAGTGATGCCACAAGAAAGCTCTAGACAATGTCCTTCTTATTAAAACATTACACACCAGACCGGCCCAGTATTGTGGAGGGCTGAGGTGCCACAAGTATCTTACTTCCTGCCACATCAGCGACCCATGTTGGGTAGTGAGCATAGGTTGCTGGGAGTCAGCTGGGGTGGGAGAAGATTGAGCACCTGATGGCTACTCTCCCATCCCAGCGGGGAGGATCTGCATGTTGTGCTAAATGAGTGCCACCTGCTGGAGGCTAAGTGGCAGTTCAGGAGAAGGGAGGGCTGCAGGACTACATGGTGTGTGCATGCCTCCACACACACACTCATGCTTATGAACGCACCCCAGCATGGGGATGGGACCTAAACTATGGAGGAAAATGATGGCTAGACAGGCATGAATGATGATTGCCCGCCAGTCCCTGCCCACCGCACCACCAGACCACTGGTGGCCAATGACTGAATGTGTGACTTTGGGGGTGAGGGTGGGCCTCCCCTCCTGACCCCACCACGGGGATGGCAATCCCTGGGGTACCAGGCTTCCAGGCGAGCACGAGGGAGGTGTAGGGTGGTCAGGTTCAGTGGGGCAGATTTGAGGAGAGCCCAGCGTGTCTTGGCTGAGGAGAATAAACAATGGCTGGAGAAAAAAATATATTACAATCCCTGGGGAAGAAACAGGGCCCAAAATCTGTTGCAGCCTCACTGTTGGCCGAGAAACAGCCACTGGAGTTGAAGGACTGGGACAGGGACTGGTCAGCATCGCAGCCCTCCTCATCATATGGCCAGAAGTATAAGCACAGAGTTAAGAGAAATCCACTTCGCCAGTGAGGTCCCAGTCACCAGTGAGACAAGGTAATTGTACTGCATCTTCGACCACTCTGGTGGCATTGACTACAGCCCCCACCCACCCCAACTGTTGATGAGACACCAAGGCCTGTGTCTGACTTCAACGCTGCAATACCTGCTATGGATGGTAAGACGCCATTGTCATCAGGCCACAGCCCATCATCAACACAAGTATTCCAGGCCCTGTCCAGGGTGTCGTCAACTCTCAAGTTGTGCTGGTGTCATTTTTATGTTGGCTCGCGCTTTCGCAGCCAACATATTGCAGTAGTAGCAGATTTGGAGGTGCGGTCACTGTGGGAGAATGCAGGGCATACATCAGTAGGTGCATCCCTCATTCTCCAATAAGGCAGCTGCAGGCACTGACACTCTCAATACGTAAAACTGGCCACCACATCGAAGGAAAGGTCCGCTGCAATGAGAGCTAAGCTTCTCATGCAGCGGCGTGCCTTTCTTGGTGACCAGTTTACAAAACATGGTGGCATGCCGTGCCTCAGAGTGCCCCAACCCACTTCATTTGCTGACGGGGGAGCCCACTCCCTGTTGGCATAATGCAATCCCCCCTCCTATTTAACATGTGTGCTGAGGGTGTGCCCAATCCTCCTCGACATCATGTCCCCCCTTCCCAGTTTAATTTGCCGACGAGGGAGCCCACTCTCCATCGGCATAATGTCCCCCCCATTTGTTGTGTGCCGACGAGGGTGCCCAATCCCCTGTCGGCTACAGAACCTATCCGCAAAAACAAACACTCAGGTAGCATGCTGGGGCCCACCCCAGTGTGCAAATGCCCTGTAAAAGAAAAACATCCGCGATGTTTTTTTTAAAAAACTGCAAGCAGAAAACGTCCCCTGTCAACTCTGGAGCCTCCGCATTCTGCGCCCACCCTCTGCACACACTGCCTCCCCACACCCCCCTCACACTGTACTTACCTCTAGAGCACAGCGCGATGATCTTCGGCGGACCAGGAACATGTCTGCACTTTTCAAAGTCGACCACGTACTGAAGAAATGCCAGTAAGCTGTATAATGGCATAAATAGGGTTTTTTTTTCAACTTTGGTGCATATCTCACGTATTTTGGGGAATTTTGGCACCAAATTTTCAACATGGGGTTATTGGGACCACTCCTCATGAATTCAGTCACTGTCATGGCATTATTCAGTCCTAAAAGGTGATTTCTCGGTCACTGCACAGAATCACCTTCCGGGACCGATTAATGAAACAATAGTGCCACTGGTCATGAGGTGGGCTCTCAAAAAGCCTATGTTGCAAATTTGGTGAAAAAAAAATCCAAAAAATGGCTGTTTTACAAGCGTGTGTTGCGCAGTTTCCATGCACGCTGATAACTTTGTGAATTTGTAATATTTGCACTCCAGATTTTCAACATTGGCATTTTTCCACAACTCCTTATGAACAGTACAGTTGTCATTTTACATATCCTGGCTGAAATGTGTTTTTTGCATGTCGGATGCAGAATTGCACGGTCGCTGTGCAAAATCAGTTTTCAGGACAGTCTGAGACAATGACGGTGACACTGTTCATGAGCAGAGGTTCTAAAATGCCTATGTTGAAAATTTGGTGATGAAAGTCCACAAAATGACTGCGTTACAAGCGTGCATTGCGCAGTTTCCATGCACCCCTGTAACTTTGCAAATCTGCAATATTTTCATGGCAGATTTTCAACATTGATCTTTTTTCACATCTCCTTATGAACAGTACAGCTGTCATTTTTTCCATCCTGCCCAAAATGTGTTTTCGCACCTGTGGCGCAAAATGGCATGGTCGCTGTAGGAAATCAACTTTTGGGACAGATTAACACAATCACAGTGCCATTGTTCATGAGGGGGAGGTCCCAAAATGCCTATGTTGAAAACGTGTCTCTTCATGGTGGAGGTGAGGTTGGCATCAGTTCAATACTTCACTGCCATTCCTATTATGCATCTCAAACTCCTGCACTACCAATGTCAATACCAGCAAGCAAACATTCGGCATTGACAAATGCTTGTTAGAGAGGATACAGTGCATTCTGTCTGGCTTACCTATGCAGGCAGTTATCATGTGGATGGGGTCTCACAGCACTCAAATGCCATCAACACCTGCTACCAGCACATTACAAAATCCTCCTTCACTGCAGCCAGTGGTGTCATTGGTGCACTCTGTGGCTGTCATCATTGATAGGGACATTAACAATGAGGTAGAATAAAATCCTGACCTCATGGTATTAGAGGAGGATTTAGAGAATGAATATGAGGGAGAGCAATATATGGCACCTTGATTTAGTTCTGCCCTCTCATCCTGCAGTGAGGACACAGTAGTATATACCTCAAGGTCTCCTCCTAAAGAGCCTACTTTTCAAGCCATGATGCAGCAAACATAGACTGCCATGGGCTTTTCTGTGAAAGAGGAAGGCT
This sequence comes from Neoceratodus forsteri, assembly GCA_016271365.2. Taxonomy (NCBI): domain Eukaryota; kingdom Metazoa; phylum Chordata; order Ceratodontiformes; family Ceratodontidae; genus Neoceratodus; species Neoceratodus forsteri. Next base: position 1,475,213,704 of record CM057453.1, on the reverse strand, counting down.
CAACAAAAAGAAACTTTATGGAATTTTTGGAGATGCCCTGCTCCCCCTCCATTATAATTCCACCTACATATCCTGCATTAGAGGATGCTACCTTTGCTGCATGGTGCCAACCAAACTCACTGCCTGCTGTACCCAGAAAGGCTGAAAAGCAGTATCCAGACCCATCTGCTAAGTCGTGTTATGTTAACCAGCCAGAAATTGACTCTGTAGTCCTAATGGCTGCTCATGGTAGGTCTAAAGCACCTAGACACATGAGTACTTTGCCTCCTGATAAAGAATGTGGGAGGCTGGATGTGATGGGTAAGCGTACACATATGCCTCTGCCTCACTAGGCCTTAAACTTGCAGATTACCAGGCCCATATAATCAAATATCTAAATAGCCTGTGGAAACCAGTGAAAGCTGAAGCCTAGGCTTTGCTCATCCTATTATGTCGGTGATGCCTCTGCCAGGGCTGCTGCTTCTGGCATTTGTATGAGGAGATATTCTTGACTCAGGGTTGCTGGTTTTGCAAATGATGTGCAACAAGCAGTTTTAAATGCTCCTTTTAGAGGGACAAAACCGTGTGGTTGTGATGTTGAAGAAGCCCTAAGAGGTCTTCAGGCATGAAAAATGACGCTAAGATTTGTCAAGTCCCTGTATGCCACTCCTACCAGGGGGTGTGGGAGGGGATCCTTTCATCAGTCTGCTGACAGAGGTGATTGTGCTTACCATCAGCAAGGCTGTGGCACAGGAGGTGGCCCTTTGCCAGGACCCCTCCCCCCAGATACACATTCCAAAGTACCCAAAGCAGTCAGTACCAGTGGCACTGCCACCACCGGCTCTGCATGACTGTCTTCTGGAGACACCCCCACCCCCATTGCTACCTCCAGGGATGGTTGTGCAGGGCAGACTCCCCCTGCATCTTAAACAATGCAGGAAGATCACAACAGATGAGAGGGTACTGGAGATAATTGCAAGGGGGCATGTTCTGGAGCTGCTAGAAACCCATTCAGATCATTATCTGCCTCCTTCTTGTTATCTTCCAGGCCATTTGTCCCTTCTGAAGAAAATGTAGTCATTATTCCCAAAATGTGCTATAGAATCGGTTCCTCCTTGAGAAAGAAACAAATGGTTCTGCTTCCGATACTTCCTGGTTCCAAAATGGACTGGGCATCTACATCAAGTGTTCTGTTGGCTCTCAGGGATCTCATCTTCTGCATCAAATACAAGAAGTTTTGAATAGTATCCCTGCAAGCTCTGTTTCCCATTCTGCAAATGGGATGGGATTTGTTCTCTGGACATGAAGGATGCAACATTCATATCAAAATCTGAAAATCACACAAGCAATACCTCCACTTTGTGTTGGTGGGGGAACATTTCCCAGTTCAGAGCATTGCTCTTTGGCTTATCTTCTACACCATGGGTCTATACCCAATGCTTGGTAGTAATGGCAGTAGCCCTTTGCAAGGAAGGCCTGTATGTGCTCCCCTTTATGGATGACTGACTCTTGAAGGACAGCTCCAGGGAAACTTTGCTACATACCTTGTCTCGAACAAGGCAGTTGTTTGAGGATTTGGGGGTCACAGTAAATGTGCCAAAATCTGAAATGATTTCCTGCGTGAGACAACAGTACACAGGGGCAGTCTTGGACACAAAGAAGGGTTGTGCTTTCCTGCCACAGGACAGGGCAGAAAACGTGATTGTCCAAGCACAATGGGTATACAGGAGCTACAATGTCTCTCAAAAACAGTGTTACATCTCTTGGGTTTCATAGCTGCAGCCATTGTGACAGTGACATTGGTCCAATTATGTATGAATTCCCTCAGTGAACACCCAGGGTCCAGTGGGTTCTGCTGACATACGAGTCTGACCAAATGGTTCTCCTCACATCCCCAGCTTTGCAGAGCATTGCTATGGTGGATGGACCATGAAAACCTATTAAAGGGCATTCCATTTCTTGTATCGGCTCCTGTACAGATCATCACAATGGATGCTTCAGGCTCTGGCTGGTGTGCTCACTTTGGCCCTTAGCAGATGTAGGGGTCATGGACCAAGGTGGAGGCCAGGTTACCCTTACATTTCCTGCAAATAAGAGCTGTTCTATATAGCTTCCAGGCATTTCAAGAACATCTGTGCCCAGGTCCCCTGTTAATATAGACAGACACTGTCTGTGTGATGCATTACATCAATAAACAAGGGGGCACACATCCCTAACCCCTATGCAGGGAAGCAGTGAGAGTATGGTAGTGGGCTCTGTCCGACAGCCTATAATTGTCAGCTATGCATCTCCCACATCTTGGAAGACTGGCTCAGCAGGTTACAATCTAGGATGCATGAATAGGAACTGCTGACCTCCATGGTGGATGACCACTTTGCAAGATGGGATTATCCAGGGTTGGACCCTTTTGCACCCCCACACAATGCAAAACTGCCACATTTCTGCTCGCTCCTTCCAGGACCTGGAGTTTTCTGGTGAGACACGTCATCCCTCTTTTGGAAAGGGAAATTCCTATATGTATTTCCCCAAGTTCCATTAATACAGAGGGTGTTGCTCAAACTACCGATGGAGGGTGCCACTGTCATGCTTATTGCTTCGTTATGGCCTCAGCAGATATGGTTTCTACTTCTGCAACAAATGACAGTGGAGCCTTCTATCCCCCTAACTCAGTGTTGGGTTCTGTTGTCACAGGACATAGGATCCTTGGTCCATCTGGTCCTGAAAGCCCTACATCTGCATGCAGTGACTCCTGAAGTCATAGCCATTGCATGTTGTGGGGTACCCCCTAAGGTGCATGTTAATATCCTGAGTTTGCCAATTTGGGTGAGGCACTGCTCCATACTTTAGATATACATAAAATACTCAGACACTATGTAAATTGCATCAAGGATTGCAGAAAATCCTCTCACGATTTTGTTTAGTTTATTCCTGGGAAGGAGGGCTCTCCTGTGCATAAACAGTGACTGTCCAAATGGCTGGCACATTGTATTGCGTCCTGTTATAGGAAACATTGAATCTGACAGCACATAAGGACCACTGGGCCCATCTAGTCTGCCTATTTTTCCTACCCAGTAAGGTAAGAAACTTCCTGGTGTGGGTCATGGTCATTCCATCAGGGGAATGGCCACTTATGTTACTTATTTCAGAAATGTTTCTGCTGCTGACATTTGTGTTGCAGCAACATGGAGCACTGTCCACACCTTCACTAAACATTACAGTCTCTCATAAATGTGCTGATTTCAGGCTTGCTGCACTACAAGACATGCTATCCTCAATATATATCAGACTGTAACCACCTCCCAGTTGGTGTTTGGGACTGCTTGGGAATCGTTCCAAAGGTGTGGACTAATGGAGGAGATATCCTCAAAGAAGCTAGAACAGTTAAGTACTTATTATTTATTTATTTATTTATGACTTTGATAACCGGGTAAGTAGACTGATCCCAGGGACCGTTTTCAGGCACGACCTAGGCCATGACAATGACACAGAAGGCAACAACTAGACAAAATACAAACACAAGAAAAAATCAAAATACAATAGAGCATAGATGACAATTCAAACACAGTGGTGTCAGAGCAATGCAAGCTAGTACAAGATAGACAAAATACTAAACACAAGAAAAATTCAAAATCCAACAGAGCATAGATGACAATTCGATAACAATGGTGCCAGAGCAATGTAAAATAGTACAAACAATGGACCTTGCTAACATTAGGTAAGAGTATTAAATACAGATGCAATTTTCAGGTAACTGTGAGGCAGTTGAGGATTGTAACATTGTTTATTATTGTAACAGTAGATCTTTGAGATAATCTCCTCCATTAGTCCATGCCATCCCTCCCTCCATCCCCTTCTGTTTCAGTGAGGTTTGCATCAGAAAGTTGTGCAACTGAACCTAATCTATGCATTATATATCCAGTCCTATGCCTCACCTTGTATGCCTGGGCTGGTTCTATCTCCTGGTTCCCCATGGTCGGAGGTTCTCTGAGTCTGATGTCCAACAGGGAACTGAGGAGTGATGGAACCACCCACGTTGATACAGATGCTGATGCATGACATCGTTGTGGTTGACACCTGGCTAGCGAAGGTTTCTGTGAGGTCCTAGAACCTGCCAGCTCTAGTTCCAAAGGTGTGGACTAATGGAGGAGATTCTCTCGAAGATCTACTGTTATGGTAAGTATGTAACTGTTCTTTAATGTTAAAACACATATTGACCAGTCAGAGCACACGGGCAGAGAACTCTGTAGCAGCACAAATTTCACTGACTTAGAATGTTGAGAATCTGACCCTCTCTAGGGAGGGGGCATCCAAAGTACTATTTATTGCTTCCCATTTTTAATTTTTAACCCTGATAGTTTACATTAGCCAGATGTTCCCATTTGGGAGGCTATAGTCATGTGTAATGTCCTTATGGGCATTATATATTTCATCAATCATACTCAACATGATGTGGTATTTCATGAGATATCATCACCTCTTGGGTGTGTTGTGAGGCACAAGGCAATGCTGAGTTCCTTCAACCACCCGAGAAGGGATATCCCATGATATACCAAACCCTGCAGTGTATTATTGCAGTTATAATGGACCCAAAGTGTTAGGAAATGGCTGATCGTAGTAATCAGTTTTGAACCGTGATGACATACAGAGATATTGTCATGGGTCAAACACTGCTTCAGCCAATCAGCTTCCAGGATTTTTCCTATACATTTTATAATTTGTATTATCTCACAGTGCCACAGACTGATACACTTTCATTGCTGTCATCACATTTTTCTAAACTAATATACAATGTTTGATGTGATGCAGTTGAAGCAAGAGAGTAAGTTACATAGATAATCTTTAAGCTACTTAAATAAAGGGAATTTTTATGCTACAAAGGGCATTCCAGAACATTTGAAGAAGCTCAGGATGAATGGACACAAATGGTTTACTAAGACTAACCGAATAAATAAATATATAGTTAATATAAACTGACGAGTGTGATCATATTACCGACTACTACAGATTGGATTTTATGAATTACCCTGTATTCTAGGCATATTTGAAGTCTGTAGCATTCGATAAATCACACATGCAGCAATGAACAAAAAGTTCCAACATTCCATGTTTCTAGCAGAAGTGTTTATTTTCATATAGAATATGCACGTTTGTTTGCAAATTGTAACTTGTGTTTAAATATATATATATTTCTGTATAGCTCCACTGTAAATGGCGTCTATACGAGTTAGTGCATATTTCACAATGAGCCATTACTTGGTATAATATAGGTAAAATAAACAGTGTGAAAGGTGAGCAGTGATCTTTACAAGAAACAAGCAAGTCATCATTTTGATACCTTACTCTGGTAAATTTATTCCAGCTATATGTTTGTTTATATATACCAGTCATTTAAGGAAGCAGTGTACAGTATTTTATAAATATTTTCATATAGTAATACGTTTTGTGGTTTTTAGTCTAGGTGATGCCTATATATGTGTAAATATCTATAAATATATATGTATATAATTCGCAAACACTTGTAAGCTAATATTGGGTTATAGCACATATGCCGTTGCAATAATGATGTGATAACAAAAGCAATTTATCTTCCTTATTTCCAGTCCTTTTGTGTCTATAATAATGCATGCACGATTCCATGAGTTTGTTTGATCTGCAATGAGACTCATGTTTTCGTATAACCACATGCCTGTTGTTCAGTTGCTTTAGTGGCTAATTCTGGTTCTTAGGCTCCATCACACCATTTTATGCTTACTGAAAGTTCTATAATAAATAAAGTTACACTTTATTTTTTTAATTACGCTTAAAGAGTAATATACAGAATAAAAGAGAAAAACTGAAAGCAAGTATTAAAAAACCTTCAGCAGTGTGCTCCCTCAAAATGGGTGTTCCAATGCTCTTTTATGACTGTATCCCTCACTTCCTGTATCAAGTGTCTTATGACTGTTGTAAAACAGTACTAAATCAGAAAAGCATTATTATATAATATAGAGGAATGTCTCTGACATTGTTGATAAATAGCTCATCTTCCATGACAGCCTTAAGACTGTAGGAAATATACGAGTGGCCACGTGTGCATAGCCCGAAACAGTACTCAAAATGTCCACCTCACAAAGTTTCCTTCTTTCAGTTAAAGGAGAATTGCAGTCGAAATTTGCAAAAACATATGTTGTGCAGAGTGTTTTGATTTGTGTGTATATTCCTGGTGTATTCTTCCCTTTGTTTGTTGTTAGGTGTTTGTTTTTTTTTTTCCCTAAATTTGCCTGTTACTTTTATGGCCCTTAGGAATCTCCATGTTTGAATATTTTATTGCTGTTCATTTTCCCACAATCCCTCTGTCTCATGTGACAGTGATGCATCCAGGACTATTGATTCAGAGTGTGATGACTGCTGCAGCGGTAATCTGCTGTTAGGAGCCTGATATTCTGACCTCAACTAAATAACTCATTCTAATCCAAACATTTTGTTTTTAGGTATGTGTCTAGGTCTAGCCAGCAGGAGTAAATGTTTTATATTTAAAGGAAAACTGTCCAAATCTGTAACTCCCCAGCCCCCAAAACCTACCCCCCCATTAAGCTTTTTGCAAGGAAAAGCCTTTGTTTTATGTGTTGGAACTTACTTTATTTAATGTTGTAAGTTCAGGAGTCAGGAACATGGCAGATGAGTGGTTCCATTTAGTGTGAAAGTGCGATGCGGTGCAGCGCTGCACTTTCACACTAAATGGAACCATGCAGCGTCCACTAGTTCGGACTCCCAGACTTTATAACATTAAAATAAAGTACGTTCCAACACATAAAACAAAGGCTTTTCCTTGCAAAAAGCTTAATCAGGGGATAAGGCTTTTTTCTGGAGGGGGGCAACAGGTTTGAACAGTTTTCTTTTAAAGATTTTCATTTCATCATACTACACACTGTCATAAAAAAGCACACAAATCACCCCAGGTCTTCAGCTCTATACTTAGTGAAGACTCTAGCTGTTCTCTTACAGAATAGCACACTTAATTATCCCTCAGGTGTTTGCCATCTGTAAATGTAGTCTTCATTAGTGCATACTTGATAAGGAGAGGTACTTAAAAGCATAGCTTTGCTGCTGTAAACTTGACACAAAACCAGTTCTTGCTGAATTAATAGTCACAAATGCATCACTATCACATGGGACAGGAGGCATTGTAGGAAAAAGAACAGCAATTGAAAATGCAAACATGAGAGATTCACAGAGGCTATAACATTAGCAGGTACATTTAGGAAAAAACTCCTTACAGCAAACAAACAAAAGGACACATTAGGACTACACCTACAAATCAAAACTCTCTGCACAACATATTATTTTTGTAGATTTTAACTGTAGTTCCCTTTAACACTCCTTGTGAGAGGATTCACTTTACATTTCAGTTTTAAATACTATAAAACTTTATAACCAAAAGAAACAGAACAAACATGTTACAGTTAATGACACAGGAGGCTTTTTCATAAGTTCTGTGGTTTTCCACAAACTTGTACATCAGTTATGACCTCATAGACGTTTTTCAGAAAATTGATGTTGACTGATCTCTGAATGACTTTTCTGTCTCCACACTGCAAAGCTGCAAAAATCTGCAGAATCTGTTGTCGATAATTGAAAAAAAAAGGAATGATTATTAAAATATTAAAACCTTTGAAATGGAACTCTGTCTTCTAACTACCTGGACTCATTACACTTATTCATACCAAAGCAGTAACCACTACGAATGTGCAACATGCTCGGAAAGTCATTGGTTAGAGTCTGTCACACGGACCAAACATGTAACCTCAAGTTGTAACTGCACACACACATATATATATATATATATATATATATATATATATATATATACACATATATATGTGTGTGTGTGTATATATATATATATATATACACACACACTTGCTTGCTATACTAAAGCTGATCGGTAGTGCAGTATACCGAGCATTGCGCAATTGCGGTACCCATTGAATAACGTATACCGCTACCGTGCAGTTTTACTGAGGTCAATAGTGCCTCCCATTTAGCAGCAAAATGTTTTTTTTTTTTTTTCTGTAATTTGTTTACTCTCAACTTGGTTCTGGTAATTTAACCACTTTTATCAAGTCTCAGTTTCTTATCCCCCCCCCCATTATAACCAGTAAGGACAGCATCTTTGTCTTTAAACACTTTGTGACCTGCACTGAGAAGATGTCTACAGCTGACAGGCATGATCATAATATGGAAGATGTCAGGTCATGCATCCCACTTCCCTGGCTTGCTGGTTGGCCCACCTCGAGGAATCTGAGAATGGACTAAACACTAATAAGTCATCCACTGGTTGTGTAGGTGCTTCCTGGCCTTCAGATTCAAGGGTTGAGTGCTCCCTCCATGTGTAGAAGAACTCTGGCAGGTTTGTTCCAACTGTACACACCAGGGTGACATGACTATTATCAAGACTGAGGACCTGGCCTCTCTCAAGTCTTATGAATACCCCTATTACCTGCATCATCAGGGTAGATACTAAGCTTATGCTTCCTATGAATGTGGATACCTAGCTTCATCAAGTTAGAGTGATGCCCACAGGGATGCAGCACTCTGTTATCAAATGTCACAGTTTACTGCATGACATATTGAAATAATTGTTGTTGGATTACATTGTTTCCTGCAGGATCCTGCTAGATATCACTAGCAGAAATTGTCATAAGTGTGACAGGAATGAATAAGACCCTAACCCATTTGTCATGCAGAAAGAGTTAAATGTAAGGATCTATTCTACCCTCTCCTTTTCTGTCTCTTATCTGTGTGGTTGCACAACCAAATGTTCTCATGAGACCTAGGAACTGATCACTCTAAAGGTCTCATGATTCTTCACCTCTCACTATCTCTCTGCCTTTACTTGCTGTTTCTGCCTTTTCCTTCACCTTACATATCTGCGGTTATAAAAATATAAAAAATGGTAGTCAAGGAAAATAGACTTGGCTCCAGCGTTTAGTAGCGATCTGTTTTCCGCTCTTCCATCAGCCCATATCTCCATAGTTCTAAGGATGGTTATCCAGCTACTCTGTCACTCCTTTGTACCACGGCTCATCAGTCCATTAACCTCTCATCTCCTCTTAGGCTGGCATCTCAGGTTCGAGCCTTCCAGAAGGGCCCCTCCACTCTTCAACTGTCCAGCCTCCACCTCAGGCTTTTCTCCTGTAAAGAGAGAGCAGAGAACTCCTGAAACAGCAGCCCATCCAGGGCACAGTACAAGTTGAACTGGTAAGATTTGTTGAATTCAAGATAATGGTGGCATACCTTTTATAATAAAAAACAAAGCTTTTCAGCAGATCCTGCTCCCTGTGCTCTCTCTACAGCTCAGCAGCATGCAGCTCTGCCTCCGGCACAGATCCCATTTATTATTGCTTGCATTCTTTTCTTTTGTTTTGGGCAACAACAAACTGTCTCTACTACTTCCTTCTGCTGCAGCTCGTGCTGTTTCAATGATAAAAATATATGTGAATCTTTATGTGGAACTGGGATCCCTTGGTTTGAAATGTATATAGTTATACTGTGGAAATGATTGTAGAAAGCTATTTGGAATTTAAAGGGTTAACCTGAGATGCAGTTTGAGCTCCACTCAGGCTTGTTTGCAAACTTTTTTGCAGAGCTGTCAGCAGGAGGCCAATTTGGGACACTGTTCTATTTGCAAGCCTACTCTGCAAAAGAAACTGACAAGAACTCTGATACATTTTGTAAGAAAAAGGATGTCTCCTTAACAAGCTCAGGATGAAGAAGTTAATTGTCAGGCAAAGACTTTTTATAAAAAGAGCAGCATTGTTTTTGCTAGAGAGACTTCTTGGGAATGGGAAAGAAAAGCTCAGATGAAGGACTTTTTTTTCTCTGTTTGTATATTTCACTATCCTGAACATTTTTTTTATTCTGTTGTTATTGATAATAATAAAATGCTACTTGCAAATGTTATAACTGCTCCTGGTTTTCCTATGCTTCCTGACCTATGCCTCAGATGGTGTTAGTAGTGGGATTTACACCATACAAACTCCAAGCCAGAGGTTTTGTGCATGGGTACTAGAGCTGGTACCAGGGAAGCATAGAAGAAAGGTATGGATTCTGCAGCAGCAAGCCCAGGAGTGATTACCAGAAGAATGGCAGTCAAACTAGCAGAAACAGAAGTCCAAGCTGAGACTCTACAGCCAGCACCAGTGATGGAAAAAGAACAGGCAGTGACAGAACCTACACAACAAAATAGATGGTAGAAGCAGAGAAAAAATGAGATTCAACATTTAGAGGCACAGAGAAAAGACATGTAGCAACTTGAGAAGCAGAGAAAAGAGATGCAGCGACATGAGCAGTGATGGCTGGATGCCTTGCAGACATTCAAAGCTGGAGGATCTGGCACTGGTCCAGCAGAGCAACAAGACACAAACAACTTAAAAGACATTAAACTTACAAAGTTGTGTCCCTCGGGTGATATTGAAGCATACCTGACAACTTTTGAAAGGGTTGCCACTGCCTACCAATGGCCTAAACAGCAATGGACAATCAGACTGGTACCTTACCTGACAGCTAAAGCCCAACTTGCTTATAGCAATATGGACACTGCATTGTCAGAAAACTATGACCTTGTGAAAAGAGAAATCCTGGAAAGATATGACATCTCAGGAGAGACCTACAGGCAAAGATTCCAGGTCCTGAAGCATTACTCAGTTGACAATCCTTGAGAAGCCTTCACCCAACTCCCAGAACAGCTTATTGAATGGCTTCAACCAGAGGGCAAAACAGTCCCACAGATGTTCGACACACTTGCAGTGAAGTAGTTCGTCCACACACTGCCTATAGACGTGCAGGTCTGGGTAAAAGAACACCGATGAGAAAGCGGGGAAAAGGCTGTTTCTTTGTCTAAAGATTACCAGATGGCCAGACAGATGCCACAGCAGCAAGGTAACAGCCAAATCTGCACCCAAAAACTTTACTTGCTATAACTGTAATGAGCCAGGCCATACTGCGAGAAACTGCCATAAAAATAAGGAGGGTAACACTGGAGCAGATTTGCCCTTAGCAAATTGGGGTAAGTACTTAACAGATGTCAAGGTGGGAGATAAGACTGTGAAGGGACTTATAGATTCAGGAAGCAGACAGACCCTGGTTCATGTTAAAGTGCTTGGAAAACACTGTGCAAAAGGACTTGGTACTGGTGTCATCTGCCTCCATGGGGACACTCAATACTATCCCACTACCCAAATGACTCTGAATATTAATGGGATGTCACACCAAATGAACATGGGGGTAGCACCTACGTTATCTGTACCTGTGATTATTGGAAATTACTTTCCAGGATTTACTGAGTTAATCAAAGAGGGAATAAATCCTGATGTTTCAACAGCTGTGATGACAAGCACAATCAAAGAAAATCTCAGATGGTGGGGACTCTTTTCCTTTTGGTGATTTTGATTCAGATTTGTTTGAGCACATCTCCAAGATCTGGAAATCCAGGAAAGAAAGAAGACACCTGAAGAAACAGTGGCAACAACAGACTAATGGACATAAGGGGTTAATATATGAAAATGCTGAAACTAAACTGATAACTAATTCTGATTTTGCTTCAGAGCAAACTAACAATGTTTCCTTCCAAGGTTACTTTAAGCAGCTGAGGGTGAAACAAAAATGGGGAGAATCAATGTTTAAAAAAAATGAATGGGCTACTGTACAGAGTTTGTGTTAATTCCTCAGATGCAGGAACAGATAGAACAACAGGTTATACCACTAAAGTATAGAACTGAGTTGTTACAGATAGCACATGATAGTCCTATGCCTGGTCACTCAGGGAGGAACTGCACCTTTGCCAGATTACTGTACAGATTTTACTGGCCTGGAATTCATGAAGATGTTACTACCTATTGCAGTTCTTGTGCTGAATGTCAGAAAGTAGCCCCAGTGACTAAAAAAGACAAGATGCCCCTACCCTTGCTAGATGTGCCTTTTGAGAGAATTACAGAGGATGTGGCTGTCCCCTTAAACAAAAGTAAAAAGGGTAATCAATTAATTTTAGTACTATGTGACTATGCTACTTGATACCCAGAGGTAGTTCCAGTGCATACTGTCACAGCCCTAAAAGTGGTAGCAGAGCCTGCCAAAATTTTCAGCAAGGTGTGCATATCTAAAGAGATTATTACTGATCAGGGTAGTAATTCTGATGCTGCATTACTGAAAGAGCTGTACTGACTACTAGGTATCATTGCTGTAAAAACCTCCCCTTATCACCCTCAGAGAGATGGTCTTGTTAAGTGTTTTAATCGAACCTTAACCCTTACTGTGCCGTGGACTGATATCAGTCCAGAATTACTATGCGTTCTAATTCTATCAGCAGCCTAAGGTTTAAAATGCATGTTAAAAAGATTTGGGGAAGGGAAAGAGTGGAACCAATACTTACCTTACCTGCTTTCTACTTACAGAGAAGTGCCACAAGCCTCAACAGGGGGTTTTCACCATTTGAAACGCTGTATGGTAGACAACCTAGAGGGCCACTAGATGTAATAAAAGAAATATGGGACGATAACCCCACTCAGAAAAAAACTATTACATCTTGTATGTGTGCCCTGAGAAAAAAGCTGACAAAATATGTTGAAATTGCCCATAGTAAAGTTTTTGAGCGAGGTAAAAAGGTCTTATTACTGTTACCCACTACAGAAAAAAAGTTGTTAATGAAGTGGCAAGGGCCTTATAAAGTGCTTTGATGTACTGGCACAGTTAACTGTGAAATTGAGACCCCCTGATAGGAAAAATACTACCAAGATACATCATGCTAACCTCCTGAAGAAATGGGTTGAAAAAACACCAAAGACTGCTTTGTTCATTTTACCAGAAACTTCTATAGAAGATGTTGATATAGTTTATGACAGACTAGAACAAACTATAACTGCTGATGCTGTATAGGTGAATGTTTCCTTAACCACCAAACAAACCATAGAAATTCATAGCTTGGTAAAGACATTTAACTATACTTTTACCACATTGCCATGCTGACCAAAAGGGGTCGAGCATGTAATAGTGACAGGGAATGTTGGCCCTATCAGACAAAAGACATACAGAGTACCAGAGCGGTTAAGAGCAGACATGGTTGAGGAAATAAAACAAATTAAAGAACTGGGTATCATAGAAGAGTCAAGAAGTGCTTGGTCATCACTAGAGGTGATTGTAAATAAAAAAGAAGAGAGTGTAAGAATCTGTCTTGATTTTAGGAAACTTAATCAAGTGTCTGGATTTAATAGTTACCCTATTGCCAAGATAGCTGGTTTTGTGGACAGACTGGGAATGTTGGCCCTATCAGACAAAAGACATACAGAGTACCAGAGCGGTTAAGAGCAGACATGGTTGAGGAAATACAACAAATTAAAGAACTGGGTATCATAGAAGAGTCAAGAAGTGCTTGGTCATCACTAGAGGTGATTATAAATAAAAAAGAAGAGAGTGTAAGAATCTGTCTTGATTTTAGGAAACTTAATCAAGTGTCCGGATTTAATAGTTACCCTATTGCCAAGATAGCTGATTTTGTGGACAGACTGGGAAGTGTCAAGTGTATCAGTACCCTCAATCTCACCAAGGGTTACTGGCAAATTCCCCTAGCTAAAGAATCCAGAGACAAAACTGCATTTGCCACTCCTATAGGATTCTATCAGTTCACCACCATGCCATTTGGTTTACAAGGACCACCTGCTACATTTCAGCAGTACTGTACATGGATTTAGTTTTAGCTGCTCACACTGGTCATTGTGCTGCTTACCTGGATGCTGTCATGATGTACAGTCCAGACTGGAAAAGCCACCTGGAACACCTTCAGGAAGTTATCCAGTCTAATAAAAAGGCAGGTCTGACAATTAATCCTTCCAAATGTGCACTGGGCATGCAGGAAATTAGATATTTGGACTATGTTTTGGAAAACAGAGAAGTCAAGACAGAGATTTCTAAGACAGAAGCTGTAGCTAACAGTCCTGTCCCTAAAACAAAGAAACATCAGGTAATTTTTAGGGCTGGCTGGTTACTATAAGATTTGTTCCCAACTTTGCCCAGTTAGCTACTCCCCTTACTGAACTCACTAAAAAAACGGTACCCAAATAACGTGAAATGGTCCCCAGAGTGTGATGAAGCTTTTCAAGCCATCAAGGCTGCATTATGTTCAGCCCCTGTTTTAAGAAGCCCTGACTCTGAGAAATAATTTTTGTTACAGACAGATGCATCAGAGGTAGGCCTACTATAGGAGCAGTCTTGAGTCAGCATATAGATGGGAATGAACATCCCATTCTATATATCAGTAGGACATTGCACGACAGAGAGAAGAGGTACTCCACCATTGAAAAGGAATACCTTGCGACAAAGTGGGCCATTGAGTCCTTTAAGTTTTATTCTGACTTTGTACTTATAACAATAACAATCCTCTCTGTTGGCATAACCAAATGAAGGATAACAATTCCAGAATTGCATGGTGGTACCTGGCACTACAGCCATTTAAATTTAAAGAGATGCACAAATCTAGGAAAGAGAATGTCAATGCTGATTTTCTGTCAAGATATGGATCAGGAATTGAGAATTCTGAAGGTTGAGAAAACAAAATGTGTGAGTTTAAACATTTCTGTTAGCTATACTGTATATGCATCTTACTGTAAAGGTTATAAGCTAATGTTATAAGAGAATTAATAGAAAGTTTAGAAAACCTGTTTTTTTTTTTCAAACAGATTCCCTCTTAAAGAGGGGAGTATGTGACAGGGTTGAATAAGACCCTGTCTGATTTGTTATGCAGAAAAAGTTAAATGCAAGGATCTGTTCTCTCCTCTCCTTTTCTGTCTCCTGTCTGGTTGCACAACCAAAATGTTCTCATGAGACCTAGGATCTGATCACTATCACAGTCTTGTGAGAGTGCCTCTCACTATCTCTCTGTCTTCACTTGCTGTTTCTGTCTTTTCTTCCCCCTTGCATATCTGTAGTTATAAAAATATATGTGAATCTTTATGTGAAACTGGGATCCCTTGGTTTGAGATGTATATAGTTATACTGTTGAAATGATTGCTAAAAAGATTTTGGAATTTAGTGGGTTAACCTGAGATGCAGTTTGAGCTCCTCTCAGGCTTGTTTGCAAACTCTATTGCAGAGCTGTCAGCAGGAGGCTAGCTTGGGACACTGTTTTATTTGCAAGCCTGCTCTGCAAAGAAACTGACAAGAACTCTGATACATTGTGTGAGAAACAGGATGCCTCCTTAATGAGCTCAGGATGAAGAACTTAATTGTCAGGCAATGACTTGTTATAAAAAGAGTAGCACTATTTTTGCCAGAAAGACTTCTTAGAAACTGAAAGGAAACCCTCAGATGAAGGACTTTTGTTTCCCCAGTTTGTACTGCCTTTGTATTTCGCTATCCTGAACATTTTTTTGTATTCTGTCATTATTGATAAAACACTACTTGTGAATTTTATAGCTGCTCCTGGTTTTCCTATGCTTACTGATCTACTCAGTGACAATAAGAATGCTTCATCCTGGTGGGTGGTATTATACATGAGATGGTCAGTTATACATGGTGTAAAAATCTATAATAAATCTCATAAGCACTCTAAGAATCATTCCCCCAGATCATCTTGTGACTCTCCAACCTGGAAGTTAACCATGAGACTCCCCAGGAGTGCACCTAGAAGTCAGAGTCCTTGGATACTTTGAGTTCTTGGGAGAAGGGCAGTCTTAGGAGAAAGCACCTCGTCTAATATGGTCCTACCTAGACACCCTATAAGGTGGTTATCCCAGATCTTTCTATACAAGTTGCTCAGGAGAAGTTGACAGATGCATGGAGGACTCAAATCAAGAGCTGTCCAAGATAAACTTTGGGAAGTAATGAAGACCGACACTTCTCTGGAGCAGAATCAGCCCATCCTGTCTGTGAAGAGGGCAGAAAAACATAGAAACATAGAAACATAGACTTTGATGGCAGATAAGGACCACTTGGCCCACCCCGTCTTCCCATTTCCCTACCTATTGGATAAGCTGCAGATCCTAGTTAACCAACAGCCTACAGTACTTCTTCCCACCCCCACTGGAATTGCCTTATGTCTGTCCCATGCATTCTTGAATTCCCCCACTGTTTTTGACCCCATGACCTCCTCAGGAAGGCTATTGCATGCATCCACCACCCTCTCTGTGAAAAAATACTTCCTCACATTGCCCCTGAGAGCCATCCCCCTCTGTCTTCAAACCTGTGCCCCCTTCTTGCACATCTCTTTTTCTGAAAGATGCTGCCCTCTTGGACTTTGTTGATTCCCTTCAGGTACTTGAAAATTTCTATCATGTCCCCCCTCCCTCCTTTCCTCAAGGGTATACACATTAAGCTCCTTTAGTCTCTCTTTGTATGACTTCTGTTGCAGACCCTGCACCATTTTAGTTGCCCTCCTCTGGACTGCCTCCATCCTATGCCCTTGCAAAGATGGGGTCTTCAGAACTGCATGCAGTACTCCAGATGGGATCTCACCAACTGTCTGTACAGAGGGATAACAACTTCCTGTTTTCTACTGGTGATGCCTCTCCCTATGCATCCCAGTATCCCCCCAGCCATCCTTACTGCCTTCTCACATTGCTTGCTTACCTTTAGGTCATCTGATATGACTGCCCCAGGTTCCTTTCCATTTTTGTTGTTGTTAATACCACACCCCCAACTGTGTACTCTTCCCTTGGGTTATTTCCCAAGTGCATTACTTTGCACTTCTTTGCATTAAATCTAAGCTGCCATACTTTTGACCATTCCTCCGACCTTGCCAAGTCCCTTCTCATCCTTTCCACCCCTTGTGTATCAACCCTGCTGCAGATCTTTGTGTCATCTGCAAAGAGGCATACTTTTCCTTCCAGCCCCTCTGCAATGTCACTTATAAAAACATTAAAAAGGACTGGACCCAGTACTGAACCCTGTGGTACCCCACTAGTAACCCCCCTTTCTTCGGAGTGGACTCCGTTTACTATTACCCTCTGTGTCCTTTTGTCCAACCAATTTTTTACCCAGGCTACCACCCTGCGACCCACTCCCAGGCAGGCTAATTTGTTTATTAATCTTTTGTAAACTTTCAAAAAGTAATTCTCTTGGTGCATCCAAGGTGGAGACTGGGAAAGTAGACAGGGGCAGCCCAAGAGGGACACTTTCATGGTTGTTGCTCCATTGTCCAAGCTGCATAAGCCTAGTAAACTTATGTGTGAGAAGGTAAGTGCAAAAAGTAGAATAAAAATTTAGACTGCTCAAGTCTGAAGTGCCACTAGCCTCATAAGCAGAAGAAAGAGGACTACGCCTATCCTTTTCTCTACTGCTATACACATCTTTTTATCTGAACCCTGGGTGGTTGCATCCAGTACATTGCCCCTGGAATCCGTCCCCTAGGAGACTTTATCATCTGATCACCTTAGATCCTAAGTGGTTCACAGCATCCAAAAGGCAATTCCCTCCAGACAAAAGACCCTTATTCAAAACCATTTTGCTTTAATCAGTTTAGTACGAGCAACCCATTTTTAACAAACGTTGATCATGCCAGGCCACGCTGCACAAAACAGGGCATGGACATTAGTTGCCTGTAAAAGAAGGCTGTGTTCAATGCAACAATACAGCTGCATGTGTGCTGCATATGTGGATAAATGTCCACAACAGCAAGCAGGTTTACATCCCCCACCTCTGCAACCACTAGATCTTCATGGAAAGGTAACATTGTAAGTAAACTAGGATATCTTTTTTTAAAGCACACGAGAGAACAACGTGGGAGAGTTGAGGAATCCTGGGCCCCCATTGCACATGTCCATTGTTTAAAATTTCTGTTTCAGGAGCATATAAATAAAAAAAAAAAGGAGATGTGTTACAAGATCAGGTACCAGCCACGGAGAGACTAACCACTGTTTAGTGATCTCCGTAATTCAGAAACATAGACACTGATGACAGAAAAAGACCATTGTTCCATCTAGTCTGCCCATAAACCCTAACAAACCCAGGACCTATTGTCCACACAGGGTTCTAACCCACATTATCCACCCCAGTGTTCCCCGCCCTTCCGCTACCAATCTGAGCAACCACCAAGCCTTTCACTCTGTCCCAGCCATGTTTGAAACCATTGATGGTTTTGATGCCCACTACACCACCTCGCAAATTGTTCCACAGCTCCACCACCCTTTCTGTAAAATAAAACATTCTCATTTCCCTCTTGAACCCCCCCAATCAGTGTCCACTCATACCCACATGTTCTTGATCTACTACTTATGCTAAATAGTTCCATGCAGTTTACCTTGCCTGTTCTCGGGAATTTGAAGGTCTCTATCATATCTCCCCTCTCTCGCTTGGCTTCCAATGAGTACATTTTCAGTACCTTAAGCCAATCTTCATAAGAGCTATCCTGCTGGCCCTGAATTATTTTGGTCACCCTATGTTGCACTGTCTCTAGTCTGTCCTTATCTTTCCTTAGGTGAGGACTCCAGAATTAGGCACAGTACTCCAGGTGGGGCCTTACCAGTGATCTATAGAGAGTAGTAATACCTCCCTTCTTCTGTCAGTACCCCTTCCTATACATCCCAGCATCCTGTTTGCCTTACTGTAGGCCTTATTACACTGATTTGATTGTTTTAGTGAGTCACTCATGATGACCCTTAGGTCTCCTTCCTCAGAGGTCATGCCCAGTTTTACTCCCTTCCCCCATCCAGTACTCTGTCCTGGGGTTCTTATTCCCTATGTGTACCACCTTGCACTTTTTGACATTGAATTTCAACTGCTAAACCTTTGGCCACCACTCTAGCTTTTCCAAGTCTCTTTGCATCTCGCTAACCCCTTCCTTGCTGTCAACCCTGCCTCAGAGCTTAGTGTCATCTGTGAAGAGACACATCTTGCCCTGGATTCCTTCTCCCATTTCATTGATGAACACATTGAAAAGGACTAGTCCCAGGAATAATTTTTGTGGCACTCCACTGGTGACTTCCATCTCTTCTGATTTGACCATAGCCTTCTGCTGTCTCCCTTGCAAACAGTTTCTCACCCATCTGTGTCCTTCGACGTACCCAGATCATCTAGCTTTTTCAGCAACCTTCTGTGAGGTAACGAGTCAAAAGACTTGTTGAAATCAAAGTAGAGTAAATCCACAGCATGGTCCTTATCAACCACCCTTATTACTCAGTCTAAGAATATTATCAAGTTGGCAAGACCTCCCTGCCACAAACCCTTGCCATTTACTGTCCTGGAATCCATTGCTCTCCAGGCATTGCACAAGGTCCTCTTTGACAAGTGTCTCCATCAGTTTACCCACAATAGAGGTAAGACTGACAAGTCCGTAGTTACCCAGTTGCTCCTTGCCCCCCACCTTATAGAGCAGGACTATGTCCACTAACCTCCAGTCTTTTGGAACTACTCTTGTCTTAATTTTTTTTAATTTTTTATTTTAGTCTTATGCCCACTAGGCATAAGTGCCTATTTTCAGGGACAACCTGGGAGCACTGGGCCATTAAGTGACTTGCTCAGAGTTACACAGTATGCAAGTGGAGTTTGTGAGAATCAAACCAAGGGCTGGTCTGCTGGATGTACCAAGATCTTTCACAGCTCATTACTCTAACCTCTAGGATATACTGCCAGCCCCAATGAATCTATTGAATATCACTACCAGGGGTTCAGTTAGTTCCATTGCCAATTTCTTGAGCACCCTCAGTGTATCTCATCTGGCCCAGGGGCCTTATCTATCTTTAGGGCTACTAGCCCTTTCCAAACCCTTTCACAGACAAATACTTGCTGCTTCATCTCAGGGATCCCCCTTACAACCACCTTAATAATACTCTCTGCCAGAGGCCCTCTGTCTTCCCTTGTGAATACAGAGCAGAAGTAGACATTTAGAATGGCTGCTTTCTGCCTGTCCTTCTCAATTGCCCCACCTCCCTCTGTTAGCCTAACAATTCCTCCACCCATTTTCTCTTTTCCCTAATATAGTTAAAAAACTGTTTTCTCCTCCCTTGACCCCCCTCAACAATACACGGCTCTGTGTCTGCCTTCGCTTCTCTGACCACCCTTTTGGTTTCCTTTGTTCTCATTCAATACTTGCCCCAGTCTTCCTTCCCTTTTTTCATTGTACCTGGTGAAGGCCTTCTTTTTGGCTCTCACTGCTTCCCTGACCTTTCCAGAGATCCATATTGGTCTCTTGTACCTGTTTTTCTTGGTAACCATTCTCATGCAAGACTTTGTGGCCTTGAGAATGCCCCCTTTAATTGCCCCCCCATTTTTCCTCCACATCCTTGATGCTGTCCACTCCAACTAAAGTGTCCTGGACCAACTCCCTCATCCAGTTGAAGTCTGCCACTCTGAAATCTAGGATTTCAATCTTTGATAAGGGCTTACTTGTCCCAAGGGCCAGGTCGAACCATATAGAGTTATGGTCGCTGGACCCTAGTGGCTCTCCTACTTTCACTTGTTCTACCACTTCCCAAGTTGGTGAGCACCACACTGAGAATCACAGCCTGCCTAGTGAGTTCCTTAGACAGCTGCACCAGCAGGTAGTCCTGCAATGTATCCAACAGGCAGTCCTGCAATGTATCCAGCAGGCAGTCCTGCAATGTATCCAGCAGGCAGTCCTGCAATGTATCCAGCAGGGCCGGTCTTCTGGAGCTCCTGGACACTGGAGTGACCCAATCACTATCAGTCAGATTTAGCTCTCCCACCACCACCCCTCCCTCTGTCACTCCCCTTTCTAGTTCTGCCCCAGCTCCTTATCTCCCTCTTTCCCCCTATCCTGGAGGTCTATAGATTACCCCTATCTGTAGTTTCTTGCCTGAGGATGCCATAAGTGGAACCCGTAGTGATTTGGTTTCCCCATTATCTCCCCAGATATTTCCATCCTCCACTGCCTCTGTGCCTTTCCTGACATAAAGGGCTACACCTCCTCCTTAACCTTTTCCATTCTCACTTCTAAACATGACGTAACCTGGAACTGTTAGGTCCCAATCTTTACTCTCTGTGTCCCAAGTTTCTCTGATGACTGCTATGTCCATCTCATTGCCTGCTACCACTGCCAGCAGCTCAATAATTTTATTTCCCAGACTTCTGGCATTAAGGCAGACCCATACACCTGATCCCCTCTTACTTTTTCCTGTTCCTTCTCCCTTATTCTTCCCTGGCCTCTTCATTTTTTATTTCTCATGTTGAATGTAGGCTCTTGTCAGCTCTCCCTCACTGTGCTCCTCCCCTAACCTAATCTGAATTTAAACCTTACTGTTACCCAATTTAAAATGAACTGTAGAGGGGTAGCAAACATCCAGCAGTGGAGAAATACATATTCATAGATGTAATTCATATTAATCCTCTTTATTGCCCCCAATGTTTTACTCATATTTATTAGCATTTTCAAGGGGTTATTTCTGTAAAATATTTATTACATTATATTTTTCACTTATTATAGTTTTTTGACAAAACATTATTTAAGTTTCCACCAAATTCATGATATGTGTGTACTTGTACTGTAAGTACTTTTTAATCATTAATTCTCAATTTTCTTTTGTAATCAAACTAATAATCATTCACACAATTTCAAATGTGGCCCTTCTAGTATGGCCTAAAAATAAAACATTAATTTTTCAGTTTTCCTGACTTCTACGTCTGTGATATATTATGCCACCACCACAGTTCAGTACTGTTTTTTCTATATATACTTTTTGTATTTTCTTCCTCATCCTGGGACCCCGGCAATTGTAGGAGTGTGAGCACATGGAGGTACACATGCACTCTGGACGCTGGCTCAGCCCCTACCACCCCACTCTTGAGAATCACCACCACTCCCTCCCGCCTATGCTACCTATCGGACCTCCACCTGATGGGATCGAAACTATGGGGGGGGGGAGGGCAGACAACATCCCCAGGAGAGGAGAGCTGCCTTTTGCCTGCTCAGTCCTGCTCCTTCCCCCCCCCACGCTGGCTCATCAATGACCCTAGGTCATTCCCGAACCCAGGTTGTCCGCGTGACACGAGGTAAGGCGCCGGGAACCCAGGTTGCTGGTGTGATGCGAGGTAAGATGTCCAGCGATTCAGCCCTCTGCACCACTGGTCCAGCCTCACTGTTCAGTACTTAAAAACCTGCAAAAGTGCTTGTATGCCTGTGACTGAGGAAGTGTGTACCTTGTTGTATTCTTTCTTGCTTGCATGTGGTTTAAAAATGGTCAGGGGTTTTTATAACCATCGTGCTCTGTTTTACTGCAAATTAAATAGCAGTTCTTAATGTTTATGTCCAGGTTTTACCATCCCACTTTTAACACTATCATGTTGCATTCATCTTAATGAGTATTTAAAGGGACACTGTCAACCCCCTTAGGCCTCACAGTGTCCCTAATTTAAACAGGCATTTGTCAACACTGAGTGTTTGCTTGCTGGTATTGGCATTGGTAGTGCAGGAGTTACAGAGATACATAATAGGAATGGCAGTGAAGTACTGAACTAATACAAACCCCAACCCCCACCCTGCAGAGACTGACAAGTGTTGGGGGTGTGCCTTTGGGTTGTCGGGCATAATGCTCATGCCATTCCACCTCACCCCACCCCACCCTGCAGACACCGATAGGTGTCATGGCGTGCCTTGGGGTCTTTGGCCCTTATGCTCAACCCATTCCATAAGGAAATAAGCTGAGATGGGTGTAGTATAGGAGAATGGGCGAACATTAGGACCAAAGACCCCAAGACACACCTCAATGCCTGTCTCTGGCTGCAGGGTGAGAGTGGGGGTGGAATGGTGTGAGCATTAAGTCCAATGACCCCAAGTTACACCCCGGTGCCTGTCAGTCTCTACAGGGTGGGGCATTATGGTTGAAAATGGTATTTTCACTCCAAATTTTCAACACAAGATTTTTGGGACCCCATCTCATGAATAGAGGCACTATCATTTCATTACTCAATCCCGAAAGGTAATTTAGCACAGCGACTACGCCATTCGGCACCACAGGTGCGAAAACACATTTTGGGCAGGATATGAAAAATGACAGCTGTACTGTTCTTGAGGAGGTGTAAAAAATGGCAATGTTGAAAATCTGGAGTGAAAATATGAACACCTGGCAAAGTTACGAGCGTGCGTAGAAACTCTTCAATGCACACCCATAACGCAATCATTTTGTGGAATTTTTTCACCAAGTTTTCAACATGGGCTTTTTGGGACCCCACCTCATGAAAAGTGACACTATAATTTCAGTATCCATCCTGAAAGTTGATATCGCACAATGACTGTGCCATTTTTCGCCACAGACTATACTGTTCATAAGGAGGTTTGAAAAAATGGCAATGTTGAAAATCTGGAGTGAAAATATTAAAAATTGGCTATGTTACGAGTGAGCGTAGAAACTGCGCAACACACGCTCATAACACAGTCCTTTCTAAGAGTTTTATCACCAAACTTGCAACATAAGCTTTTTGGGACTCCACCTCATGAACAGCGGCACTGTCATCTTGCTAATCGGTCCCAAAAGGTGATTTCATGCAATGACCATGAAATCACTTTTTGGGACTGAGAAAGGAACAGTGTCAGTGTCATAAATTAAAGTAGGGCTCCCAAGAACCCCATGTTGAAAATTTGGGACCAAAACTGCAAACATTGGCTGAGATATCAACCTAAGTTGAAAACCACCCATTCACTGCCATTATAGGGCTTACCGTCATTTCTTCAGTTCTCGGTTGGTCTTTGAAGAGTGCAGACTTGTTCCCTGTCCACAGAAGATTGCTGCTCCAGACCTCTGGAGGTAAGTATGGGGCAAGGGGGTGCGCAGAGGTGGGGTGCGCAGAGGGTGTGTGGAGATGGGGAGGGGGGCCTGGGGAGACGATGAGAGACCTTTTTCTTTTTTACAGGTAAACAACAAAACAAAAAGACACTGGGGAGGGTTTTCTTTATTTACAGGTAAATATTTATTTTTTAGGCACACTGGGGTGGTCTCCCAGTGTGCCAAGCTAGTGTGTGTGGGGGGGGACACAAGCCAACTTGGGGATTGAGCATCCTGATTTTGGCTTAGAAAGAATGAGCTTGGGGGGAGGGCATCCAACACTGGGAGGGGTGGCATCCCGGTGTTGAAAGGATTTAAGAATTATTATGGCACACTGGAGTGGGTTCCCAGTGTGCCACATGAGGTGGGGAGGGTGGGTATACATGATGCTGACAGAGTTGGGCACCCCATCGACAATGAAAATGGGGGGCAGGTATCCAACACCAGGAGTGGGCATGCCGGTGTCAGAAAGTAACAAAAAAAACATTTATCTGGGCACACTGGGGTGGGCTCCAAGTGTGCCACAATAGTGGGGTAGAATGGGGGGTATGCCGACAAGGGGAATGGCCACCCCGATGTCAGTTTCAGGGGACTGTGTGGTGGGCAGCAGGAGCCGCCAATCTGCAAAGCCATGGCACAGCTCATTTATTTTTAATTTACTTGATTTATTGATATACTTCACCTTGAAAGGCACAAAAACAGGTTGCTCATAACTCCAGCCATGCGCATTACTGTGCACTGGAATGCTCATGGTTGGAGTCTTTGCCACCGCTTTGTGTCTGGTTATGGGGGGAGGGGAGGGGAGAGCTGCCGCTGCAATCAGGGATAATAAAACTTTCCCTGACTGGAGCAGTAGATTTCTTTTAAGTCCAGCACTTGCTCTGAAAGTGCTATCATCGGCAGCTTCCCTATTGATTGGTGGCCGAGGGACATACCCCGGAAAGCGTACGCTGGATTGGCCAAACACTGCCACACCACTGCAATGCTGTACTAACCTAAATATGTTTCTGATATGCTGTGCACACAAACAAACATAAAAATACATTTTATCATTGTTCACATTCTATAGAGACTGTTGATGTAGCTGGTAGTTTGATTCAGATCCTTTTTTTTCTTTTAAAAGTGAAAAATGGACTGCAGACCATACTGATGTTACCACACCAAAACATCTTAGTTTACATTTCTTGACCAGCTCCCACTGCATCTTTCCTGGACTCAGGAACACCCCCAACACAACCTAGCCACACATTATGCAGTGGGAGTAGAGGATACTATTGTGTCATGAGTGGTTGCACTGTCTGAGGGTGTTTCTAATGTTCAGCAAGTTTTCACTAAGAGCAGTTCAATGATTTGAAGCAAAACAAAGCTGGGCATAGCGATACATTGGAAAACATGAAGACCAGCTCCACTCGCAGATGTGCCTCTCACCAAATTCATCCACAATTGCAAGAAATAAGGGCACCATCCACCACAAATCATCCAAAGTTTGTTGTTTATTGCCAAAAGATGAGCAAAATAAAAACACAAACAAACAATGTGCCACGTAGGTGCTCCCCCTCTCCTTACAAGGCCAGACCAGTTTTGCACATTCGCGCTTCCTCAGGGACAGACCCTCACCACAAGTGCTGCATTTTTATGCAGATATCAATTAAAGAAATCATAATAACTATCATTGTTGTTATTATTATTTATGTTATTTCTTTATAGTTACCACACTCATGTAAATTCTGAACCTACTCAAGAATGTAAAAATGGAAATAATTGTGCCTAATGAACTAACTTGTTCATTGTTGTTTTTTTATGTTCAGTTCAGAATGAAGGTGTTAAATTGTTATATTTTTCTATGCTTGTCATAATGTTAGCCTTTACCAGATTTATACTGCAGCTAAGTATTTTGATGTCTTAATGAACTGATACTTTTACCCCTAGTGCATGTGCAGTAATCAATTCATAGCACATACACTTTAAACGTAGGCATTTATTCTTACCTCTTAAACATCATTCTAGTGTCCTTCACTTAGTGCTTACTATGTCTGATTCGCTTTACATACACTGTCACTTTAATTGATATCTGCATAAAAATGCAGCACTTGTGGTAAGGGTCTGTCCCTGAGGATGCCTGCATGTGCGAAAATGGTCTGGCCTTGTAAGGATAGGGGGAGCACCTACGTGGCACATTGTTTGTGTTTTTATTTTGCTCATTTTTTGGCAATAAACAACAATCTTTGGATGATTTATGGTGGATGGTGCCCTTATTTCTTGCAGTCATAGCTATACACTGCCATACATTTTGGTTCTAATAAGCAAGGAGGCAGACAAAACAACCAGCAACATCAATGAATTTTAGAGACAGTAAGCAATCATAAAATGTCGGGTTTTTACCTCAAAAATAATATGATGCAAAAAAGGTTGACAGTGTCCCTTTAATTTAGCTTATTTTATCGTAGTTTTGCTAGTCCGTTTCTCTCCAACATGCAAGTTAAAAATGGTGATGCTTCTCACAGGACACCAACTCCTCATCATTACCTCTCAAGCCCACCGAGAATGTGTGTTGAAAAATTGCAACGCAGACTCACAACTTTGTTGTTTTCTCATATTTTTACCCTAAATTTTCAATGTGGCCTTCTTATGATCCCACATAGCCTTCTTATGACCCCACCTCATGAACAAGGGTGGAGAAAATGTTCAAATCCTGCACAAAAGGTGATTTGCGCCCCAAGTGCAAAAACACATAGGGCCCGATTCTCAATGGAGTCTGCGTCCAGTGCAAGCTTCAGCAAACAGCAGCTTGCACTGATGCCCCCGTACCTGGGACCCTGCACCAGATTCTGGTACAGGATGGGTCCCAGCGCCTAAGTGCCCACACTTGCATCAGCCTCACCTGTGCGACAAATGCCCAGTGCACGGGAGAGGTTCGGCGGAAGCCTGGTGCACGCAGGTCAGTTGGCACCAGCTGCGGTGGCAAGAGGGGGGTGCAGGGTACAGGTTTGGGGGGGTGGGTGGTGGATACTACCTGCTAGGTCAGGTTGGGTGGGGGCCATTAGACCACCAGGCTGGGGGCAATAGGTACAATACCATGTGAAATCAGGGATTGTCGAAGGGGGACCACTAGACGACATGCAATAGGCAATATGGGGGGCAGGGGGCGCTGGGGCACAGCAGGGGGTATAGGTTCAGGGGCTCATCCACCGCACATGTACACAGAGTGCTGCACACTCAGAAGGCATTGTCAAAGTACCCTTACACTAGCCCTGGCTGGTCTAAGGGTACTTAGTAATCTGCCCTCTGGGCATGCTTTGTGAATCCCACTTGTGACGCAGTGGCAGCCTGCCTCTGACACAACCCACAAGCACCATGATGCAGCCCATGTTTGGGCACAAAGGTGACACAAGCCCCATTTGGGGCACGCAACCTGCAGTTGACACAGGCTGCCTTTTGAGAATTGCTTATGGTGTTATCTGTTGGCACACCTTGCACCATATTTCGTGGCTCAAGCACCTTGCGCCAGGATGGAGGCTTTGTGAATCAGGCCCATGTTGTCCAGGATTTGAAAAATGACAGCTTTGAAGAAATGACTATGTTGAAAATTTGGGGTCAAAATATTGAAAATTACCAAAGTTATGAGCCTGTGTGCGTAAATTTCAATGTGGGCTCATAACTTTGTTGTTTTTTAATATTTTTACCCCAGATTTTCAACATAGCCTTCTTATAACCCCACCTTATGAACAAGGGCATAGAAAATTTTCATCTCCTGCCCAAAAGGTGATTTCATGCAGTGATGGTAAAATTACCTTTTGGGATGTGAAAACACATTTTTGCCAGGATCTGAAAAATGACAGCTGTTACATTCATGAGGTGCTACGAACAAATGGCTACATTGAAAATTTGGGGTCAAAATATTGAAAATTACCAACGTTACAAGCCTGCATTTCGCAAATTTCAATGTAGGCTCATAATTTTGTTGTTTGTTAATATTTGTACCCCATATTTTCAACATAGCCTTCTTATGACCCCACCTCATGAACAAGGATGGAGAAAATTTTAAACTCCTGCCTGAAAGGTGATTTTGTGCAGCGACCGTGAAATCATATTTTGAGACAGATTTGCCTAATTTCACTGCCATTGTTCATGAGGTGGGGTCCCAAAAAAGGCATGCTGCAAATTTGGGGCAAAGATATTGAAAAGTTGTCAAGTAATGCCACTAAGTTCAAAACATAGGCGTAGTTTGGGGGGGCAAGGGTTGCCCCCCCATATTTGTCCTGACTGACACATTTTTTCAGTAATTTTAAATTAATTACACATAAATCCTGCCCTCTGCCCCCCCAAATGTCAAAGTCAAACTACACCTATGGTTCAAAACTCCATTGATGTACATTGAATTGCATACCTGATTTCCTCAGTTCATGGTCCAGCATTGAAAAGTGAAGACGTAATCCAGAGAGGATTACGATGTTGGACCCCCTGGTGGGTAAGTTAGTGCTTGGGGAGTATGGGGGGTGGTTGCTGAGTGGGAGGGTCAGGTGGGGGGACAGTTATGACTGCAACAGACATTGATGGATGGTTTTCTTTTTTGCAAAGTTTAACAAAAACCAAAAAAACTATGAGGTACAGGTTTCTTTATTTCAGGTCACAACATTGGGGTATTGGGCACCCCCAGTGTCACTGTTATATTTGGCAGCATAGAGGGTGGGATCCCTGGTGTTGCAGAACCAAAATGGTCAGGTTGGGGGGTAGAAGCCAGTATGGGGGATTGGGCAGCCCCATGCCAGAACAGTAACATGGGTTGGGCTTGGAGGGGGCAGTTACGGCAGGGCAGCAACAGACATCGATGAACAGTTTTCTTTTTTACAGGGTGTATTTAAAAAAATTAACTACAAGGGATGATTTTCTTTATTTCAGGTGGCGACACTGGGTGATTGGGCACCCCCAGTGTCAGTGTTATCTTGGCAGTACCAGGGGTGGGCTCATTGGTGCTGCATAACTAAAACAGGCAGGGTGGGGGGGTAGTAGCCAGTGCAGGGGGGGTTGGGCACCCCTGTTCTGGCATATTAACATGGGTTGGGCTTGTGGAGCAGTTACAGCGGCAGCTGCAACAAGCATTGATGGATGGTTTTCTCTTTTGCAGGGTGTATTTAAAAAAAAACAACTATGAGGGATGGTTTTCTTTATTTTAGGTGGTGACACTGGGGGATTGAACACCCTCGGTGTCGGTGTTGTGTTTGTGGGGGGAGTGTGAGGTGGTGGGTGCTGAATAGGAGGGTCAGGTGGGGGGACAGTAAGGGCGGGGCAGCAACAGACATCAATGGAGAGTTTTCTTTGTTACCGGGAATAATTCAACCTCAGCATGCTCATCATGACAGTTGTTCTTTCTGGGTGGTGCAGATCAAAAGAAGGAGCCGACCTATGATTGGGTCAGCTCTTTCCTTTAAACTACACAAAGTTTCTGCCCAGCAAGCCAGAACAGTGTCATGATCAGCCTGGCTGATGACTTGATGTGACATTGATGAGCCCTTTGCAGACCACTCTGCATTGGACTAACAGTGTCACACACCTCAAAAGCCACTCTCCTAACAAAATGTTCATTGTGCATGCACACAGGCAGTAAACATAAAAAGTGGCCACAAAGACAACCCCACAAAAAGCACACACAAATTGGCAAACTATAAAAATTAAATTAAATTTACACTAGAAGTGATTCACCATAGAACAAATATGGTAACTATCCTGCTCCCAACCAACATAAAAAAAGACACTATCCTGTAGGCAACAATTTCCTCCTGCTCAAGTCACCAACTGTACACAAGAAAAAATATTTACAAATAGAAAAAATACAGAAAGTTTTCACTTAGCTATGGGAGCTTCACTCAGACACAGCCACTGCTAAAATCATCTGGAGACCCCCACACAGTCACACCAACATTTCAACTTCTTCGACAAGTGTTTTTTCAAGGTGTCCCTGCCACCTAGAGGAAGAAGGCATTTATACACCTAAAGCTAAAGTACTAGTGCTCACTTGTTTTACAGCTTATAGTTTATGTACTAGAAATGCCATAAGTGTAAAAATGAGTGACATTTAAATCAATGTGTCACACCTAAGTCAATTTAAAAACTAGCCCCAAACCTAACTAGCAACAATAAAAAACATGTACCCAAATATGCATAAAAGGCATTTATTTATTTATTGATGGTTGATCAATAAATTGATTGTTTGATAGATTGAAACATATTTTACCAGTTAAACAAGCAGAGCCCAGGATACTTGTTTCCAGTTGCGATGGGGAGGGGGTTAGGGGGGATCACAAGGAAGGATACATTAGACCACATTGGTTCATAAATACAGCACTGTATATAATACAAGACAAAAAACATTGTAGATACAAATCGCAAACAAAATACAAGGTGAAACACTGAAGACATAAGGTGCAAACAAAATACAAGATGTTGTAAACATAAGGGGTGAACAATGAGGAGTGTGCAATTACTTTTTAACAATATTATAAACTAGATTTGAAAGGATAAAGGGAAGTGAATACTCATGTGGCATGGAAAGGTACATTTTTATATTTCTCATCGTGGCCTTAATTGTATGTCTGAAAAAGAAGAGCAAAATATGTAATTATCACCCAGATCTATAATACAATGTTCCTTACATATTACCTACATTCTAGAGACATTTTTATTGATACTATGATAATAAATATGAAAGTAAAGTGTCTTCCTTTTTTACTCTTTTACCCCTTATGGTAATCCCTACGGTAAAGTGGCTTCATCCATAAGTCATTTACAAGCTTGTATTATGCACCATTTAATTACAAACAACGCAATACTGTATCTCAAATTCAGTCAGGAACTAATTGAGATAGTAATGGCATGATACTACTGGACAACATTATCACTAAAAAAGTCTGAAAAAAGTGGAACTAAAGGAAATATGGACTAATATACAGAAATATATAATAGTATATAAAAATTACAGAAGAAGTCTCCTACACATGGGAAAGGTATAACACTGTCACCTTTACCTACTGTGCTAAGTAGCAGGTACACCGTGAAAAAGCACTTGTCTAAGAATGCAAAATGTTAGTGCAGCTATGTAGGGGTCTCCAGATCATTAGGAGTACTTAGGTAGAACAGGAGTAAATGTGCATCAGAGGTGCTTCTAGTCTAGCCACCTTCCCCACAACTATACTGTAGGAAGCCACTTATCATCACAGGTATCCATGAGGGCATCTTAGTATTTCTTAAAACAGTGTGGAGCATTAGTGATATACCGAGGCAAGTTATTTTAAACTACAGTAAATTACTGAGATCGCTAAATAGTAGTTACAGTGATCATTTTGTAGACTTTTCCACTGATGCTGGGTTTTCTGTTTCTAATGTGCTCATGTTTCATGGGAGCACAGTAGGGCACATGGTAAGGCTGTGGTTGTGATTTCTTGGTTTACTGTTGCCAGCCACAGAAAGCAGCCCAACTAAGAAACAGACAAAAAAAGCATTCCACTGTTGTTAACTTCCCAGCTATTGACTGGAAAAACTTAACTGGAGTAAGCCCAGTGGAAAAAAGATTTATAGAAATTATTACACAAGGTAAGCTACAGCAGATGGTGCAAGAAGGCACTAGGAAACGAAACATATTAGACTTAATATTCCTAAATCCAGAAATTAGCTACCTGGGCTCCAAGCTCCTGCCACCATTGGGTAGCAGTGACCACAGTGTAATTCTGCTAGATATCCTGATGTCAATTAATAAACCTATAACAGGTATAACTAAATTTAGGGATTTCTTTAAGGCTGACTACAATAGTATTAAGAAATTTTTAGAAAAATGGAATTGGACTGATCAATTAAAAGAACTTGAAGTAGTAAAGGGATCAGTTCTTGGGCCCCTCCTGTTCAACGCCTACGTCTCTGACATAAGGACAGGTATCAGGAGTGAGATGAGTCTCTTTGCGGATGACTCAAAACTAGGGGCGGTGGTGAATGGGGAGGAAGGGAGGGTGGCCCTACAGGGGGACCTGGAGGCTCTGGAAAGATGGTCTAGAAAGTGGAAGCTGAGGTTCAATGCAGGGAAATGCAACGTACTGCACCTGGGGGCCAGAAACCCAGGCCAAGTGTACACCCTCGGGGGGCAAATGCTACAAGTCTTGATGGCTGAGAGGGACCTGGGGGTGGTGGTGGATGTCAAGATGAACAACTTGGAGACTTGTAGGAGGGCAGCAGCCAAGGTCAACAGGATGCTGGGATGCATCGCTAGGGGGATCACCTCCAGAAGGAGGGAAGTGATACTCCCGCTGTATAACTGCTTGGTGAGGCTGCACCTCGAGTACTGCATGCAGTTTTGGAGGCCACACTTAAACAGGGACATTAACCTCCTGGACAGGGTCCAGAGGAGGGCAACCAAAATGATTTGGGGCTTGGGGGACAGGACCTATGAGGAGAGGCTCGAAGAGCTAAATATATACACATTGGAAGAGAGAAGGGACCGGGGGGACATGATAGAGGTCTTCAGGTACATGAAGGGTAAATAGGGGAGGAACAGTCAGGGTGCTTCGAAGGAAGGAGGATGGGGCCACTAGAGGGCATGGGTGGAAGCTGGAGGGGGGAAGATTCAGGGGAGAAAGGAGGAGGTGCTACTTCACTGAGAGGGTGGTGGAGCCATGGAATGTGCTGCCTAGGGGGCTGGTGGAGGCAGAGACGGTGGAGGGGTTCAAGAGGGGGTGGGACAGGTACAGGGGAAGAGTTCTGGAAGCAAAATCCAATGCAGCGAGAATATCTGGAACTGGGAAGGGAGAAGCCAGAGAAGGCAAGGGGGCAGCAAGGTCAGCTTCCAGGGTGGGGGCTGACCAAACGAGCAGACGCGAAAGACCGTTAGGCCTGTTCTGCTGGCATTTTAGTATGTTAGAAGAAATGTGGGACAAATTGTTTAATAAAATAAGTATATGTATTGAGGAATGGGTCCTAGAGAGAGCGAAATATTCAAAAAAGTCATAGGGTACCTATCTGGTGGACGAAGAAAATAAAAAAGGTTGATAAAAAAAGAAATTATATAAAAAACAGAAAACAATTCCAACTAATATTAATATCACAGCCTATAAAGAAATTACAAAAGTAGTAAAACAAAAAATGCTAAAAGATGCTGAAAGAAGATTAACTACAACAATAGGAGATAAAAATATTTTTTATAATTATATAGGTTCCTTACAAAAGAACAATAGGATGATAGGACCAATATTATCAGATAAGGGTCTAATAAATTCAGAAAAGGAAATGGCCACAATCTTCAACCAATATTTTCTTAGTGTCCATTAATAGAAAAAGGTAATAACTGGAGAATTACCTCCACTACATGCTGACTATCCAGTTTTCAAGCCTTTGGATATTATTGAAACAATAAAATTGATTAGAAATAAAAGCTCAACAGGACCAGATGACATACCATCTAAATTCTTGAAGGAATTAAATGCTCAGCTTGCAGGCCCACTAGTTATGTTATTCAAGGCATCATTAAAATCTGGAGAAACCATAAAAGTATGGAATAAGGCTTGGGTAACTCCAGTGCATAAAGAAGGGAGACAACAGGATGTGAAAAATTATAGGCCAATAAGCCTAACATCTGTTTTGGGTAAAATTCTGGAATGGATACTACAGAAACATATTATGGATCACCTAAAAGGCATCTCGCATTATCATATGACACAGCATGGGTTTGTTTCTGGTAGATCCTGTTTAATCAATCTCATGAGCTTCTTTGAGCCTATAAGTGTCTCCCTGGATAAAGGAATGCCTATTGATGTGGTCTTCCTTGATTTTTCCAAAGCTTTCGATTCAGTATCACACATAATTTTGATTGAGGAGTTAGTTAAACTTCAGTTTCATCCAAATATAATCAGATGGATCAGCTCTTGGTTAAATAATAGAACCCAATGTGTAGCCATAAGGGGATATGAATCAACATGGGGAGAGGTTATGAGTGGAGTACTGCAGGGCTCGGTGTAGGGCCCAGTACTGTTTAATATCCTATTATCATCCATGCAGACTCTTCCAGGAGTATGGTTATGCAAATATGCTGATGATTGTAAAATCGGTGGAATTGTCCACAATGAAATCTCAGCAAAATCCTTCCAAGATCATTTGGACCATCTGGCAAACTTGGCAATTGAGCATAAATTGGCCTTTAATGACAGAAGTGCAAAGTTATGCACTTTGGGTCAAATAATCCCAGATTCCAATATAAACTAAATAATATTCCATTGCAGGACTCAATAAATGAAAAAGACCTAGGTGTTTGGATTTCAAACAACCTAAAGTTCGATCATCACACTAACATGACCGTAATGAAATACAACCAAATAATTAGGTGTATACTGAGATTGATTAAAAACAGGGACTGTGAGGTCATTCTACCATTATATTCAGCATTAGTCCATCCCCATATTGAGTAATGTCTTCCCTTTTGTACCCCATACTCAATCCAAGGGAAAAATAAGTTGGAAAAAATCCAAAGAAGAGTAACTAAAAATATCAGAACTGTAAAACATCTGAGTTATTATGACAGGTTAAAACATCTAAATCTATACTCTGTGGAATACAGGAAATTGAGAGGTGAATTGTGTCTGGCATTTAGAGCAAACAGGGATGAAACATTTCTAGAATTAATTGGTTTATCAAAGAATCCAGTGCAATATAATAAAACGAGGTCCCACAATCAGAAATTATATGGTGAATCTAACAAAACTCAAAAGAGGAGTCAATGATACGCTCAGAGAATTGTGGATGTTTGGAACACGTTACCTACTGAAGTGGTTGATAGTAACAATGTAAACAGTTTTAAAAAGGGACTAGACAACTTTATGGGGATGAGCGTTTTGTATTTTCCACCATGACAGTTTGACATGGGGGCAAGGTCTGTTATGGACATCAGTCTTCTTAACTTGTTTTTAACCTATGTATCCTATGAATATGCTGGTTTACTGCAGCCTGTCAAGTGAAAACTGATCAGAAAAATGTACAAGCAACCCTCCCACATATGGGATATGCCACTTCCTCAGGGTGGAGTCTCTCCATGACATGTTCCCTAATAAACCCGATCACTGATATCAAAAATGGCTTGTACGCTGTGGGGAAAAGATTTGCACATTAGCGACAATGGACTGGCACAGAGGAACATTAAGTTACCTGTACCCAAGCAACCCCTCCCCACTTGCGTTACGCAACTATATCTGGATGAACTGATTTGTATGGTCATGTGGGTGATGGCAAACTCCTCAATCACTCATGCAACACTGGCCAAATATGTCTGAATTGTGAGAGCAGCAGCGTTGCTCTCACAGTTGGCCCGTGTTTAAATATTGGGTCAAAAGACTATACTTCCAGATAAACCAGTCACAGTGGTGGCTCCTAACGGATTCCTTACACCAAAGCAGTTACCTCTTCCAAGTAGGATAACTCCATTTGCAAGGAGGACCACCTCTAAATACACTCAAGGTAAGAGCAAACTGAGTGATGAGGGTCACTGTTGCATCCCACATCATAGGGGAGGTTATAATCAGGGCTCTCTAGGCCTTCCCCTCCCCTCCCAAAGACCACAACTCATTCTCAGTTTTCTGGTGTCAGATGCTCTCTGTCTTTAACATTCTATTACAAGAGGTGTGGAGGGGGGAGGGCTTGCGATTTCTTGACTATAATGTGTAGGGAGTGTGCCTCCTTTCCAGCTAGTCCCGTTAATAAGACCTGGGACTAGATGGCATAGTGGATAGGATATGTAATGGATTATTGAGTCTTTCACCTCTAGATTACTGGTTTGAATCTGGCCCAAGTCCAGATAGTACAAAACTATTGTCTGCTGATGGATGTTCAACAACCTACGTGAAATGAGTTGTAGAGATCTCAGCCCAGTTTATGTGTACAGTTGTCCATATCACAAAATTCACCCTTGTTTGCATTCTCACTTAAGAAGCCAATGACTGAATGGAATCTGAGCAACCCTCTAACCCAGTAGAGGTGCTCCCTCCATGGCAGGTTTGGAATGCATGTTTTATGTTATTTTGTGTTTCTAATTTTTTGAACAGTAAAGGCACCCTGAGGTGTGACCTTGATAGTAGATTGACTTTTGAAGATCAGGTGTCATCTGTAGTCAGCAGTGGTTTTTACCATCTGCAGAACATTGCCTAGATTGAACCCCTCGTTCTGCCTGAGGACCTGCTGATGCTAGTACATGCCTTTGTTTCCACCAGGCTAGGCTACTGTAACATTCTGTATTTCGGGGTCACGGAAGGGACCCTCCGCCAACTATAGCTGGTGCAAAACACAGCAGCCCAGTTGCTGATGGGTCTTTCAAGGTCCAGTCATGTAACCCCAGTTCTGCATGCCCCACACTGGCTGCCAGTCAGGTGGAGGGTCCTTTTCAAGGTGGGTCTTCTCACCTTCAAGGCCCTATATGGACTGGGCCCTGGCTATCTGTCAGAGCTCCTGACACCAGTGACCTCTACTCGCTCCCTCTGCTCCTTCTCAAGGGGCCTCCTAGACGTTCCAAGAGTTCATCTCAGGACCTTGTGAGATCATGCTTTCAGCATTTCTGGGATGACACTGTGGAACTTGCTTCCATCTGCAGTCTGGGAGGCCCCCTTGGTAGAGGTCTTTAAGCAGAGGCTGAAGGCCTACCTCTTTAGCCTGGCTTTTAATGACTACTGAATTACATCATGTTTTTGTTCAGTCCCTGATTATGACATCCTGAAAGCTTTTTTAATTTGATTTATATTTTCTTTACTTATAATCGTATTAATGTAATCATATTTTACTCATTTTATTGCCTGTTTTATTGTATTTCTCTGTAAGGTGCGCAGAGCCTCCAGGACTGGGTGCCATATAAATAAAATGTGCCTTGCCTTGCCATTTCCCAGATGCATCGTGGGGGGTGAGTTACATGGATCTGTTTTGACAGGGGAGATATTGGCTAGCTAGGACAATGGGGAAAAAACACTGATCTTACAATAAGTGCCATGGCCAGCTGAACAGCCACCAGAGATGGGCGGAAGGGACCTTTGTTTAATATCTCATCTGAAGGGTGGCATCTCAACAATGTAGCACCACCCTAGTGCTGCACTACTGTGCCAGCATTGTGAATTAGCCCTTGTTCTCGATGTGTGACTAGAACCCACAACTCTTTAATCTTCTGGCCTAAAAGGCAAGAATGATGGGAAGGCAAATAAGAAAAAAAGTGGGGGTGGGGAACACGCAGGGGGCAAACAAAATCTGGAAGGCCATGTGTGTAAATGCTAGACGTCTAAGAAATAAGATTGCAGACCTAGAGGCCATCATGGCAGCGGCCGACCTGAATATTGTGGCTATTACTGACTCATGGTGCACTGAAAACCATGACTGGGACATGGCCATACCAGGCTATACTCCGTTCAGGAAAAATAGGGTGAGAAGGAAAAAAGGGGGTGTTGTACTTTATGTGATGGAAAGTATAAAAGTTATGGAAATACAGGGAATGGGGGGGCAGAGGTCCTGTGGGCCACCCTTTAGATGGGAAACAGAGTCACTATCTTCACTGGTGTGATCTACAGACCTCTGACGCAGGGGAAGGACTGATAAGGTACCGGTGGAAGCTATTTGGCCAAATGGCAGAAAAAGGGGAGGTGCTGATGGTGGGGTACTTCAATCTGTCAGATGTAGATTGGAGCCTCCCAGCTGCAACTTCCGCTAAAAGTGGATACATTCTGGACTCCCTGCAGTGGACATTTTCTGTGCAACTAGTCAGTGAAACCACTTGTGAAGAAGCAATACTGGACCTGGTACTTACTAACAGGGACACTGTTGCAGATGTCAAGATGGAAGGCCACCTGGAGACCAGTGATCACCATACAATGTGGTTCAATATGAGTACAGCTGTGGAATTGAACCACATAAGGGCAATGGTTCGGGACTTCAAGAGGGCAGATTTTGTAAAGATGGGTGAATGTCTCAGAGATAACCTGGCAGGGGGGATGACCTTGGTAGGGTGGAGGAACAGTGGGAGAAGCCAAAAGGGGTATAGTGAAGGCAACAACCCACATTAGCCAAGTCAGCAAACGCAAGAGGAAACAAGGATTGCCATGGTTCCTGAAAGAGGTAGCGGAAAAGGTAAAGGCTAAAGGGGTAGCATTCAGACAGTAGGAGGAGACACAGAGGGAAGAGGATAGGGAGTTGTATGAGGGGGAACAGAGAAAGCAGAGAAAGCAGTATAGATTGACAAGATGCAAACTAAAGAGAGAATAACCAAAGTGGTAACAGAAGAGGTCAAGACATTTTTAGGTATGTACAGTAAGTGAAAAGAGGAAGACCAGAGGAGGGATTGTAAGATTAAAAAGGGAAGGGGGGACTGTGCAGAAGGGGACCAGGAAAAGGCAGACATTTTGAACAAATGTTCACTGTTTATATTGTGTGCACGGTACATTGGGTAGCATTTATTCACGTTGTACTAGGCTTTAGGATCCTAAATTTTTTGTATTCCTCTTATATCATTGCTTTTATTGTGTGTACATGACCTTGCTTATAATCTAGTACTCATATTTATTTTGTATTCCTTCTATATATCAGTGCTTATTTATGGTATGTATTTAGCTTTGCTTATAATTCTGTATACCTCTGCCTCTGTACCCTCCCCCAGGTCGCCCCTGAGAAAGGGACTGCATGGTCTCAGTGGGCTTACCTGGTTACCAAAATTTAAAAAAATACTTCCGCTCTGTGTTCACTGAGGAAGGCAAGGCAATTTTATTTATATGGCACCCAATCCCAAGGGCTCTGGGTGTCACACAACAAGTATAGCAAAATAAATAGCATGTTAAAACCAGTAAATACAAGATTAAAACATTATGTCATAAGGCCAGGCCTAAAGCTTAAATCAAAAAGATGAGTTTTTAATTTTGTTTAAGTGACCAGTGAATGAGCAGCTCTTACTTTCCAGGGAATGGCATGCCACAAAATCAGAGCTGCCACACCAAATACCCTATCCCCTGAGGATATCAGACGAGATCTAGGCACTGACAAGAGGTCTGCCTCCACTGACCAGAGGGTACGGCCAGGAGTGTAAGGTATCAGGAGGTCTTTCAGGTAGCCTGGTCCCAGACCATGCAGGGTCCTGTATGTCAACAAGCACACCTTGAAGCAGATGCACCACTGAACTGGCAGCAAGTGAAAAGTGTGGAGAATCGGCGTAATATGCTCAAACCAAGAGGTCCCAGTAGCCAGCGAGACTGCTGCAATCTGAACTACCTGCCAATGATGCGACAGCCTCACCTTACAACCCAAGGTAAAGAGCACTGCAGTAATCCAACCCCGACATGACTAAGGCGTGTGCCAGGGTTGCCAGATAAGTCGGTTCAAGATAGGGCTTGATCCAGGCGAGAAAGAGGCATCATACCAAAACAGCCCTGGTTCGGGTGCTCAATGATCTCTTGATGGCAAGAGATCGAAAGAGCCACTCCATCTTGGTTCTTTTCAATCTCTCTTCAGCATTTGACACTGTGGACCACGGGGTACTTCTTGAACGCCTGAGGTTCATCTGTGGCCTGTCTAGCACAGTCCTCAAGTGGTTTAAATCTTTCATCACAGGCAGAACCCAGAGGGTGGTATCGGGGATTAATTCTTCCAGCCCAGTCTCTCTGTCTTGTGGGGCTCCTCAGGGTTCGGTGTTGTCCCCCATGTTGTTCGCAGTGTACATGCTACCCCTCAGAGACACTGTAAGAAGGTATGGGCTGAGGTTTCACTGCTATGCTGAGGATACCCAGCTCTACCTATCTTTTGCACCCAACCAGGATACAGCTGTCTTGGTATTCAACAACTGCCTCACTGAAATCCAGTACTGGATGAATTCAAGCTGGCTGAGGTTGAACTCGGAAAAGACGGAGGTGATGGTTATGGACCCGGGTCACCGGCTAGAGGGGATGGGAACTGGCTTGCCCTCAGGACTTTTTCTGGGTGGCATCCAGCTCCCTACCTCTGAACGGGTGCAGAATCTGGGGGTGATTTTTGACAATGGGCTGACACTGCGATCGCACGTGTCGGCAGACATCAAATCATCCTTTTACCATCTGAGGAACATCTCTAGGATTAAGCACCTAGTTCCATCTGGTGATCTGCCCACATTGGTCCACACCTTTGTGACCTCACGCCTTGATTACTGCAACTCCCTGTATCTAGGGCTAGCAGGGGTTGATATCCGCCACTTGCAGCTTGTTCAGAATGCCTGGTTATTGACAGGTACTTCTCGTATCTGTCATATTTTTCCTGTCCTGCGCGATCTGCACTGGCTGCCAATACAGTGGCAGACTGGAGTGGTTCATAAATGTCATGGATGGTCAAATGGTTCTCCAGTTGTATGGCCACTACTTTCTCAATCACCTTCCCCACAAAGGGGAGATTAGAGATTGGTCTGTAGTTAGTATGGCAGTCTGGATCCAGAGAAGCTTTCTTTAGGAGGGGCATTACCACTGCCTCCTTCAGGGAGCTAGGGAACTCACCGATCTCCAAGGAGCACCAGACTATCCGTGCTAGGACCGGGCCGATGATATTACAACAACCCTTTATCAGGAAGGTTGGGCCCGGATCCAAACTACAGCATATAGGAATTGTGGGGCAACTCCTCCCCCTACTACTGGGTGACATTCATGAGGTAAAAGGAAATACATAGGAAGGAGAAGGACAGGGAAGTGTTCCAAGTAAAACAGAGGGAATCAGGAAAGGCAGTGAGGGCAGCAAAGGTGCAGATGGATGAAAGAATAGCTAAAGGGGTAGCTAAAAGGAATAATAGTCTTCAGAGTCATAAGTGAGAATAGGAAAGCAAGGAAGGGAGGGATGGTGAGGATTAGGAAGGTGGTGGGGGAGGCTGCACATAACAGGACCAAAAATAGCTGCCATCCTGAACAGGTATTTCTGCTCAGCCATTACTGTGGAGGGAGGAGAGATGGACAACCAGGGAGTAGCAGGAAAAAAGGGGGTGTGAGTGAGAAGGAGGGAGGGAGGGACACAAGTCCATTTTCAGAGGAAAGAATCCTGAAGGCACTTGCAGCTCTGAAGATGGACAAGGCTATGGGACTGGATGAGATACACCCAACAGTACTAAAGGAACTCGGAAGATCTAGCTGCCCCACTGATGGCCTCAGTTCAGCATAGATTCATGGTTGGGGGGGGGGTCATGCCAGATGAATGTGATTGATTTCTTTGAGTGGTTGACCAGGGAAATAGATCAGGGGAGGGCAGTGGGCTTCTCCTATCTGGACTCTTTAGCAAGGCTTTCGACACTGTGCTGCACAGGTGACTGATAAAAGAAACTGAGCAGCCCAGGGATGGGATCCAAAGCAGTGAATTGGGTTAGAAATTGGTTCACAGATAGGCATCAGTGGGTGATGGTTAACGGCACTCACTCTAATGATGGAGAGTGAACAGTAGGGTGCCCCACGACTTAATACTGGGACCGGTCTTCTTCAATGTCTTCATAAGTGACATTGCAGAAGAACTGCAAATGATACCAAAATCTGTAATAGGACTGACACGCAGGAGGGGGTAGATAGAATGCACAAGGATCTCGGGAACTCTAGGAGCAGTCTAGAGCATAGCAGTTACAGTTCAATGCCAAAAAATGTAAAATCATGCACCTAAGGCATGGGAACCCAGGAGCTACAATCCTCCAAAGGGAGGCATAGAGGGACTGACTGGCCTCCTTGACACAGTTGGCGCAGTAACACAGCAGAATGAGCTAATCATTCTGGGTGACCCCAACCTCAATTGGCTGGGTGGCAACACCAAAGCCTTTGAACCGTCACTTGCCGGTCTCTCTCTGACACAGCTTGTCAAGAATCCTACCAGATGCTCTACAAATGGGGTTAAGAGCTCCCTCCTGGACTGGATCATTACAAGTAGACCTGATAGGATCAGCTCGTCTGGTATCCTACCTGACTCTATCTCTGATCACTCCCCGGTGTACTGTGTCTGAAGGATACCACTTCTGAAAATACCCCATAAAATTATCCAGATCAGAGACTACTCTAGGTTTGATCTGTCCTCTTTTCAAAATGATATCAAGTACACTGATTGGTCGGCAGTATGGAATGCTCAGGACTCCACATCTGCTGTCAGTCACTTCCTCATCTCGTTAAGGGCCCTGCAGGAGAAACATGCCCCCCTCATCAGACGGAGGGTGAGGGGAATGGCTACTAAATGGCTTCATGGTAGTCTCCTGGCCCTCCTCAACACTAGAGATAAGAGCCAGGCCAAGTTTAAGGCCACGGCTGACCAGGCTATCTTTCAGAGATACAGGAAACTCAGAAATTAATGCAAAAAGAACATAAGGATAGCCAAGAGTGAGTTCTGCAAATCTGCATTACTGAACTCGGCTAGGGATCCAAGAAGGTTCTGGAGGAATATTAAACACGTTGTGAGTGGTACACAGAGCACAGAGTCCACTGATATGATAATTGATGGTTCCAGCTGCAACAACTCGGAAACCATTGCCAACTCCTTCAATCATTATTTTTCTGATCTGTCTGAGTACACCTCGACATTCGCCAATGGTGGTGGTGCCAGTGGCAACCAGCCCATAGCACCATCATCACCCCGCCTGCCCTTTCTGTTCAGGGCAGTGGTGGCTCAAGAGGAGCAGAAACTGCTAGCTGGACTCTCCCCCTTCTCAAGTGCTGGCTAAGATGGCTTGGAACCAAAGCTCCTCAGTCTTGGTGCCCCCTAGCTTGCCCCTCTGGTGGCACACATCTTCAGTCTGTCCCTGTCAACTGGAGTTATTCCAGACATATGGAAGGTTGCCAGGGTAGTCCCAATCCTTAAACAGGGGAACCCTAAACTGATAGAGAACTATCACCCCATATCCATCCTATCCGTTGTTAGCAAACTTCTGGAGAAAGTTGTGGCAGGGCAAGAGTACTTACAGTCATATGACATAATGTCTCCTGTACAGCATGGACTCAGGAAGGGGCAAGGTACCTCCTCAGCCCTAGTTACTGTTTCATCATGGATTAGGGAGGCCATGGACCAAGGCAAACTCTCAGGGGCTATCTTTATAGACCTCTCAAAGGCGTTTGACCTGGTCGACCATGCCATGCTATCAACACAGCTTAGATCAATTGGACTATCCACTGCCACGCTCAGCTGGTTCTCCAACTACCTACATGGTAGAATGCAGTGGGTTAAATATGGGAAAGAGCTCTCGGGTCCCATCCCAGTAACAATGGAGGTCCTCCAAGGCTCCGTCCTTGGACCAATGCTCTTCTCCATTTTCGTTAATAATCTCCCCGCAACCGCTGCTCACAGTAAACCAATCCTCTATGCAGATGATCTGGTCATCCTGTCTCACTCCCCAGAGGTGGGGGTCATTAATCACCACCTGAGTGATGACCTAAGAAACATTCAGACATGGATCCTGAACCACAAGCTAGTCCTTAATCTAAAAAAAACCCAGGCCATGCTCTTTGGGTCCCAGGCTAAGATTAAGGCCTCCCCTGTGCCGTTCTGTGTTTCCGGTAAGGGAGACGTCCTGATTCCAATCACGGACAATTTCAAATACCTTGGTATAACGTTGGACCCACAGCTTGACCTTGGCCACTGTATCCAGAAGATATGCAAAACTGTCAACTGTAAACTGGGTCTAGGCCTACAGAGCAAAAAAAATCAGCCGTCCATGTATTGCTACTCAGGTATGCTTCTCCCCTCACTATGCTATGGACTCCTGTTGTTTGCCAGCACCACTAAGGCCCATCTCTCAGGTGGTCATGGCCTACAACAATGTCTCGCCACTTACCAGCCGCCTGCCCACTCACCACTGTGATCTCTACAATAAGTTAAACTGGCTCTTGCCCTCGAAGCACATTGACTTTGTCCTTGATTGCTTCACAGGAAAGGTCCTCAACACAAGCACCCCTCCAGGGGTGGAAAGTTTGCTGGCCCAAACTGTTCCCTTGTCCTATCACCTTAGGTCTCAGGGGTCTGCTACACTCAAGGTACCTATGACTAGGACTCAAACGGGAGAAAGGGATTTTGCAGCATGTGCCCCCAAACTTTGGAACACCTTCCCAGT
This sequence comes from Neoceratodus forsteri, assembly GCA_016271365.2. Taxonomy (NCBI): domain Eukaryota; kingdom Metazoa; phylum Chordata; order Ceratodontiformes; family Ceratodontidae; genus Neoceratodus; species Neoceratodus forsteri. The sequence continues at coordinate 1,475,169,919 of CM057453.1, read as the reverse complement.
CCAGGTCCGTGTTGCCCCCTCTCAGGGCAGCCTGCGTTCTTCCCTATGTAAACATCTTAAACTCGCATCGGCCTGCGGGTGCCAAAACCCCCTGTGACATATGTTAGCACTTGCACTCATGCATAACAGCTGGCCCTTAAGATGATAGTTTTGTACTTGCTGCTACCAATCCTTACCTTGTACTGCTCCAAAACTGGCACACACCGCTTACTCTGCTGTACCTATTCTAACTAAATGTGCCTCATATGCCTTGTACTATGTGTATTCTACATTATGATGTTCACATGTGACATGCAAGTTTGTTTTTTGGCTAACTTGTACCTTGTTGTCTCATGACGTGTAATCTTTTCCTAATTATGTACCATGTTGTCCCAAGTGTTTAAGTATGTAATTTCCTGTACTCTCCCGGGTCGTACCTGAAAATAGGCAAATTGTCTTGCCTAGTGTACTTACCTGGTTAACAAAAGCTAAATAAATAAATAAAAATGAGGGGTACTGACAATCACTTAGCAGGAGTGGGGCCTTTCAGTTATAACTGACAACCTCAAAGTGGCAGGGTAGTGTGACAAAGCAGTGGATATGGCTAGTGTGATGTGAGGGTGCATAGGGAGGGGTGTCTCCAGCAGGAGGAAGAAGATGGTGTTGCCACTGCATCGCTTACTGGAGAGACCCCACCTGGAGTATTGTATCCAGTTTTGAAGACTACACCTCAGAAAGGAAATAGACAGGGTAGAGGAGGTCCAGAGGAAGGCAACTAAAATGGTGCAGGGGTTGCCCAAGAAATCCTATGAGAAGAGACTGAGGGATATCAACATGTATACCTTGGAAGAGAGGAGAGCCAGAAATGATATGATAGAGCCCTGCAAGTCCCTCACAGGGGTGAACAGGGTGCAGAAGCGGAGTCTTTTTCAAATGTGAAAGAGCACCAGGATAAGAGGCATGCAATGAAGTGGGGGGTGGGGGAGTTTAAGAGGAATGTGAGGAAATACTGCTTCACTGAAAGAGTGGTAGAGGCCTGGAACACACTGCCAGTGAAAGTGGTGGAGGTGAACACAGGGGGCACTTCAAGAATGCATGGGATAGATGCAGAGGAATATTAGTAAATAGGTAGGGAAAGGGAAGGGTCACTGGAGACCATTTAGGTTCTATGGAGGCAGATTAGGCAGGGAACATCTTGGCATACTGGCTGGACCAAGTGGTTCTTTTCTACTGCAGTCTATGTTTCTATATTCCATCTAATAAGCAGCTTCCAGTACAGTGTATTGGAGACCAGGGTCAATTGCTGGCTAAGCACCAGCTTCAGACCACATTGGACATGGATGACTTCTGTGCCCGTTCCATGGCAATAACCGTTGCTGTGCCTCGTATGGCCTGGCTGAGGCTATCCACCTTTATGGCAGACACTCAGCATAAGCTGGGCAATGTCCCATTCCTGGGCACTGTCCTCTTTAGCCTGGGAGGGGGGTGGAAAGACATCTTCACACATAATGAGAAGTCCAGTGCCACTCTGGAGTCTGTGACTTTATTCCAGAATGAGTAAAGGCTCCAATGCTTAAGAAAAAGGCATTTAAGTTTCAGTGCATTCAGTCATAACCGCTTCAGCAGCAGCCCTGCAAGGACAAATTCAGCACTGGTGTCCGGAACCATGGTTCAGCGGCCAGGTACAAAGTAGACCAGGAGGCAGACATGATAGTACCTCTGGGTCCCCTGTGGCTGAAGCTCCCTCCAAAGCTGCTCAGTGACAGGCTGCAGGGTGTCATTCCACCCCATCCAGTCCCTCTCCCAGCTCCCCATTGGGGGTCAGTTGCACCACTTCTTGCAAAAATGGTCCACTATTACCTTGGAAAGGTGGGTTCTAGAAGTGGTGGGCAAGGGTCTGAGTCTGCATTTCAAGGCTCTCCCTCCATACTGTCGCCAAGTTCCTTGGAAGTCTAGGGTGCCAAAGAACGAATAGCCCATGTCCGAGATGCCCTGGCCAATCAGGGATGAGTGTCCAGGTACTTCCTGGTTCTGAAACAAACTGGGGGCTGATGCCAGCTGCTGAACTTGCACAATCTGAACAAGTTTATGTGGAAGCACAAGTTCTGGATGGTCACTTTGAATCAGATTATACCACCCTTGGAGCAGAGAATGTGGTGCTTCTCCCTAAACCTTCAGGAAGCATTCTTCTTCTGCATCCAAGTCCCTCCCATTGCCAGCACCTATGGTTCCATGCAGAGGAGATCCTGTACTAGTTCCAGGTGATGCCTTATGGCCTCTCCTCTGTGCCCAGGAACTTCACCAAGTGCATGGCAGTGGGGCAGCCTTTCTGCAGCACAAGGGCTTCAGGATGTATCCCTATAGGGCAATGGTTCTTAGACTTTGTCACAGTGAGCCTCCCCAAATCCATGGAAAAGATTCTGAGCCTCCCCTAAAACTGAAATAATCTTGGGCCTCCCCAAGGAAAAATAACATGCTGTACTTTTCGCAGTACACCATGAATAAATTGAAACCCCTTTGAGTACTTGGCTCACATTCAGTCCTTTCATTCAGTTCTTTGTCTTATACTGATGTGGAACCTTTGAAAAAGAGCTCTTGTGCTCAAAGCTGTTATCTGAATAACAAATAAATAAAATGAACAAATATTATTATTCAGTTTATTATAACCCCCCCCCACCGGCCAGCCTACTTGCTCTACTATTTTCATTCTTGAACCTTTGTTAGCCCTTGTTTGCAGTACCTTCATGGGTCAGACTACTTTCTCAGTTTCTCTCTCTATATGAAATAATCTTTCACATACTTTTCTCTCCCTTCTTCCCTGCTCCTAAGCAACTTCTCCGGATTACTTTGCTCCTTCCTGCTATTGCTCTTAGCACTTCTATTCTCAACCCTTGTATTTGGGCTGTTTTGCCATCAGTCTACAAATTGATCAATTACCACCAGTCGTTATTAGTTTATTGTTCATATTTGTTTGCACTATTGTTCATTGTGTATTTCTTGATTGTTTTGCAGTTACCTTTTTGAAATATATTCGCTACCTACCCTTCCCCGGGTACACCTGAAATGAGCCTTGGCTCATTCACCTTCCCTTGTCACCTATTAGTAAATAAATACATAAAATTCACCTACTATTATCCTCTTTCAGTTTGCTTCATCTCTTCACACAAAATACATAAAACTCAAAATTTAAATACTGTACTTTTTCAGACTCACTTGAGCCTCCCCTGGAACAGGTTGGGGCCTCCCAAGGGAGGCTGGCCTCACCATTTGAGAACCCCTGCTATAGGGCAACTGGCTGTTAACTGAGCTGTTCAATGAGACCATGAAGCAGTCCAGGGGTCTGGCCCTCCAGGCCTGTCAGATCTATGGCTTTCTGGTCAACACAACCACATCAAAGAAGGTCTCCTTGCAAGTGGTCAATCTCATCGGTGCAAAACTAGACTCCCTGCAGGCCAAGGTGTGCCTTCCAGCACACCAGATATCACATCTTACCTCCTTTGCCCAGTCATTTCAGGTCGGGTGCTCGTGCCATGCCTGGGGCTTCCTATAGCTGCAGGGATTGATGGCAGCTTCTACCAGGGTGGTCAGATGAGCACACTGGAGGATGCACCACTTGCAGTGGGAGTTGGGTTGGCAATGGTCCCAGTGCCTAGGTTACCTGGCTAAGGCAGTCTTGGTGACCTAGCCAATGTGGGATGCCATGCTGTGGTGGTTATCCTCACAGAACCTGGAGAAGGGAATCCCATTTGTCCACCCCATCATGCTCACGTCAGACTCATCTCTTGTGGGGTAGGGAGCTCACCTGGGAGAACACAGAGCCAATGGATTCTGGTCACCCCAGGAGTCTCTTTACCACATCAACCTGCTGGAGCTCTGTGCAATGTGCCTGCCTCTGATGATGGTCGTCGCACTGTTGATTTGGTATCAGGTGATCCATGTGCAGATGGACAACACAACCACCATGTGGCCCCTACATCAGGAGGTAGCAGGCCATCTCTTGTCCCAGTGAGGCACCCATCTGGAGGATCTACATGCTTCATGGGAGAACAGAAACCTGAGGCAGTTCTGTGCCCACCCCCTTCTGTCTGAGACACTGCAGATGAATGCTTTCTCAAGGCTCTGGACCCCAGGCCTTCTGTACTCCTTCCCTCCCTTCCATTTGATTCACAAGGTTGTGATCAAGGCCCAGAATTTTTAGGCATGGATTATCCCTATAGCTCCAGACTGGTCCAGGCAGTTCTCATACACAGATTTCCTCAGCCTTAGCAGCAGGCCTCTGTGGAGGTTGCCTTTCTGCCCCAACTTGCTGACCAGACAACAGGGGAAGGTCCTGCACCCAGACCTTCAATCCCTGCACCCCTCAGCTTGGCTGCTGAGCAGCTAGAGTTCCAGGCTTTTGGACTTTCGTAAGACGCCCCTCCATGTCATGGAGGCATCCCATAAGGAAGTGACTCATAAATGCTATGCACTTAAGTGGGAGAGGTGAGCCTCCTTGACTACCTTTAGTCCCTGTCTCTGTCGGCACTGCAAATGAGGATCCTCAAGGTGCACGAGGCAGAAATCTCTGCATGCGAGGTGTGGACTGGTATGTGGACAATGGCCCTGGAGAAGGTGGTTGGGTGCTAGGCCTGGATCATCTGTCCCCTCCAGTCTGCGAACTACCAGCTCCATAGGACCTACTACTGGTGCTGGCTGTGCTCATGGGCAAGTCATTTGACCCTGTGCACAAGTGTGAGATGTCACATTTGTCATGGAAGACCACCTTCCTGATGGCTATAATGTCAGTCAAAAGGATCATTGAGCTCCAGGTGCTCTTGGTGAAGTCTCCATATTTGGTCTCCCCTATGGACAAGGTAGTCTCCTTTGCCCAACCCGAAATTCTTCCTGAAAGTCATGTCGGAGTTTCACCTTAACACATTGGACCTTTGGGTGCTAGCCCAGTGTCATTCTGCATCCAGCTCCTGTAGTGTGCCCATCTCCATTTTGTTGTTTTAGTACCTCTCTTTAGTTGGAACACCTTTACAGGTGGAAGAGTGCATCCCTTTTCTTGTTTGGTACATTGGACCTGCACAGGGCACTCGCTCATTACAAAGACTGCATGGTCGATATTCAGGAAGAGGCTCGCCAGCTGTTTCTCACTTACACTGAAGCTGCACCTGGCAGATCATCAGCAAAGCAAATGATTGCCAGGTAGATTACATCCTGCACCTGCACTGACCTCTGCTCTAGGTTGGTTGGTAGGGAGTTGCCCAAGGGGCTTAGGGCTCATTCCACCAAACATACCATTGCCTCTGTGCCTGTTTCTGGGGATATCCCCACTGCAGAGATATACAGGGCTGCAACCTGGACAAAAGAGCACACCTTCATCTTCCATTAAAGCACTGATGTCATGAGTTGTCAGGACGCTACTTTTGCATCCTCTGTACTCCAGTTTAATTTTTGTCAGATGGGGGTGGATGCCTTGCCTCCTCCTCCTCCTGGAAGGCTGCTTTTAGTCTGGCAATGTGTGGATCATGAACTGTATCCATGTCTTTAGAAATATAGGTTATTTACCCGTAACTATAGTTGTAAGAGTAATACACAGTTCACATCCACACCATCCACCCGAACTTCCCTAGCAATGTGGCACCTGGATCCCTGCTTCAAACATACAAAGATCTGATGTCATGAGGTGGAGCTGGAAGATACACCACCCCGATGGTGGGAGGAATTTAGCTTGAACACATTTTGATAACTCAGATGTCACTGAGGAGACTGACTGTATGGGTGTGAACTGTATATCACTCTTAGAAGTACAGTTACAAGTAATCTATATTTTTATACTTTCATGTAGAAAAATACTTTTGTGATGTAAACAAATTAGCTTTCATATGAGTCAGCAATATGAACAGATAGAAAAACAAAAAAACATATTTTAGCTGAAAATAGAAAATTAAGGTGATGGAGAGGATTATGGTTTGTGTGGTCAATATATTAGCCTTTAAGGAAGAATCTCTGATATTACTTGTGAGTAGATACTGTCTTTTTTTGCTGGAAATATGAATTTTTAAAATTCTGAAAATATGTTTTTTTTTTAATCGAGACTGACAAAAGTATAATTCTTTTTATGGTTTTGTGAGTATGCTTCTGTCACTTGCATTTTTGCTTTCATATGGTATTTTTGCTTTTGTGACAGTTTGAAAAGCTGGCAAATGATTGCACAGAAACAATTTGATAACTAGGTGAATTTCACTGCTGTAACCTGTATGTTTGACAGTTTGTGTTGTGTGGGGGATTCTTTTGTATGTGTTTTGTCAAAACATTGGCCTCATTTTAACAAAAAATTTAAATTTACTCGGCTATGCCTAACAAAACCAAAAACAGTTTATGCGTTCAAGACACTGGTTTCATGATATATGGAAATGGGTCTGTGAGTTTTTTATGAGTGTTTTTGAAAGAAATTGTGGGCAATTGTTTGATGTCACGGCCATAACGTGATTCTTTGACAATTTAAGTCATGCAGGGGATTCTTTCTGACATGTTTTGTCTAAAATGGTTCTTACTTTAACCCCAAATCAAAATTTGCTGAGGCATAAGTCATGAAACCAAAAATAGGTTTATGATTTTTCAAGATAACTTTTGTGCCGTAAGGAAATGGTTTTGTGAGTTTTTTGTTTTGTTTTGTTTTGATATCCATGGTTACTGTTTGCCTGCACGCTGGTGATGCAGGGCTCAAAATATGTCAAATCTTCTGTTTATTCTCTTTTTTTAATTAAGTTAATTTTATTGATTTCCAAAAGACATGCAGACAAACATTACAAGCACACCCCCAACTATTTACAGAAGCAGGGTTAATTGATAAGACAGGGTACAATTCTATGTAGAACCATATGGGTTTGCAGGTACATGACATATAGGATATACCAGGGTTTCAGCAGGGTATAACAGCCAGTTGTTTTGCATATTATCATGGGTGGTTTGGAGAGTCAGTAGAAAGAGCATATACAGTATGGAGTTCGCTCCGCCTGTTATCGTATGATTTCATGTTATTGTTTACACTGGCTATCGTCTTTTCTATTATCAAGTTAAATAATTCCTATAGCCATTCATTGAATGAAATACGTCCTTGATCTAACTAATGCCTTAAAATACATTTTTAACAGTTAGAGAGATCATTGCCATTTAGTGTTATTTTTCCCTTACAGAGATGGTGCTACAGTCTCCCACCAAACATGTTTCAGGAACGACGAGCACATTTGGAACTCTGTGATGTGCACAATAGTTTTAGTAGTTATGATGTATACATATGTGTTGACCTAAATTTTCTCCTAATTAAACTGATTGTCAGGAAAGGCAGAGTTCCAGTAAGGATACTGTAGGTGCTATCTACCGTGGGAAAGAGTTTAGAAAATAAACATCCATACAGTTGTGAGACTGCCTGGGGCTGGCAGGCTTTTTGGACACAAGACTGGAGGAAGGACCCAATCTCTTTATTCCATGGAGCAGGCCCTACATTTTTTATTTATTTTTTATTTATTTTATTGAAATCTAGGATTACAAATACCTTTGAGCAGGAACTGCTCATTTACAAAGGTTCCAAGTCGAAGGAATGGGGGGGTATACATACATACAAAGGTCAACATAATAATACATAGTTACACAATAACAAGAAGTAAGAGACTGAGGCTTAGGAAATTCCAGTAATTCAAAATGTGCCAAATGTTAGGTAGCATGACATAACCAGCCAAGGGCAATCTTGGAAATAAGCACTGCAGGTGAGAGGGAAGGGGGTATGCAGGCAGGAAGGCCATTGTCGGAGGGTAGAGGGTGAGGGTAGAAGTCAGAAAATGCCCGGGAGGAAAGGGAGAGGGGGCAAGGGGGTAGGCAGGTAGAAGGGGGCAAGGCGGGGAGAGATAGCTGTCAAGACTGAAGTGGAGGCAGTGAACGGTGGGCCCCCGATTAGGCGAGGCAGTCACAACGACTAGTTGAAATGAGATGAAGTCGGAGTTGTCTCTTAAAAGGGCCAAGAGCAGCAGCAGTAAGAGTTTCTTTGTTGAGAGTATTGTACCACTGCGGTGCTCTGTGGGCAAAGGTCCTCTGGCCCATGGTAGTCCGGCATCTGGGGACAAGGAAGGTTAGTTGTTGTGAACTTCTAGCTCTCTGGGTGCTGTGGTGGTCAATAAGTAGCTTTTCAATGCCCTGGGGCATGACCCCGAGGAGGACTTTTTTGGCTAAGAGGCAGGTTTGATACTGTATCCGGCTGATGAGAGGTAGCCATCCTGCCCGAGTGTACAGGTCACAAGTGTGTGTAAGTCGATCAACCCCAGTTAGCAGCCTGCATGCTTTGTTGAGTGCAACTGTAATTCTGCGGAGGGCAGAGGCGGAGGCAGAGCCATAAATTGCTAGCCCGTAATCGATGATGGAGGTGACAGAGCTGTTGATAGCCAACCGGAGAGTGTCAGGAGTCATGCAGTGTTTGTGCCTGTAAAGCAGGCCTATACGGATGTTGGTGGCTTTGGCGACAGAATCTATGTGCCGATGGTAGGACAGTGAGCTGTCCAATGTGACACCTAGGTATTTAAAATCAGGAACGTGTTCAAGTAAGGTCTCTGTTTGGTTTAGGATGGTGAGGTCACGGGATTTGTACTTGCTCCTGGCATTGTAGAAAGTCATAACCTTTGTTTTACTGTAGTTCATGACCTGTTTGTGTGACTTGAACCATTCTTCGATGCGCATGAATCCAAGCTGTAATTGTTTCTCGAGGAGCGATGGCATGTGATAACTGCATAAATCTGAAAGTTTGTCTGTCAGCTAGATGAAATGACTGATGGAGTTAAAGGTAAGAAAATGCCCATTCAACAGCAAACTAGATACAGCAGGTATCGCATCACTTCATAGCCATTCCTTGGGAATAATTTTTTTTTAACTCTGTTTATTCACCTACCAGCAATGGTCTCTCTCTGATGTGAAGACTCGACATGGCATTCTGCTGCCCACCTGAAGCCCTCTGACATGCTTCTCCAGTCTGAATTCAGTCCCTCCAAACTTTCCAGCCACTTGACACCCCCCCCCCGGCTCTGAGCCACCCATGTGGGGCTACCTTATTCTTCTCTGGCACTCGATCTAGAATCTAGTGGAGTGGCCATCAAGGAGGAGGCAGACCGGATACACATGCCGGCAGTGCCCGGCACTGGGCATGGGGCCCCAGCCATTTCTTCCACTGTCGCCTACCGCCATGGTAGGGTTTTTTCATGTTTTGGTTTTGCCGGGATGCAACATGCAATGGCCCCAGCACGGCTTCTTTTTTCCACACCTCTGCCATAGGAGCCTGCCGACATCCTTCCCTCTCCTACATCCCAAATGCTTGTGTTGCCACTGGTTTCCACCAGAGGCCACTGCAGTGACAGAAAAGCCCTGGATCCCTCCCAGGGAGAGGAGAGCAGTCCAACAGATGCTCAGTCCTCTCCCTCCCCTACTGACCCCCAATGATCCAAATCCATTTCCGAACCTGGGTTGCCGACGTGGCGCGAGGTGTGGCATACAGCACCTCAACCCTCAGTGCCACTGGGCCGGTCTCCTTGGGAATCATTTTGCCAGCTATTCAGAAATTGTGATTGTTAAAACCGGGCTGGGACACATCTTTGTGCACTTTAAGAGTTCTTCCTAACTAGCTGTGAATCTTGACAGAGAGGCCTATTATAGAGTTTTTGATGCCAGCTGGTAGTGTGTTGTGGGCTACATGTAATAGGGTTTGGGAGGAGATATGGGCATTTAATATGGCCTGTTTCTCGATGATAAGCTATTGAGGAATGTATGCATCTTTAGTTTCAAGGGGGCCTGGGGCCAACCGTCTAAGATATTTACTGGCAGGACTGGCCCCATAGAAGGAGTTGAAGTGGGGTAGTCATAGGTCCCCTGCCTGCTTGGGTGCTGCTAGTTTGTAGTATGTACTACGAGATTTCTTGACAACCCAAATGAATTGCAAACTATACAAGTGAACTTTATCAAACCAGGACAATGGTAGGCAGAGATTTAACATATGCAGAGGATAAAGCAATTAGGGGAGACTATTCATCTTAATAATATTGATCATGCTCCGTGAAGTTAGTTGGAGGACTTTCCATCATTCTAGGTCCAGTCTAACAGCAGGTCTTCTAGACTGTGCTTTTGCAGGTTGTTAATGTCACAAGTCAGTTCTATGCCCAGGTACCTGAGCTGTTTTGGTGTCCAAACGAGGCCTAGGTCAGTGATAGTTCGTTTTCAGACCCCAGCATTAAGTAGCATCACCAAAGTCTTGTTAGTATTTAGTTTGTATTCTGATAGGGCTCCAAAGTCTGCTGTGGTGACAAGGGCAGCTGGTATTGATATGGCAGAGTTGGTAATATGTAATAAAATGTTGTCCATGTACACCAATATTTAATATTGATCTGTGCCAATTTGTATACCTGTAACTTCAGGGTGATTTCTTTTTTTTCTGTATAGGTTTTTATCTCTCCTGGCAGGTATGAGCAGCTGGGTCAGCCCTGTCCCATCATCCATGGCTGTCCATGTCTCCTCCAGTCTCAGGGGACTTATATTCACCATGGATTGACACCCATGGTGGGTCCGGGAATGGAAGGCTGTCCTCCACCACCTGTAACACATATCCAGCCTGTCCCCGGAGCCAGAGAAACCGAGCATGCCATCGGCATGAGTAGGCAGGGCTTCATGAAGCCCATCCTTCATATTCCTCCTTGTTTTCTCCACCTAGGCTGTGCAGATGTGCAATGAGTACAGCATGCATGCTCCACCTCCGTGGAGATGCCCCCGGTGCTCTGAATGTGTGCCTCTCCCACTTACTGGGCTTCACACACGCTACCATCTGGATTCCTCCAGATGGCAGTCAAGCAACAAGGCACAGGATCCCCCCACTCTGAAGGGGGAGGAGAGCAGCCCTGTGAACATTCAATCCATGCTCCCTCGGCTGATCCCTGAGTGACCCAAGTCCATTCACGAACCCGGGTCACTAGCGTAGGATGCGGTAAGGCACTCACAGCGCCTCAGTCCTCTGCACCACCAGGCTGGCTCTTCAGGGTGATTTTTAAGTTTTATAATGAGGGGTTTATGGTATAGATTGAAAAGAAGTGGAGACAGGGAGCATCCTTGCCTCGTGCCTCTGTGCAAGGTGAATGATGGAAAGACGACTCCACTGCAGTAGATTCAGGCATTTGGATTAGAGTAGAGGACTTGGATCCATGTTATGATTTCTGGTGGGAATCCAGATCTTTTCAGGGCTGAAATTAGAATTGCCAGGACACTCTGTTGAATGCCTTCTCTGTGTCCTAGGACACCAGAGCCGAGTTGCGTCCTCGCATGAAGTCAACTTGTTCTTCCCCTATCAGCTCACCGCAAATGTGGTTGACCTGATTAGCCAGGACTTTGGCTAATATTTTAATGTCCTGATTAATAAGGGACATGGGTCTGTAATTTGACACTTTAACAGGATCCCTGCCTGGTTTAAGAAGTAAGGTAATTAAGGCTGCCAGCATAGTCTGGTCTGTGAGCCAATTTTCATGAATATAGGCAATGGTCTGTAAGAGGGGAGTGACAATTTCAATGGCAAAGAGCTTGTAAAAAATTTCTGTAAAGCCTTCAGGCCCTGGTGCCTTGTCTGGTGTAAGAGATTTTTTTATATTGAATGTTTATCAACACAGAGAGACACATCAGATATACAGTCAAAAAGCATCATACATGGCAAACACACGGTCAAAATATAAGCATAATTTCTCTGTTGTCTGTTAAAGAAAAAAGAGGACAATGAGAAGAAAGAGAAAGCTGATATGTCTCTATAGTCAAAGGGCCAGATATTCAAACTGCGCCAGGCTGTGGCGCAAGCTTGGGTGCAGTGCAACTTGGCTGCGCAGGGTTGTGGACTGGGCGATATTCAACGGAGCTGCGCCATGGCACAGCATCATTGAATATTGCACCCTGGCCACCCGCAGTGTGCATGGTGCAGTGGCACTGTGCCAGCGCAAGTGGCCAGAGTGGAGCATGGGGATGCGCTAGCGCAAGTTCCATTGCGCTATGCACAGCAACCGCGATATTCAAAGTTTGATACATGCAAATGGGGCCATAATATGCAAGGTGCAAATGGGGCCATTTGCATGTCATTATGGACCCATTTGCATGCAGGTGTGCCAATCCCCGACGACTTGCGCCTGGCGCCCTGCCAGGCAGCAGCTGTCGGGGACCGACGCCCCCTGCAGCCAGCAATGTGCTCCACAGCCCGATCGCAGACTGCAGTAAAGAATGGAAAACCATAAATCCCTGGTGGTCCAGTGGACCTGCCCACCCGATCGCGGGCTAAGTACATAAATAAAATCCCTGTCATCCCTGGTAGTCCAGTGGACCGCTGTCTGCCCGATCGCGGGCATTTGTAAATAATAAGAAGAATTCTGTCCAATATCCCTGGTGGTCCAGTGGACCGCTTTCTGCCCGATCGCGGGCATTTGTAATAAAACAATAAATATGTCCAATATCCCTGGTGGTCTAGCGTACCCCCTCCCACCCGCCCCTTAGCCCCACCGCCCGCTCCCCGGTCAGCGGCGGGCAGCAGCACCCACCCGCTTCACGTCCGCTGCCTGCCGACTGACATCGTCAGTAGGGCTGTACGCCCATTGGTCCACAGCGTGAGCCAATGGGCATGCAGCCTATTTCAGCTGACATTCCAGATATGTGAAAGGATCCATTCACATATCTGGAATGTAGATGGTATAGCTGCACGCCCATTGGCTCATGCTGTGGGACCAACTGGCGACAGCCCTACTGATGGTGTCAGTCGCGGGCGGCGGGCGGCAGGCGGTGAGGTGCTGCCACCCGCCAGCTGACCGGAGGGGGGGGGCATTGGGGCCCAGTGGGCAGGTGGGGAGGGGGTACCGCTAGACCACCAGGGATATTGGACATATTTATTGTTTTTTTATTACAAATGCCCGCAATCGGGCAGACAGCGGTCCACTGGACCACCAGGGGTATTGGACAGAATTCTTCATTTTGATTACAAATGCCTGCGATCGGGCAGACAGCGGTCCACTGGACCACCAGGGATGTTGGACATATTCATCTTTTATTACAAATGCCCGCGATCGAGCAGACAACAGTCCAGTGGACCACCAGGCATATTGGACAGAAGTCTTCTTTTTTTTCTACAAATGCCCGCGATCGGGCATGGGGGGGGCGCCGCCAGGTGCAGCCGGAGCTCGGGTGGCCACCCACAGGTGGCAGCTGCCATGTTGCACCCTGCAATGCAGCAGCTCACCTGTGGGTGGCCATCCGTTGTTCCTTTTTTTTTGGATCAACTTTGTGCTGGCACAGGTAGGGGTTGCACATGCATGGCTCTGCACATCCCGGGCTGAATATCGGGCTGTGCAGGGTATGCATGGGCACGCCTCCCTACCTCCGCCTGCATACATTACTGATGCGCTCCGGCACATCGGGATTTGTGCCACGCACTTTTCCTGTTTGAATATCGTGCCAGGGTGCATCAGTGGATTGCGTATGCCGCAACACTGTTGCGCCATGCGCAACCCTTTTGAATATCCGGCCCAAAGTACAACACATGTATTTTACAGTTAGGGCCGGTCTCTCCAACACAGGGTATTCTCCCACACTATTCAAATCAAATATGTACACAGAAAAAGTTGTTGATAACACCTGTCTCCCACAAAAGTCAAAAGGTGAGACCCCAGTATTTTATTATAAGGTCCACTGTTCCTTTATGATAGAAACATAGAAACATAGAAAACTGCCAGCAGATTAAGACCGCCAGGCTCATCTAGTCTGCCCATAAGCCCTACATTAGTTTGCAGCCTCTGACCCTACCTGGTCATTGGCTTCTCGCCCCTCCTTCCCACCTCTAAGGTTCCCTTATGCCTGTCCCATACATGTTTAAATCCCTCCACTGTACTTGCTCCCACCACCTCCTGTGGCAGACTATTCCATGTGACCACCACCCTCTCTGTGAAGGACTTCCTCACATTTCCCTTTAACCTGCCACCTTCCACTTTCATATCATGCCCCCTCGTTTATGTACTCCTCTTGTATTGGAAGATGTCTCTCCCCTTCACCTTGTTTATGTCCTTAAGGTATTTGAATGTTTCTATAATGTTACCCCACTCCCTCCACTTCTCCAGTGAGTATATATTAAGGTCCTTTAATCTCTCCTCATATGTTTTCTAGTGCAAGCCCTGTACTATCTTAGTCACCCTTTTCTGAACCACCTCTCGCCCTTCTCTGGACTGTATCCACCCTGACAATGTCCTTATGAACGTGTGGCCTCCAGAATTGCACACAGTACTCCAAGTGAGGCCTTACCAGTGTTTTATACAGTTGCATCACCACCTCCCACCTTCTGCTAGTGATACCTGTGTCTATGCATCCCAGCATGCCACTGGCTCTCCCTGCAGCCTTTGTAAACTGCTTAGACAAGTTTGGGCTGACTGAAATGATAACCCCCAGGTCCCTTTCCTCCTTGGTGGTCATCAGCAACTCCCCTCCCCCCATTATATAGCTCTCCCCAGGGTTCCTGCCCCAGGTGCATTATTTCACACTTCTTTGAACTGAACCTCAGTTGCCACTCTGATCATTTTATAAGATTCCCCAGATCCCTTCTCATTCCCTTCACCCCATCTGGAGTATCTACTCTGTTGCAGATAATGGTGTAACCCCTAGGTGGTGCTATCCCAAGGGATACTACCCCTGCCTGGGTGACTAAGCGCAGGTTGAGGGGCCTGAGTTCTGTGAATGGGTGCCTCCACCCGGAGGACAGGGTTAATGGTAGTGTAGCTGTTCTGGGTACAGCCCTCTGAGACACTGATACCCCCACTCTAGCCCCTCTAGTGACCTGTACTGGTCAGCAATAAGACAATCACAATATCACAGGAATGCAATGTTAATCCCACTCTTGACACACTTACCACCAGGGCTGGATCAGGTGTAATAGCCCTGGAGATCCCCTGCAAAATAACGCCTGCAATGGAGGAAAGCAATAACACAGTATCCCACCACAAAGGTACACCACAAACAGTTTAAACGCAAAAAAGATTTAGATTGATTTATTAGAGGGGACGTGAACAAAGGAGGGGCAGCAATCTGGTGATTGATTCAAGACCTGATTTAGTCAGGTTATAAGGCAAGCACTCAAGAGTCCTTCTAACACAGTCACACACACCCTGGGTACCCAGTTGTTAGCGCAGGCTAGCCTGAAGCGTTGCTCGGGGGAGGCTGGTGTTGCCGCTGTTGTTGGGGCTCTTATAAAGAAAGAAAGCACAACATGCACTTTAACCCTTGATTTGTATTCTGGAGCTGGATGGCTCAGTCCAAAAGGATTAATCAAAGCAATTAAATCAGATGACACACTTTGATTTGAGCTCTGTTGCAGGGAGCTACCCTGATGTTTACCCACGCTACCCAGACCAGGATGCAGGATGGACAAAATGGAGACCTCAGGATGAAGTACTGGTTTGCCAGGAGAAGCAGGGCCCACACGATGCACCGTGGTGTCATTCTTTTTCGTTGGTGTTGAGCAGGGAGCCGAATCCCCAGGCAGGTCTCTCGCCAGTTGTAACTCTGCAGCATGAGTGGCAATCTAGGCTGAGATGCTGAGGCCCAGACCAGGTGAACAGTTATGATACAGTCCAGTAAACTGCTGGATGCAGCCTCCAGCCAGCGTGACACATTCAGCAAAGTGGGGAACCAAATCGCGACCCACACTCCACATTCAGCACAATTATAGGAAAGGATAGGCAAATACCACAGTTCGGATGACAGTCCGGTTGCTATTCACAGTGTCTCCACACAAACCGTATGCTCTGCGGTTGTCTCAGGTCCTGACAGGCCAATCGCACTGATGCAAATCTTCGGTCCACACCAAGCGAGTTTCACTTTGTCACAGTTCAGGATTCCAGTCACAATCACAGCAAATTCAGACAAAGTCCGAGTTATTAATGCAGACTTCTTCACTCAAGAAGATGATAGCAGGAAGGCCAGACACAGCTTTCCCGCCGATTCCCCCGTGCTTCTACACAGGAGCAACTGCTCTAATTACTCGAGCTGTTCACTCTCTCAGCTCCAACTACACACTGACTCACTGCTGCAAGCAGCTCTGGGACTTCCCAGTGATCCAAAAGGTTTTGGTTGGTCAATCCATCTGCCTGTCACAGCAAGGGCTTCCCCTCCAGGTCCATTTAGGCGTCAAACAGTAAAAAGTAAAATTCCTACAGAAATTCACTCCCATAAGACCCCTGGGGACAGTCTCCATTTTAGGGTCCCCAAAGGTACAGATTGGTCCAAACTGGCAGTCCAGAACCAAGATGGTGGTGCAAAACAGAAAGTCCATGCTGCAAAGGAAGGCAGGTTAGACAAACTACAACATTATTATTATTAAAGCAGATAATCATCAAACAATCACAGATTCTAGTAGGGCTTCCTCTGTGCAATTAGCGAAGGCAGAATGAAGCGGCTGTATTACAGCCCGGGTGGTACTCGAGCCTGAAACACTTGGCCCCCACCCAGAATAATTATAACCATATGAAAATGAAGCCTCTTAAAGAGACAGGCATGGAGACTAACAGGGCACTTGCATGCAAGCATTTTTAAAGCTGCTAGAACACAGAACACCAGCCTGGCAGTGGGCATTTAGGCAAGCCCAGGAAGACAATTTAGGAACCCCTATTTATAAGGGGGTTACACCCTTCTCTTCTTGGAAAGAACTTGGCATCTGCATCAAGTCTATACTACAATATATTTGAAGAACAATAATACACTATACGAGACAAAATAAAGACTGATGAATCAGTAAATGTAAACTTATAACATTACTATACTTATTCATGATACACTATATATATATATTCTGTTATAATGACAGTTATGCATTTTTCATACACATTACTATTTTGCTATGATTCACAAGGTAATATTTTATTTATTTATTTATTTATGTGTTTTACCAGGAAAGCACACTGAGCAACATGTTCGATTCCAGATGCGACCTGGGGGCCAAGACCCAAATATATAGCATGAAATTAATACATGGACAGTACAAAATGAGAAACAACGGCTTGCACCTTAATACAATTGGGAGAGAATTACAGACAGGGGTAGAATACATACAGTGTAACGAATCAGAGGGTAGTGTACGCTACAATACATTTAAGTTATAACAACATGATATTAAAATTGTTAATTGAAGCAGGAGCAGCTGGAGGAGAAGTGCGCTCTGAGTAATTGGTTGCGAAGGTAGGGGTTTGGTGCGTGTTTTATGGGGGCAGGTAGGGCGTTCCAGGTCTGTGGGATTCGGTAGTTAAAAGCGGCCTGGCCTTTGGTTGTGCACATTAACGGGACGTGTAGTAGTCTTGGGTCTGCGCTTCTGAGGGAGTACGCAGGTGGAGGTTGTTGGGAGAGGGCAGTGGACAGGTAGGGGGGAAGGGAGAGGGACCAATATTTGGCTGCGAACCTAGCACAGTTAGTTTGCTTGTGGTCATGGAGGGATGGCAGGGTTAAAGAGCTGTATAGGTTGCAATGGTGTGTTGATTTCAGGCAGTCGAGGATGAAACAACAGAAAGAGTGGAACAGGGTGTCTAGGCTGGCCAGGGCAGACACGGGGGTGATGGAGTATACAATATCACCGTAGTCAAGTACGGGAAGAATAATTTTTTGGACAATGGCGTGCCTTGTGTGTGTGGGGAGGCAGCTTTTGTTACGGTATAGTGCACCAAGTTTGGGGAGCAGCCTCTTGTGTAAGGAGTTGATGTGAGATGTGAAATCTAGGTGCTGGTCTAGCCAGACACCTAGATAGCTGAAGCTAGTGCAATTCTCCAGAGGAGTCCCATCCAAGGTTTTGAAAGGGGTGCAGGGGGCTTGGTGGGAGAGTCTTTGTTGGGAGACAAATGTTAGTGATACAGTTTTTTTAGAGTTTAGAAATAACTGGTTTGACCTAAACCAGTTCTGGATGGCGTTGAAATCTTCCTGGAGAAGGGTTGCTATGCTGCATGTTGTGGGACCAGAGGCATATAGGAGAGTGTCATCCGTGTACATCTGGATGGATGAGTGGGAGCACGCTGCTGGGAGGTCGTTTAGAAAGACAGAGAAGAGTAGAGGACCTAGGACTGAGCCTTGGGGGGACACCTGCAGAGACTGGCAAGGGGTGAGAGGTAAGAAAGGCTAGTTTGACTGCTTGTTTCCTGCCCACTAGGTAGTCATGGAACCATTCAGTGGCTGGTATAGAGAGCCCTGCGTCAGTGAGTTTGGAGAGGAGTAAGGAGTGGGAGACGGTATCAAAGACCTTGGCTAGGTCAATAAAGATGGCAGAGGTGATGCTTCCTTTGTCCATGCTCGTGAGAATGTCACCAGTGACACGTAGCAGGGAGGTTATCTTGAAACAATTGACTCAGTTCATACGTGGGGTATTAGTGTATTTATTCAGGTAATTGTTTCCTGCACTGTAAATAACATAGATGGGGACCATCCCTATCAGCTAAAGTGGGGCTAGATGGGACAGGGGCACCATGTTCATAAGGATGAACAATCAACATAGAAGTGGCCGACAGGCTCAGTTTGGGCAGTGAGCTTTCAGAGATATAGACACCTTTGTGAACAACATTTAAGGGAAGGTCCATGGGCCTTCCAGGGGAGTCATAATTTAGACATATTACTGGTTTAACAGCTCTTCCGGACTTTCTTGGGGGAACAGACACAGGCTCTGGGGTATCAACACTGGCATTAGTCTCTTCTCTGGTAGGGAGGGGTACCTCAGCAGGTGACGACTCCAGTAATGGAACATTGTCGGCTCCTTGCTCTGTTGACTCTGTTTCCTCCAAATTAGGCATATCATTGTACTCTGTTGAAGGCCCAGGTTTGTCACCCAGGGAACACTCTGAAACATTTGTGTCTTGAGGCATTAGAGTGGTACTTTCATCACTAGAGGGTGCCTTAGGGTCATCCAGTACAACAAGGTTTAGATCATTACTTTCGCACTGCTCATTAAGTTCTGGTGTGTCACTAGGGAGATTTACAACATCAGACTCCTCCTCAGGCAGTTCAAACAGTTCCACTAAGCATAAAGAATCAGCTACTTCAGATGTTATACTTTGCACTTCACTCTCTGGGGGCATTGGTGCTAGGGAGGAAGCTGGAAGGTTAGGCGGTCCTGAAGGTCCAGCTTCATCCCCATAGTTACACATAGGGTTACCTTGAAACAATTGACTCAGTTCATACGTGGGGTAAGAAGGAGTCTCACATTCACTGCGGTCAGATTTAGATTGTCTGTCACTGTCATGTTGGGCCTGCAGGGGGGAAGGCCTATAATCTTGAACAATTTGCGAAGGTTGACTCTACCTCTTTTTAGCAGCAGCATGAGTCACCGGCCTGGGAGGGACAGCATCTGACGGTTCAGCATCAATAATCACTTAAATAAACAAATGTTGAGGCCTGCACCTGGGTCCTGTGCTCAGCTCCCCAACACATAGAAACGAAAAATACTTTTGCCAGTACCAGTAAATCCAGTGTTTTTCATAAAGCACCACAACAAAACTAATATATCCAAGGAATGTGCTATCAATGCACAAAAGAGAAGCCAAAGGCCATTATATGTGCTATCAAATCGAAAATTTATTTATGCACAAAGCATAGGGCTTCCACATCCATGTATGCTGCCCCCCCAGCAATACAAAATGAGTTTCCTAACATGTTTCGCACCACCTACCGCTTAATCATAGGAATAGCAAATCCAAAATACCAGCACCATAAAATATACTGTGATTTAAAGTGACAGTGCACAATATTAAAAAGCATTTTCTTTAATTAATCTCATTATTAAAATTAAAGTGACCAACACATCATCTACACCATATACACGCATCCATATTACCATTTACCATTAACTTTACATGTATTTTACTGATTTTTAATTTTTACCACTATAGGTAATGTACACCAGTGTCCTCCTCCAATGAAAGACATGGAGATCCACTGAGAATTTTAGCCGTAGTATCTATAAAAGAAAATTAAACACAAATTTGGTTAGACATATATACATACTAAAAAATATACACGTTAATTCCTGTCTTATACACCATATACTTTATACCAAAATGAGCTAAGGAATAGAACAAAATCAAAAAAGAAAACAGTGCATTTCTTATTTCTTAAGGAAAGGTTTGATATACTGTATATTCTTTCATTCAAACCTGGTCTTTCTGACCCTCCTGTTGCAAAAATCCAATACTGTTCTCTTTTAAGGAGGACATCATCATAATCACCCCCTCTGGGGCTCTTTATGGGCTTCTCTATGCCCCAAAATGACCAGATGTGTTCCATTGGATTTTTCACTCTTCCCATATGAGTTGCTAATGAATTCTTCTGGTCATTATGATTTATCTCCCTCCTTAAAAGAGAACAGTATTGGATTTTTGTGACAGGAGGGTCAGAAAGACCAGGTTTGAATGAAAGAATAGATATCAAAACTTTCCTTAAGAAATAAGAAATGCACTGTTTCACAGTCAGCGGTCCATCGGGTTCCAAAATGTTCATTTGTTATAAAGTACACTTTTTGTTCTTCTCAGATGAAACTTTTTTATACTTGCAATTGGTGGGGGGATAGCCTTGGGTGAGGTTTAGTAGTGGCTGAATATCTTTGGAATAGCCCTTGATAAACCGTCAGTAATAACCACAGAACCCCAAGAAGCACTGTAACTCTTTTAGATTGGTCTGTCTGGATCCCTTCTGCTGACACTATATGCCCAATGTACTTTACAGAGGTCTAAAAGAACTGGCATTTGTCTTGATAATTTCAGACCGAACTCCTCCAAGTGGTCAAGGACTTTAAACAACCAGGCCTCATGCTCCTCCAAAATGTGCTCGGAATACAATGACATCATCCAAATACACCAGGCACTCCAACAAATTCATGTCTCCCACTGCTTCCTCCATTAACAACTGCAAAGTGGTGGGTGCACCCAAAATACCTTGAGGCATCCTCAAAAACTCATAGAACTCCAAGGGACAGATGAAGACTGTCTTTTCATGGTCCTCTGGGGTCATTGGGATCTGGTAATACCCACTCCTTAAGTCAAGCACTGAAAAAAACTGGCTCCCATTCAGGCAGTCCAGGGCATCCTGTATCCGAGGCATGGGTATACTGGTCGGGTATAGTTCTTCGGTTCAGAGTCCAGTAATCTACACACATTCTCACAGACCCATTCTTCTTGCGTACCACCACCATAGAAGAAGCATAAGGGCTCCTTGACTCCTGGATAATACCAGCCACTAGCATCTCTTGTAAGTGCCTCCGAACATCATCTATATCAGCGGGAGCCAGTCGACGTGATCTCTCTAGAAAAGATCTATCATCATGCAGTCGGATATGATGCTCTGCTCCACTGACACATCCCACATTCTATTCCTTTAGGGAGAACATTTGATCCCTCTCGGCAAGTTTCCGACTGATTCTGATCTTCCATTCAGCTGGCAGTGGGGAGTCTCTGAAATCAAACAAGTCTGGGGTCATCTCCTCTCTCTCACTTGAGCACTTCTTACTGGGCAGCACCGCAGTGTCGGCACAGTGCTCTGTGGCTAGGGTGCACTCGCGGTTGACTCGAACCTCACGATCAGACACATTCTGGAGTTGAACCACCACTCATCGGGCATAGGCATGGCCACATACAGTTAGGATACTGGGCTTGACCAACAATCCTTCTGGCAACTTCCATTCTTCTTCTTGGGCATGCAGCATTAAGATTTTGTTTTTCACATCTTTCTGGAGGCATACTTCACCTTGAACAGTATACTGTGTGTTGGACGGGAGCACCAATGAGTCAGGGTCTTTCTTCCACACTATCCCCACCAGTTCATCCCAGTCCATCTCGGTAGTCTGGCATTGTAATTCGTAGGCTCGCCTCACCAAAGCTGAAATTTTCATAGCCCACCCAGTTTGCTGTCCTTGTTTTTCTTGGTACAGCTGGGCTAACCTTCTGAACATATGGGCATTGGTTCCTATGAGTAAAGGGACACTGTCATACAGCCCCATGGGGGGACACATCAAAGCTAGAGTTTCTACTGGTTTATCTACACCAGCTACAGTTATGGGGAAAGACAGCCAGATTCGAATGTACTCCAAGTAGGGGTAGGACTTTTCACTTAACCCCCACACATGAAGACTTTTCAGGGTTTGTAGTGGCATGTCAGACAGGTGTTGGCTGTACCAATCTTGGAACACAGTGGTTACTTAGGAGCCACTGTCTAGTACAGAAACACCATTTACAGTCACGGTGGTTTCCATGGAGGGGCCCACTATTTCAGACCAGTCTGGAGGGACAGTAACAGGGGCCTGGACAGATGATTTAGCCACAAAGAAGTTTGAGTTAGAATTTCCTGAGCCTTCACTGCGGCCATTTCATGCACCCCCCAGCCACTGATTTGCTTTCTGGAACTCCCCTTGAAACCTGTTTACCATTTTCTCTAAGCCCTTCTGAGACCGGCATTCCTTCTTCATATGGCCATCCTTTTCACAATTGTGACAAATGATAGGCTCTTGGGTCATCCTTGGTGAAAACATTCCACAAGGAGCGGGAGCATTAACAAGAGATTGTGGTCTGACTTCTGCTTGCAGCGTTGAGGGTGGAGCAACATGTCTCAAAAGTTCCTTTATGGTGGCAGTCAATTCCTTGATCGCAGTCTGAGAGCCACCCTCAGTACAGGAGTCCTGAGGGTGTACCCCCACCTCCATGGTGGTCACATCCTGAGAGGAATCCGTGCCTTTGTCAGTGAGGGAAATCTCCGTAAAGGCACCCGTTTGTACTTTTCTGACTTCCTTCAACAGCTCGTCTTTCCACCGCCCGGCCCATGGCGGGACACCCTTAGCAGTTTCCAACACAGAAAGGCCATCCTGTGCGGTAGTCACTCGGGCTGCACCCACCCCAGAATTACAATCTCCTTCCTCGCCTTCAACCTCCCTGAGTTCTTTTATCAAGTCGCAGTAGTCAGGTGGGTTGTCTCTCCTGTCCTGGAGCCTTAACTGGATAATATGCAATTTGGAATGCTTAGCAAGTTGCAGTACGTGGCCCAATTTTACACAGTTCAAATCACTGGCAACTACCCTACCCTTCCAGTAAGCTCTCTGAAGAGCCCTCTCTAGGCAAGTAACATACGCAGACAAACATTCCCCTTTCCAATTCTTGGTCCCTTTGAATTGCCACATCAAAGTCTCCCATGACTCAATGCTTCCGAAATTGCCTTCGAGTGCAGACAGGTGCTTCTGAGCAGACGCATCAGGATATGTGGACCTCAGAAATCTAATTGCTTCCAGGCAGGACCCCTCAAACTTTCTATGATCCTTTTTCACTTCTCAGCCTCTGCACACTGCCACTTGGGTACCAAGGAGGCAACATAGTCTATCCAGGTCTCCCAGTCATCCTCCCCTGTGGGGTGGGGAGGGTACCTGAAAACATCCTCAAATTGCAGTACGTGTCATGACTAACTGCAGGCACAGATGCAGGTGCCAGCATGGGTGTGGGCACAGGAGCCAGGGCAGGAACAGGTACGGGAGTGGGCAGAGGTGTTGGGGAAGGAACACCCCCAGATGGCAGGAATAATTTCTTGAAATCCTCTACGATCTTTCTCTCCTCCAGTAACAACTTAGCCAACTTCTCCTCAAAGGCTTCTGATAATGATGGGGCTCATCCTCCCCGGGGGGGCTTTACTGTCTTTAGTTATCACTCTCCAGGTGGCTGTGACCCCTTCTGGGGCAATAGTCTGTGGCACTTTAGTGCTGTCCACAGGGTCACTACACTCCACCAAGGCCATTGTCATCGAGGCACAGGTCAGGAAGCATAGAGAAAACCCAGGAGCGGTTGTAAAATTCCACAAAACTGTTTATTTCTAGTTGTAGTAACATAAAACAAAATAAACCTGTTCAGAATAACTGTATACAGAAGCAAAATAAAATCTTTTGTAAAACATCTCTCCTTGCAGCTCGACTTTAGCTATTTTAATAACTCTTTTCAACCCCCATCCTTTGCAAGCATCCTGTCCTTTGTAAATTTCAGGAGCTGCTAGAACATTGAGAACTTCCTGATGTCCCCACAGCAACTGCAAAAGGCTCAGGCATTTGCACCCAAGTAACCTCTAGTTTTTTACAGTTATCTCAAATTATAAATATATACATTTCAACTGTAACAC
Source organism: Neoceratodus forsteri (assembly GCA_016271365.2). Taxonomy (NCBI): domain Eukaryota; kingdom Metazoa; phylum Chordata; order Ceratodontiformes; family Ceratodontidae; genus Neoceratodus; species Neoceratodus forsteri. Next base: position 1,475,145,751 of record CM057453.1, on the reverse strand, counting down.
AATTTTCTAAACAAAAGTGATCCCAATATCAGCTAAATTTCCATACATTGATTCTCATATATTTTATATTAGCAGATATAGATATGCAAGGAAGAAAGACAGCAAGAGAAAACTGAGAGACAGTGAGAGGCAAAGGATTGCAAGACTGTTTGGGTTGATCAAGTCCAAGGTCTCACAGGAAAATTTGGTTGCGCAACCAGACAGAAGAGTCAGAAAAAAAAGGAAAGAATACAGATCCTTGCATTTAAACGCTTTCTCCAAAACAAATGGGACAGGGTCCTATTCTACCCTGTCACAGCCATGAAAGTTTGGGCGGACAGATCAGCCTATCGACCCACCACCACAGCATTTTTCAAACATTCAGCTTTGGAAAGTGCCCCTTCTGCAGCGTCCTTACTAATGCTCATGGGAATATCCAGGATAAGAAAGGCATTGTGGGGGTCAATCTCCTGCCCCGTACACCACCCCACCAGCTGGTGCACAGCCACTTCTACTGGGGTAGCCATTAACCGTTGACACTAATTCTTGATTTTGGCCACTAGGGGGTGTTTATCCCAGTGGTGCCTCCAAGATGTAACCCCTAGGTGGTGCTATCCCAAGGGATACTACCCCTGCCTGCGTGACTAAGCACAGGTTGAGGGTCCTGAGTTCTGTGAACGGGTGCCTCCACCTGGAGACCAGGGTTAATGTCCATGTGCAAACTGCAGGTAACTTGGCAGATGCTATCACAGACCACTCCCCCACTTTCTGTGTATGGAGCCCAGAGACTCCTCCCCCACCCCCTCCACGCTACATCACAATTACCAACTTTGCCAAACTGGACGTGGAAGCTTTCCTCTATGATGTATCCTGTATCAACTGGTCTGACATCTATCACTCCCATGATGCTCAAATAGCCCTTGATATCTTCATTGATAATTTCACAGCACTTCAGGATAAACATACCCCGAAGGTCACCAGAAGGGTCAGGGGTAAACAAACAAGATGGCTACACAAGGACCTGCTGGCTAACCTGCGCACATGGGACAAACTCTGGAAGAAGTATAAAGTGTCCAGACTACCAGAGGATTACAATACCTACAGTGCCTCTCGGAGCACCTGTAAAAAAACAAAATCAGAACAGCAAATAGCATCTACTGCAAGGAACTGCTCACAAACTCTGCTGGTGACCCTAGAAAATTCTGGACACACAACAAGACCTTTCTTGGGGCTACCCAGTCATCGACCCCAGGGGATATGATCCTAAATGGTGTACATTGCAACGACTCAAAAACTATAGTGAATGTCTTTAACAGATTATTCACGGACCTGTCTCAGTACACCTCGTCCTTCGCTTCACCTCCCACAGCATCTCAGCCTTACTGCACACCCCAGAGATCTGCATCTGGTGCTGACCACTGCTAACTAACTACTACCCCCCCTTTCCACTTTAAAGCTATATCTAGATCTGAGGTCCAAAGGCTATTGCAAAACATATCCAACAACACTAGCCCCAGCTCAGATTCACTCGAGCCACAACTCCTGAAGCTAGCAGCACCATTGATTGCCTCGCCACTGGCCAAGATTTTCACTCTGTCTCTCTCTCTTGGCATTGTCCCAGATCTCTGGAAGATTGCCCGAGTTACGCCTATCCTTAAAAAAGGAGACCCAAAGGATATCAACAACTACAGGCCCATAGCCATCCTCTCTGTGCTAAGCAAGCTACTGGAGAAGATTGTTGCAACCCAAACCATTGACTATCTCACAAAGAACAACCTTCTCTCAGACACTCAGCATGGTTTCAGAAAAGGGCACAGTACCTCAACTACTCTTTTCAAATTCTCCACCGATGTACTTGCAACATGGACAAAGGCCTACTCACTGGAGCAGTATTTATCGATCTTATCAAAGCTTTCGATCTTGTTGATCATCCCCTGCTTCTCTTAAGCTTGCACAGACTTAACTTCTCATCCTCAGTAGTTGACTGGTTTAACAACTACCTATCAAACAGATTACAACTTGTTAAATTCAACTCCGCTCTCTCAGATGTGACCAGCACTGACATCGGAGTACCCCAGGGCTCCATCCTGGGACCCCTTCTTTTCTCGCTATACATCAACAACATAGATTATGCCATACTCTCCTGCTCAGCTATCTTAAATGCTGATGATCTCGTCCTCTACTCCAGTGCTGACAAAGTTAACATCATTAACAAAAACCTCTCCTCGGATTTCAGGAATGTGCAGACATGGCTAAATGCTAATAAGCTCATCCTCAACACAAAAAAGACCCAAGCCATGCTATTTGGCACTGCCCCCAAACTCAGGGACTGTAAGGAACCCCTCCTAGTCCATGACTCTTGGGGGTTTCTCATCAACTGTGTCACATCCTTCAAATACCTGGGAGTCCTCCTTGATAAATCCCTTGATTTCAGTCTGCGCATCCAGTCAACCTGTAAAGCAACAATGCCAAACTTGAATTGCCTATAAGACTTGTCACCTGCTAACACCATCTGCCAAATTGGCAATTACCAAGGGTATTCTGCTTCCAGCTTAGACATACGGTATTCCACTTTGCTAATGCCCATAAGACTGCTCTTCATAAATGGATGTCACAGATAACAACATATATGTCGGTATGCCTCTTCCCATCGCCTCAAGCACCACTGCACACTATATAGCAACCTAGGCTGGCTCTCTCCAACTGCCTACTGACTATACTCCCTAGGGACCCTCACAGACTCTGTAATCCGTAACCAAACCCCCTCCTCCCTTGCAGCTCTACTTGTACCACAGACACCTGCCCACGGACTACGCTCGGCAAATAAATTTCTACTCACCATACCCAGGTGTCTTACTTCAAAATGTTCTGGAGCATTTCACTGCACCACCCCAGCCACCTGGAACTCCCTCCCTCCTGCTCTGAGGCAGGCTAACTCCCACCCAATCTTCAAAAAAGAACTATATCACCACCTATCCCGGGACCCCTGCACATGCTTTGATCCCACTTAATGCCTCACAGCTAACCACCCTATTTCGCCCAAGACACTGCTGCACTTCTAAACAAGCTTTGATATAAAATGTCTTTATAGCTGCCACTTAGCCCAGTTTCAGTTATTTGCATGTACTAATGTCACTTTTGTCTTCTCTGCATAGCTGTATGTATTATCCTGAGTACTGTCTGACTTGATCTGTATGCTAACCTACCTGTACTATATACTATGTATCTGTACTATATACTATATATTGTATAATCTCATCTCATTTTATGTATGTAGTCTCCCGGGTCATGCCTGAAAATAGTCACCTTTGGCTAGCGCACCTAACCCGGTTAACAAAAACTAAATAAATAAATGGTAGCGTAGCTGCTCTGGGTACAGCCCTCCGAGACACTGATATCCCCATTCTAGCTCCTCTAGTGACCTGCACTGGTCAGCAATAAGACAATCACAATTATCACAGGAATGCAATGTTAACCCCACTCTTGACACACTTACCACCAGGGCTGGATCAGGTGCAATAGCCCTGGAGATCCCCTGCAAAATAAGGCCTGCAATGGAGGAAAGCAGTAACACAGTATCCCCACCACAAAGGTACACCACAAACAGTTTAAATGCAAAAAATATTTAGATCTGATTTATTAGGGGGATGTGAACAAGGAAGGGGCAGCAATCTGGTGATTGATTCAAGATCTGATTTAGTCAGGTTATAAGGCAAGCACTCAAGAGTCCTTCTAACACAGTCACACACACCCTGGGTACCCAGTTGTTAGCGCAAGCTAGCCTGAAGCGTTGCTCAGGGTAGGCTGGTGTTGCAGCTGTTGTTGGGGCTCTTAGGAAGAAAGAAAGCACAACATGCACTTCAACCCTTAATTTGTGTTCTGGAGCTGGATGGCTCAGTCCAAAAGGATTAATCAAAACAATTAAATCAGATGACACACTTTGATTTCTGCTCTGTTGCAGGGAGCTACCCTGATGTTTATCCATGCTACCCAGACCAGGATGCAGGATGGATGAAATAGAGACCTCAGGATGAAGTGCTGGTTTGCCAGGAGAAGCAGGGCCCACACGATGCACTGTGGTGTTGTTCCTGTTTGTTGGTATTGAGCAGGGAGCCGAATCCCCAGGCAGATCTCTCGTGCAGCATAACTCTGCGACATGAGCAGCAACCTAGGCTGAGATGGTGAGGCCCAGACCAGGTGAACAGTTTGGATACAGTCCGGTAAAGTACTGGATGCAGCTTCCAGCCAGCGTGACACATTCAGCAAAGTGGGGAACCAAATCGCAACCCACACTCCACATTCAGCACAATTATAGTAAAGGATAGGCAAATGTCCCAGCTTGGATGACAGTCCAGCTGCAATTCACAGTGTCTCTGCACAAACTGTACGCTCTGTGGTTGTCTCAGGTCTTGACAGGCTGATCGCACTGAGGCAAATCTTCGGTCCACACCAGACGAGTTTCACTTTGTCACAATTCAGGGTTCCGGTCACAATCACAGCAAATTCAGATAAAGTCTGCGTTATTAATGCAGACTTCTTCACTCGAGAAGATGGTATCACGCAGGCCAGATACAGCCTTCCTGCTGATTCCCCCGTGCTACTACGCAGGAACAGCTGCTCAAATTACTCGAGCTGTTCACTCTCTCAACTCCAACTACACACTGACACACTGCTGCAAGCAGCTCTGGGACTTCCCAGTGATCCAAAAGGTTTGGTTGGTCGATTCATCTGTCTGTCACAGCAAGGGCTCCCCTCCAGGTCCATTAGGTGCCAAACAGTAAAAACTACAATTCCTGCAGAAATTCGCTCCCACAAGACCCCTGGGGACAGTCTCCATTTTAGTTAGGGTCCCCAAAGGTACTGATTTGTCCAAACTGGCAGTCCAGAACCAAGATGGTGGCTCAAAACAGAAAGTCCATGCTGCAAAGGAAGGCAGGTTAGACAAACTACTGTATCAATACTATTAAAGCAGATAATCAGCAAACAATCACAGATTCTAGTAGGGCTTCCTCTGTGCAATTAGCGATGGCAGAATGAAGCGGCTGTATTGCAGCCCGGGCAGGACTTGAGCCTGAAACACTCGGCCCCCACCCAGAATAATTATAACCATATGAAAATGATGCCTCTTAAAGAGACAGGCACGGAGGCTAACAGGGCACTCACATGCAATCACTTTTAAAGCTGTTAGAACATAGAACACCAGCCCATGAAGACAATTGGTGCTGTGTAGAACTAAGGAGAAAGGAGCCCATCATCTGTTGTGAGGTAGCGAGGGTCTCCTTGAAGACAATTTAGGAACCCCCATTTGTAGGGGGGTTTCATTGGTGTCATCTGCAAATAGGCAGACCTTTCCCTCCAGCCCTTCTGCAATGTCACTGATGAAGACATTAAACAGGACTGGCCCAAGGACTGATCCCTGTGGCACCCCACTGGTCACCCCCCCTCTCCCCAGATTGGATTCTATTTACCACCACCCTCTGCTTTCTGTCTGTTAGCCAGTTCCTAACCCAGTTTGCTACCTTGTGACCCATACCCAGACTACCCAACTTGTTCACCAGCCTTTTATGTGGGATGGTGTTGAAGGCCTTGCTGAAATCGAGGCAAGTGACGTCCACTGCTCCCCCCCAATTTATTTTCTTCATAACCCAATAGAAAAAATCTATCAGATTCATCTGGCATGATCTCTCTGCTGTGAATCCACGTTGCCTCAGATCCTGGGCACCGATGGATTCCAAGTGTGCCTCTATTCTTTCTTTCAGCAGTGCCTCCATGATCTTCCCCACGACTGAGGTGAGGCTGGACCAGCCTATAGTTTCCTGCATCCTCCTTACTACCACCTTTGAGAAGAGGGACTACATGTGCCCTCTGCCAGTCTTCTGGAACCACTCCTGTGTTGAGTGATTCAGTAAACAAGGCTGCCAGGGGCACTGCTAGCTCCCCTCGCAGTTCTCTTTAATATCCTTGGGTGTATGCCATCTGGTCCCACTGTTTTGTCTACCTTCAGTTTTGTGAGCTCCTCTAGGACTCTCTCCACTGTGAATGGACTAGTGTTTACCTCTCCCCCTCCCCTTGTGTCTGGTACACAGCTGTGGTTTGTGACCCCCCCCTTCAGTGAATACTGAACAGAATTGTTCAGTATTTCTGCCTTTTCCAGCTCTCTCTCATAACACTCCCTGCATCCCTCTGAGCCTTACTAACTCTCAGTTTTCCTTCTTTCACTGATGTAATTAAAGAATGTCTCATCTCCTTTCTTCACCATCTGTGCTAATCTTTCTTCAGTCTGTGCCTTTGCTCTCCTTACAGCCTTTCCAGCTTCCTTTACATTCTTTAGGTATATCTCCCTGTGAGTCTCCTTATAGTTCCTGAAACTCACCCTTTTGGTCCTTACCTTGCCTGCCACTTCCTTTGAGAACCATAGTGGTTTCCTCCTTTTCATGCCTTTGCTTACCACCTTTATAAATTGGGTTGTCTCCTCCTGTATGTCTACCTTCAGGTGTTCCCACTGCTCCTCAACTCCCCCTTCTATTTCCCTCCCTGCCAGGGCCTCTTTGATACATCTCCTTATACTAGCAAAATCCGCCCCACTAAAATCAAAGACTCGCGCCTTAGTGTGCCTAGACTGTGCCCCTGTCCCCATGTTAAACCACACTATGTGGTGGTGGCTAGTTCCTAGCTGACCTTCCACCTGGATGTCTGAGATTCTGTCCCCATTGGTCAGTACCAGGTCCAAAATCGCTCCTTCTCTTGTGGGATGGCTCACCAGCTGTCTGAGGTCCGCCCCCTGTAGGGAATCCTCTCTTACGTACAGGGCCATTCCCCCCCTTTTCTACTCCCCCTATCTCTCCTGAATAGGGCATAACCCAGGACATTTGCATCCCAGTCATGATTTGTGGTAAACCAGGTCTGCGTTATTGCCTCTATGTCCAGGTCTGCCTCTACTATCAATGCCTCCGGGTCTAGGATTTTATTTCCCAGACTGCAGACATTTGTAACCAAGGCCTTCCATGGTTTGCTGCCTGCCCCGTCTCTAATCCTATGTTCATCCTCCTTTCTTTCCCCCACTCTCTTTTCCTTTTTTGGTTGCCTTACTGCCACTTCCTTACCCTCTGTGTCCTTTACTGGTGTTGCTTTCTGCTTCCTATATTTGTTTCCTTCCTTTCTGGCTACATACATATTTGTGTCCTTCTTGCAGACTGCATCAACCTGTGGGGGTTGGGAGGTATGATTTACCCTTCTCCTTTTCCCCACCCCACCCCACCTTGGCTAGTTTAAATGCTTGCCAATGAAGCATTCAAACCATTCACTGAGGACTCCGGTGCCCTTGCTGGAAAGATGCAGGCCATTGCCCCTCTACAGGTCTGCATCTCCCCAGGTGGGCCCCACTCCCCAATGAAGCCAAAACCTTGCTCTCCACATCATCTATGCTACTATGGTAGCAAAGTCATGGCCTCCATCGTAGTTCAAATTTTTTGAGTTCATTTTGTTGTTTGGCAGTACATTTTTCTAGATTGCAAATCTCAGCCATAATATGAACCATGATCCCTGGTGTAAGAGATTTAATGGCAGCCATGACTTTAGTGGCTGATATGGGTCATGTCAGGGCCGCTCATTGGTCAGCAGAGAGACAGGGTAGGGTTACTGAATCGAGGTAGGCTTCAGTGTCTTCAGCAGAGGGCAGGTTATTGTACATTCTGTATAATTCCCTGTAAAAGATATGAAATTCCTGGGCTATACTTCTTTTTTTTGTAGTCTTTTTGGTAACCATGTAAAGCCCACTGGACCACAAGGCCCGTTTACAGAGACAGCCTGGGAACACCGGGGTGGTTAAGTGACTTGCTCAGAGACACACAATATACAAGTAGAGTGTTGTGGGAATCAAATCAAGGTCTGCTGGATGTACCAAGCTCGTTCACAGCTAATTAGCTAACTTCTAGGCTATACTGCCAGCCCCAGTATCCCTGGGGGCTGTTTTAATAGACCCATTTGAATCTGATCTTATTAGGGAGATAAGTCTAGAGCCTTCCTATTTTTTGAGCCAGAGAGCATATCAGTTTGCCCACTTTCTCTCCCTCCTCCATGTATTTGGCATGAGATTTGAATACAATGTAACCCCTAGGTGGTGCTATCCCAAGGGCTACTACCCCCGTCTCCTTGGATAGTAGCAGGTTAAGGGGCCTGAGTTCTGAAATGGGTGCCTCCACCCGGAGGTCAGGGTTGGTAGTGGTCAAGCTAACCTGGGCACAGCCCTCCGGGACACTGTAAACCCCCTCTTTCCTTACTAGTGGTCAGAACAATACACAATAATCACTTTCACAATACCCGTGATACACCACAAAAGTACCCACACTGTTTGCACTTACCACCAGGGCTTTCCTCTGGCCCGGCCCTGGGGACCCCCTGTGAAACAAGGTTATACATGGCAAATAACAGCAGTACAGTACTCTTGCACAAACTGGAACAACAGTCAGGGTAAATGCAAAAAAGAGTTAGATCTGATTTATTTAAGGGACTTGAACAAGGGAGGGGAGTAATCAGGTAAATTTGCTTAAAGGCTGGATCAATCAAACAGTTATGCATGCACTTTAGGGTCCATAAACAGTCACACACTCTAGGTACCCAGATGGAGAACAGTGGGCTAGCCAGGAACGTTACAGCTGGTTGGGGCCCTGTGATGGAAGAAAACAACATGCACAACACACACTATTTGTAATCCGGAACTGGAGGGCTCAATCCGTGAAAAGAAAACAACAAGACAATCAGATGACACACTTTTAGATTAGGCTGTTGTTGCAGGGAGCTACCCTGATGATTACTCATGATACCCAAGACTGGACATAGGCTGGACAAAAATCGAGGCAGCAGGTGGTTAATCTGGAGTACCAGGAGAAGCAGGGCCCACATGAATCACCGAGGTGTCATTCCTGTTCAAGTGTGAGCAGGGGGCTGATCCTCAGGCAGGTCTCTCATTGATGGCTTTCTCTGTTCAGCGAGTAGTCTGGCTGGGCCAGTGCGGCAAGGCCCCGGCCAAATGGAGACAAATTCAGATACAGTCCGTTTTGGGCTGGATACAGTTTCCAGCAAGCAGAACACAGTTCACACAGTGGGGAACCAAATCACGACCCACTAACAACTCACAGCACATTTACACGTAAGGAAATTCTACTGTAGCAGGCAAACTGCTCTCCAGTCACGATCGCAAAGTCTCTTCACAAACCGGGGATTCAAAAGCAGCTGGAAATCCTGACAGGCCGATCACATTCAGCAAAATCTTCGGTCCTCTTTGGGTATGAGCCTGGTAAAAAATCAGTGGCTTACTTCATTCTCACAAACTTGGATTGAGTCCAAAATAATTCTCTTCTCGCCCTCTCAGGAGCAGCAGGCAGACATGCAGGCCACAACTCAGGCGTTTCCACAGTTCTCCCGCACGAAACTACTCAGATGGCTGCTTGATTGTCTCAAGCTGTTGCTTCTTCAGCTCCTAACTTAGATCTGACTCAACTGCCAGCAAGCCTGGGACTTTCCCCAGAACCCAAAAAGTTCGGTTTTCTGATCTGTCTGTCAGTCACAACAGAGGCTCCCCCTTTAGGTGCAAAAAAGGCGCCAAAAGCCCAAAACTACAGTTCCTACAAATTTTGACTCCAGACAGCTCCTGTAGTCCAGCTCCATTTTAGGTCCCACCAGTACTGATTGGTCCAATTCAGCAGTCCAGGACCAAGATAGCGGAGATAAACAAAACAGTCCTTGCTGCAAAGAAGGCAGGTTAGACAAACTACATTATCATTATCACTCTAAATGATTTTCAGCAAATAGTTACATCTTTCAACAGAGATCCTTCTCAGATTACTTATGACTGCAAGCCAGGCAGCTCTTAAGAGACGGTAAACAGAGGCTATACAGGCACTCTCTGGCAATCACATTTAAACTGCTAAAAACACAGGACACCAGCCTGGCAGTGTGCATTTAGGCAAGCCCAAGGAAGAATTTTCATGAACCCCCATTTGTAGGGGGTTACACCCTTCCCTGCCTGGAGTAAACTTGGCATCTGCGTCAAGTCTGTACCATCACAATATTGCAAATGCAAACTATACAAGACATTTCTACCATTAGCATGTTATGCAAGTGACATCTGATTCAACAGTTAACATAAATTTATACCTTTACTATACATATTCTCTACGCTTCACAATACTATATCCATTCTGACAACACATTTTGCATATTTCACACAGGTAAATTGAACATTACTATACTGAATCAGGTAATAACTTCTTGTACCTTAAACAATGCAAGAGGGGGTCCTTCTCTGTCATCTAACTTGAGGCTAGAGGGAGCAGGGGGCACCATGATGAGAGGGAGACAAGTAACCTGGAATTGGCTGTCAAGCTCAATTTGGGCAGTGAGCTTGGTGAGACATAAACACCTTTGTGTACCACATTGAGAGGCAAATCCACTGGCCTCCCAGGAGAATCATAACTGAGGCATACTACTGGCTTGACAGCTCGGCCAGTCTTTCTGAGGGGGACAACTACAGTCTCTGTACTCTTAGCACTGGTCTGAGGACTCTCGTCACTTGTGAGGTATGCCTCTGCCTGGATGGGAACGTCCAAACTTGGAGCACTGTCAGCTCCTTGCTCTGTAGGCTCTGTTTCTACAACACTTGACTCATTTTGCGAAGACTCAGGCACAATCAAGCTTTGAGGCACTGAAGGGAGGTGGTCAGCACTACCATAGTGTTCTTCAAGTTCTGGTATGTCACCAGAAAGACTCATTCCATCAGCCCCTCCCTCAGGTAAATCATACAGTTCCACAATACACAGAGACTCAGCATCTTCAGACGTTATACTTTGCACTTCACTTTCAGGGAGTATTGGCTCCAAGGACAAAGCTGGGGAGTTAGGCAGTGCAGAAGGCCCAGCTTCATTCCCACAATTAATCATGGGGTTACCTCGAAACAGCTGACTCAGTTCATAAGAGGGGCAATAGGCATAGTCGCACTCACTTTCATCAGAAGTGGACTGACAGTCACTATCATTTCTGGGCCTGCTGTGGAGGAAACCTTCAATCTGTGACCACTGGGCTAGGTTGACTGTGTCTCTCTCTTGCAGCAGCACGAGTCGCCGGCTAAGGGGGCTCAATTTCTGGGGGTTCAGCCTCAATCATGACTTGGCCAATAGGTAGCAAGTGGTTACAGTGCATGGTCTTGACAGCTTTGGAGTTGTTTTCTGGTCGTACCTTGTACACAGGTAAATCATCCAACTTTCCAACTACTACATGGGGAAGATGGTGCCACCGATCAGCAATTTTGTGTTTACCATGCAGTCCCAAATTGCATAACAACACACGGTCTCTAGGTCGAAGCTCTTGAGCCTTTACTTTTTTATCATGCCTCTCTTTGTTGGCTAGATTTCTCTTAGCGGCCACTGTCTAGGCCAGTTGATAGGCATGGTTCAATTGAGCTTTCCGTTTTTGTACATATTGCAAGTAGTTTTCAGCTCGGACCCCTTCTGGGGAGACCCCAAAACAGACATCAACTGGCAGCTGGGCCTCTCTCTCTCTTTTCCGAACATGAGGCAGTAGGGGAAGAACCCAGTAGCATCCTTTTTTGTGCAAGTGTATGCATGTACCAAGGTGCTAATCTGCTAGCTCCATTTATGCTTGTCTTTTGGGTGGAGGGTGCCCAGCATGTCTAGAAGGGTGCAGTTAAAACCTTCTGGTTGAGGGTCTCCCTGTGGGTGATAGGGGGTGGTTCTTGACTTTCGCACCCCCCATAGAGAGAGCATTTCTTTGATTAGTTGACTCTCAAAGTCTCTGCCCTGGTCAGTGCGGATCTGCTGGAGGGCACCATAGTGGACAAAGAAATTTTCCACTAGTACCTTGGCCACGGTGGATGCTTTTTGATCTTTGATGGGAAAAGATTGTGCACACCATTTGAAATTATCCGTAACCACTAACACATTGCCAATGTTCCACTGATCAGGTTCTAAACACAAGAAGTCTATGCAGACTAGTTCCATGGGAGTGCTGGTAGTAATATTAACAAAGGGGGCAACCCTCTGAGGCAGGGCTTTTCTTTGCAGGCAGCGACTACAAGTCTTTACATGGTGCTCAACATCGGCCCTATTTTGGGGCCAGTAGAAGCAAGATTGTACCAGGTCAAGGGTTCTGTCAATACCGAGGTGCCCCATGTGATTGTGGAGGGACCTCAGTACCAAATCTTTAAAGGCCGTGGGCAGGACCAGTTGTTGCTTGTCTACTTTGCCACTACGATCTACTGTCTCTCAATACAACAACTGATTGAGCAACTTCAATCTGGGGCTTTCTTTAAACAATAAAGCAGTTCGCAAGTCAGTGGAATGTAACTTAGACACATCTTTCCCCGCACGCAGGGCATCAAGTGCTGGCTGAATCATAGAATCTTGGGATTGAGTCCACTGAATGCTGTCATTGCCAAATAGAGGTAGTGTACTAATATCTAGAGCAGAGAAGTGGCAATAGGCAGCTGGTATGCAGGTGTCAGAAGGGCCCAAGCAATCTACTAAACAGTCCACTGTGTCCGCAGACATCTGTTCATCTCTATCAAACTTTTGGCACAATGCTCAAATGTCAGGTTCAGACAGCCTGACCCAATCACTCTTGGAGGTGGGCCTTCATGATAGGGCATCAGCATCAATATGGTTCAGGCCCAGTCTGTATTTGACAGCATAATCATAGGTTGATAATGCAGAAAGCCACCGGTGCCCAGTGGCATCTAACTTAGCTGAAGTCTGTACATAGGTCAACGGGTTATTGTCAGTCTTCACCAATATCTTTGTCCCATAGAGGTATTCATGAAACTGGTCAATGATTTCCCATTTTAGCGCAAGGAACTCCAATTTATGCACAGGGTAGTTTCGTTCAGATAGGGTCAAGCTCCTACTGGTGAAAGCTACTAGTTTCAGGCCATCCTCATGGTCATGATACAGCACCGCTCCTAGACTCTGCAGACTAGCTGCCCATATGCAGCACATTGGGTTTGGTGGGGTCAGTATAGGCTAGTGATGGGGTGTAAGAGCTATACATGATCTCATAGAAGGTTGCTTCACAGCTAGGCATCCAGCAGGGCCCAAGAGTTCACTCATGCGGAAGTATACTTTTTCTGGTTCTTTAACCGCCCCTTTTTTGTATTTATGATTGGTAGTAGGGTAACCCTGGGTAAGGTTCAAGAGTGGGTAAATCACCTTGGAATAGTCTTTTATGAACCTGTGGTAGTAGCCACAGAACCCCAGGAAACGTTGTAGTTCTTTCAAATTGTGGGGCTGGGGCCAAGTAGTCAAGGCTTCAACTTTACTAGGATCAGTCTCTATTTCTTTTGTAGATACTATGTGCCCCACATACTTCATGGAGGTTTGGAAAAACTGGCACTTGTCAATGGACAGCTTGTGGCCGAAGTCTTCCAGTCAGTCTAGGACTTTAAACAGTCAGTTCTCATGCTCCTCTAAGGTGCTCCCAAACACAATGACATCATCCAAGTACACCAGGCATTCTAGCAAATTCATATCTCCCACCGCACAGTCCATCAGTCGCTGAAAGGTGGACGGGGTGCCTGATATCCCCTGTGACATCCTCAGAAACTCATAGAACCCCAATGGACAGATGAAGGCTGTTTTCTCACGGTCTTCCGGGGCCATCAGGATCTGGTACTATCTGCTGCGAAGATCCAACACCGAGAATCATTCACTCCCCTTCAAGCAGTCAAGGGCATCTTGTATACGAGGCATAGTGTATTGGTCTGGGATGGTCTGACGGTTCAGGGTTCGATAATCAATACACATCCTCACAGACCCATTCTTCTTATGCACAACCCCAATGGGAGAGGTGTATGGGCTTCTGGATTCTTGTATCACGCCAGCAGTGAGCATTTCCTGCAGGTGTCTTCTCACATCATCTATGTCTGCTGGGGCTAGGCGTTGGGACCTTTCCCGAAATGGCCATTCATCGTGCAGGCATATGTGATGCTCCACACCCTGGACACATCCCACATCCCATTCCTTCAATGAAAACACTTGGTCTGTCTGGGCAAATCTTTTGCTAATTCTAGCCTTCCATTCAGCTGGCAACGGGGAGTCACCAAAGTCAAACAAGTCTGGGGTCACTCTCTCCTTCTCATCAGGGTGCTTGTTGCTGGGCAATAATGCAGTGTCTGCACAGTGTACCGTAGCTAGGGTGCACCCTCTGTTCACCCGGATCTCCAGATCTGACACATTGTGAATCTGGACCATCACTCATCATGCATAGGCATGGGCATGAGCAGGCAAGATGCTGAGCTTGACCAATAATCTTTCTGGCAATTTTCCATCTTCTGGCACATCCAACATCAGTATTTTGTTCTTGACATCTTTCTGGAGGCAGACCTCCTCTTGAATGGTACACTGAGCGTTAGGGGACAGTAACCTTGAATCGGGATCCTTCTTCCACATGATCCCCACTGGTTCATCCTGGTCTACTTCCTTGGCTTTTTGTTGCAGATCATAGGCCCTCTTGATCAGAGCAGGAATTCTCAGGGCCCTCCCAGTCCGTCGCCATTGTTTCTCGTGACAGTCTCCCAAACATATGGGCATTTGTCCCAATTAACAGGGGACCCCATCATATAGTCTGGTGGGGGAACACACTAGGACCAATGTCTCTACTCGCTCCTCTACACCAGCTACAGTTGCAGGAAAAGACAACCAGAGGCAGACATACCCTAGGTAGGGATAAGACGTGTCGCTCAGGCCCCACACATGTAGGCCTTCCAGGGATTGCAAAGGCACATCAGATAAGTGTTTGTCATACCAGTCCTGGAATACAATGGTCACTTGCGACCCACCGTCAAGCACAGCCCAAGTATGAATACCATTCACAGTTACTGTAGTCTCCGTTGAAGGGCCCACTATTTTGGACCAGTCTGGAGAGGCAGTAGCAGAGGCCTGGACAGACGATTTAACCATAAAGAAATTTGAGTTAGGGTTTCTCGAACCCTCACTGCGGTCATTTTGGGCACCCCTTGGCCACTGATTTGCTTTTCGGAGCTCCTCTTGGAGTCTGTTTACTACTCTTTCTAAGTTCTTCTGAGACCAGCATTCTCTTTTCATATGGCCATTCTTTCCACAGTTGTGACAAATGATAGACTCCTGGGTCAACCTGGGAGAGAACATCATATTAGGAACTGAAGCAGTAGTAAGAGATTGGGGTCTAGTATCTGCTTGCAGTGGTGAGAGTGGTGCAACGTGTCTTAACAGTTCCTTTACAGTGGCAGTCAATCCGGTGATCTCAGCCTTGGAGCCACCCTCAGTAGTGGATGCCTGAGGATGCACCCTCACCCCCATGGTAGTCACGTCCTGAAAGGGACCAGAATCTTGTTCCATGGGGGAAACCCTTACAGAAGCACCCATCTTCAACTCTCAGACTTCCTATAATAGCTCATCTTTCCAATGCTGGACCAAGGGTGGGAAGTTCTTTGCATTCTCAGAGTGCTTGTTAAGTGCTGACTTTTGCCCTTGAGCCTCACTTGGCTGATCACTCTTGGTCACTTGCGCAGCAGCAGCAGATATGGGTGCAATTCCCCCACAGGGTCGCCTTTGCTCAACCCCCCGAATTTCTTTCATTAGCTCATCATAGGAGGGGGGCGATTCCAGTCGAGTGGCAAGGTGCAATTGAAGCAGTAACAATTCTGAAGACGGAGCAAACTTAAGGATCCAGTCCAGCCTAGTTCGATCTAATTCATTTGATGGCAAACTACCCTTTCTGACACACTCTTGTAGCCGCTTTTCAAGCCGTGGTACAAACACAAACAATGGCTCCCCTGGGTACTGCTGAGCGTTTGTTACTCTCCACCACAGATCCTCACCTGAATCCAGGCTCCCATACACATTCTCCAATGCATCAAGATAGTCCTGTGCAGCTGCTCTGGGGTTATTGGCCCGCTTGGCATGGATGGTAGTCAGGGCAGAACCTTAGGGGTTCTCACTCAACCTCTTTCGTTTCTCTGCTTCTGAGCATTGTCATTAAAGTACTAGAGGGCAACATATTCTATCCAGGTCTCCCAGTCATCCTCCTCCTGGGGGGTGGGGAGGGTACCCGAGAAGATTCTCAGCCTTCGGTAAGAGTCATGACTAATGGCAGGTACAAATATAGGGGCCAGCATTGGCATGGGCACAGAAGGCGGGGCAGTAACAGGTGCTGGAATGGGAGGGGGTGTTGGGGAAGGAACACCCCAGTTGACAGGAATAGTTTCTTAAAGTCCCCTATGGTTTTCCCTTCCTCCAGCAACAACTTGGCAAATTTCTCCTCAAAAGTCTCAGATAATGGTGGGAGCTCATCCTCCCCGGGGTCTTTACGGTCTTTTGTTATCACTCTCCAGGCAGCTGGAACCCCTTCTGGGGCAATATTCTGTGGCACTTTAGAGCTGTTCATGAGGTCACTACACTCTACCAAGGCTATGAAAGTTTGGGCGATCAAATCAGCCTGTCGACACACCACCACAGGGTTTTTTAAACATTAAACATTGGAGAGTGCTCCCTCTACAGTGACTTTACTGGTACTCAGGGGAATATCCAGTATAAACAGAGCATTTTGGGGGTCGAACTCCTGCCCAGTACACCACCCCACCAACTGGTGTACAGCCATTTCTACTGGGGTAGCCATTAATCTTTAACAATAATTCATAATTTTTGGCCACTAGAAGGCACAAAATCCCAGCGATGAGCCTCCAAAATGCAACCCCTAGGTGGCGCTATCCCAAGGGCTACCACCCCTGCCTGCTTGGCTAGTAGCAGGTTAAGGGGCCTGAGTTCTGAAACGGGTGCTTCCACCCGGAGGTCATAGTTGGTAGTGGTCAAGTTAACCTGGGCACAGCCCTCCGGGACACTGTAACCCCCTCTCTTTCCTTACTAGTGGCCTGAACAATACACAATAATCACTTTCACAATACCCCTGATACACCACACAAGTACCCACACTGTTTGCACTTACCACCAGGGCTTTCCTCTGGTCCAGCCCAGGGGACCCCCTGTAAAACAAGGTTATACACAGCAAATAACAGCAGTACAGTACTCTTGCCAAACTGGAACCACAGTCAGGGTAAATGTAAAAAAGAGTTAGATTTGATTTATTTAAGGGACTTGAACAAGGGAGGGATGTAATCAGGTTAATTTGCTTAAAGGCTGTATCAGTCAAACAGTTATGCATGCACTTCAGGGTCCATAAACAGTCACACTCTGTTGGTACCAAGATGGAGAACAGTGGGCTAGCCAGGAACATTGCAGCTGGTTAGGGCCCTGTGATGGAAGAAAACAACATGCACAACACACACTATTTGTAATCCGGAGCCGTAGGGCTCAATTTATGAAAAGAAAACAACAAGACAATCAGATGACACATTTTTAGATAGGCTGTTGTTGCAGGGAGCTACCCTGATGATTACTCATGATATCCAAGACTGGACATAGGCTGGATGAAAATCGAGACAGCAGGTGGCTAATCTGGAGTGCCAGGAGAAGCAGGGCCCACACGAATCGCCGGAGCGTCATTCCTGTTCAAGCGTGGAGCAGGGGGCTGATCCCCAGGCAGGTCTCTCATCGATGGCTTTCTCTGTTCAGCGGGTAGTCTGGCTGGGCCAGTGTGGCAAGGCTCCGACCAAATGGAGACAAATTCAGATACAGTCCATTTTGGGCTGGATACAGCTTCAGCAAGCAGAACACAGTTTACACAGTGGGGAACCAAATTACGACCCACTAACAACTCACAGCACATTTGCATGTAAGGAAATTCTACTGTACCAGGCAAACCGCTCTCTCGTCATGATCGCAAAGTCTCTGCACAAACCGGGGATTCAAAAGCAGCTGGGAATCCTGACAGGCCAATCGCATTCAGTAAAATCTTCAGTCTTCTTCAGGTATGATCCTGGTAAAAAATCAGTGGCTTACTTTGTTCTCACAAACTTGGATTTAGTCTGAAATAATTGTCTTCTCTCCCTCTCAGGGGCAGCAGGCAGACATGCAGGCCACTACTCAGGCCTTTCCACAGTTCTCCCACATGAAACTACTCAGACAGCTGCTTGACTGTCTCAAGCTGTTGCTTCTTCAGCTCCCAACTTAGATCTGACTCAACTGCCAGCAAACCTGGGACTTTCCCCAGAATCCAAAAGGTTTAGTTGGCTGATCTGTCTGTCAGTCACAACAGGGGCTCCCCCTTTAGGTGCGAAAAGGCGCCAAAATTCCAAAACTACAATTCCTAGAGATTTTGACTCCAGACAGCTCCTGTAGTCTGGCTCCATTTTAGGTTCCACCAGTACTGATTGGTACAATTCGGAAGTCCAGGACCAAGATAGTGGAGATAAATGAAACAGTCCTTGTTGCAAAGAAGGCAGGTTAGACAAACTACATTATCATTATCACTCTAAATGATTTTCAGCAAATAGTTACATCTTTCATCAGAGTTCCCTCTCAGATTACTTATGACTGCAATCCAGGCAGCTCTTAAAGAGACAGTACACAGAGGCTATACAGGCACTCTCTGGCAATCACATTTAAACTGCTAAAATGCAGGACACCAGCCTGGCAGTGAGCATGTAGACAAGCTCAAGGAAGACTTTTTGGGAACCCCCATTTGTAGGGGGGGTTACAACAACATGTTCCACTTTTTTCCAGAGCAGTTCTGCATATTTGTCTCTGAGGTAGCATAGGGTAGTCCTAACCTGTTCTAGAGTGGTAGGGTTTGATTTTGCTTCTAGACCCCGCATTTCTGTTAACAATGTAGTTGCCTCTGCTGCCAGCTCCTTATTACACTTAGAGACAAACCTTATAATTTCACCTCGCAACATGCATTTGCATGCTGCCCAAATTAGCTCTTTTTTATCTACGGAGCCTTTATTGTGATGAATAAAGTCCTTAATTGTGGCTCTAATTTCAGCTACAATAAATTTGTCTTTAAGCAGTTGATTGTTTAATTTCCACATTTCATCCTTATTTGTTCCTGACGTGGAAGCATGCTGGAGCCACACTAGGGAATGGTCAGAGAAGACCCTGAAGTCGATGCCCACAGGTATGTAGTTCATGGAGGCCAGACTGACTAATAAGCAGGTAATCAATTCTTGAGTAGGATTTGGGGCACTCGAGTAAAAGATATATTCCTTTGTATTTGTGTTCAGCAGCCGTCATGGTTCACATAGACTGAGCGTGTCTGTCATGTCCTGAAGCACTCTTTGTGTTGGGGATAGTCCATCTCTAACCATCCCTGTGAAGTTAGATTTGGTGAGTATGCCAAATTCCAGTACCCTCCCCCCAATATAAGTGGCAAATACAGGAACGGGGAAATTACATCAAAAAGGGGCTTGAAGAAGGTGGAGCAATCTATGCTAGGGGCTATAAACACTTCCTAAAAGGATTTCTATATTATCTAGAGTCCTTTGGAAGAATATATATCTTCCTTCTGGGTCCTCAATGTTTTGTTGTAAACAGAACCTAGCAATGCGGGGCCAGTCTGGTGGTGCTAAGGGTTGAGGTGCTGGACGCCACACCTCGCTCCATGCTGGCAACCCAGGTTTGGGAACAAGCCCAGGGCATCAGGGGTCAGCAGGGGAGGGAGAAGGATTGAGCATCCAAGGACAGCTCTCCTCTCCCAGGAGGGAGGGAGGTACCTGCTTGGTGCCTGACTGGCCTTTGACAGAAGCTGGAAGCATAGCAGGCACCTGAGCATACAGAGAGGGTTGGGAATGGCGGATGTCAGTGGTGATGCCTTGATGTTGGGAAGTCAGCTATTGGTAAATTAGGATCTGCAGCTTATCTGTTAGGTAGAAAAATGGGCAGACTAGGTGGGCCAAGCGGTCCTTATCTGCCGTCAAATTCTATGTTTCTATGTTTCTATAGGTCACTCCCCTAGAAACAATGGGAAAAAGACCCTGCAGTGCTCCCAGTAGATGGAGCACCAGGCCCTGATCTCCAGTGCCCCTACCTGATCTTTGACCAGCATCCCGACGAGACTAAGAAGGACTTTGGGGGATGACCGCACCCCATGCCTGCCTGGGGGATACAGCCATGGCTCCATGGGGGATGGACTGCACCAGGCTCCAGGTAAGAGGGTGGACACTACAAGGCCCTAGGTGTCTCCCGAAGAGTGGGAGTGCTGCAGGGTAGGGGGAGTATAAACAGTAAGTAGAAAAAAAAGAACCTAGCAGAGCAGTCAATCAACACTGCTACCCCTTTCTTCCTGGTGTCATCGGCACCATATCTCTGCCCAATCCAGTCTCTCCTGAACAAAGTGCACTTATTTAACAAGTGGGTTTCTTGTAGGAGGAAGATGCTGGTATTGATTGCTTGGCATGCTCAATAATTTGATATCTTTTGACTTTAGATCTAGCCCTCTTCACATTCCATGAGATATATTTAATGTTTACACTCATTGATCCCTAGTGACTGTACTGAGATTTGTACACTGTAAACTGTGATGTAGGTACCCTGCATAATGAAAACAGGAACTTGGAACAAGTAACAGGAAACACTGACCTTACCCTGCTGGGTAAGCCAGTCCCTGAACCACTCTCCGAGTTGCTAGGTAAGTGGTTGTCCTTCCAGAGAGAAGTTTCAAACCAGACCTCGGGTATGATGTAATACAAGTCAAAGTGGCTGTGACACCACGCATGGGGGTGTGTCAAGGTGCCCTAAGAAATAAAGCCCAAGCCCGCAAGAAACCTGTGAGTTAGGAGCTGTAACATAGGTGCTCAAGGTTTACAAAATGCCCCTAGCATCTGGGGTATGGCGTTTCCCTAGACAGCTATTTGAAAAGAAAAAGGCTTAAACATAGTACGGTCAGAGCACATTTAACATCACGAATAAAGAAGTGGCCTTTTTAGGTGATAGTATTTGCCGTGGGACGGGGGTGAGCTGCTTAAGTCTAGAGCACTTTTAAAAATGTTATCTTCCTGATTTACACAATCGCCCCCCCAATCTCCACCTCGGTTAATAAGTCTCGTTATCATGCAGCACTGGTAGGTTGCAATATTTAAAAGGATACACCATATAGAAGACTCTTGGCAAGTCTGTAGTGTAGTCCCTTTTAAATGGAAGGAGGAAAAACATCCTGCATCCATTATTGAATCACTTCTGTGGTCCCACTGCAGACATGCTTTGCAATAGGGGAGAGTTCATTAGTACCTTCGTGTCCACACTGACATGATTATGGGACTGGGTGCTGGAGCCCAGCAAAGTCTTCATAGCAGGGTCATTGATCAGCACATTGCAGTGGTGCATCCTGACCATCTGGGAGCCTCTGTCTGCCAAGGGATTTCATCTGCTGTGGAAACGGGTAGTGCAGTGAAGTCCATGGTGCCTGATAACCAGAGGGCCTCACCATGTGGAGCTCATAGAGTGCGAGCACAACATCTCCTTCTCTTGGTAAACCGAGTGGCAGAGAGGTGGGGGGGAGTGAAGCCATCAAAAATGCAATCTGGGAGGAGTAAGGTTAAGTTAGTGAGCAGTACCCGATGGGATCAGTCACCATCTTGCCAAGCTAGGGAAGAAGTTCTAATCATGATCAAATTAACGGGCTCAGGCTCTCATGGCAGCAGCAAATCCTGTTTAGTATCTGTAGCAGAGAGGAATTGCTCTTCTCCTGCTGCTGTTGCAAATTGCAGATGGGCTGGGTAGAGCATCCAGAACTTCACTCATTCCACATACAATGTATTTTTGATCTCCCTGTGCTCGTTTTGCTTAGCTCGTACCTGCTTGTTTATTTCTTATATTTCACCAGGATGGGGCACTGGGTGAAGTCTATTTTCAGTGCCATCCTGTTTACAAAGTTTCAACATATGACATTGGAAGAACAGATAAATATGCAACAATACACACAATAGCATACTCAATAGATAACTTTTGTATAAAATTGAATGATAACAAGTACATTTATACAAATATGAATCCAATGAAGCAGACTGAAAAGTTTGATAGGAAGGCATATTACGTGCATTAGGAGGCAGCATATTCCATTTAGTGGAAATCATGTAGTCAAATCTCATTTTACCACTTTTGTTTTTTATAAGTGGCACGATCAGACCTTTCCCTTGAACATTCCGTAATGAGTAGCTTGATACTTTTGAGACAAAGTTGGCTTTAAGATAGTCAGGAATGAACCCATTAAAACATTTTAAAAGAAAATAATTCTCTTAATTCATTCCCTTCTAATGCTCAGGGGATCCCAGTTTAATCGACAGAGCACATCACTATGGTGATGGGATATGTAAGGGCCCTTAAGACCCAACATAAATCTTGTTAATTTGTATTGTAGCCTTTCAAGATTTTGTAGATTATTTTTACTTGTATTAGCATAAATCATACACCCATAATCAATTAAAGGGACTATTACTGCATTGACCAGTGTATCTCTTGTTTCCTGGGTCATGCATTCCTTATGTCTTTTCAAAGCCCCCAGTTTCTGCAAGACCTTGGTGCATAACTGGTCGATGTGAAAATCAAAGTTTAATTGTGAATCAACCCATAAAACCAGGTACTTATAAGATGCAATCTGAGTAAGTTGTTTACCATTTTCAGTTTTTATAACTATATCCTTAAACCGACCCTTCATATTAAATTATGTTTGTCTTCTTTATATTCATAACAAGCTTATTTTCTTTAAACCACTTGTCCAACTTGAAAAATTATTGTCGCAGAACAGATTCTACTGCTTTATGACTGATACCTGTACACAACAAAACAGTATCATCTGCATAAAGTTTAACGCTACTGTCCTTACATATCCTAGGACGTTCATCAATAAAGATGACGAATAAGAGCGGCCCCAGGACTGAACCTTGGGGCACACCCCTACTCACCGCCTAGATGCAGACGTTGAACCATTAACACTAATCACCTGTCAATGTCCATGGAGGTACGAGTAAAACCATTTCAGTGCCTCTTCTCCAATACTCTTACCAACCAGTACATTCAAAAGTAATGAATAATCCACAGTATCAAATGCCTTAGGTAGATCCACAAACACCGCTCCCACGCACAATTTATTGTTGAGTGCGTGGGAGACGGTGTCAGTGAAATCTATCAAGGCTGTGTTTGTGGAGTGTAATGGCCTGAAGCCAGACTGCTGGGGAGGTTATTAATATTCAAATACTCATATAGTTGTTTATGAACCTCTTTTTTTAATATTTTAGAAACAATTGGTAGCAGTGCTATTGGTCTGTAATTGTCAGTCAATTGTGGGTCTCCTCCCTTAAATATGGGGATAATTTTATCATCTTTCCACTTATCAAGGAAAATCTCTAAACACAGACTTCTATTAAACAGTTTTGTCAGTGGCACTGCCACCACTTCAGCTCCATCCCTCAGCAGTCTGGCCTCCAGGCCATCATGGCCCCAGACTTGGCTGTATTCAATTTCTGTAGGTGTTTCCTTATATCACCAGATTTTAAGATCTTAAATCTGAACCCTGGATGGAACGTTTCATGTGACTTTTTGTCCTGTTCAAAAGTTGTTTTGTTTTTGAATATAGGTAGATCATTGGGCAAGTTAGGGAGGTTAACAAAATAATTATTCAAAATTCCTGCCATTTCTGTAGAGTTTTTAGTAATTTCCTCTTGAATTTTTAAAGAGGCTGAGTTTGACTTCAACAGGGGTCCGAATCTGTTTTATAGTCTTCCAAAAATCTCAGGTATTAGTTGTTGTTTTGAATCTATTCTTATAGAATTTCCCTTTTTCTTCCTTAATTAGTCTCTGACACTTATTCCTAAACATCCTGTACTTCTCCCAATCGCTGTCCCAGTTTGACTTTTTTGCTGTCTTCCACAGTCTATTCCGACCCCTTAAATATTTCAGGATTTTTCCATTTATCCATTGAAGACTATTAAGTTTTCTCCTGGTTTGTGTCCTTGGTGCATGTTTTTCACAAACCACGAGGAACTCACTCACAAAAAACTCAACAGCATCTTCCAATTGTGGGATTAGGTCCATCCTATACCACTTAACATTTTCCAGATCCTTCACAAAAGCCGAATGGTTAAACTTCCTATAAGATCTGGCAAACATGAAGGACTCATTACCAGAATTGTCTTTATGAACAAATCTAGCTTTGCATGCAGTTAGGCAATGGTCCCCCAGTAAGGGCACATCTACCTGCCTTGCAACATCCAATACATTCTTAGAAATTAAAATCAAATCGATAGTAGTTCCAGTGTCTCCCTTATTACTATGCCTTGTTGATTCATGGATATTTGATTAGTGCCTAGTTGGTCCATGGCTTCTTTTAATCTTTTCCCTTTAGGTCCTCCCCAATGAGCATTAAAGTCACCCATATATATATATATATAATATTCCAGGGAAATATAATTACTCAAGAATGTGGCCAACTCATCAGAAATGTATGATCCCAAGTGTGATGGGGAATAAACTACTGCTACAGATAAATGTAACTTATTAAATTCTAATGTAACCCCTAGGTGGCACTATGCCAAGGGCTACTACCCCTGCCTGATTGACTAGTAGCAGGTTAAGGGGCCTGGGTACTGAAACTGGTGCCTCCACCCAGAGGTCAGGGTTGTTAGTGGGCAAGCTAACCTGGGTATAGCCCTCCTGGACACTGTAACCCCCCCTTCCCCTCTAGTGTCCTGAACAATATACAATAATCACTTTCACAATTACCCTTATTCACCATGCAAATGCCCACACTGTTTGCACTTACCACTAGGGCTGGTTCCTCTAGCTCGACCCTGGGGACCCCCTGTAAAACAAGGTTATGCACAGAAAATAGCTACAGTACAGGACTCTTGGCACAAACTGGAACCACAATCAGGTTAAATGCAAAAAGAGTTAGATCTGATTTATTCAGGGGACTTGAACAAGGGAGGGGCATAATCAGGTTGATTGGCTTAAAGGCTAAATCAATCAGACAGTTATGCATGCACTTCAGAGTCCCTACACAGTTGCACACTCTGGGTACACAGGTAGGAAAAAGGTGGGCTAGCCAGGACCGTTGCCCGGGGTAGGCCGGCATCGCAGCTGGTTGGGGCCCTGTGATGGAAGAAAGCAACATGAACAACACACACTATTTGTAATCCGGAGCCGGAGGGCTCAGTTCGTGAAGGAAAAGACAACAAAGCAACCAGATGACAACACTTTAGATTTAGCTGTTGTTGCAGGGAGCTACCCTGATGTTTGGCAGCCCAGGCGGGACTCGAGCATGGAAACACTCAGCCCTCTCACAGATTAAGGGAAGTGGTTATCCCTCTGTACAGACAGTTGGTGAGACCCCATCTGGAGTACTGTGTGCAGTTTTGGAGACCTCATCTACGCAAGGACATAGACAGGATGGAAGCAGTCCAGAGGAGGGCAACTAAAATGGTACAGGGTCTGCATCAGAAATCATATGAAGAGAGACTGAGAGAGCTTAATATGTATACCCTTGATGAAAGGAGGGACAGGGGGGGGACATGATAGAAATGTTCAAGTACCTCAAGGGAATCAACAAAGTCCAGGAGGGTAGCATCTTTCAGAAAAAGAGATGTGTAAGAACAAGGGGACACAATTTAAAGATAGAGGGGGGATGGCTCAGGGGTAATGTGAGGAAATCTTTTTTCACGGAGAGAGTGGTGGATGCGTGGAACTGCCTTCCTGGGGAGGTTGTTGGGGCTAAAACAGTGGGGGAATTCAAACATGCATGGGACAGACACAAGGTAATTGTAGTGGGGGGTGGCAGGAAGTAGGCTGTTGGTTAATTAGGATCTGCAGCTTATCCAGTAGGTAGGGAAATGGGCAGACTGGGTGGGCCAAGTGGTCCTTATCTGCCGTCAAAGTCTATGTTTCTATGTTACTCACAATACCCAATACAGGACACAGGCAGGACGAAATCGAGACTGCAGGTTGTTGAGCTGGAGTGCCAGGAGAAGCAGGGCCCACACAAATCACCTAGGTGTCATTCCTGTTCAAGGTGTTGAGCAGGGGGCTGATCCCCCGGCAGGTCTCTCGTCGGCTTTCTCTGTGTAGCGGGTGGTCTGGCTGGGCCAGTGTGGCAAGGCCTAGGCCAAATGGAGATGCATACGGATTAAGTCCGTTGGAGCTGGATACAGCCTCCAGCAAGCAGAACACAGTCCAGCACACAGTGGGGAAACAAATCACAACCCGCTAACAGCACACAGCACATTTACATGTAAGAAATTCTACTGTACCAGGCAGATTGTTATCTGGTGCAGTTACAGAGTCTCTACAGAAACTGGGAGTTCAAAGGTGGCTGGAAATCCTGACAGGCCGATTGCATTCAGCAAATCTTCGGTCTTCTTCAGGTTAAAGCCTGGTCACAGTTCTGTGGCTTAAATCATCCTCACAATTCGGACTCGGTCTGAATAAACTTCAGTTTCCCTCCCAGGGACAGTAGGCAGACAGGCAGACCAAAACTCAGCCCTTTCACAGTTCTCCTGCGCGAATCTATGCAGGACTACTGCTCGACTATCTCGAGCTGTTACTTCTTTCACTCCCCAACTCAAACTGAAAGTAGTTGCAAACAGCCTGGGAGTTTCCCCAGGATCCAAAAGGTTCAGTTGGCTGATTTCTCTGTCAGTCACAACAAGAGCTCCCCTTCCAGGTTCATTTAGGTGCAAAAAACCCAAAACTACAATTCCTACAGAATTTTGCTCCCACAAGGCCCCTGGGGACAGGCTCTATTTTAAAGTCCCCAAAGGTACTGATTGGCCCATTTCAGCAGTCCAGGACCAAGATGGTGGAAATAAACGAAATTGTCCAAGCTGCAAAGAAGGCAGGTTAGACAAATTACAATATCTTTACCATTCCAATAGATAACCATCAAACAAGCACATCTTCTGACAGAGCTCCCTCTGTGCTAATAGCGATGGCAGAAACGGAGCGATTATCTGGCAGCCCAGGTGGGACTCGAGCATGGAAACACTCAGCCCTCTCACAGATTAATTATAACTGCAATCTAGGCAGCTCTTAAAGAGACAGTACACAGAGGCTATATAGGCACTCTCTGGCAATAACGTTTAAACTGAGAAAACACAGGACACCAGCCTGGCAGTGAGCATTTAGGCAAGCTCAAGATAGACTTTTTCGGGAACCCCCATTTGTAGAGGGGTTACACCAATATTAGGCCCTCTATGCCATTAATATTAAATGGTGTCTTCCGGTTACATGGACCCAAAGACTTATTAAAATACAGTAGAACCCTTCCCCCTTTTCTGTTTCTATCATTTTTATGTTTGCTTGCACGCATGTGCAAGAAACATAGTGCCATCATCTGAGTTTTCGGAGGTGTAGCACCCGTCTTTCAATTCAGGCAGTGTGTTTGCAGGCGCGGCAGCAGTTCTCCAATGAATGCTGCAGCTGTCTATGACAGCAGTTGAAAATGCAGTACCGTACAGTTGAAAGGGAGAGCTCTGCTTCAGTGAGCAGCGCTCCCCCTTCCACACGTACACACGCACATTACATGCTCATGTGCTCCCCCCCCACGCACACACTGTATGGCTGACGGGGGTGCCTAATTCCCCGTCGGCTCCGCCCCCAAAAAGCTTTCCAGGTGCCATGCTGGGGCCCACCCTTGATATGGCAGACAGGGTACCCAGTCCCCGTTGGCTCCAGCCCCCACAACAGCCTTCCAGCTACCATGCTGGGAACCCACCCAAGCGTGGCAAACATCCTGGTCATCTTCCTATAAAAACAAAACCTGTAAACAAAAAATATTCCTTCAGCGGTCTCCCTGCCCACCCGCACCCACCCTCAGTGCTTGTAAGTTCACAAATTTTAATATTTGCACTCAGATTTTCAACATTGCCATTTTACTACACCTCCTTATGAGCAGTACAGCTGTCATTTTTCACATCGCCCAAAATGTGTTTCCCTGCATGTAGCGCACAATAGCACAGTCGGTGTGCGCAAACAATGTTTGGGACAGATTAAGAAAATCACAGTGACACTGTTCATGAGCAGAGGTCTTAAAATGGCTATGTTGAAAATTTGGTGAAAAAATTCCCAAAAATGACTGTTTTAGGAGCGCACATTGCGCAGTTCCTACACACGCTTGCAAGTTTGCGAATTTTTAATATTTGTACTCCAGATTTTCAACATTGCCATTTTATTACACTTCCTTATGAGCAGTACAGCTGCCATTTTTCACATCTTGCCCAAAATGTGTTTCCGCACATGTAGCGCACAATGGGGCAGTCGGTGTGTGAAAGCAATGTTTGGGACAGATTAAGAAAATCACAGTGACACTGTTCATGAGCAGAGGTCTTAAAATGGCTATGTCAAAAATTTGGTGACAAAAGTCCATAAAATGACTGTGTTACGAGTGAGCATTGCGCAGTTTCCACGCACCCTCGTAAGTTCATGAATTTGTGATATTTTCAGTCCAGATTTTCAACAGTGGCATTTTTCCACACTTCCTTATGAACAGTACAGCTGTCATTTTTCACAACATGGCCGAAATGTGTTCTCACACTTTCAGTGCAGAAATGCGTGGTCGCTGTGGGAAATCATTGTTCGGGACCCAAAATGCCTGTGTTGACAATCTGCTGTAAAAAATCCCCAAACTAATTACATTATGGGTGTGCGTTGCACAGTTTCTACACATGCTCGTGACTTCACCAGTTTTTTTAACATTTTCACTGCAGATTTTCAACATTGCCATTTTTTACACCTCCCCATGAACAGTACAGCTGTCATTTTTCACATCCTGTTTGGAATGTGTTTTTGCACCTGCAGTGACAAATGCCGTAGTCACTGTGCAAAAGCAGCTTTTAGCTAACAAACTGATATTGCCACTGTTCATGAGGTGGGGGTCACAAAAAAAACATGTTGAAAATTTGGAGTGAATATACCAATGAATGCCTGAGGTGTTAGGGTTTCCAACCATAACGTTCCACCCTGTAGAGAATGACAGGCATCAGGGGTGTGACTTGGGATTCTCGCCTGTAATGCTCATACCATTCCACACCCTGCAGCCAGTGAGAGGCATCGAGGTGTGCCTTGGACTCTTCGGCCCCAAAGTTCACCCCATTCTCCATACCGCACCCATCTCACCATATTTCCTGATGGAATGGGGTGCGCATAAGGGCCAAAAGACCCCACACAGTGTGACACTTGTCAGTGTCTGCAGGGTAGGGTGTGGTGAAATGGCGTGGCCGTTATGCCTGATGACCCAAAGGCACACCCCAATGCCTGTCACTATCTGCAGGGTGGTGACGGGCTTGGCTTCAGTTCAATACTTCACTGCCATTCCTATTATGCAGCTCTGTAACTCCTACGCTACCAATGCCAATGCCAGCAAGCAAACATTCGGCATTGACAAATGCTTGTTTAATATGATCGTAGTCCTGAATTTGAATATCATTGTCAGCTATGGCATCCTCTAACCATGTCTCTGATATTCCTAAAAAACTAGGTTTAATAGTATTACACCAAAGTCTTAATTTGTTTATCTTTGGTAGTAAACTCCTGGCATTTGTATGGAAAAAGCCAAGTTCAGTGCCCTTTGTAGGTCTGGGATTATTTTCAATGTCACCAGCTATTAGCAACATCATAAAGCAGGTACTGTTAAGCCCCTTTTTATCTTGAGACTTAGGTCTGAGACATATTTTTATTTTAATAAAGCAGATTCTTGTGACATTTTTCTTCCTTAAGTATACTACAATGTTCAGATGAGTTCCCTGTGCTTTAATGACTAACAGCATACTCTCCCTCCTCTCCAGCAATAATATATTGCCCTCAATGTGTTGACTAGAATTTATCTTTTCACTTGTCACCATGATAGCCCATACATTAAATATTAAAACTTCAAGTATTACAATTGCCCTCATCCTGAATATGTTAAGCTATGAGTTATTAAAATTTTAAATTTGTGAACTTAAAAGTACTTTCTAAAGTACAGTTATAAAATATGTACCACTAAAAAGTAAGAGCTTATAATACTATGAACAGTCGACTAATATTAAATCTCATATGGTGAATAACCAGACCACTGAATTTTATAATAACTTATAAAATTATCCCAATGAAGGATCAATATACTACTAAGACCCACTCACAGTTTAAGGTTTTCTTCTAAGGAATAGTACGCCACTCACACTAGCGGGCACCGCGGGCCTTTGTAGCAATCAGACCCAACCCCCCCTGGTGATGTCACTTGGCAGTCAGCTCCCCCGAGCCCCCTACTCACTGAGAATGTATGAGTGGTAGTGAGTGAGTCAACCCGTTGCAACTGGTTAGATGTCTGTGCCTATTAACAGTGCAGTAATCTAGAATAGCAGTCCAGGTAGCACTGCAGCAAGTAAAGAACAGAGAGTGCTGCAAAAGTCACTGTGGAGTCGCTCCTACAGGTGATCTCCTGACAAGTAGCTGGAACAAGTGCTGGTTGGTTCAGGGACAGGTGTGGTGGTTCTCCTGTCGGCATTCTTCTGATGGTTGCAATCTGGGTGCTAGTGGGCAGCACTGGCCTTTGTAGCAATGAGACCCACCCACCCCAGTGATGTCACTCAGCAGCTGGCTCCCCCGAGCCCCATAATCACCAAGAATGCATGACTGGTAGTGAGTGAGTCTGCCTCTTGCAACTGGTTAGATGTCTGTGCTATGAACAGCACAGTAATCCAGAACAGCAGTCCAAGTAGCACTGCAGCAAGTAAAGAACACAGAGTGCTGCAAAAGTCACTGTGGAGTCTCTCCTGAAGGTAATCTCCTGACAGATAGCAGGAACAAGTGCCAGTTAGTTCAGGGACAGGTGTGGTGGTTCTCCTGTCAGTGTTCTTCTGACGGTTGCAATCTGGGTGCTAGCGGGTGGAGCAGGCCTTTGTATCAATCCTGGGGACTGAGTATCTGGGGACTGAGATTATCCAAAATGGATAAGCGCGCCCCTTCCCACCATATATCTTTGATTTCCCTTACTTTTGCTTGAACATATATTTTATCCTGGTAGTTCGAAAGGCGTAGTATTATGGGTTGGTGCTTGTCTCTAGAGTTGGGCATGTGTCAGAGGGCAGTTTGATGTGTTGTCTATTATGTACCGGGCACCATACGATGCCAGTCATGCCACCTTCTCTAATAGCTTCTGTGTTAATGTAATAGTGTCCAGACCCTCTGCCCGCTCAGGAAGGCCAATCACCACCAAGTTATTATGCTGGCTGTGACCTTTATGGTCTTCTAAGCAGTCTTCCAGCTTCTGCACCTTCCTTCTTAGTCTGACCTGTTCTGGTTCTGTCCATGTTACCCAGTCCTCTCAGAAACTGATTCTGGCTTCAGAATCAGATCCATGATAGCTGAGTTGACCTCTCAAGCCGTGGAAACAGGTGGAGACTCATCTTGCTTGTGCCGCTTTAATGGCTGCGATCTGGCTAGAAGAGACGGTAGTGCGCTGGTGACTTCCATCAAGTCTGCATCCAATGACATAGCTTGGTAAGAAAGGTCTCTGCTTAGCTTTTGCCAAGTCCTGTTGGATGCTTCCTGCTTTGAGGCTGTGTGTTCAGATTTCACACAATTAATTTTAAAACAATAATGCATCTCAAGGAGCTGATCCAAAAGCTGCCTTCCTTCAGAGTGCCACCACATGACTCCCCATCTTCTGTTTATTCTATTTTGCACAAACGAGGATATGATTCCACTATCACAAAAAGAAAGGAATCGTATTGCAACAAACAATGTCAGTGCAGACATTAGAGTTGAAGAACACAAAGCGCACAAAGTAAAGAAATGAAAAAATTTGGGTTTGGAGTCTCAAGAGTCTTGGCAAATCAACCCTATATGACCACCCCAGCTCTTAGCCTCTTGACCCAAGCACAAGTTACAGGTCTGGGGCATGCAGTCATTGTATAAGGAAAGTCACGACTGATCTTCTGCTTCATGCAGGAACCTGTATGAAGAAAGTTCTGACTTATCTGCAGGCCCCATTTGAAGAGCCAAAGGTGTTTAACTTGAAGCACTAGACCTATGGAGCATGGCCTTGGACCTGTAGCTTGTGCTTGGGACATAAGGCTAGGGGCTGGGGGAGAGGGTGGGCACCGGGTTGAAAACCTCAAGGAACGCCATACCACCAATTTGCCAAGACTCCTGAGACTCTAAACCCTAATTTTTTTCATTTCCACACTTTGTGAATTTGTATTCTTCAACCCTGATATCTGCATTAATGTTTTTTTGTTTTGTTTTTTGCAAAGAATATATAGCAAAAAAACTACTGTACATTAATGTATCTGTTAAGGTTGGGACACAATGCGTAGAGACTAGAGTAATTTGTGGGTAAAAGTTCCTGTAACCCTGCTGACTCTGTAGTGTGGCATTCCTTGGGGTTAAACAGTTGTACAATGGAGTGTTGCCATTACCCTAATACTGCAGGCATTGTTATGTCATTATTTGACATTGACAAGTTGTGCTGTGACAAGATAGTGCTGATAGTACAGTAATGGCAACACAGCGTTGCATGCTCTTCTAACCCTGAGGAACCCCATGCCATAAATATGCCAAGGTTCCAGGGATGTTCAACAGTACCTTTTTCTTTCCTTGCTTGTTACACTTTGTGTTTCAGCCCTAACAGATGCATTAACGTAGTCTGTTTGCAACTGGTTTCCTTACTTTTTCAAAAAGATATATAACAGCTGATACTTTCAGCTCTTGCCTTACTTACATCCTAAAGCATTGTATAGCGATACTCATTGCACCAGACCTGTATCTTGCTTCATGAGTGGCCACAGCTGCTTAGTGGCATGCAGTGCCCCAGACCTGTAGCCTTCTTTGTGAGTGGCCACAGCTGTTTAGTGGTGTGCAGTGCCCCAGACCTGTAGCTTGCTTTGTGAGTGGCCACAGCTGTTTAGTGGCATGCAGTGCCCCAGACCTCTAACTTGGTTTGTGAGTGGCCTCAGCTGTTTAGTGGCATGCAGTGCTCCAGACCTGTAGCTTGCTTTGTGAGTGGCCACAGCTGTTTAGTGGCATGCAGTGCCCCAGACCTGTAGCTTGCTTTGTGAGTGTCCACAGCTGTTTAGTGGCATGCAGTGCCCCAGACCTGTAGCTTGCTTTGTGAGTGTCCACAGCTGTTTAGTGGCATGCAGTGCCCCAGACCTGTAGCTTGCTTTGTGAGTGTCCACAGCTGCTTAGTGGCATGCAGTGCCCCAGACCTGTAGCTTGCTTTGTGAGTGTCCACAGCTGTTTAGTGGTGTGCAGTGCCCCAGACCTGTAGCTTGCTTCATAAGTGACCACAGCTGTTTAGTGGTGTGCAGTGCCCCAGACCTGTAGTTTGTTTGTGAATGGTCGCAGCTGCTTAGTGGCATGCAGTACCCCAGACCTTTACCTTGCTTTGTGAGTGGCCCAGTGAGCCACTGATGAAGTAAATGCTTCACCACACACATTGCAGTAGACCTGTACCGGACTTTGCGTGTGGTCCTATGGGCATGGCTCACATATGAAGCAGCTACATCATCACATGCACGGAGCCAGACATGTACCAGACTTTGTGTGCAGTTCTGTGGGCCTGGCTACTCATGAAGCAGCTGCATCATCACATGCACAGAGCCAGACATATAGCAGACTTAGCCAGAGGACCTGCAGGATGCTTGCAAAACAGTTGCATCATCACATGCATTGCTCCAGACCTGTAGCATGCTGCTTTGCATATGGCCCTGCAGAGCAATCTATATTTTTTTCAGACTACTGTGTCATGAAAGCTTAAGTTATAAAGTATCTCACCAAAATGGGTTGGGGGGTCACAAAAACAAGTCCTGTTTTCATGACATTGAGCAACCAAATGTCACTAATAACTTAAAAAATATATTGTGTTTAGGGCTGGGCAGACTGTTTTGTGGGAGATCCATACCCCAGGATTGAACTTGCAATCCACGGACCCGGATAAATATGGATTTCGCCGTAGAAGTACGGTTCTGGGTCTGTGGAGATGCCATTTCTGCGATTTTGTTGTCTGTTGCCATGGGGATGCCATTGGCACGTACAGGCGGACAGCAGTATCCA
Organism: Neoceratodus forsteri; assembly: GCA_016271365.2. Taxonomy (NCBI): domain Eukaryota; kingdom Metazoa; phylum Chordata; order Ceratodontiformes; family Ceratodontidae; genus Neoceratodus; species Neoceratodus forsteri. Next base: position 1,475,111,810 of record CM057453.1, on the reverse strand, counting down.
ATCAGGCAACAGAAAGTCACAAGACACACTCACAATATATAATCAGACTGAGTGTGCCACATGGCCCAGAAGAGCGAGGAGAACCGGAGAAAAGAAGGAGCCGAGCTGCGCTTAGCAGCAGAGAGAAGAAAAGCACCAAAAAACAAAAGAAAAGTTTAAAATCACCACCACCAGAAAGAAAATAAATCAACTGAGGAGGGGAGGGAACAACAACAGAAAAGGAGAGGAGAGAAACCGATGATTGGGGGTGGGTGAAGGTGGGCTGGGGAGTTGGGACTGGGGAGGTAGTGGTGGCCGGGGGGGGGATGCAAAGTATACTGTGTGACTGACTGTGTATGATGGCAGGCTGGCAAAATCTCTGACTAGTGCCATTCCATCCAGATCTAGAGGAGAGAGAGAGAGGGAGAGACTACTGGGGGCCAAAGAGAGATTACAGTTACAGAAAATACCAAATGAAAGTTTTTTTCTTTTCTTTTCTTGGCCTCAGAGAGTGTAGCTGTGTGTACAAAAGAGGCAGGCTGACAAAATATTTGACTTGTGCCATTTCAGATCCAGAGGAGAGAGAGAGAGAGAAAGACTACTAGTGGCCCAAGAGAGATTACAGTTACAGAAAATATCAAATGGAAGTTTTTTTTTTCTTTTCTTGGCCTCAAACAGTGTAGCTGTGTGTACTAAGAAAGGGTAGGCTGGAAAAATCTTTGACAGCTGCCATTCCTGATCCAGAGGAGAGAGGGAGAAACTACTGCAGGTCCCAGAGAAATTTTACAGTTACATAAAATCCCCAATTTTTTTTCCTGGCTTCAGAGCGGCCATGTATACAGGGCAAGGGCAGCAGAGTGGCAAAATAAATATTTGACTGTGACATCCAGAGAGGAGAGGAGAGAGGAGACTGCAGGGTGACCCACGATAAATGTAACAGTCCCAGAAATCCCAAATACATTTTTTTTTCTTGGCTTCAGTGTGGCTGTGTGTACAGGGCAAGGACAGCAGAGTGGCAAAATATATCTTTGACTTGTGACGTCCAGAGGGGGGAGAGAGAGAGAGAGAGAGAACTTCAGGGGGATGACGATAAAGGTAACAGTCCCAGAAATCCCAAATATTTTTTTTTCCTGACTTCAGTGTGGTTGTGTGTACAGGGCAAGGGCAGCAGGATGGCAAAATAAATCTTTGACTTGTGCAATCTATTTGCATCTTCTCTCTCTTCTCTCTTCTCTCGTCTCTCTCTCTCTCCCTCTCTCCCCCTTGTCCCTCTCCCTCTCTCTCTCTCTCTCTCCAAGCACACTCATCTCATGGACCCAAGCAGGATATGCCACCATTATAGGCCAGCCATGAAGGGGCTAGTAGTGACTGATTGTTTTTTATGTTTGCTTGCACGCATGTGCAAGAAACATAGTGCCACCATACGAGTTTTCATAGGTGTGCCACCGCCACTTCCAATGCCCTGCTCCCTTTTGCAGGCGTGGCTGCACCGCACCAATGAATGTCTGAGCTGTCCATGACAGCCTTTCAGATGCAGTGCCATACAGTTCTGAGAAAACCACCGCTACAATCAGTGGTGGTAACATGTAGGCAATTTGCATACTGCCGTCCGCAGGCAATTTGCATACTGCTGTCGGCAGCATACAAATCGACTACACATCGGCACTGCATCTGAACTGTCATAGACAATTTGTTTCTGTCAGATCCAGTCCCCCCCCACGAACATTAGGTAGCACTCTGGGAGCTCACCCAGCGTGCTCATGCACTCTCCCTCCACCCCCGCACACTGTGATGACCAATGGGGTACCCAATCCCCATCGGCTCCATGCCCCAAAGTTAGGTAGCATGCTGGGAACCCATCCCAGCATGCTCATGCACCTCCCTCCAACCCGCACATGTATGAGCGATGGGGTGCCCAATCCTCCGTTGGCTCCACTGCCTCCACCCCAAAGCAAACTTCCAGGTGCCACACTGGGAGCCCACACCAGCGTGGCAAAGGTCTGTGGCCCACTGGGGTGCCCAATCCCCCATCGGCTCCACTGCCCCCCCAAAAAAGTTCCAGGTGCCACGCTGAGAGCCCACCCCAGCATGGCAAAAGTTCCATGTCATCTTTATAAAAAAAAACAACCTAGAACAAAAGAAAACAGTCCCTCATTGACTCTCTTGCCCCCTCCCCAACCCACGCCACCCTCTGTATACCACCTCACCCCCACCTCACCCATACTTACCTTACTCTGAGGCCGGCAGACGACTCTTCGGTGGACTGGAACACGTCTGCACTCTTCAAAGCCAACCGCAAACTGAAGAAATGCCAGTAAACTGTATAATGACATAAATGGTTTTTTTCAACTTTGGTGCATATCTCGGCCATTTGAGGAATTTGTTCACCAAATTTTCAACATGGGGTTCTTGGGACCCCACCTCATGAACTCAGCCACTGTCATTTTGTTATTCGGTCCCAAAAGGTGATTTTGCGGTCATTGCGTGGAACCACCTTTCAGGACTGAGTAACGAAATGACAGTGTCACAGTTCATGAGGTAGGCCCCAAAACCCTATGTTGAAAATTTGTGAAAAATTCCAAAATGACTGTTTTACTAGCGTGCATTGCGCAGTTCCTATGCACGCTCGTAACTTCGAGAAGTTTTACTATTTTCACTCCAGATTTTCAACATTGCCATTTTACCACACCTACTTATGAGCAGTACAGCTGTCACTTTTCACATCTTGCCCAAAATGTGTTTTTGCATGTGTAGCACACAGTGGCGCAGTCAGTGTGCGAAATCAATGTTTGGGACAGATTAAGAAAATCACTGTGACATTGTTCATGAGCAGAGATCTTAAAATGGCTATGTTGAAAATTTGGTGACAAAAGTCCATAAAATGACTGTGTTATGAGCGTGCATTGCGCAGTTTCCACGCACCCTCATAAGTTCACAAATTTATAATATTTTCAGTCCAGATTTTCAACACTGGCATTTTCCACACCTCCCTATGAACAGTACATCTGTCATTTGTCACACCCTGGCCGAAATGTGTTTTTGCACTTCCGGCGCAGAAATGCGCGGTCGCTGTGGGAAATCAGTGTTCGGGACAGATTAAGAAAATCACAGTGACACTGTTCATGAGTGGGAGTCCCAAAATGCTGTGTTGACAATCTGCTGTAAAAAATCACCAAACTAATTACATTACGGGTGTGCATTGCGCAGTTTCTACGCGCACTTGTGACTTCACCAGTTTTTATACATTTTCACTGCAGATTTTCAACATTGCCATTTTTTACACCTCCTCATGAACAGTACAGCTGTCATTTTTCACATCCTGTTTGAAATGTGTTTTCGCACCTGTGGTGCCAAATGGCGTAGTCGATGTGCAAAATCAGCTTTCAGCTAACGAACTGATATTGCCACTGTTCATGAGGTAGGGTCACAAAAAAACCATGTTGAAAATTTAGAGTGAAAATACCAACGAACACCCGGGGCGTTAGGGTTTCCAATAACGCCCCACCCTCTAGAGACTGACAGGCATCAGTGGTGTGACTTGGGATTGTCGCCTGTAATGCTTATGCCATTCCACCCCCCCCCACACCCTGCAGCCAGTGACAGGCATCGAGGTGTGCCTTGGACTCTTCGGCCCCAAAGTTCACCCCATTCTCCTATACTGCACCATCTCACCGTGATTCTTATGGAATGGGGTGAGTGTAAGGCCAAAAGACCCCAAGGCACACCATGACACTTGTCGGTGTCTGCAGGGTAGGGTGTAGTGAAATAGCGTGGGTGTTATGGCCGATGACCCAAAGGCACACCCCAATGCCTGTCAGTCTCTGCAGGGTGGTGGTGGGGTTGGCTTCAGTTCAATACTTCACTGCCATTCCTATTATGCATCTCTCTCTAACTCCTACACTACTAATGCCAATACCAGCAAGCAAACATTAAGCATTGACAAATGCTTGTTTGTTTAGCAGTTTTACTTTAATTTTTTATACTAATAATCCATTACATTTTTTCCTTGCCTCTGTGTCAAATATGAGTGACTTTGGCCACTTTTATGCATTTGTTTTGCATTTTTTTCAAATACTGGTCAATAAATCAGAACTAATCAGAATAAATCAGAACTTCACCATGTTCCGGTTCTTATTTAATAAGGGTCAGAATATCATCAAGTTCTCCCAGCTGTAATTGTGTTGTTAAAAAAAAAACAACACTTGAAGAATCAGCCTTACACCTCTCACCTAATCCTCATTCTTGCAACTATGCAAGTTTTATACTACAGCTCCAAGCATTTTTTTAATTCTTTTTAAGTTTCATCCAGTTATCACATACATACATACATACATGTTAACTTTTGTGCAGTATATTGTTTCTAAAGTTGATCATGTGGTTGACCAACTGGACAACATTTACATGCATTATTTTTGGATATTACCTAGTTAAAAATCATATTACTACTTTTGGTAAAAACATGGTACATGAAACATAGAAACATAGAATTTGATGGCAGATAAGGACCGCTTGGCCCACCCAGTCTGCCCATTTCCCTACCTAACGGATAAGCTGCAGATCCTTGTTAACCAACAGCCTATTTCCTCCTACCCTCCACTAGAATTGCCTTATGTCTGTCCCATGCATTCTTGAATTCCCCCACTGTTTTTGACTCCACGACCTCCTCAGGAAGGCTGTTCCATGCATCTACAACCCTCTCTGTGAAGAAATACTTCCTCACATTCCCTCTGAGCCGTCCCCCCTCTATCTTCAAATTGTGCCCCCTTGTTCTTGCACATCTCTTTTTCTGAAAAATGCTATCCTCTTGGACTTTGTTGATTCCCTTGAGGTACTTGAAAGTTTCTGTCATGGCACCCCTCTCCCTCCTTTCCTTGGTACAAAGAACAAACAAAAAACAAACATCACACTTATTGCCATGGACATTCACACCCAGATACATTTTGCACCTGTTACAGTTGTTACCAAATGCAGTAAAACCTTTATTTTAATTTGCTTTTCAGCATCCCATTTGAATTAAAAAAGCTTCCAGTTGTGGCAATGAGTTATGAATGTGCACCACTGACTGGTGAGTTTTTCTGCCTAGCCTTTCAACTCATAGGTTAGCTTCTCTAGGGGAAGTACTTTCAGAATTAGGCTGTGCCACACAGTCATAGCTGGTTGCTGTGGGATGACCTAGGTATTCTGCATACACTTCCTTGCCGTGAGGAGCAACACCTGTATCACTCCAGGCTATTGGTCCCAGAACTCCCCTTCAGTATCCTCCGTCTCTAGTTATAGTGCAGTCGCCTCATCCCTCATATGGACCTCCATGATCTGTTCCATTTGCTGCGCTATCTCTGTCCAAAAGGGTCTAAGCATCTGAGAGCTCCAGAAGTAGTGCAGGTAAATGCCCCTTGCCCAACTACACCTATCGCACATGGGTGATACCCCTGTATTGAATTTACTTACTGTATTAGGAGGCATATACAATCTATTGACAAATTTATATTGTGCCTCCTTCTATACAGTAGATTATGCATAAAGAGACCTATGTGGGATTAGCATGTTATAGTGTATAGTGGAATGCTGTTATGCATGAAATTCCATGCCTGGAATATGCTTGTTCTGCTGCAGTAGTGATGTCATTATGTTGTTCTGCTGCAGTAGTGATGTCACTACTGCAGCAGAACCACTTGGAATCCTGGCACATTGTTGTTTTCCTCTATTTAATTCTGTGGTCACAGTATTCTAGAACCTCTAGAGACTTTTCAAGTCAGTTTCATTATGAAAAAGAGAGAAAGAGGGGGGCGCCAGAGAGCCAACTTCTAGGCAGGCAGCATTCTCCTACTGCTCCACACCTGAGGCTCCATATAAGTTTAAATTCTTGGATTAAAAGGCACTGTTTCTGATATTGGTGGTGGAATTCTATTTTTTCAATTGATTACCTGCAGAACGATACTAAACTCACTATGGGTCGTAAAAATGCCCAACTACAACAAACCTCAGCGTCTCAAAGGCCTGCAACATCCCGAGCTGAAGTGAGCAACGCGGCAGTTTCTCCGGGGCCTACTGAAGTCAATACTTCACAAGAACCCCCGTGGCAGAAGATACTGGATTCTGTATGGGCAATGGATGCCAAAATAGAACGTTCTCTGGCTAAATTGGAAGCACAAGAAACAGCTTTGGCAACGGTAAAGGATTTGGCCACAGATGCAAATAAAAGGTCATTAGTGACCCAAGCAATGGTAGCCCTGCTAACAAAGAAAAATCTGCAGTTACGGGGGTGACTTGAGGCAGTGGAAAACACCTTGAGAGCAGAGAACGTTCATATCATCGGACTTCCAGAAGGGGCAGAAGGGACATAGCTTCTTAATTTTCTGTGACTCTGGCTGGCGGAGAAACTTGAAATGCCTGAGGAGTTTGATTGGATGGACCTTCGGTTGGCATACCGCGTTAACTCTAGAGCGCGGCCTGCAGAGATGATCCAACCAATAACAATCCTACTGAAAACCACTGGACTAGAAGTGAGGGATGTAATCATTAGTGCAGCAAGAGCAACATACTCGATCGAATGCCAGGGCAAGGAAGTCAAATTCTTTCCGGATCTTTCGTTTCAAACTAGGGCAAAATGTAAGTAGTTTGATGCCTTAAGACAAAAGCTGCGCACACTGGGAACAGTACATTCTTTCCTCTTACCAGCTCGTCCATGCATAACTTATGGTGGGAAAAGCTGGCAGTTTCATGATGCCAAAGATGCAGAAAGATGGATTGAAAAAACTGAATCAGAATTCCAAAAACAACCGCATCAAGGATCCCTAATGGAGGAATCGGATTCAGACCAGGGCTGAGTAAACCCTTTAGACTTTGACTTACTGTCTTGCATTTAAATTAATCAAGTTCTCCCCTGGGAATAATGTTAGGGAACAGGTTTTAATAAGGGGGTAAAGTTTTAGTGATTACTCCTTACAATGTTAAAGACTATTGTCTATTAGTCTGATATTCCCTGACTAAGTTGATTAAAGAGAACATGTAATAGCTTAAGGCTTAAGATGTTTTAAAGTTCCTATTGTGTTATTTACATTTATGGTTGGTGCTGTGTGTGGGAATGTGGGGTTTCACTTTCCTAGATACTAAGTAATGTTATAAGGTATATAGCACTACTGGATTAGTGCAGTTTTTTCTTCCTTCACATATTTCTATGGACACTTCCTTTGCCGTTGGAGCGGCTGGCATATCCTGAGACAAATTGGACTTTGGGCATAGTAAGGCCAGTATTTTTGTTATAGCCCCACTTCCTAATATAAAAGATTGTAAGATTACATTTATGTTACTCTAACTATGACTATTATTGTATATGTGAAAGTTCTTACATGACAATGATTACTGTATTGTGTTCCTTTATGAAAAGCAATAAACAGAAAGTTTAAAAAAAAAAGATAAAGAAAACACAAAGCACACATTTCACATAGTACTACTATATACTATAAAAAATACAGGATGAGCAACTTTATGCACAGCCTGTGTGTTCTATCACCTCGGGGTTCTGATTCCCATGGACCTCTCGAGGTCAAAGGGAATCAGAACCCCTCTGTGGCAGAACACACTGGTTGTGCATAGTTGCCCATCCAGTATTCTCTATGTGCTCCATGCCGTGTCTGGTATCCTGCACTGCAGATCTTGTTCCCAGTGTTGTTTTACTTTCAGGGACTTATCTGGAGACCTATCTGTCACTGGAGAGTATTCCTTGGACACCAAGCCCCTAGAATCTCTCCCCTGGAGGACTTAATGATTCCTCCCACTTCTAGGATCAGGGTCTCTAAAGGTTTCAACCTACCCAATCTCTGCACCACATCATAAGCTTACAGGTACCTAAACCAAGCTTATATCCAGCTCTTTTCTAAATGCTTGGAATGCCATGAAACTATTCCCACTGAATAGGTCTCCCATGCACTGTCCCCCTCCCTCCTGCCACTTTTTTGGAAACCTGTATCTTCTATCCCAAGCAGGAATTCCGGGCTTGCAAACTGAGGAACCAGCAACCTCTTAGCTAGCTCATCCACCATCTTATCCTTGATGATTCCCCTGCTTCTAAGATGTGTATGACAAGTTCCTGCCATTCAGGGTGTGCCTTGTATATATCTTAAGGCCACCTGGGTTCAAGGATGAGGAAAGTGCAGCTGATCCCACACCCCTTTCCAGAGAGACCCAACTTGCCCTGTCACAGTACCACTCTGTGATATACCTAGTTTGTACTGCTTGATGATATTTCGCTAGGCTGGAAAATTTGAGCCCCACAGTCACTGTGCCCTTAAAACAGAGCAAACTAGCCCTGGTCTCTCTTTGTTCCATAAAACCTTGGCAGTCACTATCCAGCTGTTGCACGTCCCCTTTAGTTAATACCATAGAGAGCATTTGAATCAGGAACAGGATTCTTGATAGCACATTCATTTTTGGAGGTTTGTCCTATCCAGGAGATGGACAATGCCTGCCACCTTTTTAAATGCTCTTGGAGCCTTGTAAGAATCATCTTGTAGTTCAGTTTGCACAATGAGGTTAGTGTACACTACACCCTTGTACCAAAGTGTGTGATGTGTGATGCCACTCTTTGTTAGGTGGATTCTGTGGGTACCTAGGGTCCTCCCCCACCAGCATGAGCTCAGACTTTCCAAAAATTAATGTTGCTCTGTGATGCTTGTTACTGTGAGAAACAACCTTACTGGCTGCATCAAGAAAAAGAGGACATCGCCCACATAGAGAGCTATTCTGTGTTGTGGCCCCCATGCTCCCTGTATACCCGCTATCCCCTCATCCAACCTAATTTTCTCTGACAGTGGCTCTACGGCCAGGGCAACTAACAGTGGGGACAGCAGGCATCCCTGTCTTGTAACTTTGGTCAGGGCAAATTCCTGGGAGACACTGCCATTTACTATAATACTGTCCGAGAGCTCCTTATATAATGGCTTACCGTGGTCTGCAAAGGATTCCAATTATAAAGTGCATAGGAACAAAGTGACCACTCACCAACTTTTATATTCAAGCTGAAAAGGTTTATTGCATGCCATATTAACACCTCAGAGCCCACCGTATAAAAGCTGATGAGTGGTCACTTTGTTCCTATGCACTTTGTAGATTGTGTCTGGTACTCATAGAAACAGATGACACTGTCATTTTGAGTTTCTTTTTGCCTAGGGTATAACTGAAGGAATGTCTTCCTGAGTCCACAAAGGATTCACTCAGCCCAAATCTTGACGACACACAGAACAGATATCCTCATTCTGCCCTGTCAAAGGCTTTCTCAGTGTCCAGGGACAGTTTAAAGGCCTGCCCCAGATGCCAAGAGTCCCACTTAATAAGATTCAGAAGGTATCTTACATTGTGGAAGGAATGCTGTCCCTTAATAAAACTGGCCTGATCCAGGTTGACCAATTCAGGTAATATACTTTCCAGTCTAACTGCTAATACTGTAGCCAATATTTTTATATCACAATTTAACAAGGATATTGGCCAGTATGAGGTACCCTCCATAGGGTCTTTTCCCACCTTATGTGGTACAGTGATGGTGGCCCTGTTACTTGCCTTTAGCAGCACCCTATCCCCTTGGCTTCAAGGAATATTTGATGCGGTCCCTTCCAGAACAGTTCTCCTACTGCTCTATAGAACTCCACAGGAAGACTGTCTGGGACTGACACTTTTCCATGCGCAAAGCTTGCTATGGCTGAGCTGATTTCATCCAGATGGATGGGACTTCCTTACACATTAATCTGTTCCTCTGAGGGATGTGGAAGATTCAGCCAGTCCAAGAATTTGGCTGTGCTCCCCTCTGCCTGAGAACACTTCCCCCATATGATTTCTGATAAATGTCTACTAACTGCTTCCGGATACCTTCAATATTATTAACCAGCTCATCTCTCTCTCTCTCTTTTTTTTTTTTTTACCCTCTGTGTCCTCTGGCACTCCTCTCCTTTGGGCCCTGTAATGCCACCACTGGTACCTGCCAGACTCACCCCTCTGGTATCACTCCACTGGGCGATGCATTCCAGTCCAACCTCTTGTCACCCCCAGGGATCAGCATATCCCTGCTGGGAGCCTCCTCTGTTTCTCATCATGGAACAACTCCTGAGAGCTCCTGCACAGTCCCTCTCCAAGTGGCTGGTTTGTCCAAGCTGGTAGCCATTCCACGGACTAGTGGAAGAACATTGCTGTTGGTGCCAGGGGGGGTGTGGCCATTGAGTGCGCCGGAGGTGGGTCCCGGTATGGGGATGGGCAGAGAGGTCATCATCCAGCATACTGGAGTGGCAATGTTCCTGTTCCATGTCCCGGCCCACCCTCCTCCCCTACTGGTGCACACACGCAGCTGACCTGGAGGGGAGTTGCCATAAGACATGAGGTCACCCGTGCCATCACTGGCACCTCCACAAGCCACCACCAGGAACTGCCAAAGAGTGACATGGCAACAGCTCTCCACCCTGGGAGGACAGCATCCAAGAGATACTCTTGTACCCTCCCTGCCGGCCTCCGCTTCTGACATCCCAGGTTTGGAACGTGAACATGGGTTGCCAGCATGCCAGAGTGATCCCCCATCGCTGGGTGCCACAGACTCGTCCCATCTCTCTTTCTTAACTGCTACTATTATATTAAACTTTTGCTGCCCCCTTACAAGCCTTGCCAATAGAGGACCTGGTTTGTTCCCCATTCAGAAAAACTTTGTTTTACATACCAAAGAGAGGAACAGGCCCCTGGGTCAATAGTAAATTAATTGCTTCTCTAGTCATTCTCAGAGCTGTTTGAGCATGATCTGACATGTCATAATACACCTGTCTCTCTTATTCTTTAGCTTTGATTTCCAGCTCAGCAAGCCTCTCCCGTTTACATTTCCTCTTGGGCCATGTAAGAGATAATGACCCCTTGTAAAGGCCTTCCCTGCCTCTCAATATGTATCTTTGAGGGGGCCGTGACACAGTTACACTCATCATACAGGTGCCACTGCCCTTCAAAGTGCTCCCTGAACTACTCCTGTGCCAGTATGAATGTAGGAAAACACCACGTTTAGCCTGTGGTGGTGCCAAGCAGGCCATAGCTCACACAGTATCCAAGCATGGTCCAAAACAGCTCTAGGGCTTGTTTCTGTGCATACAACCTTCTGATACCATGCCCTAAGAATAAAAATACTGTATAGTCTGTCCATGACCAGGTTCTCTAGCTGTTTGAGTAAAACATTAACTCCTGGCACTTGGGTTAGCCTACTGTCAAACATCAGTTAAGTCTATCTCACTCAATCTCTGGCCACATTTTACTGTGTCTGGCTTGATTCTAGACCCAATCCTGTACCGTCCATCCCTGTTTCAAAGCAGCAGTTCAAATCACCCCCTATGGTCAAGTTCATAAGTTGCTCCTTCTGCCGCAGTGCTAGGACTTAGTTGAAAAACATTGGGTCATGCGCTACTGGGGCATAAATATAACCAAAAGTTACTCTTTCCCACCACACTATAGAAACATAGATTTTTTTTGGCAGAAAAGGATCTTTAGGCCCACCCAGTCTGCCCATTGTCCCTGCCTCTCATCACCACTGAACCTAGTTGATCATAAGTGTCATTCCCTCCCTCCCCCTGTTCCTCTATCTAATATGCCCTGTGCCTATCCCACGCATGCTTGAAGCTCCCCACAGTCTTTCCCCTACTACCTCTGTTCCAGTCTTTTCATGAAGATGTATTTCCACACATCTCTCCTAAACTTCCCACTCTTAACTTCACTGCACGCCCCTTTGTTCTAGTACCTTTCTTTCTCTGAAACAGACCCTCCACTTGCACCTTGTTCACTTCTGTTAGGTACTTATAGGTTCCAATCATGTCCCCTCTCATCTCCTCTCTTCCATGGCACTGGATCCCGCTCCAGGCACTTGGGTTAAATCCTAATACTGACACTGTAGTGCAGCATGAGGGGGTGCTGCACTCCTGAGGTGCCATCTTTCGGATGAGACATTAAACCAAGGTCCCATCTGCCTGTTCTGGTGTAGTTCAGGTGGATGTTAAAGACCTCATGGCACTTCTCAAAAAGAGTAGGGGAATTTTTTATTCAAACTTCAAGAATTTATAAGACATTACAGAATAACAGAAACTAAAGCAAAATAAGTATTTAAACCATACAATCCCTTCCATAAATATTAACACATGTTAAATTATAATATAAATCTGAAACCCTGATGGGGAAACAAAATACATATTATGTCATACAATGCATAAAATCCCCCAACCCCTAACAAGTAGAGGAATTTTTCATTATAACATAAAAAGAAACAACATATATATCAAATAGTGTTTCTTTACACCAAATCAAAAGTGCAGAACAATATTAATATGTATTACCTTATACAGAGAAGCAAAGTGTACTCTAAGACAGTATTTCTCCACCCAAAATTGTAAGAAACAATATGAAATGTATAATTTAAGTATTTACAACATACTTGGACAAAAAGGTTATTTATTCATAACCTCAAAATGTAAAAATAAATACTATTCCCCCTTTACAATGGTACCCAAATCACAAGTCCTGAAAGCAAATAAAATGCATAAAAGTAAATATGTATTACTGTCATGCACTTATGAGATGTAGGAAGAACACTAACTAACAAAACCAAAAGTGGTGGAACTAAAGAAGACACTCCCCTCCTTCTGCACACTATGAAAGTAGTAAAGGGGTGTTCTTTAACTGCAGAACCTGGAAAGGAAGCAAAATACGTAATAGAAATACCCACTGCAAGGCAAAACTATACCCCAATAAGGTCTATAAACTAAGGAAACATGTAACATTTCATATGGTTTAAATAAAACCTTTAACTGCAGGCTACATAGAAACAAAACTTAAATCAAACTACTATTTGTATGAAATTAAAGGAAAATAAAACCATAACATACCTAAATCATAGCATCATATCTGAACCCTCTTAAAAATTCCATCAAAATATAATATTCTGGCATGCTCAGTGTGAGAAAATGTTAAATCAGAGTTTTCATCAAAGAACATTCCCCCCATACCCCCTAAAAGCATGGGAGGGAAATGAATAAAATGTTCTATAATAACAAGACCTGCTCTAAAGGATAGAGCACGTTTGTTGTCAAAACCATAGAAAAAGTAAGTCCCCCACCCACTTATAATCCATACGTAGGTACCCATGCTTCATGTCCATAAACCCAGCCACCGTAATCCTCAGACTCTATAAAAGGGTCAAGGCCAAAGAAGGAAAGTTACCTGTGAATCCGGCAAGGCAACAAATGAATTCACCTACATCCAGGAAATGGACTCCCACCATGTCTGGAACACCTGGAAAGACACATGACATTGTTCTTGAGCTTCCAATTTATGCAAATTTGTGCCAATTAAATCAAAAAGCTGAACTTCAGATATATTTTGCTGTTGCAGGGACAAATGGCAACAAGTGATCCAAATATAATATTTAAAATGTGTCAGAAACAACCATAATGTGGTTTTAACATGTTTAGTCCATTGATGTGGGAGGACCCCTAGCAACAAAATGTTGGGGGTCATAAGAGAAAAGGGCAAACCTGGCCATTTAAAATGTAGGAACTTACAAAATCTCTGAATATGTAGGCACTCAAAAAATAAGTGTAAAATAGTCTCAACCTGTGTAGAACATGAATGTCAGGGGCAAACTCTCCATCACTAGGTTTATGTTTTTAATGACCTTTCACATTAAGTTTATAATGAAGAGATAGCCAGTGCACATCCCACATATGTATAGGGGTACGGGGAGATGTAATCATATGAGAGATCTGTTTAACCTCAAAAGGTAACTGATTTGAAAAATGTGGTTGTGTTATAAAAAATTCATCCATGACCCAGCAATAAAGAAGTTTCCTTGGTAGGGAGGAAACTTGATGTTTTGTAAGTGCCCATAATTTAATCTTGCTGGAGCAATGTCTATAAGAAAGTGGTAAATATGCTATTGCTCTTTGTTTTGGAATACAATCATCTGTCTGCCATTCCTGCAAAAAAACTCCCAATCTATTCAGAATCCAAGGGGCCCACATTTTAGAACCCTGTAGTAACAATGGGAATAAGTTATACGTTACAAACATAGAAAAGAAGAAGAGAATGAAACAGTAGGGGATGTTCCCCTGTGTCCTGGCCAGAATTTCTCCCATTCACTAAAACTACCACCCAGCTTAAAATATCTGGTTCAGTTTCAGTTGGCATCCATCTGTATCCCCCAAGGATGAGGCTGAAAATAGGCAAAAAAATTGTAAAGTCCTCCTTCCCGGTCAACAAAAACTAAATTAATTAAATAAATAAAATACATGTTGAATTCCTGCAGCCTTTCTTCATATGGCTTCTTGTGCAACCACCTCACCATTTTGGTTGCCCTCCTCTGTACTGCCGCCACCCTTTCAGTGCCATAGAAACAGAGACATTGTCGGCAGATAAGGACCGTCAGGCCCATCCAGTCTGCCTGAAAGCTCTAAACTAGTTTGTGGCCTCTGACTCTAACTGGTCAATGGTTTTTTCACCCCACCTTCCCACCTCTAAGGTACCCTAATGCCTGTCCCATGCATGTTTAAAACTCTCCACTGTGCTCACCCCCACTACCTCCTCCTGTGGCAGTTTATTCTATGTGTCCACCACGCTCTCCGTGAAGAAAAACTTCCTCACATTTCTCCTCAGTCTGCCACCTTCCAATTTCATATAATGTTCCCTTGTTCTTGTGGAGGCATGGCCAAGAATTCGACACAGTACTCCAGGTGGGGCCTCAGTGAGCAATACAATGACAGCATCACCTACCTCCTTCTGCTAAAAATCCCTCTCCCAATACACCCCAGCAGCCTTTAACCTTTTCCACTGCTTTGTCACGCTGAAGTCCAAAAAGTGGGAGAGCACTCGGAGATCGCTGCTAGCACTCAAAAATGCTGAAGGCACTATGGATAGCAAAAACTGCTTGTCCAAAAAAAGACTAAAAGTCAAAGCCAAATCATTTACTTTTACTGATAATTTATTCCTCCTCATAATATCCATCCATCCACTTCAATAGATCAAAAAGCAGTAACTTACCCTGCTGGGTTTCTCACAAAAGTACTAAAAGTGCTCATGCTCAGTTGAAAGAGTGCAAGGATTATACAAAATGCAGACTGTAATGATACCAGGAAATGTGATATTAAATGTGATCCTGTGTACCTACAATCTCCCTCTGGCAACCAGCACTAATCCTTACCCTAGTGCTTAGCCTCACTCAAAGGCTTTGTCAGGGGGTGTGGTTTAGCTCTAAGCGGAGTTCATTTGTACACAAGTGCTCCTCCTACCCATGATACTATAGTTCTTCATGTATGATCCTTGCGCTCTTTCAACTGAGTATGAGCACCTTCATTACTTTTGTGAGTAGCCCAGCAGGGCAAGCTTCTGCTTTTTGATCTATTGAAGTGGATGGATGGATGTTACAAGAAAAGAAAAAAGGGGATGTGAATGATATCCCCCAGTTTTGGAAGCAGTTTTTTGTAACCAATAATTTATGTTTATTTGTTGTGTACACTCATATTGCCTTGAGGGTGTTCCTTACTGGATAATAACTAAATGCAGGGATGGACGGGGGACCTGGGGAACATAACTGCTGGGAGATAAAAGTAGCTCTCAGATACCACAGTGACAGATCAAATAGCTAAAAATATTACTTACAATGTTAATGGTCTCATGCACCCCATAAAAAAGGAAGAAGATACTAACATACATACATCAAAAAAGTGCCGACTTCATGCTTCTTCAGGAGACACACCTATCAGCACTGGAACACCAAAAACTGATTAAATTCAGGTTTAGCCAGGTGCATTTTTTGTCCTACAAGGTGAGGAGGTGGTGGGGCATAGCGATACTGATACCTTAAAAAAACTATTTGAAACCACAGAGGTTGCGTCAGATAAGGAAGGGAAATACGTTATCCTTAAAGGGACCTACAATGGCCAGAAGATTACCCTGGTTTTGGTTTATGCTCCCCCACCTCCCAATTCAGCTTTTTTAAAACACTTTTGTCTTTAGTGGCAGAGAGGGCGGAGGGGATATTGATCTGTGGGGGGCGACTTCAACCTCGTGCTTGCCCTGCACCTCGATAGTACCTGAATAACCTCATGAAAGGTGCATCACATAGCTAAAAGAGTCAAGATCCTAATTAAAGAACTAGGCCTGATAGATACCTGGAGACTCCTGCAAGGCTCAAAAAGAGAGTACACCTTTTTTTCTCACAAGTACATCATATGTACTCGAGAACAGATCTCTTTCTGACACAAAAGAAACACAGCGCCATATGAGATGTACTTACGTAGGCCCCATAGGGATATCAGATCATGCACTCCTTTATCTAGAGGTTAATGTAGATGTCACAAGAAGATCTGCATTATGGAGGCTTAATGTATCTCTATTGCAAGATAAGACAGCCAGGAACCAAATATCGAACCTTATCCAACAGGCAGTCCAAGTGAATTCCGTACCAGATATCTCAGTAGGAATATTGTGGGATACTGTGAAGGCCATGGTAAAGGGGAAACTAACAGCCATAGTGACGGCCAGGAGAAAACAAAAGGATGGAAAAGCAAAAAATATTAAAATCCAAAATAATCTCGTCGGAAAAATTACAGCAGGCAAAGTTAGACAAGAAGATAGGAAAGAAGCTTCTTGCCTTGAAAAAATAATTAAATAGGATACTAGACTACAAGGTAGAATAGAACTTTATATACAAAGTGACTTCAACAACATTCAGCATGGGTTCAGACAAAACCAACTAAAGCTAAACACCTCCAAAACTGTTTCTATGGTTTTTGGCACTGCCCAGTAACTCAGCAAACCCTCCCCACTCCCTTCTCTGGGTGGTTCCCCACTTGACTCGGTCACTAAATACAAATACCTGAGTGCTTGGTTGGACCCACATTTAACTTTCTCAGCTCATGTTGATGCCACCACCTCTAAACTATGCCACAAATTAGGTATGCTTTACCGGAACAGGGATTCCATCCTACTACCCGCCAGGCATGAAATCTTATCTAAAATGATCCTGCCCATCTTTGATTATGCAGACATGGTCTACAGCTCTGCCCCTGCAACCTCCCTGTCTAGGCTGGATACCCCACTAAACTCTTTCTGCTGCTTCACCACAAACTCCCCCCTCCGTATCCACCACTGTGATCTTTACTCCCTTCTAGGTCTAACTCCCCTCTCTCACAGGCATTATATTTACTCCCTCACTCTCATATCTTAATTCTGGTTCAATCTGCTTCCCTCCTACCTTATGGATTGTCTGTCCTCAGTCTCTAATTCCCTCTATGAGCTAAGGCACAGAAATGAAAGGTCCTTCACCCTGCCTCGTCCTTCCTCCTCAGCGGGCAAAGCTGCTTTCTCCTACTGGCTTCCCTATATGTGGAACAAACTTTCCCCTTCCATCAGAAACTCCTCCTCTCACCTCACCTGCAGGCAACAACTTTGACTCATCCCCCCCCTTGCCACTGTCAGACTTGAGCCCCTCCTGCTACCTCTCCTGGCTGTCCAAACCAGTGTCCTCCCAACCACTTATTAATCAAGCAAAATGTGGAGCACTTACTCATGTTTTTCTCTATGCATACAGTACGTCTCATGAATTGTAATTGCTATTTACAACTGTATCTAATGTGTGTTTACTAAACTACATTGAATTGAAACTTACTTTGTTTATGTTTGCACTCCTCCACCCCAGGGCGCTCCTGGAATTGAGCCTTGGCTCAGTATGCCTTTCCTGGTCACCAAATGTTTATATAAAATAAATAAAACCTGAGGCAGTGATTCTATGAGGGAGGACCACATGCCCTTAAACTGTTGGCCAGTAGACTAAGACATCAGCAGGCTACAGCTTTTATCCCTAGATTAGTACACCCAGGTAGAAGATAGTATGTTGCCTGCACTGAGCAGGTAGTAGATGCCTTTAAAAATGACTATGAGGCACCATAAAACAAGAAACCGGGGCTAACCCCAGAGTGAATTGACCACTACTTAGCTCAAATATACTTGCCACAAGTGTCTGAAGAACAAAACACAATGCTGTCTGCTCCAATAACAGTCAGAGAAATAAATCCGGTAATAAAGGAGAGCAAATCTGGGAAATGCCCAGGGACCAATGGCTTGCCCTTGGAATTCTACAAGAAGTTTCCAGAGGAACCAACCCCCTTCTATGAGCAGCCTACCAAGACGCCATTGCCGGGGAAGGCAAAATACCCCCTCATGGAACTACACAGTAATACCGAAGCCAGGTAAAGAGCCCACACAATGCCCTTCTTACAGACTCACCTCGATTTTAAATGCAGATTATAAATTTCTAACTGCCGTCATAGCCAAAAGATTGGAGAAGATAATACCTAGCATAGTCAATATAGACTAGACAAGATTCATAACAGAATGACAGGCCACAGGCAATGTTCAAAGAACTATAAAAATATAATAGATCAAGTTAACTTCTATAAAATCTCCACTATCATCATGAATATGGATGCTAAGAAAGCATTTGATCATGTTGATTGGACCTACTTATACAAGGCCCTTGCCTGCTTCGGCTTTTCCCTCGCCTTCATAAATTTTGTACAAAACCTATAGCAAGCCCTGCAAGCCTACATCAGAGTTAACAGTTACCTCTCCTCCAACTTTAGGCTGGGCCGCGGGACTTGGCAGAGTCATTCCCTATCCCCCATCCTCTTTGCTCTGTACATGGAGCCCTTGGCACAGAAAATTAGGCAGAACCTAAACATCAAAGGTATCTCAATTGGCCCAACAGAACATAAAGTAGCACTCTATGCTGGCGATGTACTACTATACCTTAGAGACCCCAAAAACTCACTAGAGAAAGTGATGGCACAAGTAAAAGAATTATCGGTGCTTTCCAGCTACGTCCTTAATGAGTCAAGCAAAGAAATCTTCATGTTAAAATGTTCTCCCACTAGAGGACTGCAGAATAAATACCCGAAGAAATGAGGCCTACAGAAACTAAAAGTACTTAGGGGTCTACCTAAGATCCACTAATTCCATGCTTTATCAAGACAATTACACCCCCCTAAGACAGATGATAAAAGATGATCACAGAAGGTGGTCCCTTCTCCCCTTCCCCATATATTCTGGGATCCAAATCATAAAAATAAATGTACTCCTAAGATTTTTGTACCTATTCCGGTGTGCCCGCCCCCTTATGAAAGCAGTGGTTCGAGGATAAGCAAAGAAATATATATACAGATTCATATGGGCTACCCCACTCCATCCAAGGGTAAAAAGTCCCCTACTTTTTGCTAAGAAGGAGTGGGACGGCTGAGGGCTGCCACTTCTTGAACACTATTGGTCAACTGCCTAGAAGAAGATAGCAATACAGTAGGGAACCCAACACTATGAATCCCACTTGAAAACAATGGAATGTTTCATGGCAGATGACTTCCCTCTAGTAGTCACGCTTTTTGATGACTCCACCCAACACGTTAGGGCTAAAACACAATTACAGGCTTTGGAACTCACGTTGCAGGCATGGGACAGAGTAGCCAGATGGGTGAGAATAAGAAAACAGGCCTGGAAGTATAGATGATTAGCTAGGGATGCTAATTTCGCACTGAATAAAATGGATATTTGATTCAAACGACAAAGTAAAGCTGGTCTACAAACCCCAAGCCAGGGTCTCAGGGGAGACAACTTCAAGTCATTCAAAGAACTGAAAGCAGAATTTAATTGGCAAAATACAGACCGGTTCTGTTACTTTCAAGTAAAGGACTTTGTGATGCAAAACCTCAGATGACTTAGGGGGAGCAACGGGGAGAATCAGAAGGGGTCATCACTCTACATACAGCTATGAGCAACTTGAAACAAAGAGGGGCAGTATCGTTGCTATATCAATTTTTCATTCAAGACATGCAGCATATCACCACACCCATAGAAAATATGTGGGAAAGAAAACTTTCAATACAATTCACCCGGAAAGAGTGGAAGGAAATCTGGAAAAATTCATTTAAAACAACATCTGCACCAAGATGGCATGAATACTGGTGGAAAGTTAAAACCAGGTTTTTCACTGTCCCAGCCATCACAGTTAAATGGGGAAGTACCCTTACAGGGGAAATGTTGGTGAGGGTCTGGGGAAAGGGTGTGGGGAAAGGATAGGGACACACACACACAAATTTGCTGATCCTGTGAGAAACTAAAGCTCTTCTGGGACAACATTAAACAGAGGCTGAGCACTATTTTCGTAGTACCAAGTGAACTAACAGTAGCACACCTAAAATTGGGTCTCAAAGATACCCCTCACCATACAAGAGTAGGAGGATATGATAGAAGAAACTGTGGCATGGGAAAGAATAACGTTTGAAATCCAAGAGGAGTGACGCATACCTTAATCGATGGACCAGATGGAGCATGACAGAAGGTACTCAAGATGGCACTGGGGAAACAGGGACCCTACTGGAACAAACTGAAGAGGAAAAGGGTGACAGCGTGAAACCAGATCACACTTAAATGCTACCTAACCCGCCGGCCCGGTGGCGCTGAGGGTTGAGGCGCTGGACGCCACACCTCGTGCTACGCCGGTGACCCAGGTTTGGGAACTGACTCGGGTGGCCGGGGGTCGGCAGGGGAGAGGGAGGATCGAGCGTCCCAATGGATGCTCTCCTCCCTCAGGGGTGGGAGACCAAGAACGCATCTGCGTTCTGCATCCCTTCCATAGCCGGTGGAAGCACCGACATTAGGAGGGGATGGAGGCGGCTCCGTTCGCTGGAGCCGGGAAGGGGGGACGTTGATGGCGCATGAGAGGTCTGGCGGTCCAGCACGCCACCGCTCGGGACGTACGTCCTAGCGCTTGACGTCTCAGAGGGTAGGGGAAACCAGGGAGAAAACAGAAAACACCTCTTGGCAGCCCTGGATGAAAGCCACTCTGGTTCCATCCAGACCACCAAGAGGGACAGACCCCACTGTGCAGGAGGAGAGAGGAGGCACTCTAGGGGCAGATCCCATGGAGGTGGAATGAGGGAAGTGAGTGGACGGAAGGAGTGGGCTCCGAGAGCAGACAGGAGAGATAAAGAAATAAAGTAAAAAAAAAAAAAATGCTACCTAACCAAAGTGGTGATGGCCCCTATAGTCCACCTAGTCCGTCCAAATATAACAGACACTTAACCTTCCCTGACTGCAAAAGAGATGCAAGAAACACGAGTACAGATATAGCAATTATAACCCCAAAAGTTTGTATTTTGTCAGAATTGTATGTATTGCACAGTAGGTTTAGTAGCTTAATTTGACATCCCTAGTGACTTGGAAATGCAGTAATCTGTTCTGTGCTTACTCTTATAAAAAAAGAAACCCAGCTGCCACCCCTAGACCATTCCTCTACTTTCCTAAGATCTCTTTTCATTCTCTCCATCCCTTCCTGAGTGTCAGCCTTGTTGCAGATTTTTGTATCATTCGTAGGACACACCTTACTCTCAAGCTCCTCTGCAATGTCACTTATGAAGACATTAACGAGGACTGGTCTCAACACCAAACCCTGGGGCACCCCAGTAGTCACTCTACTATCGCCTCAGTGGCTATTATTTACCACCACCCTTTGCTTCCTATCCCTTAACCAGCTTGATATCACATATGCCAATTTCTCCCCAACTCCACTGCTGCTTAATTTCTTAACTAGCTTCCTGTGTGGCACAGTGTCTAAAGCCTTACTAAAGTCCAGATAGGCCATGTCCACTGCTCTCCCTTGATCCACTTTCCTGGTAACCCAGTGTAACCCTGGTGCCATTATATCAAGGGCTACTACCCCTGCCTTGATGGCCACTAACAAGGTTGAAGGGCCTGGGTTCCTATTTCAGCTGTAAACTGGCTCTTTCCCAAGATAATAAAATTGTGTAGTGCCTATAACCAGAGTATACCTTTAAGTGGGCTAGATTAAACCTGGTACAACCCCCTTGGGATGCAGCTGTACCCACCCACAATACCATAATGCCACCCCAAACATGATCCAATAAACATTTCCCCACATTTTATAATATTTGCAATTATTGGCTCTCTACTAATAATATGCTCATGAGACAGGATTATGCAAAACATCAAATAACAATTTAGTTATACGGGGAAGGGCTCGGAAAGGGTGCTTGGAGTAGAGGTCAAGCTATTTACAATAATTAAGGTGAGTTTGGTTTGGTTTGGATTGACATGACATCACAGAATTTAACATTTTACCTTTAGGCATCAATCACAGTGGCATCCACCAACCTCTGAGGCATTCAGATCCCTGATGCTTTCTACACTAGCTGCAACTAGAAAGGTGACACATTATCAACCCCACACTGCCATCAGCTCCCAGAATTGCACAGAACCCCACAATTCTACAATTGTAACCTGGGTACCCAGTACTAAACAGTTCTTGTGAGTCGCAGGCCTGATGTTCGGTGCAGCTGTTGTTGGCCGGCTAGTTGGGACCCTTAAAGGAAAATAATCAGATTAACAGTTATCTTTACTTTTGAAACAAATCCCAGCTGTAGTGATGGTAGACACTAATCCCCTTTTTGATTCAGAAGGTTCGGTTCCAGCTGTAGAACTTAACAACTGGTGAACTATTTACATGTCTCTTCAATAACAGGCATTGGCCCCTGAGTACTCTTGGTTAGATGCCCTCATAGGAAAGTCATTTTCAAGCTGTATGAAACAGAATCTAGGTGCTTTCAGCAGACTTACTCTGACTCTCAAGGTTAGGATGCAGAAAAAGCTAACAGCCAGCCCCCTGTACTGACTGCAGGATCTTAAAGCTTTCAGCTGGAAACTCACACCTTTACTTTTATTGGCAGTGCCCCTCTCTGGGCTGAAATCACTCACTGGATAGACCAGGCTGGGATTGGGGCCAACACATTTCAACCCCACGTCTGGGCTATACCCCCCAGGGAATATTTATTTATTTATTATTGGTATCAGAATTGCAAACCTTTGAGTCAGAGATTCATTTACAAAGGCTCCATGACATATTACATAAAACAATGCATACTGACTCATAACAAAATACAACAGGGTACAATATACACAAATATAAAAATCCTATACAGGGTAGTAGCTAAAGTCATCATTACATGTTGCACAGTGATAACAAGTACTTGTGGCACATAGTAATAAGACTTATAGAATTAAGGCTCTGAAACATTGTTGGGAGGGGCTCCAAGGAGGTGGTATTGGGTAGGAGAAGTGTCTGAGATATGGACACTTACAGCAGTGGGAGGCAAAGATAGGGCACCGGAGAGCTGCTTTGAAAGGTTCAATACTTTGTTCAGAGGTGACAGTAGCAGGGAGGGAGGGAGTTAAACCAGGATGGGGCTCTGTAGAGAAAGGACCTCTGGGCCAGGGAAATCCTGACTCTGGGCACATGGAGAAAGGACTTGGAGGAGCTATGGGTAGAAAAAGTTGGGGGAGATGGGTGGAGGATCACAGACATGCCGGGGGGGGGGTCAAGCCTGCTACTATTTTTTTTGGCGAAGAGGCAGGATTGGTAGTGCAGCCTGTCATCAAAGTTGAGCACATCTGCCAATGAGTATAGAGTGCAGGTGTGGGTGAGCCTACTGGTACCAGTGAGTAGCCTGCAGGCCTTGTTCAGCGACAATTTGATTTTGTTGAGGGCAGTGTTGTCTGCCGCCCCATAGATCAGGAGGCCATAGTCGACAAGGGATAGGACTGAGGAGGTTATGACCAGCCTCAGGGCTTCAGAGGGGGGAGGCAGTCTCTGTGGTGGTATACAGTAGCAGGCCAATACGTGAGTTGACAGCAGAGCAGAGAGTGTGGATATGGTTGTGGAAGGAGAGAGCAGGGTCAAAAGTTATGCCAAGGTATTTATATGTGTTGACTTGTTCCGGGGGGGGGGGGCGTTTACTGGACAGGACCTGAAGGGGGGAGTCTTTGTGCTTATTTTGGTTGTGGGAAAAAAGCATGATCTTTGTTTTTTCAGGTTAAGCACAAGTCTGTGGTCCATGAACCAGCTTTCAGCCTGGCTAAAAGAGTTTTGGAGGGTATTTTGGAGATGGTCTGGGTCCAGATGGGATGGGAAAAGGACTGCATCATCCGCATAGACGAGTACTTTTTCTGAACAGGTGTTGGGGAGTTCATTTAGATATAGACTAAAAAACAGTGTTCCCAGGATAGAGCCCTGCGGGACCCCTGAGCGGACCTGGTGGCTACTAGAGAGTGTGCTATTAATTTTCACGCACTGTGATCGGGATGTGAGGTAGTTGGTGAACCAGGCCAGGGCACTCTGCGAGAAGCCTAATTGCAAGACAGTGAATATGAGGAGGGGATGGCTGATGGTATCGAAGGCTTTCAACAGGTCAATGAAAACCACACCAGCAAGGTGCCCTTTGTTGAGAGTGGAGTGCATATAATTGGCAAATTCAAGGAGGGCAGTGGTGGTGCAATGCCCTCGGCGGAAGCCGTGCTGCTCCATGCAGAGGAGAATATGAGTGGTGAGGTAATCAGTTACCTGATCAGCTACTATCTTTTCTAAGGCTTTGGGGGAGTGGCCGAGGCAGAGGGAGCGATTGAGTAGGTTGGTAAGAGGGGAGAGTACCACCTCCAAGACTAGACATAGAAACTTGAGGTCCAGCAAATCATTACAATGGCTGGTACCACTTAGGGCTTTGAGTATGTAGGGCTTGGCATCATGTGGAGAGAGGGCATGAAAGTAAAAGGGGGTAGGGGAGGGGGGAACAGGGTGGGCAGGGACTGGGTCGAAGAAGCTAGTGGGGAGTACTGTGCTGAGGTCCAAAAAGGCAGCATTAAGGTTGTCAGCAATGCACTGTGGATCAGTGGAGATTGAGCCGTTGATGTTGAGTTGTGACAGGGTTGGGGATATGTTTTTTCTGTTGAGTTCCTTTATGTTGTCCCAGAACTTTCGGGCCGAGCCCCAGGAGGAGGCAAGGGTTGACCTGTAATAGTTTGCTTTAGCTTTGCGGATGGCCCAGGTGCATTTGTTTCATGCAGCACTGTAGGCCTGTCTGTCCACGGGTTTGCCAGACTCAATGGCTCTATGCCAAACGTTGTCCCTGTGTTGCATTTGGTTGATTAGGGAAGAGGTGATCCAGGGAGAGTCATGATTTTTAACATGCAATTTAGAAAGAGGAGCGAAGATGTCACAGGCCGAGTTGAATGAGTGGATAAAGTAATTGAGGGCAGAGTCAATGTCGGGGGCAAGAATAATAGGTGACCTGTCCCAGAGGGCAAGATGCTCTCTAAGTTGATCCAGTTTGCCAGGTCAAAGGCGTCACCGGAAGACAAATTTGGGTGTAGGTTTCTGCATCTTACAGGACCAGGAGAAAATTATTGGGGAATGGTCACTTAGGGCATTGGGCAGAACAGAGGTGTCAGTGATTTTATGGGGGTCTGTTTGAGAGGACAATAACCAGCAGGGTGGCGGTTCCATTAGCTGGGTTGGTCCGGGTGGGGTGGGTGACCAGTTGGATGAGATTGAGGGTTGCGATAGCACCTTTGGTCTGGGAGGCAGAACTGGTGAGCCAGTTAATATTAAGGTCACCCAGCGTAATTTGTTCCACCTTACGGTGAAGGTTAGAGAGATGCTCTAATAACAATTGAAAAGCAGGATTCTGGTGGCGTGGGGGGATATAGGTGGCAGTGATTATAAGAGGGGTTCTGGAGGTGCCTGGGGTTATTTTGAGGGAGATGGCCTGGGCACCGTATTCCAGCTGGGGGGGGCGTACCTTTGCAGAGAGTCACGGAGGTATATGGCACAGCACCCCCCCCCCCATGCTTCCCGACTCTCTCTTCCCTGAAGAGCGTGTATCCAGGTAGGACAACAAAGGAGTCTGGGGTGGACTTGGAGACCCAAGTTTCGACAAGTGCTAAGATATCCAGGTGGTGCTGGGCAATCCAGCCTTGGAGGTCAGAAAACGTCTTTAAAAGACTGTAGATGTTTATGGAGGCAATACGGAGCTCAGCTGCTGGAGGTGGGTGGGTGGATGGGACCAGCAGTGGTGGGCCTTGGGTTGGGGTGGATGTTTCCCGACAACAGGAGGAGAGAGATTACTCTACAAAGTGCCAAGTGTTGCCTGTGGCAGGTGGGGGGGGTGAACCATATGTGGACTTCACCTGGAGGGAGACCCGGGGATGGGAAGGGAGTGGAGAGAGGGGATGGCTAAAAAGAGGGGGGACAGGGAGAGTCTGGAGATGGAGTCGACGGGGAGGGTGCACCGGGGAGGTGCAGTGGTGGGGGAGTGTCAACAGTGGGGGTGCAGTAGCGATAAAAATTGGGGCAGGAGTGGAGGTGTAAGGTGGGGAATACTGGCTGAGATGCGGCACCAGTAGGGGCAGGCGGGGTGCATATGATTGGGAGGATTAGTGTGAGTGGTCCCAGGGGAGGCAAAGAAATGAGAGGCAATAGGGATGGCCATGGCAGGAGCACTGGAGCAGGGCTGTGGAGATACAATGGGGAAGGAGTTACTTCCAGCAGTGAGGGAGCCCAGTTGGTGCAGTGGCAGGACCATGGGCTATGGCACTGATGGTTCAGGGTTCAATACCCAGGTGGGGAGGCTTGTGCTGAGCAGGCAAAAAGGGGGGTGGCAGTGGAGGAGAGGCTCCAAAAAGAGTGGTGAAAAGCAGAGGAGAGGGGGGTACAGTAGCGACTCCTAGTGGTCACTGGGTTCAAGGAGCACAGGGTGTAGGATAAGGAAGCATTAGAGTAGACAGGGAGTGAAGAAAGGAGGTAGGCAATTCAGTGAAGGGAGCGAGAAGGGCACTGTACTACCATCTAGAGGTGACTATGTATAACCTGCAAAGGAAGATTTGGGGATTTAGAAAAAATCACAGCAGGAAGTCATGTGAATGGGGGTGGTCCTGAAATTAAGGGATGCCCCTGTGTGGGAGGGTAGCTGGGGTGGGCAGGGCAGTTGACATGAAGCGTCGACGGGCTAACACCCCAGCAAAAGATAGCTGGTCCCAGGAAAGAAGCCTATTACCTTTAAGGGCTCCCTCGGTCCAGCTCTGTCCCCAGAGCAAGTTACTGTCTGTGTGTGTTTGGGGATGGGATCCCATGGCCTAAAGTAGGGGAGTAACAAAGGAAATCACTATTAGTATGCATCAGGAAAAAGGGCTGGAGAGTATCAGGCTACAGAATGCCCAGTGCACATGCACGAGCTGGGAGACACCACACAGAATTGTGAATTATCATTGGGGCTTGTATGGAAGGCTAGAGGATGCCAGACCACGAGGTGGGCCTGCAGTAGCTTCAGCCAGGCTGAATCCAAGTACGTACTGGGTCAAAACCTTAGCAGTACATTCACAGAAAGCATAGTCAGATTGTAACTGCAATAAGCTGCACTAGATGGCCTAACCCCTATGCTGTAACAATCGCCTGCATCATAGTAGGATTAGCCAAAGAAAGTTACTGCAGTAAGCTGGAATAAATGCCCTAACCCCAACACTGAAGCAGTCACTAGTAATACAGTAGGAATAGACTAATAAGGCAGCGCTAAGACAAGCAGGTAACCTAGTATAAAATCAGTTACAAATCCAGTACATTTCAGGCTCTTAAAGCTCCGGTGGAAACAGCAGCAGTTCAAGCAGTGTGGAGAGAAAACAACCCAGCAAAAAACAATCAGTCAATGTGGGAGGACAGAAAATCACCCCTACAAAAGATAGCTGGTCCCAGGAAAGAAGCCTATTACCTTTAAGTGTTCCCGCGGTCCAGCTCTGTCCCCAGAGTGAGTTACTGTCTGCGTGTGTGTTTGGGGATGGGGTCCCACAGCCTTTAAGGGCTCCTGTGGTCCAGCTCTGTCCCCAGAGCGAGTTACTGTCTGTGTGAATAAGCATATGGCAGTGCCCGAGGTGGCACACTACCAGGCTGTGTCCCAAGCTGAACCAGAGCTGGATAGATTGCATTCAGCACATTTATTATTCAGCACATTTACACATTTAGTTCACAGTCACTACAACCATGGGCCAGCGTCACCACCATGGTCCTTGTAGCTCTCAGATACAGACTTTCATCGCACTGGGTGTTTTCCTCCCTAAGGCTAGGGTGACATGATTGCTTACAGTTCATCTTAGACAAATCCCACTGCTTTATCACATTTGAACCAGACAGAGCTTGAAGCAAGGCTCACTACCACTTGAGACAACACTGAGCTAGACGAAGCTGGAGGCAAGGCTCACTACCACTTGAGACAACACTGAGCTAGACAAAGCTTGAGGCAAGGCTCACTACCACTTGAGACAACACTGAGCTAGACGAAGCTTGAGGCAAGGCTCACTACCACTTGAGACAACACTGAGCTAGACGAAGCTGGAGGCATGGCTCACTACCACTTGAGACAACACTGAGCTAGACAGAGCTTGAGGCAAGGCTCACTACCACTTGAGACAACACTGAGCTAGACGAAGCTGGAGGCATGGCTCACTACCACTTGAGACAACACTGAGCTAGACAAAGCTTGAGGCAAGGCTCACCACCACTTGAGACAACACTGAGCTAGACAAAGCTTGAGGCAAGGCTCACTACCACTTGAGACAACACTGAGCTAGACGAAGCTGAAGGCATGGCTTTCTACCCTTTTGCAGGCTTTACTTGGTTGCAAAGCTGAAACTGTAACACTTTACTCCTGAGGTACTTTATGTTTTGGCAAAACTGACCTCTGTAGCTCTCTCAGACTCACAACAACAGCTCCACTGGCTCTCTTGCCACGCTCTGCCTTGGAAGCCGCCCACCTTCCCCAAATGAAAAAAGCACAGGTATGCTCCCCGGCTACAGTAGGGCTTCCATGGCTTGACAGCCGTGTTTCCCATTGGATGATTTGCGCTGCAGCAGGCTGCCTATTGGCTGCTGGAGCGTTTCAATTTTTTCTTTGAAACTGGCGTCTGCTTGCTGTGGCGTCCTTCTCTGACTGACTCTCCTAATAATTATTTGTTGGTTAAATGCTTGCATTTCTACAGTAATTTATTGTAAATTACCGGGGTTTCAGACTTGAGCTTACTGTTAATTTATTTTGAACTAACTGTGCCATCTGAGTGGGAATATCACTGTTCTTAAAATCATTTTATAGCCTATCTCCTGTGTTTATAGCTGTTTAGCCTGGATATTATACTGTTTCTAACTGTTCAGCCTGCATAATTTGTTCTTCCTTTGCTCTAAACCTCTAACTCTCCCTCACTTCTCCTGTTCGGCCTGCACAATCTTTTTTATGTCTGCCCTGATCTAAACTGTTAACTCTCCCTCACTCCTCTATTTAACCTGCTCAATTCACTTGTTCTGCCTTATGCTCTTGACTCTCCCTGCCCCCAGATCTCGCCTGTCCTCTGTCCCCATTTCTTCCTTCTACTGCCTTGGCTACCTGGTCCTTTTGTCTAGCTAATTTTAGCAACTGGCGCCAGGAGTTTAGCCACCCCCACCCCTCTTTCTGCACATCCTTTCTTGCCCCGTTTAGCACCTCTTCTAAGACCAATTTAACTTCTCCCTTGCCATTCTTGTGGGCCCGCCCTGTTTTTCAGCACACTGTCCCCCCAGCCTATAATCTCTTCTCCCCTTCCCTTCAGCTCCCAGCCTGAGCAGGCTCAACAGCAGCAGGGGCAGCCCTGGACCTCCAACTGGCTGGCCACAACCCTCTCTGGACCCACTGGTCCTCTGCTCTGCTACTCAGGCCAAAGATTCCACCTGAAGCCGTACCCTGAGCATAGCTCCACCGGCTCTCTTGCCGTGCTCCACCTTGGAAGCCGCCCACCACCCCAAATGAAGAAAGCACATGTACACTCCCCAGCTACAGTGGGGTTTCCACAACTTGAAAGCCGTGTTTCCCATTGGACAATTTGTGCTGCAGCAGGCCACCTATTGGCTGCTGGAGCGTTTCATTTTTTTTTTTTAATTGGTGCCCGCTTGCTGCAGCGTCCCTCTCAACTGACTCTCCTAATAATGGGCCCACCACGCTCCCTTTCTTGATGTCTATTAAATGCTCTAAGTATTTCCTCCTTGCCGCTTATTGGTCGGTCCTCTTAGGCTCTCCTAGCACTCTCTCCCATTAAAGGGCTACTCTGCCTTGGAATACTGTCTAGTGCAATCCACTATAATGCCTCCACCTTGTACACTGCTCATGAGGGGTGTTCTTATTCTTACCCTCCTGAGCCTACATAACCACTTGTGCATCACTCTGCAACCTGGCTCTGCTCCATCCCTCCCAGGGACATCTCTTAATGCACACTCCTCAGCAACGATATTCTATAGTGTCATATTACCCACTCCCTTTAGGGAGCTGAAAACAGCTAGTCCACTGGATTATCTCGCACGTTATCCAAGGTGCTTGCACCCAATGGCCCTCTATTTTAGGACTCTCAACTTAAAGGAAGGATACTCATACTACCATAGTCAGGACAGGCAACAGACACTCAGCTACAAACTACTAAAGGAATATCTCTGACACATAGCCCTCCTGCTCTTGCTACTTTCTGGGAATATTCACCCCAACCCAGGCCTCAAACACCCTCGACAGTGATGCAAGGTAATGTTGGTCAACTTATAATTGGCTCACTTAATATTTGTAGTCTCCTCCTGAAATGGACAACTTGTATGCTTGGACACAGCAATATAACCCAGACATATTGTCAGTAGTAGAGACCTGGCTCTTCCCAATATTGAGGATGCCTCAATCTCGATCCTGGGATACACCATGTTCAGGGCTGATCGCCTTACCAAAGAGGTGGTGGTTGTGTAATCTACCTCAGGGATTGCTTACAGGCTCACATCCTACCCTTACCTGACACTGGGACCAGCATGCAAGTCCCAGCCATAAAAATACTTCTAGGAAAGCATATCAAAACCCTCACTGTCCTCTCTCTGTGTATATCCCACCTGGCCAGAATACCCTGGGCTTGATTCATTACTGAAGTGTCTCAACACTCTTAACCTTAACACTGAAACTCTGCTGTTCAGTGATTTCAATGCTAATTGGCTCGCCCCTGCAGCAACTCCATACAGGGATGCAGTGACAGCGGTGCAACTCTCCCAACTTGTCTCTCACCCACTAGGGTAAACTACAAGACTGGCATATCAGCATTACTGGACTGGATTCTATCAAACTGTCTGGAACATATCTCCACACCACTGTCCTCCCAGATGCCTATAGTGATCACTCGCTGATCTATTTCGCTGGTCCTGTACCTACTCCAAACCCCTACTAGAACTGTCACAAATAGAGTCCTTAAACAAGGTTACCTTGACCAACTCAGAGCAGAGCTGTGTCAACACGACTGGTCCCCCAAGTTTACTCTTCCACTACTGTTGATGCAGCTCTAGAGTGTTTTATCCAGTTATTCAGTGCGGTCTGTGATAAACACGCCCCAATAAAAACAGAAAATAAAAGGCCGCAGCACCTTGGTTCTCACCAGAGTTTCTTGAGCTTGAAAGCAAGAGATCGCCTATGGTATAGCGCCGGGAGACAGTCAAACAGGCCGATATTCAAATCTACAAACAGACTTGAAACAACTGCACTAGGGCAAAATGTGCGGCAAAACCCAATACTACAAGGATGAGCTCACCCAGTCTTGAGTGACAGTAGAAAATTCTGGGCTAACCCCTAGGAAGTCACAGGGAAAGATAGTAAGTCAGCCCCTATGATGCTCAACATTGATGGCCTACCTACAACTGACCCTGTAACAATTGCAAACTCATTCAACAAAGCATTTACAGAGCTCACTGGAGTGCTACCCCTGGACTTCTTCCACCCTACTAACTCCTCTGTCAATGTGCATACAAAAGACCAGCCACCTTCTAACCCTCCGTTTTGTTTCAGAACCGCCTCTTAAAATGAAGCTAGGAAATACCTTCTAAAGGTCCTGGGAAAATCTCGATACAGTGGTGATTCCCTTGACCTTAAATTTGTAGTTCTATCCTTGGAAGACATTCTGGAGCCTGAAACTCACATTATCAATGCCTCACTAAGATTCTCACAGTTCCCACAGCTATGGAAAGCAACATTAGTGACTCCAGTCTTCAAGAGTGGCGATTGTTCCACGCTAGGAAAATATAGACCCATTTTGATTCTCCTGCCCTTATCAAAGACTCTTGAGAGGATTGTCGTGGGATTAGTTAGTTGAATATCTGGAAAAATATAACATTCAGTGTCTGGAACAATTTGGTTTCCACAAAGGTCATAGCACCACTACTGCTCTGCTTAAGTTTACAGGCTATATTCACAACTCACTTGAGCACGGCGAACTGGTTGATGCAACATTTATTGACCTATCGAAAGTGTTTGACACGGTTAATCACGACTTCTAGCTGAGCAACTAGTTGCTACTGGTCTTTCGATGACACAGTCAGATAGTTCAAGTCCTCCTCCTCTTGAACCAGTCCCAGCAAGTTAGGATTGACAATATCTTATCTGACAGCAGACCCATTCAGTCTGGTGTTCCCCAGGAGCTCCATATTGGGTCCCTTAATGTTTAACATATTTCTAAATCAGATTCCAAGTGCCTGTTGCAGCAAAATTCTGCTCTATGCAGATGATGTAGTCTTATTTTCTGATAACACTAACCCTACTACCTGGAGCACACATTACAGGATAACTTCACTGCAGTGGAAAGATGGTTCAAGGATCATAAACTTGTCATGAATTATAAAAAAAAACTAAGGTTATGATGTTCTCCAGTCCACAGAACAGGCACCAATCACACCTCTCACCATTACGAATGTCAATGGTGCATCACTGGACCAGGTACAACAATTTAAATACCTGGGGGTCACAGTTGACAGCTCCATGTCTTTTGTCTACCATATTGACAATATTTTAAAGGAACTCAACATACATATTGGCCTTCTATACAGGCATAAGCATAATCTTACCCCGGGCTCTAACCTGGCCATCCGCAGCTCAGTGGTCTCCACTGTTGAGTATGGAACTGTAATCTATGGGTCTGCAACAGTCACAGCCCTCAATCGCATCAGTCACCTTAAATAAGGCATGCCATCTCTCCACCAGTTCCAAATGGCACAAGCACACTTGTGACCTCTGCATCCATGCCAGCTGGCTCCAATTCGAGGGCAGGCTTAAGTTCCAGATCTGCCTGCTGGCCAAAAAAGTAAGTCTAGGTACGCCTCCCGCTGGTGTCCAGATGCTCCTCACCCCCATGAAAGTAGCTGCCCCACAAGAAGCTCCAGGAGTACGGTCTTTAAGGTTCCCAGATGTCGCACCTCACTAGGACAAAGAGCTTTTGTTTAACGACCTGCCTCCTAGCATTTCTACTAAATCAACATTAGGCCCCTTTAAACATGAGCCAAGAACTCATCTGGTTGCTAATGCTTGTTGTGACTGTTTCCAATAGGGACTTCGGCCCCTCTGACTGTTGCCCAACCTCAGCACCATCTGGCTGCCTTCTTTACCTCCCTACTTCTCCTCTCCCTTCCTTAACTGTCCAACTTTTTCTCCTTCCTTCCCTCCAACCCTCCCTTCCTCCCTTCATCCTCTCTCCACCACACTCCATCTGCTCCTATCCCACTACCCCCAAACTCGGACATGTTACTTTGTACTGGTCTTGCTCCATCCCAACGCCTTGCACCTCTAGGTAACCTGTACCCATCACTCAGTATTGGTACTGCCCCACCTCTATGCCTGGCACCCCTAGGTAATCTATACCTCCTATGACAAGGCCCACAATTTGGGCCTATTCCTGTTGTGTACTCTCTTTGTAGTTTGTCCTCTCTTTGTTGCCCCCCCCTCAGCCTGTGCCAACCCCTCCCTTTGTCACTCTCTCATCATGCCTATCTATTGTTGTCAACCTTTTTCTCAGGGCTTAACCGTAATTTGTTGTTTTGATTCTTGCTGTATGACTTTGACATGGAACCTATGTAATGAGATTGTTCTCAAAGGTTTAATCTGAGATCTTAATAAACAAATACATTTTAGTCCCTTGTGGCATTGCTGGTGTTAGCAGCTCCAACTGGACAATTACTGGACCTTACAGGCAATGTCGGAAAGAGCCACGCGCTCTAGGTACTCCTCTTTCAGTCCTGTAGACATTCTCACAACAGTCACATTAACACTTTTAAATCTGACCCTTCTCTGGTCGCTTAGCAAATGTCCACCCTTTTCAAGCGCCTTGGTTAAACACAGGGTGCAGACAGACAGTCACATCAGTAGATTCTGGGCTTCGCAGCCCCTTAAAGATTTCTCAAATTTGCACTTGTAAGTAGAGGTTTACTCACTCAGATTAATTGCAGAATGGCTTTCTTTTCTCTGAGATTTCAGGCTTCATCAGCACTCTCACTGCTGAGGCAGAATGTGCATGCAGCTCTCTCACAGCTGAAGGTTCAGGTTCACCCATGTTTTCTCAAAATGTGGAAAGGTGCTTGCCAGCTATGGAGGACAATTTTTGGCAACCTCCAGGCTAGCAAACTTCTGTTGTCTGCAGTCACTTGTCTTTCTCACTCAGACAAAGGCCCCCTCCCAGTAGAGGGCTTGCACTGGATTGCTAGGCCCATACTGGAGCAAGCCTGAGCCCCCCACCCCTGTGGGGGCTCCTGCTCGAACACTGCTCAGCCTAGTAAACAGTCTTTTATGGAGTCCTTCTGAGGCTCCTGATTGGCTTAATCCACTTGTTACTCCCACAATAATTGTCTGAAAGCATCTGTCAGTCCACAAAATGAATATTCATTAGCCTCACTCGATGCACAATAGGCTTCCTGTTTTGGCACCTGAAACAGGTCCCTGCAATTTCCTCATAAGCACTAGGCAAAGTCACACGAGTCTCTGGCATCTTCCCAGCACTCCTTGCCTGAAATCCTGGCTTTTCGATTGGCCGTTGCTGCACAAGTATGGCTGCTGAACACACAGTCCCTTTCAGTTTTAACACAGTCCCAAATATAACATCCTGGTGCAGCCAGGCTAAAATACTTTATTTAGTTGCTTGACCCATAGTCCTGTAGCCACAGCTGTGCCCTTTTAAAGGCTGCCCAGATTAGACCTTTTGCTTCAGTCCACAACCTGTCGCTGCTGCCGAAATTTAGTGCCCCTATGCAGCAGACAGACATTTATCCGAGTCCCATTGCTTAAGTCTAGAGCAGCCAGCAAATATTTTATTTATATCCCCTCTGTTTAGCAGCCCCTTTAATGTCCTTTCAGCAGCTGCCTTTACTATACTATTATTTACATTTGTTTACAGATGGCAGCAGCCGGAACTTGTAGCCCCTAAGAAGCAGTCTGCAGCTCATCAATATTTATGAGCTTTTGCTTTTTTTTTGAATACTCTATTTATTAAGAATTTTCTTTTACAAACAGTACTGTACATGTATGACATACAACAACAGACAGCTACAAAATCAGACAGACTAACATCTCAAGTAGACTAATAATACATAACACATATCAACACATAGATGCAATCGAGTGTGCATTTCAATCTATACCATCAGGCATATTCAAGTATTCACAGTTAGACACATAATATCCAGGAGATCCATTTCATTCTGTGCAAGATAATAGTACCATAAACATCTAATAGACAGTAAGTGATCAGCTAACAAGAGGAGCCCTTCCCCTTGGGCTGGCATTTATTCTGGAGTTTATACATTCAGCCCTGTGCGGAGCATTAGATTTTCAGATATGCTCAAGGACGCCAGAAAGGGAGCCCAGTCCCTCAAAAATGCATCCTCCCTGTCCCTTACCAACAATGCAAGCCTTTCCAATGCTAAAGAGCGGATGGCCATTCTCCGCCACTCAGTCACCGTAGGCCCATTCCCAGTGACCCAAGTGTTCTGAATACAGTGCCTGGTCAATACTAACAGAACTCTTGTCCATCTAGGCAGTGGCAGCCACTCCTCCTCCCCTTCCACTACCTCCACCACAAATAGACAAATCAGGGGGTCCCGAGACAGCCGCCCTCCTAACACCTTATTCACCTCTTGTACTACCTCCCCTCAAAACTTAACCAAGACCGGGCATGACCAAAAACAATGAAAGAAGGTACCCAACCCCCTGATACATCTACGGCACAGCGGTGATACTGCAGGATGTGCCCTATGAACCGCCACTGGGGGTCAGTATATTCTATGCAGAAATTTATAGAAGGTTTCCTTAAACTTATTACACACCATGAT
Organism: Neoceratodus forsteri; assembly: GCA_016271365.2. Lineage (NCBI taxonomy): Eukaryota > Metazoa > Chordata > Ceratodontiformes > Ceratodontidae > Neoceratodus > Neoceratodus forsteri. The sequence continues at coordinate 1,475,075,761 of CM057453.1, read as the reverse complement.
CCCCTCCGGCATCCCCAGGACTAACTTCCAATTCTTTTCCGATATTTGTTGTTCTAAATCCCTCTCCCAAAGAGCCTTTGTAGCACCCATTAGATCCAGCATATTTTGCTTATCCTGTTTAGCCACTTTCCCTATAAATCCTTTCGGATCTTTCTTAGCCTGATATACCATCTGCTCTATCCTATTTGGGTGCAGCCCTCCCCTATCTCCCATTCCCATCTTCCCCACAAATGCTTTCACTTGCAGGTATCGAAATAATTGGGATGTCCCTAACCTCATATCTCGCCTAATCCTGTCAAACTCACTTAGTTCCCCTCTCTCCAACAAAACACCCACATAGGCTACTCCTCCCCTTTCCTATTCTAGGAACCCCCTATCCTCCATCCCAGGCACAAAGAAGGGGTTCTTCACGATCAGGAGTAGCACAGTCTCCCTCTGAGCCAAGCCTTTCTGCCGCCATAGGTGGTCCCAAGCCTCCAATGTCTCCCTAACTAATGGGTTACCACTCCCCAGCTCTCTATATGCCCGAAGTCCCTTACTATGAAGGTAGGCTATAAGTCTCCCTGGGGTCCCACCTTGTTCCAGCTCTACCCAGCTGACCACCCCGGCCTATGAACCCAGTCAGCTATCCCCCTAAGCTGCACCGCCTGTAGTAAGTGCCCAAATCCAGGAAATTAAGCCCTCCCTTAGTCCTATCCACCTTGAGCCTTTTCAGGCTAATTCTGGGCTTCTTGCCCTGCCAAATAAAATCCGAAAACCCCTCTCTAACCGTTTCACATCCCCCATTGTTAGCCTCACCTGCAACATTTGCATGGGATATAGGATGCGGGCATAATATTTATTTTATTAGATTGATCCTCACAATCCAAGACACAGGGAGCTGCATCCATCACTTAAGATCTGCCAGGACCGATTTAATCAGGGCTGATAATTTAACTTATATAACTCTTCCCATCTCCGCCCTATCCGGACCCTAAATATTTAAAATCTGCCTGGAACACCTTAAATCCCATTCACTATGCCTCTTGGCCCCATCTAGGAATCCCATGACTTCAGATTTCCTGGCATTAATCTTATACCCGACGAAACCTGCAAACCTCTCAATAATATTCATCAAATACCCCATGGAACTATGCAGGTCTCCCAGGAACAGCAGCATGTCGTCTGCCTATAGCACCACCTTATGCTCTCTCCCCTCCATATCCCTTACACCCACCACACCCTTATGCTGGCATATCACTGATGCTAAAGGTTCGATCGCCAAAGGGAATAACAGGGGGGATAACGGGCACCCCTGTCTTGTACCCCTTCCCAGCCCGAATTTCCCGGAAAGACACCCATTTACCATAACACGCGCACTCGGCCTGAGATACACAGCCCTGACCCAACCTATGAACGAGTCCCCCAGACCAAACCGGGCCATCAGTTCAAAAAGGTACTTCCATTCCACCCTATCAAATGCTTTTTCAGCCTCCAAGGAGATCACCCCCATCTTTCCTCGGGTCTGGCCTGCCCGCCATATGACGTTTAGCAATCTTCGCACATTATGATAGGACTGACACCCTTAATGAACCCGGTCTGGTCTGGGTGAATCACCTCCAGTAGTATATTCTCCGATCTGGTAGCTAGGACCTTGGCCAAGATTTTTATATCTACATTGAGCAGGGAAATAGGTCGGTAAGCTGTGCAATCTAGCTCATCCTGTCCCCCCTTGTGTATTAAGCACATAGCTTTTGCTTTTTTAATATTCATGAGCCCCGATCTTGAGTGCTTCATGGTGCTCTTTATTTACATAAAAGGGAGGCTCCCCAGGGCTCCACAGTGGTCACTGGTCCCCAGTCAGCCCCAGGTGAGGCCAGGACTACCAGGAATCCATTCTTTGATCGCAATCCCAGTCGGCACGACAAATGCACCATCGCTGCCATATGCAGCAAACCCCAGCTTCTCTGGCACCTGCACCAGGTCTCCGATCCCTCCCTGCAATCATTTTTGTCATTGGGACTGGGATCACACAAGAGGAGGCCACAGATGCTCCAGCTTGTGGCAGGGAACTCGGGGCACCTTGGGAGCGCAGGAGTTATCCACCGGGCCGTGAAGTGGTGGGAGGGAGAAGGCGGCAGCTCCACAAAGCTTTGATTGCCCAAACAAGGGCAAAACAAAGGCACAGGGCTCTCAGGGACACTTTGGGGACCTGGGATATTGTGGTGAAAGCAGGGGAACATTCGGGGAACTCGCAGGCAGAGAGGAGGAGCTCCAAAGACAGGAGCAAACCAGAAGGACTGGGCAATAAGGTAAGCCCCCAATCCGGGGGGGGTTACACTAGTCAAAGAAATCTATGAGATTAGTCTGATGTGACCTCCTTCCTGTGAAACCATACTGCCAGTGGTCCTGCAGCCTTTTGCCTCCAGGTGTTCCATGAGCTCTCTCAATAGTGTCTCCATTAACATCCCCATCAGTGATGTGAGACTAACTGGCTTTTAGTGCTAGTATCCTCCTACTGTCAGCTTTTTGTGCAGAGGGACCACACGCCTCCTGTAGTCCTCTGAAACTTCCTCCATCTTCACTGAGGTGCTAAAAGCACTGCCAGAGGTGCAGCCAGCACTGTGCTTAGTTCCTTTAGGACCCTGAGATGAATCCCTTCGTGTCCCATTGCCTTAATCTCCTTATAGCTTTCAATCCCTTCCAGACCTTCTCCAATGAGAAAAGACTTGTGTCCACTTCCCTCTGTCACTTTTGCTTACTGCAGCATGCTGGTCTGTCCCCCCACCCCAACTGTGAAGACTGAGCAGAAGTAATCATTTTCTCACTGTATTGTTCTCTTTTTCTATGTAATCCTGGGTCGCCTGAAAAAGGGACCTCCAGGGCTCAGTGGGTTTACCCAGTCACCAAAATTTAATAAATAAATAAATAAATTGTATTTCCACTCTCTCTTGATCTTCCTCTGTGCAGTCCTCCCTTGCCCTCCCGATTCTCACTGTCCCTCCCCTTCTCTTCCTCTTCACCCCACATACCTGTAGAAGGTCTTCTCCCTTTATTGACCTCCTTAGCTCTCCTCTCCTCTCCTCTGTTAGAGCTCTAGCTGCCTTCACCCTTCCTCCTGCCTCCCTTTGTTTGGCCAGATATAATTACTTCCCTGTCTTCATCCTTCTGGGTCTCCTTGTACTGTCTAAATGCTGTTTTCTTCTCCTTCACTGCCTTTGCCACCTCCTTGGAGAACTATAGCATCCTCCTCCTTCTCTTTCCCCTCGCTCACTTCCTATAAACAGCATGCTGTTGCCTGGGCTACACCCTGTTTAATTTTTGTCCACTGAGACTTCACTCCCCTCTGCCTTCCCCCTTCATGGCATTCTCTGAGGCAGTTTCCCATTTCTTTACAATCTGCCCTCCTGAAGTCCATGACCCTCATCTTGGTGAGTTTTTTTTCCTGTCCCATTCATATGCCAAGTCACATAGAACGGTGATTACTTGTACCCAGGGTACCCAGTGTGACGTCAGCAATGCTGTCTCTGTTTGTAAGTATCATGTCCAGCACGCCCATTCTTCCAAACGTAGATACATAGAAATTGACAGCAGATAAGAACTGCTAGGCCCACCCAGTCTGACCATTTTCCCTACCTGCTGCAAAACCACAGACCCTACTTGATCTCCAGCTTTGTAATCTTTCCTATCACTAGGGTTCTCCTATGCCTATCCATGCATTTGAACTCCCCTACCAAGTTAGCCCCACCATCTCTTCTGGGAGCGTTTCCAGGCATCTACCACCCTATCCGTGAAGAAATACTTCCTCACATTACCCATTAATCTACCCCTTCCAGCCTCATGTCATGACCCCTTGTTCTAGAACATCTCCTTTTTCTGAAAGATGCTACCCTTCTGTACCTTATTTATGCCATTGAAATATCTGAAGGTCTCTATCATATCCTTCCTTTCTCTAATCTCCTCCAGGGTATACATATTGAGGTCCTCCAATCTTTCCTCATATAACTTTTGGTGCTGGCCCTGCACCATTTTTGTTGCCCTTCTCTGAACTTCCTCTACCCTGTCTATGTCCTTACAGAGATGAGGCCTCCAAAACTGGACAGAGTACTCCAGATGGGGTCTCACTAATGATTTGTACAGTGGCATCACCACCTCCTTTCTTCTGCTGGTGGCTTCTCTAGTAGGTTCCAAAACCAGCTGCCTGAGAAATTCCCCTTGTATGGAATCAAGGATGTCCCTAACTCTTGATGTAGCTGCAGCGAGAATGCCCAATATACATCTAGCCGATTAAAGTCCCCCATTATCAAAACGTCCTCCTTGCTGGCCATTTTGCTAATAGATTCCCCCGGGGCTCTGTCTAAATCCTCCCTGTATTGAAGGCTTATACACCACCCCAGGCAGATAATGGCCCTGACCCCGTCTTCAGGTTGACCCATAGCACCTCCAGCCCTGCACTGTCCTTCTGTTGCCCCCATATCTAAATGGCCCTTATACTCTCCTTCACATATAAAACAGCCCCTCTGCCTTTCCTTTCTGACCTGTCCTTCAGGAACAGGCTGTAGACTAGGATGGTCACTTTCCAGCTATAGTTGTCCATGCTCCATGATTCCATTTGGCCACCAGATCCAGGTCTGCCTCTACAATGATTGCCTCAAGGACAGGAATTTCATTTTCAGTCTACTTACATTGACAAACTTGACTCTTCATTCTCTTTGTCTCTCTCTCCCTCTAAGCTGCCTCCCTTCCTGCTTCCACCTTGCCCTTCTGTTACCCCATTCCTGCCATCTCTGTTACATTGTCTTCCTGCCTTCCCTCCTTCTCCTCTCTTGCAACTGAAGTTCTTCCTTCAGACTTGCCTGCCCTGCTCTTCCTTTATTTCCATCAGCCTCCAAGGAATTTATTTTGCAGGTTAACCTTCCCTGTTACACTAGTCTCTGGGGGTCAATCTCGCCTTCCTCAGCCTTTCTGCCTCCCCCTTGACTAGTTTAAATGCTCTTCAAGTAGCATTTAAACCTTACACACAGGGCTGCCACTCCCCTCCTGGATAGATGGAGCCATTTCCCTTATACAGGCCTTTATTCCTCCATGCGTGACCTCAGTCCTCGATGTTGCCATAGCCCTCCGCTCTGCACCTTGCTTTCAACCACTCATTGAAGTACCTTGACTACAGGGTATAGGGTTTATGAGGTGGGGTAATAAGAAGGCTATGCTGAAACTTTGGTGTAAAAATACAGTAAAATGCCCAGGTTATGACTGAATGTTACACTATTTCAGTGTTCACTCATAACTTTGCTGATTTTCAGTATTTTGACTCCAAACTTTCAACGTAACTATTTTTCCACACCACCTCCTAAACGTGTCAGATGCATTGTTTAAATCGTGGATGAGACATGTTTCACTTCTTGGTGGAAATTAAATTTCAGGCAATATAAGATAAATGTTATATGCCATGTTTATAGAGGAGTCATAAAACAACTATCTTGAAAATTTGGGGTCAAAATGTTAATAAATTATATATAGTTGTTAAGAAATTTTGTTTGTAGTATCAGACTTTTTACCCCAGTGGGTATGCTTTGTGATCCTGTGCTGGAGAGCTTAGCTTGGAGGGCTAGCTCAGTGACCCAGCTGGATGGGGTGAGGGTGGGTGGATGGCACTGTTATGTGACACCCCCGTAGCCAGGGAATAAAGCTGCAGGGTTCTCCACACAGGCCTGGCTATCATATAATGAAGACAACTGGGCTCTTGGCATATGGCCCTGCACCTCTGCACCTGTGAGTGGAAGTGGGCCCTCTGCATTGGCTGACACCTGGACTCTTTCTCCTGTGCATCTGTATCTGCAGCCACATGGAAGCACAGGACAGAGGGCACAGGGCCCTAATCTGCCATCACATTTTTATGTTATCTATGTATATATCTATGAAGCGGACCCCATGCCTGGATGCAGGGGGCGTCTTCATGAGGTGGAGCATGCACATTGCATCACTGCAAGTGTGTGCATCTCGGGGGTGAAAATGGAGGCAAAAACCTCCAACTGCAGCACAGTGAAAGTTGTTCCCCAAGGGATCTGTACCAATTCCCGACTGTTGTATTCCCGACAAACAAATTCCCAACACCGTATTCCCGACTGGGTCATTTGCCTGACATTTTTTAGCCCGATTACCGCTAGACTGACTGTTTAAATTCCTGACAATTAAAAACCCGACATGCAACTTAGCTTTATTTATTTCAGTAGTTGTCAGAACAACAGGCTGCAATCAAGGTGAGAAGAACAGCTCTACGGCTCTCCCAAATAACTGCAAGCCAACCTTAATTTGATTTACCCATATATACCTTATTAATTTTTCCACAGGTTCCTTTACAGCTCTCCTCTGCTTTAATTTATTCACCTCTATATGACTTTATTATTCCATAGTGCATTGTTAAACTACTTTCTCCCTTTCTATGATTTTTAAGTGGGTATAGAGCTACTGGTCTCACAGTCACAGAAGCTGTTTTAGTGGGTAGAGAGCTTCTCCCATAGATGGAATGTCACGGGTGTGCACTATAACTTGCAGGCACCACGATCAATTTTATGTGGTCCTGCTCCTCCCCCTAATCAGCTGTTCATTTATGTTAGGTAACCCGATGCTTAAATAGTCAGGAAAGAAACAATCGGTATAGCGTACCTGTCGGGAATTACTTTTACGGGAAACAGCGTCAATGAAGTATATGTCGGAAACAAACAGTGGACTTCATACCTAACCCGTTCCCCACAAGCTCTGCACGGCAACTGAGCCCATCCGATACAGTCCTGTGGCAGAGGACACAATGGTGTCAAGGGAGCCCTGTGGACATTGGAAATGAGGCTGGAGGGACCGGTCCAGATAGGGGCTGGTCATGGAGAAAGGAGGATAAACTAAGGATTAAAAAAAGAATCTGCTTCCCCTATGGGGAGAAAACCAGGGAAATCCTAGCAGGCAGAATGACTCTGGTCACCCAAGGGACCCACACTCTATGACCTGGGCCAATAGCTGCAAAACAAATCCTATTCTACGGCAGGGGTTGGGCACCTGCTGACCCCCACCAGGGTGGGGAAGCCCTGGGAGAAGATCTGGCCAAATAAGTCCCAGGGGCAGGGAAGCTGGGGTGATGGGGCTACGTGATGAGAGGATGGGACTGCCTGGACCAGGGAGATAAACAGAATAATAAAAAAATCTCACATCTATTAAGGTGCCTCCACTTAACTACACTGCAGATTTCTCATAACAAACAGATCAGCAAGAATGAAAACACCCCAAGTGAACTGTTTATGAAGAGATGAAGTACTAGAAATGTTGCCAGCTTAAGTAGCTGTTTTCCTAAATCACATGAAATGTTTTCTCTGTTATCTTGTTGGTGGTTTTGACTTCTGACCTTAGTTCCAGACAAAGATAGAAAGAAGGCAAATAAATAAAAACAAACATATGCTATACAAATAATGTATGTGCAACCATACGCAGCAAAGGCTGATGTTTCCATCTCGGGGTGAGATGACATCATAAGAGACATGAGAGCTTGGCTCCAAGAGCTATGATATCATCTCATCCCTTGATGGAAACACAGTTTTGTGTATAGTTGCCTATACATTATACTATATGTTATACTAAGGGGTAATGTAAGGAAGCATTTCTTCACCCAAAAGAGTAGTACACCTATGGAACTAGTTCCCAAAAGAAGTAGTGCAAGCAGGGAGTGTTGAATCTTTTAAAGAGCAAATCTGTACTAAAATAAATTGTATAAAAGTAGTAAATTTACAACAATTATCTTAAACTTCAATGATTTTAGTTTTCATTTTAATTCTTCCTGTTATATGTTTATTACTTATTTTGATAATGCAGTACTCATTGGCTATGCCTTTCAAAAGGCTCTGTCTGTCCCCTACTTACTCCACAATTGCAGCTTGTGGCATCACAGTCTGTTGTCATGGCGAGCACTATACTGTTGTATACAAAGGCATTATGAGAGCAGTAGAGGGCAGTCAAACACTGTTAGACATACTTTTTAGACATGGATACCAAGATGTGGCATAAACCCTGAAAAGTAAAACAGGACAAAAAATGTATTCTTGGCTGGTGAACTGTAAGTTCTGACACATTATCTTTATGAAAGGGCACGCTGAAGCACAGACCTGCTCTTTAAACTCAAGGTGGAACAGCTTCTGGTGGAGAATGCCATTGCGGGATATAACATATTGTCCATTGTGAAAAGGAGGTCAGGGCCTGCAAATTGCAGACCCCATAGTATACTCTAGGGCTTTGAGGGTCCAGCTATCGCACTCCCCTACTGGGTGGCGATAGGGGATAACAGGGAAAATTGGAAACATAATATAGAAACATAGATAATGACAGCAGAAAAATACTGATGGCCCATCTAGTCTGCCTATATTACCCTATCATAGCCCAGGATCTACTGTCTCTGTGGGGTCTCACACTATTCTCCATGTTTCAGCCCCTCACTTCAAGCTGAGTAGCTAATATTCCCTTGTCTCTATTCCACTTATGCTTGAAGCCATTTATGATTTTGGCACCCACCACCTCTCCTGGCAGATTGTTCCATGGCTCAGTCGCTCTTTCTGTAAAATAATACTTCCTCACATTCTTTTTAAACCTTCCCCTCATTATCCTCTGCTCATGACCCTTTGTCCTATCCTCTCCATTATTGGTAAATACCTCCTAACAGTACACCTTGTTAATTCCTTTTATAAACTTGAAGGTCTCTCTCATATCCACCCTTTCTCTTCTGGTTTCGAGTGACTACAGATTCAGTGCCTTTAGTTGACACTCATAGGATCTGCCCTCATCTTGGTCATCCTACATTGTATCTTCTCCAGCCTGTCCCTGTCCTTTCTTAGATGGGAACTCCAGAACTGGTCATAGTACTCCAAGCATGGCCTCACAGCAAGTAATTAGTGTTGCTCAGATGGATCTGGACAAATCCAGATCCACAGATACCTGCCCTTTGCAGCAGGATAGTGGATCTGCCGGATACTTCCACTATCTGCCTGTGGATCCGGCTGTTGGATCCTCACCAGGATCCATCGCTATCTGGCCCTGGATCCTAACTATCTGCCCTAGGATTTGTGGATCCTAAGTAGGATACCTGGATCCTAACCAGGATCCATCGTTGTCTGGCCCTGGATCCTAACTATCTGCCCTAGGATTTGTGGATCCTAAGTAGGATACCTGGATCCTAACCAGGATCCATCACTATCTGGCCCTGGATCCTAACTATCTGCCCTAGGATTCGTGGATCCTAAGTAGGATACCTGGATCCTAACCAGGATCCATCACTGTCTGGCCCTGGATGCTAATTATCTGCCCTAGGATCCATGGATCCTAACCAGGATACCTGGATCCTAACCAGGATCCATCACTGTCTGATCCTGAATCCTGCATCTGTCTTTGGCAGGATATCTGGTAGGATCCAAGTCAGGATATCAGCACTATCTGACAGATAGTGGTAGGATCCACTAAAGCACTATCCCAGCAACATTACTAGTAATGCAGTGAAGTTTTAATTCACCAGTGAATTTTTGGCAAAATTGCCAAATTTGCCTCCAAGGAACACTTTGCGAAGTTGACCCGCTTAATGAAAAATTCTCCATTTGTAACTTTGCCTTGCTTTTGCGTTTTTTAAGTAATAATTGCACCTCAAAAAAACCCGAAGTTAGGAAATGGAAAATCCCCCAAATCCCTAGTGTCTAGTGGACCCGTCACCCCATCAGGTAGTGCCCCAACACCCTGCCCCCTGCCCGACCCCAAGCGAGCAACTAGCACAGCCCTCCACTCTCACCATGGCTGGCCACCGACTGACCTGCAGAGAATGAGTGCATACTTGTGCACGTGGCTCATTCACCCAGGCTCAGGTCGGGCGGCCAGCCATGGTGGGGGAGTGGAGGGCTGTACTGGTCGCTCACCTGAGTTGGGGTGGGGGAGCACTACCTGACAGGGTGGGGGAGCGGGGGGGTCCACTAGGCACCATGGATTTAATTTATATACATATATTTTTTTTTTAATTGGGGCTGGCAATCAATGGGTGGGGAGAGCACTAGACACCTGGGATTTACTTGATATACATTTTTTTTACATTGGGTTAGCAATCAGGGGGACAACTAGACACCAGGGATTTCATTGATATACATTTTTTTTTTAAATTGGGGCTGGCGATCAATGTGTAGGGAGGGCACTAGACACCATGGATTTAATTGGTATACTTTTTTTTTACACTGGGGCCAGCGATCGGGGGGGTATCACTAGACTCAGAGATTTAAATACTATATTGTTTTATGTTGGCGCACTTGCAGCCAACATCTTACGGCAGTGGGGATTTGGAAGCATGGTGGCTGTTGGATGAATGCAGGGCATGCATCAGTAAGTCGTTCCTCATTCCCAATCAGTCTGTATGCCAGTGCTACACCATGCATACTAATTGGCGAGCACATCTAAGGAAAGGTCTGCTGCAATCTGAGCAAAGCTCGTCCAGACACAGCGGACCCTTTCTATGTGCTCACCACATTGTCAACATCAGTGGTGGCCCACCTAACTGCCAACTTTGGGGTGCCCAATCCCCCTGCTGGCTTACTCTGTACAAAATTTGCCAGCAGAGCCCACTCCCCGTCGGCATAAAGCAACCCCTCCATTTCTTATAAGCCGGGGTGCCCAATCCCTCGGCTCTTGCCTCCCCGCTCTCCTTATGTGCCGACTTGGGTGCCTAATCCACATCGGCGTAAAAATAACCTTTTATTGTGTGCTGACGAGGTGCCCAATCCTCGTCGGCTGCAGCAACCCCACCATACAGTTAGGTGGCATACTGGGGCCCACTCCAGTGTGCCAAGTCCTCAAAAAAACTGTCCCACGATGTTAGTTCCCCTCGGTAACATAAAACGGTCCTTCATAGTCTCTCTACCCACCACCCATACCCACCCTCGCACCCTGTCTCCCCACCCCCGTACCCCATACTTACCTCCAGAGTCCGGCGTGCCCGATCTTCAGTGGACTGGGAACCCATCTGCACTCTTCAAAGCCGACCATGAACTGAGGAAATGCCGGTAAGCTGTATAAAGGAATAAATAGTTTTTTTCAACTTTGGCGCATATCTGGGCACTTTTGGAATTTTGCACCAAATTTTCAAAGTGGGTTTTGAGGCCCTCCTCATGAATTCTGTTACAGTTATGGCGTTAATCAGTCCCGAAGGTGATTTCATGAGTCACTGTGCAGAATCACCTTCGGGACTGATTAATGCAAGGACAGTGGCATTGTTCATGAGGTGGGCTGTCAAAAGCCTATGTTATAAATTGGTGGAATAAATCAAAAAATGGCTATTTTACAAGTGCATTACGCGGTTATTACGCCAGCTAAGTAACCGCAAATTCACAATATTTTCACACCAGATTTACAAGATTGTCATTTTTCTACACCTCCTTGTGAACAGTACAGCTGTCATTTTTCACATCCTGGCCGAAATGTGTTGGCGCACAATACCGCAGTCGCTGTGGGAAGTCAGTGTTCGGGGCAGATTACGAAAATGACAGTTACTCAGTTCATGAGCAGAGGTCCTACAATGCCTATGCTGAAAATTTGGTGACGATACTCCATAACATGACTGTGTTATGACTGTTTGCACGCATGCTCGCAAGTTTGCAAATTTATAATATTTTTACTCCAGATTTTCAACATTGCCATTGTTCTGCACCTCCTTATGAACAGTACAGCTGTCATTTTTCACATCCTGACCAAAATCTGTTTTCGCAGTTCCGGCGCAGAATAGCGCGGTTGCTGTGGGACGTCCATGTTCAAGACACATTATGAAAATGACAGTGACACTGTTCATTAGCAGAGGTCCTAAAATGCCCATGTTGAAAATATGGGGCTGACAGTTCATACAATTAGTGTTTCACGAGCGTGCATTGAGCAGTTTGCATGCACGCTTGTGACTTCGTGCATTTGTAAAATTTTTACTCCACGTATTCAAACTTGCCATTTTTCCACATCTCCTTATGAACAGTACAGCTGTCATTTTACATAGCCTGCCTGAAATGTGTTTTCACACGCCCCGCGAATTGCACGGTGGAAAAGCAGCGTAAATCAGATTTTGGGCAATTTGAGAAAATGCTGATGACACTGTTCATGAGCAGAGGTCCTAAAATGCCTATGTGGAAAATTTGGTGCCAAAAGTTCAGAAAATGACTGTGCTGCAAGCGTACATTACGCAGTTTCCACGCAGCCTTGTAACTTTGTACATTAGCAATATTTTCATGCCACATTTTCATCACTGGCATTTGTGCACACCTCCTTATCAACAGTACAGCTGCCATTTTTCACAGCATGCCCAAAACGCGTTCTCGCAACTGTGGCGCGCAATGGCGTGCTCGCTGTGGGAAATCACCTTTTGGGACACATTAACAAAATCACAGTGCCACTGTTCATGAGGGGAGGTCCCAAAATACCTATGTTGAAAATGTGCCTAAAAAACTCCCACAAATAATTGGGTCACGGACCTCTGCTGCGCAGTTTGTATGCATGTTCATTGCTTCACCAATATTTCATATTGCCACTCCAGATTTTCAACGTTGCCATTTTTATGCCTTCTCATGAACAATACAGTTGTCATTCTCCACATCCTGCCCAAACTGTGTTTCATCCCTCTGTCACCAAATGCCACAGCCCCATGTGCAAAATCACCTTTCAGCTAACAAAGTGATTTGCCACTTTTCATGAAAGTAAGCCTGACAAGCAGCCCATGTTGAACATGTAGAGTGAAACTACCACTACATGCCTACGGTGTTAGGGTTTCCAACTGCAGCACCCCACCCGGTACGGACTGACAGGAATCAGGGCTGTGATTTGGGATCATCGGATGCAATGCTCACGCCATTCCACCCCCCCCACGCCTGCCCTGCAGCCACTGACAGGCATTGTGGTGTGTCTTGCACTGTTCAGCCACAAACTTCACTCCATGCTCCTATACTGCACCCACGTCAGCATATTTCCTTATGGAATGGGTAAGTATAATGCCCAAAACCCCAAAGCACACCATGACACTTGTCGGTGTCTACAGGATAGGGGTAGGGTGAGTACAATGGCATGAACATATACCCTGACGACAGGCACACCCTGCCTGTCACTCTCTACAGGGTGGGGGTGGGTTGACAGCCACTGATACTTCACTGCCATTCCTAATATACCCTCTAGCTCTGCCACTGCCAATGCCACGCTGACAATATCTGCATTGACAAATGCTTGTTTAGATTGGGGAGGGTGGACAGTCCACTAGACACCAGGGGTTTAAGTTTTTGCCACGAAGTGTGGTGGTCGATCCATTCTCCAAGAATTGGTGAATTTCTCTAATTGCGTTTTGTGAATTGAGCGCAATTTGCAAAATAATTCGTACAGTGAATTATGATGACTTCACACATCTTTACTCACCAGTGACCTATACAGTGGTAACAGTATCGTCTGCCTTCTACTGTCAAACCCTTTAATGATGTACCACAGGATCCTGTCAGTCTTGCTAAAGACTAGGTGGCAGTATAGCATAGTGGTTAAGGGCACTGTGCTGCAAACCTGGAGACCTGGGTTTGAATCTCATCAGCCCCACTTGCATACTGTGTGACTCTGAGCAAGTCACTTAACTTCCTTGTGCTCCAAGGTCGCACCTGGAAACAAGATCCAGCTTAGTGTGGCTTTCCTAGTTAAACAGTTTCCCCTTTCCCTTGCTAAAGGCCTTGTTACATTGGCTAGTTTGTTTAAAGGAGTCACTAATGATGACTCCTGGCTCCCTTTCTTCTGGTGCTGTGGCCAGCTTATGCCCACCTCCACCACCCCCACTATCCAATACTCTGTTCTGGGTTTTTTTTTCCATAAGTGCATAACTTTGCACTTCTTGGCATTGAATTTCAGCTGTCAGACTTTGGGCCAATTCTCCAGCCTTTGCAGATCTCTCTACAACTCCCTTATTCTCTTCACGGTGTTCACCCTACCACAGAGCTTAGCGTCATCAGTGAATAGAAGCAGCCTGCCCTGGATTGTCTCTTCCATGTTGTTGATGAACACATTGAAGGGGACCAGGCCCCAAGCAGATCACTGTGATACTCCACTAGTGACCTCGCTATCCTCTGATCTGACCCCATTAACCACAACTCTGCTGCCTCTCCTCCAACCAACTCCCTACCCACCTTATTATTTCCTTAGCTGTTCCCAGATCCCCATCTTCTTAAGCAACCTCATAAAATGGGTAAAAAAAAGTCTCAATTTGATTGGCTGAAATGACCTTTCAGCCGTGTCCTTATCAGCATGTATCTATGCCAACTGGCACTATTCTCCACTGAGTGACCTCACAACAACCACAAATCACTAACCTACCTGAGCTCCAAACTTTTCTAAAAACTAGCCACGCAATGGGCAGCACCAAAGCTAAACATCGCAGCGCTGTAACAGCAGGCATCAAGCAACTGTAGCCTGTCTGTCTCTCTTTAGGCACAAAAACGTTTAAATAAATTCATTCAGATCTTTTTTTTTTCCCTCACATAAAAAAACGTAAATACCTCACTGACACCGTTAAAACAAGAACTGCTCGCTGCCGACGTCTTTCACATTCACAACATGCTGCCTCCACTCTCGTTACCCCATCCCCTTCACAAACTCTGCTTCAAAGGTTCAGCATAAACTACCTTAATAACATTTCCATGAAACAGGAACTGCTTATATTTGTGGACAGTATCACGGCCCACACAGTAAAGAAACTGAAAAAAAACCGCAACCCGGAAACAGTTCTATATGGCAGCCGCTATGGGACACGCTCATTCCAAGACAGCCAAGCCACCACATCAATATGCAACCAAACAATACAGTATCATAATAAATGAATAAATAAAACCAATTACAAAGTGTTTGTGTCTTGGAATGTATTCATAGGAGCAGACACACAAAATAAAAAACCCTCTACTACTCTCAAAGCAGCCCGTCACTGCAGCAGTGCGACATTAACACTATGTGTAAACGGGAAGCATGGTAAAGAATTAACAGTATCTGAAAAGGGGGATCACAATGGGGAATTAAAAGTACATCCAGAATAAACAACCTAACCATTATGTCTGTTTGTCTGGTGAGACATCCACCTGACATCACACATTACAGAAAGTACCTAAATACAGGGACTATTTTATAACTTTACATTTTAAAACCTCAGATTCTTATGTAACCCCCAGGTGGTGCTATCCCAAGGGCTACTACCCCTGCCTGCTTAACCATTAACAGGTTGAGGGGCCAGGTCCGATGGCAGGTGCCTTCTCCCAGAGGTCGGGGTTCAGACAGTCGAGAATGACTTGGTCACATCCCTCTGGGTTACTGCAACCCCCCTTTCTTCCCCCTGGTGGCCCACACATTATTAACAGTACCTCTGCAATATACACTTACCCCCAGAATTGGTTTAATCCTCTGGACTCTAGAGACCCCTGTGGAATAAGATGCAAGAACACAGTTGCCCCTGTACAGTATTTTAGCATAAACACACAGTTCAGTCAGTACACATTTGCAAAACAACCAATCTGATTTATTTAAGGGGGAATAACAAGGACAGGGGGAAATCAAGTTAATTAGCTTAATCACACTACTATATCAGAGCTCTGTGCACAGACTAAAGACCCTAAGAGTCACTGTCACTGGGTACCCAAGCAATAAGGGCTAGCCAAGGTCGGTGCAGCTGGTTGGGACCCTGAGGATAAAACACTTGTAAACTACCACTTTTGTAGTCGAAAGCCGGTGGGCTCAGTTCATGCAGCCAGTGCGGGGAACAGCCCAAACTTGTACTCAATAGACCAATTAACAGGGAGCTTCCCTGATATTTTACTCACAACTCTGGAGACAGCACAGATCTCTCCCTCTCTCTCTCTAATTCAGGACACCAGCCTGCAGTAGGACACTCAAAACATTTATATGTAACAGCAGAAGGGTACCGTACCATACCAGGCAGCTGCTTCTAGGGCCCGAACGAACTCTCGGCTAATCGGGGAGTCACAACACAGCTTCACTTTTCCTGCCAGACTGAGTGCAATTCAGCAGATGCTCCAGTCCTCTACAGGGGGAGCCTGGTAGGTAACTGCATGCTTGCACAGCCTCCTCTGACCGCTGCCTAGCGGATTTAGTCTGAACTTGCCGGCGATCAAACCGCCCGACTCTGGCCTTCCACACATTTCCCATGCGAAAACTCAACGGCGCAGGAGCCCAGAGCTCCTTCCTCACTCACAGCCACAACGACTCTGCCCCTTGGCAGTTTGGGCAGGGAATTATAGTTCAGGCACCACTTGATCCCATTGGAGGGCCGCAGATGCCAGTCACTCAATACTGCCCTCATTGGTGCGAAAAGACGCCATAGTCCAGAACTTCACTTCCCAGAATTACTGGCTGTATCCCCTATGACAAGCGGCTCCAAAGAGAGTCCTGATTCTGGTTGGTCGCTCAATACTCCATTTTAGGTACCCTCCTAACTCCATTGGCCCAGCTGCAATAAAGGCAGGTTAAACAAACAGCATTCTTGCTGTTACACTACATAAGTCACGCAAGCAGTTACATCTGCCAATAGGGCTCCCTCTGCTCGTAGCGGCGTCAGCAGGCGATTCAAGCAGCAGCCCGAGTGGGATTGGAGCAATAAACCCACAGTCCCCCCTTGCAAACTAATAAAGCCTGCAAGCAGGCAGTTCTTAAAGAGACATTACCAGAGGCTCTGAAAGCACTCACAGTGCTCACATTTAAATGGCATTACACCGAATGCCACTTAGGCAGGGAGCACTTAGGCAAGCTCTGGGAATGCTTTTAGGAACCCCCATTTGTAGGGGGGTTACACTTAAAATGTTTTCCCTCTTTTTATTTTATTTTTTTCCCATAAATAGTGACTTGGGGAACCCATTTGATATGTGCAATAAGACACTCCAAGGTGTGGGTTATCTCCTGATAAGAGCACACCCAGGTGCACAAGTCACTCGGTACAAGTGCCTCATGCCTTATAAAACACACCTGGGTGTGTCTTATCAGAGATAACCCACACCTCATCGTGTCTTATTGCTTGCTTATATATTGTAGTATGAAATCTGACTACAAAAAAGGATATTTTACTGAAAAACTATGTTAAAGAATGCTAGGTTTGCAAAAAGGAAAGGAAATTCAGTCAGAGTTTCAAAACTTGTGATCGAAGTTCAAGCCACTGATTACAAATCTAACTCCATGCATTATATTATGACAAGGTAATAGTTTTGTACTAATGTAAATAAAATATGAACAGTATGGTAGAAATTGTTAATGAAAGACCCATCTTTGCATTGTTGTAATGTACATTTTAATAGCTAGACAGACAGCCAGACAGCCAGACAAAAGATAGCTAGACAGACAAGACAGAGAAATAGATAAATAGATAGATAATCTGAATATATGACCTGGCATGAGCATGACTTTACAAATGTTCAGACTCAGTTTAGTATTGAACAAGGTCCTGCAAACAGGCCCTGGAAAGTATTGAGGTAACTATAAACTGTATCAACACATGCAAAGGTTACATAAAAGGGGGCAATTAATGTTTATATTGCCTCTGGATAGCAGTTTTCAGTTCCTTCGGCTCCTTTAACAACTGTTTATTTGTAACTTAATCCTACTGCCTGTGTGAGTAATATGTTATGAAGGGTAAATAGCTGCGACACCACCATACACAGATGAACTGCCAAGGTATTTCTTCACACACACTGTTTGTCTGCTACAGAAGATACAGCGTACAGTACATTCTGCTAAATGCCAGAGGAATCAACTACTCAGTCCCTGGATTGCATAACAGGAATATAAACAAAATGACAGGAATAGAACTTAGCAACTGGCAGTTGTTTTCAAGCTAGTAATGTGCATGTGACTAGAAGGTATTTAAAAACAACATCAGTCCTCCACTGGCTGCCTGGAGATGTGTCAAGTTTAAGTTGCTTGTCTGCACATACACCGGGAGCTGGAAGTGACTACACATCAGTTCACTACATTAGTTGTGCTGCTTCCTTTGCCTTATGAGCCAAAGCAGTGTGTATTTTGTTTCTAGTTGACAGGACTGGTTTGCAGTAAATGTAAATGTTAACACTCAAGGGCTGGGATACTGGAAGCCAGTTAGTGAGCACAAAATAGGTTAGCTCCTTGTTAAGAGTGATTAGCGTTCCAAAGCAGGGCACTCACTAAATAGAAACAGAGAACCACAAATTGTGCGCCGGATTTTCAAAACAAAGTAGGACTAAGTCCCAGCAGTCTGAAATCTCCGCAGCCGCGGAGATTTGTATTCAGTCCATCACGCAGCTGCAGGAGATATTACCCATCCCACTATGCATAACATTTTCCCATGGTTGCAGGGAAAAAACAGCCACAAGCTGCTGGAAATCATGGATCTGATCGTGAACTGGCTCCACCTTCTAAAATACCGCAGCTGCTGGAAAAACTGGCTCCACAAGTGCCAACCCACTTATGCCAGCTGTTTCCCACAGCTGTGGGAGTTTCAAGGACTCTGAAAATCCAGCTCTGAGTCGGCAGAAAAGGACCTGTAGGCCCATCTTGTCTGCTCTGTTTTACCTGCCTAACACTATGCCCTGGACTCTATTTGGTCACAGGTGTCCTGCCCTCCTCCTTTACCTCTATATATATACCCATGTGTTTATCTCATGCATGCTTCTTTTAC
The DNA here is from genome assembly GCA_016271365.2 of Neoceratodus forsteri. Lineage (NCBI taxonomy): Eukaryota > Metazoa > Chordata > Ceratodontiformes > Ceratodontidae > Neoceratodus > Neoceratodus forsteri. Next base: position 1,475,057,073 of record CM057453.1, on the reverse strand, counting down.
ACTTCATTTTTATTCAGAGAGAATTAATCACAAATTTTAAAAGTACATTTCCTATCTTAAGATATGTTCTTGAAAAATTGTTATAAAATACTGATAAAAGTACAAAAATATATGTTTTTCTTTTTAGAAAGGTTAAAAGTAAAATTCATGAAATGCAAACTCTTTACTGAGGGTCATGTGTTAGCACTTACATATCAGTCCCTTGGTTTTATGCTTCAAGCTATATCACCCATTGCAGAAAGCATCTTCCAAGCCATTAGTACCTCCAACCCAGAACCCCGGAAAAATAAACATTTAGGGCCTGATTCACAAAAGGGGCTTGAAGCAGCGCAAGCTGCAGTGAGAAATCATCTGGCATCGACACCCCTGCGGAAGGGGCCCTGCGCCCTATTCACTAACCGGCAGGGTCCCAGTGGCTAAGACCCGTGGCTTACGGCAACTGGGGCCAGGTGCCAAACAGATGGTGCACCCGGCAGTGTGTGTAGCAAGCTGTGGGATGGCTGCGCCACTCTAGTCTCTGTTGGTTAGTGGCCCTCCCGATGTGCCCCATCACTACCCGACTCATTGCTGTTGGTGGCATAGCAGCCCCCACATGTTCCTTGATGTTGCATGTATAACTAATATTTCACCGTCCCTCCCCGATTCCCAATGTTGTCATAACATGTATTAATGCAGCCATACCCACTCTCCGAGTCCTGATGCTGCAATAATAATTAATAAGTCACCCATCCCCCCTGCCGGATCTCCTATGTTGTTGGCAGCAGTAGTAATACAGTACCATGCCCCACTCCCCAACCCCAATTGTGCCAGCAATAATAATAATATTCTGGGCCGGCGACCAGCACAGCCCACCTCATACCTCCGTGGCTGGCCACCAACTGCACTGTCAATGAGCCTACTGTAATGTGGATTACAATAGGCTCATTGACAGTGCATTCAGCGGCCAGCTGCAAAGGTGTGAGGTGGGCTGTGCTGGTCTCCAACCCAGAATATTATTATTAGTGCTGGCACAGTCAGAGTGGGGGGGCATGGGACTGTATTACTATTCCTACCAACAACATAGTGGATCAGGCGGGGGACAGGTGACTACTAATTATGTTGCACAGCAGGACTCGGAGGTGGCTGATATAAATATGTATTATGGCAATATTGGGAATCGGGAGGGGGACAACTGCATTAATACTTCTTATGGCAACATCGGAATCGGGCAGGAGGGATGGCTGCATTATTAATTCTTATGGCAACATCAGGAATCAGGGAAGGGGGATGGCTGAATTATTAACTGTTATGGCAACATCAAGAATCGGGGGGGACAGTGCAATATATGTATGCATGGCACAATCGGGGATCAGAGGGTCTACTCTCCCAGAGGGAGCTATTTCTAAGTACCCTTAGACCAGCCCTAGCTGGTCTAAGGGTACTTTGAAATTCTCCCTCTGGGACAGTTCTGTGAATCCCGATTAGGGAGATGTGGCAGCCTGCATCAGCCACATGCCCCCTTGCGCCCTGTCCCAGCCCATATGTTGGTGCAAAGGCAGTGCAAGCCCTGTTTGGGGCAGGCAGCCTGTGGCTTACACAGGCTGCCTTTGTGAATAGCTCTGGGGACTATTTTGGATGCAGGGTGCCGCTTGCGCCATATTTGTTTGGCGCAGGCGCCTTGCGTCAATCTAAGTGCTTTGTGAATCGGGCCTTTAGTGTCCATCACATAGTGTAGGTCCCAGAGTCCTTAAATGAATAGTTCAACATCTAGATACAGATGATGGCCCAGTGGTGCTGAGGTGCTGGACGCAACACCTCATGCCACAAGAGCACCCAGGTTTGGGATTAGACTCGGGCCATTGGGGGTCGGCAGGGGAAGGAGAGGATGGAGCATCTAGAGGACTGTTCTCCTCTCCTAGGGTGGGATCCATGGACTTCCCCACCTTGCAGCAGCTCCCGGTGGAGACCAAGTGCACTGCATTGGGCGGGGACGCAAATTTGGGGGAGGTGGCGGCAGACATCTTCGAAGGGGGCGGACTCATTCCCCTGCCACACTGATGTCACTGCAAGCTCGCCACCTCAGGGGTAACCTACTAAGGAGGAAAACCCCAGCCACCAGGAGGTAGACAGTGGTCCCCAGTCGCAAGCGCACACGCCTAATGCCGGTCTCCTCCCAGTTGACTTCTTGGGTCCTCCCTCACGCCCCAGGCTTCAGAGGGGAGGACTCTGTCCCTGATTCCTAACCAGGTGGGGGATTCAGGCGGGCGGTAGCACTGGCTGCTCAGGTCTCGAAGGGGCCCTGGTACCAGTGACCGGAGTAAAAAAGAAAGTTTGAAAAAAAAAAATCCAGATATAGAGAAACAAGTCCATTTCACAGGCATATACTAGGTAGTTTCCATTTCCTCCTCTTCCAGGTCAGAACCCGTCTGTTGGAATGGGAAAAGTGCTTACCTAGAATTCTCGAGCTTTGTCCACATCGAAAAAGAAATGGTCTTTACCCTGGAATGTAATCTATAGTTTTGCCGGGAACTGAAGAACAGTAGTGAACCCAGCCTGGATATACTCAAATCTAATTGCAAAAAAATATTTTCCTGCAGCGCTGAGTTATAAGGCCAAAGTGTGGGTACAAGAGGAGTTTTTGCCCTCATACGTGAACCCCCTATGTGTTTGGGTAATTGCAGGATTTGATTGCGAGGAGTTATGGAGTAGAAAGTGCAGACAATGTATCTTGCTCCTGAATTGCCAGTATTTGAGTGTGACTGAGGACAAAACACTGACTCCAAAACTGGGGGCAGGCTCCAATGAAAAGACTGTTGATATGATGTGCATTGCATCAGACCTAAGGCCCAATATAGGTATTTCTGCTGAAAGACCAATTAGTCTGAGGTTCTTCATAAGCGGGTATTTTCTATTGTTTCCAGCTTAGAAATGTTTGTGGCTGCTTCGTGAAGGGACACATTCACTGTGCCTTCCAATGTAAGGACTTTGCCTGATAGGCTCAACATTATTTTCTATAGCTTCAGCTCACTCCTCAAAGGCATTTACTTTTCCTAGATCTGGATACAGTAAGAAGAGATGTCCGCCAATGAACTGTGAGCCTTTTCACATGAAGATCTAGTCTCATCCTGAAAACGTGAGCAAAAAGGATTGAATGGTCTGTAAGGTAGGTTTTGCGGTCAGTACTTTTGGCCACATGCCCAGCTCAGGGCATGCTGTAGCAAGGGAATCCATTTTATTTATTTATTTATTTATGTCTTTGGTAACTGAGTAGGTGCACTAATCCAGAGGACCGTTTTCAGTCATGACCCGAGCCACAAACATGGCAACAACGGTAACAGATACAAATAGTATATACAAAATGCAGTACAAAGTGCATCCGCTTAGGTAGTGGTATAAGGTATACAATAAATGGACAAGGTTATACAAGGTATAAAGTACAAGGGCAGAGACAGAAGACAAAAGATAATTGCAGCTGGTACAGGTTATAAACTATAAGTGTATAATTACAATGGTTAGAGTTCGAAACAATTGTGGCAACCATAAGCTACGCAATTCCAGAAACAGTTCAGCACGTTTATAGAAAACATTTGGAATAAGAAAGGGACAACAAAAGGGAGTATGTGTTAGGCTGAGGGGGAGGTAAGAGGATGCAAATACAAAACGTGCAAATTTTTACAAGACAATAACTCTCACATTGTGACTCTAGAACAGAGACTGGGGAGAAGAGAGGAGGGGGAGGCAGAGGGACATACGGATGTGGGGGAGGGACAGGGAGGAAAAAAGGTAGGGGCAGTCAAGGGGTGAGTAGAGAGGACAGAGTGAGGAGAGGAGGGGCAGACAATGGGTGGAAATAAGTGCTGTTTGCTGATGTGAGGGCAATAGGTGATGAAGGCTCTAGTGGCTATGCGCAGCATAGCAACAGTTTGCAGCCACAAGTAGCCAGACTTTCAAGTTATGTTTAAAAGCTTGGTGGGTGCCAGATGAGTGAACGGACAAAGGGAGCTTATTCCATAGGGAGGGAGCTGCGACTGAGAAAGCTCAGTTACCCATAGTGGTGGTTACGTGGGGTACTTCTAACTGGGGATTGAGAAGCTCTAAAATTTCTTGAAACCACTCTCTCAGAAAGGGTGAGTAGGAAGAGAGTGTTGGCTTTCACCGGAGTTGTCCGCAAACAGTCCATGCTCCATTGTAGCAGGAGCCAGCCTAGGGTCTGATAGAGGGAGCAGTGATGGGAGCAGAAAGGGGCCAGATGGACAAACCAACAGAGTTATAGGTCATGGTTAGCTGTGAGAGTAGGGTAGAGAAAAAGGTGTGAGTAGACTGGGGAGCAGTAGTCCAGGAGGAATAGTAGGCTACCACATGCGATGGCTAGGCGTGCCTCAGTAGACAGGTATTATTTGTGTCAGTATGCAGTGCCCAGCTTTAGGTGGATCCTGCAAGTGATGTGATTGACATGATCAGAGAAAGAGAGGGAGGTGTCAAGGGCAACTCCTAGGTATTTGAAGGATGTGACATTGTCAAGTGGAGGGCCAGCAGGAGTGAGTACCAGGAGGAAAGAGCTTGTTTTGGCTGCCTTGGTTAGGAAGGGTTTAGATCCGAAGACCATTGATTTAGCCTTTTTTTCATTGACCAGGAGCTTGTTTGAGAGGAACCACCAGTGGGCAGAGCAGTAGTTCGTGTGAGGGCCGTGGAGATAGAGTCAATAAATTTGTCACTGTGATAGATGACTAGATCGTCAGCGTGAGAAAGAGCATTACAGCTAAGGCTGTAACTGAGGAGCACGTTGATGAACATGGAGAAGAGTAGGGGTCTAAGTATGGAGCCTTGTGGGACCCTGGTGAGTACAGGAAGGGGAGCAGAGGATGATTTGCCAATAGTGACTGACCGGGATCTGTTTGATAGGTAGCTGCGGAACCATGCAGCAGGTCCAGTGGAGCAGCCAAAGCTTCTCAGGGTTTAGTGTAAGGGGTGGTGGTCAACCAGGTCGAACACTTTGGACAAGTCTATGAATACCACGCCTGTGGATTTGCTCTAGTCCATGTTTCTCAGCACATGGTTGGTGAATGCAGTCATTATGTGAGGCAAGATGGCAGCCATGCTGGGCTAGCCATCAGGGGATGCAGAGCAGTCAGTCATTTATTTTATTTACTTTATTTTCTTTTGTTTATCATTTGTTTATCGTTTGGTAGTGCGGTATCTTTCGTCACTTTCTTCCCCCCGTTTTGTTTGTAAATTTATTTCTAGTTTGTTTTAGTGATAGCTCGTCTTCAGGATTAGGGGACTGGGTATTTGGAGTTACTAGCCTGTAACCTTGCTTTTGGCCAGTGACCCTCCGTGGTACATGTAAATTGCAGAGTTATTGGACTATCTGTTACTTGTAGCCCAAAAAGATTGTCTAGTTTTGTCAGCTGAGCCATAGTGCCTTATCTGCTTTGGGCTTGGTCCAGAACTAGGTGGAGGCGAGTTGGAGGAAATGTAGAAGTTCTGCAAGTGTCCAGGTTCAGCAGCTGTTATCAGAGGACCCAAGGTATAACTGGTTGGTTGGTGGATCCAAGGTGGAACTGTTTTGCCAGGAAGACTGGTGGAGCGTGCAACACTTAGAAGAATTTTGCCAATGGACTGGTATCGAATTCTTGTTGGGTTTTCCTTCAGTGGATAAAAATTTCTTTCGGGCAGTTTTAAGGAATCCTGAGTTGGGAACTTATCTCTGGGGAAATATTGTTGGTGGCTGAGGGACCTGCCTGGATTGCTGGGGCAGCGGCTGCGGATTTGTGTCAGGCAGGAGGTTGGGGACTAGGCCCACTGGAGAGTGGGCTGGGTATTCCTGATGCTTCTAGGCTTCTTGGAGGGTCGTGGGCTGGCAGAGATAGGATCCAGAGCATTGATTCACAAAGATTTCTGGTGTCGGCCAATCCCGGGTGCTGGTGTGGTCCCTGTATTCTGCCATAGCTGACATCTTTGACCCTTGGAACTATGAACTCAAGGGATTTATCATCCAGATTTGAACACCGGAGGAGGACATTCTGAACCTGGGACACAGTCAGACCTTTCTTTTTCTCTAGTTTTGGGTCCATATTATGGGCAGTCAGAGTGCCTGCAGACTGTCTATTTTCAAAGTAATTCTGTGGTCTTCACAAGGACTATGTGAGAGGTAGTACTTGGAAGACTGTTTAACCATTTTTACTGAAGAGCTGGGAGCTCTTCAGGTTTTAAGTACAGAGCTTTGAGATTTCTAGAGACTGCTCATTTCTGCCTACTGTTATACATGCTGCCACAACACTTGAAAATGTTTACATTGTAAACTGGTTTTGGTTGGGGGATTTTGTGTTGAGGTTTGTATTTGTTTTAGTGGATTTGGTTTTGGGATGTTATGGTGTATGACTGTGGTTCTGAGTTTTATTTGAGAGTGTGTTTGATAGTTGTATGAGTGGTGGGGTGATTGATTTGTTGATTGTATGGTGATTACTGCCGCTTCTCGTGATGTGTTGGGAGGGTAACATGATGGTCAGGCACTATTCCCCCACCAGGCTTGGGGATCTCCACCTTTTTGTTTGTCCCCCTTGGTCAACGGAGGCTTATAGGAATTTTCATACCTCAGGGATTGTTAGAAGGAAGAAGAGGGGGTGATGGGCCTGGTGAGGGAATGGAGAGGGGTGGCTGGATAGACGTAGTGGGAACAAGGAGACGCCTGGGGTGAAATGGGTCCAGAACAGGGGTCCTCCCTGTCTGGTTTCCATACCCAAGGGTTCTGCAGAGTGCAGGCAGGTAGCGTGGTTTTCCTCGATGTTCGTCCTACTCGGACGGTGTTGTGTAACACGAGGTCTATTAAAAACAAGACTCTCATAATAGCAAATCTCATTGGGACATCTTACCTGGCGTGCATCACTGAGACTTGGCTGGATGAAAATGCGGGCCCTGTATTGTCCTCAGCTGTTCCTGCCGGGTACTCAGTGATGCACCGCCCGAGGATGGATCATAGGGGTGGGAGTGTAGCCATTTGTTTTAAAGTGGAACTGGGCCTAGTAGATGTGCCAGCAGGGTCCACCATATCCTTTGAGTGTGTCATGGGTGCGGTGGGGTGCAAGATATTGCTCATCTACTGTCCACCCAGGGATGGGCGAGAATTCCTGCAGGAGATTGCGGACTTCTTATGTCGACGTGTTGATGGGATCCCCCAGATGGTTCATTCTGGGGGATTTCAGTACTAGGATCAATGATGAACTCTCATATTTTGGTCGAGATCTCCTCCAGCTTATGACTTCACTGGTCTTCACACAGGTTATTTCCTCTGCAACTCACATTGGTGGTCACTCATTGGACCTGATGTTCCCCCTGGGGATGGAGATCTCTGATTTGGTGGAGGAACCTGTCGGTTGGTCTGACCGTCACACCATAGGGTTCAGTTTCATGGCTCCCCCCAGTGGGCCTGCCCCTACAGAGATGGTACCCACCTTTTGAGGGGGGTGACCCCAGAGGACCTCATGGTGCTAGACCTATCAAGCCTATCGAGTGAATGCATGGGTTCAGGAGGTCTTGTACTGGCCTATAATAAGGTGGTGATGGATGCTCTGGATTCCATTGCTGGTGTTCATATTTGGCCACTCACTCTTTGCCCAAGCTCCCTATGGTTTGATGGAACGTGAAGGAGTTAAGGAGAGTGGGTCAAGGTTAGAGAGGGCTTGGCGAAGTCTTGCCTGAGCAGCTGACTGGCTTAGATTGATGGATTATAATATTGTCTATCAATCGACAATTACCCGTGAGAAGGCAGAATTCCTGTTCAGGGAGATTGCCGCCACGCAGAATTGACCAACTCAGCTGCACTATCGACGGATTGTGCAATCCAGTCTGTCTGCAGTCTGGTGAGGTTTGTCACAAGAAAGATGTGATGAGTTTGTTTGGTTTTTCAGGGAGAAGGTGGTCAGCATCAGGTCTAGTATCTGTCCAGCCTCCTCTATAGGGTGTGGTGGAGGTCGGCAGGAGGTTGCGGACACCCGGATTGTCTGGTCTGATTTTGACCGATCGGACATCATGGAAATTGTGAGGATCATTCAGACTTTGCAGCCAACCAGCTGTAGTTTGGACCCGGGTCCAACGCGTCTCCTTGTGGGGTGCATCGAGGAAATTGGCCCGGTCCTTGCTGAGATAGTCTGGAAGTCACTGGAGAGGGGGGGTCTTTCCAGATCCCCTGAAGGAGGTGATTGTATGACCGCTCCTGAAAAAAACCCTCTCTTGACCAGGACTGTCTCGCTAACTACAAACCTGTCTCTAACCTTCTCTTTGTAGGCAAGGTTATTGAGAAGGTGGTTGTGCTGCAGCTGGATAATCAATTATCCACTCACAATGTCTATGACTCTCTCCAGTCCAGATTTAGGAAGAGGCATAGCACTGAGATGACCCTTGTTCAGGTGCTAAATGTTCTCCTACTAGCAAGAGATCAGAGCACCTGTTCCATCTTGGTCCTCCTTGATCTCTCAATGGCATTGGACACTGTGAACCATTGTGTGCTATTGGAGCACCTGCGGTTCATCTGTGGACAGTCAGGTACGGTCCTCAGATGTTTCATTCTTTCCTCAAAGATAGGACACAGAGTGGTCTCAGGAATTTATTTCTCTGATCTTCTCCTCCTATCCTGTGGGGTACTGCAGGGCTCCATTTTAGCGCCCATGTTGTTCGCTGTGTACATGCTGCCATTAGGAGACATTATTAGGCAGTACAGTCTGAGTTTTCACTGCAATGCAGATGATACTCAGCTGTACATGTCCTTTGTACCCAGGCAGGGAGATGCTCTCTCGATGTTTAACAACTGCCTATCTGAGATCCAGGACTGGATGAGTGCAAGTTGGCTGAGGATGAATCTGGATAAAACTGAGGTGTTGGTGGTGGACCCAGATCGTCAGGAGGTGGGTGTGTCCGCAGGAAAACCTTCTGGTCTTTGGCTTGGGGTGTCCAGCTCACCACTTCAGATAGGGTGCAAAATCTGGGAGTTATTTTTGACAACGGTTTGACCTAAAATCACAAGTGTCAGCCATTGTCAAGACTTCTTTTACCATCTGAGGAATATCACCGGGTGAAACACCTGGTCCTTCCTGAGGCTCTTCCAACACTGGTCCATGCCTTTGTGGCCTCTCACCTTGACTAGTGCAATGTTCTGTACCTAGGGTTACTGGGGGGTTGATATCCGCCACCTGCAGCTGGTGCAGAATGCGGCTGCCAGGCTTGTGACTGGTACATCTAGAAACATAGAAGTTGTCAGCAGATGGGGACCGTATGATCCATCAAGCCTTTGGCTTCCTACCCCCCCTATTTAGCTGCCTGCTTGTGTATCCCACAATGTTTGTCCCATGCCCGCTTGAATTACCCCACTGTCTTGGCTCCCACCACCCCCTCCAGCAGGGTATTCCATGGTTCCACAACACGCTCTGTGAAGACGAATTTCCTCGTATTGCTTCTGAACTTTCTTCCCTTAAGTTGAAGGTTATGCCCTCTAGTCCTGCTGTAGTCCTTTACCTGAAAGAGGTACTGCACATGCACCCTGTTGTTGCCTTTAAGGTATTTGAATGTTTCTATCATGTCCCCACAATTCCTGAGTTGTTCTAGGCAGTGTAATTTGAGGTCATCCAGTCTTGCCTCATATAGTTTTGATGCAAGCCCTGCACCATCTTTGTTGCTCTTCTGTGTACCGTCTCCAGCCTATCTATGCCTATCTTTCCTGAGGTGTGGCCTCCAGAACTGGACACAGTATTCCAGGTGAGGCCTGACCAGGGACCAATACAGGGGCATGATTGTGATGCCCCTCCCTATGCATCCCAGGATACCACTAGCCTTTAGTGCTGCCTTTTCACATTGTCTACTGACCTTGAGGTCATCTGATATGATCACCCCTAGGTCTCGCTCCTGCCTGGTAGCCACCAGCTGCTCCCCTCCCATTGAGTACAGTTTCCCTGGTTACGCTTTCCCAGGTGCATGACCTTGCATTTTGGCACTGAATTTCAATTGCCAGATCTTGGACCACTCCTCCAGTTTCTGGAGATCAGCTTCATGCTTTACTGTCCCTCTGGTGTGTCTGTCCTGTTGCCAAGCGTTGGTGTCATCTGCAAACAGGCACACCTTTCCCTCCAGTTTATCCGCAGTGTTGCTGATGAATATGTTGAAGAGGATCGGCCCCAGAACTGAGCCCTGTGGGACCCCGCTAGTCACCCTCCCCTCCACAGACAGAGTGCCATTTACTAATGCTCTCTTAGTTTTCCCATGTAACCAGTGTCTGACCCAGTTTGTAACCTCGGGCCCAATTCCCGTGTTCTCCAGTTTTTTGATTAGTCTCTGTGCGGAATGAAGTCAAAAGCTTTGCTGAAGTCCAGGTAAACCATATGCATTGCGCCATCCTGATCCACTGTTTTGGTGACCCAATTGAAAAAAATCAACCAGGTTTGTCTGGCAGGACCTCCCTGCCGTGAAACTGTTGATTTTTGTCGAGCTGACCAGTTTGCTCCAAAAAAGCTATGATTCTTTCCTTCAGGAGGGACTCCCATCAGTTTTCCCATGACTGATGTTAGACTAACCGGACAGTAGTTACCTGACTGTTCTTTGCTTCCACTCTTGTGGAGTGGTACTACTGTTGCACTCTTCCAATCCTCTGGCACCTCCCCGCTCCTTAATAAATTCTGTTGAACAGCACTGCTAAGGGGGCTGCCAGTTCCCTCCCCAGTTCTTTCAGTATTCTTGGGTGTATCCCATTTGGCCCCATAGATTTATCTACCTTTAACTTGTCTATTTCCTCCAGGACCCTTTCCTCTGTGAAGGGACCCGTGCCTATTCCTTCAGTCAGACACTTCTTTATGCCTATTGTTGGTCCGTTACCGTCTGCTTCCTGTGTGAAGACTGAGCAGAAGTACTCATTGAGTGCCTCTGCCTTCTCCCCATCTTGCTGTGTGGTTTGTCCGTCTTATTCTGTGATTCTAACAATGCCCCCTTTGGTCTTCCTTTTTCACGTATGTACCTGTAGAAGGTTTTGTTACCCTTTTTTACTTCCTGAGCTATCCTATCCTCTGTTTGAGCCTTTGCATTTCTTATCACTTTCCCTGTCTCTTTTAGTTTCTGTTTATATTCTGTTTTGTCTGCCTCGTTCCCCGACTCCTTGTACTTTCTGAAGTCTGTGCACTTTTCTCTCACCATGGTTGCCACCTTCTTGGAAACCCATAGTGGGTTTTTGCTCTTTTTGTTCTTACTAACCTGAAAGGCACACTGTGATGTGACCATGGTTATTGCATCCTTCAGCCTTGTCCAATATTCCTCAATGCTCCCTTCTGTTGAGTTACTAAGGTTGTCTCTTAGGCAGGCCTTCATGTTTGTGAAGTCTGCCCTCCTGAAGTCGAGGACCTTCAGTTTGGATGTGTGGAGACTACAGTCCTTTTAACCTGAACCATACCATGTTCTTATCACTGTTGCCCAGGTGGTTCCCTACTTTAACACCCGTAACCCTATTGCTGATTTGTGAATATCAGATCTAGAACCACGTTACCCCTTGTGGGTGATGTCACTAGTTGACTTAGGCCTGCTTCTTGTAGTGTGATTAGGAATTCCCTGCTCTTCTGTGATGCCACTGTGTGGGTATTTCAATCTATGTCCTGCAGATTGAAATCCCCCACCAGCACCATGTCCCCTTTGCCTGACTTCTGTAGGATGGTTTCCAGGATTTCCTTATCCCTGGTTTCCTCCTGGTTTGGGAGTCTGTAGATTATTCCTACCTGAATGGTTTCCGGCTTCCGGCCCCTACTGTGATCCATAGATCCTCTGTTTCCCCTAGTGCCTCCTGTATTTCTGTAGCATTGACGGTATACTTAACATAAATAGCTACCCCCTCCCTTTTTCCAGTCCTATCTCTCATAAACAAGTTGTACCCTGGGATAGTCACCTCCCAACCATGATTATTTGTGAACCATGTTTCGGTCACAACCACCCAGTTTAGTCCTGCCTCAGCTATTGTGGCAGTAATCAGTCATCTTGTTAGCCAGACTTCGTGCACTGAGGTATAGTGCTGACCACGCTTGTTGTGTTGCTTTATTTGTCATGCCTCCCTTGAACTTATTGTTTGTCCCTTTGTAGTTTTTCCTGTTTAGGGTTCCTCCTTTCCACTGTGATGGTCAACACCAGAGCCAGAAAGGGTTTTATGTTCTGGCTATCTGCTTTTGCTATCCTAGAGTGTGTAGATTTGGTGCTAGCTGGAGGGAGGAGACAGCAGGCTCTATGTGTGCTTCTCCTAGAGCTACCGTCATCTCCTCCCGCTAGTTTAAATGCCCTACATGGACATCACATTTCTGGCCCAGTGCTCTGACTCCCTCTTTAGTCAGGTGGAGGCCATCGAATTTGAAGAATTCTCTTTCCCAGAAGTTGCCCCAGTTTCCAACGAAGTGGTGCCCCTTTGTGTGGCACCAGTCCTTGAGCCATGCTTTGAGCTCACTTATCTCTTTCTGATTTTCTGCCTTTCTACCCATTTTCCCAAACAGGCAGAATCTCAGAGAATGCAATGCTGGACAAAAATGAAACCAATTTCTCGCTAAGCTGTGCAATGTGCTCCTTAACCTCCTCGACCAACCAGCTGGCAAGGTCATTGGTCCCTAGGTGGACCAGGATGTTTCAGCCCTCTTATTCCTTTTTAACTATGTTGACTAACTTTGTTTCACTTGATATACCTCCCTGTCTGCCTCTCAGTTTGGGTCTCCTTGTATTTCCTGAAAGCTGTTTTTTCCTCCTTTACTGCCTTAGCCACCTCCTTTAAGAACCACAATGGTCTCTTTCTCCTCTTGCCATTGCCTATTACCTTGAAACAGCTTGCTGTTGCCCTAGTTTTTCGTTCCTTTTGCTCTTCTCCATTGTGCCTCCAATCAACCTACCATCGCCTTCAAAGTATTTCTGAGGTAGTTCTCATTTCTTTAAAATCTGCTCTCCTGAAGTCTAGTACCTTCATCCTAGTATGTATTTTCTCCTGCTCAATCCATATGTCAAATTGCACTGTACAATGATTGCTTGAACCAGGGGGCTACCCATTGTGATGTCTGCAATGCTGTCCCTGTTGGTTAGTACCAGATCCTGCACTGTCCCATCCCGAGTGGGATCTATAACCATCTGCCTGAGACATGCTCCTTGTAGGGAGTCTAGGATGATCCTGCTCCTAGCTGCAGCTGTGGCCTGAAAGTTCCAACCCACATCCGGTAGATTAAAGTCACCCATAATTATTACTTCCCCTTTGTTTGCCATTTTGCCTATGGCCACTCCAAAATCCTGTCCATACCCTGTCCCTGTGCTGGTTGCCTGTATACCACCCATATGTGTATAAAAGCCTCTAAGCTCATCTCCAAGCCAGCCCAAAGAGCTTCTAGCCCCTCCTTCTCCCCGATATGACCTTGTTTTTTCGTGGCCTTAATACCTCCTTTACATACTCCCCCCCTTCTCCTTGCCCTCTCCTTTCTAAATATGTTGTGCCCCAGTATGACCACATCCCAGCTATGGTTGTCAGTGCTCACGACTGTCATGGCCACCAGGTCCGCCTCCGCAATGGTAACTTCAAGGTCAGGAATTTTGTTTCCTAGGCTTCTTGCATTGGTGCACATGGCTCTGCTCCCTTTGTCCCTCTCTTCTCCTACTTTGTCCTCCTTCCCAAGCTCATCTTTCACCCTTCATTTTGACTGATACTGTCCTTCCTTTTTAGGCACCAAAAGCGTAGCTTGCAAGCACCTGTTGTGGCAATCGCATTTTCTGCATTTCAGTCAAGTTTAATGAGACCTTTATGTAAGTGATTTACCCTGCATCATTTTTATTATTATTATTTTTTATTTAGCTTTTGTTAACCAGGTAAGCACACTAGACAAGCAATTTGCCTATTTCGGCAATGCGACCGGGAGAGTACAGGAAATTACATACTTACACACTTGGGACAACATGGTACGTAATTAAGAACAGGTCACACATCATGAGACTACAAGGTAAGATTACACATCACATAATTAAGAACAGGTTACACATCATGAGACTACAAGGTAAGATTACACATCCCATGATTAGGAACAGGTTACACGTCAAGAGACTACAGGTAAGATTACACATCTTGCATCAAGTTTGGGGCAGCACAGAAATACTACATTTAAAGGCCAGCAGTTTTGTATGGGTGCAAGTGCTAAACATATGTCATGGGGTTTTGACATCCATGATCCGATGAACTTTTAAGATGGCTCCATAGGGATGAGCGCAGGCTGCCCTGCAAAGGCCTACGGACCTGGAGTTGGGAAGGTATTCCAAAGTTTAGGGCACATGCTGCGAAGTCTCTTTCACCCATCTTGGTCCTAGTCACAGGTACCTTGAGTGTGGCAGACCCCTGAGACCTAAGGTGATATGACAAGGGGGCAGTTTGGGCCAGCAAGCTTGCAACCCCGGAAGGGTACCCATGTTGAGGACCTTACCAGTGAAGCAACCAAGGACAAAGTCAATGTACTTTGTAGGCGAGCGCCAGTGTAACTTGTTGTAGAGCTCACAGTGATGAGTGAGCCAGGGGGGCTGATAGGGCGAAGCGATAGATATTGTTATAAGCCGTCGACCACCTGGAGAGATGGGCCTTAGTGGTGCTAGCAAACTTTTTGGGTGAGTGATGTGCCATGAGTCAGGGTTGACAGAATGTGGCCTGATCTGCTGTGCGGTAGGGGCAGGCTTGAGGAACTGGCAATCTCCTGCTTCAGAGCCGCCGTTCGAGACCACCTCGGATTCCTCCAGCTAGTCAGGGACTCTTGGATTCGTCGGCTGCAGGACGAGTGGCCACCGGGCGGACGGCGCCTCTGTAGCCGCCGCTTGAGACCACTGCCCCGGATTCCTCCAGCTAAATCTGCTTTTGGAAACCAATTTCTGCAAAAAAGGAGCTGTATTCTTGTTTTTCTGGGGGAATTATTAATGTGTTATAATGCCTGAATGTCTGTACTAGCCGAGTCTGTATGTATATTACTGCTGCAGGTGTTAGAGGAGGGTGCAGGTCATAGCCATTACAGCCCTTTCTTGGATCTTGAGCAGACAAGCGAGACACAGGGGCGCCCAGGAAATCGCCTCCTTTGTCCTGTAAATTCTTGCTCTGCAACACCTCTGGTCTGCCCGCCCTCAGCCGACTGGGACTGCTATTAATAGTCCCTCCTTCTGTCTCCTTAGGGACTCTTGGATTCGTCGGCCGCAGGACGGCGGGCCACCGGGCGGACGGCGCCTCTGTAGCCGCCGCTCAGACCACCGCCCGGATTCCTCCAGCTAGTCAGATGCAGCAAAAGCCGCAATTTTTTCATACCATTCCCCCTTCCGGCGTATTTTATAGCCCAATTGCTCCCACAGTTTCCTCTCTTCATTGGCCCGGCCCATTATAATTAGGCATAGTCACCTACCTTAGTAAAAGCAATATTTCTCCTGCTTACTAGAGGCGTTCCCTTCGTTCGCATTACTCCCTGCCTCTCAGTTAGATCGAAATTTAACCAAACGAGGCCATGAGTTGTGTCTCCACTAAGATTACAATTCTACTGTTTACACTGAGTATTGTCTAACAAGATCCTGCTGAGGTAACATCTATATAATATCTGCCTTTGTGTAAAATCAAACATGGGAGGCCTTAAGTGGCTTTGTCTAATAGCCAACATCTTTCTGCTATGCAGTATGGCTGGCCCGCATGACAGCTATGATGTTCCTATAGAGACATGTCCCAAGCAGACAGTCTACCCATATAATAATAATAGCTATTTATTATACTGCCCTTGTCTGCCCCTAATTCAACCGAAGCTTGTTGAATCCTCCAATAGTGGCACAGTAACCAGCTCTTCTAAGTACTTCCTCAAACCTCAGGCAACCAAACATTGCACAGGCTGCTACTACCCTACATGGTTCTTAAGCTATGTATCCACAGGGCAAAACAAGAGGATGACCCGATCTATGGACTCATGCGACCTAGTCTGTAACAAATGCAGAAAGCCTCGTGCCTTTAAAAATTTCTTTCACAACCTGAGAAGAATTCTCCTCCTCCTGCTACTGTGCTCAGGAGACATCGAACTTAATCCTGGTCCCCCAAGGTTGCTCTCATCACCATCCGAAATTAATCATCTGAAAGGTTTCAGTTTCCTACATGCCAATGTCTGCAGCCTGTTAAAAAAGCTGGAGTCTGTCCAGGCCTGGATTATCCACACTGCACCAGATGTTCTTGTGATTTCGGAATCCTGGCTTCGAGCATCCACACCGGACAGTGAGGTCAATATCCCCAATTACCTTCTCTTCAGAGCAGATAGAAGGACTGGGGGGGAGTAGCCATTTATGTTAAAAACGTATTCACAGTATCTGTATTAGATGCTACTTCCATTGCGGGAGGATTCGAATGCCTGTCTCTTAAAGTTGAACCAACTCACTCTGGGGCTTTTCGAGTGATAGGCTGCTATAGACCACCTGCAGCAGGACCTCAGCTCCTGACTCACCTGTCTGGGCAAATGGATGCATCCTCTATGGAGGCAATTTTACTAGGTGACCTAAACTATGACTGGTTAACTAGCGGATCATTACCCCTGAAACATTTCTGCGATTCACATGGATTCACTCAACTAATATCTGAACCTACACGCATCAACAACAAGAATCCAACGAGAAGCAGCCTTCTGGATGTGCTACTTGTCAATGAACCTCACCATTTCTCACATGCCGGTATCCTTCCTGCTGATGTT
Organism: Neoceratodus forsteri; assembly: GCA_016271365.2. Taxonomy (NCBI): domain Eukaryota; kingdom Metazoa; phylum Chordata; order Ceratodontiformes; family Ceratodontidae; genus Neoceratodus; species Neoceratodus forsteri. Next base: position 1,475,040,373 of record CM057453.1, on the reverse strand, counting down.
AGTGACCACTGCCTCATAGCTGGCATTAGAACCATCCCCAATCCACTATCTACATCAAAGTTCTCTACCAAAAGATCCAGACGTAACTTTGACCCTCTGGCCTATTTCAATGACCTAAAAAACTCTATGCAATGGCAGAGTTTTTACCTAGCTAAATCAGCAAGTGATGCCTATGATGTCCTGTACGAAATCATAACTAGTGCCCTAAATATCCATGCTCCTATAATTAAAGCTAGAATAAAAACCAGGACCTGCCGCTGGTTTTCACCAGACTTGAAGAAAGCCTTACTAAAAGAGATCAGCTGTGGAAAAAGGCCCGAAGTCACATGCAGACTCTGACTGGTGTCTATTCAGATCAGCTAGAAATGCCTGCACAAAAATGACCAGGGAGGCAAAGGCTATTTTTTATTAATCAGAATTGCTCTCTGCATCTAATAATCCTACCAAGTTCTGGTCCACTATTAAGGAAGTGTCAGGCCATTCACCGGGTAGTGTGCTCCATCTAAAATTACCACTGACAATGTCTCTGTCACTGATAAATCTGAGATTCTTCAAGCTTTCAATAATCACTTTGCCACCGCTGGCTTGGCTTTCGATAAAGCACCAGTAAGTAGTCTTCGGCCACAGATCAAAGCACAGTCCCTCGAAATAAACAACAAAGGCAGGACCTTCTCCTTTTCATTAATCACCGTGAAAGAAGTTGAAGACCTTCTGCTACAGTTAGACATTAGAAAGAGCGCAAGAGCTGACTTGCTTGACCCTTACTTTCTGAAAATAGCTTATCACATACTAGCAGCACCAATAATGCACTTATTCAACCTGTCTCTAATCCAAGGCTCTCTCCCTGCAGAATGGAAAACTGCTCATGTTATTCCGCTATACAAAGCAGGGGGACCCAAGTGACCTGAACAACTATAGGCCAATCTCCCTACTACCTATACTTTCAAAAATGTTGGAAAAAATCGTGGATACTCAGTTGAGATCTTTCCTGGACAGCTCTGAATTTCTTAACCCCATGCAGTCTGGATTTAGAACTAAACATAGCACTATTACGGCACTGGCCAAAGTCACTGACGACTGGCAACGGGGATCTGGACAAGAAAAAATTTGTTTGTGCGGTGTTTTTAGATCTTAGCTTTGCTTTTGATACCGTCGACCATTGTCTACTTCTCTCCACGTTAAAGAATTTAGGCATGGACTCAATCACACTGGACTGGTTCCAGAACTACCTCACAGATAGGCAGCAACAAATAAAGGCCGAAGGAGAGCTTTCTCCACTCAAACCAATAAAGAGAGGAGTCCCACAGGGTTCCATACTGGGACCACTACTGTTCAACATCTATATTAACAACCTGAATTTAGGAATCAAGGAAGCCAGTATCCACTTATTCACCGATGATACAGTGCTTTACCTAAGTCGAGACTCCCCTGGAGCCGCATGCTCTGCATTGCAAGCCAAATTCAATAAGCTTCAAAACCAGCTCATCAACAAAAAGTTATTGCTAAATGCCCAAAAAACCAAAGCAATGCTGTTTGCACCATCTAGCTCTGGGGCCAACACTGCAGCCGCTGACACTGTTCCTCCTATAACCACTCTACTTGGTGAAAATCTTGAGTTCGTGCCGAAATTCAAATACCTGGGTATATGGCTGGATAATAAACTCTCTTTTAAAGAGCATACTGAAGAACTGCTGAAAAAGCTTAGGCAAAGGCTTGGCCTCTTTTACAGAATTAAACATCTCCTTACTGAGACTGCAAAAGACAGCTTGTTCATTCTACATTCCTCTCAGTAATTGATTACGCTGACATTATATATGGCCAATGCCCTGTCTAGAACTTGCTAAATTGGATGTACTGTACCACAGAGCCTTAAGATTTATAACTGGCCTTCCATCCTCCACGCACCACTGCCTGCTATACACTGCAGTAGGGTGGCCTTCTCTACAATTCAGACGGCATAGAAATGCAGCCATTTGGACACTTCGCGCTCTCACCAATAAACTCCCGGAATACATTGCTGCATGCCTTCCTCTAAGTCCACCTAGTAGCTATGACATAAGAAGCCACTCACTAATTTCCCTAAAAATTCCCAGGATTAGCAACCACTTTGGTAGGGCAGCCATAAGTCATGCTCTGCCCTCATTATGGAGAAGGATTCAAAGCTCACTGAAACTCTGCACTTCTGTCAGTATTGCGATGTTTAGGCATCTTTACGACAAAGCATTTACTGAAATTTGCAAATGTTACCATAGCATCTAGTGTTTCTGTTAGTGGCAGCATCTCTAAATCTACCACACACAGCCTTGAACCTAACCCCTCTAATCCCTTCCTAACCTGCTAGTAGCCAGCTGCCTGTTTGGCCCTCGGAACCTTTGGCACCCTTTACCTACTCCTACATGCCACTCTAATAGTTGTTCAGTTGAAAATATGGGCCCTATCTAAGCCATGGCCACCATCCAATCTAGTGACCACCGTCCAAGCTAGAATTAGTTACTGAGGGATGAAATGGTCATAATTTGTACCCTTCGGCTGAGACCTGTATAAAGTGTCACTTATCATACATGTATAAGAAAGAATGTACATGCCACAATAATGTCTTGTGCTGTTTATCTGTTCCCACAAGTGCAATGGATTGTATATACTGTACCTTTCAAATGTAAGTCTGTTTCTTACTTCTACATTTTGTATGTATTCTATGTATGTATATCTATCCTTGACAAACAGCAGGTCCACCTTGTAAATGAGCTTGCTCAACGGTGATCGCCTGGATAAATAAAGATTTGAAGTTGAAGTTGAAGTTCAGCTGCTGAGCTATACTCAGATATTATATCACTGCACGGCCACACAGAGAGCATGTGAGCCAGAAAAGTGAGCCACATCCACTCTCCTGGATTCCCAGGTGAGTGTGACAGAGTGATTGTTGTAGCAGCCAGCAGAGTTGCAGACAAGACAAAAAGGCTGTGACTTGACAGCAGAATAAAACCCTGCCTTAGTGTTGCTGTTGAGGAGAAGGATGCTTTGCAAGTACATGACACCCGAGAAGGTAAGTGCAACAGAGGGACAATGGCATGGAAAGGCATTTTGGGAAACCTATTGTTTAGCTACGAGTTTGATGCAGTATATGAGGAGTGGTGTGGTACAAAAATGCCATTTGCAGTGGAATTGTTATGTAACCCCTAGATGGCGCTATTCCAGGGGCTACTACCCCTGCCTGATATGCCACTAACAGGTTGAGGGGCCTGGATCCGATGGCGGGTGCCTCCACCCAGAGGTCAGGGTTTGCAATAGTTAAACTAACTTGGTCACAGCCCTCTGGGACACTGCAACGCCCCTTTCTTCCCACTAGTGGCCCACACAGTATATCAGAATTACCTTCACAGTATACACTTACCCCCAGGACTGGTTCAGGCACTGGGACCCCCTGTAAAATAAGAAGATACAGTGCAACAATCACAGTACAATACTTTAACATAGACAAATACCTCAGGCAGTATAACTTTGCTGAAACAAGCAGCTCTGATTTATTTAGGGGATATAACAAGGACAGGGAAATCAGGTTAATTAGCTTATCACTTTACATCATCTACCTTTGGCTCTGTGCACAGGCCTATCCCTACCAGTTACTGTCCCTGGGTACCCAAGCCCTAGTGGCTAGTCCAAACCGTGGCAGCTGGTAGGGGCCCTTTCACACAGAGAAAAGAAAAATTAGTTAAACAGTCAGCAGTACAGTAATTCCATTTGGATTCAATGTGGCAATTCAACAGGGAGCGACCCTGAATTAGTACTCATGACCTCCAAACAAGATAGGGTCCTTCAACGTCAGCAGGGCTACTCTTGAGCTCCACGAGACTCCTCACACATTTATATGACAAACTGCAACAGGCAAAAGTCCTTTAATGGCAGCAGGATTCACTTGAGCTACACAAGCCTCCTCACACATTTATATGGTAAACAGTCACAGGCAAAAGTCCTTTAATGGCAGCAGGATCCACTAAGCTACATAAGCCTCCTCACACATTTATATGGTAAACAGTAACAGGCAAAAGTCCTTTAATGGCAGCAGGATTCACTTGAGCTACACAAGCCTCCTCACACATTTATATGGTAAAAAGAAAGTACTATACCAGGCAGGCTGCTTCTCTATCCCGATCGCAATTACTGCACAATACCCGGGAGAACACACAGCAGATTCAGTTCCTGACAGACCGAGCGCAATTCAGCAATTTCTCCAGTCTTCTACAGGGTGAGCCTGGTTTCTGCTCTTCAGATATCCTTTGATTCTCTTTGCAGGACAGATTCAGTCCTAACAAGCAGTTACACAAGCTGCAGACCGGAACTCGGGGCCTTACACGCGTTTCCCGACTAAAACTGCACGCCGAAAAAGCACAGGGCTCCTTCCTTCTTCACTGCCAGAGCTCAACTGAAACTCCAGCAGACAAAACCGGGCATTTCCTTTGAGTTCCTCCCAGTTCTTGGCTGGATTTGCTGTCACTCACAATAGACTGCCCCTGTTGGTCTAAAAAGGCGCGAAGTCCAAACTACATCTCCCAGAGTCACTGCCCATACAATCTTCTTGTGGCTGGCTCAGATTACAGTCAAGTTCTAATTCGTCCAAGGCACCATTTTAGAGCTACCTTAACCCACACTGATTGGTCCAGTTCAGCAGTTCAAAACTAGAATGGGGAACTAGGCAAACACAGTTCTGACTGCAAAGAAAGCAGGTTAGACAAACTGTATTTTCATTATTACTCTAAATGATTTCTGGCAAACAGTTACATCTTTCAGATAGGTTCCCTTTGCACTCCTAGTGACTGCAAAAATGGAGTGAATTGGCAGCAGCTCGAGTGGTACTCATGCAGAGAAACACACAGTCCCCCATACAAACTAATTATGTCTGCAAGCAGACAGCTCTTAAAGAGACAGTACCAGAGGCTCTAAAATACTCACAGATAAATGGCTTAAACGCCAAACACCATTCAGGCTTGGAGCATTCAAGCAAGCTCCTGGAAGTCTTTTGGGAACCCCCATTTGCAGGAGGGTTACACCCTTCCTGACCTGGGAAAGCTTGACGTCCGCGTCAAGCAAGTACCCCCATAAGTTTCAACTGCAACCATATACATTTGCATTAGGCTCACACATGTAATCATCAGTCAATATATTATTTTACCAAGAACACACTTCTGAAACATTGCAGTACGTCACTCTTTACACAGTATTACACACACATTGTACCATAACTCAAGTTATTACCTCTTGTACATGAAACCTGAAGAGAGGGGGCCCTTCCCTATCAGTTACCTTGGGGCTGGACGGGGCAAGAGCACCATACTTAGAGGGCAACACAAGTAACTTGGAGTTAGCACTGACGCTTAGTTTGGGCAATGAGCTCGGGGACACATACACTCCTTTATGGACAACATTGAGAGGCAAGTCCACAGGCCTCCCAAGGGAATCATAACTGAGGTGCACCACAGGCTTTACAGCTCGACCAGTCTTTCAAGGGGGAACTGTTACAGTCTCTGCACTCTAAGCCTCATTTTCAGCATTGTCCTCACTTGTCAGGGAAGTCTCCATGGGGGTAGAGAGGCTAGAACTTGGGGCACTTTCAGCTCCAGGAGTTACAGTTTCTGAGTCCACAACATTTGGCTCACATGGAGAGCTTTCGGACACTGGCAGTGGACTGTCAGGACTCAAAATACTCTTCTTGTTCGGGTGTATCACCAGTCTGCCCCAATCCATCATTTTCCTCCCTGAAAGCTCAAACAGTTCAACCATGCACAATGATTCCATTTCGTCTGGTCTGATGCTTTGCACTTCACTTCTGGGAGCATTGGCCCAGGGATGAAGCTGGGGCTTAGACAGTCCAGAAGGCCCAGCTTCATCTCCAATATTGACTAGGGATTGCCCCAAACAATTGACTCAGTTCGTAGAAGGATAGTATTCAAAGTCACTCTCTTTCTTCTGATATGGACTGACAGTCATGTTCAACTGGGACTTGTGGAGGGGAACACTTTAACTCTGCTTCTGTAGGTGCAGACGTTCTTGATCTTTTCTTAGCAGCAGCTTAGTCACTGGTCCAGAGGGGGCATCTTCTGGGGGGCTCAGACTCAATCAAGATTTGTTCAATGGGCAGTAAATGATTTCTATGCATTGTTTTTACATCTTTTGAATTATTCTCAGGCCTTACTTTGTACACTGGCAGATCATCTAGTTTGCCCACTACAATGTGAGGGAGATGGTGCCATCTGTCAGCAATCTTGTGTTTGCCATGCAGTCCCAGATTTCTTAGCAATACCCGATCTCCCTCCTGGAGTTCCTGTGCTTTCACCTTTTATCATACCTTTCTTTGTTGGCCAGATTTCTCTTTGGCAGCCATGGTTTGAGCCAGTTGGTACGCATGAGTTAGCTGGGCCTTTAACTTTGCACATACTGTAAATAGTTGTCAGGTTGAACCCCATCAGGAGAGACCCCAAAACACACATCTACCGGTAGTCGAGCTTCTTCCAAACATCAGGCGGTAGGGGAGAACCCAGTGGCATCACTTTTGGTGCAGTTATAAGCATGTACCAGGGTGCTAATTTGTTGGCTCCATCTAGGCTTGTCCTTTGGGTGCAGGGTGCCTAGCATACCTAGCAAAGTGGTTGAAACGTTCAGGCTGTGGGTCCCCTGGGGGGGTGGTAAGAAGTGTTTCTGGACTTTCGTATCTCCACAGAGAAAGCATCTCTTTGATCAGACGACTCTCAAAGTCTCCCTTGATCAGAATGGATTCTTTGTGGAGCCCCATAGTGAACAAAAAGTTTTCTACAAGTACTTTGGCCACAGTGGATGCTTTCTGGTCTTTGGTGGGAAAGCTTGGGCATATCTCGTGAAATGGTCAGTGACCACCAGCACATTACTGATATTTCTTTGATCTGACTCCAAACTCAGAAAATCAATACAGACCAGCTCCATGGGTGCACTGGTGGTGATGTTAACAAGGGGGCAGCCCTCTGGGGCAAAGCTTTCCTCTGTAAGCAGCGATTACAAGTTCGGAATGTGTTGCTCCACATCAGCCCCCATCTTAGGCCAATAGAATCTGGATCTCACCAAGTCAAGTGTTCTGTCTATACCAAGGTGCCCCATGTGGTTGTGCAAGGACCTCAATACTGAGTCTCAAAAGGCAGTGGGCAGCACTAGTTGTTGTTTGTCTACTTGTCCCCCTCTGTCTACTGTTTCTCTGTATAACAGTTTATTGATCAGTTTCAACTTAGGACCTTCTTTGTATAACAGTGCAGTTCTCAAATCAGTGGAGCGTAATTTGGACACATCTTTTCCTGCACAGAGGGCTTCTAAAGCTGATTTGATCATGGGATCATGGGACTGAGCCCGCCGAATACTGTCATTGTCCAGCTGAGGCAGTGCACCAATGCCTATTGCAGAAAAGTGGCAATAAGCAGCAGGTGTGCAATTCTCAGAGGGTCCCAAGCAATCCACCATGCAGTCCACTGCGTCCGTGGACATTTGTTCCTCCCTGTCAAACTTCCAGCAGAGTGCCCGAATGTCAGGTTCTACCAATCTGACCCAAACATTCTGGGGAACAGGCCTCCGGGAGAGAGCATCAGCATCTATGTGGTTCAGACCTGCTCGGTATTCGAGAGTATAGTCGTATGTAGATAATGCAGAAAGCCACCTATGGCCAGTGGCATCCAACTTAGCTCTGGTCTGCACATAGGTCAAAAGATTATTGTCAGTTTTTACTAGTATTTTAGCCCCATACAAGTACTCATGGAATTGGTCAACAATAGCCCACTTCAAAGCTAGGAATTCTAACTTATGTACAGGATAGTTCTTTCGGATGGGGTCAGGCTTCTACTGACAAAGGCCACTGGTCTCAGGCCATTCTCATGCTCTTGGTACAACACAGCCCCAACCCTTGCAAGCTAGCATCAGTGTGCAGGATGTAAGGTTTTCTTGGATCGCATAGGCCAGCACTGGAGCATGGGTAGTTGATATATGATCTCATGAAAAGCAGTCTCACAATCAGGAGTCCAGCGGGCCCCAAATACTTCACTCGGACGAAAATACACTCTTTCAGTCTTGAGGATGCTGACTTTTGTATTTTTGTGGGTTGGGGATACCCTTGAGTAAGGTTAAGTAAAGGGCGGATCACTCTTGAATAGTCCTTGATGAAATGCCGATAATAACCACAGAATCCCAGGAATCTTTGCAGTTCTTTAGATGTTTGGGCTGTGGCCAGGTGGTCAAGGCCTCAACTTTACTTGGTCGGTCTCTATTCCTCGGTGGATACTATGTGTCCCACATACTTTACTGATGTTTGAAAGAATTGACACTTATCAATGGACAGTTTAAGGCCAAAGTCCTCCAGTCGGTCCAATACCTTAAATAATCTGCCTCATGTTCCTCCAGTGAGCTGCCAAACACAATAACATCATCTAGGTATACCAGGCACTCTAGTAAGTTCATGTCCCCACTGCACGCTCCATCAATCGTTGAAAGTGGCTGGGACACCTGAATCCCTTGAGGCATCCTCATGAATTCATAGAAGCCAAGCAGACAGATAAAGGCTGTCTTCTCAAGTCCTCTGGGGCCATCGGGATCTGGTAGTACCCACTGTGGATATCCAACACAGAGAACCACTTGCTCCTATTTAGGCAGTCCAAAGCATCCTGAATGTGGGGCATTGTGTACTGATCAGGGATAGTCCGCCAGTTTAGAGAGCATAATCCATGCACATCCTTACTGTCCCATTCTTTTCCTCACTACTACAATGGGGAAGCATAAGGGCTTCTGGATTCTTGTATTACACCAGCAGCTAACATCTCTTGCAGATGCTGTCTCACATCATCTATGTCAGCATGTACCAGGCGTCGAGACCTCTCACGAAATGGTCTTTCATCATACAGCTGGATATTGTGCTCAGCTGCTTGCACGCATCCTACATCCCATTCCTTTAAAGAAAACACCTGGTCTCTCTGGGCAAGCTTCTCACTGATCCTCACTTTCCATTCAGCTGGCAACGGGGAGTTGTAAATCAAACAAGTCAGGCGCTATGCGTCATTCTTCCTCAAACTCTTGCTGCTGGGTAGCACTGCAGTGTCTGCACAATGCACATTAGCCAGGATGCAACTCTATTTACTCGAATGTCTCTTTCAGACACATTATGAACTTGGACCATTACCCTTCTGGCATAAGCATGGGCTCTAGCGGGCAAAATACTAGGCTTGACCAGCAGTCCCTCTGGCAATTTTCCATCGCCTGGTGCATCCAACATTAATATTTTATTCTTAACATCCTTTCTGATACGGACCTCTCCTGTAAGGTACACTGGGCATTTGGCGCCAGGATCAGAGACTCAGGATCCTTCTTCCATACAATTCCAACCGGTTCCTCTGGTTCTATTTTTCAACATCTCTCTGTGCCTCATAGGCCTTCTTAATTAAAGCCGAACTCTTAAAGCTCTACTAGTCTTTGTCCCCTGTTTTCATAACACAACTGTGCCAGCCTTCCAACATATGAGCATTTGTTCCAATCAACAAAGGGACACCATCATACAGTCCAGTGGGGGACACACTAAGGCTAGGGTCTCTACTTGTTCGCCACTCCAGCCACGGAGGTGAGGAAAGACAGCCAATTCGGATATACCTGGAATAGGGGTAGGCCTTCTCACTTAACCCCCATACATGCAGTCCTTCTAATGGTTGTAAGGCACGTCTGACAAATGCTTCTGATACCAATCCTGGAACATAATTGTCACTTGGGAGCCACTGTCTATACAGCTCTTGTAGACACTCCATCCACCTTTACAGTGGTCTCCATGGAGGGACCCACTATTCTGGACCAGTCTGGAGAGGCGGTAGTGGGGCCTGGGCAACTGACCTTGCCACAAAGGACGTGAGTTAGCATTTTTGTGCCTCACTGGGATCATTTGTGCACCTCTTAACCACTGATTTGTTCTCCAAGCTCTCCTTGTAGCCTATATGCAACTTTGTCAGTGTCTTTGGGGACCAGCATTCTCTTCATGTGCCCATCCTTCCCACAATTATAGCAAAACATACTTTCTGGAGTTGAGCTGGCCGAGGCGCCACACTGGGAGCCAGGGCGGGGGTACTACTAACTGGAAACCTGGGTGCCATCTCTGTCTGTGGCGTGATAAGCATTTGGAGACATCTCGTCAGTTTCTCCACTTCCATGGTCAAGGAATTGAGTTTGGAGCTGTTATCAGCAGGAGATACATGGGTGGGTACCCCCACCCCCATAGCAGATGCAGTCAGATATAGGCCGGGACCCATACTTGCAGGTGTGGCCTTCATAAAGGGACTGTTTTTGAATTCCCGGATCTCTCTCAACAGTTCGCCCCATTGTGGCATATCTTTTTCCTTGTCAGAGCACTCATTGACTGCCAACCTCTGCCCCTGAACTTCACTTGATGGGTCACCCTCAGTCACTCGGGTCGTAGCCGCAGCTATTGGTGCAGGTCCCTCCCGAGGTCGCCTTTTCTCAACTCCTCGAATTTCTCTCATTAAATCATCATAGGAGGGTGGGGATTCCAGTCGATTTGCCAGGCATAACTGAAGCAACAGCAGTTCTGAGAAGGGGCAGACTTAAGTGATCCTGTCCAGCCTGGTTCGGTCCAGTTCAATCGCTGGCAAACTACCCTTTCTGAGGCATTCTTGCAACAATTTTTCCAGCCGAGATACATATACAGACAACAACTCCCTTGGTACTGTTGTGCATTTCTTACTCTCCACCATAGGTCCTCATCAGAATCTGGGCTCCCATACACATTCTCCAAGGCCTCAAGATAGGCCTGTGCAGTCACTTTGGGGTTACTGGCCCATTTAGCACAGATGGTAGCCAGAACAGGACCTTGAGCTCTCACTAACCCTCTTTCGCTTGCTTCCGAGCATTGCCATTCTAGCACTTGGGGCAACATAGTCTATCCAGGTCTCCCAGTCATCCTCCCTTGGGGGTGGGAGGTGCCAGAGAAGATCCTCAACCTTTGGTAAGAGTCGGACTAATGGCAGGTGCAGAAATAGGAGTCTGCATTGGTTCAGCCACCATTATGGGTACTGGAGGGAGAGGGTGTTGGGAGGAACACCCCAGGTGGCAAGAATAGCTTCTTCAAGTCCTCCACAGTTTTCCCTTCCCCCAGCAACCATTTAGCAAATTTCTCCTCAAAAGTTTCAGACAGTGGTGGGGGCTCATTCCCCCTGGGTCTTTACTGTTCTTAGTTATCACACTCCAGGCAGTGAGGGCTCCCTCTGGGGTAATGGTCTGTGGCACTTTGGAGCTATCTATGGGATCCTTAAACTCTACTAGGGCCAGGAAAGTGTGGGTGAGCAGATTAGCATGCCGACCCACCACCACAGGGTTTGTAAACCTTCCACCTTGGAAAGTACTCCTGTACAGTGTCCGGTATGATACCCAGGGGATGTCGAGGATAAACATAGCATTTTGGGGGTCGATCTCCTCCCCAGTACACCACTCCACCAGCCAGTGCACAGCCACTTCTGTCGGGGTACCCATTTTTTTCTTAACAGTGGTTCATAAATATGGCCACTAGAGGACACTCAATCCCAGCGCTGCCTCCAAGATGTAACCCCTAGATGGCGCTATCCCAGGGGCTACTACCCCTGCCTGATTTGCCACTAACAGGTTGAGGGGCCTGGATCCGATGGCGGTGCCTCCACCCAGAGGTCAGGGTTTGCAATAGTTAAACTAACTTGGTCACAGCCCTCTGGGACACTGCAACCCCCTTTCTTCCCACTAGTGGCCCACACAGTATATCAGAATTACTCACAGTATACACTTACCCCAAGACTGGTTCAGGCACTGGGACCCCCTGTAAAATAAGAAGATACAGTGCAACAATCACAGTACAATACTTTAACATAGACAAATACCTCAGGCAGTATAACTTTGCTGAAACAAGCAGCTCTGATTTATTTAGGGGATATAACAAGGACAGGGGAAATCAGGTTAATTAGCTTATCACTTTACATCATTCTATTTATGGCTTCTGTGCAAGGCCTATCCCTACCAGTTACTGTCCTGGGTACCCAAGCCTCTAGGCTAGTCCAAACCGTGGCAGCTGGTAGGGGCCCTTTCACACAGAGAAAAGAAAAATTAGTTAAACAGTCAGCAGTACAGTAATTCCATTTGGATTCAATGTGGCAATTCAACAGGGAGCAACCCTGAATTAGTACTCACGACCTCCAAACAAGATAGGGTTCTTCAACGTCAGCAGGGCTACTCTTGAGCTCCACGAGACTCCTCACACATTTATATGACAAACTGCAACAGGCAAAAGTCCTTTAATGGCAGCAGGATTCACTTGAGCTACACAAGCCTCCTCACACATTTATATGGTAAACAGTAACAGGCAAAGTCCTTTAATGGCAGCAGGATTCACTTGAGCTACACAAGCCTCCTCACACATTTATATGGTAAAAGAAAGTACTATACCAGGCAGGCTGCTTTCTATCCCGATCGCATTACTGCACAATACCGGGAGAACACACAGCAGATTCAGTTCCTGACAGACCGAGCGCATTCAGCAATTTCTCCAGTCTTCTACAGGGTGAGCCTGGTTTCTGCTCTTCAGATATCCTTTGATTCTCTTCACAGGACGGATTCAGTCCTAACAAGCAGTTACACAAGCTGCAGACCGGAACTGGGCCTTACACGCTGCTTTCCGACTAAAACTGCAACAACCTAAAAGCACAGGGCTCCTTCCTCTTCACTGCCAGAGCTCAACTGAAACTCCAGCAGACAAAACCGGCACTTCCTTTGAGTTCCTCCCAGTTCTTGGCTGGATTTGCTGTCACTCACAATAGACTGCCCCTGTTGGTCCAAAAAGCGCAAGTCCAAACTACATCTTGCAGAGTCACTGCCCATACAATCCTCTTGTGGCTGGCTCAGATTATGAGTCAATTTCTGATTCGCTCCAAGGCACCATTTTAGAGCTACCTTAACCCACACTGATTGGTCCAGTTCAGCAGTTCAAAACTAGAATGGGAACTAGGCAAACACAGTTCTGACTGCAAAGAAAGCAGATTAGACAAACTGTATTTTCATTATTACTCTAAATGATTTCTGGCAAACAGTTACATCTTTCAGATAGGTTCCCTTTGCACTCCTAGTGACTGCAAAATGGAGTGAATTGGCAGCAGCTCAGTGGTACTCATGCAGAGAAACACACAGTCCCCCCATACAAACTAATTATGTCTGCAAGCAGACAGCTCTTAAAGAGACAGTACCAGAGGCTCTAAAAACACTCACAGATAAATGGCTTAAACGCCAAACACCATTCAGGCTTGGAGCATTCAAGCAAGCTCCTGGAAGTCTTTTGGGAACCCCCATTTGCAGGGGGAGTTACAGTTACTTTTACTAGGATTTCTATATTTTTTGGTTTTGCTTTATTAAGAATCATATGAAAACCCAGACACCTAAGGAAGCAAAATGATGGCAGGTTACTTGGTGTATAAAGTCAATAAGACACTTAATTGTTTCATCAAGTCATGCATAAATTAGGGTTTGCAAATGCAATCTTGTGTCTGTACAACTTGCTCCTTTATTTATTGTTTATTTATTTTATTTATTGGAATATTCAGAGTAACACTCTTGAGCAGAGCTCATTTACAAAGGTTCCATGTCAGACATACAGGTTGGGGTACAGTTACAATTCAAAGTAATATTGTGGGAAGGACCATGCAAGGTCCTAAAGAATATTTGCAGTTTAGGGACAAGACATAAACTTAGTGAAGAAGTACCTATAAATAAGTATGATGCAAGGTGCAGCAGCAGGCATTGCATTGTCCATGGTTAGAGCTTAGGGCAGTTGCAATAATGCAACTTTGTCTACAATATTTAAGCATGCCAAGTAGCACAGCAAGGGCTGACTATTGATTGCACAGGCATACCTATTGTTGAGCTCGGTATTTTTTTTAGGGACAATTTAAATTGGCTCAGTTTTGGTATCTCCATCATTGTGGTGGGGATTTCATTTAGCCAGGTTGGCACTCTGTGAGGGAAGGCCCTCATGGCTTGGCTGGTCCTACAACATGGGACATACAGTTTATGCATTTCTCATTACACCCCTAGCAGTGTGGTAAACAGAGTATGTAGCAAGGATTGGAGATGGGGATGAGCCTTAATACAGCTTTTTTCCCCAATTAGGCAGGTTTGGAATGTTATCCTGAAGTCTAGTGGGAGCCATTTTGTATCCAGGTAGCGGTTGCATGAGTGTGTGACCCTGTCCACATCAAGGATGAGGTGACAGGCCTTATTTAGTATGGTCCTAATTCTTTTGAGGTTGGTGTCAGTTGCAGCTCCATAAATTACCAGCCCATAATCCAAGGCGGAGAGACCCGAGGAGGCTACAGTAAGTTTCCTAGTCTCAGGTGTCATAAAGTGCTTGTGTCTATAGAGAACCCCCAGTTTTTTATTTACTGTATTAATTACATGGTCTGTATGTCAGGTATGGGTTTGTGCGCTGTCAAGGTGTATATCAAGATATTTAAAGGAATTTACCTGTTCTAATACCTCACTATCTTGGTTGTAGATGGACAGGGGTAGGAGTTTATTCTTTTGCTGTTGTCTGGCAAATAACATAGTGTTGGGGGTTTTCTATTTGTGGTTTAATAGCAGCTTATTCTGCAAGTACCAGTGTTCAAGGGAGTTGTGATTGTGCCGCAGGGTTTGGCTGGTAGCTTGCTGTTTAGTGCTGCTGGTGTAGATAAGCGCATCATCTGCATAGAGCAGGATGCAAGCTCCTTCACAGGCTTTAGGCAGGTCATTAATGAACAGGCTAAACAGTGGTGTACCCAGTACTGAACCCTGGGGAACCCCTACTGTCACTGCCTTAGAGTTAGATTGGACACCACTGACTTTCACATTTTGGGTGCAGTCTATTAGGCAGTTCTCAAACCACCCACAGTTTCCCTAGATAGACCAATCCCCACATGTTTTTCCATAAGCAGTGTGTGATTCACTAGGTTGAATATTTTGGTTAGGTCAATGAAAGTTGACCCAACCACTTTGCCTCTGTCTAGTGACTCATAGTGAGTTGGTGAGTTCAAGGAGGGCAGAGATGATGTTGTGCTGCCATCTAAATCTGTGATGCTGTTCCTTATAGAAAGGCAACACAGAATAATTATACTTCCTACTGTAGTAAACCAGAATTTCTGCCACTGAGATTTTTTGATGAGGCTTATGGACATGGCCTACCTAGATGTTAGCAAGGCATTTGATACAGTCCCACACAAAAGATTAATACACAAGTTAGCCAGCCTTGGAGTGGGTCCCAATGTGGTAGCCTCGATAAAAAATTGGCTAGACAACAGGACGCAAAGTGTAGTAGTAAATGGAGTACACAGTGAAGAAAGGAGGGTTACTAGCGTGGGACCGGTCTTTTTTAATGTCTTTATAAGTGACATTGCAGAGGAACTGGAAGGAAAAGTATGTTTCTTTGCAGACGACACAAAGATCTGCAACAGGGTTGATACACAAGATGGACTGGAAAGGATGAGAAGGGACTAGGCAAGGTTGGAGGAATGGTCAAATGTATGGCAACTCAGATTCAATGCAAAGAAGTGCAAGGTAATGCACATGGGAAACAAAAACCCAGGGGAAGAGTACACAATGGGGGTGAGATACTGACAACAGTAAAATGGAAAGGGACCCAGGGTAATTATATCAGATGACCTAAAGGTGGGTAAGCAATGTGAAGGCAGTAAGGAAGGCTGGAGGATACTGGGATGCATAGGAAGACGCATCAATAGTAGAAAACAGGAAGTTGTTATCCCTCTGTACAGACAGTTGGTGAGACCCCATCTGGAGTACTGTGTGCAGTTCTGGAGACCCCATCTCCGCAAAGACATAGACAGAGTGGAGGCTGTCCAGAGGAGGGCAACCAAAATGGTGCAGGGTCTGCAGCAGAAGACATACGAAGAAAGACTAAAGGAGCTTAATATGTATACCCTTGAGGAAAGAAGGGAGAGAGGGGACATGATAGAAACTTTCAAGTACCTCAAGGGAATCAACAAAGTCCAAGAGGGTAGCATCTTTCAGAAAAAGAGATGTGCAAGAACAAGGGGGCACAATTTGAAGATAGAGAGTACGGCTCAGAGGTAATGTGAGGAAGTATTTTTTCACAGAGAGGGTTGTGGATGCATGGAACAGCCTCCCTGAGGAGGTCGTGGAGTCAAGAACAGTGGGGGAATTCAAGAATGCATGGGACAGACATAAGGCAGTCCTAGTGGGGGTAGGAGGAAGTAAGCTGTTGGTTAACTAGGATCAGCAGCTTATCTGTTAGGTAGGAAAATGGGCAGACTGGGTGGGCCAAGCGGTCCTTATCTGCCGTCAAATTCTATGTTTCTTATTTCTAACTAGTAGTTGCCGGTTCAGCTCAACTTGCTAGCTCTCTCCCTCTTATATATATTTTGACCGCAAGCTCCAGCATCCACAGAATACCAATTACTGTCACTAATCTGTGGAGAAAGCTTGCCATCAGACACGAATTTAAAGGCATTGTTCAATACACCTTTGTATATGTGAAACCATCTGTATTATGGTTGAGGAGAATGGACAGTAATAGACATCAGCACAAGTATTACTGAACTGTAAGAACAAAAGAGCAAAAACTGTAACAGGATCCAAGAATGCATGGGATACGATAAGGGAACCTTAGTGGTAAGGAAAGGGGAAGCTGAGATCAAGTAGAGTTGGTGGTATTTACAGTAGGTAGGAAAAGGGCAGATGAGGTGGGCCAAGCAGTCCTTATCTGCTGTCAGATTCTATGTTTCTATGGATGGAATGAGATTTTCAGAATTAAAAGAATTGACGGTGTCAGGAAATAGTCAATCCTTCCGCAGTCACCAGGGCACCGATTCCATTGTCATTACCAAACCTTAAAATTCAGAAGCAAATTAATTGAGAGCTCGAAGAATGTATTATAATGATCATGCACTTACAGAATGTTGCACCATATACACTGTAGAACTCATTGTTCTGATGGCAATTTGACGTTGACTGCCAGCATTAATTGTATTGGCCATATACTGATATTTTGATATTCATTTCTTGGTGTGTGTTTTTTTGTAGGAGAATTCTGGTGTGGATGTAAATGCAGTTGGTTTCACCAGTACGGAGCACTGAAGTATGTGGAGTTGCAGCAGATAATTGCACATATTTACTCATGACATATTCTGCAGCTGGCAGAAAGCTTGTTGTTTATTGTCAATAAGATAATTCTGAAAGCAGGAGCTCCAAATTGATTATGAAAGCTGAAACGTTTACTGTATCAGTGTTGAATACGGTATATGTCCACAACTCAAGCGTTAAGACCAATCAATCTAATGGCTGTGCTCTTAGTACATGAGTAGTGTTAGAAAATATATCTTATATCATGTAAGAACAATCGTTGTCTGTCAAACTAAAATACTGATTCAGAAATTATTCCATGCACTAAGAAGCAGATATGTACTTTCAATGAGCTTAATTTGCCTGATAACCTTGATATATATCCGCTGGGTTTCTCAATAAATTTACTTGCATCGTGCACAAAATACCCATGATATTTTTTTCAACTTAGTTGTCCCATTCCATAGGAAATATACATAACTGGAGATATTTTCCACAACACGACATATTCCAGGTCAGGAAACTAATTAATTTGTTATACACATCTAACAACACTATATGAGTGTATGTATGCCATTTTATGAAAAGGTGCCTCGGTATGAAGGTTGGCTGTTCTGCCATGCCTTTTTTTTAATCCATATTTTATAGATCAATGTACATTCACTCTATGTATTACAAGAAACAACTCTGTAAAGGATATCATGCATTCTATATTTTATTATATACTTAGTCAACAAATCAACTGAGGGGGACTATGGAATTGATGAATCTATTAATTACTACATTTGTCAAAACAAGTGGAAGTGAAGACAAAAGAAAAGGTTTTGATCGCCCGAAATTAAACAATAAGACATTTTGCAAGATAAAATACAATACAGACTTATTCTTTTTTTTTTTTATCACTACTCTGTTTATTGCACCTTGACCGGTATGCCCCCTTCAGCCTGAATGACCCCCCAGCTCAGACACCTGGAATTACTAGGGCTTACCTTATGCCCAGCCTGGGAGTGGTGCCTGTGAGGGGTTCGGCGTCATCCTGCCACCAGATGTTTTTCTCTCGATTTTCTACCGGGGCCCCAGGAGTAATAGCATGTGATAGGCATGCATGCATACTACAGCCCCAGTAGCGACCCCTTCCCGCCCGCCCATCAGCCTAGCGCTTATGCACCTTCTGGCCTGTGCTATCTCCTGGCCTCCACCACAAGGCAGACAATAGCCAAGGGATGCAACCTTCCCTCCCCAGAGAGAGAGCTACCTTTCCAGCAGCTCCATCCAGCTCCGCCCCCCCACCAACTTCCGATGGCCCGTGCTCGGTCACCAACCTGGGTCATCGGCATGGCGCGACGTAGGGCGCCCAGCGCCTTATCCCTCAGTGCCACCTGGCTGGCAGACTTACTCTTTTAAAGTTTTAAGAAACGCTCCCAGATGTCACAATATTTGTTAGTCCTATTAATGCTAATATATGCTACTGTTTCATAGCTGGCACTTATAGTAAGATCTTGTAGCCATTCTCTTGTGGTGGAAGCAAACCATGTTTTTGGCTGTGATCAAGGCTGCATGCAGCCAAAGTTTTAGAGCATTGTGGAATATTCAAAAAAGATACCCAAAACTACCATTTTAGAAGTGAACACAAAGCTGGTTTTAGTTACTTTTTCACATATTTCCTTCACCCCGTTCCAGAATGAGATTAGAGAGGAACAAGACCACAGAATATGTGTAAGTGTACCTTCATTAGCAATACATCTCCACACAAATCAGTTACAGACAGGCCTAGGTCTACAAGTTTACAGGGGTATAATACCATCTACGAACCACCTTATACTGTGTCAATCTTCCTTTGGCCTCTCTGCATGCTATAAATGTCATAGGCCAAATCTGGGTCCATTCTTTTTGTGTGATTGAGAGTGTAGTTCCTCCTGCCATTTAGTGTCAGGTTTGGAATTAATAATCTATTTATATAAGTGCTTATGGCCATGATTAGTTTTCATCAGGCTTTTGATAAGTCTATTTTTAGGCACCAACAAAAGTAGCTTATAAGCACCTATTGTAGTCATGCGAACTCTTTTCTGCATTTCACTCAAGTTTGCATGAAAGATTTACCTGGCATCATTTTGTGTGAGTGATGTGCTGTGTGTCAGGGCAGACAGAAGGCAAACTGATCTGTCAGGCGGCAGGGGCAGGCTCGCTTGCTTCAGCTGCTGAGCTGTACTCCTGTGCTGTGGGTTGCAAAAGATATTCATGCCATCCAACTTGCAAGTGGAAGCGAGTTGCGAGGGGGAGGCAGGGGGATGGTCGGCCAACAATTTCATTAACTTGGCAAACTTTGTGCCTTCACAGAGTGCGCTTGCTTCCAGGTGTCAGCATTCTGCTTTAAAGTGACTCCTTCTTTGTTTAAAAATGTGATCCAGGCTCCCTCGTGTTTTTTTATAGTGACTCTGTAATATACAAGTAAAATATGCATACTCTTGATTGGTCTTGCAAAATTCTTATGTTTAAATATAAGCCATATGCCGGCTTTGTTCCTACCTTGCAGGGTATGTGGTGTCTGTGTAATGGGAATCCGTTACCGCAGCTAAGGGCAGTCCCAAAGTCTTAAGCCTCTTATATCTGTGGTTAGACCCCTCTAGGATCCCAGGCATGTCGGCTGACATCACGCAGACTCAATTCCACTGACCCCTGCCATCGGTAAGCGCCTGTTGTGGTCATGCATACTCTTTCTGCATTTCAGTCATGTTTAAGGAGACCTTTTGTGTGAATGATTTACTCTGCATCATTCTGCATGAGTGATGTGCCATGCGTCAGGGTAGACAGATGGCGGACTGATCTGCCCTGCAGCAGGGGCAGGTTCTCTTGCTTCACCTGCTGAGCTATACTCCTGGACTGTGGTTTGGAAAAAATATATTTTTGCCTCCGTACTTGCAAGTGGATGGTTTGCCAATGAGTCTCCCAGGTGCCAGCGATTATATCTTGGGGAAGGGGGCAAGGTATGCAGAGATTTTTTACACCATATTGTCTCCCCTCACCTGACACTTGATAGCATGTGGTTAGAGTCTGAGATGCATTTCAATTCCCTCACCTATCATCCAAGCAGTGATGTTTGTGCTTTATAATACGGATTGCCCTACCAAGGTGTATCGGCAGCTTACCGTCCTGTCTCAGCGAACTTGTAGAGGAGATGTTTTACACATTGGATCCTTTTACTTGACACTTCCTAGCCTGAGGTTAGCATCTGAGACATGTGGCAGTTCTCCAGTAGTCCTGCCAGTGATGTTTGTGGTTTATAATAGGTATTTCCCCATCAAGGTACATTTTCAGCTTGCCACCTGTCTCAGCGTGCCTGCCACTGCAATGTCTGCTGACCTGGTAAGCTCACTGATCATCTGCCATCTGTTGTCTGACACTCTTCAGAACACTAGATTGGCTGCGCTCGCTTCTAAGTGCCACTGTAATTGTGGCCCACTAATGACCTGCTAAGCTCAGCATTTATTCTTTCCCTCAAGGAGCAGCATGCAGTAATTGTTCATCCCCTCACTGTTCTCTTTCTTATCAGCAGCAGTTAAATTGTGACTGAGTGTACAGTGGCTGGCAGGTAAGTGTGAGGGAAGGACAGGCAGGTGGATCACTGACAGCCATACTGTATAGAGCTAAAAGAAAAAACAACCTGGTAAGCTCAGCAATTGTTCTTTCTGTCAAGGAGCAACATACGGTAATTGTTAACTCCCCCACTGTTCCCTCCTCTTATTTGCAGCAGTTAAATTATGACCGTGACTGAACAGTAACTGGCGTGCAAGGAGTAGGTGAAAGACAAACAGGCAGATCAGTGACAGCCATACTGGGTTTTTTTTTTTACTTTATTTCCTTGCAGTCATGGCCTGTGGCACCTCTCTCGGGCATCCTGCCCATATTCTGCCCGCCTAAGGCCCCCTCAGACTGTGCCTCCTTTCTCTCACCCCTCCTCACAGCCAGCACCCTTGGTTTAACCCATCCAGGGAGCGTCGCCCTCTCCTCTTTGGGTGCTCTTCTAAGTCAATCTCTGGCTGCAGGTGAGGGCCCAGATGGAGGAACTGGAAGGCCAGTCGAGGTGAACCCGGCAGAGGGTATGGGGGACAGGTGCCATCGCCTGTTCCATGGAGCTGGTGTTTTCCCTGTTCTGGTGGTGGCCTCCCCCTCTTGTGTGGGTACATCTGACACAACAGCGCATAACAACCCTGCCTGCATCAGCCACACTATACAGTGTGCAACCCATGCACTGCAGTGCTCCTGATCTCCACTGGGAGCCGCTGGTGCACTGGGCTATCCTTGCCCTCCCCTAAGGAGAGAGAGCCACCCCGTGGAAGCTAAATCCTCTACCACCCCCCTGCCGACTCCTGGCACCCGAGCTTGCTCCCAACTCGGTCGCCAGTGTGGTGCAAGGTGTCATCCAGCACCTCAACCCTCAGCTAACTGGGCCAGGTGACAGCCATAATGTTAACTTAGCTGTGATCAAAATATAGCACACCGTGTGTAGCAGTGAAAACAAGATCAGTGCAGCATAGCCAGGTAAAAAAAAATAGGATACAATAAACACCCATTATAGCAGACAGATTGGGGTTACACAAACATGTCCATTATAAGTAGGTCCCACTGTATATCAACAGATTACTACCAGTCTCAGCAAACTTGTAGAGGAGATTTTTTACACTGCATTGGCTCCTTACCTGATACATGACAGCCTGTGGTTAGAGTCTGAAATGCAAGGTAATTCTCTCCTCCTTCGGTCTCCACCAGTGATGTTCGTGTTTATAATAGGGATTGCACCTTTAAGGTATATTGACAGCTTACCACCTGTCTCAGTGAACTTATAAAGCAGATTTTTACACCACATTGAACCCCTTACCTGACACCTGGTAGCCTGAGGTTAGAGTCTGAGATATGCGGAAGTTCCCCCAGTCATCTCACCAGCGGTGTTTGTGCTTTATAATAAGCATTGCCCCATCAAAGTACCTAGGTAGCTTACTGTTGGCTCAGTGAACTTAGGGACATAGGGGGATAAGTATGTGACACTGGGTATAAGCAACCAAGCCCAAAATAGAGTGAAATACATGTAAAAGCCCTGTATTAGGTCAGTATTTGGCTGTTTTAGTCACCAGGTCACCATTTAATAACATCAGGATACTCTATCTGTACTATAAAAGCTGCTAAAACCATGTAAGCAGTAGACGAGAGCACAAAAATCATATGATAAATATGCTGTTTTCACTGATGCCAATTCTACTATTGAAATAAAAAAGTTATCTGTAACGTTAACTTGTCACCAGGATTCATTTCAATAGTAGACTCATCATTCATAGAGTGCTGCCGGTGCTAATTACAATCAGTGTTGCGTGCCCCCCAGCCGCGAGTACAGCACTAATGCATGCAGTATTCACATCCCGTTGGAAACTGACTAAACCTGTCAGTTTCACATCAGATCCTGCAAAAATCAAGAAACATTGTGAAGCACAGTAAATTCTTGGCAAACAGAAACAACTCACTCCCTCCAGCCGCTGAGATGCAAGACCAGACTCCCTGTGGACTAAGTTGACTTCAGGTAGCTCTCAAGAAAATGCTGCTGCTCTGAGCATTCCAAAGAGCTAGTCCTCATACTAACTTCTCTGTTTCTGTGCTGATCAGCACACTAACTCCAGCATATGCAGTCATGCCCCAACCATTAGCTAGTAATGATTGTGCTGCTTCGCAGCACAGTACAGTAATGTACATAAACATTTTTCTGCCACTAATCAAAACATAAGTAGAATCTGCAGTTGATTCTGCTCACTGAACTGAGGATCAGTAGCTCCGAGAACCGACTTCCACCCCAAGTTACAAATATGCTACTCATAAGTGTAAAAATTGTAGTTTAAATGACAAATCAGCCAGTATCAGAATAACACTCCACACAGTTTTCACAAGCACACTAATAGAAAATTAAATCCCTCACATCAATGTGGTCTCTGGTGATATCCCTACTTTACAGATCCAGTCCATATCTGTAATAGTCCTGACTGGAGTAGTACTCTTCAAGCATGCAGTCTGTAAAACGTGTTCCTAGTGTCACAAGACACAGGTCAAGAAGCATAGGGAAACCAGGAGCAGTTGTAGAATTCACCAAAATATTTATTTACAGTAGCAGTAACATAAAAAATAAACTTGTTCATAATAACTATGTACAGAGGAGAAATTAAATAGTTTTTCTTTGTCTGTGTCCCTTTTCTTTTCATCTCTTTGCAGTTGCAGCTTCGCTTTTATAAGTCATTTCAACCCCACTCTTAATTTCAAGCATCCTGTTTCTTGCAAAGTGTTCTGTTCTCGTAAGTATCAGGCAGGCAAGAAAATAGTGTGCTTCTTGAGTTGAGGCCCCCACTTTGCACAGCTTTTGCAAAAGGCTTAAAAATTTAACTCTGGTAACCTCTAGCTTCCAACATCATTTTGCAATCATCTCAAATTCTAATTATTTACATTTCAACAGTAATGCTATATATTTTCCGAACACAAGGGATCCCAATATCAGTTACATTTACACAGTGATTTGCACATATTTTTATATCAGCAGATCTAGATATGCAAGGGAGAGAAAAAGACGGCAAGAGAAAACTGAGAGACAGTGAGAGGTAAAGAACTGGAGCCTGTCGGGTTGATCAAGTCTGAAGTCTCACAAGAAAATATGGTTAAAAACCAGACAGAGAAGAGACAGAAAAGGAAAGATCTTTGCATTTAAACACTTTCTCCATAACAAATGGGACAGGGTCCTATTCTACCCTGTCACATACACCCCCTCCAAGAGGGAACCTGTTTTATCAAACAGGTTTCCAAAACTTTTTATTAATTCTCTACTAACATTTGCTGCTTTCACTAATTAAGCACATGTGCATTGTCCGTTTTTATATAACAGTACAGCAAACAGTAAAGTTCAAACCCATACATTTGTTTTCAACCTTCAGAACCCTAAATTCCTGATCCATATCTTGACAGAAAATCAGCATTGCTATTCTCTTTACCAGATTTGTGTATCACAGTGAATTTAAATGGCTGTAGTGCCAGGTACCACCATGGAATTCTGGAATTTTTATCTTTCATCTGGTTAAGCCAACAGAGATGACTGTGGTCTGTTACAAGAACAAAGTCAGTTCCTAGCAAAAAACTTAAGGGACTCCATGGCCCACTTTGCTGCTAAACATTCCTTTTCTACAGTGGAGTACCCTTTCTGTCTGTCATGCAACTTCCTACTTATGTATAGAATAGGATGTTCTGTCCCATCTATATTTTGACTCAGTATTGCACCAAGGCCTACCTTAGATGCATCTGTTTGTAGCAGAAATGGTTTCTCAAAGTCTGGGCTTCTAAAACAGGGGCTGAACATGATGCAGCCTTAATGGCTTGAAATGCTTCACCACACTCTGGGGTCCATTTCACATTATTTGGGTACTGTTTCTGAGTTCAGTGAGGGAGTAGCTAACTCTGCAAAGTTGGGAACAAATCTCCATAATAACCAGCCAGCCCTAAAAATGACCTGACATGTTTCTTTGTTTTAGGGACAGGGCTGTTAGCAACAGTTTCTATTTTAGAAACCTCAGGCTTAACTTCTCCATTTCCCAACACATAGCCCAAATATCTGGTTTCCTGCATGCCCAGTGCACATTTGGTAGGATTACTAGTCAGACCTGCATTTTTTGATAGCTTGGATAACTGCTCGTAGGTGTTTCAGGTGGCTTTTCCAGTCTGGACTGTACACCACAATATTATCTAGGTACGCAGCACAATAACCAGTGTGAGGGGATAAAATGACATCCATGTACCATTGGAATGTAGCTGGCGCACCATGTAAACCAAATGGCATGATGGTGAACTGATAGAATCCTATAGGGGTGGCAAATGCAGTTGTGTCTCTGGATTCTTTAGCTAAAGGTATTTGCCAGTAAACCTTGGTGACAGCGAGGGTACTGATATACTTTGCACTCTCCAGTCTTTCCACCAAATCATCTATTCTGGGTATAGATAACTGTCAACTTCTGACACTTGATTAAGTTTCCTAAAATCAAGGCAGATTCTAACACCCCTTCTTTTTGTCTACAGTTACCATGGGAGATGATCAAGCACTCCTACTCTCTATGATACCCAATTCTTTCATGTTTTGTATTTCCTTAACCACATCAGCTCTTAACTGCTCTGGTAATCTATATGTCTTTTACCTAATAGGATGAGCATTCCTTGTCACTATTATGTGCTCAACCCCTTTGCTCAGCCTGGTACCATGGTAAAAGTACTGTTAAATGTCTTCACACATTACTTAATGTCTGCAGTGTGTTCTGAGGTTAAGGAAACATTCACCTTTACAGCATCAGCATTTACAGTTTGTTCTAGTTTATCATAAGTTACATCAATATCTTCCTTATCAGTTTCTGGTAAAACTAGCAAGGCAGCTTTTGGCATTTTTTCAACCCATTTCTTGAGGAGGTTATCATGGTATATCTTAGAAGTATTTTTCTTGTCAGGAGTCTCAATCTCATAGTTAACAGTGCCAGTACTTCTAAAAACTTTATAAGGTCCTTGCCACTTCATTAATAAGCATTTGTCAGTGCCGAATGTTGCTTGCTTCTATGTGCTGTTTAAGTATTTGGAAGTCATTGGAGTGCAAATATTGAAAATTCGCGAACTTACGAGCGTGCGTAGGAACTGCGCAATGCACGCTAGAACAGTCATTTTTAGGAATTTTTTCACCAAATTTTCAACATAGCCATTTTAAGACCTCTGCTCATGAACAGTGTCACTGTGATTTTCTTAATGTGTCCCATACATTGAGTTCGCACACCGACTGCACCATTGTGCGCTACATGGGCGGAAACACGTTTTGGGCAAGATGTGAAAAATGACAGTTGCACTGCACATAAGGAGGTGTGGTAAAATGGCAATGTTGAAAATCTGGAGGGAAAATATTGGAAATTCGCAAACTTACAAGCGCGCGCACACTCGTAAAACAGTCACAAGTTACAGCTACATCTTCCTTATCGGTTTCTGGTAAAACTAGCAAGGCAGTTTTTGGTGTTTTTTCAACCCATTTCTTGAGGAGGTTAGCATGGTATATCTTAATAGGATTTTTCCTCTCAAAGGTCTGACTCTCAGTTAACAGTGCCAGTGTGTCTAATAATCTTATGTGGCCCTTGCCACTTCATTAACAGTTTATTTTCTATTGTGGGCAACAGTAGCAAAACCTTTTCACCTGGCTCGAAAACTTTTTCTTTTATCCCATGGTCATAATACACATTCTGCTGATTTTGGGCCTCTTCCTAATTACTATGGGCAATTTCAACATATTTTGCCAGCTTCTTTCTTTGGGCACATATATAAGAAGTTACAGATTGTTTCTGAATGGGGTTATCTTCCCTTCCCATGTTTCTTTTATCACATCCAGTGGCCCTCTTGGCTGCCTACCATACAGCATTTCAAACGGTGAAAACCCTGTTGATGCCTATGGCACTTCTCTGTGAGCAAAAAGTAGGTAAGGCAAGTATTGGTCCCAGTCTTTCCCTTCCCCTTTTACAAACCTTTCTAACATGTGTTTTAGGGTTTGGTTAAAACGTTCAACAAGACCATCTGTCTGAGGGTAATAGGCGGAGGTTCTTATGGCAGTGATACTAGCAGTCTGTACAGCTCTTTAAGCAGTGCAGCACCAAAATTACTACCCTGATCAGTAATCATTTCTTTAGGTATGCTCATTCTGCTGAAAATTTTGGCAAGCTCTGCTGCCACCTTTGGGGCTGTAACAGTACGCATTGGAACTGCTTCTGGGTATCGAGTAGCATAGTCGCCTACTACCAGAATAAATCTATTACCCTTTTTACTTTTGTCTAAAGGACCAACCACATCCATTGCAGTTCTCTCAAAAGGCACATCTATCAAGGGTAGGGGCACCAGGGGCACCTTGTCTTTTTTCTAGTGACTGGGGCTACTTCCTGACACTCCGCACAGGAATTACAATAGGTAGCAACACCTTCATGGATTCCAGGCCAGTAAAATCTGTACAGCAATCTGGCAAGGGTGCGATCCCTCCCTGAGTGACCTGCCATAGGACTAGCATATGCTATGTGTAGCAATTCTGTTCTATACTTCTGTGGTATAACCAATTGTTCAGTCTGTTCCTGTGTCTGAGGTTTAACCCAGACTCTGTACAGTAACCCATTACATTTTTTAAACATTGGTCCATCCTGTTTTGGTTTCACTCCCAGCTACTTGAAATAACCCTGAGAGAAACATTGTTAGCTTGTGTAACTCCCTGCAAATGGGGGTTCCCAAAGTCTTCCAGGAGCTTGCCTAAGTGCTCCAAGTCTGGGTGGTGTTCAGTGTTAAAGCCGCTTAGTGAAAGCTGCAGTGAGTGCTGTTTGAGCCTCCACGCACTGTCTCTTTAAAACTGCCTGCTCACAGGCATAAATAGTTTAAATAGGGGGACCATGTGTATTTATGCCCAAGTCCCGCCTGGGCTGCTGGCTATAAGCTCTGTTTCTGCCGTTGCTAAGTGGACAGAGTGAGCACTTCTGACAGATGTAACTAATTACTGGTGACCTGTTTGTATAATAATAACAAGCATTTGTCAATGCCAAATGTTGCTTGCTTCTATGTGCTGTTTAGGTATTTGGAAGTCATTGGAGTGCAAATATTGAAAATTTGTGAACTTACAAGCGTGCGTAGGAACTGCGCAATGCACACTCGTAAAACAGTCATTGTTAGGAAATTTTTCATGAAATGTTCAACATAGCCATTTTAAGACCTCTGCTCGTGAACAGTGTCAGTGTGATTTTGTTAATATCTCCCATACATTGAGTTTGCACACCGACTGCGCCATTGTGCGCTACATGGGCGGAAACACGTTTTGGGCAGGATGTGAAAAATTACAGCTGTACTGCTCATAAGGATGTGTGGTAAAATGGCAATGTTGAAAATCTGGAGTGTAAATATTGAAAATTCGCAAACCTTCGAGCGTGCGTGGGAACTGTGCAACGACACCGTAAAACAGTCATTTTAGGAATTTTTCTTCATTTTCAACATTGCCATTTTAAGATCTCTGCTCATGAATGATGACACTGTGATTTTCTTAATGTGTCCATACACTGAGTTCAGACACCAACTGCGCCATTGTGCGCACATGGGCGGAAACATGTTTTGGGCAGGATGTAAAAATGACAGCTGTACTGCTCATGAGGAGGTGTGGTAAATGGCAATGTTGAAAATCTGGAGTGAAAATATTGAAAATTTGTGAACTCTACGAGCTCATGAGGAACTGTGCAATGCACTCAGAAACAGTCATTTTATGAATTTTTTCACCAAATTTTCAACATAGCCATTTTAAGACCTCTCTGCTAATGAAAAGTGTCACTGTGATTTTCTTAATTTGTCCTGTACATTGATTTCAAGACACCGACTGCGCCCATTCTGCGCACAGAGGTGGAAACACATTTTGAGTGAGATGTAAAAATGACAGCTGTACTGCTCATAGGAAGGTGTGGTAAAATGGCAATGTTGAAAATCTGGAGGAAAATATTGAAATTTCACGAACTTCACGAGCCTGCGAGGGAACTGCGCAGCGCATACTTGTAAAATGTCATTGTTTAGATCTTTGGACTAAATTTTCAAAATGGGCTTTTGGGACCCCTTCATGAATTATGTCACTGTCATGGTGGTATTCAAGCTCTGAAGGGTGATTTCACAGTCACTGCGCAGTCACTGCGCGAAATCTCCCTTTGGGCCCGAATAACGCCATGACAGTGACATCATTCATGAGAAGGGGTCCCAAAAACCCCATGTTGAAAATTTGGTGCAAAAATTCCCAAAAATGCCTGAGATATGCAATAAAGTTGAACCCCCATCTAGCCCATTATACAGCTTACCGGCATTTCCTCAGTTCGCGGTCGGCTTTGAAGAGTGCAGACGTGTTCCCGGTCCACCGAAGATCATCGCTCCGGAGTCCGAGGTAAGTATGGGGTGAGGGGTGGGAGGCTAGGCGCAGTGGGTGGGTGCGGGTTGTGAGGGGGTTGAGACGCGCCGCTGGGACTGTTTTTGTTTTATAGGTTTAAAAAAAAAAAGACATCGTGGACGCTTGCCATGCTGGGGTGGGCTCCCAGCGTGGCACAGAGATGAGGGATGTTCAGCCGATGGGGATTGGACACCCCGCCGGCCAGTGATTGATTGCCACGCTGGGGTGGGCCCCAGCGTGGCACCAATCACGGGGAGCAGACGATGCAGCTCAGCCGGGCGGGATTGGGCACCCTGCTGGCTACACAGTACGTAAGCGGGGTGCAGACGCCAGAGTTGGGGGAGCTACGCCTATCGGTGCTCACTAAAGCGTAGTCTCTTTCAACTGTATGCTCATACATTTTGGAGCGCACAGACAGCTCCAAAATGCATTGGCTTACAGGGGCCGTGCCTGCCAGCTCACTGACTGAATTGGAGGAGGAGGTGACATACCTCCGAAATCTCCGATGATGGCACTATGTTTCTTCCACATGCATGCAAGCAACATAAAAATGTAGTTTGTCTAACCTGTCTTTCTTGCAGCACAAACTGTTTTTGTTTGGCTCCACCATTTTGGTCCTAAACTGTTGAATTGGACCAATCAATATGAGGGGATTCTAAAATGGAGCCTGCTTTGGGCCAATTGGGGACTGGGACTCTCGTCTGGAGCCTACTGAAATGGGGCTGTGTGGTGTCTGACTCTGGGTAATGTAATTTTGGATCCTTGGCCTTTTTGTACTGATAGAGGGAGCCCTGCTTTGATTGACAACTGGACTGACCAACCGAACCTTTTGGATCTAAGTGAAAGACCCTGAGCTGTCTGCTGGCAAGCCAGATTCAGTTGTAGTGAAGAGTAAAGGAGCTCTGCTCTGTTCAAGTGGCGGGTAGTTCAGCGAGGAGGCACATGTGAGGCCCAAATTCCAGCCTGTTTGCTGTTGTGGAGGAAGAGAGAGAGAGTCAGAAAAAGGTGTTTTTGGACTGAATCCGAAGTTTGTGAAGAAAAAGCAAGCTGCTGCTGTTGGGACCAGGCTTAACCTGTAGAAGACCGAAGATTGTGCTGAAAACCGATTGGTCTGTCGGGACATTGTGGCCTGGTACAGTACAAGCTTTTTACATATAAATGTGCTAGACGCTGAATGGGGATCGTGGTTTGTTTCCCCACTGTGACTTGTGTATTAGTGCTGGAAGTTGCTGCCCAGAAGAAATCTCGGACTGAATCCGTGCAGTCCATAAACAGGCCCAGCCACAAGGATCTTGCCTCACTGCCTTGCTGCACAGAATCAAATCATCGATGAGGGACCTGCCAGAAGACTTGCCCTTTGCCCCTGCTTGAACAAGCACTGCGTCAGGACCACATCGGGTGAGCCCTGCTTCTGGCCATCCACAACTTCAATCCACCATCCCTCCTGTGTTCAGCCTGGGTACTGTGAGTAATAATCAGGGTAGCCCCCTGAAACTGTTATCATATTAAAGTGTGTCATCTAATTTAATTGTTTGGTTTAATCTTCACGAACTGAGCCACCTGGCTCCAGATTACCATTGTGTGTTAGTCTATGTAATTTTCTCCTCACAGGGCCCCAACCAGCTGCGCCAAGCCGGCCATCCCCGGGCAATGGACCTGGCTAGTCCCCCCCCATCCTGGGTACCCAAAGGGTGTGACTGAATGGACCCTAATTACATGCACAATTTTATTATTTGTGTTGTTTCAGCCAAATTAACCTGATTCCCCCTTCCTTGTTACTGCCCCTTTAGTAAATCAGATTTTGGTGTTTTGAAATCAGCCTGTCTGTTGGATTCAGTACTTGTTGAAGATATTGTGTTATTGCTGTGTGTACTGCATAACCTTGTTTTACAGGGGGTCCTCAGAGACATGCTGCAGGAATCAGTCCTGAGGGTAAGTGGTAACTGTATGTGTAATACGTTTGCATATCTGGGGTATTGGGAAGGTCTCCTCCATGTGTGGAAAGGGCCACTAGTGGAAATTAAGGGGATCACAGTGTCCCAGAAGGCTGTGATCTGGTTAGACTAACTGCAACCAACCCTGATCTTTGGGTGGAGGCACCCGTCATAGGACCTAGGCCCCTCAATCTGTCACTAGCCACACAGACAGGGGTAGTAGCCCTTGGGATAGTGCCACCTAGGGGTTACATCTTGGAGGCACCACTGGGACTAGCGTCCCAAGTGGCCAAATTTATGAACTGCTATTAAAAATAAATGACTACCCCAACAGATATGCGGTGCACAAGTTGGTAGGGTGGTGTACTGGACAGGAGATCGACCCTCAAAATGCTATGCTGATCCTGGATATCCCCCTGGGTACCAATAAGGACACTGTAGGGGGAGTACTTTCCCAGGTTAGATGTTTGCAAAACCCTGTGGTGGTGGGTCGACAGGCTAATCTGCTTGCCCAAAGTTTTATGGCACTAGTAGAGTGCAGGGACCCAATAAATAGTTCCAAAGTGCCATGGATTATTACCCCAAAAGCAGCCCTCACTGCCTGGAGAGTGGTAACTAAAGACAGTAAAGACCCTGGGGAGGATGAGCCCCCCCCCCCACTATCTAAGACTTTTGAGGAGAAATTTGCTAAATTGCTACTGGAGGAAGGAAAAACTGTGCTGGGCTTAAAAAAAATATTCCTGCCACCTGGGGGTGTTTCTCCTCTAACATCCCCTCCCTCTCCAGCACCTGTTATTGCCCCTCCTTCTGTGCTAGTGCCAATGCTGGCCCCTATGTTGGTACCTGCCATTAGTCATGACTCTTACCGAAGGTTGAGAATCTTCTCGGGACCCTCCCCACCCACCGGGGGAGAGGATGACTGAAAGACCTGGATAGACTATGTTGCCCCTCTAGTATTGGAATGGCAGTGCACGGAGGCAGAAAAGCAAAAAAGAGTAAGAGCCTCCGAGGTCCTTCCCTGGCCACCATCCGTGCCAAACAGGCCCATAACCCTGAAGTGACTACACAGCACTATCTTGAGGCATTGGAAAATGTGTATGAAAGCCCGGATTCAGATGAGGACATGTGGTGGAGGGTGAGAAATGCCCAGCAGTGCCCTGGGGAGTTGTTCTCTGTGTATGTACCTTGGCTTGAAAAATTGCTGCAAGACTGCCTCAGAAAGGGTAGTTTGCCAGCGACCAAATTAGACCGAACCAGGCTAGATCAGATTCTTAAATCTGCTCCATTCTCCGAATTGTTGTTGCTTCATTTGTGCTGGCCAACGGACTGAAATCGCCACCCTCCTATGATGAGCTTATGAGAAAAATTCAGGGGATTGAGAAAAGGCGACCCCATGGGGAAAGTGCACCAGTAGCTGCTGTTACACACGAGTGACCAAGGGTGATCCACCAAGTGAGGGTCAGGGGCAAAGATTGGCAGCTAGTGAGTGCTCTGAGAAGGAAAAGAACTTCCTGCCCTGGGCCCAGTTTTAAAAGATGAACTACTAAAAAGGTCCAAGAGTTAAAGTGGTAGCCCCTACAAGGACTCTCTGTGGGACCAGATTTTAATTCTGCTCAGGCTGTGACTGCCATGGGGTTGGGGGTGCCCCCACAGGCATCCTATAACAAGGATAGCCCTCCAAGTGAGAACAAAAAATGTATTGCCACTGTAAAGGAACTGTTGAGACACATTACACCCCTCCCACCATTGCCAGCAAATAATGGACCCCCACCCATTTCTAATGCTTCAGTTCCTCAGGCAATGTTCTCTCTCTAAGGATGACCCAGGAGCCTATCATGTGTCACAACTGTGGAAAAGATGGCCATATGAAGAGGGAATGCCAGTCTCAAAAAGACAGAGAGAGTGGTGAGTCGGCTACAAGGAGAGCTTCGGAGAACAGATCAGTGGTTATGGGGTGCACAAAATGACCACAGTGGGGGCCTGAGGAATCCTAACTCAAATCCCTATGTGGCAAAATCATCTGTCCAGGCACCTGCTGCTGTCCCTCTAGAATAGTCTAAGGGTGGTCCCTCCATGGAGACGACTGTGAATGTAAATGGAGTGTCTACTAGGCTGTGCTGGACAGTGGCTCCCAAGTAACCATCATATTCCAAGACTGGTACCAAAAGCATTTGTCTAATGTGCCTTTACAGGCTTTAAAAGGACTGCACATCTGGGGTTAAGTGAAAGAGCATACCCTACTCTGGCTACATTAGAATTTGGTTGTCTTTCCCCACTTCTATAGCTGGAGTGGAGGAGCAAGGAAACCTTGGCATTGGTGTGTCTCCTACTGGACTGTATGATGAAATTCCTCTTCTGATCGGACAACGCCTATATGTTTGGACGGTTGGCACAACTCTGCTATGAAAAACAGGGGAGAGGACTGGTAGAGCTTTGAGGATTTCTGCCTTGATCAAGAAGGCTTATGAGTCACGAAAGAATACCAAAAGATGGATCGGATGAACCAGTTGGGGTGGTATGGAAGAAGGATCCCGAGTCCCTAATTCTGGCATCTAACACTCAGTGTACCTTACAAGGGGAGGTCTGCCTAAGGAAGAATGTTAAGAATAAAATACTCATGCTGGATGCAACAGGCGATGAAAAATTGTCAAAAGGGTTGCTGGTTAAGCCCAGTATCTTACTCGCTACGGCCCATGCCTATGCCCAACGGGTAATGGTCCAGGTTTATAATGTGTCAGACAGAAAAATTAGGGTAAATAGAGGTTGCACCCTGGCTAGCTTACACTGTGCAGACATGGCAGTGCTACCCAGTAACAAGTATTCAGGGGAGAATGACAGAGTGATGCCCGACTTGTTTGATTTTGGTGACTTCCCGTTGCCAGCCGAATGGAAGATGAGAATCAGTAGGAAGCTTTCCCAGAGGGACCAGGTGTTTTCCCTAAAGGAATGGGATGTGGGATGTGTGCAAGCAGCTAAGCATCATATCCAGTTGCATGATGAGTGGCAATTTCGTGAGAGGTCCCAACGCCTGGCAGCAGCTGATATAGATGATGTAAGACAGCACTTACTGGAGATGCTTGTGGCTGGTGTAATATAAGAATCCAGAAGCCCTTATGCTTCACCTATTGTAGTGGTAAAAAAAAAATGGAACAGTACGGATGTGTGTAAATTATCGGACCCTCAATAGGAGGACCATCCCTGACCAGTACATCATGCCCCGCATTCAAGATGTGCTAAACTGTCTGAACTGTAGCAAGTGGTTTTCGGTGTTAGATCTGCGCAGTGGGTACTACCAGATTCCCGTGGCTCCAGAAAACCGTGAAAAGACAGCCTTCATCTGTCCGCTTGGGTTTTATAAGTTTATGAAAATGTCCAAGGGATCTCAGGTGCCCCACCACCTTTCAACGGTTGACGTAGTGTGCAGTGGGGAACATGAATTTGTTGGAGTGCCTGGTATACCTCGACGATGTTATAGTGTTTAAAAATTCATTGGAAAAACATAAAAGCAGACTTTTCAAAGTATTGGACCGCCTGAAAGATTTTGGCCTCAAGCTATCCATCAACAAATGCCAATTCTTTCAAATATCAGTAAAATATGTGGGGCATATAGTATCCACCGAGGGGATAGAGACTAATCCTAGCAAAGTTGAGGCCTTGACCACCTGGCCCCAGCCCCAAAACCTAAAAGAATTACAAAGATTTCTAGGATTCTGTGGTTATTACTGGCGGTTCATTAAGGACTACTCATAGATACATAGATACATAGACAGTGTCGGCAGATAAGGGCCTATGGCCCCCCCCAGTCTGCCCATTTGAGCTTGTAAGTTCAGTTTATGTTTTCTTAGAAGTCTGTTGCCCCTTACCCCTGACCTCCAGAATTCCTTTATGTCTATCCCATGCATTCTTAAATCCCATGATTGTTTCAGCCCCCACCACTTCCTCTGGCAGGGTGTTCCACTTGTCCACCACCCGTTCTGTGAAGAAATTCTTCCTCACGTTTCCTCTGAATCACCCTCCCTCCAACTTCATCCCATACCCTCTAGTCCTTGGACATCTTTTTCATTTAAAAATAATGTATTCCTGCACCCTGTTCCTCCCTGTAAGATACTTGTATGTCTCTATCATATCCCCTCTCTCCCTCCTCTCCTCCAGGGAGTACATATTCAGTTCCTTCAACCTGTCCTCATAGGACTTGTGAGGCAATCCATGTACCATCTTTGTTGCCCTCCTCTGAACCTTCTCTACCCTATCTATGTCCTTACATAGGTAAGGTCTCCAGAACTGTACACTGTACTCCAGATGGGGCCTCACTAGTGTCTTGTATAGTGGAATTATGACCTCCCTTTTCCTGCTGGTGATGCCACTGCCTATGCATCCCAGCATCCTATTTGCTTTACCTGCTGCCTTGTCACACTGTTTCCCTACCTTGAGGTCATCAGAGATGATAACTCCAAGATCCCTTTCCTGCTTGGTGCATGCTATATCCTCACCCCCCAACTGATATATTGTGCCAGGGTTTTTGTGCCCCATATAGCTTGGCAGAAGACTCCAGGAGAAAGGACTGCTGTGTGACTGAACTTCTCTGCTGGGACTAAAGTAGAAGAACTTTTGTATTTAGACCTTTAATTTAGGGTAAAAAAACTAACATACAAAACAAAAACAAAAACAAAAAGTGTGTGTTTGGGTTAATTGAACTGAATGGGTAACTGAAAAGTCATCTAGGTGTAAATCTCAGGTGACTGAAAGGACTTAACTGTTGTGAGGTTTAAATTACTTGTAGAAAGATCTGGTAAGTAGGGGAGGGCTTAGCTAGAAGGAAGCTACATTTAAAGACTGCCTTAGAAAGATCTCTACATAGCTTGGCAGAAGACTCCAGGAGAAAGGACTGCTGTGTGACTGGACTCTCTGCTGGGACTATATTGCCCTCCTTCCTCCCCTCCACCCAAAGCTAGTTCTATTTTTATAGGCACAGGATTTGACTGACAACAGGAACTTCCTGTTTAGGGGCAGGAAGTGAGTGATCACAGAACCACCAAGGACCCACCATCCTAGAAGGGCAAGAGTAGCTCTCCGGCCCCCTCTAGCTGCTGGAGGTCTGCCTCTGAACAAGTAAGCAGTCTACTGAGAATATAGGATATTCTTGTCTCAGAACAGGACAATCAGGAGCTTAAAGGGCTCACAGGCAGAAAGTAAGGAGAGAGGGGAAAAAAAACCAGAGGAAAGAGTAAGGATTGCAAACAGTTAAGGGACCAGAAATAAGACATGATTGGAGTGGTGGCAGTGCAGTGGCTGTGGAGCAGCAGTCTTCCGGGAGATGTTCTGGAGGATGCGGTGTTGTCCCATCTGCAGGCACCTCTGGGCTAAGGGAGGAGGTTGCTCATCTCCAGGCTGAGTTGGCCAGGATTTGTGGGACCTCCTCTTCCATCCAGGGACCACCAGTGCCACTGCCGTTGCCTCAGAGGTTGCCAAGAAAGAGGAGCGGTTGGACCACAGTGGGCTCAGGGAGGGTGAGAGTGGTGGAACAGAGGCACTTCCCTCCAGTTGTACCTCTCCACAATTCCTATGCTATTCTGGCAAAGTGTGGTTCCTCTATGGAGGCACCTACAGTGGAGACCAAGGAGGATGCTGGGAACCTCCATAAAGGAGACCCACAGGAGGGTGGCAGGGGACCCTGCAGGGGAAGGAAACAACTCCTGGTGGGGGACTCCATTGTTAGGAAGGTAGAACTGGGCAAGGAAGGGAGAGGAGGAGGTGCCTGCCTGGCGCCATGGCTTGAGGGACAGGAGCGAATCTCAGGATTGCCGTAGCAGCTGCACAGGGAGGGAGCTGGATGTCATTGTCCACTTAGGGACAAATGACCTGGCTAGAAAGGATTAGAGAAGTGCAGGAAGAGTTTGTGGAATTGGGAGGGCCTTAGTCAAGTAGCACGACGTGTAACCTTCTCAGAGGTGCTACCCGCTCATGGCATAGGAGAGGCTAGGGTGTCCATACCATGGGATTCAATCAGTGGTTGAATAACTGGTGTGGAGCTCAGGGATTTGGCTTCATTGGGGACTGGGGTCCACCTGAGTGATGCAAGCCTCATACTGGCATGATGGGCTGCATCTGTCTGGGAGGGGAACCAGGATCCTAGGTGATAGGTTTAATGCTTCATTGGCAAGCTTAAACTAGCCAAGGGA
Source organism: Neoceratodus forsteri (assembly GCA_016271365.2). Lineage (NCBI taxonomy): Eukaryota > Metazoa > Chordata > Ceratodontiformes > Ceratodontidae > Neoceratodus > Neoceratodus forsteri. The sequence continues at coordinate 1,475,003,135 of CM057453.1, read as the reverse complement.
GAGGCACTGAAAGGAGCAGGAAAATCCTAGCCTCCAAACAATCATGGTAGTAATTGTGGCAAACACCAACATGGAGGTGTCGATAGGGAGAAGGGCAGGGGTAAATGGAGAAAGTTACAAAGGCAAGAAGGACAGGGATGGGGCAAAAGGGGGTAAGGCCACCAGGAAATAGAGGGTAATGAGTACCATGCTCGTAGTCTGGGCAACAAGCTCCTTGAGCTGGTGGCCTTAATGGAAGAGGGATGCCTGGATATCGTAGCAGTCACAGAAACATGGTACACAGAGAACCATGACTGGGATGTTAACATACCAGGGTACATAACCTACAGGAGAGACAGGCAGGGGAGAAGAGGGGAGGAGTAGCTCTCTATGTAAAAGAAGGGATAAAAGCAACTGAACAAAAGAGTAAACAGGGAGGAGAGGAGGCACTGTGGGTCACCTTGAGACTGGAAAGGGCACCACAATCCACACAGGGTTAGGTACAGACCCCCATGTCAGGGAAGGAATGGACAAGGATATGATGGAAGGCATTCTTAGAATGGCAGAGAAAGGGAGATACTGTTGATGGAGACCTAAATATGCCAGATGTTAACTGGAGCACATTTGCTGCAGCCACATCCAAGAGCAGGGCCATTCTTGACGCCTACAGGTGGCAGGCATTAGACAGCTAGTTTCGAACCCACTGTGAGGGAGCAATCTTAGACCTCGTACTCTCAAACGGGGCAGTGAGAGGATCTCAGATCTAGAAGTGGTTGCCATCTGGGGACAAGTGACCATCAAATAGTGTGGTTCACGTAACCTCAGCTACAGAGTCAAGCCATACAAAAGTGAGGGTACTGGACCTTATGAGGGCTGACTTTGGCAAGATGGGAGAGTGTCTCAGAAAAGCACTAGCTTAACAGGCTAGAAGGAGGTGTGGAGCAACAATGGGGAATTATCAAACTGCCATCACAGAGGCAACAAGCCTTTGTGTGAAGCAAATAAACAAATCAAAACGAAAGAAAAGCACTATGGTTCTCAAGAGAGGTGGCTGTGAAAGTCAGGAAGAAAAGATAGCATTCCAGAAGTATAAGGAAACACAGAAGGAGCAGGACAGAGAGCTGTACCAGTTAAGGCAGAAAGAAGCAGGAGGGAAGTCAGAATAGCAAAGGCCCAAACTGAGGAAAAGATAGCCAACTCAGTTAAGAAGGGATAAAACCTTTATAGGTACATCAGCGATGAAAGACAAAGGGAGGGATAGTGAGGCTGAATAGAATAAACGGTGTGGGCAGATGGGGACAGTGAAAAGCAGGAATACTGAATGAATATTTCTGCTCAGTATTCACAAAAGAGGAGGGGAAGTGCCTAATCCAATTAACAGAAGCACTTTTGATAGGGGGTTGATCCCAGTCCTTTCACAGAAGAAAGGGTTCTGCAAGAACTTCAAAACTGAAGGTGGACAAAGCAATGGGTCCTGATGGAATTCACCCCAGAATTCTAAAAGAATTAAGGAAGGAACTAGTGAAACCACTGGCTACTCTTTAATAAATCATGGGAGGATGTGGTGGTACCCGAGGACTGGAGGAAGGTGGATGTGATTCTCTCACAAAAGTGGGACCAAGACAGAGGCAGGAAACTACAGACCTGTCAGTCTGACCTCTGTGGTAGGGAAAGTGATGGAGTCACTCTGAAGGAAAGAATAGTTAAGCACCTAGAGGTCAGTGGAGCACAGGATCCAAGGCAGCATGGGTTCACAGCGGGAAGGTCATGTCAGACGAATCTAATAGATTTCTTTGACTGGGTGACCAAAGTAGTAGACCAGGGAGGGCTGTGACATGGCTCACCTAGACTTTAGCAAGGCATTTGACACAGTCCCACACAAAAATTATTAGTCAAATTAACCAGCCTGGGAGTGGGTCCCAGGGTGGTAGCCTGGTAAACATTGGCTGGACAACAGGACACAGAAGGTAATTGTAAATGGAGTCCACTCTGAAGAAAGGGCAGTTACTAGTGGGGTACTGAAGGGGCAGTATTGGGTCCAGTCCTTTTAATGTCTTCATCAGTGGCATTGCAGAGGAACTGAAGGAAAAGTATGCCTTTTGCAGATGACACAAAGACCTGCAACAGGGTTGGCCACACAAGGAGGATGGGAAAGGATGAAAAGGACTTGGCAAGGTTGGAGGAATGGTCAGATGTATGGCAGCTAGGATTCAATGCAAAAAGTGCAAAAATAATGCACCTGGGAAACAAGAACCCAGGGGAACAATACACAATGGGTGCGGAGGTAGTAACAACAACAAACAGGAAAGGGACCTGGGGTAATCATATCAGATGACCTTAAGGTTAGCAAGCAATGTGAGAAGGCAGTAGGGAGGGCCGGGGTATACTGGGATGTATAGGAGAGGCATCAGCAGCAGAAAACAGGAAGTTGTTATCCTCTGTACAGACAGTTGGTGAGACCCCATCTGGAATACAGTGTCCAGTTCTGAGACCCCATCTCCGCAAGGACATAGACAGGATAGAGGCAGTCCAGAGGAGGGCAACTAAAATGGTGCAGGGTCTGCAAGAGAAGCCGAGATGAGGAGAGACTAAAGGAGCTTAATATGTATACCCTTGAGGAAAGAAGGGAGGGGGACATGATAGAAACTTTCAAGTACCTCAAGGGAATCAACAAAGTCCAAGAGGGTACCATCTTTCAGAAAAGAGACTTGCAAGAACAAGGGGACACAATTTAAAGATAGAAGGAGGGCGGTTCAGGGGCAATGTGAGGAAGTATTATTTCACAGAGAGGGTAGTGGATGCATGGAACAGCCTTCCTGAGGAAGTTGTGGAGTCTAAAACTGTGGGAGATTTCAAGAATACATGGGACAGACATAAGGCAATTCTTGTGGGGCAGGAAGATATAGGCTGTTGGTTAAATAGGATCATGCGGCTCATCCTGTAGGTAGGGAAATGGGCAGACTAGATGGGCCTAGCGGTCCTTATCTGCCATCAAAGTCTATGTTTCTATGTTTCTATATGCATTATCTTGCACTTCTTTGCATTGAATTTCAACTGCCAAACCTCTGACCATTCTTCAAGTTTCTGCAGGTCCTTCTCATTCTGTCTACACCCTCTGGTGTGTCTGCTCTGTTACAGAGCTTGTGTCATCAGCAACAGTGAAATTCTGCCTTCTAGGTCCTGCACAATGTCACTGATGAAGATGTTGAATAGGACCAATCCCAGCACTCATCCCTGTGGTACCCCACTGGTCACTCTTCCCTCTGTGGAGTGACAGCCATTTACCACCACCCTCTGTGTACTGCCGCCCAGCCAGTTACCTACCCACCACACTACTGTCCTGCCCACACCCATATTCCCAAGTTTGTGTAATAGTTTTCTATGTGGCACAGTGTCAAAGGCCTTGCTGAAGTCCAGATAGGCCATGTCCACTGCCCTCCCCTGATAGGTTCATAGGTTCATAGAAGTGTACGAGCAATGAAGGCATATGTAAGGATGCCCATTGTATGCTCGCCACCCATATGTCCTATAGGTGGAAATCAAATTTTTTGTTTCCCATATGTTTATCCAATCTTTGTTTAAAGGTACTTAGATTATCACTATTAACAACACTTACAGTTAAGTTATTCCACAAACCCACAACTCTCTGTGTGAAAAATAGACCTCCTTCTAGTAGATATACATTTTTCTCCAATGAGTTTGTAACCATGACTCCTAGTTGATTTGACGTTGGAGGCAGTAGTAAGTCCAATTGTGGTTCTTAAATAATCATTTTTTAAGGTTTGATATACCAATATTAAGTCACCCCTTATTTGTCTATATTTTACAGAAAATAGGTTAAGTTTATTTAATCTATCTTTATAACTATTACTATGTAAAGATTATACTTTTTTAGTGAATTTGTGCTGAACACCCTCTGTGAGTTTTAAACCCCTTATAGAAGTTGGTGCACAAAATTGAGAGCAGTATTCCAAGTGGGGATGTACCAGACTGGTGTAAAGTGGCATAATAACCTTGGAGTCTCTACTTTTAATATTTCTTAAAATAGAGACAATTATTTTATTACATTTTTTGACTTTAGTTATATTATTTTTTTCGAAAGTTAAATTATCTGAGATTATGACACCCAAATCCTTTTCTTCCAAAATACTTTTTAGATAAACATTGTTTAAGGAATAATTGAAAGGGATGTTATTTTGCCCAAATGTAAGACTTTACATTTGTCAGCATTAAAAATATTCCATAAGCCTTTGCCCAGTTTGATAGGTTGTTTAAATGATTTTGTACTGAGCATTTATCATGAAAGGTGCTTACCAAACTACCCATTTTACAGTCATCAGCATATTTTGCAACCCATATCTTATCAGTTGTGGGCATTGTAGAGACCATAATATTAAATAGTATCGGACCCAGGACAGAGCCCTGGGGAACACCACTAGTCACCACACCCGTCGCAGACAGGTGACCCTTGACTGATACCTGTTGAGTTCTGTTATCCAGCCATGACTGTATCCAGTTTATAATATTGGGTTGCAACTTAATTTTGACCAATTCTTGTAGTAAAACTTTGTGTGATACTTTATCAAAAGCTTAGGAAAAATCCAAAAATATTACATCTGCCGGAATACCCAAGTCCAGGGCAGCGCTTACTGGTTCAAAAAAGTGTAGTAGGTTGGTCAAAACTGATCTTCAGTCACAAAACCACGTTGAAAGATATCTAGTATTTTATTTCTTTCTAAATGATCTATAATATGGGCTTGAAGCAATCTTTCCATAATTTTGCCTATGATGGAAGTCAGGATTATGGGCTGATAATTATTAGGGTCATGTCTGGATCCACCCTTATATATGGGTGTAACTATAGCCTCCCTCCAGGCCTGAACAATTTTACCTTCTCTGATTGATGAATTAAATAACACTGCTAGTGGACCAGAAATTGAATGACTAATTTTTTGTAGAAATCTGGGTGGAATACCATCAGGACCGGGAGAGCTGTTTGATTTTAAAGACTTAATTTGTTTTGCAACCTCCGTTTTTGTAAAAACAGGAAAACTAAAGTTATTTACTAGAATAGGCATATTTGCAACTTCCTTAGTTTTGAAAACTTTTAGAAATGTCTCATTTAGAATTGTAGCAGTAGTTGTTTAATCTAAAATAGGTATGTCATTGATGTTAAAGGGTCCAATTGTTTGATGTCTTTCTTTCATGGAACCAATATAATTATAAAATTGTTTTTTATTGTCTTTAACTTTAGTAACTAAGTTGAATTCAATTTTAGATTTAGATGATTTAATCATATGTTTTAATTTTTTGGCTGCAATTTTGTATTTTTCCAAGAGACTGTTGGAATTAACTTTTTTATATTTTCTATATAGTTTTCTTTTTTTTTGTAATTGTTTCTTAATTTTTGAAGACCACCAAAGAGGGACACATTTATTGTTACAATACTTTGTTCTATAAGGAACCCAATTTGAGAGACAAATACTGATTTTGTTATTAATTAAATCCCAAATTTGTAATAAATTTAGGTTATTTAGTTCCGTCTCCCAATTCCATTTTGATAAAAAATCATTTTTTTTTATAGTTTGCTTTATTAAAGTTTTTGATTTTAGTAATGCCATTTGTGCTTAGAAAATCTGCTATGTATTCATATTTGACCATACAATGATCACTATCACCCAGAGGAGGAAGTATTTTAATGTTATCAATTTTCTCATTAATATAGGTGAGTACAATGTCAAGGATATTGTTACCATGGGTAGGTTTATTTACTATTTGTTCTAGGTTAGTTTCAAGAAAAGTATCCATAAACATCTTTTTAGTATTTGAAGCTGATGTATAATTGTCCCAGTTGACAGTTGGAAGATTGAAGTCACCCATAAGTATATACGGAGTATCAATGTGTACCTCAGATATTTCTTCTATTAAACTTTGATTTTCATCATTAGTTAGACTAGGAGATCTATATATTAACCCAATTACTAGTGGACTATGGGGGAGAAAAATTTTGACCCATAAGCTCTCATTATTACTTGTTTTAGTTTTGTGTTTGCTTTCAGGTGTTCGTTGATGTATAATATAACACCTCCTCCCTTTTTATTTTCGTTTCAGTTTTTGTAAAACTTATTATATCCCTTTATGTCAGTGTTCCAGTCATCATCCTTATACCAAGTTTCAGTAACTCCACAAATTGATATTTTTTGTGTTTGAAGGATGTAAGTAAGTTCTTCTTTTTTGTTACGTAAACTTCTGGCATTAGTTAATAGAATATTTATTTTTGGTTTAGAAATGACACCAGTAGTGTTCTTTTGAGGGAAATTACGGTTGATTATAGATGCAGGATTTGAAGGAAAATTGAAAATTTGAGGTTCAAGAGTTGTATCTAAAACATACAACTCCCCCCTTGCTGGAAGTTTAAACAACTATTAATAGAATGCACTATGCTTTCGCCCAATAGCCTACTACCGCTCCTACTGAGATGGAGTCCATCCCAACAATAGAGGTTTGATTTGCCATAAATGTCCTCCCAATGAATAATACATTGTATACCTTGTTTAAGACACCAAAATCTCAACCAATTATTTATTTCTCTCATTTTACATCGTTGGGAAGGATTTGCTCTTGGAATAGGCAAGATTTCAGATAGGACTACCTCACATCCTAAATCCAATAATTTGTTTGTTAATGCAACATAATCTTCTTTAGTTTTTGAGAAGAATCCTTAGAACATTGTTGGCTCCTATGTGAACTATTACCAAGGGTTTAAAACCTGAATTTTGTAAGATTGTGCTGGACATCTCTGTGATGTCAGTAATGCCAGCACCCCTGAAGCTTGAAAGAGTTCTGTTTATCCACCTCCTAGTCACCCAGTCAAAAAATTCAACGAGGTTGGTCTGACATGACCTCCCCCTGGTGAAACCATGCTGCCTTGAGTCCTGTAGTCCATTGGCAACCAGATGTTCCACCAATCTCTCCTTCAGTAATGCTTCCATGATCTTCCCCACTACCGAGGTGAGGCTGACTGGTCTGTAGTTCCCCGCTTCCTCTTTGTTCCCACTTTTGTATAAGGGGACTACATCTGCTGTCTTCCAGTCTTTAGGCACCTCCCCTGGAGGGTGATTCGCCCACCCTGAATCTTACCCAAGGTTACCCTCCCACAAACAAGAAATACAAGAGAGTGGCCTCCACTGAAACTGAGAGAGTGTATTTCTGCCCCAAAGAATCTTTGGATCATGCTTGACACCTGATTGTGAAGCTGCGTGCTTCATAAAATCATATACCAACTCACTCATGCTCCTGTCTTCGCTATGCTGATCCTGCAAAACCACATGTGTTGCATACTAATGCTAGCCTACAAGGCTTGGGGCTGTGTTATATCAAGAGCTTGAGAATGGCCTAAGACTAGTAACCTTCCTAACAAAAGTCTGACCCCATCTAAAAAGAACTATCCTGTGCATAAATTGGGTTCCTGGCATTAAAATGGGCTATTATAGATCAATTCCATAAATACTTGTATAGAGCAAAGATACTGGTAAAGATACATAGTAATCCATTGACCTATGTGCAGACTTCAGCCAAATTGGATGCCACCCCATAGGTGGCTTTCTGTTGTCTACCTATAATTACGCTGTTGAATACAGAGCAGCTATAAATCATATAGATGCTGATGCTCTCCTCAGAGGCCTGTTTCCAGAAGTGACTGGGTCAGACTGTCAGAACCTGTTATTCGAGCGCTATGCCAAAAGTTTGACAAGGAGAAACAAGTGTCCACGGATGCAGTGGACTGTCTAGTAGATTGCTTGAGGCCCTCTGACAATTTTATACATGTTGCTTACTGCCACTTTTCTGCATTGGACATTGGTGCACTGCCTCAGTTAAATAATGACAGTCTTCAGCGGGCTCAGTCCTGAGATCCAATTATCAGACCAGCGCTAGCCCTCACGCTGGGGAAGTGTCCAAGTTATGCTCCTCTGATTTAAGAACTGCATTGTTATATAAAAAGGCCACAATCTAAAACTGATTAACCGATTGCTGTACAGAGGAACAGTAGACAGAGGGGACAAGTGGGCAAGCAACAGTTGGTTTTGCCTAGTGCTTTAGAGACTTGGTACTGAGGTCCCTACACAACCACATGGGACACCTCGGTATCAACCAACACTTGATCTAGTGTGGTCAAGATTCTACTGGCCTAAGATGGGGGCTGATGTTGAGCATCATATACAGACTTGCAGTCACTGCCTGCAGAAAAAGGCTTTTCCCCAGAGGGTTGCACCACTTATTAACATCACCACCAGCGCCCCCATGGAGTTGGTTTGTACTGACTTTCTGAGTTTGGAGCCTAGTCAACAAAATATTAGCAATGTGCTGGTGGTCATTGACCATTTTACAAGGTATGTCCAAGCCTTCCCCACCAAGGATCAGAAAGCATCCACAGTGGCTAAGGTGTTGGTAAAAAATGTATTTTTTCACTATGGAGCCCCTCAGAGAATCCATTCCGATCAAGGCCGAGATTTCAAGAGCCGATTAATCAAGGAGATGCTTTCTCTATGGGGAGTGCAGAAATCCAAAACCACCCCTTACCACCCCAAGGGGGACCCACAGCCTAAATGGTTTAACCACACCCTGCTTGACATGCTAGGCACTCTCCACCCAAAAGACAAGCCCTGATGGAGGCAACAAATTAGCACCTTGGTACATGCTACAACTGCACCAAAAGTGATGCCACTGGGTTCTCCCTTACTGCCTTATGTTTGAAAGAAAAGCCCAACTGCCTGTAAATGTTTGTTTCAAGGCTTCCTGATGGGGTCCGAGCAGACAATTACCTACAACACGTGCAAAAGTTAAAAGCTCAATTGAATCATGCATACCAACTAGCTCAGACCATGGCTACAAAGAAAAACTTGGCTAATAAAAGGTATAATAAAAGGTAAAAGCCCAAGAACTCCAAGCGGAGACCGTATTGTTAAGAAATCTGGGACTACATGGCAAACACAAAATTGTTTACAGGTGGCACCAGCTCCCTCACATTGTAGTGGGCAAACTGATGATCTGCCTGTGTATAAAGTAAGGCCTAAAATTATTCAAAAAATGTCAAGACAATGCATCACAATCATTTTGTTGTCCATCAGACAGATACTGATTAAATCTAAGCCACCAGAAGTCGCTCCCCCGGACCAGTGACAAGGGCTGCTACAAAACAGAAACAGAAAAAGTCCACAACTGTCGATACTGTCCCAATGGTTTCCCCCAGGCAACACAAGTTGAGAATGACTGTCAATCTGTTTCAGATAAAAGTGAGTACAACTATGGTTACTACCCTTCGTACGAATTACAGTAAGTCAGTTGTTTCAAGGTAACCCTCTGGTCAATTATGAAAATAAAGCTGGGCCTTCTGGACTGCCTAAGCCCCCAGCTTCATCCTTGGAGTCAATGCTCCCAAAAAGTAAAGTGCAAAGTGTCAAGTCTAATGATATTAAATCACTGTGTATGGTGGAACTGTTTAAATTACCTGAAACAGAGGTAAATGCTCTGAGTCAGACCGGTGACATGCCAAAACAAAAAGAGTATTTTGAGTGTGATAATAGTTCCCTGCCAGTGCCAGAATGCTCTCCATGTGAGCCAAGTGTTATAGACTCAAAAATTGCAAATCCTAGAGCTAAAAGTGCCCCAAGTTCAAACCTTCCTACCCTGATGGAAACTCCCCAGGCAAGTAAAGATAGCGCAAAAAGTAAGGCTAAAAGTGTAGAGTCTGTAACAGTTCCCTCTAAAAAGACTGGTCGAGCTGTAAAGCCTGTAGTGCGCCTCACCTATGATTTCTCTAGGACACCTGTAGACTTGCCTCTCAATGTGGTTCATAAAGGGGTATATGTATCCCCGAGCTCACTGCCCAAACTAAGCATGAGTACTAACTCCAGGTTAATTGTTCTTCCCTCCAGGTACGGTGCCCCTGCCCCATCTAGTCCCAAGGTAGATGATAGGGAAGGGCTCCCTCTCTCCAAGTTTCCTGTGCCGGAGGAGATAACCTAAGTTCAAAGTGCAATGTATGTATAATGCTGTGTAAAAAGTAATGTACTAAAAAATATCAAAAATGTGTTTAGAACCAAGGTAATGTGTTAAAGTGTAAATGTATATAATGATTTGTATTAAAATTTATAAAAGTACTTACTTGACGCAGATGCCAAGTTTTTCCAGGCCAAAAAGGGTGTAACCCCTGCAAATGGGGGTTCCCAAAAGTCTTCCAGGAGCTTGCCTAAGTGCTCCAAGTCTATGTGGTGTTCGGCGTTAAAGCCGTTTAGTGAAAGCTGCAGTGAGTGCTGTTTGAGCCTCCACGTACTGTCTCTTTAAAAACTGCCTGCTCACAGGCATAAATAGTTTAAATGGGGGGACCATGTGTATTTATACCTGAGTCCCGCCCGGGCTGCTGGCTATACACTCCGTTTCTGCCATTGCTAAGTGGGCAGAGTGAGCACTTTTGAAAGATGTAACTAATTACTGGTGACCTGTTAGTATAATAACGAAAATGTAGTTTGTCTAACCTGCCTTTCTTGCAGCATGAACTGTTTTTGTTTGGCTCCACCATTTTGGTCCTGAACTGTTGAATTGGACCAATCAATATGAGGGGATTCTAAAATGGAGCCTGCTTTGGGCCTATGGGGACTAGGACTCTCGTCTGGAGCCTACTGAAATGGGGCTGTGGGGTGCCTGACTCTGGGTAATGTAGTTTTGGATCCTTGGTGCCTTTTTGCACTGATAGAGGGAGCCCTGCTGTGATTGACAACTGGACTGACCAACCGAACCTTTTGGATCTAAGTGAAAGACCCTGAGCTGTCTGCTGGCAAGCCAGATTCGAGTTGGTAGTGAAAAGTAAAGGAGCTCTACTCTGTTCGAGTGGCGTGGTAGTTCGTGCAGGAGGCACATGTGAGGCCCAAATTCCAGCCTGTTTGCTGTTGTGGAGGAAGAGAGAGAGAGAGACAGAATCAGAAAAAGGTGTTTTTGGACTGAATCCGAAGTTTGTGAAGAAAAAGCAAGCTGCTGCTGTTGGGACCAGGCTTAACTTGTAGAAAATCGAACATTGTGCTGAGAAGCGATCGGCCTGTCAGGACATTGTGGCCTGGTACAGTACAAGCTTTTTACATATAAATGTGCTAGATGCTGAATGGGGATCGCAGTTTGTTTCCCCCACTGTGACTTGTGTGTTAGTGCTAAAAGTTGCTGCCCAGCAGAAATCTCGGACTGAATCTGTGCGGTCCACAAATAGGCCCAGGCCACCAGGGTCTTGCCTCACTGCCTTGCAGCACAGAATCGAATCATCGACGAGGGACCTGCCAGAGGACTTGCCCTTTGCAAATGCTTGAACAAGCACTGTGTCTGGGCCACATCAGGTGAGCCCTGCTTCTGGCCATCCACAACTTCAATCCACCATCTGTCCTGTGTTCAGCCTGGGTACTGTGAGTAATAATCAGGGTAGCTCCCTGCAACTGTTGTCAAATCAAAGTGTGTCATCTAATTGTTTGGTTTAATCTTCACAAACTGAGCCACCTGGCTCTGGATTACCATTGTGTGTTAGTCTATGTAACTTTCTCCTCACAGGGCCCCAACCAGCTGCGCCAAGCCGGCCATCCCCGGACAATGGACCTGGCTAGCCCCCCTCATCCTGGGTACCCAGAGGGTGTGACTAAATGGACCCTAATTACATGCACAATTTTTTTTTTTTTTGAACTTGAAATATTTTTATTTAATAAATGATAGCATACAGTTACTTCATTATACTTAGGCTTTCCATCCATTTCAAAAAGACATACTGTTGCATCCAGATTTACATGACATTATTGTTAAAAACAAAGTTCATTCCACTGTCCATTTTATTGCCTTTCTCATATTCCCTCACTGTAATGGGTATGATCATGGATGTCTCCTTTATTGATTGACAATATCTTTAACTAGCCATTTCTCTAAATTTGTAGATCTCTATTTCCAACAAACCAAAATTCACGAACATCTCTATCCACCTTAAAAAAAGGGGGAGGTTTCATTCTCAGTGTCAGTTTTTGTTATTATCAAACTATACCATTCTTTCCTTGTTGGTCCTACAGTCTCTTAAAGTCCTGCAATACCAGGTAATTACTCAGTTTACGGAAGTCTCCATGTACAAACCTTTCACTAGGAGTCTCCTGGAACAAGGTCCCCAGGTGATCTGTTATGATCTGAGCATTGAAGCTAATCTCCATTTTAGGCCTGCAGTAACTGCTCCACAGCAGGGATACCTCTTTCTCCTCTAAATGATCAAAGAAAGGGAGCCATCTGGCATTAAATTTCTCAGTGGTCAATCTTAACCGTGCTGTGATTGCCTCCATGCTTTTATTTGATTAATATTACTGTACCATTGGGTCTTGAGGGTGGTCCTCCGTGAGCCAATTCTGGGTGAAGGACTTCAATGCCACTGCCACCAACACAAAAACAAATATTTCCATCTGCTTTTTCAGATCCTTTGGAGGAAGTCCAAGTACTAGATTTTCAAACTCTAGTGTTGTCCCCAGAGAGAATATTTTAGTTATCTCTTTGATATTTCTGTCCAGAAGGGGATATGCGGTACAGGCCCAAAAATATGATAGTGTGTGCCTTTAGTCTGCATTTCCTCCAACGTTATCCAAAGACAGGGATGAATAATGATATGAGATGGTTGGGTCCTAAAGAATCGAATATTGATTTTCCATCTAAATTCTCTCCAAGAAGGTGAGTTTGTTGTTTTCGACTCCCCAAATCTCCTGCCATTTTCCTTCCGAAATACAGTGTTCTGCTTCTGCTTCCCAATGGTCTGTTATTCTCTGGATGGCCAACGACTCTGTCCTCTATTAGTGTTTTGTGTATTTTAAATATAAGTTTTAGTGTCCTGTGATGTGCTCCTTTGGTGAGTTAATATTACCGGGGATGCTGGACATTGGGCCAGCCCCGTTAGTCCAATGTTATTCTGTATATAGTGGATGCATTGACTGTATCTGAACACATCTGTCTCATTTAGGGTAAACTCCCTTTGTACCTCTATGAATGATTTCAAACGGTCCACCCCACAGAAGTTGTCTTGGATATATGAGTCCCTTAATTGCCCACTCAACCAGGTGTGCATCTCTGCTATGTGCAGGAAGCCCGGCATGTTATACAGGGGGAGATATTCCCAGACTGGTCTTGGTATCTCCCACTCTTGTCTGGCCTTCTGCCACATCGACATGGTGTGTTGTGTGAAGGGTTTTAAGCTGTTTTAACTCTTTGTGGAGAATTCTTGAGGCAACAAATTAAGTGGTCCCAGCTGGTAATCTTCTTCTTCTATCTCTCGCCATCCATGACTCCTCCCATATCAGTATTTTAATAACTGGTAATAACTGGGCCACCAGATAATATTTGGAAAATCCAGGAGCCCCAGTCCCTCTCTTTCTTTACGTTCCATTAGTATATCCCAACGGAATCTTGGTTTCTTCCTTGCCCATATGAAGTCTGATATTCTTTTCTTTAAGTCTTTCCAGTCCTTGTTAGGGATTGATAAAGGAAGGCTGGTGTATAAAAACAGGAAGTGGGGAAGGATGTTCATTTTATTTGCTTCTATTTTATTTGTAAATGTTAGGGGAAGGACCGTCCATCTATTCATGTCAGCGTACACCTGTTGCTTTAAGGGTCCGTAGTTACACTTATAAATTAATCCTGTCTGAACAGGGATTTGTATCCCTAAATATCTAATTTTGGTGTCTACCCATTTAAAAGGGGTCATTTCTTTTAGTCTTTGGTTCGGAGCTTTTCCCAATGCTAACACTTCCGATTTTCCTTTATTAATCTTAAAGCCGGAGATATCCCCCAAGTTCTTCAATAAGCCTAATAGGGATGGGAGGGAAGTCTCCAGGTCTCCTAGGTAAATTAGGGTATCATCTGCATATAGGGATATTTTATGGATTGTATTTTGAATCTCTATTCCTTTTACTTTGTCCCTTTGTCGTATGGCCTGGGCTAGTGGCTCCATACTAATCGCAAAAAGCTGGGGTGAAAGAGGGCATCCTTATCTTGTTCCTCTACTGATTTTAAAAGGGGGGGATATTGTGCCGTTTACCCTCACCCTCGCCTGAGGGTCTTGATAACATAGCTTTATCCAGTTCAGGAAGTTCCCTTCAGTACCCATTTTTTCTAGTACCTGAAAGAGGTAAGTCCAATTTAGCCTATCAAAGACTTTTTCCGCATCTAAAAAGATTGCTTGGTCTGTTTTTGTGTTAGGGGTTTTCTTCTGAATAATGTTTAGGAGTCATCTTATGTTATCATTTAGTTGGCAATGCAGTATAAAACCTGATTGATCAGGGTGTATTAGTAATTCTACATATTTTTGAAGCCGAATGGCAAGTATTTTGGTGAATATTTTTAGATCTTGATTCAGTCAAGCTATTGGTCTAAATGAAGCATATTTCGTAAGGTCCTTCCCTGCTTTTGGGATCACTGTTATTAGTAATTGGGTCCAACTCTCCAGTGTTTTGTCCTCTTCTAAGCATTTATTAAAGACTTCAGTTAGTATCTGGGCCACTGTGGTCCCAAGTGCCTTATAAAATTCTCCACTGAACCCATCTGGGCCTGGTGTTTTGCCCCCTGGTAGCCGTTTGATAACCCCCAATATTTCTTCTGTTGAAATGCGGCGATTCAGGTCTTGTTTCATTGCTTCAGATATTCTGGGGAGGTTAATTGAATCCAGAAATGATCCCACTCTGCTTTTAATTGTGGCTTCATCTCTTTCCTCTCTGTACAATTTTTGATAGAATTTTTGAAATTGGAGTGCTATTTCTTTTGGGTCCTCTTGTTTTACCCCTTGTGGCTCTGAGTCTTGTAGGAAGGAATACACCTATCCATTTGAGCTTTTCTTAGCCTAAAAGCTAGGAGTTTTGAACTCCCCATGATATTTCTGGTTTGTGAATCTCAGATATCCCTCCGCTTTTTATTTTCAAACTCTTGTAGATTTTTTGATTTGAGTTAATTCTTTTGGATCTGCCGATCATGAGGGTTGGCTTTGTGCTTTTCCTCTGCTGCAGCCAATTCGGTAGCTAGCCTGTTGTGGGTGATAATTCCTAGCTTTTTTTGGGCAGAGGCAAAGCTGATTATGTTCCCCCTTATCACCACTTTAAGGGTGTCCCATTTAAGTAATGCAGAGTGGGTCGTTGGGTTGTGAACTGCTTGGAAGTCTTTGATATTTTCCTTTAATTTTTCCACTAGAGTCTTATTATTCAATAGAGACACGTTTAGTCTCCATAGGGTTTGTCTGCCCTGGGGTAGGAGATTCAGCCCTATAGATATTGGGGCATGATCTGACAGGGTTATATTGTGTATGTCAGAGCTTTATGACCTCATGAAGGTGCGTGACACTTGTATAAAAAAGGTCTATTCTTGAGTACGATCTTTGGGGATTTGAGTAGAAGGTATAGTTTCTTTCCTTCGGGTGGTGTGCGCTCCAGACATCTACCAAACCTAGTTCTTTTGACAGTGAAGTTAGGACCTTCGAGGCTATTTTATTCGTAGCCTCCCTCTTAGAGGAACGGTCCCTCAATGGATGTGGGGCCACATTGAAGTCCCCCCCCAGAAGTATCTGGCCCTGTGGTAGGTCCACTATTTTTTAAAAAACTTTTTCAAAAAAGGCCTCTTGATGCCTATTTGGGGCGCAAATATTGATAAAATGAATAAGCTTCCCCTGAGTTTTTGCCGACATTCTCACATATCTTCCCTGCATTCCCCCTTCTGTAGTTTCTATAGTCAGGTGTAGACCCCTACGTATTAATATTGCTACCCCTGCCTTTTTGGCATTAGGGTGTGAAGCTGCCACCACCCTTTCCACCCATACTCGTCGTAATTTGAGATGCTCTGGCATGGATAAATGTGTTTCCTGGAGTAAAATCACGTCCCCCACTAGCTTTTTAAGTTCCTGCAATAATCTCGTCCATTTTGCTGGTGAATTTACTCCTTTTACATTGTAGGAGCAAACATTTAGGCAATTCATTTTGTTGTACATGGAGACCTCCAGTGAGCAACAGGGGTAGTGGCCTCTTTAAGTGTGTATTCATACTCAAATCCTCTTACCCTTCTCTTATTTATACCCTTTCCTTTGTTTTGTTTATTATCCTGCATCTCTTCTTGTCTTCTTGGATTTTTGCTATGGAACAGACTGAGAACTTTATGCCAAAAACAAATATAATGAAAAAGAGAAAGAAAAAGAATAACAAATGTAACTCTTAATTTACAACTTTTGTCAACCATTGAACCTTATTTCTACTGGACCAACCATGGTCTAAAACAGTAGAAGAACAACAAGAATAATTTCTTTTTATCAAAAATCAATTCCTTCCCTCTCCCCTTTGAAAAAGAGGGAAGAAATAAAGGAAGGACTAAGGAAGAAACTCTACTCCCTATGTGCTTTCCTCAGTCCCTGCCTCCCTGTACAAAGGAGAGGGAATGAGGAGGTAGCCTTGCTTCACTCGTGATGTGTATATCACACACCCACAGTCTTACTTAAGAGACTCAGAGCTGGTGTTTTATCCTTCGCTCTGATAATATGCCACGATCTCTGTTCCGAACTCTGACCCACCCCAGGACCCCTCTCATTTTTTATACTTAGTGTCTTCCTCCTCCCTTCTCCATCTGTTTTACTGTGTAATTTTATGGCCTTTAAAGATAACCCCAGTTTACCTCCAGTGTAATAGTTCTTCATCTCCTCTTCCTTCATGCAGCCACTTTTCTGACCCCTGGAGTTATTGTTTGTTGGTATCCCCCTCCCAGGCAAAGCCTCACTGGACTGGAAACAGGAATGCTTAACGTTTTCTTCTCCGACCCGACGGCTTCAATTTACGTGCTGGAGCTGTCTAGGGGAGCCCGCTTTGCACAAGTTACAATAAAGGCAATGTGGTCTCCACCACAGCTCCCCCCAGGGTCAACTCCTCCACCCCATCACACCTCCTTATTCCGGGAGTGGCTGCCTAACCCGTCGACTAAGCTCAAGCTGCTGTTTTCAAGCTATCTGGTTAGATGGGAGGCTCTCTAACATGAACCTGGTTTACTCCATGATCCCCTCCATCGCTCTACGCTGTTGGGCCTCAGGTTCGGCTTTGTTACTCCCCTATTCCAAGTTAAATTCTTCTGGCCTGCCCTCGCTCTTTCTAGTGTCCCTCCCCCCCTTGCCTCCTCCTATGGGGTGTCTAGCACTATCCTGACGGCGATAAACAAGGCTGTCTTTTTTGGAAATCAATCTAGTCTGTCCCACCGTTCTGTTCCCTTTCTCCTTATCCCCCTCACTTTAAATCCCAGTCCAGGTTCCTTGAGTTCCTCTCCCTCACCCTCCAATTTTCATTACATTCTCTATTGGCGACTGAAAGGTTCAGGCCCCCACATGAGAGGGATTAGCAAGACCTCAGCTTCTATCTACGCAGATCGAGCTGTCTCCTGATGGCTCTTCCTCTACTGATGGCACCCCACCCCCCTGAGATGTGGTCCATGAGCTGCAGAGGCCTTTCCCATTGGCCGGGCAAAAGCCCGCCATTAGCTAAGCTTCCGCTGATTAGGGATTCCCACCACCCTACATTCTACCAAGTATCCCTTCAAAAAACGTCCTTTTCCAATCCTTATACACCGCATCCCTGTTATTGAAGCTTAATTCTGGACTTTAGATTATTCAAGTTCACCAGAGTGACCCTCTCCTCTTCCCTTCCTTCCCTCCTTCCCTCTCCCCTTCCCACAAACCCCCCTCTCTCTACCATCTCCTAAGAAAGCAAAACAGAACAAATACAAGGAAACAGTGATCAGTTCTTCCAGGGGCCACTTGTCTGTACATAGTCCCAAATATAGTCCATTAGCTCGGCGCTCTCCTCTGATTCTCTCACAAACAGTTGCTCCGTCCAATGGATGCCGGCCCACATCTCAGTGCTGAGGGGATGATTCAGTGCGCAGGCCCTGTTCTGGGCACTTTCCTCTTGGCTCTGCCCTGCTAATTATCTTCTCCACTTTTCATCATTATCTTTGGGATTGTACCTGGCGCGTCCTCTTGGTCCCTCTTCCCAATCCCACCGTGATGCCAGACGCTTTGTTGGAGTTTTCTCTCAAATGCTTACAATTCCAGATCTGGCAGCATGATACCCCAGTTTCTTAGCAGTGGGGCGGCCTCCAAAATATTTTCATAGGTTTTCTGACCCTCTTCCGTGTGGAACTTTAGCCTGGCTGGGAACAGCAACTGACCCTTTATTTTTTTTTATCTCTCTGACCTCCTTCAGCACTGCTCTCATTTTAAGTCTTTCTTGCTGCAAGGCTGGAAAGCAGTCTTGCTCAAAGAAGATGCTGTGCCCCTGGTATTTGAGCTCTTTGAGTCGCCATGCTTCTCGCAGGATCCATTCTTTCAACTGAAACTGCACCATCCTAACTATCCATGATCGGGCCTTGCCTCTCATGCTGGTAGGTTTCGGTGCTTGCAGCGATGTGCTCTATCTAGGGTCGTGTCTAAATCAGGGGGTATTTCCATCAAGGAGCTCAGCAAATATTGAATTAAATCAATTGTAGTGGCATAGCCCTCCTCGGCCCCCTCTGGAATTCTGTGGATCCGGAAATTATTCCTACGGGAGCGATTCTCTATGTCTTCTAGTCTGGCTTGAGTTTCTCTTTCCTTTTGAAGCAAAAACAGGAGGACTTTATTATCAGTGTCTTGCAGCTCTGTTATTTCAGTTATTTTAGCTGTGTTTTCTGCTACTTTGCCACCTATGTTGCATACATCCTGGCGCAAGTCCGCCAGCGAGGATTCTATCTTCTGCACCGAGAATAACATTTTTTGGAGGGTTCTCTCGGCTCTCCTTGGAAGTAAAAGTTCACTATCTTCCATATCTGCCGATGACTCTCAAATGTTGCGATGTCTTCTTGAGCAGGCCGCATAGCCCTCTCTTTCTTCATCCATGGTGAGCTGTTTTAGCTTCATTTGGGAGCTATTGTTTTTCACGATTTTCAGCTTATTATTTCTGGCGGTCATTTTGAAACCGATCTTCATCCTTTAAAACTCTGCCACTCGTAATTTCAAGGAGGATTAAGTTTGATTTTTGTAGATGGATCTTGGAGCCCTTAGTCTAGGTCCCATCACTCCCGTGACATCACTGGAAGTCCCTACATGCACAATTTTATTATTTGTGTTGTTTCAGCCAAATTAACCTGACTCCCTCTTCCTTGTTACTGCCTCTTTAATAAATCAGATTTTGATGTTTTAAAATCTACCTGTCTGTTGGAGTCAGTACGTGTTAAACATATTGTGTTATTGCTGTGTGTACTGCATAACCTTGTTTTACAGGGGGTCCTCAGAAATGTGCTGCAGGAATCAGTCCTGAGAGTAAGTGGTAACTATATGTGTAATAAGTTTGCATATCTGGGGTATGGAAAGGTCTCCTCCATGCGTGGAAAGGGCCACAAGTGGAAATTAAGGGGGATCACAGTGTCCCAGAGGGCTGTGATCTGGTTAGACTAACTGCAACCAACCCTGACCTTTGGGTGGAGGCACCCGTCATTGGACCTAGGCCCCTCAATCTGTCACTAGCCACACAGGCAGGGTAGTAGCCCTTGGGATAGTGCCACCTAGGGTTACACTTGCTCTGAAAGAAAATCACAATCAGTTATCAATTTAGTTTCAGCATTTTCATATATTGACCCTTCATGTCCTTCAATCATTTTCTGCCACAATTTCTTCAGGCTTCGTCTTTTCTTCCTGGATTTCTGAATCTTGAGCTGTGCTCAAACAAGTTCGAAACAAAATCACTGAAAGGAAAAGTGTCCCCATCATCTGAAATGTTCTTTGCCTGAGCTCTTGTCACCACAGCTGCTGAAACATCAGGATTTACTCCTCTTTGATCAACTCAGTAAATCTTGGAAAGTCATTTCCAATAATCACAGGTACAGGTAACTTAGGTACTACCCCACTTTCATTTGGTGTAAGAAACCCTTAATGGTCAGAGTCACTTGGGTGGTGGGATAGTATCAGCTGCCCCATGGATGCAGATGACACCAGTACCTGGTCCCTTTGCACAGTGTTTTCCCAGCACTTTAACATGCACTAGGGTCTGTCTGCTTCCCAAATTAATGAGTCCCTTCACAGTCTTATCCCCCACACTCACATCTGTTAAGTGCTTGTCCCAATTTATCAAGGACAAATCTGCTCCAGTGCCACTCTCCTTACTACGGCATTTTCTTGCAAAATGGCCTGGCTTATTACAGTAATAGTAGATAACGTCTTTGGGCACATATTTGTTACCCTCACCAGAGTTCTTATCAGGCTTGGAGTTTAAATGGATAAAAGAGTGTCTTACCAGTGCTTGGATGTTACCTCGCTGCTCTGGCATCTGTCTGGCCATTTGGTAGTCCTCAGCCAAAGAAACAGCCTTTTCCCCACTCTCTGGTCAGTGTTCCTTTACCCAAAGCTACACATCTGTAGGCAAGATATTTGATGAATTGCTCCATGGCAAATGTGTCGATGATCTGTGGGACTATTTTGCTCTCTGGTTGGATCCATTTTATCAGAAGTTCTTTGAGTCAGGTGAAGGCTTCTCGAGGATTGTCGACCTAGTTGTACCACCGCCTGTATGTCTCTCCAGAGATGTCATACCTTTTCAGGATTTCACTTTTCACCAGGTCATAGTTTTCTGATTATGCAATGTCCATACTGCTGTAAGCAAGTTGGGCTTTCCCTGTCATGTAGGGTACCAGTCTGATTGTCCATTGTTGCTTTGGCCATTGGCAGGCTGTGGCAACTCTTTCAAAAGTTGTCAGGTATGCCTCAATATCATCTGAGGAACACAGCTTTATAAGTTTAATGGTCTTTAAGTTGCTTGCATTTTGTTGCTCATCTGGATCTGTGCTGGATAGTCTGCCTCGATAGCTTGCAACCATCGCTGCTCCCGCTTGCTGCATCTCTTCCCTCCTCTCCTCTTCTCTGTGCTTCTAAACATTGAAACTCTTTTTTTCTGCTTCTCATTCTCTTTTGTTGTATAGCCCACTATTTGAAAAAGTCCATCAGGCTTTTAGGTTCTGTCACTGCCTGTTCTTTTTCCATAACTTGTGCTGAATGTACAATCTCAGACTGGACTTCAGTTTCTGCTAGTTTGGCTGCCATTCTCCTGGTAACTACTCCTGGACTTGCTGCTGAAGAATCCATACCTTCCTCTGTGCTTCCCTGCTACTAGGTCCAATACCCATGCACAAAACTCCTGTCTTAGGGTATGCACGGCTTAAATTCCACTTAGGCTGACACCATCTGTTGTCAAGGCACACGTCAGGAAGCATAGGGAAACCCAGAAGCAGTTGCAGAATTCACCAAAAATATTTATTTACAGTAGCAGTAACCTAAAAAATAAACTTTTCATAATAACTATGTACAGAGGAGGCATGAAATAGTTTTTCTTTCAATCTCTGTGTTCTTTTCTTCTCACCTCTCTTGCAGTTGCAACTTAGCTCTTATAAGTCATTTCAACCCCACTTTAATTTAAGCATCCTGTTTCTTGCAAAGTGTTCTGTAAGTATCAGGCAGGCAAGAACATCGTAATTCTTGAGTTGAGGCCCCTTGCACAGTTTTTTCAAGAGGCTTAAAATTGAACTCTGGTAACCTCTAGCTTCCAACAGCTTTTTGCAGTCATCTCAAATTATAATGATTTATATTTCAACAGTAATGCTATATATTTTCCAAACACAAGGGATCCCAATATCAGTTACATTTCCATACAATGATTTGCACATATTTTTATATCAGCAGATCTAGATATGCAAGGGAGAAAAACAGACGGCAAGAGAAAACTGAGAGACCGTGACAGGCAAAGAACTGCGAGCCCATCGGGTTAATCAAGTCCGAAGTCTCACAGGAAAATTTGGTTGTGCAACCAGAGAAGAGACAGAGAAGAGACAGAAAAGGAAAGATCCTTGCATTTAAACACTTTCTCCATATCAAATGGGACAGGGTCCTATTCTACCCTGTCACACCTAGGATGCCTGTAACTCGGCCATTGCTGCTCATTGCATTCACATCCCAAGCCTGCTACACAGCTCCTCCTGTGACAGCATGTGGCAGTCACCTCGTATTTGAAACTAACTCTGTCAGTCCCACAAAACTGCAAAACAATAAAAGAAGTTGATCTGCAAAAAGGACAATTTAAAAAATGAATTGTCAGGCTGTAAATAGAAGCTTCAGTCTCGAACTGTAATAAATCTTGACACAGATCAAGATGGATGAAGAGTCGTTTCTGGATGATGCTCAGGAATTAACCAGCAGTATTAATCAGGTACCCACTGTAACTGCCAATAACAGTATGCCCCCACTAGACAGAGAAACAAATACAGTGCCATCCAGTACCATAGATATCTCGGTGGCAGCAACGGAAATATCTGAGTCAGGAAGAGCACACCTGCTGGAAAATTACCAAATCACAGAGCACTTCCCATTGCCTCACAGCAACAGAAATGACAACACAGCAGAGCACGTAGATGCACAGCCAGAAACACTGCCCTTACCAGTGTCAGATATCAGTTATAGTAGGATCTCAGAAAACCAGCAAGATGCTCAGCAGCCCATATAATAATTACCACAGCCTGCAGAAATACGTGATGCCAGGGAACTGGCCAGTATGGCCAACTCCATATATGTGGCCATGATAGACAACTTACAGAAAGTGCCGGAAATCAAGATTCCAACAGAAAAACAACAGGGATGTCAATTTATTCAAACAACATTTAAGTGACAATTTAATGAAAACAGATTATTAGAAAGCTTATAACACTTGGAGGACTTAACTAAATACTTATACCACTATTTCATACATTGTAAAAGAAAGGATGGTCACCCTCACGAACCCCTAACTCTACGTTAAGTATTCCCGGGTCTGGAATGATACCACAAATGGAAAGACTACCCCAGCTCCCTTTCATCAGAAACATAGAAACATAGAATTTGACGGCAGATAAGGACCGCTTGGCCCACCCAGTCTGCCCATATCCCTACCTACTGGATAAGCTGCAGATCCTAGTTAACCAGCAGCCTACTTCTTCCTACCCCCACCCCCCAGAACTGCCTTATGACTATCCCATGCATGCTTGAATTCACCCACTGATTTTGACTCCACAACCTCCTCCGGAAGGCCATTCCATGCATCCACAACCCTCTCTGTGAAAAAATACTTCCTTAAATTACCTCTGAGCCGCTCCCCATCTTCAAATTGTGCCCTCTTGTTCTTGCACATTTCTTTTTGAAAGATGCTACCTCTTGGACTTTGTTGATTCCTTGAGGTACTTGAAAGTTTCTAGTCCCCCTCTCCTCCTTTCCTCAAGGCTATACATATTAAGCTCCTTAAGTCTCTCTTCATATGTCTTCCGGTGCAGACCCTGCCATTTTAGTTGCCCTCCTCTGGACAGCTTCCATCCTGTCTATGTCTTTGCGAGATTGGGTCTCCAGAACTGCACACAGTACTCCAGATGGGGTCTCACCAGCTGTCTGTACAGAGGGATAATAACTTCTTGTTTTCTACTGGTGATGCCTCTCCCTATGCATCCCAGTATCCCCCCAGCCCTCCTTGCTGCCCTCTCACATTGCTTGCCCATCTTTAGGTCATCTGATATGACTACCCCAGGTTCCTCTCCATTTTTTTTTTGTTAGTATTTCACCCCCATTGTGCTACTCTTCCCTGGGTTTTGTTTCCCAGGTGCATTACCTTGCACTTCTTGCATTGAATCTAAGCTGCCATACATTTGACCATTCCTCTAACCTTGCCAAGTCCCTTCTCATCCTTTCCACCCCACCCTGTGCATCAACTCTGTTGCAGATCTTAGTGTCATCTGCAAAGAGACATACTTTTCCTTCCAGTCCTTCTGCAATGTCGCTTATAAAGACATTGAAGAGGACCGGTCCTAATACTGAACCCTGCGGTACCCCACTAGTAACCCTCCTTTCTTCTGAGTGACTCCATTTACTATTACTCTCTGTGTCCTATTCTCCAGCCAATTCTTTACCCAGGCTGTCATCTTGGGACCCACTCCCAGGCTGGCTAACTTGTATATTAATCTTTTGTGTGGGACTGTGTCAAAAGCCTTGCTAAAGTCTAGGTAGGCCATGTCCACAGCCCCTCCCTGATCTACTACTTTGGTCACCCATTCAAAGAAATCTATCAGATTCATCTGGCATGACCATGAATCCATGCTGCCTAGGGTCCTGTGCCCTCTGGCCTCTAGATACTGACAATTCTTTCCTTCAGAAGTGATTCCATCATTTTCCCTATCACTGAGGTTAAACTAACAGGTCTATAGTTTCCCGCTTCTGCCTTGCTCCCACTTTTGTGAAGGGGAATCACATCTGCCCTCCTCCAGTCCTCGGGTACCACCCCATCCTCCCATGATTTGTTAAAAGGGTAGTCAGTGGTGTCACTAGTTCTACCCTTGTTCTTTTAGAATTCTGGGATGAATCCCATCAGGCCCCATTGCTTTGTCCACCTTCAGTTTTAAGAGTTCTTTCAGAACCTTTCTTCTGTAAATGGGCCGTATCAACTTCTGTATCCAGCTTGTTACTACTGTTTGTTTTATGTCCCCCTCTTCCTTTGTAAATACTGAGCAAAATATTTGTTTAGTATCTCTGCCTTTCACAGTCTCCCTCTGCCTACCCTCTCTCCCCTTTATTAAGCCTCACTATCCCTCCCTTGGTCTTCCTTCGCTCCCTGATGTACCTATAAAAGGTTTTATCCCCCTTCTTAACTGAGTTGGCTATCTTTTTCTCGGTTTGGGCCTTTGCTGTTCTGACTGCCTTCCCAGCTTCCTTTTGCTTTAACTGATACAGTTCTCTGTCCTGCTCCTTCTAGGATTCCTTGTACTTCCTGAATGCTTTCTTTTCTCTTGAGCCTTCACTGCCACTTCCTTTGAGAACCATAGTGGTTTCTTACATCGTCTTGTTTTGTTTATTTGCTTCACACAAAGGCTCGTTACCTCTGTGATGGCAGTTTTATTATTCCCCATTGTTCTTCCACCCTCCTTCCTGCCCATTTGCTAGTGCATTCCTTAGGCACTCACCCATTTTTGGCAAAGTCAGCCCTCCTAAAGTCCAGTATTTTTGTTTGTATGGCTTGACTCTATTGTTGTGTTTATTGTGAACCATACTGTTCGATGGTCGCTAGTTCCCAGATGGCTACCCACTTCTACATCTGTAATCTCTCTCTATCTCCATTTGAGAGAATCAAGTCTAATATTGCTCCTCTCGAGTGGGCTCCAGTACTAGTTGTCTCAAGGCATGCCCCCTGTAGGGCATCTAGAATAACTGCACTCTTCAAAGTGGCTGCTGCAACTGCACTCCAGTTAACATCTGGCATATTCAGATCACCCATCAGCAATATCTCCCCTTTTTCTGCCATTCTAAGTATACTTTCTATCATTTCCCTGTCCATTTCTTCCCCTGAGAAGGGGGTCTGTATACAACCCCTATGCGTATTGTGGTGCCATTGCCTGTCTCCAAATTTACCCACAGTGCTTCTTCTCCTCCCTGTTTACCCTTTTTGTTCTGTTGCTTTTATTCCTTCCCTTATGTAAAGAACTCCTCCTCCTCTTTACCCTCCCTGTCCCTCCTGTAGACAGTGTATCCTGGTATGTTTATGTCCCAGTCATGGTTTGTCTGTACCATGTTTCTGTGACTGCCACGATATCCAGATGTTCCTCCTCCATCAAGGCCACTAATTCAGGAAGCTTGTTACCCAGACTACGGGCATTAGTACTCATTGCTCTCCATTTTTTGATGGCTTGACCTTCTGTTGCAGCATCCCCCACTGACCGTTCTACCTCAGTCTTTTTCTCATTTAGTACCCTGTTTTGTAGGGAGAGGCTGGGATTTTTCTGCTGCTTGTCAGTGCCTCCCCCTTTGACTAGTTTAAAAGCTTGCCAATTAAGCATTTAAACCGATTGCTCAAAAGACTTGTTCCCTTCCTGGACAGATGCAGACCATCCTGCCAGTATAGGCTGGTGTCCCTCCAGGTGGAACCCCAGTCCGCAATGAAGCCAAACCCCTGTGCTCCGCACCATTTTTTCAACCATTCATTAAACTGCATGGTGCCAATTGCCCTCGCCTCCCCCATGCTTTTGACAGGCAGCACCTCTGAGAAGGATACTGTGGTAGACCAGATAGACTCCCAGATAGACCCCAGGTAGATCAGGTAGACTTTTGAAAAAGCCCACTAAGTGCTCCAAAGTAAACCAAATAATTTAAAGGCTATGAGTCTCGGATGCCAATCCAACATGAGCGATGAGCTGACAGATGACATAATAGCAATACTATATGAAAACAACAACTAGACCCTATAGACCAGATTCACTTTTAAGCACTATGTGGCTCTTCATCAGTGTCTACTTTGGTGGCCGTGGGAACACAGAGATGAGGGCAGTACAGTGGGGGGATTTCCAACTGAAGACAGATGAGAATGGCAAGAAATACTTAAGTTATGAAACTGAATGCCAGACCAAAACCCGAACTGGATGCAACCCAAATGGCAAAAAGAGAAATAAAACCTAGAGTTTACAAAGTGGCAAACAATCAAAAGAGATGTCCAGTGTTTAATAACACATCTTATATGCAGCAAAGACCACCAAAATGTCTGACTGCAGAGTCTGTTTTTTCTGGCAGTAAACATGAATGCTTCTAAACCAATGTACACCACCACCTGGTATAAAAAAATAAAAATGTGGATTAAAATAAACTGTCAAATATTGTTAAAACCATGATCATAAGGCTCGAATAACTATTGACAAGAAACTGAGAAATCACTCTGCGAGGAGACATCTGATACAAAAACTGACTGATTCCAGCATAGCGCCCATAGACATAATTCAAATCTCAGGACATAAGCAGGTACAGAGCTTAAATGATTATTCTAGATTGAATGAAAAAAGCAGTAACAAATTTCAGCAGTTCTTAGTGGAACATCTAACCATCCTGTGGCATCACAAGAAAAGCCACGACACAACTGACAATGGGAAGACTTTAAGCCTGAGGTTCAATGGGCAGAGCAACGTCACTCCTCCATCAGGCCTTAAAAGGCCACTCCTCCTGGACTGTTCCAGGATTAATTTCTTGTTGCGGCCAGAGGCGCCACCTCCCTTCACTCTGAACTTCTTTTCCCCTACGTTGCACCTCCGACTGCTCATTCTTGTCTCCTGTTTTCGTCCTTTTGCATTGAGCGCTTCATTAGCTCTGCTTCTCTTTCCATTCGAGCCTGCCACAGCGGGGGGCCAGAGCCTCCTTCTTTGTCCTGCCACTCGCTCCATGGCTGCTCTCACCCCGATACTGCATTCTGACCCACTAGTCCCCCCCATCCTTCTCCTGCCTCGTGGTGCCTCTGCTCCGGTGCTGGTCCCCTGCCCTGCTGTTGTTCTCATCCTCACACCGCTCCTTTCTGCCTTCCCTGTGGAGCACTCCTGTACTCTTTCCTGCCTGCAGCTCCTGTCCTGTTGCTCTCTGTTCTTCTGCCTCTCAGCTGCCGCTCCTCCTCCTCTCTCGACCCGCCGAGCACGGGTGTGCTGTCTCCCTCCATGCTACTATTTCTGATGTTACCACTTAGTTTACAATAGTTGGTAGCAAAGTTCAGCTGCAGATGCATTTGGCTACTATTGGTCACCTTAGGTCCCAGTAAGGTAGTCCTGTCACTTTCCCCAGCATTCTCCCAAGCCATCTGTACTCCACCTTTGTTCTGTCCCTTGGCTTTAAATTTGGTAGTTCAGGACACCACACGTTTTTCCTGTTGCTGCTGCTGCTTTAGCATTTTGTGAGTACCCTTTGTGTATGATTTTTACATTTTGTACTACTAAAGGAGATTGCAGCTTATACTGGTGCCAGTCTCTTGAGCTTGCAGTTTCTGTTTTCTGACTTGGCATGGTGGTTACTTGTGGAGTGAGAACTATTTGAACTATAATTACAATCTGTAGCTCTGCCCCCAAACTTTGTCACTTTACTTTGCTCCTCTTCCTCTGCCTGTGTAAAAAAAAGAAAAGAAAGAAATCGCTCGTCCTCCTCCTCGACCATCCTCTCTGCCTAGTGCTGCTGGGAATCATCCATCTCAGTGAGCGTTGCTGCTCCTCCTTCCATTCTCCACTTCAACCTCTGCTTCTCTCCCTCATATGTCCATTCCTGCCCTTTCCCTTCTCCCCGTTTGTCTCGGCTGCTGTTTGGTGGGTCCCCCCCCCCTTTTCTGGCTTCTACCTTGCGCTTTTCTCCTTTCAGTGCTTTCATTTGTGCTTTCTTCGGAGTACGCTTGTTCTGCTCCCCCTCCTCAGCTACCTTTGCCTCTTTTCCAGCTGCTTGATACTCCATAGGTCCCTCTAGGTAAGCATGCAACCCTCTCTGTTGTTTCTTTTTCTGTGTCCCCTTTTCAGTCAGGGCTCGCCCTGTGCTTTGCTCATCCCTTGTCCTCGGTGCGTGCACCTTCATTTGTTATCCAGACCTGCAAATTATCATCTCAGTGTTTCTGTATGCTTGTGTGCATAACTCCTGTGACTGGAGGCATTATTCCTTGGACTGGTTTATTTTTTAGCCACAGCACTTGCTGTTTCCCACTGCTCACGTCCTGTCTTGTTGCACGGGCATTTCCATGCATATCTAAGTTTCCTCAGGATAGCCATGCCATGGATATGGTGTCATCATGGTGGTGCAGTATTCTATTAGTGCTTGCCTAGGTTTCATAGTTAGATTCCACTGTTGGATGGAGTCGGATGGTGGTCCCAGCTGTTCCCCCTCTCCTTAGGAAGTCCGCCTTTCTGCATCTTGTCATCTTTCAATTTGTTCTTTGTCCTTGTCATATCTCGTTCTTCTCCTGTCCTACCCATCTATGTCTCTCTCCCCTTCCTTCCCAGTCTTGATATGTTCTGATTTCTCACCTTCGATGCGCCACACCCTTTTGGGTATTCCTTTGGGCTTCTTCCTAAGTTACATTTAGACAAGAGTATAATTCCTGCAGCATCTATGGGGGAACCTCCTCCAGGGTTCCTTGCATCGCATTCTCACAGGGTGGTATATCCCAGATAGAGAGGTGAACAGCCACAATGTATCAAAGTCACACAAGCACACACATCATCCAGTTGCGTCAGCACTATTGAATGGGAAGGCTTTAAGCCTGAGGTTCAATGGGCAGAGCAACAACATCATTCCCCCATCAGGCCTTAAAAGGCCACTCCTCCTGGACTGTTCCAGGATTAGTTTCTCGTTGCCCCACCATCCACCCCCCCCCCCCAGCGACTCATATCTCTTTTCCATGGGCTTCTTCCTAAGCTACTTTTAGCCAAGGGAATAATTCCCATGGCACCTATGGGGGCAACCCTCCTCCAGGGTTCCTTGTAGCGTACCCCTACAGGGTGGTATATCCCACAGACAGAGAAGCGAACAGCCACAATGTATCAAAGTCACACAAGCATACATCTCATCCAGTTGCATAAGTACAATTGAACCATCTCTGAAAATCTCACTGACCTGCTCGGCACAGGTTTCAACACACCAACTATTAAGGCTAAAAACATAACCTTTAATATCATACAAGGTAAGCAAACCACAACAGGTATCTACACTGCAGAAGCGTCACCATCCTTAGGGGAACAGTATATGTCATACTATTCAAATCCAACTTGAAAATGTTATTTTCTGTATTTCCTCCCTCAACGTCTACTCAACCTAAACCAGGGAACCACTATGAAGGACAGAAAAGAAGGAGAATAAATGTAACTGACTGGGACTCAGACTAGAACAAGCCTGCTGGTATGTAAAATAAATAAATAAATAAGGACACACACCATTTCTGATTTTTTAACCATTTTAATGTACTTTTTCCCCAATAGGTAACACCTGACATGATGTAGAAAATAGTATGACTTTTCAACAAAGATAAGTTAAAATCAGTTTAAAAAAAGGAACTTATAACCCATAAAAGTAAAAGACATAGAAAAACACAGAAAAGACACACTCTGGAACATCACGTCCAGTAAGCAGAGCTGTCAGCTAACCATGACATGATTTATTAACAAAACAGCATGATGCTGTATATCATCAAGGGACTTTTTTATGACTACTTCAAAATTATGCGTAAGAAACTTGCTTAATTTTAATTATGTTAACAACAACTACACAAGAACATTGTCACTGTTACATCTATTTAATAAAACCTGAACTATATGTACCTGCAGTGTGACATTACTGTATAAAATATTATTTTTTTTTAGAACAGCAGCTGTGCTAAAATAAAATGTTTTGTTTTTTTTTCCAATATAATTCATAGTTGTTTATCAGTAAAAAAATGATTTGAATGTTCAAGCAAGTTTACATAACTGTTGCAAGTAAAACTTTATGGCTATGTTATTGGTATAAACCACAACTTGTTGAGTAAGGAGGTGGGGGCATTGTTCTCAAATGCAAGAAA
Organism: Neoceratodus forsteri; assembly: GCA_016271365.2. Taxonomy (NCBI): domain Eukaryota; kingdom Metazoa; phylum Chordata; order Ceratodontiformes; family Ceratodontidae; genus Neoceratodus; species Neoceratodus forsteri. The sequence goes on along the minus strand of CM057453.1, from coordinate 1,474,972,719 downwards.
CAGCAATGAACATTGTTCTGTTTTAGTATTCATTAGTAATCTTTGTAAAATTCTGAAGTCAAATTTCAATGTGATAAATCGTAAAAGTTGAAGAAAACAGGTGTTATACCCATGTGGGTCTTCTGTTTTATATCTGTCTATCTATATATACAGTGTGTATATATATATATATATATATATATATATATATATATAGATAATAAAAATGTTTGATATATTTTAATCATTATCATTTATGCTTTCCTATCAATACCTTCTATAGCTGTTGAAAACTGATCAAGTTAAGACAAATACACATTTATTGTAAGTATTGTTTTCTATGTTTACCAGGTAAGCTCCACTAGACACAAGTGCCTGTTTTCAGGGGTGACCCTGGGAGCACTGGGGAGGTTAAGTGACTTGCTCAGAGTCACACAGTATACAAGGGGAGGTTGTGGGAATCAAACCCAGGTCTGTCTGCTGGATGTACCAAGCTCATTCGCAGCTCATTACTTTAGCCTCTAGGCTATACTGCCAGACCCATATTTCACCTCCTCCATCCCCCAACCCAAAATACACCATGGGAAAAGTATACTGTGTTTTCTTCAGCGATGTGCTTCAGTGGTATCTCCAGCTGCTCCATGGAAAAATGTCAGTCCAACGAAGAAATGATCATGTACTAAACAGAACAAAAAGAGCCCCTGAAGATGTCTTCTGCCCAACTACCTTAGGGTTGTATCCTTATCACAGTTTGAACTCTCCAGTCTCCCGTATTCCTAGCTGTGAAGCACATGTGTTTAAAATAAAAAGCAGAGAAATTGTAAAATAAATACTTCTCGCCTAACTACTTCAGAGCTGTACCCTCCACATCACCCTACAGACAATCCAAAACAAAAGGTCAAACTGACAGCCTATAAAACAAAGATCTGTGAGCCACGCCTCAACTGCCAAGATAAAGTCAAAGACGTGCTGATGAAGAGTTAGTCTCCTGGGCATCTCTTCTGTGAAAACTCCACTGCTCGTACTGCTCTAGCTACGTAGGCTACAAACACCCTCTTACCATCTCCATGTCATCCTGCAGGCAGACTCTGTACATGCACAGTCATGTAGCAGACATCACATACACCCAACCAATGAGACAGTAGGCAACCACATAACCTGTCCAATCAGACTAAAGTGTCATGAAACACATATGAACAGGACAGTAACATAGCAGAAGAAGATGGCAAAGTGAGAGTTAGTACCCTATGGTCAGACAAAAAAAAACTCTACCCTTTCTAAATAAACAAAAAAAATATTGGGGGTCAGCTGGCCCATTGGCATAGCAGTAGTGCTATCACTTGCAGCACCAGCAACCTGAGTTCGGGAATGGGCTCCAGTTTCTGAAGGGTTGGCCAGGGGGAGGAGGCTTGAGCGTCTGAGGACCGTTCATCTCCACCAGGGGGTAGGGGGAGTCATGGCTCAGTGCATGACCAGCCTTTGGCAGTGGCTGGAGGATCGGCATGCCCATGCATCACATTGGGGAGGGAGCATGACAGACACCAGCTTACGTCTTGGCATCAGCACACATCACCTCTCTGGGGGTGTATATAAGAAAAGTCCTTGGCCCACCGCAACACCAACATGAGGGTCCAGAGGACAGATCCTCGCCACTGGCATGCAGCCTGAAGATGTGGACCCCAACACAGCTCAAGAGGTATGGAACTGGGGGGTGTCTAAGAGGCCCAGCTACCCGCTTCCACTCCGTCCTCACCTGGGGGGTAAGCCACAGCTCCATGTTGACGTGCATGACGTTAATGTCAGGTGACAGTGCCTGGAGTCCAAGATGGGGAGAAAAAAGAAATATAAAAAAAATATTGGGGGCCTATTGCATACGCTGAATATGCAGTGGGGTAGTGTATGATACATTTTTTATCTGGATTTGTTTTAGTTTGATTTCTGTGTTCTTAAAACAAGGAAATCAAAGTGCAGCTCATTCAGATAAAAAATTCATCATACACTACCCCATTGCATATCCTTTCTTTGTAGTACGGTAGTGATAAAATATCAAAATTCACAAATGATAGCTTTCAGTACCTTAGGCTCATAAATAAGTCTATTTGAGGAGTGAATTTTTGTGGTGCTCCATGACGTATTGTGTGTAGTAGTGTTACAAGTCTATAAGTAAGAAAGACAGGGCGAGCAAGAGAAATGCAGAGTCAGAAATGTGCAGAGTCATGCTGGTCTAGCAAGGCTGATTAATGCATAAAGATGTTGCGAAATAACATTTCGACAGCAAATTTGCTGCAAAATTGGCAATTTCTCCACGAAAAATATTTTTCGAAATTGCAAAAATGTTGCCCAAAAATGTGCAGCCGTAATAAATAAATTAGTGAAAAACAGTCTGGAAGCTCTTTTCCACTAATTTATGTATTACGGCTGCCGACAGCAAGGAGAGACCCACAAATTAAGTCCGGTTAAAATTATATTCATCCTTGATGTCTAGTGGTCCCACCCCCAGGCCGATCACCGTCACAATTCCCAGTCCCAAATTGAAGAATCCCCCACCAAGATTTACAGCAATTGCCCCAACATGGTATAATAATAAAAACAATTCCCAATCCTGACTTCCTGGTGCCTAGTGGACCCCCACTCTATCATTAGACAGTGTCCCCGCCCCCAGTACCCCTAGTGGGCCACAGCACAGCCCTCCACTCACTTCCATAGCTGGCAGCCCGATTGAGTGCGTCTGATGAATGAGCACATGCTTGTACAAGCATCGCTTATTCACTGAAGTGCTCAGATGGGCTGACAGTCATGGAGGTGAGTGGACGGGCTGTGCGGGTGGCCAACTCAGGGTACTGGGGGGAGCAGGGGACACTATCTGATGACAGGGTGGGGGTCCACTAGACACCAGGGAATCAGGAGGGATTGGGAATTGTTTTTTATTATACCGCGATGGGGAAACTGATGTAAATCTCGGTGGGGGCAGGGGGATTCTTCAGTTTGGGAATTGGCGCAGTGATCGGCCAGGGTGAACCACTAGACACCAGTGAGTTGGGATTGGGAATTATTTTTTATTATACTATGATGGGGAAATTAATGTAAATCTCGGCAGGAGGACGGGAGGATTCTTCAATTTGGGAATTGGGCCGGTGATCATTGGGGGGGACCACTAGACACCAGGGATAATATTTTTTTTTCTTACTTTCATGTGGTCACCAGGAGGGGGAATGCCTGAAAAAGCTTTATTTTTTCTAACTAAAAGGATATACCCAAAATGGCGAAATTTTGCCCGTGATCGGCGAATTTCGGCATTTCGTGGGTGACATTTCGTGTTCCGCAGGCAAAATTTCGCATTTTGCACCCACAAAATATTTCGCAGATTGAGGGAATTTAGTGAAATATTCTGCGTAATGAAATGTGTTAATTTCGCACAACACTATTCATGCACAATCTGGCCTTTCAGGTTGTAGTGCACTCTGGTAGTGACAAAAAGGTCAGTTGGGGTTAGATGCCCCAGCTTCATCCTGAGACTGTACAGTGTTGGCCCATGTGATATGTGGTACTTGTGATTACGATGGGCACAGTATTCCAGAACTCATGGAGCCTTGGGGGGTCCTTCATCTGCTGGTAGCAGCAGCACTGTGTCGGCGTAATCAGTCAGCAAACTTGAGTTTTGTGGGGATGCCTAGGAGCCTGTGCTGAGGCTTCAGTGCATTGGCCCTATGTTAGGAAGAGTAGGGGAAGTTTTATTAAAAGGAAATCAAACAGTCATAATAACAGATATTATAAACAGCAAATTAACAGGTCAAAAACATACAATGAATGTTATACATATGGAATAACATCAGTCAAAAGAAAAGAAAGACAACCTATGAGAAAAATGAAAGACCCAGAAGAAGATGAGTATGAGGAAACAAAAAAAAAAAAGGCGGTGGGGGAGAAAGAAGCAAGAAACAAAGTAGCAGAAATGATGGACAGTAGAAAAGAGTCACTTTTCAAATGCAGGTAACATTTCCCATCTAGTAGGTACAGTAGAAACAGCAAAATGTGTACATTCGTACAAATGATTTGAAGTCCCTTTCTATATGTCCAATGAGTAAATTCAGGACTTTCTGCTGAAATAGTCATTTGACTCGAACTTGCCATATGTGGAACTTGATGGAGGCACACATCATTCGGACTGTGCTCTTATTAGCTTTAGCTTTGAAGCCCCCTCCCCCCCAAGACAGGGCACTCCCTTATCCCATGGAGCAGTGATTCCTTCACTGCCACCTGCTCAAGCCAGCTCTTCCTGCCGTATATACAGCTTTGGAGCCCCCCCACCAAGACTGGACACTCCTTCTCCCCGCAGAGTGGCAATTCATTTGCTGCCGCCCACTCAAGCCAGCTCCTCCTGCCTCATACACAACTTTGGAGCCCCCCCCACTAAGACCGGGCTGCCCTCTCCCTGCGGATTGAGATTCCTTGCTGCCGCCTGCTCGCCAGCTCTTCCTGCCGCATACACAGGTATGAATCTTCCTGATTTCAGATTTCAGCGCCTCCAGCAGGACTCGCTGATTGGTCAGCTTGCACAGTTGCTGATTCCTGATTGGGACATGTCTTTCTAGCTATTACACGCCATTTCAGCCTGCTTTTCTTTACTTATATTTTGTCTCTAGACTGCCTTGCTTTCAGTATTTGTAACCGCATTGTTCTAAGTTAGCTAAGTTAAGAAAAATGTACTGTTTATTCTGAGCTGGTACGAAATGCTGCTGTGATTTTCATTACTGATTCTATTTTTCTTTCCTCACTCTCCAGCTTGTTTCTCTCCTCTGCGGAGCTCAGTGCTGACCCGCCCAGACCCATTTTCTCTTTCAGCTGCTACTCAGTCTAAATCTGCTACCTGCCCCTCGATTTAATCGCTCTGCTAGCCCCCTGCTGTGTTACTTTCTCCTGCCCTCTGTCTACCCCCTGTTCACCTCTCTCTCTCTCTCTCTCTCTCTCTCTCTGATATTAATCCCCCTTCCCTCTATTTCTTCCCTTCTAGCTTTGGAGTGCCCCCTCAAGACCGGACACTCCCTCCCCTCATGGAGCGGCGATTTCTTTCCTGCTGCCCGCTCAAGCCAGCTCCTCCTGCCACATACACAGGTATGAGTCTTTCCTGGATTTCAGATTTCAGTGCTCTCCAGCAGGACTCTGCCAATTCGCCAGCTTGCACAGTTGCTGATTACTGACTGGCGCACTGTATTGCTAGCTATTACACACCATTCCAGCCTGCTTTTCTTTACTTATATTTTGTCCCACCCCTGCCACTCTTTAAATACCCTTTGCTTCCTCCTCCTCCCTTGCTGTTCGGGCCATCTCTCTGCTTTCCTAGCTGGAATCTGTCCTTCTCGCATCCCTCCTCCTTCCTTAATCTTTTCCCATAGCTATCTCCTTACACCAGTCTGGACTCTAGTTTTACTTCTGAAATCCCTCCCAAACAAACATGCACCCCACCTCATCACTCCTTTTCCTTTGCACCCTCTATTACTTTCTCTCATACTCCTTCCCCAACCACCCCAAGGTTGCTCTTACCCCTCCCGTCCTCCTGCTTCTTATTCACCATTCCCCCTGCATCCCCACCCCACTCCCTCCCAATTAATTTTGTTCCCATCACATTTGCCTCCCTTTCTCTCAATTTCTCCAAGCTTTCTTCCTCCTGACATAAACCTCTGTACCACTCTAATCCACTGCACCAGGCACAAACAATATGCCCTATATACAACTAGAGGTTGTAAGCTCCTGGCTGCCTTCTCTGTACTCTTTCTCCTTTTGCTCCTTGCTGGTGACATCGAAAGAAACCCTGGCCCCTAAACCTACCCAACTGCCATCCTCACACAAAGGCTAAGGTCATGCACATCAACATTAGAAGCCTCCTTCCAAAATTGGACCTATTAAACTGCTGAATAACCCAGAATGACCTGACATCCTATGCCTCTCCAAAACCTGGCTATGGCCCAAACCCCTGACCCATCTGTCTCCATCCCAGGCTACCACCTCATCCAGCAAGACCATGGAAAAGGAGGAGGTGGTGTAGCCATGATCATATGACAGAACCTCCCTTACTCGGTAATGAAAAAAGAATCCTGCCTTGGATCTCATGAGCTTGTTCTAACCAAATTCTCCTTTCCCCACACTCTCCCCACTTTCATTGGGGTATTTTATGCTTCTCCTCATCTTGGTCAAGATGCCTTTGCAGCATGCATCTCTGCTCTCGCGCTTCTTGCTACCTCTGGTGAACTAATGTTACTTGGGGATTATAACCTCGATTGGTTGTCCCCCTCACCTAAACCCACAACCTCCAAACTGGAATTCCTAACTCTACCACAGCTAATCTTGGAACTGACCCACTACAACTCCTGTTCCTCAGATCACTCCCGCATAGACTGGATCCTCGTATCCCATCCCCACCATATATCCGCAGCTGGAGTCCTCAATCCCTCCTTGAGTGGTCACTGCATCACTTACTGCATTAGAAAAATGCACCTATCCAAATCCTCGCCAAATATATATTGAAACACGCCCACTAAACTCTCTTGACACAAACTCCCTCCTCGGACTTACATTTTGCAAATTGGTCACCAGTGTACTCTGCTGCTACAATTGATACTGCCTAGCCCAGTTCACCTATATTTTCAAAGTGTCTGGGTCACACGCCCCCCCTAAAAAAGTCAGGGTCAGGAAATGCCACCAGCCCTGGAATACTGCCCCTATAACTGCTCTCTGCAAAGCCCATGACAAAGCCTGGTCCACCTTTAAATCCTGCCAAACCCTCATCTCAAGACAAGCTTACAACATTGCAAGAAATACTTGCACTAAGGCCATCCATCAGGCTAAGGAGGACTACTTTAAACACCAATTCAATTCAGCACACACCTCCTCATTCTAGAACATAGTACACTCCATTGTCAACCCTCCTTCACAGTCCAGCACCCCTACTCTCAAGCAAAATGGCACTGAAATTACAGACCCCGTTCAAGTTGCTACTATCCTAAACAATTTCACTACTTATGCCTCCCCAGTCCCAACCGTCCCTCTGCCACCTGCTTCCAAACCCTCCCCAAAGCAAATGACTAATACTAAATTCTTTCTGGCCCCTGCTTCCATGAACAAAGTACTGTGTACACTTCTGTCCCACAACACCTTTAAATCTAGCCCTGACAGATTACATCCTAGTTTCCTATGCCTTTCTGCCCCACTATTGTTCTCCCTCTCACCTACATCATAAATATGTCCTTCTCCTCAGGCTTAGTTCTGAATGCCTGAAACTGGCATGTGTTCTCCTCTCCATAAAGGCGATGACCTCACCACTCCTGGAAACTACTGACCCATATCCCTCCTCCCCACCTTAGCTAAACTACAGGAATGCCTCGTACAATCCTGATTGACTGAGTTCCTTACAGATACCAACTTCCCATCCCCCTATCAATCCATTTTTAGAAAAAAAACACTCCACCTTATCCTCCCTTCTCCGTGTTACTGGCCACATCCAATCTGCTGCTGACATTGGTCACCTCATCGCTGCAGTCTACATTGATCTGGCTAAAACTTTAGGCTTGGTATTCCACCCTCTCCTTTTAAACATGCTTGAGGATGCTGGGCTCATTCCCCCTGCCCTACAGTGGTTTGACTCTTATGTCAATAACAGGCATCAGACAGTTAAAACTGCAAACTCCACCTCTCCCTCCCTCCCTACCTATCCTTGCTGGTGTACCACAAGGCTACTTTCTCAGCCCTATCCCATTTTCTGTATTTATAAATAACCTCCCATCTGCCTGTTTCTCCTGCTTCATCCATATGTATGTGGATGATACCATACCGTTCTCATCCAGCCCAGACCTAACCACTATCCATGCTGTGCTGCAGAAAGACTATAACTCGATTCAGTCTTGGTACCAATTGAAACAGCTCAAACTAAACACAACTAAAACTGTCTATATGATCTTCGGAACCACTCAAAGACTGGCCAAAACAAACAGTGCACCACCCATCGCCTCTCTTGACGGCAGTCTGCTGGAGGCTGTCCCCTCTTACAAATACCTAGGCATCTGGCTTGACCTTCAACTAAACTTTACAGTCCACATTGACCATATAACCACCAAATTTCACCCTAAGCTTGGAATCCTCTTCCGAAATAGAGGCTCTCTCCCACTCCCAGTACGTCGAGAGCTCCTAACAAAGATGATCATGCCAGTCTTAGACTCTGCAGACATAATATACTGCACTGCACCCTCCACCTCTCTCTCTCAACTTGACTCCCTCTATTATGCCTTCTGTCATTTTGCCTAAAATTCTCCATACAGGACTCACCACTGTTCCCTTCTCTCCTGCCTGGACCTCCCTCTGCTCTTGCATGGGTGTCTCATCCATTCCTTATCCTTCGTCTCAAAATTCTGGTTCAACCTGCTCCACTCTTACATCTCTTCCCTCCCCTCTTCTGCCCCTACCCTGACTTTTTCCTTATGCACTAGGGATTCATGCTCCTTCTCTCTCTCCACCCCATCCTCCACCATGGGCAAAGCTGCCTTTATCTATTACCTCCCCTCACTGTGGAACTCTCAAGCATCCCTTCTATGGAACTCTACATCTCACTTCTCTGTCAAATCTCTGTTATGCCTCCTACCCCACCCCACTTGTTCCCATACCAACAGATAGCACTACTATTGTTTATACTCCCAGTTGTATTTTACACAGCTCATTATTATTCCTTCCCACTTGTTCCCACATCATTCACATATCACTCAAGCTGTTTATCTCCCAGGTTGTATATTCGCAGCCCTCTGTCTTTCCTCCTGTATCCCACCTTGTAAATTAAATACTAGCATAGCCTGTTTTTTGTTGTATGAATGTATTAGTATACTTCCTGTTGTGCACTTCTTAAGTTTGTTTGCTTCCAACTATATCTTTGTACACTGTATTATGCTGTACTAATTATATCAAGTATTACTTTGCTACCTGTTGTGTGCCACTAAATTGTTACTCTCTTAATCCCATGTTCCCATCCCAGTGCATCTGAAATGAGCGCCGCTCAGTGTGCCTTTCATGGTCACCAAATGTTTAATTAAAATAAAATATAAAAAATAAAAATTATACAGCATGTATTGGGCAACTGTGGGTAAGACCCTGTGATAATATGACATGAGTAACTTTAGCCCATACAGCAGCCTTCTAACGAATGGAAAGGTTCTCCTAAACTCCTTAATATAATGACATTCACAAAGCAGGTGCTCCAAGGTTTCAAAAGAGACAATACAACATAGGTGAGGACAGACTCTGTCATCCATAATGTTATGACTGTGGTTATCCTTAACTCCCAACTTTCTGTGACAGGAAAGCCAAGTCACATCCCATGTTTTTCCTGCGTATTCTTGGACCACTGTGGTGTAAAAGTATCTTGGGATGAAGTGGTGCAGGAATACCCCTAAAGTCCACCTGGGGCTCAAAGCCATGATTTTATATTACATTACACAACTGTAGTCTAGAACAGGTTTAGAAATGCTCTGGCAATAATTTCCTTTTTTTTTTTTAATTTTCTCAATCAGTGGGTTTCTGCAGGAAGAAACAGTACAGATTTCCATAACGTACATACCCCCTTTCCACAAATTTGATTAAGTGGCTGTAGCCACACCCACATATAATGTTCCAATACCCTAGGCATGTTAGCAAAGTAAGGTACAGTATTAAAAACAAGAAATATGCTAGAAAAGAAATCAAGGGGATTGATGAGCACCAACCCTCCCAATTCTACTGGCATATATAATTTCTCTTGGTGACATTAACCTGCTGCCCCAAACCATCTCGAAAAAAAAGACTATATATTTTCATATAAAACTGCAGAGGGGGAGAAAAACTGCACTCAAAACGGTAAAATGGGAAGCAGAAAAGTTTTTATAATGAGGACTCACTTTCTTGTTGACTATAGCCAAGACCACCAGTGGGCAACCTTAACACCACACTCTTCAAGTGTTTCTGATCAGTTCAGAGTAGCCATATCCCCATGTCCAAATGTAATACCCAAGATTGTGATGGGATCCTGAGAAACTGAAATCCCAGCTGTATCGGTTATCAGAACTAGTCTAGGGTTCAAAGAACAACCTCTACTTTTTGCTATGTTTACATTGGTGTTAGATACCACTGAATATTCAGTAAATACATTCAGAGAACAAACATCAGATAAATGTCATCTGCATATGCAGCCACCCTAACCAGCTGTGAAACATCAGTTATCTGCAAGCCTATAATATCTGGACTATGGTTAAGACTGTGTAGAACTTCTTTTTTTTTTAACTCTGTTTCCCTCTGGTCACCAGCCTGCAGGATCTCCCTCAAGCAAACCCCTTCAATCCAGGAGCTACCGCCCAGCCTGAGACCACTTGACCAGGGAATAGGAGACATGAACCCCCCACTCCACCTCACCAAGGCCCCAGCTGACCCCCAGCTCCCACGCCCCAGGGCAGGGCCACCCCGCACTCCTTACCTGGGTGCTCTTCCTCAGAAGCTTGACTGCCGGGATCCTTGGGGGTGGAGAGAGAGTCCAGTAGAGCTGATCGGGAAAGTCCAGTGGTGAGCATGTGGTCTGGTCCTTGGGGCCACCATTGTCCTTACTGCGTGCCAGGGTTTTTCCTTTCTGGTCCCTCTCCTGAGGCTTGGAGTGCAATGATGTCCAGCCCATTATGCAGCACGCTCTTGCACCCGCCTGGAAGACATCTGCCAATGCCTCCCAGACCGAAGGATCTGGAAGTTGTGCCTCAGTTATCGCTAGAGCCACCACCACCACCACCATGGATCCATGTCCCCCTCCCTCTCAGGAGAGAGAGCAGTCCTCAGATGCTCAATCCTCTCCTTCCCAGCCAACCCCTGGCAATCCGAGCTCTCCCAAACCCAGGTCACCGTCGTGGCGCGAGGTGTGGCATCCAGCACCTTAGTGCCACCAGGGCAGACAAGACTGTGTAGAACTTCATGTAAACAAATGTATAAAAGAGGACTGAGGGGGCAACCGTGATGCATACCTCTTTTCAGGGGAATAGCGAGATCAAGACAGTTATTCAGAGAGCAAAAGATGGAGGTCTGGTCATACAGTAGTTTTATCCAGGTAACAAAATGCAAGGGTATGTCATAATGACTTAAAACTGAAAACAAATAAGTATGACCAAACTTATCAAAGGCCTTCTCCTGTTCAATAGAAAGCAAGAAACATCCCACTTACCCTGTTCTCCCTGGGACACCGTTTCTCTGAATAAAATCAAATTATGCTGCATACATCTGCTGGTACTGAACAAATTTGATACTTTTAAATTCAAGATCTGGCAGGAATGGAAAGACTTTTACATAGCATCTTCATTAATATTTTCAAATCAGTGTTAAGTAAACACAGAGAGCCAATTTTGGAGACTGTGAACATCTTTCTTGAAGAGGAAAATGTATAGAGCCTTACAGAATTCAGTAGTGGCTGATTCTTGTTGAAAATGTGATTATAAACCTAAGGCAAAAATTTAGAAAAAAAAGGAAGTGTCAGATTTGTATGATTCTGATGTAATGCCATCAAAACCAGGGACAGTATTATTATTCAGTTTCGAAATGGCCCATATTACTTCATCAGTACAAAGAGGGCTAGTCAAATCATGCTTTATCATTTCAGACATGCTGTCCACTCTTTTGTAACGAAAAAAAACAAAAACAAAACAGACATATCTCCCTGAACTGGAGCAAAAGTACCAAATATGATGTGTACTGTAGATATGAGTCAGCTACCGTACATTCAGCATACTATTAGGGTGTAAGACAGTTATCAAATCACCAGAGTCATTGACTAAGCATGTGAAAACTTGTTTTTGAACTCTGTCTTTAGTCAGCTATGTTCAGCATACCATTAGGGTCAGTTATCAAATCACCGAGGTCATTGACTAAGCCTATAAAAACTTGTTTTTGAACTCTGTCCTTACAGCTCTCATAAATGTTGCCAGCTGTCAAGTGACCTTGAGTGCCATAATTGTATTCTAACAAGAGTGAGACCACTCTGTCAAACTGTAGGGACTTCATTTAAAATCTAATGTGGTATACCTGATCAGCTAGTATATGCGGGCTAGTCCTAGCGTGAGACAATAAATGGGATAGCTGATGCTGTAAATTCAGATATTTCTGGTTTTTGTCTATACACTAAACTTTAGAAATCTGGAGAAAAAATGCTTTCAAATCCTGTTTGATATCATCTCACCATGTGTAAGGGTCATCATAAATATAGAGTACTGATTCTCTGGCCAGTAAGAGATTTTTTAAAGAGCTCTTAAGTGCAGTATCAGTCAAAAGTGAATTATTCAGATGCCATATGGTTCTACCTGAGCCAAAAATATTCTGCTAGCCAAGAGGCATTTAAAAGCACAAGATCAGAATTTTCAATTGGAATTAAGGTGGCTGATTGAATTGAAATATTCTGTGAAATGAATATAAATATCCTAGTGGCTAGCTTATGCTTATAGCAAGTAAATCCCATCCTTCTCCTCCCCACTTTTGATTATGCAGACGTGGTCTGTAGCTCAGCACTGCAGTCATCCCTTGCTAAGCTTGATCCCTTGTTTCATGCTTTCTGCAGATTTACCTCTTACCTCCCATACCGCACCCATCATTGCCTTTTATACCACTCTGTCTCCTTGCCCTCACTTGCTAATTGCTGTCTAGCCCTTTGTGCTACCTTTATCATTAAATTCTGGTTTGAGACCCTACCCTCCTACCTTTCCTCCTTACTTGCCCCATCCCCCAGTACTGGGTACTTCCTGTGGTCCCGCGACCACTGCTCCTTTGCACTGGCCACATCACGCTCTCTCTCTGGGTCACTAGCCTTCATCCATCAGCTCCCTGCTCTCTAGAACACACTCCCCTTCAACGTACGCAGCTTGCCTACCATGCTGGTCCTCAAAAAGCACTTCAAGCACCTCCTACCCCCTCCTGCCAATGCGTCCACCCCCCCTTAGATACCAGATCTTCCTTACTATACTATACTTACCTTAACCTTCTTCTATCAACCTATCCCAACTCCTTTTCTGCTTCAGCTTCACCATCATTGCAGTGCTCCTCAGTCTATTACAGCGTATACATTGTTGGCAGCCCAACACTCATGCCTCCCTGCTGTATCAGTGCAGCTAGCCTTGTTATGTTAATTCAGGTAGTTTCTAGCCCTCTAGTAACCCAATGCTAGTCACTTCCTCAGGCACAAGCTCATCCCTATGTAAATTTTGTTGCAAAGTTTGGGCATGTTATGGTTACATTGTATATTGTTAATGTATGTATGAATGTATAATGAATCTATTATTGTATCTGTACCCTCACCTTCTACCCCAGGTCGTACCTGGAAAATGAGCCTCGGCTCAGTGTGCCTTTCCTGGTTACCAATGTTTAAATAAATAAACCCAGCATTTTTATGTAAAATTCTATATGCATCCTGTAAAATAGCATCAGACAATATTTGTTTTTCACTTTATCTTTTTATTGAAATTTGAGTATATAAGAAAGCACAGATCTAATACAATAGAAGACTATCCTTCATGTAAGGTATAAAATATCACTTAACAAAACACAGTATTTAGGGTAAACATATTGGAGAAGCCTTATATATATGTATTGATAATAAAACACAAACCTAGACAGGATGTAAGTGAAGAGCAGAAGGGTTACAATCAATAGGGTATTATAGGATCAGAAATAGCAACCATGTATGAAATACATGCTAGGAAAGGCTATGGCAAGGCATTCAGTAAATTGCAAAAAGTGATAACTGTGGTAATATGAGCAATGTTCAGTAATGGAGAGGTGAAGATAAGAGAAAAGTGTGCAAGGAAAGAAAGAAGAGAGAAAAAAGCAAGGAAGAAGGGAAGAAGAAAGGGATAAAACAGGGAAGAAGAGAAAAAAGAGGAGAAATCTGTGCACAAAAGCTTCGAGAAAACTGAATCTGAGAGCAAAATAAGAAGGAGTGCTAAATAACCCTAAGAATTAGGATCTAGAAGAACTAGATTTGATGTACTTGAAGTAATCCTGCCAACATCTGTCATATATAGTGAGTCGGTTATGAGTAACATGAGATAATCAGTCTAGGGAGGCATACTGAGAGAGGCTTTGAAGAACATCTGAAAGAGAAGGCACCAGAGTTGATTTCCATTTCATAAGAATCCGACATTTGACCAGAAAAGAAAGTATGTTAAGCCATCTAAAATGTGCATGTGAGAGGAGAGAGCTACTGGGGATAAGGATGCCTAAAAGGAATAGCTTGGGGTCAAAAGGTAGGTTTTTGTCCTGTTATTCTGGAGGCAAGTAAACAGACTTTATGCCAGAGCTTATTAATGGGAGCGCAAGACCACAAGATATGAAGTAGATCCCCGTTGGCCAAATTGCAGTGCCAGCAATTATTATTATTATTTAATAGGCGCATTCGTTGAAGCACAGAGGGGGTTCTATACCAAAGATGTAGGATTTTAGTTTGTATTAAAGAACTATGGGCATCTTTAAAGGTATTATGTGCAATACGCCAACAATTACTCCATTGTGCATCTGAAATATTGTAGTTAAGAAGAGTACTCCATTTATTTTTGGCCTATATAGACTGATCAGGTAGATTATCAATAATGTCTTTGTAAATGGAGCTATTTAATTTTACTGATAAATTAGTCCAGTGCGAGATGTATGGGTTTAAAAGAGTATGCCTATACACTAAACTAGAGAAAAAGTTATAAGCTGCCCAAATTTGTAAAAACTTCCAGAAGTCCTGTTTAGGAAGTTTCCATGTGACCTGCAAGTCTGAGAATGATCTAAGAGTGAGTGAATTCTGGTCCAAGATATCTCCAAGAAAGAAAATGCCTTTGTTCCTCCATGTACGACAGAAAATTGGGTGATCTTCTAGAGTGAGCAGTGTATTGCCCCATAAGGGGGCATAAAACCAGGGTGTTGGATTGGATTTCATGGAATTTGTGGTTAGTTTCAATAAAGAACAGAGGATGATATAGTCAGGTCAGATTTTAGTTTAGAGGAAATGGGATTAAAATGAAGAGTGGGAACTCCTCCTGGCACAATGCAGATTCCACTGCAAACCTATAGTGGTGAGTGAGGGAGGGTTTCTGAAACCATTTAATGATTTGGGGCCATTTGGAAAGCCCAGAGGTAGCCTTTGAACCAGGGAGTCCGAACCCTCTTTTTCCAATGTGATCAAGTTTGTTGTAGTTAATCTCGGTGGTTTCCATCCCAGATAAAGTTACCTATTAATTTATCAATTTTAGCAAAAAGGAGGATGGTAAGACTAAAGGAATATTGGCAAAGAGGTAAAGAATCTTGAGAGAAATGGACATCTTAATGGCTGCAATTTTCCCCATGAAAGAGAGATTAAGAGCTTCCATCGGTCCAGAATTGTTTTGATGTTATCAAATAAGGGTTAAAGTTAATGTCCCATATCTTCCCTAAGTTACTAGTAATTTTGATTCCTAGATATGTTATACCCTGTGGTGACCAGCGGAATCCAAGAGGTATGTTCATAAAGGTTTTACAGTGGTCGTTAAGGGGCATAGTTTGTGATTTGCCATAATTCAAAGCAAGGCCAGAAATGTTAGTAAAATTATCAAGCAAATCAACCAACAGGGGCCCAGCCTCATTCAGGTTTTCGAGTAAGATTAAGAGGTCATCCACGTAGGAGAGAGAAACATATTTTGAATTGCTCATAGGTATGTCGATAATGCCAGAAGATTGACGTAAACAAGCAGTCAGGGGTTCCATGGCTAAAATAAACAGGGAAGGTGACAGGGGATAGCCTTGTCTAGTTCCCTTGCTAGATGAAATGAAGAGAAAGTAAGTGGGTGGAATTAGTAAGTACTTTAGCAACAGGGGAGTTATATAATAGCTTGATCCAGGAGCAAAGGTATGAGAAAGACTGAAATAAGATAAAACTTGATGAAGGTAGTCCCAGTTTAAGGAATCAAAGGTCTTCCGAAATCAATAGCTATGACTGCATCTGGTGTCTTGAGGATTTGGCTTTGTGAATTAAATTAAATCAGGAACATAGGTGATCAGAACCAGATCTATGTTTAATAAAACAAGCTTGCAAACAATGAGTTAGCTTGGGAATCAAGGATTCAAGTTGAGAAGTTAGTAGTTTAACAAATATCTTCCCATCCATGTTTAATAAATAGACAGGCCTGTAACTTGTAGGGTGAGTAGGGTCTTTTTCTTTCTTAGGGATTGGGGTTATGATTGCTTCGGTGCAAGATGGGGGAAGCTTGCTAGTATTGGAAGCTTCTTGATAAACATTAAGAAGAAAGGGACATAAGGTGTCTGGAAAACATTTTATAGAATGACAGGAATCCGTCTTCAGGGATTTGGCTTGATTTCAAGGAAGACAAAGCTTTCTGGATTTCCTGAGCTGTAAAAGGGTTTATCTAAAGATTTTGTTTCAAGAGTAGAAAGATGAGGAAGATGTAACGATTTAAGGAACTGTTGAATTTGTAAAGTAGATGAGGATTTGTGTTAGAGTATAGTTTTGATAAAAGGTTTTCATGATACGATTTATAGAGGGGTTGTTAGAGTGACTTCACTTCTGTTCATCTTTTAGGCTCAGGATGTGTCTCCATTTGTTGTGCATTGAGCTGGTAAGAGGAGTTTCCCATTTTTATCGCCGTGTTCCCAAACTTATAATAAAGTTTAAACAAAGCCAGTTCGGTTTACAATAAATTAATTCTAATTTTAACTCTAAGATGAAGAATTTCAAGATGAAGTTGAGAATCAGGACAGTACTTATTAGAAGAAAAGTATAAATTGTTTTAGCCTTAAGAGAATTTTCCAAGTCAGCCAGCTGTTGTTCTCTTTACTCTTTCCTATGTGCAGCATAATCTGATAATTTTACCTCGAATCGTAGCTTTAAGAGCTTCCCATACAGAGGGACATAGAAGAGTCGGTTGGGGTATTGTGAAAGAGGTTGGGGTATTGTGAAAGAGGAAGTCCTGAATTTGTGCTTGATCATGGGTAAGAAATTGGGATCCTTGAGAAGGAGAGGATCCAGTCACCAGTAAGAAGATTTAGGTGCTAATGGGCCCACAAAATTTGCAATTTGACAGGGAATGGTCCGAGATTATGATGGAGAGATGGATGAATCAATAGTTTTTCCATTATAACAGGAGAGGCTAACCAGTAGTCAATTCTACTGTATGTCTTATGTAGAGAGAGTAAAAAGTAAATTCTGATCACGGGGTGAAGGAGGCGCCCATACATCAGCTAATCCAACATCTTGCATTAGTAATGAGAGGACTTTAATACTTCTAGGGTGGGCCTCTAGTGGGCTACTTCCTGTCAATGCTGGCTTCTAAAGCTAAGTTAAGATCCCCATCCAAGAATAACTGGTGTATTATCAGTGTTAAAGGATAGAACCTGTTGAGCTAATTATGAAAAACCCGGGGAATCGGAGTTGGGCATAGACATTAACAAGCAGAAGAGGACAGAGTTGAATTCAGTTTGCCCATCACCCATCTGCGCCAGTATCGGAAACTGAGTTTACAAGGACCATTTGAGACACTTCTATGAATAAGAATAGCAATCCTCTTTTGAGGTATAGGATGATTCGTAGGATCTGACCGACCCAATGCTTTTAAGTCTCTGAACATCCTCTCTAATAATTTTGTTTCTTGAAGGAAAGCAATTTGTTTTATGTTTTTGAGATGTGAAAGAATTTGCTTCCGCTACATGGAGAATTAACTCCCTTCACATTGCATGTATATAAAAGTATGTCACTCATATTGTTAGTGTTAAAGAAAGTGAATAATCGCTGGAGTGTGAAGGGACAAATAAATGAGGCAGAGGATGATTAGAATACAATATAGAGAGCTTACATATATGCAGAGAGTGGCAGGAACATTCAAGCCAAAAAAAGTGAGATGTATGATACATGAGTAGCATAGATATCTTATTAAAGTTAGAATAGAGAGGGGGAAGGAGAAAAGTCATTAACAACAACGACAATACTAATAAGCTAAATAACAAAGAAAATGTTTTATGGGTGTAAGGAGATATGAATCAGCCAACTGGCTAAGAGACTCTCTCACCACACTGTGGGGTGTTGATGTAGGGAGGAGACTAGGGAGGACCGGTTATAAATATCGGCCTAAACCTAAGTCTGATCCCAGTAATATAATAAAGTAAGTATTCCTGATAAGCTAAACTAAATGGGAATAATACCAAGAAAGGCAGGGGACTGTAATAATCTCATTTTACAGTAATTCTAAGCTAATAGGACAAGGTATAAGGATAAAGGTAAACACCAGAACTTATTTACAAACATTAGTAGTAATAGTACAAGATATACCAAAGAACGCATAGAACTTATTTACAAACATTAGTAGTAATAGTACAAGATATACCAACTCAAAATAACAGTAAATTAAACAGCCATATGCAAGATGCCAGTACAGCCTAGACATAGAGCAAGGAATCTAGGAGCCTGTGGAATGCAAATCAACAAATATAAAAGGAAAAATAGATCATTACCACATTAGAGTGACTCTGAGTATACTTTGCAGTGCAACAGAATAAGTACATAATAAATACAATGTTGAGGGAGAAAGAAAAAAGGGGAGGTCAATTTAAGCCCTTACGCCCTGAGCCGAATGCAAATCAGGATTATGTGGAGAGGTATAGTCTTTGGGGAAAACTGTAGACAGAAGAGATAGTCATAGTAAAGATCAGCTCTGATTACTTGAAAATCACCTCCAAATAAGTGTTATATGGGGTGACTAGGTCTAGAAGACTAGGCCCAGTGAGCCCCAAAACAGCAGTAGATTTTATAATATCTGTAGGCTTTGAGTGAAATAAGGAGCATAAGGAAGATGTAGATTGACAATCCTTTGCAACAGTACACCAAACATAGCCCACCTCTTTGAGTGCTAATGATAGTTCCATATTGTAAACAGGAGGTAGTAAGAATAATGGAGCGTAGAGAAGGAGATAGATTAAATGTAGTTGCCAATAATACTTAAGAACCTGTCATCAGGAGAGGGAAGGGCTAAGTTGCCTTGTAATATATAATAATTCACATATGAAAAAAGAAAATGCAATAATCAGGATGCATATCGAATGAAGATATGCAACTGAACAGCCAAAAGACTATAAACCTGATGCACCGCTAAACTGGAGAGTAAAAGACTACATACAGAGAGCCTGTTTAGTGAGGTAATGTATAAGATCTAACACTAAAATAATGGGTTAGAAAAGCATTGCTGATATACCCAAGTTCCTTGAAGACCTTTTTGCTCATTTAAACACTGCAACAAAAACTAAATTGATTGCACCGGATGTACAGCCTTTGCTTTCTGCACCCACTGGGAGTGAAAGCAACCAGGTAGCAATAGACTGTAGAGCGGGTGGCTAGGCAGAAAAAGTGTACTGGCACTCCCTTTAAGTATCCTGGAAGCAAAACATACCAAGATATAACAACTGTGACCATATTACTGACCATATAAACTCATGACACCTTAGATTTATTAGCAGGATTGTGACTATTGATGTTCTTGCTTTTGGTCTTTGCCCTACGTTTCTTTTTGGGTGGCTCTAAAGATTTGAGTGGGGAACTTGCAACAACTTCTGCCCATAATGTATTGGCAGAAATACATCCCTGAGGCACAGGGCCCAAATTAAAGGGATGTTTGTCTGAAATTTGCTGGGAAAGATCCTCTTGCGAGGAGTGCATGTCATCCTCCAAGAGAGCAAACTTATTGCTCAAGGGAATAGAGGGTTGATTTGAAGGTGAGAGGCTTGCAGCTTGGGCTGTTTGGGTGAAACC
Organism: Neoceratodus forsteri; assembly: GCA_016271365.2. NCBI lineage: Eukaryota > Metazoa > Chordata > Ceratodontiformes > Ceratodontidae > Neoceratodus > Neoceratodus forsteri. The sequence goes on along the minus strand of CM057453.1, from coordinate 1,474,952,936 downwards.
TGCTAGAACAGCATGAAAGTCTTGAAGAATAATGCCCTGACAGAAGCTTTCTGCAGCCGTGTGATTACCTTGGGGTCAAATCAGTTGCAGCGTTGTTGTTGGGGCTGCTAGTTCTGCAACACTTTCCCCACGCTTGAACTCCCGCTGCCCACCCCTCCGTGGATGCCTGAGCTGTGTTCGGTTGTCAATTGTTGCTGAACCTCCCAGGGTAAGACTGCAGAGAGAGACCTTCAGATAGTTGGCTAAGGCATCAGGCGCTTCAAAATCCTTGAAGGAAGAGCCTGAGAAAAGGTGTAGTGTCACGGGTAACGAGAGCAAATTTAATACTTCTTTGGTGGAGGATTTGTTTAAGTGGATTGTAGGTCTTCCTTTGATGGTTAAATCTTTTGAAAAGTCTCTGTAGATGGAAATATTAAACTCTTGCCACTGAAGTTTCCACATATCTCTGGCTCTGCTTCAGTATTAATTATGTGGGAATAGTTCAAGAAGCGCAATGATAGGCTTTGGTCGCTGGTCTGATGTTGGCCTGGGACCCAGAGTGCAGTAAGACCACTCAATGATTAAGGTTAGGTCAGGAGGCAGTTTAAACATTGCAGGCAGCACATGTAATAAAAGTGTAGTAGTGTCTCCTAATTTATACCTTCAGGGAAGCTAAAACCGTAATTGTGACAATTATGATTTTCAATATCGTCAATTTTGGCTTGTAGGGATTTAATAGTTTGATCTTGATTCCGGACAGTAGCCTGGAGGTCATGTATAGTAGCGGTGTTACAGGCCATTGCTTTCTCATTAAATGCAATTTTCTGGCTAAAAGTTTCAAGAGTGGTTGCATTCTGTTGGGTGGAGGTTTTTAGATCATTAATCTCAGCCATCAGTTTAGAAAACATTACTTCCACTCTAGAAAGTGAGCTTTGCTGTACTTGGAGATCTGCCATAATGCTGAAGTGTAACTCTCCAAGTGGTACTATCCCATGGATACTACCCCTGCCTGCTTGACTACTGACAGGTTAAAGGCCTAGGTTCTATGGCGGTGCCTCCACCCAGAGGTCAAGGTTTGTAATGGTTGGTCTAGTTTGGTCACAGCCCTCAGGGACACTAAGACCCCTTCTAATCCCCTGTAATGGCCCACACGATGCACAGGAGTTACAGCACCAATACCCCACATGTACATACTGTTAATCTTAAGGTACCACTTCACCCGAGACTGATTCGCAGGTTCGCCTCTGAGGACCCCTGAAAAATAAGGTTAAGCAGCATACAAACCAATACAGTGCTTGGCATGAAGGTACTGACACTTCAGACAGTTTAAAGTTTAACAACAACAAATCTGATTTATTTAGGGAACAGAAACACGAGAGGGGAAATCAGGTTAATTAGTGGCATTAAACCACAGTACTGTGCACACATACAGGGTCTGAAAAGTCACACTCTGCTTACCCAGGTTGGGGGCTAGCCAGGTCAGTTGCCCAAGGTTGGCCAGCAGGTGCAGATGGATAGGGCCCTGTAGAAGAAAATATATGCACAACACCTAATTGTAATCCGGAGCCTGATGGCTCAGTCCATGAAGCAAAGAAACAACAAGAATTAGATGACACACTTGTGACTGAAAACAGGCTGCAGGGGAATACCCTGATTTGTACTCACAATACCCAAGCTGAGAACCGGATGGTGGATGTTCTTCTGGATTGTCAGAAACAGCAGGGCATGGAGACAAGGTCCTTGTGATTGGACCCCACTGCAGTTTATAGCAAACGATTTAGTTCGAGACAAGCTAGGGTTTGCTTCCAGCTTCAACACACACAGCACAGGGATTGGAAATAGCAATTCCCCACAAGCACTATGCACATTCATATGTAACAAGAAAGTACTACACCAGGCAGGCTGCCCTCGGTCCCGATCGACTACTGCAAGATACCCAGGAGCACACACAGCAGCTTCAGTTCCTGACAGACCAAGACGATTCAGCAATTTCTCCAGTCTTCTACAGGGTGAACCTGGTTTCCACACTTGGTGCTTCTTTTCCTCACAACTCGGATTCAGTCCAAACTGGCACTCATAAGGACTTCAGACCGAAACTCAGGGCCTCACACATGCTTCCTGCACAAACTACACACATCGAGAAGCACATACAGCTCCTTCTCTCCTCACTGCCACAACTGATTTGATCTTTCCAGTCACAGAGCAGGGCATTTCTTTAGCTCCACACTATTCTGTTGGCTGATTCAGCTGTCACCAAAATAAGACTCCCTCTGTTAGTAGAAAAGGTGCCAAGGATAAAACTACATTTCCCAGAGTCACTGCCCATACAATCCCTTGTGGTTGGCTCAAAATTGAAAGTCCAAGTTCGATTCGTCCACAGGCTCCATTTTAGGGTCTCCTGTTATCCTGATTGGTCCAAGTCAGCTATTCAGAACCAAAATGAAAGAGCTACACTGAAACAGTTTGTACTGAAATGAAGACATGTTAGACAAATTACATTTTCTCAGTCACTCTAAATGATTTCTGGCAAACAGTTACATCTTTCAACAAGGCTCCTCTGCACATGTAGCAACGGCAGAAACGGAACTGACAGCAGGCCAGGCGAATTCAGGCATTAGAACACACAGTCCTCTCTCATACAATCTAATTAGTCTGCAAGCAGTCAGCTCTAAAGAGACAGTACGTGGAGGCTCAAATAGCACTCACCTGGAACCACATTCAAACAGCTCAGACACTGAACACTGCCCAGACTTGGAGATTCAGGCAAGCTCCTAGAAGACTTTGGGAACCCCCCATTTGCAGGGGTTACACCCTTCCTGGCCTGGAAAAACTTGGCATCCGCGTCAAGTAAGTACCCCCATAAACTTCAACACAACCATGTACGTTTTACATCAATATCACATTAGGCTTATACATGTAATCATCAGTCAACATATCACCTTACCAGAAACACATTTCTGAAACTTTTCAGTACAGCACTTTTTACACAGCATTATACACACATTGTACCATAACTCAGGTTATTACCTCCTGTACATGAAACCTGAAGAGAGGGGGCCCTTTCCTATCAGCTACCTTTGGGATGGATGGGGCAGGGGCACCATACCTAGAGGGCAACAATTAACTTGGAGTTAGCACTGATATTCAGTTTGGGCAATGAGCTTGGGGACACATACACTTTATGGACAACATTGAGAGGCAAGTCCACAGGCCTCCCAAGGGAATCATAACTGAGGTGCACCACAGGCTTTACAGCTGGACCAGTCTTTCTAGGGGAACTGTTACAGTCTCTGCACTCTGAGCCTCATTTTCAGCATTGTCCTCACTTGTCAGGGAGTCTCCATTGGGGTAGAGAGGCTAGAACTTGGGCACCTTCAGCTCCAGGAGTTACAATTCTGGAGTCCACGACACTTGGTTCACATGGAGAGCTTTTTGGACACTGGCAGTGGACCATCAGGGCACTCAGAATAGTCTTCTTGTTCTGGTATATCACCAGTCTGTTCCAGTCCATCATTTTCCTCCTCTGAAAGCTCCAACAGTTCAACCATACACAATGATTCCCTATCATCTGACTTGATGCTTTGCACTTCACTTTCTGGGAGGATTGGCTCCAGGGACAAAGCTGGGGCTTAGACAGTCCAGAAGGACCAGATTCATCTCCAGGATTGACTAGGGGATTGCCCCAAAACAATTGACTCAGTTCATAAGAAGGGCAGTATTCAAAGCCACACTCACTTTCCTCTGACATGGACTGACAGTCATATTCAACTGGGACTTGTGGAGGGGAACACTTTAACTCAGCTCTGTAGGTGCAGACTTTCTTGATTTTTTCTTAGCAGCAGCTCTAGTCACTGGTACAGAGGGGGCATTTTCTGGGGGCTCAGACTCAATCAAGGTTTGTCCAATGGGCAGTAAATGATTTCTATGCATTGTTTTAACATCTTTTGAATTATTCTCAGGCCTTACTTTGTACACAGGCAGATCATCTAGTTTGTCCACTACAATATGAGGGAGATGGTGCCATCTGTCAGCAATCTTATGTTTGCCATGCAGTCCCAGATTTCTTAGCAATACCCGATCTCCCTCCTGGAGTTCCTGTGCTTTCACCTTTTTATCATACCTTTCTTTGTTGGCCAGATTTCTTATGGCAGCCATGGTTTGAGCCAGTTGGTACTCATGATTTAGCTGGGCCTTTAACTTTTGCACATACTGTACATAGTTGTCAGCTTGAACCCCATCAGGAGAGACTCCAAAACACACATCTACCGGCAGTCGAGCTTCTCTTCCAAACATCAGGCGGTAGGGGGAGAACCTAGTGGCATAACGTTTGGTGCAGTTGAGGCATGTACCAGAGTGCTAATTTGTTGGCTCCATCTAGGCTTGTCCTTTGGGTGAAGGGCACCTAGCATATTACTGCAAAGTGCGGTTGAAACGCTCAGGCTGTGGGTCCCCTGGGGTGGTAAGGGTGGTTCTGACTTTGCACTCCCACAGAGAAAGCATCTCTTTGATCAGATGACTCTCAAAGTCTCTCCTCGATCAGAATGGAAACTTTGTGGAGCCCCATAGTGAACAAAAAAGTTTTCTACAAGCACTTTTGCCACAGTGGATGCCTTCTGGTCCTTGGTGGGGAAAGCTTGGGCATATCTCGTAAAATGGTCAGTGACCACCAGCACATTACTAATATTTCTTTGATCTGACTCTAAACTCAGAAAATCAATACAGACCAGCTCCATGGGTGCACTGGTGGTGATGTTAACAAGGGGGGCAGCCCTCTGGGGCAAAGCTTTCCTCTGTAAGCAGCGACTACAAGTTTGAATGTGTTGCTCAACATCAGCCCCCATCTTAGGCCAATAGAATCTGGATCTCACCAAGTCAAGTGTTCTGTCTATACCAAGGTGCCCCATGTGGCTGTGCAAGGACCTCAGTACTGAGTATCGAAAGGCAGTGGGCAGCACTAGTTGTTGTTTGTCTATTTGTCCCCTCTGTCTACTGTTTCTCTGTATAACAGTCTATTGATCAGTTTCAACTTAGGACCTTCCTTGTATAACAATGCAGTTCTCAAATCAGTGGAGCATAATTTGACACATCTTTCCCTGCATAGAGGGCTTCTAAAGCTGATTTGATCGTGAGATCTCGGGATTGAGCCCTGAATACTGTCATTGTCCAGCTGAGGCAGTGCACCAATGTCTATTGTAGAAAAGTGGCATAAGCAGCAGGTATGCAATTCTCAGAGGGTCCCAAACAATCCACCATACAGTCCATCATGTCTGTGGACATCTGTTCCTCCCTGTCAGACTTTTGGCAGAGTGCTCCAATATCAGGTTCTGACAGTCTGACCCAGTCATTCCGGGAACAGGCCTCCGGAGAGAGCATCAGCATCTATGTGGTTCAGGCCTGCTCTGTATTCGACAGCATAGTCATATGTAGGTAATGCAGAAAGCCAGCTATGGCCAGTGGCATCCAACTTAGCTGAAGTCTTCACATAGGTCAAAGGATTATTGTCAGTTTTACTAGTATCTTAGCCCCATACAGTACTCATGGAACTGGTCAACAATAGACCACTTCAAAGCTAGGAACTCTAACTTATGTAAAGGATAGCTCTTTTCGTATGGGGTCAGGCTTCTACTGGCAAAGACAACTGGTCTCAGGCCATTCTCGTGCTCTTGGTACAATACAGCATCCAAGCCTTGCAGGTAGCTAGCATCAGTGTGCAAGACATACGATGCTGGATCTGCATAGGCAAGGACAGGAGCATGGGTAAGTTGATATATAATTCGTGAAAAGCAGCTTCACACTCAGGTGTCCATCTGGCTCCAGATACTTAATTGGGATGGAAATACACTCTCTCAGGCTCTGAAGAAACCGAGCGCTTGTATTTTTTGTGGGTAGGAGGGTAACCTTGAGTAAGATTAAGTAAGGACAGATCACTCTTGAATAGTCCTTGATGAAACGGCGATAGTAGCCACAGAATCCCAGGAATCTTTGCAGTTCTTTTAGATTGTGGGCTGTGGCCAGGTTGTCAAGGCCTCAACTTTATTTGGGTCGGTCTCTATTCCCTCGGTGGAGACTATGTGTCCCACATATTTTACAGATGTTTGGAAGAATTGACATTTATCGATGGACAGTTTTAGGCTAAAGTCTTCCAGTTGGTCCAGCACCTTGAACAATCTGCTCTCATGTTCCTCCAGTGAGCTGCCAAACACAATAACATCATCCAGGTACACCAGACACTCTAATAAGTTCATGTCCCCCACTGCACGCTCCATCAGTCATTGAAAAGTGGCTGGGGCACCTGAAATCCCTTGAGGCATCCTCATGAATTCATAGAAGCCAAGCGGACAGATAAAGGCTGTCTTCTCACGGTCTTCTGGGGCCATCGGGATCTGGTAGTACCCACTCGAAGATCCAGCACAGAGGACCACTTGCTACCATTCAGGCAGTCTAAAGCATCCTAGATGTGGGCATTGTATACTGATCAGGATAGTATGCGGTTCAAGGTGCGATAATCCATGCACATCCTTACTGTCCCATTCTTTTTCTCACTACCACAACAGGTGAAGCATATGGGCTTCTGGATTCATGTATTACACCAGCAGCAGGCATCTCTGCAGAGCGCCATCTCACATCATCTATGTCAGCAGGTGCCAGGCGTCGAGACCTGCCACAAAATGGCCTTTCATCATGCAGCTAGATGTGGTGCTCAGCTCCTGCACACATCCTATGTCCCATTCTTTGAAAGAAAACACCTGGTCTCTCTGGCAAGCTTCTACTAATTCTCATCTTCCAATTCGGCTGGCAACGGGGAGTCACCAAAATCAAACAAGTTGGGCGTCACTCTGTCATTCTCCCCGGAACACTTGTTACTAGGCAACACTGCAGTATCTGCACAATGCACATTAGCCAGGGTGCAACCTCTATTTACTCGAATCTCTCTATCAGACACATTATGAACTTGGACCATTACCAGTCTGGCATAAACATGGGCTCTGGCAGGCAAAATACTTGGCTTAACCAGCAGTCCCTCTGGCAATTTCCCATTGTCTGGAGCATCCAGCATGAGGATTTTATTCCTGACATCCTTTCTGATACGGACCTCTCCCTGTAAGGTACACTGGGAATTTGGTGCCAGGATCAGAGACTCAGGATCCTTTTTCCAGACAATTCCAATCGGTTCCTCTGGTTCCACTTTGTCAGCACCTCTCTGGGCATCATAGGTCTTCTTGATCAATGCCAGAATTCTTAAAGCTCTACCAGTCTGTGACCCCTGTTTCTCATAACACAACTGCGCCAACCGTCCAAGCATATGCGCATTCATCCCAATTAGTAGCGGAACCCCATTATACAGTCCAGTAGGGGGACACACTAAGGCCAGGGTCTCTACTTGCTCTGCCACTCCAGCCACAGAAGTGGGGAAAGACAGCCAAATTCAGATATACCCGGAGTAGGGGTAGGCATTCTCACTTAACCCCCATACATGCGGTCCTTCCAATGGTTGTAAGGGTACATCTGACAAATGCTTCTGATATCAATCCTGGAACATAATTATCACTTGGGAGCCACTGTCTAATACAGCTCTTGCAAACACTCCATTCACCTTTACAGTGGTCTCCATGGAGGGACCCACTATTCTGGACCAGTCTGGAGAGGTGGTAGCGGGGGCCTGGGAAACTGACCTTGCCACAAAGGGACGTGAGTTAGCATTTTTGAGACCCTCACTGGGATCATTTTGTGCACCTCTTAACCACTGATTTGTTCTCCGAAGCTCTCCTTGTAGCCTATATACAACTTTGTCTGTGTCTTTTGGGGACCGGCATTCTCTCTTCATGTGCCCATCCTTCCCACAATTATAGCAAAACATACTTTCTGGAGTTTGAGCTGGCCAAGGTGTCACACTGGGAGACAGGGACGGGGTACTACTAACTGGACACCTTAGTGCCATTTCTGTCTGGGCGTGATAAGCATTTGGAGGCATCTCATCAATTTCCCACTTCCATGGTCAAGACGTCGAGTTTTCAGCAGGAGATGCCTGGGTGGGTACCCCACCCCATAGCAGAGGCAGTCAGATATAGATCAGGGCCTGTACTTGCAGGCAGGCCTCATAAAGAGACTGTTTTTGAATTCCCTGATCTCTTTCAGCAGTTCACCCCATGGTGGCACACCCTCATTGGTCCCCACTTCACAAGGACTTTCCGATGCTGTGATCACTTGGGCTGCGCTCACCCCAGAATTAGAATCCCCCTCCTCATCTTCAACCTCCCGAAGTTCTTTTATTAAGTCACAGTACTCCGGTGGGTTACCCCTTCTGTCTGGGAGCCTTAATTGAAGGAGCTGCAATTTAGAATGCTTTGCATGCTGTAGTAGGTGCTCCAACCTTACACGGTTTAAGTCACTGGCGGCTACCCCACCTTTTCGGTAAGCCTTCTGCAGAGCTCTTTCCAGATGAGTAACATATGCAGAAAAACTTTCCCCTAGTCACTATTTTGTACCTTGAAATTTCCACATCAAGCTCTCCCCTCACTCAATGTTCCCAAAATTGCCTTCAAATGCAGATAGTTACTTCTGGGTAGATGCATCAGGATTTGTGGACCTCAAAAATTTAATGGGCTCTAGGGCAGGACCCCTCAGACTTTCTATGATTCTTTTTCATTTCTCGGCCACCACACACTGCCATTCAGGTATCAGAGGGGCAACATAATCTATCCAGGTGTCCCAATCATCCTTCCCCTGGGGGTTGGGGAGGGTGCCAGAGAAGATCCTCAACCTTCGATAAGAGTCGTGACAAATGGCAGGTGCAGAAATAGGAGCCTGCATTGGTTCAGCCACCATAATGGGTACTGCAGTGGAAGAGGGTGTTGGGGGAGGAACACCCCCAGGTGGCAAGAATAGTTCCTTCAAGTCCTCCACAGTTTTCCTTTCCTCCAGCAACAATTTAGCAAATTTCTCCTCAAAAGCTTCAGATAGTTGAGGGGGGGCTCATTCCCCCCCCCCCGGGTCTCTACTGTCCTTAATTATCACTCTCCAGGCAGTGAGGCTCCCTCTGGGGGTAATAGTCTGTGGCACTTTGGAGCTATCTATGGGGTCCTTATACTCTATTAGGGCCATGAAAGTTTGGGTGAGCAGACCAGCATGCTGACCACCACCACAGGGTTTTGTAAACCTTCCACCTTGGAAAGTACTCCATGTACAGTGTCCGTATTGATACCCAGGGGGATGTCCAGGATAAGCATAGCATTTTGGGGGTCGATCTCCTCCCCAGTACACCACTCCACCAACCGGTGCACAGCCACTTCTGCCGGGGTACCCATTTATTTTTTTTAACAGTGGTTCATAAATGTGGACACTAGAGGACACAAAATCCCAGCAGTGAGCCTCCAAGATGTAACCCCCAGGTGACGCTATCCCAGGACTATACCCCTGCCTGCTTGACTATTGACAGGTTGAGGGGCCTAGGTTCTATGGCGGGTGCCCCCACCAAGAGGTCAAGGTTTGTAATGTTTGGTCTAGTTTGGTCACAGCCCTCTGGGACACTGAGACCCCCTTCTAATCCCTCTAATGGCCCACATGATGCACTGGAGTTACACTACCAATACCCCACATGTACACACTGTTCATTCACAAGGTACCACTTACCCTCGAGACTGAGTCGCAGGTTCATCTCTGAGGACCCCCTGAAAAATAAGGTTAAGCAGCATACACAAGCCAATACAGTGCTTGGCATGAAGGTACTGACACTTCAGACAGTTTAAAGTTTAACAACAACAAATCTGATTTATTTAGGGAACAGAAACACAGGAGGGGGAGATCAGGTTAATTAGTGGCATTAAATCACAGTACTGTGCACACATACATGGTCTGAAAAGTCATACTCTGGGTACTCAGGTTGGTGGGGGCTAGCCAGGTCCTTGCCCAGGGTTGGCCAGCAGGTGCAGATGGATAGAGCCCTGTAGAAGAAAATATATGCACAACACCTAATTGTAACGGAGCCTGATGGCTCAGTCCATGAAGCAAATAAACAACAAGAATTAGATGACACACTTGTGATTGAAAACAGGCTGCAGGGGAATACCCTGATTTGTACTCACAATACCCAAGCTGAGAACCAGATGGTGGATGTTCTTCTGGATTGTCAGAAACAGCAGGGCAGGGAGACAAGGTCCTTGTGACTGGACCCCACTGCAGTTTATAGCAAACGGATTTAGTTTGAGACAAGCTGGGTTTGCTTCCAGCTTCAACACACAACACACAGCACAGGGGTTGGAAATAGCAATTCCCCACAAGAACTCACAGCACATTCATATGTAAAAGGAAAGTACTACACAGGCAGGCTGCTCCTGGTCCTGATGCAATTACTGCAAAATACCCAGGAGCACACACAGCAGCTTCAGTTCCTGACAGACCAAGTGTGATTCAGCAATTTCTCCAGTCTTCTACAGGGTGAGCCTGGTTTCCACACTTCTGGTGCTTATTTCTCCTCACAACTCGGATTCAGTCCAAACAGGCACTCACAAAGACTGCAGACCGAAACTCAAGGCCTCACACATGCTTCCCGCGCGAAACTACAAACCGCAGAAGCACACAGCTCCATCTCTCTTCACTGCCACAACTGATCCGATCTTCCCAGTCACAGAGCAGGGCATTTCCTTTAGCTCCACACTATTCTGTTGGCTGATTCAGCTGTCACTCACAATAAGACTCCCTCCGTTGGTAGAAAAAGGTGCCAAGGTTAAAACTACATTTCCCAGAGTCACTGCCCATACAATCCCCTTGTGGCTGGCTCAAAATTGAGAATCCAAGTTCCAGTTCGTCCACAGGCTCCATTTTAGGGTCTCCCTATCATCCTGATTGGTCCAAGTCAGCTATTCAGAACCAAAATGAAAGAGCTAAACTGAAATAGTTTGTGCTGAAATGAAGACAGGTTAGACAAATTACGTTTTCTCAGTCTCTCTCTCTCTAAATGATTTCTGGCAAACAGTTATATCTTTCAACAAGGCTCCCTCTGCACATGTAGCAGCGGCAGAAACAGAGCGAATTGACAGCAGCCCAGGTGGAATTTGGGCATTAGAACACACAGTCCCCCCATACAAACTAATTAAGTCTGCAAGCAGACAGCTCTTAAAGAGACAGTACGTGGAGGCTCAAATAGCACTCACCTAGAGCCACATTCAAACAGCTCAGACACCAAACACCACCCAGACTTGGAGCATTCAGGCAATCGGGCAAGCTCCTAGATGACATTTGGGAGCCCCCACTTGCAGGGGGATTACAGAAGGATGAGGCCTAGTATGCTGCAGTACAGTGTAGAATAACTGAATATAAGTAGATGATGGATCAAAAATGACTTACAAACTGTGTCAGGTAGTAAGATTACAGGATGGTCACAGGAGTTGGTACCAAAGAAAGGTCTGGTGAAGGCTGGATGAGGTTAGATTTCAGTCATTCCTGCAGAGATTCTGAACTATGCTGCCATCTTCTGCCTGGTCAGGCTACTCCCCCATCAGACACTATTTTAAGCAGAAAATTAGTTACAAACAGTATATTTTCTCAGATTTCATCCCTTATCTTCTTTTGCCACAACACAACTGAAATCCCTTCTAGCACCACATATTTAACATAGAAATATAGAATTTGATGGCTGATAAGTACTACTTGGCTCACTTAGTTTGCCCATTTTCACTACCTGTTTCATATAGCAGAACCTAAATGATCTGCAGCTTACCTCGCTTCCTATCACTAGAGTTTCATTATGTCTGTCCCTTATGCTTTTGAATTCCCCTACTGTTTTTGCCCCTACAATCTCTGCCAGGAGGCTGTTCCATGGATCCACCACCTTTTCTGTGAAAAATACTTTCTCATTACCCTCAGTCTACCCTCCTCTATTTTCACATCATGCCCTTTGTTCTTGAAAATCTTTTTTGAAAGATGCTACCCTCTTGTTCCTTATGTACACCCTTGAGATATCTGAAGGTCTCAATCATATCCCCTCCAGAGAATACATTTTGAGATCCTCCAGTCTTCCCTCATATGACTTTTGATGCCGCCTGCACCATTTTGTTCCTTCTCTGAACCACTTCTACTCTATGTCCTTCCAGAGATCCAGCCTCCAGAACTAGACACAGTACTTTAGATGAGTAAAAGATAAGGTAGAATCTGAGTAAACAAATCCACTCTAGCCCTCTTTGTCTGAGGAACATAGACACTGATGAATCAACATTTGAGGGTTGTTCATTTCACGGTTAGTAGTAGTGCTCTACCAGAACAAATGTAAAGCAGTCTAGTCACTTTTATGTTTATAGTTGTGAACAAAATCCCACTCCATCACACCAGTCAACTACAAATGACCAAAAAGATGGCCCCCAGCACCAGGCCCTCTTTGCATTATTAATATCTGTATTAGCGCCCAGTCTTGTTTCTTGTAAAAATGCACATCGACAGCAAGGTCTCTTAAGACAGACAAGGTCAATAATCTCAGCTGTGCAGCTTTTTTTTTACCCATATAGTTATTTATGCTCCCCGAGCCTGGCAGGCAGCTCCAGTCCCTCCCTCGGAGAGACTCAGTTTCTGGCCACACCGTTTCCCTGACCCGACACCCCCTAGATCCCCCACGGTCCCCCCATGACAGGGCCAGTGTGAAGGGGCACCAGCATTAACCCCACCCCCAGAGCAAAATCCAGACATTGGGGGGCTGGCCGGGGCGCTGGTGTGGCCATCATGGAGCCTGTCTGCTCCAATTTTCTGTTTTTCTCCTGTCCCGCCCCCAGTGATGTAATGACATCAGTGTGTGCCTTCCTGACCCACACTGCCCTCCGCCACCAGCCAGAGGGCAGTCAGCAAGCGGAAGACCAACTTCCTCCTCCCAAGGGAGGAGAGCAGTCCTGGATGCTTGATCCCCTCATCCCTGCTGACCCCTGGCAGCCCGGCTCGCTCTCAAACTCAGTCATCGGAAGTGAGTGAGGTGTAGTGACCAGCCTCAACCTCCAGCACCACTGGGTCAGCAGTTGTGCAGCTTTTATGCTGCTGACATTGATAGTGGCTACTTTTAATTTGTGCTGAGAGGCGTTAATTAGCTGAATACGATGAGGGGGGAACACTTTACTTTTGAACTGTGACCTCCTCTTGTACAGGATGATAGTCTGTTTTTCCTTTTCTTGTAACTGCTGGCACCCAGAGGATCTTCTCATTACCTAAGGAGTCCTGCTGGAATGACACAGAGGAGGAAACCTCTAACCCCCAATCCCCATCAGAGTCTCCCCAATCTTTTGTCAGGTCAGAACATGAGTTAGATACTGCCAGACCACGGAGTCTTTTAAAGCTGAGCTGAAACATATTTATTCAATCTAGCATTTTTGAAAATTGCTAATTTCTGCTGCCTTATTTTAAAATTTGTTATAATTTTATTTTAATTATTAAATTTGCATTAGCATTGTGTGCAAGCGCTTTGGTTTCATGAAAGCGCTTTTTATAAATAAATTATGACTTGACTTTGACTAGAACATCAAATTTATTTTCTACTGGGATGTCAGTCCTCTCCAAACCTTTTCACAAAGCTTTTGTTTTAGGGGATGATTCCAAGCACTCCTACACCTGGTAACCATAGTCATTGATGTGAAGGGCATTATGTCATCTTCTCCACCATTTGCATTTCAGGTACCACATCTATTTCAGTCAGAATTTCTTCAGTATGACTGGAAGGTTTTTGTTCATCAGGCACTATGGTGGATTCAACGTTTTTATCCACAGCAGTAGAAGGTGTAACACTTTCAATGTTGGAAAGTTGGTCTTGCTTGGGTGGGGCAGGAAGCACTGCCTAGACCATGTTCAGAAGAGTCTGAGGCATTTGCTGAGTCATTATCAGGCTGCTGCACAACATTTTGTGATTGTTCCGTCCATTTGCACAGTACCTCTTGGCCTTTTGCTGGTCTTCTTTCCTGTGCATGGGTCTGTTGCTGGGTCTGTTCATGAAAAGGGTTACCAAAGTGTGACATGAGGGTAACATTTTCAAATTATTCCTAGATTACATTTGTGATGCATTTCAAGATATTATGACCCAAGTATGAAAAAATAAACATATTGGGAGATAAAAGCCCCACAGGTTCCTGAGATAAAAGAACTGTATTGTGGTGAGTGTAACAAGTGACACCACAAACCGCGGTGAATGTACTACCTGCCACAAAACATTTGTTTTACTAGTAAAAACTTTAATAAATATGTAATGAGTTGTATTAAAACATGAGAAACAAATATTTATAAGAATTATATTACATTAATTGCAAATGTGATGTTTTGCACCACGTACCACAGTGAATGTAACAAGTGACACTACACTTATGTTTCACTTACTAAAACTATACTAAACATGCCCAACAACTAACATGCTACTATTACTGACTGACATACCATTATAAAACATGAAAAAAATCAACACATTTGTTTCAGTTTTACAAAGTTTAGTGAACATGCCTAATGGCTAACATGCTACTAATAATAACTGACACAGTGCTACAAAACCTGGAGAAATCTGACAATAATAACAGTAGTGACAGGTGTGGTGTTTGATACCACATACTGTGGTGAATGTAACAAGTGACACCATACTTATGTTTGACTTACTAAAACTGTACTAAACTTGCCTAACAACTAACATACTACTATTACTGACTGACATACTGTTATAAAACATGAAAAAAATCAACAATTACATTACTGGCAAGTGTGATGCTTAACACCATATAACGTGGTGAATGTAACAAGTGACACCACACATTTGTTTCAAGTTATAAAAAATTTACTGAACATGCCTCATGGCTAGCATGCTACTACTAATAACTGACATAGTGTTACAAAACCTGGAGCAATTTGACAATAATAATAGTACTGGCAGGTATGATGGTTGACGCCACATATCGTGGTGAATGTAACGAGTGACACCACAAAGAAAATCCATTTTAAATGTCTACCCCATACACACTGAATAATCCCTATTACAATTTATGCCCAGCATTTTCCTTAGACATGCAGTTGTCACTGAAATATGCTCTCTGAAAATTTGCCCAACAATCAGTGAATGATGGTAACCAAAGTCTACCTTTGGTGAATGTAACTGCAACCCTCGTTGTTGCATGCAGTGCTTATCTTCATGGAATGTAGCCCTACAAATGGAGGAGCCATGTGCAAACAATGGGTTTTAAACCACAACTCAGCTCCTCCCTCTATGGTTGCTCCTTGGTTCTGATGGGCAGATTATGACTTTGCAACTGACACAGACTGACGGGTAAACGTTGGGCCTGATGTGACCCCAAGTACAGTGAGGGTCAAAGGTTGCTGTCCCTTCTGTGGGAAAGATAGATCAGGCAGTAACACAGTCAGTTATCACAAGGAGGCAAACTAGGAGAGAAGCCAGAAAATCTTTTAAAGTGCTAATAGCACAATTACAGATTTGGGGGCCATGTGGGTGAACGTAACGTGCTGTGACACCAACTGTTACATTCACCACACTAAATACAAAGCTGCATAAATTAAAAATGGAGCATTACAACGGGCTAAAGAGTACAGATAATAAAAAACACAACTCCATATTAGTAAGTGGACTTACTTTAATAATGGAAAACAATAAATAAAGCTTGCAAAAACAATTAGTAAAGCATGTGTTTTTGCATGTCACACTTTTTCAGGTAAAAAAAGCAGCAAAATGGAGCAGGATATCCCATCAAAAAAAAAATATGGATACCCTAGAATTCTATAGTTATGTTATCTATCTGCCCATATAGCCAGCATTCAGATTTAGTCAAAAACATGTGCCTGACAGTTCTTGATTTTTTAAAATGTGGTATGCACTGTATGATGGGCATTGGTAACCCCTTTTCATGAACAGACCCTGCTGTCTTATGCAACCTTCATGTTAGGCCAGGGTAACCAAGTCATCTGGATCAGGATTGTTTGACCTGTTGGGAGAAGCCCAAGGACAGGATCTATACGTATGTTCAGACTCTTCACACAAGTTGCAAGAAATGACATTTGGACAAAATTAACTAAAATGTCCATAATCAAGACCAGAACTGCACTTGTCTGGTTGCAGGCACTGCTCAGGTGATTTGGGGACCCACATTTAAAACACGTTTTTAGCTGTCCCAGCTAAAAAAAAGTGACACCTTTCCTTGCCAAGATAGAAATAGCTAGGAAGATATGAAATGCCCTTAACATTGTGTTTAAGGTTTACTTGAAATCACCAGCCGCATGTCCAAATTTGCTCTAAATCTATTATCAGTGCAGAAGGGGCTAAGATGTTATACCTTTGGGCTAACTAGTATTTGACATCAAACACATTTACCTCTAATTTTTGAACAAGATGGTGACTGTTCGTAGGGCTGGCTTTGTGAGGGGGATAGCCTGAAAAGGAATCCAGAGAGCGGAATATCACAATTTATTATATTTTACTCAGAATCTATCCTCTGTAACAGCTGTCTTAAAACTAATATCAAGTATCATGTCATCAGAGGTGTGAATAAGGACATAAATTTTGAATAAAAAAAGTTCAATGAATCCTTTAATAACGTTCTCCCAACATAGGTTCTATCAGGAGGTAACTCTAGTCCCCTCAGTAATGCAGCCACACCGCATTACACCTTTGGGCATAAACAACATGTGGGTGAAATAAATCAGCCATCCAAAAATTGTTAGTATTTGGATGAAGTCTGAAAGGGCCCAAAGGGCCACTGCCTGACTCATTGTTCCTATAAGGTGGATCTAAATGTGCAGTATTTACAGGTTTTGATAATCTCCACTGTACACCACTGATACCTTCCTCTGGATCACCATGTGTGGCAGGGTGGTCAGAATGTATAACAACTGACCCTGGTCATAATATAGACACAGTATTCACCAACTGTACTCATTCAGAGGGCTGTGAGAGAGCTGGTGGCTCTAGTGGCTCAGTATGTGTTCTGGGGCCACACTGTCATCAGTAGCAAGAGGGCCAGTAGTCGATAGCTAAGGCAGGCTTACCTGGCTTAATATTCCTAGCAGTATTAGACACAGTAAGATTACTGACAAAGGTCGAGTCAGGAAGTACTGCAGATAGAACAGAAGGACCTGGCAGCTTCCCATCAGGAGTGCGGGCAGCAGGCTGGGTGTAGACATGGCAGTTCATTAATATTGCTGCTCAGCTAGTGGCCTGTTGACAGGGCAGTCTACCTTTGACAATGGATTCCATTATATTCTTCTCATCGGGAGACCTCGCCTAGTTGGCACCCTCCAGGGCTTTTTGTACACTCCAGTATTTCTTAATTGATTTACTATGGATACAGGGCAACTTGGTACAGAAAGGGCAGACAGTTTCTGCAGTTCAGGATACTGAGAATGTGGTCACTCTTCCATGTCAGGTACAGTAGGCAAAACTGTATTTGTGGACAGCCAATAGCCAGTATCATGTAAAGAAATCTTCTGTTGTGCAAAGTTCATGAATGGGGTATGTCACTGGTCCAAGTTTGAGCCCAGACTCAGGGGTAGTATTAGTTTCCACTTCCATAGGACTAATCTGTATGACACAGTGGACAGACAATCCTCAGGTGGAGAAAACTGTAGGCATTTATTCTTTTCCATCTCCAACTTCTGTAATTCTGATGTGTATTTCTTTTCTTCCTCCTCCATCATGGGCAATTGTCTTTTTTCAGACAACTGTGAAGGTAGTTTCACTTCAGCATTCACAAAATGTTCCATCTGAGTATCAGCAGGCAAACTTGGATCAGACTGTTTGACCTCCATGTGTTCCATGACCGGGGGGGGGAGCTGTCCCCCACATCCTAGCAGCATCTCCTTCTCTCACCACCCTAGGGTCAGCCATCTTATCAGATAGCCAAACAGCATCCATACCTCTCACAGGATGCAACAGCAGGGGAGTAAGGAAAAGTCATGGAGTTTCCGCAGTGTCATGATCAACTTTCCCCCATGTCAGGCACATGTTAACCCCCCCCCCCCGATGCACTGTGAAACAAGCTGTCACAGCTCAGTGTGCTATTCAAGGGTCAAAAATTATAAATAAAATATCCATAGGCACCACCAGCTCTGGGAGTCTGTTACACATTCACCGCTTGTTCAGGGAAGAAGTTCATCCTGATATTTCCTTGAATTTTCTCATCTTCATTTAAAGCAGCTTTATAAAGTATCATCATACAGGTTTTTTATAGTAATAATATATTTCTGGCAAAACAGTCAGTATGTCCATTTTTCTTTTCATTGTATTTCGCTCCTGAACTGAGATATGGGGTTCTAAAGTAGTTAAAAGACCCTGTTCTCTGGTCACACCCACTATGAATAAATGAAACATTTCATTGTGCTGCTGTACTATTTATCATCTGAAATGTGTGCTAGCACCCTCCTAATACATTTGCAGTGTGAAATCCGTATGTAAAGACAAAAAGTAACCTCAAGGAAAGGGATTTTTGAAAACTGCTAGTGGCGGCCATCTTTAATGACCACCAATTAATCATAAAACTGCCAAATAAACTGTTTTAAAAGCATTTTACAGAAAAAAAAATCCTGATGATGAATCTAATTATGTCAGAATCATGTATATGCCGAAAAACTATATGATGATTTATTTTGCTGGCTCACAAATCCTACTGCTTTAAGGAGATTATGTTGGAGATCCCTTACATTTAAATCAAGGATTGGCCAGTAATTATTTTTATGCAGTCAGCACTTTTAGGCACCAGCAAGCGTAGCTTGTAAGCGCCTACTGTGGTTATGCATACTCTTTTCTACATTTCAGTCAAGTTTAAGGATACATCATTTTGCATGAGTGATGTTCCCTATGTCAGGGTAGACAGAAAATGGACAGATCTGCCCTGTGGCATGATAAGCAGGTACCACTGCACCTACTGCCCGGGATTAGTATTCCAGCTCTGTAGCTTTTGCTGGGCTGCTGAGATGAGGACTCACTCACACAATGCTACCCAGACTCTGGATCGCAGCAGGCAGCAGCCCTGCCAAAGCATGTGGATCCCAGGGACAGGTGGGCAGCCCTCACTGGTGAGTAACTGACTGGCCACACTGGGGACTGGCTGCCGCCCGGCATGCACAATGCTGGCTAACTCTTGCCCTGCTTCCATGGCAATGGTTTATTTCTTTGTCTGGATGAGTTTGTTCAATTGCACGGCTGCTGTCATTGGGGGAAGAGCTGGTACCAGTGTTGACTAAGAGGTTCCAACCCCCATACAATGAACCGGGAAGGGAAGGGAGTCACTGTTCAAGGGACTGCTTTACAAGCCACTGATGCAAAAAGGAGGAGACTTGAAAATTTCATAACATTTCAAACAAACTGCCATTCTAACACACTGCACGGCTTTACATTCTGCTTATAGCCAATCCATTTGTTTCTACATACAGCACAGGGTGAGACTGCTGGAGATATGAGGCGACGTTGTTTATCTTTTGAGAAGGAGCCATTTTTCTCTTCGACTGACAGTAACTAGTATTTAATTTTAGCAGTCAGTTTTAATGCTTTTCCAGGTGTGGTTAGGATGCAAGCTGTCAAATCTTTAAACTTCCAGTAGTAAGCCTTACAAAGGTATTTGCTGTCACCACAAGATAGACCCGAAGTCAGTTGAATTACCAATGATGACTGACTTACATTAATCCTGATTTTTTCCAACCAGTTTAAAATGTATGGACTTCAACGGAATAAAAAATGCAACTATTTTTCTCAGTTTCTGCAACTGTAAAATTTTATTGAAGTACTTACAAGAGGTACTTTTTGACTGCTGATAGTTTACAACTTTGCATTAGGAACATCTACTTAATTTTTACTCAAGATTCATACATAAATCTCTATTGCAATGTCCTACAGGTACTGTGTATGCTGGGAACTGAATCCCATCCAATATATGCATTCAAATTGTCTGTACAGTGACCCACAACTCACACAATACAGTCAGTAAGACAACAAATAATATTTTTGGTGACAATTGTGGAACTGTCATGGTCAAAATGATCAAAGCCTTGGAAATCATAGTAAAAGCTGTGGGCCCATTATGTTAAACAAAATGTGACTTCTGTTTTGGAATATTTTACTAAAAGCACATTATCAAATGTTTTAAAATCACACTGTGTGCAGCCCAGTGGTGTAGAGAGCTGGCTGGTGCCTTACCTCTTACCCGCCAATGACCAGGGTCAGAGGGTCGAACGAGGGGAGGAGGATCGAGCATCCCTTGGACTGCTCTCCTCCTCCGGGGAGGGTGGGAAGGGTCGACCGCTGAGGTACTGGCTCCTGGCGGTGGTTGGAGTCTGGTGCATGCTCAGGGTCCAATGTGGGTCGGTGCAGGCCAATGTCAGACGTGCAGCACACAGAAGCGTGCGTGGCAGCATCCCTGGTGCCAGTGCATGCCTGGGCCGTGGGGGGTACAATCTCAGGAGAAACAATCCTTTAGCATGCTCATGAAGGCGGCTCTGACAGCGCTGCAGAACACACTCAAGCCAGCTCCCTGAGCCCAGCCTCCAGGTCTCCGCAGGGTGCAGGGTAAGTACTCACTATGAAGCAGCCTGGGAGGGAGGGCAAGGGGTTAGAGCTCTGACTGCTGCCGGAGCAGGGGGCTGAGGAGACTATGCTGGATAGGGGGAACAATAGGTACACCCCCCAGCTGAGGAGGTACTACAAAGAAATAAGAAAAAAAAATTAATTACACTGTGGAGCTAGTCCAGGGGTGGACCAAACCAGGAATGCAGGTGAACCCTCTAAATACCACATACTGGGTCCAGATGGGGCCAAGAGCAATTCAGAGGTGAGGAACTGAATTATGGGCTTGTCAAGGAAAATGACAAATACCACCGTGTAGTCAAAGAACAAGCCAACAAAATCACGGTGTTGACATGAACAAGTGCAAAAATCATGGGGGAATCTAAACTGAAAAAAACACTGGCATCCATGTCTAACGAGAAAAAGGTATAGCCCTATCCATCATCCCTGAACATTTACTAAGGACTTCTGTAATGGAATTGGAGGCACCATCAACCTACAGAGAAGGTTAGTAAAGCAGTATTTTACTCCCATTTATGCATGATTTACGCCCACTTTCCAATTTTAGGTTTCCCACTTTGTGCATTTAAAGTGTGGTACATATGCACAGAATTGTCAGCACCATGTAGAGTGGAAGCAGTGGTATGGACACAGAAAAGAGCATCAGTATCAACTTACGTACACTCAGTACTGTAGACAATGTGAGGAGTTGCTCACCAGCTGGCCATAAGTTGTTTTGATGGAAAAATAACTTGGCAAATACTGGAGTAAAAGGGTGGAGTATTATAGACTCATGGCAGTATTAGGCAAAGACAGTCAGTAGCTAGCAGCAGGTGCTGGGTACCCAATGTGTTTGAGATCTGGTTTACTGGGAGATGGGCACACACAAGACTGGTTGGTGGATGGCATACTACCATTTAGATGAAAATACTACCATGTTAAGGAAGATAGCAGTAAATACTTCAGTCCAACAAATTACCTGGACCCCTGCCATCAACTGTAGTGCGCTGCACATATGTGAAGACACTGGTGGGTAACTGATATCCTGGAAACCCAAGGCTTTCTGAACAGCTTCCAGTTATTATTAGCTACATCCTCAGACTGGTCTAGTAATGTACTGATTGCAATCTACAGCATATCACCAACAGCGCAACTTTCAAAAGTGAAATGAGTTAAACTGGCATGTCTCAGAAATGAACAGAGCAAAAATGTTCTGAATGGAGGGTCATAATCCTTACGTGGGGAACCCCAGTATCTTGTCACACAGGATATTCCACCCACACTTAGCTAAGCCCTCACATGGATGATCTGACTGTATGACCTTGCATTGCCATTCATACAAAGACATTGCCATATATCAATACACTGCAAGCTCCAAACCCCAGGCAATACAACTCCAGCGGTGTAAGAGACAAAATCCATCTGGGCAGAACTTACCTGCTGCTGTTTCATGATAGGACAGGGTCCAAGTTGGAACACCGAGCATGGAACTCTCTGAGTCAAGTGCCATTTTTATGTTGGCGCTTGCACAGCCAACATCTTGGGACAGTGCAGCTTTGGAGGCGCGGTTGTTGTTGGCTGAATGCAGGGTACACACCAGTAGGTGCGTCCTGCATTCCCCAATCAGCCAGCAGCAGGGGCCAACACCCTGCCTGGCTAATGAGGTGAAGGGATCAATGAAAAGGTCCACTGCATTGAGAGCGAAGCTCTCATGCAGCGTGACCACAGCACGCCTCTCCCTAAGTGTAGGCAACATGGTGACACTGACTGCCGCTGTTGCGTGCAAACTCCCCTTCCTTTATTATGTGCCTATGGGGGTGCCTAATCCCCATCGGCATCATGTGTGACACCCCCCCTTTTTTGATTGCCAAGCGGGTGCCCAATCCCCCTCAGCATCATGCGCCCCCCCACCAACAGTTTCTCTTTGCTGGGCGGGGGAGCCCACTCCCCGTCAGCACAATGTCATCCCCCTTCCATTTCTGTAGCCGGGATGACAATCCCCTCGGCTCCTGCAGCTACCCCTTTCCTTGTTTGCTGATGGGGGTGCCCAGTCCCCCGTCGGCTGACGCACCCACACACACACACAGGTGGCACACTGGGAGCCCACCCCAGCATGCCAAAGCACCTGTTAAACAGGAAAATGGTCCCCCAATTTTTTTTTTGTTTGTTTCACCCTGTAAAGAAGGAAACGGTCCCTTGGAGCTCTCCCAGGCCCCCCTTCCACAACCCGCACCCACCCACTGCGCACCCTGCCTCCCAACACCCCCCACTCACCCCATACTTACCTCTGGAGTCCGACGCGATGATCTTCGGTGGACCGGGAACACATCTGCACTCTTCCAAGCCGACCGCGAGCTGAGGAAATGGTGGTAAGCTGTATAATGGAATGAATAGGGTTTTTTCAACTTTGCTGCATATCTCGGGCATTTTTTAGAATTTTGGCACCAAATTTTCAACATGGGGTTTTTGGGAACCCACTTCACGAATTCTATCACTGTCATGGTGTTAATCAGCCTCGAAAGGTGATTTCGCAGTCACTGCATGGAATCACCTTTCGGGACCAATTAATGAAATGACAGTGCCAGTGTTCATGAGGCGGCCCCTCAAAAAGCCTATGTTACAAATTTGGTGGAAGAAATCAAAAAAATAACTGTTTTATGAGCGTGCATTGCGCAGTTGCTACGCAGGCTCGTAACTTCATGAATTTGCAATATTTTCATGCCAGATTTTCAACATTGTCATTTTTGTATACGTCCTTGTGAACGGTACAGCTGTCATTTTCCACATCCTGCCCGAACTGTGTTTCCTCAGTTCTGGCACACAATAGCGCAGTCAATGTGGGAAATCAGTGTTCGGGCCAGATTATGAAAATTACAGTGACACAGTTCATGAGCAGAGGTCCTAAAATGCCTATGTTGAAACTTTGGTGACAATACTCCATAAAATTACTGTGTTAGGAGCGTGTGTTGGCAGATTGCACGCACGTTCGTAACGCCGTGCATTTGTAATATTTTCACTCTGGATTTTCACCATTGTCATTTTTCCACACCTCTTGATGAACAGTGCAGCTGTCATTTCACATATCCAGCCCAAAGTGTGTTTTCACACTTCGGACGCAGAATAGCGCGGTCGCTATGCGAAACCACTTTTTGGGACAGTTTCAGGAAATAAGAGTGACACTGTACATGAGCAGAGGTGCTAAAATGCCTATGTTGAAAATCTGGTGCAGAACACTCATAAAATGACTGTGTTCCAAGCATGCGTTGCCCATTTCCCACGCACCCCTGTAACTTCCACAAATTTGCAATATTTACATGCCACACACAACACTGGCATTTTTTACACCTCCTTATGAACTGTGCAGCTGTCATTTTTCACATCCTGTCCACACTGCTTTCCCACACTGCACTACCAATGCCAGCGTGACAACATTCGGCATTGACAAATGCTTGTTTTTTTGTGAGACAGATATGTTTCAGTCTACATTCTCCTCCATTCAGCGGTGTTATTATTACCCAACACACTTATTGTGTCCTAGCAGTACTTAAAGCTCACACAGCAGGGTGTCAAGGCCCAAGTAACATGAAAAAAAAAAAAAGAGAGACATCATGCCAAGAACATTTCTGGGGGGCACACAATTACAAATCAGTCTAGGAAGAACCAGAAACACAGCCTTCCATCCTCAGTTCAAACAATATTATGAAAATGTGTTTGGAGAATCAATTCTTTGGACATGACAGCCCTGAAAACACATAAATGATGTACTTTCAATAAATAATGTTCCCTACTCCTGAAATCCCTATTTCAAACTAATTAACAGGATAAACAGCTTCACCACAGCAGGCCTTGTGACCCTTCAGATATTTAATAAACACGTCAACATTGAAACCTGGCCCAACTGCAAGCCTTTAGCCTCCTTGTCCTAATGTATTCCACCACAAACCACAAACATGAGGAAATAATATTCAGTTTATAAAGCCAGATAGCACTTTACAGTAATTCACTGACCTGTTGATGAAAATCAAACCTAAGGTCTAAGCAGCACACATCACCTTCGTATAAAATGTAATGCTTTAATGCACATTATGCTATAATCTACTAATAAATGAAC
The DNA here is from genome assembly GCA_016271365.2 of Neoceratodus forsteri. Lineage (NCBI taxonomy): Eukaryota > Metazoa > Chordata > Ceratodontiformes > Ceratodontidae > Neoceratodus > Neoceratodus forsteri. The sequence goes on along the minus strand of CM057453.1, from coordinate 1,474,928,340 downwards.
AAGAGAGGTTATGCTATTTAGTTTTTGAGACTTGTGAACCACCTCAGTTTACTACTGAATTTAAAGGGGTACAGCAAGTCTCTCCACTCTCCAGTCAACTCTCTTCCTAAAAGATGTGCATCTGGGACAGTACTTGAACCAGTAAAAAATGACTAAAAGAGAATAAAGCCCACCCTGCTCACTGCATGACGACTGCTTGATCTGGACATCTACTTTGTCTAGGGTGAGTTTGATGGACAGCAGTGACACAGCAACATTCTGAGGCTGGGTTTTCGGTCACTTTACTGCAGGGCTGCTCAACTTAACACTGCCGACTAGCTGATGCTGTCACACTGCATTGCTTGCCACCTTGTCCTGCCCTCCCTGACATCACCCGTGGTTCACACTGTGCACCGTCATTTTCCCATAGTGGCGGCCAGCCCAGCCTACAATGTGCCTTAACCTCTTGACTGCTCTGCCTGCCTTGAGCATTCTGGGCTTCTGCTTGCAGCCACCATAGTCATGCCAGTTACACTTCTTCAGAGACCAGTCAGCCAAGTGTGCAGCTCCTCCACTCACCTCCCTGTTACTAACTGGAAGAGGGGGTCAATGCTGTTCAAATGGACCAACCACCAGGTGCAGCAGCGAGACACACCAATGAGCCAGGCAGGAGGATGATGTCACACTTGGAGAGGGAAGGAGGGAACACAGTACAGAAATAACTTGGGAGGAGGTGGAGGGGTTGCAACTTAGCCGTCAGTTGCAAAAATGTGACTGCACACAGTTACAGTGGCAACGCAGGGCAATGACAACTCATTGCCACGCATGTCAATTACAGCTGATGATTCCAATGGCAGACAGTGGCTCCAGGATCTACTACAAGATGCAGGCACTGGCAATACAGTGGTGCTCAGTTTCTTACCTGTCTCAGTTCCCTCCACAGACGTGCCAGCACCTTCCCATACATTGGGCAGGAGGCAAATCAAAAATTAAATTACCTGTAAATTCCCCTTTTCTCCAACTGCTGGTCGCAGGGCGATAGTACCACTGGGACCTCCCTCTCATGTTCTCCTATAGGCAGAAACTTGACTTGCAGCATCAGGGGACATCAGCTCCTCCCACTGAGGATTGTGCCAGTCAGTTTTCAAAGCAAGTAGAGAAGTCAGAGGAACAGACAATCCACCTATAATTAAAACTAGAAACATAATGTTAGAGAACAGTCCTGATTCAAACTGAAGGATAAAAAGTCAACTATGTATATTCATGGGAGGGTATCAGCACTGTGAGTAGTAGTCACAGAAAGAGAATTTACAGGTACTTAACTCAATTTCTCCCTCCTTGTGCTGGTTGCAGTGCTCTAGGACCACTGGGATATATAACAGCAGTAAGACTAGTGTACACCAGGGTGGGAAGAATGTAGTTAGAATATTATATGTCCACAGATCATCTGGCACGCTGGCAACCCGGGTTCACACCCCAAGCCCAGGACGTCAGGAATGGAGACCGGCAGGGAGGGTTTAGAGTGTCTGAAGGGACGCTCTCCTAGTAGAGGAGGGGGGCGCAGGTCTGCACTGCTCTGGAGCAACTCCTGGCAATGATGCACAGTGCAGCATGGGTGACCATGTGCTGCCTGTGTGTCATGCTGGGAGGCCACTGCATGTGCAACCACTGTCAGTGGGGGATGAGGAGAAAAGCAGAAATCAGCCGCCCAACCAACTGGATGATGGCCACCTAGGTCCCCTCGCACCATGAAGCCCTGGCGTGCGGCCAGAGCCGATCCCTTGCCATGTGCCTGGACCAGTAATGGAACCTACCCCTCCCCTGGCAAAGGGATACATCTGGGTCAACCAGGACATGGCAGATGGGGGATGGCAGATGGCAGATGGCAGCGATGGGGATGGACCTGTGGAGTAGGAGGACCTTGGTGGCTCAAAATAGTGGGCCGTCGGGGCACAGGAGGAGCAAAAAATATATATATATATTACATGTCCACAATGGTCTGTAGTGCTCAGCAGCCAAAAGAGGCTGCCACAGATGCAGCAACATCCAGCTTGTAAAACTTTGTAAATGTGTGTAGAGAAGACTATGAGCTCTGCAAATTTCCGCTGGAGATGCATCCCAGAGTTCAGCACATGAAGTGACCATGGCTCTGGTGGAGTGAGCGTTCATGGGACCCAGTAAGGAACACCAGCTCATTTGTAGGAAAGGATGATAGCTGATCAGATCCATGTGGCGTTCAATTATTTTGATGCCTTTTTACCTTGATTTTGGTCCACTGTGATTAACAGAAGATTTAAACTCTTGAGCAGCGGTCCTGTTTATTTGAGGAACTTCTTTAGGGCATGTCTAGGATCCAGAGTATGTAATCCTCATTCCTTGTCTTTCTTAGGCTTAGGACAGAAGGAAGGTAGGATCAGTTCTTGATTGCAATGGAAGCCAGAGGCTACCCTTGATGAAACCTGGGTCCATACAGAGTACAACTGAATCCTGATGAAAACTACATACAGTTCTTTGAGAGAGCACCCAATCTCATTGATTCTTCTGGGTAATGTGCTTGCAATGAGGAAGGTGAACTTCATTATGAGACGGAGAAGGGACACCTCTCCCAGAAGTTTGAAAGATGCTTTGGTTAGGGCCTTGCGGACTAGATTGAGATGCAGTGAAGATACAATAGACTTTAATGGAGGGTGTTTCAGCATAGCAGCTCATAAAAAGCATTTGATGTAAGGGGAGGGTGTGATCTGGGTGATTGTCCGGACTCCACCAGAAGCAGGGCCTCCAAGGAGACATTACCCTCAAGGTTGCCAGCTGGAGGCTCTTGTCGAAACCTTTCTTGAGGAATCGAAGGAGGATGGGTAATGACACTGCCTGATCAACTATCTGTTTGGATTGGAGCCAGAAAAAATACTTCCTCCAAATTCTGTAGTACACCTTTGAGGAAGACTGCTGTCTGGAGTGAATCATCATTTCCACTACCTCTGCAGAATACCCTAAGTCTTGCAGAGCCTCCCGCTCAATCTCCAAGCCAAGAGGGACCGTTTGTGAAGATTCAGATGAGTTATGTGCCCTTGGTGCAGAAGGTCCTGACTGAGTTGAAATTTGAAGTGCAGATCCCATGCCATGTGGATTAGATAGGAGAACCATGGTCAAGAGGGCCAATATGGGCAGATCAAGATCAGCTCCACTTTTTTCTGTGCTGTTTTGTGTAAGACCCTGTGGAGGATGGAAATGGGGGGTAAGGGATACAGAAGTTCAAACTGACCTCAGTGAAGGGAGAAGGTATCTCTTGCCAATGCTTGATCATCCCTTGCCAGCAAGCAGAACTGTGGAACCTTGGCATTTTATCTGCAGGCAATTAGATCCACCTGTGGGGTTTCCCACCACTGTGTGAGCAGCTGAAAGGCACTGTCCTTTCAGTTCCCACTCTCCCGGCAGAATGTCCTTGCAGCTGAGCCAGTCCACCATGATATGTCCTGCCTGGGATGTAAGCTTGGCGAAACCCGTCAATTCAGCTCCTGACAATTTATATGCTCGAAAATCCCTCCCGACAGTACACTCTGTCATTTTCACTCCTCCACCTTTCACTCCCACACATCACATAGTAGACAGAAGCTGACTTCCTCGAATTCTGCAATAAGTTGCTCTAAACATTTGCACAACTACTGTTTGCCTGTGTGTGATTTCCCTTCTTCTCAAGTTCTTCAGTAAATCAGTCTGTGTGTCAAAAAATAAGGGCCTATACACAAAATGTGAGGTAGCGTATCTGGCATTTGAGAAGTCTGTGGCTGTTGTGGGTCGTATCTGTAGAACTTCGCCAATTGTCCAAGGTAATATACCTCTGTTGTAGCATCCTTAGTAGCAGCCAATAGATTTGATCCATATGCACATTTCAGTGGCCCTGTTGCTTGTAGTGCGCATCTGTAAGGACTTGATTTAAGTTACCTTCTTGGTGCTATGAGCCATGAGAGTCTCCTTGTGACAGGAGAGGGTAGGCTGTGTTAGTGTGTTGGGGATCAGCCCTCCCTTTTAAATGCTTTCCTAAGACTCATTTTATGGAGCTAGCTCGGTGACAGTGGTGTTGCATTTGATGTGGGTAACCTGTGTACATGCCCATCTGCCTCCAACGCCCGACAGGATGAACTGCCCTTCCATTTTAAAAAGATAGCAGCGATCATGTGCTGCAGTAACCGTTTTTGTATGTTTTGCTGATTGCTAATGATAGCCAGCAGTGATTGACTGCGATTGACAGCAAATGGACAGGAGTAATTAATTAATGAAGCACTGACAGTATTACAGAGAAATTCTGTAATGGGAGCGAAACTGCAAGGAGTGTGTAGTGCAGGAGCTAACTGAGTCGGGAGCGAGTTGACGCGGAGCGAGGAGATGGGAGCGAGTTGACATTGACCCAGCAACCAGACTAGAGAGGAGAAATTTGGCCCAGTGTAGTAACAGTCTCCCTCAGCATGTGGGTGCTTCTGGTTTCCCTTTGGCAGCTGTTGTACAATCGTGGTAGTCCTGTTGTCCATGAGGATCAATACATCCTGGTTGTGAATGGTGTCTTTGAAGTTTTGTAGCACAAGGCATACTGATCACATTTCAACACTGACACTGAGGCATGACTCCAGCAGCGTCTACTTGCCTTGAACTGAGAGGTGATTTAGGTGGGCATCCCACCCTCTGAGGTTCATCAGTGGTGATCCGTACCTGTCGTGGACTGCTCACCATGTGGCCCTTCATTATGTTTGACCTCACTCTCACCACAGGAGGCTGTCCTTCATCCTTTGTGAGATTTGGTGTAGCTGTACAACACCCTAGGATGCAGTACCTACCCATCTCCTCTAGTGTCTCCCTACACATGCAAAATCACAGTGCAACTTTAATTTAACAAAATTAATTAGTGACTTACACTAATAATATGCATATGTAAATGTAAATTATATCAACAAAAGATTTATTGTGGGATATTCACAAGAGATGGGGAATTGCAAAGCAAAACTAATTTTAAGAGATCTCATGAACTGGATGTGCAGGGCTGAAATTAAGCACCAGATTGGGCTCATCCAGTAAATACTTTAAAACAGTAACAGTACATACCACCCACCAGGCAAGACAAAGCAGCAGCAAATAAGAATGTAATATTTTGCATTACCAGCCCACCTGAACGGGTAGTATCCACTGGTACCAGTTTACCCTTTAACCTCAAAGGGAGCTCCTGGTGCTTCACTGGGTACCCAGCCATAGGACCAGTTTATGACTGGTGATGTTGCAGCTGGTTGGCGGCAGTGGTGTCCTTTAAAACAGAACAGTTAAACCCAACAAACCCACAGGCCACTGCAATTGCTTAAATGGCAGAACCTCAAAATGAGGTGTTTGTAACCTCTGGCCCATTGGCCAAATCTGTAGAGTTGGTGGAAATTTGTACAACCTTCCCCAATTGCAGAGCAAGCCCTGAGAGTACTCTCACATTTTGGTGCTCCAAATTCCCTGTCAACTGGGCTCCTCTCTTTCTCCTTCATGCAGGTGCAGGTCCTCTCAGGCTGATGGTTCAGCTGGTGCAGATGAGGGGAGGGCAGCTCAAGATGCTTCAGGTCTCAGGTGCCTCTGGATGGGAATCAGGCTCTTTGAGTCTTCAGTCGCCTGGATCTCTTGGGGTTTTCCCTCTCCCTCCTCCATAGTAGTGACCAGTCTAAGGAGCAGGAGCCACATGCCTATCACCCATGTCCAGGCTTCAGAACCCCAGTGTGGAGCATTAGCTAGTACCTGGCAGTAGTACTACCTGGCCTTCTCTGCAACTTTCTGCTGGATTAATGTAGATATTTCTCTCAATGCAGGCTTTCTCACACAGTCTCTGGTGGCTACAGGCTAGCTGCTGTGGCATGTGGTTACTGCCTTTTCTCTCAGGGCAGGTCTCCATCGCTCTCACAGGAAAATGTTGTCCTGACACTTTTTTTATTTACTATGCTTTTTGCTCTCCTCCAGGCAGTACCCTCACACCCAACCTCCTCATCCCCCTTCTCTGGGACCTTCTTCCATCTCCGAGAACACTCTGCCCCCCCCCGAGTGGAGCCAACGGGGGGCTGTACCCCTGGTGGAGACTGGCTTAATGTTCCACTGGACAGAACAGCGACTGGTGGTGGGGGCCTAAGGTGTGGGGCGGACGTTCTTCTGTGGCGACTAGAGGTATTTTTCCCTGCTCATGTTTCAGTCCCTAACTCTCATGGGTCTCTGAGAACCCCATGACATACAGGCACGCCCCTGCACGCATCGCACGTTGTCGGCGTCAGCCCTGCTTCCCGTCGCTCTGCTTGCACTGTCACCCAAGGTCACCCAAATGGCAGTAGCAGAGTGGTGACAGTCATCCTTCCCTCCCTGCGGTGGAGAGCATCCTATGGGATACTCATCACACCTCCCCTGCCCGGCTGGCCAATGACTCAGGCTTGTTTCTAAACCCAGGTCACTGGCATCACAAGCAGTAGCTCTACCGCTGTGCTGGTAGGCTGGCTAAGAACAATATCATTCTGACACTTTCTGTAGACACACACAGTTCATTATCTGTGTACACAGGTTATGGAAACCTTTGAAGTCCTCCCAGATGGTTGGCTGTGGAAGCCCAGGCAGGCTTCCCTGGATGACTCTGGCTAGCAGCACACTAGCTCTCCTCCTCGCCCAACAGCTAACTCCGCTCTTCTCTCTCCTGTGACTGCCCTCCCATTTTCTCACATTTTCTGAGGAAAGGCAGCCTTGATTGGCATACAAGGCTGTCACTCTACAGAATTATTATGCAGAATATTCACTTGACACCCCATTGGTTGGTAGATAAGACGATACAGCACAAATATCTCCCAGCAGGCCCTGGGACCCTGTGCTGAGATCCCTGACCTCTGATTGGTTGGCTGTGAGGTCAGGGGTCAGCAAGATGGTGGCCATCTTTCTGAAGAAACAGTTGCTTTACTTTAAGTTCTTTTGGGACTACTCCCAGCTTTCATTGTTGCTGCTCCTGGGTTGATAGCAAACTTGTGCTCTGCGATCTGGTGGTATGGTGTGATCTAGTGGTGGTGGTGTGGTAGAAGGGCTTTCTCTGCACTATCAGGGCTCCATTTATAGCTCCTGCAGCACAGCAATCTCTGTGTGTGCTGTGCAGCTGGCAGCCATGCTGTCCTTAAAGGTGCAGAGGTGCTAAACTCATAGACTGACCCCTTTTCCTTCCCCCTCCTAGTGCCTTCATGCCTCCTGATGTCAGCTGAAGTCCCTGGGGCCTAAACACTAAAGGGGTCCTGTGTTGGCTGCAGGTTGTGGCAGTGAAGCAGTTAGTTGTTCCATCGGGTGCACTCAGCAGTGATGCAGCATTCAAACTGCTATCAAGCAGCTTGTACATTCAAGCAGGTGGCTGCTCAACTGAGTGCAAATCCCTCATTGGCGGATCGGAGTGAGTGGGAGGCAGTAGGAGTAGAAGCTCTTGCAGATATCGGGTTCCTGATCATGTAGGGCTTTATAGGTTAGCAGACTGACCTTGAAGGTGATCCATACTGTACCAGCAGCCAGAGCAGTTCGTGCAGCACAGGCGTATATGATTGGACCTGGATGTACCAGTCAAAAGCCTTCCTGCCGCATTCTGCACTAGCTGCAAGCAACGGATATCAACCCACAGAAGCCCTAGGTAGTCCCAGCTAGTGGTGAGAGCGGTGCTGGGGCCTTCTGGGGAGTTGTCGGTGTTCTTGGCCTGAACCCGAGGGAGGGTTCTCGGAGTAGCTGGTTCGTGTGGGAGTCCAGGTCTGGGGCCGCTGGAGAGCTCTGTAGCTCCTGATTGAGGCCAGCTGGAGAGCCAGTTTCAGCTGGGGACTTGTTCACGGCCTAGGACATTCGGCAGCGACTCTGGGGATGGTCGGGTGGTCGACCAGCCTGGTTTGAAGGGTGCTTTTCCAGGATCCTGGGAGAGACAGCTGTGCTGAAGAAGCTTTTGAAGATCTACTGGATTATATTTGATCTGTTGGGTGACGGTCAGATTTCTGCTTTTATCATAATATCGAATTTTGGTGGGCAGTGAGAGTGCCCTGTTTAATCTGATCTCTGGTTATTTTGTTAACTGCTCTCCCGGCTTATGGGAGAACTAACTGGGAGAATTCCGTGTGACTTTCTGCCTCCTAAATACTTTTATACTCTGTAATTGAAATTATTTTATATTGTTCTTTAGAATTTGTTTGGAGATTGCAATTAACAATTCCAGCTAGTGGTAGTGAGAGTACCACAGACACTGGACAGTAAGGGTGGTGGTGAGAGCCAATCCTTGAACAAAAGCTATCCATATTTTTATTTTTGGGGGTGGATGCTTTAGAAAGTAGTCAGTGTAATGTTATTTTTATCTTATTTTTAAGGTATTTGTATGCTGCTTTTAGGTAGATAATTGACTTAGCAAAAGGAGTTTTTTGATATTTTTTGACATTTTTTTGCCAGAATGTGGTAGAGCCCTGCCCCCACAGTTGTGCACTGATCACTCTCCGCTCTTCATGCCCTCTGCCCTTTTCTTCCTCCTCCTTTGCAGTTTATAACTTACCAGAGCTGTAGGGCACTGGGTATTGCCTGTAGGGGGAGGAGGATGGTGGGGGGGGCGCGAACAGTGGCGGGTGAGTGAACGGGGCCATCGTATCAGGGCTGTGGGATCCAAAAGAAGCCCTGGGGTGAAATGGAACCAGGATTGTGGTCTGCCATGTCTGGTTTCCATACCCAAGGGCACTAGCAATGTTGGTGGGCAGGTGGTTCGGGCAGCCCGGGAGGTTCATCCAACTCAGGTGGTGCTATGCAATGCCAGGTTAGCTAAAAACAAGACTGCAATAATTGCAGATCTTGTTGAAACAGTGGACCTGGCTTGCATCATCGAGACCTGGCTGGATGAGAATTCTGGCCCCATTTTGGAGGTTTTAACTCCAACCGGTTACCTGGTGATTCACCGACCGAAATTGGATCGCTGGGGGGTAGTGTTGCAGTCTGTTTTAAGACTGAACTCAACCTCACTAATGTAACAGTTGAGGAGGCTGAGTCACTTGAGTGTATCGGTAGAAGGTGTAGGTTGTAGGATCCCTTCATTTACAGTCCACCCAGAATGAGAGGCTGTTCCTTCAGGAAGTCATGGCTGATGGTCCTGGGTGACTTCAACGCCTGGATCAACAATGAACTCTCAAAGTTTGGACAACACTTCTTTCAGTTGATGACATCTCTGGGCCTTATACAGATACTTACCACTGCTACCCATAAACATGGTCACTCTCTTGACCTAGTCTTCCTCCTGAGGATCGAGGCTTCTGATTTGGGGGTGGAACCAGTCAGATGGTCCGATCACTACACTGTGGGGTTTAGTTTTAGCACCCCCCTTTGTAGGCCTGCCCCTGTAGAGATGGTCAGGTACTATCCGTTATGAGGTATAAGCTCTGAAAGGCCTGGTACTCACCTATTGTCCCTCCCGTGGCAAGTAATGATCCAGAGACCCTCCTGGTGGCCTGTAATCCGGCCATCTCGGTGGCTCTGGATGTCATTCATCCTCTCTGCCTTCGCCCTCGGTCTCCATGGTTTGACACGATTTTGAGGGAGATGCTGCAATTAGGATGAAGATTAGAGTGTTGCTGGCAGAAATTCACCCTTGATGCTGACTGCCTTAGATTGATGGATCATTATCAAGTCTGTCAATCCGCGATCACCTGTAAGAAGGCAGAGTTTCTGTCTGGGGAGATTGTGGCCACTCAGAATCAACCAGCTCAGCTTTTCGAATGGTAGACAGACTGTGCAACCCGCCTGTCTACAAGTTTGAAAAGCCTTTTGCAAATAAAGTGCAATGAACTTGCTCAATTCTTTGCATCTAAGGTGACTGACATCAGGCGGTACTCAACCAGCACACTCTAGGTGTGTTGCTGTGGATCGGCTCGAGGTCACAGCTTCTCAGCTTTCCTGGAGTACATTCGAACGACCAGAGTTCATGGATGTCATGCAGATTGTCCAGGGTGCTCACCCTATGTGCTGTAGTTTGGATCCAGGACCAACTTCCCTGATTTTGGGTTATATTGATTCCATCGGTCCAGTCCTAACATGGATAGTCTGGTGCTCCTTGGAAACAGATGAGTTTCCTAGTTCCCTGAAATGGTAACACCCCTCTTAAGGAAAGCGTCTCTGGACCCAGACTGCCATGCAAACTACAGACCAATCTCTTACCTTCCTGTTCTAGGGAAGGTGATTGAGAAAGTAGTGGCTGTGCAGCTGGAGAACCATTTGACCATCCATGACCTCTATGAACCCCTCCAGTCCGGATTTCAAAAGAGACATAGTATTGAGACAGCGCTGGTTCGGGTGCTCAATGATCTCCTGCTGGCTAGAGATCAGAAAAACCATTCCATCTTGGTTCTTTTTGATCTCTCATCAGCATTTGACACTGCGGACCATGGGGTTCTGCTTGACCGCTTGAGGTTCATCTGTGGATTGTCAGGTATGATCCTCAGGTGGTTTACATCTTTCCTCACTGGAAGAACTCAGAGAGTGGTGTCTGGGATTTATTCCTCAGACCCAGTTTCTCTGTCTTGTGGGGTCCCTCGGGGTTCAGTGCTGTCCCCCATGTTGTTCGCAGTGTACATGCTGCCGCTCAGAGATATTGTAAGAAGGTATGGGCTGAGGTTTCACTGCTATGCTGATGATACCCAGCTCTACCTTTCTTTGCACCCAACCAAGATGGAGCTGTCTCAGTCTTTAATAGCTGTCTCACAGAAATCCAGAAGTGGATGGATTCCAGTTGGCTAAAGTTGAACTCGGAAAAGACTGAGGTGTTGGCTGTGGATCCAGTGCACCAGATGGGGGGTCGGGGGTGGGTTCACCCTCAGGACTCCTTCTTGGGGGTATATCACTCCCAACCTCTGAACAGGTGCGAAACCTGGGGGTAATTTTTGATGAATGGCTGACTCTGCATTCGCAGGTGTCGGCCATCACCAAATCCTCCTTTTATCATCTTAGGAATATCTCCAGGATTAAACACCTTGTTCCATCCAGTGATCTTCCTATGCTTGTCCACGCCTTTGTGTCATCGTGCCTTTATTACTGCAACTCCCGCTACCTAGGGCTACCTGGGGTGGAAATCTGCCGCTTGCAGCTAGTGCAGAATGCTGCGGCGTGGCTTTTGATGGGAACTTCTAGATCCTGTCATATTATACCAGTGCTGCGCAGACTGCACTGGCTGCTGGTACAGTGGAGGATCACCTTTAAAGTCGGTCTTCTAACTTTTAAAGCCCTACACGGACTAGGCCCAGACTACCTGAAAGAGCTTCTGGTCTCCTACTGCCCTGGACAATTGCTCCACTCAGCTGACAAGGGGTTGCTAGAGATTCTGAGGGTGTGCTTGAAATCTTCTGAGGCCCATGCATTTATGCACGCAGCCCCAACCCTCTGGAATTCTCTACCCATCGGACACGGGAGTGCATGACCATGGAGGGATTTAAGCAAGCCTTGAAAACACATCTGTGGGTTCAAGCTTTTGGTGAATAGATAATTTTACAACTGGTTTCTGTTTATATTATTTTAATGATCTGGGTGTTTGATGTGCTCTTTTAAATCTGTTAGGCGCTTGACATTTTTGAAAGGGCCCTAAAAATAAAGTTATTATTATTATTATTAGAGTATACAGTAATACATCATGGGGACATCAGGGATCGGAAGGGGTCCACTAGACCACCATGGTTTTATGATTAATAAACAATTCATGGGGATATCAGTGAGGGGTCCACTAGTCCACTAGGGAGGGGCTTTCAGTACTATTTATTTATATGGGGGTACTCTGGGATCAGGGGTCCACTAGCCCACCAGGGAAGTATACTACAACCCTATTTCTTGGAGACATTGAGAGAGGGGTCCACTAATCCGCCAGGATTGTCTGGGCACATTGTCAAAGACGGCCACCCACAGCTTGCGGCACCCAGTCCTTATGTGCCCTGTGTTTGGTGCACTGCTACGTTGCTGCAAGCCACAGGACTTTACCATTGGGACCCTACCCGCTCAAGAATCAGGTGGAGGGTCTGTGGCCCTCCTGGGTTTTCCACACCCCTAGATCGCCACACTTTGCAGCGATCTAAGGCCTTTTTGAGAATTGGGCCTGCAGTTCTTAATGCTTGGGTGTACAGATCTCCATGCTTCAGTCAGCTTCAGAGTGTCCTGCATCTCGCTCATACTATGTTGGGCGAGTGTGAGGCCCTGCCTTCACTGCCCTGTCATGTCCTGCTGTTATTTTCACCAGGTTCCAGTCTCCCCCCTGGAGGATGGGAATCCCAAAAAAGGGGGTCAGGACCTCTAGCAGCTTGGTAAAGAATTGGGTCATCTGTGTTGGGTCCCTATATATTTCTCAGAAGAACTCTGGTGTCGGTCGGTATTCCTTGAACTAGTATACACTGACCATCTTTTTCTTGTATCGCTTTTAATGCAGTATATGTGTAGTGCCCCAAAGCTAGGAACACAGCAGAAAAAATAAATAAATAGAGTCCCCCTCATAGGGCAGTGTGGGCATCTGAGGGGCAGTATGTTAGGGGCCACTGTCAGGGTTTCCCCCAAAAGCAGCTGCTGCAAAAAAAAGTTTTGTTTTGCTTTCCTGGCCACCTGCTCCATCTTGGACCCCCAGGAAGCAGCGTGAGCCAGGAACATCTTTCAAGTCCAGCTCATGCTGGGCTTGTTGAGACTGACCAGCATTGTCAGGGACACATGGCCCGAATGCTTGCTGGTTGAATCAGTTGAGCTGTGGCCAGTGAAGCAAACTGGAGTTGCCGCCATGCTTGAGGGCACTGACGAGCCCTTTGGGGAGTGCTCTTAGGTATCCCTAAAGATAGTCATCTGGTCACCATCAGAAGTATGGGGAGAGAACTTCCGGTTCCAGTATGACTGCCTGAACATCGCTCTCACTGGCTCCTGGCCAATTTATAAAACATAATCTCCTACCTTAATTGCTTTCACCAAATCAACAAACACCCTAACGATTGGACCACCGGAGACTGCAGCAGTGAAATCCTCTGTGAAAACCTTTATTGGATGGCCAGGTATCGAGGAAGCAGATTTTACTGCTTACCAACCTGGAGCTGGAGGGCAGCGAGGAGACGCAAGGGACAGAGCAGCGTGGTACAGCCTAGCAAGGCCAGCAATTCTCTAACACAGCCGACAAAGAGAAAACAAACCAAATGTCGGGTGAAGGGGGGAAAAAGAAGGGCAACAACCCCCATCGGGCTCTCAGCCCAAACAAAACATCTTAAGGGCTATTTCAGAGTTCCAAGAAGAAATGAAGGGCTCAATTCAGGAACTCAGATCGGAGTTGGGAATGCTGCAATGAAGGATGGATGACGCAGATAACCAAATATCTGCCAATTCGAACAAACTTGAAACGCTTGAACAGGGGATTCTTGCTTTGGCCTCTGCACAACTACATAATTCTTTGAGGCAAGAAGATGCAGAGAACTGTGGGAGATGGAAGAACACCTGGATTTTCGGCCTGCCTGAGGGGGAGGAGGGTTCAGACCCTCTGGCTTATGCAGATCATCTATTTAGGTCTGTTTTGGAGCTAGGTCCAGAATGCCTACTGGACTTTGAGTGAGCCCATTGAGCTGTTGGTCCCAAACCCTTGACCAGAGATGCCAGGCCTAGATCCTTCATGGTCAGGTTCCAAAACTATCAAACAAAAGAAGCTATGCTAAGAAAAGCATCGCAGAAGGGTAAAATAATGTTGGGATCTAACTGATTAGTTATGGACAATGACTATGCTCCTTACACCCAGGGCCAAAGAAGAGAATATGCTCCTCTATTCCCCACCTTGAGAGCACAGCAGATAAAACTTAGCACCCCATATCCCTCTAAGCTTACAATTCTACTGCCAAATGGTCCAATCACATATAATTCAGCCATTGAGGAAAAAGAAGACCTTTTCCAGCGAGGGATTATCAAGGAGCGCCTGCTGAGCCAGAAAACTACAAAGCTTAACCACATTAGTCGATCTGCTGCTAACGTACAGTCAGCTGAGCCTAGTCTCAACCTGGCAGAAATGTTGAAGAGAATCCGTCTCCTGAGAAACCCCACGTTAACCATAAACTAGACGTAAGTCCTGGGTCTTGACTCTTCTTCAGCCCCTTGGGCATCTGGGTGATCCATTAGGGGTGAGTTTGGTGGGGGGGCTGACTGGGGGTGTCTAGGAATGGGGTAAGAAGTACCGCCGACCCAAACAGTGGAAAATAAATGAAAATTAAATAGCAATGTTTTGGCCCTACACTGTAATGTTGGGTAAGGGGGCCCCTTGATGGCTGACACAACATCGGGCTGGGAGGGTCCAGGCGGCCACCCAGTGGTCCATCTCCCCCTCTGCAGTCTGCCTGCTCCCTCTGACTCCCCTCATGCTCCCAGGATCCCTCGCCAATTAATCTGTGCTGGCGGGGCTACACGGGGGGAGGGTCTCCTGGGTGTTGGGGTGGCTGGGGGGGGTCTGACCTAGGTAAGAGGGGTAAAGTCCAAAGGATGTTCTGGACTAATGATGGATGTATACACAACTAACATCTGTGTCAGACATGCGTTTATACTGCTGAGTCTTTCGAACTAATTCATAGCACACAATGAGCAACCGGAGAAGACTCCTTGTAACCGAATGCTAACAAAATATTTACTTTGGACAGAATACACTCAAAGTGGATGTGGTCGCCTGTTCCCTCCTCTCCCCTCTCCCTCTTTTTTCTCGTTTCTCCCCACTCTCTCTCTCTCTTTTTCCCGCTTCCTCTTCCCCCTTTTCTCTTCCCTTCGTCTGCCTCCTCCCCTTTCCCTCCCCTTAATTTTTTTCTTTTGGAATCTTTCTTCCTCTACCCCTTATTGTTAGTTCATAGTAAATAGTAAATTAAAATAGAGTGGGGATGTTTCGGTGGGGTTCTGGGATGGAAAGCGGTATGGGGTTCATTACATTAAAGGTGCCTCATCTTTATCAGGTATCCTCGCTTGATTAACTCCAAAGGAAGATGTTCACGAGAGAAAGACTGACAGAGAAACTCATCCCTTAGTCAGAACAGTCACTGTCTTTACTGGGAGGGGGGTGAGTATGTGGATAGACAACCATCCTAGATTAACGACACTCCTAAAGTGATATCTGGGGGAAGGAGTGTGGGGGGGGTTAGGAGAAGTTTCTACCCATAACTAGGGGGAGGCGAACACACCATTGGTGGTGGGGGGGAGGGGGGCGTTCAGACCCAGCCTAACCCATATACTACATCTAAAGGGGGTGTGTGGTTGGGGTGGAGGGGGAAAGGGGACAGCAGAGGTCTACCAGGAACTGCATTTTAATCCAGGAAAAAGGGAGATTGTAATTACAAGGATAATGGGGGGCCCAGAGAAGACAGTATTTCAGACCAATTGGAAGGGGAAAAATCCATTCCCAAGGGGAACTTCCAACTAGGGGTGGGGGAACCCCCTCCCTTTGTATCAGGAGACCCCTGATCATATCAGGTCCCCTTAGGGAGACTGGTGTGAGATTACTATAGGGTGCACAGGGTTTTCCACCTTAAAAATGGAAGCACTCTTGTACATAGCTTCTGTTTATATAGATTTGTTGTTACTTATTAAAATTTGTTTTGATGTAGTTAAGTTGCAAGAAATGAGACACTGGAGACATTATTGCAAATGGTACAGCAATGCTTTATTAGAAATATTTCAGAAGCATTTAAACCAGAGTTCTGGGCTGGCAACTAGTGAAAATGTCCGACTAGTTCTGGAAATGTTGTGGGGAGCGGTCCGGGAGATGGAGGGCCGGGAAGATCTGGAAAACAAAAATAAAAACAAAAAGTTAAAAAATCATATAACAGGAGTAGCCTTAGACTTTAATTCTAATAAAAACAGGGGAAAACCAAAAAATAAAAACTACAAATGACTATACAACCTGTAAAGATTTATTCATTAAATGTTAATGGACTCCATAGCCCTATTAAAAGATCGCAGATGATGCAGCACCTTAATAGACAGACGTCGGATATAATTTTCATACAAGAAACTCACTTCTCAAAAGAGGAGCACCAGAAACTGTCCTGGGGGGTAGGTATGTTGTACATTCTTCCTCCCACCCGAGTGGATGAAGGAGGGGAGTTGCTATATTGATCCCAGCCATTACCCAATTTAAATTAAACTCAGTCCATTATGATGGATCAGGTCAATATATTATTATCCAAGGACAATTATATAATCAAGAAGTTACCTTGGCTAACATATATCTGCCTCCACAAACCCAAACCTCAATAATTAGATCAATCTTGGCCAAGATTCTATATCAGCTAAAGGGCAACTAATAATGGCTGGTGATTTTAACATGACCCTACAGCCTAACTTAGATTCATCAAAACCTAAAATCTATTGACTCTCTAGCTCTGCTAAGTTCTTTAAAACACAACTTCAACACTTAGGGTTGGTCGATACTTGGCGGAAAACTTTTTGTAATTCCCCAGGTTATACGTACCACTCGAGTAGATTCCATTCTTGTTCAGGATTAGACTATTTCTTCACTACTTGTGAAGATTTTTCAACAATCGAGGACATTGAAATTGGCCCCAAATTATTTTGGATCATCACCCGCTTATGTTAAAATTAGACTTGGGAAAAAGACTAAACACTCTCTATGGAGACCAACCCTTACTACTTAAAAGATAAAAGAATTTATTGACCAGATGAAAAAGAGAATCCTGCAATTTTGAAGAAAATAATTCACCTTCACTATCGGAGGCCACCATATGGGATGCTATGAAAGCCACAATAAGAGGTGAAATCATAGCCTATGCCTCCAAAAAAAGAGAGAGAGAGGCCAGATACAACGAGCTTATTACTAGCTTACAAACATATCAATTACTGTATAGAGAAGAAGATAAAACTCTACAAATCAAAATTAGAGAAACAAAAGTGGCCATCCAAAAGAATATGGACACCAAGATTCAAATGTCCCTAATATACTTAAAACAAGCTCACTACAAAGGGGGATCAAGAGGAACACGTAGACTAGCACAGAAGCTGAGGGCCAGAAAAAACACAGTAACAATTTTAAAAATTAGACATCCTAAAATGGGAGCAATATTACAAAGAGAGGAAGAAATAAGGCAAACGTTTCTGCATTATTACCAACAGCTATACACGCCGCAAATAGTGTCATCTTTGGAACAAAGACAGAACTTTCTGACTAGTTTACACTTACCGAAACTAAATGACTCCCAAAGCCAGAAACTGAAGGCCCTCATAGTAGCAGAAGAAATAAAGACAGTGATAGCTAATTTATCTACAGGTCACTGTCCGGGTCCTGATGGATTTACCGGTGAATGGTATAAATCATTTAATAAAGAATTATCCCCAGACTTCTTCAACTTTATAGAGAGATAGCCGAGGGTAAACCCTCCCCTACATGGGACTATGCAATGATAGCTGCAATTCCCAAACCTAATGGGAATAAGTTAGAACCAGCCTCATATCGCCCAATATCAATCCTAAACTCAGACTATAAGATCTATATGGCCATTTGGGCAGCTAGAATTGAAAATATCCTCCCAACAATAATCCACCGGACTCAAGCTGGCTTCATAAAGCAGCGATTCACAATGGATAATATCAGAAAATCTCTAATCTTAATTGAATATATCCAAGCTAGGAAAATACCAGCAGCTTTTATAAGTCTAGATGCTGAAAAGCATTCGATAAAGTCTACTGGCCTTTCTATGGGACAACATTGAGGAGTTCGATTTTCAGATGTACTATTGAATTGGCTAGGCCAAATCTATTCTCTCCTAAAGCCTATGTTCAATTAATGGAGGATTGTTCTCACCTTTCCCATTATACCAAGGTACAAGGCAGGGTGCCTATTATCACCTCTATTATTTGTATTATATATAGAACCCCTAGCTGTAGCAATAAGAATATCAACAAAAATAGAGGGAATTCCCTTTGAGCAGACCGAATATAAGACCAGTCTGTTTGAGGATGATATATTTCTTTCCTTATTAGCCCTTCAGATTCAATCACAGAGGCATGAAAATTCTTAAAAATATGAAGAACTAGTCGGTTTGAAATTAAACATACCCAAAACAGAAGTCCTTTTATTTAACTATACTCCTCCGAAAATTCTTAAACAAAATTTGCCTTTAAAATGGAACTCCATTAAAATAAAATACCTAGGTATTTATTTCTCTCAGAACTTAAAGGTAATCGAGTTGATTAACTATGAACCCTCTCCATTTCAATCCAGAGTGATCTGGACAGATGGACTCAACTCCCACTTAACTTGTTCCAACGAGTAGAAACAGTCAGAACCAACATCTTACCTCGACTTTTATATTTATTCCAAAACATTCCTTATTTCCCATCCCGTATTTTTTAAATCATGGGATAGCATGATATCTTCATTTGTTTGGAACAAAAAATCCACGAATTCGCTCTCTATACTAAAACTGTCACTGCCCCAGGGTGGAATAAACCTCCCAGATTTTAAATGGTATGCTGGAGGCAGCTTTTCTGCATACTACTCTCTGGCTTTCTGACAATTCTGAATCCCCTGGAAGAGACTGTAATTTCATTTAAATGACCTATATGACAGTAAAAGGATTTTATTTTCATTCCCAGGAAATACTCCTCCTCTGAGGAACTTCACAACAATTTCATCCCAGGTCCTGAAAATTTGGTTTCAGCTGCGTAAGAAAGAACCAGTTCAGCAAATCCACAAATACTATAAAGTGATCTCAGAGGATGAACTCTTTGTTCCGTCCTACACTGACTTAACCTTCTCTCGGTGGAGAAGACTGGGGCTGGAGCAGACTTTCCAATTCCTGGGTCCCAATGGGGTGTTAACATTCGATGACCTAAAACAAAAATTCAATCTCCCAAACACTGATCAATTTAGATACTTTCAAATAAGAAACCATATATTACGAAACCATATTATTCAAATTAAACTGACCCACCCAATCCCCCTTTAAAACTATTCTCTGATCATTCCTAAGGTAACCACTGGACACACATAATTGGAAACTTAAATAAAATTATGAGAGACCTTACTAAAGAATCAATAAATTCGATACTAATAAGCTGGAACAAAGACCTAGATACTAACGTATCAACAGAAGAATGGTCCTCAGCAGCTCTTAGAGCAGTTAAAATAACCAAATCATACATATGGAGAGAATATTCATGGAAGTGTAGGTCGAGGTTTTTCAGGTCTCAGGCCCGGATAGTGAAATATCTCCCAGCAAGGTATGGAAATTGCTGAAGGGATTATGGGTGTGCAATGGCTGACATTGCACACATAATGTGGCAATGTCCACTATTAATGCCCTTCTGGATAAATCTTCAAAGGGAAATAACAGAAGGTCTGGGAGAGAGTGTTGATCTTACAGTTGAGGTGGTTTTGCTGGCTATCTACCCAGACCGTTCCCCACCATGGACAAAACTTTGCTACCTATCATGTTGCTAGCAGCTAAAAAATCCATTACAAGGAAATGGATGTCCCGGATTATTCCTACCCTATATGATTGGAGATGTATTACGATCTCCATATATCAAATGGAAAGTCTGACTGCCAAAATTAACAACCGATGGTCCTTACATCAGGCAGCCATTGACCTTGATTCTTGCCTACAGGAAAACTGGAAGGGTGGGAAGAGGAGTTTGGCAGAAGGGAAAAATATGGATAAGTCTAGGATATACTTGTTTTGGATTTTACTAAATATCCAAGTAACAATTAAAAAAAGTTATTTCTCTAATTTAATCAAAGGATGTTACAGAATGTAAATCTGAAGTAATTATTGAATGTCACCGAATGTAAAGTATCTCATGAACTTTTGGAAAAATCTTAATAAATAAAAAAAAAAAAAAGAAGTATGGGGGGGAGACACAAATTAAAAGTTAGAAATAGGGCTCACCTGTGGTCTGCCTCTCGTCCCTCCTAACAGCCGTCTGATCCAGTGTGTGAGGCAGTGCAGTGCAGTGCGGTGGTCCCAGTCCAGTTCCTGTTCCTCAGTGAGCGGTGTCGGCTCAGTTCTGCCCCATTTTTTATTTCAATTAAAAGTTCAACCAGTCCCTCAGTGGTGGTGGTGCCCAAGAGCCGATCAGAGAAGAGCCAGATCAGGAGTGGGAAGAGAGAGACTGATGGGTGTCTTTAAGTCCCACAAGGCCCCTGCCCCTTAGTTGTCTGCCTCCTGCCTGTCTGCCTGCCTGTTGAAGCCCTCCTCTGCCAGCAGCACCTCCCTCCTCCTGTGGCAGTCTCCTTCTTCCCAGGCTGGGCGGTGTGAGTCGGCGGCCACACAACCAGCTAGGTGCAGACTGCCTGAAGTCAATTTCAAAAGTAAAAAAAAGAAATTGTTTTAAAGCACTCAAGTGGCTTGAGGAAGCAACCGAGAGGCAGAGTTAAGGCCCCGAATTTAAATAATAAAACATTTCAGGCGTGGCGGTGCCCATGGAGAGGGGCCTGCCTTAAGGCCCAAAGGGGGAACTTTTAAATATTTATGTGAGGAGTGGAAAAGAGGTGGGGCAGCCTAAGTGACTGGCAGCAAGGCCTCAGTCAGGCCTAAAAGATTTAAAGGCAACTCCATGCCCCAGACTTAAAGGGCAATTACAGGCCCTTATGCGAAAAGGGCCCAGCAAACAGGTCCCAAGTAAGTAAAGGTGATTTAGGCCCAAGAACTTGAAGGGGCAGCAAGAGCCTGAGTAATTATAAGGGGACAACAAAGCCCAATGTTTTAAGGGTAATTCAGGCCCACAGCTTAAAGGGGCCTAGCAGGCAAAGCCCCACAGAGAGGGGCCCAGCAGTTAAAAGGGCAAGGAAGGCCCAGGGAAAGAAGGCATCAAGCCCAGTGTTTTCAGGGGTAGCCAGGTCATGGTATCAGAAGGGATCCACAAGTGCAGTACTTTGTTAGAGACGGGACAAGATGGCGACCGTGTGGGTCTGCACTGAATCACTGAATTACGCTTCCTATATTGAAGTCCTACTCTCGTTTTTATTTTGTTTTATTAGCTTTGGTTTATTTGCGTTATCTTTTTATTATTACTTGGAGTACTCGGCTACGGGTCTTGGTCTTGTGGATCGGATCGGTAGTTTCAGCAGTTTTTATCCTGGTTGTGGAGTTTGCTTGGAGTTACGTATCCCGGTAAATCGACTGGCGGTGTATCAAGGCAGCTTGGACGCTAACTCAGAGCTGCATCTGAACACTGAACGCTGAATTAAGTGGAGTATGGACGCTGTGAGTACGATCTGGCTGAGTTGTTATTATCGTAATGACACTAACTCAAAGCTTAGACAAACCATTTGTCTTTGGATGTGAGGAACTACAAGATTGGCTTTGTTTATTCGTTCCACAAACATGTGTGGTTGTCTTGAAGCTCACAGTCTTTCTAATTTTGCATATGTGATTATTAAGCTTCTGAAGCGAGACCTCACTGGATCTTATTGGTTTTTGGACTCGATGGGAATGCTTTCCAGCATCTTTTGGGCGATTATTTAGTTTTTTCCCTTAATGTGAGAGGAAGCTTGCCTGGCTGTTTGGATACTTCTGGATTTTGCTACTTGGTTCCCCTTTGGCTGGTGTTTGGGGAATTTGATATTCTCAACGAGTGCAAGTTTTCTGATATTGTGGAAGGAAAGTTCTGCAGCTGGGCCTTGCCCTGAGATGGTTGTGGTGGGTGGTATCCCTCAGTCCTTGCTACCAGACGGTGAGGGGCTAGTCGCGACCAACCAGAGGGTTGAGCCTTTGGCTGCTCCGCGAGGAGGCCTGGCGGTGCTGGGGTGGTTGTGATACTGTCTCTGGGGTCCTGACCGAGGGGTAGGGTCTGTTGGGCCTCTACGACCAGCGCATTCTAGGGGCTTAATCTGTCTCGAGTACCTGCCTGCTTTGAAGACTTATGTGACTGTGAATTAATTTTGGTGACTATCGCTTTTTACCACCCCACCCCTCTTTCTGCACATCCTTTCTTGCCCGTTTAGCACCTCTTCTAAGACCAATTTAACTTCTCCCTTGCCATTCTTGTGGGCCCGCCCTGTTTTTCAGCACACTGTCCCCCCAGCCACTGTAATCTCTCTTTCTCCCCCTTCCCTTCCAGCTCCCAGCCTGAGCAGGCTCAACAGCAGCAGGGGCAGCCCTGGACCTCCAACTGGCTGGCCACAACCACTCTCTGGACCCACTGGTCCTCTGCTCTGCTACTCAGGCCAAAGATTCCACCTGAAGCCGTACCCTGAGCATAGCTCCACCGGCTCTCTTGCCGTGCTCCACCTTGGAAGCCGCCCACCACCCCAAATGAAGAAAGCACATGTACACTCCCCAGCTACAGTGGGGTTTCCACAACTTGAAAGCCGTGTTTCCCATTGGACAATTTGTGCTGCAGCAGGCCACCTATTGGCTGCTGGAGCGTTTCATTTTTTTTTTTTAATTGGTGCCCGCTTGCTGCAGCGTCCCTCTCCAACTGACTCTCCTAATAATGGGCCCACCCACGCTCCCCTTTCTTGATGTCTATTAAATGCTCTAAGTATTTCCTCCCCTTGCACGCTATTGGTCGGTCCTCTTAGGCTCTCCTAGCACACTCTCTCCCATTAAAGGGCTACTCTGCCTTGGAATACTGTCTAGTGCAATCCACTATAATGCCTCCACCTTGTACACTGCTCATGAGGGGTGTTCTTATTCTTACCCTCCTGAGCCTACATAACCACTTGTGCATCACTCTGCAACCTGGCTCTGCTCCATCCCTCCCAGGGACATCTCTTAATGCACACTCCTCAGCAACGATATTCTATAGTGTCATATTACCCACTCCCTTTAGGGAGCTGAAAACAGCTAGTCCACTGGATTATCTCGCACGTTATCCAAGGTGCTTGCACCCAATGGCCCTCTATTTTAGGACTCTCAACTTAAAGGAAGGATACTCATACTACCATAGTCAGGACAGGCAACAGACACTCAGCTACAAACTACTAAAGGAATATCTCTGACACATAGCCCTCCTGCTCTTGCTACTTTCTGGGAATATTCACCCCAACCCAGGCCTCAAACACCCTCGACAGTGATGCAAGGTAATGTTGGTCAACTTATAATTGGCTCACTTAATATTTGTAGTCTCCTCCTGAAAATGGACAACTTGTATGCTTGGACACAGCAATATAACCCAGACATATTGTCAGTAGTAGAGACCTGGCTCTTCCCCAATATTGAGGATGCCTCAATCTCGATCCTGGGATACACCATGTTCAGGGCTGATCGCCTTACCAAAAGAGGTGGTGGTTGTGTAATCTACCTCAGGGATTACTTACAGGCTCACATCCTACCCTTACCTGACACTGGGACCAGCATGCAAGTCCCAGCCATAAAAATACTTCTAGGAAAGCATATCAAAACCCTCACTGTCCTCTCTCTGTGTATATCCCACCTGGCCAGAATACCCCTGGGCTTGATTCATTACTGAAGTGTCTCAACACTCTTAACCTTAACACTGAAACTCTGCTGTTCAGTGATTTCAATGCTAATTGGCTCGCCCCTGCAGCAACTCCATACAGGGATGCAGTGACAGCGGTGCAACTCTCCCAACTTGTCTCCTCACCCACTAGGGTAAACTACAAGACTGGCATATCAGCATTACTGGACTGGATTCTATCAAACTGTCTGGAACATATCTCCCACACCACTGTCCTCCCAGATGCCTATAGTGATCACTCGCTGATCTATTTCGCTGGTCCTGTACCTACTCCAAACCCCTACTAGAACTGTCACAAATAGAGTCCTTAAACAAGGTTACCTTGACCAACTCAGAGCAGAGCTGTGTCAACACGACTGGTCCCCCAAGTTTACTCTTCCACTACTGTTGATGCAGCTCTAGAGTGTTTTATCCAGTTATTCAGTGCGGTCTGTGATAAACACGCCCCAATAAAAAAACAGAAAATAAAAGGCCGCAGCAACCCTTGGTTCTCACCAGAGTTTCTTGAGAGCTTGAAAGCAAGAGATCGCCTATGGTATAGCGCCCGGGAGACAGTCAAACAGGCCGATATTCAAATCTACAAACAGACTTGAAACAACTGCACTAGGGCAAAATGTGCGGCAAAAACCCAATACTACAAGGATGAGCTCACCCAGTCTTGAAGTGACAGTAGAAAATTCTGGGCTAACCCCTAGGAAGTCACAGGGAAAGATAGTAAGTCAGCCCCTATGATGCTCAACATTGATGGCCTACCTACAACTGACCCTGTAACAATTGCAAACTCATTCAACAAAGCATTTACAGAGCTCACTGAGTGCTACCCTGGACTTCTTCCACCCTACTAACTCCCTCTGTCAATGTGCATACAAAAGACCAGCCACCTTCTAACCCTCCGTTTTGTTTCAGAACCGCCTCTTAAAATGAAGCTAGGAAATACCTTCTAAAGGTCCTGGGAAAATCTCGATACAGTGGTGATTCCCTTGACCTTAAATTTGTAGTTCTATCCTTGGAAGACATTCTGGAGCCTGAAACTCACATTATCAATGCCTCACTAAGATTCTCACAGTTCCCACAGCTATGGAAAGCAACATTAGTGACTCCAGTCTTCAAGAGTGGCGATTGTTCCACGCTAGGAAAATATAGACCCATTTTGATTCTCCTGCCCTTATCAAAGACTCTTGAGAGGATTGTCGTGGATTAGTTAGTTGAATATCTGGAAAAATATAACATTCAGTGTCTGGAACAATTTGGTTTCCACAAAGGTCATAGCACCACTACTGCTCTGCTTAAGTTTACAGGCTATATTCACAACTCACTTGAGCACGGCGAACTGGTTGATGCAACATTTATTGACCTATCGAAAGTGTTTGACACGGTTAATCACGACTTCCTAGCTGAGCAACTAGTTGCTACTGGTCTTTCCGATGACACAGTCAGATAGTTCAAGTCCTCCTCCTCTTGAACCAGTCCCAGCAAGTTAGGATTGACAATATCTTATCTGACAGCAGACCCATTCAGTCTGGTGTTCCCCAGGGCTCCATATTGGGTCCCTTAATGTTTAACATATTTCTAAATCAGATTCCAAGTGCCTGTTGCAGCAAAATTCTGCTCTATGCAGATGATGTAGTCTTATTTTCTGATAACACTAACCCTACTACCCTGGAGCACACATTACAGGATAACTTCACTGCAGTGGAAAGATGGTTCAAGGATCATAAACTTGTCATGAATTATAAAAAAAAAAAACTAAGGTTATGATGTTCTCCAGTCCACAGAACAGGCACCAATCACACCCTCTCACCATTACGAATGTCAATGGTGCATCACTGGACCAGGTACAACAATTTAAATACCTGGGGGTCACAGTTGACAGCTCCATGTCTTTTGTCTACCATATTGACAATATTTTAAAGGAACTCAACATACATATTGGCCTTCTATACAGGCATAAGCATAATCTTACCCCCGGGGCTCTAAACCTGGCCATCCGCAGCTCAGTGGTCTCCACTGTTGAGTATGGAACTGTAATCTATGGGTCTGCAACAGTCACAGCCCTCAATCGCATCAGTCACCTTAAATAAGGCATGCCATCTCTCCACCAGTTCCAAATGGCACAAGCACACTTGTGACCTCTGCATCCATGCCAGCTGGCTCCAATCGAGGGCAGGCTTAAGTTCCAGATCTGCCTGCTGGCCAAAAAGTAAGTCTAAAATGCGCCTCCGCTGGTGTCCAGATGCTCCTCACCCCATGAAAGTAGCTGCTTACAAGAAGCTCCAGGAGTACGGTCTTTAAGGTTCCCAGATGTCGCACCTCACTAGGACAAAGAGCTTTTGTTTAACGACCTGCCTCCTAGCATTTCTACTAAATCAACATTAGGCCCCTTTAAACATGAGCCAAGAACTCATCTGGTTGCTAATGCTTGTTGTGACTGTTTCCAATAGGGACTTCGGCCCCTCTGACTGTTGCCCAACCTCAGCACCATCTGGCTGCCTTCTTTACCTCCCTACTTCTCCCCTTCCCTTCCTTAACTGTCCAACTTTTTTCTCCTTCCTTCCCTCCAACCCTCCCTTCCTCCCTTCATCCTCTCTCCACCACACTCCATCTGCTCCTATCCCACTACCCCCAAACTCGGACATGTTACTTTGTACTGGTCTTGCTCCATCCCAACGCCTTGCACCTCTAGGTAACCTGTACCCATCACTCAGTATTGGTACTGCCCCACCTCTATGCCTGGCACCCCTAGGTAATCTATACCTCCTATGACAAGGCCCACAATTTGGGCCTATTCCTGTTGTGTACTCTCTTTGTAGTTTGTCCTCTCTTGTTGCCCCCTCAGCCTGTGCCAACCCCTCCCTTGTCACTCTCTCATCATGCCTATCTATTGTTGTCAACCTTTTCTCAGGGCTTAACCGTAATTTGTTGTTTTGATTCTTGCTGTATGACTTTGACATGGAACCTATGTAATGAGATTGTTCTCAAAGGTTTAATCTGAGATCTTAATAAACAAATACATTTTAGTCCCTTGTGGCATTGCTGGTGTTAGCAGCTCCAACTGGACAATTACTGGACCTTACAGGCAATGTCAGAAAGAGCCACGCGCTCTAGGTACTCCTCTTTCAGTCCTGTAGACATTCTCACAACAGTCACATTAACACTTTTTAAATCTGGACCCTTCTCTGGTCGCTTAGCAAATGTCCACCCTTTCTGCGCCTTGGTTAAACACAGGGTGCAGACAGACAGTCACAATCAGTAGATTCTGGGCTTCGCAGCCCCTTAAAGATTTCTCAAATTTGCACTTGTAAGTAGAGGTTTACTCACTCAGATTAATTGCAGAATGGCTTTCTTTTCTCTGAGATTTCAGGCTTCATCAGCACTCTCACTGCTGAGGCAGAATGTGCATGCAGCTCTCTCACAGCTGAAGGTTCAGGTTCACCCATGTTTTCTCAAAATGTGGAAAGGTGCTTGCCAGCTATGGAGGACAATTTTTGGCAACCTCCAGGCTAGCAAACTTCTGTTGTCTGCAGTCACTTGTCTTTCTCACCAGACAAAAGGCCCCCTCCCCAGTAGAGGGGCTTGCACTGGATTGCTAGGCCCATACTGGAGCAAACGGCCTGAGCCCCCACCCCTGTGGGGGGCTCCTGCTCGAACACTGCTCAGCCTAGTAAACAGTCTTTTATGGAGTCCTTCTGAGGCTCCTGATTGGCTTAATCCACTTGTTACTCCCACAATAATTGTCTGAAAGCATCTGTCAGTCCACAAAATGAATATTCATTAGCCTCACTCGATGTACAATAGGCTTCCTGTTTTGGCACCTGAAACAGGTCCCTGCAATTCCTCTATAAGCACTAGGCAAAGTCACACGAGTCTCTGGCATCTTCCCAGCACTCCTTGCCTGAAATCCTGGCTTTTCGATTGGCCGTTGCTGCACAAGTATGGCTGCTGAACACACAGTCCCTTGCAGTTTTAACACAGTCCCAAATATAACATCCTGGTGCAGCCAGGCTAAATACTTTATTTAGTTGCTTGACCCATAGTCCTGTAGCCACAGCTGTGCCCTTTTAAAGGCTGCCCAGATTAGACCTTTTGCTTCAGTCCACAACCTGTCGCTGCTGCCGAAATTTAGTGCCCCTATGCAGCAGACAGACATTTATCCGAGTCCCATTGCTTAAGTCTAGAGCAGCCAGCAAATATTTTATTTATATCCCTCTGTTTAGCAGCCCTTTAATGTCCTTTCAGCAGCTGCCTTTACTATACTATTATTTACATTTGTTTACAGATGGCAGCAGCCGGAACTTGTAGCCCCTAAGAAGCAGTCTGCAGCTCATCAATATTTATGAGCTTTTGCTTTTTTTTTGAATACTCTATTTATTAAGAATTTTCTTTTACAAACAGTACTGTACATGTATGACATACAACAACAGACAGCTACAAAATCAGACAGACTAACATCTCAAGTAGACTAATAATACATAACACATATCAACACATAGATGCAATCGAGTGTGCATTTCAATCTATACCATCAGGCATATTCAAGTATTCACAGTTAGACACATAATATCCAGGAGATCCATTTCATTCTGTGCAAGATAATAGTACCATAAACATCTAATAGACAGTAAGTGATCAGCTAACAAGAGGAGCCCTTCCCCTTGGGCTGGCATTTATTCTGGAGTTTATACATTCAGCCCTGTGCGGAGCATTAGATTTTCAGATATGCTCAAGGACGCCAGAAAGGGAGCCCAGTCCCTCAAAAATGCATCCTCCCTGTCCCTTACCAACAATGCAAGCCTTTCCAATGCTAAAGAGCGGATGGCCATTCTCCGCCACTCAGTCACCGTGGCCCATTCCCAGTGACCCAAGTGTTCTGAATACAGTGCCTGGTCAATACTAACAGAACTCTTGTCCATCTAGGCAGTGGCAGCCACTCCTCCTCCCTTCCACTACCTCCACCACAAATAGACAAATCAGGGGGTCCCGAGACAGCCGCCCTCCTAACACCTTATTCACCTCTTGTACTACCTCCCCTCAAAACTTAACCAAGACCGGGCATGACCAAAAACAATGAAAGAAGGTACCCAACCCCCTGATACATCTACGGCACAGCGGTGATACTGCAGGATGTGCCCTATGAACCGCCACTGGGGGTCAGTATATTCTATGCAGAAATTTATAGAAGGTTTCCTTAAACTTATTACACACCATGATCCCCTCCGGCATCCCCAGGACTAACTTCCAATTCTTTTCCGATATTTGTTGTTCTAAATCCCTCTCCCAAAGAGCCTTTGTAGCACCCATTAGATCCAGCATATTTTGCTTATCCTGTTTAGCCACTTTCCCTATAAATCCTTTCGGATCTTTCTTAGCCTGATATACCATCTGCTCTATCCTATTTGGGTGCAGCCCTTCCCTATCTCCCATTCCCATCTTCCCCACAAATGCTTTCACTTGCAGGTATCGAAATAATTGGGATGTCCCTAACCTCATATCTCGCCTAATCCTGTCAAACTCACTTAGTTCCCCTCTCTCCAACAAAACACCCACATAGGCTACTCCTCCCTTTCCTATTCTAGGAACCCCCTATCCTCCATCCCAGGCACAAAGAAGGGGTTCTTCACGATCAGGAGTAGCACAGTCTCCCTCTGAGCCAAGCCTTTCTGCCGCCATAGGTGGTCCCAAGCCTCCAATGTCTCCCTAACTAATGGGTTACCACTCCCCAGCTCTCTATATGCCCGAAGTCCCTTACTATGAAGGTAGGCTATAAGTCTCCCTGGGGTCCCACCTTGTTCCAGCTCTACCCAGCTGACCACCCCGGCCTATGAACCCAGTCAGCTATCCCCCTAAGCTGCACCGCCCTGTAGTAAGTGCCCAAATCCAGGAAATTAAGCCCTCCCTTAGTCCTATCCACCTTGAGCCTTTTCAGGCTAATTCTGGGCTTCTTGCCCTGCCAAATAAAATCTGAAAACCCCCTCTCTAACCTTTTCACATCCCCCATTGTTAGCCTCACCTGCAACATTTGCATGGGATATAGGATGCGGGGCATAATATTTATTTTTATTAGATTGATCCTCACAATCCAAGACACAGGGAGCTGCATCCATCACTTAAGATCTGCCAGGACCGATTTAATCAGGGGCTGATAATTTAACTTATATAACTCTTCCCATCTCCGCCCTATCCGGACCCCTAAATATTTAAAATCTGCCTGGAACACCTTAAATCCCATTCACTATGCCTCTTGGCCCCCATCTGGGAATCCCATGACTTCAGATTTCCTGGCATTAATCTTATACCCGACGAAACCTGCAAACCTCTCAATAATATTCATCAAATACCCCATGGAACTATGCAGGTCTCCCAGGAACAGCAGCATGTCGTCTGCCTATAGCACCACCTTATGCTCTCTCCCCTCCATATCCCTTACACCCACCACACCCTTATGCTGGCATATCACTGATGCTAAAGGTTCGATCGCCAAAGGGAATAACAGGGGGATAACTGGCACCCCTGTCTTGTACCCTTCCCAGCCCGACTTCCCGGAAAGACACCCATTTACCATAACACGCGACTCGGCCTGAGATACACAGCCCTGACCCAACCTATGAACGAGTCCCCAGACCAAACCCGGGCCATCAGTTCAAAAGGTACTTCCATTCCACCCTATCAAATGCTTTTCAGCCTCAAGAGATCACCCCATCTTTCCTCGGGTCTGGCCTGCCGCCATATAGCGTTGTAATCTTAGCACATTATGATGGACTGACACCTTAATGAACCCGGTCTGGTCTGGGTGAATCACCTCCAGTAGTATATTCTCGATCTGGTAGCAGGACCTTGGCCAAGATTTTTATATCTACATTGAGCAGGGAAATAGGTCGGTAAGCTGTGCAATCTAGCTCATCCTGTCCCCCTTGTGTATTAAGCACATAGCTTTTGCTTTTTTAATATTCATGAGCCCCGATCTTGAGTGCTTCATGGTGCTCTTTATTTACATAAAAGGGAGGCTCCCCAGGGCTCCACAGTGGTCACTGGTCCCCAGTCAGCCCCAGGTGAGGCCAGGACTACCAGGAATCCATTCTTTGATCGCAATCCCAGTCGGCACGCAAATGCACCCATGCGCTGCCATATGCAGCAAACCCCAGCTTCTCTGGCACCTGCACCAGGTCTCCGATCCCTCCCTGCAATCATTTGTCATTAGGGACTGGGATCACACAAGAGGAGGCCACAGATGCTCCAGCTTGTGGCAGGGAACTTCGGGGCACCTTGGGAGCGCAGGAGTTATCCACCGGGCCGTGAAGTGGTGGGAGGGAGAAGGCGGCAGCTCCACAAAGCTTTGATTGCCCAAACAAGGGCAAAACAAAGGCCCAGGGCTCTCAGGGACACTTTGGGACCTGGGATATTGTGGTGAAAGCAGGGGAACATCTGGGAACTCGCAGGCAGAGAGGAGGAGCTCCAAAGACAGGAGCAAACCAGAAGGACTGGGCAATAAGGTAAGCCCCAATTCGGCGGGGGTTACACTAGTCAAAGAAATCTATGAGATTAGTCTGATGTGACCTCCTTCCTGTGAAACCATACTGCCAGTGGTCCTGCAGCCTTTTTGCCTCCAGGTGTTCCATGAGCTTCTCCTTCAATAGTGTCTCCATTAACATCCCCATCAGTGATGTGAGACTAACTGGCTTTTAGTGCTAGTATCCTCCCTACTGCCGCTTTTGTGCAGAGGGACCACATCGGCCCTCCTGTAGTCCTCTGAAACTTCCTCCATCTTCACTGAGGTGCTAAAAAGCACTGCCAGAGGTGCAGCCAGCACTGTGCTTAGTTCCTTTAGGACCCTGAGATGAATCCTGTGTCCCATTGCCTTAATCTCCTTATAGCTTTCAATCCCTTCCAGACCTTCTCCAATGAGAAAGACTTGTGTCCACTTCCTCTGTCACTTTTGCTTACTGCAGCATGCTGGTCTGTCCCCCCACCCCAACTGTGAAGACTGAGGCAGAAGTAATCATTTTCTCACTGTATTGTTCTCTTTTCTATGTAATCCTGGGTCGCCTGAAAAGGGACCTCCAGGCTCAGTGGAACACCAGTCACCAAAATTTAATAAATAAATAAATAAATTGTATTTCCACTCTCTCTTGATCTTCCTCTGTGCAGTCCTCCCTTGCCCTCCCGATTCTCACTGTCCCTCCCTTCTCTTCCTCTTCACCCCACATACCTGTGAAGGTCTTCTCCCTTTATTGACCTCCTTAGCTCTCCTCTCCTCTCCTCTGTTAGAGCTCTAGCTTGCCTTCACCCTTCCTCCTGCCTCCCTTTGTTTGGCCAGATATAATTACTTCCTGTCTTCATCCTTCTGGGTCTCCTTGTACTGTCTAAATGCTGTTTTCTTCTCCTTCACTGCCTTTGCCACCTCCTTGAGAACTATAGCATCCTCCTCCTTCTCTCTTTCCCTCGCTCACTTCCTATAAACAGCATGCTGTTGCCTGGGCTACCGCCCTGTTTAATTTTTGTCCACTGAGACTTCACTCCCCTCTGCCTTCCCCCTTCATGGCATTCTCTGAGGCAGTTTCCCATTTCTTTACAATCTGCCCTCCTGAAGTCCATGACCCTCATCTTGGTGAGTTTTTTTTCCTGTCCCATTCATATGCCAAGTCACATAGAACGGTGATTACTTGTACCCAGGGTACCCAGTGTGACGTCAGCAATGCTGTCTCTGTTTGTAAGTATCATGTCCAGCACTGCCCCATTCTTCCAAACGTAGATACATAGAAATTGACAGCAGATAAGAACTGCTAGGCCCACCCAGTCTGACCATTTTCCCTACCTGCTGCAAAAACCACAGACCCTACTTGATCTCCAGCTTTGTAATCTTTCCTATCACTAGGGTTCTCCTATGCCTATCCCATGCATTTTGAACTCCCCTACCAAGTTAGCCCCCACCATCTCTTCTGGGAGGCGTTTCCATGCATCTACCACCCTATCCGTGAAGAAATACTTCCTCACATTACCCATTAATCTACCCCTTCCAGCCTCATGTCATGACCCCTTGTTCTAGAACATCTCCTTTTTCTGAAAGATGCTACCCTTCTGTACCTTATTTATGCCATTGAAATATCTGAAGGTCTCTATCATATCCCTCCTTTCTCTAATCTCCTCCAGGGTATACATATTGAGGTCCTCCAATCTTTCCTCATATAACTTTTGGTGCTGGCCCTGCACCATTTTTGTTGCCCTTCTCTGAACTTCCTCCTACCCTGTCTATGTCCTTACAGAGATGAGGCCTCCAAAACTGGACAGAGTACTCCAGATGGGGTCTCACTAATGATTTGTACAGTGGCATCACCACCTCCTTTCTTCTGCTGGTGGCTTCTCTAGTAGGTTCCAAAACCAGCTGCCTGAGAAATTCCCTTGTATGGAATCAAGGATGTCCCCTAACTCTTGATGTAGCTGCAGCGAGAATGCCCAATATATACATCTAGCCGATTAAAGTCCCCCATTATCAAAGCGTCCTCCTTGCTGGCCATTTTGCTAATAGATTCCCCGGGCTCTGTCTAAACTTCCTCTCCTGTATTGAAGGCTTATACACCACCCCAGGCAGATAATGGCCTGACCCCCGCCTTCAGGTTGACCCATAGGCACCTCCAGCCCTGCACTGTCCTTCTGTTGCCCCATATCTAAATGGCCCTTATACTCTCCTTCACATATAAAACAGCCCCTCTGCCTTTCCTTTCTGACCTGTCCTTCAGGAACAGGCTGTAGACTAGGATGGTCACTTTCCAGCTATAGTTGTCCATGCTCCATGATTCCATTTTGGCCACCAGATCCAGGTCTGCCTCTACAATGATTGCCTCAAGGACAGGAATTTCATTTTTCAGTCTACTTACATTGACAAACTTGACTCTTCATTCTCTTTGTCTCTCTCTCTCCCTCTAAGCTGCCTCCCCTTCCTGCTTCCACCTTGCCCCTTCTGTTACCCCATTCCTGCCATCTCTGTTACATTGTCTTCCTGCCTTCCCTCCTTCTCCTCTCTTGCAACTGAAGTTCTTCCTTCAGACTTGCCTGCCCTGCTCTTTCCTTTATTTCCATCAGCCTCCAAGGAATTTATTTTTGCAGGGTTAACCTTCCCTGTTACACTAGTCTCTGGGGGGTCAATCTCTGCCTTCCTCAGCCTTTCTGCCTCCCCCTTGACTAGTTTAAATGCTCTTCAAAGTAGCATTTAAACCTTACACACAGGGCTGCCACTCCCCTCCTGGATAGATGGGAGCCATTTCCCTTGTACAGGCCTTTATTCCTCCATGCGTGACCTCAGTCCTCGATGTTGCCATAGCCCTCCGCTCTGCACCTTGCTTTCAACCACTCATTGAAGTACCTTGACTACAGGGTATAGGGTTTATGAGGTGGGGTAATAAGAAGGCTATGCTGAAACTTTGGTGTAAAAATACAGTAAAATGCCCAGGTTATGACTGAATGTTACACTATTTCAGTGTTCACTCATAACTTTGCTGATTTTCAGTATTTTGACTCCAAACTTTCAACGTAACCATTTTTCCACACCACCTCCTAAACGTGTCAGATGCATTGTTTAAATCGTGGATGAGACATGTTTTCGCACTTCTGGTGGGAAATTAAATTTCAGGCAATATAAGATAAATGTTATATGCCATGTTTATAGGGGAGTCATAAAACAACTATCTTGAAAATTTGGGGTCAAAATGTTAATAAATTATATATAGTTGTTAAGAAATTTTGTTTGTAGTATCAGACTTTTTACCCCAGTGGGTATGCTTTGTGATCCTGTGCTGGAGAGCTTAGCTTGGAGGGCTAGCTCAGTGACCCAGCTGGATGGGGTGAGGTGGGTGGATGGCACTGTTATGTGACACCCCGTAGCCAGGAATAAAGCTGCAGGGTTCTCCACACAGGCCTGGCTATCATATAATGAAGACAACTGGGCTCTTGGCATATGGCCCTGCACCTCTGCACCTGTGGTGGAAGTGGGCCCTCTGCATTGGCTGACACCTGGACTCTTTCTCCTGTGCATCTGTATCTGCAGCCACATGGAAGCACAGGACAGAGGGCACAGGGCCCTAATCTGCCATCACATTTTTATGTTATCTATGTATATATCTATGAAGCGGACCCCATGCCTGGATGCAGGGGGCGTCTTCATGAGGTGGAGCATGCACATTGCATCACTGCAAGTGTGTGCATCTCGGGGGTGAAAATGGAGGCAAAAACCTCCAACTGCAGCACAGTGAAAGTTGTTCCCCAAGGGATCTGTACCAATTCCCGACTGTTGTATTCCCGACAAACAAATTCCCAACACCGTATTCCGACTGGGTCATTTGCCTGACACTTTTTTAGCCCGATTACTTAGACTGACTGTTTAAATTCTGACAATTAAAAACCCGACATGCAACTTAGCTTTATTTATTTCAGTAGTTGTCAGAACAACAGGCTGCAATCAAGGTGAGAAGAACAGCTCTACGGCTCTCCCAAATAACTGCAAGCCAACCTTAATTTGATTTACCCATATATACCTTATTAATTTTTCCACAGGTTCCTTTACAGCTCTCCTCTGCTTTAATTTATTCACCTCTATATGACTTTATTATTCCATAGTGCATTGCTTAAACTACTTTCTCCCTTTCTATGATTTTTAAGTGGGTAGCAGAGCTACTGGTCTCACAGTCACAGAAGCTGTTTTAGTGGGTAGCAGAGCTTCTCCCATAGATGGAATGTCACCGGGTGTGCACTATAACTTGCAGGCACCACGATCAATTTTATGTGGTCCTGCTCCTCCCCCTAATCAGCTGTTCATTTATGTTAGGTAACCCGATGCTTAAATAGTCAGGAAAGAAACAATCGGTATAGCGTACCTGTCGGGAATTACTTTTACGGGAAAACAGCGTCAGTAAATTTTATATGTCGGGAAACAAACAGTCGGGACTTCATACCTAACCCGTTCCCCCACAAGCTCTGCACCGGCAACTGAGCCCATCCGATACAGTCCTGTGGCAGAGGACACAATGGTGTCAAGGGAGCCCTGTGGACATTGGAAATGAGGCTGGAGGGACCGGTCCAGATAGGGGCTGGTCATGGAGAAAGGAGGATAAACTAAGGATTAAAAAAAGAATCTGCTTCCCCTATGGGGAGAAAACCAGGGAAATCCTACCAGGCAGAATGACTCTGGTCACCCAAGGGACCCACACTCTATGACCTGGGCCAATAGCTGCAAAACAAATCCTATTCTACGGCAGGGGTTGGGCACCCTGCTGACCCCCACCAGGGTGGGGGAAGCCCTGGGAGAAGATCTGGCCAAATAAGTCCCAGGGGGCAGGGGAAGCTGGGGTGATGGGGCTACGGTGATGAGAGGATGGGGACTGCCTGGACCAGGGGGAGATAAACAGAATAATAAAAAAAAAATCTCACATCTATTAAGGTGCCTCACACTTAACTACACTGCAGATTTCTCATAACAAACAGATCAGCAAGAATGAAAACACCCCAAGTGAACTGTTTATGAAGAGATGAAGTACTAGAAATGTTGCCAGCTTAAGTAGCTGTTTTCCTAAATCACATGAAATGTTTTCTCTGTTATCTTGTTGGTGGTTTTTGACTTCTGACCTTAGTTCCAGACAAAGATAGAAAGAAGGCAAATAAATAAAAACAAACATATGCTATACAAATAATGTATGTGCAACCATACGCAGCAAGGCTGATGTTTCCATCTCGGGGTGAGATGACATCATAGAGACCTTGAGAGCTTCGCTCTCAAGAGCTATGATATCATCTCATCCCTTGATGGAAACACAGCCTTCTTGTGTATAGTTGCCTATACATTATACTATATGTTATACTAAGGGGTAATGTAAGGAAGCATTTCTTCACCCAAAGAGTAGTACACCTATGGAACTAGTTCCCAAAAGAAGTAGTGCAAGCAGGGAGTGTTGAATCTTTTAAAGAGCAAATCTGTACTAAAATAAATTGTATAAAAGTAGTAAATTTACAACAATTATCTTAAACTTCAATGATTTTAGTTTTCATTTTAATTCTTCCTGTTATATGTTTATTACTTATTTTTGATAATGCAGTACTCATTTGGCTATGCCTTTCAAAAAGGCTCTGTCTGTCCCCTACTTACTCCACAATTGCAGCTTGTGGCATCACAGTCTGTTGTCATGGCGAGCGGCACTATACTGTTGTATACAAAGGCATTATGAGAGCAGTAGAGGGCAGTCAAACACTGTTAGACATACTTTTTAGACATGGATACCAAGATGTGGCATAAACCCTGAAAAGTAAAACAGGACAAAAAATGTATTCTTGGCTGGTGAACTGTAAGTTCTGACACATTATCTTTATGAAAGGGCACGCTGAAGCACAGACACCTGCTCTTTAAACTCAAGGTGGAACAGCTTCTGGTGGAGAATGCCATTGCGGGATATAACATATTGTCCATTGTGAAAAGGAGGTCAGGGCCTGCAAATTGCAGACCCCATAGTATACTCTAGGGCTTTGAGGGTCCAGCTATCGCACTCCCTACTGGGTGGCGATAGGGATAACAAGGAAAATTGGAAACATAATAGAAACATAGATAATGACAGCAGAAAAATACTGATGGCCCATCTAGTCTGCCTATATTACCCTATCATAGCCCAGGATCTACTGTCTCTGTGGGGTCTCACTATTCTCCATGTTTCAGCCCTCACTTCCAAGTGAGTAGCTAATATTCCCTTGTCTCTATTCCACTTATGCTTGAAGCCATTTATGATTTTGGCACCCACCACCTCTCCTGGCAG
Source organism: Neoceratodus forsteri (assembly GCA_016271365.2). Lineage (NCBI taxonomy): Eukaryota > Metazoa > Chordata > Ceratodontiformes > Ceratodontidae > Neoceratodus > Neoceratodus forsteri. The sequence goes on along the minus strand of CM057453.1, from coordinate 1,474,891,126 downwards.
ATTGTTCCATGGCTCAGTCGCCTTTCTGTAAAATAATACTTCCTCACATTCTTTTTAAACCTTCCCCTCATTATCCTCTGCTCATGACCCTTTGTCCTATCCTCTCCATTATTGGTAAATACCTCCTAACAGTACACCTTGTTAATTCCTTTTATAAACTTGAAGGTCTCTCTCATATCCACCCTTTCTCTTCTGGTTTGGTGACTACAGATTCAGTGCCTTTAGTTGACACTCATAGGATCTGCCCTCATCTTGGTCATCCTACATTGTATCTTCTCCAGCCTGTCCCTGTCCTTTCTTAGATGGGAACTCCAGAACTGGTCATAGTACTCCAAGCATGGCCTCACATAAGTAATTAGTGTTGCTCAGATGGATCTGGACAAATCCAGATCCACAGATACTACCTTTGCAGCAGGATAGTGGATCACGGATACTCACTATCTGCCTGTGGATCCGGCTGTTGGATCCTCACCAGGATCCATCGCTATCTGGCCCTGGATCCTAACTATCTGCCCTAGGTTTGTGGATCCTAAGTAGGATACCTGGATCCTAACCAGGATCCATCGTTGTCTCGCCCTGGATCCTAACTATCTGCCCTAGGGATTTGTGGATCTAAGTAGGATACCTGGATCTAACCAGGATCCATCACTATCTGGCCCTGGATCCTAACTATCTGCCCTAGGATTCGTGGATCCTAAGTAGGATACCTGGATCCTAACCAGGATCCATCACTGTCTGGCCCTGGATGCTAATTATCTGCCCTAGGATCCATGGATCCTAACCAGGATACCTGGATCCTAACCAGGATCCATCACTGTCTGATCCTGAATCCTGCATCTGTCTTTGGCAGGATATCTGGTAGGATCCAAGTCAGGATATCAGCACTATCTGACAGATAGTGGTAGGATCCACTAAAGCACTATCCAGCAACATTACTAGTAATGCAGTGAGTTTTAATTCACCAGTGAATTTTTGTAAAAATTATAGAATTTGCCTCCAAGAACACTTCGAGTTGACCGGCTTAATGAAAATTCTCCATTTGTAACTTTGCCTTGCTTTTGCGTTTTTAAGTAATAATTGCACCTCAAAAAACCGAAGTTAGGAAATGGAAAATCCCAAATCCTAGTGTCTAGTGGACCATACCCCATCAGGTAGTGCTACCCAACACCTGCCCCTGCCGACCCCAAGCGGCAAACTAGCACAGCCCTCCACTCTCACCATGGCTGGCCACCGACTGACCTGCAGAGAATGAGTGCATACTTAAAGTGCGTTATATTCATTCCAGGTCAGTCGGTGACTCAACATGAATGGAAGGCCTGTACTATTCGCTCACTCTGGAGTTGGGGTGGGAGCACTACCTGACAGGGTGGGGGAGCGGGGGTCCACTAGGCACCATGGATTTAATTTATATACATATATTTTTTTTTTAATTGGGGCTGGCAATCAATGGGTGGGAGAGCACTAGACACCTGGGATTTACTTGATATACATTTTTACATTGGGTTAGCAATCAGGGGACAACTAGACACCAGGGATTTCATTGATATACATTTTTTTTTAAATTGGGGCTGGCGATCAATGTGTAGGGAGGGCACTAGACACCATGGATTTAATTGGTATACTTTTTTTTTACACTGGGGCCAGCGATCGGGGGGGTATCACTAGACTCCAGAGATTTAAATACTATATTGTTTTTATGTTGGCGCACTTGCACAGCCAACATCTTGCGGCAGTGGGGATTTGGAGGCATGGTCGCTGTTGGATGAATGCAGGGCATGCATCAGTAAGTGCGTTCCTCATTCCCCAATCAGTCTGTATGCCAGTGCTACACCATGCATACTAATGTGGCGAGCACATCTAAGGAAAGGTCTGCTGCAATCTGAGCAAAGCTCGTCAGACACAGCGGACCCTTTCTATGTGCTCACCACATTGTCAGCATGGTGGGTGGCCACCCAACTGCCAACTTTGGGGGTGCCCAATCCCCCTGCTGGCTTACTCTGGCCACAAAATTTGCCAACGGGGGAGCCCACTCCCCGTCGGCATAAAGCAACCCCCTCCATTTCTTATAAGCCGGGGTGCCCAATCCCCTCGGCTCTTGCCTCCCCGCTCTCCTTATGTGCCGACTTGGGTGCCTAATCCACATCGGCGTAAAATAATCCTTTTATTGTGTGCTGACGAGGGTGCCCAATCCCCGTCGGCTGCAGCAACCCACCATACAGTTAGGTGGCATACTGAGGCCCACTCCAGTGTGCCAAGTCCCCTAAAAAAACTGTCCCACGATGTTAGTTCCCCCTCGGTAACATAAAAGCGGTCCTTCATAGTCTCTCTACCCACCACCCATACCCACCCTCGCACCCTGTCTCCCCACCCCGTACCCCATACTTACCTCCGAGTCCGGCGTGCCGATCTTCAGTGGACTGGGAACCCATCTGCACTCTTCAAAGCCGACCATGAACTGAGGAAATGCCGGTAAGCTGTATAAAGGAATAAATAGTTTTTCAACTTTGGCGCATATCTGGGCACTTTGGAATTTTGCACCAAATTTTCAAAGTGGGTTTTGAGGCCCTCCTCATGAATTCTGTTACAGTTATGGCGTTAATCAGTCGAAAAGGTGATTTACAGATCACTGTGCAGAATCACCTTCGGGACTGATTAATGCAAGGACAGTGGCATTGTTCATGAGGTGGGCTGTCAAAAGCCTATGTTATAAATTGGTGGAATAAATCAAAAAATGGCTATTTTACAAAGTGCATTACGCGGTTATTACGCCAGCTAAGTAACCGCAAATTCACAATATTTTCACACCAGATTTACAAGATTGTCATTTTCTACACCTCCTTGTGAACAGTACAGCTGTCATTTTCACATCCTGGCGAAATGTGTTGGCGCACAATACCCGCGGTAAGCTGTGGGAAGTCAGTGTTGGGGCAGATTACGAAAATGACAGTTACTCAGTTCATGAGCAGAGGTCCTATACCTATGCTGAAAATTTGGTGGCGATACTCCATAACATGACTGTGTTATGGCGTTTGCGCATGCTGCAGTTTGCAAATTTATAATATTTTACTCCAGATTTTCAACATTGCCATTGTTCTGCACCTCCTTATGAACAGTACAGCTGTCATTTTTCACATCCTGACCAAAATCTGTTTTCGCAGTTCCGGCGCAGAATAGCGCGGTTGCTGTGGAACGTCCATGTTCAAGACACATTATGAAAATGACAGTGACACTGTTCATTAGCAGAGGTCCTAAAATGCCCATGTTGAAAATATGGGGCTGACAGTTCATACAATTAGTGTTTCACGAGCGTGCATTGAGCAGTTTGCATGCACGCTTGTGACTTCGTGCATTTGTAAAATTTTTACTCCACGTATTCAAACTTGCCATTTTCCACATCTCTTATGAACAGTACAGCTGTCATTTTACATAGCCTGCCTGAAATGTGTTTTCACACGCCCCGCGAATTGCACGGTGGAAAGCAGCGTAAATCAGATTTTGGGCAATTTGAGAAAATGCTGATGACACTGTTCATGAGCGAAGGTCCTAAAATGCCTATGTGGAAAATTTGGTGCCAAAAGTTCAGAAAATGACTGTGCTGGCGTACATTGCAAGTTTCCACGCAGCCTTGTAACTGTACATTAGCAATATTTCATGCCACATTTTCATCACTGGCATTTGTGCACACCTCCTTATCAACAGTACAGCTGCCATTTTCACAGCATGCCCAAAACGCGTTCCGCAACTGTAGCGCATACAACGTGCTAGTGGCAGAAATCACCTTTTGGGACACATTAACAAAATCACAGTGCCACTGTTCATGAGGAGGTCCCAAAATACCTATGTTGAAAATGTGCCTAAAAAACTCCCACAAATAATTGGGTCACGGACCTCTGCTGCGCAGTTTGTATGCATGTTCATTGCTTCACCAATATTTCATATTGCCACTCCAGATTTTCAACGTTGCCATTTTTTATGCCTTCTCATGAACAATACAGTTGTCATTCTCCACATCCTGCCCAAAACTGTGTTTTCATCCCTCTGTCACCAAATGCCACAGCCGCTGTGCAAAATCACCTTTCAGCTAACAAAGTGATTGTGCCACTTTTCATGAGGTCGCCTGACAAGCAGCCCATGTTGAACATGTAGAGTGAAACTACCACTACATGCCTACGGTGTTAGGGTTTCCAACTGCAGCACCCCACCCGGTACGGACTGACAGGAATCAGGGCTGTGATTTGGGATCATCGGATGCAATGCTCACGCCATTCCACCCCCCCCACGCCTGCCCTGCAGCCACTGACAGGCATTGTGGTGTGTCTTGCACTGTTCAGCCACAAACTTCACTCCATGCTCCTATACTGACCAGTCAGCATATTTCCTTATGGAATGGGTAAGTATAATGCCCAAAGACCCCAAAGCACACCATGACCTTGTCGGTGTCTACAGGATAGGGGTAGGGTGAGTACAATGGCATGAACATATACCCTGACGACAGGCACACCCTGCCTGTCACTCTCTCAGGGTGGGTGGGTTGGTGCCACTTCGATACTTCACTGCCATTCCTAATATGTACCTCTAGCTCTGCCACTGCCAATGCCAGCGCGACAACATTCGGCATTGACAAATGCTTGTTTAGATTGGGGGGAGGGGTGGACAGTCCACTAGACACCAGGGGTTTAAGTTTTTGCCACGAAGAGTGGTGGTCGATCCATTCTCCAAGAATTGGTGAATTTCTCTAATTGCGTTTTGTGAATTGAGCGCAATTTGCAAAATAATTCGTACAGTGAATTATGATGACTTCACAATCTTTACTCACCAGTGACCTATACAGTGGTAACAGTATACGTCTGCCTTCTACTGTCAAACCCTTTAATGATGTACCACAGGATCCTGTCAGTCTTGCTAAAGACTAGGTGGCAGTATAGCATAGTGGTTAAGGGCACTGTGCTGCAAACCTGGAGACCTGGGTTGAATCTCATCAGCCCACTTGCATACCTTGTGACTCTGAGCAAGTCACTTAACTTCCTTGTGCTCCAAGGTCGCACCTGGAAACAAGATCCAGCTTAGTGTGGCTTTCCTAGTTAAACAGTTTCCCTTTCCTTGCTAAAGGCCTTGTTACATTGGCTGGTTTGTTTAAAGGTCACTAATGATGACTCCTGCCTTTTCTGGTGCTGTGGCCAGCTTATGCCCACCTCCACCACCCCCACTATCCAATACTCTGTTCTGGGTTTTTTTTTCCATAAGTGCATAACTTTGCACTTCTTGGCATTGAATTTCAGCTGTCAGACTTTGGGCCAATTCTCCAGCCTTTGCAGATCTCTCTACAACTCCCTTATTCTCTTCACGGTGTTCACCCTACCACAGAGCTTAGCGTCATCAGTGAATAGAAGCAGCCTGCCCTGGATTGTCTCTTCCATGTTGTTGATGAACACATTGAAGGGGACCAGGCCCCAAGCAGATCACTGTGATACTCCACTAGTGACCTCGCTATCCTCTGATCTGACCCCATTAACCACAACTCTCTGCTGCCTCTCCTCCAACCAACTCCCTACCCACCTTATTATTTCCTTAGCTGTTCCCAGATCCCCATCTTCTTAAGCAACCTCATAAAATGGGTAAAAAAAAGTCTCAATTTGATTGGCTGAAATGACCTTTCAGCCGTGTCCTTATCAGCATGTATCTATGCCAACTGGCACTATTCTCCACTGAGTGACCTCACAACAACCACAAATCACTAACCTACCTGAGCTCCAAACTTTTCTAAAACTAGCCACACAATGGCAGCACCAAAGCTAAACATCATGACGGCTGTAACAGCAGGCATCAAGCAACTGTAGCCTGTCTGTCTCTCTTTAGGCACAAAAACGTTTAAATAAATTCATTCAGATCTTTTTTTTTTCCCTCACATAAAAAAACGTAAATACCTCACTGACACCGTTAAAACAAGAACTGCTCGCTGCCGACGTCTTTCACATTCACAACATGCTGCCTCCACTCTCGTTACCCCATCCCCTTCACAAACTCTGCTTCAAAGGTTCAGCATAAACTGCAGCAATAACATTTCCATGAAACAGGAACTGCTTATATTTGTGGACAGTATCACGGCACCACACAGTAAAGAAACTGAAAAAAAAACCGCAACCCGGAAACAGTTCTATATGGCAGCCGCTATGGGACACGCTCATTCCAAGACAGCCAAGCCACTCACATCAATATGCAACCAAACAATACAGTATCATAATAAATGAATAAATAAAAACCAATTACAAAGTGTTTGTGTCTTCGGGAATGTATTCACTTAGGAGCAGACACACACAAAACCAAAAGCCCTCTACTCTCTCTCAAAGCAGCCCGTCACTGCAGCAGTGCGACATTAACACTATGTGTAAACGGGAAGCATGGTAAAGAATTAACAGTATCTGAAAAGGGGGATCACAATGGGGAATTAAAAGTACATCCAGAATAAACAACCTAACCATTATGTCTGTTTGTCTGGTGAGACATCCACCTGACATCACACATTACAGAAAGTACCTAAATACAGGGACTATTTTATAACTTTACATTTTAAAACCTCAGATTCTTATGTAACCCCAGGTGGTGCTATCCCAAGGCTACTACCCTGCCTGCTTAACCATTAACAGGTTGAGGGGCCAGGTCCGATGGCAGGTGCCTTCTCCCAGAGGTCGGGGTTCAGACAGTCAATGACTTGGTCACATCCCTCTGGGTTACTGCAACCCCTTTCTTCCCTGGTGGCCACACATTATTAACAGTACCTCTGCAATATACACTTACCCCAGAATTGGTTTAATCCTCTGGACTCTAGAGACCCCTGTGGAATAAGATGCAAGAACACAGTTGCCCCTGTACAGTATTTTAGCATAAACACACAGTTCAGTCAGTACACATTTGCAAAACAACCAATCTGATTTATTTAAGGGGGAATAACAAGGACAGGGGGAAATCAAGTTAATTAGCTTAATCACACTACTATATCAGAGCTCTGTGCACAGACTAAAGACCCTAAGAGTCACTGTCACTGGGTACCCAAGCAATAAGGGGCTAGCCAAGGTCGGTGCAGCTGGTTGGGACCCTGAGGATAAAACACTTGTAAACTACCACTTTTGTAGTCGAGAGCCGGTGGGCTCAGTTCATGCAGCCAGTGCGGGGAACAGCCCAAACTTGTACTCAATAGACCAATTAACAGGGAGCTTCCCTGATATTTTACTCACAACTCTGGAGACAGCACAGATCTCTCCCTCTCTCTCTCTAATTCAGGACACCAGCCTGGTAGGACACTCAAAACATTTATATGTAACAGCAGAAGGGTACGCTACATACCAGGCAGCTGCTTCTAGGGCCCGATCAACTCCTCGCTAATCGGGGAGTCACAACACAGCTTCACTCTTCCTGCCAGACTGGATGCAACAGCAGATGCTCCAGTCCTCTACAGGGGAGCCTGGTAGGTAACTGCATGCTTGCACAGCCTCCTCTGACCGCTGCCTAGCGGATTTAGTCTGAACTTGCCGGCGATCAAACCGCCCGACTCTGGCCTTCCACACATTTCCCATGCGAAAACTCAACGGCGCAGGAGCCCAGAGCTCCTTCCTCACTCACAGCCACAACGACTCTGCCCCTTGGCAGTTTGGGCAGGGAATTATAGTTCAGGCACCACTTGATCCCATTGGAGGGCCGCAGATGCCAGTCACTCAATACTGCCCTCATTGGTGCGAAAAGACGCCATAGTCCAGAACTTCACTTCCCAGAATTACTGGCTGTATCCCCTATGGCCAGCCGGCTCCAAAGAGAGTCCTGATTCTGGTTGGTCGCTCAATACTCCATTTTAGGTACCCCTCCTAACTCCATTGGCCCAGCTGCAATAAAGGCAGGTTAAACAAACAGCATTCTTGCTGTTACACTACATAAGTCCACGCAAGCAGTTACATCTGCCAATAGGGCTCCCTCTGCTCGCTTAGCGACGTCAGAAACGGAGCGATTCAAACAGCAGCCCGAGTGGGATTGAGCAACAAACCCACAGTCCCCCTTGCAAACTAATAAAGCCTGCAAGCAGGCAGTTCTTAAAGACATTACCAGAGGCTCTGAAAGCACTCACAGTGCTCACATTTAAATGGCATTACGAATGCCACTTAGGCAAGGGAAACGCAGCAAGCTCTGGGAATACTTTTGGAACCCCCATTTGTAGGGGTTACACTAAAATATTTTTCCTCTTTTTATTTTATTTTTTCCCATAAATAGTGACTTGGGAACCCATTTGATATGTGCAATAAGACACTCAAGGTGTGGGTTATCTCCTGATAAAACACACCCAGGTGCTAGAATCACTCGGTACAAGTGCCTCATGCCTTATAAAACACACCTGGGTGTGCTCTTATCAGGAGATAACCCACACCTCATCGTGTCTTATTGCTTGCTTATATATTGTAGTATGAAATCTGACTACAAAAAAGGATATTTTACTGAAAAACTATGTTAAAGAATGCTAGGTTTGCAAAAAGGAAAGGAAATTCAGTCAGAGTTTCAAAACTTGTGATCGAAGTTCAAGCCACTGATTACAAATCTAACTCCATGCATTATATTATGACAAGGTAATAGTTTTGTACTAATGTAAATAAAATATGAACAGTATGGTAGAAATTGTTAATGAAAGACCCATCTTTGCATTGTTGTAATGTACATTTTAATAGCTAGACAGACAGCCAGACAGCCAGACAAAAGATAGCTAGACAGACAAGACAGAGAAATAGATAAATAGATAGATAATCTGAATATATGACCTGGCATGAGCATGACTTTACAAATGTTCAGACTCAGTTTAGTATTGAACAAGGTCCTGCAAACAGGCCCTGGAAAGTATTGAGGTAACTATAAACTGTATCAACACATGCAAAGGTTACATAAAAGGGGGGCAATTAATGTTTATATTGCCTCTGGATGGCAGTTTTCGGTTCCTTCGGCTCCTTTAACAACTGTTTATTTGTAACTTAATCCTACTGCCTGTGTGAGTAATATGTTATGAAGGGTAAATAGCTGCGACACCACCATACACAGATGAACTGCCAAGGGTATTTCTTCACACACACTGTTTGTCTGCTACAGAAGATACAGCGTACAGTACATTCTGCTAAATGCCAGAGGAATCAACTACTCAGTCCCTGGATTGCATAACAGGAATATAAACAAAATGACAGGAATAGAACTTAGCAACTGGCAGTTGTTTTCAAGCTAGTAATGTGCATGTGACTAGAAGGTATTTAAAAACAACATCAGTCCTCCACTGGCTGCCTGGAGATGTGTCAAGTTTAAGTTGCTTGTCTGCACATACACCGGGAGCTGGAAGTGACTACACATCAGTTCACTACATTAGTTGTGCTGCTTCCTTTGCCTTATGAGCCAAAGCAGTGTGTATTTTGTTTCTAGTTGACAGGACTGGTTTGCAGTAAATGTAAATGTTAACACTCAAGGGCTGGGATACTGGAAGCCAGTTAGTGAGCACAAAATAGGTTAGCTCCTTGTTAAGAGTGATTAGCGTTCCAAAGCAGGGCACTCACTAAATAGAAACAGAGAACCACAAATTGTGCGCCGAATTTTCAAAACAAAGTAGGACTAAGTCCCAGCAGTCTGAAATCTCCGCAGCTGCGGAGATTTGTACTTTCAGTCCACCGCAGCTGCAGGAGATATTACCCCGATCCCACCATGCATAACATTTTCCCATGGTTGCAGGGAAAAAACAGCCACAAGCTGCTGGAAATCATGGATCTGATCGTGAACTGGCTCCACCTTCTAAAATACCGCAGCTGCTGGAAAAACTGGCTCCACAAGTGCCAACCCACTTATGCCAGCTGTTTCCCACAGCTGTGGGAGTTTCAAGGACTCTGAAAATCCAGCTCTGAGTCGGCAGAAAAGGACCTGTAGGCCCATCTTGTCTGCTCTGTTTTACCTGCCTAACACTATGCCCTGGACTCTATTTGGTCACAGGTGTCCTGCCCTCCTCCTTTACCTCTATATATTATACCCATGTGTTTATCTCATGCATGCTTCTTTTTACACTTCATTTTTATTCAGAGAGAAATTAATCACAAATTTTAAAAAGTACATTTCCTATCTTAAGATATGTTCTTGAAAAATTGTTATAAAATACTGATAAAAGTACAAAAAATATATGTTTTTCTTTTTTTAGAAAGGTTAAAAGTAAAATTCATGAAATGCAAACTCTTTACTGAGGGTCATGTGTTAGCACTTACATATCAGTCCCTTGGTTTTATGCTTCAAGCTATATCACCCATTGCAGAAAGCATCTTCCAAGCCATTAGTACCTCCCAACCCAGAACCCCGGAAAAATAAACATTTAGGGCCTGATTCACAAAAGGGGCTTGAAGCAGCGCAAGCTGCAGTGAGAAATCATCTGGCATCGACACCCCTGCGGAAGGGGCCCTGCGCCCTATTCACTAACCGGCAGGGTCCCAGTGGCTAAGACCCGTGGCTTGCGGCAACTGGGGCCAGGTGCCAAACAGATGGTGCACCGGCAGTGTGTGTAGCAAGCTGTGGGATGGCTGTGCGCCACTCTAGTCTCTGTTGGTTAGTGGCCCCCTTCCCGATGTGCCCCATCACTACCCGACTCATTGCTGTTGGTGGCATAGCAGCCCCCCACATGTTCCTTGATGTTGCATGTATAACTAATATTTCACACGTCCCTCCGCCCGATTCCCAATGTTGTCATAACATGTATTAATGCAGCCATACCCACTCTCCGAGTCCTGATGCTGCAATAATAATTAATAAGTCACCCATCCCCCCTGCCGGATCTCCTATGTTGTTGGCAGCAGTAGTAATACAGTACCATGCCCCACTCCCCAACCCCAATTGTGCCAGCAATAATAATAATATTCTGGGCCGGGGACCAGCACAGCCCACCTCATACCTCCGTGGCTGGCCACCAACTGCACTGTCAATGAGCCTACTGTAATGTGGATTACAATGAAACCATTGACGAGTGCGTAGCGCCAGCTGCAAAGGTGTGGTGGGCTGTGGCTCAACCAGAACATATTATTAGTGCTGGCACAGTCAGAGGTGGGGGGCATGGGACTGTTACTATTCCTACCAACAACATAGTGGATCAGCCGGGGACAGGTGATTACTAATTATTATTGCACAGCAGAGACTCGAGAGGTGGCTGAATAAATATGTATTATGGCAATATTGGGAATCGGGAGAGGGGACAACTGCATTAATACTTCTTATGGCAACATCGGGAATCGGGCAGGAGGGATGGCTGCATTATTAATTCTTATGGCAACATCAGGAATCAGGGAAGGGGGATGGCTGAATTATTAACTGTTATGGCAACATCAAGAATCGGGGGGGACAGTGCAATATATGTATGCATGGCACAACCGGGGATCAGAGGGTCTACTCTCCCAGAGGGAGCTATTTCTAAGTACCCTTAGACCAGCCCTAGCTGGTCTAAGAGTACTAGAAATTCTCCCTCTGGGACAGTTCTGTGAATCCGATTAGAGATGTGGCAGCCTGCATCAGCCACATGCCCCTTGCGCCCTGTCCCAGCCCATATGTTGGTGCAAAGGCAGTGCAAGCCCTGTTTGGGGCAGGCAGCCTGTGGCTTACACAGGCTGCCTTTGTGAACTAAGCTCTGGGGACTATTTTGGATGCAGGGTCGCTTGCGCCATATTTGTTTGGCGCAGGCGCCTCAAGGCCAATCTAAGTGCTTTGTGAATCGGCCTTTAGTGTCCATCACATAGTGTAGGTCCCAGAGTCCTTAAATGAATAGTTCAACATCTAGATACAGATGATGGCCCAGTGGTGCTGAGGTGCTGGACGCAACACCTCATGCCACAAGAGCACCCAGGTTTGGGATCAGACTCGGGCCATTGGGGTCGGCAGGGAAGGAGAGGATGGAGCATCTAGAGGACTGTTCTCCTCTCTAGGGTGGGATCCATGGACTTCCCCACCTTGCAGCAGCTCCCGGTGGAGACCAAGTGCACTGCATTGGGCGGGGACGCAAATTTGGGGGAGGTGGCGGCAGACATCTTCGAAGGGGGCGGACTCATTCCCCTGCCACACTGATGTCACTGCAAGCTCGCCACCTCAGGGGTAACCTACTAAGGAGGAAAACCCCAGCCACCAGGAGGTAGACAGTGGTCCCCAGTCGCAAGCGCACACGCCTAATGCCGGTCTCCTCCCAGTTGACTCTCTTGGGTCCTCCCCTCACGTCCCAGGCTTCAGAGGGGAGGACTCTGTCCCTGATTCCTAACCAGGTGGGGGATTCAGGCGGGCGGTAGCACTGGCTGCTCAGGTCTCGAAGGGGCCCTGGTACCAGTGACCGGAGTAAAAAAGAAAGTTTGAAAAAAAAAAATCCAGATATAGAGAAACAAGTCCATTTCACAGGCATATACTAGGTAGTTTCCATTTCCTCCTCTTCCAGGTCAGAACCCGTCTGTTGGAATGGGAAAAGTGCTTACCTAGAATTCTCGAGCTTTGTCCACATCGAAAAAGAAATGGTCTTTACCCTGGAATGTAATCTATAGTTTTGCCGGGAACTGAAGAACAGTAGTGAACCCAGCCTGGATATACTCAAATCTAATTGCAAAAAAATATTTTCCTGCAGCGCTGAGTTATAAGGCCAAAGTGTGGGTACAAGAGAGTTTTGCCCTCATCGTGAACCCCTATGTGTTTGGGTAATTGCAGGATTTGATTAGAGGAGTTATGGAGTAGAAAGTGCAGACAATGTATCTTGCTCCTGAATTGCCAGTATTTGAGTGTGACTGAGGACAAAACACTGACTCCAAAACTGGGGGCAGGCTCCAATGAAAAGACTGTTGATATGATGTGCATTGCATCAGACCTAAGGCCCAATATAGGTATTTCTGCTGAAAGACCAATTAGTCTGAGGTTCTTCATAAGCGGGTATTTTCTATTGTTTCCAGCTTAGAAATGTTTGTGAGCTGCTCGTGAAGGGACACATTCACTGTGCCTTCCAATGTAAGGACTTTGCCTGATAGGCTCAACATTATTTTCTATAGCTTCAGCTCACTCCTCAAAGGCATTTACTTTTTCCTAGATCTGGATACAGTAAGAAGAGATGTCCGCCAATGAACTGTGAGCCTTTTCACATGAAGATCTAGTCTCATCCTGAAAACGTGAGCAAAAGGATTGAATGGTCTGTAAGGTAGGTTTTGTGTCAGTACTTTTGGCCACATGCCCAGCTCAGGGCATGCTGTAGCAAGGAATCCATTTTTTTATTTATTATTTATGTCTTTGGTAACTGAGTAGGTGCACTAATCCAGAGGACCGTTTTCAGTCATGACCCGGGCCACAAACATGGCAACAACGGTAACAGATACAAATAGTATATACAAAATGCAGTACAAAGTGCATCCGCTTAGGTAGTGGTATAAGGTATACAATAAATGGACAAGGTTATACAAGGTATAAAGTACAAGGGCAGAGACAGAAGACAAAAGATAATTGCAGCTGGTACAGGTTATAAACTATAAGTGTATAATTACAATGGTTAGAGTTCGAAACAATTGTGGCAACCATAAGCTATGCAATTCCAGAAACAGTTCAACACGTTTATAGAAAACATTTGGAATAAGAAAGGGACAACAAAGGGAGTATGTGTTAGGCTGAGGGGAGGTAGAGGATGCAAATACAAGACATGTGCAAATTCTTACAAGACAATAACTCTCACATGTGTGACTCTAGAACAGAGACAGGGAGAAAAGAGGAGGGGAGGCAGAGGGACATACAGGATGTGGGGAGGGACAGGGAGGAAAAAGGTAGGGGCAGTCAAGGGGTGAGTAGAGAGGACAGAGTGAGAGAGGAGGGGCAGACAATGGGTGGAAATAAGTGCTGTTTGCTGATGTGAGGGCAATAGGTGATGAAGGCTCTAGTGGCTATGCGCAGCATAGCAACAGTTTGCAGCCACAAGTAGCCAGACTTTCAAGTTATGTTTAAAAGCTTGGTGGGTGCCAGATGAGTGAACGGACAAAGGGAGCTTATTCCATAGGGAGGGAGCTGCGACTGAGAAAGCTCAGTTACCCATAGTGGTGGTTACGTGGGGTACTTCTAACTGGGGGATTGAGGAAGCTCTAAAATTTCTTGAAACCACTCTCTCAGAAAGGGTGAGTAGGAAGAGAGGTGTTGGCTTCACCGGGAGTTGTCCGCCAAACAGTCCATGCTCCATTGTAGCAGGAGCCAGCCTAGGGTCTGATAGAGGGAGCAGTGATGGGAGCAGAAAGGGGCCAGATGGACAAACCAACAGAGTTATAGGTCATGGTTAGCTGTGAGAGTAGGGTAGAGAAAAAGGTGTGAGTAGACTGGGGAGCAGTAGTCCAGGAGGAATAGTAGGCTACCACATGCGATGGCTAGGCGTGCCTCAGTAGACAGGTATTATTTGTGTCAGTATGCAGTGCCCAACTTTAGGTGGATCCTGCAGTGATGTGATTGACATGATCAGAGAAAGAGAGGGAGGTGTCAAGGGCAACTCCTAGGTATTTGAAGGATGTGACATTGTCAAGTGGAGGGCCAGCAGGAGTGAGTACCAGGAGGAAAGAGCTTGTTTTGGCTGCCTTGGTTAGGAAGGGTTTAGATCCGAAGACCATTGATTTAGCCTTTTTTTCATTGACCAGGAGCTTGTTTGAGAGGAACCACCAGTGGGCAGAGCAGTAGTTCTGTGTGAGGGCCGTGGAGATAGAGTCAATAAATTTGTCACTGTGATAGATGACTAGATCGTCAGCGTAGAGAAGAGCATTACAGCTAAGGCTGTAACTGAGGAGCACGTTGATGAACATGGAGAAGAGTAGGGGTCTAAGTATGGAGCCTTGTGGGACCCTGGTGAGTACAGGGAGGGGAGCAGAGGATGATTTGCCAATAGTGACTGACCGGGATCTGTTTGATAGGTAGCTGCGGAACCATGCAGCAGGTCCAGTGGAGCAGCCAAAGCTTCTCAGGGTTTAGTGTAAGGGGTGGTGGTCAACCAGGTCGAACACTTTGGACAAGTCTATGAATACCACGCCTGTGGATTTGCTCTAGTCCATGTTTCTCAGCACATGGTTGGTGAATGCAGTCATTATGTGAGGCAAGATGGCAGCCATGCTGGAGCTAGCCATCAGGGGATGCAGAGCAGTCAGTCATTTATTTTATTTACTTTATTTTCTTTTGTTTATCATTTGTTTATCGTTTGGTAGTGCGGTATCTTTCGTCACTTTCTTCCCCCCGTTTTGTTTGTAAATTTATTTCTAGTTTGTTTTAGTGATAGCTCGTCTTCAGGATTAGGGGACTGGGTATTTGGAGTTACTAGCCTGTAACCTTGCTTTTGGCCAGTGACCCTCCGTGGTACATGTAAATTGCAGAGTTATTGGACTATCTGTTACTTGTAGCCCAAAAAGATTGTCTAGTTTTTGTCAGCTGAGCCATAGTGCCTTATCTGCTTTGGGCGTTTGGTCCAGAACTAGGTGGAGGCGAGTTGGAGGAAATGTAGAAGTTCTGCAAGTGTCCAGGTTCAGCAGCTGTTATCAGAGGACCCAAGGTATAACTGGTTGGTTGGTGGATCCAAGGTGGAACTGTTTTGCCAGGAAGACTGGTGGAACGTGCAACACTTAGAAGAATTTTGCCAATGGACTGGTATCGGAATTCTTGTTGGGTTTTCCTTCAGTGGATAAAAATTTCTTTCCGGGCAGTTTTAAGGAATCCCTGAGTTGGGAACTTATCTCTGGGGGCTTATTGTTGGTGGCTGCAGGGGACCTGCCTGGATTGCTGGGGCAGCGACTGCCGGATTTGTGTCAGGCAGGAGGTTGGGGACTAGGCCCACTGGAGAGTGGGCTGGGTATTCCTGATGCTTCTAGGCTTCTTGGAGGGTCATTCGGTGGGCTGGCAGAGATAGGATCCAGAGCATTGATTCACAAAGATTTCTGGTGTCGGCCAATCCCGGGGTGCTGGTGTGGTCCCCTGTATTCTGCCATAGCTGACATCTTTGACCCTTGGAACTATGAACTCAAGGGATTTATCATCCAGATTTGAACACCGGAGGAGGACATTCTGAACCTGGGACACAGTCAGACCTTTCTTTTTCTCTAGTTTTGGGTCCATATTATGGGCAGTCAGAGTGCCTGCAGACTGTCTATTTTCAAAGTAATTCTGTGGTCTTCACAAGGACTATGTGAGAGGTAGTACTTGGAAGACTGTTTAACCATTTTTACTGAAGAGCTGGGAGCTCTTCAGGTTTTAAGTACAGAGCTTTGAGATTTCTAGAGACTGCTCATTTCTGCCTACTGTTATACATGCTGCCACAACACTTGAAAATGTTTACATTGTAAACTGGTTTTGGTTGGGGGATTTTGTGTTGAGGTTTGTATTTGTTTTAGTGGATTTGGTTTTGGGATGTTATGGTGTATGACTGTGGTTCTGAGTTTTATTTGAGAGTGTGTTTGATAGTTGTATGAGTGGTGGGGTGATTGATTTGTTGATTGTATGGTGATTACTGCCGCTTCTCGTGATGTGTTGGGAGGGTAACATGATGGTCAGGCACTATTCCCCCACCAGGCTTGGGGATCTCCACCTTTTTGTTTGTCCCCCTTGGTCAACGGAGGCTTATAGGAATTTTCATACCTCAGGGATTGTTAGAAGGAAGAAGAGGGGGTGATGGGCCTGGTGAGGGAATGGAGAGGGGTGGCTGGATAGACGTAGTGGGAACAAGGAGACGCCTGGGGTGAAATGGGTCCAGAACAGGGGTCCTCCCTGTCTGGTTTCCATACCCAAGGGTTCTGCAGAGTGCAGGCAGGTAGCGTGGTTTTCCTCGATGTTCGTCCTACTGGGACGGTGTTGTGTAACACGAGGTCTATTAAAAACAAGACTCTCATAATAGCAAATCTCATTGGGACATCTTACCTGGCGTGCATCACTGAGACTTGGCTGGATGAAAATGCGGGCCCTGTATTGTCCTCAGCTGTTCCTGCCGGGTACTCAGTGATGCACCGCCCGAGGATGGATCATAGGGGTGGGAGTGTAGCCATTTGTTTTAAAGTGGAACTGGGCCTAGTAGATGTGCCAGCAGGGTCCACCATATCCTTTGAGTGTGTCATGGGTGCGGTGTGGGGTGCAAGATATTGCTCATCTACTGTCCACCCAGGGATGGGCGAGAATTCCTGCAGGAGATTGCGGACTTCATTGTCGACGTGCTGATGGGATCCCCCAGATGGTTCATTCTGGGGGATTTCAGTACTAGGATCAATGATGAACTCTCATATTTTGGTCGAGATCTCCTCCAGCTTATGACTTCACTGGTCTTCACACAGGTTATTTCCTCTGCAACTCACATTGGTGGTCACTCATTGGACCTGATGTTCCCCTGGGGATGGAGATCTCTGATTTGGTGGAGGAACCTGTCGGTTGGTCTGACCGTCACACCATAGGGTTCAGTTTCATGGCTCCCCAGTGGGCCTGCCCCTACAGAGATGGTACCCACCTTTTGAGGGGTGACCCCAGAGGACCTCATGGTGCTAGACCTATCAAGCCTATCGAGTGAATGCATGGGTTCAGGAGGTCTTGTACTGGCCTATAATAAGGTGGTGATGGATGCTCTGGATTCCATTGCTGGTGTTCATATTTGGCCACTCACTCTTTGCCCAAGCTCCCTATGGTTTGATGGAACCGTGAAGGAGTTAAGGAGAGTGGGTCGAAGGTTAGAGAGGGCTTGGCGGAAGTCTTGCCTGAACGCTGACTGGCTTAGATTGATGGATTATAATATTGTCTATCAATCGACAATTACCCGTAAGAAGGCAGAATTCCTGTTCAGGGAGATTGCCGCCACGCAGAATTGACCAACTCAGCTGCACTATCGACGGATTGTGCAATCCAGTCTGTCTGCAGTCTGGTGGAGTTTTGTCACAAGAAAGATGTGATGAGTTTGTTTGGTTTTTCAGGGAGAAGGTGGTCAGCATCAGGTCTAGTATCTGTCCAGCCTCCTCTATAGGGTGTGGTGGAGGTCGGCAGGAGGTTGCGGACACCCGGATTGTCTGGTCTGATTTTGACCGATCGGACATCATGGAAATTGTGAGGATCATTCAGACTTTGCAGCCAACCAGCTGTAGTTTGGACCCGGGTCCAACGCGTCTCCTTGTGGGGTGCATCGAGGAAATTGGCCCGGTCCTTGCTGAGATAGTCTGGAAGTCACTGGAGAGGGGGGGTCTTTCCAGATCCCCTGAAGGAGGTGATTGTATGACCGCTCCTGAAAAAAACCCTCTCTTGACCAGGACTGTCTCGCTAACTACAAACCTGTCTCTAACCTTCTCTTTGTAGGCAAGGTTATTGAGAAGGTGGTTGTGCTGCAGCTGGATAATCAATTATCCACTCACAATG
The DNA here is from genome assembly GCA_016271365.2 of Neoceratodus forsteri. Lineage (NCBI taxonomy): Eukaryota > Metazoa > Chordata > Ceratodontiformes > Ceratodontidae > Neoceratodus > Neoceratodus forsteri. Next base: position 1,474,872,733 of record CM057453.1, on the reverse strand, counting down.
TCTATGACTCTCTCAGTCCAGATTTAGGAAGAGGCATAGCACTGAGATGACCCTTGTTCAGGTGCTAAATGTTCTCCTACTAGCAAGAGATCAGAGCACCTGTTCCATCTTGGTCCTCCTTGATCTCTCAATGGCATTGGACACTGTGAACCATTGTGTGCTATTGGAGCACCTGCAGTTCATCTGTGGACAGTCAAAGTCCGATCCTCAGATGTTTCATTCTTTCCTCAAAGATAGGACACAGAGTGGTCTCAGGAATTTATTTCTCTGATCTTCTCCTCCTATCCTGTGGGGTACTGCAGGGCTCCATTTTAGCGCCCATGTTGTTCGCTGTGTACATGCTGCCATTAGGAGACATTATTAGGCAGTACAGTCTGAGTTTCACTGCAATGCAGATGATACTCAGCTGTACATGTCCTTTGTACCCAGGCAGGGAGATGCTCTCGATGTTTAACAACTGCCTATCTGAGATCCAGGACTGGATGAGTGCAAGTTGGCTGAGGATGAATCTGGATAAAACTGAGGTGTTGGTGGTGGACCCAGATCGTCAGGAGGTGGGTGTGTCCGCAGGAAAACCTTCTGGTCTTTGGCTTGGGGGTGTCCAGCTCACCACTTCAGATAGGGTGCAAAATCTGGGAGTTATTTTTGACAACGGTTTGACCCTAAAATCACAAGTGTCAGCCATTGTCAAGACTTCTTTTTACCATCTGAGGAATATCACCCGGGTGAAACACCTGGTCCTTCCTGAGGCTCTTCCAACACTGGTCCATGCCTTTGTGGCCTCTCACCTTGACTAGTGCAATGTTCTGTACCTAGGGTTACTGGGGTTGATATCCGCCACCTGCAGCTGGTGCAGAATCGGCTGCCAGGCTTGTGACTGGTACATCTAGAAACATAGAAGTTGTCAGCAGATGGGGACCGTATGATCCATCAAGCCTTGGCTTCCTACCCCCTATTTAGCTGCCTGCTTGTGTATCCCACAATGTTTGTCCCATGCCCGCTTGAATTACCCCACTGTCTTGGCTCCCACCACCCCCTCCAGCAGGGTATTCCATGGTTCCACAACACGCTCTGTGAAGACGAATTTCCTCGTATTGCTTCTGAACTTTCTTCCCTTAAGTTGAAGGTTATGCCCTCTAGTCCTGCTGTAGTCCTTTACCTGAAAGAGGTACTGCACATGCACCCTGTTGTTGCCTTTAAGGTATTTGAATGTTTCTATCATGTCCCCACAATTCCTGAGTTGTTCTAGGCAGTGTAATTTGAGGTCATCCAGTCTTGCCTCATATAGTTTTTGATGCAAGCCCTGCACCATCTTTGTTGCTCTTCTGTGTACCGTCTCCAGCCTATCTATGCCTATCTTTCCTGAGGTGTGGCCTCCAGAACTGGACACAGTATTCCAGGTGAGGCCTGACCAGGGACCAATACAGGGGCATGATTGTGATGCCCCTCCCTATGCATCCCAGGATACCACTAGCCTTTAGTGCTGCCTTTTCACATTGTCTACTGACCTTGAGGTCATCTGATATGATCACCCCTAGGTCTCGCTCCTGCCTGGTAGCCACCAGCTGCTCCCCTCCCATTGAGTACAGTTTCCCTGGGTTACGCTTTCCCAGGTGCATGACCTTGCATTTTTGGCACTGAATTTCAATTGCCAGATCTTGGACCACTCCTCCAGTTTCTGGAGATCAGCTTCCATGCTTTACTGTCCCTCTGGTGTGTCTGTCCTGTTGCCAACGTTGGTGTCATCTGCAAACAGGCACACCTTTCCCTCCAGTTTATCCGCAGTGTTGCTGATGAATATGTTGAAGAGGATCGGCCCCAGAACTGAGCCCTGTGGGACCCCGCTAGTCACCCTCCCCTCCACAGACAGAGTGCCATTTACTAATGCTCTCTTAGTTTTCCCATGTAACCAGTTTCTGACCCAGTTTGTAACCTCGGGCCCAATTCCCGTGTTCTCCAGTTTTTTGATTAGTCTCTGTGCGGAATGAAGTCAAAAGCTTTGCTGAAGTCCAGGTAAACCATATGCATTGAGCCATCCTGATCCACTGTTTTGGTGACCCAATTGAAAAAAATCAACCAGGTTTGTCTGGCAGGACCTCCCTGCCGTGAAACTGTTGATTTTTGTCGAGCTGACCAGTTTGCTCCAAAAAAGCTATGATTCTTTCCTTCAGGAGGGACTCCCATCAGTTTTCCCATGACTGATGTTAGACTAACCGGACAGTAGTTACCTGACTGTTCTTTGCTTCCACTCTTGTGGAGTGGTACTACTGTTGCACTCTTCCAATCCTCTGGCACCTCCCCGCTCCTTAATAAATTCTGTTGAACAGCACTGCTAAGGGGGCTGCCAGTTCCCTCCCCAGTTCTTTCAGTATTCTTGGGTGTATCCCATTTGGCCCCATAGATTTATCTACCTTTAACTTGTCTATTTCCTCCAGGACCCTTTCCTCTGTGAAGGGACCCGTGCCTATTCCTTCAGTCAGACACTTCTTTATGCCTATTGTTGGTCCGTTACCATCTGCTTCCTGTGTGAAGACTGAGCAGAAGTACTCATTGAGTGCCTCTGCCTTCTCCCCCATCTTGCTGTGTGGTTTGTCCGTCTTATTCTGTGATTCTAACAATGCCCCTTTGGTCTTCCTTTTTCACGTATGTACCTGTAGAAGGTTTTGTTACCCTTTTTACTTCTGAGCTATCCTATCCTCTGTTTGAGCCTTTGCATTTCTTATCACTTTCCCTGTCTCTTTTAGTTTCTGTTTATATTCTGTTTTGTCTGCCTCGTTCCCGACTCCTTGTACTTTCTGAAGTCTGTGCACTTTTCTCTCACCATGGTTGCCACCTTCTTGACCCATGGTGGGTTTTGCTCTTTGTTCTTACTAACCTGAAAGGCACACTGTGATGTGACCATGGTTATTGCATCCTTCAGCCTTGTCCAATATTCCTCAATGCTCCCTTCTGTTGAGTTACTAAGGTTGTCTCTTAGGCAGGCCTTCATGTTTGTGAAGTCTGCCCTCCTGAAGTCGAGGACCTTCAGTTTGGAGTGTGTGGAGACTACAGTCCTTTTTAACCTGAACCATACCATGTTCTTATCACTGTTGCCCAGGTGGTTCCCTACTTTAACACCCGTAACCCTATTGCTATTTGTGAATATCAGATCTAGAACCACGTTACCCCTTGTGGGTGATGTCACTAGTTGACTTAGGCCTGCTTCTTGTAGTGTGATTAGGAATTCCCTGCTCTTCTGTGATGCCACTGTGTGGGTATTTCAATCTATGTCCTGCAGATTGAAATCCCCCACCAGCACCATGTCCCCTTTGCCTGACTTCTGTAGGATGGTTTCCAAGATTTCCTTATCCCTGGTTTCCTCCTGGTTTGGGAGTCTGTAGATTATTCCTACCTGAATGGTTTCCGGCTTCCGGCCCCTACTGTGATCCATAGATCCTCTGTTTCCCCTAAGTGCCTCCTGTATTTCTGTAGCATTGGCGGTATACTTAACATAAATAGCTACCCCTCCCTTTCCAGTCCTATCTCTCATAAACAAGTTGTACCCTGGGATAGTCACCTCCCAACCATGATTATTTGTGAACCATGTTTCGGTCACAACCACCCAGTTTAGTCCTGCCTCAGCTATTGTGGCAGTAATCAGTCATCTTGTTAGCCAGACTTCGTGCACTGAGGTATAGTGCTGACCACGCTTGTTGTGTTGCTTTATTTGTCATGCCTCCCTTGAACTTATTGTTTGTCCCTTTGTAGTTTTTCCTGTTTAGGGTTCCTCCCTTTCCACTGTGATGGTCAACACCAGAGCCAGAAAGGGTTTTATGTTCCTGGCTATCTGCTTTTGCTATCCTAGAGTGTGTAGATTTGGTGCTAGCTGGAGGGGGAGAGACAGCAGGCTCTATGTGTGCTTCTCCTAGAGCTACCGTCATCTCCCCTCCCGCTAGTTTAAATGCCCTACATGGACATCACATTTCTGGCCCAGTGCTCTGACTCCCTCTTTAGTCAGGTGGAGGCCATCGAATTTGAAGAATTCTCTTTCCCAGAAGTTGCCCCAGTTTCCAACGAAGTGGTGCCCCTTTGTGTGGCACCAGTCCTTGAGCCATGCTTTGAGCTCACTTATCTCTTTCTGATTTTCTGCCTGTTCTACCCATTTTCCCAAACAGGCGGAATCTCAAAAGAATGCAATGCTGGACAAAAAATGAAACCAATTTCTCGCTAAGCTGTGCAATGTGCTCCTTAACCTCCTCGACCAACCAGCTGGCAAGGTCATTGGTCCCTAGGTGGACCAGGATGTTTCAGCCCTCTTATTCCTTTTTAACTATGTTGACTAACTTTGTTTCACTTGATATACCTCCCTGTCTGCCTCTCAGTTTGGGTCTCCTTGTATTTCCTGAAAGCTGTTTTTTCCTCCTTTACTGCCTTAGCCACCTCCTTTAAGAACCACAATGGTCTCTTTCTCCTCTTGCCATTGCCTATTACCTTGAAACAGCTTGCTGTTGCCCTAGTTTTTCGTTCCTTTATTCTCTTCCATTGTGCCTCCACCAACCCACTATCGGCCTTTCAAAGTATTTTCTGAGGTAGTCTCCCATTTCTTTAAAATCTGCTCTCCTGAAGTCTAGTACCTTCATCCTAGTATGTATTTTCTCCTGCTCAATCCATATGTCAAATTGCACTGTACAATGATTGCTTGAACCAGGGGGCTACCCATTGTGATGTCTGCAATGCTGTCCCTGTTGGTTAGTACCAGATCCTGCACTGTCCCATCCCGAGTGGGATCTATAACCATCTGCCTGAGACATGCTCCTTGTAGGGAGTCTAGGATGATCCTGCTCCTAGCTGCAGCTGTGGCCTGAAAGTTCCAACCCACATCCGGTAGATTAAAGTCACCCATAATTATTACTTCCCCTTTGTTTGCCATTTTGCCTATGGCCACTCCAAAATCCTGTCCATACCCTGTCCCTGTGCTGGTTGCCTGTATACCACCCATATGTGTATAAAAGCCTCTAAGCTCATCTCCAAGCCAGCCCAAAGAGCTTCTAGCCCCTCCTTCTCCCCGATATGACCTTGTTTTTTCGTGGCCTTAATACCTCCTTTACATACTCCCCCCCTTCTCCTTGCCCTCTCCTTTCTAAATATGTTGTGCCCCAGTATGACCACATCCCAGCTATGGTTGTCAGTGCTCACGACTGTCATGGCCACCAGGTCCGCCTCCGCAATGGTAACTTCAAGGTCAGGAATTTTGTTTCCTAGGCTTCTTGCATTGGTGCACATGGCTCTGCGCTCCCTTTGTCCCTCTCTTCTCCTACTTTGTCCTCCCTTCCCAAGCTCATCTTTCACCCTTCATTTTTGACTGATACTGTCCTTCCCTTTTTAGGCACCAAAAAGCGTAGCTTGCAAGCACCTGTTGTGGCAATGCGTACTCTTTTCTGCATTTCAGTCAAGTTTAAGGAGACCTTTTGCGTAAGTGATTTACCCTGCATCATTTTTTATTATTATTATTTTTTTATTTAGCTTTTGTTAACCAGGTAAGCACACTAGACAAGCAATTTGCCTATTTTCAGGTACGACCCGGGAGAGTACAGGAAATTACATACTTACACACTTGGGACAACATGGTACGTAATTAAGAACAGGTCACACATCATGAGACTACAAGGTAAGATTACACATCACATAATTAAGAACAGGTTAACATCATGAGACTACAAGGTAAGATTACACATCCCATGATTAGGAACAGGTTACGTCAAGAGACTACAGGTAAGATTACACATCTTGCATCAAGTTTGGGGCAGCACAGAAATACTACATTTTAAAGGCCAGCAGTTTTGTATGGGTGCAAGTGCTAAACATATGTCATGGGGGTTTTTGACATCCGCAGTCCGATGAACTTTTAAGATGGCTCCATAGGGATGAGCGCAGGCTGCCCTGCAAGGGGGCAGCACGGACCTGGGTTGGGAAGGTATTCCAAAGTTTAGGGGCACATGCTGCGAAGTCTCTTTCACCCATCTTGGTCCTAGTCACAGGTACCTTAGTGTGGCAGACCCCTGAGACCTAAGGTGATATGACAAGGGGCAGTTTGGCCAGCAGCATACCCCCGGAAGGGTACCCATGTTGAGGACCTTACCAGTGAAGCAACCAAGGACAAAGTCAATGTACTTTGTGGAGCGGCGCCAGTGTAACTGTTGTAGAGCTCACAGTGATGAGTGAGCCAGGGGGGCTGATAGGGCGAAGCGATAGATATTGTTATAAGCCGTCGACCACCTGGAGAGATGGGCCTTAGTGGTGCTAGCAAACTTTTTGGGTGAGTGATGTGCCATGAGTCAGGGTTGACAGAATGTGGCCTGATCTGCTGTGCGGTAGGGGCAGGCTTGAGGAACTGGCAATCTCCTGCTTCAGAGCCGCCGTTCGAGACCACCGCCCCGGATTCCTCCAGCTAGTCAGGGACTCTTGGATTCGTCGGCTGCAGGACGAGTGGCCACCGGGCGGACGGCGCCTCTGTAGCCGCCGCTTGAGACCACTGCCCCGGATTCCTCCAGCTAAATCTGCTTTTGGAAACCAATTTCTGCAAAAAAGGAGCTGTATTCTTGTTTTTCTGGGGGAATTATTAATGTGTTATAATGCCTGAATGTCTGTACTAGCCGAGTCTGTTATGTATATTACTGCTGCAGGTGTTAGAGGAGGGTGCAGGTCATAGCCATTACAGCCCTTTCTTGGATCTTGAGCAGACAAGCGAGACACAGGGGCGCCCAGGAAATCGCCTCCTTTGTCCTGTAAATTCTTGCTCTGCAACACCTCTGGTCTGCCCGCCCTCAGCCGACTGGGACTGCTATTAATAGTCCCTCCTTCTGTCTCCTTAGGGACTCTTGGATTCGTCGGCCGCAGGACGAGCGGCCACCGGGCGGACGGCGCCTCTGTAGCCGCCGCTCGAGACCACCGCCCGGATTCCTCCAGCTAGTCAGATGCAGCAAAAGCCGCAATTTTCGCCCACCAGCCATCCCCCTTCCCAGGCGTTATTTTATAGCCCAATTGCTCCGCCACAGTTTCCTCTCTTTCATTGGCCCGGCCCATTATAATTAGGCATAGTCACCTACCTTAGTAAAAGCAATATTTCTCCTGCTTACTAGAGGCGTTCCCTTCGTTCGCATTACTCCCTGCCTCTCAGTTAGATCGAAATTTAACCAAACGAGGCCATGAGTTGTGTCTCCACTAAGATTACAATTCTACTGTTTACACTGAGTATTGTCTAACAAGATCCTGCTGAGGTAACATCTATATAATATCTGCCTTTGTGTAAAATCAAACATGGGAGGCCTTAAGTGGCTTTGTCTAATAGCCAACATCTTTCTGCTATGCAGTATGGCTGGCCCGCATGACAGCTATGATGTTCCTATAGAGACATGTCCCAAGCAGACAGTCTACCCATATAATAATAATAGCTATTTATTATACTGCCCTTGTCTGCCCCTAATTCAACCGAAGCTTGTTGAATCCTCCAATAGTGGCACAGTAACCAGCTCTTCTAAGTACTTCCTCAAACCTCAGGCAACCAAACATTGCACAGGCTGCTACTACCCTACATGGTTCTTAAGCTATGTATCCACAGGGCAAAACAAGAGGATGACCCGATCTATGGACTCATGCGACCTAGTCTGTAACAAATGCAGAAAGCCTCGTGCCTTTAAAAATTTCTTTCACAACCTGAGAAGAATTCTCCTCCTCCTGCTACTGTGCTCAGGAGACATCGAACTTAATCCTGGTCCCCCAAGGTTGCTCTCATCACCATCCGAAATTAATCATCTGAAAGGTTTCAGTTTCCTACATGCCAATGTCTGCAGCCTGTTAAAAAAGCTGGAGTCTGTCCAGGCCTGGATTATCCACACTGCACCAGATGTTCTTGTGATTTCGGAATCCTGGCTTCGAGCATCCACACCGGACAGTGAGGTCAATATCCCCAATTACCTTCTCTTCAGAGCAGATAGAAGGACTGGGGAGAGTAGCCATTTATGTTAAAAACGTATTCACAGTATCTGTATTAGATGCTACTTCCATTGCGGAGGATTCGAATGCCTGTCTCTTAAAGTTGAACCAACTCACTCTGGGGCTTTTGAGTGATAGGCTGCTATAGACCACCTGCAGCAGGACCTCAGCTCCTGACTCACCTGTCTGGGCAAATGGATGCATCCTCTATGGAGGCAATTTTACTAGGTGACCTAAACTATGACTGGTTAACTAGCGGATCATTACCCTGAAACATTTCTGCGATTCACATGGATTCACTCAACTAATATCTGAACCTACACGCATCAACAACAAGAATCCAACGAGAAGCAGCCTTCTGGATGTGCTACTTGTCAATGAACCTCACCATTTCTCACATGCGGTATCCTTCCTGCTGATGTTAGTGACCACTGCCTCATAGCTGGCATTAGAACCATCCCAATCCACTATCTACATCAAAGTTCTCTACCAAAAGATCCAGGCGTAACTTTGACCCTCTGGCCTATTTCAATGACCTAAAAACTCTATGCAATGGCAGAGTTTTTACCTAGCTAAATCAGCAAGTGATGCCTATGATGTCCTGTACGAAATCATAACTAGTGCCCTAAATATCCATGCTCCTATAATTAAAGCTAGAATAAAAACCAGGACCTGCCGCTGGTTTCACCAGACTTGAAGAAAGCCTTACTAAAAAGAGATCAGCTGTGGAAAAAGGCCCGGAAGTCACATGCAGACTCTGACTGGTGTCTATTCAGATCAGCTAGAAATGCCTGCACAAAAATGACCAGGGAGGCAAAGGCTATTTTTTATTAATCAGAATTGCTCTCTGCATCTAATAATCCTACCAAGTTCTGGTCCACTATTAAGGAAGTGTCAGGCCATTCACCGGGTAGTGTGCTCCCATCTAAAATTACCACTGACAATGTCTCTGTCACTGATAAATCTGAGATTCTTCAAGCTTTCAATAATCACTTTGCCACCGCTGGCTTGGCTTTCGATAAAGCACCAGTAAGTAGTCTTCGCCAGAGATCAAAGCACAGTCCCTCGAAATAAACAACAAAGGCAGGACCTTCTCCTTTTCATTAATCACCGTGAAAGAAGTTGAAGACCTTCTGCTACAGTTAGACATTAGAAAAGCGCAAGAGCTGACTTGCTTGACCCTTACTTTCTGAAAATAGCTTATCACATACTAGCAGCACCAATAATGCACTTATTCAACCTGTCTCTAATCCAAGGCTCTCTCCCTGCAGAATGGAAAACTGCTCATGTTATTCCGCTATACAAAGCAGGGGACCCAAGTGACCTGAACAACTATAGGCCAATCTCCCTACTACCTATACTTTCAAAAATGTTGGAAAAAATCGTGGATACTCAGTTGAGATCTTTCCTGGACAGCTCTGAATTTCTTAACCCCATGCAGTCTGGATTTAGAACTAAACATAGCACTATTAACGCACTGGCCAAAGTCACTTGACTAACTTGGGATCTGGACAAGAAAAAATTTGTTTATGCGGTGTTTTTAGATCTTAGCTTTGCTTTTGATACCGTCGACCATTGTCTACTTCTCTCCAGTTAAAGAATTTAGGCATGGACTCAATCACACTGGACTGGTTCCAGAACTACCTCACAGATAGGCAGCAACAAATAAAGGCCGAAGGAGAGCTTTCTCCACTCAAACCAATAAAGAGAGGAGTCCCACAGGTTCCATACTGGGACCACTACTGTTCAACATCTATATTAACAACCTGAATTTGGAATCAAGGAAGCCAGTATCCACTTATTCACCGATGATACAGTGCTTTACCTAAGTCGAGACTCCTGGAGCCGCATGCTCTGCATTGCAAGCCAAATTCAATAAGCTTCAAAACCAGCTCATCAACAAAAAGTTATTGCTAAATGCCCAAAAACCAAAGCAATGCTGTTTACCCATCTAGCTCTGGGGCCAACACTGCAGCCGCTGACACTGTTCCTCCTATAACCACTCTACTTGGTGAAAATCTTGAGTTCGTGCCGAAATTCAAATACCTGGGTATATGGCTGGATAATAAACTCTCTTTTAAAGAGCATACTGAAGAACTGCTGAAAAAGCTTAGGCAAAGGCTTGGCCTCTTTTACAGAATTAAACATCTCCTTACTGAGACTGCAAAAAGACAGCTTGTTCATTCTACATTCCTCTCAGTAATTGATTACGCTGACATTATATATGGCCAATGCCCTGTCTCGCAACTTGCTAAATTGGATGTACTGTACCACAGAGCCTTAAGATTTATAACTGGCCTTCCATCCTCCACGCACCACTGCCTGCTATACACTGCAGTAGGGTGGCCTTCTCTACAATTCAGACGGCATAGAAATGCAGCCATTTGGACACTTGCCTCTCACCAATAAACTCCCGGAATACATTGCTGCATGCCTTCCTCTAAGTCCACCTAGTAGCTATGACATAGAAGCCACTCACTAATTTCCCTAAAATTCCCAGGATTAGCAACCACTTTGGTAGGGCAGCCATAAGTCATGCTCTGCCCTCATTATGGAGAAGGATTCAAAGCTCACTGAAACTCTGCACTTCTGTCAGTATTGCGATGTTTAGGCATCTTTACGACAAAGCATTTACTGAAATTTGCAAATGTTACCATAGCATCTAGTGTTTCTGTTAGTGGCAGCATCTCTAAATCTACCACACACAGCCTTGAACCTAACCCCTCTAATCCCTTCCTAACCCGTTAAGTAGCCAGCTGCCTGTTTGGCCCTCGGAACCTTTGGCACCTTTCTTTACCTACTCCTACATGCCACTCTAATAGTTGTTCAGTTGAAAATATGGGCCCTATCTAAGCCATGGCCACCATCCAATCTAGTGACCACCGTCCAAGCTAGAATTAGTTACTGAGGGATGAAATGGTCATAATTTGTACCCTTCGGCTGAGACCTGTATAAAGTGTCACTTATCATACATGTATAAGAAAGAATGTACATGCCACAATAATGTCTTGTGCTGTTTATCTGTTCCCACAAGTGCAATGGATTGTATATACTGTACCTTTCAAATGTAAGTCTGTTTCTTACTTCTACATTTTGTATGTATTCTATGTATGTATATCTATCCTTGACAAACAGCAGGTCCACCTTGTAAATGAGCTTGCTCAACGGTGATACCTGGATAAATAAAGATTTGAAGTTGAAGTTGAAGTTCAGCTGCTGAGCTATACTCAGATATTATATCACTGCACGGCCACACAGAGAGCATGTGAGCCAGAAAAGTGAGCTACATCCACTCTCCTGGATTCCCAGGTGAGTGTGACAAGTGATTGTTGTAGCAGCCAGCAGAGTTGCAGACAAGACAAAAAGGCTGTGACTTGACAGCAGAATAAAACCCTGCCTTAGTGTTGCTGTTGAGGAGAGGATGCTTTGCAAGTACATGACACCGAGAAGGTAAGTGCAACAGAGGGACAATGGCATGGAAAGGCATTTTGGGAAACCTATTGTTTAGCTACGAGTTTGATGCAGTATATGAGGAGTGGTGTGGTACAAAATGCCATTTGCAGTGGAATTGTTATGTAACCCCTAGATGGCGCTATTCCAGGGCTACTACCCCTCCTGATATGCCACTAACAGGTTGAGGGCCTGGATCCGATGGCGGGTGCCTCCACCCAGAGGTCAGGGTTTGCAATAGTTAAACTAACTTGGTCACAGCCCTCTGGGACACTGCAACCCCTTTCTTCCCACTAGTGGCCCACACAGTATATCAGAATTACCTTCACAGTATACACTTACCCCCAGGACTGGTTCAGGCACTGGGACCCCTGTAAAATAAGAAGATACAGTGCAACAATCACAGTACAATACTTTAACATAGACAAATACCTCAGGCAGTATAACTTTGCTGAAACAAGCAGCTCTGATTTATTTAGGGGGATATAACAAGGACGGGGAAATCAGGTTAATTAGCTTATCACTTTACATCATCTACCTATGGCTCTGTGCACAGGCCTATCCCTACCAGTTACTGTCCCTGGGTACCCAAGCCCTAGTGGCTAGTCCAAACCGTGGCAGCTGGTAGGGGCCCTTTCACACAGAGAAAAGAAAAATTAGTTAAACAGTCAGCAGTACAGTAATTCCATTTGGATTCAATGTGGCAATTCAACAGGGAGCGACCCTGAATTAGTACTCATGACCTCCAAACAAGATAGGGTCCTTCAACGTCAGCAGGGCTACTCTTGAGCTCCACGAGACTCCTCACACATTTATATGACAAACTGCAACAGGTAAAAGTCCTTTAATGGCAGCAGGATTCACTTGAGCTACACAAGCCTCCTCACACATTTATATGGTAAACAGTCACAGGCAAAAGTCCTTTAATGGCAGCAGGATCCACTTAAGCTACATAAGCCTCCTCACACATTTATATGGTAAACAGTAACAGGCAAAAGTCCTTTAATGGCAGCAGGATTCACTTGAGCTACACAAGCCTCCTCACACATTTATATGGTAAAAAGAAAGTACTATACCAGGCAGGCTGCTTCTCTATCCCGATCGCAATTACTGCACAATACCGGAGAACACACAGCAGATTCAGTTCTGACAGACCGGCGCATCAGCAATTTCTCCAGTCTTCTACAGGGTGAGCCTGGTTTCTGCTCTTCAGATATCCTTTGATTCTCTTTGCAGGACAGATTCAGTCCTAACAAGCAGTTACACAAGCTGCAGACGGAACTCGGGGCCTTACACGCTTCCGACTAAAACTGCGCCTGAAAAGCACAGGGCTCCTTCCTTCTTCACTGCCAGAGCTCAACTGAAACTCCAGCAGACAAAACCGGGCATTTCCTTTGAGTTCCTCCCAGTTCTTGGCTGGATTTGCTGTCACTCACAATAGACTGCCCCTGTTGGTCTAAAAAGGCGCCGAAGTCCAAACTACATCTCCCAGAGTCACTGCCCATACAATCTTCTTGTGGCTGGCTCAGATTACGAGTCCAAGTTCTAATTCGTCCAAGGCACCATTTTAGAGCTACCTTAACCCACACTGATTGGTCCAGTTCAGCAGTTCAAAACTAGAATGGGGAACTAGGCAAACACAGTTCTGACTGCAAAGAAAGCAGGTTAGACAAACTGTATTTTCATTATTACTCTAAATGATTTCTGGCAAACAGTTACATCTTTCAGATAGGTTCCCTTTGCACTCCTAGTGACTGCAAAAATGGAGTGAATTGGCAGCAGCTCGAGTGGTACTCATGCAGAGAAACACACAGTCCCCCCATACAAACTAATTATGTCTGCAAGCAGACAGCTCTTAATGAGACAGTACCAGAGGCTCTAAAAATACTCACAGATAAATGGCTTAAACGCCAAACACCATTCAGGCTTGGAGCATTCAAGCAAGCTCCTGGAAGTCTTTTGGGAACCCCCATTTGCAGGAGGTTACACCCTTCCTGACCTGGGAAAGCTTGACGTCCGCGTCAAGCAAGTACCCATAAGTTTCAACTGCAACCATATACATTTGCATTAGGCTCACACATGTAATCATCAGTCAATATATTATTTTACCAAGAACACACTCTGAAACATTGCAGTACGTCACTCTTTACACAGTATTACACACATTGTACCATAACTCAAGTTATTACCTCTTGTACATGAAACCTGAAGAGGGCCCTTCCCTATCAGTTACCTTGGGGCTGACTGGGCAAGAGCACCATACTTAGAGGGCAACACAAGTAACTTGGAGTTAGCACTGACGCTTAGTTTGGGCAATGAGCTCGGGGACACATACACTCCTTTATGGACAACATTGAGAGGCAAGTCCACAGGCCTCCCAAGGGAATCATAACTGAGGTGCACCACAGGCTTTACAGCTCGACCAGTCTTTCAAGGGGGAACTGTTACAGTCTCTGCACTCTAAGCCTCATTTTCAGCATTGTCCTCACTTGTCAGGGAAGTCTCCATGGGGGTAGAGAGGCTAGAACTTGGGGCACTTTCAGCTCCAGGAGTTACAGTTTCTGAGTCCACAACATTTGGCTCACATGGAGAGCTTTCGGACACTGGCAGTGGACTGTCAGGACACTCAAAATACTCTTCTTGTTCGGGTGTATCACCAGTCTGCCCCAATCCATCATTTTCCTCCCCTGAAAGCTCAAACAGTTCAACCATGCACAATGATTCCATTTCGTCTGGTCTGATGCTTTGCACTTCACTTTCTGGGAGCATTGGCTCCAGGGATGAAGCTGGGGGCTTAGACAGTCCAGAAGGCCCAGCTTCATCTCCAATATTGACTAGGGGATTGCCCCGAAACAATTGACTCAGTTCGTAAGAAGGATAGTATTCAAAGTCACTCTCACTTTCTTCTGATATGGACTGACAGTCATGTTCAACTGGGACTTGTGGAGGGGAACACTTTAACTCTGCTTCTGTAGGTGCAGACGTTCTTGATCTTTTCTTAGCAGCAGCTTAGTCACTGGTCCAGAGGGGGCATCTTCTGGGGGCTCAGACTCAATCAAGATTTGTTCAATGGGCAGTAAATGATTTCTATGCATTGTTTTTACATCTTTTGAATTATTCTCAGGCCTTACTTTGTACACTGGCAGATCATCTAGTTTGCCCACTACAATGTGAGGGAGATGGTGCCATCTGTCAGCAATCTTGTGTTTGCCATGCAGTCCCAGATTTCTTAGCAATACCCGATCTCCTCCTGGAGTTCCTGTGCTTTCACCTTTTATCATACCTTTCTTTGTTGGCCAGATTTCTTTGGCAGCCATGGTTTGAGCCAGTTGGTACGCATGAGTTAGCTGGGCCTTTAACTTTGCACATACTGTAAATAGTTGTCAGGTTGAACCCCATCAGGAGAGACCCCAAAACACACATCTACCGGTAGTCGAGCTTCTCTTCCAAACATCAGGCGGTAGGGGAGAACCCAGTGGCATCACTTTTGGTGCAGTTATAAGCATGTACCAGGGTGCTAATTTGTTGGCTCCATCTAGGCTTGTCCTTTGGGTGCAGGTGCCTAGCATACCTAGCAAAGTGCGGTTGAAACGCTTCAGGCTGTGGGTCCCCTGGGGTGGTGTAAGTGTTTCTGGACTTCGACTCCCACAGAGAAAGCATCTTTTGATCAGACGACTCTCAAAGTCTCCCTTGATCAGAATGGATTCTTTGTGGAGCCCCATAGTGAACAAAAAGTTTTCTACAAGTACTTTGGCCACAGTGGATGCTTTCTGGTCTTTGGTGGGGAAAGCTTGGGCATATCTCGTGAAATGGTCAGTGACCACCAGCACATTACTGATATTTCTTTGATCTGACTCCAAACTCAGAAAATCAATACAGACCAGCTCCATGGGTGCACTGGTGGTGATGTTAACAAGGGGGGCAGCCCTCTGGGGCAAAGCTTTCCTCTGTAAGCAGCGACTACAAGTTCGAATGTGTTGCTCCACATCAGCCCCCATCTTAGGCCAATAGAATCTGGATCTCACCAAGTCAAGTGTTCTGTCTATACCAAGGTGCCCCATGTGGTTGTGCAAGGACCTCAATACTGAGTCTCAGAAGGCAGTGGGCAGCACTAGTTGTTGTTTGTCTACTTGTCCCCTCTGTCTACTGTTTCTCTGTATAACAGTTTATTGATCAGTTTCAACTTAGGACCTTCTTTGTATAACAGTGCAGTTCTCAAATCAGTGGGCGTAATTTGGACACATCTTTTCCTGCACAGAGGGCTTCTAAAGCTGATTTGATCATGGGATCATGGGACTGAGCCCGCTTGAGTACTGTCATTGTCCAGCTGAGGCAGTGCACCAATGCCTATTGCAGAAAAGTGGCAATAAGCAGCAGGTGTGCAATTCTCAGAGGGTCCCAAGCAATCCACCATGCAGTCCACTGGTCCGTGGACATTTGTTCCTCCCTGTCAAACTTCCAGCAGAGTGCCCGAATGTCAGGTTCTACCAATCTGACCCAAACATTCTGGGGAACAGGCCTCCGGAGAGAGCATCAGCATCTATGTGGTTCAGACCTGCTCGGTATTCGAGAGTATAGTCGTATGTAGATAATGCAGAAAGCCACCTATGGCCAGTGGCATCCAACTTAGCTCTGGTCTGCACATAGGTCAAAAGATTATTGTCAGTTTTTACTAGTATTTTAGCCCCATACAAGTACTCATGGAATTGGTCAACAATAGCCCACTTCAAAGCTAGGAATTCTAACTTATGTACAGGATAGTTCTTTTCGGATGGGGTCAGGCTTCTACTGACAAAGGCCACTGGTCTCAGGCCATTCTCATGCTCTTGGTACAACACAGCCCCCAACCCTTGCAAGCTAGCATCAGTGTGCAGGATGTAAGGTTTTCTTGGATCGGCATAGGCCAGCACTGGAGCATGGGTAAGTTGATATATGATCTCATGAAAAGCAGTCTCACAATCAGGAGTCCAGCGGGCCCCAAATACTTCACTCGGACGTAAAATACACTCTTTCAGTCTTGAGGATGCTGACTTTTGTATTTTTGTGGGTTGGGGGATACCCTTGAGTAAGGTTAAGTAAAGGGCGGATCACTCTTGAATAGTCCTTGATGAAATGCCGATAATAACCACAGAATCCCAGGAATCTTTGCAGTTCTTTTAGATGTTTGGGCTGTGGCCAGGTGGTCAAGGCCTCAACTTTACTTGGGTCGGTCTCTATTCCTCGTGGATACTATGTGTCCCACATACTTTACTGATGTTTGAAAGAATTGACACTTATCAATGGACAGTTTAAGGCCAAAGTCCTCCAGTCGGTCCAATACCTTAAATAATCTGCTCTCATGTTCCTCCAGTGAGCTGCCAAACACAATAACATCATCTAGGTATACCAGGCACTCTAGTAAGTTCATGTCCCCCACTGCACGCTCCATCAATCGTTGAAAAGTGGCTGGGACACCTGAAATCCCTTGAGGCATCCTCATGAATTCATAGAAGCCAAGCAGACAGATAAAGGCTGTCTTCTCACGGTCCTCTGGGGCCATCGGGATCTGGTAGTACCCACTGTGGATATCCAACACAGAGAACCACTTGCTCCCATTTAGGCAGTCCAAAGCATCCTGAATGTGGGGCATTGTGTACTGATCAGGGATAGTCCGCCAGTTTAAGGTGCGATAATCCATGCACATCCTTACTGTCCCATTCTTTTTCCTCACTACCACAATGGGGGAAGCATAAGGGCTTCTGGATTCTTGTATTACACCAGCAGCTAACATCTCTTGCAGATGCTGTCTCACATCATCTATGTCAGCATGTACCAGGCGTCGAGACCTCTCACGAAATGGTCTTTCATCATACAGCTGGATATTGTGCTCAGCTGCTTGCACGCATCCTACATCCCATTCCTTTAAAGAAAACACCTGGTCTCTCTGGGCAAGCTTCTCACTGATCCTCACTTTCCATTCAGCTGGCAACGGGGAGTTGCCGAAATCAAACAAGTCAGGCGTACTCTGTCATTCTTCCTCAAACTCTTGCTGCTGGGTAGCACTGCAGTGTCTGCACAATGCACATTAGCCAGGATGCAACCTCTATTTACTCGAATGTCTCTTTCAGACACATTATGAACTTGGACCATTACCCTTCTGGCATAAGCATGGGCTCTAGCGGGCAAAATACTAGGCTTGACCAGCAGTCCCTCTGGCAATTTTCCATCGCCTGGTGCATCCAACATTAATATTTTATTCTTAACATCCTTTCTATCACGGACCTCTCCCTGTAAGGTACACTGGGCATTTGGCGCCAGGATCAGAGACTCAGGATCCTTCTTCCATACAATTCCAACCGGTTCCTCTGGTTCTATTTTTTCAACATCTCTCTGTGCCTCATAGGCCTTCTTAATTAAAGCCGGAACTCTTAAAGCTCTACTAGTCTTTGTCCCCTGTTTTTCATAACACAACTGTGCCAGCCTTCCGAACATATGAGCATTTGTTCCAATCAACAAAGGGACACCATCATACAGTCCAGTGGGGGGACACACTAAGGCTAGGGTCTCTACTTGTTCGGCCACTCCAGCCACGGAGGTGAGGAAAGACAGCCAAATTCGGATATACCTGGAATAGGGGTAGGCCTTCTCACTTAACCCCCATACATGCAGTCCTTCTAATGGTTGTAAGGGTACGTCTGACAAATGCTTCTGATACCAATCCTGGAACATAATTGTCACTTGGGAGCCACTGTCTAATACAGCTCTTGTAGACACTCCATCCACCTTTACAGTGGTCTCCATGGAGGGACCCACTATTCTGGACCAGTCTGGAGGCGGTAGTGGGGCCTGGGCAACTGACCTTGCCACAAAGGACGTGAGTTAGCATTTTTGTGCCTCACTGGGATCATTTTGTGCACCTCTTAACCACTGATTTGTTCTCCAAGCCTCCTTGTAGCCTATATGCAACTTTGTCAGTGTCTTTGGGGACCAGCATTCCTCTTCATGTGCCCATCCTTCCCACAATTATAGCAAAACATACTTTCTGGAGTTGAGCTGGCCGAGGCGCCACACTGGGAGCCAGGGCGGGGTACTACTAACTGGAAACCTGGGTGCCATCTCTGTCTGTGGCGTGATAAGCATTTGGAGACATCTGTCAGTTTCTCCACTTCCATGGTCAAGGAATTGAGTTTGGAGCTGTTATCAGCAGGAGATACATGGGTGGGTACCCCCACCCCCATAGCAGATGCAGTCAGATATAGGCGGGACCCATACTTGCAGGCGTGGCCTTCATAAAGGGACTGTTTTTGAATTCCCGGATCTCTCTCAACAGTTCGCCCCATTGTGGCATATCTTTTTCCTTGTCAGAGCACTCATTGACTGCCAACCTCTGCCCCTGAACTTCACTTGATGGGTCACCCTCAGTCACTCGGGTCGTAGCCGCAGCTATTGGTGCAGGTCCCTCCCGAGGTCGCCTTTTCTCAACTCCTCGAATTTCTCTCATTAAATCATCATAGGAGGGTGGGGATTCCAGTCGATTTGCCAGGCATAACTGAAGCAACAGCAGTTCTGAGAAGGGGGCAGACTTAAGGATCCTGTCCAGCCTGGTTCGGTCCAGTTCAATCGCTGGCAAACTACCCTTTCTGAGGCATTCTTGCAACAATTTTTCCAGCCGAGATACATATACAGACAACAACTCCCCTTGGTACTGTTGTGCATTTCTTACTCTCCACCATAGGTCCTCATCAGAATCTGGGCTCCCATACACATTCTCCAAGGCCTCAAGATAGGCCTGTGCAGTCACTTTGGGGTTACTGGCCCATTTAGCACAGATGGTAGCCAGAACAGGACCTTGGAGGCTCTCACTAACCCTCTTTCGCTTTTCGGCTTCCGAGCATTGCCATTCTAGCACTTGGGGGGCAACATAGTCTATCCAGGTCTCCCAGTCATCCTCCCCTTGGGGGGTGGGGAAGGTGCCAGAGAAGATCCTCAACCTTTGGTAAGAGTCGTGACTAATGGCAGGTGCAGAAATAGGAGTCTGCATTGGTTCAGCCACCATTATGGGTACTGGAGTGGGAGAGGGTGTTGGGGAGGAACACCCCCAGGTGGCAAGAATAGCTTCTTCAAGTCCTCCACAGTTTTCCCTTCCCCCAGCAACCATTTAGCAAATTTCTCCTCAAAAGTTTCAGACAGTGGTGGGGGCTCATTCCCCCCTGGGTCTTTACTGTTCTTAGTTATCACACTCCAGGCAGTGAGGGCTCCCTCTGGGGTAATGGTCTGTGGCACTTTGGAGCTATCTATGGGATCCTTAAACTCTACTAGGGCCAGGAAAGTGTGGGTGAGCAGATTAGCATGCCGACCCACCACCACAGGGTTTTGTAAACCTTCCACCTTGGAAAGTACTCCCTGTACAGTGTCCGTATTGATACCCAGGGGGATGTCGAGGATAAACATAGCATTTTGGGGGTCGATCTCCTCCCCAGTACACCACTCCACCAGCCAGTGCACAGCCACTTCTGTCGGGGTACCCATTTTTTTCTTAACAGTGGTTCATAAATATGGCCACTAGAGGACACACAATCCCAGCGCTGCCTCCAAGATGTAACCCCTAGATGGCGCTATCCCAGGGGCTACTACCCCTGCCTGATTTGCCACTAACAGGTTGAGGGGCCTGGATCCGATGGCGGTGCCTCCACCCAGAGGTCAGGGTTTGCAATAGTTAAACTAACTTGGTCACAGCCCTCTGGGACACTGCAACCCCCCTTTCTTCCCACTAGTGGCCCACACAGTATATCAGAATTACCTTCACAGTATACACTTACCCCCAAGACTGGTTCAGGCACTGGGACCCCCTGTAAAATAAGAAGATACAGTGCAACAATCACAGTACAATACTTTAACATAGACAAATACCTCAGGCAGTATAACTTTGCTGAAACAAGCAGCTCTGATTTATTTAGGGGGATATAACAAGGACAGGGGGAAATCAGGTTAATTAGCTTATCACTTTACATCATCTACCTATGGCTCTGTGCTAAGGCCTATCCCTACCAGTTACTGTCCCTGGGTACCCAAGCCCTAGTGGCTAGTCCAAACCGTGGCAGCTGGTAGGGGCCCTTTCACACAGAGAAAAGAAAAATTAGTTAAACAGCCAGCAGTACAGTAATTCCATTTGGATTCAATGTGACAATTCAACAGGGAGCAACCCTGAATTAGTACTCACGACCTCCAAACAAGATAGGGTTCTTCAACGTCAGCAGGGCTACTCTTGAGCTCCACGAGACTCCTCACACATTTATATGACAAACTGCAACAGGCAAAAGTCCTTTAATGGCAGCAGGATTCACTTGAGCTACACAAGCCTCCTCACACATTTATATGGTAAACAGTAACAGGCAAAGTCCTTTAATGGCAGCAGGATTCACTTGAGCTACACAAGCCTCCTCACACATTTATATGGTAAAAGAAAGTACTATACCAGGCAGGCTGCTTTCTATCCCGATCGTAATTACTGCACAATACCGGGAGAACACACAGCAGATTCAGTTCCTGACAGACCGAGCGCATTCAGCAATTTCTCCAGTCTTCTACAGGGTGAGCCTGGTTTCTGCTCTTCAGATATCCTTTGATTCTCTTCACAGGACGGATTCAGTCCTAACAAGCAGTTACACAAGCTGCAGACCGAACTGGGGCCTTACACGCGTTTCCGACTAAAACTGCACAACAAAAGCACAGGGCTCCTTCCTCTTCACTGCCAGAGCTCAACTGAAACTCCAGCAGACAAACCGGCACTTCCTTTGAGTTCCTCCCAGTTCTTGGCTGGATTTGCTGTCACTCACAATAGACTGCCCCTGTTGGTCCAAAAAGGCGCCGAAGTCCAAACTACATCTTGCAGAGTCACTGCCCATACAATCCTCTTGTGGCTGGCTCAGATTATGAGTCCAATTTCTGATTCGTCCAAGGCACCATTTTAGAGCTACCTTAACCCACACTGATTGGTCCAGTTCAGCAGTTCAAAACTAGAATGGGGAACTAGGCAAACACAGTTCTGACTGCAAAGAAAGCAGATTAGACAAACTGTATTTTCATTATTACTCTAAATGATTTCTGGCAAACAGTTACATCTTTCAGATAGGTTCCCTTTGCACTCCTAGTGACTGCAAAAATGGAGTGAATTGGCAGCAGCTCGAGTGGTACTCATGCAGAGAAACACACAGTCCCCCATACAAACTAATTATGTCTGCAAGCAGACAGCTCTAAAGAGACAGTACCAGAGGCTCTAAAACACTCACAGATAAATGGCTTAAACGCCAAACACTCATTCAGGCTTGGAGCATTCAAGCAAGCTCCTGGAAGTCTTTTTGGGAACCCCCATTTGCAGGGGAGTTACAGTTACTTTACTAGATTTCTATATTTTTGGTTTTGCTTTATTAAGAATCATATGAAAACCCAGACACCTAAGGAAGCAAAATGATGGCAGGTTACTTGGTGTATAAAGTCAATAAGACACTTAATTGTTTCATCAAGTCATGCATAAATTAGGGTTTGCAAATGCAATCTTGTGTCTGTACAACTTGCTCCTTTATTTATTGTTTATTTATTTTATTTATTGGAATATTCAGAGTAACACTCTTGAGCAGAGCTCATTTACAAAGGTTCCATGTCAGACATACAGGTTGGGGTACAGTTACAATTCAAAGTAATACGTGTGGGAAGGACCATGCAAGGTCCTAAAGAATATTTGCAGTTTAGGAGTACAAGACATAAACTTAGTGAAGAAGTACCTATAAATAAGTATGATGCAAGGTGCAGCAGCAGGCATTGCATTGTCCATGGTTAGAGCTTAGGGCAGTTGCAATAATGCAACTTTGTCTACAATATTTAAGCATGCCAAGTAGCACAGCAAGGGCTGACTATTGATTGCACAGGCATACCTATTGTTGAGCTCGGTATTTTTTTTAGGGACAATTTAAATTGGCTCAGTTTTGGTATCTCCATCATTGTGGTGGGGATTTCATTTAGCCAGGTTGGCACTCTGTGAGGGAAGGCCCTCATGGCTTGGCTGGTCCTACAACATGGGACATACAGTTTATGCATTTCTCATTACACCCCTAGCAGTGTGGTAAACAGAGTATGTAGCAAGGATTGGAGATGGGGATGAGCCTTAATACAGCTTTTTTCCCCAATTAGGCAGGTTTGGAATGTTATCCTGAAGTCTAGTGGGAGCCATTTTGTATCCAGGTAGCGGTTGCATGAGTGTGTGACCCTGTCCACATCAAGGATGAGGTGACAGGCCTTATTTAGTATGGTCCTAATTCTTTTGAGGTTGTGTCAGTTGCAGCTCCATAAATTACCAGCCCATAATCCAAGGCGGAGAGCCCGAGGAGGCTACAGTAAGTTTCCTAGTCTCAGGTGTCATAAAAGTACTTGTGTCTAGAGAACCCCAGTTTTTATTTACTGTATTAATTACATGGTCTGTATGTCAGGTATGGGTTTGTGCGCTGTCAAGGTGTATATCAAGATATTTAAAGGAATTTACCTGTTCTAATACCTCACTATCTTGGTTGTAGATGGACAGGGGTAGGAGTTTATTCTTTTGCTGTTGTCTGGCAAATAACATAGTGTTAGGGGTTTTCTATTTGTGGTTTAATAGCAGCTTATTCTGCAAGTACCAGTGTTCAAGGGAGTTGTGATTGTGCCGCAGGGTTTGGCTGGTAGCTTGCTGTTTAGTGCTGCTGGTGTAGATAAGCGCATCATCTGCATAGAGCAGGATGCAAGCTCCTTCTCAGGCTTTAGGCAGGTCATTAATGAACAGGCTAAACAGTGGTGTACCCAGTACTGAACCCTGGGGAACCCCTACTGTCACTGCCTTAGAGTTAGATTGGACACCACTGACTTTCACATTTTGGGTGCAGTCTATTAGGCAGTTCTCAAACCACCACAGTTTCCCTAGATAGACCAATCCCACATGTTTTCCATAAGCAGTGTGTGATTCACTAGGTTGAATATTTTGGTTAGGTCAATGAAAGTTGACCCAACCACTTTGCCTCTGTCTAGTGACTCATAGTGAGTTGGTGAGTTCAAGGAGGGCAGAGATGATGTTGTGTTGCCATCTAAATCTGTGATGCTGTTCCTTATAGAAAGGCAACACAGAATAATTATACTTCCTACTGTAGTAAACCAGAATTTCTGCCACTGAGATTTTTGATGAGGCTTATGGACATGGCCTACCTAGATGTTAGCAAGGCATTTGATACAGTCCCACACAAAGATTAATACACAAGTTAGCCAGCCTTGGAGTGGGTCCCAATGTGGTAGCCTCGATAAAAATTGGCTAGACAACAGGGCATAAAGTGTAGTAGTAAATGGAGTACACAGTGAAGAAAGGAGGGTTACTAGCGTGGGACCGTCTTTTTAATGTCTTTATAAGTGACATTGCAGAGGAACTGGAAGGAAAAGTATGTTTCTTTGCAGACGACACAAAGATCTGCAACAGGGTTGATACACAAGATGGACTGGAAAGGATGAGAAGGGACTAGGCAAGGTTGGAGGAATGGTCAAATGTATGGCAACTCAGATTCAATGCAAAGAAGTGCAAGGTAATGCACATGGGAAACAAAAACCCAGGGGAAGAGTACACAATGGGGGGTGAGATACTGACAACAGTAAAAATGGAAAGGGACCCAGGGGTAATTATATCAGATGACCTAAAGGTGGGTAAGCAATGTGAGAAGGCAGTAAGGAAGGCTGGGAGGATACTGGGATGCATAGGAAGACGCATCAATAGTAGAAAACAGGAAGTTGTTATCCCTCTGTACAGACAGTTGGTGAGACCCCATCTGGAGTACTGTGTGCAGTTCTGGAGACCCCATCTCCACAAAGACATAGACAGAGTGGAGGCTGTCCAGAGGAGGGCAACCAAAATGGTGCAGGGTCTGCAGCAGAAGACATACGAAGAAAGACTAAAGGAGCTTAATATGTATACCCTTGAGGAAAGAAGGGAGAGAGGGGACATGATAGAAACTTTCAAGTACCTCAAGGGAATCAACAAAGTCCAAGAGGGTAGCATCTTTCAGAAAAAGAGATGTGCAAGAACAAGGGGGCACAATTTGGAGATAGAGGGTGCAGCTCAGAGGTAATGTGAGGAAGTATTTTTTCACAGAGAGGGTTGTGGATGCATGGAACAGCCTCCTGAGGAGGTCGGAGTCAAGAACAGTGGGGAATCTAAGAATGCATGGGACAGACATAAGGCAGTCCTAGTGGGGGTAGGAGGAAGTAAGCTGTTGGTTAACTAGGATCAGTAGCTTATCTGTTAGGTAGGAAAATGGCAGACTGGGTGGGCCAAGCGGTCCTTATCTGCCGCCAAATTCTATGTTTCTTATTTCTAACTAGTAGTTGCCGGTTCAGCTCAACTTGCTAGCTCTCTCCCTCTTATATATATTTTGACCGCAAGCTCCAGCATCCACAGAATACCAATTACTGTCACTAATCTGTGGAGAAAGCTTGCCATCAGACACGTATTTAAAGGCATTGTTCAATACACCTTTGTATATGTGAAACCATCTGTATTATGGTTGAGGAGAATGGACAGTAATAGACATCAGCACAAGTATTACTGAACTGTAAGAACAAAAGAGCAAAAACTGTAACAGGATCCAAGAATGCATGGGATACGCATAAGGGAACCTTAGTGGTAAGGAAAGGGGGGAAGCTGGAGATCAAGTAGAGTTGGTGGTATTTACAGTAGGTAGGGAAAAGGGGCAGATGAGGTGGGCCAAGCAGTCCTTATCTGCTGTCAGATTCTATGTTTCTATGGATGGAATGAGATTTTCAGAATTAAAAGAATTGACGGTGTCAGGAAATAGTCAATCCTTCCGCAGTCACCAGGGCACCGATTCCGATTGTCATTACCAAACCTTAAAATTCAGAAGCAAATTAATTGAGAGCTCGAAGAATGTATTATAATGATCATGCACTTACAGAATGTTGCACCATATACACTGTAGAACTCATTGTTCTGATGGCAATTTGACGTTGACTGCCAGCATTAATTGTATTGGCCATATACTGATATTTTGATATTCATTTCTTGGTGTGTGTTTTTTTGTAGGAGAATTCTGGTGTGGATGTAAATGCAGTTGGTTTCACCAGTACGGAGCACTGAAGTATGTGGAGTTGCAGCAGATAATTGCACATATTTACTCATGACATATTCTGCAGCTGGCAGAAAGCTTGTTGTTTATTGTCAATAAGATAATTCTGAAAGCAGGAGCTCCAAATTGATTATGAAAGCTGAAACGTTTACTGTATCAGTGTTGAATACGGTATATGTCCACAACTCAAGCGTTAAGACCAATCAATCTAATGGCTGTGCTCTTAGTACATGAGTAGTGTTAGAAAATATATCTTATATCATGTAAGAACAATCGTTGTCTGTCAAACTAAAATACTGATTCAGAAATTATTCCATGCACTAAGAAGCAGATATGTACTTCTCTGAATGGCTTAATTTGCCTGATAACCTTGATATATATCCGCTGGGTTTCTCAATAAATTTACTTGCATCGTGCACAAAATACCCATGATATTTTTTTCAACTTAGTTGTCCCATTCCATAGGAAATATACATAACTGGAGATATTTTCCACAACACGACATATTCCAGGTCAGGAAACTAATTAATTTGTTATACACATCTAACAACACTATATGAGTGTATGTATGCCATTTATGAAAAGGTGCCTCGGTATGAAGGTTGGCTGTTCTGCCATGCCTTTTTTAATCCATATTTTATAGATCAATGTACATTCACTCTATGTATTACAAGAAACAACTCTGTAAAGGATATCATGCATTCTATATTTTATTATATACTTAGTCAACAAATCAACTGAGGGGGACTATGGAATTGATGAATCTATTAATTACTACATTTGTCAAAACAAGTGGAAGTGAAGACAAAAGAAAAGGTTTTGATCGCCCGAAATTAAACAATAAGACATTTTGCAAGATAAAATACAATACAGACTTATTCTTTTTTTTTTTTATCACTACTCTGTTTATTGCACCTTGACCGGTATGCCCCCTTCAGCCTGAATGACCCCCCCCCAGCTCAGACACCTGGAATTACTAGGGCTTACCTTATGCCCAGCCTGGGAGTGGTGCCTGTGAGGGGTTCGGCGTCATCCTGCCACCAGATGTTTTCTCCTCCGATTTTCTAACCGGGGCCCCAGGAGTAGTCGCATGCGCGTGGAGGCATGCATGCATACTACAGCCCCAGTAGCGACCCCTTCCGCCCGCCCATCAGCCTAGCGCCTATGCACCTTCTGGCCTGTGCTATCTCCTGGCCTCCACCACAAGGCAGACAATAGCCAAGGGATGCAACCTTCCCTCCCCAGAGAGGAGAGCTACCTTTCCAGCAGCTCCATCCAGCTCCGCTCGCCCCCCCACCAACTTCCGATGGCCCGTGCTCGGTCACCAACCTGGGTCATCGGCATGGCGCGACGTAGGGCGTCCAGCGCCTTATCCCTCAGTGCCACCGGGCTGGCAGACTTACTCTTTTAAAGTTTTTAAGAAACGTTCCCAGATGTCACAATATTTGTTAGTCCTATTAATGCTAATATATGCTACTGTTTCATAGCTGGCACTTATAGTAAGATCTTGTAGCCATTCTCTTGTGGTGGAAGCAAACCATGTTTTTGGCTGTGATCAAGGCTGCATGCAGCCAAAGTTTTAGAACATTGTGGAATATTCAAAAGATACCCAAAACTACCATTTTAGAAGTGAACACAAAGCTGGTTTTAGTTACTTTTTCACATATTCCTTCACCCGTTCCAGAATGAGATTAGAGAGGAACAAGACCACAGAATATGTGTAAGTGTACCTTCATTAGCAATACATCTCCACACAAATCAGTTACAGACAGGCCTAGGTCTACAAGTTTACAGGGGTATAATACCATCTACGAACCACCTTATACTGTGTCAATCTTCCTTTGGCCTCTCTGCATGCTATAAATGTCATAGGCCAAATCTGGGTCCATTCTTTTTGTGTGATTGAGAGGTGTAGTTCCTCCTGCCATTTAGTGTCAGGTTTGGAATTAATAATCTATTTATATAAGTGCTTATGGCCATGATTAGTTTTCTATCAGGCTTTTGATAAGTCTATTTTTAGGCACCAACAAAAGTAGCTTATAAGCACCTATTGTAGTCATGCGAACTCTTTTCTGCATTTCACTCAAGTTTGCATGAAAGATTTACCTGGCATCATTTTGTGTGAGTGATGTGCTGTGTGTCAGGGCAGACAGAAGGCAAACTGATCTGTCAGGCGGCAGGGCAGGCTCGCTTGCTTCAGCTGCTGAGCTGTACTCCTGTGCTGTGGGTTGCAAAGATATTCATGCCATCCAACTTGCAAGTGGAAGCGAAGCGAGTAGGGGAGGCAGGGGATGGTCGGCCAACAATTTCATTAACTTGGCAAACTTTGTGCCTCACAGAGGCGCTTGTTTCCAGGTGTCAGCATTCTGCTTTAAAGTGACTCCTTCTTTGTTTAAAAATGTGATCCAGGCTCCTCGTGTTTTTATAGTGACTCTGTAATATACAAGTAAAATATGCATACTCTTGATTGGTCTTGCAAAATTCTTATGTTTAAATATAAGCCATATGCCGGCTTTGTTCCTACCTTGCAGGGTATGTGGTGTCTGTGTAATGGGAATCCGTTACCGCAGCTAAGGGCAGTCCCAAAGTCTTAAGCCTCTTATATCTGTGGTTAGACCCCTCTAGGATCCCAGGCATGTCGGCTGACATCACGCAGACTCAATTCCACTGACCCTGCCATCGGTAAGCGCCTGTTGTGGTCATGCATACTCTTTCTGCATTTCAGTCATGTTTAAGGAGACCTTTTGTGTGAATGATTTACTCTGCATCATTCTGCATGAGTGATGTGCCATGCGTCAGGGTAGACAGATGGCGGACTGATCTGCCCTGCAGCAGGGGCAGGTTCTCTTGCTTCACCTGCTGAGCTATACTCCTGGACTGTGGTTTGGAAAAAATATATTTTTGCCTCCGTACTTGCAAGTGGATGGTTTGCCAATGAGTCTCCCAGGTGCCAGCGATTATATCTTGGGGGAAGGGGCAAGGTATGCAGAGATTTTTTACACCATATTGTCTCCCCTCACCTGACACTTGATAGCATGTGGTTAGAGTCTGAGATGCATTTCAATTCCCCCCTCACCTATCATCCAAGCAGTGATGTTTGTGCTTTATAATACGGATTGCCCTACCAAGGTGTATCGGCAGCTTACCGTCTGTCTCAGCGAACTTGTAGAGGAGATGTTTTACACATTGGATCCTTTACTTGACACTTCCTAGCCTGAGGTTAGCATCTGAGACATGTGGCAGTTCTCCCCCCAGTAGTCCTGCCAGTGATGTTTGTGGTTTATAATAGGTATTTCCCCATCAAGGTACATTTTCAGCTTGCCACCTGTCTCAGCGTGCCTGCCACTGCAATGTCTGTTGACCTGGTAAGCTCACTGATCATCTGCCATCTGTTGTCTGACACTCTTCAGAACACTAGATTGGCTGCGCCCGCTTCTAAGTGCCACTGTAATTGTGGCCCACTAATGACCTGCTAAGCTCAGCATTTATTCTTTCCCTCAAGGAGCAGCATGCAGTAATTGTTCATCCCCCTCACTGTTCTCTTCTCTTATCAGCAGCAGTTAAATTGTGACTGAGTGTACAGTGGCTGGCAGGTAAGGTGTGAGGGAAGGACAGGCAGGTGGATCACTGACAGCCATACTGTATAGAGCTAAAAGAAAAAAAAACAACCTGGTAAGCTCAGCAATTGTTCTTTCTGTCAAGGAGCAACATACGGTAATTGTTAACTCCCCCACTGTTCCCTCCTCTTATTTGCAGCAGTTAAATTATGACCGTGACTGAACAGTAACTGGCGTGCAAGGAGTAGGTGAAAGACAAACAGGCAGATCAGTGACAGCCATACTGGTTTTTACTTTATTTCCCCAGTCATGGCTCAGGTACCTCTCTCCGGCATCCTGCCCATATTCTGCCCGCCTAAGGCCCCCTCAGACTGTGCCTCCTTTCTCTCACCCCTCCTCACAGCCAGCACCCTTGGTTTAACCCATCCAGGAGGCCGCCTCTCCTCTTGGGTGCTCTTCTAAGTCAATCTCTGGCTGCAGGTGAGGGCCCAGATGGAGGAACTGGAAGGCCAGTCGAGGTGAACCCGGCAGAGGGTATGGGGGACAGGTGCCATCGCCTGTTCCATGGAGCTGGTGTTTTCCCTGTTCTGGTGGTGGCCTCCCCCTCTTGTGTGGGTACATCTGACACAACAGCGCATAACAACCCTGCCTGCATCAGCCACACTATACAGTGTGCAACCCATGCACTGCAGTGCTCCTGATCTCCACTGGGAGCCGCTGGTGCACTGGGCTATCCCTTGCCCTCCCCCTAAGGAGGAGAGCCACCCCGTGGAAGCTAAATCCTCTACCCACCCCTGCCGACTCCTGGCACCCGAGCTTGCTCCCGAACTCGGGTCGTCAGTGTGGTGCAAGGTGTGTCATCCAGCACCTCAACCCTCAGCGCAACTGGGCCAGGTGACAGCCATAATGTTAACTTAGCTGTGATCAAAATATAGCACACCGTGTGTAGCAGTGAAAAACAAGATCAGTGCAGCATAGCCAGGTAAAAAAAAAAATAGGATACAATAAACACCCATTATAGCAGACAGATTGGGGTTACACAAACATGTCCATTATAAGTAGGTCCCACTGTATATCAACAGATTACTACCAGTCTCAGCAAACTTGTAGAGGAGATTTTTTTACACTGCATTGGCTCCCCTTACCTGATACATGACAGCCTGTGGTTAGAGTCTGAAATGCAAGGTAATTCCCTTCTCCCTCCTTCGTCCCACCAGTGATGTTCGTGCTTTATAATAGGGATTGCACCTTTAAGGTATATTGACAGCTTACCACCTGTCTCAGTGAACTTATAAAGCAGATTTTTACACCACATTGAACCCCCTTACCTGACACCTGGTAGCCTGAGGTTAGAGTCTGAGATATGCGGAAGTTCCCCCAGTCATCTCACCAGCGGTGTTTGTGCTTTATAATAAGCATTGCCCCATCAAAGTACCTAGGTAGCTTACTGTTGGCTCAGTGAACTTAGGGACATAGGGGATAAGTATGTGACACTGGGTATAAGCAACCAAGCCCAAAATAGAGTGAAATACATGTAAAAGCCCTGTATTAGGTCAGTATTTGGCTGTTTTAGTCACCAGGTCACCATTTAATAACATCAGGATACTCTATCTGTACTATAAAAAGCTGCTAAAACCATGTAAGCAGTAGACGAGAGCACAAAATCATATGATAAATATGTTGTTTTCACTGATGCCAATTCTACTATTGAAATAAAAGTTATCTGTACATTAACTTGTCACCAGGATTCATTTCAATAGTAGACTCATCATTCATAGAGTGCTGCCGGTGCTAATTACAATCAGTGTTGCGTGCCCCCCAGCCGCAAGTACAGCACTAATGCATGCAGTATTCACATCCCGTTGGAAACTGACTAAACCTGTCAGTTTCACATCAGATCCTGCAAAAATCAAGAAACATTGTGAAGCACAGTAAATTCTTGGCAAACAGAAACAACTCACTCCCTCCAGCCGCTGAGATGCAAGACCAGACTCCCTGTGGACTAAGTTGACTCCCAGGTAGCTCTCAAGAAAATGCTGCTGCTCTGAGCATTCCAAAGAGCTAGTCCTCATACTAACTCTCTGTTTCTGTGCTGATCAGCACACTAACTCCAGCATATGCAGTCATGCCCCAACCATTAGCTAGTAATGATTGTGCTGCTTCGTGCACAGTACAGTAATGTACATAAACATTTTTCTGCCACTAATCAAAACATAAGTAGAATCTGCAGTTGATTCCCGTCACTGAACTGAGGATCAGTAGCTCCGAGAACCGACCCCACCCCAAGTTACAAATATGCTACTCATAAGTGTAAAAATTGTAGTTTAAATGACAAATCAGCCAGTATCAGAATAACACTCCACACAGTTTTCACAAGCACACTAATAGAAAATTAAATCCCTCACATCAATGTGGTCTCTGGTGATATCCCTACTTTACAGATCCAGTCCATATCTGTAATAGTCCTGACTGGAGTAGTACTCTTCAAGCATGCAGTCTGTAAAACGTGTTCCTAGTGTCGTCAAGACACAGGTCAAGAAGCATAGGGAAAACCAGGAGCAGTTGTAGAATTCACCAAAAATATTTATTTACAGTAGCAGTAACATAAAAAAATAAACTTGTTCATAATAACTATGTACAGAGGAGAAATTAAATAGTTTTTCTTTGTCTGTGTCCCTTTTTCTTTTCATCTCTTTTGCAGTTGCAGCTTCGCTCTTATAAGTCATTTCAACCCCCACTCTTAAT
This sequence comes from Neoceratodus forsteri, assembly GCA_016271365.2. Lineage (NCBI taxonomy): Eukaryota > Metazoa > Chordata > Ceratodontiformes > Ceratodontidae > Neoceratodus > Neoceratodus forsteri. Next base: position 1,474,840,881 of record CM057453.1, on the reverse strand, counting down.
TTCAAGCATCCTGTTTCTTGCAAAGTGTTCTGTTCTCGTAAGTATCAGGCAGGCAAGAAAATAGTGTGCTTCTTGAGTTGAGGCCCCCACTTTGCACAGCTTTTGCAAAAGGCTTAAAAAATTTAACTCTGGTAACCTCTAGCTTCCAACATCATTTTGCAATCATCTCAAATTCTAATTATTTACATTTCAACAGTAATGCTATATATTTTCCGAACACAAGGGATCCCAATATCAGTTACATTTCCACACAGTGATTTGCACATATTTTTATATCAGCAGATCTAGATATGCAAGGGAGAGAAAAAGACGGCAAGAGAAAACTGAGAGACAGTGAGAGGTAAAGAACTGCGAGCCTGTCGGGTTGATCAAGTCTGAAGTCTCACAAGAAAATATGGTTGCGCAACCAGACAGAGAAGAGACAGAAAAGGAAAGATCTTTGCATTTAAACACTTTCTCCATAACAAATGGGACAGGGTCCTATTCTACCCTGTCACATACACCCCCCCCAAGAGGGAACCTGTTTTATCAAACAGGTTTCCAAAACTTTTTATTAATTCTCTACTAACATTTGCTGCTTTCACTAATTAAGCACATGTGCATTGTCCGTTTTTATATAACAGTACAGCAAACAGTAAAGTTCAAACCCATACATTTGTTTTCAACCTTCAGAACCCTAAATTCCTGATCCATATCTTGACAGAAAATCAGCATTGCTATTCTCTTTACCAGATTTGTGTATCACAGTGAATTTAAATGGCTGTAGTGCCAGGTACCACCATGGAATTCTGGAATTTTTATCTTTCATCTGGTTAAGCCAACAGAGATGACTGTGGTCTGTTACAAGAACAAAGTCAGTTCCTAGCAAATAAAACTTAAGGGACTCCATGGCCCACTTTGCTGCTAAACATTCCTTTTCTACAGTGGAGTACCCTTTCTGTCTGTCATGCAACTTCCTACTTATGTATAGAATAGGATGTTCTGTCCCATCTATATTTTGACTCAGTATTGCACCAAGGCCTACCTTAGATGCATCTGTTTGTAGCAGAAATGGTTTCTCAAAGTCTGGGCTTCTTAAAACAGGGGCTGAACATGATGCAGCCTTAATGGCTTGAAATGCTTCACCACACTCTGGGGTCCATTTCACATTATTTGGGTACTGTTTCTTTGTGAGTTCAGTGAGGGGAGTAGCTAACTCTGCAAAGTTGGGAACAAATCTCCAATAATAACCAGCCAGCCCTAAAAATGACCTGACATGTTTCTTTGTTTTAGGGACAGGGCTGTTAGCAACAGTTTCTATTTTAGAAACCTCAGGCTTAACTTCTCCATTTCCCAACACATAGCCCAAATATCTGGTTTCCTGCATGCCCAGTGCACATTTGGTAGGATTACTAGTCAGACCTGCATTTTTTGATAGCTTGATAACTGCTCGTAGGGTGTTTCAGGTGGCTTTTTCCAGTCTGACTGTACACCACAATATTATCTAGGCACGCAGCACAATAACCAGTGTGAGGGGATAAAATGACATCCATGTACCATTGGAATGTAGCTGGCGCACCATGTAAACCAAATGGCATGATGGTGAACTGATAGAATCCTATAGGGGTGGCAAATGCAGTTGTGTCTCTGGATTCTTTAGCTAAAGGTATTTGCCAGTAAACCTTGGTGACAGCGAGGGTACTGATATACTTTGCACTCTCCAGTCTTTCCACCAAATCATCTATTCTGGGCATAGGATAACTGTCAACTTCTGACACTTGATTAAGTTTCCTAAAATCAAGGCAGATTCTAACACCCCCTTCTTTTTTGTCTACAGTTACCATGGGAGATGATCAAGCACTCCTCGACTCCTCTATGATACCCAATTCTTTCATGTTTTGTATTTCCTTAACCACATCAGCTCTTAACTGCTCTGGTAATCTATATGTCTTTTACCTAATAGGATGAGCATTCCTTGTCACTATTATGTGCTCAACCCCTTTTGCTCAGCCTGGTACCATGGTAAAAGTACTGTTAAATGTCTTCAGCACATTACGAATGTCTGCAGTGTGTTCTGAGGTTAAGGAAACATTCACCTTTACAGCATCAGCATTTACAGTTTGTTCTAGTTTATCATAAGCTACATCAATATCTTCCTTATCAGTTTCTGGTAAAACTAGCAAGGCAGCTTTTGGCATTTTTTCAACCCATTTCTTGAGGAGGTTATCATGGTATATCTTAGAAGTATTTTTCTTGTCAGGAGTCTCAATCTCATAGTTAACAGTGCCAGTACTTCTAAAAACTTTATAAGGTCCTTGCCACTTCATTAATAAGCATTTGTCAGTGCCGAATGTTGCTTGCTTCTATGTGCTGTTTAAGTATTTGGAAGTCATTGGAGTGCAAATATTGAAAATTGCGAACTTACGAGCGTGCGTAGGAACTGCGCAATGCACGCTCGCAAAACAGTCATTTTTAGGATTTTTTTCACCAAATTTTCAACATAGCCATTTTAAGACCTCTGCTCATGAACAGTGTCACTGTGATTTTCTTAATGTGTCCTATACATTGAGTCGCAACAACCGACTGCACCATTGTGCCATGGGCGGAAACATCGCTTTAGGCAAGATGTAAAATGACAGTTGCACTGCACATAAGGAGGTGTGGTAAAATGGCAATGTTGAAAATCTGGAGTGAAAATATTGGAAATTCGCAAACTTACAAGCGCGCGCACACTCGTAAAACAGTCACAAGTTACAGCTACATCTTCCTTATCGGTTTCTGGTAAAACTAGCAAGGCAGTTTTTGGTGTTTTTTCAACCCATTTCTTGAGGAGGTTAGCATGGTATATCTTAATAGGATTTTTCCTCTCAAAGGTCTGACTCTCAGTTAACAGTGCCAGTGTGTCTCATTAATCTTATGTGGCCCTTGCCACTTCATTAACAGTTTATTTTCTATTGTGGGCAACAGTAGCAAACCTTTCACCTGGCTCAAAACTTTTTCTTTTATCCCATGGTCATAATACACATTCTGCTGATTTTGGGCCTCTTCCTAATTACTATGGGCATTTCAACATATTTTGCCAGCTTTTCTTTGGGCACATATATAAGAAGTTACAGATTGTTTCTGAATGGGGTTATCTTCCCTTCCCATGTTTCTTTTATCACATCCAGTGGCCCTCTTGGCTGCCTACCATACAGCATTTCAAACGGTGAAAACCCTGTTGATGCCTATGGCACTTCTCTGTGAGCAAAAAGTAGGTAAGGCAAGTATTGGTCCCAGTCTTTCCCTTCCCCTTTTACAAACCTTTCTAACATGTGTTTTAGGGTTTGGTTAAAACGTTCAACAAGACCATCTGTCTGAGGGTAATAGGCGGAGGTTCTTATGGCAGTGATACTAGCAGTCTGTACAGCTCTTTAAGCAGTGCAGCACCAAAATTACTACCCTGATCAGTAATCATTTCTTTAGGTATGCTCATTCTGCTGAAAATTTTGGCAAGCTCTCTGCCACCTTTGGGGCTGTAACAGTACGCATTGGAACTGCTTCTGTATCGAGTAGCATAGTCGCCACTACCAGAATAAATCTATTACCCTTTTACTTTTGTCTAAAGGACCAACCACATCCATTGCAGTTCTCTCAAAAGGCACATCTATCAAGGGTAGGGGCACCAGGGGCACCTTGTCTTTTTTCTAGTGACTGGGGCTACTTCCTGACACTCCGCACAGGAATTACAATAGGTAGCAACACCTTCATGGATTCCAGGCCAGTAAAATCTGTACAGCAATCTGGCAAGGGTGCGATCCCTCCCTGAGTGACCTGCCATAGGACTAGCATATGCTATGTGTAGCAATTCTGTTCTATACTTCTGTGGTATAACCAATTGTTCAGTCTGTTCCTGTGTCTGAGGTTTAACCCAGACTCTGTACAGTAACCCATTACATTTTTTAAACATTGGTCCATCCTGTTTTGGTTTCACTCCCAGCTACTTGAAATAACCCTGGAGAGAAACATTGTTAGCTTGTGTAACTCCCTGCAAATGGGGGTTCCCCAAAGTCTTCCAGGAGCTTGCCTAAGTGCTCCAAGTCTGGGTGGTGTTCAGTGTTAAAGCCGTTTAGTGAAAGCTGCAGTGAGTGCTGTTTGAGCCTCCACGTACTGTCTCTTTAAAAACTGCCTGCTCACAGGCATAAATAGTTTAAATAGGGGGACCATGTGTATTTATGCCCAAGTCCCGCCTGGGCTGCTGGCTATAAGCTCTGTTTCTGCCGTTGCTAAGTGGACAGAGTGAGCACTTCTGACAGATGTAACTAATTACTGGTGACCTGTTTGTATAATAATAACAAGCATTTGTCAATGCCAAATGTTGCTTGCTTCTATGTGCTGTTTAGGTATTTGGAAGTCATTGAGTGCAAATATTGAAAATTTGTGAACTTACAGCTGTATGAGAACTGCGCAATGCACACTCGTAAAACAGTCATTGTTAGGAAATTTTTCATGAAATATCAACATAGCCATTTTAAGACCTCTGCTCGTGAACAGTGTCAGTGTGATTTTGTTAATATCTCCCATACATTGAGTTTGCACACCGACTGCGCCATTGTGCGCTAAGATGGGCGAAACACGCTTTGGGGCAGGATGAAAAATTACAGCTGTACTGCTCATAAGGATGTGTGGTAAAATGGCAATGTTGAAAATCTGGAGTGTAAATATTGAAAATTCGCAAACCTTCGAAAGGCATGGAACTGTGCAACGACACGTCAGAAACAGTCATTTTAGGAATTTTTCACTAATTTTCAACATTGCCATTTTAAGATCTCTGCTCATGAATGATGACACTGTGATTTTCTTAATGTGTCCCATACACTGAGTTCAAGACACCAACTGGGCCATTGTGCGCTACATGGGCGGAAACATGTTTTGGGCAGGATGTAAAAATGACAGCTGTACTGCTCATGAGGAGGTGTGGTAAAATGGCAATGTTGAAAATCTGGAGTGAAAATATTGAAAATTTGTGAACTTACGAGCCTGCGTAGGAACTGTGCAATGCATCAGAAACAGTCATTTTATGAATTTTTTCACCAAATTTTCAACATAGCCATTTTAAGACCTCTGCTAATGAAAAGTGTCACTGTGATTTTCTTAATTTGTCCTGTACATTGATTTCGCACACCGACTGCGCCATTCTGCGCTACAGAGGTGGAAACACATTTTGAGTGAGATGTAAAAAATGACAGCTGTACTGCTCATAGGAAGGTGTGGTAAAATGGCAATGTTGAAAATCTGGAGTGAAAATATTGAAATTTCGCGAACTTACGAGCCTGCGTAGGAACTGCGCAGCGCACACTTGTAAAACTGTCATTGTTTAGAATTTTTGGACCAAATTTTCAAAATGGGGTTTTTGGGACCCCTTCTCATGAATTATGTCACTGTCATGGTGGTATTCAAGCCTCGAAGGGTGATTTCACAGTCACTGCGCAGTCACTGCGCGAAATCACCCTTTGGGCCCGAATAACGCCATGACAGTGACATCATTCATGAGAAGGGGTCCCAAAAACCCCATGTTGAAAATTTGGTGCAAAAATTCCCAAAAATGCCTGAGATATGCAATAAAGTTGAACCCCCCCATCTAGCCCATTATACAGCTTACCGGCATTTCCTCAGTTCGCGGTCGGCTTTGAAGAGTGCAGACGTGTTCCCGGTCCACCGAAGATCATCGCGCCGGAGTCCGGAGGTAAGTATGGGGTGAGGGGGGTGTTGGGAGGCTGGGTGCGCAGTGGGTGGGTGCGGGTTGTGAGGGGTTGAGACGCGCCGCTGGGACTGTTTTTGTTTTATAGGTTTAAAAAAAAAAGACATCGGACGCTTGCCATGCTGGGGTGGGCTCCCAGCGTGGCACAAGGATGGGGGATGTTCAGCCGATGGGGATTGGACACCCCCCGGGCCAGTGATTGATTGCCACGCTGGGGTGGGCCCCAGCGTGGCACCAATCCACGGGGAGCAGACGATGCAGCTCAGCCGGGCGGGATTGGGCACCCTGCTGGCTACACAGTACGTAAGCGGGGTGCAGACGCCAGAGTTGGGGGAGCCACGCCTATCGGTGTCACTAAAGCGTAGTCTCTTTCAACTGTATGTTACTACATTTTGGAGCGCATCAGACAGCTCCAAAATGCATTGGCTTACAGGGGCCGTGCCTGCCAGCTCACTGACTGAATTGGAGGAGGAGGTGACATACCTCCGAAATCTCCGATGATGGCACTATGTTTCTTCCACATGCATGCAAGCAACATAAAAATGTAGTTTGTCTAACCTGTCTTTCTTGCAGCACAAACTGTTTTTGTTTGGCTCCACCATTTTGGTCCTAAACTGTTGAATTGGACCAATCAATATGAGGGGATTCTAAAATGGAGCCTGCTTTGGGCCAATTGGGGACTGGGACTCTCGTCTGGAGCCTACTGAAATGGGGCTGTGTGGTGTCTGACTCTGGGTAATGTAATTTTGGATCCTTGGCGCCTTTTTGTACCTATAGAGGGAGCCCTGCTTTGATTGACAACTGGACTGACCAACCGAACCTTTTGGATCTAAGTGAAAGACCCTGAGCTGTCTGCTGGCAAGCCAGATTCGAGTTGGTAGTGAAGAGTAAAGGAGCTCTGCTCTGTTCAAGTGGCGTGGTAGTTCGCGCAGGAGGCACATGTGAGGCCCAAATTCCAGCCTGTTTGCTGTTGTGGAGGAAGAGAGAGAGAGTCAGAAAAAGGTGTTTTTGGACTGAATCCGAAGTTTGTGAAGAAAAAGCAAGCTGCTGCTGTTGGGACCAGGCTTAACCTGTAGAAGACCGAAGATTGTGCTGAAAACCGATTGGTCTGTCGGGACATTGTGGCCTGGTACAGTACAAGCTTTTACATATAAATGTGCTAGACGCTGAATGGGGATCGTGGTTTGTTTCCCACTGTGACTTGTGTATTAGTGCTGGAAGTTGCTGCCCAGAAGAAATCTCGGACTGAATCCGTGCAGTCCATAAACAGGCCCAGCCACAAGGATCTTGCCTCACTGCCTTGCTGCACAGAATCAAATCATCGATGAGGGACCTGCCAGAAGACTTGCCCTTTGCCCCTGCTTGAACAAGCACTGCGTCAGGACCACATCGGGTGAGCCCTGCTTCTGGCCATCCACAACTTCAATCCACCATCCCTCCTGTGTTCAGCCTGGGTACTGTGAGTAATAATCAGGGTAGCCCCCTGAAACTGTTATCATATTAAAGTGTGTCATCTAATTTAATTGTTTGGTTTAATCTTCACGAACTGAGCCACCTGGCTCCAGATTACCATTGTGTGTTAGTCTCATGTAATTTTCTCCTCACAGGCCCCAACCAGCTGCGCCAAGTCGGCCATCCCCGCAATGGACCTGGCTAGTCCCCCATCCTGGGTACCCAAAGGGTGTGACTGAATGGACCCTAATTACATAGCACAATTTTATTATTTGTGTTGTTTCAGCCAAATTAACCTGATTCCCCTTCCTTGTTACTGCCCTTTAGTAAATCAGATTTTGGTGTTTTGAAATCAGCCTGTCTGTTGGATTCAGTACTTGTTGAAGATATTGTGTTATTGCTGTGTGTACTGCATAACCTTGTTTTACAGGGGTCCTCAGAGACATGCTGCAGGAATCAGTCCTGAGGGTAAGTGGTAACTGTATGTGTAATAACGTTTGCATATCTGGGGTATTGGGAAGGTCTCTCCATGTGTGGAAAGGCCACTAGTGGAAATTAAGGGATCACAGTGTCCCAGAAGGCTGTGATCTGGTTAGACTAACTGCAACCAACCCTGATCTTTGGGTGGAGGCACCCGTCATAGGACCTAGGCCCCTCAATCTGTCACTAGCCACACAGACAGGGTAGTAGCCCTGGGATAGTGCCACCTAGGGGTTACATCTGAGGCACCACTGGGACTCAGCTCCCAAGTGGCCAAATTTATGAACTGCTATTAAAAATAAATGACTACCCCAACAGATATGCGTGCACAAGTTGGTAGGGTGGTGTACTGGACAGGAGATCGACCCCAAAATGCTATGCTATCCTGGATATCCCCTGGGTACCAATAAGGACACTGTAGAGAGAGTACTTTCCAAGGTTAGAATGTCTACAACACCTGTGGTGGTGGGTCGACAGGCTAATCTGCTTGCCCAAAGTTTTATGGCACTAGTAGAGTGCAGGGACCCATAAATAGTTCCAAAGTGCCATGGATTATTACCCCAAAAGCAGCCCTCACTGCCTGGAGAGTGGTAACTAAAGACAGTAAAGACCCTGGGAGGATGAGCCCCCTCCCCCACTATCTAAGACTTTGAGGAGAAATTTGCTAAATTGCTACTGGAGGAAGGAAAACTGTGCTGGGCTTAAAAAATATTCCTGCCACCTGGGGTGTTTCTCCTCTAACATCCCTCCCTCTCCAGCACCTGTTATTGCCCTCCTTCTGTGCTAGTGCCAATGCTGGCCCCTATGTTGGTACCTGCCATTAGTCATGACTCTTACCAAGGTTGAGAATCTTCGGACCCTCCCCACCCACCGGGGAGAGGATGACTGAAAGACCTGGATAGACTATGTTGCCCCTCTAGTATTGGAATGGCAGTGACGGAGGCAGAAAAGCAAAAAGAGTAAGAGCCTCGAGGTCCTTCCTGGCCACCATCCGTGCAAACAGGCCCATAACCCTGAAGTGACTACACAGCACTATCTTGAGGCATTGGAAAATGTGTATGAAAGCCCGGATTCAGATGAGGACATGTGGTGGAGGGTGAGAAATGCCCAGCAGTGCCCTGGGGAGTTGTTCTCTGTGTATGTACCTTGGCTTGAAAAATTGCTGCAAGACTGCCTCAGAAAGGGTAGTTTGCCAGCGACCAAATTAGACCGAACCAGGCTAGATCAGATTCTTAAATCTGCTCCATTCTCCGAATTGTTGTTGCTTCATTTGTGCCTGGCCAACGGACTGAAATCGCCACCCTCCTATGATGAGCTTATGAGAAAAATTCAGGGGATTGAGAAAAGGCGACCCCATGGGGAAAGTGCACCAGTAGCTGCTGTTACGACACGAGTGACCAAGGGTGATCCACCAAGTGAGGGTCAGGGGCAAAGATTGGCAGCTAGTGAGTGCTCTGAGAAGGAAAAGAACTTCCTGCCCTGGGCCCAGTTTTTAAAAGATGAACTACTAAAAAAGGTCCAAGAGTTAAAGGTAGGTGCCCCTACAAGGACTTCCCCTGTGGGACCAGATTTTAATTCTGCTCAGGCTGTGACTGCCATGGGGGTTGGGGTGCCCCCACAGGCATCCTATAACAAGGATAGCCCTCCAAGTGAGAACAAAAAATGTATTGCCACTGTAAAGGAACTGTTGAGACACATTACACCCCTCCCACCATTGCCAGCAAATAATGGACCCCCACCCATTTCTAATGCTTCAGTTCCTCAGGCAATGTTCTCTCTCTAAGGATGACCCAGGAGCCTATCATGTGTCACAACTGTGGAAAAGATGGCCATATGAAGAGGGAATGCCAGTCTCAAAAAGACAGAGAGAGTGGTGAGTCGGCTACAAGGAGAGCTTCGGAGAACAGATCAGTGGTTATGGGGTGCACAAAATGACCACAGTGGGGGCCTGAGGAATCCTAACTCAAATCCCTATGTGGCAAAATCATCTGTCCAGGCACCTGCTGCTGTCCCTCTAGAATAGTCTAAGGGGTGGTCCCTCCATGGAGACGACTGTGAATGTAAATGGAGTGTCTACTAGGGCTGTGCTGGACAGTGGCTCCCAAGTAACCATCATATTCCAAGACTGGTACCAAAAGCATTTGTCTAATGTGCCTTTACAGGCTTTAAAAGGACTGCACATCTGGGGGTTAAGTGAAAGAGCATACCCCTACTCTGGCTACATTAGAATTTGGTTGTCTTTCCCCACTTCTATAGCTGGAGTGGAGGAGCAAGTGGAAACCTTGGCATTGGTGTGTCTCCCTACTGGACTGTATGATGAAATTCCTCTTCTGACCGGGACAAACGCCCATATGTTTGGACGGTTGGCACAACTCTGCTATGAAAAACAGGGGCAGAGGACTGGTAGAGCTTTGAGGATTTCTGCCTTGATCAAGAAGGCTTATGAGTCACGAAAGAATACCAAAAAGATGGATCCGGATGAACCAGTTGGGGTCGTATGGAAGAAGGATCCCGAGTCCCTAATTCTGGCATCTAACACTCAGTGTACCTTACAAGGGGAGGTCTGCCTAAGGAAGAATGTTAAGAATAAAATACTCATGCTGGATGCAACAGGCGATGAAAAATTGTCAAAAGGGTTGCTGGTTAAGCCCAGTATCTTACTCGCTACGGCCCATGCCTATGCCCAACGGGTAATGGTCCAGGTTTATAATGTGTCAGACAGAAAAATTAGGGTAAATAGAGGTTGCACCCTGGCTAGCTTACACTGTGCAGACATGGCAGTGCTACCCAGTAACAAGTATTCAGGGAGAATGACAGAGTGATGCCCGACTTGTTTGATTTTGGTGACTTCCGCCAGCCGAATGGAAGATGAGAATCAGTAGGAAGCTTTCCAGAGGGACCAGGTGTTTTCCCAAAGGAATGGGATGTGGGATGTGTAAGCAGCTAAGCATCATATCCAGTTGCATGATGAGTGGCAATTTGAGAGAGGTCCCAACGCCTGGCAGCAGCTGATATAGATGATGTAAGACAGCACTTACTGGAGATGCTTGTGGCTGGTGTAATATAAGAATCCAGAAGCCCTTATGCTTCACCTATTGTAGTGGTAAAAAAATGGAACAGTAATGGATGTGTGTAAATTATCGGACCCTCAATAGGAGGACCATCCCTGACCAGTACATCATGCCCCGCATTCAAGATGTGCTAAACTGTCTGAACTGTAGCAAGTGGTTTTCGGTGTTAGATCTGCGCAGTGGGTACTACCAGATTCCCGTGGCTCCAGAAAACCGTGAAAAGACAGCCTTCATCTGTCCGCTTGGGTTTTATAAGTTTATGAAAATGTCCAAGGGATCTCAGGTGCCCCACCACCTTTCAACGGTTGACGTAGTGTGCAGTGGGGAACATGAATTTGTTGGAGTGCCTGGTATACCTCGACGATGTTATAGTGTTTAAAAATTCATTGGAAAAACATAAAAGCAGACTTTTCAAAGTATTGGACCGCCTGAAAGATTTTGGCCTCAAGCTATCCATCAACAAATGCCAATTCTTTCAAATATCAGTAAAATATGTGGGGCATATAGTATCCACCGAGGGGATAGAGACTAATCCTAGCAAAGTTGAGGCCTTGACCACCTGGCCCCAGCCCCAAAACCTAAAAGAATTACAAAGATTTCTAGGATTCTGTGGTTATTACTGGCGGTTCATTAAGGACTACTCATAGATACATAGATACATAGACAGTGTCGGCAGATAAGGGCCTATGGCCCCCCTCAGTCTGCCCATTTGAGCTTGTAAGTTCAGTTTATGTTTTCTTAGAAGTCTGTTGCCCCTTACCCCTGACCTCCAGAATTCCTTTTATGTCTATCCCATGCATTCTTAAATCCCATGATTGTTTCAGCCCTCACCACTTCTCTGGCAGGGTGTTCCACTTGTCCACCACCTGTTCTGTGAAGAAATTCTTCCTCACGCTTTCTCTGAATCACCCTCCCTCCAACTTCATCCCATACCCTCTAGTCCTTGGACATCTTTTTCATTTAAAAATAATGTATTCCTGCACCCTGTTCCTCCCTGTAAGATACTTGTATGTCTCTATCATATCCCCTCTCTCCCTCCTCTCCTCCAGGGAGTACATATTCAGTTCCTTCAACCTGTCCTCATAGGACTTGTGAGGCAATCCATGTACCATCTTTGTTGCCCTCCTCTGAACCTTCTCTACCCTATCTATGTCCTTACATAGGTAAGGTCTCCAGAACTGTACACTGTACTCCAGATGGGGCCTCACTAGTGTCTTGTATAGTGGAATTATGACCTCCCTTTTCCTGCTGGTGATGCCACTGCCTATGCATCCCAGCATCCTATTTGCTTTACCTGCTGCCTTGTCACACTGTTTCCCTACCTTGAGGTCATCAGAGATGATAACTCAAGATCCCTTTCCTGCTTGGTGCATGCTATATCCTCACCCCCAACTGATATATTGTGCCAGGGTTTTGTGCCCATAGCTTGGCAGAAGACTCAGGAGAAAGGACTGCTGTGTGACTGAACTTCTCTGCTGGGACTAAAGTAGAAGAACTTTTGTATTTAGACCTTTAATTTAGGGTAAAAAAACTAACATACAAAACAAAAACAAAAACAAAAAGTGTGTGTTTGGGTTAATTGAACTGAATGGGTAACTGAAAAGTCATCTAGGTGTAAATCTCAGGTGACTGAAAGGACTTAACTGTTGTGAGGTTTAAATTACTTGTAGAAAGATCTGGTAAGTAGGGGAGTGGCTTAGCTAGAAGGAAGCTACATTTAAAGACTGCCTTAGAAAGATTCTGCTATAGTTTGGCAGAAGACTCCAGAGAAAGGACTGCTGTGTGACTGGACTCTCTGCTGGGACTATATTGCCCTCCTTCCTCCCCTCCACCCAAAGCTAGTTCTATTTTTATAGGCACAGGATTTGACTGACAACAGGAACTTCCTGTTTAGGGGCAGGAAGTGAGTGATCACAGAACCACCAAGGACCCACCATCCTAGAAGGGCAAGAGTAGCTCCCGCCCCTCTAGTTGCTGGAGGTCTGCCTCTGAACAAGTAAGCAGTCTACTGAGAATATAGGATATTCTTGTCTCAGAACAGGACAATCAGGAGCTTAAAGGGCAAGGCAGAAAGTAAGGAGAGAGGGAAAACCAGAGGAAAGAGTAAGGATTGCAAACAGTTAAGGGACCAGAAATAAGACATGATTGAGTGGTGGCAGTGCAGTGGCTGTGGAGCAGCAGTCTTCCGGGAGATGTTCTGGAGGATGCGGTGTTGTCCCATCTGCAGGCACCTCTGGGCTAAGGGAGGAGGTTGCTCATCTCCAGGCTGAGTTGGCCAGGATTTGTGGGACCTCCTCTTCCATCCAGGGACCACCAGTGCCACTGCTTGCCTCAGAGGTTGCCAAGAAAGAGGAGCGTTGGACCACAGTGGGCTCAGGGAGGGTGAGAGTGGTGGAACAGAGGCACATCCCTCCAGTTGTACCTCTCCACAATTCCTATGCTATTCTGGCAAAGTGTGGTTCCTCTATGGAGGCACCCACAGTGGAGACCAAGGAGGATGCTGGGAACCTCCATAAAGGAGACCCACAGGAGGGTGGCAGGGGACCCTGCAGGGGAAGGAAACAACTCCTGGTGGGGGACTCCATTGTTAGGAAGGTAGAACTGGGCAAGGAAGGGGAGAGGGAGGTAGGTGCCTGCCTGGCGCCATGGCTTGAGGGACAGGAGCGAATCCTCAGGATTGCCGTGAGCAGCTGCACAGGGAGGGAGCTGGATGTCATTGTCCACTTAGGGACAAATGACCTGGCTAAGAAAGGATTAGAGAAGTGGGAAGAGTTTGTGGAATTGGGAGGGCCTTAGTCAATAGCACGACGTAACCTCTCAGAGGTGCTACCCGCTCATGGCATAGGAGAGGCTAGGTGTTCCATACCATGGGATTCAATCAGTGGTTGAATAACTGGTGTGGAGCTCTAGGATTTGGCTTCATTGGGGACTGGGGTCCACCTGAGTGATGCAAGCCTATACTGGCATGATGGGCTGCATCTGTCTGGGGGGGAACCAGGATCCTAGGTGATAGGTTTAAATGCTTCATTGGCAAGCTTTTAAACTAGCCAAGGGGAGAGGCACTGGAAAGGAGCAGGAAAATCCTAGCCCCCCCAAACAATCATGGTAGTAATTGTGGCAAACACCAACATGGAGGTGTCGATAGGGAGAAGGGCAGGGGTAAATGGAGAAAGTTACAAAGGCAAGAAGGACAGGGATGGGGCAAAAGGGGGTAAGGCCACCAGGAAATAGAGGGTAATGAGTACCAATGCCCGTAGTCTGGGCAACAAGCTCCTTGAGCTGGTGGCCTTAATGGAAGAGGGATGCCTGGATATCGTAGCAGTCACAGAAACATGGTACACAGAGAACCATGACTGGGATGTTAACATACCAGGGTACATAACCTACAGGAGAGACAGGCAGGGGAGAAGAGGGGGAGGAGTAGCTCTCTATGTAAAAGAAGGGATAAAAGCAACTGAACAAAAGAGTAAACAGGGAGGAGAGGAGGCACTGTGGGTCACCTTGAGACTGGAAAGGGCACCACAATCCACACAGGGTTAGTACAGACCCCATGTCAGGGGAAGGAATGGACAAGGATATGATGGAAGGCATTCTTAGAATGGCAGAGAAAGGGAGATACTGTTGATGGAGACCTAAATATGCCAGATGTTAACTGGAGCACATTTGCTGCAGCCACATCCAAGAGCAGGGCCATTCTGACGCCCACAGGTGGCAGGCATTAGACAGCTAGTTTCGAACCCACTGTGAGGGAGCAATCTTAGACCTCATACTCTCAAACGGGGCAGTGAGAGGATCTCAGATCTAGAAGTGGGTTGCCATCTGGGGACAAGTGACCATCAAATAGTGTGGTTCACGTTAAACTCAGCTACAGAGTCAAGCCATACAAAAGTGAGGGTACTGGACTTTATGAGGGCTGACTTTGGCAAGATGGGAGAGTGTCTCAGAAAAGCACTAGCGAACAGGCTAGAAGGAGGTGTGGAGCAACAATGGGGAATTATCAAACTGCCATCACAGAGGCAACAAGCCTTTGTGTGAAGCAAATAAACAAATCAAAACGAAAGAAAAGCCACTATGGTTCTCAAGAGAGGTGGCTGTGAAAGTCAGGAAGAAAAGATAGCATTCCAGAAGTATAAGGAAACACAGAAGGAGCAGGACAGAGAGCTGTACCAGTTAAGGCAGAAAGAAGCAGGAGGGAAGTCAGAATAGCAAAGGCCCAAACTGAGGAAAAGATAGCCAACTCAGTTAAGAAGGGATAAACCTTTATAGGTACATCAGCAGCAGAGAAAGACAAAGGAGGGATAGTGAGGCTGAATAGAATAAACGGTGGTGGGCAGATGGGGACAGTGAAAAAGCAGGAATACTGAATGAATATTTCTGCTCAGTATTCACAAAAGAGGAGGGGAAGTGCCTAATCCAATTAACAGAAGCACTTTTGATAGGGGGTTGATCCCAGTCCTTTCACAGAAGAAAGGGTTCTGCAAGAACTTCAAAACTGAAGGTGGACAAAGCAATGGGTCCTGATGGAATTCACCCCAGAATTCTAAAAGAATTAAGGAAGGAACTAGTGAAACCACTGGCTACTCTTTAATAAATCATGGGAGGATGGTGTGGTACCCGAGGACTGGAGGAAGGTGGATGTGATTCCTCTTCACAAAAGTGGGACCAAGACAGAGGCAGGAAACTACAGACCTGTCAGTCTGACCTCTGTGGTAGGGAAAGTGATGGAGTCACTCTGAAGGAAAGAATAGTTAAGCACCTAGAGGTCAGTGGAGCACAGGATCCAAGGCAGCATGGGTTCACAGCGGGAAGGTCATGTCAGACGTAATCTAATAGATTTCTTTGACTGGGTGACCAAAGTAGTAGACCAGGGAGGGGCTGTGACATGGCTCACCTAGACTTTAGCAAGGCATTTGACACAGTCCCACACAAAAATTATTAGTCAAATTAACCAGCCTGGGAGTGGGTCCCAGGTGGTAGCCTGGTAAACATTGGCTGGACAACAGGACACAGAAGGTAATTGTAAATGGAGTCCACTCTGAAGAAAGGGCAGTTACTAGTGGGGTACTGAAGGGGGCAGTATTGGGTCCAGTCCTTTTAATGTCTTCATCAGTGGCATTGCAGAGGAACTGGAAGGAAAAGTATGCCTTTTTGCAGATGACACAAAGACCTGCAACAGGGTTGGCACACAAGGAGGCGTGGAAAGGATGAAAAGGGACTTGGCAAGGTTGGAGGAATGGTCAGATGTATGGCAGCTAGGATTCAATGCAAAAAAGTGCAAAATAATGCACCTGGGAAACAAGAACCCAGGGGAACAATACACAATGGGTGCGGAGGTAGTAACAACAACAAAACAGGAAAGGGACCTGGGGGTAATCATATCAGATGACCTTAAGGTTAGCAAGCAATGTGAGAAGGCAGTAGGGAGGGCCGGGGGTATACTGGGATGTATAGGGAGAGGCATCAGCAGCAGAAAACAGGAAGTTGTTATCCCTCTGTACAGACAGTTGGTGAGACCCCATCTGGAATACAGTGTCCAGTTCTGAGACCCCATCTCCGCAAGGACATAGACAGGATAGAGGCAGTCCAGAGGAGGGCAACTAAAATGGTGCAGGGTCTGCAAGAGAAGCCGTAGTGAGGAGAGACTAAAGGAGCTTAATATGTATACCCTTGAGGAAAGAAGGGAGAGGGGGACATGATAGAAACTTTCAGGCACCCTAAGGAATCAACAAAGTCCAAGAGGGTACCATCTTTCAGAAAAGAGACTTGCAAGAACAAGGGGACACAATTTAAAGATAGAAGGAGGGCGGTTCAGGGGCAATGTGAGGAGTATTATTTCACAGAGAGGGTAGTGGATGCATGGAACAGCCTTCCTGAGGAAGTTGTGAGTCTAAAACTGTGGAGATTTCAAGAATACATGGGACAGACATAAGGCAATTCTTGTGGGGCAGAAGATATAGGCTGTTGGTTAAATAGGATCTGCGGCCTATCCTGTAGGTAGGGAAATGGGCAGACTAGATGGGCCTAGCGGTCCTTATCTGCCATCAAAGTCTATGTTTCTATGTTTCTATATGCATTATCTTGCACTTCTTTGCATTGAATTTCAACTGCCAAACCTCTGACCATTCTTCAAGTTTCTGCAGGTCCCTTCTCATTCTGTCTACACCCTCTGGTGTGTCTGCTCTGTTACAGAGCTTTGTGTCATCAGCGAACAGTGAAATTCTGCCTTCTAGGTCCTGCACAATGTCACTGATGAAGATGTTGAATAGGACCAATCCCAGCACTCATCCCTGTGGTACCCCACTGGTCACTCTTCCCTCTGTGGAGTGACAGCCATTTACCACCACCCTCTGTGTACTGCCGCCCAGCCAGTTACCTACCCACCACACTACTGTCCTGCCCACACCCATATTCCCAAGTTTGTGTAATAGTTTTCTATGTGGCACAGTGTCAAAGGCCTTGCTGAAGTCCAGATAGGCCATGTCCACTGCCCTCCCCTGATAGGTTCATAGGTTCATAGAAGTGTACGAGCAATGAAGGCATATGTAAGGATGCCCATTGTATGCTCGCCACCCATATGTCCTATAGGTGGAAATCAAATTTTTTGTTTCCCATATGTTTATCCAATCTTTGTTTAAAGGTACTTAGATTATCACTATTAACAACACTTACAGTTAAGTTATTCCACAAACCCACAACTCTCTGTGTGAAAAATAGACTCCTTCTAGTAGATATACATTTTTCTCCAATGAGTTTGTAACCATGACTCCTAGTTGATTTGACGTTGGAGGCAGTAGTAAGTCCAATTGTGGTTCTTAAATAATCATTTTTTAAGGTTTGATATACCAATATTAAGTCACCCCTTATTTGTCTATATTTTACAGAAAATAGGTTAAGTTTATTTAATCTATCTTTATAACTATTACTATGTAAAGATTATACTTTTTAGTGAATTTGTGCTGAACACCCTCTGTGAGTTTTAAACCCTTATAGAAGTTGGTGCACAAAATTGAGAGCAGTATTCCAAGTGGGATGTACCAGACTGGTGTAAAGTGGCATAATAACCTTGGAGTCTCTACTTTTAATATTTCTTAAAATAGAGGCAATTATTTTATTACATTTTTTGACTTTAGTTATATTATTTTTTTCGAAAGTTAAATTATCTGAGATTATGACACCCAAATCCTTTTCTTCCAAAATACTTTTTAGATAAACATTGTTTAAGGAATAATTGAAAGGGATGTTATTTTTGCCCAAATGTAAGACTTTACATTTGTCAGCATTAAAAAATATTCCATAAGCCTTTGCCCAGTTTGATAGGTTGTTTAAATGATTTTGTACTGAGCATTTATCATGAAAGGTGCTTACCAAACTACCCATTTTACAGTCATCAGCATATTTTGCAACCCATATCTTATCAGTTGTGGGCATTGTAGAGACCATAATATTAAATAGTATCGGACCCAGGACAGAGCCCTGGGGAACACCACTAGTCACCACACCTGTCGCAGACAGGTGACCTTGACTGATACCTGTTGAGTTCTGTTATCCAGCCATGACTGTATCCAGTTTATAATATTGGGTTGCAACTTAATTTTGACCAATTCTTGTAGTAAAACTTTGTGTGATACTTTATCAAAAGCTTAGAAAAATCCAAAATATTACATCTGCCGGAATACCCAAGTCCAGGGCAGCGCCATTGGTTCAAAAAGTGTAGTAGGTTGGTCAAAACTGATCTTCAGTCACAAAACCACGTTGAAAGATATCTAGTATTTTATTTCTTTCTAAATGATCTATAATATGGGCTTGAAGCAATCTTTCCATAATTTTGCCTATGATGGAAGTCAGGATTATGGGCTGATAATTATTAGGGTCATGTCTGGATCCACCCTTATATATGGGTGTAACTATAGCCTCCCTCCAGGCCTGAACAATTTTACCTTCTCTGATTGATGAATTAAATAACACTGCTAGTGGACCAGAAATTGAATGACTAATTTTTTGTAGAAATCTGGGTGGAATACCATCAGGACCGGGAGAGCTGTTTGATTTTAAAGACTTAATTTGTTTTGCAACCTCCGTTTTTGTAAAAACAGGAAAACTAAAGTTATTTACTAGAATAGGCATATTTGCAACTTCCTTAGTTTTGAAAACTTTTAGAAATGTCTCATTTAGAATTGTAGCAGTAGTTGTTTAATCTAAAATAGGTATGTCATTGATGTTAAAGGTCCAATTGTTTGATGTCTTTTCTTCATGGAACCAATATAATTATAAAATTGTTTTTATTGTCTTTAACTTTAGTAACTAAGTTGAATTCAATTTTAGATTTAGATGATTTAATCATATGTTTTAATTTTTGGCTGCAATTTTGTATTTTTCCAAGAGACTGTTGGAATTAACTTTTATATTTTCTATATAGTTTTCTTTTTTTGTAATTGTTTCTTAATTTTTGAAGACCACCAAAGAGGGACACATTTATTGTTACAATACTTTGTTCTATAAGGAACCCAATTTGAGAGACAAATACTGATTTTGTTATTAATTAAATCCCAAATTTGTAATAAATTTAGGTTATTTAGTTCCGTCTCCCAATTCCATTTTGATAAAAAATCATTTTTTTTTATAGTTTGCTTTATTAAAGTTTTTGATTTTAGTAATGCCATTTGTGCTTAGAAAATCTGCTATGTATTCATATTTGACCATACAATGATCACTATCACCCAGAGGAGGAAGTATTTTAATGTTATCAATTTTCTCATTAATATAGGTGAGTACAATGTCAAGGATATTGTTACCATGGGTAGGTTTATTTACTATTTGTTCTAGGTTAGTTTCAAGAAAAGTATCCATAAACATCTTTTAGTATTTGAAGCTGATGTATAATTGTCCCAGTTGACAGTTGGAAGATTGAAGTCACCCATAAGTATATACGGAGTATCAAGTGTACCTCAGATATTTCTTCTATTAAACTTTGATTTTCATCATTAGTTAGACTAGAGATCTATATATTAACCCAATTACTAGTGGACTATGGGGAGAAAATTTTGACCCATAAGCTCTCATTATTACTTGTTTTAGTTTTGTGTTTGCTTTCTGGTGTTCGTTGATGTATAATATAACACCTCCTCCCTTTTATTTTCGTTTCAGTTTTTGTAAAACTTATTATATCCCTTTATGTCAGTGTTCCAGTCATCATCCTTATACCAAGTTTCAGTAACTCCACAAATTGATATTTTTGTGTTTGAAGGATGTAAGTAAGTTCTTCTTTTTGTTACGTAAACTTCTGGCATTAGTTAATAGAATATTTATTTTGGTTTAGAATGACACCAGTAGTGTTCTTTTGAGGAAATTACGGTTGATTATAGATGCAGGATTTGAAGGAAAATTGAAAATTTGAGGTTCAAGAGTTGTATCTAAAACATACAACTCCCCCTTGCTGGAAGTTTAAACAACTATTAATAGAATGCACTATGCTTTAGCCCAATAGCCTACTACCGCTCCTACTGAGATGGAGTCCATCCCAACAATAGAGGTTTGATTTGCCATAAATGTCCTCCCAATGAATAATACATTGTATACCTTGTTTAAGACACCAAAATCTCAACCAATTATTTATTTCTCTCATTTTACATCGTTGGGAAGGATTTGCTCTTGGAATAGGCAAGATTTCAGATAGGACTACCTCACATCCTAAATCCAATAATTTGTTTGTTAATGCAACATAATCTTCTTTTAGTTTTTGAGAAGAATCCTTTAGAACATTGTTGGCTCCTATGTGAACTATTACCAAGGGTTTAAAACCTGAATTTTGTAAGATTGTGCTGGACATCTCTGTGATGTCAGTAATGCCAGCACCCCTGAAGCTTGAAAGAGTTCTGTTTATCCACCTCCCTAGTCACCCAGTCAAAAAATTCAACGAGGTTGGTCTGACATGACCTCCCCCTGGTGAAACCATGCTGCCTTGAGTCCTGTAGTCCATTGGCAACCAGATGTTCCACCAATCTCTCCTTCAGTAATGCTTCCATGATCTTCCCCACTACCGAGGTGAGGCTGACTGGTCTGTAGTTCCCCGCTTCCTCTTTGTTCCCACTTTTGTATAAGGGGACTACATCTGCTGTCTTCCAGTCTTTAGGCACCTCCCCTGGAGGGTGATTCGCCCACTCCTGAATCTTACCCAAGGTTACCCTCCCACAAACAAGAAATACAAGAGAGTGGCCTCCACTGAAACTGAGAGAGTGTATTTCTGCCCCAAAGAATCTTTTGGATCATGCTTGACACCTGATTGTGAAGCTGCGTTTCATAAAATCATATACCAACTCACTCATGCTCCTGTCTTCGCCCTATGCTGATCCTGCAAAACCACATGTGTTGCATACTAATGCTAGCCTACAAGGCTTGGGGGCTGTGTTATATCAAGAGCTTGAGAATGGCCTAAGACTAGTAACCTTTCCTAACAAAAGTCTGACCCCATCTAAAAAGAACTATCCTGTGCATAAATTGGAAGTTCCTGGCATTAAAATGGGCTATTATAGATCAATTCCATAAATACTTGTATAGAGCAAAGATACTGGTAAAGATACATAGTAATCCATTGACCTATGTGCAGACTTCAGCCAAATTGGATGCCACCGCCATAGGTGGCTTTCTGCGTTGTCTACCTATAATTACGCTGTTGAATACAGAGCAGCTATAAATCACATAGATGCTGATGCTCTCCCTCAGAGGCCTGTTTCCAGAAGTGACTGGGTCAGACTGTCAGAACCTGTTATTCGAGCGCTATGCCAAAAGTTTGACAAGGAGAAACAAGTGTCCACGGATGCAGTGGACTGTCTAGTAGATTGCTTGAGGCCCTCTGACAATTTTATACATGTTGCTTACTGCCACTTTTCTGCATTGGACATTGGTGCACTGCCTCAGTTAAATAATGACAGTCTTCAGCGGGCTCAGTCCTGAGATCCAATTATCAGACCAGCGCTTGAAGCCCTCTACGCTGGGGAAGTGTCCAAGTTATGCTCCTCTGATTTAAGAACTGCATTGTTATATAAAAAAGGCCACAATCTAAAACTGATTAACCGATTGCTGTACAGAGGAACAGTAGACAGAGGGGGACAAGTGGGCAAGCAACAGTTGGTTTTGCCTAGTGCTTTTAGAGACTTGGTACTGAGGTCCCTACACAACCACATGGGACACCTCGGTATCAACCAACACTTGATCTAGTGTGGTCAAGATTCTACTGGCCTAAGATGGGGGCTGATGTTGAGCATCATATACAGACTTGCAGTCACTGCCTGCAGAAAAAGGCTTTTCCCCAGAGGGTTGCACCACTTATTAACATCACCACCAGCGCCCCCATGGAGTTGGTTTGTACTGACTTTCTGAGTTTGGAGCCTAGTCAACAAAATATTAGCAATGTGCTGGTGGTCATTGACCATTTTACAAGGTATGTCCAAGCCTTCCCACCAAGGATCAGAAAGCATCCACAGTGGCTAAGGTGTTGGTAAAAATGTATTTTTCACTATGGAGCCCCTCAGAGAATCCATTCCGATCAAGGCGAGATTTCAGAGCGATTAATCAAGAGATGCTTTCTCTATGGGGAGTGCAGAAATCCAAAACCACCCCTTACCACCCCCAAGGGGACCCACAGCCTAAATGGTTTAACCACACCCTGCTTGACATGCTAGGCACTCTCCACCCAAAAGACAAGCCCTGATGGAGGCAACAAATTAGCACCTTGGTACATGCTTACAACTGCACCAAAAGTGATGCCACTGGGTTCTCCCCTTACTGCCTTATGTTTGAAAGAAAAGCCCAACTGCCTGTAAATGTTTGTTTCGGCGTCTCTCCTGATGGGGTCCGAGCAGACAATTACCTACAATACGTGCAAAAGTTAAAAGCTCAATTGAATCATGCATACCAACTAGCTCAGACCATGGCTACAAAGAAAAACTTGGCTAATAAAAAAGGTATAATAAAAAGGTAAAAGCCCAAGAACTCCAAGCGGGAGACCGTGTATTGTTAAGAAATCTGGGACTACATGGCAAACACAAAATTGCCGACAGGTGGCACCAGCTCCCTCACATTGTAGTGGGCAAACTGGATGATCTGCCTGTGTATAAAGTAAGGCCTAAAAATTATTCAAAAAATGTCAAGACAATGCATCACAATCATTTTGTTGTCCATCAGACAGATACTGATTAAATCTAAGCCACCAGAAGTCGCTCCCCCGGACCAGTGACAAGGGCTGCTACAAAACAGAAACAGAAAAAGTCCACAACTGTCGATACTGTCCCAATGGTTTCCCAGGCAACACAAGTTGAGAATGACTGTCAATCTGTTTCAGATAAAAGTGAGTACAACTATGGTTACTACCTTCGTATGCAATTACAGTAAGTCAGTTGTTTCAAGGTAACCCTCTGGTCAATTATGAAAATAAAGCTGGGCCTTCTGGACTGCCTAAGCCCCCAGCTTCATCCTTGGAGTCAATGCTCCCAAAAGTAAAGTGCAAAGTGTCAAGTCTAATGATATTAAATCACTGTGTATGGTGGAACTGTTTAAATTACCTGAAACAGAGGTAAATGCTCTGAGTCAGACCGGTGACATGCCAAACAAAAGAGTATTTTGAGGTGATAATAGTTCCCTGCCAGTGCCAGAATGCTCTCCATGTGAGCCAAGTGTTATAGACTCAAAATTGCAAATCCTAGAGCTAAAAGTGCCCCAAGTTCAAACCTTCCTACCCTGATGGAAACTCCCCAGGCAAGTAAAGATAGCGCAAAAAGTAAGGCTAAAAGTGTAGAGTCTGTAACAGTTCCCTCTAAAAAGACTGGTCGAGCTGTAAAGCCTGTAGTGCGCCTCACCTATGATTTCTCTAGGACACCTGTAGACTTGCCTCTCAATGTGGTTCATAAAGGGGTATATGTATCCCCGAGCTCACTGCCCAAACTAAGCATGAGTACTAACTCCAGGTTAATTGTTCTTCCCTCCAGGTACGGTGCCCTGCCCCATCTAGTCCCAAGGTAGATGATAGGAAGGGCTCCTCTCCAAGTTTCCTGTGCGGAGGAGATAACCTAAGTTCAAAGTGCAATGTATGTATAATGCTGTGTAAAAGTAATGTACTAAAAATATCAAAATGTGTTTAGAACCAAGGTAATGTGTTAAAGTGTAAATGTATATAATGATTTGTATTAAAATTTATAAAAGTACTTACTTGACGCAGATGCCAAGTTTTTCCAGGCCAAAAAGGGTGTAACCCCTGCAAATGGGGGTTCCCAAAAGTCTTCCAGGAGCTTGCCTAAGTGCTCCAAGTCTATGTGGTATTCGGCGTTAAAGCCGTTTAGTGAAAGCTGCAGTGAGTGCTGTTTGAGCCTCCACGTACTGTCTCTTTAAAAACTGCCTGCTCACAGGCATAAATAGTTTAAATGGGGGGACCATGTGTATTTATACCTGAGTCCCGCCCGGGCTGCTGGCTATACACTGCTTCTGCCATTGCTAAGTGGGCCAGAGTGAGCACTTTGAAAGATGTAACTAATTACTGGTGACCTGTTAGTATAATAACTGAAAATGTAGTTTGTCTAACCTGCCTTCTTGCAGCATGAACTGTTTTTGTTTGGCTCCACCATTTTGGTCCTGAACTGTTGAATTGGACCAATCAATATGAGGGATTCTAAAATGGAGCCTGCTTTGGGCCTATGGGGACTAGGACTCTCTGCCTGGAGCCTACTGAAATGGGGCTGTGGGGTGCCTGACTCTGGGTAATGTAGTTTTGGATCCTTGGTGCCTTTTTGCACTGATAGAGGGAGCCCTGCTGTGATTGACAACTGGACTGACCAACCGAACCTTTTGGATCTAAGTGAAAGACCCTGAGCTGTCTGCTGGCAAGCCAGATTCGAGTTGGTAGTGAAAAGTAAAGAGCTCTACTCTGTTCGAGTGGCGTGGTAGTTCGTGCAGGAGGCATGTGAGGCCCAAATTCCAGCCTGTTTGCTGTTGTGGAGGAAGAGAGAGAGAGACAGAATCAGAAAAAGGTGTTTTGGACTGAATCAAGTTTGTGAAGAAAAGCAAGCTGCTGCTGTTGGGACCAGGCTTAACTTGTAGAAAATCGAACATTGTGCTGAGAAGCGATCGCCTGTCAGGACATTGTGGCCTGGTACAGTACAAGCTTTTTACATATAAATGTGCTAGATGCTGAATGGGGATCGCAGTTTGTTTCCCCACTGTGACTTGTGTGTTAGTGCTAAAGTTGCTGCCCAGCAGAAATCTCGGACTGAATCTGTGCGGTCCACAAATAGGCCCAGGCCACCAGGGTCTTGGCCTCACTGCCTTGCAGCACAGAATCGAATCATCGACGAGGACCTGCCAGGAGGACTTGCCCTTTGCAAATGCTTGAACAAGCACTGTGTCTGGGCCACATCAGGTGAGCCCTGCTTCTGGCCATCCACAACTTCAATCCACCATCTGTCCTGTGTTCAGCCTGGGTACTGTGAGTAATAATCAGGGTAGCTCCTGCAACTGTTGTCAAATCAAAGTGTGTCATCTAATTGTTTGGTTTAATCTTCACAAACTGAGCCACCTGGCTCTGGATTACCATTGTGTGTTAGTTCATGTAACTTTCTCCTCACAGGGCCCCAACCAGCTGCACGCAAGCCGGCCATCCCGGACAATGGACCTGGCTAGCCCCTCATCCTGGGTACCCAGAGGTGTGACTAAATGGACCCTAATTACATGCACAATTTTTTTTTTTTTTGAACTTGAAATATTTTTATTTAATAAATGATAGCATACAGTTACTTCATTATACTTAGGCTTTCCATCCATTTCAAAAAGACATACTGTTGCATCCAGATTTACATGACATTATTGTTAAAAACAAAGTTCATTCCACTGTCCATTTTATTGCCTTTCTCATATTCCCTCACTGTACGGGGTATGATCATGGATGTCTCCTTTATTGATTGACAATATCTTTAACTAGCCATTTCTCTAAATTTGTAGATCTCTATTTCCAACAAACCAAAATTCACGAACATCTCTATCCACCTTAAAAAAAAGGGGGGGGGAGGTTTCATTCTCAGTGTCAGTTTTTGTTATTATCAAACTATACCATTCTTTCCTTGTTGGTCCTACAGTCTCTTAAAGTCCTGCAATACCAGGTAATTACTCAGTTTACCGGAAAGTCTCCATGTACAAACCTTTCACCAGGGAGTCTCCCTGGAACAAGGTCCCCAGGTGATCTGTTATGATCTGAGCATTGAAGCTAATCTCCATTTTAGGCCTGCAGTAACTGCTCCACAGCAGGGATACCCTCTTTCTCCTCTAAATGATCAAAGAAAGGGAGCCATCTGGCATTAAATTTCTCAGTGGTCAATCTTAACCGTGCTGTGATTGCCTCCATGCTTTTTATTTGATTAATATTACTGTACCATTGGGTCTTCGAGGGTGGTCCTCCGTGAGCCAATTCTGGGTGAAGGACTTCAATGCCACTGCCACCAACACAAAAAACAAATATTTCTCCATCTGCTTTTTCAGATCCTTTGGAGGAAGTCCAAGTACTAGATTTTCAAACTCTAGTGTTGTCCCCAGAGAGAATATTTTAGTTATCTCTTTGGATATTTCTGTCCAGAAGGGGGATATGCGGGTA
The DNA here is from genome assembly GCA_016271365.2 of Neoceratodus forsteri. Taxonomy (NCBI): domain Eukaryota; kingdom Metazoa; phylum Chordata; order Ceratodontiformes; family Ceratodontidae; genus Neoceratodus; species Neoceratodus forsteri. Next base: position 1,474,814,531 of record CM057453.1, on the reverse strand, counting down.
CAGGCCCAAAAAATATGATAGTGTGTGCCTTTAGTCTCGCATTTCCTCCAACGTTTATCCAAAGACAGGGATGAATAATGATATGAGATGGTTGGGGTCCTAAAGAATCGAATATTGATTTTCCATCTAAATTCTCTCCAAGAAGGTGAGTTTGTTGTTTTCTGGACTCCCCCCCCAAATCTCCTGCCATTTTCCTTCCGAAATACAGTGTTCTGCTTCTGCTTCCCAATGGTCTGTTATTCTCTGGATGGCCAACGTACCCCTGTCCTCTATTAGTGTTTTGTGTATTTGTGAAATATAAGTTTTAGTGTCCTGTGATGTGCTCCTTTGGTGAGTTAATATTACCGGGGATGCTGGACATTGGGCCAGCCCCGTTAGTCCAATGTTATTCTGTATATAGTGGATGCATTGACTGTATCTGAACACATCTGTCTCATTTAGGGTAAACTCCCTTTGTACCTCTATGAATGATTTCAAACGGTCCACCCCACAGAAGTTGTCTTGGATATATGAGTCCCTTAATTGCCCACTCAACCAGGTGTGCATCTCTGCTATGTGCAGGAAGCCCGGCATGTTATACAGGGGGAGATATTCCCAGACTGGTCTTGGTATCTCCCACTCTTGTCTGGCCTTCTGCCACATCGACATGGTGTGTTGTGTGAAGGGGTTTTTAAGCTGTTTTAACTCTTTGTGGAGAATTCTTCGAGGCAACAAATTAAGTGGTCCCAGCTGGTAATCTTCTTCTTCTATCTCTCGCCATCCATGACTCCTCCCGCACATCAGTATTTTAATAACTGGTAATAACTGGGCCACCAGATAATATTTGGAAAAATCCAGGAGCCCCAGTCCCTCTCTTTCTTTACGTTCCATTAGTATATCCCAACGGAATCTTGGTTTCTTCCTTGCCCATATGAAGTCTGATATTCTTTTCTTTAAGTCTTTCCAGTCCTTGTTAGGGATTGATAAAGGAAGGCTGGTGTATAAAAACAGGAAGTGGGGAAGGATGTTCATTTTATTTGCTTCTATTTTATTTGTAAATGTTAGGGGAAGGACCGTCCATCTATTCATGTCAGCGTACACCTGTTGCTTTAAGGGTCCGTAGTTACACTTATAAATTAATCCTGTCTGAACAGGGATTTGTATCCCTAAATATCTAATTTGGTGTCTACCCATTTAAAAGGGGTCATTTCTTTTAGTCTTTGGTTGGAGCTTTTCCCAATGCTAACACTTCCGATTTTCCTTTATTAATCTTAAAGCGGAGATATCCCCAAGTTCTTCAATAAGCCTAATAGGGATGGGAGGAAGTCTCCAGGTCTCCTAGGTAAATTAAGGTATCATCTGCATATAGGGATATTTTATGGATTGTATTTTGAATCTCTATTCCTTTTACTTTGTCCCTTTGTCGTATGGCCTGGGCTAGTGGCTCCATACTAATCGCAAAGCTGGGGTGAAAGAGGGCATCCTTATCTTGTTCCTCTACTGATTTTAAAAGGGGATATTGGCGTTTACCTCACCTCGCCTGAGGGTCTTGATAACATAGCTTTATCCAGTTCAGGAAGTTCCCTTCAGTACCCATTTTTCTAGTACCTGAAAGAGGTAAGTCCAATTTAGCCTATCAAAGACTTTTCCGCATCTAAAAAGATTGCTTGGTCTGTTTTGTGTTAGGTTTTCTTCTGAATAATGTTTAGGAGTCATCTTATGTTATCATTTAGTTGGCAATGCAGTATAAAACCTGATTGATCAGGGTGTATTAGTAATTCTACATATTTTTGAAGCCGAATGGCAAGTATTTTGGTGAATATTTTTAGATCTTGATTCAGTCAAGCTATTGGTCTAAATGAAGCATATTTCGTAAGGTCCTTCCCTGCTTTTGGGATCACTGTTATTAGTAATTGGGTCCAACTCTCCAGTGTTTTGTCCTCTTCTAAGCATTTATTAAAGACTTCAGTTAGTATCTGGGCCACTGTGGTCCCAAGTGCCTTATAAAATTCTCCACTGAACCCATCTGGGCCTGGTGTTTTGCCCCCTGGTAGCCGTTTGATAACCCCCAATATTTCTTCTGTTGAAATGCGGCGATTCAGGTCTTGTTTCATTGCTTCAGATATTCTGGGGAGGTTAATTGAATCCAGAAATGATCCCACTCTGCTTTTAATTGTGGCTTCATCTCTTTCCTCTCTGTACAATTTTTGATAGAATTTTTGAAATTGGAGTGCTATTTCTTTTGGGTCCTCTTGTTTTACCCCTTGTGGCTCTGAGTCTTGTAGGAAGGGAATACACCTATCCATTTGAGCTTTTCTTAGCCTAAAAGCTAGGAGTTTTGAAGCTCTCCCCCCCCCATGATATTTCTGGTTTGTGAATCTCAGATATCCCTCCGCTTTTTTATTTTCAAACTCTTGTAGATTTTTTTGGATTTGGGTTAATTCTTTTTGGATCTGCCGATCATGAGGGTTGGCTTTGTGCTTTTCCTCTGCTGCAGCCAATTCGGTAGCTAGCCTGTTGTGGGTGATAATTCCTAGCTTTTTTTGGGCAGAGGCAAAGCTGATTATGTTCCCCTTATCACCACTTTAAGGGTGTCCCATTTAAGTAATGCAGAGTGGTCGTTGGGTTGTGAACTGCTTGAAGTCTTTGATATTTTCCTTTAATTTTTCCACTAGAGTCTTATTATTCAATAGAGACACGTTTAGTCTCCATAGGGTTTGTCTGCCCTGGGGTAGGAGATTCAGCCCTATAGATATTGGGGCATGATCTGACAGGGTTATATTGTGTATGTCAGAGCTTTATGACCTCATGAAGGTGCGTGACACTTGTATAAAAAAGGTCTATTCTTGAGTACGATCTTTGGGGATTTGAGTAGAAGGTATAGTTTCTTTCCTTCGGGTGGTGTGCGCTCCAGACATCTACCAAACCTAGTTCTTTTGACAGTGAAGTTAGGACCTTCGAGGCTATTTTATTCGTAGCCTCCCTCTTAGAGGAACGGTCCCTCAATGGATGTGGGGCCACATTGAAGTCCCCCCCCAGAAGTATCTGGCCCTGTGGTAGGTCCACTATTTTTTAAAAAACTTTTTCAAAAAAGGCCTCTTGATGCCTATTTGGGGCCCAAATATTGATAAAATGAATAAGCTTCCCCTGAGTTTTTGCCGACATTCTCACATATCTTCCCTGCATTCCCCCTTCTGTAGTTTCTATAGTCAGGTGTAGACCCCTACGTATTAATATTGCTACCCCTGCCTTTTTGGCATTAGGGTGTGAAGCTGCCACCACCCTTTCCACCCATACTCGTGAATTTGAGATGCTCTGGCATGGATAAATGTGTTTCCTGGAGTAAAATCCGTCCCCACTAGCTTTTAAGTTCCTGCAATAATCTCGTCCATTTTGCTGGTGAATTTACTCCTTTTACATTGTAGGAGCAAACATTTAGGCAATTCATTTTGTTGTACATGGAGACCTCCAGTGAGCAACAGGGGTAGTGGCCTCTTTAAGTGTGTATTCATACTCAAATCCTCTTACCCTTCTCTTATTTATACCCTTTCCTTTGTTTTGTTTATTATCCTGCATCTCTTCTTGTCTTCTTGGATTTTTGCTATGGAACAGACTGAGAACTTTATGCCAAAAACAAATATAATGAAAAAGAGAAAGAAAAAGAATAACAAATGTAACTCTTAATTTACAACTTTTGTCAACCATTGAACCTTATTTCTACTGGACTAACCATGGTCTAAAACAGTAGAAGAACAACAAGAATAATTTCTTTTTTATCAAAAAATCAATTCCCTTCCCCCCCCCCCTTTGAAAAGAGGGAAGAAGAGAAATAAAAGGAAGGGACTAAGGAAGAAACTCTACTCCCTATGTGCTTTCCTCAGTCCCTGCCTCCCCTGTACAAAAGGAGAGGGAATGAGGAGGTAGCCTTGCTTCACTCGTGATGTGTATATCACACACCCACAGTCTTACTTAAGAGACTCAGAGCTGGTGTTTTATCCTTCGCTCTGGATAATATGCCACGTATCTCTGTTCCGGAACTCTGACCCACCCCCCAGGACCCCTCTCATTTTTTATACTTAGTGTCTTCCCTCCTCCCTTCTCCATCTGTTTTACTGTGTAATTTTATGGCCTTTAAAGATAACCCCAGTTTACCTCCAGTGTAATAGTTCTTCATCTCCTCTTCCTTCATGCAGCCACTTTTCTGACCCCTGGAGTTATTGTTTGTTGGTATCCCCCTCCCAGGCAAAGCCTCACTGGACTGGAAACAGGAATGCTTAACGTTTTCTTCTCCGACCGCGGCTTCAATTTACGTGCTGGAGCTGTCTGGGGAGCCGCTTTACTAAGTTACAATAAAGGCAATGTGGTCTCCACCACAGCTCCCCAGGGTCAACTCCTCCACCCCATCACACCTCCTTATTCCGGGAGTGGCTGCCTAACCCGTCGACTAAGCTCAAGCTGCTGTTTTCAAGCTATCTGGTTAGATGGGAGGCTCTCTAACATGAACCTGGTTTACTCCATGATCCCCTCCATCGCTCTACGCTGTTGGGCCTCAGGTTCGGCTTTGTTACTCCCCTATTCCAAGTTAAATTCTTCTGGCCTGCCCTCGCTCTTTCTAGTGTCCCTCCCCCTTGCCTCCTCCTATGGGGTGTCTAGCACTATCCTGACGACGATAAACAAGGCTGTCTTTTTTGGAAATCAATCTAGTCTGTCCCACCGTTCTGTTCCCTTTCTCCTTATCCCCCTCACTTTAAATCCCAGTCCAGGTTCCTTGAGTTCCTCTCCCTCACCCTCCAATTTTCATTACATTCTCTATTGGCGACTGAAAGGTTCAGGCCCCACATAAGAGGAGAGTTAGCAAGGCCTCAGCTTCTATCTACGTGCAATCGAGCTGTCTCCTGATGGCTCTTCCTCTACTGATGGCACCCCACCCCCCTGAGATGTGGTCCATGAGCTGCAGAGGCCTTTCCCATTGGCCGGGCAAAAGGCCGCCATTAGCTAAGCTTCCGCTGATTAGGGATTCCCACCACCCTACATTCTACCAAGTATCCCTTCAAAAAACGTCCTTTTCCAATCCTTATACACCGCATCCCTGTTATTGAAGCTTAATTCTGGACTTTAGATTATTCAAGTTCACCAGAGTGACCCTCTCCTCTTCCCTTCCTTCCCCTTCCCTCTCCCCTTCCCACACACCCCCCTCTCTCTACCATCTCCTAAGAAAGCAAAACAGAACAAATACAAGGAAACAGTGATCAGTTCTTCCAGGGGCCACTTGTCTGTACATAGTCCCAAATATAGTCCATTAGCTCGGCGCTCTCCCTCTGATTCTCTCACAAACAGTTGCTCCGTCCAATGGATGCCGGCCCACATCTCAGTGCTGAGGGGATGATTCAGTGCGCAGGCCCTGTTCTGGGCACTTTCCTCTTGGCTCTGCCCTGCTAATTATCTTCTCCACTTCTTTCATCATTATCTTTGGGATTGTACCTGGCCGCGTCCTCTTGGTCCCTCTTCCCAATCCCACCGTATGCCAGACGTTTTGTTGGAGTTTTCTCTCAAATGCTTACAATTCCAGATCTGGCAGCATGATACCCCAGTTTCTTAGCAGTGGGGCGGCCTCCAAAATATTTTCATAGGTTTTCTGACCCTCTTCCGTGTGGAACTTTAGCCTGGCTGGGAACAGCAACTGACCCTTTATTTTTTTTTATCTCTCTGACCTCCTTCAGCACTGCTCTCATTTTAAGTCTTTCTTGCTGCAAGGCTGGAAAGCAGTCTTGCTCAAAGAAGATGCTGTGCCCCTGGTATTTGAGCTCTTTGAGTCGCCATGCTTCTCGCAGGATCCATTCTTTCAACTGAAACTGCACCATCCTAACTATCCATGATCGGGGCCTTGCCTCTGCGTTGGTAGGTTTCGGGTAGCGAGCGATGTGCTCTATCTAGGGTCGTGTCTAAATCAGGGGGTATTTCCATCAAGGAGCTCAGCAAATATTGAATTAAATCAATTGTAGTGGCATAGCCCTCTCGGCCCCTCTGGAATTCTGTGGATCGGAAATTATTCCTCAGGGAGGCGATTCTCTATGTCTTCTAGTCTGGCTTGAGTTTCTCTTTCCTTTTGAAGCAAAAACAGGAGGACTTTATTATCAGTGTCTTGCAGCTCTGTTATTTCAGTTATTTTAGCTGTGTTTTCTGCTACTTTGCCACCTATGTTGCATACATCCTGGCGCAAGTCCGACAGCGAGGATTCTATCTTCTGCACCGAGAATAACATTTTTTGGAGGGTTCTCTCGGCTCTCCTTGGAAGTAAAAGTTCACTATCTTCCATATCTGCCGATGACTCTCAAATGTTGCGATGTCTTCTTGAGCAGGCCGCATAGCCCTCTCTTTCTTCATCCATGGTGAGCTGTTTTAGCTTCATTTGGGAGCTATTGTTTTTCACGATTTTCAGCTTATTATTTCTGGCGGTCATTTTGAAACCGATCTTCATCCTTTAAAACTCTGCCACTCGTAATTTCAAGGAGGATTAAGTTTGATTTTTGTAGATGGATCTTGGAGCCCTTAGTCTAGGTCCCATCACTCCGTGACATCACTGGAAGTCCCTACATGCACAATTTTATTATTTGTGTTGTTTCAGCCAAATTAACCTGACTCCCTCTTCCTTGTTACTGCCTCTTTAATAAATCAGATTTTGATGTTTTAAAATCTACCTGTCTGTTGGAGTCAGTACGTGTTAAACATATTGTGTTATTGCTGTGTGTACTGCATAACCTTGTTTTACAGGGGGTCCTCAGAAATGTGCTGCAGGAATCAGTCCTGAGAGTAAGTGGTAACTATATGTGTAATAAGTTTGCATATCTGGGGTATGGAAAGGTCTCCTCCATGCGTGGAAAGGGCCACAAGTGGAAATTAAGGGGGATCACAGTGTCCCAGAGGGCTGTGATCTGGTTAGACTAACTGCAACCAACCCTGACCTTTGGGTGGAGGCACCCGTCATTGGACCTAGGCCCCCTCAATCTGTCACTAGCCACACAGGCAGGGGTAGTAGCCCTTGGGATAGTGCCACCTAGGGGTTACACTTGCTCTGAAAGAAAATCACAATCAGTTATCAATTTAGTTTCAGCATTTTCATATATTGACCCTTCATGTCCTTCAATCATTTTCTGCCACAATTTCTTCAGGCTTCGTCTTTCTTTCCTGGATTTCTGAATCTTGGAGCTGTGCTCAAACAAGTTCGAAACAAAATCACTGAAAGGAAAAGTGTCCCCATCATCTGAAATGTTCTTTGCCTGAGCTCTTGTCACCACAGCTGCTGAAACATCAGGATTTACTCCCTCTTTGATCAACTCAGTAAATCTTGGAAAGTCATTTCCAATAATCACAGGTACAGGTAACTTAGGTACTACCCCCACTTTCATTTGGTGTAAGAAACCCTTAATGGTCAGAGTCACTTGGGTGGTGGGATAGTATCAAGCGTCCCCATGGATGCAGATGACACCAGTACCTGGTCCCTTTGCACAGTGTTTTCCCAGCACTTTAACATGCACTAGGGTCTGTCTGCTTCCCAAATTAATGAGTCCCTTCACAGTCTTATCCCCCACACTCACATCTGTTAAGTGCTTGTCCCAATTTACCAAGGACAAATCTGCTCCAGTGCCACTCTCCTTACTACGGCATTTTCTTGCAAAATGGCCTGGCTTATTACAGTAATAGTAGATAACGTCTTTGGGCACATATTTGTTACCCTCACCAGAGTTCTTATCAGGCTTGGAGTTTAAATGGATAAAAGAGTGTCTTACCAGTGCTTGGATGTTACCTCGCTGCTCTGGCATCTGTCTGGCCATTTGGTAGTCCTCAGCCAAAGAAACAGCCTTTTCCCCACTCTCTGGTCAGTGTTCCTTTACCCAAAGCTACACATCTGTAGGCAAGATATTTGATGAATTGCTCCATGGCAAATGTGTCGATGATCTGTGGGACTATTTTGCTCTCTGGTTGGATCCATTTTATCAGAAGTTCTTTGAGTCAGGTGAAGGCTTCTCGAGGATTGTCAGACCTAGTTGTACCACCGCCTGTATGTCTCTCCAGAGATGTCATACCTTTTCAGGATTTCACTTTTCACCAGGTCATAGTTTTCTGATTATGCAATGTCCATACTGCTGTAAGCAAGTTGGGCTTTCCCTGTCATGTAGGGTACCAGTCTGATTGTCCATTGTTGCTTTGGCCATTGGCAGGCTGTGGCAACTCTTTCAAAAGTTGTCAGGTATGCCTCAATATCATCTGAGGAACACAGCTTTATAAGTTTAATGGTCTTTAAGTTGCTTGCATTTTGTTGCTCATCTGGATCTGTGCTGGATAGTCTGCCTTCGATAGCTTGCAACCATCGCTGCTCCCGTTGCTGCATCTCTTCCCTCCTCTCCTCTTCTCTGTGCTTCTAAACATTGAAACTCTTTTTCTCTCTGCTTCTCATTCTCTTTTTGTTGTATAGCCCACTATTTGAAAAAGTCCATCAGGCTTTTAGGTTCTGTCACTGCCTGTTCTTTTTCCATAACTTGTGCTGAATGTACAATCTCAGACTGGACTTCAGTTTCTGCTAGTTTGGCTGCCATTCTCCTGGTAACTACTCCTGGACTTGCTGCTGAAGAATCCATACCTTCCTCTGTGCTTCCCTGCTACTAGGTCCAATACCCATGCACAAAACTCCTGTCTTAGGGTATGCACGCTTAAATTCCACTTAGGCTGACACCATCTGTTGTCAAGGCACACGTCAGGAAGCATAGGGAAACCCAGAAGCAGTTGCAGAATTCACCAAAAATATTTATTTACAGTAGCAGTAACCTAAAAAATAAACTTTTTCATAATAACTATGTACAGAGGAGGCATGAAATAGTTTTTCTTTCAATCTCTGTGTTCTTTTTTCTTCTCACCTCTCTTGCAGTTGCAACTTAGCTCTTATAAGTCATTTCAACCCCCACTCTTAATTTAAGCATCCTGTTTCTTGCAAAGTGTTCTGTAAGTATCAGGCAGGCAAGAACATCGTGTAATTCTTGAGTTGAGGCCCCCCTTTGCACAGTTTTTTCAAGAGGCTTAAAAATTGAACTCTGGTAACCTCTAGCTTCCAACAGCTTTTTGCAGTCATCTCAAATTATAATGATTTATATTTCAACAGTAATGCTATATATTTTCCAAACACAAGGGATCCCAATATCAGTTACATTTCCATACAATGATTTGCACATATTTTTATATCAGCAGATCTAGATATGCAAGGAGAAAAATAGACGGCAAGAGAAAACTGAGAGACTGTGATAGGTAAAGAACTGGAGCCCATCGGGTTAATCAAGTCCGAAGTCTCACAGGAAAATTTGGTTGTGCAACCAGAGAAGAGACAGAGAAGAGACAGAAAAGGAAAGATCCTTGCATTTAAACACTTTCTCCATATCAAATGGGACAGGGTCCTATTCTACCCTGTCACACCTAGGATGCCTGTAACTCGGCCATTGCTGCTCATTGCATTCACATCCCAAGCCTGCTACACAGCTCCTCCTGTGACAGCATGTGGCAGTCACCTCGTATTTGAAACTAACTCTGTCAGTCCCACAAAACTGCAAAACAATAAAAGAAGTTGATCTGCAAAAGGACAATTTAAAATGATTGTCAGGCTGTAAATAAAGCTTCAGTCTCGAACTGTAATAAATCTTGACACAGATCAAGATGGATGAAGAGTCGTTTCTGGATGATGCTCAGGAATTAACCAGCAGTATTAATCAGGTACCCACTGTAACTGCCAATAACAGTATGCCCCCACTAGACAGAGAAACAAATACAGTGCCATCCAGTACCATAGATATCTCGGTGGCAGCAACGGAAATATCTGAGTCAGGAAGAGCACACCTGCTGGAAAATTACCAAATCACAGAGCACTTCCCATTGCCTCACAGCAACAGAAATGACAACACAGCAGAGCACGTAGATGCACAGCCAGAAACACTGCCCTTACCAGTGTCAGATATCAGTTATAGTAGGATCTCAGAAAACCAGCAAGATGCTCAGCAGCCCATATAATAATTACCACAGCCTGCAGAAATACGTGATGCCAGGGAACTGGCCAGTATGGCCAACTCCATATATGTGGCCATGATAGACAACTACACAGAAAGTGCCGGAAATCAAAATTCCAACAGAAAAACAACAGGGGATGTCAATTTATTCAAACAACATTTAAGTGACAATTTAATGAAAACAGATTATTAGAAAGCTTATAACACTTGAGGACTTAACTAAATACTTATACCACTATTTCATACATTGTAAAAGAAAGGATGGTCACCCTCACGAACCCCTAACTCTACGTTAAGTATTCCCGGGTCTGGAATGATACCACAAATGGAAAGACTACCCCAGCTCCCTTTCATCAGAAACATAGAAACATAGAATTTGACGGCAGATAAGGACCGCTTGGCCCACCCAGTCTGCCCATATCCCTACCTACTGGATAAGCTGCAGATCCTAGTTAACCAGCAGCCTACTTCTTCCTACCCCCACCCCCCAGAACTGCCTTATGACTATCCCATGCATGCTTGAATTCACCCACTGATTTTGACTCCACAACCTCCTCCGGAAGGCCATTCCATGCATCCACAACCCTCTCTGTGAAAAAATACTTCCTTAAATTACCTCTGAGCCGCTCCCCCATCTTCAAATTGTGCCCTCTTGTTCTTGCACATTTCTTTTTTTGAAAGATGCTACCCTCTTGGACTTTGTTGATTCCCTTGAGGTACTTGAAAGTTTCTATCATGTCCCCCCTCTCCCTCCTTTCCTCAAGGCTATACATATTAAGCTCCTTAAGTCTCTCTTCATATGTCTTCCGGTGCAGACCCTGCACATTTTAGTTGCCCTCCTCTGGACAGCTTCCATCCTGTCTATGTCTTTATGGAGATTGGGTCTCCAGAACTGCACACAGTACTCCAGATGGGGTCTCACCAGCTGTCTGTACAGAGGGATAATAACTTCTTGTTTTCTACTGGTGATGCCTCTCCTATGCATCCCAGTATCCCCCAGCCCTCCTTGCTGCCTCTCACATTGCTTGCCCATCTTTAGGTCATCTGATATGACTACCCCAGGTTCCTCTCCATTTTTTTTTTGTTAGTATTTCACCCCATTGTGTTACTCTTCCCTGGGTTTTGTTTCCCAGGTGCATTACCTTGCACTTCTTGCATGAATCTAAGCTGCCGCCACATTTGACCATTCCTCTAACCTTGCCAAGTCCCTTCTCATCCTTTTCCACCCCACCCTGTGCATCAACTCTGTTGCAGATCTTAGTGTCATCTGCAAAGAGACATACTTTTCCTTCAGTCCTTCTGCAATGTCGCTATAAAGACATTGAAGAGGACCGGTCCTAATACTGAACCCCGCGGTACCCCACTAGTAACCCTCCTTTCTCTTCAGTGGACTCCATTTACTATTACCTCTGTGTCCTATTCTCCAGCCATCCTTACCCAGGCTGTCATCTTGGGACCCACTCCCAGGCTGGCTAACTTGTATATTAATCTTTTGTGTGGGACTGTGTCAAAAGCCTTGCTAAAGTCTAGGTAGGCCATGTCCACAGCCCCTCCCTGATCTACTACTTTGGTCACCCATTCAAAGAAATCTATCAGATTCATCTGGCATGACCATGAATCCATGCTGCCTAGGGTCCTGTGCCCCTCTGGCCTCTAGATACTCGACAATTCTTTCCTTCAGAAGTGATTCCATCATTTTCCCTATCACTGAGGTTAAACTAACAGGTCTATAGTTTCCCGCTTCTGCCTTGCTCCCACTTTTGTGAAGGGGAATCACATCTGCCCTCCTCCAGTCCTCGGGTACCCCCATCCTCCCATGATTTGTTAAAAAGGGTAGTCAGTGGTGTCACTAGTTCTACCCTTAGTTCTTTTAGAATTCTGGGATGAATCCCATCAGGCCCCATTGCTTTGTCCACCTTCAGTTTTAAGAGTTCTTTCAGAACCCTTTCTTCTGTAAATGGGCCGTATCAACTTCTGTATCCAGCTTGTTACTACTGTTTGTTTTATGTACCTCCCCCTCTTCCTTTGTAAATACTGAGCAAAAATATTTGTTTAGTATCTCTGCCTTTTCACAGTCTCCCTCTGCCCACCCTCCCTCCCCTTTATTAAGCCTCACTATCCCTCCCTTGGTCTTCCTTCGCTCCCTGATGTACCTATAAAAGGTTTTATCCCCCTTCTTAACTGAGTTGGCTATCTTTTCCTCGGTTTGGGCCTTTGCTGTTCTGACTGCCTTCCCAGCCTCCTTTTGCTTTAACTGATACAGTTCTCTGTCCTGCTCCTTCTAGCGATTCCTTGTACTTCCTGAATGCTTTCTTTTCTCTTGAGCCTTCATGCCACTTCCTTTGAGAACCATAGTGGTTTCTTACATCGTCTTGTTTTGTTTATTTGCTTCACACAAAGGCTCGTTACCTCTGTGATGGCAGTTTTTATTATTCCCCATTGTTCTTCCACCCCTCCTTCCTGCCCATTTGCTAGTGCATTCCTTAGGCACTCACCCATTTTGGCAAAGTCAGCCCTCCTAAAGTCCAGTATTTTTGTCTTTGTATGGCTTGACTCTATTGCTGTGTTTATTGTGAACCATACTGTTCGATGGTCGCTAGTTCCCAGATGGCTACCCACTTCTACATCTGTAATCCTCTCTCTATCTCCATTTGAGAGAATCAAGTCTAATATTGCTCCCTCTCGAGTGGGCTCCAGTACTAGTTGTCTAAGGCATGCCCCCTGTAGGGCATCTAGAATAACTGCACTCTTCAAAGTGGCTGCTGCAACTGCACTCCAGTTAACATCTGGCATATTCAGATCACCCATCAGCAATATCTCCCCTTTTTCTGCCATTCTAAGTATACTTTCTATCATTTCCCTGTCCATTTCTTCCCCCTGAGAAGGGGGTCTGTATACAACCCCTGTGCGTATTGTGGTGCCATTGCCTGTCTCCAAATTTACCCACAGTGCTTCTTCTCCTCCCTGTTTACCCTTTTGTTCTGTTGCTTTTATTCCTTCCCTTATGGAACTACTCCTCCTCCTCTTTACCCTCCCTGTCCCTCCTGTAGACAGTGTATCCTGGTATGTTTATGTCCCAGTCATGGTTTTGTCTGTACCATGTTTCTGTGACTGCCACGATATCCAGATGTTCCTCCTCCATCAAGGCCACTAATTCAGGAAGCTTGTTACCCAGACTACGGGCATTAGTACTCATTGCTCTCCATTTTTTGATGGCTTGACCTTCTGTTGCAGCATCCCCCACTGACCGTTCTACCTCAGTCTTTTTCTCATTTAGTACCCTGTTTTGTAGGGAGAGGCTGGGATTTTTCTGCTGCTTGTCAGTGCCTCCCCCTTTGACTAGTTTAAAAGCTTGCCAATTAAGCATTTAAACCGATTGCTCAAAAGACTTGTTCCCTTCCTGGACAGATGCAGACCATCCTGCCAGTATAGGCTGGTGTCCCTCCAGGTGGAACCCCAGTCCCAATGAAGCCAAACCCCTGTGCTCCGCACCATTTTTTCAACCATTCATTAAACTGCATGGTGCCAATTGCCCTCGCCTCCCCCATGCTTTTGACAGGCAGCACCTCTGAGAAGGATACTGTGGTAGACCAGATAGACTCCCAGATAGACCCCAGGTAGATCAGGTAGACTTTTTGAAAAAGCCCACTAAGTGCTCCAAAGTAAACCAAATAATTTAAAGGCTATGAGTCTCGGATGCCAATCCAACATGAGCGATGAGCTGACAGATGACATAATAGCAATACTATATGAAAAACAACAACTAGACCCCTATAGACCAGATTCACTTTTAAGCACTATGTGGCTCTTCATCAGTGTCTACTTTGGTGGCCGTGGGAACACAGAGATGAGGGCAGTACAGTGGGGGGATTTCCAACTGAAGACAGATGAGAATGGCAAGAAATACTTAAGTTATGAAACTGAATGCCAGACCAAAACCGAACTGATGCAACCCAAATGGCAAAGAGAAATAAAACCTAGAGTTTACAAAGTGGCAAACAATCAAAGAGATGTCCAGTGTTTAATAACACATCTTATATGCAGCAAAGACCACCAAAATGTCTGACTGCAGAGTCTGTTTTCTGGCAGTAAACATGAATGCTTCTAAACCAATGTACACCACCACCTGGTATAAAAAATAAAAATGTGGATTAAAATAAACTGTCAAATATTATTTAAAACCATGATCATAAGGCTCGAATAACTATTGACAAGAAACTGAGAAATCACTCTGAGGAGACATCTGATACAAAAACTGACTGATTCCAGCATAGCGCCCATAGACATAATTCAAATCTCAGGACATAAGCAGGTACAGAGCTTAAATGATTATTCTAGATTGAATGAAAAAAGCAGTAACAAATTTCAGCAGTTCTTAGTGGAACATCTAACCATCCTGTGGCATCACAAGAAAAGCCACTGACACAACTGACAATGGGAAGACTTTAAGCCTGAGGTTCAATGGGCAGAGCAACGTCACTCCTCCATCAGGCCTTAAAAGGCCACTCCTCCTGGACTGTTCCAGGATTAATTTCTTGTTGCGGCCAGAGGCGCCACCTCCCTTCACTCTGAACTTCTTTTCCCCTACGTTGCACCTCCGACTGCTCATTCTTGTCTCCTGTTTTCGTCCTTTTGCATTGAGCGCTTCATTAGCTCTGCTTCTCTTTCCATTCGAGCCTGCCACAGCGGGGGGCCAGAGCCTCCTTCTTTGTCCTGCCACTCGCCTCCATGGCTGCTCTCACCCCGACATACTGCATTCTGACCCACTAGTCCCCCATCCTTCTCCTGCCTCGTGGTGCCTCTGCTCCGGTGCTGGTCCCCTGCCCTGCTGTTGTTCTCATCCTCACACCGCTCCTTTCTGCCTTCCCTGTGGAGCACTCCTGTACTCTTTCCTGCCTGCAGCTCCTGTCCTGTTGCTCTCTGTTCTTCTGCCTCTCAGCTGCCCGCTCCTCCTCACTCTCGACCCGCCGGAGCACGGGTGTGCTGTCTCCCTCCATGCTACTATTTCTGATGTTACCACTTAGTTTACAATAGTTGGTAGCAAAGTTCAGCTGCAGATGCATTTGGCTACTATTGGTCACCTTAGGTCCCAGTAAGGTAGTCCTGTCACTTTCCCCAGCATTCTCCCAAGCCATCTGTACTCCACCTTTGTTCTGTCCCTTGGCTTTAAATTTGGTAGTTCAGGACACCACACGTTTTTCCTGTTGCTGCTGCTGCTTTAGCATTTTGTGAGTACCCTTTGTGTATGATTTTTACATTTTGTACTACTAAAGGAGATTGCAGCTTATACTGGTGCCAGTCTCTTGAGCTTGCAGTTTCTGTTTTCTGACTTGGCATGGTGGTTACTTGTGGAGTGAGAACTATTTGAACTATAATTACAATCTGTAGCTCTGCCCCCAAACTTTGTCACTTTACTTTGCTCCTCTTCCTCTGCCTGTGTAAAAAAGAAAAGAAAATAATCGTCCTCCTCCTCGACCATCCTCTCTGCCTAGTGCTGCTGGGAATCATCCATCTCAGTGAGCGTTGCTGCTCCTCCTTCCATTCTCCACTTCAACCTCTGCTTCTCTCCCTCATATGTCCATTCCTGCCTTTCCCTTCTCCCCGTTTGTCTCGGCTGCTGTTTGGTGGGTCCCCCCCCCTTTTCTGGCTTCTACCTTGCGCTTTTCTCCTTTCAGTGCTTTCATTTGTGCTTTCTTCGGAGTACGCTTGTTCTGCTCCCCCTCCTCAGCTACCTTTGCCTCTTTTCCAGCTGCTGATACTCCATAGGTCCCTCTAGGTAAGCATGCAACCCCTCTCTGTTGTTTCTTTTTTCTGTGTCCCCCTTTTCAGTCAGGGCTCGCCCTGTGCTTTGCTCATCCCTTGTCCTCGGTGCGTGCACCTTCATTTGTTATCCAGACCTGCAAATTATCATCTCAGTGTTTCTGTATGCTTGTGTGCATAACTCCTGTGACTGGAGGCATTATTCCTTGGACTGGTTTATTTTTTAGCCACAGCACTTGCTGTTTCCCACTGCTCACGTCCTGTCTTGTTGCACGGGCATTTCCATGCATATCTAAGTTTCCTCAGGATAGCCATGCCATGGATATGGTGTCATCATGGTGGTGCAGTATTCTATTAGTGCTTGCCTAGGTTTCATAGTTAGATTCCACTGTTGGATGGAGTCGGATGGTGGTCCCAGCTGTTCCCCCTCTCCTTAGGAAGTCCGCCTTTCTGCATCTTGTCATCTTTCAATTTGTTCTTTGTCCTTGTCATATCTCGTTCTTCTCCTGTCCTACCCATCTATGTCTCTCTCCCCTTCCTTCCCAGTCTTGATATGTTCTGATTTCTCACCTCTTCGATGCGCGACACCCTTTTGGGTATTCCCTTTGGGCTTCTTCCTAAGTTACATTTAGACAAGAGTATAATTCCTGCAGCATCTATGGGGGGGAACCCTCCTCCAGGGTTCCTTGCATCGTACCCCTACAGGGTGGTATATCCCCCAGATAGAGAGGTGAACAGCCACAATGTATCAAAGTCACACAAGCACACACATCATCCAGTTGCGTCAGCACTATTGAATGGGAAGGCTTTAAGCCTGAGGTTCAATGGGCAGAGCAACAACATCATTCCCCATCAGGCCTTAAAGGCCACTCCTCTGGACTGTTCCAGGATTAGTTTCTCGTTGCCCACCATCCACCCCCAGCGACTCATATCTCTTTTCCATGGAGCTTCTTCCTAGCTACTTTTAGCCAAGGAATAATTCCCATGGCACCTATGGGGGCAACCCTCCTCCAGGGTTCCTTGTAGCGTACCCCTAAGGGTGGTATATCCCACAGACAGAGAAGCGAACAGCCACAATGTATCAAAGTCACACAAGCATACATCTCATCCAGTTGCATAAGTACAATTGAACCATCTCTGAAAATCTCACTGACCTGCTCGGCACAGGTTTCAACACACCAACTATTAAGGCTAAAAACATAACCTTTAATATCATACAAGGTAAGCAAACCACAACAGGTATCTACACTGCAGAAGCGTCACCATCCTTAGGGGAACAGTATATGTCATACTATTCAAATCCAACTTGAAAATGTTATTTTCTGTATTTCTCCTCCCTCAACGTTACCAACCTAAACCAGGGAACCACTATGAAGGACAGAAAAGAAGGAGAATAAATGTAACTGACTGGGACTCAGACTAGAACAAGCCTGCTGGTATGTAAAATAAATAAATAAATAAGGACACACACCATTTCTGATTTTTTAACCATTTTTAATGTACTTTTTTCCCCCAATAGGTAACACCTGACATGATGTAGAAAATAGTATGACTTTTCAACAAAGATAAGTTAAAATCAGTTTAAAAAAAAGGAACTTATAACCCATAAAAGTAAAAGACATAGAAAAAACACAGAAAAAGACACACTCTGGAACATCACGTCCAGTAAGCAGAGCTGTCAGCTAACCATGACATGATTTATTAACAAAACAGCATGATGCTGTATATCATCAAGGGACTTTTTTATGACTACTTCAAAATTATGCGTAAGAAACTTGCTTAATTTTAATTATGTTAACAACAACTACACAAGAACATTGTCACTGTTACATCTATTTAATAAAACCTGAACTATATGTACCTGCAGTGTGACATTACTGTATAAAATATTATTTTTTTAGAACAGCAGCTGTGCTAAAATAAATGTTTGTTTTTTTCCAATATAATTCATAGTTGTTTATCAGTAAAAATGATTTGAATGTTCAAGCAAGTTTACATAACTGTTGCAAGTAAAACTTTATGGCTATGTTATTGGTATAAACCACAACTTGTTGAGTAAGGAGGTGGGGCATTGTTCTCAAATGCAAGAAACAGCAATGAACATTGTTCTGTTTTAGTATTCATTAGTAATCTTTGTAAAATTCTGAAGTCAAATTTCAATGTGATAAATACGTAAAAGTTGAAGAAAACAGGTGTTATACCCATGTGGGTCTTCTGTTTTATATCTGTCTATCTATATATACAGTGTGTATATATATATATATATATATATATATATATATATATATATAGATAATAAAAATGTTTGATATATTTTAATCATTATCATTTATGCTTTCCTATCAATACCTTCTATAGCTGTTGAAAACTGATCAAGTTAAGACAAATACACATTTATTGTAAGTATTGTTTTCTATGTTTACCAGGTAAGCTCCACTAGACACAAGTGCCTGTTTTCAGGGGTGACCCTGGGAGCACTGGGAGGTTAAGTGACTTGCTCAGAGTCACACAGTATACAAGGGGAGGTTGTGGGAATCAAACCCAGGTCTGTCTGCTGGATGTACCAAGCTCATTCGCAGCTCATTACTTTAGCCTCTAGGCTATACTGCCAGACCCATATTTCACCTCCTCCATCCCCCAACCCAAAATACACCATGGGAAAAGTATACTGTGTTTTCTTCAGCGATGTGCTTCAGTGGTATCTCCAGCTGCTCCATGGAAAAAATGTCAGTCCAACGAAGAAATGATCATGTACTAAACAGAACAAAAAAGAGCCCCTGAAGATGTCTTCTTGCCCAACTACCTTAGGGTTGTATCCTTATCACAGTTTGAACTCTCCAGTCTCCCGGTATTCCTAGCTGTGAAGCACATGTGTTTAAAATAAAAAGCAGAGAAATTGTAAAAATAAATACTTCTCGCCCAACTACTTCAGAGCTGTACCCTCCACATCACCCTACAGACAATCCAAAAACAAAAAGGTCAAACTGACAGCCTATAAAACAAAGATCTGTGCGTCACGCCCTCCAACTGCCAAGATAAAGTCAAAGACGTGCTGATGAAGAGTTAGTCTCCTGGGCATCTCTTCGTGAAAACTCCACTGCTCGTACTGCTCTAAAGCACGTAGGCTACAAACACCCTCTTACCATCTCCATGTCATCCTGCAGGCAGACTCTGTACATGCACAGTCATGTAGCAGACATCACATACACCCAACCAATGAGACAGTAGGCAACCACATAACCTGTCCAATCAGACTAAAGTGTCATGAAACACATATGAACAGGACAGTAACATAGCAGAAGAAGATGGCAAAGTGAGAGTTAGTACCCTATGGTCAGACAAAAAAAAACTCTACCCTTTCTAAATAAACAAAAAAATATTGGGGTCAGCTGGCCCATTGGCATAGCAGTAGTGCTATCACTTGCAGCACCAGCAACCTGAGTTCGGGAATGGGCTCCAGTTTCTGAAGGGTTGGCCAGGGGGAGGAGGCTTGAGCGTCTGAGGACCGTTCATCTCCACCAGGGGGTAGGGGGAGTCATGGCTCAGTGCATGACCAGCCTTTGGCAGTGGCTGGAGGATCGGCATGCCCATGCATCACATTGGGGAGGGAGCATGACAGACACCAGCTTACGTCTTGGCATCAGCACACATCACCTCTCTGGGGGTGTATATAAGAAAAGTCCTTGGCCCACCGCAACACCAACATGAGGGTCCAGAGGACAGATCCTCGCCACTGGCATGCAGCCTGAAGATGTGGACCCCAACACAGCTCAAGAGGTATGGAACTGGGGGGTGTCTAAGAGGCCCAGCTACCCGCTTCCACTCCGTCCTCACCTGGGGGGTAAGCCACAGCTCCATGTTGACGTGCATGACGTTAATGTCAGGTGACAGTGCCTGGAGTCCAAGATGGGGAGAAAAAAGAAATATAAAAAAAATATTGGGGGCCTATTGCATACGCTGAATATGCAGTGGGGTAGTGTATGATACATTTTTATCTGGATTTGTTTTAGTTTGATTTCTGTGTTCTTAAAACAAGGAAATCAAAGTGCAGCTCATTCAGATAAAAATTCATCATCACTACCCCATTACATATCCTTTCTTTTAGTACTGAGTGATAAAATATCAAAATTCACAAATGATAGCTTTCAGTACCTTAGGCTCATAAATAAGTCTATTTGAGGAGTGAATTTTTGTGGTGCTCCATGACGTATTGTGTGTAGTAGTGTTACAAGTCTATAAGTAAGAAAGACAGGGCGAGCAAGAGAAATGCAGAGTCAGAAATGTGCAGAGTCATGCTGGTCTAGCAAGGCTGATTAATGCATAAAGATGTTGCGAAATAACATTTCGACAGCAAATTGCTGTAAAATAGCAATTTCTCCACGAAAAATATTTTTAGAAATTGCAAAATGTTGCTTAAAAATATAGCAGCCGTAATAAATAAATTAGTGAAAACAGTCTGGAAGCTCTTTTCCACTAATTTATGTAATACGACAGCCACTAAGCAAGGAGAGACCCACAAATTAAGTCCGGTTAAAATTATATTCATCCTTGATGTCTAGTGGTCCCACCCCCAGGCCGATCACGTCACAATTCCCAGTCCCAAATTGAAGAATCCCCACCAAGATTTACAGCAATTGCCCCAACATGGTATAATAATAAAAACAATTCCCAATCCTGACTTCCTGGTGCCTAGTGGACCCCCACTCTATCATTAGACAGTGTCCCCGCCCCCAGTACCCCTAGTGGGCCACAGCACAACCCTCCACTCACTTCCATAGCTGGCGCCCGATTGAGTGCGTCTATGAATGAGCACATGCTTGTACAAGCATGCGGCTTATTCACTGAAGTGCTCAGATGGGCTGACAGTCATGGAGGTGAGTGGACGGGCTGTGCCGGGTGGCCAACTCAGGGTACTGGGGAGTAGGGACACTATCTGATGACAGGTGGGGGTCCACTAGACACCAGGAATCAGGAATTGGGAATTGTTTTTTATTATACCGCCGATGGGGAAACTGATGTAACTCGTGGGGGGGCAGGGGGGATTCTTCAGTTTGGGAATTGGGCTGGTGATCGGCCAGGGGTGAACCACTAGACACCAGTGAGTTGGGATTGGGAATTATTTTTTATTATACTATGATGGGGAAATTAATGTAAATCTCGGCAGGAGGACGGGAGGATTCTTCAATTTGGGAATTGGGCCGGTGATCATTGGGGGGGACCACTAGACACCAGGGATAATATTTTTTTTTCTTACTTTCATGTGGTCACCAGGAGGGAATGCCTGAAAAAGCTTTATTTTTCTAACTAAAAGGATATACCCAAAATGGCGAAATTTTGCCCGTGATCGGCAATTTCGGCATTGCGGTGACATTCTGTTCACGAAGCAAAATTTCGCATTTTGGTACCCACAAAAATATCGCAGATTGAGGGAATTTAGTGAAATATTCTTGAATGAAATGTGTTAATTCTGCACAACACTATTCATGCACAATCTGGCCTTTCAGGTTGTAGTGCACTCTGGTAGTGACAAAAGGTCAGTTGGGGTTAGATGCCCCAGCTTCATCCTGAGACTGTACAGTGTTGGCCCATGTGATATGTGGTACTTGTGATTACGATGGGCACAGTATTCCAGAACTCATGGAGCCTTGGGGGGGGGGTCCTTCATCTGCGGTAGCAGCAAGCACTGTGGCAGCGTAATCAGTCAGCAAACTTGAGTTTTGTGGGGATGCCTAGGAGCCTGTGCTGAGGCTTCAGTGCATTGGCCCTATGTTAGGAAGAGTAGGGGAAGTTTTTATTAAAAGGAAATCAAACAGTCATAATAACAGATATTATAAACAGCAAATTAACAGGTCAAAAACATACAATGAATGTTATACATATGGAATAACATCAGTCAAAAGAAAAGAAAGACAACCTATGAGAAAAATGAAAGACCCAGAAGAAGATGAGTATGAGGAAACAAAAAAAAAAAAGGCGGTGGGGGAGAAAGAAGCAAGAAACAAAGTAGCAGAAATGATGGACAGTAGAAAAGAGTCACTTTTCAAATGCAGGTAACATTTCCCATCTAGTAGGTACAGTAGAAACAGCAAAATGTGTACATTCGTACAAATGATTTGAAGTCCTTTCTATATGTCCAATGAGTAAATTCAGGACTTTCTGCTGAAATAGTCATTTGACTCGAACTTGCCATATGTGGAACTTGATGGAGGCACACATCATTCGGACTGTGCTCTTATTAGCTTTAGCTTTGAAGCCCCCTCCCCCAAGACAGGGCACTCCCTTATCCCATGGAGCAGTGATTCCTTCACTGCCACCTGCTCAACCAGCTCTTCCTGCCGTATATACAGCTTTGGAGCCCCCACCAAGACTGGACCTCCTTCTCCCATGAGTGGCAATTCATTTGCTGCCGCCCTCAAGCCAGCTCCTCCTGCCTCCCTTACACAACTTTGGAGCCCCCCCCACTAAGACCGGGCGCTCCCTCTCCCTGCGGATTGGAGATTCCTTTGCTGCCGCCTGCTCAAGCCAGCTCTTCCTGCCGCATACACAGGTATGAATCTTCCCTTGATTTCAGATTTCAGCGCTCTCCAGCAGGACTCTGCTGATTGGTCGGCTTGCACAGTTGCTGATTCCTGATTGGCGCATTGTCTTTCTAGCTATTACACGCCATTTCAGCCTGCTTTTCTTTACTTATATTTTGTCTCTAGACTGCCTTGCTTTCAGTATTTGTAACCGCATTGTTCTAAGTTAGCTAAGTTAAGAAAAATGTACTGTTTATTCTGAGCTGGTACGAAATGCTGCTGTGATTTTCATTACTGATTCTATTTTTCTTTCCTCACTCTCCAGCTTGTTTCTCTCCTCTGAGACTCAGTGCTGACGCCCAGACCCATTTTCTCTTTCAGCTGCTACTCAGTCTAAATCTGCTACCTGCCCCTCGATTTAATCGCTCTGCTAGCCCCCTGCTGTGTTACTTTCTCCTGCCCTCTGTCTACCCCCTGTTCACCTCTCTCTCTCTCTCTCTCTCTGATATTAATCCCCTTCCCTCTATTTCTTCCCTTCTAGCTTTGGGTGCCCCCTCAAGACCCGGACCACTCCCTCCCTCATGGGGCGATTTCTTTCCTGCCCGCTCAAGCCAGCTCCTCCTGCCACATACACAGGTATGAGTCTTTCCTGGATTTCAGATTTCAGTGCTCTCCAGCAGGACTCTGCCAATTCGCCAGCTTGCACAGTTGCTGATTACTGACTGGCGCACTGTATTGCTAGCTATTACACACCATTCCAGCCTGCTTTTCTTTACTTATATTTTGTCCCACCCCTGCCACTCTTTAAATACCCTTTGCTTCCCCTCCTCCCTTGCTGTTCGGGCCATCTCTCTGCTTTCCTAGCTGGAATCTGTCCTTTCTCGCATCCCTCCTCCTTCCTTAATCTTTTCCCCATAGCTATCTCCTTACACCAGTCTGGACTCTAGTTTACTTCTGAAATCCCCTCCCAAACAAACATGCACCCCACCTCATCACTCCTTTTCCTTTGCACCCTCTATTACTTTCTCTCATACTCCTTCCCCAACCACCCCAAGGTTGCTCTTACCCCTCCCGTCCTCCTGCTTCTTATTCACCATTCCCCTGCATCCCCCTCCCTCCCAATTAATTTTGTTCCCATCACATTTGCCTCCTTTCTCTCAATTTCTCAAGCTTTCTTCCTCCTGACATAAACCTCTGTACCACTCTAATCCACTGCACCAGGCACAAACAATATGCCCTATATACAACTAGAGGTTGTAAGCTCCTGGCTGCCTTCTCTGTACTCTTTCTCCTTTTGCTCCTTGCTGGTGACATCGAAAGAAACCCTGGCCCCCCTAAACCTACCCAACTGCCATCCTCACACAAAGGCCTAAAGGTCATGCACATCAACATTAGAAGCCTCCTTCCAAAATTGGACCTATTAAACTGCTGAATAACCCAGAATGACCCTGACATCCTATGCCTCTCCAAAACCTGGCTATCGGCCCAAACCCCTGACCCATCTGTCTCCATCCCAGGCTACCACCTCATCCAGCAAGACCATGGAAAAGGAGGAGGTGGTGTAGGCATGATCATATGACAGAACCTCCCTTACTCGGTAATGAAAAAAGAATCCTGCCTTGGATCTCATGAGCTTGTTCTAACCAAATTCTCCTTTCCCCACACTCTCCCCACTTTCATTGGGGTATTTTAGCTTCTCCTCATCTTGGTCAAGATGCCTTTGCAGATGCATCTCTGCTCGCTTCTTGCTACCTCTGGTGAACTAATGTTACTTGGGATTATAACCTCGATTGGTTGTCCCCTCACCTAAACCCACAACCTCCAAACTGGAATTCCTAACTCTCCACAGCTAATCTTGGAACTGACCCACTACAACTCCTGTTCCTCAGATCACTCCCGCATAGACTGGATCCTCGTATCCCATCCCACCATATATCCATGGCTGGAGTCCTCAATCCCTCCTTGAGTGGTCACTGCATCACTTACTGCATTAGAAAAATGCACCTATCCAAATCCTCGCCAAATATATATTGAAACACGCCCACTAAACTCTCTTGACACAAACTCCCTCCTCTCGGACTTACATTTTGCAAATTGGTCACCAGTGTACTCTGCTGCTACAATTGATACTGCCCTAGCCCAGTTCACCTATATTTTCAAAAGTGTCTGGGGTCAACACGCCCCCCCTTAAAAAGTCAGGGTCAGGAAATGCCACCAGCCCTGGAATACTGCCCCTATAACTGCTCTCTGCAAAGCCCATGACAAAGCCTGGTCCACCTTTAAATCCTGCCAAACCCTCATCTCAAGACAAGCTTACAACATTGCAAGAAATACTTGCACTAAGGCCATCCATCAGGCTAAGGAGGACTACTTTAAACACCAATTCAATTCAGCACACACCTCCTCATTCTAGAACATAGTACACTCCATTGTCAACCCTCCTTCACAGTCCAGCACCCTACTCTCAAGCAAAATGGCACTGAAATTACAGACCCGTTCAAGTTGCTACTATCCTAAACAATTTCACTACTTATGCCTCCCCAGTCCCAACCGTCCCTCTGCCACCTCAAACCCTCCCAAAGCAAATGACTAATACTAAATTCTTTCTGGCCCTGCTTCCATGAACAAAGTACTGTGTACCTTCTGTCCCACAACACCTTTAAATCTAGCCCTGACAGATTACATCCTAGTTTCCTATGCCTTTCTGCCCCACTATTGTTCTCCCTCTCACCTACATCATAAATATGTCCTTCTCCTCAGGCTTAGTTCTGAATGCCTGGAAACTGGCATGTGTTCTCCCTCTCCATAAAGGCGATGACCTCACCACTCCTGGAAACTACTGACCCATATCCCTCCTCCCCACCTTAGCTAAACTACAGGAATGCCTCGTACAATCCTGATTGACTGAGTTCCTTACAGATACCAACTTCCCATCCCCCTATCAATCCATTTTTAGAAAAAAAACACTCCACCTTATCCTCCCTTCTCCGTGTTACTGGCCACATCCAATCTGCTGCTGACATTGGTCACCTCATCAGCTGCAGTCTACATTGATCTGGCTAAAACTTTAGGCTTGGTATTCCACCCTCTCCTTTTAAACATGCTTGAGGATGCTGGGCTCATTCCCCTGCCCTACAGTGGTTTGACTCTTATGTCAATAACAGGCATCAGACAGTTAAAACTGCAAACTCCACCTCTCCCTCCCTCCTACCTATCCTTGCTGGTGTACCACAAGGCTGCTTTCTCAGCCCTATCCCATTTCTGTATTTATAAATAACCTCCCATCTGCCTGTTTCTCCTGCTTCATCCATATGTATGTGGATGATACCATACCGTTCTCATCCAGCCCAGACCTAACCACTATCCATGCTGTGCTGCAGAAAGACTATAACTTCGATTCAGTCTTGGTACCAATTGAAACAGCTCAAACTAAACACAACTAAAACTGTCTATATGATCTTGGAACCACTCAAAGACTGGCCAAAACAAACAGTGCACCACCATCGCCTCTCTTGACGGCAGTCTGCTGAGGCTGTCCCCTCTTACAAATACCTAGGCATCTGGCTTGACCCTTCAACTAAACTTTACAGTCCACATTGACCATATAACCACCAAATTTCACCTAAGCTTGGAATCCTCTTCCGAAATAGAGGCTCTCTCCCACTCCCAGTGCGTCGAGAGCTCTAACAAAGATGATCATGCCAGTCTTAGACTCTGCAGACATAATATACTGCACTGCACCTCCACCTCTCTCTCAACTTGACTCCTCTATTATGCCTTCTGTCATTTGCCTAAAATTCTCCATACAGGACTCACCACTGTTCCCTTCTCTCCTGCCTGGACCTCCCTCTGCTCTTGCATGGGTGTCTCATCCATTCCTTATCCTTCGTCTCAAAATTCTGGTTCAACCTGCTCCACTCTTACATCTCTTCCCTCCCTCTTCTGCCCCTACCCTGACTTTTTCCTTATGCACTAGGGATTCATGCTCCTTCTCTCTCTCCACCCCATCCTCCACCATGGGCAAAGCTGCCTTTATCTATTACCTCCCCTCACTGTGGAACTCTCAAGCATCCCTTCTATGGAACTCTACATCTCACTTCTCTGTCAAATCTCTGTTATGCCTCCTACCCCACCCCACTTGTTCCCATACCAACAGATAGCACTACTATTGTTTATACTCCCAGTTGTATTTTACACAGCTCATTATTATTCCTTCCCACTTGTTCCCACATCATTCACATATCACTCAAGCTGTTTATCTCCCAGGTTGTATATTCGCAGCCCTCTGTCTTTCCTCCTGTATCCCACCTTGTAAATTAAATACTAGCATAGCCTGTTTTTTGTTGTATGAATGTATTAGTATACTTCCTGTTGTGCACTTCTTAAGTTTGTTTGCTTCCAACTATATCTTTGTACACTGTATTATGCTGTACTAATTATATTCAAGTATTACTTTGCTACCTGTTGTGTACCACTAGAATTGTACTCTCTTAATCCCATGTTCCCCATCCCCCAGGTTGCATCTGGAAATGAGCCTTCGCTCAGTGTGCCTTTCATGGTCACCAAATGTTTAATTAAAATAAAATAAAAAAATAAAAATTATACAGCATGTATTGGGCAACTGTGGGTAAGACCCTGTGATAATATGCACATGAGTAACTTTAGCCCATACAGCAGCCTTCTAACGAATGGAAAGGTTCTCCTAAACTCCTTAATATAATGACATTCACAAAGCAGGTGCTCCAAGGTTTCAAAAGAGACAATACAACATAGGTGAGGACAGACTCTGTCATCCATAATGTTATGACTGTGGTTATCCTTAACTCCCAACTTTCTGTGACAGGAAAGCCAAGTCACATCCCATGTTTTTCCTGCGTATTCTTGGACCACTGTGGTGTAAAAGTATCTTGGGATGAAGTGGTGCAGGAATACCCCTAAAGTCCACCTGGGGCTCAAAGCCATGATTTTATATTACATTACACAACTGTAGTCTAGAACAGGTTTAGAAATGCTCTGGCAATAATTTCCTTTTTTTTTAATTTTCTCAATCAGTGGGTTTCTGCAGGAAGAAACAGTACAGATTTCCATAACGTACATACCCCTTTCCACAAATTTGATTAAGTGGCTGTAGCCACCCATACTAATGTTCCAATACCCTAGGCATGTTAGCAAAGTAAGGTACAGTATTAAAAACAAGAAATATGCTAGAAAAGAAATCAAGGGGATTGATGAGCACCAACCCTCCCAATTCTACTGGCATATATAATTTCTCTTGGTGACATTAACCTGCTGCCCCAAACCATCTCGAAAAAAAAGACTATATATTTTCATATAAAACTGCAGAGGGGGAGAAAAACTGCACTCAAAACGGTAAAAATGGGAAGCAGAAAAGTTTTTATAATGAGGACTCACTTTCTTGTTGACTATAGCCAAGACCACCAGTGGGCAACCTTAACACCACACTCTTCAAGTGTTTCTGATCAGTTCAGAGTAGCCATATCCCCATGTCCAAATGTAATACCCAAGATTGTGATGGGATCCTGAGAAACTGAAATCCCAGCTGTATCGGTTATCAGAACTAGTCTAGGGTTCAAAGAACAACCTCTACTTTTTGCTATGTTTACATTGGTGTTAGATACCACTGAATATTCAGTAAATACATTCAGAGAACAAACATCAGATAAATGTCATCTGCATATGCAGCCACCCTAACCAGCTGTGAAACATCAGTTATCTGCAAGCCTATAATATCTGGACTATGGTTAAGACTGTGTAGAACTTCTTTTTTTTTTAACTCTGTTTCCCTCTGGTCACCAGCCTGCAGGATCTCCCTCAAAGCAAACCCCTTCAATCCAGGAGCTACCGCCCAGCCTGAGACCACTTGACCAGGGAATAGAGACATGAACCCCACTCCACCTCACCAAGGCCCCAGCTGACCCCAGCTCCCACGCCCCAGGGCAGGGCCACCCCGCACTCCTTACCTGGGTGCTCTTCCTCAGAAGCTTGACTGCCGGGATCCTTGGGGGTGGAGAGAGAGTCCAGTAGAGCTGATCGGGAAAGTCCAGTGGTGAGCATGTGGTCTGGTCCTTGGGGCCACCATTGTCCTTACTGCGTGCCAGGGTTTTTCCTTTTTCTGGTCCCTCTCCTGAGGCTTGGAAGTGCAATGATGTCCAGCCCATTGCGAGCACGCTCTTGCACCCGCCTGGAAGACATCTGCCAATGCCTCCCCAGACCCGAAGGATCTGGTAGTTGTGCTCCCAGCTATCGCTAGGAGCCACCACCACCACCACCATGGATCCATGTCCCCCCCCCTCCCTCTCAGGAGAGGAGAGCAGTCCCTCAGATGCTCAATCCTCTCCTTCCCAGCCAACCCCCTGGCAATCCGAGCTCTCCCAAACCCAGGTCACCGTCGTGGCGCGAGGTGTGGCATCCAGCACCTTAGTGCCACCAGGGCAGACAAGACTGTGTAGAACTTCATGTAAACAAATGTATAAAAGAGGACTGAGGGGGCAACCGTGATGCATACCTCTTTTCAGGGGAATAGCGAGATCAAGACAGTTATTCAGAGAGCAAAAGATGGAGGTCTGGTCATACAGTAGTTTTATCCAGGTAACAAAATGCAAGGGTATGTCATAATGACTTAAAACTGAAAACAAATAAGTATGACCAAACTTATCAAAGGCCTTCTCCTGTTCAATAGAAAGCAAGAAAACATCCCACTTACCCTGTTCTCCCTGGGACACCGTTTCTCTGAATAAAATCAAATTATGCTGCATACATCTGCTGGGTACTGAACAAATTTGATACTTTTAAATTCAAGATCTGGCAGGAATGGAAAGACTTTTACATAGCATCTTCATTAATATTTTCAAATCAGTGTTAAGTAAACACAGAGAGAGCCAATTTTGGAGACTGTGAACATCTTTCTTGAAGAGGAAAATGTATAGAGCCTTACAGAATTCAGTAGTGGCTGATTCTTGTTGAAAATGTGATTATAAACCTAAGGCAAAATTTAGAAAAAAGGAAGTGTCAGATTTGTATGATTCTGATGTAATGCCATCAAAACCAGGGACAGTATTATTATTCAGTTTCGAAATGGCCCATATTACTTCATCAGTACAAAGAGGGCTAGTCAAATCATGCTTTATCATTTCAGACATGCTGTCCACTCTTTTGTAACGAAAAAAAACCAAAACAAAACAGACATATCTCCCTGAACTGGAGCAAAAGTACCAAATATGATGTGTACTGTAGATATGAGTCAGCTACCGTACATTCAGCATACTATTAGGGTGTAAGACAGTTATCAAATCACCAGAGTCATTGACTAAGCATGTGAAAACTTGTTTTTGAACTCTGTCTTTAGTCAGCTATGTTCAGCATACCATTAGGGTCAGTTATCAAATCACCGAGGTCATTGACTAAGCCTATAAAAACTTGTTTTTGAACTCTGTCCTTACAGCTCTCATAAATGTTGCCAGCTGTCAAGTGACCTTGAGTGCCATAATTGTATTCTAACAAGAGTGAGACCACTCTGTCAAACTGTAGGACTTCATTTAAAATCTAATGTGGTATACCTGATCAGCTAGTATATGCGGCTAGTCCTAGCGTGAGACAATAAATGGGATAGCTGATGCTGTAAATTCAGATATTTCTGGTTTTGTCTATACACTAAACTTTAGAAATCTGGAGAAAAATGCTTTCAAATCCTGTTTGATATCATCTCACCATGTGTAAGGGTCATCATAAATATAGAGTACTGATTCTCTGGCCAGTAAGAGATTTTTTAAAGAGCTCTTAAGTGCAGTATCAGTCAAAAGTGAATTATTCAGATGCCATATGGTTCTACCTGAGCCAAAAATATTCTGCTAGCCAAGAGGCATTTAAAAGCACAAGATCAGAATTTTCAATTGGAATTAAGGTGGCTGATTGAATTGAAATATTCTGTGAAATGAATATAAATATCCTAGTGGCTAGCTTATGCTTATATGCAAATGTAATCCATCTTCTCCTCCCACTTTTGATTATGCAGACGTGGTCTGTAGCTCAGCACTGCAGTCATCCTTGCTAAGCTTGATCCCTTGTTTCATGCTTTCTGCAGATTTACCTCTTACCTCCCATACCGCACCCATCATTGCCTTTTATACCACTCTGTCTCCTTGCCCTCACTTGCTAATTGCTGTCTAGCCCTTTGTGCTACCTTTATCATTAAATTCTGGTTTGAGACCCTACCCTCCTACCTTTCCTCCTTACTTGCCCCATCCCCCAGTACTGGGTACTTCCTGTGGTCCCGCGACCACTGCTCCTTTGCACTGGCCACATCACGCTCTCTCTCTGGGTCACTAGCCTTCATCCATCAGCTCCCTGCTCTCTAGAACACACTCCCCTTCAACGTCATGCAGCTTGCCTACCATGCTGGTCCTCAAAAAGCACTTCAAGCACCTCCTACCCCCTCCTGCCAATGCGTCCACCCCCCCTTAGATACCAGATCTTCCTTACTATACTATACTTACCTTAACCTTCTTCTATCAACCTATCCCAACTCCTTTTCTGCTTCAGCTTCACCATCATTGCAGTGCTCCCTCAGTCTATTACAGCGTATACATTGTTGGCAGCCCAACACTCATGCCCTCCCTGCTGTATCAGTGCAGCTAGCCTTGTTATGTTAATTCAGGTAGCTCTAGCCCTCTAGTAACCCAATGCTAGTCACTTCCTCAGGCACAAGCTCATCCCTATGTAAATTTTGTTGCAAAGTTTGGGCATGTTATGGTTACATTGTATATTGTTAATGTATGTATGAATGTATAATGAATCTATTATTGTATCTGTACCCTCACCTTCTACCCCAGGTCGTACTTGAAAAATGAGCCTCGCTCAGTGTGCCTTTCCTGGTTACCAATGTTTAAATAAATAAACCCAGCATTTTATGTAAAATTATATGCATCCTGTAAAATAGCATCAGACAATATTTGTTTTTCACTTTATCTTTTTATTGAAATTTGAGTATATAAGAAAGCACAGATCTAATACAATAGAAGACTATCCTTCATGTAAGGTATAAAATATCACTTAACAAAACACAGTATTTAGGGTAAACATATTGGAGAAGCCTTATATATATGTATTGATAATAAAACACAAACCTAGACAGGATGTAAGTGAAGAGCAGAAGGGTTACAATCAATAGGGTATTATAGGATCAGAAATAGCAACCATGTATGAAATACATGCTAGGAAAGGCTATGGCAAGGCATTCAGTAAATTGCAAAAAGTGATAACTGTGGTAATATGAGCAATGTTCAGTAATGGAGAGGTGAAGATAAGAGAAAAGTGTGCAAGGAAAGAAAGAAGAGAGAAAAAAGCAAGGAAGAAGGGAAGAAGAAAGGGATAAAACAGGGAAGAAGAGAAAAAAGAGGAGAAATCTGTGCACAAAAGCTTCGAGAAAACTGAATCTGAGAGCAAAATAAGAAGGAGTGCTAAATAACCCTAAGAATTAGGATCTAGAAGAACTAGATTTGATGTACTTGAAGTAATCCTGCCAACATCTGTCATATACAGTGAGTCGGTTATGAGTAACATGAGATAATCAGTCTAGGGAGGCATACTGAGAGAGGCTTTGAAGAACATCTGAAAGAGAAGGCACCAGAGTTGATTTCCATTTCATAAGAATCCGACATTTGACCAGAAAAGAAAGTATGTTAAGCCATCTAAAATGTGCATGTGAGAGGAGAGAGCTACTGGGGATAAGGATGCCTAAAAGGAATAGCTTGGGGTCAAAAGGTAGGTTTTTGTCCTGTTATTCTGGAGGCAAGTAAACAGACTTTATGCCAGAGCTTATTAATGGGAGCGCAAGACCACAAGATATGAAGTAGATCCCTCATGGCCAAATTGCATGCCAGCAATTATTATTATTATTTAATAGGCGCATTCGTTGAAGCACAGAGGGGTTCTATACCAAAGATGTAGGATTTTAGTTTGTATTAAAGAACTATGGGCATCTTTAAAGGTATTATGTGCAATACGCCAACAATTACTCCATTGTGCATCTGAAATATTGTAGTTAAGAAGAGTACTCCATTTATTTTGGCCTATATAGACTGATCAGGTAGATTATCAATAATGTCTTTGTAAATGGAGCTATTTAATTTTACTGATAAATTAGTCCAGTACGAGATGTATGGGTTTAAAAGAGTATGCTATACACTAAACTAGAGAAAAGTTATAAGCTGCCCAAATTTGTAAAAACTTCCAGAAGTCCTGTTTAGGAAGTTTCCATGTGACCTGCAAGTCTGAGAATGATCTAAGAGTGAGTGAATTCTGGTCCAAGATATCTCCAAGAAAGAAAATGCCTTTGTTCCTCCATGTACGACAGAAAATTGGGTGATCTTCTAGAGTGAGCAGTGTATTGCCCCATAAGGGGGCATAAAACCAGGGTGTTGGATTGGATTTCAGGAATTTGTGGGTTAGTTTCCAATAAAGAACAGAGGATGATATAGTCAGGTCAGATTTTAGTTTAGAGGAAATGGGATTAAAAATGAAGGAAGTGGGAACTCCTCCCTGGCACAATGCAGATTCCACTGCAACCCATAGTGGTGAGTGAGGGGAGGGTTTCTGAAACCATTTAATGATTTGGGCCATTTGGAAAGCCCAGAGGTAGCCTTTGAACCAGGGGAGTCCGAATCCCCCTTTTTTCCAATGTGATCGAAGTTTGTTGTAGTTAAATCTCGGTGGTTTCCCATCCCAGATAAAGTTACCTATTAATTTATCAATTTTAGCAAAAAAGGAGGATGGTAAGACTAAAGGAATATTGGCAAAGAGGTAAAGAATCTTGAGAGAAATGGACATCTTAATGGCTGCAATTTTCCCCATGAAAGAGAGATTAAAAGCTTCCATCGGTCCAGAATTGTTTTGATGTTATCAAATAAGGGTTAAAGTTAATGTCCCATATCTTCCTAAGTTACTAGTAATTTTGATTCCTAGATATGTTATACCTG
Organism: Neoceratodus forsteri; assembly: GCA_016271365.2. Lineage (NCBI taxonomy): Eukaryota > Metazoa > Chordata > Ceratodontiformes > Ceratodontidae > Neoceratodus > Neoceratodus forsteri. The sequence continues at coordinate 1,474,781,234 of CM057453.1, read as the reverse complement.
TGGTGACCAGCGGGATCCAAGAGGTATGTTCATAAGGTTTTACAGTGGTCGTTAAGGGCATAGTTTGTGATTTGCCATAATTCAAAGCAAGGCCAGAAATGTTAGTAAAATTATCAAGCAAATCAACCAACAGGGGCCCAGCCTCATTCAGGTTTTCGAGTAAGATTAAGAGGTCATCCACGGAGAGAGAAACATATTTTGAATTGCTCATAGGTATGTCGATAATGCCAGAAGATTGACGTAAACAAGCAGTCAGGGGTTCCATGGCTAAAATAAACAGGGAAGGTGACAGGGGATAGCCTTGTCTAGTTCCCCTTGCTAGATGAAAGTAAGAGGAAAGTAAGTGGGTGGAATTAGTAAGTACTTTAGCAACAGGGGAGTTATATAATAGCTTGATCCAGGAGCAAAAGGTATGAGAAAGACTGAAATAAGATAAAACTTGATGAAGGTAGTCCCAGTTTAAGGAATCAAAGGTCTTCTCGAAATCAATAGCTATGACTGCATCTGGTGTCTTGAGGGATTTGGCTTTGTGAATTAAATTAAATCAGGAACATAGGTGATCAGAACCAGATCTATGTTTAATAAAACAAGCTTGCAAACAATGAGTTAGCTTGGGAATCAAGGATTCAAGTTGAGAAGTTAGTAGTTTAACAAATATCTTCCCATCCATGTTTAATAAATAGACAGGCCTGTAACTTGTAGGGTGAGTAGGGTCTTTTTCTTTCTTAGGGATTGGGGTTAGTGATTGTTCGTGCAAGATGGGGGAAGCTTGCTAGTATTGAAGCTTCTTGATAAACATTAAGAAGAAAGGGACATAAGATGTGGAAAACATTTTTATAGAATGATAGGAATCCTCTCTCAGGGATTTGGCTGATTTCAAGGAAGACAAAGCTTCTGGATTTCCTGAAGCTGTAAAAGGGTTTATCTAAAGATTTTGTTTCAAGAGTAGAAAGATGAGGAAGATGTAACGATTTAAGGAACTGTTGAATTTGTAAAGTAGATGGAGGATTTGTGTTAGAGTATAGTTTTTGATAAAAGGTTTTCATGATACGATTTATAGAGGGGTTGTTAGAGTGACTCGTACCCTGTTCATCTTTTAGGCTCAGGATGTGTCGTTCCATTTGTTGTGCATTGAGCTGGTAAGAGAGGAGTTTCCCATTTTTATCGCCGTGTTCCCAAAACTTATAATAAAGTTTAAACAAAGCCAGTTCGGTTTTACAATAAATTAATTCGTTAATTTTAACTCTAAGATGAAGAATTTCAAGATGAAGTTGAGAATCAGGACAGTACTTATTAGAAGAAAAGTATAAATTCGTTTTAGCCTTAAGAGAATTTTCCAAGTCAGCCAGCTGTTGTTCTCTTACTCTTTTCCTATGTGCAGCATAACTGATAATTTTACCTCGAATCGTAGCTTTAAGAGCTTCCCATACAGAGGACATAGAAGAGTCGGTTGGGGTATTGTGAAAGAGGTTGGGGTATTGTGAAAGAGGAAGTCCTGAATTTGTGCTTTGATCATGGGTAAGAAATTGGGATCCTTGAGAAGGAGAGGATCCAGTCACCAGTAAGAAGATTTAGGTGCTAATGGGCCCCACAAAATTTGCAATTTGACAGGGGAATGGTCCGAGATTATGATGGGAGAGATGGATGAATCAATAGTTTTTTCCATTATAACAGGAGAGGCTAACCAGTAGTCAATTCTACTGTATGTCTTATGTAGAGAGGAGTAAAAAGTAAATTCCTGATCACGGGGGTGAAGGAGGCGCCATACATCAGCTAATCCAACATCTTGCATTAGTAATGAGAGGACTTTAATACTTCTAGGGTGGGCCTCTGTAGTGGGGCTACTTCTGTCAATGCTGGCTTCTAAAGCTAAGTTAAGATCCCCATCCAAGAATAACTGGTGTATTATCAGTGTTAAAGGATAGAACCTGTTGAGCTAATTATGAAAAACTCCGGGAATCGGAGTTGGTGCATAGACATTAACAAGCAGAAGAGGACCAGAGTTGAATTCAGTTTGCCCATCACCCATCTGCGCCAGTATCGGAAACTGAGTTTACAAGGGACCATTTGAGACACTTATGAATAAGAATAGCAACTCCTCTTTTTGAGGTATAGGATGATTCGTAGATCTGACCGACCCAATCGTTTTTAAGTCTCTGAACATCCTCTGCTAATAATTTTGTTTCTTGAAGGAAAGCAATTTGTTTTATGTTTTTTGAGATGTGAAAGAATTTGCTTCCGATTACATGGAGAATTAACTCCCTTCACATTGCATGTATATAAAAGTATGTCACTCATATTGTTAGTGTTAAAGAAAGTGAATAATCGCTGGAGTGTGAAGGGACAAATAAATGAGGCAGAGGATGATTAGAATACAATATAGAGAGCTTACATATATGCAGAGAGTGGCAGGAACATTCAAGCCAAAAAAGTGAGAGATAATGATACATGAGTAGGATAGATATCTTATTAAAGTTAGAATAGAGAGGGGGAAGGAGAAAAGTCATTAACAACAACGACAATACTAATAAGCTAAATAACAAAGAAAATGTTTTATGGGTGTAAGGAGATATGAATCAGCCAACTGGCTAAGAGACTCTCTCACCACACTGTGGGTGTTGATGTAGGAGGAGACTAGGAGGACCGTTATAAATATCGGCCTAAACCTAAGTCTGATCCCAGTAATATAATAAAGTAAGTATTCCTGATAAGCTAAACTAAATGGGAATAATACCAAGAAAGGCAGGGGACTGTAATAATCTCATTTTACAGTAATTCTAAGCTAATAGGACAAGGTATAAGGATAAAGGTAAACACCAGAACTTATTTACAAACATTAGTAGTAATAGTACAAGATATACCAAAGAACGCCAGAACTTATTTACAAACATTAGTAGTAATAGTACAAGATATACCATCTCAAAATAACAGTAAATTAAACAGCCATATGCAAGATGCCAGTACAGCCTAGACATAGAGCAAGGAATTCAGGGAGCCAGGTGGAATGCAAATCAACAAATATAAAAGGAAAAATAGATCATTACCACATTAGAGTGACTCTGAGTATACTTTGCAGTGCAACAGAATAAGTACATAATAAATACAATGTTGAGGGAGAAAGAAAAAAGGGGAGGTCAATTTAAGCCCTTACGCCCTGAGCCGAATGCAAATCAGGATTATGTGGAGAGGTATAGTCTTTGGTGAAAACTGTAGACAGAAGAGATAGTCATAGTAAAGATCAGCTCTGATTACTTGAAAATCACCTAAATAAGTGTTATATGGGGTGACTAGGTCTAGAAGACTAGGCCCAGTGAGCCCCAAAACAGCAGTAGATTTCTATAATATCTGTAGGCTTTGAGTGAAATAAGGAGCATAAGGAAGATGTAGATTGACAATCCTTTGCAACAGTACACCAAACATAGCCCACCTCTTTTAGTGCTAATGATAGTTCCATATTGTAAACAGGAGGTAGTAAGAATAATGGAGCGTAGAGAAGGAGATAGATTAAATGTAGTTGCCAATAATACTTAAGAACCTGTCATCAGGAGAGGGAAGGGGTAAGTTGCCTTGTAATATATAATAATTCACATATGAAAAAAGAAAATGCAATAATCAGGATGCATATCGAATGAAGATATGCAACTGAACAGCCAAAAGACTATAAACCTGATGCACCGCTAAACTGGAGAGTAAAAGACTACATACAGAGAGCCTGTTTAGTGAGGTAATGTATAAGATCTAACACTAAAATAATGGGTTAGAAAAGCATTGCTGATATACCCAAGTTCCCTTGAAGACCTTTAAGCTGCTCATTTAAACACTGCAACAAAAACTAAATTGATTGCACCGTGATGTACAGCCTTTGCTTTCTGCACCCACTGGGAGTGAAAGCAACCAGGTAGCATAGACTGTAGAGCGGGTGGCTAGGCAGAAAAAGTGTACTGGCACTCCCTTTAAGTATCCTGGAAGCAAAACATACCAAGATATAACAACTGTGACCATATTACTGACCATATAAACTCATGACACCTTAGATTTATTAGCAGGATTGTGACTATTGATGTTCTTGCTTTTGGTCTTTGCCCTACGTTTCTTTTTGGGTGGCTCTAAAGATTTGAGTGGGGAACTTGCAACAACTTCTGCCCATAATGTATTGGCAGAAATACATCCCTGAGGCACAGGGCCCAAATTAAAGGGATGTTTGTCTGAAATTTGCTGGGAAAGATCCTCTTGCGAGGAGTGCATGTCATCCTCCAAGAGAGCAAACTTATTGCTCAAGGGAATAGAGGGGTTGATTTGAAGGTGAGAGGCTGCAGCTTGGGCTGTTTGGGGTGAAACCTTGCTAGAACAGCATGAAAGTCTTGAAGAATAATGCCCTGACAGAAGCTTCTCTTGCAGCCGTGTTGATTACCTTGGGGTCAAATCAGTTGCAGCGTTGCTGCTTGGGGCTGCGAGTTCTGCAACACTTTCCCCACGCTTCTGAACCTCGTCGTCCACCCTCCGTGTGGATGCCTGAGCTGTGTTCGGGTTGTCAATTGTTGCTGAACCTCCCAGGGTAAGACTGCAGAGAGAGACCTTCAGATAGTTGGCTAAGGCATCAGGCGTTTCAAAATCCTTGAAGGAAGAGCCTGAGAAAAGGTGTAGTGTCACGGGGTAACGTAGAGCAAATTTAATACTTCTTTGGTGGAGGATTTGTTTAAGTGGATTGTAGGTCTTCCTTTTGATGGTTAAATCTTTTGAAAAGTCTCTGTAGATGGAAATATTAAACTCTTGCCACTGAAGTTTCCACATATCTCTGGCTCGTTTCAGTATTAATTATGTGTGGGAATAGTTCAAGAAGCGAGCAATGATAGGCTTTGGTCGCTGGTCTGATGTTGGCCTGGGACCCAGAGTGCAGTAAGACCACTCAATGATTAAGGTTAGGTCAGGAGGCAGTTTAAACATTGCAGGCAGCACATGTAATAAAAGTGTAGTAGTGTCTCCTAATTCTATACCTTCAGGGAAGCCAAAAAACCGTAAATTGTGACAATTATGATTTTCAATATCGTCAATTTTGGCTTGTAGGGATTTAATAGTTTGATCTTGATTCCGGACAGTAGCCTGGAGGTCATGTATAGTAGCGGTGTTACAGGCCATTGCTTTCTCATTAAATGCAATTTTCTGGCTAAAAGTTTCAAGAGTGGTTGCATTCTGTTGGGTGGAGGTTTTTAGATCATTAATCTCAGCCATCAGTTTAGAAAACATTACTTCCACTCTAGAAAGTGAGCTTTGCTGTACTTGGAGATCTGCCATAATGCTGAAGTGTAACCCCCAAGTGGTACTATCCCAAGGGATACTACCCCTGCCTGCTTGACTACTGACAGGTTAAAGGCCTAGGTTCTATGGCGGGTGCCTCCACCCAGAGGTCAAGGTTTGTAATGGTTGGTCTAGTTTGGTCACAGCCCTCAGGGACACTAAGACCCCCTTCTAATCCCTGTAATGGCCCACACGATGCACAGGAGTTACAGCACCAATACCCCACATGTACATACTGTTAATTCATAAGGTACCACTTACCCTCGAGACTGATTCGCAGGTTCGTCTCTGAGGACCCCCTGAAAAATAAGGTTAAGCAGCATACACAAACCAATACAGTGCTTGGCATGAAGGTACTGACACTTCAGACAGTTTAAAGTTTAACAACAACAAATCTGATTTATTTAGGGAACAGAAACACGAGAGGGGGAAATCAGGTTAATTAGTGGCATTAAACCACAGTACTGTGCACACATACAGGGTCTGAAAAGTCACACTCTGCTTACCCAGGTTGGGGGGGGGGGCTAGCCAGGTCAGTTGCCCAAGGTTGGCCAGCAGGTGCAGATGGATAGGGCCCTGTAGAAGAAAATATATGCACAACACCTAATTGTAATCCGGAGCCTGATGGCTCAGTCCATGAAGCAAAGAAACAACAAGAATTAGATGACACACTTGTGACTGAAAACAGGCTGCAGGGGAATACCCTGATTTGTACTCACAATACCCAAGCTGAGAACCGGATGGTGGATGTTCTTCTGGATTGTCAGAAACAGCAGGGCATGGAGACAAGGTCCTTGTGATTGGACCCCACTGCAGTTTATAGCAAACGGATTTAGTTCGAGACAAGCTAGGGTTTGCTTCCAGCTTCAACACACAGCACAGGGGATTGGAAATAGCAATTCCCCACAAGCACTATGCACATTCATATGTAACAAGAAAGTACTACACCAGGCAGGCTGCTCCTCGGTCCCGATCGCAATTACTGCAAGATACCCAGGAGCACACACAGCAGCTTCAGTTCCTGACAGACCAAGACGATTCAGCAATTTCTCCAGTCTTCTACAGGGTGAACCTGGTTTCCACACTTCTGGTGCTTCTTTCTCCTCACAACTCGGATTCAGTCCAAACTGGCACTCATAAGGACTTCAGACCGAAACTCAGGGCCTCACACATGCTTCCCGCGCGAAACTACACACCGCAGAAGCACACAGCTCCTTCTCTCCTCACTGCCACAACTGATTTGATCTTTCCAGTCACAGAGCAGGGCATTTCCTTTAGCTCCACACTATTCTGTTGGCTGATTCAGCTGTCACTCAAAATAAGACTCCCTCTGTTAGTAGAAAAAGGTGCCAAGGATAAAACTACATTTCCCAGAGTCACTGCCCATACAATCCCCTTGTGGCTGGCTCAAAATTGAAAGTCCAAGTTCCGATTCGTCCACAGGCTCCATTTTAGGGTCTCCCTGTTATCCTGATTGGTCCAAGTCAGCTATTCAGAACCAAAATGAAAGAGCTACACTGAAACAGTTTGTACTGAAATGAAGACATGTTAGACAAATTACATTTTCTCAGTCACTCTAAATGATTTCTGGCAAACAGTTACATCTTTCAACAAGGCTCCCTCTGCACATGTAGCAACGGCAGAAACGGAACTGACAGCAGGCCAGGCGGAATTCAGGCATTAGAACACACAGTCCTCTCATACAAACTAATTAAGTCTGCAAGCAGTCAGCTCTTAAAGAGACAGTACGTGGAGGCTCAAATAGCACTCACCTGGAACCACATTCAAACAGCTCAGACACTGAACACTGCCCAGACTTGGAGCATTCAGGCAAGCTCCTAGAAGACTTTTGGGAACCCCCATTTGCAGGGGGGTTACACCCTTCCTGGCCTGGAAAAACTTGGCATCCGCGTCAAGTAAGTACCCCCATAAACTTCAACACAACCATGTACGTTTTACATCAATATCACATTAGGCTTATACATGTAATCATCAGTCAACATATCACCTTACCAGAAACACATTTCTGAAACTTTTCAGTACAGCACTTTTTACACAGCATTATACACACATTGTACCATAACTCAGGTTATTACCTCCTGTACATGAAACCTGAAGAGAGGGGGCCCTTTCCTATCAGCTACCTTGGGGATGGATGGGGCAGGGGCACCATACCTAGAGGGCAACACAATTAACTTGGAGTTAGCACTGATATTCAGTTTGGGCAATGAGCTTGGGGACACATACACTCCTTTATGGACAACATTGAGAGGCAAGTCCACAGGCCTCCCAAGGGAATCATAACTGAGGTGCACCACAGGCTTTACAGCTGGACCAGTCTTTCTAGGGGGAACTGTTACAGTCTCTGCACTCTGAGCCTCATTTTCAGCATTGTCCTCACTTGTCAGGGGAGTCTCCATTGGGGTAGAGAGGCTAGAACTTGGGGCACCTTCAGCTCCAGGAGTTACAATCTCTGAGTCCACGACACTTGGTTCACATGGAGAGCTTTTGGACACTGGCAGTGGACCATCAGGGCACTCAGAATAGTCTTCTTGTTCTGGTATATCACCAGTCTGTTCCAGTCCATCATTTTCCTCCTCTGAAAGCTCCAACAGTTCAACCATACACAATGATTCCCTATCATCTGACTTGATGCTTTGCACTTCACTTTCTGGGAGGATTGGCTCCAGGGACAAAGCTGGGGGCTTAGACAGTCCAGAAGGACCAGATTCATCTCCAGGATTGACTAGGGGATTGCCCCAAAACAATTGACTCAGTTCATAAGAAGGGCAGTATTCAAAGCCACACTCACTTTCCTCTGACATGGACTGACAGTCATATTCAACTGGGACTTGTGGAGGGGAACACTTTAACTCAGCTCTGTAGGTGCAGACTTTCTTGATTTTTCTAGCAGCAGCTCTAGTCACTGGTACAGAGGGGGCATTTTCTGGGGCTCAGACTCAATCAAGGTTTGTCCAATGGGCAGTAAATGATTTCTATGCATTGTTTTAACATCTTTTGAATTATTCTCAGGCCTTACTTTGTACACAGGCAGATCATCTAGTTTGTCCTTCTAATATGAGGGAGATGGTGCCATCTGTCAGCAATCTTATGTTTGCCATGCAGTCCCAGATTTCTTAGCAATACCCGATCTCCCTCCTGGAGTTCCTGTGCTTTCACCTTTTTATCATACCTTTCTTTGTTGGCCAGATTTCTTATGGCAGCCATGGTTTGAGCCAGTTGGTACTCATGATTTAGCTGGGCCTTTAACTTTTGCACATACTGTACATAGTTGTCAGCTTGAACCCCATCAGGAGAGACTCCAAAACACACATCTACCGGCAGTCGAGCTTCTCTTCCAAACATCAGGCGGTAGGGGGAGAACCTAGTGGCATAACGTTTGGTGCAGTTGTAGGCATGTACCAGAGTGCTAATTTGTTGGCTCCATCTAGGCTTGTCCTTTGGGTGAAGGGTACCTAGCATATTACTGCAAAGTGCGGTTGAAACGTTCAGGCTGTGGGTCCCCCTTGGGGTGGTAAGGGGTGGTTCTGGACTTTTGCACTCCCCACAGAGAAAGCATCTCTTTGATCAGATGACTCTCAAAGTCTCTCCCTCGATCAGAATGGAAACTTTGTGGAGCCCCATAGTGAACAAAAAAGTTTTCTACAAGCACTTTTGCCACAGTGGATGCCTTCTGGTCCTTGGTGGGGAAAGCTTGGGCATATCTCGTAAAATGGTCAGTGACCACCAGCACATTACTAATATTTCTTTGATCTGACTCTAAACTCAGAAAATCAATACAGACCAGCTCCATGGGTGCACTGGTGGTGATGTTAACAAGGGGGGCAGCCCTCTGGGGCAAAGCTTTCCTCTGTAAGCAGCCACTACAAGTTTGAATGTGTTGCTCAACATCAGCCCCCATCTTAGGCCAATAGAATCTGGATCTCACCAAGTCAAGTGTTCTGTCTATACCAAGGTGCCCCATGTGGCTGTGCAAGGACCTCAGTACTGAGTATCGAAAGGCAGTGGGCAGCACTAGTTGTTGTTTGTCTATTTGTCCCCCTCTGTCTACTGTTTCTCTGTATAACAGTCTATTGATCAGTTTCAACTTAGGACCTTCCTTGTATAACAATGCAGTTCTCAAATCAGTGGAGCATAATTTGGACACATCTTTCCCTGCATAGAGGGCTTCTAAAGCTGATTTGATCGTGAGATCTCGGGATTGAGCCCGCTGAATACTGTCATTGTCCAGCTGAGGCAGTGCACCAATGTCTATTGTAGAAAAGTGGCAATAAGCAGCAGGTATGCAATTCTCAGAGGGTCCCAAACAATCCACCATACAGTCCACTGCGTCCGTGGACATCTGTTCCTCCCTGTCAGACTTTTGGCAGAGTGCTCCAATATCAGGTTCTGACAGTCTGACCCAGTCATTCCGGGGAACAGGCCTCCGGGAGAGAGCATCAGCATCTATGTGGTTCAGGCCTGCTCTGTATTCGACAGCATAGTCATATGTAGGTAATGCAGAAAGCCAGCTATGGCCAGTGGCATCCAACTTAGCTGAAGTCTTCACATAGGTCAAAGGATTATTGTCAGTTTTTACTAGTATCTTAGCCCCATACAAGTACTCATGGAACTGGTCAACAATAGACCACTTCAAAGCTAGGAACTCTAACTTATGTAAAGGATAGCTCTTTTCGTATGGGGTCAGGCTTCTACTGGCAAAGACAACTGGTCTCAGGCCATTCTCGTGCTCTTGGTACAATACAGCATCCAAGCCTTGCAGGCTAGCATCAGTGTGCAAGACATACGGCTTCGCTGGATCTGCATAGGCAAGGACAGGAGCATGGGTAAGTTGATATATAATCTCGTGAAAAGCAGCTTCACACTCAGGTGTCCATCTGGCTCCAGATACTTAATTGGGATGGAAATACACTCTCTCAGGCTCAGAAGAAACCGAGCGCTTGTATTTTTTGTGGGTAGGAGGGTAACCTTGAGTAAGATTAAGTAAGGACAGATCACTCTTGAATAGTCCTTGATGAAACGGCGATAGTAGCCACAGAATCCCAGGAATCTTTGCAGTTCTTTTAGATTGTGGGCTGTGGCCAGGTTGTCAAGGCCTCAACTTTATTTGGGTCGGTCTCTATTCCCTCGGTGGAGACTATGTGTCCCACATATTTTACAGATGTTTGGAAGAATTGACATTTATCGATGGACAGTTTTAGGCTAAAGTCTTCCAGTTGGTCCAGCACCTTGAACAATCTGCTCTCATGTTCCTCCAGTGAGCTGCCAAACACAATAACATCATCCAGGTACACCAGACACTCTAATAAGTTCATGTCCCCCACTGCACGCTCCATCAGTCATTGAAAAGTGGCTGGGGCACCTGAAATCCCTTGAGGCATCCTCATGAATTCATAGAAGCCAAGCGGACAGATAAAGGCTGTCTTCTCACGGTCTTCTGGGGCCATCGGGATCTGGTAGTACCCACTGCGAAGATCCAGCACAGAGGACCACTTGCTACCATTCAGGCAGTCTAAAGCATCCTAGATGTGGGGCATTGTATACTGATCAGGGATAGTATGCCGGTTCAAGGTGCGATAATCCATGCACATCCTTACTGTCCCATTCTTTTTTCTCACTACCACAACAGGTGAAGCATATGGGCTTCTGGATTCATGTATTACACCAGCAGCAGGCATCTCTTGCAGACGTCATCTCACATCATCTATGTCAGCAGGTGCCAGGCGTCGAGACCGCTCACAAAATGGCCTTTCATCATGCAGCTAGATGTGGTGCTCAGCTCCTTGCACACATCCTATGTCCCATTCTTTGAAAGAAAACACCTGGTCTCTCTGGGCAAGCTTCTACTAATTCTCATCTTCCAATTCGGCTGGCAACGGGGAGTCACCAAAATCAAACAAGTTGGGCGTCACTCTGTCATTCTCCCCCGAACACTTGTTACTAGGCAACACTGCAGTATCTGCACAATGCACATTAGCCAGGGTGCAACCTCTATTTACTCGAATCTCTCTATCAGACACATTATGAACTTGGACCATTACCAGTCTGGCATAAACATGGGCTCTGGCAGGCAAAATACTTGGCTTAACCAGCAGTCCCTCTGGCAATTTCCCATTGTCTGGAGCATCCAGCATGAGGATTTTATTCCTGACATCCTTTCTGATACGGACCTCTCCTGAAGGTACACTGGGATTTGGTGCCAGGATCAGAGACTCAGGATCCTTTTTCCAGACAATTCCAATCGGTTCCTCTGGTTCCACTTTGTCAGCACCTCTCTGGGCATCATAGGTCTTCTTGATCAATGCCAGAATTCTTAAAGCTCTACCAGTCTGTGACCCCTGTTTCTCATAACACAACTGCGCCAACCGTCCAAGCATATGAGCATTCATCCCAATTAGTAGCGGAACCCCATTATACAGTCCAGTAGGGGGACACACTAAGGCCAGGGTCTCTACTTGCTCTGCCACTCCAGCCACAGAAGTGGGGAAAGACAGCCAAATTCAGATATACCCGGAGTAGGGGTAGGCATTCTCACTTAACCCCCATACATGCGGTCCTTCCAATGGTTGTAAGGGTACATCTGACAAATGCTTCTGATATCAATCCTGGAACATAATTATCACTTGGGAGCCACTGTCTAATACAGCTCTTGCAAACACTCCATTCACCTTTACAGTGGTCTCCATGGAGGGACCCACTATTCTGGACCAGTCTGGAGAGGTGGTAGCGGGGGCCTGGGAAACTGACCTTGCCACAAAGGGACGTGAGTTAGCATTTTTGAGACCCTCACTGGGATCATTTTGTGCACCTCTTAACCACTGATTTGTTCTCCGAAGCTCTCCTTGTAGCCTATATACAACTTTGTTTGTGTCTTTTGGGGACCGGCATTCTCTCTTCATGTGCCCATCCTTCCCACAATTATAGCAAAACATACTTTCTGGAGTTTGAGCTGGCCAAGGTGTCACACTGGGAGACAGGACGGGGGTACTACTAACTGGACACCTTAGTGCCATTTCTGTCTGCGGCGTGATAAGCATTTGGAGGCATCTCATCAATTTCCCCACTTCCATGGTCAAGACGTCGAGTTTTCAGCAGGAGATGCCTGGGTGGGTACCCCACCCCCATAGCAGAGGCAGTCAGATATAGATCAGGGCCTGTACTTGCAGGCGCAGCCTTCATAAAGAGACTGTTTTTGAATTCCCTGATCTCTTTCAGCAGTTCACCCCATGGTGGCACACCCTCATTGGTCCCCACTTCACAAGGACTTTCCGATGCTGTGATCACTTGGGCTGCGCTCACCCCAGAATTAGAATCCCCCTCCTCATCTTCAACCTCCCGAAGTTCTTTTATTAAGTCACAGTACTCCGGTGGGTTACCCCTTCTGTCTGGGAGCCTTAATTGAAGGAGCTGCAATTTAGAATGCTTTGCATGCTGTAGTAGGTGCTCCAACCTTACACGGTTTAAGTCACTGGCGGCTACCCCACCTTTTCGGTAAGCCTTCTGCAGAGCTCTTTCCAGATGAGTAACATATGCAGAAAAACTTTCCCCTAGTCACTATTTTGTACCTTGAAATTTCCACATCAAGCTCTCCCCTCACTCAATGTTCCCAAAATTGCCTTCAAATGCAGATAGTTACTTCTGGGTAGATGCATCAGGATTTGTGGACCTCAAAAATTTAATGGGCTCTAGGGCAGGACCCCTCAGACTTTCTATGATTCTTTTTCATTTCTCGGCCACCACACACTGCCATTCAGGTATCAGAGGGCAACATAATCTATCCAGGTGTCCCAATCATCCTTCCCCTGGGGGTGGGAGGGTGCCAGAGAAGATCCTCAACACCGATAAGAGTCGTGACAAATGGCAGGTGCAGAAATAGGAGCCTGCATTGGTTCAGCCACCATAATGGGTACTGCAGTGGAAGAGGGTGTTGGGGAGGAACACCCCAGGTGGCAAGAATAGTTCCTTCAAGTCCTCCACAGTTTTCCTTTCCTCCAGCAACAATTTAGCAAATTTCTCCTCAAAAGCTTCAGATAGTTGAGGGGGGGCTCATTCCCCGGTCTCTACTGTCCTTAATTATCACTCTCCAGGCAGTGAGGCTCCCTCTGGGGGTAATAGTCTGTGGCACTTTGGAGCTATCTATGGGGTCCTTATACTCTATTAGGGCCATGAAAGTTTGGGTGAGCAGACCAGCATGTCGACCCACCACCACAGGGTTTTGTAAACCTTCCACCTTGGAAAGTACTCCATGTACAGTGTCCGTATTGATACCCAGGGGGATGTCCAGGATAAGCATAGCATTTTGGGGGTTGATCTCCTCCCCAGTACACCACTCCACCAACCGGTGCACAGCCACTTCTGCCGGGGTACCCATTTATTTTTTTTAACAGTGGTTCATAAATGTGGACACTAGAGGACACAAAATCCCAGCAGTGAGCCTCCAAGATGTAACCCCCAGGTGACGCTATCCCAAGGGCTACTACCCCTGCCTGCTTGACTATTGACAGGTTGAGGGGCCTAGGTTCTATGGCGGGTGCCCCCACCAAGAGGTCAAGGTTTGTAATGTTTGGTCTAGTTTGGTCACAGCCCTCTGGGACACTGAGACCCCCTTCTAATCCCTCTAATGGCCCACATGATGCACTGGAGTTACACTACCAATACCCCACATGTACACACTGTTCATTCACAAGGTACCACTTACCCTCGAGACTGAGTCGCAGGTTCATCTCTGAGGACCCCCTGAAAAATAAGGTTAAGCAGCATACACAAGCCAATACAGTGCTTGGCATGAAGGTACTGACACTTCAGACAGTTTAAAGTTTAACAACAACAAATCTGATTTATTTAGGGAACAGAAACACAGGAGGGGGAGATCAGGTTAATTAGTGGCATTAAATCACAGTACTGTGCACACATACATGGTCTGAAAAGTCATACTCTGGGTACTCAGGTTGGTGGGGGGCTAGCCAGGTCCCTTGCCCAGGGTTGGCCAGCAGGTGCAGATGGATAGAGCCCTGTAGAAGAAAATATATGCACAACACCTAATTGTAATCCGGAGCCTGATGGCTCAGTCCATGAAGCAAATAAACAACAAGAATTAGATGACACACTTGTGATTGAAAATAGGCTGCAGGGGAATACCCAGATTTGTACTCACAATACCCAAGCTGAGAACCAGATGGTGGATGTTCTTCTGGATTGTCAGAAACAGCAGGGCATGGAGACAAGGTCCTTGTGACTGGACCCCACTGCAGTTTATAGCAAACGGATTTAGTTTGAGACAAGCTGGGGTTTGCTTCCAGCTTCAACACACAGCACACAGCACAGGGGATTGGAAATAGCAATTCCCCACAAGAACTACGCACATTCATATGTAAAAGGAAAGTACTACACCAGGCAGGCTGCTCCTCGGTCCTGATCGCAATTACTGCAAAATACCCAGGAGCACACACAGCAGCTTCAGTTCCTGACAGACCAAGTGTGATTCAGCAATTTCTCCAGTCTTCTACAGGGTGAGCCTGGTTTCCACACTTCTGGTGCTTATTTCTCCTCACAACTCGGATTCAGTCCAAACAGGCACTCACAAAGACTGCAGACCGAAACTCAAGGCCTCACACATGCTTCCCGCGCGAAACTACAAACCGCAGAAGCACACAGCTCCATCTCTCTTCACTGCCACAACTGATCCGATCTTCCCAGTCACAGAGCAGGGCATTTCCTTTAGCTCCACACTATTCTGTTGGCTGATTCAGCTGTCACTCACAATAAGACTCCCTCCGTTGGTAGAAAAAGGTGCCAAGGTTAAAACTACATTTCCCAGAGTCACTGCCCATACAATCCCCTTGTGGCTGGCTCAAAATTGAGAATCCAAGTTCCAGTTCGTCCACAGGCTCCATTTTAGGGTCTCCCTATCATCCTGATTGGTCCAAGTCAGCTATTCAGAACCAAAATGAAAGAGCTAAACTGAAATAGTTTGTGCTGAAATGAAGACAGGTTAGACAAATTCGTTTTCTCAGTCTCTCTCTAAATGATTTCTGGCAAACAGTTATATCTTTCAACAAGGCTCCCTCTGCACATGTAGCAGCGGCAGAAACAGAGCGAATTGACAGCAGCCCAGGTGGAATTTGGGCATTAGAACACACAGTCCCCCCATACAAACTAATTAAGTCTGCAAGCAGACAGCTCTTAAAGAGACAGTACGTGGAGGCTCAAATAGCACTCACCTAGAGCCACATTCAAACAGCTCAGACACCAAACACCACCCAGACTTGGAGCATTCAGGCAATCGGGCAAGCTCCTAGATGACATTTGGGACCCCCACTTGCAGGGGATTACAGAAGGATGAGGCCTAGTATGCTGCAGTACAGTGTAGAATAACTGAATATAAGTAGATGATGGATCAAAATGACTTACAAACTGTGTCAGGTAGTAAGATTACAGGATGGTCACAGGAGTTGGTACCAAAGAAAGGTCTGGTGAAGGCTGGATGAGGTTAGATTTCAGTCATTCCTGCAGAGATTCTGAACTATGCTGCCATCTTCTGCCTGGTCAGGCTAAGCCTCCCCCATCAGACACTATTTTAAGCAGAAAATTAGTTACAATACAGTATATTTTCTCAGATTTCATCCCTTATCTTCTTTTGCCACAACACAACTGAAATCCCCTTCTAGCACCACATATTTAACATAGAAATATAGAATTTGATGGCTGATAAGTACTACTTGGCCCACTTAGTTTGCCCATTTTCACTACCTGTTTCATATACAGCAGAACCTAAATGATCTGCAGCTTACCCTCGCTTTCCTATCACTAGAGTTTCATTATGTCTGTCCCTTGCGTTTTTGAATTCCCCTACTGTTTTTGCCCCTACAATCTCTGCCAGGAGGCTGTTCCATGGATCCACCACCTTTTCTGTGAAAAAATACTTTCTCACATTACCCCTCAGTCTACCCTCCTCTATTTTCACATCATGCCCCTTTGTTCTTGAAAATCTTTTTTTTGAAAGATGCTACCCTCTTGTTCCTTATGTACACCCTTGAGATATCTGAAGGTCTCAATCATATCCCCCCTCCAGAGAATACATTTTGAGATCCTCCAGTCTTCCCTCATATGACTTTTGATGCCGGCCCTGCACCATTTTTGTTGCCCTTCTCTGAACCACTTCTACTCTATGTCCTTCCAGAGATCCAGCCTCCAGAACTAGACACAGTACTTTAGATGAGTAAAAAGATAAGGTAGAATCTGAGTAAACAAATCCACTCTAGCCCTCTTTGTCTGAGGAACATAGACACTGATGAATCAACATTTGAGGTTGTTCATTTCTACGGTTAGTAGTAGTGCTCTACCAGAACAAATGTAAAGCAGTCTAGTCACTTTTATGTTTATAGTTGTGAACAAAATCCCACTCCATCACACCAGTCAACTACAAATGACCAAAAAGATGGCCCCCAGCACCAGGCCCTCTTTGCATTATTAATATCTGTATTAGCGCCCAGTCTTGTTTCTTGTAAAAATGCACATCGACAGCAAGGTCTCTTAAGACAGACAAGGTCAATAATCTCAGCTGTGCAGCTTTTTTTTTTTACCCATATAGTTATTTATGCTCCCGAGCCTGGCAGGCAGCTCCAGTCCCTCCTCGGAGAACTCAGTTTCTGGCCACACCGTTTCCCTGACCCGACACCCCCTAGATCCCCCACGGTCCCCCCATGACAGGGCCAGTGTGAAGGGGCACCAGCATTAACCCCACCCCCAGAGCAAAATCCAGACATTGGGGGGCTGGCCGGGGCGCTGGTGTGGCCATCATGGAGCCTGTCTGCTCCAATTTTCTGTTTTTCTCCTGTCCCCGCTCCCTAGTGATGTAATGACATCAGTGTGTGCCTTCCTGACCCACACTGCCCTCCGGCCACCGCCAGAGGGCAGTCAGCAAGCGGGAAGACCAACTTCCCTCCTCCCAAGGGAGGAGAGCAGTCCTCTGGATGCTTGATCCTCCCTCATCCCTGCTGACCCCTGGCAGCCCGGGCTCGTTCCCAAACTCAGGTCATCGGCATGGTGCGAGGTGTAGTGACCAGCGCCTCAACCTCCAGCACCACTGGGTCAGCAGTTGTGCAGCTTTTATGCTGCTGACATTGATAGTGGCTACTTTAATTTGTGCTGGAGAGGCCGTTAATTAGCTGAATACGATGAGGGGGGAACACTTTACTTTTGAACTGTGACCTCCTCTTGTACAGGATGATAGTCTGTTTTTCCTTTTCTTGTAACTGCTGGCACCCAGAGGATCTTCTTCATTACCTAAGGAGTCCTGCTGGAATGACACAGAGGAGGAAACCTCTAACCCCCCCAATCCCCATCAGAGTCTCCCCAATCTTTTTGTCAGGTCAGAACATGAGTTAGATACTGCCAGACCACGGAGTCTTTTAAAGCTGAGCTGAAAACATATTTATTCAATCTAGCATTTTTTGAAAATTGCTAATTTCTGCTGCCTTATTTTAAAATTTGTTATAATTTTATTTTAATTATTAAATTTGCATTAGCATTGTGTGCAAGCGCTTTGGTTTCATGAAAAGCGCTTTTTTATAAATAAATTATGACTTGACTTGACTAGAACATCAAATTTATTTTCTACTGGGATGTCAGTCCTCTCCAAATCCTTTCACAAAGCTTTTGTTTTAGGGGGATGATTCCAAGCACTCCTACACCTGGTAACCATAGTCATTGATGTGAAGGGGCATTATGTCATCTTCCTCCACCATTTGCATTTCAGGTACCACATCTATTTCAGTCAGAATTTCTTCAGTATGACTGGAAGGTTTTTGTTCATCAGGCACTATGGTGGATTCAACGTTTTTATCCACAGCAGTAGAAGGTGTAACACTTTCAATGTTGGAAAGTTGGTCTTGCTTGGGTGGGGCAGGAAGCACTGCCTAGACCATGTTCAGAAGAGTCTGAGGCATTTGCTGAGTCATTATCAGGCTGCTGCACAACATTTTGTGATTGTTCCGTCCATTTGCACAGTACCTCTTGGCCTTTTTGCTGGTCTTCTTTCCTGTGCATGGGTCTGTTGCTGGGTCTGTTCATGAAAAGGGGTTACCAAAGTGTGACATGAGGGTAACATTTTCAAATTATTCCTAGATTACATTTGTGATGCATTTCAAGATATTATGACCCAAGTATGAAAAAATAAACATATTGGGAGATAAAAGCCCCACAGGTTCCTGAGATAAAAGAACTGTATTGTGGTGAGTGTAACAAGTGACACCACAAACCGCGGTGAATGTACTACCTGCCACAAAACATTTGTTTTACTAGTAAAACTTTAATAAATATGTAATGAGTTGTATTAAAACATGAGAAACAAATATTTATAAGAATTATATTACATTAATTGCAAATGTGATGTTTTGCACCACGTACCACAGTGAATGTAACAAGTGACACTACACTTATGTTTCACTTACTAAACTATACTAAACATGCCCAACAACTAACATGCTACTATTACTGACTGACATACCATTATAAAACATGAAAAAAATCAACACATTTGTTTCAGTTTTACAAAGTTTAGTGAACATGCCTAATGGCTAACATGCTACTAATAATAACTGACACAGTGCTACAAAACCTGGAGAAATCTGACAATAATAACAGTAGTGACAGGTGTGGTGTTTGATACCACATACTGTGGTGAATGTAACAAGTGACACCATACTTATGTTTGACTTACTAAAACTGTACTAAACTTGCCTAACAACTAACATACTACTATTACTGACTGACATACTGTTATAAAACATGAAAAAAATCAACAATTACATTACTGGCAAGAGTGATGCTTAACACCATATAACGTGGTGAATGTAACAAGTGACACCACACATTTGTTTCAAGTTATAAAAAATTTACTGAACATGCCTCATGGCTAGCATGCTACTACTAATAACTGACATAGTGTTACAAAACCTGGAGCAATTTGACAATAATAATAGTACTGGCAGGTATGATGGTTGACGACACATATCGTGGTGAATGTAACGAGTGACACCACAAAGAAAATCCATTTTAAATGTCTACCCCATACACACTGAATAATCCCTATTACAATTTATGCCCAGCATTTTCCTTAGACATGCAGTTGTCACTGAAATATGCTCTCTGAAAATTTGCCCAACAATCAGTGAATGATGGTAACCAAAGTCTACCTTTGGTGAATGTAACTGCAACCCTCGTTGTTGCATGCAGTGCTTATCTTCATGGAATGTAGCCCTACAAATGGAGGAGCCATGTGCAAACAATGGGTTTTAAACCACAACTCAGCTCCTCCCTCTATGGTTGCTCCTTGGTTCTGATGGGCAGATTATGACTTTGCAACTGACACAGACTGACGGGTAAACGTTGGGCCTGATGTGACCCCAAGTACAGTGAGGGTCAAAGGTTGCTGTCCCTTCTGTGGGAAAGATAGATCAGGCAGTAACACAGTCAGTTATCACAAGGAGGCAAACTAGGAGAGAAGCCAGAAAATCTTTTAAAGTGCTAATAGCACAATTACAGATTTGGGGGCCATGTGGGTGAACGTAACGTGCTGTGACACCAACTGTTACATTCACCACACTAAATACAAAGCTGCATAAATTAAAAATGGAGCATTACAACGGGCTAAAGAGTACAGATAATAAAAAACACAACTCCATATTAGTAAGTGGACTTACTTTAATAATGGAAAACAATAAATAAAGCTTGCAAAAACAATTAGTAAAGCATGTGTTTTTGCATGTCACACTTTTTCAGGTAAAAAAAGCAGCAAAATGGAGCAGGATATCCCATCAAAAAAAAAATATGGATACCCTAGAATTCTATAGTTATGTTATCTATCTGCCCATATAGCCAGCATTCAGATTTAGTCAAAAACATGTGCCTGACAGTTCTTGATTTTTTAAAATGTGGTATGCACTGTATGATGGGCATTGGTAACCCCTTTTCATGAACAGACCCTGCTGTCTTATGCAACCTTCATGTTAGGCCAGGGTAACCAAGTCATCTGGATCAGGATTGTTTGACCTGTTGGGAGAAGCCCAAGGACAGGATCTATTGTATGTTCAGACTCTTCACACAAGTTGCAAGAAATGACATTTGGACAAAATTAACTAAAATGTCCATAATCAAGACCAGAACTGCACTTGTCTGGTTGCAGGCACTGCTCAGGTGATTTGGGGACCCACATTTAAAACACGTTTTTAGCTGTCCCAGCTAAAAAAAAGTGACACCTTTCCTTGCCAAGATAGAAATAGCTAGGAAGATATGAAATGCCCTTAACATTGTGTTTAAGGTTTACTTGAAATCACCAGCCGCATGTCCAAATTTGCTCTAAATCTATTATCAGTGCAGAAGGGGCTAAGATGTTATACCTTTGGGCTAACTAGTATTTGACATCAAACACATTTACCTCTAATTTTTGAACAAGATGGTGACTGTTCGTAGGGCTGGCTTTGTGAGGGGGATAGCCTGAAAAGGAATCCAGAGAGCGGAATATCACAATTTATTATATTTTACTCAGAATCTATCCTCTGTAACAGCTGTCTTAAACTAATATCAAGTATCATGTCATCAGAGGTGTGAATAAGGACATAAATTTTGAATAAAAAGTTCAATGAATCCTTTAATAACGTTCTCCCAACATAGGTTCTATCAGGAGGTAACTCTAGTCCCTCAGTAATGCAGCCACACCGATTACACCTTTGGGCATAAACAACATGTGGGTGAAATAAATCAGCCATCCAAAAATTGTTAGTATTTGGATGAAGTCTGAAAGGCCCAAAGGGCCACTGCCTGACTCATTGTTCCTATAAGGTGGATCTAAATGTGCAGTATTTACAGGTTTTGATAATCTCCACTGTACACCACTGATACCTTCCTCTGGATCACCATGTGTGGCAGGGTGGTCAGAATGTATAACAACTGACCCTGGTCATAATATAGACACAGTATTCACCAACTGTACTCATTCAGAGGGCTGTGAGAGAGCTGGTGGCTCTAGTGGCTCAGTATGTGTTCTGGGGGCCACACTGTCATCAGTAGCAAGAGGGCCAGTAGTCGATACAGAAGCAGGCTTACCTGGCTTAATATTCCTAGCAGTATTAGACACAGTAAGATTACTGACAAAGGTCGAGTCAGGAAGTACTGCAGATAGAACAGAAGGACCTGGCAGCGTTCCATCAGGAGTGCGGGCAGCAGGCTGGGGTGTAGACATGGCAGTTCATTAATATTGCTGCTCAGCTAGTGGCCTGTTGACAGGGCAGTCTACCTTTGACAATGGGATTCCATTATATTCTTCTCATCGGGAGACCTCGCCTAGTTGGCACCCTCCAGGGCTTTTTGTACACTCCAGTATTTCTTAATTGATTTACTGCGGGATACAGGGCAACTTGGTACAGAAAGGGCAGACAGTTTCTGCAGTTCAGGATACTGAGAATGTGGTCACTCTTCCATGTCAGGTACAGTAGGCAAAACTGTATTTGTGGACAGCCAATAGCCAGTATCATGTAAAGAAATCTTCTGTTGTGCAAAGTTCATGAATGGGTGTATGTCACTGGTTCCAAGTTTGAGCCCAGACTCAGGGGTAGTATTAGTTTCCACTTCCATAGGACTAATCTGTATGACACAGTGGACAGACAATCCTCAGGTGGAGAAAACTGTAGGCATTTATTCTTTTCCATCTCCAACTTCTGTAATTCTGATGTGTATTTCTTTTCTTCCTCCTCCATCATGGGCAATTGTCTTTTTCAGACAACTGTGAAGGTAGTTTCACTTCAGCATTCACAAAATGTTCCATCTGAGTATCAGCAGGCAAACTTGGATCAGACTGTTTGACCTCCATGTGTTCCATGACCGGGGAGCTGTCCCCACATCCTAGCAGCATCTCCTTCTCTACCCACCTAGGGTCAGCCATCTTATCAGATAGCCAAACAGCATCCATACCTCTCACAGGATGCAACAGCAGGGGAGTAAGGAAAAGTCATGGAGTTTCCGCAGTGTCATGATCAACTTTCCCCATGTCAGGCACATGTTAACTTCCCGATGCACTGTGAAACAAGCTGTCACAGCTCAGTGTGCTATTCAAGGGTCAAAATTATAAATAAAATATCCATAGGCACCACCAGCTCTGGGAGTCTGTTACACATTCACCGCTTGTTCAGGGAAGAAGTTCATCCTGATATTTCCCTTGAATTTTCTCATCTTCATTTAAAGCAGCTTTATAAAGTATCATCATACAGGTTTTTTATAGTAATAATATATTTCTGGCAAAACAGTCAGTATGTCCATTTTTCTTTTCATTGTATTTCGCTCCTGAACTGAGATATGGGGTTCTAAAGTAGTTAAAAGACCCTGTTCTCTGGTCACACCCACTATGAATAAATGAAACATTTCATTGTGCTGCTGTACTATTTATCATCTGAAATGTGTGCTAGCACCCTCCTAATACATTTGCAGTGTGAAATCCGTATGTAAAGACAAAAAGTAACCTCAAGGAAAGGGATTTTTGAAAACTGCTAGTGGCGGCCATCTTTAATGACCACCAATTAATCATAAAACTGCCAAATAAACTGTTTTAAAAGCATTTTACAGAAAAAAAAATCCTGATGATGAATCTAATTATGTCAGAATCATGTATATGCCGAAAAACTATATGATGATTTATTTTGCTGGCTCACAAATCCTACTGCTTTAAGGAGATTATGTTGGAGATCCCTTACATTTAAATCAAGGATTGGCCAGTAATTATTTTTATGCAGTCAGCACTTTTAGGCACCAGCAAGCGTAGCTTGTATGCGCCTACTGTGGTTATGCATACTCTTTTCTACATTTCAGTCAAGTTTAAGGATACATCATTTTGCATGAGTGATGTTCCCTATGTCAGGGTAGACAGAAAATGGACAGATCTGCCCTGTGGCATGATAAGCAGGTACCACTCGCACCTACTGCCCGGGATTAGTATTCCAGCTCTGTAGCTTTTGCTGGGCTGCTGAGATGAGGACTCACTCACACAATGCTACCCAGACTCTGGATCGGCAGCAGGCAGCCCTGCCAAAGCATGTGGATCCCAGGGACAGGTGGGCAGCCCTCACTGGTGAGTAACTGACTGGCCACACTGGGGACTGGCTGCTGCCGCCCGGTATGGCACAATGCTGGCTAACTCTTGCCCTGCTTCCATGGCAATGGTTTATTTCTTGTCTGGATGAGTTTGTTCAATTGCACGGCTGCTGTCATTGGGGGAAGAGCTGGTACCAGTGTTGACTAAGAGGTTCCAACCCCCATACAATGAACCGGGAAGGGAAGGGAGTCACTGTTCAAGGGACTGCTTTACAAGCCACTGATGCAAAAAGGAGGAGACTTGAAAATTTCATAACATTTCAAACAAACTGCCATTCTAACACACTGCACGGCTTTACATTCTGCTTATAGCCAATCCATTTGTTTCTACATACAGCACAGGGTGAGACTGCTGGAGATATGAGGCGCACAAGTTGTTTATCTTTTGAGAAGGAGCCATTTTTTCTCTTCGACTGACAGTAACTAGTATTTAATTTTAGCAGTCAGTTTTTAATGCTTTTCCAGGTGTGGTTAGGATGCAAGCTGTCAAATCTTTAAACTTCCAGTAGTAAGCCTTACAAAGGTATTTGCTGTCACCACAAGATAGACCCCGAAGTCAGTTGAATTACCAATGATGACTGACTTACATTAATCCTGATTTTTTTTCCAACCAGTTTAAAATGTATGACTTCAACGGAATAAAAAAAATGCAACTATTTTTCTCAGTTTCTGCAACTGTAAAATTTTATTGAAGTACTTACAAGAGGTACTTTTTGACTGCTGATAGTTTACAACTTTGCATTAGGAACATCTACTTAATTTTTACTCAAGATTCATACATAAATCTCTATTGCAATGTCCTACAGGTACTGTGTATGCTGGGAACTGAATCCCATCCAATATATGCATTCAAATTG
Source organism: Neoceratodus forsteri (assembly GCA_016271365.2). NCBI lineage: Eukaryota > Metazoa > Chordata > Ceratodontiformes > Ceratodontidae > Neoceratodus > Neoceratodus forsteri. Next base: position 1,474,756,920 of record CM057453.1, on the reverse strand, counting down.
TCTGTACAGTGACCCACAACTCACACAATACAGTCAGTAAGACAACAAATAATATTTTTGGTGACAATTGTGGAACTGTCATGGTCAAAATGATCAAAGCCTTGGAAATCATAGTAAAAGCTGTGGGCCCATTATGTTAAACAAAATGTGACTTCTGTTTTGGAATATTTTTACTAAAAGCACATTATCAAATGTTTTAAAAATCACACTGTGCAGCCCAGTGGTGTAGAGAGCTGAGGCGCTGGTGCCTTACCTCTTACCACGCCAATGACCCGGGGTCAGAGGGTCGAACGAGGGGAGGAGGATCGAGCATCCATGGACTGCTCTCCTCCCTCCGGGAGAATGAGAAGGGTGAGCCGCTGGTACTGGCTCCTGGCGGTGGTTGGAGTCTGGTGCATGCTCAGGGTCCAATGTGGGTCGGTGCAGGCCAATGTCGGCGTGCAGCACACAGAAGCGTGCGTGGCAGCATCCCTGGTGCCAGTGCATGCCTGGGCCGTGGGGGGGGTACAATCTCAGGAGAAACAATCCTTTAGCATGCTCATGAAGGCCGGCTCCGACAGCGCTGCAGACACACTCAAGCCAGCTCCCCTGAGCCCAGCCTCCAGGTCTCCGCAGGGTGCAGGGTAAGTACTCACTATGAAGCAGCCTGGGGAGGGGAGGGCAAGGGGGTTAGAGCTCTGACTGCTGCCGGAGCAGGGGGCCAAGGAGATCATGCTGGATAGGGGGGAACAATAGGTACACCCCCCAGCTGAGGAGGTACTACAAAGAAATAAGCAAAAAAAAAAAATTAATTACACTGTGGAGCTAGTCCAGGGGTGGACCAAACCAGGAATGCAGGTGAACCCTCTAAATACCACATACTGGGTCCAGATGGGGCCAAGAGCAATTCAGAGGTGAGGAACTGAATTATGGGCTTGTCAAGAAAATGACAAATACCACCGTGTAGTCAAAGAACAAGCCAACAAAATCACGGTGTTGACATGAACAAGTGCAAAAATCATGGGGAATCTAAACTGAAAAAACACTGGCATCCATGTCTAACGAGAAAAAGGTATAGCCCTATCCATCATCCCTGAACATTTACTAAGGACTTCTGTAATGGAATTGGAGGCACCATCAACCTACAGAGAAGGTTAGTAAAGCAGTATTTTACTCCCATTTATGCATGATTTACGCCCACTTTCCAATTTTAGGTTTCCCACTTTGTGCATTTAAAGTGTGGTACATATGCACAGAATTGTCAGCACCATGTAGAGTGGAAGCAGTGGTATGGACACAGAAAAGAGCATCAGTATCAACTTACGTACACTCAGTACTGTAGACAATGTGAGGAGTTGCTCACCAGCTGGCCATAAGTTGTTTTGATGGAAAAATAACTTGGCAAATACTGGGTAGCAAGGGTGGAGTATTATAGACTCATGGCAGTATTAGGCAAAGACAGTCAGTAGCTAGCAGCAGGTGCTGGGTACCCAATGTGTTTGAGATCTGGTTTACTGGGAGATGGGCACACACAAGACTGGTTGGTGGATGGCATACTACCATTTAGATGAAAATACTACCATGTTAAGGAAGATAGCAGTAAATACTTCAGTCCAACAAATTACCGGACCCCTGCCATCAACTGTAGTGCGCTGCACATATGTGAAGACACTGGTGGTAACTGATATCCTGGAAACCCAAGGCTTTCTGAACAGCTTCCAGTTATTATTAGCTACATCCTCAGACTGGTCTAGTAATGTACTGATTGCAATCTACAGCATATCACCAACAGCGTAACTTTCAAAAGTGAAATGAGTTAAACTGGCATGTCTCAGAAATGAACAGAGCAAAAATGTTCTGAATGGAGGGTCATAATCCTTACAGTGGGAACCCCAGTATCTTGTCACACAGGATATTCCACCACACTTAGCTAAGCCCTCACATGGATGATCTGACTGTATGACCTTGCATTGCCATTCATACAAAGACATTGCCATATATCAATACACTGCAAGCTCCAAACCCCAGGCAATACAACTCCAGCGGTGTAAGAGACAAAATCCATCTGGGCAGAACTTACCTGCTGCTGTTTCATGATAGGACAGGGTCCAAGTTGGAACACCGAGCATGGAACTCTCTGAGTCAAGTGCCATTTTTATGTTGGCGCACTTGCACAGCCAACATCTTGGGACAGTGCAGCTTTGGAGGCGCGGTTGTTGTTGGCTGAATGCAGGGTACACACCAGTAGGTGCGTCCTGCATTCCCCAATCAGCCAGCAGCAGGGGCCAACACCCTGCCTGGCTAATGAGTGAAGGATCAATGAAGAGGTCCACTGCATTGAGGCCGAGCTCTCATGCAGCGTGACCCTAACGCGCCTCTCCCTAAGTGTAGGCAACATGGTGACACTGACTGCCGCTGTTGCGTGCAAACTCCCTTCCTTTATTATATTGCCTATGGGGTGCCTAATCCCATCGGCATCATGTGTGACACCCCTTTTTGATTGCCAAGCTGGTGCCCAATCCCTCAGCATCATGCTCCCTCACCAACAGTTTCTCTTTGCTGGGCGGGGAGCCCTCCCGTCAGCACAATGTCATCCCCTTCCATTTCTGTAGCAGGGATGCAATCCCCTCGGCTCCTGCAGCTACCCCCTTTCCTTGTTTGCTGATGGGGTGCCCAGTCCCCCGTCGGCTGACGACCACACACACACACAGGTGGCACACTGGGAGCCCACCCCAGCATGCCAAAGCACCTGTTAAACAGGAAAATGGTCCCCAATTTTTTTTTGTTTGTTTCACCCTGTAAAGAAGGAAACGGTCCCTTGGAGCTCTCCCAGGCCCCCTCTCCACAACCCACCCCACCCGCGCACCTGCCTCCCAACCCCCCACTCACCCCATACTTACCTCCTGGAGTCCGGCCGATGATCTTCGGTGGACCGGGAACACATCTGCACTCTTCCAAGCCGACCGCGAGCTGAGGAAATGGTGGTAAGCTGTATAATGGAATGAATAGGGTTTTTTCAACTTTGCTGCATATCTCGGGCATTTTTTAGAATTTTGGCACCAAATTTTCAACATGGGGTTTTTGGGAACCCACTTCACGAATTCTATCACTGTCATGGTGTTAATCAGCCTCGAAAGGTGATTTCGCAGTCACTGCGTGGAATCACCTTTCGGGACCAATTAATGAAATGACAGTGCCAGTGTTCATGAGGCGGCCCCTCAAAAAGCCTATGTTACAAATTTGGTGGAAGAAATCAAAAAAATAACTGTTTTATGAGCGTGCATTGCGCAGTTGCTACGCAGGCTCGTAACTTCATGAATTTGCAATATTTTCATGCCAGATTTTCAACATTGTCATTTTTGTATACGTCCTTGTGAACGGTACAGCTGTCATTTCCACATCCTGCCCGAACTGTGTTTCCTCAGTTCTGGCAACACAATAGCGCAGTCAATGGGAAATCAGTGTTCGGCCAGATTATGAAAATTACAGTGACACAGTTCATGAGCAGAGGTCCTAAAATGCCTATGTTGAAACTTTGGTGACAATACTCCATAAAATTACTGTGTTAGGAGGCGTGTGTGTTGGCAGATTGCACTGCGTTAAATGGCATGTGCATTGTAATATTTTCACTCTGGATTTTCACCATTGTCATTTTTCCCACCTCTTGATGAACAGTGCAGCTGTCATTTCACATATCCAGCCCAAAGTGTGTTTTCACACTTCCGGCACGCAGAATAGCACGACTGCTAAGGAAACCACTTTTGGGACAGTTTCAGGAAATAAGAGTGACACTGTACATGAGCAGAGGTGCTAAAATGCCTATGTTGAAAATCTGGTGCAGAACACTCATAAAATGACTGTGTTCCAAGCATACGTTGCCCATTCCCATACCCTGTAACTTCAAATTTGCAATATTTACATGCCACACACAACACTGGCATTTTTACACCTCCTATGAACTGTGCAGCTGTCATTTTTCATCCTGTCCACACTGCTTTCCACACTGCACTACCAATGCCACGTGACAACATTCGGCATTGACAAATGCTTGTTTTTTTGTGAGACAGATATGTTTCAGTCTCATTCTCCTCCATTCAGCGGTGTTATTATTACCCAACACACTTATTGTGTCCTAGCAGTACTTAAAGCTCACACAGCAGGGTGTCAAGGCCCAAGTAACATGAAAAAAAAAAAGAGACATCATGCCAAGAACATTTCTGGGGCACACAATTACAAATCAGTCTAGGAAGAACAGAAACACAGCCTTCCATCCTCAGTTCAAACAATATTATGAAAATGTGTTTGGAGAATCAATTCTTTGGACATGACAGCCCTGAAAACACATAAATGATGTACTTTCAATAAATAATGTTCCCTACTCCTGAAATCCCTATTTCAAACTAATTAACAGGATAAACAGCTTCACCACAGCAGGCCTTGTGACCCTTCAGATATTTAATAAACACGTCAACATTGAAACCTGGCCCAACTGCAAGCCTTTAGCCTCCTTGTCCTAATGTATTCCACCACAACCACAAACATGAGGAAATAATATTCAGTTTATAAAGCCAGATAGCACTTTACAGTAATTCACTGACCTGTTGATGAAAATCAAACCTAAGGCCCGAAGCAGCACACATCACCTTCGTATAAAATGTAATGCTTTAATGCACATTATGCTATAATCTACTAATAAATGAACAAGAGAGGTTATGCTATTTGGGTTTTTTGAGACTTGTGAACCACCTCAGTTTACTACTGAATTTAAAGGGGTACAGCAAGTCTCTCTCCACTCTCCAGTCAACTCTCTTCCTAAAAGATGTGCATCTGGGACAGTACTTGAACCAGTAAAAAAATGACTAAAAAGAGAATAAAGCCCACCCTGCTCACTGCATGACGACTCGCTTGATCTGGACATCTACTTTGTCTAGGGTGAGTTTGATGGACAGCGAGTGACACAGCAACATTCTGAGGCTGGGTTTTCGGTCACTTTACTGCAGGGCTGCTCAACTTAACACTGCCGACTAGCTGATGCTGTCACACTGCATTGCTTGCCACCTTGTCCTGCCCTCCCTGACATCACCCGTGGTTCACACTGTGCACCGTACCTTTCCCATAGTGGCGGCCAGCCCAGCCTACAATGTGCCTTAACCTCTTGACTGCTCTGCCTGCCTTGAGCATTCTGGGCTTCTGCTTGCAGCCACCATAGTCATGCCAGTTACACTTCTTCAGAGACCAGTCAGCCAAGTGTGCAGCTCCTCCACTCACCTCCCCTGTTACTAACTGGAAGAGGGGGTCAATGCTGTTCAAATGGACCAACCACCAGGTGCAGCAGCGAGACCAATGAGCCAGGCAGGAGGATGATGTCACACTTGGAGAGGGAAGGAGGGAACACAGTACAGAAATAACTTGGGAGGAGGTGGAGGGGTTGCAACTTAGCCGTCAGTTGCAAAAATGTGACTGCACACAGTTACAGTGGCAACGCAGGGCAATGACAACTCATTGCCACGCATGTCAATTACAGCTGATGATTCCAATGGCAGACAGTGGCTCCAGGATCTACTACAAGATGCAGGCACTGGCAATACAGTGGTGCTCAGTTTCTTACCTGTCTCAGTTCCCCCTCCACAGACGTGCCAGCACCTTCCCATACATTGGGCAGGGAGTGCAAATCAAAATTAAATTACCTGTAAATTCCCTTTCTCCAACTGCTGGTCGCAGGGCGATAGTACCACTGGGACCTCCCTCTCATGTTCTCCTATAGGCAGAAACTTGACTTGCAGCAACAGGGGACATCAGCTCCTCCCACTGAGGATTGTGCCAGTCAGTTTTCAAAGCAAGTAGAGAAGTCAGAGGAACAGACAATCCACCTATAATTAAAACTAGAAACATAATGTTAGAGAACAGTCCTGATTCAAACTGAAGGATAAAAGTCAACTATGTATATTCATGGGAGGGTATCAGCACTGTGAGTAGTATCACAGAAAGAGAATTTACAGGTACTTAACTCAATTTCTCCCTCCTTGTGCTGGTTGCAGTGCTCTAGGACCACTGGGATATATAACAGCAGTAAGACTAGTGTACACCAGGGTGGGAAGAATGTAGTTAGAATATTATATGTCCACAGATCATCTGGCACGCTGGCAACCCGGTTCACACCCCAAGCCCAGGACGCCAGGAATGGAGACCGGCAGGGAGGGTTTAGAGTGTCTGAAGGGACGCTCTCCTAGTAGAGGAGGGGCGCAGGTCTGCACTGCTCTGGGCAACTCCTGGCAATGATGCACAGTGCAGCATGGGTGACCATGTGCTGCCTGTGTGTCATGCTGGGAGGCCACTGCATGTGCAACCACTGTCAGTGGGGGATGAGGAGAAAAGCAGAAATCCGCCGCCCAACCAACTGGATGATGGCCACCTAGGTCCCCTCGCACCATGAAGCCCTGGCGTGCGGCCAGAGCCGATCCCTTGCCATGTGCCTGGACCAGTAATGGAACCTACCCCTCCCCCCTGGCAAAGGGATACATCTGGGTCAACCAGGACATGGCAGATGGGGGATGGCAGATGGCAGATGGCAGCGATGGGGATGGACCTGGTGGAGTAGGAGGACCCTTGGTGGCCCAAAATAGTGGCCGGTCGGGGGCACAGGAGGAGCAAAAAAAAAAATATATATATATATTACATGTCCACAATGGTCTGTAGTGCTCAGCAGCCAAAAGAGGCTGCCACAGATGCAGCAACATCCAGCTTGTAAAACTTTGTAAATGTGTGTAGAGAAGACTATGAGCTCTGCAAATTTCGCTGGAGATGCATCCCAGAGTTCAGCACATGAAGTGACCATGGCTCTGGTGGAGTGAGCGTTCATGGGACCCAGTAGGAACACCAGCTCATTTGTAGGAAAGGATGATAGCTGATCAGATCCATGTATGCTCAATTATTTTGATGCCTTTTACCTTGATTTTGGTCCACTGTGATTAACAGAAGATTTAAACTCTTGAGCAGCGGTCCTGTTTATTTGAGGAACTTCTTTAGGGCATGTCTAGGATCCAGAGTATGTAATCCTCATTCCTTGTCTTTCTTAGGCTTAGGACAGAAGGAAGGTAGGATCAGTTCTTGATTGCAATGGAAGCCAGAGGCTACCTTCGGTAAGAAACCTGGGTCCATACAGAGTACAACTGAATCCTGATGAAAAACTACATACAGTTCTTTGAGAGAGAGCACCCCAATCTCATTGATTCTTCTGGGTAATGTGCTTGCAATGAGGAAGGTGAACTTCATTATGAGACGGAGAAGGGACACCTCTCCCAGAAGTTTGAAAGATGCTTTGGTTAGGGCCTTGCGGACTAGATTGAGATGCAGTGAAGATACAATAGACTTTAATGGAGGGTGTTTCAGCATAGCAGCTCATAAAAAGCATTTGATGTAAGGAGGGTGTGATCTGGGTGATTGTCCGGACTCCACCAGAAGCAGGGCCTCCAAGGAGACATTACCCTCAAGGTTGCCAGCTGGAGGCTCTTGTCGAAACCTTTCTTGAGGAATCGAAGGAGGATGGGTAATGACACTGCCTGATCAACTATCTGTTTGGATTGGAGCCAGAAAAAATACTTCCTCCAAATTCTGTAGTACACCTTTGAGGAAGACTGCTGTCTGGAGTGAATCATCATTTCCACTACCTCTGCAGAATACCCTAAGTCTTGCAGAGCCTCCCGCTCAATCTCCAAGCCAAGAGGGACCGTTTGTGAAGATTCAGATGAGTTATGTGCCCTTGGTGCAGAAGGTCCTGACTGAGTTGAAATTTGAAGTGCAGATCCCATGCCATGTGGATTAGATAGGAGAACCATGGTCAAGAGGGGCCAATATGGGCAGATCAAGATCAGCTCCACTTTTTTCTGTGCTGTTTTGTGTAAGACCCTGTGGAGGATGGAAATGGGGTAAGGGATACAGAAGTTCAAACTGACCTCAGTGAAGGGAGAAGGTATCTCTTGCCAATGCTTGATCATCCCTTGCCAGCAAGCAGAACTGTGGAACCTTGGCATTTTATCTGCAGGCAATTAGATCCACCTGTGGGGTTTCCCACCACTGTGTGAGCAGCTGAAAGGCACTGTCCTTTCAGTTCCCACTCTCCCGGCAGAATGTCCTTGCAGCTGAGCCAGTCCACCATGATATGTCCTGCCTGGGATGTAAGCAGCGAGGGAGCACGTCAATTCGCTCCTGACAATTTGTGCTCCGAAAATCCGCTCCCGACAGTACACTCTGTCATTTTCACTCCCTACCACCTTTCACTCCCACACATCACATAGTAGACAGAAGCTGACTTCCTCGAATTCCCTGCAATAAGCTGCTCTAAACATTTGCACAACTACTGTTTGCCTGTGTGTGATTTCCCCTTCTTCTCAAGTTTTCTTCAGTAAATCAGTCTGTGTGTCAAAAAAAAAATTAGGGGCCTATACACAAAATGTGAGGTAGCGTACCTGGCATTTGAGAAGTCTGTGGCTGTTGTGGGTCGGTATCTGTAGAACTTCGCCAATTGTCCAAGGTAATATTACCCTCTGTTGTAGCATCCTTAGTAGCAGCCAATAGATTTGATCCATATGCACATTTCAGTGGCCCTGTTGCTTGTAGTGCGCATCTGTAAGGACTTGATTTAAGTTACCTTCTTGGTGCTATGAGCCATGAGAGTCTCCTTGTGACAGGAGAGGGTAGGCTGTGTTAGTGTGTTGGGGATCAGCCCTCCCTTTTAAATGCTTTCCTAAGACTCATTTTATGGAGCTAGCTCGGTGACAGTGGTGTTGCATTTGATGTGGGTAACCTGTGTACATGCCCATCTGCCTCCAACGCTCCGACAGGATGAACTGCCCTTCCATTTTAAAAAGATAGCAGCGATCATGTGCTGCAGTAACCGTTTTTGTATGTTTTGCTGATTGCTAATGATAGCCAGCAGTGATTGACTGCGATTGACAGCAAATGGACAGGAGTAATTAATTAATGAAGCACTGACAGTATTACAGAGAAATTCTGTAATGGGAGCGAAACTGCAAGGAGTGTGTAGTGCAGGAGCTAACTGAGTCGGGAGCGAGTTGACGCGGAGCGAGGAGATGGGAGCGAGTTGACATTGACCCAGCAACCAGACTAGAGAGGAGAAATTTGGCCCAGTGTAGTAACAGTCTCCCTCAGCATGTGGGTGCTTCTGGTTTCCCTTTGGCAGCTGTTGTACACCGTGGTAGTCCTGTTGTCCATGAGGATCAATACATCCTGGTTGTGAATGGTGTCTTTGAAGTTTTGTAGCACAAGGCATACTGATCACATTTCAACACACTGACACTGAGGCATGACTCCAGCAGCGTCTACTTGCCTTGAACTGAGAGGTGATTTAGGTGGGCATCCCACCCTCTGAGGTTCATCAGTGGTGATCCGTACCTGTCGTGGACTGCTCACCATGTGGCCCTTCATTATGTTTGACCTCACTCTCCACCACAGGAGGCTGTCCTTCATCCTTTGTGAGATTTGGTGTCGTAGCTGTACAACACCCTAGGATGCAGTACCTACCCATCTCCTCTCAGTGTCTCCCTACACATGCAAAATCACAGTGCAACTTTAAATTTAACAAAATTAATTAGTGACTTACACTAATAATATGCATATGTAAATGTAAATTATATCAACAAAAGATTTATTGTGGGATATTCACAAGAGATGGGGAATTGCAAAGCAAAACTAATTTTAAGAAGATCTCATGAACTGGATGTGCAGGGCTGAAATTAAGCACCAGATTGGGCTCATCCAGTAAATACTTTAAAACAGTAACAGTACATACCACCCACCAGGCAAGACAAAGCAGCAGCAAATAAGAATGTAATATTTTGCATTACCAGCCCACCTGAACGGGGGTAGTATCCACTGGTACCAGTTTACCCCTTTAACCTCAAAAGGGAGCTCCTGGTGCTTCACTGGGTACCCAGCCATAGGACCAGTTTATGACTGGTGATGTTGCAGCTGGTTGGCCGGCAGTGGTGTCCTTTAAAACAGAACAGTTAAACCCAACAAACCCACAGGCCACTGCAATTGCTTAAATGGCAGAACCTCAAAATGAGGTGTTTGTAACCTCTGGCCCATTGGCCAAATCTGTAGAGTTGGTGGCAAATTTGTACAACCTTCCCCAATTGCAGAGCAAGCCCTGAGAGTACTCACGATTTTGGTGCTCCAAATTCCCTGTCAACTGGGCTCCTCTTTCTCCTTCATGCAGGTGCAGGTCCTCTCAGGCTGATGGTTCAGCTGGTGCAGATGAGGGGGGAGGGGCAGCTCGAAGATGCTTCAGGTCTCAGGTGCCTCTGGATGGGAATCAGGCTCTTTGAGTCTTCAGTCGTCTGGATCTCTTGGGGTTTTCCCTCTCCCTCCTCCATAGTAGTGACCAGTCTAAGGAGCAGGAGCCACATGCCTATCACCCATGTCCAGGCTTCAGAACCCCAGTGTGGAGCATTAGCTAGTACCTGGCAGTAGTACTACCTGGCCTTCTCTGCAACTTTCTGCTGGATTAATGTAGATATTTCTCTCAATGCAGGCTTTCTCACACAGTCTCTGGTGGCTACAGGCTAGCTGCTGTGGCATGTGGTTACTGCCTTTTCTCTCAGGGCAGGTCTCCATCGCTCTCACAGGAAAATGTTGTCCTGACACTTTTTTTATTTACTATGCTTTTTGCTCTCCTCCAGGCAGTGCCTCACACCAACCTCCTCATCCCCTTCTCTGGGACCTTCTTCCATCTCGAGAACACCTCTGCCCCCGAGTGGAGCCAACGGGGGCTGTACCTGGTGGAGACTGGCTTACCGTTCCACTGGACAGAACAGCGACTGTGGTGGGGGGCCTAAGTGTGGGGGGACGCTCTTCTGTGGCCACTAGAGGTATTTTTCCTGCTCATGTTTCAGTCTCCTAACTCTCATGGGTCTCTGAGAACCCCATGACATACAGGCACGCCCCTGCACGCATCGCACGTTGTCGGCGTCAGCCCTGCTTCCCGTCGCTCTGCTTGCACTGTCACCCAAGGTCACCCAAATGGCAGTAGCAGAGTGGTGACAGTCATCCCTTCCTCCCTGCGGTGGAGAGCATCCTATGGGATACTCATCACACCTCCCCTGCCCGGCTGGCCAATGACTCAGGCTTGTTTCTAAACCCAGGTCACTGGCATCACAAGCAGTAGCTCTACCGCTGTGCTGGTAGGCTGGCTAAGAACAATATCATTCTGACACTTTCTGTAGACACACACAGTTCATTATCTGTGTACACAGGTTATGGAAACCTTTGAAGTCCTCCCAGATGGTTGGCTGTGGAAGCCCAGGCAGGCTTCCCTGGATGACTCTGGCTAGCAGCACACTAGCTCTCCTCTCGCTCCAACAGCTAACTCCCGTCTTCTCTCTCCTGTGACTGCCCTCCCATTTTCTCACATTTTCTGAGGAAAAGGCAGCTTCTGATTGGCATACAAGGCTGTCACTCTACAGAATTATTATGCAGAATATTCACTTGACACCCCATTGGTTGGTAGATAAGACGCATACAGCACAGTCATTCTCCCAGCAGGCCCTGGGACCCTGTGCTGAGATCCCTGACCTCTGATTGGTTGGCTGTGAGGTCAGGGGTCAGCAAGATGGTGGCCATCTTTCTGAAGAAACAGTTGCTTTACTTTAAGTTCTTTTGGGACTACTCCCCAGCTTTCATTGTTGCTGCTCCCCTGGGTTGATAGCAAACTTGTGCTCTGCGATCTGGTGGTATGGTGTGATCTAGTGGTGGTGGTGTGGTAGAAGGGGCTTTCTCTGCACTATCAGGGGCTCCATTTATAGCTCCTGCAGCACAGCAATCTCTGTGTGTGCTGTGCAGCTGGCAGCCATGCTGTCCTTAAAGGTGCAGAGGTGCTAAACTCATAGACTGACCCCTTTTCCTTCCCCTCCTAGTGCCTTCATGCCTCCTGATGTCAGCTGAAGTCCCTGGGGCCTAAACACTAAAGGGGTCCTGTGTTGGCTGCAGGTTGTGGCAGTGAAGCAGTTAGTTGTTCCATCGGGTGCACTCAGCAGTGATGCAGCATTCAAACTGCTATCAAGCAGCTTGTACATTCAAGCAGGTGGCTGCTCAACTGAGTGCAAATCCCTCATTGGCGGATCGGAGTGAGTGGGAGGGGCAGTAGGGAGTAAGAAGCTCTTGCAGATATCGGGGTTCCTGATCATGTAGGGCTTTATAGGTTAGCAGACTGACCTTGAAGGTGATCCGCCACTGTACCAGCAGCCAGAGCAGTTCGTGCAGCACAGGCGTAATATGATTGGACCTGGATGTACCAGTCAAAAGCCTTCCTGCCGCATTCTGCACTAGCTGCAAGCAACGGATATCAACCCACAGAAGCCCTAGGTAGTCCCAGTAGCTGGTGAGAGCGGTGCTGGGGCCTTCTGGGGAGTTGTCGGTGTTCTTGGCCTGAACCCGAGGGAGGGTTCTCCGGAGTAGCTGGTTCGTGTGGAGTCCAGGTCTGGGGGCCGCTGGAGAGCTCTGTAGCTCCTGATTGAGGCCAGCTGGAGAGCCAGTTTCAGCTGGGGACTTGTTCACGGCCTAGGACATTCGGCAGCGACTCCTTGGGGGATGGTCGGGTGGTCGACCAGCCTGGTTTGAAGGGTGCTTTTCCAGGATCCTGGGAGAGACAGCTGTGCTGAAGAAGCTTTTGAAGATCTACTGGATTATATTTGATCTGTTGGGTGACGGTCAGATTTCTGCTTTTATCATAATATCGAATTTTGGTGGGCAGTGAGAGTGCCCTGTTTAATCTGATCTCTGGTTATTTTGTTAACTGCTCTCCCGGCTTATGGGAGAACTAACTGGGAGAATTCCGTGTGACTTTCTGCCTCCTAAATACTTTTATACTCTGTAATTGAAATTATTTTATATTGTTCTTTAGAATTTGTTTGGAGATTGCAATTAACAATTCCAGCTAGTGGTAGTAGAGTACCACAGACACTGGACAGTAAGGGTGGTGGTGAGAGCTAATCCTTGAACAAAAGCTATCCATATTTTTATTTTTGGGGTGGATGCTTTAGAAAGTAGTCAGTGTAATGTTATTTTATCTTATTTTAAGGTATTTGTATGCTGCTTTTAGGTAGATAATTGACTTAGCAAAAGGAGTTTTTTGATATTTTTTGACATTTTTTGGCCAGAATGTGGTAGAGCCCTGCCCCCACAGTTGTGCACTGATCACTCTCCGCTCTTCATGCCCTCTGCCCTTTTCTTCCTCCTCCTTTGCAGTTTATAACTTACCAGAGCTGTAGGGCACTGGGTATTGCCTGTAGGGGGAGGAGGATGGTGGGGGGGGCGCGAACAGTGGCGGGTGAGTGAACGGGGCCATCGTATCAGGGCTGTGGGATCCAAAAGAAGCCCTGGGGTGAAATGGAACCAGGATTGTGGTCTGCCATGTCTGGTTTCCATACCCAAGGGCACTAGCAATGTTGGTGGGCAGGTGGTTCGGCAGCTCGGAGGTTCATCCAACTCAGGTGGTGCTATGCAATGCCAGGTTAGCTAAAAACAAGACTGCAATAATTGCAGATCTTGTTGAAACAGTGGACCTGGCTTGCATCATCGAGACCTGGCTGGATGAGAATTCTGGCCCCATTTTGGAGGTTTTAACTCCAACCGGTTACCTGGTGATTCACCGACCGAAATTGGATCGCTGGGGGGGGTAGTGTTGCAGTCTGTTTTAAGACTGAACTCAACCTCACGAATGTAACAGTTGAGGAGGCTGAGTCACTTGAGTGTATCGTGGTAGAAGGTGTAGGTTGTAGGATCGCCCTCATTTACAGTCCACCCAGAAATGAGAGGCTGTTCCTTCAGGAAGTCATGGCTGATGGTCCTGGGTGACTTCAACGCCTGGATCAACAATGAACTCTCAAAGTTTGGACAACACTTCTTTCAGTTGATGACATCTCTGGGCCTTATACAGATACTTCACTACTACCCATAAACATGGTCACTCTCTTGACCTAGTCTTCCTCCTGAGGATCGAGGCTTCTGATTTGGGGGTGGAACCAGTCAGATGGTCCGATCACTACACTGTGGGGTTTAGTTTTAGCACCCCCCTTTGTAGGCCTGCCCCTGTAGAGATGGTCAGGTACTATCCGTTATGAGGTATAAGCTCTGAAGGCCTGGCAGCGGTACTCGACCTATTGTCCCTCCCCGTGGCAAGCAATGATCCAGAGACCCTCCTGGTGGCCTATAACTCGGCCATCTCGGTGGCTCTGGATGTCATTCATCCTCTCTGCCTTCGCCCTCGGTCTCCATGGTTTGACACGATTTTGAGGGAGATGCTGCAATTAGGATGAAGATTAGAGTGTTGCTGGCAGAAATTCACCCTTGATGCTGACTGCCTTAGATTGATGGATCATTATCAAGTCTGTCAATCCGCGATCACCTGTAAGAAGGCAGAGTTTCTGTCTGGGGAGATTGTGGCCACTCAGAATCAACCAGCTCAGCTTTTTCGAATGGTAGACAGACTGTGCAACCCGGCCTGTCTACAAGTTTGAAAAGCCTTTTTGCAAATAAAGTGCAATGAACTTGCTCAATTCTTTGCATCTAAGGTGACTGACATCAAGGCGGTACTCCAACCAGCACACTCTAGGTGTGTTGCTGTGGATCGGCTCGAGGTCACAGCTTCTCAGCTTTCCTGGAGTACATTCGAACGACCAGAGTTCATGGATGTCATGCAGATTGTCCAGGGTGCTCACCCTATGTGCTGTAGTTTGGATCCAGGACCAACTTCCCTGATTTTGGGTTATATTGATTCCATCGGTCCAGTCCTAACATGGATAGTCTGGTGCTCCTTGGAAACAGATGAGTTTCCTAGTTCCCTGAAATGGTAACACCCCTCTTAAGGAAAGCGCTCTCTGGACCCAGACTGCCATGCAAACTACAGACCAATCTCTTACCTTCCTGTTCTAGGGAAGGTGATTGAGAAAGTAGTGGCTGTGCAGCTGGAGAACCATTTGACCATCCATGACCTCTATGAACCCTCCAGTCCGGATTTCAAAAGAGACATAGTATTGAGACAGCGCTGGTTCGGGTGCTCAATGATCTCCTGCTGGCTAGAGATCAGAAAAACCATTCCATCTTGGTTCTTTTTGATCTCTCATCAGCATTTGACACTGCGGACCATGGGGTTCTGCTTGACCGCTTGAGGTTCATCTGTGGATTGTCAGGTATGATCCTCAGGTGGTTTACATCTTTCCTCACTGGAAGAACTCAGAGAGTGGTGTCTGGGATTTATTCCTCAGACCCAGTTTCTCTGTCTTGTGGGGTCCCTCGGGGTTCAGTGCTGTCCCCCATGTTGTTCGCAGTGTACATGCTGCCGCTCAGAGATATTGTAAGAAGGTATGGGCTGAGGTTTCACTGCTATGCTGATGATACCCAGCTCTACCTTTCTTTGCACCCAACCAAGATGGAGCTGTCTCAGTCTTTAATAGCTGTCTCACAGAAATCCAGAAGTGGATGGATTCCAGTTGGCTAAAGTTGAACTCGGAAAAGACTGAGGTGTTGGCTGTGGATCCAGTGCACCAGATGGGGGTCGGGGTGGGTTCACCTAGGACTCCTTCTTGGGGGTATATCACTCCCAACCTCTGAACAGGTGCTGAAACCTGGGGTAATTTTTGATGAATGGCTGACTCTGCATTCGCAGGTGTCGGCCATCACCAAATCCTCCTTTTATCATCTTAGGAATATCTCCAGGATTAAACACCTTGTTCCATCCAGTGATCTTCCTATGCTTGTCCACGCCTTTGTGTCATCGTGCCTTTATTACTGCAACTCCCGCTACCTAGGGCTACCTGGGGTGGAAATCTGCCGCTTGCAGCTAGTGCAGAATGCTGCGGCGTGGCTTTTGATGGGAACTTCTAGATCCTGTCATATTATACCAGTGCTGCGCAGACTGCACTGGCTGCTGGTACAGTGGAGGATCACCTTTAAAGTCGGTCTTCTAACTTTTAAAGCCCTACACGGACTAGGCCCAGACTACCTGAAAGAGCTTCTGGTCTCCTACTGCCCTGGACAATTGCTCCACTCAGCTGACAAGGGGTTGCTAGAGATTCTGAGGGTGTGCTTGAAATCTTCTGAGGCCCATGCATTTATGCACGCAGCCCCAACCCTCTGGAATTCTCTACCCATCGGACACGGGAGTGCATGACCATGGAGGGATTTAAGCAAGCCTTGAAAACACATCTGTGGGTTCAAGCTTTTGGTGAATAGATAATTTTACAACTGGTTTCTGTTTATATTATTTTAATGATCTGGGTGTTTGATGTGCTCTTTTAAATCTGTTAGGCGCCTTGACATTTTTGAAAGGGGCCCTAAAAATAAAGTTATTATTATTATTATTAGAGTATACAGTAATACATCATGGGGACATCAGGGATCGGGAAGGGGGGTCCACTAGACCACCATGGTTTTATGATTAATAAACAATTCATGGGGATATCAGTGAGGGGGTCCACTAGTCCACTAGGGAGGGGGCTTTCAGTACTATTTATTTATATGGGGGTACTCTGGGATCAGGGGTCCACTAGCCCACCAGGGAAGTATACTACAACCCTATTTCTTGGAGACATTGGAGAGAGGGGTCCACTAATCCGCCAGGGATTGTCTGGGCACATTGCCGCACGGCCACCCACAGCTTGAGGCACCCAGTCCTTATGTGCCCTGTGTTTGGTGCACTGCTAAGGTTGCTGCAAGCCACAGGACTTTACCATTGGGACCCTACCCGCTCAAGAATCAGGTGGAGGGTCTGTGGCCCTCCTGGGTTTTCCACACCCCTAGATCGCCACACTTTGCAGCGATCTAAGGGCTTTTTGAGAATTGGGCCTGCAGTTCTTAATGCTTGGGTGTACAGATCTCCATGCTTCCAGTCAGCTTCAGAGTGTCCTGCATCTCGCTCATACTATGTTTGGGCAGTGTGAGGCCCTGCCTTCACTGCCCTGTCATGTCCTGCTGTTATTTTCACCAGGTTCCAGTCTCCCCTGGAGGATGGGAATCCCAAAAAGGGGGTCAGGACCTCTAGCAGCAGTAAAGAATTGGGTCATCTGTGTTGGGTCCCTATATATTTCTCAGAAGAACTCTGGTGTCGGTCGGTATTCCTTGAACTAGTATACACTGACCATCTTTTTCTTGTATCGCTTTTAATGCAGTATATGTGTAGTGCCCCAAAGCTAGGAACACAGCAGAAAAAATAAATAAATAGAGTCCCCCTCATAGGGCAGTGTGGGCATCTGAGGGGCAGTATGTTAGGGGCCACTGTCAGGGTTTCCCCACAAAAGCAGCTGCTGCAAAAAAAAAAAGTTTTGTTTTGCTTTCCTGGCCACCTGCTCCATCTTGGACCCCCAGGAAGCAGCGTGAGCCAGGGAACATCTTTCAAGTCCAGCTCATGCTGGGCTGTTGGGGACTGACCAGCATTGTCAGGGACACATGGCCCGAATGCTTGCTGGTTGAATCAGTTGAGCTGTGGCCAGTGAAGCAAACTGGAGTTGCCGCCATGCTGAGGGCACTGACGAGCCCTTGGGGAGTGCTCTTAGGTATCCCTAAAGATAGTCATCTGGTCACCATCAGAAGTATGGGGGAGAGAACTTCCGGTTCCAGTATGACTGCCTGAACATCGCTCTCACTCGGGCTCCCCTGGCCAATTTATAAAACATAATCTCCTACCTTAATTGCTTTCACCAAATCAACAAACACCCTAACGATTGGACCACCGGGAGACTGCAGCAGTGAAATCCTCTGTGAAAACCTTTATTGGATGGCCAGGTATCGAGGAAGCAGATTTTTACTGCTTACCAACCTGGAGCTGGAGGGCAGCGAGGAGACGCAAGGGACAGAGCAGCGTGGTACAGCCTAGCAAGGCCAGCAATTCTCTAACACAGCCGACAAAGAGAAAACAAACCAAATGTCGGGTGAAGGGGGGAAAAAGAAGGGCAACAACCCCCATCGGGCTCTCAGCCCAAACAAAACATCTTAAGGGCTATTTCAGAGTTCCAAGAAGAAATGAAGGGCTCAATTCAGGAACTCAGATCGGAGTTGGGAATGCTGCAATGAAGGATGGATGACGCAGATAACCAAATATCTGCCAATTCGAACAAACTTGAAACGCTTGAACAGGGGATTCTTGCTTTGGCCTCTGCACAACTACATAATTCTTTGAGGCAAGAAGATGCAGAGAACTGTGGGAGATGGAAGAACACCTGGATTTTCGGCCTGCCTGAGGGGGAGGAGGGTTCAGACCCTCTGGCTTATGCAGATCATCTATTTAGGTCTGTTTTGGAGCTAGGTCCAGAATGCCTACTGGACTTTGAGTGAGCCCATTGAGCTGTTGGTCCCAAACCCTTGACCAGAGATGCCAGGCCTAGATCCTTCATGGTCAGGTTCCAAAACTATCAAACAAAAGAAGCTATGCTAAGAAAAGCATCGCAGAAGGGTAAAATAATGTTGGGATCTAACTGATTAGTTATGGACAATGACTATGCTCCTACACCCAGGGCCAAAGAAGAGAATATGCTCCTCTATTCCCCACCTTGAGAGCACAGCAGATAAAACTTAGCACCCCATATCCTCTAAGCTTACAATTCTACTGCCAAATGGTCCAATCACATATAATTCAGCCATTGAGGAAAAAGAAGACCTTTTCCAGCGAGGGATTATCAAGGAGCGCCTGCTGAGCCAGAAAACTACAAAGCTTAACCACATTAGTCGATCTGCTGCTAACGACAGTCAGCTGAGCCTAGTCTCAACCTGGCAGAAATGTTGAAGAGAATCCGCCTCCTGAGAAACCCCATTAACCATAAACTAGACGTAAGTCCGGGTCTTGACTCTTCTTCAGCCCCTTGGGCATCTGGGTGATCCATAGGGTGAGTTTGGTGGGGGCTGACTGGGGGGGGGGTGTCTAGGAATGGCGTAAGAAGTACCGCCGACCCAAACAGTGGAAAATAAATGAAAATTAAATAGCAATGTTTTGGCCCTACACTGTAATGTTGGGTAAGGGGGCCCCTTGATGGCTGACACAACATCGGGCTGGGAGGGTCCAGGCGGCCACCCAGTGGTCCATCTCCCCCTCTGCAGTCTGCCTGCTCCCTCTGACTCCCCTCATGCTCCCAGGATCCCTCGCCAATTAATCTGTGCTGGCAGGGGTACACGGGGGGAGGGTCTCCTGGGTGTTGGGGTGGCTGGGGGGGGTCTGACCTAGGTAAGAGGGGTAAAGTCCAAAGGATGTTCTGGACTAATGATGGATGTATACACAACTAACATCTGTGTCAGACATGCGTTTATACTGCTGAGTCTTTCGAACTAATTCATAGCACACAATGAGCAACCGGAGAAGACTCCTTGTAACCGAATGCTAACAAAATATTTACTTTGGACAGAATACACTCAAAGTGGATGTAGTCGCCTGTTCCCTCCCTCTCCCCTCTCCCTCTTTTTTCTCATTTTCTCCCACTCTCTCTCTCTCTCTTTTCCCTTCTCCCTCTTCCCCCCTTTTTCTCTTCCCCCTTTCGCTCGTCTCCTCCCCCTCTTTCCCTCCCCTTAATTTCTTTTTTTTCTTTTGGAATCTTTCGCTTCCTCTACCCCTTATTGTTAGTTCATAGTAAATAGTAAATTAAAATAGAGTGGGGATGTTTCGGTTGGGTTCTGGGATGGAAAGCGGTATGGGGTTCATTACATTAAAGGTGCCTCATCTTTATCAGGTATCCTCGCTTGATTAACTCCAAAGGAAGATGTTCACGAGAGAAAGACTGACAGAGAAACTCATCCTTAGTCAGAACAGTCACTGCCCTTACTGGGAGGGGTGAGTATGTGGATAGACAACCATCCAGATTAACGACACTCCTAAAGTGATATCTGGGGAAGGAGTGGGGGGTTAGGAGAAGTTTCTACCCATAACTAGGGGAGGCTAACACACCATTGGTGGTGGGGGGGGGGCGTTCAGACCCAGCCTAACCCATATACTCACATCTAAAGGGGTGTGTGGTTGGGGTGGAGGGGAAAGGGACAGCAGAGGTCTACCAGGAACTGCATTTTAATCCAGGAAAAGGGAGATTGTAATTACAAGGATAATGGGGCCCAGAGAAGACAGTATTTCAGACCAATTGAAGGGGAAAAATCCATTCCCCAAGGGAACTTCCAACTAGGGGTGGGGGAACCCCCTCCCTTTGTATCAGGAGACCCCTGATCATATCAGGTCCCCTTAGGGAGACTGGTGTGAGATTACTATAGGGTGCACAGGGTTTTCCACCTTAAAAATGGAAGCACTCTTGTACATAGCTTCTGTTTATATAGATTTGTTGTTACTTATTAAAATTTGTTTTGATGTAGTTAAGTTGCAAGAAATGAGACACTGGAGACATTATTGCAAATGGTACAGCAATGCTTTATTAGAAATATTTCAGAAGCATTTAAACCAGAGTTCTGGGCTGGCAACTAGTGAAAATGTCCGACTAGTTCTGGAAATGTTGTGGGGAGCGGTCCGGGAGATGGAGGGCCGGGAAGATCTGGAAAACAAAAATAAAAACCAAAAGTTAAAAAATCATATAACAGGAGTAGCCTTAGACTTTAATTCTAATAAAAACAGGGGAAAAACAAAAAATAAAAACTACAAATGACTATACAACCTGTAAAGATTTATTCATTAAATGTTAATGGACTCCATAGCCCTATTAAAAGATCGTAGATGATGCAGCACCTTAATAGACAGACGTCGGATATAATTTTCATACAAGAAACTCACTTCTCAAAAGAGGAGCACCAGAAACTGTCCTGGGGGGTAGGTATGTTGTACATTCTTCCTCCCACCCGAGTGGATGAAGGAGGGGAGTTGCTATATTGATCCCAGCCATTACCCAATTTAAATTAAACTCAGTCCATTATGATGGATCAGGTCAATATATTATTATCCAAGGACAATTATATAATCAAGAAGTTACCTTGGCTAACATATATCTGCCTCCACAAACCCAAACCTCAATAATTAGATCAATCTTGGCCAAGATTCTATATCAGCTAAAGGGGCAACTAATAATGGCTGGTGATTTTAACATGACCCTACAGCCTAACTTAGATTCATCAAAACCTAAAATCTATTGACTCTCTAGCTCTGCTAAGTTCTTTAAAACACAACTTCAACACTTAGGGTTGGTCGATACTTGGCGGAAAACTTTTTGTAATTCCCCAGGTTATACGTACCACTCGAGTAGATTCCATTCTTGTTCAGGATTAGACTATTTCTTCACTACTTGTGAAGATTTTTCAACAATCGAGGACATTGAAATTGGCCCCAAATTATTTTGGATCATCACCCGCTTATGTTAAAATTAGACTTGGGGAAAAAAGACTAAACACTCTCTATGGAGACTCAACCCTTACTACTTAAAAGATAAAGAATTTATTGACCAGATGAAAAAGAGAATCCCGCAATTCTTTGAAGAAAATAATTCACCTTCACTATCGGAGGCCACCATATGGGATGCTATGAAAGCCACAATAAGAGGTGAAATCATAGCCTATGCCTCCAAAAAAAGAGAGAGAGAGGCCAGATACAACGAGCTTATTACTAGCTTACAAACATATCAATTACTGTATAGAGAAGAAGATAAAACTCTACAAATCAAAATTAGAGAAACAAAAGTGGCCATCCAAAAGAATATGGACACCAAGATTCAAATGTCCCTAATATACTTAAACAAGCTCACTACAAAGGGGATCAAGAGGAACACGAGACTAGCACAGAAGCTGAGGGCCAGAAAAACACAGTAACAATTTTAAAAATTAGACATCCTAAAATGGGAGCAATATTACAAAGAGAGGAAGAAATAAGGCAAACGTTTCTGCATTATACCAACAGCTACAGCACATGAAATAGTGTCATCTTTGGAACAAAGACAGAACTTTCTGACTAGTTTACACTCATCGAAACTAAATGACTCCCAAAGCCAGAAACTGAAGGCCCTCATAGTAGCAGAAGAAATAAAGACAGTGATAGCTAATTTATCTACAGGTCACTGTCCGGGTCCTGATGGATTTACCGGTGAATGGTATAAATCATTTAATAAAGAATTATCCCCCAGACTTCTTCAACTTTATAGAGAGATAGCCGAGGGTAAACCCCCTCCCCCTACATGGGACTATGCAATGATAGCTGCAATTCCCAAACCTAATGGGAATAAGTTAGAACCAGCCTCATATCGCCCAATATCAATCCTAAACTCAGACTATAAGATCTATATGGCCATTTGGGCAGCTAGAATTGAAAATATCCTCCCAACAATAATCCACCCGGACCAAGCTGGCTTCATAAAGCAGCGATTCACAATGGATAATATCAGAAAATCTCTAATCTTAATTGAATATATCCAAGCTAGGAAAATACCAGCAGCTTTTATAAGTCTAGATGCTGAAAAAGCATTCGATAAAGTCTACTGGCCCTTTCTATGGGACACATTGAGGGAGTTCGGATTTTCAGATGTACTATTGAATTGGCTGCGTCAAATCTATTTCTCTCCTAAAGCCTATGTTCGAATTAATGGAGGATTGTTCTCACCTTTCCCATTATACCAAGGTACAAGGCAGGGGTGCCCATTATCACCTCTATTATTTGTATTATATATAGAACCCCTAGCTGTAGCAATAAGAATATCAACAAAAATAGAGGGAATTCCCTTTGAGCAGACCGAATATAAGACCAGTCTGTTTGAGGATGATATATTTCTTTCCTTATTAGCCCCTTCAGATTCAATCACAGAGGCATGAAAAATCCTTAAAAAATATGAAGAACTAGCCGGTTTGAAATTAAACATACCCAAAACAGAAGTCCTTTTATTTAACTATACTCCTCCGAAAATTCTTAAACAAAATTTGCCTTTAAAATGGAACTCCATTAAAATAAAATACCTAGGTATTTATTTCTCTCAGAACTTAAAGGTAATCGAGTTGATTAACTATGAACCCCTCTCCATTTCAATCCAGAGTGATCTGGACAGATGGACTCAACTCCCACTTAACTTGTTCCAACGAGTAGAAACAGTCAGAACCAACATCTTACCTCGACTTTTATATTTATTCCAAAACATTCCTTATTTCCCATCCCCGTATTTTTTTTAAATCATGGGATAGCATGATATCTTCATTTGTTTGGAACAAAAAAAATCCACGAATTCGGCTCTCTATACTAAAACTGTCACTGCCCCAGGGTGGAATAAACCTCCCAGATTTTAAATGGTATGCGGAGGCAGCGTTTCTCTGCATACTACTTCTCTGGCTTTCTGACAATTCTGAATCCCCCTGGAAGAGACTGTAATTTCATTTAAATGACCTATATGACAGTAAAAGGATTTTATTTTCATTCCCAGGAAATACTCCTCCTCTGAGGAACTTCACAACAATTTCATCCCAGGTCCTGAAAATTTGGTTTCAGCTGCGTAAGAAAGAACCAGTTCAGCAAATCCACAAATACTATAAAGTGATCTCAGAGGATGAACTCTTTGTTCCGACCCTACACTGACTTAACCTTCTCTCGGTGGAGAAGACTGGGGCTGGAGCAGACTTTCCAATTCCTGGGTCCCAATGGGGTGTTAACATTCGATGACCTAAAACAAAAATTCAATCTCCCAAACACTGATCAATTTAGATACTTTCAAATAAAAACCATATATTACGAAACCATATTATTCAAATTAAACTGACCCACCCAATCCCCCTTTTAAAACTATTCTCTGATCATTCCCAAGGTAACCACTGGACACACATAATTGGAAACTTAAATAAAATTATGAGAGACCTTACTAAAGAATCAATAAATTCGATACTAATAAGCTGGAACAAAGACCTAGATACTAACGTATCAACAGAAGAATGGTCCTCAGCAGCTCTTAGAGCAGTTAAAATAACCAAATCATACATATGGAGAGAATATTCATGGAAGTGTAGGTCGAGGTTTTTCAGGTCTCAGGCCCGGATAGTGAAATATCTCCCAGCAAGGTATGGAAATTGCTGAAGGGATTATGGGTGTGCAATGGCTGACATTGCACACATAATGTGGCAATGTCCACTATTAATGCCCTTCTGGATAAATCTTCAAAGGGAAATAACAGAAGGTCTGGGAGAGAGTGTTGATCTTACAGTTGAGGTGGTTTTGCTGGCTATCTACCCAGACCGTTCCCCACCATGGACAAAACTTTGCTACCTATCATGTTGCTAGCAGCTAAAAAATCCATTACAAGGAAATGGATGTCCCGGATTATTCCTACCCTATATGATTGGAGATGTATTACGATCTCCATATATCAAATGGAAAGTCTGACTGCCAAAATTAACAACCGATGGTCCTTACATCAGGCAGCCATTGACCTTGATTCTTGCCCACAGGAAAACTGGAAGGGTGGGAAGAGGGAGTTTGGCAGAAGGGAAAAATATGGATAAGTCTAGGATATACTTGTTTTGGATTTTTACTAAATATCCAAGTAACAATTAAAAAAAAAGTTATTTCTCTAATTTAATCAAAGGATGTTACAGAATGTAAATCTGAAGTAATTATTGAATGTCACCGAATGTAAAGTATCTCATGAACTTTTGGAAAAATCTTAATAAATAAAAAAAAAAAAAAAGAAGTATGGGGGGGAGACACAAATTAAAAGTTAGAAATAGGGCTCACCTGTGGTCTGCCTCTCGTCCCTCCTAACAGCCGTCTGATCCAGTGTGTGAGGCAGTGCAGTGCAGTGCCGTGGTCCCAGTCCAGTTCCTGTTCCTCAGTGAGCGGTGTCGGCTCAGTTCTGCCCCATTTTTTATTTCAATTAAAAGTTCAACCAGTCCCTCAGTGGTGGTGGTGCCCAAGAGCCGCATCAAGAGAAGAGCCAGATCAGGAGTGGGAAGAGAGAGACTGATGGGTGTCTTTAAGTCCCACAAGGCCCCCTGCCGCCTAAGTTGTCTGCCTCCCTGCCTGTCTGCCTGCCTGCTTGAAGCCCTCCCTCTGCCAGCAGCACCTCCCTCCTCCTGTGGCAGTCTCCTTCTTCCCAGGCTGGGGCGGTGAGTCGGCGGCCACACAACCAGCTAGGTGCAGACTGCCTGAAGTCAATTTCAAAAGTAAAAAAGAAATTGTTTTAAAGCACTCAGTGGCTTAGAGAAGCAACCGAGAGGCAGATTAAAGCCAATTTAAATAAAACATTTCAGGCGTGGCGGTGCCCATGGAGAGGGGCCTGCCTTAAGGCCCAAAGGGGGAACTTTTAAATATTTATGTGAGGAGTGGAAAAGAGGTGGGGCAGCCTAAGTGACTGGCAGCAAGGCCTCAGTCAGGCCTAAAGATTTAAAGGGGCAACTCCATGCCCCAGACTTAAAAGGGCAATTACAGGCCCCTTAGTGCGAAAAGGGGCCCAGCAAACAGGTCCCAAGTAAGTAAAGGGGTGATTTAGGCCCAAGAACTTGAAGGGGCAGCAAGAGCCTGAGTAATTATAAGGGGACAACAAAGCCCAATGTTTTAAGGGTAATTCAGGCCCACAGCTTAAAGGGGCCTAGCAGGCAAAGCCCCACAGAGAGGGGCCCAGCAGTTAAAAGGGCAAGGAAGGCCCAGGGAAAGAAGGCATCAAGCCCAGTGTTTTCAGGGGTAGCCAGGTCATGGTATCAGAAGGGATCCACAAGTGCAGTACTTTGTTAGAGACGGACAAGATGGCGACCGGTGTGGGTCTGCACTGAATCACTGAATTACGCTTCCTATATTGAAGTCCTACTCTCGTTTTTATTTTGTTTTATTAGCTTTGGTTTATTTGCGTTATCTTTTTATTATTACTTGGAGTACTCGGCTACGGGTCTTGGTCTTGTGGATCGGATCGGTAGTTTCGGCAGTTTTTATCCTGGTTGTGGAGTTCGCCTGGAGTTACGTCTCCTGGTAAATCGACTGGCGGTGTATCAAGGCAGCTTGGACGCTAACTCAGAGCTGCATTTGAACACTGAACGCTGAATTAAGTGGAGTATGGACGCTTCTGTGAGTACGACCTGGCTGAGTTGTTATTATCGGTAATGACACTAACTCAAAGCTTAGACAAACCATTTGTCTTTGGATGTGAGGAACTACAAGATTGGCTTTGTTTATTCGTTCCACAAACATGTGTGGTTGTCTTGAAGCTCACAGTCTTTCTAATTTTGCATATGTGATTATTAAGCTTCTGAAGCGAGACCTCACTGGATCTTATTGGTTTTTGGACTCGATGGGAATGCTTTCCAGCATCTTTTGGGCGATTATTTAGTTTTTTCCCTTAATGTGAGAGAAGCTTGCCTGGCTGTTTGGATACTTCTGGATTTTGCTACTTGTCTCTTTGGCTGGTGTTTGGGGAATTTGATATTCTCAACGAGTGCAAGTTTTCTGATATTGTGGAAGGAAAGTTCTGCAGCTGGGCCTTGCCCTGAGATGGTTGTGGTGGGTGGTATCCCTCAGTCCTTGCTACCAGACGGTGAGGGGGCTAGTCGTCGACCAACCAGAGGGTTGAGCCTTTGGCTGCCCCGAGGAGCCTGCGGTGCTGGGGTGGTTGTGATACCGCCCTGTCTCTGGGGTCCTGACCCGAGGGGTAGGGTCTGTTGGGCTCCCCCACGACCAGCGCATTCTAGGGGGCTTAATCTGTCTCGAGTACCTGCCTGCTTTGAAGACTTATGTGACTGTGAATTAATTTTGGTGACTATCGTTCTTTGGATGCTTTTCTGAACTGAAACCTTTTTTCCTGGACCTAAATTCTTTGTTTGAGCAGTGAGAGTGCTCGGTTACTGTGCGTTCATGGGGAGCGTGAGTCCCTGCCCACCACAATTTTATTTATTATTTTGATGTATTATATGTTATTTTATTTTCAAGTAGTGAGAGTACCTGGTACCAATTAAATGTGTAGTGTGAGTACATGTTTTCTTGGCAAATTTTATATTTATTTGGGGGCTTTTTGGTTTTTATGTGTGTTCTTTTTGTTTTTTGAGTTTACGACGGGACATCCTTGTGAGAGGAGGGTCTCCC
Source organism: Neoceratodus forsteri (assembly GCA_016271365.2). Taxonomy (NCBI): domain Eukaryota; kingdom Metazoa; phylum Chordata; order Ceratodontiformes; family Ceratodontidae; genus Neoceratodus; species Neoceratodus forsteri. Next base: position 1,474,729,922 of record CM057453.1, on the reverse strand, counting down.
ATTTGTATTTGTATTTATTATTTATTATTATTATTTTCTGTAGTTTATTTTTAGTTATTTTTATTTTTGGGTCCCGGAAAGTGGGTTTTTGTTTCTGAGAAAGAGGGGGTAAATGGGATTCATTTTAATTTTTGTTCATGTTATTTAGTAGATGTCTTGAATTTTGGGGGTCTTATTTTTTGTTTTGATTTGTCAGAGTAAGGACTTTATTATTTTTCACTATAGGTTGTAGGTATGTGTTATTATGTCCCCCCCCCCCCGTTGTGCGCTATTCATCCTCCGCTCTTCTGGTCCTCTGCCTTTTTTCTCCTCCGCCTTTACTGTTTTCCATTTATCAATGTTGTAGGGCTTTGGGAATTGTATGAAGGAGGAGGGGTCGGGACGGGGGGCCTGAACAGTGGAGGATGGACGAGGGGAGCGCTCAAATTGGGATTGTTAGGTCCAGAAGATGCCCTGGGGTGAAATGGAGCTCAGAACGTCAGTTTCCTTGTCTGATCCCCATATCCAAGGGCACCGCCTTTAACAACGGCGGGCTGGTGGTTGGGGGATCCTCGGAACTCTGTCCAACTGGGGCAGTTTTGTGCAATGCCAGATCCACTGTCAACAAGATGGCCATTGTGGCGGACTTGGTGGGAATGGTGGATCTGGCTTGCATCACCGAAACCTGGCTGAATGGTAATGCTGGCCCCGTTCTTGAGGTGGCTGTTCCGGCTGGGTATTCGGTGATACACCGCCCGAGATTGTATCGCAGGGGTTGGGGAGTTGCAGTCTGTTTTAAGACAGAATTGGGTCTCACTAGTGTTCCAGTAGAGAAAACTAGATCTTTTGAATGTGTTGTAGTGGCAGGTGGGGGCTATAGAGTGGCTCTCATTTACCGTCCACCCAAGGATGAGAAGCCATTCCTTAAGGAAGTGGCAGACTTCGTCGTTGACCTGGTATTGGAGTCTCCAGGTTGATGGTGCTGGGCGGCTTCAATGCCTGGATCAACGACGAACTCTCACATTTTAGACAGAACTTACTCCAATTGATGAATTCATTGGGCCTCTCACAGGTTGTTACCTCTGCCACTCATAAATGTGGCCATTCTCTGGACCTGATCTTCCTCCTGGGGATGGAAGCCTCCGGCGTGGGGATGGAACCTGTCGGATGGTCTGATCATCACACTGTGAGATTCAATTTTAGCACCCCCTTGCGTAGACCTACCCCTGTGGAGATGGTCAAGTACGGGATGTGACTCCCAATGGTCTATCAGCGGTGCTTGACCTATCAGAATTTCCGATGATGAGCATGGATCCTGAGGCCTTGGTTCTGGCCTATAATAGGGCCATTACCGATGCCCTGGATTCTATTGCTCCCATCCGTGTGCATCCTCTCTCCCTTCGCCCTCGGTCCCCATGGTTTGATGGGGACTTGAGGGAGATGCGTCGACTTGGACGCAGGTTAGAGAGGTGTTGGCGGAAATCCGGCTCAGATGCCAACCACCTTAGACTGCTAGAACATTATCAACTCTACCAGTCAGCAATTACCCGTAAGAAGGCAGTATTCCTGTCCGGGGGAAATTGCTGCTGCTCAGAACCAACCGTCTCAGCTCTTTTGAACTGTAGACAGACTGTGCAACCCAGCCTGTCTGCAGGTTCATAGAGCTTTTTCGCAATATCAGTGCGAGGAGCTCACTCGGTTCTTTGCAGATAAGGTGGAAGACATCAGCGGAGACCTGCACAACACTCTCTATGGGAATTGCCATGGACCCGGCCGCGGTCACATGCCCTCCTACTCCCTGTGGTTTCTTCAAGAGGCCAGAAATCGAGGATGTTATGAGGATTGTCCGGGGTATGCGCACTACATCCTGTAGTTTAAATTCAGACCCCACAGCCTTGGTTATGGGCTGTGGGGGAGATTATCTTCCTGGTTCTGATGAGGATAGTCCGGTGCTCCTTAGACTCTGGTGAATATCCTTGCTCCCTGAAGGAAGCAGTGGTGACACCAGTGTTGAAGAAGGCTTCTTTGGACCCTGACTGCCTCGGTAACTACCAGCCTATCTCAAACCTTCCCTTTGTTGGGAAGGTAATTGAGAAAGTAGTGGCTACCCAGTTAAACAACCATTTGACCATCCATAACATCTATGATCCCCTTCAATCGGGTTTTCGGAAGAGGCACAGCACCGAGACTGTGCTGGTTCGGGTGCTCAATGATCTCCTGATGGCGAGAGACCAGAAAAAATGGTTCATTTTGGTCCTTTTGGACCTGTCATCAGCATTTGACACTGTGGACCATGGGGTTCTGCTTGAGCGCCTAAGAATCATCTGTGGGCTTTCTGGGTTGGTCCTCAGATGGTTTACATCTTTCCTCACTGGTAGAACTCAGAGGGTAGTATCGGGAGTGTTTTCTTCTGATCCTGCCTCTCTGTCATGTGGGGTGCCCCAGGGCTCAGTGCTGTCTCCCATGTTGTTTGCGGTGTACATGCTTCCCCTCGGAGACATTGTAAGACGGTATGGGCTGGAGTTTCATTGTTATGCTGATGATACTCAGCTCTACCTGTCTGTTGCACCTGACCAGAATAGAGCACTTTCAGTGTTTAATAGCTGCCTCGGGTAAATCCAAGATTGGATGAGGTCCAGCTGGTTGAAGTTAAACCCTGGGAAGACGGAGGTGTTGGTTCTGGATCCCGGTCACCGGACAGGGGGGTTGGGGATAAACCATCCCTCAGGTTTATTCCTGGGGGGTGTGGAGCTCCCCACCTCTGAACGGGTGCGGAACCTAGGGGTGGTTCTTGACGATCGGCTGACACTACGTAATCAAGTGTCGGCCATCGTTAAAGTTTCCTTTTACCATCTTAAGAACATCGCTAGGATTAAACACCTTGTTCCATCCGGGGACCTACCTACGTTGATCCACGCCTTTGTGACCTTGCGTCTCGACTACTGCAACTCCCTTTACTTTGGGCTTCCTGGGGTTGATATCCGCCACTTGCAGCTGGTGCAGAATTCTGCAGCCCAGTTGTTAACTGGGACTTCTCATTTTTCCCATGTTACCCCAGTGCTGCGGAGACTGCACTGGCTGCCGGTTCAGTGGTGGATCACCTTTAAAGTGGGTCTGTTGACCTACAAAGCCCTGCATGGATTGGGCCCTGACTACCTGAAAGAGCTCCTGGTTCCCTATCTCCCGGAGTGACCGCTCTGCTCGGCCAACGAGGGGTTGCTGGAGATTCTGAGGGTCATTTTGAAATCTTCTGGTGCCCAGGCCTTTGCGTTTGTGGCTCTGACCCTCTGGAATTCTCTACCACATCGGATTAGAGAGTGCACGACAGTGGGGGGGTTCAAACAAGCCTTAAAATCCTTTTTATGGATTAAGGCCTATGGGGAAGCGACTGACTGATTTGGGTTCGATTTTATTATTGATTTATGAAGTTTGTTGTAATGTACTAATTATTTATTGTATTTTTATATTAATGTTGTATTGCGCTGTGATTCCATAACTTGTACTGCGCTTTGATTTTTTGAAAAGCGCATTATAAATAAAGAATATTATTATTATTATTATTGTTAAGGGTCAGTGAAGAAAGGGTGCTTAGCACACAACTGCCATCTAGTGACTGTCAATTGATGAAATGTGTATTTACTAGTATCTGAACTGTTGTGTTGATTGCAAAGTACCAAGACTGTATTGTTACTGGGACTCTGGTTATTTGCCCCTACAATGAACAATTGCCCTGGAAATCTGGTAATTTGTCCCTGTTCCTAGCAAATTGCCCCGCAATGAAAAACTGCCCCAGAAATCTGGTAATTTGCCCCTGTTGCTGGCAAATTGCCCCTGCAATGAACAATTGCCCCAGAAATCTGGTAATTTACCCCTTTTCCTGGCAATTTGCCCCAGCAACAAATAAATACCTTGGTGCAGTGAAAAGTGTATTTTTTTATTTTTTTTTATTTGGTTGTTTAACCAGGTATAGCACACTAAGCTGAAAGCTTTACCAGGTTTATTATTGCCAACTTGTGAGTATGGACTCAATCTTCTGCCGCAACACCCCTGGTGGGGTTGTTCATAGCCAGTTCTTCATTGAAGCAGTCTCCAGCCAGTGAAGAACTTCACAGCAACACTCCTCCCTGTCGTTCCCCGCTGGTCGAAACCGACGTTACCCTGTGTGACTCGCGACCACCAGCTCCTGGTCTTCTTGTGATTTGGTCAGCCTGGAAGAGGAACATCCTGGAAGAAGCCTTGTCTGTCACTCCCAGTCATTTGCAGATGGTCAAGTCCAATGTAGCCAGTGTGTAGCCATGTCTGCTGGTTTGTTGTTTTCTGGTTCTGGACATTTCAGGATTCTGATCTTCGTCCTGCATGCTACTCTTCCTGCTTGTCTCATCCGGCTCGCACCATCCTGTCTTCTGGGATCCAGCTTGTTCTTGGTGATCCTCTCGTGGATCCCTCGCCAAAAAAATTTCAACGTGTCTTCAACCTTGGCAGCCCTGGTCAAGGGTTGGTGCAAGGGAAATTGCAGCAGATCTTCATCCTTGGCAGTCCTTGCAAGTGGATTCAATGCCAAGTACTTGTTCCTTCATCCTTGGCAGCCCTGGTTGAGGGTTTGTGCTGAGGAAACTTCAACAAGTCTTTGTTTCTTCGTCCTTGGCAGCCCTAGTCAAGGGTTTGTGCCGGGGAAATTGCAGCGGATCTTCATCCTTTATTTTTATTTTATTTATTTAAGAATCAGTTTACAACCTTTGAGCCAGAGGCTCGTTTCCAAAGATACTTCGTCACATAAAGACATACATTGCGTTTCGGTTACATAGCAAAGATTTGCAAGAAATCAATAGGCATTCACCAGAGGTGCCACGTCACATTGTGGTCAGACAAATACAATTGGGTACAGGGTACATGTGGCAATCCTTTCAAGTGGATTCAACACCAGGTCCTTGTTTCTTCATCCTTGGCAGCCCTGGTCGAGGGTTTGTGCCGGGGAAGAGTTCAGCAGATTTCAGTTCTCTTGTGCGAAATTATTCCAGCAACCTTAGAGAGAGTTGAAGAATCAGGATCTGTTTAAAAGTCTCTCACATCCCCTCCAACCTCTCCTAAGTTCTCACTAAAGTGTTAGCTTCGTACCAAGTAGGAACCCCATTTCCCTTTTGACCCATTGCTTTCTTCATTCATCAGCTGTGTGCACGAAGATGTCAGGAAAAAATTGGACTTCCTTTAGCACCGATAGACTTTTAGAGGTGGTTATTCCACTCAGCCCCTCGAGTCTGCAACAGTTTATTCTTCTAATAGAGTAATAATCATTTACTGCAGTGATTATTTACTATTATTCTAGAGTAACAGCTGTTCTGGAATTGTTCACCAAACTGATTAATATATGCATAGTATAGAGCGTGACAGATAGTGGCTTTAGGCCGGGGTGCACCTCAGGGTTGGGGTAGGGAGCATGTAGAGTGCTCATATAGCCTGGATAGTGGTTATATAGCTTGCAGAGCTATTCATATAGTTTTAGAACTACAGTATATTTTAGAGTTTACATTATATAGTTACGTTACTTATTACTGCCTAGATAGCTACAATGCTGTCCATACTCCCTGTCGTTTGTGCTGTTAGTATTTTCCTGTATGACCATGTCCTTCTTCCCCTCCTGTCAAATAAACATCTTTGCTTCATCAGACCTCTACGTATGACTTCTGCCTCTTCTTTTTGAGTGATTCCATTCACCCACACCCATTCGAACCTTCAGCAGCCCCTCGCCATCCCACTTGCTGAGGGTGACACTGGTGCTGCTGGAAGTGAGACAGTTACATCCACCTCTTGGAGTGCAGAACTATCAGTCCAGCACCATTACATGTTACATTGTGTGAAACCAACATGGCCACTCCTTTCTTTTTTGTCTCTTGCCCCACCCCAAAAGTCTGTCTTACCCATTGTCTTCTGAATATGTTAAGATCTTTTCCTTTGTGTGTGTTTCTCACAGAAACCCAATTAAAGCACCTAAGTATGCCATAACACTTGATACCTTTTCTGTAATGACTGTTTGCCCTTGACATTCCAGGATATTCCCAGCAGAAGTCAGGATGACAGGGCTGGGGTACACATCAGAAGGAGGGTAGGCTGGGGGAGAGGAAAAAGAAATATTCCAGGATATTGTTTTAATTGGTATACCCATTGCTCATTTGTACTATATGTTCTGTGATATGGCAGTATTCCATATCTCTTTGCCATAACCTGAAAAACTGCATTTGGTTATTCTCGTGCAGCTGTTACATAACGTCCCTTTCCCTGCTCCAGACATGATGACCTTTGAAACACAGTCTCTCCCTCTGTTCTCCCTCACAAGCAACATACAAAACATTTAACAACTATGGTGGGGAGCGGAGTTAGCCAGCAAGCTGAACAGATGTGTTTTAGATCTGCTCCTTACTCGATTGCTGTTTACTAACTTAAAATTTACCACTTTTTGTCTATTTACCGGCAAAAGTCTCACTGGTGTGCTCAGATAACAAGGCTGGCAAATATGGAACCAAAAAAAGTGGATAAAAATGCACCTTCCCACTCTAAATCTGTGGAGGAGTACATGTTCCCCAATCCAGGTACGTCTGCAATGGTGCAGACCACAACGCAGAAGGACCCGACTATGGACAGGATCTTCACTATCCTACAAAAATTGAAGAAAAGGTTAAACAGACAAATGCTTCTTTATCAGCCATTGATCCATGGGTCTCAAAACTTGGGGAGGGAGAGAAGAGAGCAGCAAGGCTTTTGAAGAGATCGCTAGTCAGCAGGAGTGCTATGCTGTGGCCCTGGCCCAGGATTCTAAATTTCTGTTTAATAAAGTTGAAACCCTGGAGAACCAATTCAGTGCTGCTAACCTCTGGGTTGTGGTGCTTCCCTTTACCATCACTGCTAAGGATTTAAAAGTGAAATTTCAGGCTTTACTTACCAACTCCCTGGGACTTACTGAAGATTCTGTCCACATTAAATGCATTTTCCACCTACTTAACCATCGGAGACCCATAGAGGGTGTGCTGCAGTCAACGACCATGCTTGTCACAGTTAGAGATGCAGTGAATTTAAAATCCGATGGTGAAGTGAACGCGAAGTGGCCACTTCATGTTGGCACTTCGTTAAGCGGCATGACCCATAGGAAAGGCTCACTTTGCCTTGTTATTATGCCGTGTTGTCATTCCACCTTAAACGTGAAGTAAGGCAGAGTGACAACAATACTGGCAGCATCCCACCCACACAGTCACCAGAATAAATGTGCATCCCCAAAGTGCTACTGTCTTGTGTCCAGAAAACTCCCCAGTGCTGATGAAGTGAAATGAGAGTGTAACAAGAAATGCAAAGTCTCCCAGAATTAATGGTGCACTCAGTCATGCGCGCAGTGGTCAGGTCACACACAGAGTCACCAGAATTAATGTGCATCCCCAATATACTGCTATCTTGTGTTCAGAAAATTCCCCAGTGCTGACAAAGTGAAATGAGAGCGTAACAAGTAATGCAGGCTCCCAGAATTAATGGTGCCTTGCTAACGCACAAACAGATTAAGATTGTGCTGCACACTCAAGGGAGGCATATGAAAAGGCACAACAACACCTAACCAGTGCTCACAAGTCACAAATCTAAATCTAGAAAGGAATACATTTTGCCAGTTGGGGGATTAGTGCACGGCAGTAACAATCCACTACCAGTAAAGATACCACGAAGCAGTATAAAAAATTCACGCAGGTGCGGTGGATAGCAAGTTCACACTGCTGCAATTACTCTGTAACACAATGAAAGGTGTCTGATTTAATGGCACGCATCGCACACACACTCACACACACTACAAGTAATGCATAGCAAATTGAAAACCTTTAGTAATATAACCAAATATTTTAAACAAACTGAAATTATACACTGCTGCACCACAACAATCAACAAAAAAAGTCAAGAATTACTGAAAATATTACTGTGTGTACATTAACACAGTTATACAAGAAAAATATAACCAAAGCAGAAAGACTGCCTTTTTCTCCCAGTCAACCCCGGTCAGGCGTGAACTCGTACTAAAAATGATACTCCCGATATTTGACTACGGGGATGTGCTCTATGGCGCCGACTCACCATCAACTCTGGCCAGCCTGGACACACTCTTTCACTCCTTCTGCCGTTTCATATTGGAATGTCCAAAACTGACACACCACTGTGACCTATACAGCTCCCTGGCCCTTCCCTCACTCTCGGCCCGCAGACTAATCCACTGCTCTAGAGTCGCTGCTAAATACTGGTCCCATACCCTTCCTCCCTACCTGGTTTCTACCTTAACTTCTCTACCCCCATCGGCTTACTCGCTACGTCACTTGGATACTAGGCTCTTCCAAATCCCTCTTATGTGCACCTCTATGGGTGAGGCGGTGCTTAGTTACCATTTACCAAAACTCTGGAATGACCTCCCAGCAGATATCCGCCACTCCTCCAATCATAGACACCTCAACACCCGGCTCCTCGAACATTTCCTCATGGTCTGCTCTTGCTCCCAGCCTACACATTAGTAGGCCCCAAGTCCTGTTGGTCTACTCTAGCATTTTATAACAATTTAAGCACTGGCAAGGTGTGCACTGTGCTCACTCCCTTCTTTTCTCCCTCTCTAGTTCTGTAAATCTGTAGCTGAGTTACATTTCAGTACTATGTAATGGTTATTTCACTGTGTTGGTTATAGATTTGTATAGAAGTTACATGTCTGCCCTTGCTACCTACTGTATAGTATCTCATATAGTGCCTCCTCAATTGTACAGAACTTATGTGTATTACTGTCCTTCCCCTATGTCCCCTCCCCTGTTCTCCCCAGGTCGCATCTGGAAATGAGTGGTTCTCCGCTCAGTATGCCTGCCTGGTTAAACTCTTGAATAAATAAATAAATAATCTACCTACACCACAAATACGTCCCTCCCCAAAGCACACTTCACAGTACACAGACTGACTGTTCTAAATTAACATTCAAAATCCACACACCACAATAAACATTTGATGATATAAGCACAGAAGGGTTTCCTACAATTGATGTACTAAATTTTGAGCAAAAAAAATACTCAAAAAGGCATTTTAAACAGCTTTTAGAGGTTTTGAATCGCAGAGCTCTGAGAGCAAACTGTCTCCAGCTACCACTGCACACACACTACCCAGGCCAGAACTGAGGCTGTGCCGAACAATCTAGCACCCATGTGACCTGCAATCCCATAAATAACTGCAGAATTTCATTTTGAGCTCAATTACAGGGTGAAGTGAGGCAAATTACATTGATTTCAATGTACTTCGCCTTAAAATTGGTGGAGAAGTGGTTTGGGGAAGGAGAAATAACGCAAAGTCATTGGTTTCAATGGACTTTGCATTCCTCATTATGAAGCAAAGTACTCCGCTTCACATTGTAGAGTTCTCCGCGGATTCCGCGTTACTCAGTGAATCACTTCATGGAGCAAATTGGGGCCACTTTGCCCACCACTACTTACAGTACTGTCTAACTCACACGCTGTACAGGAAGGAACACGAATGCCTAGGGCTGTACTTCCCCAATGAGCTGTAGCACAAAACTCCCTGACTTAAAAACACTTATTAATGAGTACAACGGTGCAGTGGTGAAGCCTGGAGAGATACTACAAAACATGCTTACAATACATCCAAGTAACTAGTAAAAAAATATATGTTGTGATTCGTGACGTGATCGTGAATTGTGATTTGTGACTGCATTTGTGACCGTGATGATGAAGAACGTGACTTGGTGTCGACGGTGTGAGATAACCAATATGGCACTGTATTGGGAACGCATATACCTACGGCTGTACTTCCCCAATGAGCTGTAGCACAAACTCCCTGACTTAAAAACGCTTATTAATGAGTACAGTGGTGGTGAAGCCTGGAGAGATACTACAAAACAGGCTTACAATACATCCAAGTAACTAGTACAAAAATTAATGTTGTGATTCGTGACTGACTGCATTTCTGACCGTGATGATGAAGAACGTGATTTGTATCACGAGTGACTCGTGATGGTGGTCCTGACTTAAAAACGCATATTAATGAGTACAATGTTCATGCAGAATTATGCAACACACCTGTCCAGTACTCTGAAGGGAAGCCAAAGAAACAACTGTGACTAAAGTTACAGATGGAGATTGGGCCCTAAAGAGATGCAAATGCACAGACAGATTAAGATTGCGTTGTGCACTGAAGAGATGCAGATGCAAAGGCACAACACCTAACCAGTGCTCACCATCAGAAATTCAAATCTGGAAAATAATACCTTTGCCGGTTGGGGCAGGCGGGGGGGGCAGCGTGCTGCACTGCTGCAGTTAACAGTCACTAGTACTAGTACTAGTAAAGATACCACAAAGAAGTACAAAAATCACACAGTTGCAATGGATAGCAGGTTCACATTGCTGAAATTATTATGTGGCACAATAAAAGGTGTCTGATTTGATGACACGCATCACACACACACACACATACTCACACACACACTAAGTAATGCGTAGCAAATTGAAAACTCCAGTAATATAACCACATATTTTAAACAAACTAAAATTACGCACTGCTGCACCACAACAATCAGCAAAAAAATGGCAAGAATTATTGAAAATATTACTGTGTGTACATTAACACAGTTATACAAGAAAAATATCACCAAAATAGAAAGAACTGTCTTTTTGTCCAAGTTAATCTACCTACACCACAGATACGCCCCTCCCTCAAAGCACACTTCCACTGTCTCTCAGTACACAGACTGAATGTTGTACATTAACATTCAAAATCCATACACAAACAATAAACGCTCGATGATATGAGCACAGGAGGGTTTCCTATAATCGATGAACTAAAGTTTCAGCAAAAAAAATATGATTCAAAAAGGCTTTTTTTAGCAGCTTTTAGAAAGTTTGAATTGCAGAGAGCTCTCAGAGCAGATTATCTCCTACAGATTCCTACACACAGTACCCCAAACTGAGGCTGTGCAGAACAATCTAGTGCCCATGTGACCTGAAATCCCATGAATCACTGCAAAATTCACCTTTGGAGCTTGAAAACAAGACGAAGTAAGGCGAAATACATTGTTTTCAATGTACTTCACCTTAAGATTTGGGGGAATAGTGGTTTGGGAAGGTGGAGTAACGTGAAGTAATTGTTTTCAATGGACTTCGCGTTACCCATTATAATGCGAAGTACTCCGCTTCACGTTGTGGAGCACTCCGCGAATTCACTTTCACTCCAGAAATCACTTCACGGAGCGAATTGGAGCCACTTAGCCCATCTCTAGTCACTGTAGATTCACTGGAGGAATGCTTGCTTGTCCTAGCTGCTGCTAGGGAGACACAGGACTTGCAATATCAGGGGCTGAAAATAGCTATCTTTCCTGATGTGGCGTCTCATACGCAAATGAGGAGAAAGGAGCTACTTCAATTGTGTCAGCGCTTAAGAGACTATGGAATATCGGCCAGCTTATTCTTTCCAGCTCACTTTCTGTTTTACCTATAAGAGTAAACCCTATATCTTCACCGAGGCTGATGCAGTCGCTAGATTTCTGGAAAGTCATCCACCTCGTGGAGAGCAGGCCTCTGATGATGAAAAGTCCAATGTCCCCTGAACAAATTAAATGACTTGTTTTTGGCACTGCTATTCTAATGTAACTGCTGTAAACGATGTTACTGGGGAGATCTATGTGAGGTTTTTTTTTCTCAACATAGATCTAAGTTCATAGTATTGTTGGCTAATCAAGTTGTTGGTGAGTTTTGGTCTAGAGGGGGCATAATTGTAACTGCATATCCTTTGAGCAGGACTCTAAATATCCTGTGTATATTTACTCCCCTCATTACTGGAAGCATCCATCTTTCCTGCTAACATGAGTCAATAATCGGTTTTGGTAATAGAGTCTTATTATATATGTTTGGGTTACACTGAGTGTTATATAATTTCCTTTCAATGGCTACCCCACCAGACTTGGTTTATGGGGCGCCTGGGGTAGATATTCTAGATTGCATATGTAATGTTATCATTACCACGTTAATGGCCATACTTGTTTGTGGGGGATTTTCCCAACTGTTTCTCCAGCTCCTTCAAGGAGGGCATACCTCACTTAACTTTTTTTTTCATAGTATGTATATTTAGGTGAGAGCTGATCACACAGTGTGAGATTTGTTTGTATGGAACTGTCTAATTTCTGTACCATTCTTTATTCAGAGAATGCTTATATCTCCAGTTTGTATTGACATTGAAAATTTTAATAAAGAAAGTTTAAAAAAAACAACGGTGAACCACACTCAATTTAACATTAACAGTGGCCTCCCCACTAAATGGAGAATTAATACACGTTATCTTAGCCTCAGGATGGAGTGATCTCGTTATTTTACCCAACAGGGGTCCTAGGACTTCCTTCTCTCCTGCCGCCTCCTTCTGGCGCACCATGCTTGGCTGCCAGACATCGAGGAGGAGATCTGTGCAGAGAAATTTTGAACCTTTGCTTGGTACATTAAAAGTGCTAACCTGTGGGCCAGCTCTCCTTTCCTCTCCTCTCCTCTCCTAGGGATGGTTGGCTGGCACTCCCACCGAATGACTACCCCCAGGTGGAGGGTGGAGGGTAGTGCGGGTCAGAGGGGCCAAAAGAAGGGAGAGTGCTGCAGAACTTCTGCAGACGTGCGCATGCCTCTACGTGTGCCATCCTGCATGTGCACCCCAGCAATGGGAAGGAAGAAAATGGTGGAAAAAAACACCTCCAGCTGCAGATGATGACCGACCTCTCACAGGCTCCGCACCCAGCAACCGGGCAGGGGTAAATCCTGGTGATACTGGGGAGACAGGGCTGGGGAGGTTGATCAGAAGGGGGCAGCCAGGGGCAGAGGAGCATAAAGTACATGTAAAAAAAAAAAAAAAAAGTACTAACCTGAAAATGGAACCGTGAACTATGCGCTACAGCTATTTGTTTGGTCATGCCTCCCTTGTTCCCTTTATGCTTACATAAACACAACAATGATAACACAACCATAACAAGTGTAAATGATCATTACTTTGGCCCGAGTCACAGGATTTATTTTGGTGAAAGATATTCTCTAATCTCCATTACTAATTGCATGTTACTATAGTTCTGCTCCCCTCGTTTTTGTTTTTCTCACCCCTTGAGATACTAACAACAACAAAAATGGAAAGGGACCTGGGGGTAGTCATATCAGATGACCTAAAGGTGGGCAAGCAATGTGAGAGGGCAGCAAGGAGGGCTGGGGGGATACTGGGATGCATAGGGAGAGGCATCACCAGTAGAAAACAAGAAGTTATTATCCCTCTGTACAGACAGCTGGTGAGGCAGCCATCTGAAGTACTGCGTGCAGTTCTGGAGACCTAGTCTCCAAGAAGACATAGATAGGATGGAAGCTGTCCAGAGGAGGGCACTAAAATGGTGCAGGGTCTGCACCAGAAGACATATGAAGAGAGACTTAAGGAGCTTAATATGTATAGCCTCAGAGGAAAGGAGGGAGAAGGGGACATGATAGAAACTTTCAAGTACCTCAAGGGAATCAACAAAATCCAAGAGGGTAGCATGTTTCAAAAAAGAGGTGTGCAAGAACAAGGGGCACAATTTGAAGACAGAGAGGCGGGGGCGGCTCAGAGGTAATTTAAGGAGTATTTTTCACAGAGGGTTGTGGATGCATGGAACAGCCTTCCGGAGGAGGTTGTGGAGTCAAAAACAGTGGTGGAATTCAAGCATGCATGGGACAGTCACAAGGCAATTCTAGGGGGTTGGGGTAGGAAGAAGTAGGCTGCTGGTTAACTAGGATCTGCAGCTTATCCATTAGGTAGGGAAATGGGCAGACTAGGTGGGCCAAGCGGTCCTTATCTGCCATCAAATTCTATGTTTCTAGTTTGTAACATCATGCAAAAAGTGTGATGGTGCAAGGTGAACACAATCTGACTACATGCAGAGTTCCTTCATTTGCTTCTTACCTTAATTTTGCAGTGGTTTAACAATCCATCTAAATCAGGAGACCTGGTGAGCTTCTAGTGCTCAGAGTTGCTGTTTATCAGCAGACACGACTGTCCTAGTTAGAGCCTTAAAAAAAAAAAGGAAAGAAAACCTCAGCAGTCTCTCCCGGCAGGCTTTGTTCACTATCTGTCATCTTCAGGGGAGTGGATCAAGTGATAAGGGGCACAACAAGCACAGTTCATTTCTTTCAGGTGGGCTCTAGTTCTTGGCCTGGTCTGCCCAGGACGTATACTGCCCTGACAGTGACATGTCGACATTGACTGACACTACAGCGACAACAGCGCCAGGTCGCTGTACTCGGTGCTGGACCTCGGCACTGTTTTCTGGGGGTCTTGCACCCCTCCCTAATCAGGTCAGACTGGAGCTGATTATATTAATTAAGGGGTGTGGGAAGCACAGACCCCCCCCTTCCAGAAGAGGTTCAGGGGCACAGAGAAACATGGTAGGCAGTGACTACCTTTTTATGCCGAACAAATGCGGTCAACATAAAGGTTTCGCTGTACTGTCGGTTGACAAAATTTTTGTCGCAGACGGTCGTAGAGCCTGCCCAGGATCATGACTGTATACATTTATGTCATATGTATATACCATTTTAATGCCGTGATCCTTATTTTACTGTTATTAAAATTGTATGCCTGCATACCTTATAACCTCCCAGGTCATACCTAAAAATAGGCATTTATTTGTCTAGTATGCTTCCCTTTCTCTATGCTATTTCCTATGAGGGAATGAAGGCTATCCTGCTTTCTTTGGCTGTGCATCCATCCCTCCACCTTGCCCACCTCTCCCCATGGGATCACCGCTTACCCCAGTTGGCATCATCTGGGTGGACTGCATCAGCCTGAGCCACTTGGCTCACATCTGTGTCCAGTGACATCTCTCTCATATGCTGTTCAGCGTAGATTCCAGTGGTCACAAAAGGATTTGGTATTTTTCCTGTTCTGGATTGTCCCATGCCTAGGTTGATCAGTGTGGAGTACATTTTTGATTTAAAGGCATTCCCCCTTTATATTTTAACTGCTGTTAGTGCTTGTATTTTTTTCCTTCAATTAGTCTGTTTTGTGCCCATAACTGAGACCTCATAATCTTTTCAACTGTTGGTGCTATTTACTCTTGCTGTTTTGGTGGCAACAGGGAATAAATTGGGAAGTAGACCAGGTAGCTCTAGGGACACCTGCTTGGCTAACTGGAACTGCTGAGGCTTTCCATTAATTGTGAAGCTTAGACTTGCAGGGTAAAGGATCTTGAACTTTATTTCTGCTGCATGGATCTTTGAATTGACATCATTGTATTTCACTTGTTTTGGTTTTGGGGCTCAGGTCACTAAACAGGAAAAGATGATTGTCTTCCCATTCAGTCACTTGCAATTCCCTGGCTTTTGCTTGTAAATGAACTTTATCAAGAAAGTTCAAGAACTTAAAAATGATAATTAGTCTCTGAGCCTTTCTCATTCTCTGGGAGGCGGCCGGAGTACCCTATGTACACGTTTGATAATACATTGGGTGAAGGGCCTCCTATTTTTGGGCAGAGTTTTTAAACAAATTTGATCGGTTCAGGGCCTTCCGCCTTCTCTGGCAACCCAACAATTGTCAGATTTCTGCTTCATTCTTCTTGATCGTCTGCTCGATTTTCCAGCTTTACGTCTTCATGTCTCAGTGCTAACAGCCGTGCGCTGTCTTTTTTCCAGCAGTGTTCAAGTGAGTTTATTCAGCATTCTGCATCACTCACTCATTGAACCACTGAAGCCAGGGCTGGTTTTAGGTTTTTGTGCTCCCCTGTTGGTTCCAGGATTGCTGAGGTTATAATGGCCATATCTTCTGTGAGCTGATTTAACTTACATTCCATTGCGGGCTGACATGAGGAGGCTTCAGGAGACTCCAGGGGCTTCCTGCACTTGCAGGCCAGGGATTGACCAAATGCTGGAGTACAGAGAGATGATTCTTCTAACAGCACTTGTAAGATTGATGTTTCAGTGATGTGAGTATCCTTTTTACAGCTGCATGGCACAGCTATGTGTTGTATTGCTATCACGTAGTAGAGAGAGGACTCTGGAAACACATGACCAGATGCCTCGACTGTGTCCTTCCACAGTGGAGTTGAAGCACATGTGGTCCTCTCCATTTACTACAGTGCTGTTCCTCTCTGTCCCCCCTTCCCAGTACACTACTTTTCTGCTCTGCGCTCACTTCCAGTTCACTTCTAGCAGGGTTCAGAGCTATGTAGCACCACCACCCTGTAATGTTTCTTTGGTGTCCAGTGGCACCCCCCACTCTCCCATCTTCAGCCCTGTATTTATAAACTGTTTTGCTGGTGTCTAGGGGTACCCCCTGCCCTCTGATCACCAGCTCTGTGTTTCTCTAATGTTTCCCTGGTGTCTAGTGGCACCCTCCACTCTCCGATCACCAGCCCCATATTTCCCTAATGATTTCCTGGTGTATAGTGGCACCGACCACCCTCCAACTGACATCTCCATCTATGTAATATTTCCCTGGGGTCTAGTGGCACCCCCTGCCCTCCAATCACTGTCCCCATATTTCCACAATGTTTCTCTGGTGTCTAGAGGCACACCCTGCCCTCTAATCACCATCCCTATATTTTCATAGTGTTTCCCTGGTGCCTAGTGGCACCACCATATTCTAATCACTACCCCCCATATTTATTTCCCTGGGGCCTGATTCCAAGAAGCATAGTGCAACTCATGGGAGTCTATGAGTTACACCATGCAGCGCTATGCCAGGGACCCTGTACCATATTCCAAGACAGGTGTGGTCCCCAGCACCTATATCCTGTGACTTGCAGCAGACGCAGGCTAGCACCACAGGCATGGTGCAATGGACCTGGATGCCGCAAGTCGCAGCTTGCTGAGTGCTGACCCCCTTGAGCCCCCCCACCCCAGAATACCACTGTATGCAACAGGGGGCATGGGGGGCTGGACAGGTGGCACTGGTGTTTGGGGAACACTTCAGGAAAAGGACCCCCGGGGGTCCCTGACATTCAGGGGAGTGGGGGGGCATGTCTGTGTTGGGGGCACGAGGAACACAGCTTTGTATGTTCTGTGGTGCTGCAGAGTGAGCATCCATCAATTGTTATGGACGGATGCCCTTAAACCATCTCCCTGATGGTCTAACTCTGCTACACCATTGCGGCTTCTGGAATAGTGTATGTGGGTTATGGCAGCTGCCCTCTTGGAATAGGGCATAGTTGCTGCCGTAATCCACCCTTGTGCCATGCCGTTGCAGGTTGCGGGCATAGTGGGTGACGTAACCCATCTTTGGTGCAACCCACATACGACATGCCACAGGTCACAACTTGGAATTGTGACTTGTGTATCTCATGGCGCAAGTTGCGATTTACACCATGGGGTTCAGCGTAAATCACCTTGTGCCATGCGTAAGTCATCTTGGAATCGGGCCCCTGGTGCCTAGTCTGTATTACTTTAGAAAATGTAACCTGTAATAAAGAAAATCATTCCTGGATGTTTTTTTTTTCTGTAAACCTGTAAAAAAGAAAACTGTCCCTCGCTGATTTGACCTCTGCTCTCCCAACCTCCCACTCAGCAGCCACCATCCAGCACCCTCCACACACTCTCACTCAACTAAACAGGTCCCAGGGTGAAGATCCACTCTCTGATCAAAAGCGCGTCTTGGGGCCGGCCCAGTGGTGCTGAGGTTGAGGTGCTGGGCGCCCTGCCACGCGGCGACCCGGGGGTGGAGCGGACCGGCGCCGCCAGGCTGCTGGGGGAGTTAGAGCTGAGCGCCCAACGACAGCCCGCTTACCCGGGAGGGTTACAGGCGTATGTCCGTACACTTGTCTGACTCCGAGCGGAGGCTCGGAGTACTGCAAGCCCCTAAGATCAGGGGGAGGGCTGCCATGATACAGCGTGACGTCGGCGCCTTGCGCCTTGATGTCAGGGGTCTCACGCTGTACGGGGTGGGGAAAAGTGGAAAATGCCTGCCATCACCGGGAAGACGGAGCCTCCAGAGACGTGCCCTCGATGTGCCTTCGCCCGCCCGATGGCACCTGGACCGACGACAGTTGATTGATGGGGTAAGAGGGCCCTGCCCCATCCCCTCGGGGGGTAATCCGAAGCTCTATGGGGTTCCAGAGGGGCATACAGGCAGGGTGGAAGGTAGAGGGATGTCTGCCTTGAGGTTCCGGAAGGGTCGGGGATGGCAGGCAAGGAAAGTGGATAAAAAGAAATTAAAAAAAAAAAAAAACACGTCTTGCTGCTGAAACTGCAGACTGCAATATGAGAAATTAAGGTAAGTGCAGTTCAATGTATTTCAATGGAGTTTTGAACTTTGAGGCATAACTTTGTCATTTTTGCATATTTCACCTCAAAGTTTTAACATGGGTTTTCTGAGACCCCACCCCTAATGAACAATGGCTGTGGAGTTATGCAAATCAGGCCTCAAAGGTGATGTTGCAGTCACTTGGAGAAATCATATTTTGGGCAGGACTTGAGCATTTTCACCACCATTGTTCAAGAGGTGGGGTCATAAGAAGGCTATGTTGAAAATTTGGGATCGAAATATGCAAAAATGACAAAATTATGAGTTTATGTTGAAAATGTTCTACACTCTGGCTCATAACTTCCATAATTTTAAACATTGTGACCCCAGATTTTCAACATAGACATTTTTCACACCACCTCATGAATGTGACAGCTCTTATTTTTCAAATCCTGGCCAAAATATGTTTTCACAGCTGTGGTGCGGAATGGCATTTTGGTGGTGCACAGTCCCATTTCGGTTGGGATTTGAACGCTTTCACTAACATGGTTCATGAGGTGGGGTAAAAGGAAGGCTATATGCTGCAAATTCATCAGTTTGCAACCATATTAGCTCTAACCAGAGTTTGTCTCAAAGGGCTTGGCTTTCAGAATCCAGCAGTTCAATTGCAGCAAGTTTGCTTTGGTTTTACTGCTTTTAATTAAGTTTGATTACATTCTCGAGGGGTGCTCTCCTAACTCGCTGCTACCCGCCGCTGAGCATCACGTGACTACTAAACTGGCAGTATAAATGTTGAACTCTTCTGATGCCACAATACAAAATGTGAGATGAGTTGGGGAGGTCTGTTTTACTGCTGCTGTCTGGGACTTTCTTTTACAGAGTTTTGTGAATAAAACACTGACTTTTTTGTGCATAGAAGACTCACTGAGGTTTTCTTCCTGCTGGAATGTGCATTTCTATGCTTGTGATTTTCCATAGGTACAAAAGTGACAGCAAGGTGCAAGGTAAACA
This sequence comes from Neoceratodus forsteri, assembly GCA_016271365.2. NCBI lineage: Eukaryota > Metazoa > Chordata > Ceratodontiformes > Ceratodontidae > Neoceratodus > Neoceratodus forsteri. Next base: position 1,474,710,704 of record CM057453.1, on the reverse strand, counting down.
GAATGTACAAAGCATATGAGGATGAGCACAGGATGAATACATGTTCTGTCTGTTTTGGTGTGGTCTGTACTTAATAACCTATTTTTTGTTTACTCTAGTAACTGTGATCCATGTGGAAGACATTAGAATGGAAAATCACAGAGCTAAAGTAAATATGAGGTAGCATGCTTCTTAAATATTGCAGAAACCACAATACATTCCATGTTTAAAAAAACATTTGGCATAAAACAGGTGTGCCGTAATAGTGATTAGAATGTTGACACTAGTATGAGAGATCCTGTGGCTTTGCGCATGAATGGCAGTGACAGCATTGCATTGTGAGGATGCATGGGGTGGCTGAGTAAATGGTACACATGTAATGGCAGAGAAGATAAGAATGCAGGCAAAGGAAGTCAGTGGAAACTTGACAAAAGAAAAAGACAACATTTCCAAGATCAGTTTTGACCCCCTTTGCTAATTCTTTTGACTCCCTGTAAACAGATACATAAGTTTAATTTTAAACGATTGTACTGGCTTGCCCAGTTCCATTTAGGAGTGTGTTGTTTGTACCTATATCCCACAGTCCATGTAACATGTTTTGGAAAAATAACTAGCTGAAAAAATTGAATATGTGGATAAATTGCCAGATGTGTTTATTCATATGCAATCATACCTCTCAACCTCCTGCCTCATAAATCAGGGACAAGGCTTTAAAAAATCAGGGACAAAGGACCAAAATCAGGGACACATCTTCAGAATTTGAGATATCTACCCAGAAAGCTGGTAGAATATGGGGCTTAGTGCAAAATGCATTTTCTAAAGATGAACAAGTCTGTAACTTTAATGCTTGACATTGTTTTGTGCTTACAGTCCCCACTGTTAAGCCACAAAAACACAAATTTTAGGCGGGACAGAGTAATATTTTGAGGCAAAATCAGGGACATCCCTGAAAATCAGGGACACTTGAGAGGTATGTATGCAATGTGTCTGTCAGAAATACAGACGCTACAGTACATGTCGAAAAATTCTAGAGGAGTTAACCGTATTGTCTCTGAGTTTCAAATTAACAGGCCAAGTTCCCAGGCTTGCAGAGTCCAATCTACTGCACAGGAGCTAAAAGGATATTATAACTCTGGAAAACTTAGCAATGTACCCATTCCTCTAGTTCAGTTTAGAATTACAGCGCACCGTAGGTTTCCAGATAAGAGGGTTGATCCTCAGAGCAGCTGTCACCACAGGAACAGAAACGTTCTGCATACTACTGAGCTGGCCTGTGCTGCTCATGTGATCACTGACAGCTGAGTGCTTTTGTGGGGACATTCACAATAACCTTACTGTCCTACTGCTACCCAGACCTCAGAATTGACCTTCACTGTTTTTTCTGAGCACACCAAAAACTGGAACCAGAATATTAATTTCCAGCTGCTAGTGGTGTTTTTAAATGATCCTTTTTAAAAAGTAACAGGTATGTAATCACATCCCCTAATTTTAGGGGTTACCAGTGCATTCCCAATTTCCCTGTGCCTCTGTATGTTTCCCAGTGGAATAGCCAGTGGATTTATGAGATGTTTAGAAAGGGGTGCTGAGAGGTGTAAGGATTATAGAGGGGGCAGTGTTCTGCCTGCAGCTGTATGGCTGGGAAGACCTTTCTGGTCTAGGGTGATATGGCAAACCCCACGGTGTGGTCCAGGTCCTCTATCTTGCACCCCTCAGTATTGAATGGAAGCTAAGCAGCAGGTCATCTGCAAGCATCAGGTCCCCCAAGACCACAGCGAGATTCTGTCTGCTGAGGGATCCATCAAGAAGGGGAGACAGTGCCCTGCAGAATAAGATAGAAGTACTGAAGTGCCCAAAGGGCAAGAAAAAGGTGTCCCACTCGAGTTACTGGCTTGAGTCCTACTCCACACAGGACAAATCTCACCCAAGCAGAGGTCCTGAGTGCTATGTCCATAGGATTTGTTTCAGATGTTCATGGTTGCCACTTGGCCAGTAGACTAGAATTGCTGGACCAAAGAAGATTATGGAGGACCACCAGGAAATGCTTGACTACATGCTATTTGAATGTTCTGCAATTTGCTACTTTTTTTTGCAACATCTGCTACATATTTTGCAGTGCATCTGTATGCACCGTTTGGTTCTGCGAAAGGTATTTTATCACTGTGTGTGCTTACCTGGTAAACAACACTCAAGAAATAAATGCCTGTATCCTACTGTATGTGGAAGAACAGTTTATGCTCTGACTACAGTAGTAGGTAAACTCCTCTCAGACAAACTAACTTTTCAATAGACTGCATGTTTAAGCAGAAAAGAACTTGCAGCACATATTCCAAGTAACCTATCAAAGGACAATTAACACTGCACAGATAGCAGTCTCCTTTCAAAGCACTTTCTTTCAATTCTAAAACACTTCAACGCCAAAGAACAGCAGTTTCTTTGAAATGTGTTAACCAACATGAGCAAAACTCAAAGATACTACAGAGATGAAGCAGAACTGCAGCACCTTGAGCTCTAAAGCATCAAGTCCCATGATGCATTGCAAAAGTAGGGCTGTGGCCTCTGTAATGGAGCCAAGCAGGTTTTCACAGTAGCACAGAATGGAGATTAGAAACTTTAAGTTCAGATGCAAAATGGGAGGTGAGATAGAGGCATTTATTGTTCAGGTCTATAGACTGCATTAAGAAACAAAATGGTTTATGGGAGCTTCCCAGTAAAAGCAATGCAGCAAAGTGGCAATTACAGCAGCTGGAGCAGTTCAGGGAGACATGAGTCAAACTTCTGAAATTCCAAGATCAGAGAAAAAGATTTGCACGTACTAAGGCTGTGGTTCCCAGAAGAATGAGCTGACACTGCAGGGAAGGGGATTTGTGTAAAGCACACACAACATTTATTCCTGACATTGTTTTCTGTTTTTTTCTTGCAGCTATGCAATGTTTTGTTAACCCCATTTCTATCTCATTGTTTATTGTACTGCACTGGTATCATACTGTATGTCTCACTGTTTATTGTACTGCACTGGTATCATACTGTATGTCTCACTGTTTATTGTACTGCACTGGTATCATACTATATGTCTCACATTGTTTATTGTACAGCACTGGTATCATACTGTATGTATCACATTGTTTATTGTACTGCACTGGTATCATACTGTATGTATCACATTGTTTATTGTACTGCACTGGTATCATACTGTATGTCTCACTGTTTATTGTACTGCACTGGTATCATACTGTATGTCTCACTGTTTATTGTACTGCACTGGTATCATACTGTATGTCTCACATTGTTTATTGTACTGCACTGGTATCATACTGTATGTCTCACTGTTTATTGTACTGCACTGGTATCATACTGTATGTCTCACATTGTTTATTGTACTGCACTGGTATCATACTGTATGTCTCACTGTTTATTGTACTGCACTGGTATCATACTGTATGTCTCACATTGTTTATTGTACTGCACTGGTATCATACTGTATGTCTCACTGTTTATTGTACTGCACTGGTATCATACTGTATGTCTCACTGTTTATTGTACTGCACTGGTATCATACTGTATGTATCACATTGTTTATTGTACTGCACTGGTATCATACTGTATGTATCACATTGTTTATTGTACTGCACTGGTATCATACTGTATGTATCACATTGTTTAGTGTACTGCACTGGTATCATACTGTATGTATCACATTGTTTATTGTACTGCACTGGTATCATACTGTATGTCTCATTGTTTATTGTACTGCACTGGTATCATACTGTATGTCTCATTGTTTATTGTACTGCACTGGTATCATACTGTATGTCTCATTGTTTATTGTACTGCACTGGTATCATACTGTATGTATCGCATTGTTTATCATATTGTGTGTAACCTCCCAGGTTGCACCTGGTAGTAGGCATGCGATTACCTAGTGCACCTAGCTGGTTAACAAAAAATAAACAAATACCATTCCTTGACATAATATACAGTACAATAAAGAGCCACAGCAGTACTCCGTTTTTCAGGAAAGAAATACTTATAGATACTTGCATACATCAAAGTCCGGACCCACGACCAGACTGCTTACAGGTAACCAAGTACAAGCATGGAAATCTAGTCTCAGGCAAAAGGAAAATTTTTCAGAGAAAGGTAAAGGTTTTCCTCCCTTATAAATGTCAAGGAGAACTGGAACACACCCAAAGTATAGGAGCACTCACTTATACATAAACTTCAGTATCTTCCCTGACCCCTGTGGTAAACTCAGGTACTGGAGAAGAGGGGGTTTCCCTGAGTTAGATAGTCAGGGTACAGCTGCAGCTGATTTCGCTGATTAGCTGCAGCTGCACAGACAGGAGAGCTTTAAAAACAGGAAGGAAAAGCCAGCAGGCAGTTGCTGCAGGGGTAGAGGGCTGACAAGCTGCTTGGATGTGTTCCAGAACAGGAGTCCCTTAAGCAACCCTCAGGAGATTGGTCTCCTGAATTAGGCCAAAAAGAAAAAAGTTATTTCCATTGTGAGTTTTCCGTTTTACTGTTTGTGTTCTTCCAGAAGGTCTAGCCTTCTGGAAAAGGGGGGTTTCTAGTTAGGGTTGGGGATTGTATAGTCAACGCTCCCACCCGAAGCTAGGCCTCTTCATTTCTGTTTTTGTTTCATTTTCCCCGGTGGGGCAGGAAAAGGGCAAAAGCCCAAAGTTCTGTGTCACCAACCATATTAAGAAAATAAAAATATACCTGGTTGGTTTGATGTTAACAAACTGGTCTTCTTGAGACTCCATAACCACAGCAAAGCTGATCCTGAATCCCATGGTGAGCTTGCACCTTGTCACACATGGTGATAGCAGTGGGATCAGGTCAGCGTAGAATTTGGCTGGAATCCGAACCACCCCAGACTAAAAGGAGACCAGGCATGGAGGACATGGTGAAAGCCTTGATCCAGGCTATGGCAGCCCTGCAGGAAGCTACCCAGGCTCAACAAGAGACGAACCAGTTGCTGCTCACACAGACGGCCCAGGACCATGCTGTCCTCCAGGAAATGGTAAAGAGTCTCATCGAGATCACGCCAGGAGAAGGTCGCTGAGGAGGGCCCACCCCAGAGGGTTACCGGACTGTACAGGCTTCCCACTGTCTGCAGAAAATGACGATGGCTGATGACATTGAAGCATATTTGCTCGCTTTTGAAAGGATGGCTACTTGTGAATCATGGCCTCAGGAACAGTGGGCCAGCATTTTAGCTCCGTTTTTGTGCGGCGAGGCCCAGAAGGCATATTATGATCTAGATGAGGGAGTCGCCACTGACTGTGCAAGGCTGAAGGAAGAGATCTTGGCCTGTGCTGGCGTGACTCCAGCCCTTCGAGCCCAGAGGTACCACAGCTGGAGATTCTGGGAGTCGGAGAAGCCACGGTCGCATATGTACAACCTCCTCCACTTGGCCAAGAAGTGGTTGCGACCCGAGCTCCATAGAGCTGCCAAAATCATGGAGCTCCTGGTAATGGACTGGTTCTTAAAAGGAGTACTGTCCACCTTACGGCAGTGGGTTGGACAGGCCAACCCCACTTCCTGTGATGAACTGATCGCCTTGGTGGAGCGGCATTATGCCATGAAGGAACTTTCCCCGGATGTTGGGGTCAGCTACCCCCCCAAGACTTGGGGCGGACTACAAACCAGAGATACCGACCCCCTGAGAGGTCAGACCGGACAGGACCCGGGAGAAGAACTACTGAAGAGCAGTCTGAGGCCGTGAAGGGACTTTTGGGTTCGAAAATAGAGGTGGACCTGACCTCCCCTAGTAGCCCAAAGGGTCCAGGATCACCCCAAGAATGCTACCGCTGTTAAGGGTGTGGGGAGCAGGGACATGTAATTGCCAACTGCCCAAATGGGGTTGAACTAATGCAGTGTAACTGGGGTGGGTCCCCCCAGAGCGATTGCCATTTGATTAATGTGGTAGGGATGGTCGCCACTTCACACCGATTTACCCGGGTGGTTAAGGTAAACGGACAGGCCATTATGGCCCTTGTCGACTCGGGGAGTGAGGTCACCCTTATAGTTCATAGTTTGGTACAACTCCCCCAAATTAATTTCCAGAACTGTACTGGGATTACCTGTGTCCATGGCACAGTGTTTTATTACCCCACTGCACTAGTTACCATGGAAGCACAGGGGGAGGAGAGGCAGGTCATGGTGGGGGTCCTCCCTTGATTGGCGCATCCTGTCCTGGTGGGTCGAGATTTCCTGGGGATTGAGACATTACTCCATGAGGGGGGAGGCCAGGGCCCCTGTAACAGAGACTATGGTGCTAGGAATCCCCGAGGGGTCGGAGGAGTAACCTGATTATTTCCCTTATGGGCACTGGGACCCCGAGTTGTATAGGGAGGCAGGAAATTCCTGGAAATCATGAAAGTAACGCAGGGAATGTAAAAAGTTAGGGACCATGATACTGGCTGCCAATGGCAGGTCCGTGCTGATGGGAGGTAGAACCCCGCTCCCAGAGGGACAACAGGGTGAGCGGTCTGGTGTCCGAGGGGAGAGTTTTAGGGAGGAAGAGGAGGACCCAGACGCGGAGACAGAGTCAAATCCCCCCGAATTGAGTACCTTTGGGATAGCCTCCAGGAACTTTGGTCGGGACCAAATAGACAAGCCTCTCTTTCAGAATATCCAGTCAGAGGTTGTGGAGATTAACGGGGTGCCAGTAGAAGGCAAAGCCAAAGGACCCGGACCGTATTTCACGTTAAATAATGACCTCCTATACTGAGTGATACCGGATGAAGAACATGATGTGGAACAGTTGCTGGTCCCCCGCCAGCACAGGAAGGCGGTACTGGATTTGGCACACGCTCACCTTCTCAGAGGATACATTGGGGTCGAAAAAATACTGCACCGCATACTCCGAAGATTCTACTGGCCTGGAATTTACGCCGAGGTAAGGAGGTACTGTGCTTTGTGCCCAGAATGCCAGTTGGCGTCCCCGAAGCCGAAGTCAAGAGCCCCGTTGGTGCCCTTGCAAATCATCGATGAACCCTTCGCAAGGGTTGCGATGGACCTGGTAGGCCTCCTAGACAGGTCAGCCTGGGGCCACCAACACATCCTGGTCATCGCAGACTACGCTCCAAGATATCTGGAAGCGATCCTGCTCCATAACACGGCCTCAAAGTCGATTGCCCGAGAGGTCATTCAAGTCTTCATGAGGGTCACATTCCCAAAGGAGATACTGATGGACCAGGGTTCTCCCTTTGCCTCACGTTTAATGAAGGAGCTTTGCAGACTCCTCCAGATCCGAACCCTGAGGACCTCAGTGTATCACCCCCAGACAGATGGTCTGGTCGAATGATTTAATCAGACTTTGAAGGGGATGTTGCAGAAAGTCGTGAGCCGAGATGGAAAGGACTGAGATTTGCTCCTTCCCTACTTAATGCTCACTATCTGAGAGGTCCCACAGGCATCCACCAGATTCTCCCCCTTCAAGTTGTTATATGCCCGCGGCCCAGGTGTATCCTCAATATGCTAAAGGAGGACTGGGAAGAGCAACTGCCACAAGGAGCCAGTGTGATTGGGTATATCTCCCAAATGCAAGAAAGGTTGGCCCGGTTCACTCCTATTGTCCGGGAACATTTAGAAAAGGCCCAAGAGACCCAACGGACTTATTATGACCGTCAGACGAGGATCTGGAAGTTCCAGCTGGGGGATTGGGTGATGGTTCTGGTTCTTACAATAGAAAGCAAACTGCTCACCAGGTGGCAGGGTCCATACAAGGTCGTAGAAGCTGTTGATGATGTGAATTATAAAGTAAGCCAACCCGATCACAGGAAAAAGTTCCAAATATACCATATTAACCTCCTGAAGGAGTGGCAAGACCGGGAGGTCTGCTGTGTCTCATTGGCCATAACTCTGGCAGAAGGTAAAACAGAGGGGCAAGTCCATATCTCACCTGAGCTGTCTCCTACACAGTACAAAGAAGCAGTGGAAATGGTTCAGCGAAACAGGGATGTGTTCTCCGAATGACCTGGTCAGACGGTCGCAGCCTACCACGACATTGTGACAGCTCCGGGCGTAAGGATAAGGGAAAGACCCTACATATCCCAGAGGCCAAGAGGAAAGAAATCCGAGCCGAAGTCGAGAGGATGTTGAAGCTCGACGTCATAGAAGAGTCCCATAGTGAATGGTCAAGCCCCATCGTCCACGTGCCAAAACTGGATAATACTTGGATGTTCTGTAATGATTTCAGGAAACTAAAGGAGGTATCGCAGTTTGATGCATACCTCCTACCTAGGGTCGACGAACTGATCAACCAGTTGGGGAAGGCCAGATACCTCTCCACCTTGGAGCTTAGGAAGGGATACTGGCAGATCCCACTCACAAGTGCAGCCCAATAGAAGACCGCCTTCGTCACCTCGGGGGGTTTATACCACTACAAAGTCCTCCCATTCGGTCTGCATGGAGCATCTGTGACCTTTCAGCACATGATGGACCAACTGCTGCACCCACACTCTCACTATGCTGCCGCCTATATCGATGATGTGGTCATCCATAGTGCGGACTGGGAAACTCACCTTGGAAGGTCGAGGCCGTACTAGATAAGTTACGAGAAGCTGGGTTGACAGCGAACCCCGCCAAATGTAAGATTGGCTTGTCAGAGGCAAAAATACTTGGGCTATGTGGTTGGACGGGGATTGGCAAAACCCCAGGTGAAGAAGGTAGAAGCATTCAAAACTGGCCCCAACCAAACAAGAAGAAGCAAGTGAGGGCTTTCCTAGGGTTAGTTGGTTACTACCGGAGGTTCATCCCTCACTTTGCCACTCGGGCCGCTCCATTAACAGAGTTAACCAGGGCGAGAGCACCAGACATTGTGAGGTGGTCGTAAGCAGCGGATGAGGCATTCACCGACCTCAAGACGGCCCTCTATTCTGATCCGGTACTGGTATCCCCAAATTTCGATATAGAATTCATTCTGCAAACAGATGCCTCAGATGTTGGATTGGGGGCAGTCCTCCCCCAGGTGGTAGCAGGTGAAAGAGCACCCCATCCTGTACCTAAGTAGGAAGTTGTTACCACAGGAACAGTGGTACACCGTAGTAGAAAAGGAGTGCCTTGCAGTGAAGTGGGCGACGGAAACCCTCAAATATTACTTACTAGGTCGCAAGTTCACTCTGGTGACAGACCATGCTCCACTCAAGTGGATGCAAACAAACAAACAGGGAAAAAAAGGCCAGAGTGATGAGATGGTTCTTTGCACTACAGCCATACCACTTCTTGGTCCACCACAGAGCAGGGACACTGAACAGAAATGCGGACGGACTTTCCCGAAGACCCTACCTCTCAGCATAGGCCGCCCAGCCCTATAGTGTTGAGCTGGGGAGGGGGATGGATGAGTGGTAAACTCAGGTACTGGAGGAGAGGGGGTTTCCCTGAGTAAGATAGTCAGGGTACAGCTGCAGCTGATTTGACTGATTAGCTGCAGCTGCACAGACAGGAGAGCTTTAAAAACAGGAAGGAAAAGCCAGCACAGAGTTGCTGCAGGGGTAGAGGGCTGACAAGCTGCTTGGATGTGTTCCAGAACAGGAGTCCCTTAAGCAACCCTCAGGAGATTGGTCTCCTGAATTAGGCCAAAAGAAAAAAGTTATTTCCATTGTGAGTTTTCCGTTTTACTGTTTGTGTTCTTCCAGAAGGTCTAGCCTTCTGGAATAGGGGAGTTTCTAGTTAGGGTCAGGGATTGTTTAGTCAGTGCTCCCACCCGGAGCTAGGCCTCTTTATTTCTGTTTTTGTCTCATTTTCCCCGATGGGGCTTAAAAAGGAAAAGGGCAGAAGCCCAAAGTTCTGTGTCACCAACCATATTAAGAAAATAAAAATATACCTAGTTGGTTTGATGTTAATTAACTGATCTTCCTGAGACTCCTTAACCACCGCAAAGCTGATCCTGAATCCCATGGCAAGGTTGCGTCTTGTCACACCCAATATTTCCGACCCATACAGTACAGCTGAATTTAATTTAGGAATCATTCCCATTGGAATTCCTAAAATCGACCCACCACCATATTTAGAATAAAACTTCTTAAAGGGAGAAAAAGACTGTGCAGCTTTCATGGCAATCAAATCAACGTGATGCAACCAAGCCGGATTACGATGAAATCTAACATCAAGATAATCAAATGTTTTGACCAGTTCTGCACTTAAATTATGTATAATCAGTTTAAAGAGGGATATTTTCTAATAACCACAAACTATTACTTCTGTCTTCCCATATTTATGACTACAGTTGTTTTAATCACAGAAAATGACAAAACAATCAAGTTTTGTTTGCAGTCCAAGCTGTGAAGTCAAAATCAGAATGAGATTACCAGCATAAGCAAGATGAATAATGGGATTATCAAACCCTTTGGGGGAATGATACTCATCATTATAATGCTTTTTTAGTAATTGCATTCATGAACATATTAAAACGCGCTGGGGCCAAAATTCATCACTGCCTCACTCCAATTACATTTTGTAATATCTGTTAGTTGTTACTGGACATTATAACTGATTTGTATGCAAGTATTGTTACGCACACAAAATTAGTATATCAAGATTTACATCCAAACCAAAGCCAACAAATGGCTCCAAAGAAGCTTCCTACTGATACTGTCAAAAGCTGCATTAAAGTACACAGCCACTATAATTTCCCCTTTTTTTGTAAGAAAACATATTTTAAACGCTTGCACCAAAGCCTACAGGCTTGTGAAATCTGGATACTTTGCATCCACACTCCAGAACAACCTTATTCACCTTTCCAAGTTCTGAAAAGTTATCCATTCCCTCTTCTCCACTCCCCCCCAACCCCCTTCAGGGTTGGCAACTTCCCCATCACTGACCCTGCTGCTGTTGCTTCTTCCTTCGACTCCTTCCTAGTAACAGTTGTAGGAGGCGGCACATTCCAGGACTTCTGAGTAAAAAAAAAAATGCAGCTTCAGAAGGGTCTGCAATTTAAGTCATGATAAACTCTGTTGTGTTCTATCTTAAACACCACTGGGTGCACCATTTTGCATTTTTAACCCCTGCTTCCTGTAACATATTTCTGAGGGAGGTGCCACAGGAAAGAACACAAATGCCTTTGTGGTTCAAGCAGCATCTATTAACAGAAACTGCCAGTCTACAGGGGGATCCAGCATGAAGTCCAGCGATCCCACTGAACACTTACCCTGAAACCCAAGGCTAGTGAGAGACCCCATCCTATACTGGCCCTCTTTCTCAAACTTTCAGTCAAGAAAAGGCTGCTCCAAGAAGCCTGAAAAAAGGGACCCTCATCTGGCATAGGCCAGAATCTCTTTATACCAAGATTTTAATTCTTCAGTTAATATTCAATGGGATGGGGTCTCTCACCAGCCTTGAATTTCAGGGCAAGTGTTCTGTGGGATCGCTGGATCCTCTGTAGACTGAAAGTTTCTGTCAAAAGATGCAGCAAAGAAGCATTTATGTTCTTCCCCTCCGCACCTTCTAGCACCCCGACAATCCATAAGATATTTCTGTGCCCTCAACACTCAAGGGGAGGACAGCTGCTGTCAGACGCTAGATCCTCCCTCACCCTGCTGGCCCATCAAGTGCCCCTGTCTGTTCCCAAACCTGGGTCATTGGCATGGGGCAGAAGTGCAACCACTCCTCCACTGACCTGGCCTGACAGGGTTTTTCAAGTGAGATGCCGCTTTTTTGTACGTTTTTTGTTCCAGAGGAATGAAAAGAAATGAAGAACAGCATTTGTTCAGTGAAATTTTGACTTTTGCAAATGCTATTACTTTTATGTTTGCTTGAGCGCATATGCAAGAAACATCTTGCGACAGTGCCACATTTCAGAAGTGTGTCAGTGTTGTGGCCAATGCAGCGGGCACTTTACTGGGCATGTCTTTGAGCCACCAATCAAGGGGGAAGCTGCCGATGACAGCAACTTCAAAGAGAGCCAAAGAGATTAAATGAATCTGCCACTGCAATTATGAACAGTTTTGTCACTGAAGCGACATCTCCCCCTCCGTCATAACCTTGTCGGTCTCTACCGCCCAGTACTCTGTCCCTGGCCCTTGCTCCACCAACAACTTGTTTGTTCTGTGTGCCTTTTCCTGATAAAACAAGTAATGAACCGTGGCTCCTGCCACCCACCACACACTCCAAGGAAAGTCGACATCGACATTGGGGTGCTCAATCCCTGTGTCAGCATGTGTCCCCCTCCTTCCATTAATATGGCAAACTGGGAGCCCACCTCAGTGTGCCAAAATGTTTCTGACATCGGGATGCCCACTCCTGGTGTCGGATGCAACCCCCCAAAAAAAATCTGTAATCTGCCGACATCAGGGTGCCCAATCCCTGTCGGCATGCCACCCCCACCAGCACCAGTACTGTGGTACACTGGGAGTTCACCCCAGTGTGCGACCTACATCTTCAATTAGAGATGAGACCATGGGGACCTTAGGACCCAGTTGTCTCTGGTCTACTGTTATCTAAAAAGATGAGGAAGGGTCCCCAGATCTGTTGGAATGTTTGTAGATTTTCTATAGCACTGAACATAACCCTGTGAAGTTGCTCACTCTGTGCTGCTGCTAGCCACTTCATTACATGGGGGGACCAAAATGTGCTTCCAAGACAACAGGATCTGGCACTTGGCTTCCATGGCTGATGTATATGGAAGTTTAAAATGCATTGCCACCTTTAGAAAAAGTTGCGACAAGTCACCCCATAGTCAAAAGTATAGGCAGTGCGGCGGGTCACCTGACCCTACCATCCTTTGGCAGCCATTTTCTATCTTGGTCCATCAAGGCTCAAGCAGAAGGTAGGCTCAAAAGATATGAGTTGTAGTGCCAGCACCCCAGCTGCAGGGCTAGGAGAGGTTCGAGGTCATAAGGCCTATATCCACCAGATGTGGAGTACAGTGCCAGTGAAAAGAGGATTTTTTCTAAATTAATTGAACATATACTATATATCAGAGGACATGGTATGGGCATTGTCCCAGCATTTATCCCATTGCCATTACATCAATAGGATTGTCAAATCCTCATCCCATTTAGTTTTATGCGTCACTAAATTTAGTTCTGTCTTAGCTAGTAGTGTCTTGTATAGCGCCTCACTCACACACACCTTTAATTTGATCCATCTCCAAAGAGCCTCCACCCCTGATTCATATATGAGCTGCAGACAGGCATCACGCAGTGTTTCAAGGGCCTTTCTCAACTGTAAATAACTCCAAACATCAGTTTTATATGGGGTCTGGCTTGGCCACCAGCCAGTGCAGATGCACACATCAGAGCTCCAGAATGAAATTGTTATTTTATCACTATTTAGTCTAGTTTAAATACTATTTTCTTTTGCATATGTTTTTGGATTTTATCTCTGGATCAAGTTGCATGTTTTTGGAGCAGGAAAGAACCATATAGGAGAGATGATGCAGCCAAAAGGCGGAACCAAAAACAGGCAGCCCAGGCCACAGCAAGGAGGAAAAGATGGTGCTGAGCCATCTGAAAGTGAGGAACTCGAGCTGACACTGGCTGGTACTGCGGGCTGTGTAGGATCCTGAGTGCATGGTCTGTGATATGAATAAAAAGATAGTGCTGAGCCGTCTGAAAGTGAGGAACTCGAGCTGACACTGGCTGAGGTGCTGCGGGCTGTGCAGGATCCTGAGAGCATGGTCTGTGACATGAATAAAAAGATAGTGCTGAGCCGTCTGAAAGTGAGGTACTCGAGCTGACACTGGCTGGTACTGCGGGCTGTGCAGGATCCTGAGCGCATGGTCTGTGATATGAATAAAAAGATGGTGCTGAGCAGTCTGAAAGTGAGGAACTCGAGCTGACACTGGGTGAGGTGCTGCGGGCTGTGCAGGATCCTGAGTGTATGGCCTGTGATATGAATAAAAAGATGGTGCTGAGCCATCTGAAAGTGAGGAACTCGAGCTGACACTGGCTGAGGGGCTGCGGGCTGTGCAGGATCATCAGTGCATGGCCTGTGATATGAATAAAAAGATGGTGCTGAGCCATCTGAAAGTGAGGAACTCGAGCTAACACTGGCAGGTGCTGCAGGCTGTGCAGGATCCTGAGTGCATGGGCTGTGATATGAATAAAAAGATGGTGCTGAGCCATCTAAAAGTGAGGAACTCGAGCTAACACTGGCAGGTGCTGCGGGCTGTGCAGGATCCTGAGAGCATGGGCTGTGATATGAATAGAAAGATGGTGCTGAGCCATCTGAAAGTGAGGAACTCGAGCTGACACTGGCTGAGGTGCTGCGGGCTGTGCAGGATCCTAACTGCCTGGTCTGTGATATGAATAAAAAGATGGTGCTGAGCCGTCTGAAAGTGAGGAACTCGAGCTGACACTGGCTGAGGTGCTGCAGGCTGTGCAGGATCCTGAGTGCATGGTCTGTGATATGAATAAAAAGATGGTGCTGAGCTGTCTGAAAGTGAAGTACTCGAGCTGACACTGGCTGAGGTACTGTGGGCTGTGCAGGATCCTGAGAGCATGATCTGTGATATGAATAGAAAGATGGTGCTGAGCCGTCTGAAAGTGAGGAACTCGAGCTGACACTGGCTGAGGTGCTGCGGGCTGTGCAGGATCCTGAGCGCATGGTCTGTGATATGAATAAAAAGATGGTGCTGAGCTGTCTGAAAGTGAAGTACTCGAGCTGACACTGGCTGAGGTACTGTGGGCTGTGCAGGATCCTGAGAGCATGATCTGTGATATGAATAGAAAGATGGTGCTGAGCCGTCTGAAAGTGAGGAACTCGAGCTGACACTGGCTGAGGTGCTGCGGGCTGTGCAGGATCCTGAGCGCATGGTCTGTGATATGAATAAAAAGATGGTGCTGAGCCGTCTGAAAGTGAGGAACTCGGGCTGACACTGGCTGAGGTGCAGCAGGCTGTGCAGGATCCTGAGCGCATGAGCTGTGATATGAATAAAAAGATGGTGCTGAGCCATCTGAAAGTGAGGAACTTGAGTTGACACTGGCTGAGGTGCAGCGGGCTGTGCAGGATCCTGAGTGCATGGCCTGTGATATAAATAAAAAGATGGTGCTGAGCCATCTGAAAGTGAGGAACTCGAGCTGACACTGGCTGAGGTGCTGCGGGCTGTGCAGTATCCTGAGTGCATGGCCTGTGATATGAATAAAAACATGGTGCTGAGCCGTCTGAAAGTGAGGAACTCGAGCTGACACTGGCTGAGGTGCTGCGGGCTGTGCAGGATCCTGAGTGCATGGCCTGTGATATGAATAAAAAGATGGTGCTGAGCCATCTGAAAGTGAGGAACTCGAGCTGACACTGGCTGAGGTGCTGCGGGCTGTGCAGGATCCTGAGTGCATGGCCTGTGATATGAATAAAAAGATAGCACTGAGCCGTCTGGAAGTGAGGAACTCGAGTTGACACTGGCTGGTACTGCGGGCTGTGCAGGATCCTGAGCGCATGGTCTGTGATATGAATAAAAAGATGGTGCTGAGCCATCTGAAAGTGAGGAATTCGAGCTGACACTGGCTGAGGTGCTGCGGGCTGTGCAGGATCCTGAGTGCATGGCCTGTGATATGAATAAAAAGATGGTGCTGAGCCGTCTGAAAGTGAGGAACTCGAGCTGACACTGGCAGGTGCTGCGGGCTGTGCAGGATCCTGAGTGCATGGGCTGTGATATGAATAAAAAGATGGTGCTGAGCCGTCTGAAGGTGAGAAACTCAAGCTGACACTGGCTGAGGTGCTGCGGGCTGTGCAGGATCCTGATCTCATGGTCTGTGATATGAATAAAAAGATGGTGCTGAGCCATCTGAAAGTGAGAAACTCGAGCTGACACTGGCAGGTACTGCAGGCTGTGCAGGATCCTGAGCGCATGGTCTGTGATATGAATAAAAAGATAGTGCTGAGCCGTCTGAAAGTGAGGAACTCGAGCTGACACTGGGTAAGGTGCTGCAGGCTGTGCAGGATCCTGAGTGCATGAGCTGTGATATGAATAGAAAGATGGTGCTGAGCCGTCTGAAAGTGAAGAACTCGAGCTGACACTGGCTGAGATGCTGCGGGCTATGTAGGATCCTGAGAGCATGGTCTGTGATATGAATAGAAAGATGGTGCTGAGCCGTCTGAAAGTGAGGAACTCGAGCTGACACTGGCTGAAGTGCTGCGGGCTGTGTAGGATCCTGAGCGCATGGTCTGTGATATGAATAAAAAGATAGTGCTGAGCCGTCTGAAAGTGAAGAACTCGAGCTGACACTGGCTGGTACTGCAGGCTGTGCAGGATCCTGAGACCATGGTCTGTGATATGAATAAAAAGATAGTGCTGAGCCGTCTGAAAGTGAAGAACTCGAGCTGACACTGGCTGGTACTGCAGGCTGTGCAGGATCCTGAGTGCATGGTCTGTGATATGAATAAAAAGATGGTGCTGAGCCGTCTGAAAGTGAGGAACTCGAGCTGACACTGGCTGAGGTGCTGCGGGCTGTGCAGGATCCTGAGTGCATGGTCTGTGATATAAATAAAAAGATGGTGCTGAGCCGTCTGAAAGTGAGGAACTCGAGCTGACACTGGCTGAGGTGCTGCGGGCTGTGCAGGATCCTAAGTGCATGGCCTGTGATATGAATAAAAAGATGGTGCTGAGCCGTCTGAAAGTGAGGAACTCGAGCTGACACTGGCTGAGGTGCTGCGGGCTGTGCAGGATCCTAAGTGCATGGCCTGTGATACGAATAAAAAGATGGTGCTGAGCCATCTGAAAGTGAGGAACTCGAGCTGACACTGGCTGAGGTACTGTGGGCTGTGCAGGATCCTGAGCGCATGGTCTGTGATATGAATAAAAAGATGGTGCTGAGCCATCTGAAAGTGAAGAACTCGAGCTGACACTGGCTGAGGTACTGTGGGCTGTGCAGGATCCTGAGTGAATGGTCTGTGATATGAATAGAAAGATGGTGCTGAGCCATCTGAAAGTGAGGAACTCGAGCTGACACTGGCTGAGGTACTGTGGGCTGTGCAGGATCCTGAAAGCATGGTCTGTGATATGAATAGAAAGATGGTGCTGAGCCGTCTGAAAATGAGGAACTCGAGCTGACACTGGCTGAAGTGCTGCGGGCTGTGTAGGATCCTGAGCGCATGGTCTGTGATATGAATAAAAAGATAGTGCTGAGCTGTCTGAAAGTGAAGAACTCGAGCTGACACTGGCTGGTACTGCGGGCTGTGCAGGATCCTGAGAGCATGGTCTGTGATATGAATAAAAAGATGGTGCTGAGCCATCTGAAAGTGAGGAACTCGAGCTGACACTGGCTGAGGTGCTGCGGGCTATGTAGGATCCTGAGAGCATGGTCTGTGATATGAATAAAAAGATGGTGCTGAGCCGTCTGAAAGTGAGGAACTCGAGCTGACACTGGCTGAAGTGCTGCGGGCTGTGTAGGATCCTGAGCGCATGGTCTGTGATGTGAATAAAAAGATAGTGCTGAGCCATCTGAAAGTGAAGAACTGGAGCTGACACTGGCTGGTACTGCGGGCTGTGCAGGATCCTGAATGCATGGTCTGTGATAAGAATAAAAAGATGGTGCTGAGCCGTCTGAAAGTGAGGAACTCGAGCTGACACTGGCTGAGGTGCTGCGGCTATGCAGGATCCTGAGCGCATGGTCTGTGATATGAATAAAAAGATGGATGCATATAACATCTGCATGACTGCAGTGGAAACTAAACTGGAGAAGGTGGCGCAGGATGCTAAATTAACGGTGGACTCAGCCAATAAAACTTTGCTTGAGGTATCAGGTTCGCTACAAAAAAACAGACTTTTGCGATTATGCTTCAAACACTTAGAAAATGGCATGGGAAGTAATGCAGTACAGGAAGAACTAGAATCCCTAGATCCCATTGCATTTGTGGTTAAGCTGTTTGATTATCTAATGTTAGTACGAGCCTTGGGCATGATCTATAAAGTTTATAGGGTCACACCAAGAAAATACCCTGATAACCTAACCCTGCCAGGTACATAAAGGTAGCAACAACTGGACTGAATGTTAGAGATCAAATATTAAATGTGGCCAAGCAGAAAGGACAGCTAGTGATGCTGGATGGGTCACACTTTTTTGCTTTCCAGAACTCAGCTGTGCTACTCAGCAACAGAGGCGAGGTTTGCATCTGTGCTGGGTTGCGGGACTTGGAGTCATACATTCGTTGCACTTCCCAGCAAAATCGATGATATCCTAAACTTGAAAGATATTTCTTTTCAATGACCTTAAAGAAGCCAGTCGTCAGGTGGACAAAATTAAGGTGGGCTTTGCACCACAAGCCCATTCTGAGTAGACCAAGGAGTTGGAGAAAGACAATCGGGGCTAAACAGACTGTTTATTTTAAGGTTCTTATCATACATACCAGTTGTTTGCTCTTGAAGAGTATCTGAAGCCTTTGGGAAAACTGTGGAAAATATAATATTTTGACACGTCAGCTTGTATTTCACGTACCTTGCACAGATTTCTTTTCCCCATTATTTATTACTGAAGAAATTCACACAAAAACAAGATATTTATCCCTTAGAGTTCATCTGTCTCTATAGCTTGTTCCCTACTTGAAATGATAATGCCCTATTGTGACATCACAGTCTATTGCTGTGGGGATAACTATGATGTCACAAGCAGAGTATTATGACATCAGGTTAGGAAGAAGCAATAGGAGTTGATGAATCTTCAAGAAACAACAATCCTGTTTTTGAAGTAAATTACCTCAGTAATAAGTAATGGGGATAAGAAATACTGAGCTGATGAGAAATATAAGCTGCTTTGTGTCCAAATATTATGATTTTGAAAGTTCTTCTCGAGGTGTTGATGGCTCTTTAAGCACTCTTTCTGCTGCAAATTAAAATGTTTGCATCACAGCAGCCTGCCGGCAGCTTTGCATGGTAGCTCCTCAGAGTTTTCAGTTTGCAGACTAAAAGAGATATTGGGGGGGGGGGGTGTTTTTTTTTTGGTTTTTTTGTTAATGTGGCTACTGTTTCCTTTTTGGCCAAACCATCATTCCCATAATTTCAGGGGGACAAGACGGCTGATACCATGCGGTGGGGAAATAGAGGGAGCTAGACGCTCTCTAGCTCACCCCCTTGGTACACAGCCATTTAGGAACTATCTTCAGGCACTGCACCCAAGGCAGAGGTTGTACTCAAAGTGGGCATGGAGATAGAGGGAGCTATATACTCTCTAACTCACCCCTTTATATACAGCCATTTAGGGACTACCTTCAGGCACTGCATGCAAGGCAGAGGTTGTTGCACTCAAAGTGTTTATTCCCTGACTAAACATAATTAATTGCATGTGCTGTTATGCACCATGGTTTTATTTTATATAAACCTACATACCTTTCAAGAATCGCACTGTTCAACTAGATTAGCATACTGTTTAGTGTGCTCTTTACATGTCTAGCCAGACTCTACATATTGTTGCATTCTTTCTCTTGAAGGATAGGATTACTGAATATTAGGAGGTCATGAACTTAAGTTTTTAGTGACTTGATTAGTGTTTATACACTTGGAATGGATTTCTTCAAGCTAATCGTTGCTTAACATCCATGGTCATGGTGCATGTTAGCTTTCGGAGTATATATGGTTACTTAAATTTATTGTAACGCTTTCCTAGGTTGGTAGCATCGGACTAAAAGCGATGTATCTTATTGTGGCATTAGTCATCCCTATTTCTTGTCACCCAGGTTTCCATGGTCAATATACGGTTTGTCTCTGCAATTAAATAAAAATAAATAAAAAAAAGTTTTGGGAATGGCATATTTATTCTGCAGCTCCTGAAAGGATATCATCATATTATTTGTAACATCTAGGACCTGACCCACTGTTTGGAGTCCTGCCTTTTCCCAAGATGCCCAATATAGAAACACAGAAAAGTGATGGCAGAAGGGGACCTTATGATCCATCTAGTCTGCCCATTAAATACCCCCTTCCCTATTTACTGCCGAGTGCTATGATGCCTTTGTATTTATCCCATGCATGTTTCAAACTTCTGACCATCCTGACCCCTACCGTGAAAAAGAACTTCCTCACATTACCTTGTATCTTCCCTCCCTCAATCTTCATATCATGCCCTCTGGTTTTTAACTCCTACCCAGGAACAGGTCTTGTACCTGAGTTTTGTTGACACCTTTTAGGTATTTGAAGGTCTCTATCATGTCCCCCCATCCCTCTTCTGTTTGAGAGATACATGTTGAGTTCCCCCAATTCATCTTCATATGGTGTCTCATGCAGCCCTTGTATCATTTTAGTTGCCTTGCGCTGAACCCTCTCTAATCTATTTTCTTGTTTGAAATGTGGTTGCCAGAACTGTACACATTACTCCAGGTGCAGCCTCACCAGAGATCTGTAGAGCGGGAGCACCATCTCCCTTTTCCTGCTGGAGATTCCCCTACTTATGCAACCCAGCATCCTATTTACCCTAAGTGCTGCCTTTTCACACTGTTCACTTGTTCTTAGGTCGTCTGTAATAATCACCTCTAGGTTCCTCTTCTGCTTCGTGGCTTCCAGTCTCACTCCTCCCATAAAGTATTACTTCACTGGGTTTTCCTTCCTCAAGTGCATGACCTTGCACTTTTTTGCATTGAAATTCAGTTGCCTGGTCCCAGACCATTGTTCCAGTTTCTTTAGGTCAGACTTCATCCTTTGCAACCCTGCCCCCCGGAGTGTCTATCTTGTTACTGATCTTTGTGTCATCTGCAAACAAATGCACTTTATCCTCTAAACTTTCAGCTATGTCACTAATGAAGATGTTACATAGGATAGGACCTAATACTGATCCCCTGAGGCACCCCATTGGTCACCTCCCTTTCCTCCAATAGTGTGCAGTTTACTAGTACCCTCTGGGTTCTCCCACTCAGCCAGTTTTGCACCCAGTTTACTACTTTCAGACCCACTCCTAGGTAGGGTAGCTTGTTTAGCAGCCTTCTGTGTGGAACAGAGTCAAATGCTTTCCTGAAATCTAGATAAATTACGCCCACTGCTCCACCCTGGTCCACTATCTTGGACACTGAGTTGAAGAAGTCTATTAAATTTATTTGGCACGATCTCCCCGTCGTAAACCCATGTTCTCTAGGATCTAATGTTGTGCTCTCCTCCAGATAGGAGATTATTCTTTCTTTGAGGAGTGCTTCCATAATCTTGCCCACAATCGATGTGAGGCTTACATGTCTATAGTTACCCGTGACTTCCTTACTCCCACTCTTATGAAGAGGGGCCACAGTAGCTCTTCTCCAATCCTCGGGGACAACTCCCTGTTCCAAAGATAGGTTGAAGAGCTCTGCCAGGGGTTCTGCCAGCTCTTCCCTCAGTTCCTTGAGTATCCTGGGTTATATTTCATCAGGCCCCATTGCTTTGTTTACCTTGAGTTTCCCTAGTTCTTCTAGGACTCTCTTCCTTGTGAATGGTTCTGAGACAATCTTCTTACAAGAGGCGCTCTTCCCCCTAACTAGCTTGGGTCAGCTACCGTCTCTCTCTCTCGCTCTCTCCTTAGTAAAAAACGAGCAAAAGTAGCCATTCAGCAACCCCTTTTTTTCCCTGTCATCCTCCGTGTGTCCCCCTGTTTCCTTTGCTATTCTGACTACATCCCCTCCCTTCCTTCCTTCTTCTTTCACTGAGATATCTACAGAAGGCTTTGTTCCCCTTCTTTACCCCTTTAGCTATCCTTTCTTCTGTTGATGCCTTTGCGAGTCTGAGTGTCCTCCCTGCTTCCCTCAATTTCTCCTTGTATGTTTGTTTATTTATTTATTTAAAAGTTGATAACCGTGAAAGGCAACATGAGCAGGGGCTCATTTCTAGATGTGACCTGGGGGAAGGGAACAAGGAAGTAATTTCACAAGAGGCAAGCATAAACACAATTTACAGCGTATTTATCAAGGGTCAGGGTTATAAGAGCCACTACAAAAAGCTGAACCAGCACAGCAATAAAGAAAACTAGCATTTGTCAATGCCGAATGTTTGCTTGCTGGCATTGGCAGTGGTAGTGTAGAAGTTACAGAGCTGCGTAATAGTAATGGCAGTGAAGTATTGAACTGAAGCCAACCCCACCACCACCCTGCAGAGAGTGACAGGCATTGGGGTGTGCCTTTGGGTCATCAGGCATAATGGCCACGCTATTTCAATACACCCTACCCTGTAGAAACGAACAAGTGTCACAGTGTTCCTTGGGATCTTTGGCTCTTATGCACACCCCATTCCATTAGAAAATACAGTGGGATGGGTGCGATATAGGAGAATGGGGTGAACTTTGGGGACGAAGAGTCCAAGGCATACCTCAATGCTTCTCACTGGCTGCAGGGTGTGGAATGGTATGAGCATTACAGGCAAGAATCTCAAGTCACACCCCTGATGCCTGTCATTCTCTACAGGGTTGGGCGTTATGGTTGGAAACCCTAATACCTCAGGCATTCATTGGTATTTTCACTCCAAATGTTCAACAGGTTTTTTTTGTGACCTCACCTCATGAACAGGGGGAATATCAGTTTCTTAGCCGAAAGCTGCTTATGCACAGCGACTATGGCATTTAGCACCACAGGTGCAAAAACATTCCGAACAGGATGTAAAAAATGGCAATGTTTTAAATCTGCAGTAAAAATATTAAAAAAAATGGTGAAGTCATGAGCGTACATAGAAACTGTGCAACGCACACCCATAATATAATTAGGTTGGGAATTATTTTACAGCAGATTGTCAACTCAGGCATTTTGGTGCCTCCAATCATGAACAGTGTCACTGTGATTTTCTTTATCTGTCCCGAACAATAATTTCCTACACGTACATTACATGATCTCTGCGCTTAAAAGTGTGAAAACACATTTCGCCATGTTGTGAAAAATGACAGCTGTACTGTAAATAAGGCAGTGTGAAAATGCCACTGGTGAAAATCTGGACTTAAAATATTACAAAGTCATGAACTTACGAGGTGGTGAAACTGCAATGCTCACTCATAACACAGTCATTTTATGGACTTTTGTCACCAGATTTTCAAATAGCCATTTTAAGACGCCTGCTCATTAACAGTGTAACTGTGATTTTCTTAATCTGTCCCAAACATTGCTTTCACACACCAACAGCACCATTGTGCGCTACATGTGTGAAAACACATTTTGGGTGACATATGAAAAATGGCAGCTGTACTGTTCATAAGGAAGTGTAATAAAATGGCAATGTTGAAAATCTGGAGTGAAAATATTAAATTTGCAAACTTATGAGCATGCATAGGAACTGCGCAACACACGCTCGTAAAACAATCATTTTTAGGAATGTTTTCACCAAATTTTCAACATAGCCATTTTAAGACCTCTGCTCATGAGCAGTGCCACTGTGATTTTCTTAATGTGTCCCATACATTGATTTTGTGCATCGACTGCGCCATTGTGCGCTATATGAGCAGAAACACATTTTGGGCAAGATGTGAAAAATGACAGCTGTACTGCTCATAAGGAGGTGTGGTAAAATGGCAATGTTGAAAATCTGGAGTGTAAATATTGAAAATTCGTGTACAAGCGTACGTAGGAACTGCACAACACACACTCGTAAAACAGTCATTTTTTGGAATTTTTTCACCAAATTTTCAACATAGCCATTTTAAGACCTCTGCTCATGAACAGTGTCACTGTGATTTTCTTAACTTGTCCCGTACATTGATTTAGCACACCGACTGCGCCATTGTGCGCTACATGGGCGGAAACACGTTTTGGGTGAGATGTGAAAAATGACAGCTGTACTACTTATAAGAAGGTGTGGTAAAATGGCAATGTTGAAAATCTGGAGTGAAAATATTGAAAATTCGTGAACTTATAGCGTGCATAGGAAAGTGCACGCAATGCATAAATAAAACAGTTGTTTTTTGAAATTTTTCACCAAATTTTCAAAATAGGCATCTTGAGAGCCCACCTTATGAACACTGGCAGTGTCATTTCTTTAATCAGTCCTGAAAGATGATTTCACGCAGTGACTGCGAAATCACCCTTCGGGCCTGAATAACGCCATGACAGTGACATCATTCATGAGAAGGGGTCCCAAAAACCCCATGTTGAAAATTTGATGCAAAAATTCCAAAAATGTCTGAGATATGCAACAAAGTTGAAAACCCCCTATCTAGCCCATTATACAGCTTACTGGCATTTCCTCAGTTCGTGGTCGGCTTTGAAGAGTGCAGACGTGTTCCCGTCCACCAAGATCGCCACGCCGAGGTCCCGAGGTATGGGGTGAGGGTGTGGGGAGGCAGGGTGTGCAGGGGTGGTTGCGGGTTGTGGGAGGGGGCCAGGAGACCACGCGGGACCGTTTTTTCTTTACAGGTGTTTTTTTTTGTTTCCAATGACGACGTTGGACGCTTTGCCACACTGGGGTGGGCTCCCAGCATGGCACAAGGATGGTTGGGGGAATTCAGCCGATGGGGGATTGGGCACCCCCGTCACCCAAAGCATCGATTGCCACGCTGGGGTGGGCTCCCAGCGTGGCACCCAGTACTCGGGGGGGGGTGAGGACAGTGGAGCTGACGGGGGATTGGGCACCCCCCGGATATATCATGAGTTGCCACGCTGGGGTGGGCACCCAGCATGGCATTTGGAAGGCTTTTGGGGCGGGGAGTGCAGCACAGCCGACGGGATTGGGCACCCCGCCGGCTATACAGTGCGCGTGCGCTGGGGGCACGCACACCCGCGCAAGCGGTGTGGGGAGCTGCGCATGAGCAAGCTGATATCTTATCGCTGCTCACTGAAGCGTAGCTCCCCTTTGAACTGTATGCCACTGCATTTTGGAGCTTGTCATAGACAGCTCCAGCATGCATTGGCTTACAGGGGCCGCGCCTGCCAACACACTGATTGAATTGGAAAAGCGGGTGACACACCTCCGAAATCTCGGATGATGGCACTATGTTTCTTGCACATGTGTGCAAGCAAACATAACAAACATAATAAATGTATCTTAATTTTTGAAGACCTTTTTTTTGTGCATGCATATGTGACGTACAAATGAAGGATCCACTCACTGTAGATCAAGGGAGGATGTGAAATGGTACAGGTACATGGGGGGGTGAACAAAGTGGTAGACAGTAAGCCCTACCAGAGCTTCAGGCTGATGTAGCACAGCGATACATGGGGGTGAACAAAGTGGTAGACAGTAAGTCCTACCAGAGCTTCAGGCTGATGTAGCACAGCTGGACTAAGCCAAGGGAGGATGTGAAATGGTACAGGTACATGGGGGGTGAACAAAGTGGTAGACAGTAAGCCCTACCTGAGCTTCAGGCTGATGCTGCACAGCTGGACTAAGGCAAGGGAGGATGTGAAATGGTACAGGTACATGGGGGGGTGAACAAAGTGGTAGACAGTAAGCCCTACCAGAGCTTCAGGCTGACGTAGTACAGCTGGACTAAGGCAAGGGAGGATGTGAAATGGTACAGGTACATGGGGGGGTGAACAAAGTGGTAGACAGTAAGCCCTACCTGAGCTTCAGGCGGATGTTGCACAGCTGGACTAAGGCAGAAGCACCCACGGCATGTTCTTATAGTCCCCATTTATATGTCCATTTATGTTCTTACAGCGCTGATTGCCTAACTGAGCCAAGATGTAAAACAGATACTAAAATGTCAGGTTTATTTCAGGTGACCAGGATCGTAGTGGGAAGAGGGGGCAAGTGAAACAATGTCCTGAGAATGTGCTTACACTTATTAACTGTTGCTGTGCCACGGAGTGATACACTAGTCCAGAATCCCTATACGTTCAAATTATGTTTGCAGCCTAAAGGTGCTTAGGTGGATTGGCATTTACATTACTCAGCGGCAAATCTTTTTCATACTTTTTGTGATCATCGCTTAAGATATAACCACTAATTGATGAGACACTTGGGGGCATGAAACTGTGCTACCAGCAAAGTTGCATTTGCAAAGCCCTGAATATTTATCTGTTGATAATGAAATGAAAACTGTCAGCTAATAACATTCAGCCACTGTCCATTGCACAGAATAGACATCTCACTGATAGATATGGAGCAAAGGGACATGCACTTGCCAATAACACCACTACAGCTCCAGACACTGAAGAAAGAAGTTCATGCATTTTCATGACTGTTAACTTTTTCAGCATTTTAAAACAGTTACTTAGCATCTGCACTAAGATGTTACACATCGCTGAACTGAATTGTGGCACCAGAATCCCTGCAATCAACATTTGTCAGCAAAAGTGAATTGAAAAAAATCGATAGATGTGTAAAATGGTAAGTGACATGAGTCAATAACAACATATCTGCACGTAATACTTGGCTTAAAATTTGAGCACCACCATATTCCGCACCACAGCATCAAACAGGGATGCCATTTATAATTCAGCTAATGTCAAGCAGTTTTCGAGCCACAAAAAGTATTACTGTATCAGTATGGTGGCAGCAACGGGATCAGGAAATTATGAAGTAAAATGCAACAGCACCCCCGTCGGCCATATGTTGTGTGGGTGGAGGGAGTGCATGAGCACCCAGGGGTGGGCTGTTAGGCGGTTTCAGATTCACCGGAGAAAAGGGTGGATTCGATTGTGAGCTATGGTTGCATTTGTGTTTTCTTTTTCTATACCTAGTTTTTGCTATTTTGTTAGGGCACATGTCCAACCCTAAGATGTTTAGGGTCACAAGGTGATGTGACTTCATTGAGCATCTGATTTGAGAAAGAGCTGTGTGATTCTATCGAAATGCCAGCTCATGGCAATTCAGAGAAAAAAAAAATATTTTGAAGCTGCATTACCAGACTAAGTGTGCAGTTTAGTGAATTACCACACAGAAGTGTGTATATGACAGCACTAAAAGGCGCATTAAAGTGCTTCAGTCATGAAAACCTCCCCCACTGGCTGCTGCTGAAATGCATGGCAGTATGTTCTCCTTTGTGCATTCTGGCTGTTCTTTGCTTCAGCTGCAGGTAGTACAGTATGCTCAAGTTCGTTTGCATAGGTTTTAGCAGCGGGGAGTTCACATTGACAGAGTCTAGTAGAGAAAACACTTGGAATTACACATACAACGAAGTCTGAGTTTTCACATCAAATGCTGCGTGTATTTTTTCTTGGAGGATTAGAACCCATGGAGTCCATGAAGGTGTGCTTTTAGAGAGCTGGCGTGTGTAAGGACTGTTAGCACCCACATTTTGGTGGTCCTGCTTGGCAGGAACAGTTTATTAAAGTAATGATGTGTGGCTTGTCTCTAAGCCAGACAAGACTACACCATCCTATCAGGCAACTGACACAGCTGATCTGTGTGTGTGGGGAGCTGCTCACTGAAGCGTAGCTCTCTCTTTCAACTGTATGCCACTGCATTTTCAACTGCTGTCATAGACAGCTTCAGCAGTGATTGGAGAACTGTGACCACGCCTGCAAACACACTGACTGAATTGGAAGATGCTGACACACCTCTGAAAAACTCAGATGATGGCACTATGTTTCTTGCACATGCGTGCAAGCAAACATGAAAACAGCATAAACAAGAGTCAAGTAGAATAAGGATGTATCCCTGTCTTGATTAGTTTTAGTGTTTTTGTACCTTTTAAAAGCTGCCTTTTATTCTCAGATTTTGGCAGCCACTTCCCTGGAAAACGAAAGTGGTTTTCTCCTTCTTTTCATTTTGCTCACTCTTTTTAGGCACTGATTTGAGACTTCAGTAATAGCCATCTTGATCCTTATCCAGTGTTCCTCTACCACCATCCCCCCACTTACTGTGCCTAGAAGGTTCTGTTTAAGATGTTCCTTCATTTTGTTAAAGTCTGCCTTCTTAAAGTCCAGGGGCTGGATTTTCAAACCACGGCTCAGTGCTTGCATCCTGCCCTGTGCCATGGGACTTAAGTTCTGCTGGTGCGCCGAACAACACTGCCACAACTATGCCCGATTGCATTCCCAGGCATAGCTGCAACATTTTCCATGCTTTACAGCAGCTTGCGCCAAATATCTAGCATAAGCTCTGTGTTGGAGGCCTCGGCGAGTGGCGCAGGCTAGACCACAAATATGTGGTCTAACTACCTGCGGTTGGTGCTAGGGATAGAAAATCCCGATTGCCGACCGGAGACTGCCACAAGCTCCATGCACCCTACGTTCAGTGCACCGGGGGATTGTGGCATCTAGGCAGGTTTGAAAATCCTGCCCCAGGACTTTAGTTTTGGAGTGTTTAGTTTCCCTACTTGTATTCACCTGGAACCACACTGTATATATAGTGTCTGATTCCCAGTTTGCACATTAGGGTTTCACCATATAGGTTCAAAGGCCCTAATATACTAAAGGAGAACTACAGTCAAAACTGACAAGGCTGTTGTGCAGAGTGTTTTGATTTGTGCATATAGCCCTGTTGTTCTCCTTACTTTCTTTGTTGGCAGGTGTTTTTTCTAAATTTGCCTATTTGTTTTATGGCCCCTGGTGATCTCTGTGTCTGTATGTTTTGTTGCATTTTTTTTCCCTACAATGCCAGACCCTCCAACATTTTACAGAACAAAATAGGTACACGTCTGTGTTTGCAGTGAGCGGGGGGGGGCTGAGTTTGCAAATGCTATGCAAAATTCATAGCAGCTGAGAAGTATGAAAACAGTGCACAAGTACTTTACAGGACTGACAGTACTGATAACATAAATCAGTTCTTGAGGACATAACAACCATCACAAAAGTCAATCATTCACCACACATGAAATTCTAACATTTATTTTTAGATTTTTATTAAGGATTTGTGCACTCCAGGATAGCCTACTTTTAGGTGATGCACTTGTTTCCAAGAGCAGGGGGACATCACAGAGGCAACAAGCCATTGTGTGAAGCAAATAAACAAAACAAAATGAAAGAAAAAAACACTATGGTTCTCAAAAGAGGTGGTGGGGAAGGTTAGGAAGAAAAAGGTAGCATTTAGGAAGTATAAGGAAACACAGAAGAAGCAGGACAGAGAACTGTACCAGTTAAGGCAGAAGGAAGCAGGGAAGACAGTCAGAATAGCAAAGGCCTAAATGGAGGAAAAGATAGCCAACTCAGTTAAGAAGGGGTATGAAACCTTTTATAGGTACATCAGGGAGCATAGAAAGACAAAGGGAGGGATAGTGAGGCTGAACAGAATAGACGGTGGGTGGGCAGAGAGGGACAGTGAAAAAGCAGGGATACTGAACAAATACATCCGCTCAGTATTCACAAAAGAGGAGGAGGGGGAGGTACCTAATCCAATTAACTGAAGCACTCTGGATAGGGGGGTTGATCCCAGTCCTTTCACAGAAGAAACAGTTCTGAAAGAATTCCTAACACTGAAGGTGGACAAAGCAATGGGGCTTGACAGGATTCACCCCAGAATTCTAAAAGAATTAAGGGGAGAACTAGTGACACCACTGACTACCGTTTTTAACAAATCATGGGAGGATGGTGTGGTACCTGAGGACTACAGGAGAGCAGATGTGATTCCCCTTCACAAAAGTGGGAGCAAGACAGAGGCAAGAAACTACAAACCTGTCAGTTTGACCTCTGTGGTATGGAAAGTGATGGAATTACTTCTGAAAGAAAGAATTGTTGAGTACCTAGAGGCCAGTGGGGCACAGGACCAAAGGCAGCACGGATTCACAGTGGGATGGTCATGTCAGATGAATCTAATCACTTTCTTTGACTGGGTGACCAAAGCAGTAGACCAGGGAGGGGCTGTGGACATGGCCTACATAGACTTTAGCAAGGCATTTGACACAGTCCCACACAAAAGATTAATAAACAAACTAGCAAGCCTGGGAGTGAGTCCCAGGGTGTTAGCCTGGGTAAAACATTGGCTGGACAACAGAACACAGAAAGTAATAGTAAGTGGAGTTCACTCTGAAGAAAGGCGGGTTACTAGTGTAGTACTGCAGGGTTCAGTACTGGGTCCAGTCCTTTTTAATGTCTTTATAAGTGACATTGCAGAGGGACTGGAAGGAAAAGTATGCCTCTTTGCAGATGACACTAAGATTTGCAATAGGGTTGATACACAAGGAGGCGTGGAAAGGATGAGAAGGGACTCGGCAAGGCTGGTGGAATGGTCAGAAGTATGGCAGCTTGGATTCAATGCAAAGAAGTGCTAAATAATGCACCTGGGAAACAAAAACCCAGGGAAAGAGTACACAATGGGAGGGGAGGTAGTAACAACAACAAAAATGGAAAGGGACCGGGGGGTAATCATATCAGATGACCTTAAGGTTGGCAAGCAATGTGAGAAGACAGTAGGGGGGGGCTGGGGGGATACTGGGATGTATAGGGAATGGCATCATCTGCAGAAAACAGGAAGTTGTTATCCCTCTGTACAGACAGTTGGTGAGACCCCATCTGGAGTACTGCGTCCAATTCTGGAGACCCCATCTCCACAAGGACATAGACAGGATGGAAGCAGTCCAGAGGAGGGCAAATAAAATGGTGCAGGGTCAGCAAGAGAAGCCATATGAGGAGAGACTAAAGGAGCTTAATATGTATACCCTTGAGGAAAGGAGGGAGAGGGGGGACATGATAGAAACTTTTAAGTACCTCAGTGGAATCAACAAAGTCCAAGAGGGTAGCATCTTTCAGAAAAAGAGATGTGCAAGAACAAGCGGACACAATTTGAAGATAGAGGGGGGACAGCTCAGGGGCAATGTGAGGAAGAATTTTTTTACTGAGAGGGTGGTGGACGTATGAAACCACCTTCCTGAGGAGCTTGTGGGGTCTAAAACTGTGGGAGAATTCAAGAATGCATTGGACAGACATAAGGCAATTCTTGTGGGGGTAGAAAGAAATAGGCTGTTGGTTAATTAGGATCTGCAGCTTATCCAGTAGGTAGGGAAATGGGCAGACTGGGTGGGCCAAGTGGTCCTTATCTGCCATCAAAGTCTATGTTTCTATTAGAGCAGAAGACTCTGCTGCTCTAATGTCCCCCTGCTCTTGGAAACAAATGCATCACCTAAAAGGAGGCTATCCTTAAGTGACCAAATCCTTAATAAAAATCTAAAAATAAATGTTAGAATTTCTTGTGTGGTGAATGATTGACTGCCAGAGCTCAATTGTTACTGTGAACAAAAATAAAGTGTATGCAGTTGCAGGTATAGTCACAAAGTAGATGAATATTTGCAAGGAAGGGGGTGGTCAGATGTCCATTTAAATAGACCCCTAGAACTCGCTAAAAAAGTGCTTCCCAAGAAAATATTCATTATTTGGTTGGTAGCGGGGAGCTTGGCAGCCCTTCCCCCAACCCCCAACAGCCCCTAACCTTTTAGCAAACCTCCTTGCAGAACCCCCCCCCCCCCGAAGTCAATGTCAACTATCCGGCATCCCAGCCAGCAGAGCATCACCCCCCACAGCATTGATTTGTCACAGATACACCCATCCCATCACCTACTGCAAAGAGATCAGATCTGGCATCGTCGGGAGATGTCTGTTCCTGTGGTCAAAGGATCAATCCATCATCAGGAGACCTCAAGATGTGCCTGCGCCTCACTGGTCAAAATGACAGACACTCCACGAACTCCTGCTTTGCTGCTCCAGTCCAGCGACGATGCTCAGACTCTTGTGGCGGTGCCAGTGAGTGAGAGTGGTGACCTGACTTTTTTATTCTTTTTTTAATATTTATTTCAAATTCTGACCGGACAATCAAGACAAGCGTTCCGCTCGCTGCGCCACGGATCGGGCTGGGAATTACTCCGACCTGACTGTACCTAAACCGACAACTGTCTGACACTAGGTCCCGCCAAATTCAATCAGAGGAAAGGGCAAGCAAGGCTGAGCAGCAAAGCACTCTGACAACTGCAGTGCTTCTGGGGGTCAGCGAGTGCTGACGTGCCCTCTACCAGTGGCACCACAGTAAAGGCAGCACAGTAGTGGTTACCATGGACACTGGGATGCTCCCCACCTCTAACTGTGCTGGCTGAGCGCTCCGGCACAAAAAGCAAAGATTTTTTCAGGGGAAAAATAATAATAATAAAAAAATTTAAAATTGTTTGTCATGGGGAGGCGGCAAATCCGGTACACAGTATGATCCAGGAAGGATCCAGTACCATAAGACAAAATACGGTATTGTACCAGCAAAAAATGGTACAGTTGGAGGGTCTGCAGTGCTTTCTGTCCCGTATGATATAAGGAAGTGGAAGCCACTGTGTTTGTTACTGTTATTTGTATGCTGTTTGCACCAAACAAAGAAATACTCTGGCTAGGGAACTCTGGCTAAGGAGGTGACTGTGAGCTCCTTTATGAAGCAGAGACTTGCCTGGAACACAACAGGAGAACTGAAGCAGTCCACACATGCTGGTGTTTTTCTCCAACATAATATTGTTTCTCAAGTCTAGTAAGGGTACTTTTTTGAGTTCCAGAACCAGCTGTTTACATTTCTTGTTCTGAGCCACTGCAAAACTAATGATCCTCCTCCATGTGGTGGCTTTAAAGGCTTCCCAAAGTGTAACTTTTGTTGTGTGGTACTCTTGATTCAGAAGAAAACTTGTCGCAGTGCTGCTTGAGATTTGGAATGAGAGACGGGGGGGAAGGGGTTGTCCTATCCATAGAAACATAAAAACTGTCAGCAGATAAGGACCGCTTGGCCCACCCAGTCTGCCTATTTTCTCTACCTGCTGTAATACCGCAGACCTTACTTCATTGATGACTTTACCCTTCCTTTCCTACCTACTATGGTTCCACTATGCCTATCCCATGCATTTCTGAATACCATTACTGTACCCGCTCCCACCACCCCTGTTGGGAGGTTGTTCCATGCATTCACCACCCTTTCTGTGAAGAAGTACTTCCTCACGTTTCTCCTGAGCCTACCCCACCTCCAGCTTCATATTGTGATCCCTTGTCCTCACGCATCTTTTTTTTTGAAAAATGCTTCCCTCTTCTACCTCATTTATACGCTTGAGGTATTTGAACATATGAACATATGAAACTTGCTAGCAGAAAAAAGCTTCATGGTCTATCAAGTCTGCTTGTTTGCGCAGTTAATACCCTGTACTGCAGCTGCCCCTCCCCCCAACCCTCCGCTCAGTTCCCAGAACTGTTCAGTGTCCTTTACCCAGTGCCCCCTCCTTGCCCTGTCCCATGACCTTTTGAAGTGCCCCACCATCCTGCATGCCACCACTTCCTCAGGCAGTACATTTCATTTCGACACTGCTCTTTCAGGGAAGTAATGCCTCCTCATCTCCTACTTGAACCTGCCCCCCTCCAGTCTTAGCCCGTGCCCTCTCATGTCCCTTCCCTTCCCTTCCTCATCTTAACCAGCTCCTCTGTGCCTGATTTGTTGACCCCCCTCAAGTATTTAAAAGTTTCTTTCAATCATGTCCCCCATCCCTTCTCTCCTCCAAGGTGAACAAGCCCAAATGCCTCTACCTTTCTTCATAGGTACAGCCTTCCATCCCCTGTATCATCTTTGTCGCCCTGCGTTGTACTGTTTCGAACAGCCGATATCCTTCCTCAATCTGTTGCTGCCAGCTGCATGCAGTCCTCCAACTGTGGCCTGACCAAGGACCTGTACAGGGGCAGGATCACATCCTTATACCTGGACAAGAAACCCCGCGCAATGCAACCCAGCTTCCTGTTGGCCCTAGCCACAGCCCTCCTGCATTGAGAAGAGTTGTTCATGCTCCCCATTATTATGACCCCCAAGTCTTCTCCTCCTCCTTGACCCCTAGCCACACTCCACCTAACCAATATTCCCTCTTCTGGTTCCTTGTCCCAAAGTGCATAACCTTGCACTTCTTTGCGTTGAAACCCAGTTGCCACCTCGTTGACCACTCCTCAAGTCTGGTTAGGTCACCCTTTAGCCTCTGTCATCCCTCTGTTTCATCTACTACTGCACCCATTTTGGTGTCATTCGTGAACAGACTGATTTTGCTCCCAACCACATGTGCAATGTCCGAGATGAACAGACCAAACAACACCGGTCCCAGCACACATCCCTGTGGCACACTGCTGGTCACTGTCTTGGGAGACACGAGTTCTCCCCCACCACCACTCTTTGTAATCTATCCCCAAGCCAATTCCTGATCAAGCCAGCCATCTTAGCCCCCACTCCTACGTACTCCAGCTTTGCCCCCAGTCGTCCATGAGGGACTGAATCAAAGGCCTTGCTGAAGTCCAAGAATAGGACATCCACTGCATGGCCCTTGTCCAGTTCCCTTGTCACCCAATCATAGTATTCAATTAGGTTTGTATGGCAAGATCTCGCTGAGATGAGCCCATGTTGCTTCCCATCCTGGAGCTCATTGGCCTCCAGGAAGGTTACCAGTTTCTCTTTCAGGATTGCTTCCATGAGTTTTCCCACTATGGATGTGAGACTTTATTTATCCAGGCGATCACCATTGAACAAACTCATTTACAAGGTAGACCTGCTGTTGGCAGGGACAATTGTTCAATCACAGTTAAGGTATGCATAATACAAAATGAACAAGACAATTACAATAATGATAGGAGCAGAATATAAACATTCCAAAGGTGCATATACAAGTAATATATACATAAAACAACAGTAACATGACATAACCAGCACCCACAGAAGCCTGATGTGTATTGTTGTTATATACAAGCCATAGGAGACTGACATGTCTGTAGTTGCCAGGTTCATCTTTTGGGCCACTCTTGTGGAAAGGCACCACATGCATCAACCTCCAGTCCTGTGGCACACAACCAGTGTCCAGAAAGATGTGGAACAGGTCAGTCAGCGGGGCTGGCCAACACCTCTGCCATTTCTCTCAACACCCCCTAGGGTGCATGCCATCAGGGTCCAGTGCCTTATCCACTCTAACTGCCTTCAGGCCTTCCAGTACCCTGCTTTCTTGAATCACTATGTCAGTAACCTCTTCCCCCTTCGTCCCCACCCTTCCTGTCCATGGGGGTAGCAGACCTCCTACCTCCCTCATGAACACAGAGCAAAAATACTCATTCAGTACCTCTGCCTGTTCCTCCTCTTTCTCCACCACCCACTCCTCTCGCCCTTCCAAATCCTAACTATCCAGTCCTTACAGTTCCTCTTTTCC
The DNA here is from genome assembly GCA_016271365.2 of Neoceratodus forsteri. Classification (NCBI taxonomy): domain Eukaryota; kingdom Metazoa; phylum Chordata; order Ceratodontiformes; family Ceratodontidae; genus Neoceratodus; species Neoceratodus forsteri. The sequence continues at coordinate 1,474,675,860 of CM057453.1, read as the reverse complement.
CTCACGTATCTATAGAATTCCTTCTCCCCCTCCCTTATGCCTTGAGCCAGCATCCGCACCTTGGTGGCTTTGGCCTCCCTTACTAACTTGGTTACTTCCTTGGTCCTCTTTGTGTACAACTCCCTGTCCTCCCTCCCTTCCAGTTCTCTTCATTCTCCTAAACACACCTCTCTTAGCCCTCACCCCCTCCAACCCTCCTGGTCATCCAGCATGGCACCTTGGCCTTGGACTTCTTGCTCAGGGTCCTGATGCATGCTACAGTAGCTTCCCACAGGCCAGACTTTATGATGTCCCATTTTTTATTTGCATCCATGTCTGCCCAAATTCCTTCAAGGCACCTGCTCAGTATCTCCTTCATTCTCCCAAAGTCTGCCCACCTGAAGTCCACTACCTTTGTTGCTGATGCCACTGACTCCTTGTTCACGTTAAGTCTGAACCACACTAAACGGTGGTCACTCCCAGCTGTGGCGCCCTCACCAGATCCCTTTTCAATAGTACCAGGTCCAATATGTTGTCCAGTCTGGCTGGTTCCTCAACCAACTGCACCAGGTGACTGTCTTGGAACACATCCAGGAGTATCTGTTCCCTGGTGCTAGAGGTGAGATGGGTTCCCCAGTCTACCCCAGGTAGATTGAGGTCTCTGACAATCACCATGTTCCTGCTACACACCCGTTGAACCTGATCCACCAGTTCCCTATCCAACTCCTCGCCCTGTGCTGGTGGTCTGTACACCACACCTAGCTTCAGTTTCCTGCCCCTCCAGTCCTGGAAATGCATCCACAGTGCCTCTGTCCTCCCGTCCTCCCTTCCTCCCCTCGTGCACTTGATCCCATCTCACTAGAAATATAGACATAGAACATAGAATTTGGACGCAGATAGACCGCTGGGTCCACCCAGTCTGCCCATTTCCTACTCTAATGGATAAGCTGCAGATTTTAGTTAACCAGCAGCCTACTTCTTTCTACCTCCACCCCTAGAATTGCCTTATGGTTGTCCCATGCATGCTTGAATTTAACCACTATTTTTGACTCCACAACCTCCTCCAGAGGCGTTCCATGCATCCACAACCCTTTCTGTGAAAAAATACTTCCATTACATTACCTCTAATTAAGCCCCCACGCCTCTTCAAATTTAGCCTTTTGTTCTTGCACACCTTTTTTTTGAAAGATGCTACCCTCTTGGACTTTGTTGATTCCTTTGAGGTACTTAAGTTTCTATCATGTCCCCCTCCCTCCTTTCTTTCCTCGAGGCTATACATATTAAGCTCCTTAGTCTCTCCCTCATATATCTTCCGTGCAGACCCTGTACCATTTTAGTTCCTCCTCTGGACAGCTTCCATCTTGTCTACGTCCTGTGAGATTGGGTTCTGTGAACTGCAAACAGTACTCCAGATGGGGTCTCACCAGCTGTCTGTACAGAGGGATAACAACTTCCGTTTTCTACTGGTGATGCCTCTCCCTATGCATCCCAGTATCCCCCAGCCTCCTTACTGCCCTCTTACATTGCTTGCCCACCTTTAAGTCATCTGATATACTCACCCCAGGTCCCATTCCATTTTGTTGTTGTTAGTGTCACCCCATTGTGTACTCTTCCCTGGGTTTTGTTTCCCAGGTGCATTACCTTGTACTTCTTAGCATTAAATCTAAGCTGCCATACATTTGACCATTTCTCTAACCTTGCCAAGTCCCTTCTCATCCTTTCCACCCCACCTGTGCATCAACTCTGTTGCAGATCTTTGTGTCATCTGCAAAGAGACATACTTTTCCTTCCAGTCCCTCTGCAATGTCGCTACAAAGACATTGAAGAGGACCGTGATCCTAATACTGAACCTCTGCGTACCCCACTAGTAACCTCTGATTTCTTCAGAGTGGACTCCATTTACTATTACTCTCTGTGTCCTATTCTCCAGCCAATTCTTTACCCAGGCTGTCATCTTGGGACCCACTCCCAGGCTGGCTAACTTGTATATTAATCTTTTGTGGGGACTGGGTCAAATGCCTTGCTAAAGTCTAGGTAGGCCATGTCCACAGCCCCTCCCCTGATCTACTGCTGGTCACCCAGTCAAAGAAATCGACTTAGAATCCTCGGCATGACCTTCCGCTGTGAATCCATGCTGCCTGGGTCCTGTGCCCCTCTGGCCTCTACGTACTCGACAATTCTTTCCTTCAGAAGTGATTCCATCATTTTCCCTATCACTGAGGTTAAACTAACTGGTCTGTAGTTTCCTGCTTCTGCCCTGCTCCCACTTTTGTGAAGGGGAATCACATCTGCCCTCCTCCAGTCCTCAGGTACCACCCCATCCTCCCATGATTTGTTAAAGAGGGTAGTCAGTGGTGTCACTAGTTCTACCCTTAGTTCTTTTAGAATTCTGGGATGAATCCCATCAGGCCCCATTGCTTTGTCCACTTTCAGTTTTAAAGAGTTATTTCAGAACCCTTTCTTCTGTAAATGGGCTGGTATCAACTTCTGTATCCAGAGTGTTTCTATTGTTTGTTTTAGGTACCTCCCCCTCTTCATTTGTAAATACTGAGCAAAAATATTTGTTTAGTATCTCTGCCTTTTCACAGTCACCCTCTGCCCACCCCCTTCCCTTTATTAAACCTCACTAGAACACCATGCCTCCCTCTTTTTCCTCTCCCCTGTCCTTCCTATACACCTGGTAACCTGGAGTCATCATATCCCAGACCTGGTGATGGATGGCCTACGTCTCTATGATGGCAGCAGCACCATCCACCTTCCCTATGCTCAGGAGCGACTGACACTCAGCTGCTTTGTTTCCAGGCTCCTCGCATTTAGGGAGACCACCCTCCACCGAGCTCCCTCCTTCCCCTTACACTTTGCCCCCCCCATTTGACTTACTCCCCACGGCCCCCCTCTTTGCACACCCTTCTGTCCTTGGGGGTCAGCACATACAGCTCCCCTACCAGGCAGCACTGCACATTCGCCACCCCCTTCCTAGTTTAAAATCCCTTTGGAAGCTATGCATTCCCTCAGTCTCTGCTTCAAGGCCTGCTGCCCAGCCTTACTCAAGTGCAACTTATCATCTGCATATAGTTCACTGTTGTTCCATATGCTCTCCCAGCCTCCATTAGCCCATGTCCTTGTGAGGGACACAACTCCACCAGCCAAGAATTAAACTCCACAATCCTGTACTTCTTCGCCCTGCTCACCCTAGGCCACCGAGCACCTGACCTCCTTGTACAGTTTCCCTAATCCTTCAAACCTCTCTCTAACCACCTCCACCTGACACTCCACCAGGTCATTAGTGCCTACATACACCACCACATGAGGTTTTTCCCTTCCCCTCCTGACACATCTCAGCAGACCCTGCCCTGCCCTTCCTGCAATTAGGCCCAGTATGGATTCCACCCATATCCGACTGTGTCATTCACCCCTTCCTCCCCATCTGATCCCTTTCAGTATAGAGTCCCCCAGCACCACTACTCCACCCTCCCCCACTGTCTGTATCCACATGCTCCCCTTCGCCTCATGCAGTCTCTTCCTGCTCAGCAGTACCTGTATCCCTCCATCTCCTTCCCATGAGCTTGCCGCCCTCCCCATTGTTCAACATGCCATCTCTTATCCCCTGCCCCATTTTCCCTCCAACTCTCTCTTGGCTGGCCCTTCATTGCTCCCTCCATCCTGTCTCCCCATTCCTCCCCCAAACTTTCAAGCCTACCCCCATCATGACACCTGTCCCTAGCAGTCTAGCTACATTCACCTGCCCCACTCGTGGTGGTAACATCCTCCCCCTCTGCTAATGACATTAGGGCCTCGTACCTGTTGCTTAATCCTATCCCCCTCCTGCCGGCATCCTTGTTTCTCCTGCCCTGTAATGGCCTGGGCCCCACATTACATCTCAGGACCCAAGATTCCCTCCCTCTTCCTCCAGTCCCATCAGACTCTAATCCACTGTGTGCCTGAGGTGCTGCCCCCCTATTCTTGTTCTGCCCATCCCCTCTCTTAAACTTCTTAACTCACTCGACAACCAACTGACCTCTACCTGCAGTGTTTTCCGCCTCTGGCAAATGGGACATTCCCGCAGCCTCCACAATGTACCCATCCATACAGCTGCCCCACAGCCATTACAGCCCACCACCCTATCACCTCTGGGCCCCCTATTAGCCTCTGCCTCTTGCACCAGTCCCTCTCCCCTTGGTACCAACCCCCCTCCCCCTTTTCCAGTTGTGCCTACCAAAGGTCCCAATACCTCTCGACAGTTGCATCACCTCGACCCCCTCTCCATCCTACCCCCAGTATTCACACTATACTTACAGTAACAGTCATACTCCATCAGTCCCCTCTTGGTGTTCTTGTCTGGTGCTCCAGTTAATTGATTATCCTTGAAAATTCGTCCCATTAAGGAACATCCCCACAACACATCACTATCCTCACAAGTTTACTTCCTCAGGGAGTGGTCCCAACAACAAAAAGTACCCTCAGGACTTAGTCCACTCAGCGATTATCCCCAACACAGCCCGTGGTACCGAGCCCCTCTGATTTACACCTCACCCAGCATAAGTGAACAAGGTTTACAGCAGCCCAGCAAGATATTGCCCCCAACTTGCACTCCCTCAAGGAGTGGTCTTCACACAAGAAAGGACCTTCAAACTACTGCCTGCAATAAGTATCCCCAACACAGTACATGTGACAGATCAGACCCCTCACAGCATAAGTAAACCAAGCCCAGACCACCGCAACAATGTGGATTACCCCCAAATTCTTACCCCTCCACACTGGAAAGTACCTTCGAACTAAACCCTTTCAGTAGGTATCCTGATTACAGCACGTGATCAGGCCCCACAGATTATAATCCAACCCAGCATATAATCAAAACCTAGCACTGCCAGTTAATGAGACTTCCTGCAACTTTAAAATGTACAGTACCTTAGTCCGTTCCCCTCTGCAGTCTCTGGTCCTTTGATCCAGGTGGGTTTCCAGGTTTTTAGCCGGTTGGTCGAAGAGCAACAGGGGAGCACCACCCCTTCCTCTCTCCTATTGGTGTGCTTCTAGAATGGGTGGGCTAAGTAGCCCATTTAATAATGGTGGCAGTGTGGGGAGGGAAGGCAGGTGGGAGAAAATCCTTCTCCCTGCTCCTGGCTGGTCCCTCCTGCTGCTGCCCATCCGGCCCCTTAACCGCCAATGCGGTCCTGCTGCTCCACTCTACCACCAATCCCCTCCGCACGTAGCTGCCTCCTCAGTGCAGTGCCAGCTCACGAACACCGCCGCAAGCTCCCTGGTGAACTTGTTGCTCTTTTCCACATGGCTAGGACCAGTCAATTTATAGCCCAGGCCGCAGTTTTAAAATCCCTGCCTCCTTTTGCAGTTGGTCCCATGACACCTATTCAGGGAGCCTCCTGACTCCTGATTGGCTCCCTGCTCCAATTCCCTGCAGCCCCACCAGAACCCAGCAGGAAAGTCCTTCTCCCTGCTCCTGGCTGGTCCCTCCTGCTGCTGCCCATCTGTACCCTTAACCACCAATGCAGTCCTGCTGCTCCACTCTACCACCGATCCCCTCTGCACATAGCTGCCTCCTCAGTGCAGCACCAGCTCATGAACCCTGCCGCAGGCTCCCCAGTGAACTTACAGCTTTTTTCCACGCAGCTGGGACCAGTCAATTTATAGCCCAGGCTGCAGTTTTAAAACCCCTGCCTCCTTTTGCAATTGGTCCTGCGGCATCTATTCAGGGAGCCTCCTAACTCCTGATTGGCTCCCCACTCCAATCCCTGCAACCCCGCCAAAACCCAGCAGGAAAATCCTTCTCCCTGCTCCTGGCTGGTCCCTCCTGCTGTTGTCCATCTGGTTCCTTAACTGCCAATGCGGCCCCACTGCTCCACTCTACCACCGATCCCCTCCACACGTAGCTGCCTCCTCAGTGCAGCTCTGGCTCACAACTCCCACAGCAGGCTCCCCGGTGAACTTACGGTTCTTTTCCATGCAGCTGGGACCAGCCAATTTATAGCCCAGGCTGCAGTTTTAAAACCCCCTGCCTCCTTTTGCAATTGGTCCCAAGGCACCTATTCAGGGAGCCTCCTGACTCCTGTTTGGCTCCCCGCTCCAAATCCCTGCAGCCCCGCTGGAACCCAGCAGGAAAATCCTTCTTCCTGCTCATGGCCGGTCCCTCCTGCTGCTGCCCGTCTTGCCCCTTAACCATTATGTGGTACACTGCTCCACTCTACCGCCAATCCCCTCCGCATGTAGCTGCCTCCTCAGTGCAGCACTGGCTCACTAACCCCTCTGCAGGCTCCCTGGTGAAAGTCTCTGTCATAACCTCCTTCCCTCCTCTCCTCCAGGGTGTACATATTGAGGTCCTTATGTCTCTCTTCATAGGGCTTTTAGTGCAGTCCCTGCACCATTTTCATTGCCCTCCTCTGGACCTCCTCTACTCTGTCTATGTTCTTCTGGAGATGTGGCCTCCACAACTGGACACAATACTCAAGATGAGGTCTCACCAATGACTTGTACAGCAGTATTATCACCTCCTTCTTTCTGTTGGTGATACCCCTCCCTATGCATCCCAGCATCCCACTGGCTCTCCCCACAGCCATCAGGGTTCCCAGGTCAGATTAAAATCACCTCCTATGATTAGGTGGGCTTTTGCCTGACGAATTTGTGAAACATACTGAAACAGTGCCTGAAAGAAGGAATCGCACTGAGCAGTGATTTTTGTGATGTGTTTGATCAGGGACATATGGCTGGTGCTATTTGTTTGACCTGACCAAGGACTTTGGTTTACTGACTTACAAAACAAAATCTAAATTTTATTTCTGGAGTCTTCTTTTTACTGTATTTAAATTTATGGTCAGCTCAGCACTACATCTCTAGACGGCCTCAGTCACCATTTCTCATATCACAATTTATTATTTCACAAAACATCGTTCTTGACAATGAGTGTCACTCACTGGATTTTACCTAGTAAAACAAATGAATGCAAAATATAAATACAATTTAGTTTACCATATGATCCTCCTAAGTAAGTTGCAAATGATTTGTGTGACAAATTATACCTTAGGATGGTACCGCAAAATTAAAATTGGAATGACTATTTCTGAATTTGTACCTGTTGAGGCAGGGGTCCTGCAAAGTTTAAAGTCTGGACCCCTGCTCTTCTCAATTTTTGTCAATAACCATCGCAGTGTTTGTCAAGAGACTAGCACACTTGGGCCGGCCCAGTGGTGCTGAGGGTTGAGGCGCTGGACACCACACTTCGCTCCACACTGGTGACCCAGGTTTGGGAATAAGCCTGGGTTGTCAGGGGTTGGCAGGGGAGGAGAAGGATTGGGCATCCAGAGGACTGCTCTCCTTCTCTTGGGTGGGGGATGTACTACCATCGGTGTGCTGGTGGCCCTGGCAGTGGCTGGAAGCATCACAGTGCACAGGTAGTCTATGGGGGTCATGCTGGGGTCGACGCCAGGAAGGGGGTACGTGCGGTAGCGTGCGCGCCCCTGTCCATTGGTGTCATTGCACGCCTCACATGCCAAGGGGGGAAAGAACATGGAAAACAGGGCACCAGTTGCGGCATCATGATGGCCATCTCCATGGAGGACTCGCCGGTTCTGAGGGCGTGCAGCAATACTGGATCCTGGTCTGATGGCTGAGTATTGGCGGGCTGTCCACCACACCACCGGGGGGAGCAAGCCACAGGGGTAAATGCTGCGGGGCCGGGAATTGGAGCGGAGATCCTTGGGACGGTGGCTGGAGCCGGAAAGAAAATGCCTGGACGTGGGACAGGTAAGGCAGACTGGATGCCAGGGAAAAAAGTATTAACAAAAAAAAAAAAAAGAGAGACTAGCATACTTATGTACAGGGATGATGCCGTGTTATATAGTACAGGTGGTTCTTTAAAAGAGGTGTAGACCTGACTCCAGAGTAGCTTCACATTAAAAAGGTGGTTTACTCGAAGCAAATTGAATTTCAATGACAAAAATAAGGTACTGGTACTGAAAACAGAAGAGAAGTTCTCAGGAAATCAATTGCCATTAATTATAACAAGTTTCAACAATACCAGTAATAGTAACATTCAAGCACTTAGGGGTTACTTTGTACGTAAATTTAAATTGCTCTACTCATATCAATTCAGTTTTTGAAGTGAAGTAAACATTTTTGTTATTTAGAAATGAGTCAAAGTTAATGGAAGAGATAAAGTGATTACTACAAGACAAGTACTGTTACCAGTTATTGTATATGGATCCCAGGTACTAACCAACACTTCTTCAGACAACATTTCTAAATATTCAGCTACTTACAATAATCACGTCATGCTGCTCTGAATGCCTCCTTGGGACACATCATTGCAAACTGTACAAAGATCTCAGAATACTTCCACCTGATTTCTGAATAAAAAAGAAACATTATGGGTGGAGCTTGCAGCCTAGCTGGTGGCAGCACTTTTCTAGAGCTCTGCAGACTAAGCTCTTATTATAAATAAAAATAAGGTTTTACAGTGCATTTATTTTTAAAAAATACATTTGTTTGACTCTCATAAGATAGTTAAACTGCCTGACCATCTTAGAAGAAGAAGAATGATGAGTCCAAAACAAAGATATAAGGAAGATTTCTTTCAGCCGTGCAGCTCCGTGGCTAAAACTGTCAAGTAGGGTGAGGCCTCTTCTCAATCACCAAGCCCTGCAAAAGCATTGCTTGAGTCCAAAAAAGCATTGATGTTGACTCTTACAAAATCAGTCCAAAGGATGGATCAAAAACAGGATCCTTTTACCCAAAAGCTGACAGTCTCTGAGTTGAAGCTTGCTGCAATGGGGGACATGGTCACCGAATTGGAGGTGGTCACAGGTAAAGCTCTTACTGCTGTGACCACCACAGTGAAGGAACAAGTGGCATTAAAAAGTTACCTTAAGCAGCTGGAAAATGTAGTAAGAGCCACTAATGTCAAAACTTTTGGCCTGCCTAACGGGACATAAGGGAACAGTCTGAAAGATATTTTGAGGGACTGGATTCCTCAACTTACAGGCTTTACAAATGTATTTTTTTGTATTCCCAATTTTTATTGACAATATTTTAATTATCTCATCTGGCATGCACCAAACATTAAGATATATTATATTTATACAATGGGGTGAGTGATAAATGAGTGTGATAAATCCTGTTATTTTCTCTGGAGTGTGATAAATTTAAGAACTGACATTTATCACATTCACGCAAACCTGCGCAAATGGAAAATGTTGCAACAATAGGGGCCCCCATTGTATAAATCAGATACATGATGTGACCTCTGGATAGTCACGAGTGGCAAATATTCAGAGGTCATTCTAAAGGAGTGAAAATATTTTCCATATCACAATCAGTGACAGGGTGGAATAGGACCCTGTCCCAGTTGTTAGAGAAAGTGTTTAAATGCAAGGATCTTTCCTTTTCTGTCTCTTGTCTATCTGGTTACACAACCACATTTTCCTGTGAGGCTTCAGACTTGATCACTCTGACAATCTCGCAATTCTTTGCCCCTTACTGTGTCTTAGCCCTCCCTTGCATATCTGATAATATAAAAATATATGCAAATCATTGTGTGGAAAGGACATTGATGTTGTGGTCTCTTTTGTTTGGAAAATATATAGTGTTACTGCTGAAATGTATATAATTATATTTTGAGATGATTGCAGAAAGCTACTGTAAACTCTAGAGGTTACTTGAGTGCAAATCTTCCAGCCTTTTGCAAAAGCTGCAGAAGGGGCCTCAGCTCAAGCACACTGTGTTCTAGCAGCTCCTGAAACTTACAAGAACAGAACACTTACAAGAACAGGATGCTGGGTAAGAATGAAGGTTGAAAAAACATATAGAAGAGCTAAGCTGCAACTGCAAGAAATATTAAAAGAAAAAAGGGGCAGAGACTGAAGGAGAGCTCTGATGGGTCTTTATTTTATTTTGCCTTTGTAAATAGTTATACTGAACAAGTTTATTTTATGATACTGCTAGTGTAAATAAATAATTTTGGGTGAATTATACAACTGCTCCTTTTCCTATGTTTCCTGACCTGTGCCTCAACAACACACTCATGCTCATCGTGTATCTTTGTTAATGCAAGTAGTTAATTCTGCTTGCTGTGGAGAGAGTTAATGTGGAGAGGATTTTTGTAGGTTTTGATATTGTTTTTTTAAACTTCAGGTGAGAAGGCTTAGTTACTTCTACATGCTGTGGAGAGAGTTATTGTGGAGAGGATTTTTGTAAGTTTTGCTATTGATTTTTTTTTTTTTTTATTTAGCTTAAAGGTTTCTGTGGCTGGAGGGATTGAACAGGACATAACCAGACTTGCCCACCCACAAAGCCTTTAAATTCTGACAGAGCCTTCAAACTACAGCAGAGAAGAATTAGTTAATTCTGCTTGTTGTGGAGACAGTTAGAGTGGAGAGGATTTTTGTAAGTTTTGCTATTGTTTTTTTAAACTGCAGGAGAAAAGGATTAATTATTTCTACTTATTTATTTATTTATGAGTTTTACCAGGAAGGCATACTGAGCAGTGATGCTTGATTCCAGATGCGACCTGAAGAGTCAGTGTGGAGAGGATTTTTGTAAGTTTTACTACTGTTTTATTTATTTTTTTTAATTTAGCTTAAAGTGGAATTTAGCTTAAAGGTTTCTGTGGCTGTGTTTTTTGGAATTAAGCTTAATGGGGCCACAACAGCCCCACTTAAAGCTAGGGGGAGGGGCCTAAAGAGGACCTGGGGCAAACATCTAATTTCTGGACTGTATGTGTTTGTGAGACTTGGGAATGCCATTGGTGGGTTTGTAATTGTGTCGTAAACAATTGCAATCAGTATAGACAGACTGTATTTCACTGTCCTGTATAGGTTGTGTGAACCATGGGTAGGATTGTGGGGTGCAATGGTTGCAGGGCAGCAGTGTGGATGAACATACTGTGGAGGCTGGGAGGATGCCCAATATGCCACAGGCTAAGGAGGCTCAAAGAATAGGTTCAGTGGCTTGGCAGGGAGCTGGGGAAGTTGAGGGGTGAGGGGGGATTGCGTTGGTAGAAGGGCTGACATCTGAGAGTACCGGAGGCATCACAGAGAAGGAACAGTGGGTCAAGGGAGGGGTCAGAGAAGGGCGCAAACTAGACAGGAAGTCAGTTGATGTGGGTGGACTCTAGTAGTGTCTAGCAAAAGAGAAGCAGCAGTAGGCAGGAGGGAGAAAACACATAGTGATGCAAAGAGGGTAGGGAACATGTTTGCTGTACTAGCGACACATGGGGAATAGGACACAAGAGAAGATTGCTCAAGGGATAGTACTTACGAAGAGGAGGGAGTGAGGCACATTACTAGTAGAGAGATTGAGCATGGCGTGGCAGGGGGAGAGATAATACTTGGAGAGATAAGGAGGGAGAGAGAGGTTGGCAGTCAAACAGGAGGAGGGGGGGGTCTCAATTGAGAGGGGCAGTGGGGATGACACTGGGGCAAATAGTAAAAACACCATCTTAACTGCAACGGCCCCGGAAATGAGAACCTGGGTGGGGGGGGTGATGACTGGCATAAGGACAGAGGAGGGGGTGTACTGGTGTTGGGGGACTCCATACTCAAGGGGATCAGATGGGGCAGCAAAGGGGAGTCAGATGTGGGTGGACAAGGCAGGACAGGCAATCCTAAGGTGTGCAAGAGGGGTAAGAGGAAACTGCACAGAGTGGTACATGTGGGGACAAATGACCTAGCAGGGGAAATGGTGGCGGTAACAAGGGAGAGGTCTGAGGAAGTGGAAAGGTTGTACGAGGAGACTGGGGAGTCTGTGGCCTTCTCTGAGGTGCTCCCAGTACCCTGCACAAGCACAGTAAGAAAGGAGAGGATTGGGGAGTGGAACGCATGGTTGGTAGAATGGTGTCAAACTAAGGGGTACGGGGTTGTGGGAGGCTGGGGCAGTACCCAGGATAATAACAATCTGTTTGCAAGGGATAGGCTGCATTTGAGTGGGGAGGGAAAAGATGTATTAAAGCAAAGACTGGTAAGGTATATTGTGACAAAGGTGGATTTAAACTAGATGGGGGGTGGCAAGTGGACAGCAGGTAGGTAGGGATCCGATAGAATGGAATCACAGCCTACCCCCCAGGCTAGCAAGGAAGGACTCTGGGCAGCCGAAAAGGGAGGGAGTAGAAGGGAGGAGATGGAGGGTGATGAAGAGAAGGGGGAAGGATGCAGGGTGGTCTCGCTGAGTGCAAGAAGCTTAGGCAACAAATCAGCTGAGCTACAGGCACTCTTGGCAGTGTGGAGGGTGGATATTACAGCTGTTATGGAAATGTGGGCAACTGAGCACCGGGACTGGGATCTGGCAATCCCAGGGTACAAATTATACAGGAAGGACCATAAGGAGGGGAGGGGAGAGGGGTGGGGTGGCAGTCTATGTGAGAGACGGAATCAAATGCACAAGGGATGAGGGGGAGGAAAGGAGCGCAGAGGCAATCTGGCTATAGCTTCTAGACTCAAGGGGTAGGAAACTGAAGTTCAGGGTGGTATACAGGCCACCGTCCCAGTCTGAGGAGCTCGACAGGAAATTAGCGGGACAAATCAGAAAGGTATATACAAAAGGGAAGGAGGTCATCGTGGGGGATTTCAACTTGCCAGGGGTTGACTGGAGCATTCTGGTCACCTCCAGTGCTAGGGAGCAAGTGCTCCTGGATTAAATCCAGGAGGGTCTCCTGACGCAGTTGGTTAGTGTACCTACTAGACTAAAAAACACGTTAGATCTTAGTATTGTCGAATGGGGAGGCAGTAAGGGAAATAAGGGTAGAGGATCCCCTAGCCAACAGTGATCGCCAAATGATGTGGTTTAATATCACGATGTGTGGGGAGCCAGAGAAATCAGTAACCTGGGTGGTAAACTTCAGGGGGCGGACTTTGGAAGGATGCGGGAAGTAATGAAAAGGGAAACTGGAGTGCATAAGCAGGAGATGAACACAGAGCAGAAGTGGGATATTATTAAACAGGGGATTACAGAGGCAACAGAAGCCTGTACCAAGACACAGAGTAAGAGGAGCAGAGCAAGGAAACTATGCTGGTTGAACAGCGAGGTAGTAGTGGAGGTCATGAGGGCAAAACGCGAGGCGCACCAGAGGTATAAGAGGACGGGGAAGGAAGGGGACAGGGAGGAGTATGCAAGATGGTCCAGGGAAGTGACCAGAAAAGTGAGAGAAGCCAAGGTCCAGAGGAAGCTGAAATTAGTGCAGGGAATTAACGGGGGGAGAAAGACTTTTTCAGATACATCAGGGAGAAAAGAAAGTGCAAGGAGATAATAGTGAGGCTAGAAAAGTGTGGGGAGTGGATGGAAAAGGGGAAGGAACAGGCGGAAGCACTGAATGAATACTTTTGCTCAGTGTTCATGGAAGAAAAGGGGGGACCACTACCACCATGGGCTAGAAGGGCCGGGATGGGGGAAAGGAGGTGACAGATGGAAGAATTGAAGGAGGTAGAGTCCTAGAGGGACTGAGAGTACTGAGGGTAGATAAGGCATCAGGGCCAGATGGTATCCATCCCAGGGTGCTAAGGGAGATGGCGGAGGTGTTGGCAGAGCCACTGGTGGATCTGTACAGCACCTCACTGGAGTCAGGATGTGTGCCACTGGACTGAAGGATGGCACCTGTAGTGCAATTACACACGAGGGGATGAACTGGGTTATTATTATCCAGTAAGTTTCATCTCCATAGTGTGCAAACTCATGGAAACAATACTAAAGGAAAGACTGGTGTCGTACCTGGAGGACAGTGGCCTCCAGGATTTGAGGCAGCATGGGTTCATTTTGGGTAAGTCTTGTCAAACCAACCTGATACGATGTTATGACTGGGTGACAGGTGAACTGGATAAGGGTTATGTGGTGGATGTTCTTTACTTGCACTTCAGCAAGGTCTTCATTGATTTTGATGCCTCATGGGCAGCTTGGGGGGAAGCTAACTGGTGTAGGGGTAGGGGCAAAAATGACAATCTGGATTACAAGCTGGCTGAGTGGGAGGCTGCAACGGGTGGTGGGGAGCTCTCAACTCTGACGACAGTGATGAGCCGGGTGCCACAGGGCTCTGTGCTGGGACCAATATTATTTGGGCTCTTCATATCAGACATTGTGCATGGGAAGGTGAGCAAGGTAAGCCTGTTCACAGATGACACCAAAATGGGAGCAGTGGTGGATGGAGGGGAGGGATGGAAGCAGCTGCAGGGGGACCTAAGCAAGCTAGAGGAGTGGTCAGAGAGGTGGCAGCTGGGGTTCAATGCAAAAAAGTGTAAGGTTATGCACTTCGGAGTGAAGAATCCAAGGAGAGAATACTGGCTGGGGGGGGAGGTTAAGCTGGGGATCACTGAGGAGGAGAAGGACCAGGACCATGAACAACACTGCCCAGTGTAGGAGAGCAGCTGTAAAAGCGAACAAAATGCTGGGGTGCATAGTGAGGGGGTTTTCGTCCAGGTGAAGAGATGTGATCTTGCCTCTCTACAGGTCGCTGGTAAGGTCACACTTGGAGTACTGTGTGCAGTTTTGGAGGCCATACCTGAAGTGTGATATCAGGCTACTGGAGGGGGTGCAGAGGAGGGCAACAAAGATGATATGTGGAATGGAGGGGAGAGACTATGACAGCAGCCTGGGAGACCTGAATATGTACACCCTGGAGGATAGAAGGGATGGGGGGGCATTATAGAGACATTCAAGTATCTGAGGATAATCAGTAAGGATGGGGCAGACGAGGTCTTTAAGCTAAAGAGGGGGAAGGACACCAGGGGCATGGGCAAAAGAATAGGGGAAGATTTAGGAGGAAATGAGGAGACACTATTTCACGGAAAGGGTGGTAGCAAAATGGAATGCACTACGGAATGGGTGATAGCATGTAAAACTGTGAACAGCTTTAAAAGGGCAGGGGACAGGGAACAGGGGAGAGTGAGGGGGGCGGCAGTGGGATGACAAGGGGGGCCGGGCAGCTGCAAACTAAGGGTGCTAGCTGCACACTTGAGCAGACTTAGATAGACCAGGTGGTCTGTTTCTGCTGGCACATTCATATGTTTGTATGTACGCACTAGCTAGGTTTGTTAGGAAAGTGACAAAAGTAGGGTAATATGTCATTAGGGTTTCCAACCCTAATGCCCCACCCCACCCTGCAGACACTGACAGGCATCAGGGGTGTGCCTTTGGGTTGTTGGCCCTAACATAAGTTCAGAATGCCATTGAAATACATTATACAGCACTTACTTTAATTTCTCAGTTTGTGGTTCGGTTTTGAAGAGTACAGATGTGTCCTTGTCCACAGAAGATGACACCAGACAGCCTCTGGAGGTAAATATAGGATGGGGGGGGTATGGAGTAGTGGGTGCTCAGTGGGAGGGTCTGGATGGGGGAGGGGGGGATGGCGGGGACGAGGAACCGTTTTCTTTTTTTCAGGTTAAAAAAAAGATGTCGGGGACTGTTTTCTTTTTACAGGGAAACTAAATATTTGGGGACACTGGGAAACTGAGAAACAGCTGTAGAAAAAACATTAACAAACATGTAAATTTAGGATTTTTTGACACTGTATCTCAAAAACCACACAACAAATTCACATGAAATTTGACATACCATGAGACCTACCCCAAGAGATGATGTATATTCATTGAATGGTTCCAAAGTAATTAAGGGTAAAAAATTTGGCTTTAACATAGAGGTGTGTAAGCAACCCTAACTATAGTGGTGCTACCGCGCCACTATATAAGCAATGCTTACTCCAGCTCCTAAAATTAACAATAAAATGAGTAACGGGCTTCTATTATATTATGCACAAAGCTTAAAAAGTTTATCATTCTCTTTGGGACAACACTATACTTCTTCTGTTTGAAGCAATTTCCCCTTATCATTACAGTTATTTATTACATATCATATATCCCCAGAGACCCAGGTCTATTCATGGCACAAAGTGAGGGTTAGTTTCATTTTGATAGAACACCCAGCATCTCTACAGTTCCTCTACTCTAACTGACTTGTTTCTGATAGAGGCTGTAAAAAAGTTACGTGCTGGAAATATTGTTAATCAAGGTTCCCCATTGAGACCATTGAAGAATCACTCTCCATAGCCACAACTTGGTTATAGTCTTTTTTGCTGCCAACAATAGGATTAATAACAATTTTCTGTTATCTCCCGAACAGTCCGGGGCACAATGGAGAGAAGGGGTAAGAAAATTTTGCTGAACAAAAACGGCATTTAGAACATCATTAATCTCTTGCCAAAACAATCATACCCTACTACATGCCCAGAAGATACGAGTATGTGTGGCAAGCGTCTCACCACTTCCCCACTAGCATGCCTCTATATGATCGCCCATATATTTTGCTTGTATAGCAGGGGTGCAGAAATATTGCATGCAGCATTTCCATGAGTGGTCTCACCAGTGGTTAGAGGCAGTTAGTATATAACTAATTGAAGCATGTTTGATCCACTCCTCAACAGTCACCCCACCTTGCAATTCCTTATTCCAACGCTCTAGTATCAGAAGGGATACATTAGACTTGCAATTCCAGGAGTCCTTTTTAATGATTCCCAATTAAGTGTGATCAGAAAGCCCCCTATTCATGGTCTCTGAATAATTGAAAAAGTAAGGAAGGATGATCGGGAAGTCCATGAAATTGTGTCCCCATCCCCAATAAATAGGATTTTACTTGTAGGTACCGGAATTGTGTCTGACTAGAGAGAGAGTATGTTGCTTGTAGTTCAAAAAAGGTGTAAAAGCCCTGGGATGAATAGTATTGATAAACATATTGTAACCCCCTAGAACCCCCATCCAGGAGGGTCTTATCTACAGCATTAGGGGGAAAGGTTTTATCATGTGCTAGAGATCTAAGCCATAGAAGGACACAAGATGGAATAAAACTAGAACAGCATTTCCTCCAGAATTTGAGAGTGATGGCTGTATATCAGGTAAATCTAGATAACGGTATCTCTGTAATGGACGTGCGAATATGTATTTATCTATTTTGTATAAGTTGTTTAATGTAAATTCTAGAGTTTTCTAATGAGATCTATAATTAAGAGAAAGCCAATAACAAGTAATCCTGAGCTGTGAAGCCATAGCATAAAACATTTACCCCCCCATCCTTCGACAGCTGTAATATATTATATTTTATTCATAGCCTAGTGCCGGCCCAAAGAAATCTAGAAATGATACAGTTCTAATAATTGATATATATATGTAGCCCTGGTGCCATCCTTCCAGAGGGCTACTACCCCACCTGGGTGGCCACTAATCAGGTTAAGGGACCTGGGTTCCCATCAAGCAGTTACCGGGTGTCCTTTCCCAAGATATAAAATAAAAAATGGCAGTGCCTCCACCCACAATACAGTTTAAGTGGGTAAGATATTACCAATACAACCCCCTGGGATACTGTACCAACCCACCTCCCCATACAGTCACCCACATACATAGACTTACCAGAACCAAAAAACCCAAATTCAGCATTTGGCATTTTCAACTTCAGGTACTGTAATAATATGCTCACTAAATTAGGCTCTTGAGTCAGAGTTTTTCCAAAATAGTAACCTCATATTTATTTACATGTGGAGGGTAAGAAAGGGGAGAATGGATTAGAGGTCAAGCAAAACAGTTTAAATTTGCATTTAAAATATTTGCATTTTTAAACAATCATTTCCCTTTTTGTGTTCAAAGTCACATTTCAGTTTCTGCAGCCACCAACTCTCTACCTAGCTAACTGCTGCAGGTGTTACCATGCACAGATCCCCAACTGGTACCAGTTCAGTTAACCCCCCAGAAATCTGTCCCTGAAACCCAACCCTGTAGTTGCAGGCCTGTGGTGCAGCTGGTTGGCTATCGTTAGCACGCTTGCTGAATCAAATTAACATTTTACATTCTCTTTGCTTATTTTAACTTTTCTGCACCTATGGGCATGAGATTAGAGCAACTATGTACATCCCCCAGTATTTTCAGGGCAATTCCTGCTTTTACTCCCTGTTCTGAGGATTCAGTCCTTTGGTGGCTCTGTGACTGAAGTCCTGGGGTTGGTGGAACAGCGGAAGCAGAACCTTATCATCAGTAGCTTGACAGACTTGAAGACAGGACAAGGATGCTGCAGCTTGGATCTTCAGCTTGATTGAAGTTCTTGCAGCTTGTCCCCTTCAGCCTGTTCAGGCCCGTTGTAAAGCTGCTGTGCAAGGCCCACCGCACCTCAGAGTGGCTCCACAGCCCGACTCCCTCACAGGTTAGAGTGCCCTGGTGCTCGGGAATAAACGTGTGGTCCCCTGCAGCCAGCAGACCCCACTGGGTGGGGGTAGTGAGTTCTCTACCTGGCTCCGGGTTAAGATGGCAACCTTGGAGCTTTCCTTTCTCTTCTGGTGGCCAGCTCCGATGTCCAACCAGAACAGCTTCTTCAGCTTTTCTGTCTTTTAGTCCCTGAGGACAATGGCAGGGTCTGAACTCCAGATTCACAGCAGCAGTTTTTTTTCCCACAGCCGTATCTCAAGAGCAGCAAGCAGGTCCCTGCCCATCTCTTTACTTTTACAGTCTTTCAGATTCAAAAGAACAACCACTCTTGCTCAAGCAAACACACAGTTCCAGCAAGTCTTTCTCTCTCCGATTCAGGGTTTCTCTCAGTCTCTCTGAATCAAACAAAATTCTTTGCTCTCACCGTGCAGTTGCAGATGAACACAGAAAAGGGTCTCTCTTCTGCTTCTCAGAACCAGATTCCAGTCGAGTTTCCATTATCCATTTCCCAATGCAGACACCAGTCTTTAAACCCTGTGTCCTCCCTTTTCTCTTTAGATACTTTGTCTCTTCCAGGATAGGACAGAACCTTTTCCTTTTTCCACAATTCTCTCACACAAATCTCTCATCATTGATTTCTCACTGTTGTTGTGGTGCAGACGAAAACAGATGAGTGTCTCTCCTCATCCTCTTCGACTCAAAGCCAGTCCATTTCCAAAATCCATCTTTCAAATTCGGTCAACCTTTTCTCTGAACACTTTCATCGCTGTGGTGCAGCATTCTGTGGCAAGATCCTGCAGCTCTTTCTGTTTCTCTGTAGAGCTGCCTGAACACTCTTTCTCTTCACTCTCCAGATAGGGAAAGGCATGACCAGCCCTGGGGGACAAATTGCTGGCACTGGCAGCCCCAGCAGGCCCTTTCCCAGCCTTGCAGCGTCATTCTCTGCTTAGGGACTAGAGTCCCCCTCCCTTTGGAGGGGCTCCTGCCGGACTGACTCAGAAATCAAAAGGTCTCTTCTTTTGTGAGCCCTCCGGAAGCTCCCCATTGGCTGGAGCCACTGTCCTTCCAAGAATTAATATGTATGAGGCTCTCTCGATGCCTTATTGGCTACAGAAAAAGGCACCTAAATTTTGCCCGTTGTTTTCCCCCTAACAATCCTTTCAATAGTCCTAGAGTACTCCTGGTGAATACTGGCCCTCTGATTGGCTGAAATTGTGGACAAAACTTGCCAACATGGCTGCCGAAGAAATGTTCCCAAGGCAGTCCATCAATGCCCTACTCTCAATGCCATGGTGCAGCCAGAGTAAGCATTTCATTTTTACAATATCCTCACCCTTCAGTAACCACCCCTGTGCACTTTAAGCATCTGTACAGTTCACCTTTTTTTAGTAACCCTTTTCCAGTCACTGCTGCCGATATGCATTACCCCTAGGCAGCCCATTCATAGTCCCAACGCAGTTCTTATAGTTCCAGCTTTCAAAGGCCTCTGCAGCCAGCCAACATATACATTTTTATTTCCTTAATCCCCCACAGAACTGTAGCCACACCTTCCCTCTGTTAACCTCCATTATTATTTACAACATTGGTCACCAGTGAAAATGGGAGTATTTTGCTCACTGGTTATAAAGTACAAAAATAAACAAACAACATCTATTTTGTCTCTTGCCTGTCGCTAGCACTATTACAACCAACCTTCCCCAGTGCTAGACAGACTCAGCTCCCTTCACATTTATGCAACTTCACAAATATTAATGAGAGCAGCGGAATTCTACGGCGCAGCTAAACGCGTAAAAATTTCTTTGCTTCCTTTTGCCTCTCCAATCTTCCAAAGGTCTCTGGCCCCCCTTTTGCTTTACACAGGGATGGGGACCACCAGAGAGGCAACTTAACCTGCTGCCGAACTGCCAAAATGAAAATGCACCGCGCCGCATGCACGGAGTGCCGGAATGCACCCGCAGTGCAAGCCACACCAATGGCTTTGTGCTACAGCTCCTCTGGCCCCATTCAAGAAAAAAAAACTATATGGGTGGTGGTAAGTGTAGCTATGATAAAAGACTTTATTTCTGGATGAATCAGGCTCACAATCCTGTGTAGAAAGGGAAGCGCAGTACTGTACAAAAATACACTGAATTTTCTCATGTTTATACATAAGGAGTTGTGTATCTGGATCCTGTAAATGGATAATAGTGGCCTGACTTTTTTTCCAATGGAGCTGCCGCGCTATTCTGGTGAGCCCTGAGCTCCACCTTCATAATAATTCTATCTTAAATACATCAGGGCCTGTTCCACTTTTTGATTTATTAATTTTTGTATGTCCCTTTTGATTTGGGCTATTAATTGCAGTTCCTGTTTATCCTTGGGGTGGCCAAAAGTTGGAGAGTTCTAAGTTTATCCTGTAGTTCTTGGTATCTTTTCTCCCGCAATCTCTGCTTTCATTTAGCCAATTCTATTAACTGTCCCCTGAGAACACTTTCAACTGTGTCCCAGAGTATAGCAGGAGGGATTTCTGCAGTGTTATTTTCTGAAATTATTTGAGGTAAACTATCCTCCACAAAACAAGAGCAAGGAGGAGGCTGAGGCTGATCAGTTTGATCTCAGTGGAGGGGAAAATAATGGAATCAATGTTAAAGGAAAGGATTGTGGTACACCTTGAATCCAGCAGGGCACAACACCCAAGGCAACATGGATTCACAGCAGGAAGAGCTTGTCAAACAAATCTGATAGATTTCTTTGACTGGGTGACCAGGGTAGTTGATCAGGGAGGGATGGTTGACATAGCCTACCTAGATTTTAGCAAGGCCTTTGACACCGTCCCACACAGGAGGTTAATAAACAAGTTGGGCTGTCTGGGAGTGGGACCCAAGGTGGTAAACTGGGCCAGAAATTGGCTGAGCAATAGGACACAAAGGGTGATGATAAATGGGGTTCAATCCGAGAAGAGGGGGTAATGAGTGGGGTGCCACAGGGATCAGTGCTGGAGCCTGTCCTCTTTAATGTCTTCATAAACAACATTGCAGAGGGGCTAGAAGGGAAGGTATGCCTCTTTGCTGACGACATTAAGATCTACAATAGGGTTGACACTCTTGGGGGGTGATGAGAAGAGACCTAAACAAGCTGGAGGAGTGATCAAGAGTGCAACAGCTTAGATTCAATGCAGAGAAGAGCAAAATCATGCCCTTGGGTTACAGAAATTTATGGGAGGAATACACAGTGTGTGGGGAGGGGGTGGTACTGATGACAACCAAAATGGAAAGGGACCTGGGGGTAATCGTAACAGATGAACTAACGTTAACCAAGCAGTGTGAGAAGGCTATGAGGAGAGCCGGAAGGATGCTGGGGTGCATAGGGGGAGGTATCACCAGTAGAAAACAGGAGGTGGTGATACCACTGTACAGACAATTGGTGAGACCTCATCTGGAGTGTTGTACCCAGTTCTGGAGACCACATCTCCAAAAGGACATAGACAGAGCAGAATCAGTCCACAGAAGGGCAACAAAAATGGTGCAAGGACTGCAACAGAAACCCTATGAAGAGAAACTGAAATAACTCAATATGTATTCCGTGGAGGAAAGGAGGGAGAGGGGGATTTGATAAAGACCTTCAAGTAGCTTTAGGGGATAAACAAAGTACAAGAGGGCAGCATCTTTCAGGAAAAAAGATGCACAAGAACAAGGAGTCCCAATATGAGGCTCGCGGGGAGACTCAGGCAACGTGAGGAAGTATTTTTTCATGGAAAGGGTGGTAGATGCATGGACCAGCCCCCCTGCAGAGGCTGTGAGGGAAAATGGTAGGTGAATTCAAGAATGCATGGGATAGACAGAAGGCAACCCTAGTGATAGGAAAGAGAGGGTAAGCTACAGATCATTTAGGATCTGGAGTATATGCAGTAGGTAGGAAAATGGGAAGACTGGGTGGGCCAAGTGGTCTTTATCTGCCATCAAATTCTATGTTTCTAATTGGGTGATCTTTAAGGAGACATAGATTTAGGTGCCATAAGGAAGGTTTTTTATTTCTGGGCTGTATGATAATACAGCAATATTGATTCTCATAAAAGAAAAAAACAGATTGAGGTGTGCAAACCTCCATAGCACATGTACAGAAATTATACAATAATAATTTGTAAAAGTACTTAAGTCCATGTAGTGCAGGGTTTACCTTGAAATTATGAAGGAATATAGTCCAAACTGTTCATCCTGTAAGTTTCTGTCACTCTCACTACGAAATATCAGATCAGGTCACTAAAGCCAGGGAGACAGTTCCCTTGTAGGACTTCTGGGTGGAGGTAAAGAAAAATAGACTGCAACAGCTGTAAAACTATATTAAAACAGATAGTCTGGTCTCAATTAAGTTGAGTAAGGTACCCACAGATATATGCACAGGATGTGGAAGCCAGGGATGGAGTCCCACAGTCAAATCCATACATTAGATATCTTTGTACCAGAGGAAACGTCCCAGATTCCAATTAACTATTCAGCTTAACCAAGGAGAAATAGCCTGAAACACCAAGGGTTATGTATTTATTTAAGAATATAGGATTAATGAGTGCCCTGGGGAACTGAGGGACCAAGAAACAGTCCAAGGAGGGGTGAGAGGGAAATGCAGAATACCGCGAGATAGACCAGCGAGACATACTGACCCTCACGAAGCAAAGGGAAGAGGCTTTTGCCCTATGCATATGAGAAAAAACCCTGTGGTGTAGGAGCCAAAAGGGGGACAATTAAACAAGAAGACCCCAGCTCCAGCCCCCCAGCCTGTAATCAATAAAATAGTGAAAATGTATTCTTCTGCAAAATACCTCATTGAATTTTTTGACTGGGTGACTAGGGAGGTGGATCAGGGGAGGGCAGTGGACATGGCCTATCTGGACTTCAGCAAGGCCTTTGACACTGTGCCACATAGAAGACTATTGCACAAACTGGGGAATATGGGTGTGGGCAGGACAGTAGTGTGGTGGGTAGGTAACTGGCTGGGCGGCAGGACACAGAGGCTGGTGGTAAATGGCTGTCACTCCACAGAGGGAAGAGTGACCAGTGGGTACCACAGGGATCAGTGTGCTGGGACCGTCCTATTCAATATCTTCATCATGACATTGCGCAGGACCTAGAAGGCAGAATTTCACTGTTCGCTGATGACACAAAGCTCTGTAACAGAGTAGACACACCAGAGGGTGTAGACAGAATGAGAAGGGACCTGCAGAAACTTGAAGAATGGTCAGGGTTTGGCAGTTGAAATTCAATGCAAGGAAGTGCAAGATAATGCATATGAGGCACAAAAACCCTGGCACAATATATCAGTTGGGGGGTGAGGATATAGCATGCACCAAGCAGGAAAGGGATCTTGGGGTTATCATCTCTGATGACCTCAAGGCAGGGAAACAGTATGACAAGGCAACAGGTAAAGCAAATAGGATGCTGGGATGCATAGGCAGGGGCATCACCAGCAGGAAAAGGGAGGTCATAATTCCACTATACAGGACACTAGTGAGGCCCCACCTGGAGTACACTGTACAGTTCTGGAGACCTTACCTACGTAAGGACATAGACAGGGTAGAGAAGGTTCATAGGAGGGCAACAAAGATGGTGCATGGATTGCATCACAAGTCCTATGAGGATAGGTTGAAGGAACTGAACATGTACTCCTGGAGGAGAGGAGGAGAGGGGATATGATAGAGACATACAAGTATCTACAGGGAGGAACAGGGTGCAGGAATACACTATTTTTAAGCGAAAAAGATGTTCCAGGACTAGAGGGCATGGGATGAAGTTGGAGGGAGGATGATTCAGAGGAAACGTGAGGAAGAATTTCTTCAGAGAACAGGTGGTGGACAAGTGGAACACCCTGCCAGAGGAAGTGGTGGGGGCTGAAACAATCACGGGATTTAAGAATGCATGGGATAGACATAAAGGAATTCTGGAGGTCAGGGGTAAGGGGCAACAGACTTCTTGGAAAACATAAACTGAACTTACAAGCTCAAACGGGCAGACTGGGTGGGCCATAGGCCCTTATCTGCCAACACTGTCTATGTATCTATGTATTTATGTGTACAGAAACAGTACAGCCCAGGGAAATACCAATCATAAGAAAGGGGCTTCTAAAACCGACTTTCTACAACTGGAAGACTGTTTAGAGTGCTCATCTCTAAATGCTTATACCTTGCCTTGAGCCCATAATTAACATTTAAACAGAGTTACAAAGAAGGGTGGTAGCAGGCTATGCTGTTTCTGGTTCAGCAACCGTGAGAATAAAGAAATTAAATACTTGAAGTAACAAAAGGGGGTATATCCAGGAATAATGTCAATTCTAGTCCTAGCCAGTGAAAGTAAACACTGTTCCCCCGAATACATAGAACCAAGCTATTGATATAGTTGTTCCCCGTTATCTGATCAAATAATAATTGTCCCTCAAATAAAGAGGTCCAGAGATAATTTTTCAGCCAACCCCCTTCCCAACAACCCCACAGGCCAAAACCCACTCCACCTCATCCCCCCGTATGTACCATATCTCTGAGCATACTCCTGAGAAATTTGGTCCCCTTCCCCCACGCCAACCCCACAAAATCGGCATCAGTGTGTGTGTTGACAGTCTGGATCTCCCTGGTATTCTGTTTCTTTCTGTTCAATCCCCCTCCCCGATTTATTAAACAATCAATCTGCCTCCCAACTGCTCTTTATCAACTGAACAGCCTCCACCCCACCCTCATCAACTCACTTTGTCCCAGTCCACAGAGGTTTCTAACTTGCAGTCAGTTCCAGTGTGATCAAGAAAAATTACCCTGAGGATCTTCCTGATCAAAAGATCAAAGGGAAAAGAGCTGAAAAAGTGACCTGCACACCAGTCACATTAGGCTGCTAAAATTCAGAACAAGACAGCATTATGAAGTAAGTTCCAGTAGATCACTTGAACTTTCCTTTGGGGTACACTAGAATTGCTGTAATGACTCCTTAATTGATTGAAGAGTCTCTGGGCCCTGTCGTCTTGCCTGAGTAGTCGAGGTGTTCTGGCCCGAGGGGACCTGGTCAGGCAGCGAGGAGGGAGCTGCACCTCTGCAGGTATGCTGTTTCCAAGCCAAGGGTGCAGTTCGAGGAGGTAGGGGGAGTGAAATCCCTCTTCTCTGAAAATTTTGTCAAGCCTCCTCCACATTCTGGTGTAAGACTGGTCTTTCTGGAAAGTATACATAGATACATAGACAGTGTCGGCAGATAAGGGCCTATGGCCCACCCAGTCTGCCCATTTGAGCTTGTAAGTTCAGTTTGTTTTCCTAGAAGTCTGTTGCACCTTACCCCTGACCTCCAGAATTCCTTTATGTTTATCCCATGCATTCTTAAATTCCGTGATTGTTTCAGCCCCCACCACTTCCTCTGGCAGGGTGTTCCACTTGTCCACCACCCGTTCTGTGAAGAAATTCTTTCTCATGTTTCCTCTGAATCGTCCTCCCTCCAACTTCATCCCATGCCCTCTAGTCCTCGAATACTCGAATAGTATACTCGAAGCTTTGCTGGGTATGGTGTCTGGAAGCGAAGCCCTGCTTCTCAGAGGGCCTGCAAGCATGGTGACAAAGCTGCTCACTTAGCCTGCACCATAGGAATATAATTGTGGTCGAAAATTAGACAGTGACCTTGTTAGCTGAGCATTTTTTTTTTTCCTCCAAGCTGCCGATAACACCATTTCCTTTGTGTGGTAGCTCATAAATCTCATGACAACTGAACGTGGCCGAGCCCCCAAAGCTGGCTTTGGACAAAGTGCCCTATGGACCCGTCCCAGGTGTAAGTCCAAGTGCGGTGACAAATCAAAAAGTTCCTGAAGTAATTTTTTAATGTAAGAGGTAATTTGAGGGCCCACCATACTTTCAGGCAGGACAAAAAGGTGACTTTTTTTTGGCAGCCACAGCCCTCAAGGTCTGTACATTTCTCTTTGAGCGGAACTTGCTTGCAATGGAGGGTCACAATGATAATCAACATGGCGTCAGAACAGTCAGAAAGATCGTTAAGCACAGATTGCATGCTAGTCTACTCAGTTTTAAGTGTGTCCACTTCTGACTTCATTGTTTATATGGCAGTGGATATTTCAGTACGAAAATCCTTAATTTCAGCTTGCAGCTGCTCATTAGTTACCTTTCCGCATTCCATGTTGTTCGCACCAGACCGGGAAGAGGACACACTGCTCACCATTGAAGAATTGATCTTGGTATTTTCACAGTTGGCTAATCCAGGATCCATAACAACTGCAGATTTTTTGGTTTTTCTGCTACCACCCATACTAAAAGAACATCTCCTGATGCTGTGAAACATGGAACTTGCATAGATGTTTTTGTACTGTTTGATCCCAGAGCTCTTCAGTCTTCACTCCATACCCTCTGGTGACGTCATCAGAAGTCCCAGGCTTTACAAATTTCTGAATAGAAAAAGATTACCACATAAATCCAAGACTGATTGATTGATTGATTTATTAAAAAAATTGGTAACTGGGAAAGGCACGCTGAGCTGAGGCTCATTTCCAGGTGTGACCCAGGGAGAGGATGGTAGGATTTACAATATTGATATCATAGATATAATTTGTGTTGAGCACAGTAGAACAAAATACACAATATGCATTCAAGGTACATAAATGAGGTAACATAGTAACAAATTCCAGAGTGGATTTGGTAGTATAAAACAGTGAACAACTATGCAAGAGCAGAAATAAATATATTTGCAAACATGTCCAGTATAGATTTGCACGGAGTGAGGACTGGCACAAAAGGAGCACAAAGGGAGGAAACAGCAGAAAAATTTAGGGGTATAAGGGTAGAGAGATCTCCGAGAAGGAGCTGGAGAGTAGAGATAAGGGGCACAATGTGCCAGGTGGGAGAGAAAGGTAGTGGGGGGAGGAGGAGAGGGGATGAGTGGAGGAGAAAAGGGAGATGGTAAGGGGAGAGAGGAACAGGAGGTAGGAAAAGGAAAGGTAGAGGGGTGAGGGGGGAGCGAGGAGTAGGGGAAGAGGGTTGGGGTGCTGGGAGGGAGCAGTTGCGGGGGGGAGCTTTAGTTGCCTTTTCAGCATGGCAAGAGTGAATGTGAGGTGGACTGAGTGGGGGAGATGATTTCAAAGATCAGGGAGTCTGAAGGCGAAGGTGATCTTGCCTGATTGAGTGTGAGGATTTGGAAGGGTGAAAGTGCAGGAATCCCAGGTTCTGAGGCAGTAGCCTGATGTAGATAACAGGAATAAAACAGTGGAGAGATAGGGGGAAGGGCTTTGAACCAGAACTTGCCAATGAAAGCAGCACAGTGGGCAAAGTAATGGTGTGCAAGGGAGGAGAGGGATAGAGCAGAGTATAGGGAACAGTGATGGGTCTGGAAAGGAAGATTTGATGCAAAAAGACAGAAGGCATTATATAGGGGGTCTAATTTAGCAAGAGATAATCTGGGGCCAAGCTGTAGACTACATCAGCATAGTCTACTGAGGGGAGGATTAGTTTGGAGATTAGTTGTTTACGGGTTGGGAGGGAGAGACAGTCCTTGATTCTATACAAGGTTCCCAGTTTGGGCCCAAGTTTGGAGTGGATGGAGTTAATGTGCTGGGAGAAATCTAATTTTGGGTCCAATCAGACACCCAGGTATTTGAAAGACTTCACTGTTTCTATTTTAGTACCGTCCAAAGAAAAGAAAGATGGAGGGGATGGGAGGTTGGCTAGCCTTTTGGAGGTGCCGAAGGCCATGGCAACAGTTTTCTTGGTGTTGCACTTGTGGACGTTTGCCTCAAACCAGTTGAGGGCATTCTAAAAAGCAGCCTGTAGGAATGACTGGACATCAGGGAAAGAGGGGCCTGAGGCATATAACACCATGTTGTTGGCATACATGTGCATGTGAGTTGGTGTGCATGAGGAGAAAAGGTCATTTACAAAAATTGAGAAAAGAGTGCGGCCCAGAATTGACCCTGTAGGACACCTACATGAATGGTGAGGGTGGAGGATTTAGAGTGACCAAGTTGCACGTAATGATGCCTGTCAGAGAAATATGATCTGAACCAGTCCATTGAGGTGGGACAGAGACCTATGGAGGTTAATTTGTTTAGAAGGTGACTGTGGGAGACCAAGTCAAATGCTTTAGCGAGGTCAACGAAGATCGCCAAGGTGAGGTGACCCTTGTCCATTTTGGAGTGAATATGATTTGTGAGGTGCAGTAAGGAGAAGGAGATGAAGTGGATGTGCCTAAAGCTGGATTGGAAAGGGTTCACAGTGTTTGAGGAGTCCATGAAGGAGCTTAGCCTTTTGGTGAGGAGTGCCTCTTGGATTTTGGAGAGGGTGGGGAGGCGTGAGATTGGCCTGTAATATATCGGTTGGGAGGGATCACCACCTTTGAGCAGTGAAATTACCTTAGCCAGTTTCCATGCCTTGGGGACTGCACACTCTGCAATGAATGGGTTGAGAAGGTGGGTGAGGGAGGGGGTGATTGCCGGGGCTGACATTTTAAGTCATTTCAGATCAATGCCATCTGGACTCTGTTTGGAGGGATTTAGGAGTCTTAGGGCCCGGAGTACTTCTGTTATTGTGATATTGGGGAAGGAGAAGCCTTCAGTGGAAGGAGAGGGGGAGGAGTGGAGAGTTGGAGATGGGGGCTGGGAGGAAGGAGGACCAGGAGGGAAAGCACAGGTGGTGAAGAAAAGATTGATGGAGGAGGCTGCGGAGGAAGGGTCTGAGTTATCTGAACTGGAGAAAGCTGGAGCGGAAGGGGGAAGAGGAACCTAGGAGGGGGTAAAGAGTCTTCCAGAATTCTACAGGAGAGGTCCTAGCATCATTTAGTTTGTTTCTAAAAAAGTGAGTTTTTGTGGTGCGCACTGCCTTAGTGCAGGTATTATGCAGAGCTCTGTATTTTTTCTGTAGATGTGCTAGTGGCTCGCAAGAAGCACTCTGCTGATGGTCCTTAACACCTTGGGGGGGGGGGGAGAGACACTATCTGTCCACAGTCCATAGAAAAAAACAATTGTGCTGGATGATGAAAGGATTTTAATGTGCCCCAATATTTCACTTGTGACACACAATTGGCGAAAAGCATTCGATGCCGTAAAACGCAATCTGAGTGAGGCTGATAGAGTATATTTTATTCCCTATTACTCCCAGTCAAACTTCTGTTTGCTGATGGGCAGAAAGGGTACTGTTTCATAGGCCCAATCGAGGCACATGTTTGATGTTTGCATGGAGCAGGTCTACCAGAGAAGACAAGCAGAAAATGCAAAAGAACCCTGTTGAATGAGGAAGATTAAAACCATTTCAGAGGTACTGCGCTAGTGAGAGTCTCCCATCCCCCGACTGTAAAGGCGCTTGTGCCCAGCAAGGTGCGACTCCAGACTTTTCTTGGACATAGCTATAATATATTTACTGATAACTACTCAGACACGTTGAATGGATTGGGCTGCTTGGGGCTCAATCTCATTATCTCATGCACTTAAACTTGACTGCATCATGTTAATGGACTCAAGCTTTGCTATGCACTAAATGTTGACACTCCATAACTGTATTTTATATATGATAATTTTTTTACTGAAATGTTAATTCAGTGGTTCAGCAGATGTCATGTTCACAGTTACTGCTATGGCTCCACTGAAAGTTCCTTAGCTTCTTTGCTTAATTTTCTCAATTATTATTACATAAGACAGGAAGAGAGTTGGTTTAAATGACCATTCAGCCTCTACACTGCAACAAGTTTTGCACACTTTAGTAAATGGTACATTTCATTTAGTCTGTACATTGCACATTACAAATAGTGCAACAGTACCTCACTCTCTGTATAAATGCTGCCCAGAGTTCTCTGCTTTTATTAAACTATGAATCGGTTCATTCAGTGGTGTCAGAGTTAATTCCCCTGAGAATTCTGGACAGTGGGGGTGGGAGCTGCAGTCCGTTAGTGGGGCAGCCCAGGAGACTGCTGGTAAGACCCCAAAGCCAGCACTCGTGCTTTTACAGTATATGGGAATGGGTCATTGAGCCATGGGAGGACTGGTTCCGCTGTAGTGATATGCATAGTTCTTATGGGATCACCAATATAACTAAAGGGCACTGCAGGCACTCGTGTTGTTCTTCCCACCTGCTGACAGGAATCAGTTTCAGACATTTTCCTTGTTATGGGATAAAGGTCTTAGTTGGAGCTGTAGTTCAGTTAATACTGTTAAAAATACTTTATTACTATACAAGAGTGGAGAAGGTCAGTATCTACTATTTGTTTTTATAAGGTGATTAGAAAAATGTTTTGGCATGGGCTGTATGAAGCTTCTAGTTGATATAACCAAGTTTTTTTATGGTTCGAGTACAAGGTAACTGAAAAAAAGGAGTATATATTCAAAAGATATACACTCTAAATTAAAAACATAATTAGACCACACTATCACCACAAAAGTCATACATAGAAAGAATAGCACTGATTATTATGTGTTATGTTAACGTGTCATCATTCTCACTTTACAGAGCATACTGTAACTGCACATCACAATATTGCATAATGCCCTAATCCAGTATTATAGGATAATGTAATTACACAGTGGCACATTCTGAGGCAAGAAAGGAGCCAGTGTGTAGATCATTTAAAGTTTTAAAATATTGCTGGCTTCTAGATAGAATCTGATTACAGCATAAAAATCAGTGATAGACTTGTTGTTATCATTTAGTAAATAACAATGTTTTTCAGTTACATTCAATCAGGTCACTCTTTCTAGATATTTGTCTAGCCATTTCGCTCTTACATCCTTTATATTATACAGTCCAGAATAAAGAGTTCAGATGAAATCTGAGACATATTGTCACACATACAACAGAAGATTGTGTATGAACAATCATACACAACAGTGATATAATGTATGGTAAGTGCCTATTAACCACCACAATCAGCAGTCACACAGCTTTGTTATGCACTGTTTAGAATTTTAAAAGTTGTTAACCACACTTCGGAACTTCCAAACAATGGCATAACAAAAAAGAATGCACCAGAGTTCCATAATTCTCACACACAGAATGCAAACAGTGTTTTTTTGACCATACACTATAAAAGATGATGGCTGGGGATCGGGTGACAACCACGCTGAAATCACCTCTCGTGGTTGCAGGGCTACGGTAAACCTCTCGAGCTGCGCTCTCGAGGTTTACCATGTTGCCCTAGCAACCACTCGAGGTGATTACAACGTGGTTATCACCTGATCCCCAGCCATTATCCTCTATGTTTTCCACTCGAGAGATTTCAGTGGTAACAAGAGAACTCGAGAGCACAGCTTGAGAGGTCTTATTACCATGGAAACCTTGAGAACTGAAAACATCCTTGTATGTTTATGATTCCCCATACACAGTCTTTTGTAGTGGATGGGCAAACAATACTTCACTTCTCTGTCCAAAAAAACACATCCCCATAGAATTTAAAAAATAACTTACGGTGGCGCGGTTACTTTCAGCGCAATTCAGATCATGAGCACTCACCATCATGGCCCGCTTCATCATGCATGCGCAAAGATGTTCTATAGTGATGTAACTAGTGCAGCCCAAAAACACTGTGACACAGCCAGTGCAGCACAAGTGGATTCCACTAACCGATTTCTATCGGTAATCACGTTCCATCATACACTACATCTTTTCTTTGTATAGTCGTGACATGAAATATATTCTTAGTATTACACAATCCAGAATCAAGTGTTCATATGAAACCTGAGACATACTGTCACAAATACGTCTTTTCTTTCTATATTCTTGCCATGAAATATATACTGTAGTTTTATAATGAAAATGTATGTCGAATCTCAACCTAGCCATAGTTTTCCTGTGTAGAGCATTTTTCACGCCAAAACAGATAACCTTCCTTCAAACAACAATTATTTAAACATTCATGTGTGTGAAACAATGAAGAACTGGTAATTTTCTCATACTCTGGTTGCTTTGTACTGTTAATAACCTTTTCTATGGCTAATTCTTTATATTTTTTAGTATTAATAATTGTTGCATTACCTGAAAGAGAATACAAACAAAATACAAATTTTCTTAGTGTCAAGTGTTGACAACCATGAATAAGATATCATATTGTTTTGTTTGTTTGTTAGGAGACATAAACATGGATTGGCTCTCACCCACAAACACTAAAATGTGCTCCAAAGTAAACTCCCTAAACTTAACACAATTATTAACCTCACCGACTCCGATCAACCACAGATCACTCAATCACACCCTGATAGACTGGGCCCTTACTTCTCATTCCCATCGCATAATTGGTTCCAGTACCCTGTCAGGTTCCCTTAGCGATCATCAAATGATTTGCTGTATCTGTTTTTATCATATCACTATTTTTGCTCCTCGCAGCCTCTGACCTGCCTCATAATCCAGCCACTGCTTCCACCTCCACCACCGACCCCAGCGTTGCACACCCAGTTGGCATATGCAGCTATACCTGCGAGAGGGGCACCCCCGATTGCCCCCGTGCCCGGCAAGGATCCAATACCAGCACGTGGCTATCCAGGCACCATTGGCTGATGGAAGTAGCAGCCATCAAGCTGCTGCAGTCTGCGCTGCCATTTTTCCTCTGTTCTTGTGCCCCAGAAGCACAGCATGCACCTATGTCTGCCGCACTCCCCAGCTCGTCACACCGTCTCTAGTAGTGCCCCCGGTCATCACCAGGGGCCGCTACAGAGTGGTGGCACCCTGGATCCCACTCCGGGACAGGAGAGCAGTCCTACGGATGCTCAATCCTATCTCCCCCCTGCCGATCCCTCACGGCCCGGGCTCGTGTCCGAACCTGGGTCACCAGCATGGCGCGAGGTGTGGTGTCCAGCGCCTCAACCCTCAGTGCCACTTGATTTACTGTATCTGTAAAGTCCACCAGACAAAACCTCCCCCAAAATTGATTCCTCTATGCTCTTTCCATTCACTGAACCTAGCACCCCTATTAACAGATTTACACCACTCTGATTGGTCACCTATCACAACAGAATCCTCTATTGAAGATGCCCCCTACTATTTCCAGACAAAATTAATGGAAATCTGGGACCTGCTTGCTCCTCCTATACTAAATAGGGTCAAAGGTTTGCACCTCCCATGGATTAACACTCTACTATTGGCCTGCATGTATGTCAGGGACCAGGCCCAGAAGGCATATAAGACATCCAGATCTCACCCACTTCTTCTGCAATATCATTATCTTAGGAATGCTTGCACTAAGGCCACCAGATGGAAGCACCACAGAATGTCGGCAGACATTCCGCCGACATCCCTCACAGTGACAGCACAATGCCAACACTCGGCATGGGGTCATCAACATTTCAAGTGTTTTTCTGTGGGGGGCTGTGCCCGAGTTGTTTCAGGGAGGGGGCAGAACACCGGGAGAAACCACATTGGTGAAACCCAGACCATTACAGTGACTGTCGCTGTAATGGTCCTTTTTCCGGTTTCACTGTTGGGGTGTCAATCTATTGTGGGTCACCGCCACCAGATACACTAAATCTGAATATTTCTCCACCTCCTTCAACATCAATTTAAACCACGCTTCCAAGTTCTGCAAAGTTGACAAACCCTTCTTCTCTCCCCCCTCCCATCCCCCAGCCCAATCCTCATCTATAGAAATGCAACACTATCTGACCCTCCATCTGTTGCATCTACTTTCAACACTTTCTTCACATCCTGTGCTTTCTCACTCCTAACCACCCTTCCCTCTTGCACACCTACTGCCTCCCTAAACACCTAGGGGGATTCACAAAACAATCTAAAGGTGCAAAACCTTCCCTTAGTTCCAAAACGTTCCGTAGCTGCGGAAAAAAAGGGGAACTGGCTCTGAGTGCTATACACATAACATCTGCAGCTGCGGAAAAAAATATTTTTACCCAACTTAAAGGTGTTTAAACAAACTCAACTTAAAGGCATTTAAACGAACAGCACTCATCTCTTTTGGTCGGGGTGGACTGAAGGAGACAAGTGCTGTTTGTTTAAATGCCTTTAGGTTGAGTAAAAATCTTATTTTATTTCAACCTTGTCTGAAGCTTTCATTTGTATGCGCTACACGATTCTCTGGATTTGCTGCTTGTGAGGTGAGCTACCTCAAGTGAATGCGCACTGGCCATACATGCTTGTTCACAGCGTTAACTTTTTTGTTGTGGTGTGGAACAAAATACACTGAGGACTGTGGAAAAAAGTGCAGCTTCGGAAGTTCCTGAAGAAAAAAGCCATTGAAAAGTATGGCATATCCCCTTAGTGGCTATTCACAGCCAGTATTTTTCTGCAGTTGCGGAAAAAATAGTGCACACATGCTGCACCACAAAGAGTGAGGTGTAACTCTCCCTGAGAAAAGTGCAGTGTGCCAACAATTGAGATACAATAATAGTGGAGATGCAGGCACAAGCAATAGCAAAGCTATAGTAGTCTTAGTTGTTACAACAAAAATAGCACATGTTTACATTGAAATACAACAATCTACAACCACTAGACCCAGTGCAGCCCATAAAGAAGCCCCACAGGCAGTAAAGGCAGAGCTGGTAACAGCCTGCAGTGAGAGCTACTGAAGCAGACAACATAAACACTCCAGGGAGAGACACACCCATCAGTTCCACCAACAGTTACAGACAGCCACTGTGGCGCATGGCCCTGCTGGTACCAGTGGTGCTGGAGTAGTCTCAGTTGAGGGACTGGCTGCTGGTCTCTGTGTGAGTACTTACTGCTGCATCTATGGCAAGACTGTCAAATTCTGCTGCTCCAGTTACTATGGATCACCTGTTGTTGTGCCTGCTGAGCCTTTTCCTCAGCTAAGGAAAGAATGTTAGGGAGATTTCAGCACTTGTGGACCACCATAACTTGCCCGTTTTACGGATTTCCGCAACTGCAGAAATTTTCTTTGTGAATATGGTGCAACTAGATTTCCACAGTGCTATAAGCCATTTGTCCACAGCTACATAAATCTTGTCTCTCTCTCTGTGAATCCAACCCCCTTTCTCCACCAAAACATTCTACCACTCCCTCCTTCTCATTCTGACACATCTCACCAAATGAGGCTCTTAAGGCCCTCCATGCCTTGGACCCTAGCAAGGGTCAGAGGCCCGATGGCCTGGACTTCAAACTGTTTTATCTCTCTGCTTCTGCTATAATTTTCCTCCTTG
This sequence comes from Neoceratodus forsteri, assembly GCA_016271365.2. Lineage (NCBI taxonomy): Eukaryota > Metazoa > Chordata > Ceratodontiformes > Ceratodontidae > Neoceratodus > Neoceratodus forsteri. Next base: position 1,474,640,626 of record CM057453.1, on the reverse strand, counting down.
CCTCACTGCTAAACCAATCTTTCTCTCTTTCCTCAGTTCCTACATCCTGGAAACACTCTAAAGTTATTCCTCTCCCCAAAGGCGTGGAAACACTCTAGTTATTCCTCTCCCCAAAGGTGGTGATCCCACAGCCCCCAGGAACTACTGACCAATCTCTTTACTCCTGTCCTAGCTAAGCTCCAAGAATATTTAGTCCTCACTCAGCTCACCCCTTACCTTGACTTTATCTACTTTTTCACCCCTTTCCAATCTGGTTTCCGGAAATCCCACTCCACCACCACCTCCCTCATATGTCTCACTGACTCAATACTCAACAATATGGATTAGGGTCACGTTACCTTCGCCATATTTGTAGACCTGGCAAAAGCCTTTAATGCAGTATCCCACTCCCTTCTCCTTCAAATACTTACAGCAACTGGGCTAACTTCCTCAGCCACAGCTTGGTTTTAGTCTTACCTATCACAAAGATCTCAATTGGTTAAGATTGCCTCTTCCCAGTCTCCTCCACTCCCCATCAACACTGGTGTCCCGCAGTGCTCAGTATTCGGTCCTATTCTATTTTCAGACTTTCTTAATGATCTCCCTACAGTTTGCTCCTCATCCCAAATCCACATGCATGCAGACAACACCATCCTCTACACGTCTAGTACTTCTCATACTGATCAGATGCTAGACTGCAACATGATTTCAACAAGGTACAGCTATGGTTCCAGTCCAGTCCAACCAGCTGTTCTGGAATGCCAAAAAGACAGTCTCCATGTCCTTCGGCACCAGACAGAGGCTATCTTTAAACTCCAATTCCCCCCCCCCCCCGCCTTCCACACCCTGAATGGCACACTCATTGAAGATGTCACTACCTTTAAATATCTTGGGGTCTGGTTAAGCCACCATCTGGACTTTTCCGCACATGTGACTGCAATACAAAAGAACCTCTACCCTAAGCTTGGTGCCTTATACAGGATCAAAGATTGCATTCCACAATTTGCATGCCTTGTAATTGTGCAGAAAAAGATCCTCCCCACCTTTGACAATGCTGACATAGTCTACAGTGCTGCTCCCAAAACTACCCTGGCCAGACTGGACACCCTCATCAACTACTTTTGTCCCTTTGTCATATCCTGTCACCCTCACACTCATCACTGTGACCTATGTAAAGCCCTATCACTCCCATCCCTGGAGTCCAGATGTCTGTCCCATACTGCCACTTTCATGGCCAAATTCTGGTCTGGGAACCTCCACTCCTATCTTTCTTCCTCCATCTGCGCTTCCTCCCAATGCACTTACTCCCTCCACAACACTGATCTAAAATTCTTCACAATCCCCCACCAATCTAACACCACTAGTCAATCTGCCTTCTCTTTCTGCTGTCCTAAATTGTGGAATGCTTTCCCTCCTTCCATCCGTAATGCCACACTACACCAATAATCTCTCCTCCCTCCTACGAGAATACACAACCCTACCTGTTCCTTCCAAAATCTAAGGTCTTCTTATCTTACACTACCCCCTCTACTCCACCCCTAACCTCTAGCCCCAAGTCATGGCTTCCCTGCGACATGCCCCTGGCTGGGCTGCCACCTAATGCATTGACCAGCTACCTGCTATCCCCAGGTATTGGACCTTAACTGGGCCACTCCAAATAGCCCATTCAACTGTTGCCCTACAGTATGTTGTTCTATTTGCTTACCTGCTCTGATATATGTGTATTTACTGCCTTGTTTATATTCTACCAGTGTATCTATGATGTGGACATTGTGTAAATTGAGAATGTGATATTTATGGAATGGAATGTCTGCTGTACCTTGTGACTTATCAAATATTCTCAAGGTATTCATGTAATTTTGTACTTGCACTCTCCCCCTTCCCCAGGACACATCTGGAAACGAGCAATACTGCTCAGCATGCCTTCCTGGTAAAACACTTGAATAAAATAAATTAAATTAAAAAGTAAAACTAGAATTGTTGCCAACATAAGTGCAAGAGAACACTTTAGGGATTTTTGTATCACCATGGCGAATAATTGAGTTCTTAGCTGATATATTTAACAAATATTTTGTGAACTCAGGCAACTTTTTTTGTAACTCCAATCCTGACGGCCTTAAAAAACAACCTCAGTTTAATAAAGATGATCCTTGCCTTTCTTCATTTAAGAAGATTGAGGAGCATGAGGTTACTGAATCATTGTAGGGCCTAAAAACAACCAAGAGTAGTGGTCCAGATGGCTTAACTCCTTCAATATTAAAATTAAATTGCAGCCCCCCTTACATATCTGTTTAATTGGTCAGTGTTTGAGGGAGTGATTCCTGGGGACTGGAAGTTGGCCAGGGTGTCCCTATTTTCAAGGGGGGGGCAGCTCTGGCCAGCTGACAAATTATCGTCCTATCTCCTTATTGCCACAGGTGTCAAAATTGCTTGAGAGACTTCTGACTAAACAATTAACTATTTACTCCAATACAATTTGTATGATAAATACCAGTTGGGCTTTCATAAAACATATCGAATGGTGGTCTCCATGGCAGGGGTCTTGGATGACGTCAACAAAGCAATGGACATAGGTCACATAATGGGTACCATCTTTGTTGACCTCTCCAAAGCCTTCAACATGGTGGACCACCAAATTTTCTTACAGAGATTGATGGGCACTGGGGTGTCAGCTAACTCTTTAAAATGGTTTGCCTCTTACCTTGAAGGCAGGACACAGATCTCTACTGTAAATAATGTGACTTCTGCTCCTTTGCCCATTGTCTGAGAGGTCCCCCAGGGCTCAGTGCTTGGCTCCTCACTGTTTTTGATATATTTGAAAGGTTTTTTAAGACATTGTTAAAGGTTCGGCATACCATTTGTATGCTGATGACACCATAGTTTACACCTTCGCCTCTACTCTGGAAGAGATTCAGGTGAAACTGCAATCAAGTTTTTACAGTATATCAGATTTTTTTACCAAATCCAAACTAAAAATGAATACCAGCAAAATGAAATGTATTGCCTTTGGTTCCTCTGTTAAATTAAATGACTGCTCTAAGCTGATTATTGTTGATTCAGATGGGACCAAGATAAAGCAGGTAACGTCTGACGTAGAACCTTTGTAAATGAGCAGTTCCTGCTCAAAAGTATTTGTAATCCTAGAGTTTAATAAATAAAAAAAAAATCTTGTAAATATCGGGGCTACTGGGTGGACTCCTCAACCACAGGCAATACACATGTGGACAAATTTATCAGTTCACATGGGAAAAGGGTAGGGCTACTATACCATAATAAAAATTGCCTGGGTGGGTTTACAATTAAGAAAATTGTTGAATCCCAAATCTTCCCATTATTCAATTATGGCAATGTATTGTACGATTATGCCAACTTGGGTAAATTGCATAAATTAGACATTCTGTACAACCGGTTGGCAAGATTAATTTTGAAATCCCCTAGAGACACCCATCATTGCCTGATGTACAACAAATTATGTTGGCTTTCTTTATCTGGAAGAAGGCAACTTCACAAATTTGCTCTGGCCTACAATAGTGTTAAATACAAAATTCCTACTAACCTGGCTGAAAAACTTGCAGTCCGGAAAGTTAATGCTTCTCTCAGAAATGCAGTGTATTAGCTGGCCCGTTGGCGCAGCGGTTGGATTTCCGCTTGCGATGCCGGTGACCCGGGTTCGGGAACAGACCAGGGTCGCTGGAGGGCCGGCTGGGGAGAGAAAGATGGAGCATCCTAGGGACTGCTCTCCTTCTCTGGGGGGAGGGTGGGGAAGTGCCCGGAGCATTGGCAACCCCTGGCGGAGGCTAGGAGTTGCATTGCTGGCGCTCGCACCCTCAGGAGGCGGGCAGAACACGAGGCGTCATTGCGGACCCGCCTCATAAGAAAAATGGAAAAATGGAGCTGCCGGCCGCCGCTAATGAAGCTCATACATGGCTTCAGTGGCTCCCCAGGCCTGTCCCCGACCCTAGCCGATGTCTGCGGCACGCAGAGGGAAACCGCAGCCCGCCGTTGAGGGCAAGCCACGGTATCGGGGGGATTAATGGCTAATTCGGGGAGTGGAAGCCTGTGGCCCGTGACCGGGCTGAAATACATCAGGCGGCTGGCAGCTCGACAGAAGGAGAAAAAAAAAGGAAAATTTAAAAAAAAGAAATGCAGTGTATTTAGAATTAGCTGTTCTAAAGATAAAAAACTAAGCGATCTGAGTAGTTTTACAGCCAGATGATACCGCTGCACTAGAATAAACTCCCTCCTAAATTTCATATGACCAATACTAAAGCTTTATACTTAAATGCCCTTAAGCAATGGTGTTTAGATACCCTAACAACTCAATTTAAGGCTTGTTGTGGTCAATTGATACATTAGAATGTGTACTTGCACTTTACATTTATGATACAGTACATTCATAGTATTGTTCATTGTACTCTTTTTTCTTTTGTTTTTATGTGTATATAATTATGTGTTTTGTAACTGTTTGTTATAATGTCCTGGGTGACCATTTTAAATAAGTTTGCTCAGTGGTCTAAGCCTTCAAATAAAAAGAAAAAATTAAAATGATAACTCTTATCAGTGCTTTGGCTAGCTTAGACCATTGTCCTGTCTTCTGGCGAAGATGTTCCCTGGAGACTATTTTCAGTAAATCTAAGACAATTCTCAATAACAGATTCTGAATAGCCTCAAAGGAGGCCATGGCTGTATCTTGTCCTCACACTTCCAAGCTGTACAGCAATACGGAGTCAACGTTTGCATTAAAAATGTCTATCACAGCTTTGAATGAGTTACTAATAAAGTTATTATTAAACTTGTTTATACTTAAAACAATTTGTCGAACTGCTAGTTTTGTATAATTTATATGACTATGCCATCCATTATTTGCAGCTATCTTAACCCCTAGATATTTGAACTCTTCAGTCTCTACAGTGCTAAGTGAATCAGTAAGCAATAATATATGATGGGGTGTGCATTAGGTAAGCAATAAGACACGATGAGGTGTGCACTGAACAGATATTACCACATGCCCTGGGCATAGTGACTCATGAGGCCCCCAGAAGTGCAGTAATATCTGTTTAATGCACACCCCGGAGTATCTTAGTGTGATTATAAAATGGTCTCTTCTTTTGTAAACTGTTTACAGTTAGAAAAAATAATTTTTATAAGTAGAAAAAATACTAGCTTATGTGAATTTATGATAAAATAGTCATTCCACCTATTACAAAATGATGTCATTGTTTATGTGCTGGACAAAGTATGTTCCTTGTTGGCATCTGAAGTACTACCCCTGCACTCTCCTGTATTGCTGTGTGTTTTTCCCCCTGAATTGGAAGTAGCTCCAGTTTCCACTGTGGGGCAGTAGAGAGTGAGACAGAACTATGTTTTTTTTTATTTTATATGTATTCTTTTTTTTTGGTAACCGCGGTTGATTGCAGCACAGCAGGAGCAGGTGGGGACCGCAGAAGCAGCAGCGAGTGGGTAGACACACACACACACACACAAACACATATACACACACACCAAGCAGCCATAGCGGGGGTCCCATCTTTACTTCTTTTTCCACCCCAACAGGCTACCATTAAGGTAGATGAAGAAAAGCATATTTTTAAAAAATTGAGGCAGCTTGAGTATGACCACAATGAGCAGAAGTACAACAGCCAGCAGCTCCCTCCCTTTCCCGGAAGTACTTCTCTCCCATCCTGTCACCTTGCCTACCACAAGTCTGGATAAGCATAGAAAAATTAAAATTAAAAAAGTATACTAGAAGTTGGAGAACCTCGGTTTACTTCAACAACTGCTGGGGCGGGAGTGCAACTGGTACCAGACACAGTGGGAGCAGGCATGCTGCGGGAGCACAGGCTGCACAGCAAGATCACTGGGTCAGAGAAACAGGTCTTGTCAGTACTTAATTCACATATGTTTTTTAACTGAAATCTAAATTACATGCACCTGTTTGATATAAAACTGCTAGATGTGGACTTTTCTGTTTACTGATGTTTTACTCGTTAACATAAAAAAAAAAATGGCAGCATTTGAAAACAAGTGTTCTAACCGCTCACTGATTTTTGTTTTTTTGCTATGCGGTCCCGCTTTTCAGACTAGTCATTACCTGTGCATCGAACAGATTTGATGCACAGATAACAAGCAATCAAAACACAGGACTTTCCCTCCCCATTTTATAAACACTTCTAATGCATGGCCAGGGGCACAGTAAGGCACAAGGCCACAGACCTCGTGCCTTCACCCCCTGGCCATGCATTAGAAGTGTCTAATGTACACCACAGCATTGTTTTATTGTCATACATGTCAAATTGTACCTAATTCCCTTTCCCCAGCCATGGCTGAATATGGGTGACTTTGGGATTTAGTCTGTTGTCCTTGTAACATAAATAAATAAGCATTTGTCAATGCTGAATGTTTTCTTGCATGGTTTATGTGGCAAGTGTGTACTGTGTTAGTTGAACTTCTGGTGGGAGGAAAAGGCTGCCTGAACTATGTTTTGACAAACTATCATATTTTGGACAGCAGTTGAATACAGAAGCTTGGGTAATAAGAAGGCTATGTTAAAATGTGAGGTGCATCGCCAGCCCAGTGGTGCTGAGGGGTGAGGCACTGGACACCACACCTTGCACCATGCTGGCGACCATGTTTGGGAGTGAGTTCAGGCTGGGGAGGGGAGGAAGGATCGAACGTCCCAGGGATACCTTTTCCGGGGAGAAGGGAGATCAGTTGGTGCATGTCTGACCTCTAGCAACGGGTAGGGGCTGGCATACTGATGCTGCAGACATCGGGGTGCACACACAGGAGCATGCCAGTCCTTGTACACTCTGCCCCTGAAGGGGAGAAACCAGGAGGAAAAAAGTTCATGGCGGATGATGGAGGGAGCTCGGAGGTCCCACCCCCAAATAATCATGGTGTCGACCACTATGCTGGATCTGGTCTTAGTGGGGGTGGGGCCACCCGTCAACCCCCCCACCAGGGGGTAAGCCCTGGGGATAGCTGGTAGGCATTGGCTGGTGGACGTTGGAGGTGGGGTTGGGGCTCCCTCCAGATAGAGGGGGCCATGGAGCAGGAGTACAAATAATTTAAAAAAAATGTGGGGTGCAAATATTTAAGATTTCCACAGTTACTAGCGTGCGTACTGAAACTGCAACAAGTGGCCATAACTTTGTCATTTTTCATATTTTGACCTTAAATGTTGAACACTGTCTTCTTATCACCCCACCTCATGAAATTTTTCAAATCCATGAGAAAACAATATTCCATGCCACAGGTGCAAAAACACATTATGGGCAGGATGTGAAAAATGACAGCTGTACTGGTCATTATGTGGTGGTGTGATAAAAAGGCTATATTGAAAATCTGGAGTGAAAATATTGAAAATAACCAGTTACATGCGTGTATAGAAAATTTTGAATGACTGGGTGTAACGCGGCCATTTTTGGAGGTGTTTCACTAAGTTTTTAACAAGGCCTTTTTGGGACCCCACCTCATGAAGAGTGCCACTGTCATTTTGTTCACTTATCCTGAAACGTGATTTCGCAGAGCGACTGTACCATTCTGCACCACAGGTGTGAAAACATATTTCAGGCAGGATATGAAAAATGACAGTCACACTGTTCATAAGGAGGTGTGACAAAATGGCAATGTTGAACATCGGGAGTGAAAATATTAAAAATTGGTGAAGTTAGGAGCATGTGTAGAAACTGCGCAATGCACGCTCATGTTGCAGTCATTTTTGGGGATTTTTTCACCAAATTTGCAATGTGGGCTTTTTGGGACCCCACCTCATGAAGACTGGCACTGTCATTTCGTTAATCAGTCTCAAAAGGTGATTCTGTGCAGCGACCACTAAATTATCTTTCAGGACTGAGTAACAAAATGACAGTGACAGTGTTCGCCAGGTGGAGTCCCAAGAACCCCATGTTGAAAATTTGGGGCCAGAATTCCTAAAATTGGTTGAGACATCAACCTAAGTTGAAAACCCTATTGATTGTCATTATATAGCACTTAACTTTGATTCTTCAGTTTGTCTGTCAGTTTTGAAGAGTGCAGACATGTCCCGGTCCTCAGAAGATAACAGCGTCGACCTCTGGAGGTAAGTATGGGTAAGGGAGGTGGGTGCTCAGTGAGAGGGGTGGGGGGGGGGAGGGGGTCTGGGGAGATGAGGAGGACCATTTTCTTTATTTACAGGTACTAAAAAAAATTGGGCACACTAGGGTGGGCTCCCAGTGTGCCATATGAGTTGGGGGGTACATGATGCCAACATGGGGATTGGGCACCCTGATGTCGGCATGGAAACAGAGGACAAAAAAAAATGGGCACACTGGGGTGGGCTCCCAGTGTACCACATGAGTTGGGAAGGTACATGATGCCGACATGGGGATTGGGCACCCTGATGTCAGCACGGGAACGGAGAGTGTGGGGCAGGCAGCACACAGTGGAAAGGAGCAGGAGGGTTTCATAGAATCATAGAACTTGATGGCAGAAAAAGACCATGTGGTCCATCCAATCTGCCCCTTAGATTAGATGCTGGCATTCATGGAGAACCATGGACTGTTCCTGCGCTTTTTTAGGACATACACAAAATACGGCACAGATGTGGTGACGCACTCTTGATGCGGTTTCACACCAGCTGGTTCTCCATAATCACCCTAAACCTCCTCAACAATATTTTTATACACGCAGAACATCAATCGGTAATCTAATTCCACCCCCCCATAAGAAAACACACATTTGTACCCGGGGCTGGGAAGGGAGCAGGGAGGACAGCAGCAGTGGGAGGGTTTAATGAAAGATGTTGGGCCACCGGGGAACAGAGGGTGCATGCAGAACAAACTGCAGCATGCAGATGATAGGAATGAAGCTTACTGTCTCATTGGTGCAGTTAATTTCTGTCAAGTGTGAGCCAGCTCCTCGCTGTGAAATTTTGACAGCTGTCACACTCAGCTTCAGTAGACATTGGTGTGTCAGGGTCGCACCCACTGTACAGTGTTCTGCATTAGACTCGAACCTGACAGACCTCTCAAATGTGGTACTGTCCCAAGGTGTTTCTTAAACAAGTGCAAGGAAACACAATACATGATTCTTTTGATTCAAGGGCCTGATTTTCAAAAGGGTGGCTGGGGGCTACATAGGAGCCCTGTGCCATAACACTTTTATTGTGCTGGTACACCAAACATTTTTGCCACAAATGCATCTACTTTTTATAGCATGGACACAGTTGTGACAATTTAACTGATTTATGGCAGCTTGTGCCAAATCATTGGCACAAGCACCATAAAAAAGGTCCCTGTGATTCATGCAAGTTACACTGCAAAAATAATAGTCTAACGTGCGCCAATTGCCGCATGAGATAGAAAATCCCATTAGAGTGTTACAAGTCGAGTGCACCATATCTGTGGTGTACCTGGGGCTTGTGGCAATCTAGCCCTATTGAAAATCTGGCCCACTGCTTTAGTTGTTTTTTTTTTCTTGTTGGGGAGTCCCCTGGAGCAGTGGTATTCCTCAGAAAAAAAGAACAATATTATCCCATTTCCTGGTTAATTTCAGGGTTGGCAGAGTGCACACAGTAAATTTAGGTCATTGTCACTGCTGGTGATGAGTGACTCTCCATTCTCTCAGCCACTCCTTTGTGACAAAGTAGTCATATGACTAGATTCTAGCTGGTGATGACTGGTTCTCTGTCTCCCATCATGTTTGCCTGCTTGAGCTGGAGTTGCCGATTTCATCCTCAACCAGCTTGCTTTCTCTTTTGCTCTGCAGCAGTGGCCTCTTCTTTAGCACAGGATTTTGCTTTCAGAAGTGAGTTGATGTACTGCTGAGGACCTAGGGAAATAGTAAATATATTTAGTTTTCACCAAAAAAATCTTAAAAAATATTTTTATTTATTATTTACAGAATTATGACATCCTCATGAAGCAACAGCTTGGTGTTACCAAATTTGATAGGTGCCAAGTGTATTAATAAAGGTGAAAGCTACTGAATAAATATTAAATTGATAATAAATAAATTTTGGTGAGTGGGTCCACTCTATCCAAACTTTCGGTGTTATAGCACTGCTCCTGTTTGGACTGGACTTCTCACCATTTTCTTTATAATTTCAGGTTCATGGACCATGCTGGCCACCATGATTAACGATAGCTATCCTACCACCATTAAATCCAGTACACCAGGGATATTTGGACTGCTCTCATTAGGGTTTGCAACTGCATTGCACATCCATCATGCCTGTTCCTGCAGGGTGGGGGTGGGGTGTTAGGGTTGGGAACCTTAAGATTTTTTTTTTAAACAATAGTTTTTATTAGCTTTGATCAGACATTATAATACTATATTATTTACATCATTATTCCTTTATATAAATATATGCAAAGATATAAACAAAAAGTAAAGAAAGAAACATATACTGAGAAATATTCCCACCCTTCCCCCTTCCCTAAACCCTTCCCCCACCAAAGGTTAGTTGGAAGGCTAAATATATTTCTTATCATAATAGCTGAAATTATGCTGGGTGAGTATAACCAATGTCACTAATAGTTTGGGCGAAATATCCTAAGTGGTAGTGATGGGAGGACCGGATCCTAAATTCTCATAATAGGAACCCTTGTTCTTGTTATAACCTTTGTTCTGACTACCCCGGCCAAACACATACATGCTATAATACAAAAAATACATTTCAACTTTGCCATAGCGTCTACTGTAAATGCCTTCCTTAATTCTTTGTATATACATGAAATATCCTTCAGAGTTCTTAAGAGTACAGCACATTACTGTAATCATAAGTTACATAACTAAAATTCACAAACATAGATTTCATGAGCAAACCCTGCTCTTGTATACTGATGTGGGTGAACTCCACCTATTATACCACCCCTGTGATCCTTCCCTCCACCCCTACCCCCACGGATTCTTTACTTATTATCACAAATTCATGATTGATTAGGTGAAAGAATATGTTCCTGGAAATGATTTCCTATTATTCAACTATTATCCAGCCATACATAAATTAAGTATCATACCATAATAACATAAAGGCACTAATATCTTAGTTATTACAGTTTACTACTGTTTACCCCTAGAAAAAATTTAACTTGAAATAAGATGATTATTTGGCCATCCTTTAAGAAGATGATAGTATACACACAGCCCCCCCCCCCCCATCTTACCCTGTTCGCCTAGAATAACAGTTACCAATATTAATCTTACATCAGTAATAGTGATATGTAGATAACACCCCCCTTCCCATGTCCTCAGTAAACTGTTTTGGTCATAAAATGTTTGGAAGTCTGACTTTCAAATCCTTTAGAGCATCTTCTAAAGAGTCATATATAAAATGTTTTTCATCAATGATCAACTCGCATTTTAGCAAGGAATGTCATCATGGCTCTATAACCACTGGTCCAGAGTTTATTTCGTAAGAAGTCAAATTTCTTTCTTGCTTGTATAATTTCTTTAGGCAAGTCATTGAATACTGAAATGCTGGCACCCAACAAATGTATTTTCTTTTCCTTGTATGCCATGGCCATAAGCTTTTCTTTATCAGACAACCTTAGGAATTTTAATGTTATAGGCTTGGGTGGTGCAGAGTCTGTAGGTTTAGATCACAATCCACAATGCATGCGGTCAGTTTCAAAGTTGATATTGGCTGGGTCTGTCTCTAAAAAGGCCACTGTGATTAATTTAAAGGATTCCTACAGACTTTTAGTCTTGTTCCATGTGTCAGGAATGCCAAAAATGTGGATGTTGTTCCTCCTCACTCTTGATTCTTGATCTATCATCTCTTCTGTCAGTTCTTTAATTTGGCATGGAATGGAGGCTGGTTTGTCTGAAAGATTGGTTAAGGAATGTTTTATCTGGGCCACTTCTGATTTCAAATCTTGGTTTTCCTTTAATAAGTCTTGCGTTAATTTGAAATAGCTGTCAGGTTTGCTTTGGTGGGCCAACATATTCTTCATTTTTTCCAAAATTGCATTTATTTTGTTAAATAAGAGTTTGGCCCAAGGGGGGTCCTTTTTGTCCTTTCTTGAAGAGTCTGATACATGTTCCTAATTAAAGTTATTCTCTTGTGGATCTGAGGGACTTGAAAAGTTGTTTTCATTTGCTCCCTTAGAGTGTTTTTTTTATTTTACAAGGGGGACATTTTGTTTCATTAATTTTAGCTTTTTATGGAGGTTTGTATCATTTTCAGAGGGAGATAAAACAGTTTTAGTCTGTGCTTTTACTTCAATATTTTCATTCGCATAACTGGGAGAATTAAATTTGCTTACCCCCATTATCTTGGGAAGTGAGGTCTGGGTGTTGTCAGATCTTAGATGCATGCTGGGGTTGTTCCATTGCTTGTTCGTGGTAAACTCAGATGCTTGGTCATGGTTTAATGATAATTCTGTTAAGTCTATAGAAAACTCGTCCAGAAGCTGCTCCTCATCCTCTAGTAGTAATTTATCCATCCTCCCTACGGTTGTTGTATCTTGATCATCTGGAGTTAAAATATGTTGCATTGAAGGGGCATTCCAGCACAGTCAGAGACTGCTATGAGCTGGGCCCCAGAGTTAGTAGTTTTTCCCTTGGAATTAGTTTGCTGCATTCCAGCACAGTGAGAGGCTGCTAAAAACTGGGCCCCGGACACAGAAGGTTGTTCTGACATCTCATTAATTGTCACCTGTTTGGCATATTTAGTGTCTTTGGTGTCTGTCAGTTTTTCATTAGAATGAAACATAGGAAAAAAGCCAACTGAGTTGTTTGAACCAAGTCCGTTGTCCTCCTGCTGCAACCTGGCAGTTTTCTGTTTCATTTGCTGGGATAAAGTTTTTCTAGTACCATATTGGGAGGTTTAAAGGTTTTGAATTTCACTCCATTGTGTTTCCTTTTTGTTTCTTTTTTAGAGGTCATAATTCTGAACACAGAAAAAAAGCTTTATATTTTTCTTCTCTATTGTGTCTTCCTCTGTGAGGGGTTCAGATTAAAAATTCATACCTCTACACTGCAGAGAGAAGGAGGCATAAGGTGGTTTATCAGCATGCAGGGAGGGTGGGATCTTACAGCTGGAAACCGAGGGTGGGGGTGGGGTGTTAGAGTTGAGAACCCTAAGATATAATTTCCCTACTTTTGATGCTGGAACCCTAATGGTCCACTAACAAAGTTTTTTTTTTTTGCAGAGAATTTCCTTACTTTTTGAGAAAATATAATTGTAGGCTTATTTGCTTATAGGTGCGCAGAGCCCAGCCATCCATAATTTGTGATAAATTATAATTTTATCCCATGAGTAAGTAAACCGAGATGGGTATAGTATATGAGAATGGGGTGAGTATTAGGGCTGACAATGGCAAGGTACACCCCATGCCTGCTGCTGCTGCCTGCACAGTGGGGGTTGGGTGTTAAGTGTTGGAAACCCTAATGCCACATTTCTCGACTTTTGTCGCTTTATCCCTAACGCATTACCAAAGTTTTTTTGCAAAGGATTTTCTTACTTTTTGAGAAAGCATAATCATATTCTTATTTGTCTGTGGGAGCACAGGACCCTCTGGGCCCTGATCATCCAGGCCCTGTACTCCCATCTATCCATAATTTTTTTATATAGTGTAATCCTATCATTATTTTCCCATCACTCCATAATCATATCCTTATTTGCATCTGGGAGCACAGGGCTCAGTCCATAATGGTATCCTGCACTCCCATCCATGCATAACTTTTCCGATACAGTGGTGGTATCCTTATTTGCCTGTAGGGCCATGTGCTCCCATCCCATAGCGTACAGCATCAAAAAACACCTCATATTGCAAACTTATCTTATAGAAAAAAAACAGTAAAATTTGAAAGCTGTGTAACTTAATGCAAAATTACTATATTTTCTCTAAATCACCAAAAGGCACATCAGTAGCACAAGCCCCTTCTACCCTGAAAGGTTCAGAGCAAAATGGCAAACCATTTCTTAACACCACAGTGACAAGGAAATGGCTCTGTAAACCTCCCAGTACAATGTTAGCCTATGGTAAATCAACCAAAATTCAAACCACAGAACTCCAAGATAAAGTAATATATTTTCACCAAACTAGCAAAATGCACATGTGGAGCAAGCCCTTTCTACCCTGAAAATTTCAGCCCAAAATTCCAAACATTTTTTTGTGATGAAGTGACAAATAAAAAGCTATATAAAATGTATTTTGCTATTTTGAAACCCTGATTTCATTACCTATTCAAAAAAGCCAGTTTGACTGAAGAGCCACTGATGATGTCATATCCTGAACTCACAGTCTAGTCCTCCCTGTCAGCAACCTTATCGGACCTGCTTCTCCAAAGTTCTAGAAATTGTAGATATAGTAATCCTTTAAAAAAATTACATAGGGTTGACTGCAGTGCTTGCATTTCCAGAATGTTCAGATGCATGGCACTGTACTTTAGAACACGTCAGAAGGTGGTTTTGGAATGCAGCACTGATCCAAGGCATAGAATGTCAAGGTGATATTAAATCAGCTTTATATGGAGGACAATGTATGGTCCTCTATGGGTAACTGGTCTGTTAACTGTCGAGAGGTTGCCAGGGCGACCGTGTAAACCTCGGAGCAAGCTTGAGAGGTTCTGCCATATAGCAACCTCGAGACATTAACAGTGACCGATTGCCCATAGAGAACCATACATTATTTTTATAGTGTATGGTCCCACTTAATAAGTAAACGCTTACTTTCTGAAAAGTCACCGCTGTCGCTTCAGTCCTTCACAATCAGCTGTTCATCGCCGGGTTCCCTCGCCTAAAAAAAAAAAAAAAAAGGCGCAGCATATCCACAGACACCGATCGCTGTTGTTAACCTATCGATGTGACGTAGCATCAATAGGTTAACGACCTTAGGAAATGATGATTTCCTAAGGTTAACAGCGTTCTAACATACATTATTAGATTTTTAAGAATGATATACATCCCTAACAAGATTACATAAGACAATGAACGAAATCACTTCCCCACCCCTACTCCCTCCCTCCTTCCCTTCCCTCCACCCCCAGGTTCCCGCCCCCACCCTCCACCCCTACGGAGTGAGTAACACTCTCCACAATTATAATTCTCAGTATACTTGAGGTATTTTTATTTTAAGTCATTCTAGAATGAGGAACCAGGGAGAGTCCAAAGGCACTAATGAAGATACAGGGCATATAATTTACCCCATATTTTGTTGAAAAGGAGAAGGCGGAGTCGGAAACTGGCAATCAGGCGCTCTGTCCTGAGGGAGAAGGAGAGTTCATGCAACCACTCACTATATGAAAGAGGTGATTGATCTAACTGGTGTCTGAGAACCAGTTTTTTAACAGTTAGGGAAATAAGTGCCATATAGTATCTCCTCTCCTTGACTGGGATTTGAGAGCAATCCCCAATGATACATATCTCAGGAGAGAACAGATCTGTTAGCCCCAGTAAGGGATCAATGTGTTCTTGGATGCTTGCCCAAAGAGGGGATATCTTTTCACACAACCAAAAAATATGTAACATTGATCCAACTTCTTTACCACATCTGGTACAGGTGGGGACGGGGAGGCGACCCATCTGAGCCAATTTTACTGGGGTATAATACATTTTATTTAATATGTAGTATTGAGTTAGTCTTTTTTTAAATGAATTGTTATTAGTTTTCATCAATATGTAATTACAACATATTACATCATGATACAATAACAATTACTACCCCTTCCCATACTGTCCTTGAAATAAACATGTCCAGTAAACCTCATGCTATGCCTAAAAAGACAATACAATAGAGAAAACATTTTATCAGATGTCTCAGTTTATATAAAAATATCTATACCACCACCAGAAATTTTAACCTTTTACTCAACTAGATCCAGCATTATTGCTCTATACCTCTTCCTTCTCAAAATGAGGGGGAAAGGTAATAGAAAAAACAAACACCACCTAAGGATCTCAAAAATTACCCAGTTCTACAGCTTTTTGTATTAGCATCCATTTCGGATTATACTTCAATTGTTTTTTTTTTTTTATATAGTAACAGCCTCTTTCTAAACTCATAGGGTGGGAAATTCAGAGCAGTTGCACCATGCGCAATAGGGATGCACCCGCACAAGAGCAGAAATGCGCCATAGTGCGATATTCAGTGGGAGTGGCAGCACAGCACAACATGCAATGCGCTGCAGCACAACAGAAATGAATGCATGCACAACTGCAAGGGGCAGAACCAGGAATAATGTACGCAGTGCGATATTCATCAGTAGGCGACGTGTGCAGTAGCGGAGCCAGCGGAAGTTGCATGACAGTGGAAATTAGCCAAAATTAAAGGGAGCAAGAGATGGGAGGATGAATGCACCACAGAGGAGCCATAGCATGGGAGCGCTGGGACAGAGGGGCAGGGAGGCAAGACAGGATGCAGGGGCAGGTGTAGCCAGGAGGTGGACAGGGCCCACCGTAGGTGTGTGTGTGAGTGAGAGAAGGAGTGTGTGTGTGTGTGTCTGTGTGTGTGCCTGTGTGTGTGCGAGAGGGCTTGAGTGTGCCACAGAGGATGGAGGGCAGTGGTAAGAGGCAGGGCACACAGAGGTGAACAGCCAGAGGTGAACCCGGTGCAGGAGCAGCACCGGCAACACACAGCAGGGGGGACCAGGTAGACAGCCGCCCGGGGGGGGCACACCAGCCAGGGACATGGCCAGTGCCACCTTCCAGATGGAGGCAGTAATGAGGGGTGTGAGGAGGCAGACAGCAGGGAGGCATGGCCGTGGAAGGGCCTGTCGGCTGCACACCCAGAACAGGCTGTACAGAGCCTGCACCACCTTCAAACAGTACAGTGACACTGAGATCGTGGGTTGGTATCGCCTGAACTGGGCAATTCTGAGGCAGCTCTGTGAGCTGTGCAGTGATGAGATGCAGGCACCCACATGACGGAGCCATGCACTGTCTGTGGAGAAGAAGGTCACAGCTGTCATGTGCCTGCTCACCATGGGGACCTTCCAGAGACCAACAGGGGACATGACAGGCATAACTCAGTCAGCTGCATCACGCCTACTCAAACAATTCCTCAGCGCACTGCTGCCACATGCTGGGGACTACATCCATTTCCCCAGCACACAGGTGGAGCATACAGCACACATACCGTAGTTCCACAGGGTAGCACAGTTGCCGGGCGTGCGCGGGGCCATAGACTGCTCCCATGTAGGCATCCGCATGCCACCTGGCCCGGAGGGGATGGTGTACATCAACCGCAAGGGCTATCTGAGTGTCAACTGCCAGGTAGTGTGCGATGCCAGGGGGCGCATAATCAATGTTTGTGCCATGCACCCTGGAGAAGCACATGATGCCTTCATCTGGCACCAGTCTGCACTGTGCCATAGGTTCAAGAGTGGGGACATCCCCACTGGCCATCTGGTAGGTGAGTATGCATAGCATGCTGGTCAATGGGTGCAGATGAGGGGGGGATGTGGGGCATTGGCAGGGGTGCCATGGGAAATGGCCATGATGGCCCATGGCACAGTGTCGCAGACCACCATGCTAATGACTCCCCTCTACACACAGGTGACAGTGGTTACCCACTACAGCCCTGGCTGCTCACACCATACCAGCGCCCCATGACCCCAGCGCAGCAACAGTACAATGAGGCACACACCACTACACGGAATGTCATCAAGCGGGTGTTCGGGCTGCTGAAGGCATGGTTCTGTTGCCTACACACATCAAGCGGTGCCCTACAGTACAGCCCCTCAAAGCCCTGTGAGCTATTCCTGGCCTGCTATATCCTGCACAACATGGCCATCGACTGTGGGATAGCCATCAAGGTCAAGGAGGGGCACAGTGGTGGGGAAGAAGAGGACACCGGTCCATCTGGTGTTGGGCAGCCACCCCCAGGCAAAGAAACTCCCGGCTGGCCCAGATGGCACAGCAGCTCTGGGACACTATCGCAGAGGAGCACTTTGGACAACACAGGTAGGCAACAGGGCCACGTGCAACCACCAAGGGTAAGGGCACAGCCCACAGACAGGCAGGGGTGGTCACCAGGGGAGGACGGCATCAGGGGTATGGCAATAGGCGGGGGACCACATACAAAGGTAGGGCTGCACATGGCATGCACACACACACACACACACACACACACACACACACACACACAACACATGCCCACAGGGTAACAGGCATGCCCATCCCAACAGGCACCCCCCCACACACACAGGACCACACACATCCATGCCTGGAGGCTGGCACTGTGCGTGCCTCAGATACTGAGCACCATTGCACAGTGGTGGACAGTGCTATGCAGGCATCATCATGCACATGCCACAGTGGCCAGCAGCCGGGAGGGAGTGCACAGGGACCATGTGTGTGCAGGGCTGGGCACCTCACTCATGCAACACAACACACAAAGAACACCACAGTGCACACAGGGCAGCAGCAGACAGTGGCCATGGAGGGGGATGGGTCAGTCATGCAGCACAGTACCACGGCTGCCACGGATGCGTGGGTGGCCCTGCCGAGACCTGCCAGCCATACCAGGCTGACCAGTAGCCTCATGGGGTGGCACTGAAGGGCCACCAGGGGTGACACTGCATGAACATGACCGTGTCCGCACAGGGGTCTGCAGGCCACCAAACATGCCCGCACCAGGTGTGCTAGGTACGCCCACAGCCAAACCCGGTGTCAACATAGCAGGGGCCACACAATGCCAGGAACGGGGGGGTGGACATTCTGCGGGGTGTGCGGCGGCTGGGCACCCAACTGGTTGAACAGTGTAGCCATGATAGTCACCATTGCAGTGGTCTGCCTGTCAATGGCAGTGGTCACACCCGCCAGCTGCTGAGCCAACTCTGCCAGGAGCAAGGCATGGTCCCGGCTGTGCCGCTCCTCTACCTGGCACAGCACCACACAGAACGCATCCACCGCCACCACGAGCCGCATCTACTTATCCACTGAGGTCTGGAGAAGACGGCTGTGGCCGTCCAAGGGGTCATCTGCATGTCCAACATGCTGTCCCCTGTGGTGTTCCTGGCCCTGCTGCACAGTGCCCCTCAATGGTGGGCGCCGCACAGTACTGACATTCTGTGGTATGTCCACAGGCGGTGCACTACCACCGCCCCCCCGTCCCCACATTGTCAATGGTCATCTGCTGCCGCTGCTCCTCCAGCTGCCAATAGCCAGGCAACACTGGCACGGCAGCAGTGGCAATAACAGCCCCACTACCCTGGCTGCACACCAGTACTGCCCCACTGGAGCATGCAGATGCAGCCTGGGAATGGGCTGTTGTGCAGGCAGCCACACCAGCACTACCTGCGGAACCGCCTGGGTGGATGCCATCCGTGGGACCATCATACATCACTGTCCGGGACGTACGTCATGTCATCATCAGTGCTGGAGCCGACCCCAATCCGTATCTCAGCACACTGGACACCGAGGGTGATGTCACGCTGGGACACAGCCAGGGCCATGTCTGCACCCGCACCATGGGCATCAGTCTGGACAGACGTGCAGGGCTGCAGACAGTCAGTCCCTCGGACACCTGTGGAAGTGGATGGGCACTCCACCATGTCCAGAGCCTCACCCTCGGTGGACACACCCACCACCGCTGTCCCATGCAGTCGCTCAGGAGCTGTAAAGGAACACAGTGCCATTAGTGGCTCCGTCTGGCCCTGGGGCCAGCCCCCCTACCACCCACACACCGCCAGCACTGGACCTACCATGTAGTGATGGGCTGCCGCCCGTCTGGAAGCCACTGCCAGGAACACCCTCGATGGCACTACGCCGCATGCTGCCAGCAACCTGCTTCTCCCATGGCTTTAGATGTGGTACATCCTGCTGGCCCCCAACGGTGGAAGCACGTGCCACCCTGACCAGGACGCAGGTGAGTGCCGTGTTTCCCCTTACATCTGTGCATGGTGGGTTGCAGGGATGGTGGTGGGGCATGGCCCCCTGCACATGGCCCCCACTGCCGTGCATGTCCCACGGTGCCCTCCACACGTCTGTGGGTCTGCATGTGGGGGTGGGTGTCGCAGGTGGGCTGTGCGTGAACTGGGCGCCTGGCTGTGCCACTGCCATCACACTGCATAGCCATATCACTGTACAGCCATGATGGTGCTGTGCAGTGCATGGGCGGTGGGGGCGTGCAGCAGTTTGCATGCTTTTGGGCGCCTGGGTAGGCAGGTAATGTGGGCGCACCCACTTTGGGTGGTTGCATGCCATCACAGGGGCGCAGACCACAGCTGTATGCCATGCACATTGGGTGGGCTGCGGTGGTCTAGCCAGTGACATGTACTGATTCTGCTCCCTTGTCCTAGGTGGACAACGCTAGATGGCCCTGGAGAGTCATGTACAGGAGATCCTGCAGGTCACCCAGGCCACACTGGAGCTGCTGCAGGGTATGGAGCGGAGTGAACAGTGGCAGCACAGAAGGCACCACAGGGGAGTGCAGGGATGAGAGGGGCCACCAGTAGGGCCTGTGGCACCCGCACTGTTCCTTTCCCTCCCTGGACTGTCCCTCACACCTGTTTGTCCCCCTCCTTGCTATTTCCTATGCCTCCTGCCCACTCCCCCCCATGTTGTAGCCTTGTACTCCCCCTCCTCCACTTTGTATATAGCAATGTATATAGTTTGTGTTGATTTTGTTACCTGTTCCAATATAGATGCTTTTCATACTACAACTGTGGTGGTCTCTGATTTGCAGTGGGCGTCTGGTGCCTTGCAGCAGTGGTGTGTATGGCGACTGAGGGGTGGTGCTGGCCTGGTCATGGGTGTGTCTGCCAGTGATCCTCCACTGGTGTGGGTGGGGGCCATGGTCCCTGTCTGTGGTATGTGTGCTGTGCCCTGTGCACTGTATGCCTGTGTGCAGCGGTCTCTGGTACATGCGCGCTATGTCCCAGTCGCCCCTGGCAGTGTGTGCCTGGCCCATGCGGCTGTGCCCCTTGTGTGTCTGTGGTACGCACGGTCATTCTGACCCCACCACCTCATGCATGGCTGCTGACATGACATTGGTGGCAGTCCATTTCAGCCACCTTCTGGGCACAGCACCCTGGCAGCTGGCGTCCTGACTCCCGGTCTATTGCTCATCTGCCTCTGGTGACACTGTGGGCGGTGCTGTTGTTGTCCCCTCCATGCTGTCTATGGTGTCTGGGGTGGTGCCTGTGGTCTACTGTCTGTCACATGTGCTCCAGCTGCATGCTCGTGGTGGACAGGTTCGAGGTGCGCACACCACATGGCTGGCTCACCAGCACCTTGGTGGTGTACAGGCCATGGGTACACGGCACCACTGGACTTGTGACAGCAGCATCTGTTGGCCCGCTATGTGTGGCTATTTGATGGGGTACCCTTGGGACTGGGTAAGGGGGTTTGTTTATGCCCTGTGTTGCCTCCTGTGTGGTGCATGCCTCTATGCACCACAGTGGGCTGCTGTGCTGTCTGGTGGGGCCAGTGCTTGAACAGGGTGTGTGCATGGGTGGGTGTGGGGGGTGCCGTCCTGCTGGTGGTGGCATCCAGGGCGGGCCTTGTCACATGCGGGATTCCTCGGGTACTGACACAAGGTCAACCTGTTTGCTATGCAACTGTGGGGGCCATGCAGGGGGGCCTTGTGTATGCTGTGGTGGCGTCAGTGGATGGTGTCGCCTGCTGCAGGGGGGGTCACAGTGGGGCTGTCATGCATGGCGCCATGGGGCACCAGGTTGCATTATCACAGTGGTGGCGGTGGCATACCTTCGGTGCCATGCACTGTTTGAACGTGTTTCTGGGCTGGGTATCTTGGGATCGCTGTACAGGGGGTGGTCAGCATTGGTGTGGTGCTGTGGCACGGGAAGGTCTTGGCCCTCCTTGTGTTGTGGTCACTGTTTTCCAGGGGAGGGTGCTGGGACACCTTGCCCTTCGGGTGTGGACTGCTGGCCTGCGTCTGCTGTTGGATCGGTGCTGGGGTACATGGGCTGGTGGTCCGTTCAGCTCACCTCTGGTTGTGCAGCTTATGGGGGGCCTTGTGGGGGGGGGTTGGTCTGTCTGGCCTGCTGCATGCTCCTCCACTCAAGGCGCATCCATGGCTAGTGCACTCCTGCTTCCTGTCCTTGTCCCTGCGCATCCCTGGTTGTGCTACTGCGCATCAGCCCTGCTCCACTGCGCATCCCTGGTTGCACCATGGTGCATCAGGCGTGATATTCAGCTGTGTTGCGCAGGTGCACCTTGGCCTGCGCTTGGTTTGAATATCATGCCTGTTGCGCAATGGCACACTGCTCTTGCACCTGCTCCCACTATTGCGCATCTTTTTGGCGCAGTCGGAATATCCCACCCATAGTTTCTAAGAAGAGGTTTCTCCATAATTGTATTGATGGTACTTCTGCAACCTTCCTCATCCTAGTTATGCATCTTTTAACAGTCATGAATGCAGTATGGCCCACTGCTCTTCTATTTTGGGGAATAAATTGAAATGCAGAGACTTCTAATGGACACATTTCTGCTCTGAACCTTAGATTTATGTCCAATGATCTGTTTACAATTTCAATAACCCTTTTTCTAGATCTCTTGAATACATGGGCACAAGACCAGAACATGGGTTGCATTCGCCACTTCTCCACAACCCCTATTACATAAAGGGGAAATGGATGCCTCAAATTTATTTAATAAATAACGTGACTAATAAGTCCTATGTAATATGTAGAATTGTATCTGATTTAATCGATTACTTAATGCACTGTTCCAAGTATTACATATTTTATCCCATTGTTTGTCTGTTACGGGAATGTTCAAATCCCTTTCCCATTTAATTTTAAAAACAGTATCTGTATTATTCCTACTATCTTTAAATACAGTATATCATTTTGAGATCAATTTTTTCATATCACTTACCTCGATCAAAGTTTCCAATACTTGATTCTCTAACATCAAATTTCCCTTTCTGGTTATTTCAGTAAGTACACTTCTAATCTGTAAACAGGAGTAGACATATTTTTGTAAATACCGCAATCTCCCTGTAATTGGGAAAAGGATTTTAAATCTGTTCCCTCATAGAGATCTCCGATATTCACTACCCCCCCCATTCCCCCCATTGTTCCATCTTTTTAATATTGGTATATGAAAATACTGATGGAACTTATTTTGATATAAAGGTGTGATTCTACAGGTCTTATTTCTCCCCCCCCCCCCGTACTCCCGTAACTTTATGCCAGACTTTGATAGTCTGTCTGAAAAAGATGTTACTATCTTGTTTCTTAATCTTACTGGAAGAGGGCATGTGCAAAAATTTAATTGATGTGCGGTTTTAGCACTTGAGGAATACCCACAAAGGAATCTCTATAGCCCAAAATTCTTTCAAAGGTTCTAACATTGCTGCCCGATGATATTGTTGAAAATTAGGTAATTTGAGACCCAACTGCAAATACTCTTTAGTCAACTTGTTTATACTTAATCTAGCCTTGCCCCCTCTCCATAGAAACTTGCCAATAATCTGGTCCAATTACTTAAAAATATCATTCAGGATCATCAACTGAATTGTTTGGAATACATATAACATTCTAGGTAGTATGTTCATCTTTACTAACTGTACTCGCCCAAATAAGGATAGGGGAAGACCTTCCCATTTTTGTAGGTCCTTCTACACTTCCTCCATCAAAGGTCTTACATTTATATCCATTAATTTGTTCCAATTATTGGTTATTTGTATTTTCAAATATATCAAACTCTCCCTTTTTATAGTTGTAGGGAAATCTGTGATGTCGATATTTCTTTTTTCTGGATGTACAAATAATGCTTCCGATTTTTCCCAATTAACTGAGTACCCCGAATATTTACTATACTTTTTTATTATTTGCATTACAATATTCATCTCCTGTTCCAGCTTTTTAAGACAGAGCAGAATATCATCTGCAAACAGTGAAAGTTTTAATACTCAGTTTTTTATAACAGATTCCCTCTGTTTCTTTATGATTTCTAATAACATTAGCAAGTGGTTCTATTATTAATGCAAACAACAAAGGAGATAATGAACACCCCTGCCTAGTGCCTCTGAAAAGAAGAAGCGCAGAGGAGGTCATTCCATTTGTCATACTTTTTGCCCTTGGTGACGAATAAATAGCTTTAATCCATCCTTTATACCTGGATCCCACATTAGCCTGCTTAAGGATTTCAAAAAGATATGGCCATTCGACCTTATCAAAGGCCTTTTCTGCATCCAGGGACACCACCACAGCATTAGCTTCTTTAGTGCTGTACAAGAAATGTAATGCATTTCTAATATTATTTCCCTGATGAAGCCCGTCTGGTCCTTTTTAATCAAATTTGGCAAGATTTTTTCCAGTCTTGTTGCTAGTATTTTTGCGTAGATCTTATAATCTGCATTTAAAAGTGAAATTGGATGATAAGATCTACACAATGACTTATCCTTACCTTTCTTAGGAATAACAATAATCAGGGCTTCGTAAAAGGAAGAAGGGAGTCTTCCCTGAAACCCATTATAAAGTTTAACTAATCCAGGGCTAAAATCCTTAATAAAGGTTTTATAAAAATCTGTTCCTATCCCATCCAGACCTTGGGTTTTTGAAGGTTTTAACTCTCTAATAGCATTTTCTACCTCCTGAGTTGATATGTCTTGATCCAAAAATCTTTGCTCTTCTAGACAAATATGTGGAATATCTAGAATTTTTTTATGGATTGTACCCTGGTTCCCTTGTGATGTATATAAGTTCTTATAATATTGTTGAATTCTAAAATTTATATCTTTCTCAGAATTAAATGTATAACCAATTTTTCTTATCTCTTGAATATGTCTCTCACTTTTTTCCTTTTGTGTCATATATGCCAATAAATTGCCCACTCTATCTATATTCGAATAGTTTTTAGCTCTGGAGAATAACATTAGCCTTTCCATCTTTTCATTATAGATAAGATTGTACTCAGTTTTAAGTTTCTCCAGGTTCTTCAAATATATATTAAGGTTTGATTGTGACTGTAATGTCTGAATTATCTTTATTTCCTTTTCCAACTGATCCAATCTTGTTTTTTTTTCATTTAATTGCATATGACATAGTTACTGCCTGTACAAAAGCTTTGTACACATCCCAAATTATCTCATTTGATACTTCTGGATCCTCATTATGTATAAAATAGTTCTGGGATTTTTCTTTCATTTTACTTATGTAGAGCTCTTATTTTAACAGTATTGGATCTAATCTCCAGTGTTTACTTGTGGTGGTGTCCCTGGATGCTATTGTGAGACAAAGTGGGGCACGGTCCGATATAAGTATCGGTTTATATTCCACATCAATAACATCTGTCATTAATACCTGAAAGCCCACAGACTTGTCTATCCTAGAACAGGTCTTATATCTAGCAGAGAGATGTGAGTATTCTTTATTACTAAGATAGATACTTCTCCATATATCAACCAAACCAAGACGGTCCATCCTCTTCTGCAAAATCTCCACATTGCAACCCTTATACTCTCTTTTAACTGCTGTAGTATCCAATTGTTGCTGAAGAATCAAATTTAAATCCCCACCTATTAAGTATTCGTTGTGTGTACTCTGTTAATTTTGTAAAAAATTCCCCTAGTGTAATTTTCACCTCATCATTTGGTAAGTGTAGTGAAGTTATTGTTAAATAGTTATTCTTTGCTTTAATTTTAGCTATTGTAAATCAACCTTTTTCGTCCACAAATTGATTACAAATTCTAATATCTGAGCTTTTCCTTAACAGGATGGAAACCCCTCTTGATTTAGCAGTAAATAAAGAATGTATTGCTTGACCTCCCCACATCCTGTTCACCTTAATCACCTCTTTCTCTATTAAATGGGTCTCCTGTAAACATACCATGTCCAGATTTTTTTTTTAATATAGTTTAATATCTTTTTCCTTTTTATAGGGTTGCTAAATCCATTAATGTTCCATGACATTACTTTTATATGATCCCCTATTATTTAAGTTTTTTCATCCCCATCTGGTTCTGGTATATTTAAACTTGTAATACAATACATTTTTATTGAGACAGAACAGATTTATTCTCTTTTCATTTATTTTTATCTTTCCTAAATATAAAGCATAGCATATTTTAACAACTTTTAATTTTGCTTTGTCAGTATACCCTAATTCCCCCTCACCCCCTCAAAAAGGTAATACTGCTACAGTGGGACTCCTTATCATAATGATCTCCCTCATTCAAAATTGAATGCTCCATTGAAGAGCACTGCCAGGTAGCAGCACTCCTCAATACCTCTTCCATCACTAGCGCTGCAAGAAAAAGGTCCTGTTATCTCGGTGTTGATCGGTATCGTACCCACCCATCCCCAGCAAGAAAAATGCTAATAACATTTTTTCCCCTTTCCCCCAAAACATTAAAAAAGACTTTCCACTCTAGCCCCAGTCTTTAGAAATTGTATCACCCTTCTCATTCTCTTCCCTTGAGGGAGTTTTTTCTGAATAACCAAAAGCACCGGATTCTCACTCTCATTGTCCATTTTCTGCAGCTCTTCATCTTTCCTCGACTCTTGAATGTTATCTTCAGCACTTACTATCTCATTTGGTTCTTGATTACTTAGACTTTGTTCTGCTGATTTTTTAGGTATGATGTCCTGTAAGTTATTTTTAATTCTTATGCCCAAGATTTCTTTAGCCAATAGCTCAGTTGGTTCTGTGGATTTAAAACTATTAAATTTGCCTTGAAATGTTATCCTTAAAATATTAGGATAATTATGTTGGAATCTGATGTGCTTTTCCCAAAGTACCTCTTTAAGTGGGTTGAACATCTTTCTCTTTTTATATAATTCTGGACCTGAGTCTGGAAACACCAGGGACTGCTTTCCACTAATTGTCAGTCCATTTCTTCAGGCATATGTTAAGGCCCTTTCCTTATCTTGATATCTTAAAAAGCGTGCCATTATTATTCTGGGAAATCTCTGTAATTGGCTATTATTAGGTTTATATCCTGGTATTCGATGGACTCTGTCTAGCTTGATTCTGTAGCTATCAGATATTTCATCTTCAAGGACATTGTTCACCCATTCCTCAAACGGTCTATGCATATTTTGACCTTCCCAACCCTCTGGTATATTTAAAAATTTTAGATTATTTCTCCATGAACACCACTCTAAACTGTCAATTTTCTGTTTCATTTCTTTAAGTTCTTTATTATGCTCCATTAATTTGGGTTCCAGTTGAGGCAAAAAATCTTCCACATCCGAAATTCTGTTTTCCATTTCTTTTATTCTGTTGTTGATTTCTTTAATTTCCCCCTTTGTTTACACTATTTCTGATCTAATTTTGTCCATTGTTACTTGTATTCCCTTAAATCCTTGCTTGATTTCTTCCAATAACTTTTAATATTGAACTTCAACTTTTGGGTTAACTTGTTCTTTTATTTGCTTGTCTATATCACTCCCTTTTATTTTTTCCTTCCCCTTTGGGATTGCTCCAGTCTGACCACCATGTACATATGAGAATTCAAAATCAGGTGGTATTTGAAGAGAAATTGAAGGTTTGTCATTTTGTTGTGCTGCCCCATAGATTTTTTTTTGCCTGGGCCATGTCTGCATCTTTGTTTTCGTTATTAGCATCAGTTACTGCTATATTGACTTTCCCTGGATTAGTCTGCTCCATGTCTTCATTCAGGTCCTCCATATCTTCCTAATTTCTTTTCTTAGCCCACAAATCTGACACTCTTTTGCCTTTAAATAATATAGCTGATTTCCTCACTGTGTTTCTTTTTGATTTGTATTTTGGGTTTTCTGCACCTTTGAGTTTGTTTTTACTTTTATCTCCTGATGTTCTAAAGAAGTCCTTCAAATCTGTCATTTCTTTCTTACTCATGCTGCACTTTCCACCTTTAGTTATTTCAATTTCAGTGCTTTTAGGTAGTTACTATTTTCCTCCTCTGCACAATTTCCACCAGCATTTTCTCAGACTTCTCGCCCCCCCCCCCAACTTGGGAGAGAGAGCAATGTTGCTACTTCACACCTGCCATGCAATTCTACACAGTCCACTCTAAAACTCATGCAGTCCCCTCTGTACCAACTTATAGTACTTCTGTTAGTTAGGTGGATCTCAATACCGTTTCTGGAGGTCACTTTCAGTGCTCATGCAGCCCCCTTAAGCACCGACTTACAGAGCTTTCAGGTATGACAATCCTTCCCTTCTAATTTAGTAACGGACCATCCCTATTTTCAACAATACTGAATTTGCACGTTCTCATTCAGATTTATAACGCTCACGCAGTCCCCACTGTACTGGCTTACAGAGCTCTTGGTATTTATGTGCCTTTCTTATACAGATATATGCGCTTTCATACGTTCAGAGTCATGCAGGAGTATTAACATCTGAATTAAGATCTATATTACAGAGCTTTACGGAGTAGACATAATTCTTACTTCCTTTTATTTATCAATCTTAGGCTGCTTCAACATCTTGATTCCTCCCAGCTGTTTCAGTGTTTCAATAAATCACAGGAACAGCCTAGACACACCCGATACTAATCACAGTCAGTCCCACACTTATGTTTTTCAAACCCAAATGAATGCGTGCATTTATTCATTCGGCGCCATGTAGGGATATTTTCACCAACACGTTGCCATATTGAGGCGTTCTTTTCATAAAATATGAAAAATTAAGTACTTTTATTTAGTTGTGAGACCCTTTCGGTGACTTTAATCAGCCCTGCCACTCCAGGTTTCTTCAGTTTACAACGTTAGTCAGGGCGTCCTCCGAAGGGAAAAAAAAAACCTCACGCCAAGTCCCATACTTAAAAAAAAAAAAATCCCAGGGAGTATCAGTGCAGTTAATAAGCCTCAAGTGCCCCTTTAAAAGCAGGTAAAACACAAGGACTGTTTTCTCTTTAAGTTTATCAAAGCACTTTTCAGTTTTTCATACAGACCTCCAGGTTGATATCTTCTTTAGCTGACACCTTCACTGGGTAAATTTCAGCATCCTGTTCTGTGTCTTTAAACTTGTAACACTGAGACCCACTAAGCTTATCTTCTTTTCCGACTGCCTCTCATATTGGTGGTAACACTGTAGTTTCAAGACACTGCTGCTTAATCTTACCGCATACTTGTCGAGTTTAGCATAAGTTTTAGCATGCGTTTCAGAACTAAAAACATAGCTGGAAGTGGGTATTAACTGCCCACCGCACCGAGCTCCCCTTACTCCACTCTAACAGGTGCCATATTGCTCTGCCACCCCCCCAAGACAAGGTCCTGTATTAAGTTAGTCTTAGTCGGTCTTGAGTTAAATACGTGTACTGTATAGGTCTTTCCACAGTCATGGCCAGTTAAAGGTGTAGGCCAGCATTAATGATCCCCATACTTTGGAGCCCACTGGGGAGGAAATCTGTGGGGGTGGTGAGAAGTGACAGATATAGGGACGAGACTCCATGGGGTATAGATGCAAGATCTTGAATTTTATTGAGGAGATCATTGAGTGTTGAAGGTTTCGTGGTCGAGCCAAATTGTTTCAAAATTAGATGGAGAAGTTGGTAAATTTTGAAAATACCAGTGGGGCTTAATTGGAATTTGACCATTAATTCTGATGATGTAAGCAAAGATTCATGGGAGTAGAAGTCTGCCACCCTGAGCTCTTGTGCTATGGGGATCCATCCAGAGGTCAGTACACTTCCACCTATCTTAATGTTTAGATTAGAAAGAATGGGTTGTGAAAAATCTTTACTGGAAGAAATTTTCAGGAAAGCACAGATTTGCAAGAACACTCTTATAGAGACCCCAATCGGGGATGATCCTAACACAGCCGGAAGTGTTCTCTCAGGACAGAACAGGATAGCAACTGGAGAAATGTTGTGGGCTACCATCAATTGAGATTCTATCTGTAACCAAATAGGAGTATAGGTGTCCTCAGATGGAGCTTGAGGAATAGAGAGCCATTTTCCACATTTATAAAGATGACTAACCCAGTAATAGAATAAAAAGTAAGGTAGCCTAAGGCTCCCAGAGTCCTTAGGAAGCCCTAGTTTGAGATAAGAACGCTTCGAGGACTTCCTGAGCCATAAGAAGGAAGTGATGAGTGAGTGAATGCGCTTGAAGAAGGTTAAGGGGAGCCAAAGATTGAGCATATTTAGAGGGTAGAAAAGCCTGGGAGGTATATTCATCTTGATGATATTTAGTCTTCCCAAGAGATAAATTTTGTATAACAGCCAGGAGATCTTCTAGACTCAGTTTTTGTAGCAAAGAGGAATCTGTAGTAAGAGCAATCCCATGATATTTGATGGAGAGGGGTGACCATTTCTTCCAAAATAGATTGAGATCTTGTTTGCACACTAAATGTTTGCGAGGATATATTTCAGTTTTATTAAGATTTAGCTTATAATTAGAGTAATGGCTGTATTGATCAATCACCTGCAGAGCCTCAGTAAGGGATGAAGCAGGTTAAGAGAGATGCAGTAAGATGTCCTCCGTGTAGACCGAGAGGGACAGGGTTTAGTTCCCAACAGGGATGCCTCGCAAGGTGTTAAGAGGATTTAAGCCATCAAATTAGTGGTTCTAAATATAAGTTAAATAAAAAAGGGACAACTTTGACGTGTGCCTGTATAAAGAGAGAATGAAGATGAGAAAACACCATTGCAATAGATTTTGGCTGATGAGGAAGAGCACATCTCTTGTAGCCACTGCAGAAACAGGGTAGGGAAACCCATCTTCTGTAAGGTTAGCCATAGGAAGGGCCAGTCAACTCTGTCGAATGCCTTCTCAGCATCAGGTGAGATCAAGGTCATAGGTATGACAGAGGACTCAGCTACTTGGAAAAGATGACTTATCTTATGAAGACGGTTGACGGAGGATCTCCCTAGAACAAAACCCACCTGTTCTGGACTGAGTAGGCACAACCCGACCTTTCTTATTCTACAGGCTAGAATTTTGGTCAGGATCTTAATATCACAATTTATTAGAGATATGGGTCTATAGCTAGCAGGCTGTGTAGGGGGTTTATCTGGTTTAAGAAGCAGAACAATAGTGGCTTGTAAAAGCGATGGCTCTAAGGAGTCCACAGAAAAAATGAATTGATATAGGCAGAGCAGGAGGGGAGAGAGATCCTTTATAAAAAGTTTATAGAAATTTGATGGGAAGCCATCTGGGCCTGGGGCCTTGTCTAGAGCCAAGCTGGAGATGGCAGCTTCTACCTCAGCCAAATAGATGGGAGTAGAGAGGAAAGTGCGGTGATGTTCTAATAGATGGAGTAGGGAGGCAGAGTCTAGATAGGAACTTACCTCTTCCGGTGCTGGTGGATTCGATTGCCTGCCATGCAGATTAGAATAAAATTGTTCAAAAACCGATACTATTTCTTTAGGATGAGTTTTTAGTGACCCATCAGGGGCCTTAATGGAAGGTATCAGTATCGATGCTTTGAGCTTCCTTAACCTGAGAGCAAGCAGCCACCCCGCCTTTTCTCCTTGTCCTATGTATTTAGATTGTGTTTTCAGAATTGCATATTTAGCGTTCTCCTGTAGTAGGATGAAGTATTTATCTCGTAAGGAAAGGAGTGTCTGTAAGACATACTGGGAAGAGCTGGAAGAAAGGGATTGTGAAAGGGAGCGTATTTGTCCTAGTAACAGGAGAGCTTCAGATTCCCTGTGATGTTTCCGGGAGGAAGCCAGACGGATAAATTCTCCCCACAAAAAACATTTTAAAGTACACCATTCATGATCAATTCTCAGGACCGTGTTCTGGTTAGTAAGCCTAAAAGATTGAATGAGATTGGATATTTTGGAAATGATATGGTCATCTTTAAGAAGCTGAGTGTTAGGTCTCCATGAGGTACCCCTCTGTAAATTAGCTTCAGGGTTAAGTGAGATACATGCAACCACGTGACAGAGAGCACAATAGGTTCTAAACTGCCATTACCTAAGCCTGGAAGAAGTGAGAAGCTGATGAGGATATGGTCAAGTCTAGAGGAGGTGTGATGAACCATACAGTAAAAGGAATATGAGTGAGATTGTGGGTTGAGGATCCACAAGGGGTCACAAAGACCTGTCAGGTCCAAGAAATCCTGAAGCTGATGCTGTGCTGATGAGAGGGGCTTGAGGGTACAATTGGACCTGTCCAGATCATGGGTGGGCAGTATATTCCAATCCCCTCCTATAATTAAAGGTATAGAAAGGTAGGGAGCTAGTGTATCAGCTATATCTATAAAAAAGGCTGGGTTGCCCCCTACTGGCCCATAGACACTGCCCAGAATAAACTCTTTGCAGTCAAGAATTCCTTTAATGAAAATATATCGCCCCATTGGATCGAAAATAACATGATCTACCTGTAGGGGTATGGTGTGATTAACTAATATCGCAATCCCTTTCCTTGAAGTTGAGTCCCCTGCAGCAAATACCTGGCCCACTCCCTGAAGGTGTAATTTGTTCACCTCATGAGGGAGAAGATGCATTTCTTGAAGAAACGAGATGTGGCTATTGAGTAGAGAGATATGTTTGAAGATTTGGTACCTTTCAAGCTGGTCCCTGGATTTCTCTAACATTCCACGTTGTAAATTTTATTAGTTTCATAAAGTAAAAATGCCTCAACAATATAATCAGCAAAACTCACTCTGTCCCTTCCCCCCAACCCCACTCCTTCTCCTTGTAGCCTTATTATCTTTCTTGATGGAAAAATGAGAGGTTCAAGTTGTAACATATAAGGGCTGATCTGAATCTTTTTGTTTCCCCCTTCTATGGTCCCACAGAATTATAGTAATCTTGACCCACCCCCTCCTGCCTCCACCCCTCCACTAGGTGTCTTAGTAATTATACATTATTTTATTCCAGTAAGAACCCTATCCCTCCAGCAGTCCTCCCCCATCCCAAAACTATGTACAGTGGTCCTTCCAGCTAATAAAGTGCCCCCAGAAGTGACAAATGGAGTGCAGCCTAAGGACCATTCCTTTAAGACCCTGTATAGCCTTAATACCCAGTCCGGAGGCCCGGAGTATAAATTAAGCAGGGATTCCTGAACAGGGGTATAGTGGACATTGTCTACCCACAGAGAAACAAGACTAGTACCTTTATCCCAACTAATACCATGAAACCCCAGTCCCCACTCCCAAACAATGTAATCTGAGAGTAGTGGAGTGCTCAGGGTCAACCCCCCCATGAACCAGGACATGAGGCTCTTCATCCACAAACTTTCCTTCCCCCCGAATCCCCCATCCCTCCAAAGGTGAGAACCCCTCACATTATATTTATATATTTGCTTCCCAACCATCTTGATGAGAAACAGCAATAAAGAACAGTTAAAACTCTAACCTGATCATTATGCCCTGAAACCTCTCCATGGCGAAGCTGAAGTCCACGAGAAAGCTATGAGTTAATTAGAAAGAGGACAGTAGAGACTTAGTGCAAGGTTATAGCGAGCAGTCAGCTGCAGGAAAGATTGTAGGAAAGAGGCAGTATAGATTAAACCAAGATCGAGCTATGAGAGGGGTTGAAACGGAACCCAGAAATAGATGACGTTGCAGATTTAAGAAATTAGGTCTGTGGACCCAGCTAGCCCCACTAAGTGTTATTATCAGGACCCAAAAACACTATAACTATTTCTGTACCAAAGTACTCAACAATATTAAATGATTTAAACCCCAGCAGGGGGAATCTCTCCCCTCTTAACAGACTGTAGGTGGTACCGCTCCGTAGGAACAATAACAAAGTCGGACCAGTTCTACGGAATTTCGGTTCTCCGGAATTGAGGAACCCTCTAATCAGTTCCTTGTCCCCTGTTTGAAATAAAAAAAAGAAATTAAATTGTTCCTGGAGGAAATCTTCGCTGTAGTGATCAGTCCTCTTCCCGTGGACCGAGTAGGCAAGGACTCCGAAGGTACAGGGGAATTCAAAAAGAAAGCTACCGCTGCTGATCAGTCAGCTCAGGTTAGTTTGATCTTTAGCCTTGGGGATAGTCCTGTTTAAGTAATAACCAAAACATCAAGTAATCATTCATCATTCAATTCAGGAGCAACAAGCTGATCCTAGGACGCCCCTCAGGTATTCTTGAACAGGGTGGGCAATCTTGTGGTTAAGTCCAAAAGGGCTTGGGCTGGTGAGTCGTACAAAAGCCAGGATCCATCAATATGGGCCTGTACGCAAGCAGGGTAAGCCATTTTAAACTTCAGGCCTACTGCGATCAATTTACTTACTATCAGGTGGAAAGCTGCCCTTTTCTGGCAGGTCTCCAGTGGCAGATCTTGAGTGAATCGAAGACGTTTCCCTTCCCACAAGATAGATTGCAGTGCTCTGGTTCGAGATAAAACATGCTGCTTCTCCAAGTAATTTAAAAATGTTATAATAATGGGTCTTGGAGAAGCCGAGTCCAGGGGTCGGGGCCTGAGAGATCTGTGATCTCTTTCAATTAGATATGATGTATTATGAGGTGATGGGCCCACTACTTTGGTTAGGAGCTTCTGTATGAAGGTAATCGCAGTGGTACCTTCTTTGGCTGCGGTCCTCAAGATCCTTGGTCTTGAGCCACAGCTTGGTTATTTGTTGCTTCAATTTATGGATCTCAGGTTTGAATCTGTCTCGCCAGGATTCTAGGGAGGTGGTGCATGCCTCCGAATTGGTAAGCCTGTGATTCATGTCACCCATATCTCCTCAAATAGATTTTAATTCGACTGTAATGTCCACCAGGGATTCCTTAAATGGCTGGAGTTCTTGAAGGAACCTTTCTTCTGTGAGAGGAACAGCCATTGTGGTAGATCCGAGTTGTTTGGTAGACTGCTGTGGCTGTGTTTTTGATTTTTTGGCCTGCTTCTCAGGAGACACCTGTGGGGTATGTCTCGGTTGGGCCTGTTTCATATCTGCCTCCATCACAACTGAATATGCCGATCGCAATGCTTCAAGCTGAATATTCGGATGCTGTAGGCATTTGGCAGTACATTCCTCCTTTTCTGGTAGTGAACTTTGTTAAGTAAATGCTTATTAAAGTGGATGGATGAGGAGGGTAGTGGAAGCCAGTAGGAAAGGCTGTTACAGAGCTGAGCACATCACGTGATCTTCTTAGAATGTCAAGGTGGTACACAATTTTAAAATGTTGGGGGGGGACATGCAATCTCGGAATGTGGCAGAGATGTGCCATCTCAAAATGTGGTGGGACAATCAATCTAGGAATGCAACAGGGAAACACATCAAGGAATTTGGTGGGAACTGGCAATTTCAGAATATAGTGGGGATGGAATGTAACAGGATACACCATACTATTCTGAAATTGCTTGTCCCTGCCACATTCTAGAATTGTACACACCTACCATATTTCAGAATCCTGTCTTGCAAATCCTTTTTCGCAATTTGTGGTAAAAGAAAATTCTTTGTCACAAATTGCAAAAAAGGATCCTGTTTCACTGTAAAAGTTTTCAGAGATTTGCAAAACAGGATTTCCACGGCTAAAAAAACAACAACTAATTTCTCACAAACTAAGCAGAAAACTAACCCCAGAATGTGATTCTAGAGGCCCTGATTAGGTAAACACAACTGTGGGTGTTTACCAAAGCACTATATTAGTTTTGAAATTTAAGTTTGTTTCCCTTGCTAATAGAAAACAAGATGGTGGCAGCATGAACTAGGATCCCGCATTTGCAATCAAGAATCCTGTTTCACGATCAAGAATCCTGTTTCGAGCCTCACATCTTAACTTTTCTCATAGGAAATAATGGGAAACTTTAAAATTTTATAACTTTGGAACAGATTAATATTTTTCCAACAAACGTTCAAAAGGAACCACTGTGACCCAAGACCTATATACCCTAAAAATTTCAGACCAAAATGCCGCACTGATTTTACACAATGCGATGACAATTTGACAAAAAAATGATAATTTACACATTTTTTTGTGACTCCATATTACCACACTCGCACATCCAACTGGAACGCAACTTGTCACATCAAAAGATCTATGATCCCTGATGGAGCATGCCACATTTCATGCAAATCGCTTGAACAGTTGCAAAGTTATTAAAGTGCATACTTTTCAGTTTAACATAGAAGTGAAGAAAAAATTTGACAAAAAAACTGTAATTTACACATTTCTTAAGACTCCATATCTCTGTACTTGTACATCCAAATGAAATGAAACCTGCCATATCAAAAGGTCTTTCGTCCCTGATGGTACAAGCGAAATTTAGTGCAAATTACATTAACGGCTGTGAAGTTATTGAAGTGCAAATTGCGATCAAGAATCCTGTTTCGCAATCAAGAATCCTATTTCAGGCCTTACATCTAACTTTTCCCACAGGAAATAATGGGAAACATTAACATTTAATAACTTTGGAATGGATTAATACTTTTTCACCAAATCTTCAAAAGGCACCACTGTGACCCAAGACTTCTATACCCTAAAAAGTTCAAATCAAAATTCCACACCGTTTTTGCACAACGCAATGACAATTTGACAAAAACGGTCATTTACACATTTTTTGAGACTCCATATCTCCACACTCTTACATCCAACTGGAACAAACCTTACCACATCAAGAGATCCTTGGTCCCTGATGGTGCATGCCAAGTTTCATGCACATCGTTAAAACAGTTAAAAAGTTATTAAAGCTCAATATTTTCAGTTTAACATAGAAGTGAAGAAAGAATTTGACAAAAAACAGTAATTTACACATTTTTTGAGACTCCATCTCTCCAAATCCACACATCCGACCGGAATAAAACCTTGCCACATCAAGAGATCTTCAGTCCCCGATGGTGCTTGCCAAATTTCATGCACATCGCATAAATGGCTGCAAAGTGATTAATGCGCAAATTGCGATCAAGAATCCTGTTTCGAGCCTTACATCTAACTTTTCCCATAGGAAATAATGAGAAATTTTAAAATGTAATAACTTTGGAATGGATTACTATTTTTTCACCAAACCTTCGCAAGACACATCTGTGACCCAAGACCTATATACCTTAAAAATGTCAGATCAAAATGCTAAGCTGTTTGCAATGCAGTGACAAAGAATTTGACAAAAAGTGGTAATTTTCAAACTTTATGCCATTGCATATCTCCGCACCAACACATCCAACTGGAGCAAAACTTGCCACATCACAAGATCTTTGGTCCCCAAAGATGCATGCAAAATTTCATGTGAATCAGTTGAACAGTTGCAAAGTTATTAAACTTCAGAATTTGGGGTTTAACATAGACGTGACCGTTGAAACCTAACATAGGGGCACAACTGCACCCATAAAATCCTGATAGAATTGCCAGGACCGCCCATGGAGCAGCTCCCTGTCTCCCAACTGAATCCTGATAGAATTGCCAGGACCGCCCGTGGAGCAGCTCCCTGTCGCCGGACCGAATCCTGATAGGTATGCCGCTGAGGACGCTGTAACCGTGCTCCTTCTCCTTTGTTCCCTTGAGTTAAACTTGGCGCCTTTTTTCAGACTGTACCCCGTGCTGGCTCTCGTGGCTTGTAGGCAAGGGAACCTGATCGTGGAACAGCTCTGGGACCTTGAATTATTTTTTAAAAGCGTTCCAGCTAATGATAAAGGCTGGGCATATATGCAGAACTTCTCCAGTTTACAGCACTTTCTGCTTTCGTTCCTGACCATCAGCGCTTGCTAATTTGGATGCGCTGTATCCTTATGCTATTTTGCTCCACTTCATTTGGAGCTCATCCGGGTGAGGGTTGCTGCAAAACCCTGCCCCCCAATACCCTCCACCTTAGCTGGTGTTACATAAAAGGGCTGAGTTCTCGTGAGTGAGTTTCCTTTTTCTTACGAGAATTAGTTTCCTTTTTTTTTTTCTACCTCCCTGTTTTGCCGTTTGTTCCTTGTATTAGTTACCCACTAGATGTCACTGGTTCTCTACTTTGATCGATGCTTCTGTCTCTGTCCTAGGTCTCACCCGAATTGTCCTACCCTGCCAGCTGATCCCCTGGCCGGGGGGCTAAACTGTTCTGTTCCCCTTGTCTTGATTTACTTGTTACTTTGCCCTCCTTCCTTCCTTCCTTCTCGCTCCCTTTCTTCTTCTCTGATTCCCTCCTTCCAGTTATTCACACCATCCTTGTTTCACTCCATTCTCTCTTTCTCTCTACTCTCTCTATTCAGGTATTGCCTCCCTAGTACCTTCCCTCATTTCTTTCTCTCACCATGAATTCTAGGTCTGTAATCCCTCTCCCTGTATTAGTTGGGACAATCTTTTTGCAGGAATTCTTTACAGGTCCAGAAGAGTATCCCTCCCCTCGACATATATACTCTTTTGATAACTTCTGCTACTCCAACTTACTGTCCGACCCTTCCCCCTATCCTTCTCCCCTATCGGGTTCAATTATAAACACCTAGGGGTTTTACTTAGGTTTACCTTGCGAAAGCACTCTATTTCCCATGGAGGAGCTTCTCAGGCATTCGTGACTGCATCTTTATGGATTATTTCCCTATCGCTTACCCTTGCTGGGGATATTGAGACTAATCCTGGTCCTACATTTGCTAACTATACCTCTCAGTCTCATCCCTCCAATTGCATGCCTCAATCCTCCCATTTCACCTTTGCTCACCTTAACATAAGGAGCCTTACTGCTAACTTCCCTGAACTTGAGGCTTGGGTATGTTCCAATAAACCTGATATACTTGCCTTATCTGAAACGTGGCTGAAACCCTCTATTGCTGACTCCCACTGCACCCTTCCAGGTTACAATCTGCTTTGGTCTGACCGCACTACCTCCAAAAGAGGAGGGGGCTTGGCCCTGTATTTCAAGTCTCACCTCAATGTGACTATCCTGCACGGTTCTCCTTTGGCTAACTGTGAAGTGCTCCATTCCCTTCTGCTGCTTGGGGGCGCTAAAAAGATTCACATCTTCTGTGTTTATATACCTCCCAGAACTTCCAGGATAGGCTAGGATGAATTTACTGAATTTATGCTGACTGTGTCTGAAAAAAACGAAGTAATCTGCTTGGGCGATTTTAATCTGGACTGGGCTGGTCCTAGCGCATCTCTCCTATCATCCATTACTAGCAAGGTGAACCTCTCCCAGCTTATACAGTCTCCCACTAGGTTCTCCCGTCGAGGTTCCTGCTCAACCCTCATAGACTGGATCCTGACTAACAGGAAGGAGAACTTCCCCTCTGCTGGCATACTACCTGACTCCATAAGTGATCACTGTCCAGTGTTCTGTGTTTGGGACTCCAACTCCCCTGTTTTCCCCTCTAAAGTCTTATCTTTTCCTAACCTCTCTATGCTTAATCCCGTAGCATTCCTTCATGACTTAAAACGGGTTGACTGGTCTCCCCTCTACATAATCAACGATATTAACTTAGCAACTGAATACTTCAATGTAACCCTACTCTCTCTCTGCAGCACCTACATATCCCTGTCTCCACTCACAGGGTAAAAGGAAAAGTCACCAAATGGCTCAAGTGCCCCCTACTCCAACTCTTAAAATGTAGGGATAAACTCTGGGCTACATGGAAGTCCTCTGGCCTTTTTGTGGATTTTGAGGCTTATAGGTCCCTACGCAACACCTGTAAAAAGGAGATCCGTTTGGCCAAGAGCAAATACTACAGGAACCTTCTCAGTTCCTCTGTTTCCAACCCTAAATGGTACTGGTCTCAAATCAAGGAAATACTTGGGAATAATAAGCCTATGACTCCAAATGAAATGCTAATAAACAACACACACTGCAATAACCCTCTCACCATCGCCAATGCATTTAACTCCCTCTTCTCCTCTCTTCCCTCCCCTTCCCCTCTCCTTCCTCACCCAACTATTCCCTTGTGTCCCCAACCCCTCTAGTCACTGCTCCTCCTCCTGCTCTTGAGCTGGCTCCGGTTACGCATCTTGAGGTTCTGAAGCTACTAAAATCTTTGTCGACTAACAGTAGTGCTGGCCCTGATGGTATTCATCCAAGGATCCTTAGGCAATTTGTTTCATGTCTGGCATCTCCTGCAACTAGGCTCTTCAATCTTTCTGTCTGCTCAGCCTCTGTCCCCTTGGTCTGGAAAGTTGCCAGAACCATCCCTGTGTACAAGAAAGGTGACGTCAATAACATATCTAACTACCGTCCAATTTTACTCCTGCCCACGCTCAATAAGCCGCTTGAGAAACTGCTTCATCCTGAGGTCTCTGCTCACCTTATCAACTCTAACCTTCAATCTCCTCTTCAACATGGCTTTAGGGCTGGACACAGCACAACCACTGCTCTAACCCAGTTTACCAGTAATGTTAAATGCATCATAGACAAGGGCTTTCTTACTGGAGCGGTGTTCATAGACCTCTCAAAAGCTTTCGACATGGTGCATCCCCCCCCCTTCTACTGTGTAAACTGCACTCACTCGGGGCCACTGATACTACCCTATCCTGGTTTGGCAGCTACCTAGAATCTCACTCTCAGGCTGTCTCCTTCTATAATGTTCTCTCATCTCCTGCTGCTATCTCCTGTGATGTTCCACAGGGATCTATTCTTGGCCCTCTTTCTTTTTTCTCTCTTCCTCAATGACATCCCCACTCCATCCACCCACTGCAGCCTTATCATGTACGCAGATGACTTGGTGCTTTACTCTTCATCCAAGTCTATTGCTGACATCAATCTTCATCTCTATTCCGCCTTTCAGTCCCTCCAAGCTTGGTTTTCCACCAACTATCAAATCCTGAACTTATCTAAGACCAGGCCATGCTCTTTGGGTCCACCAAAAAGCTGCCCACTGAGTCCCCTAAGCTCTTGATCCACTGCAGTGATGGATCAGCTGTCTCTAATACTATATCCTTCAAATATCTCAGGGTTACCCTGGACTTGGCACTTGATTTTTCTGCTCACAACAAGGAGGTATGTCGGTTAGTCAACGCCAAGATTGGTGTGGCCTACAGAGTGCATCACTCACTCACTCCAGCTGCGTGGATCTCTGTTGCTAGGGGGGTTCTACTCCCACAACTGCTATATGCTCTCCCAGTACTCTCCCATGCCCATGCAGGGGTCCTTTGCCAATGGGACATATCTTATAACAATATCTGTAGATTTGCCTTATTGGCTCCTCGCCTTACCCATCACTGCCAACTCTACTCAGCCTTGAACTGGCTGTCTCCCGCAGCCCTCCGATCTTATACACTTGGGTGTTTTGTTGACTCCCTAACTAGATCCCCCCCGCCCCTCCTCCCTAGGTGAAATGCTCATCATGGTATCTCACTTCCGCTCTCTTAGGTCCTCCTCCTCCTCCTCCTCC
Organism: Neoceratodus forsteri; assembly: GCA_016271365.2. Classification (NCBI taxonomy): domain Eukaryota; kingdom Metazoa; phylum Chordata; order Ceratodontiformes; family Ceratodontidae; genus Neoceratodus; species Neoceratodus forsteri. The sequence goes on along the minus strand of CM057453.1, from coordinate 1,474,599,623 downwards.
TCCTTGGTCACTGTAATTACAGTTTTCAGAATATAATGCATAGTGAAATGTGTATGACTAGCGACAAAATGTGTACAGCATAATATTAAGAGAATGACAAATATGAAAATGAGTATATCACACACCGAAATAGGTATGATACCTTCTGAAATGGTTATGACATATACCAAGATGAATATGACACATACCAAGATAGACATGACATACACCAAGATAGAAATGACACTTATTAAAATAAGTATGACATGTACCAACATGGCCTGGACACATACTGAAACAAGTAAGACACATACCAAAATAGACATAACACATAACCAAAATGGGTATGACACAAACTGAAATGGATGTGTTATACCAAAATGGGTATGATACATAAATAAATAATTATGACACATGTTAAAATGGATATGGCCTGTACTGAAATGGTTATGATACATACCAAAATGGGTACGACATACTGAAACGTGTATGACGCACACCAAAATGAGTCTGACACAAACTGAAATGAATATGACACTCACTTAATATGGTATCACACATGCTGAATTAATAATAACACATACCAGAACTGATATGACCTATACTGAAATTGATATGACACATAGCAAAATGGGTATGATGTACCAAAATGGATATGACATCAATTGAAATGACTATGACAAACACTGAAATTGATACGACACATGCTAAAAAATTATGACACATAGCTAAATGGCTATGACCCATACTGAAATGGATATGACACATGGTGAAATGGTGTTACAAAACCTGAAATGAATATCAAGTCAATCTGACTTCAATCGTGTGCAAGCTCATGAAGACGAACTTAAGGAGAGGTTGGTAGACTATCTAAAGGAGCATGATCTCCAGGATGCAAGACAGTATGGTTCATGGGGGGCAGATGGTGTCAACCAAATCTGATTGACTTCTTTGATAGGTCACTTATACAGTAGACTGAGGACAGGAAGTAGATATCCTCTATCTGGATTTCAGCAAGGCCTTTGACTCTGTGCCCACAAAAGGTTGATCAGGAAGTTGGAGGATCTCGGGGTTGAGGAGAAGATGACCAAATCGGTGGAAAACTGGCTGAGGAACAGGATCCAGAGGATGGTTGTGGGGGAAGAGTTATCTAGCACCAAAGAGGTCACCAATGGAGTCCCGCAGGGCTCAGTGATGGGGCCGGTGTTGTTCAATATCTTCATCAATGACACTGGGGATTGCATTAAGGGCAAAATGTGCCTATTCATGGATGACACCATGCTCTGCAGGAGAGTGGACACAGCTGAAGGGATAAAGGACCTACAGGACAACCTGGAAAAGCAGAGGAGATAGTCTGGGTTCTGGCAGCTTGGTTTTAATGCCAAGAAATGTAAAGGTACGCACATCAGAACCAAGAATCCCAGGATGGAGTACTACCTGGGTGGATTCCGGGTATCTGCATCAGAGGAGGAGAAGGACCTTGGAGTGATGACCAATAGTGACCATAAGCACTCGAGCCAGTGCAAGAACCACAGCAGCAAGTACAAACAAGATGCTGGGATGCCTAGCTAGGGGGATCAGTAGTAGGAGAGAAAAGGTTATACTGCCCTTGTAGAGGTCACTGGTGAGGCCACATCTAGAGTATGGAGTTCAATACTGGTGCCCAGACCTCATAAAGGACATTAACCTGCTGGACAAAGTCCAGAGAAAGGCTACAAAGATGACAGAGGGTCAGCAGGGTAAGGCAGATGAGGGGAGGTTGAGGGCACTGAACATGTATACCCTGGAGGACAGAAGGGGGGGGCCATAACTGAGACCTTCAAGTACTTGAAAGGGATGAATAAGGAGGGTATCTTTAAGCTGAGTGGCAACCATAACACGACGGGGCACAGTCTTAAGCTGGAGGGGGAGGTTTAGGAGGGAGATCAGGAAACACTTCTTCACAGACAGGGTGGTGGACACTTGGAATGCACTGCTGGAAGAGGTAGTCTTGTTGAACACACTGGGCAGCTTCAAGAAAGGCTGGGATAGGTATGGGGGAAGGTAAGGATCATGGGTAGGGAGGATGGGAGGAGTTGGGGGGCAAGGTCAGTAGTTCAAGCTCTGAACCCTGCAATACGAGCAGACTAGTTAGACCAAATGGCCTCCTTCTGCTGGCTTCTTTGTATGTTAGTAAGTAATAGGACACATACTGAAATAATTATGACAAACCAAAATGGGTATGACACATACTGAAAGTGATATTGCAAATACCAAAATGGGTATGACATATTCCAAAATGGATGTGACATACATTGAAACTGGCATGACACGCACTGAAATGGGTATGTCACACATTGAAATGTTTATGACATTCACCAAAGTGGGTATGACATATATCAAAATGTTTATGACACACACCGAAATGGGTATGGCACATACCAAAATAATTATGATGCATGCCAAAGTATGTATTCATACCAAAATGGATATGACCCTCACTTAATGGGTATGACACATACTGAAATAATTATGACATATACTAAAATATCTATGACATAAAATGAAATGATTATGACACATACTGAAATAATTATGATACATGCTGAAACTGATATGATCTATACTGAAATGGATAAGATACATAACAAAATGGGTATGACACATACTAATATGAATATGGAACATACTGAAATAAATAGATTATAGGTAGAACTCCCTCCAAAATAAGACTACCATAATGAGAATATAGCAAACTGAATTGTGTATATATATATATATATATATATATATGTAGAAAAACGTGCAAGGCATAGCCTAAATATATTGTAATGTATGCCAAACTGACCATGTAACAAACTGAAATGATTGTAAGACACACCAAGACGAGTATAACACATACTGAAGTGAGTATAACACATTCACATACTGAACTGAGTATAACACATACTGAACTGAGTGTAACATACACAGTGAAAAGCACATGACTTGGATAACCAATCATAATGCAGCATCACTTCCTGAACTGCAGTAAAACTCCAGCAGTTCTTGTTCAGCTTCAGTATATGTAAGATCACTTTAAATTCTGTGACTCAAGAATAGGGCCGGCATCAGGGGGGTGCAAGGGATGCAACTGCACTCAGGCCTAGAGTACATGGGGGGCCCAGAGTCCCCTGTAGTGCCAATAGATTTTATCATGTCTGCTGGTGGTGGGCGCCCTGCCATTTAAACAAATGTATATGTGCTAGTGTGCTGTTGCTCAGTTATGAGACGTGGCGGAGCGCACACTCATACCTGCTGTGTATCTATGATGTCTCGCTGCTGTCTCCTCCTCTTAGGTTCTGACCTATCCCTCTGCTTTGCTCGGGTGCGCCGTGCGTGGGTTGTGGCTAAGGCAATTTGTCTTACATGCTCAGCATTGCTCTCTTTTCCTCCCGCTGCTCACTGCTTTCCAAATCCAGCACCACCAGTCCAGTCCCAGTGGGGTGAGCTAAGAAGCCAGCTTGGTGCACTAGGTGCCTGCACCATGGACAGGCAGTCTCACAGTCACCTGACTAGCCGTTAATTGGTCAGGTGCCACGTTGGGGTAACTTTCGTGGGACTAGTCCAACTGGAGATGCAGCAGTGTGATCATTGGCTCACGCCTCGGCAGTACTAGCATTGGAGATGGTCAGAGACGTACTGCGCTCTACTTCTTGGACTGTATCTGTCGTATGTAGTGTTCAATCTGCTCACTGCTCCCAACGTTGTCATTGGGCAGCAAATTAAAAAAATAAATAGTTGTTTTGTTACACTGTTGTAACTTTTCACAAGTCTACAGTCTAGCAAAAAAAACAACTAAAAAGACAAGTTAGCATACTCCTCTGATACCGGGCAGCTGTGCAGGAAAGAAGGGGAGAGGAGTGTAAGAGATCACCATCGCCGGATCGGGCTGCCTGGCCTGGGCATGATGAGGTGTTGGGGACTTGGAAGGATGGGGGAGGTCCGCTGGTCTGACAGTCGAGTTAAAAGTAAAGGTTACAGGAAAGAAAAAAAAATGTTGGTGGTGACAGTGGGATCACTTAGTGATCAGAGGAGAGTCAGTGAGTGAGTCATGAGAGACTTCATTCACTTCAGAGATGGAGAGAGACAAGGCAGCAAGCTAGCTTTGTTGTTTGAATGAAATTAGTTTGTTCTGCACAACAGAAGCTGCACTACTACTAGTACTCCGTTACACTCACTGTCTGACATTTCTGAGACTGTGCTGCCTGTCTCTCAAAACTGTTTTAGAAAGATTTTTTTTTCTCAGATAGACTACTAGAGAGACTATATGCACTTGCAGCAAACAAGGTCCTCCACAGTGGGGGGGCCACAATGGGGAGGGAGGGGGCCCACTTCACAGTCTTACACCAGGGCCCGGTAAATCCTAGAGCCGGCCCTGCTCAAGAATATGTACTATGTATATTATTAAACTGGTATTTTGTTACTGTGCCTGCTTTTTTTTTTTAAACAGGACCTTTGTTTTCAAACATTTCTCTGGTGCCTGACAAAAAAATACTCTTTTATGTGTGCCCTGTTTAAGGTTATACATAATAACAGATACATGTATGTATTTATTTATTTAATTATGTTAACCAGGTAGGCCCACTGAGTCCAGTAATGATCCTTTTTTCAGGGGCAACCCGGAATTAATTACAGATACTTCAAAATATAACATTTGCAGAATTACAATAAACAATATTTTACAATCACATGGAAAGGAGAACAGTTAACAACATACAACACTTAGCAATATTTGTTAATGCACTTAAATACATTTGTGAATACACCCACTCACTGACAGATCTTTTTGAATCAAAAGATCCAAAGTTGAGATATCAACGGTGGCAAGTGCTTTGGTTTAGCTCCAGCAGGTGGGTCTTTAGTCCCCTTTTAAATCCCTCTAATGAGTTGCACTCCTGGAGATTTGTTGGGAGCACGTTCCAGAAGGGAGGTATGGAGGCTGAGATAGCCTGGGATCCTTGGGTGGACTTCACTCTGGGTACTACGAGGAGCTGTCTACTTGAAGACCTTAGTGTCCTGCCATTCTTTTTTGTTCTCAGCATCTCTGCCAGACTCGTGGGGTGGGCGGGGAGGCACTAGGCGCCTGAACTTGTAGACTAGGCAAAGAGTAGGATATTGTAATCTTCCTTCCATGGTGGGCCAGGATAGGGCTTGGAGGACCTGACAATGTTCTCTGGGGGGGGGCCTGCCGCAAACTTGCAGATTCTATGGTACTGGGTTCTGAGCTTCTTCATCTCAGTGTTTTTAGCAGAGAGCAGTACAGGGAAACCATAGAAAAGGATGGGTAGGAGGGTACCTTGTGCAACCTTGACCCATGTAAGATAAGGAGTAAGGTGATCCAGAAGTTCAAACTTGTGGTTTAATGTCTTAGTGAGCAGATCAATGTGGGCTTTGAAGGTGCAATCCTGGTCAAGGGTAATTCCTAGGTATTTTAGAGACTCAACTACCTCGACCCTAGTCCCGGTCGAGAGAGCCAGTTTATAAGACCTGTCTGGTTCAAGGTTTTTTTGGGCCGAATAGCATTCTCTTAGTTTTTTTGCTATTCAGGACCAGTTTATTGTTATTCAGCCATCCCTCCAATTCCAAGAGGTCTCTGGATAACAGTCTGTTCAGGGCATCAGGGTCATTTGTGGACCTGTATTGCACTACATCATCTGCATACAGGGTTACCTTTGCGTCATTACAGAAAGTAGGCAGTTCGTTAATAAATAAAGAGAATAAATAAGAGGCCCAATTATTGATCCCTGGGGGATCTCATCCTGTACTGGGCACTTATCCGATATGGCACCTTGCCATCTAACTAGTTGGGACCTTACTTGGAGATAGTCAGAGAACCAGTGCGCTGCCAAACTATCAAGGCCAATCTGCTTTAGTTTTGCAAGGAGTAGTTGATGATCTACCAGGTCGAATGCTTTGGTGAGATCAATAAAGACGGCACCAGTGAGCATTCCCTTATCAAGAGCAGAAAATACATCCATGGTGAGATTTACTAAGGCAGTATTTGTTCCATTGTTCTTTCTGAAACCAAGTTGAGCGGCAGTAAATATGTTGTGCCTCTCAATATATTCCACTACCTGATTGTACACAGTCTTCTCTATCACTTTATTTAGTATTGATAGGAGAGATATTGGGGGGTAGTTTTCTACTAGTTCTGGGGGTCCACCTTTGTGGATAGGTGTGACCAGAAAGGCATCCTGTACTTCTGTGACGCTGTACAGCATTTTATTTTGCATTATATTATATTATATTATATTATATTATATTATATTATATTTGTCCTGTACAAGAGGAGCATAACCAAAAATATCTCTTGCTGCAGCTTTAGCTTATCTCTATGTGTTTTAATTGAACTTCACCAGCTTACTGAAAGAGAGTTTTTCTTTGCTGCCTTTTTAAATTCATGTCAGTATTTTGCTGCTGTTAACCAAACCTATACAGAGGTGAGAAGTTTGTGGTAGTGGTAAACAGACCCTCAGGTTGTGTTTTTTACTGTTGCTGCAAACCACCTCTTAACTGAGTGCTAAACCCGCACCTCCAACTTCCCGAAGGCCAAGTGGCTGTAATGCAGCTGCCTGCTCCCAAACAACCAGTTCAACAGAGTTAAGTTGCCCTGGTGTCTAGTGGTACCCCCACACCCCTTCGGCATCTGTGTTGACAAAATATTCATGCTGTGATGTCTAGTGATCCCCCCAATTGCCCGTGTTATGCTTTATAACTATGCCCCGGTGGTCTTGTGCATCCCCCACCTGCTGTTTGCCCTGTTTCATAAAATTAAAGATGACTTGGTTTCCAGTGGTTCCTCCCAACCCCTCATCACATGTTTACACATTTCTGACGAAGCCATATTGGTAAAGTATCAGCCCATCTGACTCGCCTGCTCACATACTGCCTCCCCATGCACCCCTTAACCTGGGCAGCAGGTGATCATCCAGATTTGATACAGTGACTGGCACAGCACTCCTCTCACCCTCTTGGCCAGCCGCTGAATAAGCTGTCAGTAAGCATGCGTGGACCACCAGGTCAGAGTTATAAAGCATAACACAGGCGATCAGGAGGTATCATTAGACATTAGGGCAGGAATACTCTGTTGAAACGGGTGCTATGGGGATGGGGGTACTACTAAACAGGGTACTTTTACTGTATAGAAATGAGTGCTAGGAGTTGAGTGGCTGCAATACAGCTACCCTGCCTTCGGGGGGCGTAGGGATATGGACTTAGCGCCCAGTTAAAATGTGGTTTGAGGCAGCGGTAAACAGCACCATTTAGGAAGTATACCTCTGCCAGAAAACACTGGCAATACCACTATACCGATATGCATGAGGGGACACCCTCATTTGCCTAGCCCTAGTGGTATGTTAGTTCTTTGGCACTCCTGGGTTTGCTGAGCTCTCCCATGGCTTCTGAATATGGGCTGACTGGAAGAACTTATGCAAACTCATGCTAGCCCACCAATCCTGTTAGCCCTTACAAAAAGTTCTTCGGAATACCACTGTAATACCATTTGTTTGCCATTGCAATATCACTGTGATTACCACTGTACTACCATTAAGGTTTTCATTGTATCTCAGTGGTTTCATTTCAATTCCATTGTGATACTATAGTACAACCACGGTACCACTGGGTAGTACCACTGCACATTTTATAGCTCACCATTGTGGTGCCATGGTGTTGCCATTGTGTCGCATTTGGTAAGGGAGTTGTTGTGCTAATCTTTGACTATCGGGCCCAGGCTATCTGGCAGGAAATATTGCAAGGGAATGAATAACTGCTGGATAACTGGCTTCACTAACTGCCATTTTTAGAACAATTGATAAGGTCTGTTTCTTCCAAAACAGCATATGCCAGAAACAAATAGCTTATATTGTCGTAAAGAGGAGAGACTCAGCCTTGCAGTGGTATACAATATGTGTCTCTAACCCTTATGGTTACAGAGTCAGCGATAAAGAATGTGGTTTACTGCTAATACTGCAGCATAATATTGACATTTGTTTTAAAAAAGCAGCAAAGAAAAAACTCCAACTTCAGTGATCTGGTGAAATTCAGTTAAAACACACAGGGATGAGCTAAAGCTGGTGCAACAGATTTTTGGAACGTGCTCCTCTTGTGCAGGACAAATAAAATATAACGCAAAATTAAATCCTGCACAACTTCACAAAACATCAGAAGCACAGGATGCCTTTATCTGTTATTATGAATAACCTTACACTGGCAGGGAACAAATTAAATCGTTTTTTGTTGGAAGCCAGAGGAAACGTTTGAAAACAATGGTCCTATTAAAAATTTCACTTTACTTCCTCTATAACCTGTTGCTTTCCTAGCTCCAATTTTTCCAGCTCATCTCTGGGACTGTGCCTGTTAATCCCCACACCAGCACCCCTTTCCCTCCTCCCTTTACCTGAAACTATTTTGAAGAATTTAAGACCTGAAACTTGTGACAATGCCTGTTCCCAAGACAGCTGGTTATATCTCTCAAACCTGTTAATTGCGACTCCTTGTAATCAACTACAAAGCTACTGTCTTGTCCGGCTAGTATTCCTATGTTAGATACCAGAATTTCTGTCTGTGTGAATTGTACCATTGCAACTGTTTTAACTGTTGTTTTCTCTTGACGTGGAACCATTGCAAAAGAGCTCATAGCTCAAAGGTTAATTCTGAAGAGTTAAATAAATTAATACAGGGACAGTAGCAAAATACCAGTTTTATAATATACATAGTTTGATAATATACATAGTGCACATTCCTGAGTCACAAAATTTTAGTAAACCTCACCTGAACTCAAGCTAAACAAGAACTGCTAGAGCCTACAGCATTTCAGGAAGTGATGCTGCATTGTGATTGGTTACCTAAGTCATATGCTTTTTCACTGTGTGTTATGCGCAAGCTGAGTAAAGGTGCCACAAGACTTTCCTGCCAGGGAGTTATCCTGTCAGGACACCTGTGCTACCCCACTCATTGCACTTGGTGTTTCTGCCGTGTGAGTCCCTTTTCCCATCTAGCTTTACTATTCTAACACCACACTGCCATGGATCACCACTCAAGTGAAATTCTGAGAGAAGAGAAGTGACGGGATGTTGTCTGGATTCAAACCCACAGCCTCTTGTCATGAGGCTGTAAACCTTTCCACTACACCCAGAGCTGACACAGCAATAAAGCTGGGCTTTTTAGCTGTACAGGTTAAAACCTTGCCAGGAGGTTCCTCACAGGAAAATATCATTGTTAAGAGGAGAACGTAGTTCCTGAGAGGAGAATTTCCTGACAGGAAAATTGGATGGCACCTTCACTATCATACCGTGTTACACTCAGTTCAGTATGTGCTATACTCATCTTGGTGTATCTTACAATAATTTCAGTTTGTTACATAGTCATTTTGGCACACATTACAATATATTTAGGCTATGCCTTACAAGTTTTGCTACATATATACATAATTCAGTTTGTTATATTCTCATTATGGTATGTTAGTCTTAATTTGGAGGGTGTTCTACCTGTAATCTAGCTACAGTACTTCAGTATGTTCAATATTCATATTAGCAAGTGTTGCACCTATTTTGTTATGTATCATCTCCATTTCAGTATAGACCATGTCAATTTCAGCATGTGTCATACTTAGTTCAGTATGTGTCATAGCCATTTTAGTATATATCATAACTATCTCAGTATGTGTCATACCCATTTAGTGTGGATCATATCCATTTTGGTATGTGTCATACGTACTGTGGCATGTGTCATAAACATTATGGTGTAAGTCATACCCATTTTGGTGTGTGTTATAAACATTTCAGTGTGTGTCATACCCATTTTGGTGTGTGTCATATCCATTTTGGTGTGTGTCATAACCCATTTCAGTGTGTGTCATGCCAATTTCAATGTGTGCCACATCCATTTTGGAACATGTCATACCCATTTTGGTATTTGACATATACATTTCAATATGTGTTGTACTCATTTTGGCTTGTGTCGTAATTATGTCAGTATGTTTCATATTCATTTCAGTTTTTGTCACACCATTTCACCATGTGTCATATCCATTTTAGTATGGGTCATATCCATTTTGGTATATGTCATTGTTAATTCAGCATGAGTCATACCATTTTCGGTGTGTGTCACATTCATTCATATCAGTTTGTGTCAAACCCATTTTGGCGTGTGTGATATATCCATTTTATGTGTCATAATTATTTCAGTACAAGCCGTATCTATTTCAATATGTGTCATAATTATTTCTTTATGAATCATACCCATTTTAGTATAACATATCCATTTCAGTTTATTTCATACCCATTTCGGTGTGTGTCACACCTATTTTGGTATGCATCTTACCTGTTTCAGTACGTGTCCTAGCCATTTTGGTATATGTCATACTTATTTTAATAAGTGTTATTTCTATCTTGGTGTCTAGCCTATCCAGTTTGGTATGTGGCATACCCATTTTGGTGTAAGCACCCTTTGGGAGCTTACTAGTTAACTTTGGTTGCTAGTTGCAGTTAGGCTGGTTTCTAAGTGTAGCTAGGCAGGAAGATCTGTGGTGCCATTAGGTCTGGGATGTGTGCTTGCTTGCTGACAGCAAGTGGGGCCCATTTAAAAAGGTATAAATAGGACATAGATTATTTTTCTGGATGATTCTGAGAGAGAGCCCTGGGAGAGAAGAATTAGGGGGTTCAGGCCGCAAGTTCGGTTAGAGAGCCATGGCAGGGCCAGGGTGGGCCGCTTGCCACTCTGGCCCTCCTCCCTCGAAGACCCACGTATGAGAAGTGCAGCGGTTCAGGCCATGAAAATGAAGGGGGAGAAGTTGGAGCTAAAGGCTTGGGGGCTGTTGGTGCATGTAGGAGCCAAAGCCCAGGGAGAAAAAGAAGTATGGGGGCCCGCCAAGTGAACTTCGGCACCTTGGTAGGGCAAGCATCAATGGGGTCCTTTTGAAGTAAAGTAGTCTTGTTCGTGGGCAAGAGCAGCTTGAGAAGTCAGAGTGTGTCCTGTGAGTGGGTCTGCTATGGCAAGTGGGGCCTAAGGTGCAGTCCAGAGATGGCAGCCTGTACTGTTGTGGGTGTAGTGGTGACCACACTACCTCATTTCCCCTGGCCGGTGGCCGCTGCAGAGTTTGTTTGTTTGTTTGTTTGTTTATTAAGGTTAAGACCATAGAGCACAGTTCATTTTCAATGGTGACCTTACCACCACATTACAATACACAAAACACAATTTACAATAAAAGCACAATATCACAAATTAATATACAATTATACATTCAAGTATTTGTTCAACAAAACACATAGTTTATAGACCCATCTAAAAACAGTTACAAGGGGTGGTATCTTGAAACATTAGGGAGATTACTCCAATACCTTGGGACAAATTGGCTAAAAAATGCTTCTGATCTATTTGTTTTAGTATAAGGTAACACAATTTCGTTAAAATGACTATTTCTTAGGGATGAATCAAGAACCTAATGGATATTTTGTCCTTTAAGTACCTAGGTACCATACCCAACCCATGCTTATATTAAAAATATTTTTATAGTACTCTCTCCTACTTGAGAGGGAGAGCCAATCCAATTTCTGATACATATCACAATGATGAGTTACTCTTGGACATTTTAGTATTAGTCTTGCCAACCGATTATACGAAGCATGCAACTTGTGCAGTCTATCGGTAGTAGAATTACTGTATAAGATATCTCCGTAATCAATGAGGCAGGATTTGCATTCAAACAATTAGATTTAAAGTATCAGCTTTTAGACAATGCTTATAACGAAATATGAATCCTACCCGCTTGCTTAACTGATTAAGTAATCTAAATGGATATTTCCCCTTCCCTAATCAATCTAGCCAAAAGCCTAAATATCGGTAGGTCTCAACATTCTCCAGGATGTCCCCAGCTTTGTACATGGTAGCCAGTTGAAAGCCCCTATCCCCTTGAGGAAAAAGTTCCAAAGATCATACACTTTGTTTCTGTTGAATTTAGTTTTAGCTTTATTTTAGTAAAATAAGACGGGACACAGTTGAAGCTGTCCTGAAGAGTCTGTTGAATACATTTGACAGAGGGTCCTGACATGCAAATTATAATATCATCTGCATATAATTGGTAAGAAACGTTACCAACATGTTTCCCCAAGTCCTTTAGATATATTAAAAAAAGTAGGGGCCCCAGGACAGAGCCCTGTGGAACACCTCGTTCTACCAGTAAGGGAGCTGACACCATCTCATTCACTAAGGTAATCTGGTGTCTATCTGATAGATAAGAATAGAACCAGTCTAATGCTGGACCACCAATTCCCATCTTATTTAATTGGGACAACAAAAGTCAATGGTCTACTGTGTAGAAAGCCTTCGAGAGATCGATCAGTATGGTGCCAGTATAATGTTTAGCCTCCATAGCTGATTGAATATCATCCAAGACCCTCGACACAGCAGCCAAAATCCCATGTGATTTTGTAAAGCCTGACTGGTATTGATCCAGCAAATCCTGATTTTCTAAATACTCAGTTAGTTGTCTAGCCAATACTTTTTCAAAGATTTTACTAACTAAAAGCAATAATTCTGCTTATTCTGCATATGGTCTTCCCTCACATTGCTCTCTAGTATGTTCCTACTAGGTCAGTCCTGCACAGAAAATTACCCCCTCTTGACTAAATTTAATGACAAAGCCTCTTCTTGGCTGCCTTAACACACAGGGTGTGAAAGCCTATGTTGAGACCCCCAAGACTTTCCATGAAATAACGACAATGCCTTCCCTGGCTGCTTTACCTCCTGCTAAATTAGTTTCTTAAACCCATAGCACTCACCATGTACCTTGGGTTGTACTAATTGCAATTGTTGTACCGCTATATGAGATAGCGTACAATTGTGAATAGACCAATTGCTGTTATTTCTTGTATTTTTTTGCCTCTGTACTTGTGCTCCCATACTCTGCAACTACCTCTCTGTGTTGTCCTCCTGTCAAGATGTGGAACCTTTGAAAAAGAGCATTTTACTAACATACTAACATACATACTAACATACTAAAATGCCAGCAGAATAGGCCTAACGGTCTTTCGTGTCTGCTCGTTTGGTCAGCCCCCACCCTGGGTGCTGACCTTGCTGTCCCCCTCGCCTTCTCTGGCTTCTCCCTTCCCAGTTCCGGATATTCTTGCTGCATTGGATTTTGCTTCCTGAACCCTTCCCCTGTACCTGTCCCACCCCCTCTTGAACCCCTCCACTGTCTCTGCCTCCACCAGCCCCCTAGGTAGTGCATTCCATGGCTCCACCACCCTCTCAGTGAAGTAGCACCTCCTCCTTTCTCCCCTGAATCTTCCCCCCTCCAGCTTCCACCCATGCCCTCTAGTGGCCCCTTCCTCCTTCCTTCAAGCACCTGACTGTTCCTCCCTATTTACCCCTCTTCATGTACCTGAAGACCTCTATCATGTCCCCGGTCCTTCTCTCTTCCAATGTGTACATATTTAGCTCTTCGAGCCTTTCCTCATAGGTCCTGTCCCCCAAGCCCCAAATCATTTTGGTTGCCCTCCTCTGGACCCTCTCCAGGAGGTTAATGTCCCTCTTTAAGTGTGGCCTCCAAAACTGCACGCAGTACTCCAGGTGCGGCCTCACCAAGCAGTTATACAGAGGGAGTATCACTTCCCTCCTTCTGGAGGTGATCCCCCTAGTGATGCATCCCAGGATCCTGTTGGCCTTGGCTGCTGCCCTCCTACAAGTCTCAGAGTTGTTCATCTTGACATCCACCACCACCCCCAGGTCCCTCTCAGCCATTGAGACTTGTAGTATTCCCCAGGGTGTACACTTGGCCTGGGTTTCTGGCCAGGTGGAGTACCTTGCATTTCCCTGCATTGAACCTCAGCTTCCACTTTCTAGACCATCTTTCCAGAGCCTCCAGGTCCCCTGCAGGGCCACCCTCCCTCCTCCCCATCCACCACCGCCCCCAGTTTGAGTCATCTGCAAAGAGACTCATCTCACTCCTGATTCCTGTCCTTATGTCAGATCGTGGCGTTGAACAGAAGGGGCCCAAGGACTGATCCCTGTGGGACCCCACTAATGACCCTCCTTGGGGATGAGACTATCCCACCAACTACGACCCTCTGGGTCCGGTCCTGAGCCAATGCCTATCCATCTGATCATCTGGTTTCCCACCCCCATTTCTCCTAGCTTATCCAACAGGCCCATGTGAGGAACAGAGTCAAATGCCTTGCTGAAGTCTAGAAAGAGGACATCCACTGGTCTACCCAGGTCCAAGGCACTTGTCACCAGTCATAGAACTCCACCAGGTTTGTCTGACACGATTTCCCTGGGATGAATCCATGCTGTCTATCGTCCAGGCACCCTGACTTATCCAGGTCCCCCCCCTTGCCTCTCCTTGACAATGCCCTCCATCACCTTGCCCACCACCGATGTCAGGCTGACAGGCCTGTAGTTCCCTGCCAGCTCCCTTGATCCCCCCTTGTGGAGAGGCACTACATGCACCACCTTCCAGTCTTGGGGCATCCACCTGTCCTCAGAGATGGTGAAAAGCTCTGCCAGGGTTTCATGGGACATCTGCAAGTTCCTTCAGCACTCTAGGATGTAATTTATCCGGCCCCGGTGCTTTCTCCGTCTTAAGGGCTGGGGCTTCCCTCCTCTCTCTGCTGTGATTTCCACTTCTGGTACCTCTTCTCCTGCTTAGCCCTCCCCCACCTGCCAGTGATGCCCCCCTCCCCAGACCTGCCGATCGGTGAGGGTCCCCCCTCCTCATTATCTCTGTCTCCTCCATGTATGATGCAGCATCCCCATTTTCCCTGGTGAAAACTGAGGTGAAGTACTCATTTAGTACCTCAGCCTGCTCCCGGGTCTTGTGCCCATCTCTCCCCTGATTTAATCCTGCTAATCTGCCCCTTCACCTTACGTCTTTCCCCAATGTATCTAAAGAACACCTTTTCCCTCTCTAATTTCCCTGGCCAGGTTCTGCTCATGCCCTTAGCATACTACCACTCTAGTAGCCCCTTCTAGCCATCAGCTTCGTACTCCCTCAGTCCCTTTCCTCCTTGAGTGACTTGAATTTCTTATAGGCTGCTTTCTTTCCCTTTCACCTCCTGGACCTCCTGGTCCACCAACAGGGTTTTAGGCCCTAGCATTTTAGGTCTTACTCTTGCACAGGTGCTGGTATCCTGCACCCCTCTCCTGATGATTTCCCACCTACTATCAGCGTCCATGTCTGACCCAATCCCATCAAATGCTCCTTAAGGATCCTTCCATTTCCTTAAAATCCGCCCCCTGAAGTCGGTTACTTCCGTCTTTGTGCAGCCTTCTACCCCTCCTAGGTCAGGCAGAACCAGACCGTGGCATGAGTGGCTCCCGCCAATGGTCCCTTACCTCCAGGCCCCCAATCTGGTCACTGTCTGCCAGGACCACATCCCAGTACCACGTGCCTCCCTGGTCGGTTCCCTCACCTGCTGAGTTGAGGCAGCGTCTTGATAGACATCCAACAACCTCTGTTCCCTGGTCACAGAGGATGTCATAGTCTCCCAGTCTGTTCCTGGCATGTTTAAGTCCCCTAACACCACCACCTTTCCTCTGCCCAGTCTGCAGTGTCTCTAACATCTGCCACCAGACTGTCCTCCAGCTCCTCCGCCAGGGCAGGGGTCTATACACCACTCCTATTTTTACTCTCTTGCCCCCTTGTTATCAAGGTATCACAAGTGCCTCACGGTTCCCTCCGCCTCCTCTACTCCCCTATGCCAATGCAGTTTTGACTATCATTGCTACCCCTCCTCCCTTCCTCCCCTGTCCTTCCTGAACATAGTGTAACCCTCCAGGTTCAGGTCCCAGTCATGTCTTTGGTGGCCCAAGTCTCAGTGACCGCTGCCACATCCACTGCTCCCTCAGTTAACATAGCCTGGAGCTCAGGCATTTTGCCAAGCTCCTGGCATTTGCAGGACTACCTTCCACCCTTTCCTATAGTTCCATTTCCCCTGCTCGTGTTCCCATGGGATTCTGTTTTCTCCTGGTCTGCACTTTGCCAGTTGGCCTTTTCTGCAATCCTCCTGGTCCCCAGGGGTGGAGACAGAGTCCCTCCTTCATCGGCACCCCTTGACAGCCGTTTCTCCCATCCCACCCCCTTCACAAGTTTAAACCCCACTTTCACCAATGAACTCCTCTATTTTCAACTTAAGGATTCCCCTCCCCTTCAAATTGAGATGTAGTCTATCTCTAGCATACAGCTCCTTATCCTCCCAGGTCTCCCCCCAATCCCCCATCAACCCATACCCTCTGGCCTCACACCACTCCCTGAGCCACTGGTTTTGCTCAAAGGTTGTGTCCAAATGACAAAATAAATAAAAAAATACATAAGTAATGAGATTAGTCGATAATTGTTTAAATATCCTGGGTCGCTACCTTTAAAAATAGGGGCCACTCTAGCCAATTTCCAACCCCATGGACAGTAACCCAAAGATATTGGTCTGTTGAACAAGTAGGTCAAAGGACTTGTGATATGCATAGCTGAATACTTCAGCATTGTTGATGTAAGAGCATCTGGTCCACAACCTCTGTTAACTTTCAAAGACAGTAATAGCTCTTATACCTCACAATGGTCAATTATCCAGAAAGTAAAGGGAGAGAGGCTTACGCCATTTGTACTATCAATATGATTTTTCAGTTTGAGAACAGGATCAAAGAATTTACCAGACTCAATGAAAAACTTGCTAAATCTGTCTGGCAAGGAAAGATCTTTATAATGATTCTCTAAATTAGATAATTGAATAGTATCTCCACTTTTAGTTTCACCATTTAGCCCTTTGATAAGCTTCCAGAATTTTTTGGGGTCCCCTATTGATTCAGAAATGTTATTTAAAAAATTTAATTTTTGTTTCCCATACCGCCATGAGATAAGCATTTCTTAATTGTCTATAATACATCCAATCATATGGCCTCCCTGACTACCTTCCCTTTTTCCATTCTCTTTCTTTACATTGTTTCATTTTCCTTAACTCAGAATTGTATCAAACAGCTGAATTATTTTTTACTTTCCTTGATCTTAATGGAATGTGTTTACTACAAACAAGGAGCAATTCTTCCTGGAAATAGCCCCAAGCTAATTCTAAGTCTGGAATTAATTCTAAATGATCCCAATTTACCATCTCCAAGTACTTAACGAAATCAAAGTAGTCAAAATGTTTAAAAGATCTATAAGATATTAATTTCAGCTGCTCTTTGTTTCCGTGTTGCCCCTTGATACAAAAGATCATATTGTGATCACTAACCAAATTAGAAGCAACTCCTGAAATAGGAAACTGATGTTGACTATTTGTTAATATTAACCCTTGCAAGGCCACGGATTGATATATCAATTCAGACTTCCTATACGTTCTAATACTGTAGGCAGCCTAAGGGTTAAATCAATTAAGGTAGATTCATTTATATTGTATATTAATGTGAGTAGGCTCAGACAACTACTGTGTTAAACCTAATCTAAAAGCAAAGGTTTTTAACTTTTTAGATTTTACTGGCTTTAACCAGTTGGGACTCCCGAGTTGGGCAGCCTATGGAGGCAGGGAAAGATCCATGTGGGGAATGGTTGGTTGGGGCCCTGGTGGGGTGGCAGACTGTCTGGGTGCACTTTGTGGCACGGCAGTTAGTGCCCTGGGTAAAGACAGTCCCGAAACTGGAATTGCTGCAGGAGCAGAAGTGCTCTGGTTTCCAGATCAGGATGCAGAGTTCCCTGGGAACCCAGTTTGAGCACATGGCCTCAGTGACTGAGTGTCCGGAAGGTCTTCAGTGGGTCTGTTCTTGCTAAAGAACATCAGTTTGGCTGATATAAGACCTTAAAGTGGAGGAAATGCTCTGTAAAGTGGAAGGGTATCCTACTGGTGGAGAAATTGCATGGGAAGGCCACATCTGAAAGAGGGATTTGGACAGTAGAAATGCCTCGTGCTGTCATAGTCCCCAGTGAGTGCCTAGTGTTTGAGAATTATAGAATGGAAAGTGAGCCAGAGAGGTCTGAGTAAGGATCTGAATGGGAAGAAGGGAATTAGAATGGAAGTGCTGCTAAGTACATGCTACCGCTAGGTATGGCCTGCTTTTGTCCGCTGTAGCACTGCTGCCAGGAATGTAGTCTTGACAGCACAAGGGAGTTACTGCATGAAATAATTCAGTCTGTTGGCAAAACAGACTGTTGCAGGAGAAATCAGGTGTCCACTTGTGGATGCCCCCACCATATGTGTTATCCCCACACTCCATGGAGTGACTGTTCCTGCTTTTTAACTGTTCATTAAATGGGATCCGATGTTTTCTGTAGTTCTGGTGTTTGCCTTGTTTATTAAAGAAACTGGTTTGGTGTTAAAAGAAGCTTGCCTCCACAGCCAGCCACTAATGTATTCCAGGGTTGATCCCAGAGAACCATCACACCATCGAAGAGGGCATCAAGAGGCCTGCCTGGTGAAGACTGTCTACAAAGGCCATTGGGTGAAGTTGGCAAGGCCAGGCAGGTGAAGGTCTGCGTTATCCCACCAGTGCACCACCCCTGCATCATTCTGGCAGCCTGGGGGCACCCCAGATGGAGCTAATCTGTCACCTTCAACACCCAAAGAAGTCAAGGTACTGTTTTTTCGTGTCTTATTTCTTGGACTGTGTTTTTTTGGGTTGTACAGTGCCTCCCTCCCACCAAGGTGCCATCTGGATACCCCTAGACACCGGGAGGGAGGGCTTACATTGCTGTATGTCATACCCATTTCAGAAGGTATCATACCTATTTCGGTGTGTGATATACTCATTTTCATGTGTGTCATTCTCTTAATATTATGCTGTAAACATTCTGTTGCTAGTCATAGACATTTCACTATGCATTATATTCTGAAAACTGTAATTTTGAATTGAATGATCTCCCATACAGGGAGTTCTTGGTAGCTACTGCTGTGTGAGAGTCCTACTCTAATACACATATTTCTCAACAATTAGCTTTTGGTTAGTTGGGATATAATTAAAGCATGTGCTTAAAAATGAGCAAGAAAAGAAGGCTTGTGCAGAGCTGAACTGTTGTGTATCTGAGAGAGAGGAAATGTTTTATTATAAACTGACTGGCAGCCTTAATCTTGCCCGGTCACTGATTTGAGGAAACTTTATTGTTTAGTGGAAGAATGGAAGAATCATTTTCACTAACTCTTACATAGAATAAAAAGAAAAACCACAAAACCATATCTAAGATTACTGATTGTAATAAATAATTAGAACAGCCTGCTGAAGTTGCAAATTTGCTTCAGTGATTTTTTTCCTCCAACCTTGCTCCCTGTATTCCCAACCATGTCACCATCCAGTCCACCACTGATTCTCCACAGGATGACCCAGTAACTGATCCTTCCTCCAGCCACATCCAGGGGACTATTTAACACAAAAAGGTTAGTGTCAAGGATGTCCACAAGCATCTATTAGAAGTAGACCTCTACAAAACATGCCAGATGGCACGATGGTCTTTAGCGTAGGCTACTGGAAACTGCAGCTTTGATAGAAGCATATCCAATTGCCTTGATCTTTTTTTTTACTTACATTTTATTCAATTTTAGAATTAGTCCATGCCATAAAGCAATGGAAGTGCATAGCAGAGTGCAGCAGCCCCAACTGTGGAGGCGGGGGGCATGGGACTCTAGGGTGTAGGACGGCACAGCAGCCTCAAATGTGGAGACAGGACAGGGGCAACAGGGTGCAGAGGCCCTGACTGTAGGGGTGGGGGACAGAGGGCAGCAGGGTACAGCAGTCCCAGCTCTTTGGGTTGGGGCTGGAGGCAGGGGTGTCATCACAGTACAGCAGCCCAAACTGTGCGACAGGGTGCAGCAGTCACACCTGTTTGGGGCAAGGGATTAGGGCAGCAGGGTGTAGCAAAGGATCTCACTCTGGTGGCAGGGGGGCTGCAGTGTGCAACTGCCTCAACTGTGGAGGCAGGAGACAGGATGCAGCAAATGCCCTAACTCTTGTGTCAAGCGGCAATGTGGTGCAGCAGCCTTAACTGTGGAGGCATGGAGCTCTAGGGCACAGCAGGCCACAGCAATCCTGACTGTGTAGACAGGAGCAGGGTGCAGCAGCCCTGGCTGTGCTAACAGGGGACAGGGGACAGCATGGTGCAGAAGCCTCGACTGTGGGGCAGGACACAGTGGGGCATCGGGGTACAGCAGCCCTGAAAGTGAGACGGGGTGCATGTAGTGCAGCAGCCTTGCACATTTGGGGCAAATGAAGTGGGTAGCAGGGTGCAGCAAAAGCCCCAGCTCCAGTGGTCTAGGGCAGCATGGTGCAGCAGCCCCAATTGTGGAGGCAGAGGTTCTGGAACTCTAGGGCTTAGCTGAGCACAGCAGTCCTGACTGTGGAGACAGAAACAGGGGGCAACAGGTGCAGCACCTTGATGGTGGGGGTAAGGGAAAGAGGGCAGCAGGGTGCAGGAACCCCAACTGTTCGGGCAAAGGACAGCAGGGTGCAGCAGCCCTGACACCGTCATGGAGAAGACAGTGGGCAGCAGGATGCAGCAGCCTCAAATGTGGGGCAGGAGGCAGAGGGCTTGTGGGGCAGTTCTTTGATGGTTTCTGTGTGAAAATACATCATATATGTGTATAACTAGAAACACCATATGGCATCCCAGTGTACCATGTCTCTGCCCCACAGTTGAGGCAGCTGCACTCTGCAGTCCCCCGCCCCACAAGCCCCCTGTCTCCTGCCCCACATTTGAGGCTGCTGCACCCTGCTGCCCACTGTCTTCTCCCACATAGTCGGGGATTCTGCACCCTGCTGCCTCCATACCCTGCCTGAATAATCAGGGCTGCTGCACCCTGATGTCCCCTGCATGAATAGTTGGGACTTACTGCACCCTGCTACGCACTTCCATTGCCCCAAATGGGCTGGGCTGCTGTGCCATGTGCACCCTGTCCCATGGTCAGGGCTGCTGTACCCTGATGCCCACCTGTGCTCTGCCCCACAGTCAAGGCTTCTGCACCTTGCTGTCCTCTGTCACCTGCCACCACTGTGCCCTGCTGCACCATAAAACCTCTTGCCTCCGCAGTTAGGGTTGCTGAACCATGCTGCTCCATGCCACCAGAGTCAGATCCTTTGCTACACTACCCAAACTGCTAGAAAGAAAAAATGGAAAAATACTTTCATCTTGTGTTATGGGGTGGGGGACAGAGGGCAGCAGGATGTAGCAGCCCTGACTGTGTGGGCAGGAGGCAGGGAAGGCATCAGGGTGCAGCAGCTCAAGCTGTGGGACAGGGTGCAGCAGCCATGCTTGTTTGGGACAAGGGCATGGGTTGCAGGGTGTAGCAAAGAATCTGACTCTGGTGGCAGGGGGCAGTAGGGAGAAATTGCTCCAACTCTGGAGGCAGGGGACAGGGTGAAGCAAATACCCTGACTCTTGTGGCAAGTAGCAGAATGGTGCAGCAGCCCTAACTGCGAAGGCATGGGGCTCTAGGGCACAGCAGGCCACAGCAGCCTTGAATTTGTAGACAGGAGCAGGGTGTAGAAGCCTTGGGTGTGGTGGCAGAGACAGAGGACAGCATGGTGTATAAGCCCTGACTGTGGGGCAGGACACGGGGGCATCAGGGTACAGCAGCCCTGATTGTGGGACAGGGTGTGTGTGTGGTGCAGCAGCCCTGCCCATTTGGGCAATGGAAGTGGGTAGCAGGTGCAGCAAACACCCCACCTCTGGTGGCCTGGGGCATCATGGTGCAGCAGGCCCAACTGTGGAAGCAGGGGACCCTGGACTCTAGGGTGTAGCACAGCAGCCCCGACTGTGGGGACAGGAACAGGTGGCAACAGGGTGCACTGGCCCTAACCTTCAGGATGAGGGAAAGAGGGAAGCAGGGTGCAGCAACCTCAACTGTTTGGGAGAAGACAGTGGGCAGCAGGGTGCAGCAGCCTCGAATGTAAGGCAGAAGACAGGGGGCATGTGACGCAGCTGCCTCAGCTGTAAGGCAAGAGACAGGGGCATCAAGATGCCATATAGTGTTTCAAGTTATACACATACATGATGTATTTTCACTCAGAAACCCTCAAAGAACTGAAATTTACGCATTCATAAAGTACGTGTGCCTGAAACAGCAGAGTGTGGCATGTACCTAGTTGTCAATCTGACATTAACAAAATATTCTTACATGAACCTATTTATGGGGGCTACATCAAAGACAAACTACTTCTATGAATGAACAAAATTTAGATTTATTTTATATCTATTAAACAACCCTGTGTTACATAGCTAGAAAACAATGCAGAGTTTTAATGAGAAAGAACTCACAGCTGTTATATAGACAAGTTGATTTCTCATAGAAAAACATTCATTTTTTTACTTTATTTATATTTTATTGGTTTTCCAAGTATATCACAGATACATTTGAATACTACATCCTGGAAACAATGATATACAATTTACAGTTAGAATTGAACATTTCCATGGTTATTTAGTTAAAAATAACAGTATCTCCAGGCTGTTGCTAAATCTGGGGGGAACCTTTTTTTTTTTTTTTTTTTTTTTTTATTTAGTTGTTTAACCAGGTATAGCACACTAAGCTGAAAGCTTTTTTACAGGAGCGACCTGGCATCCGAGTGCAGTATTGGGCATGCTGTACTGCTGGGGTGTGCCATCCTTCGGATGAGATGTTAAACCGAGGTCCCTTCTGCCCATCCTGGTGTTGTCCTGGTGAGTGTCCAGGTGGAAGTAAAAGAACCCAGAGCACTCTTCACAGTCTCCTGCCTTACATTCGAGGCTGCTGCACCCTGCTGCCCACTTCAACCTCATTCAATAGATTAATACTTCAAAGGTTAGCATCTGAAACTAGTGGAAACTGTAGCCCATCAGCATGTGGAAATATCTTATCAATAGGTCCTAAAAGTAGTTTTTGCAATAGCCTTGCTCAAAGACCCTGGAATCCACATAATTAACTAAAGTTTGGCTCCCATGGGGAATTACTAATTCCCCATATATACTTTTAAACACTGACAAATATAGTCTGTCCTTCAACAAGAGAAAAAGACAAACTGAAAGCGACCTGAAAGCACCAGGAGAATACAGCTACATTCCCCCACCAACCAACGCACATTACCTGTAAGAATTATTCATGCTATTCCTATCAGTATATTGAAACTCAAACAATTATAAAGGAAAAAGAAGAAGAGTCAGCATTTATAAAGCACTTTTCATACACAGTATCCCAAAGCACTTTACAAGCAATGCTAGACTGGTAGTGAAGTGACTGAATGTGTGGTGGCGGCCATATCTCGCACATCATCACCCACACTCAGTCTGGATAATTGCATGAACCGGTTTATGGGAAGGGGAATGTTGGCTAGAACACCGGAAATGTTCCCTGCTCTTTGTGAAGAGTGCTCTGGGTTCTTTTACTTCCACCTGGACACCCACCAGGACAACACAAGGATGGGCAGAAGGGACCTTGGTTTAACATCTCATCCGAAGGACGGCACACCCCAGCAGTACAGCATGCCCAATACTGCACTCGGATGCCAGCAATTTTTAGGTGCAAGTCCAATCCCGGTGTGGGACGAGAACCCAAAACCTTTTGGTCCAGAGGCGGATATGCTACCAACTGAGCCACGCTGACACCTGGAAGGGTGCAGCAGGGAATTTACCAAGATGTTAGGTACAGTTGCTATAAAATCACTAGCTAAATATTTTAATATATCTGCTGTAAACCCTACCAACATTAACACTTAATAAATATTCAAGCAGAAGAAGAGCCTTCTAAGAAAACTGGGGCTCAAGTCAGTAACACTCGCTCAGGAACAAGCATTCTGGCTTTATATAACTGAGACAGAGTGAAATCCTGCATTCATCTGACTTTTCTCAAGCGTCCTCCTCTGATTCATCCTGGTTAGACTGCCCAGCAAGGTGATTTTTTTCAGCTTCCACACGAGCAGACCATTTCTCTGCATCAATTGCATCAGTGAAACTAAAGACTTTATCTTGGCGGATAATTCATAACTTTGCAGGAAATATGATGAGATGGGGTATGTTGAGCTCACAGAGCTTTATCCAAACCCCATCAAATTTCCTCCACCATTGTCTGGTTGCATAGGAAACATCGGGGAACAGATGCACTGTGTGTCCTTCCACACTAAGAGGTCTCAGTCATCTTGCCAAAGTCAGTATCAAGTCCCTTGTTCCCATGCTGTCCAGCACCACCATAAGAATGCGGGGGAGGGTCTCCGCAGCCACTCTCCCCCGCGGTCGGACTCTGTATGCCTTGATGAATCACCACTCGGTAAAATCCCCTTGCCCTTCAAACTTCTCCTTTAGCCATTCTTTAAGAAATAAGAGGGGATGATCTCCCTCCGCTCCTTCCAGCTGGCCGATAATCCTAATATTGGAGCTCTGGACCTGATTCTCCAGCAGCTCCAGCTGGTTGTTGGTATGTTGTGCTTCCCTGGCGCAGCCCGCTGACACTGCCCTGCATTTGTCGGAGTGTTGTTGTAAATCTGCAACGTCAGTTTGTAGCTGACTCACTGCCAATTCTGCCAGAGTAGGCCTGCCTGACAAGCCATCCAGTTTGGAATTCATTGTTGCCACCGAGAAAATCAGAGTCTTGAGATTCTAACTCAATGATTGAAGAGTTTCCTCTGAGTCATCAATGTCTGTCGCACCTGGCCTAGTCAACCTCATGGTAGGTCCCTGGGCTACTTGCTTTCCCTGATCTTTACGGCCATCAACAAACCCTGGGCCTTTAATTCCAGAAGCAGGAATTTATGATAATTACTGGCAAAGTAAAGGTTTGAGAATAGTTCATTTAAATGTTAGAAGTGTTATGTCTAATCAAGCTGAAATTGAGACCTAGGTCACTACCTATGACCCAGACATATTTAGTGTGACTGAAACCTGGTTGAAACCTTCAGTATTAGATAATCTTGTTGCTCTTGAAGGCTACAATGTAATACAGAAAGATAGGAATGGAAAAAAGAAGGGAGGGGGTATAATGGTGTATTATAAACCTGAATTAAAATTAGTTGAGATTTCCCCTGGATATAAACATACCTCTGATTTTGAATGGTTGTTGTTGGAATTGAAGTTGGGTGGTTGCCAAAAATTAAGATTTTGTACAGTTTACAATCCCCCAAAAACTGCTAAAAAAGGGTAAGATGATATTTTGCAGTTTGTAGCAACTATTCAATCAGGTAGTGATCTTTTGATTACTGGAGATTTTAATATTCTTTGGGACCCTATAAATGATCCTTCTATAGAGACGTTATTGACCAATGTTGGTTTGTCTCAGCTCATTAACTCATTTACTCGTATGAATATGAGTAGTCAGAACCATACAATTTCAGATTGGGTTCTTGTTAATAAACGGGTGAACATTTCTGGTGTTGGTATATTTCCCGATGTAATAAGTGACCATTTGGCCACTTATTGCATATGGAGATCTAAAAGGCCTAAATTGCCTCCTAGGTTCATTTCATACCATAAGTTTGTTAATGAGGTCAGTGGTGATCTTCTTGTTGATTTACAGAATATTGATTGGACTTTTCTGGATGCAATCCTGGATGTAAATATTGCCCGTTGATTATTTTACTTCCACTCTTTTGGGATTACAAAATAAATATTTTCCTAGAGTGGTTAGGAGAGTCAGAGGTTCCTTGAATAAA
This sequence comes from Neoceratodus forsteri, assembly GCA_016271365.2. Taxonomy (NCBI): domain Eukaryota; kingdom Metazoa; phylum Chordata; order Ceratodontiformes; family Ceratodontidae; genus Neoceratodus; species Neoceratodus forsteri. Next base: position 1,474,574,042 of record CM057453.1, on the reverse strand, counting down.
TGGATTACTGTCCCCTTGTTACATTTAATGAAATTGAGAGATGCTGCCTGGAAATTGTATAAGGTAACTAAATCAATGAGAGATTTTAATAGTTATAGGAAGCTTAGAAATGAATGTAAAATAAAAATTAGGCAAAGTAAATCTAGTTATTTTCAGAACTTACAAACTTCTAGTTTAAATAACCCAAAAAGGTTTTGGGTCTTCTATAAATACTTTAATTAATCCATCTAGGAAAGAATCTATTGGGGCTTTTAGTAAGGATGGTCAAGTGATTTCTGATGTTCAGGTTATTTGTGATTCTTTTTTGGATACATTTTTTGATTTGTCTAGGTATACACAGGCCTCTACTCAGGACCTGTGTATAGATAAACAATCTCAAGTTGTTTCTGAATCTGGTTCTTTTCATTTTTCACTTATTGAACCATATCGGGGATACAATCTCTTGAAACATATGCCAATTTGTTCAAGTGCGTGTGAACTTGAAACGTGGTTCTTAAAATTGATTTCTGAATATATTACTTATCCACTTACTTCTATCTTTAACTTATCTTTGCTTACTGGATGTTTCCCTGACGAATGGAAACAGACAGTAATCAAACCTATTTATAAATCAGGTGATGGAATGGATATGGACAATTATCGTCCTATTTCCCTTTTGCCACCTTTGGGCAAGATCTTTGAGAGACTTGTGAATGAGCAGTTTTCTGCCTATTTACAAGATAATGGTCTTAGGACTCCTGATCAGCATGGGTTTCGAAAATTCCATGGGACGGGGACGGCCTTGGCCAGGTTCACGAACCACACCAGTGTTGCTATGGATGAGGGTTTGCTCACTGGTGCTGTGTTCGTGGACCTGTCCAAGGCCTTTGATTTAGTAAGCCATCCCTTGCTGATCAGGACGCTCCGCAGTTATGGTATGACGGAGATTGCTGTTGACTGGTTTCATAGTTATTTGTCTAATCGACCACTTAGAGTAGGACTAAATGAAGCCTTTTCCTCTAGTAAATGTTTATTACAGGGGGTGCCCAGGGGTCCATTCTAGGCCCTCTTTTGTTTACTGTATTTGTAGATGTTGTTCCATCTTTATTGAATGATACACATTGCCTGATTTATGCAGATGACATTATTTTGTATAAAAGTTCGATTTCAGTTGAACTTATAAATAAGCCCCTAAATAAGGACTTTGCTATACTTTGTAGGTGGTTAAAAGGGAATTGTTTAGCATTAAATAATACAAAAACAAAATGTATGCTTTTTGGATCCAGAATTAGACTTAATAGATCTCAGAATCTGTCCATCTCTGATTCATTGGGTAATGGGATGGAGCAGGTAAAACAATTTAAATATCCTGGAGTCCTGTTGGACCAACATTTAAAATTTTATGATCATGTAAAGTTTATTTCTCGTCAGATAAATCAGATATTAGGTGTATTATTCAAGTTCTAATCAATGTTGACTTTACCAGCAAGGCGTGCAATAGCTGAGGGTGTATTATTACCTCAACTAAATTATAATATATTTCTTTTTTCTAACTTGCCTAATAGAGAGTTATCTCTTCTTACTAATGTGTTTCATGGTATTTGCAGATTTACTTTTAAGTTGCCCTATTCTACACATCATTGTGAACTGTATAGACTATCTGCCTGGCTTCCACCTAGGATGTGTTGTTTATACAGTGTATGTTTATTAACGGATAAAGTTCTCCATCAAGGTATAGATTCTCCATTGTATCCATTATTACATATTAAAATAAATTCACGGGAACTTCATTCAGATTATCATATTAAGTTAAATGCTCCTAAGACCAAGACTAAAATGGGTGATGGTTCTTTTACTTATTCTGCTGCTAAAAATTGGAATGAGCTTCCTATTGTTTTATATGAGAATGTTTGTCATCAAACTTTTAAAATTAGGCTAAGAAATAATTTTCTTGATAAATTGCATTGTTGTTTTCAATGAGCATTTCTTTTTATATACTTGTTTTTTTCATTTATTACTGTATTGTAATTGTGTGATGCATGTCTTAAAATGTTGTATTGTATTGTGATGTGAGTTTTTGCTAATTGTAAACATCTTGACTGTATATGTATTCGATCCCCGGGTCGTACATGAAAACGGGCCTTGGCTCATTGTACTTACCCGGTAAACAAAGGTTTAAAATAAAAAAATCAGACTGTTGAATGGCTTTTTTCTGGTTGCCTGTTGTCCTCCCAGTAAGTTCTGCTACAGAAAGATATCTTTTTAAATCATCTTCATGCTTGGCTTTCTAAAATTATACTTTTAAAATTGTTAAAGGCTGAGCTATGCCTTCCGTGTCCATACAGCTCGGGCTCCACAGTGCCCCCCCACCCCCGAAAAACATTCATACCACTTCAGTTCAGCACTGAAACACAAATGATCATCTTTTTATAAGAACAGAATGATACATTTTAAGATAATCTGTCTAAACACAAACCAGAGACTGAGTTAGTAAAAAACCTGGAAAGCAAACAATTAGCTCTATAGACTGCTCTGACTGGGAAGTCAAACAGCTCTTCAGCCAAGCAGGACTTAACTGCTGAAGCAGCAAGCTAATTGCTCTCCAAGCCTCACTTAGAGGGACAGAAACAACTTCACTGTCTTCAGTAATTGCAGAGCAAGTTAACAAATGCTGAGTTAAAACCATAAAACCAAACAGCATGAAAATTTCAGGAAACACTAATCATGACACAGGGACTTGAATTCAAGTGAATTCACGCTTTCATTGACAATATGTAAAAACTGTTTCATTTGATCTTTAATATCAACTGGCCTATTATGGGCACAAGAAGGTATACGATATCTAGGAATGCACATTTTCCCCTAATATTAGTGAATGGTCTGCTAAGAACTTAAATCCTATGATGGCAGCTCTAGAGACATGAACAGATAGAAAAAGATCAACTTAACCTTACTAGGTAAACTGGTTGCCATTAAGATGATGGCCTTACCAAAGTTGAGTTACTGCACTATGAATCTCCCTATGACACTAACAGATAAGTGGTGGAAAAAATAGACCAGCTGTTTAGCTCCTTCTTATGGGAACAGCAACCACCTTGATTAGGGAAACAAAGACCTAAGGCCCCACAATGCATGGGAGGATGGAATGCTCCATGGCCATGGGACAACAACCTAACTCAAGGAATAAGTGGCCTCGCTTGGCTGCTGCCACAGGAGAAAGCTCCTATATGGACCACCATAGAACAAGACCTAGTTGGGTCTCTGCCCATACAAACTGTGCTTTTGAAAAAGTGCATCAATGTTAAGCTGCTCTCCCAACCAATTCAGCTTACAAGACAAGCTTTTCACAAACTACAAACCATGTCAGACTGGGGTTCTATATCTTTATGCCTCTGTGAATCATTATAGTTTAATCCCAAATTACAAGCAGAGGATTGCATAATACATTGGTTTACATGGACCTTGCAAGGGATTAGAACACTTAAGGACATCATCTGTCCCACCACTATGACACTGAAATCTTTTCAGCAACTCAAGGAGGAATATTTCCACCCTAATTCAGACAATTGGCACTTCTTCAGCTTCGCTATGCCTTAAAGGCCTGGATAGGATCAGACTTGAAATATGAGCCCATTGATATGGGTGGAGTAATAGACCGCTGGCTAACATCAAAAGAAAAAAGAGCAAACTCATTTATAGTCATGTACAATCCTTGTATCTCCCTAATTGGGAGTCTCATAGACTTAAGCAAGAAGCGGATCTTCAACTTGAGATATCCCCAGACACCTGGTGTAGATGTTGGACCCTTGTCAACAAAGGGACATCTGATCCTAAGGCCCAACTCATCCAGAAAAAGATACTGGGACAGTGGCACCGTACCCCAGATAAATGAAATAGGATGGGTATCACTGTTAAGAATGAATGTTGGAGGTATCAATCTTTGCCTGCACATATAAGATACATACTTCAGTCTTGTCCAGTGGCCAGACCCTTCTGGCAGGACATTCAGCAAAAGGCCATAGATACACTAGGTAATGGTATTCCTCGGTCACCAGCACTGTGGATTTTGGGAGATACAGCATTAATTACGGGCATACCTGCCAAGAATAGACCCCTCATTTACACTATGGATATAGAAGCTAAATGCTTACTATTAACGAAGTGGAGGCAACCCACAATACCCTCTATGTTAGAATGGGAAATTGCTGTTACTAAAACATCCTCCTTTATTTGGGTAATGCACAATTACAGGGCGGCTGCCCTCAATTTTGAAAGAATTTGGGGTCCCTGGATAAAGCACGAGAATCATTATGTAGCATAAATCTAAGAAAGACAGGATACCCCCTTAGAGAGAGCAAGAAGAAATGGAGAGTGGGATAACAGCAAGACACCTGAACAGGAAAGTGAAACCTATTATAGTGACTATTTTTTTTTTCAACTGATAATACCCCCCCCCGAACATGCTATTACTCTGGTTCACCCTTTTTCTAATATGTTTCCCGTTCTGACTGATAGTTGATAACAATATCAAACCTTTAAAGGTGACAGGAAAAGATATCTGATGTAGGGCTGTTCCTGTAATATCATTGGCTGTCCCCGTAATATCACTTACCCTACCAGCTGAGGTCTTTATTCTAGTAATTATTCTCATTTTTTGTTAAGTCCTTTGTAACTTTATTTTGCAGAGTTTCAGCAAACATAGAAGCAGAGTTGGCTACCTGAGCAGCCCGATCGAGCGGCACTAGGACTTAGGGGGCAAACTTTCCATTTTAGTGAAGTAGATGATGGTATTGCTGTACTGAACACAGCAGGGAGTGGGCATTAGTTTTAAGTTTTCATAGCATCGGCATGAAGGTTCATGTTTAAAAGTATACTTGTAGGTAGCTTAGGTCTAAAATGACCTGTAAGTGTACTTTTAAACATGAACCCTCATGGAGGAATTCCTCTGGCTAGATTTATTATGTGGCTTTTAATATTTGTGCTTCTTTATTATTGTTGTACGATTTGTATGAAAAAAGTGGAAAATTTTATAAAATCTATTTAAAAAGAAAACTTTCGGTTTGCGTTTATTTATGTTAAATAAAATAATGTTGTGGTCACTGTTACCTACTGGAGGCCCAGTATGACACATTTATAAGTTAAGATTTTCTGATGTTATTTCTAGGTCTAATATATTTCCTCCTCTTGTTGGTTCATATACATGTTGCTTCAGTTCCAGTTGCTGAGTAGTTGTATTTAAACCTTTTCCTGCAATGGATGATGCAGTATTGTTCTTCCCAATTAATATTCCAAAGATTAGCTGGCCTGGTGGTGCGGAAGGTTGAGGCACTGGGCGTCACATCTCACACCACGCCGGCGACCTGGGTTCGGGAACGAGGTCGGGCTGTCGGGGGTCGGCGGGGGAGGAGAGGATAGAGCATCTGAAGAACTGCTCTCCTCTTCTGGGGAAGGTGGGTTGATAAATCCCTAGCATGATCAACTCCCAGTGGAGGCCGGGAGTGGAACAGCCAGAGGATCACATTGGTACAGGGAGGAGCCTCGGCAGACGTCTGCATGAAGGGTGCAGGAGAGCGTCCGGTTGCACTGGACGTCATTGCACATCTGTGCTCCTGAGGGGGAAATCATGCTCACGAACACAAGAAAACTCTCATTGGCTGGAAGGAAGGCGTTGCCTGCCCCCACCTCCAATACCGGACTCTGCCCACTGGGACCTCATCTCACCAATCACCTCCGCCTGAGGAGTACCAGAAAAAAGCACAGAGGAGCAGAAGGCGGCCCCACTCCGGGGGGTAGATTCTGGGGGGTTACTCCACGGGTGTGTCACGGGTGAAGGGAGACCAAGGATACAGCTGGGAGGATCTCAGGTAGGAGGGGAACAAGCAGGTCGACCGATGGGGCCCCAGCCAGCGGTGACGGGAAGGAAAAATAATTGTAAAAAAAATAAACAATAATAATATTCCCAAGATTGAGGTCCCCCATAAATAGAATGTCACTGAATTTATTTGCTCTTTCTAGCTCCGATAGGATTTCTGATGTTATATCTTGGTTGTAGTCAGGTGGCCTGTAGCAGAGCCCTATTGATATAGGTGAAATTTCAAATGTCTTAAAGAGCTGCTGACGACGTAAAGAACATTTTGAAAAACATAATATTTAGGTACAATTCAGCTTGCTTTTCATATATATTCAACAGATTTCTTCTCCATATTACTTGTTACTGATAAATGTGCATTAAAATGTGCTCTATATCCCTCAGAGTTCACCTGCCTCTTTAGCTTACTCCCTACTTCATGTCATAGTCCTCTGTTGTGACATCACAGTCTGTTGCCATGGGAGTAACTACGATGTCACAAGTAGAGCATTATGACCTCAGGTAGGGAGAAAGCAACAGGCATAGATGATTTCCTCAGGAGCAAAGATCCCATTTTCATGCAGATGGCCTCAGTAATAAATAATGGGGAGGAAAAATACAGAACTAATGTGAAATACAAACTGAACTGTGTCTAAATATTATGTTTTGCTAAAGTTTTCCTAATGACATCAGCTGCTCTTTAAGGCTTTCATGGATAAACAAGGCAATACTTGTCTTTTTATCATGAATCAACAAAAATCTGCAAAAGAATAGACACACACGGGATGATGAATGAGGGATGATCTGAAAAGTTGGAAGAATGGTCAAGGGTGTGGAAGCTGAGTTTCAGTGAAAAAAAATGCAAAATCATGCACTTATTTATTTATGATTTTGGAAATCAGGTAGGTGCACTGATCCCAGGGACCATTTTCATGCATGACCCAGGCCACATACTGTGGCACAGGAACTAATGTAACAAACAACAAAGTATGGAACAGTTGACAAAAACAAAAACAAAACAAAAAAAAAACAAGATAAAGGTTACAACCATGCATGGGAATAGCAAATAGGAGAGCAACGAAAAATACAGGATTCCATAAACCATACATCAATTAGGCCTTACAATAAGTAAGGGTATACAGAAACGTACAGTTCTATCTGCAGCAGTTACAATAGAAGACAAACAAGGGATTCTAAGCATATGTATAGAAAGAGGGATAAAGCATTGCAAAGTATAGGAGCGGGGAGGGGAAGGGGTGGGGCGGAGGGGTGGGAGGCAGGATTAACAAACATAGGTACTAAAGCTCAAGTGCACAAGCAGTCCAGCTTAATTTATTCCCACTTGACCTAATATACATACACATTCCCTGGTGGGGTGCAGTCGGGAAAGTGAGTGAACTACCCATGGTAGCAGTGGCAGCTGGAAGTCATCATGAGCCAACCTTTGAGGTGGGTTTTGAACTTAGGGCACAGAAACCCAGGGGGGCTATGTACCAATGGGAAGGGGAAGTACTGGCAACCACCAAACAGGAAAGGGACCTGGGGGTAATCAGTTCTGATGACCTGAAGGTAGCCAAGCAGTGTGATAAGGCAGTGGGGAAGGCTAGCAGGATGTTTGGGTGCACAGGGAAGGGTATCACCAGTAGGAAGGAGGTAATATTACCCCTGTACAGATCACTGATAAGACCCTACCTTGAGTATTGTGTCCAGTTCTGGAGGCCCCACCTCCAGAAGGACATTGATAAGGTGGAGGCAATACAAAAAAGGGCTACCAAAATGGTGCAGTACTTGCATCAAAAGCCCTACAAGGAGAGACTCAAGGAACTAAATATGTACTGTCTGGAGGAGAGGAGAGGAGAGGAGAGGAGGGAAAGGGGAGACATGATAGAAACATTCAAATACCTAACAGGTATTAATATGGTACAGGAAGGTAGCATTTTCCATAGAAAAAGAAGCTCCAGGACAAGGGGTCATGCAATGTAGTTGGAGGGGGGAGGCTCAGAGGAAACGTGAGAAAATACTTCTTTACGGAGAGGATGGTGGATGCCTGGAACAGCCTTCCACCAGAGGTGGTGGGTGCCAAAATGGTGATGGGATTCAAGCATGTATGTGACAGATACAATGGGACCTTGGTAGTAAGGCAAGGGGAGGAAATGACCGGAGAGCGACTAGAGTCTGTGGTGGCACAGTAAGCAGGGAAAACTGGGCAGACTAGGCCATAACAAATGTCCTTCTCATGTGATTTCCCCACATCATTAGTACCAACTGGGTGTAGCACTACTCTTGTGTTTTTGTTTTGTTTGTTTTTAGAAATGTTATTAAATCTTGCTTTAACATCATTAATGTGTGCTCATGGGAGACAAGTCACAGTGGTGCTTGATTTATTTGTGCTACACAAAGTGGAGCCTGAGTATCTGATAATCGAATATCCTATAACTATTCTATCCTGGGTCTTTTTGGTGGTGGTGGTGCTTCAGTCAATCCTCTATATGTATTTGAGAGGGGTAGCTCTGTAGATGCACTGATTGCTCTCCTTCCTTTTTTCTTCCTTTTGGACCTATAAACCAAATACCAACTTTCTCCATTACTCTTATTTTCTTTCCTTCCTCTCTTCGGGTTCCTGCTTTGTGCTCCTGAGTTTATGGAGTCATCATCATCTTCCCTATTTCTTATTTTGGATTCATGTGGCTTTTGAAAATTAATTGGGTTTTCAGCCAATACGGCTTGCACAAAAGGTAGCTATTGTGTCTTTTTCACAAATTTCCTTTACTTTTTGAATCTTGGTTTTAATGAATTGTGTTTCATCTAGCATAGAGACATGCAATACATTTACCACATGTAAATATGTCATAGGTTTTATACGAGGGCATAAGTGTGTACATACTACATTTATTACAAATCACAATAGACCCTTCTTTAAAATGATGTTCTAGTATGTCCTGTGTTGGGTCCATTTTTTTTTCAATTAAAGTTTATTTAATTTTTCAACAAAGCACATGGGGCCCGATTCTCAAAGCTCATGTGGAGGTGCAAGGGCCTTGTGTCCCAATGATTGGTGCAAAGTGTCCCATGCGCCAAACTATGCCCCGGGAGTGATTCACAAAGGCAGCCTGCATCCACCACAGGCTGCCTGCACCAAACAGGGCTTGCCCCACCTGTGCGCCAGGAAATGAGCTGTAGCAAGGCACTAGGGGTTTGCAGCAGACACAGGCTGCCAAAGCGCCTCAAATGGTATTCCCAAAACTCACCGGAAGGTGATTTTCTAATTACCCTTAGACCAGTCAGGGCTGGTCTAAGGGTACTTAGAAATTCACCCTCTGGGTGAGTTTTGCATATTGCGGCAATGTGCCATGGTCCCCCACCCCAGCCCAATCTCCGGATATAAAAATTAAAAACTCCCTGGTAGTCTAGCGGACCCCCCCTTCCCGATCCTTGATTTCGCCCCTGTAAATACAATGTACTTTTATCATCCCTGGTAGTCTAGCAGCCCCTGCCTCCCATCCCTGATGCCACCAGTGTTGCTATAATTTAATTATTCCCCAATTCCTGGTGGTCTAGCAGCCCCCACCTGATCCCCGATGCCGCTGGTGTTGTTATAAGCCAGCTGTCAATCAATGAGCATGTACTGTGTTATACAGTGCAGCGCTCACTGACAGGTCAGTCAGCAGCTAGCTGTGGTGGTGAGAGGAGGGCTGTGCTGGTTGCCAGCTCGGGGTTTAGAATGGGGGCAAGCAAGGTGGTGGGCACTGTCACAAACCCACTCAGCAGGTCAGCCCTCTACTCCCAAAGTGCCAACCTCCGAGCGCAGGCTTGTGAACAGTTAACCGAAACAGGGTAACTCTCCTGTCTGTTTTGTGGGTTCAGATCAACCTTTGGTCTCAAGTCTTGGAGGGACTCCAACTGTGAACCTCTTGTTAGCATACCCAACGTACAGGCTCAGAAAATTCTGTCTTCGGGGGGCCAGATATCTTTGCCTACGAGCACCTAACCAGGTGTACAGAAATGAACACTTAAAAACTGTAATAAAAGACCTCACATTTAAAATGCTTACCTTTTTCCAGTTTGGTATCACCATTCAAGCTTATGTACAGTGTCTGCTTTAATCATATATACTCCACTTGTAAAAGAAAAGAAATCAAAGACAAATCAAGTAGGCTCTAAAAACAGAGTTTTACTAAAATAGATAAAAAATATGTAAAACATAAAATTCAGAACTATTATATCACAAGACATACAAATCTATTAAAAGAACAAGGTTTTAAGTGTACAGTTCCTACTACAGTACTTAGATGTGTCTCTCTCTCTAAATACCTGCTTAAAGTGCTCAAAAATGTTTCTTTGTCAGAGTCTAGAAAAAAGTGACTTCTCTGAAGGAAAACAGAATATTGTTTAAAAGCTGGCTTTGCCCACCTCTTTGCATGAGGTCACCTAGCTCCTCCCTGTCAGAATATATAAAAAAATATATCTATACAAAACCAGGTTGTCTTTTCCAGAAGGTAAATTAATATTCTGTGATCTCAACACAACTCATTTTCTTTTTCAAATGACATTTCTTTGATCTTGAAGCAGTATCCTCTCAAAGTATTTATGTCTTTCTGCCAGATTTCACGCAGGTGCAACATGCTTTGTATCACCATGTGAAAGTGTAACTGTGTATCCTCTGGACGTCATAAACGTTTATGATTTCCCTCTAGCAACTACAGCTTTAATTAACTTTAGATAAATAGCAGATCCTTGATCAAGGCCTGTCCAGGTAACACCGTGTATCTAAAACCTGTGTGTGTGTGTGTGTGTGTCATACTCACATGCTGTTTCAGCATTTCTCATGAGAGACAGTCCATAACCCATTTTTATATTACAAAAAATGATACAGTGATCAGAACCAACTGTCCAAGTGTTACAATTCCTGGTGGTCTAGCAGCCCCCCACCCCGATCCCTGATGCCGCCAGTGTTGTTATAAGCCAGCAGTCAATCAATGAGCACATACTGTATTATACAGTACAGCGCTCACTGACAGGTCAGTCAGCAGCCAGCTGTGGTGGTGAGAGGAGGGCTGTGTCAGTTGCCAGCTCGGGGTTTAGGATGGGAGCAAGAAAGGTGGTGGGCACTACCTGTTAGGGTGGGAGTCCACTAGACCACCAGGGAAGGGAAAAAGTATGTATACTTACAATCACGGGTGACACTGGGGGTAGCCTGTGATATGGGTTACCGCGATTGAGTGCAAACAAAAACAGCAACTCAATCACAACGCATGTCATGGGGGCTATGGACGAGGTAGGGCAACCGGATAGGGGTGGGTTCACGCATATAGTGACAGGATGTCGCTGCATGTACACACACACGGGGGGGAGCAAGGACACTCAGCGAGGGGTGGGAGGGTTTTTGAGGGGTCGTGCCTCAGTGAGCTGCCGAGCTGGCCCTGTGGCGTGATGGGTGGGTTCAGGGCTTGAGTGGACAGGGTGCTGGGTGCAGGTATGTTTTTGTTGGACCGATTTTTTTTTTCACAGTTTGCCCCGACATGCACCCCCGGTTGAGAATCCAAAAGTAGGGGAGTGCGGGGGGCAAAGTGCCTGAGGGGGGGGGTGCTGGGGGCACAGCCCCCCACATAAAATGTAAATTGTAAGTCCCCAATGCCATTTTGCTGTGTGCCGGGGAGTCACATCGTTGAAATTGATTTTCGACGATGTGATGTTGACCTAATGGCGATCGCCTTTTGGCGGTCAGCATTATGACATGGAACTGACACTGGGGATTGGGGTGGGGGCCACTTGAATACCAGGTATTGGGAAATATAAAAATTATAGCAACACCAGTGGCATTGGGGATGATGGGGGCGGGGACGCCGGACTACCAGGGATAGGGATAAATGTATATTGTATTTACAGGGGTGACATCAGGAGTCGGGAGGGGGGGACCGCATTAATTCCAGGGTAGGGATAGAGTTCTACTAACACAGGTGACAAGGGGTGCTGCCTGCATGTGCCGCAAGGAGCCTGACCCAGAACCTTCCCGTGTGCCAGGTGTTTATAGCACAGGAGGGGTTGTTGTAAGTGTGAGGACTTAGGCACGGGACCCTCCTGTACCAGAATCTGGTGCAGGGTCCCTACGTAGGGCTTCAGCGCAAGCTACTGTTGCCATAATATGCCCTCATAACACAGAAGAATCAAGCCTATTGTACGTCTTGGAAGATGAAGTACAATGGTAACTGTTTTGTGAAGTCGAATGGGAAGTGCTGCTGGAACGTATTTCCAGTTTGGCACTACAGTTGAAAATTATTTTTTAACTTAAAAGTTAGATATTCCTCCCTAAATTACAGCTTCTAGAGCAGTATGGAGTGACTACAGGGTGAGAGGCCTGGCTGAGGCATGGTGTTGCTCCTGCAAATGTCACTAGTATATTTATATATTATAGTATATATTTTGGGTGTCAGTGTGGCTCAGTTGGTAGCACATCCACCTCTGGACCAGAAGGTCGTGGGTTCTTGTCCCACACCGGGATTGGACTTGCACCTAAAAATCGCTGGCAGCCGAGTGCAGTATTGGGGGGTGCTGTACTGCTGGGGTGTGCCGTCCTTTGGATGAGACGTTAAACCGAGGTCCCTTCTGCCCATCCTGGTGTTGTCCTGGTGGGTGTCCAGGTGGAAGTAAAAGAACCCAGGGCACTCTTCGCAAAGAGTAGGGAACATTCCTGGTGTCCTGGCCAACATTCCCCTTCCCATAAACCGGTTCATGCAATTATCCAGGCTGTGTGTGGGTGATGATGTGCAATATAGCCGCCACCACACATTCAGTCACTTCACTACCAGTCTAGCATTGCTTGAAAAGTGCTTTGGATGTATGAAAAGTGCTATATAAATACTGATTCTTCTTATATTTAGATCAGAGGTAGACAAGGTAAGGCAAGTTTGTTTTTTAGGCTTCTATCCAAGGCTCTAGGTGCTGTACAGAACTGTAAAATGTATTAAAAATTTTTAAAACCACATAATATAAAACATAAAATATACATAATAATAGAACTTAAAGAAAATGTATCACTAAATCCATAACCGAAACGGCTCAAAACATAAATCTTAAATAGTCCCAAAGGCCAGATTAAAAAGATGAGTTTTAAGTAAACTCTTAGAACATCCCACAGCAGGGATCCTCTAGTGGAAGGTGGAAGTGAATTTCACATCATAGGAGCCACAACACAAAAGGCTCTGCTCCTGAAGATTTAAGTCGGGAGCGAGGGACCGACAGGAAACCTGCCTCTAAGGATTGAAGAGGGCAGCTGGGAGTGTATACAGTCAAGAGATCCTTAAGGTAGCTTGGACCCAAATTGTGCAGGGCCTTGTATACCAACCACCAGATCTTGAAGCTGATGCACCACTTCACCGGCAACCAGTGCAGGTTCCCGAGCACCGGCATGATATGCTCAGACCTCAAGGTCCAAGCTGTTAGCTGGGCTACCAAGTTCTGCACAAGCTGCAAGCAATGTGCCAACCCCACAGATAGCCCTAGGTAAACAGCATTACAGTAATCCAAGTGGGAGGAGACAAAAGTGTGCACTAGTGTTTCCAGGTCAGAACAGATAAGCTAAGTCCAAATCCATGTGATATTTGCAGATAGTAGAAACCATTGCAAACCCCTGTGGACACCAGGGGCCAGATATTCAGATACATGTAAAGCAGAGTACAAAACTTTGCGCTGTGCCTTGAGCTTGCTCCGGTGCATAAGATGCTACATTCTGTCGAATAGCACACCAGCCCTTGTTGACTGAATATAGGGCCATGTCAGCCCAGCGCTAAGTCATTTAGCGCTGCCCCACCAAGGCTCCCAATGTGCACCGCCAGAATGGATAATGCCAGAGCGCTATTTGCAATATTCAAAGGGACCCATGCAAATTAACCCATTGGGCATACAAGGCACTAAGGGGCTATTTGCATGCCCATTATGGGCTCATTTGCATGGGTAGCAAGGCAGGTTAGGGCGGTGCCACACCCCCAAATCCCCGGTCCCAGTCGTGTATATAACCCTGGTGCTAGTGATGCCCCCACACCCCCAGTCCCCAACCCCATGAGTAGAAGTATATTCCTTGGTGCTAGTGCCCCCCCCGATCCCCAGCCCCTTAGGAAGAATTAAATGCCCTTGTGGTAGTGGTACCCTCCCCAATCCCCAGCTCCGTGCTTTGTAATCTATTCCCTTGTGGTAGTGGTGCCCTCCTCCCCGATCCCCAGCTCTTTATTTTGTAATCTATTCCCTTGTGGTAGTGGAGCCCTCCTCCCGATCCCCAGCTCCGTGCTTTGTAATCTATTCCCTTGTGGTAGTGGTGCCTCCCTGGTGCCCTCCCTCCCCGATCCTCAGCTCCGTACTTTGTAATCTATTCCCTTGTGGTAGTGGTGCCCTCTTTCCCCTGATCCCCAGCTCCGTACTTTGTAATCTATTCCCTTGTGGTAGTGATGCCCTCCCTCCCTCGATCCCCAGCTCTGTACTTTGTAATCTATTCCCTTGTGGTAGTGGTGCCCTCCCTCCCCCGATCCCCAGCTCCGTACTTTGTAATCTATTCCCTTGTGGTAGTGGTGCCCTCCCTCCCCCAATCCCCAGCTCCGTGCTTTGTAATCCTATTCCCTTGTGGTGTGGTGCCCTCCTGGTGCCTCCCTCCCCAGTCCTCAGCTCATTACTTTGTAATCTATTCCCTTGTGGTAGTGGAGCCCTCCCTCCCCCGATCCCCAGCTCCGTACTTTGTAATCTATTCCCTTGTGGTAGTGGTGCCCTCCCTGGTGCCCTCCCTCCCCCGATCCTCAGCTCCGTACTTTGTAATCTATTCCCTTGTGGTAGTGGTGCCCTCTTTCCCCTGATCCCCAGCTCCGTACTTTGTACTCTATTCCCTTGTGGTAGTGGTGCCCTCCCTCCCCCGATCCCCAGCTCTGTACTTTGTAATCTATTCCCTTGTGGTAGTGGTGCCTGCCCTTCCTCCCCCGATCCTCAGCTCCGTACTTTGTAATCTATTCCCTTGTGGTAGTGGTGCCTGCCCTCCCTCCCCCGATCCTCAGCTCCGTACTTTGTAATCTATTCCCTTGTGGTAGTGGTGTCCTCCCTCCCTCCCCTGATCCCCAGCTCTGTACTTTGTAATCTATTCCCTTGTGGTAGTGGTGTCCTCCCTCCTCTGACCCCAGCCTCATACTTTGTTTTCCATTCCCTGGTGGTAGTGGTTCTCCCCCCCATCACCAGCCTAGAAGTACAAACAACCCCTTCCTGGTGTCCAGTGATTCCCCCCCCCCATGGCACCAGGCACCCCCTTACTCCCCATATCCACATTGGTGGTGCCGCGGGTGCATACGATGACCAGCACAGCCTCCTCACACCTCCTCAGCCAGCCACCGTATGAACAGGCAGGGAGAGTGCCTCTTAGTTATATACTGTAGTGTTTCGAAGAGAGTGAGTGTGCCTGCAGTTTTGTATAGTGAAAAGGGGTTTAACAAAATAGAGCATGTTTACGTATAGAGCGGCAGAGCAGAAAAAAAGAAGCCGTGATTTTAAGTGCCTTTTACATTTGATTTGTGGATTACTGGGGGAGACAGACACAATGAAGGAGGTTCCAGGTGAGACAGCAGGTCGGGCAGTTACAGGACACATGAAAATGGAGGTATGTGCTGCAAGAAAGAACGAGTCTGTGTTTGCTTGTTTTTTGTTTTTTTGTTTGGTTGTTTTTGTAATGGCAGACCTTAAGACGATGCATGCTGGCAGAAAGGGAGACAGTGTTCTTTGGGTAGGAGTTGTGGAGTGAGCGTGAGATCAGACCAGGACACTGTACAGTGGTAAACTGTAGGTAAGTAGGAAGTACCGGGTGGGGGGAGTGGATGACGTGTCAACTCTTGACATAAATGCTTTTATTTCACTGTTCAGCACTGAGACAAATGATTTATCTAAACTGATCTGAATCCATCCCCATTGCATAAATAAATGTAATAGAAAACAGCTTTGAAGTTATACAAAAGATGTGGACTATGGACAGCCTTTGTTTTCGTAGTTTTTTTCTCATTTGTTCCCTTATGCTATTTGTTAGCTGTGGTTTAAAAATGTAATAAAATTGAAATTAACAATAGGATTGAATCCTACAAGTATGCTGGAACCATGCCAGTGTTAAAAGGCTTCACTAACTCCACCACCACTGCCTTCCTAGAAATCTCACATAGTGTTTCTTCCCTGTCTCCCCCCGCCCCCATGTTCTTGCTGAATAATAAGTATAGCATGCTGGGGAGAACAGCACCAGATCATGCTGAATAATAAGTATAGAATGCTTGGGGGTGGGGGAGTATAGCACTGATCATGCCTGCACGTCAATGACAAGATCTGTTTTCACAATGGAATTCAGTAATTCATTTCAAATGTTTGTTTTTTTTTTTCCCCTCAAAAGGAAATATGAAACAAAGAGACTCCTTTAAAATGCCAGGCATCAACTCCCAGGAAGCTCATATATAAAATGTACATTTAAGATGGGGTGGGGGAGTTTGTGGTGGATGTCCCTATTCAAAGGTTATTCGTGACAACAATTCTTTTTGCTTATTTTTCTTCCCAAAACTACTGCTGAAGTTAGTGATGTGATTTAGTACAAGGCCACTTCTAAACACATTTCAGTGGTAGTGTCTCTCCTGCTCTGCGGTTCTTGAGATTTCCAAGAGCAGGAGTTCATTCCCAGGTCACGGAAAAGAACATTCTGTACCCTCCAGTAAAGTCTTCAGTAAAACATGATCAACAACACGAACTCAGCTGCACTCCAGAGCTGTTTTAATAGATCAGCCATTTATACAATGTTTTGGTGTACAAAAGGGGAAAGGATCGAGGTCAAGTGAACCGACTTCCTACCCAGTGTGTTTTGTTTTTTAAACTCAGTTCTTTATTCAGGTTTCAAATATATACAACAAACAATAAATAATAGTGTAACCCCCCTACAAATGGGGGTTCCCCAAAGTTTTCCTTGGGTGTGCCTAAATACCCACTGCCAGGCTGGTGTCCTGTGTCCTAGCAGGGTTAAAAGTGTTTGCATGTGAGCACCCAGTTAGCCTCCGTGTCTGTCTCTTTAAGAGCTGCCAGTCTTGTAGTTTATAATTAGTCTGGGTGGGGGCCGAGTGTTTGTAGGCTCGAGTCCCGCCCAGGCTGCAGTACAGCCGCTTCATTCTGCTATCGCCAATTGCGCAGAGGGAGCTCTACTAGACTCTGTGATTGTTGCTGATTATCTGTTTTAATAATAACGATAATGTAGTTTGTCTAACCTGCCTTCCTTTGCAGCATGGACATTTCTGTTATGTACCGCCATCTTGGTTCCGGACTGCTAATCTGCATCAATCAGTACCTTTGGGGGCTCTAAAATGGAGCCTGCCCCTAGGGGTCTTATGGGAGTAAATTTCTGTAGGAATTGTAGTTTTCACCTTTTTTATTTAGTTGTTTAACCAGGTATAGCACACTAAGCTGAAAGCTTTTTTACAGGAGCAACCTGGGAGCACAAGGAGGTTAAGTGACTTGCTCAGGGTCACACATTATGCAAGTGGAAGCTGTGGGATTCAAACCCAGGTCTGGTCTGCTGGATGTCACCAAATTTGCAGCTCAGAGCCTTAGACCACTGCGCTATACTGCCTCCAAAATGGAGCACCTAAATGGACCTGTAGGGGGAGCTCAAGCTGTGAAAGACAGATGGATCAACGAACCAAATCTTTTGGATCACTAGGAAGCCTCGGTGCTGCCTACAGCAGAAGTCAGAGTGGTGTAAGAGTTCAGAGAGAGAGAGGAGCTCAAGGAATTCAAGCAGCTGCTCCTGCGTAGTGCACAGGGAAAATCGGCAGGAAGGCCTGCTTGCTACTGTCTTCTTAAAGTGAAGAGACTTAATCTGACCATCAGACTTTATCCGAAATTGTGGTCTTCGTTCCGTATTGTGACTAATTTCACCTGAAGAGGACCGAAGACTTGCTTTTGTGCGATCAGCCTATCAGGACTTTCACCATGACCGCAGAGCATACAATTTGCACAGGGACACTGTGAACTGCAACTGGACTGTCATCCGAACTGTGGCATTTGTCTGCCTTTACTCTAAGTGTGCTGAATGTGGACAGTGGGTCGTGATTTGGTTCCCCACTATGCTGAATGTGTCACGCTTGCTGGAAGCTGCGTCCAGCAACCTCACCGGACTGCATCCGAACTGTTCTCCCAGTCTGGGTCCTGCCATCCTAGCCCAGACACCTGCTCGCGCTGCAGAGATAGATCTGACAAGAGACCCGCCCGTGGATTTAGCTCACTGATCAACAACACCGAACAGGATTAAGTGCCATGTCACATCATGTAGGCCCTGCTTCTCCTGGCCATCCAACTCTTCATCTTGAGGTCACCATTTCATCCATCCTGTATCCAATTTTGGATAGCATGAGTAAAACCAGGAAAGCTCCCTGCAACCCAGCTAACAATCACAGTGTGTCATCTGATTTAATTGTTGTTAAGCTTTTGTGGACTGAGCCATCCAGCTCCGGATTACAAATTGTGAGTTACAGTGCATGTATGTTTCTTTCCATTACAGGGCCCCAACCAGCTGCAATACCGGCCTACCCCAGGCCACGCTTCAGGCTAGCCTGTAGTTCCAACTGGGTACCCAAAGTGTGTGTGACTGTGTTCCAGGGACCTTTGAGTGCATGCCTTATAGCCTGAATCAATCAGATCTAAAATCAACCACCAGATTATTGCCCCTCCCTTTTTTACATCCCCCAATAAATCAGATTTGGATCTTTTTGCAGTTAAACTGGGTGTGGTGTACCACTATATAAAAAGTACTGCATCAACGTTGTTTAATTGTTACAGGTCTTGTTTTCCAAGGGGTCATCCAGGGCATTCCAGCTGATCATAGCCCACTGTGTGTTGTAAAAGTGTATTGGTGTGGGCTAGCTGCAAGCTTAGCCAAGCCACTAAGGGTAAAGAGGGGGGTATCAGTGTCCTGGAGGGCTGTACCCAGGGCAGTCACGTTGACAACAACCCTGTCCTCCGGGTGGAGGCACCCATTTCGAGAACCCAGACCCCTCAACCTGCAGGCTACTGTGCAGACAGGGGTAGTAACCCTCAAAGTAGCGCCACCTAGAGGTTACAATAATAAAGTCCATCAACAGACAACAAAACAAACATTTATTTATTTATTTATTAAATTTTGGTAACCGGGTAGGCCCACAGAGCCCCGAAGGTCCCTTTTTCAGGGGCGACCCAGGACAACAATACAAGTTATAAGAATGAACAAGGACATAAGGAACATTTGAGGCATTGTGAGTTACATCATGAGGTGGTTACAGTAAAGAAAAATAGTGAATACAGGCATGGTTACAGGCATGGTAAAAGAAAAGCAGTGGATACAGGCATGGCTTACAGGCACGGTAAAAGAAAAGCAGTGGATTCAGGCATGGGTACAGGCATGGTTATTATCATGACATGTAAGCAATTGGTAGTACTTTGCATATTGTTCATTCAGGGGTTACACGTGGCCTCTGGCGAACAGTCTGTATAAGGCAGGTAGTAGGAAGGTTAAGCTAGGAGACAGGAATTGGAGAGGAGGGGAGTGCCTTAGGAGCTTTAAGTGCCATGACAGTGGCATGCGCTTGAGGTCAGCAGATGGAACTTAAGCCTGGTGCGGAAGTTCATGAGTGAGGAGGAGGCCTGGACCTGGGGAGGGACCTTGTTCCATTGGCAGGCTGCTTGGGAGGAAAAGGATCTTCCGCCAGCATTTGTCCTTACCCTAGGGACTTCTAATAGCGTTCTATCTGAGGTCCCTAGGTTTCTTGGGTTGTGTTTGAGGGTTATGGTCCCGCCAATGCTTGGTGGAGCGTGGGGTTTGAGAAGCTTGTAGGCCTGGACAAGCAAGAGGTGTTGGAGGCGGACGACCAATGTGGGTCACCGAAGATTGGCCAAAGTGTCACAATGGTGACATCTCGGGTGGTCTAAAGTTGCGAAACAAGCTATTTTATTATATAGGGTTTGCATCCTGGTAATCTCTTGTTTAGCCATGCCCTGTATAATAGGGGCCGCAAAGGTCAGGTTGGGTAGAAGGACGCTGGTAGCTATGGAGAGCCTGGCTTCAGGGATGAGTTGGTCCCTGAATTGGTACAGGGTGCCAAGTTTCCGATGTAGGGTCCTGGTAACCTGGTCCACGTGTTCCTTGTATGTGATATTCTGATCCAATGTGAGGCCTAAGTATTTAAGGGAGGGGACTACGTTAATGGCTTTACCAGAGAGTGAGGTTAAGGAGAGGGATGAGGACCTGTCAAATCCCAGGGATCTTGGCCCGAATAGCATTGCCTTGGTCTTGTCGGCATTTCGTACTATTCTGTTCTTACATAACCAAGTCTCTAGTGAAGTGAGATCCTTTTGGAGTAGAGGGCCTAGTGCAACCACGTTATGCAGGGGTTGGAAGATGACAGTATCATCAGCGTACTGCACAACTGAGCTCTCCCCGCAGTGGGTACGCAGGTCATTGGTAAACAAGGAAAACAGGAGGGGGCCTAGAATTGAGCCCTGAGGTACACCCTGGTTTAGGGGTAGTGGGTCAGACATAGTCCCTTTCCATGAGACCCTCTGTGCCCTGCCTGATAAGTAGCTCCCAAACCACTTCAGGGCATGATTGTCTCGGCCTATATTTTGCAGCTTCTGTAGCAACAAGTTGTGGTCGACTAGGTTGAACGCCTTGGATAAGTTTATAAAGACTGCACCAGTGGGTATCCCTTTGTCCATTGCCCTGAGAACTTCATCCATGAAGTTAATGAGGGCAGTGTCAGTACCATGATTTGTTCTAAATCCATGATGGGAAGGGGCAAGGAGCTGATGAGCTTCCAGGTAGTCCCTAAGTTGATTGTAGATGACTCTTTCTTACACCTTAGCAAGTGAGCAGAGGAGCGAGATGGGCCTGTAGTTGTTGAGTTTTTCCCCTGAGGCCCCCTTTGTGAATAGGGACAACACTGGCATGTTTCCACAGGTCAGGGACTGCTCCTTCCCTCAATGATCGATTGAGGAGCATGGTAATAGGCCTGGCTAAGGAGGTAGCTCCTGCCTTGAGTAGCCGAGGGTTGATACCGTCGGGTCCCCCTGACCCTTTCAGTTTCAGGTTCCTTAGGAGGATTAGTACTTCAGTGCTTTTAGCCAGTCCCAGGTGAATTGGGGGTCTTTCCATGTGAGGTGGTTCATCTGAGGTAGGGGGGAGAGTCTGGGGAGACAGGCAGGTCTTGTAGGCCACGAGGTCTGAGAAGTGCCTGTTAAGGGCAGCCAATATTTGAGAAGGGTCAGTTGTGAGCTGACTGTTAATCTCCATGGAACAGGACTCAGGCTGTTTGCTGCCCTTGATCAGGTCATTGATATGATTCCAGAATTGCTCACCCATACCCCCTAACTCACCCTTCCCCCCCTTCCCCTGGAAGGCATATATCTAAAGCAGATATACCCAGTGTGTTTTTAATGGCAATTACCTGACTGACATGTAAAACGGCAGAATGTTTTCAGTTCTGTTGTGCTGCAGAGATCTTAGACTGCAACTACTGGAAAAACGTTTTCACCTAAAAACATATTCTTCAATATGTTGACACCTGAATGTGGGATACTGCCTGTCAAAGTGTGGGTGAAAAAGCGGTGACATGAGACACATTAAATCTTAAAAAGCACTTTTCTTAACATTTTTTAATTCTAAAAACATTAAACTGAGAGCTCCCTTACCTCATCGGGAGCTCCTCCAGGCTATTTTCACTTTTTTGATATAGCCCCCCAAGGAAGGGAATTGTAATTTGCCCCCAAGGAGCTCTCTGCCCCTAGGGGTGCCTTTCCACATCCTGACTCTCTGATCTACCCCTGAGCTTCGACGTTTTTTAACATCTTTATAGGTCAAGCGGAGGGGCGTGTTCCATTCACTTGAATGGAGTGTCTTTTTCACATGTGATTTCCTGATTTTAAATTGGGTTTTGGTACCTATTGATGCCAGGGTTCAATTAACAAGGCTCTAAAACCCAATTTAAAATCGGGAAATCATATTAGAAAATTACACTTCATTCAAGTGATTGGAGTGCACCCCCATGCTCGACCTTCAGTATAAAGATGTCACAAAATCTTGGCATGCAGGGCCAAATCAGAGAGTCAGGAAGTGGAAAGGGATACAATCCCTTCCCTTCCATGGGGGGGGGGGGGATAATATTAAAAAAAGTGAAAATACCCTGGAGGAGCTCGTGGTGAGGTAAGGGCCCATCCTGTTTAATGTTTGTTGAATTGAGAAAGGTGCCCTTTAAGAATCTCCGAACACTGTGGGGATTTGTTTTATTCATGTTCTTATTCACATTGCTGCTCAATTATATAATAACCCCCTCTGCCAGGTAAAGGGCAGGGCTGTTCAATTATGTATTATACAATGGCAAGAAAGAATCCTGACTTCTGATTGGTCAGTTGGCTGTCACAGCAGGGATGTTATCCTGGCATAACCTCCCTGCTGATTGTTTGGATGATTTGGATGAGCTCCTCCATGACGTTCTCCTCTTTCTCTTAAGAAACAAAAATATGTTTACATACTAACAAAAACATTCTTTAAAATTATTTTTTTTATTAGAAAACAACAAGCCATTGTATAATAGGAATAATGCCCTCCAGGGTGGGAGTTATGCTGGGATAACATCCCTGCCCAAGGTGGGATGTTATCCCAGCTTATAAAATTGGCTTCCAAAATCCAGCAATCTGATTGGCTAGTACATCATCTGAGCCGTGTCCTTATCAGATGATGTGCTAGCCAACCGGCACTACTGTCCACATCAAAGGCACCTCACAATGCGAATCACTGACCTTTCTAAACAGTAAACAAAAAGGTCACTGCCACAGCTCATTCAACGGAATGAGGGAAATAGTCACAGACAACAAACCAGACAGCAGTATGATTAAAATCACTAGAGCCTGTGAGAAAAAAAGACATCAAAACCCAAAATCCTGACTACGGGCAAAGCGGTAATTACGTGCGAGTTATTTCTTAAGGCAGTAACAGATTGGCGCGTGTACACAAAAAACCCTACGGAAACTCTTCGTTGCCCAGTCCACACAAAGTAGAAGAACTTGCCCAAAAAAAGTCAGAATATGCCAGCACCACGTTAAGTACAGGAAAACACACAAAATACCTTTCAGCACCTTCAAAACACAGAAACTCCACCACGAAGTGCACCTGAAGATAAAGAAAACATCCAGCCGTCCTGCAGTAGTTCCTGGACGCATGCCGAAAAAGGAAATAACATCACTTCCTGCACTGAAAACATGCAAGCAGAACCGGGAACCCTCCCAATCATCCTGGAGTTTAAAGCTATAACAAAAAACTCTCCCTTTACCATACAGCACTGTGTGATGCAAAATGTTAAATTCATTAATCTGTCCAAATAAAACGAATAATACTAAAACGTACTAAAACGTCCTATATAGTTCCATTAAAAAAATATTCAGTTAAAGTTACAAACAGTTTAAAAGCACCTGTCTTGTGTAATAAAAAAAGTTCAACAGTGTGACATTTAAAAAAACTGTAAAACAAACTCGTTTAACACTATTGTACCACTATTAACTACTCAGTTACAAAAAATAATATGGCACTATTTTTTCTCTAAACTGTGGAATCCTCTCAATTGATCAACTTTAATGATAAATCAATAAAAAAAAATTAAACTTTAAAAATGGCTCCTCAATTTCATTTAGCCTATTTTACAAGCGCAATAACACACTCCGAGGTGTGGGTTACATGCTGATAAGAGCACACCTAGGTGCATAAGGCACTCGGCGCAAGCGCCTCATGCCTTAGTACACACCTAGGCGTGCTCTTAACCCACACCTCGTCGTGTGTTATTGCCTGTCAGGCATTATTCCTTTAATAACCCTCTCTGCCAGGTAGCAGGCAGGGTTGTTCAATTATGTAATAACTTCCTCTGCCAGGTAGCAGGCAGGGTTGTTCAATTATGTATTATAAAATGGGTAAGCTGTTCCAGCCAATCAGAAACATTCCTCAGCATGCATGAAATCTGTTCCATGCATGTTTAAAAAAAAGAGCTGGCAGTAAAAAGGCCAAGATTCTTGTGCCATAGAATGTTAGCATTTTTACTGGCAGCCATCTTTTCTTTACCCACTCCAGTATGAGGGCAAAAAAACATGCAGGCTGCTTTTATGAACAGCAATGCTGAGAGACAGAGCGTGCGTACCAACTCAGGTGCAGGGGCAAGAAAGCGAGAGCGGAGGGAAGTGGGGAGTGAGTGAACTCTGCGGGCACGGTAGAAACCGGAAGGTGCATGGGCAAGAATGCGAGAGTGGAGGGAAGTGGTGAGCAAGCGAACTCTGCAGGTACAGCGGAACTCCAAGGTTTCTCTTCAGAGCTTCAGGTTAGTGGCGCCAGGTAGTGGAGCTGCCTCACCCTCTGCTGTCTCAGGTAAAGTCTCTTCATCAGTCGCGGGCAGCTCAGGGTGTGACAGGGAGAGAAGCAGCTGGCCCGTGTCCCACATGAGCTGCTGCAGGCACTACTGCTGCGGGCGCTCTCTTTGTCCGGCTGCCGGTGGGGCTTGTTAACTGGTAAGCCCCAGTGACCCGAATGATGCATCCTCACACAAAACAAAATTGAAGTCTACCCTAAATGTCGGAGCATCGGACTGTGACATTAAAGACCCAACAGACCTGGGTTTGAATCACTGCCACATGCACGGTGTGTGACCGTATGTCACGTAACCGCATTTCGCGCCTATGTAGTACCTTACGATCGAGGTATATTGTGCCTTCCCGGACCAAAATGCAACATAATACAGTAATAAAGTTACAGTGAATTAAATGGAGTGCCCCCTGCTTTTAATTTCTCTACAAGTTCTCTAACTTTGTCTAGTACAAACATGAGATCATAATGACATCATTATGTGGTAGGCGGAAGGACTATTTTATGTTAAATCAGCATAACTAACTGCTGTTTACCACATATAAAAATGATTTTTTAACTGCAAAAAGGTTTTTTTAAAAAGGCAGCCCATTTTATAAGTGCAATAAGACACTCCAGGGTTGTGCATGGAACAGATTTTACCGCACACCGGGGGCTAAAGGTACTCAGCCAAGGCCTAGTGCCTTATTACGCCCCTAGCCATGCTGTAAAATCTGTTCCATCCACACCCTGTCGTGTCTTATTACTTACGTAACTCCCTCTGCCAGGTACAGGGCAGCATTGTTCAATTATATAATAAACCTCTCTGCATGGTAGAGAGCAGGGTTGTTGCTAACAGTGCCTGTTGGATCACTGAGTGCCTTTGCACCAATGTTCTGTCCTTAGTGGGAGGGGAGGAGACTAGGGACAGGGAGATAACAAGCATTTGTTAAGGTCAGACATTCACAGCATGCATTGTTATTGTACTGGGTCTTGCTTGTACACATTTTTATTATTCATTTACCCAAGACAGACCATATGAGATGTAACATCATTTGCAATGCATTTTTGTACTGCATTTACCCA
This sequence comes from Neoceratodus forsteri, assembly GCA_016271365.2. NCBI lineage: Eukaryota > Metazoa > Chordata > Ceratodontiformes > Ceratodontidae > Neoceratodus > Neoceratodus forsteri. The sequence continues at coordinate 1,474,548,735 of CM057453.1, read as the reverse complement.
GTATAATTGAGGTGAGATGCGATAGCTTGTTTTCAGTATGGTCCTGCATTTGTATTTTTCTAAGATAGATAATTTTAGATGCAACATTTCCTCTTCAGTGGAGTTCTGTTGTAGGGTCCTGTTTTGTTTTTTTTGTTGTTGTTTTTGGTTAATTTATGCTTTATGCCCCTATAACTCCAGTCGGAATCCTCCAGTCGCCCTGCCACGACCCACCCCCATGAAGCCTCAGTTTATCACCCGGGCGGGAGAAGGGGACGGCCGGCTATGCCCCGCCTACACATCCAGTCATCGGGTGGGTCTGTGGCACGGAGATTGTCAGGGGCCGAGCTTTTTTCCTACATTGTTTTTTTGAGAGGCACAGTGTGCATTGATGCAGCAGTGTAAGCATGCCAAGCGTCCTCTCACCTCCCAGTCTCAACTGGTTGCTCTCCGGTAAGCCACTCCCATGGTCACCTGGGAGCGCTACACTGGGAGGTACATTCCCCCTCCCTCCCTGGAGATGGAGAGCGTGCAACTGCTGCTCAATCCATCCCCCGGCCAACCCTCCAAGCTTGCTCCTGAACCCGGGTTGCTGGCACCGAAAGCGGTAGCACCACCGTTAACATCAGCGGACCAGCAGTAGGGTCATGTTTTAACACAGTTTTGCAATATATTTGCCCAGGATAACCCAAGTGAGATGCAATATCTCATTTTCAATGGGGTTCTGCTTTAACACATCTTTGTACTGTATTTACTCAGGATAGCACAGCTCAGATGTCATCTTGTTTTCAGTGGGATCCTGCTTTTCCACAGTGTTTACTCTGTATCTGCCCAGGATAGCACAGCCGAGATGCCATATCTTATATTTTATTTCTGTATTCAAAGTTTTGGTAACAGGGCAAGGCACACTGAGCTAAGGCTTGTTTCCAGGTGCAACCCAGGGGACAAATGGGTTACATAGGGAAAGATATTTGCAGAACTGACTATATGTGACAAATATATACAGATATACAGGTTAGGCATGAGAGTAGGTACATCCAACTATTCAATGGGGCCCTGCTTTTACCTATTCGATAGCCCATCTGAAAGGTAAGTTACATTTTCAGTGGGGTCAGCTTTTACAGTGTATTTTTCCCAGGATACGGCAGCATGGATGTACAGTTCAAAGGAGGCTCTGCTGTACTAGGGTCCTACTTTTACACATTTTTACTAAATATTTTCCCAGGATAGACCAAATGAGATGCAATATCTCATTTTCAGTGGTCTTCTGCTTTTACACATTTTTAGACTGTATTTGCGTAGGACAGACCAGCTGAGAGGCAATGTTTCATTTTCAGTGGGCTTTTACATTTTGACCCAACATTTCCAACATAGTCTTTTTATGACCTGATGTTGTGATCAAGACAGGTGGAATTTTATAAATCCTATCTGAAGGGTGATTTCGCAGTGCAACTGTGTAATCAGGTTTTGGAGAGGATTTGAAAAATGACGCCAGTCATGTTCAGGAGGTGGGGTAATACAAGGAATATGCTGACCATCAGGGACTAATGTTATGAGTAAATATTGGAACAATTCAATGTTTCTTCATAATGTAGTTGTTTTTTTTTTCACATTTTGGCCTCAAATTTTCAACATAGTCTTTTTAGGACCCCTCCATCTGAATATGACAGGTGTCATTTATAAAAAAGTGACTGACATGTCATTCCGTGCCACAAGTGCAAAAACACATTTATGACCAGGATTTGAAAAATGACAGCTGTCACGTTTGTGAGGTGGCATGAATAAACAGCTATGTTGAAAATTTGGGATCAGAATATTAGAAATTACCAAAGTTTTGAGTGTGCATTTAAAAACTTCAATGTAGGCTCATAACTTTGTTGGTTTTTAATATTTTTTACCTCAAATTGTCAACATAGCCTTCTTATGACCCCACCTCATGAACAAGGATGGAGAACATTTTCAAATCCTGCCCAAAAGATGATTTTGTGCCACATGTGTAAAACACATTTTTGATAGGATTTGAAAACTGTCATGTTCATGAGGCAGTGTGAAAAAAATGCCAGTGTTGAAAATCTGAGGTCAAAATTACTGAAGATTACCAACATTATGAGGGTGCAATGAACATTTTCAACATACACTCATAGCTCTGTTTTTTTTTAATATTTGAACCCCAAATTTTTAAATTATGACCAAACCTATTGAACGAGGACAGAGAAAATGTTCAAATCCTGCTTGAAAGGTGATTTTGCGCAGTGACCGGGAAATCACCTTTTGGGATGAATCTGAATAATTTCACCACCCTTATACATGAGGAGGGTCCCAAAATGGGCATGTTGAAAATTCAGGGAAAAAATATTTTAAAATGATGCAAATTATAAGAATGAATTCAAAACGCATTGAAATACACTGAACCATATACATGATTTCCTCGGTTCTGGTGTTGGACCTTCGGTAGATAAGTAAGAGGAGGGGGGTATGGGGTGGTGGATGCTGCGTTGCAGGGCTGGGGGGAGGTGACAGTGGTAGTGGTCCAGCAGTAACAGACATGGATGGACATTTTTCTTTTTTTACTGGGTGTAGAAACATTAAAAAAAGACTATGGGGGCAGTTTTCTTTTTTCAGACACTGACACTGAGTATTGGGCACACTAGTGTCAGTACAACATCTAGGGGCACGAGAAGCGACAGGAAGGTGGAAGGGATACTTGGCAGAGGGTGGGATTATAGCATTAAAAAAAAAGACTACAAGGGATGGTTTGCTTTATTTCAGGTACCGATACTGGAGATTGGGCACCCTAGCGTCAGTGTTATGTTTGGCAGCACTGGGAGTGGGCCACCAAGTGTCACACAGCGAAAATGATCGGGATGAAGGGTATTAGCCAGCATCAAGGATTGGGCACCCTGGTGTTGGAAAGTTAACAAGGAAGTGGGAAGCAATGGAAGGTGGGAGGGATACTTGGCATGAGGGTGGAAGGGATTGTTTTTGCAAGGGGGAGATGACAGCAGGCTGATCAAGATGCTGATCCGCTCTGCTTACTGGGTGGCATTATGTAGATCAATTGGAAGACCCACCCTATGATTCAGGTGGCTCTTTCCTTTGAACTACATGAAGTTTCCACCCAGTAAGACCAGAAGAGTGTCAAGATAAGCCTAGCTGATGATTGGTCTGACACTGTCGAGCACCTTGGAGACTGCCCTGCATTGGACTAACAGTGACACACCTCTCAAAATCCAGTATCATGCCAACATGTTTGCTTTGCACAAGTGCAAGGGTGGACATAAAAGAAAGTTTGGGCAAGAAAAGTTCTCAGTCTGGGAGTTCACAGTCATTTGTTCAAGGATCTATGCAAGAGGTATGTGCGGGCTTCAGGGTGGTTGGAGTGGGCCTGGCATGGTGCCACGGTGTCAGGCTTGGGGTGACATGTTCAACCCCAGCACCCCATGCCTGTAGTGTGGTTTGGGAGTTTAAGAGGTCACAGAGAACAAAGTGGGTTTTCCAGGTGGGTACCCCATCAAGAAGTGTATATTGATAGCTTTTGGACCTGAAGAGATTTCCTGAATATTTGGATCCTTGAAGGAGGTATTTGGGACACCAGATCACTAGACTGGTAATTACCTGTGATGGCTATCTGCTCTCTTATTCTGGTGAGAGACCCAGGCAGTGGGTTAGTGAGGCCAGTGCCTGAACTGTCAATGACTGGACTGAGGCACCCTGCAGAGTGTGAGGGCTCAGGATCCCTAACAGGCCCTTGTGGTTCACTACTCTGCTATGTAGGGTAGTAAGCTCGACTGATGTGTTCTGTGAAATAGTAGCGGCTCCAGCTGTGCATTGTCCAAAAGTAGTACCCAATAAAGGGCAGGGTGAATCTTCAATTCAGATGGCCAGTAGCCAGGTCCTTTGGCACTAAGGGATGGAAGAGTCCACGTAATAGAGTAGGGTCCGGCAACCCACAGGTAACTAGCATGATGGCACAGTGGACACATAATGCTTGTGATGAGCTATCTAGAGTGCGTGATCCCATGTGTTCTAGTAACAAACTGAAACTGCTTGAAATGAACTTTCAAGAAGGTCTTTATACTCCCAGTAGAGGGACCACATATCAAGTGCCATTCCCTGTGTTGTGTGATATTTTGTTCCATCAGTGTCAATAACTGTCCACTGGGAAGAGTGAAAGGTATGGCAGCTGTGCCATATTCAGCTGCAGGGGGATTCCTGATGAGGAAAAACATCAGATACCATTAGACACATATGTTACCACAGATCATGCTCACCCCATCATGGCAAATATGTGAGTCAGCTAGCAGACCGAATGGGGAATTGTAAAGTGGGGTCCCATCCAGGATTTGAAGTCCACAAAGTAACTACTGGACAGAATAAATGGAACTTAAGTAATATAAACAGGAAGTGAATGGTGGTCTTTGCTCCCAGAGGACAGGACTGAATGAACGGAAGTACAGTACCATGAAAGTAATGCCAAGAGACAAGCAGGAAGGTTTCTGTGCATGGAACAGTAAAGTGTAGTGTGCAGGCTTCACAGAGAGAATGGTGGCGCAATACAGCAGAAAGTGCACGTGTGAAGGTTTTGACCTTGTGACAGTCACATGAGATGGACATTTGCAAGAGACCAATCAGGACCAAGCAAGATGCAGGTTAAAACCAAAAAGGTTCCTATTGATTCACGAAGATATCAGCAAGCACATGTATTTGCAGAAGAGAAAATCTGCTGTAAAAACCAGCAGCATGATTTCTTTCTTTTTCTTGAAAGATTTCTCTCTTTCAGTCCACAAGTGTGGTGGCTGAACCTTGTTGCTTGGAGCGTTGTATAAAGGGCTGTCCATTGTTCATTGTACAGAGGACATGGGTCAACTCTCCTAGTGCCTTGCAAAGGGGTAAATGGTGACAGTGCAGAACTCATCTTCTCATTTCAGCTAGGGTAGCCACTACCATTTCAATCTAAATCAGAAGGATGACAGATGGAGTCCAAGGTACAAGCAGTGCAAGCACTGGGCACAGGAAGAGGGATCCCAGTGAGAAAGTAAAAGGAATTGACTTTGACCTGATCCGAGAGGTGAGACACTGCAGTGGATATGGGCAGTGCAACTTGACCTTGATTTGTCAAAGATGCACTTAAGAGGCAGAGACACTGAACTAATCAGGCAGTGTGAACCATGCCACAACAAGGTGCTGGAAGCTTGTTCTGATAGATCCTTCACTTGATTGCCCATACCAGCTCCAAAAATTGAAACCCTGAAAGAGATTCCACAGTTGGAAACACCTGAAGAGCCTGCTCATTGTCCAGCCAGCGATGACACCGAACAGATGATAGACTTGCCTGCCAATACAGAACCTCCTGGAAAAGAGCTAGTGGTGGAGGAGATGGGGCAGAAACCTGAGGGAGAAGACAGTGGGACCCAGGAACCATCAAAAGAGGGCCCAGAAGGGGAGGAATTGGTCTTGAGGGCTCTGTTCATAGCCAAGCTGACAGTTAGAGATGACTCTGCGATAGGGCCCATGGATGACTGGCTCTGACAGATACTGGAGACAGGAGTCATACAGTAGCCCTACCAGGGGAGGCTATACCACTAGAATATTCCATCGGTCTTTGTAGGCACCTTTACCACTGCTGCCAACTGTGCTCAAGGAGGTCAGAAGCCCATAGGAAATAGATTCAGAGACTCTGGATGAGAGTGAGTGCCCCAGCCCTGTGCCAGTTCCATGACAGGAATCAGACACAGACATGCCTTCTCTGCCACTTGAATACTCCATGCCAGGATGACCCTCTCTCCATCAGCCTACAACAGCAGATACCTGGATGAGCCAGAGCCAGTGTTCTTGGGTCTGACCTGCCCCAAGGATAATGAGATTTAGCTGAGACCAGGCAAGGAGCCCCAGAACCTGATGTGGCTGTGCTGGGGGACCAGAAGATGCCATACCAAGTGTCATGGATTTCCTTTGTTATCCAGTTTGGCTCTGGCACACTGTCAAGGTGAACAGAGAGGCCTGGCTACATGAATAGGTAAAAGACCGGATTCAACACCACCGGTGCACCAGCAAAGATAGTTGGAAGGCCAAGATCCAAGTGGTCCTGGACATCTGGCAGGTGAGCCACAGCATTAGCATGCATTGTATGGTCTACATGAGCCCAGAGGGCCACCAGATCTAGAAGTAGTGGGAGTACTGAGATGGAGAGTGCATGCAGGTGAAGCCCGCCACCCTTTGCACTACCCAACACTAGATAACTTCTGGCAATGAGGGTCACCTGTATTGACTTGTTTCTCCAATATCAGGTCTGTTTGATATTAAGACACTATTTTCGCTTAGCTGCCCTGTTGGCAATGTTTCCCATTTTCGCAAATGGAAGACGTTCACCAAATTGCTAGTGTGGACTTTAAAAAATAACCAAAGGCCACCCAATGGCCCAGTGAAAGTATCACATGCTTCTGCAATGACAACCTGGGTTTGGGAGTGAACCCTGTCATGCGGGTCAGGCAGCGGGGAGCAGGGTTGGCACTGCCTGGCAGCAGTCTTTCCAGTCGGAGAGGGAGGTGCTGCTGCTTCTGCCACTGTGGTGACCTCTGCAGTGGATTGAGGAAGCTTGTCTCCTCTACAGGACATTGCCATATGCATGCATAGATTTGCCAGAGACCTGCTGCTAGGCATCAAGGGAAGGAGGGTGGGGAGAAAAAATGACGGAAAAAACATTGATGACTTGGTGACTCGCCGACCCACAGCAGGCCCCACACCACTGACTGGGTAGGCTCTGTTTTTCTGCATGTGGACACCAGTGAGAAGGAGGATGGCATTCCCTCCACTGGCACCACCATGGGGGGATCCATGGAGGATGCTACAGAGCAGGTAAGCTCTATAAATGGAGGGTGATGAAGTTGGGTGGGTCAGAGGTGACGGGGACCAAAGGCTGCAAGGAACATAAACACCTTGATAAAGAAAGTTACCAAAAGTTGTTGCTTGCTTTCACTATACATGGTGGAAGAGACGACGGTGGCGCAGTTGAATAGGCACCATCTGGGGCTATGATGTAATAGTCCCAAGGATATTCCGTTTACTGGCCCTGTTCAGACTGAAAAGTTGGGGTACAGGTTGTTTCTGAACTATTGGAATCTTACTTGTTAGCCCTAGTTTAAGGTGCCAAATGGTACAGTGTCATCCAGTATATGCCAATGCCTGCAGCTAAATTGCACTATATTCTTAGTGAAAGATATACAGTTTATTGTTGGCATATTTTGGGTGTGATGCTCTCTTTCTTGGAGGTGGATAGCAGTTTCGGTGTCCATAGGGTGAGAGGATACCTTCTGTTAGGTAAGCTTATTTGAAAAAAGGGTGGCTGTGCCCCTGGTTAGGAAGATTGTAACTTCACTGATGTACCCCTTGGGATATGAGGTTTGGTTCTAACTGTGACGGTGCAGGACTGGGAGGGGTTTTGTTTGCATGCTTAACCTGAGCTGATGTGGTAGGGATTGGCAGGACACTGTGCTTGGTCAGTAAGGTCAGATGGGAGGACTTCAGCCTCCCTGTGTGCCAGTAGTGTGGATGAGTGTTTCTGTATATTTGGATACCTGTAGCACTGTAACCCTGCAGATGTCGGGGATCACAAATGAGGATTCATCCCCCTAGTATTGCAGTATAATGTTTTTTTGGGGGGTTGTTTATTTGGGCATAGTTCTGTCCTGACATGAAGAACTTTGTTGCAGCTGCCCACGCAGGACATTGGGCAAAGGGTGGTCTGATCAGCCCTTTGTGTTGCAAAGTGGGGTCCATTTAATCAGCACCCTCCTGATGTTTCCAGGGGGTGGAAACAATTAACAGAAGGGAGAGTGTAACAAACCCCTCCCCCAGTTAGGGGCAAGGTTATTTCAAACATGGCCATTGCAGCACCAAGTGCCTTGGCACAAAAGCTGTCCTTTGGGGGAGGGGACAAGGGACGAGGAAATAAAAAGGAGGAATGGGAAGGTAAAGTTCTCACTCTAGAGGTTCCCAGTTGTAGGCAGTCACTCAAGGGTCTACGCGAGAAGTGTGCGCAGACATCAGGGTGCTGGAGAGGGCCTCCTGGGCCGGGCATGGTGGCAGTCATGGGGTGGCATGGGATCCCTCCAACTTCCCATGCCTATAGCATGGTTTAGTGGCATTTAAGGAGTCCCAGATATCAAAGTGGGTTTTCCTGGTGGGAATCCCATCAAGGCATGTGCATGGATGACCTTCAGGCCTAGAGGGATTCCTTGAAGATTTGAATACCCAGAGGAGGTAGCTGGAACCCTGGCTCACTAGACTGTTAATTACTTGTGAAACCCCACTCTAAGCTAAAAATCAGCACGGTAATGTGTAGTATTCCTGAAAGTAAGGGTCAGCTGTTTGTGCCATTCGTCTGGGTGAGAGACAGAAAGCAAGTTGTCAGCGCCAGTGCCTGACGTTGGACAGTGACACCCTATAGAGTGTGGGGGCTCTGGATTACTAACAAGCCCCTATTGGGTACTGTTCCGCTGAGTAGGGCTGACATGTTCTGTGAAGTAATAGTGGTTCTGGATGTGCATTGTCCCAAAGTAGTACCCAACACGGATAGGGCAAATCCCCCAATGGACTGGCTAGTAGCCAGGTCTTCAGGTACTAAGGGACAGGAGAGTCCATATAATGACAGTGTAAATGGTCATGCAGCCTGCAGTTACTGGCATGGTGCCACAGCGAATACTTGATGGTTGTGATGAACTATCTGGAGTGCATGCTCCTGCATGTATTTTTTTTTTTATAAAGGTTTTTCTCCTTGACTACAAGTGGGCAGTTGTCAACCATGTCCTCGCCTCCTCTGTCACTTGCCTCTCACTACTAATAGTGGGTTCTCTGCAGATTGCCCCTTCCCCGCTGAGGCCAGGAGAGGAAAGGCCGTCCTCTCCTCGGAACACACATTCAGATGCCAGCAGCCATGTGGTGTGCAGGCCAAAGGAGAGTGGGCACAACTTCATGAAGTCTGCCCCAGCCCATTTTCCATTTTTCTGCAAAATCTCCTGGGCCACAGTGACACGGAAACACATGCGTACGGAGGCACGCACGTACTATGGAACTGTGGGCCCTCCTCTGATTGAGTCACCTGCAACCCACATTACCACCAGACCGCCACCCTGTGGCAGTTTCTGGAAGATCTTTATCATCCCCAATATAGGACCCACATATGAACTGCCACTCAGTGTGTCATGTTATATTTTGTTCCATCAATGTCAATTGCTGTCCATTGGGAAGAGTGAAAGGTATAGCAGCTGTTCCATGTTTAAATTGCAGAAGGACTTGTGGAAAGTAAAAACATGAGATACTCCTGAACACAGCAGTAACCCTGGGCTAGTGCCATCCCCATTAAGGCATATAGGTGAGTTGTCTGACAGGCTGAAGGGGCGGTTGCAATTAACAAAATGATTGTACATTTTTAATTAGACCTACATTGCTCCACAGTGTGGTGCTGTGTAGCAGACCTTGCATTCTGGCAACGTGCTGGCCTTCCCATTATGTCTCAGTAGACCTCCTCAAAAGGGCTGTGCTGGGAGACAGGGCAGCAACAGATACCAGGGGACAGATATTCAAAACTCTGCATGGTGGGCAAAGTTATTGCGCCCTGTTTGCCCGGTGTTTGTGCCCAGATGCAATATTCAAAGAGGGCAGTGGCGCATGCTAAAAGGATCAGTGTGCACACAAAAAAAGAATGTATGCAGTGGGCAAAGGGAGGGACAGGTTTTTAAATTTTTTATTTAAAATCTGGTAAATCTATGGGCCAAAGACCTGTTTTCATGGGTGACCAGAACAACATTCAGACATACGTCCACATTAAAAAACTAATAAATAATATACACAACCAATGTAAACCAAAATAACACAAAAAAATAGTCAGTGAAACATTTACATTGAATCCCAGCACAGTGCAGTATTCAGCGTAGTAACGCTGTGCAAAGGGAATGGCGCAGGCCACCTTGTGCTGGCAATTACAGCTGAGAAGAAGCCCGACTTACTCTTGCCAGCCCTAGTGGCCAGCAGAGCCTCTGCAGACAACAGCCATGTTGCCAGTTGGGGGAACACACCTGCTCCCTGTTGGCTAGTGGTCCCTTCACCTCCCAAACCCTGGCCCTGTTAAAATAAACAGTATGCACTGGCATCTAGTGGTCCCTCACCCTGTGATCATCAGCCCCATCAGAACAAAAGAAGTCCCTGGTGTCCAGTGGTCCCCACGATCACTGGTCCTGGTAGACTAGAATAAGTCCCTGGTGTCCAGTGGTCCCCGCGATCACCGGTCCTGGTAGACTAGAATAAGTCCCTGGTGTCCAGTGGTCCTCTCACTCTCCGATTGCTAGCCCAGGTAGTATAGAACAAGTCCTTGGTGTCCAGTGGTACCTCCGCCTTACAATCGCCGGCCGCAGTAGAACTGAATAAGTCCCTGGTGTCCAGTGGTCCACTTGCCCTCTGATCACCAGCCCTGGTAGAATAAAATAAGTCACTGGTGTTCAGTGGTCCGCCCCACCCTCCGGTCGCTGTTCCCAGTAGAATAAAATATGTTCTTGGTGTTCAGTGTTCCTCCTGCCCACTGATTGCTGGTCCTGCATTCTGTCACATATTCCCTGGCATCTAGTGGCACCTCCACCCACAGATTCCCATCCCTGTACAAGCGTTATCCTTCCCTGATATCTAGCATCAACCAACCCACCCTGCCACCCCCCACCCCACCCCACCATAAGTGCCGGAGCCACGGGAGCCCATACGGCGACTGGCAGAGCCCTCCTCTTACCACCTCTGGCAGCCACTGTATGCGATGACAGGGAGCATGCATCCTATACATTCCTTTTAATGTCCAGGGGACACACGGTCTCTGTCATTGCATACAGTGGCCAGCTGAGGTAGTGACAGGAGGGCTGAGCCAGTCGCCATATGGGCTTCCACAGCGCTTAAGGTAAGGGGGTGGCAGGATGAGTTGGTCAGTGTCCACAGTGCAGGAGGCTGCTAGATGCCAGTGGAGAATTACTCTGGTACAAGAATCAGTGGGTGAGTGGTGTCAGACATCAGGGAATATGTAACAGAATGCAGTTCTGGCAATCAGAGGGCGGGGGCGGGGAACCACTGGACACGAGGGACTTATTTTATTCTACCAGGGACAGTGATTGAGGGGCACCACTAGACACCAGGGACTTATTCTATTCTACAGGGGCCAGTGACCAGAGGGCGGGGGAGACCACTGGACACCAGGGATTTATTCTGTTCTACCAGGCCAACAATTGGACGGGTGGGGCCAGTGGACATCAGGGAATTCTTTTATACTGCCAAGGCCAGTGATCAGAGGGCAGGGGCACTACTAGATGCCAGGACAAACTATTTTTTTTAAGAGGATCAGGGATCAGAGGGTGAAGGGACCACTAGATGCCAGGACATACAGTTTATTTTAATGGGGCCAGGGACTGGAAGGTGGGGGACCACTAGGTACCAGGGATGTCTTTATTTTAATAGGGATGGGGATAGCTGGCCCAGTGGTGCTGAGGATTGAGGTGCCGGATGCCACACCTCGCGCCACACTGACGACCCGGGTTCAGGAATGTGCCCGGGCCATCATGGGTTGGCTGTGGAGGGAATGGATTGAGCATCCAATGGACTGCTCTCCCTTCCCTGGGGAGGGTTTGGGGCTTCCATCGCTCTGCAGTGGCCCCTGATAGAAATCAGGGGTGAGGTACGGCAGATGTCAGCCTGGACGTCATTGCACGTCCGTACCTCAAGGGGTAAAATCAGGAGAAAAATGGCAGCCAATCGGGTAGCTTGACGGCCGGGACTCTCCACTCAGGGAGCCTATCGTGGAATTGTGCTCTGATCCTGGATCCCGGCCCTGTGAGAGGGGCTGGGGGACCCCTCCGTGGGTATGTAACGTGCCAGCTGGATGCGAGTGAGCCTGCGGGACGAATGAAGAGAGGATGGCGGCTGGATGTGGGCAGGCTGAGCTGAGGGGGCAAAATATCTCAATATAATAGGGATGGGGATTGGAGTGGGTGGGGACAGTCACAAGAGGGGTGCAAAACTGCCGCCACTTCCCACACTGAATGAACCCACAATGGGCATGTATATGGTCCCTTAGCACCTTGCATATCCAATTGGCTCATCTGTATGGTGCCAGACGACTATCGTGCCAGGGGCTGCCAGTGTTATTGGGTCTGGTGGCACTGTTCCCTGTACTGCCAGGATCCATGTCAGGGCAGTACTACTCAACTTAGCACTGCACCAGCATGCCCCTATATTCAGTTGGATAGTGCTGGTGCACTGTCTGAGTGAATATAGCATCCTCAGGATTGTGGGCCCTGGGCATGTGCAGCGCAAACCTTTGCACTCTGCTTTGCCTATTTTTCAATATCTGGCCCCAGGCTTCTAATCAGAAGCCTGGGCTCACCACAGAGCAAATCCCCTGCAATGCATTTGCAGGAGATCATGGGATATGACAGTCCATGGGCACGATTCTAGTACAGTTATGCCTGGTGTAACAGCACTTGCGTCATGTAGAATGGCGCATGTAGCAACTTACGCCAGCAGCTGCGATATGCACGTCCCTGCAGGCCACTTGCACCAAACATCAGTTACGCTCCCAGCTGCGCCATAAATCCCCTGCGACATGGCACTAGGGGGTTTACGGCAGCAGTTGCACCCCATTCCAGAGGGGAAAAAACAAAGTCCCCAATGTCAGGATTCTACAAGAACCCCCAGAGGAGAACTGCTGATCATGTTACACCAGCAATTAGCTGGTGTAACATACGGCCGCCTTCGGGGTCCTGTAGATCTGCCTGCTGACATGCCACCATGTCAACCCCCATGCCAACATACCCCAGTGAGGCCCTTGCAGGCTACCCATACCCCATCTCCCAAAACACCCACTGACAAAGTCTCAAGGTCAGCGCCACATCCCCCCACCCGCTCTCGAACCATCAGTCACGTCGCAATGCGGCAGTTACCCCTCCCAGTCTAGTGGCCCCTGATCATTACAAACAAAGAAATGTCCCCAATACCCTGGTAGTCTAGTGCCCCCCATCATTAATAAATAAACATCCCCAATTCCCTGATAGTCTAGTGGCCCCCGATCATTAATAAATAAAGAAACATCCCTAATTCCCTGCAATCTAGTGGCCCCCGATCATTGATAAAGAAACATCTCTCTTTTTCTGGTAGTCTAGTGGCCCCCCTATCTATTATTAATTAGAATAAACATCTCTGTCTCAGTGTCTGAGTACATATTAAATAATAATTATCTTCTTTGAGAATTATGGTTTCCACTTTCTTCACTAGTTATATTTGTTCTGTCTGTGTAGAGCTGCGTATCACTCCCTCATGACCAGTCAACACTGAGTTCGTATGAGCGCTTACTGAAAGACACGCCAGATATTACTCTGAGCGCTGCCTTTCCAGTAGCGCCTACATAGCACTCCAGTCGGCAGCTAGCCAGTGAGGTGAGAGGTGGGCAAAGCAAGCCAGCTGGGGACAGGTGGGGGAGGTGCTGGGTGGATTGACATGGCAGGGTGGGGGTGGAGGGCCACTAGACTACCAGGAAGTGGAGTTATTTATTTATTTTATATTGATCGGGGCCACTAGACTACCAGGAAATTGGGGATGTTTCTTTATTTATTAATGACCAGGAGGGGCCACTAGACTACCAGGGTATTGGAGTCATTTATTTATATTATGATGATGGGGGGGCACTAGACTACCATGGACGGTTATTGCCATATTGGCGCTGCGACTCGGGGTTGGGGCATGGGTGGGGATGGCAGCACCGCCTGTGGGGCATCTGCCTACGGATGTTTCGGGGCAGAGGGTGAGGCAGCCCTCAGTGGGCACCCTTGTGGCAAGCTAGGGCAGGGGGTGAGTTGCGCACTGCTGTGTGGTCTGGACATGCTCACTAGGTGCACCCCAAGTAGTTCAAGGTGACCTGGCCGCAAGTCACAGGACTTTGCTGCGAGACCCTGCCCCTTCTAGAATAGGGCACAGTGTCATTGTCGCAGTTGCAGGTGGCGCAAGTTGCGTTCGTCAGCAACCTTGCGCCACCATTCTAGAATCAGGCCCCATATTCCTTTAGGGGAAGGAAGGAAAGGAAAGGAAAGGAAAGGAAGGAGCATGCATGTGGCGGGCTCATCCCTCAAGGCCTACTTTTAAATGCTCAGGGAAATAAAAATAGCTTTATGTAGAGATAAACAAGGTGCTGTGTCAGCATGTGAGCCAAATACAAAACAAAAAGGTACTATCAGATGTAGGCTGAAAGTAGAAAATAGAGTTAGAATCGACATTTCAACCATAGATCTTCTTCAGGAATTATCTAAAAAAGAGAAAAAAGCAAAGTTAGTGCAGAGGTAAGGGGAAATAGGGGATATTTATGTGAGGAAAAAAAATAGGGGGAGGAGCTAGGAGAAAAAGTGATAATAGGCAAGGAAAATACAGAAGCTGGAAAACAAAAAGGTGATGATGGGTATGAAGAGACATAGTAAGAGTGAATGAGCTGAGGAGTCCTCAAGTGCGGACTAATTAACGGCATAATAAGAAGGCTGAAAGGTGAAAAAGGTGGTAGCAAGAGACAGAGACATCTGGAGAAAATGAAAATACATATGCACACTTATCTGGAATGCCCATATGACTATGCCCCCCACACACACACACACAATGGATGGAAATATATGCTGGCGTACCCACATGTACAAACATACCATGCACACATGGAAGCAAAGATATGACAGAGTGGGGGTAAAAAGAACAGACTGCAGTGGTAAACCATAAGATAGCTGAAAGATGTTAGCAGGAAATGTCTGTCATTTAAACTCATTACCTCCAGGAAACGCCTGTAGGTGGCAGTCAAATCATCCCCTTTGTCTCTCACGACTTCAGTCAGCAGCCAAAGACTTCCAGTTTGCCTTGGATATTACAGATTGAAAGAGCTTGGTGGGGCATGGGTAGGGTGGAGAGGGGGATGCAAGAGAGTGAGTAAGGAGAGGAACATGGTACATGCCCGCAAGGGCATGTAGTGATTGCAGGGGTGAGGGTGGCAACAGTTAGGAAGTGGAAAGCAAAACACCATGATGGTGTCAAGAGGGGTAAGCAACGAGTGTAGGTGGGAGCCAGGGTGACATGGAAAAGGAACTAACGATAAGGAAAAAAAACACAGGGTCGGGAAAGAAGGAGCAGTCAGGTAAGTTCTTATAGGCTGTAACATTGCCCAAGAGGGGTGGGAAAGAAGCACCAGTGAATGGATGCACTGGAGCAGATGGAGCTGAAGCTAAGGGAAGGTGACATCAGGGGAAGCAGTTACAGGATTCCTTGATAGAGCGAGAATAATGTGCTCTATCAAGGAATCCTTGGCTGTGAGGGCAAAGTACTCATAGCCAAAGATTCTTCAAACAATGGTTCACTCATCCTGAAAACCAGCTATCCATCTCCTTGTGCACTAACATCTGTAGCTGTACATACTGAGGCACCAGAGTTTCAGTACCATTGGTGGAGTTGTTAGTAAAGACAGGGACAAGAGCAAGGAGGAGGAGGAAAGCTCTATAGTTGCGACTACATGTATACTGGTTAAAACATCATTTCCTTCCACTCGCTAATTGTAAGTCAGGTTCACGTTTTCACATCTGTTGGTGATCAGTTTTTTTGTGGATGAAATGATAATCTTAATCACAATTTTCTCACAATTTGAAAATGTCAATGCAACTCTTTACAGGATCTACTGTTGATTTCAGTATGAGACCACAGACAGTAGGTGGACAACAATAATTAATTTTACAGAAAAACACATAAAAAATAACTGGCTTAAGCAAATACATATAAACACTATTTATGGGACATTCTTCATTCCTCACAGGTTAAAGTGATTTAGTCACATTGCACAAATACCTGTTTCACATAGTATACCATTGATACCCATGCTTCAGATGCTGAAGCTTCAATTTGTTTTGCAAAAAGATCTGTCATAGTAATTTTTGTATGTTTTTGTTTCAGTTTTCTGTGTGCAGCCACACCCCCAGAATGATGTCATGCAAGGGAACTGTCAACGTTTTACATACAGCAATTTTTGTATGTTTTTGTTTCTGTGCACCATTCAGTTTTCTGTGTGAGGCCACACACCCAGAATGATGTCATGCAAGAGAACTGTCAATGTTTTACATAGAGCAACAAGAAATTCTGGGTAAATTATACAGTTGACTTAAATGTTTGTTACTCAGAGGTGAAGGCCCTTATTTTGGTAGTGGGGACTACAGAATAGTACCTAATATGAACACATATAATCTAGTTCTAGTGAAGCTTGAAGAAGCTAAGTACGTGTGCACATGGGCAGACTAGATGGGCCGTAGGCCCTTATCTGCTGTCAACATCTATGTATTTATGTATATATCTGTAGCAAAGCATTGTGAATACAGTGCACAGCTGATTTTTCTGTCTCCCTTGTCAAAGTGCAGTCTCCTATGTCGGTAGTGTTTACAGCAGTACAGTCTGTAGAAAAGTTCCTGGAAAACTATTTTTGTGATGCAGATAGGCCAAAAAGATAATTTGCAAGTGTGTATAGATGTTGTTTGACTTTTACTGCCTGCTAGTGAAGTGACAGGTCTGAAGTGGCAGCTCCTGTCAGAATGTGAGAGCATGATGATACTTTTCTATGTTTATGTTATAGGGCCTGAATGACTAAAAGTAGTTCAGGAATATAATTATGGGTCAGACTACTTTTCTATTTCTTTGGTATCCAGCTTCTGCTACGAGTTCAAAATTGTGAAAGAAAAAGGATGTCTGTAATACCAAGACTGACCAACAGAGGTCTCCATTTCAACACAGTGCTTAAAAACTTTGTTTCCCTTGCATGATGTCATGGTTAAGGTTGTAGCACTGAGAAAAAAAAGGAGCAGGGTTATGCAAATGAGGTGCAGCACAGAAATAAAAGCATTCTTTTCATGGAAAAATGCACTTTTTGGCAGTTTGAATGGTAGGAGATTGATTCACAACTCCTACAGGTTACTATCCCCATTTGCTATGGCAAACATGACAAAATAACTTTATATATATATATTAATATTGTTTATTGATCGACAAAAAGTCATTACAATATCTATACAATACACATCATAAATCCATCTTCATATAAATTGCACATATACATTTTAAAAACCAAGACTCATACATACAGATCTTAAAATGCTTTTGATTGTTCATCATTGTGACAGGGTAGAATAAGACCCTGTCCCATTTGTTTTGGAGAAAATGTGTAAATGCAAGGATCTGTATTCTTTCCTTCTCTCTCTCTCTCTCTCTCCTCTGTCTGGTTGCGCAGCCAAATTTTCCTGTGATACTTCAGACTTGATCAACCTGAACAATCTCGCAATGCTCTGCCTCTCACTGTCTCTCTGTTTTCTCTTGCTTTCTGTTTTTCCTCCCTTGCATATCTAGATCTAGTAATATAAAAATATGTGCAAATCAATATATGGAAATGGATGCAGCGATGGCTGGATGCTTCGCAAGCTATCAAAGGCAGAGGATCCGGCACAGATACAGAGGAGCAACAAAATGCAAGAAACTTAAAGGCCATTAAACTTACTAAGTTGTGTCCCTCAGATGATACTGAGGCATACCTGACAACCTTTCAAACAGTTGCCACAGCCTGCCAATGGTCAAAGCAGCAATGGGCAATCAGACTGGTACCCTACCTGACAGGGAAAGCCCAGCTTGCCTACAGCAGTTTGGACACTGCACAGTCAGAAAACTATGACCTGGTGAAAAGTGAAATCCTGTAAAGGTACAACATCTCCAGAGAGCCCTACAGGCAGAGATTTCGATCTCTGAGGTACAACTCGGTTGACAATCCTCGAGAAGCCTTCACCCAACTCAGAGAACTCCTGATGAACTGGATCCAACGAGAGAGCAAAACAGTCCCACAGATAATCGCCACATTTGCCATGGAGCAATTCAACATCTTGCCTACAGATGTGCAGCTGTGGGTAAATGAACACCGACTAGAGAATGGGGAAAAGCCGTTTCTTTGGCTGAGGACTACCGACTGGCCAGACAGATGCCACAGCAGCAAGGTAACAGCCAAGCACTGGTATGAAACTCTTTTTCCCCATTTAAACTCCAAGCCTGCTAAGAACTCTTGTGGGGGTAACAAACTGGTGCCAAAAGACGTTATCTGCTATAAGTGTAATAAGTCAGGCTATTTTGCAAGAAACTGCCATAATAAGGAGAGTGGCACTGGAGCAGATTTGTCCTTGGCAAACTGGGGCAAGTACCTAACAGATGTGAAGGTGGGGAATAAGACTGTAAAGGGACTCATTGATTTGGGAAGATAACCCCACTCAGAAACAATCTATATCTTCTTGTATGTGTGCACTAAGAAAGAAACTGGCAAAATATGTTGAAATTGTCCATAGTAATCAGGAAGTTCTCAATGTTCTAGCAGCTCCTGAAATTTACAAAGAACAGGATGCTTGCAAAGGATGGGGGTAGAAAAAGGCTTACAAAAACAGCTAAGCTAAGCAACAAGGGAGATTTGTTTTACAAGAAATATTTTATTTTTGCTTCTGTACATAGTTATTCTCAACAGGTTTATTTTAGTTTATGTTGCTGCTACAATAAATAAAGTTTTGGTGATTTTTACAACAGCTCCTAGGTTTTCCCTATGCTTCCTGACCTGTGCCTCGACGACAACCATTAATATGTAATTTCAATTGGTCAACAATTTTAAAGAACACAGACTCCCAAATTAGGAAAGAATGTGATTTAAAGAGCACCCTTCCTGATAATTCACAATTCTAAAACCGTTAAACAGGGGAGCTCACTTACCTCATCGGGAGCTCCTCTGTGCTGTTTTCACTTAATTTATTTAGCCCCCAAATGAAGGGATGGGATTGTAATTTCCTCCCGAGGGGCTGGCTGCACAATCTCTTCCCACTTCCTGACTCTCTGATCCTTCCCCATGTTCTGACATTTTGTGATGTCACTATAGCTTGAGTGCAGGGATGCGCTCCATTCATTTGAATGGAGTGTCTTTTTCAAATGTGATTTTCCCAGTTTTAAATCGGGTTTTGGTACCTGCTGATGCTAGGGGTCAACTAATAGCCTTGTTAGTTGAATCCTGGCATCAACAGGTACCAAAACCTGATTTAAAACACCGGGAAATTCACATTTGGAAAAAGTAACTCCATTCAAGTAAATGAAGCATGTCCCTGTGCTGGACCTATGAGGACGTCACAAAATGTCAGAGTGCGGGAGTGGATTGGAGAGTCAGGAAGTGAAAGGGATCATGTGACCAGCCCCTCTGGGGCCAATGACAATCTCTTCCCTTCCTTTGGGGGCTAAATAAAAAAAAGAAAGGGAAAACAGCATGGAAGAGCTCCTAATGAGGTAAGGGATCTCCCTGTTTAATGTTTTTAGTATTGAGAAAGGTGCTCTTTATGTAAATAAATAACTCGGTAAGTTCAGTGTGATTTAAGTAAATAAGTATCTTTGTTCCAACTCTATATTTACTAAGATTTTGCCTAAGAACTTATCCCTTTAAGGATTATATAGGGGGCATAAAATCAATATATGCGTTTAGTCATCCATTCCTAATTGGTAGTTGCACAAAACATCAGTCTTATCTTTATTGCTAAATTTTATAAATCTGTGGCTTTTATAGTATTCAGATCTATACTTGTGAATTTTCTTTTTGGGGGTCTTTCACCAGATCCAAATATGGTTCAAACAAGATGTGCCCTTTATTAGTTGCCAACCATTTACTAATTTTAAATTGAGAACATATACCAATTTCTTTTTGAATGTAAGTGCCCCTAAATCTTTGCTTGATTAGTGTTATCTCATTAAAAGTTTTAACAAAGATTTCCAATAGGCAAGAAAGTAATCCGTTAAGTTTGATATGTTCAATTATAAATTTTGTACTCAGAAAATATATATTCTTATTTAGATAAATTAATTCCTCTTCCATGCATTTTCTAGGTAGCCTTTCTTCATTCATAATGTAGGCTTTAAGCGAATATACAGTGTACATATTCTCTCTTTAACCATACGTTCTATTGGTTCCATGTCATAATAGCGATCGAGAAACAGCGATCACTATTATGGCGATGATGCACACTGGCAGCGCACAGAAAAAAGGCACCCGAGACCTACAGGTCTCATTTTTAATGCTGGGGGCTGTGCCTACCGCACCCCCCTACTTATGGATTCCCAACTCCAGGGGGGGTGCATGTTGGGGGGGTGAAAAACTTGACAAAATACATGCTGCCTGGTGGCAAAACAAATAACCTGCAACACGCTAGACCAGAACCCGGTACTCCATGCCTCCCAGCTGACCACCCTCCCCATGACACCGGCGATCCAGCTCGGCAGCTACTCGCTACAACCCCTCCCACATTCCATCCCTCCCCTGCCCCTCCCCCAGCAGGTGCACATGCGTGTGTATACGCGCAAGTTCCTGTCACAGTTTTCGCTAACCGCAGTATCCGGTCACCCTCCTCCCTAGGTAGCCATGATCACAGTTGCTGAGATTGACTCGCCATATTTCTAGGTGTTCAATCTCAGTCGCTATGGACACGGACTACCCATTCTATTGCAAGTTGCCAAAGCTCTACTCTAACTAGAGCTGATGGTACTGTATACTCAGTGGGAACACTAACAGCCTCTTATGAGTTGAGTATTTTTTCAGTATTTCGGTTCTTGGTATCCCCCACACTTCTGACCCATAGAGCAGTTGACTTTTTAGTTTTGCATTAATAACTTTTAAACATCCTTTTACTGAGTTGCCCCCATATTTGTATGAAAAACTAGACATTGCTGGGAGATTTTTTTGGCTTTTCTTCCAAGTTCTTCTAAATATTTCTTCCACGTTAAGGTGTCTGAAAAACTATTCCTAAACAACAAAAAGTTCTTCCAACTTCTAAGTTATATTTATTTACTTTATACTTGTATGTTTTCTTATTTCCACCAACTTCCATTATCTTTGTTTTCTCATAATTAATCAATAATCGTGCTGTATTGCATTCATGGGAGAATTCCTCTAGCATCCTTTTGATTCTTAAATAGCTTGTTGATATTAATAACATGTCATCTGCATAAGCCAGATGTGGACAACTGTGGTTTGCTGTTTTTGGAGGGTGGAAATCAGTATTATATAATTTCTGCAATACTGCATTGAAAAACAAATTAAATATCAAAAGAGAAGGAGACAGTAAACCTTTTTTGACACCTTTATTTATAATGAATTCTTTGCTCCTGTTTCTTAGCATGTTATATCTGATGTTGAATATATATATATAGATATATTTTCAAATATAGTTTATTGAAAGATTTTCAAATATCCACAGTTCAGTACATACTGCTATAAGTTACATTATATTCTTTCATGTGTCATTGAAATTACAAACAAGACAATGTGAGAAACATTACATAACAGACAGCCAGAAAACAGACATCAGTTCATTACTGTATTGACTTAGTTGATAACAGTCCTAACATACACTTCAGAAATACACTAACCACTACTTTCTAGGCTAATCAACATGACTGATGGAAGGAGGAGATGGGAAACAAGTGGCGTGGAGCAGTAGCAGAGGTATATATCCTCTGGCTATGTATAGTCCACCCCTTGCCATTACTTCCAGTAGCTCCATATGAAGTCCTAACTATCCATTGTTTACCTGAAACAAAATGGCAGCCCAGGTAACAATGAGTTAAGCCAACAGCTCAAGCTTCTGGAACTAAGTTGCACTATTTACCTACTTAGTCAATGTACCACATACAGAATAGTGGATGGGCGCCCATCCACAACAAGGCTGTGTTTCCATCAAGGGTGTTGATGACATCAGAGAGACCTTGAGAGCGAAGCTCGAGAGGTCTCCGTGATGTCCTCAACTCCTGAGATGGGAAACACTGCCGAAGGTGTGGATGGGCGACCATCTATTATTTCATATAGTATATGGTTTCCCGCAATGTGTTTGTACCTTGTTAACACTTGCACACTGGTCCTGGCTAGACTCCCATTCTCTCCATTTCAGTTCCCAATAATTACGGTACTCGTCGCTGCATTCCTGTCCCGAGTCCTGTCCCCAAAGACATAGGTCCTTCGCGCAGCAGTCACGCTGTGCTCCGACAACTGTGCCAGTAATTAAAAAAAACAAAACTGCAAAGTAACAGTTTGGATACACGGAACTGACTTTAGTAGTCCGTGTCCAAACTGCGTCTATGAAGTACTCACCCGACCGCACTGCTCGCTAAGTACAGGTGCCATTTTTGAGTGAATTTTTTGAAAACAGCACTGTTGCAGCCAATCAGACGTCAGAACGATAGTACAACAACTTTTTTTTACCTTTGAACTGCCCTAAAAGATTTGGAGAACCTTTGTTTTCCATACACAATAAGCCCTAACCATATACTATACTATTGTAGTGCTGCTGTTTTACCCTTCTAGCACTTTGATACTAATACCTGCAATGTGATCTCTTTGTATTAACAATCAATGTAATCTTATTACTGTATGTGAACTATTGCTGTCATTGTAGTAACATTCATTGTCAATCTGTAACTCTTGTATAGTGTATGGCAGAATGATGTTATGGATAGAAATCCATAACTAGAATGGAGTTGTTATGCTGCAGTAGCTATGTCATCACAGCTGTTATGCTGCACTAGCTGTGTCACTACTGCAGCATAACAACTTGGAATGCTGCCACATAGTTGCTTTCTTCAATCCAGTTAAACTGGAAGCTGCTGTTTTTTTTTAAACTTGAACTTGCAGAAACATCTGCAGCACCCTATGTCAGTTAAAAAAAAAAAAAAGTTAACATTTCTATTCTCTGTTGTCTTCTCCAGCTGGTGTTGTGTGATTTTCTATGCTGTGACTGCCCATACACTATAAAAGATTGTGTATGAGCAGTTATACACAAACAAGGAAATTCTTGTATCTTGAGGTTCCCTTGGTAACAGAGTACCTCTCGAGCTGCACTCTCGAGGTCATCTGTTACCAAGGAAGCCTCTCAATACAAGAATATCCTTGTTATGTATGACTGCTCATACACAATCCTCTGTACTCAATGTATTGCCATGTCCATCTTGAGTTGGAGACTTTGAAAAAGAGCCTTTTGGCTCAAAGGTTGTGATCCAAAACTGAAGCTGAAACATTGGATGCCTCACTCCACCAGCATGATAGAGTGCCATGAGGTGCTGTCCCCCTCCTCTCTCCAGGGGGTAATTAGCATTGTATTGCACAAATGGAGCCCAAATGGACTCATAGGTAGTCATTCAATCTTGTACCCTGTAAACCAGTTTTCTAAAGACATGCTGTCAGCCAAGGCCCTCCTCCAATATGTGAAAAAGGAGGTTGTGCCTGCCTCCAGTTCATTAAAATGCAAAACTTGGCTGTAGAAATAGCCAAAAATATCAATTTATGGTGTGCATCTGGCAGTTCCCAGCATATCCCCCAGGAGCACCATCCTACGAGTGAGAGAAACTGTTTTGGTCAAAATCTCTGTGCAAGCCACCTCAATTTCTCACCAGTAGTTCTGCAGGAGAGGGCAGTTAAACGTCATATGCAGGAGATCTACATTGTCCTTGGTACATCTGGGGCTTTTACCACCACACTGGGAGCTGAATTTGGCCAATCTGGCTGGCATGTAATATGATTTCTGGATTGTCATAAACTGAATAACTGTATTTGGTTTGGACAGGGAGATGCCAACCAATATCCAAAATCTCCAACCAGTCCTCTGGATCCAATTCAACTCCCACGTCCTCCTGCCATTTGAGACAGATAGTACCTTCTGAACAATCTACTCAGCTAATCAGATTCTTATGTAACTGTGTAACCAAACTCTTAGTATTATGTGCATTATCTGAAATGTAGGCAATCCCAGATGGTTCCTGTAAATTATATCCCGTACCCAGTACTTCACCCAAGAAATGTCTAAGCTGCAGTAATCTAAAGTGTGAATTTTAGATGTGATATGTCTGAAAGAGGTCTGCAAATGACCTCAGCTTACCCTCAGAATATAAATGGCCCAATAAAAAGTTACTATTAGTAGCCTATGACTTGCACCTAGCATCTTTAAGAAAACTAAGGTGTAATGGGTTACCCCATATGGATGTCAACTGAGGGTGGGATATTCAGAAATGTGCCAGAGACAGGTGCAGTAGTGGCGCAGCGCAAGTACACTGCGCCATGGCGCACCGAACGCGATATTCAAAGCTTATGCATGGTGGCAAGTGTCAGCACAACACGGTTGAATATTGCAGGGATGTGCCATAGCGCAACCCGGGCTGCACCAGGCAGCAAACCCACATGCGCCATAGCGCAACCAAGGCTATGCCAGGGAGCAGAGATGCATGTGCCAGGACACAGGACAACAGGCACAGCAAGGAGCATGCCACCAGGACGGGATAAACCACCACCAGGGTGCAGAGGATGCCAGGAGGGAGGGAGGCATGGCAGGCACGGGGCAGCAGGGCCCCCAACCATGCACACCACAGTGGTGCATGGAGGCAGGGTGGCACCAATGTCTACTGGCAAACAGCCACCGGCAACACCCACAGGAAGGCACAGGACACACCACCTGGACCACAGCTGGCAACACACATGCCAACAGCACACAACACACATGCCACACAACATGAACAGAGAGCACACAGCCACCCCAGGGCACAGCCACCAGCCACTGGGCAGAGACCACCAGCAGACACAGATAGCTAACCATAGAAAAGTGTATTAAAACCAGTCAGGAAACAACTATTTACAGTAAAAACAAATAACAGGTACAGGGAGCAAGGAATGGGGAGGCCACAAACAAACCGGGAGGCCGGGGAAGGGAGACAGGGGGACAGAGGATATGGCTGGACAAGGGTACAAGGGAGGGAAGGGGGGACAAGGAAGGGAAGCAGGTGCAGGCCAACAGGCCCTATGGGTGTCCACACCCCACTGGTGCCTGACGCCGATGTCTTCACTGCGGCCTGCACAGGGCCCATTGTATCAGTCGTGCCACCCAGAGCGTGGCAGTGGAGATTTCAAGGATTCTCCTCAGGAGCCTGGTGTGACCATCAGGGCGATGGACACCTAGAACAAAGGAGGGGACATGGTATGAGTGCATGTCCATATGACCATAGCCCACCCACCGTGCGCAGCAGACAGCGGTGACATGTGCCCCTGAGATGGCAAGCAGCCTCCCACAGTGTGTGCACCCACACAAGCCACCAACTTGACTATCCACAGCCACACAGAGCACCGCGCACCAACACCACCCATGTGCCGCACACCACAACCATGGCAGCCAGGCAACAGGGTTAAGCAGCGGGCTGGCAGTGGCACAGATGGAATCCGGGTGCACCCACAACCCACTTGCAGCAGCCACACACATGTGCAACAGCCATGGCATGGTGCAATGGACACTGCCGGCAGTGCACAGCTGGCTGTGGCTCACCCCCATCCTGTATAACAAACCTTGAAAGAGTGCCTACCTGCTTGCTGCGGTGCAACCTGCACCTGTCCGGCGGCACCGCCCATGCAGCCTGCATCCTGTGCCTGTGCCCCGCGTTGGTCTGCCCTCGCCCACCTGCAGCGCCAGCCAGCCGTGCATGTCTTCTATCTTCAGGGCCCAGAAGGGAGACACTGAGAATGACACATAAGTACCTGGCAACACCACATGCCCCCAGCACAGCATGCCCCCTGGCCCACAGCAGTGGCAGTGCGTGGCACAGTCAGCACTCCATGGTGCACTGCCACGGCCAACAGAATGCGCAGCCACAGCCCCCCCACAGCATGGTGTGACACCCTGCTGGCCCCCACAGAACACTGAAATGGCATGGACTATGCACGTACCTGGATGTGGCACAGTGTCCCTCCAGACGTGTGCCAGTAATGCCCGTAGCCTCTCAGGGTCCCTCCTCAGAAGGTCCCCATAGTGGTGGCGGTACTGCTCACCACTGCGCTGCATCCCAGTGGCCTTCTCCAGCCCCTCAGCCACCTTCTGCCACATCTCTATTCGTGGCCGAGCCAGGGGCACCTGGCCATTCAGACTGCCCGCATGTGGCTCCACAAGGACCACAAGATTCACCAACTCCACCTGTGACCAACTGGGTGCCCTTGCAGTGCTGCAGTGCAGCATGGTCATTCCTGCAGTTGCACAACCAAAATGGCGCCCAGTAGCGCACGATCCACACGTGCTGTGGGTGCGCGACCCGCTTATTGATGCGCTGCCATCTCCAATTGCGCATCTACAGTGCTGTGCAGTACAGCTGATGCAGCACTGGCATGTGCTGCAGGGCACCTGGAGGGTCAAAGGGCACTTGTGGGGTCAAGGGTAGGCACAAGCACCATGCACAACAGCGCGATTGGCCACACCATGCATGGTGCGCAATAGGAACATGTGGGCCCCATGGTCCAATCGTGTACGGGTGCCGTAGGGCATATAGTGCACGAGCGCCACATGCCCAATAGCAGCAGAGCGCTGTACCCCGTATGGCGCAGTGTGCGTAGGATGCACCAATGATGTACATGATGGCACTGCGTACATGCGCACTACCGGGTCTACTGCGCACGTCATACTGTTGCGCCATGACTTGTGCATGCACAACACCAATGCGCCATGCGCAATTTCGCAAGATTCAGCCGGCATATGCAGATTAGCTATTCAGCATATCAGCGGTGCATCAGAGGCATTTGCATCTCATTTCAGTTGCGCATCCCCTTATTTGCATGTGATGCGCTATAAATGCGCCATGGGACTGCACAGGCACTAGACCGGTATTGCATTCTTCAGAGGTACGCCACCAGGCCGTGGGTCTGTCAGGACAGTGGAATGGGAGGGCGATGTGGGTTGCAGCCATCACTGACTACATGTTCAAACCCACAGGACTAAGCATGACGAAACACGAGGTTGAGGAGCATGGCCTGCAGGGAAGTGCAGGCCCAACTTCCCGATGGCAGAGAGCGATGCCCTATTTGATGCCTACCTAGACCAGAAGCCTCTCCTGAGTGGCTCAACAGGCACTCCACAGGCCCGGGAGACAGCATGGGAGGGTGTGGCCAGGGCCGTGAACCAGCAGGGCAGCCATCAAAGGACAGTACAGGAGTGCAAGAAGAAGGTAGGCACCGACGGGAGAAGGATTAAGGAGAAGGTGGCCGACATCCAGGCTGCACGTGCTGACATGAGTGAAGGACAGCCTGACGTGCCACAGCTGTCACTACAGGAGGAATTGTTGGGGGCATCCATGCATCACAGCGCCATCGAGGGGGTGCCCGGCAGAGGGTTCCAGATGGGGAGGCAGCCCATCACTGCATGGTGGGTATGGCAGCGTCTGGGGAAGGGGGGCAGGGGTGTATGCCAGTGCCACTAATGCGACTGTTTTCCCTTTCAGCTCCGTAGCACCTGCATGCAGCGGCAGGAGTGGGGGTGTCCACCATGGGGGCAGTCCTGGACCTGGAGGACCATCTGTCCATCTCCACAGGTGTCCGGGGTCCGGACCGCAGGCAGCCCAACCCCAATGTCCATCCAGATGCCTGTGGTGTGGTCGCAGACGAGGCCCTGGCTGTGTTTCAGCAGGATGCCAGCCATGGTGTCCAGTATGCTGAGACACAGATCGGGGTGGGGTCAGGGGGAGGCACCTATACTACACACCCACCACGGCAGTGCAGATGGGGCTCTGGTGGCAGTTGTCCACTCACCGGCCACCACACCTAGTGATGCTGTGGGCGCCATTGTTGTGGCGCAGTCTGAAGGGGGTGGCAGTGGTGGTGCAGCTGCACTGGCGCTGATCTGCACACAGTGGCTGGTGGGGCAGCAGCGGCAGGACGAGGTCAATGGAGGGCCGGGTGCAGTGGCCGCCGACGTTGCACCGCAGACTGATCAGCCCCAAGGGGGCCCCGCTGTGCAGCCCCCACCAGCGCAGGGGTCTGTGCTGCGGGGCCAGGCACCACCCGTGGGTCAGCGCAATGCCCAAGCCCCCAAGGGCGCCGACCCCTTGACCGAGCACACCTGTCTGCTATGGGTGCAACAGGTGCTGGTCATGGCAGGGGTGTGTGCACTCCACACAAAGCTGCGCCAGTCCACAGGGAGGCGTGACAGGGACTTTGAGCAGCTCCTGGCCGAGACCACACGTATGCAGGAGGACACGACTGCAGCCCTGGATCGGCTTTCCACTGCGGTCATGGCCAGCCTAGCACCACTGGCCACCCTGGTGCATGGCCATCCGCCGCAGACCCTGCAGAGTGCCTTCTCCACCCCTCGGTCATGGCTTCGTGCGACCCCCTCAGTGTCGACGCTGGGATCTGCTATGGGCAATTCCAGG
Organism: Neoceratodus forsteri; assembly: GCA_016271365.2. Classification (NCBI taxonomy): domain Eukaryota; kingdom Metazoa; phylum Chordata; order Ceratodontiformes; family Ceratodontidae; genus Neoceratodus; species Neoceratodus forsteri. The sequence goes on along the minus strand of CM057453.1, from coordinate 1,474,520,451 downwards.
CGTGCCTGGAGCAGGCATTTTCGGGAGCTTGCAGACCCCTGCAAGGGACCGGTCACGTCCCCACAGTGACACACCTGGGGGACCATCAGAGACACCCCCTGTGGCCCTTAGCACAGCCTGTGTCTGCTGGGTGGTCTTGGCGGGGCTGTCCACATGTCCGTGGTGGCTGTGCGACAGTGCAGTGGTCCAGAACTGCCATTCTCCCTGTCCGCTGTCTGCCGCTGCCCTGTGTACACATTGGTGTGGTGTGTGCATGTGCATTCCAGGGACATGTCATCCACGGTTGACGCCGCACACCGGCCTTGTGCACACCCACCCGGCCGCTGGCCACTGTGGCATGTGCATGATGATGCCAACACAACACTGGCCACTACTGTGCACCGGTGTTCAGCGTCTGACACATGCCTGTTGGCGGCCTCTGGGCGTGCGCATGTGGGTGCCCGTGTGCATGGGCATGTGTGTGTGGGTGGGGTTTACAGTGCTGTACAGGGTGCTTCCACAGGGTCCAGTTCCATGCCCATCCACGCTACCCACAAGCTGTTTCTGTCATGGGGCCCGGCCTTACACACCTGACTACTGTGCCATGGTCCCTGGGACATGTGTGTGGTCATGTTCACCTACCTACGTGCACCGTAGTGCTCCTCTGCAATTGTGTCCTGGTGCTACTGGGCCATCCTGTTCAGCCAGGGTTCCCTTCACCCGGGGAGGGGCTGCCAACCACCACTTGGCCTGGTGGCCGCGTCGTCCCCACTGCTGTTCCCCTCTTCAACCTCAACAGCTATCCCACGGTCGGTGGCCATGTTGTGTAGCATTCAACAGGCCAGGAAGAGGCCGCAGGCCTTTGAGGGACTGTACTGTAGGGCACCGCCACACCTGTCCAAGCAATGGAACCGGGCCTTCAGCAGCCCAAACACACACTCGAGGATGTTCCGTGTGCTGGCGTGTGCCTCATTGTATTGCTCCTGCGCTGGGATCGAAGGGCGCTGTTATGGGGTGAGCAGCCAGGGCTGGAGTGGGTATCCACTGTCACCTGTGTGTTGACATGTGTGGTTAACATGGTGGTCTGTGTAGCTGCACCCCCCTGCCTTCCCGGCCACACTCTCTGATGCCCCTGGCCTAGCATCCCCCACACCCTCCCTACCCTGTTGTGCCAGGCTGCCCATTCCAACTGCATACTCACCTACTAGGTGGCCACTGGGGATATCACCACTCTCGAACCTGTGGCACTGTGCTGACTGGTGCCAGATGAAGGCATTGTGTGCTCCACCAGGGTGTGCGGCACAGACATTGCTTATGCACCCCCTGGCATCGCACACCACCTGGCAGTTGACGCTGGGGTAGCCCTTCCTGTTGATGTAGGCTACCCCCTCCTGCCCAGGTGGTGTGTGGATGCCTACTTGGGTGCAGTCGATGGCCCCGAGCATGCCAGGCATACGTGCCACCCTGTGGAACTCCTGCATGTTTGCTGTACACTCTGCCTGTGTGCTGGGGAAATGGATGTATTCTGCAGCATTCGGCAGCAGTGCGTTGAGGAATTGTGTGAGCAGCCATGACGTGGTCGACTGGGTTATGCCTGTGGTGTCCCCTGTTGGTCTCTGAAAGGTACCCGTGGCAAGCAGGCACATGACGGCCGTGACCTTGGTCTCCACCGACAGGGCGTGGCTCCGTCTTGTGGGTGCCTGAATCTCATCACTGCACAGCTCAGAGCTGCCTCAGGATTGCCCGGTTCAGGCGGTACTGGCCCACAATCTCTGTGTCACTGTACTGTTCAAAGGTGGTGCAGGCACGGTACCACCTATTCCGGGCATACCGCCGATGGGCCCTTCCACGGCTGTGCTGCTCTGCCTCCTGCCTCCTCACACCCCTCATTACTGCCTCCATCTGGAAGATGGCACTGGCTATGGCCTGGGCTGTCCTGCCCCCCCAGGGTGGCTGTCTTCCCAGGCACCCCTGGCTGTGTGCTGCTGCATGTGTCCCTGCGCTGGGTGCACACCTGTGTTCGGGGTTCCCAGCTGGCGGCCTATTGGCTGTGACCTCCGCCTCCCACCTGTCCAGGCACTTTCACTGCCACTCCTCTGCCCGGTGTTGCAGATTCACGCTGCTGTAGTTGTCCCCGCACTTGTCTCACACACATTTACACACACACACACACATACACACATGCAGGCTGATTCAGTGTCATATGCCCAGTCCCACACTCTGTTGCACTTCCCGCCTGCCTCTGTCTCTGTCTTGCACCCCTCCTGCTGTCCTGCCTGCCCACTCACTCTCCCTCTCCCTCTCTCTCCTGCTCCTCTGTGGTGCATGCCTCCGTCCCTTGCTTGCTCCCTCTTTTTATGGGCTCAAGTTTGCTCCAAGCATGTCCCTGTTGCTCCGCACTTGCGCTGTTTGCTTGCTGTTGAATATCGCACTGCACAGCTTATTCATGGCTATGCCCCCTGCACTTGCGCATACATTCATTAGGGTTGCGCATTGGCACACTGCGATTTGCGCGGTGCACTGGTTCTCGCTGAATATCGCTCTTTGGCGCATTTCCGTACTTGCGCAGACGCATCTCAGTTGCGCAGCCTTGACTATCCCACCCACTGTGTACACAGCTATATGTTGTTTAAACTTATGTACCCTCTGTCAGATTTTAGGGAGATGTTCCATAGTAAAGTTTCCCTTAGCTTGCTACATATTTTGTAAGGACGAACTACATAAAAGCCAGGCAGACTGCATCCATTCTATTTCCATCAATACCCTGTTTTTTTCATGGGCTATCAAGCCACTGCCTCAAGCTAGCCAGTTGTGCCACCCAATAATAATTCTTAAAGTGAGGTGCTCATGCCACCATGTTTGGGGTCTTGGGATAATTTAACTAATTTAATTTGGAGGATCGTACTGTGTCAAAGCCACGCACAGGCACATGCTCTAAGTTTCTTAAAAAAGCTATCCGGGACTGGCAGAGGAAGTACTTGAAACAAGTATAATAGTTTAGGTAGTATTGTCATTTTAAGGACATTTAAATTACCCAAAAGTTAAAGTGGGAGGTCCTGCCATTTTTTGCACAACTGCGTTATTCATTCCAAAACTAGAGGTTCACTTGCCCCATATATCACCTTAGCTTGTCTCCTGACTTGGACCCTGAAGCATTTAAAACCATCTCTGACCCAATATAAAGGCAATTGTTCCTGTAGAGTCCCATGTGCACATTTGCAAACTGGCATTACTACTGTTTTATGCAGATTTGCTTTATATTCTGAAACTGCTCCAAAAGTTTGCAGGTGTTTAACTAGGGCCAGTAACAATCTACTTGGATCTGTCAAATGTACAAATACATCACCTGCAAAAAGTGACACCTTCACATTCATGTTTCCCAGCATCACTCCCTTAATAATCCCTACTCTATCAAAGTTTTGGAGCCAAAGGTTCCAATGTCAAATCAAACAATAAGAGTGACAGAGGGCACCCTGATAGGTCCCCCTGCTTAATGGGAAGGGTTCAGAAACCCATGCATTAGTCTGTACAGAAGAAATGGGGTTGCACTATATAGTCTGCACCCACTTAAGAAAGGTTTGAGAGAATCCCATGTGTCTCATCATGCTCCAGAGGTGGTCCCGCTCAATCCTATCAGAAACTTTTCCTGCATCAAGTGAGACCACCACTGGACAGTTATCTGAGTTGATGTCCCCTCTCATTAATACCTGTAGGACAGCCCTACAATTCTAGGGAGATCCCTTACCCTGTACAAACCCTGGCTGGTCATTACGAACAAGCTCAGGCAACATTTTGTCTACTCCACCCACCAGACTTTTTGCATAAATTTTGAAATCCACATTTAATAGAGAAAATGGCCTATAAGAGGTTAGAACATCATTGCCTTTATCTGGCTTAGGTACAACTGTTATTTTAGCCTGTGAAAAAAAGTCAGGCAACCTTCCAGATTCAAATTAATACCATAAGAGTGTCATACAGAGGGTCTAATATAGCAGGGGCAGTTTTCTTACGCAAATTAATCATAAGCTCATCTGGGCCCAGGGCCTTCCCTGTTCTTAGTTGCCCCATAGCCCTGAGGATTTCCAGCTTTGTGACTGGCTGTTTCAACTCCAAAGCTTCCTCCTCTGAGAGGGACTGTAAATTGGAATAAAAAGAAACCGGGACTACATCTGGGGTTGGGTCTAGATTACCAGAGCTTAAAGTATATAATGTCCTGAAATAAGATACAGACCCATTATTTATTTGAATGGGGTCCAGATGCATGCAGTCGTCTGCTGCCCTTATTCTATCTATGTGCCGCTGCACCTCTTCCTGCTTGAGTTAATAGGCCAGAAGTTTACCAGATATGTTTCCCATTTCATAGACTCTAGCCTTCTGAAACCCTAGCGTCTTCTCTAATTATTTGGAATGGGCTCAGGTTAAGTATATTTAATCCCATAATCTCAGAACAATACCAGAGATGCAAGGATCATAAGGGAACAGTAACACAGTCTACCAGGGTATCGAAGATATATGGACTATAGCATTTCATCTATTTGGACAAATATTAGGACAACAGTTTCCTTCTGACCCTGAGATTGTACTCATTGATGTCTCACAGGAACCAAATCTAACATAAACATGTGTAATCTTAATTAATACAGGTCTGTTTGCTAAGAAGAAGATACCTCTCCAACACTGGACAGATCAAGACTATCCAAATTTTATATATTGGATAAGTATGATGCTTGATTTAAGTCGAGTAGAAAAAGCACTATTTAAAATGAAAAATAAACATGCAGTATTGCCACTGCCAGCAGATGCATGCAGCGCAGTCCAAGTCCACAATGGACTGAGAACCACATGAGTAGATGATGAGTTAGTGAAAAGCTGTGGGTGGGACCTGGAAGAGTTTTCACACTACACCAGGTTAAAAGGGGGAAGGGGGAGTAGTGTTGTCAAACTGCATTTTGCTCTGTTTTGTCCAAAAGACATTTTTTTGATTGAACACTGAATAATGAACAGTCGAATCTATGGGAATCGAAATAGAAATGCTTGATGAGTATTTGAAAAAACGTATGTGCACACCTCTAGTCATTAACCCCAGAAGAGTATGTTTTATTACTTTAATCATTTCTTTAATTCAAATAATAGTCTTATCTTAAATCTAATGGAGGGACAAAACTCTTTATTCTGCCACAAGTGTAACAGTGGGCATCCCCTGCACACCCTATTAAGCATCTGGGATTTTTTTGAATAGGTGTATTGGTGTTTCTACACCAAACACCCCCACCCCCCCCATCCAGCTCCCCATTCCCAAATATGTCTGTGTGCAAATACGACAATCCTGCTGTACTCACTGTAGTCAAGGGTCCACTGAGAATGCTGAAGAAATCTGCAATGTTGTCACATAGAGTCTTGAGTGTGTTAGCTTTAGCACAGACACAAATAGTACTATCTCTTACAGTTATGTGTTAACAAAATGCCTATAAGGCCATCATGACTAAGAAAACCTGATACTAACTGGGATTGACCTCTTCTGAAGTTTATGCTTCTCTGACTAGGGCAGGCTTTGGCTCATTATAGCCATGCCCCACCACCCCCCACCACCCATCACCTCCCTAGAACTTGTTCTGGCAGGGGGTGCGTGGAAGATCAGCGGAAGCTACCCTGCTACCATTTTCCATCATTTTTCTCCTGATTCTCCTTGCTGGGGCACTCACATCACAGTGTGTGTGTGTGTGTGTGTGTGTGTGTGTACTGCATGGTCCCACAGTATCTCCGACTTCTGCTGCTCCCAAGTCATCCTGCCACCAGGCCTCCACCTTATGGCAGTCATTTGGTGGAGCCAGCAATCCTCCCTCCCTCCCCAGGACAGAAGAGCGGACCATCAGACACTAGATCCTCTTCCCCTCCCGGCCTATCCCTGCTGACCTGTGCTCGTTCCCAAACCTGGGTCACCGGTGTACAGCGAGGTGTGGCATCCAGCATCTCAACCCTCAACGCCATCAGGCTGGCTCTAAGACTGGCCTCTTCTTGTTTAACTTTTTGTTTATTCTGACTTTGATGTTTCTGTAGATGAAGATCTGCAGGAGTATCCTGTTATTTCAGGCCAATACTGGAGCTTCTGATCCTGAAGTCTACACCTGCATTCATTTTTATAATAGCAATAAAGCAGGCCCAGGAGTTAGATTAACAGTCAGTTAATCCCTCCCAGGGGCAATATGGCACTCGGCTGCACCTCACGCCACATTACATCCTTAGGTGGACAGTGTCACTCTTACCCCTCATCATGCTTTATTGCTTAAATAGTGTGAACTATGAACGCCAGTGACTCACACTTGCACTTAGTACTCCAAGTGCATTCAAGCTCCACAAACCATGTAACATGAGTGATAATACATGACTAAGAACAACTCAAAGTTAATTCTCCTCTTGTGACCCTAAGGGCGTAAACCCCAACATCACTCAATGAAATTACCACGTTGTTGTTCCAGAAACCCTTGCATTAGTTAGTAAGTTTTCCTTAACCAAGTAAGTACACTAGACAAGAAATTAGCAATTTTCGGGCACAACCAGGGACATTATTAAAAGAGTACTTCTATTTGTCCTTATAATTAATCAATTTAAGACTGACAGGCATGGAAGATTTTTTTTTCCCCTTTCACTCAGCACTTCAGGAAAATGCTTGAAAAAATCTGAGGATGATTATATTTAGCCCTTTTAACAAAATACCAATCAATTTTTTTTCACTTCAACCTTGATCCCTCTGATTTCCATTCAGGCCCATCCAGCACCCTATGTTCTGCCCAGGAACTGCCCATTGAGAACTTCCCTTCTGCCTCCCCAATTCACCCATGCCACTCTGGAGTTTTAATCTATCCCACCACAGGTGGCCCCTGGCCACTGTGTTGCATAGGACAAGCAGCTTTTTTTTTTAAATTAAGCTTTTTTGGTCCCTGTCGCCTCCTTCCGCCAACTGGTGATGGGGACACATCTGTATTTTTACGGTTTTCTCCCCTGACCCCCAAGGCCCTGGCACATGGCTGTGTGAGCATGTTGGGGCATGCTTTTCATCTGTGGCGCCAGCTCAGCCCCTTCCACCTCCCAATACTGATGCCACCCTCTCTCCACCTGCGCTATCCACCAGACCTCCACCCGGTGGGAGCGGAACTGCAGGGGGCACCAATCCACCCTCATCACCCTCAGGAGAGGAGAGCTGCCCACTGGCACGCTCAATCGTGCATCACCCTCCCCTTCCCCACGCTGGCACCCTGACAGCCCGAGGTAGTTCCCAAACCCAGGCCACCGGCATAGCGCATGGTAAGGCCTCCAGCGCCTCAACCCTCTGCGCCATCAGGCTGGCAGGAGAAGCAGCCTTTTGCAGGCTGCAGAAGGATGGAAAATTGATGGAGATGGTCCCAACAGAGACACCCATATTACATGGCTGGACACACAGTAGGCTGCCATCAGTTGACATTCTGAGCACTGGTTTTTAATTTGCTCCCCAGAGGGCTGCAGTAGCAAGCCAAGAGACACCATTTGGATGAGTACAGCTCTGTGGGCCTCCCCTTACTAAGGCAACAGGCCACTGCATCCTTCCCACCCAAAAAATGGAGAAAATCATCTGAGATGCTGCTCTGCCTAAGGCTGCAGTGGCACACCAGTAGTAGACTGTGGACTTGGTAGTCTCTTCGGCTGCTGTGCTGTCAGGCAGCTTGTTTGTATTTAATCACATTTTTAATTATTTTCTCTGTCCTTACAGATTTTTTCCATATTACAAAAAGGGGCTATAGAATAAAGGCTCTGGGCTGGCTTCTTACATTCCAAAAGCCTTACATCAATCTTTGGTTACTATACCCGAAGAGCCCTATTACAAAAAAACAAAACAAAAAAAAATAAACAGATTCAAAAGTAAATCAATTCTTTACCCAGTTTTCATAATAGTAAAAAGGCGCTCCCAGGGTTAGAGTAACAATCACTTAATCACCCCTAGGACCATGTGGCATGCAGCTGCCCCTCATGCCACATTACTCCCCAAGAGGGTGATTAACAGACTGTTAATGTAACCCTGGTTATCGTGTCAAGTAATGATTGGAAATTACATAATGTGATTGGCCGACTGCATTCTAGAAGGGTTATACTAATGTCTGAAACACTCCTATGCAATAAAACAATTAGAATATAAGCTAAAAAAACACTAATTTAAAGATAATAAAACAGTTTAATCTAATAATAGCATTAAAGGGCCATGTACGCAGCCACTTTTGCACTGCAGCAACCAGTGCGCTCAAGTTGCTGCAGTGCAGCCATCCCGGTGGCGCTGAGGGTTGAGGCACTGGATGCCACACCTCGTGCTACGCCAGCGACCGGGGTTCGGGAATGAGCCTCGGTTGTCAGGGGTCAGCCGGGGAGGGAGTGGATCGAGCATCTATTGACTGCTCTCCTCTCCCTGGGGTGGGTTCAAGGCTCACACCGTGCTGCAGCAACCCCTGATGGCAATCGGGGGCTATACAGTGCAGTGCCTCTAGAGAGAAGAGTACGGCAGACATCGGCATGCAGTGCCTTGATGTCATTGCACATCCGTACTCCTAAGGGAGAAAAAACCGTGGAAAATGGTGGTCAGTCATGGCAGCTTGATGGTCGTGCTTCCGCACACCCCTAGGACCCGAAGGAATCACACCTGGGTATTAGATCCAGGCTCAGCGGCTGGGGGATAGGGGTCCCCTGCCGAGGGTACTATATATACTAGCTCGGGTGAGTGAGCCGACAGGGGTCATTGGGGTGCGGAGGTCAGCAGCCGGATGATAGCAGACCGAGCCCCAGGGGTAGGAACAATGATATGAAAAAAAAAGTTGCTGCAGTGCAAACGTGGCAGTCTCGACACTTTTGATTTCTGGTAAGTCGCTTGCTGAGCCTCTCAAGGAGCCACATCAATCTTCCAAATGCACTGTACAGCAGGCATTGTAAGCAACCATGTGGACAGGCTGCACTGCTTTCTTCGATATGCACAGGGCATTGTCCCAGCTTGCTGCAGTGCCTCTCAGTAATCTCAGCGCCTCTCCAGCACATACTGCATTGGCACTGAGAGGGGCTGTGTGAATGCAAAAGGGTATCACCTCCCAAAGTCAGGGCAGCGCAAACACGCACCACTACACTAAAGCAAGCAACTATGTAAACACGGCTCTTGGCATTCTAGGATTTGGGTTTCCTTTGTTAACCAAACCCTAGTGGCACAGGGTACCCAGCTTCCATAAATACCCAATGATTCCCCTGGGGTAAGATTAACTGATGATGATAGCTCACATCCCACCTGGCTGCACCAGATGACACCTAAGGCCCCACCCCAGTAACAAGCCTTAAAGGGTATGCAACACAGATAAGGCTCTTATGGCCGAGGGCCAGAGGGAAGACAACAGTGTGATGCTGCAGCATAAATACCTCAATTTAAAAGACAAATACTGAATATGGGGCTTAGTTTCCAGGTGTCTTTTTTTCTACTATCAAGTAACACAGCAAAGCAAAGAAACAACATTTTGCTTTGGTTGCCTTTTCCATAAATTATTTAAGGACATTTTCTACTCTTAAAAGGGACACTGTCAACCCCACTTAGGCCTCAAACTGTCCCTTGTTTAAAATACACATTTTATGATTGCTCACAATCTGTAGAATGTGCTGCTGTAGTTGGTAGTTTGATTCTGGTCCCCTTTTCCTTTTTAAAAGTGAAAAACAGACTGCACACCATACCAGTGTTACCACATCAAAATGTGTTTGTTTACATTCTTTGATCAACTTCCACTGCATCTTTCCCAGACTTGGGAATACCCATAACACAGTCTAGGCACTCAAGATACAATGGGAGGAGAGGAAGCTGTTGCACCATGAGTGCCTACTCTGATGGGGGTGTTCCTCATGTTCAGGATGTATGGAATACAAGTAGATCACAGATTTGAACCATAACAAGGTCAAGTATAGTTACATCATTTCCATGCGTTTCAGTTCTACTATGAAAGGATGCAGATTAAACAACCAGCAGCAACAATTAATTTTTTGAGTAGGTAAGCGATCACAAAATGTGGGGTTTCAACTAGAAATAGTATGATGCAAAAATGGCTGACAGTGGCCCTTTAATTGTACGCAACTGGCTTCCATACCAGAAAAAGTACAGTTACGTAAGAACTTGCCGTAACAGTAGATCTTCGAGAGACGCTCTTGCACAAGGCCAATACCGGTAGAACTGAGCCACCAGGAGCTAAGACTACACAGAAAACTTTCTAGCTAGCAGTCTACCACGGGGGACCGCCCACCACCAACGTCAGCCTATCCTATAAGGGCAGGCGGTCCCCCACACCCTCCTCAGTTCTCTCACCAGAGACTCAAAGCAGGCAGTGAATGGAGAACTGAGGCAGTTCCTGAGATTCAAGGAAGAAAAGGCAGAAGTAGTGCAAGAGGAACAAGAACAGTAGGGAGAAGGAGGGAGGAAAAGCAGGGCCTGCTGCAAGAGCTCCTCTCGAAGATCTACTGTTATGGTAAGTTCTTACGTAACTGTACTATCTTACTTCGAGGAAGGCTGTTGCAGCAGGCCAACACCGGTAGGACCGAGTCCCAAGCAGTTCCAGGAATACCAAACAGAACAGCACTGGGAGGAGAAGATCAGCAACCAAGAGTTCAGGAGAGAAGGCCCTGAAATTTGCCCTGCGCCGAGAGGAGATGTCCAGCGTGGGACTGTAATGTTTGCTGAAGGTCTGGACAGAACTCCATGTGGCAGCAGCACAGATGTCTGCAGCAGACACATTTCTGAAACAGGTGGTGGAGGCAGCAATACCACTGGTGGAATGGCCCTTAACAACTCCGAGAAGGTCCTTGTTGTACTTATGGTAACAATAAACAATGCAATTCACTAACCACTTAGACAAACACTGTTTGGAAACAGGAGCGCCCTCTCTCTTGGGGGTTAACAAAACAAACAACTGCTCAGACTGCCTAGAAGTCTTGGTCCAGTGTGTATAACACCTCAAGATTCTATGTACATCCAAAGTATGGAGCAAAGCTTCCCCCCGATTAGAATACTTAGGATAGCAGACCAGAAGGTGGATGGATTGGTTTAATGTAAACTCCAACACCACCTTTGGAAGAAATGTAGGATTAGTACACAAAGACACCCTGTCTTTGTAAAAAAAAAACATATACGGGCTCCTTATACATAAGAGCTTGAAGCTTGGAATTCCTTCGAGCGGAAGTAACAGCAAATAAAAAGAACACTTTTCTGGACAGAAAGTGCAGCTCACAACTCACGGCTGGTTCAAAGGGAGGTAAAGTGAGTTTCTCCAACATAAAATTGGGGTCCCATGGAGTGGCCAGGTCCCAAATGGGAGGTTTCAGATGCAGAATGCCCAACAGGAAGGTACAGGACACCTCAAGCTGAGCCACAGCCCTTCCCTCAATAGGTGCATGGTACGCAGAGATGGCAGAAAGATGCACCTTGAGGGAGGAGTACCCCAAGCCCGAGTCTGAAAGGGAAAGAAGGTATTCCAACACCTGATTCACTGGGCAGGTGAAGGGGTCCAGTTGGCATGAAGCAGCCCAAATGGTGAAATACTTCCATTTTATGGAGTATGTGGCCCTGGTGGAGGGTTTCCTGGCAGCCACCAGAACATCTGCGACCCTAGAGGACACCCCGAAGCAGGCAATAGCTAGGTCTGCAGGAGCCACGCATGAAGATGCAAGGACTTTAGGTCCAGATGGACTAGGTTTCCCTGGTCCTTGGAGAGCAAACCAGTGCACAGGGGCAAGGGCACTGGAGGTTCCACCGCGAGCTGTTGCAGCAAGGAGAACCATAGCTGACACTGCCAGAAGGGAGCTATGAGAATCATCTCTGCCCCTTCAAGCTGGAGCTTGAGCAGAACCCTCTGTAGAAGTGGGAAGGAAAATAAGGCATACAAAAACCTACCCTTCCAGGAGAGGAACAATGCGTCTTGCCACAAAACTGCAGGTCCGGGATTGAACAAACAGAAAAATGGCAGTTTTGCATTGAGTGTGAATGCAAAAAGGTCCATCTCTGGACAACCCCACCTGTCAAAGAGATCTTTGACCACCAAGGTCAGAAACTCCCAGTCGTGAGCCTGTGACTGGAAGTGGCTCAGACTGTCCGCCAGGACGTTTTGGATGCCTGGAACATATACGTTTGAGAGCTCCAGACCATGCTCAATGGCCCAATACCAGACTCTTATCACCTCCTGACACAGGGGGTAAGAGTGGGTCCCCCCCGCTTGTTGATGTAATACACAACTCACATGTTGTCCGTCTGCACCAGCAGCAGACCAGGGAGGAGATGAGTCTGAAAAGCCTGTAGAGCGTACAGAACTGCTCGCATCTCTAGGACAATGATATGGAGACCCTGCTCCAATTCCATCTAGGCACCCTGGGTCTGGTAATTGGCCAGATGACCACCCCATCCCAGGCTGGAATCATGTGAATCTGGCAGGGGGTCAGGAGCTGAAAGGAGACCCCCCCCCCCAAGGAGGTTGGCCGGCTCTTCCTTGGCCGGCTCAAGCCACCACGACAGGACTATCCAGACCAGGTCGGAAACCATGACCAGTTGGTCCAGGTCATCCGTGCATTGGTCCCACTGAATCCTTAAGGTCCACTGAGAAACCCACATGTGCAGGCGGGTGAGGGGGACTGTGGCAATGGTCACTACCATGTGTCCCAGGAGTCACAGGAATGCCCTGGTGGGGACCAGGTGACTGGAGGAAATCAGATGGCCTGCTCTACCAGTCATTCTGCCCTGTCCAAGGGTAAGAAGGCTGTACCCTGGGTGGTGTCCAGAACCTCCCCTATGTATTGAAGGAGCTGGCATGGGGAGAGGCAGGACTTGGGCAGACTGATGGTGATCCCCAAGGCCTGAAATACTGTAGGTGGAAGGTGTATTCCAGAGTCTGAACTAGGCAGTCTCTGGAGGGAGCTGCTAGCAACTAATCATCCAGGTTCCAGTTAGGGGAACACACAGAAGCCCTGCCTCCGCAGAGTAGCTGCCACTGACTTTGGGACAAAAGAAAGGCCAAAAGGGAGGGCCGGAATTGAAAATGGGACTCCTGAAAGTGGAAGCAGAGGAAGCAACGATGGGCTGGAAAGATCTGGATATGCAAGTAGGCATCCTGCCTGTCCAGAAAGCACAGCCGATCCCCCTGGTGCAAGAAAGGTAACAACCCTTGAAGAGTGAACATCCTGAAATGCTTGTACACAATGTATAGGTTCAGATGACTCAGGTCCAGGATGGGCCGAAGATCCCGGGTCTTTTTGGGGACAAGGAAGTAGTGGGAATAAAACCCCATTCCCCACTGAGCCAGAGGGATGGGCTCTATGGCTCTTTTTTTGGAGAAGAGCCTGAATTTCCTCCCAGACCAGGGATAGGTGGGCTGGGGGTATGAGGAGTTTACTGGAGGATTTTCTGGAGACCACTCTAGGAATTCTAGAGTATGACTGTGTTCTGTGATCTGAAGCACTCAGTTGTCCATGGTTATTTCTCACCACCCGTCGAGGTGGTGGGAGAACCAACCCCCAACAGGTTCCCCCAGAACCCGTGTAAGAGGAGAGGTGTCAGCTAAGGAGTCAGGAGGTGGGGGCGGACGCCAGGAGGGTGGCCGCAAGTGTCCTGGGGGCTCTGGCAGCAGCAGCTGTGGGGACCGACGCTGCCTTGTGCTTGCCCTGACCTTTGGCGGGCTGGCGAGATTGTTTACAGGAGGGGCGGCGAAAGGAAGGATGCTGACCCACTCTAGATTAGGTATGGTAGAGCAAATGAACCATCCTAACAGCTCGGCCCAACTCCTGGAGGGCAGAGATTATGTCCTATACATCCCCACCAAAGAGGACGGAGTCCTGAAAGGGGGTGTCCAAGATGCTAGACTGTACATCAGAGGTAAAGCCAGATACCTGAAGCCACGAATGGTGCTGGAGGCAGACACCAGCTGATGCTTCCCTGCCTGAGGTGTCCACGGCATCGTAGGCAGCCCGAAGAATGTGATTGTCAACGCTGGAGCCTGACTTGAGGAGCTGGGCTAGTTGCGTCTTAGTGGGATCTTCTGGTAAAGCCTGCACAAGGTCCCTGGCTTGGTCCCAGAGGACATTCTGACATTGGACCATATGGGCCAGGTAGTTAATGGCTTGGATAGCCAGGATAGTGGACTCCCTGTCTGGGGGAAGGGCATGAAGGTGCTTGGGCTTTTTGGTACAGTCATGTGACGCATTAATGACTGCCGAATCAGCTTTAGGGCGGCCTTCTAAAAACGGTTTACCAGCAGGAGCATGGTAAAGATGGTTCGCCTTCTTAGGCAATATAGAGATAGTTATAGGGTGATTCAAAGCCACCCTGGTGACACCATCATAGGAGTCAATCAGGGGTGGCACTACCACTGGGAGGGCATCCCACTGCCTTAAATAAATGGCCAGCCGACACCTCTCTGAGTTATGCTCCTCTGTTTCCCTACCCATCATGGACTAGATGCAGCGCATGACGTCCATAAAAGACGGCTCATCAGGAGGGGACTTGGGATCACCCTGGAGGGCTCTTAACCCTCTGAAGACTCCCCTGATGAGGAGGAAGACTCCAAGGAACCTAAGTCATTCCCATTCATCTTGTCTGGGTCACTTTCCAGCGGCAGGCACTCGTCCTAGCGAAAGCCAGAGCTGACGTTGGGTTGAGACTCTGAGGACCCCAAAGTCCGGGGTTCATTGGTGCAAAACCAGCTTGGATCCTGGGGCCGTGGGTCCTGTTTGGGATGCCGGGGGAATGCTGGGGGCGGGCCCTGAGGAGCGGGGGTCTGTATCTGAATGAAGGACCGCCACACAGAGAACAGGGCATTGTAGTCCACAGGAGGCGGGAAATTATAGACTGGTGGGTACGGATAAGATGGCACTGGGTAAGGGTATGATGGCAGCGAGGCCAGCATAGGGTACCCCGGCAAAGGACTGCCCACCAGCTGGAGGTCCAGTGCCAGGCCAGAAGTCAGCAGTGGCACAGGCTATGGGAGAGGCAATGCCGGCCCATGGGCTGGGGCAGTGGCAGGACCAGCGGCAGCCCAGCGGGCACAGCAGGAAGCGCCTGGGAGAAGGAACTGCCGGTACTGGGCAAGCCTGAGAAGCAGGTGCATGGGGGAAGGAGACCTGCCAGGCAAAGGCAGAGGTGGCACCAAGTTAGGAGAAGCAGCTGTAGCCTGCTGCAGGCTCTGCCTTGAAGGACTGATGTTGGGTCCTGCAGAGAGGACTGACACAGGCAGTGCCTTGGCTGGGGGGGGGGCCACAGTGGAGGAACCAACACCCGAGATACCAACACCAGCCGAGCCTCCTGGCTGACAGCCCATGGAAGAAATGGGCCTTAGCATCAGGGGGCTGGGAGGCAGGAGACAAAGTCCCCTGCCCCGAGGAGCCCCCGGCCAAAATTACAATAAGGGTGAGTGGCTGTGCCACCGGTAGCCTGGTAGAGACAAGGGCTGGCGGGGCTGAGGGAGCTGACCGCCACGGGAGGATGACCCCTATGCAACTGAGGGTTTGTGAGGCAACTGCGAGCTGGAAGCAGATTGGTACTGGTCCCGGTGTTTGTCCCGGTGCTTATGCTTCCCACCGGATTTTTGAGAAGATGAAGAAGCCCCAGAGGACTGAAGTGCTCCTGGACAGCAGTTCCTTTTCCATCGTGACCAGCTTCTGCTTAATAAGATGGCTCTCCAGAATCTTAATACAATGTCTGCAAGTGGCCTGATTGAATTTCTGGCAAATCTGGCAGGCTTTGGTGTCACGGCTGGGGCCTAGGCAAGGGATGCATGCAGAGTGGCTGTCTTTTTCAGGAATTTGTTTGCCGCAGGCACACTTCGGCGAGCGGCTGGAAGACAAGGCTGGTGGAGAAGACATAAACTCGATGACTGAAACACCAAAAATTTGATGTTAGACTACTGAAGAAAAGGAAAATAAACAAGCATTTGTCAATGCCGAATGTTGCTTGCTTCTATGTGCTGTTTAGGTATTTGGAAGTCATTGGAGTGCAAATATTGAAAATTTGCGAACTTAATAGCTGCAGTATAGAACCGCAGCGAACATGCTCAAAACAGTCATTTTAGAATTTTTCACCAACTTTTCAACATATTATTTAAGACCTCTGCTCATGAACAGTGTCACTGTGATTTTGTTAATGTGTCCCATACATTGAGTTTGTACACCGACTGCGCCATTGTGCACTACATGGGCGGAAACACATTTTGGGCAGGATGTGAAAAATGACAGCTGTACTGCTCATAAGGAGGTGTGGTAAAATGGCAATGTTGAAAATCTGGAGTGGAAATATTGAAAATTCGCAAACCTACGAGCATGCGTAGGAACTGCTCAACGCATGCTCGTAAAACATTTTTAGTAATTTTTTCACCAAATTTTCAACATAGCCATTTTAAGACCTCTGCTAATGAACAGTGTCATGGTGATTTTCTTAATGTGTCCCATACATTGATTTCGCATACCGACTGAGCCTATATGTGCTATCTGTAGTGCGGAAACACGTTTTGGGCAGGATGTGAAAAATGACAGCTGTACTGCTCATAAGGAGGTGTGGTAAAATGGCAATGTTGAAAATCTGGAGTGAAAATATTGAAAATTTGCGAACTTACGAGCCTGCGTAGGAACTGCACAACGCACACTCGTAAAACAGTCATTTTTAGGAATTTTTTCACCAAATTTTCAACATAGCCATTTTAAGACCTCTGCTCATGAACAGTGTCACTGTGATTTTCTTAATTTGTCCCGTACATTGATTTCACACACCGACTGCGCCATTCTACATGGGGCGGAACACATTTTGGGTGAGATGTGAAAAATGACAGCTGTACTGCTCATAAGAAGGTGTGGTAAAATGGCAATGTTGAAAATCTGGAGTGAAAATATTGAAATTTCGCGATGCTCGTAAAACAACCATTTTTAAATTTTGGCACCAAATTTTCAACATGGGGTTTTGGGACCCCTTCTCATGAATGATGTCACTGTCATGGCGGTATTCAGGCCGAAGGGGTGATTTCGCGGTCACTGCACAGTCACTCGCGAAATCACCCTTCCGGCCTGAATAACGCCATGACAGTGACATCATTCATGAGAAGGGGTCCCAAAAACACCATGTTGAAAATTCGGTGCAAAAATTCCCAGAAATGCCTGAGATATGCAACAAAGTTGAAACCCCCCATCTAGCCCATTATACAGCTTATCGGCATTTCCTCAGTTTGCGGTCGGCTTTGAAGAGTGCAGACGTGTTCCCGGTCCACCGACGATCGTCTTGCCGGAGTCTGGAGGTAAGCATGGGGGGGGTGTGGGGAGGCTGGGTGCGCAGTGGGTGGGTGCGGGTTGTGGGGGTGGGGTCGGAGACGACCGGCTGGACCGTTTTGTCTTACAGGTAAAAAAAAGAGTTGTGGGACCATTTGCCATGCTGAGGTGGGCTCCCAGCGTGGCACAAGGACGTTGGGAGGGGCGTTCAGCCGGCGGGATTGGGCACCCCCATCGGCCATGGAATTTATTGCCACGCTGGGGTGGGCTCCCAGCGTGGCACAAGGCAGGCGTTCAGCCGATGGGATTGGGCACCCGTCGCAAAAGGACTGCTTGACTGATTGCCACGCTGGGGTGGGCTCTCAGCGTGGCACCTACTACTGGGGGCGCAGCTCAGCCGGACGGGATTGGGCACCCGTTGGCTATACAGTTGGGGAGCGCGCGGCGCGCGTGTGTGTGTGGGGGAGCTGTCAGCAGCCGATATCTTATCGGTGCTCACTGAAGCATAGCTCCCCTTTCAACTGTAGGCCACCGCATTTTGGAGCGTGTCATACATAGCTCCAAAATGCATTGGCTTACAGGGGCTGCGCCTGCCAGCACACTGGCTGAATTGGAGGAGGAGGTGACACACCTCCGAAATCTCCCATGATGGCACTATGTTTCTTGCACATGCGTGCAAGCAACATAAAAAGCACAGGAAGCGCGAGTAATGGTGGTCGACTGTAACTGCGGCATCCACTAAGGTCCAATGTGCATGGGTTGACAACAGGAAAAGAACTAAGGAGGGTATGGTGGACCACCCACCTTTATACGATAGGCTGGCGTCAGCAGCTGACATGAGTGTGACATCAGCAGTGGGTGGTCCCCTGTGATAGACTGCTAGCTTGAAGGTTTTCTGTGGGGTCCTGGTGCCTTGCGATTTAGTCCTACCGGTGTTGGCCTGCTGCAAGAGCCTTCCTCGAAGTAAGATTCCAACATTCCTTTAGACTAGAAACTGAAAGTTCATTGTCAGAGAGGTGGGATTTTGTACTATGCATGCCTTAGCAATGCTGGATAGTGCCTGTAGTTCCTAGTCTTTTAGTAATTTGACTCCTGGGCCACTAGTGACTCACATTTGGCTGCTTCACAGTGGCTGGGCCCAGAAGAGACTGGGGCCATTCTCACCGAGATGGATAACACTGTGGAAATTAGTTCTGTGGGAGTCAGAGTAAGCCTCACTGGGCTACTAGGAAGCCAATGAAATGAACTTTAATGTATGTGATAATGGGATGGAAACATCACCTACTGTGCTGTCAAGGCTGATGTACTGCATGTGATGATGAAGCAGCACCACAGAACCTACAACACTGCAATCCCAATCCATCCTCAAGCAGTAGACAGATAGGCAGACAGACAGACAGACGGATATAGACTGAGAGATACATAGATAGACAGACAGTCACAGATACAGAAAGACAGACAGATATAGACAGAGAGAGAGATAGATAGATACAGACAGACAGATATAGACAGAGAGATAGACGGACAGACAGATAGACAGACAGATAGACAGACAGAGACAGATAGATACAGATGGATTTGTTAAAAGAGACAGACACACAGATAGATGGCATATGTACAGACAGATATACCCTAAATAATCCCTTCATTTTCATAAGCGTAGAAAATAAACATTAATTGCAGCTTCTCTTTCTTTTGTCACCAGTGTTATCCTTTTTACAGCTCCACCAGTAAACCTGTGAGGGTGCGGCACAGTAGTGAGTAATGAAAATCAGTTGACATATGCAGTATTTTATTAATCAACCTGTTGACAGTAAGCATAGGTTACCAGGGTTTAGAAATGTCAGAGCACTACAGCGTCATAACACACACAGTCCAAGATCCAAGATTATGGGCAGTATAGCCTAGGGGTTAGAGTAACAAACTGTGAACGAGCTGGTTACATCAAGCAGACCCGGGTTTGATTCCTACATCTACTTGAGGTAGTCACTATACCTCCTCAGTGCTCCCAGGTTGCCCCTGTAAATGGGACTTGTGGCCCAGTGGGCCTTACCTGGTTAGCAAAGAATAAAAAAAAAGATTCATAGGTTACTTGCCATGAACACGGGTTTCCACATTTCAGAACTCCCATGGCCCCTTTCCAAACTAGTTAGAATTACACCATATCTTTAAAAAATGAAAAACAACTGAACATAACAAAGAATGACTTGCATACTGCTGGAGGGTGAACATGTTTTTCCTTCTACCTCTCTTGGGTCTGTTTACATTCCACTTCCAAGATGCCTTTCTCTGCTGATGTTGCAACATATGTAGCACAGGGCAGCAACAAAGCAGATCAGCAAAAGAACATACAGTATGTAACATATAAGTTTGCTGCCTTGATATCCTGTTTTTAGCTCCTTACCTGGGATGAAAGACACAAAACAGCATTGACTGACTGCAAGCCCCCAGAGTCTCCCATTGAAAGACTAGGTTGGATAATAAACCACCCTCCCTCAACCAGGCATTCAGTTCCTGACCACCAAGTTCCCCGAAGCTTAGCCCCTTCACTGAGTCCTCACCTTGAATGGTAGAGTATTATTAGTCTAGTGGAGGAAGAAGGAGATGCAGGCCCTAGCCTCCGGCCAGCCCAACTGGGAAGGTGGGGCAGACAGGCATCATACACTGAACCCTCACCATTTTTGCTCTTTCCTAATCTCTCGCAGCCAACCCTTTGAGTGGGAGTGAGGAGGGGAAGCTGTCATCAGTACATCCTGACTCCCCTCAATCATACATTTTAATTTACTAGTACTAGTGCCACTACCTCCATGGACCACCACAGAGAGGTGGAGAAGCAAGGAGTCCCACTCACCCCTTCCTGGAGCACAGTGACTGCTAGGATAGTCAATCCTGCCCTTGCCAACCTCCACCTGATCATGGTGCCTGCCACCTTCCAGCTCCAACACCAGGCAACCATGATTGCAATGCAGTTCGAGAAGAGCAGTATCCTAGAGTGCTAGTGGTTGTTTTTCTTGACCGCCCCCCCCCAAGGCTCACCCAGTCTACGGCTTCCTTGTGGTAGGAAGGGCCTATTATGATCTTGGACTGCTCCAATCACCTGATGATAGACGTGGTGCTGCAGCTATCTCTAACTGAATCTACTAGTGACTAAACAGATAGATATGTCTTGACACAGCTATCCTTTAGATTGAGGATCGTCATTCTGCATTTCATATTTGCCAATGCCTGAGTTCCTGTACTTCTTGTCTACCACTTGCGCCACTGCAGCACAGCAAGCATTACCCTACCGTGAAGTTCAAGAACGCTACCTCTGTAGCACTCCCAAAACTCATCCGGCCCAGGGGTAAGAGCTGTATTTCACTGTGAGCCCCAGTCTTCCACAAGTAGCACAATGTGCAACTCCTTCAGCAACACCATATACTGTACTTTAATAAATGGATATTGAAAATAATATTGTAGTAACACATTCAAAAGCATCACGATGATAGTATTGGCCCTAGAGTGATAACAGCATACTTCAGGACTGATAATGCTATCGTTCAGGTGCCGCAATACTATCGCTCAGGACCTGAACAATAGTATTATCAGTAAAAGACAACAGCGCAAGCAAAAGTGTCCCTCCCAATGTCTTCCATGGCGTGCCTTCTGATTCACTGCTTTTCTTGCATGGGCGAGCAGAACAATTTTTAAAACATGACAGCTCGATCTCTCGCTTAGTGAGACTCTACTGCACCCTGGGACTCTGTGCTCAACATTTCTCTTTATTTTTCTCTATTTAAAAAAAAAATAATTATCTGGTTGATCCTGTGATCCCAAGAAAAAGAAAAGACAGGACAGCCTCACAATTATGGTATACAGTGCTTACGGCAAAAGTTGGGGGGAGCAGGGGCAAATAAGACAGACGGTGTCGAGAGAGACGGAGTGAGGCAGTCAACCAGAACTGAGAGAGTATTAACAGAAGGAGCCTACCACCCATAAAAAAATGCCAACAAAATGCAAGTCGGATCCATATATTAAAAAAAATAACAAATAGGGTAGTGTACATTGCAAGGCACTAATTCCATCTCAAGTTTCTGGGGACATGGGAACCTCTCGAACTTCACTTTTGAGGTTCCCTTTGTCCCCAGAACCTCTCAATGGAATTATTGCTTTGTAATGTACACTATCCCACCAATTATTCTATTTTTAAACTGAGGCTTTAAAAAGTACATGCAGGAACCAAAATGGTTACACTTAAATACTGATGGTGAGGTACATACTCCAGAGAGTCATGTACTGTAAATTGACAATATACGTAAATTGCCATGAAACAGTTTATGCTGGCTATGCTTTCAGCAGAATCAAAAAGTGCAACACAAGCCCTCACAAACAATCTGCAAAGGCAGAAAACAGCAAACCACAGACAGGAGTTTCACCCTTGCTAGGACTCATCACTGTGTTACAGCCCCTTGTCTCAGTCCTGGACATTGAAATTGAGACAATGGCAGCAGAAAAAGTGTGACTGAGTTCCTTATTTAGCCTTGGGACCTACTGTTCTTCCAGGGTCCTAGCCCTCACCAATCTCCACCTAATTTTCCTCCCAGTTTCTGCCACCTCAAGAAACCACTATACCCTTCATTCTGTTACACCCATGCTTGAAACCACCAACAGTTTTCGCACCTACCACTTCTGCTGGTGGACTGTTCCACAGCTCCACCACCCTTCTTATAAAATAATATTTCCTCATGTCCCTCCTGAACCTCTTTCCTGTTTGTTTCTACTCATGTCCACGTGACCGTGAGCTAGTATTCAAGCTAAATAGTTCCCCACAGTTCACTTTGTTAATTCCTTTTGGGAACTTGAAGGTCTCTATCATATCTCCCCTCTCTCTTCTTGTCTCCAGTGAATAAATGTTCAGTGCCTTGAGGTGCTCCTCATAGGGCCTGCTCTGTTGGACCTGAATCATTTTCATCACCCTGTGCTGCACTGTCTCCAGCATCTCCCTATCTTTTCTGAGGCGAGGACTCCAGAACAGGGTGCAATACTCCATGTGTGGCCTCACTAAGGATCTATAGAGGGGAAGTATTGCCTCTTCCCTTCTGCTATCAATACTCCTCCCAATACAACCCAAAATCCTCCTCACTTTGCTATGTGCCTTGTTGCACTGACTCGATTGTTTGAGGGAGTCGCTGATGATAACTCAACGGACCCATTCCTCAGCTATAGTGCTAAGCTTCATCCCACTCATCCAGTACTCTGTCCTGGGATTCTTGTTCCCCAGGTGTATTACTTTCCACTTAATGGTGTTGAATTTCAACTGCCAAACCGTAGACCATCCCTCTAGCTTTTGTAAGTCATTTTATATATATATATTTGCAAATTAAAAAAGACAGTACAACCAATCATAAAAGAGATTGATGCATAACAGTAATGACAGCATGTTATATCCTCCTATTATACAAAGAGCTGACAATCTCCAAATATCTCCAAATATCATACAAGTTTAAAGGTTATTACATAACTTCACAAAAAGGAAAAGAGAAGCTGTCACATGCTTATGAAATATTAATTCTATCTTTAAATGGTTGCCATATCTGCATATTCTTATTTGTTTGTTTGACAGAGGTATAACGGATGCACTGAAGCATGTGAATTTGTGTTAGTAAATTAAGCCATGCCCTAAACTGTGGAGGTTGCGGATCTTTCCAGCTCATTAGAATTAATTTAAACGCTACAGTCAAACAGATATTCACAAAACACTTTTGAAAGTTAGATAAGCCTTTACTACACAAATCAATATGTAGCAGCATCCAATATGGCTGTTTGTTTAAGGAACACTGAATAATAGCAGAGATAAATGACAATGTTTCCTCCCACCATAAGTCCAGTTTTGGACATAAAATCAGTATATGTTCAAGAGAGCCAATTTGAGATATACATCTAGGGCAGAGGGGCGAGATAGCTGAATTCGTTTTGTGCTGAAAATATGGCGTATAACAGATTCTATGCAAAATGTTATACATTATTTGTTGAGAACCAATAGATTTGAGACCCCAGAGCTTAACATTAACCATTGTTTTGTACGTAGATTGTGAAATATATACATTTAGCTCTGGAGCCCATTTAAATTTTAGCTCATTTAGATGGTGCTTGTGGAAAGGCAATATGATTCTAGCACAAACCTGAGAAATCAAACTGGAAGAGTTGCCCTGAGACAAAACATTATCCAACTCAGATACTGTATGGTTTTGTTCAGTTTATTTTTATTCTTCAAGATAAAGTCCCTGACCTGTAAATAGCCAAAAAATGTTGGTTCGTGAGGTTGTACATTTTTCTGAGAGAGACAAACTCAAGAAGTTGTCCCTGATCAATGAACTTCCCAACCTCTGCTATACCATATTTTAAAACGTTCTTCATATGTGGTTGGAGGAAAGTACTGACTGAAATATATTGGAGAGTATGTTGAAAAATATGGTTTACGTAGCTTCCGAGGAAATATCTTATACCATATATAGAGAGTGGTCATGGTAGTTAGGGCTAGTCGGGGCCCAATAGATTTTAATGGCCCACAATAAAGCAGATGTTGTAAATGCTTGAGGGGTGAAAAAGATTCTATACTATACGAAAAGTCCTTATTATCTGTCTTAAACCAAGTAGAGATTACACTAATATTAGCAGCAAAATAAAGTTTTTGTAAGTGCTTATGCATGTCCCTGGTTCTCTCATTGCTATCCACCTTTCCACAGAGCTTAGTGTCATCCACGAAGAGACACAGCCTGCCCTGGATTTTCTCACCAATGTCGCTGATAAACATACAGTACTAAAGAGGAATGGATCCAGGATAGAGCGCTGTGGTACCCTGCTCGTGACCTCCCCTCTTCTGATTTGACCCCCTTGACCACAGCCCTCTACAGCCTACCTTTTAG
This sequence comes from Neoceratodus forsteri, assembly GCA_016271365.2. Lineage (NCBI taxonomy): Eukaryota > Metazoa > Chordata > Ceratodontiformes > Ceratodontidae > Neoceratodus > Neoceratodus forsteri. Next base: position 1,474,496,296 of record CM057453.1, on the reverse strand, counting down.
CCAGTTACCTACCCAGTTTACTGTGACCTTAGCCATACCCAGATCCTTCATCTTCTTCAGCAAGCAACTGTGAGGCATCTAGTCAAAAGTCTTGCTGAAGTCAAAGTAGAGCAGATCCACAGCATGGCCACTATACAATTCCCTCACCACACAAAGAAAAATATCAGCTTAGTTTGACCACACCTCCCCGCCAATAATCCATGCTGTTTCCTATCATGGAGCACACTGCTCTCTAAGTAGTCCACAAGGTCCTTTTTGACCAATGACTCCATCAGCTTCCCAACAATAAAGCTAAGATGGGCAGATCTGTAGTTCCCTGCTTGTTCCTTATCACCCCCTTATGGAGAGGAACCACGTCCACTACCCTTCAGTCCTTTGGAACCACACACACCCCCCAGTGAGATGTTGAACAGACCTGCCATGGGGTTTGGCCAGTTCCACTGCCAGTTCCCTGAGTAACCTCAGATGCAACCCATCTGGTCCCGGGGCCTTATCTATCTTTAGGGTTGCCAGCCCTTTCTAGACCCTTTTGCTTGCAAATGTTGGCTGCCTCATCTCCTGGACCCCCTTAGTGGCCACACTGATGCTACTCTCTGGCAAGGGTCCATCATCCTCCCTAGTGAAAACTGAGCAAAAGTGATCATTGAGGACGGTGGCCTTTTGCCTATCCTCCTCTATCACCTTGCCCCCCTCAGCTTGCCTTATTATTTCCCCTCCTTTCTTCTTTTTTGCCCCAATATATAGAAACTGTTTTTCTCCTCTCTTGCCCCCTCTGCAATACACAGTTCTGTGTCTGCTTTTGCTTCTCTGACTTCCTTCTTTGCATACCTATTTCTTCAGTAAATATTCTTCCCATTCTTCCATCCCCTGCTTTTCTTTATACTTGAAGAAGGCCTTTTTCTTAGTCCTTACCACTTCCCTGACCATTGCTGAGAACCATAACAGTCTCATGACCCTGTTATTTTTGGTTACCATTCTCATGCATAAGTTAGATGCTTCGAGGATGGCCCCCATCATTGCCCCATCTCTCTTTTACTCCACCTGTGTTGTTCACCCTAACCAACTCTTTCCTGACCAGCTTCCTCAGTCCACTGAAGTCCATCTTTCTAAAATCAAGTACTTCAGCTCTCAGTTGGGATTTTCCAGACCCAAGGGCCAGCTGGAACCAAATGGAGTTATGGTTGTTGTTCTCCAGTGGCTTCCCTATTCTCTTGTCCAATTCTGCCTCTGAGATGATGAGTACCATTGGGAATTGCAGCCAAGGCCAGATTAAGGCATAGGCAACACAGGCCCAGGTCTAGGGCCCCTGCCTGGCAGGGGGCAGCCAGCAATCTCCAAAATATATATAATATATACCCTTTTCTTTCTGCCTGAGCTGCATTTTTTTGTAAAGAACTCAGCCACTGAGTAACCTGAGCAAGGCAGGGGCTGAACTGTGACATAACTCTCGCCTCCCTGATTAGATGTTAAGTGCAGCTGATAGCTTCAGCGGGCCCTGGCCAGGCTGATCTTTGAGGTGTATCTCTTGCAGCAGGCCATCACCAGAATGACTAAGCCATCAGGTGCCAGGACCACACAAATACCTTTCTAGCTAGCAGTCTACCAGAGGGGGCTGCTCATCTCCAACGTCAGGCAATACTATAAAAGGCAGGTGGCCCCCGCACCCTCCCCAGTTCTGTCCCATCAACCAGCGCACATCAGACCTCTGATACCACCACAGCTACAGTTGACTGCCATTTTCCTGCATTTTAACTGCGCTTCATTATTTTTCGTCTTTTTCTTCAGTTTAACATCGACTTTTTGGTATTCTTACCAGATGGTTTATGCCTTCATAAGCTTCCTCATCTTCTGATGGCTCCATGAAGTGTGCCTGCAGCAAACAGATCCCAGACAAGGATGGCCATTCTGCCTGCGTCTTGTGCCTAGGCCCAAACCATGACATTCAGACTGCAAGGCCTGCCAGAAGTTCAACTCGGCCATCTGCAGAAGTCACCAGAAGATCCTGAAGAATCACCTCCTTAGGCAGAGGGTCACTGCAATGGAACAGAAGCTGCAGGCCAGGAGCTCCTCCACTTCCCCGGCCCAGTCCTCAGGCTCTTCTTCATCAAAGTCCTGGGACAAATCTTCTGGGAAGTATAAACATAGGGTCAAGGACCAGGACTGACCTTGAACTGCCTCCAGTTCGCGGTCCCCACATAAGGATTCTTCCACCACAAAGCGGTCCTTCTCCCTCAGGGCGGTCATCTTCCTTGGCCCCGTATGCCCTACCTTCCACAGGGCTACTGATGGCCCCACCACCCACCCAGAACTCTCTCACGGGCAGCTGCCCTGGGACAGGGTACTTTGTATCCTGCCCCCAGCCCCTGCTGTTCCAGGCCTTGTTCTCTGCAGGTTCTCCATCAGGTGGCTCGGCCAGAGTCTCTTCGACCAGTGTGGGTGCTGCTGGCACCAGCCCCCTGGCTGTTTCCCCAACATTCATGCTACCAACACCGGTCTCCGCTGCTGGGACCACCAGTGGTTCTGCCCTTCCTTCGTAGGGGCAGATGCTGGACACCGGTGCCTCCAAGAGCCTGGTTTCTCCTTAGCTGTCACCTGGGGGGTTGCCTTCCACTCCAGTGCCTGTCTTCCTGCAGCCGGTGCCCATGGACCCCAGTACGGCATTGCTTCAATGGGTGTCTGCAGGGCCTGTGCCTGTTCTTCCTCTACTGCAGCCTATAGGTCCTACGCTGGCCCCATTCCCTCAGTTGGTTACTGTGGGCCTGTCACCCGCTCTCTCGCCACCCACTCCAGTGCATCTGCAGCCCATCCTGCCACAACTCATGCTAGCAGGACCTATGCATGGGTACCCAATGCCAGCTCCTGCTGGTCCAGTGCCTGTGTATATCTATTCGATGCCGGCGGGACCTGCGCCAGACTACTCATATCCTGCTTCTTCGGGACCAACGCTGGTCCCCACTTATCCGACGCCAGTGGGACCAATGTCGGCCTATTTGGATAATCACAGTCAAATTTCTGCTCTCTGATTGTTCACACAGATGCAGGTCCCAGCTCCAAGGGCTCCAGCCCCAGCATCCCTCAGGGGCCTCCCTTGGGATCCACCTCCCCAGTCCCTGTTCAGCCCAGCTCTAGTGCTCCTTGCACACTCAGGGATAGGCCCAACACCAGGTCAACCAGATGCTCGGATGATGATCGGCCCGAGAAAAGCGGGGATGATGATGCTGAAGATGCTGACCAGAGCTTCAGCAGTGAGTCCTCTTCCTTGGGTCCAGACTCCTCAGAAAGGGAAGACGCACCCAGTAATGTCCCCAAATCCTCCCCAGATGACCCCACGTTAATGGCCATTATGAGGCACATTCAGGCTACCATGGGGTGGGAGACTGAAGAACAAGACCCAGAGCGGCGTCAGCTTGCCATATATTTGCATCAGCCAGATGCCCCATCTCTGGTGGTCCCTCCATTATGCGACTCCTATGAGGACGTTACCTGGCTGCTTGGAACTGCCCCATAAAGTACTGGCAGTATCCAAAAGCTGACAGGCTTTACCATCCCTGGCTGGCAAGCCTATACTTTGGCGAACAGCCCAAGTCCGATTTGGTCATTATCAATGCGGCTGATCAAAGGCCAACGCACCTAAACTCCCTTCCTCCAGACAGGGAGTCTCGACAACTGGACCAGTTGGGCAAGCAGACTTCGGATCTGCCACACTAGCTATCCAGGCCATCAGTTATTTGGCCCATATGGTACAGTACCAGAACCTGCTCTGGGACCAGGCTAGGGAGACTGTCCTTGCCATGCCAGATGACCCCTTCAAGCAGCAGACCCTCCAGGCCCTCAAAGCAGGCTTGGACATTGGTACCCACATCCTCAGGGCTGCCTAAGATGTGATAGATGCATCCAGCCAGGCAGTGGTGGTGAGCATCTATATGAGGCACCACCTCCTGGCTTTGGGTCTCTGGCTTCGCACAGGATGTCCAGTCTAGTATTATGGATGCACCATTCAGGGGTTCAAATTTTTTTGGGGGAGATGTCCAGGATATCATCTCTGAACTCCAGACCTCAGGACAGGCTTTCAAATCTGTCCATTCTATGTACCATACCCAGCTGAAGTCGAGACAGCAGGCTCCTTTTCATCGCTCTTCCTGCAGACCAGCCCATCCCCCTCCCAAAGCCCAGGGCAAGCACAAAGCTGGGGCGGTTCTCCCTACTCCTTCTTCAGCTGCCACCTGCAGCACTCGAGGTGCAGCAGCGGCCCCAACAGCGGCTGCTCCCACCTCCTTACTCCTTGCCAGACCGCCCCTCCAGTCGTTCCACAGGAGGTGATCATTGGGGTCACTTCCTCCTGCACCTGGACAGGTGGAGGGAAATCACCATGGACAACTGGGTGCTGCAGTTCATTGAGCATGGGCACACTCTCAAGTTCATAGAGTGGCCTCCAGAAAACCCTCCAGGCAATTCCTCGTATCTTCCCAGCCACGCCTTCCTCATCCAGGAGGAGAACCAGGCCTTACTTCAAAAAAAGGCCATACTGCCAGTCCCTTGGTATCAGTAGGGAAAGGGGTTCTGCTCCCACGTCTTCCTGGTCCCCAAGCAGATGGGAGACTTTTGACCCATCCTGGATCTAAGCCAGCTGAACCTGTTGATAGAGTACAAACAGTTCAGGATGGTCACCCTTCAGGGCCTGCTATCCCTGCATCATCAGGGGGACAGGCTTTGTTCCCTGGATATGAAAGATACCTACATGCATACCAAGGTTTTCGCCTTCCACTGGCACTTCCTCCACTTCTATTTCCAGGGAGCACACTACCAGTTCAAAGCTGTGCCCTTTGGTTTGTCCTTAACCCCTAGGGTCTTCACCAAATGCTTGGCGGTGGTGGCAGCTGCCTTGAGATGGCAGGGTTTCTACGTTTTTCCCTGAAAAACAGAACCAAGAGGCACTTCAGAGGACAGCACTGAATTAACTAAAGGTCAAATTGCAGTTCTGCAGTTTTGCAGGTTTCATTGTGCAGAACACAAAATTTAGTCATCCGACTCTGAGGCATCTGGGTAACAGTTCCCAGTTGTTTACTTTCCAGTGTTGGATGACTAAATTTTGTGTTCTGTACAATAAAACCTGCAAAACTGCATAACTGCAATTTTACTTTTGGTTGTTCATTCAATGCCGTTCCTCTGGAGTGCCTCTTGTTTCTTTTTTTCGGAGAGTTTGGGGTAAGCAAAGCCCTCAGAGGCACCCCACCTCCACTGGTGAAAGCACTGTGGTTTTCTTTGCTGTTCTATGTTTTTCCCTACCTGGATGATTGGCTGCTAGCGGTCCTGTCCAGGGACCATCTCCTTCAAACTCTTTCTCAACCCTGCAGCTTATTCCAAGCTTTGAGCATTGCTATCAATCTCCCAAAGTCTTTCTTGACCCCTTGCCATTGCCTCCTGTAAATAGGGGCAGTGATGGACACCACCAAGAGGAAAGTCTTCTTACCACCAGACAAAACAGAGCATCTGATGGACCAGGCCCATCTCCTCTACTCCAGCCGTCACATTCCAGTGAGGGTCTTTCTGAGGGTTTTAGGCCTCATGGCCACAGCCATTGCCATGGTTCCCCTGGCTAGGCTGCATATGAGAATTCCACAATGAATGCTGAGGATCCAGTGGGACCAACGCATGGAAGCCCTGGATCAACCAGTGATGGTATTGGATCCAGTCAAGAAGGTGCTGCTGTGGTGGCTGGAGCCCAGCAACCCATTTCAAGGATCTACTTTTCTATATCTTCCACTCAGCAGATTTTTACAATGGAAGCCTCTGGCCTCAGTTGGGGAGCCCACATGGGGACCCACCAAACTCAACGGACATGGTCCAAAATAGAAAGGCATCTCTACATAACTGTCCTGGAGATGCGGGCATTTCTGTATACCCTGCAGGCCTTTCAGACTCAGCTGTCCTCGGGTCCACTATTGGTTCAGATAGACATGTGCGTAGTTTATTATATAAACAAGCAGGGGGGACTCACTCCTATCCCCCATGCAGGGAGGCAATGAGAGTCTGGTATTGAACCATCAAGCACAGCCTGGAGTGCTCAGCTGTCCATGTTCCTGGTGACCAAAATGTCCCGTCAGAGAGCCTGAGCTGCTTGCGGTCCAGAACCCACAAGTGGGAACTTCTGACCTCAGTGGTAGAAAACCTCTTTGACAGATGGGGTTGGCCTGAGTTGGACCTTTTTGCACCCTCACACAATGCAAAACTGCCTCTTTTCTGCTCGCTAGATTCAGGGCCTGGAGTTTTCTGGCGAGATGCATTGTCCCTCTCCTGGACAGGGAGGTTTCTGTATGCCCTTCCCTCCCTTCCCATTCCTCCAAGTTCTGATCAAACTCCAGATGGAGGGGGCCACAATGATCCTCGTTGCCCCCTTCTGGTCCCATCAAATTTGGTTCCCCTTGCTGCAGCAACTGGCAGTGGAACCTTCACTGTCCCTGCCCCTGTGCACAGTCTTGCTCTCCCAGGAACAGGGCACCCTGGTCCATCCGGATCTCAAGTCTCTCCATCTACATGCATGGCTCCTCATGATATAGCCATCGCCAGATCTGGGGTCTCCCCCAGAGTAGTAGATGTCTTGGTGATAGCCAGGAAATCCTCCACCAGGGCCACTTACTCTATGAAATGCAAGCATTTCGCTCCTTGGGCTGCATCACACCATTTAGATCCCATTACCTGTCCAGTGGATCAGATTTTGGAGTGCCTTCTGTCCCTCTTGGACTCCAGTTTGTGGTACTCCTCTATTAAGGTACATCTCTCTGCCATCTCTGCATATCATGTACCTGTGGAGGGGTGCTCAGTGGCCCAGCTCAATGTGTCCTGCACATTCTTGTGGGGCATTTTGCATTTGAAACCCCCAATCAGGAACCCTGTCCAGCCTTGGGACTTTAATTTTGTGTTGGAAAAGCTTATGTTGCCTCCCTTTGAACCGCTGCATCTTACAAGCTACATTTTGTGTCATGAGAAGTGTTATTTTTAGTTGCCATTACTTCTGCTCGAAGGATTTCTGAGTTTCAGGCCCTTGTCTAAGGAGACTTATTTGACTTTCACCAAGACAGGGTGTCTTTGCATACAAATCATAAGTTTCTCCCTAAGGTGGTGTCAGAGTTTACTTTGGATCAGTCTATCCACCTGCCTGTTTATTTTCCAGAGCATTCCTGTTAAGGGGAGGCACTGCTCCATACCTTGGATGTGCATAGAATCCTGAGGTCCTATACACACCGGATGAAGGACTCTCAGAAGTCCAGTCAGTTGTTTGTTTCATTCGCCTGGTGTCCAAACAGTGTTTGTCTAAATGGTTAGCCAAATGTATTGTCTATTGTTACCAGAAGTATGGCAAGGAACTTCCTAGAGTGGTTAAAGGCCATTCCACAAGAGGTATGGCTGCATTAGTGGCCTGCTTCCATAATGTGTCAGCGGCTGACATCTGTGCTGCTGCTACCTGGAGTACTGTCCACATCTTTATCAAGCATTACAGTCTAGACATCGCCTTGCAGCATAAGGTCAACTTCAGCCTAGCTGTCCTCCAAGGCCTCCTTTCTTAGGCTGCTTTTTCTTTTGCCTACCACCCAGATTGTCTGTCTGTTGTGCCAGAACTGCTTGGGACTCAGTCCTACTGGTGATGGCTTGCTGCAAGAGATACCCTCAAAGTAAGATAGTATAGTTACATAAGAACTTACTGCAACAGTAGATCTTCAAGAGGATCTCTTTCAGCAGGCCCTGCTTTCCCTCTCTCATTCACCCTTCTCCTGTGTCTCTCTCCCCTTCCATAGCGGTGAGCCTTCTGCTTTTAATTTTCTATGCTACTGGGATACCTTGGAGTCCTCCTTGTTCCCTCCTTCCGGCATCCTGCTTATGGTCTCCAGCAGGAGAACTGAAGAGGGTGTGGGGCCGCCCATCTTTTATAGGATTGGCTGACATCAGACACCGACATTGGAGGTTGTCAGCCCCCTCTGGTAGACCGCTAGGCAGAAAGGTTTCCGTGTGGTCCTGGCACCTGACGGCTTAGTCCTACCGGTGATGGACTGCTGCAAGAGCACCTCTTGAAGATCTATTGTTACGGTGAGTTCTTATGTAACTGTACTATGCTTTGTCCTCCCCTACCTGGTATTCCACATGGGGGGAAATGGTTAGAAAGATCCCTGCCCCTGCCTTCATTGACATTCCTGACAAGGAGAGTTACTGAGAGTAAGACTGCAAAGGCCTGCTGATTTGAGCATCATTTTTTTATAAACTACATGATTACATACAACCAAAACATTTTATAAAACACTATGCAGTTGTGTGTACCAGTAATTCCATCTCAATGTCAAGAATATTAAATTTTTAATTATCACAGTCCTGTGAAACTCACTTAGAATGAAGTCTTACTCTTGAACATAAAAGACAAACACTGGAATTCAATGTTTTTTACCTTTGTTTTCCCAGGAGAGACACACTAAGCTGAAAGCTTGTTTACAAGTGCAACTTGCTCAGGGTAACACTGTATGCAAGTGGGGGTTGTGGGAATCAAACCCAGGTATCCGGGTTTGCAGCTCAGAGCCTTAAACCACTGCACTATACTGCCTTCTGAATATTGTATGCTTTATATTTACTCTCATGCCTAAAATCAAGAAATCTACAATGCGTTTCAAAGGTACAGTTAAAAACCTTACTTTCTTATTTCCTCATCTCACGTATTTTGAAATTCTATCATTGACGAAGCTGTTTTCACGATCAACAAATTAATGTATTTCCAGGATCCCATCAATAAATCTTGCCATTTATCGATCCTGGATTTGGTCCCAGGAATGATTTCTTCCCACAATCACTTGCTTTGCAGTCTAATCTCTACAGTTTATGACACCTCTAATTAACTACCAACTTAACTCCAACACCACCCAAGACCTAGCCCCTTTCAGAGGTGGGTCTCTACCCTACCCAACAAAACTCCCACATCCTGGTTCATGCTACCTGACAGGACAAAATGATAACACCCAGACCCAAATAATTATTGTAACCAGGCCAATTAGTAATTATTTTCCATAAATAATCAAAACTCAGACTAACGTTTTTTTTCCATACTGATACTATTAGTTTCATTCATTTTGGTCATTTAGGTGTTATGCCACTTTTTAGAGACAGGAAGAAAACATGTTTTGGGGTTTCAGTAACTGATATGCAATGGCGAAGGGGCACGGTCACGGCAAAGTGACACAGTTGTGGCAAAGAGGGTTCAGTTGAGGCGAGGGAGCCTCAGATTTCTCTTGAGCCTAGGGCCCCAGATTGCCTTTTTCTGGCCCTGGTTGCAGACTGCCTGGTGGGTTCCTTAACTAGCTGTACCAGTAGACAGTCCTGGAAAGCATCCAACAAACTGATCTCTGATGTTCCTGGCCATTGGAACATCCCAGTCAGTGTCTGGCAGGTTCAGATCACCCACCAACACTACTTCCTGCTTTGCCACCCCTCTTTCAAGTTCTTCCCTGAGCTCTCTGTCCCTATCTTCCTCTTGCCTGGGAGGTCTAGAGATCACCCTCAAGTGCAGCTTCTTGCCTGAGGCTGTTGTTCCCATTTACTATCCCTGACACACCTGTCTTCTACCACCTCGATGGAATGCTTGACAAAAATGACTACTCTTCCCCCTCTACCTGTTCCTCTATTCCTCCTGAACAATGAGTATCAAGCGACCTTCAGTGTTCAGTTCCCAGCTGTTAATTTCTAAAGCCCACGTATTTGTGATGGCCACAAGATCCACCTTGGTGTCTGCCATCAGTGCCTGGAGTTCGCTGGTTTTGCAACCTAGGTTCCTTGTGGTAAGGCCTACCCCCTTCCATCTGACCCCCGATCCTACTTTGCTACTACCCTTATGCTTTCTTTGCCCTTCCCTTCCTCATGTTTTTCCTGGTGATTGCATACTTTGCATTTCCCCCCTCTAATGTTCCCTCAGCCAGTTCAGTTCAGGCCACAGCTCCCCTTGTACCTGCTGTGCTACTACAAGCCCCCAGATGAGGGGGAGTACTAGCTAGGATTCCCTTCCTTTCACCTTCCACCATGGTTCCCCTAGACCCAGTCTCCCCCCGCAGTCAGGTTAAAAATTGATATAGATGTCAAACTTCTGCCCCAGCACACAGGACTCCTCTCTCGTCAGGTGAGATCCATCAACCTTGAAGACTCTTTTCTTCCAAAAATCCCTCCCCCCATCCTTCACAAAGTGGTACCCCTTCTCCTGACACTATCCCTTAAGCCACATGTTAAACTCCTCATTTACCTCACTCCTTATCCTATCCTGCTTCCCATCCTTGCCCCACACAGGGAGGACTTCAGAAAAGGCCAGGGAGGCTGAGTGTGCTGCGAATCTGTCCCCCAGTCTATTGAAGTCCCACTTCACCATTTCCACCATGTAGTTCGCCAGACCATTGGTACGCAGGTATACCAACACCCCCAGCTCCCCCAGTCCCTCTCCGCCATCCTTCCCATGCTGTCTAAGTACCGGATAGCAACCATCCCCTTCTCGTCCAGCCTCCCCTCCACCACTCTCTCTATCCTACTAATCATGATGTCTCAACTACTAAGACTCTCCTGGTAGACTTGTTCCCCTTGGGTGCCATCATAGAGTCAACCAACCTTTGCATTAGGTGGTATGTGCAATTTTGTGTTTTCAACATTACATTCAGCATTACTGCCAGTGGGCTTTGGCATAGCCCTTGCTTCAGTCCTTTTGCACAGAAGTTTTTATTTTTAATAAAATGGCATTGGAAAATCCACAAATATGATAGGCTGAAACATGTCACATAACCATGCATTCAGAAAGAAATAACCTGCAACAAGGCATGCATTTCTAAAGAATTTATGCACACTCCAGGTGAACTGGAAGGCACAAGGCCAATGGCCGAGTGACTTGTAACTCACCAGGGAAGTGTATAGTTCTCAAGAAATGCATGCCCTGGAGTGGGTTATTGAACTTATAAAATGGAAAGTTTTTTTTTTGTTTTGTTTTTTTCATAGAGAAAAAAGGTTTTATTTTACTGGTCACAAAGGCCAAATGCCTTTCAAGGAATCTGGGAAGTGCTTTTTTTTTTGCAGTTAATAATTTTACTGAGATAAATTTGAAGCAGAGTATAGCAATACGCTCTAGCAGAGACATACACATATTCAAGTAATAGATGTACAAATATACACTTTCCTAGGTATTTGAAGTAGTGTGTACATGCAACAGGCAGGCATACCAAGGCAGTGAAACAACATTAACAAGAAACATATGCCCTGTTGTGGGGTCTTGTGTTAAAAAATTAATAACTTTTTTTTAATGAAAAAAGGTTTTATTTTCATTTAGGTAGTATGTTACTTGGTACATTAGGGCAGTTTATTTACAAACTGTGCATATACCAAAGATTAATAAATGGTCAGTTGAGATACTGAGACCAATGATGTTGCTTGGATTCTGAAATCTATTTTATAAAAAGCTATAATGCACACCCCACTGTGTGTTATTACTTACTTTATTTTGTGAATAATAGTTTATTGATTTTAATTATTAACAACACTACACTGACAATTACAATACATAAACACATTCACCAGTTGCTTAGTATACGTCACTACTAAATTCATTGTGAATTATGTTTGGGTTTTGACATTTTGGCCGTACAGTCCATGTTCTAATAGGTATTGTCATCATCTTGTGAAGGTTAAAGGCCTACTGGGCAATGTCCTTAAAGGGTTTTGTTAATTTATTATGTAGTCCATTAGTTCAGAAGCAAGATGTTTAGAGTTGCACTGGTGTGGGAAATGGGAAACACACATTGGGTGGGTTGAACATACAACACGAAGAAGAATCAGCATTTATATAGCGCTTTTCATATACAGTGTATCCCAAAGTGCTTTATAAGCAATACTAGACTGGTAGTGAAGTGACTGAATGTGTAGTGGCGGCCATATCGCACATCATCACCGACACACAGCCTGGACAATTGCATGAACCGGTTTATGGGAAGGGGAGTGTTAGCCAGGACACTGGGAATGTCCCCTACTCTTTGTGAAGAGTGCCCTGGGTTCTTTTACTTCTACCTGGACACTCACCAGGACAGCACCAGGATGGGTAGAAGGGACCTCGGTTTAACGACTCATCCGAAGGACAGCACATCCCAGCAGTACAACAACCCCCAATACTGCACTTGGATGCCAGCGTTTTAGGTTCAAGTCCAATCCCAGTGTGGGATGAGAACCCACAACCTTCTGGTCCAAAGGCGGATGCTACCAACTGAGCCACACTGACACCTTACAAACATTATGCGTTATAACAAGCTTTTCTTGTCCTATAACCTTTGTTAAAATATGTCATACATGGCTTTCCTCTTGTGGGCTCACCATGACCAAAACCACTGTCAACATTTAACTAGCTTACTCTGGGTTCAAGGTGAGACAAAGGGCTAATACTAATAAGTTTTAACAAGGACGAAGCATGTCTGTGATTTGCTATTCTCAGCCTTTGCAGACTGTCTCTGAGGTGTTTTGGTACCTTTCAATTTTGGTTAAAGCACAGCCAACCTAAACTCTGTCATGGTGATTTTGATATATTACCCATGATGCCTTGCATTAGATGGCCATGTGTTATTTTGTGTGTCCTTTAACACTAGGTATTACTGCTAATGCACTCTTAGCATTACCCTTGCTTCAGGACTTTTACCTTGAGGTTCGTGTCTTTGAAGGTTGACAGTGATACATGCATTAAACGGCTCCCAAGGGAGCTACAGAGAAGTACAAGATGAAGACCAGCACCAACACTCCATTATGCAAAAAAATTTTTATTTAAGTTAGTCAAAGCTATTACAAAATTGTATAAATTCTGCTAAGAAAAACAGAAGTTCCCTGCAGCTTTCTATACTTAGTTCAAGTGTGGGGCTGAGCTCAATGTGCACTTTGTGTGCAAAAACATTTTGGTCTACTTACTGTTTACTGTAGTATAGCAGATTGTATCAAATACGACCGCTGGAATCGCTATGGACAATCGGGGGTCTGAAGGCAGAGCAGGAGTTACAATTCTCTGCCCTCCCCCTGCAACAGACTGAGCATTATTCTTTAAGTGGACCTACCATCGAGGGAGGCTCTCTGGGGAGCAGGAAACTGAGCTGTTTGTCGGCGCCCAAATCTACCACCGGGACAGACTCTGTGGGGAGCAGGGAACTGAATTTTTTGCAGCACAAATTGACTGCTGAGAGAGACTCCGCGGGGAGCAGGGAACTGAGCTGTGGTTTGAATTCAGGCTTCTGCCAACCACAGCTCAGGAAAAAAGGCGCCAAAATTTAATTGTCTGCTGGCTTTAAAAAAGCCGATGCTGAGACAGCGAGACTGAATACAGCCGCTGGGATTGCTATGGACAGTCAGGGGTCTGAGGGCAGAGCAGGAGTTACTATTCTCTGCTCTCCCCCTGTAACGGACTGAGCATTATTCTTTAAGTGGACCTACCACTGAGAGAAGCTCCATGGGGAGTGGGGAACTGAGCTGTTTTTCAGCACCTGAATCTACCGTCAAGATAAGCTCCATGGGGAGCAGGGAACTGAATTTTTTGGCACGAATCAACCGCTGAGAGAGGCTCCGTGGGGAGTGGGGAACTGAGCTGTGGTTTGAATTTGCGCTTCTGCCTACCTCAGCTCAGGAAAAAAAGCACCACAATGTAATTGTTTGCTGGCTTTAAAAAAGCAGATGCTAAGACGGCGAGACTGAATACGGCTGCTGGGATTGCTATGGACAATCGTGGGTCTGAGGGCAGAGCAGGATTTACAATTCTCTGCCCTCCCCCTGCAATGGACTGAGCATTATTCTTTAAGTGGACCTACTGCCAAGAGAGGCTCCATGGCTAACGGAAACAGCTGTTTTTCGGTGCCCGAATCTACTACCGGGAGAGGCCCTGTGGGGAGCAGAGAACTTAATTTTTCAGCAAGAATCAACCACCGAGAGAGGCTCCGTGGGGAGCGAGGAACTAAGCTGTGGTTTGAATTCAGACTTCTGCCAACCACAGCTCAGGAAAAAAGGTGCCAAAATTTAATTGTCTGCTGGTTTTAAAAAAGCAGACACTGAGACAGCAAGACTGAATACGGCCGCTGGGATCACTACAGACAATCGGGGGTCTGAGGGCAGAGCAGGAGTTACAATTCTCTGCTCTTTCCCTGCAACAGACTGAGCATTTTTCTTTAAGTGCACCTACCGCTGAGAGAGGCTCCATGGGGAGTGGGGAACTGAGCTGTTTTTCAGCGGACGAATCTACCACCGGGAGAGGCTCCGTAGAGAGCAGGGAACTGAATTTTTCAGCACGAATCAACCGCTGAGAGAGACTCCGTGGGGAGTGGGGAACTGAGCTGTGGTTTGAATTCAAGCTTCTGCCAACCACTGCTCAGGAAAAAAGGTGCCAAAATGTAATTGTCTGCTGGCTTTTAAAAAGCAGACGCTGAGACGGCTAGACTGAATATGGTTGCTGGGATCATTATGGACAATCGAGGGTCTGAGGGCAGTTACAATTCTCTGCCCTCCCCTGCAACAGACTGAGCATTATTCTTTAAGTGGACCTACTGCCGAGAGAGGCTCCGTGGGGAGCGGGGAACTGAGCTGTTTTTTGCCCCTTCAGACCCACCTCCTCCAGTTATTAAATGCTCTTTTTCCTGATATGCTGCTCCTAGAGGGAGCTGTCATACAACAGCTATTGGCTGGCACAGTAATCTAGGCAACAGGAGGTACAGTAAACCAGCTGCCCCTTAAAGTGATAAAGGTCAGTAGGCACATCTTATTATACAAGTAAGCTAGTTTTTTGCCTGTAGTTGGTTTGATTCTATTTAAATGCCTAAATGTACTTCTCAAACCCTAATGCCTTTGTCTCAGCTGGTACAATGCTGTGTGGGATATCTTTATATGAATTTATACAAGCTAGGATTGTAGGTTACTAGAATTTCTGGAACTGTCTTCCCACTTTTCCTCTGTGCTTTCTGATCTTGAGATTATACTGCTGTTAGAGACGTATCTAAAATGATCTTCTACTTATGTAATTTAATTTCTGGGACTGTGCTGCAGATTTTAGACTGTAAAGGTTCCTTTACTGCTGTTTTGAGATGTATTTATAAAACAATCTCTACGTTTCGGACTGCAGGTCGTTAGAATTTCTGGATCTGCTTTCCACATTGCCTTTCTGCTGCTGAATCTAGTATAAATATACTACCATTTGGGATGTCTAAACTGAACTATTGTACTACAAGCCAGGATTGCTGGTTATCAGAATTCTGGGACTGTTTCCCAGATTTTTCTATTGGCTACTGATCTTAACAACATAGGCTAGGATGAGGCAATATGGTATTGCATTATCGCTGCTGTCATATATCATAACTGAGTTAGTAATGGACAAATTGCTGCTGGGGTATACTTTGACCCATTCTGATGAGGGGTCTAACTGCACAGCCCACTACTGGCCCCCAACAGCAGGAGGCACCTATGATCCACTGCTTATGGCAGCGTATGGGATGGCACAGCGAGGTAATTGCTACAACCTTTTCTATGCATGAACACACAAAAGGAGATTGTGTCACTCCCTTTAACCAGCCAAACTACTAATGTATCTGGCTAAACTAAAACTGATCTTAGGTGGGTTACTGAGACCAACCTCGATCCTGTCCCCACAAATTCCACCATCACTCTACGGAATGACCCGGGCTGGGCTCAAACAAACAGGCTAAAATTGGTTCACATGAACATCAATAGTCTGAGGCCAAAAATGCAAGAGCTTGAGAGCTGGGCGGCTGTCTACAGCCTGGATGTGACTGCTATTACAGAGACCTGGCTCAAGTCTCAGGTGCTACCACATGAAGTGGATCTACTGGGTTTCAGTGTCTACAGGAAGGACAGACTCAGTAAAAAAGGGGGTGGTATCCTCATATATATTAACACAAAGCAAGGTGCCACTTCTGTCAACGTCCCTCAATTGGACTGTCCTGTGAATGAGTCACTATTTGTCAAACTGCTGCTAGGCAACAGTAAACCAGTCTATGTGGGCTGTCTCTACATGCCCCCAAGGGATGCTGCCTCTGCCCTTGACTCCCTCTCCCAGGTCTTGGCACATTACTCACCTGGGGTAATGGTGATCCTTGGTGACTTTAACCAAAACTGGGTGTTACCCCCAGGTAACAAGCTGCAAGTCCTTCTCCTAGATGCAAACCTCACACAAGTAATAACAGAGTTCACTAGGATCAGCGCTAAGTCTGGGAACCATGCGCTGCTTGACTGGGCCCTAGTTTCTAACCCTGTGAGGATACAGGCAGCAGGTATCTTCTCTGCTGCTCTCAGTGACCATTCACCTACATTTTGCATATGGTCAAATAGGACTCGTAACCTGCCACCACAAATATTCACCACAAGGGACTACACCGACTTCCTTCATGGATCCTTCATTGCTGAACTTAAAAGCCCAACTGGAGTCCGGTGCAGGAGCTCCCCAGCCTTGGGGGAAGCTCTAGACTACTTCATTAATGTCTTCATTTATTTATTTAGTTTTTGTTGACCGGGTAAGTGCACTAGACAAATCCTGTCTATTTTCAGGCACGACCCAGGGGAGGGGGATATAGATGAATGCCAACTGACCTTGAACCAGATTAAGCTGTTGGTGGTATTTTTTTAGTGAATGAGGGAAATTTGGCCAGGACACTGAGAAATTTCCCCTACTGGCTGCTGGTGGTATGCTGCAGTCGGAGTCTGAGCCGGATGGTGAGAGTACAGGGGAGCGGGCCTCCTCTCCTGTGCTTCTATTCTCAGGGACCGTGGAGGAAGAGTGTGCTGTGGCAGAAGTCGCAATGGCGACTATTATCGATACAGAGGAAAGGAAGGCTGTTGTTTTGTCTGGCAAGCTACCGGAGGTCGATTGCTCAGGAGACAGTAGTTCTCACTCAGTGTGGTCGGCAAAGCACTTAGCTTTGCTATGAGAACTTGCTGTGGTTGATGGAGAAATTGCTGCACTTCCTAAGGCAGCACTTGGGCCGTCTAAGGCGACTTTTCTTTGGTCTGGGAAGACCCAGACTGACGCAGTGCAGTCGGAGTCACTTGCAAGCGATGCACTGAACCCGGAAGATGGAGCTGGGGCTGGCAGTTTTCCGAGTGACTCCCCGGTATGCCTACAGCCCCAGCAGGATTTACCTGTTGCCGAAAATCTTTTACAATCCTCAGTTGGAGATGAGGTTTCTTCCGACCCCTGTGTGTTGCCTGGTGTGCAGAAGTCTTCTATCTTACAGAAGCCTAAAGGACCGGAGGTTTTCTTTTTCCCATCCTCACAAACTCCTGGCTGGAGTAAAACAGGTACTGTGACTCCTGTTGAAAAGCGAGTTTCTAAGGCATCGCATGACACTTCATCTGCCCTTTTTCGACAAGGGACATCGTGGTCTCCAGAGAAAGCTCTTAGAGGGGCGGGAACAGGGTGATGGTGGGGTTTTGGACCCTTGATTCGTGGGATCCCACGTATTTAAATATGCTGGACAAGGTTGGGAAATCTGTGGAAACTCTGGCTGTTCAGAACACGAATGACTTTCAAGGGGCTGTTTCTGTTGGTATTAAGCATAAGTCTGGTAGTGATACCTCTGCTCTTTCTGTTGTTGAACCTGCTTTGAATGTGTTACTTTCTAAGACTTTACAAGATAATTCTGCATTGTTTGATTCCCTTGTTGAAGCCCCATCTACTTCTCTAGAACCAGAGGGTCCAGTTCAGATGGAACCTGGCCCTCAGTTACTAGACTTACAGGATAAGGATCCTGATAGACCAGTAGGTTTTAAGCTGGCCGATTTGTTTTCCTCCAAAGGTGAACCTGCTCCCTGAAGGAATGTAGTTTGTCTCCTGTATAAAGGGGGGTTAGTAGATCCTCCAACTAGGCTCTATGTGGTAAAAACTTTACTTAAAGGATTTATGAAATTTCTTTCTTCAGATATATTTGCCCTCATTAGCTTGGGAAATCATAATTATGATGTTAGTTTTAAACAAGTTTCTAGTTTAGATAGGTTTTGGGCCCAATATGCAGCTTGTCAGGCCTCTTTTACATGGTCTCCCTTTCATGCAATTCCTTTGACAAAACCTGCTGTTAGAAATATAACTGTCATGTTTAAAAACGAAGGTGTACATATTGAGGATATTTTATTCTGGTTAAGACAACGTTGTGAGGTGCTTAATAAACCTTCACCCACATTAGATAGTGAACACATTTGGGATGGGGGATGGAGGATTTGTGTGAAATTGTATTCTACGAATAATGGGCCTAGTCACTTACCGAGTTTTTTTTTGGGGGGGAAAGACAAAGGTTTTATTTTTTATGTGGGACAACCGAAATCCTGTTTTAAGTGTGGTTCAAGAGCTCATTTTAGCTCCGCTTGTGACACTATAAAATGCAGTCATTGCTTTGATTTTGGACATGCTTCTAGTGCCTGTCTTAACCTTTTTAAGTGCAATTTGTAGTGAACTAACTGGGCATGCATATGTTCGCTGCCCTGGAGCTTCCTATAATAGGAATAATTGTCGTCATATGTGGGACTGATTTCCTGGCCCAACAGGCGCAGGATAATAGTACAGCTCGTGTTCAGGCTCAGAACTCATCTACCTCTGGATCTGGGGAACCACTGGTTAAGTCAAAGGACGTTTGTGTAAAGGACCCTAGGGTCTATCCTCCGGCTGTGGTGATAGATCAGACGGAGGGTGTGCAGGACATTCCTGTTTCTGAGGTGCTTGTTTCAGAAACTACAGTAAGGGTTGACACCACAATGCCCCCCCCCCCCAGTTAACATGGAGTGTGGCAATGAGGCGGTTGGATTTGTTCAAATACCCCATAAAAGAACACGAAAAGGTGCAGTGGTGTCGGGTTGGGGTAAAAATGTGAGGGGTACTACATGGAGAGTGGGAAATAAATTTGCTGTCTTAGCTATTGACGTCTCCGATAAAGATTCTGGTGAGGAAGACATGGATAGCTCTTCTATTCGTTCCTGTACGGACACTGAGGGAAGGGGGGATTTAGACCCCATCGCAAAATGGACCAGACAGAGCCGGAGGAGTAAGTCACCCCTAGGTATCTCATGAAGGAGACTTTATCTGTGTGTACATTAAATGTCAACAGTATTAAAGGACCTAGAAAGCTTGGGGGGTGTATTTAACCTTACCAGATTTCAACTGTGATATCATTTGTCTAGTGGATACCAGACTAAAATCTAACCGTGAGCTTCAACAAGCCTCTCGGGCATGGACTTCTGGTCCTTCTTTTTGGTCTTCCGGTACTGACAAATGTGATGGAATTGGAATTTTATCTTCCAACTCTGATTTCCAGGTATCACAGTTGGTTGACATTCAGCCCGGTCATGCATTATTGTTGGATTTTTCCTATTTCGGGGAGAGATTTCGGATTATTGGTGTTTATGCCCCTCAATCTAAAGCACAGAGGGTTTCGCTTTTTCAGTTAATTTGGCATTACTTGCATTCTTCTAGATTAATTTTGTGGGTAGGAGATTTTAATTGTGGGCTGCATCAGAAGGATAGAGGGTTACAAACCACAAAATTATTTTGTGATTCAGTCGCCTTGAAAGAGGTGGTTACAACTGCTCAGTTGGTAGATGCATATAGTGTCCACGAGTCGGGGATTTGCATTTTTAAAGGGCCATTGGACTCTGTATTGATTTCTATTTTTTATCTCGAGTGTTACGGATTCTATCTTGTGTTACTCTGGGTGTTGAATTTTCCGATCATTTAGCAATTAAGGTGACTTGTTCTTGGAAGAACACTCCAAGATGTAAAAAAAATAGGTGGCGGCTTAATGATTCTTTGTTAGAGGACCATCGCCTACAAAAGCTCTGGAGGAAGGAATGGGCAGCCAGACTTTCAGTGGCAGATGTTTATGAAGACCCTTGTGAGTGGTGGGATGATTCAAAACTCAGATGGCAGCAAATTTTTCAGGGGCAAGCTGCAGCTAAACATACTTCAACTTATTTATCTTATCTAGCACTAAGGCACCAACTGCAGCATCTGATTTTCTTATGAGATATGACGGATTTGGATTATAGTGCTCAGATTGCAGTGCTTTGCTCACAAATGAGATCTCTGCAATATGACAGGGCGAGTTCCTTGGGGCAGGAGGCACGATTTGGGACACATGTAATCAAAGGTGGGCTGAATGTGTTCAAAGACTGCAAAGGACGGGTGGATTCTAAGTTTATTCAGGAACTCAGGTCACCCAGTGGTGATCTGGTATCAGATCCAGAGGTAATGGTTCAGGTGGTGGAACAGCATGTCCTTTCTATGTTGGGTAATTATCCAAGTTGCAAAGATGCTAAACCCTTCTTGGAATCCTTACTTCTTCCACCACTTCCTTTAAAGGAGCAAGAAATGCTGTCCGGTGCTATTTTACCCTCAGAGGTGGCATGTGCCATTGACAGTCTAAATGTTGCTTCTGCACCAGGGTCAGATGGCCTTACTGCTCGTTTTTTTTCAAATATTTAAAGAGGATTTAGTTCCAGCTTTATCTCTCTTATTTAGTGATATGCTGACCATGGGTACAGTTACTAAGTCCATGAAGAAAGCCATTTTAGTTCTCATCTTTAAAAAAACAGGGAGATCGTACTGATTTACAAAATTGGAGACCTTTAAGTTTATTAAATGTTGATTATAAAATCATGGCTAAAATTTTGTTGGCCAGGCTCATAAAAATTGCATCACGTCTTAGTCCTGCCCAGACTTGTGGTATCCCTGGAAGGAGCCAAAATGATAATTTAATTCTGTTACGGGAATTGTTTGTGCTGGGTGAGCAAGGTAAGGTTTCTGGTTGGGTGTTGGGGTGAGATCAAGAGAAGGCTTTCGATATGGTGTCTCATGATTTTTTATTTGCCGTGTTAGGTGCGTTTGGGATTCTTTGCCAGTTTCTTCTTTGGATTAAAGCTCTGTATAAGCAGGCTACAATCCTTCCAAACGTGAATGGTTGGTTGGGTAATCCTGTTAGGATGGGTAGAGGGGTCAGACAAGGCTGCCCACTAAGCCCCCTTTTATATAATTTTTGTATCGATACATTGATTCAGGCAATTTCTCTTTGTCCCCAGATTTTGGGGTTAGGGGTCCCCCCCCCATTAGCCCCAGTTAAAATCCTAGCATATGCAGATGATTTGGTTTTGACGGTGGATATTGGTACGGTTGAATCTGACGTGTTACAAGTTCTAAATGCTTATTCTTCTGTTTCTGGTTCCCAAATTAATTTTGGCAAAAGTTTTGGGGTTCCTGTTGGACACCCTGTTCTTCCGCAATCAGGGAGGTATGCTGGGATTTCAATTGATATTCGCCCCTTTAAGTATTTAGATATTTTTTGGGGATTGACAATGTGTGTCATTATAATTGGCTATTAGCCTTTGGTAAGGCTGAGGATTTGATTTCGAGATGGAAACAACATCTGATTGGTAAGAAAAAACATGTTATGTTGCTGAAAACTTTGGTGCTTCCCATTTTTTTACATCTTTCTTATGTATTTCCGCCACCCATGGATTGTTTTTCTAGATTATATAGGATTTTTTTCAAGGGTTGTGGGGGTCTAGATTAAACCCTGTGAAGAGGAGTGTAACCTATAGACCTTATAAGGAGGGAGGGGTTGGGATGATTAACCCTGTGGCTTTCTTTTACAGTATTTTTTAACACTAATTTGGGAAACTTTAAAACCAGGGATGGTGAGTTGAAGCCTTGTTGTTACATTGGTTAATGCCTTGCCTTCCCAATTGGGATTTGGGGAAAAGGTGGGTTTTCGATTTTCTGATGTTCCCTTATATGGGAAAGAAGGTTATTAAGGTGGCTATCTTGGGATCGGCCTCAGATTTTTGTATTCTATCTAGTTTACTTTTATGACACCATTTGGAGCAGCAGCACAGGATAGGTGGTAATTGTTTTTGTCCTGAACATGGTTGAATGGATTCTTCAACAACTATGTAATCCCGTTTGCCTTCCTATGTGAGATGTAGTCTGTTGGGTAATTATATGCCTGGTGTTAAAGGCAATCATAGCACAAAGCATTAGATGCTCGATTGCCCATGAGGGTTGTTCGTAATTGTTGAAACCCAACACCTTTTTTGGGCGTCCCTTTGTTTCCTTGACCAGTTAGCTGGTTTGTGGTCAGAACCAATGTTGTTACATTTGTTTCATGCTCACATTATGTTTTGTACACAGGCGCGGTGTCAAAATATCTCAGATACTTTATTTATTGTTTTTCTTTAACTAATATTTATATAGCCAGATGTATGCTGGTTTGCATCAAATAATTTCTGTATCTGGTTGTTGAGAATGTAGGAATATATTCGTAGTGTTAGTACAGGACTTTGGCTGTAGGACCTCAGTTTTTTTTCGTTTATGGTCACATTGTGATCTTTTTGCTGGGTTTAGGTGTTTCCTCTTCTTTGTAATTTCTGAATGTATATGTTTGGCTTGCTTTATTTTTGCATTTTGCATTTTTTCTTCTGTTTCTGCTTGTTGTCTTGTTTGGTTTCTTTTTCTGTAATGAAGTCAACTTTCAATAAAATTCCCCTACTCTTTTCGATAAGTGCCATGGGATCTTTAACATCCACCTGAACTACACCAATCAGGCAGATGGGACCTCGGTTTTAATGTCTCATCCGAAGACGGCACTCAGAAGTGCAGCACCTCATGCTGCACTACAGTGTCAGCACTGGGATATTAACCTAAGTGCCAGGTTGGAACTGAACCAGCCTCTGATCCCCGGCCTCAGAGGTGTGCTACCTATTGAGCCGCGACACTAAATCATGTCCATAGCTAACCAGCATGCCCCTCAGAAAAATGGGTGGAAAATGACACAAGTGGATTAACTATAAACCAAAGAACTAATGATCCCAGGGACAGGACCTGGGGCACTTCAAACTGACAATCTACAGTCTGACTGGGACAAATATAGGAGCCAAGAATGCAAAAGAGGGCCGCGCCTCAAAAAGCTCAATACCTGGGAGTCTTCAAATGAGCACTAGGTGACCAAGGAAGTTTGGACTCAGATGAACTCCTCCTAAAAGGTAATACAAACTCATCGGAGGACAGTCTAATCAATGGCCAGCTATTGACAATCCTGCAACAGTGGCAGAACTTTGTAGCTTTTTGGAAATTCTGGACAATACAACCAATCTGACAACCTCAGCACAGGGGCCAGTCGAGCAAAGCTACCTGCGACCCCAGTTCCACCTACCATTGGTCAGGAAATCTGAAGTGTTAGCCTACTGGAAAAGCTGAAACCTGCCTCACCTGACACGACTAACTCAAACCAAGACTACTAAAATTGTTTGCAGCAGCTCTCGCCCACGGTAACCTTGCTTATTAACAGGTCCTAACAGGGGTTGTGCCTAGAAACATAAATTTGACAGCAGATAAGGACCTTGGCCTGCCCATTCCTACCTAATAGATAAGCCAGATCTGTTAACCAACAGCCTGCTTCTTCCACATCCACTTCTAGAATTGCCTTATGCCTGTCCTATGCATTCTTGAATTCCACCACTGTTTTGATTAGACAACCTCTTGGGAGGCTGTTCGATGCATCCACAACCCTCCGTGAAAATATTTCAATATAACTGAGCCGTCTCCTCTAGTTTGAATTGTCCCTTGCTTTAAACTAGTCATGGGAGGCACTGATAAGCAGCAGGAGATTCCAGCATCCATTACAAACCGGTACTAAATGAGGTAAAGTCCATGTAAGTCAGTGAGGAGCAGGACAGGTAAGCGGAGAAAGCAAAGTCAATGAGGACAGGGACAGCAGCAAGAGGTAAGCCCTCAAAAAATGGAAAGAGTGAGTACCAATGCCCATAGTCTGGTACCAAGCTTCCTGAATTAGTGGCCTTGATGGAGGAGGAGCTATCTGATATTGGCAGTCACAGAAACATGGTACATATAAAACCATGACTGATGTAAACACCAGGATACACCATCTGTTGGTGGCTTGGGAGGGTAAGAGGAGGTGGAGTAGCTCTCACATAAGAGACAGCATCATGCAACAGAACAAAGGGTAAGCATGAGGAGAGAAGCACTGTGGGTCAATTTGGAGACAGCAATGATACTACAATCTGCATTGGGTTGTATACAGACTCATCTCTAGGAGAAATGGACAAGGAAATGAAAGTATCCCTTAGAGCAGCAGAAGGAAAGATATTGTTAATGGGGATCTGAATATGCTAGATGTTAACTGGGTGCATTTCAGCAGCCACTCTAAAGTGGGGTCATTTTAGATGCCTCGGGCAAGTCTGACAACTAGTACTGAACCCACTTGGAGAGGGAGCAACTAGACCTGGGTTTCAAATGGAGAAGGTGAAAGGATCACAGATTTAAGTCATCTGGGAACTAGTGATCATCGTAAGTATGTTCATGATAAACAGTAGAGTCAGGCTTTACAAAGGCAAGGTACTGGATCAGGAGGGCGGATTTGCTAAACTGGGTGAGAGCCTAGGAATGCACTAGCAAATGGGCAGGAAGCAAGGTGGAAGAACAATGGGAATAATCAAAACTGCCATCACAGAGGCAACAAACCTTGTGTAGCAACAAACAAAATGATGTAAACCACTATGGTTCTCAAAGGAGTGGTGGGGAAGGTTAGGGAGAAAAGACATTCAGGAGGTACAAGAATCTGAAGGAGCAGGACAGAGAATTGTATCAGTTAAACAAAAGGAAGCAGGAAAGCAGTAAAACAGCAAAGGCTAAACCGAGGAAAAGATTGTAACTCAGTTAAGAAGGGGGATTTTACTTATAGGTACACTAGAGCGGGGGAAGACCAAGGAGGATAGTGAGGCTTAATAAAGGGAGGGGCGTGGGTGAGGGTGTCTGTGAAAAGGCAGAGGTATCAACAAATACTTTTACTCAGTATTCACAAATGAAGGGGGGTACCTAAACCAACAAAAGAAACCGCTGGATATGGGGTTGATACTAGCCTTTCACAAAATAAAGGGTTCTGATGAATCTTAAAACATTCAAATGGAATGTGCTGTGGTGGTCTAACACAAAGGAGGAGTAGGCTATTATTGAGAATGCAGTCCCCATGTCAATTCTCTGCCCTTTGGCTAATATCCAGAGAACTATTCAACCGCTGCAGGATATCTCAAACAGCATCATCTTCTTACTGATGTAACATGGTTTTAGGAACTGTCATGGGACAGACATGGTGCTTATTAAACTGACGCGTGAGGTCGTGAGTGCAGTGGACAAAGGGATAATGACAGGAGCCATATTCATAGACCTGACCAAGGCCTTCAACTTGTCAACAATGGAGTATTCCTGGGTAAGCTGGAGGTGTTAGGCTTGGATAACCCTCACTGTCCTGTTTTCGCTACCTAGCTGGCAAATCACAAAGGTTAAATGGAAGGGCACTTTCCAGCTCCTGCGGGGTCATGATGGAATTTCCTAGGGCCCATTCTAGTCCTCACTATTTTTGGTTTTGTGTGACATCACGATCCTGCAGTGATACAAATGCTTTCTATACTGTGATACTGTTTACTGAGGCGACACTGATTCTGCTCCCTACAGGAAAACTCTTCACAGCCTGAATGTACTTCAACTGGTTTGCCACCAATTGTTGGTCCTGAATGAAATGAAAACCAAAATAGTCTTATTTGGTCCAGGCACTTGGGATTAGGAGACAAAATCCACTTCCGCTTTTCTATGACTGAGGCTCAGGTCACTTAGTGATAGTAAGTACCGTATACCTTGACCAAGACCTGACTTTCAAACCACATGTCTACTACATCACCAAGATCGACACCAGAAACTGGGTCTACTATACAGATTGGGAAAATCTTTGACTGCTGATCAAGAGGAAAACTGTTAATAGTACCTGCTCCTTCCTTGATCTCGGTGGCCTGTATTATAATCAGGAGCCTGAAACTCAAACTGAATGTCTATACAATAAGATCAGTGGGTTGCATCGCGTTCATCCGAGGAGGCATTGGTGTGGGAGGTACTCTCCGTTGAATTGGCCTACACTGGAATTCAATCTCCTTCAACCTCTCCTATGCCGCACCTTCAACTTTACCAAGCTCTATATCCCTCCCCACCTACAGGTTCTATTGTCCCAAACCATGAGGCGTACCCTCTGCCTTCAGATACCAGCATGCTGACATCATAGGAAAAGGTCTTTCACTTACCTGGCCCTACTGAACCCCTCGGTAACTTAACTAAATGCCTCTATGAAGGGTTCAAGGCAGGGCTAAAGTCTACCTTGAATGTTGTCTTTTTGTTGCTAATGCTGGGCCACATAGGAGTTGCTATCTAGGTTAAGGTGTACCTATGACTTTGCTGTGTAGCATGAATCCAGGTTCAGTTAATTTATTTCAGTGAAGTCAAAAACTTCCTGGGTTGAAATCTGGAGTCATTCCAATTTTTGGAAGTCAAATACTTTCGTGTCACACTTATGGAAGTCATTATTCAGGAAAGACAAATTTATGGATGTTAATATACTCTTACAGTAAATACAATTGTTTCAAATAATCCATAATTTCTGATTTCCATGTCTGCTATTTTGAAGTCATCTACTTTTCGTTTGTATCTGGAAGTCAATGATTTCCTCTTTTTTTGGAAGTTTGTTTTATTTTTGGAAGTCAAATATCTCAAATGGAGTTAATGACCTTGATCTCCTATCCTGTTGCTAAATATATTGTATGATGTTTGTATTTTCATGTGTGTAACCCCTAGGCTGATAAGTGAAGTATAGTCTTAGGAATTGATATGAAGGCAACTGCTGTAGAGCTGAGCTGGAATGGCAAGCTTTAGAGGATAATCGAGACATTGGTGCAGGCATGACATCCAAGTAGTAGACTATGGTGGAACCCAAAAGTAAACAAGGCAGTAGGACTGCTAATCCAAATTTAGAGGTAGTAGGAGCAGGGATTGCACCCACTAAGGCAGATGAGAAGGAACAATGATGTGGCAATCAGCCCTGAAGAAGCGCAACAACCGACAGCTGGTGAGGTAGAGAGAGGCGGCTGATTCCAGGTATGGAAGTGCAGACAGACCCATGAAGTCTTGCTGGTAGAATAGGGTGTGGCAGGCGGTCCCTTGACTAAAGCGCAGCTTTTCCATCAGCTGGAGAAGGAAGAGAGGCGACTAGCTCCAGGTAACAGGAATGCAGCCAGACCCACGGAGGTCAGCCAGTAGGAATAGTGCGACAGCAGCCTCAGGAGATGTATCTTGAGTCAGTTCAGACCAGAGTAGTACTGCATTTGGAAGTCAGGCGTAGAGAATGGAATGGTGCTGAGGACTGACGGATCCATTAGATCAAGGATGGCAGGATCGCATTGAAGAGACCGTGGCATAGATATGGCAACTTGACGAGGAATGGCATAAGAAACTGCAGGTATGCAATGGTTGAGGCAGCAATAACGAGACGAGACCCAAATAGTCGAACATAAGAGTCCTGGATGGAGATGACTGAAGAGGCTGAGTCAAATGGAGTAGCGTTGTCGCCGGGTCAAAAAGCGGTAGAGCACAATCAGGATAAGGTCTTCATGAGAGGCGCAACTAAGTGTCCTGGAAAGGGTGAAGCAGCAGCAATTCCACACGGCTGAAGCAGCAGGACAAAGCATCCAAGAACAGAGGAGGAACGAAGAAACGGCCAGAAGCGGATCCAATAAAGGAGCTTCCGGCAGGAGGACACGGCAGCAGGTAGGCGAATAGCAGAATGCGGGAATCTCCAGGCCTGATCCGGCGAGGCAGAAGAAGAGCAGAAGCAGGTAAACTTCCCAGCCCGAAGGGCGAAGGCAAGTCGTAGAAACAGGCGATCAGCAGGTAAACTTCCCAGCCTGATGGGCAAAGGCAGGTCAGAGAAGCATGCAAGTAGTAGGTAAATCACCCAGCCCGATGGTGAAGGCAGGTCGTAGGAGCAGGCGATCAGCAGGTAAACCTCCCAGCCCGATGGGTGAAGGTTTGTCGTAGAAGTAGAGTATAAGGAAGCAAAACCTCCCAGCCCGATGAGCGAAGGCAGGTCGTAGACCCATGAAGGTCTGGTGGTAGAAATAGAGCGTGGCAGCTAGTCCCCGGTGACAAGCGTAGCTTAGCCAGCAGCTGGGGAGGTAAGGAGAGGCGACTAGCTCCAGGTGACAGGTAGACAAGCTAGACCTGTAGTAGAGCCACTAAAGTAAGCATGGCATGCAGGGTGACCAGTAGAAGAAATGGTCAGATCCAGAGGTAGCAACAGGTAACCACAGGACGAGGTGCACTGGCTGAGTAGGGCTAGCAGATGAGGAAGCCTCCCAGGAGGAGAGGCGTGTGAACAAATGAGCAGAATCCGATAGGAGAATATGGACGTGGATCCGATGCTGAGCCACAGCAGCAAGGTCAGATATAAGATAAAGGTATATGAATATCCAAGGTCGTCCAGGTAAGTAGAAATCGCAGTAATACAGAAACAGGTAGAAGGAAGCCAGTTCATGAGGAACGCAGTAGATTGCAATGTCAAGCCATTCATAAGGACTTGAAGCCCAAGCTGCAGGAGGTAGACATGGCAGCAGGAAGCAGGCGAACTCATCCAAGGAGTATAGGTAAAATGGCAAACGACAAACTGAATCCAGAGCAGGGAGCCCTGGCAGGCAGCCACAGCAGCGTAGGACATCTGAAGGAGTTAGGAGCAAGGAATCCACTGAAGTGAGAAGGCATGGCAAACGTCTAAGGATAGCAAGGCAAGTCCATGTGTACATCGATGGAGTGACTGAGACATTGTAAGAAGGAGACATGAAGGTAGCGAAGTTCAAGTGCTGAAACTGGAAGCAGCTGGATCCTCTCGAGGAGAAACTGAAGTAAGTCCAATATAGATATTATTACTCAGTAATAGAGAAGCACTCTCAGGAGTACGGATATAGCAGCCAAGGATGCAGGCAAGAATGAAACACCCAGATAATCCGAATGGAGTAAGCAACTCAGGAGGCAGGCTGCAACTGTATAAATCAGGAGGAGGCACAATGACACATCATCTCCACGAAGGAAACTTGCAGCCACATTCTGGGGAGCTGCCAGTGGTTTGAATGCTGCAAAGAGCAGACCGCTGCACAAGTGAGCTAAAGGAAGGCACTAGATAGGAATCATTCCCCAGCCACAAGTCCCGAAGCAGCTGATGGCAAACAAGACATGCAATCACCCAATCCCTTACATGACAACGGCCGACAAGTGGAATCCGACTCACTTGAACAGGAGCCCATCGAGCAGATGATCCTGAAAAGGCAATTAGCAGGAAGCATGTTGCTCAAGTCCCAAAGTAACAGGAAACCGAAGAAGTCGACGAAGGAGCTCCAAATGAGGGAGGCAGGAGACCCTGATGACAGCTCACCGCCGTAGCAAGGCTGAGCTAGGAGTCGGAGAGGCTGGAAGGAGGACATCCGGAGTAGCTCCAACCAGGGAGAAGGGAAAGCAAGGCACCAATGGCAGGTAGGAAGGGTGAAGGGAATCCAAGCCAGGGGTCCGAGAAGCTGCAGCAGAACGAAGAAGCCCAGCAGCGGTGGCGGCGGTCGGCCACAGCAGAGAGTCAGAGCAATGCAGCGTAGGCGGGCGCAAGGCGCCAGAGCAGGTAGGCAGCGCGGCGGCGAGGGAAGAAACACCCACACTAACTGAACAAAGAAGTAAGCGGCGACGGACTAGGCTTGGAGCCGGGCTGCCAGAGGAGAAAAAGATAGGAAGACCAAACAGGAGAAGGGGAAGCAGAAAGAATACCTAGAGCAGAGTCAGAAGAGCCAAACTAAAGAACAACAACAGGGAACAAGCAAATGGAGGGGGGGGGGAGGAAAGAGAAGGAACATAGGAACAAGGAAGCAGGTCTAAACAAACAGGCAGGGGAAGCTCAAGCCAACAGCAAACATAACAGGAAGAGAGCAGGGGTTGAAACTAGGAAGAAACAAATGGCAGGACAGCGGGGGGAAAAGACAGGCAGCCACGGACGAGGTGGCGACACAACAGCGGAGTGACTCTCTAAGCAGAGCGGAAGTCGTTGTCATGCTTAAATAGGCTGTGGGGAGGAGCTTTCCCCACATAATACTATTGCTGCCTTCCATTGAAGTGGAAGCGGTTTCCATTTGGACGACCAATGGCTGGCTGAACTCTTTTCTTGCTCGCCCACAAGTCAAGGAATACCTCTCACTTATCAGGTCTGTACATCAGGTCTAGCCTCTTCCTCTCTGAAAGTGCACCTCTCGGCTATCTCGGCATACCACGAGCTGGTGGATAGTAAACCTGTGGCTCAGTTGGATATCTCAAAGACCTTTTTGAAAGGGATTCTCCATCTGAAACCCCCCATCCGCAGCCCAACACCACCATGGGACCTGAATTTTGTCCTGGAAAAGCTCACCTTGCCTTCTTTCGAACCAGCAATGAGTTGTGGCCTACACTTTCTGTCTTGGAAGGCATTGTTTCTGGTTGCCATCACTTCAGCTCGAAGAATTTCGGAGCTTCATGCGTTGATTTGTAAGGAGCCCTACCTTATTTTCACCCAGGACAGAAGCGGTTCTCAGAACCCATCTGAGGTTCCTTCCAAGGTGGTGTCGGAAGCTACTCTGAACCAATCGGTAGAGCTTCCAGTATATTATCCGGCTCCACTAATGGGTGAGGCACTCTTCCATATGATGGATGTACACGGATTCTCGGTATTAAACACACGAACCAAGGACTTTCACTCTGTTTGTCTCCTTCGCACCTCAAACTCGAGACAAACCAGTTTTCAAGCAAGCTCTTCCAAATGGTTGGGCAACTGCATCAGATACTGTTACCAAAGTATGACAAACCCCTCCTGGGTGTTATCAGGGTCATTCTACTAGGGGCATGGCTGCTTCTGCAGCCTTCCTTCTAATGTTTCTGCAGCGGATATTTGTGCTGCCGCTAATTTGGAGTTCTGTCCATACCTTTACCAAGCATTATAGTTTGGACATTGCTTCTAGGCGGAGGGTTGGCTTTGGCCTAGCTATCCTGCAGGGTCTGTTGTCCTAGGCTGGGTCCTTTTCAGACCTCAGTCTTTTCCGTGGATTTAGTTTTGCCCCCTCCCTAGTTTCTCTCGGTCTCTCCTTAGAGGAGCTACTTGGGACTCAGTCCTATTTGTGATGACCTACTGAAGGAACCTCTCTTGAAGATCTACTGTTACGGTAAGTTCCTACATAACTGTACTTTTTCTGTAAACCATCCAGTTTTACTTGTGTTATTGTCTGCATTTCAAAGTTCTTCCAAACTGTAGACTTTTCTGTATTTTATTTTAAGTAAACTTTTATGATTTTCTTATCAACTCTGCCTGGCAGTCTGATTGTGTGATCTAACATTTTAACGAAAGGGTTTTGAAAAGACTGTGTGCCTTGAAAGATAGTACTGCTTGGCAATAGTATAAAACTACTTAGGCAAGACGTAGCCAGTGGCCGTGGTGGGATTCAAATACTGAAAGTAGTGCAGAGTCAAGGGAACTCTAAACTACAGAATCCACCCTCCCACTGGGAAAAGGAAGGCTGGTAAGTCTTTTGGAACCCCTTATTCCTGCTCACGAGTTCTTGAAAAGGAGAATCCTCTCTGCAGCTGGAGGTCCTACTGGGCTGCCCGGGGTTTGGGGGCCAGAGGCTCGTGACACCCCCTACCCTCCTTCCACACCCTAGATGGGACAACCATTGAGGACACATCCTCATTCAGGTAACTTGGGGTTTAGCTAGACCAATACCTCAGTTTCTCTGGGCATGTCGATGCCATCCTGAAAAAACAACCCAAACTCGGCATGTACATGAAATGTTGCAGTCTACCTCTTATGGCTTGGCATGAACTTGTCCAGAAATATTACCTGTTTTTGATGTGGTCTACAGTGTCACCCATAAGTCCTCCCTAGCCAAATTGGATACCCTTTTTAACTCTTTCTGTCGTTTTGCTTTGGACTCACCCCTGCCCACCCACCACTGTGACCTTTACTGCTCTCTGGCTTTCCAATCACTGGACAGCAGATGTTTCTCCCACTGCACCAAATGTATCTCAAAATTCTGGTTTGGCACGATACCCTCTTATTTCTCTACCGCCCTTCCCCCTCTCCCTACCTCCATCACTCTCTCAGATCTATCGACTCTCGTACTATGGCTGTCCCTTGTCGCTCCACAACTATAGGACAATCTGCATTTTCATATAATTTCCCTAAACTCTGGAACTCATTACCACCTCAGATTCGTCACTCCTTGTCCCCCTCATCCTTATTCTCAGCCCTACTAAACTACCTCTCCCCAAACTGCACCTGCTCCTAACCAATCTTCCTCAACTCTCACGCTACTGTTCTGAGTCTGCTCACTCTCTCCTTTGCCATCGCCCCAACCTCAGTACTTATCAGCACTTATCTTCTGCTCTTCTTGCGTAATGTGTTATGTCTCCTGTTTTCATCAATTGTGCAATTATCCCATTCATCTTGTATAACTATTATACAGTATTGTATTTTATTGTATTCTATGTAACCAGTATTAGCAAATGTACTTGTGCTTCCTTCTGTAACCCCTTCCCCAGGACGCACCAGGAGGCAGGCAATCCCGATTGCTCAGTGCTTTCTGGAGAAATGTTTCAATAAATAAATAAAGTTGCGATGAGCCAATTTTGTGTAATAGCTTTGTTAGCTGCAGCTATCATAATATAAAAAGGTACCTTTGAGATTTGTTTGTTAATGTGTTACGAGGAAGACCTAGGATCCAAGTTTGGGCTGGCAGTATAGCCTAGAGGATAGAGTAATGAGGTGTGAATGAGCTTGGTACATCCAGCAGACCAGACCTGAGTTTGATTCTCACAACCTCCACTTGCATACTATGTGACTCTGAGGGAGGACGATTCAGAGGAAACGTGAGGAAGAATTTCTTCACAGAACGGGTGGTGGACAAGTGGAACACCCTGCCAGAGGAAGTGGTGGGGGCTGAAACAATCACGGGATTTAAGAATGCATGGGATAGACATAAAGGAATTCTGGAGGTCAGGGGTAAGGGGCAACAGACTTCCTGGAAAACATAAACTGAACTTACAAACTTAAATGGGCAGACTGGGTGGGCCATAGGCCCTTATCTGCCGACACTGTCTATGTAACTATGTATCTATGTAAATCACTTAACCGCCCAGTACTCCCAGGTTGCCCCTGAAAACAGGCACTTGTTCTTAGTGGGCCTTACCCTTACCTGGTTACCAAAGACTAAAAAAAAAAATAATGAGCCCCGTAATGTCTAGTAATCACCGGTGTATGAAAATATCGGACCATCAGGCACAATCTAAACTCCCACCATGATGGAGATGCTGTAGTCTTATCCCATCCCAAATCCTCACCCAGTCCTGGTCGCTCACCACCATCCCTGCCTCTGAGTGCCAGACCGTTTTTACCGCTGCCAACTGGTCTGGTTCCAGATCAGACAAGAGGATCAACTATCTTAGAGATCCGACCCCCAACATGGCGTGTTTGGGCTAAGGAGGAGATGAGTGATCGAAAAGGGTTCCCAGAACTAGTCAATTGAGTTGTCCTATCTCCACCCAACAGATAATGCCTGATTTGGAAATACCAGAAGTGATCTCTGGGGTGCAGGCCAAATTCACTACATAGCTGGGAAAATGATTTAAGGGACCCCACCTTGAAAAAACTGTCCCAGATGGGAAAGGCATTTTCTTACCCATATCCAGAAGCCGTTGTTCATCTGGAAAGGAGTGATAGCAAGACAAGCTCGAAGAGGTGTGGCCGGATCCAAACTGAGAGCCACTCTGTATCTCCGACATGCCTCCAGCCAGGACAGTTTCAGTGTGCTGGCCCAGGGGTTCCCAGATACCAATAGTTTCAGGTTTGTTCCATCCAAAGACATAAGGTCACCCAACCTTGCTGGACCATACGTATCTCGTTCCAGCACCACCCACAATGGATGATCCGCCTCCACCAGGTGTTGGATCAAAAACTGCAACTGAGAGACCCAGTAGTACCGGTGAGAATCCGGAAACCCTAATCCACCCCTCCCCTTTGGTGCCATTAAAATGTCCCATCAGATCCAAGGCTTTCTCCTGGTCCATATAAATTTGGAAAGAGTGTCTTTAAGTGCCTTCCAATAGGAATGTGTGTGTGTGTGGGGGGCAAGTGAATATAAGCAAAATAAAAGCGTGGTATCGTTTATTCGTATGGTCACAATCCTGCCCATGAAGGACAGTGGGAGTTCCTTCCATTTGATACAGTCTGCCTGTACCTCCAGAAACAATCTTTGGTAGTTAGTATGAAATAATTTAGAGATGTCCCTCGGGATCCAGATCCCCAAATACCGAAATCCTGAGGTGGCCCATTTCAGACTTCCAATATTAGTTGGCAAGGGTCCCGAGTACAGTCCTATCAGAAGCATTTTAGTCTTGTCTTCTTTAATTTTAAAGCCAGATACTGAATCAAAGGACTGCAACAGTTTAAGTATGGTATTTCTTCCTCATCCTGCCAGCACTCCTGCTACCTTTCTGCTGTTCTCCCTAGCTCCACACCCCCAAAGATCAAACCCCCTCCCTTGAGCTCCCACGACTTACCCTTTGTGGCAGGGTGGTGGGGAGCATCTCAACCCACCCGAAACAGATCCAGCCAGGGAGGTGTCCTCTTGGGGGCGGCGCCGCTGGGGACAGCTTCATTCCATATTTGCATCCAGCTGCAAAATGCATCCCTGAACTCACATTTTCCTAAAGCCCCATCCAGAAACAACCAGTCCAGGCAATCAAACACTTCTCAGCATCAATTGAAATCACTGCCTTCCGCATATCCAAAGGGAAATGCTTGGCAGCCGCCATGGTGTTAAGGAGAAGACGTTATCCTGGTTGTGCCTTCCGGGAATAAACCCAGTCTGGTCTGAATGTATCAGTTGGTTTATTATAGCTTGTAATCTGGTGCCAATTGATTTCCCAAAAATGTTTGCATCTTGATTAAACAGGGAAATGGGGTGATAACTCGAACAACATGTGGGATCCTTCCTGGGCTTAGGCAGTACCAAAACCAAGCCGAGTTCCAAGAGTCAGGGGTATCCCTATCTTCATGGGCCACATTACAGACCTTCTTTAAAAGAGGCACCAGGTCATGGGCAAAGACTTTATAAAATTCGACAGGGAAGCTGTCTGGGCCCGGGTCTTATTGGCCTTAACCCTTAAATGATTTAACCACATCTAGAATTTCCACTTCCCCAAAGGAAGGTCTCTAGGGATTCCTTCTGAATATCTGTTAACTGGGGTAAGGGGAGATCCCTTAGAAAGTCTGCCACTTTCTCCACATGTGCCGGGACATGTTCCCTGCCATACAGGTGTGCACATAATACTTTCGGAACTCTTCTGCTATTTGAACCAGAAGTGGAAAAAGGTTGATCTTTATCCTCATTTCTAATTCTGGCAATGTATCTATCCACTTCTTGTTTTTTTTTTTTAAATGAAGGGCTAAGAGCCTGCCTGCCTTATCTCACCACTCGTAATATTTCTGGTCAGTAAATCTAAGAGCATTTTCAGTTTATCGCAACATTATTATATTCTTCCCTGGCTTTCTTCAGGGCAGGTAGAAGAAAGGGATACCCACAATTTTTTATGCTTGGCCTCTATTTTGGCCAACTTATCCTCAGTTGATTTAGTTAACTGTTTATACTGTTTGTTTTTAAATGATGCCTGAGAGCGCGGCCTCTAATCACAGCCTTTAGTCCATCCCGTATCTATTTAAGGGAGGCATCTCCCTCTCTGTTTTCTATAATATATTGTTTAATAGCATCCTTCGTGGACTTCACAAAGGCTTCGTCATGAAGGAAGCTTACATTCAACCGCCAAGGTCCCTCTGCCCACTGACCCCTTCCCAACCTGCAGGAAAGCACAGCATGATCCGATACAGCCATCAGATGCTCAATATCCTGAACCGTATGGGCCCACTTTTGTTTTAGTATAAACTCTGCTCTAACCTAGAGTAGGAGGAGGTGGCTGCAAAAAGTGAATTCAGGTAATCCTGGGTTCTGTAACTGCCAGGGGTCTACAAAACCTCCCTCCACTCTCAAGGTTTTAAGTAGTCGTGATCAAGCTGCCTGTCCCTTCTGGTGTGTGGGGTTCCGAGAATGAATAGTTCTAATTAGAAAACAAAAAGCACTGAAAGCCACACTGGGTAGTTATCCAAAGCATGAGTCCCAGCTAGACAACACGCTGCTGGAATGTAAGCAAGGCCAGCAACATGCTATAGCAGTCAGCCAAAAATGAATTACAAACTGTTAAAAACTTTTTCAGTCCCTTAAGTTAGATGAAAAACGACACAGTTGTCCTTTTTTCTGAGGGGGATGATGCTAACCCTATAAAATTAACAGGGTGACCTAGCTTGCCCATCATTGAGCCTTTTGAATACATACGAACATATGAAAAAGCCAGCAGAAGAAGGCCATTTGGTCTAGCTAGTCTGCTCATATTGCAGAGTCCAGAGCTTGAAGTACTGTCCTTGCCCCGAACTCCCCGCTCCACCATCCTCCCTACCCTTCCCCCTGTGCCTATCCCAGCCTCTCTTGAAGCTGCTCACTGTCTTCAACGAGACCACCTCTTCTGGCAGTGCATTCCAAGTGCCCACCACGCTCTCTGTGAAGAAGTGCTTCCTGATCTTTCTCCTACCTCCCAGCTTAAGACTGTGCCCCCTCATGTTAATACAGTACCCGGCTGCATTTTCAGAGAAACCCAGGAATCATGTTGTTTCATCCTGTAAATATCACAGTCTCATGTCATCTCAAGGAAGGTCAGCTGTGTAAAATACTGCAGCTCTTTTTTCGCTGTTACATTACTAAAAGTGAAATCACAATGAACTGGTATGTCATCTTTCTTCAGTTTCAAACAATTTAAAATTGTGGGAAAGAGCAATCAAAGGGCACAATTCTATAAACATAATATTGTGATGATGAAAGGGACTTGGGGTCCATCTTGTCTCTCCTGCCGCATAATAGTGAGTACACTCAATCTGAGTATGGACACACATCCAAACTTCAGTAGGAATTTTACCCCCACTCATTCTGTGTAACCCTCAATGCTATTCATGAATCCATTTAGGCCTGCTCTGAAACCTGAGCGGTGCTGGTTTTCCGCAGTTTCACTGGGTTGGCTATATATGCAATGAAGGCGCTTTTACATGGGATGCTCCTTCTTTGATGGCACCTTGTTTCACTTGGTCTGTTGTGGAGCGGATTGCCTTTACATGCTGTAAGCTGTAAAACGAGTGGTAGAGATCAACTGTAATCTTACCCTTTTTGGGCTGTGTACAGGCGGTTCGCTCTGAAACAGCCAAGAGAGCAGGGGATTCTCTGTTGTTCTGGAACAGAAATGAGTGGAAGGGCACTATTACATGGACAGGTAGAACGGAACAAAACTCTGCAAACCCAGGAAAGCAGGGAACATGGAATTGGTGGACGTTTGGTTCTCTTGCGGAACCGATCGCCTGTACATGCCAGAAAGGTAACATTGCAGCTGATCCATATTATTCATTGCAATGCAGATCATTGCATGTAAAGACACCTTAAGACACATCAAGGTGCGTAAATATGGGGTCAGCTGCATGCTTTAAGTGTGCTGCTAAGCGCCTTGTGCCTTTAAACACACCTGAGAAGTGTGACTGGTGGGGGAATAATTACATGGAGTGGAATGGTTCTCGGCCATTGAGGATTCAGGATTCTTTAGGCTATTTTATAATACTATAAAATGGGTCAGAGATTTAACGCGGTCCTAATTGGCTGAGAGCTACCCTGGCCCATGACCTTACAAAGCAGTAATTAAGTTTAAGACAAGGTACCTCTAAGAAGCCAGGACCCAGTGCACCCAAACATCCATGTGTCCCAAAAACTTTAATTTATTTTCTGGCAGCCATATTAATGAAGTATAAAACCTTAACATCCGTTAGTTACCCATCAAAGTACCCACCCTACCCCACACTTAAGATAGTTATATTAAAAAGTTTAGTATTAACTATCCTGTTTTATATTTTTTGTGCAGTCTTTCTTTGCAGACCTGTAATCTTCAGTCACCAATTTTCCATAGTCTGTCCACCTTCTCTTATACACCCCACAAACAAACTCCAAAACCATGCCAGTTGTGATGACAGTGTGGTTTTTCGATTGCACGTTTATTTTGCCATGGTCTTGACTGGATACCCTCCCCCCCATGACCTCATCTCTAAAAACTCCCACTGATATCCAGTAAAAGGATTCAATGCAAGCCATCCATCACCCACAAATAGAGCAACAGCTTGTTTCATTATGCCCAATCGCTAAGCACTGACCAGAGGGGCAAAACGGATGTCCATCGGCTGTAAGCGTCGATGGCAAGCAAACCTGCTCTCACAATACTCACAGCTCTTAGGCAGCTCCTCACTCCCATTACAGCAGAGCTACTGTACAACTCACCAAAATTTGAAAATCGGTAAGGCTTTAATACCCAATCGGGTAGTTCTAAACATCAGCTGGGGGTATTCATAGCCTGAGATGCAGCTGAGGGCCATTAACCCAGCAAGGGGTTAAGCCATGGAAATGCCTGTTATAAGGGCATTATTGTGATTATTAGTTTAGTCACATTAGCAGGGGGATGCATGCCTGCTCTGAGCTAAACTGGAGATTCGAAGGATTTTTGTCTTAGTGTGTTTATCGAGTTTTCAGTTTATAGATAACACCTACAAACAATTCACAGTACTCTATATATACAGCAAGTCATTCTTTTGGGTATTTAAACAATTAGTATTCTACCTTAACTGACATTTGCACACAGTGCACTTGCAGACTCTAGTCACATACATGTAAACAAAGAGGAGCTTCAGGTCCCAATAGTGCTTAAGAGGGCTTCGCAGGATAAAAAGACAGTAAGTACATTATAAACAAAATAGTTATCTCGTAATGCATGAACCACACTCAGGAGGGTCTTTGCAAGGTTTAGGTAATACACAAATCAAAGTCTCACTGCTTGTCTGTGGTAGTATACCCTCTTCCCTGGCTTCATTGTCCATCTCTGCCAGACATTCACTAAGGGATTCTTGAAGATGACAAAAACTCTCCTGAAAACCCATCAGGTCCTCAGGCCTATCCCTTTGAAAGAGATTGTATTGCATGTGCCACCTCTTGTGCTGTTATTTTTGCCCCAAGCACATTAGCCTGTTCCTGAGATAGTTGTGGGAGATTAATATTGTCCAGGAAGCTATCTGACTGTTCTGTTCTGCCCTGACATTCTGAGCCATACAACTTCTCAATAAAAGGCAGAAAAAGCTTTCTCTGTCTCCACTGCAGTGTTTACTAGATGCTCTTTCTTCATCTTGACATTGGTGATCACATTGGTAACCATTCTTCCCCAGGCCAGTCGTGCCAGTGTTGGGAGGGCTTACTTCCACACTCAAAATGCTGCTTCGAGTAAAAAAAGAGATGTACAGGCCCCCTCAGTAAGAAGGATATTAAATGACTCTCTAGCAGCAGTTAACTGTCTCAAGCATTCTGTGGACCTATGCATATAGTATATCATTTCAACGTCTTCTGATTTTTTTTTCTCCAAGGTCTGCTGTTTGCCTCCTTTGACACTTCTTGCTG
The DNA here is from genome assembly GCA_016271365.2 of Neoceratodus forsteri. Classification (NCBI taxonomy): domain Eukaryota; kingdom Metazoa; phylum Chordata; order Ceratodontiformes; family Ceratodontidae; genus Neoceratodus; species Neoceratodus forsteri. Next base: position 1,474,456,762 of record CM057453.1, on the reverse strand, counting down.
CTGCTACATATGAGATCAGCGTACCTCTCATATCCCTTCCCACCTCCCAGTACCCATGCATTAGGGATAGCTGCCTTATTAGTTGAGCTATATCCCAGTGAGTAGCACTTAACTCACTGAATTTCTCTGATGTCAGGAGGTGTGTGGGGAACAGCCATGATTTCTAACTGCCATGCCCCCCATGAGAGCTGCACCCACCTGTACGTGATCCAAGATCGCTATTTCACTGTTTTCTTCTGTGCACCCTGCAATACCATTCCTTAGGCACAAAATGCAGTTGATCTCGGATCATAACGTAAGCAGGTTCAAGAAAAAAGGGTACTCCTGGCTCTGGTCATGGGATGCGTCCCAGGCATCCACTCAGTCTAGGTCTAGAAGTCCCTGTCTCCACTGTTCGACTTACGTGCCATGGCGGGCATTATCTGAATCCCTGTCCAGATGAGGCTCCAGAGCACTGTTGAACTCCCTCCCCTCCTAACACTAGCCCCTCAAAGTTCTCTCTGTGGAGCAAAGCAAGTATGTCTTGAAAAATTGTGGATCCAAAACAGCTGGGGCATGTATCAACCCAAATGTGAAATTCTGAGTACCCAGTTTCCCTTCCACAAAAATGTAGCATCCTTCTGAAGGGTCAGTTATGTCTCATGCCATCTTGAAGGGTAAACTCTTGTGCAGTAAAATTGTCGCCCCCCCCCCATGTATGAGTTGTAATATGCAGCATAACACTTGCTCTTCCAATCAGTTTCTAGCTTGCAGTGCTCCTGCAGGGTAAGGTGGGTATTTTGTAATAAAACTACCTGTGTGGCTCTACATTTGAGAGCAGCAAGACATTTCTTTCTGTTTACAGGTGTGGAGAACCCCCAGACGTTCCATGAAACTACATGTAATAAATCCAAAGATATTTAAGAAATTCAGAGGTCAGGTGGGGGCCACAGTCCTTCCAGTACAGAATGTACCTCTGGACGTCCAGCTCATGTCCACTCCCCCAGGGAAGCATAGCTGCCCCTTGTTGTAGAGAAGGAAAGTGAAACCGTACCATTGTTTGAGAAGCCTTTCGAGATAGTAAACAACTTGCAACCTGAACAGTATCATTTAGAACACCATAAACAATACAGTAGACATGTAATAAAGTCAAAATGACCATCAGTTGTCTCATGAGAAAATATTTCAGTCTGTTGCTCCCAAGTGCTTCAAGGCCTAGCAGTTGGGACCTGGCAGCTAAAGCCTGTGGTGGTAACTAGGCTACGGTATCCTGCTCTTCCCGTTCACCAGGAAAGAAAACAAATAATAGCTTCTCTAATGGAGATTTGTCCCTTCTGGAATTCCCTGTTCCCCTTATATACTTTGTCTTGGTGGAGTCACTCTCTAGGTTTGGTGGATAATGTTTTTCTCCTGCAATTGGGTTTATAACATACCCCCAGCTTGTGCCATCTAGGGCTCCACCCTTCACAATTCTAGGGTTATCCCCTCCTATCATCAGCAACCGTCCTCCCCCACCAGAAGGGGGGACTGAGAACTCAGCATATATTCCATTTAAACCCCTGTCCCTGTATCCCCATGATTGCCCCCCTCCACATGCCCCAGCAATGGTATCCCCTAGCATATTGTCCAGAAAAACACAAAGGATATGTCCATAATAACTCCTGCCAGACTCACAAAAATTCTTTATGTGGTATGTTTTTGACCTGCTATTCATTGAGGACAAAAGGTCCTGCTAACACCAAGCCACCTCCTTGCACCACTGGCAAAATCTGGGGTTCATAGGCGTCTGTAGTATTGCATGCAGTCTGATGCAGGGACTGTCAGGAATAAGGCCAGTGGATCGGGGTGAAGAAGAAGGCTAACCTGCATGGGAAATATTCATATTGGCATAATTTTTGATGTAAGTCAATGTGGTATTCACTGCATTTCAGCCCCATCCCAACAACGCCCTTTAGTGTACAAGCCAAAAGTTCTGCTATGTTAGTACAAGAGAAATTAGTTTTATCAGTTACAAACCAAGGGTATTGTCACCATAAGGACAATGTGGGGTGGGGGGCGAGGAGTGTAAAAAGTCCAACAGTACATCAGTTGCTCTGGGGCAAATCAAATTGCAAAGTCGAGGGGAGTCAAATCAAAATGAGGCAGTTAGTTCCAAACAGGGTGCCCTAATCTTGGGCAGTAGTAATTTTTTTTTTTGGGGGTATTTCACAGAGTTAGAGAGTGCCTTCTCTCACTGAGCAGACAGGGCAACTCTTAAGAGTAGGCGATCATTTCTAGAAGGAAAAAACAGCAACAAATCTCTCACTGTTCCATTATATCTATTAAATACGAGCCTTTACTGGTCCCCACATCAGTGCTTGTCCATTGCATCCTTAAATAAAGTGTCTGGCCTTTGCTGTATCCCAAAAGGTACAGGGTGTTCTTTCATGTTTAACAAAAAGCACTGGCAGAAATGCAAAAAGAAAACCCATTTTTGTAGAGTGCAGGTTGTCCATAATGGGGCCAAAACTCTGCTTCTTCTTTTGAACTTTTTGAGACTAGTCCTGAGAGAGGAATAACCAAGTGCTTCGTATTTCACAGTTCTGGCTGCCTGAGATGCCTCCAGGAGTCTGTGCTTATTACCAGTTATGGAGCCGCGTGATCACTTGCGTGAATGCTCCCCTGCTGCCTGCTTCGGGGCCAAGGTTTGGCATGTTCAGTCAAGTTTGAGCCAGCCCCTCTTGAAGTCCAGGTTGAGCAATTTTGGCAACTGCTCACAAAAGCTCACTGGGTCAGTCCCTGCCATTCCTTTGGGCAGCCTTCGAATCCTCAAATTGTTCCACCGATTGACATTCTCCTGGTGGTCGATAGCTTCCTCGAGCTCCTCTACCTTTTTCTTGAGTCATTGAATTTTGATAGCCTATCAGTATGATTCTTCACTGCTGCCACTTGAGTTTCAGCCCCAACAGTTCACTTGCTCTGGCGGTTCCTTCTGAGTTTGTTAAATTTCTCAGGTGGAATATCTGATTTTGTGCTTAAGGCAGCCAGCACCTGGACTGAGACCATGTGGGCAAGTGCCATCATCCCCCACACACACATATCAGAGCCTACTGATTGGCACTTGAGCCTCTGGTCACGCTCCTGGACCTGCTGCCTCAGGTTTCTCTTCATTGTTGCCCTCCACTGCGGCTGAGGTGGTAAGAAATCTCCATCCTCTAGGTTATCTGAAGCAGCAGGATTTCCTTGGTGGAGCAATTGTGAAATGAAAATTCTCAGAAAAGTGTGTTTTACCCTTTAATGGTGCTTGGTCAAACATTTTTAAAACATTTTTAATATTCTTTTCTAAAATTCTGTTGTTTTTTACTTTGAATATTGTACTTGTTGGTACCCATTTTATAAGAGCAATAAGACACTGGGGATGTGGGTTGTTGTGTTGACAAATGCATTTCCCAGGTGCTGCATGCACTTGACGCAAGCACCTCATACCTTACACCTAGGGTGTGCGCTTATCACACAGCAGTCCACATCCATCATGGTATTGCTCATTTAACTACCCTCTGTGTCAAGTAATGCTTTCTAATGTTTGCCTTTACCCCCTAGTCTGAGTGCATGTCCTCTAGTTCTACTAGCACTCAACATCTGTGTATACATCACCCTATCTGTCTCTAAGTTGGAAAACCATGATTATTTCTCCTCTCTGTCTTCTTTTGGCAAAGGATGAATGATGTCAGTATGTCTACTCTCTTCTGGTTGCTCTTGTCCCCTAAGCCACAAAACAGCTTGGTGGCCTAGAGCTGAACTCTGTTGATCTCACCAATACCCTTTCTGTATTCTGCTGACCCAGACTGGATGTAGTGCTCTAGTTGTTGCCAAGACAAAGCCTTGGACAGGGTGGGGTCACCTCTCCTGACCTGTGATTTACACCCCACTCCGAATACATCCCAAGATTTAATTTGCTCTTTTGACTGCGGCAACACAATGCCAGCATGGCTTCAGTTTACTTTCCACAGTTATCCCTAGATCTTTTTCCTTGGTTGTGCTGTCCATTGTTGCACCACATGTACGTCTAACCCAGATTACTTGGCCCTAGGTGTTGTACCTTGCACTTCCCCACATTAAATCCCCCCCACCTCCATTTTCAGCACAGGCCCCTAATGTGTGCAGGTCTCCCTGTTGGAGGCAGTATAGCACAGTGGGTTAAGGCTCTGAGCTGCAGATCTGGAGACCAGGGTTTGAATCCCACAGCCATCTATGTGCATACTGTATTTTCTTGAGCAAGTCACTTAACTTACTTGTGCTCCCAGGTCGCATCTAGAAACAAGCTTTGGCTTAGTGTGCTATTCCTGGTTAAACAATGTTCTCTTTCCCTGTAGTGCATCCCCATCCTCTGCTGTGTTCAGCCTTCTTGCCAGTTTGCATCGCTGACCCCCTCTCCTAGATCATTAATAAATATGTTAAAGAGCAGGTGTTTACTTATAATAAATAGATAACTGAGTATTTTATTTACTGTATTTTGACATGTTAGTAATTACTTGATTCTTTTATTACAAAATATTTATTGGTGCAGTGAAACAAGTGGGTTTTGCCTTTGCTTTTCACACTGCCAGTAAAACAGAGTTCAATGAGAATCCTGGTACTGTGATGTCAGAAACTTCCAGTTACTTAGAAGCCCACGGTATTACAGTGAGAAACTAAATTGATGTTTCTACCTTTTCAAAAAGAAATGGCTACTTCTTTCAGCAACAAATTCTTTTTATATGTTTGCACTATTGTGGTCCATCTGTATGATTTTACGATTTTAAAACAATAATTGGCTTCTCTTTCTTCTTCCTAAGTAAAATCTTGTTATGAAAACACTTTCACCTGCTAAGTTATAACAAAACATCACATGTTATTACAAATCACATATTTCTATTAAATATATTATATGTTGGTGGTAGAAAGTGTTATTTCTGTATATAAATCTGACAACAGGTTTTCAGTTTCCATTGAAATATATTGCCAGCATTACTAGTGAAACATTTCTGACATCATAATACAAGAGAATTCCATTGGATTCTTTGTTTGCTAGTAGTTGCAATATACTAATAAAATGATGACAACGTAATTAAAGAAACAAAAGCACAAGAAATGATTAGAGAGGCATCTAGGCCCTGTCCACCACGTAGGTTCTAGTAAACGTTACCAGCGGTCGGTAATGTTACAAGAATGGTAAACACGGTTCGTGTCCACACTGTAGCACAGTAAAACCGTGCTACAAACTGTGTTTAAAAACTCTGCTAGAAACCTGATCAGAGCAGGTTTCTAGTATGGTTTCAGACCAAAACAGTTGCCTTAAACCATGTTAACAGTAGTGTGGATGCAAACCGTGCTGTCACATGATTTAAGGCAACCTCTGTAACTCTTCTATAGCTCTGTAATGCTGCCAGGACAAAAGGGGGAGGACTTACACACATCGACAAGCTCCCAGTAATCCCTGAACAGTACGGCACCGTTTTCATCCAGATCCATTACTGAGTCCCATTCTGAGTATCTCGACATGCATTGCAGCACCCCATGCTTTGCAGTTCTGCGTAATCATGCCTGGGAACTCGAGCCGGTAAGGCTGAGTTGTTGGAACGCAGTGTGACGCATTCAGCAACCATGCTTTAAACACGAATTAAAAACATTCTTCAGTAAACGTTTTAAAAAACTACATGACAATGTGGACAGGGCCCTAGAGGCCCCAGACCTTCATTTTTTAACATATACATCCTTACTAAGCACTTGCTCTGTAAATGGCTGGCTCTGTGGTGCTGAGCAGTGAGGTGCCTGCTTGACACATTAGTTAGGGAGGCAGTATAGCGCAGTGGTTTAAGGCTATGAGCTGCAAATCTGGTGACATCCAGCAGACCAGATCTGGGTTTGAATCCCACAGCCTCCACTTGCATACTGTCTGACCCTGAGCAAGTCACTTAACTTCCCTGTGTTCCCAGGTGGCTCCTGTAAAAAGCTTTCAGTTAGTGTGCTACTCCTGGTTAAACAACTAAATAAAAAGAAAAGTTACCTGGGTTCACACACTACAGCTGGGACTGGAATGGAGCGGCGGGACAGGAGAAAGAGCATCCATGCTGATGCTATCCTCCAGGACCTCTTACAGCAACTCCAGGCGGTGCCCAGCGGTGGTGATGTGGATGACTACATGCTTCCATATATTCTCCCTTAGGTTGTAGTGTTGTGCATCTCCATATGGGAGGTGGGTGGAGGAGAATATGGAAACATTGTCTCCTGTATTGCACTGTATATGATGGCTGTCAGCGTCCCCCTAATGCCACTTGACCCCTCAGTCCAATGCCCCCACATGACCATCCCCTCCCAGTGTCAGAGGCACTTCCTCTCTGCAGCTGCTGGCCCCCAGCAAGGATTAGCTCAAACTGAAGGAGGGACAGAAACCATGGGAGCCTGGAGGTGGGGAACAGCAGTAAAAGTGACTCCAACAGATAGAAGAGGATACACCTTTGGGGCCTGAAGAGTAGTGCACAAGGGGCAGAGAAAGGCATAAAATGTTAGGACCCAGGGTTGCCCACTAGCGACATGCTGCTTTGATGCTGACCTGGGTTCAGGAGGCGCAGGCAATCAGGCTGGTGGCCAGCTCTGGGCAATGCTGCTGCTGATGGCAGCGCTTTCCCTCATGTGGAAGGCATGGTGCCACTTCCAGCAATGCTAGCAATCCCTAAAGTGAGCCAGGAACTTGCTCCCTCTTAAGGGTTTGATACGTGTCTAAGGCCAACAGCAGACACTGGCACCAGCAGTATATGGGGTGATTGGCAAGTAGGAAGGTGATGGGAAAAAACACTTGGTACATCCTCTGTTCTGAATGGTAACCATCAACCACCACCACTTTCTGCTTCCTAGTTTTTAGACAGTTTCATACTTCCTGTAAACATTGCATTTCTACCTCCAGTTTCCACCTCTTGTACACTTTCTGAATGCCGTATTGTGCTACAATCACCACAGTGGTTAAATTGGAAATGTGTAAGTAGGGAACTCTCACATCTAGATTTCTAGGTGATGGAACTGTCACTTCTAAGGGATGGAACTCTCTTACAGTAGTCAATGGAGTGTAACCCTCCTGCCTTTTAACACTGGTGGAACTTCCTTTCATAATTTTGCAGTTTGTCTCTAGCGTTCACTCCTGCTCGAGCAATCTGGGGCTTACACTCGAGCAGGCAGCAGCTCACGTCCTTGCAGTGATCTAAAACTCCAGAAAGCTACCCCTCCCTCTCTGTCTAGGGGTTTTGATGGTGTAAGTCTCTGGGAAGGGGAAGGGTGCTATCTCGACTGGCAGCACATTAGAGTTAAAACAGTACCTTGTTTAATTAGTTATGGATTCCACGGTTGATTAGCTGGATTTCTGTCATGCAGGCTAGCTGGAATTCTCCTCCTTCACCACTGGTGGCCACAGGATCGCTGGTACACTAGAAAACAGTTAAGCAGACAGCACAGCATAACAAATTTAGGACTCCAAAATGATTCAGTCCAGAAACAGGAGTGAAAATGCAATCAGGGAGTTTTATTTTCTGTCAAAAGCTCAAGCTCCACACAAAAACTCCACTGAGGATCCTCATTTGATTTAGTTACAATTTCCACATTTCTACGGCTTACAGCCATGGCACAGTCTCTTGGGAAGATCAGGATTTCAACCTGGACCCTACTCACTCCTTTCTTTCCCTTTATGAGCCAAATGGGCTCCGATTTACTTTAGGACATTTTCTCTGTCCCCAGCAAGTTGTTGCTTCTTTATTTTCCCCGCCTGTGGGAGCGGGTGCACTTATTTCCAGACCTAAGCCAACTCTACACAGAATGGGGGGTAGGGTGTCAGTTGTTTTTGTTACAGGCACATCTTAGTCCTTCCCACTAACGGCCACTGTGCCTGCCGATCCATGGGCAGGGTTTGCATAGGCACGGACAACTCTTTCTCTGGCACCACTGACTAAAAAACCCTTGCACTGGCTGGCGCTTTCAAAAACACACAAGTGTGGTGCCTGGGCCACGCCCATGCCCAGCGGCGTGTGCACCTCCCAATGCCAAAGGGCATCTTTTGCTGGTAACCCCCCAAATGGCACAGGGGTTACACTTCCCACCACAGAAATGCTTCATCTCCTGGGGAAGCAGTTTCACCCTGGTTAACCATGGCTGCCGTGCACCATGGGATAATGCACACTCTCCCACAGGCCATCACATCCAGGCTTCACCAGGCTGACTGCATGGCAGCAGTCGTTTTAAAACTAGATGGACAAACCCACCTACCTGCAGTTCTCTGGCTCCACTAAGGGCATGGCTACTCAACCTGGCTTCCCCAACACTGGCTGGTCCACCAGGCTGACGTCCCACCCCGCAGGGATACCCCTCTCTAATCTATTCCGGTTTCACTAGTTTCCCCATTAAACCCTTGAGCAGTACCCCAATCAGGCCTAAATGGCACCCCAAACATTTTCTGAAAACACAAACATTCCTATCTATCTATCTATCTATCTATCTATCTATCTATCTATCTATCTATCTATCTATCTATCATTCTAAGGCTGTACACCATCAGGGGGTGATAGGCTAACCTCAACACTTATCACTCTAAATGCAACATACAGGAGGCTAGACTTTAATCTAACTACACATTCTGCACAATACTTGACTTGTTCCCCCCACAGAAATGCCTAGCTACTAGTTTAACTAAATCTACCTTACATCTACATGCCTATATTCTAACCTACTTAACAGTGGGAAGGGGGGGGAGCACACTTTTAACCTTTTTTCTGTCCTTTCAAAAAATGCACTGGTGCACATAAAAGTCTCTGGATAACTGTCTTTAGAAATTAAAGTCCACAAAATCCCATGCGCAGCACTAGTGGGCAAGTGTGCTTAATTACTAGGGGGTCCCTACTTAACATTTCTATATTATTCCTAAGCTAGCTAACTAAATAACATATTGCAAATGATTTTCATCAGAATGGGTACATAAGAGTAAAAAATGTTACAATTTGGTAAAACTGGAAATAAATTCAAAACACTGTCTTTTTTTTTTTCTTATCCAGAGCATAAGTGGATCAGGCTACTGTCCATGCTAGTGGCAATTGTTCATTTTGCAATTTTAATATAAAGTAAACAGTCTCTGAGTAGTAGCAGTCCCTTAGACAGTCCTTACAATGCCATGAGGCATTTGGGTTCTAAGTGTTGTTCTGTTTCTGGGGGGTGCAGTACTTGGCGGCAGGGTCCTGTGGTGCAAAATAAAAACAAGGGTCTGGTTTGGTGCACTCTTCCCCTCTATAGTCATGGTCCACCACAAAGTACTCTAACCAATGTCCAACTTGGTCTTGCACCAAAGCGAAAGTCTTGAACAAGGTTAGTCCTTCCCAGGACGAGGAAGTGCACATTGCTCTTGCCAGGGCATTTACCTTGTTCCTATCATAGGCCATGTCTTGAATGTCCACTTTGTGTCTCAGGTGTACCTTTTCCACAGCCCCCTGGAACACCCAGTCAGAGCTCCTGCTCTCAATTAAGTCCCACAGTCTCTCTCTTATGTATAGGAAGCTTGCTCCAGGACGCTACATCTTGAGGTGACGCCTCACCCGTCGTTCTTCTTGGCTCCAGTTGGGCAAGGACTTGATGCTGGGTAGTGAGGTCACTCCTTTAGGTAACCAAAGTCCATCTCTGTAATTGAGCACCATGAGGTCCAGGTGATGCCTAGCATCCATATCTACCAAGTGTCTCTTGCATGTTTCTGGGAGCAGTGGGGTGATCTCTAGTATTCCCAGGATTGGCATAGCATAAGGATTAGGAATGTCCTCAAATATCCTGGTGATACCCTCCATGGGTAGGTCATAATTAGAAATTGCTTCCGTAGCTCTAACAGCACTCTCTTCCTCAGATCCATTATCTTCCTTAACTGCTTCTATGATGACCTCAGTGTCATCAGTGCCACTAGCTCTTTCCGGGGCCTTGGGGAGCAGGGGTCATAACTTCAAAGGTTTAGCCTCTTCTAGTTTTTTAGGTAAGGTCTTTGCCCTCACCGTGGGTTCCTGGGTGGGTTTGGCTTTTGGTGACATCTTCCTGGTATCCTGCGCGCCTTGCACCACAGCCTCAGGCGAACCTGACTGCTCAGTCACATCCCTCACACTCTACAGCAGTATTCCTAATTCATGAGATCCACCCTTGGGCCCTCCCGCTGCCACTGTCACTGGGATGTTCTGGGGCACTCGGTGGCGGTACAGGGGTGGGCAGACAGCTAGGCCCTGGTATCACCTCTGGCTCTGTTTCTTTTTCAACAACCATGACCTCCTCCCACTGCTCAGATGGCTCCACAGTTGTGGCCGTACTAGTTGTAGGATACTCCTCTGACCGATTGTGGCCATTGCCAGGGTGCAGGAGTCGGTGGTTCAGGGGCCACATATCTTCCTTCTTGCTGCTGCATATCAGAAGGTCTCACCACCCTAGGAACATTCTCAGAAGCATACGATAGACACAAAGGCTGCCTTATTACCCCACTCCCACATTGTCCACAAAAAATGCAGGACTCACCAGAACTGCTCCTTTCAACCACGCTGCACAGTCAATTTACCAGTCCCTCTGGAATGTTGATGGTCCGACCTCTGAATCCAGGAGCATAAGCCATGTTTGCTTCTCAACTGTCCAGTGTAGTAGATTAATCCACACACGCTAGCAATTAGCCTCCAAAAGTTTTTCTCCAACTATAAAAAGTGAGCAAACTTTTCCCCTTCTTTATCAGCTAGCAGAAGTTTACAGAACTCCACCATGGGGTGGTGGCTAAAGTTCTTTACAGCACAAACAACAACACTCCTTGCTCCTCGAGGTTTTCCAGCAACCTGACCTCCCTTTCTATTGCTGCATCTCATTAGACTCATCCACCAATCAAATCGCCTCCTTTCCTCATTCTCAGTCATCACGTTTTCTTCATGTGAGGCAGGTGCCATTTTGTCTCCTCACAATGCAATTAAACTGTAGCTTACACTTCCAGAACAGGCTGTGGTCCACCCAACATTTCATCACTGTAAGCGCCATCCATCGTGTCAGGTAGGGACTTGCATCTCTTCTTTAGGATCCCGGACAAGCTCCCATTTTTGTAACCCTTTTAACACTGGTGGAACTTCCTTTCAGAATTTGCAGTTTGTCTGCAGGCAGTCGCTCTAGCTTGAGCAATCAGGGGCTTACACTCGAGCAGGCAGCAGCTCATAGTCCTTGCAGTGATCTAAAACTCCAGAAAGCTACCCTCCTCCCCTCCCTGTCTAGGGGTTTTGATGGTGTAAGTCTCTGGGAAGGGGGAAGGGTGCTATCTCGACTGGCAGCACATTAGAGTTAAAACAGTACCTTGTTTAATTGAAGTATGGGATTCCACGGTTGACGGCTGGATTTGCTGAAGCAGGCTAGTTGAATTCTCTTCACCACTGGTGGCCACAGGATCGCTGGTACACTAAAACAGTTAGTTAAGCAGCAGCACAGCATAGCAAATTTAGGACTCCAAAATGATTCAGTCCAGAAACAGGAGTGAAATGCAATCAGGCAGTTTTATTTTCTGTCAAAAGCTAGCTGCACACAAAAACTTCACTGAGGATCCTCATTTGATTTAGTTACAGTTTTCACATTTGTGTGGCTTACAGCCATGGCACAGTCTCTTGGGAGATCAGGATTTGAACCTGGGCCCTACTTACTCCTCTCTTGCCTTTATGAGCCAAATGGGCTCCAATTTACTTTAGGACATTTCCTCTGTCCCCAACTAGTTGTTGCTTCTTTATTTTTCCCTACCTGTGGGAGCGGGTGCACTTATTTCCAGACCTAAGCCAACTCTCCTCAGAATAGAGGGAGGGGGGTGTCAGTTGTTTTTGTTACAGGCATGTCTCAGTCCTTCCCACTAACGGCCACTGCTCCTGTTGATCCACGGGCAGGATTCACACAGGGCAGGGCCAACTCTCTCTCTCTCTCAGGCACCAGCAGTCCCCAAACTATCCAGCAGCACATACCTCAAGTGGACATGGAAAAGCAAAAGGGTAGCTCTGCCACCTACTCCTCGGAGACTTCACTACCACTTCTGTCATCAACAGGCTCTCCATGGCAGCCACCCAGCCCTGTCTGGATGAGAGCCTAGCCGGGTCCCTGCAACCTTTTCCTCGGATGCTGCTCCCTCTGGTCCTGCTGCCCCACTGCTGGCAATGTGGGTGCCCCATCCTCACTTTTGGGACCAGAGGGCAATCTTCCCATCCTGGCCCTGGGCATTACTGGCCCCAACTGGAGGCCTCCCCTCAGGCCTTCGAGCAGGCATGCCCTCTCCTCTCAATGACTCCTCACCAAACTTTCAACTGCCTAACTGACTAAAAAACCCTCATTGGCGCTTTCAAAAATACACGCATGTGCCGCCCGGGCCACGCCCATGCCCGCGGCATGCGCACCTCCCGATGCCAACTGGCATCTTTTGCTGGTAACTCCCCAAATGGCCACATGGGTTATAGGAGAAAGATGACAGAGGTGGAGGAACTGTCATACAGTTTTTTTGTAATTTCTTTTATTGAGACAACAACAATGTTCAGACAACAAATATTGTACAGAGCTATATTAAAATATACATTCAGAGGGTCACTCAGTTATTTGAAGTTCCTACAATGCACTTGTTGATACACATTTCAACTAATGGCAGATTTGCCTCCCTACTCAGCTTGGTGGGGCACTGCCAGTCAGTCTTCTGTCAGATACATCATTTGTGAACTTTGTGTTTGCCAACATGGTAATATCTATCAGGGTTATTTGGTCTATTTTCCAGCTATTTACTACTTGAAGGGGGCAGTTATTCTATATTCCCCCACCCTGGTTCTGACTCCTGTCCCCCTCTCTTGTCAAGGGTGCCCATCTGTGTGTCTACAGGACAAAGGTGGGGTCATGTTGCATAACATACAGGATCCATGCCATCCATCTCGATGTGTGTATCTGTCTTATCGTTTAAGCTAAATGTGATTTTTTCCATAATTTACATTTCGTTTATCATCAATATTAGGCAGCATATACGCACCTGCTACTCTGGACCCTAAATTTTACCAGGAAATTTTAGACATTTTGATAAGGGAGCAGTTTGAGGGCCTGATCTTAGGGGTGATTTAATTGTACACGGACCGGATCTTGATCCTCCCTGGGGAAGGAGAGTGGGACTCTTGTGTTAGGAAATGGAGGAGGGAATGGCAGAGTTAAACATGGTAGATGTGGAGAACAGCTAATGCTAAAGGAAAGAGTACACCTTCTTTTCTAGCCCCATAGAATATGGTCCTGGATAGATCACATATATGCATCCGTGGGTTGGTATGTGAGGCTAGGTAGACTAGAACATGGGGTCATACAATTATCTGATCATGCTCAGTTACCGTGACATTTGGTAATGGGGAGGGGGGAGGGGCACGTCATCATGGAAGTTTTCTACCTACATGTTGGGCTCGCAGAAGTTCAAAGAATACCTGCAGGACCAGATTAAGTTCTTCACGGAAACGAATACAGCTTCCGCGCCAACTAAACAAGTGCTGTGGGATACCAGTAAAGTATATATGCGGGGGGCCATTATAAGTTATATGGCAAAGCATAAAAGGGAAAGGTTGGGGAAGCAGCAGGAGCTGCAGAGAACAGTAAGAGATCTGGAGTGTAAGGCAGCACGAGGGGAAGGGGGTGAGGAAACGCTCACTACTCTAACCAATGTGAGAGGATCTTAAATGGAATGTTAGTGGATGAGGCAAGAAAACAATTATTCTATGTGAAACACAAGATATATGAATGGGGAAAAACCTGGACCTCTACATATTACAGGTATTAGGAATGCTCAGGAAGACTAGCTACAGAATATAAGGAGATTAGAGATTTTAAAAACTTTTATGAACAATTGTATAAGGTTGAATGTGGGGGTGGAGAGTGCGCATGAAGGAATCTTGGACAAGCTTAAGGTACCAAGACTCACAGAGCTGAAGCAACAAGCTGCGTGGGTAAAGAAATCACTAAGGAGGAGATAGATAGGGCAATAGGAGACTGAAATCTGAAAAGCTGAAAGGGCCAGATGGGCGCCAATTGAATATTACAAGCAAATCAGAGAAGAAGCCAAGGATACCCTGTGGGAAGTGTTTAGAGAGGCCTGGGATGGGGGGCACTGACTGAGACATGTAGTGGGCGTCTATTTGTCTAATTCCTAAACCTGGCAAAGATCATAAGGATAGTGCCTCATACTGCCCTATACGCTACTGAAATGTGATGCCAAAATATATACAAAATTTTTGCAATGAGATTGGAGACCCTATTGCCAGAATTGATAGATCCGGACCAAACTGGATTTGTCAGGGATAGGCACTCACATCATAGCCTCAGAAAGGTTATGAATGTGATCAGGCACGCTTCTCCGCTACATGGGAGTGCTGCGGTGCTGTCCATGGATGCTGAGAAGGCGCTCGACAGAATTGAGTGGCCTTACCTTTTAGAGGCTAAGGATCAGTACGGCTTGGGTAAAGATTATATTAAGATGGTTGGGGCCCTCTACAGAGGTCCTAAGGCCTCGGTCTTGGTAAATGGAGCCCTATCAGACCAGTTCTCCCTTCACAGGGGCACAAGACAGGGGTGCCCACTCTCGCCCTTTTTATTTGCACTGGCCATGGAGCCTTTGGCGATAGCCATTAGGGCAGAACTGGATATAAGTGGGATGAAGGGTAAAAAAGGATATCAGCACAAGATTACACTATATGCTGATGGTATGATTTTGTATATCACGGAGCTATCGAAATCAATGCCTCCACTGTTGGACCTTATTTCCCAGTTCGCCAGTTTTTCAGGTTATAAACTTAACTTGGGGAAATCGGAGATTATGTTTCTTGGGGATGATGGTGGCAGGGGTGAAAATCAGTGGGGACTAAGGAAGGTGAACTCAGACACTAACTTTGTTTTTTTTTTTCTCTTTTAGATATTTCCTGAAGAAGGCCTAAGGTCGAAATGTAGATTTTTAACTCTATTTTCTATTTTCAGCATGCATTTAATGTAACCATTTTGTTTGCTTTTAGACCACATGCTGATGCAGCGCCTTGTTTTTGTTTTTTACATTTTGTGAACTCAGCCATGCAGTACTTGGGTATATAAATAGGGCCGGATGTATCTAGTCCATACAAATTAAATTACACACCCCTGCTCAAAGCGATAGTGGAAGAACTACACAGATGGAGAGCCCTGCCCATTTCCTGGATTGGTCGTATAAATCTGATCAAAATGAATGTTCTGCCTAGGATTCTGTACCCCTGCAGATGTTACCAATTTGTCTATCAGGAAGAGACATCAAGAGGTTGGAAAGGGCATGTTCTGAATTTATATGGTAGGGTAAAAGGCCTTGCGCTAGCTTGAACAGACTCAAGACTGATAAGGGAATGGGCGGATTGAATTACCCAGTCATAAAGACGTATTTTTTGGCTGCACAGGTACGACTACTGAAGGATTGGGTGCATAGGGGAAAGGAGGCTAGTTGGGTAGATTTAGAGGAGGCAGAATATGAATGGAGGCTCACAGCATATTTAGCTGAGGGAGGAAGGAAGGCATATGGTGCCCTGGGCCAGACAGATGTACTGGTGGCCAATTGTTCTGGAAGGCTGGGGGAAAATTAAAAGAAGGTTTGGGCACAAGGACGGAGAATCGTTTGTATTACCTCTGTCTGGAAACCCATTCGTCATGCCCAGTCTGGAGGACCCAGCATTCCGGGATTGGGAAAGGAGGGGAATAAGGTTCCTAGGAGATCTGAGGGGAGGTGGGGCTGTGTGCTCCTTTGAAGAAATGCAGGCGAGGCTGGGAGTTCCAAACACACACCTCTTTAGATATTCTTAGGTTAGGAAATATATGCAAGACATAGAGAGATGCAGGGCACTAGATTGCCAGATACATAAAGTTGAATTGCTACTGCAACAAGTTAAGCAGGAGCCCAAGGGAATAATTAGAAGGACCACTCCATTTTTCAGGCTGCAACTACCAGACAGGTCGGTGGATGTTAAGAAACTCTGGGAATGAGATTTGGGTAGGGCACTTTCAGAAGAACAATGGACAGAGGTTGGAGCTATGCACCAGGGATTGCTGAGCTGCAGTAAGTATAAGGAGTCAGCATACAAATTCATCCATAGGCTCTACTGCCCCAGGTGGCGGTGAACTAGTACAACCAGCTGTCTCTGCAACATGCAGTGGATGTGGCATAGCCTCATGCAGTATATTACAGAAGTTTTAGACTGGGATAGCACAAGAGATAGGTGCCATGTGTGGGCGAGGATAAATGTGACACCTACAGTACTGTTGTTTGGGATGGAAGAGGATGGGGGGGAGAATGGGTCGTCCTTGAGAGGTGGATATGGGTATTGTTGGCACTAGCACATAAATGCATCCTTAATACATGGGTTTCAGGAGAGGCCCCCACCCTGATGCAGTGGAAAAGTCTAGCCCTTAGAGCACTAGCAATGGAAAGGTTATCATTTGTGGCTGGGGAGGGGGGAGGCCTTTCTCAGGTATTGGGACCCGCTCCTAAAGACTCTTAACCCAATAGAAATGTCTCTGGTGATGCAGAGTTTTTGAATGGAGAAACAGACTTAAGGGATAATAGGTAATAAAATATTTAAATTATTTTTGACAACTCAGCTAAAGGATCAATGGAATAATGGAGTGATTATAAAAGAAATAGGATCTTATGTTTAAGTGTATTGTGTTAATTTACTGTCTTTGTATGTATTTTTCTTTTAATTATTGTTGAATCTGAGGTATATGCTAGTATAAGTATCAATTTTCTGTGCGTTGTACGTATATGATACATGTTATCTGTAAATGAGCAGTATTGGACTGTGGTGAGAGTATATTAGTATGAATGTATTGGAATTTTGTTTTGCTCTCTGTATGTGTATGGAATATTGAAAACTGCCAATAAAAAGATTATACTAAAAAAAAAAAGAAATTAAACAACTGAAAAATGGAAAATCTCCCGGAGCTGATGGGTTCACATCCGAGTTTTATAAACAGTTTGAAAAGACCTTAATGGGACCACTGGCAGACACATTTAATGAGATAGTTAAGGGGAGAGAGGGCAGCACCAGACTCTTGGAACTGAGCTCAATTATCAGTTATCCATAAACCAAATAAAAACCCAGAAGATTGTAGATCATATCGTCCCATATCCCTACTCCCGGTAGACCTGAAAATATTTACAGGATTACTGGCAGACCGCTTGCAAAGCATAATTACCACATTAGTCCATAGAGAACAAACAGGATTCATCTCAGGCAGACACTTACAAGACAACATCCGATGTTTTCTGAATGTAATCTTGGCCCAAAAGAAGACGAAAGAATTTCAGCTGGCAATCAGTATGGATGCCGAAAAGGCATTTAATAGAGTGGATTGGTCTTTTTTAACCTTAGTCCTTAAAAAATTCGGTCTAGGAGACACATTTTCCAAAATTATCCAGACTCTCTCTACTCCACCCAGAAGCAAGAATAAAGGTAAATAGTTTTCTGTCTACTAGAATCCCCCTACAGAGAGGCACAAGGGAGGCTGCCCTTTCTTTATCCCCCCTGCTTTTTGCACTCACATTGGAACTCCTGGCCATAGCAATTAGAGCACATAAAGACGTCAGAGGGGTAAAGGTGGGAGGCCTAGAGCAAAAAATAGCTCTATACACAGATGACTCCCTCTTTTGTTGCAGACCAGAGAAATCAGTACCCCCACTGCACTGGGCCTTGTAGAATACAGCTCATGGCAGGACTACTGCCCTAACTCAGCAGGTGGGGAACCACCAGGAGGCGCGGTACTGGATGTGGTCCTGGCAGACAGTGACCAGATTAGGGGCCTGGAGAAGGACTGTTGGCAGGGAGTGACCATGCCACGGTCTGGTTCTGCCTGGACCTAGGAGGGCTAGAAGGCTGCACAAAGACGGAGGTAACTGACTTCAGGGGAATGGATTTTAAGGAAATGGGAAGGATCCTTAAGGAGCATTTGGATGTGATTGGGTCAGACATGGATGCTGATAGTAGGTGGGAAATCATCAGGAGAGGGGTGCAAGATGCTACCAGCACCTGTGCAAGAGTAAGACGAAAATGCGGTAGGGCCCGAAAACCCTGCTGGTGGACCAGGGAGGTCCAGGAGGTGGTGCGGGGAAAGAAGGCATCATAGGCACCCAAGTGCTCAAGGAGTGAAAGTGATCAGGGGAGTAAGGAGCTGATGGCTAGAAGGCCACTAGGTGGTGAGGGCGAAGCAGGCAAGGAAGGAGCAGAACCTGGCCAGGGAAATTAGGAGGGAACAAGGGGTCTTTAGATACATTGGGAAAAACGAAGGGTGAAGGGGCAGATTAGCAGGATTAAATCAGGGAGAGATGGGCACTAGACCCGGGGAGCAGGCTGAGGTACTAAATGAGTACTTCACCGCAGTTTTCACCAAGGAAAATGGGGGTTGCATCATACATGGGAGGAGACAAAGATGCTGAGGAGGGGGGACCCCACTGATCAGCGGGTCTGGGGAGAGGGGGAGGCATCACTGGCAGGAGGGAGGAGGGCTAAGCAGGGAGAAGAGGTACTGGAAGTGGAAATCACAGCAGAGAGAGAGAGCCCTCAGCTCCCTTAAGATGGAGAAAGCACGGGGCCGGATAAATTACATCCCAGAGTGCTGAAGGAACTTGGGATGTCCTGGCGAAACCCTGGCGGAGCTTTTCACCATCTCTGAGGAGAGGGTGGGTGCCCCAGGACTGGAAGGTGGCGATATAGTGCTCATCACAAGGGGGATTAAGGGTGGTAGGGAACTACAGGCCTGTCAGCCTGACATCGGTGGTGGGCAAGGTGATGGAGGCATTGTCAAGGAGAGGCTAGGGGGGACCTGGAAAAGTCAGGGTGCCTGGACGATAGACAGCATGGATTCATCCTGGGAATCATGTCAGACAAACCTTGTGGAGTTCTATGATCATGGACGAGTGCCTTGGACCTGATAGACCAGTGGACGCTCTCTTCTAGACTCTCAGCAAGGCATTTGACTCTGTTCCTCACGTGGGCCTGTTGGATAAGTTGGGAGAAATGGGGTGGGGAACCAGATGATCAGATGGATAGGCAATTGGCTCCAGGACCGGACCCAGAGGGTCGAGTTGGGGATAGTCTCATCCCAAAGAGGGTCATTAGTGGGTCCCACAGGGATCAGTCCTTGGGCCCCTCCTGTTCAACGCCCACGCTCTGACATAAGGACAGGAATCAGGAGTGAGATGAGTCTCTTTGTGGATGACCCAAAACTGGGGCGGTGGATGGGGAGGAGGGAGGGTGGCCCCACAGGGGACCTGAGGCTCTGGAAAGATGGTCTAGAAAGTGGAAGCTGAGGTTCAATGCAGGGAAATGCAAGGTACTCCACCTGGGGCCAGAAACCCGGGACCAGTGTACACCCTGGGGAATGCTACAAGTCTCGATGGCTGAGAGGGACCTGGGGGTGGTGGTGGATGTCAAGATGAACAACTCGGAGACTTGTAGGAGGGCAGCAGCCAAGGCCAACAGGATGCTGGGATGCATCGCTAGGGATCACCTCCAGAAGGAGGAGTGATACTCCCTCTGTATAACTGCTTGGTGAGGCCACACCTTGAGTACTGCGTGCATTTGGAGCCACACTTAAAGAGGACATTAAACTCCTGGAGAGGGTCCAGAGAGGCAACCAAATGATTTGGGGGCTTGGGGACAGGACCTATGGAGGAGAGGCCTCGAAGAGCTAAACATGTACACATTGAAGAGAGAGAAGGGACCAGGGGGACATGATATAGAGGTCTTCTAGCACATGAAGAGGGTAAATAGGGAGGAATAGCTGTGGTGCTTCAAAGGAAGGAGGAGGGGCTACTACAGGCATGGGTGGAAGTTGAGGGGGAAGATTCAGGGGAGAAAGGAGGAGGTGCTACTTCACTGAGAGGGTGGTAGTCATGGAATGCACTGTCTAGGGGCTGGTGGAGGCAGAGACGGTGGAGGGGTTCAAGAGGGGCTGGGACAGGTACAGGGGAAGGGTTCTGGAAGCAAAATCAATGCAGCAAGAATATCTGGAACTGGGAAGGGAGAAGGCAGAGAAGGCGAGGGGGGCAGCAAGGTCAGCACCCAGGGTGGGGGCTGACCAATCGAGCAGACTCGAAAAACCGTTAGGCCTATTCTGCTGGCATTTTAGTATGTTAGTATGTACAAGATCAACCTTCAAAAATCAGAGACGATGATGCCGAATGGCACTCCCTCAACTGTTTTTAAGAGAAATTTTTCCTTGGCATGGGCAGCAAAAATACTTTTAGATATTTGGGCATTAGAATATCAGCAGATATATCCCAACTTTTAAAAATAACTACTTAAGACTCCTCCAAGAGTATTAGGCTGACATGGCAAGGTGGCACTTGTTTCCATGACCCTGTATGGTAGAATTCAAACCTTAATAGCATTTGTCAATGCCGAATGTTTGCTTGCTGGCATTGGCATTGGTAATGTAGGAGCTACAGAGCTGCATAATAGAATGGCAGTGAAGTATTCAACTGAAGCCAACTCCACCACCACCTGCAGAGACTGACAGGCATTGGGGTGTGCCTTTGGGTCATCAGGCATAACGGCAACGCCATTTCACCACACCCTACCCTGCAGACACCAAGAAGTGTCACGGTGTGCCTTGGGGTCTTTGGCCCTTATGCACACCCCATTCCATCAGGAAATACGGTGAGATGGGTGCAGTATAGGAGAATGGGGTGAACCTTGGGGCCGAAGAGTCCAAGACATGCCTCGATGCCTCTCACTGGCTGCAGGGTGTGGAATGGTATGAGCATGACAGGCGAGAATCCCAAGTCACACTCCTGATGCCTGTCATTCTCTCAGGTGTGGCGTTATGGTCGGAAACCCTAAAGCCTCAGGCATTCATTGGTATTTTCACTCCAAATTTTCAACATGTTTTTTGTGACCCCCACCTCATGAACAGTGGCAATATCAGTTTGTTAGCCAAAGCTGCTTTGCACAGCGACTATGGCATTTAGCACCACAGGTGCAAAACACATTCCGAACAAGATGTGAAAAATGACAGCTGTACTGTTCACGGGAGTGTAAAAATGGCAATGTTGAAAATCTGCAGTGAAAATATTAAAAACTGGTGAAGCCACGAGCGCAGCATAGAAACTGTGCAACGAGCACCGTAATCTAATTCGCTTTGGGATTTTTTTACAGCAGATTGTCAACACAGGCATTGTGGGACCTCCGATCATGAACAGTGTCACTGTAATTTTCTTTATCTGTCCCGAACAATGATTTCCCACAGCGACCACGCATTTTTGCGCTGAAAGTGTGAAAACACATTTCAGCCATGTTGTGAAAAATGGTAGCTGTACTGTTCATAAGGAAGTGTGGAAAAATGCCACTGGTGAAAATCTGGACTGAAAATATTATAAAGTCATGAACTTACGAGGGTGCGTGGAAACTGTGCAATGCTCACTCATAACACGGTCATTTTATGGACTTTGTCACCAAATTTTCAAAATAGCCATTTTAAGACCTCTGCTCATGAACAGTGTAACTGGGATTTTCTTAATCTGTCCCAAACATTGCTTTCAGACACCGACTCACACATTGTGCACTACATGCGAACACATTTTGGGTGAGATGTGAAAAATGGCAGCTGTACTGCTCATAAGGAAGTGTAATAAAATGGCAATGTTGAAAAATCCAGAGTGCAAATATTAAAATTTGCAAACTTATGAGCATGCGTAGGAACTCTGCAACGATGCTCGAAAACAGTCATTTTTATGATTTTTTCACCAAATTTGTAATGTAGGCTTTTTGAGAGCCCACCTTATGAACACTGGCACTGTCGCTTTAATTGGTCCCGAAGGTGATTTTGCACAGTGATCAGAAATCACCTTCGGCCCGATTAACGCCATGACAGTTCAAGAATTCATGAGGAGAGGTCCTAAACCCCATGTTGAAAATTTGGTACCAAAATTCCAAAAAATGCCTGAGATAAGCATTAAAGTTGAAAAAACCCTATTTATTGCATTATACAGCTTACTGGCATTTTCTCAGTTCGCGGTCAGCTTTGAAGAGTGCAGACGTGTTCCCAGTCCACTGAAGATCATCGCACCGAGCTCCGGAGGTAAGTATGGGGTGGGGGTGTGTGGGGAGGTAGGGTGCGCAGTGGATGGGCGCGGGTGGGCTGAGAGACCGCCGAGGGAGCGTTTTCTTGTTTACAGGTTTTTTTTTGGCGAAGCGACATACGACGTTTGCTACGCTGGGTGGGCTCTGCATGGCAGCTGTAAGGTTGTTTGAGGGGGCCTGGAGCCGCCGGATTGGGCACCCCATTGGCCATACAGACTTGTGCCATGATGGGGTGGCCTTGAAGCGCAGCAGCTGCGGGGCTGTTTGGGGGGCCTGGACAACGGATTGGGCACCCCCGCCAGCCATACTTGACATGTGCCATGCTGGTGGGCCAGTGTAGCACCTGGAAAGCTTTTTTATGGGGGCATGGAGCCGATGGGATTGGACACTCCCGTCGGCCATACAGTGTGTGACGTGGAGAGAGCATGAGCATCGAACATGCATGCATGTGCGTGTGGAGGGGGCACTGCTCACTGAGCGGTGTCTCCCTTTCAACTGTACAGCACTGCATTTTCAACTGCTGTCATGGACAGCTGCAGAGTTGATTGGAGAACTGCGACCCGAACCTGCAAACACACTGACCGGAATTGAAGGCGGCTGCCCACCTCCAAAACTCGGTTGATGGCACTATGTTTCTTGCACATGCGCAAGCAAACATAAAACATAAAAATGAATGTGTTACCTCAGCTCCTGTTCTTATTCCAAACACTTCCACTCCCTGTTCCAAGATACTTGGAACCATCTCCAGAAGGAATCTCAAACATTCATATGGGCCAGGAAACACCCCAGAATAACAAAAAATCTGTTACAGGTATCAAGGGATAAGGTGGGGGTGACACTGCCGAACTTTTACCAATATTACATGGCAGCAAAGCATGCACAGCTGTACGTGGGCAAAATGCAAGAGAAGATTCGGGCTGGTACCAATTAGAAGAGGCTACGTTGGAGGGTTGGGACCTTTGGACCTTACCCACAAATAGCATCCCACCACGCTTTTGGGCAATAGTGGATAATCCATGGATAAGATACTTCCTCAGGATATTAGTCAAACTGAGGAAAGCCACACACACTCCAGCGGGACCGAGCCCCTTATCTCTGATTAGGTATGAGATAACCTTTGAACCCCCAGGTTTGATGAAGGATATAAGTATTAGGCATCTCACAAACTAGCAACTTTCCTGCAGTGTCTCGACACCCAGGGCTGTATGTCATTTGCCCAAATCTGAACCAAATACGCACTCCGCAAAGAGGATCATTTTCAATTCCTAAAAGTGCGACATTTTCTGCTGACCCCAGGGGTACAAGCTCAAATTTGCAGAGAATGCACGGATTTGGAATCTTTTTTTTTTACTATGCTATATCTATAAAAGGTAACACTCATTACCTATCTCAGCTTTATTTGGTGCTAAATCATCAGGAACCGCTAATACTGACTAAGGTGTGAGAGACAGCTGGGAAAGGGAATTTGGATCCCCAATACCACCGTCCCAATGGAAAAGAAGACTGGTAAGAGGCTGACAGGTCACGGCCTCTTGTACACGGAGAGAATTTAACTGGAAAATATTGGTCAGATTTTTTTTTCTCATCCCAATTACTGAACATTTTCGGGTCAGTTGCTCAGACCTCTTCTGGCGGGGATCTGGGGACAGAGGAACACATGGTCATACATTCTGGACCTGTTCAGTAGTCCAAGGGTTCTGGAAAGTGATTCACACACACATACAGAGATTAACGGGTCTTCAGATCCCATGCATAGGTCCTGACCTAGTTTTAGGCTTCCCAACCTCACTAACAGGGAACAGGGAGGCAAAGACCTTAGCTCAGATACTTAGAGTGGTAGCAACCTGGGTAGCAGTAAAATGTATAACAGCTAATAAGCTGTCCCCTCACCCTCCCACTGTACAAGAATGGCAGGCTAAGGTGACAGAGGTAGAGAGAATGGAAAACATCACAAACCGGTAAGGTTACAACCAGAAAGGTTCCTTGAAATATATCGCCTCTGGCATCAAGAACTAGATACTCCACATGATACAAATCAAGAATAAAGTAAGAAAGATCTGGAGATTGAGGCAAAAATGGGGTGCACTTGAGTTTAAAGAGTTTATGATTATGACATGCAATAAAGTTAATAGAAATCTTATGTTTAAGATTACAGAAGTTACTGCACCTGAATAAGATCATTTTAGATTAACTAAAAGTAAGTCAAGAACATGAAAGAATTTTATTGTATAAAGAAAAGAAATACTGAACTGTTACATCTCAAAAAAAGTTGATTAACATGATGGATATAAATGAACTGAAGGTATGTAATGGAGATTGTATCATATTCAATAAAAGACTGAAGTTAAAATAAAAAATTGGATGCAGCTGGTCATAGGTGGCTGTCAACACTATCCACCTATGATCACTGTGTGGAGTATCGCCCTGGCTTGAACCATGTAGATGCTGACGCTCTGTCCAGGTACCCTCCAGCCTATACAGCTGAGCACTCTGGTTGGGAAAGAATATCTGAGCACACAGTTAAAGCCTTATGTAAAAAGCTAGGCGGAGGGACTTTCCCCAGAAGAAGATGCTTCCAGCTGGTGGACTGTTTGGGAGCGCAGGAAGTTGTATTCCTGTTGACCACTGCTGTCTATCTGCCCTGGATGTGAGATCCCTACCACAGCTGACCACCCAGGATTTGAAAAGGGAACAGAGAGCCATCCCTATCACAGGCGAGATAATTTGAGTGCTGCAATACAACGGAGATCAGACCCAAGTGGATACTGTTTATCCCTGGCCAGACTTCTGTTGAAGACTGGTCAAAGTTACAGTTGAAAAGGACTGCTCTACAGGAGACTCAAGATCACCGAGGGCACCCCGTGAGCAGCTGTTGGTGTTACTCAAAGGCACATAAAGACAGTGATGAAGGCCTTGCACCACAATATGGGGTCACTTGGGTGCGAAGCACTCTGGACTTGGTCAAGAGCAGGTTGTACTGGCCAAAGATGGAAATTGATGTAGAAACTTACTGCAAGAGTTGCCGAAGATGTATACAAAGGAAGGCACATCCCTAGAAGGCTGTTCCATTAGCCAGCATATGTACAAGTGGCCCAATGGAGCTAGTCTGCATTGATTTCCTCATCTTGGAACCAGATTCCTGCAACATCTTCAACATACTGGTAGCCACGGACCACTTTACTAGATATGCCTAAGCCTACCCCACCAAGGATCAGAAAGCTTCCACCATGGCAAAAATCCTGGTGGAGGAGTTTTTTGTGCACTACAGAGCACCCCAGAGAATCCACTCGGACCAGGGGTGTGACTTTGAGAGCTGACTCATTAAGGAACTCTTGTCATTATGGGGCATTAGAAAGTCTCAGACTACACCATACCATCCCCAAACTGACCCTCAAAGTGAGAGATTCAACCGAACCCCGCTGGATATGTTGGGCACCTTGGATCCCCAAGATAAGTGCACCTGGAGTCAACAAGTGAGCACCCTGGTCCATGCTTATAACTGCACTCAGAACGATACCACGGGGTTCTCTCATACATGTTCAGGAGAGAAGCCAGTTTGACAGTGGACTTGTGCTTTGGGGTGTCAAGCGATGAATCTTGGGGCGGGTGACTACTTGCAGTACATGAGTAAGTTAAAGCAGCAATTTGATGACACATATCGCCTTGCTTTAGAAATAGCCATGAAAAGGAACCAGACTAACAAAGACCAATATGATAGAAAGGTGTGGCTCATGATCTGAAGCCGGGTGACAGAGTGTTACTTTGGAGCCTGGGCCTACCTGGGAAACACAAGATCACTGACAGGTGAGGGAGCACTGTATGTGGAATGGAGAGATTGGAAGGACTACCAGTGTACAAAATACAGCCAGAAAGAGAGACTGAGGGCACAAAGTAATACATCGAAACCATTTGCTTCCCATCGGAGACCGGGAATGGATGCAGAGACTGACTTGGAAGATCCTCCTACACCCCAACCACTAGAGCTGCTGAACGCAGAAGATGAGGGCATGAGATTAGTGATGCTGTGGGGCTGGACCTGCCTAGGTAGGAGGGGTATCCAAGGAGGAAAAGGACCCAGATGCTGAAATAGAGGGGGAAACTGAAGGTACGCTCTAGGTGCTTTTATCCTACCCTGAGTTAGCCCCATTGTTTCAGGGACTGCCCCTGCCCTTGATAGATACTGCTGTGCCTAGGGGCTGAGTGTAGATGGGTGGCTGCTCCGCATGCCCCTTGAGGGACCGCCCGGACTTGAATACTAGTCTGGCTGAGCCGCTGAGTGATTTTGGAGCAGTTCCCCAAAGAAGTGCCTTTTTGAGGGCCCACATCGGAACTGAATACTGGTCCGACTAAGCGCTGCTTGAATGGCCACAAGATAGCCCCATTGGACAAGCAGGTGAGGATGGGGAGATACTAGAAGGCCCTGCCCTAAAAGCTGAGAGAGGAACAGGCCAGGATGAATGTGACAGTGATGTGGAATCTGTCTCTGAACAGGTGGTGGTCATTAGTCCCGAGGTTCAGGAGACCCCAAGGAGGTCAGGGAGGACAGTGTGGCCTATCCTCAAGTTAACCTATGATGCCCCTGGAGTCCCCATAGATTTGCCTTTGTTCATAGTACACAAGGGAGTATATATTACTCCAAGGTCCTCACAGAAAGTAGTTACTTGCCCTGTTAGTGCTAAACCCCCTAGGCCCAAAGGGAAGGTGACCAGGAGACGGAAAGGAAGGTGAGAGGGTACATAAGAGATGCTGGTTTGGGAAAGTGTACTATGTGAGCCTACAGATCATATGGTAAGATGGATCATACATATAGGTGTCCCTTTCTATGTGGCCAGGAGCTAATGTCAGGAAAGGTATTCCTGAAATGTACATAATGTTCTCTATTCTGAAATGGTTACATATAATAGTTAGGATTTAGGTGTTTAGATAGAAATATTATTGTGTGTTAATGTCAAACAATTATACTAAATATCCTTAGGCTTGGCGTGGAAGCCAAGCATTCGAGAGAAGTGTAACCTCCTTTTGAACTTACTTTAGTTGCCCCATTCCTCCTGCTCAGCCCCTGGCTGCTCCCAATTTTCCTTGGTGTCCACCCGCTTCCCTGGCCCTTTGTGGTGCCCCATATTCTCTCCGAACAGCCCTATTACTTTATTTGGCACTGTTGGGCTCAAACATCTATCGTGAGCTGCTGGCATTTCCTCTGGCTGGCTGGCACTGCGCATGTGCAGGATAGCACCTTTGATTTGCTGACCACTGGTATTGTGGTCGATCAGGGAGTGATTTAGCAGCCCCGGTGCACCTGCCAGGGTAAATGGGCACCAGAGACCTATAGGAGGCAGGAAAGAAGCCTCTTCAATATTTTAAAATAAAGTTGATTAGCTATCCTGGTGGCACAGAGGGCTGAGGCACTGGATGCCTTTTTTCTCGACACGCCGATGACCCGTGTTCGGGAGCGAGCACAGGCTGGAGGTTGGCATGGGGGGGGAGGGTGCTGAGCAGGATGAGCTGCCGTCGGGCAGATCTCTTCTCCGTGGAGGGAGCCTGAGCTCCCTTGGTGCTTGACTGCCCGCGGTGGAGGCTGGGGGGCAGTGCAGCCAAGGGAAGCCAGGCTAGGCCAATGGGGTGGAAGGATGGTGCCATTACTGGAACAAGAGGGTGCATGCATGCCTCCCGCAGCATGCGCCTCTCTGTCCTGGCACCCAGGGCAATTGGGGAAAAAACAGAAAAAGTTGGGGGCTACATGACCAGTGCTTCGGGACAGCTCCTGGGTGTATGCGAGCAGCACAGCATAACAAGACCCTGAACGCACTCCCCAGAGACCAGTAGGTGGTGGACGACCCTCATAAGCCCTCCTGATGGCTAGGGGTGTTGATTTTCGGAGGCAGCGGCAGGGGATCTATGTGGAGTAACTGAATGCAAGTGGGTTCATTCAAAAGGGTACAGATGGGGCTACATGATTCTGGGGTTACTGTACGTGAAAGTATCTACTTTGGCTGCACCAGAACTTAACAGTGGAACAGGGTGAAAACTGGGGATGAACTGAATGGGGGCTGACATATTGCTGATGCTTTGACCCCAGAGTAGCAACCAATCCACTGTTGAGGCACCCAAAACTGGACCCGAGGGATTCTGGGAGTTGGAATTTCCTTAATTCAGGTGCCTAACACCTTTCTCCAATGAATAATCAGGAAATATTGATCTCTGTGATTATTGATGACTGATGGACTTGCACAGCCAATCAGGAAACTGGATTCTTGAATGAAAATCCAAGGACTGTCTGGGTTTGAGTCAGTCTTTTCCGGACTCTTCTCGAGTCAGTAGGATCCTGTGTGAGTGGAACTGAATTGTTGGAGGCTTTCTCAGGCCTTAATTGGAGACTGCCACTGAGAAAAGGGACTTTGAGGAAAAGAGAGACTGGCTGATTTGGAAACTATCTAGGTATTTAGAACTGGGCTGGTTTGTTTGGAGAGAACAGCTGCTGCAGAGACCCTGCACTGGTACATTGAACTGTGCTATTTAAACTGTGCTGTTCCCTTGGGAGAGAAACAGCGCCTGCTGCAGAGGATCTCTACACTCAAGATTGGGACTTTGATAATTATTGTGGAGAGGCAAAGCATCTCTGGAGCGGGGTGTTAGCCAGGCCTTGGGAATCTACTGTGTGGACTGAACCAAATTAGCTGAATGCTGTGTCCCAGCTGGAGCAGATTTGGAGTTGTCTTGGACATGTACACCTGAAAGCACAGAAGGTGAGCAGGGACTTGCCTGATTCAGAACCCCTGTCAAAGAAGGGAGAGGGGGACATGATAGAAACTTTTAAGTACCTCAGTGGAATCAACAAAGTCCAAGAGGGTAGCATCTTTCAGAAAAAGAGACGTGTAAGAACAAGGGGACACAATTTAAAGATAGAAGGGGGATGGTGCAGGGGCAATGTGAGGAAGTATTATTTCACAGAGAGGGTAGTGGATGCATGGAATAGCCTTCCTGAGGAGGTTGTGGGGTCTAAAACTGTGGGAGAATTCAAGAATGCATGAGACAGACATAAGGCAATTCTTGTGGGGGGTAGGAAGAAATAGGCTGTTGGTTAACTAGGATCTACGGCCTATCCTGTAGGTAGGGAAATGGGCAGACTAGATGGGCCAAGCGGTCCTTATCTGTCGTCAAAGTCTATGTTTCTATGTGTTGTGGTCTTAGTGCAAACTGAAGCTGCTGTTTAAAGTTGTAAATCTGTGGCAAACCAGCACTGACTTTTAGTAGAGGAAAATTGCCTGGCTACTCCTCGATTCACTGATTTGGTGCAGGTATAGAGAAGACTCCACCTCCTTTGGATACCCCTCCACGGAGCCAGAGAGGGAACCAGCTAACCCCTCCCAATTGGGGCCCACTGTCTTAGGAGGTCACCGGCAGTTGCTGGGGTGCTAGGGCACCCATAACCCTTATGGGGAGCCAGGCTGTGGAGCCACTCCCAGTTCTGGGCTTTCTGGGGCTGGTGAGGTCCTGACTCTGAGCTCTGCAATGGGCCAGAAGAGGCTGAAGGTGACAAGTGGCCAGATCTTCAATCAAGGGGACAAGCTGCAAGACCTTCAAGCAAGATCAAGACTGCTAAGGGAAAGCGGCATCTCCCTTCTGCCCATTGCTACATCTGTTGGATAGAGCTCCTTATTCCAGAACACTCGAGAATTGTATCTTCAGACACTGTTAA
Organism: Neoceratodus forsteri; assembly: GCA_016271365.2. Taxonomy (NCBI): domain Eukaryota; kingdom Metazoa; phylum Chordata; order Ceratodontiformes; family Ceratodontidae; genus Neoceratodus; species Neoceratodus forsteri. Next base: position 1,474,426,963 of record CM057453.1, on the reverse strand, counting down.
GTCCTGCAAACTGTTAGTACCTAGGATTTGGATCCTGGAATTAAACAAAGGACTGTGTATTAACTTTAAACATTTCATTAAGTTTTCAGGGCCACAACAGCCAGCCAACCCACGGCAACATCCAGGCCTGCAACTAGTGGGTACCCCAGGGAACTCTCAGGGTGTAACACTGGTACCAGTGAGGGCGGGCAGTCGGGGTGATTCGGCCTATGGGCCCATATGGTTACTGTTTACCATTTTGCTCAGGGCCGGATTAAGGCATAGCAACATAGGCACAGGCCTAGGGCCCTTGCTTGCCTCGGGGGCCCCCAGCAATCCCCAATTTATATTTACTATGCTTCATTTCCTTTCTGCCTGAGCTGCATTTTTTGTTTTTTGTGAAGGACTCGGCCACAGAGTAATCTGAACAAGGCAGGCGCTGAACTGTGACATGACTCTCACCTCCCTGATTAGGTATTAAGTGCAGCTGAATGCTTCAGGGGGCCCCAGCCAGGCTGTCCTTTAAGGTGTGACTAGGCCAATTTCCTTTGCTTTGTCTCCCACCCCCAATTGGAATCCTCACTTAGAATCAGGTCTCACTCTTAAATATTAATGATTAACAGTGCAGTCTACAGTGTATAATCTGAAATGTGCTTACTACTGTATGTTTCCCCTAGCGTCAAATGAAGTATTTCCCACATGTTTGTTTACTGTGACAAAAAACCGTACTCTCTTTGCCACGTCTCCTTGACTGTTGTTCCTCTTGTTGTACTCTCCCGGGTCGTTCCTGAAAATAGGCATAATACTTGTCTAGTGTACTTACCCGGTAAACAAAAGCTAAATAAATAAATAAATATTTAATCTCAATTGTAAAATTAAGAAATTGACAATGTGTTTCAATGGTTCACTTAAAAATTTTACTTTTTTTTTTTTTTTATAATTCCCTCATCTCACTCCTGTTGAAGTTCTGACCCTTATATAGCTCCATTTTCAGGATGAGCAAATGAACATATTTCCAGATTCCCATCAGTAAACCTTGCCATTTATTGATCCTGGCTTACTTATCAATAACAGAAATGTTTGTTCCTGGGAATGATTTCTTCCAGCAATCAGTTGCTTTGTAATATAATCTCTAAAGTTCATGACTCCTCTAGTAAATCATCAGTTTAACTCTTACACCTAGGACCTAGCCTCTTTTAGAGAAGGGGCCATACCCTACAAAACAAAACTCCCATGTCCTGGTTCATACTACCTGACTGGACAAGATGATAACACCCAGACTGCGTGTCACACGTGTGCTTGGGGGGGGCATTTGGAGAAGTGCAAATCATGATATTTCACACCCCAAAAATTATTTTTACCAGGTCAAATTAGTAATTATTTTCTCTAAATGATCAAAACTCAGGCTACTGTTATTTTTCCATGCTGATATTATTGGTTTCATTAATTTTGAAGCGTTTTAGGTTATTTATGTTTTATGCCACTTTTTAGGAACAGAACAAAATTTTTTTTTCAAGTTTCAGACCCGATATGCAATGCCCAAAAGAGTTGCGGTCATGGCAAAGGGGCATAGTAGTGGTGAAGAGGCATGTTTGCTGAGGTGGCCCCAGATTTCTCATGGGCCTAGGGCCCCAGGTTGCTTTAATCTGGCCTTGATTTTGCTAATAACCATTTTTCTCTTTCACAGCTATCCCTCTTCCAGGTACCCCTATCCTAGCCCTTACCCCAAATAAAGCTGTGAGTTAACTGTTTGAAACTGTTGTGCCAAGGGTATTTTATTTCATTCTGCATTTGAAGAGGTCTATGATATTCAGTAGAGATAATCTATTGGGAATCCAGTGTGGGCAGCTGGTAGGGGAGGTGGGTGGGTACAGTATCCCGGGGCTGCACTAACAAGGCACCTGACCCACTTACTACGTACTATGGGTGGAGGCATCACGCTATTACTTATAACTTTGGGAAAGAACCCCAATCACCACCGTAGCAGGACCCAGGCACCTGAACCTGTTAGAGGGCAACAGGCAGGGGTAGTAGGCCACAGGCACACAGCGCCTAGGCTACATCTGGAAACTGCTTCACTGAAGTATGTCACATGGAAAACCAATTTCTGGTTCCAGTGACCTCTGTTAGGAGGGTAAGTGAATTGCAAGCCCTCTGCACAGAGCCACATTACATAATCCCACAGGGATAAAGTAGTCATTAGAACCAACAGAAAATTCCTTCTTAAGGTGGTATCTGAATTCCACCTGAATCAGAGTCAGTGACTTCTTCCTGTACTCTGTCCAGAGCATTCCAGTCCAGGTGAGGAAAGCTTGCATAGCCTGGACCTAAAGCAGTCCTGTCTGTCTACATGAGCAGACAAAAATGTCAGGTCCCACAGTACCCAGCCTTTTGTTACATATGGTGAGGCTGACAAAGACAAACCAGCTACAATAAGCTCTGTTTCTCACTAGATAGTCTCTCTTGCATTCAGTTCTACTATGAAAAGCTGCAAAAATGCCACCAACAGGCTTTAGGGCACACTTCACAAACTGTACCTCTGCCTCTGTGGCATCCTCAAGGGGCAGCCCATTGTTAAACATTTGCAAAGCTGTTACCTAGAAAACAGTACACACCTTCACAAAGCACTGCTGTTTGGACATACAGACCAGCTTTGGAACTGCTGTCTTGCAGAACCTTTTTCCTAACTAGGTTCTGGACCCAGCCTTCCAAGGTACTGCTGCTGAGTCTGCATAAAGTGTACACATTAGGTGAGTGATTCCTGGGGTTAGAAGAATAATTACTCATTGTAGTGATGTTGTTTCTTCCCAAGGGATCACTCACTATATTTATATTTCCTAACCCTGCCTCCCCTTCCAGAACCTGAAAAAGGTTCACACAAGAATCAGTTCCTTTTTAACTGAGGTTGCTTGAGCATTACTACAGTCTTCCCTTGCTATAACGAATGCTTGGTTATAACAAACGTACGTGTTGGATCCTGTCATGTCTTGAGCTTGTCATCTTAATTGGATAATGACTTAATTGTAATCAGGTGCACCGAATTAAGATTTTCTGCACTTTTGTCAGTTTGCTGTACTGCTAGTAGTATAAGACTCCCTCACTTGTAGACAATCGTTATCCCCATGTACCTGTGTACTGTAGCATCATGCTCTGGAAACCATGAAACACTCTGGGTATTCCATGGACACCAAACTGAAGATCTTGAACAGGCTGAAGGATGGAGAGAGTCTAGCCAAACTATCGCAGGAGACCGGCTTTTCGAAGTCGACAATATGCACCTGGCACAAACAAGAAGCTTATCTCCATGACTTTGTTGTTGAGTGCACAGATATTGAAGGGCTTCAGTGTAAGAAGCTTCGTAAAGCTGACGAGCTTGAAATAGATTGTGCCACCCAGCTGTGGTTTACACAGCAGCATGCAAGTGGAGTTCCTATCTCTGATTCTATCCTCTGTGAGAAAGCCTGTCAATTTTCCTGTGATATTCAAGGGGATGAAACTTGCATCAAGTCCTCCACAGGCTGGCTTTGGAGGTTTCAGAGACGCCATGTTATCTGGCGTAGTGCGATCACCAGAGAGGCTCGCTCCTGTGATGATGCGGCGGCAGATGCTTTTCTGCTTAAACTCCAAGATCTGTTGTCCAGGTACTCCCCGAACAAGTGTACAACGGGAATGAGACAGGTCTTTTTTGGCACTCTCTCCCAGATGTCATGCTGGCTGCAAAGTCCGAAGTAAATAACAGCAAAGGTTTTAAAACCAGCAAAGACAGGCTGACATTCCTGTTTTGTACCAATGCAACTGGCAATCATAAACTTCATCCACTGTGCATTAGTAAATTTAATGTAACCCCCAGGTGCCGCTATCCCAAGGGCTACTACACCTGCCTGCTTGACTACTGACAGGTTGAGGGGCCTAGGTTCTATGGCGGGTCTCTCCACCCAGAGGTCAGGGTTTGTAGTGGTTAGACTAGCTTGATCACAGCCCTCTGGGACACCGTGACCCCTTTGGTTCTCTCTAGTGGCTCACACAGTACACTGGAGTTACAGCCCCAGTACCCCATGTTTACACACTGTTCACTCATAAAGCACCACTTACCCTCGAGACTGATTCTGCAGCATGTCTCTGAGGACCCCCTGTAAAATAAGGTTAAACAACATTCACAGCGAAATACAATACTGTTTCCATAAGTACCAACACCACAGACAGTATATAGTATAGCAACAACAAATCTGATTTATTTAGGGGACAGTAACACGGGAGGGGGAAATTAGGTTAATTGGTGGCATTAAATCACAGTACTGTGCACACATACAGGGTCTGAAAAGTCACACTCTGGGTACCCATGTTTAGAGGGCTAGCCAGCCCGCTGCCCGAGGTTGCCAGCAGGTGCAGATGGATAGGGCCCTGTAGAAGAATATATATTTACAACACCCAATTGTAATCTGAGTCGGATGGCTCAGTCCATGAAGCACTGAAACAACAAGAATTAGATGACACACTTGTGATTGAAAACAGGCTGCAGGGAATACCCTGATTTGTACACACAATACCCAAGCTGAGAACCAGATGGTGGATGCTGTCTGGATTGTCAGAAACAACAGGGCATGGAGACAAGGTTCTTGTGACTGGACCCCACTGCAGTTTAAAGCAAACAGACTTAAATGCGAGACAAGCTGGGGTTTGCTTCCAGCTTCAACACACAGCACAGGGGATTGGAAATAGCAATTCCCCACAAGCACTACGCACATTCATATGTAAAAGGAAAGTACTATACCAGGCAGGCTGCTCCTCGATCCCGATCGCACTTACTGCAAAATACCCGGGAGCACACACAGCAGCTTCAGTTCCTGACAGACCGAGCGCGATTCAGCAATTTCTCCAGTCTTCTACAGGGTGAGTCTGGTTTCTACACTTCTAGTGCTTCTTTCTCCTCACAACTCGGATTCAGTCCAAACTGGCACTCACAAAGGCTTCAGACTGAAACTCGGGGCCTCTCATGTGCTTCCTGCACAAACTAATGCACTGAGCACAGAGCTCCTTCTCTCTTCACAGTCACAACTGATCTAATCTTTCGAGTCACAGAGCAGGGCATTTCCTTTAGCTCCACACCATTCTGTTGGCTGGTTCGGCTGTCACCCACAATAAGACTCCCTCTGTTGGTGGAAAAAAGGCACCAAGGTTAAAACTACATTTCCCAGAGTCACTGCCCATACAATCCCCTTGTGGCTGGCTCAAAATTGAGAGTCCAAGTTACGATTCGTCCACAGGCTCCTTTAGGGTCTCCCTATCATCTTGATTGGTCCAAGTCAGCTATTCAGAACCAAAATGAAAGAGCTACACTGAAACATTTCGTGCTGAACTGAAGACAGGTTAGACAAACTACATCTTCTCAGTCACTCTAAATGATTTCTAGCAAACAGTTATATCTTTCAACAAGGCTCCTCTGCACATGTAGCAACGGCAGAAATGGAGCGAATTGACAGCAGCCTGGGCGGACTCAAGCATTAAATACACAGTCCCCCATACAACTAATTAAGTCTGCAAGCAGACAGCTCTTAAAGAGACAGTACGTGAGGCTCAAATAGCACTCACTTGGAACCACATTTAAACAGCTCAGGACGCTGAACACTGCCCAGACTTGGAGCATTCAGGCAAGCTCCTGGAAGACTTTTGGGAATCCCCATTTGCAGGGGTTACATTAAAAACCCCATCGTCTGCACCACGCTAACAGGAGCGCTGCCAGTCATTTATGAGAGCAGCAAGAATGCGGCATGACGTGTGACATTTTTAGAAAGTGTTTTTGATTTCTTTGTGAAATCCATAAGGCAACATCTTAGAAGAATGAAGTTGCTACCAAAGCGACTGTTGCTGCTGGACTGGTATCCTGCCCACAATCCCAAGGCATAGTTAAAATCCAGAGATGGTAAAATCTGTACTGTTTTTCTACCTAAGAACACCACATCTAAGATTCAGCCCCTGGATGGTGGAATAATCGCCACTTTCAAAAAACATTATCAAAAGCAACTCCTAAGTGAAATTGTCTCAGCTGGTGATGGGCTATCTGGTGCTCAAATGGGGGTGCAGGAGGTGCTAAAACAAAAGAATGTCCAGGACAACATACACCTTGCGGGTGAAGCCTGGAAGAATGCCTTGGCTGCCACCATATACCACTGCTGGGTCGCAACCCTGGGTCGCTCTTTCCCCCCTGAATTCAGTGGGCCAGTTACCGACACTGACGATGATGTTGATGACACCTCAGAAATAGTGCAGTTGGCAACAAACCTAAACCTGATTGAAAACAAAAATGAAGCATCTGACATCATAGATGCTTGGATCACCAATGATGAGACGCTACCCATGGTCGATCAAATGTCTGACGCTAAGATTGTGTCCTGTGTTTCAGCAGACAGTAAAATGCCTGAACCAGAAGAGTCCGAAGAGGAGGAGGACGACGAGGAAGATTCTGTGGAGAAGCCAACAATAGGGGAGGCAGTTTATGGTTTGAAAACTGCTCTCGCCTGGCTTGAATGCGAGGAAGCAGACCCAATAATGAAATTATTTATTTATTTGAATTTTGATGAGTGGGTAGGTCAACTGAGACAAAGTCCCTTTTTCAGTGACGACCCGAGGAATGAAGCATTCCAAGAACAAATACAATACAATACAATCATACACATAGAATAGCACAGTGAGTTACAAGATTCAGTTAAACCATAGGTAATTAAATACAGTACACAAGTCGGTAATGTCCAAATGAGTCAGAATTACAGGCAGTGTTCAACTAGCCAAGAGAGGCTGGAGGCAGATAAACATTGTATACCATGTGCAGGAACCATTTTGCCATTCACATACCAGATGTTACAATATCAATATTAAGGTAAGTATAGTTGTCAGATTCACATGCAGTTGGTTAGGAGCATAAGGTTCAGGTTACAGTCAGATGTTATTCAAGGTAGAGGAGTGAAAAGTGAGAAGAGCAGTTTGTCTTTGAGATAAGAGAGAATGAAGGCTGTTTGTAGTCGTAGTGGACAAGTAAAGGAAGGACAGAAAAGTAAAAGAAGGGGAATTTGAGGGCAGATTAGATATAGAGGTGGTGAAGGAGGAGTTTGAGTGAGATGGGTAACCTTTGTCACATGTTACCTTACGTGTGATTAACAGTTGCCTCTACAGTGGGGGTTGAAGAACTCCTTGTAAAGTTTTTTGAATTGGCTGATGGTTTTGCAGGAAAGTAAAGGGTGAAGCAGGTTGTTCAAAATTGTTCAGTTGTTCAAAATTGTTGCAGCTAAGGCAAAATTTGTCCTATGCCAGAGACTTGCATGCTACGAAAGCAGCAACACAGCTTAAAGTCACTGATTTTTTTTAAACCGATGCAGTAACTACTGTATGTTTGTTTTTTCTGTCTCCAGTACTAAGTTTTGATTAGTTACAGTACTTCAGGATGATTTTTGTTATAGCATTAAATGTTCTTACTCCTGTGTTTAGATTAATTAAAAGCACTGATCGTATACTGTATAATGCTGCATGAACGAACTATGGGGCGACAGAGGTGACCAGCACCTACAATTTTTGATTTTTGGTTAATTAAGGTTCATTATCTCTTTCACGATGCTTTTAATGATGATGTTTTAATGACTAAAGAATGATTAAATAAATAAAATCCAGTACTGAACTAAACAGCCGGTATGATCTGTTACATGTAGCTGTATTTTCGACTATGGGTACAGTCCATTTTCATTTACGGCATCCCTCGATATAACGGAAGTTCTACTATAATGAACACAGAGGTTGGTTCCCAAAACATTTGTTATATCAAGGGAAGACTGTATTGCAGTCCCTACAACTGTAAGCTTGTTGTTGTTTATATGGTAACATTTTACAAGTCTGCTTCAATTTGGTGTTTTAAAAATTCAAATTTTGTTTTCTAAAAATGTTTAGTAGACTTTTGGCTAGTTTCACTGGCCGCTGCTCCACTCTGGCTTGGAAACAGATCTGAGTAATGGCCAGAGTGAAGCATGGATGCAGAGTTTTAACCTACATTCCAGATTCTAAAGTTTACATAGATTCTATCTCTGAGGCATCACTCTCAGCCAAGATGACAGCATAAAGTGTAAACACGGTGAGTGATCCCTTAAGAAGAAACAACATTACAACGGTGTGATTTTTTTTCTTACATTGACTTTTTTTTTTTAACCCCTGTACCAGGCTAGTGTTTTCCTACATATACTTTTCCACTGCTGTCTTAGTTTAAATCCTGACTCATCACTCTGTCATCCTGCGCTCAGGTTAAGCCTATCCACAGTATACAGACTTCTGTCCCAGAATACCTTTCTGTGTAGGAAAAACCCCAATCCTTACTCCCTGAACCAAATGTAGAGCAACATATTTATCTGCCCAGTTTCCTGTTTCCTTACTAGCCTTGTGCATGGCACAGGTCACATTGATAAATACTACACTGGCAGTTCGGCTCCTACGGGTTCCTACCTAGTTCCCTAAATCTATGCACAGGACCTCTGGCCTGCCTCTGCCTATGTCACTAGTGCCAACATGCACCACTGTGGTCAGTTGCTTTTCTCTCTTCCATATGAGCCAGTCCACTCTCAATGTAATGTCTGCAACCCCACACACCACGTGACAGTTAACATGGCTCCAGCACCCCAGATTGTCACGCACTTTTGTTTTCTTTTCCATGTAGGTATTTTCCTCCCTTTGGCAGGACGGGCTGTATCAGCCTCTGTTCCCATCTGCTGCTGCTTCTCCAACTGTCTCTGAGGTTGGAATCTATATGTTATAGGTTACTCACCACCCTGAGACACAGCTAGGAGGAGAGGGCCATTTCATCCCACTCAGTCACTCATCCAGAAGTGCCCTGGATCTGGAGCAAGGTTGTGGCTGGATGGACAGGGCTTCATGAAGCCTGTCCTCCACTTTTCCTCCATTTCTCCTGGCCTATTGACAAGCATGCAATGAGCATGTTGTGTGACTCCGCCTCTGCAGAGATGCTCGCAGATCTCTGAATATGGGCCCTTCACCCTAGATGTGACCCGCCCACACTTCCCACTGGTGGTCAAGGGAGCAGACCACAGAACCCTCCCCCCCACACCGAGGGAGGAGTGCTGTCTTTTTTTTTATGGGACTGGTCCTGACTCGGCTAGGCCACTGCCCTTGGTCCAGCACTCAACCCCCGGGACTTACCTCGGGTGCTGTTCCTCCCTGGCTTGCCCCCATGGTGGGGCCACTGAGTAGGAGCAATCTAAACTGAGTTGAAGCTCGGTTCCCAGCAGACATCTTTGCTAGTATTCCTCTCTGGCTTGCCCCCCAGGGCAAGGCTGTGGGGCCAGCCCATTCCCAATGGCATTAAAGTTTGGTCCCCAGCCAAGTGCCATAGTCAGTGGTGCAGGGCTCGTGAGGTGGGGTATCATTCTGTGGGCCAGCATTTTTGCAACCCCTGGGAGGTATGGCATGCAATGACGATAGTGTGTAAGTGCTGACATCTAGCACACCTCCCAAAAACATGGGCTGTGGCTGCTGCTCCCTCCAGCCTCTGCCAGAGGTCAATCATGCACCAGATGCTCACCCTCCCTCCCCCCAAGGGGAGGAGAGTAGTCCATGGGACTCTCAGTTCTCTTCCCGTGGCTGGCCCTCTGACTTCTTGGGTCCATTCCCAAACCCGGGGCGTTGACGTCACAAGTGGAGACAATACTGCTGCACTGGCGGGCCAGCCTGGAGGAGTGCTGTCCTTCAGATGCTCAGTTCTCCCTTCCCTGGCCGATCCCCTGGCAACCTGAGTCCATTCCTGAACCTGGGTCTCCAGCGTGGCAGAAGGTAGGGTGTTTTATAGCGCCTCAGCTCTCTGTGCCACTGGGAACACTCAACTTGATAACATACCTCATTACAGAAATCTCATATCACTAATACCTTCCTGCAACATTACCTTGCTGCCCCCTCTCCGGACCCTCCTGTACTGTGGCAACCCTAGCAGTCGAGCCCCCAGGTTTATTGCAATTTGGGGAGCAAAGTCTGTGGGCTGGACACAACTGAGTGGGGTTATCATTATATGCTAGGGAGAGAAGATTGGATGTGTGATGGGGGGAGGGAGACACTGGATGTCATTCCAGCACTTTACTTGAAGAGCTAGTGTACTGCCTAAAATGTACATTAGTTTTTAAAAGCAGTCAACTTTTAACTTTAATATCTGAGGTTATTTTTTTTTCCCATTTGGAGATTAGAAGATTTTTATGTGACATTAGTAGGTGTGTTCTGTGGAACAGCACTCTGCATGACTGCTGACAAATCTAGTTCTTGTCTCCCCTCTACTACATCATCAGCATTGTGACCTCACTGTGACATTACAGCTATTCAGGAAGAGCCACTCAGTAGTTATCAGGTCAGTTACCTGTGATGTCATAGTCGGGAGGTCACAGTGCTGATGATGTAGTGAAGGAAACAGAACTAGATATGTCAGCTGCCAGGCAGAGTGCTATTTCACATATCCAGCATAATAATGTCACAGAGAAAAACTTTCAAATGAGCAAACAGAAAAGAAATACTTCAGAAATAAACGTTACAACTTACTACTTCATAAAATTTGTAACATTCTCCGTTTACTATTTTTGCTATTAGCTGTTTAAGAGGTTGAAGTGACTTACTTAGTGACTTACTAAGTCTCCACAGTAGCAGTGGTGGGATCCAAATCTGGTCTCCAGCTTCACATCTCCGTTCTCTAACCACTAGAGACAACTACCTCCCAGTGTGTGTCAAGGTATCAGGTGCATGTTGCAGCGCTGCACAGCATCGCATCTGGGATCCCTCACTGTCATGTTCATGGGTGCTATTCTGATAGCACATACTAACATCTGGATCCGTGATTTGCAATGCATTGCACCACTTACAGTTATGTATGAATTCCTGCAGTACAGTAGTGTCTGTGTGCTAATTTTGGGTCACAGCAGAACAGAGGCGGGTGCAAAGCATCTGTTATGTGCCACCCTGACAGGGACTCAGAATTGGCCACTAAAAAAATCAAACTAGCACATTTCAAAGAACAATAAAAAACTGCTCTACCTATCTCAGCAGCATTTACTTCTTTACAAATTGTTTTTGTGCTCTGTTTTATGCACTTGTGTTACAAACGAGTCAATGTAAATAGAATCAGAAATCAAAAAAATCTTCTTTTAGCCAACCAGGAAACTTTTTTTCAAACACTGCAGTATTTATTTCTTTGATTACCAGGTAGGCACATTGAACATCAAGAGCCCATTTTCAGGGGCACAGGTTAAAATACAGTAACGAAGACACGGAAGATAATGTGTGGGCATCAGTGAACAACAATGCATGTTCACTTCGAGTGGTTGACATGACGACTTGGTGAGCTCCATCCCCTGTTGCCTCCTATCCATGCCCAGGCTGGGCCCTTTTAAAAAAGAACTGCGGGACCACATCCTGGTTTCATCAAACTGTGACTGCCCATAACACTGTTGTAACCCTCCAACTATTTCCTCTCCTGCACCTTGGCCACAGGACAAAGCCCACTGGGCGGCTTTCTGGTCTCTATTATTTTTCCAGCGCTCCTCTGGTCCACTTCTTTGGCCTGTTTCTCACTTTCTCCCCCATAGCTCTGTTGCTTCTTTCGCCAATATTTATTTTTTTCTCCTCAGACTTGTTTCTACAATTTTGGTTACTCCCATGTCAATTGACAATGCTTATTGTAATGCATCTTTATTAGATAACTCCCTATTGTATCATTTTTCTGTTTGTGTATAAATCCTGTCATTATTCTTGATGTCTGTAACACATGCCTGCCACACTTTGTACTGACATGGAGCCTTTGAGAAATAGTCCCTGACTCAAAGGGTTGTAATTCCTAGACCTCGATAAATAAATAATTAAAACCTCGAGAGATTTACCATTGTCATGACAACCATAAGAAGTGACCTCAGTGTTGTTGTTTCACTGATGCCCATACATTGTCTTTTATAGTGTATGGGCAAGGACTGAGTTCACTTCATCATGAGTTACAAACCCCCCCCCCCAAAAAAAAACAACCTGGGTTACATTTGAACTGTGCCCCGGAGTTCACTTAGTCATGATAGTATAACAAACACTGATGCAGCCATCATGATCGCTTGTTTTACTGGATGTAAACTGTCACTGGACAGAGATGATTTGAAAAGAAAAGAAATGAAGCGATCGGTGGGCTGCTAGGGGAACTAGATCACGTGGGCATTCTTTTTTGTCATACCATCGCGGTGACGTAGTCATGATAGTATAACAACATCCTGACATTACCGCAATGGTACAACAACATTGTGAACTGTTAAAAATCGATGAATAACAGGGCTCTCCCATACACTATAAGTACAGTTACTTACAAGCACGGCAAATAAGTACAGAACATAGGGGAAGTTCCCATTTATATTCTCCCAGATCTGTCCTCAGTATCTGACACAGTCAATCATGGGGCATTTGTTAATTGGCTTGAGGCACTTCAAGGTATGACTGGGGCTGTTTACAATCATTTGAATCATTTCTCACAGGTGTACTGTATGTTTTGAATGTTTCTGAACCTGCAATAGAAAGGAGTTAAAAAAATTTTCACAGATAGAGGTCTTTAGGTACATGAAGGGGGTAAATAGGGGTGGAGCAATCAGGGTGCTTCGAAGGAAGGAGGAGGGGGCCACTAGAGGGCATGGGTGGAAGCTGGAGGGGGGAAGATTCAGGGGATAACAGAGGAGGTGCTACTTCACTGAGAGGGTGGTGGAGCTACGGAATGTGCTGCCTAGGGGGCTGGTGGAGGCAGAGACTGTGGAGGGGTTCAAGAGGGGGTGGGACAGGTACAGGGAAGGGTTCTGAAGCAAAACCAATGCAGCGAGAATATCCGAACTGGGAAGGGAGAAGCCAGAGAAGGCGAGGAAGGCAGCAAGGTCAGCTCCCAGGGTGTGGGCTGATCAAACGAGTAGACGTGAAAGACCGTTAGGCCTATTATGCTGGCATTTTAGTATGTTAGTATGTTAGATAGGGTGTAGTCAGTTGTGGCTGGTTCTTGCTGATCAGACCCAATTGCCCTTGACTGTGGGATGCCTCAAGGTTCTGTCCTTTCTCTCCCATGTTGTTCACCATGTATTTGCTGCTGCTGCTGCTGAGGAGATTATAAATTGGTGCAGTATGGGTTTTCACTGTTGCAGCGGATGATACCTACCCAGCTGTACCAGTCTTTTGCCTCTGATCAGAGCCTTTCCATAGTTATTCCCCGACAACATCTGGAGGGGGGCAGGATGTGGATGGCCTCCTGTTGTCAGTGCTCAGCCCAGGTAAGACACAGGTACTGCTGATTAGCACTGGAAAGCAGTTGTCTGCCCTCAAATGGGGTTTCTGGCTTCCCACATGGGGGGTGACATGGGTCAGCTTGAGGTGGGAAGAGCAGTAAGGAAATTTATAGTCTGGGAGGCACCTGTCACTTGAGCCACAGGTTTCGGTAGTCATCAGGTTTTGTTTTTACCATCTTACTTGACAGACTGTACCTCTTACTTGACCCTGCACACCTAAGGACATTACTGCAGGCCTTCGTGGCATCCTGATTAAATTATTGTAATGTGTGCTGCAAGGGTTTACCTTGTGGATCGCTGTGCCATCTGCAGCTAATCTGTAATGCAGTGGCCATGTTACTGACGTGCTTGGAAGTCTGAATATATTACCCCATTGTTTCAGTCTGGCCTGGCTGTCTGTTAGATGGCGGGTTGACTACAAGGTACTGTGTTTAATGTACAGATCCCTGTATGAGTGGGGACCAACCTACCTCCGCAAGCTTTTTATGCACCTTAGTCCCATAATAAGAGCTTCACAGCAGGATTTGCTTAACATCTCTTGCTTCCACCTTAAGGGGGCTCTCCATAGAGCAATAATACATTGGATAACTACCAAGCAGTACCAACCCTACTAAGGTTTCTAAAGGGCCAGCAAACTGACAGGTCAGAGACACAGACACAGGGACAGATGACTGTATGTCTGGCAGCCATTTAGAAACCCTAATTGACTAAGTCCTGTAAAGAAGAATGTACCTAGTACTTGTAAAACTATAGGGGACAGCTGCAGATTTTGACAAAACATAAAACCCTCTCCACAGACAACCGGCACCGACTATGCTGAATCTAGTGGAACCATGACATAGGCTCAGAAGACCATAGCTAATGCATTCAACAAGGCATTCACGGACCTTAGCAGGGTGCTTCCCAACTATCTCAACCCAGCTAATGGAGACCCTAGGAATATGCGAGTTTCTTACTCCCAACCAAACCCTCCATTCTACCTTAGGGTAATCACAAAGCTGAGGCAAAGTACCACCTTCAAAGCAATCAGAAACTAGGTATAGTGCGACAGGCTTGACCTGAAACTTTTTCCCTCACCCTCAACGTGCTACTGGTACCACTGACAAGAATACTCAACCTCTCCCTTATCACTGGTAAATTCCCTAAGCTTTTGAAAGCCGCAGTAGTTACTCCTGTACTAAAAGTGAGACAGGGCGATCCACACAAACCACCGACCTATCTCTATTCTTCCGCCCATCTCTAAAGCTCTCAAGAGAATCATCTATGACCAGCTCATAAATCATCTTGACAAATATCAACTGCAATGCCAACAGCAACATAGCTTTCACAAAAGCTTCATAGTACCACAACCGCAGTAATTAAATTCACGGGGTACATACATGATGCCTTTGATCGTGGGCACTTGGTGGTTGCTACCTTCATAGACCTCACCAAGGCCTTCGACATAGTCAACCATGAACTCCTTCTGACCCAGTTAGATGCCACAGGTTTATTGCCAGTCTTGTTCTGCTGGTTCAGGAGCTACCACACTTGGCGTATGTAGCAGGTAAAAATAGCCAACGCACTCAAAGATACCCAACACGTTAGTACTGGAGTCCCCCAGGGATCCATCTTGGGTCCATTGTTGTTCAGCCTCTTCATTAATCAACTCCCCCGAACATGTCACTATCAAATCCTCTATTACGCAGATGACGCATCATTATACAAGAGCCACCCCAACCCCAACACCCTTGAACAACAAGCAGAATGACTTCAAAATGTTGAAGACTGGTTCTGTAATGCAAAGTTACTCTTAAATCACAAACAAATGAAGACCAAGCTCTTTGCCTCTACCCACAGTCATCACAAGTCATCTAAGATAACCATCAGGAACAAACACAACAAACCTCTTAAGATGGTCTCTAACTTTAAATACCTCAGCATCACCCTGGATAGCTCCCTCTCCTTCTCCACCCACGTTGACCTAGTCGTCAGGTCTGCAAATTGTAAACTCAGGCAGCTATACAGACATCAGCACTGTCTCACTGATGCAGCTCTCCAACTTGCTATAACAAGCTCAGTCTTCTCTTGTGTAGACTACGGCCTTGCTATATATATAATGTGGCCCATGACACCACCCTCAAACATTTAGCCACCACCCTGAACAAGCCCTGCAGGTTGGCCCTAGGAGCACCACATCTAACTCACACCTGTCAACTCTATTCTCAAACTGGCTGGCTGGATTGGAAAGTAGCATTCACTATGAGGTCTGCCTCTTGGCTAAAAGCTGTCCTCGACCTGTTACCGCTGGGAGCATGTGCTATGCTCAGCCCAGCAGAAACCGTTAGGTGACTAGAGCCTCAAACACCTATCTCCTCAAAGTCCCTTCCGTTGCACTCAACCAAGGACAAAATCTTTTGGTTGCCAGGTTCCGCTCTGGTCAAACTCACCAACTGATCTAATTGCTGAACCAACAAACTCTAGCCAGAACCGATAAGGCCGTGAAGAACTACCAAGTGACCAAAGTTACACATGTGTGTAGAAATTATTCAATGCCTGGGTGTAACTTGGTCCTTTTTTGGAGGTGCTGCACCAAATTTTCCACATGGCCTTTTTGGGACCTCTCTTCATGAAAAGTGCCAGTGTCATTTTGTTCACTTATCCTGAAAGGTGATTTCACAGAGCGAACAAGCTATTCTGTGCCACAGGTGCAAAAACATGTTTTGGGCAGGTTGTGGAAAATGACAGCTGTATTGTGTTGAAGGAGGTGTGCAAAAATGGCAATGTTGAAAATGTGGAGTGAAAATATTAAAAATTGGTGAAGTTAGGAGCGTGCGTAGAAACTGCGCAATGCACGCTCATAACGCAGTCATTTTTTTGTAATTTTTTCACTAGATTTGCTAACATATTTTTTGGGACCCCATCCATGAACAGTGGCACTGTCATTTCTCGTGAATTGGTCCTGAAAGTGATTCCATGCAGTGACTGCTAAGTCACCTTTGGAACGAAGTAACAAAATGGCAGTTATAGTTTTCATAAGAGGGAGTCCCAAGAACCCATGTTGAAAATGGGACAAAAATTCCAAAATGGCTGATTTATCAGCATAAGTTGAAAACCCCATTGAATGGCATTTACACGCTTACCTTTGATTCTTCAGTTTGCGGTTCGGCTTTGAAGAGTGCAGACTTGTCCGGTCAGAGAAAAGCCGGTGCCAGCCTCCAGAGGTAAGTATGACATAAGGGGTGTGTGGGAGGTGGGGTGCTCAGTGGGAGGATGGGGATGGGGAGGAACTGAGCGACGATGAGGGACTGTTTTCTTTTACAGGAAAACAAAGAAAACATTTGGGCACACTGGAGTGGGCTCCAGTGTACCACATGACTGCGGTGGGTTGTTCAGGATGCTTTTTGCTTTGGGCATACTGGGGTGGGCTCCCAGTGTGCCACTTGAGTTGGGGGCACAGAATGCTGCAGAGGAGGTGGTGGTGGCGGGTAAAATAATTTTTCTTTGGGCACACTGGGTGGGCCCCAGTGTGCCACATGGGTTGGGGGTGACAGAATGCCGCAGAGCTGGTGCCGGCGATGCAACTGCGCATGCGTGGCACCCACACATCCACAGTTATGATGAATGGCATCTTGCCATTCATAACATGACGGCACCAGCAGAACTGCACATGCACGCAAGTCGCACATGTGCAGTTCATGCACCGGAATGTGGAAGTCACAGCCAAAATAGTGCGGCTCTTTTTTCATAGCAGCTGATCATGGCAGAGGGTTCAAGCTCCGTTGGGCTTTCAGAAGGATACTTCCAAAAGTCCCATGGAAGGTTCCACGATCAGCCATTTTTAGAGCTATTAAGTGATCCCAATAGTGCTGTAGGCCCCACCCACAGCCCTAAAAATTGGCCCCTTTAAATCCGAACTCCGCTCCCACCTTATTAATCATATGTCTCGCTCCTGCTTCCTATGATCTGTTCCCTATTGCCAATTGACTTTTCTGCCCCTTAATGTAGCACTTCTACTTATCCTCAACCTGCTGCTTACTCCTTTACAGCCTGCTGCCCACTTCTTACACCTCCCACTCCCCTATCTATCCCCTAATCCCCTCCCTTATTTAACCACCATTCCTCCCGTATCTCCTCTACCAATGTCCTGACAATGGAAGCCGCTGGTTTTGGTCTCCAGCACTTCCCCACCTGCTTCACTTTCTCGACCTGTGTGCTGTGTCTTGACCTAACTTCATTGTTAAATACTCTGCTGTAGTTGCTTTTGCACTTTTTTGTACCTTACTCATGTAACTCACAATGTTAGCCTCTCTGGCTTCGCGCCAAAGTTGTAATTGCTCCCTTCTGCATATTAAGCCTTTCTGCTGATGTGAAGTCGATGTAAATGAGCCTAGCTCATAGGTTGTAACTCCAAGATTTTAAATAAATAAAAAATATATTTCTGTCTAGTTATCAGTACCACTCCTTCTTTGGAGCAGTGACTAACAGAGGTCATTAAATGTCAATATTTTATGAATAGCAATAAACAATTTATAAAATATATTGAATGCGTGTGCGGCTCTACTTTTCCTTGCTCCAGTATTGTAGCCTTAAGAACCAGCTTCTGGCCCAAGTTTTCCTTTATCTTTGTGAGATATGAGTGCTGTTCTGGGATTTCCCATTCTACTGTAATACCCTTCTCCATCTTTTCCAAAAAGTGCTCCAAATCTTACACCTGCATCTTCAAATGCAGGAATCCATCAATGATGCTTTACAATAAGCATCATCTTCCTGCTAGTGAGTGATGCCCCAGAGATAGACCTGTATGCTAATTTCAGAACTTAGAATGAAAGTTCAAACTCTGCACTGTGGTCATGCTCCCCCTAGTGTTCTAATGTCAAATTTGTTTTTCTGCCTGAAGAGAGCAGTCGCCCTGAAGTACAGCTCCAGCCTTCTGGTCAACAAAGTTTTAAATACTTTACGGTTTTGCTATTTTTTGATCTCAAGTTAGTTTTTTGATACTCTGCATTAGGGTATTTATTTTATTTTTATTTAAATTGCGGTTTCTCCAGTGTCTGATCCATTCCAGGAACCGGAAAAAGCATAATTCAAAATGCTTTCCCCCCCCCTTGAGAGAACCGATGGAATTTTGATAAAAATTGTAAAAAAAACTGCAAAGCTTTAATTTTAAAGCATTTTTTACATACTTTTACATTCATTTCCGGTTTTAGGGACCCAAACTTGTTATAAGTCAATTTTACTTCAGAAGTTACAACTTCTAGGCCTCCTTTATGTAAGTTATTAGTCTCATTTGTGTCCAAATCTATGCAGACATAAAGTAGGATCCCCCCCTCCATTTTTTTGCTCCTGTCCTTTCTTAGAACATGATAATTTTCTAGTTCTATTAATGTGTTGGAAATTCTTTTACATATCCAAGTCTCAGTTATTACAAAAATGTCCGGTCAGTAATTAATTACCCAGTCTTTAGCGTGTTCAGATTTATTCCAGATACTTCTGGCATTATGTTGCACAACACTAAAATCCTCTTTTTGTAGGATGTTTGCATTCACTTGAATGTGTCCCTCTGGTCTTGTGTTAGGGTATACATCACCACACAGTAAGAAAACAAGCATTTGTCAATGCAGAATGTTGCTTGCTTGTATGTGCTGTTTAGGTATTTGGAAGTGACAGTTTCATGCCCTCCTCCCAAGACATCCACTGTGTCTTTCCGTTCAGTATTCGGAGAAGAGTGGGAAGGGCAAGGGCCACAGCAGTACAGCAGTTGCCAAGTGGGTGAAGAGGTGGACAATAGTCCATTCAAAGGCAAAAAGAGTCCTGCAGGAGTTCACTAAATTGAAGGTGGACAAAGCGATGGAACCAGATGGCATACACCCAAGGATATTAAGAGAACTGCGAAGGGAGATAGCAGTACCTCTGGCAGCCATGTTCACTGAGTCATTCACCATGAGTGAATTGGAGCAGGGCACATGTGGTCCCTCTACACAAGTCCGGCAGCAGGAGGAGGTAGGAACAATAGGCCGTCTCAGCCTTACCTCAGTAGTGGGGAAGATCATGGAGACATTGCTTAAAGAAAGGATAGTGAGGCATCTAGAAGCCATCGGAGCCCAGGACCATAGACAAGGATTCCAGTGGGGACATCATGTCAGACAAATCTGGTTGATTTTTTGACTGGTGACAAAGGAAGTGAATCAGGTGGGGCAGGAACGCTTACCTTGATTTCAGCAAAGCCTTTGACACCATCCCATATAGGAGGCTGATAAACTAGCTGGGTAGGCTGGGCATTGGGGAAAAGGGTGGTAAACTGGATTAGAAACTGGCTAACAGACAGGAGGCAGAGTCTAGGGAGAGGGGGTGACCAGTGGGTGCTGCAGGGATTGGTCCTGGGGCCAGTCCTGTTCAATGTTTCATTAGTAACATTGCAGAATGTCTGAAGGGAATTTTTCACCAAATTTTCAACATAGCCATTTCAAGACCTCTGCTCATGAACAGTGTCACAGTGATTTTCTTAATCTGTCCCAAACATTGATTGCGCCGCGAATGCGCCATTTTGCACTATATGCACGAAACACATTTTGGGCAACATGTGAAAATGACATCTGTACTGCTCATAAGGAGGTGTGGTAAAATGGCAATGTTGAAAATCTGGAGTGCAAATATTAAAATTTACGAACTTACGTAGCGCATGTGAGGGAACTGCGCAGAACGATGCTCGTAAAACAGTCATTTTTAGGAATTTTTTCACCAAATTTTCAAAATAGCCATTTAAGACCTCTGCTCATGAACAGTGTCACTTGATTTTGTTAACGTGTCCCATACATTGATTTTGCACTCTGGCTGCGCCATTGTGCGCTACATGGGTGGAAACATGTTTTGGGCGAGATGTGACAAATGACAGCTGTCCTGCTCATAAGGAGGTGTGGTAAATGGCAATATTGAAAATCTGGATTGAAAATATTGAAAATTCGCGAACTTATGAGCGCGCGTAGGATCAGCGCAACAAATGCTCGTAAAACAGTCATTTTTGGGAATTTTTTCACCACATTCTTAACATAGCCATTTTAACACTTCTGCTCATGAACAGTGTGACTGTGATTTTCTTAATCTGTCCTGAACATTGATTTCGCACACCGACTGTGCCATTGTGCGCTACATGCGCGGAAACACATTTTTAATGAGATGTGAAAAATGACAGCTGTACTGCTCATAAGGAGGTGTGGTAAAATGACAATGTTGAAAATCTGGGTGAAAATATTGAAAATTTGCAAACTTGCGAGCGTGCGTAGGAACTGCGCAACGCACGCTCGTAAAAGTCATTTTTAGGAATTTTTTCACCAAATTTTCAACATAGCCATTTTAAGACCTCTGCTCATGAACAGTGTCACTGTGATTTTCTTAATGTGTCCCATACATTGATTTCGCACACCAACTGCGCCATTGTGCGCTACATACGCGGAAACACATTTTGGGCAAGATGTGAAAAATGACAGCTGTACTGCTCATAAGGAGGTATGGTAAAATGGCAATGTTGAAAATCCAGAGTGCAAATGTTAAAAATTTGCGAACTTACAAGCGTGCGTAGGAACTGCGCAATGCATGCTCGTAAAACAGTAATTTTTAGGAATTTTTTCACCAAATTTGCAACATAGTCTTTTTGAGAGCCCACCTTATGAACACTGGCACTGTTGTTTCGTTAATCGGTCCTGAAAGGTGATTTCGCACAGTGACTGCGAAATCACCCTTCAGGAATGATTAACGCCATGACAGTGACAGAATTCATGAGGAGAGGTCCCAAAAAAACCATTTTGAAAATTCGGTGCCAAAATTCTAAAAAATACTTGAGATATGCAGCAAAGTTGAAAAAACCCTATCTATCCCATTATACAGCTTACTTGCATTTCCTCAGTTTGTGGTCGGCTTTGAAGAGTGCATACTTGTTCCTGGTCCACCGAAGATCGTCGCGACGAGGTCCGGAGGTAAGTATGGGGTGTGGGGGGTGTGGGGAGGCAGGGTGCGCAGTGGTTGGGTGCAGGTTGTGAGAGGGGCAGGGAGAATCGCGAGGGACAGTTTTTGTATTTACAGGTTTATTTTTTTTTTAATAAGACAACGAGGGACATTTGCCACACTGGGGTGGGCTCCCAGCGTGGCAGCTGGAAGGCTGTTTGGGGGGGCTGGAGCCGACGGGATATTGGGCACCCCCATCGGCCATAACACATTTTGCCATGCTGGGGCTGGCCTACAGTGTGCATGGGGAGGTGAGCAGCATGAGCCCAGTATGCATGCGCAAGGCAGGTGTGGAGGGGGAGTTTCTGCTCACTGAAGCGGAGCTCTCCCCTTCAACTGTAAGACCACTATATTTTCAACTGCTGTCATGACAGCTGCAGCAGTGATTGGGGAACTGGAGCCACGCCTGCAAACACACTGACTGAATTAAAGACGGGTGCCACACCTCCGAAAACTCAGATGATGGCACTATGTTTCCTGCACATGCATGCAAGCAACATAAAAAGGACTATACCAAATTTAAAAAGATGTATACTATGGTATCTCTTTTTACTCAGATAGAAGATCATGCACAAAATTCTGGCCAAATCCAGTCTTCCTTTAACCCAGTTTGCTGCTGTGGAGTGAAAGACACCCAAAGGGACTTCCAGCGACATCACCAGCTTAATGGCAGCTTAAGCTTGAGCTATCCTGCCTGGCAAAAAGACAATCCACCTCTTCTAACTACATCTGGGTGCCATTCTGCTTCCTAACAGAAAAATTGCAGAGTTCATTAAGTCTACCAGACGCCTGGGCAAAGATAACCAGCGAATTTGACTTATGAGCTGGCAAACTTAAATTGGATGGATCCGCACAGACCACGCTCCAGTCCTCAGCCTCCACTTCAACATCTTCTCCAGCCACGAGTAACACGGAAGAGTCCAGCTGCACATTTACTTCTAAGGAGCTTTGCCTGGCTTTACAGCAAATTAATGCCACTCTGGAATGTCTGGAAGCAAAAGTGTCTAAAGATCGTAAAGACATCAATTTGCTTACTCAACGTGCAGACGACCTAGAAAAATCTATGTCTGATTATGTCACAACTATGGACATTCACAACTCAGCTCTACTAGACCTTCATCAATGAGAACAACTCCTCACTCAGAAACTAGAAGAACTGGAAAATTGGAATTGGAGGAATAACCTTGGAATCCACGGAGTACCAGAAGGTACTGAGTCTGGGAACATGCTGACCTTCATAGACAGTTTTTTGTAAGAACTTTTAAGCATACTGGCTGAAAAGGACTTAGGTATAAGGGCACATCAATCCCTCATCTTCCGTCCTCGGGACCCGAAAGCATGCCCTCGATTGATAGTTCTAGCTTTTACTTCCAGGTAAAAAGAAGTGCTACATTTGGCATTCGCAAAGAAGAGATGCATTTTGAAGATGTCAGAGTATTCTGTGATCAGGACTATGCCCTGCAAACCCTCCAGCATCAGCAACAAGTTTTAAAATAGTCAAACTCTTAAAGCAGGTGGGCCACCATGCCACAATTGAATATCCAGCAAAGTTAAAAGTCCAGACTACTAGTGGATTTAAAAGATTTCCTGACCTGGACACTGCGGCTGCCTTCCTTCAAGAGCTGGGATTCAAATGCCTGAAGATCATTCCAAGGCTCAAAGAATGACTCTCCAGTCTCGAATGTGGCATAAAGCTGGAACCAAAACAACACAGCGGAGTAATAACACGGCTGTTTGTTCCATCTGGACCTCTGTCTCAGCTAAATCTTCCTTCTGGCATCAGTACAACCACCAAGACAAGCTGTTGATTCATCCTCACCAAGTGAAGCCAACCCGTCGAGGTCTTTAACCTGAAGGGAGCCTTCACCTTATTACTCGGGACAATAAATAGCTGTATGTGTTTCTGTTGGTTTAGCTTTTTGTAAGTCCTTTGAAGCAGCTGGCCCAATGGTGTAGAGGGCTGAGGTGCTGGTGTCTTACTTCTTACCATGCCAACGACCCGGGGTCGGGAGTGACCTTGGGTGTCAGAGGGTCAGCTGGGGAGAGGAGGATTGAGCATCCCACAGACTGCTCTCCTCCCCTGGGGAGGGTTTGAGGGGATGACCGCTGAGGTAATGGTTCCTGGTGGTGGCCAGGGACTGTTGCATGCTTGGAGTCCTATGTGTGGGTAGGCGTGGGCTGATGTCGGACGTGCTGCATGTGGAAGCATGTGTGGCAGTGTCCCTGATATTCTTGCACATCCACACGGGGGATTCACAGGGGCACAAAAAGAATCCTCTGGCATGCATGAAGGCTGGCCCATCAGAACCGTGATGGACACATCCAAGTTAGCTCCTCCCGAGCCTGGCCCCCAGGTCTTCCGCAGCCTGCAGAGTAAGTACCCACTGTGAAGTGGCCTGAGGAGGATAAGGCGAGGGGTCCTGAGCTCTGACTGCGGTCAGGATGGGAGTCGAGGAAACCACGCTGAAGTGGGAGGAACCATAGGTACACCCCCTTCCCCCCCAGCAGAGAGGAGAAAAAGAAATAATAATAAAAAAAAAGTCCTTTGAAGCACTTGGGATGGCCCAGGAGAGAGGTGGAGGTAAGGGAGATTGACAGTTTTGCTCCCTTGGATGCTCCACTTCCTACCTCTGCACACAGATCTATCGGTAAGTACTTAATGCTGTGTGGATTTAAAATGTTTGAACTATGCCTTGAAATGTTGGGGAGCTTGGCGCAGAAAGGGTTCCCCCGACCCTTGGGGATGGGGGTTCTTCTTGACGGGTGAGGAGGCTGGTGAGACTTTGGACCTGGGACCACTGGGGCGCCGTGGGAGCTGTGCACCCTCTTGGGTGGTGTTGTCTGCAGATACAAATGAAGCGTTCCTCCAGGGGCTTTGGCAATATGTACAGAAAATGACAACGTATTATTATCTTGCTGGGAAGATTATTGAGAAATTAGTGGCTGCACAATTGGAAACCATTTAACCATGCATGACATCTATGAACTGCTCCAGTCTGGTTTTGTAAGAGGCATAGTACTGAGACAGTGCTGGTTCGTGCACATTGATCTCCTGATGGCTAGAGATCAGAAGAATCGCTCCATTCTCATTCTTCTTGGTCTCTCATCAGCCTTTGACACTGTGGACCATGGGGTACTCTCGGCACCTGGAGTTCATCTGTGGCCTTCGGTACAGTCCTCAGATGGTTTCGATCTTTCCTCACTACCAGAACTCAGAGAGTGGTGTCGGGATAAATTCTTCCCATCCAGTCTCTCTGTCATGTGGGGTTCCCGAGGCTCGGTGTTGTCCTCATGTTGTTCGGTAGTGTATATGCTGCCCTCGGAGATATTGTAAGAAGGTATGGGCTGAGGTTTCACTGCATATCAGATGATACCCAGCTCTACCTTATCCTTTGCACCAGACCAGGATAGAGCTCTCGGGATCAAGTAATAGCTGCCTCACTGAAATCTAGTGCTGGATGAATTTAAGCTGGTTGAAGTTGAACTCAGAAAAAACGGAGGTAATGGTGGTGGGCCCAGGTTGCAGGGTACAGGAGGTGGGAGTTGGTCTTCCCTCAGGTTTATTTCTGGGAGGTGTCCAGCTTCCCTCCTCTGAATGGGTGCAGAACCTGGGGGTGATTTTTGACAGTGAGCTGACACTTCATTCACAAGTGTCAGCAATTGTCAAACTTTCCTTTTACTATCTTAGGAACATCGCCAGGATTAAGCACCTTGTTCCGCCTGTGGATTTGCCAATGTTGGTCCATGCCTTTGTGTCCTCATGCCTTGATTATTGCAACTCCCTGTATCTAGGGCTTCCTGGGGTTGATATCCGTCACTTGCAGCTGGTGAAGAACGCTGCAGCCCAGTTATTGACAGGTACATCTCATGCCTGTCATATTTCACTGGTGCTGTGTGATCTGCACTAGCTGCCAATTCAGTGGTGGATCACCTTTAAAGTTGGTCTTTTGACCTATAAAGCCCTACATGGACAGGGTCCGGACTACCTGAAAAAGATTTTAGTTCCCTACTGCCCTAAGTGATCTCTCCGCTTGGTGGATGAGGGGTTGCTAGAGATTCCGAGGGTTTCTTTGAAATCATCGGGTGCTCAAGCCTTTATGTATGCTGCTTTATGTATGCTGCTCTGACCCTCTGGAATTCTGTACCCCGTCTGCTTCATCAGTGTGCGTCCATGGAGGAATTTAAAAAGGCCCTGAAGACCTACTTATGGTCAAAGATTTATTTTAATTAATACTGTGATTTTAGGAGCTCATATCATTATGTATTGGTTTTTATTTATTATGTTGTTAGATATTGTAACGCGCCTTGATTTTAGAAAGGCACGATATAAATAAAGTTTTATTATTATTATTAATGTAGACTCCTGCTTGGCCTCACCAATTTTATATTTCTCAACTTGAGGGAATTAAGATATTTGGGACTGCTGTGGCGATGGGGAGGAGGACCTCTTGGAGGAGCACAGTGGATAACTGGTCATAATTTTCAATCCTGCTTTCAAATAGTTAATATAAGCAGGCTTGTTGATACTTAATCTGCCAGCTAGCCTACGTGACTGATGGGGTTAGCCCCAGAGGGGCTCCCTTTCAGTGGATGGCTATAAGACGACAGGAATCTGTCCGCCACCATCAGCTCAGAGTTTTTTCGTTGGTCCCTCCCCTTCTTGCCTCTTGGTGTATCTTTTTTTTTTTTTGTTAATATAATTTTTATTCAGTTTTTCACATAATGGGGGAGGGGTGTACAGAAAGGTTAGCAGCCACAAATTCATTGTACTTCAGAGAATGACAATGGAGCAACACATCAAAGAAAAATGTAAAGAAGATAATGATTCCATTTAAACTTCTCAGTTTGCCTAGAGTCCATAGTTTAGTAGAGACTGTGAAAAATAATATTAAAAAGACCTAGTACAGGATTATAATATAGCAGCAGACAATACAGATTTTTACAGTGCAGATTTTTGGAACAGACAGGGTCCAAATACAAATTCAAATTTATTTCTATTTCCCTCAGCAGAATTTCCTCCCCAGCCCAGGGACAACTAAGGAATAAAAGTTGCATCCTTTGGCATAATATAGAGAATCCATCTAGTCCATTTCAATGTACATAAGTCAGACTTATCATTTAAATGGTAGGAAATTTTTTTCGACCTATAGATACGGGTCACTAGCTCCCTCCACTCTGATACTGTGGGGAAAACAGGGGTAAGCCAGCAATGAGTCAGGGCCTTCTTAGCTGCCATCAGTGATATCCCCAACAAATAATTTGTGTGGGTATCTCTGAATCCCAGAGGAAAAATATGTAATATAAATAGCTGAGCAGTAAGGGGAATTGGGGTACCAAACAGGTCGGTCAGTTCGGATTATATCGAGTCTAGGAAAGGCTGAATCTTTGGGCATAACCAAAATATGTGGGTATGATGGGCTAAGAGTTCACCACACTGGCGCCAACAGGCCCCTGATCTCGTTGGCATGAAATGGGCTGTTATAGCCGGGGTACGAAAGTATCTGGTCAATATTTGCCAAGAGAACAGTCTCCAGTTGTGAGAATAGGTAGTTTGAATGTTGAAAGACTGCCCTGTCCCACAGTGATAGGGAATGTCAAAACCAAGTTCCGATACCATTTTGCACAGATATCCTCAGTGTTTGTCCCCAAGGTATCTCCAAGGGCCCCATACAGAGCAGAGACAATGTGAGGACCCTACCTGTAGCAATACCTTGCTGTAGACAAATGACTAAGGAGGGGTAGGTGTCTAAAATACACATTTGCATTGGCAGGGAATAATAAAAGTGTCGCAGCTGCAGGTATTGGAAAAAATCTGATTGCCTTAAACCATGGGATTGACACAATTCCTGGAAGGATTTAAAGTCTCCATTTTTTTTAAATTGTGTAAGGCTGGAGAGTTCCAGGCGTTCCCACAATTTGAATGTATGGTCAAAGGCGGCAGGAAGGAAGTCCTCCAGGAGGGTTATAGGGCATAGTAAAAATAGGTATGGGGAAAGAGAAAAATGTCTATATATTGCATTCCAGGTCTTTAATTGATGTTTGATCCAGGGGCTTAAGGGTACCCTGTCCCGGGAGCAAGGAGATAAATGATACATCATATTCCTGACCAATTCCTCGAAAGGCATGAGACCTTCCTCAATCTCCCTCCAGAGGTCCGGACTAATTTTAGCGAGACGGCACTGAAGACAGGATAAATGTGAAGCCCAATTGTGATATCTAAGGTTAGGCAGTGCCAACCCACCAGATCTTCTAGGAGATAAAGAATAGGAATTTTACTAGGCATTTCCCACCAAATAAATCTACTAATGGATGTGTTCCATATTCAAATGTTTTATTTGGTATGTATATTGGGACATTCTGGAACAAATAAAGAGCACGGGGTAAGACTACCATCCTAATAACCTCGACTCTCTGAAGGAGATTTAATGGGAGGATATTCCACCGTGATAGGTCCTATTGAAGCTGGCCATAAAACGGATCATAGTTATTTTTAGTTGCATTGATTGCCTGGTGTGACAGATAAATGCCCAAATATTTTAATTTGTCCAGGTCCCAGCGGAAGGGAAACAAAAAGCTCCCTGAGCTGGTGGCCTTGATGGAAGAGGGATGCCTGGATATCGTAGCAGTCACAGAAACATGGTACACAGAAAACCATGACTGGGATGTTAACATACCAGGGTACATAACCTACAGGAGAGACAGGCAGGGGAGAAGAGGGGGAGGAGTAGCTCTCTATGTAAAGGAAGGTATAAAAGCAACTGAACAAAAGAGTAAACAGGGAGGAGAGGAGGCACTGTGGGTCACCTTGGAGACTGGAAAGGGCACCACAATCCGCACAGGGGTTGTGTACAGACCCCCATGTCAGGGGGAGGGAATGGACAAGGATATGATAGAAGGCATTCTTAGAATGGCAGAGAAAGGGGAGATACTGTTGATGGGAGACCTGAATATGCCAGATGTTAACTGGAGCACATTTGCTGCAGCCACATCCAAGAGCAGGGCCATTCTTGATGCCCTACAGGTGGCATGCCTCAGACAGCTAGTTTCGGAACCCACTCGTGAGGGAGCAATCTTAGACCTCGTACTCTCAAACGGGGGCAGTGAGAGGATCTCAGATCTAGAAGTGGGTTGCCATCTGGGAACAAGTGACCATCAAACAGTGTGGTTCACGTTAAACTCGCTACAGAGTCAAGCCATACAAAGTGAAGGTACTGGACTTCAGGAGGGCTGACTTTGGCAAGATGGGAGAGTGCCTCAGAAAAGCACTAGCAAACAGGCTAGAAGGAGGTGTGGAGCAACAATGGGAATCATCAAAACTACCATCACAGAGGCAACATCAAGCCTTTGTGTGAAGCAAATAAACAAATCAAAATGAAAGAAAAAGCCATTGTGGTTCTCAAAAGAGGTGGCTGTGAAAGTCAGGAAGAAAAAGATAGCATTCGGAGGTATAAGGAAACACAGAAGGAGCAGGACAGAGAGCTGTACCAGTTAAGGCAGAAGGAAGCAGGGAGGGAAGTCAGAATAGCAAAGGCCCAAACTGAGGAAAAGATAGCTAACTCAGTTAAGAAGGGGGATAAAACCTTTTATAGGTACATCAGCGAGAAAAGACAAAGGGAGGGATAGTGAGGCTGAATAGAATGAATGGTGGGTGGGCAGAGGGGACAGTGAAAGCAAGGATACTGAACGAATATTTCTGCTCAGTATTCACAAAAGAGGAGGGAAGTGCCTAATCCAATTAACAGAAGCACTCTTGATAGGAGGTCAATCCCAGTCCTTTCACAGAAGAAAGGGTTCTGCAAGAACTCCTAAAACTGAAGGTGGACAAAGCAATGGGGCCTGATGGAATTCACCCCAGAATTCTAAAAGAATTAAGGGGGGAACTAGTGAAACCACTGGCTACTCTTTTTAATAAATCATGGGAGGATAGTGTGGTACCCGAGGACTGGAGGAAGGCGGATGTGATTCCCCTTCACAAAAGTGGGACCAAGACAAAGGCAGGAAACTACAGACCTGTCAGTTTAACCTCTGTAGTAGGGAAAGTGATGGAGTCACTTCTGAAGGAAAAATAGTTGAGTACCTAGAGGCCAGTGGGGCACAGGACCCAAGGCAGCATGGGTTCACAGCGGGAAGGTCATGTCAGATGAATCTAATAGATTTATTTGACTGGGTGACCAAAGTAGTAGACCAGGGAGGGGCTGTGGACATGGCTTACCTAGACTTTAGCAAGGCATTTGACACAGTCCCACACAAAAGATTAATAGTCAAATTAACCAGCCTGGGAGTGGGTCCCAGGGTGGTAGCCTGGGTAAAACATTGGCTGGACAACAGGACACAGAAGGTAATTGTAAATGGAGTCCACTCTGAAGAAAGAGGGGTTACTGGTGGGGTACCGCAGGGTTCAGTATTGGGTCCAGTCCTTTTTAATGTCTTCATAAGTGACATTGCAGAGGGACTGGAAGGAAAAGTATGCCTCTTTGCAGATGACACAAAGATCTGCAACAGGGTTGATACACGAGACGTGGAAAGGATGAGAAGGGACTTGGCAAGGTTGGAGGAATGGTCAGAAGTATGGCAGCTAGGATTCAATGCAAAGAAGTGCAAAATAATGCACCTGGGAAACAAGAACCCAGGGGAAGAATACACAATGGGGGGGAGATAGTAACAACAACAAAAAAGGAAAGGGACCTGGGGTAATCATATCAGATGACCTTAAGGTTAGCAAGCAATGTGAGAAGGCAGTAGGGAGGGCTGGGGTATACTGGGATGCATAGGGAGAGGCATCACCAGCAGAAAACAGGAAGTTGTTATCCCTCTGTACAGACAGTTGGTGAGACCCCATCTGGAGTACTGCATCCAGTTCTGGAGACCCCATCTCCGCAAGGACATAAACAGGATAGAGGCAGTCCAGAGGGGGGCAACTAAAATGATGTAGGGTCTGCAAGAGAAGCCATATGAGGAGAGACTAAGGAGCTTAATATGTATACCCTTGAGGAAAGAAGGGAGAGGGGACATGATAGAAACTTTTAGGTACCTCAGTGGAATCAGCAAAGTCCAAGAGGGTAGCATCTTTCAGAGAAAGAGACGCAAGAACAAGGGGACACAATTTAAAGATAGAGGGGCGGTTCTAGGGGCAATGTGAGGAAGTATTATTTCACAGAGAGGGTAGTGGATGCATGGAACAGCCTTCCTGAGGAGGTTGTGGGGTCTAAAACTGTGGGAGAATTCAAGAATGCATGGGACAGACATAAGGCAATTCTTGTGGGGGTAGGAAGAAATAGGCTGTTGGTTAACTAGGATCTGCGGCCTATCCTGTAGGTAGGTAAATGGGCAGACTAGATGGGCCAAGCAGTCCTTATCTGCTGTCAAAGTCTATGTTTCTATGTTAAATGCTAAAGAGGGGGTAAAGTTAAAAGTCAGTGCTTCTGTTTTGGTGGTATTAAGCTTATATCCTGAACATCTACCGAATTGGTCTAATATGTCAAAGACTGCTGGGACAGTTTGGGAGGGGTTGGTTAAAAAAAGCAAAACATCATCCACATATAGGGCGATACGATGTTCCCTACCGTCCATTTGAACCCCTTCTATCTGATGAGAGCTCCTGATGACCTGTGCTAATGGTTCTATAAAAATAGCAAATAAGCCCAGGGATAGAGGACATCCTTGACGGGTGCCCCTGTGTAGGAAAAAATAGGGAGAATGGTGTCCGGAAACTTTAATACAAGCTTGAGGCAAGGAATACAGTGCTTTGATCATAGAAATAAGGGAAGGGGGGAAGCCCATCTTTAACATAGTAGCAAACAAGAAGGACCATGAGACCCTGTCAAATGCCTTCTCAGCATCTAAACTGAGAAGAACAGAGGGTGTTCTCTGAGATTGCATTTCCTGTGCTAAGTGAAGTGCCCTTCTGGTGTTAGCTGTAGTGGATCTGGCACTGACAAATCCTGTCTGATCCAAATTAATGTCTGAGGTAAGGACTGTAACCAGACGTTTGGCTATAATGGACATAAGGAGCTTATAGTCCACATTTAGGACTGAGATTGGCTGGTATGATGAACAGCACTGGATCTTTACTGGGTTTGGGAATAAGATAGCACTGCATATGCCCAGCTAGGAGGGGGCCAGCCAGCCCTGCAGCACTTCATTGTAAACTTGTAGTAGAAGGAGACAATCTCCTGTCTAGAGTGTTTATAGAATTCTGTGCCATAACCGTCTGGACCAGGGGCCTTCATAGTTTTAGATCGAGAGATGGCAGTTATTAATTCTGTATGTAGAATAGGAGAAATCAAGGTGGCCTGCTGTATCTCAGTCAGCTTGTGAAGATCCAGTGGGGAAAGGAAAGCACTAATGTTCATATTATCCGAGGGGTGATCTGGGGTATATCATGTTTTATAATATTCACTAAATGACTGTGTAATGTGCCCCACTCTTGTATAAAGGTTGCCAGAGGTAGGGTCCTTTACAGCAACTATAGTGGAAATACGTCCTTGCTTACGCAACCTGTAGGCAAGCAGATGAGAGGCACGAGGGCCTATTTCCCCATATCTCTGTCTGAGGAAGGCTAAGGCTATTTCTGTGTTCTGCAGGACCAATGAGTCCAGTTCTTGTTTGGTTTGTTTAAGCTGGGCTAGAACTGAATTGACCCCTGTTGTTGTGCAGTTTGGAGAAAATTAAGGGTCTGTTCCAGGTGGGTTTGTCTTTCCCTGCGTTGTTTCGCCATGATAGATGAATATTGTATTAGGTGGCCACGTAAGACCGCCTTTAGTGTCTCCCACCTAATGGCACAGGAAACTCCAGGATCCAAATTATTATAGATACATAGATACATAGACAGTGTCGGCAGATAAGGGCATATGGCCCACCCAGTCTGCCCATTTGAGCTTGTAAGTTCAGTTTGTTTTCCTAGAAGTCTGTTTCCCCTTACCCCTGACCTCTAGAATTCCTTTATGTCTAACCCATGCATTCTTAAATCTCATGATTGTTTCAGCCCCCACCACTTCCTCTGGCAGGGTGTTCCACTTGTCCACCACCTGTTCTGTGAAGAAATTCTTTCTTGTTTCCTCTGAATCATCTTCCCTCCAACTTCATCCCATGCCCTCTAGTCCTGGAACATCTTTTTCACTTAAAATAGTGTTTTCCTGCACCCTGTTCCTCCCTGTAAGATACTTGTATGTCTCTATCATATCCCTCTCTCCTCCTCCTCCAGGGAGTACATGTTCAGTTCCTTCAACCTGTCTTCATAGGACTTGTGATGCAATCCATGCACCATCTTTGTTGCCCTCCTCTGAACCTTCTCTACCCTGTCTATGTCCTTACGAGGTATGGTCTCCAGAACTGTACACTGTACTCCAGATGGGGCCTCACTAGTGTCTTGTATAGCGGAATTATGACCTCCCTTTTCCTGCTGGTGATGCCTCTGCCTATACATCCCAGCATCCTATTTGCTTTACCTGCTGCCTTGTCACACTGTTTCCTACCTTGAGGTCATCAGAGATGACAACCCCAAGATCCCTTTCCTGCTTGGTGCATGCTATATCCTCACCCTCCAACTGATATATTGTGCCAGGTTTTGTGCCCCATATGCATTATCTTGCAGTTCTTTGCATTGAATTTCAACTGCCAAACCCTGACCATTCTTCAAGTTTCTGCAGGTCGCTTCTCATTCTGTCTACACCCTCTGGTGTGTCTACTCTATTACAGAGCTTTGTGCCATCAGCTAACAGTGAAATTCTGCCTTTAGATCCCAAGAATGTCACTGATAAAGATGTTGAATAGGACCGGTCCCAGCACTGATCCCTGTGGTACCCCACTGGTCACTCTTCCCTCTGTGGAGTGACAGCCATTTACCACCACCCTCTGTGTCCTGCCACCCAGCCAGTTACCTACCCACCACACTACTGTCCTGCCCACACCCATATTCCCCAGTTTGTGTAATAGTCTCTATGTGGCACAGTGTCAAAGGCCTTGCTGAAGTCCAGATAGGCCATGTCCACTGCCTCCCCTGATCCACCTCCCTAGTCACCCAGTCAAAAAATTAAACGAGGTTGGTCTGACATGACCTCCCCCTGGTGAAACCATGCTGCCTTGGGTCCTGTAGTCCATTGACAACCAGATGTTCCACCAATCTCTCCTTCAGTAGTGCTTCCATGATCTTCCCCACTACCGAGGTGAGGCTGACTGGTCTGTAGTTCCCTGCTTCCTCTTTGTTCCCACTTTTGTATAAGGGGACTACATCTGCTGTCCTCCAGTCTTTGGGTACCTCCCCTGTTTCCAGTGGTCGGTTAACAGGATAGCCAGAGGTTCAGCCACCACCTCTCTTAGTTCTTTAAGGAGCCTGGGGTGCACCCATCTGGCTCCATTGCTTTATCAACTCTTATTACTTCCAGTTCCTTCAGGACCCTTTCGTGTAAAGGGACTTGTGTCCATTTCTGCACCATTCTCACCCTTGTACTCCCCTTCAGACCCATTACCTCCTCTTCCTCAGTAAAGACTGAGCAGAAATACCTGTTCAATATGTCAGCTTTACTGTTGTCATCCTCCACGCGGCTCCCATCCTCCCCTTCAGTCTCACTATCCTCCCTTTGTCTTTCTTTTTTCACTTATGTACCTGTAAAAGGTTTTGTCCCTTTACCCACTGATTTTGCAATGTGTTCTTCTGTCTGAGCTTTGGCTTCCTTACTGACCTCCTGCCTCCTTTGCTTCTCCTGGTACTTCTCCCTATCCCTTCTGCCTGTGTCTTTTTGTATTGCCTGAATGCAATCTTTTGGCTTTCACTTTCTTTGCTACCTCTTTGGAAAACCATAATGGTCTCCTCTTCCTTTTCCTCTTGCTAACCTGCTTAATGCATAATTCTGTTGTTCTTATAATCCCCATTTTAAATACTGCCCACTGTTCCTCAACCCCTGATTCCTGTCCCATTCCTTAATGCCTCTTTCAAGTATCTCCCATTTTCCCAAAGTCTGCCCCTAAAATCCAGGATACGTGTTTTGTGTGGTTTGGTTCTGCTCTTTCTGTGATTATCTTGGATCTCTTGTATTTTCTCAGTAAGAATTCTCGAAGGGGCACTTTTGAGATAGATAGTTAAATCTCAAACTGCATCCCTTCTCTCAAGCCCCGTTTCCCATTTGTGATCACTGGTGCATGGTCAGAGTGAGCAATATCCCATAGAGACCTCTCTAAGTACATCTACACATTCTTTTTGTGTATAGCAGTGATCTATTCTTGAATAGGAGCCATGCACAACAAGTAATAGGTATACTTTCTGTCTCTTGGGTGGAGGGTACCACCGTCCAGCCAGCCTACCTCTTGAACAAATCGTTTAAAGAATCTATGTGGGGCAGGTTGTCAATCCCTAGCCACCCCCGTGGTGTCTAAATTAGGATTAGGGGAAATATTAAAGTCGCCTGCAAGTATGAGTGAGCCCTTGGTCAGCTGTACCACTTTATTCAGGAGGAACCTGATATTCTGTATAGTTGACCCTGGAGGGAAATATGCATTAGCTAAGGTCACCTCCTTATCTTGTATTAATCCTCGTACCATGACCAAGTGACTTTCTGAACCCACCCATTCCTGGGTGGCTTTAAAAGAGGTAAGGCTTGAAATCAGTATGGCTACCCCCTCTTCCTTCCCCTAGGAAAGGAGGAAGAAAACACCGGGAAAACCTTCCCCTGACAAGCTTTTTATGTTCGTTTACAGTCATATGTGTCTCCTGTACATAAATTATTCCTGCTTGGGTCTTTTTAAACAAAAAGATCATTCTAGATCTTTTTGTTGGGCTACCTAGCCCATTAACATTCAAAGAAAAAATCTGGAGTGGTACGTTAGCCATTTTAAAAGTCTCTGAAATCAGAATGATATTGCTGTACTGAGAATCTTAATTCTAACATACTGTATAAGGACCTTTAGGTTCCTTCTTTGGTAATAGAAGATGTGACTGCTTATATTTGGGAAAGTGAGGAAAACGTCCTCGAACTGTGTGCAACCAATTATTAACATTAACTGGAAACCTTCTAGCATGATAACCTACCAACTGGGGGTGCTGCTAAACAACAATGGGCTTCCATGGGGTTGATCACTAAGAGACGATCAGCCACCAGTGTGTGCTAAAAATAAATTTTGGTGAGGTCTAACCAGTGTATAGACCAGACGTAAAACGTCTCTGTTGGAGGAGGGAAGGGAGTTTGAAAGGGGGTGGTGGTCATGCCTCATGCTCCACCAAGGGTAGTGTTATAGGGTAATAAGACCTAAACTTTTTTAATTATTCAGGAGCAACTAGAGGGTTGTCTGCTCCTCCTTTAGTAAACATGAAAATTGTAGGCCTGTAATTCTGCTATGTCATCATGTGTCCTTTAGGACGAATTGTTATGGGGATCCACAGCCCTCGCTCAACCCCCAGACCACCCCACGGTTCAGTGTGTGGTGGGGCAGAACCTGGAAAGAGCAGGGTGGGTCTCTGCCTCCCACAAGGCAAGTTAAGGAGAAGAATCAATTATCTCCTAAATAAGTACATCTAACTTCGTCCAGAAATCCAAAAATGACTCAGGCCCTGATGAAACACATTAAGAGCAGGACATCCCATGGGATGTTATTGAGAGCAATGTGCACCATCAATTTAAGTTAAGGAGAGGTGCCTCTGACCTGGCTCTTGAGTATTCAGAAGACAAGGCTGAAGGGCTGCCTTTAAGGTTGCCCTGCTCGTCTATCCCTCGGTCCCCATAACCTGCCCATGTTCCATCCCTCAACCTATGGCTCCCCGAGTCTCAGAGCCCTCAAAATCAGTCACCCATAAGGGTGAACTTCCACTAGAGTTGTGTGGTCTAAGCCACAACAGTATATCAAGTTGTGCTGTGTGGGAACCAAGAGAAGCCCCCCAACGAGGAGGGGGAGTTCCCCTATCAAGCACCGCTCTTTCAGTGAGGGCTAACACGAGAAGGTGGGTAACCAGGGAGGGTGGGCATGAGGCTGATCACTAGAGGAGAATGAAGAAGGACAGTCAAGACAGTTTACCTGAAGTGGAGAAGACAGGCAAATAAACACAGCAATGTTCTGATAGTCTCTTCATTTACTTCTTGGTTGGTTAATGCAGTTTCAGACTGGGCCACGGCTTGTTGTTTAAGTCCCTTGACTATTTGTTGAATTACCAAAGCTCCCTCCTTCTGACGTTGTTCCTTCGGGAGTATTTTAGTTCAGGCTTTCTGTGCTAGTTTAGCTGCAAGGGATGCACCTATCTGCCTCTGTGTTAGAGTGACATCAATGCCGATTTCAGCAAGCTCCCGAATCGCCTCCTCCGCAGTTTTGAAGGTCTTAGGGCCATCTGCCAGCTGCACCACCAACTTTGCTGGATATGGAGTTCTAAACTTTTTAGTTTTGCCTCCTTCAACTTTTTAAGAATAGGGGCATTGTCTCTTCGTTTCACTGCAATCGCCGTCGGGTAGTTATTGTCCATATAAATTCTCTGATCTTGGAAAGTCAGATCCCCTTGTTGCCAGGATTTATGTAAAACCAGTTCCTTTTCTTGATAGTGGAGGAAACCAATCAGGATAGCACATGGACAGTTATTAACTGTGGGCCCAAGTCCGATGCACCCAGTCCACCTCGAGAAGCAACCATCTGGTAAGTCCAGCTTAGATCTGAAGAATTGTTGCATAAAAGGATAGGGTTATTCCCTTCACAGCCCTCAGGGAAACCATTGACCCTCAGATTGTTTCTTCTGCTCCGTGCCTCAGAGTCATCGGCCCTGTCTTGTAGGTCTTGCAGTGCTTGGTGTAATTGCACTATGGCACGCTCTGTGCAGTCTACTCGGGAGTTGGTGATCGTGGCCTGCTCCTCCATTTCGTCCAGCCGCCTCTCCATTTTCCCGATGTCTGTGTGCAGGGCAGTAAAAGTGGAGCGGGTTTCATGCCTAAAATCCCATAGTTCTTGCAAAACCATGTCCATCTGCCTGGTAATATTGGGCACGGTTAAACTTTCTTCCTTCCTTCTGGATATCACCCTTACCAGATATCTGCGAGCAGTCGCTATCAGAGCACCCTCTGTCTGGTTCGGCATTATCTAGTGCTGATTTCTGAAAGTCGGGTTTCCTTCATGGTATCTTTGCAGGGTACTAGATTGTCATTTATATTTTGCCCCAGTTTAGGTCCAATTTCAGTAGTTTTATTTAATTTAAACCCCTGGTGGAGATGGAGCAAAAGGATCATGCAGCTACCCTGGGCATGACATCACCGGGAAGTCCCTCTTGGTGTATCTTAACCACATTGATCGCAACAATAACCATATTGGGTTTTTTTGCTCATCAGAGAGCTCTCCAAAGGTTATCACTATTGACCATAAGACCTGGTGGAGGAATGCTTCTAATGAATATTAGATGGGTTGGGCTCTTGAGGGGCGACTGCTTGGCTTCCTGTGGTGCTTACCTGGTGGGCACGGACTCTAGGTTCCCATACCCTCCTGACGGCCCGAGGGGACCCCCTATGGAGAGGCACTTAATGGAAGGACCATTCTGTCATCTGGGTTCCAGCTGTATTCTGTATACAGCTGAAACTCACCCCAATTTGTGGATCCTTTACTATCTTAAATTGAATTTGCCCTGAAACCTAGATCTCTGTGCTGGGCAGCTAGGAATCTTCTGTTGCTTCATAGTTCTCTAGTTTCTTATAGAGTAGTTAATATTGACTGCCATTACAAACTGTAACATCTCACTTGGCGGCTGACATACCCTTCTGGTTTCTCCCCCTTACAGTTTAGGGGCACGGTAGTACCAGACAGGGGGTCAAATTACGTAGGCCCTCACCTCGTCCCATGGTGTAAACAAATGTGGGCGAGGGCAGAGTACTACAACCTTGAAATTTATATCCGATTATTAGGATGTTTGACATTGATAGTTTACACTGGCTTGAGTTCTGTTTTACTATAATGGTTTTGACAGTTTGCAGGATGGTGAGTGTCCCCCCATTTCTGGTTTGAGTTCACTTTTTCAAAGTAGCAGTGGCTGACCTTAAGGTAAACCTCCTTTAAGTAAGGGGCATAAATAGTCCCATCAAAATGGCCCGTATCTTGGGATCTCAACAACAGTACACCACTATAGTTTTTCTGCAGGAGACCCACCTGACTCACCAGAAACACCTTCAACTGAGAGCGAAGTTGGTGGGTGAGGTGTATGCCTTCCCATTTTGTTGATCATCCTCACGAAGAGGTGTGGCTATTTTAATTCATTGCAATACCGCTCTACAGGTTTCCCAGGTAGACACTGACCGGGGAGGTTATACGTGTGCATGGTGAATCTAGAGGCCCTACATGTGTTTTACTTAACCTATATGCCCCAATTGAAGAATCAGAACAAATTCCTTTTCTCACCAAGGTGGTCTCTGAATCAGTTGAAGATGCCCAGAGTTTGACAATAATAGGGGTGATTTTAATGCCATTTTGGATCCCCATCTGGACCACCTGGGCACTGGATCTAGTGTGTCAGTCTGAGTTGGGAAGGTTCTGACCCGACTGTGCACCGAGCTGGGCTTGGTAGATGGATGGCATTTTATTAATCCATGTGGGAGGGACTATACTTACTATTCCTCCAAATATAATATGCATTCCTGCATTGATTATATTCTAGTATCCACCAACTGGATTCCTAAGTTAGGTGGGGCTTTGATAGGGTCTATCTGCCTGTCAGACCATGCCTCTGTGCAGATTCAATTAGATACCTCGCCTATACCTCCTGAATCTCTGTGGCACCTCATCGTGGGGTTACTTTCCCAGACTTAATATACAAGTTGAATAAAAGAGAAAATCCATTCTTATCGCCAAGCTAACCAACCAGAAGACACGGAGGCTGGGGTCCGGTGGGACACCCTGAAATGTTATTTAAGGGGCAAATTAGTAAATATTCTTCCAAAGTTAAAAAGCCCGTATCCAGCAGAGATTGGATCTGGAAAGGAAGATCACAGATCTTGAATTCCAACATCAGATCTCATTGGATGCTACGATTAGATTTCAATTGAAACAGAAAAAACACAAACTTAACAACTTTTGGATGCCCAGATTGAGTTTCAGTTACGTTACTCCAAACAGAAATATTTTGAACACAACAACAGAGCTGGCAGGCTCCTAGTCTGGCAGTTGAGAAAAGAAGCCACTAGTAGAGCAGTCCTTTGTCTTCGGGACCCGGTGAGTGGCTTTTCTACCACCTCCCCTGTGGAGATTACCTGTATATTTGCAAATTTCTACAAGAATCTGTATACTTCTGAACAAGGTCCTGACCATTTGGAACAAGCGCAAAGATACTTAGATAGCTTGCAGTTCCCATCCCTTAGTGAAGATTAGCGTAACTCCCTTAATACCCTTATCTCGAAAATCCAAAATTTTATCCAAAATTAAACATCTAAAAAATGGGAAATCCTCAGGTACAGATGGGGAGCAAGGAGTGCCAGCCTCTTGGAACTTAGCTCAAATTTCCGTAATTGTGAAGCCCAATAAGAATCTAGAAAAATGTGGATCGTACCACCCTGTCTCTCTTTTACCTGTTGATCTTAAGATATTTACAGGTATTTTGGCGAATCGCCTACAAACCTGCATTTCTTCCGTAGTTCTTACAGATCAAACAGGATTCATCACAGGCCGGTTTCTTCAAGATAACATACATCGTTTTTTTAAATGTCATCACCGCTTAACGTAATCAGAGGTCTTTTCAACTGGCCATCAGTATGGATGCTGAAAAGGCCTTTGACAGAGTGGACTGGCCTTTTATGACTGCTACTCTGAAGATGTTTGGGCTGGGGCAGAACTATATTGCAGCTATAACTTCATTATACCACGCACCAGAAGCCAGAGTTAAAGTTAATGGATTTCTAGCCAATAGATTTTCTCTAAGTCTAGGTACCAGACAGAGGCCTATAGGGACACCTTGATCCCCATCCACTCGCAGCCTTACAAGCAGTCCAGCAGGAGAGAACCCCCTTCTTGGCAATATACCTCCATTGCTGCGGTTCCAAAACCTTTAAAGATCCAAAACAAGCTGCATCTTATAGACCTATATCCATGCTAAATTTTGATTACAAGTTCTACATGGCTATATTGGCCCATTGATTTGAAGACCTGGTACCCACCCTGGTAGATCTGGATCAAGTAGCTTTTATTAAGGGATGCCAAGCCCATGATGCCATTAGGCGCACCTTTTTACTGCTTGAATATGCCAGAACTTGACATATATCCTTTGTCATCCTGAGCCTTGATGCGGAAAAAGGCATTTGACAGGGTCGTCTGGCCCTTTTTATGGGTGACCCTGTCCCACTTTGGCTTCCTGGAAGCTCTGGTTGGCCAGCTCCAAAAATGTTACCATTCCCCTAAAGCCTATGTGTATGGCTGGATGGTACCCTCACGGACCCTATCACCCATGCTAGGGGTACTAGACAGGGGTGTCCCCTTTCTCCTTTGCTTTTTTGTGTTATATTTGGAACCCTTGGCTGCTGCGATCTGCCAGACCCAGGGGGTGGAGGGTATTCCCATTGCTGGTAGAGAATTTAAATTGTCACTGTTCTCAGATGACATATTGCTTACCCTTACAAACACCGAGCATTCAGTTCCAGAGGTTTGGATCCAACTTTGCAAGTTTGCAGCTCTGGGAGGCTATAAGGTGAATAAGCAGAAAACTGAAACCCTTCTATACAATTTCCAGCCCACACCCCAATTAAAATTGTCATTCCCGCTGAAATGGAATAAAGTCACAATGAGATATTTGGGGGTAAAACTGGCAATCAATTTGGAAGTTATTGATATTATAAACTATGAACTCCTCACATACCAATTAGCCCTTGTCATGACTAGATGGTCTCAAGCCCCCTTAAGTTTCTTTTAACCACACAGAATCTATAAAGCAAAATGTACTACCCGTGTATTGTTCTTTTGCAAAACCTGCCTCAGCCCACAACCAGTACTTACTTCATAGCCTGGGATAATCAAATATCTAGATATATTTGGGCTGGAAAACCCCACCGGTTAGATTTTCAGTTCTGCAGCTTTCAAGGGAGAGAGGGTTGTAGCCTACCATGTTTCTAGAACTACCATAGGTCTGCACAACTATGAGTACTCACGGGATGGCTTAACCCATTGTATACAGCCTATTGGAAGCAAATAGAGGTGGTTTATAATGACTTCGGGTCCCTCCCTGGATTGTTATTTGCTAACCCCATAGTCTATAATTACATACTAACATACTATTTGCCAGCAGATTAGGCCTTATGGTCTATTGAGTCTGCTCGAACCTTAGATCCTTAGTTGGGTGCCGAGGCCCTCCCATCCCTTGTGCTCCAGAAACCCCTATCATCCATCCCCAACCCCCTGGGACAGGCCATCATCTGATACATCCACTTTCTGTGTCTGTCCCACCCTCTCTTGAAGCTCTCCACTGTGGATCTCTGAACCAGCTCGCCAGGCAGTGCATTCCAAGGGTCCACCACCCTCTCAGTGAAAAACCTCCTCCTCTTTTCCCCCCTCACCCTTCCACCTTCCAACTTTAAACCATGCCCTCTGGTGATACCTCCCTGCTTTAGTCTAAAGATCCCCTCCATGTTTACCCTATTTATTCCCTTGAGTATTTGAAGACCTCAATCCTTGTCCCCCTGTCTCTCCTCTCCTCCAGTGAAAACAGGCAGAGCTCCTCAAGTCTGTCCTCATACGTCAAATCCCCTAGCCCTCGTATCATCTTAGTTGCCCTCCTCTGTACCTTCTCCAGGAGCTGTATGTCCCTCTTCAAGTGTGGTCTCCAGTACTGTACACAGTACTCAAGGTGTGGTCTAACCAGTCCATTGTACAGCGGCAGAATCACTTCCTTGCTCCTAGAGGTGATCCCTCTAACGATGCATCCCAACATCCTGTTTGCCTTGCTAGCCGCTCTCCTGCACTGCTCAGAGTTATTCATACATGCATCCACCATGACCCCTAGGTCTTTTTCCCCTATTGAGGCCTCCAGTGCCTCCCCTCCCAGGGTGTACCTGTGTTTAGGGTTTCCCTGACCAAGATGCAACACCTTGCACTTGGTGATATTGAAATTTAATTTCCATGTGTGTGAGCCCAGCTTTCCAGGGTGTCCAGGTCCCCTTGCAGGGCCAACCTCCCCTCTTCTCCCTCAACTACTGCTCCCATCTTGGAGTCATCCATGAAGAGACTCATTTCACACCCTATACCCTCCTGATGTCCGATATGTATGCATTAAACAGGATCAGACCCAGGACCGAGCCCTTATTCCCAACACCACTCGACCTCTCTAGGGGTTTGAGAGCTCCCCACAGACCACTGATTACCTCTGGGTGTCCAGCTAGCCAGTTTTCAATCCATCTGACCATCAAAGGTCCTACTCCTAACCCCATCAGTTTCTCCACCAGACCATTGTGGGGGACAGAGTCAAACGCCTTGCTGAAGTCCAAGAATAATACATCCACAGGCTTTCCCCTGTCCAGTTCTGATGTTACCCATTCGTAGAACTCCACAAGGTTGGTTTGACATGACTTACCTGGTACAAACCCATGTTGCCGACTATTCAGACCTCCCACCTCCTCCAAGTACACCCCCAATCGTTCCTTT
The DNA here is from genome assembly GCA_016271365.2 of Neoceratodus forsteri. Classification (NCBI taxonomy): domain Eukaryota; kingdom Metazoa; phylum Chordata; order Ceratodontiformes; family Ceratodontidae; genus Neoceratodus; species Neoceratodus forsteri. Next base: position 1,474,384,115 of record CM057453.1, on the reverse strand, counting down.
AGTATACTCTCCATTAATTTTCCCACCACTGAGGTCAAACTGATGGGTCTATAGTTACCTGGTACTTCCTCGACCCCCTTTATGGATTGGCACCACATGTGCCTCTCACCAATCCTAGGTACCCTCCCTGTCTCAAGTGACCTGTTGAAGAGCTCCGTCAGGGTGCAGCCAGTATGTCCACCAATTCTATAGTACTCCGGATGAATGCCATCCGGCCCAGGAGATTTGTCTTTCTTTAGGGCCTTGAGGGCTAACCACACCCTTTGGCGGAGATAGCATCATCCGTCCTCCACCTTACTGGCCTTTTATCCTTATCCAGATGTGACACCCTGGGGTACCTCTCCTCCCTCTTGCTCCATTTCTGTTGCTCCCTGATCCCACTTACTGCCTTCTATCCCCTTCGTGCCTTGCTTTGTAGATATCCCATCCCTCCCTAGTGAACACAGAGGCAAAGTACTTAAATACCTCTGCCTGGTCCCTCGCCTCTTCCACCCACCCTCCTTCTGATCTCAATCTGCTGAGATGGCCCTTAGTTTTCTCTGCTCCCCAATGTACCGAAGAACCCTTTCCCCTCCATGTATCCCCTGTGCCAGCCGCTGCTCTTACTGGACTTTGCTCCCTCACCAAACCGGTGACTTTTCTAGATGCAAGATGGTGACTTCACTCCTTATCCCTATCCTCTTGTTGTTTTATATTTTTTGTAGGCACGTCTTTTCTCTGGCTGGACCACCAGCATGGTTTATGTGACCTTGCTCCCTTACGCTTCAACTTAGCGCAGATCCTGACTGCCTCATGAAGTCCCCCGCTTTATGACCTCCCATCTCCTTTCCACACTTGTCATTGATGTAATCCCCTTCAAGTGATCCTTGAGAATATTTCCCATGCCCACAAAGTCTGCCCCCTAGAGTCCACTGCCAGTGTCCTAGATCTCCTCCCCCATGCTTATTTGAAACCAGACAGTATTGTGGTCGCCTCCCAGTCAGGGGTCCTGTACAATCATGTCCCTACCAGATCCCCATCTGCCAGAAGTAAATACTCTTCCCTATGCCAGGAGCCCATGAAGATATGGATTTGGTTACATACCCACTACTTCACCCAATAAGAACTCCTTTTTATGAGTGCAATTCCCTTGGATAGATCCTTTCCCCCTAATCCGGTTGGTGGCAGGGCCCAGGTATGGTGGACTAGAGGTTTAAAATATGTCTACCAGATGGTGGGTTCCATGGGCCTACTTCCATTCACAGTTCTGCAAAAATCATATGCTCTCCAACCCAAAGAATTTCATGGGTACATGCAGTTAAGGTCATATTTATTGAGATATGAAAATTTGCTGGCAGATATAGCTCAAAAGGTCCCTACAATGGTCCAGCTAATGACACAGTATACTAGGGGGATCTTGTCTTCTAATGAACTTAGTGCCTTTTATAAAGCACTTAGTGAAAGACCCCTTGACTCTACAGAAAGTCTGAGGATAACTTAGACCAAGGAAATACAAACTGATATTCTGGTTTCAGCTTGGGAGGGATCAGCTGGCACAGCTACTCGAGTGGTCCAGGCCTCGTATTGGAGGGGGTACATCTGGAAACTCAGGGCCCGATATTTTAGGACCCCCCTAGTGACTTCCAAAAGTGGTGGGGACCCATCGGGGTCATGTTGGAAGGGTTGTGGGTCTAGTCTTGTGGAACAGACCCATGTTTTGTGGTCTTGTCCCCTGCTCCAGGGTTATTGGAAAGGGATAATAGCAGAATTACAGGATATCTATGATATGGGAGCTTTAGGTCACCTTGTGTTCTTGTTAACATTTACCCTTCCTCAGGGAACAAAGGTTGATAGGGTCACTTATAAGCAAACGGTCCTACTAGTGGCCGCTGCTCATATGGCTGACCACTTCCATCCCTACCAAGATGTCTTGGGTGAGAATTGTTCAGGAAATATACTCCCTAGAACATCTGTCAGCTAGTTTATTAGACCAAAAAGAAGTTTTTGAACTCCGCTGGCGGAAATGGGTTATCCACCATTCAGTTCTCTGCCCAGAATTTGTGCCCTGATCCCCAGTATGCATCCTAGAACTTCTTAAAGGTCTATATATGCCTGCTTCCTTACAACCCCCATGTGATTCTTGTAATTGTATTTTTTTTTCTTTTCCCTTTTCTACTTCTATGCCTACTATCTCAATGTACTGCTTAGCTCTTCATTTGTCTAGACATGTTTGACGTACTAGGCCCTTGTTGGGCCAGGCTACAGCCTACCTCTAATGGATGTACCTGTACTGTATGCGAAGTTGTTGTTGTGTCTCTATGAATAAAGAATAAAAAAAAAAAAAAGGCACCAGACAGGGCTGCTCCCTATCCCTTTACTTTTGCTCTTTCCTTGGAACCCATGGCAATATCGATCCAATCCAATAACAATATTAGGGGTTATGGCAGGGAGCCAAGCAGAAACTAGCCCTATACATGAATGATTCCTTTTTTTTCTTGCAGACCCTTCCTCCTCCCTCCCCACCTACAGCTGACCTTACAAGAGTTTGTCCAACTGGCAGGTTATAAGATCAACTTTCATAAATTGGAGGTGATGGTTCCAAGCGTTTCCCCCATGCAGAATTTTAGATGTACTTTTCCATTCACTTGGGCTACCAAAAACACCTTTCATTATTTAGGAATTCAGGTCTCAGCCAATGTCTCCTCCCTATTTAATAATAACTATATTAAACTACATCAGGAGTTACAGGCAGATTTTGCTAGGTGGAACTTGTTACCTCTTACTTTATATGGGCAAACTCAGGCTATCAAGATGAACATGCTCCTCCGACTTTTGTTCCTATTTCAGACATTGCCAATTCCTATCCCTAAATTTTATTAGAACAACCTTAATAAAGATATCCAAAGATTTGTCTGGTCCAGTTAACGCCCTAGGCTGTCTAAAAGATTCTACAAGCTCCCGAAGGCGGTGACCTAGCTCCTAACCTTTACCTTTATTATCTAGCCACAGGGGACTCATCTCTGTACATGGGCCAAAAGGCAAGCTAGCTCAGGCTGGTACCAAATAGAGGAAGCCACCCTGTCAGGTTGGCCCCTTTGAACCCTACTGACTAGCGTCATACCACCCCAAATATGGACCCACACTCTAATCCATGGATAAAACACTCTATTCACACTCTATTACACCTTTGGAAAATTACCCATACCCCGAATTCAGTGGGACCCTTGTATCTCATTCATCATGAATGGTCCTTCCCCACCCCCGGTTAGGTTCCAGATATATGTTCTGGGAGTGACATAAACTAACAACCTTCTGGCAATGCATGGATAACTTGGGTTGTCTCCCTTTTGCAAATCTACAAGCTAAATACACTTTGAGAAAAGAGAACTGCTATAGGTACTTACAGGTCTGTCACTTTAGTATGTCAACAGGAATTCATTCTCAAATTAGAAGGGAAGGCACCAAACTAGAAACTTTTCTGTATCATCACATTACTTTAAAAGTAAGTTCTACCTCCTTTTGGATTATACTTGCTACTAACACGTTCAGAGGCCCCCCATTGGAGGAGATATGGCAGAGGTGGGAACAGGAGGCCAATGTCCAGATAGACCCAGGTCAATGGGCACAGAGGATCAACACAGGGTGGCAGGTCACAGCATCTCCTTCTTGGAGGGAGTTTAATTGGAAGATCCTAGTCAGATTTTTTTAACGCTGGTCATAACTAGGCATTTCAATCCTACACACAGACTGTTGTTGGCGAGGATGTGGCACAAGGGACACACCATATATTTTTGAGCATGCCCTGAACTCACACGATTCTGGCAGGCAGTACATATAACAATTCAAAGTCTCACAGGGCTCACTTTACCTGTTACTTTCACGAATTAGTATTGGGTTTCCCCACTTTGTTAAAATGCCCAAGTAATACTAGATGCCTTGGCTAGATATTACAAGTGGCAGCCCTTAAATATATCACAACTGGATGGCGCTCCCCTTTCCACCACCCATAGAAACTGGAGCTCAGAGAGGATTGGAAAGAATGGAAGGAATAATGAGCCACATTAGGCTGCAGTTTGAAATCTTCTTAGAGATATGGCATCCTTGGCACCAAACGCAGTTACTACCTTTCAATACCCCTCCATAGTGTGATTGTTAGCTAATTGTTTAACACTAACAGGGGAAGGGGATCTCACACCTAGGTTTCATTTTGTTTACTGTTACTTGTTATTTCTTCTTGACGTAATATCAAGACTTACATTTATAAGTATTTTTCAGCATTACTTTTATCTTGATCTGTGCATCATCTGCATACAAAGTTTTGTCCCAATAAGCTACCAGCGGAAGGGCTGGATACCAGTTGCTAGGATCGTTTGGACATCAGGGACATTTACAGACTTCTTTGAGACTTTTGCAGAGATATACAGTCTTATTAGTTCACTGACATGTGTCTGAGATAATTTTCTGGTGTTTTTTCAATATCATTATTACTTTATAACTAACAATTGAAGTCTGTAGTAATCTAGGCTATAAGCCCAGCTGTAACTACTGTGTAATGATGCTGCACTATTTGAACAATAAAATACTTTGAAGTTAAAACAGAAAGACACCCAAAGCAATACCTGTCTTAACTAGGCCCTATGAAATTTCACTGTTAGAATACCTGGATAAATTAGGTTTTCTGCTGGTTGAGTTGTGGTTGAAATGAAACAACTTGTTCCTCCATGCATGAGGAGCTCACTATTTGAATTTGGGTCCAAATTTATGTTTGAACTACACTCTGGAATTTGAGAAGCCTTATATATAACAATTATCAGTCAACCAGAACAAAGCCATTTTAAATTATACTGTAGACACTCTATTAAACCAGTAAAACACTTAAAAATGAGCTATATAATAAAACAAATATTCAGAAAATTAGCTTAGCTTCAAGTGTATCCTCCTGCTGAGTGACTCATGCCACTCCTGCGTGAGCCACTCATGCGTACAGCCACTCTGTGGGCAGCCACTTGCATGGCTGTGGTCTTATAATGCCCAGATTCCTCCCCTCAATTCACTGCCTGCACTGCCTCTACCATCCGGTAGCTCCCCTGCTTACCGGGAACTGGTGGGGCCTGTTACAAGTGAGCAGCTAGAATGCTTTGTAGGCAGCGGGCAGGCAGTCAGCAACAGTTCAGATGGAGTCTATAAAAGCAGAGTGGCCCCGTAGGTGTTGCAGGCTGCAGGTGTTGCTGACAGACTTGCTGAAGTTGTGCGGCTGTGATCTTATAGTGCCCAGACTCCTCCTCTCAATTCACTGCCTGTACTGCCTCCACCACCCGGTAGCCCCCCTGCTTACAGGGAACTGGTGGGGTCTGTTACAAGTGAGCAGCTGCTGGAATGCTTTACAGGCTGCAGGTGTTGCTGGCAAACCTGCTGAACTTGGGCGGCTGTGGTCTTACAGTTGTAACCCACACCTCCAGCTCGTGTCTAGGGGCCTGGTGGTATGAAACACCGGGGGGGGCACAAGCCACAGAAACACAATTCCGGCATAACTGAATGGATAAAGTAGGGCCTATCTACTGTTATGATTTCCAACCGACACTGACTTGAGTTGCACATCACGGGAACAGCGCCACAGCCAGGATGGCCACTGCATGTACAAGTCTTGGGAGCTGGGGAAAACTGGTTAGACATTGTAGCACAAAAAAAAACCTGCCGAAGGAACCATAATATAAAAGAGTAAAATAATTAATTTATTTATAGGAAACACAGCTCCATGGGGTTAGGAGAAGGACTGGAGGCTGACACACAGGCATAAGGCATTTTTTCAGCAGCACAAGGCTGTGGTACAAGCGTGAGCCTAAACAGGCCTCAGTGAGCAGGCTCCACCCCTAAATCTGGGCCAAGGGGCACCAATAGCTCAAGCAGAAATACTGGTCTACTCTTTCAGTAACCTGGGCTCCCAAAACAAGGCCACCTCGAGCTGCTCCATTGCTCGCCATTCACTCCCAGGGACTCAGACTCATTACAGGTTGTACACACCACTGCTGCTCCACCTGCTTACCGGGCCTGGAGTGCCGCCCACCTTGATCCAGGACCTAACAAAACACGGGAAAGGTGACACAGACCTAATTCTTGCTCCTGGCAAGCCACCAATGAGGAAACGGAGTGCCACATGGGAAAAGCCTACTAGCACTGCCACCGCCAGAAGCTGCACCCTGGTGCTGCCACTATCAGGGGACCCCCACCACCCCTACACCAAAACATGGACTAGGCCCCAGGCCCGACACGGTGCTGTGGAGAACGAGGCAGGTCTAACCACAAAACAGTTCCTCTGGGCTGCAGCTCCCCTCCTACCTTGGGGTCCCAATCCAACAGCCGCACATCCCTGACACCTCCCACCAAAAACCTTGAGCGATCACTCCATGCCGCTCTGAAATCAAGACACTCTCCCAGGCCAGGGTTCAAACCCCTGGCCCACTGCCAGACGTCCCCATTGACCTCCTCCTCGAACTTTCTGATGCCACCCCTTAAGTACCCACAGGGGCCAACAGACGTATGCCATGGGGAAGGATTGGCCCCCTCCCATATTGTCCAAAAAAAGAGAACTGGGAGGAGGGAGAGAATGTTACAATTGTAAGCCCCAAACTAAAGGGGGTTTACTCTCCCCCCTTTAAGCCATTCCCCTCCAGGGAATGGGGCACCCGGCTAGCCAGCAGTGGAGTGGCCAGGGGATATGTGCACTCTCCTCAGAGCCATTCCCTGAAGGAACACTGGGCCAACAACCAGAGGACTCAAAAAGAATCCCACCTAGCTTAGGCAGAGCCCACTCATACATGCCTTGACCCACCCAGCAAATCCTCAAAAAATTAATTTAACAGATTAACAAATAAAATGCCAGGACGAAACTCAGCTAACTTTAACTCAAAAACACACACACCCACACAAATCTATCGAACCAGCCAGCTACACTAACCTACTAAAAAACTTTAGAGGTAGCAAACAAACATTTGAAATATATTCTCAGCAGTTTTGATCTCAATAGTCCCTTCACAGAAGTAGTTCCATGCCCAGGCCAAAAGGCACAGCCCCAAGAGTCCTCACTTCTGGGCACAATACTTAGAAAGAAAACACAGAAGAGGTTACACAACTGCGACAGGCATCTCAAATAATTCTCCAGCACTGAGCACATGCTAAAGTTCAAACTTAGTCCTGGCACATGAAATCATAAAGTTTATTCTGGTGCTCCTCCTTAGATGGCGGGTCCACCACCATCAGGATAATAATAAGCTGTATCAGGTTTGGTGGTTTCACTAGCAAACGAATCTGATGAAATGATGTAATGCTTCATCTGGCTACCAGCCACATCTTGAATGAGAATAAAGTGTTTGAAAACAGTCAGTCCAGCCCATGCTGCAAATGGCACAGGGAGCAGGCACGGCGGATAACCTCTTCCGGGGGGGGTTGGGGACCCAATTTGTTGATCGTCATCTGGAGTTTATTTACCATCCCATGCAACACCCAATCTCCTCTCTTCTCTTTGATTATGTCCCAAAGATGTTTGGAGATATACGGATAATCTTCTCAGTGGTATTCCATGTGGCTCCTCTGCCAAACCCACTGCTCTGCCTGAGACCACTCAGGGATCTCCCTCACGCTGGTCTGTCGGGCTTGACCAGGTTCCAACCAGATGCCAGTGCAGTAGTGAACATTCAAGGGTCATTGCTCAAAGTCCATCCATCTTAACTCCGAGGGCCTTGGACTGCACCGGGAGGCATGGAATGGTGTCTGGCATTGCAAGGATGGGCCTGCAATAGGGCTTTTGAATGGACCGATAGATTTCTGGAGCAGAAAAAAGCAAAAGAGATGCAGTTCCCACTGAAGGCACTGTAGGCCACATCCAATCAGAAGAAAAGGAAGGTTGCTGGTAAAAGCTAGCAGACAGGCCCCGTGCACAGACTGAGCAAGAGAGGCAAGCAGACAACCCTGGCTTCCTGGAAATTACAACAGACACATCGGTCATTTGCAGTTCCATGACCAGCCGTGGTCCACAGCCATGATAACAGAGATGGAACACGCGCAGCCTGGGGCTCCTCAGATGGATTTTCTCCACCATGACAAGACAGTTCACAGGAGCTCGTAGCATCTCACAATAAAGATGGCGACCAGGTGGTTCTCCCAAAATTCTGTGCTCTCCTTTCCATCTAATCAGATCCCGAGCACAATCATTAGAATAGAATGCATTAATATGCATAGGCCCAGTCCAAAATGGAGGAGCACTCAGTGGTGCCACTGCAGAAACTTCAAAAATGGCAGCCTACAACTATGGTGCAGACACCACTCTAACAGGGGACCCTACGCTGCAGACCCCCAAACCATCCAACCACCAACCTGCAAGGCAGATGTAACTCCTAGGTGGCACTATCCCAAGGGCTACTACCCCTGCCTGCTTGGCTAGTAGCAGGTTAAAGGGCCTGAGTAATGAAACGGGTGCCTCCACCCGGAGGTCAGGGTTGTTAGTGGTCAAGCTAACCTGGGCACAGCCCTCCGGGACACTGTAACCCCCCTCTTTCCCTTCTAGTGGCCTGAACAATATACAATAATTACTTTCACAATGAACCCTTATTCATCAGGCAATTACCCACACTGTTTGCACTTACCACCAGGGCTGGTTCCTCAAGCTTGATCCTGGGGAGCCCTTGTAAAACAAGGTTAAGCACAGCAAATAACAACAGTACAATACTCTTGGCACAAACTGGAACCACAGTCAGGTTAAATGCAAACAAAGTTAAATCTGATTTATTCAGGGGACTTGAACAAGGGAGGGGCGTAATCAGGTTGATTTGCTTAAAAGCTATATTAATCAGACAGTTATGCATGCAGCTCAGAGTCCCTACACAGTCACACACTCTGGGTACCCAGGTAGGAAAACAGTGGGCTAGCCAGGAACATTGCAGCTGGTCGGGGCCCTGTGATGGAAGAAAGCAACATACACAACACACACTATTTGTAATCCAGAGCCAGAGGGCCCAATTTGTGAAAGAAAAGGCAACAAGACAATCAGATGACAACATTTTTAGAATTAGCTGTTGTTGCAGGGAGCTACGCTGATGTTTACTCACAGTACCCAATACTGGACACAGGCAGGACAAAATCGAGACTGCAGGCTGTCGAGCTGGAATGCCCGGAGAAGCAAGGCCCACACAAATCACCGAGGCGTCGTTCCTGTTCAAGGCATTGAGCAGGTATTCTGGCTGGGCCAGTGTAGCAGGACCCAGGCAAACAGAAATGGATACAGATTCAGTCCGTGGAGCTGGATACAGCCTCCAGCAAGCAAAACACAGTTCAGACACACAGTGGGGAACCAAATCACGACCCACTATAAGCACACAGCACATTCACATGTAAGGAAATTCCACTGTACCAGGCAAATGACTCTCCAGTCGCAATTACAGAGTCTCTGCACAGTCCGGAAGTTCAGAGGTAGCTGGAAGTCCTGACAGGCCGATCGCATTCAGCAAATCTTCGGTCTTCTTTAGGTTAAAGCCTGGTCACAATTCAGTGGCTTAATTCGTTCTCCAAATTCAGATTCAGTCCAAAAAAAAAAAACACAAGTTCCGTCTCAGGGACAGCAAGCAGGCATGCATGCCAAACTCAGGCCTTTCCACAGTTCTCCCACGTGAATCCGCTATGGATTGTTGCTCGAACTATCTCTAGCTGTTACTTCTTCACTTCCCAACTCAGATCTAATTGAAACTGCAAGCAGTGTGGGACTTTCCCCAAGATCCAAAAGGTTCGATTGACTGATCCGTCTGTCAGTCACAACAAGGGCTCCCCCTCCAGGTTATTTTAGGTGCCAAAAGCCCAAAACTACAATTCCTACAAGTTTTGGCCCCACTAAGCCCCTGTGATTGATTGGCCCATTCTGACAGTCCAGGATCAAGATGATGGAACAAACAGAACTGTCCATGTTGCAAAGAGGCAGATTAGAACAAACTGCAATATTATTACTACTCTAACAAATGATCAGCAAACAAGTACATCTTCTAACAGAGCTGCCTCTCAGATTAATTATGACTGCAATTCAGGTAGCTCTTAAAGAGACAGTACACAGAGGCTATTACAGGCACTCTCTGGCAATGCATTTAAACTGCTAAAGCAGGGACACCAGCCTGGCAGTGAGCATAGCAAGCTCAAGGAAGACTTTGGGAACCCCCATTTGTGGGGGGTGGTTACACCCTTCCTGCCTGGAGAAAACTTGGCGTCGCGTCAAGTCTGTACCATCATGCATCAGTTAATATAAACATTACTTTACTATACATATTCACTACTCTTCACAATACTATATCCATAATGACAATGCTATACTGCGTTTCATACATGTGATACTGATTCCACTATGATTAACATACTTGTAACATCACAATACTGATTCAGGTTATAACTTCCTGTACATTAAACAATGTAGGAGTGGCCCTTCCTATCAAGTAACTTGGGGCTGGATGGGGCAGGGCACCATACTGAAGGAAGAACAATCAACCTGGAATTGGCCATTAAACTCAGTTTGGGTAGTGGGTTCTGAGAAATATAAACACCTTTGTGAACCACATTGAGAGGCAAATCCACTGGCCTCCCAGGAGAATCATAACTGAAGCACAATACTGGCTTAACAGCTCGGCCAGTCTTTCTGGGGAGAACAGCCACAGTCTCTGTACTTTCAGCTCTAACTTTGGAGCTTTCATCATTCGTGAGGGGTGCCTCTGCACAGATGGGAATGTCCAAACTGGGAGCATTGTCAGTTCCTTGCTCTGTAGGCTCTGTTTCCACAACATTTGGCTCATTTAGAGAAGGTTCTGGCACAATTAGGCTTTGTGGCACTGAAGGGGGGCTGTCAGCACTCTCATATTGTTGTTGACCAAAGTAGTAGACCAAAGTAGTAGACCAGGGAGGGTCTGTGGACATGGCCTACCTAGATTTTAGCAAAGCATTTGATACAGTCCCACACAAAAGATTAATAAACAAGTTAGCTAGCCTCTGAGTGGGTCCCAAGGTGGTAGCCTGGATAAAAAAAATTGGCTGGACAATAGGATGCAAAGAGTAGTAGTAAACGGAGTCCACAGCGAAGAAAGGAGGGTTACTAGCGGGGTACCGCAAGGTTCAGTACTGGGACCAGTCCTTTTTAATCTCTTTATAAGTGACATTGCAGAGGAACTGGAAGGAAAAGTATGTCTCTTTGCAGATGACACAAAGATCTGCAACAGGGTTGATACACAAGATGGAGTGGAAAGGATGAGAAGGGACTTGGCAAGGTTGGAGGAATGGTCAAATGTATGGCAGCTTAGATTCAATGCAAAGAAGTGCAAGGTAATGCACCTGGGAAACAAAAACCCAGGGGAAGAGTACACAATGGGGGGTGAGATAATAACAGCAATAAAAATGGAAAGGGACCTGGGGGTAATTATATCAGATGACCTAAAGGTGGGCAAGCAATGTGAGAAGGCAGTAAGGAAGGCTGGGTAGATACTGGGATGCATAGGGACAGGCATGAACAGTAGAAAAAAGGAAGTTATTATCCCTCTGTACAGACAGTTGGTGAGACCCCATGTGGAGTATTGTGTGCAGTTCTGGAGACCCCATTTCCACAAAGACATAGACAGAGTGGAGGCTGTCCAGAGGTGGGCAACCAAAATGGTGCATGTTCTGCACCAGAAGACATACGAAGAGAGACTAAAGGAGCTTAATATGTATACCCTTGAGGAAAGAAGGGAGTGGGGTACATGTTAGAAACTTTTAAGTACCTCAAGGGAATCAACAAAGTCCAAGAGGTAGTAGCTTTCAGAAAAGAGATGTGCAAGAACAAGGGGACACAATTTGAAGATAGAGGGGACAGCTCAAAGGCAATGTGAGGAAGTATTTTTCACGGAGAGGGTTGTGGATGCATGGAACAGCCTTCCTGAGGAGGTTGTGGAGTCAAGAACAGTGGGGAAATTCAAGAATGCATGGAACAGACATAAGGCAGTCCTAGTGGGGGTTAGGAGGAAGTAGGCTGTTGGTTAACTAGGATCTGCAGCTTATCCGTTAGGTAGGAAAATGGGCAGACTAGGTGGGCCAAGCAGTCCTTATTTGCCATCAAATTCTATGTTTCTATGTTTCAAGTTCTGGTGTGTTACCAGAGAGACTCAGACCATCAGCCCCTTCCTCTGGCAAGTCACACAGTTCCACTAAACTCAGGGAGTCGGGGGTCACGTGACCGCTTAATGGTGTAGAGACGTGTCTTCTATGAGCTCCGACCCAGTCCAACTATAAAGCTAATTTTGGTATATTCCGGCTGATATAAGAAGTGATCTGAAAGTTAATAGAGCATGAAAAGCATGGATGACTATATTCTGAATGTTGAGGGACATCGCAACGGAGGCGAAGGCAATAAGAAGCAGTCCAGCGGTGCTCCCGGTAACGTACGGGCCTATCTCGTTGTCGGCCACCAAAATATCTGTTATTGGGAGAGAGTTACGGTAGCAGTTAACGGAGGTCCTCACCCCACAGTTGAATTGGGTAGAGGAAAAGATATGTGGATGCTCAGATTGCCCAACAACAGGAAAGAATAGAAGAAGCTGAGAGCCATATTTTGAATACGGAAGATCTCATGGCCCCACTTCCATGGCGTATAGAGAAATTAGAAAAATAAATTGCTGAGTTGCGAGAAGCCCTAGATTACCAAGAAAACTATCATAGAAGATCGAATCTCAGGCTAAAGGGCCACCCGGAGGGACGAGAAGGAGCCAACATATTAGATATTTGTGCTAGTACTCTGCCTGCTATTATGGGCCTGAAGTCTAAAGGAGGAAGGTACAAGTTAGAGCGGGCTCATTGAGCTGTTCTCCCGTGCCCACCACCAGGTCAGCCCCCGTGTCAGATTGTGTTTAGATTCCACAATTTTCAAGATCGCCAGGAAGTGTGGAACAAGTTTCGGGCAATGCAGAAATTGCAATATGATGGATGTAAGCTGCAACTAGCTCAAGACCACTCACCCAGGATTGGGAGAAAGAGAAGGGCCTTCAATGATGTGATTGCGTTGTGCCAACAACTGAAGCTGGAGTGGTATATGATTTTTCCAACCACGTTACGAATTAAATACGAAGGAGCCTCTTATAGCTTTTGGGAGGTGGAGAAGACAGTTGCTTTTGTGTCAGAGCTTAAGAAGAAACTGGGGTGAAAGAGAAGATGTGCCCAGAAAGGCCTGAGCATAGGTGAAAACCTGTGTTTGGATGTAGTGAGTCTGGGCCTGAGAAGTGAACAGCTGGTGTGGGACTGAGAGAGTGGAACAGAGGCTTTATCTGAAGCGGCAGAGGAGGATTTGAGAGGGAGAACTTTCGTAGATTGGGATTTCCCCTTGATGTAACCCCTTCTGAACTTCCCTGATGGCGAGAGCGGGGGATGAAATGAGAACTGTGACTGCATAAAAGGCTGCAGGTCATTCGGAAATTTGAAGATGGAGAAGAGGAGCCATGGATGGAATCCCTGCTTTACGCTGGTGCCGTGAGTAGCAGCCTACGGGAGACCCAGGCATTGGATTTGATTCACTGGGCCTCCTGTGGAGCTGCGATGGGAGGGGAGGGAGGGAGTATTCCTGATGATTTTGAAATTTAGATATCCTCTCATTGCTGGACTGCTGGGGACTAGACTTTGATAACCTGCTCTTTGGCGTCAGTGGCTCTGGGCCTGAGGGGTGATTAGCTAATGTGGGACCAAGAGACTGGGGATAGAGGCTGCAACTAAATTGGCAGGAGAGGATTCGAGAGGAGAGCTCTTGGAGCCGGATTTCCCTTTGCCGTGTCCCTTCTGATTCCCCATGGCAGAGAGGTAAAGCAAAAGATGAACTGGGAACTGTGATAATACAAGAGACTGTAATCCATGTGAGATGTACTGATGGAGGAGAGGAGTTTAGATAAAGTCCCTGCTCTCGCTGGTGCTGTGCATGCAGGAGCTCACGGAGACCCAGGCGTTGGATTTGACCTGCTGGTCGCTCTGTAGTGCTGGGCGCTGGGATTGGGGGGGGAGGAGGGGAATATTCCTGATGGATTGAAAATCGGCTATTCCCACACTGCTGGATTGCTGCAGGCCTAGACACTCGAGAAAATTTCTGGGCTGATTCAGGGGAGGGCTGAGGGAGGAAGTGTATGGTGCAGAGGAGTGGGGCCTATGAGAGAGAAATGTGCCTCGGTGCGATTTAGAATAATATTTGACGTAGTGGGGCAAATTGCAACGAGGGAGGGACCAGTGGGATTATAAGACACGGAGCACTTAATCAAGTGCACTGAGAAGCTTGAGGGGAGTCAATTGATATTACGAGATATACGCAAATATTTTTTTTTTTCCAAAGATGTGGGATGAGTAGGTTTGATAGCGGAGAGAAACAAAAGGATTCAAAGTTGGACTGGGGAAGTGGGAGAAGATTGGATATTTAATCCAAACCCAAGGAAGTAGTGTAAATTGAGCTGGGGAGAGCACACTAATTCGCTTTTGTAGAATGTTGTGCGCTGAAGGGAGGGGGGAGTCGGGTAGAACATTTGTAAATAAGTTATTTACCTGTTCCAATGTTTTCTCGTATCTTTGTTGCATTAGTTGTTTCTACTACCAAGGTCGTAAGGTCTGTATTTTAGTAGAAGGAGAGGGATGGCAAGATGAGGGAAAGTGGGTTGAATGGAGGGAGAAGACAAAGGGGCACTTAAAAGGGGAGAATAAATGGCTGGAATGGCTAGAGACAAGGTGAATATTGTTTCTTGGAATATCAGGGGGATCTCTACTCCGGTTAAGAGGACGTCTGTTCTGACTGCGTTAAGAAGAGCAGGAGCACAGGTCACTCTTCTACAAGAAACACATTTGACACAGTCGGAACACCAGAAATTGGTGAAGGGCTGGGTGGGAACCTGTTATGCTGCTTCCTACACGTCCCATAAGAGAGGAGTAGCAGTCCTGCTGCACTGAGGGCTGCCATTCAAGGTTAACAGAGTGCTGAGGAGGAGAAAGGAGGGAGATACATCTTTGTGGAGGAAATGCTACAAAAGGAGCCTGTAACGTTGGGGAGGTATGTACCCGCTGTGTTTGAGTCACTATTTTATCAGAGGATCTTAGACTTGCTGTTTTGGGAACAGTTTCAAGGTCTAGTGATGGGGGGAGATTTTAACTGCACCCCAGATCAAAATCTAGATCACTCTGAAGGCAAAGGGAGTGGGGGGCATTGCATGCGCAAATGGTGTGAGGGGCTCAGTGAGTTAGATATTTTAGATGTCTGGAGAATGGCGAACCCCCATGAAAAGGAATTCACCTTTTACTCTCCACCGCACAAAACATGGTCACGCATAGACCACATGTATATTGTAGGAGCATGGTACTCCAGATTGATAGCTATTAAGCATGGCCCCATATATGTCTCTGACCATGCAATGGTCGTTGTTTCTATAGAGCTGGTCCCCCAACAGGCGAAAACTAATAACTGGCGTTTCCCATCCTACCTTCTGGGCTCCCAGGATTTTCGGGAATACATGAAGGCACAGTGGGATTTGTACACCTCGACAAATATGCTGTCTGCTCCTTCCATTCAGGGGTTTTGGGATGCCAGGAAGGCATTCATGAGAGGTGCTATTACGGGATATGTTATTAGGTATAAAAAAAAGTAAGCATCAGAAGCAGATGGAACTACGAAATCGAGTTAGAGAGCTGGAGCGTCAGATGGCAAGGAAGGGGAAGGGAGGTTTCTCAGCAATTGGCAGCTAGCAGGGAAGCACTTAACAAATCTTTAATGGATGAGGTCCACACACAATTGTTTTTCTGGAAGCACAAAATTTTATGAATGGGGCAATAAACCGGCCCCTGCTGGTTAATCTGATCAAGGGAGGAGAGGGAGTAAGAGGGTCAGCAAGTGAAGGACAGAAACGGAGTGCTGCATAGGGATGCACAAGGCATTCTAAGTAGTTTTGTTGAGTTCTATCGGGAGCTCTATAAAGCGGAAGAGGGAGGAGGGGAGAAATAAGATGAGCCAGTGTTTGCATCAGATTGCAATGCCAAGGATCTCAGAATCTTGGAGGGACAGGATGGACAAGGAGATTTCAAGGGAAGAGATTGCCAGGGCCATTGCTTGCTTAAAATCTGGTAAAGCATGCGGGCCAGACGGACTACCCGTGGAATTTTATAAAGCAATGGGAAAGGAGGTGATAGAACATCTGTGAAACCTTTTTAAGGAGATTAGGGAGGGGATATCCCTGCCTCATTCTATGGGTGAGGTGACTATATGTGTTATCCCGAAGCCGGGTAGGGATCAAAGGGATTGTGCTGCTTACAGACCCTTATCCCTCCTCAATGCCGATGCAAAGATTTATGCTAAGATACTGGCCTCTAGATTGGATGAGCTTCTCCTGGAACTGATACATGGGGATCAGACGGGATTTATCCAAGGTAGACACTCATACCATAATGTAAGAAAAGTTCTAAATATAATACAGAATGCATCTAGGGCAAAAAGACCTACGGCGATTATTTCTCTAGATGCTGAAAAGGCCTTTGACCGCATAGAGTGGGAATATCTATTTGAGGTATTGGAGAGCTATGGGTTTGGGAAGGATTTTATGGGGTTGGTGCGGGCCCTGTATACCTTTCCATGGGCTTCGATCCTAGTGAATGGAGGCCTCTCTGAGTGGGTTTCTCTGTGTAGGGGAACGAGGCAGGGGTGCCCTCTGTCTCCCCCTCCTCTTTGCTCTGGCAATAGAGCCCCTGGCTATTGCAATTAGACAAAATCCAGAGATTAAGGGAGTGGTGGGGAGAGAGGGAGGAGAGCACAAACTGTCCTTGTACGCAGACGACATGATTCTATACCTCAGAGATCCAGCGGGTTCGGTATCGGCCTTATTGCGGGCAGTAGCCGACTTTGCAGAATTTTCTGGATATAAGATAAATATTGATAAATCAGAAATCCTTTTAGTGGGGAGTTCTGGGCCGCAGGAGGAGAAAAGGGAATGGGGCCTTCGGTGGGTGTCCTCCTCATTTAAATACTTGGGAGTAGTGATTGGGCAGAAATTGGAGGACGTCTACCAGCTGAATTACACCCCCATGATTAAGGGGATATTGGAGGAGATGAAGAGATGGCGGGCCCTGCCCCTGTCTTGGCTAGGACGTATCAATTTAATTAAAATGAACGTTCTGCCCCGAATTTTATACTTATTACAGATGCTACCAATTGGCCTTAATAATAGGGATACAAAAACTTTGGAGAGAGGGTTTGGAGAGTTCCTGTGGAGGGGGAAGAGGATGAGGATAGCTTTGCGGAGGTTGAAGGCGTCAATGGAGAATGTAGGTCTGAACTTCCTGGATTTGAAGCATTATTTTCTGGCGGCACAGATCAGGATTGTTAAGGACTGGCTCAGTGGGGTGGATTTAGCTAGCTGGTTAGAGTTAGAGGAGGAAGAGGCGGGAGGTAGGCTGACTGCTTATTTATCGGAAAGAGGCAGAAAGGGATATGCCTCCATGAGACATACTAACCCCATGGTCTGGACGGTACTAGAGAGTTGGACTAGAATAAAGACAGTCCTAGGCTGTAGAGAGGGAGAGACATTATTGTTGCCTATAGCGAGGAACCCCTTTTTTAGACCTTGCATAGAGGATAAGGGCTTTCTAGAATGGGAGAAGAAAGGGGTGCGTTGTTTAGGAGATGTGTGTAGGGGGTATGATGTTGCCCTTTCAGGAGATCCAGGAGAGGCTAAGAATACCGACAACCCACCTTTATAGATTCTTTCAGGTCAGGAATTTGATCAAGGAGATGGATAGGCCACGAACAGGGAGTCCGGGGATGGAATAGCTGGAGGGGCTAGTTGGAGTGGCAAGGAGGAACCCATCTGGGATCCTAAGGAAGGTGGTACACCTCTTAAGACTAAGTTTCAAGGATCTGTTGGATCAACCGAGGCAACTATGGGAGAGGGACTTGGGCCTAGCTATATCCCCGGGATAACTGGGGACTAATACTGGGATCACATGTAGGGCTTTTGACCTGCAATAAATATAAAGAGAGTACATATAAATTTGTCCACAGACTATTGTCCACCAGTAATGAGTCATAGGATGCATCCCGAGATCTCTGAGACTTGTGAAAGATGTAAGAGGCATAGGGGTACATATTTCCATTGCTTTTGGGACTGCCCCTCTTTGAAGACATACTGGCAGGTGGTGGGGCGACAGCTGGGTACCATGCAGGGGAGGGAGATTTTAGTTACGCCCTCAGCCTACTCTTCGGTGTGGAGGAAGGGGACGGAGGGGTATGGATGCCATATCAGAGGTGGATTAGAATACTGCTAGCACAGGCTAGACAGGTGATCCTAAACACTTGGGTCTCGGGGGATCCCCCCTACAATAGCACAATGGCGGTCGCTGTCCATTCAGGCATTGGTGCTGGAACAAAGATCTCATCAGCTACAGGATAGGCTGGAGAAATTTACGAGTCAATGGACCCATTTTATGGGAACACTCTCAGTGGATGAACTTAAGATACTGAATGCGAGATAGGCTAGGAGTTAGGGATAGTAAGGAGGCTGAGGAGGATGGGAATACATTGACGGCTAGAGAGGATGCTAAATGTGGGGAATGGATGGAGGGGAAGTATGTTGGATGACCTTGGTAGAGTTGTACATAGGTTAAATAACGTAGTGAACTGTATGATTTTTATTGTATTAATATATTCATTTTAGAGGCAATTTGTATATTGTAAGGGTATCTGTCTTCTCTTTTCTCTTTTTATTTGCCCCTTTTTTGGCTCTGGGTACCTTTTCTTATGGTTTCTTTTTTAAAAAAAATGAGCTAGAATATGGGAGAAATCTGGATTTATATGGGTAGATGGAATGTCTGAAATGTGATTTGTGATGTCTCTCTTAAGTTGACTATATGTAGTTATTTTACTATGTTGGAAAATTCAATAAAAGATTTAAACAAAAAAAAAAAAACACAGGAGTCCATGAGCCTTAGGCGTGATACTTTGCACTTCACTTTCAGGAGCACTGGCTCAAGGACGAAGCTGGGGGGTTAGGCAGTCTAGAAGGCCCAGCTTCATCCCCACGATTCTGCATAGGATTTCCATGAAACAACTGACTCAGTTCATAGGAGGGATAATAGGCATTATCATAGTCACTTTCATCAGAGGTGGACTGACAGTCACTATCATTCTGGGCCTCCTGCGGAGGAAACCTTAAATCTGTAACTACTGGGGTAGGTTGACTGTCTCTTTTTTGCAGCAGCATGATTCACCGGCCCAGGGGAGGCAATGTCTGCTGGCTCAGCTTCAACAATAATTTGGCTGATAGGCAGCAAGTGGTTACGGTGCATGGTCTTGACAGCTTTGGAGTTATTCTCTGGGTGTACCTTGTGCACTGGTAGATCATCCAACTTTCCAACTACTACATGAGGGAAGATGGTGCCACCTATCAGCAATTTTGTGCTTGCCATGTAGTCCCAAATTGCGTAACAACATCTGGTCTCCAGGCCATAGCTCTTGAGCCTTTACTATCTTATCATGCCTCTCTTTGTTGGCGAGATCTCTCTTGGTGGCCATTGTCTGGGCCAGTTGATATGCATAGCTCAATTGAGCTTTCAGTTTCTGTACATACTGCAGGTAGTTTTGGCTCAGACCCCATCTGGAGAGACCCCAAAGCAGACATCAACTGGCAGTCGGGCCTTCCTCCTGAATATGAGGCAGTAGGGGAAGAACCCAGTAGCAACATTTTTGGTGCAATTGTATGTGTGTACCAAGGTGCTAATCTGTTGGCTCCACTTATGCTTGTCTTTTGGATGGAGGGTGCCCAGCATGTCTAGAAGGGTGCGGTTAAAACGTTCTGGTTGAGGGTCCCCCTGCGGGTGATAAGGGGTGGTTCTTGACTTCCGCACCCCCCACAGAGAGAGCATTTGTTTGATTAGCTTACTTTCAAAGTCTCTGCCTTTTTCAGAGTGGATTCGCTGGGCACCATAGTGGACGAATAATTTTTCCACTAGCACCTTGGCCACGTAGAGGCTTTTGATCTTTAGTTGGAAAAGCTTGTGCATACTGTGTGAAATGATCCATAACCACTAACACATTGCCAACATTCCGCTGACCAGGTTTTAAACACAAAAAATCTATGCAGACCAGTTCCATGGAGGCGCTGGTAGTGATATTGACAAGGGTGGCAACCCTCTGAGGCTGGGCTTTTCTTTGGAGGCAACGACTACAGGTCTTCACATGGTGCTCAACATCGGCCCCCATCTTGGGCCAATAGAACTGATATCGTACCAGGTCAAGAGTCCTGTCAATACTGAGGTGCCCCATGTGATTGTGGAGGGACCTCAGTACCAAGTGTTTAAAGGCCATGGACAGGACCAATTGTTGCTTGTCTACTTGACCACTATGATTCACTGTCTCTCTGTATAACAACTGACTGAGTAACTTCAACCTGGGGATTCTTTAAACAATAAGGCAGTTCGCAAGTCAGGGGAACGCAACTTAGACACATCTTTCCCCGCACGCAGGGCATCAAGTGCGGGTTGAATCATAGGATCTTGGGATTGAGCCCACTGAATATTGTGATTGTCAAGTTGAGGTAGTGCACTAATGTCTAGAGCAGAGAAATGGCAATAGGCAGCCGGTATGCAGGTATCAGGAGGGCCCAAGCAATCTACTAGACAGTCCACTGTGCCTGCAGACATCTGTTTATTTCTGTCAAACTTTTGGCACAATGCTCGGATGTCAGGTTCAGACAGCCTGACCCAATCACTCTTGGAAGCGGGCCTTCGTGACAGGGCATCAGCATCAATATGGTTCAGTCCAGATCTGTATTCGACAGCATAATCATACGTTGATAAGGCAGAGAGCCACCGGTGCCCAGTGGCGTCTAACTTAGCTGAAGTCTGTACATAGGTCAACGGGTTATCGTCGGTCTTCACCACTATCTTTGCCCCATAGAGGTACTCATGAAACTGATCAACGATGGCCCATTCCCCAGGCCTCACAATCACTATGTATATAAAATCTGACTCAGGGTTCTATTTAGGACCCTCCGAATCTGTAAACTACCTTTGGTCGCAGCTAAGACCAAAAATTCACTCTAAGATCCATGACGCAATGTATATACTGTACCTATGTATATTATCAGTAAATGTTATGTTTGTTCTCTCTGTACTGACGTGGAGCCTTTGCAAAGGAGTCTATGACTCAAAGGAGTGTAATTCCAATTCTCTTCAATAAATAAATTTTAGGGGAAGGAACTCCAGCTTGTGCACAGGATAGTTTCACTCAGACAGGGTCAAACTCCTGCTGGCGAAAGCCACCGGTCTCAAACCATCCTCATGATCTTGATACAGCACAGCTCCTAGGCCGTGCAGACTAGCATCTGTATGTAGCACATAGGGCTTGGTAGGGTCAGCATAAGCGAGGTGGGGGTGTGGGTGAGCTGGTATATGACTTTGTGGAAGGCTGCATCACGTTCGGGTGTCCAGCGGGACCCACAAGGTTCACCTGTGTGGAAGTACAATTTCTCTGGTTCCTTGACAGTCCCTTTCTTGTATTTACACTTGGTAGGGGGGTAACCCTGGGTAAGATTCAGGAGCGGGCAAATCACCTTTGAATAGTCTTTTATGAACCTTCAGTAGTAGCCACAGAACCCCAGAAAACATAGTTCTTTCAAGTTATGGGGCTGGGGCCAAGTAGTCAGTGACTCAACCTTACTGGGATCGGTCTCTATTCCTTCTGCAGATACTATGTGCCCAACATACTTCACGGAGGTCTGAAAAAACTGGCACTTGTCGATGGACAGCTTGGGGCCAAAGTCTTCCAATCGGTTCAGCACTTTAAACAGTCAGGTCTCATGCTCCTCTAAGGTGCATCTGAACACAATGACATCATCTAGGTACACTAGGCATTCCAGCCAGTTCATATCTCCCACTGCACATTCCATCAGTCTTGGAAAGGTGGCCGGGGCACCCGAAATCCCCTTTGGCATTCTCAGGAATTCATAGAACCCCAAAGGACAGATGAAGGCTGTTTTCTCACGGTCCTCCATGGCCATCGGAATCTGGTAATATCCGCTGAGAAGAGCTAATACTGAGAACCATTTGCTCCCATTCAAGCAATCCAGGGTATCTTCTATATGGGACATGATGTATTGATCTGGGATGGACCGCTGGTTCAGGGTTTGATAATCAACACACATCCTCACCGACCCATTCTTCTTACGCACAACCACAATGGGAGAGGCATATGGGCTCCTTGATTCCTGTATCACACCAGCAGAGAGCATTTCCTGCAGGTGTCTCCTAACATCATCTAAGTCCACTGGGACAAGGCATCGGGATCTCTCTCAAAATGGCTGGTCATCATGCAGGTGTATATGATGCTCTGCACCCTGGACACACCCCATGTCCCATTCTTTTAAAGAAAATGCTTG
This sequence comes from Neoceratodus forsteri, assembly GCA_016271365.2. Classification (NCBI taxonomy): domain Eukaryota; kingdom Metazoa; phylum Chordata; order Ceratodontiformes; family Ceratodontidae; genus Neoceratodus; species Neoceratodus forsteri. Next base: position 1,474,361,706 of record CM057453.1, on the reverse strand, counting down.
GTCTCTCTGGGCAAGTTTCTTGCTAATCCTAGCCTTCCATTCAGCTGGCAGCGGGGAATCACCAAAGTCAAATAAGTCCAAGGTCACTCTCTCCTTTTGGCCAGAGTACTTGTTATTGGGTAACACTGCAGTGTCTGTGCAGTGTACTGTAGCTTGAGTGCATCCTGTGTTCACCCAGACCTCCCGATCTGACACATTTCAAATCTGGACCATCACTTGTCGTGCATAGGCATGGGCACGGGCAGGCAAGATGCTGGGTTTAACCAATAATCCTTCTGGCAACTTTCCATCACCCGGTGCATCCAACATTAATATTTTATTTTTCACTTCCTTTCTAATGTGAACCTCTCCCTGAATGGTGTGCTGAGCACTGGAAGGGAGTACCAGAGAATCAGAATCTTTCTTCCACACTATTCCCACCAGCTCATCTCCATCGGCTTCGGTAGTCCGTTTTTGCAGATTATAGGCTCTCTTTATCAGGGCTGGGATTGTCAGTGCCCACCCAGTCCACTTCCCTTGTTTTTCGTGACACAACTGTGCTAGTCTTCCAAACATGTGGGCGTTGGTTCCAATGAGCAAGGGAATCCCATCATACAATCCCATAGGAGGGTACACCAGGGCTAGTGTCTCTACTTGTTCATTTACACCAGTTACAGTCACAGGGAAAGACAACCAGAGCTGGACATATCCTATGTAGGGATAAGATGTGTCGCTCAGGCTCCACACATGCAAACCTTCCAGAGATTGTAGTGGCACATCAGATAAGTGTTTATCATACCAGTCCTGGAATACAATGGTCACTTGCGACCCGCTATTGAGCACAGCCTGAGCATGGATACCATTGACAGTCACAGAAGTCTCCATCGAAGGGTCCACTATTCTGGACCAGTCTGGAGAGGCAGTAGCAGAGGCCTGGACAGATGATTTAGCTGCAAAGAAATTTGAGTTAGGATTTCTCAATCCTGCACTGCAGTCATTTCCGGTGCTCCTCAGCCATGGTCTCGCTTTCTGGAAGCTCCCCTTGAAGTCTGTATACAACTTTGTCTTGGTCTTTTGGGGATCGGTATTCTCCCTTCATGTGCCCATCCTTCCCACAATTATGGCAAAATATGTTTTCTGGGGTCTGGTGTGGCGAGACATCACATTCGGAGCTGAGGCGGGGTACTACCAACAGAAAACCTTGGTTTCCACCTCTGCTCGCGGTGTAGCGAGCATTTGGAGACGATGCGTCAATTCTCACACTTCCATAGTCAAGACATCACCTTTTGAGTTGCTGTCAGCAGGAGATGCCTAGGTGTGCACCCCCACCCCCATAGCAGATGCAGTCAGATAAGGATCAGGGCCTGTACTCGTAGGACCAGCCTTCATAAAGAGACTGTTTTTTGTTTCTCTGAACTCCCTCAGCAGTTTATCCCATGGTGGAGAATCCGTAGCAGTCCCTCTCTGGCTGGGCCCCCCGGACTGACATTTAGTTCTCGGATTCCGTCATGTGATTATGGTGATTCCAGGCCATCAGCGACTGACCCCACGCCTGGAGCAGGGGTTGCAGCAGCTATGACTGCGCAGGGCTCTGAAAAGCTTTCCTCCTCCTCGACTTCCCATACCTCCTTCATCAAAACATGGAAGGGCAGGAGACCAGATTTCCTTTGATGCAGTTGCAATTTGAGCAACACCCAGCTGGAGTGCCGGGCAGAGCAGAGTATATGATCCAGTCTTACCTGGTCCACTTCACTAGAGGCCCAACCTACTTTTCCGAAAAATGGTTTGTAGGATACCCTCTAATCGATCCATATAGGCAGATAACAATTCCCATGGCTGTTGTCTAACATCTTTAAGTTTCCATTTCAAGGCCTCAACACTAGTGGTGCCCCCAAACATATTTTCAAGGGCGACTATGTACTCTTGGGCTTTGTCATCAGGGTCAGAAGACCTCAGGGAGTGAAAAGTACATAGAGTGGGTCCCTGGAGGCTTTCCCCCAGGCAGGCCCTTTTTTCGGCCTTGGAGCATTTCCAGTCTTGTGCCACAAGAGTAGCAGAGTCTATCTAGGTCTCCAGGTCGACTTCCCCATTAGGAGTAGGGTGGATGCCAGAGAATACCTTGAGCTTGCGGTAAGGGCCATGACTACTTGATGGCTCAGAGGCAGGTACCGAAGTTGGTGAAAGAACAGGTGCTGGGGGGTGTGGACAGTGGGGAGGTGACACTCCCAGGTGGCAGGAATAATTTTTTTTAACTCCTCCACAGTTTTGCCCTCCTCCAGTAACAACTTGGCAAACCTCCTCAAAGGACTCAGATAACGGTGGGGGCTCATCCTCTAAAGGATCCTTGCTATCTTTGGTTATCACCCTCCAGGTGGCTGGTAACCCTTCTGGAGTGATAGTCTGGGGCACCTTTGAACTCTCCAGGGGGTCGCTACACTCCACCAAGGCCATGAGAGTTTGGGCAGTTAAATTAGCTTGTCGACCCACCACTACAGCTTTTTTCAAACATTCAACTTTAGAAAGTGTCCCTTCAACAATGTCTTTACTAATGCCCATAAATATATCCAGTATTAGCAAAGCATTATGGGGATCAATCTCTTGCCCCGTACACCACCCCACCAACTGGTGCACAGACACTTCTGTTGGGATAGCCATTTATGTTTGACAATAATTCGTAATTTTGGTCACTAGAAGACACAAAATCCCAGCGGTGAGCCTCCAAGATGTACCCCCAGGTGGTGCTATCTCAAGGGCTACTGCCCCTGCTTGCTTGGTTAGTAGCAAGTTAAGGGGCCTGGGTAATGAAACGGGTGCCTCCACCCGGAGGTCAGGGTTGTTAGTGGTCAAGCTAACCTGGGCACAGCCCTCTGGGACACTGTAACCCCCTCTTTCCCTTCCAGTGGCCTGAACAATATACAATAATTACTTTCACAATGACCCTTATTCACCAGGCATTTACCCATATAGTTTGCACTTACCACCAGGGCTGGTTCCTTTAGCTTGCCCTGGGGACCCCCTGTAAAACAAGGTTAAGTACAGCAAATAGCAGCAGTACAATACTTTTGGCACAAACTGGAACCACAGTCAGATTAAATGCAAGCAAAGTTAAATCTGATTTATTCAGGGGACTTGAACAAGGCAGGGGCGTAATCAGGTTGATTTGCTTAAAAGCTATATTAATCAGACAGTTATGCATGCAGTTCACAGTCCCTACACAGTCGCACACTCTGGGTACCCAGGTAGGAAAATGGTGGGCTACCCAGGAACATTGCAGCTGGTCAGGGCCCTGTGATGGAAGAAAGCAACATGCACAACACACACTATTTGTAATCCAGAGCCGGAGTGCTCAGTTTGTGAAAGAAAAGGCAACGAGATAATTAGATGACAACACTTTTAGATTTAGCTGGTGTTGCAGGGAGCTACCCTGATATTTACTCATGATACCCAATACTGGACACAGGCAGGATGAAATCAAGACTGCAGGCTGTTGAGCTGGAGTGCCCGGAGAAGCAGGGCCCACGCAAATCACCGAAGCATCGTTCCTGTTCAAGGCATCGAGCAGGGGGCTGATTCCCAGGCCGGTCTCTAGTCGATGACTTTCTCTGCGTAGCAGGTATTCTGGCTGAGCCAGCGAAGCAGGGCCCAGGCAAACAAAAAATTAATAGTCAAATTAACCAACCTGGGAGTGGGTCCCAGGGTGGTAGCCTGGGTAAAACATTGGCTGGACAACAGGACACAGAAGGTAATTGTAAATGGAGTCCACTTTGAAGAAAGAGGGGTTACTAGTGGGGTACCGCAGGGTTCAGTACTAGGTCCAGTCCTTTTTAATGTCTTTATAAGTGACATTGCAGAGGGACTGGAAGGAAAAGTATGCTTATTTGCAGATGAGACAAAGATCTGCAACAGGGTTGATACACAAGGAGGCGTGGAAAGGATGAGAAGAGACTTGGCAAGGTTGGAGGAATGGTCAGAAGTCTGGCAGCTAGGATTCAATGCAAAGAAGTGCAAAATAATGCACCTGGGAAGCAAGAACCCAGGGGAAGATTACACAATGGGGGGGGAGGTAGTAAAAACAACAAAAAAGGAAAGGTACCTGGGGGTAATCATATCAGATGATCTTAAGGTTAGCAAGCAATGTGAGAAGGCAGTAGGGAGGGCTGGGGATACTGGGATGCATAGGGAGGCATCACCAGCAGAAAACAGGAAGTTGTTATCCCTCTGTACAGACAGTTGGTGAGACCCCATCTGGAGTACTCGTCCAGTTCTGGAGACCCCATCTCCATAAGGACATAGACAGGATAGAGGCAGTCAGAGGAGGGCAACTAAAATGGTGCAGGATCTGCAAGAGAAGCTGTACGAGGAGAGACTAAAGGAGCTTAATATGTATACCCTTGAGGAAAGAAGGGAGAGGGGGACATGATAGAAACTTTTAAGTACCTCAGTAGAATCAACAAAGTCCAGGAGGGTAGCATTTTCAGAAAAGAGACGTGCAAGAACAAAGGGACACAATTTAAAGATAGAGGGGTTCGGGGCAATGAGGAAGTACTTTTTCACAGAGAGGGTAGTGGATGCATGGAACAGCCTTCCTGAGGAGGTTGTGGGGTCTAAAACTGTGGGAGAATTCAAGAATGCATGGGACAGACATAAGGCAGTTCTTGTGGGGGGCAGGAAGAAATAGGCTGTTGGTTAACTAGGATCTGCTGCCTATCCTGTAGGTAGGGAAATGGGCAGACTAGGTGGGCCAAGCGGTCCTTATCTGCCATCAAAGTCCGTGTTTCTATGTTTCTATGTTAAGCGGAAATGGATATGGATTCAGTCCGTGGAGCTGGATACAGCCTCCAGCAAGCAAAATATAGTTCAGACACACAGTGGGGAACCAAATCACGACCCACTATAAGCACACAGCACATTCACGTGTAAGGAAATTCCACTGTACCAGGCAAATGGCTCTCTGGTCTCAATTACAAAGTCTCTGCACAATCCGGGAGTTCAGAGGTAGCTGGAAGTCCTGACAGGCCGAGTCGCATTCAGCAAATCTTCAGTCTTCTTTAGGTTAAAGCCTGGTCACAATTCAGTGGCTTAATTCGTTCTCCAAATTTGGATTCAGTCCAAAAAAAAAAAACACAAGTTCCCTCTTAGGGACAGCAGGCATGCATGCAGGCCAAACTCAGGCCTTTCCACGGTTCTCCCGCATGAATCCACTATGGATTGCTGTTCGAACTATCTCGAGCTGTTACTTCTTCACTTCCCAACTCAGATTTAACTGAAACTGCAAGAAGTGTGGGACTTTCCCCAAGATCCAAAAGGTCTGGTTGGCTGATCTGTCTGTCAGTCACAACAAGGGCTCCCCCTCCAGGTTATTTTAGGTGCCAAAAGCCCAAAACTACAATTCCTACAAGTTTAGGCCCCACCAAGCCCCTGTAGGCAGGCTCCATTTTAGAGTCCCAAATGTATTGATTGGCCCATTCTGACAGTCCAGGACCAAGATGATGGAAACAAACATAACTGTCCACGCTGCAAAGAAGGCAGGTTAGAACAAACTGCAATAGTATTACTACTATAACAAATGATCAACAAACAAGTACATATTCTAACTGAGCTCCCTCTCAGATTAATTATGACTCCGATCCAGGCAGCTCTTAAAGAGACAGTGCACTGAGGCTATACAGGCACTCTCTTGCAATGCATTTAAACTGCTAAAACACAGGACACTAGCCTGGCAGTGAACATTTAAGCAAGCTCAAGGAAGACGTTTTGGGAACCCCCATTTGTAGGGGGGGTTACACAGACAAATCCTGGATGAGCCCCCATGTTTGTAACCCATCCCTCAAGCTCATGTTTAGGGGTTTGGTAGCATGAAACACTGGAGGGGGACACAAGTCAGAGAAACACAGATCCAGCATAATTGAATGGATAAAGCAGGGACTACCGCACTGATGACTTCCCCAACCAGCACCGACTTCGAAGTTGCACATCCTGGGAACAGCACCACAGCCAGGACAGCCACTGCAAGTACAAGTCTTGGAGGCTGGGGGAAAAACTGATTAGACACTGAGCACAAAAAAACAAAACAATGAAGGAACACGAATATAAAAGAATAAAATAATTTATTTATAAGAAACACAGCTCCATGGGACTGGAAGGAGGACTGGAGGCTGACACACAGGCATAAGGCATTTTTTGCAGCAGCACAAGGCTGCGGTACAAATGTAAGGCCTAAACCGGTCTCAACAAGTGGGATCCCCCTAAATCTGGGCCAAGGGACACCAATAGCTCAAGCAGAAATGCCGGTCTACTCCTTCAGTAACCTGGGCTCCCAAAACAAGGCTGCCTCAAGCTGCTCCGTCACTTAGCCATTCACTCCTCAGGGACTCAGACTCATCACAGGCTGTACACACCACCACTGCTCCATCTGCTTAACTGGGCCTACAGGTACAGCACCCGCCTCAATCCCACACCTAACCAAAGCACGAGAAAGGCAGCACTGACCCAAATCTCGCTCCTGGCAGGTCACCAATGAGGAAACAGAGTGCCACATGGGAAAGGCCTCCTAGTGCTGCCACCACCAGAAAGCCACACCCCAGTGCTGCCACGACCGGGGGTCCCCACCCACCTACATCAAAACATGGACTAGACCTCGGGCCTGCCACGGAGCATGAGGCAGGCCTAACCACAAAATGGTTTCTCCATGCTGCGGCTCCCCTCCTACCTTGGGGTCCCAATCCAACGGCCGCAAATCCCTGACACCTACCACAAAAAACCCTGACTGATCACTTCATACCACTCTAAACTCAAGATGATCTCCTGGGCTAGGGTTTGAACCCCCGGCCCACTGCCAGACATCCCCACCAACCTCCTCCTCAAACTTTCCAGTGCCACCCCTTAAATACCCACAGGGGCCAACAGATCACGCCTAGGGGCAGGAATGGCCCCCTCCCATATTATCCTTAAAAAGAGAATGGGGAGGAGGGAGAGAATGGTTACAATAGTAAGCCCCGCACTAAAGGGGGATTACATAGTATCCAGACTCCTCCTCTCAATTCGCCACCTCCACCACTCAGTAGGTCCTCTGCTTACAGGGAACTGGTGGGGTCTGTTACAAGTGAGTAGCTAAAATGCTTTGCAGGTGGGCAGTCAGCAACAGTTCAGATGCAGTCTATGAAAGCAACGTGGCCCCTAGGTGTTGCAGGCTGCAGGTGTTGCTGGCACCTGCACTCTATGTCCTTCCAGAGATGTGGTCTCTAGAACTGAAAAAGTAACATCGTGGGGTCTTACCAGTTATCTATACAGAGGCAACACCACCTCCCTCTTTAAACCCCAGGAATCCCTCACTTATGCCTAACAGCTGCAGTTATTCCCCTGAAATGAGCCGCCCCAGGGCTCTTAGAATTTTATGTTAATTATGGAACTTAGAATGAAATTCAAGTTCTGCTGTGTGGCCATGCTCATCCCTAGACTCTAATGATGGATTTGTTTCTCCACCTGAAGAAAACAATCGCCCTTAAGTTTTCACTTCACTTTACATTAAATGATTGATTCCTGGGGTTAGAAGTGTGGTAATTCTGCCACTTTACAGATCCCTTGTGAGACCACATCTGGAGTACTGTGCCCAGTTCTGGAACCCTCATCTGAAGGGGGATATCGATAGATTGGAATCTGAGCAGCATAGGGTCACCAAGATGATACAGGAGCAACATAGTAAATACTATGACAAGCAGTTAGAGAAACCTGAATATGTACCCTCTAGAGACCAGACAAGAGAGGGGGAATATGATTGAAACATGTACGTTTCATAGGGGCATGAATAAGATAAACAAGTGTGATATATTTGTAAGGAATGAAGAAACAACATTACTACAGTAAGTATGTTTTCTATGCACCCCAGCATCCCACTAGCCCTCCCAACTGCCTTGTTGTAGTGCTTGGCCACTTTTAGGTCATCAGATATTATTACCTCCAGGTGTCTTTCCAGCATGGCAGTCATCAATACCACTCCACCCATTTTGCACTCTGCACTTGTGTTTCTGTGCCTAAGTGCATTATTTTGCTTTTTGCATTGATATCTGCCACACCTTTGACCACTCCTCTGGTTTTCTCAGGTCTCCGCTCATCCTTTCCACACACACCCTGGAATGTCCACCCTGTTGCAGATTTTGATGTCATTTGCAAAGAGGCAGACCTTCCCATCCAGCTCCTCAGCAAGGCCACTTATAAAGACATTAAAGAGGACTGGTCCCAGCACTGAGGCACCCTGCTGGTCACCCTCCCTTCCTCAGAATGAACTCCATTTGCCACCACCGTCTGTCGCCTATCCCCTAACCAATTGCTTTAACCAGTTTACCACCTTTGGACCCACTAAGTTAGTCACTTGTCCATTAGTCATCTATCTGGAACTTTGTTGAAAGCCTTACAGAACTCTAGGTAGGCCACGTCCACCGCTCCATCCTGATCTAATTCTTTTGTCACCCAGTCAAATAAATCCATCAGATTCGTTTGACATGTCTAGCCCCCCATGAACCCATGCTGCCTTGGGTCTTCTAACCCACTGGATTCAAGATACAGTATTCGACCATCCTTTCCTTCAGTAGTGATTTCATTAACCCTCCCCCCACTGATGTCAGGCTGATTCACCTATAATTGTCAGCCTCCTCCCTGCTACCACTTTTGTGAAGAGAGACTACATCTGCCCTCCTCCAATACTCCAGAACCATACCTGTTTCTAGTGAGCTGTTAAATAGGACTGTCAGAGGTGCACCCAGTACCTCTCTGAGCTTTCTCAATACCCTTCGATGCACCCTGTCTAGCCCCATTGCTTTGTCCACATTCAGGTTAGTGAGTCCCTTCAGGACTCTCTCCTCTGAAAAAAGGACTATTGTCTACCTCCCTCCCTTCCTCTAAAGCTTCTGTTACTTTTTAATGGCCCCTCCCCTTCCTCTTCCTCTTCCTCCGTGAACACTGAACAAAAGTATTTGTTCAGGATGTCTGCCTTTTCCTGGTCCCCTCTGCACAGTCCCCCCTTCCCCCTTCCATTTTTAACCTTACAATCCCATCCCTAGTCTTCCTCTTTTCACTTACATACCTAAACAAATTCTGGTCAGAGCCAATATGGCTGTAGAGAGCTTTTAGTAGTGGCAAGAGCAGTGAACAGAATATACTGTGCTTTCACTGCACAGGAGTCAGAAGTAATACTGCAGTGATTACAACACTGTGCACGTATGATACTCGCACATGTGCAGTTTGCCGGTGTCAGCCTTGCGCAACATGGTGGTGCTGACATAACTATGTGTAACAACCCAGTCCCCTCGGGTTACTAGAATCCCATTAGTACTAGTCTTAGGCAGATAGGAAAAGGCAGCTGGTGGGGAGGTCATTAGGGGCTTTCTACATAATGACATCATTGTTTACTCAGCTAGCCTGAGAGAAGGATGATTATGTCATTTAGAACTCTCACAGCAGCATAACCATTTTAGAGTCAGCTGTTCTTGGGGAGCTTAGAATGTTCATCAGTATGTTTAAGTGTGGCAGTTAGACTGGCAGGAGGTCTGCCATTGTGGCTCTGTCAAAGGGAGCCCTGGTATTTCTCACCCTAGTTTAGTAAAATCTTTAGTTTGCCTGCAGGACTCTTTAGTTTCACTTCGGGGGAGTGAGAGGGAATGCAGTTCTTGTGGATCCAAGGGGCAAACCCCTGAAGTTCCTAGCTACCTTAAGGAAGAACAATGAGTAGAATCTGACAGCTACCAGAGAAAGGAAGGTGTCTTTTGTTCTTTCCATAACTGGGAGGAAGGAACAGCTAATCTGTAAGTACAGAATTTGAGACTGTATTCTGAGGGAGTTGTCTGAGGTGAGTGTGCCCTAGATAAGGCTAGATCACACTGGTCAGGACCACTTTCAACACAACTGTGCTGAATTTAAAGTTAAAGTTGGGAGTCTTTGGGCTGGTCCTGTGGTGCTGAGGGTTGAGGCATGGGACACCACACCTCACACCACGCCAGAGACTTGGGTTTGGGAGCGATCTCGGGCTGCTGGGGGTCAGCATGGGAGGGAGAGGATCGAGCATCCAGCAACAGCTCTCCTCTCCCAGGGACATGTGGACACATCATCCCACATCTTGGCTGCCTCCTGGTGGAGGATAGGGGGCAGCACCAGATTCCGGGAGACTTGAAGCATGGCTTTGTGACACGTGCTCACAGCTGCAAGGGGAAGGGACCAGAAAAAGAGAAATCTGGCAGCAGGCTGCATGATGTCCCATCAGGCAGACCTGTGCAGCTCCCTTGGGACCACCCATAATTGCCCGTTAAATAGGGCTTGGGGGTACCTGGGGGGGTGGTGCCCGGGGTGACCGGAGGAGGACTGATCCCTGCCTGTGGGCTGTGGTAGAAAAATACAAGATGGAAAAAAAGTTGGGAGTCTTTAGCAATTCAATGGGGATTGGAGACTTATTTGGTGTAACCCTGAAGGAATGGCAGAGGCTGTTTGGGGCAAAGGGTGAGGAACACCATCTGGAGTTTCAGGCAGGGCTAAGTGCTTCGTGGATGGGCACCAGTGTTCCCTAGGGCAACAACCATGTACCAGTAGGATTTTAAAGTGTGTAAAACTTGCACAAAAAAGAGCTGTACTTACTTACTGCCTAACAGTTATGACCTCTGTTTTTTCCTGTTTAGAGTATCAAGAGTTGGGACTCTGTTTGATTACACTCCTTTCTGAATTTCAGTTGTTGGGCCAGTCTTTGGGCATCAAGGAATACCCAATTCTGTTGTCCTGCTGTTTTGGTCCTCCCACTGGTTCAGATGTTCCATTGTCCATGGCCTAGTACTTAATACCGACCCCTTCCTCCATCCCCTGCCAAGGATATGCTCTCTATGGGCTCCCTGCCCATAGGCGTGGAAAACCCGGGCACAGGGCAATCGGCGCTGCCTCTACCACCACCTGAGAACCTAAGCTTGGACTCCCCATTAGCAAAGCACGACATTAGCAGCCATCAAATCAGAATGTGTGCGCTCTTCAGCGTTGGCTTCCGATTGGTTCATAGGTTCATAGTATGCTTTACAAGCTCAAACAGGCATCTGCCTTTTAGAGAGCTTGCCACCTTCACTATTGGTGGAACTCATATTTAGCTTTACCCATATATTTATCAATGTAGTTTTTAAAAGTCTCCAATGTATCAACAATATTTGCTGGTAGTGAATTCCAACTTGGTACAATTCTCTGTGTGAACCATTTTGTTCTTTTAACAGTATTATTTTTTTCTCCTGCCATCTGATACTCATGCGATCTTGTATCTCTGCCTTTATTATAATATGTAATTCCTACTGTTTCTTGCAAAAAAGGATTGTTTTGGTTTTAAAAGCCAAACATAAATCCCCTCTAGTTCTTCTGTAGTCCATGGAATATAGTTCATGTTCCTGCAGTCTGCTTCTGCATCCATTCTAAACCAAGCATAAATCTGGTTTGCATCCTGAAATTTGCCAAAAAAGAGCTGTAATTATTTTTCTCCTTGACTGTTAAGACCCTTATCCTTCTGTTTAGAGTGTTACATTTAGTGATGCTGTGTGATCACACTATTTTTGAAATTCTGTGTTTGCGTCAGCTCCCTACATGAGTGGCCGATCACTTCTCCCTACTGAAGTTCCTACTAAGCCTCATCTTATGTCCTCCATAAATATTACAGAACCACTCTGAACTGATATGATTGATGTAACATTTAGTAAGTACTTGCATTAATTGTATTAATTGTTTTTACTTGTGTTATTTGGCTCTATTGTAAATATCTCTGTATGCATTGTGATAAAAGCCAAAACCATTAAAGTAAATGATACAGGACGTTGCCAACGCCTTTGCTAGTGTGACCAGATGAGAAGGACCCTCCAGATTGGAACCTTTCTATGCCTCCATAAGATGGTTCTGTTAAGCAACATACTATTGCTGTTGGACTTGAAATTGTCATGAAAAAAAAAAATGACACAAGTTACAAACAAATGGTTCAAATCGTGACAGTCTTTGGGAACGTTTGAAGAGAACTGTGGGAAAAGGGCTGCTCACTGCTGCTTCTGCCTCACTGTTATATATTGAAAGTGACATTACTAAACAAGCTCTTCTTTCTGGTCCAGCACACCAATTAGCGTCCGCACATTTGTCATCCACTGATTGTACAATCGTTAGTTCTACTTTGACTGCTAAAACAGCTTCGGGGCAAGATCTATAAAACTGCTTGATGTCTTTTATGAATATTGCTTAAATAATGGTTTCTCAATACAGAAACCCCTTGGGACTGCACATTGTTCTTTTGGTAGCATACTACATTATACATATGATTAGAGGCTGGATGATGAAACCTAAAGCTGCTCATTTTGGGGATTATGTTGGTTTTGATATATGTGATTAAACTTAGTCCAGAGGAAGTTGCTGGTATAATGGTTGCCAGTGTAGGACCTGGAAATATAAATCACAGAGAAAAGTAAGCAATGTGCTCATACTATTTATTTTATTTATTTATTTAAAGTTTGGTAACCAGGTGGACCCACTGAGACCTTGACAGTCCCTTTTTCAGGGGTGACCTGGGATTAGTTACATGTACCTAAGGGAGACAAAAAAACAATGCTTTGATACAAACAGGGGAGCAAGATAATTACACGTTGTGCAACAGACCATCAATTCAGCATATTCTACATCGTACACAGAGTCTAAAATAGCAACTGGACATTTAGTTAGAAACAGACAGATCAAAAGAAACAGCTTAGCTAAGTGCCCATGCAGTAGTATATTGTCCTACTTTGCACCCCCTCCCATCTATAGCTTGTAGAAACCATTCCGACCATCTCTCCTTTCTGGGGAGAAATACTAGGAACTGTCCAGCTGAAAACATGATGACTTAATTATGATGCATTATAAATTAGTACTAATTATGTTCGGTACTCATATTCAAGTCTTAAAAACCATCATTGTCCCCATGGCTGACTTTTGTTAATTTATTGAAATTTTGTAACCAGGAAAGGCACACTGAGTTAAGGCTCATTTCCAGGTGTGACCTGGGGGAAAGGTGATTGAGAAGGAAAAGTACATTCAAAAGGTAAAATGCAATCACTGTCCTTCAATCACCACAATACTTTCAGGAAAATCAATGTTCACATATTCTTTTGTGTCTCAATTTAGAATTCATGGTGTTATCTGTTGAGCCATCTATGTTGGAATCTTAAGTTACAGTACATAATAAGGGAAAGATTGTGTAGAGGAGGATCAGGAAAAAGCAGATATCCTGAACAGGTACTTCTGCTCAGTCTTCACAGTGGAGGGAGAGGGGGCTGGACCACACAGACGCCGAAGAAACACTGGGAGGAGGGAGGTGGATACAATTCCATTCACAGAGGAATGAATCCTAAGGGAACTTGCAGATCTGAAAGTCGACAAGGCTGTGGGGCTGGACGGGATACATCCAAAGATGCTGAGGGAGCTCTGGGAGGTACTGGCTACACCTCTGACAGCCCTATTTAACAACTCACTGGAAATAGTTGTGGTGCTAGAGGACTGGAGGAGGGCAGATGTAGTTCCGCTCCATAAGAGCAGCAACAGGGAGGAGGCTGGCAACTATAGGCTGGCCTGCCTAACGTTAGTGGTGAAGACGTTAATGGAAACACTATTAAAAGGAAGACTAGTGGAGTATCTTGAATTCAGCCACTTTCCAGGATTTGATCCCAAATAGAAGCATGAAGTGATGAAGAGTCGTTTAATTTTCTCTGAGCCCTGAGGTACCCCGCTCATCACTCTCCCCTAATTAGAGTGAGGACCATTTACCACCACCTTCTATCACCTGTCCATCAACCAGTTCCTTACCCACCCCTAAACTGCTCAGTCTCCTTATAAGCCTGCTATGTGGTACTGTGTTGAATGCCTTGTTGAAGTCTAAGTAGGCCACATCCATGCCCCACCTTGATCTATTTTTCTAGGCACCAAATCAAATAAATCAATCAGGTTTACCTGACATGACCGCCTCACCCCCACCCCCTATGAATCCATGCTGCCTTGGGTCTTGTAACCCACTGGATTCTCTCTCTCACTTGGAGGTTGTTTGGTAAGTGTATGATAATCAAAAGCATAACAAGTTAGAGCATTGGAGGCTAAAAGCTTACAGTCGGTGTACCTCTCTCCCGCCATGACCACTAGATCCCAAGCCTTAATTTGGTTTTGAGTCTGGTTGCTGTTTACTGCCCTGTATTATTACAGATGCTAGCAACACTCCTGGTGAAGGCTGCCTACCACTAGGAAATAGTCCCCTGTGACCTAGCTTTCACATATGTTAACACAAAGCATTATGGGATTGACTTCTGCTGTTCAGGGAAGAGTTTGAACTTTCTCTTTAAAATGTAACCTCAGTGTTTCTGAACAACAATCCTTACAAATCTTGATCAGCACCTTGACTACTCTGTCCATATCGACTCCATGTGTGCAAAACTTCACCCCAAACTCAGAGTACTCTATCAGAATAAGGATTGCATCCCCCTTCACCTCTGCCACATCGTGCTCTCCAAGACCATCCTCCCCCTGTTCAATTATGGCAATGTTATCTATGCTTCAGCCCCCCACCCCCACCCTCTCCCGCCTAGATACCCCTTCCACTCCTTCTGCTGTTTCGCTACCAACTCCCCACTTCGGACTCTTCATTGCTCCCTCCTCTCCTCCTTAAATCTTCCCTCCCTCTCACACAGAAGACACATCCACTCCTAAATCTTCATTGCCAAGTACTAGCTCGACCTCCTTCCTCCTTACCTCACCTCCACCCTCACTCCTACCTCATTACCTTCCTACTGCATGTGCTCCTTTCACCCTGCACCTTCTCCATCACTCATAGCTGGTCCTCTTCAGGCCTCTCTGCCTTCTCATCCAGTCTCCCCCACCTCTGGAGCCAACTACCCCCTAGCCTTCGAGACTCCACCTCATTCCCATCCCTCAAGCAACAAATAAAACTCATCCCTTCCCCACCCTGCACCTGTCTCCCCTGAGCATAATTCTGAAGCTGTTTCTGTCCAGTCCAGCTGCTTTGTACATAACTGTATAGCTGTATAGATTCACCCATGCTTAGATCCTCATTGTATACAGGTCAAACTTAATATATTAGTATTGTATTAGTCCTCGCTACTGCTATCTGTTATAGTGATGTCTCTACTGTCTTCAGCTGCTTACATGATGTGATTGTTATTTATTCTCCTCTACCTCATTTCCCCAGGTCACAACTGGAAATGAGGCCCAGCTTAGTGTGCCTTTTTCTGGTTATTAACTTTTAAATAAATAAACAAATGAATAAATGAAACCACATTTTTGCAGATTCAACTACGCGTGTTTGGAGTAACAAGTTTAGGGAAATCCCAAGCAATTACTAAAGTTGGACTGGACCCCTTTCCACAAAGAGATGTTTCCTATAGCTAGCTATATAAAGAAAGCACAGGTGGAAAATCAACATCACGCACTGACCTTTGGCAGTTCATTCACCTATAGGCTGAGGTCTTTAACAGCCTCCTGGCATTTAATAGGAATTTCTGAGATCCTTGACTGGAAGCAGGAAAGGGTTACATCCTGATATTATGTAGCTTCAGATAATCAGCAATACACAAAGACATCTACTTACCTCTACATAATCTGGAGAATTAATCAGCTTGGCAACTCAGCAACCGTACAACACAGCAGAATGGTCAGATGTATGGCAGTTCAGATTCAGTGCAAAGAAGTGCAAAGTAATGCACCTAGGAAACTGAAACCCAGGGGAAGAGTACACAGTGGGAGTGAGATACTAGCAACAACAAAAATCGAAAAGGACCTGGGAGTAATTATATCAGATGACCTAAAGGTGGGCAAGCAATGTGAGAAGGCAGTAAGGATGACTGGGGGGATACTGGGATGTGTAGGGACAGGCATCAACAGTAGAAAACAGGAAGCAGTTATCCCTCTGTATAGACACTTGGTGAGACCCCATCTGGAGTACCGCGTCCAGTTCTGCAGACCCCATCTCTGCAAGGACATAGACAGGATGGAAGCTGTCCAGAGGAGGGCAACTAAAATGGTGCAGGTCTGTACCAGAAGACATCTGAAGAGAGATTAAAGGGCTTAATATGTATATACCCTAGAGGAGAGGACAGAGTGGGGGGCATGATAGAAAAGTTCAAGCACATGAAGGGAATCAACAGAGTCTAAGGGTAGCATCTTTCAGAAAAAGAGATATGCAATAACATGAGGCACAATTTCAAGATAGGGGGGCGTCAGAGGTAATGTGAGGAAGTATTTTTCATGGAGAGGTTGTGGATACATGGAACAGCCTTCCTGAGGAAGTAGTGGAGTCAAAAATAGTGGGGGAATTCAAGAATGCATGGGGCAGACATAAGGCAATTCTAGTGGGGGGGTAGGAGAAGTAGGCTGTTGGTTAACTAGGATCTGCAGTTTATCCATTAGGTAGGGAAATGGGCAGACTAGGTGGGCCAAGCGGTCCTTATCTGCCGTCAAATTCTATATTTCTGTGTTTCTAGCTAAGAATCTGCAGCCTGCTAACTCCAGACTTACTAACTTTAAGAAAACTGCTACAGCATTATCGGATTCAGACATCAGTCCTGCTATAGAGTTATGAACTGCAAACATTGTATGCTTTTAACATGGCATCTTACAAAGAAACATAACTCAGAATATGTTACAGTACCTGTAAAGCAAATGGAGACACCCATGGCTCAGAAGAGGGGTCTGTTACAGGATGTGGAAAAGACAGGGTTTATACTAATCCAGCACTTCCTGGTGTCCCTGAAGCATCCCCCCCAACCTGGTTACAACAAGCACTTGAAGCTTAGTTCCTCAGCTTACAGGAAAGAGGGGTTTACAGCAATTACCTTTACTATGAGGTCTCCCATTGTCTCTTGCATGCTTTGGTATGCATCACAGTGCTTCCACTTACCCTGTAACTTTTTAGATTTATTTATAAACATATTTTCTTTTATGTATTAGTCTTTTTGAGTATCACATTTGCCACTATAAACTGAATACTGTCATCTCTATCACCAGGGAGAGGAAGGTAATTAAATCAGATAAATAAGAAATATTTCCATGTTTGAATTTAGAGTTCATGGAACCCCAGTATACCGGGTCTCATACTCAAGCAAGTATGGGTATTTGTGAATATTAAATGTTAATCACCAGGGGTAGCTTAGCTTTATTTATAGTTATGTATGTAACCCCTAGGTGGCACTATCCCAAGGGATACTACCCCTGCCTGCTTGACCAGATGCAGGTTGAGGGGCCTAGGTACTAGAAACAGGTGCCTCCACCCAGAGGACAGGGTTTGTGGTAGCGTAGCTGACTTGAGTACAGCCCTCCGGGACACTGTTACCCCCCTCTTTTCCCTCTAGTGGCCTAAATAATTCACATAATACACAACTGCAATTTGCCCCTGACAACAGTTTTAGCCCCACATTTGTTGCACTTACCACCAGGGCTGGTTCAGCTGGCTCTGCCCTGGAGATCCCCTGTAAAATGAGATTTGGCAAAACAACCGACAGTATTTCAATGCTGTTCATACAGAGGAATCAATTCAGTGCAAAAAGATTTAGATCTGATTTACTTAGGGGGCAGTAACAAGGAAGGGGGCAGAATCTGGTGGTTGATTCGAGATCTGAATAATTCAGGCTATAAGGCATGCACTCAAAGGTCCATGTAACACAGTCACACACACTCTGGGTACCCAGGTGGAACTGCAGCTAGCCTGAAGCTTTGCCCGGGGTAGGCCAGCGTTGCAGCTGGTTGGGGCCTTGTGATGGAAAGAAAACATGCATGCACTTTAACCCACAATTTGTAATCCGGAGCCGGATGGCTCAGTCCCAAAATGATTATGTAACCCCCCCCCCTACAAATGGGGGTTCCTAAAAAGCCTCCTAGGAGCTTGCCTAAGTGTTCCCCCTGCCTGCTGTCATTTGGCATTTAAGCCGTTAAGAATGGCACTGTGAGTGCTGGTAGAGCCTCCACATACTGTCTCTTTAAGAGCTGTCTGCTTGTAGACATTATTAATGCTTTTCCAGGGGGGCTGGTGTTTCCCTGCTGGAATCCCGCCTGAGCTGCGGAGTAATCGCTCCATTTAGCGGTCGCTGGAAGCACAAAGGGAGCCCATCTGAAAGATGTAACTGTTTGCCTGTAATCATTTAAAGTATTAGTAAAATTGTAGTTTGTCTAACCTGCCTTTATTGCAGCTGGGACTCTGCGTGTGTTGCCCCTCCATTTTGGACCTAAACTGCTGTGCTGGGCCAATTGGGTTACGGAAGCTCTAAAATGGAGACTGCTTGGACCAACCAGAACTTAGACTCTCAATTTTGAGCCAGCCACAAGGGGATTGTATGGGCAGTGACTCGGGGAAAATATAGTTTTGATCTTGGCGCCTTTTTTCACCAACAGAGGGAGTCCTATTGTGAGTGACAGCCGAACCAGCCAACAGAATGGTGTGGAGCTAAAGGAAATGCCCTGCTCTGTTACTGGAAAGCTCAGATCAGTTGTGACAGTGAAGAGAGAAGGAGCTATGTGCTTTTGCAGTGTGTAGTTTAGCTCGGGAAGCGCAGGTGAGGCCCTGAGTTTCGGCTTGCAGCCAGCGAGAGTGCCAGTTTGGACTGAATCCGTGTTGTGGAGGGAGAAAGAAGCACCAGAAGTGTGGAAACCAGGCTTACCCTGTAGAAGACTGGAGATATTGCTGAATCGCGCTTGGTCTGTCAGGAACTGAAGCTGCTGTGTGTGCTCCCGGGTATTTTGCAGTAAGTGCGTTTGGGATCGAGGAGCAGCCTGCCTGGTATAGTACTTTCCTTTTACATATGAATGTGAGTAGTGCTTGTGGGGAATCGCTATTTCCAATCCCCTGTACTGTGTGCTGTATGTTGAAGCTGGAAGCAAACCCCAGCTTGTCTCAGACTAAATCCGCTTGCTATCAACTGCAGTGGGGTCCAGTCACAAGGACCTTGTCTCCATGCCCTGTTGTTTCTGACAATCCAGAAGAACATCCACCATCCGGTTCTCAGCTTGGGTATTGTGAGTACAAATCAGGGCATTCCCCTGCAGCCTGTTATCAATTACAAGTGTGTCATTTAATTGTTGTTGTTCCACTTCTTCATGGACTGAGCCATCCGGCTCCAGATTACAAGTGGGTGTTGTGCATATATTTTCTTCCTACAGGGACCCATCCATCTGCACCTGCCGGCCAACCCCGGGCAACGGACCTGGCTAGCCCCCCCCCCATCCTGGGTACCCAGAGAGTGACATTTTGGACCCTATATATACATGTGCACAGTATTGTGATTTGAACTTTGCCAAAACGAATCAACCTGATTGTCCCCTCCCATGTTACTGTCCCCTAAATAAATCAGATTTGTTGTTGTTATACTATATACTGTCTGTGGTGTTGGTACTTATGGAAACAGTATTGTGTTTTACTGTTTATGTTGTTTAACCTTATTTTACAGGGGGTCCTCAGAGACATGCTGCAGAATCAGTCTCGAGGGTAAGTGATACTTCATGAGTGAAGAGTGTGTATACGTGGGGTATTGGGGCTGTAACTCCTGTGTACTATGTGAGCCACTAGAGGGAATAAAAGGGGGTCTCAGTGTCCCAGAGGGCTGTGACCAAGCTAGTCTAACCACTACAAACCCTGACCTCTGGGTGGAGGAACCCGCCATAGAACCTAGGCCTCTCAACCTGTCAGTAGTCAAGCAGGCAGGGGTAGTAGCCCTTGGGATAGCGCCACCTGGGGGTTACAATTATCAACAACAATTAAATCAGTCAACACACTTTGATTTGAGCTTTGCTGCAGGGAACTACCTTGGTGTTTAATCACGCTACCCAGTACAGGATGTAGAATGGATGAAATGGAGACCTCAGGATGAAGTGCTGAATTGCCAGGAGAAGCAGGGCTCACAGGAAGCATTGTGGTGCCGATCCTGTTCATTGGTGTTGAGCAGGGAGATGAATCCCCAGGCAGGTCTCTTGTTGGTTGTTTCTCTGCAGCGTGAGCGGCTGTCTGGGCTGAGGTGGCAAGGCTTAGACTGGGTGAACAGTTTGGAGACAGTCTGGTAAATGCTGAATACAGCTTCCAGCAAGCGTGACACATTCAAGCAGTGGGGAACCAAATTGTGACCTACTATCAGCATTCGGCACACTTATAGTAAAAACAAGATAAATACCACAGTTCGGATGACAGTCCAGTTGTAATTCACAGTGTCTCTGTGCAAACCGTACACTCTGTGGCAGTCTCAAGTCCTGATAGGCCGATCGCACTGAAGCAAATCGTTGGTCCACTTCAGGAGGATTCAATTTGTCACAAATCAGGATCCTTTCGCAAAAGCTGCAAATTCAGAAGAAGTCCGTTATCAGGCTCAGGGTCTCTTCACTTATGAAGATGGTAGCAGGCAGGCCAAACACAGCCTTCCCGGCGATTTCCCCTGCGCACCACACAGGAGCAGCTGCTCGAATCACTCGAGCTGTTCACTTTTTCAACTCTTAGCTTCCGACTGAACCACTGCTGCAGGTAGCTTGGGACTTTCCCAAAGATCCAAAAGGTTAGATTCTTTGATTCATCTGTCTGTCACAGCTACAGCTCCCCCTACAGGTCTATTTAGGCACCACAGTGTAAAAACTACAATTCCTACAGAAATAAACTCCCACAAGACCCCTGGAGACAGACTCCATTTTAGGGTCCCCAAAGGTACTGATTGGTCCAAACTAGCAGTCCTGAACTAAGATGGTGGTGATTGAAAGGACTGTCCATGCTGTAAAGGAAGGCAAGTTAGACAAACTACAATATCTTTACTATTAAAGCAGATATAGCTATACCACCTACTTGGGCTGTGTGGCTGGGTGTTTGTGTTTGTCTTTTTCAATAGTTTAGTTTTGTGGATTTTCATGTGTTTTGGCTTGGAGGAACTAGACCATTCTTGGATATATGATCTATGAAAGTTTCCTGGAATAAGAAACTGGAAAACATCACCAGCAGATATTGGGATTCTCATTATAAATCAACTTTTTTGGAAGCCATCACAATCAAAGTAAGTACAGCTAAGAAATTCTACAAGCTCTGACCTGGGGAGTGCAAACTGAATCCACATTTCCATCTACCTTGTTGCTAAAGGGAACTGCATGTCTTTGAGAACCATTCACAACTATTTAAACAGAGGGAAGACACTGACAAAGGGTTTTAACTTCCTGTATATGCCCCAGGCCAGTGTTCCAGGAATTTAACACATCCTTTGTCTTGTTACCGTAGATCAAACAGTTTACTGGTCATTTTCCCGTGGATTTGATTATTTAACATCATTTGGCAATGGGGCAGATCCTCCCCCTGGAGGCACACCACCGAAATTGATCTGTCCCTGCTCATGTGTGAGCCTTGGGCACATCTAGCCACATTGTATACAGCTATTTCAATGTTGCATTTTCGACATTACCACCTGGCATACTACTGTTCAAAAAAGAAACGCAACCTCTCTCTGACTGAACTCCGCCTATGCACCCAGAAACTGGTGCTGCTCCTCCTCCTGCTGCTATCAGGGACTGTTCACCCTAACCCCGGACCAAACAGGTCCAACCAAAACAAACCAGCAGGCACTCTCTCAATCATGTGCCTGAACATCTGCAGTTTACTTCCTAAGCTTGATGCACTGCAAGCCTTTACCACCCAACACAACCCAGATATTCTGTCAGTAGTTGAAACTTGTCTCACCCAAAGATTCCTGGCCAGGCAATCACCCTTCCTGGCTACAATGTCTTCGGGTTGATCATAAGTCCAAAAGAGGTGGAGGGTGTGCCTTATATGTGAAAGACACTTTCAAGGACACCCCATTGATTCCAATCTTCCAGCAACACCTGCTCAGATTCTTCCATCAGACTCCTATTAGCGCCCACAATAAGGCCCTCACAGTTGTCACTGTTTACATACCTCCCAAGGAACAGGGACCTGGTCTAACCTGCTGTCCTTGACTTTGTCAAATCCCACCCATCGGACTCCAAAATCATCCTTCTTGGTGACTTTAACATTAATTGGCTCTCAGCTGAAGGTGGGTCATTTGGGACTCTGTTATATCAGCTAACTTGACTCAAATGGTTGACTATGCAACCAGAAAGAACTACAGAACTGGGACCTGCACCCACTCAACTGGATCCTAACCAACCACCCTTCTCGGATCACGAAAACCTCAGTCCTCCCTGACTCACTCAGTGACCACTCTCCCATCAGCTGTACCTGGTCAAACAAATTCTATAAGTCCCTCCAAAATCATCACCAGCAGAGTCCTACCCGTGGTCAGCTACCCCACCTCAAATCGCACCTCAGTCTGCAGGACTGGTCCCCATCTTCAAGGCAACAGATACTAATACTGCACTGGAGCAATTTATTCACATTTTCAATGAAGCCTGTAATAATTTGCCCCCTCAAAAAGCATAAGAGTTAAATTGCTCAGTAACCCTTGGCTGTCAGAGACCTTCTAAAAAACTTAAATCCAGGGACCACCTCTGGGAACTGGCTAGAAACTCACGTAAGCAACTCGACATCCAGAATTATAAGCGGCACGAACGACTGCACCAAATCCATTCGGCAACAGAAATCTGACTACTATAAAATGCCCTCACTAACTCCTGGGGAAATGGGAGGATTTGGAAAACATTAAAGATGTCACTGGGAAGCAGTCAAAATCTTCACCAACATACTCAACATAAATGAGCACACTACACTCAACTCTAAAACTATTGCAACACTTTAACATCGCTTTCACTGATCTTAGTAGTGTTCTCCCGACTTCTTCAAGATGTGTCAACTCCATCCCCCAACTCTCCACCCATGCCTGTCACCTACCTTCTACTTTAAAGCACTAAAGAAACATCAGGTCCGAAACTACATTGCCAAAGCCATCAGCAACTCTAGAACAAGCAATGACACACCTGACCTCAATAGTCCTAACGTTGACTTAGGTACTTGGGCCTCTACCAAGATCTTAATCTCTCTTCCTCTAGCCAATTCTCAGTCAAATGGAAAATGGCCACTGTTACCCCAATTCACAAAAGTGGTGATAATGCTGACCATGCGAACTTCTGCCCTATCTCCATTCTGCCTCCCCATCGAAGGCACTGGAACGTATAATAGCGGACCAACTTACCGAGCATCTGGACAATTATAATATTCTCTGTAAACAGCAACATGGCTTTAGAAAAGGTCATAGTACATCCTCTGCCTTACTCGAATTCACCAGCTCCATTCACAACTCCCTCGACAATGGACAACTAACTGGTGCTATTTTCATCGACCTGACCAAAGCCTTCGATACTGTCCACCACTCCTTCCTGCTGAGCCAGCTAAAAAATGCTGGTCTTTCCAATGATTCAATCTCTTGGTTCAAAAGCTATCTTGAAAACCGCACCCAGAGTGTAAAAATTGGAGATGTGCACTCTGATTCCAAACCTGTCCTCTCTGGAGTCCCCCAGGGTTCAATACTGGGCCCCCTACTCTTCAGCCTGTTCCTTAACACCCTACCAGACTCCTGCACTGAACATATCACCTGTATGTCGATGATGCAGTAATTCTTGCCACACACCAGAACCCAAAGAAATTGCAAGAAAATTCCAACTCGGGCTTCTCCTCGTTGAGAATTGGCTCACAAAGCACAAACTGATCCTTAATAAAAACAAAGGCCATGATCTTCAGCAGCTCCCATAATAAAAATAAGCATTTCCAACTCTCTGTTATCACCAGACAAGGTGCCGCACTGAAACAGGTCAAAAACTTTAAATACCTCGGGATCACCCTTGACCCTCACCTCTCCTACACTGCCCACATCGACCATGTCACCAAAGCCACTAACTCCCGGCTTGGCCTGCTATTCCATCATAGGAAACACCTGACACCTGAAGCCCTCACTGTCGCTGTCCAGAGCTCCATCATATCCATCATTGATTATGGCATTATCATTTACGGCTCTGCTACAACCACCGCACTCAAACGTGTATCCACCACCCTCAACAAGGCCTGTCGACTTGTCACTGGCTCCCAATGCCTAACTCACACCTGTGACCTCTATTCTCAAACTGGATGGTTGAATCTTGCCAATCGAATAAAACACCAAACTTGTATTACTACTAAGAAAATCTTGCTGGGCCTTGCCCCTGGAGTCTGTGCCCTCATACAACCAAGAATCCACACCCGACATACCAGGGGATCAAAACCTCAGCTTCTGCAAGTCCCGCATTGCCGCACAACACAAGGCCAAAGATCCTTTGCTTACCGCCACTAGTTGGTACAACGGTCTTCCCAGCAACATCTCATCCTCACTATCGCTCAGCACTTTTAAGACTCATCTCCGCCTAACACTCACTGCCTCCAACCTCTGTGACTGTTGTGGCTAAACATGTCTTTTGGTTCCATAGCTGAAGATGCCCTTTTTGGATCCACATCTACTCCTGCACTTTGCCAGCACCCCCCCCCTATCTTCACCTCCCCTGCTGGCCCATGACAAATGCCACCTGGCTGCACTACCTCTATTCTTATCCGCCTTCCACCTCTCCTCTCTGTCCCCCAACCTACCTCCCCTTTTCTCCCATCCACTTAGTCTCCCTGATTTCACCCTCCTCCTTTCCCTTTCCTTTCCCCAAAGTTTCACCTTATTGTTATTTTTTCATCTACAAGATTATGTGTTTTTTCTTTTATTTTATAAACTGTTATCTTTGCTTATGTTTGTCTCAATTGTACCAATGATGTGGAACCTTTGTAAAAGAGCCTCAGCTCAAAGGTATTTGTAATCCTACAACAAATAAATAAATAAATAAATAATCAGCTAACAGTCACAGATCCCTGTAGGGCTCCCTCTGCGCAATTTGCGAAGGCAGAATGGAGCAATAACACTGCAGCCTGGGCGGGACTCGAGCCTGAAACTACTCGGCCCCTACCCAGATCAATTATACACCACAAAATAGGCAACTCTTAAAGAGACAGGCATGGAGGCTAACAGGGCACTCACATGCAAACACTTTTAACTTGCCAGGACACATGACGCCAGTCAGGCAGTGGGCATTTAGACAAGCCCAAGGAATGTTTTTAGGAAACCCCATTTGCAGGGGTGTTACACGTACATTATGCTTAGCATTTGGGTTGCTTCTGAAATTTATCCAAGATAATTATACAATAATATCCGATGTTCTTGCCTCACTGAAAGTACTGAGTATTAATCATGATCTCATTACTGGTTGTATATATGAATATACAATACTGGAAGTTAATATTACATGATATTTGCTAAACTGTTATAAAATCTCTCCATCGTAGTTATTGTAATTGTGTTGGTGAGAAATGTTAATTTAAGCCAGCAGCCAATGAACTTTTGTGTCTGTTTGTGGTATGCCACCACTGTATAGTTAGGGTTGAGCAGTGGTTTCTATGTTAAACTTCAAATTTTGCAATTTAGTATATTTGTAACCGTAAAACGGATTTACAAGAAAATTTCCATGCACAGTCTTGGGGGGTGTAGATCTCTTAACAAGTCAAGTTTTGTTCTGCTTTTCCACAATGTATACACTTCAAACTTACAGGCCAAACCAATTTTTGGAAAAAAAAAATATTTATTGTGCTTACAAATGCAGCCTCAATCAGTCCCAACTCAAACACTTACCCCAGCGCTTTGCCTACAATACAAGGCTTTGTCAGGGGGCCTCTGTTCTGTAAGTTGGAAGTGCATACATTGTGGAAACGTAGTGAGTGTTGGGGCTAGCCATCCCCTGTTTTGCACCCCGCTTTCACCACTTGAGTGCAGTGACCGTTTGGGAATATTCAAGTTTCGTTCTGGTTGGATATGTGGATTTCAAGATGCAGATAGTGAAAAAAGTAAAAAAAAAAAAAAAAATCACTCCTTTTCTTGCTGGTTTGTTTTTGTCATCGCCTAGTGCCCAGACAGTTTGGAATTCTGATCTGAAAATTTCAGGGTAGAAAAGGCTTTCCCCACAGATGTGCCTTTTGCTGGTTTGGTGAAACAATATTAATCCTTTCCAAACTTATGAAATTGTGAAATTTCAGTTCTGAGCATGCTCAGTACAGTCTTTTGGATAGCTGCTTGGAACGAAAAAATAATTTGGTCCATATGAACAAGGATCTTTTGATGACCCCTCAAGCTTTTCTAGGTCCTTCTGCATATCCCTTATTTCCTCTTCACTATCCATCCTCCCACATAATTTTGTGTCATCCCTGAAGAGACACAGCCTGACCCGGATTCTTTCACCAGTGTCACTAATGAACATGTTGAAGAGAACTGGTCCCTGGACAGATTCTTGTGGAACCCCACTTGTCACCTCTATCTCTCTCTCCTCTGACTTTACTCCATTGACTACCACCTTCTGTTGCCTCCCTGCTAACCAGTTACCAACCCAGTTTGCTAGACTCTTAGCCGCACCCAGGTCTTACATCTTCTTAAGCAGTCTCATGTGCGGTACCAAATCAAAGGCCTTACTAAAGTCAAAGTACAGCAGGTCCACCATGTGGTCCTTGTGTAACCCCCCTGCAAATGGGGGTTCCAAAAAGACTTCCAGGAGCTTGCTTGAATGCTCCAAGCCTGAATGGTGTTTGGCATTTAAGCCATTTATCAGTGAGTGTTTTTAGAACCTCTGGTACTGTCTTTAAGAGCTGTCTGCTTGCAGACATAATTAGTTTATATGGGGACTGTGTGTTTCTCTGTTTGAGTACCACCAAGCTGCTGCCAATTCACTTCATTTTGCAGTCACTAGAGTGCAAAGGAACCTATCTGAAGATGTAACTGTTTGCCAGAAATTATTTAGAGTAATAATGAAATTACAGTTTGTCTAACCTGCTTTCTTTGCAGTCAGAACTGTGTCTGCTAGTTCCCATTCTAGTTTTGAACTGCTGAACTGGACCAATCAGTGTGGGTAAGCTAGCTCTAAAATGGTGCCTTGGACGAATCAGAACTTGGACTCATAATCTGAGCCAGCCACAAGAGGATTGTATGAGCAGTGACTCTGGGAGATGTAGTTTAGACTTCTGCACCTTTTGGACCAACAGCAGCAGTCTATTGTGAGTGACAGCCAATCCAGTCAAGAACTGGGAGGAACTCAAAGAAGTGCCCGGTTTTGTCGGTTGGAGTTTCAGTTGAGCTTTGGCAGTGAAGAAGGAAGGAGCCCTGTGCTTTTCAGTGTGCAGTTTTAGTCAAAACGTGTGTAAGGCCCAGAGTTCCGGTCTGCAGCTTGTTAGGACTGAATCATTCCTGTGAAAAGAATCAAAGGATCTCTGAAGAGTAGAAACCAGGCTCACCCTGTAGAAGACTGGAGGAATTGCTGAAAATTGCATCGGTCTGTCAGGAACTGAATCTGCTGTGTGTTCTCCCGGTATTGTGCAGTAATTGCATCGGGATACAGATGCAGCCTGCCTGGTATAGTGTTCTTTTATATAAATGTGAAGAGGTTTGTGTACCTCAAGTGAGCCCTGCTGACATTGAAGGACCCTATCTTATTTGGAGGTCGTGAGTACTAATTCAGGGTCGCTCCTGTTGAACTGCCACATTAAATCCAAATGGAATTACTGTACTGCTGACTGTTTAATTCTCCTTTTCTCTGTGTGAAAGGGCCCCTACCAGCTGCCACGGTTTGGACTAGCCACTAGGGCTTGGGTACCAGGACAGTAACTGATAAGGATGACGCTCTGCACAGAGCCATAAATGAGATTATTAGAGCGATAAGCTAACTAACCTGATTTCCCCTGTCCTTGTTATATCCCCTAAATAAATCAGAGCTGCTTGTTTCAGCAAAGTTATACTGCCTGAGGTATTTGTCTATGTTAAAGTACTGTACTGTGATTGTTGCACTGTATCTCATTTCACAGGGTCCTAGTGCCGGAACCAGACCTGGGGTAAGTGTATACTGTGAAGGTAATTTGATATATTGTGTGGCCACTAGTGGAAGAAAGGGGGTTGCAGTGTCCCAGAGGCTGTGACCAAGTTAGTTTAACTATTGCAAACCCTGACCTCTGGGTGGAGGCACCCACCATAGGATCCAGGCCCCTCAACCTGTTAGTGGCAAATCAGGCAGGGGTAGTAGCCCCTGGGATAGCGCCATCTAGGGGTTACACTTGTCTATCTCCTTAGTCACCCAGTCAAAGAAAACTATCCGGCTGATCTGATAAGACCTTCCTGCCACAGAACCATGTTGTTTGCTATCCTGTACTACGTTGCTTTCCAGGTAGTCTACAAGGTCCTCCTTGATCAGAGATTCCATCAGCTTCCTCACAATAGAGGTCAGACTGACAGGCCTGTAAGTTCATGGTTGCTCCTTATCTCTCCCTCCCCTATGTAACAGTACAACGTTTGCCATTTTCTAATCCCCTTGAACTTCCCCAGACGTGTGTGAGCTGTTGAACAGCTCAGTCAGCAGTTCAGCCAACTCCGCTGCTAGCTTCCTAAGTATCCTTGGATACAACCCATCTGGACCCAGAGCCTTATTTATCTTAAGGACTGCCAGCCCTTTCAGGACCCTTTCACTAGTCAGCAATGACTGACTCATTTCCGGGACTCCCCTTGTAGCTGCTTTGATGCTGCTCTCGCATGGACCCACATTCCTCCTTAGTGACTACTACGGCAAAAGTATTCATTCAGGACAGCTGCCTTTGCCCATCTTCCTCTTTTACTTTTTTCACTAATATATCTAAAAAACAGTTTTTCGCCACTCTTGACCCACTCTGAGATGTGCACCTCTGTGTCTGTTTTCACCTCCCTGACAGCCGTCTTCACCTCCCGATTCTTCTGGAGATATTCCTCCCATTTTGCTTCTTCCTTCTTTCCCTTATATTTGTAAAAGGCCTTATTTTTCACCCTAACCACTTCCCTAACCCTAGCTGAGAACCATAATGGACTCTTAAACCTGTTTCTCTTTGTTACTGTTTTTACGCATGCCTTTGACACCTTGAGGATAGCTCCTTTTATTGTCTTCTGTCTCTCCTTTACCCTCTCTGTGCCCTCCACCCCTGCTAACATTTCTTTGACCAGTTTCCTCAACTTATTGAAGTTGAGTAGTAATTTCAAACTGCTTGGTGTCAGATCATCTCCTGATATGTTTTACTGGCAGTAAGTCACCCACTGGAAGGGGGATGAATTTATTACAGGATACACTGTGGTGCGAAAGGTACAAGAAATTATTTTCAGGAATGAATTTGTGCAAATAGAGAGTACAGTATATTACATTGGTGTGCAATATGTTAAATATTTACAGCTACTGTATATGCAAGTTATACAAGTTAGGTTGTGTAAGTCATATGCCGGTGTGTACTGTATTCAAGAGGGTTTGGGGTGTTTTTTGGTGACATACTGAAACGATAACTACAAAAATGGTTTTACATGCATTATAGCTGCACAAGCAGTGTACACAACGTAGGTGCAATAGACTCAAATTTAGTATCCATTGTATGTGTAGCAGTATATAAGAGTTTCAGTATAATTTTTAATTTATTTAGTGATTCGGAAAAGACCCTTGAGCGCAAGCTCTTTTACAAAGGTTCCACATCATAGATTGAAAAACAAAGAACAATAGCAGAAAGCAAAGGTACATTACAATGAAGGATACAGCTTGGATTCAGAACTTACAGAATAACTCAAAACATAGGTACAAATTAAAATAACAAGAAAAACACTTTATGAGGGTGGGGGGGGGAATAAGCAGCTACAGAGTGCCTTGCCAGTAGTTCAGAGGGATGGGGATAGCTGGCAGTGGGGTGAAGAAAGGAGGTACGAGAGAGAGGGGGATGTAATGTGGTGGAGGTGCAGGGTGTGGGAAGAAGGGAGATAAGGTATAGGGAGAAATGGTGGGGTGAGGGGAGGCTGAGTGGAGAAGACATGCTAAAATAAATGGTGAGGTGTGAGGGGCATGGTCAGGCAGTCTGCATTAGTAGTGACTGTTAGGAACTCACTGGACTGGGATTTGGGGGAGGGGAGAGGCGGGGTGGCGGGTGCCAGAAGGAGCATGACACAGACTGATTGCTGAGGAAAGTCATGAGAAGGGACAGAGGGAGGGGGGTACCTGAGGCCTGCCTAGTGCCTGCAGGGGAGCAGAGAGAGCAGGTGTGGCTGGACTCAGGGGCAGGTGCACTTAGAGAGTGTTATTAGGTGCTGTTTGAGGTCAATTTTGAATTGTGCCAGACAACTGGTGGCCAAGAGGTGCCCAAGGAGTTCATTCATCCACAGGGGGGCCCAGTAGGCAAATGCATGTTGCCCAGGCGAGTTGCGACGGAAGGGGATACCCAAGGCCCCTCTAGTCCTCCCTCTGGTGACCTGTAACGAGTTGGCCACCTTGATCAAATTGCCTACACAAGGTGGTGTTTTACCCAATAGAGCCTTCTTCCCTAGGATGCAACTCTGGAATTTGACCCTGTTTCTTAATGACAGCCAGTTTGCATGTTCGTACAAAGTACAGGTGTGAGTGCCACACTTAGCATCCAGGGTGAGTCTGCAGGCTTTGTTGAGCGCAGTCTGAACCCTCTTGAGCGCTATATCCATTGCCCCCCCATAGACCACTAGTCCATAGTCAATAGTAGATATAATTGAACTGTGGACTTTGAGGCGGAGGGCCACTGGAGAGAGGTGTTGCCTGTGCTTGTATAGGACACCGATCTTGGTATTGACTGTTTTGACCAAAGAGTCAATATGGTATGCAAATCTAAGGGTATCATCTATTATGATCCCCAGATACTTGAACAAGTAAACTTGTTCCAGCGGCTCACTGTATGAGTTGGAGATGATGAGGGGGTGTTGCTTATTTTTGTTGTGGGGGCTGGCCATAAGCATGGCCTTGGTCTTTTTGTAGTTTAGTAGCAACTTATGACTACAGAACCAGTCCTGGAGTTTGGAGAAGGAGTTCTGCAGCTCAGATTATAGGGCAGCCTGAGACATGCTGCTGCTCTGGCGCACAGCATCATCTGCATACAGTATGAGTTTGGTGTCGCAGGCTGTGGGAAGGTCATTTAAGAAGAGGCTGAAGAGTAGGGGCCCCAGTATTGATCCCTGGGGTACCCCTAATGATACCTCTCTTGCGCTGGGTACTGTTTTGCCCAATTTTGACACAATGATTTCTCCGTAATAGGTAGTTTTGGAACCAGCAAAGGGCATTGGGTGCCACACCCATGTTTTGCAGTTGGGTCAGTAACAGTGGGTGGTTGACTGTATCAAAGGCTTTGGTGAGGCCAATAAAGACAGACCCCACCAGTCTGCCTTCATCCAGGGCCTTATGTGCATAGTTTGTGTAGTCCAGCAGGGCAGTGGTGGTACTGTGATATTGTTTGAAGCCATGCTGGTTGGGGCATAGTAATTTATACTTATTGAAGTAGTCAATGAGTTGACCTGCCACAGTCTTTTCCAGTGCCTTGGACAGGGGGGAGAGCATTGAGATGGGTCTGTAGCTGGCTACCAGAGACTTGTCGCCTCCTTTATTCACTGGCGTAACTAAGGCCTGCTTCCAAACTGCCGAGAATTGGGCCAGGGACTTATTGTACAGCATGGTAATGGGTACTATAAGAATGTCCAGGGTGAGGGATAGTAGTTTCATGTCTATCCCGTCACTGCCCAGTCTGGTCTTACCTTGTATTTTCTTGACCATAGTAAGGGCCTCCCTTCACCATCACCCTTTTAAAGTAGAAGGTCGGGTAAGAACACTCAGTAGATACGTCATTAGAGTGGTTCAAATCAGGTTGAAAATAGGCAGGTGGTAGCATTGGGGTAAGGTCGGTGAAGGCCTTTGTCGAAGGCTTCTGTAATAGCTAGAGAGTCTGTAGTGGGGGTGTTACTGATACTGAGCAGCTGAGGGTGCTTCTTGTCCTCCTTTCCAAGGATGCTTTTGATGTTATCCCAGAATCTTTTCCCATCACCCCAAGAATTGCAAAGCTGGGCCTTATGATAGCGGCTTTGGCGAGCCAGATTAGCTTGGTGGAGCAGTTCCTGGCTGTTCTGTAGCACTGGTAGTCATGCTTGCTACCTGTGTTTCTGGCCTTCTCCCAGAGAATGTCCCTTTCTTTCAGGTGGGAGAGGAGCTCCCCATCAATCCAGCCATTTGCCTGCCCCAAAATTTTTCTTTTGGTGAGCGGGGCATAGATGTCACAGATAAAGCCCTTAATGAAGTAACTGCAGGCCTGATCAAGGGTAGGCACCCGGTCGATAGGAGTCTAAATAGGATTTTTTCCCCTGTGATTGTCACCCTATTCAGGTACATCAGCAACCTTCAAACCACAAGATCACTAGCACAGATTCATTACCATAAAGTACAGGGGAGCCTGAAAGGACCTGTGATCATCATTCAGGCAGCCATAGGTTCAGGTTTATCTCTTCTGGTTTGCCCAGCACCCCCCACTGGTGCAGTGAATGCAGTTTCCCCAGTGGAGGAGACAAGCTCTTTGGCCCATCGCAAGGTGCTGCACTATCCTCCCTGGAAGTGGAAGTGCTGCACCTGCCAGCACTCTTTGACCAAGGTTGTCCAATGGTGGAGGACCTAGGTTTGCTTCTGAACCAGGGGCATCCAAATGGTAGCATAAGGAGGCACCATATGATCTCCTTAGGACCTATTGTGGAGAATGAAACACATTGCAGTACACAGTACATAAAGAATAATTAACTCCCAAGTGTTAAAAGCAGGCTGATTCTTAACCCATAGAAGGTTCTGAGACATCATGAGAACTCGAGAGCACGGCTCAAGAGCTCCTGATGCCACAGAACCCACAAGGTGTTAAGAATCACATGGTGTTTTTTATTTAGGCTTTCTCTCATCCCCGAAACCCCTCCAGCCCTGTCACTGTCCTTCTCATGGAGCTACTGGTTATGTACTACCTCAGCTGCAGACAAGGGCTTTTCCTCCAGCTAATGGTTTTCTCCCTGAGGATGATGACATGCAAAGACGTACGAATGCATGCAGTGTCACACATGCATACATGGCGCTCAGCAGTCACCGCTCTCCTGGTTTTATACAGTCTCCCTGTGCTGCCATGTGGCCTTCACTGGCTAGTAGTCATGTAGCAGGATGGAGCGTCCCCATTCCCCAAAAGAGGAGAAAAGTACTTGCGACACTCAGTTCTCCCTTGTCCTGCCACTGAGTGACCCAGATCAGTTCCCAAACCTGGCTCGCCAGCATAGAAAGCAGTCGTGATACCGCTGACCTGCCAGGTCGTCTTGGAATCACCTTTTCTTAGCACTTGTGGGGTTTGCTTTTTCATATAATATAATTTGTACCTTGTCCTTTAACATTTAGTTTGTCCTTGTCTGTACAGAGACTGAATGGGGGGGGGGGGTTAATGTGACCAAGTTTTGATGAAGCAGCAAGCAAACTCTGATTTATTTGATTGACATATTCCAGGGTATAAACTCATATGTCATGGTTTGCTGTTAAGTATGAGTTTTTGAAACCAACAACAACAAAAAAAAAGAAGAAAACCATATGGTATAAGAATTGATGGGTCCTTGAAAATCGCAATACTAGACTATCGCTGTTAACAAGCAGTCAAAAGCCTTATTGTTTACCAGCCTTTGCAGTAGTCCCCTCAGTACAGGCATCTTTGGTAATGGGAAAGATGCATGGCTGCCAAAACAACCAGTGCTGCAAAATGCAGAAAGGGTTTATGGAGAGTCCAGGATTCCCTTTATTTTGTACCTTACAATTAAAACGCAGTTAAAAAACAACAGGTTTGGTTTAATTATCGCAATTTGTTGTTGTTTTAACAGATTGTTAAAAAAAATACCTGCCAGTGAAATATATTATGAAAGCCTTCAAAATGATGGCATGACCCCAACTCGTTTATTTCAGTAAAGAGAATGTTCTTTTCTATGCATTCTGATGTGTTAATTAAACTGTAATGGAAATCCAAAACAATTACTTGCCGCTGCAAAAAACCAGCGGGATTGCCCTGGCAATTTTTGTCTACTGAATTCCTTTGATCACGGCTGGTGACTCGCATAGCTCAAACACTTTAATTTCATAGAGCAACTGGACTGAGTTTAATTATCTTTTTTGAAGGCTTTTATTCTACACTTGAGTGCTGCTATAAGAGCATCCTACATACTGTGTCAAGCAAAAATATTCTTCTGACAGGAAAGTTGTTGTAAGAGGGCTTCATGGAACGGAAAGGCAGTATAATGTGGAAGCTAGAGCTGTGAACCTCGAGACCTAAAAGAGCTGGGTTCGAATCCCACAACTTCCGTTTGCATACAGAGTGACCCTGAGCAAGTCACTTACCTCCGTATGCTCCTGGGAACACCTGGAAATAAGCATCAGCTTGGTGTGCCTTTCTCAGCCAAAAATATGTAAAGTAAAATAAGATTGCTTTATTAAAAATAGCAAAAAAAATCCATCTATAATTAATGTTTAGCATATAATGAAACCAAGCCCAAACTAATGTTTTCATGGTAACCTATTTATAACAGTATGATAGAACTTTTTAAAAAATTTTTAGAGGAACACTAAACATAAAATGAATAAAGAGATATGCTGGGCATGGTAATTTGTTCTTTCTAATTATTAAACACTTTTCCCCCTTTGATCTGTGTATTTTTTTTTTCACTTCTCGCAGTCTGTTTTATGGTCCCTGGGGGTCACCATTCAGGTTTCTTTTATTACCTGGTGGTCACCAGAATTTCCCAGAATCCCTCTGTGAATGATGTGTCCCCGACCGGCTATGATCCTTTGGTCTTTGTTGTACTACAGTCACAGCATCCTTCCTAGTCACTCGTGATGTTATTCTGTGTCATACAATGGGCTGTGAGAATACATCATTTTGATTGGATGACTGGCACTTTTGAGTGTTGGTAAATCCTATGACAACCTATGCAGAAAGTGCCAATCAGGTATGCTGGCAGCAGCACCTGGAAGGAAATCAATGCACTCTCCAAAATTCAGCTACTAAAAAGCTAATGTTTTCCCCTTGCTAACCATAACCTCAAAAAAAAAGCTGACATGTCTGAATTATTTGTCAGAATACCAAACGTTTGCTGAAAATGAAACGGCAGTCCCGACGCAGACAGAGAATTTACCTTGGTTATGTGAAAGTGCTTCAGTTTGCGCTGCCAGTTTAGCCACTGCTGCTCAAACTGTAGCACGTCCACTAAACAGAGGTATGTTCTCTGTCTGTAGAACTCTAAGAAGTGAGACATGGAGCAGAAAGTCAGTTTTAAAATAATTCTGTAAGTTTTACAGTGTGTACCTTCAAAAGCTAAGACACCTCTGGGAGAACTGGTATGCGTAGCAGTAGCCAGTAGCCAGTGGCCAGTAGCATCAATCCCCAGTACAGCCTGTATCTAGATTCAAACACCTCTACAATGAAGACTGTTTCAAACATTTTTTTTTGTTTAAATAATGGGAAAGGGCAGTAACTTTCTCCACCTTCTTGTATCCAGACACCCCTCATTAAGCCACTTCCTACTCTCTCCAAATAAAGATGCGAGTAACAGGGGTGTCAAAACTGCACTCAGACATGCACACATTTGCTGTTTACTTCCAATTCCTGCCATAGAGTTGAATACAAAACAGGAACTATTTTTCTGTCCGTAACCACATTTTCCTTTTCAGACCATTAAAAAAAATATTATGCAATGGGCAGTAAAGAAATCACAGAATGCTGCATTCTGATTGGTTGGCCGGCACCTTTTCAGCATTGTAAATCCTCCAGAGTACCCACTGGAAAAGGTGCCAGCCACCATTCAGCCGCATCAGGAACTCTCTGGCAAATCCCTCCGTTCCTCCCAAACACACCACTGCCAAGCACACAGACCAACGGTGAGATTACCTCGTGGTTAACCCGACAACCGATACTCCGTGGTTAGCCTCAAAACTTCACCGAAAGTGCTGCACCATTCCATAAAAGCGACGCACCCAAAACAAAACGAAAAGAAAATGCGGTTCATTCCCGCCCCCAGCAAATAAGCTAAAAATATCCCACAGTAGTGGAGTCAAGCGGCGATCCTCTGGCACATGCGCAGACCGTGCAAAAAAATCCAAGCAGTCCTTTGGAACTGAAAAACAAACGAGCGGCAACTTTGAAAAGGAAGGGACCTTTTAAATATTTTTTTTTTCCAAAAACAAACAGGGCCTTTGTATAATCGCAATATACCCCTTCAGGGAGTGGGTATACTGGAGAATTTACCACTACTGGTGTGGTTAAGTCCCTCGGCTGTGCCTCGGGACCGAACCACACCAGCCATGGTAGATCCTCTAGTATACCCACACCCTGTCGGGGTATATTGCTTAAATATTCCGCACTGTTTTCTTGCTTCATAATTTGTTCTATCTGTATTGTGACTTGTATCATTGCAATAATCCACTCCAGAGTATGGGGTGTTGTGAGATTTATCTCACTTCTGGCGTGGTTTTCGCCACTCAGCCTGCGGCCTCCTGACACACCACACCAGGCATGGATAAATCCTACAACAACCCACACCCTGTCGTGGGTTATTGCTTAATTATTCTGTTGGTAAATGAAAAACATTTTTTCCCCAAACTATAATAAATAGATGTTTCATCCACAGATAATGAAAGAGTAATGGCTGCCCAGAATCAGTCTCGCTGAATGCTCCCGAGTTCCCGACTGAAACTGCCACATCTGTTCACTCAGCACAGCTGTTTTTGCTGTGCTGTCTACACAAGGGCAACAGTCTTTATATCTGAGCTACCTAGGGTAAAATCACTTATAAAGTATCCAAGCAACTCTCTCTCCCTTTACCATTCTTGCACCTTTTTAAATTTAAAATACAATACTCTTGGTAATTGTAAAATGGCAACAGCTTGTGAATGGACTCAGCTGTGTGAAATGTACCGGGATGCCATCTTGCCACACGGAAGCTGAACCTAATCATACTGCCCTGTTATTTTGCATTTCCCTTGTGCTACACTTACTGTAGTTGTTTCCCATTGCAGCCCACTAGCCCCAAACCATCATTGTTTTTGCTGCACTGTGTCTGGATTCAGCCTGCAATGCATAATGCACAGGCATGCCCCCCCCCCCCCCGAATACTGTTCAGCCCAATCTGATTGTTACTATTCCCTCTCCTTGTCTGCGGGGAGCCTGTTAGATACCTGATGAGGAGCCAATGGGAAGCTGTTTCCAGACAAGTCAGCCACTGCAGAGTACACACAGCACACACTGAGATCTCGCCGATGTTGACAAGGACACCAACAGAAACCAAGCAGGGCAGACATAGAATGTATAGGAGCCAGTCCCAAGGTCAGAGACACATAACTTTCTTGCTCAGCAGTAGTAACGTGAGATCAAAGCAAAACTGTAGCTGAAGATGGTAATCCCCAGTGCTGGGCATGAACCCACAAAAGGGACTCCAGTCAAAGGGGACATTTTTTTAACCAGGAAAGGCACGCAAGTTCACATAAGTCTCACAGATCATAAAGAAACATATAAGTAATAACCCATGACAGGGTGTGTGGTTATTGGAGATTAACTCACACCGGGGTGCATTGTGAGGGCCGAGTGCCCTCACAGTACCTGGGTGTGTGTTAATCCCCAATAACCGCACACCCTGGAGTGGGTTATTGTGCTTATAACATGGGGTATTACCAGAGATTAAAAAAAGTATGAGGAATGCATGATTAATTTAGGAAAATACAGGGACTTTATAATGTGTTCTGCCACCAGCAGAACTTCTGTGGAGCTTACAGTACTGTGGAAAAGCCTGAATATGCAGTTCTCAGCAGTCATGATGGTGTGCACTAGGGTGACACAGACGTTCAACTGATGGCAGGGGTACTTGGGTGCACGGTGCGTTCAGTGGTAAGCACTTGCCACTGCCGTGTGGTAATAGGCTGACAATAATTGTGGGACTGAAAAGAGAAAGAGAGACACACAGAACAGGAAGAGTGATTACTGCTGTTTGCACCATGGTCCTCTCTATCTGTGTGCCTCTCTCTCTCTCTCTCTCTCTCTGCCTCTCACTTTACCAGGACTGCCAACAGCACAGTTTGAACAAGTGGACTTGGGAAAACATGCTCGCTCACTCTGTCTCTGTTCCAATCACAGTATCCACACAAATATGACAGAGACACAGACATTATCCAGAGAGACAGAGAGAGACAGAAAAGGAATACTCTTTTGGAGGAGCCACTGGCTGTTATCGAGAGTGTGGAGAGAGAGAGAGAGAAAGGAATAGTCTTTTGGAAGAGCCACTCACAGTTAGAACTGTGAAGAAACTCTCAATCTCTCTCTCACTCTCTCTCTCTCTCACTGTTCCGTGACCCCACCACATGACTTACAACACACAAAGACACAGAGGAGAGTCTGTGTTCTCTCTCTATACATGGACTGCACACCAAGTATTTCTGTCTCTCTCTCTCTAGCAACTGACCTGATCTCTCTCTTTGCACTGACTACATGAACTAACTCTCTCTGTCTGTTGCCATTCATCCATTCCCCACTCTGTGTCCCTCTTGCTGTCACAGAGGACAAGCAGGAGCAAGTCAGTCTGCCACACATAACTTGCTCTCTCTTGTCTATCATTCATTCGTTCTCTGTCATTACACACACACACACAGTGTGATAAGTGACTCAGTTTCTCTCACTCTCTCTCTCTCTCCCCCATCTCCCCACAGCACCACTACAGTTTTGTTCTACCCTGGGGGGGTTAATCATGGGTAGGGAGAACACACTGAATTGTGGCCAACAGAGAAAGACACACATACACACACACACACACAGGGAGGACACCATAGGCCTTCTGAGGTGCCACTGTCTCTCTCTCTCTCTCTCTCTCTCTCTCTCTCTCCTCTCGTCAGTATGCCGCAGTAATGGGATGCCTGTGCTCCTGTTACACTGTATGCTTAATCGCACTGCAGACTGCAGCAACAGACAGGACAGTGCCGCTTCTCACTGGAGACTGACACTGCAAAAAATTGGGGGGGCACAGGGCACTGACAACTGCTGCTGCATGGGACGCCTGAAAAGAATGTGCACAATCCTCTGCTGGCACGGAGACACACATAGATAGATGTCCCAGTCCCGTTGCTCAGTGTGCCATCAGCGCCTGTGTCTCCCTCCCTCTGTCTCTGTCTCTCCCGGACACATCGAGGAAGGCTGACAGAGAGACAGAGAAAGTTTGAGAACAGAAGTTTGCAGCACTGTTGGCCTGCATTCAAGAGGGTGGGGGGGGTGCCTGCCCAATGACAGCTGAAGACAATAGGAACTGTGAGAAGGAGCTCAGGTGTAGCAACAGTCACAGGTAATGTACCGCACCTGCCTGCTAAGTACTGTCTAGTGATTGTTGTGGCAGAGAGAGCAGATCCGGGACCGGAGGGCACAGGGATGGATTGCAGAACAACTGCCATCTGCTCGCAATCTCCCGCTGTCTCTCTCTCTCTCTCTCTCTCTCTCTCTCTGACAGAGCTCTGTCTCCCAGTTCACTGTTCGCTCTGTGCCTCGAGATCCGCTGGGCAGGTGGGTGGGAAGGGCGCTACCACTCGCTAACCTGAGAAATACAAATGGCTGCTTCTCATGCTGCAGCCATCAGCCAGAAAAAAAGAGCCATGCTGCCCAGTGATTTCTATTCTGAACTGCTCACAGTAACTGTGAGTATATGGTGCATTAATGCACGGTTAGGTGGGAGCCCTGGACCAATCAGCTCAGTCACTTTGCTACCCCCATGTTATAATTTTAAATAGTCAGCAACAAAATTATTCTTATAAGTTCTTATAATAAAACATTGGATGGAAAAAGGGTTGCTATTGTTACATCCTATTGGTGATGTGTCATTCACGTAATTAGCATTTTTTATTGGCCATGAGCGAGTTGGTTAGATGTGTATGACTGTAATGGTTTGAAAGAGTACAGCAGCAGAAGTAAAAGCACAGGGATTCTAAGGGAGAATAAAAAGGCTCCAAGAAGTGGAATAACTGGGCAGAATAACCTCTATTTTATTTATTTGTTTTTACTTTTTATTTATGCATTTTGTAAGCAAAACTTACAACAAACTCCCATGGAAAGAGTACACCATACATGTATTCAGTCAAATACTTCACTTAATAAAGGATATAAAACTACCCCTTCACCAGTGTTACATCATGGGGGGGGCAGTGTACAAAAATAGACTACATAGAATAAATAGTAAAAAAAATAAAAGTTTTTTAAAGGCATACAGCTGGGAACTGTATGGGGAGTTAAAGAGTATATAAAAATAAATATTCCAGTTTACCATGCACACCAATCAAGGTCGCAATACTCCCCCATTTTATTTTTAGAAACCTATTACTAACAACTAAAATATCCTCATGAGAGACCAAACATTGCCCTAATCCCTAAGGTAAAAAAAAAAAAATTAAGACATAGCTGTCAGTAATATAAAATAGTACCAGTGATTTCAAGCATAACAGTAGCAATTATACATAAAAGAAAAGCACCTCGCAGAATCAGTTTCTGTTTCAATTGCAAATTTTATTTTGGGAAGATATTTGCTGTGTATAACCTTGTTTTACAGGGGGTGCCCAGGGTCGAGCCAGAGGAAAGCCCTGGTGGTAAGTGCAGACAGTGTGGGTACTTGTGTGGTATATCAGGGGTATTGTGAAAGTGATTATTGTTTATTGTTCCGGCCACTAGTAAGGAAAGAGGGGGGTTACAGTGTCCCGGAGGGCTGTGCCCAGGTTAGCTTGACCACTACCAACCCTGACCTCCAGGTGGAGGCACCCGTTTCAGAACTCAGGCCACTTAACCTGCTACTAGCCAAGCAGGCAGGGGTAGTAGACCTTGGGATAGTGCCACCTAGGGGTTACATTTGCATCAGGTCACCAACCACCAATGCTGTAGCATGCTTCTTGGGGAGAGGGCAGATCACACAGTATGGAAACATTGGAACTCGAATGGCAGATAAAGCCCCTGCTTGCTGCCACCGCATTCACAACCAGACCCACACCACCCTGGACGAAGGTCCTCCAGGTCTTCACTGCTGCTGCGGGTGGCCAGGTGGACAG
Organism: Neoceratodus forsteri; assembly: GCA_016271365.2. NCBI lineage: Eukaryota > Metazoa > Chordata > Ceratodontiformes > Ceratodontidae > Neoceratodus > Neoceratodus forsteri. The sequence continues at coordinate 1,474,320,771 of CM057453.1, read as the reverse complement.
TAGCTGAAGTGGCAGAAGGTGATCCTAGCCCCGGGCAGCAAGCCAGGGGGGCAGCACAGCAGTGTGTCGCAGTTGGGCCTGGAGGTCCAGCCAGGTGAGTAGTTGGGTCTCCATGAACAGGAACTGAGATTGGCAGAGGGTGGAAGGAGTACCCAACCAATGCCCTGGGGCAGAAACAAAGTTGAAAAAAAAGGCAGAAGAGGCACAGCAGAGTATCACAACAAAGAAATTAAAGACAATATATTCTGTGTTATTACACATAAAAAGTCCAGGAAACAAAGTCCGCACACAGTTCTGAATATTCTTCACCCCTGCAGCCTGCCTTCAAAACACAGTCAGCTGAATACAAAAAAAAGCAGTCAACTTACTTCAAGGCCAAAACAGAGTACCGCCAACTTACTGTTGATTGGAGATGTCAAACTCCTCCCCCTCCACCAAAGCTTGCTCCCCCTCAATGTACCTGAGAAGCTGGTCTGCATCCGTAACATCACTGGAAAGATAGGTCTTGCCTTGCCATACCACCTGAAACATTACTTAAAAGAGAAGCTGGTCAGTAATCTTTAGACTTCACCCCAAATGAAGGACACCACAAACTCTGTCAAAAGTCTTATGTTGCACATGGGTGCTATAAAAGAGGTCAGGATACAGCAAAATGATGGCCTCTCCCTTTCTCAAATTCCTCTTACATCAGGCTATAGCCAAGGCCTGATCCTGATCGCTGATACCAGTACAGGCAGCAATAAAAGCATAGGGGACATTGGTGTCAGCCAGGGCCTGTCGAGGAGTAATACGGTAAACTTTTTCAATAGCCAAAGCAGGCCATCCTCTGAAATCCCCAAAATAAACCTCCGGAAAGCCCAAACACACTAATGTTCTTTTCCCAAGCCATATTTTCATGGGTTTTAAGGCAGTGTCATAGAAGTCCGTTCTCCCTCAAAAACTGAGCTGTGACATCCACCACTCACAAAACCAAGTCGTCGGAGCAGAACCGTTTGTTCCAGAGAATCCATGCTAGTTTCTAGGGCTGACACATGTAGGGTCATAGCATCTAGTTTTTTATCACTACAGAAAGGGTAACTTCCCCCTCCAATTCTGTACTCGGCCCTGTGGACGAATTTGCTTTCTTCGGCTGCACATCCTTCGGTTTTAGTTTGAAAAAGTCTTGACTCCTCACGGCTCCTTTTGGCTTCCCCATAACAGTCAGTTCCAGTGACTTTCAAAACAAGTTTGAGCACCAGTTTGGTAATAAAACAGAATGCCTACTGTAGTCTCCCTTGGGAACTCTAAGGAGACACGTCTGCTCTGTTCTGGTTCTAGGCCATGCTCCCTCCCATATTTTAATGAGCATATGCAACCACAGTGTGGAGTAATGCTTGTGCAGTGTGTATGCTTGGATTGCTTGACTGTCATCATATGTAGTTGCTTTGGTCATTCACACGCTTTGTCTTCTGAGGCACTACCACAGTGTTGGGGTACTGTGAATGCAAGGGAACCCTGTTGAGGAGGTTTCCACTCCTAGCAGTGACACAGGAAAGTGATTCCTTTGGCTGAAGATACCTTAGGAAGGAGCCCAAAGGGAGAAGAAAGCTGTGGAGGAGGAGGGGTGGATGGTAGGAGCAAGAAAACAGACATTCTGAATGAGTCTGGAGGAAGCTGATTTCTAAAGCCCAGGAAGGATGTATGGCAGGTTACTCCCGGGCATCAAATCTCAGGCTAGCCTTTTCCTATAAACAGAGAATAAGCTTTTTATTAACTCTGGAATGCTGCCTAACAAAGAGGAGCTAAGCCAAGCCAAGCCCCGAGTGCTATGGAAGTACTATTTGCAGAATTTCGTGTATAAAAAGTTTATTCTTCTCTGCCCTATGGGAATTCTGCTGTACCACTGGACTCTGAAATCTATGTCTGTGTTCCCCTGACAGTGGCAGTCTGTCTTTTATCATTACAGAGAATGACAGAGGTAGCACAGGTTGGACACTGCTGCGTACTTAGGTACTGTAGGCAGAGTCCAACAGAAAGCAGCTCAAGCATAACAGCAGGTAGAGCAGACACATGAATTAAGATTTAATGAATAGTTCCACAGACAACAGCAGTAGTGTAAGTACTTAAATGATTGACAGCTGCAGGGAAAATAACAGGCCTGCAGGGAGAGTAGCATCTTATTTATCCTAGAGGGAAACAACATGCCTGCATACCACTTTTTTTTCCCCTGATGTTATTCATCTCTCTAATGGAATAAATAATAATACTGATATTAGATAGCTGATACATATTGCCAGTTGCACAGTGCATTACTATGTTGTGAGGTGTGGTGACCAGCAGTACTGCCTGAACTTTACCGACCTACCTTTCCTTACCTTAATTCCTGCTTCTAGACAGGATTGTATTTGTATTGTTCTTGCCTCCTGGTCTGCGCCCGGTAATCCTGTGCCCCACCCACACCCCAGTCCCTCAGAACTTCTTAATGCTCAGTGTAAACTCACCCCCCACCCCATAAGCCTGCAGCAGTAATTTGTCTCTAGTGCTCAGGGGCTCTACTGAGAGCTAGAGGCACTCTACTCCTCCTGGCCTGGCGGAGATCCAGACTTGGATGGCTCAGAACTGGTTAAGACTCAACCCATACAAGACTGAGGTGCTGGTGGTGGCTCCAGGTTGTTGTGGTGGGGAGAGGAGTTTGTGGGATCCCTCTTGTCTTGTACTGGGGGGGGGTACCACTGATCCCATCCATATGGGTGAAAGATCTGGGTGTGATCCTCGATGATGGCCAGACATTTGATGCTCAGGTGCTGGCCATCATTAAGAGCAGATTCTGCCATCTGAGGAACATTGCCCGGATCCAGAACCTATTACCATCTGAGGACCTGATCTCATTGGTACAAGCTTTTGTCACATCCATACTGGATTACTGTAATGCCCTGTACCTAGGGCTATCTGGAGGCAACCTCCGCTGGCTGCAGCTGGTGCAGAATGCAGCAGCAAGATTATTTACAGGCGCATGAAGGTGTGATCATATTACGCCTGTCCTCTGCAAACTGCACTGGCTGCCAGTTAGGTGGAGGATTGCCTTCAAGGTCAGAGTACTGATCTATAAGACCCTACACGAAAGCGGACCAGCCTACCTGCAAGGTCTCCTTGTGCCCCATCATCCTTCATGGGCTCTCCATTCCATTGAGGGTTTCCTCCTTAGCATTCCCAGGGTTAGGTTGTGGCACTCTGGTGATTGAGCATTTTCAGTGGTCGCCCCTACCCTGTGGAACTCCTTGCCTAAACAACTGCAGGAGGCACCCTCAGTGGAAACCTTTAAAAGGGGATTAAACACTTTTTTATTTAACCAGGCTTTTAATGGATAAATATTCTGTTGCACTGTTTTATTGTATGGATAGATTGTTTTTTTTTATCTGTATTGCTGTCAGCTCCACCTGGATTGTTAGTGGATTGATTGTTGAATTTGCTTTATTGTGTTTTTGCTATATAATAGTTGTTTTAAACTGGTAATTGTGAAGCGCTCCAAGTCCCTGGGATGGGGCACTATAAAAATAAAGTATCTATCTACTTCCCTTGCAAGTTCATTTAAACATGTCCAGCATGCCGGCAGGGCATCCTTCCACTGATTGTGAGCTTCTCTGGTCCAAAAACAAGACTTATTGTTTCCCTGGCCAGCATCCCACTGTCCCACTTACTGGCCAGTCTCAGCAAGGATGCACTAGATGACAAGCTACACAATAGCAGCATGTGCCAGCTGATGAACCCTCGGCCTGCTTGGAGCCCCTTCTTGACAGGTCAGACTATGGGCACCACCCTGCAAAGGATTCTGTATCATCTGGTCTGCCCAGAAATGCTTCTCCTAACTTGTCTTGCTGCTTTCAGTCTTGGCATACCAGCCCTTGCCTGCTGTCTTTGGGTGCATTGACTCACCATGGGCCAATCTCCAGGGTCACCGCCCCACCAGCACCTTCCTCAATATCTGCAGGGGAACCTGCCATAGGCTGAAAGCCATCAGGAGGACTCCTTTGAGGGGATACTACCCTGAAGTTCCCATACCTGTCTGGTGGTCCTACTATGAGTCCCCACTATGGGCAACACCCTTGATGAGACCCACAGATCATAGTGGCCCAGAATCTGTCCCCAGTGCCTGAGATCCTTCCTTGGTAGCCACCAGGGTCTCACTCTCTGGTACCATGATGCCCTCAAAGCCTCAAGGTGTCCAGAACCTTTGCCACTCCCGGTGCCACAAGAGCAGCTGGCACCCATCTCCTGTCATGGTTTCAGGTGGGAGCTTTCCTCCTTGATGCATCCTTTGCTCCTGGCTGGTTTGAGGTGGCTAGATCCCACCTACATCAAGACCCGGGTACCACATTTCCCTGCTGCTGTAAAGAGAAAGGGGTAGGAAGGACACTAGCCAGTGTCCACTGTCTGGGGTAGTAGGGAGGGATTCTGACACCACCAACCTGCTGGCTGTGTCTACTGATCCCTGACTAATGCCAAGGGTGGACCAGTACTTCCCCTGCTCCGCGCCTTGGAGGCACCTGACAGGTAAGGCATGGAGTGTTGAAGTCCCCTCCAGTACTCTTTCTCTTCTCATCTTTTTTTCTTCCTCCCTTGGCACCTCAAGGGCACCATACTTTTATCTGCAACAAAACCCCTCCCATCACAAATACCTTTGGTAGGGGATGTCAGAGCATCACTCTAACCAACCACCTCCCCCTTCTGTAAGGTGGTGGTTGTTTTATATGCAGATCTGCTTTGTGGACCCTGTGATTGGTTGGCAGAGCAGATCTACATGCAAGTGAGCAATGGGACTGCTCTGTATGCTGCAAGATGGCAACGGGCAGCAGGGTGTTTGTTTACATTACAGAGCTGTTCAGAAATGTAAATATTACAGAAATGAGGTACCGAAAAAACATTTTTTTTGTACAAAAAGCCTAATCAAGAGCATAGCCCTTTCAAAGATTTCAGGTGTTCTCCTTTAAAAGCCACATAACCAGACAAAGGAAAACGTTTTGAACAAGAAGAGAATTTCATACAAATAAGAGGAAAAGTCACATTTTCTGTAGGAGTACAGCAATGGAATCCTGTTATGGGCCCCCTTCATAACCAGGAAGTTAGTTCTCAGTAGCAGGGGTTTGTGTCCCCCCCCCCCAACACATACACCAGCTCTCAAAAGCCAAGAAATATTTAAACAATAATACACAACAGTGCTGTATACCATGCGATATTATCACTCATTGGGTGCGTTGTGAGGTACGAGGCAATGCTGAGTTCCTTCAACCACACAAGAAGTGATGATATCCCATGACATACCACACTCTGGAATGTATTATTTTGATTATAAAAAGGCTCCAAACTGTCAGGAAATGGCTGACTCCAGTAATCAGTTTTGAACTGCGATGATATACTGAGATATCATCATGAGTCAAAGACTGCTTCAGCCAATCAGCTTCTAGGATTTTTTCCAATCAATTTTATAATAAAGAATACTGTATTTACTCTCATGATCATAAACATTTTATTTTAGTAGATACTTGTGTTCTTTAAATAGACGTTAGTTTTTCCTTATTTTTTTAATATATTTTGTAAATCTTGATTGACAACTTGCCATTAGTCTGTGTACATCATACGTCACTGCTTGTCACGCTTGAAGAGCTAAGAACTAGGTTGGCAAAGAGGTGTGGCAGCAGTAGGGCATCGTGCTGCCATCTGCAAGGCTGAAATGCCATGGTACAGTCTGCAGGGGGTCAGGTGTATCATGGAGAGGAGGTGCTCAGCACCTAAGGAGGGTGGGAGTGGGCCGTTCAGCATGCACCACTCAGCATTTGCACACTCCCTGCTGGCTGAGCTCAGAGCAACACTGGTGTCAGCTAAGAAGGCCACCTCTTGTCCTCCCTCCCAGCAGAGGAAGTGTGCAATCATTGTGATAGGCGGAGAACCAGAGGAACAAAAATAACTAGACTGAAAAAGTGAAGAAAATCTTTGGTAGCCAGCCTGGTGGTACGGCTGTAGTGCTATCACCCCAGTGTTTTGGCATGAACTTTGTTCAATCTGGGATCGGCTCGGGGAGAGAGGATTGAGTGTCCAAGGTACTGTTCTCCTCCCTCTGGGGTGGTGGATTGTAGAGTCCTGCTTTGCAGTCATCTTCTGGTGGAAACCAGGAGGTGCGCAGAGGGTCGCCTTAGACAGAGTCAGGCAAACTTGGTGCCGATATGCATGTGCTGATCACATGCTAGTACCTAGGGAAGAAAACAGAGGAAAACCTTAGAGTATTAGGATGACTCTCCAACCTGCTGCAGACCTCACACTAGTGACTGTGCAGGCTCCTACTTCTGGATGTGGAAAGGGGAGGGCCCGGCCCTGCCACAGAGGTAATCTATGGGGGGTAAATTGGAGTTCCAGGGATGGTAGGTGATAGGGCTGGGTGGGTTGAAGATGAAGGGGGCCACTCAAACAGAAGGAGCAGAAGTTACAAGTTGAAAAAAAAAAAGAATGTTCGAAAAGGAAGATTTTGTTCTGAAGTGGTTCTTGTCCATTTAACCATTACTTCCAATAGCTTTGCATGAAGTATGAACCATCCACTGCTTAACCTGACACAAAATGTCCATCCTGGAGATAACGATAATGAACAGCCCTGCAATATTCTCAATGAATTTCATGCATTGGGGACCAAAAGGAACTAGAAAATATAGCCGAACCTCTTTAAGGCCAATTCAAGTAGCCATCTGTTATTCAATCAGAACAGGGGAGGGATTTTTATGGTTGTTATAGATAAGGCACCAAAGCAGTCTAAGCAGTGTACTTTGGCAGTCAAGAAAGTCAAAAACACAACAGAAGCAAAAACAGTAGTGGGATTCAAACTGCAATTAGAGGAATACATGGGGAAAGAATGCCTAACTCGAAATGGCTGCTAAAACATCAGTGGGAGACCACCCTGATGGACCATCGATCTTATTCTGTTCCATTACTATGTCACTATGCTATGCCACTGAGCGGGCACTTTGCAGTATATGCTGGTCATTCCGTAGGTTTCAGCTCAGTAGAGATTACTGGACAAGTGAGAACGAGCTGAACCTGGATGGCTACTATATTCAGTAAAACTTATAGGAAAGATCAGCACATGACTTTCACCCGTAAACTGATTATACATTTCAGGAAAATTTAATTCATATTCTAAATATGAGGTTCCTATGCAGATCATATTCTGGAATACTAAAGCTGAGTATACAGTTTTCAAAGCAGATTAGCATAGTGCATTGAAATGCTGTGAGTGATGTGAAGTATCATTTTTCTCAGGGGAGAACTGGCTACGTGATGCATCTTTTTGCAGAGGCACACAAATGCCTGTGATCACAAAATTCTAATAAAAATTTGTATTTTTTCAGCTACAAAAAATTAAAAAGCACAGCCTCACATTAATGTCTTCCCTCTCCTTTTTCCCCTCGTTCCTTTTACTTTTCCAAAGGGATGTAATAATGCAGTTCAGTTATATATATGTCATGTATGTTTAGTGTCATGTTTGTGGTCTGGGTCCTGCTTTATCCTAATAGGCAAAGAATGTTAGTGTCAGTCGGGACAATTGAATCCAGTTAAGGGAGCTGGTTGGCGGGCTAACTTCATGATTTCACCTGGAAAACCAGGGTTGGTGTGGAAGCCCTGCAGTCTTAGGGTGAGGCCTGCTTCTGGGAGATAGGCATACTATAGAGGTGTAGCACATAGTTCTTGGGGAGGGGCAGAGGGGAGAGATGGTGCAGACTGAGAGGCATTGGTGCATTCTGCGCTGCTTGCTGATTGTGGCGCAGCATAATTTGGTGCTGATTGTGAAAGCAGCCATTCACTCACCCTCCCAGCTGGAGGCAAGGTGCAGCTGTGACAACCTCAATCATTTGGGTGGACAGGGAGAAGTCAAATATGTAAAATCAATTAGAGCTAGAGGCTAGCCCTATGTATCCTGATATGTTAAGATGCTAAACTGGAAACAGCCCGAAAACTGTTTTTCTAACTGCTAGTTTTGGAGAACTGGAAGTGTGTTTTCTTATGAAACCATTACTAGAGATCAAACTGGTAATGGTAAGTGGGTATAGCCACCAGATAATTTACCTTGGTGGCCACTTGTCTACATAATCTGAAGCTGATTTGAACATTCTGTTGTTTTTTTTTTCAATCTGTCTGTCTGTCTGTCTCTCTCTCTCTCTCACTAATTCTTAATTCTAAAACTCTCTGGGTAGTGTACGAAATCCTGAGTGCTAAAAAGACATAAAAATTGGACAACTTTATAGGGCAGGATTTTCAGAAGCTCTACTGTAGCGTGTATTGCTTTGTATGGTGCATAATTCTGCCTTGTCACTGGCTACAGCTTTATTGAAGTGTATACTGCTTTATATTGTGCCTAATTCTGCCTTGTCATTGGCTTTACAGCTCTACTGTCGTGTATATTACTTTATATTGTGCATAATTCTGCCTTGTCACTGGCTTTACAGCTCTACTGTCGTGTATATTACTTTATATTGTGTGTAATTCTGCCTTGTCACTGGCTTTACAGCTCTACTATAGAGTATATTTATTTATTGAAGTTTAGGAATTACAACCCTTTGAGTCAGGGACTGTTTTTCAAAGGCTCCATGTCAGTATAAAGTGCGGCAGGCAAGTATTACAGCCATCATGAACAATGACAGTAATTGTACACAAAGAGAAAAATTATATAATAGGAGCTATTACAAAAGCTCCACGTCAGTGCAAGGTGTGGCATTGACATACAGTATCATGCGTAATTCTGCCTTGTCACTGGCTGTAGCTCTACTGTCATGTATATTGATTTGTATTGTGCGTAAATTCTACCTTGTCACTGGCTTTACAGCTCTACTGTCGTATATATTGCTTTGTATTGTGCGTAAGTTCTGCCTTGACACTGGCTTTGCAGCTCTATGGTAGTATATACTGCTTTGTATGATGCGTTATTCTGCCTTGTCACTGGCTTTACAGCTCTACTGTCATATATATTGCTTTGTATTGTGCATAAATTCTGTCTTGTCACTGGCTTTACAGCTGTATGGTAGTTTATACTGCTTTGTATAACACACAATTCTGCCTTGTCACTGGCTTTAGATCTCTACTGCAGTGCATACTGCATGCTGTGTTGTATGTAATTCTGCCTTGTCACTGGCTTCACAGCTCTATGGTAGTGTACATTCCATACTGTATTGTACATAATTCTCTTTTGTCACTGGCTACAGCTCTGCTGTAGTGTTTATTGCATGGGTATCCCATCGCAGTGAAACCATTAGGGTGATGGCAATGTGGGTGCTGGAACCAGTTCATCAGTCATTCTGGCAATTGGATTTTGCAGTGCCCACCATGGTTGCTGCCCTAGGAGTCTTGCACTGTTTGCCCCCATACACCTCCAACGTGGAAGTGATTATATTATTTTTCTGGGGAGGGTGCGAGGGACAAAGCCCCCTGCAGTGGGGGTGAGGGTGGGCAAAGCCCCCACAAAGAGCCTGCATGTGCCTTAGTGCATGGGGTGCAAGTGGGGTTGGGTGACACAATTGCCGGGTGTGATGTGCACCATTGGTATGTTGGTGTTACCCTAATTGCCATCACCCCATTGGATGTCACAACAAAGTGGGGTAAACCTATTGTGCGTTGTATTGTGTGCAATTCTGCCTTGTCACTGTGTTCACAGCACCATGGCAGTGTATATTCCGTGTTGTATTGTACATAATTCTGCCTTGTTACTGGCTACAGCTCTACTGTGTTGTATATTGCATGTTGAATTGTACGTAATTCTGCCTTGTCACTGGCTTTACAGCTCCATGGTAGTGTATGTTCCATGTTATATTGTACATAATTCTACCTTGTCACTGACTACAACAACTGTAGTGTATATTGCACATTGTATTGTATGCAATTCTGCCTTGTCACTGGCTTCACATATTTCATGTTGTATTGTACATAGTTCTGCCTTGTCACTGGCTTTGCAGCTCCACAGTAGTGTATGTTCCATGTTGTATTGTACATAATTCTGCCTGGTCACTGGCTTTACAGTTCTACTATAGTGTATATTATATGGTATAAAATAGCAAGAAAAAATCTAGTAATCTCATTGGCCAAGAGACTTCAGCTGACCATACATTAAATCTCTACAAATGCACAGTCATCCTGGTCCTAAACCACATCACACAATAAGCAAATCAGGCTTCCTACAACCAGAGCTATCTTCCATCAGTTTCCCCACAACCAGAACTGATCTTCCATCACAAACATGGCTGCTACCTTTACACTGTAAATACCTTCAACTGGGCCCTAAAAATAAAAGTACCTTAAATGAAAAGTTAAAACAAATTAACTAAATGTTTTTTTGTTCATCATACTCTCCTTAAACACATAAATAAATCTGAAGAAGAAGAATCAGTATTTATATAGCGCTTTTCATACATCCAAAGTGCTTTACAAGCAATGCTAGACTGGTAGTGAAGTGACTGAATGTGTGGTGGCGGCCATATCACACATCATCACCCACACACAGCCTGGAATATTGCATGAACCAGTTTTATGGGAAGGGGAATGTTGGCCAGGACACGGAGATGTTCCTCTCTTTTAGAAGAGTGCCCTGGGTTCTTTTACTTCCACCTGGACACCCACCAGGACAACACCAGGATGGGCAGAAGGGACCTCGGTTTAACATCTCATCCGAAGGACGGCACACCCCAGCAGTACAGCACCCCCAAATACTGCACTCGGATGCCAGAGATTTTTAGGTGCAAGTCCAATCCCGGTGTGGGACGAGAACCCACGACCTTCTGGTCCAGAGGCGGATGTGCTATCAACTGAGCCACGCTGGCACCTGAATTTGAAACATTAAAAATTGTTTATAGTTTTCATTACAACTGTTTCATTGCTGACAATGAAAAATCCACCTTATATCTTTACCTGCTCACCAGGGAAATTTCTTCTGCTTGCCCTGAGAGTGAGATACTTGAGTCTCTGGCTGTAGAAGAGGCCTTTGTTGTGTGTGTACAGTATGTTAGGAGAGGAACATTCTGCTAGTGGAACAGAGCAGAATTTTGAATCCCTGTATTCCATGATAAAAATTCCATATCTTGAATGTGGGGAAAAACAGAGAAAGAAAAAACAGGAAGAAGAACGTAGGCAATAATACTTTATAAACAAAGAGAAACGGTGGGGAAACACAGTTACATAGGCAGAGGCAGACCTAAACTGCTCAGACACATTCCTGAAGTTTATAAACGCACATTTGAATCACATATGAGTGTTTTCAGGTGAAATTTGTTACCCCCCCACCTCCTAAAAAAGGCAACCTGGCAGGTTTAAAGTTTTTAACACATTTCCATTAAGAGACAGTACTTGTACTGATTTGAAATGCAAGGTAACATGTTTTTTTTCTTACTAACATTTCACCTTAATCCTATAAATAAAGAGAATGCTGCCTTCAAAGAAAGTATATTACTACGGTGTAATGAAAATAAAGTTTTAAACACTGCTTATTTTTGCAAATTTACAGATGTTGCAGTGCATTTATACGAGAATTTACATGTTGTAGAGAACATATATATTCTCAACTAACACTACTAATAAATACTTTTACTGCAAAGTACTAGTTAATCTATTGCTGAAATATGTTACTTATGCATTAATAGGGACTGTTTTTTTTCAGTTTTTAAAAGTTTTAGAGTTAATTTATTGTACGCTTGTTTGAAAATAGTAAAGAAGTTTTAATCCCTATCAGAGTGACTCAAACTAATTATTTTATGATGGTGGGCCATTTTATAAGTGTGATAAGTCACGTCAGGGTGTGCATTTCAAGGATTTTAATGCACTTCCCAGGGGCGTAAGGATACTCGGCCTTTGGCCTCATGCCTTAGCACTCCCTTGGGGCATGCATTAAAATCCTTGAAATGCACACCCTGTCGTGACTTATTACTTACTTGTATTGCATGTAATTCTGCCTTGCAACTGCTTAACTGTTACATTTCACACCTGGAAATGAGCTTCTGTCCTGTGAGCCCTGCTTGACAAAACATTTAAATAAATAAATAATAGTGGAATCAATTAATCTAACAAAGTTAACAACTATGGTATTAAAAGCTAAGTAATGTATGCTTCATGGCAAAAAAAAAAGTCTCGTATCACTTTAAAAAAAGTTAATAATGCACCCTGGGGGATTTGATTTCCCTATTCCTGGAGGGGCTGCTGGTTGATGATCTAGTCATTTTATGCTTACTGTATTCCATTAGGAACCTGTATAAGTGCATTACCAGAATAATGTCACCAAAGGTGGTTCCAGTAGGTCTGTGCAGTTGGTTCAAACAGCCTGAGTTAAATAAAAAGAATTCAGAGGTAAAAAGAGTTTGAGCAGAAATAACAGGCACTTTCAAAACCTTAAGCATGGCAGTTGGGGAGGAGAAAGAGGTGGACATGGTTCAGTTTTTCCAAGGTACACAGACGTCTTCAGCATGTTCCTCTGTGGCACACTGCTAGTCAGGAGTTGACACTGGCAAGCATTAACTACAGGGAAGCCTGGTACTTCTCCTGTGGGCCCCAGCAAAGCAAAATAAAAATGGTCTCTTTTGGGGTGGGGCTGCCCACAGAGAAAATGACATATTAAAATCATTCAGGTGCTTTCAGCTAGCCGAGGCATGAATTATATTGGTCCTAAAGCCACAGGAAGATTGGATCCTATTACCTGTCTTTTTTATTTAAGCATGCTTGCTCTGACGGCAAGGGAGATACACAAAGAAGTAAAAAAAGAAAAGACTAGCAAATAAAATGAATAATGGAAAACTCAGAAAGTGGAAACACTTATCTTGATTTTATAAGGCAGTGTAGTAGTGTCAAGTGAAACTTCAATTTACTTGCGGTGCTAATGATCTTAGGAGCTGCTTTGCCCTCCTTTGGCTAATTGCGGAGTTTTTAATTTATTATCTCTCTTGGCTAAAAACCTGAATATTAGCAGGGTTCAGAGCTGGTATTTAAGGTGTCAATAAGAGAATAACTCAAATGCAGATTATTCTGATCACAAGTACTGCATACACAATAATAGTTTACAGACATAATTCCTTTTCCAACAGCGGTGTTTCTTTTTTTCTTCACATGCTGCTTGTTGTCATAGCTGATGTGTCTGCAGATCCAAAAGATATTTCAGTAGGTATGGTCCCACGGGTTCAAAATGAATCTGTGGTTAAGCTCAACACTGGGCAGACAACTTTGTTAAATTCACAACAAAGTCCCCCCATCAGCGGGCTGTCAGAATGATGCATGAATAGAGTGGGGGTACTGGGATCTCACATTGAGGCTTCCCAGCAGTATTTTTGGGAGATTCTGTAATTGCACCTTACACGTCCACATGGTGATCTTGTTTCTTTTCCTCCTGACGAAGAACCCAGCCTGGGTTCGAAGCTCGGGGTGTGTTTGTTTGGCGTTCTTTAACTGTGCCACAATAATTCCAGTGCTACTGTCTGCAATAGCATCTGGCTTCATTTTGTGCGCACCTACCATTTTTTTGCTCTGCTGTCTACCTATTTGCAAATGCTGCATTAACTGAGGTTGTTGCCCTCTGTTCTGTTGTTTTTTTCATTTCGTTTGTTTGTGTGTGCTGCCACCAGTTTTGTTTTGCTTTCGAACTTAGAAAATCACATTGCAAAAAAGAAGAAAGAATAGGTAGTGTCAGGTAATGTGCTGTGGAATACCTATTTATACCCAAAGTGACTTACAAGTAGTCTTTAGTGAGTGACCTAAATGTGGTACCCTATACAGGGTATTACATACATCATGTGTAAGCCACACCAAGTTAACCAATGATGTGTTTTTTATAATAAATGATGTGAACACTTACTTAAAATAAACTGTTTTCGCTGGAGCCAGTGTCTTAATGTAACAGCTGTGGCATCAAGGATTTCTTTTTTGTTTCTTCCAATATAATTTTTATTGTCATTTTCAAGAGTGAATACAGCAAATAACACTTTTACAACAGATGCTGCATTCAGATAGTATCAACGGTGTATAAAAATTAAGGAATTAATTGGCTTACACGTGCACAATCATATACCCATATGTGTTATTCGATACATGCTGTCTTGGTATAAAATGCAGATTTTTTACTGCATGTGCATCACCCATCTATGCCATCTCAACTCAAAACTTGGATAAATATTATTGAGTTGTGCTGTGAGCGTCTCCATATTGTATGTGTGCGCCATCTGCCCCATCCAAGAAATCGAGCTAGGCATAGTTGAGGTTAACCATAATTTAGGGATAACCTTTTTTACTATGGCCATAGAAATATTAAAGAATTTCAGCAAGTCTGAATTCCCATACTCTTTAGGGGCATCCAGAAAACAGCACTGAATGGCTGGTAAGCTGCAGGGTCCCCCCTCCCCCAAGAATTTGTGCAGTTGCTGCTGCAAGGCCAAATAAAAAGGCTGGAGCATTGGGACAAAACCACAGGATAAGCTCATGTGTAGCCGTCATGTCACCACATCCAAGCCAACTGTGTGCACCCCAGATGGCTTGATATTTAACTTCTCTATCTGGTGTTAGAAAGAAGTGAAAAACTTGTTTTCCAGGAATACTATGTCTCTCCCTCTCTCTCTCTTTGTGTGTATATATGTATATATATATATATATATATATATATATATATATATATATATATACACACACACACATACATATAAAGAAGTAACCTTATGTATATTGTGGAGACAGTTTTCCCATTGTTGGTCTGTACTATGTATTTAGAGAGTCCACTCCCACTCCTGTCTCACATGCTATGTAGTGTATGTTTGCTGTGCTAGGAGAATTTGCTAAATATGAGAGACGAGGTGGTTGTGGGGCATGCTGGCTTCTAATAGCCAAGATAATTACCTGAATGGAGGGAGAAGTCTCCCCCTTCGGAGGGCCGGATCTTATTAATGACTGTATAAAATCCTGTGTCTGTAAGTACTGGAAAAAATGAGACTGAGGAAGGTTAAAGATAGTCCTAAAATCCTCAAAGGCCCAAACCTCTCCTCCTTGTAGGAATTGAAAAATGTATTGTGGGTCCAAATGGGTCCATATCTGGAATCGAGGGTCCAGGGCTGCTGGGAGGAAAGGTGGCATTTCAGAGAGGGTAGAGAAAAGAAATCTACTAGAGGCTATGTGTTTGTGGCTGAGGGCCTCATACCACTGGGAAAGGGTGGAATTAGTATAAGGGTTGTCTGTTCGCTCACTTAGGGTACTAAGTGGAAACACAGATAATATTTTTAACTTGATAAACATGACACCCTCCATAAGTTCCACTATCTTCCAGTGGGCATGATATGTTAGGAGCAGCCAACAAAGTACAGGCCTAACTTCTGCTGCCATGTGGTATAAAAATAGGTTGAGGAGTGATAAGCCACCTGCGGCTTTAGGGAGATAGAGCGCCGCCATTCGTATTCAAGGGCACTTGCCATACCATAAATATCTGACAATTTTGGTTGTTCCAGTTCTGAAAATAATGAACCTTGTGGTGACTGGGAGAGTCTATGCCAAATAATAATATTCTGGGGAACAGATGCATGCTGATACTATCGATGTTTTGAATAAGAGGGATGGGCAAGTGCTTCCAGACTTCAATGTCTCTAGCCAGTGCCTGAGAAATGTGATCAGAGTTGAGAGTCATGACCGTCTCATGATTTTTAGCCAAGTAGACTCCCAGATATTTAAAAGTGGGGAGATTCCATTTAAACTGGAAATGCTTTCTAATATCACTTGAGGGGGCATAATGTATCTGAAGCACTTCTATCTTTGTTGCATTGAGACTGTAACCCATTAGTTCCCTGAAACATTGTATAGTAACGTATCTCTTAAGTGAGGGAGAGCACACTCAGGCTTGGTTAAATAAATTCAAAGGTCGTCTGTGTATAAAGCCAATTTCTGCTCCCCATCTCCCAGCCGCAGTCCAGAGATATCTGTATATTGTCGAATAGTCTGGGCAAGGGGCTCTACGTAGACAGCAAATAACAAGGAAGATATGGGGCAACCTTGTCAGGTGCCCCTACCTAACGGAAATCAGGAGGAGAGCTGGCTGTTCACTTTAACGCAGGCCATAGGAGAATTGTACAATTCTTTTATCAATGTAACAGACTCTGATGGGACACTGAAGTGCCTCATTGCCTGCAAGGAAAATGGCTATGCCACCCAGTCAAAGGCCTTCTTCACATCCGGGCTTAATAAGAGAAATGGGGCCTCCGACCAGGTGACATGATGGAGGATGTATAAAGGCCTTTTAATGTTATCTTGTTTCTGCCATGATGACACGAATCCTGTCTGATAATTACTAATATGCAAGAGTAGTAGGGGTTCCAATTGCTCCGCTGTCAAGAAGGTAAATATTTTACAATCTGCATTAAGGACAGATATCAGATGCTAAGATGTGCAGAAGCCACTGTTTATCAAAATGGCCGAGACTGTGGCCTATCTCCATGAAGGAGGGACAGGATTACCCTGAAGAAGACCCACCTATGTGCAAAGTGGCACCAGACTTAGGGAGTCCCGAAACGCTGTAAAGAATTTGTCTGTGCATCCATCCGGTCCAGGACTTTTATTATTTGTTAAGTTTGTTTTTACCCAATTTATTTCTGTTTGTGATAGCGGGGCTAGCAATGCTTGCTGCTGAGCTTAGGTTTGAGTGGGTAACTGTCGGGTCCTAGGATATTCATTTACCTCCTCCAATGGAGGATCAACCACCGCCTGATACAGGCATCTATAGAAATCCTGAAAGACCTGTCAAATGTTCCCCAGAATGGTTTCTTTTACATTTCTAAGCATGTGTCTAATAGGGGTTGCCAGACTATGAGCCGTCTTTTGTTACAGTCGGTAGGCTAGCACTTTGGAAGTATTGGCACCTCCTTCATAATGCTTTTGCTGAAGTAATTGGAGGTCCATTTCTGTTTTTAATTCCAAAATTCATTGAAATTTCTGCCTAACCTCTTGGAGCTGGGGTGAGGACAGTTTGTTTCCCTGCATATGGAGCCGCTGAAGGGTTTACAATTCCATTTATAGCCCTCAACTAGCTCTCTCTTCTTTTTGAATTTGGATGCATAAGCAATGATGTTCCCCTAGAGGACAGCCTTTAAGGTGTCCCACAGCACAGAGGGACCCACCCCCTCCTTATCATTATCCAAAAGAATCGCGTAATTCTTTCTTTCACTAGCTCCTTAAAATTCAGGTTGTTTAATGAAGAATTATTACATTTCCACAGAGAGCACCCTTTCAGAATCCCAATGGCAAGCTCCACAGAGAGTGGGGCATGGTCTGATAGCAGTATAGGGAAAATGTTACTATGATCAATTAAATTAACATGCTCCACAGATATCAAAATTCAGTCAGTTCTAGTATAAACTCTATGAGGTGCTCAATCATGTATGCATATGTAGTCCATGAGATGTTGTAAATGCCAGACATCCATCCAGACCATTTCTTAAAAGAAGGAGTGACTTGTTTTTGCACAGGTGTGTCCCTGGGAGGTTCAATGCAATGGTGGTCATCTCTTTAGGAGATAATATGAAGTTTAATCTCCCCCCCCCCCGTATAAGCATTCCCTCCTGAAATTCAACACTCTTCCAATAAATCTGTTTTGCAAAAGTCGGTGTGGAGCCAGGCGTACGGCAGACACTGTGCTGAGTGTCTGTAGAGGTATCTTTGATTTGAAAGGGAGTCTGTTTGGGAATAAGGGCTGCAGTGGCCCTACACTTTCCATTTTAGGATGAGGATGTCACTCCATGGGAGAAGCCACATTTTACTAATGTATCATATTCACAAGGAATCAAATGGGTTTCCTGTAGCGAGACAAATGTAGGGTGATGCTTCCTTAAAGCTCTTAACACCTTAGACCTTTTGACAGGGTGATTTAGCCCTTTCACATTATCAGAATATACTTGTACTTATAGCCGCTTACCAGAGTATGCCATCATGGGGGCTTAGACTTCCTATACATGGTGTATACCTAAGTGGTTCCCCATCCCCCTTGGTGGGGTATATGAATCTGATCTTGTAAGATAGGTTAACCCATAGGAGGAGCAGGACCCTTAGAGTGGTACATAGTGTAAGTCGGTTCAGACTTAAAGCATTCTCAAACAAATTGCAGTAATGTGAAGCAAAATCATTAACAATGAAACACCAATGAAACATAGAACACAATACAAACACAGCAAACACTTGGGGGAGCTCATCTGAAATCTACCCAACTGGGTATTAACAGGGTGACTTCCAAAGTAGTAGGGCACACAAAGAGACCTTCTGTGTGATTGAGGGTGAATGGAGATGGTAGATGAAACCCCAGTCTGGGAAGAAAAGCACCTCACCATGGGTGGGTGACCTTCCTGATACAACAAATTGTACCAGAATTCTTCCGACTTAGGTGGGGTATAAATATAGTGTCAGGAGTAGTCAGGAATTGCACCAGTACTGTGGCAACAAACATGGGCAAAAAGGCCCCCACAGAGTTAAAGGGTGAAAACTAGAAACTGCACTTGTCTCATGGGAGGAAGTGCCCCCTCTGTGTCTAGATATAGCATAAAATAACTGAAGACTAACCAGGTCAGGTTAACACCCATAGGATCCCAGTATCTTCCTCAACTGCATAAAAACCAGAAGGGGGTGAGAACAACTGCCAGAATACATGTCTGCTTACTGTTGCTTATGATAAGAGAAATTCCACCCCCCCCCCCAAGTTCTGACCACTTCGAAGAATACACCAAGATTTACGGTATATTGAACCCAATAATATAGTAGGTCTCTCAATAAAATAGGCATAAAGAGTAACTCTTCAATGTTGGGCCCAAAGGAACCTCCCCTTCCCATCTTGGGGAGACCAGAGGACAAGACAGAGGCACCAAAGCCCAAGATGCACCTGGAAGACCACGCAGCCCACACCCACCAGGCTTTCCTCCAGGGCTAGTGATCCCTTGGGCACAGTCCCCACTCACCCACCACCCAGCAAACGGAAAAGACTAGCATGACGGAAAGGTTAAAACCCCCAACTGGAAATCTCCCCATCTGTTATTATAAAACATTGATCGGTGGCCAGCTGGCAGGACAGGAGCTCTAAGCAATCTAGAAACAAAGCACAAGTCATGAGCCATAGATATAGTCAGTCAAAATGGACCCAGCCCTGCTCTTCACTGCTGTACATGGGTAGTCCAGGGAGGCATGCGAAAGCCTGAGTGATCCATCCCCTGATTTAAATCAGCCAACAAATCTCCATAAGTATGGGGATCCAGTCTGTGTTATAGCTAGAATTATTACACCCCCACCTATACACAAACCTCCGCCCAACTTCTCACAAGGCTTACTACCATATACAATAACATCTTTAGATTTGCACTGCTGGCACCCTACTCCACCCATCATTGTTCCCTGTACCAGTCCCTGGGCTGCCCCCCCACCAGGCTCGCCACAACTACTTCCTTGGCTGCATCATAGATAATGCCATCAGTGAGGGATGTCCCTTGGTTTCCTGCTCAACAAAAAATGCCCTCAATCTCAAGCTCCAGCATTGTACCATTGGAGGTTCCACAGATATCCACCTGTATGGGTAGCAAAGTTGTCACCGCAGTTGCCCCTAAATTGTGAAACAGTTTGCCTGCCTCTCTTTGCTCTCTGAACTCCCACCTTGAATTTAAATCCCACTATAAATATGCCTTAATGACTGCTGCCTTGTGTACGTGACCTCTAGCCACCATGACTGTACGCTATGTCTGTTGCCCCTGTGATGAAATGTACTGTACAGTTGTTCTGTTGTGTATTACACTTTATTGTCTTTATGTCTGTTTCATTCCTGACGTACTTTACTGAACAATTATTTAATGTGGTTTGCACTTTACTGTACTTCCAACTCTGCTGCGATATTTTCCCATACTGTATATTGTACTTACACTTGTGTCTCCAGGACTGTATTTGTACCTGTGTACTTTTGTACCTCTGTACCTGTGTACTTGTATTTCTAACTGTATATACCTACAGTATGTGCCATCTTCATGGCCTGGGTCGCACCTGAAAATGTTCCACTGGGTCAGTGCGCCTTCCCAGTAAAGAAATATATAAATATGTAAATAAATAAAAAAGCTAAATCCCATTCAGAGGAGCAGTCCATAACCCCAGTGGGTGATAACTTTTTGTGCCCCTCCCCCATCCCAGTAATAATAATACCTACTGAACCAAACTCATCTCTGGGGACTGTCAGCACTTATACCAGGTAGCGAACCTCTCATTACATCTTGGAGGCTCAGATCGAGTATTCGGTGGCAATTAGAAGGTCATATCATGTGCAGTAAGAAGTGTCTCAGTCACTTACGGCTCCTCCAGGTAGGGTGGTGGGTGCAAGTAGAAGAGGTCACCGGTTGAGCCGAAAAAAATTGTTAATAGGTCTCATGCATCTCGTATAGTGGTAAGGGCCATCGATTCCCCTTTTTGTTTGATTCTCTCTCGCTTAGTAAGCTGCCACTCTGTAGATGCAAATTGTTGTTGAAGGTGAGGGCGGTCAGTGAGGGAACCTCCCATCCCTTCTTCAAAACACTGGTCGCAATTTCCAGTGTGTGATACAGTTGGACCACTGAATCCCAGAATACACAGAGGAGAGCTGGATATGGGGTTTGAAAGCAAACATTGTGTACCTTCAGCAGCCACAGAATTCTGCCATATGCTTGGCGCTTTCTTTTTACCTCTAGTGGATAGTCTTGATCAAAGGTGATTTTTGTCAAATTGTAGGTGATGTTTTTCTGTTGCCAGGCAATACATAAGATGGATTCTTTATCTTTCTAGGAGTTAAGCATCATTATAATAGATCAGGGTTGGCTTCTCAGATCTGTTGACTTTGGAACTAGACTACAGTGTGCTCTTTCAATGTGGAACGTTGTCATGGGTGGTAAAGATAAAAATGTCCCTGAGGAGAACCTCCAAAAATTCCATAAGGCATGCAGTTTCTGCACCTTCTCGGAGTCCGTACATGTGAAGGTTGTCTCATCTCGAGTGACCTTCCAGGTCTAGATATTTTTCCTTCAGTCATTCCATTCGCTTGACTAGGAAAGTAACTGCCTGATGGAGTTGAATGGTGCCCATCTTGACACTTGTCAGAAGTGTCCATCAGCTTCTCTAATTGTGAAAGCTTCTGGTCTAACTTTTGGAATTTGGCTCGGTTCTTGGCTTGGAAACCCTTAATTTCTGCAATAACAGTACTGAACTAAGTTCAAGATAGTTGCTCCATCTCATTGTCTGTGTCATAAGGCTGGCCCACCATACTTGCTTGGGAGGCACTTCTGCTCCTGTCAGGGTGGCCAGAGAGCAATCTATAGTGTACGGGGAGCCCTTATTATTGTCTGAATTCGGCAAGTTTATAGTGTTGTTATGGTATCGATGTGACATCAAGAGGTTGTTAACCCCTCTTGAGTATGTCACATTGATACCATAACAACTGGAGTGGATCTGCACATGCTCAAGTCCTTTACACACGTGGCATATAATGGATGACGACGGCAGAAAGGTTCTTCTACGTATAAGGTACAACCACTGTAACTGGAAATGTCTCTTACCCTTTGGTTTTCCCCATACACTATAAAGAATAATGGATGGTGGCCGACAACAGCCACACTGAAATCCCATTTCGTGGTTTCCTTGACTACAGTAAACCTCTCGAGCTGCGCTCTCGAGGTTTACATTGTTGACAAAGAAACCCGCTTGATGGGATTACAGCACAGTTATTGTCCATCCCACATCCATTATCCTCTATGTCATCATCTGCTGCTTTTGGTCCTCATTACAAGCATTTGACCTGGTAAGTCGATCTCCCACTTCTCCATATACAGCTATTTTGTAAGATTGTTGCTGAGTTTTACCACTTTTGTGGTGATTTTAATGATTAAAGGGAGCAGAGCGATAGAGTTAGAGCGGCGCCATCACTATCATGATGTCACCTGAAGCCACATCAAGGATTTCCTAATGTCATCGTACATGAATTTCACTATCTTGTGATTAGCATTAATTTATTTTTACCCTGGAATAGTTTTTCTCGTCGGCTTATGCCACCATTTGATGTGGCTTTGTCCCTGATGCGTAAAACATTACTAACTGAAAACAGGAATGGGCTATCGCAAAACTGGAAAGGCAGATCATCTCTGACTGAGAAATACATATCATGTCATGCACGCAGATAAGTCAGGCTGTGGCACTAATTTCCTCACGATGAGCATGGCTCCATGGCAGAATTTAAAATGACGACAGTGGTCACTTCCTGGGTTTAAATGAGTAACAGTTCTAATTGTTTTCCACGTACACAAATGGCACTGTGTAACATTTATTAGTGTGACCTAAAAACGAGTCTGCCTGTAAAAGCTAGTGACCCAGCACTAAGTTAGGATGACTTTTTTCATACTTCCATGTTGTTCGGTGACCCATACCAGGTTTCATTTGGGAAATGTACAGGCTGACAGCACTGATATCATTACAGTCCCATACAAAGGTACTTGCACCCTGTTAGGCAAACTGAGAAAATGTTGTGTTTGTAATGTTTTGTTGTTCTTGTCGTGGCATTACAAATTAAACTGACTAAACCGCTTCACTGAACAGTATTTAGCAAAGCTCAGAGGCTCCAATTATCTGAAGCTTAATAAAGGCACTAATCTGTATTAGATGAAATCCTTCAAGAAGTCTGCCTGAAACAATGCTCAAGTCATAATCAGCAAGCCCTGGTACAAGTGATTGCTGTGGCATTTAGATGGAATGCTGTGTGTAATCAAATTCCACTAGGCACTGGACAAAAAGCTCCGAAAGAGCAGAACCTTTTAACTAATGAATTTCTTTTGTAACTTGTCAGCAAGGTTTTCATGCTCATCAGACTCAGGCGATTTGTTTATTAAAAAATTGCAATTATGAACTCTTATTATGAAGTCAAGTTGAGACAAGAATGCAATTAAAAATACCTTTGCCAATCCAGATGATGGTCTTCATTCTTGCCTTCAGTCAAATTATATAAAATGTGTGACACTGCATCTCAGCTGGGTGCACAAGGGCTAAGCAAATACTTCGTGAGCAGGGCCCATGTGTGCATGAATGTTTAGCTGAATGGGTTTTGACTGACAGTACTATAGAAAAAATATATATTGATTTGTTTATGAGCTTATTAAAATGCTACTTCCACTCTGGGGGGGGGAGGCAGATGCCCTATCACCTCTTTTTGGCCCCCCCTCTCAGCACTGTCAGTGCACATGTGACAGTGCCGCCCAGCCTCAACTGTGAGTGGTGCAGGCAGCAGTGGCTCTGCCTAGTCCTGCTCAAAAGCCCCTCACAGGTGATGCTTGAAAGTAACATGCTCTAGCATTCCATCCCCAGAGAGCAAGCTTATCATTTCCACATGGCACTTGTCTTGTTCGAGCCCAGTGAGTGAGAGATCAGTGATCACTACTGAATCCACAACTCCCTCAGTGCTGCTCAGTATATCGCCACCAAGGCACTGAGCTGGCTTATGAAAAAGCTCATTTTCACTGCACTGTTGTATGGGACAGCAGGGTCTAGTGAGCTTTATTTATTTGCTTTTGGTTACCGGGTAGGTGCACTAGACATAAAATATGCCTATTTTCAGGCACGACCCTGGAGAGTGCAACAAAAAATACAAATACAGTCCACACAAAATAGGTAGAGTACAGTAAATACACAACAGTCATCATAGTTAGTGGGATATAAGAGTAAATACAGAAATCAGGCTAAGGGTCATACAACAGTGGGGCAACAATAACAATTTATAAAGTGGGTATATAGAGAGCTGTGATTGGCTGAGATCCAGCACATCACCATGCAGTGCTGTTGCTTAATATATGGCACAGTTTTTTTTCAGTATTTTCTTTGTAAACAATCCATGTTGTATATTAAGTCAATAACACACTCCAAAATGTGCAATACGTTATAATCACTACACTTCCTAGGTGGTTGAAGGCCTTGGACTTGCAGCCTCGTGTCTCACAACGCACCCGGAGCGTGCAGCAATATAGCTTTATGGACATCCTGTTATGTGATATTGCTTACGTGTCTGATTTTGATAGAATTTAGGAAGACCTACATGAAAGCATCCAAATTACTGTACATTGAAGAAGTGAGATAAAAGTAAGACCATGAGGTCCATCAACTTTAACTCCTTGTTATCCCAATGGCAATAACCTGAAATGACTTTTGCCTTCAGGTATCTATTAAATAGACAGTAAAACATAACCAAAGATGAATTATAATTGACAATGATTTCTTTGTTATTGAAGTATTGTATATGTGTACTTTGATAATCTTATAATGGAAAGATGGGTTGCTACATCAGTTTGCAGGCTGCAAATCAAGCAAAAGGCCCTTGTTAAGATACATACTGAAAAAAAAAGTAAATCAAGTTAGAAATAATTTTTCACTTGTAAGTCCTTCCTCAGGAGTTACTTGCATTTAAAAAGTCAGTACAATTTCCGCAGGGGGGACTTTGGAGTTTTTTTGTGTGGGTAGCATTCATGAACATTGGAATGCAAATCATGAAAAATGCAGAGATCAATAACTCCAATAAAAAATAAGAATGATGTGGTTAAAGGGAGACTCAGTTGCTGCTTTCCAGCCCCCACTCATCTCACCTCATTGGCTAGTGATAATTCCTAAACTTAAATGACAATGTTGCTGTAAAGAAACAAATGAGGGCAGGGTTCAAGAAGATATCTGGACTGTTGGAGGGTCATCTGGGTGAGAGGTATTGTGCATCCTAGTGGACACTCACCCTCTCTGAAACTGGAGACAGCCTTGCTTTGAGCCAGCACTGCTGCCTGGATGTCCACAGGCACTGGTGCAGTGATGGAGCTGCAATGGGGGAAGGGAGGATGCTCATCAGCTTTGCACAAGTCATCACACAGTAGTGTGTGCGAATGTTGAAGCTCATGTGCATGAGCGCCTCTTGGGTGGGCTTAAAGGGGAAAACTATCCCCTTTATCCCTCCATAATCCTCACCTCCATGCAGCCTGCTGTGCCACCCCCAAAACCCATAGAGTCTCCAGAGGGTGGCCCTTCTCTTCTCCAGCACCACCTCAGGGACAAACCCGAGGTTAAAATCAGCACTTGTTATAATAGGATGAACTCCACTGTAATTATTTGGAATTACAGTGAAGTTCATCCTGTTTTTGAGGCACGTTTACTGGTCAGTGGTTGGATGACTGAAGACGTGATACACTAATCTCTAAGGAGGGCATGGGCAGCCTGTATCTTTACTGAGAGTTAATAACTGGGGGCCATGGCGAAGGGTGACAGAGGTGGGGGACCCAGTGGAGCTCAGCCTCAGTGGGACAGGACAAGAAAAGTACAAATTACAAAAAAGAAACAAGTGAGGTTCTTTTTGCCTGTGCAGTCTAAAAAGCGTTGCCTCATCATCTTATTTTTATTAGCTAGGTTTCCCTGATAGCTTTTAGGTTGGACAGCCTTGTCAAGCTGATGGCATATATTTTGCTGTCTGTTTTTTCATGAAAATGCATTCAAGTCATTTACTAGAAGAAGGATAAAAAGTAATAACATGTGAAGTATTGGCCCTTCAGGGTTACCATGCGTGAGATTTACAGGAAAAACTGGCCTTTTGTTTTCTGGTCCATGTAACCCCAGTCATTTTCTATTTGCTTTCAGTATGCATCTAGCCATGGCCCTCTTTGATCTGAGTCAATCAGGTTGGCATCCCTTGTGAGATAATACCGTGTTTCTTGTTCACCTTTTATCAGTCGTAACTGTTGTGAGAGGTGAGAGGCTGATGATGCATGAGACTCTAGCCCTTTCTTTTGCCACAGGTCACGCACTATTACCAAGCCTCCTGGAACTCTACAATTCAGCAGCCACAGACCCAGATGTCAGGCTTCCCTCCTGCTTCTTAACAACTCTGGCCCTCACGGATTCTAGGTGAAGAGATAATGTTCATGTCATAGCTACTCTTAATGCGGTATTCACCCTTTGTTCTTCATGTTGGTTTTAACCTGTTGTTTTTATTCTGCACTAAGAAAATGAAAGTGAACAGTTTAAAGACATCAATAGATCAACTCTGTTGGCACAGAATCTTCAAGTCATGGTATTTTCTATGATATTTACAGATACTGGCTTTCAGTAATTCGTGACTCTCTTCCCCTCTATTTCTTGAAGCCCTTCTCCCACTACTCTTTATTGGATATTATTGATGGCATCACAATGCATCTTGGCCAATGATTTAAAATAAACCCATCATAGAATTAAATTAGTCCACACTGGACCATGCATCTTTAAACCAGACCCTGCACTTTTAAACTAGACCCTGCATCTTTAAACTAGACCCTGCATCTTTAAACTACACCCTGCATCTTTAAACTAGACCCTGCATCTTTAAACCAGACCCTGCATCTTTAAACTAGACCCTGCACCTTTAAACCAGACCCTGCATCTTTAAACTAGACACTTCATCTTTAAACTAGACCCTGCATCTTTAAGCCAGCCCATGCATCTTTAAACTAAACCCTGCATCTTTAAACTGGACCCTGCATCTTTAAACTAGACCATGCATCATTAAGCCAGATCAGGCATCTTTAAACTAGACCATACATCTTTAAACCAGCCCTTGCATCTTTAAACTAGACCATGCATCTTTAAACCAGACCATGCATCTTTAAACTAGACCCTGCATCTTTAAACTAGACCATGCATCTTTAAGCCAGTCCATGCATCTTTAAACCAGACCCTACATCTTTAAACTAGACCATGCATCTTTAAGCCAGACCATGCATCTTTAAACCAGACCCTGCATCTTTAAACTAGACCATGCCTCATTAAGCCAGATCAGGCATCTTTAAACTAGACCATACATCTTTAAACCAGACTATGCATCTTTAAACTAGACCCTGCATCTTTAAACTAGACCATGCATCTTTAAACTAGACCCTGCATCTTTAAACTAGACCATGCATCTTTAAGCCAGTCCTTGCATCTTTAAACCAGACCCTGCATCTTTAAACTAGACCATGCATCTTTAAGCCAGACCATGCATCTTTAAACTAGACCCTGCATCTTTAAACCAACCCCTGCATCTTTAAACTAGACCAGGCATATTTAAGCCAGACCATGTATCTTTAAACCAGGCCATGCATCTTTAAACTAGGCCCTGCATCTTTAAACTAGACCATGCATCTTTAAGCCAGTCCATGCATCTTTAAACCAGACCCTGCATCTTTAAACTAGACCATACATCTTTAAGCCAGACCATGCATCTTCAAACCAGACCCTGCATCTTTAAACTAGATCCATCATCTTTAAACTAGACCAGGCATCTTTAAACCAGACCATGCATCTTTAAACTAGACCCTGCATCTTTAAACTAGACCAGGCATCTTTAAACCAGACCATGCATCTTTAAACTAGACCCTGCATCTTTAAACTAGACCAGGCATCTTTAAACCAGACCATGCATCTTTAACCTAGAGCATGCATCTTTAAGCCAGACCATGCATCTTTAAACCAGACCCTGCATCTTTAAACTAGACAATGCATCTTTAAACCAGACTATGCATCTTTAAATCAGACCATGCATCTTTAAGCCAGTCCATGCATCTTTAAACCAGACCCTACATCTTTAAACTAGACCATGCATCTTTAAGCCAGATCATGCATCTTTAAACCAGACCCTGCATCTTTAAACTAGACCCTGCATCTTTAAACCAACACCTGCATCTTCAAACTAGACCAGGCATATTTAAGCCAGACCATGTATCTTTAAACCAGGCCATACATCTTTAAACTAGACCCTGCATCTTTAAACTAGACCCTGCATCTTTAAACTAGACCATGCATCTTTAAACCAGACCCTGCATCTTTAAACTAGACCATACATCTTTAAGCCAGACCATGCATCTTCAAACCAGACCCTGCATCTTTAAACTAGACCAGGCATCTTTAAACCAGACCCTGCATCTTTAAACCAGACCCTGCATCTTTAAACTAGACCAGGCATATTTAAGCCAGACCATGCATCTTTAAACCAGACCCTGCATCTTTAAACTAGACCATACATCTTTAAGCCAGACCCTGCATCTTTAAGCCAGACCCTGCATCTTTAAATCAGACCCTGCATCTTTAAACCAGACCCTGCATCTTTAAACTAGACCATGCATCTTTAAACCAGACCATGCATCTTTAAACTAGACCTGCATCTTTAAACTAGACCAGGCGTCTTTAAACCAGACCATGCATCTTTAAACTAGACCCTGCATCTTTAAACTAGACAATGCAACTTTAAACTAGACTATGCATCTTTAAACTAGACCATGCATCTTTAAACTAGACCCTGCATCTTTGGACTTGACCAGGCATCTTTATACCAGACCCTGCATCTTTAAACTAGACCCTGCATCTTTAAACTAGACCATGCATCTTTAGACTAGACCATGCATCTTTAAGCCAGACCATGCATCTTTAAACCAGACCTTCATCTTTAAACTAGACCCTGCATCTTTAAACTAGACCAGACATCTTTAAGCCAGACCATGCATCTTTAAACTAGACCCTGCATCGTTAAACTAGACCATGCATCTTTAAGCCAGACCATGCATCTTTAAACCAGACCCTGCATCTTTAGACTAGACCATACAGCTTTAAGCCAGACTATGCATCTTTAAACCAGACCCTGCATCTTTATACTAGACCCTGCATCTTTAAACCAGACCCTGCATCTTTAAAGTAGCCAGGCATCTTTAAGCCAGACCATGCATCTTTAAACTAGACCCTGCACCTTTAAACCAGACCCTGCATCTTTAAACCTGACCATGCATCTTTAAACCAGACCATGCATCTTTAAACTAGACCCTGCATCTTTAAACCACCCCTGCATCTTTAGACTTGACCAGGCATCTTTATGCCAGACCCTGCATCTTTAAACTAGACCATGCATCTTTAAACTAGACCCTGCATCTTTATACTAGACCATGCATCTTTAAACTAGACCATGCATCTTTAAACCAGACCCTGCATCTTTAGACTAGACCATACAACTTTAAGCCAGACTATGCATCTTTAAACTAGACCCTGCATCTTTAAACCAGACCCTGCACCTTTAAACTAGACCATGAATTTTAAAGCCAGACCATGCATCTTTAAACTAGACCATGAATTTTAAAGCCAGACCATGCATCTTTAAACTAGACCCTGCATCTTTTTTTTTTTTTTTTTATAATTTTTCTATTTATGCTCCTCCTTGTGGAGCAGGCCCCATGATCCCCGGCCACTGGCACCCACACCCCCAGACCCAGTTTGGCATGCGGATATATGCCCCATGCTCGCAGGGGTCAGCCTCACCCCTGGCAAGGCGCCTTTCATGTCCAGGGATGCAGGGCGTGGATATCAGCCACTGGGATTGCCCCGCCATTTTTTCCACCAATTTAACTGTCTCCTGGGGAGCTGGACATGAAATGGCATCAGAGCACATCTGTGCTGATGCCTGCCATGCTCCCCCCCTTGCTGTGCATGCACTGTAGTGCAACCGGCCTCCACCAGTCCCCGCTGCAGTGCGGTGCTAAGCACCCGCCCTCCCCAGAGGAAGGATTGCTGTCGTGGGATGCTTGAGCCTTCCTCTCCCCTGCCAGCCCCAGATAGCCCGAGTCCATTCCCAAACCTGGGTCACCGACGTGGTGTGAGATGTGGCATCCAGCAGCTCAACCCTCAGTGCCACCGGGCCAGCCAGACCCTGCATCTTTAAACTAGACCATGTATCTTTAAACTAGACCATGCATCTTTAAACTAGACCATGCATCTTTAAACTAGACCATGCATCTTTTCTTTGCTTTTGGGGTTTTCTTTTAATTTATAAATGGGACCTTCGCTTTCTAACTTCATTCTTCCTGCCTTTTTTTTCTGTCTTTTCTTCTGTAAAGCTTCTCTAAAAAAACTAAAATATGAAGCCAGCTGCATAAAGTAAAAACACTAAAAGAAAGTGTTGATCTAACATTAAGTAATATCGTTTACTGATGGAGCGCATG
The DNA here is from genome assembly GCA_016271365.2 of Neoceratodus forsteri. Classification (NCBI taxonomy): domain Eukaryota; kingdom Metazoa; phylum Chordata; order Ceratodontiformes; family Ceratodontidae; genus Neoceratodus; species Neoceratodus forsteri. The sequence continues at coordinate 1,474,290,766 of CM057453.1, read as the reverse complement.
ATTTATACACATATGGATAAGATGCCCTTATCTGAACTCAGATGGTGCTAACGGGTACTTCGTCAGTTAAACAAATACAGTGATTTTGTTCCCTGAGATCACGCTCCCCCTCCTTCTTTTCCTTTCTCACATTTGCCTCTATCCATGCTTTCTTCTGTTCCATCTTTATACCTAGTTTTCTCTCCCCCCTCAGAACTGATGTCTTAAATTCTGCTTTCCCTTTTTCCTAATTAAGCAGTAACAACCAAGAAGCCAGTAATTTCCGAGTGATTGATGACTAGTTGAGGAGATAGGTGACCCGAGGCACAGGAGAGGGCCACCTCCCTCCAGCCAATCATTAAGCCAAGGAAATGACCGGCTTTGAGGTTGTTATTGTGATTATAAGTCTAATCGTAATAACAACTTTCTTTTTTCCCCATTTATTTTTAACTTAATTTAGCTTTTAAGCAGAGTGGCATAAGTGTCTATGTTGCACAGTGTCAACAGGTAGCTGGACTGGTCATTTCTAAGACATTAATGACTGATCCAGTAGCCAATCAGGAGCCTTGCTAGGCTCCCGAATAATTAATTAGACTTAAAATGATCAATACATCTGCTGCTGATTTATGTTTTAAATAATTATACGAAGTACTACTATAGTATTACTGCATAGTATTTGAGTGCATAATTAACTGTCTGGACAATGTGTATAAACATTATAAGAATATAACAATATTGCACCTTGCAATTACTGTATATTTCTCTTGGTGATGTATACAGCTCTATTATACCCTTTATTGTAGAAGTTCTTTTAATTAAAAAAAGTATAAAAATGTAATATAGTTTACATTAGTATAACCACCATAGGGATATGTAATTATATCTTTCTTACATGTATCGTATTGCATGTAATATTTCATTGATGTTCTGATGGTTAATTGTTAAAACATATTGCATTCATTGCAAAGTGTAGTGTTTTATATAAATTATATCTAAAGTTTTCAATAAACATATATTCTTAAAAAAAGAAGTAGATTAGTTCTTGCATAGATATGAAGGTTAGCCATGTTGGCACGAATGACGTAGGAAGCACAGGTTCTGAGGACAGAAGGAGTTCTTTCATTGAACTTGAGATGTCTCTGGTGGGAAAGGTATCCAGGGTGATTTTTCTCAAGATCCTTTTGGTCCTTGGAGCTAGTGAGGAGCGGCAGTGGGCCATTGGGTAGGCTAATGCTTGGCTAAAGTTCTGGTGTATGTGGGAGGGGTTTGTTGTTCTGGAAAGCTGGAGGGCCTTCCAAGTCAAGGGATGCCATTATGCCCAGGATAAGCTGCACCTGCACTCAGACGGAGTGGGCTACAGGCTAGGAGAATGGACAGGGCAGTTGGGGGATTGAAACTAGAGGTCAGGAGGAGAATGCTGGTGCAGAGGATCACCTAGGGCAAAAGGCAGACATGGGATCATCGCAGGAAGAACAGCAGAGCAGTTGAGCACAAGGAGAAAAGTCATTGTGGGGGGGGTCATGGAGGGGCAGCTGTCTCACTTGCATGCAGTCTAGCATCAGGTATGCACCCAGCAAAATGGGTAAACTTGAGGGCATAATATACTCCAAAGGCCAGTACTGAGTGACCTTTACAGATACCTTGAAGGGGGAGTGAAAATGACTGGGACACCAGGATAGAGGGATACCCACCATTCTGAAGGGATAGGCCTGACAGAAAGGAGATGAGGTGGCTCTCTTCATAAGAGAATAAGTTAATATGGAGGACAAGGAGGACATGGGAGGGGGCAAATGGTGGTACAGAATCAATCTAGGTTGAGCTATAGGAAAAGGGGGGGCCAACAAAGTCATCATAGGGTAGTGCTACAGTCCTCCAAACAATTCAGTGGAGCATGATGCCCCGCTGATCAGGGAAATTACGCGAGAGCAGCCAAATCAGATGCAATATTGATTCTGGAGGACTTCAGTCACATGGCTGTAGACTGATTATAGGCTGGCATCTGGAGAGGGCTGAGACTATGTCCACTTTCATGGATTGCTTCCTAGAGCAGCATCTTCAACAAGGTACTAGGTTTGAAACCACGCTCCACCTGTTTCTCAGCAGTGGGGACGGGGTCATCACCAGTGTAAAAGTAAAGGAACCAATGGGAAGCAGTATCAATGACAGAGTAACCTTCTCCCTAGTGACATGGAAGACTACAGAACCTCAACTTCCAAGGCCAGAAACTTCAGAAAGGCAGACTTTGCTGTGATTAAGTACCTGGTTTACAAGGGTCTGGAATGGTTGCATCTGGCTAGTAATGCAGAAGACGTGTTGTCCACTAAAGAAGGTGCATGAAGCAGCTGCAGAGGTTTGTGTTCCTATAAGTAATAAGGGGGGAAAGGGCTAAGATGTGGCTCTCCTGAGTTGAAAGGGACTTAAGGAAACTTATTCTGAATAAACAGAAATTCTATTACCACTGGAAAGAGACAGTTTGCTTCCCGGCCGGAGCTTAGTAGAGAGTAGCACCGTGGAACCACAAAACTAGAATTAAGAAAGTCAAGGAAAGGCTGGAAGCCAGGATAGTAGCAGGAGCTGCAGACACCAAAGCCTTGTTCCAGTACGTAAATGGACAGAGGAAGGTGAAGGAGGATATTGGGCCCATGGAAACAGGGATGGAGAGAGATAAACCTTTGAGAGAGCTAGAGGTGATGGCTGAGATGCTTAACAAATGCTTTGCTTCAGCTTTTAGTTAAACAGAACACTAAAATGAGCCCCCTCCCCAAGGGGGGCTCATTAGGAGGGCCCATAGCATCAGGGGTAGTCATGATGCAGCCAGTGGGCATCATACCTGCCTTTGTAGCTGCCTATCTGGCAGTGATCAGCAGACATGACACACTCCCCGGGGTCATAGTGCAATTAAAGAAACAATTGACAGTGCCACTTGCAATAAACTTTCAGGAGTCTCTCCAGACAGATACGGTGACAGAGGACTAGCAAGTAGCCAGTGTGGTCCCCATCTTCAAGAAGGGGACAATGTCAGACCCGGGTAGCTACAGACTGATCAGTCTGACATCAGCACTGGGCATGGTCTGGGGGGTCATTATTAAGGACATAGTAGTGGAGCACTTGGTTGAGGCCAGGCTTCCTGCCCCTCTCACCATGGCATTATGAGGTGAAAATCATATCAAACCAACCTGATCACATTCTTTAATGGAGTGACCAGGGAGATGGGAAGGGGCAGGGGCAGTTCTGTGGATGTAGTCTATCTGTACGTCAGATAAGGCCTTTGATACAGTGAGGCACAACAAGCTTCTGGGCAAAATGTGGTATACGCAGGACATGCACACGGTGAATTGTTAAATGACATGGGGGCAGCAGATAGTAATGGTGGGTGGAAACTATTCTGAGTGGATAGAGATGTACTAGGGGGTTGGTTTTAAGGTCACTGATCTTCAAGTTGTTCATGAATGGTCTGGAAGCTGGGGACTCCAGTAGGTTGCTAAGTTCACAGATGACACTATGCTGGAATACAGGTAGTTAATGATTTGTATACACTTCAAGCCATATAGACTTGACTCATTTTCTACACTGACTCTGAGATATCTATTGCCTAAACAAGACTCCTGGAGGTACCTCCAAGTGAGAAGTTTCCTGCAAACCAAGGGGTCTCCACTAAAGCACTTGGCAGGAAAAAGTATGCACCTAATTTATGGTACTAGTTGAAGTTACTAAGTGGAAGATGGGGCAAATCTACACAGAGATTCTGTTAGCACTTTCTGCCCCTCCACATCTACCCAACTACAGTGGCAAGTAGAGTTACAAACTCTGATCTCTCAGGAAGCCTGGTCAGCTTGCTGGCACCAGGCACACATTGTCTGTAGGGATAGGAGGAGTATATTAATAAAAAAATATATTCCACAGATCCCACAAAACCTTTAGGGTATTGAAAAAGCTAGGCTGAATAAATACAGACCATTGCTGAAGATGCGATTCATGGGAAAGTTTCCTCTCCCACATCCTCTGGTCATGTCCATTGCTTCACGATTTGTGGTCAGAAATTAAGTGGCTGTGTTCAGAGGTAGGGGTCAAAAATGAATTCGGGATGCCCCATTGCTCTTTTCAGTGGTTAGTAGCAGTGAGCGTGGGTTGCCAAATGGCTCTTCCTGTGTAAATGGAGGTCAAATGAGGTCCCTCTCAGTAGAGTGGCTGCAAGCCATAGGCCAGTTGGCTAACTATGTGAGAATGTTGCAGCTGGCCGCTGACTCCATGGGAAGATACTACAAGATCTGATCCCAATATATTTCTTTCTCCCATTGCCATGCCTCAGTACCTGTGACTTCATGCTCAGATGGTGAATGAAACAAAGGTATCATGCTGAAACATCTCTTGGTTATACTGTATATATAATCTATCCGATGTGCTAGACTTCTTTACTCTATTTCCATTTTCCTCAAAGCCAGATTAACTATTTGTACCATACCATCTCAATGTCAGTTTGTATCTATTTGTTGAACATGGTGTCTGTAATGTTTGCAGTTTTTAATAAAAGATTAACTACAAAAAATAAAATTAACGTTTGTGTGATGAGCAGGGTTTGTTTATTTTAGATTAGAAATGCTCAGTATGTTTTGCAGTAACAAATATCTCAGCACATCAGCAGGTTATATAGTACATTAGTGTACAGGATTTGCACATCCTTAGGTGAATACAGTTAGTACAGACTTCCAAATGATCGGTGTTTTCTAAAAAAAAAAAAAACCTCTGTCAGTGGGTTTAAAACATTCCCTTGAAAAAGCTCCATCTAGGAGTGAAATATTGAGGGTCACTGCTCGGTTTGCTCTTCGCCTGTTTGTCTCTTGTGTAATGGTACCCTGTGCCTCTGTGTAAGGGTGTGAGAAAGAAACAAAGCTACTACTACTGCTAAATAAAGTCAATTGCTCCACTGCAACAAGTGTGTGGGACTTGACTACAGTTGACTATGGTGAGTGCCAAGGTTTTTCTTGTTTCTGTTATGACTGTTGCTGACTTTAGGCACTAGGCCACTAGAAGTGGCTCTGTCCGTTGCCTACTCCACCTTTAAAGCATGTACAGTGTGAATTAAGCCAACAGAAATGCTCATACCATAAACACTGACACACAGGTACAGTACTAAAGGAGATGCTGTAACGTTACGTGCCATCCTTCAGATGAGATGTTAAACCCAAGTCCCGTATACCTGTTCTGGTGGTTGTGCAGGTGGACATTAAAGATCACATGACACCTCTCAAAAAATTGGGAAAGTTCCTTGGTGTCCTTACTAAACTTCCCCATTCACAAAAATACTACCAACGGCTTAATCTGGTTCAATTTCAGTAGGTTTGTATCTATATCACACACACCCCGCCCGGACGAGGTTGAAAAGAGGAAGTCTTGTCTAACCCTACCTACAGAAAAATGAAGTAAGACTAAAATAAAAGAGCATATACTTAGTAGGTAATATAGTGTTTGGTATCGTGCAGTAATTACACCTGGGAGCAGACTTATACAGGAAGTCTGAGAGGTTCCAGTCTGATCCATAGTTTGAACCACCGGCCTAGACAGAATAAGAATAAGACCTACATGAAATAAAATGGAGAAATTCTGTTTAGCTGCATAAATATAAGCAAAATCCAAAACTGTCACTGATACTCTAGTCAAATGCTGGTAGATTTTGTATTGGGCTGGTAACATTTTCCTTCAGTTAGCCATTCTGGTTTTGGGTGGGGCACATTTCAGTAGGTAAACCAGTGGGCCTGCGATTTCTTCCAACCACTGCTTATGTTGGCTACTGGCTGAAAACATCATTTCCATTACATAATAAGTCTTCCTAGTTTAGCCATTAGATCTTTAGGATCACCCCAGAAATGTGTGTTTTATTTCATTGTCTACCGATGTCTTATAGTTTTAATTGTCACTGGTCTATATCTACTCACAAGTTAACGAATACTTATGTTTTAGCTTTGTCTTTCGTTTCTGAAAGTATAAGCTATTAAACCATCAGCCTGCTTCATTATCCACTTTATTCAATATGACAACTTGTCTGCATAATCAATGGTATTTGAATCTTGATGCAGTTGCTTCAGGGAAATATTTGTAATTTCACAGCAAACGTCAATAGTTGTAAATTTGGTGTGAAATTTGCCATTTGGATGTTACTTAAATGTAAGGTGGCAGACAGTCAAGCTTTTTTATCATTGAATATTCAAAAATCACAGATCCTTAAACCTGCAGAAGTTGGTTAAATGTACTGGAGTTGCAGAAAAGTCACCCCTGCTCATAATCTGCATTTTTCCTTTACAGTACAATATAATAAACATAGTTCTATGGTGTACCATACCAGGCATCATTTTGCAAAATGATTTCTGCAGTTTGAGAGTGAATATTTTATGTTTAGGTGTTAGCTGCTAGCATCTATTGTGTTCATGCATACTCTTTTTTGCATTAACTCAAGTAGTATTTCAGACTTACACAAGCCTGGGTTTGATCCTGTATTGCACATTTCTTCTTTCTCACTACAACTTTTGTTGAATGAGAGAAATTGTCTGATGTAATTGCTGATGCAGAGAACAGTTTCAGCAAAGCTAAATAGCAGACTTTCAGATAATTGAATTTAGTACTACAGTATGTTGTAGTCAATTAAATTAGTCCTGGCTAAGGCTTGTCTAGGTTTGATTACAATTTGAGTCACCTGTTTTGCTGGTTGAGATACAACTTCTTCATCACAGGAGCAGCAACTCAATTACCTGTAGCTCAGTGGCAAACTGAATGTTTGTTTACCAGGCAAAGGATCGGTGGTTCAAATCCTGACAGGGACGCAAACATTTTTTGTAGGATGGAAATTTACTTGAATGGTGATTTGTGGTAGTGTGGAGTTGGAATAGACAATTATGTGAGAAGTAAATTTAGCTAAGAACAATAATTTGTGAAGGTAAATTGCCTAATGGGGTTAGATCCTAAGTCACCTGTTTGGCAGATGTGACACAACCCAGGCATCAGAACTAAGTTTTGCAGCCACTAACCAGCAGGGCCAGTGACTGTGTAAATCCACTGGCCCCACAGACATATCCACTGGCCTGGTTGGTGTACATACTGAAGTGTTACCTTATGCAATACAAGCCCGCATGGCTAGTTAAATGAAAATCTTAGTAGCCCAATACAAAATCTACCAGCATTTGACTTGTGGGCCTGTGCCAATTTTGACCCCTGCAACCTCTGTATCATAGCAACTGCAACTCACTTACTTGCAATTCAGTGGCACATTGAATGTGTGTTTTCTAAATTGGCAAAGGATCACTGGTCCAAATATAGGCAGATGCAGTTCAAATCCAGACAGGGACTTAGATACTTTTTTTTTTTAATTTTTGTAAGATGAAAACTCACTTTAGTGGTGATTCGTGGTGGTGTAGAATTGTAATAGTAAATTATATGAAAAGTAAATTAGGCTAAGAACAACAATTTATGAGGTAATTGCCTACTGGGATTAGATCTTTAGTCACCTGTTGGCAGGTGTGACATAACAGCTATACCAGCTCCTTGCTTGCAGTTCAGTAGCACACTGAATGTTTATTTATTTATTTTATTTATTTATTTATTTAGCTTTTGATGACCGGGTAAGTACACTAGACAAATAATATGCCTATTTTCAGGAACGACCCGGGAGATTACAACAATGAGGTACAGGAAGATTCAGGAAATCACAGTACAACATTACAGCACAACATCATATGAAAGTACGGTGGGACGAGAAAACAGGTCATATACAAGTAAAACAAATAAAACAGAAGTACATCTTAGCACAGAATGCATTTTAGCACACCCAGGATGGATGGTCGTGGGCAGTATTAAATAAAACTCAGTCAGGTGCACCACGTACACAATTTGGTCTGGGGTACAGGCTAGGTTTTAGCAGGTGGTACCTGCAGAGCAAATTAGGGTCCAGTCGGGAGCCAATGCTCTGGGGGCCCAGTGCAGTCACACACGGAGGCAAGTTTCAGGACATCCCACAAGGAATTTCGGAAGCACTGATGTGAGGGAGCTCGAGCGGACATACTCAGGAAGGGAGTTCCAGAGTCTGGGAGCACACACGACTAAGTCCCTGTCACCCATGAGGGTCCGGTGGGGGGAACTTTAACATCCCCGGGGCCTGGGACCTGAGGTGATAGGGGGAGAGGTCGGCAGGAGATAGAAGCTGGGCCAGCCCCGAAGGAGTCCCGGATCTCAGCACTTTGCCCACGAGGCACCCTAGCCCGAAGTCCAGGTACTTGGCAGGGGAGAGCCAGAGGAGCTTGTCGTATAACTCACAGTGGTGAGTGAGACGAGGGGCGGCCAGGACAAAGTGGCAGATGTTGTTGTACGTCGTGTGCCACCTCGTGAGGTGGGTTTTGGGAGAGCGGACAAATAGATGCATTCCATAACTGAGGGAGGGAAGAAGGACTCCTCGCCAGGGCCAGTCGGGCTGCTGGGGTGAGGTTGTATTTGGCCCTGTAGACCAGTCTCAGTTTGTTATTCGTCTGCTCTGCAGACATTGAGAATGTGACTCCCCAGGTCAAGTTGTGGGTTTAGTGTCACTCCAAGGTACTTGACTGAGAGCGCTGTTGGAAGGTTCCATCTGGACTGGTGATATCAAGCAGGGTGGTTAGGGCTTTGATTTTGGCAGCAGAGCCAAGAGCATAGCCTGAGTCTTTTCAGGTTCAAGACTAGTTTATGTTTGTTTACCCAGGCCCGGACATTGTTGAAGTCCTCAGTCAGGAGCTTGTTGAGTGAGGCAATGTCCCTGGGTGAATATTATAACCAGGTCATCTGCGTACAGTGTGGCATTGCAGTTCATTGCGGCCGCTGGGAGTTGATTAATAAAAGAGGAGAGAGGAGGGGCCCAGTACCGAGCCCTGGGGGCACCAGAGTAACCGTAGAGGCTCGGATAGGATTTTATTGAAACAGGTCCTCTCATGCTACCATGCAGGTAATCCGATAGCCAGGTCATAGCAGGGGGAGAGGCCAAGCACCTTCAACTGGGTACAAAGCAGCTTGTGATCAACGAGGTCAAATGCCTTGGACAGGTCAATAAATATGGCTCCCAGAGTTTGGTTCTGGTCCATGGAAGTCCTGATGCTGGTGGCGACAGAGACCAGGGCTGTGGTGGTTCTATGCCCTTTACGGAACCTGCTGGGCCGGGACAGGAGTTCATGCACCTGTACATACTCAGAGCTGCTCAGCCACTACCTTTCGAGGAGCTTACTGAGGGATGATAGGATCGCATTGGACGATAGTTGTCTGGAATTTTGTGTTTCCTGCTTCAGGACAGGGACTACCCTAGCCTCCTTCCAGATTTCTGGGATAACTCCTTTGTTAGTGATAGGTTAAAGATGTGGGCCACTGAGGGAGCAATGTGAGAGGCACCTAGTTTTAGTAGCTTTGGTTCCAGGTTGTCAAGGCCAGGGCCTGAGTACTGTGAGAGGCCAGAGAGAAGCCTCGTACATCCTTGACTGACACAGCTCTGAGGTAGAACTTATGCCTAGTGGGGTGATCCACCTGCCCAGTGGGAGAGGAGGGGAGGAAGTTCCCCTGTCAGGCGGGAATAGTGCTGAGAAAGCAGATAGGTCAGAAAAATGGGAGTTTAGGGAGTTAGTGATGGTGTGTGGATTGTTACAGGATACCCCTCCGATAGTCATGTCAGGTACCCCCGGATGAGAGGTCCCGCAGACTAGAGATGTTATGTTACTCCAGAACCGCCTGGGGTCCCTGGCTGAACTGAGTAGGGCAGACTTGCAGAAGTCACTTTTTGCAGTTCTGATGGCCTTTTTGCACTTGTTTCTAAGGAGCCTGTATTGATGGCACAGTATGAGATCAAGGGAACCTTTGAAATGGGACCAACACTTGTCTCTGGCCCTCATTAGGGCTAGGAGACTCCCATGCAACTAGGGGGTTGCAGATCCCCTCAACCTACGGGTGACCTTCGGGGCATGCTTGTCTTGTAGGGCACCGAAGGTGGCAAGGAAGTGGGTAACTGCCACTGATGGGTCAGAGGCTTCGAACATTCCGGACCAGTCAGTAAGGCTTAGGTCCGCGAGAAACGCCACAGGATCAAACCTAGAGAAGTTTCTGACCTGTAGGATTTTATGGGGAATTTTGGGGAGGAATTTTCCAAACACAGAAAACCGGGAATGATCAGAGATGGAATCAGATAGTATTCCTGCTGAGGAGATCCTATCAGGATGGTTTGAGAGATCCAGTCCAGCGAGGAGTTGGTGGATCCATTTTTCACCATCTGGTTGGCTCCTGAACAAGTTGAGTTAGGACCAGTTTGGCAAGCAGAGGTTCATACTGTTTCACATTTCCACTGGTCCAATTAAGGTTGACATCACCAAGGATAATGAGTTCATTGTCCCCAATGCGGGGCCAACGGAGTCCAGGAGGTGGGCAGTCCTGAGCCCGCCTTTGGGGATTGTATGTGCATACTACATGCAGTTTCTTGATGTTCCCAAGTAAGAGCAGAACATGTAGTTCCTCTAGGGAAGAGGGGGATGGCTGATGAGCTACTGGGAGACCTTAAGGTGGTCCCTGAAATATATCAAGATGCCACCCCTCTTTTTCCTGGTCTGTCCTGGCTAATGAACTCATACCCTGGGAGTACACAGGCCAAGTCAGGGACTGATGGTTTGAGCCAGGTCTCGGTCACACCAAGGACATCTGGTTTGTATAGGGTGACCCATGACGCTAGTTCATCATGATTTGGAAGCAAGCTCCTTATGTTAGCGTCGCGTAACTTTGAGACCCTTGTCCAGTCCCCATACCGAGGGAATAGGGGCGGCTGGATTATTGGGCCGGGTTCCTTTCAATACTCTGCCAGGAGCATTAAGAGGAGGAGCCAGGAGAGATATTGTCTAAGGGCAGTCAGGCCTGTGGAGGGTCTGCAGGCTCGGCATCTCTTTACTCTGGAAGGGTGCATTAGACACCTGAGGTCAAGGCTCCAGGTGAGAGAATGAAGGGTCTTGGTGGTCGCTACCAGTGTATTTGAGAACAAGAAGTCTGGCACTTCATAGGAGGGAGGCTTTTCCCAGTCATCACCTCCTGAGGACAGTGAGGGAGCGGTGACCACATGGAGCAGGGTGAGTCCCAGTATGAGTCCAGTTAGTACCGGGAATCTATAGAAGGAGGGCTGCATGCCCTTATCCTTCACCATGGGGTACACCCTTCCCTTCGGAGGGAGCAGTGGGTACCAGGGCAATATTCCCACCAGTTGCATTAGCTGGCTGGGGGGTGGGAGCCCAGGCCTCATTCACATTAATTATCTTAGCCCAGCTAGGAGGAGGGAGCCCAGTTGGCTGGGATCAAATGAGGAGCTAGGGGAAAAGGGAGAGTGTCTAGTACAAGTTAGCAGTAGTAGCACTGGTATATCAAGTGGCAATCTGAAACACAGGTATAAACGTAAAAGTACTGCACAACAGTTGATATCAGTATGGAATGAAGACTCAGTTAGCAGATACTCGCTAGGCGCTAGAAACAGCAGTAAATCCTAACTCTGGGTGAAAACAACTTCCTAATAAATCCTATTCTGGGCAAAAAACAACTTTCAAATAAGGCACAGTGATAAATTTTGGGAGGCAAGTCCACAAGTAGCTTGACTAGGCAGTTTAGATAAATACAAATATCGAGGCAGTTTAGTTAAATACAAATATCGAGGGCAGGAGTAAGTAGTGGGTATATACCAGAGATAAGTACAATTGGCAAGACCACTATAGAATTGATCAGACAGCACACAGCTTTGGGTGGGTAAGCTAAACAGAAACGAAGTGAGCTGTCTGAGTTTAGGGCAGGCGGGGCCATAGAGGACAAACTGAATCTCCTCCCTTGGATGATGGGCTGGGTCAGACCCTGGGGGCGGAGCCAATGCACATTTAATGGGAGGAGGGAATGGGGCGGGCGCGTGGAATAAAAATCTCTGCACAGGGCAGGGGCAGTCAAGCTTGTTGAAGCGGCGCAAGGAGGCCCGCTGAGCAACCAGAAGCCTCCGGCACCTCGACACTCGGCTCTGGTGCTTGCAGGATTTCGGGGGGGGGGACTTTCAGGGAAAAGGTCTCCCTCGCCTCCCCTGGTGCTGGGTCTCGTCTGTTGTCTGGGAGGGAGTGGGACAGCTCTCCCTATATTGTGTGGGGAGAGAGCGTCACCAGCCTCCACAGGCCAATGGGTGAGTGCGCTTCAGGCACGAAGAAGTCTTAAGTCCAAAAAAGATCCGCCCGGGGAAGATTGCCGGCGTAGTCCTTTGTTTCGGTGGATTTCAGTAGTCGGACAGGCAGGGGCAGTCTCCCGCAACCACCCCTATGTGGAAAAATGATCTCCGCAGTAAGTAGCCCCTCTAAAGGTAACTGGTGGTTCGTAGGCATCTCCGGTCTCCTGCACAGGGCAGGGGCAGTCAAAGCTTGTTGAAACGGCCGCCGAGGAGGCCTGCCGGAGCAACCAAAGCCTCCGGCACCTCTGCACTTGGCTCTGGTGCTTGCAGGGGTTTTGGGGGACCTTCAGGAACAGGTCCCTCGCCTCCCCTCCGCACTGGGTCTCATCTGTTGTCTGGGAGGGAGGGACAGCCTCCCTATATTGTATGGAGAGAGCGCTACCAGCCTCCACGGGCTAATGGGTGAGTGCGCTAGCGCCAAGAAGTCTTAAGTCCAAAAAGATCCACCCTGGGAAGATTGCCAATGTAGGCCTTTGTTTTGGTGGGATTTCAGTAGTCGGGACAGGCAGGGGCAGTCTCCCGGAACCACCCCATGTGAAAAAATGATCTCCGCAGTAAGTAGCCCCTCTAAAGGTAACTGGTGGTTCGTAGGTGTCTCCGGTCTCCTGCACAGGGCAGGGGCAGTCAAAGCTTGTTGAAACAGCCACCGAGGAGGCCCGCCAGAGCAACCGAAGCCTCTGGCACCTTTGCATTCAGCTCTGGTGCTTGCAGGGATTTCGGGGGGGGACCTTCAGGGAGCAGGTCTCCCTCACCTCCCCTCCGGCGCTGTGTGTTTGTTTAGCAGGAGAAATAATCAATGGATCAAATACAGGTAGACATGGTTCAAATCTGGGCAAGGACTTAAATATTTTAAAATTTTTATTGTAAGATGGAAACTCCATGGAGTGGTGATTCGTGGTTTTGTGGAATAGTAAATTATATGAGAAATAAATTTAACTAAGAGCAATTTGTGAAATTAAATTGCCTGCTAGAATAGATCCACATCTGCCTGCTTTGCTGATTGTGACATAACATCTTCACCATATGAACTGCAACCTGTTTACCTGCAGCTCAGTGGCACACTGAATGTTTGTTCACTTAGCAGGCAAAGGATCAACAGTTTTGCTTTGTAGGCAAAGGATAAGCAGTTTCACTTGGCAGGCAAAGGATTAGTAGTTTAAAATCCTGACAGGGACTTAAACATTTGCTTCAATTGTTTTTTGTAAAATGGAAACTCACTTGAGTGGCGATTAATAGTGGTGTCAAGCTGGAATAGTAAATTATGTGAGAAGTGCATTTAGCTAAGAACAACAGTTTGTGAAGTTATATCACCTGCTGGGATTTGATCCCCAGTCACCTGTTTTGCAGGTTGTGACATTTCTCTACACCACAGGAACAGCAATTTACTTGCCTGCAGCTCAGTGGCTCACTGAATGTGTGTCTGCCTAGTAGGCAATGATCAGCTCAAAGATCAAATCCTTGCAAATTTTTTTCAACTTTTTTTGGAAGATGGGAATTTTTTATGTTTTGTATTGCCAATAAGTGACAATTCGTAGTGGTGTGGAGTGAAACAGTAAATTATATGAGAAGTAAATTTCTCTAAGAACAACGATTTGTGAAAGTTAATCACCTGCTGGGATGAGATCCTCATTTGCCTGTTTTGTGGGTTGTAGTTTAACCTCTACACCACAGAAACTGTAGTTCCCTTACCCGTTGTTCAGTGGCACACTGAAAATGTGTTCACTAAGCAGGCAAAGGATCAGTATATAATTATTTCACACTTTACAGATATTTGGCACCTCTAGTACCATTTGTACTGTTATTTTAATTTTAGAATTTGTGTCTGGTAAAGGCACACCAAGCTGAAGTGGATTTCCAGATGTGACCCAGGAGCACAGGAAAGTTAAGTGACTTGCTTAGGGTAACACAGTATACTAGTGGCAGCTGTGGGATTCAAAAACAGCTGTGTCTCTGGGTTCACACCTTGGAGCTCTAATTGCTAGACCATACTGCTTCCTGGTATGGCCTCCCTCTTAGCATTACTAAGATGGTGAAATATGAAGAAGTACTAGAGAGGTAAGGTGACCCAAAGCTCAATTGAATGATTGTACTGTAGGGGAAAGGATGGTAGGGCATAGTATAAACATGAGTATTTGTAGGCCATTTGAATAGAGGGCTCTGGGGGATTTGAAGTGGTGTTAGAATTTAACTGAAAGGAGATCATTGTGGAGGCTATTCTACAGGAGGGGAACATAGTGACTGAAGACTCTAACAAGAGAACCAAGAAGGGTTTAGATGGACAAAGAGCCGGCCAAGGTTAGAGGAGCAGAAGGGGCTGGTGACAAGTGTGGAGCAGTGAGCAAAGAGAGACAGAGTGAGCAGTAAGACCATGAATGTCTCTGACCAGGATGAGGAACACTTCAAACAGAATTCTGTGGAGCATGAGGTTCTTGAGAAGAATACCAGCAGTCAGGTCTGCAAGGTGATGAAAGTGTTCATAGGAGCGTATGAATTCAGAAAAGAAAGGAGACCATTGGACCACTGAGTTCTCTCACCCATCAACTCTATGGAAATACTCTGCCACCACTTTTTCTTAGAGCTATTTTTGTAGATTGATCTTAACTGTAAAATGTACAGGTTAACACTACCTGTTCTTGAAGTATGTATCTACCACTCATTCTGTAAAATGGTTCTTCCATATAGTTATCTTAAATATTCCTTTCAAAGGCATTGGGTTCCCCTTGTCCTTTTGTCCTTGTGCATTCTGAGGAGCAACATTTAGTCTGATAGCGCTGTCCCTTTCAGATATTTGAATACTATTATCATGACCCATCCCACCCCCACCCCAAGTCTTTTTGTTTCTATGGAGAACATTCCTTTGGTTGCTATCCTCTACACCTCACTGTAGTTCAAGCGTAAGATTTTTGTTAAAGGAAAATTAAACCCTCATATCTTGTAAATTGTATTTGTTTCATGTCAACATACAACTTTTGTGTAGCTGTTAGAGATATATGTGATTGCTTAGTTTATTTTCACTGTTCATGCTACTCCTTGTAACTATCCTGGGGCGGGGTTCTCCAGTTTCTGGTTATTGAAATCTCATTGTCCCTGAGAGCTACATTAGCATATGAGAACATAATGATGTGTCAGCACCCTTTATACTGCCCCATCGGCTTGATTAGAATTTAATTAAACACACTGCAGCAAGATGTAGAAAATACTACATTTACCTTCAGTTAGCTTTGCAAACTGTCTGAGTTTAATACAGGGTTTCCTTTAAATTGCATTAAATTTGTGTGTTCCCAGATGTTTTTTTCCAGGATATTTGTAATTTCAGCATCGAGACACATGGTATAAATGGGTGCTGAGACATGATATTATCATATGTTAAGGCAGCTCACTGATGATGAGAGTTCAACAGCCATAAATTGAGACCCCAAGATAGTCACAGAGGACTAGTCTAAACACTGAACACAAACTAAAGCAAACCCGTATATCCCCAACAGCTACAGGAAAAGAGTTGTGTTGACATAGAAACAAATAACATTTACAAGATATGAGAGTGTAGTTTTCATTTAAATCAAGCACAAAAGTAAATGGCAGCCATCCCAGGTTCTCAACACTGGTTGGAGGTCCCAGAATCAAATTAACTGAAACTAGCACACTGGTAACTCCCCACTGAATATATGTCAATGGACAGGAATTAAAATAGGAACACTGGCCCATTTTGTACTGTAGTGTTTACTATATTCTTTCTAGTACAGTATATACTCTTCCCCATGCAATATTATACCTGCAGTAATGCACTTTTGTGTTTTGTATTGGAACACTAAGTTCTTAAAACAGAGGGTTTCTGCTAATTTAAAGAGGACTATTTAAATACAGTTGTAGAAATTTGAGAAAAACTGCTCTGAATATGAGTTCAGAAAAAAGATTTTCTATTAATTTGACGAGGCTTGTTTAAATAGCTGTTATGGAATTTTGAGGAAAAAATGCTCTGAGTGTGCATGTGTGTTTGCGTATGTGTCTATAAAGCCATTGTGTTGCCCTGAGACCTAAGTCTCCTGTGAGTATAAGACAAAGTTCTGTTTTTTTTAACCATGATTTGACCTTATCCGGTTTGACAGTTCTGCTCCTTGCATAACTTTGAGCATGGGTAGAAGGTGGAATGGCAGAAACTGTAGTGCATACTATTCTGTAGTGTGAACAAAAGTAATGTTATTAGAGCTCATTTGAATAAAGAATGTGTGTCTCCCATTCTTGCAGAGAAGCAGGTAGGATGATTATGTTTTTGCAGCAGCTTATGACATTGACTTTATTCATATAACATCTGGGAAGAGATTAACCATATCAACAAGCTTTAGATGGTGGGTATTTTGCCCCATTAAGATCGAGTGAGCTAATTCTGCTCCATTTCACTAAGCTTTATTAAACAGATACGGATTTCTGTGGCTCCCATGAGCATTACACTAAATGTAGCAGTGTGTGTCTCTTCAAGGATTTATGTGAGTAGGATTCGACTCCCATCCAGAAGAACTGGGAAGGAGAAATTGCAATGGACAAGTAGGCACACTAGGTGGTACATTGATCTGTATTCATAAAGCAGTTGTCCAGGACATTCAGAGTATTAGTTTACCCTGATATGTATGACTTGGTTTTTCAATTTATTCTTAATGTCTTCTGTGCTTGTGGTTTTACTCCACCCCCGATTCCACAATGCCTTTCGGGGGTGTAGTAAATTGGCAAGAACAAAATGAAACCAAATAAAGCTAGCAAGCAACACTGTAGCAGTGCGTTATGGAAAAATAGAAATATAGACAATGACGGCAGAAAATGACCGGTGGTCCATCCAGTCTGCCCAGGTTCCTTATTTAGCCTTGGGACCTGCTGTCCTCCAGGGTCCTAGAACTCCCTACTTCCTAGTCTCAGTTATGAAC
Source organism: Neoceratodus forsteri (assembly GCA_016271365.2). NCBI lineage: Eukaryota > Metazoa > Chordata > Ceratodontiformes > Ceratodontidae > Neoceratodus > Neoceratodus forsteri. The sequence continues at coordinate 1,474,273,645 of CM057453.1, read as the reverse complement.
ATTGAAGTAAAATAAAGCTAGACTAATAACTGCTTCATGAATGCCAGTGGTTCATGAATAAAGGCATTGTGAGGTGTGGCTTTCCTCCCTCATTCTACTTACTGGTTTGTGTGGGAGTGAGGGGGTCAGCAATATAAAGTATTGGAATCTCTTGTTGGATATCAGTCCATGTGATTAAAATCATAGTTTGTAATACATCCTGAAGGTTTTGTAAAATACTTCAGCCCACTGGGTTCTGATAGCAAAGCCACACATTTATTATACCTGTGGCAGATATGACATTGCTCTTACATTAGTGTTATTGTTTGTTATCTATGTTCTGATATATTGGTAGCTCTAATTACTGTGCTGTCTGCCAGGATCAAGCAAAGTATCAGTTTTGCTGGGATATCTTGCAGGATACTGAAGGAATTCAGTGTAATCCAGTGACAATTATTCCAGCCAGTCATGCAGTAAACCATGAAATCTCACACAGAGTGCCTGATCTTGTAAGGAGCTAAATAAAAAGATATAATTGTTAAAGGGATTGGGCAGCTGGTCTGCTGTATCCCACAATCCCTGGCAGCCTTGACAGTGTAACCCTGGGTGGCACTATCCCAGAGCTACTCCCCTGCCTGCTGCGTGACTGGGGTGCAGGTTAAGGGCCTGGGTATTAAAATGGGTTTCCCACCCACAGGACAGGGTTATTGGTAGTGTAGCTGACCTGGCACAGCCCTCCAGGGCACTGTAACCCCTCTTTCCCTCTAGTGGCCTAAGCAATGAACAACAGACACAGTTACAATAACCCTAATCAGCATACAAATCACCACTCTGTTTGCATTTACCACTAGGGCTGATTTCACCAGTTCGACCTTGGAGACCCCCTGCAAAATAAGGTTAGACACAGCAGGTAACAACAGTACAGTGCTTCTTGTACAAAATGGAACCACAGTCAAGTTAAATGCAAAAAGAATTAGACCTGATTTATTTAGGGGGAATGAACAAGGGTGGGGCGTAATATGGCTGATTAGTTCTGTAACTGATTCAATCAGGCAATCATGCATGCACTTTAAGTCCCTTCACAGTCGCACATGCTGGGTACCCAGTTGGAAAAAAGGTGGACTAGCCTGACACGTTGCCCGTGGTAGGCCGGCGTTGCAGCTGATCGGGGCCTTGTGATGGAAAGAAGGAGCATTCACAACCGTACACAATTTGTAATCCGGAGCCGGGAGGTTCAGTTCATGACAAAAAAAAAAAAAGCAACTGAATCAGATGACAACACTTTTGATTTAGCTGATGTTGTAGGGAGCTACCCTAATTTTTACTCATACTACCCAATACGAAACACAGGAGGGTTGAAATGGAGACTGCAGGTCAACAAGCTGGTATGCCAGGAGAAGCAGGGCCCACACGATTCACCGAGGTGTCATTCCTGTTCTAGATGTTGAGCAGGGGCTGATCTCCAGGCGAGTCTCTCATCGATGGTGATCTCTGCATCTGAAGAAGCTGACTGGGCCAAGGTGGCAGGACCCAGGTCGGAGTGAATATCGGATTCAGTTCGATCAGGTGCTGGAGACAGCTTCCAGCATGCGTGACACACTTAAGTAGTGGGAACCAAATCGCGACCCACTGACAGCTTACAGAACATTTATAGTAAAGCAAAACACAATACCACAGGTTGGATGACAGTCCAATTGCAATTTCAGTTTTCCTGAACAAAACGCTGATCTCTGTGGTGATTCAGACTTCCTGACAGGCCGATCATTTACAGCAAGTGTTCGGTCTTCTTCAGATAACAGAGCAGTCACAATTCAGTATTTCTGGTCACAAGCCAGTTCAGATTCAGTCCGATTAATTTCACTAGCAGATCCCTCAGAAGGGAAGACAAAGCAGGCAGGCCAGACACAGCCTTCCCACCAGTTTCCTGCGCTACAACGCAGGAACAGCTGCTTGAATGTCTTGAGCAGTTCACTCTTTCAACTCCAAACTCAGACTGACTCTCTGCTGCAGCAGCACTGGGATTTCCTTCTGATCCAAAAAGGTTTTGGTTAGTTGATTCATCTGTCTGTCAAAGCAGGGGGCTCCCCCTCCAGGTTCGTTTAGGCACCAAAATGAAAAAAACTACAATTCCTACAGAAATTCACTCTCACAAGACCCCTGGGGACAGACTCCATTTTAAAGGTCCCCAGAAGCTACTGATTGGTGCAATACAGAAATGTCCATGCTGCAAAGAAAGGCAGGTTAGACAAACTATAATACCATTATTATTAGAACAGCTAATCAGCAAACAATTACCAGTTCTGACAGAGCTCCCTCTGCACCATTAGCGATGGCAGAACAAAGCAATATTATTGCAGCTCGGGTGGGACTCGAGCCTGGAAACACTCGGCCCCTACCTAGATCAATTATACACTACAAAAATAATGTCTCTTAAAGGGACAGGCACGGAAGCTAATAGGGCACTCACATGCAAGCACTTTTACACCTGTAAAGACACAGAATGCCTGTCTGGCAGTGAGCATTTAAGCACACCCAAGGAAGACTTTTAGGAATCCCCCATTTAGAGGGGGGGGGTTACAACAGTACGTGCACAGAGCTGTAATTTAGAGGGATCAAGAACTTTCCTTCAGGAGTCTCTACCCCTTTGCACTATTCCTTTTCTTTCTTAGAAGTTTCATGTTTTTTTTTTTTTATTTAAAAGTTTTGCTCCCCCTTTAGATTTCCTGCCCCCTTGGATGTGTTCACAGTCCTGACACCTAGGACCACCAGCAGGAATCCTAGTGGAGGTGGGGCCTTGGAGCGGGGGAACCCTGGCAGATACATATATTCAACACTGTCAGGTTTGAACATGGTCCAGAGAATGTACTGCCATCATCTGTGGTCTCAGCATTTTGTCATGATTTTAGCCCTGTGCTACCACAGAGATTCTGGCACAGAAGATGAGTGTTTTATGATCCTATGGAAATGCAGGTGCAGTTTACAACCCCCAAATTAAACAGTCTGTTACGCTGGCTCATGCAGTGGAATGTCGATGTTGTGACCGTCGATGTTTCACTCTGCCACATCCAGATTTTACATTTGCTCTGCTACTGGGGCTTCAGGATGCAGCAAGGTACCAGTAGAACCAGCTTCCCTCATCCAGAAACAGAAAGCATTCTAGTGGATGCTACTGCTGCCTTCTGCTGGCCTGTCACTATGTTCTGGGCTTGGGATGTGAACTCATGGCATCAGAACGACAAGCAGCTCCTCACCTTCTGCACTAATAGGTTGGGCATTTAATGGGCCTTCTGTATCCACACAAAACATTTGGGGTTCACGGAACCACACAGACCAGTGTGCAGAGGTAAAACTGCATAGAATTTGAGTGAGTAGCTTCAAGATTCCCGTACAAAGCCCAATGCTAACAAGAGCCTGTTCTTCTATGGGACAGTACATTATGAGTTCAAATAAAATGGCAGTAACAGACTGTGTAAGGCAACACATTCTCCTGTTTCTAAATGGAGTGTGTGAAAATGCACTTAACAGAATTATTGTTAGTGCGCTTCACCTCTTTAATTTCCAGTATGGGCACTGTCTCACTTCAAAGCTAGTTTCAGTGGGGCGTATTGCTTCAGCGGCAAATGGTGTTGATGTGGAAGAGCTCATCATTCCTCTCTGTGTCTTTGATGACATCATGTTTTTAGTGTCAAGCATGCCACTTGAGTTTGATTATGCTAAATAACTGCCAGAAAGGTGTTCAGTGGAACACAGCTCTAGCATCTTCTTTTTTTTTTTAAGTATGCTTTTTCTTGCTACCTGCCGTCGTTACCTCAGCCTCGGTCACGGCCCCCTCTGCTCCCACTCCCACATTAGCCGTGACTCCCTGATACCCCCTGGCTTGCCCCCCAGGGTGGGGTTGTGACACTGTCCCTCCTTAGTGCTGCAATCGATGGGATAGGTCAGGGAGCCGGCATGGGAGCTCATCAGAGCGGAGGAGCAGGCTTCATCTAGGCAGCAGGCAGCAGTGTTTATCCCCCCTGTATGCGGGGACAGGGACATGCAGTGCTGACCAGTGTCCACCCCATCCCTTGTACTACATTCTGGTGCCAGTCACTGTAGTACCCGCGGCCTCCCAGGGGTCCATCAAGCACCGGTCACACTTCCCTCCCCCAGAGAAGGAGAGCAGTCCTTGGATCGCGCCATCCCCCGCAGTCGGTCCCAACATCCCGGGTCCGTTCTTGAACCTGGGTCACCAGCATCACTAGTGGAAATCCAACAGCTGCGCAGATGGGCGGCCTTAGCTCTAGCATCTTTTAAGATAACCAGCCAAAAAGTCCTTCTGGAAGACACAGTGAGAAAATTAAACCAGCAGTTATTATAACGTTCTAAAGCAAAAGTGCAGGGGGCTAGATAGATAGATAGATAGATAGATAGACAGACAGAGACAGACAGACAGACAGACAGACAGACAGATAAATAGATAGATAGACAGACAGACAGACAGACTGGCAAATAGCTAGATACCTGTATAATCTGCCTGTCTGTCTCTATCTATTTAGGAGGTAGTATAGCGCAGAGGGTTAAGGTTCTGAGTTGCAAATTTGGTGGCATCCAGCAGACCAGACCGGAGTTTGAATCCCACAGCCCCCACTTGCATACTGTGTGATCCTGAGCAAGTCACTTAACTTCCTTGTGTTCCCAGCTTGCACCTGGAAACAAGCTTCAGCTTAGTGTGCCTTTCCTGGTTAAACAATTTCCCTTTCCTATCTACAAGTATCTAAATATAGTCAAATAGATAGAAAATGCAAAAATATATTTGTTTTGCAGAGTTATATATGCATATTGCATGGCGGGGCCCTCGTCCCAATAGAAAAAACATTATATATTTCCCATCTATAATGGTAGGCAATTAGCATATTATGATACCCTGTGTTATTAACCCTTAATAATACATTAATACCTAACAAACACTATATATATTAATACTACCTATATATTTACTACCAGTATAGTAATGTTATTACCACCTCAATAACACATTAATAACTAACAAGCATTATATATAATTATATGCTACCTATATATATTGCCACTAGATTAATGTGTTATTAATGACACATTGCTACCCAACACACTACAAACCACTCCCATATTGCAAGTAACAAGCCCCTTAGGCCTGGACAGCTTAGTCGGTAGAGCATCAGACTTTAAATCTGAGGGTCCAGGGTTCAAGACCCTGTCGAGGCAGCAGTTAGTTTGGGACTGGCAGTTTAGCCTAGTGGTTAGAGCAATGAGCTGTGAATGAGCTTGGTACATCTAGCAGACCTGGGTTTGATTCCCACAACCTCCACCTGCATACTGTGTAACTCTGAGCAAGCCACTTAACTCCCCCAGTGCTCCCATTTGCCCCTGAAAACAGGCACTTGTGCTTAGTGGGCCTTACCCAGCTACCAAAAATAAAAAAAAATTAAATTACAAAATAATAATAACACACAACGAGCCCTTAATAACACATGTAACAAGCATCTTAGTAACACATGCAACAGCCCTACTACCCTCCCAAGCACTGTGGTGAAACATAGGGCACCGCAATAAGTGTCCAACCTAATGCATTATATAAAATAAAAGATGGCTATGTCTGACATACTCATGAAAAAATACCATCGTGGGGTCGAACAAGTTCTTAAAGTCGACTCATCCTCCAAGCTTGTGGCTTTATGGCTTGTTCGATCTCCTGATGGTAGGTAAAAACTACGTTAATGCTCATCAGGACTGCTACTGCACAAATCTCAAACCCCAAACAGCTTGGAAATAAACTATTAGGGCTGTAAACCCAATACCCACAGAGTTTGTAAATATGCTATTAGGGTTATCATGCCTATGTTCCTACCATGCCCCCTACCTTCATGACCCAAGGACAGTCTATAGGAACAGATCCATGCATCCGTGGTGTAGTATCTCATACAGGGTCAACTTGTAACCAATTGGTAATTAGTAACCTTATTTCCCACCCTCCTCTCTACCTTTGTGACCGATGGCCAAGGTACATGTGTGGAATCATACCACACAGGTCTGATGTTTCACACGTGTTACAAATTCTACATCTTTAATTAGATTAGTTTGAGGTGCATACTATACATGTGGAGGTCTGCATCCTGTATAACATGCCTTGCTTTGAGCATAATATTATAGACCTTCCACAAAGCAGTGGAATTGTTACAAATTTGAAACTACTATGCATGTTACATACTTGTAAGTTGGTTTGGTTTCTTTAAGAAACATACTTAATATCTTTAAACCAAGGTACATCTTTGAGACATGTATACTAATTTATGCAGGGTCTTGCATAAAACAAGTTGCAAGTAGATGATACATATGTTAGTAAGCAATGTATGGACGTAAATATTGCTGTCAAATATATGCCATATACTATGGACAGGGTCTACTACAACATGCACTCACAAACACAGAACTGCATTATAAGCATGCTAGTTACCACTGAACCTTCAGAGAGACACAGAACCCAACAGAGTCTTGTAGAGTGGTGCTAAATCCGTAGCTTGGCTTTGTGTCATGACCATGACTGGCAAATGAGTTTGTGAGCAGGTGGTCAGTTTGGCTTTTAAAATGTGTTAGCCAATGCACTATGTTTACTTGGTATCATTTTTTAGGGATCAAAATTCACTTCATGGACAGAAACCCAACTGGCTGATACATACGCATGTGGTAACAAAACCAGCTGTTTCACTGGTCAGTGGCTACCTAGCTTTCTGAATTGTCCTACCCTAGTTACATAGAAACATAGACTTTGACTGCAGATAAGGACTGCTTGGCCCAGCCAGTCTGGCCATTTTTCGCTGCCTCCATTATCACTGCAGACCCTACTTGATCTATGGCCCTGCCGAGGGTAGTAGGGTAGGGGAAGGGGTGGAGATTAGGGTTGCTAGTTACCAATCTGTAACAAGTTGACCCTGTATGAGGTATGACAATGTTGATCCATGGACCTGTACCTATAGACTGTCCTTGGGTCATCATGAGTGTTGGGGAAGTGGTAGGGTAGGTAGGACTTGCGCATGATAACACTAATAGTACATTTCTAAACTTTGTAGGCATTAGGTTTACAACCTTAATAGTTAATTTCCAGTCTTTGTAGGGGTTGAAATTGGTGCAGTATCAACCTAATGGGCATCAACCTAGTTTTTCCATACATTTCCTTACTTTTTAAGAAATGTAATGTATTTTTTAATATCTATATCTAAATCTAGCTCTTTCTGTGGATCTGTCTGCATCCATCTGTCTGTCTTTCTTTTTTTTTTCTTTGGTAATTTCTATTTATTCTCCCCCTGCAGTGGAGCCCTGCTACGTTGGGAGACACACATATAGAAGCCCTGCTTCACTGTCCTACCTGATCTCTCAGCGGACCCCCATGGAGCCATGGCTGTACCCCCCAAGTGGGTACGAGGTGGGGCCAGTGCACCCCGAGACACTTCAGTGTTTCGTCAGGTCCTCAAACCCGGGTCAATGGCATCACAAGCGGTAGCACTACCGCTGCACCGGTGGGCCAGCTGAAATCCTGCAAATATTATTGGATGTCAAATATATATGCACTTTATCACCTTTGGTATGGATATGTTTTATTACTGGTACCCTAAAATACAATAAAGAAATAGTTTAAAAAAAATCTGATTCACAAGTGTTGAGCGTTCTTTTTTGGGTTTTACCTGAAAGCTGGTTACTTTTGCTCAAAGCACTGCTGTATTCTGAGCGCACCTTCTTCCTGGACTGTTTGTTCTTAAAGAAGACTGGAGCTACAGACAGGAAGGGGGCATAAAGAGAAAGAACTGTTAACAAATGGTGACTTAAGCTGGCCTGTTGGCATAGGAGTAATGCTACTAGTCACAACATTGGCCACTGGGGTTCAGAAGTGAGCCCTGGTCATTGGGAGCTGGCCAGAGGGTGGAGGATTAAGTGCCCCAGGGGACGCTGTCCTCTGGGGAGAGTGGGTACCGTCCTCGTCACAGTACTGCCACCTGGGTGATGACAGGTGGCAGTGCAAGTGATGGGGGACTGAAAGGGAGTGCCACAAGGCCTGGGACTGGCGTAATGCATGTTCAGCATGCTTACTTGCCTTGGTCCTCCTGGGCAAGCCTACATCCAATGGGAGAGGAGAAAACTAAGGAAAATGCCCTGACTGTGCAGGGTGACTCACTCACCACCCTCGTAGGCCACATACCCCTAACTGCAGCTTCTCTGTGCTCCGAATCACTAGCTTGAAGTTGCCTTGAGAGGCCTGTAGCCTTCCAAGACCCTGATAAAACAGCCTTGGGGGAGGGGTAAGCCACAGGGTACCAGGGAGCAGAAGTGTTAAGTCCCAGAGATGGTAGGTGGTGAGGCTGGGGGGGTGAGGTAGAGGAAAGGGGGATCAGAGAGAAGAGGATAAATACCATAATTAAAAAAGAAAAGAATGGTGACCTTCTTGCGCTAAACATATTTACTGTAGTGTGTGTGTATATTTTTTTGGTGGGGATACCAGCAAAATCTGGTAAGAGTTATAACATTTAACTAGGAGCAGACATACGTCAGTTATTGTTCCATATGTGAGCATGCTGAAATGGAAACACCTGAGGGGGTGTGTGTGTGATATGTACTTAATATACAGTGCAAGCCACTAGTCTCTGTGTATATCAGTTTTGTCCATTATGAGCTTCTGTCCAAAATACCCAGAGACTCAGACCCAGACCAGAAATAGCCAGAGACATTTTTTTAAAAACTGTTGGTTTTTGACTTGCACTGGAAAGAAACGGAAATAAAGTAATTTCCACTGAACTTACACTGGACTGGTAAGGATTGAAAGCATTACTACACCCAGTTTGCCCACCAGCTCATAATTAGACTCATACTAAAAACCTGGTACTGTGCGCTACAGTAACTATGATCCTCTTACCCCATTTTTATGTATTTATTTATTTGGCTGTTCAGAATTACAATCCTTTGAGTCAAAGACTCCTTTACAAAGGCTCCCTATCAATTACAGAGAAGATACAGTATACATAACAGACTGAAACAGGTGTTTAAGACAGGCACAGTTCATATACATATTGTGCAGACTGTGTTACACTGTATACAACCACATGGTCTAGAATCATAGCATTAGAGACATTGCTAGGTACCATCTCAGGTTCAGATTTATGCAGACTGTGTTACATTGTATACAACACCATAGTGTAGAATCATAGTGTAACCCCCCTGCAAATGGGGGTTCCCAAAAGACTTCCAGGAGCTTGCTTGAATGCTCCAAGCCTGAATGGTGTTTGGCGTTTAAGCCATTTATCAGTGAGTGTTTTTAGAACCTCTGGTACTGTCTCTTTAAGAGCTGTCTGCTTGCAGACATAATTAGTTTGTATGGGAGACTGTGTGTTTCTTTGATTGAGTACCACTCGAGCTGCTGCCAATTCACTCCATTTTTGCAGTCACTAGGAGTGCAAAGGGAACCTATCTGAAAGATGTAACTGTTTGCCAGAAATCATTTACAGTAATAATGAAATTACAGTTTGTCTAACCTGCTTTCTTGCAGTCAGAACAGTGTCTCTGCTCCCCATTCTGGTTTTGAACTGCTGAACTGGACCAATCAGTGTGGGTAAGCTAGCTCTAAAATGGTGCCTTGACGAATCAGAACTTGGACTCATAATCTGAGCCAGCCACAAGAGGATTGTATGGGCAGTGACTCTGGGAGATGTAGTTTAGACTTCAGTGCCTTTTGGACCAACAGCAGCAGTCTATTGTGAGTGACAGCCAATCAGTCGAGAACTGGGAGGAACTCAAAGGAAGTGCCCGGTTTTGTCGGTTGGAGTTTCAGTTGAGCTTTGGCAGTGAAGAAGGAAGGAGCCCTGTGCTTTTTCAGTGTGCAGTTTTAGTCAAAAAACGTGTGTAAGGCCCAGAGTTCCGGTCTGCAGCTTGTGTAACAGCTTGTTAGGACTGAATCCGTCCTGTGAAGAGAATCAAAGGATATCTGAAGAGTAGAAACCAGGCTCACCCTGTAGAAGACTGGAGGAATTGCTGAAAATTGCACTCGGTCTGTCAGGAACTGAATCTGCTGTGTGTTCTCCCGGTATTGTGCAGTAATTATGATCGGGATACAGATGCAGCCTGCCTGGTATAGTGCTTTTATATAAATGTGTGAAGAGGTTTGTACCTCAAGTGAGCCCTGCTGACATTGAAGGACCCTATCTTATTTGGAGGTCGTGAGTACTAATTCAGGGTCGCTCCCTGTTGAATTGCCACATTAAATCCAAATGGAATTACTGTACTGCTGACTGTTTAATTCTCCTTTTCTCTGTGTGAAAGGGCCCCTACCAGCTGCCACGGTTTGGACTAGTCACTAGGGCTTGGGTACCCAGGGACAGTAACTGATAGGGATAGGCCTGTGCACAGAGCCATAAGTGATTATTAGAGTGATAAGCTAATTAACCTGATTTCCCCCTGTCCTTGTTATATCCCCTAAATAAATCAGAGCTGCTTGTTTCAGCAAAGTTATACTGCCTGAGGTATTTGTCTATGTTAAAGTACTGTACTGTGATTGTTGCACTGTATCTCATTTCACAGGAGGTCCCAGTGCGGAACCAGTCCTGGGGTAAGTGTATACTGTGAAGGTAATTCTGATATATTGTGTGGGCCACTAGTGGGAAGAAAGGGGTTGCAGTGTCCCAGAGGCTGTGACCAAGTTAGTTTAACTATTGCAAACCCTGACCTCTGGGTGGAGGCATCCGCCATTGGATCCAGGCCCCTCAACCTGTTAGTGGCAAATCAGGCAGGGGTAGTAGCCCTTGGGATAGCGCCATCTAGGGGTTACATCTTGGAGGTTCACCGCTGGGATTGTGTGTCCTCTAGTGGCCATATTTACGAACCACTGTTAAGAAAAAAATGGGTACCCCGACAGAAGTGGCTGTGCACCGGCTGGTGGAGTGGTGTACTGGGGAGGAGATCGACCCCCAAAATGCTATGCTTATCCTGGACATCCCCCTGGGTATCAATACGGACACTGTGCAGGGAGTACTTTCCAAGGTGGAAGGTTTACAAAACCCTGTGGTGGTGGGTCGGCATGCTAATCTGCTCACCCACACTTTCCTGGCCCTAGTAGAGTTTAAGGATCCCATAGATAGCTCCAAAGTGCCACAGACCATTACCCCAGAGGGAGCCCTCACTGCTTGGAGAGTGATAACTAAGGACAGTAAGACCGGGGGAATGAGCCCCACCACTATCTGAAACTTTTGAGAAGAAATTTGCAAATGGTTGCTGGGAGAGGGGAAAACTGTGGAGGACTTGAAGAAACTATTCTTGCCACCTGGGGGTGTTCCTCCCCCAACACCCTCTCCTGCTCCAGTGCCCGTAATGGTGGCTGAACAATGCAGACTCTATTTCTGCACCTGCCATTAGTCACGACTCTTACCGAAGGTTGAGGATCTTCTCTGGCACCCTCCCACCCCCAAGGGAGGATGACTGGGAGACCTGGATAGAACTATGTTGCCCCAAGTGCTAGAATGGCAATGCTCGGAAGGCGAAAAAGAGGGTTAGTGAGAGCCTCCGAGGTCCCGCCCTGGCTACCATCCGTGCAACACGGGCCAGTAACCCTGAAGCGACTGCACAGGCCTATCTTGAGGCCTTGGAGAATGTGTATGGGAGCCCAGATTCTGATGAGGACCTATGGTGGAGAGTAAGAAATGCACAACAGTACCAAGGGAGTTGTTGTCTGTGTATGTCTCTCGCTGGAAAAATTGTTGCAAGAATGCCTCAGAAAGGGTAGTTTGCCAGCGATTGAACTGGACCGAACCAGACTGGACAGAATCATAAGTCTGCCCCTTCTCAGAACTGCTGTTGCTTCAGTTCGCCTGGCAAATGGGCTGGAATCCCCACCCTCCTATGATGAGTTAATGAGAGAAATTCGAGGAGTTGAGAAAAGGCGACCTGGGAGGGACCTGCACCAACAGCTGTGGCTACGACCCGAGTGACTGAGGGTGAGCCATCAAGTGAAGTTCAGGGCAGAGGTTGACAGTCAATGAGTGCTCTGACAAGGAAAAGATATGCCACAATGGGGCGAACTGTTGAGAGAGATCCGGAATTCAAAAACAGTCCCTTTATGAAGGCCACGCCTGCAAGTATGGGCCCCTGACCTATATCCGACTGCATCTGCTATGGGGTGGGTACCCCCCATGAATCTCCTGCTGATAACAGCTCCAAACTCAATTCCTTGACCATGGAAGTGGAGAAACTGACGAGATGTCTCCAAATGCTTATCACGCCAAGAGACAGAGATGGCACCCAGGTTTCCAGTTAGTAATACCCCGCCCTGGCTCCCAGTGTGGCGCCTGCCCTCAAACTCCAGAAAGTATGTTTTGCTATAATTGTGGGAAAGATGGGCACATGAAAAGGGAATGCCAGTCCCCAAAAGACACTGACAAAGTTGCATATAGGCTACAAGGAGAGCTTCGAGAACAAATCAGTGGTTAAGAGGTGCACGACATGATCCCACTGAGGGCACCAAAATGCTAATCTCACGTCCTTTGTGGCAAGGTCAGTTGCCCAGGCCCCCACTACCGCCTCTCCAGACTGGTCCAGAATAGTGGGTCCCTCCATGGAGACCACTGTAAAGGTGAATGGAGTGTCTACAAGAGCTGTATTAGACAGTGGCTCCCAAGTGACAATTATGTTCCAGGATTGGTATCAGAAGCATTTGTCAGGCGTACCCTTACAACCATTAGAAGGACTGCATGTATGGGGGTTAGTGAAGCCTACCCCTATTCCGGGTATATCCGAATTTGGCTGTCTTTCCCCACCTCCGTGCTGGAGTGGCCGAACAAGTAGAGACCCTAGCCTTGGTGTGTCCCCCACTGGACTGTATGATGGTGTCCCTTTGTTGATTGGAACAAATGCTCATATGTTCGGAAGGCTGGCACAGTTGTGTTATGAAAAACAGGGTCAAAGACTAGTAGAGCTTTAAGAGTTCCGCTTTAATTAAGAAGGCCTATGAGGCACAGAGATGCTGAAAAACAGAACCAGAGGAACCGGTCGGAATTGTATGGAAGAAGGATCCTGAGTCTCTGATCCTGGCACCAAATGCCCAGTGTACCTTACAGGGAGAGGTCCGTATCAGAAAGGATGTTAAGAATAAAATATTAATGTTGGATGCACCAGGCGATGGAAAATTGCCAGAGGGACTGCTGGTCAAGCTAGTATTTTGCCCACTAGAGCCCATGCTTATGCCAGAAGGGTAATGGTCCAAGTTCATAATGTGTCTGAAAGAGACATTCGAGATAAACAGAGGTTGCATCCTGGCTAATGTGCATTGTGCAGACACTGCAGTGCTACCCAGCAGCAAGAGTTCAGGAAGAATGACAGAGTAACGCTGCACTTGTTTGATTTGCACTCCCCGCTGCCAGCTGAATGGAAAGTGAGGATCAGTGAGAAGCTTGCCCAGAGAGACCAGGTGTTTTCTTTAAAGGAATGGGATGTAGGATGCGTGCAAGGAGCTGAGCACAATATCCGGCTGCATGACGAAAGACCATTTCGTGAGAGGTCTTGACGCCTGGCACCTGCTGACATAGATGATGTGAGACGGCATCTGCAAGAGATGTTAGCTGCTGGTGTAATACAAGAATCCAGAAGCCCTTATGCTTCCCCCATTGTGGTAGTGAGGAAAAAGAATGGAACAGTAAGGATGTGTGTGGATTATCGCACCTTAAACCGGTGGACTATCCCTGATCAGTACACTATGCCGCATTCAGGATGCTTGGACTGCCTAAGCGGGGCAAGTGGTTCTCTGTGCTGGATCTCCGCAGTGGGTACTACCAGATCCCGGTGGCTGAAGGACCATGAGAGAAGACGGCCTTTATCTGTCCGCTTGGCTTCTATGAATTCATGAGGATGCCTCAGAGGATTCAGGTGCCCCAGCCACTTTTCAACGATTGATGGAGCGTGCAGTGGGGGACATGAACTTACTAGAGTGCCTGGTATACCTAGATGATGTTATTGTGTTTGGCAGCTCACTGGAGGAACATGAGAGCAGATTATTTAAGGTATTGGACCGACTGGAGGACTTTGGCCTTAAACTGTCCATTGATAAGTGTCAATTCTTTCAAACATCAGTAAAGTATGGGAACATAGTATCCACCGAGGGAATGAGACCGACCCAAGTAAAGTTGGAGGCCTTGACCACCTGGCCACAGCCCAAAAATCTAAAAGAACTGCAAAGATTCCTGGGATTCTGTGGTTATTATCGGCGCTTCATCAAGGACTATTCAAGAGTGATCCGCCCTTTACTTAACCTTACTCAAGGGTATCCCCCAACCCACAAAAAATACCAAAAGTCAGTGTCCCTCAAGACTGAAAGAGTGTATTTTCATCCGAGTGAAGTATTTGGGGCCCGCTGGACTCCTGATTGTGAGACTGCTTTTCATGAGATCATATATCAACTTACCCATGCTCCAGTGCTGGCCTATGCCGATCCAAGAAAACCTACGTCCTGCACACTGATGCTAGCTTGCAAGGGTTGGGGCTGTGTTGTACTAAGAGCACGAGAATGGCCTGAGGCCAGTGGCCTTTGCCAGTAGAAGCCTGACCCCATCCGAAAAGAACTATCCTGTACATAAGTTAGAGTTCCTAGCTTTGAAGTGGGCTATTGTTGACCAATTCCATGAGTACTTGTATGGGGCTAAAATACTAGTAAAACTGACAATAATCCTTTGACCTATGTGCAGACCTCAGCTAAGTTGGATGCCACTGGCCATAGGTGGCTTTCTGCATTATCTACATATGACTATGCTCTCAATACCGAGCAGGTCTGAACCACATAGATGCTGATGCTCTCTCCGGAGGCCTGTTCCCCAGAATGATTGGGTCCGATTGGCAGAACCTGACATTGGGCACTCTGCCAGGAAGTTTGACAGGGAGGAACAAATGTCACGGACGCAGTGGACTGCATGGTGGATTGCTTGGGACCCTCTGAGAATTGCATACCTGCCGCTTATTGCCACTTTTCTGCAATAGACATTGGTGCACTGCCTCAGCTGGACAATGACAGTATTCGGCGGGCTCAATCCCGCGATCCCATGATCAAAGCAGCTTTAGAAGCCCTCTATGCAGGAAAAGATGTGTCCAAATTACGCTCCACTGATTTGAGAACTGCACTGTTATACAAAGAAGGTCCTAAATTGAAACTGATCAATAAACTGTTATACAGAGAAACAGTAGACAGAGGGGACAAGTAAACAAACAACAACTAGTGCTGCCCACTGCCTTTGAGACTCAGTATTGAGGTCCTTGCACAACCACATGGGGCACCTTGGTATAGACAGAACACTTGACTTGGTGAGATCCAGATTCTATTGGCCTAAGATGGGGGCTGATGTGGAGCAACACATTCGAACTTGTAGTCGCTGCTTACAGAGGAAAGCTTTGCCCCAGAGGGCTGCCCCTTGTTAACATCACCACCAGTGCACCCATGGAGCTGGTCTGTATTGATTTTCTAAGTTTGAGTCAGATCAAAGAAATATCAGTAATGTGCTGGTGGTCACTGACCATTTCACGAGATATGCCCAAGCTTTCCCACCAAAGACCAGAAAGCATCCACTGTAGCCAAAGTACTTGTAGAAAACTTTTTGTTCACTATGGGGCTCCAACAGAATCCATTCTGATCAAGGGAGAGACTTTGAGAGTCGTCTGATCAAAGAGATGCTTCTCTGTGGGGGAGTGAAGTCCAGAACCACTCCTTACCACCCCAGGGGACCCACAGCCTGAACGTTTCAACCGCACTTTCTAGATATGCTAGGCACCCTGCACCCAAAGGACAAGCCTAGATGGAGCCAACAAATTAGCATCTGGTACATGCTTATAACTGCACCAAAAGTGATGCCACTGGATTCTCCCTCACCGCCTGATGTTTGGAAGAGAAGCTCGACTACCAGTAGATGTGTGTTTTGGGGTCTCTCCTGATGGGGTTCAAGCTGACAACTATTTACAGTATGTGCAAAGTTAAAGGCCCAGCTAACTCATGCGTACTAACTGGCTCAAACCATGGCTGCCAAAAGAAATCTGGCCAACAAAGAAAGGTATGATAAAAGGTGAAAGCACAGGGAACTCCAGGAGGGAGATCGGGTATTGCTAAGAAATCTGGGACTGCATGGCAAGCACAAGATTGCTGACAGATGGCACCATCTCCCTCACATTGTAGTGGGCAAACTAGATGATCTGCCAGTGTACAAAGTAAGGCCTGAGAATAATTCAAAAGATGTAAAACAATGCATAGAAATCATTTACTGCCCGTTGGACAAATCTTAATTGAGTCTGAGCCCCTAGAAGATGCCCCTCTGGACCAGTGACTAGAGCTGCTGCTAAGAAAAGATCAAGAAAGTCTGACCTACAGAAGCAAAGTTAAAGTGTTCCCCCACAAGTCCCAGTTGAGCATGACTGTCAGTCCATATCGGAAGAAAGTGAGAGTGACTTTGAATACTATCCTTCACGAACTGAGTCAATTGTTCGGGGCAATCCCTAGTCAATACTGGAGATGAAGCTGGGCCTTCTGGACTGTCCAAGCCCCAAGCTTCGTCCCGGAGCCAATGCTCCCAGAAAGTGAAGTGCAAAGCATCAGATCAGATGAAATGGAATCATTGTGCATGGTTGAACTGTTTGAGCTTTCAGGAGGAAAATGATGGATTGGGTCAGACTGGTGATACACCAGAACAAGAAGAGTATTTTGAGTGCCCTGACAGTCCACTGCCAGTGTCCGAAAGCTCTCCCTGCGAGCCAAATGTTGGGACTCAGAAACTGTAACTCCTGAGCTGAAAGTGCCCCAAGTTCTAGCCTCTCTACCCCCATGGAGACTCCTCTGACAAGTGAGGACAATGCTGAAAATGAGGCTCAGAGTGCAGAGACTATAACAGTTCCCCTAGAAAGACTGGTCGAGCTGTAAAGCCTGTGGTGCACCTCAGTTATGATTCCCTTGGGAGGCCTGTGGATTTGCCTCTCAATGTTGTCCATAAAAGGAGTATGTGTCTCCCGAGGCTCATTGCCCAAACTGGCGTCAGTGCTAACTCAAGTTACTTGTGTTGCCCTCTAAGTATGGTGCCCTTGCCCGTCCAGCCCAAGGTAACTGATAGGAAGGGCCCCTCTCTTCAGGTTTCATGTACAAGAGGTAATAACTTGAGTTATGGTACAATGTGTGTGTAATATCTGTAAAGAGTGACGACTGCAATGTTTCAGAAATGTGTTCTTGGTAAAATGATATATTGACTGATGATTACATGTGTGAGCCTAATGCAAATGTATACGGTTGCAGTTAAAACTTATGGGGGTACTTGCTTGACGCGGACGTCAAGCTTTCCCAGGCCAGGAAGGGTGTAACCCCTGCAAATGGGGGTTCCCAAAAGACTTCAGGAGCTTGCTTGAATGCTCCAAGCCTGAATGGTGTTTGGCGCTTAAGCCATTTATCAGTGAGTGTTTTAGAACCTCTGGTACTGTCTCTTTAAGAGCTGTCTGCTTGCAGACATAATTAGTTTGTATGGGGGACTGTGTGTTTCTTTGATTGAGTACCACTCGAGCTGCTGCCAATTCACTCCATTTTGCAGTCACTAGGAGTGCAAAGGAACCTATCTGAAAGATGTAACTGTTTGCCAGAAATCATTTACAGTAATAATGAAATTACAGTTTGTCTAACCTGCTTTCTTTTGCAGTCAGAACAGTGTCTGCCTAGTTCCCCATTCTGGTTTTGAACTGCTGAACTGGACCAATCAGTGTGGGTAAGCTAGCTCTAAAATGGTGCCTTGGACGAATCAGAACTTGGACTCATAATCTGAGCCAGCCACAAGAGGATTGTATGGGCAGTGACTCTGGGAGATGTACTTTAGACTTCAGTGCCTTTTGGACCAACAGCAGCAGTCTATTGTGAGTGACAGCCAATCCAGTCGAGAACTGGGAGGAACTCAAAGGAAGTGCCCGGTTTTGTCGGTTGGAGTTTCAGTTGAGTTTTGGCAGTGAAGAAGGAAGGAGCCCTGTGCTTTTCAGTGTGCAGTTTTAGTCAAAACGTGTGTAAGGCCCAGAGTTCGGTCTGCAGCTTGTGTAACAGCTTGTTAGGACTGAATCGTCCTGTGAAGAGAATCAAAGGATATCTGAAGAGTAGAAACCAGGCTCACCCTGTAGAAGACTGGAGGAATTGCTGAAAATTGCACTCGGTCTGTCAGGAACTGAATCTGCTGTGTGTTCTCCCTGGTGCAGTAATTGCGATCGGGATACAGATGCAGCCTGCCTGGTATAGTGCTTTCTTTATATAAAGTGTGAAGAGGTTTGTGTACCTCAAGTGAGCCCTGCTGACATTGAAGGACCCTATCTTATTTGGAGGTCGTGAGTACTAATTCAGGGTCGCCCTGTTGAATTGCCACATTAAATCCAAATGGAATTACTGTACTGCTGACTGTTTAATTCTCCTTTTCTCTGTGTGAAAGGGCCCCTACCAGCTGCCACGGTTTGGACTAGCCACTAGGGCTTGGGTACCCAGGGACAGTAACTGATAGGGATAGGCCTGTGCACAGAGCCATAGGTAGATTATTAGAGTGATAAGCTAATTAACCTGATTTCCCTGTCCTTGTTATATCCCCCAATAAATCAGAGCTGCTTGTTTCAGCAAAGTTATACTGCCTGAGGTATTTGTCTATGTTAAAGTACTGTACTGTGATTGTTGCACTGTATCTCATTTCACAGGAGGTCCCAGTGCGGAACCAGTCCTGGGGGTAAGTGTATACTGTGAAGGTAATTCTGATATATTGTGTGGGCCACTAGTGGGAAGAAAGGGGGTTGCAGTGTCCTAGAGGGCTGTGACCAAGTTAGTTTAACTATTGCAAACCCTGACCTCTGGGTGGAGGTACCTGCCATTGGATCCAGGCCCCCAACCTGTTAGTGGCAAATCAGGCAGGGGTAGTAGCCCTGGGATAGCGCCATCTAGGGGTTACAATAGCATTAGAGACATTGCTAGGTACTATCTTAGGTTCAGATTTATGCAGACTGTGTTACATTGTATACAACAACATGGTCTAGAACCATAGAATTAGAGGCATTGCTAGGTACTATCTTAGGTTCAGATTTATGCAGACTGTGTTACATTGTATACAACAACATGGTCTAGAACCATAGAATTAGAGGCATTGCTAGGTACTATCTTAGGTTCAGATTTATGCAGACTGTGTTACATTGTATACAACACCATGGTCTAGAATCATAGCATTAGAGGCATTGCTAGGTACTATCTTAGGTTCAGATTTATGCAGACTGTGTTACATTGTATACAACAACATGGCCTAGAATCATAGCATTAGAGGCATTGCTAGGTACTATCTTAGGTGCAGATTTGGGGGAAGGGATGGCAGGGTATAGGGCAGGCCATGGTTCAGAGCC
Source organism: Neoceratodus forsteri (assembly GCA_016271365.2). Classification (NCBI taxonomy): domain Eukaryota; kingdom Metazoa; phylum Chordata; order Ceratodontiformes; family Ceratodontidae; genus Neoceratodus; species Neoceratodus forsteri. The sequence goes on along the minus strand of CM057453.1, from coordinate 1,474,254,253 downwards.
ATGGCACCTGAGCCGAGATCAGGGATTGTATGGTTGCTCATGGAGAGTCTAGGGGATGGGTAGGGGAGAAAAGATAGGGTGGCACATAGGTCGGGTGGAAGTCAGAGGCTGGATGGAGTCCATTATCAGAAAGACGGGCAAGAAGAGAGAGCAGGGGAAGGAGGAGGCTAGGCGTCCATATTTCAACCAGAGGGAATAAGGCTGGAGGGTAGGACAAAGTAGTTGTCCTGGGTAGAGGAGTTAGGGACAGGTGCAGGAGCATGAGGCTTGAAGGTGGGGCGCAGTAGGAATTTAAAAGTGGCCAAGCTTGGGTTCCTCGGCAATGTGTGGTGGGAGTGAGTTAAGCAAAGCTGGGGCACGGTAGAGAAAGGAGCGCTGTCCCAGGGAGGTTTGTTGTCTTGGCACCTGATAGGATGATTTGAGGGAGCTCCTGGTGTGCCTTGCATGTGGAGTCGGTTGCAGGAGTGCGGAGAGGCAAGGGGCCGTGAGCCCAGTGGAGATTTTTTGGGCTAATAGGCAGGTGTGGTATTGCAGTCTATCATCAAAGTCCAGACAGTTTGTTTGGTTATAGAGGGAGCAGGTGTGGGTGGTACTGGGGCAGCCCTGAGAGAGACGGAAGCTTTGCTGAGTGACACTTTGACCCTTTTTAGGGTGGTGTTGTCAGTCGCCCCATAGATGACAATGCCATAGTCAACCACCAATAGTACCAAGGAGGAGATGGCAAGTTGGAGGGCTTCGGGGGGAAGACATTGCCAATGACAGTAGAGGAGCCCTGTACAGGAGTTTAGATTGGAGCAGAGCTGCTGTATATGGTTATGGAAGATAAGGACAGGGTCGAGTGTTATGCCGAGATATTTAACGAGTGGACCTGCTCAAGGGGTAGAGTGGTGGACATGCAGATTTTTCATGGGGTGTGCTTAAGTTTGTTCTGGTGGTGGGCAAATAGCATAGTCTTTGATTTTTTTGTGGTTACAATTAGTTTGTGTTTGGTGAACCAGCTTCTGCAAAGGAGATTTGGAGGGAGAGTTCAGTTGGGATGGGCTTGGGTAAGATGCATAAAGAACGGCACTGGCCAGCATACAGCAGGATCTTTCCAGGCAAGCTTTGGGGAGAGAATTTAGGAAGAGGCTGAAGAGAAGGGACCTAATATGGAGCCTTGTAGTACTCCACAGTGGACAGGGAGGGCTCAAGTTGGTGGAGTTGATTTTCACCTTTGGGACCGGTTGGACAAGTAGTCAGTGAACCAACTTAGGGGGCCCTAGGCGAGGCCGATTTGAGACAGGGTGGAGAGGAGAAGAGGGTGATTAATGGTGTTGAAGGCCTTTGATAGGTCCAGGAAGACTGCACCAGCCAGCATGCCCTTATCCAAAGCAGAAGGTATAAAAACTAATGAAGTCGAGGAGGGCTGTGGTTGTACTATGCCCTTCTCTGAAACCATGTTGCTGAGGAGCCAGGAGTTTGTATTTGGATAGGTACTCTGTGAGTTGATCTGCCACTATGCGCTCGAGGCCCTTGGAGAGTGGGGGAAGGATAGATATAAGGCGGTAGTTACTGGGGGAGAGACGGTCACCAGATTTGTGGATGGGGGTTATGAGAGCCGTCTTCCACAGGGAGGGGAACTTTCCTATGCAGAGAGAGAGGTTGAGCAGTGCGGTTAGCGGGGAGAGGACCTCGTCAATGGTCAAGTCGCAGAATTCTAAGGTCAATTGTGTCAGTACTGACACAGATCTTCTTAAGGGCTTTGAGAAGGTAAGGTTTAGCATTCTGAGGGGTGAGGGTCCAGAAGTAGAAAGGAGGAGCTGCTGGGATGGGTGAGGGCAAGGAGAGGGGTGTTGGCTGAAGAAGTTTGATAGGAGAGTAGTGCTGAGATCTGAGAAGGTGGAGTTTAGCGCTTCTGTCACTAGGTGTGGATTGTTTGAGATGGAGCCATTTATGTTGACTTGATTTGGGGGGGGGAGGGTTTGACTTTCCACCTAGGAACTTCAGATTATCCCAGAATTTGCTCCCATTTCCCCATGAGGCAGTTAGTGCAGCTTTGAAGTGGTCAGCTTTAGCTTTTTAATGGCTCATGTACAGCTGTTTCGAGCAGCATGGTAGTGCTGTCTGTCTAGTGAGTTCCCAGAGTCTAGGGCTTTTTTCCATAATTCATCATGCCACCTCATGAGGTCAAGCAGGTGAGAGGTGATCCATGGGGTGTCATAGGCTCTTACAATCTTTTTTTTGAGGTGCAAATTTGTTGCAGGCTGTATTGAACATGTCACAAAGTAGCTAAGGCATGCCTAAGTTCTGACTGTAGTATATAGGGACCAGTCAAGGTGCGCTAGATGGGCTCTAAGATTCTTTAGACAGCTGGGCTTGAGAGGTCTAGAGACAGTTGTCTTGAGTGGTAGTTTGGTTGCATGACAGGACCACGTGAAGAGGATGGGAGGGTGGTCGCTGAAGGCATTTGAGAGGACAGAGAGGTTGGAGATTTTGTGGGGCTGGTTGGAGAGGACTAGGACTAGGTATTTCTGTCTTCCATGCTGATTGACAGGAGGTAGATGGAGGTAAAGGGACTGGCTACAAACACGGCTGCCAGAAAACACCAGCTCCACCAAAGGTGAGCAGCTCTGGCATCCTAAAAACACAAGCGGCGACAATCTTATCTCCATAAGAGACACTCCAGTATCCCCTATAAATTTATTAATGATCGCAGGGAATTACACCTTTCATTCAGGTTTAATTTTTTTTTTTTTTTTTTTTTTTTTTTAGTGTTACCTGCTTTCAGTCAGCTAGAAGTTCTGGCAGGAGCAGGGATTGTCTCAAGCGCCTTTGTGATATTCTCGATGCTGCATATATGATGTGAGCAGACATTGTGAATGTGCTACAGAAGCTACTAGCGATGAGCACATCACAAACATGGCTTCCAAGACGTTGCATTTTCTCAGATTTTGTGGTGCTGGGGCATATTTGTTTAGAAGTCCTTATCTGATCCCTGAAGATGATGGGTCAATAATAATAAAGCCAATGGAAGGAAACATTTTACTGTGTGACTGTATTGTTGTTTTGGGTGGTGCAGAGTCCGTTTCTGTTGTTGGTTGGTGGCTTTCATTGGGGAAGGAATCAGTAAAGGTCTTACATTTTCTGCAGGTTTGTCTGGGAGAAACCTCACTGAATTTATGGTTTCCACTGGTGCCTTCATTGCTTAAGCTATGTGGGCAATTTACAGTGGGGGGATGTATTTATGTGTCATTTACATTTAACACTGTACGGCATGGAGGGAGGGTGCCTGAGTTGCAAAAATGAGACCCCCTGTACCATGTAACAAGTACAGAAAAAGATATGCATTGCTGACATCTTTTATTTTACATTTCCATTGAATCTCATGTAAAATGGTCTTTACAGCATCATTCCTATTCTGTGAGCAGCTCATTTATTTTGTTGTTTTATTTACTCTCTGATCTCTGACTGTCAACACTGTTAAGAAGTTGGGAGCACAGTCTCACTCCTGTTTCTGTGGGAAAGAGACTATTGTGTTTAAAACTGGCAGCGTGTATGAGTAAATGAAGCATGTGATCATCATCACACAGGTGATCAGTATGCGAGAGAAATACTTTTATTGCTATGAATGTTTCATGTAATCCTGAATGGGAAACCTGATTGGTGAGTCATCCCTGGGATAGCTATAATAATTTTTATGTGTTGCAGTATATGAGCAAATATTTGATTATGGTTATTTGCTGAAATGGTTTTTCTTTAAAGGGACACTGTCAGTGTTTTCAGTCATTTTAGTCATGTGTGACCAGTGTGGCATCCACAACTGTTACCTGTTCTTACTGAGAAATCAACCTCAATCTGCTCTGTTTCTGCTTAGTTTTGAAGATATTTGTAAACTATTTATCCTGAGTGGTCTGAGCTTATTTCTCTCAGCTCAACCCATGATCTGCAACTGCATGGCAATGCGTGTTTACAGCGTGCTCTCACTAACATGGTGCCACGACCTGACCATCAATTTGCACATGCACAAGTGCTGTCATTCCTATACCCCCATTTTTTCAGTTTATAGAAGAGCTCTTACTATAAAGCAAATCCATGTTAGTGTAGGCTTAAAACAAGCAGTATTACACTCAAACTAGCTATCTGAAGTCCAAAGCCCTGACTCTATGCATCCGCATCTCCCATGTACTATATCTAATCACCTATGCTGTACTTTGATGTTCATGAGATCACCAGCCCTTAACTCTCTCTCTCACTTGCCACATTTAAACAAATGAAAGAAAATGAAAACAGTGCAGTACAGTACTATAAAAGAAATGGAGCTTGGAACCATCAGCTGAGAGATGCAGTCAGTCAGTAAGCAAACTGTATAACTGTCAGTCGGGAAGCAGTGGTTGATCACTCAAGTGCATATTCACTGACTGTCTGTGCCAGGTCAACCTCTCACTCTGACCATTCTGATCCACATAACTCTGTCCACCTTCTTGCTCTGACCTCCCAAGTTCAGTTGTTCTTCCATTCCACTCACAGCGCAACATTCAGGAAACAGGAAGTGAAGAAAATCCTGGTGGCTGGCGATTCCATGATCAGAGGAATGGAAACTCGAGAGCAGGTATCCACAGAAGGTGATGACAGTCAGATGCCTTCCAGTTCCTCAGTGAAAAGGGACTGCGAGGGCATCAGGAGAATTTCAGACAGAGAGTAGGGGACATGGAGTGCTGATACAACATAGGAACCAATGATCTGGCTGACCAGAAGGTTGAGGATGCTAAATGGAGTATTGAGAATCTGGGAGAAAGGGTTTCTCACAGCAGCAACTTCCCTGGCCTTCCCAGAAGTCCTACCAGTGTAGGGTAAGGATGGCAGCATGGAAAGAATCAGACCAGTGAAAATAGAGGAATTCAACAGCTGGCTGAAGGACTGGTGCCAGATAAAAGGATTCCATTTTGTTGGATCCTGGGGACCGTCTGGGACAGATCACTCTTCAGATGGGATAGCCTTCACCTCACAACAGAGGGAGCAAGAGCACGGGCTCAGAAGTTGGAAGCTCATTTGGACCATTTAAACTAAGCGGGGGCTGAGGCATGGAACAGGTATTGTGCCTAGCCAACTCCAACCCAAAAGAAACATCGGGAGTAGACAAAATTGTTCCAGTCACACAAAGATAAATAAAGTATACGACATAGGACTGACATCAGCAAAATGACAAAGGGGAGCATCTGTGGAAAAGGAGGAGCTACAGTCAGCCAGCAGAAGGCACGCATGCCAGGGAGTCTTCCTCAATGCTAGGAGCCTAGGCAATGAGATCAGTGACCTCCAGGCTTTGGTGGCAGACACAAAGGCCAACCTGGTGGCTATAACTAAACATGGGCCACAGGCAACAATGATTGGGACCTTGCAATTCCAGGCTATGTGCAGACAGACAGGAGGGGGAGGGGCCAAGGGGTTGCCCTCTGTGTGAGGGAAGGCATCAAAGCAGCTGAAGATATAAGCACCTGGACTTGCGGGGGAGGGGCAGTAGCATCACTTTGGGCTCACCTAACCACTACAGCAGGAAGGAAACTGTGTGGGGGTAATATACAGACCCCTGGGGCAGGGAGAGGAAAAGGATGAGCAATTAGCTGAGGAGATACAAAAGATGGCAGGTAAGGGAGACATAATGGTAGTCGGGGGACATGAACCTACCAGATGTGGACTAGGAAGTTCCAGCAGCCAAGAGCTCAAGGAGTCAGGCTGTACTGGACGCAACCCAGGACTACCTGCTGTCCCAGCTAGTGAAGGATCCAACCAGGAGGATGCCATCATAGAAACATAGAAGTTGACGGCAGATAAAGACTGCAAGGCCCATCCAGTCTGCCCATTTTTTCTACCTTATGAATGTGCCATAGGCCTTTACTCTGTCAATGGCCTATCTATTCATACTGATCTGTATTGCTCCCTTATGCCTATCCCATGCCTGTTTGAAGCTCTTTACTGTATTCGTATCCGCCACTTCCTGAGCTAGGCTGTTCCATGCATCCATCACCCTTTGTGTGAAAAAGAACTTCCTCACATTACCCCTTAATTGGCCTCCCTCTAATCTCATGCTGTGTCCTCTTGTCCTGCTATTTTTAAACCCCAGTTACCACTCTTCTGACATCCTGGATGTGATCCTGACAAATTCAGGAGTGATTAGATCAGTCAGAGTAGGAGAACCCTTGGCAAACGGTGACCACAATTCTGTCTCATTTGAAATATCCACAGGGGATATAAAAACCTCCTCAAAGACAGAGGTTCTATGCTTTAGGAGGGCTGGATCTGGCAGATTAAGGCAATTAGTGAGGGAAAGGTTAACTAATATAAGGGACAAGTCAGAGGTGGAGAAAATATGGGAAGATAAAGGAAAGCATTCCTCGAGGCAACCAGGCTCTGCATCAGGACTGTAACAAAGAAAAACATGTGTAAAAGACCCATGTGGTTCTCCCCTTCAGTAAGGGAGGCAATCAGGGTCAAAAGGCTCACATATAAATTGTTCAAGCAGCAAGAGGGGACAGGGAAAGGGAGGATTACATTCAGATAAGCAGGAAGGCTAAGAGAATAGTGAGGGATGCCAAGGCAGCAAAGGAGCTGCAGATTGCACGTGGGGTTAAATCAGGAGAAAATAATATCTACCACTATATCAGTGAGAAAAGGAAGAGGGGTGGATTCTGAGGTTAAAGGTCAAGGATGAGGTGCTTGAAGACAATGGGCAGAAAGCAGAGGCCCTAAGTGGATACGTTTGCTCGGTATTCACTAGGGAGGAACAGGGCCTGCTGCCAGTCAGTGGTATCAGGGCTGCTGCCAGGGGGATTCGTAGATGAATACAAGTTCAGAAGGTGGTTGCCCATTTTCGAACTTGCCACCAGCAAGTTCAGTGGTGGAAGAAATATTTCCTATCACCCATATATAAGTCCAATCTTTTCTTGAATTGTTCAACATTGTCGCTATTAACAACATCCTCTGGCAGTGAATTCCAGATAGGTGGCACTCTCTGGGTGAAAAATCTAGCATGCTTTGTAGTTTTGCAAAGGAAGGTTTTAAGTTTAAAATTGTGGGATCATGTGTTAGTAGTTACCAAGAATTTTTCAAGGCCAATTGTATTAAGCATATATTCATTTTTAAAGATTTAAATACATAAATTAGGTCACCCCTAACAGCTCTGTATTCTAGAGAAAATAATTGTAATGTCTTGAGTCTGGGCTCATAATCTTTATCAGACATATTGTAAATACGCTTTGTTACTTTGCTGAATCCATTCAGTCATACTTTGACATCCAATAGAAGTCGGAGCACAGAAGGAGCACAGTAGTCCAAATGTGGACGTACAAGACTAGAGTATAATGGTAAAATGACTATGGGATCTCTACTTTTAATATGTTTCAAAATACTACCAAGAATCATATGACATTTTTTAACTGTTTTTTTAATATGTGTACTGAATTTTAAATTGTTGGATATTGTAATGCCTAGATCCTTTTCCTCTGTAGTTACTAACAAATTAATATTGTTAATTTTATATATAAACCTGGGGTTGTTTTTCCCCATGTGCATTACTTTACACTTGGCTACATTAAACCTCATTTTATTGTTGGTTGTCCAAGTAAATAAGTTATTTAAGTTGTCTTGTAAAATATCTGCAGACTGCGTGTTGTTAACTATACAACCTAGTTTGCAATCATCAGCATATCTGCTGATCCAAATCCCATTTGATGTTTGCATACTTGAAACTAATATGTTGAAAAGGAGGGGACCGAAGACAGATCCCTGGGGCACACCACTAATGACAGGATTCCAATTTGACTTATGTCCACGAATGATCACCCTTTGCTGTCTATTATGTAACCATGATGTGATCCATTTTATTCATTTGATGTCAACATTTATGTTACACAGTTGGTCAATCAAAGTCTTATGGGATACCATGTCAGCCTTTCAAAATCCAAAAGATCAAAATCCAAAAGATAATGTCTACGGGCAAGCCTTTATCAAGAGCATCACTGACTAGTTCAAAGAAGCTCATAAGATTAGTTAGGCACGATCTGCCAGAAGTAAATCCACATTGAGAGATGTCTATACAACCAGTATTCCCAATATGATTTATAATTTTGTTTTGTATTAGTCTGTCCAGAAGTTTACTAACAAGCGAGGTTAGGCTAATGGGCCTGTAATTACTAGTTGATTGTGTATTACCACCCTTGTGAATAGGAGAAATGTTAGCCTCTCTCTCCATGTTTGCAATACATCTCCTTCTTACACAGATCTATTGAACAAGAGAGTAAGAGGCCCGGATAGTTCTTTTGAAGGTTCCTTTAGAAACATGGGATGTATACCCTCAGGACCGGGAGATGTATTACATTACATTCAAAATATCATGTTCAGTAAATAGAACAGAGGAGTCTAGTGTAGGTTGCTTTTTAATAATTATTTCTTCTTTTGAATTGAAAATATTCCGAAAATACTGGTTGAGTTCTACTGCTATTTCTTTTTAATTGGTAATTAGTGTATCATTTATTTTTAGAGGTCCAATTCCTATCTGATTTTTTTTTAGGGAACCAATGTAATTATAAAACTGTTTTTTTGTTGCTTTTAATATCATTTGCTAAGTTTTTTTCTAGCCTTTGTTTTGCCATTCTTATTAGTTTTTTTAGCAAGTGTCTTAAATTTGTTCCAGTCAGTGTCTTTATGATTTTTACTATATTTGTTGTATGCTCTATTTTTCTTTTTAATAATGTGCTTTATTTCCTTAGACCACCACATAGATATTCTCTGTTTGTTATTTATATCATATTTTACTCTATCTGGGACCCAGGTGTGAATCCAATAGTCTATTTTGACCTTCATCTTTTCCCATATCTGCACCAGGTCTAGGTCTTCCAGTTTGTTTGCCTAGTTCCAGTTAGATAGATACTTTTTAATGTTACTATAATCTGCTTCATAGTGATTTTTAAGTTTAGTTATTCCTTTTTTACTATGTACTTGTCTTAGAATATTGCAAGGGATCCAGAGAATGTGCATCAAGGAGTTCATTACTGACAGGGTCAGGAAAGGCCTTTTGGACATTAGAACAGACAAGACCAAAGGCCTTGATGGTTTGCACCCCAGGGTACTGAGGGAGCTGGTAGAAGAGCTGGTGGAAGAGCTGGCAGCCCCTCTCACACATCTATTCAACAGGTCACTTATGTCTGGGATTGTACCAAATGACTGGAGGGTGACTGACATGATGCCACTCCATAAGAATGGAGATAAGGAGGAGACAGGTAATTGCAGACTAGTCAGTCTCACAACAATAGTGGGCAAATTGATGGAGACCCTTATTAAGCAAGATCTGGTAAAATACCTTGAAGTAAATCATCTCCAAAACAATAAACAGCACGGGTTGTGTCAGGCAGGTCATGTCAAAGCGAACCTTATTACTTTCTTTGACAACATGACCAGGGAGTTGGATAGGGGCCATGGAGACCTGCTTTACTTTGACTTCAGTAAGGCATTTGACACAGTCCCACACAGGTGCCTCTTAAAAAAGTTGGAGGACCTGGGAGCAGCAGAGCAAATAGTCAGGTGGGTGCAAAATTGGCTGGAAGACAGGAAAAAAGGAGAGTAGTAAATGGGGTAAGGGTTACTGTAAGATATGTCACTAGTAGGGTGCCTCAGGGGTCGGTCTTGGGGCCAGTCCTTTTCAATATATTCATTAGTGACATTAGCGAGAGTGTAAAGGGCAACATCACCATGTTTGCTGATGACATAAAACTTAGCAGCAGAGTGGACAGCATGGAGGGAGTTAGAGAGCTACAGGAGGATCTTAAAATGTTGGAAAGGTGGACACTCGCATGGCAGTTAAAAATCAGTGCTTAAAGGTGCAAAGTGATGCACCTGGGTAGAGCTAATCCCAAGACAGAATACTGGCTGAATGGGGTCAAACTTAGCTCCTGAGCAGAGGAATGGGATCTGGGGGGTCATCATTAGAGATGATCTCAAACAGCAAAGTCAGTGTGATAAGGCTTACATCAAGGCTAGCAACATACTGGGATGTACTGAAAGGGGTATAGAGAGCAGGGACAGAGAGGTGATGCTGCCTCTCTACCAGTCCTTGGTGAGGTTTCACCTGGAGCACTGGGTCCAGTTTTGGAGGCCTCACCTTAGAAAGGATATTGATTGGCTGGAGGTGATCCAGAGAAGGGTAACAAAGGTGATACATGGCCTGCATGGAGTCACCTATGAGAAGAGGCTAAAGACTTTAAACATGTACTCACAGGAAACTAAGAGGGAAAAGGGGGATATGATCAAAACTTTCAAATTCCTTAGAGGCATAAACAAAGTGCCACACACAGTGCTCTTCACTGGGAAGACAAGTTCTACTACACGGAGGCACAAGTGGAAATTAAAAGGTAGAAAATTCGGGGGGGGGGGACATCAGAAAGTATTACTTCTCAAAAAGGGTGGTAGAGCCATGGAACAGACTGCCTCTTGAGGTGGTAGCTGAAAAGTTGGTGTCAAGTTTTAAGCACATGTGGGACAAAGCTTGGGCACAATCACACAGCATTAGAGAAGACTAAGATGGACATCTCAGGGGACAGGACCACTGTGAGACAGTAGGTCCTGGGAAACCATTTTGGGCAGACTTGATGGACCAAAAGTCCCCTTCAACTATCATTTTTTATTCTATGTTTCTATGTAACAGAACATTCTTTTCCAACATGGACGGAGTGATGACGGTTAGGTGTATGTTCGCCTCCGAGCTGCTGTCTGTCAAGCTGACAAGGTGAGCTCTCTAGGCAAGGAGGGGTCTAATTAGCAGATATATTATTATTCAAATACTGTGCAACATAATGTTCATACAGCAAGTAACAAACTGCCATTACTCAGGATGAGCATACACTGTGTAACTAAACAACTACCGGGAAACTGAATGGTCGAGTGGGTGGGCATGGAGGGACGCCTTTTTATTAGAGGTATGGGAAGTGAGTAAACTGAGTATTCTTCAGTGTAAATCAAATAAAATACGAAACTCTCTAATCTGATCTGATCAAACTATATATCTATACAGCAGCCGGGGGATGGTTGGGTGGGAAGGGAAGCCTGCCTGGAATCGCAAGAAATACACAAAGGTTCATACAGCAGTGTTGTAGCAGCTGTAAAACAAACACCCATTATTGCTCCAGTAATACTAACTTAACTAATCTCCATTCATAATGTACTGGTCCAATTTGTTTTTCAAATTCTCTCTTGTTTTTACTGATCATAATTTCATTTGGTAGGGAATTCCAGGAGTTAGTGAAAGAGAACTTCCTTTTCAAAATTTCTGCCCTGTGATTTGTAGTGGGTGACCTGGTTTCATTACGAATCTGTTTAAAACCAAAGTTCATTTCATCAAACAAGTCTGGATTATGTACTATAGCAAACATTTGTAAAAGGTCCTCAGTGAGTCTTTTTGTTTCTAGTGACATCAATGCAAGTTTTGTTAATCTAGTTTCATGGGGGTCACTTCTAATTTCTGGTATTGTGTTGCTTTTCTTTGAACCCTTTCCATTTGGTTTATGTCACGTCTTTTGTAGGGGCACCAAAACTGGGTAGCAAAGTCTGCAAGAAACACCCTTTTCCTATCAACCTGCATCTCCTCTCCTCCTCTCCTCTCTCTTCTCCTCTACCTGATCTGTGATCCCCCGACTACACCTATCCTCCTCTCTCTGACTTGCAGATATTGGCCTCTATGTTCAAAGGGGTTGCGCTGGTGCAACTGAGTTGTGCCAGCGCACCCCATAAATGTGCCCCAGCATATTCAAAGGGGAAATTGCACTGCACACCCCGCGTATTGGCACAAAGATAATGTATGAGGCACATCTCCAGGGGCGTGCTCCATGCATATGCAGCACATCCCGATATTCAGCCCAGGATGTGCGGTGATCTGCCGCACATCCCTGAGATGTGTCGCATACATGGCACAAAGTTGAGCCCATAAAAAAGGTTCAGCTGATAGCCACCCCCCAGGTTGACTGCTGCAGTGCATGGCGCAGGCACAGCAGCCGCCAGCCGTGGTGGCAACCCCCAACACCATGCATAATCACTATTCATATGCCCTGGTAGTCTAGTGGTACCCTTCCCTCCTGTAACCCTGATCACCATAAAAGAGTGAAACTCCAGTCCCTGGTGGTTCAGTGGTACCACCCTCCCGCCCATAACCCTGATCGATATAATAATGTACAATTTAATCCCTGGTGGTCCAGTGGTTCCCACCCTCCCTGCCCGTAACCCCAATCACTGTTAAAATGTGAGAATTAAACTCCTGGTGGTACAGTGGTATCCCCACCCACACAGGACCCACAGCCCACCCAGCCCCCCCACCGCCATCGGCAGGCAGCAAACCCACCCGCATACCTCCACGGCCACCTGCTGAATGACAGCTTACAGTATCTGCTGCAAACCCATTGGTCCACACTATGAACCAATGGGCTTGCAGTGCATACTGCAATAGTCATTCATAACTGTGCGAATGAATGACTTCATTCACAAAGTTGTAAATAACTATTACAGTATGCACTGCTAGGGAAAACAATTATCCTATTTGCTACTGAACTTATACATGCATGTGATATCACCATCAATATAATGTTTCATTAAACTGAAAATTCAATTAAAAAAGTAAAAAAAAAAACCTCCAGCTTCGCTGTTGGGGTTTATGTAGCATCCCACACCTTGGGTGTGTGTAAAATTCTCATTATATGCACCTCCCACATATTATTCTATATGTAATGGTCCTATAACATAACATAACATAACATAACATAACATAACATAACATAACATAACAAACATAACAGTTTAGTGATTCCACTTAAAAAGGCCCTGGTCAGGTCCCACCTGGAGAACTGCGTGAAGTTCTGGGCTCCCCCACATATACATAAAATATTCTGCCGCTCACAGGGATCTAGTAGCTGGACTCTATCTAATGCAGGTGGTCAAGAGCTGCACTAGAACAAAGTGCTGCATGGGTACAAGCACACTGATTGACTGGGTGCTAACCACGCACCCTGAAAGGCTAATTGATGTCAAGGTATTCCCGGATGCCCTGAGTGACCACTCACCTATCCAATGTGAGTGGTCGCAAAGCAGATCAAGCCCCCCTCCCCAAGACTGGTGAGCAACAGAGTTATCAAAAAATAGCTCAATGGTCAATTTCAGGAACCACCTTGCAGGCATAGGCTGGAGATTCCTTGACACATGCCCCTCTGTCGACACAGATCCTCAACTCTTTCACTCACTTCAACACTGCAGCAGGCAAGTTCGCCCCGCATCATAAGAAGATGAAAAAAGGTAGGAGCATGGACTGGGATACCCCTCAACTGCTCAGTATGATACAGCAATGGGTTCTCCTCTGGCACCAAGCCAGAGCAACGGGGATATTGTGCACTTCCAAAACTACAAAGCAGCTTGAAACAAGTGCACTTGGACAATCTGGCAGGCCAAGGCTACGTATCATAAGAACCGACAGTCACAGTGTTGGGGTGACAGGAAGAAATTATGGGCCTCAATCAAGAACCTCCTTGACACTGGTGACAGGACCCCCCCCTCCATGCTTCCCCATAATGATAAAGTCATACTTGATGATGCTACGATGGCCAATATCTTTAACAAGGCATTCATGGACTACAGCGCAGTCCTCCCCCACAGACCAGCTGCATACCCTGATGGAAAACTGACTACAGACCAGTCGCCCTCCTATCCCAACATTGGGCCCAGACCAAACTTTTACTTCAGACAGGTGATGGTCAAGAAAACTAGTAAACACCTTGCAAGAGTCCTGGGCAAAACAAGGATGGGAGATGTTGGAATTGATATGAAACTGATCTCCATCACTCTCCCTAAGATCATCCTCATTAACACTAAGCTTTTTAACCTGTCACTTTGCCTGTTTGCTTTCCATACTATTTGGAAAACTGCACTGATCACCCCTGTTCTAAAAGGAGGTGACCAGTCACTAGTATCCAACTATAGGCCCATCTCAGTTTTGTCCCCGTTCTCTAAAGCTCTGGAAAGAATCATAGTAGACCAACTCACAGACCAGCTCTATAAATGCAATCTCCTATGCCCCCAACAGCATGGCATCCGCAAGATGCATAGTACTAATACTGCCCTAATTGAATTCACGGGCTACATCCATGAGGCACTTGACCAGGGCCATCTGGTTGGGGCAATCTTTATTGACCTAACCAAGGCATTCGACCTTGCAGATTACCAGCTGTTGCTCCACAGGTTAGTTGCCAAGCACTGTCACTTAACATGGTTAGCTGGTTCTCTAGCCACCTTAGTGGGCACTCACAGCAAGTAAAAATCAATGGAGCCATTTCTGAGACCAGTGAAGTCGCAGTAGGGGTCCCTCAGGGTTCATACTGGGCTCGCTCTTGTTCAGCCTTTGTGAACAACCTCTCAGATGTTTGCCCTACTTCCAAAGTCCTGCTCTATGCAGATGACACGGTAATAGCCTCTCATGACTCCTGCTAGAAAGCGCCACTAGGAACCTGCAGTACAACTTTAACCTCCTACAGGACTGTTTCAAAGATAGTATGCTAGTGCTTAACAGCAAAACAAACAAAGATAATGCTCTTCACCGGACAACAAAAGAGGAGAACTACAGTATCCTTCTCTATAGCCTACAACTTGGACTCCACCCTCGAGAAGGTGTGCTTGTTCCAGTACCTAGGGATCACAATCGATGAGCCCCTTTCCTTTGATGAACACATACACAATATTACCTCTGCTGCCAGTAGGAACCTAGGGGCCCTCTATAGGCTTCAGATCTGCCTCACACCTGAGGCTAGACTCCTGGCTGTCAGAGGTATATTCTTACCTATCTTGGACAATGGTAATGTGGTATATGGTGCAGCCTCTGAAATCAGCCTTCACAGAGTCCATGGAACCCTCAGCAAAGCTTGTAGATTTGTTCTGGATGCCGATCGCCTCACACATACTTGTGACCTATACATTAGGACATCTTGGCTTCCTCTTCCAGATCGCATCAAGTTCCAGTCCTGCCTGCTAGGGAAGAAGGCCCTTCTAGGACTTATACCTCCTTCCTTACAGGCACTATTCCATCCTGCCCCCTTCCCCAGGCATGCCACGAGAAGTGTAACAAAACATGCCCTAGCAGTGCCTTTTAGATGAACTGTCCTGGGAGGTGAGTCTTCACAGTAAGGGCCCCACCTGGCTAAATGAGCTCCCCCACACCACCTCAAGCCTCACACACCTCCATCACTTTAAATCCAAACTTCGGAAATCCATCTCCCCTCCTGAACACTGCTACTGCCACTCTTAATCCCAGCTGAAACTAGCTTTCCTCTTGCCTCTGGACCCTGCTCTGGCTCACCTGGTACTGACCAGTTAGGTCCTTAGATGCTCCCCACTACTCCCCACTTTCCTCCACCTACTGACCCCATGTACCTCCCCCCTTCCCACTTCCTCCACCTCCCTCCTCTCCTCTCCCTGACATGTCTCTACCGGTTTATCTCGCTAGACCCTATTCTATTCCAGTCTATTTTAACCTGTAACCTGTTGCTGATTGTTCCCCGCACTCCTTTAACCTGTTGCCTACTACTCCCAAATGACTGTACCGGCTTTAATGGATGTATCTACACGTTGTACCCTTTAGGAAGCTGACACTTCATAGCTGCTACTTTGGAGTATCTACAAGACTTGTACATAAATACACTGTAATAATCTCCTGTTCTGGGGACTGTTTCCACCTGTATATGTTGTACCTACATTAAAGACTATACAATGTTTCTGTTTGTTCTTATTCCATGATATGGACTACTCTGTGTGCTTTTACATGATGTTTTACAGACAATGCCTGTTAGCTGCTACTGTCTCCCTCCTGACTCATGTACTTGATGTTTCTCCCATTCTTGTTTGACGAGGATCATTTGTAAATGAGCTTTTAGCTCAAAGGTTGTAATTCCAATCTCATAATAAACATAAATAAATAAATAAATAAATAAATAAATATTGAGGCAGCTAAAAGGATGCAACACAGGGCCACAAAAATGATCAGCCATGTGGAGCACAAAATCTATGAGGAGGAGCAGCAGGAGGCTAACAGGTTCACCCTGGAGAAAAGGACGAGGAGGGCAGCATAATCTCAGTCTTCTACATACTGAAGGCTATCAATAAAGTCGAACAGATGAGATGTTTATCTAGTGTACCCCAGCAGGACATGAGAACATGCCCTGGTAAATTCAGGGGTAGCGTTAGGAACCTCATCTTCTCCCAAAGGGTGGTGAACCTATGGAATATGGAATAGCCTACCAGCAACATAAAGGCAATACTGGCCTGTAAGGTAAGCTTGGAAAATATTCTGCTTACCAAGGGAATCACAGGGTACCCAAGGTAGTAGGGTGGTGGTAAATTCCTTTAAATTTGTTCATGTTTTCACAGCATTCCTGTGGACCTGTTTATGAAGTGGGGTGGGGGGGTACTTGATGGATCTAGAGTGCCTTCTGACCTTAAATTGCTATGTTGTCTCAATAGTTTATTCAAGTGATAACTCACAGCACGAGGGAATAGAAATAGCTGGCTTGGCTTTGCTGTTTATGGGGTGAAAAGTTAAAAAAATGAATAAATAAACCCCTCAAGCTTCACTTCATAAACAGCTGTGCTGTTTATGGAGTGAATACATTTATTCCTATGTTCATCTGCCACTATTCTGTTGTTTTAGGCTACTAATTCACATCTCTTTTTTTTGTCTTTTTCTGTTTATGTTCCTTGTCCTTACCCATAGCTGCTCCCATCTGTACTTGTCTGGCAACCTCCCAGTCCCACTCATGTATTCTCTGCTACGTACACCAACCTCCATCACCTTGGACCTTCCCCTCCAATTTGGGGTGGTGGGGCAGGCCAGGTTTCCCCAAACAACTTGGTTGCTGGAGGCAGGCAGTAAATCGGCACGTCAGACCCTGAGATACTTTTGGTACCTTGCCCTGCTATGCTGTGGCCATTTTGTTTGTTCTGTGCACCCCCGCATAGAGATGCCAGGCCTGGCTCGGTGATGGCAGTGCACATGCAAAGCATGGTGATGTCCCATTGAGCCAAAGATGCCTCCCCCCCCTCCCTTTGACCCTCTTTGCCTGCACCACCACCTGTGGTAACTCAGGTGGCAGTCACGCAGCAGGAGATGCTACTCTCCCTGTCTCAAGGAGGAGGAGGAGAGCACCCGCTGGGACTCTCATTCCTACCCTGCTGGCCCTCTGATGACTGAACCTGGCTCACCGACATCATGAGCGGTAACAGAACCACTGCGCCGATGGTTCAGCTTAAATTCTCTTTTTTTCTTACTTAGAGTTTATGCCCCCTTTAGGGCTTTGACTTCCCTCTGTCAGGGAGTCCCAATGGTACAGACTGGCTTACGTTACGTCTGGGACGCTACCTCCTGCCACTCCATGGAGCTGCAGTTTGTCCTTCTCAGCAGGGTTGGGGCATGGGGATGGTTCCCTGAAATTCTAGGTCTCGTCAGGCAGCCTTCATGACAGACACACAGGGGCCCAGATATGCTATGGGTTCCGTCGCCTCGGTGCCAGGGCCAGTCCTTTTTCCTGGTTTTCTTCTCACTGGTCACCAGTACACAAGGGCTTGGAAATCCTCACACACACACTGAGGCATGCAGTACTTGATTTGACTGATGACCACCCACTAGCCTGCCTACCTCCACTGCGCTGCCACCCATTGTCACCTAGGTGGCAGCATTGCAGCAGAAGCAGTGAACCTTCCTCCTTGGAGGAGGAGGACAGCATCTTCTGAGATGCTTCATCCTCCTCCTCCTTCCCCCAGCCAGCCATCAACAACCCAGGCTCACTGCCAAACCCAGGTTGCCAGCATTGCGAGGGGTAGTGCTACCACTGCTCCGACAGGCTTTCCCAAGTTCTCTTTTCTTTTTCAGATTAACTTACATAGTGTAAGGTTTCTTTGTGCAGTTTGTCTTTTATCATCTTTTGTTGCCCTGTAAAGGCTCTCAGATGGCTTAGTATGACTACCTGCTGTCTGCTATACAGAGCCAATCAGAATGCAGGAATACCATATTAAAGTATATGATTAATTGTGTGTACTGTATGATTGTAGGGTAGTATCAAACAGTGGTTCCAAATGAAACCTTCAGATTCACTCACATTCTCAAAGGATATGTTAACAGCTGGAAACCTTCCCAATAAGAATTTTAACTATGAAAATATTCTTAAATAAAGGCCTCTTAGTTTAGTAATAACATTGAGGCTCATCAGAGGTTGGGCTACCTTTGTTAATTCCTTTATGGGCATAAGGCACTCAGTTTTGCCTCATGCCTGATGATCCCTTTAGGGATAGTTTAATTCTAACCCAGGCTTTGGTCATACATCGATGCTTGAACAACTGTAGGGTTAGCTGTGTGTTCTCATTGACTGATTGGGTCTGTGGGTAGTATAATGTAAGATAGTCCAATTGAGCCTCTCCACTGAAGTGAAGTGAATGAGAACAGTAATCCACTTGCAGTATAATCACTAAGTGCCAGAGCGTTTCCTTTTGACAGGGAAGAAAAATGACAGCATGTTCTTTTGAATATGCCATTCATATGCAGAAAATACTGCATGGGAGTCTGATTGCTGTATTTCAGCCCATACATGCATACAACTGTCAGCATGCTGAAACAACTATACAGATCTTGCTAACCTTATGTTAAATATGCAAATAAGGGAAACTGTTTTTGTTCTCGATTCAGAATGTGTCATGCAGTCTATTAACTGGATAGTCACAGAAGGCGAGTACTACAGTGCAGCCCAATCTTGAGAACTAGAGCTAATATCAAAAACCAAATAAAACATTGTCTCTTTTGCTTAGGGAGGATTTGATAGTTTTGGTCTCTTGGCCTCATTCATTTTAAATGTTAGCCTTTTAGGAGCTTTGTGGCAAGTCTGACAAAAGAAATGCTAATACCAGAACAGGTAAGTGTAACCAGTTTTCAAGTCGGACAAGGCTTTATGGATAGCCTCATTAAAACTGGGTTTCTAAAATGACTTGGGAAATTGAAGTCATCTAATTAGTAAACAGGATTCTAACAATGGGCATTTACCCCAGTACAGTTATAAACCTTGTGCTAGATTCACAAAACTACTGAAAGTCCTGCAGCTGCGGTACAAATGTGGCGCAAGTGGGTTGCAGCTTACGGAGCCACAGGTGTCCGCAGTATTCCCACAGCTGCAGGTATTCACAATGGTGCGGCTGGTTTACGGCTCCACAAGTGACTGCTGCTTGTAGGTGGTACTGCCATGGAACCACCTGCAGCTGCAGAGAAATGTTATGGCCAGAGGGACGAGCCGTAACATTGTCTGCAACTGCTGCAGCTATGACTTACAATCTCCGCTGCTGTGGACCATTTGGTCCACAACTGAGTTGCAGTGTGGGGCTTAGTCCCAAATCATTTCAGGAATCCAGCCCTCTTTTCACTGAATTATTAACTTTTTACTTCAACGCTTTCTTTCAAAGGCCAAAAGGTGCAGTAGGTGCGTAGGTGCGGTAATACACTCCAGGGTTTAAATTTGTACTGGTTTTAACAGACATCTCAGATGCAGTATCTCATTATCAATGAGGGTCTCCTTTATTCTTTTAAACTCTATTTTCCCAGGATAGGAATTACATCAGTGGAGATGCAGTGTGTCATTTTCAGTGTGATCCTGTTTTTACCCACACAATAGCTGGGATGCGTCCTCTCTTTCCATCGCAAGCACCCTTTTATTACCTCACAGACCTGCCATCCGGGCCATATCAATTAGTTTTGCAACAGCCCTGTTTTGTTTATACCCGACACCCAAGCAGCCTCCTTCTATCTGGCCCCATATCACTACCCCTGCCAAGAAAGAGCTTATTTTCCTGTGGTTTTGATTAACAGAACTCATCATGCTGTTACTCCCATGCTCAGGGAACATAGAAATAAACCCAGGCCCAACCTCTCCTATTACCTCCCCTACGGACTTTGCTTCAGCGTCAGGCCTCAGAATGATGCTGTTCAATGTCGGCAGCCTTGTAAACAAAATGGATACAGTAAAAGTCTGGGTAGCACACACAAACCCCGGGCGTATTAGTAGTGATGGAAACCTGGCTTAAAGGGACACTGTCATCCTGTTTTACATCATATTATTTCTAGTTGAAACCCCACATTTTAAGATTGCTTACCCTCTCTAAAATTCACTGATGTTGCTGTTTATTTTGTCTGTCTCCTTGTTTACTAGAACTGAAATGCATGGCAATGTATATTTATAAACAACCTTGTTTTGTTTACAATCCGAGATCTGTTCTTACTACATGTTTCCTGAGCATTAGAATCATACCCAAACAGTGCAGTCACTCATAAGACAGTAGCCTCCTAAACTCCCACTGCATCAGGAGGGGCAAGACTGGGTTGTGGGTGTTCCCAAGTCCAAGAAAGATGCATTTGGAGTTGATCAAGGAATGTAAACAAACCTGTTTTGATGTGGTAACACCAGTATGTTGGGCAGTCTGTTTTTCACTTTTTTAAAGAAAATAAGAGAATTAAACTACCAGCTACATCAGCAATCTTTACAGAATTTTGGCAATTATAAAATGTGTTTTTTAAACTAGGGACACTTTGAGACCTAAGGGGTCTGACAGTGTCCCTTTAAGGATAGCATTACAGACCAACAAATAGCACTGCCGTCCTACAACACATTTAGACTGGACAGGCCGAAAAGGGGAGGGGGGATGCTTATTTATGTGAATTCTAAATTCAGCGCCACAGAAATCATTGCAGTCTCCAGACCGAGGGAATTCTAATGTCTTGCCATAAGACTCTCTCTGCCCTCGTCTGAGGCAATCATCATCATTGGTTGTTACCGACCACCAGCAGGAGGTATAGAACTGTTATTAACCCTCAGAAACATCATCGAAACCAACCCTAATGAATCCATCATTCTTGGTGATCTGAACATGGACTGGTTGACAACTAGAGCATATACCCGAAAGGGCCTGTGTGATGAGCTGGGAATCGCACAGCTCATCTCCCGAGTCCATTAGAATTAGTGCCAAACATGGCGCTAAAAGCTTCATACTAGCCTTATACTAACAGCCTGCATACATTGCTCATACAGCTATCGCCCACAATGATTTTAGTGATCCCAACATTGTTGTCTGTCTGAAAAGCCTCGAAAAATGACCATCCCACTCCACATTTATTTATGAAGCGAAGCTTCCATAAATGTAAGCCCGAGAATTACTTAGCAGACCTCCAGGACACAAACTGGCAAAATGTTTACCTGGCCACCACACTAGATGAGGCTGTCAATATCCTCAATACAAACCTCACACAGCTAGCAAATAAACATGCCCCATTCATAAACGGAGTGAAAAGGCCTCGTACTCTTGGTTCACGACCAGCCTGAAAGCAGATCTGACCTAAAGGGATAAACTGTGGGCCATAGTGAGACAGTCTAAAGGCCTGGCAGACTGGCTGGCTTTCAGAAGTACAAGGAATGCCTGTACCACGCGGGTTAGAGCAGCAAAGACAAACTACTACATGGAAGCATGTGAGCGTGCTGAGGGCAACTCAGCAACGGTCTGCAAACTGTCAAAACTGTTGAAGGTCATAGAATCCCCCCCCCCGCAATCCTCATCAGATTTATAACACAAGGTACCACAATCTCTGATCAATGCACTATCCTAGAAAAACGAAATGAGCATTTTGCAACAGTGGGTCTAGCATTTGACTCCTCCCAGCTGCTGGGCTCATTGACTGCTCCTCACCCGAGGAAGTTCCCCCAGATCCTAAGACCCAGGACTCCTGTTTCTCCCCAGTGACTTTTAAACAAGCCGAGGACTTGTTAAAAAAAATTAGATACAAAAAAAAGTGCAGGCGCAGACAGAATTGAGTCTTTTTTCCTAAAACTAGGGTACAGCTTCCCAACTGCTCCCAATAATACATATCTTCAACTTCTCAATCACACCTGAGACAGTTCCATCCTGTTGGAAACAGCCTCATACTGCCCCTGTTTAAACCGTGACCCCTGTGACCTCAATAATTACAGACCGATTTCCATCTTGCGGGTCTTATCAAAGCTCCTAGAAACATTAGTCAGTAACCAGCTGAAGGAACACCTCAAAATATCAAACTTATTTAACCCCCTCCAATCCGGTTTCTGGCAAAACCATAGCACAATGTCAGCCCTAGCCAAAGTGACTAACGATTGGTTCGCCACCCTGGATAATAAATATTCTACTGGTGCAGTCTTCCTAGACCTAAGTAAGGCCTTCGACATGGTTGACCATAACATCCCGTTAGCCAAACTCAAAGACCATGGCCTGAATAACTGCTCACTAAACTAGTTCACTAGTTATCTCTCTGGTCGGCTCCAATGTATCAAAACCAATGGGCCCCTTTCCTCTCCCTTACCAATCACAAGAGGTGTACCCCAAGGATACATCCTTGGACCCCTGTTATTCACAATCCATGTGAACTCACTAAACAACAGACATCCATAATTCTAGACTCCATTTCTTTGAGGACAATACTATCCTATATACATCAAAACCCTCACTGTCATACGCCATCACAGAACTACAGACCAACTTTAATCAGCTGCGGCAGCCTGCTAAGCTCTAAACTGTTACTAAACACCAAGAAAACTTAAGTTATATACTTTCTACCCCGCATCTCCCAACATCTTTACATGGACAGGCCACACCGCGCCTATCACAACCCTGCTAGGAGACTCACTAGAGTCAGTTGATCAATTTAAATATCTAGGGTATGGCTGGACAGTAAACTATCCTTTACAAACCACATTGAACTGGGTTGCTAAAAACTCAAAATAAGACTGTGTTTTTCTATAGAAATAAATCCCTATTTCCTTAGATATTAGGAAAAGGTTGGTCCGCCACTTTTCTTCCCCTACTCGACTCACGGGATATCATCTATTATAGTAGCACAGCAACCAACCTTCTTAAGTTTGATATACTATTTAACCATGCTATCTGCTTTATTACTAATGCACCCTACAGAACCCATCACTGTGCCCTCTACTCGGCAGTAGGTTGGATATCCCTTGGACATCCCTAACCATACGAAAGAAGCTCCACATTAGTACCTGGGCCTCAAAACACTTCAGAACAAACTACCGCCCACATCACCTCCCTATTTCACTGCTACCACAGTTCCTACTCACGAGGAAAAAAGCTTGCATATTATTAGACGCACTAAATTCTGAACATTTTATGGTAAAGCTGCACTTAACCACATCATCCCGTCCACCTGGAATAAACTACAAGCCACATTAAAGCTCCCCAAATTGGTCTCCATAAATGTATTTAAAGTCTTGGCCAACAAAGCGCTTAAGGAAACTTGCCACTGCCAAAATGGCTAGCAGCCCTCCTTACAGCAAAGCCACTACAGGCTCTATAAGCACCGGAATGGTAATCTATCTCCTATGTCCCCCCCCCCCCTTCCCTGCCTGATAGCTTAGACTCGGATTTGAATAGAATTAGCATTATTTCTCCTTTCAATGTATATTGTGTGCCTGTCTTATTGCTTTCAATGTGTAATGTGTGCCTGTCTTATTGCTTTCAGTGTATCAAGTGTGCCTGTCTTATTGCTTTCAGTGTATAAAGTGTGCCTGTCTTATTGCTTTCAGTGTATAAAGTGTGCCTGTCTTATTGCTTTCAGTGTATAAAGTGTGCCCGTCTTATTGCTTTCGATGTATAATGTGTGCCTGTCTTATTGCTTTTGATGTATAATGTGTGCCTGCCTCATTGCTGTTTGATCTTGATGTATGACAACTGTGTATTGTATTGTACTGTAGTGAATTGTACTATATTGTATACTTTGTACCATGTTGTCCTCCCTGGACCTCCTTGTAAATGAGCGTGCAAAATGGAGCTTTCCTGCAAATAAACTTGAACTTACCCATTGTTACACTGTATCCAGGATAGCACAGTGGAGGTGCAACATCCCTTTTTCAGTGGGGGCAGCTTTTACACATTTTATGATGTATTTACCCAGGATAGCCCAGCTGGGAGGAAATTTCTCATTTTCACTGTGGTCCAGCTTTCAGAATGTGTTTTTCCCAGGACAGACCAGCATAGGTGCACATCTTTCAGCGGAGGTCAGCTGTAGAGTCTTACTTTTACACGGTTTTACAATATATTTACTCAGCAGAACAGCTGAGCTGAGATGCCATGTCTTGTTTTCAGTGGGGTCATGCTTTTACCCATTTTTAGACTGTATTTACCCTGGATAGCACAGCTGATATGGCCACATCTCTCCCCCCCATGCCAGCACTGGTGCTTTTTTAACAGAGCTGGCCTTGGGGCAGGGGGTTGTGAACTGTGCATTGCACAGGGCCCCAAGAGTAGAGGAGCCCCCCAAAGAAAACAGCTTTCCAGTTGGGATCCTTCTTCCTGGTCCTGTATGTACTAATTTAAGTAAAGTGCAAAATGGCACAAAACTAGTTAAAAGTGACGCTACAGGGAGGCCATGATAGGGATGAGGATGTTCCTGGGAGCTTTGCGACTTCTGATGTGGGGCTTCAGCAAGGAGGTTCACACAGGGCCCTGGAAGAGCTAGGGCCAGCGCTGTTTTTCACACAAGCTATTCTGCGGCACTTGATCCCCCACCAGTTTCTCTGCTTGCTGATCCCCACCCCAAACACCAGAAAAAGGCAGCTGTGCTGCCACCCATCCCAGTGCACCCAGGACATTCAGTGTAAGGCACCTCTGCAGATAGCCTAGCTGAGATGCAATAGCTCATATTTAATGGGGTCCTGCTCTGACACATTTTTACACTGTATTTACCCAGGACAGTATAGATGAAATGCATACGACGGTTCATAGGAATAATATGAGTTCAGTAGGCTATGGACCCTTTATTGAACTCTCCCCCCATGCAATATCTAATTTTTGGTTTGGCCCTGCTTTTATCCATTTTTATTTATTTTATTTATTTATTGAATTTTGATGACCGGGTTGGCCCACTGGGCCCCGAAAGTCCCTTTTCCAGGGGCAACCCAGGGAACAGAAGCAATACAATACATACAAACACTGCATTTATCCAGGACAGCACAGAGGAGATGCAGTATGGGCCCAGGAGCTTGCTTCTGCCCTAGGGTGGTCTGTGCCTGAGCAAGGCTGACGGGGGCATTGCCTCACCAGGGGAAGAGGGAGGAAGGGGAAAACCAGAGGGAACAAAACTTGGTAGCAGTCAAAATGACTGCCTGGTTCAGCCTGATCAGGGTATATCCCTGTGAACAGGGTTGTGTGTATCTCTGAGAGGTGCTACCTGCTGGGAAAGGAAAAGCTGCATGGAAAAGAATAATGTACTGTATGTGTCAAGAGGCCCCAAAGAAAACAACAGACAAGGAGAGTCAGAAAGTTAAGTAGTTAAGAGGACACTGTCAGCTTTCGCCTCGTTTGTAGCTATCCAATAAATGGGTCTGTGGGCATAATCATAAGAATATAGTGTAGAATGCTTCTGTAGTTAAGAAGAGTGTCGGGTTTACCAATTTTGTAATTAGATAGTTTGCCGTTTCTGGTGGTCCGACTTTAAATGTCCTGCCACCGGCGTCGATCAGCGCCGAGAATGCGCCGAGAAGGTGATCTGTGGGAGCGCATATTGCTCATTTTAGCTCACCGCAGGAAGCACAGCCTCCATTAGCGACACTGAAGATTTCGGTAATTACAGAATAGTCCGGTGACCGCTTAGCTGTAGCATTTCATGCCGTGCTCCATATCCCGCATGCACAGCGCCGGAACAAGCATCCTCACGCATGCAGAGAATGTACGCTATTGCACATGCGTGATTGGGCACCAGCATGGGAAGTACTTTGTGGCTAAACTAGTCCTCGGTTTGTGTCTGTAGTTACCAGGAGCCTTTCCGAATAACACACTGTAATGGAGGCTGTGCTTTTCCACAAGTGGATACTAAAATGTGCATGTTGTGTGAGCACTCCCTGTAGACGCGTGTTCTTGAGTGTGTTCTCATCGCCGATCGGCTTCCAGTGGCAGGACATTTAAAGTCGGACTGCCAGAAATGGCAAACAATCTAATTTTACAAAAATTGGTAAGCTGGACACTTTTTTCTTAACGCAGAAGCATTCTACACTATATTCCATATGATTATGTGCCCACAGACCCATTTATTGAGATGTACTATAAAACGAGGGCAAAGCTGACAGTGTCCCTTTAACGTATGTATTTCTGTTTGCTTTTTTCAGTTTTGGAAAGTTTTTTTTTTTTTTTATTTGATTATGCTTCCGTCTTCAGAATGGCCCCCATCGGCAGCGTCTGCCCCAGAAGTCCAGCTTCTCTTGCACGCACAACTCTCCTCTGTAAAGCCCTGGCTTCCCCCACCTCAAGGCTCCCCCAACTGGGGCTGGGGGGTGCAGTTGGTCCTTCTCTGTAGGGGGGTGGCTAGTTGCCAGAGCCCAGGCCGAAGCATACCCTATCATCCTGCTGCTGCTGTCCTGGCATGTTTCCATGTATTCTAGTTCCTCCTGGGATGGCCTGTTTAGCAAGGTTCTAGTATGCAACAAGTATCTGGTTTGCTATCCTGTTGCATATTTTTTTTTTCATTGCTCAGTTTTTCATGCACCAATTTGACCTTCCCCACAAAACAAAAATGTATATTTAAATAGACACCAGCGAGGTCTGCAAAGGGACTTTTCAAAATGTGTCCGTTTTTCAGGTACCAGGCCTGATGATGCAGTTTTTTTTTCCCAGCATGCAAAATGAAGCACTGCGAGAATGTCCATTGCAGTGTGAGCATTAGAGAAATGTTCTATTATATTAATAAACTGGAAGCAATGATCAGATTAATGTGTTCAGGGTTAAAACAAAAACTAGCAACAAGGCTCCAGGGGTTTCAGATCTGAAGATGATGACCTTGGACTCACTCTGCAATGCCTTTTTCATAAAGCTTGTCTTCTTCTTGTTTGAAACTCATACTTTCAACGCAAAACAGAACAAAAGTCACCTTGTAGGCAAATGCAGTGCGACAGCAGAGCAGAGTTTCTGTCATGAAAGGGAATGCATGTAACTGTTAGAAAAGATTTAGACATACTTTTTTTTTCACAAAAACGTAGCTAATTTGAAAATCTCTTGCTGTAGTGATTGTTTTGTGTACTAGTCAAAAAACACATCTGTCTCTGATCCCTTTAAAGTGCATTTCTACAGACGATAGCTATGACAATGTACAAAACATGGTCTAAGAATCACTCTGCCCAACTGACGTAATTATTTCCACATCCTGATAGCCTCATTTTTGTGCACCCCGAAGTTTGCAAGTATCCTAGGGGCATAAACAACAGTAGCAGTTGAGGGAAACATGTTACAAAGTTACACAAGAAATGAATTAAGCAAAAGATACATTATACCAAAAACTGAGTGGTAATTAACACAGCGACATATTAACTATAAACTCAATAGTTGTGGCAGGTATAGAACATGCTGAGGTGGGTATAATGCCTTGACTTAAGTAGGGATGGTGATGGGCATTGTATAGAGTTTCAGGAGTCTTTGTTCAGCTGAACGGAGTGCAGTACAAGAATGACCCTTTGCTGCAGATCACTTCACCCGTCAGATAACCAGATTGTCTTTGACGTGGGATCTCAGCTGGCAGACACTTACAGTTTGGTTAAGAAGTTTGCAGATTATTTATTTACTTGGATTTTGTTAGCCGCATGGGCTCACTGAGACTGGAAGTCCCTTAACAGTCATAGGTTTCACTGTTTATTTATTTATTTAAAAGTTGATAACTGGGAAAGGCACACGGAGCCAAGGCTTGTTTCCAGATGCAACCTGGGGCAGAGCATCTAAAGACAATAGAATACACTGGAGTTCATATGTGAATAAGTAACCTTGCAAGGTCATGCAAGTTTACAAATACATTACAATACAATGCTAGGGCTGCACAAGTTTGCAACAGCAAGTCCACAGATCCCGTACAACACTTTACGCTACAATTATTTTAGCAATACAGTGCCAAGGGATTACAAGTTTGCAGCAGCAGTGATACATTTTAGGCAAGGCATAGTCCAGATAAAAAGCTGTCAAACCAAGAGAAGGCCTCAACTAAAATGTGCACTGGCAGCTTTACAAGAAACAAGCCCTTGAGGGAGGATTTAAACACCTTGAGACTGGAGCAGGCCTGGACTTCAGGCAGGAGGTTGTTCCATAGTCTGGTAGCAGCTGAGGCATAGGATCTCCTGCCAGATGCTAATAGGGTTGTAGGGACTGTTAGACCAGCTGGGAAGAGGACAAGAGGTTCCTTCTGCTGGGTTTTAACTCCAGCATAGAGGCTAGGTTGGGGGGGGGGAGTGCAAACTTTTATGTTTCAGACAGTGACCAGAGTAGTGGATCCTCCCTTCGAGAGGTGACCAGTCTGTTGCAGTGGTGTTCCCTCCTACTGCCACTAACTAGAAAGCAAGCAGCATGGAGGTACAGGACACTGACTTTATACAGCTTGGTGTCTTTCAGAGAAGACAGGATGGGGCATCATATGGTTGGATAGGGAGCAAAACACTGCTAGCCATGAAGACTCTTGCTTCAGCAGTAAGGTAGGACTTGAACCTGTACAGCAAGCTTATTTGTAGGTTGAGCAACTTGACCAGTCAGCATGCAGTCTGAGAATGAGTTCTTGGTCCAGTAAGACTCCCGTATATTTTACTGACACAGTAGCCTCAATGTGTGTGCAGATTTTTAGGAGTTCACTCTGATCTTGTCTGAAGGGCCGAAGAGGACAGACTTCATTTTCTTAGCATTTAAGAGTTTGTTAGCCCCAAACCAGGATTCCAAAAGATGGAAGTTAGCTTTTGGTCCTGACTTGATAGCCACAGGGTCCAAGTTGCACCTGTATAACATGAGGTCATCCACATACAACAGAGACTTGGCACTGCCACAGTGAGAGTGAAGTTAATTTATTAATTAATGTATGTATTTATTTACCAAAATTCAAATAAATAAATAAAATAAATAAGATTTGTGATGAGCCTACTGAACGTATCCTCCATAAGAACAGGATCACTGTTAGTATTGCCCTCGTAGATGATATGTTGGGAGGTGATTCCTTTACCTCTGAGAGGGCTGTTTATTTGTGCCCAGAACTGTCCGGGGTTTTGCAAGTTGGTGGACTGTAATTTCTCTAGATAAGTCACCTTAGCAGTCTGAAGTTTGATCTTACACAGGTTTTCTTAGTGCTCGGTAGCAGAGCCGGTCATTGTGCACTATCAAAACTTCCAAGTCATCCTATTTGAGAGCAGCTAGATCCACAAGGAAAGCACTCTCATCAGGCAGAGAGAAGTCCTAACAGTTATTAATCTTGGGGGTTAAGGTATTGTTCCAGATGCAGTAGCTTGGGAATGATCATTAGTGTATCAGCAAGTTTTCCAGATCCTCTAATACAAACACCTCTCACTAGGATCCAGTCCAGGAGGGAGTGGTTTCCTGTTTTAGTATTAAGACGAATGGGTTCATTGATGACTTCACTGAGGTACAGGTCTTGTAGGGAGGACATAAACTTCAGGGGCTGACACTGGTCTAGTTGAGGTTAAAATCACCAAGTATTATTAACTCTCTGAGTTTGTGGGTCATCAGGTAGCCAATAAAATTGAAAAGGCGGGTTTGTCTGGGGTGGGTGTGGAGGGGTTATAGACCTTACCTAAGTATAGTGGTTTTGTGTTGCATGACAAGATCTTTACCAGTAGACATTCACAAGGGGACTGATCCAGGGAGGGTACAGGGACCTCTGTCTCCCTCAGGGTGTCTCCCACATACAGGAGTACTCTAGACCCTTTCTAACATGGCTGATGCTTCCTGAAGGTGGAATAACTTGGGATGTTACATTGTTGGGAAGGATGCAAGGTTTTAACCAGGTTTCTGTTACAACTAGGACATCAGGATTCTAGCGGGACAGCAAGTCTTCCAGGTCAGTTAATTTGGGCCTGAGGCTGCTGATATTCAGTTGAGTTATTTTAATCCCTCTGATACCAGATCAGAAAGGGTCCAAGTGAGAGATTATCCCAATCCCACCCTTCACCTCCTGTCTTCAGAATAATAACAACACTCTTGTTGCTGACCCAAGCACAGTCCCAGGAGAATTTAACTCCTATTACACCTCTTGCTCTGCAGAGCTTCTAAAGGCCCTCCCTTCCTACCCCTTCCACCACTCCCACCATCGTTACCCTTCCCTCACCCTCTACCCTGACCTTCTTCTTAACTGTGACCCCTGAAGATGCTTTAAAAGCCCTACTTGCTATCAACCCTTCTACCCTTCTAAAGGCTCCTCCCCTGATGACCTCGACCGCAGACTCCTCTCACTCTCAGCCCACGCCATTGCTTACCCTCTCTCCGTCATTCTAAACCTCTCCTTCACTACTTTCTCAGTCTCTTAAAACGTGGAAATGCTGTGGTTCTCCCCTTACCCAAAGGGGGTGACTCCTCCTCCCCTAGTAACTACCTCCCTATCTCCCTCCTCTCCATCCTCACTAAACTAAACTGTTACCTACTTTAGATAGCCTGAATGGATCACTGATATTTTTCAGGAAGAGACTTTAAGACTATATTTTTCTAGAAAGTGAATGCAAATGTTTTACTTGATATATATGTAATATTTATCAATGATTATATGAGACTTAATGTTTATTGTATTATTGTATAATTGTATGTCTTTATGTGAAACTGGTTGACCATGAAAACGGGTCTGTGGCCCATGGACTTACCAGTATAAATAAAACAAACAAACAAAAACAAATTCCAAGAACATCTGGTACTCTGCCAACTTACATTATCTGATTACTCCTTTTTCACCCTGTTCAGTCTGGTTTCAGGAAAAACCACTCCACTACCACCTCCCTGCTCAGGCTTACTGACATATTAACCGCGATGGACAAAGGCCTTATCAACTCAGCCATTTTTGTCAACCTTGACAAAGCATTTGACACTGTCTCCCACACCCTTCTCCTGGACTCTCTCTCTCAACAGCAGGCCTCTCATCCTCTGCCACAAACTGGTTCAGGGCCTACCTCACTTGTAGAACCCAATAAGTTAGGATCGCAGACATTACCTCCCCTCCCCCCGATCACCACCAGAGTGCCACAGGGCTCGGTACTTGGTCCCTTTTTATTCTCTATTTTCCTAAATGACCTGCCCTCAGTCTGCTCCCGTCCTCCTCCATCCACATGTATGCCGATGATATGGTTTTATATGCATCTGGCTCAAGTCCAGCTGAGGTAACAACCAGCTTGCAGCATAATTTCAACCAAGTTCAGCTCTGGTTTGCTAAACATCACCTCTTCCTTAACGCTAAGAAGACTGTCTCCATGACCTTTGGCACCAGGCAGATACTGTCTAGGCTCCCAAACCTCCCCTCTTTCCTAACTTCCCCCAACTCTAAAACCCCCAATATCCTGGTACCAGCCCTTTCCTTGCTAGCCAGACCAACACCACAGAGCTCCCCCTGGCTTCTGGGAGTCTAGTGACAGCAAGCCTCTCCCTAGTGGAGAGAAGGGTTGGGTTACATACTTCCTTGCCTTAAATGATTACTTTCCCAGCAATCACGGGAGATGAAATGCATTGCATCCATAGGGAGTGGCCAAATCACCCTCAGGCCCATGACCAGTGAAAGGGGGGCAGGGAGAGTAGCTCAGCTGTAGACCCTGCAGTATGAGCAGACTAGATAGACCAAATGACCTTCATCTGCTGGCTTCTTCAGTATGTTCATATTACTTTTCATAATCTTTATTTATTTATTTATTTATTCAGGCGAACATCATTGAGCAAAGCTCATGTACAAGATGGACCTGATTGGTCTTAACAATATAAGGTTACAGTTTTACACAAAACAAGGTACTGATTGAATACAAATACAAAGATTTATAAGTGAAACAGGTATACAAATATTTACATATGTACAAGGCAATGTGACATTGGATCTTGGTTATACTAAAAATGAAAGAAAGAAACAAACAGTACTGGAGGGATAAAGCTAGGGTGATGGGACTTTGGGGATCATTTTTGTACAAAGTAGGTTGGAGAAAAACTAGAAAACAAAAATAGGGGCAGTGCAAAAAGGGTAGGGAAAGAGGGGTTGTGAGAGGACTAGGCCTTATGGAAACAATTGCATGATTCTGGGAAGAGACTAGTGTACAGCTTTTTGAAGGATGTTAATGGAATGAGGGTATCCAATTTCAAGGTCTTTTGAAGAGAATTCCAGATAAGTGCTAGGGAATAGCTGATTGCAGCCCTTCCATACCGGTGCAGGTAATAGGAATCTTCAGCATGATGAGTTTATTGATCCTTAGGGCGTAAGGCCTGGATATGATCTGGTTGAAACAATCTGAAATGTAGGATGGGAGTTTGTTTGTCAGAGCTTTGTAGATCCAGACAGCAGCATTTTTGTTTCTTCTATGGTGTAAGGATGTCCAACTGACTGCATTGTAGAGAGAGCAATGATGGGTGCTGAAGGGAAGATCTGTAATGAATCTAAGAGCTCTATGATACAAGGTGTCCAATTTATTTAAATGGGAGAGGGAACAGTGACCATAAAGGAAGTCAGCGTAATCAATGAGGGATAGGAATGATGCCAGGATTAATCTTTGTTTGGAGTCTCTGGTCAGGTAGTGTTTGATCCTATAAAATAGGCCAAGTCTCTGTCTAAGCTTTTCAGGAGCTCTTCAATGTGGCTAGTATAGTCAAGTTTATTGTCAATCCAGACTCCAAGATATTTGAATTTGTCCACATATTCCAGATTTTCACCAAGGATGGTAGATAATTGGGGGAGGGTGAATGATGGGACAGTGGAAGAGAAGCTCTTGGTGGCAAAGAACATAGCTTTCGTTTTCTTGGCATTTAATAGTAGTTTCTTTTCTAGTAATTTGTGCTGCAGGAGGGAGAACTCAGATTGTAAAAGTTCACAGGCTTTTGATGGTGAAGGATTACTGACATATAGGACAGTATCATCTGCAAAGAGGTGAATATTAGATTGTGAGAGATTGGAGTCAGTATTGTTGATGTAAATGGCAAAGAGGATGGGGCCCAAGATGGAACCTTGTGGTACACCTCTTAGGAGTGGTTTAGAGGTAGATAGGTCACCTTCATTTTTTACCTGTTGTATTCTTCCGGAGAGATAGCATCTGAACCATTTAAGAGAGAGTGAGTCAAGGCCTATGGAATTCAGAGAGGAGATTAGTAGTTCATGGTCCACAGTGTCAAAGGCTTTGCTTAGATCCAGAAACACAGCACAGATGTTACTCTTTTTGTCTAAGTCAGTCTGCCAGTCATTTGTAACTTTTGCTAAAGCAGAGATGGTGCTGTGCATGGATCTAAACCCAGATTGAGCTGGGTTAAGGAGATTATTGGTATCAAGGTAGGCACTTAACTGGATGTTCACTAACTTTTCAAGCATTTGGGACAGTACTGGTAAGATGGATATGGGCCTATAATTGTTGAGGTCCATGGGATCCCCTGCCTTAAATAGGGGAAACACTTGAGCTGTCTTCCATATTGAGGGAATAGAACCAGTGGCTAGGGACAAATTGAAAAGGTGAGTTAGGGGGGCAGCTAAGGCGTGCAATGCTACTTTTAGAAAGTAGGGATCCAGAGAGTCTGCACCTGCGCTTTTAGTTGTATGTAATTGGAATAGTAGGTCCTCTACTTCTTTTAAGAGTATTGGCTTAAAGGAGAGAATGTGGAAGCAGCCTTTGTCCCTCAGTAGATTGGAAGTTTAATGATGACCTCATTAGATTTTCAGGTGAGGAATCGAAAGCTAGGCCAGCTGTAGTGAAATGATTGTTGAAGGCATTCAAGATTTCTTGCTTGTCAGTGATTTCCACACTATTTAGGTGCACTTTGGGTGGTAAGACAGGGGTAGAAACTTGACCTAGGATCCCCTTTATGGTACCCCAGAATCTGGAAGGGTTGTGGTAGGAGGCATCCAATTCAGCTGTGTAGAAGGCAGCCTTGGCATTTCTCACTTGTTTTGTGCAGGAGTTTCTGGCTTTTCTGAATTGAAGCCAGTCATTTGGATCCTTGGTCTTTCTTGCCCTTTTCCAGAGTTTATCTCTGGCAAGCAGTGCGGATTTAAGGTCAGCAGAGAACCAGCGACAAGATTTGAGCTTGGTTCTGACACTGGTGAGGGGTGCATGTATATTGAGGGCACTTATGATAATATCGTTTAAGACCTGTAGAGCTGTCTCTATTGAAGCTGTGAGATAGAATTCTTGCCAACGTGTGGTATGGCACAGATCATGAAGATATCCTGTGATATTAAGGTTCTTTTTAGACCTTCTTGGGAGAAATTTTGCAGGGTTGGGTGGCTTGATTGTTGATCTTATGCCAGCTATGGGACAGTGATCACTTATGTCACCGAATAGCACTCCAGCATGAGAATACAGATGAGGCTTATTAACCAACATAATGTCCAGTAGTGTGCTGTTGAATTTGTTCTTTGGATTAATCCTTGTTGGTTCTTTGATTAATTGAGTGAATCCATAAGTGTCACAAAGGTTACTAGGGGT
Source organism: Neoceratodus forsteri (assembly GCA_016271365.2). Lineage (NCBI taxonomy): Eukaryota > Metazoa > Chordata > Ceratodontiformes > Ceratodontidae > Neoceratodus > Neoceratodus forsteri. The sequence goes on along the minus strand of CM057453.1, from coordinate 1,474,219,736 downwards.
GCAGATGCATTGGCTAGTAATTTAAATTCAGGTCACCTAAAATAATGGTGTCTTCAGGGCCTAGTTTAAGTATAGATCCCAGGTGGGATAGGAACTTGAGGCCTGCTGAGGGGGGCCTATAGCAGCCAATCAATTGAAAAGATGACATGTTGGGAAGGGTTATTTTAAGTGATAAATATTCAAATTCCTTCGGCTGTGATGTAATATTGAGGCAGGATGCAGAGATATTTGCTTTAACGTAGATGGCTACCCCACCGCCCCTGGATGGACGGTCAGATCTGAAGAGCTGATAGTTAGGAAGATTTATTTCACTATCATTTGTTGCAGATTTGAGCCATGTTTCGAGAGATTACCAGAAAGTCAGGTAAGGTGTGTGTGCAACCCAGGCCTGTATTAGTGAGAACTTTTTAGGAGGCTGCAGGCGTTGATATGAAGAAAACTTAGGCCTTTTATGGAGGCTAATTCAGCTGGGGAGATAGAGCTTTCTGTGGGTCCAGGATTGATTTCAACAGTGCCAACACAGATCAGCAGAAAGAGAATTAGTTTAATGAGGCACCAAGTGATAGGAGTAGGGAGTAATCAGAGGATTTTCTTCTTGCTTGGGATCCAGTGTATAGAGGACGATGATCCTGCTGTATGATTATAAATTTTGTCATAAAGTACCAGCTTAATGGACAGGTATAGGGGTCATTATAGTGCCAATAATGGAGCAGGGGCTTGTGAGTACAGAACTGGTTGTGAGCCTTTTGTGAGATACCCCAAGGATTATAGTGCAGAAGCGGTAGTACATACTTGAGGAATTGAGGGACATCCATTGGGGATAGCAAAGGGGGGCAAGCTTGAGTAGCCGCCCTAATCATGAGGGCGTGGGCTGCTTCAGTTTCCTCCTCTGGATACGAGGAAGGTGAGAGGCAAAGCAGCATTAGGAGGAACAGCAGCATGGTGGAGGGTAGCTAGGGGTTAAAAATACTAAAGGTGGTGTGAAGAAAGGAGCTCGGGAATTGGCTAGGAGTTAGCTATGGGCGGAGATAAGAGATTCGGTTGGAAAGTGTGTATAAAAGAAACACCGGGCGGGCAAAATTTTGCGGCTTTCCCATGACCTTTCTGGCTGTCTCTCCTGGCCTCTCTGTTCTCTTCTGGCAGTGGAGCCGCCGCTACCGCTGGCAGCTCGGAGCCCCTATGGTCTCTGGGTACTGAGGGCAGGGCCGGCTGGAAAGGAGGGGACAGAGGAGAGGGCAGTCAGAAAGCACTAGATTGCAGCAATCTGCAAGTGGTGCTAAAAGATTTGCACAACAAAGACTGGGGGTTAGCGCCATGCATCTAGCCCAGCACAAGTCCCACCAAAGGACTGTAATCACAAAATCAGCAAGCAAGAAGGCATTTCACAAAATTATACAATAATAAAAAGTAAAACAGCTCTTTTGGAGAATTTTACATTGAAAGAGCAGTAATCCCGCCAGTTTTGAGGTGCAAGCAAAGCAAAAGTCAATGGGGAAGGCGCACAATCAGAGGCAAGGCTTAGCTGGCGGTCGCCTTCCGATTGGCTGCGGCTGTCCCGCCTTTCTGGCTGTTCTCCCGGCCTCCTGGTTCCCTTCTGCGCTGTGGCACACCCGCCTGGCATGCCTCGGAGCCCCTATGGTCTCTGGGTACTCGAGGCCAGGGCCGGCTGGAAAGGAGGGGACAGAGGAGAGGGCAGTTAGAAAAGCACTAGATTGCAGCAATCTGCAAGTGGTGCTAAAAGATTTGCACAACAAAGACTGGGGGTAGGCGCCTGTGCTTAGCCCAGCACAAGTCCCACCAAAGGACTGTAATCACAAAATCAGAAAGCAAGAAGGCATTTCACAAAATTATACAATAATAAAGGTAAAACAGCTCTTTTGGAGAATTTTACATTGAAAGAGCAGTAATCCCGGCCAGTTTTGGAGGTGCAAGCAAAGCAAAAGTCAATGGGGAAGGCGCACCAATCAGAGGCAAGGCTTAGCTGGCGGTCGCCTTCCGATTGGCTGCGGCTTTCCCGTACCTTTCTGGCTGTCTCTCCCGGCCTCCTGGTTCCCTTCTGGGCTCGTCGCCGCCCGCCCGCGGCTCGGAGCCCCTATGGTCTCTGGGTACTCGAGGGCAGGGCCGGCTGGAAAGGAGGGGACAGAGGAGAGGGCAGTCAGAAAAAGCACTAGATTGCAGCAATCTGCAAGTGGTGCTAAAAAGATTTGCACAACAAAGACTGGGGGTTAGCGCCTCATGCGCCTAGCCTCCAGCACAAGTCCCACCAAAGGACTGTAATCACAAAATCAGCAAGCAAGAAGGCATTTCACAAAATTATACAATAATAAAAGGTAAACACAGCTCTTTTGGAGAATTTTACATTGAAAGAGCAGTAATCCCGCCAGTTTTGGAGGTGCAAGCAAAGCAAAGTCAATGGGAAGGCGCACAATCAGAGGCAAGGCTTAGCTGGCAGTCGCCTTCCGATTGGCTGCGGCTTTCCCGTACCTTTCTGGCTGTCTCTCCCGGCCTCCTGGTTCCCTTCTCGGCTTCGCGGTCACTGCCCACCCGCTGGCGGCTCGGAGCCCCTACGGTCTCTGGGTACTCGAGGGCAGGGCCGGCTGGAAAGGAGGGGACAGAGGAGAGGGCAGTCAGAAAAAGCACTAGATTGCAGCAATCTGCAAGTGGTGCTAAAAAGATTTGCACAACAAAGACTGGGGGTTAGGCGCTAGCTGTCTAGCCCAGCACAAGTCCCACCAAAGGACTGTAATCACAAAATCAGCAAGCAAGAAGGCATTTCACAAAATTATACAATAATAAAAGGTAAAAACAGCTCTTTTTGGAGAATTTTACATTGAAAGAGCAGTAATCCTGGCCAGTTTTGGAGGTGCAAGCAAAGCAAAAGTCAATGGGGAAGGCGCACCAATCAGAGGCAAGGCTTAGCTGGCGGTCGCCTTCCGATTGGCTGCGGCTGTCCCGTACCTTTCTGGCTGTCTCTCCCGGCCTCCTGGTTCCCTTCTCGGCTGCGCGGTCGCCGCCCGCTGGCGTGTGCTCGGAGCCCCTACAGTCTCTGGTACCGGAGGCAGGCCGGCTTGGCTGTCTCTCCCGACCTCCTGGTTCCCTTCTCAGCTGGCGCGAGTCGCTGCCCGCCCGCTGGTGGCTCGGAGCCCCTACAGTCTCTGGGTACTTGAGGGCAGGGCCTGCTTGGCTGTCTCTCCGGCCTCCTGGTTCCATTCTCGGTTGGCGCTGTCGCCGCCTCGCTCATTGGAGGCTCGGAGCCCTTACGGTCCTGGGTACTCGAGGGTAGGTCAATGGAAAGACAGGACGAGAACAGGACCATTCTCATCCAGTCCCAAAGGAACCACTCCTTTTTACTACATTCTACCCACAGTGAAATCCAACCTTCTGACTGGCTGGGACCCATATGAATACCACACAGGTCACTTGCTTTGCCATTGTGTGAAACCAGGGTATGTTCACAGAAATGCCATGATGAGTTTTTTTTTCTTTGGGGGGGTTATCTTAAATTTATAGAATGGGCATCCAAAATAAAGAAGTCTCATTGGTCAAAATATATCACGTGGCCGTGCATGAAATCTGTTTCATGCACAGTCATCCTGGTCCTAAACCACATCACACAATAAGCAAATCAGTCCTCCTACAACTACCCCCTACAACCAGAATTGATCTTCCATCACAAAAATGGCTGATACCTTTACACTATTAAAAAACTTTAACTGTGCCCTAAAATAAAACTATCTTAAATAAAAAATAAAACAAATTAATTAAATGTTGTTTCCCTGATCATTACACTTTCCTTACACATATAAACAAATTAGAAACATTAAGTATTGTTTATAGTTTTCATTACAACTGTTTCTTTGCTGACAATGACAAGTCCCCCTTCCGTCTTTACCTGCTCATCAGGGAAATGTCTTCTGCTTGCCCTGACAGTGAGATAATTGAGTCTCTGGCTGTAGAAGGTGTGTGTGTGTGTGTGTGTGTGTGTGTGTACAGTATGTTAGGAGAGGAACATTCTGCCAGTGGAACGTGACAGAATTGCGAATCCCTGTTTTCCATGGTAAACATTCCATGATAAACATTTCATATCTTGAATCTTGATGCCAGCAAAGGACAAACTTCGTCCAGCAGTAATACAATGACATCATCAATGACATCATTTGCAGTGGGCGGAAGGACTAATTTATCATAAATACACACAAGTAAATCTATTGTTTCTACATATAAACATGCTTTTCCCAACTGTAAAAAGTGAAAAAAAAAAGGAGCCCATTTTCTAAGTGCAATAAGACACTCAGGGATGTGCATGTTGTTGAAGTTTGTTCACCCGGTAAGCCCACTGGGCCTAGAAGTCCCTTTTTCAGGGGTGACCGGGGGTGGGGGGATACAGATGTTAAGCAACTGAAAGTGAACCAGATTAAGCTGTTGCTTAAATTGATGCTTTGTTTTGGTTACTTATGCAAATTCTCTGTTGATTGCTGTTTTCCTCCATATTTCCCAACCTTCTGGTCCATAAATCATGGACAAGAGTTGAAAGAAAATCAGGGGGAAAAGATGAGAATCGTGGATGCCATGTCACTCTTGCTAGTTTTTAACTCTGAACGCTGTTAATAAAAGATAATCTCTTCTGAAAGTAAACTGGATACTAGACTGCAGCTTCAGTGCTTCCAAATCCCTCATCTTCGGGAACAGAAACCTCCATTTTAGGAGCGAGAAAGATTTTGGGGTCATAAATTAGGGGCTGTTGAGAGGTATGTTCTCCACGTGGAGGGAAGAGGGACAAAAATGAAATACTTATACCCAGACCTGTACTCCTCAGAAAAAACCAAAAATGTTCGAGTTGGATGTTATTGCTTGCCATTCCTTCTTGCTTTGAACAGAACGTCCCTGCTCAGTTAGGAATTAATCAAGACATTCAATAACTCCTTGATATGACCTAAACTTTTCACCAGGTTATTTTTCTGAATTAGCAGCAATTTCTTGTGAAATGTTCTCATAGCCTTTTGTTGATTTCCAAGTGGTTCTGGAGAAGTGGCGCCTGTGAGTACGACTCTTGCTTTTGGATCATATTACTCTCCAAATGGAGGAAGATGGTTTCACTTGAGTCAATTTCAATTTTCTTTTGAGTGGTCATCCTGGAAGTTGCAGCAGTTGTGTGTCATCTGCTTCCTCGCCGATTGCCTAACACAGGTTAGATTTTAAGACCCCAAAGTAGGATACTGGATTGCTGGTGCTGGTGTTTCTATAGTTGCTGGGTCACTGGGTGACACCGTGTTGATGTATGTATTGACCAAGTTTCTATAGTTGCTGGTCCTATAATGTCAATGTACACATGTATTGATTAACCAAGTTGTTTATATAGTTGTTGGGTCCTTCATTATCAGTTCATAGATGTATTGGTTATATCAAATTTGTCAGCAGAAAAGGACTACTTGGTCTGCTAAGTCTGATTGACAAGGCTTTTTCGTTAGTTGGTGGTCCTTGGTGCTGTGCCACTGTGTACTTGTACTGAATAACCAGGTTATTTCTATTGTCCTTGGGTCTCTGGGTGTTGACGTGCAGAAGTAAAGCTTGACCAATGTGTTTCTATAGTTGCTGGGTCCCTGGGTGATGATATATAAAAAAAGAATTGACCACATTGTAGCTACTGAGATCCTGGATGTCTGCTGGCAAAAAGCTGTATCAATGGACCAGGTATTTCTTTGCTGCTGGGTCCCTGAATATGAGTGGGCTGTGACCCCTAGCAGAAGAGATGAAGGATGGCGGCAGGGAGCAGGAGAGGCAGCAGATAATGGGCTGAAGGCACCTGAGCCTATGGCGCCATGCCTCACTATGCCCCTGGGTGGCGCGGTAAAATCTGTTACATGCACACCCCATCGTGTCTTATTGGTTACAAAAAATAATTACATGTGGCCAGCTGCACCGGCTGCAGCTCAATTAGTTGGCCTGCCAGGGTGTACCCCGCCACTGTCTTGCTTTTATCACTTAATTAGGCCAGTGGGCATCCCTAATTTTCAGATATTTAAAACTAAGACAGAAAAAACACAGATACCTGCCAGCATACCTGGGATCGACAAGCAAAACCTGAATTCCCCTCAGTCTGCGTGCAGGCATACACCACACACACACACACACACACACACATACTGAGTGAACATGTTCACCACTTAGTCTATGGCCAGCCCTTCCTGTATAGTTGTTTCTGTGTTGACAGAGAAATGAAATCACAAGAGTTACAGTGTAAGTGTCTGAGGAAAAGTGGGAGCTCAATTTATAATGTGCTTTACAGAAGCTGCCTACCCCTTTGCAGTTAGGCATGTACAGGTTGGCTAATCGCTCAGGTTTTGTGTGACATAAAATATGACAGTAACCAGTCCTTCATGAGTTAAGAGAAAATATATCCCTGCATATCATGTACAGTATATTAATTTAGGTTCTCTAATTTGGGGAGTGGGAGGATCTTTTTATCTCCACTGTTTCTCGCTTGCCTCCTCTTCTGTACTTCTGGCATACACATGCACCTACACCTACTGGCCTTACAGGGCATCTTGCTGCCCTAATCTGTAAATGCTGACCAGTATGCACCTCAGAGGAAAACACTCCCTGGCAGGCCCTGGAATGCTGGCAGGATCCTCTGTGCTTATACAGAGTTTTTGTTTGGAACTGATTAGAGGCAGGATGACCCTGGGGTTAGAAGTGAGGGGGCATGTGGTGCCATCATGCTGTCAAATAGTGGCACCTCCCTAATTTTCTGCCTGCCCACCCACCACCCATTAAGCTCTGGGCTTCCCCACAACTCATAACCTGGTGGAGGTGTGAGATTAGGAGGTACCATAGTCATCCTCGACTCCCCATACCATTCTTTTTTTTTTTTTTTGAACTCACCTTCCTCCTGTCACCTCTCCCATCCCCTGGGACCACCGTCCCCCCACCAGCGCTCACCCCGGATTGCCCCCAAAACAAAAAGTACAAGTTTTAAATGTCCTCATATACCCTGTGTTACTGTATGTTCTATGTAGCCTTCCCCAGGACACTAGTGGAAAATAGCTGCTCGCAGCTCATCATGTTCTTTCTGGATGAAGAATATCTAGATATATATATATATATATATATATATATATATATATATGGATGACAGTGGAGTCTAGTCAACAGAGCACTGAAGTTTAACCTCATGCTATCTACCCTAGCATTCATTTCCACAACCTACCCAGGCTGAAACTACTATCAACCTTAGTACCTGGGCTTCACCCAGTCCCTACACCCCTTCATCAGCAGCATACTGTATTCATCTCCTGCCCCTCAGTGGCTATATTTATGACCCTTGCTGGGCATTAACTCAGAAGGTTGACATGCTCATTCTGCTGCTGTGAAATCTGCATCTCGAGGGTAAGGCCCCCGCCAAATTTGGGTCCATTTATTTATGTAATTTTTTTTTTTTAATCAAGATTTTTGTCCTCCTTACTGCCTTTGTCACCATCACCTCCAATCCACCCAGCCCCATCACCCACCTTCTCTGGCGCTTACCTGCTCTGTAGCATCCCCCATTGATTGTCCCCCCCCCCAAGGTGGGGCCAGAGAGGGATGGCCATTCTCCTTCCCCCCAGTGTCCACATTCAGATGTTCAGATTCTGTTCAGGTGAGGGTGCAGGACCTGCAGTGTGTCAGGGTTCATCAAGCCTTCAGTGGTTTTCCACTTGGTTTTGGTGCCTAAATTCTCCCAGATGCATATGGCAGTAGCTCTCTAGTAAGCCTACGCACACATGTAGCAACTCTCTATAGAGGAAGATAAGCTCCCTTGGTGCAACTGTGGTGGCGGAACCAGTAGCAACTCTCTCTGCCTGCATGCTCAAATCCACTCCCGAACTCAGGTCAATGTCTGGGGTTCCTTTAGCCTTGCAGAATGACTTGGCAGCACCTCTCGGCATTTCTGTCATACCTCCTCCTTCTTAAGAGTAGGATTCTTGCATAAGGGGCCCTTTATTCTTGCAGATCCACTCGGTAGCACCTCATGGTGTTATATTTATGATTTCCTGCTTCTTGAGGGTAGAATCCTTTCCATGTAGGAACACGTGGAGCAGTGCAGATCTACTCAGCGGCCTGTCTCATTGATTTTCTTCTATGTTGTCTCCTATGCCTTGAGGGTAGGACCTCTTGCCATGGTTCAACTCTGTGGCACTTCTCAATGCAATCCTTCCAGCATCTGCTTATGTCACACTTGGTGCAGATATTTCCTTCCTTTAGTCCCCTATCATCATCATCAGTCATAATGCAGATTAGCCTCCTCTCTGTCCTGAGGTCAGGTGAAAGTGGTCCAGCATTTCTTATTCTCCTCAGCCCCCACTTCGAAAGTAGGGACCTCTTCATGGTGGCAAAGGGGGCTCTCTGGCTGTGCAAATTGACTCGGCAGCACCTCATGGTACTAACTCATTCGAGGAACAGAATAAGAGCCTTACCATCCAAACTTTTGCCTGAACTGATTCCAAATTCAACACTGATCAGTACCGTCATAAATATTAACCCAAGCCAAGAACAATAGCAACCAGTACCTTGGTTCCCCAGAGGTTTTTTATCTGGTGGGAAGGTCCTCTCTGTGCCTAAGATCATAATTTTAATATTATTTTCCACTCAGAGTTGGAGTTGGATGGTGGTCTTACATTCAGTACTGCCTTTTCCCTCCCTAATATACCTTCCCCAGGCTGTGTCTCTTCTCTTCTGTTGGAAATATGTGCATGTCTGTTCTTTCATTAGCTGTTTTGGGCCTTCTTCCCTAAAGTACCTTTACTCCAGGGGACCTTCTCCATGTGACACCTCTAGAGTTAGAACCCACCGAAAGAGGGATCCTGTGTCATTGCACACCCTGAAATGGTCGTAGTCCCTGTAGCAGGGAGCAGGGAGCAGAGGGCGCATAAGCCAAAGTTTTAATCATGTTGTTCAGTTATTCTACATATTACTCACTAGAGTACCTCAGTGCCTTCCTCAAATCATTCACTTCTCATAATCAGTCCAGTCCTGTGTTGAATTGGAGGACTTTGCCTGTGGTTATCTTGGGCAGCTGTCAACTCTCGCACACCCACCACCAAGTGATACTTAAACTGCACTTTCCTAAGTGCCCTTCGGATGTTTGTTTTGTTGCCAACACTACACACCCCATCTCCTTTGACAGCTCCCCTCTTTCCTTGGGGTATGGTCCTTCTCTAGCTTGTATTTCTTCTCTCCTGTAGGAAATATGTGTATGTTTATTCATTCATTTGCTCTTTGGGCCTTCTTCCTTAAGGTACCTTTAGTTTAAGGTGACCTCATTCCTTTGATACCCCTCTCAAGAGGGTTCATGCATCAGTCAGCCTGGTGGCATGTAGGGCTCAGGCTCTAAATGCCTTACCTTCTTCTACATTGGCAACTTGTATTCAGGAACGAGCACAGATTGCTGGGAGTTGGCGGGGGTTGGGGAGGATCGAACATCCTAGGGACTGCTGTCCTCTCCCAGGAGGGGTGGCCAAGCTGTCTCAGCCCATGACTGCCAGCTGGTGGTGGCCAGGTGATGGCACAGGTGTGAGCAATTCAAACAGGTGGGGACGCAGATCTTCAGGACATGTGCTCCTCCACACGCTGTACTGATGTAATGCTGCAGCAGGGCTGAGACAGAAAAATGGGAAAATGGATCCAAAGGCTTGTGTGATGCCCTGCACATCTCCCAGACCTGTACCACCACCCGGATGGATGGAGTTACTGAATATGTGTTTTATGGGGGGTCGTCCTCCCTACTCTGGCCCTGCCACAGGGGTGGAGGGATCCATGGGAGACATGATTCCAGTTAAGTCTGGGGAGGTGGGTGCTGGCCTAGGGAGTTGGGAACAGGTGCCAAAAGAACTGCCCAAGGAGTAAAATGCTGTATGAAAACAAAATTAGAAAAAAGAGAGTTTCTGTGTCTTTAAGGCACTCTTAAAGGTGAATCCCTGTAGAAGGGACAGAGAGAGTATAAGTTAAAGTTTCAGTCATGTTGTTCAAGCTTCTACTGTAAATACTACTTGCCAGGCTACCTCAGTACCTACCTTCAAATCATGTGCTTCTTATCATTGTTCCATTCCTACTAAACCCTATCAGTCCTTCCCTGTGATCCCTAAGCAGTCCTACATAAGGAGCCTGATACTCCATTGAACAGCAGATGGGAGCCTTTCTTTGAAGTCAAGAGTTTGTATTCTCCTCCAGGAGACTGTGAGGATCAGCATCTGACCTCTTTGCCCCGAGTCAGCTGTAAACTTGGTCTGAACCTGGTGGTCGGGAGCTAGTCCCCAAACCGCCAGTGAAGAAGGCAGCAGTTGTTGTTTTTATGTTTTATTATCTCACTGCCAGGCAACAGGTCGCCTTCCTGAAATCTGGTGAGTAGATTTGTTTTCCAACCCGTCAGTGAAGAGAGAACTCCAGTTTTGTTTCCTCAAACAATTCAGGTTTTCTTACAACAGTGCCACTTGTGTTTCAAAAGACAGATGCATTATGACCAAGGCCACTGCCTTTCATTTTTACCAGAAAACCCAGTAAAAGTCTGGAACTTGGACTGCCTGCACACTGGTAAAAACAAAGAATTTCACGGAATTTGGCATTTTAGACTAGATCAGTAAATCTGCAGAACTTGTTATTTTTCTTATAATTGCTTCCTGTACTATTGACAATTTGCTTCATTTAATGCTCTGTATATTAAGCCTGCTTTTATTCTGATTATTTATAACATACTAAAAGAATGACAGTAGAATCATTGTAAAATGTCGGAAATTAGGCTTTAAATCACTGGTGCAAATTCCGGAATTTCATGTCATGAAAATGGAATATCATTATTTTAATCACCGTAAATCAGTGTCATGGTTTATGATACATCAGTAAGTACAGCATTTGGGTGTCAATGTCTGCAATGGTGAATAGCAGACCAGACTCTCTCCACTCTCCGTTGTGGTGAAAAGCAAATGAAACCCCACTCACCAACCCCAGTGAAAAGACAGAGTAAGTCCAGTGGTCAGGTGCCCTTCTGCTGCTAGTAAAGAGTGGACTGTACTCTCCCAGCCTCCTCCCCATAGCTGCTCCTGTGGCTGGAAGAGCAGAGAGCAAAAGGCCTGTCAAATCTAGTCATCTTACATATGAGAAGTGAAAAGTCCTGTCATTACTCCTTCCAGGATCTGCTCGTGCAACACAGTGAGCGGGAGAATAGGCCTGCGGCTGCCATTGTTGTAAGTCCAACAGGAAACATCTTCGTACTGGCTACTGTTGAGGAACTGCTCTGCTCTCTAGCTCCCTCCTTTCCCAAGGATAGCGGCAGATGTGGCAGCAGCTGGTATGTCATCTTCTGCTTCCAACCAGCTGACAAACATCAAAGTCACACAATAGCAAGAGTGACACAGCTCCTGCATCACTCGGCTACATTGACTGCTGGGAGAATAGGCAGGGAGGCAGGCAGGAGCTGATGCAGTGGGAAGGATGTGTTTGATAGCCATGGGAATGGGCAGGAAGGTGGGCGGGAGTTATGGTAGCAGGAGGGACTTGTTCACCTGCCTGGGGGAAAGGCACGAAGGTGAATGAAAGTTGCAGCAGCAAGATGGACTTGTTCACAAGTTGGGGAATCATCAAGGAGGTGGGCACGAGTTGTGGCAGCCAGAGGGACTTATTTGGCAGTCAGGAGAATGAACAGACAGGAAGGAGTTGCAGGAGCAGGATGAACTTGTTTAGTGGCCAGTGGAAGAGACAGGGAAATCAGCTGAAGTCGTAGCAGTGTTAGCAAACATTTTGTTTAGATCTGAATGGAACCCCTGAAGCTGGGCCTTTCTTATGGAATTACAAGGAGGAAGAGACTTGGGGAAAAGTTGGCTACCAGCAGCAGGTAGAGCCAGGTAGATGAGATGGGCAGTGAGTGCATATTTTGGCCAGATAGCTGGAGAGAAGTTTCGGGACAGTGGAAGGGACTTATTGTGTGGCCAGGAATGGGACAGGCAGCAGGAGGGAACTGAGCAGCAGGAAAGGTTTCTGTGTGACTGGAAATGGGCCAGGAGGTGGGCAGGAATTGAACTCGTTGGGACTTGTTGTATGGCCAGGGAATGGGTTGGGATGTGGGTTGGCACTATAGAAATGGAGTTGGACTTCTTGGTGGTTGGGAAACAGATCAGGGGTGGGAGAGAATTCAGCAGCAGAAGGGACTTCCTGTGTGGCTGTGGTTTGGGTCAGGAGGAGGCAGGAACTGTAGCAGTGGGGAGGATTCCTTGTGTGAAAAAAGGTCATAAAGCAGGAGTGGGGGAGTTGAGCAGCCAAGGACTTGTTGCATATTTGGGAAACAGGTCAGAAGGTAGATGGGAATTGAGTAGTGGTAGAGACTTGTGGGGCTAGATAACAGGTTTGGAAGCAGGTAGCAGGAGGGAATTCTTGGCAGCTAGAAGGAATCTACCTAAACTGTTAATGCAATCCTATGGATCTGTACATGATCTGTGAGATTGCAGTACAGTCTGTTACGTGGTTGGCACGGCGTTGTGGTTTTCCCATGGATGCCGACCACTGCATATTCACCAGGTTTCAGTTAGGCCAGACTCAGCAATCTAAGTAAAAACCAAAAGACGCTTTTGGTTATGCCAAATAGCCTTACAAAAAGGCTGGTCGATGATCTCTAAGCAAAAGATTTATGCTTAGATCAGGGCTCAGATCAGACATTGCTGATATGAGGCCTGTAGTTATTCTGTTTATAAAGCTCTGTGGGCACCAGTAATACTCAGCTCATTTTCTTCAGAATATGTACCCAGGAGTTGTCTAGTAAAGGCACACTGGCCTCATTCTTTAGAGATTAACCATATCGCTCATGTGTGCAGATTCTTTCAAGAATTAGCATGTTGTTTCTTTGGGGATTTGCCTTCCGCTGCTGAACTGTAAGCACTCAGAACACCTTATCACATTTTCACATGCTTCTCTTTCTAGAAAAAAAAGAGAAAAGAAAGAAAAAAAGGGCCTGCCAAGGCCTGTGCCAGTTAAATCCAAGCTCAGAAGATTTGTTTTTCTTGAGGCGTCAGATTAGATGATCAAACCAAGCTCCGTGTTTTTGGGCTGCAATGAATACCTCTAGAACTCCTAATGAGGCTAATCCCACTGCAGCACATTCCTGGTACCTAATGGGCTTGAGCTCATTGCTCACTTTACCTCGCTTGGGTGCGGGCAGAGCTGAGTGAGTGAATTGTGAAGCGGGCAGTCAGGAGTGCAGCATTAGTAGAACAGCAGACAACATCAAAATGGGACAACGTGAGGCGCAGCAGGTCACAAAAATACCAGTGGACATCCACCACTCAGGTAACATCCACCACTTTTAAATCCATTCAGATCTATATTAACTGAGGTATATATCACCTGGGATGAGTTATATTATAATATAGACTTTACAGTGTGCACACACCTTTATAGTTTTTTGTTTTTTTTTGCTTTTATTGACTGTTTTGTGGCTAGCAAACGTCTTTAGAAAACTAAAAGAAAAATATATAATAGTACAAGGAACTCTAGTGAACGTTTCTGAAAGCTGTACAGTACGTCTTCTCTTTCTTAATCAGTAATCAGTTCCCTTCCCTGGCATGATCTTTGTCTAAAGATGATTGTCATGTACCAACTTAGAGAACTTCACTGCACATGCAGAGTGACAGGTTGTTTCTGTGGTACATGTTAAATATTTAGAAGGATTCTTGTTTTAAAGAACGATAGCATTGCCAGGATATATTTTGTCAGATGGATCAGTATTTTCATAAACATGCCTGCTCTGCTAAGACCAGCAAAATGAAGTAGTTAATTCTTTCTTATATAGGGTCAAACACTTAACTGGCTTCCTATGTATATATTTTTTTGTCTTCAGCCCCTTAAAATGAAAAATGCTTAACCAATAATAAGATGCAAACTCCAGCGGGGCTTATGAGTGTACACACAAGTAATTATAACCTTCCCCTCCAAGCTGAGGGCATTTTTATTTCAGGAAAGAATTTAACTCTGAGTGATACATGTTCTGATTTATCTTTGTGGGAAAATAGTTATACATTATATAGTGGTGAAAATTGAAAATATCTGATAAAAACTATTTAAACAAAGTGTCTGCTGAATGAACAGTGAACTCAAATCAAATTGCTGTACCGCAGGAATATTAAATTCTTTCAAATATGTTTTTTTTTTCCCTGTGTTTCCATTATCGAATTATTACCTTATTCATTTTTTTCCTGCATCGGCCATGCAGTCTGCATAGTTCTCCATATGATAGGTGGACCAGAGTGCATACATTTCGGGGGGCACTGCATTTTTTTATTTGCAGTCCTTGGCTAGTTATCATGAGGGTCAGTTGCCTTGTCCTTGCAAATGTGCAGCAGGAGAAAAAAGCCACAGAAATCATCTCTTCTGCTCCCCCTGCCATCTGCCACAATATATACGTTTCTTTTTGCCTAACCACCTCACCCTCACTCTCACTCTTCTAGGATCACCTCAAAATGTATCTTTTCTCTGTTGCCTATAATTTGTAGTTTTTGCTATACAATCACACATTTTATTTCTTTTTTTTTCCTTGTCTTTCGGCAGTCTGACTGCCCACTACAGTACTCTAGCTGGTACTGCCTGCACTTGCGGCTGCTTAACCTACCAAGTGTTTGGTAATGTACTACAGTCTTCATGTGTACGAGCAGTGCTATAATTACTGGTTAGGGTCAATAATACACTGAACTCAAGTGAGACAAAACCCCATAATAGTGTGTTATGGAGTTCTATCTCACTTTCGCATTCAGTCATGGTTTCACTCGGAGAGCTAAACTATAACGGTACTACAAAAAGCCAGTAATTAAAACAAAACATGGAAAATTGTATTTATTACACTTCTTGGTGTGTGATGCCTACACAAACCTCTCGAGTTTAGCTCTTGGGGTTCATGGACATCACACCAATTGAGCATGTAAAAGTGACCTCACCATACACTAGATTTCATACATTACTCTAGGTGTATTGTTCAGTTTTATTTTCCCTGTGTTTCATATGTTGTATTTCTTGTTGGGGGGGTTCTCCACTGTGGAGCATTTTGACACTTGTTTTGTTTGAAAGAAATTATGCAAAAATACATGGTTTTGCATTATTTTGTACTGTACATGGAGTGCTAAAGGCTGAATGGACTACTTCAGATTTCAATTCTACCTTTTGGTCATGTTTCATTATTGACAGATATAATTCGGTTTATAGGACACACAATACTGCAGACACATTTCAGACTAGCTAAAACAGAGTAGTTTTTATTCCAATCAATGTTAAGGAACTGAAGAATTTCAATGCCGACTGACCCCATCCCCCCACTCCTCCAGATGGTACTGTGTCAATATCCACGCTTCATGACATAGTAGGTAGTACAATGTTTAAACACTGTGACATGGTTTCTTTTAAAAATACAGCTTGGAATTCCTCATGCTGCAGTAAGTCCAAGCTGTCATTTATTTGTTTGTCTTTTCTAACCCTTCATTTACATTGCATTTGCTGACATTCAGCTAAGAATGCCCATGCAGTTGATTGCTGTGTTGCAGGTAGAGCACAGGTTATCAGCAGGAACGCGGCATCAAATAATGTCAGGTGTTTTGTTTGGAGGCTTGATGCCATTAATACAGCAGAAGGACCAGGAGGAGAGGAATAGTGCTTGGAGAGCCCTGCTGATCTCAGAAAAAGACCCCAAGGATTGGTATATATTGAAAAGGGGTTTAGAGAGACATTCAGAAATCTGTTTCACGCTCACTGCAAGATATGCCAGTTCTGACATATACTAACTCAGATGTTCGAATTTTATGAAATGCCCCATAAACTGTAGGACAACTTGAATGCTAAAAAATGCTTTCTTTTTTATTGCTGTTGTTAATTAAATGGTAACTAAAGTCATATATCTCTATCCAGATTTTGTACTTGTTCGCTCATAGACTGCAGGTGCAGTAGGCAGACTGTTGAAATCCTTATTTATATTCCAGATCCTTAGCAGTCTAAATGTTAATATAACTTGGCTGTGGAGACAGATGGAAGTAGGTTATTATCCGCGCTAGCCAGCTATAGTAACTTAAATTACTTGGTAAGCCGTACCCAGGCTGGCAATGAAAAGCTTCCCCACCGTTTGTAGTGCTTTAGTGAGCAGGAATGTCTAGTTTTGTATTAAGGAGTCCCTAGCTGTAACTGAACTGGTGACAGAACATTTTGTCAACTGGAATCATAGGGAGAGAACTAACCCCTCCCACCCCCCACCCCCACACAAACACACACTGTAAACTTCATAATTTGATGCCATTTTCAGTGTATTCACTTCTAATAAGCGTAAAAATACAATATACCCTTTTGGCAAGGCTGTTTCATCCCAAGGATGACACACCTGGCAGAACAGACCATGAAAGAACGGAAAATGTGGTGAATCAAAAACTGTAAATGGGAAGATGAAAGATTCATTTCAGAGAAGCACAAAATTGTTCTAGGGCCGTTGTTTTGACATTCAATAATTTGAAGTTGATTTTGAGCTACTACTGTATTCTGTCACATTTCCTAAAGAGCTGAAGATGGTATTTAGCAAACCCTTTTTTCCACTGGTGATGTTATATTCGCTAATTAGCTCATTCTTTGATTTATTTATTTATTGTTTGGTAGACTAGGCCCAACATAAATTTTGACTAATACTTATGGGCTATTTTTACCTACACTTGCAGGTTGTGGGACAATTTTGAATTCATTAAACAAAACATCTAGATAATTTGAGGCATCACCTTGGTGACTTTATTTGTGGCTAAAACCTGCAATTTTGTATTCAAAAATGTATCTACGGTTCTGACAACCTGGGCTAGTGCCCCACTCTTGGGACGTCAGAAGTGGAGGCTATGAATAAATCGACATCTGAAGCTCTTACACATGTACAAATGAAAGGATTGGTTGTGCACAGTAGTGACTCGTTAGACTACTTCCCCTTGCTTCTTGTGTCCAGAGTGCAGGTCACATGGGGTTAGGGCTTATTTTGTTTGGAACAAGTCTCAAGTGAAGAGGTCTTGCAGAGTAGCAGTCCATAGCAGTAAGAATGTTAGAGAGATGGAAGAACATGGCAGCGGAGTGCCAGGATAAAACGTATTTCTTCACCTGGTTTGAGAGCCTGGAGCTCAAGATGGCAGTCTCGCTACCAAGTTATCCTGGTGAGGTGGCCTTTTCTGCTACAAATTAGTTAAGCTTGTTGGGTGGTTCTATTTTGGCAGTGGTCAACTATAACTACCTTTCACCTAAAAGAAACATGCCCGAGTGAGTCCTCTGGCCTCTACTCCCTCACTAGGGCTACTGAGCTAGTCCACACTTCTGAAATCGTTTATGACATTTTCCAGATTCTACTATCACAAAAACTAGCATCCAGGCCATTACTAGTGAGGGAACCCCCAAATGCAAATTCTGTAAGGGAGATATAAACAGTGTGGGGCTATGGAAGAAGGGAAAGACATGCAGAACAGGATTTACAATCCTGATGGAAACAGTTGATTTTTTTTTGCACTTCTTGATTAAAAAGTATTTAAAGCAGGAGTAATTTAATCATGCTTTTCTACATATAAAGCCTCAGCACAATATGAGAAGAATTTGCCAGTTATTGGTAGGTATTATTAACATAGCTTATATTTTCTCAGAAGGCAAAATATCTCAGTGTTAATGTGGTACTAAGTGATATCATATTCAAAGTCAGTCAAACCATGCTTTTTGTGTGAAAAAAAAAAAATATTTCCCTTGGAACATTCTCCACATTTTTCCTGCTCAGCATTATGCCGTCTTCTGGAAGACGCAGAAGTTAATTAAAGGAACCTTTGCATATCTGTTGCATGATACACATCTACTCACAGTGAATTGTAAAGAGCAAAGCTGGAGTTGATTGTAAGAACTGAACAAAAAATCAGGTTAAATTGAAGCATTCACAGTGATCCTAAGTCCCTGATGTAGACCTGCCAAGTCTACCATGATTCCAGTGTTGGCCTTAAGCAGGTTTGAGCTGTCTCACTCTTACTTTAGATTATGATGGAACATTGAAAGACTCATGACTCACAATGCTGAAAGCTTTTGTAGCCATTCAGCTGCTCAGGCTACTGCCAAGTATGGTGAAGAGAATGAGACATGCTGGCCTACCTGTCAACATTTGGAAAACACGGGGTTGCATTTTCTGCTGCCCTACAGATTGCCACAAGTGTGACACAAGCTCCAAGGCCAAATCACTTTTGCAATTGTAGAGCCTTTCTGGACCAGTTTCCATATTGGGAAACTGTGGTGCTAATTTCTGTGTGTTTCAAATCCTGTAGCCAATTAGAGCCATGAGTTTTGAACCCACTGCAACTGGATGAAATGCTTAGGGCCCACAAGTTGGCAGCCTTAGCAATCCGCAGTTACAAAAATGATATTGTATCTCTTTTTTCATATAGCTTTTTTCTCACTGGTCAGCTTGGGCAGGCTTTGACAGTCCTGTTTCCAGCCTTTCCACTCGGCATTTTACCTCAGTCATGACTAGGACCACTAACACCCCTACGTATAGCCCCTGGTGTCGGGGCCAGGCAGTGGTGGGGGGGCTGCCCTCCCCCCCACACAGAGACACACACCCAGTACTGGTGTCCCGGTTGGGTGGCAATATGGGGCAGTGGGCTGGCAGGTAGAACTTCATGAAGACAGAGCCTACCATGTTCCAGTTTTCTCCCATAGCCATGGTGGCACGGGAAATGCATTTGCATGGAGGTGTGCATCCATCCTGGAACCAAGGCTCCCCCTCCTCTGACCTCAGTCTGCTACTTGTGCGACAGTTGTACCACCAGGCCTCCACCTGGTGGCAGGCAAGAGCCGAATCGACCCACCAATGTGATCTAATAGACGAGAGCTGCAAGGCAGCTGCTTGATCCACTCCCAGCACCCCCCACGGGCGACTCCTGGCAACCTGAGCTCATTCCTGAATTTGGGTCACTGGCGAGGTGAGAGGTAAAGCACATGTCATCTCAGCCCTCTGTGCCACTGGGACGGTCACATAAACGATGCTGCGTTTTAAAGGAAATATGTTATTTAATTCTGATTAAAAAAATAATAGGGGGTTACTGCTAAATGAGTGGGGGATGGGGGTTAAAGAAACATGAGGGAGTATGGTTTGAGGTGAAGCTCCTGGCTAGCTAGATCTCTGTTTGTGCTTTGAAGAAAACAGACCAACTTAGCCTGTGCACTGGTTTCTTGTGTTTTATTTAGGAGAATGGTAACACTTTACATCAAGTGGCAGCATTACACATGAATTCCACATGGTTTACACGCGAGTTCATATTGAGTTATACTGCTTACTGATATGCAGCCCTTTGAAGTGCCATCTGAATTACATGTACTTACATTTTGTTTAACATGTACCAGTGTCTGTAAGTGATGCAAGCACACTGGCATAGTTACTGTATGTGAACTATGTAAGCAATAACCCGCTGGTCGTTACAGAGCATAGGTTTCTTTCCAGGTGAATTGGAAGGCACAAGGCCAACAGCTGAGTGTCTTTCAGGGCACCTGGAAAGTGCATTAATTCTCAAGGAACTAGTGTACTGCAGTGGGTTATTGCACTTAAAAACATAAAAAGTTTTTGTTAACGGGTGAAAGTTTTCTTTTCTTGTACTTAGACTGCTGCTACAGTATGTAGAGCATGTGGGTTTAATGAGGAAGGCTGAATTTCTTTAAATGATTCCAGGATGTATATTTATTTCGAAGAAACCAGTGCCCTGCTGTGGTTACTGCATTCAAAAAGTGGGAAAAATATTTATTTAAATGGAAAAAGGGTGTATTTATGTTTATTTTATTTATTATTCTTTGGTGACCAGGTAAGGCACACTAGGCACAAGTCCTTGTTTTCAGGGGTGACCTAGTGGTACTGGGGAGGTTAGAGACTTGCTCAGTCACTCAGTGTGCAAGTGGAGGTTGTAGGAATAAAACCCAGGTCTGCTGGATGTCCCAAGCTCATATACAGCTTGTTATTCTAACCTCTAGACTATACTGCCAGCCCAATTTAGACTTACTAGGCAGATTAGAGTAGGTTAGTTACAAACTGTGGGTTCTAGGAAATGAATCAGTGGTTGGGTAATGTGTTTTGACCACTGTAAATTTGATCATAGGAAAGATACAAGCCCTTTAGGCAAGTTTGCCCATATTGGCTCATCACTTCTCAGTGACAGTAGCCCAGTTTCTTACTTTTAACACATTGTTCATCCAGCTTCTTAAATACTACCATATCTCTACAGGCGCACGTGCTGCTCTGCAGTGCATCCAAGCACTCACCAACCCTTTGTTTAAACCACATTCTCCTTTTTCTGGTTTTGTATACTTTTCCCTTTAGTTGTAATTCATGAGATCTAGTGCCATGAACTGATACTTTAGCTTCAGTTTCAAAGTATTCCATAATGCTTTATTTGGATGTCCCTTAATAAATAAGATATAAATCACCCATAAGTCTCCTGTATGTATTCCAGGGGAAACATATTCAAGCTGGTTAATCTTTGTTCTTATGTGAGCTTCCGCAGCCCTGTTACCATTTTTATTGCTCTCCTCTGTACAGTATGTACACCTTCCATTTTCTTTATACTGCCATTATTCTGAGGTGCTCAGAATTGGCTGCAGTACTCCAAGTGTAGTCTCACAAGAGCTCCACAAAGGGGCATAACAAGCCTTTTATCCCTGCTTGCTATATTGCCTCTTGTGCATCCCAGGACTCTGTGGCATTTTTTATCAACCTCGCACAGTGCAAATCAGAATTTACATTCTGTGTCGTCTTTATTCAATGTCACTTTCAGAGCTGGTCTGCCTAATTTCTTGACCTAATAATGTATGTCTTGCTCTCCTGTGTTCATTTTCCACGTGCATCACAGCACACTTTGCTAGACTGAATTCAAGTTTATTTCCTGTTGTCCATGTCTCTAGGTTACTGGCTTTGTCTCTTAGTTTTTGTATTGATGTTTCATTATAAAATGGCATGAAAAATCCCTGGGTTCCGATTGGTCAGTCAGGGGCTAGACCCATGATGTTATCCCAGCACATCACGGATCTTGTCCCGGCACACACATGAATGACCACATTAAATGTTAGAAAAATCAATCCATCGTCCATGTCCAACTTGCCTAAACTTGGCATGGCTGCTGTGGCTTCTGCCACTACTTAACTAATTTTTGTCTTAATGAAAATCCATGCCTACCAACATCACAACAGACATCAAAACACATTCCACATAATGATAATCTGCCTAACCTGACACTACACTTTTAGAGTAGCATTCCTTAATTTTTTTAAAACTAAAGTAATTTTTCCTCAAAGCCATCACTGTGATCAACTTCACGCTCCTCTCCCTGATCGGCTTCTGCTGTCCCTGCCCAGTTCTGGACACACTGACACTCAAGTTCTGCTCTCCCCATCCGCCCTGAAGAGGCTGAGCACGTGTGCTGAAGAAAGCTAACTGCACTTCAGTTACCCACTCTTAATGCCCTTTTTTCTTATTAGTCCTCTTTCTTTTTCTTCTCTTGGTAGAAAACACACAGCAACTATACCGGGAGAACCACAGGCAGAAAGTTGTCATCGCAGTATGAACAATGAGTGTGGAAGGGGCAGGTGGGTGAGCGTCCATCTTTGAGATTCACAGAAATTAAAAATCAAGAGAAACCAGCAGACAAACACCAAAAAGAAAAATACACAGGAACAGAAAGATGGGGGAGACAAACAACAACTGTATACAGATGGAAGGAAGGTGGGGGCAAAGCCACAGAGCCACACATCGTAGCAGCTCCATCTAGTGGCCAAAACAAATAATCAGCACTATTTTTAAGTATGCCTACCCATTGAAAATAAGACAATCAACTTTTAATACATTTTGTAATCTTTTTCATTTCTTTGTTTACAAATGTGCCATTTTATAATTATAGTAATGCACGGCAGGTGTAGTTCATGCTGGGATAAGTTCATGCTTTAGTGTTGGACACACTGCTCTGGCCTTGTGCCCAGCACACAAGACATGACTATTATCCCAGCACAACTCGCCTCTGTTGTGCATTATTGCTTTTGTGTCATCAGTCGACTTTGTCAGCCAAATAGTTCTACTGCATGTCTTTGACGAAACATAGATATTAAATAATGTGGTCCCAGTACCGATTCCTGTGGCACCCCACTTGTAACTACCCCCCACTTGGACAGATGACGTCTCAAAGTCACTCTGTTTTCTTTCACCTAGCCCTGATTCCACCCAGCTTACCAGCTTGTCATTTAGCCCTATGTCCTGCAGCTTCGAAATTAGTTTGAAGTGCAGCATGCTATTAGATGTCTTGCTATAGTCCAAATAAATTACATCCACTGCAAAACCCCCATCTATGGCCCTGCTTACCTTTTCAAAAAAATTTAGCAGATTTGTTTGGCATGATCTCCTTTGTCTAAAACCTTGCTGATATTTGTCACAGACTGGTAGTTGCTCATCTCAAGTTCCTCTGTAATGATTGCTCACAGTAGCTTACCCACTACAAAAATTAGACTCACTGGCCTGTAATTTTTATAGTCAGATTTTGCCCTTTTTCAGATAATGAAACAAGTGCAGCCCTCTCCAGCTTCTGACTACTTGCCCAGTGTACATAGATTTTTGGAAAATAGCTGATATTGGTGCATCCTGTTCCTCTGCTAAATCCTTTATAACTCTGGGATGCATACTGTCCAGACCCATTGCTTTAGTTGGGTTTAATGATTAACATTTTTTCATTATGTCAGGCTTACTTATTATCAGCCTAGTGTTAGCAGAATCAGTGTTTCCAGCTATTTTACCCCCTTTTTACCTCTGTAGATACTACAGGAAAAGGAGGTGAACTCTTCCACCATTCTCTCTCATCATTTATTATTTTTCTATCTTTGTTAGGAGTCCTACCTGTGGTTTCATATTTCTTTTTTTCATTTATGTATGTTCTTTAGTCCCAGCAATGGCAATCATATCTCCTCCCTCTTCCCCCTCACCAATTAGTTTAAAAGATTCTTGATGCTGTTGTTAGTTCTTTACCCCAGTACTCTTGTGCCTTCCTGGTTTAAATGTTGTCCATCTGAGCTGAATAACCGTTTGTTACTTTCAAACCTGTCCCAGTTTCATTGGGAGTGAAGTCCCTCCCAAATACTATGGGCCCGATTCTCAAAGGGACGGCACAAGTCGCGCCAAAGCTGACTTGCGCCAAACGCCTATGCACTGGGGACCCTGCACCTGATTCTCTATGGGGCAGGGTCCCCGTAGCTAAGTCCCATGACTTGTGCCAACTCGAGCAGTGTGCCAAAACAGAGGGTGCACCTGCACAAGTTGCCGCAAACCTGTGGCATTGCATAGTGGTAGGGTGCAAGTGCTCCCCCCAGCCTGGATTCCCAGTAATAAAAAATGTGACAGCCCTGCAGGACTATCGTTACCTCCCCCCAGTCCTGCTCCCCAGTAGTAATGAATGAAAAGCTTCACTGGGCTATCGTCCCCCTAAGTCCCAATCCCTATTTACAATTAATTATAATGCCCCACAGGGCTATTGTCCCCCTAAGTCCCAATCCCCATGTGCAATTAATTATAATGCCCCACAGGGCTATTGTCCCCCTAAGTCCCAATCCCCATGTGCAATTAATTATAATGCCCCACAGGGCTATTGTCCCCCTAAGTCCCAATCCCCATGTACAATTAATTATAATGCCCCACAGGGCTATCGTCCCCCTAAGTCCCAATCCCCATGTACAATTAATTATAATGCCCCACAGGGCTATTGTCCCCCTAAGTCCCAATCCCCATGTGCAATTAATTATAATGCCCCACAGGGCTATTGTCCCCCTAAGTCCCAATCCCCATGTACAATTAATTATAATGCCCCACAGGGCTATTGTCCCCCTAAGTCCCAATCGCCATGTATAATTAATTGTAATTCCCCACAGGGCTATTGTCCCCCTAAGTCCCAATCCATGTATAATTGTATTTCACAGGGCTTATCGTCCCCTAAGTCCCAATCCCCATGTACAATTAATTATAATGCCCCACAGAGCTATCTTGTCCCCATCCCAAGGCCCCGCATGAATAAGAAGCCCATGTGGGGCTGGGACACTCAATCGTCTATCCTCCTTGCCTCGAACTAAATCTTCGTTAGGTGTATCACGTGCGGATGTGCACTTGAGTAGCCTGGTAAGTCCCTGGCGGTCTCAGTGGCCCCCCAAACAGCAGTGCTCTACCACCTGCTCCCCTGACCCGTACCCAGTTGTCGACCTGCACAGCCCACCTCTCACTACCACAGCCAGCTGCCGACTGACCTCTGTATGAGCATGTACTACTGTGAATAGTATGCGCTGAGTGAATGACAACCACTGTCATTTACTGAGTGCGTACTATGCACGGTAGTATGCGCTCATACAGAGCTCAGTCAACAGCAGGCCATGGTGGTGAGAGGTTGGCTGTGCCAGTCGCCAGATGGGTATGGGTCAGAGGGCAGGGTGGTAGGGCACTGCCAGGTGGGGGGGATGGGGGCCACTAGACCACCAGGGCTACAGGTACTGCGGGACATTTTTCCTTACATAACACACCCTAGTGGGAATGTTTCAGGGAACAGGGATCGTGGCTTGGGGGGGGTCCGCTAGCCCACATAGACTTCTTATTCCTTGCTCGGGGTTTGGGGATGGGGGTCCAATAGCCCTGTGGGCATTAAAATTACTTATACATGGGGATCAGGACTTAGGGGGACAATAGCCCTGTGGGGAATTACAATTAATTATACATGGGGATTGGGACTTATGGGGATGATAGCCCTGTGGGGCTTTTCATTCATTACTACTGGGGAGCGGCACTGGGAGGGGACCACAGCCCAGCAGGGCATTTAGATTACTTATTACGGGGAGCGGGACTAGGGGGAGCTGCCTCACCTATAGGGGACTTTGTAGGGGGCACATTGCCACAACACCGGGTGGATGCAAAGTACACTTACACCAGCTATTAGCTGGTGTAGGTGTGTTTTAGCGGATGTCTTCTGGGGGTTGTTATAGAATTCTGACTTGGGGATGTGGCAGTCTCCTTCCAGAATAGTGCGTAACTGCTGCCATAAACCCTAGTGCCATGCCGCAGGGGGTTCTGGCACAACTGGTGGCTTAGGTCCATTTTGGCACAAGCAGCCTGTGACATGTTGCAGGCTGCTTTGCAGAATATTCTTGTCTAACTCATGGCACAAAGTGCTATTATGCCATTCATTGGTGTCACTTCTAGACATGTGTAACGCTTTTGAGAATCGGGCTGTAGATCTTCCTCAACCAGACATTCAACTGTTCAGTACTCTTTGTTCACCAGCACTAGGGACAGGTAATATTTCACAGATGATTATATTACATCCTCTCTCTTTTAACTTTCCTCCCACCTCCTTGAAATAACTTTGTATTTCCAATTCTGTTTTTTTTTCCAGCATCATTTGTACCTATATGTAGTAGTACAGTTGGTTTGTTAGGCCCATTAGATAATCCATCAAGGTTCTCTTTAATATCACGTATACCTGCTCCTGATAGGAAACTCACCATACAATTTTGTTTCCTCCCCTTACAGATGTTCTTGTCTGTATATCTTAATAGCGAGTCTCCAGTGAGTGGAATTTCCCTTTCCCCTGCTGCAGATGATGGTTGCCTCTGCCCGCTGCCCTCATTTGTATTTGCCTTGTTATTTATAATAACCTGCCCTATATTAGTACTTGCAAATGTTGTCACTTCTGCCTCTGCACATATCACCACACCACCCTGCCTCCTGTCTGTACCCCTTCATCTTGTCCTCCATTTTCTAATATTGCACATTTGTTTTGCAAGTTTATAGTTTCTTTTTCTTGGTCATACCTGCACCTCCCTTTGGCTCCCCCATCACCAAGCACCATTCTTCCACTGTTTTGTCTTCATTCTCTCTCCCAGTTTGATTCCTCACTGGTAGTTTGCTCTCTTTTGTCTTCCATAGCCTTGTTTACCATGCCACCATTTCTTTTTCTAATGTAGGTTGCTGCCTGTTCGCTCTCCTGAAGGCACATACTGATGTTAAGCACAAATTGCAACAATGTGTACATCTCCATCTGAAATTCCACTTGTTTCTTTAGCCTACTATTGTGCTTCTCTAACTTCTTTATATATACATACTTTTTACATATGAAATCCCCAGCTTGTTCAGTGTAGTCGTACATTTTACATTCACCAAACTGTACTTAAATATCCTCAATGATTTTGTCTTCTGACATACTTTCGGTTTGCAGTTCAGATAATCCTAGCCTGCTATCCTGCCTGCCACGTTGGCACAGCAAACACTCGCCTCTGCTGTGCCCTTCTCCTCCCTAGCAAGCTGACATTTGCAGAGAGGGATGGCATTATCAGGAAAGACCCATAAGTACCATGGACCTAGCATGGTCCTCAGAAAACCCAAACAATGTTAAGACATGCCCAAACTATCTCCTATAAGGAGAACATGCTGGCATTTTAATTTAAAAGTCACCACCACTTAAAACATTTACGGAGTTGTAGCTCTTGTTTTCTGTAGTCCACCAGTAGCCGCTTGACTACAGTTCCCAAGATACCTTGCAACTACAGTAGGAATTACACTTAACCAAGTTTAGATAATACAGGGGGATCCTTTCTGATTTTATTTCAAGGTACACAGAGGCAGACTGGCAATAGAGATGCAGAGATACAGATAATCACAGATTGCTAACCAGAAATAAGGGGTTGAGATTTCCTGTGCTTGCACCGCACCACTTGCACTGACATGCCCTCCTCCTTCCTAGCACTTTCTTAAACTCCATTTTATAACCTAAATTTGTCCTTCTGCTGTTTTGGTGTATGGAATATGTGGTCCATAATACCCCTGATGAAACCGCATGTCTCAGCTCTTGAACCTTTAAATAAAAAAGAACTTGTATTCACTTTTTCATCTGCCCCCCCCCCGCCCGAGAAACAGTGTGGTGTATTGGTTAGAGCATGGGCTTGGGAATCAGGAGACTCAAGTTCAAATTCCCCCTGAACCACTTACTCACTGCGTGACCTCAATTAAATCACGTAAAAGAAAGCTCGTGAAATCAAAATGCCCTCACCCAACTACAGCTAATCCCTTAATTAGTACTTTTAGATCATAAATTTATGTTTTGAAGTACCTTACAATATGAATTTTTATCATGTAACTAGTTCTTTGTAACTTCCATATACAAAGGCTCTCTCTTTGCTAATGCTCCCTGCCAACCAGTGACGGTGTCGGCACGGCACAGTAGCATGGAGCTGGCAGATGCCCATGAGATGGTAATGGGCAGCCTTTGTATACAAATGTTGTTAAAGAGGATTACATATAGGATAAAAAACTTGATTAAAAGGCACTCCAAACAGATAATTTACAGTGTAAAACACTAACTCGGATTAGTTTAGGCCGGGGAGGGCTCTTAGATTTCAGGAGTTTTCTTACACCTCCCTGTACTTGTCACTCTAAGCGGTTAAATTGGGTAAAGTTGGCCCACTGGAAACAAGATTTTGCATCTCAGTTGAGTTATTCTGGGTAAGTAAATTGCAAAATAATCCCATTTTGAATTAAAATCTGAATAATCTAAAAACTGTAAAAAAATGCACTCATGATAAGACATCCTCTGAAAATGTTAACGACTGGAGAGAGTTTCATTGGCAGGTATGCATTGGGTTGTTTGAAGTACCTCATATCCAGGCTGAGATCAGATTGTAGTTTTCTGCCTTGTAGAAGAATGCTGATAAAACATGCATGTAGTTTTTTTGAGGGCTGTTCTAAAGTCGACACCTAATAACAGGAGCTTTGAAGGATATATTTGAGTTACCGGTGCTCATGGACCCCAAAATTTGTTTTAATATGTTCTCACACCTGTGCTTGATGGCAATAAAGCTAAACATATCTTTGGTATTTTCTGGTAGTGCCAAAGACGGGTTTCACCAAACAGTGGGTCACACCAGATCCCCATGGCCTGGAACTGGAGCAGTAGGGTTATTGAGGTGTATAGGATGGAAAAATTGTGCATTGTTTGAGGATGAACAAATGTGTTTCAGGGTTGTGGTGGAATCCTTGAGTAATATTTACTGTGTGCTATGAGTGAGTTTCTACCACAAGCTGAAGATGTACTTACTATGCCTTTCTAATTGGTGACCCTGATGAAATGGCTATCGTTTAAAGTAGGTAGTGACAGATGTCCAGATCTCTGGTATATATAGAGGGTTATGCACGTCTGCACATGAAGAACAAGGTGGTAATTTCATTAAGTGAAGATGAAGGCAGAGTAAGCTACCAGGCCGAATGCCAAGAGGTTTATCCTGCCTGCAGCTTCATGAGATGAATGTACCACCATGTTCTTCACAGGCACCCATGTCTAATGAGTTATAATACATTACTAGGAAGAAATACATTTACAAAACCGAGTGCAGGAGATTAGTGAAATATAGCTTTTATCAAAAAGAAACCAGTCCAGATTTTACCAGGGGTATTTCTTATAGGGTATCCGATTCTGACTGGGAGTTCTTGTCCAGGTTTTTTTCTGCTGCTTTCTGTGCTGCAGTACTTAGGTTTCTTGCTGCTTTCTCTGCTTCTGGAACCAAGTGCCTTGTAAATGACAGGAATCTATGTTTTCCTTGATAAACATGTATTTTTTCTCCTTTTCTTAAGTAACTATACCTGTTCATTTGAAAATGGTGTGCTTTCTTAGACCAGCTGCTTAAGGTGTTTTAGTATACTACAGTTAGTTTTTTTTTTAGGGTAACTGCTCAATTTGTTTCAGTTGATTTGTTGATTGTATGAACACAATGCTTTTGAGCATTTCTACTTAAAAGATTTCTCTAGCCTGTTTTATGTCCTGTATGCTGTTGTTTTTTTTTAGGACATTCTCTTTCATTTAGTTTAAGTGTGTTAAGCGGTGTAGCTAAGTGAGAGAGAGAGAGAGAGAGAGAGAAAGAGACAGAAAGCAGTCACCAGCTTCCTTAAAGCAAGGAGATGATTTAACAGACTACACTGAATTGAAGTATTATTTTTGGGCCTGTTTATAAGTAGGAATCAGTGTTCTGATTCTCTGTTTTAGGATTTATTTTTCTTAATGTAACTTTAATTTGCCAGGAAGAAAATCTAGCTGGGAGATATTTGCAGTCATTTGGGACTAGACCTGTTAGTTAATCTCTGTGAAATAGGTGTTTGATAAGGGGAGGAGCTGAAAGGAGCCTGAGAAACTGTGGATTTAAAACAGGAATTGTCTGTGGACTCTGTCTGCTGTAGCTAAGTGAGAGAGAGAGAGAGAGAGAGAGAGAGAGAGAGAGAGAGAGACAGAGACAGAGACAGAGACAGAAAGCAGTCACCAGCTTCCTTAAAGTGAGGAGGTGATTTAACAGACTACACTGAATTGAAGTATTATTTTTTGGGCCTGTTTAAGTAAGTAGGAGTCAGTGTTCTGATTCTCTGTTTTTGGGATTGACTTTTCTTAGTTTAACTTTAATTTGCCAGGGAGGAAATCTAGCTGGGAGATATTTGCAGTCATTTGTGACTAGACCTGTTAGTTAATCTCTGTGAAATAGGTGTTTGATGAGGGGAGGAGCTGAAAGGGGCCAGAGTTGTAGCTGATTCTTTATGGAGGGCACGGGTTTACTCCCACTCACCCTACCCCTCACCCCACCCCCCAAGCACAACATTTCCTTTATATCAGGGGTTCTGACATCACTTCCCCAAAACTGCTAAGGGCATACACCTGTTCATATTCTTAAAGGCACAGCACACCAAATAGAGGGTAAAGATACTCACAAGCTTGCACACACTAAACCAAAAACAAAAAAGAAAAAACATCTTAAACAAGAAGGAGACAGACATGTGGGAGTGGTGCAATGCTCTGGCTGTGGAGCAGTAGTCTCTGGGAAACATTCTAGAGACTGCTGCTGCCCTATTTGCAGGCACCCTCTGGTCTGAGGGAGGAGGTTGCTCATCTCCATGCTGACCTGGCAGAGATTCGAAACTTCCTCCCTCATCCAGGGATCACCCAGGCCACCACCACTGCCTCAGAGGCTGCCAAGAAAGAGGAGTGGTTGGACCACAGTGGGCTCAGAGAAGGTGAGGGTGGTGGAACAGAGGCACATCCCTCCAGTTGTGCTTCTCCACAATTCATTCACCATTCTGGTGGAGCAAGGTTCCTCTATGGAGGCACCTGTAGTGGAGACCAAGGAGGATGCTGGAACCCTCCACAATGGAGACCCACAGGAGGGTGGAACAGGACCCCACAGGGAAAGGAAACAACTCCTGAGGGGACTCAATCATTGGGGGTAGAACTGGGGGAGGGAGGGAAAGGAGGCAAGGTGCCTGCCCAGTGCCTTGACTTGGAGGGACAGGAAACGAATCCTCAGGATCGTGGAACAGCTGCAGGGGGAGTGAGTTTGATGCCATTATCCACCTAGAGACAAATGACTTGGCTAGGAATGGGATCATAGTAGTGCAGCAGGAGTTTGTGGAGTTGAGGAGGGGTCTTATTCAAGTAGCACACACGGTGACTTTCTCGGAAGTTCTACCTGTCTATGGCATGGATGAGGCTAGGGTACTCTGCACCATGGGATTCAATGACTGGTTGAAAAACTGGTGCGGAGCTCAGGGATTTGGCTTCATTGGGGACTGAGGTCCACCTGGAGGGATGCAGGCCTATACTGGCATGATGGTTTGCATATGTCCAGGAGGGAAATCAGGATCCTAGGTGATAGGTTTAAATGCTTCATTGGTAGGCATTTAAACTAGCCAAGGGGGAAGGCACTGAAGGGAAACAGGGAAAGTCCAGCCCCCCCACACCAAAATAGGGTAGTAAGTGAAGTAGACATCAAGGTAGAGAAGTCGATAGGGAGCAGGATGGGGGTAAATCCAGAAAAAGGCAGTAAGGACAGGGATGGAGCTAAAAGGGGTAAGGCCATCAAAAAATGGAGGGTGATGAGTACCAATGCCCATAGTCTGTGTAACAAGCTCCCTGAACTAGTGGCCTTAATGGAAGAGGGGCACCTGGATATCGTGGCAGTCACAGAAACATGGTACACAGAGAACCATGACTGGGATGTGAACATACCAGGGTACACAAGCTACAGGAGGGACAGGGAGGGTAAAAGAGGAGGAGGAGTAGCTCTCTATGTAAGGGAAGGGATCAAAGCAACAGAACTAAATGATAAACAGTGAGTAGATGCGGCACTGTGGGTTACCCTGGAGACAGGCAATGGCACCACAGTCCACACAGGAGTTGTATACAGACCCCCATCTCAGGGAGAAGCAGTGGACAAGGAAATGATAGAAGGCATCCTTAGAATGGCGGAAAAGGGGGAACTATTGTTAATGGGGGACCTGAATATGCCAGATGTTAACTGAAGCACCTTTGCTGCAGCCACATCCAAAAGCAGGGTTATTCTTGATGCCCTACAGGGGGCATGCTTCAGACAGCTAGTAGTGGAACCCACTCGGGAGGGAGCAGTCTTAGACCTGGTACTGTTAAATGGGGATGGAGAAAGGATCTCAGATTTAGAACTGGATAGCAGTCTGGGGACAAGCGACCACCAAACAGTGTGGTTCATGATAAACACAG
Source organism: Neoceratodus forsteri (assembly GCA_016271365.2). NCBI lineage: Eukaryota > Metazoa > Chordata > Ceratodontiformes > Ceratodontidae > Neoceratodus > Neoceratodus forsteri. Next base: position 1,474,188,147 of record CM057453.1, on the reverse strand, counting down.
CTATAGAGTTCAGCCATACAAAAGCAAGAGTACTGGACTTTAGGAGGGCTGACTTTGGGAAAATGGGAGAGTGCCTCAGAAATGCACTAGCAAATGGGCAAGAAGGAGGGGTGGAGGAACAATGGGGAAAAATCAAAACAGCCATCACAGAGGCAACAAGCCTTTGTGTGAAGCAAATTAACAAAACAAAACGAAGGAAAAAAACACTATGGTTCTCAAAAGAGGTGGCAGGGAAGGTTAAGGAGAACAATATAGCATTCAGGAAGTACAAGGAAACACAGAAGGAGCAGGACAGAGAACTGTACCAGTTAAAGCAGAAGGAAGTAGGAAGGCAGTCAGAATAACAAAGGCCCAAACTGAGGAAAAGATAGCCAACTCAGTTAAGAAGGGAGATAAAACCTTTTATAGGTACATTAGGGAGCAAAGAAAGACCAAGGGAGGGATAGTGAGGCTTAATAAAGGGAAGGGAGGGTGGGCAGAGGGTGACAGTGAAAAAACAGGGTTACTGAATGAATACTTCTGCTCAGTATTCACAAAAGAAGAGGAGGGGGAGGTACCTATATCAAAGAATAGAAGCACTCTGGATAGGGAGGTTGATACCAGTCCATTCACAGAAGAAAGGGTTCTGAAAGAACTTTTAAAACTGAAGGTGGACAAAACAATGGGACCTGATGGGATTCACCCAAGAATTCTAAAATAACTAAGGGGAGAACTAGTGACACCAGTGACTACCCTCTTTAACAAATCATGGGAGGATGGTGTGCTACCTGAGGACTAGAGGAGGGCAGATGTGATTCCCCTTCACAAAAGTGGGAGCAAGACAGAGGCAGGAAACTACAGACTGGTTAGTTTGACCTCAGAGGTAGGGAAAATTATGGAATCACTTTTGAAGGAAAGAATTGTTGAGTTCCTAGAGGTCAGTGGAGCACAGGACCCACAGCAGCATGGATTCACAGCAGAAAGGTTGTGTCAGATGAATCTAATATATTTCTTTGACTGGGTGACCAAAGTAGTAGACCAAGGATGGGCTGTGGACAAGGCCTACCTAGACTTTAGCAAGGCATTTGACACAGTCCCACACAAAAGATTATTATACAGGTTAGCCAGCCTTGGAGTGGGCCCCAAGGTGGTAGCCTGGGTAAAAAGTTGGCTGGACAACAGGACGCAGAGGGTAATAATAAACGGAGTCCACTCTGAAGAAAGGGGGGTTACTAACGGGGTACCACAGGATTCGATACTGGGACCGGTCCTCTTTAATGCAGATGATACAAAGATCTGTAACAGGGTCGATACAGAAGGTGGGGTGGAAAGTATGCAAAGGGACTTGGCAAGGGTGTAGGAATAGTCAAAGGTTTGGCAGCTTAGATTCAAAGCAAAAAAGTGCAAAGTAATGCACCTGGGAAACAAAAACCCAGGGGAAGAGTACACAATGGGGGGTGAGATAATAACAACAACAAAAATGGAAAGGGACCTGGGGGTAATCATATCAGATGACCTTAAAGTGGGTAAACAATGTGAGAAGGCAGTAAGGAGGGCTGGTGTGATACTGGGATGCATAGGGAGAGACATCACCAGTAGAAAACAGGAAGTTGTTATCCCTCTGTACAGACAGTTGGTGAGACCCCATCTGAAGTACTGCATGCAGTTCTGGAGATCCCATCTCCCCAAGGACATAGACAGGATGGGGGCTGTCCAGAGGAGGGCAACTAAAATGGTGCAGGGTCTGCACCAGAAGACATATGAAGTGAGATTAAAGGACCTAAATACTGTATGTATACCCTCAAGGAGAGGAGGGAGAGGGGGGACATGATAGAAACTTTCAAGTACCTTAAGGGAATCAACAAAGTCCAAGAGAGTAGCATCTTTCAGAAAAAGAGATATGCAAGAACAAAGGGGCACAATTTGAAGATAGAGGGGGGATGGCTCAGAGGTAATGTGAGGAAGTATTTTTTCATGAAGAGGGTTGTGGATACATGGAACAGTCTTCCTTAGGAGGTAGTGGAGTCAAAAACAGTGGGGGAATTCAAGAGTGCATGGGAGAGACATAAGGCAGTTCTAGTGGGGAAGGTAGGAAGAAATAGACTGTTGGTTAACAAGGATCTGCAACTTATCCATTAGGTAGGGAAATGGGCAGACTAGGTGGGCCAAGCGGTCCTTATCTACCATCAAATTCTATGTTTCTATGTGTAGGTTGGTGTTACTTTAATCCTGTTGTAGGCAAGTCCCTCTTACTTTGGCTTTGCAGGCTGCTTACAGAGTGTGTGAGGTCAGCTGGGCGACAGTGTCACTTTTGTCGTGTTTCAGGTAGGCCACTTTTACTTTGGCTCACAGACAGGGAACAGAGTGTGTAACAGCACCTTTGGGAATAGCAGAGTTTTGATTGACCTATCGATCCATGTTATTCACCAAAGTGACATTACTTTAGTGAATAACAGCATGTTATGTGACCTGTCTGTCAATCAGCTGTCATTCACTGAAGTGACATCATCAGAGTGGGAAACAGAATTTCATCAGCAACAGGAAATTAGTGGGTAAAGGGCCAGCTATATATAAGGTGCAGTGGCGGAGCTAGAGGGGGCTGGGGGCAGTCGCCTCCTGGCTGCCTGAGTGTGAGTAGTGGTGCCCCACCACCATCTTTATTCACTGTTTAGTGCCCATTGTGGAGTCCATGATTGACTGAATGGCCCCCCCCAGCTCCCAAATGCTCCCAAACCTGGTTCCGCCACTGATAAGGTGCTTACCGAACCAGTACAATGTTTGTGATTCACTAGGACAGGAATTTGGTTTAATTTAGCCCCATGCCTATGCACTGTATCCCAAAATATTTTATAGTTCATGAAGGGTTGCCAGCAGCTATTAAGCACACACACAGATGTTATGTGGAATTGAAGGGGATAGGGAAAGCTCAGGGAGGGTAAATGAGATTGGGAGAAGTTATGGAAGGCCCTGGGAGGGTAAGTGAGATTGAGGACAGTAGGAAAAGCTCAGCATGATAAAGTGAGATTGAGGGAGGTGAGGAAACCTCAGGGAGGGTAAGGGAGGTGGAAAGGTGAAGAAAAGCTCAGGAGGGTAAGTAAGATTGGGAGAGGTGATGGAAAGCTCAAGGAGGGTATGTGATTGTGGGATTGAGGAGGTGAAGGAAAGCTCAGGGAGAGATTGTGAGATTTGGGAGGTGAAGGATAACTCGGGAGAGTACGTGAGATTGGGGAGGTGAAGGAAAGCTCAGGGAGAGTATGTGGTATTGAGGAGGTAAAAGAAGGCTCTGGGAGAGTACATGAGATTGAGGAGGAGAAGAAAAGCTCAGGCAGAGTACCTGAGATTTGGGAGGTGAAGGAATGCTCAGGGAGGTACCCGAGATTGGGAAGGTGAAGGGAAGCTCAGGGAGAGTACATGAGATTGGGGAGGTAAAGGAAAGCTCAGGAAGGGCACATGAGATTGAAGAGGTGAATGAAGGCTGTGGGAGAGTACGTGAGATTGGGGAGATGAAGGAAAGCTCAGGAGAATATGCATTGGAAAGGTGAAGGAAGGCTCTGGGGAGTACCTGAGACTGGGCGATGAAGGAAGTACAAATGTAAACAAAATAACTTTTTTGCTCTGTCATAGAGCTCAAATTTTAATGTCATGGGCTGCTATGGAAAAATGGACCAGTATCCGGTATGTAATACTGCTGTGGCCCCACACATGGTATATTGTGCCACTACAAACTAAGAGACAATTTATGAACCAGTTTAGTTGTGATACTGTGGTCACTAAACTGGATGCAGCAAACAAATGTAGCACTGGGACAAGGAAGTACGAAAAACATTAAGCTAAATTTGCTAACTTTATTTTTGAGCTTTTTATGATTATAGAAGGCCTGCAAATATACCATTGAAGGGAAATAGTTGCATGGCCACCACCCATGGCTGAAATGGCCAAATGAAGACAATTCTTAGTTTTCAAACAAGGATCAGCTATCCATTAGCTGATCATCACTCCCTCTGCATTCTCAAAATATTTAAAAAATACCTTTTTATACAGTTACTCAGCTGGGTTCTCTGTGTGGTGTGGGACATTTGACCCATCATGGCTCCATCACTGTGACTTTTGCCTGACCTGGGTGCAAGAGTGATGGTGGAGCAGTCAGACTGGCAGAATTGCAGCACACAGGCAATCGCACAAGGTGGGGGGATTTGGCACTATGACATTATTATTTCACTGCTTTATTTGTTTCTTCAGCTGTGTATGGCCCCTTGTCATCCCATTAGGTTTGGTGGTCACCCAGTTCCAACACCACTAACCTCTGTTGTCCTCTATGGCTTGCCCCTCATAACAGGACCTTTTGGGAGCAGGACCCCCACCTTTTTCAAAATTCTTCCTTATCAGGTGCAGAAGAAGGGTTTGTGGCACAGTACTCAAGTGTGGTGGTCCATGAATCAGATGGCATTCAGGAGTATTTGTCCCTGTATAGGTTAGGTCTGGGCCCATCTTGAGTGTGCACATTCCAACTGAGTCCCCACTGTGACCCTCTGTCTTCCCTCATGGCATCACATATGCCCCCTTTTGACCTCACTCAGATGCAGCGTTGGCATGGAATCTACTCCTTGCGAAGAGCTGGCTCCCCAGCCCACCATGAGGGTCTGCTGAGGCCCTAACCCGATTCCTCACTGGAAAACATTCTCACCAAACCTGTCTGCCTGGCTGCATGCACCTGAGTGTACTCCTAAACTCAGGTCACCTATCTGGAAGTGTTACTTGCTTCCTGTTGGCCATCTATTAAAAATTGTTGATATATATACACCTATAAAAAGACAAAGAGTACGGACTAAGCATCTGTAACAGCTAAATGCAGATTTAATTCAATTAATAAAAATAAGGGCTAGGCTTTGGAAGGAATATGAAAAGTCAAACTCAAAATATGACTTAAAGGCTTATTGTAGCTATAGAAATCTCAGTAAAACTTAAATAAAAAATCTAAGCAAAAATACTTTAAAGATAGACAATTAAATGACCCATCAAATCCCAACAACGTTTGAAGCTCATTCAGGGAGTTCTACCAACCAATTAAATCAAACAGGAATTGACAAAGTAAGAGTTGGTGAGGCTGTGATGAGTGATAACTTGGAAATAGCTGAAATATTGAATTATTTTTTCACTAATACGGCGGAGTATAAAACTAAAATAGACATGGCTTATGTTAATGGTAAAAATTTGGATGAAAGGGAAATATCATGAAAAAATGTGTAGCTTTTTGTCAATTAACTGAAAAAGAAATATTTGTATTATTATAGAATTTAGATATCAGTAAAGGTGTGGGATTTGATAATCTTCCACCAAAATTATTAAAAACATCAGCTAAGCAGATTATGAAAGCAGTAACATATCTTTTTAATTTATCACTTTTTAAAAACCAACTCCCTGACAGTTGGAAAACAGCTGTGGTCACTCCATTACATAAGACTGGAAATAAACAAATAATTATGAACTATAGGCCAATTTCAGTCCTATCAGAATTAGTAAAATTACTAGAGAAAGTAGCGTTCAATCAGTTAACAAAAATTCTTGGAAGATACTTTGTTCACAGCAGATCAGTATGGGTTTCATGGGGCGGTACAGCACATTGACAACCTTGGTCAGGTTGACTAGTTATGTTTTTGATAAAATGGATAGAGGATTGCACACTGGGGAAATTTATATCGACCTGACTTAGGCTTTCAACCTGGTGGACCACCAATATTAATAGAAAAAATAAGAAATTAGGGTAGAATAAGAAGAATCAGCATTTATATAGTGCTTTTCATATACACTGTATACAAAAGCACTTTACAAGCAATGCTATACATGTAGTAAAGTAACTGAACATATAGCAGCAGCCATTTCACACATCAACACCCATACACAGCGTTGGGCAATTGCATGGATCAGTTTTATGGGAAGGGGAATGTTGGCCAGGACACCAAAGAAAGTCCTCTACTCTTTGCAAAAAATGTTTTGGGTTCTTTTACTTCCACCTGAACACCCACCAGGACAGCGCCAGAGATGGGTAGAAGGGACCTTGGTTTAACATCTCATCTGAAGAACGGTACACCCCAACAGTACAGCACCCCCCAATACCATACTCAGATGCCAGTGCTTAGATATGAGCCCAATCCAAGTGTGGAACTAGAGCCCATGACCCTCTAACACAGGAGCTGATGTGCTGCCAATTGAGCCATGCTGAAACCTGATAGGGTCTTATACAGTGAATGGTTTGAACATTACTTGACTAAATGGAAACAGTTGGTAAAAATAGGTTCCGAAAGAGTTGGCCTTAGAGAAGTACTTACAGGGGTCCCTCAGGGTTTGGTCTTAGGTCTGCTCCTGTTTTCTATTTGTTTAAACAACCTGTCAGAAATTTGCAAAGGGTATCAACAATAATGTACACGGATGATACGGTATAATACCGTGAGGGAAAAACAGGGGCAGACCTAAGACTGAAAATGGAACCCCTCTGTCATATGCTACAAAACTGGTTTATTGCAAATGAAATTATACTGAATGAAAAGAAATACAAAACTATGATATTTGGAACCAGACAAAAAATAGAAACAAATGCAAGTAAAATGGTGATGAAAAGGGTTAATGGACATATTTTGGAAGATATCTCTAGCATCAGCTATTTGATTATTACGTTGGATTGGTCTTTCACACTTTTGGAACATATTCAAAAGATTACAATGAAAGTATATATCATATTGGGTTATTTATATAAAAATAAAAATAACCTAACTCCACATGTTAAAAATAATGTGGCTAAATAAGTTCTTTTACCAGCTTTAGAATATAATTCAGATTTTGGTCTTTAATCTTTGAGGTACAACTATTCATACATAGTGTACATTGTAACTTTTAATAACATTGTTGGGTTTGCTACCCACTCCTTAAAAAATGTTTATCACTGCGATCTTTACCAGTTTTGGAACTTTGTCTCCTCGTTGAAGATTTATTTTACATTGTCAGTATTTTTGCAAAACAAAATTGGGAAAAATATTCTAAAAGCATTAAAAACTAGATTAACACTTTCTAATAGTACTAAAATTCTATATAAAACTTCTGCCAGATTGCTTAGTGAAGCTAGAACTAAAACAAAGATAGCAGAATGCTCATTGTCATATTATGCACCAAAAGTATTGAACAGAATGACAGAAATTAGGTTGATATTGATTAAAGGACAAATGTCTTTAAGAAACTTTTAAAGGGCCATCTTCAGGCTACAGCGATTGGTAATTGCATAGAAACTATTTTATTTTTGGATTCATGAACATATTGTATATATGCAAATATTCATTTTGATGCTATTTTATTATTATCAAGGGGATACGTGATGGTAAGAGGTTTGAGATGTGTAATATCATGAGTGGCAAGTGAGCTCGGGGATATCACGAGTGGTTCCGCTGAGTGATTTTTCCAAGCTCACTTGCCACGAGTTGTGATAGTACACATATCAAGCCCCTTACCATCACGTATGCATTTTATACAATAGGGGCCTTTTACTTATGTTTGTATTTGTTAATTTATTTCATACAGTTTTTGTGGTACCTGTGTTTTTTTCTTCCCGGTCTTCTTCCACAGTGTTTGGCTACTAGAGTAGCTGATGTAGAGAGAGTACTAATATTTTGTGCTGACGTGTACACTGTGGGCTGGATATTCAAAAGGGTTGCGCCATGCGCAATAGGGTTGCGGCGCCAAGTCCGAAATTGCGCCATTCTGCCATATTCAGCAGGAGGCAGTTGCGCCCCCCCCAAGGCAAGCTGAGCAACAGCACAATGCAAATGAATGCATGCTGAACTGGAGGGGGAGGAACCATGCATAAACTGCACAGCCCAATATTCAGTGAGCTGTGCAGAGTTGTGCAGGTGCAACCCCCAACCTGTGCCTGCACAACTTTGAGCCCCAAAAAAAAGGAGTAAGTCGAGGCCACCCACAGGTGAGCTGCCGTACTGGGCACAACACAGCAGCTGCAACCTGTGGCTGGCCCTCAGCCTCTCTCTGTGCCCCCCTCGCAGCCCGATCGCAGGCAAAAGTGTAAAAATCCCCCACCCCGACTGGCCCGATCGCGAGCAAAAGCGTAAAAATCCCCCTCCCCGACTGGCCCGATCGCGAGCAAAGCGTAAAATCTCCCCTCCCGACTGGCCCGATCGCGGCATAAGCTAATAACCCCACACTAGCCCGATCAGGCATAATTGAATACCCCCCACCAGCCCGATCGCTGGCAGCACAGAGTCCAGCCCCCCAAGGACATATCCCTGGTGGTCCAGTGGACCGCTAAGCCCGATCGCGGGCTGCAAAATGTTGCAACACCCCCCAAGAACAGATCCCTGGTGGTCCAGTGGACCGCTAAGCCCGATCGCAGGGCTGCAAAATGTTGCAACACCCCACCCCCAAGAACAGATCCCTGGTGGTCCAGTGGACCGCTAAGCCCGATCACGGGCTGCAAAATGTTGCAACACACCCCAAGACCATATCCATGGTGATCTAGTGTCCCCACCCACCCACCCGAAGCCCTACCACCCGCTCCCCCTCCTGGCAGCGGCAGCATCCACCCACCTGCCACCCCACCACCCGCCGACTGACTGCCGGTAGGGCTGCATGCCCGATTAGTACAGAGCAAGAGCAAGAGTGAATGAAAATTCATTCACATATCTGGACTGCCTTGTGGTATGGGCTGCATGCCCATTGGCTCTTGCTCTGCACCAATGGGCGTGCAACCCTATCGGGCAGTCAGTCGGCGGGTGGCGGGGCGGCAGGCGGGTGGGATGCTGCCGCCACCGCTGCCGGGGAGCAGGGTGGAGGGGCTTCGGGTCCACCTGCATGCTAATGGAGCCATAAATAGATGCAAATGCCCCCCGCCGGGCTTTGCAAGAATTATGGCCCCATTTGGTATGTCACCTTTGAATATGGGAAATTTACATGGCGCAATGGTATTGCACCACCGCAACTTGAATGCTCCACTCTGACCACTTGGCGGTATGCTAAGTTCCACTCGCGCTTACGCACAGTGGTTGTGGTCGGGTGATATTCAAAGGAGTTGCTCAATAGCTTAACTCCTTTGAATATCGCCTCGGCCACACCCCTGCGCAACTATTTTGTGCAGCGTAAGGGCTTGCGCCACAAAATAGCGCAGTTTGAATATCCAGCCCTGTATATTTATCTGGTGCATTTTCTCACTGTGTACACTTCAGCTTGCTGAGATCAGTGGATCAAATGACTTCTATTTACTTAGTGGGATATCAGAAGACCCCTATTGTATAATCAGTTACACTGTATGTAGTATGCGTGTTGTAATTTTGTGGTGTTTATCAGTTGTAACCCCCTATTTGCCTAGGCTTGGCTGAAAACATGTCATTTGATTCACTCCACCTTGCTGGTAAATGAAACTAAAATAAAATAAAACAAAATCAGGTGCTCCAATTATTACACTTTTAATTTGAGCCAATGCAGTTCCAAATGAAACTCTTGTTGTAGAACTTCATCAGTTGTTCCCAGAAGCAGTAATGTCAATATACTTTCATTGTTTCTCTTTTTGAGTGAAAAGTGCCTTTGTTTTGCTTCAGTTCAGTTTTATTTTTCATTTTGTTTATTAGACTTCCTTATTTCACTACTAACCATGTGCTACATTCAGTGACACGTCACACCAAACCCATCATTTATACACACTTAATCCCCTGGTAACATCTAAAGGAAATGGGTGCCAAACGTACCATGTAATACTGAATACAGTATCGCATGCCTGATTACATTATTGAGTTATACATTTAGGAAGCTATATTGCATGCACAGATCCCAGGATAATACAGACAATACAGTTCCCTATGTTCGGGGAAAAGTCTTGCAGAGTATATAGAAGGCAATTCAGATATAGTACATATAGCAGGAGAAGGATTCCAGCACTTAATAGGGTATATCTCTCTTGGCCCTACCATGCCTAACAAATTCAGAAGCATCAGTAATAGTGAGACAGTGTATATAATAGGATAGCTGACAATTTTTTGGATTGTTTAGTTTGAAAGAAGGCTTATTTGCTGCATATAATTTAAGAAGACAAACACCTCATTTGTTTTAACATGGTTTTTATTAACAAAAACCTGTTTTATGTACTTGAAAAAAAAACTTTCAGCATAACTGCACCTTTCAGAAGAGACAGCAGACTTTTGTTTACTTCTGTTTGTTCAACTTTCTCAAGATTCTGTAGTTTTTAATTTATTTCATTGATATTTATAACAAGCATAAATACACAGGGAATTGTACATACCTACCAAAACATTAATGCTTATTTCAAGATAAAGATAAAACAATAAAAAGTAAAGAAAAAAAAACCAAAAGGCAGTAAATTACAGTACTTCTGATAATCATATGGAAAATCCAATTAATTGGGGAGGCATATCCTACAGTGGTTGATCAATTTTCACTTAGAAGAAAAATAAAACAAAACATAATTTGTCCATAGGTAATTTGTTCATAGTTACTGTGTGTATAGCTATATATCCATCTAAAATTTCTCTGATATTTTCCCTGAGTTCAGTTTGACCTTTGACATCACGAGTGGCGAAGCCACGAGTGATGCCATAGGTCAAACTGCTCGAGGGGAAAATATCTGAGATATTTTTGATGGGGGCATTGTATGTTCCATTTATGCAATGGGCCAAGTTTTTTTTCAGTGTCATTTTCATTCTTTAAAAATAGGTATGTCTTTCTTTCTTTTTGTTTCCGGATGACTGAGTGTTGCATCTCAGAAACTTAACTTTATGCGATAGACACTGTGCCATTGTGCTGCTGGGGAGAGTGGTAAGTGTAAAAGAGAGAGAGTTGGTTGCTTTTTGTGTGCTGGGGTTTGAAGGAAGTGAATGTTTTGTGTGAGGCTAAAGTTGTGCTTTTATGTTGCTTCGCATGTGCAAGAAACATGAATGCCATCATCGGAGATTTGGAGTTTGTCACCTCCTCCTCCAATTCAGTCAGTGAGCTGGCAGGCGCGGCCCCCTGTAAGCCAATGCATTTTGGAGCTGTCTATGACCGGCTCAAAATGCAGTGTGCGCTCTGATTGAAAGGGGAGCTACGCTTCAGTGAACACCGATGGCGTAGCTCCCCACGCAGGCGTCGCGCGCCCGCCGTCCTGTGTAGCCGACGGGCACCCAATCCCGCCGGCTGAGCTGCTGTCGTCCTCCTCAGTAGCTGGTGCCATGCTGGAGCCCACCCCAGCGTGGCAATCAGTTCTTTGGCGGCCAGGGTACCCAATCCCCGTCGGCTGAATGGCCCCCGTCCTTGTGCCATGCTGGGAGCCCACCCCAGCGTGGCAAACGGTCCCGCTCTTTTTTGTTTTAAACCTGTAAAACAAAAACAGTCCCGCGGCACGCCTCACTCCCCACAACCCACACCCACCCACTGTGCACCCAGCTTTCCCACACCCCCTTCTTCACCCCATACTTACCTCCGACTCCGGGCGCGACGATCTTCGTGGACGGGAACACGCCTGCACTCTTCAAAGCCGACCGCGAACTGAGGAAATGCCGTAAGCTGTATAATGGGCTAGATAGGAGGGGTTCAACTTTATTGCATATCTCAGGTATTTTTGAAGATAATGGATTTTCAACATGGGGTTTTAGGACCTTCTCATGAATGATGTCACTGTCATGGCGTTATTGGGCCTGAAGGGTGATTTCACGCAGTGACTCGAAATCACCTCCGGGCCTGAATACCACCATGACAGTGACATCAATCATGAGAAGGGGTCCCAAAACCCCATGTTGAAAATTTGTCCAAAAATTCCAAAAATGACTGTTTTACGAGCGTGCGTTGCGCAGTTCCTACGCAGGCTCGTAAGTTCGCAAAATTTCAATATTTTCACTCCAGATTTTCAACATTGCCATTTTACCACACCTTCTTATGAGCAGTACAGCTGTCATTTTTCACATCTCACCCAAAATGTGTTTCCGCCCTTGTAGCGCAGAATGGTGCAGTCAGTGTGCGAAATCAATGTACGGGACAAATTAAGAAAATCACAGTGACACTGTTCATGAGCAGAGGTCTTAAAATGGCTATGTTGAAAATTTGGTGAAAAAATTCCTTAAAATGACTGTTTTACGAGCGTGCGTTGCGCAGTTCCTCCGCGGGCTCATAAGTTCCTAAATTTTCCATATTTTCACTCCAGATTTTCAACATTGCCATTTTACCACACCTCCTCATGAGCAGTACAGCTGTCATTTTTCACATCCTGCTCAAAACATGTTTCCACCCATGTAGTGCTCAATGGCGTAGTCGGTGTGCGAACTCAGTGTATGGGACACATTAAGAAAATCACAGTGTTGCTGTTCATGAGCAGAGATCTTAAAATGGCAATGTTGAAAATTTGGTGGAAGAATTCTAAAATGACTGTTTTACGGTGTCGTTGCGACAGTTCCACATGCGCTCGTGGGTTTGCAATTTTCAATATTTCACTCCAGATTTTCAACATTGCCATTTTACCACCTCCTTATGAGCAGTACAGCTGTCATTTTCACATCCTGCCCAAAGCGTGTTTCCGTCCATGTAGCACAATGGCGCTAGTCGGTGTGCAAACTCAATGTAAGGGACACATTAACAAAATCACACTGACACTGTTCATGACCAGAGGTCTTAAATGGCTATGTTGAACATTTCGTGAAAAATTTCCTAACAATGACTGTTTTGATGTAGCTGCATATGAAGTTCTTTACGCATGCTCATAAGTTCGCAAATTTTCAATATTTGCACTCAATGACTTCCAAATACCTAAACAGCACATAGAAGCAAGCAACATCGTCATGATAAATGCTTGTTTATATTTGTGAAAGAAAGTGGGGTTGGGGAGACAATGAAAATAATTCACTGTGTTTTGTCTAGTATTTTGGACCTTTAGGAGAAATGGTAATTAACATTGTGTGAAGCTGAAAGTTGATTTTTTAAATAAGTCACAGTGAAAGAACAGGGGAGAAAATGAAACTGTTCTGTGTGCAGCTGGAGAGAAATGAAACTGCCAGTGGGAGCTGGAATGCAAGTGAACAGGTGCATTCTGATTGTGCTGCTCCTGCTGCCAGCTCCCACCAATCAAAGCCTTTGTGAGCAGTTGTGCTGAAGTGCAGATAGTACTGGTTATTACCTACAGTGAGGATAAATGCAATATTCTCACTGTAGGTCTGACCAACAAAATACTGCTATTTGCCACTTTTATCCTCACCCATTGCATAAATACAAAGGGATATGCAGGGGGTGCCTGTGGGATAACAGAGTTGTTGCAGTTGCCTGTGACCTCGAGGTAACCTCACGAGTGGTGAAGCCACGAGTGAGGGTTACGAGTGGTCACTGACAACTGAACAAATAACTTTGTTATCCCACAGGCACCCCCTGCATATCTGATTTATGCAACAGGATTTTTGGGTGTTCTGGTTTGTCATATTTTTTTTTTTTTAGTTAAGTTCCTTTTCAGGTTTTTTCTGTGTGCCTGGTTGCTGTGTTTGGTTTGCAGGATTGCTGTGCTGAGAAAGAGGAAAAAAATTGCTTTTTTTTCTTAAGAGTGTTTTCATTTAAAATGTGGTTCCAGTTTGGGGGTTGGTTGAGGTTGCGTTTTGTGAGTGTTTGAGACTGTGATAGCTTGGCTTTTAAGAGCCCTGTGAGGAAGTGAAAGTGAAACTGGGAGACAGTGCTGGTAAGAAGGCAGCACAGGTGGTGGTAGTTAGTGATGTAGTTACTGTGTGGATAAATGGGTGATGATGTAGTTACTATGTGGATAAATACATTTATACACATAGTAGCACAGATAAATGGATTTATCAGTGCACATTTATTCAGACACCTGTTGGATATATATATATATATATATATATATATATATATATATATATATTATGGTAGCACAGTAGTGCTACCATATTTATATTGAGTAGCACTTTAAGGTTAAAGGGTCAAATTTGCACCTTAATAACTTTGCCACTATTCAACAGATTTGCCTGAAATTTGGTTCAGATGATTGGGCATGGTAGATCTTGGGATCTGCCAAGTTTCGTACTGTCGGATATATGGCTGTAGAGTTATTAAGAACGAATTGCATGAATTACGCTTTTTGGGATTTCTTTGCTCGCCTACAGGTTGCACGTGTTTACTCAGTCCAAAACTTCAGAGAATATGCGCAGGTTCCCGATGTGCCTTTTGAAGATTTTGTGAAAAATATTAAACGGTTCAAAGGTTATTCAGAAAACAAGTTCCCATTATAAGTCAATGGGAAAATTAACAAAAAGTGCAACACTTTCGCAAATGCAGTTTTAGTGTTGCAAATGGCCCTAGTAGTGTCGCAAATCTGTCATTTTGTTTTCAATTGGTGATCAGAAAATGCTTGGCATTTAAATTTGGGACTCTCTAGCAACTCTATTCTTTTTTATGTTCACCTAGTCGGACCACGAGGATGCTAGCCATGTCTTTATTTTGGGGTAAAACACCCCAGAAATATGTTTTTCAAATTTCTGGAACCAGTAGTGTCACAAAGTAGTGTCGCAAGCATGACACTTTCATAAAATTTTGAAAAATGTGCATAAATTGCGACACTACTTTTTCAGACTTGGCCAAAATGACAGCAATTCTTTGTCACCCTGCTGTGAAAGAATGGTTTGGTCTTTTGAGCTGAAATTTGAACGGAAGGCAGCCAACATCTCACAGATGTGCCTTTTCATGGTTTGGTGAAAAAATATTGCATGATTGCCAAGTTACGGTACTCCAAAGTTGGTATTTTTTCCCATAGACTAACATGGTGGCATACGCTGCGCCTTTCGAGGCTCGTATCTCGAAAACAATGTGAGATACGGATTTTTTGTTGAGAGTTACATAGCCTTTTGGGCTATGTAATAAAAAAACCTAGCCAGGAAAATCATGATTTTTGGGACATTTAATTTTTTTTTCTATGTTGTGTGGTTGCTGAGTTATTAGCAATTAAGTACTTCCAATGCTCGTTTTAAGCTTCCATGCCCATTACAATGCATACATTCTTTGTGTTTCTCTATGCATCTGTTTGGCAAAAACAGGGTATGTGCTTCTGTTACTGTTACAGTTACTGTTTCCACTTGCGTTTATGTCCCCGTTCGCGTTACCGTTCCCGTGTACGCCACCGTGTTACCCTTTGCATTCTCATTTGCGCTTACGTTTTCGTTACTGTTACCATTTGCGTTTCCACTACTGTTTCTGTTTATGCCACCGTGCACATTGCTATTTGCATTTGCAACAGCCCTTTCGTTTGCATTTCCGTTTCTCTTTCGTTTTGCGTCTTCCTTGCCGTTACTGTTACCATTTGCATTTGCAATTGCGTTACTATGCCCGTGCACATTACGGTTTGTGTTTCCATATCCACTTGCATTTCCTTTTGCGTTTCTGTTTCCTTTGCTGTTATTGTTGCTCTTACCATTACCATTTGCGTTTAACAATTGGCGGTACTGTGCCCGCGGCGTTTTTGGTTTATGCTTCCTCATGCGCTCTGCTCCCATTTCCATTTCTGTTTCCTTTGACATTATTATTCATGTTAACTTTACCATTTGCATTTACAATTGCGATACTGTGCCTGTGCACATCATGCTTTGCGTTTACGTGTGCGCTTGCATTCGCATTTCCGTTTCTGTTCCCTTTCGCGTTCTTTTTCTGTGTCACTTAACATTTCCATGAAAAATCACTGTCATCACTTTTGTGTTACCAGTTGCATTTTCGTATGTGCTTCAATGTCCATTTGCGTCACTGTTCACTTCAGCATCACTTTGCGCTTGTGTTTAGATTAAGGTTTCCTTTACCATTTATGTTTCCATTACCATGTGCCCCACTGTTGGCACATACATTTGCATTGCTGTTCCTCTTACTATGTCACAAGACATTACATGGTGGGGGACCGCGCTCCCGCCGCTGCATTACTTTCACTATTTCTCATCATCATTCTCAAAAAGAAGGGAAATTAGAGGCAAATAACTCCATTTAATGCATCAGTTAGGGTTATTCCACAGCGACAAAAGTGAGGAAATTCACTGTTATGGTTGAAACCCCCCTTGGACCCCTCCAGCCCACAACCCAACTGGCATCGGAGTGCACGTTGGGGTCATCGATCTAACTCTCACCCCATTCCCTATTCCTCAGCTTCTTTACATAGTGATGGGGTGAGAGTTAGGGCAGACGACCAACGTGCACTCAACTGCTAGTTGGGGAGTGAGCTGGAGAATCAGTGATGCATAAACAGAGTTTTTGCCTCATATATATATATATTATGGTAGAATGGTAGTGCTACCATAGTTGAGTTGAGTGGCACTTTTAAGGTTAAAGGGTCAAACTTTGCTAATAACTTTGCTACCATTCAATGAATTTGCATGAAATTGCACGTGATGTCGACACTACTTTTTCGACTTGGCCAAAATGACAGCAGTTCTTTGCCACCCTGCTGCGAAAGAAAGGTTTTGGTCTTTTGAGCTGAAATTTGGAGGAAGGGCAACCAACATCTCACAGATGTGCCTTTTGGTGGTTTGGTGAGAAAATATTGCATGATTGCCAAGTTATGGTACTCCGAGTTGGCGTTTTTTCCCATAGACTAACATGGTGGCATACGCTGCGCCTTTCGGGGCTCGTTTCTCGAAAACAATGCGAGATACCGATTTTTTGTTGTGAGTTACATAGCCTTCTGGGCTATGTAACATGAAAACCTAGCCAGGAAAATCATGATTTTTGGGACATTTAAATTTTTTTTCTGTGTCATGTGGTTGCTGAGATATTAGCAATTAAGTACTTCCAATGCTCGTTTTAAGCTTCCATGCCCATTACAATGCATACATTCTTTGTGTTTCTCTATGCACCTGTTTGGCAAAAACAGGGTATGTGCTTCCGTTACTGTTACAGTTACTGTTTCCACTTGCATTTATGTCCCCGTTCGCGTTACCATTCCTGTGTACACCACGGTGTGCGTTACCCTTTGCGTTCTCATTTGCGTTGCATTTTCGTTACTGTTATCATTTGAGCTTCCACTACTGTTTCTGTTTACGCTACCGTGCACATTGCTATTTGCATTTCCAACAGCCCTTTTGTTTGCATTTCCATTTCTCTTTCATTTTGCGTCTTCCTTGCTGTTACTGTTACCATTTGAGTTTGCAATTGCGTTACTATGCCCGTGCACATTACAGTTTGCGTTTCCATATCCACTTGTGTTTCCTTTTGCATTTCTGTTTCCTTTGCTTTTACTGTTGCTCTTACCATTACCATTTGTGTTTACAATTATGGTACTGTGCCCGTGCGCGTTTTGGTTTGTGTTTCCGTACGTGCTTCTGCTCCCATTTCCATTTCTGCTTCCTTTGGCATTATTCTTCATGTTAACTTTACCATTTGCATTTACAATTGTGGTACCATGCCTGTGCGCGTCATGATTTGCGTTTACATGTGCGCCTGCGTTCGCGTTTCCATTTCTGTTCCCTTTCACGTTCTTTTTCCTGTGACACTTATCATTTCCATTTAAAACACCACTGCCATCACTGTTCACATTGCCAGTTGCATTTCCATACACTCTTCAATGTTGGTTTGCATCACTGTTCGCTCCGGCTTCACTTTATGCTTGCTATTAACTATTTCCTTTGCCATTTCGTTTGCGTTACCATGTGTGCCACTGTTCATGTTTCTGTTTACGTTACTGTTCCTGTTACTATGTCACAAGACATCATGTGGCGACCCTGCGCTCCCACCACGCATTACATTCACTATTGTCATCATTCTCAAAAGATGGGAAATTAGAAGCAAAAACTCCATTTAATGCATCAGTAGGGTTGTTCACAGCAACAAAGTAAGAAATTGATGTTAGGGTTGAAAGCCCCCTTGGACCCCTCAGCCCACCCCCAACTGGCATAAGGAATTAAGCGTTTGAATTATCAGTCTAACTCTCACCCATTCTCCTATTCCTCAGCTTCCTTACACATGTGATGGGGTGAGAGTTACAGTATATATATATATTCTGTAAAAAACTTTGTTAATGCATCATTTAGGGTTAAACACAAAGTCAGGAAATTAGACCTTCTAGGGGTTGCCCCATCCCCCTTCGTGGACCCACCCATCATCCCAAGATTGACAGCTGATGGGGTGTGTCATTGGGGTTGTGAGGCCTAAATGTCATCATATTCCATCTGTAATCATATTCACAAGCCACAGTAAAGAAGAATGGGGTGACATTTAGGCTTCACAGCCCCAATGACACACCCCGTCAGCTGTCAATCTCGAGATGATGGACGGGTTCACGGGTGGGGGGGCAACCGTAAAGGTCTCATTTCCTGACTTTTTGTGTTTTAACCCTAAATGATGCATTAACGAAGGTTTTTGCATAGAATATATATATATATATATAATTTATTTATTTATTTTATAGGGGTGCGGTCACGCCCCTATAGTTAGGGTTAAGTAGGCACTTTAATGTTAAACCTCAATTTTTGTGCGTTAATAACTTTGCAACCGTTCAACAGATTTGTACAAAATTTGGAAAGTACAGCGTCATATGGTAGGTCTCTTGATTTACCAAGTTGCGTTTTGATTGGATATACAGTTTCTGCACAGCAAAGCACTGAAAAACATTTTTTTGCCACTTTTAACATATTTGTTGCCCATGGCATTGCAACCGCACTGTGTGCTCTTTTTGTCTAAAATTTGGGACGTAGAAAGAGTTTGGGTCAAAGAACCATCTAGCATTAGTTTGGTTAAAACATATTAATCTGTTCCAAAGTTATTTAATTTTTAATTTTGGGGTGCTGAACATGCTCAATTCACTCCAAGATGTATATGTATGTTTTTCTAAAGAGGATTGGGCTCATGGTCAAGGATTTTGTCAGCTCACAAATGAGGATTTAAAAAAATCCTGGTCCACCAGAAAAATTCCTTGTCCGCGAGCCACCATCTTGTTTTCATTTTTTCCCCCCAAACAAAATGTCATAGCTTCTTACACAGGTACCTTTTTCTTGTAATAAGGCATGGGTTTGTTCAGGATGATGCCCTCTACAAACCCATACCTTTGGTTTGCTTCATTTTGTCCCAAAGATTGCCATTTGAAATTTAAAAAGTCTTTGACCGCGACTTGCTAATGATCCTCTTTTGCGAGGTAGCAAAATCCTAGTCCGCGAGCTGATCCTCTCTCACGAGGCTGCAAAATCCTTGTCCGTCACTTTGTGACCAGATGGCTATTCTCCTGGCTGAGGATTATGCTGACAGTCAAGGATTTTGCTACCTCGCGAAAGAGGATCGGGTAACGGACTAGGATTTTGTCAGCTCACGAAACGGGGATTAGTTTTTTGGATCCTCTTTCGTGAGGTGACAAAATCATAGTTTGCAAGCTGTCAAAATCCTAGTCTGCAACCCAATTCTCTTTCGTGAGGTAGCAAAATCCTTGATAGTCACTTATGACCAGATGGCCAAAATCTGATGGTTGAGGATTTCTTACGGATGGCAATTTTGACAGATCGCGAACAGGGATTGATTTGATGGTCATGGATTTTGTTACCTCACGAACTAGAAATTTTTAAACTTTGAAAAACTTTCCCACTGCATTGTAACTTAACGGTTTGGTCTCTTGACTTGCAATTTTACGGGTATTTAGGGGATACCCTAGAGATGTGAATTATGCTATTTAGGTCTTGGAAAGTTAAGCGGTTCCATAGATATGCCATCATGAAGTTGAGATTTTCTCCATAGGATAAGATTACAGTGCCCATCATGTCTTTCGGTGCCCGTATCTTGAAAAAAGTTCTAGATACGGATTTTTCATCACAAAAATAAGTACAGAAGTAGGTTTAAAAGCTATGAATACCATTAATTTTGAATTTTTTTCTACCTTGTATGGTTACTGAGATATTTGGAAAATAGTATTCCAATTACTAATTTTCAGGTCTGTTGACCAGTATTACACCCTCAAAGTTAGCAACCACAGTGCTTTTCATTGCCTGTATCTTGTAAATGATGTAAGATACAGATTCAGTCAATTTATGTCACATGCAGTACTCACTGTCATGATTACAACAGCACTGGAATTTTTTTCCTAGCTTCTACGGTTCCCGAGATATCAGCAGATTAGTGCTATAAGGGTTCCTTGCCCTATAGGGCTGCTGTATGGCTCTGTAGCTATGTGTAAGTGGAAGCGCAGCACCCAGAGGGCCCATGCTCCCACAGATGCATATCGTTGTGCAGAAATGGGCAGTTTGATGGGAGAGCGGGACCCACCAACACATGCTATTTAATAGTTATAGTACACTTTTCAAAACGTAAAGGAAATTCATTGCAAAAATGTTTGTTTAATGCATCAGGGTTAAAGTGATAAAGTGGGAAATGAAATGTTGAGGTTGAGCCCTAGCCCCCACCACCACACCACCCCATCGTCCACAGACTGACAGATGTGGGGGTGTGCCATGGTGTCAAGAGCCTAACTCTCACCCATTCTCCTTTGCTGTAGCATGTCAGCCTGTTTACATGGAAGTAGGGTGAGATGTAGGCCTCACGATCCCATGGTACCCAGGCATCTGTCAGTCTGTGGAGGATGGGAGGTGTGGTGGGGGTTAGA
Organism: Neoceratodus forsteri; assembly: GCA_016271365.2. Taxonomy (NCBI): domain Eukaryota; kingdom Metazoa; phylum Chordata; order Ceratodontiformes; family Ceratodontidae; genus Neoceratodus; species Neoceratodus forsteri. The sequence continues at coordinate 1,474,167,584 of CM057453.1, read as the reverse complement.
ACTCAACATTCATTCCTCACTTTTGTCACTTAACCCTGATGCATTAAGCAAAGTTTTTTGCAATGAATATATATATATATATTCATTGTAAAACAAAATTTAATGCATCAGTTAGGGTTAAAGCAACAAAAGTGGGAAGTGAGATGTTAGAGTTGAGCCCCTAACCCACCACCATCCCACCCCACCGCCATCCTCCACAGACTGACAGACACCGGGGTGTGCCATGGATTTGTGAGGCCCAACTCTCATCCCATTCCATGTGTAAACAGGTTGACATGCTACAGTAAAGGATTGTCATATTGTCCATTTTTAGCATAATAGTATGCATATGTGGTAGCGCAGGCCCTCTGGGTCCTGCACTCCCACTTATACATTAGTAAGGAGCCATATGGCAGTGCCATAGTATTCCAAAGGAACCCTTGTAACACGTTTTTGCCAATATCTCCGTAACCTAAGCAAGTAGGAAAAAATTCCACTGCAGGTGTAATTTATGATTTCCAAGCCTGTTTTTGTGGCTTAGTTCACTTAAAGGTGATCTAAGCTGTGGGTAGCTAAAAATCCATATCTCACTTCATTTATGAGATACGGGTGTCAAAAGGCATAACAGGTGGTGCAGTGTTATCCTATGGGAAATGTCTCAACTCTGGAACACTATAACTTTAGGCTTGTTAAATGTTTTGGTACCAAACCACCCAAAGGCACATCTGTGGGACCAGAGCTTTGCACCCTGAAAATTTCATCCCAGTCCATTTTGTTGCAGGGGGATGGCAAAGATTTGCAGTTTTTGAGCAAAGTATTGTCACAAATTGTGACAGTTTCGCAAAAACAGCACGAAAGTGTCGTGGCTGTTTCTGTCACAATTTGCGACAGTATAGGAGTGCCGATTTTTAAAAACAGCACTTCTGGAGGGGTTTACCCCCCAAAAAAGATAGGGCTGGCATCCTCAGGACCCGACTAGGTAATAACAAGTCAATGTTTACCTAGGGGGTCCCAAATTTAAATGGCAAGCATTTTTCTGTCTCACCAACTGAAAACTAGATGGCCACTGCACAAAAGTAAAAAGGGCCATTTGCAAAAGTAAACTATAGTGGCGGCAGCTTTCGAGAGACATATATTTTTTTTCCCATTGACTATAATAGGAAACTTGTTTTTTGAATAACTTTTGAACACTTAAACATTTTTTCACCAAATCTTCGAAAGGCACATTAGTGACCCAGACTGTATGCTTCCTGAAGATTTCAGACCAAGTGGACAAATTGTGCAGGCTGTAGCTGAGAGCAAAGAAACACACAAAAAGTCTTTTTTTTTGTGTTTTTTTGGTATTCTGCAGCACCACAATCGCTCATCTGATCGTAAGGTAACTTGCCAGATCCAGAGATCTATGGTACCAGACCATACCTGCAAACTTTCAGGCAAATCTGTCATATGGTGACAAAGTTATTAACATGCAAAATTTGGGGTTTAACATTAAACTGCTTACTCAACCTCTAACTATACCGTAAGATATATATATATATATATATATATATATATATATATACACACACATATACATACATATATATATATATATATATATATATATATATATATATATATAATATATATATATATATTAGAGGCAAAAAACTACATTTAATGCATCAGTTAGGGTTGTTCCACAGTGACAAAAGTGAGGAAATTTGGTGTTAGGGTTGAAAACCCTAACTCCGCATTCACCCCCCCAGCACCACACACACACACACACAAATGCAAGTAGGAAGGACCAAGGCAACATGACCAATCACAGACAACCAGCAGCCGGCATGCAGTTGTGCTCTGATATACGCATGGTCATCTGTAGCTGTCCACTCAGGATGCAGTACCTGGTTGGGGAGGGCATTGCCTGTCTGTGGCCATGAAAATCCTAACTGTGCTAACTTGAGTGTCCTTGCAATCAGTGAGGTGTACCATTGATGTCCATGCCCTCAATTTTGCTGTGGGTCTCCACTCAGGATGCAGTACCTGGTCTCAGGGTTTTGGAGGGCATTGCCTGGTTGAGGCCATACAACTCATAACTGTGCTAACTGGAGTATACCTGTAATCAGGGTGGTGTACCATTGATGTCAATAGCCTTTGTTTTCCTGTGGCTGTCCACTCAGGATGCAGTAACTGCTCTGTGGGGTGCATTGCCTGCCTGAGACTGTGCAACTCCTAAGTGTGCTAACTTCTGTACAGCTGCAGTCAGGAAGTTGCACTGTTGATGTTCATGGGCTTATTTTTGCTGTGGCTCTCCAGCCAGTATGCAGTACCTGGTCTGGGGGGAAGGGAACTGCCTGGCGGAGGTGCTCCAATTCCTAAGTGTGTTAACTTGTGTGTATGTGCAATCAGGGAGATATACCATAGATGTCCATGGCCTTAGTGTTGCTGTGGCTCTCCACTCAGTATGCAGTACCTGGTCTGTGGGGTGGGGCATTGCCTGGCGGAGGTCCTCCAATTCCTAAGTGTGGTCACTTGTGTGCACTTGCAATCAGGGATATGTACCGTTAGTGTACATGGCCCCAGTTTGCTGTGGATCTCCAGTGAGCATGCAGTACCTGGTCTGGGGTTGTGGGGATGTCTTGTAGTATGTTTAGACAGTTGTATTTTATTTCTGTCACCTGCTACTGGTTGTCTGTGATTGGTCGTGTTGCCTTGGTCCTCCCCCCTACTTGCGTGTGTGTGTGTGTGTGTGTGTGTGTGTGTCTATGTGTGTGTGGTGCTGGGGGAGTGGGGGGTGAATGCGGAGTTAGGGCTTTCAACCCAACACCAAATTTCCTTACTTTGTCGCTGTGGAACAACCCTAACTGATGCATTAATCTGAGTTTTTGTCTCTAATATATATATATATATATATATATATATATATATATATATCCCTGATGTGTATTGAATGCTGTTGGAGTTTACATGACAACTATTGACTTCTATCTCTAGTATTTGAAAAAGTATAGATATAAAAAAGGTATACTGTCTTGAGAGTTTAGTTACATAGAAAGACAACTATACATTTCAGGACAACACATTAATTCTCATAATTTCTCAAATAAAAAGTCACCTCTCAAAATGGATTCTTGCGAGTATTCAGACAGAAGATTTCTTGAATTGTCCATTCTTTAATCACAGGTTCATTATTTTTCAATTATTGTTACATCCTGTGTATCAGGCCATTGGTGGTGGGACAGTCTGAAAAGTGGTAGAGCCAAGGATGTAAGGTGTAAATTCCACACGCCCCCTACAGATTTGTAATCTGTGGAGTGACACCCCCAACAACTGACAGCAGCTTCCAGTGCCTAGTTCCTTGATGCCCACCTGAAGGTCTGGGCCTTCCTTTTAATTTCTAAAGTTTGACCACTGTGCCTTAACTCAGCAGACCATGAACTCAGCCCACCCCCATCAACATTACTCAGGCCATTACTTCTCAAAATTCTGCTGACACCCTGCAAGGCACAGAGGAACTGATTAGAAAGTAATGCTGCTTACTGGAGATGCTGCATTTTAAAGGCACAGTCCTCCTAGTAATAAATTAACATGATTGCAGAAACTGACAGGGCCAGAATCCTACCAGTTATGAAGTGTGGTCAGGCCATATAGTGACCCCCTTCCGGCACCTATGTATCAGACAGATCTACTTGTCTTATTGCATTTGCAGAAAGAGCTTATTTTGGGGAGCTCTGTTTTAGGTCTAGGAGTATATCTAGTGCTGGAGTCTGTAGGAGATGCAGTTAGACTTACAGTGCAGAGATATCAGGAGAGGATTTGGACTTTTGAATTGTCGTAACAACCGATATGTTTGCTCTGTAGTTTTGTTTGAATTGGTTTTGTTTCTTGCCTTAATAAGCCTCTCCTTTTTCTTCTTTTTTTCAGGCTCAGAAATCCTGGATAGAAAGAGCATTTCATAAGAGAGAATGTGTTCACATTATACCAAGCACCAAAGACCTCCATAGGTAATTGCACGGCTACTAGCATCATATTTCAACCACAGGGAAAGCAAAATATAATAATGGAAACAAGAACATTTCAGATTACTGCATGTCGATTATTGTCACCTTTTCACTGCACCAGCAGTGTACATTGATTTAATATTTGTTGCTGCTGAGTGATTTCCATAATTGTGTTAGCCAACAATGAAGATGAAAACAATCTGAGAAATGTTTTCTTTTTCCTGAGGAAGCACAGGAAAGTCAAAGACAGCCAGTTCTTTTGGTGCATCTATATGTGTATGAAACAACCAGGGCAAGAAAAGATTACCCCCCCCCAGCAGGCAGCAGCGCAGACACAACCCGTCCCCCACATGCAGTCAGTCACAATCAAGTATGTAGAGCCTCTCGATAGAGATGGAGAAATGACTTTATTGGCCTCTCGCCCTAGAGAAGTGGTGGTTCCTCCAGATCAGTACTGCACATGGGTTAATGGTATTGATACTGAACCTTTTAGAAGATCTCAATTTTCTGTGCTGTTCTTACTCAGCCTAATTGTAATCACATAGAATGGGGGGGGGCATATAAATGCACTAGTGTGGATCAGACAGCAGCTATACTTCAGTCTGTAGACATTTATTTATTTTGGTTTTATTTACCAGGTAGGTGTACTAGACAAAGCATTTGCCTATTTTCGGGCATGACCTGGGAGATTACAAAATAGGAGGTCATTACAACAATATACAAAATAACAAAAAACAGGGTGCAATACTTATGGCCAAGCTTTCTTTAACTCTGAAACTGTTTTTTTTTTGTGAGTTTGCTTGTTGGTGTGGGAGTAGCTTAGATTTTTTGTGAGTTTGCTGTTGGTGTGGAGTAGCTTAAAGCTTTCTTTAACTCTGAAACTGATTTTGTTGTGAGTTTGCTGTTAGTGTGGGAGTAGCTTAAAGCTTTGTTTAAGTCTGTAACTTAATTTTTGTGAGTTTGCTGTTGGTGTGGGAGTAGCTTAAAGTTTTCTTTAACTCTGAAACTGATTGTTTTGTGAGTTTGCTGTTGGTGTGGGAGTAGCTCAAAGCTTTCTTTAACTCTGAAACTGATTTTTTTGTGAGTTTGCTGTTGGTGTGGGAGTAGCTTAAAGCTTTCTTTAACTCTGTAACTAGTTTTCTGGAGGACTGTTGCTGGCTGGAGTAAAAGCACCGCCCCCCCCAGCCTTTCTTAAATACTGGAATGCCACTGGGGGTTGGGCTTGAAGGCTGCAAGGGAGGAGCTTGGGGAGCTGCAAACTGCCCATATGAACTAAATCCTAAAGCTAATAGTCAGGTGGTGAAAAGTTCAGACACTCAAGCTTTTATTAGTTGGATTTTAGGGTTTAAATGTTTTAAAGTTGCAAGTTTGAAAGTCAAACTGACAAGCTCGGGTTAAGGAAGGGTAACTGCATATTTTAAAGTTGAAAGTCTAAAGTCACACTGACAAGGTCATGTATAATGTGTTAACTAGAGATACTGAGCTGGCAAGCTAGGGACATTAGGTAAAGAACGACTCTGAAGCAAGCTAGGAGGGCCACATATGGTATCCAGCTATTGCTGTACAGACTGTGTGATAAGGAACTGAGGTTACATTTAAGTTATGTGTGAATTATGGAGGGAAGAAAAATGGGGTATTATGGGGGGATTGCATTGAGGGGTGGAGGGGCATGAATAAGAGTGGTAGGAGACATCGGAATAGTGGTTGGAATGGAGGGGCACCATGGAATGAGGGTGGCAGGCACAGGGAGAATAGTGGGGTGCAGTGGTTGTGGGATGGCTGTGTGGATGAATATACTACGGAAACTGGGAGGTTGTCCAATTTGTTACAGGTTGAGGAGACTGGAGAGGAGGACAGAGGCTCCAGAGGGAGCTGGAGAGGGTGAGGAGGTGGGGCTGGGGCAGGAGGGACCCCAGAGAGGAGTAGCTGGGAGAAGCAGGGAGGAACAGCAGGGCTAAATCTCATGAGGATGTATGGAGCGGGGGGGGGTGAGGAGAACAGTGGGGCAGTAAGTGAGGAAGGCTCAGGGTAGGGGAAGAGGGATGGGCACCACTGCATTGGTAGCAAGTAATAGGTTTGCAGTGTTGGCATAGGAGGTGGTAGTGGAGGTGTCGGAGATAATTGGGGGAGGGGAGGATAAGGGTAGCGAAGGCCCAGGAGTCAGGCTGGGAAAGGATGAAGGGGGGAAGGGAAGAGCAGGATAGAGGCAGAGAGAGATGCAGAAACAGGGGGAGGGAGATGGAGTCGCAAATGGTGTGGATAGAGGTAATAAGGAGCAGAGCAGTGTGGACTCTGGAAATGTGGACAGCGAAAACAGGAGGAGGGGGTTAAGGGGCAAGAAGGTGGGGAGCACTAGTGCTTGGGGATTCTATACTGAAAGGGGTCAGATGGGGCCAAGGGGAGAAAGGCACAGTTGCATCTGGATCGAGGCTATTCTGGGGCCGACCGTGGGCAGGGCTGGGCAGGCACTTCTGAAGTGCACACGGAGGGGGAGGGAGAAACCTCACATAGTGATGCACATGGGTACAAATGATTTGGTGGGGGAGATGGTAGAGGTGCTAAAGGGGAGGTTTGAGGAGTTGGGTAGGCAGTGTGAGGAGGTGGGGATCGGTGGTGTTCTCTGAGGTACTCCTGCACCATGTGTGAGTACAGTGAGAAAATGAATAGAAGAGTTCAGTGAGTGGTTGAGGATTGGTGCCATACCAGGGGTATGGATTAGTGTCAGACTGGGGCTGGACCTGGGGCAATAGTGACCTATATGCAGGGGACAGGTTACATTTGAGCAGGGGGAAGGAGTACTAAAACTGGGAATAGAGGGGTATATATCAACAAAGCTGAATTTAAACTAGGAGGGTGGTGAGGGACTGCTGCTAGGAAGGAGTCCAGAAAGGGCAGCCTAGTGAGCTCACCCCCTAGCTATGGGTGAGGCTGTGGGGAAGTGGCACAGGGAGGAATAAAGGGAAAAAGGGTAGGGAGAGGGGAGGACACAGGCAGAGGGTGGTCTCACTCAATGCAAGAAACTTAGGAATAGAACAGCAGAGTTACAGGCTCTCTTTCTGGTGGAGGGGTGGACATTGCAGCCATTACGGAAATTTAGACCACCCAGTACCAGGAAAGTGGAATATGATGATCCGGGTTCAGGTTATTCAGAAAGGATAGGGCTAAGGTGAATGGGGGAGTGGCGATCTAGGTAAGGGAGGAATAAAGTGGTAAGGGAGGAGGGAGGACAGAAGCACTATGGATGCAGTTCCAAGATGCAAAGAATAGGACACTGAGGGTGGGGGTGGTGTACAGCCCACTGGCTCAGGGGATTGACCTGGATAGGAAATTAGCTGAACAAATTAAGAGTGTCTGCAGGAAGGGGAGCACAGTGGTGGTGGGGAACTTCAACCTACCAGTGGTGGAGTGGGGCTCCCCATCCACCATGAGTGCAAGGTAGTGGATCCTGCTAGAAGCATTTCAAGACAGCTTTCCTGACACAGCTGGTCCAGGGGCTGACTTGGTTAGAAAGGACTCTGGACCTTATACTGGATAATGGTGAAGCTGTAAGGAATCTGAAAGTAGAGGAACCGCTGGTTGGGGTGACCACTATTCAGTGTGGTTCATGCTTAACATGGGGAGAAGCAGGGGCACAGGTACAAGGGTGATTGAGTTGGGGCAGACTTTAAGAAGATGGGGAAATTTTGGGCAATCACCTGGCAAGAATGCAACCGCACATGGATGCAGACCAGAAATGGGACATCATAAAGGCAGGGCTGACGGAGGCAACAGAGTCTTGCACTAGGAAGAAAAGCAAGAAGGGAAGGGCAAAGAAACCCAGTTGGCTGACACAGAAGGTTATGGAAGAGGTGAGACTAAGATGGCAGCGTTTCAAAAGTACAGGAAATGGGGGAGGGGTGAAGATAAGGATACGTACATGGAGAAGTCCAAGGAGGTTACCAGACTAGTCAGGATGGCCAAGGCGTCCAGGAAGCCGAAACTGGCACTGGGAATCAAAAGTGGAGAAAAAGACGTTTTACGTTACATCAGAGAGAAAGAAGAAAAAGCAAGTATCAGCTGGTGAGGATTAAGAAGGATGGGGGTGGGTGGAGAGAGGGGTGGAGCAGGCTGAGTCACTGAATGAATACTTCTACTCGGTATTGACGCGGGAAGGGGCAGATACTCCAGGCAAGGGGGGTGGGGGAGAGGATGACAGATGTAGGAATACAGAGGCAGGGTACTAGATGGGTTGAGGGCATTAAGGGTGGGCAAAGCACCTGGACCTGATGGCATTCACCCTAGGATACTAAGGAATTGGTAGAGGTCCTGGGTGGGACCACTGGTCAACCTGTTCAGTACCTCCCTGGACATGGATGTGTACCACAGGACCTCAAGAATGGCCCATGTGGTGCCCATCCACAAGGTGGCCCAAAGGATGAACCAGAAAACTATAGGCCAGTGAGCCTCACATCGATCATGGGAAAGCTCATGGAGACCATACTAAAAGAGAGAGGCTAGTGAGCTTTTTAGAGGAAAATGGTCTCCAGGATGGTCAACAGCATGGGTTTATAGCAGGCAGATCCTGACAGGCAAACCTTGTAGAGTACTATGACTGTGACACGGGAACTGGACAAAGGGCCATGCAGTGAATGTTCTGAATTTGGACTTCAGCAAGGCCTTTGATTCAGTACTGCATGGGACGTTGGGGGGAAATCTGGAATATGTGGGGGTTGGACCAAAAATGGTGAAATGGATCACAAACTGGCTAAGGGGAAGGCAGCAAAGGGTGGTGGTGGTGGGTACCTCTCGTCACCGAGAACGGTGACCAGCGGAATACCACAGGGATCAGTACTGGGACCGGTGCTGTTTGGGATTTTTATTACAGATATCTCACATGGGATCTGGAGCAAGATCAGTCTGTTCGCAGACGATATCAAGATGGGAGCTGTGGTTGATGATGCAGAGGAGTGGAAGGGGTTACAGGAGGACCTGACTAAGCTGCAGGAGTGGACAGAAATATGGCAGTTGGGGTTGTTCAATGCCATGAAATGCAAGGTTATGCACTTCAGAGCCAGGAACCAGGAGAGAGATTATCACTTGAGTGGGGTACAGTTGGGGAGCTCCACAGAGAAGAAGGACCTAGGAGTAATTATTACGGGGAGCATGAACAACTCTGCTCAGTGCAGGAAAGTGGCAGCAAAAGCCAACAAAATGCTGGGGTGTATTGCAAGAGGGATCTCCTTCATAAGGAGGGAGGTTATCCTACCCCTGTATAGGTCACTGGTCAGCCCCACTTGGAATACTGCGTGCAGTACTGGTGCCCATTCCTGAAGAAAGACATCAGATTGTTTAAGGAGGTGCAGCGAAGAGCCACAAAGATGATCCAGGGATTGGAGAGCAAGCCCTACGAGGTCAGGTTGGCAGAGTTGAATATGTACTCGCTGGAGGAGAGGAGAGGAGAGGAGAGGAGAGGAGAGGAGGGATGCGGGGATATGATCGAGACCTTTAAGTATCTGAAGGGGATAAACAAGACCAACACTGAAGGAATTTTTCAGATGAGAAGGGGGAAGGACATGAGAGGGCATGGACTGAGACTGGAGGGGGGAAGATTCAAGAGGGAGATGAGAGACATTTTTTCGTGGAAAGAGGGTGGACAAATGGAACACCCTACCAGGCGAGATAGTGTCCTGTAACATGGTGGGCAGTTCCAAGAGGGGTTGGGACAGGGTATGGGGAAGGAATACTGGGAAGGGGGTGGGAGGGCAGCTGCGTAATGAGAGGATAGCTGCATCTCGAGCAGACTCGATAGACCATGAGGCCTGTTTCTGCTGGCAATTTTTTGAATTTGTTTGTAAGCAGTAGTACAGGGAAATAAATAGAACAAGGGAAATGATGCACAAGATACAGTGTATGAAGGGCATTATGCAAGATACAGTACCATGTGCAACAGCATACATGCAATCAAGACACAGTGATAGGTAGCATTCATTGATATGGTGTTCAGTCAAAATAGGCAAGGTAACACAATTTCTAGTAGCCTAGGGACAGGTACGCACAGAAGCCTGGATAAGAACAGTGTGGTACTGTTTTTTTAGGGCTTGAGTTGAGGGCCACTGACATATCTTGATCGGGATGGAGTTCTAAACTTTGGTAGCAAAGTAGGAGAAGGGCATTTCTCCTAGTTTTTTGTGGGTTTTGGGTATGTTTAAGGAACCAGGGACATTAGACCTTAGTGGGTAGGACTGCTATCAGGTGTGTGTAGTACTGAAAGGAACATGGGGGATCGCTTAGTCACAAAAGTATGTATCACCTCTCCCATGATAAATTTGCACAAGACTGGTGGAGGAATCCGTCTTAGTTTTGTGTAAGAGTTGCAATGGTGTTTGTATCTCTTCGTGGCCAAGACAAACCTGCAAATGTTGTTATGGGCCACAACCTATTTTTGTAGAATAGTTTTGGAGGCTGAGTAGTAGACTGCTATCCCATAAGTCAGTTTGGGGGAGCAGGCAGGGCCAAAATAAAGGTAATCTAGGGGCCCTGGGCCCAAAAGAGAAATCTGGGGCCCCCTGTCACCATGACCATGCCCGTTGCCTAGGGGGACCCTGTCACAGACTGTAAGGCCTCTTGGGAAGTCATTTATATGCAAATTGTATCTCATGTTAGGATACAGTTTGTATGTAAAGAGATACAAGCAACAGAATACAAATCAAAATTCCTACCTTTCTGCTCCCTCTCTCAAAATCATATTAGCGACAGTGCATTCCATTCTCTAGTTTCCCTTTTCCCCAAGTGTCACATACTGTTTGATTTCAGTCTCATAATACAGTACACCCTTGACTGTCTGCCCATTTTGTACAAGCAAAAGTGGGTGTGTAATCAAGGGTAGAGATAAGGGCAATGGAATAGCTACAATTTTGTTTATAAATTTGGTGGATAATCAAGGCAAGACAAGGCAATCTTTATTTAAAAGATGCCCAATCCCGGAGGTTCTGGGCACCGTACAAAAATAATAAACAAATAAACATAAATAAATCCACAAACACAAAACATTTTTAGCAGTAAAATCCATAAATAAGAATAAAATTTAGCACAGAAATATGCTAAAAAGAGGGGTGCAGGGAACTATATCTAAACCAAGGCACTAAACGCTAAGTCGGGAAAAGCCTGGGCAAATAGGTGGGCCTTAAGGCGGGCCTTGAATACCTCCAAAGTTTTGGCCCCACTGTATGTGCAAGACTACTGTCAGGCATACATGATTGCCACCTTTCTTATGCTACTTAACTTACTGCAAGTACAAGTTTCCTTTCTGATACAGCCTACCCACAAAACCACTTAGAGGTGGTTGTAGTGCCATAGATAGACTTATAATGGTCAGGGACGGATTAGTGGTGGCCTTCAGATACTACAGTATTTGTTTACTTTGCAGGCAGTTGTACATAATGGGGGGTATTATTGTATGTATATAGCTCCATGACATATGCAACTGCCTGCAAATTTAACAAATATGATATAGGCCAATGCTGCCCCTGACAGCACTGTAATCCTATTGGTAGCACCGTAGCCTCTTTGCTACTTTGTGTTATTAAAATGTGGTTTTGTAGGACGTTTTAAAGATCAGTATTTGTGAATCAGTTCCTTCTTAGTGAAAAACATTCTCTAGATGCTTGTAGAAACCTCTTAATATTTTATTTCCCCCTTCGTTTCGCTCATTTCGTGAGCTTGTTCATGGGGTCCTCTTTTTTTCTCTGCATATTAAAATACATACTTGTTTTATTCTGTTATTACACATTAATTTCATAAATTCTTTTATATATGTTTGTCTTTTTAAATCAATCATAATGTTCAAGTACCTGCATTACCGTTTATAAACCATTAAATATTCATATTCTTTCACTTCTGTCAACGTGCCACTCCTTTTGAGTTAATCTGTAAAGCAGTTTAAAATGATGCTTTTTCAATGCTGTTTCATTTTATGCTTTAAGTTATTATTTCACGCTTTCCCTTTTGCTTTACATTTCACCTCCAAAAACGTTCTTTTAATCATATTTATGGCATTATTTTACAGGTTTAGTCATGCAACCTAGTCCCACGATTTCATGCTTATTTGTCTGCTGCCACCTCTGTGACCTGTTTCCCCATACTCAAATTGTTAGGTTACCTGGAGAATTAAAATTTGGCTTCAATTGTCTTCCCTTCTTTTCAAGAACCGATTTTGCTTACTTTGGGATCTGTAGTTATATACATAGGCCTGTGTTATTTATATGCTCTTACTTCTGGATTTATGTTCTTCATTTAAATATTTATTTATTGCTTATTTGTGTCTTTTTATATGGATAGAGCAATAAATAAGCGTTTAAAGGAAGAACGTAAATTGGTGCTTGAAAAGAAGGGAAGACGACTGATTTATTTATTTATTACAGTATCAGAATTACAACGCTTTGAGTCAGAGACTCATTTACAAAGACTCATCGTCAAAACACAGGGTAGGACAGGGAAGGAGAAACATACAGTGAGTGTTGAACAGACCAAAATAGACAATAGTGCAGGTGCAGGCATGGCAGACTATATACATTTTACAGTTTGCACAAGATTGAATACAGGTGGAGAGATCCATATCAGCAGGAGAGGCCCTTCTTCCAGATGCAGGCCTATACACTATAATAGCTAGGCAAGAAGGAGGAATCATTGGGCATATAAACTTAGAGGACAGTGGTAGTATGGCGGGGGTGGTGCTGGGCACAACACTGCAGGATTAGGCTTGTACATGATTGTAACTCAGCATCGGAGATATGTACACTGGAAGGGTAAATGAGCAGAGTGGGGTGAGGGATTAGTGGGTTGGATGTGGACAATGGTGGAGCAGTTATTTACAATTGCAGTGATGGGAGCTTAAGAGGTGGCTGTGTAGGGATGACTCGAAGGGACCAATTGTGAGCTCAGAGGAGGTATCAGGAGGGAGGGTGTTGAACCAGGAGGGAGCCCTGTATGAAAAGGATGTCTGCGAGGGATGTCCTAACCCTGGGGACTATTAGCAGGGTCTTAGTGGATCTATGGGTGTGGACAGGAGGGGTGGCCATGTTGATTAGTGCAGACAGACCGGGGGGGGGGTTAGCCCAACATGGATTTTTTGGGTGAGCAGGCAGGTCTGGTAGAGGTGCCGTTCTTTAAGGGAGAGGATGTTGGGCCAGGCATAAAGTGTACATGTATGTGTTTTCCTGTCAGCCCCAGTGAGCAGCCGACAGGCCTTGTTGATTGAGAGTTCGATTTTGCCCAGTGCCGTGTTGTCCGCAGCACTGTAAATTAGGAGTCCATAGTCCACCAGGGACAGGACCGATGAGTCAATGGTGAGTCTTAGTGCTTCAGGGGGGAGACAGGCTCTGTGCCGATAAAGCAAGCCTATGCGGGAATTTAAGGCAGAGCAGAGGGTCTGGATGTGTTCATGGAAGGTGAGAGAGAAGTCGAGGATGATACCTAGGTATTTGTGTGAGATAACCTGCTCAATAGGGTGGTGAGATAGGGATTGAATGGACAGGGTGGAGCCCTTGAGTTTGTCTGATTGTGGGTGAAGAGCAGGGATTTTTTTTTTTTTTAGGTTGATCACAAGCCTGTGGTCAAGGAACTATTGCTCAGTCTGAGAAAATGCAGATTGTAGCGCCAGCTGGAGTTGGATGGGGTCAGGGTAAGATGAGAAGAGGACCGCATCATCTGCGTAAAGCAGAATGTTTCCTGATGTGGCATTGGGTAGCGTGCATAGGTATAAGTTAAAGAGTAGTGGCCCCAGGATAGAGCCTTGGGGAACACCGGAGCGGACCTGACGAGTGCTCGAGAGAATATTGTTAATTTTTATGCTCTGTGTTCAGGCAGCGAGGTAACTGGCAGCCCATTTTACAGGGCCCGAGGTGAAACCAAGCTGGGTGAGGGTGTTAATGAGAAAGGGGTGGCTGACCGTGTCAAAGGCTATTGACAAATTGATGAAGACTACCCCAGCAGGATGCCTTTGTCTAAGGCAGATTGAATGAAGGAGGTGAACTCAATGAGGGCAGTTGTGGTGCTGAAACTTTGGCGAAAGCCGTGCTGGTCCCTGCAGAGGAGGTTAAACATAGTAAGGTATTCTGTTATCTGGTCAGCCACAATCATTTCTAGGGCTTTGGAGAGGGGAGGGAGGATGGAGATCGGTCTGTAGTTGCCTTGGGTCATTTTGTCACCACCCTTGTGTATGTGGATGATGGTAGCTCTTTTCCATGCTTTGGGGAATTGGCCCAGTCGAAGGGAGAGGTTGAAAAAGTCAGTAAGGGGGGGGTGAGAACAACGTCCAGGGTAGAGTGGAGAAGGCAGGAATCAAGTGAGTCAGCACTGTGTCTGGTACCCTTAAGGGCTTTGACCAGATAGGGTTTGGCAGCAGATGGGGAGATGGCTCGGAAATAGAAAGGTGGGTGTTGGAGAGTGGTGGTAGGGGGATCAAGGGCTGGATCAAAAAATTTGGTAGGTAGGGTAGCGGAGAGATCCGAGAAGGTATCATTTAGCTCATTAGCAATACCACGCGGGTCAGTGGTGATAATGCCATCGATAATGAGTTGGGAGGGTGGGGGGACTGGGTTTTGCCATTTAGTTCCTTTATGTTGTCCCAGAACTTGTGTGAGGAGCCCCAGGTGGATGCGAGGATATTCCTGTAGTATGCCGCCTTTGCACTACAGATAGCCCAGGTGCATTTGTTGTGCTCTGTTCTATAGGCTTGCCTATCTGCCAGCTTCCTGGAATCCAGGGCTTTGTACCAAAGATCATCCCTGAGGTGCACTTGCTTTATGAGTGCAGGGGTGATCCAGGGTGAGTTGTATTTCCTTCGTATGGTTTTGGAGATGGGTGCATATGCATCACAGGCCTTGTTAAAGTAGTAAATACAGTAGTTGAGGGCAGCATCAATATCTGGGGCCAGTTTTACTGGGGACCAGTCGCAGTTGGCAAGGTGCTGGCAGAGTAAGGCAAGGTTACGCGTGGTAGGCGCCTCCTGGAGATTAGGGTGGGCTTTGGCTTCTCAAGTTTACATGACCAGGAGAAAACGACTGGGCAGTGATCACTGAGGGCATTTGGTAATACTATCAAGTCAGTGATCTTATGGGGCCTGTTTGAGAGTACCAGGTCCAGAAGAGTGGCATTACCAGTAGTTGGGTGGGGGCGGATGGGGGAGGAGACAAGTTGGGTGAGATTGAGCGCAGCAAAGGCATCTTGGGCACTATTCCCAGCACTGGTGAGCCAGTCGATATTTAGGTCACCCATGATAATATGTTCCATTTTGCTGGGTTGATGGGTGATGTAGTCTAGTAGGGATTGCAGAGCGTGGTTCTGGTTACGTGGAGGAATGTAGGTGGCTGTGAGGATGAGGGGGGCTTTTGAGGGGCCCACCATGACTTTCAGGGAGATAGCCTGTGCACCATGCTCTAGTAGTGGTTTTGAAGGAGGCGTAGAAGTGAGTCCCATATGTAGATGGCACAGCCCCCTCGATTCCCAACTCTGTCCTCCTTGTATGGCGAGTAACCGGGAGGAGATGATTGAGTCAGGCATTGTCCTGGATAGCCATGTTCGACTAGTGCCAGCACATCTGGTTGGTGCGGGTGACCCATACCTGCAAGCCAGCAAATTTTTTAGCAGGCTGCAGGCGTTAATGGAGCAATTTTGAGGCCTGCGGTTGTTGATGGACAAGGTTGGTTGCCAGTGAGCGGGCCAGGGTTGGGCGGACATTACCAGATAGAAGGAGGATAGTGCAATCAGTCTGAGAGGAGCACTGATATGCCTATGGCACGTGTGGGGCAGCACCCTTGGTAGGGGTTAGTGGAGAGCAAGACTGGGATGGGAAGGGATCTGAGAGGGGCAAGGCAGTAATAGCTGGAGGCCAAGTGCCTTCAGCCCCTGCGTGAGGAGGAAAGTAGGAAGGCTCTTAAGTCCCAGCTGTCCAGGTGATAAGTGGCAGCCATAGAGGGAGGTGGTGCTGGTGGCTGAGGCACTACTCTGGGGTGCAGAGCCAGGGGGCATGGCTGAGGTAGAGGGTAGGAAGGAGGGAGGCTAGTGGTGTTAGTAGGCATAGTATTGATAGATAACCAGTGAAGCATATTGCTGGCAAAGAAGGAGGTAGTAGAAAGCTAGGGGTGACCACTTGGTGAGCTCAGATAATCTGCAGATGGGAGAGTGGGCTGATTGGTTCAGCGCAGCACGTGATGCAGCCTATATAACCAAGAGCTCACCAAGGGTGGTGGTGGGAGTGGTGGGGAGCCGGCTTGCGCCGGGCGCACCTCACACACACGCACTTCTGAATTAAATCTGCTTCCAGCAGCGTACCTGAATGCTGTTTGGTGGGGGATCCTTTGGGGAGGGCAGGGAGCACCGAGGCCCTCACGACCACCTTACAGACTGTGGGAAGGGAGAAAAGAAGCAGCATTAAATAACAGGTAGGCAGGAGGAGGAGTGTTATACCTTTGTTAATTCAAATCAGTGTACTGGCTTATTGGAGGAAACCGCTTCAGGTTTTGCTGAGGGCACCCTACCCCAATGGAGCTTGCATTAAACAGAGAGCAACACACAGGCTTACGTGCTTTACAGGCTAGAAACTGTTTCAGTCCCATTCAGTGGTTTTTGTTTTTTTTTTTTTTTACTAAATATTACATACGGAGCTTCTGCGTATATGTAGGCACATTAGCAGCAAGTCTAACGCCCGAGTTTAATCGTTATCTGCAGTTTGGAAAAAAAAAAAATAAGCAGACTTGTAAATTAGGCAGTAAAACTGCACTGTTAAGGCTCCCAGCACTAAACAAGCAGACTTGTATATATAAAAGAATTTATGAAATTATTGTGTAACAGAATAAAACAAGTATGTATTTTAATATGCAGAGAAAAAACAGGACCCTGTGAACAAGCTCACAAGATGAGTGAAACGTAGGGGGAAATAAAATATTAAGAAGTTTCTACAAGCGTCTAGAGAATGTTTTTTACCAAGAAGGAACTGATTCCCAAATACTAAGCATTTTCAGAGTGCAGAAGCACCTTGTCAGGGAATCAGAAGATTGAGACAGTTCCTCACACCACAGTATTTTTCTCTTTGGTGTTAAAGATCAGGCTTAGCCATACTGTTTGCAAATTGCAATATAGTTTTGTTAAGGGTCTTAGAAAATTCAGCCCCATTGTTTTCTTTTTTTCATAACTTTGATGTTCATTTTCATGACACTTATCACCCAACTCAGACTCAACCATGAACTCTGCTACTAGTTTTCCCTGAGAGAGAGTTATGCTTAACAGTGGTAATCCAATTCCAATCAAGTAGTATAAAATTAATTAATACATTATGCAGTATAGCCTAGTAGCTACAGCCCCAAGCCAAGACCTGGAAAACTTGTAGACTCAGTACACTTGGATTTGTGAACTATATCCTCTACTTGCATACTACGTAACCCAGGGCCATGGCATATCTCAGAACATACATGTGCTAATGAGAGGCATCTGGAACTTGGAACAGGCTCTCCTGTAAGTAGGCTGTATTGGCTCTCTGATCCTTCCAATATGAATGATTGGGCCCCCCTCAAATGCACAAGATGAGGCAAGTTGTGGACAAACTACTGCAGGGGCCCCCATTTAAGACTTGCACCAGTCAATCTCCCTATCAGGAACACCAACTGGGGGGCAGGGGTCTTTCTAGCTACTTTTTCCCATGTGGAATACCAGTGGGGTGGGAGACAGAGCATAGGAAAAGGGCCTATTTTCATCTTAAAAATCAGTTTGACTGGAGCCCCCTAAAGCTGTTAGCTGTACTTAACACCTAATTGGGGAGGTGAGATTCACATTCAAGAAGACAAAGCAAAGTAAAAGGGCCTGTTTACACCTTAAAGGTCAGCCTGGTTGGAGCCCCTGAAGCTATCAGCTGTACTTAACACCTAATAGGGGAGGTGAGATTTCCATCACAGTTCAGCTCCTGCCTTGCTCAGATTATTCTGCTGCCAAGTCCATTGTAAAAAAATGCAGCTCAGGTATGTAGCAAATATATTTTGGGGATTGTTGGGGGCCTCCTGGTAGGTTGGGGCCCTAGGCTAGTGCCTATGTTGCCTATGCCTTAATTTGGCCCTTGGAGCAGGATACCCTGGGCTATGGCAATATCTATGGGCTTTGGGTGTAAAGATGTCTTTAATCTTATAAGAAGGCGCTGCAGTTTGGTGTTCCTAGCCTTACAAGCAGCAGAGAGATGAGCTAGAATTCCAACAAGGTGTCAAGTGTAACTCACAGGTAGTTAAAGGAGGAGACTGTGGTAAGACAGGATCCATCGATACATGCTACTGCTAGGGTGTATGGTGCATTTTATCCTAGGAGCGGAGTCAAAAAGCATGGCTACATAACATAACATAACATAACATAACATAACATAACATAACATATTTTATTTATTTATTTAGTAGTGTTCACAAAACACAACATAACATATTTTATATAGGTATGTAAGTATTTATTTAAAGTTATCAACAGGAAAGCATGCAGGGCTGAGAACAACTCCTTCCCACATGTATCCTGGGGGAGAGTGTATGGGGAGTGTAATAAACATTATGGTGCAATAAGGTGAGGAAAAACACATTATAAACAGTGGCAATAAGTAAAGTATGACGTGCAAAATGAAGCACTGCAAAAACAGTTAAAAAAGCTGTGCAGAAACATAACAGGCATGTCATGGTCAGATACAGTAGAATGGTATGCCTTTTACAAAAATATACACTTGAGTAGATTAGATATGGCAGCCAAACAAATAATTTAAGGAAGGTAATTAGTGGATGAGGCAGTAGCAGCAAGGACTAATAAATTAGGCCCAGAGAGAGAGGGGTCATTTAGAAAACTTGAGAACCGACTAGGACCTAGGACAGAGCTTTTGGGGTACATCGCAGGAAACTGGGAGAAGGGAGTGGGAGTAACATAGAAACAAATAAATTGTCAGCAGATAAGGACCACTAGGCCCATCCAGTCTGCCCATAACCTACCAGGACTACCTGGAACTTGTTCACTAGGTATAGTAGGAGCCGAACCATTTTTCCATGTGGTTCAATATTCCAGCCCCTGCAAGTTATTTCTCTAGGAGGGGAGTTACCACAGTGTCAAAAGCTTTGGTCAGGTTGACAAAGATAGCAGATGAGAGTAGGTCCAGATCCATCTCCTTCAGAATGATGTCCGTGACCCTGAGTAGGGTTGAGCCAATGGAGTGGGTCTCCCTAAAACCAGAATGGAAAGAGCTAAAAAAACAGGAGGAGTCAAGGAAAGAGGACAGTCGGAAGAATACCAGAAGCTCATAGAGTTCACCAAAGCGGGGCAAGAAAGATGTGGCAGCAGTTACCTGGGGCTGAAGAGTCACCACTTTCATGAACGGGATAACCTTGTCCCAATTCCAGGCACTAGGAACTGCACCAGTAAGGAAGAAATGGTTAAAGAGGGTGGAGAGGGGAAGAGGTCACAAGAGCAGAGAGATAGAGAAGTTTGAGATTAATCCCATCGGGACTGTTCCATTTAGTCGGTCTATGAGCGAAAACGAGAAGATGGGGAAATGGAGGATGAGTTGTGGGGTGGGGGGGGGGACAGTGAGAGATCACAGGTGGAGGAAAAGGCATTAAAGACTGGAATGAATGACTGGACCAGGAGCTTGAAAAAAGGAGAGTCAAACCTTCCAGAACTTTGAGTTACAGTTAAAGTTGTTCTGCGGTTGGATGCATAGTATTAGAATTTGGCCAGTCTGGTAGCTTTTGTGCAAGCATCCCTAAGTAGTCTGCACCTTCCTAGGTCTTTAGGAGAGCAACAGGCCCCAGAGGCATCAAGCAGTCAGGAGCTTTGAGACAGGTGATGAGCTCTGCTGAGACCAAAGAAAGACTTAAACATTTAACTGGGACCCTCTGAAGAGGGGTGTTCCTGTCCCAGGCAACTGTGATTTAGACTGAGATTTTTAAAGGTATTGTCTCTATCAGGAATATGGACATAAAGGACCAATCCATGGCAGTCAGCAGAGCAGACAAATATATCACCCTAAAGGACAGGAAATGAATGAGTTAGGGTGGGAATATAAGGCAGTGATCACTGAGTGCACTCGGAGGATGCTAACTTCCCATAGTACTGTAGGATGTGGGAGAGAAGAGTACAGTCAGTTAGGGAATGGTTGGAAGACAATGGGTTTGATTTTGGTTGGGACTGATTTGTTAAGTGAAGTGAAGGGTCTGGATATTCGGGACTAGTTTTTTAGCAGGAGAGTACCAGTTAAAGTCTCCCTGAAATGAGAATTCACCTGAGGCTGCAAGGGATGAGACACAGAAGAAAAAGGTTGAGAATAGAATCTGGTGTGGCTCCAGGGTAACAGTAGATGCCAGCAATGAAAACAGCTGAGGAGAAAGGAATAGAGAGTCTTTCAGTCAGGGCCTCAAGTGATGAAGGAGTGGAGTATCCGTGCATAACCTCCAACCAATGACTGAGGGAAACATACACAACCACCCCACTACCCACCTTGCCTTGGTCCTGAGTGAAGACAGAATAACCAGGGAGAGAGAGAGCCACGTCATAGATCCTGAAAGCCACAACCAACATGTCTGGCTGAAGGTTTAAAGTCCACAGTCTCACAGGGTTAAATTCATTTATACTCCACTTTCATAGGACTTTCAGCTTCAGTATTATATCTGAATTAATTATAGTAGGGATTGAGAGTTTTAAGAAGGTCGTGAAGACTCCATCTGTGTATAGCGCTACCCAGAATGAATATTTTAGATATTTATTTATTTGGTTATTTAGCTGTATGGATTTTCTGTGTTTTATTGGATTTTATATGTTTTATTACTGTATAGCACCTTGGTTTCAGAAAAGGCGCTTTAAAAAATAAAGTTGTTTATTATTATTATATTATTATTATTATTAAACACAGGTCCCAGATACAATGGCATTTCATAATATGCAGGTTCATGTTTTGCAGATTAATATAGTTGTAGTTATACTGCACTCACAAGAGCAGTTCCAGGATCTGTTTACCAGCTAAACTGATCTGGAATCAATTTACTATGAGAATACTTAACTTCAAGAATGACCTTTTTGCACTTAATTCCATAAAGTGTAAATTCAGTACTCTAACACAACACCACCATGGGCAACACCCTGCTGACATCTGAGGAAAACAGAAACTTTAAAATGTGTTTGACTTTTTGGTATTGAGACTTAGATCTCCTGGCTCAAGCCATGTGCTGTAACCACCATGCTATTCTAGCTGCAGTTCTGTAAACTTGTGGTTAGACATATCATTGACACAAACTGATCCCAGATCAGTTTGGCCGGTACACTAATCCTGGATCAGTTTAGCTTAGAAGCAGACCCTGGATCTCTTTGGCTCATCTGTAAACTGATCCTGGATCCATTCATCTCAGAAGCTACTAGGGATCAGTTTAGCTCTGCTGGCAACTGATCCTGGATCAGTTCGGCTGTCAAACTGATCCTAAATCTTTTGAATGATAACCTGATCCTGGGCTGTTATTATAGGCACAGGCTACCTGTATCATATAATGCAGGAGGTGTATGTAGAACGCTCACATTTGTAGCTTCTCTTGACACTAGGCTGTTTGGTTTCTGTGCACCACTTCAAACCATACACATACTCTGGCCTTATCAGCCTGCTCCACACAAGGATTTACATACCGATAATGCCATGCACTTGGTTTGCCACTTTAACGTGTATGTGTGTGTGGAAAGATGCTCAGAAACCAAGCAATTTGGACATTTCTTCTCTCCTAGTATCCCTTTATAGATCCCATGCACTGCTCTTCTTACAAACTGCTTCTTTGGTGTGCTACCTCCGAGTATACAAGATTACCAGATCCACTTAACACTAGGTGGCAGGCTGATAGAACTAGTAAGTGAAGTGGTCTCTTCAACAATTGAAATACAGCAGCAGCTCACATGGGTCAACTTTTCAGGTTCAGTATGTGTGGGTCTGCTAATATATAAAGACTATTTCAGCTTTCCTTTTCATACAGCTGTGTTGCTAGGTTTCTTTGTTGATACTATGAACAGGAAATTACATTGTGCAAGTTAGTCTTTGAAATCCATTATTCAGAATGCCTGGGTATATGGGATTAATACTTTGCCTCCGGCTTAATGAACAAGCATGTCTTTATGGTGAGAAAATGCCAGTCATTTTTCTTTGTTGCCGTAGGTGTTGCTGTGGGCGCCTTATTGGCTAACATGTTGGACTGCCTCCAAGCATCTCCATCACTCACAGTGAGAAGAATGAAAGCCGACTCACCCGAAATGACATCCAGGCAGAGAAGTGGTCTGTTAGCAAGCACACGCAGCTCAGCCCCACTGATGCTTTTGGAACCATCGAGTTCCAAGGAGGGGGCCACTCCAACAAGGCTATGGTACAGTAATCGAGGTCCTACTTCTAAGTGCACCTGTGCTTCACTTGTTACTGGATGAGCTGCTTTTACCTTCGTTGGAAGTGCTTTGTTCATAATCGTTAACCTCTGTTTTCAATTGTTCTTATTAATGTCTCTGATTCTTCTCTTTACAAATTGATTACTATCAGTTTTCAAGTTCTTACTACATATCATATTTTACTGTTTAGAAGCTGCTGCCATCTTCTAGCCATCCCTGAATTAACACTGCAGTTGAAAAAAAAGTTTATTTTTCAATAGAAGCCGTCCCTGTTATGTAGCCACTGCTAAACAGTGAAATAGATTACAGAGAAAAAGAATAGATCCTGCTTCTTACAATTCTGTGTCCATCCCCCGCTTATGCACTCCTGGCTGCCAGCAAAACCTACAAAAAGTGGAATACATAATAGATAATAGTAGCTGACATAGTGCTCACTCATGCAGCTCACTCATTCTGGGCTGCCAGATCTCATAACAACAGTGTACTGAACGAACATACTTCAAATCCAGTGCTCCAATTCTTGTCCTGGTACCTCATTCATTAAGTCAGTGGCTCTGAAATAAGTTCAAGTTTATTTCCAGGAAAATTCCATTGAGCAAGCTCATTTTCAAGGAGATCCCGTGGGTCTCAAGACAGTACAAAAACAATAACATGGCAATACATAAAGTACAACATATGAAAAACGAGCATATCGAACATTAGAATGGACAGTGTGAAGGAACTGTACAAATTTCTTGTATAACAATGCGACAACTTTCAGTGCTTGACAATGTAAAGGAACTGTGCAAATTTCATGGCTGAACAATGTAGAATAAATGCAAAAGTGTAGGACCTTGTAACCAGTAGGGTCTTGTGTTGAGAGGTTCAGTATAATACAGCATAGAGCATGTGGGTGATAGAGAGGCATTAAAAGGGGAGGGGTAGAAGGGAATGGTACAGTGGTCAGCAGAGTGAGGTGGGAGAAGGGGTGGGAGATCAACAAGCAGACAATCAATCATGGACAGCAATTGCATGTTTCTGCTACATTGTTACTAACTAAAGATTTAAAAGCATTTAACAATACGAGGTGAGTTAGTTTGAGCGTGGATTGCAGTTTGTTCCAGACTAATGGAAGGGCATAGCCAATAGCAGTTTTACCATAGAGAGTGCAGAACCTGGGGATATCAAGTATAATAAGAAAGTTTTTTTCTGAGCAAGTAGCAGCTCAGAGAGTGGTGGAATAGGCATGTTATATAGGGGGTTACTTATTGAGCAAAGCTTTGTAGATCTAAATGTAGCTATATGTTAATCGTCTGGTAGCAAGTGAGGGCCATCCTACTTTGGAATAAATCTTACAGTGGTGTGTTCTAGTGGGAGCGCTTGTTATGAATTGAGTGGCATAGTACATCCAGTTTGTGCAGATTGGAGGTGGAACAGCAACTGTAAATAAAGTCTACGTAATCCAGTAGGGGTATGAAGGTAGCTTGGACCAACCATTTCCTGATGACACTGGGGAATAGAGATTTGTTTTGCTAAAAGAAACCTAATCTCATCCTTAGTTTTTTGGATAGATCCTCTGTGTGAACTAAAAAGGAGGGATTATGGTCGAGCCAGAGGCCTAGATATTTGAATCTGTCCACTGCATCAAGTGTTTCACCTAGGAGGGTAGTGATGGATGGGGTGGCAATATATTTTTTGAGGCAGGCCAGGAATTTGTAGGAGGGAGGAACATTAGCTTGGCTTTTTTGGCATTGAGTAGTAGTTTAGATTGAATAAGACTGATTTGTAATTGGCTTGATGTCTGATTGTAGTTCTGCGCAGATGTTGGCTAGTGTGGGTTTGGCAGTATAAAGTACAGTGTTTGCAAAGAAGTGGATTTTAGCATTTTTGATGTTACTGCTAATTGAGTTAATATATATCATGAACAAGAGGGGTCCCAGGATGGATCTCTGCAGTACCCCTCTGGTAAGGGGGAAGGGAGATGAAAATACCCCATCGGCCTTGATTGGTTGGAGCCTTTCTGTCAAGTAGGTGGAGAACCATCGGAAGGCGGTTTCCAGCAACACGTGACCCTTGAGTTTAACTAGTAACAAATTATGGTCTACGGTATCAAACACCTTGCTCAAGTCCAAGAACACTGCTCCTACTGTTAGTTTATGGTCTATGGCGGTGAACCAGTCATTCACCACCAAGGCTAGTGCAGATGTGGCACTATGTTTGGGCCTGAAACTGGATTGGAGTGAATTTATAAGGTTAGAGTGATTAAAGTAGTCCCTTAGCTGGTTGTTGACTAGTTTTCAGAAGCTTTGATAGAGCTGGAAGTGTAGAGATTGGCCTATCGTTGTTAAGGTTGGGAAGATCGCAGGATTTGAATGGGGCAGTATATGAGCTGTCTTCCAGGTAGTGGGAAGTCACCTGACAAAATAGACAAGTTGAACAAGTGGGTTAGGTGCTGGGTACTGGGTGAATATAGTGCTGCCTAAATAACGCATGAAAACGCATGAGAAACCTTGAAAGGAACTACAGCGACAGGGGCTTCTGGCGTCGGATAATAACTACTACCTATCGCTGTAGGTTTCACATTGAGAAGTGTAAATCGCCGCTGGTGCAGTACCTGGCCGAGCCACTCCCATGGTGGAGTGGCTAGAGCACCAACATTCAGGAGGTTGGGACCTGGGGCTTTGGTTCGATTCTCCCAGGTCCCTTTGTGATGCATTTTTGTTTGTTTTCAAACACAGTTTCCTGCTCTCAACCTGCGCCCCATCCCTAAGTCCACCCCTCGGAGTTAGATATTTATATCCCGGGAGGGTGCGGGGGGCAGAGCCCCCCACAAAAACAAAGATATTCCTCCAGTGTGCGCTTTTGTTTCCTGGTCGGTGTGCTGTGCCAATGTTATTTTGCTGCACACTGATTGGTGTGCAGCATTCTTGAATGTGCGCGGTTTTGACTGTAACATTATGACCCGTGCCGGGGTGCTGTGAGGTGGAAATATCCTAATTTCAGAAGCCTGTGTTTCAATGCCATTGGCGCCAGCACTTTTTTTGGTATTTAGGTTAAGGAGTAAGTCTTCTACTTGTTTATAGGTGATTTGGGAGAACCGGAAGGGATTTAGAGTTCTTTGATTGGGCGAGGGATCCATAATATTGTGGTGTGCCTGGTATTTTGCTGCCTGGGAAGTGTCAAAGGCTAGCACTGCCATGGTGAAGTGTGTGTTTGGTAAGAATGGTGAGTTTATCAGTGATTGTAGTACCCAGGGACGTTATTTTGGCAGGTATACATGGTGGGGGGGGGTTCTATGTCCTTTGATTGAATTTAGAGTTTGCCAGATCTTAGCAGGTTTACCTCTATCTGTCTCTAGGGCATTCAGGTTAAAGGTCGATTTGGCTGATCTGGTAAGCTTGGTACAGGTGTTGCGCCACTCTCGGAAGGTGGATCAGTCGGTAGCTGCTTTTGAGCGCATGGCTGTTGCCCATAGGTGATCCCTCTTATTCAATGCTTGTTTTAGTTCTTTGGTGAACCATGGGCAGGAAGCGTTGCTGATTCTGCTTTTGACAAAGGGGGCGTGTATATTGATAATGTCTACGACATTGGTGTTGTATAGGGCAGCTGCTTCATTGACTGAGGTAGCCAGGTAAAAACTCTGCCAACTTGTGTTACTTAGGTCAAATAGGAAGTTAGCAGAATTGAATTTACGGAGACTGTTTTGTGATGAGTTTGGCACTGGTGGTTGGTCTTTCTGGGCTCCTGATGCAGACAACAATATTGTGATCACTTAGATCATTGTGGAATACAGTGGTGTGTGTTATTTTTTGTGATCTATTTGTGAGTACTAAATCTAATAGGGAACGTCTGAGTTTATTTTTTAAGTTGTGCCTAGTGGGTTCAGTTACAAGTTATGCTAGACCTAGTTCATCCCATAGCTCTTTCAATGTGTTAGCTTTGGGACTGGACTAATCTAGATTGAGGTCACGGAGGATGATGTTGTGGTACAGGTAATAAAACATTGTGATGGGGATGGGGGGGAACAGGGGGGGTGATGTTGGAACTGCAATCGCAAACACCAGATGGCAGTTCACTCGTAGAAATATAGCCAAGGATAGCAGAAAAAGACCAAAGGTCCATCTTGTCTGCCTGGAGTTCTTTATCTGCTCGGGACCTACTGTCCATACAGGGTTTTTTCTTTATCAGTCCACCCACCTGCTCCCCTCCTGCTGCTACTGACCTGAGCACCACCAAACCACCCATGCTTGAAACCATGTACAGTCTTGGCACCCACCACCTCTGCTGGCCGACTGTTCCACAGATCCATCACCTTTTTCATAAAATGTATGTTATATACTCAGAGACCACTCTTACGGTTGTAAGAGTGGTCTCATGTGCTATGCTGTGAAACCATGAAATGAAGGTGAGCAGTTCTGATACCCTAAAAATGTAAGTTAGACCACTCTTACAACTGGAAGAGTGGTCTTTTTTGGTAGTATTAATATATTATTGTTTGAGCTTGACCAATAATATATATATATATATATTTTTAAACTTGCCTGAATGTGCCTGTTTCTAGGGTAGCTGCATGTGAGACACTCTTCACAGAATAAGAGTGTTTCATGCGCAGAGGAAAGGTGCACTCTGA
Source organism: Neoceratodus forsteri (assembly GCA_016271365.2). NCBI lineage: Eukaryota > Metazoa > Chordata > Ceratodontiformes > Ceratodontidae > Neoceratodus > Neoceratodus forsteri. Next base: position 1,474,140,620 of record CM057453.1, on the reverse strand, counting down.
TTATTCCGGAGCACTCCCATCGATCTATAATAGAACTTCCTCACATCTCTCTTAAACCTTCCCCCAGCAGTTTCCACTCATGACCTTGGGTTCTTGACTCTGTACTTCTGCTGAATAGTTTCCCACAGTTCACCTTGTTTATTCCTTTCAGGAACTTAAAAGGCCTCCATTATATCTCTCTCTTTTGCCTGATCTCCAGTGAGTACATGGTCAGTGTCTTGAGACTGTCTTAGTAAGATCTGCCCTGTTGGCCCTGAATCATCTTGGTCACCTTGCATTGCACTGTCTCCTGCCTGTCCCTGTCCTTCCTTAGGTGAGACCACAGAACTGAGTACAGTATTCCAGGTGCATCCTCATCAGTGACATATATAAAGAAAGATAGTAGTAACTCCTTCCTGCTGTCATTACTCCTTCCAATACACCCCATCTTCCTATTAGCCTTACTGAAGGCCTTGCTACAGTGGCTTGATTGTTTGAGGAAGTCACTAGTGAGTGTTTAGTTTAACCTCTTCTATCGAGTACTCTGTCCTGGTTTTTTTCCTGTGTGCATAACCTTGCATTTTTTGGCTTTGAATTTCAGCTGCCAATCCTTACACCACTTCACCCATCTTACTAAGTCTCTAGTCATGCCCATGTCCTCCAGCTTCTTCTGCAGTCTTCTGTATGACACCAAGTCAAATGCCTTGCTAAAGTCAAAGTATAGTAGATCTGCAGCATGGCCCATATCTACAACCTTTTACCCAGTGAAAGAAAAATTTCAGGTTGGTCTAACAAGATATCCCTGCCTTAAACCCATTCTGCTTACTATCTTGTAGAGCATTCCTGTGTAGGTAGTCCACAAGGTCCCCTTGATCAGTGACTCCATCAGTTTACCCACTGCAGAGGTAAGGCTGACAGGTCTGTAATTCCCCACTGCCCCTCCCCACCTTGTATAGTGGAACTGCATCCACCTTCCAGTCTTTTGAAACTACCTCTGTTAGAACTGAGCTATTGAATAACCTCATTAGGGGTTCAGCCAGTTCCACAGCCAATTTCTTGAGCACCCGTGAGTGCTTCCCATCCGACACCAGGGCTTTATCTACCTTTAGGACTTCAAGTCCCCTCTGGATCCTTTCTCTGGTAAATACTGTCAGTTCACCCATGCCACAGCGACAGTTATTTGCCGCTGCAGTTAGGGTGCAGGCAACATGCCGCCTAGCATTACAGTGCCAGGCATTATGCCTCCTGGGAGTTACAGCGCTAAAGCACTGTCCCAGGAAACAGATTTTGCAGGTAGCTTTGCCCCACCACCACCCAATGTAAGGGGCTTTGCCCCCTGCACCCCCCTGAAATCTGTATAACCTCCTCCAGAGCTGGCATGCTGTGAAGGGCACAGAAATTGTGTCGATGCCCAGTATGGCAAGAGTGTGGGGTGATCTAAAATCAAGATCGACCCTGTCACTCTTGCCCTTTTTTGCAGTGACAGCATTACCACACTGTAATGTTGTCACTGCACTGATGGGATATGAATACTGGTTACCTTATTTCACTCACACTGCTCCCTCACTTCTAACTGCCAGCATTCATTTGAAAAGCAATAATAATAGCTAGTGCTCAGTCACAGTGCTCACTGATCCTGCTCACTTACTCACTCACACTACTCACTCACTCACATTGCTTACTCACTCGCTCACTCACACAGCTTACTCACTCACGCTGCTTACTCACTCTCTCACTCACTCACACTGCTTACTCACTCACTCACATTGCTTACTCACTCACTCACTCTACTTACTCACTCACTCACACTCACTCACTCACTCACTCACTCACACTGCTTACTCACCCTGCTCACTCACTAAAGGGGAAGCTGCTGCCAGGACCAGAGGGATTGCAGCTGTGGTGTGAGCAGGACGCCGGAGGACCAAAAGCTTGGTTCCTGGGGAATGCATAAAACGCTGCAGGAATGTAGTTTTTGCATGTCTAAGTTGCTCATAACTGTGGTACGGGGGTTGTTTTTATTCCCTACAGGAGTAGCTGAATCTGTATTTTAGAGGTTGCTGTGCTACTGGGATTGTGTTCTTTTTACATCCTCACAGGTGGTTATATTGTGACTCATCTGTTTACTGAGCTACTGGGATTGTGTTCTTTTTACATCCTCACAGGTGGTTATATTGTGACTCATCTGTTTACTGCGCTACTGGGATTGTGTTCTTTTTACATCCTCACAGGTGCAGCTGAATCTGGGGCACAGGACATATAGTAAAGATAAGTGTACTGACTGTTGTCTAGAGAGTGGATTAGGCCTGCACTCACCCTCCCCATCCCACCCACCCTGGATTAGTCCTCCTTTATAGGCCGACGATGCAGGAAAAAGTTCACTACTTCTTGATCTTGGTCAGAGCAGGAGAGGCTACAGCCACTTCATAGAACCACATTATAGTGAAAAGTGACTACAATCCTGAAAACGGCAGAATACTTAGGAGGGCAGCTTAAGCAACAGATAAAAAAATTGAGATACTGTACTAAACACAGGGCACAAGTAAAGAGGAGGAAATAACCAGAACAGGAAGATGCAGGGAGTGGTGCAGTGCACTGTGTGGGGGCAGCAGTCTTCAGTAGAACATTCTGGGTACTGCGTGCTGCCTCATTTGCAGGCACCTCTGTGGGCCAGTCTCTGGGCCAGGCTGGTAGGAGTACTGGGAACCTTCGCCCTCACCCAGAGGCCACCGTGTTAACAGCCACTGCCACAACAACTGCCTGGGCAGAGGACGGAATGGACTACGGTGGGCTCAGGGAGACTCAGGGAGGATGGTCAGGGGTACATCCCCATCCAGTCCAACTTAAGAACTCCTATGATGTTCTGAATGAGTGGGAGAGCCCACAAGGTAACCCGAGGCTGCGACCAGGGAGGAGGTGAGGGTTCCCCAAGAGGGAGACCCAGTGGTGGGAGGATGAGGACCCCAAAGGAAGAAGAATTTACTCCTACTGGAGGACTCAATTGTCTGGGGGATGGTTCTGGGCACAGATAGCAGGGAGAAGAGGGAGGTTAAGTGCCTTCCTGGAGGCACCGCCTGGGAGGAGCGGATCCTGAGGATCACTAAAGCAGTGGCAAGGAGAGGGAACTGGAGGTCATTGCCCATGTGGGAATCCAATGACCCATCCAAGGATAGGGCAAGCACAGAGCAGGTGCAGGAGGACTTCCAAGAGTTGGGAGGGTGCCTGGAGAAGGTAGCAAGCTCCATGAGTTTTCTGGAGGTGCTGCCAGTCCATGGTATGGGGGAGGATAGGAATCTCTGTATCAGCAGCTTCAACAAGAGGTTGAAGGGCTGGTGCAGTGAGAAGGTGTATGGCTTCATTGGGGACTGGGACCCACCTAAAACAATGCAGCCTTGTTCAAGGAGGATGGACTGCATCCTTCCAAAAAGGGGATGGCAGTTCTCAGTGAATGGTTTAAATGCTTCCTGGATGAACATTTAAACTAGCCGGGGGGGTCAAGGGGAGCTGGGAGACTCAAGTAGCCCACCCCCACAGGCTAGAGTAGCCAGAAATGAGGAACATGAATGTAGGTTGCAGACAGGGACACAAGTACCAGATACAAAGTGAAAGGCAGGGGTAGGAAGGCAACATAAAAAGGAAAATGGGGTCGGGGGGAAGAAGCAGGAGGGCAAACACAGGATAAGAGGTAGAATAGGCAGCAAAACATGGAAGGCCATGGTTACAAATACCCGCAGCCTAGGAAATAAAATCCCAGACATGGAGGTACTGATAAGAGGCAGACCTGGACACAGCGGCAATGGCAGAAACCTGGTTCACTGCAAATCATGACTGGGACACAAATGTTCCGGGTTATGCTCTATTCAGGAGAGATAAGGATAATAAAAAAAAAAGGGGTGGGGGAATGACCCTGTACATAAGAGAAGGTATAAAAGTAACAGAGGTGCAGGGTAGACAGGGGGAGACAGAGGCACTGTGGGTCACCCTTGAGCCAAACAATGGCACAGCAATCTGCACAGGGGTGATCTGCAGGCCTCCAGTGCAGGGGGGAAGGGGATAGGGATCTAGTGGATCAAATTCACAAGATAGCAACAAATGGTGAGGTATTACTGCTGGGTGATTTCAATATCCCAGATGTGGATTGGACCATCCCAGCAGCTGCTTCAACCAGGAGCCATGACATCCTGGATTCCCTACAGGGGGCAGACCTCGGACAGTTAGTGATTGATCTCACCACAGACAGGGCAATTCTGGACCTAGGACTGACCAGTGGATACAGAATCACAGACATCCAGGTGGAAGGTCAACTGGGATCCAGCGACCACCACATAATGTGGTATAGAGTGGGGACAGAGACACAGACTAGTCACACAAAGGCAACGGTCTTAGATTTTAGGAGGATGGATTTTGCTAAAATGGGGGGGGGGTGTATCGAAGAGGCCTTGGCGAGGAGGAAGATAGGAGGGGGAGTCGAGTAGCAGTGGGAACACCTGAAGGAAGCCATGGAGGAGGTGACGAGCCAATGTATCAAGATGGTAAACAAAGGGGCTGGCCCTGTGGTGCTGAGGGTTGAGATGCTGAACGCCACACCTCATACCATGCCGGCGACCTGGGTTCGGGAGTGAACTTGGGCTGTCAGGGGTCGGCAGGGGCAGAAGAGGACTGCTCTCCTCTCCTGGGGGCAGGTGGGTGTGCTTGTCGCAGTACCAGCGGCTCCTGGTGGTGGCTGGGGATGGCGTGACTTGTAGCACACTCTTCTGGGGTTGGGGGTGATGGCGGACGCCTTACGCATGGGTGTGGGAGCTCACCTGTTGTCTGCAGGGCGTCATTGCATGTCCACACCTCTGGGGGCAACCGTAAATGGAAAAGCCCTGGCACCTGGACAGGCGACGATGGGGCCAAGGACGTCTACTACACCCACAACCAGGTCCTACCTGGCCGGTTGCTGTGTCTCTCCTCCACTCCTCGGCCACCCTTCCGGATTATAGATAGAGCACCAGAGAAGTAAATGGTGGTCCCACCCAAAAGGGCTCAGAGCCGGGGTGGTGGGGTGGTCGGTGGAGCTGGGGGAGGGCTCCTGGGAGCAGCGAACCAGTACAGGAGGACCTCAGGTGAGGCGGGAAACAGGTGCCCCCACACCACACTGGAGAGAGGTCTAAGGGGCCAGTGAGGGAGTAAACAGAGTTGGGGAAAAAAAAGATGGTAAACAAAGGCAAGAGAAAGAGGAAACCAACTATGGTTCTCGAGAGAGGTAGCAAACAGTGTAAGAGTCAAAGGGCAAGCTTCAGGAAATATAAGGAGACACAAAGGATGAAGACAGGTGTGCCTAAAGAATCTAAGGAGGCGGGAGGCTATGTGAGCACACAAAGGCACAGACCGAAGAAAGATTAGAGCAGACGGTGAAGAAAGGGAACAAGACATTCTATAGGTACATCAGTAAAAGAAGGAGAACCAGGGGGACTGTAAGGCTCAGAGGTGATACAGGGGAGTGTAAGGAGGGAGACCTGCAGAAGGCAGAAATACTGAACAAATACTTCTGTTCAGTATTCACTAAAGAGGGGAAGGGTCAGGGACCACAACTGGGTGGCAGACATGAAGGTGGGGAGAGAGTGATAAACACAAGTCCATTCACAGTGGAGAGTCCTGGAGGAGCTCACAAAACTGAAGGCAGACAAAGCAATGGGGCCAAATGGCATACACCCAAGGATATTAAGGGAGCTAGTAGCCACTCTGGCAGCCAGGTTCACTGAGTCACTCAGCACAGGAGTGGTACCAGAGGACTGGAAGAGGGCACATGTAGTCCCTCTAAACAAAAGTGGTACTAGAGAAGAGGCAGGGAACTGTAGACCAATCAGCCTCATCTCTGTAGTGGGTAAGATCATGGAGGCACTGCTTAAGGAAAGAATAGTGGCACAGTTGGAAACCAGCAGTGCACAGGATCCAAGGCAACCTGGCTTAACAGCAGGAAGGTCATGTCAGATGACTGTGATAGATTTTTTTGACTGGGTGATGAAGGAAGTAAATCTGGGGGTGGCAGTGGATGTCGCTCACCTTGATTTCAGCAAGGTCTTTGACACCGTCCCACATAAAAGACCGATTAACAAGATGGGTAGTCTGGTCATGGGGCACAAGGTGGTAAACTGGGTGTTATACATATGGTATCCCTAGGCTGGGCTGTCTGACAAGCAGTACCCCGGTCAGCTCTGCCCGACACATGCGGTAACCCGATGCTACTACACCTGACGCAGTAGCTCCTGACGGGGTAAGGTAGCGAATGTGACGGAATGCGACCCTACCCGTCTGATGCTGAGGAATGGACGTTTGGATGGGGTCGCTGGCTGAGCTGCCCCAGTGGTGGTCCCTGTAACATGCCCGAAATTTGTCTCTCAGGCATGACAGTGATTCGGGTCTGTAGCTGTCGGGACAGTTGACGTGGTATGCCGGGCGTCGGCATACCGAGTTTAGGGATAACATAATATATCCAACTGGGTTAGGAACTGGCTAACAGATAGGAGGCGGAGGGTGGTGGTAAATGGGATCCAATCTGGGGGGGGGGTGACCAGCGGGGTACCACAGGGATCGGTCCTTGGGCCAGTCTTGTTTAATGTCTTCATTGGTGACATTGCGCAAGGGCTGGAGGGAAAGGTCTGCCTGTTTGCAGATGACACCAAGATCTGCAACAGGGTGGGTACTCAGATGGCATGAGAAAATGAGGAGGGACCTGGGAAGCTTGAAAAATGGTCTGAGGTGTGGCAACTGAGGTTCAGTTCAAAGAGGTGCAAAATAATGCACCTGGTATGGGAACCCTGGGAGAGCTACAGGATTTGGAGGGAGTTGCTGATGGTCACTAAGGAAGAGGGCCTAAGGGTTATCATTTCAGATGACCTTAAGGTGTTTAAACAAATCTAAGGGTTGCAGGAGGGCCAATGGCATGCAGGGTGCATAGGCAGAGGTATTACTAGTAGAAGGCGAGAGGTAGTGATGTCGTTGTATAAAACACTAGTGAGGCCTCACCTAGAGTGCTGTGTGCAATTCTGAGGCCACACCTTTGTAAGGACATTGACAGGAGGAGGCGGTCCAGAGAAGGGCAACAAAGATGGTACAGGGCTTGCACCAGAAAACATGTGAAGAGATTAAAGGACCTTAATATGTACTTGCTGGAGGGGAGGAGGGATTGGGGAGGCATGATAGAGACATTCAAGTACCTTAAGGGGATAAACAAGGTGCAGGGAGGGAAGACATCTTCCAGGATAGGAGGAGGAGGGGATGTTTTTCCTTCATGGAGAGGCTGGTGGACACATGGAATAGTCTGCCACAGGAGGTGGTGGGAGTGAGCACAGTAGAGGGATTTAAACATGCCTGGGACAGGCATAAAGGAAACGAGAGGTGAGAAGAGGTGAAAAGCCACAGACCAGGTAGGATCAGAGGCGCAATAAAGTGTAGAGCTTACAGGCAGACTGGATGGGCCTAGCAGTGCCACGGATCGGCATGATGTCTGCTCTCCGCTGCCTGGGACCCAACCACGATATGGACATGTGCAATGCCTGTTTCTCCATGGACCGCCGTGGTCCTCAAGTCCACGATTCAAGATCGGCAAGGCCCCGCCAACCTTCGGGGACAGTGTCGCTCCAGGGATTCCCAGGTAAGGTCTCTAGGCACTTCCTCTGGGTCCCCTCTCGGCCTATAACGGTCCGTAGAGAGGAGGAGGCTTCCTCTTCTTGCCTAAGAGGAAGCTTCTTTATGTGTCGGAGGAATGTCGGTCCCTCCCGGGCTGCAGCAGAGACACCGCTGCAGTCACCCCTCGGAGGTGCAGGCCCCCAGTGTCGAGGCCCATGCCTGCTGGGCCCGCACCGTAGACCTCGACATCGCCTCCGGGCGCTGCTGATCCCGGGCGCCACTGGCGGTGCCGGTGATCGACGGCGCTGCTGGCGCCCGCCTGGTTTTTGGCGCTGCAGCGTCTGCTCGCTTCTCCTGGTGGCGCCAGGTTGGGTTCCGCACTGCGGGCCTAGCTGGGACCGGGCTTAGCGGGTGAGGGTGGCCGAGGTCGTCCGGGCGCTGCCTTCTAGCACCGCGCCATTCGGCAGCGCTGCTTCACCGGGAACCCTTTTGGGTTGCTAGTATTGTGGTCCAGCTGGTCTCTCTCCTCTCTCTGGAGGCTGATGACTCAGATGTGGACCCTTCCTGGCAACCTGACTCTTCGAGTCGGGGTCCATGGTGGCACGTGGTGCTAGGCGTGCCCAGCGGGCCTCTTCTGCTGTCCCCGCTGTCCTCCCCTGAGGGCCCCAGGCTATGGTGGTCTTGGGTCCCTGGGGGCGATGGAGGGCGGAGGGAGGGGCCTCCCTCCTGGGGGCTCGTGGGCAGCTACCCTCCCTGGTGCTGCTGCAGCCCCTCGGGTGGGAGAATGCTGGGGTCGAGGAGGAGGCGCTTGGAGTCCGAGGGTCCAGGGGCAGGGTGCAGGCGTCAGAGTCTCTGTCGGCCACTGGGGGGTGGCTAGGAGTCAATTGGGCCCCGCTTTCTCTCTTGGACCCCAGGGTCCCTCCAGTGGCGCGACAAGTGGCTGCCCTTCTGGATCCATGCAGTCCCAGGTTCATCACAGGGGAGGATCCTCTTCCAGGCTTCGCATCCCCAGGGTTCCATTTTGCGACCTGGTCTGTTGTCCGGGATCCCGCCAGCTCGGGCTCCGTTCACCGGATTTCAGAGCCCTAGCAGAGGACAGTTGCCTCTTCGTAGGTGCCCATCTCCCGTTCCTCTGCAGCCACCCCCCGCTCTTCCAGGCCATGTCGATCCTACGGGCCCGTTATCCTGGGAGCAGTTCAGAGGTTCTGCGGCGGCCTTCCCCTCATATGTCAGGTGTATGAATGAGCGGGTCTTTCACCTATCCCCACCGCCGCAAGAATCCTCTGGACACTCGAGCTCTCCATCATCCTCGTCTCCCTCCTCTGAGGGAGAGGAACCCTCTGCTCATATCTCCTCCGATGGTGATTTCACTGAATATTAGCGATTCCTTTCGAGGATGGTGAGGGATCTTCGAATCTCCTACGTTAGGCGAGACAATACCGAACGGGAGACGCATGAATTCCTTGGCGAATTCAGTGCCCAGCACCTGGTGGTACCTTCCTGGCCTATCCCCTTCCAGGAGGCGTCTATCCATTCCTGGCAGTCGCCAGCCGCCCCTTCTCCAGCCCCGGCAGACTGTCGATGAAGTATTGTGCCCCTTCGAATCCCTGGGTACTTCCCAACCCGCCTCGGTTTGGTATACCTAGAGACTCCTCCGGGCGGGCCGCTTGGCGCACGACCGCCCACCGGACTCGGATTCCTACACCGACCGTGGGGGCGTAAGAGTGTTCTCTTCTCCTGCATGGCGTCTTGCATTGCATCTCATCAGGCTCATCACGCTGCCTACAGTAGGCATTTGTGGTCGATGCTTTCTCAGATCTTAGCATCAATGCCTGATACGGAGCAAACCAGACAAGCTATTGCACTCTCTGCTATAGACCTGGAGCTGGCAAGATACCAAGCAAGGGCATCTTATGACGCCAGTGAGGTGGCTTCCAGGCGTCCGGGGACAGCGATCTGCATTAGACGGACAGCATGGCTTCGTCTATCAAGGTTGTCACCCCTGGCCCAGCGTAGGGTGATTCGCTCCGCTTTCCGGGGGACCCGTCTCTTTTCCTCCAGAGCTAGGAGATTACTGCAGGGGCTTCCTCCGTCTCCCCGTCCTCGGGGGCACCTCCTAGCTCTTCTCCCCCATAGGCTTCTCTCTAGATTAGCCCAGGGTCTTCCCCTTCTGTTTCTCACCAGCAGGAGGCTGGGGGTCTTGTTCCGTCAGGGTTCTACCCCCCTTTTTAAGGGGGGCTTGGTACTCACCCAAGCAGTAATGAATGGTGAAGATTGACAAGGGAAGATATGAAAATTATGTACCTACCGTAATTCTTGATCTTCTCTTGTATCGTCACCATTCATTACTGATACCCACCCACCTTCCCCTCAGTGGCCTCCTTCTGTGGCATCTCCCCCTCCCGTCTCGTTCCTCTTCCTTCCTTTGGCCTTTATGCCAAAAAAAAAAAAACTTTCTGTTTTCCATTCTTAATGAATGGTTCCTTTTTTCCTCAAGGTAAAGGGGAACGAGCACAGTTTGTACTTTTCTCTTATTCTGAGGGAACTCTTCTGACTGCCCTATGTGCGACTTCTAAATACCTTCCTCAGGTTATGCAGTTTCACAGCTTAAGAGACAGTGCTCTGACTCAGCCTGAGCAAAATTTAGAACTTCTGGCAGGTATTATCTTTGAGCTCATTCTAGCTGCTGTTTGAACTTGTCAGCCTTGAGCATCTGCTTGCCTTGCCTTAGGGAGTCTGATTGAGTTCCCACTCTGTTTTTTATACAAAGCTGCCTTCGGAAAGGCATAATCTTTCCATACACTGCTGTGTTAGCACTTAACAGGGTGCTAAGGGACTTAGTCCCCTTCCTGGGTGGGCGCTCTTCCCAGAACAGGTTCTGCCCGGGCAGTCCTTGAGCCCTCAGCTAGGATGTAGGTACTTGGCATGTTGAGAGTTCAGAGATGTTGCCCTCATTCGAATCTGTTCAGGTGGTTCGGTTGAACCTCCCCTCAGTCCTAGCAACAGGGATTCTTGCTCCCTTGTTAGTCTCGAGCCTATAAGCCTCTCAACCAATGCTCGATGGGCACTGTTCTCCCTCTCAACATGCCTCTTCTTCTTCTTCTTCTTCTCTTTCCCTCTCTCTGTTCCTCCCCTAGAGCCGCCCCGGAAAGGAGGCCCTGCAGTCCCTTAGGGTAGGAATTCTCTCTCCTCTGTCTATTCTCTACCAGCTTATACCTTTTTCAGTTTATATCCTTTCCTTTTTCTGTCCCTCGGCCCTCTTGCCTCGCTTTCCTTTTTTCTTACCCTTTATTTTCGCCTCTCCGGCTACCAGAACTGAGATAGAGGAGGAGTCTGCGGCACCTAACGGCCGCCTCACAAGATGATTCCAGCACGTCAGGGCTTGAGGGCGCAGCGCTGGAACTGACTCCAAAAAACTCAGAAGGGTGCGCGCCCAGCACTAACCCAATCAGTAATGAATGGTGAAGATACAAGAGAAGATCAAGAATTACGGTAGGTACGTAATTTTCATTTTTGTGGTGTAAGGATCCCAGGGACATACAATGATGACCAGCATCCACCCCACCCTCCTGATGTGTGGCGCCAGCCGGGCGGTACCCCAGCATCCGCCAGCGGTCTGCAATGTGCCAGACACTCAACCCCCACCCCCCACCCCCACAGATAAGGAGAGTAGTCCCTGAAATGCACAATCCTTCCCCACCCACCCCAGGCCAGCCCTCCAGCTCCTGAGTCCATCCCTGAACCCAGGATGTCCAGGCTGTGAGAGTGCCTTACCGCTGCATCGGCTGGCCGCCCCGCATGTGACACTCTTTTCCTGAAAGACACAAGAAGAACCAACCTGTCTGATACACAGAGCCAAACTGCCAGGCATCCACTTTGCTAACTTCATTTATGTTCTGGACTTCACTACGGTCAAGGTAGAAACTAGTTAGTTAAATTTTACAGTGTGCTTTCATGTATATTTCCACCTTTATTTTTGTTATTCTATATCCAGATTTCTGAATCTTTTGTTTGTAAGTCTGGGATGATAATTATTTAACACTTTAGTAAAAACACTTGCTTTTAAAACTGCCCGTGAGTGATTTGTGTGTGTAGGTGGAAATGTTTATTAAAATCTAAGCCCAACCTGTAAATTCAAGGTATCACCATCGCTATGAAAGACTTGGATCATGAAAAGGGAATCTGGGGCTCAAGTAGGGGAGATACTTAGGTCTCATTAGGGTCTATAAGGGAGAACTAGGTCACTGCACCACCCGTGGGAGAAGACACAATCAGGGTTATGAGAGCCAGCCTTGAAGGGCTTGTAACGCCTGTGGGTCTCCCCCCAGTACAGCAAGCAAGGAGGATTTGCCCCTCACTGCAGACTTCATTGTAGTTTACCCTTATCTAGATTTGAGAGGCAGTCCTGGGACCTCGTGGTGAGTGTTCAGTTGTGAACACAGCGAACACTATAGGAGGACACGAGGAGGGTATTCCTTGTCCCCCCCTCCCCCGTCATAGATTGCACTTAGGGGTGGGCACTGTGAGCTCAGTGGACCTGGCCCCCAGGAGTGGGTTTGTGACAGATCTTATGGCATAGTGGTGGGATCAGAGAGATATTTGTGGCACAGGCATAGAGATTGGATTTGAGGTCTGCGTATCAGATTGATAAACTGAAAACAATGTACACATGAACTGGGCAGAGATTTGGAAGGAGTCAAATTTTGCTTACAGTGTAAAGTTCTCTACCCTGGTTTTTTTGTTGTGTTTTGTTTTTTCCAATGTAAATGTAGCAGGAGTTAGGGAAAGAGATGGCTTCCAACTACAGCAAATACAGTGCAGACCATCTAAGGTAGTTGTGTCAGGAAAGAGGGGTCCAGTACATTGGGCGAACCAAAAAGAACCTCGTAGAGGCTCTCATGGCAGCTGATGAGCAAGCGGTTGCCCCGAACTCCCGAGTCACAGCAAGTGACTGAAGGGGACCAGACCTTGGGCGTGGGGGTGCCAAGGGACGTCGCAGTGTCCTGTCCCAGGAAGGAGGACAGTGAGACCGGAGGGAACCTAGAGCCACAGCGCTAGAGGAAGGCCACCACAGAGCTGGAGCTGGAAGGGATCAGGCTACAATTTGAGCTGAAGAAATTAGAGCTGGAGCAGAGAAAGTTCGAAGCCCAGCAGCAGAGGGAATTCGAGCAGAAGAGATTTGAACTGGAGATGCACTAAAAGCAGTGCCTGAGAGAGGCTGAGGAAAAGCAACACCAGCTCTGTGCCTCAGTGTTAATCAGAGCCCCTTCCATGACTGTATTGAAGCTACTGCTCTCTCCTGTTGGGCATACTGCAGTGTCCTCCCCAACCCCCAACTTGTTTCAGGACTTCCCTGCTTAAACTACTTCAGTGTAATTCTCAGCCCCTCCCAAACTGTTAATTTCTCTTTTGTTTTCTGACTGGCCTCCCCTCCAAGCCTGCTATTTAATTTCGTCCTCTCACCTTATCGCACCAGGGGACAACTCTGCCCTTTCAGGTTCTCTCCTCTCAAACAAACTGCATTCTGCAGTTTGGTAAGCAGAACAAAGAGAAGCTGCCCGCACGCTCACCCTCCAAGCAAGGTGCGGGTTGGAACCCTGAATTCTAGGGACATGGATATGTTGTTCATCCACACTTATTGGCAGGTTCCTTGCCACTTTAAATCTTGCGGAAGGTCTTCAAGCTGGTTCCTCCCACCCACCCGGTGGTAAAACTCGGCCTGCCACGATGACGCCAGATCTTCCTTACCGCTTGAAGCTCAGGTTCCTCCTTAACGCTAAGGCTTAAGACTGGTTCCTAATTCTTCAAAAGTTCAAATTAAAAAGTTTTGCAAAAGTCTTGGTCTTCTTCTCCTCACTGCGCGATGGACAAATCGACTCCTGGATTTTGGAGGTGCCATGCCAGGCTGAAGATGTCTAGGAGACGGATCTGCACTCACGTGCGTCTACTGCTGGGCCTTGAGCACGACCCGCGGGCCTGCGACTTGTGCTCTTCCTTTTGCCCTCGTCCTTGAAGGCCGTGCTGCCCGATTACAACTGGGGGCACCCTGAAAGAATTCCACGGTGAAATCTAAAGAGGCCCGAGCTGGCGGTGTCATGGCGGCAGGCTCGGCGGATCAGCTTGAGCAGATGATGGCCCTCGAAGAGAGAGAGAGGTGGCGCGGGCGGCCTTCTACCTCGGCTGCGGCATTTGTCCCGCTCTCCCTCGGTGCCTCTTACTCGGCTTCTTTTAAGGAGCTTTGTCTGACCCTCTCGACCAAAGGTGAGGGTCCAACTTCTTCGGGACCTTCTTCCAGGTCCAAAAAGAGCAAAAGTAAGTCTCTCCGTCGACGCTCTTGGGAGCGGGAAAGATCCCCCTTCCCTTGTCGACAGTCGACTTAGGTCGACCCCTCAGCTTCGGCCACTGGCTTCACGGTGTCCCCGTCAGGCCAGTTGGCCGAGACTCCCGTCGACGCGGTCGAGATTTTTCTCGACCCGTTGGACGGGTTGTCAGCTGGAGAAGCTGAGAATCCCCTCTCCCCAGTTCCCCCGGTGGGAGTTGAGGATCCCGTCGGCTCATCTGTGCCTCCGGTTCCAGAGCCTTCAGTGGGATCGTCCGAGCCGAGGGGAGTGCCGATTTCCGACACTTCTCCTCACCTTACTCGGCCTAGTCGAGACTCTCGGTCTCGGACATCCTCGCGGTCCAACCGATCCCGCCGTCATAGGCGGTCTCGGTCTCGGCACCGCGGCAAGCGGCACCGGCGCCTTCCTCGGATGAGGGAGGTTCAGGCAGTTGGCGCTGGAGGTACGAGGAACTTATGTGGCAACAGCTCCTTTTGACCGGGAATAAGCCGACCCAGTCGTCTTCCCCGGCCATTAAGTGGCTGTCACCGGAGCAGCCGAAACAACCCCTCATTGTAGTTGAGGAGCCTGTTCTCAGGCCGTTTGTTCGGCCAATTCCAGCTGCCCCACCGATTCTGGTGGAACCTCCGCCTCACAGCCATTAATTGGGGCTCCGACCAAAAATTCTCGGTCGGCTTTGGGTTTGCCCCATAGGCTGTCAGTCACCCTCACTCCCGATAAACCTCGGCAGGTGGAGGGTGGCTCAGGGCCGAGGCAGCTCTTTGAGGACTCTTCTGAGTCCGATGATGGTTCCTCCCTCTTCTCCAAGCACATAGACTTGGAGTCCTCGGGAGGACAGTCAATGGACGATAGCCCTTCGTCCTTCTTAGGGTTGCTTCGACTCATCTCGGAGTCCACCGGGATGAAGCTCGAACCCGTTTCTAAACGGGCCAGGTATCCCCTCACGGAGATTCTGGACCGAGGGGATTCTCCTACGGAGGCCTTTCCGGTGGCCGAAGCCATAGTGGGTCCGGCCTTGGAACTTTGGCAGCGTCCTGCTTCCTGCCCTGCGCCTTCGGCCAGGTTGGCCAGGAAGTATGCGGTCCCTACTGGTTCCCTGTCCGGTTTTTCGGAACACCCCTCGGCCGAGGGGTTGGTTACCGACAGCATTTTCCGGCATGCCGGGAACACCAGTGATGTGGACAAACCTCCCAAGGAATCCAAGAAATTGGATTATACCGGGCGAAAAGTCTATGCTGCGTCCTCTCTCGGCTTCGCCAGGCCAGTTCGGCCGTCCTCATGGCACATTTTCCCACGCCCTGTTGGGCTCCTGGATGAGGTTGTCCTCATCTTCCCGCAGATCTGCAGACTACCCGTCAGGCAGGTGCGGGACCAGGGCAGGGCAGTGGCTAAACAGCAGCTCCAGACTGCGTTAGACATCGGGACCTGCCAGGTCTGTCAGGCGGTCAGTGGCGTATGCGTCGTCGGGTTTACTGAGGATATCCACTTTACTTTGGATACCCAGCACAAGTTGGCGGAATGTTCCCTTTTTGGGGAATGACCTCTTCGGCCCTGGGGTGGAAGGTCACCTGCAGAGGATCGAGAAGTCCAATGCTACCTTGGACTCGGTCTCTTCCGCTCAGAAGGACAAAGGCCGCAAGCCACAGCCTAAGCCCTTTCGTCCTTCTGCGCCCGCGGCGCGCCCGGCCCAGCAACGTCAGGGCCAGCAGGCTCGACCTTGGTATCCCAAGCCCAAGCCGTCGGCTTCCTCCAACAGGAAGCAGGGAGGTAAAGGCCCAGGAGGTTCCTCGGCCGGTCCCTCCTCCAAGCCTGCCCAGTGACGGGCTGAGGGGTGTCGCCCCCATCCCTGTCACCTCACCCCTGGTTCCCCCCGGTGGGGGACGGCTCAGACACTTCCTTTCCGCCTGGTCCACTGTTACCACGGACAGGTGGGTACTGGAGGTGGTGGGAAAAGGCCTACCTCTGGAATTCGAGCAGGCCCCGCCCTTCAGAGCTGCCGCACCTCGGGGGCTCCGGGTCCGCAGCTTCACTGGCGGCTCACCCAGCCAGACGCTTCCTCCCTCCTCCAAAGGAGGTGATCACGGAGGTGGAGGACCCCTTCAGACCCGGGTTCGTGTCCAGGTATTTCCTGGTCCAGAAGGACGGGGTTGGTGCCATTCTCACCTACACGACCTGGAACAAGTTCCTAAGTTCTCAACCTTCAGAATGGTCACTCCTACGCAGATAATACCATCTCTGGAACACGGCATGTGTTCTACTCTCTGGACCTACAGGACGCTGCTCTTTCACGTCCCTATCCGTCCGTCATTAAGAGAGATTCCTCCGCTGAAGCGGAGGGATCCTCTTCAGTTCCGAGCCATGCCCTCCGGCTTATCTCCAGCTCCCAGGGTCTTCACCAAATGCATGGCAGTGGTGACAGCATTCCTGCTGCTCCTGAGGGTCCGGTGTACCTTACCTGGACGATTGGCTGATAGCAGCCGCCTCCAGACGGGAGGTGGGAGCGGTCCAGAGATCTGGCCCTCCAGGTTTGCTCTCGAGTTGGCCTTCTAATCAACGAGGCCAAGTCGGAACTCGAGCCAAAGCAGGTGATCCTGTTCATCGGGGCAGAGCTCGACACTCTTCGAGCCAGAGCACGACTCCCGGCGGACAGAGCCGAGGTTCTTACCTCCTTGCCCAATCATTTCTGGTTGCAATCGTGACCCTGCCCGGACTTCCTCAGGCTTCTAGGTCTCATGGCGGCCTGTACCAGCGTGGTCCGCTGGGTCTGCTGGCACATGCGCCCCTTCCAGTGGGGATCTGGCCACAGTGGTCAGCAATTCAGCGATCCCTTTGGACCAGCTTAGTGATAGTGACCCAGGCGATGTGAGCGCCTCCAGTGGTGGACCGCTCCATTCCATTTGCAGGAGGGCATCCTGCTTGTCCGCCTTTGTCACGTCTCTTATGCATCGACCGATGCTCTCTGATGGGTTAGGTGCCCATCTGGGGAACACCGAGTGCACGGCCTCTGGTCCCCTAGGGAGTCCCTCATGCCACATCAACCTGCTGGAGCCCGAGCAGTCCGCCTAGCTCTCACCGCGTTTGCTCCGCTTCTCCGGGTCAAGTGGTCCAAGTCCAGACGGACAATACCACCACCATGTACTACCTGAACTGGGCCAGGGCGGGACGCCCATGCTTCTATGCAAGGAAGTTTCCGTGATTTGGTCACTCGTGCAGCCTGGAGGCGGATCTCCAGCCATTCATGTGGCAGGAGCCTCCAACACCCTGGCCGATGCCCTGAGCCGGATAGGGCTGCATCTCACGAGCCGTCTCTCCTGCTGGAGGTAGTACAAGATTTGTTCTCCACTGGGGCACACCTCAGGTGGACCTGTTTGCCTCAGGAGAATGCGGTTGAGGCTGTTTCATGCCCGCCCTCAGCAGGGCTCACTGCAGGGATGCCTTCCGAGGCTGTGGACCCTGGGCCTCTTCTACGCCTTTCCCCATTTCCTTCATTCACAAGGTGCTTCTCAGCAAGGAGGGACAAGGCGCAGGTGATCCTGATAGCCCCAGACTGGTCCCGCCAGTTCTGGTACCCAGATCTCCCTCAGCCTCAGCCCAGGCTCCGTGGCAGCTTCCAGCTCGCCCAGACCTGCTTTCAGTCAATCGGAAGGTGTTCCATCCGGACCTTCAATCCTCGCACCTGACGGCCTGGTTCCTGAGCTGCCAGAGTTCCAGGCCTTGGGTCTTCCACACGGTGTCCTCAATGTTGTTGAGGCGTCCCTGTAAGGAGTCGCCTTGAAAATGCTCGCCTTCAAATGGAAGAGATTCTCCATTTGGTGTCAGGGCAGGGCTTGGACCCTTCCTCCTGTTCTGTGACAAGCATTTTGACTATTTATGTCCCTTTCTAGTCAAGGGCTTAGGTCGGACGACTTGGGCAGACTCCGAGAAGCTATCTCTGGCTACCGGGCGCTGGCGGAAGCAGTCGAGTCGGCATGAGAAAAGGTGGTCAGGCGCTTTCAAGGCCCTTGATCACATTTCCCCTCGGTGCCAGAACTCTACCTCACCGTGGGATTTACTGCTGGTACTGGCAAAAGCTGCATGGGCAATCCATTCCAACCAATGCACAGGTGTGATCTCTCTCACCTGTCATGTGAAGACTGCCTTCTTGGTGGCTATCACGTCAGCCAGAAGGATGGGAGAGTTCAGGTGTTTTTGCATCGGTCTCATTACCTGGTCTTCCACAGGGACAAGAAGTTGTCCCTCTTCACCCAGTACTTCCTTGAAGGTGGTGTCGGAGTTTCACCTTAACCAGGTGCTGACTCTGCTGGTGTTCTACCCCAATCACACCTCGGAGGTCAAATATAGGCTCCATACTTTTAACCCTAGAAGGCTATTCCCGATATTATAAGGAACGACAGCTGAAATTGGGGAGAGGTTCGCCAGCTGTTTGTCACCTTACGCTTAAGCTGCACCTGGCAGACCTGTAGCCATGTGGATCGATAGGCAGGTGGGTCACCTCCTGCATAGATCGCTGTTGTGTTGGCGGGCATGGAGCTCCCAGAGGATAAGAGCTCATTCTCCTCCTGCTATACTGCTGCATCGGTGGCTGCTTCCAGGGACGCCCTATCCAGGAAATCTGCAGGCTGCTACCGAAGTCAGCACACACCTTATTATCCATTACCAGGTCGACCTTGGAGTCACTGATGCTGGTTTTGGAGCCTCGGGTTCCCAGTCCTGCTTCCCAAGTAAGCATTGGGGTGCGCTTTGCCCCTCCTCCTCCTGGAGAACTGCTAGAGTTCGCCAACAGTGTGGATGAACAACATATCCATGTCCCTAGAAATACAGGTTACTCACCTGTAACAGGAGTTCTAGGAATGGTATATATTGTTCATCCTGCATTTCCTGCTTTCTCCCGGCTTGTGCACGAAGCCTGAGCTTCCAGTGGGTCAGATCTCGGCGTCATGGGGCGAGAGCCGAGTTTACCACCCGGTGGGGGGAGGAGCCAGCTTGGAAGACCTTCCGCAAGATTTAAAGCGGCAAGGAACCTGCCAATAAGTGTGGATGAACAACATATACCATTCCTAGAACTCCTGTTACAGGTGAGTAACCTGTATTTTTGGCATCTACTCCTGGAGGAATATCACTTGCCCCCATTTGCCAGTGTTTCTCACAGTTTGTGCTGCAATCCAGAAGTCTTCTAGGAACTGCTGCCAAGATATTAATGCTAGGACCGACCTCTTCTTGACATGTTCTTGATTTCTCACTTTATGTAATGTTTAGTCTGATGTAGAAATTTCTTAAAAGTTGATTTAAGTTTTGAGAGAGGTCTTAAGGTACTGTGATTTTGCTATCTGCTTCAAGTGCTGACTTTTCCATTAGCAGATTATATCCTTTAGCCACTAGAGGGCCCAGTTATAAGCACACTTACCTAATCCAACACAATATAGTTCCTGTCTCATTTCACTTATTGTGTGGTCAGTCTATCACTATTCATCTGTCTTTCCCCTTCCTCTTCTACTGATTTTTCCCATTTGCAGCGTATAGTCTTTTTGCCCACTAAAGGGATTTCCCCCCAACCATTCCAAAGCTGCTCTATGTCTCCTTACTCCGTACTACTCCTGGCACTCTTCCTTTACTGCTCAGGTGCTATGGGTACCTACACTCCTTTACTAAGTCTGCTCTCCTTCACCCTCTTGGTACAGACCTCACACAGACTGGAGCACCTTTCCTCCACACTAGGCACCTCATCCCCACTTCACAGTGGCTCGGCCCTTCCCCACACTCGACACACCTGTGACCCCCCCAACACCCCCACCCTGCTAACACCCCCACTCCCGCTGCCCTCCAAGGCCTGACCTGGACCCAGGTCTCCCCTGCCATTCCCATCCTTCGCGACTTTATCTATCCTATGCATCCTGATTCTAAAATCCTCAGCTGGGTGTCGCACCAAGGGTCTCCATCGCCACTGCCACTCAACCAGAATAATTACACTGTTATTATTATTATCTGCAATGTACACCCAAAACCCAGGACCTATTGCTTCCAGCCCTTCTAAACCCTGTACTGCAACTGGCCTCCGCTTTGCATCCTTAAACATTTGCAGTCTCCTAAAGAAATCTGCTGCCCTCCAGTGCTGGGTTGTTTAACATCAAGCTGACATAATTGCACTGGTAGAGACCTAGCTCTCCAAATCCACCCCTGACTCCGCTATCACTCTATCTGGATATACCATCTACAGGAAAGACCGAGTAGGCAAACGTGGTGGTGGTTGCGCACTACTCGTATGGGACTCCCTTATAGGTCAGGCACTCCCAGCTCCTAAACTTGATTATGGAGCCCAAGCCCTCACCTTAAAAATCACACCTGACCCCGCCCGAGGCCCTCTCTTCCTCACGGTCTCCTACGTACCCCCGAGGAATCAAAACCAAGTGGTCCAGTCCCTCATTGACTGTCTCACATCTCTCCCTCACAAAGTGGAGCAAGGCATCCTAGGTGATCTCACTGTTAACTGGCTTGCCTCCACTGCCTTCCATATAAGGGACTCCTTTGCTGCCCTGGATATGTCCCAGTTATTCACCCAGCCCACCAGATTCAACCACTCTACTGGCACCAGCACTCTCCTAGATGTTGTTATATCTAACCTCCCTACAAAATCCGGGATGTCACTGTCCTCCCCAACTCTCTTAGTGATCACTCCCCAGTCCTCTGTCTCTGGTCATCTTCCACTCTGAAGCCAGTGTCCCAGGCCACTCTACGCTGCTGTTTACATGCCGGCGGCCTCAGAAAATTAAAACAATACCTAGCCCAGCTAGACTGGTCCCCTATCCAGTGCGCCCCTGACATTGACTCAGCTCTTGACCACTTCACAAATGCCTTCTGTAAGGCTTGTGATCTTTTTGGCCCCCTCACCAGGATCCGCTCCAAAAAATGCAATGCCCCATGGATCACCCCACCCTCCTCCAGAGACTCAAAAACAGAGATAATCTCTGGCACGTTGCTGTAGAATCTGGAAAGGCATCTGACAGACAGGCCTACAACGCAGAACGCAATAAGTGCACTTGGGCCATTAGGCGGGCCAAGGCAGAGCACTACCAGACCACCTTCACTTGGGGTTCAGCCCAGACCTTCAGAGATAATATGAAAGAGCTAAATGGGAAGTCCCGCCTCCCGCCATCTAGCTCTCTATCAATGGCACCCCACCACAGATCCACTCCTCCTAGCCGATTGCCTTAACACTGCCTTCTCTGACCTAAGCTCGGTCCTCCCCAGTAGCTTCTTTGACCCAATCCCACCTCTCTCCCTCCAGTCCTGCATCACCCACCATTCTACCTGCACACCCTATCCTCCCAAGAGCCAGGCCGCACCTGCAAAAGCCTTGGGCAATAACCCCAGTAGTGACCCCCTCGACTCCAGGATCCTCCGTATGGTCTTGGACGAAGTTCTAGTCCCCCTGACTGACCTTCTAATACCTAACCAAGTATGACACTATGTGCCCAGAGCAGCACGGTTTCTGCCCAGGACACAGTACAACCACAGCTCTCCTGGAATTCTCCCAACACCTGCATGCTGCGCTCGACTCTGGCAGCCTTGCAGGAGCAGTGTTCATTGACCTCTCCAAGGCCTTTGACACTGTCTGTCATCCCTTCTCGACTCTCTCCACCAACTTGGCTTCTTTGGTGGTCCCATTTCCTGGTTCTCTAGCTATCTCTCTGCTAGATTCCAGCATATCAAGATCAGCGGCTCCCTCTCCAGCACTCTTCCCTTTCGCTCCAGGAGTCCCTCAGGGCTCCATCCTGCATCCAATACTTTTTAGTCTCAACCTCAACACCCTCCCCAGCTCATGTACCGGTAATTTGCTCCTCTATGCCGACGATGCAGTCCTCATTGCCTCACATCCCAATCCCACCTCCCTCCAATTATCTCTCCAGCAAGCTTACAACCAAGCCGAAAGGTGGTTCGGAGACCGCATACTGGTCATTAACCTAAAGAAAACCAAATCAATGCTCTTCTCCCACCACCAAAATAAAGCTAAAAATACCCCCCTCTTGATTATCCCCAGCACTCTGCACCCGCTAGAACAAGTGACCACATACAAGTACCTAGGCATCACGTTCGATACCGCTCTCCTTCCACACCCACATTAATGCCCTGTCAGCCACCATTAACTCTCAGATTGGCCTGCAATACTGGTACAGGGACTGCCTGCCTCAGGTCGCCCTCAGGTTGGCCATCACCTCCTCCGTCTTGTCCCTCATGGACTATGGCTTGCCCATCTACGCTGCAGCTGACAACACTGCCCTCTCCAAAATCAAACTCTCCATCAGTAAGGCCTGTAGGCTCCTGACCGATGCCCCCAGCTGAACTCACACCTGCCTTCTCTATACTACTACCAGTCTTCTCAACTTTGAGGAGTGACTGCTCTACCAGACCTGCCTTCTCGCTAAAAAATCTCTGCTAGGACTCCCCCCCCCCCCGGGTCTCCACTCCCTACAGCAGCCATCTTCATCCGTCACCACCTGTAGCTCTGTTAAGGCCACTTTCAAGGTGCTCAGAACCAAGACCTCTCTTGCTCAGAGATCCTTCCTCTACCGAGCCCCCACCTGGTTCAACACCCTTCCTAGCTGCATCTCCAACTTGCCAAAAATTGGCTCCTTCAAAACAGCCCTTCGGAACCATATCTTTAATACCTGCTGTTGTAGGTGCAACTAACCCCCTGTTGTAACCTGTGGTTCCCGCCGCCTTGCCCCCTGGCTCGACAACATCCACTGGACAGCCTCTCCCTTCCCCAGACCTACCCCTTCCCTACTAGGTCCAAACAGGGATGTAACCTACTGTCTTCTCTGAGGATCTACTATATCCATGAGTGTAACTCACAATTTTGTAACATTATGTAACCTAAGTAACATACAAACTACTACATTATGTAACCTAAGTGTATCTATGTTAAATATTCCTTTTACTGCACTTGTAATATTATCTTCTGTTTTAATCTGCACTGTAATAACTGTCTCGATGTCTGCTCCCCCCCCCGACGAGGTACCTTTGTAAATGAGTCTCTGACTCGAAGGTTGTAAACCCAATTTACAATGAATAAATAAATGAACAGCGGCACCAAAGAGAGGCAAAGGAGGAGGAAAAGCAGCACCAGAGAGAGTTTGAACTGGAGAAGCTAAGACTCCAGTGAACAGCACCAGAGGAGGTAAGTGACTGAGAACCTGAAACTCCAGGGCTGGGATGTAAGTTTAATTCCAAATTAATAGCTGAATTTAAAGGGCGGGATATGGATACATTTTTGAATTCATTTGAAAAGGTCTGTATCCAGGCCAAGATACCCAGGGAGTCCTGGAGCTTCCAGCTATCCCCGCTGCTTACTGGTAAAGGGCGTGAGGCGCTAGGCCAAATGGACAACGATAGTAGCCAAGACTATGAAAAACTTAAAACTGCTTTACTTAAAAAATATGAACTGCGGCATAATGTGTGCACTTTGAGGGACCAGCCACATGTGTTTATAGCCAGTACTAATTTGAAGGGAAAGTTGGGCCTAAACTAAGCAATTAAATACATAAAAAACATAAGTGGATAAAGGTTGAAAGGAGAGGAGTCGGGGATGTTGGGGCTATTATCGAGGAGGGGGCATCAGAATACAACAAAAAAAACAAAAGAATGCCTGGGGTTGGAGGGCAGCAGCTGGGCTATGGGATTACTATCACCAACATCCCTGCAACCTGCCATATCAAATGCTAAGAGAGGGAGACCACGGGCAGGGACTGGGGTTATTTGCTGAGTTGTACTATAATAGATACTTAAAAGGACAGGAGGGAAGCTCCTGAGGACAGGTTTGGGATCCCCCTTGTTTTTTGGGCTGCTCTGTTTTGCTTGAGAGCAGAGAAGAGGGAAGGGGAAAAACCCACACTGAATATTCTGGGGAGGTCCTCGGGTACTGGCAGAAGCATGTTAGCCAAGGGAATATGACTGGGAATGTGATAGAAAATAAAGAAGGCATCAAAATAACACATAAGCCTAAAATAGCGGTGTGGGGGAGGGCGGAAGCTGGATAAGATGAAAAGAGGAATACTGACAGAAAATCAAAAGGAAGGGAGAGGATAACCCAGTAGCAAAGATGAGACAGACAGAAGGAGATATGGTAGAATGGATGTTCTACAAAAGTTATCAAATATTTCAATGTTTAGTACACATGTTGGTGTACATGTTTGTTCAGAGTTACTTTTATTGTCACTATATCGCTTATGCTTGCTGAAATTTTGCTGGATGTGAAACATGCAGGAGTAGATGTCAAAACAGAGAAGAGTTCAAAAAGAGACAACAGGGGTTGGGGGTCATGGTTAGGCCTCGCGCAGCCTCATAGTTTACTGGAATGTTATGATTCTCCCGACTAAAAGGGCGATGGTGCTAGCAACGTTAAACGAAAACAAACAGACGGGCACTATTGCAGGAGACCCATTTGACACCCAGGGAACATGCTAAGCTTAGTGGGAGGCTGGGATGGGGCTTGTCATGCATCCTCCTTCAATTCCCATAAGAGGGGCATAGCTATTTCATTTAATAAAAGTTTTCCCTTTGTACATCACCGCACAGTTAAAGATCCCAAAGAAGGACGATACATTTTTGTGGTAGGAGAAATTCATGGGAAATTAATCACCTCTGGTAACATCTATGCCCCATCCATCCTGGAACTGTTGTTTTACCAGAGGATTATAGACATATTAGTGAGGGAGCAGTTTCCTAATTTAATCATGGGAGGTGATCTTAACTGTGTTGCGGATTTGGGGTTGGACTACTCAGGAACAAGACTCAGGGTGGTTCCAGCAGTACAACAGTGGTAGCTAGCCCTAATGGAGCTAGCACTTGTGGATGCATAGAGGACGTCCAATCCAGGGGCCCGTGAATATACGTTTTACTCCCACCCGCACGCTACCTGGTCCAGATTAAACTATATATATGTACAGAGAGAGGTATACCCATCAATCACTAAGGTGGAACACAGGCCAATATATTTGTCCGACCATGCCATGGTTCAACTGGAAGTGGACCTGGGTGAGGAACAGAGATGGGGGGGGGTTTGGAAATTCCCTATTTACTATCTAAAGGTGACTTCAGGCAGTTCCTAAAAGACCAATGGGATGAATATGAAAACAATAATAAGGGCAATGATAGAGAGCAGAGGGGACATACTGGGAGGCTGAGCAAGGCTTATATGGGGAGAGTAATATTGGCTATATAGCGAGGCTGAAAAAGAAAAGAAGCAAAAGCAAGAAGAGCTAGAGAGTACAATACAAAGACTAGAAAGAATAATGATTGAAACTGAAGACAGGCAGTCTTGAAAGGAGCTGCAGGAAGCCCTAAACACTTGTTTAACGGAAGAAGCCCGAGCCAAACAAATGTTTGCTCACCAAAAAGTATATGAATGGGGCAATAAACCGAGGCCATTGTTGGTAAATTTAATTAGGGGAGAGAAAACATCGAAAAGAATTATAGCAATAAAAGATAAGAAAGGTAAAATACTGCAAGGAGAGCTGCACATTAAACAGCGTTTTCAGGAATTTTACACAGCCCTATGTACTGCAGAATGCAAAGGTACAGAACAGTTTGGAGAAGAATTCTTGAAGGGGCTCCTGATCCCATCCTTCACAGAAGCACATAGAACTTTTCTGGGCAGCAAGATCTCCACTACGGAAGTGCTGCAGGCTATTGGTATGCTTAAAAGGGGGAAGGCAGCAGGACCGGATGGGTTTACAGCCGAATATTTTAAGGAATGTCGTACCACAACATGAGATGACTTCTCAATGTAATGTGGGGAAATAAACACCCAGGGAAGGCTTGTGTTCTATATATGGATGCTGAAAAAGCCTTTGATAGGATAGAATGGGAATACTTATTTAAAATCGTGGATACATTTGGACTGGGAGAAAAATTCATGCAATTGGTTAAAGCTTTTTACATGGTCCCCACAGCCATAATATTAATTAATGGATCACCATCAGAGGAGTTTCGGCTTGGAGGCACATGACAGGGGTGTCCCTTCTCACCCCTCTTGTTTACCTTAGCCATAGAACCATTAGCAATAAAGATTAGAGAGAACCTCCAGATCCGTGGTATACCAGGGAAGCAAGGAAAACAGCATACTATTACTCTGTATGTGGATGATATCTTGCTCTTTCTAACTCAACCTGACCGATCTATACCTGCTCTTCTAGGCCTGGTGGGGAGTTTTGCTAAGTTTTTTTGATACAGGCTTAACTTAAATAAATCTGAAATAATGTATATGAGGAATGGTGGGGACAAGGAAGATTTAAATAATTGGGGACTTAAATTAGAACAGTGGGTCTTTACTTATTTGGATATTAAGGTGGGCAAAAATTTGGGAATGATGTATGAACTCAATTACAAACCAATGATGGACACGGTTCTGAGTGACGTGCAAAGATGGAGGGCTCTTCCAATTCCGTGGATTGGCAGAATAAACGTGCTAAAGATGAATGTGCTGCCCAGAATATTATATATTCTCCAAATGGTGCCGATGGGTCTTAAGAACAGAGACATTGAGACTCTGGAAAGGGAATTTGAACCTTCATGGCAGGGCAAAAAAATATGAATTAGCTTGATGAGATTAAGATGCTGCACCAAAGAAAGGGGTCCTTAACTCACCAGACCTGAAGGATATTATTTGGCTACCCAATGTAGATACATCCATAACTTGGTAAATAAGGGAGGCGGCCACTTGGCTGACACTAGAAGAAACTGGTGCTCTGGCAGACTTACTGCTTACCTAGGGGTGGATGGAATGAAATCCTATAAAAGGAAGAATACCCAAACCCACTGGTCATTGTGTCTTTAGATGCATGGACATGTATCAGACAAATAAGAGGAGTCAAACAAGAGAATACAATATTGGTACCAGTTGCAGATAAGCTTGGATTCTTACCAGGGATGGGAGATGAGGGTTTTCAATCTGGCAAGAAAGGAACATTAGATGTGTAGGAGATCTGACATCCAAAACAGGGATACATTCTTTCCAGGATCTACAAATGAGCCTGGGAATACCCACCTCAGACCTCTTCAAATTCTTCCAGATCCGACAATATTGGCAAAGCCTTAATAGGCAGACCAATATGGAATCTGTCTTGACTGAGGTCAAGAAGGAAATCCTTGGAGCAAAGACACAGGAAAAGGGACTGATCGGTCTAACAGCTAAACTAGATAGAATATATTTTAGGGGACCCCAAAAGGCAAAGCAAAGGTGGGAAAAAGACCTTGACATATTAGTTGAAGATAATAACTGGGAACTGTTATTGACCTCCCATATGGATTGTTACTATGCAACAAGTACAAAGAGATGCAATTTAAATTTCTACTTTGACTATATCATCCCCAGCCAATGTGCATAGATTCTACCCAGAAGTGTCGCCAACATGGAAAGTGGGAGGCTAAGGGTACATGGATACACTATTACTGGGACTGCCCGGGAATCCAGAAATATTGGAGAGGAATAGGCACCGAGCCAAACAAGATAGCAGGTTATCCAGTAGAAGTGTCCCCAAGATCACTACTGCTAGGAGTAGCAGGACAGAAGGGAGAGTGGGAGATACATCCCAGGCAGCTTAGGATCCTACTGGTGGTGGCTAGACAAGGGTACATAACCTGTGGATTACTGGGAATGTCCCCACAGTAGACCAGTGGAGAACCCTCAGCCTAAGGGCACCTCAGTGGATAGATTAAAGCACATGTTAAAGGGTCAAGAGGAGAGATTCCCGAACACATGTACCACTTTCCTGACCACACTAACGTTGGGGAAGCTGCCTCATTTGGGAGAGATGGACAGCTTAGGGAAACCCATTTATACCTGTTCAGAAAAATAGAGAGCAGTGGCCATACCCTTAACAAAATGAATAAAATAACTTATGAAACTCCTACAGCATATAATAACATATGAATATAAAAGAAACAAAACACAATGAGACACACTCGGAGGTTAGGCAAAGCATATTTATTTGTATTAACTATTTTTTTTTTTTTTACTTTTTCTTCTTTCCATACATAGATAGTAATGCATACTACAGTAGGATGAAGTTTCCTGCTGTGTCTCTCTGTTTTTGAGAACATAGTTAAATGCTAGATGACTATGCTTTATGTTTTATATGCTAACAATTATGCCAGATAGATATCAACTCGGAATAAGAATATGACAGGAGAATGCATATTAACTAGATGTCTCCACAGTAAAAAGGGAATAATGTAAGACAAAAGTGATATATTATCATGTCTAAATGTAAATGACTGGCATATGAAAAACCATAATAAAAATATGATACAAACAAAAAAAAATATTAACCGATTCCTGAAGTCTACAGGGTTAAATTCCATCAACTCCAAATAAGCCCTGACATGAGCTTTGAGGAAATGGCTGCAAAGCAATGTCAATTTTTGAAATGGTGGGTTGGGTGGAAGAAAGCTTTGTGGGGAAAACTGGACACGTATTTTTAGAGCAGTTCTTTTGGGCTTGCCCAGCTGAGTTGAAAACCTGGCTAGGGGACCAAGATCCCAAAACAGCGCAGCAGGCTGCTGAGCTCTTGGATTGCTATGCCAGGAGCATGCCTGCTCTGAAAGGAAGTGGGGGAGTAGGTGTGGCAGGGCAGAAAGGGAAAAGCGTGCCTTCAGGGCAGCTAAAATCCTCACTACCTCCACCGAAAGGGGGAAGCCCCAGTTTACCAAGAAAGGGTTTCTTGGATAAAATAAATGACTGTTGGTTTTGTAAACAGCCAGAGCATATTGCTAGACGGTGTCCTAAAAATGCACAGAGTGGACAAAGTGGTTCTCGAACAGAGGTGGGTGCACTGTGTATCCCTGAAAGCATGCCTGTAAATGAGGGAGCACATATACCCAGCTACTGTAAGTGGGGTGCAAACCAATGGATTAAGGGACATGGGGGCATCTCTTACCCTGGTAAAAGGGGATTTGGTTGGGCCAGAACAGCTTATACCTCATCAGTTTGTAATGGTGAGGGGATTCACTGGGGGAGGAGAACGCTCTGCCACTAGCTAGTGTTCTCCTGGACTGGGGTGAGACAGGAGAGAGGGTGCAAAAAGTGGCAGTGGCAGACAACCTCGCCCTGGATGTGATTATAGGGAATAATCTACAGCAGGGGGTGGTGTGTGTGGTTACTCACAGTTAGATAGCTAAGGCCACTTGTGATTCCCTGAACCTCACAGAAGCCCCAGTGGAAAAAAATAGGCAGCTGGTTCCCCAGTCTGTGTCTCCTAACATGGAGAGTAGTGAAAGGGACGTAGGACTTCCTGAAGTAGCCATTCACCAAACAGCTACAGAAGGTTACCCTGAGGAGGAAGGGGTAACAAACGGTCAGAAGGTTAGGGATGGCAGTGACTCTGAATGCCCTAGCACTAGAGGTATGGACCCCAGTTTAGGAACTGAGGGGGACATGCTCCATGCTTTGGGAAAATGTGAAAACTATGCCCCTTCTCAGAGGACTGATCCTAGTTTGGAGAGGCTGGGGGATTGTGCAGAATCTGTCAGGACACAGGGAGATGACAGGAGACCTAGGGTATTTTGGGACAACAGACTGTTGTATACACATGACATGAGGACAGAGAGAGGGATAATGGGCAGGCAGCTTGTTCCCCGGGGGTATTGGGAGCAGTTGCTCAAGATCACTCATGATATCCCCATGTCCGGATATCTGGGCATCACGCACACCACAAGCAATTGGCCCAGAATTTCTATTGGCCCAACTTCACCCAGTAGGTGAAGGAATATTGCAGGTCTTGTCTCCAGTGCCAACAAATAGGGGAAGGCAGGTAGTAAAACCAAAGCTGCGCTAATTCCCTTGCCCATTGTTGAGGAGCCATTCCAGAGGGTAGGAATGGATATTGTGGGACCCTTGAATACCCCAAGCTCCTCCGGGAAAAATGTTATCCTGACGGTGGTTGATTATGCCACCTGATACCCAGAGGCAGTCGCCCTCTGCTCACTTAGGGCAGACAAAGTGGCGGACGTCTTGCTAGGGATTTTCTCCTGTGTTGGGTTTCTGCAGTAGGTTATCTCTGATCAAAGGGGTACCTTCATATCGGTCCTGATGAAGTGTTTGTGGAAGAAGTGTGGGTGGTGCAGAGCGCACTATTTCATCACCCACAAGCCAATGGGTCAGGAAAGGTTTAATGGTACCCTAAAATCGATGCTCCAAGTTTTTACTGAACAGCATGGGAGGGACTGGGAGAAATACCTTCCCCACCTGTTTTTCGCATACAGGGAGGTGCCCCAAGAGTTGACATGGTTTTTCCCCTTTGAACTCTTATACGGTCGTGGGGTGCGTTGGCCCCTGGATTAGATCCAGGAAGACTGGGAAGGCAAGCACGGCACCCAGGGAACTCTCATAATGGAGTATGTCCTTAAGTTTAGGAAGAAGCTGAAGGAGCTTATGGGAGTGGCCCAAAGCCACCTGTCAGCTGCCCAACAGAAGCAGAACATCTTTTACGACCATGGAGCCAGAGCTCCGCCGCTCGTACAGTGCAGGTCAGGAAGTAATGTCCTAATTCAGGTCCAGAAGGACAAGCTGCAGACCGAGTGGGCAGGACCATATAAGATAGTCCAACAGGTCATTGACATAATACCCATAGTATGTACCATGTCAACATGATGAAGCCTTATGCAAATAGGGCTGACATGGTGTTTGCAGTGTGTAGTCCTGGGAGGGACGGACGAGGAAGACCCCTCCTGGACTTTCTGGATGAAAGTAAGCAGAAGTCATCTGTGAAGGCAATCAAACTGTTGCCCCAGTTGACCCCAGAACAGTCCCAGGAAATGAGGGAGGTTTTAGAGGACTTTGCCCTTTGTTTACAGCCAAGCCTGGACAAACTCCAGCAAGCACCCATATGGCAGACAGCCTACTGGGTGTCTGATGCTGTCCTAAAGGACATTAGGAGGAGGTGGAGGAAATGCTGGGTTTAGGGTAATCCAGAAATCCCACAGTCCCTGGGCATCACCCATAGTCCTCGTTTGCAAGCCAGATGGCTCTACTCGCTTTTGTGGACTGTCATGGACTCGACATAGTCACAAAGTCAGATGCTCACCCAATGCCATGGACAGATGAACTACTGGGCAAGTTGGGAGGCGACATACCTACCAATTGACTTGACAAAGGGTACTGGCATATGGAGTTAATTGCCAGAGCTAGAGAATGGTCAGACTTCATCACTCCAGTAGGATTATTTAAATTCGGTAATGCCTTTTGAATGAAGAACATCTCTGCCACCTTCCAAAGGTTGGTCAACCAGGTGTTACATGGTACTGAAGAGTATGCAGTGGCTTATCTGGATGATATTGTCATCTTCAGTACCAGCTGGAAGGAACACCTGTTCCACCTGAAGGAAGTGTGCAGGATACAGAGGGCAGGGCTCACTGACAAGGCTGAAAAGTGTCTGGTGGCCATGCAGTGGGGCGGCAGCAGCTTTGTCCTAATCAAGTAAAAACTGAGGCAGCAGAGGCATGGCCCATGCCTGAAACCCAGAAACAGGTTAGGAGCTTCCTAGGGACCACAGGGTACTACTGAAAGTTTGTGCCCAATTACAGTACCATGGTGGCTTCCCTATCTGGCTTACTGAAGAAAAGACAGCCCAAAGGGTAAAGTGGGAGCCAGTCTGTGAACAAGCCTTCGCACAGCAAAAAGCGGCACTGTGCAGTGCCCCTGTGTTGGCCTGTCCAGATTACACTAAGCAGTTTGTAGTACAGTCTGATGCCTTGGATACGGTGATTGAAGCAGTCCTCAGATATCTAATCAGGGAAAAGACCACCCAATAGTGTACCTGAGCAAGAAATTACTTCCCCGGGAGCAGGTATACTCCATGGTCGAAAAAGAATGCCTGGCGCTGGTATGGACCCTGAAGAAATTAAAATCATACCTCTATGGAAGACACTTCATGGTACAGATTGATCACAACCCCCTAGTGTGCTTAAATCAGATGGGCAAAACAAATGGACGGCTCCTCAGATGGAGTATTGCCCTGCATGGCTGTGACATGATAATTACCCACCGGGCCGGGTCGGCAAACGCAGTTGGCCTATTTCACTAGTTAGAACGGTAAACAGAATTATGGAAATGCTACATAGATACATAGACAGTGTCGGCAGATAAGGGCCTACGACCCACCCAGTCTGCCCATTTGAGCTTGTAAGTTCACTTTATGTTTCCCTAGAAGTCTGTTGCCCCTTAACCCTGACCTCCAGAATATTGACAACCAGATGTTCCACCAATCTCTTCTTCAGTAGTGCTTCCATGATCTTCCCCACTACCAAGGTGAGGCTGACTGGTCTATAGTTCCCCGCTTCCTCTTTGTTCCCACTTTTGTATAAGGGGACTACATCTGCTGTCCTCCAGTCTTTGGGTAGCTCCCCTGTTTCCAGTGATCGGCTAAACAGGATTGCCAGAGGTTCAGCCACCACCTCTCTTAGTTCTTTAAGGACCCTGGGGTGCACCCCATCTGGCCCCATTACTTTATCAACTCATTACTTCCAGTTCCTTCAGGACCCTTTCTCATTTAAAGGACTTGTGTCCATTTCTGCACCATTCCCACTCCTTGTACGCCTCTTCAGACCCATTACTCCTCTTCCTCAGTAAAGACTGAGCAGAAATACCTGTTCAATATGTCAGCTTTACTGTTATCATCCTCCACGTGGTCCCCATCCTCCCCTTCAGTCTCACTATCCCTCCCTTTGCCTTTCTTTTTTCACTTATGTACCTGTTAGCTACCATGGTATGCTACCAAATGATAGGGTGTGTTCCCATAAATTCAGTCTAAGGAGAGATATGGCAGAATTAATTCCAAATAGGCCAGAACTAGGAGTTGCCAAGAGAATGCCCAGTGCTACTGAAAAGGTCACAGGAAAGAGAATGTATTCAAAATATCTGATATTTCTGTGATCTGGGGGGCAAAGGCTTACCAGGAAACTAAAATCCCATTTCAGAGGATTGAAGTCTTTGTAAGCTTATTAAAGGGAAACCATTAATAACATTTCAGGAGATGGAAGCAACCATCACCTGTAATAAAACTTGCACTTCAAAGGAAAAGTGCTTTAGATTCCAGGGACTGTCATGGTATATTTACCATTTTTTAGCTGGCAGGATATTGGAACTGTAGAAAATCTAATAAATAATATGATTCCCTCAAAGTTTGGAAAAGAGCAAGAGAGACCCCTACTGGCCTAGAAAATAAACAGCTGGACTTGGGGATAACCAGGCCTATAAAAAGGCTCTCAGAACAGAAGCTCAGGGCATTGCATGTGACAATTTCCTGAGAGACACAAGAAGAACCAACCTGTCTGCCACCCAGAGCCAAACTGCCAGGCATCCAAGAAGAAAGGAACTTGGCAGACTTCATTTATGTTCTGGACTTTCTGATTCACTACAGTCAAGGTAGAAACTTGATAGTTAAATTTTACAGTGTGCTATTGCATGTACATTTCCATGTTTATTTTTAGTATTCTGTAACCACATTTCTAAATCTTTTGTTTGTAAATCTGGTATGATAATTATTTAAAATTTTAGTAAAAGCACTTGCTTTTAAAACTGCCTATAAGTGATTTGTGTGTGGGTGGGAATGTTTATTGAAATCTGAGACCAACCTGTAAATGCAAGGTGTCACCATCGCTACCAAAGACTAGGATCCTGAATGGAATCTGGGGCCCAAGTGAGGAGAGATTCTTGGGTCTTGGGAGGGTCTGTAAGGGGAACTAGGTCGCTGCACCACCTGTGTGGAGAAGACACAATCAGGGTTAAGAGAGCCAGCCCTGAAGGGCTCTGATACCTTGGGTCTCACCCCCATACAGCAACCAAGGAGGGTTCACCTCTGGCTACATACTTGAGATTGTATTTTACCCTTACCCAAATTTGAGAGGAAGCCCTGGGACCTCGTTGCGAGTGTTCAGTTGTGAAAGCAGTGAGCACTATAGGAGGACACTAGGAGGGTATTCCTGTCCCCTCCCCCAGTCATGAGTTGCACTTAGGGGTGGGCACTGTAAGCTCGGTGGACCTGGCCCCCAGGAGTGGGTTCATGACATACTGTATATAGAAATATGGGCAACATAAGTGGCAATAATTAAAACTATGTGGTGCAGAAGACATTTGCTATAAATGGTGGTGCAAAAAAAATGTTAAACCCAGAGCCGGCCCTGTTAAACCTGTTTTAAGTATCACGCATTCTGACTTCCTAGATTCGGTTCACTATCCACATGCAGTCATGCAGTGAGCATGCTCAGTCACCAGAACAGTCTTCAGGCTTGACTTCCACTACTCAACTATGTTGCCCTCCAGCTCAACCCCTCTATACTACTCCAATCTTTTCTTCTGCTGGAAGTAGCACTGTCCCCTGCGATCAGTGTCAAACATTACCCATCCTCTTGCTAGCCACCTCCATGCTATATAGACAATGGGAGGCACTGGTGGCAGACACGGTTTTCCCCAGAGTGAAAATGCAGAGCAAGGCGAATAACCCACCAAACAGGAAGTCCAAGAAACATAATCTCCTTGCTCACCAGGTCTGTGAAGCTGCATCCTGAGAATTTGGCAAGCCAGATTTGGCCATAAGCTCTTCGAGAAACTTTTTTGACACCCTTGAACTGCTCCCAGTGAAGAGCCGGTCAAAAGTGCAAGAGATTCACAGTCTGGGGCTTTGTTTGTTTAAGCACCAGCTGCAGGTGGCATTGGACTCAGCTGCCATTTCAGCTTGGGCAGTGACCATGGCAGTTTCCATCTGCAGGCTGGCCTGGCTGTGAGTTTCATAGTTTACCCCAGAGATCCAGCATAAAATGGTAGATCTGCCATTTGTAGGCTTAGATCTTTGGGGATGTCTCAGTCATCATGTCACACCTATTGAACTTGGCCATCAGGCACTAGGATCCCACAGAAGCTTTTTTGTAACATTCTAGTATGGGCCGTCCACCCCGACATCAGGCTTCGATGTCACAGCCCTATATAAGCATGAGTGGCCCTGTTTCCTCCTCAATTTTTTCCCACTGTCGACCATTCACACACGGACTCCACAGACGCTTTGTTGCTCAGTTCAACCGCCAAAACCTACTGTTTACCTTTTCTGTATTATTTTTTGTTACAGTAAGTATGTTAAGGAACTTCCTGGTATGGTTCATATCCATTTAACCAGAGGCATGGCCACTTCTGTTGCCTATTTCAGGAATGTGTCAGGTGTGGGAATTTGTACTGCTGCCACTTGGAGTACTGTCCACACTTTCACCAAGCACTACAGTCTGGACAGGGCCTTCTTACTTAGGCCTTTGGCCTCCTGCCACCCAGACTGTCTTATTCTGAGCACTGCTTGGGACTCATTCCATAGGTGTGACCTGATGACAGAGATACCCGAAGAAGACAGAACAGTTATGTAAGAACTTACAGTGGTGATCGTACAAAAGTTTATCAGTACTGAGGTATACTTTGAGGTACCACTGTGGCACTCAAGTTAAATTTTCATTGACTGTAATGTGATCCTGCCTCAGTACCACTGAGGCATACCTCAGTACTGATAAACTTTTGTATGATCACTACTGTACCTTAACAGGAGATCTTTGAAGGATTCCCAGTCATCAGGTCATGCCACCTCTCCCTCCATCCCCCTTTCTCTCTCTCTCCCTTCCCAGCTCAACTGCTTGATTGTTCCAGCCTTTTTGCTAGCTGGGCACCTTCTCTCTGTCTCTGTCTCTCTCTGTCTCTCTCTGTCTCTCTCTCTGTCTCTCTCTCTCTCTCTCTCTCTCTCTCTCCCTCCCTCGGTTCCCTGATGGGACTCTTGTCTCCTGTGGCTTCCAGCTAGGGAACGAATTGAGGAGGGAGCTGGGCCACCATGCTGATAGGGCTGTGACATCAGAGTCTTGATGGTGTGAGCAGACCCTAGTACACTGCTGCAGAAAAGCTTCCATGGGATCTTAGTGCCTGATGGCTGAGTTCCATAGGTGTGACCTGATGAAAGAGATTACCTTAAAGAGCTACTGTTATGGTGAGTTCTTGCATAACTGTCCTTGCTGTTTGGGCCAGGGGGTAGAGAATCATTTCAAGCGGATTGAGAAGTCCAGTATGACCTTGGACACTGTAACTTAGATCACACACTCTAGGCAGCAGTTCAGCTTAGGTTACTCACTCTA
Source organism: Neoceratodus forsteri (assembly GCA_016271365.2). Lineage (NCBI taxonomy): Eukaryota > Metazoa > Chordata > Ceratodontiformes > Ceratodontidae > Neoceratodus > Neoceratodus forsteri. Next base: position 1,474,104,537 of record CM057453.1, on the reverse strand, counting down.
GACAGCAGTCCAAGGCTGCCTGCAGGACTTCTATTAGGGTGCACCTCCACACCACCAACAGCAACCTTAGAGCCAGCAGTTCCAGCAGTACTGCCCTGCCAAGTCCACTCAGCAAGTCCAGCTGCCAGGGACAGCGTAAGGGGGTAGTGGTGCCAAAGGGCAGTCCTCCAGTTCCACTTCCAAGAGCAAATCCTGAACCTGCTGCAGCTTCCATTCGGGTTGACTCTTCCACTTTCTACCCAGGCTGAACTAAGGCATATGCAAACAATGGCTAGAGCCCCTGCCTGCCAGGGGCCCCAGCCCGAGTGGATCATCCTGGTAACAGAAATCGGGCTCAGCCTGAGTAACTTGTAATCGTTTTTATCTGGGATGCATCAGACCAGTCTCCATAACAGAGCATTATTGTTTCAGCACCTGTTAACACCCCACTGAGCCATTAACACCCCTGAGCCACATTCCTGGCCATCTGCAACTCCTACAAAGGAAATTATGGATTTAAGAGACTGAAGAAATCTGGGAGCTAAGCTAAAGATAAAAGGTACATCTGGCCTTGCACTGTGTGTGTTTATTTACTTAACAATCTAAATTTACTGCTGATATAAAAAGGATGTACCTGATACCTTTAGGGTAGAGGGTGTGGCCTAGGCTATGGGGCGATGCCTGGTGTGGAGGCCCATATTTCTCTTGGCCCTAGTGTCCCTGGTAACCTTAATCTGGCTCTGCTTCCTGAAATAATAGTCATTACATCAGACCAGTGTGTGCTAAATGTAGTGGGCTTGATGTTGTCCCTAGAATTTGAGGCACCACCTTCTTGGCCCCTAGCACCATTGGGACACACTTCCCACACTCAAGGGAAGTAGCTCAGCTCGTACAGTGATGTACGATCGAGCCTGTTCTTTACCCTGCAGAAGGTTTGTATCATGTTACTTTCTAGTGCCAAAAAAGATGGGGTGCTGGTACCTCATTCTTGATCTGTGAACACTGAGCAGGTTCATTAACAGTCAGAAGTTTTGCATATTGTCTGAACTGGATTATTCTGTCTCTGGGCCTAGCGGTGTTGCTTTGTTCCTTGAACCTTTAGGATGCATATTTTCACATTCCAGTCCATCTATCGCACTGTTGGTGGTTCCTGTTCAGGTGGGTGACAACCTTTATCATTTCTGAGCCATGCCCTTTGGATTAAGCTTGGCACCCAGAGTGTCTATCAAATGCCTGTCAATCATGGCGACCTTCCTTAGATGAAGGGGAGTCACGGATTTTCCATACCTCAATCACTGACTTATCACCGGCAATTCCCCAGCTGGCCATGGAGCGGTCCAGGGATCTGACTGTTCACATGTCCTGGGACTTGGGTCTGATTGTCAGAGATTGGTGCCAAAACTGGTCATTTGGTACATTAGAACCAAGTTGGACATTGTCTCCAAGCCAAAACCTGACTGCCCCCAGACAGAGCAGAGGATCTCCTCTCCTTTGCCTGCTCATTTCAGATTGAACAGTTGTGCCTGGTTTGGCACTTTCCCTATCTCCCAGGATTCATGGTATCTGTGATGGCTGTGGTTCAGTGAGCCTGGTGGTGCATATATCCCAGCCAGTGGGAATTAGGGCTTCAGTGTTTTCAGCCAGTGGGAATTAGGGCTTCAGTGTTCTTAGCCATAGAGAATCCTTATTTAGCCAATTTGGGTGACTCAGTGGATGCTGGATGTATAGATTCCTCCACGCCTGTTGAAAGGCTTTCCATTTGTCCAGAAGGAACCGTCCTCATGTTGATGACTGATTGTCATTAGTTGGCTGGAGTGCAGATATGCAGGACTTGTAGGTCGTGCAGGTGCTGGTCACTGAGTAAGGCTCAAAAATACATCAATCTGCTGGTGTTCCATGTAATTAATTAGGCACTATCAGAGTTCTCACAATTGGTCAGGGGTCAGGTCTTGCAGATCAACATGGGTAACATGACCACCATATTTCAGCTGAAAATGGGGGAAATGGATTGTCTTCTGCTGTGTCAAGAGGCGTCAGCCTTGATCCTGGCTCATGCTCAGCCTTGATCCTGGCTCAGGACCTGCAAGTGGACATTGTGGTGTTTCATGTGGCGGGTTGATATCAATTGGCAGACACTGTCATGGGAGAGACATCACATGAGTAGTGTCTGCATCCAGAGGTAGTGTCCCATGTGCTCCCTTGGTGGGGAACACCTTTGGTGGACCTGTTCACCTCCTGGGAAAATAAAAGCTGAGGCTGTTCTGTGCCTGCCTCCCTCAGCCAAAGTATGCCCTCCTTCCATTTCCCTTGACCCACACAGTAGTCCTCAAGGCACTCTGGGCAGGACATCATTCTTATAGCTAAAGACTGGCTGCACCAGTTCTGGTACCTGGATCTCTTCCATGTCAGTTGCAGGCCTCTGTGACTGCTTCCACTCCAAAAGATTTATTAACAAGGGATGGTCAGGCATCCAGACCTGCAGCCCCTGCACCTGACCGCCTGGTTTGTGAGCGGCTGGAGTTCCAAGCCCTGGGGCTTTCTGAAGATGTCATCTAAGTGGTGGGTACATTTCAGAAGGAGTTGACTGACAAGACATGCATTTACACGTGGATGAGCATTTTCCACTGGTGCAATAAGCAGGGGATGGACCCCCAACCTGTCTCATTGCGTGCCTTAATGGTTTACATCTGGTCCTTGTCTCAGTTGGGGTTGTGAGTCGCATCTCTGAAGGTGCACCTGGCTGCCATTTTGTCACATCAGGCTAAGATTGGGATGCCAGTGGTAGCAATGGATAAGGTGGCCATTTCTTAAAGGACTAGACCACTTGTCCCTGCCAGTGTGAGAACCACCTTGTAATGGGTACGGCCACCCTATTAGTCAACCTACCCACTGTGGTAAATAACATAAAGGAACTTACCTGCCCTAGGGAGCTAAATGTAGGAGTCCAAAGGGTTGTCTTTCATTGTACCTGTAAAACAAAAGATACGGGGGTCACAAGCTGACCTGGTGGCACTGAGGCATCTGCCTTACCTTGTACCATGCCGGCAACCGGGGTTCAGGAGCGAGCTCGGGGTGCCAGGAGTCAGACAGGGAGAAGAGGATTGAGCATCCTCTCCTGGGAGGGAAGGGGGGCATTGATCCATGGCGTTGGTGGCTCCTAGTGGAGACTGGGAACACAGTAGCCGAGGGGTCTCTTGGATTGGGGAAGGTGTCGGTGGACATCCTGTGTGTAGGTGCACACCTGCCACATGCTGGACATCAGTGCATGTCTGCATCTTTGAGAGGGGACAAAAAAAAGCGGAAACACCCCGGCACTCAGGTGGACTACGATGGACCTTGAGGGGGCGGCCCACATGCCCAACATCAGATATAGCCTGACCAGCTCTCCAGGACTCACTCTCGACTCCCAGACCACGGCTGTCAAGATTATAGATAGAGCACCTGGTAAGGAGTCGGTGGCCCCGCCCTGGGGGGTGGAAGCCGGGGGGGTCAGCCAGGGCTCAGCAGAGTAGGAGTGGAGATCCAGCACCTGATTTCCTGGTTGGAAGGGCCTCGGGCAGGGCAGTAGGAACCGATCAAGAGGGTCTAGTCTGAGGGAGATCCTGTGAGCCGGCGATTGGAGGGTAAAGAGTTAAAAAAAAAAGAAAGAAAATGAAGGTCGCAAAGGATCCGTAGCTCTTCAGGGGATCCAATAGGGCAGAGAGGACAGGTTAGGTAAGAATTATACTTATCCGATGGGGTAGGAGCTCTCACCCTGTCAGACCTGTAGAAATAAAAGAAAAATAGGTGTTAAAGGAAAAATAGAAAAGCAAAGCAGAAGAAAGAAAATGAGTGAGGTCTGGGGAAGGGGGGCTCTGCTAAAACCCTTTGCCCTATGTGTGCCAAGTGGCCAGTACTTTAGTATGGTAACCCAGGTGGGCTAGTAAAGGTCTTGGGGGCTAGTGGGACTGTGGGTAAAATAAAGAGTGGCATTGAAGGTCTGGTGGGCTAGGAAACAATGTGTGGCTACTGTGTAAAATGATAGCCCTGGTCGGGGGCTCTTGAGCCCTTGTATGTGTGGGTGTTTTGGGAGGAGAGCAGGAGATCCAGTTGGGGCTGCAGTTGCTACTAGCCCCACTAGGCAATCGCACTAAAGTGAAAGTGCCTGTGGGCAACGTTAACTCCCAGCCCTTTCAGAACTCAGGCTGTGGCCTACTCCATATGGGTGGGAGAGCAGCAGGAAGAGGAGTCAGTGGGAGGAGGAGGAGGCAGTAATGAAAATGCCTCCCGAACCACCGCTCCAGCGGCTGAATTTACAATTTATTTATGCCCTAAGGAGCTTACTGAGCAAAAGGGGGATGTAGAGGCAGCCAGGAGGAGGAGAAAAGCAACAAAGAAGCTGCCTTTGTGTGAAGCCACTCTGCGGCAGTTGATAGAGCTGGGGGGAGGGGTTTAGAGACAGAGAGAGGATGGCAGCAGCAAGAGCGGTGGGTGCTACACAGTGTAAGCCGCACCGTGGCTTAAAGAATTGCTGGCAGCATGAATTAATTTAAAAACCTACAGGAATGCAGGCAGGACAGAGAGCTCCCCAAGGGGGAGTAGTGGAGGAGCTGCACCACAGCAACTTGCAAGCCCCGAGGTGCTGTAAATCTGAACTGGGGGAGGAACGGAGGCACATTTGGGCTCAGAGAGCCCACTCAGCACAGCAGGGTCATAGCAGAAGCCCAAATGGGGCATAAAACATAATCATACAAATGAGCAATATAAAAAAAAAAAAATATTGTAAATAAGTGGCTACTTGCGGGGCGGGGGGGGGGAGGATGCAGGCAGGCCATGTTGTAAAGCCTGCTGGCTGCTGCTGATATCACTAGGATGGCGACGTCAGCAGAAGGCAGCGCCAGCCGGATAAGTAAAAGAAAGTAAAGGGGGTCTGCATTTTGGCAGCTTCCGACAGGAAAACCATTTAGTTAATTGGAAAAGTGTGAGGTGGGGTAGCTGAGGAATCACCAGCCCTATCTACCCACCCCAAAATTTAGCAATTGTTACTTTAAATACAAGGAAAGTGGAAGGCTAAAAGAGGGCAAACAGCAGTTGGGATGAGCCCTTGCTCAAAAAAAGTTCCCACAGTTGGAAGGGGCTCAGGCTCTCTCCTGATTGGCTGCCAGTGGCCTCAGCACTAAAAGCTCCAATCAGGTGTGAGTAGGGTGGGCTAGGGCGCTGAGGTAGTGTATATCGGCCCTTTGTTCTCTCTGGTTCCTCTTCGAGCTGGCAAGAAGTGCAGTGGCAGGGCTCTGCCACCTACAACCCCTACTACAAGACAAAAGGGGAAAAAATAAGTTTTAAAGGGATTGGCTAGTCAGTTAAGGGGCTATCATTGCCAAGGCAAAAAAGTATTCTAGATAGAAAAAGAGTAATTTAGTTCCGGAACATGTGGGCCTTAATAGTCCAATCAAAGAAGGGGTGAGCAGAAACCGGTTTTGCCGTTAACAGTCAAGACACTTCAAAGAGTTTATTTTATAGTTAAAAGTTTGTAGGGAGGGTTCACCTGGTCGACAGAGGACCAAAGAGGACCAGAGGTGCAGCTGAGTGAAACCAGAACCTGGGAGGACCAAAGGAGCAGCAGAGCCATCCCTAGACATTAGCAGAGGACATCTCATCAATCCCCAGCCAGGGCAGTGCACCAAGGGCTTCATCTTCTTCATGGACATCACCCATTTGGGTTCAGGTATCAAAGACTATAATTTCTAAAAGAAGCTTGATTGTTTTGGGACATTTCATTATTTGGCTGGGACTGGAGTGGAAAATGTGTGGTGCAACCAAGTTTAGGTTTTTTGTCAGGGAAAGAAAAATTACACCGTTTCAGCTAATGCTATTTACTGTTTAGGCTGCGCAATCATAGTTTTGACCTTTAATAGAGCCATTGCTGAAGTGAAAGAAAATATTTATTCATGGTTTGCAATGTATTCTGTCTCCCCCCATCCTTCTATTTGTAATGCTATTTAGCCTTTTTAATGATGTGTAACTGACAATGCCTTCTAGCTGCTTCTGTTTTTCTCCACTGTCCATGTACTTGATGTTTCCACACCCTCTGTTTGACAAGGATCCTTTGTAAATGAGCTTTTAGCTCAAAGGTTGTAATTCCTATTTTACAATAAATAAAATAAATAGGCTCTACTGTTGAAGGAGATTTCTGCCTCTGTGGTAATTCCTATGGCACTGTTGTTATAATTGGAGTTTCATAACCCAAATTAATATCTGCCAGCCTTGTGACTAACCTTCCTTGCAGCTAGCCGGACTCCATCTCTCAGGTGAAAGCAGTGTGCAAGCTGGTGTTATAATTGGCGCTGCAACGTGGGCAGACCATTTGACAGTTTAAGCCAAAAGGTGGGCATTTTATAGTAACTGAAAAAAGTGCTAAAAAGGAAAAGGCAGACATCTCATTTGTGAAAATACAACAAACCTTGTTACTAATGTGTTCAGAACTCAATGGCCCAGGGTTCCTCAGACATCTATAAGCGGAGTGAGGGTTTTAAGCAGTTAGAGGGGGAACACAGCTGGAGTTCAGTGGCATGGGGTACGGTCAGGTGGGCTCCAACAATTCTTTTGAGCCATGGAGGAACATGTCAGGGCTGAATGCCAGTAGAGGACCCTCGAGGATGCAGGCCACACCAGCTGGAAGAGGTCGTGGATGGGCAAACCCAAGTGTAACAGACAGCCGAGAAGAGGATAAATGAGTTGGGGACAGAATGGATAGGTTGGAAAACATGCTAACCGAGCTTGTCTCCAATGTGGAACACCTGAGCGTGGCAACAGAAAACAGTGAGAGAGGAAGAGAACAACAAGAACAGAGGGCATGGGAGCCCTCTCACACGTTTACTCCAGAAAGATGGAGCGATGCAGAACAGGAATATGCTGACCCCGTTAGGAATGACTACAGACCTTTGCGGGACAATACTACACCACCCATTGTCCCTATCTTCACGCCATGGATGGGAAATAATTTGCCTACTTTTGCCAGTGACCCCAAAGAAAAGACCCAAGGGAGTTCTTGAGAGGGTTTGAGCAAGTACTCAGGCACATGGAAGGCTATTAAACTGGGGAATATGGGAGTGGACAGAACAGTAGTGTGGCGGGTGCATAATTGGCAGTGCAGCAGGACACAGAGGGTGGTAGTAAATGGCTGTCATTCCACAGAGGGACGAGTGACCCATGGGGTACCACAGGGATCAGTGCTGGTACCGGTCCTATTCAACATCTTCATCAGTGACATTGCGCAGGACCTAGAAGGCAGAATTTCCTTGTTTGCTGACGACACAAAGCTCTGTAAAAGAGTGGACATGCCAGAGGGTGTAGACAGAATGAGGAGGGACCTGCAGAAAGGGTTTGACTGTTGAAATTCAATGCAAAGAAGTGCAAAATAATGCATATGGGGCACAAAACCCTGGAACAACCTATCAGTTCGGTGGTGAGGATATAGTATGCACCAAGCAGGAAAGGGACCTTGGGTTATCATCTCTAATGACCTCAAGGTAGGGAAACAGTGCAACAAGGCAGCAGGTAAAGCAATAGGATGCTGGGATGCATCGGCAGCATCACCAGCAGGTAAAGGGAAGTCATAATTCTACTATACAAGACACTAGTGAGGCCCCACCTGGAGTACAGTGTACAGTTCTGGAGACCTTACCTTTGTAAGGACATATGGTAGAGAAGGTTCAGAGGAGGGCAACAAAGATGGTACAGGGATTGCATCACAAGTCCTTTGACTTCAAAAAGTACTCCTTGGAGGAGAGAAGGGAGAGAGGGGATATGATAGAGACATACTAGTACCTTACAGGGAGGAACAGGGTGCAGAAATACACTATTTTCCAATGAAAAAGATGTTCCAGGACTAGAGGGTATGGGATGAAGTTGGAGGGAGGGCGATTCAGAGGAAAAGTGAGGAATTTCTTCACAGAAAGGGTAGTGGACAAGTGGAACACCCTGCCAGAGGAAGTGGTGGGGGCTGAAACAATCACAGGATTTAAAAATGCATGGGACAGACATGAGGGAATTCTGGAGGTCGGGGTAAGGGACAACAGACTTCTAGAAAAATGTAAAGGGAACTTACAAGCTCAAATGGGCAGACTGAGTGGGCCATAGACCCTTATCTGTTGACAGTGTCTATGTATCTGTGTAAGCTAATATCCCTGAAGAGAACTGTCTACAGCACTGGGAGGGTGTCTTGCAAATACATACCAGAAAGTGGTGCCAGTACGAGACCTCTCAGATTCGGAACTGGAGGCAGTCCAAGCTACACATCTTGGAATATTTTGACATAATCCATAACAGGCAGCATCTCAACTGGGAGCTGAATAGACTCCAACAGCCAACCAACAGACTGTAAGACTTTATTGTGGATAAATGGGAGGTTTATCGACGCCTGTACCCTGGAGCACCAGAAGAAGAAGGGGTGGACTTCATTACAAGCACCCTGGAACCTGAACTGCAGAACCACTTTGTGTGCACCAAACTCCAGGATATAGAGAAGCTGGTCCAAAAGGCCAGAGAACTGGCAGATAATCTGAGATGGTACCAGAACCCACCCAGGGTTGAGCTTTTCAACAATCAGGCCCCACCAATGAAACTTCTGCACAGGTTATCAGAGGACAGGAGAAGTGGTCAGATCAGGCAGCCAAGACCAAACTAAGGTTGGAGAGCAGCACCATCATCAGGAGAAAAATGGTGTTTCAAATGTGACAGCCCTAATCACCTCCACTACAACTGTCCTCAGCAAATGCCAGTAGGACCAGTAGCTACTGCTGTAAATGTTACCAGTCCAGTGGAGGGAACCAACTTGGCTACCATTGCCAGTCCATAGGACACTGTAATAGTTGTACGGAAAGTAGCAGGTCCAAAGGAAAAAGGGAAGGCACAGTTGTTATCTCACAGTTATGCTAGCAGGGACTACAGTGCAAGGTCTGGTTGACACAGGAGCCGCCTAAACCATTATCTCATGTAAAGCATGGAAGAATTACTCGGAGGCATGGTCCTGGTACCAAAAATGCATATAGGTGGAAGTCAGGCTTGCTTCAGAAGAAGCCTTTCATCCATGGGAACATGGCAAGGTCAAAAGTGGAGCACTAGGGCAAAAGTGTCAGGGCCATGCCCTAATCTTTGATCATTCAATGGCAGATGTGATACTGGGCATAGACATTTTCAGAGACTTAAAACTAACAATTGATGTCTGCAGCATGGTGTGACCACACCACAGGGTTCAAAGCCTAACCTCAGAAAAAATAGATTTTTTCGGGGTATCTCAGTCCTGCTCAAAAGTTTGCACCTTAGAGATAAACTCTGTAAGCGCTACAAAACATCAGGGCAGCAAACAGATTTCAACACTTACCGTACGCTACGGAATTCATGTAAAAGACAAGTTAGAGCTGCTAAGAGCAAGTACTGTAAAGACCTACTGATTAACTCGGCCAATGATCCCAGAAAATTCTGGTCACACATCAAATCCTTCATAGGATCCTCACAGTCAACTACCCCTGGTGATATGCTAATAAATGATGTGCATTGCAATGACTCACAAACCATAGCTAATTCTTTCAACCTGCATTTCTCTGATCTCTCCCAATATACCTCTTCCTTCGATCCCACTGCAGTGTCATCCCACTCCTCATCAGGAATCTGTCTGGATAAGCTGAAAATGTTGTCCCCTGTGCCTCCTTATACTCCTCCATTCTATTTTAAGGCTGCGTCTAGAAAGGAAGTCCTGAAGCTCCTTAGGTCCATCTCTGATCATACCAGCTCTGGCTCAGACTCCCTGGAACCCGCCTCTTAAACTTGCAGCTCCCTAATTTGCATTACACTGGCCAAAATTTATCGTTATCACTTTCAGGTGGAGTGGTCCCTGACCTCTGAAAGCTGCTTGGATCACGCCTGTACTTAAAAAAGGGGATCCTAAGCTTGTCATGAACTACAGACCAATTGCCATACTCTCGGTACTGAGCAAAATCCTGGAGAAAATTGTTGCAACTCAGACAACTGACTATCTACTTAAGCACAGCCTGCTCTTGGATACCCAACATGGCTTCAGGAAAGGACATAGCACAACGACTGCACTCCTTAAATTCACCACAGACACTCTTTCAAAAATGGATACTGGCAATCTGACTGGGGCTGTCTTTATTGACCTCACAAAGGCTTTTGACCTTGTTGATCACACTTTGCTTTTCTCCTCGCTTTGACACCTGCATTTCTCCTCCTCTGTTGTTGACTGGTATGAAAGCTACCTGACAAATAGAACTCAAGTGGTGAAATTTAATTCTCTCTATCGAACAGTACTACCACCATTAACATTGGTGTACCTCAGGGCTCCATCCTAGGGCCCCTCCTATTCTCTCTTTATATAAATAACATTGGAGCGCTCTAAAATCCTGCTCTGCTATTCTATATGCGATGATCTTGTCATCTATACAAGTTCTACTAATATAGACACTATCAACACAACCCTTTTCTGACTTTAACAATATCCAAAACTGGCTATACAACCACAAAGTAGCTGTCAACACTAGCAAAACTAAAGCCATGCTGCTTGGATTGGCCCCACAGCTCCGGGCTTGCACAACAGCACTGGACGGTGCAGGACTTGAAGTTCAATTACTGGAATGTGTGACCTCTTTCAAGTACCTGGACATCCTGCTAGATCAATCTCTTGATCTTAATCTTCATGTACAGTCTGTTTGCAGAGGTCAACTCCAAACTGGGTGTTGCATATAAGACTAGTTTTATGCTCATGCCATCGGCTAAAATGGCCATTGCAAGGGGGATTCTTCTCCCCACCCTAACTTATGGGGCTCCCTTATTTGGGGCTGCTCATAAAACTGACCTACTCAGATGGGATAGTACATATAACAACATATGTCGCTATGCCTCTTCTGCTCCTTGGCTTAAACACCACAGTCAACTTTATAATGATCTTGGTTGGCTCTCTCCGTTAGCTAGTAGGAAATACTACCTTGGCTCTCTATTGATTCGATAATTCAAATCAAACCCTAGGTGTCTGCAGCTATGCTTGTTCCTCAGGACACACTCCATGGTCTACGATCAGCTGATAAATCCTTTCTGAATTTGCGAGGTGCCACACTAGGAAAGGAACTGTTGCATTTGAGCATACGGCTCCACAGCTGTGAATTCCTTCCCTCGACATTAGACTTTCTAGCTCCCACACATGCTTTAAGAGAAAACTGCGCTCGAATCTGCTGATTGCTGATACCTGTTCCTGCTTTCACCCTACCTAATGACTGATGTCTCTGGCCATACAATAGTATTTCCTCACCTCTATATAACCCTCTTACTGCCTCAGCCTGTCCCGGCTCCCTTTCCCTGCCCATATACAATCTTGCACTGCAGGCATCTCCCTTACACTTACATACACTCATATAATCTAATTTCATGACTTGCTCGCCTCTTCCTCACTTACCAACCTTTTCCTTAATGACACCCTCTGCTCTCAATGGTTATTTCTTCCTTTTGTATTACCTGTTTTTGTTTTTGTGTACCTTGTTCAGAGTGATCCGCCTTTATAACCTTACTCAAGGGTATCCCCAACCCAAAAAATACAAAAGTCAGCGTCCTCAAGACTGAAGAGTGTATTTTCATCCAAGTAGTATTTGGGCCCGCTGGACTCCTGATTATGAGACTGCTTTTCATGAGCATATATCCACCCATGCTCAGTGCTGGCCTATGCCGATCAAGAAAACCGTCCTGCACACTGATGCTAGCTTGCAGGGTTGAGGCTGTGTTGCCAAGAAACGAGAATGGCCTGAGACCAGTGGCCTTTGCAGTAAAGCCTGACCCATCAAGAAGAACTATCCTGTACACAAGTTAGGTTCCTAGCTTTGAGTAGGATTGTTGACAATTCCATGAGTACTTGTATGGGGCTAAAATACTAGTAAACAACAATAATCCTTTGACCTATGTGCAGACCTCAGCTAAGTTGGATGCCACTGGCCACAAAATGGCTTTCTGCATTATCACATGGCTATGCTCTGAATACCAAGCAGGTCTGAACCACATAGATGCTGATGCTCTCTCCCGGGCCTGTTCCCCAGAAGTTAGGTCCGACTGGCAGAACCTGACATTCAGACACTCTGCCAGATTGACGGGAGGAACAAATGTCCACGACGCCCAGTGGACTGCATAGTGGATTGTAGGAGCCTCTGAGAATTGCTGCCTGCCTTATTGCCACTTTTCTGCAATAACATTGGTGCACTGCCTCAGCTGGACAATGACAGTATTAGGCGGGCTCAATCGCGATCCATAATCAAGCAGCTTAGAAGCCCTCTATGGGAAAAGATGTGTCCAATCGCTCACGGTTTGAGAACTGCTGTTATACAAGAAGGTCTAAGTTAGCAGTCAATAAACTGTTATACAGAAAACAGTAGACAGAGGGACAAGTAGACAAACAACAACTAGTACTGCCCACCTTCCGAGACTCAGTACTGAGGTCACACAACCACGGGAACCTTGGTATAGACAGAACACTTGACTTGGTGAGATCAGATTCTATTGGCCTAAGATGAGGCTGATGTGGGCAACACATTCGAACTTGTAGTAGCTGCTTACAGAGAGCTTTGCCCAGAGGCTGCCCCTTATTAACATCACCACCAGTGCACCCATGGGCTGGTCTGTATTGATTTTCTGAGTTTGAGTCAGATCAAGAAATATCAATGTAACAGTGGTCACTGACCATTCACGAGATACAAGCTTCCCCCAAAGACAGAAAGCATCCACTGTGACAAAATACTTATGAAAACTTTTGTTCACTATGGGCTCCACAAAGTCCATTCAGTCAGGAGACTTTGATCGTCTGATCAAGAGATACTTTCTCTGTAGGGTGCGAGAGTCAGAACCACTCCTTACCACCCCAGGACCCACAGCCTGACGTTTCAACGCACTTTGCAATGTACTGGCACCCTACCCAAAGGACAAGCTAGATGGAGCCAACAAATTAGCACCCACTACATGCCCATAACTACCAAAGTGATGCCATAGTTCTCCCCTACCTGATGTTTGGAAGAAGCTCGACACCGACGAATGTGTGTTTGGGGTCTCTCTGATGGGTTCAAGCTGACAACTATTTACAGTATGTGCAAAAGTTAAGCCCAACTAACTCATGCGTACCAACTGGCTCAAACCATGACTCCCAAAGAAATCTGGCCAACAAAAAAAGTATGATAAAGGTAGCCTAGGAACTCCAGGAGGGTCGGGTATTGCTAAGAAATCTGGACTGCATAGCAAACAAGATTGTGACAGATACACCATCTCCCTCACATTGTAGTGAACAAATAGATGATCTGCCAGTGTACAAAGTAAGGCCTGAGAATAATTCAAAGATGTAAAACAATGCATAGAAATCATTGCACATTGGACAAATCTTAATGAGTCTGAGCCCTAAGTGCCTGGACCAGTGACTAGAGCTGCTGCTGAAAGATCAAGAAAGTCTGCACCTACAGAGCAAAGTTAGTGTTCCCTCCACAAGTCCCAGTTGAGCATGACTGTCAGTCCATACCGGAGAAAGTGAGTGACTTTGAATACTATCCCTTACGAACTGAGTCAATTGTTGAGAGCCAATCCCTAGTCAATACTGGAGACAAGCTGGGCCTTCTGGACTGTCTAAGCCCACTTCATCCCTGGAACCATTATACAGAAATAAATAAACATCAGATCGATGAAATGGATCATTGTGCATGGTTGAACTGTTTGAGTTTTCAGGAGAAAATGGTGGGGCAGACTGATACCCGAACAGAAGAGTATTTTGATGCCTGACGGTCACCGCCAGTGTCAGCTCTCACGAGCCAAATGTTGTGGACTCAGAAACATAACTCCTGGGCTGGTACCCCAAGTTCTAGCCTCTCTCCCAGGAACTCCCCGACAAGTGAGGACAATGCACAATGAGGCTCAGGTGCAGAGACATAACAGTTCCCCTAGAAAGACTAATCAGGCTGTAAAGCCTGTGGTGCACCTCAGTTATGATTCCTTGGGAGGCTATGGACTTGCCTCTCAATATTGTCCATAAAGTGTATCTGTCCCGAACTCGTGCCAAACTGAGCATCAGTGCTAACTCAAGTTACTTGTGTTGCCCTCAAGTATGGTGCCTTGCCCCATCAGCCCAAGGTAACTAATAGGGAAGGCCCCCTCTTCCAGGTTTCATGTCAAGGTATACTTGATTATGGTACAATGTGTATGTAATACTGTGTAAAATCACGTACTGCAATGTTTCAAAAATGTTCTTGGTAAATGATATATTCACTGATGATTACGTAATGCGAGCCCAATGCAAATGTATGGTTGCAGTTAAAACTTATGGGGTACTTGCTTGTGGACGTCAAAGCTTTCCAAACCGGAAGGAATTAACCCCCCTGCAAATAAATTTCCCAAAGACTTCAGGAGCTTGCTTGGTCTCCAAGCCTGAATGGTGTTGGCAGCTAAGCCATTTATCAGTGAGTGTTTAGAACCTCTAATCTGTCTCTTTAAGAGCTGTCCTTACAGACATAATTGGATAATATAGGGGGACTGTGTGTTCTTTGATTGAGTACCACTCAAGCTGCTGCCAATTCACTTCATTTTGCAGTCCTAGAATTACAAGAGACCTATCTGAAAGATGTTGTTGCCAAAAGTGTTAGGTAATAATGAAATTACAGTTTGTCTAACCTCTTTCTTTGCGATCAGACTGTGTCTATAGTTCCCATTCTAGTTTTGAACTGTGAACTGGACCAATCAGTGTGAGAGTAGCTAAAAATGGTGCATGAACGAATCAGAACTTGGACTCATAATCTGAGCCAGCCACAAGAAGTTGTATGGTGACTCAGGGAGATGGTTTAGACTTCAGTGCCTTTGGACCAACAACAACAGTCTGTGTGGTGACAGCCAATCAGTCAGAACTGGGAGGAACTCAAAGAGTGCCAGGTTTGTCGGTTGGAGTTTCAGTTGAGCTTTGGCAGTGAAGAAGGAAGGAGCCTGTGCTTTTCAGTGTGCAGTTTAGTCAAAAAACATGTAGGCCAGAGTTCAGTCTGCAGCTTATTAGGACTGATCAATCCTGTGAAAAGAATAAAAGGATCTCTGAAGAGTAGAAACAGGCTCACCCTAGAAGACTGGAGGTGCTGAAAGTGCACTCGGTCTGTCAAGACTAATCTGCTGTGTTCTCCGGGTATTGTGCAGTAATTACGATCGGGACACAGATGCATGCCTGGTATAGTGCTTTCTTTTATATGAATATGTGAAGAGGTTTGTGTACCTCAGTGAGCCCTACTGACACTGAAGGACCTATCTTATTTGGAGGTCGTGAGTACTAATTAGAGTAGCTCCCTGTTAGTGCCACAGTAAATCCAAATGGATTACTGACTGCTGATATTTAAATCTCCCTTTCTCTGTGTGAAAGGGCCCCTACCAGCTGCCACAGTTTGGACTAGCCACTAGGGCAGGTACCCAGGGACAGTAACTGATAGGGATAGGCCTGTGCACAAACCATAGGTAGATGATAGGTAACTAATTAACTGATTTCCCTGTCATGTTATTTAAATAAATCAGGCTGCTTGTTTCCAAAAGTTATACCTGGTGTTGTCTATGTTAATGCTATACTGTGATTGTTGTATCTCATTTACAGGGTCAGTGCGGAACCAGACCTGGGGGTGTATACTGTGAAGGTAATTCTGATATATTGTGTGGGCCACTAATGGGAAGAAAGAGTTGCAGTGTCCCAGGCTGTGAAATTAGTTTAACTATTGCAACCTGACCTCTGGGTGGGCACCTCGTGGATCAGGCCCCTCAACCTGTTAGTGGCAAATCAGGCAGGTAGTAGCCCTGGGATAAGCGCCATCTAGGGTTACATGGTTCAATTCAGCCAGTTTCTGCATATTGCAAATAGTTCTCAGCTGGACCCCATCAGGGAGACCAAAGCAAACATCTATGGGCAGCCAGGCTTCCCTCGATCGAGACAATAGGAAATCGGTAACATCACTGGTGCAGTTGTAAGCATGTACCAGGTGCTAATCTGCTCACTTAGACTTGTCTTTAGGATGAAGTACCAACATGTCAGAAGGTTCTGTTAAAAGTGTTCTGGCTGGGGTCTCGAGGTGATAGAAGTGGTTCTGGACTTGCACACCCCATAGACAGAGCATTTCTTTGATTAGCCTATTTCAAAAGTCTTCCTTAGTTGGAATGGATACATTGGGGTGTACCACAGTGGACAAAACTTCCTACTAACACCAGCTACCATGAGGCCTTTGATCCTTGGTCGGAAAAGCTTGTGTGTGTCGGGTAAAGTGATCGGTTACCAGTACATTGCCAATGTTCTTTTGATCGGGCTCCAGACACAAAGTCTATAAAACCAGTTCCATAAGGGCACTGGTAGTGATGTTGACAAGTGGGGTAGCTTTCTGGGGCAAAGCTTTCGCTAGAACAGCGACTGCAATTTTGTGATTCTAACACTACCCATTTCGGCATATCGGGATCATACTAGTGAGTCAGTTATACGAAATGTCCATGTGGTTATGGAGGATCTCAGTACCAGCCTTTCAAGGCAGTGGATAGGACCAACTGTTGCCTGTCCACTTGATCTTGATGATCTACTATCTTTATATAATAACTGATCTAATAACTTTAGTCTGGGGCCTTCTTTGAATAACAGTGCATTTAATAAGTCAGTAGAATGAATTTAGACATCCTTCTCTGCACACAGGGCATCAAGTATGGTCTATGGGGTTGTGGACTAGACCCACTGGATACATCACTATCAAACTGAGGCAAAGCAGTATCTAATGCAAAAATGACAATAGCGGCGGGTATGCAATATAGGGACCCCAAAAGTCCCAGGCAGTCCACAGTGTCAGACAATTGCTCATCATTGTCTTTTGGCACAATGCTTTGATAAAGGTTGAACAGCCTCACCCAATGGTCTTTGGAACTTGGCAGCTGTGAAAAGGAATCAGCATCAATATAGTTCAGTCAGGCGGTGTTAACACATAAATAATTGACAAGGCAGAAAACCACGGTGCCAGTGGCGTCAACAGCTGAAGTCTGTACATATGTTACAGGATTGTCAGTCTTTACAATATCTTGGCCTATGAGATACTCATGGAACTGATCAACTATACCAACATTAAGTGAGGAACTGCAAATTGTGCACGGATAATTCACTCGAGATGGCTGTGACGGCAGAAGGCCACAAGTCTCAGGCCATCCTTATTCTTGATATAGCAGCACAAACATAAAGACTGGCATCCATGTACAGGGCCTATAGTTTGGTGGGATCAGCATAACCAGGACTGGGGCATGGGTAAGCTAATAGATGACTTGAAGAATGGTGCCTCGCCTCGGGGTCCAACAGGTTCCAAGGTTACATGTTTGAAAATACCTTGTCTTCTTCTTTGAGGACCCCTTCTTGCATCTGTGGTTGGTGGGAGGTAGCCTTGAGTAGATTAAGGTGGCGGCTTACCTTGAATGATCCTTAATGATCGGCAATAGTAGCACAAAACCCAGAAAGCGCTGCAACTCTTTCAGGTGGTGGGCACAGGCCAGGTTAGGGACTCTACTTGGGATCTGTTTGTATCCTCAGCTGACACTCTATCTACATATTTAACTGATGCATGAAGAACTGGCACTTGTCTATGATAGCTTGGGCGAATTCTTCAATGATCAAGAACTTTGAACGTCTGGCTTCATGTTCTGAGCCACTGACACTAAATGTCATATCCACAGCCAACAGCATCCCCCCTCGAAAATTAGGGTGATGGGAAAATGACAAAGTGGTTAACTATAAACTAAAACTAACTATCCCAAGGACAAGACAGGGAACTGCAAAACAAATCTACAGTCAGACTGGGACAATACAGGGCCAAAGAAACAAATAAAGAGGGTCAGCGCAAAAACTCAATACCAGAGTCTTCAAAGCGAGCACCTAAGCCCAAGGAAGTTTGGACTCAGTGACTCTCCAAAGATACAAACTCATCAGGAGGATGATCATAATCAATGGCAGGCCACTGACAATCCTGCTACAGTGGCGAATCCTTTAACAACTTTTCACAAATGGACAAGACAAATCAATAAACAACCTCAGCACAGGGCCCAGTAGGTAAACTACCTCCTTACCCATTCCGCCTACCATTGATCAGAAATCTGAAGTGTAGCCCTACAGAAAAAAGCTGAAACTGCCTCTTCCCCAGACACGACCACCTCAAGCCAAGACTACAAAATTGCTGGCAGCTATCGCTCACGGTAACCTTTATTAACAGATCCCTAACAGAGGGTTGTACCTAAAAACACAGAAACATAAAATTTGACAGATAAGGACATGGACCCAGTCGCCATTTCCCTAATGATAAACTGCAGATCCTATTTAATCAACAGCCTACTTCTTCAACCTCCACCCCTAGAATTGCCTTATGTCTGTCATGCATTCTTGAATTCTACTGTTTTGACTCCAAACTCCTCGGGAGGCTGTTCCAGCCACACAACCCTCTCCGTGAAAAAATACTTCCTCACATTACCTCTGAGCCATCTCCCTCTAGCTAAATTGGCCTTGCTTTTAAACTAGTCAGGGAAATAAGCAACAAAGATTCCCAACATCAGTACAAAACTGAGCACTAAATGGGAAAGACCAAGGTAAAAGGTCAGTAAGTAGGACAGGTAAGCAGAGAAACAAAGTCAATGAGGACAGGATGGTGCTACAAGAGGTAAGCCATCAAAAATGGAAAGCAACAATGAGCCAATGCCCATAGTCTGGTACCAAGCTACAGATTAGTGGCCTTAACGGAGGAACATCTGGATATTATGAAGTCACAGAAACATAGCACACACAGAACCGTACCAGGCGTAAACATCGGATACCATCTAGGAGGGACAGGGAGGTAAGGAGGAGGTAGCTCTTTACATAAGGGAAGGATCAAGCAACAGAACAAAAAGGAAAACAGGAGAGAAAAGCTGTGGGTAAAGGTGGAGACAAACAATAACACCCAATCTACACAGGGTTGTATACGACTTCTATCTCGGGATGGACAAGAATGATAGAAATATCCTTGAATGGCAGAAAAAGAAAGATATTGCTAATGGGATCTAATATGCAGATGTTAACTGGAGTGCATTTGAAAAAACGTTTCTAAGTGAGGTCATTTAGATGCTACAGAAACAAGTCTTAGACAACCAAAATGGGAACCCCAAGAGGGCAATCTTAGACCTGGTACTTTCAAATGGAGAAGGTGAGAGGATCCAGATTTGGAGTGGGTGCCATCTGAGAACTAGTGACCATCGAACAATATGGTTCATGATAAACAAAGCAGTAAGTCAGAGCCACAAAGGCAAAGTACTGGACTTCAGGGCGGACTTTGCAAACAGGTGACAACCTAAGAATGCACACAAATGGGCAGAAGCAGGGTGGTAGAACAATGAGGAATAATCAAAACTGCCATCACAGGACAACAAACCTTTATGTGAAACAAATAAACAAAAACAAAGCATGTAAGAAACCACTATGGTTCTCAAAAGGGTGGTGGGGAAGTGAGGAAAAAGAAACGTCAGGAGTACAGGAATCACAGAAGGAGCAGGACAGAGAATTGTATCAGTTAAAACAAGGAAGCAGAAGAAAGTCAAAACAGCAAAGGCCCAAACCAGGAAAGATTGCCAACTCAGTTAAGAGGAAAACATGCTATAGGTACATCAGGGCGAAGGAAGACCAAGGAGGGATAGTGAGGCTTAATAAAGGGGAGGGGGCAGAGGGTGTCTGTGAAAGGCAGAGTACTAAACAAATACTTTTACTCAGTATTCACAAATGAAGTACTAAACCAACAATAGAAACATACTGGATAGGGGTTGATACAGCCCTTTCACAGAATAAAGGTTCTGAAGGAACTCTTAAAACATTCAAATGGAAGGTGACTGTGGTCTATACCAAAAGGAGGGCAAGGGCTAATATTGAAATACAGGCCAATATCAATTCTCTGCCACTGGCTAATACTGTATCCGGGAGAGTGATTTTCAACCAACTGCGGACTATCTCAAACAACATCATCTTCTTACTGCTCAACAACATGGTTTAGGAACTGTCATGGGACAGACATAGCGTATTAAACTGGCGTGAGGTTGTGAGTGCAGTGGACAAGGACATGACAGGAGCCATATTCATAGACTGACCAAGGCCTTGACTTGGTCAACAATGGTATTCCTGGGTAAGCTGGGGTGGCTTGGATAACACTCACTGTCCTGGTTTCAAACTACCTAGCTAACACAAAGGTTAAATGGAAAGGGGCACTTTCAGCCGTGGGGTCATGGATAAGTCCCCAGGAATCATTCTGGAGTCTATTTTGCTCTTCATGTGACATCCAGCATCACTGGGTGATACAAAAGTGCACTCTATGCTGATGATACTGTGATCTGAGCGACACAGTTCCTGCTGACTTACAGGCTTCGCTCACAACCTGATATACTCGAAAACTGGTTTGCCACCAATTTGTTGGTCCTGAATAGACAAAAAAAGCAGTCTTATTGGTCAGGCACTTGGATTAGACGAAAAAATCACTTCGCTTTTCACAAAGACTGAGCTCAGACCGTGTAGTGGATAGGGTAAAATACCTCCGTATACCTTGACCAGACCTGACTTTCAAACCACATATGACCACATCACAAAAGTAGTGCACCGAAACTGGTCTACTATACAGATTGGGAAATCATGACTACTGACTCGAGAAAACTGCTGTATGCCTCCTTCCTTGATCTCGGTGGCCTGTATTACAATTCTCAGGAGGCTGAGTCCTCAAACTGATGTCCTATAATAAATCAGTCGTTGCATGGGTTCACTGCGAGGAGGCATTAGTGTGAGTCTCTCCATCTGAATTGGCCTACTGAATTCAATCTCCTTCAACCTCCCTATGCCACACCTTCAAACACCAGTCTATCCCCTCCCACCTACAGGGTCTATTATTCAAAACCCAAGGAGCACCTCTGCTCTTCAGATACCAGCATGCTGGACATCAGGAAAAGGTCTTTCCTTACTCTAGCCCACTGGAACTCCCTCCCTGATAACCCAACTAAGTCCTCAATTGAAGGTTCAAGGCAGGCTAAAGTCTATACCTTGAATGCTGTCTTTGCAGCTGCTATAGCTGAACCATGGAGTTGCTATCCTAGGTTAAGGTGTACTATGACTTGCTATGTAGCATGAATCTCACCCAGGGTTCAGTTAATTTATTTTCGTGGAAATCAAACTTTGGGTTAATCTGAAGTCATTCCAATTTTGGGAAGTCAAAACTTTCATGATCACACTTATGGAAGTCAATAGTCTAGGAAGGACAAATTTATGGATGTTAATATAATATAGTAGTGCTAAAGACAATTGTTTCAAAATAATCCATATTCTGACTTCCATGCCACTGTTTTGAAATCATCTGTTTTAGGTTTTACACAGAGTCAATGACTTCCTTCCTCTTTATTTTGGAAGTTTTGCCTTATTTTGATCAAATATAAAATAAGTTAACAAACCTTAACTCCCTATCTGCTGCTGCTAAGTATATTGTATGATGTTGTAACTAATTTTCATGTGTGCAACCAAAGTGGCAATCCAGGACTACTCCCCCTATACGTGACTGGTGCGGTTAAGGGCAAGTACAAAGGGTGCCTCCACCAGAGGACAGGGTTATTGGTGGTGGCTGACCTGAAGTACAACCCTCCAGGACACTGTAACCCCCTCTTTCCCTCTGGTAGCACAGCAATGAACAATAGACACCCGTTACAACTAATCAACATACAAATCCTCTGTTGCACCCACAGGGCTGATTCCACCAGTTCAACCTGGATATCCTTAAAAATAGGTTAGACACAGCAGGCCTGTAGTACAAGTAACCTCGCAAGCAAAATGGAACACAGTCAAGTTAAATGCTAAAGAATTAGATCACATTTATTCAGGGGAAGAAAAGGGAGGGTATAATTTAGTAATTCTGTAACTGATTCATAGGTAATCATGCATGAACATAAGTCCTTCGATCACACACTATGGGTTCCTGTTGGAAACAGGTGGGCTACCCTGACCCGATGCCGAGGTAGGCTGGCATTGCAGCTGGTTGAGACCCTGTGATGGAAAGAAGCATGCACAACCCGCACAATTTGTAATCCAGAGCCTGGAGCTCAGTTTGTGACGAAAACAACATTGAATCAGGGACAACACTTTGGTTAGCTGATGTTGCGGGGAACTACCGTGTTTACTCACGCTACAATATGAAACACAAGAAGGATGAAATGGAGACTGCAGGTTGACAAGCTGGTATGTCAGGAGAAGCAGGCCCATGATTCACGGTGTCATTCCTATTCGAGATGTTGAGCAGGCTGATCTCGAGCAAGTCTCACGAAATGATGAACTCTCGTCTGGTATCTGACTGGGCCAAGGTGGCAGGGTGGGTGAACAGTTCGGATTCGGTTCGATGGCGCTGAGACAACTTCCAACAAGCGTGGCACATTTAGCAGTGGGGAACAAATCGACCACTGACAGCTTACAACATTTATAGTAAGCAAATCCTACCACAGGTCGGATGACAATAGATTAAATTTCAGTTTCTTGAGAAAACGTGATCTCTTTGGTGATTCGGCACCTGACAGGCGATCGCGTACAGCAAATCTTCGGTCTTCTTCAGGTAACGGGCAGTCAAGTAGGTATTTCTGGTCACAAGCGGTTTGGATTCAGTTAAATTATTCACTAGCAGATCCCTCAGAAGGAAGATGAAACAGGCAGACGACAGCCTTCCACGGTTCCTGCACTACTACGGAGCAGCTTCTCGAATGTCTTGAGCAGTTACTCTCTCAACTCCAAACTCAGACTGACTCTCGGCTGCAGGCACGGGACAGCTCTCATCAAAAGATTTGGTTGATTGATTCATCTGTCTGTCAAACAAGACCCCCCTCGGTCCATTTAGGCACCACAATGAAAAAACTACAGTTCCTAAAGAAATTCCTCCACAAGATCCTGTGGACAGACTCATTTAAGGTCCCCAAGGTACTAATTGGTGCAATACCAAAATGTCCATGCTGCAAAGAAGGCAGTTAGACAACAATAATACCATTGTTATTAGAACTAATCGAAATAATTACCAGTTCTAACAGGCTCCTCTGCCAGTAGCTGGCAGAACAGGCAATAATATGTAGCTCGGGCTGATCGAACCTGCAAACCTCGACCCTACCCAGATTAATTCTATACAACTAATGTCTTAAAGGGACAGGTATGGAGGCTAACAGGGCACTCACATGCAAACACTTTACACCTGTAAAGACTCAAATGCCCACCGGGTGGGCATTTAAAGCCACCGAAGACTTTGAAACCCCATCTATAGAGTTTATACCCTTACCTGCCTGGAAGAACTCATGTCCGACAACTCCTTGCTCACAACAACACTTATACAAAATGGTTCATTACCATTTCTATCATATAAATAGCTAATACATATGATTATTATACGACATATTAGCAACAGTTACAGTATGCAGTTTTCATATATTCAATAATGAATTCTATGATTACACAATATTATTACTGCACTCATTCATGTTATAGTTTCTTGCATTCTACAACACAGAGGGGTCCATCCTATCAATAACTTGGGGCTAGATGGGGCAGAACCATATGAAGGATGGACAGTACTTGGAAGTAGTGGAAGGCTCAGTTTGGGCAGTATTGCTCTTTGAAACATAGATACCCTTGGACAACATTTAAAGGAAGATCTACTGGTCTTCCATGGGGTCATGTAGGCGTATTCGGTTTAACCACCTACCAAACTTCCTTGAAACAAATACAGTCTCTGGAGTACCAGCATTGCATCTGTCTCTTCTTCAGTAGAAAGGTACCTCTGCAGGAAAAAGTCTCTAGTAGTGGAAGATTATCGGCTCCTTGCAGTTCTGCTTCACAATACTTTGCTCCTATTCTCACCTGAGGCGGGTTGCTCATCCTGAAGAACTCTTGGATCACTGATGTGGCACTGAAGGGCTGCTGTCCTGTCACTTGCTCTGCAGGTTCAGGTATAACACCAGAGATTTTCCACAATTCCTCCTCAGGTAATTCAAACAGTTCTACTAGGCACAAAATCTGCTATTTCAGATGTAATGCTCTGCACCTCACTTTCAGGGCATTGGTTACAGGATGAAGTTGGGAGTTAGGCAGCTGAAGGACCAGCTTCATCACGATCCTGAGTTGCCTCGAACAACTGGCTTAGTTCATAAGGATAGTAGGCATTGTCACATTCCTTTCATCATAAATGGACTGACAGTCATCATCATTCAGGGCCTGCGGAGAGACCTTCGTCTGAAACAACAGGGCAGTTTCACTCTGTCTCTTTGGCAGCAGAATGAGTCACCACAGGAGAAGTGTCAGTTTTGGTTCAGGATCAAAGATCACTTGACCCGATGGGCAGTAGGTGATTGCGGGGCATGGTCTTGGCAGCTGTAGGTGTTCTCAAGGCACAGTTTGTGCAGGTGTTATACAGTTACTATCACTATGTGGTGAAGCCACCTGTCAACAATTAATGCTTTCCATGATCCCAAATTGCACAACAATAAGATCTCGGGCACAGCTCTTGGCCTTCTTTCTTGTCGTGCCTCTCTTTGTTGTGAGTTTCTCTTGCCGGCCATGTTGAAGCCAGTTGATATGCATGGTTTAAGTCAGCTTTCAGTTTCTGTACATATTAAATAGTTCTCATCGGACCCCATCAGGGAAACCCAAAGCAAACATCTAGGCATAGGCTTCCTCCGATCATGGACAATAGGGAGAGAATCCGGTAGCATCACTTTTGGTGCGTTATAGCATGTACCAGGTGCTAATCTGCTGACTCCCGCAGACTGTCTTTGGATGGAAGTACCCAACATGTCAAAGGTTCTGTTAAGGTGTTCTGACTGATCTCGAGGGTGATAAATGGTTCTGGCTTTACCTCCATAGACGACATTTCTTTGATTAACCTACTTTCAAAGTCTCTTCCTTGGTTGGAATGGATACATTGGGGTGTACCACAGTGGACAGAACTTTTCTACTACACCTTACAGCTACCATAGAGCCTTCGATCCTTGGTGGAAAAGCATGTGTCGGGTAAGTGATCGGTTACTACCAGTACATTGCCAATGTTCTTTTGATCAGACTCCAGACACGAAGTCTACAAACCAGTTCACAGGGGCACTAGAGATGATGTTGACAAGTGGGGTAGCTTTCTGGGCAAGCTTTCCGCTGGAGGCCAGCGTGCAGAAGTTTGACGATTCTCAACACCTGCCCCATTTCGGCATATAGAATGGGATCATACTAAGTCAGTCAGTTAACACAGGTGCCCCATGTGGTTATGGAGGATCTCAGTACCAGCTGTTTCAAGGTGATGGGACCAACTGTTGCCTGTCCACCATCTTGATGATCTACTGTCTCTTTATATAATAACTGATCTACGTAACTTTAATCTGGGGCCTTCTTTGAATAACAGTATTAATAAGTCAGTGATGCAATTTAGACACATCCTTCTCTACAGGGCATCAAGTGGTCTGAATTATGGGGTTGTGGGACTGAGCCCACAATACTGTCACTATCAAACTGAGGCTAGCACTGATATCTAATGCAAAAAATGACAATAAGCGACAGGTAACCAAGTATGGGACCCAAAGTCCACAGGCAGTCCACAGTGTCTGGACAATTGCTCATCATTGTCTAACTTTTGGCACAATGCCATGATAGAAGGTTCAGACAGCCTCACCCAATGGTCTTTGGAACTTGGCGCTGTGAAGGGCATCAGCATCAATATGGTTCAGTCCAGGCGATTGTTGACACACAATAAATGAGTTGACAAGGCGAAAACCACCGGTGCCCAGTGGCGTCAACTTGGCTGAAGTCTGTACATATGTTAGAGATTGTTATCAGTCTTTACTAATATCTTGGCCTATAGAGATACTCATGGAACTGATCAACTATGGCCAACATTAGAGTGAGGAACTGCAAATTGTGCACAGGATAATTCCGCTCGGAGGATGTCAAGCTGTGACTGGCGAAGGCCACAAGTCTCAGAGCCATCCTTATATTCTTGATAGCACAGACAAGCCCTTAAGACTGGCATCCATGTACAGGACGTATGGTTTGGTGGGATCAGCATATGCAAGGACTGGGGGCATGGGTAGCTAATAGATGACTTGAGATGAAAGTGCCTGCTTTTCGGGGGTCCAACAGGTTCCCAAAAGGTTCGCTGTAAAATACACCTTGTCTTCTTCTTTGAGGACCCCTTCTTGCATCTGTGGTTGGTGGGAGGCTGGCCTTGAGTAAGATCAAGGATGGCCGGCTTACCTTGAATAGTCCTTAATGAATAAACAATAGTAGCCCAGAAAAGCGCTGCAGCTCTTTCAGGTTGGTGGGCTGAGGCCAGGTGGTTAGGGACTCTACTTTACTGGGGTCTGTTTGTATCCCCTCAGCTGACACTCTATGTCCTACATATTTAACTGGCCATGAAAGAACTGGCACTTGTCTATGGATAACTTGAGGCCGAATTCTTCAAGTGATCAAGAACTTTGAACAGATCTGGCTTCATGATTACTGAGCCACTGACACTAAATGTCATGTCCTGGCCAACCAGCATGCCCCTCAGAAAATTAGGGTGATGGGAAAATGACACAAGTGGATTAACTATAAACTAAAGAAACTAACTATCCCAAGGGACAAGACCTGGGCGCTTCAAACAGACAAATCTACAGTCTGACTGGGACAAATGAGGGAGCTAAGAAACAAATGCAAAAGAGGCCAGCACAGCAAAAACTCAAATGCAAGTCTTAAGAAACTGAAACCTAGGCGACCCAAAGTTTTGGACTCAGATGAACTCTCCTAAAGATAATACAAACTCATCGGAGGGACAGTCTTAATCAATGGCCAGGCCGCAACAATCCTGCTACAGTGGCAGAATCCTTTAACTTTTTCACAAATCTGGACAAATACAAATCCAATCTGACAACCCAGCACAGGGGCCCAGTCGTTGAAGCTACCTCATGACCCCAGTTCCGCCTCCATTGGTCAGGAAATCTGAAGTGCTAGCCCTACTGAAAAAAGCTGAAACCTGCCTCTTCCCTGGACACGACCACCTCAAGCCAAGACTACTAAAATTGCTGCAGCAGCTACTTCATCTCCTATGACCTTGCTTGTAACAGGTCCCTAACAGAGGGGTTGTACCTAAAACACAGAAACATAGAATTGTGACGAATAGGACGCTTGGCCACCCAGTCACCCATTTCCCACCTAATAGATAAGCTGCAGATCTATTTAATCAACAGCCTGCTTCTTCCAACCTCCACCTAAATTGCCTTATGTCTGTCCCATGCATTCTTGAATTCCACACTGTTTTGACTCCACAACCTCCTCGGGAAGCTGTTCCATCATCCTAAACCTCTCCGTGAAAAATACTTCCTCACATTACCTCTGAGCCATCTCCTCTGGCTCCAAATTGTGCCTTGCTTTTAAACTGGTCAGGGGAGGCACTGATAAGCAACAAGGATTCCCAGCATCCATTACAAAAACCGAGCACTAAATGAGGTAAAGACCAAGGTAAAAGGTCAGTAGGGAGTAGGACAGGTAAGCGGAGAAAGCAAAGTCAATGAGGACAGGGATGGTGCTACAAGAGGTAAAACCATCAAAATGAAGCAGTGATTACCAATGCCCATAGTCTGGACACCAAGCTTCCTGAATTAGTAGCCTTGACGAGAAGGAACATCTGGATATTGTAGAGTCACAGAAACATAGCACACACAGAACCATGACTGGGCGTAAACATACCAGGATACACCATCTACAGGAGGGACAGGGGAGGGTAAAAGAGGAGGATAGCTCTTTACATAAGGAAGGAATCAAGCAACAGAACAAAGGAAAACAGGGAGAAAAGCACTGTGGGTAGAGATTTGGAGACAGGCAATGGCACACAATCTGCTGAGGGTTGTATACAGACTTCTATCACCAGGAAATGGACAAGGAAATGATAAGTATCCTTAGAATGGCAGAAAAAGGAAGATATTGCTAATGGGGATCTGAATATGCAGATGTTAACTGGAGTGCATTACGGCAGCCAGTTTCTAAGAGTAGGGTCATTTTAGATGCCCTACAGAAGAGCAGTCTTAGACAACAAGTATGGAACCACTCAAGAGGAGCAATCTTAGACCTGGTACTTTCAAATGGGAAAGGTGAGAGGATCACAGATTTAGAAGTGGGTAGCCATCTGAGAACTAGTGACCATCGAACAGTATGGTTCATGATAAACAAAGCAGTAGAGTCAAGCCATACAAAGGCAAAGTAACTGGACTTCAGGAGGCGGACTTTGACAAAACTAGGTGACAACCTAAGGAATGCACTACCAAATGGGCAGGAAGCAGGGGTGGTAGAACAATGGGGAATAATCAAAACTGCCATCACAGAGACAGCAAACCTTTGTGTGAAGCAAATAAACAAAACAAAACGATGTAAGAAACCTATGGTTCTCAAAGGAGGTGGTGGGAAGGTAAGGGAGAAAAAGAGAGCATTCAGGAAGTACAAAGGAATCACAGAAGGAGCAGGACAGAGAATTGTATCAGTTAAAACAAAAGAAGCAGGAAGAGAGTCAAAACAGCAAGGCCCAAACCAAGGAAAAGATTGCCAACTCAAGTTAGAAGGGATAAAACCATTTATAGGTACATCAGGGAGTGAAGAAGACCAAGGAGGATAGTGAGGCTTAATAAAGGGGAGGAGGCGTGGGCAGAGGGTGTCTGAAAAGGCAGAGGTACTAAACAAATACTTTTACTCAGTATTCACAAATGGAAGTACTAAACCAAACAAAGAAACACGCATGGATATGTGGGTTGATACTAGCACTTTCACAAAGAAAGGGTTCTGAAGGAACTCTTAAAACATTCCAAATGGAAGGTGGCTGTGGTGGTCCCTATACACAAAAGGAGGGCAAAGGCTAATGAAAATACAGGCCCATGTCAATCTCTGCCCTTTAGATACTGTATCCAGGAGAGACTGATTTTCAACCAGCTGCAGGACTATCTCAAACAACATCATCTTCTTACTGCTCAACAACATGGTTTAAAGAACTGTCATGGGACAGACATGGCACATCAAACTGATGCGTGAGGTCGTGAGTGCAGTGGACAAGGGATATCAACAGGAGCCATATTCATAGACCCGACCAAGGCCTTCGAATTGGTCAACAATGAGTATTCCTGAGTAAGCTGGAGGTGTTAGGCTTGGATAACACTCACTGTCCTGGTTTTCAAGCTACCTAGCTGGCAGATCACAAAAGGTTAAATGGAAGGGGCACTTTCCAGCTGCCGTGGGGTCATGGATGGAGTCCCCAGGGCTCCATTCTAGATCCCCTACTATTTTGCTCTTTATTAATGACATCAGCGATCATGCGGTGATAAAAAGTGCACTCCTATGCTGATGATACTGTGATCTACTGGGCGACACTGATTCCTGCTGACTTACAGGAAACTTCGCTCACAGCCTGAATGTACTCGAAAACTGGTTTGCCACCAATTTGTTGGTCCTGAATGAAGCAAAAACCAAAACGGTCTTTTTGGTCCAGGCACTAGGATTAGACACAAAATCCACTTCGCTTTTCACAAGACAGAGGCTCAGATCGATGTAGTGGATAGGGTGAAATACCTCAGGGTATACCTTGACCAAGACCTGACTTTCAAACCACATGTCGACCACATCACCAAGATCGTGCACCAGAAACTGGGTCTACTATACAGATTGGGGAAAATCACTGACTGCTGACTCGAAGAGAAAACTGCTAATAGTACCTTGCCCCTTCCTTGATCTCACAGTGGCCCTGTATACAATTCCTCAGGAGGCTGAAGTCCTCAAACTGAATGTCCTATACAATAAGATCAGTCGATTTGCATCGAGTTCACTGCCGAGGAGCATTAGTGTAGTACTCTCCGATCTGAATTGGCCTACACTGGAATTCAATCTCCTTCAACCTCTCCTATGACACACCTTCAAACTTGCAAGCTTTATACCCCTCCCACCTACAGGGTCTATTGGCCCCAAAACCGATGGGAGCACCCTCTGCTCTTCAGATACCAGCATACTGGACATCATAGGAAAAAGGTCTTTCACCTCTGGCCCCTCCACTGGAACTCCCTCCCTGATAACTTAACTAAAGTCACCTCTATTGAAGGTTCAAGGCAGGGCTAAAAGTCTATACCTTGGAATGCTGTCTTTGCAGCTGCTATCGCTGAACCACATAGGGAGTTGCTATCCTAGGTTAAAGGTGTACCTATGACTTGCTGTGTAGCACATAGATCTCACCCAGGGGTTCAGTTAATATATTTTCAGTGGAAGTCAAAACTTCCTGGAGTTGAAATCTGGAAGTCATTCCAATTTTTGGAAGTCAAAATACTTTCATGATCACACTTATGAAGTCAATAGTCTAGGAAGGACAAATTTATAGATGTTAATATAATATAGTTGCTAAAATACAATTTGTTTCAGAATAATCCATAATTTCTGACTTCCATGCCTGCTGTTTTTGAAATCATCTATTTTTCGGTTTTACATCTGGAAGTCAATGACTTCCTCCCTCCTTTTGAATTTGGAAGTTTTGGAATCAATATACCAAAAGTAGATTATAAACCTTGTATCTCCCCTATCCTGCTGCTAAAGTATATATTGTATGATGTTTGTAACTAATTTTCATGTGTGTAACCCTAGGTGGACACAATCCAAGACTACTCCCCTGCCTGCGTGACTAGGTGCAGGTTAAGGGTCTGGGTACTGAAAGCAGGTGCCTCCACCCAGAGGACAGGAGTTATTGGTAGCGTAGCTGACCAGGTACAGCCCTCCAGGACACTAACCCCCTCTTTCCCTCTAGTGGCATAAGCAATGAACAATAGACACCGTTACAATAACCCCTAATCAGCATACAAATCCCCACTCTGTTTGCACTTACCACCAGGGCTGATTCACCAGTTTGACCCTGGATACTCCTTACAAAATAAGTTAGACACAGCAGGTAAACAACAGTACAGTGCTTCTTGTACAAAATGGAACCACAGTCAAGTTAAATACTAAAGAATTAGATCTGATTTATTCAGGGGATGAACAAGGGAGGGTATAATTTGGCTGATTAATTCTGTAACTGATTCAATCAGGTAATCATGCATGAACCTTAGAGTCCCTTCACAGTCACACACTATGGGTTCCTGTTGGAAAACAGGTGGGCTAGCCTGACACGTTGCCGGGGTAGGCTGGCATTGCAGCTGGTCAGGGCCTGTGATGGAAAGAAGAAGCATGCACAACCATGCACAATTTGTAATCGGAGCCTGGAGGCTCAGTTTGTGACAAGAAAACAAAATTGAATCAGATGACAACATTTTGATTTAGCTGATGTTGCAGGGAGCTACCCCAGTGTTTACTCACGCTGCCAATATGAAACACAGAAGGGATGAAATGGAGACTGCAGGTTGACAAGCTGGTATGCCAGGAGAAGCAGGGCCCACAGGATTCACCAAGGTGTCATTCCTGTTCGAGATATTGTGCTGGGAGCTGATCCCAGGCGAGTCTCTCGTCAATGGTGATCTCTGCGTCTGAAGTATCTGACTGGGCCAAGGTGGCAGGGTGGGTGAACAGTTCGGATTCGGTTCGATAGGTGCTGGAGACAACTTCCAGCAAGCGTGACACATTTTGGTAGTGGGGAACCAAGTCACGACCCACTGACAGCTTACAGCACATTTATAGTAAAGCAAATCACAATACCACAGGTCGGATGACAGTCCAGTTGCAATTTCACTTTTTGAGCAAAACCGTGATCTCTTTGGTGATTCAGATGCCCTGACAGGCCGATCGTGCAAGCAAATCTTCGGTCTTCTTCAGGTAACAGGGCAGTCACAATTCGGTATTTCTGGTCTGGCCGGTTCAGATTCAGTTCGATTAATTTCACTAGCAGATCCCTCAGAAGGAAGATGAAGCAGGCAGGCCAGACAGAGCCCTCCCACCAGTTTCCTGCGCTACTACGGAGGAGCAGCTGCTCGAATATCTTGAGCAGTTCACTCTCTCAAATCCAAACTCAGACTGACTCTTGGCTGCAGGCAGCATCGAGGCTTATTTCTCATCCAAAAGAGTTTGGTTGGTTGATTCATCTGTCTGTCAAAGCAAGGACTTCCCCTCCAGGTCCATTTAGGGCGCCACGATCAAAAAAAATTACAGTGCCTACGAAATTCACTCCCACAAGATCTCTGAGGACAGACTCCATTTAAGGTCCCAAAAGGTACTAATTGATGCAATACAGAAATGTCCATGCTGCAAAGAAAGGCAGGTTAGACAAACTATAATACCATTGTGATTAGAGCAACTAATCAGGAAATAATTACCAGTTCTAACAGAGCTCCTCTGCACCATTAGCTATGGCAGAACAGAGCAATATTATTCTGCTCGGGCTGATTCGAGCCTGGAAACACTCAACCCCTACCCAGATTAATTCTATACTAAAAACTAATGTCCCTAAAAGGGACAGGTATGGAAGACTAACAGGGCACTCACATGCAAGCACTTTTACACCTGTAAAGACACAGAATGCCCGCTGCAATGGGAATTAAGCACACCCAAGGAAGACTTTTGGGAACCCCCATCTATAGGGGTTATACCCTTCCTGCCTGGAAAGAACTTGATGTCATGACAAGTCCTTGTTCACAACAACGTTATTTGAGACATTATACTTATACAAAATATATGTTCATTACCATTTCTATCGATTCAAATAGCTAATACATACGATTATATATACGGTATATTATGGCAACAGTTACATATAGTTTTCATATATTCAATAATGATTTCACTATGATTCACACAATATTATTACTGCACTCATTCATGTTATAGTTTCTTGCATTCTACACAACACAGATGGGGTCCCATCCTATCAGCTAACTTAGGGCTAGATGGGGCAGGGGCACCATGTCCTGAAGGATGGACAATCAACTTGGAAGTAGCAGAAAGGCTCAGTTTGGGCAGTGAGCTCTTTGAAACATAGATACCCTTGTGGACAACATTTAAAGGAAGATCTACTGGTCTTCCATGGAATCATAACTTAGGCGGATACGGGTTTCACCACCCTACCAAACTTCCTTGGGGAAACAGGTACAGTCTCTGGAGTACCAGCATTTGCATCTGTCTCTTCTTCAGAAAGGGTACCTCTGCATGGTGAAAAGTCTCTAGTAGTGGAAGTTTATCGGCTCCTTGCACGCCAGATTCTGCTTCCACAATACTTTGCTCATTATTCTCTCCTGAAGAGGACCCAGGTTGCTCATCCTGAAGGAACTCTTGGATCACTGAATTTTGTGGCACTGAAGGGCTGCTGTCAACACTGTCATATTGCTCTGCAGGTTCTGTGTGTCACCAGAGAGATTTTCCACAGCAGATTCCTCCTCAGGTAATTCAAACAGATCTACTAGGCACAAGGAATCTGCTATTTCAGATGTAATGCTCTGCACCTCACTTTCAGGGTGCACTGGTTACAGGGACGAAGTTGGAGAGTTAGAGCGCTGAAGGACCAACTTCATCCCTACAATTCTAGAGGATTGCCTCAAAACAACTGGCTCAGTTCATAAGGATAGTAGGCATTGTCACATTCACTTTCATCAGAAATGGACTGACAGTCATCATCATTCAGGGCCTGCGGGGGCTTGCGTCTGAAACAACAGGGCAGGTTCACTCTGTCTCTTTTTGGCAGCAGCACGAGTCACCAGCCTGGGGAAGTGTCGGTTTTGGTTCAGGATCAATGATCACTTGACCGATGGGCAGTAGGTGATTGCGAGGCATGGTCTTGACAGCTGTAGAGTTGTTCTCAGGCACAGTTTGTACACAGGTGGTTTATCCAGTTTACCGATCACTATGTGTGGAAGGTGATGCCATCTGTCAGCAATTTAATGCTTTCCATGCAGTCCAAATTGCACAACAATACATGGTCTCTGGGCAGTAGCTCTTGAGCCTTCACTTTCTTGTTGTGCCTCTCTTTGTTGGCAAGGTTTCTCTTTACGGCCATTGTTTGAGCCAGTTGATATGCATGGTTTAATTCAGCTTTCAGTTTCTGTACATATTGTAAATAGTTCTCAGATCGGACCCCATCAGGAGACCCCAAAGCAAACATCTATGGGCAGCCAGGCTTCCCTCGAACATGAGACAATAGGGAGAGAAGCCGGTAGCATTACTTTGGTGCAGTTGTAGCGTGTACCAAGGTGCTAATCTGCTGACTCCACTTAGACTTGTCTTTAGGATGGAGACTACCCAACATGTCCAGATGGGTCCTGTTAAAGTGTTCTGGTGGGGTCCCTCGAGGGTGATAGAGTGGTCATGGACTTTGCACCTCCATAGACAGAGCATTTCTTTGATTAGCCTACTTTCAAAGTCTCTTCCTTGGTTGGAATGGATACATTGGGGTGCACCACAGTGGACAAAGAACTTTTCTACTAGCACATTCCCCACCATAGAGGCCTTCGATCCTTGGTCGGAAAAGCTTGTGCATATCGGGTAACATGATCGGTTACTACCAGTACATTGCCAATGTTCTTTTGATCGGGCTCCAGACACAAGAAGTCTATACAAACCAGTTCCATGGGGCACTGGTAGTGATGTTGACAAGTGGGGCAGCTTTCTGGGGCAAAGCTTTCCGCTGGAGGCAGCGACTGCAAGTTTTGACATGATTCTCAACACCTGCCCCATTTTCGGCATATAAAATCGGGATCATACTAAGTCGAGAGTCCAGTTAATACCGAGGTGTCCCATGTGGTTATGGAGGACCTCAGTACCAGCTGTTTCAAGGCTGTGGATAGGACCAACTGCTGCCTGTCCACTTGATCTAGATGATCTACTGTCTCTCTCTATATAATAACTGATCTCATAACTTTAGTCTGGGGCCTTCTTTGAATAACAGTGCATTTCGTAAGTCAGTAGAACGCAATTTAGACACATCCTTCTCTGCACACTGGGCATCAAGTGTGGGCTGAATTATGGGGCTGTGGGACTGAGCCCACTGAATGCTGTCACTATCAAACTGAGGCAAAGCACTGATATCTAATGCAAAAAAATGACAATAAGCGGCAGGTATGCAAGTATCGGGGCCCCAAACAGTCCACCAGGCAGTCCACAGTGTCTGTAGACAATTGCTCACCTTTGTCTAACTTTTGGCACAATGCTTTTAATAGAAGGTTCAGATAGCCTCACCAATGGTCTTTGGAACTTGGCTGCTGTGAAAGGCGTCAGCATCAATATGGTTCAGTCCAGGCGGTATTCAACCGCATAATTCGTAAGTCGACAAGGCAGAAAACCACTGGTGCCCAGTGGCGTCCAACAGCTGAAGTCTGTACATATGTTAGAGGATTGTTATCAATCTTTACTAATATCTTGGCCCTACAGAGGTACTCATGGAACTGATCAACTATGGCCAACTTTAGCATGAGGAACTCCAACTTGTGCACAGATAATTCTGCTCGGAGGGTGTCAAGCTGTGACTGGCGAGGCCACAGGTCTCAGGCCATCCTTATATTCTTGATATAGCACAGTCCCAAGCCCTTTCAGACTAGCATCCATGTACAGGACGTATAGTTTGGTGGGATCAGCATATGCAGGACTGGGGCATGGATAAGCTAATAGATGACTTGAAGAATGCCGCCTTGCACTCGGGGTCCAACGGGTTCAAAAGGTTCGCCTGTTTGAAAATACACCTTGTCTTCTTCTTTGAGGGACCCTTCTTGTATCTGTGGTTGGTGGAGGGTAGCCTTCAGTAAGATTAAGAGTGGCGGATTACCTTGAATAGTCCTTAATGAATGGCAATAGTAGCATCAAAACCCCAGAAAACGCTGCAGCTCTTTCAGGTTGGTGGGCTGAGGCCAGGTGGTTAGGGACTCTACTTTACTGGGGTCTGTTTGTATCCCCTCAGCTGACACTGTATGTCCTACATATTTAACAGATGCTTGAAAGAACTGGCACTTGTCTATGGATAACTTGAGGATGAATTCTTCCAAGTGATTAAGAACTTTGAACAGTCTGGCTTCATGTTCTTCTAGCATGTGACGAAAACAATGACAACATCCAAGAACACTAAACATTCTAGCAGATTCATGTCTCCTACTGCACATTCCATCAACCTCTGGAAGGTAGCAGGGTACCAAAATCCTGTGGCATCCTCAGAAATTCATAGAACCCCAAAGGACAGATGAAGGCTGTTTTCTCATGGTCCTCAGGGCCATAGGGATTTGATATTATCTGCTGCGGAGATCAAATACTGAGAACCACTGACTCCTGTTCAGGCAGTCCAGGGCATCCTGTATGCAGGGCATGGTGTACTGATCTGGGACAGTCCGTCGGTTAAGGGTCCGATAATTCACACATCCTCACGGACCCATTTTTCTTGTGCACAGCTCTGATGGGAGATGCATAGGGCTTCTTGACTCTTGAATAATTCCGACGCGAGCGTCTCCTGTAGGTGCCGCTGAACATCGTCTATATCAGCTGGAGCAAGGCGGCGGGACCATTCTCGGAAAGGTCTGTCATCGTGCAGCTGAATATTATGCTTAGCACCATGGGCGCACCCATATCCCATTCTTTTAGCGAAAACACTTGGTCTCTCTGGGCAAGTTTTCTACTGATCCAACTCTTCCATTCAGCAGACAAGGGAATCACCAAAGTCAAATAGGCCTGGGGTCACCTCCTCCTTATCGCCAGAATATTTTATGCTGGGTAATACTGCAGTGTCTGCGCAGTGTACTGTAGCTAGTGTACACTCTCTGTTCACTTGGACGTCTCGATCTGACACATTTGAATCCGGACCATCACTCGTCATGCATAGGCATGGGAATGGGCAGGTAGGATACTGGTTTAACCAATAGCCCCTCTGGCAACTTTCCTTCACCTGGTGTGTCCAGCATTAATATTTTGTTTTCACATCTCTTCTAAGACAGAATTCTCCATGAACAGTAAACTGAGTACTGGGAGGCAATATCAAGGAATCAGGGTCCTTCTTCCAGACAGTTCCAATGGGCTCATCCTGGTCTTCTGCCACAGACTGCCTCTGCAGGTTATGAGCTTTCTTGATCAGAGCTGGAATTCTCATTGCCCAACCAGTCTGTCGGTCTCATTTCTCTTGGCACAACTTTTAAGTACCTCAGTGGAATCAACAAAGTCCAAGAGGGTAGCATCTTTTAGAAAAGAGATGTGCAAGAACAAGGGACACAATTTAAAGATGGGGGTGGCTCAGGGGCAATGTGAGGAAGTATTTTTCTACAGAGAGGGTGGTGGACGATGGAACAGCCTTCCTGAGTAGGTTGTGGGGTCTAAAACTGTGGGAGAATTCAAGAATACATGGGACAGACATAAGGCAATTCTTGTGAGGGGTAAGAAGAAATAGGCTGTTGGTTAATTAGGATCTGCAGCATAGGTAGGAAGAAGTAGGCTGCTGGTTAACTAGGATCTGCAGCTTACCCATTAGATAGGGAAATAGGCAGACTGGGTGGGCCAAGCGGTCCTTATCTGCCGTCAAAATCTATGTTTCTATGTTTCTATCCTGTAGGTAGGGAAATGGGCAGACTAGGTGGGCCAAGCGGTCCTTATCTGCCATCAAAGTCTATATTTCTATGTTCTATGTTTCAGCTCGCTAACCTCCCAAAAATGTGGACATTGGGTCCAATGAGTAGAGGACCCCTCATAAAACCCTGTAGGAGGGCACAGCAGGGCCAGCATCTCTACTTGTTCATCAACACCAGTTACAGCTGCAGGAAAAGACAGCCAGAGCTGGACATATCCTTGGCTGGGATAAGACTTGTCACTCAGGCCCCAC
Organism: Neoceratodus forsteri; assembly: GCA_016271365.2. Taxonomy (NCBI): domain Eukaryota; kingdom Metazoa; phylum Chordata; order Ceratodontiformes; family Ceratodontidae; genus Neoceratodus; species Neoceratodus forsteri. The sequence continues at coordinate 1,474,066,750 of CM057453.1, read as the reverse complement.
ACATGTAGGCCTTCTAGAGATTGTAATGGCACATCAGATAAGTGTTTGTTATACCAGTCCTGGAACACAGTGGTCACTTGCGACCGCTGTCGAGCACAGCCCGAGCATGGATACCATTGACAGTCACAGTAGTCTCCATTGTAAGGCCCACCAATTTGGACAAGTCTGGAGGGACGGCAGCAGAGACCTGGACAGACAATTTATGCCACAAAGAAGTCTGAGTTAGTATTTCTTGAGCCCTCCTGTGGTCATTTTGGCAGCCCTCGGCCATTGATTTGCTTTTGGAGCTCCTTGGATTCTGTTTACTACTTTTCTAAGCCTTTCTGAGACCAGCATTCTCTCTCTTCATATGGTCATCCTTTTCACAGTTGTGACAAATGATAGACTCCTGGGTCATCCGTGGAGAAAACATTGCATGAGGAACTGAAGCAGTAAGCAGCGATCGGGGTCCAATATCTGCTTGCAGCGGCGAGGGTGGTGCAAAGTGTCTTAACAGTTCCTTTGGGGTGGCAGTCAATTCTTTGATCTCTGTCTGGGAGCCACCCTCGGTAGAGGGATGCCTGAGTGCACCCCACCCTCATGGCAGTCACATCCTGAGAGGGACCAGGGTCTTTCTTTGCAATGGAGGCCTCGTAAAGGCACCCATTTGTACTTTTCTGACTTCCTTCAGCAGCTTGTCTCTCCACCGCTCAGCCCATGGTGAAATATCCTTAGCAGTCTCCATTTTAGACAGGTCTTCCTGTGCCGTGGTCACTCGGGCTCGCCTACCCGTAATCACAATCTCTTTCTTCACTTTCAACCTCCTGAGTTCTTTTATCAGGTCGCAGTAGTCAGGTGGGTTATCTCTCCTATCCTGGAGCCTTAACTAGATAATCTGCAATTCAGAGTGCCTGGCGTGTTGTAGTCGTGCCCCAGTCTCACATGGTTCAAGTCACTGGCAGCTACCCCACCCTTCGATAAGCTCTCTGCAGGGCCTTCTCTAGGCAAGTAACATATGCAGACAAACCTTCTTCTCTCCATTGTTTGGTACATTTGAATTGCCACATCAAAGTCTCCCTGACTCAATGTTTCGAAATTGTCTTAGAGAGCAGACAGGTACTTTTGAGCAGACGTCTCAGGATTCATGGACTTCAGAAATCTAAAGGCTTCCAGGGCAGACCCTCAAACTTTCCATGATTCTTTTTCGCTTCTCAGCCTCTGCACACTGCCACTCGGGTACCAAGGGGGCAACATAGTCGATCAGGTCTCCCAGTCATCCTCCCCATGCGGTGGGGAGGGTGCCTGAGAACATCCTCAACCTGCAGTACGTGTCATGACTAACTGCAGGCACCGATGTGGGTGCGGAACAGTGTAGACACTGGAGCTGGTACTGGAGTGGGCAGGGGTGTGGGGACAGTACACCCCAGATGTAAGGAATAATTGCTGAAAGTCCTCTACGGTCTTCCCTTCTTCCAGCAACGACTTAGTAAATTTCTCCTCGAAAGTCTCAGATAATGGTGGGGGCTCATCCCGGGGTCTTTACTGTCTTTTGTTATCACTCTCCAGGCAGCTGGGACCCTTCTAAGGCAACAGTCTGTGGCACTTTGGAGCTGTCCATGAGGTCACTACACTCTACCAAAGCCATGAAAGTTTGGGCAATCAAATCAGCCTGTCGACCCACCACCACAGCATTTTTAAACATTCAACTTTGGAGTGCTCCTCTACAGTGTCCTTACTAGTACCCAGGGAATATCCAGTATAAGCAGAGCATTTTGGTGGTCAATCTCCTGCCTGTCCACCACCCCATAGCTGGTGTACAGCCATTTCGACTGGGGTAGCCATTAATCTTTAATAATAATTCTTGATTTTGGCCATTTGGGGCGCTAATCCTAGCAGTAGCCTCCAAGATGTAACTCCTAGGTGGCGCTACCACAGGGCTACTCCCCTGCCTTCATGACTAGGTGCAAGTTAAGGGGCCTGGGTACTGAAAAGCAGGTGCCTCCACCCAGAGGACAGGGTTATTGGTAGTGTAGCTGACCTGGGTACAACCCTTCAGGACACTGTAACCCGCTCTTTCCCTCTAGTGGTATAAGCAATGAAAAACACACAGTTACAATAACCCCTAATCAGCATACAAATCCCCACTCTGTCTGCATTTACCACCAGGACTGATTCCACCAGTTTGACCCTGGAGACCCCTGCAAAATAAGGTTAGACACAGCAGGTAACCACAGTATAGTGCTTCTTGTACAAAATGGAACCACAGTCAAGTTACATGCAAAAGAATTAGATCTGATTTATTCAGGGGAATGAACAAGGGAGGGTGTAATTTGGCTGATTGGTTCTGTAACTGATTCAATTAGGCAATCATGCATGCACTTTAGAGTCCCTTCACAGTCACACACTCTGGGTACCCTAGTTGGAAAACAGGTGGGCTAGCCTGACACGTTGCCCGTGGTAGACCGGCGTTGCAGCTGGTCAGGGCCCTGTGATGGAAAGAAGGAGCATGCACAACCACACAATTTGTAATCCGGAGCCTGGAGGTTCAGTTTGTGACAAGAAAACAACAATTAAATAAGATGACAACACTTTTGATTTAGCTGATGTCACAGGGAGTTACCTTGGTGTTTACTCATGCTACCAATACGGAACACAGGAGGGATGAAATGGAGACTGTAGGTTGACAAGCTGGCATGCCAGGAGAAGCAAGGCCCACGATTCACGAGGTGTCGTTCCTGTTTGAGATGTTGAACAGGGGCTGATCCAGTGAGTCTCTCATCGATGGTGATCTCTGCATCTGGAAGTAGCTGACTGGGCCAAGGTGGCAGGACCCAGGCAGGTGAACAGTTTGGATTCAGTTTGATAAGTGCTGAAGACAGCTTCCAGCAAGCGTGACACACTTAAGTAGTGGGGAACCAAATTGTGACCCACTGACAGCTTACAGCACATTTATAGTAAAGCAAAACACAATACCATCGTCGGATGACAGTCCAGTTGCAATTTCAGTTTTCCTGAGCAAAACCATGATCTCTGTGGTGATTCAGGCGTCCTGACAGGCCGATCGCTTATAGCAAATCTTCGGTCTTCTTCAGGTAACAGGGCAGTCACAATTTGGTATTTCTGTTCACAAGCCAGTTCGGACTCAGTCCGATTAATTTCGCTAGCAGAGCCCTCGGAAGGGAAGATGAAGCAGGCAGGCCAGATGCTGCCTTCCCAAAAGTTTCACTGTGCTATTACGCGGAGCAGCTGCTTGAATGTCTTGAGCAGTTCACTCTCTCAACTCCAAACTCAGAGTGACTCTCGGCTGCAGGCAGCACCGGGACTTCCTTCTGATCAAAAATGGTTTGGTTGGTTGATTCATCTGCCTGTCAAAGCAAGGGCTCCCCTCAGGTCCATTTAGGTGCCAAAATGAAAAAATACAATTCCTACAGAAATTCACTCCCACAAGACCCTGGGGACAGACTCCATTTAAGGTCCCCAAAAGGTACTGATAGATGCAATACAGAAATGTCCATGCTGCAAAGAAAAGCAGGTTAGACAAACTATAATACCATTATTATTGGAGCAGCTAATCAGCAAACAATTACCAGTTCTAACAGAGCTCCCTCTGCACCATTAGCGACGCAGAACAGAGCAATATTATTGCAGCTCAGGCAGGACTTGAGCCTGGAAACACTCGGCCCCTACCCAGATTAATTATACACAACAAAATAATGTCCCTTAAAGGGACAAGGCACGGAGGCTAACAGGGCACTGCATGCAAACAGTTTTACACCCGTAAAGACACAGAAGCCTGCCTGGCAGTGGGCATTTAAGCACACCCAAGGAAGACTTTAGGAACTCCCATTTATAGGGGTTACAGATGCATAAGTGTGTTCTTTTTTTAAACTTCCTTGAGATATTCTCGTCTGTATTATGTATTTCTGCAGTGTCATGAACTTCTTATTTACACTGCATGTAACTAATTCCGGTCGTCCCTGAAAAGGACTGCTGGTCTCAGAGGGCCCACCGGTTATCAAAATGTCATAAATAAATAAATAAATCAGACAAAATTTGCTTAGTTCTAGGCTGACATGCTTTGTTACTACAAATCCCAGAATCCCTGCAGCTGACCTCAGAGCAGTAGGCAGCAGTGGGAGATTGAATAACCTGCAGTACATGTTAAGAGTTTATATAAGTTCTGATTTTTTGTTTGTTGATCCACTGTCCTCCCAGGGCTAAGTACAGTCACAGAAGACTGTACTTAGCTCCTGGAGAAAAACAGATCCAGAAAACATCTGATCGGAGACTGTAAAGGCTCTACCATGCACGACAGGCTGTTAGATCTCCACAGCTACCTACTGCTCTGATACCAGCTGCAGGAGATTCTGGGATTCATAGCAACAGAAGATATCAGTCTACAACTAAGGAAAATGTGTCTGATACAATCTGCATTACTACAGTTAACAGTAAGTAAACCAAAAGTTTTGCACACAAAGTGCACATTGGGACCAACCCCAAACTTGAGTGTGGTGGACCTTTGTCCTGACTGTTCCCCTTTAATTTAGCTGTAACTAGCACATGTCTAATGTATAATCCTCATCTGGTCTCCTGGATCGGCCCTGTTTTTGTTTTGTAAAACTTATGATATGCATATATATGACCTTTGACCTAGTTTCTCCAGTGTAAGGATTTTCCATGTTATTTATCGCTATAATTTCAATGTTAGTAGTCTGTATGTGTCTAGGCCACACAGCAGGAATTTATATAAATGGCTGGAAGGAATTTAGTATGTAATTTTGTACTAGGTAGTTCTCTTTTTTTTCCACAGGTGCTTTGGTTTACTTATCCACCCTCTTGTATTTATGATATAAGCAGTTACTGTATTTGTTAACAACATTATGTGTTCTTAGGTTAGTATTACATATTAGGGCTGTTAATGCCTCTATGATTTTATTTTATTCTCACACATAGACATTTTATATGGTAGTCATACAAGTAATTTCAGTAGTCATGGTTTCTCTAAAATATTTTTCCTTCTGTATGTTAAGAATTTCTGTAAGGCACTAATGTGATCTTAAATTGTGGTTACATTTTAGCTTATATATAACTCTCTTTTTTAGATATTTAAATATCAATGCTGAGACATTATGTGTTACTGTGTCTTTAAATATTGCACATAAAGGCAGTGATGTTAGCAAAGGGTGATCCCCTTGAAGAAGAACTTTGTTGTAAAACTAGTTGAGGTTTTTTATTTATTTATTTATTTATTTAGCTTTTGTTGACGGGTAAGTGCACTAGGCAAATCCTGCCTATTTTCAGGCACGACCGGAGAAAGGATACAGATGAATGCCAACTGACCTTGAACCATACTAAGCTGTTTTAGCTGTGACAAGGGTGGGCCCCATTTCCTTAGCAGCATTAAAATAGTTGTATCTGTTAAATTAAATTATTTTGTACATGGGAGTGCTGGTGCCAGTCCTTCTTTTGATACCGATGATTGATTTTGACTAAGCACAACTATTGCCAGGCACAGCTTTTCCACTTACCGAAGCACAAGACTAGTATTTAGTTGTAAAACTCATTCAAAACATAAAAGACTCACATCTATTCACTGAGGTGCCTAGCAGCAGCCAAGCCTACCTTCTTAAGCGATATCTCTGTTTTCTTCAGATCACTATTATGCCCATTTTCAACACACTTATAAACTAGCAGAAAAAAGCTAAGAAAGATTCCCATCTTCAAACAAATGAGTGTGTATGTTATTTCCTGTCAAACAGCGTGCATGTTATTTCCTGTAAGGGAGGCGTGGAAGAAGGAGTTTATGAGAAAGATAACCTGGTTAATGTTGCACTAACTCAGATTTGTCCCACATTTATGTTGGAAGTCAAATATGTTGGGGAGATAACCTTATTTAACTTGTACTTGCCCAGGAGTATATCTTACTTGCAGCTGTGTGTTTTTGGGTGTGAGAATAAACAAAATAAAAACTTTGCTAGGAGGAGCCAAGATGGCAGCTGGTTATAAGCAGCTTGGCTAAGACGCTATTATCACCTGAACTTTAATTTACCTTTCTCCTTTTCTATACATGGCTACCAACATCAAAGGATAAAGTAAGCACAGAGAAAATCATCACTGTCTATGGCTATTTCTCTGTTCGGTACAGCCTGCTGGATACGTTCTGTTGACAAGGTGCACCCAGCATGGGCAGAATGGAGAAGGAGGCTGAAGCTGCAACTGCAACTACATCTGCTGATGTTAAACCACTCCGATGGCAGGCTCAACCCGGGTAAGGTGCATCTGCTAAAATCGCTATCAAAACCCCTGAACTTGCAACAGTAGAAATCTTTTATGTTTGCTTGGCAGCGCATAGAAACGATATGTGACAACTTGAGAGAAGCGGGGTTTTGGAGGTGCGGACTACTGTGGCCCAATGCCCCCATTGCATTTGAGGCTTGGCCTCTTTCCAATGCAGTGGCATGCTGCTGCTGATACTAGTTCAGCAAGCGTGCCACCAACGAAAATGAATTACGCTGCTGCCTTAATGATTAACGGTGCCTTGCCTGGTGTAACATTGCAATTAACATGGCGGCTATCGCCGTCTGCCTCAGAAGTCCCCATGAAAGCCCCAGGGATGCCCAATCCCCTGTCGGCATGCCCCTCCCCAGATCATTTGCCAATGGGGAGCCCCTCCCTGTCTGCATAATGTCCCCCATACATTCTGTTTGCGAGAAGGTGCTCAATCCCCTGAGCATCATGTCTCCCCAAAACACAGATCCTTTTTCTTTGCCGACGGGGGCCCAACCCCATTGGCTCCAGTCTCCCCAAAAAAAACATGCAGGTGGCACACTGGGAGCCCACTCCAGCATACCAAATCTACCTGCAAAAAAGAAAAACCTTCCAGCGATAGTTTAAATTTTTTTACCTGAAAAGTAGAAAAGCGGTCCCTCGTTGTGTCTGGTGCCCTCTCCCCAACCTGCACCCACCCTCTGCGCACCTACATCCCTGCACCAACCATCACCCCATACTTACCTCCAGAGCCTGGCGCGACGATCTTCAGTGGACCAGGAACACGCCTGCACTCTTCAAAAGCCGATTGCAAACTGAAGAAAGACCAGTAAGCTGTATAATGGCATAAATTTTTTTTCAACTTAGGTGGATATCTTGGCCATTTTGCAAATTTTGTCACCAAATTTTCAACATGGGGTTCTTGGGATCCCACTTCATGAATTCAGTCACTGTCATGTTGTTATTCAATCCGGAAAGGTGATTTTGCGGTCACTGTGTGGAATCACCTTTCAGGACCTAGTAACGAAACAACAGTGTTACTGTTCTAAGGTGGGCCCCAAAAAGCCTATGTGTTGCAAATTTAGTGAACAAATCTAAAAGTACTGTGTTATGTTGCAGTATTGCAGTTTCTATGCACCCATAACTCCAAGAATTTTTAATACTTTCTCTCAGATTTTCAGCATTGCCATTTTTTCATACCTCCTTATAAACAGTACAGCTGTCTTTTCACGTCCTGCCCAAAATGTGGTTTCACACATATGGCGCACAATGCATGATCACGGTGGGAAATCAGCGTTTGGGGCAGAGTAACAAAATCACAGTGATACTGTTCATGGCGGAGGTTCCAAAATACCTACGTTGAAAATTTAGTGAGAACATTTCACAAAATGACTGTATTACAGTGTACATTGTGCAGTTTCCATACACGCTCGTAAGTTCGAGAAATTTTAATATTTTCATTCCAGATTTTGAACATTGGCATTTTCACCTCCTTATGAACAGGACAGCTATCATTTTCACATCCTGCCGAACTGTGTTTCGCACATCTGGCGCAAAATGGTGCAGTCGCTGTAGCAAGAGGATGTGGGTTCTATCCCACACCAGGCACTTGGGTTAATATCCCAATACTGACACTGTAGTGCAGCATGAGGGGTTCTGCAGTCCTGAGGTGCCATCTTTCGGATGAGATGTTAAATCAAGGTCATCTGCCTGTTCTGGTGGTTGTTCAGGTGGGCGTTAAAGATCCCTTGGCACTTCTCGAAAAGAGTAGAATTTTTTATTCAAAACTCAAAAGAACATTCAAACAAAGTGTATTACTTCATACGAAATCATAAGCAATGAAAAGAAAAAACATACATGATCAGTACAACATACCATAAATCCCCAACTAAATGAAAACATACCCTCCCCTCCCAACCAAAGAGTAGGGAATTTTTATGAACACTGGAAAGCAAAACAGATACATAATAGTGTTACTTCACACAAACCATAATGCAAAATTAAGGTAAACAGAAATAAGTATTTTATCATACATGCAATACAAAATGACATAGACATAGTCCCAAAATGGAGCAATAAATGCTGAAAACACCTTCCCCAAATGAGTAGGGAAAGTGTTACGTAAACTGGCCCATCGCTACCAAGGAGCAGGAAATTGTAAAAGCAATAATACAGCATACAGGCAATCCTAAACAAAACAAGAAAGAAAAGCAATACGAAACCCCCAAAACAAGGAGGAAAAATCGCCTCAACCCATATCCAACCAGGACATATGTCGCCACCACAAACTATAGAGGTCTAGGGAAGCTGAATTATATTCAGAAGCATACCATCTAAAGATATCTCGGTAAACAGCAGAAAACACTTGTTCACAAGTCAGCAACCTCTTCCGTAGGGTCAGTTCACAATGAGCTTGCCAAATCTGAAATTTAACATACCCAATAAACAGCTGCACAGTACTAGAATCATATTTCGCCCAGGACCCAGGGAGGATGCCACTGATCCAGACATCCGAGACGGAGACCTGAAAAGGGCTAGAAGGCCAAAAGCGTGAAAAATATTCCAAAAATCAACTGCAAAGGGGCAATCCAAAACAAATGTTGCATAGTTTCAACAACCCCAGAGCAAGAAGAGTCTCTAGGACAGGTATGCTCTGTAACCTCCTTATGCATCATATTCCCTTAACCCCCAACTTGATGAATACAGAGCCATAGAAAATCCCACATATAAGCAGGGATCCGAGGATCATGGAGAAACTGGGTAAAAGAATCCTGTATCAAAGGAGGATGCTCCACAAACCAAGGATCCACTACACAATGTGTATCTGCAAGCCATTTATATACTTCTTCGAGATCCAGTAGTAAGCTGTCTACAGGTCACCCACCAAACTTTAAGTTTCCCAGCCACATCCTTCCAATGAACAGCCAACAAGGAAACCTTAACTTGTTTAAAAACGGTGCCGGCTGAGCTCCACGTCATAGTATTGAGCCAAACTCATCCAACACCCATGGACTCCATAATTTTGGAACATTATGAAGGATAGGGGCAATGTTATGAAAAAAAAGCAACATAAAAAACACCACAGGGTTAACTATCCCAACCCACCCTGCACCAGGGCAAGTAGGTAATTCCCTTTAATCGGTTCAATCTACTCCCCATAAGCAGTGAAAAAACACCGTAAATGATAGTTTCCAGAGCTCGTGGGGAGGAAAACGCTGAAAGAAACCAAAAACTGGCAACAAATGGGATTTAATCATATAGATCCTTTTATGTTTGGACATACGCCATTTGTTCCACTTAGCAACCCAAAGCTGCAGTAGTCCGAGTTTTAGTTCCCAATTATAAAATTGTGGGTCTGGCTCACCAAAATAAATGCTCAAAAGTCTAACATAGCTTTGCACCACGGAACTGCCAAATAGGGGACCACACAGAACCATCACAACCAAGCAGTAGAATACAACACTTGTCTTGATTCAGGACAGAGCCAGTAACAGCGGAAAAGACTTTCAATTCATTCTAGGCCAAATGGGCAGAGGCCCGATCAGCCAAAACCAAACAGAGGTCATCCAATGGGCAATGGATTTGATCTGCGGTCAGAACTACTCACAGAGAGGCCAATGATGTCATCAACTCTATGCAGTCTGTGGAACAGGGGTCCAGGGACAGTAAATATAAAAAGGGACTTAAAGAGCAACCCTGTCTCACCCTCTACCAACAGGGACATTATCACCCACCCAACCATTCATGGTCAGCAGAATACTAATATTTTTATAGCAAATCTGTAACCAAGAAATAAAAATGTCAGGAAACCCATAACACCTCAGAACCTCCTACAAGTAATCATATTCCACCTGATCAAATGCCTTAGATTGATCCAGGCTTACTAGATGCCCTAGTAATTCCTGCGTACTACCCTTATGAAAGATTTCCCGGAGAAGGATAAGGCATCTTGAATCTTTCTAAGGGAACCCCACTAAACTGCGTGGGATGAACAATAGCATTCAGTACTCCACCAGCCAGTATCCCAGGACCGTCATCAAAATTTTACTGTCAGTATTAAGGAGAGTTATTGGCCACCAGTTCCTCAAATACCATTCATCTCCATCCTTAAATGAAAGGACCAGGACCCTTCCGACATACTAACTAACCCCATTAAAAGAGCCACCAATTCTTTCCCCAATGTGTCCCGGATAGATTTATAAATGCGGTGGCAAGCCATCAGAACCAGGAGATGTACCAGAAGGAAGAGATCAAATGACCTGTCTCACTTCAGCAAGTGAAACAGGGCCAATTAACACCTTACCCAGATCCTCAGAAAGGGCAGAAAGAGTGCACTCACGCAACCACTGTCTAACCACCTCTCTAGACAGAGACTGGCTAGTAAATGCAGCTGCAAAAAATGCCGTATCTCAGTTAAAATGGCCGAATTCTCAATCACAGTGTCTCCACTAGCTGTATGCAAAGAAAGCATAGTATGTTTCTCTCAAACCTGAGCACAGGTATCAAAAGGTACAGTATCATGCTTCTTGTCAAACACCTTATATCGTTGTTGCCTCACTAAATCCTTCATCATATCCTGCTGCAGGCTAGCCATCCTATCCTTAAGAGCCTTAAGGGTACTGAGACAAGCCTTGCCCCCTCATAATGCAGGGTAGTCAAAGAATGTAATTTGGACCGCAAATGGTGCAACATATCCCAATTAAACTTCCCATTAGCCTCCCCACAGCATAAAATAAGAACAAACTCCTCTTCAGTCCTCCCACCAAGCATTAGTATCTCTCATATAAAACAAACCGACTTTCTAGCCGCCAAGACATGACTAAAACCTTCCTGAATGTGAGGAATATCTAGCAAAGACAAATTTAATTTCCAGATTCCTGGGCCACGTCTCTGTTCCACGTGACTACCAACCAAAAGAACCAACATTCTATGATCGGATGTGCCACATCCATCACCCAAGCATCCTGCAGTTGACGGGAGGCAGAAACAAAAAAATAATCAATCCTGGACGAGCGAGGCCCACAAAAGTACGTATGTGGGACCACCTGAAAGTGCAAGCCAAAAACATCCGTCCACCCCACATCTTCAATAACTTCCCTTAAACATGAGACATCACAATATTGTTTTTTGGGAGAAGGACCCAGACCAGGTGGCGAAAGTGCACAATTAAAATCACCCCTCAAATGACATGCATGTTAGTGAATAAAAAGGCTGAAGGGCCAAAAGCGCACTTCTGTCATGTTTCGCTGATGGGGCATAACATTTAGGAGTCGAAAAGGTAAGTCTTTCCATAAGATATCCAAAACAATGCCCTCCTCCAAGATATCCAACTGTCTACGCCTTTAACCTGGGAGAAAACAAATCCTCAGACCAGAACAAATGTCCACACCCTGAGACCAGTAGCTAGCACCCCATATCCATCCGGCAGTGGCAGCCTCCAAGAATACCGGAGAGTGGAGGCAAACATCCTGGTGAAACAAACAGTCCAGATCAGATTTTATAAAGAGGGCATAGGTAGCCAATCTTTTAAATTCAGAGTGAATACTGTTAACATTCAGGGATGCCAGTTTGAAATGATACAAAAGGGAAGCCATGAAACAACTAAATCATCACTTAACTTTACTCGATGCTCGGGTAACCCTGCCACTTGATATGGGAGCAGGCCTACAATCCTCCAACTCCCAGAGTCAGACACCGGACCTGCCGGAGATGGACGGGCTGAAGGGGCCGCAGAATCTCCCTCCATATCAGAGGGTACATCCTGAAGCACAGAATATTGATTAGAATCCTCTAAGGGGAGCAACCAGTGACTTCAGATGCTTGAGTTTAGAACCCTTTCCCCTCTTGCTGCGAACCACAGAGAACTCCAGAGCTGGAGGTAGCTGTGCAGGTGGGAGGGGTGGGGAGGTTCCATATCCACCGGAAAGCTCCCAGATCCGGCTCAATAACCGGACAGTATCCAACAAGACCGGGGAGAAGGGGAGCATTGCTCTGGAACCCCGGATCTCGCCTAGCAGGCAAAGGTTTAGGACCAAGACCCATGGAGGAAGCCGTAGCTTCTCTAATATAATAATCCTGCACCCCAAAATCAGTGTTCTCAGTATTTTTAGCAGCCCACGGACAATCAGCAAAAGACTGACCAAGATCGTCCAGAGATCACACTTGGTTCTTGGAAGCAGTGCACACTGGAATGACCCAGGTCCCCACAATGAGTACATTTAAGGACATTATAGATCGTACTAATATGCCTACAAGAGCCACACTGAAACACATCCTGGGCTGACCTTGGTAAAATAAAAACCCTTATCCCAGCCAATGAAAAACAATTAGGAAGGTGAACAATATCCTGGTCAGAATGTTGCAACTTCACTTTAAATTTCCAGCCCCCATTCCAAAAGCCTTCATCATCCAATATGGGAGCTAGGTTACCCTGAATAGTGCACCGCTTTCTCCAACCAATACACTATGTCAGTGATATTCACCCCTTTGTTACTAAAAAGGATGGTGATAACTCTAAAGTGCTGTTTTGTTAAGAGGATAATAACAAAGTCAACCCATAAAAGGTTAATTTTCAAATTACACCAAAACGCTCCAACAAAGCTGGGGTCCTAAACTGATATCGAAAGTACTTTCCCCTGTGCATTGATCAGGGCATAGACTTCCGATGGGGAGAAACCTAGGGACTGCTTCAACAAAATCTTACCCACATATAAACGATCAGGATAGAGTCCCAACTGCCAATGTAATGGAGATGGACAGCATTCCACCACTTAGCTAACTCCACAGGCTTGTGGAAGTGACTCAATAAGTCGGAGGATCAGGGCAATCTGAAGCACCATCGTGTTGATGGCGTGCCGATAGCTCCATGGGCTGAGGCCTAGTCCCTCCCAGACAGTTAGCAGGAATAGAAGGCCCAGGAACCCCAGAAGGCAGTACATTACCTGAAAGTCCAGGCACACCAACCACATCCCCCGTGTGAGTGGCAGATAATGCAGGTTCCCTGGCCAGAAGTCATGCCAGTGTCAGGCGGAATCTGGGGATCCAGTTGCCAGTCCCCATGAGGCGAGGGATCCAGCCAGTGGAAGACAATGCGCGCTCTGGCGACCAAACTGTGTCATCTCCTTCACTCCAGTCTCGGCATGGGGTCTTGTCAGTCTGCCCAGGAAGCACATCCGTCTGTCTGCTGCTGCTAGAAGTTTAGCGGCCCAGAAGAACCCTCGCTCATTAGGGGAGAAGTGATCGAGCGCTATGCTTACACTCTTCCTCCTTCTGTGTCCTCCAAGCTAGTTGGTCGCTAATTTTTGCAACTCCGCCTCAAGGCACATCTTCTTTGCACCAAGCTCAAGACATCCACATCATTAGGAACAGAACTGCTGCCTCGGGCGATATGCTGGCCATCCCGAGGGTGCATCCCAGCCACTACAGCGGTTCCAGACTCCCGACTCCTGAAATTCCATATTAATAGCTAACAATGGTCTTTCCTCCAACTTCTTTCCCACCAACGCCAGCCATCAAGTTACACACCACACAGCCTCAGGCCCTACTGAGAGTAGGGGAATTTCCACGGGTCCTGGCCAAATTCCCCATTCACTAAAAATACCACCAACAGCTTAATCTGGTTCAATTTCAGTTCATTACCATCTGTATCTCCCTCCTCCAGTCGCCCTGAAAAAGGGACTTATAGTCTCAGTGGGCCTACCGGTCAACAAAATTCAATAAATAAATAAACATTTGAGAAAGATTAACAAAATCACAGTAACACTGTTCATGAGCAGAAGTCCCAAATGCTTTCATGATGTGAGAGTCACAAAAGGCCATGTTGAAAGTGTAGTGCAAATACCAACAAACGCCAGGAGTTGTGGTTTCTAACCATAACATCCCACCCTGTACAGACTGACAGGCGTCAGGGTGTGCCTTTGGATTGCTAGCTGTAATGCTCATGCATTCCACCCCACCCTGAAGCCATTGATGGGTATCGAGGTGTGCCTTGGACTCTTCGGTCACAGAGTTCACCCCATTCTCCTATACTGCGCCCATTTCAGCATATGTCCTTATGGAATGGGGTGACTGTAATGCTAAACACCCCAAGGGAAACCTCAACACTTGTCGGTGTCTGCAGGATAGGGTGAGGTGAAATGGTGTGAGCGTTATGTGCCACGCACCCAAAGGCATACCCCAATGCCTGTCCATCTCTGCAGGGTGGAGGTGGTGTTCGCATGAAGTTCAGTACTTCACTGCCATTCCTATTCTGCAACTGTCTAATTCCTGCACTTCCAATGCTAACACCAGCAAGCAAACATTCGGCATTGACAAATGCTTGTTTGTTTTAGATCTACCACCTGCTGATGCAACAATACCATTAACAGCCACTTTTTCTAAGGAAGAGCTATCGTCAGAGATGATAGCACAAGCTCTCAAAAATATGTTTGTGGATGTCTAAGTTATACTCTAAGATGGAAACCCTATGCACGAGGTCTTCTGCTATTGAAAATTTCTCAAAACAAAGCCAAGACATCACAGAAGTTTAAAACAGAGTTGATATGGTAGAGCAAAAAGTTCAATCGACAGACAATCCCTCCTACAGTAGGGGGTAAGGTGTTATTTTTTATTTATTTTTTCAGCTCTCACTATATACTCTTGCTCATGGCTCCCTAGCTCTGGAGGGAGTCCCCAGTCCTGTCCCCTGACGTCCAACAGCCGGTGCCGACTAATACCCCCAGGGCCCACTCTCTCAAGGGACATCCCAAACCCCAACAAAGACTGGATCCAGTGTGGCCAGCACCATGGCTATTTGGGGCAGAACCTGTGAGGCACCCTCCTTCTGTGGAGGTTTTAAGATGCACCTCAAGGCTCACCTGTTTTGCCAAGCTTTTCTTGATCCTCCAGACTCAGTTGGGCAGATTTTTCCTCTCCTCCCTTTATTATTTTCTTGTCTTATTGATTTTTTTTTTATATCGACATTCTTTTACCTCCTTCCTCTGTGGAGTGGGCTGACAGGTCGTCCAGTTGCCGGCACCCACACCCGGGTCCAGTCAGCTACACGCTGTCCTCCACACAGGCTGGCACACACAGTACCCCCCATGGGGACCCAGATCCAATACCTGGGGGTGCACCTGTCTAGGTTCGGGGTGCGTGCATGGCAATCAGCTGCCACGACCTCCCGCACTTTTCCACCTGGATTTTCTCTCCTGGAGCCAGACATGCAATGGCATCAATGTACAACATGCTGATGCTTGCCGCGCTCCAACCCCAGCTGTACACTGCTCCTGCTGTGCCCCTGACTTCCGCCCAGTTGCTGCAGAGCGACGTAGAACTCCTTACCCACCCCAGAGGGAAGAGAGCTGTCTTGGGACGCCGATCTCCCTCCCTGCTGACCCCCGACAGCCCGAGTCTGTTCCCAAACCCAGGTCACCAGTGTAGTGTGAGGTGTGGCGTCCAACGCTCTCAACCCTCAGCGCCACCGGCCAGCTGGTCTTACTGATTTTAATATATATAAGTGATAATCTGTAAATTGGAAATTTTTATGTTTTGTAATTTTACAATGGATTTGTTGTTGTTGTGCAGCACCCAGAGCCTCTGGGATTGGGCACCTGAAAATAAAATTTGCCTTGCCTTGCCTTTATCCTGGCAGCACATTATTTCTCTCCAATGTGCATCCTCAGAGGCAGAGCGTGCAATGATGCTAGCCGGTGTAGCATGCACACTCCCATGCACGCCTGGCCGTGGACGCTTGCCCCACTTCTGATCCTACGCCAGCAGCATTGGTGAGCCACTCCAGCTTCTGCTAGGGCCAGGCATGCACTGACCACTGAAGCCCCTCCTTCCCTGGAGAAGGAGAGCAGTCCTGGGACGCTTGATCTTCTCCTCCCTGCCAACCCCTGGCAGCCCGGCGCCATTCCTGAACATGGGTCACCAGCATGGCACATGGTGTGGCATCCAGCGCCAACCTCAGTGCCACCGCCAAGGGGCAAGGTTGTTATTAGTTGTGCCCAGCGGAAGGATGGGGTGCTTTGGCATAGCACTCGGACTTAAGTAGTTGTGGGAGGAGTTTAGGTAGTATAAATATGGTGCCCTTATGACACCAAAGGAGCTCTGACAGAAAATGGTTGATGGAGGCCAAGGGCTAGACGTCTGAGAAGTACAGGAGCAGGTGAGGGAATGGGTGTCTTGTCCTAGGTGATCAGGGCCGGGGTGAGAGCCCGATTCAGTCAGTGTCCTATGCCAGTGTGGTGGCGGACAGGAGCAGATAGGCACTGTCAAGCGTCACGACTGGTGCCAGGAACTCTGGGCAATGCCTGGAGCAGCAGGCACATGATTGGTGCAGTCATGTGGCTGGTTACAGGATGCAGGCCAGGGTGCACAGTTTCTTCCTGCAAGCTTCACCTGAAGATGCAAATGCCAGGTCACCCTCAGTGCCTGAGCAGCACAGGGTCTAGACACATTGAATGGCAAGGGAGTTGCATTCACTATCAGCCGGCCTGGCGATGCCAGGTTGGATGTTGGCACTCAAAACATTTCTAGACCCAGAAAGGAAGTGGAATGTGAAGGGACATTGGCCCTGTTTAACTAGGGATAGTTAGTGGAACCTTGGCAAAGTGATGACATTCAGGTTGGTATCCCTGAGGGGTTACATCCTGATGGCCTTAGGCCCAAAGTGGATTGCCCAGAAGATTGCTGAGGTTAGTTGGAAAATGAGGGGCGACTTAGAGAACTGTGTAACAGGCTAACTGAGTAACTGTCAGATGAAAGTAGATGAAATGACTCTGAATGCTGGCAAAAATTAGGTCAGTGTCTTCAAGAATGTTGGGAGTTCCAGCCCCTGGCATAATGGTAGTGCTACCGCACATGATGCCGGAGATCCAGGTACGAGAATGAGTCTGGGTCACTGGAGGCCAGCCAGGGGTGAGGAGGATTGAGCATCCCAGTGGACGTCTCCTCCTCTGGGGAGGGGAGGCTGCTCTGTCTTGCTGTGCTACTGTCACCTGTAGTTGTATGCAGTGATGGTGCAGCTATCGAGACATGGGGACGTTGTGATGCATTTGAGAAAAGCATGCATCTGTATGCTCCTGCCGGACCTTGGTCCCCACACCAGCTTCCCTATGGGGCTATGGAGCTTCTGCAGCTTGGGAGGGACATAAATCCCCACTGCCCAAGCTCTGGAATGGTTGTGCATGTGGCCTGAAAGGTGATATACCCGCCATTCCAGGCAGACGAGCAAAATACCAATTTAAAAACAAATGTGGGAGTGAATCCTCAAGGTAAGCTGGGCAACTGTGACCATTCTGCTGGGTGGTCCCTCAGGGGTCAGGGCTACAAGATACATTAACATGCAGAGCTCTGCTTGATGCTGGCCTACCATGTGTGGGTGCATTGGGAGTTTCAGGCGCTGGAGTATGGTTATGGAATGCCCTCTGTTGGGCCCAGTACAGATGAGATATCACTCTAAACACTTAGGATCCCTATCAGTGTATCTGTTTAAGCTGAAATCAAGTGAGTTGTTCAGTTAGAGGGCCAGAAAAGGATGGCAAAGACTGCATATATGTTTTGCTAGTGCATAGTGTATACTGTCAAAACAGGAGCAGGGAGAGTCTCTTACAAGTCACAGGTGGGACCAGCACTGCCATTAATTCCCATCTACCTCAGTAAAGAGAGAGATTGAGTGACTTGGAACATGTGTCCAGACTGTAATTTTATACTAGCAAAGGTGCACCTGTGACCTGTCCCAACATTTCCTAGGGAGGAGAAGGTGATCTGGTTACTGCAGTTGTTTGCAAGGGGTTCCAGGTAAGCTTAACATCGCACACACCTACACAAGTGAGTACTCCGGCCACACCCACCCCTATCCAGGCACTGGGCCACACCTACTCCCTACCCAAGGCACAGATGCAGATTGGCTGGCACACCATTGGGGGTTGCAAAGAGGTCCCATTTGAGATTTGGATAGAATTAAAAAGATCTGGAAAACAGTGAAAGAGAAGTTAAAGTAACAAAAATGTAAAGAAGAGGATATTGTGTTCAAGTAAAGGATATTGGGCCCTATGCACGAATAATCTGCAGTGTGTGTGCGCAGTGTGCAACGTGGTGTGCATAAGGACATATGTCCTGCAGATGGCTACAACATGGCTGTGCGGCATCCACATACTGCATGCAGATGCATGCACAGGCATCCGCTACAGAGGTGTGCCACAGCAATGCTATGCATGGGCAGAGGGAGTGACTATGTAACAGCGTGCATGTCAACCCCACACACATGCACTTTGGGAAATATATGTCAGCCTGGCACGTGGGAGGCCCCACACCATGTGGAGGACTGCCATAAACCACCTGTACACTGTGTATGCAGGACACACCACATGGAGTGTAAGTGCTATGTGTGTACAGGCCATTCCTGAACAGCACTGTGACGCACTCAGCCTCTCATGAGAGGTCATATACCAGCTATGCAACAGTCATGTTGCCGCCCATTGCCTGGCATAGTGACACGAGGAAGATGACTGACCACATCGGCAACAGTGACGGTGCCAAGCACCCCTCATATGTCCCTCCTTCCCCAACAGTGAACAGAGAGCCCTCCCATATATGGGCCACAGCCACCAAAGCCCACAGTCCTGCCATGTGAACCAGCACTCCCCACCCAGACAGCAACAGAAGAGCGCTATCCAGAAGAATGACCAGGACACAAGAAATAGGTACAACACACTTTATTGCAAAACCACACAATTATACACAGCAACAAATGCCTTATAAAACTACTGTCCATGGATTAGCAGACAAACAGACATGCAGGGCCCGATTCTCAAAGCAGGCTTGGATCGGCGCAAGCTGCAACAAGCAGCAACTTGCGCTGAAGCCCGATCACGTCGGGGACCCCTCGCCCAATTCTCTAACAGGCAGGGTCCCAGTGGCTAAGTGCCTAGGCTTGCGGGCAAGCCAGACCGGGCACCAAGCACATGGCACAGCAGGAGGGCTTGCCACAAGCTGTGAGGAGGCTGTGTATCAGTCCAGCAGGGCCCTTGGTAGCTAGTGCCCACCCATGCCCTATGCCCAGTCATATAATAGATGTCAACCTCAGGGTCCAGTGGTCCCTCTCCTTGCCCGATATGCCAGTTATCACAACAGCACTTCCATTCATCCTGGACCTGGTGGCAAGCTGTCCCTCCCCCAATGTGCCCATTAGTAAAACAGCCCATTTATCCTGGTGGCCTAGCAGGACCCTCCCTCCACCCCGATGTGCCCAGTATTACAACATCTATTGCCTCCTACCCCTTCCACCGCAGCAGTAAGTCACCATAGAGCCCCCAGCAACCTGGGCAGCCCCAAGCCAGCACCGCATAGCCCTCCTCTCACCTCCATGGTCGGGCATTGACTGAACTGTCAGTATGATTGCTGTACTGTATAGTGTACACGCATTGCATACACTATACAGTATATCATTTGGAAATGACAGCTCAGTCAGAGAGTACCGGATATTGGGGTCAGATGTCAATGGCGCATCGGGATCGGAGTAGCATGCATAATAATATGCATTAGCATTATTGGCACAATCAGGGATGGGGACATGATGAGTTATATACAAAGCATGGCACGATCAGGGTTCGAGGGCTTGATATGTTAAAAACAGTGCATGGCACAATCAGGGTTCGGGGCATGATCAGTTAATTAACTGATGACAGTGACACAATCAGGGCTGAGGAGGGGGCCTGAGGCACAATGCCACATACAGGTTGACTTCGCCCAGAGGTTGATTTTTAGTACCCTTAGACCAGCCCTAACTGGTCTAAGGGTACTTAGAAATTCACCTTTGGGTACATTATGAGAATACTAATTTCGAGGATGTGGCAGCTTGCACATACCACATTCCCCTTGCGCCTGTCACATCCCATTTGCATATGCACGTGCAGCACACGCCTGTTTGGGGCAGGCAGCCTGCAGTTGGCGCAGGTTCCCTTTGAAAATAGCTCCGGAGGCATTACTTGGCACAGATGCCCTCCTGCAGCATGTGCATGAACACATAACATTCCCCACAACTGACACAGACATATGGTCCATGAAATTGGCATTCTATGCCATGCATGGCATGCCCCATGTACTGGGGCAATCAACTGCACACATGTGGCAATCATGGCACTGACAGTGGAGAGGAGGCATACAGAACTGTAAGGGATACCACAGTATTAACTGCCAGATAGTATGTGACACGGCAGGTATCATCACCAATGTATGTAATAAGTACCGTAGGTCATGTCATGACTCATATATCTTCAATGAATCCAGTCTGTGTGCCCTACTCATAGCACGTGGAGGGACAGATGGGTTATAAGTGAGTGACATCAGCAGCAGATATGCTACACAAGTGGATGCATTGACGCATTTCTTACAATCACTGTTGTGTACCCTCTGCATAGGTGACAGTGGATACCCACAGTGGCTATACCTGATGACCCCATACCTGGAGTCAAACAGCGCTGTGGAGGAGGCATACAAAGACACTCACAGGAAGACACGTTCCATTATTGATTTTATTTATTTATTTGCTTTTGTTTACCAGGTAAGCACACTAGACAATGAAGTGCCTATTTTCAGGTGCCACCAGGAGATTACAAAGATACATTCAAGATTACAAGGATACATTCAGGTACAACAGGCAAACAATAAGAGCAGGTACAAGTAAGGGCAACAGTCATAAACATAGTCAATGCAGCAGCATCAGGGGACATTTACCTAGCCAGTGGGAGGAAGATAAATCACAGTACAAAGAGGCAGGCAGTCAGCTGAGATCGGGGCATTGAACCTCATCTTCAGCAGCTCTACTGAGAGGTCCATAGGGCTGCTGAAGATGAGGTTCCAGTGCCTGGATCAGGTACATGACAACTCGCTCCCAAGATTTGGCTCTGTGATGATTCACTCCGACAGTTCACTCCGATGACCACTCGCACCGCATAAATTCGCCCCAAGTCAATTAGCTCCCGACTACATTATATGCAGTAAACAAGCATCTGCGTTATCTGAATAAATAAACATTATTCACTGAACATATCTGACACTGACACACCGGTCCTATTCAACATCTTCATCAGTGACACGCGTAGGACCTAGAAGGCAGAATTTCACTGTTCGCTGATGACACAAAGCTCTGTAATAGAGTAGACACACCAGAGGGTGTAGACAGAATGAGAAGCGACCTGCAGAAACTTGAAGAATGGTCAGGGGTTTGGCAGTTGAAATTCAATGCAAAGAAGTGCAAGATAATGCATATGGGGCACAAAAACCCTGGCACAATATATCAGTTGGGGGTGAGGATATAGCATGCACCAAGCAGGAAAGGGATCTTGGGATTATCATCTCTGATACCCTCAAAGTAGGGAAACAGTGTGACAAGGCAGCAGGTAAAGCAAATAGGATGCTGGGATGTAGGCAGGGCATTACCAGCAGGAAAAGGAGGTCATAATTCCGCTTATACAAGACACTAGTGAGGCCCCACCTGGAGTACAGTGTACAGTTCTGGAGACCATACCTACGTAAGGACATAGACAAGGTAGAGAAGGTTCAGAGGAGGGCAACAAAGATGGTGCATGCATTGCATCACAAGTCCTATGAAGACAGGTTGAAGGAACTGAACATGTACTCCCTGGAGGAGAGGAGGAGAGAGGGATATGATACATACAAGTAACTTACAGGAAGGAACAGGGTGCAGGAAAACACTATTTTTAAGCGAAAAGATGTTCCAGGTCTAGAGGGCATGGGATGAAGTTGGAGGAGGGACGATTCAGAGGAAACATGAGAAAGAATTTCTTCACAGAACGGGTGGTGGACAAGTGGAACACCCTGCCAGAGGAAGTGGTAGGGCTGAAACAATCACGGGATTTAAGAATGCATGGGATAGACATAAAGGAATTCTGGAGGTCAGGGTAAGGTGCAGCAGACTTCTAGGAAAACAAACTGAACTTACAAGCTCAAATGGGCAGACTGGGTGGGCCATAGGCCCTTTATCTGCCGACACTGTCTATGTATCTATGTATCTTATTCACTGGCATGGATTGCATAATTTGCAGAGGCTTACAGGACAGTAACTTTGATTGCCTCTGAGATGGAATAATAGTGAATCCTCATTAGCCCGCAGTCACATACCTGTACTAGCCACAATGCTGGTCGCTTTTGATGTCGGAGAGGTCCAGAAGAAACTGGTCAATGACCAGAACTACATATACACCTTTCGTAAGAAACAGCATGATAAGGCGATATGGCAGTGTGAGTTAGCGGTAATCATTTGTCCCAACACACTATGCACGTGATCCATGTGCTGTTCAGAGACACGCAGTGAGCACAGCAAAAGAACGGGCTAGCTCAACACAGGATACAACAACTCAAGTGCTGCTACATGCAAAAGGTTACTTTTAACTCACACTCATCTCCCTGCCTTGAATGAAGTCGAGCATGGTTACCAAGATTGCTATGGTTACAAGGTGCTTCTGGGAACTATGTGCTACTGGAAACAATATGTTACTACAGTGTGGACTTACTGTGTGTTGTTGCACTATTTGATGCTGCACATCCGCACATTGGTAAGATACTGTTTTTTTATATATCGCAATATATTTCAAAGTATTGAAAATGCTTTAGGTGTTTAGTATTTTAATGGAATAAAAACGACGGGTGGGAGCAAATTGACACGGGATCAAAGATCGTAAGAGCAGATCACTGCAGGGGTGAAAAGTCGGGAGTGAATTGTCAGGTAAGAATTGTCAGGAGTGAATTGTCATGTTCCCCTGGATCAGTGTTAATGGCTCAGCAGGTTGCACACTCGCCTGAGGCTGGAAGATCAGAAGGCTGTGGGTTCTAGCCCCACACCAGGCACTTGGGTCAATCCTAATACTGACACTGTAGTGCATCATGAGGGGTGCTGCACCCTGAGGTGCCGCTTTCAGATGAGATGTTAAACTGAGGTCCTGTCTGACTGTTCTGGTGGTTGTTCAGGTGGACGTGAAAGATCCCATGGCAGTTCTCGAAAAGAGTAGGGAAATTTTATTAATATTCAAAACAAAGCATATGTAACAACAACATTTAAAACAGAACACAAATACCATATAACTTATATAAACCACCATACTCTTTCAAAACACACCAATCATAGTGCTCATACCATCACAATCCCTCAGTAAAAAGAAATTGTGACATAGATACACAAAAAAGAAAGTCCCATAACCAGACATCAGAACTATATTCCTATAACAGAGACATCCTACATCCAATGCTCTATTGAAATAAGCAGAAAAGTACATAAAGTATTAATCCACTCATCCAACATTTTTCCATAACTTAGAAAGCACAAGATGTCCTAATGTGCGAAATTCATATTCACACATCTTATTGAGTTCTCCTGAATGTTGAACAGTACTTTTGCTGTGTGACCTCTTTACCTTGCAGAGATCTCTGGCATCCTACCTGCCATAATGACCATTTCAAGCAAGCCAAAATCACATAAATAGAGCTTTTGCCCATTTTAACCATTGAGAGGGAATCTGTCCCAATATAAAATATCAGAGGACATATGCTGGAAGAGATCTTCCCCACCAATCAGCTAGTTCTTTCCAAACCCGTGAACATGCACACAATCAAAAACAGATGCTGCATAGTTTCCATTTGACCATGACAAAGTATCTCCCCACAGCCCCTATCATCAACTTGCTTATGTTTCTTTTTTTCTTTTCTTTTAAATCTTCTTTTATTATTCAGATTTTAACATATACATATAGGTCATCAGATTTGATTTTACACAATACCTTTACAACTAGTCAGTTAATACAAACAGTTTTAGAGGTCATCTAGTTCATCTACAGTAGATACAGTGTTTGTTTCTGCAAGTTTTCTACTCCCATAAGGGTAGTAGTCTAACTGTGTCTAATCTTAAAAGACCACAGGCTAATTATTTTAGGCTTAACAGTAAGCTGGGTACCAGGACATCGAACTGTTTACTTTGCACCTTTTCCAGCTAGTCAAGTCTCGCAGTTTTGTACCTCCCACCCATAAATCATAAGGGTCCCAATCATACGGGGAGGCGGGTAACCAGGCTAGAGACCTCTTGATGGCAGGACTCACACTGCAAGATCTGAACCACCGAGGGACTCCTGGGATGTCCAACCCACGGCACAAAAGTGGGGTCCTTTAGCATGTAATATAGCAACCAACGAGTCCATCTCACCGAGAAGAGCTTCCACGCCATTTAGATTATGTGTCATTTTTCCATGTTATAAATTTGTTAGTGATTTCCACCATTCCTGAATGGTCGGAACGCTTGTTGTTAGCCATTGCCTGGTAACTACTATTTTGGCTGCTGTAAGAAGCAGTGTGAGGAGGTACCTGGTATTTGGTCCCCGATATGGCTTAGGTAATATGAGGAACAAATACATCTCTGGGATCAGCTGAACTGTGGATCTAGGAGTTCCTGCAACTGCCTCAAGTTGTTTTAAGTAGCTGGAAAGTACCGGCAAGTCCACATAATATGAGTCAGGTTAGCCTCCCATTCACCACAATTTCTCCAGCAAACGCTGATTTACTTGGCCAGTAGTGTTTGGAGACCTTAGGGGATCTACAATAATGAATTAGAGCCTTCCAGGCAAATTCTAGCCAGTGATGTGAACTTCATAACTTTGGAAGCGTAGCACATGCCATTTTCCAGTCCGAAGTGGATAACCGACACCGACTCCAAACCATTGTATGCGGATGTTTTGTGAGGACATCGCCTTGTGAGTTCAAAGCTTGATGGTACAGGGAGATCATGTGCTCCTGCTTCCCAATTTATTCAGTGTAATTTGGCATTGGATTAGTGGCGGGTAGTTTTCTGGATTTTGTAGGGAAGAAGCATGCCTTCCAGGTAATGTTGAAGTTGTAAATATCGGTAAAAGTCTCTGTGTGGTTAATGGAACTGCCTGATTTCTGAATATGCCCAGATTTTCCTTGTGTCATTATTTGTGTCAGGTATCTCGACCCCAGTGTGTCCCATGCACCAAACCCAGAGTCCAATGTGTTGGGGAAATCTGGCAATGCCTGAATTGGGGCACTAGTGGCAAATAGGTAGTAGGTCGTGTGCTTTTTCAGGGAGTTCCAATTTCAAATTGGTCTGTTAACCAAAGGTTAATAGCTGACAGGTCGATTCGTCAGCTTGACGGTATAGTGCCCAAAAATATGTTGTAGTCAGTCATGAGTGCCTTTCTCCATTTCTATCCAATGCGGGTGAGCATTGTTATTTTGTCTGGCCATCATGTGAACCATGGTTATTGCTTCTTGGTAGAGCTTTAGGTCGGAAGTGCAAGGCCCCCCTGTGCACGAGAGATAATATCTAAGATGCACCCGGCTCTACATCACTTGCTTATGTTTCTGATTGCCCTTCACATTGAATTTTGATGTCCACACAACCATATCAAATCTTGCATTTTAAGGGGAACTGTGGCTCCACAATACTTTCTAGTAACAACTCTGCATTAGCTGTAGGGGATACTTGAAATAGGGGCTCCTCCTTGTACCATTTTTCCATTATTACCTTATAAAAATGTTTCTTTTCATGTCCCAAAACCAACTAAGCTCGATCTTCCAAGTCCTAATATATCTTAAAGTAGTCTGTAAATGCCCCAGAAGAGCTTTCTCTGAGGGATGCCATTTACCCTACCCCATGCCTTCAAAAAAGTCCCCACAACTGCATGCATAACAACCCCATACCCTCTGATTCTAAAACTAAATGACGTATTGAACTAAAAAGAAATTCCCAATGAAATATACTAAGGGTTGAACATATTCAAACCCCCGCTTCCAAGCCCTATATGTATGTACCTCTTCACAGGGTTCAACCTACTTCCCATAAAAAGAGAAAAAAGAGGCCCATAACTTTCGGTGCATAGTATAAGGCAGCGGAAATATATGAGAAACATATAAAAAGATGGAGCTATATGATATGCTCTAAGCAATTAAACCTCTTTTTCCTAGTCATTTTCCAGGAAAGCCATGACATGACTTTCAGTTTAGCCATATCATACACAGTTTTCCAGTTCTTTCCTTCTGATTCTCGTGTACCAATGTATAAGCTTAAAATCTTTACATCCTCCTTCACAGATATTGGAAATTCTCCACAACCTGTGTAGCACCCAGAGCCAAAACTTTACTCTTTCCTGTATTAACCTTAATTCCAGTGGTATCAAATACATCTTCCATTTTCCTTAAAATCTGTTCTCCAGATTCCAAATCAGCTGTAGTAAAACACAATCATCTGCATAAGCAGTAACTTTCTGCAGAACAACCCCTTCCTTATTTCTAATAGATCTGATGTCCTCTGCATTTCTATGACCCTTAGTATGGGATCCAACCCAAACACATAAAGCAAAGGGCTCATCGGACATCATTGTCTGACACCATTCTTCAAATATACTGGTATGCCCAGATGCCCATTCACCAAGGGCGTAACCTGCACTTCAGTATATAAAGTCCTCAATAAAGCTAAGAATGGCTCTGGAACACCATAGTGCTGTAACACCGTCCAAATATGCTCTTGCCGTACAGAATCAAAAGTAATCTCCTGATCAATAGTTAACAAGTAACCATCTAAGTTCATGCATAAACCTTGTTCCACCACTTCTAATGAAAATCAAATTCTGAACAATGTTTCCACCTGAATTGCATAGGTCTGTACAGAACTAACTACCTGTTGAGCAATTTTGGCAGTTAGAATTTTAGTTAAAATTTTGTAATCTGTATTTAAGAGACTCAATGGCTTCCAATTCTAACTTCTTGAGGCTCCCCTTTATATAAGAAAGTCATAATTCCTTCCTTCATACTTGATACCAGTCTATTTTCCTCCCAAACAGCCCCATAAATGACCTGCAACCATGGAGCCAAGATGCTAAAAACATTTATAAAATCATTAGGTATACCGCCTTCATCAGGAGTAGTCTGAGGTGTTAGCTTAGTCACAGCTTCCCTAATTTCTGCCACTGAGATAGGGACTACTAAACTGTGCTCTTCCTCTTTACCCAACTGCGGTATATCCAATTGTTGAACAAATAAATTTTGCTGCCCTACCCTTCTTTCTGAAATGTAGCCTTGATATGATTTTGAGTTAACAACATAAGTCCACTACTGTCTTCTATTAGAACTCCCATTTCATCCTTCAGAGCAGTCATAACCAGACTCTGAGCCCAATGCAATCCTGAATCATAAGGATTCACCTGCTCTTTGTTCCTCTAGTCTGGTATTTCTCTTGCATTGCCGTCCTATCCTCCGACTCTTTAAATGCATATACATTCTGTCCTTTATTGGTTGCAACTGCCACTTCACATCATTCCTCTGATCAGCGACCTGAGTTAATAACTGCATATATTTCACTCTGAGTCCCAAATACTTAATATATTTTCCTTTAGCTCTTTCACTAGTAATACCTATATAGAGCTTTTCAGATCTCTTAGTGTCCTCCCACCATTCTATAGGACTATGATACATGAAGCAGATATCAGCTCTCAGCATCAGATATTCTCTCATAGAATGCTGCATAGAAGCCTCCTTTAAAATAGCAACATTCATCTTCCAATATCCCTCCCCATGGGAACCTTCTGCACCATTCCTAGTCAGATCTTAACAGCCATATGATCCAATGTTTCCAAAAGAACTACCACCACTTTGACAGGTACCTCGATCTGACACAAACCAAAAATCTATCCTTGTGGACAAACTCCTTTATAAAAAGTATGTATCGGAACCTGTTTCATAAGATCATACACATCACTTAAATGATTAAGTTTTAAGATTCTAAGCAAGGCATTAGTATCACTGTATATTTTTTTTGTAGCCTCCCCAATCCCTATGTGGAGAGGCCACAATTAAAATCATCTCCCATATCACCAGTTTGAAGTGTGCAGGTAGGGCTCTAATCTCCTAAAGAGAGAAGATCTATCTGCCTTCACTTGAGGTGCATAAATGTTCATAATTCTATATGCTACATTACATAAAACCACATCCATTATCATGGCTCTACCAGGCTGAACATCAAAGATTTGTAGTAGACTTACATTCAGACCCGAAATAAAAACCTAACCCTGAACACGATTCTTCTCCTAAGAACCAAAATGAGACACCCCAGCTCCAATCCTCTGTCTCTAACTTCTGGCAAAGAATGTAACCTTGTATCCTGCAATAGAATGACTTGTCCACCCTCCCTGAGACTAGCAAAGGTAACCCATCTCTTTCTAAAGTCTTAATGCCGCTCACATTAATTGTGAGAAGAGAAATATCTGCATTCATAAGAAGGAGAATAGAGATGAGAGAAAAACATAATAGCAAAGCATGAAAACAGGCTATCAAAGTCACTTTTTCTTTTTACGTTTCCTAGGCTTAGGCTTATCAAGAGGCCCCACGTCAGTGGCAGTTACTCAGCTCATGAAGAAGCAATAGAGGACAGGTCCGAATCGAGAGTCTCATCTTCCTCCTTGTTCAAACAACAAGGCATAGGAATTGTGTACTGGGAGACCATCCAAATCCTTAGACACAGATTGAGAATCTATCAGGGCTTTCCCAGCTTTCGATCTAGTTACTCTGTGAAAAACAGCCTCTTGTTGAATTTTAGGAGGAGGCATGAATTTACCCACCACTATCTCCATACTCTGCTCAGAGTCTGTAAGCAAGCCTCTTGTACAATAAGTTGGCCTCAGCCACGGCATCTGGACCATGTCTGGTTCCACTATTTCAGACTCCACCTCAATGTTAGCAGACTGTGTCTCAGGGAGTATCTCCTCTCCAGAGCTACTACCTCCGTGAAGGCCTCTTTAGTGGCCTAGACACTCTTTGAGGTTTCGGATCTACATTGGTTGCAGACATTAATAATTCTAGCATAGCATTTTCTCTTTTTGAGCTGTGGCTACATAAGCATCTTGCTCCAGCCGAATAGCCAAATCTCTGCTGTTGTGATACACCCAGGAACAGGTGCAAAAGTGTGGCCTTGTTGCGTCACACAGATTGCACCTCATGGGTTGCTGACACTGAGCCCCAAAATGACCCACCTCACCGCAGAGGGTACACTTCTGCTTATCGCATACATACTTAAATGACCAACATCTCCACATTTAAAACAAGCCCTGGGTTGCCCTGGATAGAAAATCACCCCACGGTCCTGTCCTAGAAAAACAGTTCGTAAATGTTTATTATACAATGGCAATAAAAAATCCTGGACTCTGATTGGTCAGTCTTGGGCTGGACCCGTGATGTTATCCCAGTACAATATCACGGCTCTACTCTCATCATGATGCTGCTATGGAGCTTGATCTCTTTTTGCATCTCCTCTTAAGAAACAAAAATATTTTTCCACACTAATAAAAACATTCTTTAAAATTATTTTTTATTTTATATATAACAACGAGCCATTGATAATAGCTATAATGCCTCCAGGTGTGTGTCGTTGGATAATGTCACGCCTCAGTTGTTGGACCTGACTGCCCGCGGCCTCATGCCCAACCACCTGAGGCGTGACGTTATCCCAGCACACACACACCCTGTCGGGCATTATTGCTTAAGTCAATCCTTGTTCCAATTTCAAAACAACTTGATATTTCCATCCACCAGTCCAGTTGTTCATCATCTACTATGGCTCTGGATATCCTTTAACTGTGCAATGCTGTTGTAACCAATAGGTGATATCAGCAACATTCACCCTCTCATTCTGAAACAAAACAGTTATTTTCTTTGTCAGGGGTTCTGGTAGGGATAGCCAAAATGGTTTCCATAAAGGAGAATGTTTCAACATTTGATACTGTTTCCAAAATCTCAAGGCCTGCAGGGTGTTTAAAACTGATATCAAATACAGAACTCCCGAGCACATGTATTAGGGCATATACCTCATATGCATAATACTTCTACTGTCTTTTAACAAAGCTCGCCCTACAAAATGTCTATCTGGGACATCTGAGATATTGCCCTATATTTCAAGCGCACAGCATTTCTTCTCATAGCGGCTCTGATAAAAGTCTCGAGTCAGATGGGAAAAGCTGATCTCTAACTTTATCATGCCATACATTACCAGGGTCTGTAAGGATTTTTCAGGGCCTACATGTGACTTAGGAGTAGAATCCTGCATCAAAGAAACGCCTCTAGCCAAATCCTCCAAAGGAGTTAACAAAGGAGAGTCCGCAATCCAGGCACAGAAACATCACCTTCCAATTTTTTAATGTCTGCTAGTAAAGGATTAGAAACATCATGCTGTGTATCAGGGCTTGCACCAAGGGAGATCTTTGCCCTGGCAGCAAAAACATCCATCACTCAACTCAGAGGACTGAGCAGAAATAATTAAGGGTTGTTCAGGGACAGAATCAGAAGCCTGTACACCCTGATAATTAGCATTCCACCCTGTACCAGTATGATTCTTTACCACCAAGCATCTTCCAACGCAGACGAGACCCAGTTCGCAGAACTAGAGGAAAGCTCCGCTTAGAGGCACATCGGAAGAGTTCTGAACAAGAACAGGGATCTGTTGGCAACATCGGGGACCTCAAGACATGTTTTTCATCCTCACTGCCCCTCCTTACTTACAGCTTTTTCCACCTCCGATGAGACCCCAATAGAAAAATAATTGGGGTAAAGGCCCTTCCCTCCATCTTCTATTTGTTTGGAAATATTACCAGGTACATTAATCTTTTGGACCAGATTCCCAGTATCTTGAGAAATCATTTTGTCACTGGCAGTCTGCACTTCCTCCATTTGCTCCCATCTGATGTGGAAGCCACCATAACTTTAGTTACCTGCTTAATCAGAGAGCCAGGAAGGCGATATTAGATGCAGAAGGAGGCATATTCCTGCATCTCTCGAATCCTCTATGCATAATTCGTTTCCATACTGCTGCACTGTATCCGTTCCTGAGTCGCAGACTGCTTCTCCTGCAGCCGCAATTCCTCCTCTAATTTAGTCCGAGTCTCCACAAATTGCTTTTCAGCCAGCTCCATCAGTAAATGAATATCAGCCACCTTCTTCTCCAAGACAGCCTTCCAACGGACTCCTGAGCCCCTGTTCCTGACTCATCTCTAGGACGTAAGTCAGCTTCTATACCATCCATATTTTCAGTAGCTAAGATGAACATTTCCTCAGATGCAGGTTCTATATCCATGACAGTCTCCAGATAAGGAAGGCCGAGGAGGAGGAGACCTGCTCCTCAGCCACCGCACGCCTTGCCTCCTCCAAATCACTTGCACTCTGCTCACTTTCTCACAGCAACGCAGCGCCCCTAGTGAAAAGAGTAGGGAATTTCCTCGGTGTCCGGCCAAATTTCCCATTCACTAAAAATACCACCAACAGCTTAATGTGGTTCAATTTCAGTTGGTTACCATCTGTATCTACCCCCTCGGTCGCCCCTGAAAAAGGGACTTCTAGTCTCAGTGGGCGTACCAGGTCAACAAAATTAAATAAATAAATGGATCTGACAGGTGGCACAATGTTGCTTGCCCTGGGAAGGCTTGTAGAGTGTTCTTGCATACGTCATATGTTGCACAACACTGCTATGCACTGACATGTACACATGCCGCAGGACAGACCAGGGATGACTCACTGGGCAGTGATGTGGTGAGGGCACCAAAGCATGCCGATGAGACCCTGACCATATGGGTAGCATACCATGCACTCAAACAGGGGCATTCTGCCTTAAGGGAGGGATATAGGTCGGTGAGGCACTGTGATGACATCCAGACCTGAGTGCCTCCAGCCCGGGAGAGGGGGTATGGGTGTCTGGGGTATTCATATATGGCAGTGTACATACCAGTGATGTAAGGCTGTGTACTGGGAGGGGTGCACTGTGAATGTGTACAGGTTGGGGATGTGTGATGGCATAGTGTTGGGGACATGTGTATGGTACTTGCATTTATGCTATGTTGTTATGTGTGGTGCTGCTGCCGTTATCACAGCTTCCTAGATGGTTGCCAGACAAACTATGTGGACATCCATGTGCCCAGATGTCGGGTCTTTGATATTGCCATGTCCCTTCCATGTGGTCACAGGTCCACATATGTCCCTGGCATGTGCTGTGGCTGGATGTCCCTTGGGCCTCTGGTATGCTGAGGCTGTCGTGCAGGTGACACTGGTGCATTGCACCATGCCTTGGATCCTGGGGTGCTGCCAAGTGTCTGGGGGATGGAACATATGGCTGTGCCTCGGGCCCTAGGGGGCTGACGGGTGCTGCCTGGGACAGCACATCCTGCCATGGCATGGGGACAGACTGGCTGACCGTGATGCCTCTGATTAGCACTGTGTCCATGCCTCCACCTCCTGTGGAGGGCCACCTAGGAGGGGAGTTTGCCACTATCCTCCACAGAGGTTAGGCAGAGTCCCTATATGGGAGGCCCACCACCCTCCCTAGCTGTGCCCGAGTGCTAGCTGCTAGCTTATGCTCGACAGCCAAACCGAAGGTCTCACCATTTATGCTTGATGGCTGATAGTGTCCATGCCTCGGGTCCAGCTGCATTCACAGCATCATATTTAACCACAGGCGGGCTTTCATCTCGAATGGCATTTTATGACTCTGCCCATAGAGAGTGGCATAATGGGTACAGATATTGGACACCATGGCCTCCACCTGGCCACAAGTGAAGTTTGCAGACCACTTCACCATCTGCTACCATGGGTCCAGACACATCCACTCTGCTATCCCCTGCTGTGTCCAGCACCATCGGTTCTGGTGGTGGACCAGGTAGCTCACACGTAGCACTTCTGTCCTCCACCACTGCCTGCTCCCACTCTTCCATATCAGTATTCAATTCTGCAGTTCCACACAATGTGGCACAGTTGCCAATACAATGTAAACCTGATATAACAGATGCATCTGTGCACAAAACGTTTGTCCATTGTATCCAGGGGTGGCGGAGCCTATGTGTTAGGTATGTCTACATGTATAAGCAGTGGCTCAGAGTAAATGAGAACCTATTATAAAACTTCACAGATTGTTCAGAATCCTGCCTAGCATATATGTTCCTGTAGTCTGTGTGTTTAAGTTAGCAATAACTAACGACAGTGTAGGGTTATAGGCCTTAATCCACGCCTGGGGTGCATTGTGAGGCACAAGGCCACAGGCCAATGCCTCACAGCACTCCAGGTGTGGATTAAATTCTATAACCCTCACCCTGGAGTGGGTTAATGCGCTTATAACATGGGTTCTGCCTAGGATCCCATGACATGCTTGCTGATGCCCTGCATGTCATGTTTAAAGCCAGGAAAGGACATGTATCCCGTCAAGATGGTAAAGTAGTCCTTGGGACAGAAGGGTTGTAATCTAGAGGAACTGCAGTACTGCACACAGGAAGACAAGGCTTTGCTGAAGGGGTTCACAGGGGCCATGACAACAGTCACTGTTGCAAGCCCAATCTCCGTGCTACCGAATCACTGTGTTGTGTTATCAGTCATGCTGTGTTTGCCGTCCTGCCATGCAAGACACACCACTCCCTGTTGGTGCAAAAGCAAGGCTTGTTTTGTGTTGCAAGTGCACTGCACAGAGTGAACAAGAAAGCAGGAGATGGCTGCGCGTTGGGTCAACCCACGGACATGATGAGCCATGACAACGGTGGGTGTTGGAAGCACTAGGTGTCCACTGCTGTGTCACTCTGCTGTGTGCCTTGTGTGTCCTTCTGCCATGTAGGAGCCATGTCATTAAGTTATTTAACTGTCAGGAACATTAGTGTTTTTAAGGAAGTTTACTGCAGAAGGTAAGAAGGAGATAGTAACTGTAGTGACTGAATTTTAGGTTCTATGGCAGGAAGAACAGAGGCAACTGTACTGTAAGAGTTCAAAACATAAATAATTTCCCTTTGTTGTAAATAATTAATTAATAAAAGTGTATGCAGCTTGTTGAAAATTATTTTGTAATTTTAACATGGGTTCAGACGATAGTAATGTGTGATTGGCTGAAGGCACCAGCTGACTGTGGATTAAATTCCTATTTAATCCACATTCGTATCTGATCTAGTTTCCACAGTGTAAAGAAGATCACACCATGGATGGATCTACTGCTACTGCTCAGCTTGCTTTTGCCAGCAGCCATTGTTGTTGTTCATGTTTTGTTGTAAACCACTGTGTGTGTATCCTTACTATGTAATGACTATGTATTCTGTCCAGGTCCATCTCGAAATGAGCACTGCTCAATGTGTTCTACTGGTTAAATAAACATAGAAACATAGAATTTGACAGCAGATAAGGACCGCTTGGCCCACCCAGTCTACCCATTTCCTACCTAATGGATAAGCTGCAGATCCTAGTTAACCAGTAGCCTACTTCTTCCTACCCCCACCCCTAGAATTGCCTTATGACTGTCCCATGCATGCTTGAATTCCACCACTGTTTTTGACTCCACAGCCTCCTGAAGGCCGCTCCATGCATCCAAACCCTCTCTGAAAAATACTTCCTTAAATTACCTCTGAGCCGCCCCCCACTATCTTCAAATTGTGCCCCTTTTGTTCTTGCACACCTCTTTTGAAAGATGCTGGCCTCTTGACTTCAATGATTCCTTGAGGTACTTAAAGTTTCTATCATGTCCCCTTCTCCCTCCTTTCCTCGAGGCTATACATATTAAGCTCCTTAAGTCTCTCTTCATATGTCTTCCGGTGCAGACCCTGCACCATTTTAGTTGCCTCTCCTCTGGACAGCTTCCATTCTGTCTATGTCTTTGTGGAGATTGGGTCTCCAGAACTGCACACATTACTCAGATGGGGCCTCACCAGCTGTCTGTACAGAGGGATAATAACTTCCTGTTTTCTACTGGTGATGCCTCCCTATGCATCCCAGTATCCCCAGCCCTCCTTGCTGCCCTCTCACATTGCTTGCCCACCTTTAGGTCATCTGATATGACTACCCCCAGGTCCCTTTCCATTTTGTTGTTGTTAGTATCTCACCCCCATTGTGTACTCTTCCCTGGGTTTTGTTTCCCAGGTGCATTACCTTGCACTTCTTAGCATTGAATCTAAGCTGCCATACATTTGACCATTCTCTAACCTTGCCGAGTCCCTTCATCCTTTCCACCCACCTTGTGCATCAACTCTGTTGCAGATCTTTGTGTCATCTGCAAAGAGACATACTTTTCCTTCAGTCCCTCTGCAATGTAAACATAAGACACTGAAGAGGACCGGTCCTAATACTGAACCCTGCGGTGCCCACTAATAACCCCCTTTTCTTCAGAGTGGACTCCATTTACTATTGCTCTCTGTGTCCTATTCTCCAGCCAATTCTTTACCTAGGCTGTCATCTTGGGACCCACTCCCAGGCTGGCTAACTTGTATATTAATCGTTTGTGTGGACTGTGTCAAATGCCTTGCATAAAGTCTAGGTAGGCCATGTCCACAGCCCTCCCTGATCTACTACTTTGTCACCCAGTCAAAGAAATCTATCAGATTTGTCTGGCATGACCTTCCCGCTGTGAATCCATGCTGCCTTGGGTCCTGTGTCCTCTGGCCTCTAGATACTCGACAATTCTTTCCTTCAGAAGTGATTCTATCATTTTCCTACCACTGAGGTTAAACTAACAGGTCTGTAGTTTCCTGCTTCTGCCTTGCTCCCACTTTTGTGAAGGGGAATCACATCTGCCCTCCTCCAGTCCTCGGTACCACCCCATCCTCCCATGATTTGTTAAAGAGGGTAGTCAATGGTGTCACTAGTTCTACCCTTAGTTCTTTTAGAATTCTGGGATGAATCCCATCAGGCCCCATTGCTTTGTCCACCTTCAGTTTTAAGAGTTCTTTCAGAACCCTTTCTTCTGTAAATGGGCTGGTATCAACTTCTGCATCCAGAGTGTTTCTACTGTTTGTTTTAGGTACCTCCTCCTCTTCCTTTGTAAATACTGAGCAAAAATATTTGTTTAGTATCTCTGCCTTTTCACAGTCATCCTCTGCCCACCTTCCTCCCTTTATTAAGCCTCACTATCCCTCCCTTGGTCTTCCTTCACTCCCTGATGTACCTATAAAAGGTTTAATCCCTTCTTAACTGAGTTGGCTATCTTTTCCTCGGTTTGGGCCTTTGCTGTTCTGACTGCCTTCCCAGCTTCCTTTTGCTTTAACTGATACAGTTCTCTGTCCTGCTCCTTCTGTGATTCCTTGTACTTCCTGAATGCTTTTCTTTTCTGAACCTTCACTTTGAGAACCATAGTGGTTTCTTACATCGTTTCATTTTGTTTATTTGTTTACACAAAGGCTTGTTACCTCTGTGATGGCAGTTTTATTATTCCCCATTGTTCTTCCACCCTCCTTCCTGCCCATTTGCTAGTGCATTCCTTAGGCACTCACCCATTTTGGCAAAGTCAGCCCTCAGAAAGTCCAGTACTTTTGCCTTTGTATGGCTTGACTCTTATTGCTGTGTTTATTGTGAACCATACTGTTCGAAGCGTCACTAGTTCCCAGATGGCTACCCACTTCTACATCTGTGATCCTCTTCATCTCCATTTGAGAGAACCAGGTCTAAGATTGCTCCTCTCGAGTGGGCTCCAATACTAGTTGTCTAAGGCATGCCCCTGTAGGGCATCTAGAATAACCCCACTCTTCAAGTGGCTGCTGCAACTGCACTCCAGTTAACATCTGGCATATTCAGATCACCTCATCAGCAATATCTCCTTTTTCTGCCATTCTAAGTATACTTTCTATCATTTCCTTGTCCATTTCCTCCCACTGAGAAGGGGTCAGATACAACCCTGTGTGGATTGTGTGCCATTGCGGTCTCCAAATTTACCCACAGTGCTTCTTCTCCTCCCTGTTTTCCCTTTGTTCTGTTGCTTTGATTCCTTCCTTATGTAAAGAGCTACTCCTCCTCCTCCTCCTCCTTTTTACCCTCCCTGTCCCTCCTGTAGATAGTGTATCCTGGTATGTTTACGTCCCAGTCATGGTTTTGTGTGTACCATGTTTCTGTGACTGCCACGATATCCAGATGTTCCTCCTCCATCAAGGCCACTAATTCAGGAAGCTTGTTACTCAGACTACGGGCATTGGTACTCATTGCTCTCCATTTTGATGGCTTTACCTTCTGTTGCAGCATCCCCACTGACCTTTCTACCTCGGTCTTTTTCTCATTTAGTACCCTGTTTTGTAGGAGAGGCTGGAATTTCCTGCTGCTTATCAGTGCCTCCTCCTTGACTAGTTTAAAGCTTGCCAATGAAGCATTTAAACCGACTGCTCAAAAGACTTGTTCCTTCCTGGACAGATGCAGACCATCCTGCCAGTATAGGCTGGTGTCCCTCCAGGTGGAACCCCAGTCCCCAATGAAGCCAAACCCCTGTGCTCCACATCATTTTTCAACCATTCATTAAACTGCATGGTGCAAAGTACTCGCCTCACTCATGCCATTGACAGGCAGCACCTCTGAGAAGGATACTGTGTGTGCTACTTGTCTTAGGCCCATCCCAATTCTACAAAGTCCTTCTGCACTGCTCTAATCTCATGTTGAGCCAAGTCATTTGTCCCTAGGTGGACAATGACGTCCAGCTCAGACTCCGTGCAGCTGTTCTCGTGATCCTGAGGATACGCTTCCTGTCCCTCCAAGCCATGGCACCAGGCAGGCACCTTACTTCAGTTTTCCTGCCCCCAGTTCTATCCCCTACTAATTGAGTCCCCACCAGGAGCTGCTTCCTCTTCTTGTGGTGTCCTCTGCCTCCTTCCTGTGGGCCTCCTTGTGACAGCTGTTCTCAGCCTCCTTAGTCTCCTCTCGTGTGGTGATCCATAGGGGAGCTATGCTCCCCAGAATGGTGTATGGCTTGTGGAGTGGAACAATGACTGGGTGTGCCTCTGTTCCACCATCCTCACCCTCCTGAGCCCACTGTGGTCCAAGTGCTGTGCTTTCTTCGCAACCTCTAAGGAAGTGGTGGTGGCTCTGGTGCTCCCTGGATGGGGAAGTTCCCTTCCTACTGTCCAGATTATGATTGATTGATTGATTGATTGATTGGTTAGCGAGCACTGCAGAGAGTAGCCAGCATGGTGCAATGCAAGTCAATTTTCATTGTTTCATTGTTTTCATTGTTTGGCTCCTTTAATGTCAATCAGTGGCTAAACTTAAGATTTCCGGACAGGAAGTTGCGTCCGACATGTCAAGAAAATTAACATGTTGAACATCGAGTCGGAAGAGCAGCCAGCTGAAAGTGATCCTTTCTGTCAGCTGACAAGTCGGAACACAGGGACAGGAGATGTCAGCAAGCAGGGAGGACCGTAGTGATTGGATGATATTGTGGCAGTCCCAAGTGAAGCTGATGGTAGGACACCTCTGGCAAGAGCAATAAAAAAGATGAAAATTGCAGAGAGTGTAATGCTGAAAGATCAGCAGACAGAGCAGCCGCGAGTGATGTCAGTGGCGGCGGACTGCCATGGTAATCTGTGCTAAGTATCCCAAGTGCAAGCCACATACAGCAGGATCCTACTACCCTTCCTAAGCACCCTACTATGCCAGTTATTAAGCCAACACATGTCAGTGACAACACTGCTACAGCACTGAACTTGCACAGTCACCTAGCGTAGCAGTGCTACCTAGCAAAGTGAATCAGACCGCAATAGTAAAGACGGCTACTGCAGACGCTGCTGATGTGTGGAGTGCCAATGTGGCAAACACAGAGGATCAGGGAAGATCAGTACTGCTGCAGACTATAATGGCAGTACAGGTGTTCATTTGATAACACAGTGAGCACCGGCTGCTGTTGACACTAGCCAAATTCAGACAATGCAGCAGAGAACACAGGAGATTTAGTAGGAGAACCACCAGTCTCCCACTGTACAGCTACTGAACGTGTGGCAGCAGAACATTTTGACATTCATAAGAAACATATTAATCCTGAGCACAGTAGCAGGTGCAATGCAGCATTGACAATGCTGACATACAGAGGTGGCAAGTCAGTGGCAATATGAAGACATATGGTGACAGTGCAGGAGCACTGAATACTGCACAGCAGGACCACAGTGCAAGTGCAGCATTGCAGTACTGGTCAGAAACCCCAATATCCACGTCAGACACATGACACACAACAGTGTTCAGGCAGTATCCGCATTGAAGGCAAGTGTGTATCCATGAGCTAAGCACACAGTACGCTACCTATAACCTCTTTGGGGGCTTACCTGTATTTGCCCTGTTAGTCCCCAGTTTGCTGGCACTCCTGGCTTGTCTCCCACGTTTTCCCTCACCAGCATGCTGCCTTCTGCCCCTTTGGGGTGTAATCCACTGATCTCGAGCTGCCAGCATGCCAGAGTCCGCTGGCACTTGTATTAACACCTAGGAGCGCTTTGATGTTGCCGACCACATTGCGGTCGGAAAGCGGTGAATTTGTTCATGGTCCCGTGCCACTCCTGGTGTTCCTGGGGACTGGAGACCTAAAAAGGTCATGCAGAAGCCCGTAGATGCTGCACAAGGAAGTTTATGAATGAGGCCACTCAGGGGCTCATGAATATAGTGAGCGCCCCATACATATGGATGAGTGCTGCCTAGGGACAGAGTTACGGCAGCAATAGCTAAACTATTGGGGCCTATCCAATAAGAGTAGGCTCATCTGACAGAGGGCATTCAAGGCTGTAATCTGATGGGGTGCTGTCCTGGATGGGGTACTGTGATGAGCAGCACCAGACCTGGGAATGGGGAGAGACTGTATAAACTGAAATGGACTCCATATGAACTAATGGAAGCTGACACGTTGGTGACACAACCCCATTTTATTAGTCAATCAGAGATCTAGGCACCCAAATCTTGAACAGAGGGACTCCTGGGAAAAGGAGGGGATTAATTCTGACCTCTAGATCATGCTCCAATAAACGAGCAGGAAATATTGATCACCATGGTTATCAATTATTGAAAGGCTTCAACAGCCAATCAGAATGCTGGGATTTCGACTGATACAGTGAGGGCCTACTGGGATTTCTTCAGCCTGTTGCTGGTTCTGTACAAGTCAGGATTGTACTGTGAAAGTGGACATTGTACTTCAGGGCTTACCCAGGCCCTAATCTGAGGATTGTGATTGCTGAAGGATTCCCCAGGTGCTTACTGCAGGACTGAGTTGTGAAGGGAAAGAGAGAAAGAGACTGAACCATGTTCCTATTTCTCCTGGTATTGAAAAGTTGTTTAACAAGTTTTGGGAGAAACTAAATGCTGCAGATACCCTACACTAGGAAACTGAGCTAGGCGACAGGACTGAGCAAATTATCAGAGTGCTACAGTTGCCGAAAAGTCGTTTGCTTGAGTGGGGCTGTAATTGCAATTTCTTGAAGAGGCAGAGCATCTCTGGTTATGGGGTGCTAGCCAGAATTGTGTGTGTTCTGAGTGAACTGGTTAAAGTGGCTGAGAGCTGAGGTCTTGCTGCAGCCGAGAAAAGGATTTGGACACTGCTAAACTGAGAGTGTGGACTGGTATGCAGGGAGGCTGTTGCTGCTGAGTTTTCCCCCTACTGAATTGCACTGGCACTGATCGAAACAGAGGCTAGCACCCACCTAAATTGGCACTTGACTTTATTGGAGTGAGACCAGAAAAGAGTGCGACAAGGATATTTGGTGCTCTGGAACAAAAACGATCATTTCCACCAGAAAGGATTCCGACACACTAAGAACCTCATAAAATGGGACGCAAATTGTTGCCAAAGTTAGTCCATAGTTTATTGAAGGAACAAGTATGCAAGCAACAGGTCCTGCCTAGACGCATTTCAGACAAATGTGTCCTTTATCATGAAGGACACGCTTGTCTGAGCGGTCAGGCAGGACTGGTTGCTTGCATATTTGTTCCTTCAATAAACTATGGACTAACTTTGGCAATGACCTGACGCCCCATTTTTGAGGTTCTTAGTGTGCTCGGAATTTTCTGGTAGAAAAAACTTTATTTGAGTGACTGCCTGGACAATCTTGGTTGTTGAGAGCTCAGTGCAGGGACTGCAGGAGGACCCCACCACTAGGGAGGGAACTTTCTAACCCCTTCCAAGTGGGACTCACTGTTTCAGGAGGTCACCAGCGACCCATCAGTGGAGCTACTCCTGGGTCTGGGCCTTCTGGAGTAGTGCTGTCCTGCCACCGTGCTCTGCAACAGGCTAGAAGCAGCTGAAGGTGACAAGTGGCAAGAACTGCAATCAAGGTGACCAGCTGCAAGATCCTCGAGTAAATTCCACCCAGAAGGAGGGATCCTGGCCGACCTGCTTCCTGGTTTGCTGCACAATCTAGGAGCTCCATTTTCCCTGGTGCTGAGATCATCAAACCATGAGTACCCAGGACCTGGTTCCTGGGCAGGGACAGGGAAGTTGTTATTTCAAAGTTCAGGCTTTACATCTCAGGGCCCCAACCGCGCCAACCCATGGCACCAATCAGGCTACACCTAGTGGGTACCCCTAGAGACAATTTGGGGACACTTGTACCAGTGGGAGAGTGCTTGACCGTGGGCCCACATGTTTGAAATTGCATATCTCACTAACGTTTCTTGCCTTCACAGCAACCCTACATCCAGGTATCCCATTCCCTATTCCTTACCCCCTAATAAAGCTGTGAATTTGTTTGTTGTAACTATTGTGGTGGTGAACTGCATTGCATGCACTTATTACTGAAATATATGGTTTATGGTGGAACAAGGTATTTGGGGACACAGTGTGCAGAGTGGTTGGCTGGGGAGGTGGGTAGGCACAGTATCCCAGGGGGCTGTGCCAAGCAGATATCCTGCCCACTAATACTTTACTCTGGGTGGAGGCACCACACTATTTTCATTATTTCTGGGAACAAACCCCAATTGTCACTGTAGCAGGACCCAGGTCCCTTGCACGTACCAGAAACAGTCGGCAAGGGGTAGCCCACTGTCACACGGCACCAGGGCTACATCTTGGAGGCACCCTGGGATCTCCTGTTAACCATCCATGTCTGCATCAGAGTGTCGGGTCCCTCAGGGCCCTAGAGCCCCAAATCCACTCTGCCCCAGCCTAAGTTCAGGCCTACTAAGGAGGATAAGACGAGGCTGGTGGAATGGAGGGGGAATGAAAATGGGTCCCCAGAAGTCTTTTTCATGCTGGGTGTACCCCTGATATGGAAGAGGGGACGTTGAAAAATTCAAGGGGAAAATGATTCCGCTTAGAGGTACAGTGACTATGCTGATAGAGAGTACTTAAACCATGGAGGCCAGTAGATGCCTGGGGTTTTGGTGGTGGAGGGATTGGCTAAGGTTCTACCAGTAGTAATTCCCTTCAGTGTGATCTCCTTGGGGAGGGGTTGAGGAGCGGGATCCGTCCTGAAGGTGCCAAAGTTTGAGAGACCCCAGCTTGGTTCCATGCCTGTGGCCTTCAAGTCGTACTGCAATTTAAGAATGTTTTCTAGGGTAGAACCCACCCAATGGTAACGACAACTTGGAGATCTGGATGGATGGCGCCACCCAGTTAGTTCGAGATTGGCAGTGTTCTGAAGTTAAAAAGCAGAAACAATTAGTGGAGAGTTTATAGGGTCCTGCCCTAAAGGTTATATGTTCTTATAGTTACATATCCCAAAGCCTCAGCCCAGGTATACTGTATATCTCAGCTTTGGGAAGTGTATTTGGGAGCCCTGAAACCTGTGAGGACCTCATGTGGAAGTTCAAACCACTAGGCAGTGGGAGGGGAATTGTCTGCTTTCCTGGCCTGGGTGGAGAGGGCCTTGCAGAAGGTGTTCTGGAAAGGGGGTAGCGCCCAAGATCTAAATCGGATCAGGTTGGAGCACGAGTGAAGGCCGCTTGTTATTCCCATCACAAGTGTTACAGTTGCATTTAGCAGACAAGAAAACTAATCTCCATATTGGGTTTTGGTACAGGAGGTCCAGGAGGCTGAAGAGGAGCAGGGTCACTGGGGATGTAAGGGTATCCATGGCAGTGACACAGGTGGAATGAGAGGTGCCCCTGGTGAGATACAGGGATTAAGAATGTTATTAAGGGAATACAAGGATGTAGTCACTTCAGCTAAGTTAGTTGAGGGTTCAGGTTCGCTGAAGCTCCAGGGATGAGTGGTATAGTCCCTAAACATAGGCCCCACCTCATTTGGCACTGGGCCCCTGTCCAGGCACCCTCCACATAGGAGTTAAGGCCTCATGGAGGAATTGGTACAGAAGGTGGCTGAGTTAGAGAGGGTGGGGTGCCAGTTGCTGCCCAGGGAAACGAGCAGGTAGTAGAATGGAATCACACAGCTCAGACTGTCTCAGTGGGAATGGCTGGGCTCATCCGGTGCCACCAGACCATCCGCGCCCCGGGAACCTGTTATTTGTTATAGATGTGGGGTGAGGACATATACAGAGGGAGGTGTAGGGCACCTTTAGACTGTTCATCTATCAGAGACAGAGCACCCGCTAACACAGCCCGCAAGCAGGGAATATACAGAGGGGCCCAGTAATGGAGCGCACTGGGCCCTGACTGGTCCAGCTCCATGGCTCACACAACAGTCTCATCAGGCAGAACTAACACAATGGCGCCTGTAGATATGCAAGGTTAGTGGACCAACAACTGAGACTAAGATCGCTGCCAGCGGGTCCCCACCCATGCTGTTCTGGATAGCGGCCCCAGGTTACCATCATCTTCAAATCCTAGTATGATCAGCATTTACCAAACGTGGAAATACAGCCGCTGAAGGACTGCACATGTGTAGCCTCAATGAAAAGGCATACCCTATCTCTGCTATGTCATGGTGTGGATGGCGCTCCCTACTAAAGTGGCTGGAGTGAGTGAAGCTGTAGAGACCTTAGCTTTAATTTGCCCTGAAGCTAACATCTTCGATGGAGTGCCGAGATTGGTGGCACCAATGCCCTATATGTTTGGACATCTGGCCCAGCTGTGTTGTGCTCTGAGTGGCTGAACAAAGAGGAACGGAGTACCAGTTACACCCCTGGTCTGAGAGGCCTACTGAAGAAAGGGCAATCCCTGTTGAGGAGCAT
Organism: Neoceratodus forsteri; assembly: GCA_016271365.2. Lineage (NCBI taxonomy): Eukaryota > Metazoa > Chordata > Ceratodontiformes > Ceratodontidae > Neoceratodus > Neoceratodus forsteri. The sequence goes on along the minus strand of CM057453.1, from coordinate 1,474,022,642 downwards.
GAAGATCCAGTGGGAATAGTGTGGAGAATGGATGGAGATGAAACTGTGCCCCAGCTGCCAGCGGGCACAACAGTTGGATTTCTGTTATGACACCAGCAACCCGGGTTCGGGAATGGACCCAGGAGCTGGAGGGTTGGCCGGGGAGAAGGATAGAGCGCCCGCTGGGCTGCTCTTCTTCTGGTGGGGAGGGTTGGGTGCATGTCCGGCACTCAGAGACTCCTGGCAGAGGCTGGAGGTATCACAAGCTGCCAGCGCCTAGTTTCAGAGGTTGTGGTGATGCTGGCATCATTGCACGTCCCCACACCTGGGGAGTATACCTACAAAATATGCCTATGGCCACCACAAGTGAAGCCTGCCCTTGGCTCTGATTAGCTCAGGCCGGCTCCCAATCCAGTCCCGCGATTGTGGCATTGGCCCGGTGCGAAACCCCACCCTGGAAGCCCACAGGTGTCAGGAGCCACGGCCGATATGGAAGTGGGAACTCAAGTGGGAACTCAAGAGTCCGTGACCGGGCAGATGTACCGGCTGCCGTGGGCAGGAAAAAGAGTCAATAAAAAAATGTATGCTCCTGCCAAACGCAGAAGGCAACATTGTCGGTGTAGTGAGACTGAAGAAGGTGTCAAGAAACAGATATTGGATGCTCTGGATGAACATGGATTGCCGTGGGACTGTTAGTCAAGCCTTCCATTCTGCCAGCCAGAGCACATGCATATGTTCAAAGGGGTGAATGTGCAAGGAAGAATGTTACAGATAGGGAGGTGCTGGTACAGAAAGGACAGACACTGGCCTAGACATATTGTGCCGCCATGGTAGTGCATACCACTGCAGCAAGCAGAGGCGCCTCAATGTGACTTGATCCCAAGTTGTTCAACTTGAGTGACTCCCATCTCGGAGGAATGGAGAGAGAGGAGGAAGAAGCTGGCTGCTTGAAAGATGTTTCCTCCCTGCACAAATGGGATGTAGGGTGCATGAGCGGAGAGCAGCATCGACACGACTTGCTTGATGACACCTACTTAGTATGACCAGTGCTGCAACACGACGCTGGAAGCACAGAGGAAGCAGGCAGAGTTTCTGTCATGGTACAGCAAGCAACAGCATGCAGATCCTACAGACTATTGTAAGTCACCTGATAGTACTGTGTCCAACAGTAGCCCAAGAAGCCCCATTCTATCTCCAAACCCAGAGACTGTCTGTTCAAAAGTGGTAGACACAGTGTCCATATCTGTGTCCACTGCCTCTCAGTCAAGCACAACAATCCTGCGAAGAGTGTATCACACAGTGTCTTTTTCCCAGCTACGAAGCACTGTCTCCAGTGCAGCAGACACTGCTGTTGACAGACAGACAAAGCAGCCAGTAAGTCATGGTCCCTGAGTTTGACCTGAAACATTTTACTAACCATGGTACAGTACACTTTCACTACCACAACAAATGGCAGCTTGGTAGAGGAGCACAGTGCAGCAACACAATGTACAGCAGTATAGCATCGTATAACGTGGTGAGTGCTGTAATGTTTACTACCATGCTCACGAGTAGAACCCGTAAAATAGGAAAACAGCCATAAAGAGCAGAACACACTGCAGGACAGCGCACTCACATTGTAAGGTCTATCTTTATTGTTGCCATCTGTGTGTTAATCTCTCAACCTTGTATTTTGTATTAAAACCAGGTGCACATTTTGTACTTCTATGGAGCAGCAGCAGTGTGCAACGAATTGTGTTGTGTCACTCCGTGGTGTTATTAGTTGACATTGCAAAGTAAGACAGTAGAAGCACAGGCAGGAAAGGTATCTGTTTATCCTTAGACTGTCCAATCACCTTTCAGTACGTGTACTACTGGTATATTCCAGGACCCCATGTGTATCTCAGTACTGTGAGTACTATAGTTGTTGTCTCCACACTGTATTTGTTGTGTGTGTTACATGCTGTCTGCAACAATGTGCTGTGATATAAACATGCACTTGACTCTCAAGGCAAACATTGTCTTTTAGACGTTTATTTAGTACCTGACTTACACATGTTTGTTATTGTAAGTCAGTGTCTGTTTATGAGCAGTGTTATCAGCTCTGTGTTTCTGTACACAATGTAAGAAGTGTGCTGATTTCACCCACAACCAGCTCTTTGTGTCAATAATCTTGCACAGAATGGAGTACAGGTATGCTGTCTTCCCTCATTGATCGGACAGGTGTCCTGCTCAGAGTACAAGTACATTTCCACCAATACAGGTATCCTCTGTTCACATCCTGCTACCAAGCTGATGACAGGCGACACAAAGATCTGCAACAGGGTTGATACACAAGATGGGGTGGAAAGGATGAAAGGAATTGGCAAGGTTGGAGGAATGGTCAAATGTATGGCAGCTTAGATTCAACACAAAGTGCAAGTAATGCACCTGGGAAACAAAACCCAGGGAAAAGTACACAATGGGTGTGAGATACAGATAACAACAAAAATGGGGGTAGTCATATCAGATGACCTAAGGGTGGGCCAGCAGTGTGAGAAGGCAGTAAGGAGGGCTGGGGGATACTGCAATGCATAGGAGAGACATCACCAGTAGAAAACAGGAAGTTGTTGGCCTCTGTACAGACAATTGGCAAGACAACATCTGGAGTACTGTGTGCAGTTCTGGGAGACCCCATCTCTGCAAAGACATAGACAGGGTGGAGGCTGTCCAGAGGAGGGCACCAAAACGGTGCAGGGTCTGCACCAGAAGACATATGAAGAAAGGCCAAAGGAGCTTAAGATGTATAGTCTCGAGGAAAGGAGGGAGGGGGGACCTGATAGAAACTTTCAAATACCTCAAGGAGTCAACAAAGTCCAAGAGGGTAGCATTTTCAGAAAAGAGATGTACAAGAACAAGGGGCACAATTTGAAGATAGAGGGGGATGGCTCAGAGGTAATGTGAGGAAGTATCTTCACAGAGAGGGTTGTAGATGCATGGAACAGCCTTCCTGAGGAGGCTCAGAGTCAAAAACAGTGGGGAATTCAAGAATGCATGGGACAGACATAAGGCAATTCTAGGTGGGGGGTAGGAGGAAGTATGCTGTTGGTTAACTAGGATCTGCAGCTTATCCGTTAGGTGAGAGAAATGGACAGACTAGGTGGGCCAAGCAGTCCTTATCTGCCATCAAATTCTATGTTTCTATGTAAGCATGGTCTTGCTGTGAGCTGCAAAATGTCCACATCACAGACCACCACACAGCAGCTGATCCCCATGGTGCAAGTGAGCCCTTGCGCCCCTACACAGCATCCAGTAAGACAAGGTTCCCACAGGATCCACAGTAGAAGCCAGTCTTTATATGTGTGATGGACACCCACTGGCTGTGTCAGTAATGTTGCACACAGTGCAGTAACAGTGTGTTGTGTTGTTGAACGCCATTGTCTGAACAGGTTCAGCAGCAATGACAGTGTGGTGTGTCAGCACCGTAGCTCTCGTGTCCATGCTGTTGTTAAACATGTGTTGTAATGTAATGGCAAGCACTGACTTTTAGAAGTTGTTTATTTAGTACAGATATGTTTCTTATTGCAAGTCAGTATCTGTGTCTGATCACTGTTATTGGATATCTTGTTTCTGTATACAGTGTAATAAATATGTGATTTCTTCACATACAGCCACCTGTTAGCCTGATTAATCCTTCACAGAATGCAAATACAGTTATGCTGACTAGCCCCTGCTAGTCACAGGAGTCCTCCTCACACTAGAATTACATTTCCAGCAATACAGGGATCCTTCTTCACACCCTACAACTAAATATGGCATGCTCAGCAACTGTGGATTAAAGAGAGAATGTAATCCACAGAGAACTGGAGCCCTTCAGGCAATTGGTGTCACTATCTTACTGAACCCATGTTATAATGAACAGTGATCGACCTGCACAGTGAGAGGGAAAAAGTGAGACAGGACTTGCTTCCTTCCTGCCAACTTCTCTTCCCACACAGGCAACACAGAAACAGACACTGGCTGCCCTCCACTGACTGATTAATGTTGCACAGAATGCAAGTACAGATATGCTGATTTCCCCTGATTGCCACAAAGCCAGTTACAGTTGTTAGCAATAACCTACAGATCCTATGTTCACACCATACAAGTAAGTAGATCACGAGACAGCAAGTGTGGATTAAACAGAGAATTTAATCCACAGTCAGCTGGTGGCCCACAGCCAATCGGGGTGAGACTTCTAGTGATGTCATGTTGTAATGAATAGTGACAGAACTGCACGTCGAGATGCAAGAAGTGAGACGCCAGTTGTTTCCTTGTAGGCAAAGGACAGCACAATGCCGTTGTTAGTCCCACACAGCCAACCCCACAACAGACATAGCGAGCGCTCCATGATACCATTACTATGATTACCATGATTATTTTACTTCAATATGGTGGCAGATGGATTGAATATTGATGTTGGGTACATGACACATTATTCCACTTAAACTTACACAGACCTTTACTTTAAAAGATGGACATAAACAGTTTAGTTCTTCAGCGGGCCTTTGATTTTGTAAGTTTATGGTTATCTACATTGTTGACTTTTCACCTTAACACTGTGGTGAGTGCGTTTGAGTGTGTGTGTGTATACTGATGTATGTATGTATGTATGTGTGTTTGTGTGTGTTGTGTTTTGTGTGTTGTGGGTATGGTGTGTATGTGTGTTTTGTTTGTTGTACGTGGTGGTGTGGTGTGTGTGGAATGTGTTTATATATTTGTTGTGTGTTGTGGTTGTGTGTGGTGTGCAGGTGTGTGTGTGTGTGGGAGTGTGGTGTGGTGTATGTACACACATATGTGTGGGTGGAGCGTGGCATGGGGCAGTTGTTATGTGGCTAGAACACTTAGTTTTCACATATAGCGTGCATTTATTTCCTTCTATTAGTTGTCAGTGGGTGGATTTCACACTGTCACATTTTTAACCGCTCATATTAAGATGCATATCTCATTTACTTGGGGGTTCATTAAAGGTGTAATTCCTTTGGGTTTTCATTTAGATTGCTTAGACTGATTCTGTGCATTTTGTTATACACAGACTCTGTGTTGAAATCTGCATTTATCAGGCTCATGGTCTCGCTTTTCTTGGGGTCCTTGACAAGTATTATTTATTTATTTATTTATTTTGCACTTACACTTACAAATGATACTTTCATGCATCATGTTTATATGTGTAGGTTAATTTGAGGCTTGCTTTCAACTTGCAGTTATACCTAATTTCAGGATTTTGTCTTTCATTATCTGTCCTTTAATATACCAGGACAATTGGAATGATTGTGAGCTCGTCTTACATGTATTAGAGAGAATGCTACTCAAGGTTTTTTTTGTTTTTTTATCACTAGAATGCTTTCTTGCATACTGAGACATTTAAAATTTATGTGACAAGAACTCTCTGGCTGTAGAGAATTCTTGATAACCTTTGCCTTCTGAGGCTCCTCAGTTAAAGGCATACTGGTGTTAATTAGCTTCTCTGACGTAATCTTCTATTATGTTTTAAATGTATATGTTAAACCAATGAGAATTATTTCTGCTTTTCTATATAATCTGGTGTTAATAGTATGGGATATTTGAAAAAACTGCCACAAAGCTTCTGAAGAAGGACCTGGTTGGTCTAGAAGCTAAAGCACTTTGTTTTTTTTGTAACATCCATGTTGGTCCAATAAAAGGTACCAAATCATTTGTTTCTGGATCTGTTTTTAAAAGGACCAACTACGGCACCTACAACATTTTTTTTCCATGATACCACAGAAATTCTCAATATTCGCTAGCACATTCCCAATCTCCAATGTAGCTGTGGGCTGCGAGCTTGAGGAACAGGTACAGAAGTACAGAGCAAACTGTCCAGCACCCGCTACATGGCAGAAGGATACACAAGCAAGCAATGGTGGGTCCCACATGGCAGGACAACAAGGACAGCATGACTGACAACACCGCACAGTGAGTCGATAGCAGGAGATCAGGCTTGACATATGCATACCAGTCATGTGCACATGACATACCGCACAGTGCACCTACTCCTGTGACTCAGATGGGTGGGACAATGCTGCCACCATTTTGTCCCCCTCCCGGTAAGCCTCCATTAGCATGGTCTGTCCTCTGCAACCCATGTGTTCCTCCAGCAACTGTTGGCACTGTGCACATCAAACTTTGCCATCTGCCGCAGGCCCCCATGACACAGAATGCGCAGCTACTGTCCATCACTGCTACAGAAACAGAGTAGCAAGTACAGTATGCACAGTGTGTGTGGCACTGTGAGAGACACGCCATGCAAGTTCTATGTCCCTCATAACCCCGCACACTAAGGGAGCCATTCACAGTATTCGCAATGTGTGCTTCAAAACAGCTTGGCGGCTCCTACACAGCAGAAGGGCACACAAGGCAACAGCAGAGTGACACGGCAGTAGGCACCTAGCACTTAACACCCATTGTTGTCACGGCTCGTCATGTCCGTGGTTGAGCCCATACATGGAAGCTATCGTGTGCTGTCTTGTTCCTCCATGCAGTGCACCTGCGACACATAACAAGCCTTGCTTCCGACAGACAGGGAGCAGCGTGTCTCACTCGGCAGGACAGCAAACACAGCATGACTGACAACACAACACAACACAGTGACTCGTAGTACAGAGATCGGGCTTGCAACAGCGACCTTTGTCACAGCCCCTTCTCCCTGTGGAGCCCTTCAACAAAGCCTTGCCTTCCTGTGTGCAATAGTGCAGTTCCTATAGATTATAACCCTTCTGTCCTAGGGACTACTTTACCATGCAGCAGGATAATTGTCCTTACTGGTTTTAAACATCACATGCCCAGCATCAGCAAGTATGTCATGGGATCCTGGGCAGAACCCATGTTATAAGCGCTATAACCCACTCCTGGGTGTGGGGTTATAGGCATTTAATCCATGCCTGGGTGCTGTGAGGACACTTGGCCTGTGGCCTCGTGCCTCACAATGCGATGAGGTGTGGATTAAATGCCTATAACCCAACATCCTGTCGTGGGTTATTGCTAATGAAATAAATGCAATCCTGTAGCACTGCCACCTTAATTCTATATTTTGCCATATCTCCTCATTAGCTCTGCACCCCCAAAAGCACTACTTAATGCCCCCAAAAAGTTAAGTGAGTGTCCATTATAAGCAATGTTTGCATCCATTATAACCAGAGAAAAGTGCATTGGATTTGATATATTTGGTTTGGAAAATCATTTTTATCCGCTATAACCGATTGTCCATTATAACAGTGTCCGTTATAGTGGAGTGCACTGTATATAGTGGGGTCAGGGGTGGCAGCATGTATGTCGGACCACCCAGACTGCACTCTGCGTGGGCCCACCATGTCCACAGGACACACACCCCACATCAGCATACCTTGCACATTCGTTCATGCATGGCGCCGTTGCTGGTACATGTGACAGCATTGCATCACACATGGGTATACTTCCCATTCCATCGTGATAGGCCATATTATGCTTTGCAACTGGAACAGGAATGAAGCAGTAGATTATAGGCACTTGACACATTGCGTAAAAGAAACAAGAGACTGTTTAGAACTGATTCAAGCAAGAGGCTAAGGCCTGTAAGAAGGTTTATGGTGCATGAACTATTGCTTGTGGTGCCAAAACTCCAGACAGTGGACAAGAGGAGTGTGAGTTTCTTGATGGCGAAAGGACAAGGAGAGCATGTTCATGGACATCAACATATAGCCAATCACAGTGCAAGGATTCCCTGGGGAGTGGCCCATGGAGCTCACGTTTATCAGGATTACAGTGATTATAAAATATCATTTTGATTGCGCTTAAGTTTTACTCACCACTATGGGCGCTATGCACGATGGTGCGAGAAATGCACAGCAGACCACTGCAACCACTGTGCGTGCCTCATGCGGCCCCAACAGGCGCAGGGTACGGATTCATGGCTGCAAGCACCTGCAGGGCACCTGTCTGTGGCCCCACCCCTCGGGATGCAGCTATGTGCTTCTTGATCAGGGCTGCATAGGAGCAGGGTGCAGGGAAGGCGCAAACCCTGTCCAATGGTAAATTACAGGCAAGTGCCCAAATGGCTGTCCCCAGCCTCTTCTGTCAGCCCAGTGGGCTGTGGCAGCAGTGTGGAAGGGGTCTGGGTGTCGCCGCCATTAACTGACTATTGGGGGCTAGTAGCATTTATGGTTGGGTCCCCATCGCATATCCCGCCCAGCACTGCATGCCACCTACACACCTTCATGAATAGCATGGAGTGCAGGCACACCCTGGCATGCCCCCAGACTGCCCCTGGTGCAGAGTGGCATGATTAACCAGGGGATCATGTGTGCATGGGGCTTGCATACCAGTCATGAATGCCGCCAGGGCTCCACCGACCCCTGCTGTACAGCATTCCAACATAGATTGCCTATGCACCCCACAACGTGGTGCGTAGGCTTCATGCATAGAACCCTATGTGTTTATTGCCAGCCAATCCAACCAGTTCCCAGTCTGGACTGGTCCCCTGGCCCCGTCAGTTGACATCTGTGGGACTTACTTTCTTGCTCCAGAGCGCTCAGTCCATCGGTGTGTGGGGCCTGCAAGGGACCTCTTGCCACCACGCCACGGTCAGCGGTTTCCCCATTGGGGCCCATGCACATGAAGTGATGCACTGTATTTATTCCACCTCTGCAGGAATGTCCCTGACATCTGGATGTGGAATTCCCCTCCCTTGCTGTCCCACAGTGCTGCCACCCAGATTCATCTAGGTGGCAGGCACCTGCAGTCCCTCCCTGAGGGAGGTGAGCTGTCCTATGGATGCTCAATCCTCCCACCCTTGGCTAGTCCCCAAGCAACTCAGATCCATTCCCAAACCTGGGTGGCAGGTCCGGCAGGAGGTGAAGGTTCAGTGCCTCAGCCTTCCACACCACCTGGTCGGCTCTTTGCTCTGAAGTTTTAATACAATAAAAGTGAAAGCACTGGATTTCCATACGATGCCACAACCGGGTCTGAAATGGACCCAGGTCGCTGGAGGGCCGCCAGGGAGAAGGCTCGAGTGTCCAATGACTGCTCACCCTCTCCGGGGGGTGAGTTATGGACTGTGTACTGACTTGGCAGAGGCCAGAGTGCAGCATTTTGGCAAGCTCACTGAACACAGGGGTGTGGTGACGCTGGCTTTCACCTTGACATCTGTGGCATGCCATGCCCCACAGGGAGAAGACGGGAAAGCAGCTTCCTGACCAGTCGGATGACGGCTGCCAGCCCCCACCACCATGGAAGCCCTGGTCTCCAGTACCACCTCAGCAGCACCCATGGTCCCAACAAGAGTCCCACCTAGCGCCTTCCCCCTCGGAGGAGAGGGACCCATCCAGTGAAGGTAACACCGGCTACCCCTGGGGAGGCTGCAATCTGAAGTGGAGGGGATGGGGTGAGTGTCGGGGCCTAGGCTGGCTCTGAAGGAGGTGGGCCGGGAGCCAAAGGGAGGAGCAAAAATAAAAAGTGAAAGCATGACTTCTTGGGAGTGGTATGCCAGCACTTTCAAAATGTAAACACAGTCCCCCATCAGAACAGCAGAGGGTGTTAGTTAGTTTGTTGTGCCAGACATTATGAACTTGGTAGAGAAAATTTGATTATTGATGCCTTTGAACCTGGTGAAGAACATGACAGATAAGGCCAGTTAATGAAGTGCTAAGTAATGTATACAAAGTAAGCCTGTTTAAAAAACTGGGTAACAGTGAAAGACACAGGATAGCGATGTCTGCAAAACAGCATGGGAAAGCTGACACTATTGCAAGTGGAGCAAAGGTTCGCTAGTGCTGCCAACAGCTGGTCCAGTTGTGAAACATAGGCAAAAAGGACAGAAAAGATTGTCCATCTAATCTGCCACTCTGTCCTGATGGCATACGATGTATTACTCAGAATTAGTCTTCCCTCGAGTCCCCAGATTCCTACCTCCCTCTTGTTCTTAATAAACTCCTTAAAGATTCCTCATTTTGTTTAGAGTACAGATAAGAGTCGCAGCATTGACCACCTTGCTGGAAAGACTGTTCTACTGTCCACCAGCCACTCTGTGGAAAAATGCTTTCTAATGACCTTTTGGAATTTAACCATGGTGCAACACTCTCCAGCTGAAAGCCCCTCCCCATCTAGTCAGGGGACCATGTAAACAAATGACAGGCACTGAGAGCTAGCAGGGGGTACTGCACTGGCAGCCCTGATCACTTGCAGTGTTTTTAAGTACAGGCAATCAGAATGGAGTACAGGCTGCCCCAGTGCCATGGTGGGCTGAGACATGGAATGCCACAGTACCTACCACCAATGACTCATATTCAGAACGAGATGTGGGTCACTGAGGGCTGAGTGCGGAAGGTGGATAGAATGTCCCTAGGACAGCTGTCCTCCCTCAGGGTGGGGATAAATGCCTCCCGCTAGATAGCTGCCACCTGGAGGAATCTGGGAAGCACTGCAGTAAAATACAAAGGAAGGAATCCTGCCCACTTGATGCAGGGGTTGTCTCTGTGGAGGCAGAGCTTGCACAAAGCATCACAGCATGTGTGGCCCATGGAGAATATGGAGGAATTACCTGACCACAGCTGCATGACAGCCTGGTCCCCACACGCCCACACCAGCAACTGAGCATCTCCAGATCCTGCATGATAGCCTGACCCCATACACTGGCAAATGAGCACCTCCAGATCCTGCATGACATCCTGGTCCTCCACACACCCTACGCCAGCAACTGGGCACCTCCAGATTCTGCATGACAGCCTGGACCCCATACACCCTACACTGGCAACTGAGCACTTCCAGGTCCTGCATGATAGCCTGGACCCATACACCCACACTGGCAACTGAGCACCTCCAGGTCCTGGCATGATAGCCTGACCCCATACACCCTACACTGGCAACTGGGCACCTTCAGATCCTGCATGACAGCCTGGTCCTCCACACACCCTATGCCAGCAACTGGGCACCTCCAGGTACTGCATGACAGCCTGGTCCACTGCATGCCAAACGCCAGCAACTGGGCACCTCCAGATCCTGCATGACAGCCTGGTCCTCCGCACACCCTATACCAGCAACTGGGCACCTCCAGATCCTGCATGACAGCCTGATCCCACACACCCTATACCAGCAACTGGGCATCTCCAGATCCTGCATGACAGCCTGGTCCCCTGCACCCCTACAGCAGCAACTGGGCACCTCCAGATCCCATGGCAGAGGACAACACAGAATGAGATAAGCCCCAGGGAAGCTGGGTGATGGTGCTGCGGGACCAGTCCAGATGGGGCTGGTCGGGAGGTAAGGAGATAAAGAACTGATTGAAAAAGAATGGAGTGCAGACCATAAATTACAAATACTGTAAGAATTACCTCACTGGTAGTCCTAGAGCCAATTTTGCTTTTTCATAACATCCCTGTGGTACTACTTTGGATCCTCAGGAGAGGATCACCAATTACTAACCCTCAAGTCAAACACAACAAATGCTTAAAATTTGTTTTGCCCTTTTGCAAATTTCAGGAGAGCGAGCAGGACCCACCAAACACCCCACCTAAGCACAGTACGCTTAAATGAAACGTTGGCGGTCCCTTTGTGAGCCCTGCAACTTTAATATTTTGATCAGTAAAACACAACCCCAACCCCCAGTCAACACACCAGAATATGTTTCATACAGTAAATTCCCTCAAACACAAGCCACACTGGAATTTCCCAATCACAGCACACAGATTAAGAAATACTTCTGAAGCTGGAACCATGGTTGGTGATACCACCCCTTTCAGCCACAGTACCAGAATAAACGTATACTGTACTATGCATATCTCTCAACCGCTATGCATTTCACATAGTGTTATGTATTCAAACACTCTAATTTACCCTTGCTCCACAAAGATTCACTGATGTTCCTCATAATGGTAAAGCTATTTCTTGACACACAATTAAAAATATTTACTAACTTGATAGAAACATTCTTTAGCACTAAATAATATGGGCTAAGGAATGTAAGAAATTATAATAACTGGTGTGACAGGGTTGAAAAAGACCCTGTCCGTTTGTTATGCAGAAAGATTTAAATGCAAGGACTTGTTCAATCCTCTCCTTTTCTGTCTCTTGTCTGTCTGGTTGCGCAACACCCTGTCAAAGTGGGGAGTGTTTTTTTCCATAGGAAAACACAGTTATAATTCACCATTATAACTAGCTGGTTATAGTGGCAAACATGCCCCAGGTTTACCTCGCCCACACACTGCCTGCTAGTCTTCCTTCATCTGTCATCACACTTCACTACTTCTTTCAGCTGGGCACTCAGACTCCAGAATATGTTGTTCAATAATGTACTTTAAGGCTTAAGTTCTTTTCACTGCACTTTTGGGGAATGCTAACCAAAAATCACTAAAAACACATAAACAGACAGGTGCTTCAATCTGACCCATGAACAGCAATTCAACGGCTGTACAAAAATGTATTTGTTTTATATAACTGCTGTGTGAAAAAACACTTCCTAGCAATTATATAAAATAAACGATGTGTGTAAAACTCATTTTATACATACTCTCAGTGTTGATGCTTGTTTAAACCCTAGAGCTTCACTCTTGGGTTTATGTAGCATCCATCACCTTGTTACACACACTACCCCATGATTTATTCTATATGTTACATATTATTTGTTCCAATTCTGAAGGCTGGAACTATGCATTTTAATGCTGAGAGATTGAGAGGTATGGTACCATGCTGTCCCTGCCACATATAGATGCAAACATTGGCAAACAGAAAGACAGACAGACAGCGGACCCCTGTGGCATTCATTATCACTGCACCAGCCAGTTGCACACAAGATCCCTGCCACCAGGGCAGCTACCTGCCACAGGCAGTCTGGGGGAGTGTTGGGGGCATGTCTGCACTAAGCACCATGCACAAAGGTGATAGTGCTGGGCACAGGATATGGCAGTGGGGACCCTGCCATATCCAGTGCACCCCCACAGAAACACCCAGAGACTGCAGTGGACTGGGAGTCGCCTCTCCATGATTCCCCAGCCCACTGAGCAGATGGGTGGGACTGGGACAGCTGTTTGGGTGAGTGCTCGATTTCTAAAATCCAGACCCATGCCTTCCCATACTCCCTGCTCCCACAGAGCAGGGATCCACTCTATGACCTAGGATAAGCATCTGATTGGATGCCTGCCTGGGTCCACAGTTTGCACCCATCCACCCCCATGATCCTGCATGCCGGGGGTGGAGCAGTGGACAGGTGCCTTATGGATGCTTGTAGTCATGAATACCACAGACCCTGTGCCTGTCTAGGGCTATGTAGCTATGCAGGCAGTATACGCACCTTGGCACATATACCATCTGCCAGCGGGACACATGAAGCCTGTAGCACCAGCAACCTAGGCAGGTATTCAGCAACTGTGTGAAGAAGTGTACTTGAAGGAGTTTGCATTGAGGGACGAACTGATTGAATTTGGCCACGTGTAACTGTGGACTTTCCTGTGAGTTTCTACTGCTGTGTTGGTTGCCTTAATTCGACTCTGGGACTGGGTAGGTTGAGTCCATTTTCACAGTGTTACTTTAATTGTACTGTTCACTGGGCAAGATTTTGGTTCTCCTGTTCACAGAGCGGTGCTGGGGTTGCTTGGGGTTATAATATTACTGAGCTTGTTTATCACCGCAGGGAGGTACAGTGCCTTCAGAAAGTATTCACTCCCTTGGATTTTGTCACATTTTGTGATGTTGCAAACTCAAACTAAAATACATTTATATGGGATTTTTTGTCACGTATCTACACAAATTACTCTATAATGTCAAAGTGGAATGAAACTCTGGCATTTTTGTACATGTAATTTAAAATAAAAACCTGAAATGTCTTGATTTGATAAGTATTCATCCCCTTTGCTATAACACTCCAAATTGAGCTCAGGTGCATCCAATTTCCTTGTGAGATCACTCTAAAACCTGAATGGAGTCCACCTGTGGTCAGTTCAAATGGTTGACATGATTTCAGAGGAAATACACCTGTCTATATAAGATCCCACTGTTGACAGTGCATGTCAGAGCAGAAACTCTACCATGAAGACCAAGGAGCTGTCCGTAGAACTCCGTGGATAGAATTGTGAGGAGGCATAGATCTGGGAGGGGTATAAAACATTTCTAGGGTGTTGAAAGTTCCCAGGAGCACAGTCAAGTCCATCATTAGGAAATGGAAAGATTACGGAACCACCCAGACTCTTCCTAGAGCAGGCCGTCCTCCCAAACTGAGCAACTGGGCAAGAAGGACCTTGATCAAGGAAGTGACCGAGAACCCAATGACCACCCTGACAGAACTACAGAGTTCCATGGCTGAGATGGGAGAACCTGTCCAGAGGACAACAATCTCTGCAGCACTTCACAGATGCAGCCTCTATGGGAGAGTGGCTAGACGGAAGCCACTCCTGAGAAAAGGCCACATAATAGCATGCCTGGAGTTTGCAACAAGGCACGTGGCAGACTCTGAGACCATGTGGCAAAATATTCTCTGGTCTGATGAAGCAAAATTGAACTCTTTGGCCTGAATATAAAGCGCTATGCCTGGCGAAACCGAACACGGCTCAGCACCTGTGTAACACCATCCCTACCATGATGCATGGTGGTGGCAGCATCATGTTACAGGGATGCTTTTCAGCGGCAGGGACTGGGGCACTTGTCAGGGTAGAGGGAACAATGAATGGAGCCAAATACAGGCACGTCCTTGAGGAGAACCTGCATCAGTCTGCAATAGACCTTGGACTGGGGCGAAGATTTACCTCCAACAGGACAATGACCCCAAGCATACTGCCAAAGCAACACTGGAGTGGCTTCAGAACAAGAAGGTGAATGTCCTTGAGTGGCCCAGCCAAGCCCAGACTTGAATCCCATTGAGAATCTGTGGAAAGACTTAAAGATTGCGGTTCACCGACACTCCCCATCCAACTTGACAGAGCTTGAGCAAATCTGCAAGGAAGAATGGGCGAAAATCCCCAAATCCAGATGTGCAAAGCTGATACAGACATACCCAAGAAGACTCAAAGCTGTAATTGCTGCCAAAGGCGCTTCTACAAAGTATTGACTCAGGGGTGAATACTTAAGTAAACAAGATATTTCAGTTTTAATGTTTCATACATTTTGTTACACAATAAAATATTTTTGCCCCTTTAAATTGTTGAGTATGCTGTGTGAATCAAGGGGAAACAAATCATTTCAATGCATTAAAATTCTGGTAGTAACACAACAAAATGTGACAAAATCCAAGGCGGTGAATACTTTCTGAAGGCACTGTATATTTTATTGTGCTGTGCTAGATCTAGGCCATTTTGCAACCTGTGTCTCTCCCTGACCCAGTCAGTCTTTGTTTGGGCTGACCTTGCAATCGGATATTATTCTTCCTCCACAGACAGTTGGGTGAGGATGTCAGCGGCACAAGCAAGCCGCCAGTGGGACACATGGGAGCCTGTAGCGTCTGCAGCCTGAGCAGTTATTCAGCAGCTGTCTTCCACCACCCCCAACCAACCCTCCGCAATGGCATTTCACTTATAGGTTATGTGTCATGTGACCCAACACCCAGAGTTACCAACAGCAATTGGGTCTGACCACTAGGTTTACTGCTGACCTATTATTCAACTCCCCTCAGGTGTTAATAGAATATTGATTCACCCTTTTCATTGTGCCACCCTTATCTTCTCAGGTTTCATCAACCCAACTATTTCCAAATCAGCCACACATCACTCGTTGTTAAGTCTGTACCTCCGCTGCACTACTCCATTATCTCCGGTTGTGGTATTCGATCCACTGATTGAGTAGCCTGCCCACACAATTGCTGGAAGCCCTACACACTAGGCCATACTACTGTTGACTATTCTTAGGTATTTTATTTAGTAATACCTTAACCCACCCCTATGCTCTTGGTATGCCCTCAGACCTTCTAAGAAAGAGCAGTGGAGGAGCTCTACTTACTTAGCTGTCGTGGATTACTTACTGTGTACTAACTTGTATTACTTCTGTATGCAACTGTTGATTACCAACTGCTTCAAGGCTGAATATCGGTTTATGAATTTAGTATAAACTGTATCAAACTAGCTTGTAAGGTTACATAACTGCACTATGCTGCTAATGTTTTTGAGCAGCTAATTAATTGTTCTTTGTTGCTAAATGTATTGCCTACTGCAGTTCTTAACCCTCTCCCCTTGTTGCTTGCTTAGTTCTATCACCTATTAATACTCCTCACTCTTCCCTATCAATTTGACCCACTTTCTGTCATCATTATATCCCAACTTTACTACACTCTCCCACCAGACATGTTCCCTTCACCCTTTCCTCCTCCCTTGCTCTTCTCTATCCCCCTTTCTCACTCCCCTCTTACCCTCACCCATCTCCTTACCCTGTCTCCTTCTCCCACCTCTCATCCTCCTCCCACCTCCCTCTTCCCACTCCCCTGGGTTCTTGGCCCCTCCCTCCTTCCCTCCCGTCTCCATCTAGCCTCACTTGAACATTGCTCACACCAACCCACCCTCACCAGCCAGTAAACACCCTCCCTCTCACCCCCATGGCAAGATCTCTGTTATACTGCGACTCTTTATCATGCTTCTGCTTTTGGCGGCAGGATATTGCATTCAACCCTGGTCCAACCTCTCTCCTCCCTCTCCCAACCTCTCCCCCATCTCCACCCCCTTGCCTGCCTAAAGATTTGTGCATTGTCCACCTCAATATAAGGTGTCTTCTCCCTCAGATTGGCCTCCTTCAACCAGTCATGGCAAACCTCCAACCAGATATATGTACCATCTCCAAGTCATGGCTCTCTCCAAAATCCCTTATAATGCCATCTCCATCCCCGGTACTGCCTTACCTGGCAGGACAGACCCAGAAGGGAGGGTATTGCCATCTATATCTCCTCCTCAATCCAGTTCACCACTATCCTCTCCGTCTCTCCCATCAGCCTATGAACTTATCCTCCTAAAACCTCCCTCCCTTTTCCCTCCTCATCTACACAGCAGGTGCATCCTGTTGCCCTGGTCTCTCCTCTCCTCTGTCTCAGACCTCCTCACCACCATCTCCTCTTATTCTCTCTAGTGAATTAATCATACTAGGTGATTTAACCAGAATCGGCTTTCCCTCCTCAACCCAGGATACATCACGATACCACGCCTCTAAAACGAACTCAACTGATCACTGAACCTACCCGTCTCAACCACAAATCTCTCAAACACACCCCTGCTTGACTGGGCCTCACCTCTCACCCCATCACATAACTGCCACTGTCATTCTCGTGAGATGCCCTCAGTGACCACCATATGGTTTATTGTGTTCACAAAATCCACCATCCAAAAGCATCCCCCCAAAACGCCTTCCAATCGGGTTCCTTTAGATCACTGGATCTGTCTGCCTCCATGAGGACCTGAGTTACAACTGATCGGGCACCTGTATCAGCCTCCAGCACTGTTGACAACACCCTTAACTACTTCAAAACCAAATTCTTCTCCATCTGGGATCGTCATGCCCCCAAAGGAAAACCAGGGTCAGAGACTCCCACCTCCCTGAATCTCTGCTAAACTCCTAGCCTGCCTCGTGCCAGGTACTCAGCTTGAAGGAGCACAAACCTCAGGTTCCACCCTGGATGTACATAAATATCATGTCCTTTGCAATGCCTGCACCAGAGCTACTAGGTTAGCTAAAGCGAGTACTTTTCCTCCACCTTCCAAACAATATCAGCCACCCTTGAAGTTCTGGAAGGTTGTCCATGCCTATTCTCTCCCGAGGTCCAACTCACTATCCCAGTTCTTAAGGTAAATGACTCTGCCATTAGCTGACCACTCTCAGTGGCCAGTGAATTCAACACCTTCTTCACCTCCTTTCCTCTTCCTCCTCTCATCCTTCCCCCCAGTTTCAACACCTCCCCTTCCCCCACTCTCCCCCACAATCAACCACTCCCTCTCCTCTCCATAAATGCCTTACTAGCACTCAACCCGCTCATGTAAAAGTCCTGATGGGCTTGACCCAAACTCCTACACCTTGCAGCCCCTGCCATTGGCCTCCCTATCTCTGTCCTTCTAAACCTCTCCTTCTCCTTGGCTTCTGTCCCCAGTACCTAGAAGCATGCCACAGTTATTCTCCCAAATGTGGTGATCCTTCTATTCCTGGTAACTCATCGTCCCATTTCTCCTCCCCACCCTTGCCAAACTCCAAGAACACCTGGTACTATCTCAACTTCCCTTTCCTTGATTCTTCCTCCTTTTCACCCCGCATCAGTCAAGATTCCGAAAACCCATTCCGCCTCCTCCAATTGATACCATTCTCACAGGGATGAATAATGGTCAAGTCACATCAGCCATCTTTGTCGACTTGGCCAAAGCCATTGACACTGTAGCCCATCATCTTCTCCTCCTAAGCTCTCTGGCAGGACCTCCTCCTCGGACACTAACTGGTTCTGCTCCTATCTTGAGGATAGGTCACAATCAGTTCATATTGGTGACTCTCTTTCCCTCCCTCCCAGTCTCCACTGGGGTACCTCAGGGATGTGTCCTTGTACTATCCTATTCTTGGTCTTTCTAAATGACCTTCCTGATGCCTGCACATCAGCGCCCATTCACATGTACCCTGATGACACAGTTCCTTATTGCCTCTGGCCAATCCCGCTGACTTGATGACCAGGCTTCAACGGGACTTTGACAATGTCCAGCTCTGGTTCCCTCAAATCAGCTGGCCCTTAACATCAAAAATGGTCTCTATGACCTTTGGAACTCGGCAAAGATCAATATGATTGGTAGTCCCCCACCTCCTGTACCCTAGATGGGTCCACCATTGAGAATGTACTATCCTTCAAATACCTTCGGATCTGGCTTTAAAACCACCTTGACTTCTCTGAACAAGTTAATGCAACAGGCAAAAACTCTACCCTAAATTGGAAGCATTGTACTGCCACCGTACATAGAGCAGTCGTGCAGAAAATGACCTCACCATTTTCGACTATGGTGCATAGTCTACAGCTCTGCCCCCAAATCTACCCTCTCCATACTGGACTTTCTCTTTCACTCATTCTGTCGCTTGCTCTGGACTGCCCTACACGTATGCATCACTGTACTCTATACGTCCCTTCTCCTTCCTTACCTTGAAGCTAGACGCATGGCACACTGTTCTTCATTGGTAGCCTAGTATTGGTTTGGCTCCCTCCCTTCCTACCAGTCCTCTACCCTCTCCCTGCCCCCCAACTTCTATACCTTTGCAGCTTCCACTCCTGCTCCCTGGCACTCTCCCCCCAGATCCTCCACAGCTGGGCAGTCCGCCTTCTCCTACCGCTATCCTAAGCTCTGGAACCCCTCGCCTCCCAATCCACCCGCCGCTTCTCTACTCTCCATCCTCCCTTCTGGAAGTCTCTCCTCCCACACCTGCAACTGTAAACTATAACCACGCCTGAATTCTTCCCTACTTCTAGCCTACTGTCCCTTCACCCCCTCCTCTCTATCCCTCCTTATACCACCCCCTTCTCCTCTCTGTTCCTCCTCCACCCTTCTCTTCCCTTTTCTACTCCTAATCTCTCATTATTTCACCCTCCTCCCAACAGTCCCACCTTTCTTTGCTTATTACTATACCCTTTTGTATGCTCCTACAACTTGCTTTCTCCCTCCCCCACCCCATAACAAAATTATTTTATTAACTGCGGTGCAGGCACACATACCAGCTCTTCTGTTAGACATTCATGCAGATTGTGTATGGCATACATGGTTCTCACATTGTTGGCTATTTATTCATTTTGCATGGTTTAACTTATGTACCTTATTTAACATACATAGTTGTTTACAAATTATTTATCTGCTTTTGCTCAGTGTGCCTTTCCTGCTGAAACTTTTAAATAAATAAATTAGTGGCATTGCATGCTCTTGCCAGGGAAACAAAAGGAGGACCCAGAAAAACAACAATCCTCCAATGCTCTTGATGGCTGGTATCTGTTGGCTCTGCACTGGGCGCACCCCAGCTCCTCCCTCGGTCCGGCCTTGGCCTTCAGCGGCATGCAGTGTTCACCCATCGCTACATGGCCTAGAAAGGAAGGAATCAACACAGGAGCTGCAGTTGGTGCTGTTACTGCGATGCTAACCGGATGGGGAACCATAGGTACAAACCTCGCCGAGGAGGTAATAAAGAAATTAAGAAAAACATATTTATTAATATTTATACAAATTAGGCAGTGCAGAGTTACAATCAATGCTGTATCATGACATTACATGAGTATCAGAGATGCAATACATTAGTATTAGACAGAGACACTCTGTTTACATAGAATACGTGACATAAATCTGAGGAGCCTCGCCATCCTCGCCAGCATTTATTTATTTGTTTTGGGGCATTGTGGGCTCCCACTAGTGCACTTCGATGATTATAACAATGTCTACTGTCAGAAGTGCACTAGGAGCAGGAGGTGAGGGTGACCTCAAGCCTGAACTCCCAGTGCTTTCCATTCCTAACTCAACAATCTTGTGCACCCCGGTAGGGCAGTTGTCTAGGGACAAAGGTGGAATATGTTGCATCACATGTATAGCCATCTGGTCCACCTGGAAGTAAATTATTTGGTTCTGTCATTGAGGTTAGAAGTAATTCTTCCATGGTATATACAGTATATTATTCACCATGTCCCACCAGTGTAAAAGAGCAGGCGCTGTGGGTAAGCCTCCACTTCAACGCAGCCACCAAATATAATTCCCAACAGAGATTTAATTTGTCTTCCTTGAACTATCTGGGGTATTGGAACCAAAGACGTTATCTCAGAACTCAGTATTATCCTAACCCCCTAAACTTCCAAAATGGCAGTCTCTAGGTCCTAGAAAAGGAAATCAGAGAGGGCATGCCCATGATGTGCATGTGCATTGCCTGACTTGTCATATCTTCCCCAGCAGGCAGCACTGAATCCCTGCCCCAATTTGCCTGTTACCACAGGGTCCTGAAATACCTCACCAGAGGCTTCCACCCATATTCCCTCAAATTTGGCATAACGTGACTCTTCTTGCTTCAGAGCAGTCCTTTTCCCAAGCTTTATGGTCCAAGTCTCATCCTAGTTCTAGCTCCATTTTCAGCAAGATACTCGTGGAATACATTTGTATACCTTTGAATTGCCTGGTAGATGAAGGAGATGAGATGCCTGCTGATTTGGAGAAGTTACCTGAGATGTTAACAGTGTAAGCAGGGGTGGGAGCATGGTGGGAGTCTCTCCATCTGCAGGCCAGGATTCCACATAGTGAGGTATCTGCAGGTATCAATAAACATCTCACCATTCTAGTCCATATTGGGCTTGCATTTCAAGAAAAGAATTGATCTGCTGGCCATCATAGAACTAAGTTAAGTATACTAAGGTCTATCTCCGCCAGTCCTGAAAGGTGGGGTCTAGGTAGCTGGGGCAACCCTCCATGTAAGCTGTAGGGCAAAGCCAAATAAGGCCCAAGATAAGATTCAGCAATGATTATACCCAGTCCACCTACAGCATCCAGGGATCCTGTGGCTGCGTGTCCCATGGGAGCAAATGTATAGGAACTGAGCTCTATCCCAAAATGGGAGGGCATCCCATTCCAGGTCTAGCCACTGGGGTCCAGGTCCTTCTGTGTGCCACTGAAAGAGAATCC
The DNA here is from genome assembly GCA_016271365.2 of Neoceratodus forsteri. Lineage (NCBI taxonomy): Eukaryota > Metazoa > Chordata > Ceratodontiformes > Ceratodontidae > Neoceratodus > Neoceratodus forsteri. The sequence continues at coordinate 1,474,001,109 of CM057453.1, read as the reverse complement.
TCAGCTGATGGCAGCATAATACGCCTAAGATCAGGTAATGCCAGCCCTCCTCTTGCTCTTGGTAACATCAGTGAGAGTGTATCCGGGATGTTTTCCTGGCCATATGAACCTGGAGATGGCTACCTGCCAGTTTCTCCAGTCCTGCTCAAGGATTTGAATTGGGATATACTGAAATATGTAAAGGTAGTGAGGTAATGTCACCATTCTAATTGTGTCCACTCAGCTAAATCAGGCTCAAAGGGAGGTTATGCCAGTCCTTAAGATCAGCCAGCAATTGTACTGAGACGGACTGGATATTTGCTTCATACAACCTTTCCATACATAAAGGAATTTTACGCCTAAATATTTAAGTTCCTGTAGGTCCTACTTAAAGGGATACACCAATCTCAGGCCAGCAGAGGGATGCCATTATAGGGAAGGCCATCTGTTTTGATTGTATTTAGATGGTAGCCCAATACCCTGCCAAAGGTGTCCGGAAGACAAAATATCTCCGGAGTAGCTGTTCCAGGGTCCATCATATATATATAGCAGGACATCATCTGTGTATAGCGTAATCCAATGCCTGTGCAGCCCAGTGTCACTCCCTTCGCTATGGTGCTTTCCTAGACTGCCTCAGCCACAGGCTCAATATAGAGAGGAACATCAGTGGCAACATGGAACACCCGATGGGTTCCTCTGCCCAGCCAGAAGGATGAAAAACATGTCCATTTACCTCAGCAAATGACTGTGGTGAGGCATAAACCCACCCAGAAGAAATATAAAGTTCAGAGGGAGGTCAAATTTCAGAGGGTGGCAAACAGATGGGGCAAGACACCCTATCAGGTGCCTTTTCAGCATCTAAACTGGCTACCACAGAAGGGGTGGCAGTCAATGGATCTGGTGAAGGACACGTCGCAAGGCCAGGTATTATCTCCAGTCTGATGTGGGCATGCATAAATCCTGCTTGATCTGGCTGTATCACTGATGGCAGAAAGGGATCCAGTCTTTGGGCCAACACAACCATAAATAATTTATAATCAACATTCAGGGCTGATACCGGTCTATATGCTTGATATGCTGAAGGGTCTTTCCTGTTAAGGTGTAACTGAGATAGCAGCGAGCTGCCAAGTATTCAGTATGTCCTCTCCTGCCATGACTTCACTGTAAACTCTTGTCAGCTGGGGTACTAATATATACCACTTAGCTTTATAAAATTCTAAGATACAGCCGTCTGGACCAGGGGCTTTCTGGGTGTGGCCCTTTAAACGGCCCTATCTAATTCTGGGGCCTGGATGGGACACGTCAACATATCTGCCTGCTCCTCAGTGAGCTGTGGAAGGTCAGCAGTGCCAGAAACACCTCTGTAGCCTCCAGGTTATGTGGCCCCTCAGACATATACAGCAAAGACAGTAATGGCAAATGCCTCCATCATTTCACCAGTTTTTGAAGGTTGCCCAGTGGTCAAGTGCTTCAACTGCATGGGCTACTGCAGCCCAAACCCATTGCCATCTGACTTAGTGTGCCAAGATTTGAGAGGTTCAGGACCCCAGTTCATAGTATTTATGGCTGAGAAACATTAAGCCATTTCTGTTTTTCAAGGAGCAGCTTATCTATATCCTGCCTAGTTTTATCCAGTTGCAGTTTGATAGACCTGTTACCTTACATATGTGCCTGTTGGAGGAAATGAAGGGTGTCCTGTAGGGTCACCAACTTCTGTTGCCCTCCTCCACCTTCCTGGCAGAATATTCTACAATATGGCCCCACAGGACCATCTTTAGGTGTCCCACAGTACCACCACTATGTGCCCATCCCTTGTTTAGTGCATTAATTTCAGCAATTTTATCTGCGAGGAAGGTACAAAATTCCTCAGATCTGATGTAAAACCCATTCAGATTCCACTGTATCCAAGGGGTTTCTCTGCTTAAGTTATGGTATGTCAGAATAGGAGTGTGATCCAAGAGCAAAATGTCACCTGTCTTATAATCTACAACATATTTCAAAGATTCCAGCTGTGTGTAACTATAGTCTGTCTGGGTACAGGCAGAATGGACTGAAGATATTGTGTGTAGTGGCGGTCATGGGGGTGAAAGTCCCTCAGAGATCCACTCACTTGTGTGCCGAAGAAGGGAGATACATGCCTTATTGGCTGCACACAATCTTGGGAGATGAGGATTAGAGGTATCTCAATCATTTGACCCTAATCAAATTGAAATCCCCTGCCAATAGAAGGATCCCCTAGTATTTTCCAGTATCACATCTAAAGGTGTCTGAACTCCGTGGCACTGGATCCTGGGGGATATGTATCGGTGGCCAGCGTAACTTTCAATTAATAGAGAACCCACTGAGCAAATATGAGTTGTCCATTCTTTTCCTCAGCTATTGTAGATTCCTGGAAAGGGTAATGTACCATGCGGAAGAGGTTTGCCACCCTCTACGTTTGTCCTTGGGTAGTTCAGAGCTATAAGCCACGTGGAACCCGAATTTACACAGCTTCAAATGTTCGGCCACATCTGAGTGGGTCACTTGCAGAAAAAGCTCCCGGACATTCTTTCTTTTGCCATGAAAACATCTGAGCCCATTTTACTAGATTATTTAATCCAATGACATTTAGGAATACCATAATACTGCTTTAAAACCCATCTGCCCGCTTCCAACATTCAGTGGGCATATGCAACTTAGTAAGGAGTTACGCCAGCAACTTTGTTGATAGTCTGAAAGTATTTGAATGAATATGTTGTTGACTGTCATTTGTGGATACTTTGACCATTCATACTCTCTGTCCCATGAGGAACTACTACCCTGTTAGGGTACCATGAAGGCAAGGCAAGGAAATTTTATTTTTCAGGCGCCAATCCCAGAGGCTCTGGGTGCCATACAATAAAAGCACACTATCAATACAATAATTTAAATTAATATAAATAAACAGTACAAAATAGCAGCATAAAAATATATTATTAGTAAACATCTATATTAAAACTGAAACTCAGAAGAAGAGGAGCAGGGCTCCCAGGAGGACAATACATAAGGTCCGGAAGGCCTGATTGAACAGGAAGGCCTTGAGATGGGCCTTAAAACGTCAACCAAAGGGGCCTCCCAAATAGATGGAGGAAGCTAATTTCACAGGATGGGACCGTCAACACTGAATGTTCTGTCGCTGAAGACAAAGGAACCCTCTTGAGGAGGGTTCCACCCCTAGAGGTGCCACAGGAACATAATTACTTTAAGCTAAAGGTACCTTAGAAAGGAGCCCAAAAGTACTGTGTATCAGGTGGTGAACAAAGAGCCTAAGTGAGGACAGATTGACAGCAACTAGTAATGACTGATAACAGAGAAAGACTAAATTGAGCACCGACTGACAGTAATTAGTAACTGATAGTAGACAGAGGCATGACTTCCATAAGGAGAGAGGGAATGGCAGGATGGAAAGAAGACCACAATCCATCCCCAACTCAAATCTACTAGGTAAACGCTATACAAATATCAATGTGCCACATTATGGACCACTCTCCTGCGGAGACTACCTAATTTTTATGACCTTTGGCATGGAGAAGAGGAAAAAAACCTATGAGGAGGAAACCTCTGGGGATCCAAGACCTTAGTTGCCTTCCTGCAGGCTTGGGATAAAATTTGTGAAGGCTTGGCTACCACAGTTTAGAGACCCAATTCAAGGGAAAAACTTTAGAGGAAGGGTTCTCACTCTAGCCCTCTAATGGGAATGCTGTGGGGTGCATAAGCTGATCTCTGCAGCTAAAGGAGGTTCCCAGTGAAGAAGGCCCATTCCACAAGGCAGAAGGAGGAGAGCCACAACCACCGTAAAAGGCACTAACCTGGCTTCCACCAAGGGGTGGCTCAGAGAGGAAGCTAAACCCTTTAGGGGAAGGCAGGAGTTGGGTCCTTGAGGGGCCACTACCTGCATATTGTATGATCTTCACCCTTGAGGAGCAGAGGAAGGGAAGTAGGTGGAGACCAGGTGAACCTTAGGTAGCCACGGGGAATGGCTTTTGAAGTGCTGCTGACATGGCCTGCACAGCTAAAGGAGCCAGCGTGGATTTAGAGGCCCCACCCTCCAGCAGCTGAAGTCTTAAACCCTACATCAAGAGGTGCTGCCAAGTCGATCTGCATGGTCAAAGCTTCCCCACAAGCACAGGACATTCTCACCCAAAGGGTACAAAGAGAAGGCCAAGCTCAAGTCGAGGAACCACCCTCAAGATGCTGACTTCAAGAGAGGAGAGAGGCCATTAGCATAAAAGGCAGAGAGCCCTGGCCATGCTGTGGTTGTGGCTGGCATGCTTCCAAGTGCAGGACTAGCGGGAAGCCAGTGGTGAGACCTGATGGCCATGAGCACAAAATAGAAACAAAACATAGGCAAGGCTGAATGACTGAGATATCAGATGACAACTAGGACACCATCTGAGATGATACATGCTTGACTGAATTGTGAATGCATGCCAACCAATTCCATAAGGAGTTCAGTGTTTCCATAGCTGCTGATGTACTGCAGGCCAAGTAGGATGAGGCAGTAGAAAACAACAAATGAAACTGCTTGGGAAAAACAGGAACATATGACAACTGAAACTGGAAAGCAGCGTGCTGCTGAACTGAACTAATAATTAAATCACCAGATCACAAAAGGGAGTGACTGCCTTGTTAGGAGCCAGGTGTAAATATTTAAGGATTGTATTTGAACCGGGGATTGCAAACAGTAGTGAAGAAACAGCAACGATGTGAATCTGAAATAACACAAGTCAAAAACAATAAAGGCAGGACACTGTGAAAACTAGAAGCACACCTGAGGCAAAACAGAAAGAAACACAAGATGTACATAGAAACATAGATTGATGGCAGATAAGAACCGCTGGCCCACTTAGTCTGCCCTTTCCTACCTATTGGATAAGCTGCAGATCCTAGTTAACCAACAACCTATTTCTTCCTACCCCACCAGAATTGCCTTATGTCTGTCCCATGCATTCTTGAATTCCCCACATTTTTGACCCCATGACCTCCTCAGGAAGGCCATTCCATGCCCACCACCTCTCTGTGAAAAAATATCCTCACATTGCCCCTGAGCCATCCCCTCTATCTTCAAATTGTGTCCCTTGCTCTTGCACATCTCTTTTCTGAAAGATGCTAACCTATTGGACTTTGTTGATTCCCTTGAGGTACTTGAAAGTTTCTATCATGTCCCTCCTCTCCTCAAGAGTATACATATTAAGCTCCTTTAGTCTCTCTTCATATGGCTTCTGTTGCAGATCCTGCACCATTTTAGTTGCCCTCCTCTGGACTGCCTCCATCCTATGTCCTTGTGGAGATGGGATCTCCAGAACTGCACACAGTATTCCAGATGGGGTCTCATCAGCTGTTTGTTCAAGTGAGATAACAACTTCCTGTTTTCTACCGTGATGCCTCCCCTATACATCCCAGTATCCCCCAGCCATCCTTACTGCCTTCTCACACTGCTTGCTTACCTTTAGGTCATCTGATATGACTACCTCGGTCCTTTCCATTTTGTTGTCGGTAATACCACCCCCATTGTGTACTCTTCCTTGGGTTTTTCTTTTTCCCAGGTGCATTACTTTGCACGCCTTGCATGGAATTTAGCTGCCATACTTTTGACCATTCCTCCAACCTTGCCAAGTCCCTTCTCATCCTTTCCATCCCCCAACCCTTGTGTATCAACCCTGTTGCAGATCTTTGTGTCATCTGCAAAGAGGCATACTTTTCCTTCCAGTCTCTCAGCAATGTCACTTATAAAGACATTAAAAGGACTGGACTCAGTATTGAACTCTGGTACCCCGCTAGTAACCCCTTTCCTCAGAGTGGACTCTGTTTACTATTACCCAGTGTCCTGTTGTCTAGCTAATTTTTTACCCAGGCTACTACCCTGGGACCCACTTCCAGGCTGGTTAATTTGTTTATTAATCTTTCATGCAGCAGGAAAAGTTGACTGAGACAAGCACAAACTGCAGCCAGGAAGGCAGAAAGCAAAATACTGACCTAGAAAGCTGGTAGAGCGCAAACAGAAAACCCAAAAGCACAAGGAGGCAAACACTGGGGGGCAGAGCCTGTGGCTACAGTAAAGAAACAATGCTTCTGAGTGAGGCTGGGGGACTCTGGCCTAAATAGCTGGAGCAGGGGCGTACAGGTCTCTCACCCATTGAACTGCAGACACAGCCTTTGAATTCTCCCCAGCCTGCTCCTCTCATAAGACAGCCATGATATTCTGCATTTCATATACTTGCTGAAACAGTTGCACTGTAAAGAATAACGGCATACACTGCATTCTACCATGGTGCCAGTCAGGCATCCAGAACAACAGTGAGTCAGGAAATAAAATCTAACGGGATGAGCCTGTATGCCAACTCACCCAGCTAAGGCAGAATTGGGCCTCCAAGGTAGGGGCTCATGATCCCTGTGCCAGCACATAAGTTTGTGTCTGGGGATATCCCACCCTTCAAGTGGGACCTCTATATTACAATAACTATATGGAACAGGAGAGTTAGGAACCAACGCCAGTGGGCAGCAGTGAGTTGTCCGCCTCCCTCACCAATACCCTTCAGTCTATGGCAAAATTAACTAGGCATTACCACCTTCAAGTCTGATATGCCAGGGGAGTGACTTGGTCCCCAGCTTACTAACAAACAAATAATCATTACTATGTTCAGAGCTTGTTACAAGTTCAGTGACCCAAGGGCCTTGTGTCCAGTCCAGTAGCAAAGACCTACTGAGGGAACGTGTAATAAAAGTTCCGAGCATTCAGCCCCATGGCCCAGGGAAGTAAAGCTAAAGGTAATGTAGCCATCCCAGTTAAGAACCAAAGGGGCAAAAGAGTGATAGGGCTCACAGGAGAAAGGAAAGTTCAGTTCCCAGTGCATTATGTACCACATGGTAGGAGGCTACATTTTTTTTTTTTGTTTAGTTTTTGTTGACCAGGTAAGTGCACTAGACAAATCCTGCCTATTTTCAGGCACGACCGGGAGGATACAGATGAATGCCAGCTGACTTGGAACCAGATTAAACTGTTGTGACCAGCTAACAATCACAGTTGTGGCATCATGCTAACAGCATGTATCACAAATGCTGGGCTGGTCCCTGGGACAGGCATGAAAGTACCTATACAGTTTTAATCAAATGGGGCAAAATAGAAAGTAAACAAAAGAAGCATAAGGTACAATAATTTCCTGCCCCCCATGATCATAAGAAACACAAAATTTATAGGAACCAATACAATCTTATTTATATTACTGACCCATTTAGAAAGGCAAAATCACATCTAGCACATAGCAAGTACTGTGCACCCCCAACACAACACACACACTCTTTGCACTGCATTGTCAGAAGGGAATGATAAGCTGTGACATAAACAAGCAAGGCAAGCACTATTCAAACTGTCCAACCTGAAATGAGATCAGTAATCTGTTGAGTTTTCCTTGGGAACCAAAATAGACACTAAAGAGAGCCATAGGTATAAAATGTGAAACAAATATGCAGTCACGGTATGGCAAGCATTTCCAACATCATGGGTTCAGGAACCTATGCACAGAAAACAAAAGTTAAGGCCACGGCCCTGATCAGTGTTTGCTGTTGGAAGCATGGGCCTCAGCTGCTGCATCTGTATTTTTCAGAGCTATAAGTGTTCTGGCGATACATTTTCCAGCCTCAGTTGGGTTTGAGTAGGCCCCACTTTGCCCTCGTGGACGATCCTTAACTGAGCTGCACAGATGATGGAATGAACAACTGCTGTGTCCCGAGTTGTTTGCAAACACTCAGATTTTTGTGATGCTGTCTGGTCACATAACTAATGTCCGGAAAAGCTAGAAATTGCAGTTTTCCTGACAATCTGCATGCAGCTGCAAAACTCGCCCACGTGCCTATTCCATCAGTAATGAGCAGTATATTGCAGGGTTCCACAACGTCCACTCAGTGACTACAATGTGTTTTCCAGTAAGCATTTGGGAAGTAGCTTTTCTCCGAGCCATTCTCTGGGAAACATCAAGGGTGGTCTTCAATTTCCTCAGGGAGGCCTAAACATGAACAGTTCAGTTCAGTTCCTTTCTCATAATGTATAAAATGCAGTAGAATTATCACATTAAGATGGAAAGCATGGCAGCTAAATTACAGGGTAAACACAGGTTCTTATGAACAGATGGACTGTTTGGTTCCTATATCACCTCCTACACACCAGATCATATACCCGAAGGGCAACAGTGAGGACATCAATTGGCCAGGCTTCAGCCAGGCCCATGCACAAGTATCTACAGGATAATGGTTTTCAGACCCCGCTTGCTAGTTGCTTTCCCAGCCCTCACCACTGGATTATCTGAAGTCCTGATTATTATAAGATTTATAGAGAAAGATGGTACTATATGTCCCACATAAGTCTAATTCAAATGCTGTACTTAGTATTGTACATCGAGTAGTGTTTGATTATAGCATTCCTTGGCTAGCTATACATGCTGAAATTTGATGTAACAGTGCTTGCACCTTGCAAAACGTAATAAATATCTCAGTTTCCAGAAAGAATTATCACATTAAAACAAGCATTTATAAAATATAATAAGTATTTGCAATGTATCATCAACTTAAAATACAAGCATTAAGCTTTACAAAAAAAAAATTGTGAGTGACAAAGGGAGAACACACTTGAGGAAAGCAGTGCCTGGTTAATGAATGAGGCAATTGAATGGAAGGTAACGGGCACCTGCTAAGCCACAGACTTTACTAGTTGTCCCAGCACAACTTGGCATTCAACATATACAGTCACTTGCAAGGTAAGCAAAGAAAAAGAACATACCTGGTTGCACCATAAAAGTGCTTGTTTTTCAGTTCCACATGAGTTGTTCAAAACTTAAAATACAGCAGCAATTATCCAGGACACTACACAAATTCCTCTGATCCCTCCACTCACAGCAGCTCCCACATCACCCGATGCATTTCATGCACAATATCAAAAGGCTGATAAAGCGCATTTGTGCGTGAAATGCATCAGGTGACGTGAGAAGCTGTGATGTGAAGGGGTCAGGAGGATTTTGTGTAGCATCCTGGATAACTGCTGCTGCATTTTATTTATTTTCACTTTGTAACGGTTAATGCACTGGCACCAAGTGCCTTTTTCAGTCACGACCTGGGTGCAATTACACAGACATTTGAGGACATACATACAAATGTTTGGATGTGTGTTGCAGAAAATGAAACATACACACAGACTGAAAGTTACACACTTGATTACATACTTACAGCACATAGAAAGCGCAGCTCATTAGTACAGATACTACACTGAGTGCAGATGCATAAGGGTATGTACAAGGGTATTTACACAAAGCAGTCACAGATACTGAGTGATAAAATTATTTCAAAATGCTTGAGAAAGCAAAGACAGTTGCTGATTGTCTAATGGGGGATTGTATTCCATAGTGAGGAGGCATGGTAGCTGAAGAAGCATTGTCCAGTGTTTGTTAGAAAAATGAACTTTTAGGCTATTTTTCAAGGTTGATCGAGAGGAGGGCAAGTTGACAAACTCGAGTTGTTCAGCTAAATAGATGGGGAGTTTTAACCATAATTCTTTTAATAAATCTGGCGAGTGTTAAGTTGATTTGAGCTCTGGTTAGAGCCAGTTTAGAGAATTCACAGAAAGGCAGTGATGCGTCTTGCTATTGCTACCTGTTGCAAATCTGGCAATCTTGTGATAGAGAGGCTCATCTGTAGCACAGTTTTGTTAACAGTAACGTGACCAAGAGCCACAGTCCAGTATAGGGAGCAGATTTGCTTGTGCTGTTCTATGTCTGCTGATTCGGGCGTTATGTACTTGTGGATTCTGTACAGACAGCCAAGTCTTTGGTGAAGCAGGTTGGTAGTGTTTTCAATGTGGGTATCAAAGGTAAGGGTAGAGTCTAAGTGTACCCTAGATACCTAAAGTAGTTGACTTTTTCCAGACAGTTCCCATTATTTGCGCAGATACAGAACTTGGGGGCTGCGTTTTCAGACTGTAGTTAGAACCAAATAACACTGATGGGGTTTTCAGTAGGTTCAGGACCATTTTTCTAGAACAAACAATTCCTGCAAGTTGTGAAGCTTTTTCCCAGTACATGGTTGATTTCGTTGATGTCTTTGCTATGCGTGTATGGAACTGCATTGTCTGCATAGAGAAGAGTATGTACGGGTTTACAGATTGCTGGCAAATTGTTGATGAAGACTAAAAACAAGAAAGACCCCAGTATGGAGCCTTGAGGGACCCCACTGTGCATTACATTTGTACTGAGATCACTTTACCTATTTTTACCCTCTGTTTTCTATGGTTCAGATAATCACTGAATCAGGCCAGAGCATGGCATCCGAAGCCAAGTTCGGTAATTTGCCAGTTAATACCTAGTGGTCGAACCAAATCAAAAGCCTTGGTCAGATCCACGAACACAGCTCCTGTCAACAATCCCTTATCTGTTCGTGACAGACTGCATCTGTGAATTCGACCAGGGCTGTGTCAGTGCCATGACACCTCCTGAGCCCATGTTGTTCCATGCAGATTAGATTGTGTTGTTCAGGATATTCGGTCAGTTGTATGTGCACTATTTTCTCTTGCAGTTTGGCTAGAGCTGACAAAATAGAAACAGGCGGTAGTTTTCCTGTAGGGTCTTCTTACCTTTCTTGTGTAGTGGGACAACTGTTACTGTTTTCCAGAGGTCAGAGTACGGTGTATGTCATGAAAGATATGTTGAAGATTTTGGCTATGGGTGGGGCTATCTGAGGGGCAGCAAGTTTAAGGAACTTTGGGAGCAAACCATCTGATCCTGCTGATTTGTCTATTTTAGGAAGTCAATTAATTTAACATCTTCGAACAAGTGACCCTTCTGAGATGGAACTTGGACCAGTTCAGGTTCTCTGCTTCCTTAGTAGATTTAGGTTCAGGGTGTCCAAGAGGTCTGTATTTATTCAGACTGCAGAATAAATCACTGAAGAGGTGCGCCATTTTAGGAGGTTCAGCACAGATGTCTCCGTCCAGGTCGATTGAAATAGGTGAGGGTTGTGTTTTGGTATTCAGCAAAGAGTTTATGGTCTGCCAAAATGTTTTAGGATCACCCAAGTTTGCAGTTTGCTTTTTTTAAATACTGACTTTTAGCTGGTGTATTGCCTACTTGCATCTATTTCTTAGTTGTCTGTATGTGTTCTAATCTGATAAATGCTTGATTTGCTTGTACTTGTCTCAGGAGTCATCTCTTTTGTGAATGTGAGGGAAATATCACATGTGAGCCAGTCAGATTTTTTGTGCTTTACCCTGTGCATCGCAGGTGGCGTATTTATCCAGTACTGTTGTAAATTTTGTGATGAAGAAATCCAAGGCGGAATTTGCATCTTGAGTTGTGTCTAGGTGGGTCCAGTCAATTAGCGACAAGTCAAACAGAAATGATGCCTTGTTGAAGTTGGTGCAGTTCCTGTAGTTAGTCAGTCTAGGTGAAGAGATTTTAGGTGCACTGCTGTGCCAGAGGCAATATGTGGCTAAGTGATCACTGATTGAGTCACTGAAAGTTCCAGTGTAAAATTCTTTCTACCTTTTTACCAAAATCCAGTTGAAGGGTGGCATAGCCAAGAAGCGCTGAGGCTGGTTGAGGGAAGTGAAGCAGAATGTATGCCTTTTTGCACTAACCAATTTTTTCATAATGCTGTAAGTATTGCAATTTTTGCAATAAAAATATCTCTGAATTTTCTGGAGTATTGGAGTGCTGAATTATTTTATTACATATAGTCTTTTTGTTTTTTCAGCACCACTGTTCAGCTGGAGCGCAGCTTCAGTGCTGATGGTTAAAAGCAAGGAATGGTTGCCTGACTGAGGGTTTAGCCTAATTGGTGTTGTAATGATTTGATTAAGATGGCAGGTATTGAGTATGCCTTTGTATTTTTGGTTTATTGGGCAGCCAGTTTAAGTTGAAGTCTCGTAGTATGATCAGTTCGGTGTGAGTAACCACCAAGCATTTGCATGAAATCTAGTAAGCCTCTCAAGCCTGCCTGGGTGGGCTGTACACAAGCAAATCAATAAGTTTTTGGGCCCAGTTTAACTTAAATGGTTAACCACTCAGAAGTGGTGCTGAGTGCCTAGGGGCTATCGCATACTTCTGCAGAGAAGCCGGAGTCCATGTAGATCAGAATTCCACCCCTTTGTTACAACGATCGGAGCTAAATATACTGTTAATTAGAAGTGCAACTTCAGAGTCCATGATCCTAGAGGTGAGTCAGCTCTCTGATAATGCCAGGATGTGTGGCTTGTGGGATGAAGCAAAAATTTCTAATTCAGGAAGGTTGAAATTTGTTTGAATACCTCATGTGGAACTGAAAATAAACTTAAGCACTTGTACAGTGAAACCAGGTATGCTCTCTTCTTTGTGCTGACCTTTCAAGTGACTGTATATGTTGAATACCAAGTTATGCAAGGACAAGTAAATTCTGTGGCTTAGCAGATGCCGTTACCTTCCTATTCAATAAAAATTGTGCCATACTATATAGTACATGGTTCTCATTAGAAGACATTAAATATAGGCATCTCTCTTTGTCTGAAATCGTTTGAGTATAATAACAGTGTTACCCATTTAGACCTTCCTTTTTCAAATCTGGGACACTCTAGCAGCATATGAAAAATAGGGAACTACCACCTGTATTACATGCACACTGATTTCTCTGTCTTTCATTAATTTTATATACTTTACTACCCATAAGGAATCTTTTTTTTTAACTAATTTTTACATCCAAAAGGGAGGTGAGGTAGCTATCTTTTTCAAAGATCATATAAATCTCTCAGCCATCGTTACTCCAGCCCTCTCCTGCTCTGAATCGCTACGCACTTCTTACCCTGGGTGCAAAACTACACATGGTGTGTGCATATAGCCCCCTCAAAGTAGATTAATAGGCCTTGAAGAACTTCTTGACCAGACATCCCAACTCATAGATCATAATGAAGTGCTCATTTTAGGGACTTAAATCTAAACTGGTTGGGGAAGAATCAAAACATCTTTTTCTCCTTAGTTCAAAGGCCACCTACTGCATCAACTCTTGACTGAACCTACAAGGGTCACCCACATACTAACACCAGCACCAAAATCAACTGGGTATTAACAAATCGTCCTGGAGCATATCCATGGTGCTAGTACTTTAGCTGATGCGATAACTGATCACTCCTGTTTTCTTATCTGGAGCCTGGTGGTTACTCATTCCCTCCACTGTGTTACATCACTTTTAGAAGATATGCAAACTTTGACCAAACCAAGTTTCTTCTGGATGCCTCGCTCGTTGACTGGTCTAGTCTGTATCAAGCGATGGATGCTCAATCTGCTCTTAGCATCTTCCTCAGCAATTTTAGCACTCTTCAGGATACGTACACCCCTTTATCACTCGTTGTGTTAAGGGCAAGCAGACGAAGTGGCTAAAAAAGATTTGCTTGCAAAGCTTAGAGAGCTGGTGTCATGTCATGTCCTCTGACTTCAGGTGGATTTTGACCACTACAGGACCCAGCTGAATGCGTAGAAAACAAATAAGAACTGCAAAAGTACATACTGCAAGGGCCTTTTAAAATGCTGCTGGGGATCCTAGTAAATTCGGGCACATGTCAAAACTTCCCTGGGCTCCACTCATTCCTCAACCCCAAATGATATGGTCCTTAATCGTACAAAACTGCAATGATCACTGCACTATTCCAAACTTTTTAATCAGCAGTTCTCTGACCTTACCAAATACACCTCCTCCTTTCCCTCTACACCAACTCAAAAATTTCACCCATCTACTTGCCCAGAATCAAAGACATCTCTGTTTCGCTTTGAGGCTATATCGAGGCTAGATATTTTAAAACTCTTAAACACAATCTCAGACAATACTAGCACAAGCTCCGATTGTCTTGAACCATAGCTCCTAAAATTGCAGCTCCTTTATAGCTTTCCCATTGGCAAGGATCTTCACCTCTCCCTATGCCACAGCTTTGTCCCAGACATCTGGAAGATAGCCAGGTAACCAAGTCTTTAGGAAAAGTGATCCTAAAGATCCTCAAACTACAGGCCCATTGCCATTCTATCTGTCCTTAGCAAAATTCTAGAGAAGTTTGTTGCCATGCAAACAACCGACTTCCTGCTTAAATATAATCTCCTCTCGGAACCAACATGGTTTTCACAGGGTCATAGCACCACCCACAGCCTTGCTCAAACTCACCACTGACACCCTTAATTCTATGGATTCTGGTCTTCTCACAGGGCAGTTTTTATAGCTATGACTAAGTCCTTTGATCTTGTTGATCATCCCATACTCCTTGACATGCTTCACTCATTAGGTTTCTCGCCACCTGTGGTAGCCTAGTTTTCTAGTTAATATCAAATAGGGTTCAAGTCATTAAGTACAATACTACCCTCTTGGATCAGGCAACTATTAATATTAGGGTTCCTTAGGGCTCCATCCTGGGCCCCTTCTTCTTTTTCATTGTTTATAAATAATATCACCACTTATGTCACATCCTGCTTATTCCTTCTCTATGAAGATGATATAGTCCTGTACTCGAGCTCAAAAATGTTTCCGATATAAACTCCAACCTCTTCGGACTTTATCAATGTGCAGGCTTGGCTTACTGACATTTGGTTCTCAGTGAAAGTAAAACCAGGCTATGTTATTTGGATCTACTTCTAAACTCAAAATTCCCCAGGTGAACTTCAAAGTATCAGGCACTGCTGACTCTTCAATTAGTATTGTCTCATCCTTCAAATATCTATGTTATCACTGGGATCAGTCCCTTGACTTTGACCTCCACATGCAATCCACCTGCAAATCTGTGAATTCAAACTTGGACAGCATATAAGACTAGCTAGCCTACCACCTCAGCTAGGCTGGCTATCGCACGGGTATCCTGCTTCCTTCCCTGACCTGTGGGTGCCCACTTATGCTGCCGCTCAAAGTCTACACTTTGTAGATGGGATATTACATATAACAATATTTGTCGGTATGCCTCCTCATCTCCGTGGCTAAAGCACCACTGCCAGCTTTATTCAGACCTAAACTGGCTATCACCCTCAGCTATCAGACTTCACTATCTTGGCTCCCTGGGTTGATAGTATCATGAGGTCCCAAACTCCTGCAGCGCTTGCTGCATACTGCTTCCCAGTCATCTCCATATGACTTACATATGGTTGAGAAATCCCTCCTCCACATTCCAAGAGTAAACCTCTAAAGGCTCTAGTGCTTTCTCCCACTTTGCCCCAACGTACTGGAACTCTCTGCCTCTGGCAATCCATCAGGCTCTGTCGCATGCCACTTTCAAAAAGACCTCTGCAAATTCTTATCTCTCTCTGATGTATACTCTTGCTTAAGCCTCCATAACTTGTTCTCCTGGCATTTCCTCCTTTTCTTTCTGCTAAATATATTCCTGTTTCTCACTTCGCTTCAATCCAGCCTCTCTTGCAAACTCCTCTAATTTAGGCTGTTTCCTTGCTGAGGTAGTGACAAAGTGCAGTTTCTACACTTTGAGCTATTTTACCCTCTCTACCTCTGCTCTTCCCCAAATATCTACCTTATACCTAGGCCTCATAATGTACCACACACTTACTGTATGTTGAATTGCATTGCTAAGATTCTTTCCTGCTGACTGTTTATTGTGTTTTTCTGTTGAAATGTTTACTCAGATATGTATGCGCACTCAAAAAATATGTTGTATTTAATGTTTTGTATATTTTAATCATGGTCTTATGCCTGATGTGTATCACTGGTCACTTGATGTGTTGATAATTCCTTGTTTTTGTATAAATTGTACCATCCATTTATGTTTCTGTCTTCAGTGGATTCTCATGCCTTGTCACTGTATTTTTGAGAGGCTGTACTGACCTTGTAACCTCCCGGGTCATGCTTGAAAATAGTCATTTTTGGCTAGTGCACCTACCCTGTAAACAAAAACTAAATAAATAAATTATATGACCAAAGCATAAAAATCACATTACAGATAGTTACAGGTTCAGACAGTTCAGGTCAGACAGTGTATGTGAGCGTTCAACAACATCAAACACAGTCAATGCATTTAACTATATACTTCTTGTGTCGATTCCCACACCAACTTGCGGTGTCAAGTGCCCCTTTATAGTTCAACTTATGATATAAAGCTTCGGCCCTGCGTGAAGACATATTCTGTTAGTCTTCTCCTGCTGCCCTTGTGTTCTGGTCAGGCCTACCGTTCAGGTATAAAATCTTTATTTTATATGCTACATAACATTTTAAACCAAAGTAACAAAGGTGCTTTCCAGCTGAGTTCAGTGACTCAACTGGAGTCAAAATCTCAGAGTTGAGAGACCACGTTGTTCTCTTATGCTACATTTCCCTTGCTTTGGGGTGCCCGGGTTTGGCTCCAGGATTCGATTTCTGATCAGACCCAATGCACTAGTCGATACATATTAGGTCTTCCTACCTTCTCCATTGTTCCTTGTGCTTGTCTAAAGTGAGTCTAAGTTTCAGTCAGTTCCTCCATCCACATAATTTTGTCTACCCTGTGTTTCCAGGAATCCAGGAGGCCCTCAACCAATTTGCTGTTTTGGGCAGTCAAGCACAGCATTCAGAAGAAGCTCTGCTGTTTGCTTTCCACTGCTGAGACCCTAAATCGCAGCACCATGGTACTAAATGTCAAATAGACCGAGTTCCCCACATTCTGTTTATAACCTGCTGGATTTCCATCCAGAACTCTGCCACCGCTGGACACGCCCGGAAGGTGTGGGAGTGAGTCCCTACTTGCCCACATCCCTCCAGCATTGGTCAGTGTTCCCTCACAAAATGTTTCATTATTGAGGGTGTGTGTGGAAGAAACATGTGAGGTACTTCCAGCGAACTCCTCCACCCTGGAGATGATGTAATTCTCCAGCCTTTCTCCCAGGCTGAATTCCATTGGTCCTCTGGGATTGTGTTTCCCTTCATCCTCCCATTTTGTCTGAGGGCCTCAAATTGTATACACCAATCACCCTGAAAAACTCTCTAGGCCTCTGAGATTAATTTACCTCTGCCTGCCAGCCAAACCAACCAGTACAGGAAGATCTCCAATCCAGTGAGATCCTTCTTAATGTTAAGGATCAAACTATTGGCCACCAGCTAGTGCCTGACCTGCAGGTATCTATGAAAGTCCATTTTGTTTAGGGTGTATTCACCCTGAAGCATAGCAAAGGAGGCCAGGGTTGCTCCTGTATTAGATTCTGGAAGCGTACCAGGGCTGTGCATTCCAGCCCTGATATATGGCGTCTGACTGGGGAGGCATGAAGTAAGGGTCTCCACTATTGTCATCAGCGAGCCTGTTCCCTCCGGGATCTGTGATATCCTTCTGGCAGTCACTAATACCCTGAGTGTATGTTTAGTCCAGGGTTTCTCAGGCCCCTCCATAGCTCTGCAGTGAGAGGGGAGCGTGTGGCAGGGAGACCAGCTGCATCTGATGTGCCTCCATCTCCCTCCAGCCCATATCTCTCCTCTGTTTGACCCAGGCAACCACAGGAACCAGCTGGGCAGCTATGTAATAGAGTTTGAGGTCAGGCAGCTAGTCCCCCCATCCTGGGCTGGGAAAGGAGCTTGAGCTGACCGCCTTCCTACCCTTTGCCAAATGAATGCTAGGAGGGCCGAGTTAACAGTTTTAAAGAAAGATTCTGGGACACTAATAGGAAGGGCCTGAAACAGGAATAGGAACCGGGGAGGATGTTCATCTTAATGGTATCAATCTGTCCCCTAGAGACAGCGGTAACAGATCCCACGTGGCCAGATCTGCTCGGATCTCACCCCACAATTTCCCATAGTTAAGCCTGAAAGACTGGAGAACTGCCGAGAGATTTTAACTCCTAAGTACCGTACCGTATTAGCTGTGGCCCATTTAAAGAGAAAGTCCTTCACCACTTCTCGAGGCAGTGTACCCTCGAATTTAATCGCCTCCAATTTCTCAAGGTTAATTTTATAGCCAGATACCTGCCCGTAGGTATGCAGTTCCCATCAGTGCCAGAAGCGATGTCTTGGGGAGGTTAAGAAGAAGAGGAATCATCTGCATACAAGGATATCTTGTGATTCCTCTTTCCTGCCTGGATCCCTTATGTTGCCACATTCTCTCGAACCGCCACAGCCAGTGGCTCAATACAGAGTGCAAATAGCAATGGGAGAGTGGGCAGCCCTGTCTGGTACCCCTAGTCAAGTGGAATCTCTATTTTGCGTGTTACGTTGTCCCTCAGTGTTGCCTGAGGTCGGCATACAGGGCCTTCACCCTCCCTGAACTTGGGGCCCAACCCCATCTCGCTCAAGAGTCCTATGTAGGAACCTCCAGTCCAACCTGTCAAAGGCCTTTCTGTATCCATGAAGACTGCCAGTGCCGGTTCCCTAGTGGCCTGTCGATCAGACCATAAGGTTAAGTAGATGCCTGATGTTGTCATGGATTAGCCTTCCATTTATAAAGCCAGTCTAATCCATGTGGACTAGGCTCCCACACATCCCTGCAGTGTGTGTGCCAGGATCATGGTGTATAGTTTTTGGTCAATATTAAAGGCGAGATGGGCCTATATGAGCTGCAGACCTCTGGATGTTTCCCTCTTGGGATTACCAAAATCTGAGCATACTGCCAGCTCGGTGGGCACCATCTCCCTCCTGGACATCCGGCATACTCCCCTAGCAGGAGGGCCAGCTCCAATCCCAGGGCTTTACACAGTTTTGCTGGTAGACCGTCCAGACCGGGCCTTCCCTGCTTTTAAGTTCTGATACTGGTGTGAACCTACCTGCCCATTATAAGGCGTCTACTTTCTCCATATCTTCTTGCAAGAGTTTATGGAGCTTAACCCTCTTAAAGAAGGCTTCTAGCTTCTCATGATATTCTCCAATCTGTTCTTGGCAATATAGCTGCTTAGAACCCCTGAAACTGCCTGGTAATTTCTTCTCAGCTATGTGTCAATTGGGGCATGAGGAGGACTTTAGTCTCAGGACTGTTGTAGAGGCTGCTTCTTTCCTAAGCTGCCAGGCTAGAAGTCTGCCCATTCGATTGCCTGCGTCACAGAACCGCTGGCAGGATTATCTCAACTGCCCCTCGATTTTATCATCAAAAGTTTGTTGAGTCCCTGCCTAGTATCCTCCGGCTTCTCTTTGACCCTTTCATCTAGGACGATTTTATGTTCCCTTCCAGGTCAAAGAGCCTGTTCTCAAGCTCTAGGATTTCTTTTTGTTGTGCCTTCTTAAGGTTTGAGGCATAGCGATGGCGATAGGTCTTGCCTGTAATCACTGTCTTTAGGCCATCCCTGAAAACAGACACTTGTGCCTAGAGGGCTTTACCAGTTACCAAAGACTAAAAAAAAAAATATAGCCAATGTGGTGTCCTGAGTGGGGTTGTTAGCTTTGTATTCCTGCACTATGTCTTTCAATATGTCCTTGTACTCCTCCCTGTTAAGGAGGGAGACATTCAGTCTCCATGAGGAGTTTTCACCTTGGGACTTGACCAGAGTCGCATGGACACTATCCCATGATCTGAAATAGTCCTGGGATGTATTTTGGACTTCTCCACTCTGTGGAGCCAATCCACCAACACCCAGATCATGTCCAGCCTCAAGCAGACCTGGTGTGGTGCTGACCAGCAGGTACAGTCATGGACCCTAGGGTGCATCTGCCACCAGACTTCCACCAGCCCCAGATCTTTGCTCAGCCAGCCCGATGTTGTGGTGGTTCGGGGGAGGGCCCGTGTGGTGCCCCACCTGTCCAGGGGTAGGATTGGGAGTGGTGTTAAAGTCTCCACTCACAATAAACAGCTCACCTGTTGGGGTGTCGCCCTGAGAGTAACTCCCTGAGAAACTCAGTTTTCTGCATCTTGGTTAGGTGCGTAGATGTTGAGGATCATGTATGGTGACTCCTATATTTCCCCGATCAGCAGAAATCTCCCTTCTGGGTCCCCCTGTTTGTCAACAAGCTGGAAACAGGCAGTTTCTGTGAATCAGGTAGCTACCCCTTCTATGTGGGTGGGCATTGTAGTGGGATATAGTACGCCTGACCCACCCATGCCTTCTTGAGCTTCACACTTTTCTTCTGATCAAGGTGCGTCTCCTGCAAGAGTGCAATCTCTATCTTTGCTTTGTGAAGCTCATTTAGTATTCTCTTTCTCTTAACTGGGCTTCCATGCCCTCACATTTTATGGCAATGGCTCCTTCAGCCATAGTTCAGTGTCCTCTCTCCTCCAACTGAAACAAAGTGCAACATGGTCTCCTACAACCGGAGAAAACAGAATAACAGGTAATGTCATAATTTTAAACAGAACTATACTTCCAAGGTGAAGAAGACACCCAGTCAGTCTTCTGGCTGGCTCTAGGCCAACTGGATGGAGCACCTAGCTAGGGCCCTCCGCTAAACCTGTGCTTTCAAGTGACTAGGCAACCTGCGCCTTGTTCATCCTACTCTCTGTGCACTTAGCCTCCAAGCCAACTTCAAAAGATGCATCTATTCCTGAATCTCACTGAGCTTTGGTTTCCCTCAGTGACATCCATGCCTCCCCAGGATGTGGTATGTGGTTGGGGGTCTTGCCGTTGAGTTGCAGGCGAGCTCTCCCATGTCCACCCACTCATAAGGAGTCTTAATCTGGTTCAACAAACAGCATTCCTGTGCTCTAATTTCTCACAGAATAGTAGACATTTTTCTATCCCAAAGGTTGTCTCAATTTGCAAGTAAAATTCCTCACAATCAATATTACATACTATTTCTATAAACTCCCTGCACAAGTTCAGTACAGTCCTAAGTGGTTTGCATCCTAGCCCTCTCTGACCATAAATCAAGCATACCTAACTTTTTAACCATGTTGTTCAATCTGCCAAACATATTTTTTATATTTCTTTCTCTATACATTATTTACTGACTCTGTCTAGAAATTTTAGAAACATAGAAACTGACTGACAGATAAGGACCGCTTGGTCCACCTAGTCACTGAACTCTACTTAATCTCCAGCTTTATCCCTGCTTTCCTAACCACTAAGGTTCCCTTATGCCTATCCCATGCATTTTTGAATTCCATTACTATTTTTGCCCTTAACACCTCCACTGGGAGGCTGTTCCATGCATCTACCACCCTTCATTGAAGAAGTACTTTTCACATTTCCCGAGTCTACCACTCTCCAACTTCATAGCATGACCCCTTGTCCTTAAACATCTTTTCTCTGAAGAATGCTTCCCTCCTGTACCTTATTTATACCCGTGAGGTATAAAGTCTCTATCGTATCCCCCTCCCTCCTTTCCTCCAGGGTGTACATATTGAGGTTCTTTAGTCTCTCCTCATAGGGCTTTTGGTGCAGACCCAGCACCATTTTGTTGCCCTCTTGTGGACCGCCTCTATGCTATGTCCTTCTGGAGATGTGGCCCAGAACCAAACACAGTAATCTAGATGAGTCTCACCAATTATTTTTACAGCGGTACCACCACCTACTTCTTTCTGCTGGTGATACCCCTCTCTATGCACCCCAACATCCCACTGGCTCTCCCACTGCCTTGTCACACTGCTTGGCCACTTTTAGGTCATGAGACATGATTCGCCCAGGTCCCTTTCCTCTTTGGTGGTCGCCAGTACCATGCCCCAGTCATCCCGGGGTTTCTGTGCCCCAAGTGCATCTTCACATTGAATCTTAGTTGCCACAGTCCTGACCACTCCTCAAGCTTACTTAGATCCCTTCTCACCCTCCCGGTGCAGATCTTTGAGTCATCTGCAAAGAGGCATACCTTCTTTCTAACCCCTCTACAATGTCAGCAATAAAAACATTAAACAGGACCTGCCCCAGTGACTGATCCTGTGGCACCCACGGTCACCCTCCCTCCTTGGAGTGAACTCTGTTTACCACCACCCTTTGTCACCTATCTCTCGACCAATTTCTTGCCATTTTACCACTATAGGACCCACTCCCAGGCTGCCAGCTTGTGTATGCATCTCCTATGTGGAGCGTCATTAGAAGGCCTTACTGAAATCTAGGTAGGCCACATCCACTGCTCCACCCTGATCTAAATTCCTGGTCAGCCAGTCAAATAACTCTTATCAGATTTGTTTGCCATGACCTCCCCAGTGAATCCATGCTGCATTGGATCCTGTAATCCACTGGATTCAAGATATTGCATGATCCTTCCCTCAGAGTGATTCCATTAATTTCCCCACCACTGAAGTCAGGTTGACTGGCCTATAGTTGCCACCCTCCCTACCTGCTCCCACTTTTGTGAGAGTGGGCTAGGCTCTCCCTCCTCCACTTCTCCAGAACCACTCCCGTCTCCAGCAAGTGGTTGAACAGGACTGTAGTGATGATGACAGCACTTCTCTAAGCTCCTTCAATATCCTTGGATGTATCTGGTCCAGCCCATTGCCTTGTCCACTTCCAGTTTTCTGAGTTCCTTCAGGACTCTCTCCTCTGTAAATGGACTGGTGTCACCTCCTTTGATTGATGCTCCTGTCGCTATCTGTGGACCCACTCTTTCCTTCTTCAGTGAATACTGAGCAAAACATTTGTTTAGGATGTCTGCTTTGTCCTGGTCTCCTCCACACACTCCCTCCTTAGTCTTACAATCCTTCCCTTGGTCTTTCCCTTTCACTTATGTACCTGAAAAATGCCTTGTCCCCTTCTTTACTGCCTGGGGTATCTTCTCCTCTGTTTGGGCCTTGCATCCTGCTGCTTCCTGCCTCCCTCTGCTTCACCTAATATACTTCCCTGTCCTCCTCCCTCTGAGTCTCCTTATACCTCCTGAACACTATTTTTTGCCTCACTTTCCCCGCCACCTCCTTTGAGAACCATAGTGGTCTTTTTTCACCTCTTGCCTTTGTTTTACTTTTATT
Source organism: Neoceratodus forsteri (assembly GCA_016271365.2). Taxonomy (NCBI): domain Eukaryota; kingdom Metazoa; phylum Chordata; order Ceratodontiformes; family Ceratodontidae; genus Neoceratodus; species Neoceratodus forsteri. The sequence continues at coordinate 1,473,978,341 of CM057453.1, read as the reverse complement.
TACTTGTCTGATGCAGAGGTCTGTTGCCTTCACTATAGCTCCTTTTAGTTTTGCCCACTCTTCTTCTATGCCACCCAGCCCCAGGGCATTCTGAGGCATTCCACCATCTTTGTAAAGTCAGCCCTACTGAAGTCCAGGACCATTGCCTTCGTGTAGTTTGACTCAGCCACTGTTCTTATATTGAACCCCACCATTTGGTGATCACTGGTCCCAAGGTGGTCACCTACTGTGACGTCTGCAGCACTGTCCTCGTTGGTGAGTACTAGGTCCAATATAGCTCCCTGTTGAGTGGGCTGTCTTACTAATCTATCATCATCCATGTGTATAATTCTTTGCCAGAAATTGACCATAGGGATCATAACTTAGCTTTCAAAGATATTATGCCTAATTCTAATCTTAAAAAAGCAGATGGACAATCTTTGGTAAGTTTAAAATATGTTTGAAGAAGTTTGTATGGCTTCTAAATTAATGGATTTCATTGTTTTGGAATTAATGCCCCAAATTTTATTTCCGTATAAGTGTTGACCGACAGTTTTGGCTTCATATGCTAACTTCAATGCTTTAAAATGAATCCACTGGCAAATTTATATCTGAGTGAGTTTATTGCCATTGATGTCTTATACTATTCCTGGATATGTTGCTTCCATAATAGATGTCTGTCAAATATTACTCCTAAGTATTTATATTCCAAAACTTCATCAAATTCACACCATCTATAATCATTTATTTAACTTTTACATCCAAATGTCATCATTTTTTTTGCCGACACTGAGTTCAAGTTATAGCTGCTTGAACTTGATCATAACTATGCTTATCCCATGTTTAACCCTAGTGGTGTATGGGATATTATAATGGCATCATCTGCATATAGCTAATATGTTATATCTTTGTTATCTATACTTGGAGGAAATGTGTCTACTTCTTAAGCCTTTAACTAATAATTAAATATATAAATGAAAAAGTTGAATGAGGCGAGCAAACAGCCCTACTTTACATTATACTTTATTTCAAATGCATCCATTAATGCACATCAGTTGCATACCAACACATGCAATTGTATTAGTGTGCAGCATTTTAATACAAAAGTAGTCTTTTATCAGTATTCATCTCTGTTAACATATTCCATAAAGTTTCACAATTAACAGAATCAAAGGATGATTTTATATCTACAAAACAGGCATATAGCTTTCTTTCTTTCTCAAACACATAGGTTTCCACAAGGTAACTTATGGTAAATACCAGATCTAGTGTGCTATGAACTTTCTAAAGCCACCTTGGAACTTGGATATTAATGAATATTCTTCCATCCAATTTGTTAATCTGTTTACAATTAACCCAATATATTTTTGTGCAATAGGTAAAAGTGATGAACCTCTAATAGCTGGTATCACTGTGTTGCCTGACTTAAATAAAAGGACAGTTACACCATAATTCCAATCCTTAGGCAAAATTAAAGTATTATTTATTTTAGTAAAAATTGGAGCTAAAAACTTTGCTCAAAAATCACATTGTGCTGAAAGATCTCTGCTGGAAGAGCATCAGTACCTGGGGCCTTGTTTCTTTTTGCACATTTACAGCTGCCTTCACTTCATTTATTTGTACTGGAGGCCATTCTTCCACATCCCTTCCTATTCTAAGTTCATTGTTCAAATTAGTACTGTCCAGTTGTGTACTAAGACTTGTAACTGTATACATAGATTTAAGTGTTTTAACCACTCATTAGCAGAGATATTTGCATTTATATTAAACTTTATGTTACCTTAGTACACCCATAGGTGATAAGTGACCAATATTTTTCATATCTTTGTCCAAAGAGCTTGCAGAAGGGTAGTCCATAGTGCTCCTTGTGCCTTGTTTTGTGACCAATATCTCCTATATTCAACTTTCAAGTTCTGCTGAGCTATTTTACTAACTCTATTTTCATTTCTAACTGAAAGTCTCCCCATTTTGCGAATATTTATTTTTCAAATTCTTGCACTTCACATCATACCATGCCCTAGTCTTACCAATACAACATGGGTTCAATTTTCTATATTTTAGCAATAATTGACTTGCCACAGAATGCATAAAATCTGAGAATGTACTGATTAATTAATTGTCTGCATACTGCTGATATAAGTCCCATCCATAAATCTGCTTAAAAGCCTTATTGATTCTGGGCTATCTATAATTAAATCAATTGCCTCCTTAGTACATGCATTCCATTTAATCTCGTTTGCTATACAAAATACACCTGTTTTAAAGTTGCATCCTCTTCTAATCCCAAGTTTCTGTAAGCAGGCACAAAATAAGGTAAAATCACATAAAACAGGAAAAGGTCACTATCCCAGGTTTTTACTACAGTGAAAGACTTAACCTTTCTGTATGTAGTTGCATCAATTATACCCAAGTCAAGCTGGCGTCCCCATTTAATGTGGAAAATGTAATGTCACCTCCACTGTCACCTCTAGTACGCCCATTCAGTGGCCTTAAATCGTATCTGGCCCAACATTTTAATAAATAGCTCCCTTTTATCTATTATTTTACCATGGGATTGCCTATTAGAATTTCTAAAACATCATCCAAGTTCCAGTCGGTTGTCTTTACCTCTATTTCTTGTACAATTCTAGAACTGAAATTTCCTGCCACAATAATTATTGTACTGGGATGCCTGCTTTTATATTAACTACAGTATATCATTTTCAATATTTTTCTAGTAAATTCATATAACAGAACTGCAGGCCAGATATACGGACGTAAACATTAAAAGAAGCAAATATTTTGTGTCCAATAAGTAGTACAATATACATATAATGCAGATCATATAAACTAGCATCAAAGCAATTCATAATAGAGCTAATGTTAACAAATATTGACAAACCACCTTTATATCTGCCAAATCTTATTTTCATTGCATGTATATACCAAGCACTAAAGCCATTTAAAGTTGCACAGTTATTTCCCTACCCATGTTTTTTGAAAAATAAAATAGCATGATTGTAATACTAGTGATCCAATACTTGTTCCCAAGTTTGGGCAGCAAGCATGCCATATTCCAGCTCAGCAGTGACATTATTTTACCCTTTGGCTTTTCAGTCAATGTAAAGATTTAGAAAGATTAATCATACTATTTTTGCTAAGAATATCTACAGGAATGATTTTATCACTACATGAAACATCAGATAATGTAATTTCATTTTCACTCAGTATTATACTGCTATTAATATGTGGGCCTTTATACTCCTCCCTCTGGTGTACTTTTTTGGCTTTCATCCCCTTCAAACTATGTTCTTGCTCTATTGGCTTCATATATACAGTTATTCTTGGTTGTCGACATCGAACTGTTTATTTCTAATTTTTACTAGTTTGTAGCCCTGTTTCTTTAACTTTTTCAGATTTCTGCTTTAGTCTGATAGTAGTATCTAAAGTCATGCTTATCTTTTAAAGGAAAGCAGTCCTAACTGATGCTCCTCATTGCCCAAAACCTTACCCTTGATTAGGCTTTTGCATTGAAAACACTGTTTTTTAAGTGTGAAGCACCCTTCAAAAGTGAATTACCAAGCCAAATTTATTTTCAAAGCGAAACTTCGAGAATTTAATATAACCAATTTTTTTAAGGGACCTTGGTAAGATTCAGTGGCAGGACTTCTATTTGGCACCATCTGTAGTGGAAACTTGTATTCACTTTCTTAATTTGGTCTCATCATCTGTAGTGGAAACTTGTATTCACTTTCTTAATTTGGTCTCATCATCTGTAGTGGAAACTTGTATTCACTTTCTTAATTTGGTCTCAGATGTATCAACAAACAAGCCCAATGAAAAAATCAGACCTAGGAAAAGAAGCTGTCCGTGGTTTTGTGATACACTAAAATTGGCATTACAAAACAGAGACCGCTTATGGAAGAAAGCCCGTAAGACTAAAGCAGATTCAGACTGGGTCACTTTTAGAGTGGTAAGGAACCCTGATCAAGGCTTATTCGGACAGAAAAGGTCAAGTACTATAGGGCTGCACTGGAGTCATCAAAAGCAATGCTGCCAAATTCTGGCAAATACTGAGAGAAATTGAAGGTCACAGTTCATCTTTTCTCCTCCCTACTAAAATTATAGCTGGGTCACAGACTTTCACAAACAGTGAGGATATCCTGGATCGTTGAACAATGACTTTGCTACAGCCGGATTAGCGTTTGATTCATCCCCAGCCAGTAAGTTAGTCCCAAAGTCACCTGTCGGAGGTCTACCCACCTCTCCTCAAATACCAGGCACCAATCCATCCAATTTAGCTTCAGTCCTGTCTCCTTAAACAGGTTGAAGATCTGCTACTGGCCTTGGATCCTAACAAAACACGGAGCCGACTCATTTGGAACCATTCTTCCTAAAAGTAGCATACTACTTCCTGGCTCCTCCTATTACTCACCTATTTAATCTATAGCTCTCACAAGGTGACATTCCCTCAGTCTGAGAAATAGCTCATGTTATCCTGTTGTTCAAATCTGAGATCAAAGCGACCTTAACAACTCCCACCCAATTTCAGTACTGCCTATTTTGTCCAAGATACTAGAAAACTTAGTCAATGCCCAATTGAGAGATTACCTGGAAGCGGTAACCACCTGAACCCCTCCAATCTGGGTTCAGGCCTAAACGTAGTACTGCATCAGCCTTGGCAAAAGTTACAGACGATTGCTTAACATCATTAGATGCTAAAATTATGTTTCTGTCCTTTTCCTAGACCTAAGCAAGGCTTTCAATACCATTGAGCACCAGTTGTTGTTGGACATGTTATATAATATTGGCTTGGATAACATTTCGGTAAAATGGTTTTCTTGTTTTCTCACTGGTAGGTGCCAACAGGTGAGCTCAATGGTGCTCTTTCTCCTTAAAACCTCTCCTGAGAGGAGTACCACGGGATTCATACTTGGACCTGTGTTGTTCACCATTTATATTAACAAAATCGATAATAGCATAGTGCAGCTAGGCCCAGATATTCAAAGCTTTGCACGGTGAGCAAACCGCTTGCATGGGATTAGCACGGTTCTGCCATATTCAAAAGGCTAAATAGCATGCAAACTGCATTAGCGCCAGGCACATCATAATTAAATGCAAGAGGCAAAATGAACATGAATACAGGTGAAGAGATATTCAATGACTAACGCCCAAGGCTTAAGATGTTTAGCATGACCTAGCGTGACCCTTAACGTGGTACAAATTACCACCCAGGAAAAGCTGGTCTTAACTCTGGGCAAACAGCTCTGTGTGACATTGTTGTTTAGTGCGGTGTTTACGCAGCTTTTGCTGCCTGTATGACCCTAACATATGAAAATGACACTTAGAAAATGCCAGACTTGGAGGACACATGCTGCTCACTGATGGCACCACCATGATGCCAACAGCTGCCACCAGTCCCAGCCAAGCACAGGCAGTAAGGGTGATTCGCCCACAGGGGATATCATGGTAGTGTGGTTGCGTAGAACACACCTGCAGACCATACGCCTGTGGTGGCCAACAGATGCCAGCACACACATGCAGCACTGTGGGCATGGTGGCCATTGGGGAGGGTGTACGGGTGGCCAGACCTCACCACAGCCTTGGTGTGGCCACAAGGCTGGGACATATCATGCAGTGCACATGGGTCAGTAGTGGGAATATCCCACCACCTGTGTGCCTGTGGATCTTATGTGGCCCCCCAGCCACATACCACACAACTGTACAGATACCACAGCACACACAGCCGGCCATGTATATGTCACTGTGAGTATCCCATGCCACAGGTGCATCATCTGTGGATCACACAACAACATAACAGTACTGTCCACCGTCAGTAATCACCTGCAAGCTGGGCCTGTCACTGTGTACAGTGCAGTGGTCATCACTGCCCTACATACCATAGGCATTGCTGTGTCCCTCAACTACCAGCCCCCTTGCTACTGTAGTGTCTGCTGTGCACTGTAGCAAGACCTACATTATGACGTGTTGCATGCAGCACCACCACCACCTGTGCCTATGCTGTGTTGTCCCCTGGGGTATGAGATATGCTATGCTATGCTGTACTGTTCATTCGTAGCCTGCAGCTATCATCATGCACTGCCTGACTAACCTACAGTTGGAGCTGCGGTCGGACCCGGCCAGCCCCTGTACTTCCAAACTGACCTACAGGTGGAGCTGTGGGACCCTGCAGTAATGCTGAGCAAACTGCCTGCAAATCAGGGCATAATGAGATGCCAATGTGGCTGTTTGCCCAGAGACTACTAAGTAGGCTCATTTGCATGTCACTTTGAATATGGCAAAGTTTAGCACCGGCAAACAGCTTAGCTCCACACTAACTGCGATAAAACGTGTTAGCGCCACAAGTAAACTGTTCGGGAATATTATACTGTTCTGCACACTGTACTTTCCCACAGGCTGCTCCCTGCAGCTGTACTGGGTCCTTGCATTTGCTGGAACACACATTGGTAACCTCTACCTACCTTCACATCGCTGTGCACTTGTTGCTGTTGTGGTCTGTACTTCCTGGTTGCTATATTCAGAGCTGTCTTATTAGAGGGCTATGTTTGCCCTGCACTCCTAGCCCAGTTATATGCTATATTGAGAGGCTGTTTGCCTGGGCTATTCCTTTTGAATATAGTTTGCTTTATGCTCGGGCTAACTTTGCCCGCCAGGCAGTGCTAATTTAGCCCCGGTGCAAAGTTTTGAATATCTGGCCCTTAGTGTTCACTATTCACAGATGACATATGTCATGAGGCCTCTCCTCACCTTGCCTGTCTTGAGCTACAACGCAAATTTGACCAACTACAACAAAATCTTCTCTGTTTAAAGCTACTTCTCAATGCCAAAAAACAAAAATCATGCTCCTCGCTCTAATAATACAGAAGTACCCATTAACCCTCTGGATAGTAAATACCAAATCAGGACCATCCTTGGGGAGATCCTTGAACCTGTCAGTAAATTCAAATATCTCAGATTCTGGTTAAATTGTAAACTAATCTTTGCCACGCACATTGAAGAAACCGTCAAAAATTACAACAAAGGCTTGGGATCTTCTTCCATATAAAGCATTTGCTCATATATGATGCAAAATTAAGGCTGGTACAAACAACCTTTATACCACTGATCAATTATGCAGACTTTATCTATAGCCACAGCCTTAAATCAGCTCTATCTACTTTGGACACGCTTTATCATAGGCCCATAAGATTTGTAACTAATGCTTCTACAGGATGCATCACTGTGCCTTCCACAATGACTGGTTGGTTCTCTCAATGCTAGGAGGGATGTATGCAGCCTTTAGGCATGTAGAGCATTCACTTTGAAACTTCCCCTTACATTCTGTTCATTGTTCAAATGCAACACTTGTACTTACTCCCTCCCTCAGAAACTCTCTTATATAACCTTTGATATTCCTCAGATTAGAACAAGGTTTGGTTCTAAATCAATAAGACATGCTTTGCCCTCCGCATGGAACCGTTACAAGATAACCTTAAACTTAAGGTACTCAGACTAAGTGTGTTCAAGTCTCTGCTCAGAGGAACACTGATGGTAAATTGTAATTGTTTTGCCTGAATCTACGGTGGCCCTATGTTTCCCTACCCTTTCACCCCTACTAAGCACTACGATAACTCACAACCACTACCTATTGCGCTTTACCCCTTTCTCCCTTACTATCCCCACCCTACCTTCCTCCCTTCTCCTCTAACTCCCCTCTCCTCCACCTTATCTCTTTACCTACTCTCCTGACACACTTACCCAGCTTTTCTTTCCTCTTACTGCCTATTTTCTTCCATCCTCCTTATCAACAGTAGTAGCTACTTGTATTCCCTAGCTGATATGTAATCCTATTGTGTATGTTACCGTGTTACCCATTGCAAACTAAATGTTATAGGACCTTATTGTTATTTATTTTATTTTTTAGAAATACTGCTCATGTATTTTGAGGAACTGTTGTGGTTTGCATCTGCTGTCTTATTTGTTTTGCATCCTCTTGTTTTTCGTATTTGTCCTTCCGGACCACCTTGTAAATGAGTTCTCTCAATGGTGTTTTCCTGGTAAAATAAAATTGAAATGAATAACTTATTTAATTTTATAGTTAAAAGTCCATGAATCCGCAATATAGCAGATGCTGCAGGATTCCATTTCAGAATGAAACTGTGGTGCCGCACTGCTCACCTCAATATACTTGTATTGAAGAGAGTTGTGCGGCACCACAAATTCACTTGAAATGGACAGTGTCTGCTATGTTGCAGATTCATGGATTTTGCAACTATAAAATTAAGTAATGCTAAAACGCTTTAAAAAGTGTTTTCAATGTGAAAAGCCTAATCGGGGTGAGGCTTTGGGGATAGGGAGCATCAGTTGAGGACTGCTTTCCTTTAAAACCTTGTATAGAATTAATAAGCAAGTTCCTTTTCTCAATATTGTTTGTGGTAACAAAACCCAACCTTTGTATGGTTACATTCTATATCTATATGTGATACTAATATCCGCCCACCTAAACTTATTTTTGCACACTCCTTTTACCATATTATAAAATGTTAATTTTAGTACAAACTGGTTTTCTCTCCTTGATTTTAGTGGACCGTTAATGAAAACTGTGGAGGAATTTCCTTGTTGAATCATCTTTTCCTTATAATTGTCAACACTAATCATATCGCTATACCTGTATTCCTTCATTATGCTTGCTCTGTTTAAAATCTACTTTTTAACACGTTTGCTCCACTCTTAATTATCTGAGAAACCCTGTCCTTTCTCATTAAATATAGAATAAAGTATGTGGTGTTGTGTGTAATGAGAAATTTACTCACACATAAACTTGAGTTTACACATTTCAGGTTGCCAGATAAATTCATTCAACAGATCAAAACATGTACCAATCCCCAAGCCTACTTTAAGCTAGATGGATCCTTTTCAAACCCCTTTCCCGTGGACTCGCCAAGGCTGCCCTTTACTGTTTACCTCATACCTCAAACTGCTACCCTAACAATTCAAAATACTCCACGATACAGGGTATAGATGTTGGAGGTGTCCACATAAAATTTATCTTTATGCAGAAGACATCTTACTAACCTTAACAATGTCTGAGATATCTATACTCACAATCTGGAACCAGATAGACTTATTTGAGGCATCTGGGGCTATAAACTGAACAGTTCAAAGATGGAAGTTTTGACCTTCTTTTATACCCCTTCCCAAACATAAAAAATACTTCCCATTCTGGTGGAACAAAATAACTATGAGATATCTGAGGATTCAGCTTCTATATGACCTACTTCATCTGGACATGGTTAATTATGAACCTATCACCCAGCAAATAAAATGGATTTATCATGCTGGACACAGTTACCTCAAGGTGTTTTTGAACCACATTAAAACCATTCAACAAAATGTGCTTCCCAGAATATTATTTTCTTACAGACACTCCCTATCTTCCCCTCTAAAATGTACTCACAATCTTGGAATAAACTTATTTCCCATTTTATATGGCAGGACAACCCACCTAGAATTAAATTTACCTCACTGCAACTTCTTAAATTGAAGGGGTAAATCTCCAGACTTAGCTTCATATGTCGCTGGCTGCACAGACCCGAGTCCTACTCTGCCACTTATCTAATGCCTATCAAGCGGTATGGAAACAACTGGAACAAACACTAATGGATGCCATGGAAATAGCCCTGCAGATGCTGGGGAATCCACCACTCTATCTTCCCTTAAAGCAGTACCCGCATTCATAGCAGAACCATATAGGCACTGGTTGCACATAAAGCTCCCGCCCCAAGAAAGACTTTACTTGAGACATCTAACCTCTGACAATTTCTACACCCTAGACAGCTATTGGGTAGCCCTTAGATCCTGGACCCATCACTTAAGTTATGCAAGGTAGCTAGTAGGTCCCCGGCATTCTATCATTTGCAACCTTGCAACACTTATAAGTGCATACATCTGCCTTCCCTCATTACCTCCAGCTAAAAACATTCTACAGCTACATGAAGATGCTCTTGCCCAAACTGCCAAAGCTCCATCTCTGATAGCTTTGCTGGTTTTCTATAAGGAAGGTAATGAGCAAGACCACTTAATCAGTAAGCTATACACAGCTCTTAGGGGATACTCTAAGGATAATCTTGAATATATTAGGATGAGGTGGTCCAAAGATTTGGGGAGGATATTGATGTGGACCTTTGGGAAACCAGTGCTTTACCCTTACAAAAGATCTCAACCTCTATTTATTAGAGGAACACACCTGGAAAACTAGGATGAGGTTCTTCAGAACCCAATATTTTATTTTATATAATTGCTGGGTCTTCCTTTCCAGCCACAGCAATTATATAAAATAAAACAGATGTTCCTGTGTGGCTACAGTCCACTTAAGTTTGAGTGTGTGGTCCACGTCGTTTTATTTATTCAACTTTTTTTTATTCATTTATTTCTGCCCAAACCCGGAGATGATTTTTATGTTAAAATTTTTTGATTTTGTTTGTGGCAGTGACTTCACTGAATCCAGTGGTGGTTCAGTCTCCGCGTAAAAATATGAGGCGACCAGCAGTCCGGAAGGAGGAGCTGCAGTGGGTGCATCATGAAGCAATGGAAACCATGCATGTGTTTGCCATAATAAACACTCCTTTATTTCAGCAAATAATACCATGGTTTTCCCTACGACAAAAGAAGACCAGTTATTATTATACCGTTATCTATTATTTCCTTAGACTTCACTTTATTTGGATTATTTGCTTTTCCATTATGACCCTTATTCTGGTTTTCACCACCCTCTTATTAGTCTTTTTCTTGTTCAGCATTTTTCTTCTGTTATAGCAGAATCGATGTCCATTTGTCTCTTCATTGCTCTAATTTCTTTTACCAGCTTATATATTTCTTTTATGGTTTTAGATATACATTTCTTGTTTTTAGTTGTGTCATCTGACTCACTAATAGAAACCTTGATGTTCTATTTTCCACCAGTACTGAGGAAATAATCTTTGTTGTACAGAGTTGTTTTATTTCCAGGGTACCAATGAAGTGCACATTAACACCACCAATTCTGCTATTTGTGAATTACCATACTGTATTTCTTTTCTAACTTCTTTTAAATGAATCAGCACCTAATTAAAATATATATATATATATTTTTTTTTTTGTTATCTCTTTGTACCCACGTGCTCCACGACAGCCACTCCTTCAGGCTTGCCAAGGCAGTCCTCCGACCATCCGTCCTCCAAGATTCCACCTCAGATCGCAGTCGACCCCAGGGTGACCGGCGTAACCCTTTGGGATGGGTCCCCTCTCCGAGGGGAAGGCACCAGCCAAGGGGCAGACCAGCGCTCCACTTTAGCCCCAGGGATGCTGCTGAGGCGGAGAGCTCGGTAGGACCTTGATGGCCTCAGAGTGCCAGGCAGCTGTCATCCGCTACCGTGAAGTGGTATTTCCGCTTTTCTAGTTACTCCCTCTTCCTTGCGTGCATCAGCAGTGCTCTGGTCTCCACCAGAGGCCACTGCAGTGCGACAAGACCCCCACTACCCACCCCCAGGAGAGAGCAGCCCTATGGAGACTCGATCCTCTCCCCGCCCTGCCAGCCCCATCAACCGAGTCCGTTCGAACAAGGGTCACGGTGTTGATGAGGTAAGGCGCCAGCGCCTCAGCCCTCTGCGCCACGGGCCAGCCTTAAAATATTTTTTAATTCCTCATTTGTATCTATATTTTCATTTACAGTCTTGTCAGACTATAAATGTGGAATGTCTAGCAGAAACCTTAATGGTGATTCAAGACTTAAATTTTCTTATACAGTATATAGGGTCACACAACTATAAAAATCTCAAATATGATTTCTCTCTTTTTCCTTACCAAATTTTGCTTTTTAGTCCCATTCTCAGTTCCTATCAACTCATTTTCAGCTTGTGGTACATTCTTAACAATTCTTTACTGTATTTTTATTTTTTATACTTGTAAATATGATGAGCCACGACTACGCGTTTCTCACGCGACAAGTCTGGAGCTAGATGTTACATTATTAGCCCTCTACTCATAAGCCATTGTTTCTGGATCTTAAGGTCAGAGCTACATAGAGCAGGGGAAGTTGCATCTCACAGATTAAAGTTTTGTTACATTTTTTCCTACAGACTCTTCCAAATTGTGAATTTCCACTAGCAAAGGAATTAATATTGGGGAAGAGGTAACATAGAAACATAGAAACATAGAAGTTGACGGCAGATAAGGACTCGAAGCCCATCCAGTCTGCCCATTTCTTTTCTACCTTATAAATGTGCCATCGCCTTTGCTCTGTCAGTGACCTATCTATTCATAGTCATTTGTATTGCTCCCTTATGCCTATCCCATGCCTGTTTGAAGCCCTGCACTGTATTCATAGCCACCACTTCTTGTGGTAAGCCATTCCATGCATCTACCACCCTTTCTGTGAAAAAGAATTTCCTCACATTCCCCATAATCGGCCTCCTCTAATCTCATGCTGTGTCCTCTTGTCCTGCTATTTTTCTTATATTTAAACATATTAGACTCTTTCACCTTGTTTATGCCCTTAAGGTGTTTAAATGTCTCGATCATATCCTCTCTCCCTCCTTTTGCTCAAGGGTATACATATTGAGCTCCGTTAATCTGTCCTCATATGTCTTCTGATGCAGTCCCTGCACCATTTTGGTTGCCCTTCTCTGGACTGCCTCAATTTGGTTAATGTCCTTGTGGAGGTGTGGCCTCCAATACTGCACGCAGTACTCAGATGGGGCCTAACCAATGTCTTGTACAGAGGGATTATTACCTCCCTCTTACGACTTGTGATACCTCTACTAATACACCCTAACACCCCCTAGCCTTACCTACTGCTTTAGAGGTCTGCTTGGATGATTTTAGGTCATCAGTGATGATGATGCCCAAGTCTCTTTCTTCCTGTGACTGCTAGCAACTCCCCTCCCAGCCTATAAGTGGCTTCAGGTTTCTCTTCCCTATGTGCATGATTTTGCACTTCTTTGCATTAAATCCCAGTTGCCACTCTTCTGACCATTCTGCTAGTTTATCCAGATCTTCTCATTCTGCCCACCCATCTGGATCATCTACTCTGTTGCAGATCTTGGTGTCATCTGCAAACAGACAAGCCTTACCCTCTAGTCCATCTGCGAGGTCACTAATGAAGATGTTGAATAGGACTGGCCCCAGGACTGATCCCTAGGGTACCCCACTTGTGACTTGCATCTCTTCTGACTGTATACCATTTACCACCACTCTCTGTTTTCTGCCAGTCAACCAGTTTGCCACCCAGTTGACCAACTTCTGACCCACCCGAGCCTACCTAGCTTATTTATCAATCTTCTTGTGGAACAGTGTCAAAAGCTTTGCTGAAGTCAGGTAGGCGACATCAACTGCTCCCCTTGGTCCACCACTCTGGTTACCCAGTCAAAGAAATCTATGAGATTAGTTTGACAGGACCTTCCTTTTGTAAACCCATGCTGTCTTGGATCCTGTGCCCCTATGGATTCCAGGTGTTGCACTATCCTTTCCTTAAGGAGTGCCTCCATAATCTTGCCCACTACTGAGGTAAGACTGACCGGTCTGTAGTTCCCGCCTCCTCCTACCACTCTTGTGGAGTGGGATCACATGAGCCCTTCTCCAGTCTTCTGGGACCTCTCCTGTGCTCAGAGACTCACTAAACAATTCTGCTAACAGCTCTGCTAGTTCCTCCTTAGCTCCTTAAGTACCCTGGGATGTATGCCATCAGGTCCCATTGCCTTATCCACCCTGAGCTTAGCAAGCTCTTGTAGGACCCTTTCTTTTGGCAGAGAATGCAGTGCTCACCTCCCTCCCCCTGTGTCCATGATGCTGGGCTGTAGGCCCTGCCCTGCACCTTCTCTTCAGTAAATACTGAGCAAAAGTATCTATTTAGGATAGATGCCTTCAGGGTCCTCCTCCTCACATGCTCCCTTTTCTCCATTAAGACTTAGCAATACCCCTCTGGACTTTCTCCTTTCACTAATGTATCTAAGAAAGTCTTGTCACCTTCTTTTACTGTTAGTGCTAGTGTTTCCTCAGGTTGGGACTTGCCTCCCTTACCCTTGCCACCTGCTTCCCTTAGGAGCAGTTTGAGCATGCCTCCTATCTTCATGCGCTGTGTTTCCTTATATATTTTCTGAAGGCCAGCCTTTTGGCTCTGACCTTTTCTGCTACTATTTGAGAACAAAGTGGTTTCCTTCTTCTTTTGCACTTCCTTTTCTGTCTAACACAATGGGATGTTGCTTCAAGTATTGTCATAATGCTTGCCCACTTTGCCTGTACCTCCTCACCTGTGTTTCTTTTTGCCAGGGCTAACTTAACTCTGTTGGCCATCTTATCAAAGTCAGCTCCTCTGAAGTCCCATATTTTGCTTTGGAATGGGATGATTTAGATGTAGTAGCCAAATTGAACCATACCATGTGATGGTCACTGGCCCCAGGTGACCTTCTACCTGGAGATCTGTGATCCCTTCTTTGTTAGTCAGTACTAGATCTAGGATAGCCCTGTCTCTTGTGGGTTGCTGTACCAGTTGTTTGAGGCCCTCCCCTGCAGGGAATCCACTGTAGGTCTAGTTCTGGCAGATGTTCCTCTGGTATGACCCCAGAAGCAGAATTCCACTATTAGCAGTTTACGTTTTCATGCATATTCAGATATATTCTCACTTTCCTTTTTAGTTATACCAGTATCTCAAATATTGTGTGCTAATTACAGTGTGATACATTCAAGGTAAGCCTTGGATTGGACTTTTCATCTTTAACAATTTTCTTGTCCCTCTTCATTCTCAGTGGTTCTCAGTGGATTGGAAATAATTGGTTATCTTTGTTGTATGAAGTTGCAATTATAGTTTGGTTTTGCCTTTACTCATATTTTTTACTCTTTTCAGCCTGCTGGTTTTCTCAGCCTGCTGCTTTTTCGTTGTACTTTTGTTTGACTCACCCATAGCGAATATTAATAAATGTCCCCAGAAGCAGAATTCCACTATTAGCAGTTTACACGTTTTCATGCATATTCAGATATATTCTCACTTTCCTTTTAGTTATACCAGTATTTCAAAAACAGCATATGCAATGACCATAAATACAAAGCAAACAGTAGTGTGCAATAATACAGGACAATTCAATCTTCAAACTCCAGAAACAGACTTGAAATGTCTTAAAATAGACAAGAAGTCTGTGCAAATATATGTGCTAATTACAGTGTGATACATTCAAAAGGGCACTTGTACTTATCAATCAGTATGCTGTCCTTAGGAGTCCTTAGACCACTCTGCTCTGTGTCTCAATCCAGAAGTTACTGCTGTTGCAGCTTGTTCTTCACTGATTTTAGCATTTCCACTTTAGAAAAGATCTAGAAAGGGTTCTGGTCAGTTTTAGACTCTCTGGTCCTCTTCAAATTTGCATATAATAGTTTAGATCTTGAATATGCACTTTCCTGGACCCTCTTTGAGTCTGATAGCGTGTCAGTGCTAGTGATCACGAATCATATGCTAACAATAAATAGAAAAAATAATAAAATTCAGAACCAAAATAGAATCTGGTCAGAACTAAATAATAACAACACAAACCCTATATAGTCCCTAGCTGCCTTGTGCTTTCCGTTTTTCATGAAAAGATGCAGAAAGCAGTTACAGCTACTAAATTCAGAGCACATAAGCCTTTTAAATATAAAAGTATTGTTTTATTTATTTAGTTTTGTTAACTAAGTGCACTAGACAAAATCTGCCTGTTTTCAGGCACAACCCTGGGGAGGGATACAGATGAATGTCAACTGACCTTGAACCAGATTAAGCTTTCAGTGGTATTTTGGTTTATTAACATTTGAACAATTAAAACACTCAGACAGGCACATGATGCGGTCCACCGAGTCACCCTGCTGATGGAATATGCTACACGAAACCACATACCCCTGACCTTTCTCAGACTAGATGCTGAAAAGGCATTTGACAGGGTTTGCTGGCAGTTCTTGTGGGCCACCCTTAGACATTTCAGTTGCCAGATAAATTCATTCAACAGATCAAAACAAGTATCAATCCCCAAGCCTACTTTAAGCTAGATGGATCCTTTTCAAACCCCTTTCCGTGGGACTAAGCAAGGAGCTGCCCTTTATTGTTTACCTCATACACTTGAACCCCTAGCCCTAACAATTCAAAACACTCCCACAACACGGGTATAGATGTTGGAGGTGTCCAACATAAAATTTATCTTTATGCAGAAGACATCTTACTAACCTTAACAGCGTCTGAGATATCTATACCCACAGTCTGGCAACAGATAGACTTATTTGGGCAACTGGCGGGCTATAAACTGAACAATTCAAAGATGGAAGTTTTGACCTTCTTTATACCCCTTCCTCAAACATAAAAATACTTCCCATTCCGTTGGAACAAAATAACCATGAGATATCTGCGGATCAGTTTCCATATGACCTACTTCATCTAGACATGGTTAATTATGAGCCTATCACCCAGCAGATAAAATGGATTTATCATGCTGGACACAGTTACCTCAAGGTCTTTTGAACCACATTAAAACCATTCAACAAAATGTGCTTCCCAGAATATTATTTTTCTTACAGACACTCCTATCTTCCCCTCTAAAATGTACTCACAATCTTGGAATAAATTTCCCATTTTATATGGCAGGACAACCCACCTAGAATTAAATTTACCTCACTGCAACTTCTTAAATTGAAGGGAGTAAATCTCCCAGACTTAGCTACATATCGCTGGCTGCACAGACCCAAGTCCTACTCTGCCACTTATCTAATGCCTATCAAAGCGCTATGGAAACAGCTAGAACAAACACTAATGGATGTCACGGAAATAGCCCGCAGATGCTGGGGAATCCACCACTCTGTCTTCCCTTAAAGCAGTACCCACATTCATAGCAGAACCATACAGGCACTGGTTGCACATAAAGAACTCTCCCCCAAGAAAAGACTTTACTTGGGACATTTACCCTCTGACAATTTCTTACACCCTAGACAGCTATTGGTGGCCCTTAGATCCTGGGCCATCCTTATGCTATGCAAGGTAGCTAATAGGCCTCCCGCCATTCTATCATCTTGCAACACTCATAAATTGCATACGTCTGCCTTCCCTCATTACCTCCAGCTAAAAACATTCTACAGCTACATGAAGATGCTCTTGCCCAAATTTACAAGCTCCATCTCTCCGATAGCTTTGCTGGTTTTCTATAAGAAGGTAACAAGCAAGACCACTTAATCAGTAAGCTATACACAGCTATTAGGGGATACTCCAAGGATAATCTTGAATATATTAGGATGAGGTGGTCCAAAAATTGGGGAGGATATTGATGTGGACCTTTGGGAAACCAATGCTTTACCCTTACAAAAGATCTCAACCTCTATTTATTGGCGGGAACACACCTGGAAACTAGGATGAGGTTCTTCAGAACCCCAGATATTACTGCAAAATTTGATGGCACAGGACAGGGCCTGTGCTGAGAGGCTGTGGCCAACTCACAAGCTAATATTGTACATATAATCTGGTCTTGCCCCCTTCTAAAGCAATACTGGCAGAATGTCCAAGAGGAAATCAAGGACATCTATGAGGTTCCAGATCTTTGACCTAACCTATATCCTCACTGCAACCCTCCATGGGGAGTTAACATTTCTAAAATATTATATAAGCAGACAACTATACTAATACTAGCAGCAAAGAAAACACTTACTAAACTCTGGTATACTTGAATATCCTCCAAGGAGAGGTGGCGGTCAATGGCTTATGAGATGTATAATATGGAATGCCTGGCGCCAGGGTGACCTTACACACTAAAACCTTTGATGTTCAGTAGCGAACCTGGGTAATCTACCAGTTGGACCACTACTTGGATTTTGTTCCTTGACCACATCCTCTTAACTGACTACATATATAAACAAGTTACTTCAGAACTGGAAGAAGCGACCCCTCCTCCCACTCCCTATTTTATCCCATTTCATCCTACACCCCCCGACTTCCTTCTTGCCTTCTTTATTTGGATCCTATGGACTACCCCTACTTTCCCTCTTAAACTAATTACCTCCTCTACCTTCTCCTACCACTATATGTTTTAAGGTCTGCTTTCATAAACATCCAGCACTCACCACCACAATAAAAAATGCTGTTTGCTGATTTTCCATCTCGGTGCAAAATTTATTGAAGTACCAGTGAAAAGCACGCCTTGACTAGTTTCGGACTAACTGTCCTTTATCAGAAGACATATATATCTGAAACATGCTGAACACTAGCATAAAGAGAACTACCTAGTTTCATTAGAGCAAGGAATAAGGGACAATACAACAGCTTTTTAATCAATCATTTTATTAAGAACATAGATAAACAACTGGATAAGTTCCTTAATGATGTGAAAAACTATAGCGAAAATTATGACAGTTTTATGTTTCATGATTTGTAGCTGATGGAATGGAAGCTTTGGCACCTTGTACTTTTTCTTGAAAAACTTAATAAAAGTTCAATTGAAAAAATAAAAACACTCACTCTGTTTAACCATCCTGTGATTATAATTCTGGTCCACAGTATAAGCACCACTTGCTGTTCTTAAAGTTCTGGTGGCTTAATATGAGCTTAGTAAATATCCCACAGTTGTTGTTCTTAAAGTGCTGGTAGCGTAATAAATAGCAGCAGTTATGTAATAAAAATAAAACTAAAATCAAAAGAGCCAGGAATAAAATCTGCACTTCCTTGTCTGCAAGTTCCCACAATGGTGTCTGAGAAACTAAGACACCATCATGCGGCGCTCTTAACTGGGGCACCACCTAACGTGATCCAACTGTTACAATTTCAAAAACTAAAAAGTGCTTTATTATGAATTTAATCGTTATATGTATTTGTATATATCAGCAACTTAACATAGTGCTCCCTCTGCAAGATTCTCCGTTGTACTCCCTAATTTAATATAGATATGTAAAATATAATCAAATGGTAAAATGACAAGACTTGATAACAAGAATGAGCTTTACAATTTATAGATTTTATAGTTTCAGCCTAGGCTGGCTTATAGCATAGTGGTTTAAGGCTCTGAGCTGCAAATCTGGAGACCTGGGTTTGAATCCCACAGTCCTCACTTGCATACTGTGACCCTGAGCAAGTTACTTAACTCCCTGTGCTCCCAGGTCACACCTGTAAAAAGCTTTCAGCTTAGTGTGCCACTCCTGGTTAAACAACTGAAAAAAAACTGTTTACAAAGTTACAGAGTGTCATATACTCTGTTTACAATCAGAGTGTCATACACTCTGTTTTCTAATACTCTCCTTGGTTCCACTGTTTCAGTATCGTTACCATCAGACGGCAACAGTGACTCTGGCAGCTCCACCTTACAGCTCTAACCCCTGTGTGAGTTCAGTCTGCACAGCCTTCATTCTGCGAGCAACAAACCAAATCCAGCAAACCTCTATGTGATGCTGCTTAGAGCTTATAGCCTTTCTGAAGGGCTCCTCTGTTCACCCGCCACTCCAGCACCCCCACTGTCCAGGCAGCCTTCCTCCTAGCGGGGAACAGAGAACAACCAAGCAGAACCACAACCAAAATGGTCACACAAGAAGGTCTGGAAAGATTTCAAGATTTTAAAATGACATCGGTGGCAAGCCTGCTAAAATTAAATATTATGCTTTCCTGTAACCCTATTTCAGTAGCCTTTCTCCTCAGCAAACTAAAGCGTGCAGCGACCATTCTGAGCATTGTCTGACCAACAGGATATTGGAGAAGTGGGTCTGCATAAGAAAAATTAAACAGCTGTTGTTATCTGAGCAAACCTCAAACATCAGATCTACAGCAATGAGAGAAAACAAACAAAAGCTACTCTGCCGACTTTCAGCCACATTCTACTCAAATCAGTTTGACATTTTATGTCCTGCAAAGTGATCACAGTGTGGTCAGGACACTGCATCCATTTATTTTTCTTTGCAGTTAATGATGATCTCACTTTGAGATAGAGCTCTTGCAGCAGGTAACACCATTAAGACTATGCCGCCATGCACTAAGATCACGGAAAAATTCTAGCTAGCAGTCTAAGGTGAGGACCATGCATACCGGCTGCAAGGATGCCCCCTACTTCAGTCGACCACCATTTTCGCTTCATGCAGTTACCATTTTTTTCGTAAAGTACAAGTTCGTTGTATATGTCTTCCCAGCCATCTTCCTCATCTGAGCTGTGGAAATCAAAGTGTGCATGCTGCAAGTAGATCCTGGCAAAAGCGGCCATTCAGCCTGCCTGCTCAGGCTCCTACCACAGGCTGGATGACTACCTGCGCTGGAGGACCCAAATCCGCCACCTCAACACCTTGAAAGCATACTTCCTTGAACAGCAAGTAGCCGCCATGCAAAAGGCCCAGTTGGAGGCACAGTTCGTCTTCCCCTCGGCTAAGGACTCCTCCCTCAGAGAGAAGAAATTCAGCAGGAAGCACCATCACTGGGACAAGGACATGTCCAGGTCAGAATCCCATCTTATGTCCACACACAAGACTTCCAAGTCTTGACCTCCAGTGCAAGGTCGGACTCGGTCCCCGATTTCACTGGCTCTCGAGGTCACAGTGAGGAAGCCCCGCCTCTTCTTAGGTGCACAGCAGGAGTCTTCTGGGTCTGGGCTTTTCTCAAGCCCCACGTCCCTGGCTATCTGACCCCACAAGCAGGCACTAGGGTCTCAGTCAGCAGGATAAGTGCACTCATCGGGCGCAGGTCGGAACCCGCCATCTGCAAGACCCGTAATCCCTGTGTTGTCCAACAGGCGACAAAGTCGGACAACACCAGGAGATGCCAGGATAGCGAGCACCAGAAGAAGCATCACTCGCCTTCCAGGCGGTCATCGGCTGAGGCTTGGACCGAGCGTCAGGTCTCAGCGCCTTCTGACTCCACCGCGGAGCTGGACCAGACATCGCCCTCTAAGCTGCCATCTGCTCCACAGGGCCAGCATGAGAACGTGACTTCAGATCAGATGTCAGGGGACCCGGCGCTTGTCTCTGGGGACACTCAAGACCAGGCACCACCCCTCCACCTTCACCTCCTCCTCGGGAGCCCGACAACCAGGCGTCAGAGCACCCGACACCAGAGGACACTGTCCCATCAGGGCTGATGCCCCATAAGAAAACTACCATTGGACCTGAAGACAGAGGACACACGTGCTGTAAGCCCAACATCAGGGCTCCTACGCCCCTACCCTGGCTCCAGCACCCCAACCAGGCTCTGTCGTCTCTTTGGCTGAGGTCATGGCCCTATTTAATAGTTGGTAGAATACCATAAAGGAGCTCTTTTGCCCCAGGGGCCACCAGAGCCAGCCCCCAACCCTGTGGGGACCCTGGCCCGCCCTAGACAGCCTCCCGTGTCCGCTCCTGACGCGGGACCATCCATCAGGGGCCAAGCACATGGGTCTCCAGTGCGACAGGTGGCATAGTCACCACCCATCGTCCAAATCCTCCTCCAGGGATGTCAGTATACATCCTCAGAAAGATCTTCAGAGGCTCTTTCTCCCGACTCCTCAGAGGATGATCTGTCCCTTCCATCCCTAGACAGGAGGGATTCTCCAGATGGCCCCTCCTTCCTGGATGTAATGAGACATATCCAGTTCCTAAATCAGTAGGAGACGGAAGAGTTGGACCCTAGAGGCGTCATTTGGTGTAGTTCTTAGGGCCACTGGCCCAAAACCCTTGGTTGTGCCACCCTTAGAGGAACCCTTCCAGGATGTTACAAAGGTAGCCTGGAGGCATCCTCTACAACCTCAGCGGTCCCTAAAAGTCTGACTGACTATATGGACACAAGGGAGATCCTCATTTGAGAGAGCAGCCTAAGGCAGATTCCATGATCCTCACAGCTGCCCATGGGAGAACCCAACAACCAAAGCACATGAGCTCTCAGCCACCGGATAAGGGATCCAAGAAATTGAACCACTTAGGCAACAAAGTGTATTCCTCGGCCACCTGCACTGTCAGGTCACTTAATTTTTGGCACACATGGTGAAGTACCAAAACTCACTGTGGAATAAGGCCATGGACCTGGCAAGTCACAACCTGATTCTGCCAACAAGACAGAACTGTTGGCAGTCCTTCAATCAGTGCTGATGTCAGTAAGCACATCCTTAGGTGCTCATATGACTTGGCACACTGCTGCCAGGGCAGCGCCACCGGAATATGCCTAAGGTGCCACTACTTGCTGAGGGTCTCAAGATTCTGCCAGGATCTTCAGGATGCCATCCTGGATGCCCCTTTCAGGGCCCAGTCCATTTCGGTCAGGAGGCTGAAATGTTGATAACTGGATTACAGGACTCGGGAAGACAGTTTCGGAGGTCCATAAAATGTACAAATCCAGACCAACCACAACCAGGCGTTGCTCCTTTCATAGGTAGCAGGGCCAACAAGGAAGGAGACAGCAGTACAGAGGGGGTTTCAAAGGAAAGGTACCCGCCTGTTCTCAGGAGCACAGGGACCTAAAGCGATAAAATTGCCAGAGCTTCCTTGCCCACTCCAACAACCTCGGCATGACTTCAAACCTGCCCCCTCCGGTGGAGTTGCAGGGAGATACAGTGGGCAGAAGATTCTCCTTTACCTCAATGGCTGGTCCAGTATCACTGAGCATCAGTGAGTACTCAGATCGTAGAAGCGGGGCTATGCTCTGGAATTCAATCAGATCCTCTAGACAACCCACCTATTCCCTCCTATTGCTCCCCATCCCATGCAGGCCTTATCAGAGCAAATCCAAGCCCTCCTGTGCAGAAAGCGATCCAAGCCGTGCCACTGTCACCAAAGGAAAGGATATTACTCCCACTTTTCCTCATCCCAAAAAACAGGGGCCCTGCCCTCCTGGACCTCAGTCAACTGAACTCTTTCACTGAATACAAAAGGTTCAGGATGGTAACACTGCCAGGATTGCTGCCAATGCTTTGCCAAGGGGACTGACTCTGCTCCCTGGACATGCAGGATGCCTACATGCACATAAAGATATTGCTGTCCCACAGAAAATATCTCACTTTATCTTCAAGGAGACCACTACCAGTTCAGAGTGCGATCATTCGGCCTTTCTTCAGCACCCAGGGCATTCACCAAGTGCCTGGCAGTGGTAGCAGCAGCTCTCAGGAAGCAGGGGCATTATGTTTACCCTTACCTCGACGATTGGCTGCCAACAGTTCCATAAAGGATCTGCTCGTCACTCTCTGGAAGACACCTTTCGCCTGTTCCAAAGTCTGAGGGTGACTGTGAACCTTCCCAAGTCATTCCCTGGCCCACACAGGGTTACAGTACATAGGGGCAGTCTTGGACACAGTCCAGGGGACAGCCTTTCTTCCCTCAGACAGGCAGATCATCTAAGGGCTCTGACTTGGACAGCTGCTTCCACAAACCAGGTTCCAGCCAGAATATTACTGCAGCTGTTAGGCCACCACGGCAGCCACCATCGTAACAGTTCCCTTAGCTCATCTGTAAATGAGGGTTCTCCAGTGGAGCCTCAGGGTTCAGTGGGACCAACGCTTGGACGACCTCAAACAGCTAGTCCGAGTCTTCAAAGCAGTGTGCCAGATTCTGGAATGGTGGCTCACCCTTCCGATTAGAATCTGGGGATCCTTCCAAAGTCCCAGTCCTCAGTAGATCCTGACAACGGATGCTTGGGACTAGGGTGGGGTGCACATTTCAGAGACCATCAGACAAGAGGGACTTGGACCTCTTTGGAATGCAATCTCCACATAAGCGTGTTGGGAGATGAGAGCCATTTTGTATGCCTTACAGGCATTCCAGGCGATTCTCCTGCCAGGGCTCCTACTGATCCAGTCGGACAACATGCCAGTAGTCTTCTACATCAACAAGCAAGGAGGCACACACTCTTACTCCTTTTGCAGAGAAGCCATGAGAGTCTGGTACTAGGCAGTGGAGCACAACCAGGAACTTACAGCGGTTCATGTTCCAGGAGTTCAAAACACCCTAGCCAAAAGCCTCAGCCGCTCTCGGTCTCAGGCTCACAAATAGAAAGCTACTACAGAATGTAGTAGATGACCTTTCGAAATGTGGGGCCTTACAGAACTGGACCTGTGTCTCCACTCAACACCAAACTGCCCAATTTCTGCTCGCTAGATCCAGGGCCTGGTGTTTTCTGGTGAGCAGTTGTCCCTCACTTGGGCAAGGAGGTTTCTGTATGCCTTTCCTCCCTTCCCACTACTTCAAAGAGTGCTACTCAAGCTACAAGCGGAATAAGCTGTCATGATTCTCATAGCACCATTTGGCCACAACAGATTTGGCTCCCTTGCTCCAACAGTTAGCGTCACAGCCTCCAATTCCCTTACCCCAGTCTCCTCGCTTGCTCTCCCAGAACAGGAACTCTAGTACACCAGATCTTCAGTCTCTGCCGCATGCATGGCTCCTGCAGATCTAGTCAGGGACAGATATGGGGTGTCTTCTAGGGTGGTGGAGGTCCTGGCCATGAGGAAACCTCGACCAGAGTCACATATGCCATGAAATGGAAACGTTTCTGCCTGTGAGCATCGTCCCATCTCCTGGATCCTTTTACGTGCCGGTGAATTCAGTACTAAGTACCTTCTTTCCCTGTCTGACAAGGGTCTCAGCTATTCATCCATAAAGGTACACCTTTCTGCACTGGCAGCTTACCATGTACCTATGGAGGTAGGACCCTAGTGCAATTGGACTTGTCCAAGACCTTTTCGCAGTATGATGCACATCCACCTCTCAGTGACACCTATTCCACCTTGGGACCTTTTATTTATGTTAGAAAAGCTTATGTTGCCTCCCTTTGAGCCAGCTGCAAGTTCGAGCTACACTTCCTATCATGGAAGCGTTGTTTTGGTTGCAGTTACTTCTGCTCAGAGGATTTCAAGCTTCAGGCTCTGATGTGTAAAGAGCCTTGATTTTTCACAGGATAGGGTATCCCGGTGTACCAATCTAAGTTTCTTCCGAATGTAGTGTCTGAGTCCTCTTAACCAGGACATTCAATTTCAATTTACTACCAGAGTATTCAAACAAAGGGAGGCCCTGTTGCATACTTTGGATGTTCTGAACTTCTACGTTTCTACTAGATTTACATAGATCGACGATCTTCTAGAAAGACAGACCAGTTGTTTGTCTCTTTTGCCCAACATATGTTGGGGCACCAGTAACTAAACAAACATTGGTCAAATGGTTGGTCAATTGTATAGTTTTTTGCTACCAGAAATACAATAAACCTTTACCTGGACGGTTAAAGGTCACTCCACTAGAGCGTTGCCACTTCATTTGCATCCCCAAGGAATGTCTCAACAGCGGACCTTTGTGCAACTGCTACTTGAAGTTCAGTCCACACCTTCATTAAACACTATAGTCTAAACATTTCTTCATGGAGGAGGGCAGACTTTGGCCTTGCCATCCTCCAAGGTTACTCTCTTAGAAGTACCAGTGGTTTACCAAATTTCATAACCACCACCTTCTGACCTGGATTCTGTCCTTGTACTGCTTGGGACTCAGTCCTAATGGTGTTACCTGCCACAAGAGCTCTATCTCGGTGAGATGGTGGTCCTGTAGAACTTACCGCAACAGTAGATCTTCGAGAATGCAGCAGGCATGCTTTCCCTCCCTCCTACCCCCAGGGTTATGTTACTGTACTTGTGTCTCTGGAGATGTGAGAACCTCCTCGGTTCCCCATCCTTTATGCTAGCTGGGTCTCCGGTGGGTGAACTGAGGTGGTGCTGGGGACCGCCCCTTTATACCATGGGTGATGTCAGGGGTGAGACCGACGTCAGGGGTGGTCCCCACCTTAGACTGCTAGCTAGAATTTTTCTGTGGGGTCCTAGCACCTGGCAGTATAGTCCTAATGGTGTTACATGCTGCAAGAGCTCTTCTCGAAGATCTACTGCTACAGTAAGTTCTTACATAACTGTACTTTTCTCCCCAGGCCCCAAGCAGCCCTCTGGATGCCAGCCACCCCAGCCCGTGTCCCCTGATTTTCCTCCAGGACTTACCATTGCACTACGCGGCATTGCGTGGGTGTTCATTAGGGGTGCAGGGGCTACGGAGACTGGGAGTCAAGCTGTTCAGAAATCCATTTTCCCATATTTTCCCCAAGGAATGGCATGCAGTGTCACCTAGATGTCCCCATGCATACTTTTGGCGTGGACTGTCAGCAGCCGCCACTCCTCTCCATTCTGACAGTCCCTGGCTGCAGCACCCACAGCCAACACTAGGAGCCAGGTTGATGCCAGGCACTGAAACCCTCCCTCCCTGGGTGGAGAGTAATCCTCTGGACACTCTATCCTCTCCTGCCCCAACCAACTTCAGCAACCTGAGTCTGCATACAAACCTGAGTCACTGGTGTGGCATCCAGTGCCTTAACCCTCAGTGCCACCAGGCCAGTACACTGCATCCATTGTGACCTAGGAGACACTGTATTGTATCTTCTAGTGTTCAAAAGAATCTTGCAAACTGTCACATAGCTACAGGCTGGCAGCTGGTTTAGCACACTTCACCAAAGCTGCCACCAGTCTGTTGTGAATTACCACTGGCTGCTCCTTCTCATCCCCTTTAGGTGCTTCCTCACATAGTACATGGTCTCTGGAAAGGGAACCTATGTTCACTTCAAGCACTTCTGACCATGCTCTTGTAATACAGTAGAAAGCACCATCACTTTATACAGAAAGTTCTTAGAGATGAAACACAGTGCATGGTAAAATAAATTACAGTCATTTTAAAACACTTCACAGCCCTAGATGAATTAAATATAAACTATTTGATACAGTGTAAGCTGGTTTAGATGGACTAGTTCGTTCCAAGCTATTTTATCTGCTGTAGTACTAGTCCATGATAGCCAAAAGCATTAATGGCATTTTGCAATGCGGTTCAGTGGTGCAGCCACTTGTACTGTGTAGTGTTACTGTAGTTGACAGTTTTCATGCGGTAGCACTAGTGACATGTACAGTTGTTTTGTGATTAAAAGGCGAATCTTTATTGAAAACATCAGGATAAACTGCAAAAGGGACAGTACTGTACTGTACATGTAATAAGGATGTGGGGGTGGAGGTGTTGGGGTGGTCAGAAGTGCTTCGTGTAAAACTGTGATTCTTCTTTGCTTTTAGTGTGTCTCAATTCAGCTGCTTTGCTTTTTGCAGAAGCAGGTGGCCATTGATCAAACTTTCCTGCTCCCACACGCTGCTGGAAACATCTAAGCAGTGCCTCCTTTACTTCAACATCCTTACCATGCTTTCTCTTGCGTGCCAGATTCTGGTTGGAATGCCACTCAGAAAAATCTTTTCCATGCGTGAATTAAATCCGAGACAGAGGACTTAGGCAGAGACAAGTGAACAGCCAGGTCTCGGATGCTCATTTTGGAAGAGACTCTATCTGCTGCAGGAGTTCAACTTTCTGAGACAGAGGATTCCGATCGCTAGAGGCCATCATACCACACAACAAACACACGAGTGACTCACAAGACAATCTGAATAGGAGGTGATAACAGGTACTTAAATGGAAACAATGGAAAAACACAGCTTTCCTCAGACACTGCAGAAGCTCTCAATTAGTGATTTCAGACAGTAACAACTTTATTTAATGATTTAGAACAGCTGCCTACAACGTCCACTTCCTGTTGCTGGCAGCAGCCATTTCATGAGCAGCAGTGAGCTTCCTGAGCTCACTGTATGCTAATATGCCTGTTTCACCTCAGCTATTGGCTGGCAGGACATATTAGCATAAAGTGAGCTCAGGAAGCTCTTGCTACTCATGAAATGGTGGCTGCCAGCAATAGAAAGTGAAAGTTGAAGGCCACTGTTTAAATCACTAAAAATCAATTACAGTAATTTGTTAAAAAATGTTACTGTCTGAAAGCACTAATCAGGCATTTTGTAGTGCCTGGCAAAGCTATGCCTTTTCCACTGTTTCCCTTTAACAGGGTATTAATGTAGGTGCTAACTGCTCATCATACACTGAAAACAGAGCTCCAGTAGTCTGATTAAAATGGCTGACATGGTCTGCATTAACACTGTTTTTAACATTGGTAACATAGGTTTGGAATCAGGTCTTGCGTGTTTGTCCGTTCAACCCAGTTGTCCGTAAAAACGAATCCATTTTAAGTGTTTCCACTGTATCTATACTATATACAAGATATGCAGTTCAAGCAACAAATGGGAAATTATTTACACAGTAATAAATGTCAAATAAAGGATCTGAATAATAGGCGTACAAAACAGAAAAAGACTAAAGTGAACTAAATTCTAAATCTTTCACACTGGTCTTAGAAATGAAATTTGCAGACAGTCTTCCTTCTCAAAGGAACAACTCTTCACACAGGAATTAAGAAAGGCCCACTCATGGGACTATAGGGTGGCAGAAGTAATTCCGCTCCACCGGGGAGGGGAAACAAGGAACAAGCAAGGAACTACAGACCTTTCAGTCTTACCTGTATTATAGGAAGACTGATGGAGTCACAGGTCAAAGAGTATCTTGTAGACCACTTGGACAGCAATGGTCTCCAGGGCAGTAAGCAGCACAGATTTGTTTCAGGGAGGTCTTGTCAGACTAACCTGATAGTTTCCATTGACTGCGTGATGAGGGAATTGGATAGCGGCCACATTGTGGATCTGCTGTACTTCAACTTCAAAGGCTTTCAACTCAGGAGCCCAGGGTGGAGGAATGGCAAGCGTAAGGTAGGTAGGAATGTGAGGGTAGCATCAGGGTGGGAACTTCTGAAGGGGTGCCTTTATTGAACAGATCTGCACCACTGTCTGGAAGGAGGAGGGGCAGCAGGAGGTGAGGCAGGAGGTCATGTTGAGCCAGGGCTGAGAGTAGGAGTGCAGTTGAGGAAAGGAACTAGTCAGGGTGGGCAAGGAAGAGGAGGCAGGCAAAACAGAGTGGAGAATGGGGGAGGAAAGGAAGGGGAGGTAAAAGTGGAAAAGATACAGGTAGTCAGAAGGGAGGGGCAGAGTGGGAGATGGAAAAACAGGGATAAACAGTGGATGCAGAGGGTTCACCAGGGTGCAGGGGAGCAGTTGGGTGGAAACAGCTATTACCGAGGTAGAAAGGAGGGGACTGGAAGCACGGTGCAGGGGTGGAAGGGTGGCAATCACAGGGGACTTAATAATTAGGGGTATTCACTGGGAAGGAAAGGGACCCAAATGCAAGCAGGAGGGTGGTTTGTATGCCAGGGGTGACAGCAGGAAAGTGGGCACAAGAATAAGGGAAATAGTATGGTTGGTTGGAGGAAAACCTAATTTACATAGGAACCAATGACCTAGCTGGGAGGAGGCTGAGGTAGTACAAAGTAGGTTCAGGGGTTAGGGAAGATCTGCAGGGAGGAAGCAAGTTTGCTAGCCTTCTCAGAGGTGATACCATTACCAAGGACGAGCACAGCCAGGAAAAGAAGAATAGAGGATTTTAATGACTGGCTAAGGAAATGGTGCAGGAGATGATCATCTGTGTTGGGGACTGGGAGGAGACCTGGTCAAACAAAGCACTCTTTTCACCAGACAGGCTACACCTCAGAAGGAGGTTTGAGGTACTCAGGGACAAATGGGGGATACATAATCACTAAACTTAATTTAAACTACTGGGGGCAGTGGGCATGCAGATCCAAAGACTCCGAGAGGAAGAGGTCAATGACCCCCTCACAGTGATGGAAGAGGTCTGGAGGGAGGAGGTGGAAGGGTGACAAACACATAACAAGGGTAGGTGGGAGGGTGCAAACAGAGGGAGAAATGTGAAGAGAAGAATAGAGGAAGGAAGGAAGGTCAGATTCTAGGTGGAGGATGGTGTCTCTGAACACATGAGTCTTGGAAAACAAGCTGGATGACCTGCAAGCGCTATTAGCAGACAGGAGGGTGGACACAGCAGCTGTAACCGAGACTTGGGCAACACCACACCATGGCTGGGAACTTGCGATCCCTGGATATAAACTATACAGGAGGACAGAGTAGTTGGGAAGGGGGTGCAGTTTACATCAGGAAGGAATAATTTGCTCGAGGGAGAGTCGGAGGAAGGAAGATGGAGACATTATAGGCTTAGTTACGGTCCAATAGAGGGAGAAAGATGATGTTGGGGTGGTTTATAGACCACCCAACCAGGATGAGGAGAGGAATAGGAATTGAGCTTGCAAATATTTGAAGTTACGGGGAAAGGAGAGGTGATAATTGTGGAGGACTTCAAACTGCCTAAGGTGGACTGGAGCATACTATCACAACATCTGCTAGGGTAGAGGTGATCCTGGAAGGACTGCAGAGTGGGTTCCTGACTCAGGGCATCACTAGGACAAACAAGAGCAGAGGCCGTTCTTGATCTGGTGCTCACAAATGGGGAGCATGTACAGGAAATAATGGTCAGGGAGCCCTGGGTGGGAGTGACCATTGCACAGTGCAGTTCCAGTTGGATATGGGCAGGAAATCCTCCTGACTAAGACCAAAATCTTCGATTTTAGGATGGCAGACTTCAGTAAGATGGGCGAAGTGCTAGGAGCCTACAGGCGGGCATCAGAGCAGATATGGGGTGGGACCAAAGGTGGTTCATCATTAAGGAAGGAATACTGGTTACCACAGAGGGTGCATCAGGCTCAGGGTAAGAGCACAAGGGCCAAAGCACCCAGCTGGTTCAGTTCTGGGGTCGCCAGGCAGTAAGGAAAAATAGGTTAGCCTACAGAAAATTCAGGAAGACCAAGAGAGAGTGCATAGGGAAAGTTACCTAAGGTTGGCCAGTGAGGCAAGTAAAGAAGTCCAGCAGCTAAGGCACAGAAGGAGCTGCAGATAGGTGAAGGAATTAAGAAGGTGGAGAAGGCTTTCTTTGCTATATAAGTAAGAAAAGGACAAGAAGGCAGAGATTGTTAAGGCTTAAGAATGGGAGAGTGGGTGGAGGATAACAGGAAAAACAGAGATACTAAATTAATACTTCTGTTCATTCTTCACCAGGGAGAAGGATGGACCAGTGCCTTCAGGAAGGAGAAGAAGGACCGGGGGGACACAGATATAGTGATAGAGGAGGACAGAGTGAGGGGGGGCTGCTAGCTTTGAAGGTGGACAAATCACCAGGCCCGGACAGAGTACATTCAAGGGTACTAAGGCAACTGGCTGAAGAACTGGCAGGCCTATTTAATAGTTCACTAGAGTCAGGCATGGTACTGCAGGACTGGAGACCAGCACATGTGGACCCCTCCACAAAGGGGTCCCAAGGAATACCCGGGGAATTACAGACCAGTCAGTCTAAACTCAATCATGTGCAAGCTCATGGAGACCATACTTAATGAAAGTTTTGTAGAATATCTAGAGCACCATGGTCTCCAAGATGCGAGGCAGCACAGGTTCATGGGGAGGAGATAGTGTCAAGCGAAGCTGACTGACTTCTTTGATAGGGTCACAAAGACAGTAAACAGGGCCAAATGGTAGACATCTTCTATCTGGATTTCAGCAAGGCCTTTGACTCTGTGCCCCACAAAAGATTGATCAGGAAGTTGGTGGGTCTCAATGTTGGGGATAAGATGACCAGATGGGTGGAAAAACTGACTGAGGGAAAGTGTTATCTGGCACCAGAGAGGTCACCAGTGGGGTCCCACAGGTCGGTGCTGGGGCCGGTGTTGTTCAATGTCTTCATCGATGACATTATGGATGGCATTAAGGGAAAATGTGCCTATTCACAGACAATGCCAAGCTCTGCGGAGAGTGGACACAGCTGAAGGGATACAGGACCTACAGAATGATCTGGAAAAGCTGGGGAGGTGGTCCGAGATCTGGCAGCTTGGCTTCAATGCCAAGAAATGCAAAGTTATGCACATCAGAACCAAGAATCCCAGAGCGGAGTACTATCAAATCAAATCATCTTTATTTTTAAAAATTGCAATTCCAAAGTCTGTTCATTGCGCTTGTACAATAACAATAAATACAAACATTTAAAACAATCAATCAAATTAAAACAATACAGCTCTCTAAAAGTCCACAGCTAATTATTAAAATATCAGCTTATACATTTCCAGACTATCAACTAAATCAATCAGGATGAGCCACGCTGAATAAATATGTTTTGAACAGATTTTAAGCTCTGGACAGGTCAGGCACTCCCTCACCCCACGAGATAGAGAATTTCACAGGGTAGGGGCCACAAAAGCAAAACAGCAGGCCCCAGAAGTTGTCAGTTGAACCCTGGGAACAACCAGCAATCCCTCATTGGAGAGCGGAGGGGCAGTAGGGACAAGGAGATCTTGCAAGTAGCACGGTCCCTGTCCATATGAGGCTTTATAGGTCAGTAACCCGACCTTGAAGGTGATCCGCCACTGTACTGGCAGCCAGTGCAGGCCATGGAGCACAGGCATGATATGACTCGATCTTGAGGAGCCAGTCAGCAGCCTGGCCACCACATTCTGCACTAGCTGCAAGTGGCAGATATCAACTCTCGGTAGCCCTAGGTATAGGGCACTGCAATAGTCAAGGCGGAGGTCACAAAACCATGAACCAGAGCTGGAAGATCATTGGGTGGTACCAAATGCTTCACCCATGTGATATTCCTAAGATGGTAAAGAAGTCTTGACAATGACCGACACCAGCGACTTCAGCGTCAGGCGCTATCAGAATAATGCCTAGGTTCCGCACCTGGTCAGAGGTCACCAGCTGGAGACCCTGAGCCAAAGTCCAAGGCTGTCCAGCAGGCAACCCCATACCCTGGCGACCGAGTCCACCACTAACATGCTGGTTTTAGCCAGGTTCAGTCATAGCCAGCTGGACTCAATCCTGGATTTGAGAGGCAGTTGTTAAAATCGAGAGGGCTCAATCCTGCTCTGGCACAAAGGACATGTATAGCTGAGTATCATCTGCATAGCAGTGAAAACTCAGATCATGCCACATAATAATGTCTCCTAATGGCAGCATATACCTCTGAACAAAATAGAACCCTACGGTACCCTCAGGATAGGGAGAGAGGCGAGGAATAAATTCCCAAAACCACTCTTTGAGTCCCACCGAGGAATGACCTAAACCAACTGAGGACTGTACCAGACAGTCTACAGATGAACATGAGCAATCCAATAGCACACTATGGTCCACAGTGTCAAATGCCGCAGAGTGATCCAGGAAGACCAAGATCGAACAGGTCCTCCAATCCCTCGCTATTAGGAGATCCTAAATCTGGACTGGAGAGGATCAAAGACATTGGGATAGTCAAATGGTCATCCAGCTACAATGCAACCACCTTCTCTAACCTTACCCACAAAGGGCAGGTTGCAGACAGGTCTGTAGTTAGCTAGACAGTCCAGATCAAGAGAGATTTTTTTAAGGCGGTCACTGATCGCCTCCTTGAGGGGGCAACAAATACCCCATCTCTAATTACCTCCAGACTATCTCAGCAGGACTGGGCTGGTTTCCTCAACACACCCCACAGGAGGTGTTAGGCCCGGATCAAACTACAGCAAGTTGGTTGCAGAGTCTGGACAATCATCACGATGTCAGTGATGGCGGCGAAGTCAGACCAGGTAAACTGGGTGCTTGTAACCTCTTGCCGACCTCTGCAACACACAATAAAGGGGCTGGACAGATCCCAGACCTGATGGTGGCAACCTTATCTGCAAAAAAGCAAGCAAACTCCTCACACTTCTCTTGTGAAAAGACTCCTCCAGGCTGGAGACAGGTTGGACTGCAATCTGTCAACAGACTGGAAGAACTGAAACCAGTTGATTTTGCACAGCAACAATCTCCCTGGGCAGGAACTCAGCCTTCTTACAGGTGACTGCTGATTGAAAACCTTATAATAGTCCATCAATCTAGGTCTATCATCAGCCAGACCTGATTTCCGTAATACTACTCTAGCCTTGCCCCACTCCCCTCAACTCCTTCAAGGTCCCATCAAACCATGAGGAGCATGGCGAAGAGTGAGAGGCGGACATGGACAGGAGCTATGGAATCCAGGGCCACTGTCACCACCTTGTTATAGGCATGTACCAGTTCCCCTGGATCAAGCATTCACTCAACATCCCAATAGATCCAGCACCACCATCAGACTATCTGGGGTCACACCCCTTGAAGGGTGGTACCAGACCATCTCCACAGGGGCAGGTCCATTTGGGGAGCACAAAGCTGAACCCTACGGTGTGATGGTCAGACCATCCAACTGGTTCCACCACCAAGTCAGAGATCTCCATCCCCAGGAGGACACCAGGTCCAATGGTGACCCTGATTATGGATCACAGAGGTAATCACCCGTGTGAGGCCAGAAGTCATAAGTTGCAGGAAGTCTTGACCAAATTGCAAGAGTTCACCATCAACCCAGGCACTGAAATCCCCTGGAATTAACCATCTGAGGGATTCTAACACCATATCAACAATGAAGTCCTCGACTTCCTGCAGGAACTCTTTCACATCACCGGGTGGATGGTAAATGAGAAGTATCCTGCATCCTACACTCAGCCCATGATACACTCAAAGGATCTGGTCGCTCCCACTGGAACATCCACAAGGCCCAGCTCCAATTTAAAACAAATGGCTACAGCCCCACCCTACAATCCACCCTCAGACAGTGTATCACTGAGTACCCAGCGGAACTGCCAATGCCAATACCGGACCAGCATTTTCATCCAGCCAGATCTCGGTGATGCAAGCCAGGTCAATGTACCAACAAGATCCGCTATCACAGCAGTCTTGTTTTTATAGACCTGGCATTGCATAACACCGCCGAGTAGGATAAGCAGCCAAGGAAGACTTACACTTGCCTACACAAAGAAGAACCCTTGGTATGGGCACCAGGCAGGGAAGATCCCTAGCCTGATTCCATTTTGCCCCAGGGCATCTCTTTGTCTCCACAACCCCAATCCACCTCCCTTCCACTCTCCCACCAGGCCCAGCCCCCTTTCTTTCTCCTCCTAGACATCCCAGGTCGCGACAACATACATACACCTCTGACAATGGAGGACAGCTGAAAGAACAGAGGTCCCTGAGCCTGGTAGGAGAGTACTGCTAACCATCTGTACCTCATACCTACACAATTATAACTAATAGCAGCCACAACATAGCAACAAACACCCAATTATACAACTTATACACCCAGCCACAATCATCCAACCATACACTCTAAATAATCCCACTATCCCCACACACTTACAATAATCTTACACAATCATATCAATCAATCAAATCTTTATTTATTCAGGCGAACATCATTGAGCACAGCTCATTTGCAAGATGGACCTAATAAGGTCAAGGTTCAATAGTTGTTACATATACGGTTATGTTAAAACACTTAGATACAATATACAAAAACATTGTTGCCTAAACATAAAGACAAATAGGAACACATGGATGTACACTATCTAATCTAATATATACATATCAACAATGGAATGATCTTTAGTAAATCTCTTAATTAAAGCAGCCAATATTTCAATGCTCTGGGGTAAGAACCATAATGAACAAAGGAGACGCAGTGATAAGGTGTAGGAGAGTGACCTGAACAGGGGCTGGGGCTAGCCCAGGCGATGTATGATAGGGATGAGGACTACGGTATGTGCCAAGTAATGGGAGAGGACTATAGACAGGATGTACGAGTCTATGGGATTGAATTATTAGAAGGTGTAATGCCACCTGATGTTGACTGCCTGAGGAGGAAGGTTAGGAATTTGAGTATACTAGTACTAGTGGAAACAATTGCATTTTCTTGGAAGAGACATAGGTATAGATGCTTAAGGATGCTAATGATATAAAGTTGTTCAGCCTCAGGGTCTTCTGAATCATGTTCCATGATGTAGCTAGTACATAGCTGATAGCAGATCTCCCATGCTGGGTGTTGAATTTAGCACATTAAGCATGATGAAATCATGGCTTCTTAGGGCATAGGTACTAGCTGTGGCCTGGAGTGAAGCAGTCGATGATATAATTTGGGAGCATTTTAAGTCAGTGCTCTGTAGGTCCATACTGCAGCATTTCTGTTTCTTCTGAAATGTAGAGATGTCCATCCGACTGCCACATATAGAGACAGTGGTGAGTGTTGAAAGGTAGATATGTTATAAACCTCAGTGCTCTGTGGTATAGAGTGTCAATTTGTTTAGATAGAAAACAAGGCAGTGACTGTAAAGAAATCTGCATAGTCAAGTACTGAGAGAAATGAAGCCTGGACCAGCCTCTTCTTGGAGTCTCTGGTTAGGAAGTGCCTTATTCTGTAAAAGAGACCAAGCCTCTGTCGAAGTTTTTTAGAAGTTCTTCAATGTGATCGATGTAGTTAAGTCTGCTATCTATCAAACCCCAGATACTTGAATTTTTCCACATATTCAAGGCTTTCACCAAGTATAGTGGATAGCTGGGGAGATTGTTTAGTGAGGTGGGACTTGTCTGAATTTGGGTGGAGAAAAACATTGCTTTTGTTTTTTGCATTTAGAAGAAGCTTTTTCCAATAGTTGATGTTGTAGGATGTGGAATTCCGCTTGCAGAACTTCACAAGCTGTAACAAGCGAAGGGTTGCTGACATATAAAACTGTGTCATCTGCAAACAAGTGTACAGGCGCCTTGGTAAGGTTTGAGTCAATGTTATTAATATAAATGGCAAAGAGGATGGGACCCAGGATGGATCCTTGTGGAACACCTCTTTGCAATGGTTTCAGTGGAGAAGGTCTCCTTCAGCTTTCACTTGCTGTGTCCTTCCCGTGGAGTAACATCTGAACCATCTAAGGGAGGATGGATCTAGGCCTATGGAATGCAAGGAAGAGAGAGCAGTTCATGGTCCACCATATCAAACACCTTGCTTAGGTCTA
Organism: Neoceratodus forsteri; assembly: GCA_016271365.2. Classification (NCBI taxonomy): domain Eukaryota; kingdom Metazoa; phylum Chordata; order Ceratodontiformes; family Ceratodontidae; genus Neoceratodus; species Neoceratodus forsteri. The sequence goes on along the minus strand of CM057453.1, from coordinate 1,473,941,713 downwards.
GGAATACAGCACAAACACTATTTTTTTATCCAGTTCGGTTTGCCAGTCATTTGTTACTTTGGCCAGAGCAGAGATAGTACTATGCCTGGTTCTAAACCCAGATTGTGCAGGATTTAGAAGATTAGCTTCTTCAAGATATTCTCTTAGTTGGATGCTCACTAGTTTTTCTAGCAGCTTGGATAGCACAGGAAGGATAGAGATTGGTCTATAGTTGTTAAGGTCCATAGGATCCCCTGATTTCAGTAATGGGATAACTTGGGCTGTTTTCCAGGTTATGGAATAGAACCAGATATTAAAGAGGCGTGTTAATGGAACTGCGAGTGCATGTGTTGCAATCTTTAGAAAATAGGGATCAAGGCGTCTGCACCTGCACTTTTTGATATCCATCTGCAAAGTAGGTCCTCCACTTGTTTCAACAAAACCGGTTTGAAGGAGAAGGAGGATTCAGATATCCAAGTTCCAGTACTCTGGGAGCTTAGCTGGTAGCGTAGAAAATTAGCTAGAGAGGTGTCAAATCACGAGACCAGCAGTTGTAAAGTGAATGTTGAATCAATCCAGTATTTCCATTCTATCTGAGGTTGTTCCTTGTTGTGGTGTATCTGAGCTGGAAGTGTAGTATTAGGTTCTTGTCCTGTTATGCCCTTTATGGTGCTCCAGAATTTGGCAGGGTTGTGATAGGAGGGTTGAGTTCTGTCATATAATAGGCAGTCTTTGCATCCCGTACTTTCCTGGTACAGCTATTTCTGGCCTTCTTGAATATCATCCAGTCATTTGGGTCCTTAGACTTCCTTGACTTCTTCAAAGCTTATCTCTCTCAAGGAGGGCAGATTTAAGGTGAGTTGTAAACCAAGCCAAGTTTTGTTTTACGCTTACCTAGTAATAGGTGCATGAGTGTTAAGGGCACCTAAAACTATGCCATTTAACACCTCATGTGCTTTTCCACTGTGTCTGCTAGACAGAACTCTTGCCATCTTGTAGAGTGATTTAGTTCTTGTAGATATGCCTCAATATTGAATTTCTTTTTGATCTCCTCAGTATGAATTTAGCTGAGGTGTTAGTTTGCGGATGATCTTATTCCAGCAATAAGGCAGTGGTCACTTATATCACTGAAAAGCACTCCAGCGTGCGTGAAGAAGAGTGAGGCTTGCTCACCACCATGATGTCTAATGTGTGCTGTTGCTCAGGTTCTTTTTGTTGATTCTGGTTGGTTCATTTATAAGCTGTGTAAGCCCATATGTATGTAGAATGATATTAAAGTGCTGCTGTCTTGGATAGCCAGTTTAGGTTTAGGTCACCTAGGATTATAGGCTTCTTCTGTACCCTTCTTGATTAGGTTTCCCAGGTGGGCTAGAAGCTTAAGATCAGCTGAGGGGCCTATAGCAGCCAATTAGCTGTAATGCTGTGGAGTTGGAGAGGCCACTTTGAGGATGGGCACTCGAATTCTTTGAGCATAGAAGTTCGTCTAAGCAAGTTACAGATCGATTGGAGTTTACATATCGCTATTCCCCACCCCTTGTGTACGATCCGCTCTGAATACTTGGTAATTGGGTAAGTTTATGTCTCTGTCAGCTGTGACAGGTCTGAGCCATGTCTCTGACACCACTAGAATGTCTGGCAACGTATGAATAACACAGGCTTGTAACGTCGTGAGCTTTTTAGCAGGCTGCATGCATTGATGTGGAAAAACTTAGTCCTTTGGTTGAGGCTAACTCTGCTGGTGAGGTAATGCACTCTGGAGGGCCTGGATTAATTTCTATATTTCCAGTGCAAGTCAGTATGAAAATTAAGAGTTTCACAAGAGCTTCAAGAGATAAAAGAGTCTATCTTTGGCCCTCCTTTTACCTTTCAGGAGCCTCCATTTTAATTTAAGCCAGTCGAATGAGGGGTTATAGGTTCTTGCCTGCTCACTAAGTAGCAGTCTGGTGGTCGGGCATAATGGAGAACTATATGCCCAATAATGGGCACGACCCATATGAAAGTAGATCAACTTGAGTCCCTTCGTGAGAGTTGCCCCACTGATTGTGTTGCAACATAGGTAGGTCATAAAGAGATCCGGTCATTCTTGAATGTTGGTGTGACAGAGAAAGTAGGAAAGTGAGTTGCGTTTTCAAGGTGACAGTGAGAATAGGAAAGTGGGTAGCATTTTCCAAGATGACAACAACAGGAAGGCTATCTTCCACCCTACTACGCCATGAGTAATAGAGCAAGATATATCCAGAGGGGTCCTCCCATTATAAAAGCAATATTGTTAGTTAATACAAGCTAAAATACGGCAATGTAGTCAGGGGAGAACAATGTGTAAGGAGGGGCTGCTGATTGGTCGGCACAGCAGAGTATATGGGGAAGATTACTGGTCAGCGGCTCTGGGGTCGGGGAATTGTGATTCGGCAGGAAGATGACTATATAAAAAAACACACAAGAGAGGGTGGGACGGGTGGGCATAAATTTTGCGGCTTTCCCGTACCTTCTCTCGCTGTCCCTCCGGTCTGATAATTCATACACCCCTTAAATAACCCTACAAGCCCACTACACAAATTACAAATAATCCCTATCCACTCTCAACACAATACCCAACTATAATGAATAATTCAAATAAACAAAATAAACTGATAAATGTAAATAAAAAAAAGTCTTTGCAGCTTATCATTTTTAACCAGTAAAAGAGAGTCACTTAAATCTCTTAATCAATTTTGAAAAATCCATCTGAGCTCCCACCTCTTCAGGATGAGGACCAGGTGAAATGCTTAAAACCCAAAGTTCAGCTCTCACCTTGAGCCTTGAAAAGCACCCAGAAATTATATGCAATCCAACAGTTTACAGGCATTCTCACTGCCTGAAAAGAAAAATATGCAGTAAACAACCTCACAAGAAATAAGTCTGACCAGTATTTGAGTGTGAGGTCCTTCCATAGATCCTGTTTAGGCCAGAGGCCATTCTTCCCCTAATGGCTCTCCTTTTCAGTGTCCTTCTCAGCTTCTGCTCACGGTAGCCCACCAAATATCGCAGGCAGGAGCGCAAAACAAAGGAGGGCTCCCCAAACCTGCCTCAGCAGGTAAAGTTACTAAGCCAACCGGACCCACAACCATGTTCCTGGTCCAGGGTCCACCCACCAGTAGATTCCCTGAGAAATGTAGGGAGGTCAGCCAAAGGCCTGTCCACTCTTCAGTTGACCCAAGCCGTGCCTCCCGGTGCAGCAATACCCTCCAGACAAATCAGGACAGACCCCTCAAGTGCTCTACCAGCCTCCAAAGTTGTCCATCCAGACAGCGCTTGCAGTAACTCCCGTTACACGCCATTTCCCACAGTCTGCCGATGAAGAACTGCCAATGTTGTTCTGGGAGGGAGTCCTGGGGGAGTCCAGGTATCTGCATCAGAGGAGGACAAGGACCTGGGGTGATGATCACTAGTGACTTGAAGCACTCCATGCAGTGCAAGAAAGCAGCAGCAGAGCAAACAAGATGCTGGACTGCATAACTAGGGGGATCAGTAGGAGAGAGGAGGTTATACTGCCCTTTGTACAGGTCACTGGTGAGGCCACATCTACAGTATGGAGTTCAGTACTGCTGCCCACAACTCAAAAAGACAGTAACCTGCTGGAGAAGGTCCAGAGGAGGGCTACAAAGATGATAGCAGGTCAGTAGGGTAAGGCATATGATGAGAGGCTGAGGGCACTGAACATGTACTCCCTGGAAGACAGGAGAGAGAGGGGACATGATTGGGACCTTGAAGTATTTGAAAGAGATAAATAAGGTAGATAAGGAGGGTTTCTTTAAGCTGAGCGCACCATAACACGAAGGAGAACAGTCTTAAACTGGAGGGAAGGTTTAGGCGCTTCTTCCTGGAGAGGTGGTAGACACTTGGAATGCATTGCCAGAAGAATTGGTCTCATTGAAGACAGTGGGCAGCTTCAAGAAAGGCTGGGATAGGCATAGGGAAGGTAAGGATCATGGGTAGGGATGATGGGCGGAGTGGGGAGGGGCATAGGGACAGTAGCTCAAGCTGTGGACCCTGCAATACAAGTAGACTAGATAGACCAAATGGCCGTCTTCTGCTGGCTTCTTCATACGTTCATACGTATGTTTGTATGTTCGACTCAGTACCCCACAGGTACCTGCTGAAGAAGATGGAGGATCTGGGTGCAACTAAGCTCATAGTAGACTAGACAGGTAACTAGTTAAGGGAAACAGCAAAGGGTGGTGGTCAACAGGATTAAATCAGAAGACAGGGAGGTCACGAGTGGGGTTCCACAGGGATCTGTCCTGGGTCCAATCCTCTTCAACAAGTTCATTAGCAACATTGGTTAGAGGATCCAGGTCTAGTGTGTCTCTTCAAGACACAAAGATGACACTAAGTTCTGTGGAAGGGTGGATAGTGACAAGGAATAAAGGAAATGCAGGAGACTTGTAAAAACTGGAAGGGTGGACAAGATTTGGAGTTAAAATTCAGCAAAAAGTGCAAAGTGATGCACTTGGGAACAAGAACCCCAGAGCGGAGTACTGGATGAGAGGGGTGAGACTCAGTACCACGGCTGAGAAATGAGACCTTGATGTTATCATCAGCAACTCCTAAAGCAATCGAGATAGTGCAGCAAGGCTTATAGCAAGGCAAATAGGATGCTTAGATGTATCAGGAGGGTACTGATAGCAGAAAAGGGAGGTAATACTTTCCTGTATAGGTCCTTGGTGAGGCCACAGCTGGGGTACTGCACCCAGTTCTGGGGTCCTTAGCTCAGGAAGGATAGGGCAGGTTTGAAATGATGCAGCACAGGGTAACAAAAATGATTCAGAGCCAGCAGGGCATGTCCTATAAGGAGCACTTCAAGGCACTGAACACGTGATTAGCTAGAGATCAAAGGAGGGGAGCTATGATAGAGACCTTCAAATTCTTGAAAGGAATTAATAGGGTGACCTGCAGGGAACTATTTAACTTGAATACCAGCTTGCGTTCACATGGTCATGATTGGAAGTTAAGAGGAGGGTTCCAGGAGGGATGTGAGGAAATACTACTTTACAGAAAGGTGGTGCAGCCATGGAACAGGCTGCCTGCTGAGGTGGTGGGTGCAAAAACCGTTAGTAGTTTTAAGCATGGCTGGGACAGAATGAAGGGTATAGTGGTTGCTCGGGGTGTCAGGGAATTGGGAAGGGAATGGAGGGGATGAGGAGGCTAGTGTTCTGGAGGAACAGTAGGCACCAGGGATAAATAGGGAACTGTTACAAACTAGATAGACCTTTGGTCTTTTCTGCCATCATTGTCTATGGTTCTATGTTTATATAGCTGCAAGAATAGACAGCTATCACATAACCCTATTCTTTGCTCTCCAAGGTCTTTCTACTCTAGAACCACAAGGGAACAGCAGCGCTACAGGGCGGGTACAATACTAAGGCTGCTAGCCCTACATACAACCAAGGACACAAGAGGTATGCAGACCTAGTACCAAAATGAAACTACTGAGGCTCAGTATATAATTGCAGAGGTAATGCTTTACTAAGTGAGATAGCTAGTGCCTAGAAGGGCCACTGGCCTCAAAACACAAAGCTGATGCTAGAAGTCACACAGAAACCAGTCTCCAAGAGCCAAACTGTGCTAAAGCATATCAAAACAAATAAAGTACAAGCAGTATGGCTGGTCCTGGGGGTTACTGTAGCCAGCTTTACTGTCTGTATCTTTACTTGTTTTGATTTGATTGATCACAATTTGGCTCTTGGGGAGACAGTTTTATTTGTGACTTCTAGCAGCAGCTTTATGTTTTGAGGTCAGTGAGCCTTCTGGGCATTAGCTATCTTATTTTAATAAAGCATTACCTCTGTAATTATTTATTGAGCATCAGCAATCTGATTTTGATACTATGTGCGTACTCTTTTGTGTCCTTTCTATCCAGGCCTGGCCAATCTTAAAGAGATCCACCAAGGTACATGGATCAGCCACTGCATCCAACATTTATGTGCCTTAGCATACAGGAGTCCAGCAGTGTGCATATTTCCAAATGTAATGCAATAGTTAAGAAATGATTTGCTCCATAAAATTCATAAAACTGGGACCTAAGGACTTCCTGGTTATGAGTGCGCCCGGCGCTGACTTATGAAGGCGGATGCCAGTGATGGCGTGGGGCACGCTCCATTATAAGCAATGGGCAGCAGCTTTTCCTTTGTTTTATCTTATCATGGCCACTTGGTAATAAAGCGTGGACACTGGTCACAACAAGGGCCTTGTTAGTCAATTGATGCCCAGGTTTTATTACCAAGTGGCCATGATAAGATAAAAACAAAGGAAAAAGCCGCTCCATTGCTTATAATGAAACACGCCTCAGCTTCCTCACTGGCATCTTGTTATCAAGTAAGTGAGCGCAAAGGTGGCACTCATAACCAGGAAGTCTGTGGGACCCGGTTTTATAAATTTTATAGAGCAAATAATTTCTTAACTATTGCATTACATTTGGAAATATGCACACTGCTGGACTCCTGTGGTGGTAAGGCAACATAAACATAGGGCTAGTGCCTTTTCTTGTTGAGTCTCTTTAAAGTGAATAAACATTTCAGGATACAGACTTTTCATTCCCACAATCTCACGAGCTTTACTCATCCCATTTCTCTGCAATTCTTGTTTGTAGATATTTAACTTACTGTTATTGTTATGTCTTTTAATTGCTGTGTAACTTATTGCTTGCCAGATTATTAACCAACAAAACTTGAATAACTGTTTTCCCTTAGTACTTTGTATAGCTTGTATATTGATGTCTTTGTGAAATGGTAAACATTTTTTATACCAGTTCATCTCAGGAAGCCACTATAAATGATCGTAAGCTGAATTGGTTTGTACCATCTTCCTATTTTAATAAAAATCTTTACTCTCTAGGTAACACTCCATTACACAAGAGGTCAAGTGGCATGACCTTTGATGCCACGCCTCCCTTACTGGGGCATTTCTAGAAGGCAGCCAAAGCTGTTTGGCCTTAAAGTTAACAATATGCATCTCAGAACAGTTCAACAGCTCCATTCATGTTTGAGCAACAGCTAGCAAACTTGTGTTCTTACAGACTGACCTGGTCATCAAGAATCAGCACTGGAGCCGCTGCTTGGCCTTCACTATTGTCCCTTAACAATGGGCCATTAGATGTTAATGGCCACGGTTCAAGACTTGGACACAAGCCATAACATGACAATTTTACAATCTAGCTAAAGAAAAGCACTCTGCTTAAAAAGGTTTACAGGATATGACACAGAAGCAAAAAAAAATTAGATACAATGACAATAATGTTATGTTTAGTTTTATTTACTAGTGCTTCAGGGTAAGTATGTTCATGCAAATAATCATGCCCATTGCCTGGGCATGAACTGGATTCAATCATAGGTTTAATACATTTCCCTCTCAGTTCCAGTCCCTCCAGCTATGGACTTACCTGGCCAATCTCTGTGGCACTGCCTCCACATCAGAGCATTACCTGTGGGGATCTGCGTGAGTGGGAACACAAATCCAAGTGCCTTCTGTAGGATGGGGGATAAGCACATCCAGATCTTGTTGGAAGGGCATGGGATGTGTTTCCCCTGCTAAGCCCTTTCCACTCACTGGAGAAGTTGGTAAGTTCGGTCCAAGTGTGTATCTGTGAAATGTTAAGATGCACAAACTGAATGTCATCTCCACCTTCTTTCTCAGATACTTTTTCCATATATATTTTGTGTATTTTTTCCTCCCCATTTTAGCCGTCCCGTTCTCGGCCAGGCGCAGACATGCTGCAGCTCAGGACACCCTCCTCGACTTTTGTCGTCCCCTCCCGCCTCGCTAGCCACCAGACCTCCACCCAGTGGCAGCGGAACTACAAGGTGGAAATAGCCACCCTGAGAGAGGAGAAACTGCCCTATGGTGCTCAATCCTGCTCTCACCCTCCCCCATGCCGGCTCCCCGATGACCCAAGTCTGTTCCTGAACCTAGGTCGCCAGCGTGATAAGAGGTAAGGCGTCCAGCCTCTTTCTTAGCATACTTGAGTTCTGCACTTGGTAGACACAAAGGCGGAGAATGCCTTGCTGCCTTCAGAGACACTGGTGGCAAAGACAGTTAGGAAGGCACTGCTAGCCAAGTGCTGGAAATGAGACCAGAAGTGAGATGCAGCAGAACTATCTTAGTCCTGGATCTCTCAACAGTTTCCACCGATGGTGGTAAAGGTATTTCTGCTTTTACCTTTTAGTTCAACTTTCCCACGTAATGTCCCTTGTACAGACCTCAAAGTTGTACCCCACCATTTTAGTCCAGTTTACTACATGGAATGCTTATTCCATGGAACTCTATATGACAACTGTTTCATTACTTGTTCAAACATGTATTATATAACTTAAAATCAAGACTTCCAAGAGAGAGTTTATGCCTCAGCAAAGTTAACTGAGATATTGAAAGTATGATCCTTTTACAGTTTACTGTAAATGACTGCCTGTAAAAGCTATCTGTTTTACCACATCATGACACTAAAAGCTTTGTAAACCAGACTATCACCATCATATAGTCTTAATGGGTAAATATTTCTAAGGAACAATAAAAGAATATGCAGGTCAGAATGCTGTGGTCAGGTCATGTAAATATTTCTAGGTAAGAAGGACAACCTTGGACTGAATGTACTACAGGACAATAGTGTGATGCTGTCATGTTTGCACTTGTGGTGGCAGACTTTTGAACTCATTGACATTTACATAACAGAAAAATGGGAATGCCAGAAAGAACTAAGTTGCATAAGCAAGGCATTAATTAGTTGCAAGACTTTGCCACCAATGAAGGTGAGGAAGAACAAAAGAATGGATGAAAGCTTCATTAAGAAAGTAAAAAAAAAAGTAATGATGGTTCAAGAACAACAAGCACATTTGTGTGTCTGACAAGGAGAACTCACCAATGGGGACATAGAAATTGGGACTGAATTTTTTTTTAGAAGGTATCAAATCACTTACTTTGTTTATAGAAAGTAAGGGCAGTCAGACAGGAGAGCAACAAATAAGAGATTCCTGGGATACCAGCAAAGTAGTACAGGCAGTCCAACAGACCAACCATGGTCAGTGGTACCACAAATCACACAAAGATGGAGAAGATGCTATGGTCACTGGCTTGCAGTAGGCCACTGAAAGCATAAGAAGACAGTTTTGGCCCGTGGCCAGGGAGAGAAGCTAGACTGGAATTTGATAGTATTTTTTGCAGCAGAAATGGACTGAGACTGTATAAAGACAGTTTCCTCAAGACACTGTGTGAGGAACCAGAGGCTGAAACTTGTGGCAGTAATTAGAAAAGATTTGGAGGAAGCAGAGCGCATTTTTTACACCAGCCAGGGTGAGGAAGACTGTGCCCCAGAGGATGCCCTCCTCCTCCTCCTCCTCAGGAGGAAGGAAAACTGTTCTGAGTACGACTGTCAAAGCACTATGGAGTCGTTAAGTGGGCAAGAGATACTAGCGGATGACATGCACTGTACGCCTGTGTGCATGCTTGCATCAATTGAGAATTTTGAAAAAAACAACACGGGTTCACTGGAGGCCGTTATTGTATTACAAACTTACTTTGTTTCTATGAATCTGTTAGTTACAGCACTGATAATAAAATCCCTTGTGATATAATTTACTTGGAATTCAAAAGGCATTCGATTCTGTTCGTCATTGGGCTCTCATTAAAAAGTACAAGCCTTAGATACTCATCTTTGTTTTATAAACTAGGTCAAAACTGGCTAGTTGATAGAGAACAGAAGTTATCACTGAGGTTATACCTCCATCTGGCATACAATATCCAGTGGTGTACCTCAAGGTTCAGTATTAGGCGCCATTAGTTTTCAGATTTTTATGTCTCAACTATCTTCTAATTTAGACAGTTGTATCATAAAATCGCTGGCGACTATAAAATTGGTGGACCATGTAATAATCAAATGGAAATTAATCAGTTACATAAGGATCTGGATAAACTTTCTTATTGGGCAAATGACTTGGGTATGGTGTTCAACATCAATAAATGCAGTGTTATGCACTTTGGTTTGAAGAATCCAAAATACAGTTACACTTTAAGCGGTTAATTATTAAATAAAACACTACATGAAAAAGATTTGGGGTCTTTATATCAAATTACCTCAATTTTGACAAACATATTACAGAACTCCTTAATAAAGTTAATAAAATACAGTGGGCAATTAGACACAATATAACATCAAAATATCCATCAGTACTTTTTCTTTATATAGGGCCTATATTCACCCTTGTATTGATTATGCCTCACAACTCTGGTGCCCTTATAAGAATAAAGAAATTATGCATTTAGAAAAGATTCAGAGGAGAATAACTGAATATGTGCAGGGTGCTAGGAGTCTAAACCACGAAGATCAGCTCAAAAGTTTGACCTCATGTCTTTGGAATTAAGCAGGCTACGAGGTGACCTTATGCTAATGTGGGAAATTCCAAGAGCTCCTTTCTAGATGGGTTTTGATTTTAAACAAATTACAGTAAACACAAGGGGTCATCCACTACAATTAATCCGTAACAGTTTCTCCACCAACAAACTGGCACATTTCTTTTCACAAAGAGTTGTTAAATCATGGAACAGGTTACCAACTTCAGTGGTCATTAGCGACTGTAAAGTAATGCTTAAAAACAGACTTGATAAATACATACTTTTAAATGGCTCATTGGGCTATTATGGGTAACTGACAGGAGCTTTTATCGGCTTCTGGCCTTCCGCTCCTTACATTTCCTTAGTGATCCTTAGTGATCACACCCCAGGCTGGCACTCAGAGAGGGAAGAGAGACACCAAAGGAAAATGCATCACACCCAGAGCAGAATGATGGACCCGACCTTGCAGGCCCATCACTGGTAACATGGCAGCCCTTCCCAGAACTGAATCCAGTTGCAGCATGTGAGGCCTTGCAACCCCTGCTACAGGAGTAAGCTGGTGAGTCCACAAGAAGCTGGAGGGGCAGGACTGGGGTTGGTCCAAATGCAGGGCACAGCCTACTAAGGGAGGAGGCAAAACAGATAAACTAAAATAAAAAGCTTTCTGCATCACCACTTTTGGCTAATGGAATGACTCTCCATAAGCAATTTTGTTGGTTACTGAGAACATGGGAGAATGTAATAGATTATTCTCAGGAGCTACAAGAATATGTGCAATGCCTTTCAATGAGTCACTGATAAATCAATCTCTTCATGAACCTGAGCTATGAGACTCAGCAGCAAGGCAAAGCATTCCATGGTACTTTGAAAAGGTTGGTTATATTGGAACTGTTATGCAACTCAATGTCCCTGGATGAAAAATGGATGAAGAGTACATATATCTAATATATATATATAACGGATTGAGAATGCCTGACGGTGGAGAGTTTTAAGTCTGCGCTAAATACTTATTTGTTCAATCTTGCCTTTCCTGATGTGATCTGATCAACTGCAGATGTTTTATCTGATAAGTGTAGTTGTTTTATGTGTTTTATGATTATGTACTAGCGCGATGGTTTTAGAATAGCGCTATTTATAAATAAAAGATTGATTGATTGATCTATAGCAACTCATCTGATGCTGGTAGATTATGCAGAAGGTCAGAACAAAAATAGGAACCTGTCAGGATGCTGAATTGTGTGCAGAAGATTTACGTTGAGTTGTTGAGTTGCTTTTTAGGGCTGCAGTAGGCAGAGTCCTGCAGACCTCTTGCTATGAGAAAAGGACTCCGCATTTCTTGCAGACAAACAACATATTGGGTGACAACACAGTCGCCTCTGCATCTATGAAGCATTCCACTCGCTGTCTCTATAGGAGTTGCACCACACTATTTTTTTTTAATTTCAGCAGTCATGGCAGAACATGTTCCACCATGACCGCTGAACTACATAACCCCACCCACCCAACCCTCCCTCTCAGCAGCCACCACCCACACACCCCCAAAAACACAATAGTGACACTAGAGAGGTGTCCAGGCCAGTGTCTGGATCACAAATCCTCTGACTGCACTGCCCCCCATCCACTACCACGGATGCTAGATTATTTCTGCTTTTTTGTTTTAAATATTTATAGTTTCCTCCCCACCTGACCCTCCTCTCAGCACCCCACCACCCACCCTCCCCAGAAACATAGTAGTGACACTGGGGTGCCCAGATCCCAATGTCGATCACAAGTCCCGTCCACTACCGCACATATGCGATTATTTGTGGGGAGTTTCTTTTTAATTTTTATATTTATGGTTTCTTCCCCCACCTGATCCTACCTTGCGGCGCCACCATCTCACCCCCAAAACATAACAGTGGCACTGGGAGTGCCCAATCCCCCAGTGCAGGGGTGTTTCCTTTTTTAACCTGTTAAAAAAGTCCATCAATGCTCTTTGTGTCGTACACTGCCTCTCCACCTGACCCTCCCACTCAGCACTCCACCACTCCACCCCCCAAGCCCTTACTTACTTACTGATCGGAGGTCCAACACAGAATCCCTCTCTGGACTAAAGACACGTCTTCACTCTTCAAAGCCAGACTCCAAACTGAGGAAACAGGTATGTGGCTCAATGTATTTCAATGGGGTTTGAACTTAGCACCATAACTGGCCATTTTGCACCACATTTTCAACATGCCTTTATGGGACACCACCTCATGAACAAGGCACTGTCATTAAGCAGATCTATCCTGAAAGGTGATTTCACGGTTTCTACATAAAATCACCTTTCAAGCAGGAGATTGAACATTTTCTTTGTCCTTTTTCATGAGGTGGGGGCCATAAGAAGGCTATGTTGAAAATTTGATGTAGAAATATTAAAAAAATAAAGTTATGAGCCTACGTTGAATTTTGTGAAAGCAGGCTTGTAACTTTGGTAATTTCAATATTTTCCCCAAAATAGACATATCTTTACAGTGCCTCATGAGTGTGATAGCTGTTATTTTACAAATCCTGGCCAAAATTATTTTTACATCCTGAAAGGTGATTTCAAGGTCCCTGCATGAAATCACCTTTCGAGCAGAGAGTTGAAAATTTTCTGTGCCCTTGTTCATGAAGTGGGGTCATAAGAAGGCTATGTTGAAAGTCTGGTTCAAAATATTAAAAAGCAACCAAGTATTAAAAAGCAACCAAGTAACCAACTGGAACCAAGTAACCAACTGAAGGAAAGAACTGCTAAGTATCTAGAGGCCAGAGGGGCTCAGGACCCAAGGCAGCATGGATTCACAGCAGGAAGGTCATGCCAGACAAATCTGATAGATTTCTTTGACTGGGTAACCAAAGTAGTAGATCAGGGAGGGCTGTGGACATGGCCTACCTAGACTTTAGCAAGGCATTTGACACAGTCCCACACAAAGATTAATATGCAAGTTAGCCAGCCTAGGAGTGGGTCCCAAGATGACAGCCTGGGTAAAGAACTGGCTGGAGAATAGGACACAGAGAGTAATAGTAAATGGAGTCCACTCTGAAGAAAGAGGGGTTACTAGTGGAGGTACCGTGAGGTTCAGTATTAGGACGGTCCTCTTCAATGTCTTTATAGCGACATTGCAGAGGGACTGGAAGAAAAATATGTCTCTTTGCAGATGACACAAAGATCTGCAACAGAGTTGATGCACAAGGTGGGGTGGAAAGGATGAGAAGGGACTTGGCAAAGTTAGAGGAATGGTCAAATGTATGGCAGCTTAGATTCAATGCTAAGTGCAAGGTAATGCACCTGGGAAACAAAAACCCAGGGAAGAGTACACAATGGGGGTGAGATACTAACAACAACAAAATGGAAAGGGACCTGGGGGTAGTCATATCAGATGACCTAAAGGTGGGCAAGCCATGTGAGAGGGCAGAAAGGAGGGCTGGGATGCATAGGGAGAGGCATCACCAGTAGAAAACAGGAAGTTATTATCCCTCTGTACAGACAGTTGGTGAGACCCCATCTGGAGTACTGCGTGCAGTTCTGGAGACCCAATCTCCGCAAGGACATAGACAGGAATGAGGCTGTCCAGAGGAGGGCAACTAAAATGGTGCAGGATCTGCACCGGAAGACATATGAAGAGACTTAAGGAGCTGAATATGTATAGCCTCAGGAAAGGGGGGGACATGATGAAACTTTCAAGTATCTCAAGGGAATTAACAAAAGTCAAGAGGTAGCATCTTTCAAAAAAGAGGTGTGCAAGAACAAGGGGGCACAATTTGAAGATAGAAGAGGCGGCTCAGAGGTAATTTAGAAGTATTTTTCACAGAGAGGGTTGTGGATGCATGGAGCGGACTTCGGAGGAGAGTTGTGGAGTCAAAAACAGTGATGGAATTCAAGCATGCATGGGACAGTCATAAGGCAATTCTAGGGGTGGGGGTGAGGAAGAGCGTAGGCAGCTGGTTAACTAGGATCTGAGCTTATCCAATAGGTAGGAAATGGGCAGACTGGGTGGGCCAAGCGGTCCTTATCTGCCATCAAAATCTATATTTCTATTAAGTTATGACCCTACATTGACTTTTTGCAAACATAGGCTTGTAACTTTGGTAATTTTCAATGGCTTCCCCAAATTCACAACATAGCCATATCTTCACAGCAACTCATAAGTACAACAGCTGTCATTTTTCAAATATTGGCCAAAATGTTTTTACATCCCGAAAGGTGACTTTGCAGACTCTGCACAAAATCACCTTTAGCAGGAGTTGAACATTTTATTTGCCCTTGTTCATGAAGTGAGGCCATAAGAAGGTTATGCTGAACATCTGGTGTAGAAATATTTAAAAACAACAAAGTTATGTGCCTACATTGAATTCTGTGAATGTAGGCTCGTAACTAGTAATTTTCAATATTTTTCCCCAAATACATAAAATAGCCATATCTTTACAGCATCTCATGAACGTGACAGTTGTCAATTTTCAAATCCTGGCCAAAATGTTTTTACATCCTGAAAGGTGATTTTCGGTCTCTGCACATCACCACCTTTTAAGCAAGAGTTGAAAATTTTCTTTGCCCTTGTTCATAAGAAGGCTATGTTGAAAACTTGGTGTAACAATATTAAAAAAAAAAAAAAAGTTATGAGCCTACATTGACTACATTAAAAATTTGGTAATTTTTAATATTTTTCTTCAAATTCACTACATAGCCATATCTTTACAGTGCCTCATGAGTGCAACAGCTGTTATTTTTCAAATCCTAGCCAAAATTATTTTTTACATCCCAAAAGGTGATTTCGTGGTACCTGCATAAAATCACTTTTGGGCAGGGAGTTAAACTTTCTCTGCCCTTGTTCATGAGGTGGGGTCATAAAACAGCTACGTTGAAAATCTGGTGTAAAATATTTAAAAATAACCAAGTTATCTACAATGACTTTAGCAAACGAGGCTTGTAACTTTGTAGTTTTCAATAGCTTTCCTAAATTCACAACATAGCCATATCTTTACAGCACCTCATGAATGTGACAGCTGTCATTTTTCAACTCCTGCCCAAAATGTGTTTTGTGTCCCGAAGTTGACTTATGCAGTCCCGGCGAAATCACCTTTAGGCCAGGATCTGAACATTTTCTCTGCCCTTCTTCATAAGGCAGGGTCATAACAAGGCTATGTTGAACACTGGTGTACGAAAACAACAAATTTACAAGCCTACATTACATTTTGCTAATGCAGGCTCATAGCTTTGGTAATTTTCAATATTTTATCCAAATTCCTCCCAGGCAGCCCTATCGGCTCTGGCCAAAGTTTGTTTGCTAGGTTCTGCTAATGGATAATTAAAGGACTTCAGTCCCAGTTCTAGTAATCTGGCATCATTCACATACACACCAAAAATGTACTATACAATTAAAAACAAAAACAAAAAAAAAAAGAAAGACAGTCGGTCAAATGAGGATGGAAGTGTGGCACTAATGCATACATCTTAGAGGGTATCACATATTCACAGCAGTGATGATATAGGAGATGAGAGCCTAGAGAATGTTGTAGTAAGGGCAAAGAAGTACTTCTAGTACAGTATTACAGTACTTTTCTTGGAGAGCTGAATAATGTCAGAGATGTCTTTGAGAGACCATATGAGCTGATCCAGATGGAAAGGGTAGGTGGGTAGATGTGGCCAACCTGGATTTCAGTAAGACCTTCAACACAGAAGACTGGTAAACAAGCTGGGCAGCCTGGGTGGGTCCAAAAGTAGTACCTGGGTGTGAAGTTGGTTAAGAAACAGGAATCAGAGGTAGTGGTAAATGGGTTCACTGTGCCACAGTGGTCAGTAGTGGGCCCAGTCCTCATCAGTGTCTCTATCAGTGACACTGCAGTATGGCTGGAAGGAGAAGTATACCTTTCATGGGTGACACAACAATCTGCAACAGAGTGGAAACACTGGGAGGGTGGAAAATGAGGACAATCTGAAAAAGCTGGAAGACTGGTCAAGGGTTTGGCAATTGGGCTCAAATGCCAGAAAGTGCCGAATTATGCACATGAGGCACAGAAACCCAAAGGCAACGTATCAGTTAGGTGAAGAGCTACTGGCAACCACAAAACAGGAAATGGACCGGGGGTCATCATATCTGATTACTTGAATGTAGCAAAGCAATGTGATATGGCAGTGCAAAAAGCTAGCAGAATGCTCAGGTGCATAGGGAGGGTATCACCAGTAGAAAAAAGGAGACAGTGTTACCACTGTATAGATCCATGGTGTGGTCTCACCTAGAGTACTGTGTCCAATACTGGAGGCCCCATCTCTGGAAAGACATAGATCATTTGGAGGCGGTATAGAGAGGGCAACAAAACGGTACATAGCCTGCATCAAAAGCCCTATGAGGAAAGAGTCAAGGAATTAAATACGTGCTCTCTAAAGGAAAGGAGGGACATGATAGAAATATTCAATATTCAAATACCTGAAAGGTATTAATAAGATACAGGAGGGTAGCATTTTACATAGAAAGAGATGCTTGAGGACAAGAGGTCATGACATGAAGCTGGGGGGTTGACTCAGAGGAATGTGAGGAAATACTTCTTCACTGAAAGGGTGGTTGACACCTGGAATGGCCTCCCAGTGGAGGTGGTAGGTACTAAAACGGAGCAGGATTAAAGCATGCATGGGATAGACACAATCGACCATAGTAATAGGGCTGGGGGATCTACGGTACCACAGTAGAAGGGAACTTAGGGCAGACTAGGTGGGCCAAGAGGTCCATATCGCCGACAACTTCTATGTTTCTAGAATTTAAGAAAAACATGCTTGTCTAATTTTAGTGGAATCACAAATGCCCAAAGTAGCATGTTATTGATAAACACAATTTCAGGTTTGAGCCTGGAGTCAGAAGATTGGAGGAGACAAGGAGGAGGAGAATTTCATAAAGAAAAAAGTTAGCATATTCATCACAGTATTTGGAGGGAGAAACAAAGGATGGAAGTGGTAGTGTGTGGAGGGCAGGACCAAAGCTGATACTTGGTTTTCTTTAGAAGACTTAATGCAAGGTTTGGGTGCAAGGTTAACGTTCAAAGTGGATTGCGAGCCTGGAGAACACTATCATTACTAATTTCAACTAAAGTACTTTAAAGTCAAGGAGGAATTAAATATTAGGAGATAGAAATTGAGCTGAGGAGCCGAGGAGTAGCTGATCAGTGGAAAACCTTTATGCTTGACTGTATTTAACTCCAGTATGCCGTATGACCTACGGGTTTTATTTTGTGTGAATCTCTTTCTTGAAAAATTCTGCTGTACTTGCAGTTTCTTTACATTTTCTATGCAGAGTTTATATACTGCTGCATGCCAACCTGAACGTTGGAATACACGGCGATAATGGAGAGCCAAGCCCTGGAGAGTTGCTTGAGCAGACTGGCCCTGGAGGTTGGAGCTTGTAGTCAGAAGATTGACGGAGACAAGGAGGAGAGGAGAATGAGAGAACAGTGGACCATAAACATGAAGAGCGGAGCGAGGTGTAGAGAAGTCCTGTGAGGAGTCCTCCAAAAGAAAGAAGAATGGGAGATAACAAAGGAGCTCAACCCTCTGGGTTTGAAATGGAAAAAGTCAGCAAGGGAACAGAAAGTATCTTAACACTGGGCACTAAATATTAAATAGTGAGCAAGGCTAACAAAGCAAAATAAAAAGGTAGAGAAGGTCAATTTATAGGGGACTTTGGATTTCTGTGCGGTGAATTTTCCTGCTGCAATCCTGCATTCTGTGCTGAAGGTGCAGCCACAAAATAACTAAAGATTCCAGCCCGCTTATTTAATAGATATTTGTTTCCTCCTTTGACTTATGTGGTTTGGGATTTTTATTATTGATTTTACATTTGCATATCATTAATCTGGGAGATATAATTTTAAAATTTGAGTTACCCAATCAGCTGCCTGTGTTCTGAATAGATGTCATGATACTGTGATTTAGTATATACCATGTGATACTCAGCTACTTAATTGAGCTGGTATACCGAACATGCTGAAACAGCAGCTGAGTTGAAGAGATGTGAGCCAGACTCTGCAGTTAGACTGGATCTGTCTAGCTGATTGTTTTACTATGAATTCTGAAAGAAGATTGTTTTACTATGAATTCTGAAAGAAAGAGAACTATATGTAAGCCCCTTGCAAAAGTGGGACTTATATTCCTACTGATTAGGCATCCTTTCACCCTTCTACCCCCCAAACTAGGAAATGGGTTTTAGTGCTCTGGGCGCCTCAAGGTGACAGCAGAGGGCATAAATAGGGTATAAAGGGAGCCAACAGGATGTATCGTGGCCTTTCCAGCCCAGGCATTGGGCCTGGGGCTGGAGGAGGAGGCTGGACAGTAGAATCAGGACCAGGGCAGGTGGGCATGTGAGGGAGGCTCGGCAGTCCAGGAGGCCAGTGGGGATTTCCCCACAGTAAAGTGCAGTCAATGCGGTTTCATGTACCATGGCCAATGAGGTGGGGGTATGGAGCTCTGTGGGGAACAGGTAGCCAGGTTCTGCGTCACTAGGGGCTAGGACATTAGGAGGCTTTAGCAAGCCCATCCGATAGATGTAGGAGCCTTAGAGCCCATTGTTTCCCAGGTCGTCAGGACTGGGAGGGCTGTGGCAGGCCCTCTCAGGAGGGAAATTGGTGGCAGAGGTTCCCTCCCACCTGGTGTGGCAGGGCAGCCTGGGCAGTCGAGGGAGCCAGGAAGCCTTTCACCCGTAGGCGGGGCCTGTTTGGAGGGACAGGTCCCAGGGTGCCGAAACAGTAAGGCCAGGCTGACTGTGGACCCAAAGAATTATTAGACCTGAGGCGGGTCCCATGCTGGTGCTTAACTTAAGCCCAGGAACCATTGTGAGGATGTGGTCCTGGCAGGGACTCCTCATAAAAAGAAGGAGGAGAAATCAGAACCCTGGAGAGAAGTGGGGCCATGGAGGCTGAGGCAGAGACACATGATCAGAGAAGTGGCCCCATGCCTGTATTTTAGAGTCAGATGGTTGTAAGAAGGATCAGGGCCTGGTTCAGTCAGAAAAATTCCTGGATGCCCTATAGTTTAGGCCGACTGCACAGGGGTCCAGGTGGAGAAGGCAGATCGCTTTCCTCACCGGAGAAAGAGGGCCACCAGTGACACAGGAAAAAGGAGAACCCGAAGAAAATAAGTAAATGGAAGGTTTGGCTTACAGGATCCTTATATGCCAGGAGATTGCAGGGATCCAGGTTCTTGGGTAGAACACTCAGGAGTGAGAGGGTAGAAAAGCAAGTGTCCTTCTGGTGTCTGTAAAATCAGTTGTCCTGCTGTCCATTAAGTCCGGGCCAAGTGTAAAAGTTCATAGCCCCATTGAGCTGAATATATATATTTTTTAAGGAAGGGTGACCCCTGTATCGCTGGAATCATTTGCCATGCAGGTGAAAATAAAAGCCAGTTGGGGAGAAACAGTGGTTTGTTGCCTTATTCAGACTGTGAGAGGGTAGTTTTAATGAAATAAATACTTGTCTTCCCTCATATCATTGCAGTCTGATTAATTTGTCATGAGTTATATTTCCAGGAGAAATAATCCAACCTCTGGGGATGCAAGGCTCTGGAACCTCCAGGAGAGAAGAGGGATGCCCTGATATCCATTTGGTCAGCTCATGGAGTGAATCTGTTTTTCTAGGAGTGAGGAGGTAATCCAGAAACCGTGAAGACATCAGCAGTAAGGACCATCAGTTTACCATTGTCCACTATTGTAATGCCTTGTATGCTAGTTCTTTGGGTGCTCTTCTCTTCCTGCTTGGAACATCTGCAATGATTAAGTATGCCCTAGACAGGGCAGGAAGGAGGGTTATTAGTGTGGGGGCTCATCTGGGATGTTCCCAAGCCTTGAAATTGCCGCCAGACCCCAAGCCTTGCGGTCCACGTTGGCAGGCTTCCTGACCTGGTTAGAGCCCTGTTGCGCACTTTCAAACTGCTGTGGGGTGGGCCTGGAGCAGGCATTAGGCATGGCCTGCTAGTGTGGTGTTGTGGCAGTGGCTGGTTGGTAATATGACCTCAGGAAAGATCCTGATTGGAGGATGTGCAAAAGGGAGCTGTAGCAGCTGCAATGAGGAAGTGCCATCATAGGGATCACAGCAAGTGAGCTGAGGGAGTGAGACCAGCTGTGGCAAAGCAGGAAAAAATAACGATGAGCGAGAGCAGAGCAAGAGAGATCGCTTTGGGAGCACATTGGTTTACAGCAGGCAAGTGAACTGGACTGCAAAATTTTGAGCAAAAGAGCTGTGGGCTCCAAGTGACTTTGGGACTGGGAGAGAAAGAAAAGCAAGCGCAGACATCCACATGGATTGGCAGCAAGTAGTAGCAGGGGGAGGTGCAAGGGCCTGAAGCAACCCTCAGGAGGAACCCGACTACAGTTCCAGCCTCACTTCTATCCTGGCTTTGGAAGGCTGGGGGACAATGCAAGGGACATGAACGTTGTGTGAGGTGTGGATTTGTGGGAGAAGCAGTAACCAGGCTGCCCATATGCCCTTATTGCTTAACTTATCCACTACTGCCATATAGGGAGATGTATGCTTCCCAGTTCCACTGCCAGCTTATTCATCCTGTGGTCACCAGGCAGTGGGGGTGGAGAGGTTTGACAGACTGTCCCTGGGAGAGAGTACACGTGGCCTGGTGGATGAGACCCACAGTGAATCCCCAGATGTGATAGTGGAGGCTGTTGAAGAAGAGAGTGCAGGTGCACCAGAAAGGGACAAAGGTGATGGGGAGCACAGATGTCTGCCCAGCTCTCCATCACCTGCTACCGGCCATCCCACTGGCAGAGGGAGGGGCAGGGGCCTTGTAGGGATCCTCCAGGGCCCAGGGACCCTCACCATGGCCTCTGTCTGGCAGTAGCTCACAGGCATTATCCAGCAAATCAGAGCCTGTCTCGGGTGCCAGAAGAAAATCCAGATCTATAGAAAGTGGCCCGAGTCTGTACTTGCACCAGTGTCAGCCAGTGGACAAGTTAGTGACCCCAAAACCAAAGGGAGCTAGATGAGGAAAAATATGTGGCAGCCAAGTTCAGTTCTAGGACCACATGGTGTTTAGGACAATCCTAGGCCATACCACTGCCTAGTTATCACCTTTAAAGATGCCACCTCAGTTCCCAGTCCGGCCAAGACCCTCTGGACCCGGATGTAATGGGTTAAACCCTAATGACCCATTAAATCTCAAATATCAATGAGGGATATTGCTACCCATGGATAAGCCAGGAGAACCAGCGTGAGGAATCTGCCTGAATGAAGTGAGGCCGAAAAGGTGGGTTCGTAGGAGGCTGAGGGTAGAATATCCAAACCTGAACTATCCATACGTACAGAAAGGATTTGGGACATTACTGAAGAGGTGCAGGAGGACTGGATTTTCAAAGAGCAGTTGGAGAGGCTGAAGAACCGTCCAGGAGGAGGAGATGCCCCATCTCAACAGCTGTTCCAGCAGGCTCGGTTGATGTGCCGCACAGGGACTTGGTTAGGACTAACCATTTTCAAACATATTGCTATGGTCCAGGACTTAACTGAGACTCAGATCAAGCACTACATTTTGGACCTAGATTTATCTGGAGAGGTGACCACTAAGCTGGACCCAGCATACTATTTCCCTCTAGGTGGGGGCCCTGCAACCTCAGGCCTCTGGGACTAAAACTTGTGGACTGTGCCAGGACTCTTTCTCTACAGAGCTGATGTGGTGACTAATTCCATTTATCGTCCAAGCTCTTAAATTGAAAAATGTTATAGTTACTTTTTATATATCATGATAAAATATGTTTCTGAGAAACTGGTGTAAGAATGTGTGTGCATGTGTGAGAGAATGGTCTGGGGTTTTGTACACAGAGAAACTTATTTTAAAATTTTGGTGGAGGTATCTAAGGGGACTGTCTGCTACCTCAATAATGTTTAGCATAAGACTTAAGGAAAATATTTTTGAAATGCATAATCATTATAAGCAAGTGATTGTTGTTACTGTTTAAAAGAAATAATGATGGTTGTGACTAGCACTTGATCTATCTCCTGGCGCAGGTAGGGTTTGGAATTAAGATTTTAGAGTATAGTTTTGCGCTAGGTAGGCACATTGGGTGGTGTCTGGTGGCCAGACATGGTGTGTTCACCACCAGAAGGCTGGGAGTCGCACACTCAGCCTGATGGGAGTGGACCATCACTGGACCCTTGCCTTCATTCCCAGGAGGAATGATTTCCAGGGTGAGGGAAGGTGTAAGCTCCTGCAAAGCGGGGCTTATATTCCTACCGATTAGGTATCCTTCCCCTCCTACTCCCCCGAGCTAGGAAATGGGTTTTAGTGCTCTGGATGCCTCAAGGTGGTGGCAGAGGGCAGAAAGAGGGATATAAAGGAGCTGACAGGAAGTATCATGGCCTTTCCGGGCATTAGTCCTGGGGCTACAGGGAGGAAGCTGAACAGTAGAATCAGGACCAGGAGAGTGGCCACAAGAGGGAGCTCGGCAGTCAGGAGGGCCAGTGGGGAGTTCCCAAAGTAAAGAATGCAGTCAGTACGGTTTCATGCACCATGGCCAACAAGGAGTGGGGGATGAGCTGTAGACACAGGTAGCCACTGCTCTGCCTGCTAGGGCTAGAGCATTAGGGAGGATTAGCATGCCTATCCGACAGATGTAGGAGCCCTTAGACGACACTGGTGTTTTCCCAGGTCGCCAGGGCTGAGTGGCTGTGGCAAGGCCCTCTCAGGAGGGGAATCGGTGGCAGAGGTTCCCCACACACAGTGTAGTAGAGCGCCTGGGTGGTCAAGGGAGTCAGGAAGCCTTTCACCCGTAGGTGGATCCTGTATGGAGGACAGGTCCCGGGTGCCGGTCCAGTAAGGCCGATGGGCTGTGGACCCAAAGAACCGGTAGGCCTTGGAGGGTGGTCCCGTGCTGGTGCTTAACTCAAGCCCAGGAACCATTGTGAAGGATGTAGGCCTGGCAGGGACTCCCAGTAGAAAGGAGAAGGTGACATCGGAACAACCTTGGAGAGAAGTGGGGCCATGGAGGGCTGAGGCAGAGGCAAGTGATCAGAGAAGTGGCCTCATGCCTGTATTTCAGAGCCCGCCAGTTGTAAGGAGGGTCAGGGCCTGGGTCATCAGGAAAAATCCTGGATGCCCTGTGGTTTAGGCAGACTGCACAGGGGTCCAGATGGGGAAGGCAGGCTGCTTTCCCACACTGAAGAAAGGTGGGGATGACCAGTGCCACAGAAACAAGCATTTGTCAATGCCGAATGTTGTCTCGCTGGCATTGGCATTGGTACTGCAGGAGTTAGAGATGCATATTAGGAATGGCAGTGAAGTATGGAACTGACACCAACCCCACCCTGCAGAGACTGACAGGCGCTGAGGTGTGCCTTTGAGGCATCAGCTATAACGCCATGCCATTTTACCTCACCCTACCCTGTAGACACTGACAAGTGCAGTCGTGTGCTTTGGGGTCTTTGGGCCTTACACTTATCCCATTCTATAAGAAAATACGCTGAGACAGGTGCAGTATGGAGAATGGGCCTCACCCTGCCCTGTAGACACTGACAAGTGTTGTGGTGTGCTTTGGCGTCTTTGGTCCTTATACTTACCCCATTCCATAAGGAAATATGCTGAGATGGGTGCAGTACAGGAGAATGTGGTGACGTTAGGCTGAACACCCAAGGGACACCTCGATGCCTGTCACTGCTGCAGGGTGGGGTTGGGAGTGGAATGGCATGAGCATTACAGCCAATGATCCCAAGTCACATCCTACGCCTGGCAGTCTCTACAGGGTGGGGTGTTACAGTTGGAAACCCTAATGTTGTAGGCGTTTGTTGGTATTTTACTCCAACTTTCAACATAGGCTTTGTGACCCTCATGAAGAGCGGCACAATCAGTTTGTTAGCTGAAAGGTGGTTTTGCACAGTGGCTATGCCATTTGGTGACACAAGGATGAAAACACATTTTGGGCAGGATGTGGAAAATGACAACTGTATTGTTCATGAGAAGGCATAAAAAATGGCAACGTTGAAAATCTGGGCGAAAATATGAAAAATTGGTGAAGTCATGAGCATGCATAAACTGCTTAACACATCTGTAACCCAATTATTTTGGGAGTTTTTAGCCACATTTTCAACATAGGCATTTTGGGACCTCCCTCATGAACAGTGGCGCTGTGATTTTGTTAATCTGTCCCAAAAGTTGATTTCCCAAGCGACCATGCCATTGTGCTCACAGGTGTGGAAACACATTTGGGCAGGCTGTGAAAATGACAGCTGTACTGTTTTGATAAGGAGGAGTCAAAATGCCAGTGGTGAAAATCTGGCATGAAAATATTGAAAATTTGCTAAGTTACAAGGGTGCGTGGAAACTCGCAACACACACTTGTAACAGTCATTTTATGGACTTTCATCACCAAATTTTCAATGTAGGCATTTTAGGACCTCTGCTCATGAACAGTGTCACCGTCATTTTTCTCAAACTGTCCCAAAACTGATCTACGCTTAGCGACAGCTTATTCTGCATCGAACATGCAAAAACACATTTTGGCCAGGATATGTAAAATGACAGCGTACTGTTCATAAGAAGGTATGGAAAAATGCCAATTTGAAAATCTGGGTGAAAATATTACAAATTCACGAAGTTACTGAGCGTGCGTGAAACAGCGCAACACACACTGGTAAAGCAGCCATTTTTATTTTCACCAAATTTGCAACATACGCATTTGAGCCCCCCTCATGAACAGTGGCACTGTTGTTTCGTTACTCGGTCCTGAAAGGTGATTCCACGCTGTCCCTGAAATCACCTTTTGGGACCAAATAACGCCATGACAATGACTGAATTCATGAGGAGGGCCCCAATAACCCCATGTTGAAAATTTGGTGCAAAATTACAAAACATGCTCGAGATATGCACCAAAGTTGAACAAACCCTATTTATGCCATTATACAGCTTACGGCATTTCTTCAGTTCGCGGTCGGCTTTGAAGAGTGCAGATGTGTCCCTGGTCCACGAAGATCATCGCACTGGGCTCCTGAGGTAAGTATGGGGTGAGTGGGGTGTGGGGAGGCAGGGTGCACAGAGGGTGGAGTGCGGGTTGGGGCTGAGGGAGCTGGAAAGACCGCGAGGATCGTTTTCTTCTTTATAGGTAACAAAAAAATAAAAATAAAAACCATCGCAGAACTTTTTTTTTTTGTACACGGGGCATTTGGCACGCTGGGCTGGGCTCCCAGCATGCCACCCAGTGTTTTGGGGGGCTAGCCGATGGGGATTGGGCACCCCTATTGGCACATATCGAAGGGGAGGCCGAGGGGGATACACCGGCACATAACAAATGGGGATGCATTATGCGGACGGGAGTGGGGTCCCCCGCTTTCACATAAATTGTCAGGGCATGCCGACAAGGGGATTGGGGCACTCAAGTCAGCATTGTGGCAGGCAGTTGTCATGTTTAATGTAATGTTTCACCAGGAAGGCACGTCGGAGGTGCCGCTGCATATGATGAGCTTTGTTCGCATTGCAGCAGACCTTTCCTTAGATGTGCTCACCAAATTATGTATTTCTGGTGTGGTGCTGGCATGCAGGCTTATAGGGAAATGAGGGACGCACCTACTGATGCTGTCCTGCATTTGTCCAACAGTGACCGCACCTCCAAATCTGCTATTATCGCAATATGTTGGCTGAGCCACGCACTAGCCAACATAAAAAGGCGGACCCGTAGGGAAAACAAGTTAATGGAAGGTTTAGCTTACCAGATCCTTATATTCCAGGAGATTGCAGGGATCCAGGTTCTTGGGTAGAACAACCAGGAATGAGAGGGTAGAAAAGCGAGTGTCCTTCTGGTATCTGTAAAATCAGTTGTCCTGCTGTCCATTAAGTTCAGGCCAAGTGTAAAAATTCATAGCCCCATGGAGCTGAATATATATTTTTAAAAGGAATGGTGACCCCTGTATTGCTGGAATCATTTGCCATGCAGGTGAAAATAAAAGCCAGTTGGGGAGAAACAGTGGTGTGTTGCCTTATTCAACTGTGAGAGGTAGTTTTAATGAAAAATGTTGTCTTGTCTTCCCTCATATTTTTGCAGTCTGATTAATTTGTCATGAGTTATAGTTCCAGGGAAAGAATCCAACCTCTGGGGGCTGCAGGGGCTCTGTGGGACGTCCAGGAGAGGAGAGGGAGGTCCCAATATCCATTTGGTCAGCTCGGAGGAATCTCCTTAACTCCTACAAAACACTAGCTATCTCTAAATTAAAAGACATATGTAGGTGCTACTAGGCCCCAATGCCATTTCAACTTCCTAGGTACCAACTGGCCCTCTACTTATTAAGCTGAAATGTGTTGCATAATTTAGGGCAAGGTTAAAGCTGGAATGTATTGCATATATAGCATAAGTACTTCTATTGTGTATATCTCTTGTATTATATATATTTTTTTTCTTTGTTGTTCTACATTTTATATCTCCTGTCTATGTAATTGCGAACTGTATGTGTATGTGCCTCAGGACCTCCTTGTGAACGAGCTTGCTCAACTGAGTCTTTCCTGCAATAAACTTGAAATCTGTTTTTCTGGGAGTGAGGAGGTAATCCAGAAACCATGAAGTCATCAGCAGGAAAAGGACCATCAGTTTACCATGGTCCAGTATTGTAATGTCTCGTATGCTAATTCTTAGGAGTGCTCTTCTCTTCCTGCCTGGAACATCTGCGATGATTTAAAGTATGCTCCTAGACAGGGCAGGAAGGGAGGGTTACATATAAAAGATGTGTTTAAAACACTAAGGGCCGGATTCAGAGAAGCCAAAGCAGGACACAAGGCAACTTGCATCTGAAACAATGGTGCGTCACACTTGCGTCCTGCGTTGCGTCAGCGGGATTCACATAGGCAGCCTGTGACATGCAGCAGACTGCCTGCACCGACGGGTACTATGTGCCTGAAACCTTCTCATGGTTACACGGCAAGAGGGTTTCTGGCAGCATTTGCACCCTATGCAGGTAGGGTGGCCACTACGCCCATTGGGGTCATTCAGAGACAACCACCAGTGAATATCTGTCAAAGACCAGTTACGCCAACAAAAAGGTGGTCTAACTGGTCTTTGCTGTTTACTGGAGGTTGCCACTGTGCCCCAGCTCCACAACCCTGTGGGTTGGCTTGGATCCCATGGGCTCCAGGTCCCAGGCATGGCATGCCATGCCAGGCTGGGTGTTTGGCACAACCCCAATGCCCAGACCCCACACACACACACACATGTCAAGGCCCCCCCATGCCCTGGGGCATGGCCCCCTGCCATCCCTGTAACCCCTGGTAGTCTAGTGGCCCCCACCCCCCAGTGTGAAGCCCCCAATACCCTGCCAGCGACTGGCACAGCCCTCCCTCACCACCAGGGACAGTCGCCAACTCACCTGCTGGGTGTGTGTGTGTGCTGGTGGGGTGGGGACCACTGACCACCAGGGCAGGTAGGGTCCTTGATTATGGGGGGGTCATGGCAGGGGCTTTGGCTGGCGCCCACACCATATGGGTCCTCGAAGGTGGGCATCGGGTGCCATGGCGGCCCTCAACCGGCACAGCTGCTGTCTACCCTGTCTCGACCTCGGCATTCCCAGGTGCTCATTCCCTAGCGCAGCCTGCAAGTCTGGGATGCAGACCCTGCACCCGCCAGATTCTGAATCGGGTATGGGCCAGGTTGCAGGGAAGGTCGCCACAAGCTGCCATTACTGCAGCTTGCGGCGGACCTTTCTGAATCGAGCTCCTAAGAACCTGCCAAAAGCCTTGGCAGCTCTGAGGCACAAAAGCACAGACTATTTTAGATCTTTGAGGTCTACACTGCTTTGTTCCTTCCTGATAAATCAAAAAAGCAGAGCATAGTACAGTATAGGTTTCGTTTGATGCAGAAGCACATAGCACTTTAAAGGGAAAGTCTCCACAACCTATTTTCGGTATACCTGTGTAGTTTGTAAGCAAGAACAATGATCCTTTCTTGCATCCCCTCAATTTCATCTTAATTTAAAGGAATATAAACAAGCATTTTTTACATAAATTACTTACTGTGCAGCTGCCCTGTTCCCCAATGTACCGTTTCACAACAAGGGTGAAAAACAAAATGTTAAAATGACAAGAGCTATTTTTGTTTAAAAGCTGCAGTTCCAGGAAGTGAGCTGTATGCATGTTTGAATTCCAGTGCCTGTGTTCACACAAGAGAACAAAAGCTGATGATGTCACTTTAGCAAGCTGTCTCTGTATCATCTTGGAGCATTATGTTGTGTTCCATTGCATTCCTGTAGATAGTTTGTTAATAAAATGTGTTGTAAAAGAAAACTCAGTGTGCATTTTTGTCTTTCTGGTTTACAACAGGCAAAAATTCAGTGAATGTCTATTCAAAGTTAATAACAGAGGAGCTCTATGTTACTATATTAATTATTTTTACCTTGTAGAATTAGAAATGATTGAGCCTCTTCCGTAAAGTGAGAGACTTGGCATGCCTTAACGAGCAATGGCAAATATCATATTGTAAATCTTAACTTTCACAGTAGTTTTCTACAGCAGCATAATAAATGGATTATTTTAATAATAAGCAATGTGTCTAATCTTGTATTTTTTTGTTCTGTCTGATGGCAAATTAGACCTCACTGTGACAGTCAGTATGGAGTGCTTGGTAGGCAGTATAAGCGAGTGGTTTAAGGCTCTTAGCTGCAAAGCTGGAGACCTGAGTTTGAATCCCACAGCCCCACTTGCATACTATGACCCTGAGCAAGTCACTTAACTTCCTTGTGCTCCCAGGTCGCACCTGAAAACAAGCTTTCAGCTTAGTGTGCCAATCCTGGTTAAACAATTGAAAGAAGAAAAAAAGAATGACTTGAATGCAGACACCGACAAGTGCCGCGTTGTGCCTTGGGGTTGTCGGGCCTTACGCTCACCCCATTCCATAAGGAAATATGTTGAGATGGGTGCAGTATAGGAGAATGGGATGAACTTTGGGGCTGAAGAGTGCAAGGCACACTTTGATGCCTGTCACTATCCGTCAAGATCAAGGCGTCAGGCTCGGAGATAAGTATGAGGTGAAGGAGGGTGCGGGAGGTGGGGGTGCACAGAGAGTGGGTGTGCGTTGGGGAGGGTGTCATGACCATGAGGGACCGTTTTCTGTTTACAAGGAACAAAAAAAAGTGCGTCGTGGGGAAGGTTTTATTTACTGGT
Source organism: Neoceratodus forsteri (assembly GCA_016271365.2). Taxonomy (NCBI): domain Eukaryota; kingdom Metazoa; phylum Chordata; order Ceratodontiformes; family Ceratodontidae; genus Neoceratodus; species Neoceratodus forsteri. The sequence goes on along the minus strand of CM057453.1, from coordinate 1,473,912,258 downwards.
TTGCTTTGCACACTGGGGTGGGCCCCAGTTTGCCACCTGTGTTTTTGGGAGGGGGACTAGAAGGTAATGGGGATTGGGCCCCTGTCGCAAAGAAAGCGTGTCTGTGTTTGAGGCATGATGCGGGGGACTGGGCACCCCCTCGGCAGACAAACAAGGAGACATTATGCCGACGGGATTGGGCTCACCCGCCAGAAAACTAAATGGGGAGGAGGCATGTCGACAAGGGGATTGGCGACTTGACAACGGCTTTGTAGGGACTGTGAGAGGCGGATGGTGGAGTTGCCGCCATGTTTACTGAAACGTTTCACCAGGGACTTGTAATGGAGGCGTGTGAGATCTGCCACTGCGATGACAAGCCTGTCTCTCATTGCAGCAGCAGATTTCTTTGAAGTTGTGTGGCAGCTTCTGAACTGCTGTCATTGACAGTGTGCTCATTCATTGGTGCCACACAGACCAGCCCAAGAAAGCAGTAGTGCCATTGGCCACAAAACAGCCGTACCTCCACAACCTGCAACTCCAGCAAGCTGTCACAAATGTTGCTATGCTGCGCACACCATGAACAACATAAAAATGGTGCTTCTGCATCACCGTAGTAAACCTGATTGAATGACAGTAGCCTTGTAAACTTCATATTAAAACCACTATGCTGCTTGTCAGTGTGCACTACTTGCAAAAACAGGGAGGTATGATGGCATGCATTCCTAGTAGCAAAACAAACAAACAAAAAATGGAATGTATCTAGGGACTGTTTGATCTCATGCCTCTTTTGCATACAGTTTATGTGGTTCGATTCCTGGTACTGAATGCCCATCTGTGACATCTTAAAAAAAATCTAACAAACAGAGGCTTTATTACAATATTTGGAAGTAAAATAAAAACAATAAAACACAATAACCTGTGTAATATATAGACTGTGTGTGAGTTTGTTATCCCCACATCAATCTAATACATGTCTAAAACTGAGAACCTGTATAACTATGCTGATTGCAGAACTGCATAATCTTGCAACCAATCATTTAATGAGATCTAAGTTTATTTTCTCTGTACTTAAAAGGCTTTTCTAATGCATCGTCAACTTTGTTTGCTGCCTGTCTTGACTGAAAATAGCCTTTTCCCCAGATACGCAACACAAGAGCGAGCATATATTGAACCTCCAATCGGACCTTCAGTGCAGCTCACAGAGTAGGCTGGAGGTGCTACTCTCATTCCAGAGACAAGTTCCATTTTTATGTACAGAGAAAATAAACGTAGATATCATTATATGATCATTACAAGATTATGCAGTTCTGCAACTCTGCATGCTTATACAAGTTCAAGGTTTTAGAAATGCATTAGACTGACATGGGGAAAAAGAAACCTCACACAAACACACAGTATATATATATCACAGATTACTGTGTTTCTAGTTATTTTTTTCTTTCAAATATCTTAATGATGCCTCTATTTTTTGATTTTTTAAAAGATATCACTGACAAAAACATCAGTACCACTTTAATCGAACCAGATAAACTGTATGCTAAAGAGGGCATGAGATCAAACAGTCCCTACATATATTCCATCTTTAATTTTATGCATGTCATCATATCTCCCCAACTAAGTACACTAAAACGATCGGCATAGCGACTTTCAAATGAAGTTTACAAGACTACTGTTATTAGATCAGATTTACTATGGTGATACAGAAGCACCATGTTGTTTTTGTATTTTTAACAGTATTAGATTATCTGATCTAAACTGTGTTGCCACAGTAGCAAAACAGACATACTACTTGCACAGGTATACAGTAGTTTAGAAGGACAAACCCTTTATAACTACAAAGTGCAAATGCAGAGTACCCGACATAATCCAGCCCAGGACCCTGCTGACTGTAATGCACGGACAGCACATCACAGATTCCGTCCTGCTAGCAGCATACTAAAGAAGACATGGATGATGGTTCCATGCAATACATCTTTCCAAACCTCAGTTATTCTACGGCAATACCGAATGCATTTGACGGGGTTCTGGCTGCATTGCACTCCTTGGAATAGCCCATACCCAGTAGTTACCAGCTAAACTAAGAGTGACCTACTTTGGCAATGTGTCTATTTTTAATGATCAGGTGGATGATGGCAAAAACCTTGAAAGCATTAAAGTGGACTTTGCTTCACAACATGCTGGATAAACAAGTTTGGCTACTAGGAACTGATAGTGTATTACAGACTTTGCACTCATAGGCATTATGTGAGATGTAGTCACTTAAACAGTGAACCACTGTTACCTGTATGCCATATAAATGTATATATGTTTTGAATTGCAGTTAATTTTACAACAAGTGATGGGCTCCCAGCTAGATTCTGATCAGCATATTTTACAATATAGTGCCATGTGTACAATATGTGCGCTCTCACAAACAATGACCAGTTATAAAATAATTAAGCTCTTATATCTCGACAGTGGTGAGAACATCCTGGCCATCAAGGGGAACAGAAGACAGTAATTATGGCACTTACTCTCAGTCTGTGTGATGCTATATGCACTAGGCAATGAGTCCACACATACAAAAGCCTTTAATCTATGTGGAGGGTCTGGGAGTATCACGATACTTTGTGAAGTTAGGGGGGCCTTAGACAAGTAGCACGAACTGTAACCTTCTCGAGGTGCTGCCTGTCTATGGCATGGGTGAGGCTAGGGTGCTCTACATCATGGGATTCAATCAGTGGATGAAAAACTGGAGCAGAGCTCAGGGTTTGGCTTCATTGGGGACTGGGAGTCCACCTGAAGTGATGCAGGCCTATACTGGCGTGATGGGCTGCATCTGTCCAGGAGGATCCAGGATCCTAGGTGACAGGTTTAAATGCTTTACTGGCAAGCATTTAAACTAGCCAAGGGAGTGGCACTGGAAAGGAGCAGGGAAATTCTAACCCCCAAAAAAATCAGGGTAGCAAGTGAGGTAAACACCAAGATAGAGACGCCAATAGGAGAAGGGCAGGGTTAAATGGAGAAATGACAAAGGTAGTAGGAACAGGGATGGGGCAAAAGGGTCAGGCCATCAAGAAATGGAGGGTTATGAGTACCAATGCCCATAGTCTGGGCAACAAGCTCCCTGAACTGGTGGCCTTGATGGAAGAGGGATGCCTGGCTATCATAGCAGTCACAGAAACATGGAACACAGAGAACCATGACTGGGATGTTAACATACCAAGGTACACAACCTACAGGAGAGACAGGGAGGGAGAAGAAGCTCTATGTAAGAGAAGGGATAAAAGCAATGGAACAAAAGAGTAAACAGGGAGGAGAGGAGGCACTGTGTGAGACACCTGGAGACTGGAAATGGCACCACAATCCACACAGGAGTTGTATACAGACCCCCATCTCAGGAGGAGAGAATGGACAAGGATACGACAGAAGGCATCCTTAGGATGGCAGAGAAAGGGAGATACTGTTGATGGGGACCTGCATATGCCAGATGTTAACTGAAGCACCTTGCTGCATTAACATCCAAGAGCAGGGCCATTCTCAATGCCCTACAGGGGCACGCCTCAGACAGCTAGTTTTGGAACCCACTCATGAGGGAGCAATCTTAGACCTCGTGCTCTCAAATGGGGACAGTGAGAGGATCTCAGATCTAGAAGTGGTAGCAGTCTGGGAACAAGTGGCTGCAAACAGTGTGGTTCATGATAAACTCAGCTACAGAGTCAAGCCATACAAAAGTGAGGTACTGGACTCAGGAGGGCTGACTTTGGCAAGATGGGAGAGTGCTTAGAAAAGCACTAGCAAACAGGCTAGAAGGAGGTGGAGCAACAATGGGGAAACATCAAAGTGCCATCACAGAGGCAACAAGCCTTGTGTGAAGCAAATAAACAAATCAAAATGAAAGAAAAAGCCACTATGGTTCTCAAAAGAGGTGGTGGAGAAGGTTAGGGAGAAAAGATAGCATTTAGGAAGTATAAGGAAACACAGAAGAAGCAGGACAGAGAACTGTACAGTTAAGGCAGAAGAAAGCAGGAGGAAGTCAGAATACAAAGGCCCAAACTCAGGAAAAATAGCCAACTCAAGTTAAGAAGGGGATAAAACCTTTATAGGTACATCAGGAACGAGAAAGACAAAGGGAGGGATAGTGAGGCTGAACAGAATGGACAGTGGGTGGATGACAGAGAGGGACAGTGAAAAGCAGGGATACTGAAGAAATACTTCTGCTCAATATTCACAAAAGGGAGGAGGGAGAGGGTACCTAATCCGTTAACAGAATCACTCTGGATAGGAGGGGTCGATCCCAGTCCTTTCACAGAAAAAGGGCTCTGAAAGAACTCCTAAAACCGAAGGTAAACAAACAATAGGGCCTGATGGAATTCACCCCAGAATTCTAAAAGAATTAAGGGGAGAACTAGTGGCACCACTGACTACCCTTTTAACAAATCATGGAAGGACGTTGCACCTGAGGACTGGAGGAAGGTGGATGTGATTCCTCTTCACAAAAGTGGAAGCAAGACAGAGGCAGGAAACTACAGACCTGTCAGTTTGACCTCTGTGGTAGGGAAAGTGATGGAATCACTTCTGAAGGAAAGAACTGTTGAGTACCTGGAGGCCAGTGGGGCACAGGACCCAAGGCAGCTGGGTTCACAGCAGGAAGATCATGTCAGACTAATCAAATTGATTTCTTTGACTGGGTGACCAAAGTAGTAGACCAGGGAGGGGCTGTGGACATGGCCTACCTAGACTTTAGCAAAGCATTTGACACAGTCCACACAAAAGATTAATAAACAATTAACCAGCCTGGGAGTGGGTCCCAGGGTGGTAGCCTGGATAAAACATTGGCTGGACAACAGGACACAGAAGGTATAAAAATGAGTCCACTCTGAAGAAAGGGGTTGCTAGTAAAATGAGGGTTCAACTGTCCAGTCCTTTAATGTCTTTATAAGTGACATTGCAGAGGGACTGAAGGAAAAGCATGCCTCTTTGCAGAAAACACAAAGATCTGCAACAGGGTTGATACACAAGGAGGCGTGGAAAGGATGAGAAGGGACTTGGCAAGGTTGGAAGAATGGTCAGAAGTATGGCAGCTTGGATTCAATGCAAAGAAGTGCAAAATAATGTACCTGGGAAACAACAACCCAGGGAAGATTACACAATTGGGGGAGAACAACAACAAAATGGAAAGGGACCAGGGGGTACTCTTATCAGATGACCTTAAGGTTGGCAAGCAATGTGAGAAGGCAGCAGGGAAGGCTGGGGGGATATTGGGATATATAGGAGAGGCATCACCAGCAGAAAACAGGAAGTTGTTATCCCTCTGTACAGACATGTTGGTGAGACCCCATCTGTAGTACTGTGTCCAGTTCTGAAGACCCCACCTCCACAAGGACATAAGACAGGATGGAGGCAGTCCAGAGAATGGCAACTAAAATGGTGCAGGGTCTGCAAGAGAAGCCACACGAGAGAGACTAAAGGAGTTTAATATGTAAACTCTTGAGTAAAGGGAGGGAGAGGCGGACATGACAGAAACTTTAAGTACCTCAGTGGAAACAATAAAATCCAAGGAGGTAGCATCTTTCAGAAGAAGAGATGTGCAAGAACAAGGGGACACAATTTGAAGATGAGGGGGACGGCTCAGGGCAACGTGAGGAGATATTTTTCACAGAGGAGGGTGGTGGATGCATGGAACAGCTTTCCTGAGAAGGTTGTGGGGTCTGCAACTGTGGGAGAGTTCAAGAATGCATGGGGCAGACATAAGGCAATTCTTGTGGGGGTAGGAAGAAATAGACTATTTGGTTAACTACTGTAGGATCTGCAGCTTATCCTGTAGGTAGGAAATGGGCAGACTAGGTTGGGCCAAGCAGTCCTTATCTGCCATCAAAATCTGTTTCTAATTCAGACTCATTTCATATGAGAAATTATAAATGACAAAGGATGCTGTATTTAATAGTTTGTGTAGTTAAACTGGTAGTACAACCCATATGTATTTATTTCTGCGTTACCAGGGAGGCATACTGAGCAGACTACTGCTTGATTCTAGATGCTCTCAGAAGGGGGGGGAATAGAGATCATACAAACATAAACAGTAAGGTTTATTACATGATGTACTTCAAGAATAGGAGAGCATACAAACATATGCAGTTTTGTCGTTTTACATGATAAGCATAGATTAAACATAAATAAGGTAGAGTACAATCACTACCTGCAGGTACATAGCCATGACTCCAAGAGGAATGCACACAAGGTGCCAGCTTCATGGTAGCGAAGCTTTATGATATGAACAAACCATATTTTGTGGGGTTACATCATCAGGTAGGTAGACAGAGCAGTGATCTTTGGGAAAGATGAGTACTGAGGGTAATGCCCTGATGCGAGGGTTAGAGGACTCCGGTCAGTGAGCTCCCAGGGCAAGTGCAGGTAAGGTGGAAGTTTGTTTGAGAAGGGAGTTAAGGTGTTCCTGTTGTGGCCTGCTGGATGTCCGATGAGAGAGTTCAGAGGCTGGGCATGTGGAATCTGAAAGCTGACTGGCCTGTGGAGGTTGACATCGTGGGATGGCCAGTAGATGAGAGTCTTTATTCCTCAGTGCATAGCCCTGGGGGTGTGGCCAAGAGGACCTTAGTGAGATACAAAGGGAGGGACTGTGACCAGAATTTGGCTGTGAGACTCACGCAATGGGATAGACACCGCCCGCAAAGAGGGGAGATCTAGATTCGTAAAAGGACACAGTGATGCGATTTAGAACAGCCAAGAGCAAAATGACAGAAGGAATGGAAGAAGGGTCCAGCTTGGCCAGGGTGGACTTTAAGCGGCGCCAGACTACTCGCCCCATAGTCAAAGATGGGGAGAATCATCCTCTGACAATGGCAAGTCTAGCTGGCAATGGGATGCAGCCACGATTACGGTACAGTGCTCCATGCTTGGGGTGGAGTTTTTATGGATGGCATCAATGTGTGTTGAGAAGTCAAGCCAGACCCTGAGATATCTTAATGTGGAGCAATTTCAATCACGGACCCATCAGGGTGCGGAAAGGGGGGTGGGATTGCCTTGAAAGTCTCTGCCTTGTACCAAGGTCATGGAGATGGTTTTCTTGGCATTGAGAAAGAGCTGATTTGGCGAAACCAGCGCTGAATTTTGTTGCAGTCCTGCTGGAGTCTGGTCGCTATTTCAGCAGTTGAGGCCCAGATGTGTACAAAACTGTATCATCCACATATATGAATGGAAAAGCTGCAGGCAGGTTGTGAGGAAAATAGAGAACAGGAGAGGGCCCAGGACTGACCTCGCGGAACCCCGAGTGACAGGAAGGGAAGTAGAGGTGGCATTGCCAATTCTGACAGCTTGGGAGCGGTCTAGCAGCTAGGACTGGAACCACTGGGTGACCATGTCTAAGAGCCCTGCTTGAGAGAGTTTCAATAGCAGGAGTGTAGGGGAGACAGTGTCGAAGGCCTTAGCCAGGTCAACAAACATAGCTGAGGTGATTAGGTTCTTCTTCCATACCATACCAGTGAAATGGAGTCAGTTAGTCTTAGGGAGGAGGTGGTGGTGCAGTGGGACTTCCTGAAACCAGACTGGTAGGGTGTAAAAAGGAAGAGGAATTAAGATAAGAGGAGAGTTGAGAGAGAACTATTTTTTCCTGGATTTTGGCCAGGATAGGAAGCAGGAAATTGGGCAGGAGTTACCGGTGTCAAGGGGTCACCACCTTTTGGCAGTGGGATGACTGTAGCATGTTTCACTCAGTGGGACAGCAGCAAGCGAGAAAGAGAGCTTGTAGAGAGCTGCTGGGGGCGGCGTGGCTGGGGCTGACAAGTAGAGTAGTTTGGAGTCAAGACCAGTAGGACATTTGCCCTTGTCTTGGTTTAGGGTAAGTAGGGCATTGTGAACTTTGGCAGGGTAGTCTGCCAGAACGCGAATGGGTAGCCTGCTGGGGAGCTTTAAGGGGTGTGAGGTAGAGAGGTTGGGGTGGCTTGAGGGCGCCAAGAGAGACGAGGTACAGTCCGTAAAGAAGGCACTGAAATGAGAGGCCACGCCTAGGGGGTCAGTAATCGGGCAGCCACCAGTGTTGAGGGATGGGGTAGAGGGCGAGTGGGGGTAAAGAGGGATTAACCACCTTCCAAAATTTGAAGGTTGGCTCAGGTTAGCTTTGAAGGTGTCACTGAAATAATTTATCTTAGCCCCTGTGGATCTGCCTAGTGTAGGCACTGCGAAGGGCCCATATTTTGTTTGTCCATCTGAGAGCCAGAGATCTTGAAAGCCTTCCAGGCTGTGTCCCTGTTTTTGAGGAGTGTCATGATGTCTGGGAAATCCATGGCAGGTGGGTACCCTCACAAGCCCTTTTAACAGGGGTGTGTGAGTTCCAGACCGCCATGAACCTTGACTTAAAGTACTCCCAGGCTGAATCAACAGAGGTGGCCCTTTGGAAGAAAGACCAGTCCAAATTAGAGAAGTCACAGGGGGATGCTAGGTCCAGGGATTTGTAGGATCTCGTCAGTATGGTCCTGGGTGGGTTAGCTTTGGGGCAATGGATTTTCTCATGGAGTAAATCATGTTATGATCCTTAAGAGTCTGGAAGCAGGCCAGAGGTGAATATACGATGTGGGTGCAACGTGAAGGGACCAGTCCAGGAGAGAGTGGTTTGAGGATTATATGGTTCGCGTGTGGGCTCTGTGATTAGTTGGGTTAGGTTTAGTGCTGCCAACTGGTGCTGCAAGCTGGAGCTGCTACTGGAGAGCCAGTTATGGCTGAAATCGCTGAGGATGTGCAACTCACCTCCGCGCCAACGATGTGATGTTGTTCAGGTGTTCCATAATGGAGTGCGAGGATGTGTCAGGAGGACAACAGGACCCAGCTATGAAAATGTGACAGGTGTGGGCTAGGGACAGTTTGATTAGGATGGCGTCAATGGATTGCGTGGGTCTTGGCAGCGGGACCTGTGTGAACTGCAGAGAAGATTTTATAAACATGGCAATTCCCTCCTCTTTTGGGGCCATGTCGGTCCTGCCAAATAAGGTGTAGCCCAGGATAATGAACTCTGCCTTGAGATTGTGTGGTTTCAGCCACGTTTGGTAATGGTCAATATATCTGGTTTTAGGGAGGGCACTTGGTTGTAGCAGGCTGATTTTATTTAGAATGCTGCAAATATTTAGGTGCATGAGTTTGAGGCCCTGGGGCAGCGAGAGGCAGGGTGTAAGGTAACATTTTGTAATATAACATTTATTTCAGTATAAACTTTTATAATAGTTAGACTGAGTGTTAAGTATAGCCTATATCTTTTACAAAATGTATAAGACTATATAACCAAATGTGTTTACTCAAGTAGTTAGCTGTTTTGTAATCTGACTTCTCACAAGACCTAGTTAGAGGCCTTGTAATCCCTATGTATTTTACAATATGTAATATCCAAATGACCTAGAGTAACACTTATCGGGATAGTATGCCCATATTAGGATGGTATTTACCTATTAACGACAAAATACAACAGAGAGAGTTGTGAAAGAGTTAGCAAGAAATGTGGTAAACATTTCTGAGAAAATGTAAAACTTGAGGTCATATCTATGTTCTGACACAAATGCACCACACTCTAACATTAATAGCTCATTTTGTTATATGATTGGCCTATACTAGGGAATAAGTACTTTTTAAGATAAGAAAACTTTATACAAGTACTGTATAAAATTAAATAATCAGTACCAAGAAGAAAATAATACATGTATCGAGAAGTTGACCAAAATACTTGTATTAAGACTCGTAGAAAGAAAATAAAACAAGAGGAAAACAACCATTTACTCTGTGTGGCTTGAGATTATTTAAAGATACAAAAACACAACACAGATATCTTTTTACAATACAGTTTGGTGCAGTGACTGGATGTCTGAAGACAGTCTATATGGTTGCTGACAACATCAAACGAACTGAGAAGAGAAGAAAGCCACTGCGAGGAATGCCTACCATACCTGAACTAATTACTCATGTACGGAGGGAGGTTGGAAAACACATTAGGAAGACTGAGGTGAAGTCAGACGTGATTTCCCAGTGAACCTACGGATGTAAGTATGAATTCCATATCATGTAATGTTTGAGACGAACCTCAAAAGGTCCGTGACAGCTCTCCTGAAAAGCAGGAAGATGGTGACTTATGTTTAATTAAACAATGCACAGACCGTAATGAGAAAAGTAAATCAGATAAAATCAAGTTAGCTAACATATGTCAAATGTACGTACAGTTTCTGTTAGAAAAACTGCTAGGACATGTCAGTTGAAGAAAGAAATATTAGAGAAAGATAATGCTCATTACTTAAATATAGCCAAATATGTCACAAAGACTAAAGACAGTGAAAGTGTGGTACAAGGAGAAGTTTATAGGTTAAAATTAAGACTCAATAATGAAGCTAAGTACTAACACATATATGTTTGTACAGCTGCTCCTTGCTGCAGAAGGTCACGCTGTTCTTGGTAGTTCTGTTATCACTTAATTGGAGAATAACTGCAAAACATTACTGTGTTCGGTAATGAATGTTAACTATAATGATGCTGGAGTGAAGTCTGTCTTTTACTCACTTAACTCTGTTCATCTGAAGCCCATTATTGTTTTATTTAGTTGAGAGACTCTTGGTTTCTTTAATCCAGGTTAACTTTGTCAGTGGCATAGTGTTGTGAAAATATTTAAAGTTGGAAAAACACTGTGCCTAATATTTTATGTTTTATCCAAGACATGTTCCGTTTGCAGTGTTGGCACATTGTCTACAAACTTTCTATCTTTTAGATAAGTGGTTGGTTTAATGTTAAAATATATGGTGAGCAAAAGCTGCCAAAACAGTAATAATTTTCACCTTGTTGCAATTGGTGACCTTTGCAACACAACTTGACCTTCCATGTTTAATGTAGTTTAGCATGCAACAATTGCAATAAAGTAGGCCACTTTAAACATGATTGTTGGGCTAAAGGTAAAGACATGGAAGACAAACAGAAGCAAGTCTTAGAGAGGAGATGAGCTCAAAATCCAGATAATGATGCTAAATCTGGTGGTAAGGTAGACTTACAAAAGTATATTAAAGTGCTTAGTAATTTGATTAATACTAAAACAGTTGCAGCGGTGCAAAGGAACCTCATGGCTTCAATAGTGATAGTGATAGTGCAGAAGAGAATAAAAAAGAGCTTCATAAAAAAAGGAGATAAAAAGAAAATGACTGGATAGAACCCCACCTTCCACATCCTTAGTCAATTACAAGAGGATAGAGAAGGTGTCCAACAATATCAGCAATGGTTAGGCTGCCAGACTGTGATATTAGTAGATACTGGTGCTACTGTTGGTATAACAGATAGTGACATGTCTTTAACAACTCATGGGAAACGACAAATTAACTTGCAAGGTTTCTCAGGGGTGTTAACAGCATATTTAACAAAACCAGTATTGGTTCAGACAGGTGAACAACAATTGAAATTTATGTTTTGGAAATGTAATACACATAAAGGTACCATCATGGGTATGGACAGTCTAGCACAACATGGTTTAGTAGTGGACCTCAGCAATATGATATTGTGGCAGGGGAACACTACTAATCCAAGACCAAATGTGGATGACTCACATAAGTGTGTACACAGTAAAGTCATTAAAGATTTATCACATGAGTGATTTGCAAAAACAAGTGCCAATGGATAAAATCTGTTGTACAAAGGCAAGAGTCAATTTGGGTTAAAAATGAACCCTAACAAAGCACAAATTGACAGTCACAAGTTACTTTTTGGTAATATGTATTAACAAAGAAAGACAAACTGTAGATCCTGATAAAAATCAGGTAATACAGCAGTTGCCAAGATCCAAGACAAAACTGCATTATGACAGTTCTTGGGCATGGTAAGAGTTTGCAGAGATTTTATTGAAGCTTTTTCTAGCATAAGCAAAACCTCTGTATAATCTACTAAAGAGGAAAAAAAGAAAAATGACATCCTCAAATGGGAGCCAGAACACCAAATAGCTTTTTGGCTCTTAAAGCAGGCACTAATGACAGCTCCAGCTCTCATCAGTCCCTCTAAATCCTCTGATTTTGTAATACAGGTGCATGCAACTGATCAGGTGATTAATGCAGCACGTTACAAAAAAGCAGGGCATTATGTCCTGTGGGATTTTTTCTCGTGTAACTAACACCTGTGAAAGAGACATATGCAGAATGTGTAAAACATTGTTATTGGGCTATACAAGCCACAGAACATATTGTGGGATTTAATAAAATTATCCTGCAAACGTCTCACCTCCAGTAAAAGGGATGAGGGGTGTGTCTTCACAGAGATTGGTTAAATGAGCTTTAGCTCTACAAAGAAAAATATCACTGTAAAAAAAAAATATGTACCTCACCTATGTTAGTTAAATTAATGGCATGAGAGGAAGAGGCACATGATTGTAAAACTGTAATATTTGCTGCAGAACCAAATTCTGAAGCAACAGATGTTTATGTAAATGGCTCTTGCTTTCAGAAAATGGACATTTCCATACAGAATATGCCATATGGACACCGAGCACTAATCAAAAAATACTAGCACGATATCTGGCTATCATTTTCTGCCCTTAGAGCAGAATTAGAGGCAGCCTGTGGAGCTATTATGGCTTACCCTCAGGAGGCTATTAATATCTTCCGACTGTGCTTTTGTGGTAAATTCCTTATTAGACTTTTGCCAATTTGGACTAAACAAAGAATGTGGACAGCATCTGGAGAACCTGTCGATTTGCTCCCATATTAACACATATATGGGACATAAGAGCTCAAACACCTTTAAAATAGCAATTTGTAAAAGTAAGGGCTCACCAAAAGAATCCAAAGGATATCCATGAGTTAAACAATAACTTAGTGGACAACCTGGCTCAAGTTAAAGCAAAACAAACAAACTTATGGGTAGACCCTCTAGGAGGTGATTCTACACAATTGTGGGAGATGGATAATTTGACAAACACCATAATAAATGGATAGCTGCCATCTCACAGGTCCCAAGTCTGGGGCGTATCCAAGATACAGATGCTTGGATAGTGGGTTGTCGGAACCAATGGAAAGATACTAAACAGTGTGCAACCAGACATGTTACCGTGTATGAAGATATGGTAGCATGGAGCGACAACTTGGGTTTAGGAAGTGGATACCACCCACTTCAATCAAGAAAGATATTATCATGGATAATCATCACATTGGGGTCATTGTGGACTCCAAAAACTTGTAAAATGTTGGCACAAAATATTGGTGGCCAAAAATGGGAAAAGATGTCAAGCAATGCCTGAGGCGTGTCTCATCTATATACAGATGAATCCTCCAGTGCCTGGTAAAAGGGTTCTGTTAGGGTGGATCCTCTGCAGGACGGTCCTTGGCCAGCTTACAAATTGATTATGTGGGGCCTTTACCTACTGCAAAAGGAGGGGTGTTCGATATTTGTTAGTCACTATTGACATATTTTCCAAATGGGTAAAAGCATTGCCCATACAAAATGATAGTGCTACAGCTACTGCAAAAGCACTATGGGAACAGAGTGTTCTCACGATGGGGTTTTCCCAAAATATTTGAAAGTGATACAGGAACTTGTTGAAGTCATTGTCTTACGCTGTATTTGTTTGAACAGGTTGTACTCTCCTGGGTTGTTACTGAAAATAGGCAAATGTTTGTCTAGCACACCTTACCTTGTAAAATCTAACATCGAGATAGACAGACTCTGGCATCCGGAACATTGGCTGACGCCAAGTGACCACACCCCCATTTACTGCATTTGGTGCTCTATGTCAGTCCCGCTTACCCACATAAGTACATAACCTTCAGGAACTTTGCCAACCTAGATCAAGCTAAATTCCTGTACATCTCTCCAGTAGACTGGTCCTTCATCCACTATGCCAGTAACCCTGAGACTGCACTAAACTATTTTATAGCCCAATTTGGTACACTCCAGGATAAGCACACACCCTCTCGTACACGTAGAGTCTGGGGCACACAAACGAGGTGGCTACACAAAGACCTCCTAGTGCAACTCAGAGCCCGGGACAAAAGCTGGAGGTGTTTCAAAATGTCTGAACTTCCCTCTAATTATAACATCTACAGGGCTCAAAGAAATGCTTGTAAAAGAAATATCCATCTAGCTAAACGCTCCTACTGTAAAGGGCTCCTGATAGATGCTGTTGGGCTGGAAATTTGAGCTCATAAAAATCTTCCTTGGGGCCAGTCGCCCCATTCAGCCAATGGTATGGTTATTATTGGAACCCACTGTAATAATCCAACCACTATTGCTAACTCTTTTAACCTACACTTTCGGATCGGTCTAAATATACATCTTCTTACACTCTGCTCAGTCTACTACCCTCCATATCGCATCTAGCACCACTAAATTGCACCCACCCTTCCATTTAAAAACTATAACCAGGGCTGATGTCCTTAAACTTTACATACCATTTCTGACAGTACTAGTGTTGGCTCTGATGGTCTTGAGCCCAGACTTCTGAAACTTGCTTCCCTTTATAGCATCCCCTGGTAAAGATCTGTAACCATCTCTTCGCACAGAACTTAGTCCCTTGCATTTGAAAACTGCCAAAATCACTCCCGCTTCCAAAAAGGGGACCCAAGGACATCACTATTGGCCAATAGCTATTCTCTCTGTTCTGGGCAAAATACTAGAGAAGCTGGTTGCAACACAAACCATATGCTTCCTCCTAGACAATCACCTCCTCTGAAAGCCAATATGGTTTCTGCAAAGGTCATAGTACATACAGCCCTTCTTAAATGTACAAATGACGCCATTACTGCCATGGATAAGGGCTTTCTCACTGGCATGGTCTTTATAGATCTAACTACAGCATTTGATCTTGTCCACCACCCCTTCTCCTTACCAATTTACCATCTCTGGGTTTCTCGCCACAAGTAGTCGACTGGTTTAAAAGTTACCTATCTAACAGGGAACAGGTTGTAAATGTAACTCGGCCTTGTCCAATCGGACAGTTATAAATACAGGAGTTCCTCAAGGTCCATTCTTGGCCCCTCCTATTCTCCATCTTTATCAACAATATCTCACTGAATTCCTCTTCATGCTCATCCCTGCTGTATACAGATGACCTGGTTCTGTATTACAGCTCTAGGAGTACAGCAGACATCAACCTAACCTCTCTCTTCAGATTTCTTTAACATTCAGTCCTGGCTCTCCAAAAACAAGCTTGTCTTAAACACTAGCAAAACTCAAGCTATGCTTTTGGTTCTAATGTCGAACTCAGAAACAGTCTTAACAACCTAAAATCCACTATGCAAATGGATCTTTATTAGATACTGTTAGCTCATTTAAATACCTGGGCATTTTACCTGATGGCTCCTTGAACTTTGACCGATAAATCTCTTCCATCTGTACATCCGTTAATGTTAAAATTGGGGTTGCTTTATAAAACTAGTTATGCCCTTACCCCTTCAGCTAGACTGGCTACTGCCTGAGGCATTCTGCTCCCAGCCCTCACCTATGGTACTGTCACATACTTGGGTGCCTCAAAAACCTCACCCAAAGGTGGGACATTACAATAACATCTGCCTCGCCATGCCTCTGCCTCCTCTCGTCGGTAAACACCACGGTCAGCTCTATGCTGACCTGAAATGGCCCTCCCAGCCACTTATCGACTCCTCTCTCTTGGTTCACTGACTGATAGCATTATCAGATCTGAAACCCAGCATACTTAGCCTCTATGCTGTCCTGGCAAACCTCCTCACCTGGACTAAAGTTCGGCTGACAAACTCTCCTGCATATACTGAGGAGTAAACTGCCAAGGGTCTCCATGCTTTATCCCATGCTGCCTCTCAATATTGGAACTCCATTCCTTTAGTTGTCTGGTTAGCACCAAGTCATGACTTCTTTAAAAGAAACACCTGGATTACCTTACCAAATTGGCCCCATTTACATGCTTCAATCCACCTTGATGCCCCTCCTTATACCTACTACTGCAGATTTACTCCCCTCTCCTTTGTCACCTTATCACTATTTCCGACTCTTGTGTCTCCCTCCCATTGCACTTATCTGATCATTCTCTACCTTATCTAGGTCTCAGTCCCCTCACGCCTCCCTTTGCCCTCCTACTCCCTTTGTTATTTGTTTTTCTTGCTTGTCACGTAGGTTCATTAGCGTTGCCAGCACTTATTTTTATATTATCTATTTTCTCTGAAACACTAGGTGCTATCTGTACTTGTCTACTAAACCTTTAATGACTGTGAATCATTCTGTATTGTATTCTTATCAACAAAGTGCTATACTGTATTTCCTCTATTGTCATGTATCACCATGTTGTAACCTCCCAGGTTGTGTCTGAAAATAGACATCTCTATGTCTAGTACACCTTACCGGTTACCAAAACAAAGAAATAAATAAATAAGTAAAATCCTTACTACAGTGGATTCCACTTAAGTGCACTTGGATAACAGCACATTTCGTTTCTTTAATGCACAACTTTCTTGTTTCCGCTTTTTTCTATACCTGTAATGTTAAATAAGTCGCTTAATGCGCGCGATAAGAGCATTTCGACTAAGTACACGGTAATTTATATCATTCACATCTCTGGTAATGTAATTAACACCTGTTAAGTGCACATTTTAATGGCAGTGCACATGTTCTTTGACACATAAGTACATAGTTAATGACAGGGTTAATGCAGTTAACAGTGTGACCTGTCTGCTATCGAACGCATTGCCTCCTTATGCATTCACTCATCCCACTGTAGCAGCATGGATCAAAAAAATGTTACCTCACACTTGGCCAGAAAATATCCACACTCCAGTGTTTGGAACTCCTAAATACTGAACAAAAGGTAACAATGTTTGAAGCACTACAGTGTATGTACAAGATAGGATCATTTGTAAGGGCGAGAGAAAAGCAGGACTTTACTAGATTTTTTGAATTCGAGCACTGCCTGACCAGCTTGCCCTAGAAAACAGAAAGCACAGCCAAATTACTCTTTCTTTTGGCACAGCAAATGTTAGCGGTGAATCAGAGTTGTGATTAACAATAGTTTTTAAACTGCATTTACTTAAAGTATATTTTTCTTAGAGTATTTTAAATTAATGTACAGTGTACTATACCCTTAATATCCTGAAAATATCACTGAGTTTGTTTTAAACCTTGCTGGAAACTTGATGGGAAATAACTGTTTATACACTAAGTGTCTCATAGGTCTTTAATAAAGTACACAGCACTAACAAAAATGCTAATGGTAAATGCACATTCAGTAAATGCACATTTTTCAGTGCAAATGGGTGTGCGCTTAAGCGGATTCCACTGTATATACCTCCTTAAAAGCTGCTTCACATAACTTGACAATTGAAATATAAGATATCCTAAGCTGTTGTAGCAACAGACGACATCTGGTTTGCCACAAACAGAACTTCAGGCATGCAAAATACAATATTAAGGTGCTTTTATTTTACTTCTTTAACCCTTGTGAAAAGTCACCTACAACCAAGCACTCATAGGTGAGTCTCTGCAACCAAGGAAGATCATGACGCTTTACTACGAACACAGAAAAACACTTGCATTTAATTCCTTTTCTAGGCAGAGCAGTGCATACTGTGGCAAAGAGAGTGCTAGTGTGAGTCACTGCTGGTGACCCAACTGGTTTTGCTCAAAAGTTTTTCAAGAGTCACGCCACCAAAAGTGGATCCCTTTTAAGGCACAGGATTTAAAGTGACAGTCCATATTTGCAATCTGAATTAATAACTATCGTTAAAAACATACCCCTCATAAGTTAGGGGGGTACCCATTCTGGTTCTACATATTAATGCAAAGAACCTATTAAATACAATACATCCTTTCTAACTATCGCCAAGCTTACGTGTCATTGTTAACTTAAGTTTCTATTACATATTTTATTTACAGTCACTTCCTTATGTTAGAATCAAACCTAAAGATCCAGTCCTGTACATAAAGGCACAGTAGAGTCATTTGGCTTTTGTACCCCAACACTGTGACAGCCAGCCAGCTAGTCCTTTGCTCACCTCCAGGTGACTCTAGGTAGCCTTAAAGGGACAGGTACCTGGAAATACTAAACAACAAATGGCAGTTAGTTAAATATCAGTTTTACATTTGCAATCTCATTTTTAAATGAATGGTAACATTTCATTCACTAGGAAAGAAGGAGGAACACAGAGAAGTTGATATTAAAACAAGAAGCTTTGTGGATGGTACAGCTAAGTACACTATCCCCTGGGTTGAACGATCATATTGAAATATTTTCTCTTAAATAGTCAATATTTAGACCCTCCGGTCCTATTTTGCAGTAAACAAGAGGATTTTATAGATGGGGTCACAGATTTAACTTTGAGATTTAAAACAGGGGCTATATAGTGACATATGTATTGAAAAAGAATAACAAGTGCGCTTAACAGTCATGTGAACGATTTAATTTTTAAGAACAATTCAAGTAGAAGCACATGGAATAAAACAACAAAAAGAACCTATAACAAAAAAAGAACCTGTCATTTTGTCACCACTTTTAATTTGCAGGCACAAGGCATCCATAAAATTGTAGAGACACTGGGATGTATTAAAGACAAAGATCAGACTGAATGATATCACAAAAGAACCCCTCCAAGATGGTCTTTAGGACAGCAAAGAATCTCAGTGACCATTTGGTTCACAGTCTGTATCATGCAACCAACCCTTCAAGTCTGTATCCAAAGTTTCTGTGTGGAACTTATAAAAGCAGTAATTGCAAATTCTAGGGACATGGATATGTTGTTCAATCCACACTACTGGCAGGTTCCTTGCCACTTTAAATCTTGCTGGAAGGTCTTCAAGCTGACTCCTCCCACCCACCGGGTGGTAAAACTCGGCTCCACCCCATAACACCAGATCTTCCTTACGGCAGGAAGCTCAGGTTCCCTCCTTTCGCTCTCGTTTTAGGCCTGGATCCAAACTCTTCAGTTTACCTGAAACTAATTTTAAAATTTGCAAGACTCTGGTCTTTATCTTCCCTTACGGCCGCGATGAACAAATCGACTCGGATTTCATTGGTGCCCTGTGGGCAGAAGATGTCCCAGACTGATCCGCACTTCACGTGCATTTGCTGCCTGGGGCTTGAACACGCATTTGTAGGCTTTCATGCTTGTGCAAGTCCTTTTTGGCCACAGTCTTAGAGGATTGCGCTGCCAGACTGCAACTTAGGCGCCCGAGAAACGTTATCCTCCAGTCAAGTCAAAGAGGCCCATTGGGCGGTGTCTGCGGTTGTGGGGCTTGGCTGAACAGCTCGAGCAGATGATCGCCTCGAGGAGGAAGCGGCCCAGGCCGCAGCATCATATCTATTGTTGCTGCATTTATCCGGCCTCCTTGGGCCCTCCTACATGGCTTTGTTCAAGGAGCTTTGTCAATCCCTCTCCCACCAAGGGAGAGGGCTCGACATTCCTCTCAGTCCAAAAGAAGGACTCTAAGGGTAAGTCTCACCATCGACGCTTCATGGGAGCAGGAGGTCCCCTTTCCTGGATAGTCAACACTCAACTTGGTCGCGCTAAGGCCGCTGGCTTCCAGATGTCCCTGTCCAGGTCAGCCGGCCGAGAAACCCGTTGATGCACGGTAAGTTTTTCTAGACCACGGAAGGCCCTATCGACTGAAGAAGCCGACAACCTTCTTCGCTGATTCCCCCAGTGGAAACCGAGGACTTGCCTGTGCCTCCTGTGCTAGAGTCCCGGTTAAAGTCCCTGAACTGAGGAGGAGCAGGTTTCCCGCTCCATCTCAGACCCACCTCGGAAACACTGAAGGTCTCGGTCTCGGACCTCTTCCTGGTCCAGCCGATCCCACCGACATTGGCGGTCTCAGCACCATGGAAGCGGCGGGCCCGCTCATCCTTATCTTTGTCCTCTTCAGAGGATAGGCTCCAGCGCAAATTGCATCGGCGCTATGAGGGATCTAATGTGGCAGCAGCTCCTTTTGACTGGGAATAAGCCGACCGTCGCCTTTCCAGCCATTAAGTGGCTGTCACGGATGGCGAAACAATCCCATCGAGTTTGTAGCCAAAGCCGGCACCAGTTGTTTCGCTCAAACTGGCTGAGCCACCCATTGTGGTGGAAACCCCACCTCCACAACCTAAAACTGGGTCCCCGACCAAGGATTCTCGGTCGGGTCAGGGCTTGACCCCATAGGTTGTCGGTCACCTCACTCCCAATCGACCCGGCAGGTGGAGGGTGGCTCAGGCCTCGGCAGCTGTCTGCAGACTCTCGAGTCTGACGATCCTCCTCCTTGTTCTCCAGGCCACTTGACCTGGAGTCCACAGGGGTCAGTCGGTGGATGAGCCCATCCTTGTTTCTTGGAATGCTTGACTCATTTTCTTTTTTTTATTTAGTTGTTTAACTAGGAATAGCACACTAAGCTGAAAGCTTTTTACAGAGCGACCTGGGAGCACAAGGAAGTTAAGTGACTTGCTCAGAGACACACAGTATGCAAGTGGAAGCTGTGGGATTCAAACCCAGGTCTGGGCTACTGAATGTCACAGATTTACAGCTCAGAGCCTTAGACCACTGTGCTATACTGCCTCATCTCAGAGTCCACTGGGATGAAGCTCGAACCTGTTTCAAAGCAGGCCAAGTATCCCCTCACGGAGATACTGGGCTGAGAGAATTCCCCATGGGCGCTTTCGGTGGCCAAGCCATTGTTGGCCCGGCCCTGAGCTATGGTGCTGCCAGCTTCTAGTTCAGCACCTTGGCCAGGATGGCTTGGGAGTATGCTGTTCCCACTGGTTCACTCTCCGGTTTCTCGGAGCACCCCTCCACTGAGGGGCTAGTGACTGACAGCGTTTTCGGTGTTCGGGAATGCTCAGGATGTGGACAAGCCACCTGATAAGGAGTCCAAGAAACTGGACTACTCGGGCGGAAAGTCTATGTGGCTTCCTCGCTAGGCCTTCATCAGGCCAGCTCGGCCATTCTGATGGCACACTTTTCACACGCCTTTGGGCTCCTGGATGAGGTGATTCCTCATCTCCCAGCTGACCTTCAGATGACGGTCAAGCAGGTGCTGGATCAGGAAGGGCGGTGGCCAAGCAGCAGCTCCAGACTTCCCGGACATCGCTGACTCATGTGCCCGTCAGTAGCGAACGAGTGGCTATGCGCCGGTGAGATTTGGCTGCGGATCTCTACCTTTACGGCAGATATCCAGCACAAGCTGGCAGACGCCCCTTCTTGGGTACTGACTTGTTCGGTCCCGGGTGGAGGTCATCTGCAAAGGATCAAGAAGTTCCAATGCCACCTTTGACTCGGTCACATCTGCCCAGAAGGACAAAGGCCACCAGCAGTAGTGTAAGCCCTTTCGGCCTTCAGCCCTGTGGCACATCCAGCCCAGCAACACCAGCATCAGAGCCAGCAGGCTCGCGCCAGCACCCAAAGCCAAACCTGCTGCTTCCTCCAACAGGAAGCTGGGAGGAGAAAGGTCCAGGAGGCTCCTCGGCTGGTCCTTCCTCCAAGCCTGCCCAGTGACGGGTTGAGGGGTGTCGCCCCAGCTCTCGTCACTCCTCCCTGAGTTCCCCATTGAAGACAGCTCCGCCACTTCTTTTTCCTTCGGTCATATCACCATGGACCGCTGGGTGCTGGAAGTGGTAGGAAAGGGTCTGACTCTGGAATTGAGCAGTCCCCACCCTATCGGCCATCGCCCACGGGGCTACGGGTCCGCGAGTTTCTCTGTCGGCTCATTGAGCGACATTGCCCTGCTCCTCCAGAAAGAGGTGATCAGGAGGTGGCGGATCCTCCACCAGACCCAGGGTTTGTGTGCAGGTACTTCCTGGTCCCAAAACAGACGGGGGGTGGTGCCCCATTCTAGACCTCACGTGACCTGAACAAGTTCCTAAGGTCTCATGCCTTCAGGATGGTCACTCTGGCTCAGATCATTTCATACTTGAGCGAGGCATGTGGTTCTGCTCTCTGGACCTCCAGGATGTGTTCTTTCATGTTCCAATCCGTCCGCCTCACCAGCGATTCCTCCACTTCAGGGAAGAGGGATCCCTTTACGAGTTCTGAGCCATACCTTCAGCTCTCTCCAGCTCCCTGGGTCTTCATCAAATGCATGGCAGTGGTGACAGCATTCCTGTGGCACAAGGGTCCGGTGTACCCTTACCCGGACGATTGGCTGATTGCAGCCCCTCCAGGCTGGAGGCGGAGCGGTCCAGGATCTGGCCTCCAGGTCTGCTTCTCAGATTGGCCTCCCATCAACGAGGCCAACCAGAACTCGTGCCAATGCAGGTGATTCAGTTCATCGGGCAGAGCTCAACTCTTAGAGCCACAGCACAGCTCCCGGCGGACAGGGTTGAGGTTCTTTCCTCCCATGCCAATAATTTCTGGTTGGGCAACCGCGCCTGCCGGGATTTCCTGCACCTCCTGGGCCTCATGGCGGCCTTCACCAGCGTGGTCCACTGGGCCCACTGGCATCTGCATCCCTGCAATGGGGGCTGGCCCGCCAATGGTCACAGTGCTCCAGTCCTCTGGATCAGCCAGCGATAGTGACCCAGGAGATGGGGAATGCTCTCCAGTGGTGGATCGTTCCGGCTCATCTGCAGGGGTTATCCCGTTTGTCCGCCCAGAGCCGATGGTCATTCTAACGACCAACGCCTCTGATGGGTTAGGGTGCCCTCTGGGCGCCAGAGCGCATGGTCTCTGGTCCCTCAGGAGCCTCGATGCCACATCAACCTGCTGGAGCTTGAGTGGTCTGACTAGCCCTCAACGCCTTTTGCTCCATATGATACGGGGTCAAGTGGTCCAGGTCCAGACGGACAACACCACGACCATGTACTACCTAAACCACCGGGCGGGACGCACTCCTTGCCTCTGTGCAAGGAGGCTCTCCCAACTTGGTCTCTGTGAGCAGACTGGAGGCGAATCTCCTAGCCATCCATGTGGCAGGAGACTCCAACACTCTAGCCGATGCCCTAAGCCGCCACGTGCTGCATCTCACGAGTGGTCTCTCCTGCCGGAGGTAGTACACGATCTGTTCTCCCACTGGGGCACACCTCAGGTGGAACTGTTTGTCTCCAGGAGAATGCTGAGCTGTGGCTGTTTCATGTCCACCCCTCAGCAGGTCTCGCTGCAGGGGATGCCTTCTCAAGGCCATGGACCTCGGGCCTCTTCTACGCCTTTCCCCATTTCCCTAGATCCACAAGGTGCTTCTCAAGGCAAGGAGGGACAAGGCGAGGTGATTCTGGTAGCTCCAGACTGGCCCCATGCAGTTCTGGTATCCAGATCCCCTCAGTCTCAGCTCCAGGCTCCCGAGGCGGCTTCCAGCCACCCAGACCTGATCTCAGTCAACCAGGGAAGGTACTCCACCGGACCTTCAATCCCTGCACCTGATGGCCCAGTTCCTGAGTGGCTAGAGTTCCAGGCCTTGGGTCTTTCTGACAAGGTCCTCAACGTTGTTGAGGCATCCCATGGAGGTCGACTCAGAAAATGCTGTACCTTCAAATGGAAGAGATTCTCCATTTGGTGTCAGGATAAGGGGTTGGACCCTTCCTCCTGTTCCTTAGGCCAGCATTCTGGACTACCTATGGTCCCTTTCTCAGCTAGGGCTTGGTCGTGACCTTAAGGTGCACCTGGCAGCCATCTCTGCCCTGGGCGCGGGCCGGAAAGCAGTCGGTGTGGGAAAGGTGGTTGGCTTTTTCAAAGGTCTTGATCACATATCCTCCAGTGTGAGAACCTCCACCTCAGTGGATCTACTGCTGGTATTGGCTAAGCTCATGGACAAGCTATTTGAATGATGCACAGGTGCAATATCTCCCACCTGTCGTGGAAGACCGCTTTCTTGGTGACTATCACATCAGCCAGAAGAATGGAAGAGCTCCAGGCACTTTCCATCGAGTCTCCTTATCTGGTCTTCCACAGGGACAAGGTTGTCCTGTGCTCCCACCTGAAATTCCTTCTGAAGGTGGTGTCGGAGTTTCACCTTAACCAGGTGTTGACTCTGCCAGTGTTTTACCCCAATCACACTGAGGTTTAATATAGGCTCCATACTTTGACCCTAGAAGAGCGCTTCTCTTATTATAAAGAGCGGACAGCTGAAGTTCGGGAGAGGTTCGCCAGCTGTTTGTCACCTATGCTGAAGCCACACCTGGCAGACCTGCAGCCAAGCAGGACGATAGGCAGGTGCGTCACCTCCTGCATAGATCTCTGCTACAGGTTGGCGGGCATGGAGCCCGCAGAGGGATAAGACTCATTCTACCTGCCATATCACAGCTTCGGTGGCTGCTTCCAGGGACATCCCTATCCAGGAAATTGGCAGGGCTGCTACCTGAAGTCAGCACACACCTCATTACCCACTACCACATCGACCTTGAGTCACGTAGGATGCTGGTTTTGGGACCTCGGTTCTCAGTCCTTATTTCCCAAGTAGGGGTGCGTGCCTTGCCTCCCTCCCTCCTGGAGAACCTCTAAGAGTCTGCCAGTAAGTGTGGATTGAGGAACATATGTCCATGTCCCTAGAAATACAGGTTACTCACCTGTAACAGGAGTTCTAGGAATGGTATATGTTGTTCATCCACACAACCCACCCGACCTCCCGGCTTCGACACGCAACCTGGCTTCCAGCGGCTAGATCTGGTGTCATGGGGCGGAGCTAAGAGTTTTACCACCCGGTGGGTGGGAGGAGCTAGCTTGAAGACTTTCCGCAAGATTTAAAGCGCAAGGAACCTGCCAGTAAGTGTGATGAACAACATATACCATTCCTAGAACTCCTGTTACGTGGTGAGTAACCTGTATTTCTGCACAAATAGTTCACAAACTCATCTGATATCTGAACACCTGGTAACCAAGAAAAGTTATGAAATATGGGACTTTATCACATGCAGTTCTGAAGCCTTGATATATGCAGCTATTTACTCTTCCACAGCATTCTATATCAGAAAAACCAAACTGACTTTTAAGAAGCATACTAGTGAACATCTTGGGGCAATAAGTAGGATGGATTTAACTAATGCATTAGCATTAAATAAAAGGAACTATGAAAAGGATAGTTTGGGGCATTTCTTTTGTTCACTGGATTGGAGAAAGTGAAAATAGGACCGCGGAGGGGGAGGGGGATCTAAATAATGCACTACTTAAGACAGAAACTTTCTGCAGTATACCCTTGGGGCAAATAACAGTCCAGTTTTAAATGATTTGTTTCAAGTGCTCCATGTCTAAAGTGAAATTGTAATGGTGTATTATAAATCTATGCGTTACATGCTATTTATGAAATGTTTTCATGTCACTGATATTGCATACAGACATAGGCCATTTTCCTTTCTGTAGCTGAGACTAACTCAATTTTATTTATTTAGTTTCCTAGATAAACTGTATGTATTTATAGTATTGAATTACATAGTGTCAAATTTTTCATTAGTGTAGTTTTTATGTTTAATGTTGTATCCTGGTATTCATGTCAAGATGAATGTGTTCCGTTTAAAAAATGTATTTAGGTTATTAATAATGTATGTGTGTTGCATTTTTGTTATGTGTGGCACACAAAAATGGTCTTAAAATTAATAAGATATATATATACGTATATGGTAATAACATAAGGCTGTAATATCTTTTAGGTGATCTAGTAGAAAAAGCATTACTTGACCTTCAGCATAAATAATTGACCTTCTTGTGTGCACTGTGCATGACGGCACGTGTGTTTTTATACAGAGCGTTATTTGTACTAATAATTGTACTTTATTCTGATGTTCTTTTGCTGGTACTTTTGTGGCAATAGTTTATACAACTGTATTGTGTGGCTTTGTACATTAACTTTGAAAAGTGAGCAATGTCTCTTTAATACAGATGTTTAAATATAGGCACAATAGCCACATTAGCTCATGCCTTGACCAAGTCCACAGTCATGTGGTTGAAACGTTGGCTGCTGCTGGTGGGGTGAGTTGTTTTAAGCTATTTATATTAAAGAAAAGCTTTTTAACCATCGAGACAAGCTATGGTCTTTTTATTGCTGTTACACACACTAGTTGCCTGTTAGCCACCTTTTACTGCTGCATTCTGATCCAGGACCTGTGCTGTATAGCCCTTTGTTCAAATTTGCTTCTCATCACCAGGCTTTTGTTCTTCAAGTCAGCACTATCATTGCAGTTCTGCTTAATTCTGAGGTACTGGGATTTCAGGATGTTCGCGATCGTGTGCTTGGAGTGGCAGCTAGAGGCATGTAGGATTGTGTTCCTATCCATAGGCTTACAGAACAAATTTGTTCTAATAGTACCGTCCTGTTGCTTATGAATGTTCAAATAAAGGAAATTCACCTCCTCCTGGCTGGCACGAGTTGTAAATTGCAAATTTTTGTTTGTACATTCGAGAAACCTTACATAGTCATCCAATCCACCTCTGCTGCTCCTCCATACCAGAAGTAAGTCATTAATATATCGCTCCAGAGGTCTAATTCATGGTAATAAGGATTAATCTCAGGGCTATAAATTACTTTCTCCCCAGTGCCCCAGATACAGGTTGTTAAATTGGTGGCAAAGGTTGCCACCATAGCCATACCTTTAATCTGCAGGTAGATGTTTGAGTGCAGAACTAAATGGGTGGATTAAGATAGGAAGTCCACAAGTCCTTGATCAAAGTCAGTCCCTCTTCTAGCCAGTGGCGTGAGGACAATAGTTCTTCTTGGTGAGGAATATTAATGTAGGAATATGAGGGAAAACTTCTAAGCTTTATCGGTAGGAGGCAGTTAGTAGCCATCAGAAACATAGTGACTGAAAACTAGAACACACTTGCAGCGATCCAGTACTGCGCAATTACTGTCCAGACCCACCTAGATTTACATACACAAACGAGCACCAAACCTAGCTGACACCCTTACACATACTGTAGTTTACAATCTTCTGAATGGTCACATCGAAGGACATGGCTGCCACCATTATCAAATGGTTGTTTTACATGTGACAGATGTAAATGTTGCCAAGTAATTGAAAAACAAGCCATTTCACCAGTGTCAATCGGAAAAAATCTTTGAGATATAACATTTCATTAATTGTGACAAAAATTAAATAACCTACCTAGCACCCTGCAGCTGTGGAGCTTTTTACATAGCACAGTTTAAAATTAAGAGTGGGGAACATCAAAGAGCCACCCGGCATAAAGAAGTAACCCTAACACATTTATTTTCCTCCTCTTATTCCTTTCTAGGACATGAAGGAGTATTGAAGTCCATGGATTGGACTTTTGAAATCTCCTGATATTATGTAGCATCTGTACTTGAAAATTTCTGTGCTTCACCATCCTTCTAAAATTCTAAACATATTTTATGTGTTTTGTACGATTGCTGTTGGTATTTTATATATGATTATCATTTGACTGGATTTTAAAAGCACTGTCACTTTAAACAATGCCCTGAAATAGACACTAGGCGCAGTATCCTGACGATGCACAGTCAGTGCGAAACCAGTCGAGGAAACTATCCTGAGCTGTGGGCAGTTGCATTGATTTTCTGCACTTCAAAAAGTCTTTGCACATTGCCTTGTGGTGCTGTCGCTTGCTTACCGATAGTCATGGCTGACCGTGATAAATGCCTTGCTCTGTTCAAGTGATAACAAGTATCTAGATTAACTATTCTTTCTGCAAAATTCTAAGACCTCTTTTATAATAACAAACTTTCCTCCGCTCGCTTTGAGGGAACTGAATAAGTCTGAGCCGGGTTGATCAAATAAGTTGCTGTACCCTGTAATCTGTTATGTAATAGTATTTCAAAATCTGCATTCCATAAACAGATCAGTCTCCTATTCTGTATATCTGTCCTTTCCCCAGATATAAACAGCAAAATAATGAGACGCCGCAAAGAATGGAGAAGCAACGCTTTTACTCAAACAATATGCAAAACCTGAAGTCAGTAACTCAGCAACTTCAGATGAGAACATTTTTAAAACTTATTAGGATCCCATCCCACCCTGGGAAGCTCCCGGTTTAAAGGACTTCATGACTGAAGTGGCTTCCTTTTTTCTAATTAAGAACAGTTAGCAAACCTTACTCACTTTCTGGCACCTGAAAAGCAGAACTCCCAAGAAAAGAGTTTAAATTGGCAGTCACCTCAGCAGAGGTACCAAAAGTTTTAATAACATACTGATTCACAATTTCAAGAATTTCCTCCTGGTATGTAGTTAAAACCTCCTCTGATCATTTAAGGCAGTAAAATTAGAAACATAGAATTTGATGGCAGATAAGGACCACTTAGCCCACCCAGTCTGCCCATTTCCTACCTACTGGATAAGCTGCAGATTCTAGTTAACCAACAGCCTACTTCCTGCAACCCCCACTATAACTGCCTTATGTCTGTCCCATGCATGTTTGAATTCCCCACTGTTTTAGACCCACAACCTCTCCAGGAAGGCGGTTCCATGCGTCCACCACTTCTCCGTGAAAAATAATTTCCCACATTACCCCTGAGCCGTCCCCTCTAACTTTAAATTGTGCCCTTGTTCTTACACATCTCTTTTTCTGAAAGATGCTACCTCCTGGACTTTGCTGATTCCTTGAGGTACATAAAAGTTTATATTATGTCCCCTGTCCCTCCTTTCATCAAGGGTATACATATTAAGCTCTCAGCTCTCTTCATATGGTTTCTGATGTAGACCCTGCACCATTTTAGTTGCCCTCCTCTGGACTGCTTCCTCCTGTCTATGTCCTTGCGTAGATGAGGTCTCCAAAACTGCACACAGTACTCCAGATGGGGTCTCACCAACTGTCTGTACAGAGGGATAACCACTTCCCTTTTTCTACTTGTGATGCCCTCCCTATGCATCCCAGTATCCCCTGGTTCTCCTTACTGACTTCCACATTGCTTACCCACCTTTAGGTCATCTGATATGACTACACCCAGATCCCTTTCCATTATTGTTGTTGTTAGTACTCCCTGCTACTGTGTACTCTTCTCCTGGATTTTATTTCCCAGGTGCATTACTTGCATTGAATCTAAGCTGCCATGTCTGACCATTCCTCCAACCTTGCCAAGTCCCTTCTCATCCTTTCTAACCCCCTTGTGTATCAGCTCTGTTACAGATCTTTGTGTCATCTGAAAAGAGGCATACCTTCCTTCCAGACCCTCTGCAATGTCACCTATAAAGATGTTAAAGAGGACTGGACCCAGTACTGAGCTCTGAGGTACTCCATTAGTAACCCCCTTTCTTCAGAATGTGTTCCATTCACTATTACCTTCTGTGTCCTGTTGTGCAGCCAGTTTGCTACCCAGGATACCACCGTGGGACCCACTCCCAGGCTGGCTAACTTGATTATTAATCTTTGTAGGGACTATGTCAAATGCCTTGCTAAAGTCCAGGTAGAGCCATATCCACAGCCCCTCCCTGGTCTATTACTTTGGTCACCCAGTCAAAGAAATCGATTAGATTCGTCTGACATGACCTTCCCTGTGAATTCATGCTGCTTTGGGTCCTGTGCCCCGCTGGCCTCTAGGTACTGAACAACTTTTCTTTCAGAAGTGATTCCATCATTTTCCCACCACTGAAGGTCAAACTAACAGGTTTGTAGTTTCCTGCTTCTGCCTTGCTCCCACTTTTGTGAAGGGAATCACATCTGTCCCTCTCCAGTCCTCAGGTACCACCCCATCCTCCCATGATTTGTTAAAAGTGTGGTCAGTGGTGTCACTAGGTCCTCCCTTAGTTCTTTTAGGATTCTAGGGTGAATCTCGTCAGGCTCCATTGCTTTGTCCACCTTGAGTTTTAGGAGTTCTTTCAGGACTCTTTCTTCTGTAAATGGACTGCGCCAACCCACTACCGAAAGTGCTTCTATTGTTTGGTTTAGGTAACTCTTCCTCTTCTTCTTTTGTGAATACTAAGCAAAAGTATTCATTCAGCATCTCTGCCTTTTCACTGTCTCCTCTGCCCACCTCCCTCCTTTATTAATCTTCACTATCCTCCCTTAACCTTTCTATGCTCCTAATGTACCTATAAAGGTTTTATCCCTTCTTAACTGAGCTGGCTATCTTTCCTTGGTTTTGGGCCTTTGCTTTTCTGACTGCCTTCTCCACTCTTTCTGCTTTAATCGATACAGTTCCCTGTCATGCTCCTTCTGTGATTCCTTATACTTTTGAATGCAGCCTTTTTCTCATTAACCTTCCTGACACCTCTTTTGAGAACCATAGTGTTTTTATTCCGCTTTGTTTTCTTTTATTTGTTTCACAAAGGCTTGTTGCCTCCATGATGGCAGATTTGATTTTTCTCCATTGTTCTTCTCCCTCCTTTCTGGCCATTTGCTAATGCATTCCTCAGGTATTCACCCATTATGCCCAAGTCAGCCCTTCTAAAGTCCAGTATCCTTGTCTTGTATGGCTTGTCTCCATGGTTGTGTTTATTGTAGCCACACTGTGCAGTGGTCGCTGTTCCCAGATGTCTACTGACATCTAAATTTGTGATCCTCTCCATTTGAGAGTACCAGGTCTAATATTGTTCCTCCAGTGGGTTCCACCACTAGCTATCTAAGGCATACCCCCGTAGGCATCGAATGACCCTGCTTTTGGATGTGGCTGCAGTCCATGTCGTCCAGTTAACATCTGCATATTCAGGTCCCCATCAACAGTAGCTCCTTTTTCAGCCATTTTGAGAATGCCCTCATCATTTTCTTATCCATTTCCTCCCTGAGATGGGGGTCTGTATACAACCCCTGTGTGGATTGTGATGCCATTCTCTGTCTCCAAGGTGATCCAGAATGCCTCATGTTCTCCCCTTTACTTTTTAGTTCTGTAGCTTTGACCCTTCCCTTATGTAGAGAGCTACTCCACCTCCTCTTTTACCCTCCCTGTCCCTTCTGTAGATTGTGTACCTGGTAAGTTGACATCCCAGTCATGGTTCTCCAGTACCATGTTTCTGTGACTGCCACAATATCCAAGTGTTCCTCTTCCATCAGGGCTACAAGCACTGGTACTCACTGCCCTCCATTTAAAGTTGGCTTTATGCTTTTTACCCTCCTGCTCTTATTGCCCTTGTCTATTTTTCCATTTACCCCGTCCTGCCTCTGTCAAGCTCTGTACCTAGTGTTTACCCTACTACCTGCCATGTTTTGTTGGGGGCTTGAACTTCCTGTTTCCTATCAGCATCCTGCAGTTTCCTAGAAGCATCTATCCTATCCCCACATGACAGAAAATGATCTTCATGTGGCTTTTTTTTGCCCCATATTTGAGTACCACCTCCAAAATGTAGTGCAGCATGAGAGGGTGCTGCACTTCTGAGGTGCCATCTTCGATGAGACGTTAAACCGAGGTCCCATCTGCCTGGATTGATGGTAGTTCAGGTGGATATTAAAGATCCCATAGCACTTATCAAAAAGAGTAGGGGAATTGTTCTTAAGTAAAAGAAACATAACATCAGGCATAGAAACAATTTGGAAATAAAGCTAAAGAAATATGGATAAATTGTATACAACAGTCATATACAGTATACAGTAAGCAAAAAGAAATGCAGAAAAGTAACATACATTCAGTGAATCTCAAAAACTTAACAGCAGCAACTAATGTAAAAATCTATATGTTTCAAAAGGAAGTAAACGTGCAATGGGAGCTTTTTCTGCTGTAACTCCATAATGGTCAATAATGCATTTTATATGTGTTGTATAATAGTAAATGGACAGGTTGTAATTTGTTGTAATACATTTTGACATCTAGCTTGCCACATATAATATTTACAGATAGCAAAAAGCACTCTGAGAGTACTAGGATGAAATTTTGTCCAAGGAGCTGAGAAATCACCTAAAATTAAGACTTGATACGTGATTCTACTGAGAAAGGCTATTTCCACTTATTGGCCAATGTTTTCCAAAACAGATGAGCATCTGTACAGTCAAAGAAAAATGATCCATGTTTTCTATCTGAATGCAGGAAGGTTTAGGGCAATACCTATCCTGAGATAATTTGTGTTTCAAATTTCCCTGTACTTTTAACCTGCCGTGGCAACACAGCCAGGCAACATCCCACATGTGTGTGGAGTTCCTTTTCTCGAAGAATATCGAGAGCACAAGTCATTCGGATGAATGACATTTAGGAAACTGTAGCACCGGTTTAGAAACATTCACAAAAGCAACATAAAGTTGTTTTCTGGTGACGCAAGATAGATGCTTTACTAATTTCCAAACCCTCAGCTTACGAAAACCATCGACGGCATAAGATTGAAAACCAGAAACATGGAAAGGTATAGGCGGAGTTCATCCCAAGTAGTCATGATAAGATCCACAGCTTTGTTGACCCATGTATCGCTAAATATGAGACAAGTATCTAAAGCTCTGAAAAAGGTGGAAAAGAAAAAAGAAAGAAAAAGCAATCGGTGTATCATACCAAGCCCACCCTGATGTAACGGTAAATAAGTTAGCCACGCTTAACTGGATTAAGCGGTGCCCCAAACCATCTGAAAAAATACACTAAATATTCTGGTTTCTAGGTGTTTGGGAGGCATATACATGACTAAGAAATAAAAAATAGGAAGTAAAAATGTTTTAACCACTAATACCCTCTTCCTCTTTTCCAATCTCCAAGCTTCCCAGAGAGCAACCTTACATTCCCCAAGCAAAAGGCGGCTTCCCCAGTTATAGGTAGCTCCGTCCGAACACTGAACGATATTCCCAAAATTCGCTTGAGGAGAAGTACAAATTTAATACCACCCACTCCCATCACAATGGCAGACTCAGGATCCAAAGGAATGGAGACACTTTTATGTAGATTAAGAGTGCCCCTGAAATCTAAGAGAAAGTCTGAAATATCTGAAACGCTCTGTCTCCGGAGTCTTGATTTTGGGCAAATAATACTACCTTAATGAAGCCCAACCTTCTGGAGGAGAGTTTACCCTTGAACCCATTAATTACAGGAACAAAATATGCTAGGGAAAATATAGGGTGAGCCAATGCAAAAAATCGTTGGGATACCATAAAGTGTCATGACCTGAAGTAAATAAGAGTGTTGTAATGAGTCAAATGCTTTTGCTTGGTCTAGTGAAAGAACAAAACCCAAAATTCTATTATGTTGCTGAGCCTCAAAAATTTCACGTAAGAGAAATAGATTAGTCTGAATAGAGTGTCCCAGTATAGCGCATAATTGGGCTGGATCTATGAGGTCAGGAGCAACACGGCATAGGCGAGAACTGAGTATTTGAGATAGAATTTGAAGTCTGTGTTGAGAAGATGAAGGGTCTCCAATTAGTTAGACAGCAGGTATCTCCTTTTACAGAGAAATTTTAAAAAGACATACCAAAATCAGGAATTGTATCTGAGGTATGTAGGATATAATTATAAACTTGAGTCAATACTTCTAATAAATTATCCGAAACGTTTTGTAGAACTCATGTGTAAGGCCATCAGGACCGGAGCCACCTTCAGCCTAAGGTGGGAGATAACTCAAGGCAGTTGCTTGTGCTATCAGGGCAACAAGGTCCGAACTTGTGTACAGAAAGTTGTGGGTCGGGCTGAGAAAACAGCGGATAAATCAGGTGGTGTGAGGGTAATGTACAAAATTGTGCTTGTAAATGGGAATGAACAATAGAGAGCATACCAGGGATATTGTGAACAATATTACCACGTAGATCCAAAAGACCATGCATAACAGCAGACTGAAGTCTGTCTTTGTAAGCCAAAATGGGTTTGCAGAAGGGAACTGAAGTACCCACCGCATAAAAAGTCTAAAGTCCGGCGCTGTCATATTGGTGGGTAAACATACAACGCTTAATACTGGCAATTTGAGAAGAATAATCGACAGGAGAAGAAACAGAAAGGGACATCAATTCATATAATTGATTTCTATAACGTAAATATAGGTACTCATCTCTGACCACCCGCTTCCCAGAGTTTGAAAAAATGAGAATATCTAATTTCAGTATCTTTCCACCAGGCCCAGATGGAATCATAACAGCAGAGAACTGAAATTGGGCCTGAAAGAGAGTACAAACTTGTGCCTGTACAGAAATGGGAGAAACAAAGAATTATTCAGCTTCCACTGAGGAAAAGTCGAAATAAAGGACATTGAAGCAGTATCTAGAAGAAAACACCCGTTAATAAATAGTGGTCAGAAAGTGCGAGGGACATAAGGAAACCCGACTGGGAATGCAATATCGAGAGACAAAAATAATCAATACGAGTGTGATACAGTGATCTGTGATATGTGTATCCAGCAGCAGAGTGCAGGGAATGATATGCATCTGTTAGACCGATCCCTAATCAGAGTGGACAAAGCAAGGGAATCACAATATATCTTTTTCCTGTAGCCGTTCTGTATGCAACATCAATAGAACAGTTAAAGTCCCTCCCAAATAACATGTTTCCAGGTACATAAAAATGGTTTAATAAGATCAAATAAAGAAATACGAGCAGCTTTAGTCTGTGGGCCATAAACAACAATTATACGAAAAGGTAGGGTGCGAATAGAACAGTCAGGATAAGTGCCCTACCAGGAAAAACATCCACAATGCGGGTCACGGAAAATATTGGGGAGAAAACAGAATAGCCACACCATCAGCTGAATCGCTCCTAAAAGTCCAATAGGAGGGGCCTTTAATCCACCCCACTTAAGCTGTTGAATCTCAAATAGGGTAGTTAAACGAGTTTCCTGTAGTAAGAGGATATCTAAGAGGAAGCAGCAAGATGGAAGAAAACCATCCGGTCTCTTGTAGCTTTTAAGCTACAAACATTAAGAGAGGCTATTCGGATAGTAGTCAGGACAGTATATTACTCAACCACTCCCATCCGTAGTAGTCATATTTTGCGTTCTACTCCCTTTTTTCGCTTTTAGCGATTTTTTCTGAGAAACATCAGGAGGTTTGGAAACAGTCAGGTCCATGTCCGATGGTAGGACAGAGACATCGGAATCACCATCAGTTTCATCCCTGCCACCCTTCAGACAATCAAAGGATTGGAGAGAGGAAGATCAGGGTTTTCAAGGTTTTCGTGCAGTAGCCCTAGTGACTCGCCTGCCCAGTTGAAACCCCTCAGAATCCAAAATGGGAGTATCAGGAGTTGAAAGGGGGTAGGATGAGGATAGAGTCTACATGCAGCTCAGCAAGGGAAGGAGTCTCCATCTCAGAAGAGGGGTCTAGTACCACCTGTGGGTCAACTAGTACTGGTGAGGGGAGAACGGGGGGCAAGACTTCTGGTGGGTGGGATGCAGGAACTGAAGAAGCAGAACGGTCTTGGGCCTTATCCTGAGCCTTCTGAACAAGAATTTCAGAATTCCACCCCTCAGTACGGTTCTTACTAGCCCAGGACATTGGTGGTATGATGACCTGTTCATTGCATAAATTGCATTGAAAAACATTATTACATGAAACACTAGGATGTCTGTACCCCAAATAAACTACATTTTAACAGGTCACAAGTACTGCTTAAATGTGTATGAGTTCGCTGTCACAGAGTGCCTCTGTGAGGGAATGGGGACCTCAGAATTAGTGTTGGATTTTTGTTGTATTGCCTTTTGGTAAGAAAATCTTGGGTAAAACTCAGAAACAAATAAATGAATGAAGAGTGATTACAGTCACAATAAGTTTCGGTATACTATTCTTTTGTAGTCTTTTATGACAGTTCAAAGTTTACCTGAAATGGAGCAGATGTGTTTATGCACATTGGCAATAGAAAGACTGTAACAGAGAGTCATTATGAAGTATGCCCGAATTTAAACATCATCCTGATGGTGAAATGAATTCTGTTGAGGATATGGTTAGCACTGTAGCTGGCTTTACTTAGATAATAAAATGAATGGAAGTGGAGCGTTTCAGGCTGGGCAGCGCTTTGCACCGCTAGTCTGAGGGAAGTAAGAGAAATGAGCATCTATATTGTAGAAGTAATAAATATTAGCCTCCACTCTTATGTTTGCATGATTCTAACCCCCTTTTATGAGCTAAAAGTAAACCAGGGCGTATACTTCTGTTAATAGATTGTGTTTTAGTACAATAGAGAATTATGGGGCAGTGGGTAATTGTTATATAAGGGAGACTAGCATTTGAGCCTTAAGTTTGTTTGAACTTTGTAGCTAGTCATTTTTTAGTTTTTGGGTGTCGAGAGAAAGCAGAAGTTAATATAATTTAGATTCTGTTTAGTGAAATGAGGTTTGGTCTTCTTACACTAATTATTCTTCTGCTTTGCCGTAATATGGAAATTGAAAATTGAAGGTTTAGGGTCAGGCGCTTGGAACCGCCTTCCTGATGGAAACAAAGGAAAAGTGAATCTTTATCTTTAATAGTGGCAAGCATGAAGTAAATGGGGAAAAGGGGCTTTTCCAGTGTGTAGTGGAAGATACTATTAATTTGGATTCGTTGAAGTAGAGATATTTTGGTAAAATGGGTGGGAGTCGACAACTGATTTTCGTTTGGTCAATTTCAGCCGCTCGCTCTGAAATGTTTATTTGTGCTTGTAGTTTAGTAAAATAACTCCCTTTTCTTACTTCTCTAACACTACTCCTTTTATGATGAGTTAGGTTGTATAGTGAGTAAAAGAACTTGCTAAAAAGAGATTGGTTAATGTTCGTTTTAAAACTCTTTTGTCCCCCCTCCGATAAATTAGCTGCTGCATTCTGACTCGACAGTGCGAAGCGAACTCCAGTAAGTTTTCTACCTGCTCGGAGTTACGCACTGTCATGTGGGTAGTGAAGTATATATTTTCTCTTATTATTAGGGTTTTCCTTTTGAAACTTAAACATCAAGTTTATTACTTATCTCGTTGTGAGGATAAAACATTGGTGAGATTCTCTGGGAGGGGTAGTAATGTTTCTGTTAGCGTCCTAGCGCTCTTTTGCTCTTCACTTAGGGTCAGCCAGCCGCTCTCTGTGTTCTTTTGTGCTTTTTATGGAAGGTGGTCTTTCTTCATGCCAGAAAGTAAAATAAAACTTATAAATTACTGTAATACGCCTGTTGTTAGTATGTAAATTACAAAGTAATAAAATGTGTTTCAAGTTATTCAAACTAAATATTGGTAATGTTTAAAGAAATTATATTAAGAAAGTTTGACTGGGTTGGAGTTAAAGAATCACATGTTTCCTTTTGGGTATAAATGCGGACTATTAGGGTTGAGAGGAGATTTTTTTGTTTGCTGTGGGTCTGGAGGTATACTCTTGAAGCTGCTGAAAAGTGCTCTGTGGAGTTTTGATGAACTGTGTTATTTACTGCTCTGAATGGAAGATTTACAAAATGGCAAATTACTTTGTCTGCTGTGTTATTTACTGCTCTGAATGGAAGACTTGTAACGCCAGAGTAATGTGTCTGATGCGCTATCTACTGCTCGAAATGGGAGAGTAAGATGCTAAAATACTGTGCCATACTGAAATTATCCTGTTGTAAATAACGTTTGGAAAAATTAATTAAATCTGAAGCCTTTTCAAAGAATGGTGATGCATTTCTCATATAACTGCCCACATACACTTAAGCGCCCTATCACATCATATTTATAGCAGGCTCTCGGCTGTCCTCCATAAAAACAGACACCCCTATCCTTACCTATGAAAAACTGTTAGGTAAGTGTACAGCTTCAGAGTTTACCTGGAAAAGCTTTACTCAAACCTCAACCCCTCGTCCAGAGCCCTTCTATCGCCTAAAATGGCTCGGGGAATAAAACATTACAATCGATTTTTTCAACCAATGGTAGATGTCACTTTATGCAACACCTCATTCCTGAACATAATAGTAACAGTGCGCATTGTCGGTTTAGTGAGGGAATAACATAAAAGGAGTCCATAGAGGGTAGTCTTCAGTGTAGCATATTTATGCAAAACCTATCCAAACCAGCTGTAGTTTTAAACTGACCTCAAAGGTCTCCTCCCCAGATATATGAATCAGGCATAGATGTCCAAGCCTGAAAATGCATGGCACCTTTTAAGAGAGTCCGAGCCACATAATAACGATCAGGAAACTCAGAAAGACCAACCTTATAGCGTAGACAGACTGCATTGTGTCTAGGTGCCTGTTCAAGTTTATTTTTACATAAATCAGAGAGGACAGGCCCTCTGCCAGGAGCAGGCCTGGGTGATCTGGGGGGTTGTAAGTAGTGCTCATGGTCGAAGTTCCTCCCAGGAGTATCCAGAAGAGTTGGAGGTGGTTGAATAGATTCCAAAAGGAGGAAGCCGAACCAGGAGCAACACCAGGGTCTGGCTAGAGGGAAGAGTAGGCTGGAGAGGAGGGGACCTCCGATACCTGTGATAAAGTAATAAGGGTACATCTGTATCTAAGGGTTCCTTATGAGAACCAGTGTTACTAATAGCAGAAACATTATCCCTAGAAACCATAATATCCCCAAGTAGCCCCAGAAACAATATTTTGAACAGAAACATCACTGTCCTTGGTAGCACAATTGTCTGTCAAGTGAGGTACCCTGTAGAGCTCAGGAGTGGCAGGCCTGGTAGGGAGAAAAAGAACCTCATGTTTCTCGTAGCTCCAAGAGGGATCCGAGTCCAGGTTCCCGTAGATTGTGTCACAAAGCACATCTTCTTGACCTGGAAGGACACTACTTTATTCAGCTGTGAGCTGTGTGAGAAATTCTATATTGCACTTGATATCTGCAACAACGCGCACTTTTGATTAATTCTGTGGAGGTGAAACTAACTGCCCTTGGTAATTGCTTTTATTCACATATTTATTTAGTGTTTAACCAAGAAGGGCTTGCAAACTCTGTTTATCTTGTGAGTAACTCCAGAAGGATTTAAATACTGCATTTGGGTAGAACCTTGGAGGTAGCTAGATTGTCTACTAGATTTTCTGACAGTTAAAACTATTTTTAAGTAAATTACAGGTGGCTGAGGAGTTGAAAAGGAGCTTGCAAACCCTGCTTATCTTGGGAGTAACTTCACAAGTGTTTGAATACTGCATTTGGTTGTCCCTTGGGGTAGCTGGATTGACTACTAGGATTTTGGGACAGAAACTATTTTAAATAATTTACTGGTGCGTAGGAGTTTGTGATAAGTTAAACTATTTTTAAATAAGTTACTGTGGTTAAGGAGTTGTCATAGCAAAACCTGCAGTGTGAAACAGGAAAGACAGTCTTTCAAGCAACAGAGGGAGGTGGATCTAGGTTTACGTTTGTTTGTTACAATTCTTAAGATTTTCAGTGCAGGAAGAATTTAAAGCACAGCTGACTTATTTTGGGGCTGACTGCATTCAGAGCACAAAACACCAGGCCTGTTTTGGGGCTGGGGAGGTTTACCTGTGTCTTACTTGGATGTGTGGATTTTTCTCTGTTTGATTAGCAGGTATTTTCTCTGTCAAATTGTTGTGTAGGGCATCTTGCTGACAGGAAGGCACTCATCATGGCGGTGGGTCAGAGCTTTTGCTGATTGTTTTGTGAGGGCACAGTTTAGGCCCAACCCTTCCCACCCTCACCCCACCCACCCTTGGAAATAGTTCCTTTATACCTGGGGTTCTGACATCATTTCTTCAAGAGTACAAGGTTCTCATCATTCCCTCTAGTACACTGCACTGACAATATAAGCATACACATTGTATAATATATATATATATATATATATACTGTATATATGACAATATAAGCATACACATTGTATAATATATATATATATTTCTATAAAACAAACCAATCACACACACACACACAAAAATAATGTGGGAGTAGTGTAATGTAATGGCTGTGGGGCAGCAGTCTTCCAGGAGTCTTTCTGGAGGCTGAGATGCTGCCCTATTTGCAGACAACTCTGCCCTGAGGAGGAAGTTGCCTGCCTTCAGCCACACTGGACAGTAGTAAGGGAACCTTCCCCAGGCCACACTGACGGTAGGATGGGAACCTCCCCATCCAGGGAGCACCAGAGCCACCACCATTACCTCAGAGGTTGCGAAGAAAGCACAGCAGTTGGACCACAGTGGGCTCAGGAGGGTGAGGATGGTGGAACAGAGGCACACCCAGTCAGTTGTTCCACTCCACAATCCATACACCATTCTGGGAGCATAGCTCCCTATGGATGCAACCCACAGAGGAGACTAAGGAGGCTGAGGACAACTGTCACAAGGGAGGCCCACATGAAGGAGGCAGAGGACACCACAAGGAAAGGAAGCAGCTCCTGGTGGGGACTCCATTATTGAGGGATAGAACTGGGGGAGCAGGGATAACTGAAGTAAGGTGCCTGCCTGGTGCCATGGCTTGAGAGACAGGAAGCATCCTCAGGATCATGAGAACAGCTGCACGGGAGTTCGAGCTTGGATGTCATTGTCCACCTAGGGACAAATGACTTGGCTCATCATGAGATTAGAGCAGTGCAGAAGGACTCTGTAGAATTGGGGAGGGTCTAAGACAAGTAGCACACAATATCCTTCTCTGAGGTGCTGCCTGTCAATGGCATGAGTGAGGGGAGGGTACTTTGCACCATGCAGTTTAATGAATGGTTGAAAAAATGGTGTGGAGCACAGGAGTTTGGCTTCATTGGGGACTGGGATTCCACCTGGAGGACACCAGCCTATACTGGCAGGATGGTCTGCATCTGTCCAGGAAGGAACAAGTCTTTTGAGCAATTGGTTTAAATGCTTCATTTGCAAGCTTTTAAACTAGTCAAGGGGAGGCACTGATAAGCAGCAGGAAAATCCCAGCCTCTCCTACAAAACAGGGTACTAAATAAGAAAAGACTGAGGTAGAAAGGTCAGTGGGGATGCTGCAAAAGAAGGTAAAACCATCAAAAATGGAGAGCAATGAGTACCAATGCCCGTAGTCTGAGTAACAAGCTTCCTGAATTAGTGGCCTTGATGGAGGAGGAACATCTGGTATCGTGGCAGTCACAGAAACATGGTACACACAAAACCATGACTGGGACATAAACATACCAGGATACACTATCAACAGGAGGGACAGGGAGGGTAAAAGAGGAGGAGGAGTAGCTCACATAAGGGAAGGAATCAAAGCAACAGAACAAAAGGGAAAACAGGGAGGAGAAGAAGCACTGTGGGTAAATTTGGAGACTGGCAATGGCACCACAATCCGACAGGGTTAGACACAGACTCCTTCTCAGGGGAGGAAATGGACGAGGAAATGATGGAAAGAATACTTAGAATGGTAGAAAAGGAGATATTGCTGATGGGTGATCTGAATATGCCAGATGTTAACTGGAGTGCAATTGCAGCAGCCACTTAAGAGTGGGGTTATTCTAGATGCCCTACAGGGAGCATGCCTTAGACAACTAGGTATTGAGCCCACTCGAGAGGGAGCAGTCTTAGACCTGGTTCTCTCAAATGGAGATGAAGAGAGGATCACAGATGTGTGGTAGCCATCTGGGAACTAGTGACCATTGAACAGTATGGTTCACAATAACACAGCAATAGAGTCAAGCCATACAAAGGCAAAAGTACTGGACTTTAGGGCTGACTGCGCCAAAATGGATGAGTGCCTAAGGAATGCACTAGCAAATGGGCAGGAAGGAGGTGGAAGAACAATGGGAATAATAAAACTGCCATCACAGAGGTAACAAGCCTTTGTGTGAAGCAAATAAACAAAACAAAATGATGTAAGAAACCACTATGGTTCTCAAAGGAAGTGGCAGTGAAGGTTCAAGAAAAAGAAAGCATTCAGGAAGTACAAGGAATCACAGAAGGAGCAGGACAGAGAACTGTATCAGTTAAAGCAAAAGGAAGCTGGGAAGGCAGTCAGTACAGCAAAGGCCCAAACTGAGGAAAAGATAGCCAACTCAGTTAAGAAGGGGATAAAACCTTTATAGGTACATCAGGGAGTGAAGGAAGACCAAGGGAGGGTTAGTGAGGCTTAATAAAG
This sequence comes from Neoceratodus forsteri, assembly GCA_016271365.2. NCBI lineage: Eukaryota > Metazoa > Chordata > Ceratodontiformes > Ceratodontidae > Neoceratodus > Neoceratodus forsteri. The sequence goes on along the minus strand of CM057453.1, from coordinate 1,473,870,664 downwards.
GGGAGGAGGGTGGGCAGAGGGTGACTGTGAAAAGGCAGAGATACTAAACAAATATTTTGCTCAGTATTTATAAAGGAAGAGGGGAGGTACCTAAACAAACAGTAGAAACACTCAGGATACAGAAGTTGATACCAGCCCATTTACAGAAGAAAGGGTTCTGAAAGAACTCTTAAAACTGAAGGTGGACAAAGCAATGGGGCCTGATGGGATTCATCCCAGAATTCTAAAAGAACTAAGGGTAGAACTAGTGACACCACTGACTGCCCTCTTAACAAATCATGGGAGGATGGGTGGTACCGAGGACTGGAGGAGGGCAGATGTGATTCCCTTCACAAAACTGGGAGCAAGGCAGACAGAAAACTACAGACCTGTTAGTTTAACCTCAGTGGTAGGGAAAATGATGGAATCACTTCTGAAGGAAAGAACTGTTGAGTATCTAGAGGCCAGAGGGCACAGGACCCAAGGCAGCATGGATTCACAGTGGAAGGTCATGCCAGACAAATCTGATAGATTTCTTTGACTGGGTGACCAAATAGTAGATCAGGAGGGCTGTGGACATGGCCTACCTAGACTTTAGCAAGGCATTTGACACAGTCCCACACAAAAGATTAATATACAAGTTAGCCAGCCTGGGAGGGTCCCAAGATGACAGCCTGGGTAAAGAATTGGCTGGAGAATAGGACAGAGAGTAATAGTAAATGGAGTCCACTCTGAAGAAAGGGGTTACTAGTGGGCACCGCAGGGTTCAGTATTAGGACCGGTCTTCTTCAATGTCTTTATAAGCGGCATTGCAGAGGACTGGAAGGAAAAGTATGTCTCTTTGCAGATGACACAAAGATCTGCAACAGAGTTGATGCACAAGGTAGGGTGGAAAGGATGAGAAGGACTTGGCAAGGTTAGAGGAATGGTCAAATGTATGCAGCTTAGATTCAATGCTAAGAAGTGAAGGTAATGCACCTGGGAAACAAAACCCAGGGAAGAGTACACAATGGGGGTGAGATACTAACAACAACAAAATGGAAAGGGACCTGGGGTAGTCATATCAGATTACCTAAAGGTGGGCAAGCAATGTAGAGGGCAGCAAGGAGGGTTGGGGGATACTGGGATGCATAGGAAGAGGCATCACCAGTAGAAAACAGGAAGTTATTATCCTCTGTACAGACAGTTGGTGAGACCCCACCTGAGTACTGCGTGCAGTTCTGGAGACCCAATCTCCAAAGACACAGACAGGATGGAAGTTGTCCAGAGGAGGGCAACTAAAATGGTGTAGGGTCTGCACCGAAGACATATGAAGAGAGACTTAAGGAGCTTAATATGTATAGCCCTCGAGGAAAGGAGGGAGAGGGGGGACATGATAGAAACTTTGGCACCTCAAGGGAATCAACAAAGTCCAAGAGGGTAGCATCTTTCAAAAAAGAGGTGGCAAGAACAAGGTACAATTTGAAGATAGAGGGGTTGCCTGTGAGGTAATTTACAAAGCATTTTTTCACAGAGAGGGTTGTGGATGCATGGAACGGCCTTCCGAGGGAGGTTGTGGAGTCAAAAACAGTGGTGGAATTCAAGCATGCATGGGACAGTCATAAGGCAATTCTAGGGGTGGGGAAGAAGTAGGTTGCTGGTTAACTAGGATCTGCAACTTATCCATTAGGTAGGAAATGGGCAGACTGGGTGGGCCAAGCGGTCCTTATCTGCCATCAAAATCTATGTTTCTATCCCACGACGGTGTAGAGCAGCAGAAGCAGTCCAGGTAGAGTCAGAAATGTCCATGAAGTCTGTAAGCCAAAACGGGAGCGAATAATATCAGCAGCGGAGGGAGTAGACCTAGTAGCCATAGGGAGGTCTGAGGAACGAGCAGATCCAAAATAAGTAAGTCTGATGCCTCGAATGCGACCTTCAGTCACACGACTCTCTGAACAGGTAAACTGAAATAACAGGGGAGGCCAGCGAATACACTCTGTGCAGTCTTACCATCACGCTCCATAGTGGAAACCTGCAAACCGGTGAGGAAACATTGTAAGGCTCCAGAGATTCTTTGTAGCAAATTCAGAAAGCTGTGGCAAATGAAACGTGAATCCATTGCTGCAGTCGGAGTGAGTCGATTCACCGGGTAAGAGTGAAGCAGGACCTGCTGCAGCCAGCAGCTGAGCACCAGAAGAGAGATCCTCACTGTAGCAGGACTGAACAGTAACTGAAACATCCTTCGTGGTGACTAGAGTTCCCCTACTGATAAGAGTAGGGAATTTTTATTATAACAGCATCAAAACAAATAACAAAACCATGTTAATGCACACCAAACCAAACAGAAATAAAAGGAAAATTAATACAAACAGCGAGCAAGGTCCACAAAATATACAGAAAAGAAATGCAAAATCCTAACCTCATAACAGTGGTTAAAATACATATCAAAAAGAAACAAAACTAACATAATCTATTTATATTTAATAAAGAAAGTCAGACCTTGCCGCCAAATCCTAACTTGTTTGGGAGATGCAAACCTCACATCATGCAGATAAACCTTCTCCATAGCCCTTGAATCAACAAAGTCACAGTCTCATATGGCATATGTTTCTGATATAAAACCCATTGACAGCGGGCCTGCCATAAATAATAAATCAATGCACAACATAATATCTGCAACGATCAACACAATAGCACTTGTGTAACTGAGCAAATTTCCCAAAACCAAGATATCATAATCAAGGTTACATAACCACATCAAATTCCATGTTTTAGCCAAAATTTCCAAAGAGAAGAACGAAAAGCAATGGGAAAAAATGTTCCATGGTTTCTTCCTTATCAATACAACCTAGATAAGGACAATTCCTTTCAGTCCTGGCCTTATATTTAGCATTACCCCGCACTCAATCTGCCATAACAGGTCAACCAGATCACTTCCACATGTAGATCAGTAACCGTGAATTGTTCAGCCGCTGCAAAACCAAATGAACATCACCAGACGGACAGTTCTTAAAAGCAGGATCAGTAGGATAAGCTCCAACATGACTGTGGCATACAGCTGCCTCCCTGAACCTGCACGCACTAAGAGTGCAGACAATTTCCATCGAAATAGTCTCTTCACAATAGGAAGAAATAAACTAGGTATAAATAAAGTAGAATGGGTTTTGGAGGATCGGTAATCCAAACCAAAATTATTTAAATAACACAGTGCGCAACAGAAGATCGCCACTTGTGGACGACTCCGCCCATCCTCCTTTAAAATTGAATGCTATAAACAAGGTAGAAAAAACGACCTGGTCAATCATCCCCAAACCACCACGGGTCTTCGCTAAATAAGTGTAATGTCGTTTAATGGGATTAAGTCTGTTTCCCATACCATCTGAAAAAATAGACTATACAATTTAGTCTCCAGAGAAATGGGAAGGGAAAATATGTGCAATAAATAACAAAATAGGTACATAAATTTCTCTCAACACCATAACCCTCTTAATTTTAGACAACTTCCAACGTTTCCAAACGTTAATTTTATAGTCCACCACTTGCAGACCTTTTCCCAGTTAAGGCTAGATAAATTTTGGGAGCCATACCAGAGACCTAAAATCTTAATAGGGTCCAAGAAATCCTCAAACCTTGAACAACTAAAGACTCTGGGAAATTAACCCAATAAACAAACCCTGGCTTTTAGTGGTATTCAATTGAGCATTAGAAATCCTTGCAAAGTCCGCCATACAATCCAAAAACACCGGCACCTTATGATCATGAGGAAAATAGACAAATCATCCGTGACACGCCTGAACTCTGACATCCTGCAACAAGGAGGTGCGTAACACCTTCCCAGAAAGGCCTATGTGTCAAATACTGAATCAATACGCCAATCGTAAAACATACAATAAAGGACTAAGCGGCAGCCTTGCCGAACTCCCGTAGTAACATGAAAGCCGACCTAACTGGAATCGAACAACAGGAAACGTCAGAGAACTCCCATGTATTGCTTTAATCCAAGAAACAAAAGTCGCTGAACTCCATAATGACGTAACACTGAAAACAGAAAGGGATGATATACCCTATCAAACGCTTTCTGTTGGTCCACCACACAATGCAACCCGATAATTTATGTATATTAATATATTCAATCCAATCCCAAATTATCTTATGAGCTTGAAAAATAGACTTCCCTCGTATTGCACAATATTGGTTGGAGAGATGACAAGCCGAGCCATGTTTTTCAACCTTGTATTCAGAATACCTGCCAATAATTTGTAATCGAATTCACTAAGTAATAGGTCTCCATTCTCCAACAATAAACTATCCTCACTGTTGAACAAAAATCAGTATCCCATCAGTAAACCAACGAGGGAAGGTGCCTCGTCCCAAAAGGAAATTAAATATCAATTCTAACCCACCTGCAAAATCGTCCGAAATATTTTATATAATTCAATCGTAAGACCATCCATACCTAGTGAAGTGCAGCTTATATTCTTTATCGCCTCACAATTTAGAATCGAGTGACAGGTACAATTAAGGGCCCACCCTGAACCCCAACATCGGGCGGCTTAACGGGTTCAAAAATCCTGAATCTCACAAAGAGGCGGAGGGAATTTAGGTTCATGAGAGAGCACAAATTGTTTGATTAAAGACTGTAAGTCATCAGGATCCATAATGATAGACCCATCTGCCCTCTTTAATGCCACAATTGAAGTTTTCTTTATAAGTTTTAAAGGCTTCATAAGGATCCCCAACCGGCTCTTCCTATCACCATATAAAATAAAGCCTGTAGGGTACTAGCCCTATCATATTGCCAATCCTTAAGTTGTGACTTAGTGTGATCTATAAGAAGAGAAGATTGATTATGGGAAGTGTTGGCGAAGAAATCAAAGTATATAATCGCTGACGAATGATAAATACCTAAGAAACTTCTCATTCCCTTAGTTTGTCCTACATTTTGAAAAATGTACCAAATCAAGTTTAAAATCAACCCACCAATCTCCCAAATTATCGTACAAGAAAGTCACAGACAGTCTAGCTTGAAGTAAAACTTTAAATTTAGCCACCACATCAGGACAGTCTAATAATAAAGCATTCAATTTCCACCTGGGCTTTGTCGTTGAAGGTAAGTGGTGGGGACCTATAATGCATTGAAGCAGTAAATGGTCAGAAAAAGAAACCGAAATGATGAAAACTTAAACAACAAAATATCCGATAAAAAATATAATCTAAAGTGAAGTAAACAAATTCTTTCTATAAGTAACAGCATCCCTCCGGTTGTTGAAAATTTGCAGCAACCAGGCCAGAAGATTCAAGTAATTCCACCAACGACTGGAATCACAATAAACCTTCTTAGTCCCACCTGGGACCTGCACCCCTAATATATGTTTAATATCACAATTAAAATCCCACAAAAAAATAGAATGTGTGCATAAAAAGGTTTTATCAATCGAAAGAGCCTACCCTTTCTGCCTTAAGCTGGGAACAATAAACATTTATGAATCTCATATCATTGTATCCAGAACCCCATCCAAAATCATTAATCTGCTCAGAATCAAATCCATTAATTTAATCAAGGAAAAGCTAAAGGAGTTAAACAGAAATCAATCCGTCTGCCGTTTGTTGACCAAACGACCAGTATGAGCGGCCCCAACATCATTCTCTTTGGAAGAATCTAGCTTGACAGCGAGTACATCCATGTTTCTTGTAATAGACAAATGCTGCTGTAACCGCTAGATATACCCCTACCCCTCATGACCTTATGTGACCATCTACGAATCCGTGGCCTGGTACCAACTAACCTCTATCAACTGTATACTCTTTACAAACTGTGTTATGTTCTTCTCTTGAATGACCCTGGACTTTTGTTTTTTTTTTCCTGGCAATGCAATTTTTCTCTGACTGCTGGTACTTCCTACATGCTCTCTGTCTCTGCCTTACAGTTACGCAACCTCCTGTTTGAACTGTATATATATTATTTATTTTTTTTTTGCATCTGTATGCTGTACCTTATATACGAATTGTATATGTATTTTCGAAACTGTATACTGTACCTAATGTAAAGTTGGTGGTGTATTCACCGGGTCACCCTGAAAAAGGGACCTTTGGTCTCAGTGGGTTTACCTGGTAAACAAAATCTAAATAAAATAAATAAATAAAATAAATGTCAAAAGCCTGAGAATGAACATAATCATAAATTATACAACGTCTTTTAAAGTTCAACAGACTATGAACATTTACTGAGCCTAATTTGAACACCATTAGCTAGGCCCAAATCCAATCAACCATCTTTTTCCTCTTTTTTTTTCTTTCCTTATAACCCTCCTGTAGACGCGACGGGATGGTGGGCTATCCGGAACAGACTGGGAATCTAACTTGGCCATCCATTTCGGACTCCCCAAGTGGTAGCCAAGACAGAAAAGGGGTTAGCAGATTCCAACTCCAACGGACTCAGCCCAGAACTAGCCTTGGTGTTCCTGGAGGAACGCCTGTACAGGGATCAACATCACAGGTTTAACAGCCTTCACACCCCATTAGCAGGCAGGCGACACGGCCCTCCGAACCTCCACCGGAACATCCCAAGAGAGTCCTCAGGAACCACATTATGATGTATACCATCAGAACCTGTAGACCCTAAAACCCCATGCCCTCCACGGTGATACCCTCAGACACTTCCTGCTGGACAATTTTATCCTGAGCCACCTGAATCAACAATTCCGGTTTCCGATCGAGGTTTTATTTTTAGCCGCCCAAACACAGTCTGAAAAAACGTGCCCCACCCCTTCACACAAGTCACACTTCATAAGATTAGAACACTGAAACGCCTGCGGCCAACCTCCCCACAATTATCACACCGTGGTTTGTCACATGAGCTCGACAAATGTGTCCTCACCCCACACCTATAACAAGCTCTAGGCTGACCCGCATAGAAACACACCCTCTATCTCTCCCCAGAAGGAAGGAATTAGGATATGTTCAATCCCTTGATCCATCTGTCGCACTTTAACCTTAAATTTCCATCCTCCGTCCAAAACTGTTCCGAGTCCAGAATGGCCTCCGAGCACCCAAGACGCCACACCTCTGGGCAAGCCAGTAAGAAATGTCATCCACATGGACACCCTCATTCAAACAGACCGCTACAAACCGAATTAGAGGTTTAGTTAAGGGATGACAAAAAGGTGTCCACATGGGTGAAAACTTAACCTGACTATATCTTTCCCAAAATAAATCTAGTGCTGAAGCAGAACAAAAACTAACATCAAAATTATCCTCCCCGAAATATTAATGAATGCAAACACCTCCCGAGGGGAAAAGTGCAAGGAATCCTTTAATAACCGCTTCCTACATACACCCTGTCAGGTCTAACGATCAGTCCCTTTATAACATTATCTGACGGCATTCCCTTGAGGGCTGCCTCCCTTTTCTGTGAGTAAATAAATCGAGACAAGAGGACGCCTGATAGTGGGAAGAGCTTTGTGCCAACTTCGGGGCTGCAACCCCACCTCCGGATTAAGCCCAGAACTACAGTCAGGAACCCCTGTGCTCAGTGACCTAGTACCACACCCTGTGCCACGCCCCCAACACTGCCAGATTTTTAGAGACAATAGGTAAAACAGGTTGCCAACCAGGCACATTTTGTGAAAAGTTCAACATAGGATCCCAGTCCTGGTGGGATGTCAGGAACCCCGATTGAGAGTCCAGCCAGCGCCCTGCAAGGCTTTTTCAGGTGACCAAGTCTCGGTTCAGAAGCCGAGAGGTGGTATTTAAAACTGGGATACTCACAGCATGCTTACATTGTTCAGTTACTAGTCCCACATCAGCAAGAGAGTGGTCAATGTTACGCTTGGCAAATACCACCGCCGCCCACTTCTCCTTCCCATCTTCCCCAGATTTCTCCTTACCAGATACCACACGCTTCGTGAAGGTGAACTCGACACCCCTCCTGTTGATCCGGGCTCGTTTGGAAAATGCAGGGGCGGTCGTTGTACACCGCAGTTCCGACCCCGAGCACAAAACCAGAGTCTTTCAACAAAGCTGCAGAGCTTACTCCAGATGCACCAGTACCAGAAATCACTTCCGCAGAGCTTGGGATGACAACACCAGCGGTCTCTGACGCCCTCGGTCAGATTCCTGAACACGCCACTCCTCCCGACCGACCCCAAACCAGGAACAGCCTCCACCACAGCAGCGCCGTTACTGCAACTGACAATTCCATCTGGTCCCCACGGAACCGACATCAGACAGCACGCCACTAATGACAGGGGTAGAATTCCTCCTCCTCAGCACCTCAACCTCGCCCACCTTGAGAATGGAAGAAGTAGCGGCTGAATCGACTCCAAAAAGCGATCTCCTCCTGCACCCTAGCCTGCTCACGCCGCAAAGCCTCAAGTTTCACAGAAGCCCTCTGAAGCAGGTGAGGACTTGTAATTGCAACTGCACAAGATAAAGGTGAATGAACTCCGTCCTGTAATCCACCAGGTCTGTGCCATAGCTCCCTCGGTCAAAAGTCTCATCGGACCGGTGCAGGTAGTACCCGAACATTGTCCCCAGTCAGGTCCTCCACAACTACAGTAACCAGCCCATCCAGTGCCCGCCGTCCATCCTCTCCAGGAGCAGACCTCAACCTACGCAGCGAGACATGCCGCTAGCCCTCTACTGGCCACAGAGTGCCAGCAGAGTAGGGAATTTCCCCAGTGTCCTAGCCAAATTTCTCTCATTCACTAATAAATACCACCAACAGCTTAATCTGGTTCAAGGTCATTTGGCATCCATCTGTATCCCTTCCGGTCGTGTGCCTGAAAATAGGCAGGATATGTCTAGTGCACTTACCCAGTCAACAAAACGAAATAAATAAAAATAAATAAACAGCAGCTCTAGCATACTGACACTTCTGCATCTCGGATTTTAGGCTCCGAATCTGATCTACAAATTCCCAGCACCATTGCTGGCTAGTGAAATTACTTTTGCAGCTGCTCCTTAATTTCAAACAATGTAAATATTTAGTTCTCTGTTTGCACTTTCCAAAATTCTGAAACCAGTGTTTTATATCTGATTTAGTCTCCTCCCATCACAAACCTGAATCATCACAAAGACGGCTCACAGATTTCCTTGCTTGAAGAAGCAGAGAAATCTCATCTTGTACCTCAGGCAAAGACAAAGTGGAAGAATTTAACCTACACCACTGCCTAGTTTGTGACCCACCCTGTCTAGTATCACAAATAAGAGATAACATTAAAGGATCCAAAAACTTGTTGGAATGGTTTTGCCCTCCTTTATACTCAAATGAGGCGAAACCAGAAAATAATCTATACATGTTGACAAGGTCTCTTTACACACGCTCCCCTACATGTAAAGATCTAAAGAAATCTGTCAACCCAGCTACAAACATTTTAAAAGCAATAGTCACAGTAAACTTTCTTTCCACAATCATATCTGACAGAGAAGTCTAAGCTGCAGTTAAAGTCATCTCATAAAAACAAATTGGCTAGACGTTGCCAAAAAGGCTTATTTTACAATTTTGGCCAGGAACAACACACTAAGCTGAGGCTCGATTCCAGGTGTGTCCTGGAAGCATAGGGAAGTTAAATGATTTGCTCATGGTCACGGTATTGTTATGTAAAGTCTTTTACACCCCAATTGGCATCCTATCTGTACACCTTAGACAAACTATACTATGCATTTATTATACTAACATATAGGGCACAGGTACTTACCGTACAAGAGCAAGTGTCAGGGTAACATTATAATTTGTATTTTACTTTACTTTCTCTATGCCTGGAAACTGCACAAAGCAGACCAACACACACCTGTGTCTTTGTATAATTATTTGGTAGACTTTGCTGCCATCTCCTTCTATGCCTTCTTTTTTCTATGATGTAGCTGCCTTAGCACTTATTGTATAGGACTAGATAACTGTGGAGCCCACTAACTTTTGGCCAATAGAGCTTATTTTATGTATCTAGTACTGCTTCTTACTAATGGTAACCTATAGTAATTATCTGCAGTATATAACGTAATGTATTGCATATTCTTCTTGAAGAAGACCGCTCTTCACTCCTTGGGTACTGGGGAACACTAGGCTTGGCTCCCAGTGTCTTTTTTTTTTTTATATCTCTATTTATGCCCCCTTATTCACCGCCTCCAGACCCTATCTCGGGGATCCCTAGGCTGTGCATGCTCCCATAGGTCCTCCCCAGGTATCTCCTTTCCGGCCCTGTCAGTACTGCCCCATCTGGCCTCGGTTTGCCCTCCAGGCGGGAGGAGAGGGACCCCATAGTCCCCTCCAGTCCATTAGTGTGTGTCAGCTATGCTGCCTAGGCCCTCCCTGAAGCCTGGTTATGGACTTCTCTCAGGCAGCCGGGTCCCATCTCCAGGCGCCCATTGGGAGAGGTCCATTTTTCAGGTGCCCCCGGGATGCTGATGTGCTTTGAGAGACAGGGTGGGGCACATAGCAATGTGCTGTCATCCCGGCCTCAGCCGACATCCTCCCTCCCTCTTCATCACGCCCTACTGCACCTCCACCCATGGTCACCCTGGTGGTGGTGGTAGAGCAGCGGACGGGCACCGCACTCTACCTGGAGAGCAGCATGTGGTGGGGTGCTCGATCCTCTCCACCCCAGCTGGCCCCTCCAGCTGCCCAGGTTAGTTCCCCGGCCGGGTCGCTGGCGCCACAAGCAGCAGCCCTACTGCTGCACCGTGGGCCAACAGAGCTTCCAGCATCTTATGGTAAGAACTGCTTAGGGCAACTGTGATTTCTTTTGGCATAATAAATAAGATTTATTACTCACATGCAACTTGTCTGTGACTTATTTCATCTCTATTACCGCAAAGAATCTGATCAGGCTAATCACCCAACAGTATGCAAGTGGTGGCTGTGGGATTCAAACCCAGTTCTCCAGGTTTACAGCTCAGTGCTCTTACCAATACACCATACTGGCTCCTGAATGGAGTCAAACTATGAGACCCATTCAGATTTAATTTGGTGGGGGGACAGATAATAAAACGACTGGGCGATTGTGCCATAACCTCTAAAATCAGTACTAAATAGGTTATACAGTCTAGTAACCTTTGACATTTTAAAACCAGATTATTGAAATAAAATGCCCACCCCATCTGGTTTTCATCCCCAAATGACCAGAAAGTCAGTCCCCAAACTAATTCCTCTTAGCTTGGGTTAAGTTAAAGACAGAGGGCATCCAGGTTTCCTAATAAAAGCTATATCCAAACCCGCTTCCTGAAGTAAAGAAAACTGCCTTCCTCTTGTGGGGATTCCTAAGGCTGCGAACATCCAAAGTAAAAGATGTAGAGCAGGAGTTTCCTGGTGTCATGGCCAACATTCCCCATCAATAAAGATGCCCATGAAACGACCCCACCCCAGGACACACCTGGAAACGAGCTATATTAACTTAGTGTGCCTTTCCTGGTCAAAACTACAAATAAATATATTATCAAAATGAGGGTCTGCATCAGGACATTCACTTATCTGCATTATGTTTGCACAGCTATGTCACTTCTTGCTCTCTTGCATCAACCTTTTGTGCACCTCCATCAAATTTTGCACATTTTCATCAATTTGCACAATCTTGTGTTCAATCCTGCTCTGCTCTACCACCTGACTAGGCTGCTACAAAGTCAAGCTATCTACTACCAGCACAGTCATCCAAACTGGCACTTAACTACGGTTTTAACTGCATGGAAACGATTACATGTCTGCTCAATCATCCATATCTCATGTATATTTTTCCTTTATACTTATGTACGTATGTATGTAATACCATTGTATGAATTGACTGTACAGTCTCATTACGTAATGTAAGAAACTTTTCTTTAAATTATGTTATTCTCATGCGTACTGTACTCTGTTTTATATGTCTCCCCTTACCCTTTCCTCCAGGATGCACTGTGAGACAAGCACCTTGTTGTTCAGTGTGCCTTTCTGGTGGCACTTTTCAATAAATAAATAAATGTTTGCTCACCTACATCAATTTCTGCACACCTGCACCACTTGTGCTTTTGCAGCAAACATTTTATACACTTGCATCAATTTTGACAAAATGATGCAATTCACCCACAGAAAGTAAGCAACTGTCAAGAAAATGCTGCAATACACATCAAATTTGATGATGACAATCAAAAAGAAAACAGGAGCCAGCCCAGTGGTGCTGAGGGTTAAGGCTCTAGATGCCTCCTAGTGCCACGCCAAGACCCAGTTTTGGGAATGAGCCCAGGAAATCGGGGTTGGCAGGGGCGGTAGGGATGAAGCATCCGTAGGACGGCTCTCCCTTCCCGGAGAGGGATGTAGGGATAGTGTCACTCTGAGCAACCCCTGGACGATGGCCAGGGGTAGCCAGGAAGTACACAACGCCGCCGTCAGAACAGGGGCGGAAGCTCGGCAGACGCTGGTTGTCACTGCACGACCGGAGTCCGCAGAGGGTGGGATAGAACAAGAGAAAATCCCTGTCACGCTGATAGACAATGGCAGGTCCAGTGGTCGGTCCTCACGCCCAATGCCGGGCCTTCCAACTCCATGGGAGGCACTCCTCCACTCCCTGGTCACCCCACTAGATTGTAGATAGAGCATCAGAGGAGTCAGCAGCCTGCCCCATGGGGACTCAGAGCCGGTGGGGTGGAACGCCAGATGATGCGGTAGGGGAGGTGGAGTCTGGGGCTTCAGGCAGACAGGACAAGCCCATACTGAGTACCCTGCTGGAGAGAATTCAGGTTGCCGTGCAGAAGGCATAAAGAAAAGTAAAAAAAAAAAAGGTTAGGCGGCCCAGTGGCGCTGAAGGTGGAGGCACTGATGCCACACCTGCACCATGCCTGCAACCCGGGTTCGACTCGAGCCCAGGCCATCAGGGTCGGGCGGAAGGATAGGATTGAGCATCCGGAGGACTGCTCTCCTATCCATGGGGAGGGATCCAGGTGCCACCACTCTGCAGCGGCCCCTGGTGACGCACCGGGAGCACTGCTAGAGTCGGAGCAGCAATATGGAGTGTGGCAGACATCGGCACGTATGTGCCACGCACGCCACTGCACGCCGCATTCCCCGGGCTACCAGAACATGGAAAATGGTAGCACAGACCGCTGGCAGCTTGATGGCCGCTTACTCCATCAGCAGACAATGCCTGAACAGCGGCGTGCGGTACTGGTTCTTTGCCTGGCACAGGGGCAATAGGGGTGCCCATCTCGAAGGAGCATAGTTGCATAAGCCAGGTGGGCGGCAACTTCAGGGTCAGTGGTGGAGTTGGAGCCGTGGCTGTAGCATGAAAGCAGGTCAGTGCCTGTAGGGTGAAAACCGTGATATGATAAAAAAAAGGTTCGCAAACCACGGATTAAATCTTAAAAAGATCAAGAACCCATTTGAGAGGTACAGAAACACTCAGGTGAGGAAAATGGAGCATCCTGCAAGCCTTCAGTTGATATAAAGAAAAAAAACGGAGTAGATGACACAGAGTAGGAGGGAAAGTCGTCCAGAGGAAGACATTTTGAAAAGGGCTTACTAAAACACCAGGCTAACTTCAGGCCACAGTAACAAGACCACTTATACCTGACACCCCTTCATGGAATTCAGGCAAAAGCACCCAACCTCTGACAGGAATTTGGGGTTAAAGCAGGAGTCAATTAACCAAATAACCAACAAGCACGATTAAGGTTAGAAATGTTGCATGTTAAAACAGCTGTGATTCCCCAACAGTTACTACAGTGCAAAAAATACAAAAGTTCCAGAGAAAGTCTTTGCAGCAGGACAGCCCCTATCTATGCTGTCAGTCCCTCTGACCAACGCACAAAGACTGAGGAGTCAAAGCTACTGTCTCAGAATGGGGAGTAGCCAGCAGTCTATGATGGTGTGTTGGTCCCTAGCTGGTAAGCACATGTAACGCAGCAGTAAATGAATGCACACTGACAGCGTGGAATGAGACAGATAACATTTTTATTGGTAGCAACGCAGCTAGCCATATAGACTGTGATGGATAAAGGAAAACAACTTTGCTCAAATTGATGATAGGGTCATGCCACTCTGTACTTTATCATTGCTGCTGCTTTCCTGGTCCCTCAGGCCCACCACATTCTGATGATGTAATTTCACGCTTTGGCTTTATTTATATTACCAGTTCTTCATGAAAAAATGTACTATGTTATACATTTATAGTTACAGAATTTACTGCACTATAACAACTGGCCATCATTTTCTTTCAATGGAGATGGCCAGTTATTATTGCTGTAATAACTAGACATTTATTAAGGCAAACACAAGTACACAGAGCACCAGCTGCTTTCTCGAGGCACACTTGAGTGCTGCACTGAGTGAGATGTCCGTTTTCACTGAAAAGGATGTCAGTGAAAACAAATCCATAATAGATACTATTTGGGCTACAACTGAACTGCATCTGCTCCTGAAACTAATCTTACTAACCTACTGCAAACCAATACCGGAGCGGCTCCTCTGTTTACATAGCTGATTACCGCTTATGACCAGCACTGCTCACAGCACAGCATGCTGTATTGTTCTGGTTCCAAAACAGGACACAGCTTCAGACATCAAATGTTTCCAATACTGAAAAATCTACACCTTCACTACTGGCACCATTTGAGACAGGCGCTGGTTGATCTAGTAATCCTGTGCTTGCTCGTGGCTTTCTGTCTCACTATCAGATCGCTTCCTTTGTCGCAGTCCCCTGTGTCATTCACTCAGCCACATCGCTTACTCTGTCCCCTGCTGTGATTAACATTACTGTGGGAGTGAGAAAAACTTGATGGCCTGTAATTATAAAAAATAAAACATGGGGTGGTGTGCCTCACTCACATTTTAAAACACACCCTCAGTGTATGATCTTCAAATAAACCCCTTGAGCTTTGCTCTCAGGGTGTATAATTGGCATCACACCTCAGGTGTGTATGAAGTTCTCTTGTAAAATGAGGTTTGACTATGACCTATTCTGGTTCACCACTGGTCAGAACCCTGTCACATGGTACTACATTAAAATAGTACATACCCCTGCTGGAGAACGCCATAGGGGTGCACTAACTGAGGCATAACCTGTCGGAGTCAAAGGTCATCGGCCAATGGAATCATCCCTCAAGCCTTCAGGAAGTGACTACAGTGCCTGCAACTGCACCCAACTAGTGCTCAGCTGTAGGCACAACCAGATACACTAGCCACCCCATGACATACAGCCCTACTAGACAATGTTAGTACACACTAGCCCAGCGATAAAATTACATGGCTGAATCAAACCCACTGCAGCACATCAACAGGCACCCCACCTGTCAGCACTCCCGCCAACTACGGTATCCGCTGGGCACAGCCATCTGCCAACACTTCTGCCTGCCCAACCAGAGCCCCCACCAGCAAACCACGATGCTCCAGAGCACTCGCCAGACTCCCCACCAGAAAGACTATCAGCCAGCAAAACCATAAGCAGAGAGTAGGAAAAACTAGCCTCTTTACCTGCTACCTCCCAGTTCTCTATGTACTGTGCACTCCTGGGACATTAAGTGCCTTTCCTCCACACTACATACTGTGCACAGAGACTGAGACCTCTGTTGAACCCATTTTATATGTGGAATAAGGCAATTCCATTGGGAGGGGACTATGCTAGTTAATGTACCTCAGGAGTTGCTGAAGTTCCTCACCCTTTGGGCTCAGGATTTCAACCCATCCTTCAGTACATTAACATAGCATAATCCCCTCTGTCATGCCTTATTCTTTACATAACGCATACACTACCCCATGTATTATTGTTTCACCGGTATGTATATACTAGAGAAATCACTCTGCCTGTTTTAGCGTCATGAAAACTTTGCTGGAACTAAAATGACATCATGGTTTATCCTATGAATGTTTTGGCTCTGAGCACTTGGGGCAGAGACAGCAGTGACAAAAACATAAAAAATAGTGCAGTATATTTCAACATTAGAAACACAGAATTTGTTTGCATAAAGGACCACTCAGCCCACCCAGCCTGCCTAGACGGTCTCTATCTAATCGGTCTCTGCAGACCCTAACTGGTCTCAGTGACCATTTCCTAACATTCTCTCTCTGTCCATCCACATGTTTGAAACTCGCTGCTGTTTTCACCTCTACCACTTCCGCTGGTAGTCTATTCTAGGTGTCTACCACTCTTTCAGTGAAGTAGTCCTTCCTCACATCCCTCCTAACCCCTTCCCTCCAGCATCATCGATGCCCTCTGGTTCTGTGCTCTTCCTTATTTGAAAGAAACTCTACTCCTGCACCCTGTTCACTCCCGTGAGGTACCTGTTGGTCTCTATCATGTCTCCTCTTGCTGTCCTGTCTTCCTGGGTGTACATGTTGAGATCCTTAGTCTCTCCTCATAGGGCTTTGGTGCAACCCATGCATTATTTTAGTTGTCCTCCTCAGGACTGCCTCCACCCTGTCTATGTCCTTTCTGAGGTGTGGCCTCCAGAACTGAACAAAATACTCCAGGTGGTGTCTCACAAGCTAACAATACAGTGGCAACACCATCTCCTCCTCCTGCCACAGATACCTCTCCTATGCATTCCAGCATCCCACTGGCCCTGTCCACTGCTTTATCACACTGTTCTGCCACTCTGAGGTCATCAGACATGATAACCCCAAGGTCCTTTCCTTCTAGGGACTTACAATACCACCCCCATCCTATACTTAGTTCTTGGGTTCCTATGCCTAGGCAAGGACAGCCTAACATGCACCAAAGGGACAAAAGTTGCATCCTGCCCAGAAATGACTCTCTTCCTTTGTCAGTGGGTCCAAACTACTGCATATACTCTATAACAGTATCTAATGTAAAGGAATGTGAACTGTTCAAAATCTGCAACTGATTATGTTTTGACCCAGTAGGTTCATCTTTAGACCCACATTTTACACACAGTGGGTCCAATTTGACCTGTATTTTAAACTCCCCAGTGCTGTCACTGGCCCTAGGTACATGATTTTGCACTTTTTGGCAATGAACCCCAACTGCTATGTTCTTGACCTTTCCACGGAGTTTCTCAGGTCACTATGCATTCTCTCCACCCCTCCTGAGTGTCCACCCTATTACAGATTTTGGTGTCACCTGCAAAAAGTATACCTTCCTTCCAGACCTTCTGCAGTGTCACTTATGAAGACACTGAAGAGGACTGGTCCCAGTTCGGAGCCCTGCAGCACCCTGCTGGGCACTCTTACCTCTTACAGTGAGTGCCGTTAGCTGCCACCTAGCCATTAACCAGTTCCTTACCCAGTTCACCATTTTGAATACCACCCATTGACTGCTCAATTTATCAGTCTTCTATGTGGCACAGTGTTGAAGGCCTTGCTAAACTTAAGTCCAGACAGACCACATCCTCTGCCTCCCTGAACTATTTCCTGGTCAACCAGTCAATGAATTTAATCAGACTCGTCTGGCTTGACCTCCACCTATGAATTCATGCTACCTTTGGTCTTGTAGCACACTGGATTCATGATACTCTACCAAACCTTTCCTTTAAAAGGGTTTCCATTAATTCCCCAACACCGATGTGAGACTGACAGCCTATAGTTTACGAACCTCCTCCTTGCTGCTGTTCTTCTAGAGACAGACCACATCTGCGCCCTCCAGTCCTCCAAAATCACATCTGTTTCCAGTTAGCTGTTGAATAAGGCCATCAGTGGAGCAGTTAGCACCTCCCAAGTTCCTCACAGTACTCTTAGCATATCCTGTCCAGTGCCATAGCACTGTCCAGTGTCAGAGTCACTAGTCCATTCAGGATTCTCTCCTATGAAAATGAACTTATGTCCACCTCCCACTCCTTTGTTCCTGCTGTTTCCTGGTTGTCCGTCCCCCTCCCTCCACTGTGAAGACTGAGCAGAAGTAGCAGTTCAGGATGTCTGCTTTTCTTGATCCTCTTCTGCACAGTCTCCCTGCTACCCTCCTTATCCTCGCTTATCCTCCCTTGTTTTCCTCTTCTCATTTACTACCTGAATAAATTCCTAACCCTTTATTTACCCTTTGGATATCCTTTCCCCTGTCTGCACCTTTGTCTCCTGACTACCTTTCCTTCATAACCCCTTGCAAATGGGGTTCCTCACTTCCAGACTCGTTAAATGCTCCATGCCCGGCTGGTGTTCGGCATTTAAACCATTTTAAATAGGTAGCCTGTGAGTGCATGTGTGCCTCCGTGTACTGTCCCTTTAGGCTGCCTGTTTTGCAGTCGTAATTAATCAGAAGGGGGACTGTGCATTTTCATGCCCGAGTCCTGCCGGGCTGCTGGATATTTGCTCCGTGCTGCTTCGCTACTTGTGCAGAGGGAGCCCTGCTGAAAGATTTAATTGTTGCTGGACATTGTTTAGAGTAATAATGATAATGTGGTTGTTCTAACCTGCCTTCTTTGCAGCAAAGGATTGTTCTGTTGGTTCCAACATTTTGGTCCCGAACTGCCAAACTGGACCAATCAGTATCTCAGGACTCCTTTGAGCCAGCTGACCAATGGGAGAACTGCTTGCCATTTGAGAAAGGTATTATGGGCTATGGCTTTTTCGCACCAGTGAGGCAGGAGAACATGACTGGCATGTGCAGCCAGCTTATGGAATCAGGATTCGCGAACTGTAAAGTGTGCCACATGCTGCTAGGGGCAGATGCGTTTAGACTGAGAAGAAGGAAGGAGCTCTCAAGGCTCCTGTTGCAGTTGAGTGTTCATGCGGGAAGCACGCTGAAAGGCCTGAGGCAGCCGTTTTTTGCCGTTTAGTGATTCAGATTAAATCCGCCAGCGTGCGGTCAGAGGAGGCTGGTGCCAGCCCAGCTACCTACCAGGCTCAACATGAGAGGACTGGAGAATCTGCTGACCGGGCCGTCCACCCACAGTGAGGTTGAAGCTGTCGCTTATTGCCTGAGTCTACTGCAAGTTCGCGGTGGGGTCTAGAGCAGCTGCCTGGTATGGTACCCCTCTGTTATCTGCCATATAAATGTGTGAGGAGGCTGGTGAAATTCAGGCTCAACTGCCAGAGGTGAAGAAATCATTGCTTGCTGGAGTCGTGAGTACTGAACCAGGGTAGCTCCTGCTAAGTTTGCGATCAGTGGCCTCCAGTTGCTTCATCATACTGCTGACTGGCTAATTGAGTGTTGCTTCTCATTCTGACTCGTTCAGTACTGTAAAGGCTATCTGTGTCAGGGTCCCAACCAGCTGCCCGCGGTGAACTAGCCATTAGGGCTTGGGTACCCAGGGACAGTAAATATTAGGTTCAGGCCTGCGACAGAGCCCTAGGTAGATAGGTATAGGATAAGCCAATTATCTTGATTTCCCTGCCCTTATTTGCCTCCCTTTAATAAACCAGATTGTTGTGTTGCAACTGCACCCTGTCTAGTTTATGCATTCCAAATGAATTGCTGCATAGTGACTGTGATATAACCGTACCTTGCTTTACAGGGGTCCCTGGAGTGAGCGGAGATACTACCGGGGGGAAGTGTATGGGGGAGGAAGTATCGGAACCCTGTAGCAGGCCACTAGTGGGTCAAAGGGGTTGCAGTAACCCAGAGGGCTGTGACCGAGGCAGTCTCGCCGCATTAATCTCGATCTCTGGGTGGAGGCACCCCCACGGATCTGGGCCCTCACCCTGTCCGTGGAGGCAGGCAGGGTAGTAGCCTTATGGGTAGCGGCTTCAGAGGTTACTTTCTCTCTGTTTTACCAGGTATATCTCCTCTGCATTTCCTTATACCTCCTGAATGCCATCCTTTTTCCTCACTACCATATTCACTTCCTGGAGAACCTTAAGTGTCTCCTTTTCTCACTTCATTCATGCGAAGTTAGTTGCCCACCATATGCCCCCTATTCTTCCCTACTATCCTCTACCACCCCTTGCCTCCTGCTCCCACAAGGCAATTCTAGGAAGTCTCCCATTTCTTTAAAATCCACCTTCCTAAAGTCCAGGACCCTCATCCTCATGTGATTTACTTCTGTTCCCATTTTAATGTTAAACTACACTGTACAGTGTTCACTGGTACGCAGGATACTGCTCACAGTCATTTCTGCAATGCCATCCATTTGCAAGGACCAGATACAGCACTGCCCCATCCCTAGTGGGTTCCTTGACTAGCTGCCTGAGAAAGGGCCCTGTAGGAAGTCAAGGATGGCCCTACTCTTTGCCAACACTGCAGTTAGAGGCTCTAATCCACATCCGGCAGCCTGAAGTCCCCAGCAACAGCAGCTCCCCTTACTTGCCATCCTGATGATGACTCACCCAAGTGACTTATCCAACTGCTCTCCTGTGCTGGAGGTCTGTATACCACCCTGTATGGATACTGGTCCCAGTACCTGTCTCCAGGATGACCACAGCACCTCTAACCCTTTTTTTCCCTCTTGGTGCCCCTGTATTCCAGTGGTCTTGATTCCCTACCTACATATGGTATAACCCTTCCTCCTCCTCCCTTCCCTTCCTGTCTATCCTGATCAGAGTAGATCGGTATGGCTACTGTATGTCCCAGTCGTGGCTATTAGTGCACTATGACTCCATTGTGGCCACCAAATCCAGCATAGCCTCCACCAAGATGGCCTCCAGGCCCAGCATTTATTTCCCAGACTCCTGCATTGCACACATGGCTCTCCACACCTTACCCTTCCCAGCCTGCTTCTATGCTTCCCCTCCCCTCTGTGTTGTTCCTTGAAGCTCCTTGTTACTTTCTCCATTACCTGTCTCCTTTATTCCTTTCTTCTTGCTTTCTGATTTATACCCCTTGTACTCTGCCTTGTCCCCACCCATCTTCTTGCGCCTATCCTAGGGAGTTTACTCCCTGGGTTCTCCTCCTGTTCCTTTTATCATTTGGAGGGCTGCATGCCTCCTTGGTTTTACTGCCTCCCCAACTACTTTAAATGTTCATCAGAAACAGCATTTAAACCTCTCACTAAGGACTGTGTTCCCCTCCTGGAAGATACAGGCCATCTCTTCTGTAGAGATCCATATCCTCCCAAGCTGGCCCCCAGTCCCGAATAGCTGAAGCCCTCCTCTATGCACCCCGCCTTCAACCAGTTGTTAAAGCCTTGGTGCGCGTGTCTTATCCTCTCCCCAGCTGTGTGCTGGGAACACTTTGGCAAAGCCACTGTGTGCCACCTGCTTGAGTCCCTCCCAGCTCCCTGAGATTTCCTGCACTACCCCAGCCCTGTCCCTTTCCAGGTCAAGTGTGTCCCCAGGTGGACAGTGACATCTAGCTCCTTCCCATCTCCTGCTACCCTAGAAATCCTTTTGATCCACTCTCCATCCTTCCAAGTCAAAGCACCTCTCAGGCACTTCACCTTCCTCTCCCAAGTCTGACCCCTAACAGTACAGTCCCCACCAGCACTTGCTTCCTCCTCGGCTGGGAGCCTCTTCCTCCCTCCTTGGGCTTCCTTTTCTGAGGACCCTTGTGCCAATTGTCATGCCCTTCCCATGATGCATTCAGCAATCCAACACAGACTTACAGGACTCTCTCCTTACTGCCTAAGCTATGAGATTGTGTCCTGAGGACTTCAGGGCCTCCCTGTCTCCCCACAGCGTGGGCAAATACAGTATGGCACCTCTGGCCCCTTTCCTACAGCCCCTGTGGGTGCCACAGGAGAAACAATATGTTGTTAATTGGGGTCAGGCAGGTACAGAATAAGGTTCTGTGAATGCCTATGTGCACTCTGCCCCTAGGTGTTGGCTTTCTCTTTGCTCCCTGCCAGCTCCTTGGCAGAGAGTCAATCTGTTTTTTACGTTATGCGTGCATGCGCAAGAATGTTTTGGGAGAGTAGCACACTTTGGAAGTGTGCCTCTCCCATCAATGCACTACTCCCCTTGAGCAGGCGTGGCGATCCTGCACCAATGGGTGCAGGAGCTCTGTATACAGCGGTTCCTCTGCTTCAAGGAAAGCACCCTGCCATACTGAGCACCGCGCCACGCCATCCCCTCGGCATGCGCCCCTGCTGCGCGCTGCCTTCCTCCAAAGCTTTTGGTGCTATGCTGGGAGCCCACTTTCAGCGTGGCACGTTGTTGTCGACGGGTGCCCAAATCCCCTTCGGCCCACGGCCCCCAAGCCATCCTCTGCTGCCATGCTGGGAGCCCACCCCAGCATGGAAACGTTGTTTGCCGATCGGGTGCCCCAATCGCCTACCGCCCTGCCCCCCACTTAGTTTGGCCGACGGGTGCCCAACTCTGCTGGCTCCTCGCCCGCCCAGCCATCTTCTGCCATGTTGAGCTCCATCATAGCGTGGCAAACGTCCCCTGCTGTCGCTTTTTTGTGTTTAAAACTCCAAAATAAACGTCCCACGCTGCCTCCCAGCTCTCCTCCCACAACCCAGACCTCCACCCACTGCGCACCCAGCCTCCCACACCCCCACCCCATATCTTACTCCTCCGACTCAAAAGTGACGATATTTCTGTGTGACTGGAAACACGCCTGCACTTTCAAAGGCGTAACGTAAAACTGAGGAAATGCCGTAAGCTGCATAATGGGCTAGATGGGGCTCTTAACCTTATTGGCATATCTCAGTCATTTTTGTGTTCTTGCACCAGATTTCACATAGTTTTGGGACCCTTCATGAATGATTTCACTGTCATGGCGCTATTCAACTGGCAGTGATTTCCGCAGGCACTGGCAGAAGTCACTGCAGCCGAATCACCCTTCGGCCTCCCGAATAATGCCATGACAGTCACATCATCCATGAGAAGGGTCCTGAAAACCCTATGTTGAAAAAATTTGGCACAAATTCCAAAAAATGACTGGTTTTACGTTGACATGCAGTTCTCACGCAGGGCTCGTAAGTTCGCTGAAGTTTTCATTATTTTCACCCAGATTAACATCACCATTTTATCACACCTTCTTATGAGCTGTACAGCTGTCATTTTCAAATCACCCAAAACGTAGCTTCCCGCTCATGTAGCGCACAATGGCGCAGTCGGTGCGAACTCAATGTATGGGACACATTAAGAAAATCACAGTGACACTGATCATGAGCAGAGGTCTTAAAATGGCTGTGCTGAAAATTTGGTGAAAAATCTTAAAATGACTGTTTTACAAGTCTCTGCTATGCAGTTCCTAAGCACGCCAGTAAGTTTGCGAATTTTCAATATTTTCACTCCAGATTTTCAACATTGCCATTTTACCACACCTCCTTATGAGCACTGCAGCTGTCATTTTTCACATCTTGCCCAAAACGTGTTTCCGCCTAAGTAGCGCACAATGGCATTCGGTCAGTGTGCGAACTCAGTGTATGGGACACATTAAGAAAATCACAGTGTCACTGTTCATGAGCAGAGATCTTAAAATGGCTATGTTGAAAATTTGGCAAAAAATTCCTAAGAATCACTTTTACTAGCCGCATGCAGCAGTTCCTTACGCACGCTCTGTGTAAGTTTCTAATTTCAATATTTTCACTCCAGATTTTCAACATTGCCATTTTACCACACCTCCTTATAGGCAGTTACAGCTTTCATTTTTTCAAATCCTGCCAAAAACGTCTTTCCGCCCAGGTAGTGCACAATGGCGCAGTCGGTGTGAGAAATCAATGTATGGGACACAGTAAGAAAATCACAGTGACACTGATCATGAGCAGAGGTCTTAAAATGGCTGTGTTGGGAAATTTGTGAAAAATTTTAAAATGACTGTTTTACGGCGTTGCTATGCAGTTCCTACGCACGCCGTAAGTTTGCGTAATTTTCAATATTTTCACCCACATTTTCACCATTGCTATTTTACCACACCTCCTCATGAGCAGTACAGCTGTCATTTTCACATCCTGCCCAAAACGTGCTTCCACCCATGTAGCTTACAATGGCGAGTCTGGCGGCAGCGAACTTAATGTATGGGACACATTAAGAAAATCACAGTGACACTGTTCATGAGCAGAGGTCTAAAATGGCTGTGTTGAAAATTTGGGACAAAATTCTAGAAATGACTGTTTTACGAGTGTTCATTATGCAGTTCCTATGCATGCTCGTAAGTTTGCGAATTTTCAATATTTTCACTCCACATTTTCAACATTGCCATTTTACCACACCTCCTTATGAGCACTGCAGCTGTCATTTTCACATCTTGCCCAAAACATGTTTCAGCCATGTAGCGTCACATGTATGTAGTTAGTGCAAAATCAATGTATGACACATAGTAAGACAATCACAGTGACACTGTTCATTGGCAGAGGTTTTAAAATGCCAATGTTGACAATTTGGTGAAAAATTCCTAACAATGACTGTTTTACGATCGTGCATTGCACAGTTCCTACGCACGCCCTAGGTTTGCGAATTTTCAATATTTCCACTCAGATTTTCAACATTGCCATTTTACCACACTTCCTTATGAGCAGTACAGCTGTCATTTTTCACATCCTGCCCAAAACGTGTTTCCGCCATGTAGGCGCACAATGGGGTAACAAAAGGTCATGCTGACAATTTATTGTGCAAATACTAGTAATTGCACAGGGCATTAGGGTAAAGCACCATACATGCAAACACCACTGTAAATACCTGCAAGCTAACATATCTGGATTGACAAATGCTTGTTTTCTTCAGTCCCATCCCTGTCATGGATGTGCACCAACTGTCCTCACTGGCAGCTGCTATGCTGTATAATATGGTACCTGGTAAGTTCAGAAAAGAGAGCTGCTGCCTGGTTTCCTGATGCACAGCCCACTGGGTGTGGCAGGAGCTGCTAAGAAACTGGTAGAGGCAGGCAGTGTTCTGGAGAAGGCTTAAGAAGAGGTGTTCTCCCAGGTAGGGATTATAGGTAAACCCCACAAGTTGGGGACTCGAGCGGGGAGGTTACATGCTATTACAGGATGCCTCTTTTGGTCTTTGAAGAAGAGGCGTGTATAGGATACCTTTGACGCTGGTTAATACATTTCATTTTGTCTGTCCCCATAGGTTGAGCATTAGCACATGCAATCTTGCCAGCTCTGCTTGGTTTCAGCAATTTCACATGTTAATCTGAAACACGTCTTACATTCTGAGCGGGATTCAGTTCCTAAATATGAGAGGAGTAACATGGCCTAAGTAAGACCCTTAGGCCTTTGCCATCTGTCTTACTGTAGATGGCACTTAAGTGGTTAAAAGGTAGCGGCTCTGACTTTTCTAAATCGAACTTATAGCCTGACAATGAGCTAATGTTAGCAGTTCCTGAGAGGAACAGTGAAAGGCCTTCTGCATGTATACTTGGCCATTTTTGTATTCTTCCCTCTCACTGCTAAGCCCTCTATTTTTTATCTTGCTTGATCTTCCTGGTCAGGGCTCTAGAGCTAATTCAAAGAGTGGACAGGAGAGTGGAAAGGAATCGTACTAAGTTCACTCCTCTGGCCACAGCAGAAGTTGAGGTAAGGTATATAACAACTGCATTTAACCTATAAATTCCTCTTGAATCCAAGTCCTCTAACACTTGAAATGGGTGAGAGCAAGAGACCCTATCTAACTCTTTCTTTGTGTCAAAGAGCATCGGAGTTGACCTTGTCACAGAGTCAGTGCTGCTCTCATCACATGAAAGATTTTCCTGTTGCTGTCTGTAGCAAGCCTGCCCATAAGGAAGGTGTGCACAGGTCATTAGTCTCATCATAAATTAAGTGATAGGCAGATGGGGAAATAACCTTGGATTTCAGATATTTATATATTCTTTAATTCTTAACTCTTGTCTCTGTTCTGTTAATCCCTGGTAACTAGCAGAGACATGTATCTGTATCTTCACAAATGCACAATAACAGGAGTGTATTATGGGTGCCTTTATTTCCAAGTAGCATGGTCACGATACTGCT
Organism: Neoceratodus forsteri; assembly: GCA_016271365.2. NCBI lineage: Eukaryota > Metazoa > Chordata > Ceratodontiformes > Ceratodontidae > Neoceratodus > Neoceratodus forsteri. Next base: position 1,473,845,020 of record CM057453.1, on the reverse strand, counting down.
GAGAAGTCCGAACTACATGAGTAAGCAAACAAAAATGACTGAAACCTTATCTGCTTTGGCACAGGAATACACTCCTAGCCTCTCTGGAGCCAAATGTAGTCACTTACTGCCATTCTCGTTTTTCAGCAGGTCAAGACAGGCTGTACTCAGTCACACACACACTCCTTATGAACTCAGTCCCTCACTGGCATACTTAGCACCGAATGAAGTTCATTCCCAGCATGTTAATGTTGTGTCCTGACCTGATGAACTTGATCTACCCTTCTCAGTTCTGCAGTCAAGACTGGTAGCCAAAATGTGGTGCACGTCATTCGTATTTTGGATAAAAAAAACTATATCAAACTCTCCCAAATCATTGTTTTAAATTAAATTTTGACTCTACAGACCAAACAACATATTTATTTTTCAGCCAAAAATGTTTCCATGTACACAAAGTGTTGTTGGCTACAACCCAATGGTTTATCCTGTCAGAGGGAATTTGTCTTTATCAGAACAGATAGGATTAACCACAGCCACTGGCAAGCAGTAAGTAACTAGTGGGAAACAAAGTGAGACAGCTGAACATCAGGGTTAGGCAAGGCCATCAACTCCTTCTCAGTACATCAGCGTGCCCCGTAGTTAGACTATAGCAGGCTTGTCGCTGCTAGAAACTGTAGTGAAATTAGATATTATGTTTTGTACCCTTTACAGTACTCCAGTCAGATATCAGTGAGTATTCCTCGTCCATCCTATAGGTTGATGCATGATCCAATCAAATCAAAGTGGGCAAGGACATCCTCTGCTGCTTAGTTCTCTTCGTGCACCAGGATCCCTCCAGTTCCCTCTCAGTGCACATTCACCATTCTGCTCACTCTGTCCCTTCTCTTTGTCTCGGGGGCAATAAAACAATGTCCCCCACCTCCCGAGACAGCTCTTGGCCATCTTCTTCTCGTCTGAGACTAGCAAGCCCCATGATGCTCCATGGCTCTCGCAAGGGCTGGAGCCACTAGAGCGGAGGGCACTGCAGATGCGCGCACGTAATCTTATGAGATTCGGTAATTTGGCTGCTGAGATCCATATACAGGATCCCAAATCTGCTTTTTTCCCACGAGACCTCACGGACGCCATCTTGCCTGGGTCTCCTCTTTATTTTCCCGCTTGTTTCTCACAGAGAACTCCTGCAGAATTAAAGGGACAGTCAGCAAATAAGTTATGGAAAGTGAATAAGTGGCAATAGAGGGGAAAACATGTGGCCCACTGCCACAGAAGGACCTTATCTGATGCAGTTTTTTCTTGGTTTTCACTGATCTGTCAGCATCATGAAGAAATGCAGGGAATGTGGTGTGTCCTTCAGAGCACTCGAGGAGGACAACACAGCATGCACAGTATGTACTCTGACACCTGTAGGGACACAACAGACATGGAAGAGGAGGAATCCATCACCAAAATTTCCACTGCCACCAAACCATGCCAATTGCACTGGATGCTAGCCAGGTGCCGCTACTATTCCAACTTCTGGAATCCTTGAAGGCCAGCAATCCACTTCCCAACCCCCTGCACTCGAAACCCCATAGAGGAACCCTCAAGAAACAGCCGAGGCTGGAAACAGACAGCACAACAACTGAAACCATGGGGATCAGGAGGAGGGCACCGCAGACAAGTCTACCAGAATGTGCCACTGGGATAACATCGACAACTCATTTCAATGGTATTGCGACAGTAAAAATATCACAGCAGATGGCCAGCCCGCTGGCACAGAGGTTGGATTTCCATCTGCAACGCCAGCGACCCAGGTTCGGGAGTGAGCTCATGTCATGGAGGGGATGGCCAGGGAAAGAAGGCTGTAGCATCCCATGACAGCTCACCTTTTCCAGGGGAGGGGTGGGATGCGGCTCGGCATCTGCTGACCTCTGGCAGAGGCCAGGGGTTTAGCAGGACGCCAGTGCCTTAAATGCTGGGTTGGTCTTGGATGGAGGTCTGGGGCTTTATGGCACCAAAGGCTTCAGCAGCACGGGGTAGGATGTCGCAGACGTCGGGTATTAGCGGCCATGACGCCAGGGACTCTACGATATCTCAGTAACTTGGAAAATGCCTACCAGCCCGGGAGATGGAGTTCGAGGAGCTATCCCTCAGATATGCATCCACCTGCCTGGCTGCCCAGGACCAGCAATCCAGATTGTCAGGGTATAGGGGCCCATCCTGTCACTCGGCGGGGTAAACCAAGGCTCCATGGGGACTGGTGACATACCAGGTAAGGTGGCTTGCAGGGGTAGACTCCATGGTACTTGAGGATGCGGCAATGTGGGGTAGGAGGGGATAAAAAGAGATTAAAAAATAAATTATATATCACAGCAGTCCCAACAACCATCCACATCGGAGGACCCCAGCTTTCCATAGGTGAACCAAAGGAGAAAATACAGGTTACTCACCTGTAACAGGAGTTCTAGGAATGGTATATGTTGTTCATCCACACTTACTGGCAGGTTCCTTGCCGCTTTAAATCCTGCAGGAAGGTCTTCAAGCTGGCTCCTCCCACCCACCGGGTGGTAAAACTCGGCTCCACCCATGATGCCCAGATCTAGCCGCTGGAAGCCATTGTGCCGAGCTGGGGAGGTCGGGTGAGTCGGTGGATGAATAATATACCATTCTTAGAACTCCTGTTACAGGTGAGTAACACAGGTTACTCACCTGTAACAGGAGTTCTAGGAATGGTATATGTTGTTCATCCACACTTATTGGCAGGTTCCTTGCCACTTTAAATCTTGCCAGAAGGTCTTCAAGCTGGCTCCTCTCACCCACCCGGTGGTAAAACTCTCGGTTCCGCCCATGACGCCAGATCTGCCCGCTGGAAGCTCAGGGTTGTGCGCCAAAGCCGGGAGGTCGAGAATGTAGGATGAACAATATATACCATTCCTAGAACTCCTGTTACAGGTGAGTAACCTGTATTTCTAGGGACATGGATATGTTGTTCATCCACACTTATTGGCAGACTCCTAGCAGTTCTCCGGGAGGAGGGAGGCAAGCGCACCCCCAATACTTACTTGGGAAATAAGGACTGGAGAACCGAGGCTCCAAACCAGCATCCCGGCGTGACTCAAGGTCGATGTGGTAATGGGTAATAAAGGTGTGTGCTGACTTCCAGGTAGCAGCCCTGCAGATTTCCTGGATAGGGACATCCCTGGAAGCAGCCACCGATGCAGCAGTATGACAGGTAGAATGAGCTCTTATCCTCTGGGAGGCTCCATGCTCGCCAACTTATAGCAGCGATCTATGCAGGAGGTGACCCACCTGCCTATCGTCCGCTTGGCTGCAGGTCTGCCAGATGCGGCTTCAGCGTAGGTGACAAACAGCTGGCGAACCTCTCCCATTTTCAGCCCGTGGCTCCTTATAATAGCGAGCGCCCTTCTAGGGTCCAGAGTATGGAGCCTATATTCGGCCTCCGAGGTGTGATTGGGGTGGAACACCGGCAGAGTCAGCACCTGGTTAAGGTGAAACTCCGACACCACCTTCGAAGGAATTTCGGTGGGGGCAGAGGACAACCTTGTCCCTGTGGAAGACCAGGTAAGGAGACTCGATGCAAAGCGCCTGGAGCTCTCCCATCCTTCTGGCTGACGGATAGCCACCAAGAAGGCGGTCTTCCACGACAGATGAGAGAGATCACACTCTGTGCATTGGTTCTGAATGGTTGCCCATGAGCTTTGCCAGTACCAGCAGTAAATCCCACGGAGGTGGAGGTTCTCATCGGAGGGGAAATGTGATCAAGGCCTTTGAAGAAGCGCCCGACCACCTTTTCCTGCGCCATCGACTGCTTCCGGCCCACGCCTCGTAAGCAGAGATGGCTGCCAGGTGCACCTTTAGGGTCACGACCTAAGCCCTTGACTAGAAAGGGACTATAAATAGTCCAAAATGCTTGCACAGAACAGGAGGAAGGGTCCAAGCCTCTTGTTCTGACACCAAATGGAGAATCTCTTCCATTTGAAGGCGTAGCATTTTCTGGTCGACTTTACGGGACGCCTCAACAACATTGAGGACCTCGTCGGAAAGACCCAAGGCCTGGAACTCTAGCCGCTCAGGAACCAGGCCGTCAGGTACAGGGATTGAAGGTCCGGATGGAACACCTTCCCTGATTGACTGAAAGCAGGTCCGGCGAGCTGGAAGCTGCCTCGGGAGCCTGGAGCTGAGGCTGAGATCATTCGGTACCACTGGCGGAGCCAGTCTGGGGCTATCAGGATCACCTGCGCCTTGTCCTCCTTGCTTTGAGAAGCACCTTGTGAATCAAGGGAAATGGGGAAAGGCGTGAAGAGGCCCGGGGTCCACAGCCTCGAGAAGGCATCCCCTGCAGCAAGCCCTGCTGAGGGGGGCATGGAAACAGCCTCAGCTTGGCGTTCTCCCTGGAGGCAAATAGGTCCACCTGAGGTGTGCCCCAGTGGGAGAACAGATCTTGTACTACTTCCGGCAGGGAGACCAATCGTGAGATGCAGCCCTATCCGGCTCAGGGCATCGGCCAGGGTGTTGGAGGCTCCTGCCACATGAATGGCTAGGCGATCCACCTCCAGGCTGCGCACGAGTGACCAAATGGACAGCTTCCTTGCATAGAAGCATGGGAGCGGCCCCGCCCTGGGCGGTTCAGGTAGTACATGGTCGTGGTATTGTCCTCTGGACCTCGACCACTTGACCCCGGAGAAACGGAGCAAAGGCGGTGAGAGCTAGGCGGACCGCCGGAGCTCCAGCAGGTTGATGTGGCATCAGGACTCCCGGGGACCAGAGGCCGTGCACCCGGTGTTCCCCAGATGGGCACCCCAACCCATCAGAGAGGCATCGGTCGATAGGAGAGACCGTCGGCTCGGGCGGACAAACGGGATGCCCTCCTGCAATGGAATGGAACGTCCACCACTGGAGAGCTGCCCACATCTCCTGGTCACTATCACTAGCTGGTCCAAAGGACCGCAGCGCTGGGACCACTGGCTGGCCAGTCCCCACTGAAGGGGCGTGATGTGCCAGCGGGCCCAACGGACCACGCTGGACAGGCCGCCATGAGACCCAGAAGGCGCAGGAAGTCCCGGGCAGGGAGGCCGATTGCCCAACCAGAAATGATTGGGCAAAGGAGCTAAGAACCTCGGCCCTGTCCGCGAGTCATGCTCTGCTCAAAGAGAGTCGAGCTCTGCCCCGATGAACAGGATCACCTGCTCGCTCGAGTCTCGACTTGGCCTCGTTGATGAGAAGGCCAACTCGAGAGCAAACCTGGAGGGCCAGATCTCTGGACCGCCCACCTCCCGCCTGGAGGAGGCTGCTATCAGCCAATCGCCCAGGTAAGGGTACACACGGACCCCCTGGCGCCGGAGGGAATGCTGTCACCACTGCCATGCATTTGGTGAAGACCCTGGGAGCTGGAGATAAGCGAAGGGCATGGCTCGAACTCGAAGAGGGATCCCTCCGCCGAAAGCGGAGGAATCTCCAGTGTGACGGACGGATAGGGACGGAAAGAACGCGGCCCTGTAGGTCCAGAGAGCAGAACCACAAGCCGTGTTCCAGAGATGGTATTATTCGCGCCAGAGTGACCATCCTGAAGGTTCCAGACCTTAGGAACTTGTTCAGGTCGTGTAGGTCGAGAATGGGGCGCCAGCCCCTGTCCGCTTCGAACCAGGAAATACCTGGACACGAACCCCACGAACCCCGGGTCTGAAGGGGTCCTCCACCTCCGTGATCACCTCCTTTGGAGGAGGAGGCGATATCGGCTCAGTGAGACGCCAGTGAGGCCGGACCCCGAGGCCCCGAGGTGCGACGGCCTGAAGGGCGGGTCTGCCTGAATTCCAGAGGTAGGCCTTTTCCCACCACCTCCAGTACCTCCTGTCCGTGGTAACAGCGACCAGGCGGAAAGGAAGTGTCTGAGCTGCCCCATGGGGGAACTAGGGGTGAGGTGACAGGGATGGGGTGACACCCTCAGCCCGCCACTGGGCAGGCTTGGAGGAGGGACCGCCGAGGAACCTCCTGGGCCTTTACCTCCCTGCTTCCTGTTGGAGGAAGCCGACAGCTTGGGCTTGGGATACCAAGGTCGAGCCTGCTGGCCCTGACGTTGTTGGGCCGGGCGCACTCAGGGCGCAGAGGACGCAAGGGCTTAGGCTGTGGCTTGCGGCCTTGTCCTTCTGAGCGGAAGAGACCGAGTCCAAGGTAGCATTGACTCTCGATCCTCTGCAGGTGACCCTTCCACCCCAGGGTCAAGAGGCCAGTCCCCAAAAGGAACATCCGCCAACTTGTGCTGTATCCGAAGTAAAGGTGGATATCCTCAGCCAAGTCGACGACGATGGCCACTCGCGGCCACCACAGACCTGGCACATGAGTCCCCGATGTCTAACGCAGTCTGAGCTGCTGTTTAGCCACTGCCCTGCCCTGGTCCCACACCTGCCTGACGGTAGTCTGCAGATTCATGGGAAGATGAGGGACAACCTCATCCAGGGAGCCCAACAGGGCGTGAGAGAAAATGTGCCATGAGGACGGCCAACTGGCCTGACGGAGCGAGAGGACACAGCATAGACTTTCGCCTCGCATAATCCAATTTCTTGATTCCTAGTCGGGAGGTTTGTCCACATCCTCATGCCTCGGCACGCTGAAAATGCTGTCGGTAACCAACCCTCGGCCGAGGGTGTTCCAAAACTGACAGGGAACCGGGGACCGTGATACTTTCTGGCCAACCTGGCCAAGGCGTAGGGCAGGAAGCAGGACGCTGCCAAAGTTCCAAGGTCGCGACCTGACTATGGCTTCGCCACCGGAAAGGCCTCCGAGGGAGAACCTCGGTCCAGAATCTCCGTGAGGGGATACCTGTCCTGCTTAGAACGTGGTTCGAGTTTCATCCCGTGGACTCGAGATGAGTCGGCAACCCTAAGAAGGATGAAGGGCTATCGGTCCATTGACTGTCCTTCCTGAGGACTCCAAGTCTATGCGCTTGGAGAAGAGGAGGAACCATCATCATCGACTCCAGAAGAGTCCTCAAAGAGCTGCTCGGCCCTAAGCCACCCTCCACCGCCGAGGTTTATCGGGAGTGAGGGTGACCGACAGCCTATGGGCAAACCCAAAGCCGACCGAGAATTTTGGTCGGAGCCCCAACTAATGGCTGTGGGGCAGCTGGAATTGGCTGAACAGCCGCCTGAGAACAGGCTCCTCGACTACAATGAGGGGTTGTTTCGCTGTCTCCGTGACAGCCACTTAATGGTTGGGAAGACGATCATTTATTTATTCCCGGTCAAAAGGAGCTGTTGCCACATAAGTTCTCAGACCGACATAACTTGCGCCAAGCCTCCCCGTCTCGAGGAAGAGGGCATGGCGGCGCCGCTTGCTGCGGTGCCGAGACCGAGACCGCCTATGACGGGCGGGATCGTTGGACCGCGAGGATGTCCGAGACCAAACCGTAGAGTCTCGACTAGGCCGAGGAAGGGCAGGAGAAGTGTCAGAAATCGCACTCTCGGCTCGATTCGATCCCACCAAGGCTCTGGAACCGGAGGCAATAGACGAGCCGACGGATCCTCAACTTCCCACCGGGGAACTGGGAGGGATTTTCAGTTTCTCCAGCTGACAACCCTGCTCCAACAGGTCGTAGAAAATCTCGACTGCCGACGTGGAGTCTCGTCAACTGGCCTGACAGGGACACCGAAGCCAGTGGTCGAAGCTGAGGGTCGATCGAAGTCGACTGTCGACAAGGGGGGGGGATTCTTCCTCGCTCCCAAGAGCGCCGACGGAGAGACTTACTTTGCCTTTTTTGGACCTGGAAGAAGGTCCCATAGTTGGACCTCACCCTTGGTCGAGAGGGTCAGACAAAGCTCCTTAAAAGAAGCCGAGAAGAGGCACCGAGAGAGAGGGACAATGCCGAGCCGAGGTAGAAGCTGCCCGCTCCTTCCTTCTTCGAGGGCGATCATCTGCTCAAGCTGATCCGCTTAGCATTGGCCAGCTGGAGACCCACCAATCGGGCCTCTTTAGATTTCACCGTGGAATTCTTTCTCTCGCCCAGTTGTAATCGGGCAGTACAGTCTTCAAGGACGAGGTCGAAAAGGAAGAGCACAAGTCGCAGGCCTGCGGGTCGTGCTCAAGGCCCAGGCGTAGACGCGACGTGAGTGCGGATCCGCTCCTAGACATCTTCTGTCTGCAAGGGCACCTCCAAACCGGGAGTCGATGGTCCATCGCAGTCGAGGAGAAGAAGACTGAAGTCTTTTGCAAAACTTTTCAATTTCGAACTTTTCAAGAATTAGGAACCAGTCTTAAGCGCAAGCTGCTAAGGAGGGAACCTGAGCTCCAAGCGTAAGGAAGATCTGCGCCATGGGGCGCGCCGAGTTTTACCACCGGGTGGGTGGGAGGAGCCAGCTTGAAGACCTTCCGGCAAGATTTAAAGCGTAGTGAACTCCGTTAACAGTGTGGATGAATATATCCATGTCCCTAGAACCTGCATTTCTAGGACATGGATATGTTGTTCAATCCATCTACTGGCAGACTCCTAGCAGTTCTCCGGTAGGAGGGAGGCAAGGCGCATACCTCTACTTAGGAAACAAAGACTGAGAACTCGAGGTCCCAAAACCAGCATCCTGGATGGACTCAAGGTCGATGTGGTAGTAGATAAAGGTGCGCAGGCTGACTTGCAGGTAGCCCTGCAGATTTCTGGATAGGGACGCTCTGGAAGCAGCCACCGATGCAGCAGTATGGCGGTAGAATGAGCTCTTATCCTCTGGAAGGCCTCCATGCCCGCCAACCTATAGTAGAGATCTATGCAGGAGGTGACCCACCTGCTTATCGTCCCGCTTTGGCTGCAGTATTCCACAGAAAGCGGCTTCATGAGGTGACAAACTCTCCCGAGCTTCAGCCGTCCGCCTCCTCATAATAAGCGAGCTCCCACGGTCCAAAGTATGGAAGCCTATATTCGGCCTCCGAGGTGTGATTGGGGTAGAACACCGCAGAGTCAGCACCTGGTTAAGGTGACATCTGACACCACCTTCGGAAGGAACTCGGTGTGGAGCGAGGACAACCTTGTCCCTGTGGAAGACCAGACAAGGAGACTCATGGAAAGGCTCTGGAGCTCTTCCATTCTTCTGGCTGACGTGATAGCCACCCAAAAGGCGGTCTTCCACTACAGGTAGGGAGATATCGCACTTGTGCATTGTTCTGGCTTCGGCTCATGAGCTTGGCCAATACCAGCAGTAGACTTGCACGGAGGTGGAGGTTCTCGGACTGGAGGGGAAATGTATCAAGGCTTTGAAAAGCGCCCTATCACCTTCTCTGCGCTACACTGACTGCTTCCCGGCCCACGCCCAGTAAGCAGAGATGGCTGCCAGGTGCACCTTAAGGGTCAGCCGACTAAGCCTCTTGCTGAGAAAGGGACCACAGGTAGTCCAGAATGCTTGCTAAGGAACAGGCAGAAGGGTCCAAGCCTTCCTCTGACACCAAATGGAGAATCTATTCCATTTGAAGGCATAGTATTTCCTAGTTGACTCTTGATGGGATGCCTCAACGATGTTGAGGACCTCATCGAAGAGACCCAAGGCCTGAACTCTAGCTGCTCAGGAACCAGGCCGTCAGGTGCAGGGATTGAAGGTCCAGATGGAATACCTTCCCTGATTGACTGAGACCAGGTCCGGGGCTGGATGTCGCCTCGGGAGCCTGGAGCTGAGACTGAAGAGATCTGATACCAGAACTGGCGGGCCAGTCTGGGGCTACTCAGAATCACCTGCACCTGTCCTCCTCGCCTTGAGAAGCACCTTGTGGATCAAGGGAAATGGGGGAAAGGATGAGAAGAGGCCCGGGATCCACGGCCCTAGAAGGCATCCTCTGCAGCGAGCCCCTGCTGAGGGGGGCGGGCATGGAACAGTCTCAGCTTCTGATTCTCCCTGGAGGCAAACAGATCTGCCTGAGGCGGCCCCAATGGGAGAAGAGATCTTGTACTACCTCCAGCAGGAGAGACCACTGTGAGACGCAGCCCTCATCCCGCTTAGGCATCGCCAGGGTGTTGGAGGCCCTGCCACGTGAATGGCTAGGAGATCCACAGGCTGTGCACGAGGGACCATATGGAGAGCTTCCTTGCATAACAGCATGGGAGCGCCCCTGCCCTGACAGTTTAGGTAGCATGGTCGGGTATTGTCCGCCTGACCAACCACTTGACCTCGTGAGAAACGGAGCAAAGGCGGTGAGAGCTAGGCAGACCGGCCGGAGCTCCAGCAGGTTGATATGGCATCGACTCCCAGGGACCAGAGGCCATGCGCCTGTGCTCCCCCAGATGGGCATCCCCAACCCATCAGAGATGCATTGGTCGATAGAGACCGCCGGCTCAGGGCGGACGAACGATGCCTCCTGCAGATGTGCCGGAACGGTCCAACACTGGAGAGCCGCCCACATCTCCTGGGTCACTGTCACGGGCTGGTCCAATGGATCGCAGCTGCTAGACCACTGGCTGGCCAGTCCCAACTGAAGGGACGATGTACCAATGGGCCCAACGGACCATGCTGGTGCAGGTCGCCATGAGGCCCAGGAGGCGAGGGAAGTCCCGGTAGGCGCGATTACCCAACCAAATGATTGGGCAAGGAGGAAAGAACCTTGACCCTGTCCGCCGGGAGCCGAGCCTGGCTCAAGAGAGTCAAGCTCTGCCCTGATGAAGAGTATCACCTGCTTTGGCACGAAGTTCCGACTTGGCCTCATTGATGAGGAGGCCAATCTGAGAGCAAACCTGAGGGCCAGATCTCTGACCACCCACCTCCGCCTGGAGGGGGCTGCAATAGCCAGTCATCCAGGTAGGGGTACACCCGACCCTTCGGCGCCTAATAGGAATGCTGTCACCACTGCCATGCATTTGGTGAAGATCCTGGGAGCTAGAGAGAGGCCAAAGGGCATGGCCCGAATCTTGTAGGGATCCCTCCGGCCTGAAGCCGGAGGAATCTCGATGGGACGGACGATCGGACGTGAAAGAACGCTGCCCTCCAAGTCCAGGGAACAGAACCACATGCCTGCTCCAAGGATGGGATTATCTGAGCCAGAGTGACCATCCTGAAGGTCCCGAGACCTTAGGAACCTGTTCAGGTCGTGCAGGTCGAGAATGGGGCACCAGCCCCTGCCTGTTTTGGGACCAGGAAATACCTGGACACAAACCCTGGGTCTGGAGGAGGATCCGCCACCTTCCTGATCACCTCTTTCTCGAGGAGCAGGGCAATATTGGCTCGGAGGGCCGCAGCGTTAGGTTTCAGACCTCGTGCTCTCGGGCGACGGTTGAAATGGAGGGGTCTGCTCGACCCAGAGGCAGACCCTTTCCCACCACCTCCACACCCAATGGTCCGCGGTGATAGGGACTAGGCAGAAAGGAAGTGGCGAGCCATCTCTCACGGGGAACCCAGGAAGGGTGACAAGGTTGAGGCGACACCCCTCAACCCATCACAGGCAGGCTTGGAGGAGGAACCGCCGAGGGGTCTCCTGGCCTTACCTCCTTGCTTCCTGTTGAGAAGCTGCCGGTTTGGTTTGGGACGCCAGCGAGCCTGCTGGGCCCTGTTGCTGGTGCTGTTGGGTCAGTTTGTGCTGCAGGCAGAAGACGAAAGGACTTATGCTGTTGTTGTTGTCGGCCTTTGTCCTTCTGGGCGGAGGTACCAAGTTCAGTGTGGCGCTGGACTTTTCAATCCGCTGGAGGTGTCCCTCCACTCCAGTGCCGAAGAGGTCAGTCGCCAGAATGGGACGCCCGCCAACTTGTGCTGGGTATCCGCCATGAAGGTGGATGTCCTCAGCCACACCCCGCGTTCATGGCCACCGTGGTCATACTGACCTGGCACAGAATCACCTATGTCCAGAGTGCAGTCTGAAGCTGTTGCCACACCGCTCTACTCCTGGTCTCGCACCTGATGGACCGTGGTCTGCAGGTCGGCCGGGAGATGAGGGACAACCTCATCCAGGGAGCCCATGAGGGCATGGGAGAAGGTGCCATCAGCACAGCTGAGCTGGCCTGTCGGAGGCTGAGGGAGGACGTAGTGTACACCTTGCTCGGCATAGTCCAGCTTTTTGACTCTTTGTTGGGGACTTATCCACATCCCGAGCGCTTTCCGAACGCCGGAAGATGCTATCGGTGACTAACCCTCAGCAGAGGGTGCTCCGAGAAACCGGGCAAAGAGTCGGTAGACCGTGATACTTCCTGGTCATCCTGGCCGAGGGCACAGGACAGGAAGCAGACTGCTGCCAAAGCTCCAAGACTGGGTCAACAATGGCCTCAGCCACAGGAAAGGCCTCCGTGGGTGAATCCCTCAGTCCAGTATTTCCGTCAGAGATATGGCCCGCTTTGACACGGGTCGAGCTGCATCCCGTGGACTCCGAGATGAGTCAAGCAGACCCATGAAGGACGTATGGCCATCGCCCAATGACTGGCCCCCGGAGGACTCCAGGTTGACCTGCCTGGAGAACGAGGAAGGAGTCCTCATCGGACTCAAGAGTCTGCGAGGAGCTGCCTGGCCTGAGCCACCTCCACCTGCCGAGGACGGTAGGGAGTGAGGGTGACCGACAACCTGTGGGCAGGCCGTGACCCAACCGAGAATCCTTGGTCGGTGCCCCAGACTTTGTCAGGAGGCGAGGTTCCACCACAATCGGTGGAGCAGATAGTTTCAGCCGAACCACTGGCCCAGAAGTGGGCATCTTGACTGCAGCAAGTGGTTGCTTCGCCGCTTGGGCGACAGCCACTTGATGGCCGGGGATGAATCGAGTCGATTTACTCCCAGACAACAGCAACTGCTGCCACATAAGTCTCCTCGAACGCTGACAAATTACGTCGGTTTCTCCTCATCCGGAGGAGGACGACGAGAGAGGAACGGTGTCGCCGCCTTCCTTCGTGCCGAGACCGAGACCGCCAATGTCAGCGGAACGGCTTGACTGAGATGAAGTCCGAGACCGAGACCTCGGGTGACCGAGGCAGGCCTGAGAAGGCGGGGACACCCGCCTTCCCTCGGCTCGGCACTTTAACCGGGACCGCCACCAAGGCGCAGGCAGATCCTCGGCTCCACCGGGGAACTGCGAAGATGGGTTGTCAGCTTCACCAGTCGACAACCGGTCTGACGGGTCGAGGAAAATCTCGACTGCATCGACGGGAGTCTTGGCAGGCTGGCCTGACGGGACACTCGGAAGCCAGCAGCCTGAGCTGCAACTCGACCAGTCAATGGTCGGCTGTCCGGGAAGGAGACCTCCCGCCTCCCACGAACGCCGACGGTGGTACTTACCCTTGACTCCTTCTCTGGGGCCAAGAGGAATGTCCTGGCTGGCCCTCCTTCGTGGGAAAGGGACTGACAAAGCTCCTTGAACCAAGCCGAGTCACGAGGAACTCAGAGAGAGCGGGATAAATGTCATGGCCGAGGAGGAGGAAGATGCGGCCTGGGCTGCCCCCTCCTCGAGGGCGACTATATGCTTGAGCTGCCTGTACGAGCTAGCCAATCGCGACAATCGCCCAATGAGCCTCTTTCTCAATTTTACTGGCGGGTAACGCCTGGGCACCCGAGCTCAATAGGGCAGCGATCTCCAGGACGCTACTGAAAAAGAGCGGCACAACTCTCAGGCCTCAGCGGTCGTGTCTAGGCTAGGCAGTAGATGCACGTGAGTGCAGATCCATTCTGGACATCTTATGCTCCAAGGGCACCCCAAAGTCGGGACCGACGGTCCATCGCAGGACGCGAGGGATAATGAAGACCCAAGTTTAGAAAACTTAAAACTAGTTTCGGATGAACCAAGAGTTAGGATCCAGTCCAAAATGCAGAGCGCTAAGGAGGGAACCTGAGCTTCCAAGCGGTAAGGAAGATCTAGGCCATGGGCGGAGCCAGAGTTTCACCATTCGGTGGTGGGAGAAGCCAGCTTGAAGACCTTCTGGCAAGATTTAAAGCGGCAAGGAACCTGCCAGTAAGTGTGGATTGAACAACATATCCATGTCCCTAGAAGTATACTTTCCTCATGTAGAACTATCGATACACTTCTTAACAAGGAGTATGAAGCACCCAAGCCAACCAGACTGTCAGAGGGAAGCATGGTGAACAAGTGGTACCTCCATGACCCAAGAAAGAAGCGACTACTGGAGAAAGGCCTCCAAGGTTGACCAACCCATGTCCGAGCTTTCAAAACGCATCACCATTCCACTTGAGAGTACAGCAGCCTCAAAGACCCAATGGATCAGAAAATCAAAGAGCACCTCTGGAAAACTCACGAGGTATCAGGCATGCTGTGCTCGGCAGACACAGCAATGTGGTTTTCCTGTACAGCACTCCACAGGTGGCTGGACATTCTCACTGAGAACATTCCAGAGGATTCCCCTAGGCTGATGCAGCAGAGTGCGCCATACAGGCAGTAAAATACATAATGGATGCCTCTCTGACATCCTCAAGTTCAGTACATGAGCAACTGTACTATCTAACAGGGAAAGAAGGGCACTGTGGCTCAAACTTTGACAAGTAGACAATGAATCAAAATGCTCTAATGAAACTCCCATTCAAAGAGGGAACACTGTTCGGGAAAGGCTAACACCGTACCTCAAACACAGGGGACAGGTGCAATGGAACAAGGATGTCTACTTGCCCTCGGACAGACCCTTCGCCCCAAAATAAATTTTTCAAACCCAAAATACAGCCTCTACCACCCACCGGCTCCAGACAGTGGAACCAAAGACTCCGATTTCCAGCATAGGCATACAATAACAAAGTCAAAGGTAATGCAGGTGGCCACTATTCCAACAGAGGTCACAAACCGAATTTCAGACCCCAAGGTAACAAAAATGAAGTGTGTAGGCCCACTAAACCTACCATTAGCAGGAAGACTCCAGTAGTTTGCGCAACTATGGGCCCAAACAACGCCAGACAAATGGGTGCTGGAGATGGTGACAAAGGGTTATGCAATCGAACTCAGCAGCAAGCCAACACAGCACAGACCACTTACTTCACCTCTACCTAGGTGCCCAAATCAAGATACAGGCAATAAAGGAGGCAATACAGGACTTACTCAACAATGGGCTATCACGCCCATCCCTACAGAGGAAAAAGGCACAGGGTTCACTCCTTGTTCTTTGTAGTCCCAAAGAAGATGGGTGAAATGCGCCCATCCTAGATCAGAAGTACCTAAACCAGTTTGAGACATACAAGAAATTCAAAATGGAAACCCTGCAGTTGACACTTCTGTCCATACAACCAGGGGACACTTGACCTCGACAGACCTCAAGGATGCCTACCTTCACATCCCCTGATGGATCTCACACCACTGTTACCTCAGATTCCATATCAGGGACAACATTTCCAATATACCTGTCTGCTGTTTGGCCTGGCATCAGCACCCGAGTATTCACTAAGACTCTGGTGGTCCTAGTGAGCACCTCAGGAAGCAGGCACACGTCATCCCATACCTGGACGATCTGACTCATAAGGGCAAGGACGGCTGAGCAAGCACAGCACAGCACAGCACCCAACTGGCAATCAACTGCCTATAACAACATGGCTGGATAATTAACACAGCGTAAGAGCCAGCTGACGCCCGCATCCATCACACGCCTAGGCGAAGTAAGAGACGCACAAAACAACAAAGTAACCCCGACACAAGAGAAAGCACGCAACATTCACACACTGGTGTCATGCCTAATTTGCAGACCAAACAGAGCAGTATGGGCGCATGGCAGCACTCACAGACTTGGTGCCATGGGCTAGATTACACATGGAATACTCCAGAGGTTAATGATAAGAGTCACGGATCAGACAACACAGAACTTCAAGTTTCAGATCACACACCCCATAAGGGTTTTCTCCAGCCTCAGATGGTGGATGCTGAAAAGCAACATACAGAGGGGAGATCACTGACATAAGGCAACCCCGGAGGTGATTACCATGGGCACGAAGTCTATCAAGCTGGCCAACAATATACACGAACCATGTGACCCAGGGACTATGGACCCATTCGAGTCCACATTACTGATCAACATACTGAAAATAAGAGCCGCTTGTCTTGCTCTGGACTTCTTCACACCCTCCTCACCGGCAAAGCAGTGCTAGTTCGGTAAGCAACCAAGTAACTGTCGTCACATACATAAACAAGCTACAGTAGGAGGCACCAGAAGCAAAGCAATGATAAAAGAATCACTACAACTCCTCCGCTGGGCAGAACAGAACCTACAGTCCATCGTAGTCATATATCTTGCAGGAGTGTCCAACAATCGAGGTGGACTGGCTAAGCAGAGTCACCATCAACCAAGCGGAATGGAGACTCAACCAACACATCTTTCAGAGGTTAAAGGCCAAATGGGGCCCTTCCAGGTGGGATCTTATGGCGCCCCACCAGAACACGCAACTACCCAATTACCAGGCCAGCTTTCAGATCCCAAGGCTCTGGAGGTGGACGACTCTCAGCCTCGTGGAACTTCAGACGAGCCTATGCTTTTCTCCCATTCCAATGATAAACAAGATACTCCACAAAATACGATGGCATGGGGCGCCAGTAGTGTTGGTGGCCCTAACTGGCCCAGAAGGCCTTGGTACTCGCCTATTCAAGCCATGGCAGGAGACCACTGATGATTTTACCTCACTGGCCAGCTCTCCTGTCCCAGGGACCAGTCCTTCATCCAAATCCATCCAGCCTGAATCTGACGGCATGGCTATTGAAAGCAACAGACTCTAAACCAGGGCTATCAGACCAGAGTGGTGACTCGGCTGTTACAGTCCAGGAGACATTCCACTAATAAGATTTACCACAGACAATGGCAACTTTTTCACAAATGGTGCAGGAAATGGGAACCTCACCATTCTGTGCACGATTAACACAAATTCTGGACTTTCTAAATGAAGGGGAACAAGGGCCAAAACCCGCTTTGCTCTGGGTTCAGGCATCAGCAGTCTCTTCCATTAGGGGTCCACTGCCAGGAATAGGTCACACTGGCTCACACCCAGACACAGTCAGGTTGCTCAAGGCAGCGCCATTAGCATCAACGGAGGTCAGACACAGATGCCCACCATGGCAACTCAACACAGTCCTAGATGCCCTACAATCTCCCGCCACCAACAAAACACTTTACACTAGTGTACAGTTAAGACAACCTTCCTGGTAGCAATCTGCTCTGCTAGGACGATAGGCAAGATACAGGCTCTATCATGTAGGGAGCCCTTCATAACATTTCACAGCAATAGGGTCATCCTCAGAACTTTACCCTCGTTCTACTCAAGGTGGTATCTCGTATCACAGGAACAGGATGTTCTCTACCTTACATAATGACAGTTGCCCTGCAGACATGTCTCTTCCAGACACTACACCCCGCTAGACGTAGATCCATCAGCTGAGGAAATACCTCAGCATGACAAGTGACATACAAGACAGGCAGGCTAGTCGTACTGATCAAGGGGCAGAGAGTAGGACAGGCAGCCTCCACAGACACCATTGCTAGATGGATCAAACAGACCATTAGCGAGGCCTATAGGGCAGCGGGCAGGTTTCAGCAGAAGGCCTCAAAACACACTCCACCAGGGCTGTGGCAACATCCTGGGTAGAAAGAGGGAATGTGTCAATACCAGACATTTGTTCAGCAGCCACATGGTCTTCCAACATACATACACTCACCAGACATTACAAGTTAGACATAGCATCTGCCAAAAGGACAGTATTCACTAAGGCTGTATTGATGGCAGGGCCCAGCCTATATATACAGTACTTTCGTATCAATCTGCCTTTTTCACCCTCCCAAAGTAATCACTCGATACATGTACACTGCTACTAAGTTCCCACTAGTATCTGATTGCAGGAGGTACTATAAAGATCACGAAATATAATGGGATTTACTCACCCGTAAAGGTGATTATCTGAGTACCCTTTATAGTACTTCGCAGCCCCACCCAGGATGGAAGATTACTACTTAGGCTGGGTTAACAAGGGCATTATCATCACGAATGAAACAGTCAATGAAAATGAAGGGATGACTTTCAGTTCTTAAGTGTATAAACGTCGTACATATAGTGAGATGTTATTCTAGCAGGAAATGTATACATCTATATGACACATGATACAGGTACCACAATAAAGAGTGTGGTTTCAGGACAACGCCTGTATATCTTGTCTATTCTACTTTAGTCCATAGTAAGGGCTACCAGGCAATGGTCAGAGGGACATCATTCATAGAAAGAGGTCATGTACTGTGACTATAATTTCTAGTTCCTCTCTTTTCTGGCTTGTCGTCAGTTTATCACATTATAGCTATGGAAGATTCACACTGTAAATAATCTGATGAGCACAGAAGTATGCCCTTGCCCACTTTGATTTGATTGGATCGTGCATCAACCTATATGATGGATGAGGAATACCCACTGGTACCTGACTGCGGAATACTATGAAGGGTACTGAGATAATCACCTTTACCAGGTGAGTAAATCCCATTCTGTCATCCAGGTCTGAATACCTCTCAGGGCTGGTGGCTGAGAGCACACATGCTTCTAACAAGATATGCTGCACAGGCAAATGGCAGCTGCAGTTCCCTGGGGCTTAAGATGACCATACAAACAGTCTGACAAATACCAGTGCTAAACTATGTGTTGCCATTAGGAACATAATTCATACCCTCTGGCCATATGCATCTTATAGTAAAACACATACAGCACACTACACAGTGAGCTGCATATGTTCACGTTATGAAGCGGGGTGCTCAGAGGGGATGTGAGGTAATATTTCTTCAACATTAACTGGATGGCACAGAGGCAGACGCTCTACAAAGATGCCACCTCAGCCATTAATCTGACCCAAATAGTGACCTCCCCAACCAGACATAACCCTAAGACCAGCAACTGCACCCTGCTGGACCTTATTTTCACCAACAGACCTGACAGACTCTCTAGGTCCAAGGTTCTTCCCGACTCCTTAGTGATCACTCCCCAACCATCAACTTTTGTCCAACAAGACTCAAAACAACCCAAGAAACACACACAAAATGCGTCCCTCAAGAAAGGTCAACTCAACCAGTTCCAGATGCACCTCCATAACATGGACTGGTCTACACTGGACTTTACTCCCAGTGTGGATCAAGCCCTTGACTGCTTTATTACTCACTGCAATGCAGCATGCAACATATATGCCTCCCTAAAAGCTAAGGCCCAAAGCCATAAGCAACCCCTAGATCTCTCCTTTCCTCCTATCCCACATGGTTAAGAGGGACCACCTGTAGGCACATAGCTGGTGCAACAGGCAATCAGTCCCACTGGCAGCAGTATAGAGTGGCCAGAAATGCCTGCACCCAAGCCATCAGCCAAGCAAAAAGGACCATTACAAGGATGTGCTCTCAAACTCCTGGAGCGACAGCAGAAAGATTTGGGATAACTTAAACCAACTTACTGGTAAGCCCATTAAAACCCCACCTGACCCGGTACAAAGCGGGCCGAAGGTGGTGAGGGCTAGACAAACTGCTCGAAGCTCTAGCAGGTTAATGTGGCATCGACCTCCCGAGGGACCAAAGGCCGCTTGCTCTGTGTTCCCCCAGATGGGCACCCAACCCATTAGAGAGCATCGGTTGATAGAGAGACCGTCGGCTTGGGCGGACAAACAGGATGCCCTCCTGCAGATGAGCTGGAACGTCCACCACTGGAGAGCGTGCCACATCTCCTGGGTCACTGTCACTGGCTGATCCAAAGGATCAGAGTGCTGTGACCATTGGCTGGCCAGTCCCATTGTAGGACGATAGCCAACGGGCCCAATGGACCACGCTGGTGCAGGCTGCCATGAGGCCCAGGAGGCACAGGAAGTCCCGGTAGGCGAATTGCCCAACCTGAAATGATTGGGCAAGGAGGAAGAACCTCGTCCCTGTCCACTGGGAGCCATGCTCGCTCACAGAGAGTTGAGCTCTGCCCGATGAATTGGATCACCTGTTTTGGCACGAGTTCTGACTTGGCCTCGCGATAAGGAGGCCAACCTGAGAGCAGACCTGAGGACACAAATCCTGGACCACTCCACCTCCATTCTGGAGGAGGCCGCAATCAGCTAGTCGTCCAGGTAGGGGTACACCCGGAACCTTCAGTGCTGCAGGAATGCTGTCACCACTGCCATGCATTTGGTGAAGACTCTGGGAGCTAGAGAAAGGCCGAAGGGCATGGCCCGGAACTCAGTGGAACCCTCTGCTCTGAAGCAGAGGAATCGCTGGTGGACGGACGGATTGGATGTGAAAGAACACATCCTGGAGGTCCAGAGAACAGAACCACACGCCTGCTCCAAGGATGGAATGATCTGAGCCAGAGTAACCATCCTGAAGGTTCGAGACCTTAGGAACCTGTTCAGGTCGTGCAGGTCTAGAATGGGGCACCAGCCACCCCGTCCGTTTCGGACCAGGAAGTACCTGGACATAAACCCTGGGTCTGGTGGAGGATCTGCCACCTTCCTGACCACCTCCTTTTTCAAGAGCAGGGCAATTTCAGCTCGACGAGCCGACAGGGAGGGTTCTGCGGACCCGTGGCGCCCGTGGGCGATGGCTCGGAAGGGTGGGGCCTGCCGAACTCCAGAGGCAGACCCTTTCCTACCACCTCCAACATCCAGAGGTCCATGGTGATAGTGGACCAGGCAGAAAGGCGGCGGAGCCGTCCTCAAGGGAACCCAGGAGGGAGGATACATGGGCGACACCCCTCAACCCATCACTGGACAGTCTTGGAGGAAGGACAGGCTGAAGGACCTCCTGGGCCTTTTCCTCCTACTTCCTGTCAAAGGAAGCCGATGCTTGACTTTTGGGGTGCCAAGCGAGCCTGCTGGCCCTGATGCTGGTGTTGCTGGGCCGGACGTGTCGCAGGGCAAAAGGTCGAAAGGACTTAGGCTGCTGATGATGGCCCTTGTCCTTCTGAGCGGACGTGACTGAGTCCAGGGTGGTGTTGGACTTTCGATCCTCTGGAGGTGGCCTTCCACCCAGGGCTGAACAGGTCGGTCCCCAAGAAGGGGACATCCGCCAATTTGTGCTGGGTATCCGCTGTAAAGGTGGATATCCTCAGCCAGGCTCTGTAGCACAAGGCCACTGCATCCACTACTGATCAGGCACAGGAGTCTCTGATGTCTAGAGCCATTTGGAGCTGCTGTTTCACCACTGCCTTCCCTGATCCCGCACCTGCTTGACCGTGAGTCTGCAGGTCAGCCGAGATGAGGGATCACCTCACCCAGGGAGCCCATGAAGGAGTGGGAGAAGTGCGCCATCAGTATGGCTGAGCTGATCTGACGGAGGCCGAGGGAGGACGCTGCGTGCACCTTGCGCCCAGCACAGTCCAGCTTTTTGACTCCTTGTCGGGGAGCTTATCCACATCCCTAACATTCCCGAGCACCGGAAAATGCTTTCAGAGACCAACCCTCCGCAGAGGGGTGTTCAAAAACCAGACAAAGAGCCAGTAGGGACCGCGACTTCCTAGCCATCCTGGCGAAGGCACAGGACAGGAAGCCGCGCTGCCAAAGCTCCAAGGCTGGGCCAACAATGGCTTCAGCCACTGGAACGGCCTCCGTGGGAAGAATCCCCTCAGTCCAGCATCTCCGTGAGGGACACTTGGCCCGCTTGAATAAGGGTTCAAGCTGCATCCTGGTGGACTCCAAGATGAGCCAAAGCAGACCCATGAACGATGATGGGCTCTCGCCCATCGACTGCTCCCCGAGGACTCCAGGTCAAGGGGCCTGGAAAACAGGGAGTCGTCGTGCGTCAGACCCGAGGAGTCTGCGAAGAGCTGCCTGAGACACCCTCCACCTGCCGAGGCGGTTGGGAGTGAGGGTGACCAACAACCGATGGGGCAGACCCTGACCCAGCCGGGAGTCCTTAGTCGGGTCCGATTTTGGATGTGGGCAGGAGGTTCCACCACAATCAGTGGGCAGCTGATTTCAGCCGAACAACGGCCCAGGCTTGGGCACCTCTACCACCGTGAGGGTTGTTTCGGCCTTTCAGGTGACAGCCACTTAATGGCCAGGAAAGGCGGCGGTGTCGACGTTTCCCCTGACAAAGGGGCTGCTGCCACATTAAGTCTTCGTGGCGTCGGCGCAATTTGCCCAAAGCCTCTCTCTTCCGAGGAGGAAGACGAGGAGCGGCACCGCCACTTTCCTCGGTGCCGAGATCGCCAATGTCCGGGATCGGCTGGACCAAGACGAGGTCCGAGACCAAGACCCTTGGTGTTTCCGAGGGTGGGTCTGGGAGGGAGCGGGGACACCCACTCCTCCCTCGGCTCAGGAGCCTTGACGGGACTCCGGCACAGGAGGCACAGGCAAGTCCTCGGTTTCCACGGGGAACAGGTGATGAAGGGCTGTCAGCTTCACCAGTAACAGCCCGTCCAACGGGTTGAGAAAAATCTCGACCGGCGTCGACGGGTGTCTCAGCCGTATGACCTGACAGGGACACCATGAAGCCAGCAGCCTTAGCCGCAACTCACCAAAGTCGAGTGTCGACTGTCTGGGGAAGGGACCTCTCCCGCTCCCACAAACGCCGACGGTGGGACTTACCCTTCGAGTCCTTCTTTTTGACCGAGAAGATGGCCCTCACCCTTTGTGCAGAGGGATTGGCAAATCTCCTTAAAGAAGCTGTGCAGGAGGATCCCAGAGAGAGCGGGATAAATGCCACGACTGAGGAAGATGAGGATGCGGCCTGGGCCACCTCCTCCTCGAGGCGATCATCTGCTCGAGCTGCTCAGCTGAGCCAGCCACCATGGACACCGCCCAACAGGCCTCCTTGGTATTCACCGGCGGATAACGTTTCTGGGACACCCAAGTTGTAGCTTTGCAACACGGTCTTCAAGGATGTTTGGCGATAGGGCCTCACACAATTCGCAGGCCTGCAGAGTCGTGGTCAAGGCCGAGGCAGTAGGCGCACATGGGTCGGATCCATCTCCTGGACATCTTCTGCCCGCATGGGCCACCGAAACCGGAGTCGATTTGGTCCATTGCATCAAGGAAGAATTTGAATCAAATCTTGAAAACTCTAGAATTATTTTTGGGTGAATCAAGAGTTAGGATCCAGTCTATCTGAGAGCGTTAAGGAGGGAACCTGAGCTTCAAGCCGTAGGAAGATCTGGTGTCATGGGGTGGAGCTGAGTTTTACCACCCGGGTGGGTGGGAGGAGCCAGCTGAAGACCTTCCGGCAATATTTAAAGCATCAAGGAACCTGCCATACACCAAATTTCACTGAAACTGCTGAAGAACACGTTAAGACTTTCCCAACGAGAGTGGGTCTGTGGCGTTAAAGAACTGAGGTGGGCAGGGACTGCCCCTTTATGGCATGACCGACGTCAGGGTGGCCCCTGCTGGGTACTGCTGGCTAGTTTTTTCGGTGGGTCCTGAGGCCTGCGGCATTAGTCCTAATGGTTATAGCCTGCTGCAAGAGCTCCTCCCTCAAAGTAAGATCATCCAGTGCCCCTAACAACATGGCTTCAGGGTAAAACACAGAACCACCTCAGCTCTACTAGAATACACCAACTTCATACACAAGGCCATGCCTGTGGGCACATAGTGGGGTCAGTGTACACTGACCTCACTAAGGCCTTCAACACAGTAAATCACTCCCTTCTCATCAATTCCCTTAGCTCCATTGGGTTTCCTTTGTGAAAGTGTGTTGGTTCAAAACTACTTGAAGGGCAGGTCACAGCAGATTAAAAATCTGTGACGCCCTATCCTAGCTTCTCTCCTACATACCACAATGCTCTTCTCTCTAATTCCTCCCCTTCGCATGTTCTTAGTTCCTCTAAGCCCTGCTCACTTCAAGTTCCTTTTCGCAAATCCCAAGCTGGTCAGCCTGGTTTTGCGTGTCGCCTTCTAATCTTTGGAACTTCCTTCCAGTAGCTATCCGTGCTGCCCCTCTAAGCGCTCCATCTCCTCTCTCTCCAGGTCCAAACTGCACCATTCTGTCAATGCCTTTAAGCATTTTTTCCTCCTTCTTCTCTCTTCCTCTTTTTCTGTTCCATCCTCAATACCTACTCCCCACTTTATCCAAAACTTAGTATTTATCTGCCAGTCCTCCTATCCCACTTTCCTCTCTGTTATTGTTTACTATTATATTATGTTTCCCCTTCTGCCTGTCACCATTGCTGATTTACAGGTTTAATTGTCTCTATGCCTCTTCACCCTATTGTTTCCTTTTCTTCGTGGTAATCGGTTGCTATTTCTGCACTGCGTGACCTACGTCTCTATTGTCTCCTTGACACTGTGATTAATTTTGCTGAAGAGCCTTTGTCTCTCTCGTTGTATATATTGTGTATACTATATTGTGTTATCTTACTTATTACTCCCCTGACCTTTTCCCCAGGACACATCTGGAAGCAGAGCCTTTGGCTCACTGTAGTTCTTCCTGGTGAAACTCTTAAATAAAATAAATAATCCTCCAGTCTACCTGTCCGCTCTGGAGTTCCCCAAGGCTCCATCTTTGGTCCTTTACTTTTCAGCCTCTGTTTGAACTCCTCCTCCCTCAAGCTTGCCCTGGCAACCTATTCCTCTATGTGGACAACACGGTACTCTGCTAGACACCCAGAACGCTTGCACCCTGACTATGGACTTAGAGACAACTTCACTGCAGTCGAGCAAATGGTTTGCAACCCACAGACTTATCATGAACTATAAAAGACCAAGTCCATACTGTTCACCAGCTCCCACAACAGACAAAAAGCCCCACTTACCATTCTGAACAGCTGCAATGCCCCCAATTTCCTCTACCACTCATACTCCTACCTCCTGCCCAAACCCTTCCAGGACAAAATAAAGCATCTCATCTCTCTGCTCCGGCTCCTGCCCGGGACACAGAGGCAAACCCGGCCCCAACCCCACAAATACCCACACCCTTTCTCTTTCCTCAAAGGCCTCCATATCCTGCACCTAAACACCTGCAGCTTATTATCTAAAATCTCTGCTGCAACCTATTGCCCTAACTCAGCGCCCTGACATCCTAGTCATTTCTGAAACCTGGCTAAAACCACATCATACTGATGCGGAAGTCTCCATACCAGGGCACACAATAATCAGACATGACCAGCCGGGCAAAGAATCTTGCGGTGACCGCGACGTATTATATGCCAATAGTCGTCAGTTCACAATAGTGGATATCCCTCACTCCCTGCCAACATAGACACTACACTCATTAAACTCTCACTCCCTGTTCCACCCTCAGATAATGTGGCAGGTTCTGACTGCCCCCTGTGACACCCTCTGAGGACATCCTTTCCCACCTGATCACCTTACAGTCCCTAGCTGTTGGGTGAGCTCACGCCACCGTGATTTTAGCACCAACTGGCTAGGTAACGATAAAGCCCACCTGAAGACCAAAATTAAGGCCCTGAACCTCACTCAACTCATTGCTAATCCCACCAGACTCAATCATAAGACACAAAACCACTCTTTACTGGACTGGGCTCTAACCTCCCACCCTCACAGGATTCTAAGCGCAGACCTGCTACCAGATTCCATAAGTGATCATCATATGATTTTCCTGATCAGGAAGGTGCATGCCCCCACTGCCCCCCAAGACACTGCACACCAGGTCCTATAACTCCCTCGACTTAGCATCTCCTGTTGGACCTGGGACGATAAACTGGTCTTTATCCCAAGGCATCCTCCATTGACATAGCCTCTGATGCGTTCAAAACCAGTTTCCTTAAGTCTGGGAAAAACATGCCCCTACTAACAAAAAAGAGTTAGAGGCGACATCTCCTCTGGATCCCGCAGACATAATCAGAAAATGCCACTCCAGGGACCCTCAGCATGGAAAATTGCTACAGTTATGCCCATACACAAAGGAGGTGACAGGTCCACAGCTGGGAATTACCGGCCTCTCTCCATTCTCCCACCCCTCTCTAAAGCCCTAGAAAAACTGGTGGCTACTCAAATTACAGATTACCTGACCAAACACAACATCCTCTGCCCGGAACAGCACGGTTTCCGTGCAGGTCACAATACCAGCAATGCCCTCATAGAGTTTTCAAATTATCTACACTCATCCCTGGACTCTGGCTCACTAGCAGGGGCAGTGTTCATTGACCTATCAAAGCCTTTGACCCTGTCTCCACCCCTCCTGCTGGATGCCCTCAGCTACACTCCGGCCGTCACTGGGCGGTCTCTTGGTGCTCAGCTACCCGTCTGCGCTCTCAGGTATTAAAATTAATGGGACCCTTTCCAACACATGTCTTATCCACTCAGGTGTTCCACAGGGCTCCATCCTGGGACCCTTACTCTTCTCGCTATACCTCAACACCCTGCCCAATGCATGCACTGGTAAAATTCTGCTGTATGCTGATGATGCGAGCCATCTTTGCCACCCACCGAAATCCCATCTCCTACAGGACACCTTGCAACTATCTTTTAATGGCGCTGAAACCTGGTTCAAAGGGCACAGACTTGTAATCAATCTCAAAAAACAAAAACTATGCTCTTTGCCCATCCCCAAAACAAAGCCAGCAACTTCCCTCCACATCCTCCCTAGTTCCAAGCATCCTCTGAGCAAGTCCACTGTATAAGTACCTTGGGGTCTCCTTGACTCTGCCCTCACATTCCACGACCGCACTGATGCCCTTGCCTCAGCTACCAATGTTCAACCAGGTATCCTATACTGCTACAAAATTGCCTCCCCGATGCCCTCCGACTAGCGGTCACATCCTCAATAATGTCCCTTGGACTATGGCCTGCCAGTTTACAGTGCGCGGACTCGACCGCCCTCATTAAAATCCGCCTCACCATGAATAAGGCCTGTAGGCTAATTACAGGGGCCCAGGCTAACACATACCCCTGCCAGCTACAGAAATGGCAATGCTGCTTAACCTAGACGAATGACTCAGATATCAAACCTGCCTCATTACAAATAAACTCTCCTCGGGCTATCACGCCTGGGCTGAAGCGTCCATCCACCTAAGCGCAACCCTTAGTTCAAACACGGACCTCATGCAAGGCCACACTACTAGTCCCTAGGGCCAGGACCGCATATGGACAAAGGTCCTTCTGTTACAGAGCATCCTCCTGGTACAACACACTCCCTACCTCCATCTCTGATACCCTCACGATCTCTTGCTTCAAAACTTCACTTCAGGGTCAGCTATTTAACACATGTAGCTGTGATTGTCTCTAAGGTGTTCTAGCTCACCATCCACTGGCAAAGCTCACTGAGTGGCTTCTCACCCAACCAATAACCAACCACGTCCCATAGCCCTCTAAATCATTACCTCCTTCTGTCTCTGCACTCTACTACGTGTATGTTTATACCAATGTATGTTTAAGCTGTATCCAAATAACTGTAACAGCCTGTGATAGCCAAACCTGTAACCTCAATGATGTAACTAGAAATAACAGCATGTGACTGCCAACGTTTAACATGAATGATGTAACAAAATATTGTAATGTATTTGTCCTCTTTGTGACGAGTACCTTTGAAATGAGCCTCTGGCTCAAAGGTTGTAAACTGATGTACAAATAAATAAATAAACAAAGCACATAAGAAAATGGGACACAGGCTTCCCTCACTACCTACAGATCTCTTCGAAATGCATGCACAAACATCATCCGCCAAGCCAAAAGAGTTATTTCCTATTGGCCTTTAGCAAAACATTAACCACCCGACAAATTTCTGAAATCACTCAAATCCCTGCTCTCCCCACTCAACCCCCACCCCTACACTATCAGCTCAGGGCACCCTCATCTCCAACCCCATCTGTGTAGTTGAAGCCTTTAATACCCATTTCTCCAGCTGTGCAGACAAGCTCAATCCTCCCTCCCATAGACACTCCCGGTCCGCCCCACCCGTGCCCTCCTCAAACTGCCCCCAAGTCCTGCCGTCTCTCATTCCGCCCAGTATCCCAAGCAGAAGTCTTCAGCTCCCTATGGGCCCTGAACCCAAACAAAGGCAAATGCCTATATCCCTAGACACCAAGATGCTCTTTCTGTCAGCCCCAGCCATAGCCACCCCTCTTGCCGCCCTCTTCAACCCCTCTTTCTCTTGGGCAAGTTACCAGCGGCCTGGAAATGGGCCACCGTTATACCCCTGCCAAAGGGGTGACCCCTCCTCCCAGGCAATTATAGACCCATCTCCTACTCCCTATCCTGGCCAAATTACAGGAGCGACTTGTCCTGTCCGCCACCGCACATTCAGTCACTTCACTACCAGTCTAGCATTGCTTGTAAAGCTTTGGATGTATGAAAGCTATATAAATACTGATTCTTCTTCTTCTGTCCCAACTCACTCCGTACCTGGATGTCTCCTCCTTCTTCCTCCTTTCCAATTGGGCTTCCTAAATCCCACTCAACCATCACCTCCCTGCTACGTGTCACTGGTGACATTCTCACCGGCATGGACAACGGACACATCACCTGGCCATCTTTATTGACCTAGCCAAGGCCTTCATACTGTCTCTCTCCCCTATTCCTCTCCAAACTCACAGACGAGGGCTCTCCAATCCAGCCATTGAGTGGTTCCATGACTACCTAGTGGGCAGGAAACAAGCAGTCAAACTTGCCTCACACACCTCAAACCCCTGCCAGTTACTGCTGTGTCCCCAAGGATCTGTCCTAGGACCACTACTCTTTTCATTTTCTAAACGACCTCCCATCTGCATGCTCCCATTCATCCATCCAAATGTATGTGGACGATACAGTCCTGTATGCCTCTGGTCCCACTACATGCACGTAGCAACCCTCCTTCAGGAGGATTTCTATGCCATCCAGAAATGGCTCAGGTCAAACCAGTTATTTCTAAACCCTAAAAAATGTATCACTAACATTTGGCTCCCAACAAAGACTCTCCCGCCAAGCCCCGCCCTTCAAAACCATGGATGGGACTCCCTGGAGAATTGCACTAGCTTCAGATATCTAGGCATCTGGCTAGACCAGCACTTAGATTTTACCTCTCACATCGACTCCTTACACAAGAGGCTGCTCCCCAAACTTGGCGACTATACAGAAACAAAAGCTGCCTCCCCACACAAACAAGGCACGCCACTGTCCAAAAATGATTCTTCCTGTACTTTCGACTCACGGCGCATAGTATACTCTATCGCCCGCATCTGCCCTGGCCAGCCTAGACACCCTTGCAACTTATACAGCTCCCTAACCCTGCCGTCCCTCCATGATCACAGACTAATTAACTGCGGCAGTTCGCTGCCAAATATTAGTCCCTCTCCCTTACCCCCTACCTGGTCTCTACCTTCTCCCAACAACTTCCACCTGCGTACTCCCTCAGAAGCACGGACCCCAGACTACTCCACGCCCCATATTTATGCGCAGACAACCAAAGGCCAGGCTGCCTTTAACTACAGAATCCCACAGATTCGAATGCCCTACCTGTCCCCATAAGACACGCACTAAATCCCTACCATCGCAACCTACTACTCAGAGCGCATTTCTCCTCCAGCTGCTCCTGTTTCAACTAACAATTTTACTATTATGATGACGAAGTCTAAATGTATATTAAATGTACACTACCCTCCAATCTTTACACTGTATGTATCTACCCCTGTCTGTAACTTCCTGCCAAATGTTTAAAGGAGTAAGCCTTTGCTTCCAATATTGAACTGTATATGTGTTAAATTCCATGTTATATATTTGGGTCTTAGCCCCCAGGTCGCATCTGGAATCGAGCATGTTGCTTAGTATGCCTTCCTGGCAAATCTAAGTAAATAAATAAATAAATAAATAAATATTATTAAGTTCAATCCTTAGTACCTTGGTATTACATTCAACACCTTATCCTTAAGCGAGCAAACTGACATAGTCCCAAAAGCAGCCAACTGTTGGTTAGGTATCCTCTACAGGCACAGAGGCAGTATGTCCCAAGAAACACTCCACGACAGCAGTAACTAGCTCCATACTGTCACTTTGTGGACTATGGCCTAAGTATCTATGGCGCTGCCACAGATTCGTCCCTCAAAAGAATTAGCACTGCAAGGCCTGCCGCCTGGTCTCAGGTGTTCACCACAGGACACACTCATGCGTGTGATTTTACTGTGTTGAAGGCCTTAGTGAGCTAGCTAACACCTGGAGTGATAGTCGGAAATTCTGGGAAAACATTAAGACCCTTAATGGCAAACCAAATAAATCTCTCCCTACTGTGCTAAATGTTGATGGTGCCCCAACATAGACCCCAGTATCATCGCCAACACATTCAGTAAGGCCTTCACCGACCTCAGCAATGTGCTGCCACTTGACTTCTTCAAACCCCTAGCACCAATAACTCGGAGAAGAAGGATTACTCCCCCTTGACAAGCCCCCACCTCAAAATTGTCACACTAGCAGAGGCCAAAAACTCCTCTCCCAAGTTCTTGGTAAGGCGAGAGCAAATGGCGACTCACTTGACCTTATACTTGTCGCACTCACCCTAGGCGTGTTACTTCCATCTCTAACAAGCATCCTAAACTATCCTAAACAGGAAACTATCAACCATATCAATACTTCCTCCCTCTCAAAGCACTTGAACGTATAGTGGCAGATCAACTCTCTGATTACCTGGACAAATACAATCTACTCTGTAAAGAACAGCACGGCTTTAGGAAAGGACATAGTACTACAACAGCCTTACTTGATTTCTCTGAGAAGTCCACTCAGCCCTGGACAACGGGTGCCAAACCGGTGTGGTCTTTATTGATCTTACAAAAGCTTTCGACACAGTCCATCATGGCCTACTTACCTCCTTACTTACCAGCCAAGGCCTGGCAAAGGTCCCTAGTGCTTGGGTAAAAGTTACCTGTCTAATCGGTCACAGGCTGTAAAATCTCTAATAAACTCTCCAACTTCAAACCAGTTCTCTCGGTGTACCGCAGGGATCAATTCTTGGCCCGCTCCTCTTTAGCCTGTTCCTTAACTCCCTCCCAGATTTCTGCCAGGAGAAAATAATCTTATCGCTGATGATGCTGTAATTCTCTCTTCCCACAAGGATCCAAACTCCCTACTAAAGCCTGCAATTTGCCTTCTCTAGTGTTGAAAGGTGGTTCCTGGATAGTAAACTTGTGCTTAACCACAATAAAACAAAAGCCATGCTCTTCACCAATCACCAAAACAAAAATAGAAATACTCCACTCACCATACAAACCTCTGCTGGAAATACACTGGACCAAGTAAATACTTTCAAATACCTTGGCATCACTTCTGACCAAGGGCTCACCTTTGCAACCCACATTTACAACACTGTGAAAACAGTGAACCAATGTCTTGGAATACTATTTCAGAACCATCAATTTCTAAACCAAAGCGGCATTGAGAATAGCTATACTGAGTTCCATAATCTCTATCATTGACTATGGCCTTATTATTTATGGCTCAGCTACCTCCACTGGCTCTAAGCGTATCTCAATCACTCTAAATAAGGCTTGCGGCTCTCACGGGGCTCAAAGACTGACTCACACGTGTGAACTTTACTATGAAACAGGCTGGTTGAACCTATCAGATCGTCTTATTTATCTCACCTGCATAATGGCAAAAAAATCTATCTTGGGACTGATTCCATTATGTATCCAAAACCTACTCCGACCCGAATCTGGCTTACGACCCTCCACCAGATCTGAACACCAACCTTTCCTGGTTCCCAGATGCCGGACTGCACATGGACAAAGATCTTTC
The DNA here is from genome assembly GCA_016271365.2 of Neoceratodus forsteri. Classification (NCBI taxonomy): domain Eukaryota; kingdom Metazoa; phylum Chordata; order Ceratodontiformes; family Ceratodontidae; genus Neoceratodus; species Neoceratodus forsteri. The sequence continues at coordinate 1,473,813,538 of CM057453.1, read as the reverse complement.
GCATACAGGGCCCCGACATGGTTAAGTGCTCTAAGTCCACCTACTCTATCCTCAACCTCGCTCAGACTTTCAAATCCATGCTCTATGCCTACCTCACTACCACTAGCAACTGTGATTGGCTAGATAAAGACTACTACCCTCGTGTCCATCCTCACATCTGAGGCCTCTTCTCCTTGTCTAATGAGCCCTCTGGTACCACTACTATTTCCTGTCTGCCACCCAAACTCACTCCCCTCCCTTTCTGTCCCTCTCACTTACTCTACTGCCCATCACTTTTCCCTCCTCTTGCCTCCCTTTGGCTCCTAATGATCGCCTCTCCCTGGAAGTTTTTATCTTCCAAATTGTCTACTCCTTGAAACTGTTAATAGCTTGTTTTATTATGAAACTTCTAAACGTTACTGCCTTAAACTGTTAATAGCAAATTTATTATGTAACTTTTCCGTCTGGTATTACTTGTAATGTGTATTGTGCTTTGTTAAATGTTCTTTGTGCGTGGAACCTTTGTAAAGAGCTCTGGCTCAAAGGTATTAATTCCTAGACTAATAAACTAAACTAAACTTATCACTTGTATCTGGTAAATTCCCGACTATGGAAGGCCATTGTGGTAATGCCAGTATTCAAAAGTGGAGATAGAACTAGCCCCTAATTACAGACCTATCTCAATCCTCCCCACTGTCCAAAGCATTAGAACACATCGTGTATGACCAAGTTATCGAGTACCCTGACAAATAGCAGCTGCAATGCCCTGAACAACACGGATTTAGAAAGCAGCACAGTACCACTGCCGCTCTAGCTGAACTTACAGGGTACATACACAATGCACTAGATCATTGGCTCTTGGTTGGGGCAACCTACATTGACCTCACCAAGGCCTTCTACACAGTTAACCATGACCTACTATTAACCCAACCTTTGCACATTAGCCTATCCACTGAGTCCGTAAATTGGTTAAAGAGCTACCTTTCAGAGAGAGTTCAAAGAGTGAAAACTACAGATGTTTTCTCAGAGAGTCGAGTGTATTAACTTGGGTCCCCGAGGCTCCATCCTGGGTCCTCTGCTCTTCAGTCTGTTTCTGAATCAACTACCACTTTCCGTTAATGACAAAATCTTACTGTATGCAGATGATGCAGTACTATACTCAAGCCAACTGATCCAGTAGCATTAGAAAATCGAATGCAATCCAACGTCTCTGCAATCGAAGTGTAGTTCCTAAAATCAAAATTGCTGTTTATTAAAAAAAAATGCTTTTCCCTCCTCTCATAGCAGAAATTGGATCCATCGCCTGATAGTTATAAACTGCAATCACGAACCACTTGAAATGGTGCAAACTTTCAAGTGCCTAGGGATTACCCTAGACTGCTCTCTCACTTTTACCCAGCATATTGATCTCATTGCCAGCGGCTAATGCCAGACTAGGAGTTCTCCACAGGAACAAACAGTGCCTCATCAATGAAGCAATAAATCTAGCGGTGACTAGTTTGGTTCTGTCTGTAACAGACTATGGACTGGTGGTGTAGTGGTGCCGCCTGACTCAACCCTCAAGCATATAAAATGGCGCACAATAAGGCATGCAGACTTGTGTTGGGAGCTCATCGCCTCTCCACACCTGTCAGCTTTATGCACAATCGGTTGGCTAAACCTAGATAGCAGGATAAAGTACCAGGTTTGCCTTCTGGCCATAGAAATCCACAATGGGCTTAACTCCCCAGGTGTTCAGAAACTACTCAAGCAAGTATAACAACGGTGGGAGTACTAGAGGTATTAACAGCCGATCCTTCTTAGTCACCTTCAAATGGACCCCCAAGGCAAACAATCCTACGAATATCGGGCTCCCCATTGGTTAAGTTAACTGACTGACGAGATCCTGACTACAACCAAACTAGGTCTATTCAAACCAAGCTTCGTGCCCTGCTTAGATCAACCACTGACTGTGGTTATTGTGCATAATATATAGTTTCTCAACCAGTATTTGTAGTACTGTTTGATGTATTACAACAATCAGTAATCTGTGACCAATGAAATAATATATGCCCCAGATCTCTCTTTCCGAAGCCCACTGCCCATGTTTTTGCCTGCAACCCCCTAGTTTTCTACACCTCCTTCCTCCCCATTGGTCCTCCTCTCCCATGGTTCCTCCTCTTCCCCTCGATTCCACCCAGCCAGACACCATGAAGCGAGGCCCACCCTCTGTAAATCCACACATACCCTCTCCTCCCTCAACCCATGTTTTCTCTGTTGGTCACTCCCATCGCCCGCTGATCTCCCCTCACCTCCTATTCTTCCCTTTCTAGGCCCTGTCCTTCTCAACAGGTGCTGGTTATGAGCCACCATCCAATAGAAGTAAAACTTCTGTCTTCCCCCACTACGCAGCACCCTCACGACAGAAACCGTATCAACTTGTTCGCATTTTTCCTCCTCTAGTCTGTAACTTCTAATATCTTCACGTTGTATCATCTGATTGCCTCCTTGTATATTATTACTGCTAATATGTATTATTTTTGTCTCTTTATCTCTGTAATTCACTGTATTGATGAGGAACCTTTGTAAATGAGCTCTTAGCGCAAAGGTAAATGTAATCTGATTCTTACTAATAAAATAAATAAATGCAAGCCATACTCCCAGATGAAGTGGTTGAACCTAAGGGACAGAATCCAATACCACACCTGCTTATATGCTACGACAATTAGCATGGGCCTAACCCCCAACCCCAGCACCTTTTCACATGCACCCACACTCAGATAGCACTAGGAGCACTTACAGACGGGCCTTCCAAGTCCCTTTCTGCCTGATCTCCCAAGCCAAATGCTCCTTCAGCTACCGGGTGCCTAACTTGGCTTAAATAACCTTCTACTCCACACAGTGGGGTATCCAAGTTTGGCCCTTTTCAAGCACCTCCTCAAACAGCACCCAGTGAGAGAGTTGGGGCTGGGAGGGTGGTCCTCCTGGCTGCCCCAGTGTGAGTAGTGGTGTCCCACCACCTTATTCAATGTTTAGTGCCCGTTGTGGAGCCCATGATTGACTGACTGGCACCCCAGGCTCCCAGATGCTCCCAAACCTGGCTCCACCACTGCCAGCACCTGGTCCTTTGCAGCAGCTGTGACTGTTCTGCTTAACTAGCACTATCCTTGCATCCCCTGCTTCCCCCCTTCCTCTGCTTCTCCCTCTCCTCCCTTTTCCACTCCCTCCCTCAGCACAGGCCTGCTGGCCTGAGTTGCCAATAGACTACAACTCTGTGACAAAGCCAACCTCTGGTTGCACCCACCACCTGGCAGCCAACCCCTGGCTGCCCTCAAGTCCTGTATGCCTGCTTGTCTCGCCTGACAAACACAGCGATTCCAACCTTATTCTCACTTCCAACCTTACTCTCACTTAACTGGTACCACCCTTAATTATGCCAACTAATTCTACTCTCCTCCTGCTACTCGCTGGCTATCATTCCTTGCCTACTTCCTGAATCTCTCGATACCATTTTATCATGTATTGCTGCAATTTGATAATGTTAAAGAGTTGCTGACTCTTACATCCTCTCTGTATATATTGTATTATTACATAAAAATACTCACCTGATATTGCAGCTGTTCTAATGAGTCTCTAACTCTTAGGCTTTCTCTGTATGTTTTGTACTGTTAAACTGGACGTGGAACCTATGTAAAGAGTCCCTGACTCATAGGTAATTGTAATCCGAGAATTCAATAAATTAAATAAATAAAAAGAGAGGGTAGTGGAAGCCTGGGCGGCACCCATCCCAGCGGAGGTGGTATATACCAAAACAGTTGCAGGATTCAAGCATGCATGTGTAACCCCAGGGGTGCTACCTTTAGGCTACTACCCTGCCTGCCTCCACGAAGACAGGGTGAGGGGCTGAATCCCGTGAGCCAGGTGCCTCCACCCAAGGTCGGAGTTAATGCAGTCACGACTGCCTCAGTTACAGCCCTCTGGGTTACTGAACCCCCTTTGTTTTGTCCCACTACTGATTCACACTGGTTACCAACAATTCTTTTCACCAGTACACTTACCCCGGGTAGTATCTCTCAGTTCACTCCGGGGACCCCTGTAAAGTAAGGTACAGTTATAGCACAGTCACTATGCAGCAGTTCACAATGGATGCACAAACCAGCCAGAGGTGCAATTGCAACACAACAATCTGATTTATTAAAGGGACGGATAACAAGGGAAGGGGAAAGAATCAAGTAAATTGGCTTATCACTATAATTATCTACCTAGGGCTCTGTGCACAGGCGAACCTAAGATTGCTGTCCCTGGGTACCCAAGCCCTAACGGCTAGTCCAGAACGTGGCAGCTGGTTGGGGCCCTGACACAGACAACGTTGCAATCTTAAGCAGGCCGGCCTGGGAAGAAGGTTTAATTAGGCAGTCAGCAGTACAACAATACAACTGGAAACCACTGTTGGCACACTCTGCAGGAGCTACCCTGAATCAGTACTCACAACTCCAGCAAATACGATTCCTTCAACACTGGCAGGGTTGAGCCTGAATTTCACCAGCCTCCTCACACATTTATATGGCAAACAACAGAGGGTACCATACCAGGCAGCAGCTTCCAGGCCCACACAAACTTGCAGAAGAACTCGGGCAGCAAGCGGCAGTTTCAACATCAGCGGGCGGACAGAGCGCGATTTGCAATTTTCTCCAGTCCTCTCAGGTTGAGCCTGGTAGGTAGCTGGGCTGGCACCAGCCTCCTCCGACCGCCGCTGGCGGATTTAGTCCGGCTACGCTCAAAGAGGCAAAACGGCCGTCTCAGGCCTTCCTTCCAGCATAAACACTCCACACAGGCGCGGGAGCCCACAGCTCCTTTCCTCTCCTCAGCCACAGCGCATCTGCCCCTCCTCAGCATGGGGCTCTCGTGACAATTGGCGCTACCGCTTCTATTGGCTGGCACCTTGTCAGACCATCAATCTTCTGCCCTCAGTGGTGCGAAAAGCACCAAAGCCCATAATCCTTGCCCAAAACAAGCAGTCCCTCTATTGGTCAGTCAGCGCTGTAGGGTCCGAGGTACTGATTGGCCCAACTCAACAGTTCTGGAACAAAATGGAGGAAACAGTCGAAACAGTCCCCACTGCAAAGGAAAACAGGTCAGAACAACTGCATTATCATTAACATTTTACTGTTTTCAGCACCAATCATCCCCTTTAGAGCTCCCCTGCACAACTTAGCGATGGCAGAAAGCAGGCAAGTTTCCGTGTCCTGGGCGGGACTCGGGCATGAACCCGCAGCCCCCATTTTAACTACTTACGGCTGCAACAGGCAGCCTTTAAAGGGACAGCAACTGGAGGCTTCAAAAGCACTCACTGGCGTCACGTTTAAGCGGCTTTAACGCCGAACACCATTTAGGCGAGGAGCATTCACCCAAACTCCGGGAAGCTTTCAGGAACCCCCATTTATAGGGGGTTACACCCTTCCTGGCCTGGGAAAGCTTGACATCCGCGTCAAGTAGTCACCCTTACATCACCTTTAAGGCGACAGCTTAGTTACACTATATCACTCTTTACATTACATATCTGAATATTACATTCACATTGTATTATGGTTTATACAACATTATACATAAACTCTCATTCCCTTTAACTCAGGTCATTAGTTCTTACTCATGACACCCGACGGGAACCCTCCCTTAGTCACTGGTGGGTCACCTGAAGCAGAGGCACCACACTCAAAGGGCAAAACCAACAATCTGGAGTTATTCCAAAGGCTAACTTAGGCAAGGAACTCGGGGACACATACACCCTTTGTGGACCACATTTGAGGCAAGTCCACCGGCTGACCCAGAGACTCATAACTTAATTTATGACCGGCCGTATTTCTCGGCCAGATCGCTTAGGGATCTCGGGAGACCTTGAAACAGGCCCTGATTCCACTTCAGTCTCCTTGACATTAGCAGGAATCTCAATGGGGAAAAGGCTCAGCACTTATAGTACTATTGGGGCCTGACCTTCTACCCCGGACCCATCCCACTGGGCTCAGCTGGGCGGTCTCGGTACAGGTGAGGAACCCTCAGGGCATTCAAAATATTCTTCCGGTTCTGGCATATCATGTGTTTGTTCCCCATCTCATTCTCTTCTTCTGAAAAGTCAGATAATTCAGCCAGGCCAGACAGTTCAGCCATGCTCAAGGACCCCACCCCTGGCGTTGCTACTATCCAATTTAAGCTCTGGAAACAGGGTTTGGAGACAAAGCTGGGGGCTCAGACAGTCCAGAAGGCCCAACCTCATCTCCAGAGTTAACAAGGGATTGCCCGAAATAACTGACTCAGTTCATAAGAGGATAGTATTCAATATCATCTTAGTCGTCTTCTGGCACCAATGGTTGATTATTTCCTTCTGCAGGCGTTAGCGAGGCCCTCTTGATTGCCCTGTTAAAGAATCAACGGGTTTGGTGCTTTTCCTGGCAGCAGATTTAGTCATAGGCCTTGGGGGCGTTTGGAGATTCAGCTTCAATCAGGATTTGCCGATTGGCAGAGATGATTTGGTGTATAGTTTTCACATCTTTGGAATTGTTCTCAGGCCGCACTTTATATACAGGCAAGTCTGTCAATTTTCCCACAACAATGTGGGAGGTGATGCCATCTGTCAGCAATGTTATGTTTCCCATACAGTCCCAGATTCTCAGTAACACTCTATCCCCTTCTTTTAGCTCCATTGTTTTCACTTTCTTATCATATCTTTCCTTGTTGGCCAGGTTTCGTTTAGCAGCCATGGTCTGGGCCAGTTGTAGGCATGGTTCAATTGGGCCTTTAATTTCTGTACATACTGTAGATGGTTCTCTGCTTGCACCCCATCAGGAAACCCCAAAACACACATCCACTGGCAGTCTAGCCTCTCTCCCAAACATTAGTCTGTACGGGAAAATCCTGTGCACACTCTTTGTACAATTATAAGCGTGAACTAGGGTGCTAATCTGCTGGCTCCATCTCGGTTTGTCTTTTGGTTTACAATGTGCTCAACATGTCAAGCAATGTGCAGTTAAACCTTTCAGGCTGAGGATCTCCCTGAGGATGGTGGGGGTGGTTCTCCTTTCACACCCCCACAACGACAGCATCTCTTTAATCAAGCGGCTCTCAAAGTCCCTTCCTGGTCGGATGGATCCGCTAGGGCCCCATAATGGACAAAAAGTTTTCAACAAGCACCTTGGCCACCGTGGTTGCTTTCTGATCCTTAGTAGGGAAAGCCTGTACATACCGGGTAAAATGATCAGTGACCACCAATATGTTACTGACACTCTTCAGGTCGGGTTCTAGACTCAGGAAATCAATACAGACCAGTTCCATAGGGGCACTAGTGGTAATGTTGACCAGTGGAGCAGCCCTCTGGGGTAGAGCTTTCCTTTGCAAACAGCGGCTACAGGTCTTGACATATTGCTTTACATCCGTACTCATCTTCGGCCAATAAAATCTGGCCGTACTAGATCAAGAGTTCGGTCTATGCCGAGATGCCCATTTGATTATGCAAGGACCTTAAGACCAGTTCTCTAAAAGCTGAGGGCAGCACCAGTTGTTGTTTGTCTACCCGCCCTCCTTATTCACAGTCTCTCTATATAGTAGTTGGTTAATCAGCTTCAATTTGGGCCCTTCTTTATACAACAGGGCAGTCCTCAGATCAGTGGAGCATAACTTGGACACGTCCTCCCGCCTGCAAAGCTTCCACAGCCGTCTTTATCATAAGATCACAGAATTGAGCCTGTTGGAGACTATCATTGTTGAATTGAGGCAGTGAGCTAGTGTTAATGCAGAGAAATGACAGTAGGCGGCAGGTATGCAATTTTTGGATGGCCCCAAACAATCCACCATACAGTCCACCACGTCAGGAGACACCTGTTCCTCTTTATCAATTCTGGCAGAGGGCTCTTATGTCAGGTGCTGACAACCTGACCCAATCAGTTTGTGACATAGGCCTCCGAGAGAGGCATCTGCATCTATATGGTTTAGGCCCGCCCTTACTCAACAGCATAGTCGTAGGTGGCCAAGACAGAGAGCCACCTATGGCCAGTGGCATCCAACTTGGCCAAAGTCTGTACATAAGTCAGAGGATTGCTATCAGTCTTTACCAATATCTTGGCACCATACAAATAGTCATGAAACTGATCAACAATGGCCCACTTCAGAGCCAGGAACTCTAGTTTGTGCACTGGATAATTTTTTCTGAAGGAGTCAGGCTTCTGCTGGCAAATGACACAGGTCTCAGACCATTCAAATGCTCCTGATATAACACAGCCCCCAATCCTTGTAGACTGGCATCAGTATGAAGAGTGTCTGACTTGGCGGTCAGCATAGGCCAACACTGGGGCATGGGTAAGTTGATATATAATGTCATGGAAGGCTTCTTCACCTCAGCAGTCCAATGATCCCCAAACACATCACTCGGCCGGAAATACTTCTTTTCTGTCTCAGAGTGCACAACCTTCCTATACTTTTTGTGTGTAGGTGGATACCCTGAGTGAGGTTAAGGAGGGGCATCACTAGAATAGTCTTTAACAAACCGTCTATAATACCCACAAAACCCCAGGAATCGTTGCAGCTCTTTCAAATTCCTGGGCTGAGGCCAAGTGGTCAAGTAGCCTACACCTTGCTAGGGTCAGTCTCTATGCCCTCAGTGGACACTATGTGCCCACGTATTTCACAGAAGTCTGGAAGAATTGGCACTTGTCGATGGACAGCTTGCTGAAATCCTCCAACCGATCCAAGACCTTGAATAATCGTTGCTCGTGTTCTTCCAGCGATCAGCCAAACACTATGACGTCATCTAAATAGACCAGACATTGAGTAGATTCATGTCCCCCACAGCCCGTTCATCAGGTGCTGAAAAGTGGCTGGGGCACCGAAATCCCTTGAGGCATCGAACAAACTCGTAAAAGCCTAGGGGCAAATGAAGGCAGTCTTCTCCCGGTTGTCTGGGGCCATCGGGATCTGGTAGTATCCACTGCGAAGATCCAACACAGAGAACCACTTACTACCATTTTAACAGTCCAATGCATCCTGTATTTTTGGCATGGTATACTGGTCCTGGATGGTCCCGATTCAGAATGCGATAGTCTCACACATCCTAACTGCCCCATTCTTTTCCTTACTACTACTATGGGGGAGGCATAGGGGCTCCTGGACTCTTGTATTACACCAGCAGCCAACATCTCTTGCAGGTGCCCTCACATCATCTATATCAGCGGGGACAGGTGCGGGATCTCTCGGAAAGGCCTTTCGTCATGCAGCCGAATGTGATGCTTAGTCCCTGTACACATCCCACATCCCACTCTTTCAGGAGAAAACCTGGTCTCTTTTGAAAGCCCTCACTGACCCTTTGTTTCCATCCAGCCGGCAGGGAGTCACCAAAGTCAAACAAATCAGGAGTAACTCTGTCATCTGTCCTGGAACCCTTGCTGTTTTGGAGTACTGCGTGTTGGCACAATGTATGCTGGCCACGGTGCACCCCCGTTTATTTGAATCTCTGTCAGACACATTATGCACTTGAACCATCACCCTCTTAACATAAGCATGAGCTCTAGCTGCAAGATGCTTGGTCTGACCAACAGTCCTCAGGTAATCTTCCTCCACAGGCGTGTCCAACATCAACAACTTATTTGTAACATCGGTTTTAGTCATACTTCTCCATGCAGGACACATTGGGCATTCGGGCAAGTATCACCGGGCTGGATCCTTTTCCACACCACACCCACCGGTCTTCAGGCTCCTCCGGACTGACCTTCTTCTGAGTGTCACTTGCCTTTTGAATCACAGCAGTATGCTTAAAGCTCGCCTCGGGTCTGGAACACTTGTTTTTCTGAACACAATTGGGCCAACCGTCCGAACATATGCGCATTCATCCCAATCAACAAAGGCACCCCATCATACAGTCCAGTGGGTGGGCAAGCTAAAACTAGGGTTTCCACCTGCTCATTCATTCCAGCCAGAGTTGCAGAGAAAATAACCAGACTCGGATGTACCCCAATACGGATAGGCCTTGTCGCTCAACCCCACACATGTAGACCATTCAAAGGCTGCAGGGGCACCTCAGGTAAGTGTGCCTGGTACCAGTCCTGAAACATGATGGTTACCTGTGAGCCACTGTCTAATACAGCTTGGTGGAATTCCATTCACCCGCACCGGGTGTCCACTGATGGTCCGACCATATCAGACCAGTCGAGGCCACAGCATTGACAGTCGGCTGGGCATGGGCCTGAATCACAAAACTTTTCTGGGGCCCGAGACTGAGCCTGGCGATGTCGGGCGATTAGTCTGTTGTTGATCTTCCTAAGTTCTCCGGTCACTGGCACTTGGGTTGGAAATGCCCATCTTCCCATAATGGTAACAAAACTTGGGGTCCGGGGTCACTACTTGCCGGTGGGCACCTTGTCTGTGGGGGCCCTGAGGGGTGAGAGGGCTCTCTTTGGCCGGGCTCGGATTTCTGCATGACTCAGGGGCCCCGGACCTGACAGGGTACATAGTAGATTGCTTCAAATCCCTCACCAATTCCATAACTTCCCTGACCTCAGCCCTCAACTCACTCTCTCGTGGGGTCGGAGGAAATAACTCGCATTCCACAGCACCTGGAAAATCTGGGGATCCTCAGACCCTCCAGACAGGCCAGTCTCTTGGGGGTGTTAGGCTCAGGGTCCCACTAGGGTTTACCGCCCCCACACATGGCTCCCACCCCTCTTCATCAGTCTCCACCTCCTAATTTCCCTCATTAGTTTACAATATTCAGGTAGGGGTGGCCGCCGATCATGTAACTTAAGTTTCAGCAGTATTACACTAGAAAATCTGGCAGATTTTAAAACATGTTCTAATCAGACCTGATTCAGGCTGCAGCAGTGATTCCCCTTTTCTATAGGCCTTCTGCAAGGCCCTCCCACTCTAGTAACAAAGCAGACAGTTTCTCATTCTCCACTGCTTAGCAGACCTGAATTTCCACAATAAGTCTTCACCAGTCTCTGTACTCCCAAAACCCCTCTAAAGCAGAGAGATACTCTGCAGCGGTGGCTTCGGGCTGGTGGCCGGAAGAACCTAATGGCTTCAAAGCAGGACCCCGCAAGCTCTCCATCAGCCTCTTCCTTTCTCCCCTAGAGCATTGCCATTCCTGGACTAAAGGGTGGCATAGTCCATCCAAGCCTCCAGGTCATCCTCCCTGGAGGCACTGGCACTGTACCAGAGAAAAGTTTTAGCTTACGGTAAGAATCGAGCTGTATGGGTGGGACCACCAGGGGCAGGGAAGCCAGCACAGAACTCTTAGGGCGGGCAGGGAAGTGCCAGGAGCCCTGAGGTACATCACTGGATAAATCTAAAGCTTGTAGCAGCTCCTGTAGTTCTCCTCCACGCCAACAATTTAAGCAGTTTGTCTTTAAAACTGTTAATCTGAGGAGACCCCAGGAGTGACTGACCCACTTAATATGAATTAGTCTCCATCCTCTGAAGCACCTCCGATAAATCACAGGAGGTACCTTCTCAGGGTCGATGGCCACACTGCATAGAAGCAACACCTGCAATGTCTGGTCAAGTAAATCAGCAATACGCCTTTACCTCCACTTTGCCCAAACATTTTACTCGCTGCTGCAGAAATGATATCAGTAGTTGGGGTCCCCAAAGGCACATCTAACAATAACACAATCTTCTGGGAGTCTAGCTCTTCAGCTTCACCCCACCCCATCAGTCTGTGTACCATGGTCTAATAGGTCCCAGCTTAATTTTTCCCAACATATCCCCTTCCACTTTTCCATTTCTTTAATGCTTCCCACTTGGCCACTAGAGGCGCTGATCCCAGTGGTGCCTCCACTTTGTAACCCCAGGGCGCTACCCTTAGGGCTACTACCCCTGCCTGCCTCCACGAAGACAGGTGAGGGCCCAGATCTGGGTCGGTGCCTCCACCCAGAGGTCGGGTTAAGCAGTCGCGACTGCCTCAGTTACAGCCCTCTGGTTACTGCAACCCCTTGTTTTGTCCCACTACTGATTCACACTGGTTACCAACAATTCTTTTCACCAGTACACTTACCCCCGGGTAGTATCTCTCAGTTCACTCCGGGACCCCTGTAAAGTAAGGTACAGTTACAGCACAGTCACTATGCAGCAGTTCACAATGGATGCACAAACCAGCCAGGGTGCAATTGCAACACAACAATCTGATTTATTAAAGGAGGCGGATAACAAGGGAGAGGGAAAGAATCAAGTAAATTGGCTTATCACTATAATTATCTACCTATGGCTCTGTGCACAGGCGAACCCTAAGATTTGCTGTCCCTGGGTACCCAAGCCCTAATGGCTAGTCCAGAACATGGCAGCTGGTTGGGGCCCTGACACAGACAGCGTTGCAATCCTAAGCAGGCCGGCCTGGGAAGAAGGTTTAATTAGGCAGTCAGCAGTACAACAATACAACTGGAAACCACTGTTGGCACACTCTGCAGGAGCTACCCTGAATCAGTACTCACAAATCCAGCAAATACTATTCCTTCAACACTGGCAGGGTTGAGCCTGAATTTCACCAGCCTTCTCACACATTTATATGGCAAACAACAGAGGGTACCATACCAGGCAGCGGCTTCCAGGTCCCACAAACTTGCAGAAGAACTCGGGCAGCAAACGGCAGCTTCAACATCCGAGGCGGACCGGCGCGATTTAGCAATTTTCTCCAGTCCTCTCAGGTTGAGCCTGGTAGGTAGCTGGGCTGGCACCAGCCTCCTCCGACCGCCGCGGCGCGGATTTAGTCCGACTTGCTCAAAGGGCAAAGCGGCCGTCCTCAGGCCTCCACGTGCTTCCCGCGCGAACACTCACACGGCGCGGGGCCCACAGCTCCTTTCCTCTCCTCAGCCACAACGCATCTGCCCCTCCTCAGCATGGGGCTCTCGGACAATTCAGGCGCTACCGGCTTCTATTGGCCGGCACACTTGTCAGTCCATCAATCTTCTGCCCCTCAGTGGTGCGAAAAGCGCCAAAGCCCATAATCCCTTGCCCAAAACAAGCAGTCCCTCTATTGGTCAGTCAACTGTAGGGTCCCGAGGTACTGATTGGCCCAACTCAGCAGTTCTGGAACAAAATGGAGGAAACAGTCGAAACAATCCCCATTGCAAAGGAAAACAGGTCAGAACAACTGCATTATCATTAACATTTTACTGTTTTTCAGCACCAATCACATCCCTTTAGAGCTCCCCTGCACAACTTAACGATGGTAGAAATGGAGCAAGTTTCCAGTGTCCCAGGCAGGACTGGGCATACAACCACGCAGCCCCCGCCATTTTAACTATACGGCTGCAACAGGCAGCCTTTAAAGAGACAGCACCGAGGCTTCTGTAGCACTCACTGGTGTCACGTTTAAACAGCTTTAACGCCGAACACCACTTAGGCGTGGAGCATTCACCCAAACTCCGGGGAAGCTTTCAGGAATCCCCATTTATAAAGGTTACACATGGGACAGATACCAGGGGGCTTGGAAGGAACACAGGTAGTGCGGACGACTGGAGATTGTACAAGGGCTATGATGGCACAGAGGTAGGGAAACTAGGCAGACAGAATGGGCCAAAGGGGTCTTTATCTTCCAACAACTTCTATGTTTCTATGTGCCATATGCTGAAACATATACATCTTACTATTTACATCTTATTTGATCATGAATCACTATATTTTAATAACTGGCGAGCAATTTTTCTTAGGGCTCAGCCAGTTGATATTGTCATAATAACCAATGGGTTATTATGGCGAACACGTCTCTGTCAGTCAAAATCTAGCCTCTCATTTGCTCTTTGTGTGTGTGGGCGGGCTGAACAGTTTATCAAACATGGTGGCTCTGAATCTCCACTAGCGAGGAACCATCACAAGAAGACTCTTCACCCTCGCCCTCATCATTTTTTTATATCTGGTTAATCATACCTTTACATTTTTTAAAAGCCATATCTGGTTAATCCTGCTGTTTGCAGCCTCAGGCAATACACAGTCCGAGCGAGGAGCGGGTCCGTGGCTGACTGGCTTCAGTCAGAGCTCAGCTCGATCATGAAAAAAAAAAAAAATTCTAACTGTGGAAAAGAAAGAGGAGGGAGGAGAGAGAGAGAGAGAGAGAGAGAGAGAGAGAGAGACTGTGTGTATGTATATGTGTGACTATGCCTGTGTGACACACAGAGACACAGGACTCAGGCTGGAAAAATTGCTCGCCAGCAATTACATAAAATAAAAGATGGGAAGTGTGTGCACTCAAATTTAATGCACACTCGGTGCAGGGTTCTTTTTTTTTCTTTTTTAATCATGTAAACTTTCGCCTCCGTGTGGGAGGGCCACAACAACCTCCAGCCACCCATATCGGCACTCTGGACCAGGTCTGGTGTATGCTACTGCACCTGACTCACACAGACCCTGATGAAAGACAGGGAACCAGGTGGCTACACCTCTCATGTCCGGGGTGCAGGGCTTGGCCATGAGCTGCTGTGGTCGCCCACGATTTTCCCGCTTTTTACTTCCCCATTGGGGAGCGGATGTGCAATGACACCTAATGAACCTATGTGCAGGCATCCATAGCGCTCCCTCCTCTTTGTATGCTTGCCACTAACAGTGCGCCTAGCCTCCGCTAGGCACTGCTGCAGCATGACACATGCCTGAACCCACCCCACAGGTAGGAGAGCAGTCGGGACGCCTAATCCTACCTCTCCCCTGCCAGTGCCCGGAGGTCCAAGTTTGTTCCCAAACCGGGCCACCAGCATGGCATGAGGTGTGGTGTCCAGCGCCTCAACCCACAGCGTCACCGGGCTAGCTGGTGTGGGATGCTTTAATAAACCTCGAGGGCGATACATAGCATCCTGCACCATGGGTGTACATTAAGAAAAAAATTATTTACCATAGTAATGTTTTTCCAGGGATCCCTCAGTATGCTTGACTTATGCAGGTTAACCAGCTGGGTTAAGCTGCCCCAGAGACAGAATGTATGCTAATGAAGGAATGGCATTAGCCAATCAGACTGTAGTTGAAGACTGCTGCCTGAAGGTGCTGCTGTTTGATTCACTTTGTAGCCTGAGGAGCAAAAGCCCAACCCAACCCTATTCTAGAATTATGAAAAGGAAAAGATGTGGTTCAACGTGTGTGTGATCTACACGCCCACTAAAAAAGCAAAAATCAGTGTATACAACAATCCCTGGTTCTCGCCTGACCTTCTTGAACAACTGAACTCAGAGATCATTTATGGCATATAGCAAGAGAAACAGGCAAACAAATAGACATTCAAGCCTACAGAAGAGCCCAAAATGACTGCACTAGGGCTATTCAGCACAGCAAAATCGACACTACAAGGAAGCCCTCACCCGAGCTTGGAGGACGGTAGAAAATTTTGGGCCAACCTCAACACAGTCACCAGCAAGAACACTAAGCCTGCCCCACCATTCTGAACATTAACGTGTGCCCACTACTGACCCCAATTCCATTGCCAACTCTCTCAATAATGCCTTCTCAGATCTCAGTGGCGCCCCGATTTCTTCCTCCAAACAGTCTCATCCTCTAAACCTAGCCCTCTAAGCCCACCAGTATCTCATTCCCCCACCCACACACACACTTTAGAGCTATTTCTCAGAGAGAGGCTAGGAAACACCTCCAAAAGGTGTTCGTAAAACATGATTCAGTGGCGACTCACTCAACCTCAAATTTGTGGCTCTAACCCTTGAAGGCATACTGGCACCACTAAAACAAACATAATCAACACCTCACTCAGACTATCTCAGTTTCCACAGGTATGGAAAGCTGCCCTGGTTACACCAGTCTTCAAGAGTGGTGATCACACTTTTCTAGGTAACTATCGGCAATCTCAATACTCCTGCCGTTATCTAAGGCCCTTGAAAAAATAGTTGCAGACCAGTTAGCTGAATACATACAAAGTACAACATACAGCACCCACAGCAACACGGTTCCGTGAGGGACATAGCACCAACACTGCACTGCTTAAATTTACTGGTTATATTCACAACTCCCTGGATCATGGCGAACTGTTGGTGCAGCTTTCATCGACCTGTCAAGGCTATTGACATAGTTAATCATGACCTGCTTGTCGAGCAGCTTGCCTCTGTTGGTCTGTCCAAGATAGAGTTACCTTGTTTAAAGCAGCCTCACTAATCGCTCACAACAAGTTAAGATTGATGTGTCTACCAGACAGTAGACCTGCTTGTCGGTGTGCCCCAGGGCTCCATCCTGGGTCCCATTCTATTTAGTGTGTTCCTGAACAGGCTCCCATTGGCCAGTAGCTGTCTGATTCTGCTTTATGCGGATGATGCAGTCCTATTTGTGCGACCCCAACCCCGTCGCCTTGGAGTGTAAACTTCAGGACAGATTCACCATGGTTGAAAAATGTTTCCGGACCAAAAACTCATTCTGAACTACAAGAAACCAAGACAATGCTGTTTTCCAGCTCCCAAAACAGACATCGCTCACACCAGTTCAACATAACTAACTTGTCTCGTACAACTTTGGATCTCATCCAGCAATTCAAATACTTGGGGTCACACTTGATAGCACTATGTCTTATGTCCACCACATCCAAAAGTTGCAAAGGCTGTGACCATCCGGATTGGACTGCTACACAGACACAAGCAAAGTCTCACACCGGAGGTCAGAATATCGCCATCAACAGTTCTATGGTCTCGCCTGTTGACTATGGCACTGTAGTCTATGGCTCTGCCTCAGACACTGCCCTCCTCTGCCGTATTACAATTGCTCTAAATAAAGCCTCCATCTCATTGACTCCACACGTTCACACATACTTGTGACCTATATCACCAAGCTAACTGGCTCCAGTTCACTGACAGATTCAAATACCACATGTGCTTACTGGCCAGGACAGTGTGTCTGGGGCCACATGCCCTGGTGTAAAGAAGCGCCCCCATTAAAATGGTCATCCCACCAGAAGCTTGGATACCATGGTCTTTACAGTTCTAGGTGCCAGACCTCCCTTGGTCAAAGAGCCTTTTCACATCATGCCCCACATGGACTAATGATCTTCCTCCTGTCATCTTATTAACAGCCTTAGGACCCTTCAAACGTGATCTTCAAAAACACCTCACTGCTAAAGCCAGCTGTGACTGCTTCCCTAACCCACTAACTGCTGCCTAATCTGATGCCTAGGCATCACTCCCTGGCTGCCACTAGGCCCTGTACCCTGCACTTGGTGTTTCTCACCTGAACTGTGCCCTCCTGCAACCCCGCCCCACTTCTCACCTCCTTCAACTCCACCCCTCCCCTATCCTGCCTGCTCCATCCCCCATCCACTTATTTCGATGATGCCTTCGGCAGATGTTTCTTTAATACGGGGCACTTAGAGTCTGTCAAAGAAGCACAGCTCCAGGTGAGGAGGAGAAGAAATAGAAAGTAAAAAAAAAAAAAACTGCCTACAGGTGAACAATATACACAATGCTTCACTGTGACACATCACACATGTCGTGGCCCTTCAGCAAAAATTTGGCCTGTAGCAGGGACTGCAGAACTGCTTACTGCAAAGTTATGGGAGGGGAGGTCAGGTGGAGGCCATGCATACTAAGGGATCCCCTGGAAGAAACAACATTTCTTTGGTAAGCACTTTTTCTTCTCACCCCAGGAATCCTCAGTATGCTTGACTTATGCAGATTATAAAGCAGTGTTATTGGGAGAAGGAACAGAACCTACTGCTGCCAGGCGCTGCAAGGAGGTTGGGATTACAGGGCAGGTGGGTCACCGGCGGGAAGGCAGCTGAGGAGGTGGTGGTAAGCAGCACTGAGGTTGTTAGGTATAGGAGACGCCCTGGGTTTAAACAGAACTGAGGGAGAGGCCAGACGTTTTGGTCTCCATACAGGGGTCCCACCAGATCGAGTGGGCAGGCAGCTAGAGGGCTGGCTGCGTCCTCTAATCCTCTTTGGGCAGTACTTTGCAATGCCAGGTCAATTAGGAAAAGACCACTATTTTTGCAGACTTGATTTCCTCTGTCAACCTGGCTTGCATCACGGAGACCTGGTTGGGTGACAATGCTGGCCCAGTTTTAGAAGCTGCCATCCTCGCTTAGTACTGTAGTGCACTGCCCAAGGAAGGATCGCAGGAGTGGGGAGTGGCCATCATTTTTAGATCCAGCCTGGGCTTCACGGTGCTTCCCGCTGGTAATACCAGATCTTTTGAGTGTGTCGCCGTACGGGAGTCCAGGTACAGATTGCAGGATTCTCCTTGTTTGCCGCCTCTGGGGTCAAAAGGACAATTCCTGCAGGAGGTAGTGGACTTTGTCATTGACCAGGTGTTGGAGCCCCAGGTGTTTAATCCTAGGGACCTTCAGTGCCTGGTTGATGACAATCCTCATTGATTGTTACAACCTTCTCCAGTTGATGTCATCACTGAGCCTGGCACAAGTTGTTGTTTCTGCAACTCACCAGCACAGCCACACACTCGACCTGGTGTTCCAGCTGGGTCTTGTGTTGACTGCCTCAAGACTGATCGGGTGTCTTGGTCCGATCACTGCACCATGGGGTTCACATTTGGGCCCCGACAGTCCATCCCCTGAGAAGATGGTTAGCTACTACCCTTTAAGGGTTTTGCACCCAGATGGACTACTGGCATTAGCTGACCTATCTAGAATAGACTCAGCTTGTGCAACTGGCACCAGTGAGGCGGTGGCCACCTATAATAAGGTGGTTTCCAAGCACTGGATGTAATTGTTCAGTTCATACGACCCAGATCCTCCTCACTTGAGATTCCCTCATTTGATGGAGATTTCAAGGCAATGAAGATCAAGGGTCAGAAGTTGGAGCATTACTGGCAGAAGATCCAGCTGGAGGCCGACAAACTGGCCCTGCGTGCTCACTATGGTGGGTACCAGGAGCAATCTCCTGTAAGAAGGCAGAATCACTGTCCAGGGAGTTTGCAGCAAGGAGGAACAGACATTCTCAGCTTTTTGGACTGTGGACAGGCTTCTCCATCCTGCCTGTCTACAGCGAAGAAGACTTTTCATCCACTTTATGTGAAGAGTTTGCTCTGTTCTTCTTTGACAGAGTGTCGCCTATTCCGCCAGGGATTCAGTCAGTGAGCAAACTGCCTTGCAGTGGCTGGACTGGGAGGAACAGAGGCAGTCTGCCTGTCTGGGAGAAGTTTAGGCCAGTGGAGGTTTCCAAAGTGACTGGGGTGATCTTAGAGCTGAAGCACACATATTGCGAACTGGACCCAGCCTCAACATGTTTCTTAATGGGATGTGCTGAGGCGGATGGCCTGGTGTTTGCCAGGATTGCCAGGTGCTCGATGGTGGAAGAGGTATTCCCAGTGGCTTTGAAAGAAGCGCTGCGAGACCCTCCTTAAAACTTTCCTTGACCCAGATGTCCTAGCGACCATCGTCCAGTCTCCAACCTGCCAATTTTGAGCAAGACTGTGGAGACATTGGTGGCATAGCAGCTCAAGGATCATCTCGTGTCCTTTGACATCTATAAGCCATTTCAGTTGGGTTTTTGGGCTAGACACAGCACAGAAACAGCTCTAGTTAGGTGCATAATGATCTACTGAGGGCTAGAGACAGAGGAGACAGGTCAGTTCTTGTGCGCCTCAATCTCTCATCAGCATTTGACACCGTGTACCACGTCATGCTTCTTGATTGGCTTTGTGAGTTTTGCAGACCTGCCAGTGCTGTCATTAGATGGTTTGAGTCCCATCTCTCTGATAGAGTGCAGCGGTAGTGATGGGGAATTTCTCCTCCTCCCCAATGCTCATCATGTGGAGTATCACAGGGCTCGATCTTGTTGCTGATGCCATTCCAAGTGTCCATGCTGCCCTAGGCCAGATCATTCTGCAATACAGTATGAAGCTTCACTGTATGCAGAGAACACCCAGCTGTATTTGTCATTTTCACCCAGTACATCCGGTGCTGTTGACATGCTTAACAGCTGTCTGGCTAAAATCAATGACTGGATGGCTTCCAGCTGGCTGAGACTAAACCCAGATAAGACAGAGGTGCTAGTGATCGAGTCAGGTCGCAGACATGATGGGTTGTCATCTGGAGCGAACACAGGTCTTTTTCTTGGGATCTGCTCCATTGGTGGCTTCCCGAGGGTGCATAATCTCGATGTGATCCTGGACTGCAGACAGACCTTTGAAGATCAGGTATCATCTGTAGTTAAGAGTGGCTTTTACCAATATCGGCAGCAGACAAGTGGGGGACAAAAGATAAAATTAAAAAAGGAGTGGTTTCTACTGCTACGGAACATCGCCAGGATCAAGCCCCTTGTTCTGCCGAGGATCTGCCAACCCTGGTACATGCCTTTGTTACCTTTAGGCTCGACTACTGTAACTCTATACTTCAGGGTCATAGAAGCAACCCTCTGCAGACTGCAGCTGGTGCAGAACATGGCGGGCCTGGTTGCTGAGAGGTCTGTCCAGATCCTGCCATGTGACCCCGGTCCTGCATGCTCTGCACTGGCTGCCTGTCAGGTGGAGGATCTTTTCAAGGTGGGTTTGCTCATCTATAAGGCCCTATATGGACTGGGTCCTGGCTACATGTCGGTGCTCCTGATACCTGTGACGCCTGCTCGCCCTCCGCCTCCTCTTCGAGGGGCCTCCTGACATTCCCAGGGTCTGCCTCAAGACATCGGGTGGCCAGGCTTTTATAGTGTCTCTGGGCCAACCCTGTGGAACTTGCTTCCATCTGCAGTCCGAAGGCCCCTCGATTGGTGTTTTCAAGCTGAGGCTGAAGGCCCACCTCTTTAGCCTGGCTTTTATGGAGTGCTTCCCAGCCCAAACGCCTAGTTAGCAGATGCTAATCTTAATAGCTGTCATTCCGATTCCTATTTATTCTGAAAATTAATTTGTGCTTTTATGTGCTTTTATCTTTGTTATGGTTTGTTAGGTGCGTAGAGCCTCAAGGATTAGGTCTCTAAAAATAAACTTGCCTTGCTTTACTTTTGGTAAAAGGTTCTGGAGAACTGCAGTGCCAAATCTGGCATCTGATCTGGACTGTACATCTAAGCAGTGGTGTTTTGTGAAGGTGTGTACAGTCTTCCAAGCAGCTGCTTTGCAGATGTCAAACAAAGTTATGTCCTCGCTGCTGCCACTGAGGCTGCAGTGCCCCTAGTGGAGTGGGCCCGGAGGCCTTGAGATGGTTGTCTGCCAGCCCTACTGTAGCAGAATTGGATGCAAGAGACTATCCAGCGAGAGGCAGTTCTTTCAGAGACTAGTCTGCCTTTGCCCACTTCACCATAGGTGAGGAACAGTTGGGTGTAAGAGGACCTGAGCTGCTTGGTGTGCTCTAGGTAGGTCAGCGCCCTTTGATGTCCAGGTTGTGGAGCCTGTGCTCACTAGGAGTAGATTTGTCTGAAAAAGACAGAGAGTTATAGATTGGTTGAGGCGGAATTCAGTCACCACTTTGGGAAGAAATTTCCTGTTGGTCCTGTGAACTACTTTATCCCTGTGGGAAATAATGTAGTTAGGTTCAGTGCAGAGGGATTGCAGCCACCAAGAATACTGTTTTCCAGGTGACATACTTTAAGTCTGTTGTAACCATAGGTTTGAATGGGCAGCACTCCATTAACTTGGTTATATGCACATTCAAGTCCCGGGAGAACAGTTTCCTAAGTGGGGTTGAAGGTGCAGCAGGCCTTTAAAGAATGTTTTGAAAATAGGATGAGAAATTACAGATTTCTCCTTGCCTGCTGAAATGTAGGCTGAGAGGTCTGCCAAGTGGACTTTTAGGGATGAGGCTCTAAGGCCTGATGCTTGCAGGTGAACTAGATAGACTAGTACAGAGGACAGACTAGCTTGTAGAAGTTCAATCTGTCTGTTTTAACACCAGAAGGAGAACCTCTTCCATTTGGAAGCATAGGCTTTTTGGTAATTGGTTTCTTGGCAGGTCTAAGAATCCACAGGACTTCTTCTGAGTACTGTGAGTCTGGGAACTCTTGCTCTTCAAGTACCAGGCCTTGAGGTGACGTGACCTTATGTTGGGAAATGTTATCCTGACTGAGGCATGGTCAGAAGACTGACTCGAGGGTAGGCGAATGGGCAGTTTGGATGACAGGGCAAGGAGTAGAGAGTACCATGGCTGCCTTTGCAGTCCAGAGCCACCAGGATCATTGTTGCTGGTTGCCTTCTGAGCTTGAGTAGCACTCTGAGGATCAGGGGAAATGGACTAAAGGTGTCTAGGAACCTTCCTGTCCAGTTCAGGGACAGGGCACCCACTGACACCAAGCCCAGCGCTGGAGGCCTGCAACAGTACAGTGGAATCTGATGATTGTCTTTGGAGGCAAAGAGGTCTATCTCTGGGGTGTCCCCACCTCCCTACGCCTGTAGCAAACACTTGTTTATTTAAGGTCCACTTGTGGTGGCACTGGCTGATGCTGCTTAGGGAGTTTGCCAGCATATTGTCCTTGCCTGGCAGGTGACTGGCAGTTAGTTGCATGCTCAGAGAGTGAGCCAGTGACTAGATCTTCATGGTCTCTGTGCAGAGTTTTGAGAATCTTATGTCCCCTTGTTTGCTGATGTAGAACATGGTGGTAATGTTGTCTGTCTTGATTTGGACACACTGACTCTTGAGCTGGTGGGGGGCAAAGGCTTTTATGGCCAGATACACAGCTTTGAGTTCAAGGAGGTTTATGTGACACTTGAACTCTCCAAGAGACCACAACCCACTTATGGACTGGCCTGCCAGATGTGCTCTCCAGCCTAGCAGTGAGGCCTCTGTGGTAAGCACTCTTGAGGACTCCTTCTGTTGGAAGGGGACTCCTTCTCTAAGGTTGTGTCTGTCTTTCCACCAGTCCAAGGCTTGTAGAAGAGTCCATGTGACTGGTACCAGCTTTGACAGGGAGTCCCTTTTTGAGATCAGTGAGCTCTCAAATGGTATTGAATGTCCCTCATCTGAACCCTGGAACCTGGAACTACTGCTGTAGTGAAGGCCATGTGGCACAAGAATTTGACAAAGTGCCTGGCTGGCCGAGGACAAATGAGTCTGCCAACCTCTAGAGGTTTCCTACCCTGTCTACTGGGAGCAGGGCTTCCTTGCTGAGTGTCCAGGCTGCCCCAGTGAACTCCAGGAGTTGAACTGGCTCTAGCTGGGACTTTTCTGTGTTGATAAGGAAGCCCAGAGATTCCAGAGTAAACTGTGTGAGGTGGAGAGAGTCTCTGAGTTTTTGGGGAGACTTGCCTGTTATCAGTCAGTTATACAGATAGGTAGAGACAGAGACCTCCTGTCTTCTGAGATGGGCCTTAACCATTGCCAGACACTTTGTGAAAACCCTGGGGGCTGAGAAAAGGCTGAATGGGAGTACTGCAAACTGGTAGTGGCCAGCAGTCTGAATCGGAGATGCTTTCTGTGACAGGGCCAGATGGGAATGAGGAAGTAGCTGCCTCGAGATCTAGGGAGGCTAGCCAGTCTCCCTGTTGCGAAGAAGGAATCACCACGGACAAGGTGACCATCTTGAATTTGGGATTAACCAGGTGCTTGTTCAGGTACCTGAGGTCTAGAATGGGTCACCAGTCACCTGCTTATCTTTTAGGTGAGAAAGTATCTTGGGCAGAGGCCCTTTCTCCACTGGGAGGGGCACCTTTTCTATTGCATTTGCCAAAAGGACAGACTTGACCTCTGTCTCTAACACAAACTTTTCTGGAGGTCAGAGGCTTGAAACTCCTGTGGCCCTGCTGTGTGGAGAATTTCTTGGACTGCAGGGTAGCTCTCAACCCACTACCTCCAGTACCCACTTGTCTGTAGTGATGTGTTGCCTCTGATGGAGGTAGTGGGCCAGCCCTTCCCCTACTGGCAGAGGGAGGTGACCTGGGCATTCCTTCAGGGGTTTTGCTTGGACTAAGCTTTTGGTGAGGTGTGGGTCAGTGCATTTCTGAGCCCTCCTACCCCTCCCTCTAAAGTATCCTTTCATCTGGGAGTAATCCATAGGCAAAGGGTAGAAGGCCCCAGGATAGTAACCACTACCTCTGCCACCTCTTTCCTGGGGCTTATAGGAAGTGGAGGCTTTCTTTTGCTGCATTACTCTTGTAGGTGGTTTTATATTCTTCCATCTTTTACGCTCACTTGTGCTTGCATACGTAACATTTTGCTACAAACGGCATTTTAGGTGTGTTACTGCCGAGCCAATTACAGGTGAAACTGCAATGGGCTTGGCAGTGTAGATCAATGACCAGACACTGTGGTCATGACACTACTTCTGTTTGCAGACGTGGCACTTTGTGTAGCTGACAGAAATGAACCGCTCCAATGACACAGCGTTTCATTGCTTTAATTTTTTCCAACATACATGATCACCTATGCTATGCTAGTCCCTCTCCGTGATCTGGGCAGTGGCCACACAGTGCAATCCTGTGTTATCATGTTGTCTACTGTCTGTAGCATACACAAGAACTGCACACAAGCATACACAATGCTCGGTAAGCAAAATGGGGATCTGTGTGCAACCAATCACTCCTATTCAACTGGCCTTCATACAAGCGGTGTTTTTTTTTTTTTTCTAGCAGTACTATCACATATATGTGACTCCCAGGCTATGCTGATTTGTGCAAACCTCAGTGGCAATCTGGGAGTCCCCACTCAGTTGTCAGTCCCTCCCTTCTGTAGTACAGCGCACACCATGTAGCAGGAGTGCTGTTCCTGCACCTCCTCTTGCCTGCAGCACTGCATGGTTCCTCCCAGCCACCCGGCCTCATGATCTCTGGTAATGGGGTGACACAGTGAAAGACAGAGAGAGAGACAGCAGCGCAGCAAGAGCAGCACAGTGGGCATAGCATGACTTCCACCCCTTCCTCAGTAACCATGTTGCAGTTGCTCCATCCCGTGCCATCTGGGGAGTAATCACTGTGCCACTGTCTGTCTGTCTCTCTCTCTCTCTGTGTGACACGTCTGCTCTGAGTGTGGTTTCTCCTAAAATGCAATGATCTGTTTAGAGAAGTTTCCCTGATGCAACATACAGTAACATAAAATGAGTAGTGGTGTTGCACTCTCCGTTGTTCGCCTCTCCATGACTGATCGCTGTCCACAGAAAAGAGAGAAGTGCAAAACAGTGTGTCCTGATACACTTATTGTCCGAGAGAGAGAGAGAGAGAGAGAGAGAGAGAGAGCGAGCCTGTCCTCCAATCCCTCCCCAAGCAAACACAGGCAGCGTCCTCCTCTCCTCTCTCGGCTGCTGTCCTGTCTCTCTGTTGCTGTGTGCCTGCTTTCAGTGTCTCTGTCTTGATGGTGTGTCTGTCCTGCTGTGTTTGGCAACCCACCCCTCAGCAGTGCGAGGAGTGAGACCCACTGCTCAGAGAGAGAATGAACATCTCTCTATTGACCTCCGCTCTGCCCTCCCCAGCAGAACAGAATAGAGGTGACCGTGAGCACCGCTCATACTGCTGCTATACAAATCGCTTTCTCTGCAATGAGGGTTCTAGTCCATGGGACATAATCCTCTCTGTCTGCATTCAGGGATACTTCCAGGCTACAGCAACAGAGAAGGAGACATACACCAGGAGACAGTCAGTGTGCACAGGAGAATGACATTAAAGCTGCCGCACTGGTAGGTTTCTCTGTATTTATACTTCCCACTGAAAAGAAAGTTACCGCACTGTTAGGTTCCCAGATAGGTTGCTCTGTAGTTCGTTATGGGAGTGCACTCTTCTTGTGGTGGTGGCAGTCTGCTTGCATAGTACAGTGCTGCACTCCTGAGGGACTGGTAGTTTTAATAAACAAATACTATAAAGATGCACGTCGCATGAAGCAATGTTCGGCATTGACAAATACTTGTTCATGTATGCCTCCGCCTTGTCCCCAAATAAAGAACTGTGCTCACAGGGGAAGTCCATAGCTTTTGTTTGGGTGTCCTGAGAGAGGTTGGTGATTCTCAACCAGGCAAACCTCCTGAGAGAGATGGTCTGAGCCATGGATCTGGTGGCAGTGTCACTGGCATCTACAGCCATATGAAAGTGGTATTTTTGTGCGCCTAAGGCAGTTTTGACTGTTTCTGACAGGTCATGAACTATGTCATCTGGGGCTTTCGGTACATAGCCAGAACTGAGTTCCACAGTGCCTTTGGTACTGTGCAGTGTATGCCATATAAGTAGAAAGGTGAAGCAACAGAGAGGCTGAGGGTTAGACTCTTATCTGGGAGGATAGAGGCAATTTAGCCTTGTCACAGGCTGCAGCTTCTAACACACTCGTGGTCAGGGTGGGTGTACAGGTACTCAGCATTTGTTTTGTCCAGCTGGTACTTTTTTCTATTTTTTTGTCCACACCCGGAATGGTAGTGGGATTCTGGAGAAGTTAAAGGTGGCCTTAAAGAGGGACTTGTGTACTGAAAGAAGCAACTTCCCGGGGAAGGGAGATCCATCATGTTGAGAAAGTCTGCCCCTTCATTATCCTCAGTAGTCTCCTGAACAGAGGTCGAGACAGTCCATCATCTGCTGGACAAATGTATAATGGGAGGAAAAATCCTCCTGACCATGAGAAGGGAGCCAAATTCCTGGTGTGGGGACGCTCAGGCTCTAGAGGTTCACCTTCTCATCATCTTCTTCACAGAAAAATCCTGGCTTTGGTCAAGGTTAGTAGGAATAGGCATGGAAGGGCCAGCTGGGACCCCAAAAGGTTGCCCATAGCTGGTAAAGTATGATACAGTTGCCAAGCCTTAGCCATGTCCTCAGGTGAGGGCATTTATGTTGTAACACTCGTGTCTCCCTTTGCTCTTCAGCGGGAGGGCAGTGATGTGTTTTCTTTTGTTTCTTTTTAGCAGGAACCAGGTCAGTAACCTGCTCTGTATGTCTCTTTGCTTGGCATGCTCTGAATTCTTTTGTCAGAAGACTTATTCTTTGGGGGTTCTTGAGGACCTATCTTTGGATCTATGATGGGAGGAGGACCCTCTTCAGATGATTTATGAGAGGGGAGGCAGACTAAGAGACCATGATTTCAGACTTCTGGCCTTTTTCTTGACTGTTTTAGAGCAAAGCTTAATGCAAAATTCATAGTCAGCAAAAACATGACTTGGACTTAGACACTTTAAACACAGATCGTGGTGGTCCACCTTGCCACGATCTTAAAATACTTTATACAATTTTAAATCCTGTAGGTCCAGTCCTCTTTTGGGACTGGCTGACATGCCAATCTCGTCAGAAGACCTAAAATTCAGTTAGCAAAAGGAAATGAATAAAGTTAGCAGTCTGTTCCCTAAACCAATGGAACCACAAATATTGGTTCCTGTATAAGAAAAAAGAAAATCAAGCACCAAAATGGTTCCCACAAAAGTAGAGGAACCGATAAAAATAAATGTAAAGTAGCAAATATAAGGAAAAAGTACTTTAGAAAACGCTTTTTCTGTCAGTGAAAGAAAGATACAGAAAACCCTGCAGAAACACGTTCAGGGAAGTACCAAGGAAAACCACTAAAACACTAAAAAACACTAAGAAACACTAAAGACAGCAGAACTTAGAAGAAAAATAAGCAACTTTAAAGAAATGAACTTTTCAAGTGATGAATGTAGGAGAAAGCTCCAGGACAACTTGTTCAGTCAGGTGGAGAAATCAATATAACAGCTACTACAACCTGAGTGGCTAATGCCATATCTTCATTAGCATACATTCTATTTCCAGGGCAGCTTACTCCAGCTGGCTAACCTGCACAAGTCAAGCAAACTAAGGGATTCCTGGGGTGAGAATTCTCATATCACACACTTCCCCATCCTTTATTCTATATGTAATGTTCTCACTGTAACCTCCAGAGTTGTACCTGAAAATAATAATGGCATTTGTCTGTATGTACTACCTGGTTAACAAAAACTAAATAAATAATGAAACACACTACACTATGGCGACTATGTAGTAAAACACAAACATGATATAGAAATCCATATACCATGTAGTGAAATACATCTTATAATGACGTGCATTTATTGAAACACATACAGTACATTATATAGTGAAACACATACTATATATTGAAATGCATACATCATATAGTGAGGCTTTATCATATGCATTGTATGCGAAATATACACATATATGTGGTGAAATACATACACCATATACTGAAACACATAATTTACACAGTGAGACAACACATATATACTAAAATACATCCTAAAATAAGGCTTAAATATATATATTTTATACTGAAATGTAAACCATGCACCATGTAGTGAAACACATATATTACATAATATAAAATATCACATACACCACAGACTGAGATAAACCCCACCCCTAGAATGGCCTCTACTGCACTCATTTCCGCTGGCCTGAAAGGATGGGCACATTATAGAACGCAGTAGCACCCTATAGTTAAGGCGACTGGTGAGTCATATGTTAAATTCGATTTTTGTTTGCTGCTTGCAGAAAGATGGTTTTACAGATTTATTGAAAGTGAAACTTTCAGGATTTGTTGTCCATGGCAGAATCTACAATCCTCGAAAGTCTAATGTAAATCAGTTCAGTATATTTAGAGATACTAAAGTGTGGAAAAATATATAGTTTTCCCATTGATTTCAAGGGTATGTTTTTTCTGAATGTTTGCTCTCCTCTAGATAAAAACTATAAATCTTTAAATTGTGAAACTTAACATGGTTGTGTAGGTTAGTGGGAAGGATTTCCTGGGGACTGATGCTTGGGAGTTGTGTATTTGTTAAGATATTGAAATTTGAAAAATCAGGTTTTAGCGTCTCGGAGTCTGCTCCACTGTCGGACTTGGGAGATAACATATCGCATGTGCAGGACAGTTTCAGTGCTGTTGAATGAGACTGGGAAAGTGAAAGGAGTTGGGCTATAGTTTAAGCAGGGCATGTGCAGAGGATTTATGGGGATGGGAAAGTTAGGACTGGCAGTTCGGTAGTTCCACACACATTTACATGGAACCTGCTTTTCAGTTCAAAACTGGTATTTTGTAATGTCTGAATTTTATATCGGAAAACAGGCTGTCATGCAGATGTTCTCAGTTTATTACTGCAGCGTGGACAGTCTCACTGACTTGAGTGATTACTCCGATATCAGACTGGATATCTGGTACTACAAGTTCAGACATTAGGAACATACTGCATTCATAATATTGCATATTTAAACTCCCCAACCCCTCCCCGCCCTTCCCATATACTGTACATGTTAGTAAATGAAATCTCAATGTACGAAAAAACAAAGTACAGGGTCTGTGAGCAGCTGGCTTCTTTTCAGATGTGCATACTTGGAATGCTGTAGTACATAATTTGGCTGCAGTAAATAACTTCAAAACTATTCTAAGACAGAAACAGAATAATAATACAAACTGTGTAAATAAGTATAAAATAAATGAAGTTCAGTACTGTGTTACACGTTCAGAGTTGCTGCCACCACTCCACCACCACCTGTAGCCTGCAACCAGCCACCGCAGTTCACAAAACTTGGCCATCAGCATGAATCTATTTCTGTGATCTGTACACTTTAATCTTTACAACTATGTTTATTTCTATAATTTAATGGTGACTGAGATTTTATCCAAAGGTTCTTACCACACTAATGAATAGCCAGGGTCTCATTTTTTGCTATCAGCAGGAGCGGGTGATAATGAGAGGCAGTCAGGGCTGAGTGTATAGCGATTAGCAAGGAAGGAGAGAGAGATTATATATATATATATATATATATATATATATATATATATATATATATATATCAGTCTCAATAGGATCTCTGTCCTCCCTCCAAGGCAGGGTCTAAGGTGAATGAGTTGAGCTTCAAGCTGACTGGGAAAGATGATTTTCATACTTTTAACTTTTATGGTGCGGTGTCAACTCACATCCCTCACTTCATTTGCCTAGCCATAAATAAACCTTATAAACTGTACAATTGGGCTCAACTAATCTGGATTTTAGTTGTGTGTTAAGGACTGTTACCTTTGCTCAAGTCAAACTAATAAAACACATTTAGGACATGTTTATTGATGGCAAAAACACATCGCAGGCAGTACAACTAATCCGTACTTGTTCCAGTCCCATTTGAGAGATTTTGGTTTGAGTAACTGAGGCAGAAAAGGATCCATCTAAGAAAAGGACTGTGTCCAGCCCAGTGGTGCAGAGGGCTGAGGCACTGGATGCCTTAGCTTGCGTCACCACGATGACCCAAATTGATAATAGACTCGCCTCTTCGGAGGCCGGCATGGGGGGGGGAGCAAGACAGAGCAGCTGAAGGCTCTCTGCTCTCCTGGGAGCTGTGCCCCCGTGGTTCAGCACTGCTATTGGGTGGAGGTCCGATGGTCAGCGTGAAGCCAGAACAGCAACAAGTAGCAGGGGTGTCCCGGTTCCACGGTGTGTGCGTGCCTCCACACACACACAGCGTGGCAGGACAGGGTTGGGAGAAAAATGGGGGTTGTGGCCGTAAAAACTTAAATGAAGATAAGACAAAGACTGTGAGATTGTGACTTTAAGCAGAACTGTGGATACTGATTCTGGCAGATAGCTAGCTAGCTAGACAGACAGAGATAGAGATACAGACAGACAGGCAGAGCTAGATAGATAGATAGACAGAAAACAGATGACAGACATACAGATACAATATCAGATACAATTTCACACATCAGGAACAGTTCTGGAAACTTTCCAAGAACCGTTCATGATGTCTGAAATTGTATCTGATACTAATATATATTCTATCTGCCAGAATCAGCATCAAATAGGTTAGAAATTATTATGCTGCTCTAGAAATTATTATGCTGGTCTAAAGCGAAGCAGTCAGCATGAGAGTCTTTGCATTGTTCATCTTGTCTAACGATGGTTTGGCATATAGGTACCTTGTTGTGTGGAGGTTTCATGGGGGGTTGGAAAATGCAATTTGAATTAGTACTGGCAGTAGCGGCCTTTGGCTCATCAATGTAAAATTAAATTAATGCATCTGGTTTGTCTTTTTCACTTCTCTCTGTGCATCTTTGAGGGTAGCGGGGTGCTGGCATTGCAATTGTTTTGACAGACACTTTTACCTTTGCACAAGAGAAATACATATTTATTCTTAGCAATATTTCTCCCAACAGAAAAGACAGCTCTTTACTGTGATTGCTGCTCATTCCATCTACCGCAGTAACACTATCTGTATACTACATGCAGCACAGTTCTGCATAAATGGAGACATCATCAAAAGATGTCTCATTAATTCCATACACACCAGCTTATTCAGAATGCTGAGAATCAGCAGATGAGGCTGAAAATGGCAACACTTTAAATACACAAAAATAAAGGTCAAAATAATAAAAAAAATGTTTAGGCCATGTTTATTGAC
Organism: Neoceratodus forsteri; assembly: GCA_016271365.2. Classification (NCBI taxonomy): domain Eukaryota; kingdom Metazoa; phylum Chordata; order Ceratodontiformes; family Ceratodontidae; genus Neoceratodus; species Neoceratodus forsteri. Next base: position 1,473,782,386 of record CM057453.1, on the reverse strand, counting down.
AGCAAAAAACATTGGAAGACAGTGCAACTAACCATTACTGTACTTGGTCCTATCCACTTGAAGCAATTTGGAGATGACGATTTGAGGAACTGTGGAAAAACTTTACTGTTAAGAAACAGACTGTGAGAGTGACTGTGATTTTAAGCAAAGCTGTGGATACTTTTTCTGGCAGATAGAGAGAGAGAGAGAGATAGATAGATAGATAGATAGATAGATAGATAGATAGATAGATAGATAGATAGATAGACAAATCCAATATCAGATACGATTTCAGACATCGAGAACAGTTCTCAGAAACTTTCGAGAACCGTTCACGATGTCTGATAACATATCCATCTGTTTGCCAGAAAAGTATCCACAGCTCTGCTTAAAATCACAATCACTCTCACAGTCTGTTTCTTAATAGAAATGTTTTTCTGCCACAGTACCTCAAACAGACATCTCAAATGCTTTAACAGTAGAAGCGGGATGTTTGCAAGAATCACCACAATACCCTAATCCAGGGGCTCCAGTGAGGATCAGTCTTAAAAATAATAAGAAGAAAAGCCTAGTGGTGATTTTCTGTTTGGCGTTAGCACTGTTAAGTAAGCTTTATTAACTGTACCAGTTCCATATCATTTCAGTATCTGGAGGTGATGAGCTGATCAGCAGAACAATGGGCAGACCGAGAAAACACTGGAAGAGAGAAATGAGCCCACATTGGCTCCTGCCTGTCCTGCTTTTGCAGTATCTTTGAAAATATATTTTACTTGCAGGAACAGGATAAGCAGTATGCCACATGGGAGCAGAGCTCTGCCTGTAGTGACAAGACGCATGAGTGCTAATAACTGCAATGAAGGGATGGGAACAGTAAATGACAGCATGTAAAAGGAAAACATCAATAAGAGCAAAGAGCCTGCAAACCCTGCCAGCGCAATAGGCAGTATTAAACAAAACCAATTATTAAAAGGGGACTTGAAATGGAGCAATTTGGTTGGCTGATGCCATTCCATTAGCCCTATGTTAATTTCTTAATATACTTGTAGAGCCTGATTACCAGAGTAGTGCTTTAACAGGTCCTACATTTTTAAGCATTCTATTAACAGAACTCAGAGCCACCATTAAAACTGACAGGCTTACAACAAAAATAAAAACATTCCAACTGGTGTTAGTGGCGGTCCTCTCACCCACTGAAACTAAAAATCATATTTTACTTCTTGAAGAACCACATGAGCCGAATGAAGATCGGGTATTTCTGAACTTCTGAAAGAAAAGTGCTGTTATACACACTTATAGGTGCATGCCCCTGACTGCAGCTGTCATATGGTACCATGTCAGTGAGACTAGGAAGTGTATGGCCTTACCTCTTTTAAAGCAATTTTTCTCCATAACCTCAACATGGAAGTGATTTTCTAAAGTGTTTTATACAATATTTATTTGGCCAAAACAATGTCATGTTTAAAAAAACACTATTCACCATGTGCTCTCAGTAAAAGCAGCGGATGCTGTTTAAAGACAGTAGTGACAGCCACTATGACAGGAAGAAACACAGTAAGGTGGTAGTCTTGGGGTTAGTGGAAAATTACCAGAATAAGCACTCAATTGCTGCAAAAAGACCCAACATTTATTACAGAGTGCAAGAAAGGAACAACACTGATGTCACTGCAGTTCAGATCCAGCAAGTCACCTTAGTCAGGGTCTTGTAGTTTATAATAAATTCCGTGCTTGTTTGCAGCAATTCAGTGTTTATTCTGATCCTTTCCTGCGAACACTGAGAGAGTTTCCCTTTTTATATAGCAGATTCCTGTCGTTTACGGCAAACAAATGTATGCCCTAGTTTGCTATTCCACTGCAGCCGTGAGACATACTGTGCAAGTGCAGTTAAGAGTCAGAGTAAGTGTGGTCATATCACTGTCGCCATGGAGACCACCTTGCGGGCAGTAGGAAAACCTACATTAAAATATTGAAAGAACTTTTAAATAACATAATGGAAACTCTAACTTATGAAATCACCTGATTTTTATCTGAGTACAGTTTACTGCACACCTCACCAACCCTTTGCCTTCCAATTCTCGGTGCCATGTCACGGTCGAGACTGTATCCATGGCAGCGGGACGTGACTGCACTCGAGCTCACAAACAGCAGCGGATGAACTATTTTACTATACAGTAAGTAAAAATACTCAGAAAGTTTTATGAACCATAAATATATAGACGCTTTTACTAACCCCTATTTTAACAATAGCAATAAGTATGACCAGGGGTTATGTTATCATCACTTAATCACCCCTGGGGCATGCAGAACTTGGCTGCACTACACCCCAGGGTGCGATTAACTAGAACATTAATATAACCAACCCCTGGTTGTACCTTAATGTTTAATTCTCTATGGGGAGACTGTCAGGTAATTCTATTGCAAAACATGGAATGGATCAGAGCCAACAGCATACAAATTTCTCTTTAAAAACAGGTTCCTGATCTGATTTTTGGGGGTGGGGATTACAGTAGAAGTTATCTGGTGTGGTCTGAAGTTAGGGCCAAGATGATTATGGTTTCTCAGAAAGAAATTCATCCAAAAAGTGGTGAAAAAGTTAAACCTGCAGCCCAACAAGAGTGACAGAAAAATGCTTCACATTCGAGAGCCCTCCTGAACATTCAAGCAGTCAATAAAATTAGCGGCAGTTACTTAGAGCTACAGAATGGTACAGGTAGGGATGTCATCTCTTCTGCTGCCAAAACAATACATTTCTTAAGGGAAAAGGAAAGGAAACAGATCACCAAAGGGCATATATTTACAACCCTATTGACCCACCATCCACCCAAAAACACCATTTCCCCACCGTGACATGGCACCCTCGTTTCTAATAAAGTTTGTCTATGGCTAGCCCCATTATACCCATCATGCTTATACCCAAGAACTGCATGCTTAGTGACACTGAGGAATATAAGATATAAGGCATGGGGGGCAGAAGCAACATAATCTTGGCCGATTTGCAAGATTTTAATAAACAAGTGTTAGAGCCATTACTGATGGCAACAATGTCCCAAAACTTTTGTTCACTGGTAAGAAAAAGGCAATTTGGGTCTTGCTACATTCCCCTTTATACCTAACCTGAGATACTGAGATATTGGTATACTGGCCTCATAATGTGCTAAATGGGTAAGGCATAAAGAATAACATCTCCCAATCACTGAAACCCAGGAAATAGGTAAAAGAAAATACTGAGGAATCTCTTGTGACCATATACCATTAAGAAAGCCAGGAGACCTGCAGAGGCATCAGTAAAGCATAAACTCCTAGTTCGCAGGTTAAGTAATCAGCACAAGTTTTACAGGCATCACAGCACATCAGTTTGTACTCTCAGGCGGAGGGTCCATTGCTATTTTGATTGTCGGTATGTTTTTGAGCCACAGAAGGTGCATCATCGAGTGCCTGAAGAGCTACTTGTCGGTAGTGTAGTGGAGGCAGCCACTTCAGCCAAAAAAATGACAGGAGGGTCAATGGTTGCAAATAAGGCAATCGGAGACAACAGGGGAAATCAGTCAATAACGATGGAGACCGAGAGCAGAGCACTGCAAATCTGTTGGCTTCTGCAATGCAGGGGAGACATGGTGCTTCTGCATCTGGATATACGTTTTGGACCTAGTGCAGTACTGGCTTTATGTGGTCTTGTTTTGTGATCGCAAATGATGATTTTAAGTTTTGTCTGAATAGTGTGGTGACCATCACATTACATTATACCCCCAGTCATAAGCATTAGCCCTTCCCTCCCTCCCTTCACCTGGCTTATAGGGTTTTGGCTCTGAAGAAATCTAGAGATTGTTCCAAATGAGACCCCCCACCTTGTCATTTTCCCTTTAACTCATCTACTACATTCATAACTAAAGGTCTACTGCAGCACAGTATGCAACTCAAATCTTGCATACATGTATTATTTTCTTTATTATTTTGACAGTTTGATGGTTTCTGGATTTAACTTCCTATGTTTTCTCCCTTTTGTCATGCTACCTTAGTGCGACCACCTCCTGAGGGTGATCTGAAGTGCCCAGGGATGACGCATCACATTATTGCAAATGCTGGTTACCTTTTCTACTGTACTGCTAATTTCTCCTGTCTGTCTGCCTTGTCTTTCTATGGCTCCAATTGGGTAAGTCTATTTTAATTTTCTCTCGCTGCAACTTTTCACTGCCACTGTTTACCTTATAGCAGAAGAGGTATATAGCCATTCCATCTTGTAGCTAATCTTAAATAAATAGTGAAACACTTCTTGTGCAAGCTAAGCAAAAGATGAACTAAAGAAAATGTCGTCTGCCAGGCTGAGCTGACAAAAGTGCCCTGCACTTCATGGGCCGGTTTTCAGATGGACCCTAGACCAGAACATGGTGTGCCAATCTACAGCTGCAGTCCTCGCTCTATACCAGTACAAAGTGGGTCACTATGCCAAAGTCCCGGGAGCTGCCACAGTCAAAGTGTTGCAGCAAACCTTTGGTGCACTGGAGGAGTTTGATGGAGGGTCCCATCAAGAATCCCAGTCCAGTGCAACCCAGATCAGACTCCCATTGCCAGGGCGGGGGGTAAGGCTGTGTGATACATAGTAGGTGGACCACTGGGGTGCCAGTAGTGGGTGGCATGGGCACGATGGGGTGTGGTAGGGTACACTGGTGGCACTGGGGCAGGCATGCCCTGGACTGTGAAAAGAGCTGTGGACTGGGAAAGGGCAGTATTCTGGCACAGGTCATGTCCTGGACCCCTAATGCCACCAGCCTTGCCAGCTGACCTGCATCATGCAACCACCCTGACAGGGGATGACAGTCCATGGCGATGCGAATGCGGTGCTATAGTCAGTGATAGACATACCCCAGACAATGCCACCTTCCCCAATGCACAGCCACAGTTGCTGTAATAGTTATGGCAGATGGGATGGGCACCGAATCTGCAGGTGCCATCCTGAGGTTTGGCAGTCAGCATGTCACGGAATATGCATGCTGTGGGTCAGTTGGCAGGGCTGGCAGCATCAGGGCTCCGGGACACAATCTGTGCCAGAATACTGCCCATTCTCAGTCTGTGGCTCTGTTTTACAGTTCAGGGCACAGCTGCCTGGTGCCACCAGTGTACCATCCCTCACCCGTCGTGCCCATGCCACCACTACTGGCACCCCCACCAGTCTGCCTGCTCTGTACCATGCACCCTCCCCAATATGGCTTACACCAGACACCAGAGCAAGGGCTGTTAGACCAGTTCAAGGCTGGTCTACCTTCAGCGCCAAGTTACGGCCACGGCGGGGCTTCAAAATCCCAACTAAGGAGATGCTGCAGCCCCACTGTGGCACAAGACCTCTTCGAATTGATCTACTGGCACTTCTGGTGCAGAAGTGGCACAGGGCTGCTTCGGCACAAGGCACCCCAATTTCAATGCAGCCTACGTTTGAAAATCAGGACTGCTGCAACAGCTGGCATAGATGCCACTTGCATCAAATCCTTTTTGGCGCAGGCACCTTTGCGCCCAAATTTTGGCCTTTGAAAATTATTCTCCCTTATCTACATGTTGACTTGGCTACTATGTGAAATCCAAACAAGTAAAGCTGTGGTACACGTTTATCAAAAGAAAGAAAATAGGCTATTTTCAGCTTGGCACAGCTACTGTATGTTACTATATAAAATAAAGAGTTTTTATTTATTTTTATTTATTTAGTTTTGTTAACCAGGTAAGTGCACTAGCCAGCAGGTGACTATTTTCGGGCACGACCGGGAGAGTACAAGACAAAATACATACTGAGGATGTTTAACATATACAATACAATTAGAGGTAGTACAATGTATAGACAGAGGGCGAAGCTGAAGCTAAGATAACATTGTGTACACTAGTCTAAGCAAAACATTGTTCTGTATAGCATATACAGGCAGAGCGAGTACTGGTACAAGGACAGAGTAATTCTTTGTTTCCCGGGTAGGCGTAGTTCAAGAGGCGGGAGATGGAGGGTAGAAGGAGTGGAGGGAGGTCACAGTGATAATGTAAGGACCTCATCGTGAATCTGACTATGCCGCTCAGTTACACAAATACAGCTTTGGTGGCTCAGAGTACTAATAAGTGGTCAGGCTCATGGTACTGCTCCTATATACGATCACGGCAGGCAGACCCTGATAGCAGACTAACCGGGGGTATAAGCGAGGTCCATTACTGTTGGTCGTATGGGCAATCAATATGAATTCTGGTCCATTTGGCTACGGTGGTACCTCGGCAGCACTGAGGAAAGGGAGGTGAAACAAAAGCCTACAAAGGGAGTTTGGGAAAAATTATGGTGACTACGGCTTTGGCGGCCGGGTGCCCTCTAGTGACCAGTCATCTGGTTCTGCTTATGGGCACGCTGGCAGCTGGCGACCCCTGCAGATAGGAATGCAAAGGAGGGCAACTCTGGTGACTACTAGGTAAGCGAAGCTTGAGGCGGGCCCTTAGGCTATCTAGGTGAGTTCATGTCGGTGCTGGGTGCAGGGAGGAGCTCCGTCCCAGCAGGGGTTCGCAGGGAATTACATCAATTTACAGCTTTAGCGGCTGGAAGTAAGGACAAACAGCGGACTCATGGTTCCATTGCGGGCTTGAAGCGGCGTGCAGCCGAGGTTTGGAGGGTTTAGGCAATCTTACGGCTTTAGCGGCAAAGCGTAGGGACAAGTAACGGGCTCATGGTTCTGCTGGCGGGCATGAGGCGCGTGCAAGCGAGGGTTTGTGGGAAGTCGGCAATCTTACAGCTTTAGCGGCTGAAAGTGAGGACAAGTAGCCAGGCTCGTGGTTTTGTTGCCGGCATGAGGCAGTGAAGCAGTCGGTCCATGGGTATCACGGGAGTAATCGCTAGGAGGCGGGAGAGAGTCAAAAATTAGTTCGCTTTTTTTTTTTGAAATCTCTTTTATCCCCCTCCTGATCGCCCTCGTCACTCCACTCCTTCGGGCTTGCTCAATGCCCACCAGTCCCCCCACTGAGTCTGCCCCTAGGTGCCTCTCAGGTGTCTCCTACCTGCCTCCTTACTCCACAGAGCACCTTGCACAGCGAGGTCTGCCCATGTTTTGCAGACTGGGTGGCTGGGGCGGCCGTCATCCGAACAACGAGGGTTGTTTTCCGGTTTTCTGTCCTCCTCCCACCGCTGAGGGGCCTTGTCTCGGGTGGGCGATGTACGCACGCCTGCCAAGTGCCAATGGCGTCCTCCCTCCCCGACTCCCCAACCCAAGGGGCCGCCGTTGCCCAGTCGGTGCTTCCACGGCTCTCCGGGCATCGGGTGTGTTAAACACCCTGGTACCCCTCCCGGAGGAGAGCATCCCGTTGGGGCGCTCAATCCTCCTTCCCCCTGCGACCCCAGCGACCCGAGTCTGTTCCGAACCGGGTCGCCGGTGTAGAGGCGAGGTGTGGCGTCCAGCGCCTCAACCCTCAGCGCCAATTAGTTGGCTTTTAGGGGTCTCCTTGATCTAGTATGCCTGTGTATCCACACAATCAGTTCAAAATCTCACATATCAGTTCAAAATCTGAAACCAAATATTACCTATTAAATTATCAACCCTAACTCACATCATTCTCATATAGTCTGCAGACCTGAGCTTATTGCTCATGGAATGGGAGAGCATTAGGGTTGATAAACAAGGAAGACCGGATTTGCCAAAACTCAGGACAGCCAAAATTATCATGTTTCTTCATTTTGCTGCTTGGAGGGTGTGGCTGGGGTGTTAGGGTTGGAAACCCTAACATCACATTCCTATTTTTATTGCTTTAATCTGCACACTAACTGGTGTATTAATGCAGTTTTTGCACAAATTTTTAATAGTTGAGGTCTGCACTGTGCAAAGTCCTTTTAGCAAGCACCAATTTGTGTTGGGCACAAAGTATGCTATTTTAGAAAACAGAAAATTTTGAGTGCTGAAAGCATGGTTTAAATGATCCCCAGAGAGCAGCACAAAGCAAGGCATTAACAGGTACTCAGGCACAAAGTACAACCCATTGCTACCTGGCCACAATAGGTTATCATACTCAATAGAAACAATAGGATATAGCAGTTAGAGCGCCTGGAAGGTGTTAGTGGTGCAAGAACAGGTTACTCACCTGTAACAGGAGTTCTAGGAGTGGTATATGTTGTTCATCAACACTTCTGGCATGTCCCTTCCACTTTAAATCTTGCCGGACGTCTTCAAGCTGGCTCCTCCCACCCTCCCGGGTGGTATATAGCTTCAGCTCAGCCCCATGCGCCAGATCTTAGCCCGCTGGAAGCAAGGTTGTGCCCAAGCCGGGAGACTGGGTTGGTGGGTGTGGATGAACAACATATACCACTCCTAGAACTATCGTTATAGGTGAGTAACCTGCTCTCAAGGAGCGTGGATATGTTGTTCATCCACACTTTTGGCAGACTCCAAGCAGTTATTTGGGAGTAGGGAGGCAAGGTGCACACCCTATTTAGGGAACAGAGATTGGAGAACAGAGGCCCCAAAACCAGCATCCCGGCGTGACTCAAGGTCAATGTGGTAGTGGGTAATGAAGGTGTTTGCTGACTTCCAGGTAGCAGCCCGGCAGATTTCCCAGATAGGGATGTCCCTGGATGCAGCAATGCGGCAGGTAAAATGAGCTCTTATCCCTCTGGGAGGCTCCTTGCCCGCCAACTCATAGCACAGACCTATGCATGATGTAATCCATCTTGCTATGGTCCGTTTGGCTGCAGGTATGCCAGAAGCGGCTTCAGCATAGGTGACAAACAGCTGGCGAACCTCTCCACAATTTCAGCCGTCCTCTCCTTATAACAGGAGAGACACGTCTCAGGTCCAAGGTATGGAGACTTTACTCAGCATCCGAGGTGTAATACGGGTAGTAAACTGGCAGAGTCAATACCTGGTTACGGTGAAACTCTGACACCACCTTCGGAAGGAATTTCAGGTGGGCGCAGTACAACTTTGTCCCTGTGAGTGACCAGATAAGGAGTCCACCAAAAGTGCCTGGAGCTCCCTGTCCTTCTGGCAGGCGTGATAGCCACCAGGAAGGCCATCTTCCACGACAAGTGAAAGCTCACACTTGTGCATAGATCAAATGGCTTGTCCATAAGCTTTGCCAAAACCAGCAACAGATCCCATGGAGGTGGAGGTTCACGCACCGGAGGATATGTCATCCTGGCCTTTGAAAAAGCCCCAACCACTGTCTCCTGCGCCAATGTCAGCTGACCGGCCCACACCCGTTAAGCAGAAATGGCTGTCAGGTCACACTGAGGTCGATGACCATAGACCCCCTTTGGAGAGACCAAGGTAGTCGAGAATGGTAGCCACAGAACAGGATAGGGATCCAGACCCTTACCCTGACAACAAATGGAAAATGCTTCCATTTGAAGGCATAACATTTCCTGGTCGATTCCTTTCTGGATGCCTCCACCACGGTGTAGACATCTTTAGAAAGACCCAGAGCCTGGAACTCTAGCCGCTCAGGTACCAGGCTGTGAGGTGCAGGGATTCAAGGTCCAGATGGAATACCTTCCCTGGTTCAGTGATATCAGGTCCGGGCGTGTACAGAGCTGCTCAGGGCCTGCAGCTGAGGCTGAGGAGATCTGGATATCAGAACTGGCACGACCAATCTGTGGCTACCAGGATCACCTTCACCTTGTCCCTCCTCACCTTGAGTAACACCTTGTAGATCAAGGGAAATGGAGGAAGGCGTGAGGAGGCCTGGGGCCCATGGCCTCGAGAAGGCATCCTTGCACCAAGCCCTGCTGAGGGGATGGGCATGATACAGCCTCAGCTTGTCATTTTCCCTGAGGCAAACAGGTCCACCATTGGTTTGTCCCAATGGGAGAACAGGCTGTAAGCTACCTCTGGATGAAGAGATCACTCGTGGGATGTCTGGCCTATCGGCTGAGAGCATCTGCCAGCTGGTTCGAGGCTCCTGCCACATGGATAGCTAGGAGATCCACCTCAAACAGCTACGAGGGTCCAGATGCAGGCGTCTCCTTGCACAGCAGATGGGAATGCGTGCCGCCCTGTTTGTTGAGGTAGTACGTGGTCGTGGTATTGTCCGTCTGGACTTGAACCACTTGACCCGGAGCTAAGGAGGCAGCTGACAATGCCAGTCTGACTGCTCTGAGCTCCAACAGGTTGATGTGGCATCGGGACTCCTCGGGGGTCCAGAACCGTAGGCTCTGCTGTCCCCATTGGGCTCCCCAGCCCATGAGAGAGACATCGGTCGTAAGGATGACCGTCGGCTCGAGGCAGATAAGCGGGATCCTTCCTGCAATCGGTCTGGGCGGTCCATCACTGGAAAGCATTCCACATCTTCTGCGTTACCGTGATCAGTTGGTCGAATTGACAGTCTTGCTGAGTCCACTTGGCGGCCAGCTCCCATTGGAGGGCGCATGTGCCACCAGACCCAATGGACCACTGAGGTGCATGCCGCCATGTAACCCAGAAGGCGCAGAAAGTCCTGGGCAGGGCATAAGTGCCCAACCAGAAATGATTAGCAAAGGAGGAAAGAACCTCCACCCTGCTCGCGGTAGCAGGCTCTGGTTTGACAAGAGTCGAGCTCTGCCCGATGAAGCCCATCACCTGGAGAGGCAAGAGTTCCGACTTGGCCTCATTGATCAGGAGGCCGAGTTGGGAGCAGGTTTGGAGGCCAGGTCCCTGGACTTCTCTACCTCCTGAAGGAGGGAACCTGCAAGAGCCAGTCATCAGGTGAGGTAGATTCTGACTCCTCGCGCCTGAAGGTTGGCCGCCACCACTGCAATACATTTGGTGAAGACCTGAGGAGCCGATGACAGGTCGAACGGCATGGCTCGGAACTCATACAGGGTCCCTTCAACCCTGAAGCGGAGGAACCACTGATGGGAGGACGGATTGGGATGTGAAAGAATCGTCCTGTAGGTCCAGTGAACAGAATCACATGTTCTGCTTCAGGAATGGTATGATCTGGTTCAGAGTGACCATCCGAAAGGTACGGGACCTGAGATACTGATTCAGGTTGAGGAGATCTAGGATGGGGCACCAACCCCTGTCTGCTTGGGCACCAGGAAGTACCTGAAAACATAGCCTGGGTCTGTCAGAGGATCTGGCACTGGAGCTACTGCCTCCTTGCAGAGGAGCTGAGCCACGTCGTCTCAAGAGCCGATTGAGTGCATGTGGAGATCTGTTCCTCCCGAGGGGCTTGGCAGCTGGGAGGGTACTGCTCGAATCCCAGAGGCAGTCCCTGACCGATCACTTGAGAACCCACCTGTCTGAAATGATTGCAGACCAGGAGGAAAGGAAGTGGCAGAGCCGACCCCCATGGGAGGACCCAGAGCTGGCGTGACGGTGTGGGGTGAAACCCCCAACTATCACAGAGCAGGCTTAGAAAGAAGGAGGCGGAGGTGGCTCCAGGACCTGCACCTTGGCCTCCTTTATGGGGCTGTTGACAGCCCTGCTTGAGCCTCAGGTGTCAAGCTTGAGCCTGCTGCTGTTGTTGTTGCTGACCTCCTTGACAGGAGGCTGCCTGACCTGAGGGAAGAATACTGAAAAGACTTCTTTCTCTTCTGCTGGTTCTTGCCGAAGAACCCTTGGCGAAAGTAGCGTCCAGGTGGCAATGGACTGCTCTACGCTGAAGTGACCGCCACTCCTGGAATGAACAAGTCGGTCCCCAGGAAGACGTCAGCAAGCTTATGCTGAGTATCCGCCAGGATGGAGGAAAGCCTCAGCCAAGCCCTGCTGCAAGAGGCCACTGCAGCTGCCAGCAGCGGGAACAAGAATCTCCTATATCCAAGGCTGTCTAGAGCTGCTGTTTTGCAACAGCATGACCTTGGTCATGGACCTGTTTGACTGTAGTCTGCAAGTCCAGTGGGAGATGAGGGAGGACCTTGTCCAATGACCCCAAGAGGGCATGGAAAAAGTGTGCCATAATGACAGCTGAGCTGGCCTGACGAAGGCCCAGAGAAGATGCAGCATAGACCTTGCAGGCAAAGTGGTCCATATTTTTAGACTCCTTGTCCGGGGTCGGTCAGTGCCGGCCAACTACCCATATGTCTGAACTCCGAGAGGTCACCAGGCTCTCGGCTGAAGGGCGTTCAGTGAACCCCGCAAGGGACCCCATGGGCACTCTGCGTGCTGCGGGCCATGCGGGCAGATGGTGCTGAGCAGGAGGCAGGACACTGCCAAAGTTCAAGGGCCAGGCCCACTATGACCTCGGCCACTGGAAAGGCCTCAGTGAGAGAGTACTCCGCCTTTTTCTGGATGGGCTCCAGGGGCATTCTGGTGGAGTCGGAGATGAAGCGAAGGATAACCTGAAAGAGGCCTTCCTCCAACCCTGTGCAGACCATCGACTCATCATCCCGGGATGTGAGTGCAAGCGATGGCGTCCGAGTCCGAGGAGTAATGGTAGAGCAGTCTACCGCCTAAGTCACCCTCAATGTACCAAGGGCGGTCTGGGGTGACTGTTATCGACAGATGTCAGAGAAACCTGGTGTCTTGTCGGTCCTCTTCGAGGACGCCCTCCCTCAGGCTGTTTAGGCAGTGGTTCCGCCAGAATCGGTGGAGAGACAAGAATAGGCCGAACCAGAAGACAGGCCAGCCCCACGGGTGGAGGAACTGGTGGCTTTGCTTCCAGAGGGTCGGCATCGGTTGGAGGCTGGAGCCAAGTTATGGCCGGGTAGGCAGCGGGGCGGCTTCTGCCTGGTCAATATCAGCTGTTGCTACGAGATCTTCATAGCGCGGAGTTTCCGCTGAGCCTCTCCTCATCCGAGGAGGATAAGGACCTGTGGCAACATCTCATTTTAAAGCGCTTATGCTTTTTCTCGCCGCTCGCCAGGGGGTTCAACGAGATCGGGAGTGCAACTCGGTCGATCGGAGACACCAGGGACCGTGGAAAACTGAGGGTCCAGAACTGGTCCTTGATGGGGACACCAGCGGGCTGGGTCTCCTCATCAGGAAGACAAGGACGAGTCCTTTGCAAGTAGTCGTCGGCCCGGCTGGTGACAAAAGGTCTAAACAGGTCGAGGATAATCTCAACCTCATCAGCCACTTCCTCTGTCCCCTGGCCGGACGGAAGATCCGTGAAGCCGGTGACCAGGATGCGATCTCGACGAAGTGAGACTGCATGTTCCTGGGACTCAGACCTCTCTCGGTCCCAGGGCGTCCTGCTGAGACGAAGAGTCCTTCTCTCTCTTCCGAGCAGGAGGAGTGCGAGCCGAGGCGCCTCACCCCAAGTGGGGAGAGACTGGCACAACTCCTTGAAGGGAGCCCGTAAGATGGAGCCCACGGTTCAGAGGAACAAAGAAGCTTCAATTGGCGAGCTCGAGCTGCTTCATCCTCCTCAAATGTTTTCATTTGTTACAGCTGTTCGACGGATCCCAGCGGCCCGTGGAAACCGCCCACCTCGCCTCCTTCGATTTCACCAGCGGTTCTTTTTCTCTGGTCTCCCCAGCTTCAAATCGCCTTGCGGTCATCCAGGGACGTTGGGATGGAAGGCCAGGCAAAACCACGACGAGTTGTCATGTCTGACACCTGAGGCAGTAAACACACGTTAGGTGGGGGTCAGTGCATGATATCTTCAGGCGCAGGGGCACCGGTGAAATCCGGGGGAAGATTTTTCCTCCATGGCGGATGCGGTGAAAGCGAATCGCTAACTTCGAGCGAGTTTAAGTATAAGTTTCAGTAAAACCAACAAGTAGAATCCAGGGCCCACTGAAATGCTTTGAGAGCACGAGGAACCTATATCTTCCAGCGGAAGGAAGATCTGGTGTCATGGGGGAGCCAAGCTATATACCACCGAGGTGGGTGGGAGAACCAACTGAAGACTTCCGGTGAGATTTAAAGTGGAAGGGGACATGCCAAGAAGTGTGGATGAACAACATATCACGCTCCTAGAACTACTGTTGCACTAAGTTGCAATTTATAAATGTAGCACCCTCTTCCCATAACGTCTAGAGGTATTGTTGTTCCGGGAAAGGGGGCCCACAGCACAGAAATCTCACCAGCACTCTAACACAGCATTATATGGAATAAACATAGTCTATCTTAGGATTGTCTTCAGTTCACCTGAACCCAAGGCCTCTTTGGGCTGCAGCAACTCCACACCCAAAGCGTTGGAAGGAGACGCGGCTCTGGTTTTCTTCATGCTTCAGCCTCCAGATCCCCTCCCTGGCCCCAGAGACTCGGGGTGCAGAATCAATGGAAACCGCAGCAATCAAACTCACAGGAATTCTTTAAAAATCTAAGGATTAATATTTCATTAGTATCCTTATTTACAAAAGAAACTGGGACTCCAAATTTCTTCCCCAAACAATCACATTTATTCGCCTGAGCCCCAAAAGATTGGAGGGCTACAGGGTCTATTTACTTGAAAATTAAACTCTCAGCTCCAAGGGACTAAAACTAATACATAGTCCCTTTTGTAGGAGAGGAACTCTTCTGATAGGGTATAGGCAGGAAGATTTAATACAGCTCAAAATCAACAGCCATTCTTATAACCAAGACACAGAGACTTTTTTTTTTTTTTTAACTTAATCTTTTTCTCTATTACAAATTTTACTGATCGCTACACCTCAGAGGCACACAGTCATACAGGTATATGCAGACCCATGCTAGAAATATTTGATTCTACATTTCTCTTTACATTTCAGGAAATAACCATAGACCAGTGGTTCTCAAATGGTGAGGCCAGCCTCCCAAGGAAGCCCCAAATTGTTCCAAGGGAGGCCCAGTCAAGTCTGAGAATGTAGAGCCGGCCCGTCGGTACGTGGGATTTCCTTGCGGCGCGGCGACCGGGTTCGAGAGCGGATCCGAGTAAGTCCGGAGGGTCGGCCGGGGAGTAGGATTGAGCGTCCGATGGGCAGCTCTCCTACTCCGTGGGGAGGGTGCGGGCAGCATTGCAGCGTTGGGGACCCCTGGTGGAGACCGGGAGTCCCCACGCAGCCGACGCTTCGTCATGGGGGAGGAGGGGCGGGCGGGCGCTGGCGTCATTACCGTCCCGCCTCCTCGGGGAAAACCAGGAGAAAGGAGGGCCGCCTGCTGCCATGGATGACGCCGCCCGGCTTCAATGTGCCCTCAGGCCAGGCCCCCGACCCAATTCCAGTGCCCGTGGCATGTGGCCGGATGTCGTGAGTCTGCCGTGGGGGCAAGCTACGGGTATCGTGGCTGTGGCCGATTGAGGGCAGAGTCATGCCCATGACCGGGCTGAAGGTCAAGGGCGGCAGGTGGCCTCAGGCGTAAAAAGGAAAATTAAAAAAAAAAAAAAAGTCTGAGAATGTACAGTTTTTAAATTTTAAGTTTTGCCTGTTTTGTGTGAAAGGATAAACAAATTAAATTTGGTAATTGCAGGTTAATTTCTTTACTTATGCACAAATATTTGACCAGGAAGTCCCATAGAGCCAAAACTTGTTTATAGGTGTGTATTTATATGTAAATTAATGCCTGGGGAGGCATGCTGAGTCAATGCTTGTTTCTACAATAGGTATTCATATGCAAATTAGTGACTTGGAAAGGCACACTGAGTCAAAACTAATTTCTGTAGTAGGTATTCATATATAAATTAGTGACTGGGAAAGGCCCAGAGATCTGATGCATGTTTTCAGGTGTGACCTGAGGTAAGTGTACAGGAAGTTGCTTAACAACAGGGTAAGAGAGGGAGAGATGAAGTGCTGAGTTGGTTGTTCCAGACAGAGTAACAAGGACCCAAGAGTCAGAAAAGTGGAGTGACAAGTATAACCTGCGGTGCCAGGTCAGGGTGGAAAGCAATAAGTTGAATAAAAGATAATATACTCAGTCAACTTTATTAGTTTCACTTTATTCCAGGTGTACTGTGCATTTTTTCTGTGGGAGGCCCAAGATTTTTTCCAAATTTGAGGGAGGCTCGAAATCTTTTTCAAGGCTTGGGGAGGCTCACTATCACAAAGTGTGAGAACTAATGCCTTACACCAAAGGCATGGTCAGTTACAGGATGCCCGAGAAACAATACACAGCAACATTTTTGTCCTCAGAAGTCCCTGGAGTTGAAACAGATTACCATAATCCTAGGAACTGTAGGCTGAGCTGTTCATCTGTATCTACAAGCTACATAACAGCAGTGTATCTTCAGTTAAATGATCAATAAATGTTAATTAAAAAATATATATTATTTAACAACTAATGTAGTGCTGTGTGATATTTCACTTGCCTTGATGGTAGAGTATATAGATGAATAGAGATGACTACAGATTACTGAAAAGACACACAGACTTTCAAAACCTGGAGCGTGAAGCTTCAAAACACCCCAAACTCCTCCAGCACTGGTAAGTACCTGTCTCAAGGTTTCACTTTATTTCTATGGGGCCCTTCACTCTGCCCAGTGAGGAACTCCTTAGCTCGCTCTCTCACTCTTTCTCTGGGAAAGCATACAGCTTCTCCCGAAACCTGTTCTCTGGCTTTCTTTCCCAGCCCAAGGGACATGGATGGTGCAGCCTGCTAATACCCTAGCTGCCACCATAACTCCACAAACACTCTAATGCCGGTCTTTTTGTCCTGCATGGCCACTACCCAGGCCCATTCTGACCTTCGCCACCTCTTGGTCCTGTTGGCCACCACACTAGGTCTCCCATAACACGGGTAGCACTCCCAGCCACACAGCAAAGTCTACCTCATATATTTCCCTTCACTAAGAGCTAACTGGAATGGGGAGCCTAAAGGGCCTCCATATCCTGGAGACCCACCGGGCAAATTCATCCAGCGCCCAAGGCCCATCCCTCCAAACAAACCCCAAAATTGGTGCTCCCCAGCCCCTTCACTTACTCCTGGACTGCCCTGCCACTAGGAAAGGAGGAGGCTGCTGCTACTGACCCTCTTCCTCTGCATTGGCACTGCCACTACCACTGCAGCCCTAACAGCCCAGAGAACTAACCCTCAAACCAGAGTCCCATTAATGCCCCCAAGGCCTACCTTACACTAGACTACTCTCTGCCACAGCCCCAGGACCCAAAACAACACAGCTGTGCTACCTACCACCCCTCAAAGGCCCAGACTCAGGAACCCAGCATTCCTCTGCCGAACTGACCAACCTGCCTAAAAGCGGAGGGCCTCCCCACTGCACTGCCTGCAGTACCGGTCTCTTCTCCTTTCTTCCCTCTCCCCAAATCTTTCTCTGCTCTCCCTATTTATACCCTAAACCCCTGCTGCTCCCATGTGGCGACCAGCAGAAATAGCACCCCTCCCCATAGCACTAAAGACTCTACAGCTCCAGGGAAGAAACAGGAAATGGGTCCCTAAGGTGAACATAAATCCCTCTCAATTGAGAGGGGCTACAGATGTCTATATGCAAATGACCTCAGTCCCCACAGATGACTCAGCAGCAAATTTGCATCTCATCATAGCCCATTTCATCAAGAGCTGGCAGCTTCGCTCCCTAGATTGTGTGGCGGTTCTGCACACTGTTGTGATTCAGTGACAAACAGCCTAGTTTTGTAGTTCTGTTGTTGTGTTCTTTAAGGAAAGTCTGAAAATTATTTACTCAGAATAATCCAGTTGAGATGCAACACACTACTGTCATTGGTATCCTGCTTCTACCCATTTCCACAGCTGTGTGGACAAATTGTCTGAGAGGTACATATCTTACTCAAGGTCACACAGTGAGCATTTGGACTTGCTGGTATCTGAAGTCATGCAATCCCTACTGCCAGTAGTGTCCCCTCCACACCTTGTCCCATTATAAAATAAAGAATCCCTGGTAGTCCAGTGGTTCTCCTGCTAATCCCAATAAAAATAGAACAGTTATCCCTGGTTCTATAGTCCCACTTTTCACCTGATCTTGGTAAAAATAGAGCATTTACCCCTGGTAGTCTAGTGCATGTCTTCCCACTCCTGTTATCTGGTCCCCAAAAAAAAAATTCGAAGGTCACCCCTGGTATCTGGTGACAACCCCCGGCCCAGAGATGGCAGACAGCTCTGAACCTTTGCTCACTGCCATGACTGACCACTGTCTGCTGGACAGTCCAAGGCTTTAGTCCTCCATCCCCAGCCAGCCACTGGTGACCAGCACTGTTCCTGAACTCAGGTTGCAGGCATAGCTGGCAGGTAGCTCTGCCACCATGCTACCAGACCGGCCTCCCTAGGTATATTTGAAATGTAATAGGGCTGCTTAAATTCTCAGGAATCTGTTTCTTGTGCAACAGATGGAATTTCAGAAATTTCAAGCCGTACTACAATCAAGTCCGAGGCACAAGGATGGAACTGGCTGGTGATGTGCTGGCTGCCAACTACTAGTGCGTCACAGGGTCGGTGCCCCCAAATGTCACCCTGGTTTTGTACAGTGTAACCTGTAAAAATAAAAATAAATGAGAAAATTATCACAGTGGAATAGCCCCCACCACCTTTTTCATTTGATGTTTATAAGTGAAATCGGCAGGGCATCCCCAAGACAAAGTACCCATCTTTACATAATAAAGGAAGAAAGCATCTTAAAGTTAGAGCTTTTCGGGGCATTCTAAGATTTGCAAAAAAAATTAATAAATAAATAAATAATACCTACCCTGGTACAAAAGCATAATATAAGAACTAATAGACACATGTCCACTGTCCCTCACCCTGCCTGTGGCCTCCCCTTCCTCTACCCTTGTGTCTCCCACTCTCCCCTTCCTTACTACAGGTGGGGGTCCCTCTGCTCCCATTATGGCTGAAATCAGTGCTCTGCGTGGTCTGGTGGTCACGCAGCTCATCTTCTTCACACACTGGGTCTGTCATCAGTCATACTCCAGCAGAGACTCCCTATATCTACTATACCCTGGTTCACTTGTTTTCTTTTTTCTCGGCTGAGTTACTGTAATTCTCTCCTATTTGGGCTTCCTGTCCATACCCTGCATAGTCTCCAGCTTGTTCAAAACACAGTATAGTCCAGCGTCCTAACTGATTTCAGGAATTTCGTTCACATATCCCCTACTGGCCTCTCTTCACTGGCTCCCAACAGAACACAGAATTAATTACAAAATACTCTTGCTTACCTTTAAATGCCATCATGGTCTGGCTCCTACATTCTTATATGAACTACTTCATCATCGTCTTCCAGCTTGTCACCTTCACTCCTCAGATGGTCACCTCTATGATGCCCCAGCCACCAAAGCAGCCACTTTGGTGACAGAACTTTTCCATTTGAGGTCCCTGTATCTGGAATGGTCCCCCACTGGCACTATATGCATGTACTGATCTTGACATATTTAAAAGAAACCTGTAAGACCTACCTTTTCCAACATGCTTTTAACACCGCCTGAGTGCTTGACTGTATTTCTACACTGCACAGTGTCTTGAAAAATGTTAAAGCTGCTTGTTTTTTAAAGCAATACCAGAGAAAGGAAGTGTGCCGAGAACCCCAGATCGAACAATGTGAGCCTGTAGTTCAGTGGTTAGAGCACTGGGACAGTATTCCAGAGGCCTGGTTTCAATTCCCTGTAAGTCACATTGTTTCTCACTACAATACATGATTTAAATTGCTTAGCAGTGATGAATACTGCACCAAAAGACATGTAATTGTCATCTTGATTATTCCTAGTTGCAGGATATGTAATACCAGAGAAGGAAGTGTGTCCAGGAACCCCAGGTCCAAACATGTGAGCCTGTATTTCATTGGTTAGAGCACCAGGACAGCATTCAGGGCTAGGGTTAAAGTCCAAGTAGGTAAATTATTTCTCCTCACTACTATTTGTGATTTAAAGGTGCTTTAGAAATTGTGTTCATGATGATTATTATTATTCTACAGTCCATCAAGAGATGCCATTCTCCTGACCCCTCCCCAACTTCAACCTGCCACCCTGTTGTGAAACTGGCTGCCAGCTGGGCGGCTAATGCTACTGGGCTATACCAGCCCCCCACCGCCCACAATTATCCTAGTGTATCCTGGGCTGCTGGTGGATCAGCAATCCAAGGGGCTCAAGGGCAGTCATGGAGTGTGGCACCAACAGAACAACTGATCAGCTGGTCAGGCCATCATCCATGCCTCTGACTCCATTGTCTCATGATACCCACCTAGTCTGCTGGGTTTGGGAAAGAGTTAAGGTTGGCTTGGTCTACCAGCACCAACTCATGGGTTTTAGCTGGGCTAGTGGTAGGCAGCAAAGGTGTCTGCTAGGTGGGTACTCAAGAGTTTGTTTACTGGTAGACCATGACAACCCAATTTTTCCCAGCAAGCTTGGTCAGGCAGGGGTACTGTACTACAGTTTAGACTGTAGTAGACCGGCATTTTCTCTATGATGGCTGCTCCTTGCCTCTATCCCAAAATGTGTCGATCTTTTGAGCTTTCTTCCTCTATAATGTCAGTGACTGACCAAGACCGAGAAGGATAATTGTGGGTTGGGGGGCGGGGCTACTCCTCAAGGTTAATAGCTCAGGCCCAGTAGTAGCTTAGGATTGTCAGTGTCTGGCAATGTGGTGGCAGGTTGGGGGGTCCATCTGACTCTAGCCCAGTGGACCCAGCAGAACCACAACTAAGCCAGAAATGAACCCTCGATCAGACCATCATTTTCTGCGCAGCTGCACGTCTCAAAGTAGTTAGGTGAGCAACAAGGGTGGGAAAGCAGGGAGGAGGTTTTACTTGATTATAGTGCTGTAGGATTTGGGATCAGAAGTCAGTTCCTTCCAGTTCTGCATCTAAACTTTTTATTTTGGAATTTGTATTTTGGCCCTCAAAGCCCAAAATTCTGAATTACAAAACAGTCAAAATGTTATCATTTTCATTCCGTGGAAGAGATTCTGAGCAACCCTAATATGCAATAATGGGTATTATGAAAAGTAGTTACGTAAGAACTTACCGTAACAGTAGATCTTTGAGAGGATCTCTTGCAGCAGGCTATCGCTGGTAGGACTTGAGCTATCAGGCTAGGGACCAACAGAAACCTTTCTAGCTAGCAGTATCGAGAGGGGGCTGCACATCTCCAGACGTCAGCACCCGACATCAGCCTAACCTATATAAGGTGGGAGGCCTCAAGCCCTCCTCAGTTCTCCTGCTGAAGAGCAGAAGCAGGAGTCCTGAAAGACAGCGAAGAGAATGCCAAGGTAACTTGGAAGCAAAGGAGAGCAGAAGGCATGCCCGATGGAAAGGCGAGGCACAGATAAAGAAGGGGAAGGAGGGAGGGAAGGCAGAGCCTGCTGCAAAGATCCTCTCGAAGATCCACTGTTATGGTAGTTCTTACATAACTGTACTATCTTACTTGGAGGTATCTCTTGCAGCAGGCTATCACTGTAGGACTGAGTTCCCAGGCAGTACTCATCGTAGCAGCAGTCAGGGCGGACAGGTGGCAGGAAAAGACAGCCTATGAAAGAAGGCCTTGAAGAACTGCCAGGCCAAAATTGGCACGCCTCTGAGAGGCAACGTCCAGACTGTAGTCCTTGATAAACGCGGTGGACAGTAATTCCCAGGTGGCAGCAACACAAATGTCAGCAGCAGACACATTACGAAAACAAGCTACTGAAGCAGCCATGCCTCTTGTGGAATGGTCTTTGACAGCCAAGGAAGTTCCTTAACGTACTTCTGGTAACAATAAATGATACAATTTGCCAACCACATAGACAAACACTGTTTGGAAACTGAGAACCACCTCTCCCAGGGGCAAACAAAACAAACAACTGGCTGGACTTACAAGAGTCCTTAGTCCTGTGTGTATATATCTCTCAAAACCTATGTACATCCAAGGTATGGAGCAATGCCTCCCCTGACTGGAATGCGCGGAAAATAAACAGGAAGGTGGATGGACTGATTCAAAGTAAATTCTCACACCACCTTAGGAAGAAACTTAGGATTGGTTCACAAAGACACCCTGTCTTTGTGAAAAACTAAATAAGGCTCCTTACACATGAGGGCCTGAAGATCTGAAATTCTTGAACAGAAGTAATGGCAACCAAAAACAAGAGCTTTCCATGACAGAAGCGTAGATCTGAAGATGCAGCGGTTTAAGCGAGGCAATATAGCTTTTCTAACACAAAATTAAGGTCCCAAGGCAGGACAGGATCCCCAATTGGGGTTTTAAGTGCAGAATTCCCCGAGGAAGTGGGATACATCACATTGGGCCACAGTGTGCCCGTCCACAGGTACATGGTAGGCAGAGATGGCAGAAAGATGTATCTTAAAGGACAAATACCTCAAACCAAAGTCCAAGAGGGACAGGAGGTACTCCAGGACCTGATCCACTGTGCAAGTGAAAGGATCCAACTGGTGCGAGCAGCCCATACAACAAAGCGCTTCTACTTCATGGAATGGTGGCTCTAGCAGAGAGGGTTTTCTGGCTGTCACCAACACACTAGCCACACTGAGGAAACCCAAGCATGGCAATGGCTACATCTTTAGGAGCCAAGCCTGGAAATGGAGTGACTTGAGGTCTGGATGGCCCAGGGCACCCGGTCCTGGGAAAGCAAGCTGGTGCACAGGGGCAGGGAAGAGGAGGTTCCACCACCAGTTCCTGCAGGAGGAAACAAGATATGGTGAGGCCAGAAGGGCGATGAAGATCATCACTGCCCCCTCCATCTAGAGCTTGATCAGTACTCATTGAAGGAGCAGGAAGGGAGGAAGGCTTGCAGAAACCTCTTTGTTCAAGAGAGGACAATACATCTCACCAGAAAACTCCAGGCCAGAGATCTAGTGAGCAGAAAAATACAGGTTACTCACCTGTAACAGGAGTTCTAGGAATGGTATATGTTGTTCATCCACACTGTCTGGCTGGTTCCTTGCCGCTTAAATCTTGCGGAAGGTCTTCAAGCTGGCTCCTCCCACCCACCGGTGGTAAACTCTCGCTCCATGACACCAGATCTAGCCCGCTGGAAACTTAGGTTGTCTTGTCGAAGCCAGGAGGCGGGTGGGTCGTGTGGATGAACAACATATACCATTCCTAGAACTCCTGTTACAGGTGAGTAACCTGTATTTCGAGGGACATGGATATGTTGTTCATCCACCTCTGAGACTCCTAGTAGTTCTCGGGAGGAGGGAGGCAAGCACACTGCCTACTTAGGAAATAAAGACTGGAGAACCGAAGCCCCAAAACCAGCATCCGGCATGACTCAAGGTCGATGTGGTAGTGGGTGATGAAGGTGTGTGCTGACTTCCAGGTAACAGCCTGCAGATTTCCTGGACAGGGACCTCCTGGAAGCAGCCACCGATGCAGCGGTATGGCGGGTAAAATGAGCTCTTATCCCTCTGGGAGGCTCCATGCCCGCCAACCTATAACAGAGATCTATGCAGGAGGTGACCCACCTGCCTATCGTCTGCTTGGCTGCAGTTCTGACAGGTGCGGCTTCAGCGTAGGTGACAAACAGCTGGCGAACCTCTCCCGAACCTCAGTCGTCCACTCCTTACAGTAAGTGGCTCTAGGGTCCAAAGTATGGAGCCTATATTACGCCTCAGGTGTGACTGGGGTAGAACACCGGCAGAGTCAACACCTGGTTAAGGTGAAACTCCGACACCACCTTGGAAGGAATTTCGGTGGGGCGCAGGACAACCTTGTCCCTGTGGAAGACCAGATAAGGAGACTGATGGAAAGCGCCTGGAGCTCTCCCATCCTTCTGGCTGACAGATAGCCACCAAGAAGGCAGTCTTCACGACAGGTTATAGATGTCACACCTGTGCATCTGTTTGAATGGCTTGCCCATGAGCTTAGCCAATACCAGCAGTAGATCCACAGAGGTGGCAGTTCTTGCACGGAGGATATGTGATCAAGGCCTTTGAAGCAGCGCCCGACCACCTTCTCCTGTGCCACCGACTGCTTCCCGGCCTCGCGCCTGGTAAGCAGAGATGGCTGCCAGGTGCACCTTAAGGAGTTGTCAACTGAAGCCCTTGCTGAGAAAGGGACCACAGGTAGTCCAGAATGCTTGCTAAGGAACAGGAGAAAGGGTCCAGGCCAATGCCCTGACACCAAATGGAGAATTTCTTCCATTTGAAGGCATAGCATTTTCCGTCGACTCTTTACGGGATGCCTCAACAACGCTGAGGGACCTCGTTGGAAAGACCCAAGGCCTGGAACTCTGGCAGCTCAGAAACCAGGCCGTCAAGTGCAGAGATTGAAGGTCTGGATGGAATACCTTCCCTGACTGACTGAGATCAGGTCCGGGCGGGCTGGAAGCTGCCTCGGGAGCCTGGAGCTGAGACTGAGGAGATCTGGATACCAGAACTGGCGGGGCCAGACTGGGGCTACCAGAATCACCTGCGCCTTGTCCCTCCTCTCTTGAGAAGCATCTTGTGGATCAAGGAAATGGAGGAAAGACATAGAAGAGGCCCGGGGTCCATGGCCTCAAGATGGCATCCTGCAGTGAGCCCTGCTGGAGGCGGGCATGAAACAGTCTCAGCCGCATTCTCCCTGGAGGCAAACAGCTCCACCTGAGGCATGCCTCAGTGGGAGAACAGATCTTATACTACCTCCGGCAGGAGAGACCACTGTGGGATGCAGCCTCTATATGGCTTAGAACATCAGCCAGAATGTTGGAGGCTCCTGCCACATGGATGGCAAGGAGATCTGCCTCCAGGCTGCACATGAGTGACCAAATGCGGAGAGCTTCCCTGCACAGAGGCATGGAGTGCATCCCACCCTGGTCATTTAGGTAGTACATGGTCGTGGTATTGGCCGTCTGGACTTGGACCACTTGGCCCCGCAGAAATGGAGCAAAGGCGGTGAGGGCTAAATGAACCACTGGAAGCTCCAGCAGGTTGATGTGACATCGGGACTCCCGAGGGACCAGAGGCCGTGTGTTCTGTGCTCCCCAAATGGGCACCCCAACCCATCAGAGAGGCATCAGTCGATAGACTGTCGGCTCGAGGCGGACAAACAGGATGCCCTCCTGCAGATGTGCTGGAATGGTCCACCACTGGAGGGCATTCACATCCCATGGGTCACTGTCACTAGCTGATCCAAGGGATCGAGTGCTGTGACCACTGGCTGGCCAGCTCCCATTAAAGGGGACACATGTACCAACAGGCCCAACGGACCACGCTGGTGCAGGCCGCCATGAGGCGCAGGAAGTCCCGGGCAGGCGCAGTGCCCAACCTGAAATGACTGGGCAAAGGAGGAAAGAACCTCGGTCCTGTCTGCGGGAGCCGTGCTCTGGCTCGTACAGAATCAAGCTCTGCCCGATGAATTGTATCACCTGCTCTGGCACAAGTTCGACTTGGACTCGTGATGAGGAGGCCAACCTGAGAGCAAACCTGGAGGCCAGATCTCTAGCTGCTCCACCTCCATTCTGGAGGAGGCTGCAATCAGCCAGTCATCCAGGTAGGGTACACCTGGACCCTTGGTGCCATGAGGAATGCTGTCACCACTGCCATGCATTTGGTGAAGATCCTGGGAGCTAGTGAAAGGCCAAGGGCATGGCCCCGGAACTGTAGAGGGATCCTCTGCCCTCAAGCGGAGGAATCTCTGGTGGGATGGACGGATTGGGACATGAAAGAACGTGTCCTGGAGATCCAAGAACGAACCACATGCCTCATTCCAAGGATGGAATGATCTGAGCCAGAGTGACCATCCTGAAGGTTCGAGACCCAGGAACCTGTTCAGGTCATGCAGGTCTAGAATGGGTGCCAGCCCTCCGTCCGTTTCAGGACCAGGAAGTACCTGGACACAAACCCGGGTCTGATGGAAGATCCCCACCTTCCTGATCACCTCTTTCGAGAAACGCAGCGATGTCGGCTCGGCAAGCTGACAGAGGCTGCGGACCCGTAGCCCCGAGGCGACAACTTTCGGAAGGGCGGGGCCTGCTCAAACTCCAGGGCAGGCCCTTTCCTACTACCTCCAACACCCAGCGGTCTGTGGTGATAGCTGACCAGGTGGAAAGGAAGTGGCGGAGCTGTCCCCATGGGGAACCCAGGGGAATAGCGAGGCTGGGCGACACCCTCAACCCGTCACTGGGCAGGCTTGGAGGAGGGGACTGGCCGAGGGACCTCCTGGGCCTTTTCCTCCTGCTTCCTGTTAGAGGAAGCTGTAAAGCAGCTTAGGGATGCCTGGCGAGCCTGCTGGCCCTGATGCTGGTGCTGTTGAGCCAGACCTGCACTGAGCGCAGAAGAGAAAGGACTTATGTTACGTGACGGCCTTTGTCCTTCTGGGCGGAGGTGACTGAGTCCAGGGTAGCATTGGACTTTTGATCCGCTGGAGGTGGCCTTCCACTCCAGGGCCGAAGAGGTCGGTCCCAGGAAGGAACATCCACCAGTTTGTGCTGGGTATCCGCCGTGAAGGTGGATATCCTCAGCCATGCCCTGTGGCACATGGCCACTGTGGCAGAACTGATCTGGCACAGGAGTCTCCAATGTCCAGAGCCATTTGGAGCTGCTGCTTTGCCACTGCCCTTCCCTGATCCGCATGCTTGACCGTGGTCTGCAGGGCCGGCCGGGGACAGAGATCACCTCATCCAGGGAGCCCATGAGGCGTGGGAGAAGTGTGCCATCAGCACGGCCGAGCTGGCCTGGCAGAGGCCAAGGGAGGACACTGGCGTACACCTTGCGCACAGCATAGTCCAGCTTTTGGACTCCTTGGGGGCTTATCCACATCCCTAGCCTCCGTGGGCAAATCCCTCAGTCCAGTATCTCCGTCAGGGGATACTTGGCCCGTTTGGATATGGGCTTGAGCTGTATCTCGGTGGACTCCAAGATGAGCGAAACAAACCCACAAAGGCGATGGGCTCTCGTCCATGACTCCCCCAGATAACTACAGGTCAAGGGGCCTGGAAAACACTGGAGGAGTCATCGTTGGACTCCGAGGAGTCAGCGAAAAGCTGCCTGGTTCCTGAGCCACCCTCCACCTGCCGAGGGCGGTCGGGAGTGAGGGTGACCGGACAACCTGTGAGGCAGACCTTGACCCGACTGAGAGTCCTTGGTCGCGCCCCGATTTCGGTTGTGGAGGCGGAGGTTCCACCACAATCGGTGGGGCAGCTGGCCCCCAGCTGAACAACCGAACCAGACTTGGGCACCTTGACTACCGCGAGGGGCTGTTTCGGCCGCTTCAGGTGACAGCCACTTGATGGCAGGGAAGGCATCGGCTTGTTTCTGGACAGAAGTAACTGCTGCCACATTAGGTCCTCGTAGCGTCAGCATGAATTTGCACAACCTCACACTCTTCCAAGGTGGAAAGCGAGAGCGGCGCCTATGCTTTCTTGGTGCGGGGACCGAGACCGCCGATGTTGGCAGGATCAGTTGGACTGAGACAAGGTCCGAGACTGAGACCTCGGTGTATCCGGCGGGTCTAGGAAGGGCGGGGACATCCGCTCTTCTCTCGGCTCGGGAGCCTTGACCGGGGACTCCGGCACAGGAGGCACAGGCAAGTCCTCAGTCTCCACCGGGGAACCGGTGAAGAAGGGTTGTCGGCTTCGCCAGTCGACAGCCCGTCCGACAGAGTTGAGAAAAATCTCGACCGCATGGCGGGTGTCTTGGCGGCTGACTTGCGGGGACACCGTGAAGCCAGCGGCCTTAGCCACAACCTCGACCCGAAGTTGAGTGTCGACTGTCGAGAGGACCTCTCCGGCTCCCTAAGCACGCCGACGGTGGGACTTACCTTCGAGTCCTTCTTTTTGGACTGAGAAGAGTGTCCCGATGGCCCTCTCCCATCATGGAAAGGGATTGGCAAAGCTCCTTAAAAGAAGCTGTGTAGGAGGATCCCAGAGAGGCGGGATAAATGCGCTACCAAGAAAAATGAAGATGTGGCCTGGGCGCCTCCTCCTTCTCGAGGCGATCATCTGCTCAAGTTGCTCAGCCCGAGCCAGCCGCCGTGGACACCGCCCAATGGGCCTCCTTGGACTTCACCAGCTGGTAGCGCTTCAAAGTGCCCAGCTGTAACCCGGGCAACACGGTCTTCCAGGACGTTGGGCCAAAACGAATGGCATAACCTCCGCAGGCCTGCGGGTCATGATCTAGGCCAAGGCAGTAGATGCACGTGGTGCGGATCTGTCCTGGACATTTTTCTGCCCACATGGGCACTGCCAAGAATGGGCGTCGATTTGTCCATCGCAGCCGCGAGGGAGTAATTAGACCGGAGTCTTGAAAACTAAGAATTAGTTTCGGGGCGAACCGAAGAATTAGGATCCGGTCTACATGCAGAGCGTTAAGGAGGAACCTGAGCTCCCAAGTGGTAAGGGAAGATCTGGCGTCAAGGGGCGGGAGCCGAGAGTTTTACCACCGGTGGGTAGGGAGGAGCCAGCTGAAGACCTTCGGCAAGATTTAAAGTGGCAAGGAACCTGCCAGACAGTGTGGATGAACAACATATCCATGTCCCTAGAGTGACAGTTTTACAATGGGTGGGGATGCAAAAGGTCAAACTCTGGCTGACCCCATCTGTAAAAGGCCCTCTGCCACTGAGGACAGAACCTCCCACTCATGAGTCCTGGACCACGAGTGGCTTAAGCGCATCTGCCAGACTGTTTTGGATGTTGGGAACATGAGCGGTCATGAGTCGAAGGTTGTGCTCGATGGCCCCAATACCAGACTCTCATTGCTTCCCTGCATAGGGGTAGGAATGAGTCCCCCGGTTGCTGATATAAAAACAACACACATATTATCCGTCTGAATTAAGAGTAGATCTGGGAAAGCCAAGTCTGTAAGGCCTGGAAAGCATACAAGACCACCCACATCTCCAGAATGTTGACGTGAAGACCCTGTTCAAGTGCTAACTAAGTCCCTTGTGTCTGGTGAAACCCCCATGTGGGTACCCCAGCTGAGGCCCAAGGCGTCAGTGCAGAAAATCTGCTGAGGGGTGGGGATGAAAAGACCACCCTCTGAAACAGGTTTTATGATGCAGCCACCACTGAAGGACCTTCTTGACTGGCCCTAAAGCCAGAACTAGCTGATCCAGGAGTCTACTCGCTGGCCCATTGAACCAGAGGGTCCATTGGGGCACTCTCATGTGCAGCCTCGCCAGAAGGACCATGGCAATGGCTGCGGCCATGAATCCCAGGAGTCTGAGGAATTCCTCGCTGAAACTTGGCAGTGTTGAATCAGAAGCTGAGCCTGAGCCATAAGCCACTCCACTCTGTCCGAAGCGAAAGGACAGCCCTTATATAGCAGAGGCACTGGCAGGAGTAAGCGAGGACTTGGGCAGGTTAATGGTAATGCCAGGGACTGGAACAGGTGGCAAGTGCCTTCCAGTGTCTGCAGAAGGTGATCCCTAGACAGGGCCACCAAGAGCCAGTTGTCCAGGTTGGAGAAGATGTAAACCCCCATCTCCACAAAGTACGCTAATCACTACCAGACATTTGGTAAACACCCTGGAAGCCAAGGAAAGGCCAAAGGAGGGCATGAAAATACAGGTTACTCACCTGTAACAGGAGTTCTAGGAATGGTATATGTTGTTCATCCACACTGTCTGGCAGGTTCCTTGCCGCTTTAAATCTTGCGGAAGGTCTTCAAGCTGGCTCCTCCCACCCACCGGGTAAACTCGGCTCCACTCTATGGCGCTAGATCTGCCCGCTGAAGCTCAGGTTGCGCTGCCGGGAGGTCGGTGAATGTAGGGATGAACAACATATACCATTCCTAGAACTCCTGTTACAGGTGAGTAACCTGTATTTCTAGGGACATGGATATGTTGTTCATCACACTGTCTGGCAGACTCTAGCAGTTCTCGGGAGGAGGGGCAAGCGCACACCCTACTTGGGAATAGAGACTGAGGACAGAGGCCCCAAAACCAGCATCCCGGTGACTCGAGGTCGATGTGGTAATGGGTAATAAAGGTGTGGCCGACTTCCACGTAGCAACCCTGCAGATTTCCTGGATAGGGACGTCCCTGGAAGCAGCCACCGATGCAGCAGTATGGCCGGGTAGAATGAGCTCTTATCCCTCTGGGAGCTCCATGCCCGCCAACTCATAGCGAGATCTATGCAGAAGGTGACCCACCTGCCTATAATCCGCTTGGCTGCAGGTCTGCCAGGTGCGGCTTCAGCGTGAGGTGACAAACAGCTGGCGAACCTCTCCCAATTTCATCCATGCGCTCCTTATAACAAGCGCCTTCTAAGGTCAAAGTATGGAGCCTGTATTCGGCCTCCGAGGTGTGACTGGAGGTAGAACACCGCAGAGTCAACACCTGGTTGGTGAAACTCTGACACCACCTTCGGAAGAAATTTCGGGTGGGGGCACAGGACAACCTTGTCCCTGTGGAAGACCAGGTAAGGAGACTCAATGCAGGCGCCTGGGTTCTTCCATCCTTCTGGCTGACGTGATAGCCACCAGAAGGCGGGTCTTCACGACAGGTGAGAGAGTTCACACCTGTGCATTGGTTCGAATAGCTTGCCCATGAGCTTTGCCAGTACCAGCAGTAAATCCCACGGAGGTGGAGGTTCTCGACCCAGGGGAAATGTGATCAAGGCCTTTGAAAAGCGCCAGACCACCTTCTCCTGCGCCACCGACTGCTCCTCGCCTGCGCCCGGTAAGCAGAGATGGCTGCCAGGTGCACCTTTAGGGTCGTCGACCTAAGCCCTTGACTAGAAAGGGACCATAAATAGTCCAAAATGCTTGCCAAGGAACAGGAGGAAGGGTCCAAGCCACTTACCCTGACGCAAAATGGAAAACCTCTTCCATTTGAAGCATAGCATTTCTGAGTACGAACTCCTTGGGGACGCCTCAACAACATTGAGGACCTCGTCGGAAAGACCCAAGGCCTGGAACTCTGGCAGCTCAGGAACCAGGCCGTCAGGTGCAGGGATTGAAGGTCGGATGGAACACCTTCCCTGATTGACTGAGAGCAGGTCCAGGCGAGCTGGAAGCTGCCTCGGGAGCCTGGAGCTGAGGCTGAGAGATCTGGGTACCAGAACTGGCGGGGCCAGTCTGGGGCTATCAGAATCACCTGCGCCTTGTCCCTCCTGTCTTGAAAGCACCTTGTGAATCAAGGAAATGGGAAAAGGCGTAAAAGAGGCCGGGGTCCACAGCCTTGAGAAGGCATCCCCTGCAGCGAGCCCCTGCTGAGGGGCAGGCATGAAACAGCCTCAGCAGCATTCTCCCTGGGCAAACAGGTCCACCTGAGGTGTGCCCCAGTGGGAGAACAGATCTTGTACTACCTCCGGCAGGAGAGACCACTCATGAGATGCAGCCCCTATCCGGCTCAGGGCATCGGCCAGGGTGTTGGAGCTCCTGCCACATGAATAGCTAGGAGATCCGCCTCCAGGCTGCTACGAGTGACCAAATGCGAGAGCTTCCTTGCATAGAAGCATGGGAGCGTCCCGCCCTGGCGGTTCAGGTAGTACATGGTCGTGGTATTGTCCGTCTGGACTTGGACCACTTGACCCCGGAGAAAGCGGAGCAAAGGCGGTGAGAGCTAGGCGGACCGTCTCGGAGCTCCAGCAGGTTGATGTGGCATGGGACTCCCAGCGGGGACCAGAGGGCCGTTACTCGATATTCCCCAGATGGGCACCCCAGCCCATCAGAAGGCATCGGTCGATAGAGACGTCCCGGCTCGGGCGGACAAAGCGGGATGCCCTCCTGCAGATGGGATGGAACGGTCCACCACTGGAGGCGTTCCACATCTCCTGGGTCACTATCACTAGCTGGTCCAATGGATCGCAGCATTGTGACCACTGGCGTGATCCCCACTGAAGGGCGCATGTGCCAGCGTGCCCAGCGGACCATGCTGGTACAGGCTGCCATGAGACCAGGAGGCGCAGGAAGTCCCGGGCAGGCGCGTTGCCCAACCAGAAATGATTGGGCAAAGGAGGTAAGAACCTCGGCCCTGTCCGCCGGGAGCGTGCTCTGGCTCGAAGAGTCGAGCTCTGCCCGATGAACAGGATCACCTGCTTGACTCGAGTTCCAGGCACCAGCCTCGTTGTTGAGAGGGAGGCCGACTTGAGAGCAAACCTGGAGGGCCCAGATCTCTGGACCGCCCACCTCCCGTCTGGAGGGGCTGCTATCAGCCAATCGTCCAGGTAAGGCACACCTGGACCCCTCAGCACCGAGAATGCTGTCACCACCGCCATGCATTTGGTGAAGACCCTGGGAGCTGGAGATAAGCGAAGGGCATGGCTTGGAACTCGAAGAGGGATCCCTCCGTTCGAAAGTGGAGGAATCTCGATGTGACGGACGGATAGGGACGTGAAAAACGTGTCCTGTAGGTCCAGAGAGCAGAACCACAGCTGTGTTCCAGAGATGGTATTATCTGCGCAGAGTGACCATTCTGAGGTCCGAGACCTTAGGAACTTGTTCAGGTCATGTAGAAGTCGAGAATGGGCGCCAGCCCCATCCGTTCGGAACAGGAAATACCTGGACCACGAACCCGGGTCTAAAGGGGTCCTCTACCTCCGTGATCACCTCCTTTTGGAGGAGAGGCGATGTCGGCTCGGACGAGCTGCCAGTGAGGCTGCTGGACCCCGGCGCCCCGAGTGCGGCCGGCTCTGAAGGGCGGGCCTGCTCGAATTCTAGAGTGAGGCCTTTTCCACCACCTCCAGTACCCACCTGTCCGTGGTAACAGCGGACCAGGCAGAAAGGAAGTGTCTGAGCCGTTCCCCACAGAGGAACCAGGGTGAGTGACAGGGATGGGGCGACACCCTCAGCCCGTCACTGGGCAGGCTTGGAGGAGGGACCGGCTGAGGACCTCCTGGGCCTTACCTCCCTGCTTCCTGTTGGAAGAAGCCGTGACAGGTTTGGGATGTGGCCTCGACCTGCTGGCCCCTGACATTGCTGGGCCAGGCGCGGCGCAGAAGGAGAGCGAAAGGGCTTAGGCTGTGGCTTGCGGCCTTTGTCCTTCTGATGGAAGAGACCAAGTCCAAGGTAGCATTGGACTTCTCGATCCTCTGCAGGTGACCTTCCACCCCAGGGCGAGGTCAGTCCCAAAAAGGAACATCCGCCAACTTGTGCTGGGTATCCGAGGTAAAGTGGATATCCTCAGCCAAGCCCGATGACCTTTAGCCACTGCGACGCCCAGACCTGGCACATGAGTCCCGATGTCTACTTGATCTGGAGCTGCTGTTTGGCCACTGCCCTGCCCTGGTCCCGCACCTGCCTGACCGTAGTCTGCAGATCTGCGGGAAGATGAGGACAACCTCATCCAGGGAGCCCAACAGGCGTGAGAAAATGTGCCATGAGGACGGCCGGAACTGGCCTGGCGAGAAAGCCAAGAAAGAGACAGCATAGACTTTCACCCGGCATAATCCAATTTCTTGGATTCCTTATCGGGAGGTTTATCCCACATCCCACAAGCGTTCCCGGCCGCAGAAAGCATGTCGCTAACCAACCCCTCGGCGAGGGTGTTCGAAAGCGGACAGGGGCGGTAGGGACCGCATACTTCCTAGCCATCCTGGCTGAGCGCAGGGCAGGAAGCAGGGCCTGCCAAGTTCCAGGCGGACCCACTATAACCCGGCCACGGAAGGCCTCCGTGGGAGAATCCCCTCAGTCCAGAATCTCCGTGAGGGATACCTGGCCCGTTTAGAAATGGGTTCGAGCTTCATCCCGGTGGACTCCGAGATGAGTCGAGCAACCCTAAGAAGGGCGAGGGCTATCGTCCACTGACTGCCCTCCGGGACTCCAAGTCCATGTGCTTGGGAAGAGGAGGAACCATCATCGGACTCAGAAGAGTCCTCAAAAGCTGCCTCGGGCCTGAGCCACCTCCACCTGCCGAGGTTTATCGGGAGTGAGGGTGACAGACAGCCTATGAGAGGCAAACCCAAGGCCGACCGAGAATTTTTGGTGAAGCCCAACTAATGGCTGTGGGCGGAGGTTCCACCAGAATCAGTGGGGCAGCTGGAATTGGCGGACAACCCGGCCTGGGAACAGACTCCTCAGCTACAACGAGGGGTTGTTTGACCAGCTCCGGTGACAACCACTTAATGGCGGGGAAGGCGACTGGGTCGGCCTATTCCGGTCAAAGGAGCTATTGCCACATGAGTTCCTCATTCTTCGACACAACTTGCGCGAAGCCTCCCTCGTCGAGGAAGAGGAAAAGCGCCGCTGCCAGCAGTGCGAGACCGGGGCCGCCTGGCAGCGGGATCGGTTGGACGCGAGGATGTCCGAGACCGAGACCCAGAGTCTCGACTAGGCCAGGGAAGGCGAGGAGAAGTGTTGGAATCGGCACTCCCTCGGCCGGATGATCCCCGAAGGCTCAGACGGAGGCACAGGCGAGCCGACAGGATCTCAACTCCCACCAGGGGAACCCGGGGAGGGGATTCTCAGCTTCTCCAGCCGACAACCCGTCCTAGCAGGTTAGAAAAAACTCGACGCGTCGACAGCAGTCTTGGTCAACTGGCCTGACAGGGACACCGTGAAGCCAGTGGCGAGCTGAGGTCGACAAAGTCAACTGTGGACAAGGGGGGGATCTTTCCGCTCCCAAGTGTGGCAGATCTTTTGCTCTTTTGGACCTGGAAAAAGCGTCCGAAGAGTTGGACCCTCACCTACGTCGGGAAGGTCAGACAAACTCCTTAAAGAAGCGAGTATGAGGCACCGAGAAGGCGGGACAAATGCATAGCCGAGGTGAGCGGCCGCGCGCCGCCTCCTCTTAAAGGCGATCATCTACTGACTGATCCTTGAGCCTCGCCTTGGACACCGCCTAACCGAGCCTCTTTAGATTTCACGGTGAATTCTTTTCTGAAGCGCCCAATTGTGTCGGGCAGCCACGGTCTTCAAGGGCGTGGGCCAAAGAAGAGCACAAATCGCAGGCCTGGGGTCGTGCTCAAGGCCCAGGCAGTGAGCAGCACGTGGAGTGCGGATCCGTCTAGACATCTTCTGCCCGCAAGGGCACCTCCGGAAACGGAGTCGATTTGTCCATCGCCAGCGAGAGAGAAGACCGAAGTCTTTTAGCAAAAAACTTTTGACTTGAACTTTCGAAGAATTAGGAACCAGTCTTAAAACGCAGAGCGTTAAGGAGGAACCTGAGCTTCTGCCGTAAGGAAGATCTGGCGCCATGGGGGCAGGCCAGTTTTACCACCGGTGGGTGGAGGAGCCAGCTTGAAGACCTTCCGCAAGATTTAAGCGGCAAGGAACCTGCCAGACAGTGTGGATGAACAAAATATCCATGTCCCTAGAACTCGTGGTTCTCCCCATAAAATGGAAGTGAAGGAAGCCCCTGTAGGTGAAAAGACTTTGATGTGCAGGTAGGCATCCTGCATACCAAGGAACACAGCCTGGTGCAGCATAATGAGGAGGCCCTGTATGGTGACCATCCTGAAGCGCTTGTACTCTATGTACAAGCTGAGACTTCTGAGATCCAGGACTGGAAGAAGGTCCCTGTTTCTTGGGGACCAGATCCAGAAGCAAATGGTTTGATACCTTTTATTGGACCAACATAGATGTTACAAACAGAGAAACAGTACCTTCTTGGGAACCAGGAAGAATAGTGTGTGCCGGTGCTCGATGGCTGAAGCACCCAGTTGTCAGTCGTGATAAACCTCCACTGATTTAGGTGGAGGGATAATAGACCCCTACTGCCACCTCCTAACACTCTACTGGAGGGGTGGCAAAAAGCCTGGGCGACCCATAGCTGGGCTGCAGGCCTATGTCAGGCTGCCTGGTGAGGGGCTGAGGAAGGCAGGAAGGTTGCCCCTGCTTGCACTTGCCTAGGGCCTTAGGGGCCCTGGGCTGCCCTCTTGGAGGACCGACAAAATCTTGGAAGACCGACAAATGTGGCCTCAGTGAGTCACCTTCAGCTGAGTGTTGTACATTAAGTGGACTGACTTTGGCGCTTGCCCCAGTTTTGAAGCTGAGAGATAATGTCTTGAATATCACCCCAAACAGTTTCAAACCACGGAGGGGGCATCAAGAATACTGGACTGCACATCTAGGACAAAACCCGAGACTCTAAGACAAGCATGGAACCGGAGGTCAATGCTGGCAGCCGCTGCTTGACCAGAGGCGTCCCACAGTGTCGTACGCCACCCACTGGGCTAGGTACCAACACTGGATCCGTCTTCCAGACCTGCAGAGTTTGCTGTTTGGAGGGTCATCAGGCATCATCACCACTCGTCCTGAGTCTGATCCCACAATACATTCTGGTACTGTACCATGTGAGCCAGGTAGTTAGGGCCGTGATGGTAAAAGTGGCTGAGGCACAGGCACACTTGCCTACCTGCTCCAGTTGCCTCGTCTCCTATCTGTAGGGAGGACACTGAGGTGCTTAGGATGATTGCTGGAGTCATAGGCCACACTGATGACCACTGAATCGACTTTCAGATGCTCCCATGGAAGGACTTCGGCGGAGATGGGTACAACCTGTGTGCCTTTTGGGGCACCGTGGGTATGGTATGCAGGTGAAGCCAAGCAGCCCTGGTAACATTGTCATATGACTCCACCATGGGGGGCCACCAAAGGGAAGCATCACGCTGGCAGAGACAGATGGCCAGGCAGCAATGCTCCAGGTCCTGTTCCTAGTTTCACACCCATGGTCTCGATATGATGCATAATATCTATGAAGGCTGGATCATCCAGTGGAGACTTGGGCATCGCAGAGGGTTCAGTCTCATCCCTGAATAGGCACCCATCAGTGAGGAAGATTCAGGACCCTCTTTGTCATCTGAGGTGAGTTTTCCAGTTCACTGTAGCCTGGGGAAGGATCGTGGGCTGAACATGAGTGTGGTATCTGAAGAGATCATGGGGAGGAAAAGCCTTGCGAGTCAGTGAGCCTCCTTAGAGGCCCCTGCGGGTGGGAGGCTGAGGTAAGCCTGGCTGAGGGGCCTGGGACTGCATAAAGGCCCAGACTATAGAGATCAGGCCATGGTAATCCACAGGCAGCAGCGGCAGGACCACAGGCACAGGTATGAGGTATGAAGGCTGGGGCCCAACCGGTGCAGGGTACAGGCAGGCCAGGGCAGCAGCCCGAAGGTGCCAGATATGGCAGACCAGCACCAGGTCAGCGGGCACTGGTGGTGGGAACCTTGTCTGTGGACAAGCAAGCATGGGTAAAGGCCCAAACGCCAGCCCCACGGGTTGTGGGAGGCGGGAGGCTGGGCGTCAGTCCCCTGGAGTATGCAGAGGGAGTTGGCGAAGGTTCTGCGGTGTTGGGGTGCAATCGGCATTGGACCTGTGGACTGTGGAAGTATTTGAGGCTGCCCAGCGGCTGTCGGTGTAGGAGATGCTGGGGTAGAATGCACTGATGTCTGGGAAGTGACCAGTGCTGGAGAAAGAGGCCCTCCGGTGATGGCTGGGGTAAGCCTGGGGTGAAGAGGCGTTGGCACCCAGCGACACCTGCCCCTTGTTTGAGTAGGACTGGTGGAAGCTGTAGAGTGCGAGATCTGTGTCAGGGGTGCAGGTGATGGGATGGCAGGCTGAGAACTGGTGCCAGCAGCACCACGCCAACTGAAGGAGCTCAGTCATGCCTTCTGCTGTATAGCCATGGAGAATAGTGTCTGGAAAAGCAGGGACGACGTCCCTCTGCCTGAGAAGCTGGCGCCAGTCAAGGAGATTCAGGCAGACAGTGAGGCCAGCAGCAGCCCTGACAGACAAAGGGCAGACCGGGCCCGGAGATCAAACCCCTGAGGGACAAAGACCCAGAAGTGGGCTTGTGTGGTGACCATGAGTGGAAAGAAGACCAGAAATGGTCACAGTCCTTGTCCCGTGTTTGTGCTACTCCAATGATTTCCCCTTCAATTTGGAGGAAGAGGAGCTCAGAGGCTGGGCCAGGGGAGCAGAGGAGCCCCAGGTCTGTAGCTCCCATTCCATTTTGGCGGCCTTCTGCTTGAGGAGGCGCCTTTCGAGGAATCCTTAGGCGTCATCTTCTGGTGGCTAGATTAAACTGCTGGCAGGCCTGGACAGTGTGGTCGGGGCCTAGGTGGAAGAGCATGTAGAATGGCCATCCTTGTCAGGAATCTGTTTACCACAGGCGTGCCGTGGAATGTTTGGATAAAGAAGAAGGCTGAGAAGACATAAAAGAGCTAACGAATACCCCAAAATTCAGTTTTACTGGGTTGTTGAAAATAAAAAGTGTGGGAAAAACAGGTGATCGACTGTAGCTTTGGCAGAATCCATGGTCTAGACATGCACTAGTCAATGGCAGGAAAGAACTGAGGAAAGGCTTGGGGCCACCTGCCTTATACAGGATAGGCTGATGTCAGGCGGTAACGTCAGAGGTGGGCATCCCCTCTGGTATACTGCTAACTAGAAAGGTTTCCATGTGGTCCTAGCACCTGATGGCTCAAGAACTACCATTGATAGCCTGCTGCACAGCTACCCTCGAATTAAGAATGGGATGGTTAAAATCCTCAAATCTGATTGGCTGAGACCACATTCAGTCAGAATATCTCAGTACATAATTCCAGTCTGAAAGTAATGATAGATCATGCTGTAAATCAACAAAATCAATATGGATCCACTTCATAATCACAATAATACACTCCAAGGTGTGGGATATCATGGGACACCATCCCTTTTCAGGTGGTATATTTATTTAGGTACAGGAGTACGAGTAGTTTGAACAGCAGCTGTTCATGAAAACTGGAAAAGGAAATTATAAAATGCTTTATTATTGCTGTTATGTTGCAGGTTTCCATTCCTTCAGTTAGCGAATGTTGGGCCCAGTGATTTGGGATCACCTGCATTTGGATATTAGTATTGTAAGCCTTCCTCAAAGTGTTGGACTCACCTGCTGGCAAGCTGGCACAGCTGTAGTGCTACTGCTTACAATGCCAACAACCTGGGTTTGGAAGCAAGCCTGGGCATTGGCAGGCCAGCTGGTGGGAGAAGGACCAAGTGTCCATGCACTGCTTTCCTCCTCCGGGAGGCTCGGTGCTCATTCAACCCCTAGTGGATGACCAGGGGTCCGACAGCCTGGTGTTCATAGTTGCT
This sequence comes from Neoceratodus forsteri, assembly GCA_016271365.2. Lineage (NCBI taxonomy): Eukaryota > Metazoa > Chordata > Ceratodontiformes > Ceratodontidae > Neoceratodus > Neoceratodus forsteri. The sequence continues at coordinate 1,473,743,779 of CM057453.1, read as the reverse complement.
GGAGGTGGAGCAAACATCAGCGTATCGCCTGACTTCACTGCATGTCCCACGCCTGGGGGTGGAAGAAGCGGAAAAGTGGGCCATGCAGGATGCCACCCGCCTCACACCACAGGTCCTGCACCACTGATCTGTGGCTCCGCTAGAGCCGTATCTCATCCAGTGAAGAGAGGTCACCCTCACGAAGGCCTCACCCGGGGGCGGCAATCAGGGTGTAACTCTGGGACGGAAACATCCTGGGGCCGTATCCATTGTCCGACAGGCAGACTGCCCTTTCAATGACCCCGCTCTGGTGGGTAAGCCAGAGCATACCTCCACCCATTGGGTCAGTTCTGGGAGGTGGGTGACAACGGCTGGGCATGGGGCAGGGCCCATAGGGGCTGGTCCCTTGAGGAAGAGAAGTGCAAAAAGTAGAGCAAATTTAAAAGAAAAAGTGCTGGACTTATCCATCAAAGGCTCCATGGAGCCAAAGCTTCCTGCCTGCCACTTTAATGCTCCCTCCAGCTCAGAGAACTTGGACTGGGGCACTTGGGACCACAGAAGGAAGTGCTGGTGAATGCCTGCTTCTTCAGTGCTGCAGCCCCATGTAGTCGCAGCTCCACTGGCACATGCAGTTTGTGGCTTGTCTCCAGTGAGAGTAGCATGCCTGCACTGAAATAAGAACTTTCCTGATACAAACCCAGCTGCACCAGACTGCAGTGCAAACCATGCACACATTTTAGGGCACAGAATAAAACAGCAGTATTTGCTAATCGACAAAAACAGGTTATTTACCTGTAACAGTAGTTCTAGGAGTGGTAAATGATGTACATTCACACTTCTGTCAGTGTTCCTTTCCTTTAATTCCTGCGGAATGTCTTCAAGGTGGCTCCTTCACACCACACCCATGGCGTCGGATCTTACCCACCGGAAGAAAGATCAGTGTGCCACTTGCCAGGGAGGTCGGGTGGGTCAGTGTGGATGAACATCATATACCACTCCTAGAACTACTGTTACAGGTGAGTAACCTGTTTTTCTAGGGATGTGGATATGCTGTACTAATCCACACTTCTAGCAGTTTTCCAGGGAGGTGGGGGCAAGGCGCACACCCCTATAGGAACAGAGACTGTAAAACTGAGGCCCCAAAACCAGCAACCACCGCGTAACTCAAGGTCGACATGGTAGTGGGAAATGAAGGCGTGTACTGACTTGAGGTAGCAACCCTGCAGATTTCCTGGATATGGACATCCCTGGAAGCAGCCACCGAGGCAGTGGTATGATGGGTGGAATGAGCCCTAAGCCCTACGGGAGGCTCCCTACACGCCAACTTATAGTAGAGGTCAATGCAGGAAACAATCCACCTGCCAATCATCCCTTAGCTGCCAGTCTGCATGGCTTCAGAGTATGTGACAAATAGCTGGCAAACCTTTCCACAAACTCCAGCCGTGCACAGCTTATAAAAAAGGCAGCGCTTGCCATGAGTCCAAATATGGAGCCTGTGCTTGGCCTCCGAGGTGTGGTTGGTGAAATACACCAGGAGACTGATCACCTGGTAAAGGTGAAACTCAGACACAACCTTCAGGAGGAACTTCAGGCTGAGGTGAAGGACAGCTTTGTCTCTGTGGAAGACCAGGTAAGAAGACTCCACCAAGGGCACCTGGAGCTCATTCATTCTTCTGGCTGACGTGATAGCCACCAAGAAGGTGGTCTTCCATGGCAGATGACACATTTCACACCTGTGCATCAGTTCGATTGGCTTGCCCACAAGCTTTGCCAACACCAGCAACAAGTCCCAAGGTGGTGGTGGTTCACACACCAGGAGGAAATGTGGTCAAGGCTTTTGAAAAGCACCAGACCACCTTCTCCAGCCCACACTCTGTATGCACAGATGGCTGCCAAGTGCACCTTAAGGGCTGTCGGCAAGGCCCGACTGAGAGAAGGACAAGTTTAGTCAGAATACTATGCAGGGGTAAGATAAGGGGTCAAGCCCCTTGCCCTGGCACCAAATGGAAAACCTCTTCCATTTGAAGGCATTGCATTTTGGGCCAACTACTTTCAAGAAACCTCGACCACAGTGAGGACATCTTGGAGACACCCAAAGCCTGGAACTCTAGTCACTCAGGAACCAGGCTGTCGGGTGCAGGGACTGAAGGTCCAGATGGAGCACCTTCCCTGATTGCAAGAGAGCAGGTCAGGCATACAGGAAGATGCCACAGAAGCCTGCAGCTGAGGCTGAGGAGACTGAGGTACCAGAACTGGTGGGGCCAATCTGGAGCCACCAAGATCATCTGTGCTTTGTCCCTACTGGCCTTAAGCAGCACCTTGCGGATCAAGGGAAATGGAGGAAGGCATTCATGAGGCCCTGGGTCCAGGGCCTTGAGAAGGCATCCCCTGCAGCATTCCCTGCTGACACGCCCAGTGTATACAGCGGCAAAGTGGACCTACATTCCACAGTCAAAGACATCATATTTTCTGTGGCAGAACAACCGCTGATTCTGTCACCATTCTGTGTCACCTCTTCTCACTAGACTGGCCAATCCAGGATCGGCTCATAGGCCTACTCCACTGACACAACACCAGACCCCAGTCTACCAAAATAAATGGCATATTTAGAATCAGGCTATTACATGTCTGATTTATTATGTGCATTTTAAATGAAAACCTTTCAAACTGGCTCTTTTGGGAGCTCTGTTTATTTGGACTTTGTTACTCTAGTAAGAGTGCTACATCAAGCATTGTTTCAGATGCTCTTCAGTTGGTTAAGAACAGCCGTCTAACTTATCCTCCGACCCATTCCTCCACTGCTATCTTTGTGACATGCCTATCATGGCAAAGGTAAATATTTCCATGTACAACTGGCGTGCACATGTAACAGGCGGATCTGTTTACAGAGTGAATATAGAGTACTCTAGCTCACCAAACCTGTAACTGTACCAGCACCCTGTTAATTGCAGGATAATCTTAGAATGTTTTGCTAAAAATCATATGTAGTTACCATCCAGAAATGCAGCCCAATAAGTAGAAAACAGATTGTAGACTCATGCCACTACTCCTGACTTATTAATGTTTAATATGTCAGTTCCCCTCTTAAAAAACATTTTGAATTGCATATATCCCAAACTCTTCTGACCAAAACAGTATAATACACTGATTAAATCACTTGTTAGATTCTCTGTTCTTTTACATAGAGGCATTGGTTTGAATAACTTCCTGTCCTTTTAAGATATTGAAGGTTTACAGTATATAAGCCCCAAAACAAACTATGTACCTAAGGACTGTTTTGCGGTGTACATCAATTTCATAGAAGTCCATCACGTAAATGCATCTCCTAGAAGCTGAGGTTTGTGCCATATAAATAAATATATCTATACAAAACTCCCTTTTGATAAATATTCACGACATAAATGTTTCAACTACTGCAAAATACCAAAGTGTGGAAAATCAGATCGTGCAGAATAACAGTGTACGAACCTGTAAAAAATGCTGAATGCAGAGAATACTGTAGGACTGAAAACATGCCAACTGGGAATGTGCAAATATAACATCTCACTCCGTCAGTCCATGGAGAGCTAGTTTCAGTTCCACCTAATGAGAGATAATTGGCTCTTGAGGCTTAAAGCAGCAGTGCAAGATAAAAAAAATCTTCACTTTTGCAACAGTATTCCTGTGCTCTGTTGAGCATGTACCTAGCAATCCTTCCGCTGGCACTGTACTACCATCCCATAATTTGTTCTGCTTTTCTTTGTTTTGTTTACATTTCTGCCACCAGCATGCTGAAAGCAGCAGTACTAGACAGCAGCCGCCATATTTACTGTGTCGCTACAAAACTGAAACTGATCACTTCCTGGTTATGCAGTACTGCTACTTTAAGTTGCAACACACAATTCTTGAAAAGCAGAAAGGAAGGAAAAACTGCTCCCCAGTCTTCGATACTGCACACAGTCTCGTAAAACATATTCTTGCCAACATACCATGTTGTCAAACCAAACAAACTCAGACCTAGCAGTCTCCATAAGTGGCAGATTTGAGAAGTGCTACTTCAAAGTCCCTTGAACAATGTATGTCAAATGAACAGTCCTTCCTTCTTTTATGCTCGTTGCTCTATTATTGTTTTCAAATTCACACAATTTCATAAGTTTAGCAGTCCACTTTCTAATAACTGTAGCCCCATATCTCTGATATCAAACACATGAACATAAAAACACAGCTTGTGTCATGCTACTGATATTGCAGCTGCTATAAAAATAGTCAGTTCTGTAAATGCTCCATGCTATTTTAATGTACAGTTATCTGAGAAGTGTGACATCTCCATGAAGTGAGAGTTGTCGTAGAAAGCCAAAATCCGCCAAGAAAACAGAATACAAAATTTCTGAGCTAGTAAGTCCTCTTTGACAGTAAAGTTAGCATTATCAAGCCAAAGTTCAGTCACGAATAGGAAGGTGTGTGTGTGTGTCTGAGAGACAGAGTAAGCAAGCAAAGGGATAAAACAATATAGCGACTATTTCATACAATGTACGTTAGAAAAGGAAAATGCTTACAATCATGGAAAAGTACAGTTACATAAGGACTTACTGTAACAGTAGATCTTTGAGAGAGGTTCTTGCAGTAGGTCATAACATGTAGGACTGTGCCCTGGCATCAGGACCACACAGCAAAATTTTCCAGCAAAGCCTCACAGGGGACCACCCACCTGGCGTCACGTGATGGATATCAGCATGACCCTGTATAGTGGGCAGTCCCACGAGCCTGCTTCCAGTTCTCCTGCTGGAAATCCAAGGAAGATGAGACAGGAGAAAGGATGAAATCCTGGAGCCCAGTTCAGAACAGGCTGAAAGAAATGCAAAACTGGGGAAGGAGGAGGAAAAAGGTGACCCTACAGTACTGCAGGAACCTCTCACGAAGATCTACTGTTACAGTAAGTTCTTACGTAACTGTACTATCTTACTTCAAGAGGGTTCCTGCAGTAGGTCATAACATGTAGGACTGAATCCCAAGCAGTCACTCTAAGAGAGACCGAGAGAATCACAGGAGGAGAAACAACTGAAGGAACAGATCAGGACCAGCCTCAGACAGTAGGCCCTGCAGAGCAGCGAGGCCAAACCTGGCCCTAGACCTAGAGGCAATGTCCATACTGTAATGCTTTGTGAGGTATGAACCAAGCTCCAGGTTGCTGCTGCACAAATCTCTGCTGCAGAAACATTCCTCAAAAAGCTGTACACACAGCCATGCCTCTAGTAGAGTGACCTCAGACCTCTCCCAGAAGAGGTTTGTTGTACTTCTGATAACAGAAGTGGATGCAGTTATTAAGCCACTTGGAAACTAGATACTGCCGACCTCAAGGATTTAGGGGCAAAGGAGACAAAAAGCTGATCAGACTTTCTGGAATCTTTGGTTCGGTGGATGTAACACCTCAAAATCCTATAAGGCCCAGTATGTGAAGGCAGCCTCACCTTTGTTCCAGTGAACAGGGTAGTAAACTGGAGTTTGACCGTCTGGTTTAGGGTGAACTCCAGAAACCACCTTGGGAAGAAACTTAGGATTTGTCCACAGGACCGCCAGTCTTTATGAAAAATCAAATAAGGCTCATATGCATCAGGGCCTGAAGCTCAGAAATTCTACGACCAGAAGTAATAGCAACCAAAATGGTGCCATCCAAGAGAGGTAGCGCATATCACAGCTCATCGTTGGTTTAGAAAGAGGAAGTGTAAGCTTCTGTAACACAAAATTCAAGTCCCAAGGTGGGGTAGGATTGTGGATGGGGGTTTGAGATGGAGGATCCCTTTGAGAAGGTCTTAGAGATTTCCAACTGTACCACAGGTTTCCTTCCATTAACATGGTAAACTGAAATAACCGACAGGTGGACCTTAAGGAAGGAATAAGACAGGCCAGAATCAGACAGGTGTAACAGATGCTCCATAATCTGAGGAGCTGAGCAAGTAAAGGGATCCCATCCCTTAGAGCTGCTCAAAAGCGCTTCAATTTCATTGCATATGTGGATCTGGTGGAGGTTTCTAGCCTTCACTAGATCTTGAGCGACCTTCGGAGACCCTGAAGTGAGACGGATAATGTCTGAAGGAGCCACACATGAAAATGTAAGGTCCTGAAACCTGGATGTACCAGCCTGCCTTGATCCCGTGTCAACAGATTATGCTGGAAGGAAGAGAACTGGGGGTTCGCTGAAATCTGCTGCATGAGCAGAAAAAGTACAGTTACGTAAGAACTTACTGTAACAGTAGACCTTTGAGAGGAGCTCTTGCAGCAGGCTATAACCATCAGGACTGATGCATGAGCCTTAGGACCCACGGAAAAATCTTAGCTAGCAGTACCCAGCAGGACCGCGCCCACTGATGTCGGCTCCACGACATCAGTCATCTTCACTAAGGGGCGACCCGACTCCACCCCAGTTCCTCTGCTAAGACCTAAGAAAGGACCCTAGCGAATGAAAAAGCAAAGCCTGTCAATGATGTGCTGAACACCTTAACCAGGGATGGAGGCGGAAAGCAGTGCCTGCTGCAAGAGCTCTTCTCGAAGATCTATTATTACGGTAAGTTCTTACACAACTGTACTATCTTACTTCAAGTGGGACCTCTTGCAGCAGGCTATAACCATTAGGTCTGAATCCCAAGCAGTCCCACGCCAAGGAGGTGCCTTGCCCTGGGAGGAGGAAGGATGGAATAAAGCTGACAACACAGCAAGTCAGGACAGAAGTCCCTGAAGGACTGCCAAGTCAAAAAGCGGCATGGCGTCTGGATGCAATGTCAGGCTGTAGTGCTTCACAAAAGTGTGCACAGAATTCCAGGTGGCTGCCACACATATGTCTCTTGTGGAGACATTCGTTAAAATGTACAAGGAGGCAAACTCCCTGGTGGAGTGACCCTAACCGAGCCGGAAGGGTTTGTTGTGCTTCTTCTAAAAAACACAATACAGTGGACAAGCCACTAGAAATAGTCTGTCTAGACACCAGTTTGCCCATGTGTTGTGGCGTAGAAGGCCACAAACAGTTGCGATTCTGATTGTGTAGCAGTAAGCTGAGGTAGTACCTCAGCGCCCTGTGAAATCTCAGTGTGTGTGAGAGCTTCTCCCTATTTGAAGAAGAAATATAAACTGGAAGGTCAACCGACTGGTTGGGGTCAACTCGAGACCACTTTAGGAAGGAATTTAGGATTTGTTCCAAGGAAATCCTTTCCCTGTGCAAAACAAATAAGGCTCTTTACACATCAGAGTCTGGAGCTCGGAAACTCTTGAGCTGAGGTAACAACAACTAAGAAACAAACCTTTCAGGAAGGTAATGCAGCTCACAATCAGCCGCTGGTTCGGGGGGAGTGAGCTTCTCTAACACAAACAGGAGGTCCCAGGGAGGTATAGGATCCCTAATGGGAGGTCTCATATGCAGAATACCCCATAAGAAGGTGCAGGCCATGTCTAGTTGGGTCAAGGTTCTATCCCCCAAGTAGGACATGATATGCAGAAATAGCCCATGTGTACACCTTTATCGAAGGTAGCTCAAGCCTTGTTGGTATAAGGAGAGAGATACTGTAATGCTGAGTTTACTGGGCAGGTAAGGGGTCCTGATGGTGAAATGACACCCATAAGCAGAAATGCTTCCACTTCATAGCATAAGTGGAGTAAGTAGAGGCTTCCTCACCAAGATGAGGACGTCTCACCTCTTGGGAGACCCCATACCTGGATTTTGCTACATTTGCAGGAGCCAAGCATGAAGGTGCAAAGACCTGAGATCTGGATGGACCAGTGTGCCCCAATCCTGGGACAGCAACTGCGAGCATACTGGTAGCGGAACTGGAGGTTCCGAGGACAACTGCTGAAGTAGTGGGAACCAAATCTGCAGAGGCCACAACAGAGCGAGGATCATCCAAGCCCCCTCAGCCTGTATCCTCAACAGCACTCTCTGAAGGACATGAAAGGGAGGGAAGGCGTAAGAAACCTCCCTGCCCAACAAGGGACAACACGTCTGGCCAGAAAGCACCAGGTGTGAGCTCTGCAAGCAGAAAGTTGTCAGTTTGGCGTTGCGTGAGGATGCAAAGGGTCCAACTCTGGGCGACCCCAGGTGTCGAAGAGTTGGTCCACTACTGACTGTAGCAACTCTAACGCGGCGCCTTGGACTGAGACCTGCTTAGGGTGTCTGCAAAGTCGTTTTGGACGCATGGAACGTGCACTGCAGACAGAAAGATGTGACGCCCAGTGCCCAGTACCAGACTCTCATGCCTCCCTGCATAGGGGTAGGGAGTGCGTTCCCCTTGCTTGTTGATGTAAAGATGACCGCCATGTTGTCCATCTAAACTAGGAGAGACCTGGAACAAGGTCCTCTTGGAAAGTATGAAAGTGCACTGAGGACCTCTCGCATCTCCAGGACACTGATGTGGAGGTCGTGCTCCTCTGGGTCCAGACCCCTTGCGTTTGTGGGCCCCTAGGTGTGCCCCCATCTCAAATCTGACGCATCAGTTGTTAAGGTCTGATTTGGGGGCTCCTGACAGAAAGGGACCCCTTTCTCTAGATTTAGAGGTCCAGCCACCAAAGTAGGGTCCTCTTGACTGGCTCTGCGACTCTGACCATGTAGTCTAGTTCGTCAGGCATTGATCCCACTGCACCCTGAGCATCCATTGTGGGATTCTCATGTGGAGGCGGGCCAAAAGAGTGACAGGGATGGCTGCCGCCATGTGCCCCAGAAGTCTGAGGAAGGTCCTGGGTTGGACCTGAGGGGTTACTAGTACCGATCCTGCTATCTCCCACAGGATCGCCCCTCTCTGGAGGTAGAAAAGCTATGCCCTGGACTGAATCCAGAACCGCCCCTATAAAGGCGAGTCTTTGGCTGGGCTACAGGAAGACTTTGAAAGGTTCAGGGTGATCCCCACCTCTTGGAACAGAGTATAGGTGTCTATGAGAGCCTGAAGGAGGCGCATCCTTGATGGGGCTGCAAACAGCCAATCGTCGGGAAATGAGGAAGATGTAATGTCCCTGGCGCCTTAAGAACCGCAGCTACTACTGCCAAACATTTGGTGAATACTCGAGGGAGCGGAGGAGAGGCCCAAACGGGAGAACCTGAAACTGATAATGCTCCCCTGGAAGTGGAACCTCAGGGTACTTCCTGTGAGGGGAAACACCCCGATGTGCATGTACACATCTTGCATGTCTAGGGAGCAAAGCCAGTCTCCCTGGTGCAGTAGAGGAATAAGACCTGGAAGGGTCACCATCCTGAACCTTGTTACTCTATATAATTGTTTAAGGAGCTGAGGTCCAGGATGGGACGAAGATCTTGTGTCTTTTGGAACTAGCAAAAGTGGGAGTAATATACCTTTCCCACTGCTGCAGAGGAATTGGTTCCATCACCCTTTTGCAAGAGGGCCTGAATCTCTCCTTCTATAAGGGTAGGTGAGAAGGAGGACATCTTAAGGGCCTTGGTGGAGTGTCTGGGGGATTTCGTTGAACTCCACCTCCTTATAATATCTAGGACCCACTGGTCTGCTGCAATAGAGCTTCAACCTTTCAGGTGAAGGAGCCTTGACCCCCTGCCTCCTCTGGTACCTCCTCCAGAGGAGGGGTCGGAGGTAATCATTGGGCAGAGAGGCTTAGGAGGACTTGGAGCCTCGAAATGGAGTGCTTCCAGGTTGCCAGTTGCCAGCTTTCGTTTTGAAGCCACCTCTCTGGCCCTGTTGGTTTCCACGGGCTTGAGCACCTGAGGGCTTCGGAAGGCCGTCGTCTTATCGTTTCTGGTCCCCTCTGTACATCTGCCTGATGGATCAGATAGATTTGCCTGACTCCTGGAGACGAGAGATAACAGACTCCGCCTCCTGCCCAAAAGGACGGAACCCTGGAACAGGAGGTCCCGGATTCTGGACTGCAAATCCTGGTGAAAACCTGAGACTCTCAACCAGGCATGATGCGGAGGCAGACACCTGCGCTGCCGCTCTGGCCGCTGTATCTGCAGTCTCGCCACGAGGCACAGAGGACATGCATGCCTATGTCCGAGCCCAATTTTAATATATCCAGAAGCTCAGTTTTTGCGTGGAGTCTGGCAAGGCACTGGCTAGTTCCTGCCCTCTCTCCTACAGCCATTCTGGTACTGGACCATGCTTAAGAAGTTAAGGGATCTAACGGAGCAGGTGGAGGCAGAGTAGATTTTCTTGCCCACCTGGTCCAAGTAGTGGGATTCGGGTCAGGAGGCTGGGAGCTGAGGTGCTTAGGCGCTTAGACTTGTCGTCAGATGCCTTAATGACCAATGAGTCCGCCTGAGGGTGTTCCACAGGAAAGGCTCATCCTCGGGCTCTATACAGCCTGTCCGACTTCTTTGGAACAGCCAGGACTGACGCTGGATGCTTCAAGTTATCCTGGTAAGGTCTTGGAAGGTGTCACTAAGGAGGCACCACCAGAGGTCTGGGCTCCTTCTGCCTCAGGAAATGGGCCCATCGCGGCATTCGGATCCAGGTCCTCCATCTCCCATTCATTGGAGGCCTGGATGTGCCGCATGACATCCATAAAAGTTGGATCATCAAGAGGCGGCGGGGTAGGTCCTTCTGCCCCAGGAACCCCAAGAGGATGAGGAGGAAGCAGAAGGAGGAAAGACGACCAGCTACTGAGCCTAGAATAGCCTGAGCTGTGTCTAGGACTCCCCTGCTCAGCGTCCGGTCCAAGGACCAACAGCAGCTATGGGACCGACGATGTAACAATGACCTCACGCGGCCTGGGGACCGGTGTTGGGAGTGGGAGCGGGCCTACCTGGAGAGCGGGATCGGCTCTTGGACTGAGATCAGGACCAACAACGGCTTCCCGATCAAGAAATGGTGCCAACGGTCCCCAGACTGGGACTGGGAATGACCCCGAGTTGGCGTGGTAGCGGCTGCTCAGGGGTCTTCTTGGAGAAGGAACGGGAAGGCCCTTAGGTTCAGGGTTGTCTGGCCAGTCGGGAACTGGTGTCGGGTCCGCTTTGGTGCAGTCTCCTCTTTATCACCTGACTCCACCAAAAGAGAAGAGTTCTTGCAGCTTCTCTTTGTTGAAACAGCAGCCTCTGTTCCCATGAAGGGACCCAGAGAAGCTGGAGGATCTGGTAGGGCATGAGTGGGGAGTTCGGAAGAGCCTGTGGGGTGGAAGACCTGGGGGTCACTGGAGCGTTAATGGATACCCTTCTGCAGGAGTGTCTTCCACTGGAGGAACCTCCACTGGCGTTAGTATCGGGGTTGGTGCGGTTTCACAGGAAGATGTGCCTGGGTGTCCTTGTCACCCAATGGCTTGTCGAACAGGTTAAGCTAAGTCCTTCTTGGGCAGGGCGGAGGCTTGTGCCAAAGAGGCCTTGGGAGTCACATGAGCGGCGCCACCTTAGACTTCGCCGCTTTTTCTCCTGACTGTCCCGCCTTGACCAGCATCATTTTTTTTGGCAGGAGGGCTCAGTTTCTGGAGCCTTCTTTGCGGTGCTCCCCAAGCCCGAGGAAGAAGAGGCTTTCCAGGTGGGGGAGCTGGAATGGGACCGATGATGGTACCGGCTATGGTCCTTGTCCCGGAGCACTTATAGGGCTTGTCCGGTGTTTGCCTTATCCCCGAGGTGTGCAGTACCATCCATCTACTGTTCTAAAAGATAGGCTTTTAGGGCCTTCAAGGCGGAATTCTTGTCCTGCTGGTAAAGCCTCTACAAATCTTGCAGGCAGTGCTGTCATGGTCTGGACCCAGGCAGAAGATGCACTTGGAGTGTCCGTCTTTTGATGGTATCTGGTGGCCACAATTGCACTTGTTCCGCTTTGGCCCAGAGGAGGATACTGATAGCGGAGCGACATATACCAAACTGAAGTCGAAAAGAGAAAAATGGTCGATTTCTGAGAGAATCCAGAATTTGAGCTGGAACTGCTTGATAGCAAAAACTTCCCCAATGTGAGTGGGTCGCGGTGGTGAAAGAGCTGGGGTGAAGCGGGTCCACCTTATGGCGTGACCGGCGTCCGGTGGAGCTGACATCAGGGGACGGGTCCCTGCTGGGTACTGCTGGCTAAGATTTTCCGGTGGGTCCATAGGCCTGCGGCATCAGTCCTAATGGTTATAGCCTGCTGCAAGAGCTACCACTCAAGTAAGATCCAGATTTGCCTCGGCCAGAGGGGGCTATTAGGATCATCCGTGCTCTCTCCGCCTGGAGTTGAGAAGAACTCCTGCAGAATGGGAAAGGGAGGGAAGGCGTACAAGAACCTCCCTGTCCGACATAGCAACAACGCTGGCCGTGCCAGAAAGCACCAGGCTCTGGAACAAGTGAGCAGAAGCTGGGAAGCTTTGCGCTGAATGGGAGGTGAACAGATCTAGGTCTGGCTGACCCCACCTCAGAAAGAGAGAGTCTGCTACTTCCTGACTTAGTTCCCATTCATGAGCGAAGTTACAACGCCTGACTGAGGCTGTCTGCCAGGACATTCTGAATGCCTGGGACATGCACGGCTGTGAGAAAAGGTCGGGCTGGACTGCCCAGTTCCACATCCGCATCGCCTCCCCTGCACAGGGGGTACGATCGGTGCCTCCTGCTCGTTGATGTACCAGACCACTGACATACTGTCCATCTGGACCAGCAGTGTTCCACTTGATTGGATGGACTGAAATGCCGGAAGTGCATAATGGACTGCCCTCATCTCCAGGATGTTGATGTGGAGAGACATATCCAACTGGAACCATGACCCACAGTCCGGTGGTCCCCAGGTGAGCCGCCCAGCCCAGACAGGAGGAGTCTGTGGTGAGGGTCCAAAGAGGTGGGGAACTTCTGAAGGAAGTCCCTGAGACAGATTCAGAGGAACTAACCACCAAAGGAGATCCTTCTGGAGTGCGCTGGAGACTAGAACCGGGTGGTCCAAGTCGTCCATGCACTGATCCCATGGACGCACAGTGTCCACTCGGTGACCTCATATACAACCTGGCTAAGGGGACCATAGAGAAGGAGGCCACCATCAGGTCTACGGATGTAACAATGCTATGGCTGGAAGAGATCTGGAAGAGGACACAAAGTTGACCTGCTCTCGAAGAGACTCCACCCTGTCCGGAGGAAGGAAAGCTCTGCACTGGACTGTGTCTAAGACTGCTCCGATGAACTGAAGATTCTGAGAGGTAAAAGTCAACTTGGGGTGCCGACTGTGATCCTCAAGTGCAAGAAAAGGTCCAGAGTGTACAGAGGGAATCCAGAAGACTGTACCTGGACGTGGCTGTCAAGAGCCAATCGTCGAGGTAAGGGAACACTGCAATACCCCAACGGCGAAAGGCCACTACCACCACCGCAAGGCACTTGGTAAAGACCTGAGGTGCTGAGGAAAGACCAAAGGGAGGGCTGTAAACTGGAAGTGCTCCCCTGGAAGAAGAAATGCAGGAAATGGCAGTGGCCGGGAACACCGGAGTACGCAGGTAAGCCGCCCCTGCATATCCAGTGCACAAAGCCCATGGTCCTTCTGGAGAAGAGGCAGGAGACCCTGTAATGTCAACAGCGGAACCTTTGTACTGACAAACAGGTTCAGTCTGCTGAGGTCCAACATGGGTCTGAAATTGCCCATCTTTTTCAGGGCCAAGAAAAATGGAGTAAAACCCTTTTCCCCGTTGGGGCAGAGGACTGACTCTATGGCGCCTTCTGTCTTAGAGCCGAACTTCCTCCTCGACTAGAGGAGCCTGGTCAGGAGTAGCTCAAGTGACCTGGAGGGCTTCTGGAGGAAATTCCAGAAACTCCAAGGTGCTTCCTTTGAAATGAGCTGCAGGACCCATGCATCTGAGGTGTACGACTCTCCACTCCTGCACGTGCAGGGCGAACCTTCCTCCCACCGGCTCCTTGCATGGTGGCAGAGGAGGGAGGGAGCTGCAAGTCGGAAGTGGAGGGGCGAGGGAGGAGGTCCCCGCCACTGAGATTTAAAGGCAGGTGGGGAAGTGAAAGTGGAACGTGGCCTTTCTTTTGCCTGTATCATCTGAAGTGAGGGCTGCTTACCCTGCCTCTTGGTCTGTCACCAAAGGCTGCTTCTTTGAAACTCTGATTGGTACATAGGCCTCCCAGACGTTAGGACCTGGTGGCTTTTCTGGAGGCCCGTGATAATATCTTTGGTGTCCCCTCCATAAGGACCGAGGCCCTAAATGGGGCATCTTGAATAGCAGCCTGGACATCATTAGAGAGGCCAGAAATGCACAGTCAAGCATGCCGTCTGAGAGAAACAGCTGTGGCAGAGGAGTAGACTACCACGTCTACTGAGTCATGTGTAGCCCTGAGTGCATGTCTATAAGAGATCTTGACAGGTGCAGATCTTTAACAAGCTCTTCCTCGAGGTCCTAAGGTTCCATGGCCTTGATACAGGCCTCAAGCTTGGCCATGGTCGCTTTTGGAAGGAGACCATGTGTGCTACCTAGTTGAGGGAGGCGGAGGGCATACATAGTGGAGGAATAAACCTTTTTCCTGAAATGGTCGAGTTGCCAAGATTCCTTGTTGGGGGAGTACTCATGTGCTTCAGGGTAGCAGAGCAATCATAAGCAGCTGCTATGACGGAATTAGTTTTAGGGTGAGCATCCAAGCATGGAAACACCCTCAGGAGTGTGATATATCTGGTCTGCCTTCTTAGGGATGGCCAGTATAGAGTGGGGCAGCTGCCAGATGGTACTGATGAGGTCTTCATGAAGGGTTGTCAATGGGGACAGGAATAGGAGAAACAGCCTCTAGACCCAAGTTTTCCATAAGACATTTCTCTTCGGGCCTTGTTCCTCTGTATTCCAGCCATTGGTCTGCTGGATAATACACAACAACTCCATGAAAGAGGGTCCCGGGGAGATGTGGGCGATTCCTTGCCCTTAGCTATGGTGGAATGCTCATCAGAAGAGTCATCCGAGGAATTCTCCTCGGAGTCTGGAGATCATGATCCTCAGGGGTTCTGAAGTCTGGAAGGAAAACCTCCTGAGACGTGGTCCCTGAAATATGCACTGTCAAGCGGACAGAGCTTACAGGAGATAGGGAATGAGGGTGGGGTGACTACTGGGGCGGCAGGCGCCTCTCCAAATCCAAGACCAGCTTCATCCTAGCCTCCTTCCACCAGGACTGAATTAAGAGACTGGAAATCCTGTTGTGGGGCCAGAGGAGGAGGAGGAGGAGGAGGAGGAGGTGAAGGCATATGGGCGGGCAGGTAGTGATAAAGAGGTGCACCAGACCCGTGGAAATGGTGATGAGGGTAGCCCTGGTAATAGGCAGAACCTGAAGGATGATACCTCAAAACAGGAATGGGGTATAAAATTCAACATCAGACCAGACGGAGGGTAGGCCGACGCCGCCTGAAGGATAACGTAGCCAAGATGGGCCAGGACCATATCTTGCATCAGGATACCCAGCGTCAGTGGAGCCGGCGTCGGAGGGGCTGATGTCAGACATACAGTCATCTGAGTGCGTGGCGCGGGGCCCAGCATCACTATAACTGCGTTGGGGTCGAACACGACGGCCCTGACAGAAATGGTCTGACCAAATACCTGCGGCGCCCGGTGTCAGGAGGACAGAGCTGACGGAGGAGGGCCTGACGCGGCACCACCATCAGTGGGTCCAGCGAAGGAAGAATAGGGTCAGGACCCTTGAACAGTAAGGTTTGGTGTCGGAGCCCCATGCGAGTGTCCCCTGGGGGACCTGGGACATGGTAACTGGGGTGGAGAAGAAAGAACCACCTCCTGGGTTCCTGCTTTTTCCTCCCTTACCCAGCGTACCCATTGGGGTCAGAAGTTAACCAGGGTGGTGGGGAGGTGGGGAGGCAGGCTCCTGCTCAGGAGGAGCCTGAGGGAGGGTTGGCCAACAGCCATCGGGCGTGTTTGACCGGACATCGGGTGAGGTGGCATCAGCCCCAACAGGTGAGAAACATCCTAGCGGTCATCTGAGGCAGAGACAACCATCTTAGTGGACGGAGAAGGGACCGAGTGGAGGGACCCTCGACAGGCTTACGGTCTGAGTTGTGCGGGTCCCTGTTTGATCCTGGGGCTGACTTATTCGACAGCCGGACGGGCCCCTAGAGGAGCCAGGGGCCGACTTATTGGCAGAAACCAGGCATTCACTGGCCGAGCCGGGTGGCCGACTTCACCGGGAGATCGGGAAAAAATGGCAGAGGGACCTGGAGAAGTCCCAGGACGTGGCCTGGACTACTACAAGGGCAGGTGGCAAGAGAACGTCCTTACTGGTCGAGGGCTTACTGGAACCCACTCAATCCCGATCCTCCAGACACTCCCACTCTCGGTATTTCCCCTTATGTTTCTTTTTCTTCTTTGACTCAGAAGAAGAGGAAGATGTGGTGTCCTCAACTTTTGTATCTCTTTCTCGAGGAGGCCATTCTGGTCTTCAAAGATGGGCCTCCAGAGACTGCTGTCTCCATTTTGCGGGTGGCCTGATTGAAGGGCTTACAGTCAGGGCTGGCCACGGTGTTGTAGTTCAGGCCCAGGCAGAAGAAACATTGACGGTGACCATCCTTATGAGGGATCTGTGTACTGTACTTCTTCTTTGTCTTCGCTGTTGGAGGTGGAGAAGACATAAATGAAATGGTATGCCGACAGAAACTATGAAGTGAAGGCAAAATGAAAGTTGACTGACAGCGTGTACCGCGAGGAACTTCATGAGTCGATGGCGGGAAAGAACTGAAGGCGGGCGTGAGGACCGCCCACTATATAAGGGTCACGCTGACGTCCGTCATGTGATGTCAGGTGGGCAGTCCCCCACCAGGCATTGCTGGAAAAGTTTGCTGTGCGGTCCTGACACCAGGAGGCGCGAGTCCTACATGTTATGACCTACTGCAGGAACCTCTCAAAGTAAGATCAGAAGACAAATGGTGTGGAAACTGAGTTCAATTACCAGACATTCTACTTCATTCTGTATATATTCAGTTAAAACTTTCAGCGGGAGAATTCTAATTGTCATCGGAAGCAAAAACAACATTCAGGCATTCTTTCTGATTAATGACTCAGTTTTAGGTGTATTGTAACATATGCAATATTTTCTCGATTCCCTCCTCTAGACAGCCCTATGAAGCATATCAGTATTTCTAAATTGGTTTATTTGGTTAACACAGAAGTCAACCAAAAGAAAAACACAGCGGTAGAGTGAAACAATGAAAAAGGTACTGTACAGTGCATTACTTTATAGTTTGAGTTGACAACGCTACGTCCAAATGACTTACAGTACTTAATTTCTTGTCCACAAGCTAAGACTGTTACAATATACAGCTGATCTAAATCCAAGTAAATTATACGATACCAGGTTTGCTATAAAACAAATTTAAATGCTGATAATCAGGACATTACTAATGAAATGATGAACTGTTTGATTTGCCTACTTGTGATTGATAAACACTGTATTACATTGGATGAACTACTTCACATGACAGAAGGTTTCCTCTTTCCTTCGTGATCACTTAGCACAGCAAACATTTCTGCAGCTGGGTGGCTGGTTTTCCGATTTCTGCATCTGGTACCAATTTCTGCAGTCAGCCCAGATATCTGCAGCTATTGCCATGGCTGCGGAATTGTGGTAAACAGGGCCCTGCCTTCTGAGGGTGTGGACACAATACAGCCACAGCTTTGTGCTCTACCTGGAGGCAAAGAGATCCATCAGAGGGTGCCCCACTGGGAGAACAGACTGTGCACTACCTCTGGATGGAGGGACCCTCGTGGGGCAGACTCGCCACACACGTGAGGGAGTCCGCCAGCTGGCTGGACACACCAGCCCCATGGATGGCCAGGAGATCAAGGCCATGCTGCACACAAGGGTCCAGATGCAAAGAACTTCCCTGCACAGAGGAACGAATGCATCCCGCCTGTTTGTTGAGGTAGTACCTGGTCATGGTTTTGTCCATCTGGACCTGAACGACCTGATCTCGAATGTGTGAAGCAGAGGCTGTCAATGCCAGCCGAACTGCCTGAAGCTCCAGCAGGTTGATATGGTATCGGGACTCCTTGGGGTCCAGAGTTCATGGACTGTGCTCCCCAGGAGGCATCCCAACCCATCAGACAGGCATTGGTCGTGATTGTGATCGTCAGCTCCAGGCAGACAAAGGGTTCCTTCCTGCAGATGTTGCAGAACTAACCACCTCTGGAGGGTGTCCCATATCAGCTGGGTCACAGTGACCGGCAGGTCAAAGTGGCCCTGGCAGCCATTGATAGGTGAGCTCCACTGTAAAAGTGCATTCTCCACCGGGCTCAATGGAACACGCTGGTGCATGCTGCCATGTAGCCCAGGAGGTGCAGGAAATCCCAAGCAGGGTGCAACCACCCAACCGAAATGATCGGGCAAAGAGGAGAGAGCCTCCACCGTCCACCGGAAGCTGAGCCCTGGCTCTGCAAGAGCCGAGCTCTGTCCTGATGAAATGTATCACCCTGAGGGTGGTACGCTCCAACTTGGCCTCAATCACCAGAAGGCCAAGGGGCAGGCAGGTCTGGAAGGCCAGGTCCCTGGATAGCTCCACCTCCACCCTGGAGACCTGCTATAAGCCAGTTGTCCAGGTAAGGATACACCTGGACCCCTCAGCGTCCCAGGTAGACTGCCACCAGTGCAATGCATTTGGTGAAGACCCTGGGAGCTGAGAAGAGGCTGAAGGGCATGGCCTGGAATTCATACAGAATCCCTCCACACGGAACTGCAGGACCCCGCAGCAGAACGGAGGGATGGGGATGGAAGGCGCTTTCCGAAGATACAGAGAGCAGAACCACATGTTCTGCTCAAGAGATGGAATGATCTGAGACAAAGTGACCATCCTGCAAGTGCCACCCAAAGGAATTTGTTCAGGTCGTGCAGATCTAAGATGGGGCACCAGCCTCCCTCTCCCGTCCACTTTGGGACCAGGAAGCACCTGGAGACAAACCCTGGGCTTACTGGAGGGTCCAGGACTTGAGCCACCACCTCCTTCTGGAGGAACTGGGCAATGTCTTCCGAAGAGATGAGAGAATGTCTGCAGACACCATGTTCTCCGTGGCACGGACTTGGCAAGGCAGGTAGGCCTCAAACTCTAGAGGCAGACCCTGGTCAACCACCTCAAGGACCCACCTGTCCATGGTGACAGTGGACCAGACAGAAAAGAAGTGGTGGAGCCAGGGAGACAGGATGGGCATGGGGAGGCCTCCCCCAATCATTGGGCAGGATCGGAGGAGGAAGAGGGACCAGCTGAGGAAGCAGTAGGACCTCAATCACCTGGTTTACGGATGACTCAAGTGACTGACTTTGGTTGAGGATGCCAAGTCTGAGCCTGCTGCTCAGCCAGGGACTAGGACGGCTTGGCCACAGGGGAAGAGGGGGTGCCAAGGTCATCTTCATCTGAAGCTTGAGCCCTTGGGATCCCTCTGGGCGGAGGTGACAGAGTCCAAGGTGGCACTGGACTTCTAATACAGGTAAGGTGTCCTTCCACCCCAGCCCAAACTGGTCACTGCCGAAGAAGGGGACATCCACCAATTTGTGCTGGGTATCTGTCATAAAGGTAGAGATCTGCAGCCAAGTCCTGTGGCGCATGGCCACCAGCAGCCACGGACCAGGGCAAGGATCGCTGATGTCCATGGCTGTCTGGAGCTGCTGTTTGCCACTGCTTGGCCCTAGTCCCAGACTTGCTTGACCGTGGTCTGTAAGTCAGCCGGGAGCTGGGGAAGCACCTAATCAAGAGTGCCCAAAAGGGCAAGAGTGAAACAGGCCATCAAAGGGCCAAACTCACCTGCCAAAGGCCAAGAGAACAGGTCGCATAGACTTTTTGGCCATATGATCCAACTTTTGAATTCCTTGTTGGGAGGCCTGTCCATGTCCCTGACATTGCCAGTATGCCAAAAGACTGAGTCAGCCACCAGATCCTCAGCAGAGGATGCTCGGTGAAACCCAACAGGAACCTGTAGGGACCACATATTTTCTGGCCATACAGGCAGATGGCGCTGGGGAGAAGGCAGGGTGCTGCCAAAGCTCCAGAGCAGGGCCAAGAATGGCCTTGGTGATCAGGAAGGCAACTCCAGGGAGTCCCCTCGGTCGAGAATTTTAGTCAAGGGATACTTGGCCCGTTTCTGGAGGGGCTCCATCTGGATCCTGGTAACTCAAATTAAACACAGCAACCCTCCCAATGAGGAGGAACCATGCTCCATGGACATATCCCCCAACTCAGTATCCAGTGGATGGGAATGCAGGCAAGTCCCCACTGACACTACAGGGTCTGCTGGGAGTCACAGTGACCAACAGCTGACAAGGAAGCCAGGAGCAGTACAGAGCATCCTTGGGGACCTTCCTTCAGCTGCCTAGGAGGCAGCTCCACCTGGATAGGTGGACAGGCCGGAATAGCGCCAAGCTGGAGCCGCCTAGCCTGGGTATGCTAAGGCCTTGGTGGCGGAGCCACAGAACAGCCAGGATGGGGCTAGCTGCTTAACCCCAGACAACATGAGCTGCTGCTGCCACATGAGTTCTTCACAGCACTGGTGCATCTTACGTCGTAGCCTCTCCTCATCCGAGGATGAAGAAGAAAAGAAGAATAGTGCCGCGTGTACTTGCCCGAAAATGTAGAGGGGAACGCCAGTGTCAGGTAGGCTGTTCGACTCCACACTTTGAGATTGTGACTGCAAGCTCAAATGTCATGAACCTGACATTGAGAAATGGAGGGAACCGTCAAAAGCTGAGGCTCCTCTAAGGTAATGAGATCCCGAGGGTTAGTAACCAGATCAGCATGCTGGTCCGACTCACCCTGAGGCGTAACAAGTAGGACCGAGTCCTAGAAAGTGAGGTATCTACCTTATCCTGCAACAGCACATCAACCAGCTCAAGAAATATCTCAACGGGTTGGTCGACAAGCTCTTGACCAACTCGTCCAATGGGGAGACCATGGAGCCAGCGTCCTGGACTGAACGATCGACGCAGTCAAAACCTTCAGAGAAGTGCGGGAGTCTGAGGCCCAAGAGCACCATGATCTCACAATCATCGACGAGACTTCTTCTTAGTCTCCTTTTTGAAGATTTGGAGGTTTTGGTGCCCTTAGAGGACCCCTTCTAACAGGAAGGGACTGGCACAAATCCCAAAATGACCCCATGGCGGTGGCGCCAAAGCGGCACAAAGGCCAAAGCCAAAGAGGCATGCTCCGTTGCCTGAGCCACCTATTCAAAAGCCGCAAGTTGTTCTGTGGATCCGCAGCCATGGAGACTACCCAACAAGCATCTTTTGATGGAGCAGGAGGATCCCGTTCATCCGAGTGCCCTAAAAGTACCTGAACATGCGGTCTTCCACGGTACTGGGGATGCAATGTGTGACATAGGACACATGCCTGGGGATTAGATTGTGGCCTAGGCAGTAGACGAGGAGGTGTGTCCATCCAGGACATCTTCTGCCTGCACTTGCACTTCTTGATACCAGGCACCAACTTAGAGTCATCCACGACGAAGAATTCGAACAAGTTCGAAATTCGCTTAAGACTTGAATTTTGTTAAATTTGAAAGTTAAGGGCCTACTCAGCCTGGAGAACAGTAAGGAGGAACCTTCTTCTTCCAGCGGAAAGGAAGATCTGACATCACAGGGTGGTGCTGAGGAGTTGCCAACTCGGTGGGTGAGAGGGTCAGATTGAAGACATTCCGGCAGGAATTACAGGGAAAGGAATACTGCCAGAAGTATATATTAGTACATCATATCCATATCCCTAGAAAGGTTTTCGTCATAACTTTATAAGCAAAATTATAAAAATGGTCTCAGAAATGCTGCAATCTGATTGGCTGTAAAGATTCTGACAGCCTTACATTAATCCCTGTTATACTGTCATGTACAGCATGATCACCATAGCGCATTAATTCTTCCTGCTAGCATTCCATCATTCTAGTACTACTGAATGACTGGAATGATGCATTCTGATTCTGAACTAGCATTCTTAAACTGTTTGTAGAAGAACTATTTTATTAAAGAGCTACTGACACGACAAAGAAAACTTTAAAAACATGATATTTAGGTACAATTCAGCTTGCCTTCTGTATATATTCTATAGGTTTCTCCTCCCATTACTTATTACTAAGGAAATTTGCATGAATATATATGATCTTTATCCTTTAGAGTTCCTTTAGAGTCCATCTGCTTCTGAGCTTACTCCTACTTCTAGTCATAATCCTGTGTTGTGACATCACAGTCTGTTGCCATGGGAGTAACTGTGATGTCACAAGCAGTGCATTATGACCTCAGGTAGAGAAAGCAACAGAAATCAATGAACTCTTCAGGAGCAAAGATCCTGTTTTCATGCAGACTACACTAGTAAGAAATAAATAATGGGAGGAGAAGACTCTAAAACTAATGTGAAATACAAGCGAACCATGTCTAAATATTATGTTTTGTTAAAGTTCTCCTGAAGGAGCCAGCTGTTCTTTAAAATTACCCTCTTAATGAGGAAAACATTCAAAAGGTACACTTTTTTTCTTTTGGAATAATTTCTATAATAGCAATCAGGCATGCCCAGAGGTTAGATTAACAGTCAGTCCCCCATGGTCAATATGGCACTAGCTGCACCTCGTGCTACTTTACACCCCAGTGGGTGACTAACAGACTGTTACTCTAACCTCTGGTCATGACTAATTGCTTAAATGTATTTCTGACATCCTTAAACTCATCCTTAGAGTAGTTTTAATTTTCTCAGATATTTTTAAAACCACTTTTATAGCAAATTCAGTATTTAATGACTCACACTAAATATGGCCACCATGAGCAATTTTAAAAATCTCTTCTATTGAGGTTACCAGTTAAATGTCCATACTAGAGTCGCACTGTGGATGTATCAGGATGGTGTGCACAGGTTTCCAGTGTTAAACAGTACAGCACTGTACCATGATATTCAGTTTTTCACGGCATGCATATCACATGTGCAGGATTTAAAAACTAAAATTCCATTACCTTAGTCCAGGGATGAACACAAAATGAAAAATGGGGATATTGATGTTTTATCAAAAATCATTTCTGCTGAAAACATTACATAGCGACTAACAAATACTGTTGCTTTAAGGCAGGAGCCCTGTAAATAAATCTTTGATGGCCCATGCTCCTTATCAACACGGCCATAGGGTCGTCATAACACTTACTCCGAAAGTACCCACGGTAAAAGTGCCAATCGGGTCTGTGCAGAGAAGGAAGACCAATGACCTCGCCCTGGGGGAAACCAGGGTGCCTAGGGAGTTGGAAGTAAGTCCCATAACGTGGATGACGGGCTGGGCGTAGGGTTGGACGGTGGGGCCAGTCAGCTGTCAGAGGGACTAAGACGCACTATTTCCCCAAATAAATTGGCCATGGGGTCAGCGATCAGTCAACCAGGCTACAGAGGAGTCTGCAACTGGGAGGAGGGCGCATAAGATACCCTGAGGACTCATTAATTCACTCAGAAAGTGACACCCAATAGTGCACAGAGTGACAGACACTCCCACTTACTTTCAGTTGGGACAAACCAATGGAAGGGCTCTCATCCCTGGTGAACAGAAAAGGTTGCTCCAGATCTTTGCAGTCTGCATAAGACACAGCCTGAAGGAGAGCTGCTGCCTAGCTTTTGGAGACCTTCCTGGTCTTCCACAGCCAAGGGACAGGAGGTGAATAGCTGGGCTTGCACAGCTGAACAGCTACAGTACAGCTGAAAAGGAAGACTGCTGAATGTCAGGAAAACCTCCAAGTTCTGTATTTCAAGTGAAGCGGTCCACTGACCCAGAATTACAGCTCAGTGTGTGGAGTACCATCACCAACAACTATAGCTAAGTGACTGATCCTCAGAGTTGTGGGGACACTGTACTGGTAAGGATGTGGTTGCTCTTGAGGGCCAAGCTGTATCCAGCTGATTTGGGTCTGCGAGAGGTGCCAGAAACTGAATGGCAGAGAGAGTGCTGACAGAAGCCAACCAAATGAGCTGAACAGTACTGTCAGAGAGAGCGTACTGACAGAGAGAAACCAGTCATGCTGATCTGCCCAAGAGTGAATCGACTGCCAGAGGTGCAGCTGAGAGAATCGACCAGAGATCTGACCCAGGACCAATGCCTAAAAGGAGCTAGCATCTGATGACCTGCCAGTTTGAGGTTCTGTGAGTACATAATCTGGGCTTTAGCTCTGCAACAACATATATATATATATGTAGATATATATGTGTGTGTGTATATATATATATATATATACACATACATACACACACACACACACACACACACACACACACACACACACACACACACACACACACATATATACATATATATACAGTTCAGGAATACCCACAGACTTGTGTGACCTATGTATTTCCTGGTTGAATTACAATAGGCTATCAGACCTGGGAAACAAATACCTGTTTGACTGCCCAAGTGTTCCTTCGCCTGCAGCAACACATGCAACATGGCTGTCAAAGGCTCCACGCTATTCCAGTGGATAGGCACCCAGTGAAGCACTAGGAGCTGCCTAAGAGACAACATGGGGTAACTATATACTGGTATCAGTGGGGCCACAAAGAACAGTCAGGTAGTGTTAAAGCAGCAAAAGCTAGTTTCATCTACAGCTAATACAAATATTAGCATACCTGTTAAATCTACTTTTATAGGCACCTTGTATTCTGTACACATTTTTTCTCGACCTAACCCTTGCCAATTCTATGCCAAATGTAGCACCCATCTTTTTCTTGAGGAAAAAAATTAAAACTCTTATAAAATACCTACTCAAAATTTGGTGGAACTAGAAATGTGGTACCACCAAATAAAAGATACCTGGAATCTTTTATTGTGAAAAAATGACAAGGTCACTTTTTTGCCCAATTTTATTGCACTGTTGCTTTAGTGGAGTGGGACTTGGTAAGAAGCCATTACCACAGCTAGCTATTATTCTTGAAATACCAATGATTAACCATTTTCTTTCCTCTAGCCTTTTGTAAATAAATCTCTGATGCAGTTGCATATGTTACATCAGAGGTATTGCTCGCTGATTGGCATAGAGTGCAAAGACTGATTTAAAGTTTGCACTGTGTTGGAAGGGTGGCTGAACCTGAGGGGCCACAGTGGATGAATATTGTTTTCAAGGGGGTAGTTCTGTGTACCACCTCATTCTATTTCAACCTTCCTGGTAGAGGCACCACATAATTACTGTTTCAGACCGATTATAAACCACATTGCAAGTTTAATGACCCAGGCCCTCAACCTTATGTGACTCATAAAATTCTTGTAGTTTCTTTTTTTTTTGAGAGAGAGTTTCAGTATTTTTTTTGTATATTCTATTTATACCCCCATCACGCTCTGGAGCTGCCTCTCCCGGCTGCCATGACCCTCAGACATCCCCCTACTATCTTCCCAAGCCACCTTACCTCAGATCTGCAGCCATCCTCGGGATAGCCCAGTGTAACCCTGTATCGGATGGGCCCCTCTCTCCGAGGGGAAGGCACCGTGGGGGCGGCCGACACACTATTTTCCTCAGTCCCAGGTGCTGCTGAGGCTTTCCGTGGCTTCTAGGGATCTTCAGAGGTGTCCGGGGCGGCAGCCATCATCGGCCAGTCCCAGTGGTGTTTCCATTTTTCCTGGTGTTCCTCATAATAAATCCTCTGCTGTGCTCCGGTCTCTCACCGGGGCCACTGCAGAGGACCACATCCAACTCCAGCCCAGAGGAGGAGAGCAGTCCTATGGACACTCCATCTTACTCCTTCCCCTGCCAACCTCGGCGCCTGGGTCCGCTCCCGAACCCGGATCACCAGTGTGGTTCGAGGTGTGGCATCCAGTGCCTCAACCCTCTGTGCCACCAGGCTGACCATATTTTTATTTTTTAAGAGATTTTTATATTATAGTAGGCATGGTCGCACCACCATATTTAGGGTTATGAAGGCACTTCTACGTTAAAGTCAAAATTGTATCGCGTTAATAACTTTGTACCCGTTGAACGGATTTGCCTGAAATTTGGTAAGTGCGGTGGGGCATGGTTGATCTCTTGATCTGCCAAATTTCGCTTTAGTCAGACTTACGGTCTTTAGCGAACAAAAATGCAGAAAATGCAAAATTATCCAGTTTTGGAGGCAGTTTTGGGGATTTTGTCCATGGCCTCAGTGGCGTCGTGGCATGCCACTCTGCTGATGGCTCATCTGAAGAGCTTGACTAGCCAAACATGCTGCTTTTTGTTTGGTGAAAAATATTATGGCATTCAAAAGTTATGGCACTTTTAAGCTCCCATTGTAAGTCAATGGGAAAATTTTTATATGGTTGTTTTGCGAACAAAGAATGGGGTTTGGGCCATCTCGTCCCGCCTGGTGGTCAAAGAATTTGCAGCCTCAAGTCAAAGAATCTTTGTCCCCAGGATTCTTTGATCTCAAGGTCCGCCATCTTGTTTTAAATTCCGTCACAAAAGTCAAATATCTCGGCTCAGGGGACACTCCTGAAGTAAAACCTGCATGGGTTTTACTCAGGGCTTCAATTTATCGCCCTATGCCTTTGGTTTCACCTAAAATGGTCAAAGAAAGAGTTATAATGTTTTAAATTCTTTGATCGCGAGTCGCTAATGATCTTTGTTCATGAGCCTGCAAATTCTTAGTTCGCGAGATTCTTTGATCGCGATCTTGCATCCAAGAGGTAAAAATACAGTTTTCTCAGCTATGGGGTAGCCTAGGAACAGAAATGAGGGTGGGTTTTGCTCAGGGGGCTTCATTCTATCGAGGCATGGCGGTGGTTTCATGAAATTCTGCCTAAAACTCGAGTTTCACTATTTTTATTCTTTGATCATGAGCCTGCAAATTCTTTGATCGCAAGATTCTTTGATCACGAGATAGGGACAAGATGGCCAGATTTTATAATGATTATAGGCCAATTTTACTAATCTTTAACATTACATATCTCGGAAACGGTTTGGTCTTTTACTTGAAATTTGGAGGGTGTTTACGGCATGCCCTGTAGATGTAAATTACGGTGTTTACGTGTCGTAATATTTTTTTTTGGAGATATTGTGTGGCGCAGTTTACACTCTGCGGTCAGCATTTTGCATTGTGGTGCTGGCTTGAAATTCATAGGGTACCTAGCCTTAGTGTCATGGATGTACTTTTCAGTCGTAGTGTCGGTGAAATGCCAACTGATGCAGAACTCTGCAACTATGACATATGAAAATCTCAAACTTTAAAATGTTATATCTTGGACACGGTTTGGTCTCTTACATTGAAATTTGCAGGGTCTTGATGGAATGTCTTGTAGATGTCAATTATGGTATTTAGGTGTTGCAAAATGAATTTCCTGTGCAGATATTGTGTCATGCACTTTACATTTTGTGTATAGCGTTTTGCACTGTAGTACTGCCTTCAGATTTGTAGGGTACCTAGTGTTAGTACCATGTAGATAGTTTCACTGCTTATGTGTCTGAGATGTAAGCAGCTACTCAATTATGCCACTCATGACCAATTCATCTCATATTCAGTAGCTGTACTCTTTATCTTATGGAAACGTTTACATGTTGATGGGAATGCATGGCTCCCACCAACTTCCATAACTTGTTAGTTTTCTATTCTTTTTCAAAAGTAAGAAAATTCTATGCAAAAACTGTGTTAATACATCATTTAGGGTTAAAACACAAAAAGTCAGGAAATGAAAATTTTCAGGTTGTCCCTCCCCCGTGGACCCGCCAATCATCCCCAGATTGACAGGGTGACGGGTGTGTCACTAGGGTTGTGAGGCCTAAATGTTGCCCCATTCTTCTTTACTGTTGCTTCTGAATATGATTACACAAGGAATGGAGCAACATTTGGGTCTCACAACCCAGTGACACACCCTGTCATCTGTCAATCTGGGGATGACTGGCAGGTCCATGGGGGAAGGGCAACCCTAAAGATTTTCATTTCCTGACTTTTTGAGTTTTAACCCTAAATCATGCATTAATGCAGTTTTTGCATAGAAATATGTGTGTGTGTATATATATATATATATATATATATATACACATATATACAAATGTGTATGTGTATATGTATATATATATATATATATATATATATATTATTATTTTAGACAGAGGTTTTATACCCTCACCCTGCTGTCAGCCTCAGGGATATACCCTGTTCAGACAATTTATGCCGTCATTCAGATGGCAGGGTGTTTTCCTCCCTACCTCATCCCCACGTATGGGTGGTGTCTATGTTGGCATGCAAACAGCAGCTCACCCACAGCACAAGCAAGCACCCTTGCCCAGCCGCAGGATCGCTGCAGTGGTGGAACCCTTAAGAACCCTCCTGACTGATATGCACTACTGAACAGAAGCCGCCTTGGCTATGGCCCCCTCCACGTGACTGCCCCAGCCCCTCTTCTGAATTTGGGTCATCAGTACTGCAGCACAATGTGCTACTGATCAAGCACCTGTCTCTTGTAGTTAATTTTTTTCAGGATGAGAAACACAGCCAGCCTTGGGCACTAACCTTACCAGAGGCTACTCGTGGTTGCCTAAGGTGGCAGCACCGCTCTATCAGCAGGATACATAGTTATGAAATCACATACATTTTAAGCGTTTGGATTTCGTGATGGTGGATCAAATATTACTTTTTCATTATTTTGTCTATGATTTCATCTGTGTGTATTTGTGTATCTGTCTCTGTGCATATCCATGTGTGTGTCTGTATTTTATTCTGTGCATCGGTGAGTGTTAGTCTCCCCTTTTCCTTATTAGCAAGTATCCATTTTACTATAACTTCTGAAATGCTGGACCAGCTGTTGGTGGTGCCAGCCAACATTGTTTCTTTGAAGTGTACTGCAGTACATTCATCAATCAGTTATATAGCTGTCTAATCACACTGATCACTGTATGTGGCAATTCACTCCCTTACAACTTTATACACGTCACTGCTGCTATCTGTATACAGTGGATTAAAAAATCAATGCCAGCTAACAGAAATGCTGGTGTCAAGACAAAATTCTTAAACAGTTGGTTGCCATTCAGTCTTATGCTCCGAGTCTCAATGTATTGGTCAAAGATTATCAAACTGATAAGACCTCAAGTTCAGGACTGCTGTAGTCCTGCTGTAGTATGCTCCAGAATCTGCATCTTTTTAGTTTTCACAACAGACCTTGTATTTGCAAAGGTCATTTCTGTAGCCAATTCACTGTGAATAATTTAATGGCTGCAACTCACACAGGTTAAACATATACTTTGATACTTCTCCAGCCCTGAAGTTGAGCAGGTTCTCAAAAAGGGTTTGAAAATCCAGCAGGACCTGGTATTTGAAAACTGTGTTTGCCATCCGACGTGCCAATGACAAGAGTGAGACAGTTCAAGGCAGTCCCAGAAGATGTGGTAATGTGTACCTACTCCCCTACCTTGTCTTCAGCAAAGGTTACATTTAGTTACACCGTAGTGTTAAGATGTTGTTAGTGTTATAAAAATATTCAAACATCTGTACAACTAGGGTGATGTGTTAGAAGATATTCTATCAAAAATTCTTCTGCTGAGAGGATGTTGGGAATACAGTGTCAGTTAACCATCTGATCTGGCCCCAGAGGCAAGTGTGCTATTTACTGAGCCACTGACACTGCTTTGTCTAGCCACTGATTTTTTAAGCAACAAGATTTACTGCACTGACTGGACCAGATGTGAGAATGTGCTTGAGCAGGACTGAATGCAGGTGTGGAATTCTGTTTATTGTTTTAAAATGATTTTCTGAAGGAATACAAGCCAGCACAGCAGTACAGTCGTGCAATCAAGGTATACCTCAGAAACTGTGTCTACAGAGTCTACTGGACACTTTACAAGCAATGAATTATTCATGTAACATCAACCAGGAATGGGACAGTTAGATCTGCTAGGACCGCTGATTGCCTGTGTTGTCTCCAGTAAAGCGTAGGATATATACAGTAACTGTATAACAACTCAAGACAACCAGTAACAAAATGAAACAGAACATAAGGTGCTTTCACTAGGATTACATTTGTGATTGCAAGAGAATATTCAGTGCATGCATCACATCATTACTATCTGTAACATTCCTAGTAATTATTCTGTCAGAAGCCATTGGGTACTGAACTTGTCTTCACTCAGCCATAAAAGCACAGTGATGGCTTCTATTTCCTTTACACAATCACAGATCGTCAGCCATTCAGGCATGTCCAAGATCTGTGGTGTGAACATTCTCGTGCTAAAAGTTTCGCTGCAGCTCCTATCGAATTTGAAACATATTGTTTATAGTGTTGTTATAAATCTCTGTAGAGGAAGTCCTAAAGTAAATTCTGTAATGTAAGGAGCATTGAGTTTAGGATTTCCTGTAACTGACATCCCTCCAGAAGGGATTCACAACACAGGAACTCCATAAATGTGGTATGAGGAAACCTTCCCACCACTCTGATGCCAACACCAGTCAGTATTAGAGTTTGAGAAATGTTTTATCTCAGGTGTGAGAAAAACCTGGCCACTTGTTTCCATCTAAACTCTCTCCAAGATGTGGAAGCAGCTGTACTATGAACTCCTAGAAATATGGAGTTCCACTGATTAGGTGATAACCTACCCCGTGCTCAATTTTCCATGTATATTATGTTATCTGTTTGCCAGTTTCCTCCTCCAGAATTTGGTAGCATGTGGAAATCTGAAGTGGTTTAATACCAGAATGTCCAGCCTCTCACAAGTACTTAATAACTACAGGGATGGGGTTTTGCATTACATTTTGAACCTCCTCATTACACAGCAAGCTCTGGAGTTGAGATAGCAAAAATGATTGGCATTGGGAAGGACAAATTCCATCTTCAGGCAGGGCGTCATTTCAGCAAAATCATAAGGGTAGCAAGGTGGGGGGCATGATTTGGGTGGGGCCATGGTGTGGGCGGGGCCAGAGGGGTGGCATTTGGCATTTAGTGTCAGTGGCTCAGTAGGTAGCACACTCGCCTCTGAGGCCGGAGATCAGAGGGCTGTGGGTTCAGTTCCCACATCTGGCACTTGGGTTAATATCCCAGTACTGACACTGTAGTGCAGCATGAGAGGGGTGCTGCACTTCTGAGGTGCCGTCTTTCGGATGAGACATTAAACCGAGGTCCTATCTGCCTGGATTGGTGGTAGTTCAGGTGGATGTTAAAGATCCCATGGCACTTATCGAAAAGAGTAGGGAAGTTTTATTGAGAAAAACATAACATCACAAAGAAAAAGCAAAAATAAAAGATACCAATACAAAAGAAAAACAATGTGTTACATACAATCTTGAAAGAAAATTCATCACAACATAGGAAGGTGTTTCCATAAAGCTGTCATTTGTCATTAGAACAATGCTTTCTATCAGTAGCATATAAAGCAAGCAAATCAGTATGAACAGACTCAATTATAACTGAATAAGAAATCTGTTGCTGTTGTAACACAAATTTACATCGGGCTTGCCATAAAAATATTGTAGTAAAGCAAAGAAAACATTTAAGGTACTTTTATGATAAGTTTTCCAAATCCCTGTATAATCACCCAGAATGAGAGTATGGTATGTTAATAAGGTTAGATATGGCATTTTCCAATAATGTGCTGCTTGTGACCAAAAAGCCTTACTATCTACACAATCTATAAAGAAATGCTGTTGACTTTCTTCCATATTAATGCATTGTGGTCTTAAACAATATCTGTCATCTAGAGGTTTGTATTTCATGTTCCTCTGACGCCTAATCTTCCATGAGCTGACATCCAAATGACATCCCAAGTTTGACTGGGATTCTATAGTCCGTTAATTTATGGAATGCTAAGATCATTTTAGTGGGAGTACACTGAGGAAATAGCAGTGTAATTTTCTGGACCTCATAAACAACATGTGCATAAAAAGTTTTCGAGACAAAATAAGTAATTTTTGTAGTGGAATCTTCCACTGATATAATTTCTTAAGTGTGGCAAGTCCATACTTAGGTAAAGAATCAGATAAAATAATTTTGGGGAAATAATGACCATTTAAAAAATATTTATGCCAGATTGACTGGACCAAAACTGCCAAGGTAACGAAGGTTGAGTCCAAATAAACGAAAAGGAAGAAAATAAAAGTTAGAATGGAAAAACAACAGGGTTAATCATATTGAGACCGCCATCTTTCTTGGGAAGGTATGTGTAGTCTCTCTTGATAGGGTTAAGTCTGTTTCACAGCATCTGGAAAAATACTATATAACCTAGTTTCTATGGAGACGGGAGGAAAAACATGACTTATGTATGTGAACAGGGCAACAAAATTGTTTAATAATAGCTACTCTTTTTGTTTACTAAAGGTCCAGCTTTTCCAAAGGTTTACCTTTGATTCTCCTATCTCAATTGTTTTTCCCAATTATATAGGGCCATGTCCTCAACTCGAACCAAATCCTAGTATTTTTGAGGAATGCATGATACAGGTATATTAAAATAGTTAGAGACCAATGAAGGAATATTTTGTAAGGGTAGTATAAAGTTTTTTCCATGTTTAAGGATGCTCCTGAGAACTCTCCAAAAAAGTAAAAATCTCTAATGCTCGCTGTAATGACAAGACATTTGCTAATAACAAGGTAACATCATCTGCAAAGGCTGTAATTTTTATTTTGTCTAACCAAGGGAGGAAGTCCTATAATCTGATGGTCAGAAACAATACTTCTAATGACTGGGTCCAAAATAAAAGTATACAGCAAAGGGCTTAAAAGCAACCTGTCGTACACCTCTTAATTTTAATTTCAGAACCTATTAATCCGCTTACAAATGGTATAGTGACTGCCTGACTATACAGTTTAAATATCCATTGAACAAATGTTTCGAATACCATACTGAGTTAAAACAAAATACAAATAGGAGTGACAGACCTGATCGAAAGCCTTGGCTTGATCAAGGCCACTATAATCCCTGAATCTAGAGAGTTTTGTGACAAAGTGAAAAAATATCTCTTACTAAATACAGGTTTTGTTGAATAGTCCTAGTGGGTATAGAGCAAGTTTGTGTTGGATGGATCAAAATTTCTGCAGCTTTCATTAGCGATTATGCAAAATCTTAGTTAAAATCTTATAGTCTGTGTTCAATAAACTAATCGGTCTCAATTAGATACTAAACTCTTGTCACCTTTTTGTATAAAAGGTCATAGCCAGTGGACAGGGTTTTATCAGTTGAGATTGAATTTAAAACTGAATTAAAACTGGAGGCAAAAGAATTCCATGTATTTAGAACAAGTTTTATAAAACTGTGTGGTATGCCATCAGACCTGGAGCAGTTCCAGTCTTCAAATTTTAATGACCTCTGCAACTTCATATGAAGTAATAGAAGTACCAATGATTGTAAGATGTTATCTGGAAGCTTAGGTAAAGTGGGAAGTCTGTGAAGCGGAAATGCTTCTATAGGTAATATGGTTGAGGACGAGAAATATTCTTGTATATAATGCTGGACAATAGATAATATCCCTATCTCAGTGGTAACCAACTCCCCTGAGAATTAACAAGTCCTGTCATTAAAGTGTTAGTAAGACGGGTTTTACAGGCCTGGAAAGGATCAGACATAGGATATGTTTAATCCCATATCTGAATTCTAAATCTAGAGATTTAGCCTATCATATTGAAAATCTTTCATTAATTTTTTATTGTTGTAATTTGGGAATGAATTAAACAACGTTCTTTAGGCGGCAAGGACATTAATTTGTATAACTGATTTCTATGTAATAAATATTGGAGATATTCTGAATTTACTTAAGTTTACCCACTTAATAAACAAAGATTTAATTTCACCTTTCAATTGTACCCACCAATCATAAGAATTGTCAAAGAAACCCATAGTAGAGAATTTAGCAGAAAAAAAATTTCTAATTTAGAAAAAGTGTGCGTCCTGTAAAAAAGTATTCAATCTCCATCGACAATGTATAGAGGGAAAGTAGGGAATATGTGTCAATGAAAGATTACTAAGCAAAATATGATGATCCGAAAATTCAGTAGGTGAAACTGAACAATGTTTTGGAAAGAGATATCGAGAGACAAAGCATATCAATGCGAGTTGCAAAGTGTGTCTAAAATATGTTTCTCTGCCCTGCGGTGTAGACTCCTAAAAGCATCCTTAAGGCCCTGAATCTTTAATGAGCTTATGAAGAAAAATTGGAATCACAATATATCTTTTCCCAAGTTGTTTGTTCATATTACTGTCTAGAAACAGTAAAGTCTCCTCCCAAATGATATGCTTTCTGGTTAGCAAAAGGGTTTAACATCTTGAAAATCTCTATCCGAGATAATTTAGTCTGAGGTGCATTACAAAGTAATCAAGCGAAAGGAATAGTCCCCAAGGAAAAAGTCTAAAATTAACAACCTGCCAGGTCTAAGGTCTATTACTCGAGATATTTTAAATGATGTATTCCCAAATAATACCCCAAGCCATCTGCAACATCTGAGCCAAAGGTCCAAAGGAAGGTCCCAAATCCACTTCCTTTGCAATTGTTTTGTTTCAAAGAGATGTCACCCTGGTCTCTTGTAAAGGTATATCTAATTTCAAGGACCCCAAATACATCAAAATGGGTAATTGTCTTTGAAAGTTTTTATACTACATACATTGTATGAGGCTAGTTTCAATATGGTCATAAGGAGCTAAAATGTCAAGGACTATGTTTCTGTTAACCTTCCTTTTCTTCCCTTTTTTCCTTTCTTTTCTTTTGCTAGCTCCGTTTGTTTTACTTTCGTCATCTTGGTAGTGGTTCTGATACATGAGAAGTATCAGATTCAAGATCTGACTCCCTGGGGTCATCTTGAAGAGGGAAAAAATTATCTGTAGGTAAAGGGTTATAGGGGATTGTTTTATAGAGGCCCTAGTAAGTCGTCTACTCTTGACTGTTTCAAAGGAGGGGCATAGAAAGTCCAGCAGTTTGTTTATTGGAGGCGAGAGGTTTGGGAGCAGTGTGGCTGTTTACAGAATTATGGGGTTCCTTAAAAACAGTCCCTGTTGTTCTAGGGGTCACCAAATGAGCTGCAGCTGGAGATATAGAAGCAGTTTTGTCAATAGGTCCATGTTTTTTCATGAGCTTTCTTTAGTAACTCATCCTGATCCCAACCTTCAGTGCAATTCTCTGGAGCCAGGGGCACTGGTGAGGCGTGGCCCTTCTCGTCACAGAGGTTGCACTGAAAAATGTTCAATACACATATCTAAAAGAGTGGCCAAAACCTCCCACATAAGGGCATTTCAACCGTCACAGACACTACTTATATGGGTTTTGGCTCCGCTTCTATAGCACTCTGGGTTGACCACCATAAAAGCAAACTCCCTATCTTTACCCAAAAGAAACTGTTGGGAAGATGTACTACCTCAGAATTGACTATAAAAGTTTCACTTTGAACTTCAACCCCAGTCCATATGCCTTCAGAATCCAGTAAAGCCTCTGGCGAGCTCAAAATGTCGCATTAGACTGTAACCAATGATAAATATCACTTATATTTACCCTTCATTACGAACATAATTGTAATGTAACGAATTTGTGGCCTAGTAAGTGGGATAACAAAGAAAGGGGTCCAAACTAGAGTAGTCTTGAGGGTAGTGTATTTATCCCAAAATTTGTCTAAAAGGGTATGAGACTGGAAACTAATATCAAATGAGTCCTGCCAATGTGGATCAAAGCATATATCTGAAGCATAAAACCCATAAAATTTTAGAAGCTCTTTAAATACATAATACCTATCTGGATGCTCGAGAGACCACCTTTATAGCGAATCGAACAGCATTACGCCTCGGGGCCTGCTCTAATTTGTTTTAAATAACTCCGACATAGGAGGCCTGGTTCGAGTCTGTACCCCTTCCTGTGATGACATTTCAATATTATCCCTAGCAAACCCAGCAGAATTAGAAAAGGAGGTAGTTGGTTTCAAAGAAATAAAGTACTCTCCCCACCCTCCCAGTGACTGAGCGCTTTTGGAAAATGTCTAAAATACCTGGGCCCAGTGAAACTGAATCGGTAAGCATGCTTTGAGACCGAAGAGTCCGGCGAGAAGGTAGCCAAGCGAATCAGAATCCAACGACCGAGTCAGTTTTATGCCATCCTGCTCCTGAAGAGGCCAAATCTTCGACCAGTCTACAGAGAAGTCCTGTGGGGCCTCTTCTGGCAGTCAAAGCGCCGTCGCATAGTCTGTGGCGCTCGTTGTCCGTTGTGGTAACAGTCCCTGTACATCATTTCCTCGGGAAAATCGTTCCGTGGGGCGCGCTCGGTTCAAAGCGCTTCCGGTATCTGAGAAGAACACGCCTGAATCCGACAATCATGCTACTGGCTCAAAAATCTTTCACCAGGCGAACTCCCACTTGCTGGAATATCCCCAGCCACCTCCAAAATACTCGTTCTTTCTTCCGGTTACGTTTCCAACGAGGGAATGTTCGCGGGTAAACTAGGTGAGTCCTGTACAATTGTGCATAACAGAGTCTCCGGTACCTTGCTTGTATCGACATCCATCTCCAAAGACAGTTGCTGAGGTGCTGCCATCATGCAGCGTGGCGTGTGAGAAACACCTACTAGCGGCAACTAGGCAGCCAGTAGGGAATTTCCCAGTGTCCTGGCTAAATTTCCTCATTCACTAAAAATACCACCAACAGCTTAATCTGGTTCAAGGTCAGTTGGCTTTCATCGTATCCCCTCCTGGGTCGTGCCTGAAAATAGGCAGGATTTGTCTAGTGCACTTACCCGTCAACAAAAGCTAAATAAATAAATAAATAAATTTGTCAATGTGACATGGAGCTGGTTACCAAGTTCTGTACCTGGGCAAATTTTGCCTATCATTATGTTGTTTTTAGTGCTATGTTGGTCATTAAAGTTTTATTTTCCTATCCTGTGTCGTTATTGTCTCCAGGACAGTGGTTTGCTCACAGCTGTGGGTGAGTGTGGCACATTTGGGAGGGCCTTAGGGCATTTGGGGGCTTCATGGGGAGGGACTTGGGGTATTCATGGGGGACTTCATGTGGAGTGGGCGGTGTGTGTGTGTGTGTGTGTTGTGCACTGGGAGTACAATTGCATTGGGGTCCTGCCTGTGTGGGGTGGGTGTTGCTTCCATGTTGGTGCCTCTGTTAATGGCAGTTCAATTGCCCAGGTGCTGCTCACCTGGGCAGAGGCTATACCATCCATATCATTCCTACACTATGTGACTGTGCACCTGCCGGGTGCTCCCATCATAGGTGCTTGTTATGTATCCCGTAGTGATGCCCATGGTGGGACAGACAGTTTGCATCATCTTTTCCTTCCACAGCATCCTGATCTGTCTGGGAGCCACTACATGCCATGGTGGAAGTTGCTTGGAAGCCCTCTACCTGCTGCAAGTATATGCACCTCACACCATGTGCCTGGTTGTCATACCTGGCTTCATGAATGCACATTCGGGGTACTGCACATGATGCTACGTGGCCCCTCAGACACACAGTGAGTGGATTGCCACATGTGCCCACATGCATGGTTCTTGCATGCCTCCCAGGTGTGCCATGCTTGGCACTCACACATATGCCCTTTGTGTGCGTGTTGCCACCCTGTGCACTCCACTTAGGCTTCATGCATTGGATCCACAGTTTGTCCCTCAGTAACATCACTGGAGACCAGGAGGAGAGAGGGTCATTATAGAGACATACACGTTTCTGAGAGGAATAAACAAGGTGCCCTTTTTCGGATCTGTTCATCAGGGTTTACAGCTCAGTACCAGAGACACGAGTGGCTATTGAGGGGAGCTTCAGGAGAAACTCAGAAACACTATTTTTTGTCTTTACCAGGAGTAGCACACTAAGCTGAAACCTTGTTTACAGGTGCGACCTGGGTGCACAAAAGTTAAGTGACTTGCTCAGGGTCACACAGTATGCAAGTGGGGCTGTGGGTTCAAACCAGGTTTCAGATTTGCAGCTCAGGCTTTAAACCACTGTGCTATACTGCCTACCATTTTATGGGAAGGGTAGTGGAACAGAGGCTGCCCGCCGAGGTGGTGGAAACAAAGACAGTGACATCATTCAAGCTGAGGTAGGATAAAGAAAAAGCTTGAATAAAATTGGTGGGAGCACTAGGGGCATTAAACAGTAGTGAGGTTAGGTCCTGAGGTCTGAAAAGATCTCAGGAGCTCATGGACAGACTAGATGGACCTTGGTCTTCTGCCATCACTTTTCTATGTTTCTATCACTTTCTATTTCAAGATTTCATGAAATGGCCACTACCTCGATTTAATTTATCAATGAAACATAGAAATTGTCAGCAGATAAGGACTGCTAGGTCCATCCAGTCTGCCAGTAAGCCCTGTACTTGATTATGGTTTCTAACCCCACCTCACTTTACCTCTATGGTTCCCCTATGCTATCCCATGCATGTTTAGAAATCCATCCACAGTGCTCACTTCTACCACCTCCTGTGGCAGACCATTCCATGCATCTACCACCCTCTCAGTGAAGAAAGGTTTCCTCACATTCCCTCTTAACCTGCCACCTTTCAATTTCATATTATGCCCCTTGTTCTTGTACTCCTCCTGTATTGGAAGATGTCTCCCCCCAACCTTGTTTATGCCTTAAGGTACTTGAATGTTTCTATCATGTCTCTCTCTCTTTTTGTCCTCAAGCGAGTACATATTGGGGTCCCTTAATCTCACCTCGTAAGTTTTGTGATGCAACCCCTGTACCTTCTTAGTCGCCTCTTCTCTGGGCCGTATCTAGCCTATCTATGTCCTTTCAAAGATGCAGAATCCAGAACTCACACAGTACTCCATGTGAGGCCTGACCAGGGTTTTATATAAAGGCTTCACTACCTTCCACCTTCTACTGGTGAACCCCCTCCTATGCATCCCAGGATGCCACTCACTGTCCCTTGCGCCTCTGTATTCTGCTTTGACATTTTCAGGCCATATGAAATAATAAACCCAGGTCCATTTCTTCCTTGGTGATTGTCAGCAACCCCCCCGCCCCAATCCTGTATCTCTCAGGGGTTTCTATGCCCCAGATGCATACTTTTGTACTTCTTTGAATTAAACCTCAGTTGCCACACTACTAGACAATTTCTCAAAGTCCCCAGGTTCTTCCTCATTTCTCCACCCCTTCTCAAAGTATCCACCCTGTCACAGATCTTGGTGTCATTTGTAAACAAAGAACAGTTTTCTGTATCAGCATGGGGGTGTAGGGAACAATATCACACTGCAGACGGTATTTTGAAGTTGTACAAAAGTTCCTTTATTTTGAGTTTGGCTCACAACCTCGATGTTTCACCTAAGTAGGCTTCATCAGGAGATGCCTTTTACACCTAATACATGCATGACTATACTGCCCACACAAAAATTCAGTCAAAAATAAATATCTAAATAACTGTTCTTTTATCAGCCATGGTACTCACTTGATGCAGTATTTTTCTATCTCATTTTTATGGAACTAAATTTTAATACTCATGTTCTTCTCCCCTTTAATACAAGTAAATATTTTTCATAAAGAGATGTATCAGCAAAATGCATTCTGTTATATTCTAATATTCAAATAGCAGCCAGCTTCCTCTCATGTTTCATTAACCCTAAAAGTCAAACCACAAGTGCAGCCTGCCTACATACTGTACTCATCAATCTGTGCTTTGTTTAAACCAAGTACTGTTAAATACAATTCTACCATTTTTTTAAAAGGAACAAAATATGCTATTTTCACCCAAGGCTTTCTAATATCACGTTCTCAAAGTGTTTATAAAAAGCCTTTAAGATTTTACTAAAAGAAATCTCAAACTATATTCCATTTTACTTTTATATTGACAGGTGAAGCACTTAGTGGGCTTCCTATCTAGCGACTGCAGTTCCATAGAAGAATTTCAAAAGAAAAAGCCGAATCAACGCGTTAACCAGTGCACTAAATGAGCAGCCCGCTTGAAGGTTAATGGAGGTCAGGCGGAAAGGAGTGAACTACATGCTTCTTATTTAATCTTGTGCTTTATGGGACACTTTTCCCCCAAAACAAAGTGAAATCACTGAGCTTAAAACACCATCTCTTTGAGTTTAACTTAACTATTTTTCGATGACTCAAGTAGGCGAAAGATCACTGCAGCATTATGCCATTCATTTGAACTCCGCTTCTTAAAGCATGTTCGCAGAATACCAAAGTTGTTGTATTAGTAAATTCACTTTTTTTTTCAAACAACTACGGCGACAGCAAGGCTGCTATAGCGCTACTATGCCATCTGCATCTAAATGCACACTTTGCCAGTCGTAGTCTGTTTTCTTTAAAAAGTTTATCTTACCAGATCTGTCTTCTCCTAGATGCCATCATAATAACTTCCCCTGCTTTTTTGAAAATTGCTTCCTACGTCTTATCCTGACCTCTTGATCAGGCTAGGTGGAGAAACGGCTAGCGTGCCTTGTGCCAGGCAACCCCACGCCAGCACAGACTCCTGAAACCTCCTCACACAGGCTACAGCACAAGCGCGCGCGGAAAGTAATGCCTGGGAGGAAAGCATTTTTTTAATTCAGCCAGCCAGAGGCAGCCAAGCGAAGCATCCATTAAGCAATGGCAGGGGCATCATTTAGGGGTCACCGAGGGTGCGCATTCGCACCCTGTAAACTGTGCGACCCTATGACAGGGCTTCATACCCCTGTTCCCTGCCATTGCTTAATGGATGCTTCGCTTGGCCGCTCTGGCTGGCTGAATTTAAAAAATGCTTTTCCTCCGCGCATGCTCCCTGCCTGTGCTGTAGCCTGTGGTAGAGAGGTTTCAGGAGTCTGTGCCGTGTGGTTGCTCTGGCTTAAGGCACGTATATGCTCTTCAGCCTAGCCTGATCGAGAGGTCAGGATAAGACGAGGAAGCAATTTTCAAAAAGGCAGGGGAAGTTATTAAGGATGCATCTAGAGAAGACAGATCTGGTAAGATAAACTTTTAAAGAAAAACAGACTACGACTGACAAAGTGTGCATTTAGATGCAGATGGCATAGTTGCGCTATAGCAGCCTTGCTGTTGCGCAAGTTGTTTTTAAAAAAGTGAATTTACTAATACAACAACTTGTATTCTGCATATGCTTTAAGAAGCAGAGCTCAAAATGAATGGCATAATGCTGCAGTGGTCTTTCTTCTACTTGAGTCATCGAAAAATAGTTAAGTTAAACCTAAAGAGATGGTGTTTTAAGCTCAGTGATTTCACTTTGTTTTGGGATAAGTGTCCTCATAAAAGCACAAGATTAAATAAGAAGCATGTAGTTCACTCCTTTCCGTCTGACCTCCATTAACCTTTCAAGCGGGTTGCTCATTTAAGTGCACTGGTTAACGCGTTGATTCGTGGCTTTTCTTTTGAAATTCTTCTATGGAACTGCAGTCGCTAGATAGGAAGCCCACTAAGTGCTTCACCTGTCAATATAAAAGTAAAATGGAATATAGTTTGAGATTTCTTTTAGTAAAACCTTAAAGGCTTTTTATAAACACTTTGAGAATGTGATATTAGAAAGCCTTGTGTGAAAATAGCATATTTTGTTCCTTTTTAAAAAATGGTAGAATTGTATTTAACAGTACTTGGTTTAAACAAAGCACAGATTGATGAGTACAGTATGTAGGCAGGTTGCACTTGGTGGTTTGACTATTAGGTTAATGAAACATGAGAGGAAGCTGGGCTACTATTTGAATATTAGAATATAATATAATGCATTTTGATGATCTACATCTCTTTATCAAAAATATTTACTTGTATTAAAGGGAGAAGAAACATGAGTATTAAAATTGAGTTCCATAAAAATGAGATAGAAAAATACTGCATTTTGGTGTGGATAGTATAGTCATGCCTGTATTAGGTGTAAAAGGCATCTCCTGATGAAGCCTACTTTGTAGGTGAAACATTGAGGTTATGGGCCAAATTCAAAAATAAAGGAACTTTTGTACAACTTGAAAATACTGTCTGCAGTGTGAATATTGCACCCACACCCCCATGCTGATACAGAAAACTGTTCTTTGTTTACAAATGACACCAAGATCTGTAACAGGGTGGATACTTCAGAAGGGGTGGAGAAATGAGGAAGAACCTGGGGATTCTTGAGAAATGGTCTGAATAGTGGCAACTGAGGTTTAATTCAAAGAAGTACAAAAGTATGCATCTGGGGCATAGAAACCCTGAAGAGATATACATGATTTGGGGGTGGTTGCTGACAATCACCAAGGAAGAAATGGACCTGGGGTTTATTATTTCAGATGGCCTGAAAATGTCAAAGCAGAATACAGAGGCCACAAGGACAGTGAGTGGCATCCTGGGATGCATAGGAGGGGGTTCACCAGTAGAAGGTGGAAG
This sequence comes from Neoceratodus forsteri, assembly GCA_016271365.2. NCBI lineage: Eukaryota > Metazoa > Chordata > Ceratodontiformes > Ceratodontidae > Neoceratodus > Neoceratodus forsteri. Next base: position 1,473,701,739 of record CM057453.1, on the reverse strand, counting down.
GTAGTGAAGCCATTATATAAAACCCTGGTCAGGTCTCACATGGAGTACTGTGTGCAGTTCTGGATTCTGCATCTTCGAAAGGACACTGATAGGCTGGATACGCCCAGAGAAGGCGACTAAGACAGTACAGGGGTTGCATCACAAAACTTACGAGGTGAGATTAAGGGACCTCAATATGTACTCGCTGGAGGACAGAAAGGAGAGAGAGGACATGATAGAAACATTCAAGTACCTTAAAGGCATAAACATGGTGCAGGGGGAGACATCTTCCAATACAGGATGAGTACAAGAACAAGGGGCATGACATGAAATTGAAAGGTGGCAGGTTAAGAGGAATGTGAGGAAACTTTTCTTCACTGAGATGGTGGTAGATGCATGGAATGGTCTGCACAGAAGGTGGTAGAAGCGAGCACTGTGGATGGATTTAAACATGCATGGATAGGCACAGGGAACCATAGAGGTAAAGGTGGGGTTAGAAATCATAATCAAGTACAGGGCTTACTGGCAGACTGGATGGGCCTAGCAGTCCTTATCTGCCGACAATTTCTATGTTTCATTGATAAATTAAATTGAGGTAGTGGCCATTTCATGAAATCTTGAAATAGAAAGTGATAGAAACATAGAAAAGTGAGGTAGAAGACCAAGGGTCCGTCTAGTCTGTCTATGAGCTCCTGAGATCTTTTCAGACCTCAGGACCTAACCCCACTACTGTTTAATGCTCCCTAGTGCTCCCACTAATTTTATTCAAGCTTTTCTCTATCCCATCTCAGCTTGAATGATGACACTGTCTTTGTTTCCACCACCGGCTGGCAGCCCTGTTCCACTACCCTTTCCATAAAAGGTAGGCAGTATAGCACAGCAGTTTAAGGCTCTGAGCTGCAAATCTGAAACCTGGGTTTGAATCCCACAGCCCCACTTGCATACTGTGTGACCCTGAGCAAGTCACTTAACTTTCTTGTGCTCCCAGGTCGTACCTGTAAACAAGGTTTCAGCTTAGTGTGCTACTTCTGGTAAAGAAAAATAACAGTGTTTCCTGAGCTCTCTCCTGAAGCTCCCCTTCAATATCCACTGTGTCTCTGGTACTGGAGCTGTAAACCCTGATGAACAGATCCGAAAAGGGCACCTTGTTTATTCCTCTCAGAACGTGTATGTCTCTATAATGACCCTCTCTCCTCCTGGTCTCCAGTGATGTTACTGAGGGACAAACTGTGGATCCAATGCATGAAGCCTAAGTGGAGTGCACAAGGGTGGGCAACATGCACACAAAAGGGCATATGTGTGAGTGCTAAGCATGGCACACCTGGGAGGTATGCAAGAACCCTGCATGTGGGCACATGTAGGCAATCCACGCACTGTGTGTCTGAGGGCCACGTAACATCATGTGCAGTACCCCGAATGTGCATTCATGAAGCCAGGTATGACAGCCAGGCACATGGTGTGAGGTGCATATACTTGCAGCAGGTAGAGGCTTCCATAAGCAACTTCACACCATGGCACATAGTGGTTCCCAGACAGATCAGGATGCTGTGGAAGGAGAAAGATGATGCAAAACTGTCTGTCCCACCATGGGCACACAAGGGACATATAACAAGCACCATGATGGGGAACACCGCAGGTGCACAGTCACATAGGTGTAGGAATGATATGGATGGTACAGCTAATTCTGAACTGCCATTAACAGAGGCACCAACATGGAAGCAACACCCACCCCACACAGGCAGGACCCTAATACAATTGTACTCCCAGTGCACAACACACACACACGCCCACTCCACATGAAGTCCCCATGAATACCCCAAGTCCCTCCCATGAAGCCCCCGAATGCCCTAAGGCCCTCCCAAATGTGCCACACTCACCCACAGCTGTGAGCAAACCACTGTCCTGGAGACAATAACGACACAGGGATAGGAAAATAAAACTTTAATGAACAACACAGCACTAAAACAACATAATGAAGGTAGGCAAAATCTGCCCAGGTACAGAACTTGGTAACCAGCTCCATGTCACATTGACAAATGCCACCCTTCTGGCCCCGCCCACATCGTAGCCCCACCCAAATCATGCCCCCACCTTGCTACCTCTATGATTTTGCTGAAATTAAGCCCCCTGGGCAGGGACAGGGGTGGCAAGCCCTCCATCATAGGGGTCACACAGTTTTCATAGGGGTCGTGAATCACACCCTGGCACTCCTAAATGACGCCCCTGTCTTCAGGGATTCAAAATCTTTGAACGGGATTGGTCCCACAATTGGGACACTGATGTGAAACCTACTTGACTCTTCTCTCCAACAGGTAGTGTCCAGAGTGGCTGGAGGAAGCCCGGTATGTGCACCAAGGGAATTAGCGGCCAGATCTTCAGTGGCATCTTAAGTTTCTGCTTTAGGAGGTCCAGGTTTCAAGTGTGGCTGTAGTCCAGGGGTTATAGACCTGCTTTAAATCCAGCTGGCTTGAAGACAACAAACATCTGCAAAACGACACACTTGAATAAGCCTATGAGGACTACTCCGTGTTGTACAGCCAATGTGATTTATCAAACCTCATCTTTCCTGTAATGCTATACTCAGATTCCACCAATAAAACCGAGTTTCAGAAAAATAACTCTGATTGGCTCCCACTCATGGAAGGAGCTTCAGTGGGATGGAACTGTAAGCATTTTGTGCCATAAAAACCCAGCTATTATCATCTCCATTGAGTAACAAGACTACTAGTGGGGATAGTTGGGCAGTACAGAAATACAGTCTTGGCTCTGATAGGCTCATCCTCCCGCCAACCTTTATGTTACGTTAGAAGCTCCCACTCAGTTCTGGGTTTCTTACTGTTCCAAATAAATCCGCTGAGGGTATACTGTATTTCTTTCCATTCTGTTTTCTACAAAGTAATGGAATTCTGCTTAAACAGTAAAGTTAGTGTAAATAGGGACTTTTGTGGAAACCACCTATGGACTACAAACGCAGTCACTTTCACCACTATTCTCACAGAATGGCATGGCAATGGGGTCAAGGGTGACTACCCAACCAATCAGGTGAAGCCGCCTAAGGAAACAGCCACAAGGGTTCCTGGAATTTCGATGGACCTACTTAATTCAGGTGCCTTTTATTGCAACTGCCAATCACCTGTCAAGTAACACAACTTCTGGACTGCCTAAATTACCACCAGCTTGAACTATCAATCTGAGCTACTGATTCTCCAGTGAACAGTGAGGCTTCTGAACCCAATTCAGTCTGCGTGTGTCTGTAATGCCCCTCCCCTCGGAATGGGGCTTACCTTATTGCCCACTTTGCTCCCGTCTGTCTCCTGAAGTGTCTGCATGCCACCCGCTGCTCCTGTTTCTGGAATGCTTCCAGTTCTACCTCCCATTGTGCCTGTGGTCCCCTGGTTTGCTCCCTAAAGTTTCACCACCTGGCCCTAGTCCAGCATCGTGCCCTGTGAGCCCCAAATAGCCTGTATTTGTTTTTTGTCTCGGTGGGGCTAGAGGAGCACTTGAAGCCACCAAACGATTTCCTTAATCTTCACAGCCGGCTGGCAAGCTCATGCATGCACCAAGGCATGCCTCAGTTACCGACCACACCTGCAGTCAAAACAAATGGCTTCCGTTTGTCCTGGCCCCACTAGGGCTGACTGAGGACCAGGGACCTGAATACGGCAGATAAAAGCCTCAGGAAGCCCCAAAATAAAGTTCTGTATCAGGGCATAATCAAGAGCTCATACATAATAATGAAGCTTCATTAATATTCATGAGCAGTTCTGCCTTATTCTCTGGGGACTGTGTTTCAGCAGCTGCGATGAGCACTAGAAAGTAAATAACTGTAAAATAACGTAAGCACTGGCAAGGACAGTACAAGGCAAGAAAATAAAGGGCTACATAAATATTTATTCTGGCTGCCTCAGACCCCTAAAGTCGAGACTCTCATGGATGGCCTGTCTGCTGCCTAGGGACTCTATATTTTGGCACTGACAGGCAATAGGCAGCAGAGACAGATTAAAATATGGGCAGCATTTACAAGGGGCACAGTAGTGACTACTGAACAGAGGACACAGGAGTAAGTTAAATATTTTACCTGGCTGCACAGAACTTTAATTAAGGGACTGTGCTAAACTGCAAGGGGCTGTGTACACTAACAGCCATGTTTGTGCAGCAACAGCCAATCAGAAAGCCAGGATTTTAAACAAAGATTGTTGGGACAGTGTCAGAGACTTAGGGACTTTGCCAAGGGCTTGTCGGGAAAATGCAGGTACCTACTGAGCATCGAGTGAGGCTAATGAATATTCACTTTGTGGACTAATGGGTTTTCAGCCAGTCATTTTGGGACACACAAGTGGTCTCAGGCAATCGGAACCCCAGAAGGACTCCAAAAGAGACAGGGATTTCCAGGCTGAGCAGTGTTCCAGCATGAGCCCTCCACAGGGATAGACCCTCAGCTACAGAATATGGTCTAGTGATACAAAGAGAGCTCCTCCACAAGAGAGGGAGCTCTCCTTCTGTCAGAGAGACAAGTGGCTGCAAGTAACTGAAGTCGCTAGCCTGGGGGTTGCCAGAAATTGTCCTCCAGGGCTGTGTCCCTTCCACACTGGAAAAATGTGGGAAAGAAGCCAGCATCCGCCTGCAGTTGTGAGAGAGCTGCAAGAATGCTTCACCACAGCAGTGCGAAAAAGAAGAATCGCACTGGGTCATAATGTTGACGCTTAATAGTGTACGGCATTATAGGGGAAACCTGACCTGTGCACACTCCAGTTGGACCCCGAGTTGGAATCTTTAGTGGGTGGTCCGGGGCACAGCCCCCATATCTGGGGGTGTGGGGGCACGGACCCCCACAGAACAATAAATAAATAGAAATCAGACAACGCGACCTTGCTGCACAGCATTCTGCAGTGCGACATTATGACCCCGCGCTCTGAAGAATGGCTGTAACTTCCAGAAAAGAAAATACTGAGAATCCTTTTGAGTGAGTAAACCTCTACCTACAAGTGCAAGTTTTGAAAGATCTGCAAGGGCAGCAAAGCCCAGATAGTTTAGAGAGTGACTGTGTCTGCACCATATCTAACACTGAGAAAGGGTGGACATCCGTTACAAGTGACCAGAGAAGGGTCCCGTATCTAAGAATGGTGATGTGACTGTTTTGAAAAGTGCCTACAGTTGTGAAGGGATTACCCACAGCACGTGGCTCTTCCTGACATTGTCTGTGAGGTCAGTGCCCGTCCATTTGAAGCTACTAATACCAGCATAGCCAAGAGGACATTTTAATGTGTTTAATTGTCCAGTTGAAGCTGCTAATGCCAGCAAAGCTAACAAGGCCTATGATTGTGTGATTTGTACTTGAGAGAAGCTACAGTAATTATTTGAACTACCAAGTCAACGTAAACTAGTTAGTGGGGAGCCGTGCCTCAAACTCTGTTTCTGCCAGCCTGGTGGCACTGAGAGTTGAGGCGCTGGACACCACACCTCGCGCCAGCGACCTGGGTTCGAGAATGGACTTGGGTAAACAGGGCTGGCAGAAGGAAGGATTGGCGTCCTCGACAGCTTTCCTTCCCTTGGGGTGGGCTAGGATATGCTTACACTGCAGTGACACCAAGCGGGAGGCTGGGTGTCAGCAGGTGTGGGCATTAACATGGGGAGATCGGATCGCCTGCACATCAGTGCATTGACGCCATTGCACAACGGTTCTCTAGATGAAAGGAGGAAAACATCTCCAAAATCCTCCTAGATGATGACTGCTGTTGCCGGCTTTGCCACCTGCCGACTAGGAAGGGGCAGACTCCGCTGTGTGCAGCTCGATCACTCAAGGGATAGAGGAGGGTTAGGAGGGTTCCTCCCTTGCCTTGCCCGGGCAATCCAGGCCATCAAAGGACCCCGAGGATTCACGAGTGTGTGGCACTCTAGGAGCAGACTCCGGGGCAGTCAGTAGGGTCGGGAAGTAGAGCACCTTGGTGGCCTGAAGGAGTGGAAGTGAGGAGACAGTAGGCGTGAGAAAAATAGAAAGTAAAAAAAAGCCCTCAGTTTCTGTGTTACAGTGCATTTTGGAAAAAATTGGTCTTACATGGATGGTAAGCAGTCGGGTCACCCTAGCCTTAGGGAGCAAGCACCCACCTGGTGAAAGTTTGTATCTACAGTTCAAAGGACCATGGCGTACGCTGACCCATGGTTGAAGTGATTGGAACCAGTTAAAGTAAAAGTAAATGTGCTATTGATAAATGTGCTAAAATGCAATGTATCCATCTGAGATTGGCCTGGGACACAGCCTGGTAGTGTGCCACCTAGGGCGCTGCATATGCGCTTCCCTGAGAGGCATAGCCTAGAAGAGGGGTCTGAAGCGGCCGGCCCCAGTCCCAGCCCGGTTTATCCAGTGAGTGATTTCAGCCTTGAGAGGGTGCCAACAAACAAAGCTAAATGTGTTTTCCATCTGCAAAAGCTACAAGATCCTGCAGCCAGTTTTGGGCCCCAGCTGTAAGCATTTGCCCAGCATTTTGGCCTCCAGTGTCAGAGCCCATCTGCTGCAATCACCCCAGTTCTTCCTTGCACAGCCTGATTGTGATGTACCTGTGATAACTTCTAAACAGTGAGTAATGCAGGATCCATTCCTGTTATTTGAGAGACCTGGAAATAGTTTGGAGTGTTGCCAAGTTCCGCATCTCTAGAGTTAAGTCTGTTAAATCTAAAAGGGTCTGAGTTCTGCAATCTACAGACAGGATGTGTGTCCATAAAAATTAAGATGAATCTGTTTATTTTCTTCAAGGGCCCAATTTAGCTGCTCATCATCAGCTGCACGTACAACAGGCCTGCACCTTTTGACTCTAGCACTGGGTACCCAGATAAAGGTTTTTGAGATTGCGGGGTCCTAATGCATTTCTGGAAATTGGTACCAGTGTGGGCATACGGCATGTGTTATCTAAATGTCTAATGCAGATAGTTAGCTAGATAGTCAGAACGCAATCTGAATGCCTCAGAGGTTGGTGGGTGGCCACTGTGATTAATGCGTAGGGTAAAATGCAAATGATTACTGTGATTTCATGCCAATCTAAACCAATGCCAACCAACTGTAAACAGCTTAGCCTCTGCATCCAATTTCCTGTCCTAATCCTCTATGAAAATAAATCGTTGATTTTTGCATAACCTCAGTGTATGAGCATATTATTAGAGAGTGACAATAAAACAAAATTTTTGAAATATGGGGAAGTGTTTATTAGGTCATGTTTGGGGTGACAATACGGTACTGTGGGTGGGTACAGCATCCCAGAGGGTTGTACCAGGTTTTATTCTAGCCCAGTAAGTATACCCTGGGTGAAGGCACTGCGCATTTACATTATCTTGGGAAAGAACAAATTTTAAAGTAAAGTACGAATCCAGGCCCCTCACCCTTGGTCTGGCCAGCTAAGTCAGGGTAGTGTGGCTCTCAGATACCCAGCACCAGGGTTACATGTCAACCAAATAGACCTGGAGCTGAATGCTGTTGAAAGAGACCGCTTGTGCGGATCGTAGAGAGACCATATGTCAGAAAAGAAGTGGAAGCAGCATTCCTATTTAGAAAGTTGAGGTAAACACGTGTGGAACATCATACAATTTCAAAGCTGAAAGCTGCAGCTTATGAGAGACTTTTGTTTGCGCTGCAGATGGAGCCAGAGACTGTGAGCAAAAACCGCATAATCAGATATCGCTCCGGTGCTGGTTATGGCCACCCATGGACTGGATGTCACGATGTGCAGGGTTGGATGACTTCACAGAGACTGCCACAGGAGAAGGCGCCTGTAAACTGGAGGATCTGACCTTCGATAGCTGTAGCCAGGAGAGGACATGCAGTCACAGATAGAACTGACAGAGAAGAAACCAGAGAGCAAGCAGATACAAGCCAGAGAGGTATTGCTGCTGTGAACTGTGCCACCAATCCCCTGCACAGTGATGGAGACCTCTTGGTTCAGGAACTGTAAGTGAGGGCTCACCCTGTGACTTGCAAATTGTAAAATAGTTGGAAAGCATAAATGGAATTTGACTCTGGCTAGGAGGTACAGATCTGAAGCATGGACGTTTTAAAAGCATTTGGATTTGGGGTTTGATTTCACAAAGTGCTGTTAACTTTCATTTAGTGAACCACTGCTGGCCAACCACATGCAACGTCATTTGGCCTACACTGTTACATAGAAACATAGAGCGTGATGGCAGAAGGGGACCACAGAGTCCATCTAGTCTACCCAAGAACCTACCTGGTGCTATTCCCCCTTTGCCTTTCCGTATGTTACCTTTATGTCTATCCTATGCATTCTTGAAGTTGCTTACCATTTTGGCCCTCACTACCTCCTTGGGTAGGCTATTCCATGGGTCCACCACCCCTCTGTAAAGAAGAATTTCCTTGCATTACTTCTAAATCTCCTCAATCCCTTCAGCCTTATGTCATGCTCTTTCGTTCTCCGCTCTCTTTCAACTGGAAAAGCTCCTGAGCGTTAACCTTATTTATACTCCTCACATATTTAAATGCCTCAATCATATCGCCTCTCCTTCCTCTGTTCCAGGGAATACATGCCGAGTTCCCTCAGCCTGTCCTGGTATGCCATATGGTGTGGCCCCTGAATAATTTCTTGGCCCTCTTCTGCACCATCTCAATTCTATGTCCCTTCTGAGGTGCGGTCTCCACTACTGAATGAAGTACTCAAGTAGGGGCACACCAGCGCCCCCTCCTGTGACTGGATTCCCTCCCAATGCAGCCCAGCACGCCACTTACCTTTAGTGCCATTTTTCTCACACAGTTTACCCACTTCCAAGTCTTCTGATATAATGACCCCTAGGTCCCTCTCCTGGCTGGTGGAGGCTAGCTTCTCTCCTCCCAGGCAGTAATCCTCTTTAGGATTGTTTCTACCTAAGTGCATGACTGCACTTTTGGTACTAATTTCAGCTGCCATGTTTCTGACCACTCCTCCAGTTTCTTCAAGTCTGAAGTCATGCTCCTCACACCCTCAGGGAAGTCCACTCTGTTGCAAATCTTGGTGTCATCAGCAAACAGACAGACTTTACCTTCCAGTCCATTGCAATATCTGCTACAAATACACTGAAGAGTAAGGATCCAGTACCGAACCCTGTGGTACCCGCTGGTCACCTCCTCTCAGCTGAAAATGCCCGTTTATCTGAACCCTCTGTGTTCTTCCTCTCAGCCACAGCTACTCACCCACTCAACACCTCCCTGCCCACCCCCATGTAGTCCAGCTTCCTTACCAGCATTCTGTGTGGAACAGAGTCAAGGCTTTGCCAAAGTCCAGATAGATGACATCTACCGCTGCTCCCTCATCTACTATCCTTGTAACTCAGTTGAAGAAGTCGACCAGGTTAGTTTGGCAAGACCTACCTGCCATAAACCCATGCTGTTTTGGGTCTTGCTGCCCACTGGATTCCATATAAATTATGATTCTGTTTGAGTAGTGTCTCCATCGTCTTTCCTATCACCGATGTGAGCTTACTGGATGGTAATTGCCAGCCTCCTCCCTACTTTGTGGAACAGGACCACTGTTGCACTTTTCCAGTCCTCTGATATGGTCCCACTCTCTAGTGATTTGGTGAATAGTTCTGCTAGGGTGTTGCTAGTACACTCCCCAACTCCCTGAGAACTCTAGGGTGAATCCCATCCAGTCCCATGGCCTTGTCCACTTTTAGTTTATTTATATCTTCCAAGACTTGAGCCTCTGTGAAGGGCCTTGTGTCAACCCCGTCCCTGGGTGCTGCTGCTACGAAGGCTTGGCCCATCCCTGTGTTCTCTTTGGTAAGCATAGAACAAAAGTACTGGTTTAAGACTTCTGCTTTCTGGCTGGCCCGGTGGTGCTGAATGTTGAGGCGCTGGATGCCTTACTGTGCACGCCGGCAACCCAGGTTCGAGAACAAGCCCAGGCCATAGGAGGTCGGCACTGGGGTGGAGCTGGCTGGAGCTGCCAGCAGGCAGCTCTCCTCTCTGGGAGGTGTAGCGACTACCTTGGCTAATAGCTGCCTCCTGGTGGAGGCCAGGGACAGCACAGGCCCGAGGGTGCCAAGGCACTAGGCCAATGGGGTGGGGAAAGGGCTCGTTACCAGGGCCGTAGGTGCATGCACCTCCACGGCGCATCGCTCCTTTTCCTGGGGCCCTGGGAGAAATTGATGGCGAAAAAGCTCTGCCGGCAGGATGACAATCAACTCCCTCAGAGGTGCCAATCCCGGCGGGCATAAGGTAAGCCCGATAATTCTGGGGCTGGGCTGGGGAGGGGGCGATCAGATGGTGGACCGACGGAGAGGAGCAAAAGTGTTACTTGATAAAAAAAAAAAGTCTTCTGCTTTCTTGCAATCTTTTGTACCAGTTTCCTCCAGTATCTGCTGATCTATCTCCCCTTGGTTTTCTCTTTTCCTTATGTATCTAAAGAAGGCTTTCTCTTTCTCCTTTGCACCCTGCACAATCCTCAGTTCAGTCAGGGCTTTAGCCTTTCTTACTGCCTCACCAGCTTCCCTCTGTGCTACCTTATAGGTTTCCTAAGCCTCATCTTTCAATGACATCCTAAATTTTGTGTACACCTTCTTTTTCCCATTACTATTGCAGCCACCTCCCTGGAGAATCAGAGGGTTCCTGTTGAGCACCTAGTGAAGCAGTGGGAGCTCCATGATTAAAACTAAGGGTACAACTGATAACAGTAAGGGAGAGGTAGTGCCCCTGACAGTAGGGCTGGAGCAAAGCTACTCCACCATACACTGTGGTTTGGGGATGGACATGGTTTGAGGGTTGAGCTTGGAAGGTCACATTACCACAGCTTAGGGATAGCATTATTTTGGCTGTATCTTGGAGGGCACTGAAGACACGCTGGTGATATGATAGATCTTCTAAGCCACATCCTGATGGGCACGGCCTCTTCAAGAATAAGTCTGATGAATATGACTGCTGCTGCTTCCATTATTTCATGTCATTCTGACATGAATGTGGCTTTCTCTGTGCCAAAAGTGGGCATGTGTGTTGGTCTCAGTCCTCTCGGATCTCTGCCGACCTCTAGGTACGCTGCCAGAACATATGCCGACAGGGTGGGACTAATCACTTTTTGACCTGGTGGCCAGTTTGACCACCATACCTCAAAATCTGGTGGCCAATTTTTTATACCGCTGCAGACGATGGGACCAGCAGAGAAACACTGTGACTGGACTGGTGCCTGTTCTGTTGTAGTGAGTCAGTGACTGACCAGTTAAGGAAGGGTAGGATCTCACACATTTGCAGACATTGATAATCAAATCATTACTAAGACACAGATTCAGAGTTGCTTTTTAAAATTATTTTGTTTATGAGGCACTGCCCCCCTTTCCAGGATGGGCTCTTCATTTGCTCCCCTACCCCATTCTATCCTGTAGTGGTCGGTATGGATCCGCTAAATCTTGTCCCATCCACATCTGATGCGAGTGTGGCATTCTGGGACTTGCGAACAAACCTCAATCTCCCAGACACCACATAGATACATAGACAGTGCCGGCAGATAAGGGCCTATGGCCCACCCAGTCTGCCCATTTGAGCTTGCAAGTTCAGTTTGTTTTCCTAGAAGTCTGTTGCACCTTACCCTGACCTCCAGAATTCCTTTATGTCTATCCCATGCATTCTTAAATCCGTAATTGTTTCAGCCCCCACTACTCTCTGGCAGGGTGTTCCACTTGTCCACCACCTTGCTCTGTGAAGAAATTCTTTCTCATGTTTCCTCTGAATCGTCCCTCCTCCAACTTCATCCCATGCCTCTAGTCCTGGAACATCTTTTTCGCTTAAAATAGTGTTTTCCTGCACCCTGTTCCTCCCTGTAAGATACTTGTATGTCTCTATCATATCCCCTCTCTCCCTCCCTCTCCTCCAGGAGTAGATGTTCAGTTCCTTCAACCTGTCTTCATAGGACTTGTGATGCAATCCATGCACCATCTTTGTTGCCCTCCTCTGAACCTTCTCTACCCTGTCTATGTCCTTACGTAGGTATGGTCTCCAGAACTGTACACTGTACTCCAGGTGGGGCCTCACTAGTGTCTTGTATAGCGGAATTATGACCTCCCTTTTCCTGCTGGTGATGCCCTGCCTATACATCCCAGCATCCTATTTGCTTTACCTGCTGCCTTGTCACACTGTTTCCCTACTTTGAGGTCATCAGAGATGATAACCCCAAGATCCCTCTCCTGCTTGGTGCATGCTATATCCTCACCCCAACTGATATATTGTGCCAGGGTTTTGTGCCCCATATGCATTATCTTGCACTTCTTGCATTGAATTTCAACTGCCAAACCCCTGACCATTCTTCAAGTTTCTGCAGGTCGCTTCTCATTCTGTCTACACCCTCTGGTGTGTCTACTCTGTTACAGAGCTTTGTGTCATCAGCGAACAGTGAAATTCTGCCTTCTAGGTCCTGCGCCATGTCACTGATGAAGATGTTGAATAGGACCGGTCCCAGCACTGATCCCTGTGGTACCCCACTGGTCACTCTTCCCTCTGTGGAGTGACAGCCATTTACCACCACCCTCTGTGTCCTGCCACCCAGCCAGTTACCTACCCACCACACTACTGTCCTGCCCACACCCATATTCCCCAGTTTGTGTAATAGTCTTCTATGTGGCACAATGTCAAAGGCCTTGCTGAAGTCCAGATAGGCCATTTCCACTGCCCTCCCCTGATCCACCTCCCTAGTCACCCAGTCAAAAATTCAATGAGGTTGGTCTGACATGACCTCCCCTGGTGAAACCATGCTGCCTTGGGTCCTGTAGTCCATTGACAACCAGATGTTCCACCAATCTCTCCTTCAGTAGTGCTTCCATGATCTTCCCACTACAGAGGTGAGGCTGACTGGTCTGTAGTTCCCTGCTTCCTCTTTGTTCCCACTTTTGTATAAGGGACTACATCTGCTGTCCTCCAGTCTTTGGGTACCTCCCTGTTTCCAGTGATCGGCTAAACAGGATAGCCAGAGGTTCAGCCACCACCTCTCTTAGTTCTTTAAGGACCCTGGGGTGCACCCCATCTGGCCCCATTGCTTTATCAACTCTTATTACTTCCAGTTCCTTCAGGACCCTTTCTCCTGTAAAGGGACTTGTGTCCATTTCTGCACCATTCTCACCCCTGTACTCCCTTCAGACCCATTACTCCTCTTCCTCAGTAAAGACTGAGCAGAAATACCTGTTCAGTATGTCAGCTTTACTGTTGTCATCCTCCACGCAGCCCCCATCCTCCCCTTCAGTCTCACTATCCCTCCCTTTGTCTTTCTTTTTTCACTTATGTACCTGTAAAAGGTTTTGTCCCCTCTACCCACTGATTTTGCAATGTGTTCTTCTGTCCAGGCTTGCTTCCCTTACTGACCTCCCTGCCTCCTTGCTTCTCCTGGTACTTCTCCCTATCCCCTCTGCCTGTGTCTTTTGTATTGCCTGAATGCATTTTGGCTTTCACTTTCTTTGCTACCTCTTTGGAAAACCATAATGGTCTCCTCTTCCTTTTCCTCTTGCTAACCTGCTTAATATATAATTCTGTTGTTCTTGTAATCCCCATTTTAAATATTGCCCACTGTTCCTCAACCCCTGATTCCTGTCCCATTCCCTTAATGCCTCTTTCAAGTATCTCCCCATTTTCCCCAAAGTCTGCCCCCTAAAATCCAGGATACGTGTTTTTGTGTGGTTTGGTTCTGCTCGTTCTTGTGATTTCAAACCACAATGACTGGTGGTCGCTGTTTCCCAGGTGCTCCCCCACTGTTACCCCATCACACTGTCCCTGTTTGGAGCACAAGGTCCAGTATTGCCTTCTGCCGAGTTGGTTCCATGACCAGTTGCTTGAGGAAGGCACCCTGGAAGGAGTCCAGGATAAATCTGCTCCTAGTTGATGCTGCTGTTGGGATGCTCCAGTCCACGTATGGAATATTGAAGTCTCCAACCAGTACTACCTCACCCTTGTCTGCCATCCTTTGTATGGCTAGCATCAGCTCCTATCTGTTTCTTCCTCCTGGGCTGGTGGTCTGTAGACCACACCTGTGCGGATGGCTGTCCCCATTTTCCTTTCCAGCTTAACCCACAGTATCTCTCCCCATTTTGTTCCTCCTGGATCTCTGTGGCCCTTATGTCATTTTCACATAGAGTGCCACTCCTCCTCCTCCCTTCCTGCCTGCTCTGTCTCTTCTGAATATGTTGTAGCCAGGTATGGCCATCTCCCAGTCGTGGTTATCATTACACCAGGTTTCAGTGATGGCCACAATGTCCAGGTCTGACTGCACCATGACAGCCTCCAGATCTTCCATCTTGTTGCTAAGGCTCCTGGCATTTGCACACATGGCTTTCCATGATTTGACCTCCTAGACTGTCTCACTGTTCTACTACAGCCCCTTCCTTGGTTGTCATTTATCCCTGGTTCTCCTTGCTGTCTGCCCGTCTGCTGAATTTTGCCCCTTTTCTGCTTATCCACCTCTTGGGCACTAATCTCCATCTTTTGCACACTGCTTTGCAGAGATAGCCACTCCTCTGGTTCACTGGTTCCACTGCTAGCCGTGGAGGGTGAGCAAGTAGGTACCCTCCTTGCTGGCCTGCCACCCCCCTTTGCTAGTTTAAATACTTGTCAATGTAGCATTTAAACTTATCATTGAGTGCTTGGTTCCCTCCAGGATGGATGCAGGCCGTCAGGCTGAACAAACCTCCATCCCTCCAGGTGGGTCCCCAGTCACCAATGAATCCAAACCCTTCCTCACAGCACCAGTTCTTCAACCATGAGTTAAAGTTCCTGGTGCATGCACTCCCTGCCTCTCACAGGCAGTACTCTGAGAAAGTGAAAGAAGTAGCTACTTGCTTGAGACCCTCCCCAGTTTCCTAAACTCTTCCTGAACTTCCTTTGGCTCCCCATTTGCCAGGTCATTAGTACCTAGGTGGATAATGACATCCAGCTCACCCTCCCATCTTGCCTTCCCAGTGATCCCCAGGATCTTCCTTCCATCCCTCCATGCCGTGGCACCTGGTAGGCACCTCACCTCCCTCCCTGTCCTCCCTTCCTGTGTTCCTAGCTGGATCCCTCTTATGATGGAGTCCCCACCAGGATTCGCTTCCTCCTCCTCTGGGGTCCACTGCTTTCCCGAGGAGGTCACCTCCTTGGCTAACCTCCACATCCTTTCCTTCCACTTCTCTGGGTACCTGTATTTGGTTGCCTCGTTTGCCAGTGTGGCATATGAGTTCTTGAGTGGAATAGGATCTGGGATGTGCCTCTGCCTGACTGCTCTAACCCTCCCTGAGCCACTGTCATCCAAGTGCTCTTCGTTCTCGGCATCCTTTGAGGCAGTTGCATTGGACTGGGTGGTCCCTGGATAGGGGTGATGGTACTCCTGACCCAGTTTACTTCCGCTCTGAGTCTGGCTACCTCATCCCGAGTCCAGATAGATGCATGCAGATAGGGCAGCACCTCAGTGTCCAGAAGGTTCTGCCTGAATATGGCTGCCCCACAGCCACTGCATTGCACCACTCCCCACATTATACTGCAATTCCACTACTTGTCTGCTACTGAAGCTCTCCTAGTTCCTTTTATTAATTTACTGTCCTAAAAATCCTGCCACTGTTCCCTATAATATTTGAAAATACATACATTTCTATCTAAGCTCTTTATCCTTACAATCAAAAGGTAACTACAATCACAATAATCTACCTTCTACTAATACAGATTCTATCACAGAATCAGAGCACAATGCAAAAACATCTACTACTTAGCAGCAACAAACAGGTGACAACATACCAAGTTGATGTAGCTTTTTTAAAATAGAAAAGAAAATGTAATTGTTAAAACCAATAGAAATCAGCAGTTCCAAAGCCCTTGAACTACAAGGAAGAACACAGTACCACACCTCTGCCACAATAACTAAACAGTTCTAAAACATAGGAGAAAGAAGAGAAAAATTAGAGACTGAGCAAAAGATACAATGTACTATAAAGTATTAGGCAATAGGTATACTCAGTTGTTTAACAGAGAAAATAAAGTACCTACCAAAACAGACAGGATACCCACAAATGACACTTAGGTTCTCAATATCAGACACCACCAAAGGCACATTCAGAAAGGGTTTAAACTATAGTATTAAAATTAACCACATCAGAGTAGAAAGATCACACTAAATAAATGTGTTGATCCTTCTGACTTCCAACGAATATCTACACGCATAGTTTTATATCTTCCTGGAGCCTACAGGGTTGTTCCACCTTGCTCTTCTTTGCAGGCTGCTTCATCAGCTACAGCAACATTCTTCTCCTCCTCCAGGGGCTTGCATTCAACACCCATTTTTATTTGCTCTGTCCCCTCCTGTTCTCACAGTTTTCTCTCTGCCTCCTCTTGTACTCTCCCTGAGAACTGAGCAGCTTACTGCAGCAGGTTCAGTCTTCTCACAAGGCATTTTTTTTTTTTTATTCTTTTGGTAATGATGTATTTAAGCCAGGGTGGCCCGGGAGCACTGGGGAGGTTAAGTGACATGCTCAGAGTCACACAGTATGCAAGTAAAGGTTGTGGGAATCAAATCCAGGTCTGCTGGATGTCCAAAGCTCATCTGTAGCTCATTACTCTAAGTGGGCCTAACCTCTATGCTATACAGCCAGACAGTCCCTCCCCCTCAGTAACAATCAGTGCCTCCAAGTCTAGCTCTACAGTGGCTTATGTTCTGTGTCCCTCCCACCCTGGGAATGCTGCCTCTTGTATGACTTCCCTTAGTTATGTCTCAATTTTGTCTCTTCTTTACAATTATTTATATTGTAG
Source organism: Neoceratodus forsteri (assembly GCA_016271365.2). Lineage (NCBI taxonomy): Eukaryota > Metazoa > Chordata > Ceratodontiformes > Ceratodontidae > Neoceratodus > Neoceratodus forsteri. Next base: position 1,473,685,037 of record CM057453.1, on the reverse strand, counting down.
TCTGCTGTTTTGTCCATACCCTCTTCCTACATTTCAGAAGACAATTAACATGACTACCACCATCATTCATTTTATTTTTAAAGTTGAAAACTTTTAATCTTTATTGCCTTTGTTTTTCACTGTCTCCTTGCCTCTGTAGCTGGGTAGTTGCAAGCACCACATATGAAGCACTGAAGGTAAACTTGCACCATGTCCTACCTACCGTTAACTCCTCGGTGACGCTCCAATCCTATCTCACTCTCTCTCTCTCTGGCTTTTTGCATTTGTGGAGTGGTGGGTGGACTGGCCTCCACTCTCCTCTGGTCTGCGACTTCTGCAACACCAGCACGCAAGCACCACAATCCACAACTGTGGTGGTCGCATGCTGGTCCGAGTCGCTCTTCTGCTGGTCTGCCCACCCTGCCCACTCCTCCGCTGTCTCTCGCCCGGCCCGTGCTCCTCAGTCACAACTCACAAACAATTTAAACAAACACTGCTGCGGCTATCCGGATAAAAAGAAATAGTGGATTTGATGGTGATGAATCCACTGGGGCCCTGCTCGGATGCTCCCCAGCCTCCCTGAAGAAGCAATGTCGACTACTCCTCGAGTGGGTCAATGAGAGACGACAACGAGCACGAGGTCTCTCTCTGTCTGGACTGCTTGCGCATGCCATGTCACTGAACCGTGACATGACAGGCAGCCACCACCAATCAACACCTGGCATCCACCAACCCCATGGCCCAATAGTCCCAACCCAATGACCTGCAGCACAGCTGCCTGCCTGCCAGCAAGCCAAGCAAGGTTGGGAGAGCACAGCCTAGGTACAGGATGCACAGCTAACTCAACGGGGGAGGAGACTGTGGAGTTCCAGGACCGTGGGGTGGACTGAGCGTGGGGTGGGGCAGTGAGTTCTGCTGCCAGTGCCAATTAACTGACAGAGACAGTGGTGGATGCTGCTCAGGCCCTCTGACCCACTGGGCCCAGGACAACTGCCCCGCTGTTCCCCCCATTGGCGGCCCTGTCTCAATCCGCGCATGCATGATTCCAGGAGCTCAGCTCAAAATTCATTGACAAGGCTGCTGAGCTGCCACGCATGTACACCAATGGTGCAGCTTACTACTTGCCAGAATGGCGAGTTCTTACAGAAAATCTGGTGGCTAGAATGACTGGCTTGAGTGCGTTTGCGACCCTTTGCATCCACCCTGATGCCGACCCTGGCGGCGAGATCCCCTTCAGCTGCCAAAATTACCTTTTACGCCACCTGGCTTGGGCATCTGGGGATGTGGGTCTTGTAAAGAAGTTGCCTGTTGCACACTCCACTTTCAGTGTGTCTGTGTCAGGAATCTAAAATCTTCCAGCAAGGTTTGACAAAAAGAAACCATAACCTTTGACTCTGATCTTTCTGGCTCCCAGTGGATCCTGTTTTCAGCATCCTCCTGCCGGTTATGGAATTTCAATCCTTGTGGTTAAGGTGCAGGAGGGCCCAATCTTGTGTGCCCCCAGAATCCTGCACAATTCTCAAATGTGACTCAACAGTTAGTGTGCGCTTTCAAATCCTCTCAATTAATGCCTGAGGCCTGCTATGCTAGATTCCATGTCCTGTAGCAGTTTATTCAGTTTTAATTGCTTGTAAATTCTGTAATGTTCATGCCCAGCTGCTGGATTTACACAGAAGATTGAGAGAAGGTAACAACAAGACCCAAGAACTGGAGTAGCTGAGGCTAAAATGAAGTACGCTGGGCAGTTCAGCTATTTTGGCTTTGATGTGTTGTCCAGCATGCATACAGGAAGGAACTTACAGTACTGTGGTTTCACTAAACATTTTTTTTTATGTTAAGCCTTTATTGAAAATGTTCAAAATATAATCCAAACAATATAACCACATAGAACATTAACAACGACAAAAAAATCCATAAGCTACATGAATCTAAAGAAAATTCACACAGACAATAGCACACATAGAGAATTAAATTAGGAGTTACAGGACAAAATATATGCATAACTGAAGAAAACATTCTCTCCTGACTGAGAGCAAGGAAAAGCAGTGTGGTAACTGCTCTGGGATATGACCCAAAGAAAGGCATCACAGGTTATCTGTGAGCATATCCTTCCTCAATAGATATAACAGGTCTCTATCAAATAGTTCCCTGCAGTTCACCATTTATTCCTTCAGGAACTTGAAGATCTCAGTCATATCCCTCCTCTCTCACCGAGTACATGGACAGTGCCTTGACATGATCTTCATAAGATCTGCCTTGTTGGTCCTGAATCATCCTGGTCACCCTGCGTTGCACTGTCTCTGTCCTTCCTTAGGTGAGGACTCCAGAACTGAGCACAGTATACCAGGTGCGGCCTCAAAGTGACCTATACAGAAGTGCAGCATCTCCTTTATGCTGCTGTCAATAACCCTTCCGATACACCCAGCATCCTATTAGCCTTACCATAGACCTCGTTACACTGACTTAATAATGACTCTTGAGTCCCTTCTGCTGCAGTGCTCAGTATAACCCCTCCCATCCAGTTCTCTGTCCTGGGCTTTTCGGCATGTAAAATCAACTGTTTGTAGATCCTCTGCATCTCCTTGATCCCTTGTTAGTGAGCTCCCTACACTGAGCTTTGTGTCATCTGCAATGGAACACAACTTGCCCCTGGATGCCCTCCAGTGTCGCTGATGAACACACTGAACATATTGAAGAAGACAGGACCCATGATAGATCCCTCACAGTACTCACTCATGACCTTCCTCCTTCCAATCTGACCCCAAACCAGTTTCCTATCCATCTAAGTCTGTAGTCACACCAAGGTTCTACAGCTTCTTCAGCAATCTTCTGTGGGGCACCAAGTTGAAAGCCTTGCAGAAATCAAAGTAAACTAAATCCAAAGTGTAGCCCGTATCTACTACCTTTGTTACCCAGTCAAAAAAAATCAGGTGGGTTTGACAAGACCTTTCTGCACAAAACCATGCTGTTTAGTATCCGAGACAGCTGCTCTCTAGGTAGTCCACAAGGTCCTCTTTGGTAAGTGACGCCAAGAGTTTGCTCACTATAGAGGTAAGGCTGACAGTCTGTAATTCCCATGTTGCTCCTTGCCCTCCCCACCCCACTTGTGTAGCAGGACTACATTCACTATCCTCTAGTCTTTCAGAATCACCCATCTGAACTGAACTAATGAACTGCACTACTAGGAATTTAGCCAGTTCGACAGCCAATTTCTTGAGCACCCTTGGCCATGGAGTTTTATCTTCCTTTCAGGCTTCAAGCCCATTCTGAACCCATTCTCTGATATACACTGACTGCCTCATTTCAGGAATGCCCCAACAGCTGCCTTGATGCCACTTTCCCACTGTCTTCCCTTGTAGAGACAGAGCAGAAATAATTATTAGGAGCAGCTGCTTTTGGTAATCTTCCTGTAGTACCCCCGCCCGTAGCCTAACAATATTCTCTCACGCTTCCTTTTCCTCACTATATCTTAAGAATTGTTTTTACCACCATTGACCCCTCCACATAACACAGCTCCAAGTCTGCCTTTGCCTCCCTGACTGTCCTCTTTGCTTCTTTAGTATTTATTTGGTACTCCACTCATTCCACCTCCTCCTCCTGTGTTTTCTTGTACCCGTGAAAGCCTTTTTCTTGGTCCTCACTGCTTTTCTGACCCTTTCGAGAACCATATTGGTCTCTTTCTTGTGCACATTTCATTTTGTAACAATTCTCATGCATGTCTTTGTTGTTTCCTCTATATCTTCGATGCTATCCACCATGGTCAATCTGCTTGAACCAGCTCCTTCATCCGGCTGAAGTCTGCTCTTCTGAAATCAAGGACTTCAGTTTTTGATAAGAACATTCTGGTCCTAAGACCAGCCTGAACTAATAGAGTTATGGTCAACAAATTAGCTCCACAAATAAATTCACAAATTTTGTGGCATTAGTGAAGTGCAAATTACAGCTACTTAAAGTGAAATTACGCCATGAAGTACAGAATTTTTGCCCATGAATCTACCACTGGCAAAATTCTGCACTTCATGCAGTAAGCTTCAGGATTTGGGTGAAGTCAAAGTTTCCAGGTGTGGGGAAGCTCATGAAGCTCTGCAAAGTGCAAATTTTCAGCACTTCGCCCATAAAGTTTTACTTTGCAACATTTCTAACCACAGTGGCTCCCCGCCTTCACTCCATCCACCATCTCTAAGTTGATAAGCATCAAATGTAAGAATAGCCACCTGTCTAGGAGGTTCCTTAACCAGCTGCACCAGCACTATCAAGCAATCCTTCAATGTGCCCAACTGGTCCTGACTTCTGGTGCACCTGGCTGCTGGAGTGTCCCAGCCAATATCTACCAGGTTCAGATCACCCACCACCACCACTTTTCCTTCTTCTCTCACCTTGCCCACTCTTCCCTGAACTCCTCTCTTTCCCCCTTGTTCTGCTGGTCTATAGTTCACCACATGCATATGTTCTTGCCTGAGGATGCTGTGAGGTGAATCCACAGTGACTCTATTTTTCCTTTGCTTAGAAAGATAGAAACATAGACGTTGTTGGCAGAAAAGGATCACTCAGCCCATGTAGTCTGCCCAGATGATCCCTGCCTAATTTGTCTCCACTGGTAAATACTCCAGTAAAGAGCTCTCACCATTGCAGTTGCAAGTTTTAAATAAGGGGCTTTGGCCAGCACACTGGCGCAAGGGCAGGATGCTGACCTGTGATGCCAGCGACCTGGGTTCAGTAACGGACCTGGGCTGTCGGAGGCTGGCCAGGGTGGAGGATTGAATTCCAGTGACTGCTCTCCTTCGGGGGTGGTGGTGGTGGTGGAGTGTTCGTGTGTTACGGGACACCTGGCAGAGGCTGGGTGTACTGTCTCCATTCAGACGCCAACACGCTCGGGGCAAGGAGGACGCTGGCCATCACTGCCGTCCCACCCGTACACCAAGGAGAAAACCCGCAGCTGGCGACCGCTCACCAGTGCTCGCCCTCTGCTCCGACGATCCCAGGCGGCTCCCTGAACTATTCCAACGTTAGTGGCACTATAGGGGCTGTTGCGTGACCCTGACCTGGGGGCAAGCCTGGGGTATCGAGGAGCTGCGACTAATGTGGGACGTGGGAGCAGGAGGGTCCGTGATCGGGCAGAGGAGCAGCTCAAAAAATAAATAAATAAGGGGCTTAGTTTTGTGCCTTCTGCCAGCATCAACAAATTTGGGGCCTATTTAGATTTACAGAAATTTATAAGAATCCTAAACTTAAGGTGCTGTTTCTCTGTGAATAATATGAATCAAGGTATAAGTCCATCAGGAGGCATGGTGGTTGAAGACAGCAGCAAAGGAAATCCGAGACCTGGACTGACACATAGAGCTACATTTTGCTCTCCAAGGAATGGTATGGTCAATACATTCCTGAAAGCTTGAGAACATGATTTAGACAGATATTATGAAACGGGGGTCAGAGGTCATCGTGAACATCACTAAGGAAGAAAGAGAGGCTGTTAAGCACTGGCAGATGACATCTCCCTCATAGTGAAACCAGTGGGCAAGGGTCGTAGTTATGGACACATCCTCCTATGAAGCAGAGGTCCATAGGCAGTTGTTTAATCAAAATGTCTATAAGGAGAGTGTCATCAGACCCCACAATATGTTTTAAACAGAGGGTGGTTGCAATGATTCAGAAAGCTGTGGAGGCGTAAACAGATCAGAAAACATGTTTTTTTTTTTTGTTTTTTTTTTAACAGCTGAACACCCCATTAGGCCTGTGATATAACTTTTGCCTAACATGCATAAGACATTGCATAACCCCCCACAGAAGACCTATCATTTCTAGTGTGAGCAGTCTCACTGAACCCTTGTCCCAATATATTGATTGCAAGATTAAACCCCTAGTAACCAGCTTAGGAGCACGTACAAGACACTAAGGATATTCAGAATATTTTAAATGACATCCACATTGCAGTGATACCTATTTGGCCACTGTCGGCGTGGAGTCATTATATACAAATATGCCCTATGGTATGGGTTATCAGCACTTGAATATTTTTGAATCAGAGACTTGACCATGCAGGAACTAGCAGAGAATTGCTGGTAGAGATGGCCAGATGTTTCCTTGAATATAATGTTTTTGTTTCAAGGGGAGTATTATGCACAACAAAGTGGCACTGTGATGGGGGCAACTTTGCCCCATTTATGCCAATTGGCACTGGGCATATGGAGACAGTATCGGAGTTATTCTGAGGAAAATCCTTTTCTGGATAAAACTGAGCTTTGGAAGCAATCTAAAGATGATTGCCTTATGGTGTGCCGGTGACGAAGATGAGTCAATTGGGTTTAAGCTTTATCTAGAGAAAGCAAAACCAAGGTTCAGATTTTCTTTCAGTTGGAGTAAATGTGAAATCATGTTTTTAGATGTTATAGTCAAAAAGGCATGATGGTGGAACAGATACTATCTTGTATAGAAAACCCACTGATCATAATACCCTTTTGCATGGCAGTAGTTGTCACCCCACCACACTGTAAGAAATATCATTACAGGGCAGTTTATGTGGATTAAGAGAAAGTGCACCCAAAATAAGGAAAGCATAATGGACACAGAGAACTTGGAAAAAGGTTTTCTGTGAGAGGTTATGGTGTCAGAGTAGTTCTGAATGCTAGAAGGGAGGTGGACTCTTGTCCAGGGAGAATCTTCTGAGTGTTCATGACAGGGATGACCTTGATGCCAATGGCTTAAATTTTGTCACCACATACTCAGCGGAAGCCAGGGTGGTAGAAAATGTCATACAGGAAAACTTGTTAAAGCATGGCACGGAGTACACTATAAACTATCAAGATTTGTTTATAGAAGGGCAGAACTTTAAGAGATACCCCAGTTAATAGTCTGCAGTCCTGTGGGCAAGAAAGGAATTTGGGGTTACCTCCTTTACCCTCAGGTTCTAGAAAATGTGGCAGATGCAAATACTACACAGTAATGACTAATGCTAAATCCTTTTAAATCCAAAATCAGGTGAAGTGGTGCAGATTATTGATTCTATTAATTGTGACACCACCAATGTAATTTATTGGCAAGCCATCAGTGTGGGGCATTCTATGTTGGCCGCACAAAGAGAAGGTTAAAGAGAGGGTAGGGAACATATGAGGTCTGTGAAGGCAGGAAATATATCAGCCCTGGCAATACATGTCTGTAGAATGGATCTCCATAAGACCACTTTTGGGGCATCGAGAGGTCACTTTGGGCCCCAGGGGTGGGGATATAGATAAAAAACTTGTCTTAAGGATCATATTGGATCTTCCATTTGGGGCAACTGAACTGGCCAGGTTTAAGTGATCAAATAGAACTGGCACAGTCATTATGAAATGTTGTTGATGTGCCATGTTTTCCTTACACGTACCATAAATGATATACAGACCCTAGGGAGAATGGGGACTGGTTGATTTAGCTCAGTTTTAGATAATATATTAGAGAATAGCTGGTTTAGGGCGTTTAAATGGAGCAATTAAACAATACTGTACTCTGGCATTAACCCATAGTCCTTTTCTTACTGTTTTCATGTTTTCACTGCAGTATTGGTGGTCACCTTTGCATTTTACAAAAAAATGTTATTGTATCTTTAAGAGACTGCTATTTTAGGAGTAGGCTGTAGGGGGCTACATGGCCTAGACAAAGCACTAGGAGTAGCAGGTGTGAAACGCTGGGCTCCATGGGTCCCCCTGCAGGCTAGTATGTTTGCACTTGTACTGAACTTTTGATATATTTGTAAATAAAACATTTTGATATTGCACAGCATTAGAGCAGTACTGTGCTTGTCTGTGGGCTGACTGCCAGATCCTTTAGGAGCAGCTAGTTTGTCTCCACAGACCCTAACTGGTCTCTGGTGATCCTACCTCTTCCCTGCCAATTTACTAATATTCCCCTTTGTCTATTTCTGCAAGCCTTACACCCCCAAACAAAAACACACACACAGCTTTTGCCTCCACCTCTTCCGTTGGCAGTCTGTTTCAGGCACCCTCCACTTTTTCAGTGAAGCAGTACTTTACATCCTCTTAACCCCCCCAGCTTCAAAGCATGCCCTATGATCCTGGTGTTCTTTCTCATTTGAAAGAGACTCCTCCTGCACCCTGTTCACCTCCATGAGGTACTTGTAGGTCTCTATCCTGTCCCTTCTTGCCTCCTCTCATCCAGGGTGCATATGTTGAGATCGCTTAGCCGCTCCTTGTAAGTATGACATTTTTTACCTTTTATTTATAGTATTTTATAAAATACAGCATACCCATATTCACTTAAATACCAATAAAGGTAAACAACCTTCAGGACAGATGAACAATATACAAGGTATAAAATAAACAGGCCTTTTGAAAATGAATAAATGTCCTCGACTTGCAGCTGGTCTGCCAGGTACTTCAAAGGAATAAATGTCTAGCAAGATAATAATGCAGAAAAGCCCACTCACCTTTTCCATAACTTGTAGGATTTCAGTCAGGATTTCTTGCTCCTCGTAGGATAGAGAATATAAGGTGAGAGAGTGAGCCTCTCATAATGAAGGCCAAAAGGAAACTTAACAGATGTTCTGGGCTCAATAAAGTTGAGTAGCTCCCCTACCACTAGCGCATACCAGATGGCTGGTAGGGATACAGGCAGTTACAAGAACTTTTTATAAACAGTCCACAAACTGAGTGGAGCATAATTCGTTCCAATAATGTACTAGACTCCATCATGAGAAAAGACAGTAGGCATAAACAGCATTAAGGAAATCATAAGAGCTTATTCACATGGTTTATAAATTTTTACCGTAACATGTTACAGCAATAGTGAACCACTAAAAAGCATTTTAACAACAGTGGGTTAAGAACCTTCAAGCAGCCTAAAAGAGAAGACAAAATCCCTGTAGGACAATGTTCAATCATTGGGTCTGAGTCCAAATCACCAGCCTCCACTCTCTTCTTAGACACATGTTGATCTTCTAGGAGTTTTGAAGCAAAAGCGCAACCCTCGGGTCCGTTAGGATATGTTTTATTCGCATGGTGAATTTGCAGCCAAGCAGGAAATTGTAGTTGTGCAGAAATGCCTTTTTCCAAAAGGAGTTTTCTGCTTCCTGCAGTGCCTTTTACTGGTCTGAGTCTGAGAGGAAATATAAGGAAACAGGACGATTTTACTGCCCTCCCAAACAACATCTCCTCACTGCCGTGCAGTCTGCAGCAATGGAATATGGGCCTCTGGGCTCAAGAGCATCACTATAGCTGTGAGCGGATGCTCTCCGACAGTACTCCGTGGTCCAGCCGGATAGGGATTGCAGAAGCCTTGATGATAGAGACACCAGAGTCCTCGTGTAAGAAGTCTTAAGTCTGTAAAGATCAGATATTGAACCGCTGGCAATAGTTCCATTTTCCTGCCAGCCGAGGAGGAAATCCAACAATGTGTACATTTGCCTGTCTGTGGGCGTTCTCCAGCGTCTCTATTTTAGAATGCAGGAAATAAAGTCCTTCACAAAGGCTGCATTTTTCTCCCACTGGCAGTCCGCCTCTGAGTGTATCTCAGTAATGTGAGAAGCATTTGCCTGCACCAGATTCACCAGTTCAGTAAAGCGGGCTTCCACCGCTGCCAGCCGTTGATTTGTGTCCTCCCCGTTGCCTGGATTTTTCAAGGAGAGCCATAATTTGCGGGTTCAGGGTCTCTGCAGGCTTTGTATCTGGCAGGTTGGGCGGCCCGTCTCCAGCACCTCTCGAGCCTAACACTGATGAAGGTAGGTGTCAATATGCTCGCTGCATGTCTGTCTCTTTTGGGCCCATAGCTAATCTGTATAGGTGTTGAATGATCAAGCGCCCCAAATTAGGAAGAGCTGCCTTCACCAAATCAGCAAAAATCAGTTTGTAGCCAAGTCGATCTGCTGCTTACAAAGCATCTGCCATGTTAGGAGCTCCACAGCGCTCTGTAAGTAGGACTTTTGATGCAACCCTGTACTGTTTTAGTTGCTCCTATGGACTGCCTCCCTGATGCATCTGTCCTCCACAGTCTCTCGCCCTCCCTGACATATAGGGTTATGACCCCTTCCCCACAGTTGACTCTCCCTCTATCCTGTCTAAACACAGCGTAACCTGAGACAGACAAGTCCCAGTCATTATTAACATACTAAAATGCCAGCAGAATAGGCCTAACGGTCTTTCATGTCTGCTCGTTTGGTCAGCCCCCACCCTTGGAGCTGACCTTGTTGCCCCCTCGCCCTCTCTGGCTTCTCCTTCTCAGTTCCAGATATTCTCGCTGCACTGGATTTTGCTTCCAGAACCCTTCCCTGTACCTGTCCCAACCCCTCCACTGTCTCTGCCTCCACCAGCCCCTAGGCAGTGCATTCCATGGCCCACCACCCTCTCAGTGAAGCAGCGCCTCCTCCTTTCTCCCTGAATCTCCCCTCAACTCCACCCATACCTCTAGTTGCCCCCTCCTTCCTTGAAGCGCTGACTGCTCCTCCCTATTTACCCCTTCATGTATCTGAAGACCTCTATCATGTCCCCGGTCCCTTCTCTCTTCCAATGTGTACATATTTAGCTCTTGAGCCTCTCCCATAGGTCCTGTCCCCCAAGCCCCAAATAATTTTGGTTGTCCTCCTCTGGACCCTCTCCAGGAGTTCAATGTCCCTCTTTAAGTGTGGCCTCCAAAACTATGCATCGCAGTACTCGAGGTGCAGCCTCACCAAGCAGTTATACAGAGGAGTATCACTTCCCTCCTTCCAGAGGTGATCCCCTAGCGATACATCCCAGCATCCTGTTGGCCTTGGCTGCTGCCCTCCTACAAGTCTCGGGTTGTTCATTTTAACATCCACCACCACCCCAGGTCATTCTCAGCCATTGAGACTTGTAGCATCCCCCAGGGTGTACACTTGGCCGGGTCTCCCTGGCCCTCAGGTGCAGTACCTTGCATTTCCCTGCATTGAACTTCAGCTTCCACTTTCTAGACCATCTTTCCAGAGCCTCCAGGTCTCCCTGTTGGGCCGCCCCCTCCTCCTCCCCATCCACCACTCGCCCAGTTTTGAGTCATCCATAAAGGAGACTCATCTCACTCCTGATACCTGTCCTTATGTCAGAGACATAGGCATTGAACAGGAGGGGCCCAAGACTGATCTCGCAGGGACACTAATGACCCTCCTTGGGGATGAGACTATCCCACCAACCCACGACCCTCTGGGTCAGGTCCTGGAGCCAACTGCCTATCCATCTGATCATCTGATTCCCCACCCCATTCTCCCAGCTTATCCAACAGGCCCCGTGAGGAACAGAGTCAAATGCCCTGCTGAAGTCTAGAAGAGGATGTCCACTGGTCTACCCACATCCAAGGCACTCATCACCCAGTCATAGAACTCCACAAGGTTTGTCTGACCACGATTTCCCCTGGACAAATCCTTGCTGTCTATTGTTCAGACACTCTGACTTTTCCAGGCCCCCTTGCCTCTCCCATGACAATGCCCTCCATCACCTTGCTCACCACTGATGTCAGGCTGATGGGCCTGTAGTTCCCTGCCACCTCCCTTGATCCCCCTTGTGGATGGGCACTATGCACCACCTTCCAGTCCTGGGGCACCCACCCTGTCCTCAGAGAGATGGTGAAAAGCTCCGCCAGGGGTTTCATGGGACATCCGCCAGTTCCTTCAGCACTCTGGGATTATTAAAAGCACATCTTCTTGACCTGGAAGGACACTACTTCTTTATTCAGCTGTGAGGCTGTGTGAGAAATTCTATATTGCACTTGATATCTGCAACAACGTGCACTTTTGCTAATTCTGTGGGAGGTGAAACTAACTACCCTTGGTAATTGCATTTTATTCACATATTTATTTAGTGTTTAACCAAGAAGGGCTTGCAAACTCTGTTTATCTTGCTAGTAACTTCAGAAGGATTTAAATAATGCATTTGGGTAGACCCTTGGAGGTAGCTAGATTGTCAACTAGGATTTTCTGACAGTTAAACTATTTTTAAATAAATTACAGGTGGCTGAGGAGTTGAAAAGAGCTTGCAAACTCTGCTTATCTTGAAGTAACTGCACAAGTGTTTGAATACTGCATTTGGTTGTTCCTTGGGGTAGCTGGATTGACTACTAGGATTTTGGGACAGAAACTATTTTAAATAATTTACTGAGTGCGTAGGAGTTTGTAATAGTTAAACTATTTTTAAATAAGTTACTGTGGTTAAGGAGTTGTCATAGCAAAACCTGCAGTGTGAATTGAAACACAGATAGCCTCAGGTGCAGGAAATTGTTTTCAGACCACAAAGTGTTGTATTGAACAGGAAAGGCTGCATCATAACCACTGTCGACAAATTGCCCTGGGTGGAGATATCCAGACTAGATCAGATTACTATAAGTTACTGGAGGCTGCAATATTTAGAGACACAAAGTACATCTTCTTGACCTGGAAAGACACTACTTCTTTATTCAGCTGTGAGCTGTGAGAAATTCTATATTGCATTTGATATCTGCAACAACGTGCACTTTGCTTAATTCTGTGGGAGGTAAAACTAACTACCCTTGGTAATTGCTTTTTATTCACATATTTATTTAGTGTTTAACCAAGAAGGGCTTGCAAACTCTGTTTATCTTGTTAGTAACTTCAGAAGGATATAAATACTGCATTTGGGTAGACCCTTGGGTAGCTAGATTGTCTACTAGGATTTTATGACAGTTAAACTATTTTTAAACAATTTACTGGTGCGTAGGGTTTGTGATAGTTAAACTATTTTAAATAAGTTACTGTGGTTAAGGAGTTGTCATAGCAAAACCTGCAGTGTGAAACAGGAAAAGACAGTCTTTCGAGCAATAGAGGAGGTGGATCTAGGTTTACGTTTGATTGTTACAATTCTTAAGATTTTCAGTGCAGGAAGAGTTTAAAAGCACAGCTGACGTATTTTAGGGCTGACTGCTTTCAGAGCACAAACCACCAGGCCTGTTTGGGGCTGGGAGGTTCCAGTGTCTGACTTGGATGTGTGGATTTTCTCTGTTTGATTAGCAGGGTATTTTCTCTGTCAAATTGTTGTGTAGGGTATCTTGCTGACAGGAAGGCACTCATCGCAGTGGTGGGTCAAGGGCTTTGGCTGATTGTTTTGTGAGGGCACAGTTTAGGCCCACCTTCCCCCACCCATCCCTGGAAATAGTTCCTTTATACCTGGGGTTCTGACATCATTTCCTCAAGAGTGCAAGGTATATCACGTCATATCCTCTCTAGCACACTGCACTGACAATATAAGCATACACATTGTATAATATATATATTTCTATATAACAAACCAATCACACACACAAAAAAAAAAATGTGGGAGTAGTGCAATGTAATGGCTTGTTGGGCAGCAGTCTTCGGGAGTCTTTCTGGAGGCTGAGATGCTGCTGTTTGCAGACAACTCTCTGCCCTGGGGGCGAGAGTTGCCCGTCTTCAGGTCACACTGGACAGTAGTAAGGAACCTTCCCCAGGCCACACTGGACGGTGGGAAGGAACCTCCCCATGCAAGGAGCACCAGAGCCACCACCACTACCTCAGAGGTTCGAAGAAAGCACAGCAGTTGGACCACAGTGGGCTCAGGGGGGTGAGGATGGTGGAACAGAGGCACACCCAGTCAGTTGTTCCAAACCACAATCCATACACACCATTCTGGGGGAGCATAGCTCCCCTATGGATGCACCTGAGAGGAGACTAAGGAGGCTGAGGACAACTGTCACAAGGAGACCCACAGGAAGGAGGCAGAGGACACCACAAGGAAAGGAAAGGAAGCAGCTCCTGGGGGGGACCCAATTATTAGGGGACATAACTGGGGAGCAGGAAACTGACATAAGGTGCCTGCCTGCCTGGTGCCATGGCTTGGAGAGACAGGAAGCCCATCCTCAGGATCACGAGAACAGCTGCACGGGAGTTCGAGCTGGACGCCATTGTCCACCTAGGGACAAATGACTTGGCTCATCATGAAATTAGAGCAGTGCAGAAGGACTTTGTAGAACTGGGAGGGTCTAAGACAAGTAGCACACAATATCCTTCTCTGAGGTGCTGCCTGTCAATGGCATGAGTGAGGCGAGGTACTTTGCACCATGCAGTTTAATGAATGGTTGAAAAAAATGGTGTGGAGCACAGGGTTTGGCTTCATTGGGGACTGGGGTTCTACCTGGAGGACACCAGCCTATACTGGCAGGATGGTCTGCATCTCTCCAGGAAGGAACAAGTCTTTTGAGCAATCGGTTTAAATGCTTCATTGGCAAGCTTTTAAACTAGTCAAGGGAGGCACTGATAAGCAGCAGGAAAATCCCAGCTCTCCTACAAAACAGGGTACTAAATGAGAAAAGACCGAGGTAGAAAGGTCTGTGGGGATGCTGCAAAGAAGGTAAAGCCATCAAAAATGGAGAGCAATGAGTACCAATGCCCATAGTCTGAGTAACAAGCTTCCTGAATTAGTGGCCTTGATGGAGGAGAAACATCTGGATATCATGGCAGTCACAGAAACATGGTACACACAAAACCATGATTGGGACGTAAACATACCAGGATACACTATCTACAGGAGGGACAGGGAGGGAGAAAGAGGAGGAGGAGACTCTTTACATAAGGGAAGGAATCAAAGCAACAGAACAAAAGGAAAACAGGGAGGAGAAGAAGCACTGTGGGTCGATTTGAGACAGGCAATGGCACCACAATCCACACAGGGGTTGATCTGACCCCCCTTTCTCAGGGGAGGAAATGGACAAGGAAATGATAGAAAGAATACTTAGAATGGCAGAAAAGGGAGATATTACTGATGGGTGATCTGAATATGCCAGATGTTAACTGGAGAGCAGTTGCAGCAGCCACTTCAAAGAGTGGGGTTATTCTAGATGCCCTACAGGGGGCATGCCTTAGACAGCTAGTATTGGAGCCCACTCGAGAGGAGCAATCTTAGACCTGGTTCTCTCAAATGGAGATGAAGTGAGGATCACAGATGTAGAAGTGGGTAGCCATCTGGGAACTAGCGACCATCGAACAGTATGGTTCACAATAAACACAGCAATAGAGTCAAACCATACAAAGGCAAAAGTGCTGGACTTTAGGAGGGCTGACTGCGCCAAAATGGGTGAGTGCCTAAGGAATGCACTAGCAAATGGGCAGGAAGGAGGGTGGAAGAACAATGAGGAATAATAAAACTGTCATCACAGAGGTAACAAGCCTTTGTGTGAAGCAAATAAACAACACAAGCGATGTAAGAAACCACTGTGGTTCTCAAAGGAGTGGCAGTGAAGGTTCAAGAGAAAAGAAAGCATTCAGGAAGTACAAGGAATCACAGAAGGAGCAGGACAGAGAACTGTATCAGTTAAAGCAAAAGGAAGCTGGGAAGGCAGTCAGAACAGCAGAGGCCCAAACCGAGAAAAGATAGCCAACTCAGTTAAGAAGGGATAAAACCTTTTATAGGTATATCAGGGAGCAAGGAAGACCAAGGGAGGGTTAGTGAGGCTTATAAAGGGAGGGAGGGTGGGCAGAAGGTGACTGTGAAAGGCAGAGATACTAAACAAATATTTTGCTCAGTATTTACAAGGGAAGTGGGAGGTACCTAAAACAAACAGAAACACTCTGGATACAGAAGTTGATACCAACCCATTTACAGAAGAAAGGGTTCTGAAAGAACTCTTAAAACTGAAGGTGGACAAAGCAATGGGGCCTGATGGGATTCATCCCAGAATTCTAAAGAACTAAGGGTAGAACTAGTGACACCACTGACTACCCTCTTTAACAAACCATGGGAGGATGGGGTGGTACCGAGGACTGGAGGAGGGCAGATGTGATTCCCCTACAAAAGTGGGAGCAAGGTAGAAGCAGGAAACTACAGACCTGTTAGTTTAACCTCAGTGGTAGGGAAAATGATGGAATCACTTCTGAAGGAAAGAATTGTTGAGTATCTAGAGGCCAGAGGGCACAGGACCCAAGGCAGCATGGATTCATAGCGGGGAAGGTCATGCCAAACAAATTTGATAGATTTCTTTGACTGGGTGACCAAAGTAGTAGATCAGGGAGGGGCTGTGGACATGGCCTACCTAGACTTTAGCAAGGCATTTGACACAGTCCACACAAAGATTAATATACAAGTTAGCCAGCCTGGGAGTGGGCCCCAAGATGACAGCCTGGGTAAAGAATTGGCTGGAGAATAGGACAGAGAGTAATAGTAAATGGAGTCCACTCTGAAAGAAGCGGAGTTACTAGTGGCGTACATGAGGGTTCATTATTAGGACAGGTCCTCTTCAATGTCTTTATAAGCGACATTGCAGAGGGACTGGAAGCAAAAGTATGTCTCTTTGCAGATGACACAAAGATCTGCAACAGAGTTGATGCACAAGGTGGGGTGGAAAGGATGAGAAGGGACTTGGCAAGGTTAGAGGAATGGTCAAATGTATGGCAGCTTAGATTCAATGCTAAGAAGTGCAGGTAATGCACCTGGGAAACAAAACCCAGGGAAGAGTATACAATGGGGGTGAGATACTAACAACAACAAAATGGAAAGGGACCTGGGGTACTCATTTCAGATGACCTAAAGGTGGGCAAGCAATGTGAGAGGAGAGCAAGGAGGGCTGGGGATACTGGGATGCATAGGAAGAGGCATCACCAGTAGAAAACAGGAAGTTATTATCCTCTGTACAGACAGATGGTGAGACCCCATCTGGAGTACTGCGGCAGTTTCAGACCCAACTCCGCAAAGACATAGACAGGATGGAAGCTGTCCAGAGGAGGGCAACTAAAATGGTGCAGGGTCTGCACCGGAAGACATATGAAGAGAGACATAAGGAGCTTAATATGTATAGCCTTAGGAAAGGAGGAGAGGGGGACATGACAGAAACTTTCAAGTACCTCAAGGGAATCAACAAAGTCCAAGAGGGTAGCATCTTTCAAAGAAAGACATGTGCAAGAACAAAGGGCACAATTTGAAGATAGAAGGGGCAGCTCAGAGGTAATTTAAGGAAGTATTTTTCACAGAGAGTTGTGGATGCATGGAGCGGCCTTCCGGAGAGGTTGTGGAGTCAAAAACAGTGGTGGAATTCAAACATGTATGGGACAGTCATAAGGCAATTCTATAGGGGTGGGGTAGGAAGAAGTAGGCTGCTGATTAACTAGGATCTGCAGCTTATCCATTAGGTAGGGAAATGGGCAGACTGGGTGGGCCATGGTCCTTATCTGCCGTCAAAATCTATGTTTCTGTAATTTATCCAGCCTGGTGCTTTCTCCGTCTTAAGGGACCTGAGGGCTTCCCTCACTCTCTCTCTGCTGTGATTTCCCCTCCGCTACCTCGTCCCCTGCTTAGCCTCCTCCCTCCTGCCAGTGATGCCTCCCCTGTCCCCAGACCTGCCGATCGGTGAGGGTCCCTCCTCCTCAGTATCACTTTCCTCCCATGTATGATGCACCCCCCCATTTTTCTTGGTGAAAACTGAGGTGAAGTACTCATTTAGTACCTCAGCCTACTCCCAGGCCCATCTCTCCCGTTTTAATTCTGCCAATCTGCCCCTTCACCCTTCTTTTTCCCCACTGTATGTAAAGAACCCTTGTTCCTCTCCTAATTTCCTGGCCAGGTTCTGCTCCTTCCTTACCTTAGCCACCCTCACCACCCTAGTGGCCCTTCTAGCGATCAGCTCATACTCCCCTCGATCCCTTTCACTTCTTAAGCACTTAAATTGCCTATAGGCTGCCTTCTTTCCCTCACCACCTCCTGAACCTCCCTGGTCCACCAGCAGGGTTTCGGGCCCTACTGCATTTTCGTCTTACTCTTGTACAGGTGCTGGTAGCATACTGCACCCCTCTCCTGATGATTTCCACCTACTGTCAGCATCCATGTCTGGCCCAATGACACCAAATGCTACTTAAGGATCCTTCCTATTTCCTTAAAATCCACCCCCACCCCCTGAAGTCGTTACCTCTGTCTTTGTGCAGCCTTCTACCCTTCTAGGTCCAGGCAGAACCAGACCATGGCATAGTCGCTCCTCCAACAGGTCCCTTACCTCCAGGCCCCAATCTGGTCACTGTCTGCCAGGACCACATCCAGTACCTGCGCCTCCTGGTCGGTTCCTCCACCTGCTGAGTTAGGGCATCCTGAAAGACTTCCAACAACCTGTTTCCTGGCCACCGAGGATGTCACAGTCTCCCAGTCTGCTCCTGGCATGTTTAAGTCCCCAACACCACCACCACCCTTCCCTGCCCAATCTGCAGTGTCTCCCAATATCTGCCACCAGACTCTCCTCCAGCTCCTCCACCAGCGCAGGAGTCTTACACCACTCCTATTTTTATTATTCTCTGTGGCGGCTAAGAGGTATGCCTCACTGTTTGCTACCAATGCTTGAAGCTCACTGACTTAATTACCCAGACTCCTGGCATTTAGGCAGACCCGTTTTGATATACACCTGCATTCCTTCCCATTCTTCTTATTTTTCCACCTACTTTTTAGAGGGCCCTGGGGGACGAATGCAATAGCAGAGTTAATTTTATTTATTTAGTTTTTGTTAACCGTGTAGGTGTACTAGCCATAAAATGACTATTTTCAGGCACGACCTAGGAGACTACAACAAAGGAGAACAGCTGAACAACAGCAACATGGGTACAATAATACAAATAGAGGAACAGTACAGCAGTGCTATAAAAATACAATGGGTAGAAACAACAAAAATAATGGCAAGCATTATACAGATAATGGCAGTAAAATATATAAGTGCAGAAACCACGGACCCGACCTGTGGAGTGAAAAGGTTAATAAGATAGTAAGGTATACTCTGCAGTAAAATTGGTTAAATAGAGAGTAACAGATAAGCAACTGTATATTATGGATTTTTGCACACCGAGTGTGTGATGACCCATAAACCTCGAGGCGAAGCTCGAGAAGTTTATAAGGTCATCACACACCAGTAAATAAATCATAAACACACAGTTGCTTATTCTTTATAATTACTGGTGCAGAGTTTGTTAGTGTTTCAGTCTGTTCCCCACCAGACACACACACAATGTCTCACAGCAGACACTGCCTCTCACAGACACACACACACACGGGAAACTTTCTTTTTGTTTGTATATTTTTGTTAATGAAATGATACTGCAGACTGTAAGGAAGCAGTTAGATTCTAATAGTCTTGGCGTCAGGCAAAATCCTGTCGAGGTGCAACAGTGTTTTGTGGCGCTGGGTCAGCAGAAGCCTCAACCAGGCGCAACCACTTCAGGATCAACCAGATAACTTTTCTTTTCCAAATTGTGTTTACCTAAAGGCAGGAAGTAACCTGATAAAAACAACTTACTGCAGCGGGTAGGATTACAGTACTTCGCAGATAGGCTGTTGATTGCGATGGGAAATTTTGCCACCATGTTTTTGATATGTTGGCCGCCCACAGAGAGTAAGGGCCAATAACGAACATTGCACTCTACAGATAAGTGACAGTGCTACTGAGAGGACATTTAGAAATGCCATAATAACTCGATTTAAAGTTATTACAGCGCTTTGGAGACCTGAAAACCAGCTGATAAAGGGGTCACCAGTAATTATATAGAATAATGGATAGGCAGGAAGCACAAGGGGTTTATGTTAGCATCTAACCCGAGGTGTGTATAAACTTCAAGTTTAAACACACTACCCCATATTTTGTTTTATATAATTGCTGGGTTCCCTTCGGCTCAACAATTATATAAAATAAAGATCTTCCAATGCAGCCGCATTTTGGCTTAGTGTTACTCGGTGCGGTGAATCAAATCTTTTAAAAATTGCTTTTTTTTTTTTAAAACAGGTTTCGAAGTTTTACTATCAACTGGGGAAAAATAAAACAAAAACTTACTGCTGAGTTCTTCTGGCGGTACTGGGTTTGGCAAGGCGCAGGCAGTGGTGGTCAGGAACAATCACGCTGCTCCGTGGGCATGCGCACAACAAGGGAAACCAAGCGTATGTTTGCCATTATAAACACTCCTTTATAATGGTAATTACATCCATGGTTTCCTATGGAAAAAGGGGAAACCAGTTATTATGGATTTATTTTGCACAGAGGGTGTGATGACCCATAAACCTCAAGAGATGAAGCCTGAGAGGTTTATGTAAACGATAGCCACGATAAAGGAGGCTTCTACTAGGGAATTAATGCATGGTTTTGGGGTTGTAAGGAGCCCAAAGGCGAGTGCCTACAACCACCCAAGCATGCATTAATTCCCTAGTAGAAGCCTTCCTTTCGAGAGCTTAATGCACTTGTAATATGGACAAACAATTGATTCAAATAATTACTTGAGTAATAGAATTATTAAAAAAATTTACATTATTTAATATAGCAATACAAACATTTTCATGTTTTGCAATCCGTGTTATTTATATACGTGGTTAAAAATGTTTTAACTGTTTAATCTATTAACACAAATGAAATATTTCAAATATTACAATATTAATTTTTTATGCGATGTTTTTAAACAGTTTTACAAGACTTTACAATGTTCAAAGTGACATTTAACACCATTTCACTGAAACAAGGCAAACTCATTTGCATCTTTTCACAAATGTTCTTTTTCATGACAACAACACCTAATTATATTGTGGAAGTATTGCTCAAGTAAATGTTCTATTTCAAATCTTCCACATCTCCATCCTTACACAGCATCTTTTGTTTCTTAAACTCAGTAACTGTGTTTCTGATGCTATCATCAATACAGTGGCATCAGTGGCGGCAGAAAGCACTATGGGAGTTATGAACTGTGTAGCATAATGATTAGTACAGTGTCCTTTGGGTCGTTTATGGGAAATACCTATTGCTTTAGTTACTTACAGTGCGGTTTCATAACATCATAATCTTCAGTTCCTGATGGCTTCAGCTGTTACTCATTTTTGTTTTCCTACTGTACATTGAACTACATACTGTTCAATCATACTATCGGGCAACATTATGTGCTTCTCCCAGACCACTGTTACCGTCTGTGCCACCTATAGGTCGGATTCAATTACTCATTGCCAGAAAATAACATCCACAGTGCTGATTAATTTGTGTCTGTCTTCAGTGAGGTGCACTCCCAATGTGAAGCCCCAATTACTTTGAATTTCAGTGCAATTAAGAGTTGTACTAAGAGAACCATGAGCCTGTTCACAATGTGCATAGAAGTCATGGGTGAGAGGGTGGGAAACAAGAGTCACATTTAAATAAGTAACATTGCAGCGCTATGAAGTCACCGCTGAGAACTTGCGCCACTACATAAACTTGGACATGTGTGGTACTACTCAGCAGAGCAATACTTGAAATTAATACCGCCGGAAGATCACATGATGCTATCTGACCACTCACAATATACAATTTGTCCTGCTATTAATATCTATGTTACAAATGGTCATTACAGAGGTGTGCAAAAAACCATAAATACACACTTACCTATTTTTATTTTGTATAATTGCTGGTGCCTGGATTTCTTTAAGTTTTAGTTGCCTGCACTTTTCCCACTGGCTGTAGTAGGCTGGCCGGTGTTTGACATTATAAACAAGAATGTTCAAATTTTTCAGAAACGACATAGTATAAAAACATGTTAGATTTCTTCTCGTACCTTAGTTTTCTTAGTTTGTTGACAAAGAAGCGCCGACTGTACAGCGAGGAGGCGGTGACTCGGCAGCTTCAGAAGACTCGATGCAGCAAGCGTTGTGATAGTGAGCATTACTATAGCTACGCCAACAACGCTGTATTGAAGTTTAATCACCTACTCTCCTTGCCTCTACACTCAACAGTTTGTCAGCAAACTATGAAAACTGAGGTACCTAGAAACCGAATATGTTTTTTATACTATACAGTGCTGTTTCTGAAAAATTTGAACATTATGTTTACAACACTGAACACTGTTCAATCACGCTACAGTCAGCAGGGAAAGTGAATATAGTTTGGAACGCTGTAATAATTTCAGTTATTACAGCTTTGAGTGTAATAACCCAAAATCTGGTTGTTATGGTGTTTGAAGAGACCCGGTAATCTGGTTGTTAAATCATGTCACCAGTAATTATAATATAGTTACAAAGATTGGCATCATATAACACTATGTATGGATGTAGAAAGGTTCCAGACAGAAGGAGTGTGAGGGAACATAGGAAAGCAAGGAAGAGTGGAAGAGTCTAGCAATTATACGGCCTTTGTAGAGGATAAAACTTTTCCTTTGAAAGATTTTAAGTTTGGGGCTTCTTTTATTATATCAGGTAGTGAATTCCAGGCTGTTAGGGTTAAGGCCTTTTCACCAAATGATTTGCACGCCTTGGTAGGTGCAAAGATAGCTAATCTGGGAGCACTGGTGATATTTCTCATGTGGTTTGACTAGAAGTCTGCTAATGGACTAGACAGAGGTCATACACACTTTTTATTTTTTATTTTTATACTTTATATTTATTATTTTGTTATATAACAGCAAGCTGTACAATTCCAGCAGAGACATTCAGCATTATAAACACATTGAGGTGCCACTCCTCATACTACAAAACTTATCACTTTGGTCTACTGCAAAAGATACATCGGGGGATACTAAAGGAAAAGTCCTTTTAAGTCCATTAGCCCATCAAGTGCTGTTTTGTGGAGCCAAAGAGCAGCATGGAAAGAAAAAATATTCAGACATTCTAGGTATTAAACAGTTATATCTTTCTTCCTCAAAGAGAAATGATAGCATCCATGCTTTAGCTTTAAAAGGAGCACACTTTTAGTGCTAAATTCAAATGATTAATACTGCTCTCCTTGCTTCGATTCTATATTGATTGTTACATTCTTAAAACTCTAATATAAACTGAAAACTGAGAGATATCTTTACTTATTTGCATAAAACAAACTAAATGAACAGAATACCCCCACCTAGTTGCAACATTCATGGACACGTTTAAATAATTAGCTCGAAACTTAAACAATGTTGCAACTATACATTACTGCACTTCAGTGCAATTACTAAAAAGTCCCAGGGGGTACAAATCAGTCCCACCAGTCAAATTAAGTGTCCTCTCTTCACAGATCAAAATCCCCTTCTCCTTTCACGGATCTTCCTCCTCAGAAGAAGGATCGGATTGATCCTCAGCGTCTCCTTCTTGGAACCTGCTTCTGGATCAGCGACCTGCCTCCTGGGTCCGAAAAGATGAAAATCTTCCCTCGATGGATGATCCTCAGTCGAGCGGAAATAGGACATTGTGCTGAATGGCGGCTTCGGAGAAGTGCCTAGCACCATCAAACAACTTGTGCCTCTGCCCGTGGTGTAACTGATATCTGGGTACATACTAATTGACTCCCTTCACATAGCAGAGTTTATGTTGCTTTGCCATAGCTAGGAGATAGTCCCTTGTTGCCACTCCGTCCGTTACAGCCAAAACTACATGTGGTGCCTCCGCATTGTCTGGCTTCCGCTACTACCCCAAATGCCTTTTGAATGCTTTTTACGCGATCCTTGGCTTCTTCGCCAAATTGTTGTATAAGCCAGTCTTGCAGGAATAAAACTAGATGGTCCCTTCACATCCCTCAGGGAGACCTAGCAGTCGAATGTTGGGGGCTCTGATTTGATTTTCTAGAGTCTCCAGGCCGTCTGAGGAGGTGCCTGTTTTCTTTTACCAGGGTAGTACTACCCCCATAGCAACATCAGACACTTTTTAGCTTCTAAAGATTCCGTTGTTACCAATTCCATAGGGTCTCCAAATTGGTCACTCGATTGGCAATACCATCCATTTTCTCCATCAGCGCCTGAGACAGGGGTTATTAGTCGATTTATCTTTTGACCCAAAGATTGTAAGTTTCTTCTGCAGCACTCTCTGGGTCCGAGGCCTGCATAGTAGAGCTAGAACCGGTGAAGGAGGTAGTCTGAACATTTTAGCTTTAGCTCCTCCTCGGTGGTTACGATCTTTCGGGGTTTCCATCCTAAGGCAGAGAACTTCCGAATCAATTATCTTTCAGAAGTTCAAGTATTAATCAAACAACTCAGTTTTGAGGCTTTAATTCACTCAGCTTAGTGGAGCAGTATTGAAGCAGCCATCTTGCTTTCAGACTCAACAGCGCCCCCAAGTTCATACACACTCTTGAATACTATAATTGTCCATATGCTGTATTTCATCGAATACTACCGCAGCTTCTATTCAATTAAGTATTTTTCAGCCACAGCTAGCAAATGAGGGTTGCTGCTAACTGAGGGTGGCTTCTGACAGCTGCATCCTACCGCGCCCTGCCCTGATATGCTCTATAAAGCACCTCCAAATTCAGGCAAAGTGAGGTGCTGAATAGTGGTGAAGGGTTGTGTTTGAAGGAGACAAATGATTAAATAAAGAAAATGAAAAAAGAAAACAGTATGGATTGGATTTCAAGCTGCATATAGCGCCCGTGCTGAAAGGGAATCCAACCAGGCAGTGGCTGCAGACCTAAGTATAGAAAAAACGCAAGTCCTTGACTAGTGTGGGAAGTTGGCCAAGCTAGAGGCTAAGCTTGCAGAGACAAGACAGGCAGGCAGCAACAAAAGAGGCGTAGACTGGATGGGGGCAGTGTCCCCATCCAGGGCAGGAAAGCTGATCTGGCAGAGCACGATCTCCCTGCAGTGACAGAAAACACTTAAGGGTGACAAGAAAGGTGATCACTCAAAGCCTCAGCACTAATATTGGACTCCACATTTAAAGCTAACCATGGGTGGATCGCTTTCTGTTGAAGTTGGAGGTTCACCCTTTGCCATAAAACAATGGTTGGCCAGAGTCTCCCTTGATTATAATCCTAAAGTCACAGACTTTACTTGTTTTAGAAACATTAAAGAATATAACATCTCTGTTTCATCTAGAGGCAATATGGATGAGACTGCTATATGGGCAGTCATGCCCAGGAAAGACTGTGGACCTGAAGGCGTAAAATCTGTCCTTCTTATGACTACTAGCCAAGGGAAGCAGAGAGTCACTGTCTTCCTGGTGACCATGGCCGAAGGTCAAAGTTGCCCCACTTATAGCCATCAAGAGCAAACAAATACCAAAGAGCTGTAAAGAATACCGCGGTAGTCATGGCTGTAGTAGAGAATGGGTGGATGAACAAAATCTAACCCACACCTGGTGCAGCCTTGTATAGGGCAGGATGACCTTCATTTGGAGAATGTTGGTGTGGAACATTTTCGATGTCTCACCATTCCATGGAGCTTTGCCAAGTAATTACAGCCCACCAATGTATCCTGGAGCAGCCCGTTCAAGCTCAGATATAGAAATGTATGACCAATGGCTGACCAGTAGAGTCTGCGAGAGCTGGCGTGTGCAGGCAACAACAGCACCTAGTAAACAGCAGATCACATTGTGGGTAAAGGAAGCATGGCATGCAGTAAGCAAAGGCGTAACTGTGAAGTCTTTCCTTGCCTGTGGAATAATGAGTTGCAAACCAGAAGAAATTCACTGCACAAAAACTGAGGTGCAGCCTGCGAAGCCAGGGATGGACTAATGAAAATGCCAAGATTGACAGCAGCAGCAGCAGTTGACATTAAGATATCCCAATTGCTGCGTGAGAACAGGACCATGGAGAGGATTCAGAATGCAAGCTCAACTCAGTAGATGGTCGAGGTAAAAGTAAAAATTAAGATTTTACCCTAAAGAATCATGTAGATCAAATCACAAAAGCCATACATGTGAAATTAGGCATCCTCTATAGACTAAAGGACCAAATCATTCCTGAAGCCAGGGCAGCCATTGCCACAAGCGTACTCCTCCCAAAGCTCACATTCGGGCCCCGATCCTCCAGGGTGTGGCCACGATGGAATAGAGGCTGCAGACTCTGTACAATAAGATAGTCCGCTTTGCCACCTTGTCTCACCTATGACTCACCACTGTGAGGCCCAATCCAGGCTCACAGTGGCCGCTTGTTGCCGTCCATAGCTTACCTCCGCCTGACATAAAGAGGCTTGGGTCCCTCTCCCCTCAGCCTGGTTGGGCTCGTCAGGGCAAACCCAACCCACGGTGCCTCGCTCATCAGGCCAATCTCTCTCGAGGTCCCAAGATTAGGACCAAAGCCGGGTCTAGGTCCTTTGCGACACCGCCCTTCCACCTGGAACAAATCCTCTCCGTTGGAGGTCCGAGGCGGAGACTGTTTCTAGCTTCCGGACGCTGCTGAAGGGACACCTGCTCAATAGGAGCATATGTCTATGCCACAGTACCTGACCTAGCTCAGCCTCTTGAGCAGCTCACTTGCCCTCCCAACAGCCATCTTTGCAGGACATTTGGTCCTCTTCTCTTTGAAGGGTGCACTTAGGTCCTAACATCCCCTTCCAACCCTGCGTGCTTATCAGCTAACCCTAGGTCTACAGACGCTGCCCACTATTTCCTGTGGACCTGGTATCTAATCTACTATTTAGGATGCTTAAAGCTTAACGTGCTCATTATTTGCTGCCTTCATGCTTTCCATTCTTTTGCGTCTGCAAAGATATGTACTCCTACTTTTAAAATACTATTCCACTCTCCAGTCTGTACTGAAATGTTACCTGTTTGTTGTTGTTGCACCGGTCGCCCCTGAAAAAGGGACCTCTATGGGCCCAGTGGGCCTACCGGTCATCAAAATTCAATAAATAAATAAATAAATAAACTTACATTACATAACATAAAGCAGAACAGCAAAAGTACAATACCTCAGCATATGAGCACCATGTATTCTTTTGTGTTTCCACACGTGCTGGATCCGATCAGAAGCAAGATTGCTACCACAGATATGCTGAGACATTATTAGGCGTAATCAGATTAAGCTTTTTTTTGCTGTATGCAATATGCTGATTGTTTTTAAATAAAAGAATAAAAGAGATCACTGAGTTTGTGCCACCATTACACAATACCGTATGTACTACTCTAACTTACGAGAACACTGAAAACCACATGGTAGGTACATGTAATTTCATCAATTACTAGCAGTAGCTAATAAAAGAGAGTAGCTTCCATTCAAAGTTTTAAACTCTGGTGTGGCTAGTATTCGAGGGACAGCTATTATTTGAAAATTTCTAGTAATCGATGAAAGAACAGCCACATACTTTCCATAACAGTAGATCTTTGAGAGACTCCTTCCATTAGACCACACCTTTCAAAACTACACCTGTATTAGTGCTAGGCCACACAGAAACTTTTGTTACCCCAGGGCCACCCACGAATATGTCATGCATCAATGTCTCTATAAATGTGGGTGGCGCCATATCTTCTCAGTTCATGCCAGAGATTAGACTTGGAGGACCTCCACCCATGGGAAGCCAGGAGATAAGACCAGCTCAGGCATACAGGCGAGGCACAAAGCTGGATATATGATGCACAGATTAGGATCAGGCATAATATCTTATGTAATCCTCACTGAATCAGAAGGGGAAGGAGATGGACAGCATGGCATAATGGAAAGATTCTCTTGAAGATCTACTAGCAGTAAGTATATAACTTTCTATCTTTTCAAGGATATCCCTTCCATTAGGCCACACCATTGGAACAATTCCCAAGCAGTCCCAAAACAGTAGAGGGAGGCTGGTACAGTCAGATATATTCAAGACAGGATGCCTTGCAGTAAAACAAAAGCCAAATCCAGCACATCCACAAGAGACTATGTCCAGACTGTAATGTTTAGTGAAGGTGTGAACAGTGCTCCATGGCTGCAGCACATATGTCAGCAGCAGAGACATTTCTGAAACAAGCAACAAAGTGGTCACTCCTTGTGTGGAGTGACGACGGACCCTTCAGGAAGTTCCTTACAGTACTCCCTATAATGGAACGTAATACAATGTGCCAGCTATTTGGGCAGGTGCTGTCTAGACATAGTGCATCCTATTTCCCAGGAACAAATAAAACAAAGAGCTGAGAGGACTTTCTGGAGTCCTTGGTGTGATTCACATAGTATCGCGGTATCCTATGTATATCCAAAGTATGGAACAGTGCCTCACCCTGATTGGCATGCTCAGTGTAACCGACAGGGAGGTGTATCATTTTATTCAATGTAAACTCAGATACCACCTTCTGTACAAACATAGAATTTGTACACAAAGAAACTGTCTTTGTGAAAAATCAAATATGGAGCTCACACAAACATTATAGCTTGCAGTTCTGAAATCCTTGAGCAGAAATAACTGCAACTAAAAATAATGTTTTCCATGACAGGAAACACAGGCCACAACTCACAGCTGACTCAAAGGAGCCAACATCAGTATTTCAAGGGCATAACTCGAGTACCAGTAAACTCCAGGCCCTAGATCAAGCAAGCAAAAATGAGGCAGTTTTGTGCTGTGCGAGACATAAAATGGTCCAATTCTGGAGGCCCCATCTTGCAAAGAGGTCATCTACCACTGAGGTCAGCAGTTCCCATTTGCATTTCGGACTGTGACTTGCTTAGCCTGTCTGCTGAGACATACTGGAGCCCTGGGACATGCACAGCAAGACAGCTGTAGCTGTGAGACAAAGCCAATATCATACTCTCCATTGCTTCCTTGCACAGTGGGTAAGAATGAACTCCCTTTGTTGATGTAATGCATCACACTGGCATTGTCCATCTGTATTAGGAGAGGACCAGGACACAGATTCTTCTGATATGCCTGGAGACTGCAGGACAGCTTTACGTCTCGGGACATTTTTTTTCTATGTACAATTTTCTCCGCCTTCCGTGGAACTGGCAGGCAACTTCAGTTCTTCCCTCAGAGAGCTCACCTCTCCAGCCCGGAATCATAAGAACACTCCCCTGGCAAATCCCCATGGGTTACCTCCCCAACTGACAGGGCTGAGAGGGCATTGATCCCCCTTCTCGAAGCCAGCAGCCAGATTCTGGGGCGGCTGGGCATGAAGGAGCCTACCAGCTCCATTTTCCCCCTGTTTTCTCCTGGGACCCACGACTGTGCAATGAGTGAACAGCTGAGCTCTGAACATGGGTCCCCACCCCTCTGACTGCACACCTGTGCCAACACTCCAGCCACCACTGGGTGTCAGTCTACACTACAGTGCATAGCACTGTTCCCCATCCCAAGGAAAGACTGCCATCTATGAGCGCTCAATCCTTCCTCACCTCTGCCGGGCAGCCCCGGCTGACCGGGCCATTTCCGAATCCAGGTCACGGCACGGCATTAGGTGCGTCATCCAGCGCCTCAACCCTCCACCGCCACCAGGCCGGCCATCTCCAGGACATTTATGTGTAACTGAGCTCTGCCTTGGTCCATAACTCCACAAGTCTGGTAAGGGCCCAGATGAGATCCCCGCCAGAGCCTGAAGCATCCATGGTAAGGATCTGTACAGCAGCTGGTATATGGAATGGAAATGGAAAGTACATACTTACCATAATTGTTGATCTTCTTGGACAGTCTCCATCACTCATTCACACTAGTGGGATAAGCTGGAAGTGCTAGGACCAGCGGGAAGCAAATATTTTCAGAAGAGTCAGCGAGACAGGACCACGCATGCGTGTCACAGACAGAAGCTCTACTTGTAGGCTATCTCGCAGTGACCTCCAAACCCAGTACCTTTGACCAAGGAGTGCAGCGTAACTAATGAAAATAACTTATCCTGAGTTTCTGGGCCTGAGAGGGCCCAGATGGCCCCTTGCAAGAAGGGTCAAAGAACAATGCCTTCACAACCTGAACCATAGGACCACGAGATCCGGAAAGAAACAGTGAACCCAAGGGATGGTGGGTGGGCATGTGAATGAGTGATGAGACCGTCCAAGAAGATCAACAATTGCAAGAAGGGTCAAGAACAATGCCTTCACAACCCGACTACAGGACCATGAAGACCGGAAAGAAAACAAGTGAACCCAGTAAGTTAAGTACGTAATTTCCATATCTTCCTGGACTAAGTCTCCATCACTCATTCACGCTAGTGGAGAGTACAGAGCTAAAACCAACAACCTTGAGTAGAGTGGTAGAAATAGGGTTCATTCAGAAAGGACAGCAAGGAATGTCCTACTTAATAAAGAGCTGTCTTGGAAAGAGCATCTAGAACATAGTGCCTACAAGACAAAGCGCTTGAGTTGTAACTCACCACTTTGCAGACGACTGCAAAGGACACAAAATAAAACTTTGCCAGAAAACCAGAAGCACTCAAGGAAAGTAAAGAAGAACCCAGCCATACAATTTGGTCTAGGACCAAAAGTAATAGTGTCAAAGACATGTATTAATCTAACGTAAAAAGGCCTCAGGAACTGAAACAGCCAGGGTTAAAGTCTACTGGTTCATGGTAGCGAAAAGGCGAGATAGAACCTCCCAACACCAAGTAAGGCTGACCCAGAACAACAGGCCCAGGAGCACCTGAACCCCTTACTTGGCAAGCAAAAAGAAGGTCCCGTTAGTTATCCCATCAAGGAGAATGGTTTTCCTTAGTCACTGAAAACTTCCTGATGGAAGCCCAAAGCATGACTTAGAAGCCACTTATGATGGTCTAGTAGAACCAGATCCTATCCACTTTATGTTGCAAAACATCATCCTGCCCCTGAGTATACAACTGTAGTAGAAGTCTCTGAACTCAGGAAGAGAGGAAAATTGCACAGGGAAGGTGTCCACTGCGGAAAAATCTTCCAACAGAAAAAACGGTCTGGATTTGTAAGGCAAACAGAGACAGATGTGCATCAAGGAAGGACGCAGCAGGACCAAGTTAGGGCTAACCATTCGTTGAAAGTGACTGAATAGCAGCTGAAGTGACTCAATGCAGTGATGCACTACTCACTCTGCCTCCCTGAAGGGAGTAGGAAAAGGACTCTAGTTTGCTTGCTGAAAAACAAACATCACAGTTCCGTCCATGCAGTCGGAGAAAATAGTTTCGTGAGCGACTGGCACAGAAACCAGTGCGCAGGAACTGAAGGTGTGAATATTTGAGAAGCCATTTCAGAAAAAGACCTACTTGACCAACAGTCAAGAAAGGAGTACTATATATCCTTTGTTAAGTGGAAGCAAGCAAGAAAGCAGGAACCTGAGTTCCAACTCGCTGGAGTCTCTTCTGTTGCTGCGAGGCTCTGCTCAAGAGAAGAAGCCTGATTAAAAAAGGGGATTAACAGATTGGGCAGTCGCCTAGGTCTAGGAAATATCTCTGAATAAAATAAATCTCTCTAGGAAAAAGATGACCCATACCACCGCTGGATTGGACTCCCCTTAGGGAGTAGAAGAAGTCAGGTACTCTTTAACCGTATTCTAGAGAGGCGCCTCAGAGGGCTGAGGCAGAACCTGACCGGATCCAAAAGGGTGGTATAAGGTAATTCGGCTAGGCCCAGTGCTGTGATAAATGTTGTTTTGTTTTTTTACCATTAGTCCGAGCCTGACAAGGCTTTCAGGATGCTATTTCAAAGGATTGCCTGATACAAAAGAACGAAGATGTCCTCAATCAGAGATGTTAACCACCTGTGCCAAAGAAGCCACAGAGGGCACTATCACAATGGGCCATATACCCCTATCAAAGGTGGAAGAGCCTGAGTGGCTCCTGATCATTAAATCAGAATGCTCCACAGAGTGAAATTGTCTTGATGACTGAAAGTCTACACACAGAAGTGTATGGTCCATGGGCGCAGTCTGAAAATACAGTTGACCTCATTACTGAGGAACTACTGCAAAGATCTTTCATCACGGACTCTGATGATAGCAAGGACGTGCCCTTCAGTATATAAAATAAGTCATCTGCTGTATTACTAACCAGAAGGACAGGAAAGACCCACTAGATGCACTTCTATCCCAGAAGGACCTCTAAGAGGTCTAGGTTAGAAGCCACTAGAGACTCTGCCACCAGGAAGGATGTCGAGGAGCCTGGCACCATGAAGGAGCCAAGAAAGTGCTTAGGAATGAGAGATTCCGCTGGTAGAACAGTATAGCAGAGTTCCATCAGCAGAAAACTCGTTGGATGACACAAGATCCCACGACCGCCACTAACTAGGATGTGTGGAAAAAATAATCCATGCAGAACAGGACTTCATTCTGCAGAAAACATACTGCCACAAGTTCTGTGGAGAAGTCCATAACGAAAAATGTGTCACTAGTTCTGCCAGACAGCACCCACTAGCACCCTGTGGCACCAGCATTACTTGTAGCACCGAGGAGGGCACCAAGCAGTGCCTATGCCAACCTGGGTGATACCGAGGGCACCATAGCGATACCTGCAGGCATCCCGCGGCACCCATGCAGCAGTGGCACCGAGGGCACCCTCAACACCATGGTACCCATGACACCCATGGCAAGAATGGCACCGAGGGACACCAGTGGCACCATGTGGGTGCCCGGCACTGACACGCAGGTGCCCGTGGCCCATCCATGGCACCTGTGGATGCTCTGCACCACTGAGACACCTACAGCACCACCAGCAGTGCCGGCAACCCAGCGACAGCACACAACAGCACCCATGGCTGCACAGAGTGATGGCGCTGACCCACGGCTCTGACGATGGCACGACTCACAGTGCTGCTGAGGGCGCTGGCGCTGACCAAAGAGCCAGGCACGGCTCTGAGACACAGTGCCAACCAAGGCACCGAGCCACTTGCCGAAGGAATATGCCAATGGAAATCCTGAGAAGAAGAAGGGAGATAGGAAAAGGTGGTGCCTGCAAGGGCCCCTGCATGGAAAAGAGAGAGGGGGTAGGCACGAAGGGTCGACACGATGGTGAAGGCACCAAGAGGGCACCGCGCCATCCTGATCCAATCGACCCGCCCGTCCATCGGCTCTGAGTCTGGAGGCCCCAAAATCAGGAACACAGACAGGAAAACTGGAGAAGCTAAACCCCTGCTCCACAGGAGCGGCCCAGAGGTGAAACTACTCACGGAGCTCCAACGAGGACAGAGAAGGAGTTCGGAGTTGAGAATGCAGCCGTTAGGAGCGGGGCTAAAGGGAACCCACCAAAGTCGGTTCAGGCCTATCACCCTCCCGATGAACAATCCTCGTGCAGATGTACCAAAGGGCAACCTCGGCGGCACCGATTCTTCTTCCCCGAGGATGAAGAGCTCGAGGTTAAGCAGAGCGGATCCCGGAACTGATAGATTTGTGCTTGATGGACTGTCCTCCCCGAGCACAGGACTGTCCGTAGTCAGACCCCCATTTATCAGGCGGTGGACCAGACACAGCCCCTCTGCCATAACAACTTTCAACGAAGTCTTCCTACCGTCACCACTACCATCTAAGGAAGACTCAGTTGATGGCAGGAAATAATTTATTTTTCTTCTTCTTCATAATCTTTTTCTTTCATAAAATAAAAAATTACTACTAAAATGTTAAATTAAATGCTAAAGCTGCTGTCGTATAGATGAAAACAGACTCCGACGGGCGGTGAAGTCGACATCCGCGCACTTTCGACAGCGGAAGAAAAGGAACGAGGCGGTTGAGAGGTCGGCCGAGATAGCCTACACAGGTGCGAGCTAGTCTCATGTGCCGCACATGCATGGTCCTGTGTCTCGACGCCTGACCCTTCTGAAAATGTTTGGCTCCCGCTGTCCTAGCGCCTGGCGCTATCCCACTAGTGTGAATGAGTGATAGATACTTAGTCCAGGAAGATCACCCTTTAACAGGTTTTCATGATCCATCCACTACAATAGTGCTCTGCAAAGTGGGGATGTGATGAGAACCATTTGGTTCAGCTCATCCATCAGCAGCTCCCACTGGGCCCTGAGTGTCCACTGAAAATTGTCATATGTAAGCGGGCCAGTGGCACCACCACAAGGGCTGCACCCATAAGCCCCAGGTGACACAGCATTATTCTCACAGAGACATAGCAGCTCCCATAAACCCAGATGTGCTTGAGCAATCAGGTTTTCTTACGTTCTGAAGCAGGAAAGCACATCCCTTCTCTGTGTCCAAGATCACTCCTATGTACTGCAGTCTCTGGCAAGGGTTCAACACTGACTTTGGCACATTCACAGTGATCCCCAAGTCACTGAATAACTGACATGTCCGAGACAGGGCATGCTGTAGGACTTCAGATGGGGAACACGCACAAGCCTTTCCTGTGAAGGATTGCAGTCACCACTGCCAAGTATTTGGTAAAGACCTGTGGTGCAGAGGACAAGCCAAAGGGCAATACTCTAAACCGGTAATGTTTCCTCTCCAGCACAAAGTGGAGGTATTTCCCATGACTTTCCTGATCTTTATATGGAGGTAAGCATCCTTCATATCCAGGGAACAAAAGCCAGTCCCTTTGTTGCAGAAGGGAAGGAGACTTTGCAGGGTATCATTAAAACTCCTTGTACTCTATGTAGTAGGGAGGTCACTTCTATCTAGCACAGGCTGCAGATCCATTGTCTTTAGGACTAGCAAGTATCTAGAACAGTTCCTTTCTTTCTCTGCCATGGAGGAACTAGATCAATAGCATGTTTTTGTAGTAGTGACTGCACTTCTTTCAGGAGGACAGATGTCCTGGAGGATAACAGGAGGGAGGCAGAGGATGATCTGGAGGAGTGTCTGTTAGCTCCAGAGCATGCCCCTTGCAGTCATCTCCAGGGCACACTCATCTGTTGTAATCTCCTCCATTGCTCCAGTTACAGGAGAGTCTGCCCCCCAGCACAACCACCCTGGAGGTATTCGTGGTAAGGTGGGTGGGTCCAGGTACAAATCAAGCAGAACAGGTGGGGGCACTGCCATCGGCACCTGCTCTAGAGTACTTCTGTATGGGTAACTGGGGGAGGGACCCGGCAGAGGACCAGCTCCCCTACCTCAGCCTTGTGGACACAAACCACGGCTACCTCTAGCAACAGGTTGACAAAGGATCCCCTCCCACTCTCTAGCAGGAGTGGGATACAAGGATTTTACAGATCTTAAAGTCAACTTGGATATCTGAAGGCCTCTAAAAGCTTCTTCAGCATCGTATTCATGAACATTTGTCCTTCTCAAAGGGCATTCAAAATGGCCTACACATCTGCTTGGCAAATCATGTCACTCACAACCAACATATCATCTCATACAAATGCCAGATGCTGCAGCCCTGGCAGAAGCATCTGAGATATCATATGCTGAGTACAACAAATGTCTGATGACTTCCAACACCTGAAGTTACAGTTTTAATTCCACTCATTCTTGGCAAAGCCAGAGCTGCAGTCTTGGTAGCTTTCACAAGGCTGTTCTGATATTTAATTACACGGACCTGATAATTTGCAATCCTAAGGCCCAGTGAGGCAGAGGCATAAGTACACTTACTCATCCACAACCCAGATTCTTTATCTGGAGGTAGGGTACTCATATGTCTAGGGGCCGTAGATCTATGATGAGCAGCTATGCTGAATACAGAGTCAGTTTCTGGCTGGTTATCATAATAAGGCTTAGCAGATGGAACAGAATGCTGCTTATCAGCCTTTATAGGCACTGCAGGCAGTGAGTTAGGTCTGTACCATACAGCAAAAGTAGCATCCTCTAATACAGGATATATAGATGGAATGATTGTGGAGGAGAGACTGGGACCTCCAAGAATTCCATCAGACTCTTCTTTGTGGAATTCTGTTCTTCCACAGCAAAGCCCATGGCAGCTTGCATTTGCAAGGGACTGTGACTACTGTGTTGATGACAGGCCATAGCCTGACAAAAGGATGGCACTGTACCATCCACAGCGAATCACGGCAACACCTAAGCCAAGCCCCAACCTTGGTGTCTCATCGATGGTCAGGGGGCTGTCGTCAGCTCAACGAAGCTGGCAATGATATGACTGATTTACTTTGTCTTACTGGCAACCGGGACCTCAATGGCGAAGAAGACCTCTGCTTATCCCTATGCTTGTGCTTGTGTCCTGACAGCAAGGATGGCCTTGACATTGATCTTTCTTTGATCCAGTCCTTGATTTCGGTGGTCATTTCTCGGCTGACATAGAGGAGTTGCGGTGCTGAGCCTGAACCTTCTCCATAGCAGTTAATGTTTTAAGAGTAAGTAAAATTTATTTCTTTAGTGCCAATTCGGGAGGCTATGAGCACTTTACACACATAAGGTGCAATAAACATACAACACAACAATTGTATAACAGTCAGAAAGGTCATACCAGTATTCTATAATTTAACTCTATAAATAATCATAATAAAACAGTTGAGCAGTGAAATAAAACTATAAAAATATAGCTGGGTTTCAAAGGCTTTTCTAAAAGATGTGCCTTCAGACTCACTTGAATAATCTTTTTCTTGTTCATAAAATAAAAAATTACTACTAAAATGTTAAATTAAATGCTAAAAGCTGCTGTCGATAGATGAAACTTAGACTCTGGCAGGCGGTAGTCGACATCCAAAGCGCACTTTCGGCGGCAGGAGAAAAGGAACTGAGGTGGTAAGAGGGTCGGCGCGAGATAGCCTACAGACTACAAGAAATCGAGGAATGGGACAAAGAAAGATCAATGTCAAGGCCATGCTTGCTGTCAGGACACAAGCATAGGGATAAGGAGGGGTCTTCTAGTGATCATCAATGGAGTCTCCCTCAATGGTCTTGGAAGCCAGTTCCAAAGGCTGGGCCAGCCACCTCAAATGCATGATCACCCGGTTTTCAGCCTGGCCCTAGGAACGCAGGAGCCCTCGGTGGAGGAACAGAGTAAGCGTACAGGCACAGGGGACAGAAGGTCACCAGACAGCCAGGGCTCGACCTGTATAGGGCCTTATAGGTGAGCAAGCCACCTTGAAGACAGTTCTTCATCTCACTGGCAGCCAGTGCAGATCATGCAGGACTGGGGTCACATGACAGGACCTTGGAAAGGCCCGTCAGCAACCTGGTCGCTGTGTTCTGCACCACCTGCAGGCAACAGAGAAATCCCCAGTGACCCCGAAGTATACAGCATTACAGTTATCAATCCTTGGCGTGACAAAAGCAAGTACTAGCAAGGGCAGGTCACCAGGCAGAATTAGGGCTTTAATCTGGGCGACATTCACTCTGGACGATGGACTATACCTGAGCCCCAAGTGTCAATCCGTTGTCAAGGATGACACCCAGATTTTTCACCCTAGAGGAAGCTGCCAATGGGGTAGAGCCCTGAAAAGACTATGTTCCCATTCCAGCAACATCCACATCATGCCGAACCAGGCTATACCACCAGTACCTCTGTCTTGTCAGGGCTGAGTCTAAGCCAGTTAGAGGACATCCAGTCTTGGATCTCAGCCAGACATTTATTTAGCACTTCCACAGTGTCACATGTCCTGGGGCAAACAACACATACAGCTGGGTGTCATCTACATAAATGATGAAAACCCAGACAGTATCAACTAATGATCTCATCGAAGGAAGCATGTACACTGTGAATAATACAAGCGACAAGATCGCGCAGCCTGGGGACCTCCACACGGCAGCGGCTTCGGCAGGAGGAGAAATTCTCATCACTACCCTCTGCATCCTGCCCATGAGGAAGAACGCAAACCAGTTGATGACAGTACCAGTGAGTCACAGAATTCTCAAGATGATCAAGCAGCACTGTGCGGTCCACAGTGCCAAAAGCTGAGAAGAAAATCGAGGAGAACGAGAATTGACCAGTCTCCTCTATCTCTCACCCTGAGATCATCATTTTGCACCCTAACACTGTTTGGTGCTATGTCTGAACTGAAATCCAGACTGGAATGGCTCATAGATGTCACTGGCCACAAGGTGAGCCTCAAGCTGCTGAGCTGCCACTTTGTCAACAACCATACCCAAGAATGGGAGGTTGGAGACAGGTCGATAATTCACCAAGACGCCAGGTGTGTGATGGTTTCTTCAGAAGAGGCTTCACCAGTACCTCTTTAAGGCATCTGGAAAAGATCCTTTGAGAGCAAGCACTAGAGGATCTCGCAAACACTAGACCAACAAACTCAACACATCCCATTAAGAGATCGTCAGGCCCAGGTCCAGTTCACAAAATGTGGACCACAGCTGAGCTACCTCAATGAACTCTGCCACCCCACACAGGCCTACACTCACCCCAAGCAACAGAATATCCTCTGGCAACACGCCCAACACTGTGGGGCTGCTCCCGTCCACTAGGGAGATCCTAGTCCTAATGATGGACACCCTGTCAGAGAAGAACTAAGTGAACTCTTCATACTGAGCGAGTGAAGTTGCTCATTTTGGCTACAGGCAGGCAGGTTGAAAAAGCCTATCTACAGTCCAAAAGAGCAGAGCCAGTCTGTTCCTCCCTGCAGAAATCTCCCTGGACAGGAACACTGCCTTCTTATGGTCGATTGCCCTTTGATATTCACCGTAGTGAATTTTCAAAGCCGTCCTGTCCTCCTTGGACAGCCAGAAATGCTCTAACCTCTGACCCCTAGTCTTCATCTCCTTGAGAGCCCCATCAAACCACGAAGGTCTCAAGTAAGAAGACCTGGGTTGTATACAGATCACTGCAATGAATTAGTCGAACTGTAGTGATAGCAGTATTATAGGCTGCCACTGCCTCACCCATACCTGCCGCAAAGTGGCCTCTGAACCAGAAAAATCCACTGCCACCCAGAGTCCCTCTGGGGTCAACCCACAGTGGGCGGCAGCGGATCATCTCAACAGGGAGGGACTGACGGGGCCCCCTGAACAAGAACTCCACCTTGCAGTGCCTGGACCAAATGACTGAATCAATCTTGAGATCAGTGACCTCAAGCGCCAGTGGGAATACCAAGTCCAAGGTGTGGCTGTGGCTATGGAGTCAGTACAGGTAAGGCTATGGGTAAGGAAGGAAATTTTCTAGAACTTTCTTGTAGTGTCGCCCTGAAGCTCTAGCAAATCTCACAAGTCCTCACACTGTAAGACAGGCCCAAATGCAGACTTCATGGGTGTCTTCCTTGTAGATTTTATTTCTGTACTTACAATTTCAAAACAGACCTTCTGGTGGCATACAGAGATGATGACAAAATCACTGAAACAAATGATAAATGACAATGGCTGGTTGATCATGTTTCCTTCCTCTCATCTCTTTGAATCTACCCCCAATTCAGCTTCACAGCCATGTTCTTGAGCACCTTTCTTCTGATAAATACTCCCTCATGCCATTATTTACCCCTGTGAGGCATTTAAAGGTCTCTTTTATATCAACCCTCTCCTCCTCTCTTCCAGGCGTACATAATGAGGTCTTTTAGTATCTCCTTGTAGGGCTTTTTACACAGACCCTATACGATTTTAGTTGCCCTCCTCTGGATTGCCTCCACCCTCTGTCCTTCCCAAGATGTTGTCTCCTGGACTGGATACAATACTCAGGGTGGGGTATTACCAGCGATCTGTACAGAGGTAACATCACCTCTCTCTTTCTGCTGATGATACCCAGCATTCCACTAGCCCTGCCAAAATGCCTTGTTGCACTGCCTGGCCACCTTTAGGTCATCCCATATGATTATCCACAGGTCTCTTTCCTGCTTGGTAGTCATCAGTACCATTCCTCCCATTTTGTACTCTGTCCATGGGTTTCTGTGCACTAAGTGCATTATTCTGCACTTTTGCACATTGAAACCCAGCTGCCCTCTCCCTTGACCACTCCTCTAGGTTTCTCAGGTCTCTGCTCATCCTTTCCACCAACAATCTCTCCCAGAGTGCTTACCCTACTGCAGATTTTGGTGTCATCCACAGAGGCAGACCTTCCTTCAGCTCCTCTGCAATGTCACTTAAAAAAGACATTAAAGAGGACTGGTCCCAACACTGATCCACTTCCTCTGAGTGAACTCTGTCTATCACCATCCTCTTTCGCCTATCCCTAACCAATTTCTTACCCAGTTTACCACCTTCAGACCCACTCCTAAGCTACCCAGCTTGCTTACTAGACTTCTATTTGGAACAGTGTCGAGAAAGCCTTACTGAAATTTAACAGGTCACATCACTCGCCACCTGATCTAAATTTTTGTCACCCAGTCATAGAAATCTATCAGATTCATTTGACATGACCTTCTTCCTGTGAACCCATGCAGCCTCAGGTCTTGTAACCCACTGGGTTCAAGATATTCCACAAACCTTTCCTTCAGTGGTGATTCAATAAACTTTCCCACCACCAATGCCAAGCTGACTGGCTGCCAGCCACCTCCTGCTACCACTGCTGTGTAGGTGAGACTACGTCTACCCTACTCCAGTCCTCTGGAACTACTCCTTTTCCAGTGAGCTGTTAAACAGGGCTGTCAGAGGTGCACCCAATACCTCCCTGAGCTCCTCAATACCCCGGATGCACCATCAAATTCCACTGCTTTATCCATTCATATTAGCGAGTCCCTTCAGGACTCTCTACTTTAAAAAGAACTAGATTCCACCTCCCTCCTCCCTCCAAAGGTTCTGTTACCTTTTGAGGCCCCTCCTTTCCTTCCTCTGTGAATAATGAACAAAAGTATTTGCTCAGGATGTCTGCCTTTTCCTGGTCCCCTCTGCATAGTCCCCCCTTTCATTTTAACCTCAGAATCCAACCCCTGGTCTTCCTCTTTTCACCTACATACCTACAAAAGTCTTGTCCCCTTAGTTACCTCCTGGGCTATTCTCTCTTCAGTTTGCGCCTTTGCACTCCTTACTGCTTTCCCTACTCCTTCCGTTTCCCCGATACCTGAGAATGACAAACTACATCACGTAGTTCTCAAATGGTACTTCATACCAGAGTGTAAATCAGAAACATCTACTGACGTTACTAATAGGCCAATATAGATGGAACATTAACAAAATTGGAACCAGTATTTAAAAATATATATACTTATACTGGAAAATTACTTTCAGGTTCAGTGATGTTACTCTTTAAGGATGTTCTCTACCAGATTCCAATCTTAAATACTTAGCTAGCCATAGCTACTCTGGCAAAGTGGACCCTGAACTGGGAAAGGTTCGAAATCACCTCGCCATCATCCAACACATTCATCTGGCAACAGTGGGTGAAGCAACCAGCTTGTGGTGTAGACCAGGAAATGTGCAGTTGATGTTGAACACCTACCACCTGAGAAAGTCCTTTCAGTCTATTCAGGACTGAAATTGCTCACACACATAATTTGGGTACTAAGTCAAAATGGGGTAGCAAACTCCTGGTGTGGATGTTTTCATTCACCTTGCCAGCAGGAAGCGAAATCCCTCAGAGCAGTGGGACATAAGGGACACCTCAGTTGCCCTGATGTCCATTAATTCTCCTGACTGACATCAGACAGAGCTGGTAGCTAGTTTCATGGGCATATGTTTAAGACTAAGATCCTGGTTTGACTCCCAGGACTGAAAGAGATGGAAGACTTTGGTGAAGCAGTGTCTGGGTTAAGGGTGGTCTGGACCCCTCACAGCCTTCATGAACCTGCATAAAATTGGTAACTGACCAATAGACTTACCTTCTACTAACAAGTGACCTGCTGAAATTGCCACTCTCAGGACATTAATGTAACAGCAGGATTTACCTTCCTCATATGCAACACAGAGCATTTAAATTATTGCTGTCACTGGGGCCAAAGGGATCCATGCATCTAGAAATACACCAGTGATGCCAAGACTCCCAGTATGTTTTGTAAGCTTTTCTGGTACCTAGGGTCAATGACAGATGCAGGAGGTCCACAGTGCCCTCTGAAAGTCTTAAAGTTGCCTAGCTACCCCAAAAGAAACCACACTGCCAAGGTCATTGTGCTGTCTAGCACCATGGAATTGAGCTGTGTGTTTCGATCTAGTAGGACATCCCGGGGGTGGGGAATGGAAGGGGAGAGGAATCTCTACCAAGAGATTCAGTGACAATGGGTACCAAAATTCTGCTTGCCTTATCGGGGTCACCATCTCCACCAAGGCTTGCTGCCACCTAATCTGAGCAAATGTTCTTCAGATTGTGGAAAGTGAGAGAAAGTGCATTCCCTCACATTGCTCCAGTTCTGAAAGCATCCATGGCTGCCACCTATGGATCCAGTCTCCAACTGAAGAAGCGGCAAGATGCCTGGTGAGACAAGAGGTGAAGAGAGCTACTTCAGAGGACCCCTCTCCTGGTGAATCATAAGAAAGAGATGCCTTCTCAGAAGAAGTTGCCTGCAACTGACAGGTAGTGAGAGTTCAGTCTGCCATCCCAATGGTTGGGCTCGGGATGTGAAGGGCTTGTGCCCAGAAGTTCTAATAAAGATAGAAGTTCAGAACCGTTTCGCAGCCAAGTGAGTTAGTGAGATCTGGTACCCCCAAGGCAGTTAATCTACCTCACTGCTGCTACACTGTCCATCTTTCAGAGAACAGAGGTCAGTCTGTGCTTGGTGAAGTTCTGTATCACCAAGTTGGGCATATCAGTTCCAGGACATCTATGTGGAGGAGGCTTCAGAGGGAATCACCTCCAGTGGACACTCTCCAACAGGCACCCCAACCTGATAAGCTGCAATCTGATTCTATGGTCAGTTCTGGGTGAGAGACAAATGTGGCTCTACCATTCCATTTTCCATCTGTCAAAGCCACAAGATCTTCTCTGTATGGACTGCCTGGGAAAGAGTTACGGGGGTGTGGAATGATCTTGCCACCTCAGAAATTGGATTCTGAAATTTTGCATGGATCTACAGTGAAGGGTGCTGGGAAAATCACCTGAAGGATGTGAAAAGCAGTCAGATTACTAGCGATATCCCTGATTATGGGTTGATCTTTCTTGAGTTTTCTGATTTATCACTTGATGTCTTTGACCTCCTTTAAGGGTAGCTTTACTGAAGTGTTGATGGAGTCTGCCTCAAAACCAAGGAATAATAGGGTCTCAAAAGAGAAAGAAATCGATTCCTGATAGTTGCTCACATACCTCACGTGTTCCAGGTTAATGGCCAAATGAAAGTCAGTTGCCAAATGTTCCTGGGGCTAGATATTCAAAAGCAGGGTGCAAAGGTTTGCGCATGCCTGCGCCTGCCAGATAGGCTGCTATATTCAGGTAGCAGACTGGTGGGTATCTATCGGCTTGTGCTGGTGCGGCGCTAAGTCAAACTGTGCTACCCGACATGGGCTTGGGCTGCATCACCCCATGAGAACTGCGCCCAGAACAGACACCGCCAGAAGCCATGGTGTGATATTAGGCTGCAAAATGCAAATGAGCTAATTGGGCATGCAAGGCACTAAGGGGCCATTAGCATGCCCATTATGGGCTCATCTGCATTGGAAGTGGCGGCCCATTTGTGCCCAACCTGTGGGCACCTACCACATCATCCCTGGTGGCTAGTGGCACCTCCCATCCCTGAACACCCATCCTGTAGACAAAATGTGTTCCAGTGACTAGTGACACTCACCCAAACACCTGTCCCATATACTGTAAGGCCTTCCCTGGTGTCTAGTGGCACACCACACCCTCTGCTCACCTGTCCTATATAATGTAAAGTCTTCTCTAGGGTCTGCTGGCACTCTCCCCCGATCACCTGTCCCATATAATGTACATTTTCTCTGGTATCTAGTGGCATCCCCACCCTCCAATCACCCGTCCATATAATGTACCATTTTCTCTGGTGTCTAGTGGCACCCCAAGCTCCAATCACCACTTCTGTATACTGTAAGGTCTTCCTTGGCGTCTAGTGGTGTCCCCACGCTCTGATCACCTGTC
Organism: Neoceratodus forsteri; assembly: GCA_016271365.2. Lineage (NCBI taxonomy): Eukaryota > Metazoa > Chordata > Ceratodontiformes > Ceratodontidae > Neoceratodus > Neoceratodus forsteri. The sequence continues at coordinate 1,473,641,805 of CM057453.1, read as the reverse complement.
CTGTATAATATACCATTTTCTCTGGTGTCTACTGGCACCTCCCACCCTCAATCAACCGTCCCATATACTGTATTGTTTTCCCTGGTGTCTAGTGGTACTCTTCACTCACCAATCACTCGTCCCGTGTAATGTACCATTTCCCTGGAGTCTTGTGCCCCCGATATCAAGTCCCCAAACAATGCAAGGTTTCCCTCATGCCTAGATGCATCCTCTACCTCTGATCTCCCATCCTGTATGATATAAGGACTGCCCCGGTGTCTAGTGGCCCCCCTACCCTCCGACCTTCAGCCCACATACCCTACACTATCCGGTATCCAGTGATACCCTGACCCACCCAAATGCCAGTTAACACCGGATCAGTGAACACTTGCAGTCCAGCGGCACCCCACCCTCCCTGCCCGTGCTCCAAACATCAACTCTCCAACTACCCTCCTTACCGATAAAGCCAGGGAGTGTGGTGAATCCCACTGCGTACACTGACTGCAGTTCATACAGTGACCAGCAAGGAGGTGAGAGGAGAACTGTACAGGTCGCCATACTGGGATTCACTGCACATCCCAGCTTGACTGGTGGGGAGGGTTGGTGTTGAGTGCAAGGCAGTATGGGTTGGGGGACCACTAGACCAGCAATCTACTCGGGCCATCGCAACTAACATGTGGGGAGGTCCACCGGATACTAGGGACAGTGCAGGGTACACTGGCCAGGGATCACAGGGTGGGGGTGGCAGCAGACACTGGGAAGTCCAGACATTATATGGGACAGGTGATCAGAGGATGAGGGGTGCCACTAGACACCAGGAAAACAGTATAACATATGGGATGAGTGATCAAGGTGTGTGAAGGATGCCACTAAACAGCATGGAAACCTTACATTATACAGGACATGTGATTGAGGGTGGAAGTGCTACCACACGCCAGAGAAACCTTACATTATACGAGATGGGTATTTGAGTGGGTGGAGGATGCCACTAGACACCAGGGAACACATTACATTACACAGGGCGGTGTTTGGGGAGGGGTGCCACACACACCAGGAGGGACAAAAAGGGGTGGTCAGCTGCAGTATATCATCATCGGTGGAGTGGGGGTGCAGGCTTTGCACCCATTTAAGTCAGGGTTCTTTTTTTTAACTTTGATTTATTCATTTATAATGAACATGCCCATACATTCCTTGATTTGAGGTATAAAATACATCATATACAAATGATTATGGTAGACAACTCTTATCCCTGCATTCACTGTCACAGCACTGTGAGAGAAAAAGCATGCTACTAAAATAAAATGTCCAATGAGTTCATAGCTTAGGCCACAGCAACAAGACCATGGATAACCAGTCGAAAGATTATTGGCAATAAGTCCAGAGAATCTCTTCCATACAGATGGGCTTCTGTCACGACAAGCCACGGAGTCCACGAACCTCAACCTACATTAAAACAGAGAACTCTCCTTCCCTTTCTTAGTTATAGAAACATCCCCACCTTCATCCCAGCAACACAGCATAGGACACATTTTAAGTAATATAAGCAATAGTGTAAGTGAATAAACAAATATGATTTCTCTGCATCTCTGCAAAGAGAAAGTTATTTTACAACTCACAACCAGGCTTCTCCACCTGATGGCAGAGAAACCCCCAACTTTTAACAATCCTAGCAGTTTTCTTTATTCAAACAGTTCTTCGTTAAGAACAATAACAGTAGATTTGAAACTTTAACTGCCTGGAAAATAATCAAACTTTCTTGGCTGGAGATACCCTATGCCAGCCATCTCCCAGTCATATATAAACCATTACCCATCCCAGGGAGAGAAAAGAGCATTACTGTATAGTCATTGTAAGAACTAGTTCAGGTCTCTGAATCCTCTGCCTCCAAATCTGCCAATTGTTGCAAGTGGAAAGTCTTTCCTAATGTTCTCCAGCTTCTGACCAGCACCATCAGGATCGTTGTAAACAGGGTGCGAAATTTCTACACCTTAGGTGCCCCAGGGCACTTTGATTCGGACACCTACTGCTGTGCAGTGCCTGCCCGTTGGGCACCTAAGGTATTCTTGCACAGTTCGTCTTTTTTTTTTTTTTCTTTTCTTCACTTTCCTAGGGGCGGGAAAGGTCGGAGAAGATGAGACGCTGTGCTGACATCAAGAGCCGATCATGAGTGTGCTCTTCTTGATGTCACCTGACTGCAGCAGGAGACTCAGAGCATAGAGCTCTTCAAGTTCTGAGGAGGAGAAAAGGAGTAGACTGATGTTTTGCTGACATTTTTGTGGCATAGACATCAGCCAAATGGGTCCCTGTATTGCTGTTGGGAGGCGGGCTTTGAGCAGACGAGCACTAAATGGTGCCACCTATTGTATATATTGCCTCGCTTCTCCAGACAGCATGAGCTTAGGACCCTGCTGCACAGCCGCCATTCTGTGCCTTGCATTCATGGAAACAGGACACCTTATGCTGTCAGGCTATTTTTGGGATCGATCAAACATTTAAAAAAACAAAAGCGAACCAAAAGCTCTTTTAAGATCTAGCCTGACAGAGTACTAAAACAAAAAAAACGGAGTGCTGAAAAGAGTGAATTGATTTTAGGGCAGGGGTAACTTGGAGGGGAGAGGAGAGGAGTGTGAGACAGTGAAGGTCTCTCTCGGGACGGAAGGAAATTGGACAGCAAGAAAATAATCATAATAGGTGAAGTCAGTTGGACCTTTCCTAAAAGTAAAAAACAAGCAGCATCTGAATTAGAGATTACGCTTAATCTCACAGGCTGCTTTGCTGCTGATCTTTTTTAGCTCTTACAACACCAACCAGCAGACCTGTAATAGGAGGTGAGGGAGACAAACACACAGTGATTTTTCTGGACTACAGACAGTTCCCTTCAGAAAGCTGCTATAAATGTACCTGCTGCACTTATTTGATAACCCTGACCCTGCCAAGCAGCTAACTGGATAATGTGCCTAAATTCCTACCCTAACAGAATAATTCTATTGCTATACTGTCTGTGAATGATTATGACAAGTAAATAACTGAAGTCTGAAAACATCAACAACTAGACTACAGTACTCAATCTCTTTAGGGCCAGTTCTATGAATTTACCAGCTGTTTGCAGAAAATTCCAGCAGTAAATTTATTTTTCTATTTTATGCAGCCAGTGGCAACACAGTAAATTTCAAAAACCATAAAAAGCTGCCTGTGTGCTAATATTTTTACCTTCCTAACCTCAGTTAAGTTAATTAAGCAAATAAAAAGCTCTATTTGAATTGTAAGTGAAGTGAGTGACTTCACTTATAAATTGTAAACAGTCCTCCTGTGAAGGGTATCTAGAACTGTACACACATCCATTGTGGTTGTGGCCATAAGAGCTATTTTTTCTAGGTAATGGTTTAAGTCAGGGCAGAATGTTGTGTTGATATGTAAAGGAGCTCGCTCAGTCAGTTCTCACTGCCCACCCAGTTCCTAACAGTAACTAACACTACACCTATTGTTGTCTTTCTTGTTAAATAACAACTTGTCTACTACTACCTAAAAATAATAAAAAGTTGAGACTGGAAGACCGACAACAGAGAGTACTGCTGCTTGGGACCGATTTTAAAAGGGAGTCTAAAAGTTTTTCCTCGGGCTACAGTCTAAGTTCAGGGATCCATCTGTTAAATAACGCTGGTTAAGTTAAAAAGCTTTTCTATTCTTTTACAAGCTACTGTAGTAGCTGCTCTGTTGTCTACCTACCTACCATACAGGATCCATGATCTGTTATTTAAATAAAGCCTAGTCTCACTCTCTTATGTGGTGGACTTATCTATCCAACTACTTTAAATCTGAATAAATACTATAACTAGCTCTCTTTACAAGCTTCTCTGAGTGTGGACTATCTAAAATCTGAATAGTGTTATAAAAATCTGGTAAGCTTATTTTTTTTTTTTTTTTACAAGCTACGCTGTCACTTTGTCACAATCAGACTGTCTAAAATCTGAATACTACTATAAAAATAAATCTGGCAACACACAATCAGTTTTTCTTAATAAGTTTATTTATTGAAAAAAAACACACACATTTTTCCTTCTTGCGTTTATTAATACGAATCAAAATTCTCAAAACAAGCCAAATCAATAATCACGAGAAGTCAGGCAGACACCATGAGACTGTTTGAGGGTGGCATGTAAATCGTTCCTTGGGCATGTACATTTTTTTCTTACATGCCCAAGTGGGCATGTACTTTTGTTCACGAATTTCATACCCTGGTTGTAAATAAGCGTTTTACCTCGTAGAAGATTTTAAGTCTGGCAGGCATTTGGAGGCATGACGGACTCCCAGCTCCCGTAACCCTGCTCGCTCTGTATTGAACCCCGATGCCGCATCCTAGTGGCGAGCTTAGGTCTGGAAAACAGTGCAGTATAGATCCATCTGGCAAGGTAAGGAACGGCTGACTCTGCTTTTGGAGGATAAGGTCCGAACCATGCCCCTGTCATTATGACCAAAAAGTCCTACGGAGATCTGGATTGTTGGGTCGTCGCCTGGGTGTACCGGTAGGCCCTTACCACGAGGTGCTCTGCTGCCAAGTGGAAAAGTCAGATATGAGTCTCTGTATGTAGCCAAGAGGGTCTTCCCTTCTGAACCCTCCGAATCCCTAAAAATGAAGGTTGCAGGCACGCCCCATTTTCCAAGTATTCAAGCCTGGTCCAGAGCAATTTATGCTCCTTATGAATGCCATCCATGACCAACACCGCTTTATTTACTGTGGTTGTTAGAACCGAGTAGTCCGTTTCAAAAGTGGCATCTTCGTTTCAACCTGGGTAAGCCTGCCATTATAGGTTTCCAACATTTGACCAATTTGTTGTACAGCTGCCAAGATTGTCTTTACTGTGGCCTCTAGATCCCCAGCTTTTCCGTCGACGTGTGCCTCCCGAAGCTCCACTGGTGGCTGGCGTGGGGCCTTTTCCTCTACCCGAGTCCTTGAGGAGTTTGATTTAGTTCTTCCATGGTGAAATTTGCTTAAAATTTATACAGCAAAGTCCTGAGAGCAACAGTTTTCAGATATGGGTGCTGTCTTCTTGTAAGTAATAGCTTAAATCACAATTTTTATCCATGCTGAGAACTAAGTGAGGAGCATCTTCTCCAGTCGGTTGCTGGCCACGCCCTTCCCCGCAAGTCTGCTTTCTGAGGCAGTATATACTGCCACTTTGGGTGCCATTTACTGCCAAAGCAAACCTCTTAAATTACCACTGCATTTATATGCAGTAGGAGACCCTCATTTGCTTAGGCACAGCATTATGTTAGCACCCAAGTGCTAATCAGGGGTCTCTGAATATAGGCCCTGCCCAAAACAATGGGTACAAACCCAGATAGAGAGGGCAAAACCAATTAATGCACCCACTAACTTCTGAATATTTGGCCACCAGTTTTGGGCTACAATCAGAATTCTATCTAGATAAATTATCAGGAGCACACCTGTGGCTCTGAGCCAGGCTACTACAGGGCACAATCTTGAAAAGTACCAAGACGCAGAAGAGGGGCCAAAAGGAAGGCAAGAAAATTACCAGGTTTTGTCTTCCAACAGGAACTTTGGTCATTTGTGGGCTGCTAGGTGAATCAGGATTGTGCATTAAACATCCATCAAGTCCGTTCTGGCTATCCAGGCTCCCTGGATGAGCGCATTCAGAGGAGGTGAATGCCTTCCATTTTGAAGTGGTAGTATGAGATGTACTCATTTAGATACTGGCGGCTGATGATGGGGAATACACCATCATCCTTTTGGGACAAAGAGGAGGAGTTAAGATAGGTGCTTGAATTCTGCAGGGTGTTGGCTATGGCTTCTTTGGTACCGAGGAAGAAGAGTTCTTCCTAAACTATCATTCACTCTTCTTTTGAGAAATGGAACTGGGATGGAGCTCGCCCTAGAGATTAGAAAGGGTGAAAATTGAACTCTGCTCAGTATCCTTGCGCTGTTGCAAGGACACAGGGTCCTGGATGACTGATGCCTCATTGTGAGTGAAGGTTGTTAGTCTGCCTCCCAGCTGTAATTGTTGTGGGACCTGGTAGAACTTCACAGTGCCTGTACAGGTCGGCGTCCTACACAATGGTGTCCAGTAGTTGCAGTGGTAACCTTAATTAAAGAGCAAGAACCAAGAAAGGTCATAGTAAACACAATAAGGAACAACATTCCATCAAGCCAAACCTGAGATAACTATATGAAAATCGCTAGAAGCGAATATATTTGAAACCAAGAAGAAATACTAAAAGGAAAAAGTCAGTGGCTCTTGAAGTAAAATACTAAATCAAATATAATGCAGTTCTTCTATTAGCAGCCCTACAGCTATAAATGTAACCCCCCAGGGGCTACCCTTAGGGCTACTACCCTGTCTGCCCCACAGAGGCAGGTTGAGGGCCCAGATCCGTTGTGGTGCTCCAGCCAGAGGTCGGGGTTAGCGCAGTTAAGACTACCACGTTACAGCTCTTCTGAGCTACTGCAACCCCCTTCGTCCCACTAGTGACTCACACTGGTAGCAGCAATTCTGTTCACCAGTACACTTACCCCACGGAAAATATAATCCAGCTTCCTTAGGGGACCCCTGTAAAGTAAGGCACAGTTATGTTGCAATCACCAAACAGCAGTTCACCATTAACGTGCACAATAGCCAGGATGTAGCTGTACAAAACAATCTGATTTATTCAAGGGAAAACAACAAGGACAGGGGGATCAAGTTGATTAGCTTATCACTAAATTTATCTACCTAGGGCTCTGTGCACAGGACTATCCCTATCAATTACTGTCCCTGGGTACCCAAGCCCTAGTGGCTAGTCCAAACTGTGGCAGCTGGTAGGGGCCCTTTCACACAGAGGAAAGAAAAGTTAGTTAAACAGTCAGAAGCACAGTAATCCCATTTGGTTCCAAGGTGGCAAATCAACAGGAACTACCCTGAATTAGTACTCACAACCTCCAGACAAGATAGGGTCCTTAAACGTTGACAGGCCTACTCTTGAGCTCCACGAGACTCCTCACACATTTATATGGCAAACTGCAGCAGGCAAAGTCCTTTAATGGCAGCAGGATTTACTTGAGCTACACAAGCCTCCACACATTTATATGGTAAACAGCAACAGGCAAAAGTCCTTTAATTGCAGCAGGATGTACTTGAGCTACACAAGCCTCCACACATTTATATGGTAAACAGCAACAGGCAAAAGTCCTTTAATTGCAGCAGGATGTACTTGAGCTACACAAGCCTCCACACATTTATATGGTAGACAGCAACAGAGGGTACCACACCAGGCAACTGCTTCAATGCTCCACAGACTCACCGTCCCTGAAATACTGCAACGGCAGCTTCCGGCTTGTCTTCGGACCGGCGCGATTCAGCAATTTTCTCCAGTCCTCCTTCAGGTCGAGCCTGGTGGGTAGCTAGCAAAAGCACAGCCTCCTCTGACCACCCGCCTGACGGGTTTCATCCGCTGGAGTCGACAACACAAAGCGGCCGCTTCAGGCCTTCACGCGCTTCCGCGAACACTCTGCAGCGCAGAAGCACACAAGCTCCTCACTAACCACAGCGCATTTTATGCTGGCAGCACAAGCACTCCTTCCAGATCGGCGCTACCAGTTGCCATTGACTGGCTGAACATGCCAGTCATTTCTCTAACCTTCAGTGGTGCGGCGCCATAGCCCATAATGCCTTTCCCAAATTACAAGCAGTCCCTCTATTGGTCAGCCGACTCTGTAGGGTCCCGAGGTACTGATTGGCCCAATTCAGCAGTTCTGGAGCAAAATGGAGGAGGCAATCAAACAGTCCTTACTGCAAAGGAAGACAGATTAGAGCAACCACATTATCATTATTATTTTACATCATTTCCATATACAATCCATCCCCAAAGAACTCCTCTGCACCACTAGCGATGGCAGAAGGAGTCATTCTTTCAGTGTCCTGGGCGGGACTCGGGCATACAACCACAGTCCCCTCCATCTTAGTTACTACGGCTGCAACAAGCAGTCCTTAAAGAGACAGCTCACGGAGGCTATTTAAAGCACTCACTGGCTACCCAATTAAGTGGCTTTAGGCGGTAACTAACAAGCACCAGACATATCCGGAACCCCCATTTGCAAGGGGTTACATAAAGAAAGGACACAATAGTTCTGAAATGTTGGCAGTTTGATTTGGAATACAGTGATGCTTCCTTGAAATAGAAAAAAAAACTGAATTTTTATTTTATTATGGAATGGAATGAAAGTATGCATCCTTGGAAAACTGATGAACTTGGAATCATATAATCCTGAAGAAATAAGAGTTGGACTTTACATGGAATACAATAAATATTACTGAACTTCTACATTTGAGTGTGTTTTTTATGGATAGAAGACCTTACTTCTACTCTGTGTTGTTGATCACCGGTTTATGTAAGGCCTTCCTGCACTCTAAATACTAAGAAAAAGGAACCTAGGAAAGGATTGTATGAAAGCAATCTCTGAATACCCAGTGATCAGCTTCAATCCATCCATCCTTGGGCACCAGCTCCATTAAGTCTGAGTGGAAATGGATGGCGGGACTTTGGTGTTCTACCAAAAGGACCACATTTGTGTTGCCAAGAAACAAACGTATGCTGGATCAGGTCCTGGAGATGTTTGGGATCCAGGTGTGTGTGTGTGTGTGTGCGCATCACGTGCTTCCTTGACTATATCATTAGTAGGGCTTGTGGGCCCTGGGTCAACAATTTATCAGACACAATCTTTAGGTTTTGTATAGTACTTTTTGGGGTCTTTGCCTGCTTTTCCAGATATACTGAAAGTTATTTATCAAACTTGGAGACTAAAGCCATCTTATGGGGAGGGTGGGCTTGCAGCAGTCCCTATGAAGATGTAGTCTGACCTTCCGCCCAGAGGTTTCCTCAGGTGGCTTACCAGATAATCTGCAACAAAAGGAGTGGGGTCCACTCGAAGGTGAGTCACAGCGACATCTGGGTTGAATCGAGATGTTTTCCCACTTGAATGGCTTTCATCTTCTCGTGAGAACAAAAACAAGGTGCGAGTCAACATCTGGGCTGAAAACAATAAGTAATGTTAAATGCCGCTGAAAAAAATCCAATTCCATTTTCTATTTTTGGCATGCATTTAATATTCCTTTGTTTGACAATCTATGTCCTGATGGGGTCTTTTGGAAGAAGCCTCCTCTGAAAGCCAGGACCAAGGCAGAGATTTTTTTTTTCCCATATAGATTTTAACATGGTCATTGCCACCTTAAACCTTTCCAACCACCAGGAAAATGCAGAAATGCACTTCCCAGAGGAGATAATGTCATTTACAGGATAATCATCATCAAGTTATAGAAAATATATGTAACCCCTGGGATCCCATAGGCTCACAAAGAGGCACTGGGCTTCAAAGTTAACTTCAGAGCTTTCTTAGTTCTCCAAGATGAGATGGTGTGTGCCCAGGAAACATGGGGATGTGGCCAGCTGCCTAGAGCTGGAAGGTTTTGGTAGCTGCAAGTCTGTTCTGAGGAGAACTGAAGAGGCAGGATGCTGCCTGCCGTCAAGGAGAACTACTGATTCCTGCTCTGAGGTAATCAATCTCAGTATTCCTGGACCAGGCGGTAGCTACTGCCCACCCTGCCTAGCTGGATAGCTGCCCAGAAAATCCCAAAGGATAAGTATTAGTACCGTAACTTTGTAATGATTTTGTAAAGGACTGAATTTGGGCACCACCCAGAGTCCCCACCCCCAAGGCAGGAGGGATACTTGTAATCTCTGAGGGCATTTAAATTGGACTGGGACCCTTTAACCCGTGGAAAACCAGTGAGGTAGGAAGTGGTGGTGCTGTGTCTGGATAAACTGTGGTCCCACAGCAAGACCAACTCGATCTAAACCCATAAAATAAAAGAATCTCAAGCAGCGTGCTGCAACAAAGTAAAAGGGCTGAGCAATGGCAGAGTTTAAACATATGCAAGCTTTGTAGCTCATGATTTTCCCTAAGGTTGAGTTTGACCCTCAGGCCTTGCAGGAATAAGGGTTGGCATACTCTCAACGGGTACTAGCTTCTGTGCTATGGATCTGTGGGGACAGGGCATTCTGCCTTCAACGCAGCCCTTGATTGAGGTTTGGATACCCTGTGGGTCATTCCTGAGTGGAGCCTCACACTGTGCCTGGGCAAAATGCTCCATGTGACACCATGCCAGAGTCTCCCTTACTTCTTCTAAAAATGGAGAGATCCTGTACCCTATGTGGGGTGAGGAATACCAAAATCCTGCAAGTTGTGCCCCAGCAGCAGCTATGGAAATGTACTGAAGGAATATGCTATTGTTAAAGTGCCACTGTACCCTCTGGATTCCCCACAACCCCTCAAGCTGGAAATGTGTAGAGAATAAACAAACTATCTTATGGAATCAACCCTGTGGGTAAAAGATAAGTCTGAGCTATGAAACACCCAGCAATGTTATTACTGCTACTGCCTTTGCCTAGAGCGAAAATGAAATATAAACTTCCTTTGTTTTAATTTGTAATAAATTAGACAAGTTACACTCTACATCTGTTGTGGGCACTGAAGTTTATGCTTTTACTGCTGTTGGACTAAACCCCTTACTTTGTTGCCCTGCACCCATTATCCTGGTTAGGGTGCCAGGAAGTCACACTGAGTCTCAGAGGTCAAGGAAGTGGTTTAGTGTGATGTAATCTGCCCCCAGGAAAACAGTTTCCACCATATCCCCTAGACTGGGGAGGCAGCTACATATGTAAATCTGATCAGCGAGCCCTGGGTTCAAGACTATGTATTTATTTATTTGGCTTTTGGTAACCGGGTAAGTGCACTACACAAAAACCTGCTTATTTTCAGGCACGACCTGGGAGTGTACAGTTAGAGCAAATGATTACAACATTTACAGTTATAGAGCAAAAACATTTACAGATTAGCTAAATCAGAAGTTGTTCACAATAAAGGGATTATGTGGAAAAGTTACAGAGGGTTACTGAGGTAAGGAAATTAAATGCAGTAGGTGCAAATATTTAGGTAATAACTGTTGAGGTAAAATATGGATATGAAAACAATTAATATAAACTGAGATTAAGGAGGAGTAAACTCAAGTTCAGCAGGAGAATCTAAAATGGAAAACTTAAGGCTATAGTGCTAGATTGACAGACAAGGACTGGTTCAGAGCAGGAGAGGCAGGAGTGAGGGTGAAATATATAAGTGCTATTGTTAACAAAAGACATCCTCTGGGGCTGGGTTAAGAAGCATGGGTGGGCAAGTTACTATGTTAGTAAAACATAGAGCGAGACTTTGGACATCTAGAGGAAGGGTGAGTAAGGGAGACCTACAAAGAGGTGAGATGGAATTAAAAGGAGGGGAGGAAGGTAGTAACTTGTAACATGGCATTAAATAAACAAAAATACAGATCAACCATTGGAGGAAGTACAACAGGGGACTACAGAGCAACCATGGTCTAATTCCCAAATAACCCATGGTTGCTCATGTAGCGATATAAACCACTAGAATAAAGTGGAGCAAAATATTTTGTCTTTCCCACCCACCCACCTTATGGATCGTCATTCATGAACAAAATTAAAAATGGAGCAGTTTAATATAACCTTTAGTGTGTGTGTGGAGTAGTCAGAATAAGTCAATGGATTGACACACAATACAGAGAAAAACCTTAAACCAGTGTTATAACTAAAGCATTGTTTCCCTGTCGTCCCCTCAATAGCCATTCTTCAAAACATATCTTTTTTGCGTTCCGATGTTGTAAAGAGTGAAACTTTAGATAGCATGTTTAAAAATGTTTAAAATGAGATATGGCCAAGCATGTTTAAAATGTTTAAAATTAGATATGGCGAACTGTGCACATAAGAATGTTGTTGCAATGTTTACCTAGGCAGAGTGTATGCAAATATTGGTGACGTAATTGGCGTCAGCCATCCCAGAATGCACCACTCCAGGAGTGAAAAAATAAGCAACCACGATCCCTCGAGCAGCGTATAAAATAACAGTAAGTTGCTTAAAAGTTAAAAAGTATTTCTTGCAGTAGAAAATCTGCACCTTTCAAGCAAACTGTTTTGGAAAAAGTTGTAGCACCTACGATATTGCTGAGAAATGTCTGTAACTTTCACATGACAATTTCAAATCAAATGATAACATCTTTAATGTTTAACTTACTGCTTGTATTTCATTTGAAAACCTTATATTAGTAAAACAGTGCTTACCATGTTACAAGCGCATTATGCCATGAAGGTTAGGTCTACTGTGGAATTAATCCATGGTTGGATGGTTGGAGTACCCCCTTCTCAACCATGGATTAATTCTGAATAACCATCTCTCTTCTCGTAATACTTACTAGTAAGTTATAGTAGAATAGGGCTGTGGAGGGAACAGAGCAGGACAGGAAGTAGGAAGCAGCAGGGTAGCTATCTAAAGCAAGAACAAGTGTCAATGGTTCTTAGGTATGAGAGGAGCGCTTTTTAAAAACCCTGTGGGATTTTGAGGCTTTAAGGTGATAGGCCAGGAGTTCCAGGTTTTGGGGCAAAGTGGGAAAACACTTGCTCCCCATTTTATTATTTATTTAGTTTTGTTTACCAGGTGGGTGCACTAGCCATAAAGATGACTGTTTTCAGGCAGAACCCAGGAGGTTACAGGGCAGACACTGCAGATATAACAAACATTAGATTACATCGAGATACATAAACAAGGTGTTGTGAAACACTGAACAATGGACTAAGCAACACAGGTAGTATACAGGGTATTTAAAAACATTTAACTATAAGCTAAGCAGTACAGATAGTACACAGGGTGGTCCTGGTAGGATCATAGAGGTTTTACAGTCGTAGCATGACTGAAAAACACACAGTAGCAAGAGTATTGCAGTAGTAGTCCTGAATATACGATTTGGAAAGTACTGTACAATAAAAATAGATAAATAAAAATGTGGTCAAATACTGACAAGTACAGGGGATAATGGGCAGAGGAATGGCAAGATTGTGAACAGCAGGGATAACAGCAGGTCAGGATAAAGAAAGGTAGGGTATAGGACAGGAGCTGGCAAAGAGAGGGATGGCTGCAGGGAGCTAGTGTCAGAAGAAAAGAGCTGGGCTAGGCTGTACATAAGGGAGTATTGTGGAGAAAAGGTAAGAGCTTGGGATAGGCAGGATACCTAGAGGACTAAGGAGGTTTGAAACAGGAGCACTGGTTGGTGGAGCTGAGATGCTGGCGGAGTGCTTTTTAAGCATTGTGTGTAGGAGCTAGCCGGATGTCCAGAGGGGAGTGAGTTCCATAATTGAGGTGCATGATGGGCAAAGGCTCTAGAGCCTTTGGTGGTACTCATTTGGGGATGCATAGTACGGATTTGTCAGCCGAGCACAGGCCATAGTTGGAGGTCTGGTAGGTGAGAAGCTCGGCAGAGTTGTTGAGTCTGCGAGATCTCATGATGCTGTCGACAGTGGAGCCGAGGGAGTAAATTCTAGTATCGCTGGGGACAACCAGTTTAGATCCAGTATAGTAGACAATGGTGTTTTAAGTCTGTGGGAGGCTGAGGCAAACCTGCAGATGTTATTATAGGTGACATCCCATCTCTGAAGATTTGATTTGGTAAAGGAGCATAGTGGCCACTCCATAGGTTAAAGTAGGCAGGAGTATGCCCGAGCTATAGCCACTCTAGCAGTAGGGGTTAGCATGTTGCTGGTCCGGTATGACATGCCTAACCTGGAACTGACTGATTTGCACGCGCTGATAATGTGGAGTTCAAAATTTAGAGATTGGTCAAGGGTGACCCAAGGTATTTAAGCGGCGTTACAGGAGTTATGGGTGAGACCATCTAAGCAGGAGACCCTGAACTTATCTTGGAATGTCTCAAGTTTAGGAGGGTCCTGAATAGCATGGACTGTGTTTTGACTCATTTTAGAACAAGTTTGTGGTCCCACAGCCAAGCCTGTTTGCGTTGGAAATTGGAGGCGAGGGCGTAGGTTGATATCAGATACATCTTTCACACTGGCATACATGACTATGTCATCCGCATAGAGTACAGATGAGGTATTAAGGAGATTAGTGGTGATGCTGTTGACAAAATTGAGGAGAGAAGTGGCCCAAGGATTGAGCCTTGGGAACTCCAATGTTCACCGCTTTAGGTCGGAGCATGTAGAATTGAATTTAACAGTTTGGGCCCTATTTGACAGGTAACTGTTAAACCAACTGACAACATTAGGAGCAAAGCCCATAGAGTTGAGTGTGTCAAGGAGAAGTGGGTGGTCTACCACGTCAAAGGATTTTGATATATCAATGAAAACCGCTCCGTGAGAACCCCTGAGTCCATGGCAGTGAGGGTGTCTGTAGTAAATTGGAGTAGGGCGGTTGTAGTGCTGTGACCTTTTAAAGCCGTGTTGTGCAGCAGTTAGGAGGTCACGGTCTCAGAAGAATTCAATGGTTTGCATGGCAACTAGCTTTCCCAATATTTTGCTTAGAACTGACAGGATGGCTATGGGCCTGTAATTATAGGGGTCTTTAGGGTCGCCTTTTTTGAAGACAGGGTGACTCTTGCAGTTTTCCAAATGTCTGGTACTCTGCTATGACATAAGGAGGTGTAAAATTCTAGCCAGGGGTCCGGCAATGAGAGGTGTGGCAATTTTTAGTAGCCTGGGTTCGATACAGTCTGATCCAGTGGCTGTGCTGTCCGAGATCTTTCTGAGAAGTTTTGTGACCTCCTACAGTATCGACCTTAAAGCAAAAGGAGGATTTTGATGCTTGTTGGGAGGGACTTGAAAGACACAGTTGATTCAACGCAGGGAAAGCAGATGGGTATTTGGTTAAGACTGTAAATTGGTCATTAAAAGAAATTGGCGATGGTCTGAGGTTGTTGCAGTGGGCACCATTTAGTACCATGTCATTCGGGGTGAGAAAGGTTAGATCCAGGAACATTTTATGTGGGATCAGAATTTTTAGGATCCCTGATGCACTGGTTAATAAGCTTTATAGAGTGAGCTTTTAGCTGCCCTGATCTCCTTTTTGCATGTATTTCTAAAGCGTCCTGTAGGTGTTTTGGTCTTCCTGTAGGCCAGAGGACTTGAAACGGCTCCAGGCTTTTATCATACTGTTTTATTTTGTTTAGTAGATATTTTTTCAGCCAATAGGTAGGCTTCCTTTGACTTGACGTGTTATCGAGGGCCGAGTGTCCTGAATGGCTGAGAAATTTGCAGTGAAGATGCTGAGGGCGGACTGCATGTCAGAGTTCAGAGAGAGACTGGAGCAGTCTATGTTGGCTACATCACTAAAAAGCTTTCGGTATTCAGGTTAGCATAGTTTCGGATGGTAATGAAACGCGGTTTTGTGGGGTGATGGAGCAGGCCCCAGGAGCAAAAGACTGGATGATGTTCTGAGATGGCGTCTGCAAGAATGCCAACAGAGAGAATATGCTCAATACGATTTACTAGCACCCAATCGTTTAAGATGCTGGAGTTGGAGCTGGAGCGCAATCCTTGTAGGTTCGGTGATCATTTGATGCAAATTGTAGCTCTGTATTTTAGAGGTGAGGTGGCCTGGCACTTTCCTAACCAGTTTATATTTATATCCACTAGTAAGAGTACTTCATTTTGCCAGAGCATGGCCATTTGGTTGAGGAGCTTATCTAAGCCACAGTGGCCACTGTTTTGGGGCTGCATGCACAAATAATATGCAGCTTTTTTCCCAAAGTGTAAGGAGGGGTGAAGAGACTCGCACTGTGTCAGGGGTCTGTGTTCAGGACACTGAGATGCAGGTGACTCTTTGAATAGAGATAGCAACACCACTCCCTCTTTTAGTGGAAGTTCTACCTTTCGGAGTAGGCTGTAGGAAGGAACAGAGCACAGCAGAATCTGGAACCGTGGGCTTCAACCAAGTTTCGGTCAAACACAGGATGATAGGCTTATATAGGGAGACCCAGGCCTCTAGTTCAGGGAAGTTGTGCTCTAGGCTCCTAATGTTATGATAGTTGCACAGTAAGGAACTACATAAAGGGCTTGGGTGGAGGACGAAGTTGGTGAGAGTACTCGACAGGGACAAACATGAAGGACAGCAATGGAGGTTGTGAGGACCTAAAAACATTGTCAATAGGCAGCCGCTGCTGTAGAGTCACTGGAAAGAGGGGAAAGTGATTGTATGGCCGAGTACAGTTCGTAGTGATGAGACAGGGGGCAGATGGTGCAACTCTGCAGATGTTGTATGTAGATAGGGCAACTCTGCAGATGTTGTTGTATGCAGTTTCCATTTATGAAAGAAACTGGCATTAGTCTGGGAAAAACTGAGCGAGCATAACACAGTCCAGGTAGTAATACACCTAGGCAACTGTTACCCTAGCAGCTGGGGTGAGGACATGGCGGATCGCGATAGTCCATGCTGATTGTATATCACTGGGATAAAAGCTCAGTCCTTGGATGGTCTTACTACTGGGTATGGAAAGCGCCGACTTGGTGGTGAAACCAGTCGGATGGTCTAACCATCACACTGTCAGGTTTAGTTTCCAGGCACCCTCTATAGGTCTACCCCTTTGGAGATGGTCTGGTACCGCCCATTGAGAGATGTGATCCCTGATGACCTAATGGCAGTGCTGGACCTATCGGGATGTATGGGTGCAAGCATGGGTCCAGAAGTTCTACTACAGGCCTATAATAAGGCCATGGTGGCAGCTCTGGATTCCATAGCTCCTGTCCCGTTCACCCCTCTCCCTTTGTCCTCAATCCCCATGGTTTGACAGTACTTTGTGGGTGATGAGGAGGGTGGGGCAAAGGCTAGAGTGATGCTGGCGGAAATCGGCCCTAGATGCCAACAAGCTTAGATTGATGGCACATTATGCAGACTATCAATCGGAGATCTCCCGTAAGAAGGCAGAATTCCTGTCCAGGAGATCACTGCTAAACGGAACCAGCCGACTCAGCTTCTTCGCACTCTGGACAGACTGTGCAATCCAACCTGTCTGCAGTTACACAGATAGTTGTCACAAGATAAATGTGATGAGTTTGATTGATTCTTTGCAGATAAGGTTGCCCGCATCAGGTCTGAGATCTGTTATCGCGCTCTAAGAGGGGTTGCAGTGACGGTGGGAGGTCCCAGAACCTTGGTCTGGTTGGTGGGCGTTTGGTCAGGTGGCAATCTCAGATGTCATGATGATCATCCAGAGCATGCGGCTGACCTTCTGTAGTTGGATCCAGGCCAACCCGCCTCCTTGTGGGGTGTGTGGATGTCATCAGCCCAGTCCTGACAGAGATAGTCCAGAGCTTGTTAGAGACTGGGGAATTCCCGATTCTTTAAAAGAGGCAGTGGTGATTCCCCTTAAGAAATCTTCTCTAGACCCGACTATTTTGCCAACTACAGGCCCATCTCTAATCTTCCCTTCGTGGGTAAGGTTATTGAGAAGGTGGTTGTGCTGCAGCTGGAGGATCATCTTGCCATCCATGACATCTATGATCCCTTCCAGTCAGGTTTCAGGAAAAGGCACAGTACGAGACTGCCCTTGTTCGGGTGCTCAATGACCTCCTTGCTGCGAGAGATCGGAGGAGCTGTACTATCTTGGTCCTCCTTTTTTTTTTTCTTTTAAACTTTCTTTATTCACCTACCCCCAGGCATCCTTCAAGAGTGCCCAACTGGATCCCACCCTACTCCCAACCTGAACCCTTCGCATCTCCCTGATCTCTCCCCGATTGACCCCAGGCAGACCCAACCCCAGTACCATCACCAGGGCTGATTCCGCTCTTCCCAGTGGCTACCTCCGGAGTATGAAGGGCCTACCTGTAATTCGCCAGGTAGCCCTGAGAGAATACTAGGTGCATCTTGGCGTATTCAGGCGGGTCCACGGGCCACCGTCATCTTCTGGCTGGAAGGAGGCTTTTTCCTGTAATTTTTCCCATTCCTCCTCCTGCGGAGCCCAGCTAACAAGGCTACATATTGTCGCGGGTCTACCCCAGGTGGCCGCCGCATCGCTACACTGGCGATCTCCAGCCACCGCCAGAGGTCGCTACAGGAGCAAAACACTTCCTATACCCACCCCTGGGAAGAGAGGCAGTCAGCAGATGCTCAATCTCTTTCCCCCGCCGACGGCTTGTTCCCGAACCTGGCCGGGCGTGGTGCGCAGGTGTGGCATCCAGCGCCTCAACCCTTAGCGCCACCAGGCCGGGTTCTTGGTCCTCCTTGATCTCTCAGCAGCATCTGACACTGTGGACCATGGGGGCATTGCTTGAGTGCGGAGTTTTCACTGCAATGCAAATGGTACTCAGCAGTACATGTCCTTTGCAGCCGGCCAGGATGTTGCACTCTCGGTATTCAACACCTGCTTATCCGAGATCCAAGACAGGATGAGTGCCAACTGGCTGAAGCTGAATTCCGACAAGACTGAGGTTTTGGTTGTGGACCGGGTCACCAAGTAGAGGGTCTTGCGGGGCAAGCATCTGGTCTGGTACTGGGTGACTGCCAGCTGAAGACATCTGAGCGGTGCGTGGTTTGGGCATTATCCTCAGCGAGGGATTGACTCTGAAGTCTCAGGTGACATCTGTGGTCAAGACCTCATTTTACCAACTGAGGAATATCCCTCGGCTTAGGCACCTGGTTCTGCCTGGTGACCTCCCAACTCTGGTCCATGCCTTTGTAACCTCTCACTTGGATTGCTGTAATGCCCTCTACCTAGGGCTATCAGGAGTTGATATCCACCATTTGCAGCTAATGCAGAATCACGGCAGCCAGGTTACTGAATGAGCTTTCTCGATCTAGCCATGTTACTCCTGTGCTGCATGTGCTGCACTGGCTGCCAGTGCAATGGCAGATCATCTTTAAGGTCAGCTTGCTGACCTACACAACCACGGACAGGGTCGAGTTGCCTGCAAGAGCTTCTTTGCCTGTGCCGCACCCTCCGTTCCACCCGATGAGGGACTGCCAGAGGTTCAAGGGTGCAGTTGAAAACATCTGGTGCTTGTTCGTTTGCTTTTGTAGTGCCTACCCTATGGAATTCTCTACCTCGCCAGGTTAGAGGTGCCAGACCATGAAGAGCTTCAAAATAGCACTAAAAACAATATATTTAATCTTGCTTTTGTGAATTACTAAGAATAATTAGTTGATTTGAGTACATTGGATTTTAATTCCTGATTTAAAGTTTTATGATTTTATATCTGTACTGCACTTTGATATTTGAACTGCACTTAATAAATTATCATTATGAAGTACCCTGTGTCATACCTCAACTGCTATGCACTTCTCAAAGCACTACATATTGTAATTTATCTGCACAGATGGGCCGCCTCCGTGCTCAGCAACCCTGCAATGAAAGGGACTCCTGGCAGCTTCAGGTGTAGGATGGAGCCAAGAGTCTGATGCCTTCTTCCGACCTGTGGGTGGTCGAGATGCTGGAGTGACAACCTAGGCACAAATGGGAACAAACTATGAGCCGGGCCCATAAGGGCACTGGTGTGCCAGAGATATGCAGATCTGGTAGAGATCTCGTGTGAAAAGGCCTGCTGTGCTGGAAGTGGGTATAAGCTGCACTATCCCAGGCCAATTGGTGGAAAGCTGTTCACAAAAGAGCTGCTGAGTTCTGGATAAGAAGAGAGCAGCAACTGTGTCAAGTCAGCACGTGTGCAATGCTGAAGATCCAGTGTGGAGAAAGAAAGAAAGCCTGCTGATTCACATCCCATAGCATGCACTGCAGCAAGGTCTCAGGCTGTCATCAGAGTTTAGGAGCAGGATGTGTTGGGTCAGTCTGGGTCCTCAGTAGTCAGAGACTGAAAGAAAGTCAGAGGAGTTAGCAAACAGTGCCACAGGTGGACAAATCAGCACAGAAAGAGGGAGCTTGCCTGCATCAGAGATGCCCTGGGAAAGCGGAGTTCCACCAGTCTACTGTGTCAGCAAGTGCCATCTTGATCCAGGAACCGTGGTATGCCACAGTGTGGCATAGTTTCAAGGATATAGAGCAGTTGCTTACCAGTAAAAGTAGATCTTCAAGGGACTCCACTCCACTGGACCACACCTTTGGAAATATAAGCCATCAGCATCAGGGCCTTCCAGAAACGTTTGCCTAGTTGGGGTCTGCCTATGATGATGTGCAACACTAGCACCCTATAAATGTGGGCAGCCCCTCACTCCTCACTGGAGATAAGCTCAGAGGGCCACATACCGAGAAGAACCACGAGATCATACCAGGACCAGGCACACAAGGAGCTGCAAGGACTGGTGACAGAAAATGTATTTACAGCACAAATTACCATGCCTTCGCAAAGGCAGTGACACAGCCAGCCAGCTGGTACCTCACAACAGGGAAAGGAGGGTGGGTGCGCTTTGCCCCAGTGAAGAAGAATCTCTCGAAGATCTACTGTTACTGGTAAGTAACTGCTCTGGCTTTATCAAGGATATCTCCTCCATTGGCCACATCTTTGGAACAATATCCAAGCAGAACAAAGTTCCTAGGGAGGCAGGCAAGTCTGATACATCATCAGGACAGAAGGTCTTGCAGGCCAGCAAGACCAAAGCCAGCATGTCTGCATAAAATAATATCAAGACTGTAATGATTAGTAAAAGTGTGGACAGTGCGCATGTGGCAGCAGCACAGATGTTAGCAGCAGACACTTGCTGGGAACAGGCGACAGAGGTGGATATACCTCGAGTAGAGTGCCACGACCATCACCAACAAGTTCCTTACCATACTTTCTAAAACAAAACAGAATACAGTTAGTCAGCCATTTGGACAGGCACTGCTTAGTTAGTCACTGGTGCACCCTGTCTTCTAGAGGCGAATGAGACAAAGGCTAAGAGGAATTCCTGCAGTCCTTTGTCCATTGAAAATAGAAGCGTAAGTTTCTGTACACATTAAGGGTATGCAGCAACTCCTCACCTTTGTTAGTACACTCAGAATAATACACAGGTAGGCTGACGGTCTAATTCAGTGTGAAGTCCGACACCATTTTAGGTACATAACGAGGATTCATATGCAATGCCACCCCTATCCTTGTGGAAGATCAGGTGGGGTGTACACACATCAGAGCCTGAAGTTCGGAGATCCTTCGGGATAACAGCAACAGAAAAAGCGCCTCCCAAGAAAGGCGTAGTTCACAAGCTGCAGCGGGCTCAAAAGAAACCACAGTCAACTTCTCTCATATAAAATTAAGGTCTCAAGGTGAAACCAGTATACAAATCGGGGACACACGTGCAAAATACCCTTCAAGAAGGTACAGGATACTGCCAGGTGTGCCACTGTGTGTCCATCAAGAGGAGCATGGATAGCAGATATGGCAGTCAAGTGCACCTTGAAAGAAGAGTACTACACACTGGAGTCTGATACAGACAGGAAATAGGCAAGTATAGTATTAACATGACACATAGAAGATCCTCAGAGCGGGAAGCATACCAAATGGTGCAGTGCTTCTGATTCACTAAATCGTACGTCTAGTGGAAGGTTTTCTAGGCGGCAGTAAGACACTAGCCACTTGAGGAGGACCCCAAACCATGCAATGGCTACATCCTCAGGAGCAAAGTGTGTAGGTGGCATTACCTGAAGCCGGGTGGACGGAGACCCCTGTCCTAAGACAGTAGACTCCAACACAGAGGCAAATGAATTGGATGTTACACTGCCAGATTCTGCAGAAGTGGAAACCATATCTGGCAAGGCCAGAGGAGGGCTACTGATATCAGGATGGCCCCTCCACCCACAACTTCAGAAGAATCCTCTGAATGAGAGGATCATAGAAATACGTAAAAGCTCCCCTCCAGGAGAGGACAATGCATCTTGCCAAAAAAAAAGGCCCTGGAGCAAGCAAGCAGAAATGTCAAGGTTTTGCATTGTGTGGGGATGCAAAGGGTCCAACTCAGAGGATGTTTACCACGGAGGTCAGATGTTCCCTCTTGTGTACCTAAGACTGGGAAAGACTTAACTTCTCTGCCATGACATTTTGGACTACAGGAAAACGTCTGTCAGTTGCTAGCCGAGAGAGTGCCCACTGCCATACTCTCATTGCTAACCTGCACAGAGGATATGAGTCAGTGCCCCTTGTTTGTTAATACAGTGCATCACACTGATGATGTCTGTCCTCATCAACAAGGGACCTGGAGACAGATGGTCTTCAAGGCCCGGAGCCCAAGAAGAACCGCCCTCATCTGTAGAACACTGGCGTAGCAATTCTAAGCTCTGTCTGTTGACCACCCCTGGGTCTGGTAAAGGCCCAGGTAGGCACCCCAGCCCATCCCAGATGCATCCATAGTGAAGATGTGCTCTGAGCTGGGAAAACTTAATGCCTGTACAATGGATCTACAATGTTTTCTTCAGGCATTGCCTTCACCTTGAACATATGCTGTATGCTGGATTTACACTGGGCTGTACTTCAGAACAACTGCAGTGGAATGTACCCTTCCTATGACTCCCCCAAAATAAAACCATGGTGCAACTGGACACGAGTCCTCTGGGCTATGTGTGCTACCTACTAAAATATGTTTAAAATATATAAAAAATGGGATACCCTGAAGTAAGTGCAGGAGTTCCATCCACCACACTAGAGACTTTCTGAGAGGGATATGATGAGGATCATGTGTTCCAACCCTTCCGTTAGTTGGGCCTACTGCCCACAGACTCTACTGCGGGATTTTCATATGAAGCGTGCAAATGAGACTTTCACAATGGCAGCTGCCATAAGGCCCAGGAGGCAGAGCATAGTCCTGGTGACGCATAGTGACTTCTATGCACAAGACAGGTCAGAGCAATCAGGGCCTCTGCTCTGTCTGTGGGTAGGAATGCATTACACACTGCCGTGTCCAATATACTGCAGGCATTGGCAAGGTGTGAGGACTGATTTCAGTACACTGACCATGAAAGCCTGGTCCTCGAACAACTGTTTAGTTCAAGACACTGAGCAGTGGGCACTTCCCTGGACAGGGCCCTGCAGGAATCAGTCGTCCAAATATGGGGCAACATGAAGCTCTTCCCTCAGAAGGGCTGCTGCCACAAAGCGAAGCATTTACTAAATACCCACAGTACCAAGGATAAGCCAAAGGGCAAGACTTGGAAGTGATATTGGCAGTCCTCCAGAGTGAATCTGAGGTACTGTCAGTGGCATATTCTGATTTTGTTATGAAGGTGAGCATCCTTTATATCCATGTGACAGAGTTACTCCCTGCCCCTGTTGTCTAAAGAGAAACCCTTCTGTAGCATATTTGTGTACCTTGCATTATCTTTCTCTAAGTTTGTTGGGCAGCAGGTATTCCTTTGTTTTCTGTCTGCAGTGACCACCTGTAGACAATCCCTCTAACCTCACTTTCTTGCTTCCTATGCTCTAAAAATAGTTATAAGATGTGTAGAAAAATTATAGTGATTTTAGGTTGTAAGAAAGTTAAATCAGTTGTCATGGTTACAGGTTTGTTCTGCCCTGTTCTTTCGCTCTGGATACACTGTGTCCCATTACATCTGCATGCTGTCTTCTGGGTCAAAATGTCTTATTAGAAATGTTACAAAGTAAGGGGCTTTGTGGAACAATTTTGTACTGCTGTGTACTGTTCTTTTAAGTTTTGAAAAATTAAGTGTTTTGTGAATCCAGCAGATACGTAGAGAACATTTCAAGCTGAACTGAGGAAGCCTAGCTCATTTTCTCAAGCCAGAGAAGGAAAAGGTCTCCTGTTCAGGAGATCGACTACGCTCTAATAGTGATTTTTAGGAAAGAAGCTGCCTTGAATAAGTCCCTAGAAGACACTAAAAATATCTGTTGCCTAGAGCGTTCTAGTATTATGGGCTGATTTAATTCCACTATGTATATATGCTGTCCTACATTTAAGGACTGTTTTCCTAATTTTGTATCATGAATGATCATCTGCCTTAATCGTGAGTACACAGAATTCAGTGTGTTAAATGTAATTTTTTTTTGTACTTTGTTTATTGCATTTTAAAAACAAAATACACAAAAAAACAGTACCATCTAAAATGCCAGACATCCCATATTGCTCCAGATCCATCAAATGGTATAGAAAGGCAAATTCTAGCATTTAGATTACAGATAAGAGGAAGTCCAATTATAGCAAATATCAGAATGTCAAAGAATAGCTGTACCCTACAAGATTATGGAGTCAGTCCAAACATATAAAAGTCCCAAGATCAGGGCCGCAGTAATGGGGGTGGGGAAGTTGTCCGGGGCCCCAAGCTCAGGAGGGCCCACCTGAGAACAGGCATTACCTTGCATTAGCTGGTTTTAGAAAGCAGGGCCCATTTCAAGTGACTTGTCCAGGGCCCCAAAATTCATAGCTGCAGCCCTGCCCAAGATAACAATATTGAGCAATGTATGCTGACACTGACCCCTCCCAAACAATATAAAAAAAAAACAGTTAGTGCTCCATATTTGATGCATGAGAGGTAAACATCGCCAAACAGAATTTATAATCCAAAGCTGCAGTAAGCAATAAATCAATATTAAATCCACTAAATAACAGAAAATGATGTACAGTATTAACCATGAGAGAGAGAGGAGAAATTATTGTTACTAGGTCCCCAAACTAAGCAGCAGGTCTCTCCTTCCAAATGATCAGTGGACATAAAAAAAAAAAAAAAAATTGTCACAAGACAAACAGTTCAACACCATAGAAAAGACATAAAGTACATATCGGCACACAGTTCTCACCAATTCAAGTGTCCTCTTCCTCGGAGTCAGGACTGGGTGCATTTTCTCTGGGCTGCCTAAAATTCTGTCTGATAAGCTCGACCACCTCCTAGCCTCCTCTGGATCACTGAATTGATAAGTGTGGCCACCATAAAATATACAGAGCCAGCATCAGCAACAAGTCCGACACCCCAGACTACGGGTTTAGACCGCATACCATCACATTTTTCCATCACACACTAGTGGCGTAAGACAAGTCTGGGAATATGTATTGTATTGCCAGAGTAATTCAGCCAGTCCGTAGGCGGGCTACCTGCAGCAATATGTCCTGGGTTGTAGCACCATCCATGACCAGTAACACCGTCCATGGGATGTCCTGTTGGGCCTCAGCAGATCTGGGAAAAATGTGGTAAGCTCTTCTAAAATGGGCAGCATATTTTTTGGGTCCAGGCATAGCGGTCCAGGTAACCAGTTCTTAAGAAATGTAATGAGGTCAGGATCCTCTTATCCCTTTGGCAGGCTAACCAACCATACATTAGAGGCCGGTGCACATTTTCAAGAGCCTCAATTTATACCATAGCTGGTCATTCTTTTGAATAATTTTAGTCATCTCTGAAAAAGCTTTAATAGCCTGAGGACTCCGCAGCCACTGCCATTTTGTTACATAGCTTCGAATTTTTATATTCTGTGTATCAGATTCTTTGCAGAATTGTTTAAGCCCTTAACAGTCTATGGCTCATACTGATAACTGGACAGTCCTCAGGGTGGTTCCATGCCTGCATGGTTGAATGTAGACATCGAGGCCTGCGGTTCTGAGGGCAGCTAGGACTTTGGACCACCAGGACCTCATTTGTTTAGTGCCCCATATGACTGTTGGCATAACTGCTCCGCTCTCAATGGTCTAAAAGATGCTGCAGCAATTTGAATGAAATAATGTACTTCAAGGCTATTTTATCAAAATTACTCTCCTACAGTCGTGGCCAAAAATACTGGTGCCCTTGCACTTTCAAATAACTCACAATTCCTCTAAACATAAGTTGAAATTAACAACAATACAGAATTTAATATATCCTTTTAAATTAGAAAATGAAAAGAAATGACACTGACAAAATTATTGACACCCTAGACTTAATATTTGGTAGCACAGCCTTTGGTCAAAATAACTGCAATTAACCACTTCCTATAGCCATGGATGAGCTTCCTGCACCTCTACTGGCAGTTTGGCCCTCTTCTTGTGCAAATTGCTCCAGTTCTCCCAGATTTTAAGGGTGCCTTCTCCCAACTGCTGTTTTCAGATCTCTCCACAGGTTTTCAATGGGATTTAGATCTGGACTCATTGCTAGCCACTTCAGAACAGTCCAGCGTCTTGTCTTGAACCATTCTTGGGTACTTTTTGAAGTGTGTTTGGGGTCATTGTCCTGCTGGAAGACCCATGACCTTCAGGAGACCCAGCTTTCTGACACGGGTTCAACATTGGGCTCCAAAATGGCCTGGTAATCTCCAGATTTCATGATGCCATGCACATGTTCAAGGCACCCAGTGCCAGAGGCAGCACAGCAACCCCAAAACATCACTGAACCTCCTCCATGTTTGACTGTAGGGAAGGTGTTCTTTTCTTTGAAGGCTTCATTTTGTTTTCTGTAAACATAGAGATGATATGCTTTACCAAAAGCTCTAATTTGGTCTCATCTGTCCACAGGACATTCTCCCAGAAGGATTTTGGCTTGTTCAGGTGTGTTTTGGAAAACCCCAGTCAGGCTTTCTTATGTCTCTCTCTCAGCAGTGGGGTCTTCCTGGGCCTCCTACTATACCCCTTTCATTGAGTTGGCGATGGATGAGTGCGAGTTGAAACTGTCATTACCTTGTGTCTGAAGGTCAGCTTGAATCTGTTTGGCAGTTGTGCGAGGTGCTTTCTCCACCATTCGAACAATCCTGCGCTGCAATTTTCGATCAAGTTTTCTCTTGCGGCCACGTCCAGGAGGCTGGCTACAGTGCCATGGGCCTTAAACATCCTGATAACATTATGTACGGTGAAACAGGAACATCAAGGTCTCTGGAGATTGATTTGTAGCCTTGAGATTGTCCATGCTTGGCTACAGTCTTCTATCTGACCTCCTCAGACAATTCTCTGGCTTTCTTTCTTTTCTCCATGCTCATTGCGGTACACACAGTGACACAAAACAGGAGAATGAGTCATTTTCTCTATTCAAACTGGTTGAATGAGTGATTTTTATATTGCAGGCACCTGCAACTCACCATAGAGTGAGTTCAATTCCAGAGTGAAGGAGAATCACCTGCTTGAAATCTAATTATTTCTAACTACTTCTAAAAGGTGCCAAAAATGTTGTCCAGGCCATTTAAGGATTTCTGTGTGGAATAAGCTAAGACTTAGTAAATGTTTCTGCTTTTTGTGTTTTATTCCACTGCAAACCAAAGAAATACATATGTGGATACCAAAATATTTTTATTTCAACAATTTTCTGGAAGGAATGGTGCATTATTAGAAAAACTGCAAGGCGCCAATATTTTTGGCCATGACTACAAATGCAGAGCTGATCTGGAGCACATCTTATTGGTAGGTATGCTCAACAGCATCCCCAATAAATGTAATTTCTGTCGTCTTCCTCCACTTTCACACCCTTCATGGTCCAGAGGCAGAGCCAGTTTCCTTTCTGCAGAATGTGGATGATGTTCGCTATGGCAGGCTTCTGAAAGCACCCATACCATGACCCCTGGATACATTCTGGCCAGCAGAAAAAGACTATTTGGTCCATCGAGTCTGCTCAATTTTGCAGCTACACCCTACTCTGCAGCTGCTCATCCCACCCCTGCTCTCATGCCCTCCCTTTGCCCTATCCCAGACCCTCTTGAAGCATCCCACTGTTTTATAGGTCACCACCTCTGCCAGTAGTGCATTCCACTCTGCTACCACCCTTTCCGTAAAGAAATGCCTCATCTCCCTCCTAAACCTTCCACCTCCAATCTTATGTCATGACTCCAAGTGTCTCTCCCACCCTCCCTTGAACAGTCCCTCCCATGCCTGTCCTGTTTATTTCTCTCATGTACTAAAGGTCTCAATCATATCCCCCGTCCCTCCTCTCCTCCAGAGTACATGTTCAACTCCTCAGTCTAACCTCATGGCAACTCCCCCAGATCCATGTTCATCTTTGTTGCTCTCGTTGCACCTCTTTCAGCAATCTAAGGTCCCTCTTTAGGTAAGGGTGCCAAAACTGAACACAGTAGTACTCCAGGTTGGGTCTGACCAATGATCTGTAAAACGGCAGAATCAGCTCCCTCCTCCTAGAGGTTATACCCTGCAATACAACCCTGCATCTTGCTGGCCACTGCTGCTTTCCTACACTGTGCTGAGTTTTCATTGCTCCCATAATGAGCACCCCCAGATCTTTCTCCTCCTCAGTCACAGCTAGCTGCACCCCTCACACACAACTTGGTAGCTTCTCTTTCGATTCTTTGCCCTGAAATGCAGTACCTAGCATTTTTGGCATTGAAACTAAGTTGCCAGGTGTTAGACCATGTCTCCAGCCTTGTTAGATCTTCCTGCAATCCCTGCCACCCCAGTCATCCACCACTGCTCCTATCTTGGAGTCGTCGCAAATAAACTGATCTTGCTATTTATGCCTACCGAGATGTCTGCAATAAATACCCCAAATGACACTGGCTCCAGCACTGACCCCTGTGGGACCACGTCACTGCCCTTGGGGATGATAATCACTCCTCCCACCACCCTCTGCTGCCATCCCTGCAGCCAGATCTCCACCTAACCCCAAACTCCAGCAATTATATAAAACAAAATATGGGAGGTGTGTAAACACAAATTTTATACACATCCTCAGTGTAGGATGCTTTCATAAACCCTCAAGCTTCTCTCCAGGGTTTATGTAGCATCCCACCTCAGGTGTGTATAAAATGTTCTCATTATACACACCTCCCTTGCATTTTCTATATGTAAATCCCAAATCCTATCTCACTATCACTATATATTATGTAAGCAATAACACACAACAGGGTATGAATTACGCCCAATAAATGCACACCTACGGGTGTAGTGAGGCACAAGGGCCGCAGACTGAGTGCTTTACTACCCCTAGGCATATGTTAATCAGAGTATAACCCACACACCAGAGTGTTTTATTCGCTTGTAAAATAGGTATATGTTAAAAACTAATATTGTTTAAGAATCGTAAAACCTCAAAAAAAAGTTTACTTTTATTATTAAATAGTCCTTCTGCTTCCCACCGTTTTGCGTTGGCGGCGGAGGCACAGTGCTGTGCAGTGTGTAGCAGACCCACCGTCTCGCTACAATGGGCTGCTGACAAAACCACAATTTTACTTTAGTCTTGCCGCAACACACTACCCTCTTTCATAGCAAGTTTTCTAAACTCCTGGCAGTCTGTCTGCAGGTTGGGCAGTAGAGTGAGAGCAGCAGTCAACTTAAAGGGACACTGTCAACCCCTTAGGCCTCAAAGTGTCTCTAGTTTAAAAACACATTATTTGATTGTTCACATTCTATACAGACTGCTGATGCAGCTGGTAGTTTGATTCATATCCATTATTTCTTTACAAAAGTAAAACTGACTACCCACCATACTGGTGTTACTACACCAAAACAGGTTTGTTTACATTTCTTGACCTGCTCCACTGCATCCCTCCTGAACTCAGGAACACTCCCAACACAATCTAGCCACTCATTGTACAGCAGGAGTAGGAGACGATTTTGTCATGAATGGCTGCTCTGTCGGAGGGTGTTTTAATGTTCAGGAAGTGTGCACTAAGAATAGATTAGTGATTTGAAGCAAAACAGAGCTGGGCATAGCTATACATCACCATGCGTTTTGGTTCTAAAAGCAGGAGGTAGATAAAACCACCAGCAACATAAATGAATTTTAGAGAGGTAAGCAATCATAAAATGTGGGGTTTACCTAAAATAATATGATGTAAAAAGGTTGACAGTGTCCCTTTAACAGTGAGGGTCAGAAGGATGGCGTCAGTGACTGTACAGCACAAAACTAACATATTTAAAGTAGCAGTGCAACGAAAATGGGCAAAAAGTAGACCATCCTTTTTTTACATTAGATTTCAGACATCTTCCAGTTTTGTGGTAACATTTTCTAGTTCCACCAAAATAAGTATTTTATAAATGTTTTAATTTAGTTTTGTCTCAAAAAAAAAAGATGGCGTTACATTTGCCCTAGAAATACCACTGTAAACCTGGTAATGGTCAGGATCAAGAACAGAAAATAAACTTATGGTACATAGCACAGGATGTACCTAGAAGAGTAAATCTGATGGGTATGCTAATCTTTTTAGTAACAGTAGCTGAAACTAGCGGTTTTGGAAAACATTTTACATTGCACTTCTCCTTTAAATCCCTATACTTAAAAGGGAACGTTCCCTCAGCCTATTTTCTGTATACACATGTAGCTTGTAGACAAGAACAAAGATTCCCTCTCTTGCCGGCCCGGTGGCACTAAGGGTTGGCGCTGGATGCCATACTGCACCACGCTGGCAACCTGTGTTCGGGAACAGGCACGGACTGCGGGGTTGGCAAGGGAGGAAAAGGATGAGGCATCAGAGGACTGCTCTCCTTCTCAGGAGGGATCTCTCAGTGTTGGTGCCGTCCACCCCTGGCAGAGGCTGGGGACAGAGTGCCATTAAGCGTCACTGCGTCCACTGGCACCGGGGAAAAGAAAAAATGCAGGCCCCACGCTTGAGGCCAGCTCCGGTGCCTGATCCCTCTGGCCACGATAGTTCCGCTGGCGGCCCCAATTGGGAGAGGGGCATCCCGGTATGAGGGAACAGGTTGCGGAACCTGGCGAGCCTGCTCTCGCGTGGCTAGGGATCCCGACAACAAAATAGAAGTTAAAAACAAAAAGATTCCCTCTCTTGCATCCACAATTTCATCTTAAATATAAATGAGGCTGTTTCACTCTGTTTTGCCCTGGTGTAAAAACCTATTTGTTTCCACTGCAAATGTAATGACCCCACTCATGCAAGGCATTATGGGAGTTGATGCAATACCTGCACAAGTCAGAAGTTATACTCTCATTCAGTTCTGTTAGATGTCTTGCGAGTCCCTGTATTCTCTAAAGCATTTTTCTGACTCAGATTCACTTTAAACTACAGAAAACAGCGAGGCACTTACTGGGCCTTGAAAAGTTCCATAGCCAGCACAGGACAAGAACATAGGGACTGCAGAAGACTGCAACACAGAGGCACAGCAAATACAGCACTGGAAAGTTTATAACAGGAAAGTTCAGCACAGAAAAATTAAACAGATGAAAATTTGGTCATGCATTTCACTGGAATGGTGATCCATGGTGGCACAAACCAAAGTTCTGGCTGTTTAATTTATCTGTACGAACTTTCCGTGGTGAACTTTCCTATTCCTAACTTTCCAGTGCGGTATTTGCCTACCCACAACACTAATACAGGGCTCCCAGATCTACAGGGATTCCTGTATTTTACAGGAATTTGGAGCCATCTACACCGAAATTCTTCCCATAGACTTGCATCAGTAATACAGGAACACAGAGGAATTTGGCTTGCATAGAAAATAATGTAATCTACAGGAAAATCACCCTGGAGTTGCAGGAAAAATATCAAGTCGGTCTTGGAACACTGCTAATACGGTATAACCACTGCAGGTTTTAGCACTAAAACATCATCAAATTCAAGGATGCCTTACATGAGTCAGGTCATGGCCTTCACAATAGAGTCAAGCAGGTTTTCACACCAGACTTCATTTACAGTTAAATCCTGATGAAATTAGGAGGGTACATAGAGGCAATCACTGTTCATGCCTACAAACTACACAAGTAAACAGAATAAAAATGAAAAGACTGTCCCTTAAAAAAGAGCATCACGGGTGGCGTCACACGATTGATGGTGGCTTAAATCAGAGCTCTGGCACCTCAGAGCAATTTTGGTTGAATCGATCGCCATCCTGTAAATGTTCGGTTATATTCTGACCAAAGTTTCCTACACTTACTTTCAGTATGGGTCATACAAAAAGCCTCCTGTGGAAGGGGCAGTCAATACGCAAGGACCGGAGTGTTCGAGGCCTGCAAGTCAACTCTGTCTTGTCCTTCCTAATTACATCCTCAGGAGAGGACTCAGGCAGTTTTGGGATCAGAGCCACTATCGACCTTCACCAAAGCCAGCGGGCAAAGAATGTTCAAGATCCTCCACGCATTGATGTCAGGATTCTGGGCATACAGAAAGATTTTAAAAATCTGGAAATTCATACTGCCTCAGTGGAAACACATATATGTGAGCCTCCAGACAGAGCACATGGCTTTCGGTAGATCCTTGGCCTACCTCCACAGGCGGGAGAAAGAACTAACCATGCGGGAGGAGGATGCTGAGGCGAGAGCCCCACGCAATAACATCCGCATTTTAGGCATCCCAGAGGGGTGGACCCCCGTATGGAGGACTATATAGATACTTGGTTGAAGTCTGAGCTGAGCTTGGGGAGGACTTAAGACAGAAATTAAGCGGCGCATAGATCTATTGCACCCAAAGTCTGTCACTGTGAAATTTTTGAGGGCACCACAAAATAATAAATTATCAGGTTGGCCTGGGCTAAATGGGACCTCAATCTTGATGGCTAAAAACTGTATGTGGATCAAGACTTTCCCCCTTTAATACTTGCTACGTGAAAAAGTGCTGCTTGTGGTAAAGGCACTGAGAGATAAGGGGCATAAGGCATACCTCAGATATCCTGTGAGGTTGTGGGTGCAGGATAAGGAAGGAGCGAAGGTATTTAATTCCCTACTGGCAGCTACTCACTACCTGGAGTCTCAGGGATCCCCATTCCAGATCGAAGGGGAACAGGCTGAGAAACAGATCGAGGACTTGCTGTGGGCCATTGCATCAGGATCTAGGAAGCAGGTGGGGAGAAGGCGTGCCTTGCTGCCTTTGCATGCGGATATGGCTAAATGGCTGCAAGCAAAGAAAGCCTGAGGTGGATATTGGGGTGGGTTTTGTTTTCTAGGGCTGGCCACTCGTGAGGGGTTCTTAGTCTTGAAGTCCATTGCTTCTAACGGCTTCTATGCACCACTATGGTTCATGAGCATCTGTCCTGCCCGTTTGAATCGTTGGAAACTGTTTATGGCTTTATTACTAACAGTTTAATCTTGTAAGTTTCCATACCTTGAGGATCTGTTCTGACTCATCTTGCCTGCACGCTGCAATGGGGCCTTTGTCAATAGTGGCATCAGTTTCCAGTAGGACTGTTTGGAGAGGGAACTTTAAAGTGGTGCAACAGTCTCTACCCTCCCCAGCTCACCTGTTTCACAGGGAGATGCTTGAACTGGACTTCAGATAAGACCCTGATTTCTTTTTGTCTTTATTACTGACTTTCCTTTCTTCTTTTGTGGATTAAATCAGTCTTCAATAACACAATATGGGACATAATACAAAATACTGATTGTGTTACTCGGTGAGTGATCTGTTAAGCCTAAGCAATGTTGGGAAAAGTGTTCTATAAGCGGGGAAAAGTTTGTGGTAAGGACAGCTCATTGTGTTATGTGAATGTTGTTTTGAGGGGGTAGCTATATTGTCTTTATAGGGGCCCACTGAATTTGGAGTTTTAGTTCTTTCTGGGTACCCCTTGTGGACATCCCAGGAATTTGCTGTTTGAACCCTCAGGGACCGGCTTGGGCTATGAGGGGTTGAATCCTTAATAAAAATGTTTCTGTGATAGTATAGAAACTGCTTTCATTTGAGGTTGAAACTGAATAGGGACTAAATCATGGTCGATTTGCATGGTGATTTCTATATTTAATATATATATTGCCGGGGTGCTTGACTCTGATTGTCACCTCAACTGGATTTTCTTAGGAGAGGGTCTGGTATCCTGGATTTACCAGGGCTCATCCCTAGGGTGATTTTGACGCTTTCTCCAATCTGCCTAGGGCTTGTAGCACCTAGCTTTCTGGGGCATTACCACCCCTAGCCCCAGCCATAAGCTCTGCCTGAGCTTTCGGTATCCAGTGAAGTAACTGGTATCCTTGTTTTATTTTCTTGACCACGTTTGGGGATAAGCTGGGTGAAGTTGACCCAGTGCTTAGTATATGTTTTCTGGTTATTCTAGTTGATTTTGATTATTATTGTGTGATGTGTTTCTATACTTTACATTTTTTTTTTTTTCCTACAGGTACATGCATGTGCTTGCACACTACAGAATGTTGGGTAGGGGCTGGAGTCGCATAGAACATGGAGGATCTGGAGTTGTATTTTGTCTTTATGGCGTCACTTAAGGTAGTTTCTATCAATGTTATCAATGTTTAGGGAGGCAGTATAAGCGCAGTGGTTTTAAGGCTCTGAGCTGCAAATCTAGTGACATCCAGCAGCCCAGACCTGGGTTTGAATCCGAGCTTCCACTTGCATACTGTGTGACCCACAGCAAGTCACTTAACTTCCTGTGCTTCCAGGTTGCTCCTGTAAAAAGCTTTCAGCTTACTGTGCCACTCCTGGTTAAACAACTAAATAAAAAAATAAATAAATGTTAAGAGTATTGATGGGGTAGTTAAGCGAGCATGGGTCCTTCAGGAATGAGGTTGATTAAAATGTGATTTGTCATGCTTCAGGAGACAAAACTATCTAAGGGTGGAACACTCCAAGTTAAAGAGAAGGTGGGTGGGGTGTACTCGGTTCTCACCCAGATGCCTCCAGATCAGGGGTAGCTATACTAGTACGTTCGTAAGGGACTTCCTTTTAAAGTCCATAATGTGCAGATAGAGGCTCGGGCCAATATGTTATAATTTTGGGCAAATATATGGGCATACCCTCCACCTGGCTTCTGTATGTGCTCCTACCCCTTCCTCTGGTGCTTTTTCAGACAGTTTTTCTGCAATGGATTCCTTCCTCCAGGCCAGGTGGTAATGGTTGGAGACTAGAACTGTGACGAAATTCTCTTCTAGATAAGAGTTTGGAAAGGGAGGGGGTTGCTTGCTCCAAACTCCTCAGAACCTCAGTGTCGGAGGGGGTTGGGTAGATCCTGGAGGCAACAAAATCCAGTAGCTAAGGATTTTACTTTCTACTCTGATTCCAGAGTCGTACTCCAGGCTTGACAGATTTTACACACAAATGGTGACTGCCAAAGATTTGATTGATATAACCATACACAGTTACCTTTTCTGACCATGCAGTGATCAGTGCTATGGTGACTTGGCTAGGGGTGAAAGCTAGGGGTCCTGGAGATTTGACCGGGACTACTAAATGACAAGGTGTTTGTTGCCCAAATAAAGGACTCTATTAAACACTATGTGATAGAAAATAAGGAGAAAGATACACACGGTTGATTTATTTGGAACGGACTGAAGGCAGTCCTTCATGGCCAAATTATCAGCTATGCATCCCACAAGTACAAATGTAACCAGGCCAAATTGGAAAAGTTGTTGGAAAGCATTGCATCTTTGGAAGAGGAGCATAAAAGAACAGGATCCTTGACATTGGTCAAGCTGAGGAAGCTAGGACCAATATAGCACACATTAAAAGGAAAACTGAAAACTTCCGGAGGTATGCTAGGCAAAGATACTATGAAAATGGGGAAGGCGAGTCGTCTCTTGGTTCTTAGACTCCAAAAGCAGGAGGCGGAAAGATATATTCCCAGCTTAAAAGCATGGACCTCAATCCATTTCCTCGGATCATTACAAATAGCAGACAGTTTTTGCAGCTATTAGATGGATCTATATACCCAGGAGAGAGGCATCAATCACTCTAGACAGGTAGAGATTCTGCATAAGGTTACACTACCTATGCTTGAGGATTCAAAAGTAGCAGACTGGAATTGCCTGCTCTCTGAACAAGAAGTCAAAAGGGTAATTAAAAATCTTAGCAGAGGAAAGCCCCAGGTCCAGACAGATTTGCGGAAGAATTCTATCAAGTTTTGCTACAGAGCTGACCCTTTACTTACCGGGTCTGCAGTGTGGCACAGGAGCAGGGAGTCCACAGCTTCTTGAGGGGAGGTTGTGATCACCCTCCTGCCAAAGCCAGGTAAAGGCCCGACAGAAGCGGGAGTTATCGCCCATGTCCTTGACTAATCAAGATGCTAAGATGTTTGCGAAGATCCTGAGTTCCCGCCTACAAGAATATATCCCTGAGTTGGTGCACAGAGACCAGATGGGTTTCATTCCTAGATGGCATATCCAGGATAACATTAGGTTATTGCTCAATGTCTTGTCTGCCTTGGGGGCATTCCCCTGGAATACTCTGGGCGGTGATGGCCCTGGACGCTGAGAAGGCGTTTGATCGCTGGACTGATCTTTTGATCATACATGGGTAAATTTGGCTTTGGGGATAAATTTAGAAATTGGATCGCAAATTTGTATAGGGATCCCTGGGCAAGATTGAAGGTGAGCAGGGTAACCTCGAACAAGATAAGGATTAGTTGGGGAACCAAACAGGGTTGCCCATTGTCGCCACTGTTGTTAGGCCTATGTATGGAGCCCCTGGCAGCTCTTATAAGGCAATCAGATGGCTATAGAGATATACAGGTACAGGAGTAGAAATGAGGGTGTCCCTGTATGCAGATGACACCATGCTGTACATTACGGACCCGAAAACGGATGCCCTGATGAATTCCTAATTCAGAGTTTGGCGAAGTGTCTGGTTTTAAAATCAATAATACTAAAACAGAACTTATGGCTGTAGGGTGGTCTCCGAAAGGCACTCCCAGTCATAGGTAATCATAAATGAGGCGAACAACATTAAATACTTGGGGATTTGGATAACCAGAGACCTTTCCTAGCTGTATGCCTCCAATCATGGAAGACTCCGTCAGACTGTGCAGGAGAATCTGAGAAGGTGGAGGGGGATTACCCCTCTCCTGTTCGGGAGAATTGTGTGAAATGAGCAGCTCCCACATTTTCTATTTCTGTTCCAGTCTCTGCCACTCAGGCTCCCTGCTGGTTTAGAAGTCTCTTAAATCTTCTGTCAAGGTTTATTTGGGGTGGAGGCCCCAGAATGAAGAGGAAATGCCTACTTAGGGATAAGGAAAAGGGAGTGGGTCTGCCGACCTTAAAAAATATTACTGGGCCACCCAGGTCCAGCCCTTAGTGTCTGTTATGGGCATGGACGAGCCTCCACTATGGTAGAGATTGAGAGACCTGAATCCTCCGGGTGATATTAGAGATCTGGTATATGAGGATCAATGTGGAATCCAGGGATTATATGTTAATAACCCCTGGACCAAGATGGTTATATCTTTCTGGCTAGATATTAATAAGAAATTGGGCCTCCGGCTGGTCTTGGGGCCTAACTCACCAATTAGGGTCTGTTTAGACTTCTTGCCCTTGCTTGGAATTTGGGTTTTGAGAATTGGGGTAGGAGAGGCTTGGTAAGGTGGGTCAGATGTACTCGGAGGTTAATATAAAATCTTTCCAGTAAATTTCCCAAGAATTTGCACTCCATGTCAACGACTTTTTAGATACTTGCAGTTTAGACATTTCTTGCAAAAAGGTATACTGGGGACAGGGGTCTGAAGAAGATGGCAGTAACCTACTGGTGAAATTCATGGTAGCGGAGGCTGGTAACACAGAACCCGGGCCATGTCTCCTGGTTAGTGGGACAGTTCTCAGCCCTTGAACCAGACTCTCTGGAAAATATTGAACAAACTTGGAATTTGGAACCTGGGAGGCCCTTGAAGAATTGACCTGGGATGAAATATGGAAGCTATCCACTGCACGACAGCCTCCAACATTTGGCGAGAATTCCGGTTGAAAGTAGCTTCTCATTATTTCCAGTACCCAGTAATTACAAAACATTTTGGCCAGCATTTTTCAGACCTCTGTTGGTGGGAATGCGGGAGAGTGGTACCCACATGCAAGTGTTCTGGTCATGTCCCAAGATCCAAACTTACTGGAGTCAAATACTGGATATGCCAGGATCGATCTTTGGGGTGACAATACCAAATGATCCAGTGCATTGGGTGTTGGGAATACCCTGAGATGATTAGGTATAAGACCTGGCACTATTTATATCACATCTTGGTGGCCTCAGCCCTCAAGGCAATCAAGCAGTGTTGGCTATCCAAGACTACCCCTTGCGGAGGCTTGGTATAGAATTGTTTTAACGATTCTTGAAATGGAGGACCTCAATGCCAGGGTAAGGTTGCAAAGGAAAAGTTTAAGGCTCGTTGGTTGCCCTTTTTTCATTTTCACCCTGAACAGAGCAAATAAATATTTTAGAAGTCCTGGCTAGATATACCTGAGAATCTCTGAATGGGTCCTGCTCCATATGGGGAGAAGAGAAGGAAATATTTGTTCGATTAATTAATCAATATGTTTAGTCCATACATCTTATGTAAATTTTCCTGTTATCAACCTCCAAGATATTGTACTTGGATTATATGTATGCAACCTAGAACTTTCTTTATTCTTATTTTTTGCTTTGCTCCTCTTTATCTTTCTTGTTTCGTTTCTCTGGTCATGGTCCTTCTGTTACCTTTCTTCTTTCTCCTTTTGTTTTGAAACAATTGAATTACCTATTGGTTCTTGAATATTCATGGAAGTAGGCTTAGACTGGTTTCACCTGTGGATTCAGTTAGCTGTATTCAGGTTTTAGCATGTGTAGTTTTAACCCAATGTATGCTGCTTTATGAAACTGATGTATTTTTTCATTTCAACCTTTCTGTATTGCTTTTCTATGTAAAGAAAATTTAATAAAAGTATAATTTCAAAAAAAAAAAAAAGAACATCACTTTTAGCTTTTAAAGCAGGATGGTGGAAGTGGGGCCACTGGCTAGGGAAAAATGGCTGCCATTAACTTTCTTGGACTGGATCATGAACTCCTGAGACCATATATTCATAAGTCTGCCGGGCACAAATTCGAGTTTGCCCATAAACCAGGTTTCTACGTGCAATATTGAAAAGCCCAGTCAGTAAGGGCAAACAGGGTTTGCGCCCAGGCAATATTCAGAGGTGGGGCACAATGTAAATGAAGGACTGGGTCCTGAATACTGGTGCAGTCAATATTCAGAGCATATGTGCCACACAAGGCCATTTGCGCCAGTGCAGATACTGCTGACCTATAACACAACTTACTCTGCGCAACCCTAGCAGTTGATGAAGGAAGTTGGTTCCCCCCAACCCAGTAATCCCTGGTGTCCAGTGGTCCCTCCCCCACCCTTTTACATATCATATTCAAGTAATATTCCCCGGCGTCTGGTGGTCCCTCTCCCCACCTGATCCCTGTATTATAATGTAAATTCCATGATGTCTAGTGGACTCCCTCCTATTCCCCATCCCTGTAACATAAAACAACGCCGTACTCTGTTGTCTAGCGACCCCCCACACCCGGCAGGTAGGGCCCCACCACCATGCTCTCCTCATCCTGAGCTGGCGACCGCACAGCCTCTGCTCTCCACCACAGCTGGCTGCCAACTGAGCTGTCAATCAGTATGCACTCACCGACAGCAGAGTTGCCGCCAGCCATGGTGGAGAACAGCCAGCTGTGCCAGCGCTGGCTCAGGGTCAGGATGGGGAGCGAGGTGGTGGCCACTACTTGCCAGGGTGAGGGGGTCCACTAGACAGCAGGGTATGGCGCATTTTATGATACAGAGGATTGGGAATGGGGGGTCCGCTAGACACCAGGAAATAGGTCTGCATTACAGGGACTGGCTGGCAGAAGGACCACTGGACACCAGGGAATATTATTGGAACATCGAGCATTGGTATGGGTGGGGCGGGACCACTGGACACCAGGGAACATTACTGGAACATCAGGCATGGGTGCGGGTGGGGAAGGCACCACTGGACACCAGGGAATGTTTCATTTTAAACATCAGGCAGGGGAGGGGAGACCCTCTGGTACCGGCAACTGGGGCGTACCCATGCTAAACTGTTGGGACCACCCATGCAAATGAGCCCATGATGGTAATGTAAATGGCCCCTTAGCACCTTGCATGCCAATGAGCTAATTTGCACAGATCCATTTGAATATCGGAAATTTAGCACAGGCGTAAGTCACTGTAACCTATTTGAAGTTATGTCTGCCCAGTGCTATGGTTAGCATCAATAACATGGCCTATATTCAATCGAATGGTGCCGGAGGGCTATTCCACTGACTATAGCATTTTTGGCTCCCAGACAAGCACAAGGCACAGCGCAAATTTCTGCGCTGTGCTTTGCACTCTTCAAATAGCAGGCTGCAGGTTCCAGTAACTGAAAAGGAGACAGAGACTAGCTTTGTTCGTCTGTGATTTACTGAAAACAAAACATGGCTAGAATGGTAAACCAGATTTTTAATGTTAATTATACAATGGGGTCTTAAAATCTGGTTCCTGATTGGCTGGCTGGCACGATTTATGTAGCAAAATCGTTGCATCACCAACAGGAAAAGTGCCAACCTGCCAGCTCTTGCCATCCACACTGTGAAATCACTGCAACCCCAAACACAGAGAAGACGCCAGGCTCAAGTTACACACACACACAAAAAATCACAACAGCCACAAAACAGAAATGGGGAACAAAAAATATACATCACTTTTTCTCTCCCTCATAACCACTTTACCTAGCTCACCTCAAAACCTTTTCATTAATGTCCGAACTGGTCCGTTACCACTCCCCCCAAGCAACAGCAGTCTGTGCACATTGGGACTATTTTCAGCATACCAATGAAATCAATACAAATAATTAAAATGAAAAAAAATTATTTTTCCCACCAAACATGAGGGCATTATATAATATAGCAATATGCCACTCAATGGTGTGGCTGATGGCAAGATTTACTCACTCCTGTTGTGGTTCACCACTTGGCCAATGGCCTCAGGAATGAATAACACACCGGTGGGTATATCCTGCAATCACCTACACCTTCTCATGGTATATTGCTTAATTATGAACTTGGGAACGTAATACGTGAAGTTGATTGGCCGAGAGGTTTTGAAGCCGTGATGATATCGGGCTGCTATCCTCACTGCTTCAGAAACCTCCAGTCACCAGCCTTCTCACCGTGCCGCCCAGTGTTCTTAATCTCCGCAGTCCAGAGCGAGTCAGACTTGTAGTCAGCCACTATTAAAAAAAAAACCTCAACCGTGCCCATAACGGAACGCAGCACCACACAAGCTGCTAGGAGGACGACTGTCAAGCTGCCCACAACATCCTCCACATCCTGCCCTAGCATTCCTCACACAAACATTAGCCAACAGCCAGCACTCGCACTCAATAGAGCAGCTTCTCTCGTTGCGCTCACATTCCTGTACCCTGATTTGCCGACTCGCGGCGTAACGAAAAAAACAAAAAAGCAGCTTTAAGCTCTGAGAAATCTGGGCTCGCACAGACTTAAACAGTAAACACCCATATACCTCACAAGCTAACTTAAACTTCTGTCGAGTGACTCAGGCTGCATCCTGGAACTCTCACAAAGCAATGATACCACTGACGTCAAAGACCAGCCCGCACTTTCAACTTCACGTCAGTACTGTAACTGCCAGGTTATAAAGACGCTACAAAAGAAAAAAGAACACAAAACTAATTATTCCCTCACAAGACAGCACTTGGGGACAGCAAACAGAAACAAAGTTCACAGGTCATACCACCACAATACCTCTCCTGCCAGCTCCAACTACAACAGCGCCACCTGCTGTCTCCTAGAACTATTTTTATGTTTGCTTGGAAACATAGTGCCATCATCAAAGTTTTGGAGATGTGGCAGCCTTTTCCAATTCAGTCAGTGTGTTTGCAGGCGCGGCCCTGTAAGCCAATGCCTGCTCGAGTTGTCTATGACAGCTCCAAAATGCAGTGGAGTACAGTTGAAAGGGGAGCTACGCTAGTGAGCAGCGATAAGATATTGCCTGCTCATGCGTGCTCTCCCCTACACACACACACACACGCATACTGCATGCTGCCCCCCACGCACACACTGTATGGCGGGGGTGCCCAATCCCATCGGCTGTGCTGCACTCCCCAAAGCCTTCCACATGCCACGCTGGGTGCCCACCTCCAGCGTGGCAACTCATCCGTATAGCCGACGGAGTGCCCAATCCCGTCGGCTCCACTGTCCTCCCCAAGTACAGGGTGCCACGCTGGGAGCCCACCCCAGCATGGCAACAGATGCTATGGCCGGCACGGGGTGCCCAATTTCCTGTTGGCTCCCGCCCCCAACCAGCCGTCCTTGTGCCATGCTGGGAGCCCATCCCAGCGTGGCAACGTCCCACGTCGTCATTTAAAAGACAAAAAAAAAACCTGCAAATAAAAATTGTCCCTTGGCGCTTCCTGCCCCTCCCACAACCCGCACCCACCCACTGCGCACCCTGCCTCCCCACCCCTCACCCCATACTTACTCCCGGACCTCAGCACGATGATCTTCGTGGACCAGGAACACGTCGCACTCTTCAAAGCTGACCGCGAACTGAGGAAATGCGGTAAGCTGTATAATGGGATAGATATGGTTTTTCAACTTTGCTGCATATCTCAGGCATTTTTGAATTTTGCACCAAATTTCAACATAGGGTTTTGGGACCTTCTCGCAAACGCTGTCACTGTCATGGCGTGTCACGGGCCCGAGGGTGATTTCGAGTCACCGCGCCAATTCACCTTTCGGACTGATTAACGAAATGACACTGCCAGTGTTCATAAGGTGGGCTCTCAAGAAGTTTATTTTGAAAATTTGGTGAAAAATTCCAAAAGTGACTGTTTTATTTAGCGCATGCTATGCAGTTCCCACGCATCAGAAGTTTGCGAATTTTAATATTTTCACTCCAGGTTTTTAACATTGCCATTTTACCACCCTTCTTATGACCAGTACAACTGTCATTTTCACATCTCACCCAAAGCACGTTTCCTCCCATGTAGCGCAGTACAATGGCGCAGTGGTAAAGCTAAATCAATGTACTGGGACAAATAAGAAAATCACAGTGACACTGTTCATGAGCAGTGGTTTTAAAATGGCTATGTTGACTATTTGGTGAAAAATTCTTAAATGACTGTCTTCAGGCGTACGTTGCGCAGTTCCTCCGCATACTCGTAAGTTTGCAAATTTTCAATATTTTCACTCCAGATTTTCAACATTGCCATTTTATTACACCTCCTTATGAACAGTACAGCTGCCATTTTCACAAGTCACCCAAAATGTATTTTAGACATGAAGCACAATGGTGCAGTCGGTGTGAAAGCAATGTTTGGGAGAGATTAAGAGAATCACAGTTACACTGTTCATGAGCAGAGGTCTTAAAATGGCTATGTTGAAATTTGGTGACAAAGTCCATAAAATGACTGTGTTACAGTGAGCATTCGCAGTTTCCACGCACCTCTTAAGTTCATGATTTTGTAGTATTTTCAGTCCAGATTTTCACCAGTGGCATTTTTCCACACTTCCTTATGAACAGTACAGCTGTCATTTTTCACAACATGGCCGAATGTGTTTTCACACTTTCAGCGCAGGGATGCATGGTCGCTGTGGGAAATCATTGTTTGGGACAGATAAAGAAAATCACAGTGACACTGTTCATGATTGGAGGTCCCAAAATGCCTGTGTTGACAATCTGCTGTAAAATCCCAAACTAATTACATTCTGGTGTCGCGTTGCACAGTTTCTATCTGCACGTCGTAGACTTCACCAGTTTTTTTCAATATTTTACTGCAGATTTGCAACATTGCCATTTTTACACCTCCCCATGAACAGTACAGCTGTCATTTTTACATCCTGTTCGAATGTTTTTGCACCTGTGGTGCTAAATGCCGTAAGTCGCTGTGCATAAGCAGCTTCGCTAACAAACTGATATTGCCACTGTTCATGAGGTGGGGTCATAAAAAAACATGTTGAAAATTTGGAGTGAAAATACCAATGAATGCCTGAGGTATTAGGGTTTCCAACCATAACGCCCAACCCTGTAGAGAATGACAGGCATCAGGGGTGTGACTTGGGATTCTCGCCTGTAATGCTCATACCATTCCACACCCTGCAGCCAGTGAGAGGCATCGAGGTATGCCTTGGACTCTTCGACCCCAAAGTTCACCCCATTCTCCTATACCGCACCCATCTCACACGTATTTACTGATGGAATAGAATTAGCATAAAACCAAAGACCCCAAGGCACACCGTGACATTTGTCAGTGTCTGCAGGGTGAGGTGGTGAAATGGCATGGCCGCTATGACTGACGCACCAAAAGGCACACCCCAGTGCCTGTCACTCTCTGCAGGGTGGTGGTGGGGTTGGCTTCAGTTCAATACTTCACTGCCATTCCTATTACGCAGCTCTGTAACTTCTACACTACCACTGCCAATGCCAGCAAGCAAACATTCGGCATTGACAAATGCTTGTTTTTAACTGTATTCCTACACTAGCATAAAATTCTATTTTTAAAAGAACAACAATCAGCATTTATACAGTGCTTTTCATACATCAAAGCGCTTTACAAGCAATGGTAGACTGGTAATGAAGTGACTGAATGTGTCGTGGCGCCATATCGCACATCATACCCACACACAGCCTGGATAATTGCATGAACTGGTTTATGGAAGGGAATGTTGGCCAGGACACCGGGAATGTTCCCTCTGCGAAGAGTACCCTGGGTTCTTTACTTCCACCTGGACAC
Organism: Neoceratodus forsteri; assembly: GCA_016271365.2. Taxonomy (NCBI): domain Eukaryota; kingdom Metazoa; phylum Chordata; order Ceratodontiformes; family Ceratodontidae; genus Neoceratodus; species Neoceratodus forsteri. The sequence goes on along the minus strand of CM057453.1, from coordinate 1,473,597,727 downwards.
CCACCAGGATAACACCAGGATGGGCAGAAGGGACCTCGGTTTAACGCCTCTCATCCGAGGACGGCACACCCCAGCAGTACAGCACCCCCAATACTGCACTCGGATGCCAGCGATTTTTAGGTGCAAGTCCAATCCCAATAACTGTTTTTTTTTTTTTTTTTAATATTTAATTTCCAAATCTTTACTGCAGTTCATAATAGCAATAAGGCACTCCAGATTGTGTGTGGTATATCATGGGATATTATCACTTCTCGGACAGTTGAATATTTTCGGCCTTTGCCAACCACCAGTAATGACAATATCCCATGATATACCACACCGTTGTACCTTATTGCTTAATTGTACAATGGGTTAGATCTAAGAGCCCAATCCCTGCAACTCTAATTGGTTGGCTGGCACCTTTTGCCATAATAAATCAGCCAGTGTACCCACAGGAAAAGTGTCAGTCACCTGTAAGCCGCATTAGTAACCCACTGAAAATCCCTCCGACCATGCCAAACACACACTGGCATTCTTGCAAACATGTTGGCTGAGGTCGGTAAGATGCTGCCCACAGCACGCCACTGTTCACAATACCACCTGTTCTGACAAAAAAAAAAAGCAAACTGAATTCCAGCTGCAATTCTTGGTCACAAATCGTATACACACTGAACAAAACTCCAGCCACTTCCTCACGAGAGTTTGTCATCAGGCACCCAGTATCCACTGTCAAAATAAGCAACCACAGACAAAACAGAAAACTGTAAAAATCAGAAAGTGTGACAAATCTATTGCTTATCTCTGCACTGCTCCAAAATACTCACATCACTATTTACTGTACATGCCCTATAGGCCCGTTTATGACCGGTGATGCAGCTGTACCTCTGCAATTACACCTGCAGCCTCTACTTCGCTCCTGAAGCCACTATTAAAGCGAACAGATGACTCAAACTCGAACTTACCCAGTGACAAACGGCATGTGGTCGCTTTCAATGGCCCACAAGCTTAACACCGCCTCGCGGACTCTGCTGAAAACCCTCACACCTCAGCTTCATCTCTTCCAGCACCCTGCCTAGCAACACAGAACTATTTGTTGTGGCAGAGCAATAAATACCATGGAAATTATTAAAAATAAAATAACATTTTTTAAACTTTTACAAAATAAAAGCGAACCATTGCATAATAGCAATATACCCCTCCAGGGTGTGGAGTGCGCTGGTGGGCTTACCACGAATGGTGTGGTTAAATCACTCGCTACATCTCATGACCGAACCACACCAGCCGTGGTAAATCCACCAGTATACCCACACCCTGGAGGAGTATATTGCTGGAAGTATCCTCCCCAACAAAGTCCAGGAGGGTACCAACAAACTTTTAAGTACCTCAAGGAAATCAATAAAGTCCAGGAGGTAGCATCTTTCAGAAAAGAGATGTGTAGAACAGGGGCGTAATTTAAAGATAGATTGGGGGGTACGGCTCCAGGGGTAATGTAAGAAATTTTTTCACGGAGAGAGTGGCGGGCGCATAGAACCGCCTTCCTGGAGAGGTTGTGGGGTCTAAAACAGTGGGGAGTTCAAACATGCATGGTACAGACATAAGGTAGTTATAGTGGGGGTTGCAGGAAGTAGGCTGTTAGTTAACTAGAATCTGCAGCTTATCCAATAGGTAGCGAAATGGGTAGACTGGGTCTGGTTGGGCCAAGTGGTCCTACCTGCCCTCAAAATCTATACTTCTAACCTACTAGACTGCTCATTAAATGTAGTGAGTGCATCATTTACTCTGTGTATCTCTAAGGATGTGACTTTTATGCTATAACCTAAATTTGTTCTGTCTGTCCGCTATGTGAGGAGGTACCTTTAGAAATAAGCCTCTGGCTCAAATTTCAAAAAGTAGCCTTTGCTCAAGTAAGGCTGTTAAGTAAAGTTAATGGGAACTGGAACTGTGCCAGTCCCCGACAACAACAACATCACTGGATTGGAATGTGTAACTCCGTCACACTCACTGGCAGAAGTCCATGTTCTCCACTCGCTCTTATTATAATAAACATGTATAGCTAAACAGTTCAGATTATTTCTGTGCATGATACTACCATACTCTTCAACGCGATCGTGCAGCGTACAGCTTTAAGGCTCCAACTCAAGCTGCAACACAGGATTCGAGCAGGAGGCTGTGCGTGCCACTTGTCAACCCACGTGCACATCTTGTTCCTGAGCCAGAAGCAACAGCCTGGAGCATGTGTCGCAGAACGCGCTCTCCAGCGGGTCATCTGAGGACACCATGACGGCACCCGGCGCTCCGCCTCCTACGCTTAGCCCACGTGCCCCAGACCAGCTGCAACTTGCTCTTTGTGCTCCACGTTGGGAGGGGCGGCACTGCGGCACCTTGCAAGAAAACACGAGGCAAGTATTTCGGGATAACGGCAAACGTGTTGTATTGCGTGGTGATTGTGTTCGTGATAATGATGTTGTTTCAGTAAAATTCCATTGTGTTCCTTGCCCAAAACCACAGTTGAAAACCAGCATATAAATTTAACTTGCAGTATATTCTTGCTGCCAGTACACCAAAACGGCTTGAAACTTTGATGCAGCTGTTGGGTTGAGTATGACACTCTCCAAGTTAGTGACGAGGATGGAGCCATACAGCTCAACCTCTTGTCTCATAAATCAGGGACATGGCTTGAAAAATAAGGGACAAACATCCAAAATCAGGGACACATCTTAAAATTTGTAATATTCACTCAGAAAGTTGATGGAAGAAGGGTATTAGTGTAAGATGCATTTTCTGATGAATAAATCTGTAACTTAATGTTTGACATTATTTTGTGCTTGCAATTTTACTGTTTAGTCACAAAATGCAAATTTTTCGAGGACAGAGGAAAATTCTGAGCCAAAATTAGGGATGTCCCTGAAAATCAGGGACAGTTGAGAAAGATGGATGGAGCAGGCATGTTAACCTTCAGCTTCTGATTGGTCAGGCAGTTCGGCCAACCATGAACACTAGGGCCGGATATTCCAACTCGCAGGCTGTGGCAAGCCTAGCGCCAGCTCAACTTTATTCTTGCTTGGGGAATTGTAGCCTGGGGCGATAATAGCAGACTGCTATGGTGCAGAAGCTTTGAATATCGCAGATTCGCGCTCTGGCCACCCTCACTGTGCATGGCGCAGTGGCCAGAGGGAGCATGGAGATGCGCCTAGCACAAGTGCCATTGCGCCATGCACAGCACCGTGATATTCAAAGGGAACATGCAAATAGGGCCATAATTTATGCAAAGGTACACATGGGGCTGTTGCATGTCATTATATTCTATTTGCATCCCATTAGCATGCAGGTGTGCGATCCCGACGACTTGCACCTGGCGCCCTGCCAGGCAGCAGCCGTCGGTCCGACCCCTGCAGCCCGATCGCGGGCATTTGTCTAAAGAAACCCCTCTAATATCCTCGGTGGTCCAGTGGACTGCTATGTGCTTATCGCGGGCATCGGTATAATAAACCCCATCCAATATCCCTGGTGGTCCAGTGGATCGATCGCTGCCGATCATGGGCATCTGTAAAATATAAAATAGTTCTATTACCCTGGTGATCTAGTGTCCCCTCCCAACACCCACCCACTGGGCCCCACCACCCGCTCCCCGCCGCCTGCCGCACGGACAACTCGGTAGGGCTGCGGCACTCATTGGTTCTGGCGTGAGCCAATGGGCGTGCAACCCATCACCGTCTACAATTCAGATATGTGAATGAATCATTCACATATCTGGATTATGTTGACAGTATGGGCTGCAGACCCATTGGCTCATGCTGTGAACCAATGGCATGCAGCCTCACCGAGCTGTCGGCGACGCAGGCAGGTGGGTGGGTGGCTGACCTGGGGGGCAGGGCGATGTGGGCTCAGTGGGCGGTGGGGAGGAGGATACACTAGACCACCAGGGTAATAGGACTATTTTATGTTTTACAGATACCCGCGATCGGGCAGAGCGCGTCCACTGGACCACCAGGGATATTGGGGTGATTTAAAACAGATGCCCGTGATCGGGCAGCTCTTTAGTCTACTGGACCACCAGGGATATTAGACGGGGATATACCAATGCCCTTGATCGGGCACATAGCGGTCCACTGGACCACCAGGATATTGACGGGGTTATTGACACCAATGCCCGCGAGGGGAAGGGGCGCCGCCGGGTGCGGCAGGAACCGGTGGCCACCCACGGGTGGCAGCTGCCGTGTTGCGCCTGCAATGCGCAGCTCACCTGTGGTGGCAGTCATTTGTTCCTTTTTTAGCTTAACTTTGTGCAGGCGCAGGTAGGGTTGCGAATGATGACTCTGCACATCCTGGGCTGAATATCAGGCTGTGCAGGTTATGCATGGGCACGCCCACCTACCTGTGCTCAGATACATTACTGATGCGCCCGGCCAAAGATTGTGGATTTCTATGCCACTTTTCCCTTTTGAATATCTGGGCCTAGGATCTTTCAGTAATAGCTTATGTAAGTGTACCAAAGTCTTGTCAGAAAAAGAGCGTGTAAGAACAAGGGGCACAATTTAAAAGATAGAGGGACGGCTCAGGGTAATGTAAGGACATTTGTTTTCACGGAGAAAGTGGTGGATACATGGAACTGCCTTCCTGAGGAGGTCGTTGAGTCTAAAACAGTGAGGAATTCAAACATGCAAGGGAGGCAGTATAGCGCAGTGGTTTAAGGCTCTGAGCTGCAAATCGGAGACCTGGGTTTGAATCCTACAGCCCCACTTGCATGCTGTGTGACCCTGAGCAAGTCACTTCCTGTGCTCCCAGGTTGCACCTGTAAACCAGCTTTCAGCTTAGTGTGTCTCACCTGGTTAAACAATTGGAAAAAAAAACATGCATGGGACAGACATAAGGTAATTATAGTGGGGGCTGCAGGAAGTAGGCTGTTGGTTAACTAGAATCTGCAGCTTATCCAGTAGGTAGGAAATGGGCAGACTGGGTGGGCCAAGTGGTCATATCTGTTGTCAAAGTCTATGTTTCTATATTTGTGCATTGTAGCTGGGGATCTTTGTGACTGCTCTCATTCAGGGGTCACGTCTGTATTCTGGCCGTCTTTGCTCCCTATAGGTTGGGGCGTTGGGCTATGTGCCAGGTCACAAGGGCATTAGCAAATGCTCTCACTGTTGATCTCTACAGCTGTTTGGTATAAAGTAACTCCATATAATACAGGTTCCTTAATACCGATTAGCTGACCACCCAGGTGTCTGAATGGCATGTTCTTTATTTTCATTTAGTAGCTCTTGACTATACCTTTGCAAGTATCACCTTAACTTCGTGGTATGATGCCTAGAACTCTGCACAGCCTGGTGAGGCTCCTTATTACTAGCACAAAGAAATTCAAGATTCTTTAACATTCAGTGTCTAGCGATGAGCTGTTCTGTGAGGGTCCTATCAGCCACTGAACTTCCAGACTAGCGAGATACAGAAAACTAAACAAAAGTCAAGTAAATTTGACAGTTGAAATCTTGGGAGCTCTCTGACGCACTATGGGAAGGCTAGCCCTGCCTTACAATAATTTATTTGGAATACTATTATAATAACTGGTGACCTTCTTTATCACACTGATTATCAGTGTTATCACATGCCGTAAATAACCAGGTATACGTCATACCCAGTTATTCACGGCGTTTGTGGCGTCACTTTCCCAGTTGAAACTCGATTTTTCTGTTCATGTCCCTGCACCAGTTACTATAAAAAACATAAATGACTGCCTGTAGTTTTTTAACACACCCTCAGTGCGTGATGACCACATAAACCCTCAAGTTTTCCGGTATTGAGGTTTATTGGTCATCCACCCTCTGTGTAAAAAAAAAACAAAAAAAAAAACCTGATGACACACAGTCGCCTAGGCATTATTCTCTGAATAATACCACTGGTTTGCTATAACAAAGTCAGTGTGATTACCAGTGTTTTGCCATTAGGGTTTTACAGTATTTGATCCAGTTACATTCTGATACCTGATTCTGTGAGGGTACAGGCAAAGTGGGCAAGCATTAAGGATGCAATACTTGAAGCAACATCCCATTGTGTTAGAGAAAAGGAAGTGCAAAGAAAGGAAACCACTTTGGTTCTCAAAACAGTAGCAGAAAAGGTCAGAGCCAAAAAGTTGGCCTTCAGGAACTATAAGGAACGCAGCAGGATGAAGGTAGGAGGCATACCAAACTTCCCTAAGGGAAGGCAGTAAGGCAGGCAAAGGCCCACACTGAGGAAATACTAGCACAAGTAGTAAAAGAAGGGACAAGACTTTCTATAGAAACATTAGTGAAAGAAGAAAGTTCAGAGGGGTATTGCTATGATCAAAGGGATAAGGGGTGTTTGAGGAGGAGGACCATGTGAAAGCATCTATCCTAAATAGATACTTCTGTTCAGTATTTACTTAAGAGAAGGTAGGGCAGGGCCCACAGCTCAGCACCATGGACACAGGGGGACGGAGTGTGCACTAGTCCCTTCACAAAGAAAGGGTCCTACAAGAGCTTGATAAGCTCTGGGTGGACAAGGCAATGGGACCTGATGGCATACATCCCAGGGTACTAAAGGCTAAGGGTGGAACTAGCAGAGCCATTATCAGAACTGTTTAGTGAGTCTCTGAGCCGGAGAGGTCCCAGAAGACTGGAGAAGGGCTCATGTGATCCCGCTCCACAAGAGTGTAGGGAGGAGGCAGGGAACTACAGACCAGTCAGTCTTACCTCAGTAGTGGGCAAGATTATGGAGGCACTCCTTAAGGAAAGGATAATGCAACACCTGGAATCCATAGAGCACATGATCCAAGACAGCATGTATTTACAAAAGGAAGGTCCTGTCAAACTAATCTCATAGCTTTCTTTGACTGGGTAACCAGTGGTGGACCAGGGGGCAGTTGATGTTCGCTACCTTGACTTCAGCAAAGCTTTCGATACTGTTTCACATAGAAGATTGATTAATAAGCTGGGTAGGCTCGGGGTGGGTCAGAAGTTGGTCAACTGGGTGGCAAACTGGTTGACGGGCAGAAAACAGAGTGGTGGTAAATGTATACAGTCAGAAGAGATGCAAGTCACAAGTGGGGTACCTCAGGGATCAGTCCTGGGGCCAGTCCTCTTCAATATCTTCATCAGTGACATTACAGATGGACTGGAGGGTAAGGTTTGTCTGTTTGCAGATGACACCAAGATCTGCAACAGAGTAGATGATCCAGATGGTGGGCAGAATGAGAAGAGATCTGGATAAACTAGCAAAATGGTCATAAGAGTGGCAACTGGGGTCTAGCATAAAAGAAGTGCAAGATCATGCACATAGGGAAGAAATCCTGAAGCCACCTATAGGCTGGGAGGGAGTTGCTGGCAGTCACAAGGGAAGAAAGAGACTTGGGCATCATCATCACCACGACCTGAAGTCATCCAAGCAAATCACTAAAGCAGTAGGTAAGGCTAGTGGGATGTTGGGTGTATTAGTAGAGGTATCACAAGTCAGAAGAGGGAAGTAATTCCTCTTTACAAGACACTGTTAGGCCCTTCTGGAGTACTGTGTGCAGTACTGGAGGCCACACCTTCACAAGGACATTAACCAAATTGAGACAGTCCAGAGAAGGGCAACCAAAATGGTGTAGGGACTGCATCAGAAAACACATGAGGACAGATTAACAGAGCTCAATATGTATACCCTAGAGCAAAGGAGGGAGAGAGGTGATGTGATGAAACATTCAAACACCTTAAGGGCATTAACAAGGTGAAGAGTCTTAACATGTTTCAATATAAGAAAATAGCAGGACAAGAGGCCACAGCATAAGATTAGATAGAAACCAATTAAGGGTAATGTAAGGAAGTTCTTTTTCACAGAAAGAGTAGGTGGATGCATGGAGCAGCCTATCTCAGGAAGTGGTGGATATGAATACAGTGCAGGGCTTCAAACAGGCATGGGATAGCCATAAGGGAGCAATACAGATGAGTATGAATAGATAGGCCATTGACAGAGCAAAGGCCGATGGCACATCCACAAGGTAGAAAAGAAATGGGCAGACTGGATGGGCCTTGTGGTCCTTATCTGCCGTCATCTATGTTTCTATACCATTGTCCTTCCACTGTACCAAGAAAACTTGAAAGATAAACTACCAGCATAATACCAGGTAGTGCTGGAATTAACACTTTGGAGCTTTAGGAGCTGGGGGCCTATGAGAGGCCTATCTTTGAACCGAGCCCCCCCCTTCCCATTATAAGACAATGGCAGTAATGCCTGAGCTACCGGGGTTCACTTCGAGCTGGGAGCCCTGAGCCTGACAAGCCCCTGTAATCCCAACACTGATACGAGGGTACCACTGGGTAGTACCGTTGTGCAATTTTGTAGCCTGCTACTGTGATGCCATTCGGTTCCATCATGTTGCCATTGTGAAGCATTTGCTGAGGGTAGTCTCTTCCCAGTTTGTATCATAAACAAGCCTTAGTAATTTTTTTCATTATCTGTATCCCCTTATTGCTGATCCGCCAATACTTTAGCTGGCCTGCTATGATCCTACTTCCCAGCACCCTCAAGAGCATAACTTGGGCTCGGATCTTGCTCCAGTCTACTTCCATCGTGTCTGTTTGGGCCTGGAGATGTCATCTAACTTTCATGTAGGCCTGTTAGTCTTATAAGCTAGTCACAGATCGTAGGTATCAAACTCTCTTGATAATTGTAATAAAGTATCATCCAGAAATGAACTGCACCGTGCCATTTTGGCAAGCAGAAACAAACCCTCATTTTGTTGCTTGTACTTTTAGCAGGTAATGTTCAGCCAAAACCTGTTCCCCTTGCTTACAGGCCTGACCAAAACACTGTGACACCTAAGCATGTGCCCCATCCATTTCCCATGTAAACATTACAAAGCTTATCAGCAAAACCAGATGAATGTAGAACATGGGAGCAGGTGTAATATTTTGATTTTGTCACAGTGTTTGAAATATGGGTGTCTAAAAAATACTGGTTACAGAAATTGAAATCCCAAATTATAGTCTTTTACAGCAAGACAGACTAAGGAAGAGGGGCAGAGATCTGATTTGCTATAAATCCTGTTTTTCAGTGGTTGCTTATCATTTTTTCTTTCCGTTATTTGTTTATCCTCTTGACCCTGCGAGCAGGAGATCCGACCCTCCTCCAGGCTCCGGTCAGCATTCCCCCCGCCCCGTACCCCTGAGCACTTATTCCTCCACAGATTACCCCTGTGGTGGGGCACAAGGGAAGGGCCATCCTCCCTCCGAGACACCTATCTGGAAGGGCAATTATGGGCAGTCCTAGAGGCGGCGGGCGCTGGCATGCTGAAGAGGACTTCATAGAGCCCACAGCCATATTTTTCCACGTTTTCGAGTTCCTCCCCTTGTGACGGTGAACGGCGCATGCATGGAGGCATCGCATCACGACTTCCACAGTTTCTTGTTTTCGTAGCTCTGGCACTGCCTGGCCTTCAACAGAAGGCACTAAGGCGGACGACATAACCACATGTCCCAGGAGAGGAGAGCTGTCGTTGGATGCTTGATTCTCTCCTCCCTGCCGACCCCTGACAGCCCAAAGCTCACTCCCGAACCGCGGTCATCAGTGTGGCGTCTAGCGCCTCAACCTTCAGTGCCACCAGGCCGGCTACTGATAATTGTTTTTAATAACTACCTATCTTGTGAATTTCTCCTATTGTGTTATGTTGGGGGTGCTAAGCACTTATCACTGGCCACCTTCTCTTTTCTCCTTGATTTCACTGAGGACAGTTTTTTTTTTTTTTAATGCTGACTTCAAACATGCCAAATATGATGCAGGAGATTCTCCTGCTGGGTGATGCAATTATCAACTGAACTGATAAAATGAACAGGGAACCTAAAGGATCGTCTTAAAAATTAAAATCTTTCACCAATAATCTCCACTGCAATTAGAGTAAACAACAAGGCAGGCACCGAGACTCTAACTGGCTGGGTTGTCACCTCCAGACCAGATCATATTGTCCAGGCTTTCCATTAGCTGTCAGCTTAACTGACCACTGACCAGTCATCTGTTATTAGAGTGCGTGTAGACCTCGATCCCCACCCAAATATGTACGTAATCGATCCTTTCAAATACAGCTGCTCAAACTGACTGGTCTTTTCTGTATGCCATCCCACTGTGGATTTAAGCTTGATTCATCATGCATGAATTTAACAGAGTGTAATTATTTTGCCCTATGCAGCGTCTCCCGAAAGAACAAATGTCAAGAGTAGATTACACCTTGTTGGATCCAGATGATGCAGGAGAGAGACAGCCCCTGGAAGGCATATAGAAGACAACATACAAATAAAGCTCTGACTACGATTAATTAAAAATAAATGTAAGCAAATGGTGAGAAAGACCAAATCTGATTTTTCTTGAACTCACAGTTTCAGTCTTTAAATGATCAGCAGGCAAACTGGCAAACAATCTCCTGGGCAAATCTAGTTCTACAGCAGTTCTGCTCCTAACATCTGATCATGGCAACTTACAGATTCTGCTGTCATCAACACAAAATTGAATTCTTTTTCTGTGGCGCAGCCAACCTTGCTCCATCAGCTGATCTTTCTGATACTGAGCTGCCTGGGGCCAGCTGCAGAGGTGCTATTACTTTATTTACGTTCAGAACCTTATCTGTCAGAAAATCAACATAAACATCAGAATGGGGTCAGAAAATATTGATCTGAAACTTTTTTTTATATATATTTTTTACCCACCTACTGCTCTGGAGCTGCCCCATCAGGAGTACGCCAATGAAGCCTGACCCTGCCACCGTCTTACCTGCTGGTCGGGTACCTCTATCCTGCGCGTGATTGCCCCCTGGGCGAGGTCCGGTGGGACCCAACACCCTGTACCTTCAAGTCTCAGTCAGGTCCCAGTTAGCTGGCAGATGGTGGCACATTGGGACTGGACTTGGGCTCCATCTTTTTGGCTCCGGTGGGTGTTTTTCCCTCCCTTTTTGTGTGGACGTTGCTGGCCCCTGACATCAAGACACGAGTGCCGGCGTCTGCAATGCCCACCCCACAATGTTGTAGCCCCTGGAACTGATTGGTCCACAGGCCTCGCCTGTGGTCAGTCATCTCCTGAGGCGCCCGATGTGTTGTTTGGTCCCCAGCCTTGGCCAGGGGAGTCCAGCACACACCGGGTTGGATCCTATCCGTCCCACTGGAGAAAGGCGAGCTGTCATCGGACGCTCAGCCTTTCTCCCTCGGCCCGACCCGGTGGCTCGAGTCCACTTCTGAACCAGGTCACTGGCATGGTGCGGTGTGGCGTCCAGCACTTCAGCGCCATTGGGCCCAGCTCAAAACTTTCTTTATTGTCATTGATTTGATAGTCCACCTAACATTTACTTTATATAATTTCTCCTTAGTCTCCGATGAAATCCCAAAACTGCGGAAGCAGGTGACAGTGGTGCCCATTTTTTTTCATGTACTTCTCCTTCTGCAGGCTTGACGGGGCTACTGACCCTCCATGGAGGAGTACATCCTCCAGCCTCGATCCCAGCTCGCCACCCCGCCCCGGAGTTCCCATGATTCCCCATCCGCAGCAGAGCCAGGGCGGAGGTGCCAGCATGCCCCCTACCTCGGTAAGTCATATCTGGTGACAGGGAGTGGACTCACTGGAGTGATCGGGCCATCACGGGTCCTGTCGAGCCCGGCATTTTCTCCATTTTGCCCATGCCCACATCCGTGCAATGGGCAGGCAGTCTCCATCTCCACAGAGGCAACCAGTTGTCCTGGACATGGGCCAACCCCTTTACGTGGCCGTATGTGTGTGTCAACCCCAGCAGCTGCTGGGTGTGCGCCAGCAGCAGCGGCAAACCCCGAGGAAGGAGGCAGTCCTCTGGGCGCTCAATACTCCCTCCCAGCCAGACTCCGAGCAGCCACGAATCATTCCGAGTCTGAGTCGCCGTCCAAAAAAGTCAAAAATGCGCCTTATTCCAGAAACTATCACCCAATATCTCTACTGTCCAATTGTCCAAGGTCCTGGAGAAACTGTTTTTGATCAATGTAAAGAATATCTGGATATATGCCATTTATTAACTCCTGCCACCATGGATTTAGAGATAATCCTAGCGCTTACTTCAGAGTTTGAAGTCTCTAATGATCTCCTGGGGGCTTTTGACAGCGGGACATGGTCAGTGTGTTCTTTCTGAATCGTTCTCTTTTTTTTTTTTACTGTGCTTTATGTTGTTGCCAAACCTTCCTGAAATGCTCAGCCCCGACTCTCCCGACCACCGCCCTCCACTGTGACTTACATGGGGGCGAACCTCCCAGAGCTTGCCCCCTCTGAGCAGGGCCTTCAGATGGACACGGCCCCGTGGATAACTGTACACAGAACCTGGTGGGAGCGAGGGCCTCCCTGGCTTACCCCTCCCAGGGTGGGATCACACTGTTCTGGCGGGGCTACAGTACCGCTCTGTTGCCAGCTAGGAGTTGCAGCACAGCCAAGGGGGCGGGGCATCATAGACAGAGCCAGCAGCGGGTTTTCCATGACCCACGGGGCGTGGCATGCAATGATGCAATGCGTCAGTGTGAACTCCGCACACCTCCCAATACTATTGATGCCAGTCTGCTGACCCCCAGCCTTCGCCAGAGGTCAGTCTTGCACCAGGCACTCTACCACCATCCCACCAGAGAAGGAGAGCAGTCCCTGGGATGCTCGATGCTTCCCTCCCCCAGCCAGCCCTTTGACTCTTGGGTTCATTCCTGAACTCGAATATCGGCATTGCAAGCAGAGCCCAGCCACTGCACCCATGGGTCAGCCCTTCCTGGATCTTTCTAAAGTTTTGATCTGGTCCACATGGTCATCTGCTTGCCAAGTTCAGGTAGCTGGCTCGTCTGGTTCCGTAGTTCTAAGGTTTCAGAACTACTTTTTTTTTTAACTTTATGTTTATTGTTTTCATAAAAAACATGTACATCACATTCTCAAATAGGGTTCTACAAGTACATGGGTACAGAAATATGTACTTTCTGTTATGCTTGATGTTCAGTACAGCCCACCTATTTTCTGGTACAGTAAGAATTAAGGGAGCACTTACATCTTAATGCCCCATTGATCAACAAAATGCTAGCCTCTTCAGTGGCTATGGTATTTAACTATAGATTAGGGAGAATATGGAAGGCAGATGTATGTGAGCATTATACTCACTGTTAACCATTTTTACTCAAAATTATACAGGGAGAATATAATGCCTCCCAAGCAACCTTAGCATGCTTTCCACAAGAAAACACATGCAAAGTATAAAACTTGTTTATGAACCATTGAACAGCAACTAGATATAACTCTTATAATGTGTGCTAAGCCCAAACATCGGCCCGCTCAGTATTTAAATCTGTTCACAAAGAGCCCATAATGAGTTCAGCAAATCCCAAAATGTAGCCTTTATGGCTAATACCAGGTATGTGCCTCCTCATCAAAACCTAGTGTAACAATGGAACAGTCAACAAAACATGGCTCTAGAAAATGCTGACAGTTCTTGAGCACAAATCTGACCAGTCCCTCAGTCGCTATCGGTCTCTTCTTTGGTGTCTTGGTCTGGGAGTGTAAGCTTTCAGACAAATTCTTCCTCTGTTTTGTTGAGTACGTCTTCTGGCATCCTTAGGACCATTAAATTGCCAAGACTTGCCTCCATACATTATTAGGAGACAGGCGGTAATAAAAAGAATGGGCGATGCCCAGGTATGAGTCGCTGGCGCACTGAATCAGATTCCTGTGGCGTGCCCTGGTCTGGAAGGAAGATCTGGAAAAGCTTGACATCCATGTGTTGACCATTAAAGGATATGCAGCTCTTGCACCCCAATGTCATGTCTGAACTTGGGATCCAGAGGTGCTCATCAGGACAGTTCGTGGCTGAGTAGGTGAGGAGGGCCTACCCGTGGGTTCACCAGTAGCTTTTACACATGAAAGCCAGACCAACTCCTCAAGATGTGATAGCTCTTGTTGCAGCCAGTTTGTTAGAAAATGTAGCAGGTTAGGGCCCTCTGCACCCTCTGGTAGCCCCACTACACTGACATTTCAGGCTGGGTTTCATTTTCTAGTGCTTCCAATCTACCACACAGTTGCATATTATCCTAGGTTAGGTTATTGACTGCTGCTTGGGTCGTCTTTGAGCTTTTGTCCACATCTGCCACTGTCCCAGTAATTTGTTTAATAATGGCATCCTGGGCTTCCAGTTTATTGAGGTGCGTTCTATCTTGGAGTCCATGGCCTGCATGGACTTCATCATAACCTGCCATGGAGGTTCCGATGTAGAACTAGCAGGCCTCCCTATAGCCCCAGGAGTTGTTTCAGTGGCCTTGCCGTGTGGCTGCTCCAAGGTCTTCAAAGAGCCTGGCTGCTGATTTTTCATCGCCCCATAGAAATTTAGTATCGATCTGCTCCTGAGAGAGTGTAGATTCGATGCTGTTCAGTAAGTTTTCTCTCGCTGTACTTTTAATAATATTTTCTGTGATAATTTAAAGACACAAGAAAGAACGTGGTTGAAAAGCTACCTGCCTCGAAGATGGCTCTCTAGTGCCCCTCAGAACTACTTTCTGATAGATTTCAATTAGTCTCTCTGAATTCCATCTCATCACCCTTAATCAAAACTGTTGCTGAAGTCCCCAGGGTTCCATCCTGCAGCCTATTCAGTTTAGTGTCTTTCTAAACAACCTAACCAACATTTTGCACAATTCAAATTCCCATATAATCATGTACACATGATACTGCCCTTCATAAGAGGGCTTCAGATGTAATAACATGACTAGACACTTGCAATCAGACTTTGCTGTGGCACATAAATGGCTTCTAAAATGGGCTTTATTAAATGTCAGTAAGACAAAATATATGCATTTTGGCACAAAACAAAACTAAATTCCTACCATCATTCAAACACATCAAAGATTTAAATGGAACTATTGTGGAGAGTTGATTAAATTTAAATATCTTGATTTTATTGTTGACCAGTCCCTCTCATTCCAAGAACATACATCCAACCTGGTGAGGTCTGTGCACATCCACCTTGGTCAACATTATAGACTCAAAATTGTCCACCTAATGAAAGAAAGTCAGGCTCAGTCCCTTCTTTTGTTTTGTAGTAAACTATGATCTCCTGTATGCTAACTGCAAACGTAATTTGTATACACAGAATGAAGGTTTATATAACACAATATGTAGATTTGCTGCCTCATGTTCAAAATCTGCTCATCACACTGTTCTTTTGAAAAACTTGGCTGGCCCTTTCTTGACTTGGGTATTGCTTACTTTGCCTTTATTTGCTTTAGGCATTTTAGAAGATCCCAATCAAATTCTTGCTTACTGACTGACATGGTTTCAAAACTAGTCTTCATAATACCAAGTCTGCGAAATGACTATGTACACCCACTTTTTTGTGCCTCATTAGGTTAACAGTCTTTTATTTACTGAGTCATAACCTGTTGGAACAAACCGTCATTCTCAATACAAAACATTACTCGCACTTGACATTCAGATTGGTGCTAAGTACTGTCTTGGGGTTCTGGACTTGTTCATATGCAAGTGCAATGCCTGCTTGGTCAGCATATGCAATACCACTGGACCTGTAACTGTCTTGTTTTAGTCTATTTACTTTTATTGAACTACTGTATTGTCTCGCCTCTGGGTCCCCTTTGAAAATGGGCATTTAAAGCTCCTGGAGTTTACCCGATCAAAAATTTTAAACACATATCAACCCCTAGGTGGCGCAATCCAAAGGGCTACAACCCCTGCCTGCTTGGCTAGTTGTCAGGGGCGTGAGTTCTGAAATGGGTGCTTCCACCAGAGGTCAGGGTTGTAGTGGACAAGTTAACCTAGGGCACAGCCCTCTGGGACACTGTAACCCCCTTTCCTTACTAGTGGACGGAACATACACAATAATCACTTTCACAATACTCCTGATACACCACACAAGTACCCACACTGTTTGCACTTACCACAGGGCTTTCCTCTGGCCTGGCCCTGGGGACCCCTGTAAAACAAGATTATACACTGCAAATAACAGCAGTACAGTACTCTTGCACAAACTGGAACCACAGTCAGGGTAAATGCAAAAAGAGTTAGATCTGATTTATTTAAGGGACTTGAACAAGGGAGGGGTGTAATCAGGTTAATTTGCTTAAAGGCTGTATCAATCAAACAGTTATGCATGCACTTCAGGATCCATTAACAGTCACACACTCTGGGTACCCAGATGAAGAATGGTGGGCTAGCCAGGAACGTTGTAGCTGGTTTGGAGCCCTGTGATGGAAGAAAACAACATACAACACACACTATTTGTAATCAGAAGCCAGAGGCTCAGTTCATGAAAGAAAACAAGACAATCAGATGACACACTTTTAGATTAGGCTGTTGTTGCAGGGAGCTACCCTGATGATTACTCACCATACCCAAGACTGGACACAGGCTGGGGCCGAAATAGAAGACAGCAGGTGGTTAATCTGGAGTGCCAGGATAAGCAGGGCCTACCCATGAATCGCCCGGCGTCATTTCTGTTCAAGCGTGGAGCAGGGGCTGATCCCCAGGCAGGTCTCTCGTCGATGGCTTTCTCTGTGCAGCTGGTAGTCTGGCTGGGCCAGTGTGGCAAGGCCCGGCTTAATGGAGACATTCGGAATACAGTCCATTTTGGGCTGGATACAGCTTGCATCAAGCAGAACACAGTTCACACAGTGGGGAACCAAATCACGACCCACTAACAACTCACAGCACATTTACATGTAAGGAAATTGTACTGTACCAGGCAAACCGCTCTCCGGTCCACGATCGCAGAGTCTCTGCACAAACTGGGGATTCAAAAGCGGCTGGAAATCCTGACAGGCCGATCGCATTCAGCAAAATCTTCGGTCTTCTTCAGGTATGAGCCTGGTAAAAAATTAGTGGCTTACGCCGTTCTCACAAACTTGGATTTAGTCCAAAACAATTCTCTTCTCTCCCTCTCAGGAGCAGTAGGCGACATACAGGCCACAACTCGGGCCTTTCCACAGTTCTGCTGAAATTATCAGACAGCTGCTTGACTGTCTCAAGCTGTTGCTTCTCAGGGTTTTAAATAATTGATTAGCGTTTTTTTCTTGGTGGATACTAACTGTACAGAAAGTATTTATATAGATTTTCTAGAAGTGCTGTGTTTGTTAAACACAGTGAGACAAAAGCTATGCATTTTTACAAAGATTTAGCACTTTTATGAGCAAAACGCTAATCAATTTTTAGAGTTATATAAAACCCTGCTTCTTCAGCTCCCAACTCAGATCTGATCAACTGCCAGCAAGTCTGGGACTTTCCCAGAATCCAAAGGTCCGGTTGACTGATCTGTCTTTCAATCACAACAAAGGCTCCCTTCAGGTACAAAAGGTGCCAAAAGCCCAAAACTACAATTCCTACAGATTTTGACTCCAGACAGCTCCTGTAGTCCGGCTCCATTTAGGTCCCACCAGTACTGATTGGTCCAATTCACAGTCCTGGGCCAAGACAGTGGAGATAAACAAAACAGTCCTTGCTGCAAAGAAGGCAGGTTAGACAAACTACATTATCAGTATCACTCTAAATGATTTTCAGCAAATAGTTACATCTTACAACAGAGCTCCCTCTCAGATTACTTATGACTGCAATCCAGGCAGCTCTTAAAGAGACAGTACAGAGGCTATACAGGCACTCTCTGGCAATCACATTTAAACTGCTAAAAGCGCAGGACACCAGCCTGTCAGTGAGTATTTAGAGCAAGCTTGAGGAAAACACCCGGAACCCCCATTTGTGAGGGGGTTACACACAGAAATAAAAATCTTGAGACAACCTGCAGTGGGACCCTTCCTATTGAAAGACTGAATCAGTGTATAAGACAGAGACATGGGGCCAGATTCAGGAAGGATGCATCTGCCACAAGTCCCCAGTCGCTGAACAGATGGCAGGGGCTTAGCAAGACATTAAGCGCTGATTGCAATTCACATTCTGGTGCACCAGATCGGCAAGTTAGACCACCTCCTGCTGGTCTAACTTTGCATCCATGGGATATCCCGATTTCACAGGGGCTTGTGCCAAACCTTTTTAAGCTAGCATAAATTGTAGAATAGGTCACAAATGCCCGACCCGTCTTGAATCAGAGCTGCATTAAGATAAAGTGCTTTAAGCGTAGCTGCACCGCTTTGTTATGGATGACACAGGGCATGGCGCAAGCCTGTTTCAACCAACCGTGAATTGGGCCCATGGAGATCAAAGTAAGGCCATCAGTTGGAGGTGAGTCAGACAACTTGGTATTATCCACAAGGTCATGGGCATGTTTTTTTGTTTTGTTTCCAGTTTTGGCTCTGTCCCATGAGACAAACCTGAGAGTTGTGCCATACCAGGAGAAAAGCCTCCTGACATCTCCTCTTCTGCAGCATGTTGCTTGAGCACCCTGTTGTACCCACCTTGGCCACAAGGTGGCTGATTAACCTAGCCAGCCCTCCTCCTCGAAGGCGGAGAACATCTTCTGGGAGGCTGCTTCTGCCTTTCATGGACCCAGCAGCTGCATTTGACTTACTCAGGTTACTTGTTTGCAGAGAGTAGCACTGCTGCGCACACCATGAGGCCAGCCTAGGGGTTACAAACAAAAGCCAAGGCATAAGTTTATCCTCAACATTCTGACCTCCCGTCCCACAATGGGGACAGTACTGGAAATGTATTCGTCCACTCTGATGCTGGTCAGAGAAATCTGTGGATTCTGATCTCCTTCATCTCCAAAATGACAAGAACTGATGTTGCGACTTCGGTTCAGAATGACTCAGTGAACATCAAACTTAGGTGGGCTCTAACTAACAACTTTTAAATCGGCCTCCTGCCTTAAAAATAACAAAAACCACTACAAATAGAGATCGGAACATCATAGGAGACCACAGCATAGCCAAGCCTCTTCCCTAGTAAACACTGAATGGCAAAAAGCAACCAAACAGATTCCTACCGTTGAGGTCTGAGCAAGCAGGAAGGCAGGAGAGCCTGCAGGAGAAAATGCTGCGCTGCTAGGCGCGGTCGCCGCAGTGTCTCCAGAGGCAACGACCCATACACCAAGGCGATGGCTGGAAGGGAGGAAGCGGAAAGGTGGTGATCTCCAGACAACCCCCAACCGAACAAACCATTTTACAGGCGTTGCCGATTTTAGAATGCATATGGCTCCATCCAAGGAACTTCGGGCTGACCTACGAGCTCTACAAGAGCGTGCAGATGAAGCAGACCAACAGATCTCAACTAACTCAAACAAAATAGATTCTCTTGAATCTTGGTTCTGCTACTAGCCTCTGCTCAGCTACACAAATCCCTAAGGCAGGAGGAGCCGTGAACCGTAGTGATGTAAAAACTTAAGAATCTTCGGTCTGCCTGAAGGCAAGGAAGGCACCGACTCTTTGGCATCTGTGATTCATTCTTCAGAACTACTCTAGAGCTGGGGCCTGATTACCTCTAGATTTTGAATGACCTCATCGAGTTCTTGGCCCCAGGCCTAAGGCAAAGGATGCTCAGCCAAGATAGTTCGTGGTCCGTTTTCAAAGCTTCCAGGCAAAAGAGCTAATACTTAAAAATCATGGCAGAGGGAAAAATTATGATGGGCCCACATTACATCATCATTGACAACACTCGCCCTCACACACAAAGCCAACGGAGAGCCTATGCCCCCATTTTCCCCTACTTGAGATCACAACAGATCAAGTTTCGAACCCCTACCCTTCCAAGCTCACAGTTATGCTGCCAGGTGGCCCTGTCACCTACAACTCAGTCATGGAAGCCAAAGACCTTTTCCAGAGAGGGTGTTGAAGGTGAATGCATGGGTCTGACTAACATCTCCAAGAACAGTGGCCAGGAAACCCAGGAAAATGAGAGGCCTTCTCGACCTTACTTGACCCTAGAGGAAATGTTGCACAAGATTAACCTGCTGAAAAATCCTACCCTGACACCAGAATAGAAGTAAGTCCTGGGATCTTTGTTTCTCTGACTGTGCTAGGCTCTGGGGGGCTGAGTCGGGGGTGGGTGGGTGCTTGCTCGGTCTGGTGGGGTTTGGGTCGATCGATTGACCAGCGTCTTCCCAAGCGGTGAAACCTTAAAACTATCAATAAAAATCCTGTACATTTAGGCATTGCACTGCATAGTTTGGGAGTGGGTCCCCTAGATGGCGGATGTGAGAATCAGGCCAAGGGAGTCCCGATCTGGATCGGTGCCCTGAGCGTCTCCTCCTTCTTGTCGGGTGGCTCCCTTTCCTCTGGCTCTCTCAGTTCTCAAGTGGTCCCATTGTGAGTCTTGTCCAGGTGGGACTCTGGTGGGTCTCCCTCAGGGCTGGGCAGGGCCGGGAGACACAATCTCAGGTGAAGACTGGGAAAACTCGGACAATGACCCTTCCTCTCGCCAAACCCAGAACTAATCCAATGACTGTTTACCAAAAACAAATTGGACCTTTTACTGTTTGCCCAGGTAGGTCATAGAGCGAGAAGGGGTTGACTACAACTCAGTAAGGACATATAACACAAAATGTCCTGAACAATTAAGAGGGAGAATCTGTGAAAGTGGTTGGGCTCTTTAGGGCCCCCTTCTCCCCTTCATGTGCCCTGCTGCTTTCTCTCTCTCTACGTCTCCCCCCTTTCTCTTTTTCCTCCTTTTCCCTTGTCCTACTGTTTCTTTCTCTCTCATCTGCTACCTCGCCCCTCCTCTTCTCTCCCTCCCTTTCCCCTTCTGTTCTGATGTCTTTTTGGGTGTTAGATATGAGTGGCTGCTTGATTGGGGTCTCTCCCCCGGGGCTCCAGCCAGTTACATCCCTTACGGGAGCAGCGTGCAAATAGCCACCCCTTACAGGGCGGGGAAGGGGGTGGAGATCCTGTTTCTCCATGGGGCTATTACACCTGGGAAGGACCAGGGAGAGCCCAATTGACTCGCAGAGCGGTGGAGGGAGGGAGGGTGAGAACTGAGCTCATCTTAATCCAATTTGGGCTTACAGTTTGGGTGCAATGGTAACAGATCGGACGGAAGAGGCTACCACGCAGTCTCCTAGGCATCCCGAAGGAGCTCTCCATGCATATTGTGATACTCTCCTCTTAGGGTGGAGAGTTCATGGTTGGGCTTGTCAGGGAGTTGGGGCTTGTGGAGGTGGGGGCCGTCCTTGACAAGACGGACTCAGGGCTTCTCCAGGTCCAAGTTAGTCGAAGGAGATAGTGATGGAGACAGGATTTCTGGGGTGGGCCTTTTCAACCTTCTCAAAAGATGGGGATGCGATCTTGGGGAAATGGGAGGGTTTAAATAATGATAATTAACCCATAACAATTAGAAAGAGGAGGGCTATACAGGGATAAAGGACCCAGATTATCAGGTCTTTTCAGTCCATTTGAGGGTTTACCCTCTGTGAGGTAGCTCCCATTTAAGGAGATCCTCGATCAAAATCAGTCCCTCGGGTGACTGGTTTGAGATCTATACAAGGTGGTTAGGTGATACCACCTTAACGATGGAAGCACACATCTACATAGTTCTATATACAGTTCTAGTTAAAGTTGAAGTTAACTTTTGTTTATGTATTGATGTTGGAAGGAGACGAGGAGACAATGTTTCAATGTCACGCTTTATTACAAAACTTCAGTGTCATTTATCTGAGAGATCTAGCAAACTTTTGAAGGAAGAACTGAAGGCGGTTGTGGTTTTCTCCTTAGAGTCGGGGATGATCCGGTGGCACCAGACTGGAGTGACCTGAGAAATAAACAAAAAAATAATGAAAATCAGATACTTAACACGACAATAAAGGCAATAAGCATTAAACCTAAAACAGAAAAAAGAGAATCAAAGAATAATAAACCTAAATGGCTTCCCAACCAGTAAAGATCTACTCCGTAAATGTTAATGGTCTTCATAACCCCATCAAAGATTAGAGTGATGCAGCACTTAAATAAAGAAAAAGATGTTTTATTTATACAAGAAACACATCTCTCAGATACCGAGCACCAGAAGTTAACATGGAGGTGTTGATATACCATTTATTCCTCATCTCATTCAAGTGGATGTAGAAGGAAGTGGCAATAATGATCCCATCTACTACCTAATTTAAAATAAATAAAGTACATTCCGACGGACTAGGATGCTACATCGTCATTCAAGGTTGCCTTTATAACCAAGAAGTCACACTAGCCAAGATATACCTAACCCCACAGACTAAATCACCAATAATTAGACAAATACTGACTAAAATGTTGGATCTTCACGGGGCAATTACTGATGGCTGGAGACTTCAATATGACAATCACTCCAAATCTCGACTCATCAAACCCTAAAATATACCATCTATCAACCCCAGTAAAGTTTTTTAAAGCACAACTTGAAAACCTCAGATTGGTAGACATCTGGAGAAATTCTTTCCCTCAGCCCCAGGCTTTACATATTACTCGTGAAGATGTCATTCATATTCTAGACTGGATTATTTTTTACCTCATGCGAACACTTCTCACAGTGAGTGATATAACTATCTGTCCAAAAATAATATCTGACCACCATCCCCTACTACTAAAACTAGACTTGGGAAAAAAACAAAACAAACACTTTGGAGACTAAATCTTTTCTCCTAAAGGATAAAGAATTCAATGACCAAATAAAAAAAAGAACCACAATTTTTGAAGAAAATGCACCATCAGCTGTCTCAGAAGTCATATTATGGGACATAACGAGCTAACACCAGCAGAGGTGAGATCATTGCATATGCCTCCCTAAAAAAAAAAAAAAAAAAAGAGAGGAGATATAATGACCTAACCATGACCTGCAAACTCTCCAGCTGCTCTAAAGAGAGGGGACAAAGAAGTTCAAACTAAAATTAGAGAAACCACAGCTGCCATTCAAAAATAATAGATGAAAGGATCAAAATGTCTATAATCTATTTAAAAACTAATTACGAGGGTGGATCTAAGGAACACACAGACTGAGCAGAAGTTGAGAAACAGGAAACATGATAACAATATAAAAATTAAACAACCTCAAACGGGTAAGATTACCCATAGAGAAAATGACATAAGACAGGCTTTAGCTTTTATTATCAACAACTATATACATCACATAACACTTCTTCTCAAGAGGACAGACAAACCTTCCTAGCTCAGTTACAACTTCCAAAACTCAGAACAATACAAGTCCAGAAATTACAAGCCCGATTGCAACCGAAGAAATAGAAGCGCGGTCACTAAACAATCATCGGGTCGCTGCCGGTCCTGATGGATACATAAGCAGTGGTACAAAATCGTTAGTAAAGAGCTAACCCCAAGACTTCTTAAGTTATACAGAAAAATGGCAATGGGAAATTCAGCCCCGCCTTCATGGTACTATGCCACAATTACGGTTATCCCAAAACCAAATGGAAACAAATTAGACCCTCCTCTTATCGCCCGATATCATATTAAACTCAGACTATAAAATCTTTATGGCCATCTGGGCAAGAGAATAGAAATTATCCTTCCAACAGTAATACACCCAGATCAAGCGGGTTTCATCAAAAACAGGTCAACTATGGACAATGTCAGAAAGTCCTAATACTAATGGAATACATCCATACTCGGAAAATTCCAGCTGCCTTTTTAAGCCTTGATGCTGAAAAGGCATTTGATTGAATCCATTGGCCCTTTTATGGGATACATTAAAAGCCTTGGACTTCCCGGACTCATTGTTACAATGGCTGAGTCAAATATACCTCTACCTAAAGCATATATTTGTATAAGCGGGACTTTCCTCTCCCATCACAAAAAGCCAAGGCACAAGGCAGGGCTGTCCTCTCTCCCTCTACTGTTTGTGTTATATCTCAAACCTCTAGCAAGAGCGATAAGAATATCTAAAAAATAGAAGGTATCCTAATGCATCAAACTGAATATAAGATCAGTCTTTTTGGATGATATTCTCCTTTCCCTTCTAACTCCCACAGATTCGATTAAAGAGACATGGAAAATCTTCTCCGATTGCAAGAACTAGCTGGCTTTAAATTAAATATTTCAAAATCAAAGCCCTCTTATATAACTATACTCCTCCAAGCACCTTAAAAGGAAGTCTAACCATTAAATGGTACTCAACCAAAATAAAATATCTCGGATATACACGCCCCATAATCTTCACATAATTGAATTAATCAATTACAAACCTATATCCATTGCGATCAAGAAAGACCTGGACAGATGGACACACCTACCACTCTCCCTGTTCCAACACCTGAAACTCTTAGAATGAATGTCTTACCCGCCTATTGTACTTCTTCCAAAATATCCCATATTTCCCATCCAATACTACTTTAAGTCATGGGATAACATGATATCACTGTTCATCTGGAACAAACAAAAAACACAAATCCATCTTTCAATATTAAAATTATCACCGCCCCAGGTGGACCTAACCTCCCAGACCTCAAAATATGCAGAAGCTGCATTTCTCAGAATACTTCTTCTATGGCTTTCCGAACAATTTGATTCCTTATGGAAGAAACTAGAGTTACACCTGAATGATGACATAAAAAAAATAATTTTGCTTCATCCGGGAGGACCCTTCCTTAAGAAACTTTTCTGAAATAACCTTACATGTTTTAAAAATATGGTTTAAAATGAGAAATAAAGAGCCACTTCAGCTAACTTATGAATACTGCAAGATTATTTCAGAAGACAAACTCTTTATCCTATCCCACAACGTCACAAACCTTCTCCCGTTGGCATAGGCTAGGACTGGAACAGATGTTCCAACTTCTGAGTCCTAAGGGATCTTATCATTTGAAGAACTAAAACTTAAATTTAACCTACCAAATGTTGATCATTTAGATACTTCCAAATCAGAAACCATTTATTACGCATTGAATCATTCAGGTCAAACTGACCCTTCCACTCTCTCCCCTTTTAAAATTATTTTTGACCATTTTTTGGGACAACATTGGAATCATTTAATTGGAAACCTATATACAATGATGCGATTGAACTAAAGAATCAACAAATTCAGTATTGACAAGTTGGAACAAAGATTTAGATCTCATAGTATCTAAAGAAAGAGTGGTCCTCTTCATCTCTCGATGCGTTTCAAAATCAAATGCATATTTGGAGAGAATACTCATGGAAGTGTAGATCTAGGTTTTCAGGTTACCGCCAGTCTGACAAACTACCTTCCGATTGAATTTGGGGCTTGTTGGAGGAATGTGGAGCTAAGATGGCAGACCTCGCACATATCATGTGGCATTGTCCATGCTTGATGCCCTTCTGGTAAGTATACAAAAAGAAATCAGTGATAGTCTTGAGAGAACATTGAGCTCACAGCTGAGGTGGTACTTATGGCTGTCTACCGGATCGTTTCCCCATGGACAAAAACCCTGCTGCCCATTTTTCTGCTGGCTGTAAAAATCCTTAACAAAGAAATGGATGACCAAAGACACCCCTACCATTACAAGATTGAGGCGAATAGTGATATCTATATACCAGATGGAAAACATCACTGCCAGACTTAATAACCAAACTGATAAGTTAGCCACACTCTTGCAGAAATGGTCATTTCATCAACAGGGGTTGATCCTGATTTTTGTCCACAAACATACAGGCTATAGGGGAGAGAAAATGAGGTTAGAATGGTGCCTCAGATCTGCTAGATCTTAACAAAGAAAATGTAAATTTATCTCAAAGCTTGACTATATCAATCGTACAAGACCTCTATACATACTTGAAAATGTAAATTGTATAGTAACAAAACTGAAGTAAGCACAGAAAAAATCTTGATTATAAAATGTCTCCTGACTTAAAGGAAAGTTTAATAAAAATATTTTTAAAAAGAAAAGAACTGATGTGAAAAATATCACAACGAGTTAATCGGCCTGTTCCAACAAGGCAATTCAGTTCTATCAAGTTGGTCCTCAACTTTTGTGAACTAAGAACTACCAAGACAGAGCCCTAGTACAACCCTCCTGTAATTCCAACCATGACATGCTGCTTAAAACAGTTACAGGTATGTGCAGCATGCTTAATATGCAACCCTAGTAGGAAAACCAAGAACATTACAGCTCTTTACTTAATGACAGTAAACTGAAATGGTCTAAATCAAGAAGACTGTTATTAAATTGCACAGGCGGTACTTTTTTTAAATTTGGTGAACAGGATAGGTATATTGAAGGTAGATAGAGAAAGCAGACTGGCCTGCTGTGGATTTACTGCAAGGGATACGAAAGGAACAGGCAGCAGCTGATCGCAGGAGTAGGAGGACAGGATTTGCAGGTGTTAAGGAGAGAGAGGTTTGTGGGAACAGTGGCAAGCCAGTATTAGGCCAGAAAGGAGGAACCATGTGAGAGATGCCAGGCCTCTGGGGGAACAAGTGAGTTTAGCACAGAGAGCAGTGATAGGTGAGAAATGGAGTGCTGAGGGTGAAGCAGCAGAAAGCATGAAAAGGGCATCGAGCCTGACATGTAGACTTTGGAGCAGCGCTGTAGACTACATCCATCGTCAAACACTGGCAAGATTACATTGAGGACGCTCTCAGTGGACCAGGGAGGAAGGCAGGATTTGTTTTGGTACATCTGTTTTAGTTATCACACTCTACCAATCTTCTGCCTGTTGTCCAACAACAATGTATATTTAGTGATGAAGCCATACTATCTACTATATTATTATATAATTTTATAGGTTTTTTTGAGTTAATATTTCTTTGCATTGTCCCCAAGCATGACAATTTGGGGCTATAGTGACTGCACTCTTCCAGCCAGCCAAGAAGGGAGAAATATATATTTTGCAGCTGATGCAAGTGCTGCTCATTGGTCAGCCAGTAGGGGTGTATGAATTCCGCAACCTACACCCTCACTCCTGAGACAACCTCCGTGATGCATCTGGCCCCCAGCTGGTGTCAGAGTGGGACTCTAGAGCACACACAGTCACCCACTGGCCCAGATTATGTATTTTGTTAGTGGCATTTACCAGACAAACACGCCAAGTGACCTACTCTGAGACTGAATCATATTTGACGAGACAGATGATAACCACTGAGTCTTTGCAGTAAGCTGCATTGGAGGAACTGTGAAGTTAGCTGTCTGCAAAATTTGGCAGTGTGGGCCTTTAGCAGGTTATAAATTGTTTTTGTGTGTAACACCCCTTTTGCCCCCGTTTCTGTCCAGGGTCCTGATCGTAACCTGGTGGGGTACAAACCAAAACCTTCCAGGGAAAGGGTAAGGCCTGCAGATCACACGAAAACAAGGCTGTACCTCAATCAAGCTGTGTTGGTTGAGTTCTAGCAGCATGGTGCAGATTATAACACTTCCATGGGCTTTAGCTTCCCATCTGCTGCAACTTCAGGCCGGACCAGGAGGACAAAGCTGGAATAGCTTCTTTAAAAGAAGGAATCAGTTAGTTCATTTAATACTCCCAGCACACACAAAGTGAAAAAACAAAGAAAGAAATGTAATTCTGTTCTCATTTAAAAATTTATAAATATATAAATAAACTGACGTGCAACTCCATAAAGCCGAGAGACAAAACAGGCATAGAGCATGGGATGGGGTACTAAACAGTACCAGGCTGATACAAGTGCTTCAAAACAGGCCTTCAAGATTAGACCAGTCACAGACTCCACACAGATATTCAGAGCTGAAATAAGGCTTAGGACCTTAGAAGGTATCAAAACATGTATGAAACCAATACCTGGGGAGTGCTTTACTCCCCACACTGAAGTAACTGATACCAGAGGTGCAATTTTAAACTCCTACTGCGGCCACCCTGAAAACCTTGCCTGAAAACCCACTGGTTCATAACCCTCCTTCCCATGAGACCGGTGCCCAATTTAACTACAGCATGAACAACATGGCTCCATCCTTTCTGTTACTCTTTCATGCATTCCTTTAATGGGCCTAACACAGGACCTGCACTAGACACAGGCACAGCAGACCCAATAAAATGAGATCCCAGAATGCGCCCACCCAACTTGCCTACAGCAGCGTACACACCAGGAAACCAACCTCCTCAGAGCTGCCACCTCCAAGAGGTCATGCCGTAGCCTCACCACCACCACCACCACCACGACAGCCCCTGCCATGCCTTTCTTTTTTTGGAACACTAGGCCTCCCGAAAATCAGCCATGATGGGCTTACCTCCAGCTGCTGTCCTTCCAGGCGCTGAGCTCCCAGGACCCATGATCCCTAATGGTCACCATGCTCCTGACACCCTCCCCATCAGAAAATAAAAAGAAACCCTGAGTAGCCACGCCACTAGACCAGTCTGTACTTCCTGGGCTGAGGGTTTGAAACCCCAGCCCGACTTGCCCTACCATACAGCCCACTGGCTCCCCTTGCAGAGAACCCTCCCCTTTTAAACTTGGGCACGGAGCAATCTCCGGGTGGAACCTAGGATGCCCAACAGGAACCTAGATAACAGGGAGAATATGGCATAGTAAGCCAGCCCCAAGAGGGGTGGCTTACATGTGGAAAGATGCCTTCTTTTCCCCATCCATTGGTGGCTTTTACACCAGGGCACATGCCTGGTAAAAAAATATATGATGTGCCCTGGTTGATGCCCCATGTGGTGCTGAGCTACCCCCATAGGAACAAAATGTGCACTGTGTTGGTGTACTGGGCACCCTGGCAGTCACGTGTTGTGCCCCCCCTGTGACCTGGTAACCAGTATACACTGGAGTCATTACTTTCCCCATCACATTCATAGGGACCGCCACAGTCCCACTTTTAACTCTGGTCTGCTGGCAGGGGTGATTACTTGTTAAGTACCCTGCACTATCCCCTGAAGCTGAATGTTTTACATCTGCAACACAACACTCTCCCTGCCATTGAGAGCAGGAGCCTGGCTAACACAGACCTGAGTCTGTCATGAAAAATTACACCCTTCTTTCCTAAACAGTCTCCATCCTAACTAGAGATGCAGCCTCTCACTTAAGATCCCAGTCCTGAAACCTACTACACGGACAAGCGTGTACAAATCTTTCAGTGATAAGGCCTTCACCATAGCTGCCCAGCTACTTGGAACACATTACCTGATGAATATATTATAGCACCTGGCAATCTTGGAAGCCCATGCTTCTCCATGGCCTGGCCAGTCCTAATGTTCCATTTCACATAGTGATGTACCTGAATCTGACAAAGAACTAGAAATTCAAGTACACCTCTATGCCACCGAGGGTATTCATATGCAAGGAAATCATGGGCTCCACAATAGCTAATAGATGAGAGGTAACAGCAGTCAGAGATGTGCCCTCCAGACCAGCCATGGAGAGTACAGAGCTCACCCAAACAGCAGGGCATCATGGGAGCAGTGCAACCCTCTATACCTTTCCTGCACTTACCATATTCTTATCCTCCATCTTTGTAGGAAAGGAATTTGGTTTGGTTTTATATACCATCATTTATCAACTGTATCCCAAATTGCTTTGTAATCCAAGGGGGTGAAAGGATGTTGCTACCATTTTCGTGCACAATGAGATTCAGCCAGGACAGAGATAGATTTGAGAAAGGTTATTGAGAGGTTAAGCATAGGGAGGTTAAGTGGTATGCTCAGGGTCACAGAGTGAATAAGTGGAGGTTGTGGAATTAAAACCTGGGTTAATAGGTTCACGGCTCAGTGCTGAAACCATACCAGGGTTAGTGTGCAGTGTTTTGATGGGGCAGTGGGCAGCATTCATAACAATCCCAGTTAGGCGAAGAGGAATGCGAGACAGCCACCGGTGAACCAG
Source organism: Neoceratodus forsteri (assembly GCA_016271365.2). Taxonomy (NCBI): domain Eukaryota; kingdom Metazoa; phylum Chordata; order Ceratodontiformes; family Ceratodontidae; genus Neoceratodus; species Neoceratodus forsteri. The sequence continues at coordinate 1,473,568,135 of CM057453.1, read as the reverse complement.
TGGCTTTTGTCTCATATTACAACATATATGGGATATAAGAGCTCAAACGCACTGAGAATTGCTATCTGTAAAGTGAGGGCTCATCAGAAACATCAAAAGATATTCATGAACTAAATAATAATTTGGTAAATAATTTGGCTCAAATAGCTACAAAACAATCAAACTTATGGGTAGACCCTCTAGGAGGTGATTCTACACAATTGTGGGAAGTTAAAGAGTATAATAAAATCATCCAGAATGGATAGCGGCATTATCACAAGTCCCTAGTTTCGGTGAATCCAAGATACTGATGCTTGGCTTCTTGGTTGTCAGAACCAATGGAAAGATACAGGACAATGTATCACTAAACATGTTACCATATGGGAAGATATGGTAATATAGGAATGACAACCAGGGTTTAGGAAGTGGATCCCACCCACTTCATTTAGAAAAGATATTATTATGGAGAATCACAGAATTGGGGACATTGTGGACTCCACAAAACATGTAAAATGTTGGCACAAAAATACTGGTGGCCACAGATGTCAAACAATGCCTGGAGGCTTGTCTCATCTGTGCACAGATAAATCCTCCAGTGCCTGGTAAGAGGGTTCACATAGGCGTATACCCTGGTGGACGGTCCTTGGTCCAGCTTACAAATTGATTATGTGGGACCCTTAACTACTGCAAAAGGGGGTTCTGATATTTACTAGTCATTGTTGATATATTTTCCAAATGGGTAGAAGCACTACCAGTGAGAAATGATAGTGCACAAGCTACTGCAAAAGCATTGTGAGAACAAGTGTTCTGCTGGGGTTTTCCCAGAGTCCTGGAAAGTGATAGAGGGACTCACTTTACAGCGAAAATAATGACAGCTTTGTGTGATATCTTAGGTATCACTCAACGCCCATTACTCTACCATCCACAATCTTCGGGAATGGTAGAAAGGTTAATTCACACTCTGAAAAATGCACTGAAAAAGCAGTGTTGGATACTGGTAAAGGGTGGGTGATGCATTTACCAGGAATCCTAACGGGTATGAGAGAGGAAGGAAAACAAGAGTACTGGCTATAGCCCATACCAATTGATGACTGGATGGGATATGTGGCTGTATTATCCATCAGATCCAGACCTGTCTACACCTGTGTTAGACCGTGATTAAAACTGATGTATTTCTACAACAAATACAGAAACAGTTAAATTTGTATTTGCCCCATGCTGCCAGAAACATGGCACAGACTCAATGGAAAAACAAGCGGAGACATGATGAAAAGTGATACACGCCCATTGAAAGGGGTCATCATGTCATGATTATAAATTCTGGTCAAAGGGACCATGGGGCTAATTGGCCGGGGCCCTATACCGTCATTGATGTTTTGTGGCCATGGGTCATCCAAGTCCGTTGAATCCAATAAGGGTCTACAGAGACTAAATGGGTCCATGTGGACCAATGTAAATGTATCAGCCTTTAAATGATAACAACTGATACTGCTCTGTTTTTCGTAATAGGTGAAGTACAATGATGTATCCTGTACTTATACTGAGCAGTACCTACTGATCCTGGTAACTTCCGACAAATATGGATGCCAGGCACATATAGAACAGTTCATATAGCAGGACATATGCCAATCGTTCTGCATGCGGTATCCTAGTATTGTTGGGAGAACAACATGAACACACTGGATATCTTATCATCAAATGGTACTTTATTTGTTATGGACAATGTCATAATGCGACATGGGGATGCCTGCCAGAAGCCTGGCCTGACGCGCGATGTGTGTGGCGAGCAACAGCCCAGAAAGGGATCTATATCGCTCCACTTTGGGGATACTATGAATTTAACAAAGAGGAACAAGGTTTATTTTGAATAAAACTGAAGGACATTATCCACCTAATATTCGTTGTTAAATGCATCTTATACTGGTTCAAGATGTAATATGTGGTATTTTTTATATAATACATCTATTGTAGCAAATGATACAGTAGGGATAAAGCAATTTTTCACAGTATTTGCCATTAACAAATAAATATCCATTTTAACTTATACTAGCAGTGCACGATGGCCAGGTATTGCATGTAATGTTAATTAAACAGCATGGCACAATTTTGCAGCATGGAATATAGTGTATCAAAACAAGGTATATCAGGGCAAAAATTCTTGCCCCCATCAGATGGTATTATCTTGACACAAAATATATATCCTTTATATTATCCATGTAAGCTAAAATATTGTAATATTTTGCTACATTTGCCTTTTCCACGATTACGCTTTGATGTAGAGATCGGGCTTGTATTGTTGTGCAAAGAGTATTATAATAATACTTTGAATCAGTACCATGATAGACACAAATTGTGGTCATTTAGAATTCCTGCAGAAGCATCACCAGGCTTCTCTCGTCATAAAAAAGAGGCGTGTGGGGCTGGTTAGGCTCAGGATTAGGAACTGCTAATGGTATTGATTATATAGTTTTAAACGGTCATATTCGTTCTTTAAAAATGACTTTAAAGGATATGGCTACTGGACCATTATCAACTACTGTGAAATTAGTGGCTGATAATGAAGAAATTGATTAGTTTGCATTTAGAAAACCTTACAGAATTTTCAAATTATTGCTATAATAGTAAGGCTTTTAAATAATTCACTTTCTGATATGTTTGATGATAGTTATATAGAACTGGCTTGTTCTCAATTAGCTGCTGAAGCACAGGCTTATCTAGTCAATGAATTAAGTAGAATTGAAACAAATAGGTTACCTTTAGAGATATGAGAGACCAATGTGACTAGATTATTGGATCATCCCACTGTATTTTGCCACCCTTAGCTATAATAAAAGTATGGAACTCACCAAATCAATATGCACAAGTGCTCGACATGTGATTCCCATACTAGTGATAATACCAGTATGTTTTGAACCACCATAAATATTGTGGCTAATCAGTAATTTGGGAGTATTAATACATGACCAGATCATGAGACTCCAAATACCAGGTGATACTATTATCACAGTACACAATGAATATGTTGTCTTACCCAAGCAACAGTGTGTAAGAACATGAAACCTTAATTTGTGGGGAAGAGATATCAACTGCCCATGGTTTCCTAATCAATGTAAATTTACCCTAACGTCTGCTAATAAATACCGCAAGCTATGAGATGGAACCAATCATGGTGTATAATTGCAGTCAACCTTGGAATGTATGGGGTGTAGTGACAAGACCTGGTGGGTTGTAAATTAGACCCTCCGGAAACGTCCTGCATATAGCCAAGCGAATGTTCCCCATATTGATGGTTCCAGTATGGCCTAGGATTTGCTCACTGATTTGGCAACTCCACCTCATCTCTTATTACCCACATTTGATAAAATGACGATTGATACTTTGTTATATCGTCAACAAACCGTAGGACTTATTTTCTCACAAAAGGCCTTTGCTGTAGAGGTAGAAAAGCAGTCATCTTATATACCTATTATATCCTGGTGGGATTGGGGCTCGGCTGCTTTGGGTACTAGTCCTACCCTAAAAGTGGTAATATCGGTATTGCAGTAATTTGTGTTCTTGTTATTATACAATTGCTATTATATAGTAGATGAGACACATGATTAGACAAATACAAATGTTACAATGGCAACAACATCTTGTGTGATCTCCAAATTTAGAGAGAGTCACAAAGGGGGTTGTAGTGTAACATTAAATATATTATAACATTTCACAACATTTAACACCAAATATCCTGTAATAACCTTATTAGGAAGGTGTGTAATAAAGAGGATGTTGTGCAACACAGTATATGAATGACATGTTGTCAAGCACCACAGTCTATAAATAACACTGGGGTGTTGGCTTTTCAAGACAACAATTTATATATAAACCACTGCATGTAAACTGAATAAGTAGCACCACTATTGATGAAATGAAATTAACTTGTATGTAAAAATTAATAACTGCAATAAACTCTTAAAAAGAAATCTGAAGGCTTGAGTGGAATTCTTTTGCAAGCACAATGCAAACCTTCACACCCAATCTTGCGGTACTTAAACTGAACATGATCAAGCATCCTTTGGACACATGGAGACAATTCAAGAAGCACCCATAATCATGTCGCAAGTTGCGACATCACGAGGGAGTGCAGCTGCAGTAAGGACCCTCGCCCAATTCTGTAACAGGCAGGGTCCCACGGCTAAGTCCATAACTTGCATAAGCCAACGGTACACCAAACAGAGAGTGTACTGAACAGGTTATGTAAGCCTGCGGCATGGAAGTTCAGTAGGGCACAAGTGCCCCCGCCCGATCCCCAATAAACAGTAAAAACAGCCCCGTAAGGCTATGGGACCCCCGTCCCAATCCCCAATAAACAGTAAAAAAAAAGCCACGCAGGGTACTCGGACCCCATGCTCTGATCCCTAGAAATGTCTACTGTAAGCCCCAAGGTGCGTGGAACCCCCCTCGAAGCCCCAATCTCTGAACCCAAAGTCTGGGCAGTATTGCAAAGGTAGAAAAAAACACAAATCCCACAATCCCTGGTAGTCTAGTGGCCCCATCCCCCACCCGGCAGTGCCATACCAGTCTGCTCCCCTCCCACCCATCCCAGCTGGCAACTGACACAGTCCACCACCACGCCAGCCGCCCGACTGAGCTCCGTATGAGTGTGTACTTCTGTAAATAATGCGGCCTCAATGAATAACTGTCATTCATTGAGAACATACTATTTACAGTAGTATGCAGCTCATACGAAGCTCAGTGGCGACTGATCATCAGTGGGGAGAGGTGGACTGTGCCAGTCGCCCGGCTGGGGCAGGGTGTGGGGGAGGGCGAGTGGTCTGGCACTGCCGGGTGAGGCACTAGACTACCAGCAATTATGGGGATTTGTGTGGGGTTCTACTCTTTGCATACCGCCCGGACTTGGAGATCAGGGCTTGGGGGTTCCGCTGGCCCTGGAGGTATACAGTAGGCATTTCTGGGGATCAGGGTATGTGGGGTCCAATAGCCCTGTGGGGCTTTTTTTACTGTTTATTGCAGGATCGGGGCAGGGGGTCCCATAGCCCTGCAGGGATTTTTTACTGCTTCCTGGGGATCGGGAGCGGGGGGTCCCATAGCACTCTTAGGGGCTTTTATTACATAGTTTTGGGGGCGGGGAGTCGGGACCTAGGGCTTATTCTACTGATTAGGGGATGGGGCTGGGGGATTATATATACTGGGGGATTGGGGTTGGTGGATTAAACAACCCCTGAGGGATTAGTACACTTACACCAGCTATTAGCTGCGTAACTGTACTTTGCCGGATGTCCCTCTGGGGGTTGTTCAAGAATAGCAAAACCGGGGACTTGAGGCTGCTCTTCCAGAATAGGGTAGCAACTGCTGCCATAAACCCCTAGTGCCATGTCGCAGGGGGTTTATGGCATAACCGTGGTGTAACTCACATTGGCGCAGCTGCCGCTGGCTGCTTTGGTAGAATACCGAATGTCGAATTCCTGGCATAAATTGCTACTTACACCATTTTTGTCACAAGCTAGTTTATTCCAGGTATAACCCTTTGAGAATCAGGCCCAATGTTTGTTGCAGCAATCATATGCCTATAAGTTCACTTGCCCTCCTATCCCATCCCACATTCTCCAGCTACTGCTGTGGTGTTCCTACTTCCTCTCCTGCTGTGGTTTTTCTGGCCTGCTCTGCTGCACCATCATGCTGCTTTTCCTCAGGGATTTCACTTTAGCTGCCTTTCATATGTCAGGTTGCCACAGTGCCAGCATTCCTTTCCCCGATGTCACAGCCCTAGCTGCTCATTCCCTTTCAGGATGATGCTTGCTGCTTCTTAGTCTGGTATCCTCCACATGGCTGTGTAGCAGCCTGCTGCACTCAGTCCTCCTCCCCAAAACACTATCCATGTAATCTAGCCTTGCTGTTCTGGCCCTCCATTGTACCTTTGGACCTTGTGCTGTTCCCTTTTAACTTTTGTTGCCTTCCACCTGACCCCCAGGCCCACATTTTGGGCTCATGTCTCCTAATATATAAAACCCATTCCGTTACACTTTCTTTATACTATCTACCTGGACAGTCACCCTCCTTATCATCCGTACTCTTTCCAGGTTTCACCTCATCATCAAACTATCTTCCTGGCTTCACTTTTGCATCCAACTCTGTCGTACTCATTCTACCTTATTTAACTACTGCCCTTTCAAGGGATTATCCTTTCTGCCCTTCAGTGGCTGTTTACTTGAAGCTTTGCCCCTAGGGCTTGGCTTCAACATCGTCCCTCTGCCGATCTTTGTGTACTGGGTCACCGTAGATGCCTGTATACTATCTAACCTTATGGGCTCAAATAAGGTTGAGGGATGTGGTTCAGTAACTCCTGTGGGATTCATTACCCAAAGATTAAAGTTCAGATGTAAATTGCAAGTGGCCTCCACCCAGGGACATTAAGTGGGCTAGGTAATGTGCTAGTACTGCCCTGGGAAACAGTACCAACCCACTGTGGTCCCCACTAGCACAGCTCACTTAATGCCCACACACAGTGCTGTAACAGTTTACCTAAATGTAATACTTTGTCACATTACAAATAATATGCTTACATTCCAAAGACAAAGAGGACCATACTTAGGTCCTCAAGACAGGCAAACACCTGACTGTAACATGCATGGCAGGCTATTGACTCTCCCTCTGTTGCAGCCCTGCTCTGAAAATGTGAACTGGGAAGTCAACAGAATCAGTCTGATGCAATATACTATACCGCAGTAAACTGTAATAAACAAGCATTTGTCAATGCCATGTTGCTTGCTTATATGTGCTGTTTAGGTATTTGGAAGTGACAGTACCATGCCTAAGAACTGTTATGTGCCCCCCCGACATCCACTGTGTCTTTCTGTTCAGTATTCACAGAAGAGGGAGGGGCAAGGAGCCAAGCAGTACAGCAGTTCAAAGGCGTGAAGAGGTGGACAATAGTCCATTCACAGGCGGAAGAATCCTACAAGAGGGAGTGACTAAACTGAAGGTGGACGAGCCGATGGGAGCAGATGGCATACACCCAAGGATACTGAGAGAACTGTGAAGGGAGATAGTAGTACCTCTGGCAGCCATGTTCACTGAGTCATTCAACACAGGGGTGGTACCAGAGAATTGGAGGAGGGCACATGTGGTCCCTCTGCACAAATCCAGCAGTAGGGAGGAGGCGGGGAACTATAGGCGGTCAGCCTCACCTCAGTAGTGGGAAGATCACGGAACATTGCTTAAAGAAAGGATAGTGGGGCATCTAGAAGCCATCAGAGCCCAGGACCATAGGCAACATGGATTCACAGTGGGAGGTCATGTCAGACAAATCTGGTTGATCTCTTTGACTGGATGACAAAGGAAGTAAATCAGGGTGGGGCAGTGGACAACACTTACCTTGATTTCAGCAAAGCCTTTGACACCATCCCACATAGGAGGCTGATAAACTAGCTGGGTAGGCTGGGCATGGGGAAAGGGTGGTAACTGGGTTAGAAAACTGGCTAACAGACAGGAGACAGAGAGTGGTGGTAAATGGAGTGCAGTCTGGGGAGAGGGGTGACCAGTGGGGTGCCGCAGGGATTGGTCCTGGGGCCAGTCCTGTTCAATGTTTTCATTAGTGACATTGCAGAAGGGCTGAAGGAAAGGTCTGCCTATTTGCAGATGACACCAAGATCTGTGACACAGTGGATACCCAAAGGGGTGAGAAATGAGGAGGGACCTGGGGAAGCTTGAAAAATGGTCTGAGAACTAGCAACTGAAGTTTAATTAAATAAAAGTGCAAAATTATGCACCTGGGACACAGAAACCCTGGGAAAAGCTACAGGATGGGCGGGGGAGGAGTTGCTGACACTCACAAAGAAGGAAAGGGACCTGGGTGTTCTTATTTCAGATGACTTGAAAACGTCAAAGTGGTAAGGCAGCTGGGAGGGCCAGTGACATGCTGGGGTGCATAGTGAGGGTTATCACCAGCATAAGGAGGGAGGTACTGATGCCATTATATAAAATCATGGTCAGGCCTCCACATGGAGTACTGTGTGCAGTTCTGGAGGTTGCACCTTCCGTAAGGATATTAACAGGCTGGAGATGGTCCAGAGAAGGGCGAATAAGATGGTACAGGGCTTGCAACACAAGACTTATGAGGAGAAATTAAGGGACCTCAATATGTACTGAGTGGAAGAGAGGAGGGAAAGAGGGGCTAGGATAGAAATATTCAAGTACCTCAAGGGTATAAATATAACTACTGAGAAGCAGGAGACAGCTGCTATAGGCACATGTGCCAGCTTCTGTCTGATATTCTTTTGTTCTTATAAATCTGTAATCTCCAGTATTTCAGTAACCACATGACCTTCTTTAGGCAATTTACGCTGGTTGATGCCTAGTGTCAGATGGCAGACAAAGGGCTCACCAGATTGTGTTGCCATTTGAAAAACTTCATAGAGTGTTCTTTTACTGGTAAGCATTTTGGAAAGCTGGTGAAGGTCTCACAATTTTTATTATGATTTTATCTCCTTATGTCTGTCCCCTTTGGTCCCCGATCCTGATGCTGCCCATACTGGCAGCGGCTCCCTCAATCCCCAATGCCACCCCATTGGCAGTACTGCAGCACCAACTTATGGTGGTACAGTGTCCACCCATGCCCCAGCAGGTGGTGCCCAAACCCTGCCATTCACCAGTCCTGACTGCTCCCTGGCGCCCGGCACATCCCACCACTCACTTCCGTGGCCAGGCACCAGTTGCACCAAACATGGTGGGGACACCGGCCCACAGGTTGGGTCCACATGCCCCATTACCTAGTGGGTCGGGGTCCCGTGTTAGTCTCTGGTGGCCTGCGGTGGACCTGTGCAGTGCACCAGGGGTTTCCGCAGGGTTCTGGTCAGCACAAGCATGGGGACTTAGCCGCTGGGACCCCTCCTGTAACTGAATCAGGTGCAGGGTCCTGGCGCACCAGGCATGGTGCAAGCTGCTGTTTGCCGCAGCTTGCGCCAGACGCGGACCCCTATGAGAATCGGGCCCATGCAGTATAGGAATGGCAGTGAAGTATTGAACTGATGCCAACCCCACCTCACCCTGCAGAGATGGACAGGCATTGGGTGTGCCTTTGGTCATCACCCATAATGGTCATGACATTTCACCTCACCCTACCCTGCAGACACTGACAAGTGTCGAGGTGTGCTTGGGTGTTCAGGCTTTACTCACCTCATTCCATTAGGACATATGCTGAAATGGGTGCAGTATAAGAGAATGGGATGAACTCTGGGGCCAAAGAGTCCAAGCGCGCCTCGATGCCTGTCACTGGCTGCAGGGTGTGGTGGGGGGTGGAATAGCATGAGCATTACTGTTGACAATCCCAAGTCACATCTCTGATGCCTGTCAGTTCCTACAGGGTAGGCGTTATGGTCAAAAACCCTAACACCATGGGCATTTCTTGTATTCTTACTCCAAGTTTTCAACATGGGCTTTTGGATCCCACCGCATGAACAGAGACACTATCAGTTCGTTAGCGAAGGTGACTTTACTGCGAGCGCGCCATTTGGCACCACAGGGCGAAACACATTTGAACAGGATGTGAAAATGACAGCTGTACTGTTCATGAGGAGGTGTAAAAATGGCAATGTTGAAAATCTGGAATGAAAATATAAAAAACTGGTGAAGTCACGAGTGTGCGTAGAAACTGCGTAACGCACACCGTAATGCAGTTAGTTTTGGGATTATTTACAGCAGATTTTCAACACAGACATTTTGGGACCTCTGCTCATGAACAGCATCATTGTGATTTTCTTAATCTATCCCGAACACTAATTTCCCACAGCGGCGTGCTATTCTGCGCCGGAAGTGCGAAAACACATTTCAGCCAGGGTGAAAATGAAAGCTGTAGTGTTCATAAGGAGGTGTGGAAAATGCCAGTGTTGAAAATCTGACTGAAAAGATTACAAATTTGTGAGACGTACGAGGGTGCATGAAATTGCACACTGCATGCTAGTGACACAGTCATTTTATGGACTTTTGTCACCAGATTTTCAACATAGCCAGTTTAAGACCTCTGCTCATGAACAGTGTCACTGTGATTTTCTTAATTTGTCCTGAACATTGATTTTGCACACTGACTCACATTGTGCGTTACATGTCAAAATACATTTCAGGCGAGATGTGAAAATGACAGCTGTACTGTTCATAAGAAGATGTGGTAAATGGCAATGTTGAAAATCTGGAGTGAAAATATTACAAATGCTCGAACCTACGGTGGTAGTAGGAACTGCGCCAGCATGCTTGTAAAAGTCATTTTTGGGAATTTTTCACCAAATTTTCAACATAGGGTTTTGGGGCCTACCTCATGAACTGTGACACTGTTGTTTGTATCGGTCCCGAAGGTGGTTCCGGCGAGTGACCGCAAAATCACCTTTCAGGGCGAATAACAAAATAACAGTGACTGAGTTATGAGGTGGGGTCTCCAAGAACCCTATGTTGAAAATTTGGTGAAAAATTCCCAAAATGGCCGAGATATGCACCAAAGCTGGAAAACAAAACCCATTTATGCCATTTTACAGCTTACCAGCATTTCTTCAGTTTGCAGTCGACTTTGAAGAGTGCAGACATGTTTCCGGTCCACCAAAGATCATTGCGCCGGGCTCTGGAGGTAGAGTATGGGGTGAGGGAGTGTGGGGGAGGCAGGGTGCTGGTTGGGGACCGTTTTCTTGACAGGTTTATTTACAAAAAACGCTGCAGGACAGTTTTCTTTTTCAGGGAGATTTAATGTTGGCACACTGGGTGGGCTCCCAACATGCCACTTGAGTGTTTGGGGGCTGTAGCCGATGGGGAATTGGGCACCCCGTCGCCCACATACCGAGTGCTGGGGGAACAAGAGCCGAGTGGGATTGGGCACCCCCTCGGCACACAAGAAATTGAGAGGCATTATGCCAATGGGGAGTGGGCTCCCCGCTGGCAAAATCATCAGGAAAGGGGCATGCTGACAGGGGAATTGGGCACCTGTCGGCACATATAAGTGTGGGGGGCAAGAGGCCGGGGACTGGGCACCCCCAGTCGGCTTTTCTTTATTTACTGAAATGTTTCACTAGGAAGGCACACTGAAGGGCGGGCGGGCTTCTGGAAACACAGCATAATGGCGCTGTGTAATTGGCTGCTGCAGTCAGGGAAGCCCACGTACAAACAGCTGCTTCATGTAGTGACGAGGCACTCCCTAATTGCAGTGACTCACTTGCTTTGATCTAGTGGCCTGCTCATTAACTGCGGTGATCAACTGCATGCTCCTTTATTGGCCGAGGCAGAGACCAGCCCTGAATGGGCTGCTGCCATTCGACATAACACTGCCGCACCTCCACAACCTGCTTGTGAAGAAAGTTGATGCAATGTGTTTCTTGCACATGCATGCAAGCAACACAAAATATATATATTTTTGCACAGAAAATGCAAATTGGTACTAGTCCAACACATGGGCATGGCGCTGTTAGTGCTAACAATTCTGATTTGCCAGGTTTGCATTAAAGGTACTGAACCCCCCTACAAATGGGGGTTCCCAAAGTCTTCCTTGAGCATACCTAAATGCTCACTGCCATGCTGGTGTCCCGCGCTTCAGCAGTTTAAATGTGATTGCCAGAAAGTGCCTGTATAGCCTCTGTGTACTGTCTCTTTAAGAGCTGCCTGGATTGCAGTCATAAGTAATCTGAAAGGGAGCTCTGTTGAAAGATATAATTATTTGCTGAAAATCATTTAGAGTGATAATGTAGTTGGTCTAACCTGCCTTCTTTGAAGCAAGGACTGTTTTGTTTATCTCCACTATCTTGGTCCTGGACTGCGATTGGACCAATCAGTACTGGTGGGACCTAAAATGGAGCCGGACTACAGGAGCTGTCTGGAGTCAAAATCTGTAGGAATTGTACTTTTGGGCTTTTCGCCTTTTTGCACCTGAAGGGAGAGCCTTTGCTGTGACTGACAGGAGGATCAGCCAACCAAACCTTTTGGATCTTGGGGAATTTCCCAGGCTACTGCAGCTAGTTTCAGTTTTGAACTGAGAAGTGAAGAAGTAACAGCTCAAGTGATTTTGAGCAGCAGGTCTGTGTAGGTTTGCATGGGAGAACTGTGAAAGGGCTGAGTTTTACCTGCCTGTCTGCCTGCTGTCCCTGAGAGGGAAAATAGAGTTTATTCGGACTGAATCCAAGTTGTGCAGACTATTTAAGCCACTGGACTGTGACCAGGCTTTAACCTGAAAGAAGACCGAAGATTTGCTGAATCGATCGGCCTGTCAGGATTTCCAGCTACTTTTGAATCGGTTTGTGCAGAGACTCTGCGATCGTGACCGGAGCCAGTTGCCTGGTACAGTACAATTTCCTTACATGTAAATGTGCTGTGTATTGAAAGTGGGTCGTGATTTGTTTCCCACTGTGTGAACTGTGTTCTGCTTGCTGGAAGCTTTATCCAGCCTAATCGGACTGAATCCTTTCATCTCCATTTGGCCTGGGGCCATGCCACGCTGGCCCTGCCAGACTACGCCACTGCACAGAGAAAGCCACTGCCAGAGAGGCCTGCCTGAGGATCAGCCCCTGCTCCTCACTTGAACAGGAGCGATGCCTCGGCGAATCGTGTGGGCCCTGCTTCTCCTGGCACTCAAGATTAACCACCTGCTCTCGATTTTGATCCAGCCTGTGTGTCCAGCTCTTGGGTATCATGAGTAATCATCAGGAGTAGCTCCTGGAACAACAGCCTAATCTAAAAGTGTGTCATCTGATTGTCTTGCTGATTTCTTTTTATGAACTGAGCCTCGGATTACAAATAGTGTGTGTGTTGTGCATGTTGTTTTTTTCCATCACAGGGCCCCAGCCAGCTCTAACGTTCCCAGAGTGTGTGACTGTTAATGGACCCTGAAGTGCATGCATAACTGTTTGACTGATACAGCCTTTAAGCAAATTAACCTGACTACACCTCCTTGTTCAAGCCCTTAAATAAATCAGATGTAACTCATTTTGCATTTACCCTGACTGTGGTTCCAGTTTGTGCAAGAGTACTGTACTACTGTTATTTGCTGTGTATAACCTTGTTTTACAGGGTCCCTAGGCCAGGCCAGAGGAAAGCCCTGGTGGTAAGTGCAAACAGTGTGGGTACTTATGTGAGTGTATCAGGGTATTGTGAAAGTGATTATTGTGTATTGTTCCGGCCATTAGTAAAGAAAGAGGGGGTTACGGTGTCCCGGAGGACTGTGCCCAGGTTAGCTTGACTACCAACCCTGACCTCCAGGTGGAGGCACCTGTTTCAGAACTCAGGCCCTTAACCTGCTACTAGCCAAACAGGCAGGGTAGTGCCCTTGGGATACGCCACCCAGGGGTTACATTTTGGAAGCTCACCGCTGGGATTTTGTGCCTTCCAGTGGCCAAAAATTACTAATTATTGTTAAAGATTAATCGCTACCTAAGTAGAAATGGCTGTACACCAGTTGCGGGTGGTGACTGGGCAGAGATCGACTCTCAAAATGCTCTACTTATACTGGATATTCCCTGGCACAGTAAAGACACCAGAGAGGGTGCACTCCCCAAAGTTGAATGTTTAAAAACCCTGTGGTGGTGGGTCGACAGGCTGATTTGATCACCCAAACTTTCATAGCCTTGGTAGAGTGTAGTGACCTCATGGACAGCTCTAAAGTGCTACAGACTATTTCCCCAGAAGAGGTTCCAGCTGCCTGGAGAGTGATAACAAAAGACAGTAAAGACCCCTGGGAGGATGAGCTCCACCATTATCTGAGACTTTTTGAGGAGAAATTTGCTAAGTGTTGCTGGAGGAAGGAAAACCATAGAGGACTTTAGAAACTATTCCTGACACCGGGGCCCACTCCAGCACCTGTTACTGTCCCACCTTCTGTGCCCATGCCAATGCTGGCCCCTATATCTGTACCTGCCATTAGTCAACGACTCCCACCAAGGCTGAGAATCTCTCGGCACCTCCCCACTTCAGGGGAGGATGACTGGGAGACCTGGATAGACCATGTTGCCCCTCTAGTACTTGAACGGCAATGCCTGTACAGAGAAATGAAAGAGGTTGAGGAGAGCCCGAGGTCCTGCCCAGGCTATCATCCATGCCAAGCATGCCAATAACCCCAAGCAACTGCACAGGACTATCTTGATGCATTGGAAAATGTGTATGGGAGCACAGATTCAGATGAGGATCTGTGGTGGAAGTAAGAAGCTCAGCAGTACCAGGAGCCATTGTCTGTGTATGTACCTCGGCTTGAAAACCTGCTACAAGAGTGCCTCAGAAAGGGTAGTTTGCCATCAAATGAATTAGATTGAATTATGCTGGACCAGATCCTTAAGTCTTCTCTGTTTTCAGAATTGTTACTGCTTCAGTTGCGCCTTGCCACCCACCTGGAATCGCCCACCTCATGACGAGCTAATGAAAAATTGGGGTTGAGCAAAGCGACCCGTGGGGGAATGTGCACCCATATCTGCTGCTGCTGCTGCTGTGCAAGTGACCAAGAGTGATCAGCCAAGTGAGGCTCAGGGGCAAAAGTCAGCACTTAAAGAGCACTCTGAGAATTCAAAGGACTTCCCGCCCTGGGCCCAGCATTGGAAAGAGAGCTACTAAAGGAAGTCTGAGAGTTGAAGATGGGTGCCTCTGCAAGGTTTTCCCCATGGAACAAGATTCTGGTCCCTTTCTGGATGTGACTGCCATGGGTGTGGGGTGCACCTCAGGCATCCGCTACTCAGGGTGGCTCCAAGGCTGAGATCACCGGATTGACTGCCACTCTAAAGGAACTGTTAAGACACGCTGCACCACTCACCACTGCAAGCAGATACTAGACCCCAATCTCTTACTACTGCTTCAGTTCCTCATAGATGTTCTGTCCCACGATGACCGAGGAGTCTATCATTTGTCACAGCTGTGGAAAGGATGGCCATAGAAAAGAGAATGCCGTCTCAGAAGGACTTAGAAAAGTAGTAAACAGACTCCAAGGGAGCTCCAAAGCAAATTAGTGGCCAAGGGTGCCCGAAATGACTGCAGGTGAGGGTTTGAGAAACCTAACTCAAATTTCTTTGTGGCTAAATCTGCCTGTCCAGGCCTCTGCTACTGCCTCCCAGACTGGTCCAAAATAGTGAGCCCTTCAATGGAGACTACGGTGACTGTGAATGGTATTCATACTCGGCTGCGCCTTGACAGTGGGTCTAAGTGATCATTGCATTCCAGGACTGGTATGACAAACAATTATCTGATGTGCCTTTGCAACCCCTGGAAGGACTACACGTGGGGCCTGGTGACAAGTCTCATCCCTATCTGGGGTATGTCCGCCTCTGGTTGTCTTTTTCCTGCAACTGTAACGGGTGTAGAGGAGAGTGAGACATTGGCCCTAGTGTGTCCCCCACGGACTGTGATGGGGTCCCCTGTTAGTGGGGACAAACGCCCATATGTTTGGGAGACTGAGCAACTCTGTCACGAAACAAGAGGCGATGGACTGGGAGGGCCCTGAGAATTCCGGCTCTGATCAAGAGGGCCTATGATTGCAAACAGAAACCGAGGAAGTAGACCAGGATGAACCAGTGGGGACATGTGGAGAAGGATCCATTCAATGGTACTGGCCCCAATCACCCAGTGTACTATTCAGGGGAGGTCCGTCCAGAAAGATGTCAAGAACAAAATACTGATGTTGGATGCGCCAGGTGATGGAAATTGCCAGAAGAATTATTGGTCAAGCCCAGCATCTTGCCTGCTCGTGCCCATGCCTATGCATGATGAGTGATGGTCCAGATTCACAATGTGTCAGATCGGAGATCCGGGTGAACAGAGGTGCACCCTAGCTATGGTACACTGTGCAGACACTGCAGTATTGCCCAGCAACAAGCACCCTGGTGAGAAGGAGAGAGTGACCCCAGACTTGTTTGACTTTGGTAACTCCCTGTTGCCAGCTGAATGGAAGGCTAGAATTAGCAAGAGACTTGCCCAGAGAGACCAAGTATTTTCATTGAAGGAATGGGATGTGGGATGTGTCCAGGGTGTGGAGCATCACATCGCCTGCACATGAATGGCCATTTCGAGAGAAGTCCCGCGCCTAGCCCCAGCAGACACAGATGATGAGAAGACACCTGCAGGAAATGCTTGCTGCTGGCATGATAAGAATCCAGGCACCCATATGCCTCTCCATTGTGGTTTTGCATAAAAAGAATGGGTCTGTGAGGATGTGTTGATTATCAAACCCTGAACCAGCGGACCATCCCAGACCAATACACTATGCCTCATATACAAGATGCCCTGGTCTGCTTGAATGGGAGCAAATCGTTCTCGGTGTTGGATCTTACGCAACAGATACTACCAGATCCTGATGACCCTGGAAGACCATGAGAAAACAGCCTTCATCTGTCCATTGGGGTTCTACAAGTTTCTGAGGATGCCACAGGGGGATATCGGGCGCCCCGGCCACCTTTCAGCGACTGATGGAATGTGCGGTGGGAGAGATGTAATTTGTTGGAATGCCTGGGTGTACTTGGACGATGTCATTGTGTTTGGGAGCACCTAGAGGAGCATGAGAACCAACTGTTTAAAGTCTTAGACCGACTGGAAGACTTTGGCCTTAAGCTGTCCATTGAAAAGTGCCAGTTTTTCCAAACCTCTGTGAAGTATGTATGGGCACATAGTATCTACAAAAGGGACAGAGACTGATCCAGTAAGGTTGAAGCACTGACTACTTGGCTCAGCCCCATAATCTGAAAGAACTACAACATTTCCTGGGTTCTGTGGCTACTACCACAGGTTCATAAAAGATATTCCAAGGTGATCTGCACTCTTCGAACCTTACCCAGGGTTACCCTCCTTCCAATCGTAAATACAAAAAGGGTCCGTTAAAGAACAAGAAAAGTATACTTCTGCCAGGTGAACTCTTGGGCCCTGCTGAGCGCCCGACTGTGAAGCAGCCTTCCATGAGATCATATACCAGCTCAGCCACGCCCCCATCCTCGCCTATGCTGACCCCACCAAACCCTATGTGCTGCATACGGACGCTAGTCTGCAGGGTCTAGGAGCGTGCTGTATCAAGACGCGGGAGGATGGCCTAAGACCAGTAGCTTTAGCCAGTAGGAGCTTGACCCCGTCGGAATGAAACTACCCTGTGCATAAGTTGGAATTCCTTGCACTAAAATGAGCCATCTTTGACCAGTTTCATGAATACCTCTACGGGCAAAGATATTGGTGAAGAGTGACAATAACCCGTTGACCTATGTACAGACTTCAGCTAAGTTAGATACCACTGGGCACCGGTGGCTTTCTACGTTATCAACCCATGATTATGCCGATCAATACAGACCGGGCCTGAACTACATTTATGCTGAAGCCCTATCACTAAGGCCCACTTCCAAGAGTGATTGGGTCAGGCTGTCTGAACCTCGACATTCGAGCATTGTGCCAAAAGTTTGATAGAGATGAACAGATGTCTGCGGACACAGAAAACTGTTTAGTAGATTGTTTGGGCCTTCTGACACCTTCATATCAGCTGCTTACCGCCTCTCTGCTCTGAGATATTAGTGCACTACCTCAATTTGACAATGACAGCATTCAGTGGGCTCAATCCCAAGATCCTATGATTCAGCCAGCACTTGATGCCCGCGTATGGAAAAGATGTATCTAAGTTACGTCCACTGACTTGCAAACTGCTTTATTGTTTAAAGAAGCCCCAGATTGACTTGCTCAATCAGTTGTTGTATTGAGACAGTAGATCGTAGTGGCAAAGTAGACAAGCAACAATTGGTCCTGCCCACGGCCTTTAAAGATTTGGTACTGAGGTCCCTCTGCAGTCACATGGGCAACCTCGAGTATCGACAGAACTCCCACCCTAGTACAATCTCGCCTCTACTGGCCTAAAATGGGGCTGATGTTGAGCACCATGTAAAGACTTGTTGTAAGCTGCCTGCAAAGAAAAGCCCTGCCTCAGAGGCTGCCCCCTTGTTAATATTACTACCAGCTCCCCATGGAACTAGTCTGCAGACTTCTTGTTTTAGAACCTGAGCAGTGGAACATTGGCAATGTGTTAGTGGTTATGGATCATTTCACACGGTATGCACAGGCTTTTCCACCAAAAGAACAAAAGGCATCTACCGTGGCCAAGGTGCTAGTGGAAGATTTCTTCGTCCACTATAGTGCCCCCCAGCGGATTCATTCTGATCAAGCAGAGACTTTGAGAGTCAGCTAATCAAAGAAATGTCTATTTGGGCTGAGAAAGTCAAGGACCACCCCCCTATCACCCGCAGGAGACCCTAAACCAGAAAAGGCAAGCATAAATGGAGCCAGCAGATTGCACCTTGGTGCACTGCACAATTGCATGAAAAATGATGCTACAGGGTTCTCCCCTACTGCCTCATTTCAGGAGAGAGGCCCGCTGCCAGTTGATGTCTGTTTTGGGTCTCTCCAGATGGGATCCGAGCCGAAACTACTTGCAATATGTGCAAAACTGAAAGCTCAATTGAACCATGCCTATCAACTGGCCCAGACAATGGCCGCCAAGAAATCTAGCCAACAAAGAGAGGCATGATAAAATAGTAAAGGCTCAGGAGCTTTGACCTGGAACCGTGTGTTATTCAGAATTTGGGACTGCATGGTAAACACAAATTTGCTGATCGGTGGCACCATCTTCCCTAGGTAGTAGTTGGAAAGTTGGATGATTTACCTGTGTGCAAGGTGTGCCCAGAGAACAACTCCAAAGCTGTCAAGACCATGCACCGTAACCACTTGCTACCTATCAGCCAAGTCATAATTGAGGCTGAACCCCAGAAATGGAGCCCCTGGGCTGGTGACTCTTGCTGCAGGAAAGAGACAGAGTCAACCTACCCCAGTGGTCTAGATTAAGGTTGCTCCTCTGCAGCAGGCCCAGAATGATAGTGACCGTCAGTCCACTTCTGTGAGAAGTAGATGCGACTATTATACCCTCTTATGAACTGAGTCAGCTGTTTCGAGGTAACCCTGATAAATTGTGGGGATGAAGCTGGGCCTTCTGGACTGCCTTACCCCTAGCTCCGTCCTTGGAGCCAATGCTCCCAGAAAGTGAAGTGCAAGTATCATGTCTGAAGATGTTGAGTCTCTGTATTGTGGAACTGTATGATTTGCCTGAAGAAGGGGCTGAGGGTTTCAGTCTTTCTGGTGATATACAGAACTTGAAGAACACTATGAGTGTGCTGACCCACCCCCTTCTGTGCCTCAAAGCTTGATTGTGCCTGAGCCTTCAAAATGAGTCAAGTGTTGTAGAAACAGAGCCTGTAGAACAAGGAGCTGACAGTGCCCAAGTTTGGACGTTCCCATCCAGGCAGAGGCACCCCTCACAAGTGATGAGAGTCCCAGACCAGTGCTGAGAGTACAGAGACTGTAGTTGTCCCCTCCGAAAGACTGGCCGAGCTGTCAAGCCAGTAGATGCCTTCAGCTATGATTCTCCATGGGAGGTCTGTGGACTTGCCTCTCCATTTGGTCCACAAAGGGTTTATGTTTCTCAGAGCTCACTGCCTAAACTGAGACTAAGTGCCAATTCCAGGTTGACTGTTCTGCCTTCCAGGTATGGTGCCCCTGCCCTATCTAGCCCCAAGTTAGCTAATAAGGAAGGGCCGTTTTACATTGTTCAATGTACAAGAAGTTATTACATGATTCTGCATAGTAATGTATAAATTATATGTGAAATATGCATGATGTATCGTCAGAATGGATATAGTATTGTGAAGTGTAGAGGATATGTATAGTAAAGGTACAAGTTCAGTTGACTGATGCATCAGATGTCACTTGCATAACATGCTAATGGTATAAATGTCTCATATAGTTTGCATTTGCAATATTGTGATGGTACAGACTTGGACAGATGCCAAGTTTTCTCCAAGCGGGAAGGGAGTGTAACCCCCACAAATGGGGGTTCCTGAAAAGTCTTCCTTGAGCTTGCCTAAATGCTCACTGCCAGGCTAGTGTCCTGCATTTCTAGTTTAAATGTAATTGCTAGAGAGTGCCTGTATAGCCTCTGTGTACTGTCTCTTTAAGAGCTGCCTGGATTGCACGATCATAAGTAATCTGAGAGGGAGCTCTGTTGAGAAAGATGAAACTGCAACCTAGGTGGCGCTTCCCAGGGCTACTACCTGCCTGCTTGGCCTAGTAGCAGGTTAAGGGGCCTGAGTTCTGAAGCGGGTGCCTCCACCCGGAGGTCAGGGGTTGGTAGTGGTCAAGCTAACCTGGCACAGCCCTCCGGGACACTGTAACCCCCCTTGTTTACTAGTGGCTGGATCAACACACAATCACTTTCACAATACCCTGATACACCACACAAGTACCCACACTGTTTGCACTTACCCCAGGGCTTTCCTCTGCTCTCGCCCTGGGACCCCTGTAAAACAAGGTTATACACAGCAAATAACAGCAATACAGTACTCTTGCACAACTGGAACCACAGTCGGGAAATGCAAAAAGAGTTAGATCTGATTTATTTAAGGGCTTGAACAAGGGAGGGCATAATCAGGTTATTTTGCTTAAAGGCTCTATCAATTAAACAGTTATGCATGCACTTCAGGGTCCATAAGAGTCCACACTCTGGGTACCCAGATGGAGAATGGTGGGTTAGCCAGGAACGTTGCAGCTGGTTGGGGCCCTGTGATGGAAGAAAATAACATGCACAACACACTATTTGTAATCCGGAGCGGAGGGCTCAGTTCATGAAAAGAAAACAATAAGACAATCAGCTGACATACTTTTAGATTAGGCTGTTGTTGCAGGGAGCTACCCTGATGATTACTCACGATACTCAAGACTGGACACAGGCTGGATGAAAATCGAGACAGCAGGTGGTTAATCTGGAGTGCCAGGAGAAGTAGGGTCCACACGATTAGCCGAGGCGTCATTCCTGTTCAAGCGTGGAGCAGGGGCTGATCCCTAGGCAGGTCTCTCATTGGTGGCTATCTGTGTGCAGCGGGTAGTCTGGCAGGGCGAGTGTGGCATGGCCCAAGCTGAATGGAGATGAATCGGTTCAGTCCGATTAGGCTGGATAAAGCTTCTAGCAAACAGAACACAGTTCACACAGTGGGGAACCAAATCCGACCCACTTTCAATACACAGCACATTTACTTGTAAAGGATTCTATGGTACCAGCAAGCAGAACACAGTTCACACAATAGGGGAACAAATCCGACCACTTTCAATACAGCACATTTACATGTAAGGAAATTCTACTGTACCAGGCAAACCGCCTCGGGTCAAGATCGCAAAGTCTTTGCACAAACCGGGATTCAAAAGCAGCTGGAAATCCTGACAGGCCGACGCATTCAGCAAATCTTGGTCTTTTTCAGGTTAAAGCCTGGTCACAGTCCGGTGGCTTAAATAGTCCTCACAACTCGATTCAGTCCAAATAAACTCTGTTTTCCCTCTCAGGGACAGCAGGCAGGCCAAAACTCAGCCCTTTCACAGTTCTCTCATGCAAAACTACAGAACTGTTGCTCAAAATCACTAAGCTGTTACTTCTTCACTTCTCAGCTCAAAACTGAAACTAAAGCTGCAGTAGCCTGGGAAATTCCCAAGATCAAAAGGTTCTGTTTTCGTCCAGCCCGTGTCCAGTCTTGGGTATCGTGAGTAATCATCAGGGTAGCTCCCTGCAACAACAGCCTAATGTAAAAGTGTGTCATCTGATTGTCTTGTTGTTTTCTTTTCACAAACTGAGCCCTCTGGCTCGGATTACAAATAGTGTGTGTTGTGCATGTTGTTTTCTTCCGTCACAGGGTCCCAACCAGCTGCAGCGGGTTGTACCCAGGTTAACTTGACCACTACCAAACCTGACCTCCGGGTGAAGGCACCGTTTCAGAACTCAGGCCCTTAACCTGCTACTAGCCAAGCAGGCAGGAGTAGTAGCCCTTGGGTTAGTGCCACCAGGGGTTACAGTGCTATCTCTGTTTAATAAATGCTGAGGCCATAGGTTATGACTCACCTAAGTACAGCTCCGTTTCTGTTATTCTGTAACAGACAGGCACTATATAGTACAAGAAAAGGAGTCACAGAGCTGCTGCAGTGAGCATAAAGTAACATGCCATAGTTGGTCCCCTGGCATCGAGCCTCCCTTTGCTGCCATCGAGTATGTCTTATATCAGGTCATCTTGTACACGGGCCCTTCACCTGATCACCCTTACTCCCTTGCTCATTAGTACTTAGAACACCGTCAAGTTGATATCTCACTGCTGTGCTTGTCAGAAGGTTCCTCAGAGAGGAAGGGATGTTGGCAGCTGGGTGATGTGGTGTGGGTTTGTAACATGTATTGGCATTATAAAGCATATATGGTACTCCTGTTGACAAGGGATGGAGGCATGGGGGCTTTGTTGGACTTGGGAGAGCAGAGATGACAAAGAAGAATAAGAATGGGGCAGACCAGCACAGTGGTGCCTTTGGAATGCATCTTGCTCCTGTCTACTCGGTCTGGGTTGGGCATAGGCTATGTTTGGGGCTGGGGTCTTAGGATTTTTCCAGCCTCAAAAATCTAGAAGTCCTAGATCCCCCAAAAAAACACCCAAATCCAATCATATCCGATTCTGAAAATCAGATTCAAAGAACCCTAGTCAATAAGCTCGACTGGTAGCCTGTCAAGATAGTGAGTATGGAGCAATGAGGAGTCAAACATCCACACAAATTACAGTGAGTGCTGTATCAGCGACTGATGATTCCTCCTCACTGAGGGTCCCCCCTGGAGTTGTTATATTAAGTAAGAGGGTCTTGAGCTGTATCCACCAACAGAAAGATCGCTGATACGGCATTCACTGTGGACGTGAGTGCCATTTTGCACCTTGCCGTCCCGTGATTCGCTTATCTTGACGTGGAACCAGCTTGACCTGTTAGGCCAGCAGGAGGGTGCTGCAGTGCAGTTGAAGAGAGGAGACCTAGGAGGTCAGTGGCTGGCAGTTGGGAGAAAAGGAAAATAAGACAGGGCAGTAATCAAGAAGGAACTGTTTTATATGGAGGAAGGATTCCATATTTTAAAAATGATTAAACCTAAAAAATACGTCTTATACCTTTTAAAATTAAAATATACCATTTCATATCTAAATTGAACAATTACGTTCTGTGGAGCTCATAACTCTATATAAAAGCAAAAAGGTCTGTAGGTGCTAGAACCAGGGAAATAAAGAAGATGCCATCTTTGTACAAAAACCATGAACAATTTTACCAGCACTCTCTTGTATGCATTCTAGGTTTAAATTATTTTAACCCGAACCATTAAGCACTACAGAAAATAAAGAACAAATGGTTTACATATGCTTCTGATTTGGGAGAGAGTGCTGGTAAAATTGTTGTTTTGTAAAATGATGGGATCCTTCTTTATATCTTTATATGTCATAAGTAGGTTAACACACTGTGAGGTAGTTTGTACTCCACTATAAGCACTTCTTGGGTGGTTCAAGGCATTCTGTGACCCCTAAGGCAGTGTTGGAATAACAGAGGGCTTTCCAGGGCTTGGCCTAGTACATCTGAAGTGAGCCCTGGTATCTCGCACATCATTGCCATTGACTTATAATGGGAAGGGGCTCAATTTAAAGATAGGACCCTTATGAGCCCCCAGCTCTCAAAGCTCAGAAAGTGTAATTCCAACACTGCCCTAAAGCATGCGTAGATTAGAGTACAACCAAGCCTCTACTGTATTATCCTCTACCCTATTGCAGAACATTATGCTAATTATTTTGCCAAAGGACAGGGCTACAGAGTAAATTTATTTATTTATTTATTTGGATTTTGGTAACCAGGTAAGCCCACTGAGACCAGAGGTCCTTTTTTCAGGGCGACCTGGAATTAGTTACATAAAGAAACATTTATAGGCAATATTTACAGTAATTACATATTATACACATAAACATTACGACAGCAAACAGGGATAGGACACTTAGGCTCCCAACTAGACTTCAGTCATGATTTACAACTATAACATTAATTTAGTAGATAGACATTAGTAAACAGCATACAGTAGTAGACATCTGTTTCACATTCAGACACCTGGCACCCATCAGTTAGAGTGTGTTAGCCAGTACAGATGAGGCTAGGTAGAAAGACAGGATGTAGAGAGGTTCAGAGCAGTTCAGTAGGCATGAGACCAGGGCTTGGGGCTAGGGTTGCAGCCACAGAGACTGAGATTGAGTAGATAAAGTTTGAGTCCAGACTTGAACTGGTTGAGGGTGGGAGATTAGTCAGACTAGCGGAAGGAGTTCCATGGGTGGGAGGCAGCAAATTTGAAAAGCGCTTGCCTGGTTGGAGCGCACCGAGGGATGTCCAGTAGGTGTTTTGCAGGATGATCGCAAGGTTCTGGTTTGTTCTTTAGGGGAGAGTAGTCCTCTAAGATGGGGAGGGGACCCAGGGTAGAGAACTTGAAGGTAAGGCAAGCGATGAGTGCAGCGAGTTTGTGTGTCATAGAGTGGGCCAATTAAGTTTCCTAAAGTGCCTGCTTGATGATACCTTCTAGGAGAGGTTGTGGCAAACCGTGCCACCTGATTATAGAGTATGGATAGTTTGTTGAATTCTGACTCTTGGAGGAACTGCAGTAGTGGAGCACCATATACAATGGTGGGGAAGATTGCAGCCAACAATTGCCCGTCGTGCAACCAGGGAGAGGAGTCCCCAGCGGTTAGGAGACCAAGTTTTTGGTGGATGGCCGATTCTGAGATCGGTGTGGGACTTGTAGGTCATCTCCTGGTCAAGATGTATTCCAAGGTATTTAAAGCTGCTCAATATCTCAACTATTTTTCCTTGGTTGGTGCTGATCTGGAGCATCTGACTTCTGTCAAGGCCTAAGTGTCTAGACCCAAACAGCACAGCTTTGGTTTTATCTTCGTTGAGTAAGAGAATCGCTGAGAACCAGGCCTCAAGCTTTGAGAGACTGTCCTGCAGCTTGCGGAGATGACACTAGGTTGGGGTCACTGCAATATAAGACAGTGTCATCTGCATACAAAATGAGCTTACTGAGTGAGCAGTTTCCTCAATATCATTGAGGAAGAGTGAGAAAAGCAGAGGGCCCAGGACTGAGCCCTGAGGCACCCCAGTAGTGACGGGTCTGAGTCCATTGAGTGCTCTTCCAGCGGACTTTGGGAGCGGTCACTCAGATAGCTCACCAACCAGGAGAGTGAGTGGTGATGCAGTCCTAGGAGTCGGAGTTTGGTGAGTAGAAGATCATGCTTGACCAAGTCAAATACCTTGGATAGGTCAATGAAGATGGCACCCGTTGAGGAGCCCTGGTCCATAGAAGGCAAGTATGTCTGCCGTGAGCCATATGAGCTGTGTCAGTGCCATGTCCCTTTCTAAAGCATGTTGCACATCAGCCATGAGTAAGTGTTGTTCAAGGTAGACCTGTAGCTGGGTAGAGACCAGTCTTTCCTGAATTTTCCCAATGGGACTGAGAAGGGAGATTGGCCTATAGTTTCCCAATTTGTCTCGAGGACCACTTTTGGGGACAGGGACGATGGTCGCCACCTTCCACATTTTGGGACTTTACCTTCCCGGAGTGATCTGTTTATTAGTAGGGTGACAGGATGGGCAATGGCGGAGTGGCAGCCTTCAGCAGTCGTGGTTCAAGTTGGTCGTGTCCCAATGTGGAAGAAGGGTCAATTTTAGCAGGAGAGGCAGTACCTCTGACTGTTTGACCAGCTTTATGTGGAATTGAGGTCACGGTCGTACCAGGCAGCATCAGAGTGCAATGTAGGCCTGGGAGGACAGGGAGGAGAGAAACGCTGGGGTAGAGGAAGAGGCACAAAGGCTTCAGCAATGACAGTCGGAGAATTGGACAGTGAATCCCACCAGGATGGAGTCCGTTTGACTATTTGTGGAGCCCCTTTATGAGTAGATTTATGTGGCCCCAGAATTTTTGGGGGTCAGTTATAAGTGTTCAGCTGAGGTTGTTTAGGCATTGTGATTTAGCCTGCTTCATAGATATTTTTGCACTGATTTCTCAACTCTCTGTACTTTTCTCCCAGTCAGTAGAGTTGCCAGTAGCTTTGTAAGTACCCCTGTGTTTAGTCCCGGAGGAGCATGTTATGTTAGGAGGCAGGGCTCAGCCATTTATGGCATTTACCTTGGACCCTGAGTTTTTACAGGGTGCATGTTAGATGCGATAAGAAGGTCTGCGTGAAATAATCAAGAGCCTCCTCCAGCGTGGGCAGGAGAGGATGGGGTCCAGTCAGCTTTCCTCAGGTCAGAGCAAAAGTCTGCTGGGCAGAACCTACTGTAATTCCTGCTTCCAATAACTTTAGCTGGGATTTTTGGAGACTTGTTGATCAGATGCAAAGGTAGGCAGTGGTCACTCAAAGCGTCAGACATAATCCCTGCCAACAGTATCCGTCCCAGGCAAGAGACTAGGATCCAGTCTATTAGAGTGATTTCCAGTCTTTGGGTTTAGTCTTGTGGGAGGTCGATAATCTGCGTCAGTGGGGAGCCAAGTAGTGGGTTTTAGTAGGGGAGCAGAGTAATGTTGGCCAGTGGAGATTGAAGTCCCAGTGTGGCCTCCCGGTGAGGTCCTGCAGTTGCATTGATGAGGGGTTCTAAGGAGGAGGCGGCAGTTTGAGGTGGGAGGTATACACTGCCTATAGAGAGGTTTGGCATTGCTGAGAAGTATTTTTACAAACAGCATTTCAGCCAAGGAGCCATTAGGGAGGGACATCCAGCTCCGTGGCTTGGAGGACAGTGCTGACGTAAATAATAACCCCTCCTCCTTTTTTCCTACCCTGTCTTTCCTGAAAGTATGGTAGCCCACTAGATCAACTTCATGGGGAGGATCTGGGGCTTTAGCCAGGTTTCTGTCAGGGCTAGTACATCAGGCTTATAGAGAGTAGCCAAGCCTCAAGGTCCGGGAATTTGTTCCTTAGACTGCCAATATTCATATGTAAAGCTTGAGCCCTTTGGTGTCAACCCATAAGGAGTGAGTAGGGGTGTTGAGGGAGAGATTTGGGGAAAAAGGGCAGGATTAGTTTCAATATCCCCCTCGGGCTAGGATGGTCCTGCCCAGATGACCAGGGGGTAAGTATGAGGAATGGTCAGCCTCATCCCTCATTCTGGGGTAAGACGGTAGTGTCCTGCCACTAGCTTCTGGTGAGGTTCCATGCAGGTTTAGTATTATGGGTCTCATATGGCAGTATTATATTGACTGTGGTGACTGATAGGGTTTTACTGGTAGACAATGCCCAGGTATACTGATTTAGGAGATATGCTGTGACAGGATTTTGTCTATGTTAGGTTAAACTAGCTATATTAGGCAGCGACAGTAGGTCAAAGTGATAAGGGTTTCTTTTAGGGACAGGAAGGTATCCCAAATAGTAGATAGGGAAATTTTCAGAATTTCAGATGAGACAAAAGGGTATGTCTGAGTACCCTGTGAAGTAAAGGCTTCAGCAAGAGATGTTATTTGTCTCAAAACCAGCCAGGAGACCCTAGGTGAGATTGTATAACTTGCAGAAGGTAAATGAGCTGATAGGATTTTGCAGCTCACGTGACCATCTACCAAGTATAAATTACGCTGCCGACCAAGGTGGTGGTGGGGTGGTGGGGCAGAGCCTTCAGCAGAGCAATAGCCACGGAGCAGCCAGCAGCAGCCAGAAGGGCCCGTTTCTTCTGAGCAGCGTGGGGCAGCTTTAAAGGTAGCAGGTAAGCCCCTGTATGTGGTTTGTTTTCAGTTTTAGTCTCTTTGTAAGTCGGAAGGAATTCCTGTAGATTTACCTGAGTGACTAACACAGGTGTCACTTCTGGGGGCGGGGAGGGCAGGCATAGAGGCCCCCCACGACCTGTCTGGTAGTCCCCAGTTCCCTGCAAGAATAAAATGATAACATGAGCTTGGATTTATACTGTGAAAAGAGGGGGAGGTGAAGGGCCTACTGCAGAAGGTCATTTAGAGGTGCAGGGAAAAGGTTTGGTAAAATTACTATGCGAAGGCAGCCCGCTTAGTCTCAGAGTGCTCGGTTACCAGGTGCTTCACTGTGCCTCGACTCTTTTGCATTTATGCTCAAACGCCCTGGGTTTTATCCTGCTATAGGGAGCCTGCCTATCTGGCATTTACAAGCTGCTCAAATGTACTTTGTAGGAGTTTCCAGTTCAGAGCAGTGCAAAGATCCCAGTTGCAGTAATTAGCATTTTAAGAACGATTCAATGCATATTAGAAACAAGCCTGTAACGCTTTGTACTGGTACAAGTCATGAATTACGCTTTGTATGGTACAAGGTATGAAATTAAGGCATGAGCAGTAGAGGCAGTAACATTTAAGGCACCAGGTCGGTTCAACTATAATAGCCAAGAGCTGTCCACTCCTGCATTAGAGGCAACAAAGGCAAAAACATTTAAGGCACCCTATCATTTTAACTGTTACAGCCCAATAGCTCTAAAATCCTACTTTGCAAAAACAGTAAATACAGGCAGAAACATTTAAGGCACCATATCGTTTAACTGATTACAGCCCAATAGCTCTAAAATCCTACTTTGTTTTTTACAGAGCAGAGCAAGTACACGGGCAGCCAGCAGCAGCCAGAAGGGCCCGTTTCTTCTGAGCAGCGTGGGACAGCTAAGGTAGCAGGTAAGCCCCTGTATGTGGTTTGTTTTCAGTTCGAGTCTCTTTTGCAAGTCAGAAGGAATTCTGTAGATTTACCTGAGTGACTAACGCTGCGCCGCTGGGCGGGGAGGGCAGGCGAGGCCCTCACTACCTGTCTGGTAGTCCCCGTTCCTCAGTAAAATAAACATGCTATTTCCCCACAGCAGGCTGCCCATTAGCAAAATAATATGATTTATGCTGCCTGATGTGTTAGCACTGGTGTGGTGTGGTGTGGGTTTTCTCATTTCATACTATAGTCTGAATAAACACACACACACAAGATTTAACCCCAGCCTAGATATTGAGTACTATAATATTAACGCTCCCTTGACGTTTCTCATTCTCTCTCTCCCCCATCCTTTTAGGACCTCTGAGAATCAGTACACTGGCAAGTATTCCACACAGTACTCTTCTGCTGTTCAGCCTGTCTCGCAGCACATTACCATTTGTTCATACATGCAGTCTTGCACTCTGTAGTGCTGCTGTATGTCACCCCCAGGTCTGTAGTTTATGTAGGTATTTGCTTTTGATTACCAGGTAAGATACACTAGGCATACAGATGCTTAATTTTAGGCCCAACCTGGGAGTGTTACAGAAGCATTCAGGACCATTACATCATCGTTAATATGTAAACAACATTCAGCAACAAGATCGGCATCCGCAATAAGTAACCCAACAGTACACAACCAGTAGCAGCAAGGACATTATTGGAAATAAGATAAAACAAAAGTATAGAGACTAAAGTATGGGCAGCCATAGACAACAAGGCTGTGTTTTCATCGAGGGGTTGAGATGACAGTATATGAACCTCGAGAGCAAAACTCATTTCATTTCTTTTATACTGGAAGGCATGTGAGCAAGCGTCCTGTTTTACAAGCGTCCTGTGACAGACAAGACATTTTGATACAAAGCACAATCAGGGTACAACACAGAGGAAAAGCATAGGGTCAGGTGCATTACATACACTTACATACATATTGTGAAACAGGTGACACTTTAAATTTTGTTTTAAATAGTGTCAGTGTCTGACTTGAGAGGTCCATGCTGTCATCTCAGCCCCAAGATGGAGACACATGCCGAGTAGTGTGTGGCTGGCCATATTTTATTATATATAATGTATAGTTTTCACACAGGTCACAACCCCCAGTGAAAACAAAAAAACTCGCCATCTCTTTGTTCTTTTCTATGATCAAAATCAAATTTACAGACTTTCGCAGTTAAAAGGTACAGCTTTGGGCACAGGGTGCTTAGTAAGTAGCTCGTGTGGGGTGAATGTATGAAGAATTTAACATTTTAATTTAGTACTTACTACCCCTTTGTTGTTAGTTTATTAAACACTGTCTTTTCTAGTTTATGTATTATCTTGCACTGCCGTTTGAGCTGTGTCTCAGCATTTGACTTAGCAGAATACCTTGACTCGATGTTGTGTTGTTTACTTCTATGTTGTTTGCTTGCCTAGCCTTGCCTGTGCCTGACCTGTACCTCTCACCTATGTAGAGACTGTGGCTCCTGACTGTAATATTCACTTTGTATTCCAGTTTCCTTGACTTGTATTCGCTACCTGTATGCTCTGTAACTCTCCGGGTCGCACCTGAAAATAGGCATTGGTTGTCTAGTGTGCTTACCGGTTAACAAAAACAAATAAATAAATAAATTTTATGACCTTTGAACTGTGCAGAAAACTGGAATGTGCAGAACAACACTTTGGAATACGCACACCGTTTTTACTTTATGTTTACTGTATTAGCACTGAACACAGGGGCGTAGCTATAAAGGGTGCAGGGTGCAGCGCCCACACAGGCCCATGAGGTTTGTGGGGTCCAAATCATAATTTGGATGTCTATTCAAAACCAGGGGCTCTATAACAGACCCTTGCACCAGGCCTTCTGGGAATTTGCTACGCTACTGATTGAACATACAAAGCAAATGCCTGATGCAGTACATGAAAACTGGTAGTATGGAACAGTTGAAGGTGCCACCCCTCTTAATAAATGCCATTAAAGTGTCGTACTCATCAATTAAATGTATCATTGGGGAAATCATACAGTCATTCAACAAGCAATAAGCGTAATATATGCTGCTATAATGAGTCCAAGAGCTGCATGAAGAAACATGCAGATAAGTAGTGTAAAATAGAAAATTAATCTCATCTTCCTGTATAGGAAAAGAGAATATCATCGTTACCCATAGTATAGTACCTGAATGGTACCAACACGATAAATTAAAACTTTGCACAAACAGACTTAAACATGCACTCCAATGAACATCTGGCAATTACAAACAGGGAGAGGAAGCACTTAGAGTACAAAACAACCCCAAGCTCCCAGATAGTGCAACCAGCATCCCACTACTATTAAAACTGACTAATACACTGAATGTCAAAAGACCCTCATGTTAAACAGTGAAGCTAATAATTAAGAATGGGGAAAGACAACAAGAGTCAGTTAAAAGAGCAGGCAAACCTGAGCCTGAAGTTACAGGGGAATGTCAAGTGTTGCTGTCGACTTCACTCTTGTCATCAGGCTGGGAGTGTTCATCCTAACTCCATCGTGATGGCATGTGTTTTGAGCCCATTTCAGGGTCTGAAAAATAAACACTTTCCTTCAAAACAAGATGTAAACAAGCTGGAAAGAGCATGCTATGGGACACCCCTGCCTCTCAAGCATAGTCAACGCTGCTGAATGTCTCTTTTTGACACGCTTGTATAGCTGAGGTCTGGATACATGATCACCTGCCGCCCATCCTGAAGTAAGGGTCATTTTTTTTGTCTGTCCAGAGCCAAAATAAAATCTCAAGTCCCAATGCCATCTAGTTCCAGAAGAATAGCTCTAGGAGCATCCAGATTTTCAGGTTCTTAAGCTTTTTGAATGGTAATGTGCTACTCGACTAGCAGCTGTCCCAACTGCTGTTTGAGCTATTCTTGTATAAAAGGCCAAGTGGTCACCTTCACTCTGCTCGGCATTCTGAGGACCCATAAATTGTTAGCTCTGGCTTGATTTTCTATGGCCTCCAACAAGATCTTAGATTCATGTTCTCCTTAACCAGAGTAGCGGCAGTCCCAGAGCAGCTTCAGATTGCTTTCAGGTCTCTACATATTTCACTTTGAGCAAAGTCCCTCGGTTTCAAATTTGTGACCCTATTAGTCAAAGAATCAAATTTTTCCAACAGTTCTGTCACGAGAAATCAGACAACTGATTTTCTGGCCTAACATCTGAAGAGTTTCAACTCTGTCGCCGATAGCTTCAGGTAAGATGCAGCCTTGATTGGATCATGTCACAGGAGGCCCAGGAATGATTTTGCTTTGCCTACCTTCAGGTGGAATCGTGTCCTTCTTCAGATTGCCCATTACTAGTCTGGATGTCTTCCGATATTAGAAAAGTTCAGTTGCAACTGTCAGAGTGCAGTGAAAAGCAAGTTCCAAAGTTAATTAAAGGTTAATGAAACCCTGCATAGGATTCACAGTTTATATCCCTGATACAAAGCAAGATCTCTCAAATCCTCCAAGACAATGACTCACAAGTATCGGTCTCATTTTTTTTTAACTTTCTATTTATCCTCCTTCCCACCCTAGAGCTATGTTTCTTAGGGAGACACCTAGGTACTACCCCATGACTTGCCCACCTGAATCCCCAGGGGTTCCTCCATGGAGCCTTGGTTATACCCCCAGGTGGGTGCAGTGTGAGGCCTTTACACCCCAATATCTTGAGATACTCAGTCCGGGTCCCCTGGTGGTCAGGCAGGCAGTCACAATCAGGGTCAGTACTGATGCTTCATCTACCATGCTCTGGCAGTGTTTTTCCTTTGTTTCTTCCTGCGTGATGTGTGCCCTGATGTCAGGTGCTAAGCACCATCTACCATACAGCTCCACCGGCCTCTTCCATGGCGGCAGGACTTGCTGTACCTCGGGCCTCTGCCCAGGGTCAGGCAAGCTACAGACTTTGATCCCCTCCCTCCCCCAGAGAAGGTGAGTAGTTCCTAGGTTGCTCAAGCCTTCTCCCCAGCTGGCCCTCCAGCAACCCAGTCTGCTGCTGAACCCGGTAGTGGCGCGCTGTGTGTGAATCCAACCGCTGAGCCGATGGGCCGACCCTCAGTCTCAGTCTTATGGGACACTTTAAAAGCAGTCCTGTGGGGAGAAATTATAGCCTATTTGGCAAAAAGCAGAAACAATTCGAGGGCAAGATACCTTAACTGATGAAGGCCTTCCAGTATCAACAATTATACAGAGTGGGAGACAGGGAGCTCCAACTTAAAATAAAAGAAACAAAACAAGAAATACAGAAAATAATGGATTATAAGGTTCAGAAAACACTGATGTACCTTAAGCAAACTAATTATGAAGGAGAACTAGAGAGAACGGGAATTGGTACGGAAAATTAATTCAAGGCAAAAAACTGCAACCATCCTAAAACTAAGAGACACCACCACCCACACTGTTACATATACAGCAGACGGATACAGAAAATCCTAGCTAACTATTATCAATAACTCTACACTGAAACCTCTGGCAGTGGACAGGAATTGAGACAATTTTAAAACACTAGATCTCCCCAGGTAAACAGAGGCACAAAGGCAGAAATTAGAAGCCCGATAACCCCAGAAGAAATTACTTACCAAATTCAAAATGCAAAACCTTATAAATGCCCTGGTCCCAACAGGTTCACAGCATTATGATACAAAAATTCAGGGACTGACCTCCTATGCTGACTTGCTTGTTTAGTGAGGTAGTGGGGAGAGGTACCCCTCCAATGTGGGATCACACAATATTGGCGGTAGTCCTAAGCCGGACAAAGACAAAACACTCACATCTTCTTACCATCTAATTTCTATATTAAACACAGACTATGAAATATACATGGCCATGTGGGCAATGTGATTAGAAAACATATATGACCACCATCATACACCCAGATCAATCAGGCTTTATTAAAGCCAGAAGCACGACGGATAACATTACGTCTTACATTATTACTCCTCGAATACATACACACCAGAAAGATCCCAGCAGTTCTTTTAAATCTTGATGCTGAAAGGCTTTTGACAAGGTGTCCTGGGATTTCCTCTGGGACACCTGTCAGCCTTTAACGTCCGAAAACATTTCAGACTTGGTTGAAACATATTTATGCAAACTCAAGGGCCTGTATACGAGTAAATGGGTCCTTGACCTCCCGATTGTGTTGCAAAGAGGAACCAGACAGGGCTGCCCTCTCTCCCCACTCCTATTTGCCTTATACATGGAGCCGCTCACAACAGCCATCTGCAGGAAAAGTGGATAGAGGGTATACCCATTGGCCAGTCACAGCATAAAGTAGCACTTTATACAGATGATGTGCTCCTCTTCCTTTTGTCTCCAGAGCAGTCGATCCCCAGGCTCTGGGAAATATTAGAAACCTTTGTACAACTAGCAGGATTCAAACTTAATGTCCAAAGACAGGGGTCCTAACATTTAACTTCACCCTCTTGTTGTCTTTAAAGAAGATGCTTCCCTGGGCTGAGAAAAACTAAAATAAAATATCTAGGAATCACCATAATGCAGAACATTGACAATTCAGACCTTATGAATTATGAGCCCCTTACCCTTCAGATACAACAAGATTTTGAAAATTGGGGCAGTCTTCATCTATCTTTTTCAGAGGATTGAGATTGTTAGAATGAATGTTCTTTCCTGACTACTATATATATATATATCTGCAAAATTTGCTAATTTACCCCTCACTTTTACTTTAAAGTGTGGAATAAACATATTTCTAATTTTATTTGGGGATGGCAATGCCCAAGAGTGTACTTTCAGTGTTGCAATTATCCATGGCCTCAGGAAGCATTAACCTACTAAGTTTGGAGTAATGCATGCGAGCTTTCTCAAAATTATATTACAGTGGATTACTCCCTATGTTCAGCGCCCTTGAAAGATATAGAATTTGCCCTCAATGACTTATCAGATGTCCCTCAATATTATTTTCAAAGGAGCAACTCCATTCCTCTTAGACATTTTGAAACTAACAGGTGAACTTCTCAAGATCTGGAATGCAGTAAATATCATCAAAATTTGCAGAAACTTTTTATTATTTGCGATTAATATCAAAGATGAAAACTTCACCCCATCATCCCTAGATCCGGCCTTCAAAAGGTGGAGACAGCTAGGATTCACTATATATATATATATATATATATATATATATATATATATATATATATATATATATATATATATAATATATATATATCAAATATTAAAGAGTCAATTATTGTTTCCTCGAAGAATTGCAGATGGCATATGATCTTCCATTAGGGATAATTTCCATTTTTGCTGTTAAGTACATACATCAAAACCAAACTGTAACTAGAACTTATCTTCCAACTCCGACAGCCCTTAATGAGCATAACAGACACTCTTAGTGGTAATTTAGGGGAGGCATGTGATAGGACACATATATAAAGTACTAAGAGAGACACTGGGAGACAATACCATGTCGGTACTCAGAAATGGAATACTGATCTGCAGGTTTCAGTAACACAAGAGGCTTAGCAGGCTGATGCTTTATCGGCGGTCAAAGTTACTCTCTCACAAGTGTGGAGAGAATATGTGTGGAAATGCCGATATAGATTTTTCCATGCATCAGCGGTGCTAGTTAAATATTTACCTCAAAACTATGGTCAATGTTGCGTAGTTGCAGTTATAGGATAGCTGACCTGGGCCATATATTTTGGGAGTGCCCATTGTTGACCCCATTTTGGTGCCAATTCCAATTAGTCCTACAGGAATGCTTAGGGAGGGAGTGGAATTGACGGAGAGATGGTATTAAATGTCTGTCATGCCACACCACAGCCCACCCTGGACGCACCCTGTTGTCAATACATCTACTAGCAGCTAAAAGGCCATAACCAGGTGGTGGATGTCCAAAATAATTCCTACAATAGAAGAATGGAGAAAAATTGGTTATCCATTTATCAGATGTAAAACTTATAGCAGCCATACAAGACAAATCTACAGAATTTAATGACAAATGGCAAGGTTGGGTGCTATATATGATGCAGATTGATGCATATTTTATGCCTTAAACATAAAGGTACAGAGGTAGGCATGGAGCATTGCTCTCACCAAGAAGGAGGGAGTTGTATGATTATTGCAAGGCTACAATGACATATAGACTATACGTATAGTCCTAACAGTATAAGTGAACTGTGAAGGTGTCTCTTGAACTTAAAACTGAACCATTAGAGAGAATGGACATAATGTCAACATACTTATCTTGTGACCAAGAAAGTACTGCAGAGGTGCTCACGACTCTTTCATTGATTAAATGAAATGTGTATCTCGTTTGTATAAACTCAATAAAATTACATTTCAGAAAAGTTAATTAAAAGGTATCATTCATAGAGTCTCAAATTCTGGTAGCCATTTTGCTTGGGCTCAACAGCGCCCCTCTCACACAACAGTTTAGAATGCACACAACATATAGAATAATGAATCCCCACTGCGTTGATAATGAGCTAATTCTCAGTACTAAGTTTAGGCCACTGATATCTGTGGCACAAAGTAAGCTCTAGTGCCTTTCTGTTGTCAACGATCTAACAAGGTGTTAGAATCAGTGAGTTCTCAATGAAGTAGGATTACGTTACTGTATTTTCTATGACACAATGTAAGCCTTTTTCCAACATTACTTCTTATCTGTAAAACATGGTACCCCTGAGGCTTTGCCACTGATATATACTGAATGAGTGATTTAGGTTGCAATGGGCGATTCTGAATTGAAACACAATGTTTTCAATGGTCCGTTAAAGCTCTGCTTGCGCTATCGATGCTGAATGGGTATCGTTGGCATTGGCAGCAGAAGAGCGTTTCTGCTCACATTCTAAAATATTAAGATCAACAGGTTCTACATTCCGAAACCTGAAGAACGAGACTTAGAAAACACCAGGAAAATAGGCTTAGAGTGTATTATAAGTATTTTGAGTAGGCTGATTTTATTCAAAACAAAGGCTAACCATATACTACAGAAGTGACTGTGTGACTCTACGGGAGGACACCACAATGAATATTTATATTTTACCAGGATTGATGTGATAGGGACTTAACCAGCAGCTCAAGCACTGCAGCAACTTGCACAAATCTGAAACCCAGAGGACTGAAGTAGTGCATAATTGATTTCCTTTATTGCTTCAGTAATTGATTCCAGATACAGAACTTGATCACAGCACTCTATCCTCATCTCTGTCTACAGCCATTACAGCCAGCTGACCCCACCGTGAGGAACATTTAACAGTAGCACCTTGCTCTGACTAGCAACCCTTCTGCTTCCCAGCTCATGCCATGGCACAATACTGATGCACCTTGGATCTGGCGCAGACCAATCGTTAGAATCAGAGCCCACCCCTCCTGTTATGTAGAAGTATCAACACAATGCGCCCAAAGGGTGTCCAGTGCAACAGAGAGCAGGAAGGCCCCAAAATGCTGACAAAAAGTATGTCAGTGTAATCTGGACAAAGACAGTGAAACAAAATTACTGGTGTTGCAAATCCGAAATAGCTTTATTGGTACAACACAAAAGGCATCAGTTACAAGGTGGCTGTACCAACCTAAGGGTCCAGTGTTTCATCAGGGGTGGAGTTGGGGTCGTCAGTGCTTATTGTAAAGTGCGTGAAGACATTTGTTTTTACAAATACAAAATATGTTGCAACATTAAATATGCATCCTAATAGTGCAATTCATCAGGTTAGAGGCTAACACATGTTACTTAACATATTACTACGTGAAAAGTGCGTACCAATATCTAAATCCATTAAACTGGTTGCTATTTGCACATACACAAGCAAGCATGAAGATAAAAGTCAAGGAAACAACAAGTGTGAGGAAGATAAATATAAAACTGTACCTTTGAATCATCAGTGAATTAAAAGAAAGTTGAAAGGGCAACAGAGTTCCAACCATCATGTCTATCCTGCCAAAAGATCACAAGAACATTTATTACCCTTCAGCACATCCTGTATTGTCAGGGAGGGGTCCTT
The DNA here is from genome assembly GCA_016271365.2 of Neoceratodus forsteri. Taxonomy (NCBI): domain Eukaryota; kingdom Metazoa; phylum Chordata; order Ceratodontiformes; family Ceratodontidae; genus Neoceratodus; species Neoceratodus forsteri. Next base: position 1,473,530,637 of record CM057453.1, on the reverse strand, counting down.
ACTGTAAATTTGGCAAGGTATAGTGATAGCCATTGACAGGAGGCCCTCAGTCCCACCTACATGACACTATGGGCATCCTGGAGAATATCTCTGACTTTATTTGGCATAGGATGTACACATTCGCTGTGCATTGATGTTACTGCATTTTATGAAGTGGGTAGGATAAAATACTGCATCCTAATTGGCTCAGAGCCATGCATTGTGAGAGCACAACACACAAGTAAAGCAAGTCCCTCCAGTAAAGGTGCAGTGCATCTAGAATATCAATGAGCTGTTTTGGAATTTTGACATTTCAAACAGCAGCCATTTGTTTTTAATTTGTTCTTTATGTCCCCTTCCTTGCGCGCTTGCTCCTTTCTTCTGGGACTCCCTAGGCTGATCATGATCTTCCACCTGGGTAACTCCAGGTGATCCGTGGATCATCCCCATCCTGCTTCAGCTTAGCTTCCCCGGGCAGAGAGAGGCCCCAGGTCTTCTCCTGTAGTCCATTAAGTCTGCATCGGGCAGGGCCACCAATCCTGGAGCCCATTTATGGAGTTGTGATGCTGGGGCCCATCTTCAGGGCAAGTGCTGGGTTTTCTGTTTCTGGTGCCCCACACCTGAGAACACCAGCACAGGGAAGATCAAGGAGACAGGGCATGCCGAGACATGCCTCCACTCCAGACTTCATCCAGCATCCTCCCTCCAATTCTGCAGTCTCACTGCACCACCACCCGTGGTCAACCAGGTGGCGGTAAAGTGGCAGGACCTGCAGACCCCCTACTGAGAGGTGAAGAGTGGTCTGTAGGGTGCTCAATCCCCTCCCCCAGCCGGCCCTCCAGCGACTTGGGCTCACTTCGAACCTAGGTCACTGACGTCTGGCCGGTAGCACTACTGCTACGCCAGTGGGCCAGCAGCAGCCATTTTCACACTCACTAACTGCTAACTAAATTGTTGTTTTCCCCTTAGTTCATGCAATAAGGCCACTATGCATTATGCCTAGGCACTGCAGACTGTAGTGTAGGCACCTAGATCCCTAGAGCCATACATTTAGGGTCTTTAGACCGACAGCATGCATGGAAAGGACACATGCCCCTCCACATGATCTCCCAGTCATTTGTGCAGTTACACGTGTGGACGGTCCAAAGGCATATCTGGGGAGCATGCCACACTCCACACCATTCACAGAGTTGCAGAGTGCTGGGTGAGGGACTCGGGATACACAGACAGGGACCTTGCTATATGCATTTCATGCCCCCTTGCAACCACCAGCTGCAATGGAACTATCACCCCCCACCATGCTGCCCCAACCCTCTGGGCAGACAGGGAGGGAAGGATGGAGCAGCCATTTAGAGCACTCACCATAAACTTTATTTTTCCTTCCTGTGCCTTCCAAGTACCTCTGCTCCCGCAGTGTAGAGGCCTGCTTCTGGACTGGGGACGGGCATCCAATTGGATGCCCCCTTGCATCCTTTGGTTTGCCCCATGCAGCAAGCGTGCCAAGTGGCAGGGTCATGGGCAGGCACTATCGCGGTGACGTACATCATCCATGCCATGCCACCAGATGCCTGCCCTTGGTCCGAGCTGCACAGCCAAGGTGCACATTCTCATGCATACCCTGCACTGCTTGGTGCATAGGCACCTAAGTTAAACACATTTTTATTTAAAAAATGCAGTTTGGCTGCCCTGGCGCAGCAGTTGGTTTCCACTTGCAACGCTGGTGACCCAGGTTCAGGAACAGATCCAGGTTGTTAGAGGGCTGGCAGAGAGGAAAGGATTGAGGCGTCCCTAGGACTGCTCTCTTTTCGGGGAGGGGGGGCTATGTGCTCGGCACAGGAGGCGACACCTGGTGGAGTCTGGGTTTGTTGCCCTGGACCGAGACTCACGGTGAGTATCTCTGGGGCGGGACAGCGTGAGGTGTCATTGCAGTCTCCACCCCAGCTTACAGGGGACAAAATCCTCCACATCTGCTGCCTAGATGAAGCCCTGTCTCTGGGCTTCGATTGGTCTCCTGGCTAAGCTCTCCCAACAGATACTGGTCTCACGGTACTGGTGCCCTCTGGTGCCGTGACCCCGCCCCTGGGGAGTAAGCCAGGGGTAACCAGGGAGCATGGGGGTGCTTAGTAGGAGGTAGAAGCCACGGGAGGCGCCGTGACTAGGGCAGAAACACTGGCGGCAGGTGAGGGGCAAAAGTGGAACAAATATTTTTTAAAATGCAGTTTGGCTGGCTCAGTGGCATGGAGGCTGAGGCATGCACCTCACCTCCTGCCACACGGCCCACGTTCAGTGGCAAACATGGGCTGCTGGGGGTCAGCCAGGAAGGAGAGGATTGTGTGTCTGGAGGACAGCTCTCCTCTCATGGGGAGGGTGGTTTGATAGTCCTGCCAAAGGACTGCCCCAGGTGGAGGTCTAAGTGTAGTGCTGGTCAGGGCGCCAGTGAAAGGAAGTGCTATGGGACCCTGCAGCGTGCACACACCTGCACATATGCCGTTGATGTGCATGCTCCAGTAATGGGAGGGACAGAAAATGGAAAATTGGGGAGTGTTGGCAGGCTACATGAAGCCGAGGCCACGCTCTCGACCCACAGCCCTGACCGGCAAAACTGGATTTGTGTGCACGGGGAGGGAGGATGGCCCTCCCCAGCTGCGCCATGGGAAATCCGTGGGGATTTGATGGTATCAGGGCTGGGGTAGGGAAGATAACACAGCTAGCAGGGTGGATGTGAGCACTCTCACGGAGAGAGCCAAAGCCCACCTGCCAGCAGGAGCCCCAGAAGAAAGACGAGAGGAAAAATTCAGTTTGTGTCATTGCTGTTTTGTTAAGCTTTGTATGGGGTGTATTTTTTGTCAATTTTGGAAGTGACTAAGCTGCCATTACTCACACTCATATAGACACTGCAATAAGTAAGTATAGCTTAATTTTTATGTCCTTTTACTGTTTTTCTCATTAATGTCATGATGATCTCTGTATTTTACTAACAGGATTACCATTCTGTCCACCCACTCGATATCCAGCATCCCTGCCCTGAAAAACCATGTACAAATGGCTCTTCCAGCCCAACAGCTGCATGCAGAATAGCGGGACTTTGGCGAGTAAGCTGCTTGCAGATGGATGCATGTTGCTGGATTCTCCCCACTATCTCTGAGGAGGCACCATGATACAGTTGCCAACAGAGTTACCTTTCTGCCACCTGCTGATATCGGAATCCCCACCCTGAAGAAACATACAGTAACAGCTTTTCCAGTCCACCTGCAGCACGTAGAGTAGTGGGACTTTGGTGAGTAACCAGACCCCAGATGGATGCATGCAGCTGAATACACGCCATTGGTATCTCCAAGAAGGCACCCAGGTACAAATTCAGACAGCAGGCATTCGCCTAAACAGCATGTCATACAATCAAACACTGTCTCAGCTATAATATGTCAGTTTAATTGATTTACTAGCTATTGGTATAATGAGATGTAGATAAACTTTTTAAATAACATTATATAAGTAGGCTGAAAGCGTCAAATGATCCTTATCTGTAGCAGTAGTAGAAGGTTTTAGTTATATAGGCACTCTTTCACTGAAGCATGGGTGCCTATATAAATAAAACACAAAAACATAGTAAAAAACCTAATTCTATTAAATTATGTATCTTCCTCATCCTCATGGCAGTGCCCAATAGTGGCACTAAGCTGCGAGACACTACTTTACATCAAATTGCAAAAATGTGGCAATTTAAAGAACCTTTTTTTCCTATGTAATTGTCTGTGGTTCATTTCATAAGTGCAATAAGACACTGGGATTTCTGCACTGTGCTGTCCAACGCATACCCAGGGGTCATACCCGCCTGCAGCTGCTGTGCTCAGTACATCCCTGGGTGTGTATTATGACAGCACAATGCACACCTTATTGTGTCTTATTGCTTATATGGTCTCTTTGATAGGCATACCGATGGCATCGAAGCAGTTCATTTTTCTCACTGCAATTGTCAGGTAACTCTGCCAGCCCTGGAGTTCATTTGCAATGTTAGGATGCATATTTATTATGGCATGCCATGTTTGCAAAAGTGACTGTCTCTTTAAATCATGCACTTTACAGTAAACACTGATGGCTACCTAACTTTGCCCCTGATGGAGAGCTTGAGGTGCTTGCAGCCCTGGGGTGTTAGGTCAGTATATTCACCTTATGATTGATTTTTTTTGCATTATACAATACAGGTATTTTAACTTGCAGCATTGCTACATTTTACTGTTTTTGTCCAGAGTGCACTGACCTTCCTCTTTCCCACTTGCCTGTGTCCCCAAGCCTGGGCCTCCTTAGCTTGTCCCATCTGGGTTCCTGCCCCTACTGACATTCCAGCATTAAGGCCTTCAGGGACTTTTCTGCCTATGCCCTGACCCTTTTGCTTTTGGATTGTCATCCACAACCAAACCCTATCTCGTATTGTATGGCAGAGTGTCTCTTAAGGGTGAGTTACATGTAATCTAATTGTGAGAATATCTGGCCGTACATGCTGTTTTGCACATTATATTGCTACGATAACCAATTATACCACTTATTACTTTTCTGTATAATCTGACTGTTTATCAGGGCAGCGTTTACTGTCCTTAGGTCTACATGCTGCATGTATTTGCATATCATAGTGCTCAGGTAGCCTGATGTTGTCAGTGGGTCTGTTTCTCAGGGCATTATTAAGTGGTCATTCATGCTACTCTGCATATAATATTACAACTGTAACCTATTTGTGACAGTTCCCCTGCTTATAAATGCTATTAATTTCCTGTGTGTTATATGCCTTTGTTGCTGTACCCTGTTTTCCCTCCTCTAGGATGTACTTGGAAAGGAGCTGTCCACAACTTAGGGTATCCTTCTGGACAATTCTGGACTAACAGAAATGTTAAGTAAATAAAAAGCAACACTCATGTCTCCAGAGGACAGTGTGAGGCAGTTGCGTATGCAACCCTGCAGAATGCACACTTGTTGCAGAAGTGGTACAGAAGCCTTTTTTTCTCACTATAGCCCTTTGGGCCCATTGACATTAAGAAAGAATATGTCCCAGTGTGATCATTGGTCTGGCTAGACTTGTATCACCTGCTCCCACCCTACTCAAATTCCCATCCATTTTTCCTACACTTCTGGAGCTTAAACATTTCTGAATCGACAGGAAGGAGACATAGAAAATAAGGTTTATTTATGCTAATCCAGTAATAATATATAATAATACATATGTACACCAGCTCTTTCTCTCATGTCTTTGTAACTCTCTTCCTCACTCTCATCCCATTGATTACACATGCAGTAAGGGGCCAGGTTATCAAAGGTGGCACTTAGTTTGTGTCAAGCCCTTCGCTACAACACTTGGTTTGTGTGCCAAACGGATTTGCTGTAACTGTCCAGTTTTAGTAGGTCGGACATAGTTGCAACAGTTTACCTGATTTACGGCAGCTTGCGCCAGATATCTGGGGCAAGCACTGTAAAGGGTCTCCTGGACTGACACAAGCTAGACCACAAAAGTTGGTGTAACATGCAATACTTGCTGTACGGGATGTAAAATCACATTAGATTGCTGCAAGCCCGTGCGCCATATCTTTCGGACCTTTAACAATCCAGCCCCGGATTTGATTATGGGTCAGTAATCATACACCTCTCAAGGGTGTTGTCAGGCACGAGGCACTTGCGCCGAAAGTACCTTTAAACGCCTCTAAGAGAGAAGTGTGTGATTATTGGCCATAATCACACATCCTTATAAAATGTGTCCTACACAACACACTGAAAAATAAATCCAAAACTTTAAAGTAAAAATATGACTTTTTCCATGTTCTTTTAAAAGTAGTCCCCTATTGCTGTGCACGTGTCCCCTTCCGTTCCTGTGACACACATTCTGATGCAGACAATGGTGCACATATGCCACCTGGAGCCAACATTTCTTGTGTTGTTCCAGTGCTGCAGTCTAAACACAAACAGGATACAGAGCCTCAGTAATCAACGTAGGAATGACACTGGGACACAAATATACAAGAAAACAAAATATGTCAGAAAACACTGTATTTCCCTCAGACAAAATCGGTGCTGATTTAGATCATTACTCATCAGAGGGTGTATGAATATTGTAGGAGCCACTCGTGTGAGACGGCTGGCTACTACTACAACTCATGTAATTATAGACTGATAATTGCACAGGTTGGAGTGCTTCTCAGACAGTCAGCTACCAGGATTTTCTTATACAGTTTATAAGATTTCGTAACAGAAATCTTGTTGCCTTAGTTTTTATTTTGGTGAGCTTCCGTTTATTATCAGAATTCGCCTACACTCTTTAAATTCACGTCACAGTGTAATGGCTTTTATCTTAAAACTAGGGCAGATTGTTCAAGTGGAGCAAATAAGGCTCGATGTTCCAGTACAGAATAGATTTCTGAGAACTGGAACTGTCCTGAGATGATCCCTTTCTCATTCTCCTCCCTCCCTCCCTCCCTCCAGCCTGCAGCAGAATCTTTTTCCTCTTAAAGTGGAAATGCCATGGACAAGGAAAATATATTGTGAAGACTGCAACACAAGCAAACTGCTTCAGCACTTGCTGCGTGTTTCAGTACCTAAAACCTGTCTCAAGTGGAAGATACCAGCTGCTTAATCTGGGATTAGGTAATACTTTTTGTTCATTCTGGCATGGAGACTAATATGCCAGAATCTTCTCAATAGAACATGTTTGCATATCTGAAAGTGGAGTATACCGAATGAACAGAGTTATACAATTAAACCTTGTAGAGTTTGTTTTTAGATTTCAAGAAAGCTATTAGTAAGACTTAGTAATTCTGAACTCAACCAATTTTACCTAAAGTAAATAAGAGTTCTTCTGACAACACAAAATAGTGCCCCCCTCCAAATGCTCTTTCTAAAGGGCAGTGAGTGAGCCTGAAGTCTGCGAGAAGAACTGGTGGGTCAGTGCAGCCCTAAGCTCAGCATAAGCTTTTACCACAGCTACAAAGTTAGCCTTCAGTCTGTGAGGAGGATGGGTGGTCAGTGCTGCCTAGGTTCTCCACAGTTCCAGAGTGAGCCTATGGTCTGTGGAGAGGAGGAGGAGGCACATTCAGTGCGCTGTGGGACTTCTCCAGAGCCACAGAAGGATTTAAAACTTTGAGCAGACAGCTCAGCCACATGTATAGATGGTAATGTGTGAAGATGCAGCAAGGCAACAGAGATGGGCTGTAAGCTGCGAGGAGACAGCTCTGCCACAGGGTGCTGCTACAAGCTGTCACCCGGCTGGGAGATGGACGAGAAGCAACAGAGGAAGGTAGGAAGGGATGCATCTTAGTACTGATGAGGCAGTGATCATCACCAGAACCCTAGCTGGGCTGGCAGAACACAGCTGAAGGCAGGATTGCAGCCTCATTGCTGACAGTAAGTGTCTCTTCTGGGGGAGGGAAGGAAGGGACTAGGTTTAAAATGGTGAAAGTGTTACAGTAAAAAATGTTATTTATACTTCCATCTGGTCTCTAGTATAAAATAATTTTGGCACCTCCCTCCGCACATCAAGACACTTTGTACAGGCAAATATAGACAGTATGGACTATATATATATATATATTTTTTTATTTTACAAATTACCATGACAGCCCAACTGCAATGCAACAGCTTTGTTTTCTGTGAGCAAGCTGCTTCTGCCCAGTTATGCAGCTAAGAGGACTGAAACATAGGGACTGACTTTCTCAAGGGGCATAGCTATTGTGTGCACATGCGTGTGATTCTGCACCACTCAGCTGGGAGATGTGAGGTACAGGATTGTCATCTGTCGAGCTTCAGCACCTTTGTTTTTGTCCTAAATTCCACCACTTCCCTGGAGGCAGAGCTGGGAGGAGTGGCACCAATCTGCATAACCTTATTCATGCAGTCTTTGTAGTGAGAGACAGAAATACTAAAGAATTCATTCCGAGGTCCTCTGAAGATGTAACTACAGATTTAGGATGTGGAGCTGGTCTACTTGCACAGCACAAACTCCGGTGCTCAGCCTTTGGCTTGATGGTGACAGAACAAATTGCAGAAGTGATCTGCTCAACCTCTAAGTAAAAGACAACATTGATAAACAGCAATATCACTACCCTGCTTTCCTTGTCCTCTGTGGAGGACAAGTAGGATGAGTAGATGAATCTTACAAAATTCCCCTGGATTTTTTTTTTTTTGTATTTTATATAGCCCACCCCAGTTTGTAAGCTACTAGTATAGTCCTGCACTTCCATCCAGGGAGTGTCTAGCAGGTGTATAGCCCTGCTAAGAGAAGAGCCCCAGGGATAGAAAGTCTGGGTCAGTGTGGGTGTGGGAGCTGAATTAGGTGTGTGACAGAAAAGGTAGGTCTCCTTATGGAAGCTTCTCTGTTAGTTGTTCCCAGGGAAAAATGCCCAAAGCAGTCATCTATAAAAGTGGTAAAAGACATTCGTTGAGAGGAGTTCCAGGTGGGGCTTGAGCAAAGCGACCACTGGGAAGAGGGCTGAGTTGGGGATGGTGACAGCACGGTCATGAGCCCAGGTGCTTTTGCTCTGGGAGATTCCATGATTCACATTCATGTTTGTCCAAGTGTAACCCCACCTACAAATGGGGTTCCAAAAGTCTTCCTTGAGCTTGCCTAAATGCTCACTGCCAGGCTGGTGTCCTGCGTTTAGCAGTTTAAATGTGATTACCAAAGCCTGTATAGCCTCTGTGTACTGTCTCTTTAAGAGCTGCCTGATTGCAGCCTAAGTAATCTGAGAGGGAGCTCTGTTGAAAGATGTAACTATTTGCTGAAAATCATTTAGAGTGATAATGATAATGTAGTTTGTCTAACCCGCTTTATTTGTAGCAAGGACTGTTTTGTTTGTCTCTACTATCTTGGTCCTGGACTGCAAATTGGACCAATCAGTTCGGTGGGACCTCAAATGTAGCCAAACTACAGGAGCTGTCTGAGTCAAAATCTGTAGGAATTGTAGTTTTGAACTTTTGCCTTTTTTGCAACTGAAGGGGAGCTCTTGCCTTGACTGACAGCCAAATCAGCCAACCAAACCTTTTGGATCTTGGGAAGTCCGGGCTGCTTGCAGTTTTCAGTTAGATCTAAGCTGGAAGCTAAGAAGAAGGAGCTGAAGTGATTCTGAGTAGAGCAATCCTGAGTGGATTCGCATGGAAGAACTGCGAAAAGGCTGAGATTTGGCCTGCATGTCTGCCTGCTGCTCCTGAGAGGAGAGAAGAGAATTATTTGGACTAAATCCAAGTTTGTGTGACTCAAGTAAGCTACCAACGTGGGCCAGGCTCAACCTGAAGAAGACTGAAGATTTTGATGAATGCGATCGGCCTGTCAGGAGTTCCAGCTACCCCTAAGCTCCCGGTGCATGCAGAGACTTTGCGATTGTGACCAGGGAGGCGCTTTGCCTGGTACAGTAGAATTCCATACATGTAAATGTGTAATGAGCTGCTAGTGGGTTGTGAGTTAGTTCCCCACTGTGTGAACTGTGTTCTGCTTGCTGGAAGCTGTATCCAGCCAAAACGGACTGCATCCGATTTGTCTCTATGTGGTATGTGCCTTGCCAGACTGGCCCAGCCAGACTACCACTGCACAGAGAAGCCATCGGCGAGAGACCTGCCTGGGATCAGCCCCTGCTCCATGCTTGAACAGGAACAACGCCTCTGTGAGTCATGTGGGCCCTGTTTCTCCAGTCCTGGCATTCCAGGTCAACCACCAGCAGTCTCGATTTTCATCCAGGGTGTGTCCAGTCTTGGTATTGTGAGTAAATACCAGGGTAGCTCCTGCAACAACAGCTTAATCTGAGTGTGTCATCTGATTGTCTTGCTGTTTCGTTTCCTTCTGAACTGAGCCCTCTGGCTCCGGATTACAAATGTTGTGTACTGTGCATGTTGTGTTTTCCATCACAGGGCCCCAACCACCTGCAACCCTGGGCAACAGTCCTGGCTAGCCCATCTCTTCTCCACCTGGGTATCCAGAGGTGTGACTGTGTGGAGGGACTCAAAGGGCATGCATAACTGCTTGACTGATATAACCTTTAAGCTAATTAACCTGATTTTGACCCTTCCTTGTTCAAGTCCCTGAATAAATCAGATCTAACTTTTCTGCATGTAATCTGACTGTGGTTCCAGTTTATACTCAAAGTACTCTACTGTTGCTATTTGCTGTGCATAACCTTGTTTAGGAGTCTCAAGGTCGAGCCAGAGGAACCAGCCTGGCAGTAAGTGCAAACTGTGTGGGTACTTGTGTGGTGTACCAGGGTATTGTGAAAGTGATTATTGTACAGTGTTCTGAGACCACTAGAGGGAAAGGGGTTACAGTGTCCCGGAGGGCTGTGCCCAGGTTAGGCTTGACCACTACCAACCCTGACCTCCGGTGGAGGAACCCGTTTCAGAACTCAGGCCCCTTAACCTGCTACTAGCCAGGCAGGCAGGGGTAGTCGCCCTTGGGATAGCACCACCTAGGGGTTACACAAGGAGTGTGGTAGAGGAAGTCACCAGTAATCCTGCTGGGAGTGAGGTCCCACCATCCATTCCAGGAGAGTGAGAGTCCTCTGTGAGGAAACAAGCATCACTGGATGGACAGAGAACTTCATACATGTGCCACCTCAGTAACTGTGCAAGAGGTAACTCAGCAAGTGAGGAGTTTCTGTTTTGGAGAGATAAACAGGAAAGAATAAGTATGGAAGAAACTAAGGGCACAGTTTCCCTTTAAAAACGGAAGTTTATGAGCAGCAGATCCTCATTAACCACAAGTACTGTTGCAGGAGATGTTTCAGACCTTAGCCACAGGCCACAGATTCATAAATCACAGGGTCTAAGTCCAGCCAAAGTGCCGTTATAGTGGGAAATTCTGGCACCTAAAATCAAGGGTCATAGCTGTCTATGTCCTGCCTATATTCTGAATAGATTTAAAGTGCTCGTGGTAGGTTACCAACTTTCAAGAAGCCTAAAGTGGGACATTTCTTACTGAATCATGATTTTTTTTTGCAGGACAATATGTAACCAAGGCAGTATATGTAGTGGTTAAGGGCACTGAGCTGCAAACCGAGACCTGGGTTTGAATCCCACAGCCCCCACTTGCATACTGTGTGACCCATGAGCAAGTGACTTAACTTCCTTGTGCTCCCAGGTCACACCTGGAAACAGGCTCTGGCTTAGTGTGTCTTTCCTGTTAAACAATTTCCTCCTATACCAATGCACCAGACTTGTTTCTCTAAATAATCAGAATTAAGACTAAGTGTTGTCGTTTTTAGTTGCTTCTATTGTTTCTTATCATTTAAGGTATTATATAGTTTTCTGCAGCATTTAGAGAAAATATTTTCTACTACAAGGTCAGGACATAACAGTATTTTTCTTGTTTTTTGCCAGACAAATCAGGACTGTCCTGCAAAATCAGGGCAGGTGATAACCCTAGCTCATGGCTCTAACAAGGCCCACCAGGATGTCTCTTAAAAGGGAATGCTCTATACATGCAAAGTGCTGTTTGAAATGAAATGCACTGTACGACATCTAAAATGATGCATCAAGTTTATTTGCTTGTGTATGTTCAATAAATGTTACCAGCTGCTTGAACTGTGAAAACGCTTATACATGTTCCAGTTCTAACCAACAGACTTGTGGTTTGTGTAAGTGTTATCTTTGAGGAGAACACTCCGTGCCCAGAGTGCAGGATGGAGTCACTGGCATGGTGGCACCATGCACCAAAAGAGACAAAAGGAGAACAACACCACAGCTGGGCCTAGTCACCTAAAAGAAAAAGCCATTTCACTTCATCTGTAGCATAGCTACACCTTGTATGTAGGAGTCATTACATAATATACTGGCACCTGCATTTTCAGAACTGATTTTGCACACTTTTAAAGTGGAAAGTACTAGTAATTGAGCTCCTCTCTAGGTAGCAGGGCCCAAACTTGGTGGTCAGTAGAAACCCCAGGCTATAACCTAGAGACCTGAGCCATCATTTTCTTCAGCAAAGTTTGATTACTGTGCCTTAACTATGCGTTTCTTCAATAGCTCTTTATAGAAGTCTGTACATACCATTGTTTAACTGTGATACAAAGAGACTGCCTTGGTGAAATTGAGTTAACTCAGCAGGCTGTGAACCCACAGCCCCAAAACAATATCTGGGCCTCCATCTTCAAAATTTCTGCTGACTCGAAGGCCCACTGGCGCAGCTGTAGTGCTACTGCTGGCAACCTGCATTCGAAACAAACATAAGTTGTTGCCAGTGGGGAGGAGGTTTGAACATCACATGGGATGCTCTCTTCCTCGGGGAGGAGGGCACACAGTCTCGCTTTGCTACAAGAGGTCCCTGCACCCTTATTGATACCTTCAGAGGTACACGTGAGACAGCTAGTGCTTTGGTATATGTTGTACTAACATATAGCTAGTGCATCTACCGGGATAAGAGTAGATGTCAGGATATGTATGCATGTTATTGTAATACACTTACTTTGCTAATACATATATATTCTTCTATGTATTTTCTGTGTATTTCCTACTTATAAGATGTTAGGACACCTGTGTCCTTGAATAATATGATATATAAGTCGGCATTGCCACCTCGGTGATTTGTACTACTACACTGAGTTATGTAAGACTCTGTATAAGTACTCTTTTGTTTCACAAACTGATGACTACTACAAAATTGTATAATGTTATCTTGGACCATGGAGCCTCCTTTAATTTAGCCTATAGGGCTCATCTCTGTAACTAGAAATGTTTCTGTCTTACAGTAACCATAGTAATTATCATAGGTATATAATGTGAGACACTAAGTCTTGTACCTCGGAGATTCCAAGAGACACAAAGAAGCCTCGAGGTATAGGGGCGCTTAGCACTGGCTCCGGTTCGTATTGGTAAAAACTGCTTAGGGCAACTGTGATTTTATCCTTTTGGTAGTAATAAACAAGTTTATTACTCTAATGCAACGTGTCTGTGATTACTTGCATTCCAATATTGCCAAGAACCTGAGAGGGAGGTTTAGACCTCCTGACAGCTTCATTACCACCATCTGGGTGACAAGAGGTAGTGGTGGTGCAAACAGGAGCTGGCAATTAAGGTGGAGGGACACCGATATACTCTGATGCACTTCACACATTTATTTATTTATTTTTAACTTTCTTTATGCTCCTCCTCATTTACCCCATTGGACATCTCTCCAGCAGGACTCGGGCACCAGCCTCTCCCTCTCACCTGAGACCTCCCCAGACCAAGCCTCTGTCCCAGGGTGCTCTCTTCTACACTCCGACATGCCATCCCCTAGCTCTGAACCCCTGAGGTGGGTCTGCCAACTCCTGACCAGCGCTATCTAGAATATAGAGTGCGGCTGAAGCGAGGAGGAGGAACCCAAAGGCTGGCTGAGGCCGATCTGGCAGTGAGTGTGAGGCCATCCATGAGACCTGCCTTACGCCTTCCCTGCGTGCCAGGGCTTTTCTGTAGTGTTTTCTTGGGCCTGGGCGCCCGGACGTGCAATGACATCCAGCACGTGGGTTGCACTCCACACCCGCCTACAGGACGTCTGCCCGACACCTCCATACCTCTTGAACATGTCCCGCAAGTTGCAGTGCTTCCAGCCTCCACTGGGAGCCTCTGGAACTACTGGATGCACAACCCACCCTCCCAGGAAAGGAGAGCAGTCCATGGACACTCGATCCTTTCCTCCCCTGCTGACCGAGTCTGCTCCAGAACACAGGTTGCCGGCATAGCGAGAGGTAAGGCTAGCGCCTCAACCCTCAGCACCACCGGTCACCGCACACTTCACACATTTAGCATCGTGCATGTATCACATTTTAATCCTACAGGTTGAGAAGCAGAATAATAGGGGAAAAAACTGGCTATAGTACAGATGACATCTGCCACCTCAACAGGTTCTGCAGTGTTGATGTGGCACTCACCCTGTACCAGACTCTAAGTCCATCGGGAGTCTCAGTGGCCCTGCCATGGGAGGGGTCAGCCCAGGAGGAACAACGCACTGAGGTAAGTCCTGGAGAAGGTGACAGGGCTGGGTGAGGTGGTAGGACCAAGGAGGGCCAGTTGGGGTGCTCAGGGGCATCAATTACATTGTCATAAAACAAATCCTGCTGACTCCTCTGGTGGTAGGGCAGCTAGTCAGCTTTAATCCTGGTCACCAGTTAAATACAACTTGGTGTTGGCCTGAGTTTAAACAAGGGAGAACAAGGAGAACACTCCTGGTAGCATTCAAGTACACAAATTCAAAGAAAAAGGTGACAGAAATAATTCAGAGGCAGAAGCACCAAGCAGATCACATGGGGAACCCAGAACCACCCCACCCTGACAAGGCCTGATATCTTGATTCACATTTATGAGGAAAAATGGAATTGGCACACACACACACACACGTAGTTAATAGTTGATTGATGCAGAAGAAGCAGAACCTATCTTGGGTGAACAGACTGCACAACGCCTTGTAGTGTCCGGGGCTTAGTAGGTTGCACACTCACCTCTCAGTTTGGAAGACTGTAAGGTCATGGATCAAGTAGGAGCAGAAAATGTTAGTTTCATACAGGCATACAACTACACCATTAGGGCGTCATAGCCCTATTTACAAGGTGGTCCTGAATCTAGCCCCATACCAGGTATTTTACAACACTGGGAGGGTGGTGCACTGCCGAGGTGCCATCCTTCATATCCCTTCTACCAATCTCCGGTGGCTATCCAGGTGGAAGTTAAAGATTCCATAACATTTATCATAAGAATAACATTCCAGCTCCTGAAATGAGCCGTCACTACTCAGGGTGCCTTTCTTGGTCAATAAATTACACATAAAAACAGTGGGTTTTGGTCTGTTATGCAAGGCATGCTCTTACGTTTTTCTAATGTTAGATCTATAAAACTGATCTCAGTATATACTTTTAGTGCTGAATATATTTGTGCTTTAGGCACGGACGTACTTACGTTACTTTTAAGTAGCCCACAGCACAGTTTCATGTGACATTAAAATACTTTGGTACTAATTTTTAATATTATCTGCTTGGTTATCTGAGTGAGATAGCTGATATGTTAACATGGAGTATTGCATCTTGTGGTACCATAGGTGCACAATGATTTATATTCTGGTGGACACTTTGTGATTCCAGTGTACACTGGGGCCGTATGCCAAACTTCTCATTATTTGATGCTGTTGATTTATTCATTTTAGTACATGTACACAATAATTAGAAACTGTTAAGAAATACATACTAGGCTAAGCAAAGGCTTAACATTCAAGAAAATGATAAACCTTGTATTGTAAATCTATAATAAACACAATAAAAGGAATATTAAAGTTATAAAACCAAAATAGCAAAGTTAGTGAAGAGATAAGGTAAAAGAAGATGTGTATATATATATATCTCGTGCAATGCACCCTATAGTCCCTATAGTTAGGGTTGAGTAGGCACTTTAATGTTAAACCTGAAATTTTGCACTTTAATAACTTAGCAACCGTTCAGCGGTTACATGAAACTTGGTATGTGCTGTTCCTTAGAGTAGATCTCTTGAATACCAAGTTTCATATTAGTTGAACTGACTTATTTTGCGCTGTACATTGTAAGCTAAATTAAGCTTTTTGGGCTGCTTTTTCCTCATTACTATCGCCAAATCATTTAGAATTCTGGTCTTCAATTTTCAGACTAGAAAGAGCTTTCCTTAAAGAACAAGCCAGTGTTGGTTTCGTGAAAAATATTAATCTGTTCCAAAGTTATTCGTTTTGAAATTCTGGGTTCTGAGCATGCTCAATTCAGTCTGTTGGATAGCTGCATGGAATAAAAAGGATTTTGGTCTAACAAAAAGGATTTTGACAACTCACAAAAGGATCCTTAGAATCCTTTTCATGAGAAAAATTTCCTTTTAAATCAGCTGCCATCTTTTTTTTTTTAACCCAAATAAACTGTCATATTTGCCAGGATGTCTTCTGCAGACATCCAAATATGTATCTTGTTCATACTAACATACAAAACGCCAGCAGAATAGGCCTAATGGTCTCGAGTCTGCTCGATTTCAGCACCCGCACTGAGGCCAATTTGGTGTCCCCTCTGGGTTATACTGTCCCCAGTCCCAGATATTCCACCTGTATTGGGCCTGGTCAGATTTACCCTCCCTCTGTACCTGTCCCATCCCTCTTAAACCCATCCACAGTCTCCACCTCTACCAGCTCCTGGACAGTGCATTCCATGGTTCCACCACCCTTTCAGTGAAATAACATCTGTCCCTCTGAGCCTGCCCTTCCAGCTTACCCGTGACCTCTTGTTGCCCCACCCTCCTTCCTTTGAAACACCCTGTCTGGGCCTCCTTTATTGATCCTTTCATGTACTCAAGGCCTCTATCATGTCCCCCGTCCTCCTCTCCTCCAGGGTGTACATGTCGAGCTCCTTGAGCCTCTCCTCATAGGTCCTCCCCCAGACCCCAGATCAGTTTGGTTGCCCTCCTTTGGACCCTCTCTGGAGTGTAATGTCCCTCAAATGTGATCTCCAAAACAGTACACAATACTCGAGGTGTGGCCTAACCAAGCAGTTGTACAATGGAAGGATCACTTCCACCTTTCTGGAGGTAATACCCTGGCGATGCATCCCAGCATCCTATCTGCCCTTGCCACTGCCCTCCTACAGGTCTCTGAGTTGTTCATTTTGACATCTACCACTACCCTAGGGTCCCTGTCACCCTCCGTGACTTGATTCATGTCTCCTCCCAGGGTATACCCCTGGCCTGGATTTCTGACTCCCAGGTGCAGAACCTTGCACTTCCCGCATTGAATTTTAGTTTCCATTTTCCGACCACCTTTCTAGAGCCTCCAGGTCCTCCTGCAAGGCCACCCTCCCTCCTCCCCATCTACCACTGCACTCAGCTTTGAGTCATCTGCAAAGAGACTCATCTCACTCCTGATCCCCTCCTGATGTCTGAGACATAGGCATTGAACAGGAGTGGCCCCCACTGACCCCTGGGAAACCCCACTAGTAACCCACCTGGGGATTGGCTAACCCTCCAACCACCACCTTCTGAGTATGCTCAGAGAGCCAATTTCCTACCCATCTTAACAACTGTCTCCCTCCCCCATTTCCTTCAGCTTAGCCAGTAGGCCACTGTGGGTACCAAATCAAATGCCTTCCTAAAGTCCAGAAAGAGGACATCCACTGGCCTACCCTGGTCCAGGGCCCTCATCAGGGTGTCCTTTATTGTTTTGTGCCTTTATTTTAATTTTATGTGGCCTCAGAATGCTTATTTTTAAGTTTTAAAATCCCTTTTCGTGACTCTTCGTTCCTTTTCATGAGAGTGTCAAAATCCTTTTTCATATCACAAAAAGCATTAAGACATCTCACAAAAAGGATGACTTTCTTAAGTCCTTTTCGTGAAATGACCAAATCCTTTTACGCCAGCAAATTCTGTTTTCATGAGATGATATAATCCTTTTTCGTGATGAAATAGGATTAGGACTTCGACCAGATGGCCCTGACAATAATCCTTTTCATGAGCTGTCATAATTCTTTTTCGTGATACGGAAAATGATTTTGTCACCTCATGAAATAGAATCGATGTGGAGAAAAAGGAATACTGGAGGGCCATCTGGTCAGAGAAGTTCTAATCTTTTCAGATAATCTAAGAAGGATTAGACATCTCGCAAAAAGAATTTGCTGATGAAAAGGATTAGGACATCTCATGAAAGAGATGACTTTCTTAAATCCTTTTTGTGAAATGACCAAATCCTTTTTGCCAGCAAATTCCTTTTTGTGAAATGACATAATCCTTTTTCATGATGAAAATGGATTGGGACTTCTCCGACCAGATGGCCTGCCAGTAATCCGTTTGAGATGTCATAATCCTTGTTTTGTGATACAAAAAGGATTTGACACCTCACCAAAATGGAATTCGCTCTGGCGATACGGCAGGGCCATCTGATCAGTGAAGTCCGTAATCCTTTTTCGTCAGGCTAATTTTTTCGTGAGACGCCATAATCCTTTTTAATATCAATGCAAAAGGATCACAACGCCTGATGAAAAAGGATAACTTTGGTCCAGAATTTTGCTGCTTTGAGATTTTGACCTCAGATAATATGGCCTTTGGGGACCCCACCTTATGAACAAAACAACTATCATTATAAAACTCTCACCGAAGGTGATTTTGCAGTAGGTTGGTGAATTCACTTTTTGGGTGGAATTTGCATAATGACAGTCATATTGTTCATGAGGTGGGGTCCCTAGGCCATGTTAAAAATTAGTCAAAATGTCAAAATGGAGTCATGATTGTTCATTGGAATTGGCGCAACACATTCTCATAATTTTGTCAATTTAAAATATTTTTACCCCAAATTTGGAACATAGAATGCTTATTATCCAACCAAATGTACCACAACTGTCATTTTCAAATCCAGGCTGAAATTAGTTTTCACACCTGCGGTGCAGAAATGGCATTGCAGTTTGCAGAATTATGTTTCAGTGGGATTTGAATTTTTCACCACTGGGTACATCAGGTGGGTAATAACATGGCTATGATGACAGTTGTGTCACTCTTGGCCTATAAATGGAAGCGCAGAGGCCCTCCTTAGGTAAGTAGCGTACGCATCTATCGAGGAATCGGGCGCAGGGGCCTGTACGCTCCATAGCTACATACATATATGCTTCTGTGGAGGAATTGGAGACATGGCCCAGGGCCCAGAAGGCCCTGCACTCGACAGCACATTAGGATATGATTACACTATCTCAAAAGTAAGGAAATAAATTGCAAAAACTTTGTTAATGCATCAGGTAGGGTTAAAGCAAAACACAAGTAGGAAATGTAGGCGTTAGGGTTTCCAACTGTAGCACCCCCCACCCTTCACAGATGAAGAGGCATCAGGGGGCGTGCATTGGGATCACCAGCCCTAACACTCACCCCATTCTCCTATGCTGCACCCACCCAGCTTACTTTCTAATGGAATGGGGTGATCATTAGGTTGATGACCCCAGTGCCACCCTCCGATGCCTCTTTCATCTGTGAAGGTGGGGCATTAGGGTGGAAACCCTAACACCACATTCCCTACTTTTGTCACTTTAACTGTAACTGATGCATTAACAAAGTTTTTGCAATATATATACATATATGTGTGTGTGTATATATATATATATATATACAAAAAAATCACACACAACTCTATAATGCAGCAGCTGACCCAGTGGCACTGAGGGTTGAGGCGCTGGACACCACATCTCGCGACACGCTGGCGACCTGGGTTTGGGAGTGGACTCGGGCCGCTGGCGTAGCGGCAGCAGGGAGAGGATTGAGCATCTGGAGGACTGCTTTCCTCTCCTGGGGTGGGTGGCATGAGTGCTTGCGCGCTTCGCAGCTCCCAGTGGAGGCTGGGAGATTGCAGCAGACATGGAGCATGCATTGGGGGTATGGAAGTGACGGACGTCCTGTGGATGGGTGTGGGAGTGCGCCTGCACTGCATATTATTGCACGTCCCGCTCCTGGGGCTACTGAACAAGGAAAAATCCCTTGCACCTGGGAAGGCGATGGTGGGTCCAGCGGTTGGCACCCACTTTCACATGAGGGCCTGCTCGGGCCTGCCTCTGGATCTCCTCCTCACCACAGGGACGCTCCTGCTAGATTCTAGATAAGTGCCAGCAGGAGGTAAGCAGTCCCACCTCAGGGCTCAAAGCCGGAGGTTGGGGATTCGGTGGTGAGGTTGGTGCTCTGAGATGGAGGCACAGCATGGAGAGACTTGATGCGGGGTGGGAAAGTTGCCGGCCCCTGTGACTACACCGGAGAGAGTCCTAAGGACCAGCGTAAGGAGGGTAAATAAAGTCCACAAAAAACAACTCTGTAATGCAAAGCATCACAAGGTATATGTGCAACTCGTTGTGAACATTTAGGCTGGTTCTGCTTTAAGAAAAAATGAATGGTGCCAAAAGGTGAGAAGACACAGACACATTTTATTTTACAGAGGACTTATCAGACTTCTCGTCTGTATCTCATCCCAATGGAAAAATGAGCCAGTCCAAATGTGGCCTTACTGGCCTGGGTCATAGTGGGTCCAAAATAAGAAAGCTAAAAGACAAAGCACTTCAGCACAAAAAACTGAGGCAAGGTTACCCAAAATGGGCATTGGCAACAAAGCCAGATTTTCAAGAAATACAAAATCATACAGATCCCCATAATAAAAAGCATCATTGGATATACAAATCAACATGAACATTTAGGCAGGTTCTGTATGATATACTGTAATAGGCATTACGGCAGAAAAAGACTCTTGTCCCATCCAGTCTGCCCACTCTACCCAACTATTCTGCCTTGCCCTAGTTGCAGTCCTCCCTTTACTGATAATTAGGGAGACTGCAAAGAATTGCAGCAGGAGGGACACTATGGGAACAATCCTGAATAACACCTGAGCCAGCAGGTTAAGTAGGTAGATGACCCTCAGGGGCAGGGATAGGCAGGAGACGTTTCTTGGGGGAGGATGGCTTAAGGCTGAAGGAGTGCTGCTTAGGCTCAAAAACTGGCAAGGTGTAGGTGAGGTTTTTCCTCTAGCTTCTTGCCCTCCAGCCAGATGATTGGCTTGAGGAATGACTTGCCATGACTACCTGGCTGCGCACATCACGCTGACTTGGCTGGAACTGTTTGTTATATACTGTTTAATAAAACATGGCTGTGGCCATTTTTCCTCCAAAGCACATTATTTGTCTCAGTCTGTTCAGGTGGAAGGAAGGGTTTGTCACCTATAAGACAATAATAGGTAAGTTAAGAATAGAAGTTGGAGAGCTGGCCCAACGGCGCAGCGACAAGGCATCTGCTTGCGATGCTGACACCTCAAGTTTTGGAATGGACCAGGGAGTCAGAGGGCCAGCCAAGCAGAGAGGGACAGGCCAGCCCGGAAGGCGTCTCTCCTTCTCTGGGCGGGGCGTCCGGCCCATTAGCAACCTCTGGCTGAGGCCGGGGACCCACAGAAAGGCCAGTGCCTAACTACATGGGAGGCGGACAGACATTGACATCAGCTGCATGTCCTGCCTCCAGGATGGCAGCATAGAAAAAGCCGCCCCCAGGTATGACGCCCTGCTCTGCCACCATCTCCATGCCACCAGTGTCCACCATGGGGTCCTGCCCCATGGTCCCTTGAGGGGTAAGCCAGGGCTTGCCACTAGTGCCCTGTTGGAGGCGGCCCCCACCCAGAGGGGTAAGCCAGGGTATGAGGGGACAGCTGTGGGGCACCCAGCTGAGCTCCAGTGGAATTGGGGCCAGGCCCCCCAAAAAGAATAGAAGCTGGAAACAAAAAGTGTTGATGGGGAGGAAAGAGCTGAGGAATACTCAAGTGGGGTCTAATTAACTGGGCAAAGTGAGAAGGATGAAAGAAGACAATTTTGAGGCAAGCATACAGGAAAACTGGAGCAAATGAAAATGCACACATAGCTGGATGATGACTATGCCCATACACGCTCTGAGAAGATGTGTGTGCAGGCACACCTACACATGCAAACATACTAATCACACATGAAAACAAAGATATGGGGGGTAAAAGAACTGAGTTCAGTGGTAAACCATAAGGTGGCTAACGGACATTGGTAGAAAATGTATCAATCATTTTAATCAGTGAGCTGTTAGGAGCTTAAGCGGATGATACATTTCGTTTCTGTGGTTTCCTTTGGTTAGCCTCCCAGAAACCCTACTGAAGGACACAAACAGAAAATATAAGAAACATAACTTTACTGCCACTGGTACTACTTTGAATCTTATCTGAATCCTGGCAAATAGAAAATGGATGTAATATGCAAAAAAGACTAAATCTCAAAACATACATTTTCTCCTGACTTACAAAGTAAATCTTTGCTGTACCATCACCTCTATTAAAGCGGTGATGGTGTTTACAATTTTCATACACTGTGCTCTGTTGAAGAATATGAAGATCACCCTGGACCTGAGCAGGAGGTATGCTTGAGTTGCTGTATTATTGCACTGAAAGGATCTGAAGCAGAAGGCCTTAGTAATTGGAAAAGGATACCCGCACAAAGTCAAATACTTCAAAACAACAAGGGAATGTCAGCATAAAGGCCCCACATTCAAGTGTGGGCTGGTTCAATATGCATTTTGAGGGCAAAAATATTTTGGCTTACTTACTGTTTACTGTAGTATAGTAGATTTTATCAGACTAATTTTGCTTAATTGTAGGCTGACACCTTCTTTTACTACATATCCCAGAATCTTCTGCAGCTGAAGCAGAGCAGTACTACAGCAGTGGGAGATTCAATAGCCTGCATAGAAACATAGACTTTGACGGCAGATAGGGACCGCTTGGCCCATCTAGTCTGCCCATTTCCTACCTACAGGATAGGCCGCAGATCCTAGTTAACCAACAGCCTATTTCTTCCTACCCCCACAAGAATTGCCTTATGTCTGTCCCATGCATTCTTGAATTCTCCCACAGTTTTAGACCCCACAACCTCCTCAGGAAGGCTGTTCCATGCATCCACTACACTCTCTGTGAAATAATACTTCCTCACATTGCCCTAGAGCACCCCCTCTATCTTTAAATTTTGTCCCCTTGTTCTTGCCGTCTCTTTTTCTGAAAGATGCTACCCTCTTGGACTTTGTTGATTCTACTGAGGTACTTAAAAGTTTCTATCCTGTCCCCCTCTCCCTTCTTTCCTCAAGGGTATACATGTTAAGCTCCTTTAGTCTCTCCTCATATGGCTTCTCTTGCAGACCCTGCACCATTTTAGTTGCCCTCCTCTGGACTGCAGTGCATGTTAGAGCTTTTATAATCTCTGATCAGAAGTTTTCTAGGACTGCTTATGTTCAGGGGCTAAGTACAGTCCTCTGTGACTGTATATAGCCTCCGGAGGACAGTGGGACCAGCAAACAAAATATCAGAGCTTATATAAGCTCAAACATGCACTGCAGGCTATTGGATCTTCTCTTTGCTGTCTACTGCTCTGATGTCATCAGCAGGGATTTGTACTAACAGAGCATGTCATCCTGCAGCTAAGCAAAATAGTCTGATACAATCTACTGTACTACAGAAAACAGCAAGTAAATCAAAATATTTTTGCACACAAAGTGCACATTTGCACCAGGCCCACACTTGAGTGTTAGGGCATTTGGTGTTATTTCCCTTTAAGTTTCTGTGGAGAGAGTTGTGTACAGTACACCCCAAGTTCTACAGTACTGCTCTGAGCTGCACAAAAAGCAGGCAGTAATGGGCACAGTATTTTGACTGATACCAAGAACTCAGGTAGGGATATTTTCCAAATGGCAATATTAACTACAGTACATGTATAATATTAACTGCGTACCAGTGAGCACACTGAACATTTTGCCTTTGCTCTGTTGTGCTGTTCCTGTCAAATGAGATGGATGCACTGCAGTTGCACTATGTTCATGTGACCATTTCAGACTCCAGGATAACATGAGGCTACCGTGCCCATGCTGAAAAGGGATACTGTTAGTTGGACATCACTTAGTCCTACAGAAGGCAATGTCCTAAAACAGAACCAATACACATACATTTTACCTTTGAACCACAACATCATAACTGCATTCACACAGACAGCTGAGGGCTCACATTGACATAGGCCCCTGTTTGTTCCCCATTTCTGATTGTTGAAAGGCGCTTGGCAGCTTACTAAGCACATTTTTTCTCTTACCTGAACAATGGACGGTCTGTCAACATTTTCAGAGGAAGCATTTTATTAAACATTAGAACAACTTGTGTGAGAACAGTTTATGTGGCTGATGCAAACATTTCAGTGTGCATGTGCAAATCTCCACACCATATTGCACTTGACATGCATCGACACATTTTCTTTTTGGTGCTGTGGTGGATAGATTTGTGTCAGCGAAAGGCTAAATGTACTGTGCAGTATGTATATTAGTTTAACTGTTCATATCTTGCCTTGCTATCAAGGTTATAAAAGAGAGCCACAAATAAGGACTGTCATTGACAGTTTTTCTGAATTGCTGTTTCACGTAGCTCTTTTGCAACTATAGCACCTGAACCGTCAGAGCTCAAATGTACTTAATTTTCTTTTGTAATCCATGTTAATCATAAGATTAATCATAGGATTGCCATATTTCTAGAATAAAAAAGAGCGGCGTGAACAATAGCCACCTAGGTCTCTGAAGCTCTGGGGTTTTAGATGATCTCTGGGGAATTTTGGTGGCCTTTACTGAAGATAAAACAGCTTGGTGGCACATCTATTAATCATCTGGCCACAAGGATCGAAATCAACAGTTGTCCACCTGTCACAGGCAACCGGTTTGTTCAGGGACAGCTGGTTTATCTTGCCAGTTCCTGGAAATGGCACCACAGAAAATGCTGGGCACTAGGACCCTGAGGAATCCAGCTGCCTGTAAGGTTGGGTGATGGTGATGCATGTCCCAGGGCACAAGTCTCAGTGATATGTAGCGAGGATGCCCAACCTGTCCTCGCATGATAAAGTCTAGCATGCGATGCTAATCAGTTGCAGTGGGCAGCAGACTAAACAACTGCATGTAATGTATCAACCAACAGTGAGGGACTGCTTGCTCTAGATGTACAGATGTGTCAGCCACAATGAAGTGCAGTAACTTGCAGTAATGACGCTACAAAATCCTGCATGACAAAGGGCTTAATTGCCATTGACTTACAATGGCCCTGCAGTAAATTGCAGTGTTTTGTGATATTCTGCAGCATTTCTGCACTTCATCCTGGCTTGACACATCTGTATGGGAGGGCTATGTTTTGAAGCCCTGTTATGGCTGAAAGGTGAAGGGTATCTTAAAAGCCCTTGGAAGGGCTCCAGAAGTGGAAGGGCAGAGTTAAATAAAATCTATTTTCAAAGCCGGTCCAGTGGCATGGAGGTCAGAGGCACTGGTGCCTTACCCCGCCATGCTGGCGACCTGAGTTCAGAATGGACCAGAGTTGCTTGGGGCTGGCTGGGGAAGGAAAATTGAGTGTTCATGGATGGGGGGCAGCGCAAGTCGATGCTCAATCGTCACCTGGTGGAGGCTGGGTAATACGACAGCTACAGCCTTCCAGCTGGATCTGTACAGATGCTGCTTGCGCATGCTGTGTCCTCAGATTACAATTCCGTGCCATCACACATGTGCCAGCCTATGGGATGGTGACAGAAATGGAGAAAACAAGGTACAGCGGCACCAGCCAGGACGCAACACAGTAATGCTGCAGTAAATAAAAAAACACTGCTATGTGCCGCAGGAAACACTGTAATTCAGTGGTGATTGGACCTTTTTACTGCAGTATTTTGTGACATGTCATTTACTGCAAGTTAATGCTTTGCATCAGGGCTGGCGCCGTTGTATGTGTCCTGGTTATCATGCATGACAGTGAACTGCAGCCCTTGGATCTCTTCTCCTATAGAACTCTGCTAGTGAAACAGCAGGGAGAGTGGGGGTTGGGGTTGGGGGCACTGGGATGCCTGAAAGGCGGGGAGTAGGTGGCAACCAGCTTCAAATAACTGTGTGAAAACAGAAAACTCTTTTCAAGGTCTGTTCTACAGGAGAGGGAGATAATGAAAACCCTCGTGAAGCCTACAGTGAAAGAGGATGAGAGTTATTTAAAGCTCTTCTCAGGGCTACAGATGTGAAGGGAAAAGGTTTTGTCAAAATCCTAGCCAGGGCTATAGAGGTGGAGAGGAAGTTATTTGTTAACAAAAGAAAAAAAAAAAAAAACAAGCACTTGTCAATGCCGAATGTTTGCTTGCTTGTACAGTATTTACTGTGTAGGTGTTTGGCATAGATAGTGCAGAGGCAATAATTAACACATTAATAGCAGGGTTTTAACAGTGAAACTGTCATGATTGGGAAATTAAGAGGTTCACACATTACATAATATTGTCATTTTCTTGGATGGCGACCCTGAATTTTCAAAATAATGGGTTTCTTGCCCCAGCATATGAATATGACAGGTGTCATTTATGAAATGCGACCCAAAACACTGTCTTGTGGAATGACAGCAAAAATAGGTTTTGGAGGGGTTTGATAATGACACCTGTCATGTTCATGGATGGAGTATAAAATATATGAGTATCTTGAAAATATGGGTTAAAAACTGAAAATATTGCAAGGTTATGAGTAAACATTTAAAAAATGTCACTGTTTGTTCATAACTTTTTCCAATTTTGCCCTCAAATGTTCAGCATAGTCTTTCTTATTGCACCGCCTTATGAACACAATAGGTCTTATTTATGGAATCCTGTCCAAATGTCATCTGCAACACAAGTGTGAAAAGACATTTTGGGCAGGACTAAAAAATGATACTTGTCATTTTCATGACGTGGGGTACAAAATGGCTATGTTGAAATGTGGGTCATAATCTGGTAAAATAGCAAAGCCAAGAGTAAACATGAAGGCTGAAATTTCCTGGACTACAGCAATGAGATGAAGCAAAGAAATAAGTAAATTTGTTCAATACAGAAGCATGTCATCTGCAAAAAGTGCAGTCATGCCATCCGATGGGCAGCTCCCGTTAACACCACATCTTTATCTACCCTGTGCAGGGGTCTCGAGATACAATGCAGAAAGCACCAGTGAGAGGGGCAGCTCTGTCTGGTCTCCCTGCCCAACCACAACCCTGCTGAAAGGTGGCCATTTGTCCATACTTAGATTTTGGGGAGCTGTATATACTGTATAATGATTGTACAGTATACAGCATGAATGGGAAGGAAACGGCAAACTCGGCAATGACCCTATAAAGATATAACCACTTAGCCGGCCCAGTGGCGCAGAGGGCTGAGGTGCTGGTGTCTTACCTTGCACCACGCTGGTGACCCGGGTTTGGGAATGACCTCAGGCCACGGGTGCGGCTCAGAGGAGGTTGGAACAGGATTGAGCTATGGCTCTCCTTTCATAGGGTGGATGTCTGCTCTGCTGTAGTCCCGCTCCCACTGGGTGGTGGTCCGTGGGTAGCGCAGGTGATTAGGAGTGGCAGTGCAAGTCTGGGGAAGGGCAGAAGGGCCACGGATCCTGGCATGTGCATGCACCTCCATGCATGTACACGCATGTGTGCACTGTGGCCCCAGAGAGGAAGGGAGTAAAACAGAAAATGAAAAATATGTATGGAAAAAGAAGATATTACCACTTGACCTGAACAAAGGCCTTTTTCGGCATCCATGCTCATAATTATGGCAGGGGTCCTGGCTTTAGAAAGATGGTCTATTTTATGTACAGTCCACCTGACACTATCCTCTGCCTGCTGGCCCGCCACAAATCCTGCCTAATCAAGCCCCGTCAAACCCGAGACAGTGCCTTCAAGGCGACGATGAGTTAAAATGGCAGTGAAAAATTTGTAGTCAACATTTAAAGCGATCTGGAGCGATAATGAGGGATATAAAGTGGGGCACTTGCTGGGCTTGGGTAGGACAGAATGACCAGGAGAGCACCATGATGCCCTCCTCTGTCATGACTGCCTGGTACTCAGGTTTAAGAAGGGGACAGTGTCTTCCTAAAATGTTTATACAGTTCTGGATAGGAGGCCATCCAGTCCGAGGCATTTCGTTGTTTTGTTAAATTTAATTTAGACTATAATGTCATCACATCTAATGGCACAATCAAAGCCTCATTTTGTTGCAAAGTAACCTGAGGAAGTTGTAACCTGCCCAGACAGGAATCTATATCCACTTCAGGGCTCCCTGTTTAGGTGAATATAAGGTTGAATAATACAGTATTGCTGAAAGGCCTTGGAGATTGCCTCAACTCCCTCCACCTTACATCTGTGCACCGGATGGGTAATCTTGGCTATACTGGCCTGCAACCATTGAGTATGTAATCGACAAGCCAATAGTTTCAAAACTCTGGGCCCATCCTCATAATAATGCTGCTGGAGATACTTTTAAATGTTGTTTTACTTGGTAATATAATAGCTGATTTAATTCCCTTTTAGGGTCAGTAACTCCTTTCCCCTTTGTCTAGTCAACTTCACCTGTGCTGAAGTTCCAACTCCTAATTTCATTCTCTAAAACCCTTTGCTTTTCCAGCCTTGCTATTTTCCTTCCTACTGCTATGAAAATCAGTTGACCTTGAACCATGGCCTCAATAGCAACCCATAAAATTTCTGGGGCTATATCTGGGGATTCATTTTCCTTCACTATCTGCTTCATAAATTGGGATACCTTCTCCCTGCTGCAGAATCCTGTAACAGAGAAACATTAAGCCTCCAGAAGGAGGACTTTCTCTGCAGATGGAGGTCGAGCTGTAGGGTGTCTGGGGCGTGGTCCGAGTGCCTCATGGAGCCCACTGTGCAGGTCTGTATTCTATCTAGTTATTCTTTGGCACTCAGAAAATGTGCAGCCAAGAATACATCTGATGCACTGAGGAAAAAAGTAAATCCCCTAGTCTGCTGGAGATGGCACCAGATGTCCACATATCCCGACTCAGACAAAAGGGATCTAACCTTCTTGACTACCAGATGTGCTCTATGAGGTATCTGGGAGGTAGTGTACAGAAGGATTAACGGTCAAACTAAAGCCACCCCACAGATTAGTACCCTTCAGCTTTCTCAGATATAAGCAAAAACAGGCTACAAAAATGTTGTAGTCAGCAACTGGAGGGCATACAGAGACCACACGAGCACCTCTCCACCATATGTCCCCTTAAGAAAAACATAACGACCCTCCTTGTCAGCATGTACCTCCTTAAGATCAAATGTAGTGGACTTGATGAAAACACAAACCTAGTCATTTTCTGATGCTCCTTATCAGACAAGATGGTCTCCTGCTTTAGTTTGCCTAATGTTTTGCAAAAGTTTACCCCGCTTTGGGGTCAGACCATTAACATTATAGGTCATAATTTAAGTGGCTGCCATCATTACAGTGGATCCCATATGTACATCTCATGGAACAATGGTCTACTAGGCATCTGGCCACCTACATCATAAATACTTAACGTGATGGTAGTTACTGCTGTCCGTACTTGACTAACTTCAAACCAAAACAGTAAGACTAGCAGTGCCAACTGGACAATTAACAGCACAAATCCTCTATTTCTTCCAAGGCAGGAGAATATTCCCTGATATTCTCTGTGCCCGACTTAGCAACCACCAGTACCTCCGGTAGCAGCTAGAAGTGGGTTGAATGCGAACATACGAATGTGCCAGCAGAAAAGACCACCGGTCTATCTAAGTTCTGCTCGAGTGTGCAGCTAGCACCCCTAGTTTGCAGCTGCCCCACCCCCTTTGTCATCCCACTGCCATCCCCCACCACGCCCACCCTCACTCTCCTCTGTTCCCTGTCCCATGCCCTTTTAAAGCTGTTCACAGATTTACATGATACAACCTATTCTGTAGTGCATTCCAGTTTTCTAGCACCCTCTCTGTGAAATAGTGTCTCCTCATTTCCCTCCTAAATCGTCCCCCTCTATTCTTAGCCCATGCCCCGATGTCCCTCCCCTTCTTAACTTAAAGACCCCATCTGCCCCATCTTTATTGATTCCCTCAGATACTTGAATGTCTCTATCATGTCTCCCGTCCTTCTGTCCTCCAGGGTGTACATATTCAGGTCTCCCAACCTGCTCTAAGTCTCTCCCTCCATTCCACATATCATCTTTGTTGCCTCCTCCCACACACCCTCCAGTAGCCTGATATCACGCTTTAGGTATGGCCTCTAAAACTGCACACAATACTCTTAAGTGCGCTTTACCAGCAACCCTGTGGAGGGGCAAGATCACCTCTCTTCACCAGGACGAAAACCCCCTCGCTATGAACCCCAGCATTTTGTTCACTTTGCAGCTGCTCTCCTGCACTGGGCAGTGTTGTTCATGGTCCCTGTTATCATTACCCTAGGTCCTCTCCTCCTCCTCAGTGATCCCCAGCTTAACCCCCAGCCAGTATTCTCTCCTTGGGTTCTTCACCCAAGTACACAACTCTACACCTCTTTGCATTGAACCCCAGCTGCCACCTCTCTGACCACTCCTTTAGCTTGCTCAGGTCCCCACACAGCTGCTTCCATCCCTCCCTCCGCCCACCACTTTCCCCAATGTTGGTGTCATCAGCAAACAGTCTTACCTTGCTTACCACGCCATGTGCAATGTCTGCTATGAAGAGCCCAAATAATACTGGCCCCAGTACAGAGCCCTGTGGCACCCACTCGTCACTGGCCTTGGAGATGAGAGCTCCCTCTCACCACCACCTGTTGCAGCCTCCCATTCAGTCAGCTTGTAATCCAGTTAGTCATTTTGTCTCTACTTCTACACCAGTTAGCTCCCCCAAGCCGCCATGAGGCACTGAATCGAAGGCCTTGCTGAAGTCCAAGTAAAGAACATCCACCGCATGACCCTTATCCAGCTCACCTGTCACCCAGTCATAATATTGTATCATGTTGGTTTGACAAGACTTCCCTGAAACAAACCCATGCTGCACTCACATCCTGGAGGCCACTGTCCTCCAGGTGCATTCAATCTTTCCTTTAGTATAGTTTCTGTGAGTTTTCACACTATGGAGGTGAGACTTACAGACAATAATTACCTGGTTCATCCCTTGGTCTGCTCTTGCGTATTAATGCTACATGTGCCATCCTCCAGTCCAGTGGCACATATCCTGACTCCAGTGAGGTGCTGTACAGATCTGCCGCAGCTCTGCCAACACCTCCACCATCTCCCGCAGCACCCTGGGGTGGATACCATCCGGCCCTGGTGCCTTGTCTACCTTCAGTGCACTCAGTTGCTCTAGGACTCTACTTGCCTCAATTCTTCCATCTGTCGCCTCCTCTCCCTTCCCCACCCTCCCAGCACATGGTGGTAGCAGTCCCCCTTTTCTTCCGTGAACACTGAGCAAAGTATTCATTCAGTGCTTCTGCCTGCTCCTCCCCATTTCTGTCCACTCCCACCCTTGTTATCCTCACTATTGTCTCCTTACACTTGCTTTTCTCCTTGATGTATCTGAAAAGTCCCCCCGTTAATTCCCTGCACTAATCTCAGCTCCCTTTGGGCCTTGGCTTCTCTCACTTTTCTGGTCACCTCCCTGGACCAACGTGCATACTCCTCCCTGTCCACTTCCTTCCCCATCCTCCTATACCTCTGGTGCGCCTCTCGTTTTGCCTCACCACCTCCACTACCTCGCTGTTCAACCAGCGTGGTTTTCTTGCTCTGCTTCTCTTACTCTGTGTCTTGGTGCAGGCTTCTGTGCCTCTGTAATCCGCATTTAATAATATCCCATTTCTGCTCCATGACCATCTCCTGCCTTATGCCCTCCAGTTTCCCTATAAGTACTTACTGCATCCTCCCAAAGTCCATACCTCCCCTGAAGTTTACCACCTGAGTAACTGATTTCTCTGGCTCCCCACACATCGTGTATTAAACCACACCGTTTGGTGATCGCTGTTGGCTAGTGGGTCCTCTACATTTATTTCCCTTACTGCCTCTCCATTCGATAATACCAGATCTAAAGTGTTCTTTAGCCTAGTGACTAACCAACTGTGTCAGGAGGCCTCCTGGATCGTGCCCAGAGCACTTGCTCCCTAGCACTAGAGGTGACCGAATGCTCCAGTCAACCCCAGCAAGTTGAAATCCCCTACTCCTCCAGAATTTGGGGCCACTACACATGCTTTCCTCATTAGGAGGAAGCAGATAAAAGCACTAAAGACAGAGGCTGCAGCCACAGAACCCTCCCCACTAAGCACAGTATCCTCCCCTTTCCCAGCATGCAATGAATATGATATTCA
Source organism: Neoceratodus forsteri (assembly GCA_016271365.2). Classification (NCBI taxonomy): domain Eukaryota; kingdom Metazoa; phylum Chordata; order Ceratodontiformes; family Ceratodontidae; genus Neoceratodus; species Neoceratodus forsteri. Next base: position 1,473,499,075 of record CM057453.1, on the reverse strand, counting down.
GTATCCCACTATTGATTCAGAAACAAAAATATAGAAATAATAAACTTCATATAACAGTGAAGTGTTACCTCCAAGACTAAGTAAGGTAATCCCATGTGTAATATTCTGCCTGGCTAAACACCAGTCAAATGCACTCGTCCATAAATACCCAAGGTGTAGAAGAGACACGCAGAGGTATTCTCCCAACACCCAGAGCGAGTGAAATGAGTAGTCTCTGATGGGAGAAGTGTTGGTGGTGACCTCCTCAGCAAAACCAAGCCACCCTCTACAGTAAAGGTAGGAGGAAGAAGAACTGAGAGGCAGGGCCATCACATTTATTCTGCTGGAGTTGCAGCTTCCTGACCACAAGTCCACATTGTCTGCTGTGGGCCCAATGAGAGGGACACACAAGGTAGTCAATGCTTGCAGCAGAGGGAGTGGTGTCCCCATTGGCACACAGCCATTCAAGCCGTGTCCAGAAGGGCAGCTCAAGCCCCACCTTGCTAACTCCAACACTGCTGGATGAATTCACTCTAGCTGACAAGGCCTGCACCCTGCCAATAACCATAAAGCACTTCCTCTGTAGATTGGCAATACAGGTCATTAGGGGGCCTTAAACGAGTGCTAGTACTTAACCATTTTGTGGGGTTCAAGATCCCTGATAAAGATGTCCATTCGGCAGAGGATATACCAAATAATAGCAGCAACCAGCCACTCAGAGGCTCCACACAGCTCCTCTCTGGTCACGCCCCCATGTAACAACTGGCTCATACAGACTGAAATGGGTTACAAACCCATCCTCAATGGGAAAATAAGAATGCTGACACCTAGGAAGCTCTATGTCCCAACTCTCACTAATAGAATAACTTAAAATTGGCACATTGTAAGTACCCAGTCCAAATTTGCTTAACAGGCATGTGGCCACCTCAAAGTGTAATAAGCAGTCTCAGTATGGCATTCACTGAAAATAAAAAGCAAGTATTCCAGCATAACCAGTGTAACTACAGCCAACTCAGACTGTCAGGCGAGAGAGGCAAAACAGTACCCTCCACATAAGCTTGGTTCAACATGGGAAGATGGAGGACAGAATATCCCACAAGAGGTAGCAAAAGGATACTATTTTAATGAAATTGTCTTTCAGATATCCTGTTAGAGTCTGTCCCTTGACACAGCTTTGCTGTGAACTGGGTGGAGCATACTCTGAATCTGGTGCCAGAACCTATGGGCGAGGGTGGTGGCAGCTCCCCACTTTTCCCCAAGAGCATTCATAGTGCCCCTTTAATGCATGCAAGGTCAGAAGAGAATCAACCATGGTCTCTTGTGTTAATACTACAGTTCCCCACTTTTCCCCATGTTCTGGCACCCCTCAGGGCTCTGGATTCTGCCTTCTGTCTCACAGCCCATATGTACTTCCTTCTCACCCTTGTCCAGTAGGACCTGTGGGGCTTCAGAAAATTGTCCTGCTGTCTCCTCTGGGATTCCACTGCAATGCCCTCTCCATTAATGCTGCCATGGCCTCCTCCGGTAACATATAGTTGCATGCCATTGTCCCAAAAGACATTAAGCAGGGCTGGATACAAAGTGTCTGAATTTTAATTTGTTTGGCATGGAAGGATAAAATATTCTGTTAACTGCATCCATTGATGCTGTATTTCAGATGGATAGTCCTGATCAAGGTGCAGCCTGGCCCCATTATATTTTACCTCTTTCTGCTGCCAAGTCATCCTAAGGATCTCCTTTTAACTTTGTAGCTGGCAATTTAATCAGAATGGGGAGAAGGCAGGCTTGTGGGTCCACCGACTTAGGAAGAAGTGCTCAGTGTGCCCTTTCTTTTTGTACTTACAGCATCTGGGGTACAGCCAGCACTTCCCTGAACAAGTCCACCAGAATGTCCCAGAGACTGCTTGTTTCTGCACCTCCAGGAGCCCAGTGAGATGCAGATTGTCTCGCCTAGGCTGGCTTCCAAATCAATACACTTGGCTTATAAATTTTCAGTGTAGGTCAGAAGAATATCCACTGCAGTTCCCAGCTGAATGGTGTCATCCTCTGCTGTGCTAACACACTGCTGCACTTCATCTACCTGGTGCTCTACCCCTGCCATCTGATCATACAGGTTGTTTAAATTTGTGTTTATTTTCTGCTAGGATGCCTGTATTTCTGGAGAAGTAACTCAAAGCAGTTCCTGGTCAGTTTTTCACTTTCCCCATCCATGTGATAGTTTAGGCCATGGGAGCTCGCTGAGAAACACTTTTGCTGTGCTCTAGTCTGGTGTCTCTGTATCTACTACCATCCTGCAAAGATTTTGACTTCAGGGACTGGGATCATCTCATTTTGTTGTCCCGCTTTTTGTCCTTGGACATAGCTGGAAAGAAAATCGCCTTTTACTCTGAGAGGGAGATAAATTTTGCTGTGTAAGGCAGGGGCTCCCAACTAGGCTGCCGATGGCTCTGTGATGACACTAGAAGTCATGAAATAGGTGTTTGTGGTGAACGCTAGCATGCGCCTCAAATACCCATTTTGGGAGGATTTGAAATTTGACACCCATAGTGTTCATCAGAGAGGGCTATAAAATACCTAGACAGAAGAAAATTTGCAAAAGTATTGAAAACAAAAAGTTATGATACACATACTTGCCATTCATTTTGATGGGTATTTTCTTGTCATAACTTTTTGTTTTTTGAATATTTACTTACTTTTTCTGTCAAAGTATTTTTACCCACACTTGATGACCACTATGAGTATCAACATTCAAATTCTCCCTGAAATGGTGTGCAAACACCCATTTTGAGGGGATCCAAAAGTTGACATCCATAGGGTTCGCCAGAATGGGGCTAAAAAGATTTTGACAGAAAAAGTAGTTAAAAATATTAAAAACAAAAAGTTATCAACTAAAGAAAAAAGCCATTGAAATGTATGGGCCAATTGAAATAAATGGGTCATATTTATTTCAGTGCAGTCGGCCATCAGAGAAGCAGCACTTCAGAGTGACACTGAGGAGTTGACATCAAGGGACAGGAAGAGTCACTACAAGGGGACAGAGTTGGGCACTACGGTGGAAGGAGGTGATTGGTAAGGTGCACAAAGGATGGAAAATGTTTTTGTTTGTTTAAGAGTTCGGAAATGGGGATACTGAGACTGACTTCTTTGGGGGTCAGTAATATATATCAGCAGTGGGTTGGGCACCCGACCACAGGACTGTGGGGAGTGTTAATGAAAGTACAGAAATGGGGTGGGGACTGAGCCCCTGTGCCCATATGCAATCCACCCTGCATGTTGCAGGGTTTTATGGATGTTTTAACTTGGAGACTTAGCAAAAATATTACTGCGAAGTGTAAGATTAAAATGAATAATTGGAAAGTAATTTTGAGAAGAGCGTGTTGCAACTGTTTCACTTATTTGCATCGTATTTAGCATCTCTATGGCTATAAGTTTAGGATTTTCTGGGCATCTTTACAGCAATTTAAATGAAATATCCAGGCAAGGGGGTGGAGCTAGCATCCTGACGTGTTTTCCACAGCTGTCACCTGAGGAAATCTGAACTGTTATAAAACATCTAATTCCAGGCAGTTTCTTTTCAAAGTTGATAGACCTGTATCTGGTTAGCCTCTGCACATTCTGAGTAAGACTGAACACAACTGGATGATGGGAAGCCTAAACAATGCAAAGTAACCCACAAGACTTTTCAAAGGTAAGCTACTGTTGAAGGATGTAGCAGAAGTGGGGAGGCTGCTTCAGGAGTGGACTCAGATCCAGCCCGGTGGTGCTGAGGGCTGAGGCACTGGCGCCTACCTCGGCCTATGCCAGCGATCCGTGTTCAGGAACGAGCATGGGCCATCAGGGGTCGGCAGGGGAGGAGAAGGATTGAGCTCTGATGGACTGCCTCCTTCTCCGGGAGGGAGTTACTGGTGGTCGGCACTTGTTTACCCCCGCAGAGGCTGGAGGACAGGGCCGCACTGTGTTGGGAGGAGTCAGGCCAGACGCCTGGAGGAGCATGTGCGGATGCATGCGCGCCCCTCCGCTGACAACATAGCACGGTCCCGACTCTAGGGGAACAGCAGAAAAACACTGCCATACAGAATAGCGGAGGCGCCTGGCAGGCTCTGCCCCGGCTAGCCAGTGCTGGCCAACTAAATCCGGTCCTCGGTGGGGAGTCAGGACCCCCACCAACCCCTTCCGGGGTAAGCCCTGGGGTCAGGTTAGTGTTGGCTGGTGGATGCCGGGGATGGGTTAGTGCCCTCCTGAAGGTACACAGTCAGTAGGAGAGTAAAATAATAACTGAAAAAAAAAGAGTGGACTCAGAGATGATCTTAGTCTCCCTAAATACAACAATGAAAAAATGCACAAGCCCTTAGAAATGCTCAGCTCAAAACTGATTCATTTTCCCAGCAACTCCAGGTGGTGGAGCAGTGGGTGGAGTCCCACAGCATGGAGGCTGCAGAAGCGGTAAGTGCCACGGGCAAGGTGCTGGCTATCTTGGAGGGACTGGTAAAGGAAATCAGATCCTGCAGTCTCAACTGGAGCACTGTGAGAACTTGTTATGGAGAGGAAAGTCAGAGTGAATGGTCTCACGGAGGGTTTCAAGGCCAGAACACAATTACACTGCTCACTGCATGGCTCAGGGAAGCTTTGGCTTGGACACATATTACTCCAGCTGGATATGTTGACCTTGCTCACTTAGGATGCTGCTTTGTTTTATAATGTGTTGATTCTCTCCTGCCCAAGGCAGAGTTCTGCCTAACATACTGTTTTGGTGGGTTTATTATTGCACTGATATGTATTTACCCACGCCTATGGGCAGTGACCTTTGTCTGATGCACTGTTCTTCTTTAGCTTTTTCTAAGTATGTTCTCTCCTACCCAATTATGTGTAATTACTTGACTGCTTGTTTCAGTGCTCACCTAACTCCACTCGATCCTGTGCAGTGTATGAATAGTATTCTTTATTGTTCCTGTATGGGCTTGTCTGTTACTGTACTCTCCCGGTCGTACCTGAAAATAGGCAATTGTTTGTCTAGTGTACTTACCTGGTCAACAAAGGCTAATAAATAAATAAATATATACAGAAATGCTACAGGGTGACCCCAATAGAACAACAGATCCTGCTATCCCTGCACATTGTTACATTCGACTCACTTCTGTAGTAAGACACCATTCTCAAAGCAGCAAAGCAAACTAGGATTTGGAGGTGGATGGTCGAGAAATTCTGATGTTCCCCGGACCTGAGCTTGTGCTGGAAGAGACAAAAAAAGTTTCAATGTTGGAAAGAGGAAACTGGGAGTATAATGTGCCTTTTAATTCAGTACATCTGGCAAAACTGCATGTTCAGTACTGGGGACAAAATATATAGCGGCCCCAAAGAACTGGTCATTTCTTCTGATGAACTCTGTGAGTTTGAAAGGTATGGTCTTTCTGTAATCTCTGTTGGTCTAATAAACAGTTTCAAATCACCTAATTTGTGCATCCCAAAGAACTGGACAGACTGTTGAAAAGAACTGAGCAGGAACTGCAGCATAGACAGGAAGATGGCTCAGAGTTGGACACCTGATAGAGACTTAGACAGTCTTTATCAGAGGGCATGTAAGTACTACGATGCAGGGATGTATGGAGAGGTGCCTATCTTTGTAAGGCTTTCCAGCTTTTTACAATACTGGTGGATTTCTAGAAAGAAGAAAAGAAAGAGCCTTGTTTGAATTTTCTTTTGAAAACTCATTTACTTAACTGCGCCTCTCACCCGCCTAAAATGGCACCTCTCTCAGGGAACATGCACCCGTGGTGTTATATCAGAGTCCTTGTGCATTTGGACTTTCTGCACGGGTCAGGACTGTTGTTATTGTTACTTATACTGCCTGTATTGCTTGCTTTTATACTTATGCTAGTATGATTTACATGCAGGGCATTCTGTCTCAGCAACCGATCCCCCGCATTACCTGTTCTTGACTGTATTATTTTATAATGCTTAGCTTAGTTTGTGAGTTTAACTTTTCTTATCCTACCTAGTAAGGGTTACATGTTAATTTATTATCCTGATGATTGATAAACAGACCTATGGTGCTAAGTAAATGTGTGGATGGGGAGGGGACGTCTTAATCTACTGCATATGTTTTACAAAGCTGAATGCTGTTTGTTTGTTTTATTAATTATACTGGTAAGCATAGTAGGCAGAAAATACTGTCTTCACATGTGACCAGAATAAATTAAACGCTTACCAAAATTTATATTAACAATATAATAAAACAAATAAAATAATATACAAACAGACCATATTATGTTTGCTCATTACAGTGACAAGTGGACATCAATCTATACCAATCACTAAGGTTTTTCCTAAAAGCAGAGACAGTACTCTGCTGAGTAATGTTTGGTGGTGGATCGATTTTTATTTTTTTATTTTATTTATTCATTCTTGATTACAATACCTCTGAGCACAGACAGCTCATTTACAAAGGTTCCACATCAGTGGGGAGGAAACAAAACATACAAAGGAGGCAAAGTACAATGTTTCCAAAAACAGTAAAATAAAGTGAGCAAATATATATGAATCTATACGCAGTTTTATCATTCTAATAGGATGAAAGCATAGATGAGAGGGAGAAGGATAAAGATGGGAGAAAGAAAGGTAGAAAGTGGCAGCCATAGGCCTTGTCAAGCTGGTGTTGGGGGTAGGGACAGGGGTGAGGTGGGCAGGGGAAGAAAGGTAGGAGGTGGCAGCCATAGGCCTTGTCAAGCTGGTGGGAGGGTAGAGGCAGGGTGTGAGGTGGGCAGGGTGGTAAGAAAGGTAGGAAGTGGCAGCCATAGGCCTTGTCAAGCTGATGTGGGAGAGGTAGAAGGTGGGGGGTGAGGTGGACAGGGGAGTAGCCAGGGCCTTGTCAAAGTGCAAAAGGGGGTAGCTTGGAATTATTGAGGCAACAGTGGAGATGCAGGGTTATTCAGTTGTAAGGAGAAGACTGAATGCTAGTAGATGGGAGTCTCAGATGAAGCAGTCACAAGAACTGTTGGCTGTGAGATGTTGGCTGAACTTCAATTTGAATGGTCCCAATTTAGGTAGGGTAGTTATATCACTATGAAGAGTATTAAACCAGCTCTGTAGGCAAATGAGCATTGCCCTGGGCTGTCCAGCATCTAAGAACGTGGAGATAATGGCTGTTCAAGCGTCGTGTATGCTGTGAACTACAATAAGGGCTTAGCAGGTTTACAGTGCCTGGTGGCAGGAGGCAGAGAAGTGCTTTTTGGCCAAAGACAGGTTTGGTATTGATCCTCTCGGAGACCAGTAGCCAACCAGTCTCAGCATAAAAGATCACAGATGTGGGTGAAATGTGGGACCCCGTGAGTAGTCTGCATGCTTTATTCAGAGCAATGGATATCCTGTGCATTTAAGACATGGAGGCTGCTACATAGATTACAAGACCATAATCTACAGTGGATATGACGGAACTATATATAGCAAGTCAGAGAGCTTCAGAGTAAGGCAGTGTTTATATCTATGTAGGAGACCAATCTTGACATTGACAGCCTGGCTACATTATGTATATATTTAGCATCAATCAGTCAATCAATCAATATCTTTATTTAGCCAGGCGGGCACCATTGAGCAAGCTCATTTACAAGGTGGACCTGTGGTCCTACAGTAATAATACAGAAAGACAAGTTACAGTAGTACAAACAGTAAAAATAGCTGCTATTATAGTAAAATGCAAGCATAGGATAGACAACTGTCTAAGGTGACCCCAGGTATTTGAAATGTGGTATTTGTTCAAGAGGAACTCCAAGACAGCTTTTGATGATAAGTGTATGGGATTTGTGCTTGTTTTGGGTGCTGCTGAACATCATTACTTTGGTTTCTTGTAGTTGAGGATCAGTTTATGTTTTAGAGAACCAGTCCTCCACTTCCAAAACCCACTCTGAAGGTGAAGTTCCAGGGGCATGGCTAGCCGCTAGACATGGCAGACATGTGCTAGTTAGCTCCTCGGACATCAAGTTTTAAATTGTCTTCAAAGCTGTATTTTGTCTAAAATCCTTTCCAAATACATTGCCTATCTCCTCTAAGGTTCATGGCATCAGGAAAACAGAAAATCGCCAGGGAAACTTCAATTTGATGCGCAAATCCAACCCGAGCTGGTAAAGCTGCTGAGGCCGTTCTAAAGCCACAAGCCTCAAGTTCGGAGAGCGTGGGAGTGAACGAAGGCTGAGATGGAGGCCTTATCAAAATCCTTGGCAGGTGTCCTCTGCCCTGCTGCAAATGCAGCAAGAAATGAAGTCCGTTTTATTAATTTAACAGCTCAGCTTAACCCACCTCCAGGGAGTTTTGACTGGCTTTTCCGAAACAATCATGGAGCACTTGACCCAAATCAATTAGTTAGAACAGAGGGTGAGCAGTCTTGAGGACACACTAGCAGTCATCTTGGCGAAGAAATGGGCTAAAACATCCCTGGAGGAGCTGATGGCGAGGATCGACAACCAAGAGAACTGGTCCTGGAGATCCAATCTCTGCATAATTGGTTTGCCTGAAGGGACTGAGGGTAGGGATATGAGCAAGGCCTCCAGAAATGGTTGGTGAAACAGCTTGACCTCCCAGAACAATATCACCAATTTGAAATCGAACAAGCACATCGAGTTGGGCGCCTGCCTAAACAGGGAGAACGGCTAGACACTGCTCTGATGAAATATCTCCACTTCATGGACAAAGAAAAGATCTTTAGAGAGTCAAACAAGCAGGGCCTATTGCATTTGGCAATGACAAAGTGCACATCTACCAGGATTATAGTAGAGATCTGCAGGCCCAAAGACAGAAATTTTCCTAGATAAAAAGCAAGCTGCATACCATGGGGGCCTTTAGCTTCGCTATCCAGCTCACTGCAGATAGACTGCTCGGCCAAGTTCCATGTTTCTTCACCTGTCCTAAAGCCACAGAAAAGTGGGTTGCTGAGGAGGATACCAGGAGAGATAGAGCGCAGGCTGAAGACACCTGAGCTAAGCTAAGTAATATCTTTTACTTGTTTTTTCTCCTTGGTGATCTAAAGTCCACAGCACCCAGTTGTGTTGAGAGGGTATTAATGTGGACTGTTGCAGTTATCTACGCCAGATATTCTTACCATTTAAACTACCTAGTGAGACTTACCGGTGGACTGGTATACCAAAGTTTTCATTTCGGGTGAAGCTGGCCTCGACCATGTCTGGGGACACGGGTATTGGCAGGTAGACTAAAACCCCATTGTTAAGAGGGTTACAGTTATTTTTACCCGCATTAGGAACTCTAATTACATACTATTTGCCAGCAGATTAGGCCTTCACGGTCTATCGAGTCTGCTCGAACTTTAGATCCTTAGTTGGGTGCCGAGACCCTCCCATCCCTTGTGCTCCAGAAACCCGTATCATCCATCCCCACCCCTGGGTCAGGACATCATCTGATACATCCACTTTCTGTGTCTGTCCCATCCTCTCTTGAAGCCCTCCACTGTGGATCTCTGAACTAGCTCACCAGGCAGTGCATTCCAAGGGTCCACCACCCTCTCAGTGAAAAACCTCCTCCTTTTCCCCTTACCCTTCCACCTTCCAACTTCAAACCATGCCCTCTGGTGATACCTCCCTGCTTTAGTCTAAAGATCCTCCATGTTTACCCTATTTATTCCCTTGAGGTACTTGAAGACCTCAATCATGTCCCCTGTCTCTCCTCTCCTCCAGTGAAAACAGGCAGAGCTCCTTAAGTCTGTCCTCATCGCCAACTCCCCTAGCCCTCGTATCATCTTTGTTGCCCTCCTCTGTACCCTCTCTAGGAGCTGTATGTCCTTCTTTAAGTGTGGTCTCCAGTACTGTACACAGTACTCAAGGTGTGGTCTAACCAGTCCATTGTACAGCGGCAGAATCACCTCCTTGCTCCTAGAGGTGATCCCCTCTAGATGCATCCCAACATCCTGTTTGCCTTGCTAGCTCCTCCTGCACTGCTCAGAGTTATTCATACATGCATCCACCATGACCCCTAGGTCTTTTCCCCTATTGAGGCCTCCAGTGCCTCCCTCCCAGGGTGTACCTGTGTTTAGGGTTTCCCAACCAAGATGCAACACCTTGCACTTGGTGATATTGAAATTTAATTTCCATGTGTGAGCCCAGCTTTCCAGGGTGTCCAGGTCCTCTTGCAGGCCAACCTCCCTCTTCTCCCTCAACTACTGCTCCCATCTTGGAGTCATCTGCGAAGAGACTCATTTCACACCTATACCCTCCCTGATGTCCGATATGTATGCATTAAACAGGATCGGACCCAGGACCGAGCCTCGGTGCCCACTACCAACCTCTCTAGGGTTCGAGAGCTCCCCACAGACCACTACCTCTGAGTGCGTCCAGCTAGCCAGTTTTCAATCCATCTGACCATCAAAGGGCCTACTCCTAACCCCATCAGTTTCTCCACCAGACCATTGTGGGGACAGAGTCAAACGCCTTGCTGAAGTCCAAGAATAATACATCCACAGGCTTACCCCAGTCCAGTTCTGATGTTACCCATTCATAGAACTCCACAAGGTTGGTTTGACATGATCTACCTGGCACAAACCCATGTTGCCGACTATCCAGACCTCCCACCTCCTCCAAGTACACCCCCAATCGTTCCTTTAGTAAACTTTCCATTAATTTTCCCACCACCGAGGTCAAACTGATGGGTTTATAGTTACCTGGTACTTCCCTCGACCCCCTTTATGGATTGGTACCACATGTGCCTCTGCCAATCCCTAGGTACCCTCTCTGTCTCAAATGACCTGCTGAAAAGCTCCGCCAAGGTGCAGCCAGTATGTCCGCAATTCCCATAGTACTCTCGGATGAATGCCATCCGCCCAGAGATTTGTCTTTCTTAGGGCCTTGAGGGCTAACTCACACCTTTTGGCAGAGATAGCATCATCCGTCCCTCCACTTTACTGGCCTTTTTATCTTTACCCAGATGTGACACCCTGGGGTACCTCTCTCTCCTCTTGCTCCATTTTTGTTGCTCCTGATCCCACTTACTGATGTTTCTATCCCCTTCTGCCTTGCTTTGTAGATATCCCATCCCCTCCCTAGTGAACACAGAGGCAAAGTACTCGTTAAATACCTCTGCCTGGTCCCTCGCCTCTTCCACCCACCCTCCTTCTGATCTCAATCTGCTGAGATGGCCCTTAGTTTTTCTCTGCTCCCCAATGTACTGGAAGAACCCCTTTTCCCTCCATGTATCCCTGTGCCAGCCGCTGCTCTTACTGGACTTTGCTCCCCTCACCATACGGGTGACTTTTCTAGATGCAAGCTGGTACATTTCCTTATCCCTATCCTCTTGTTGTTTATATTTTTGTAGGCCGCCTTCTTTTCTCTGACTGCTACCTGTACCTCACTGGACCACCAGCATGGTTTATGTGACCTTGCTCCTTCGTTTCAACTTAGTGCAGATCCTGACTGCCTCATGAGTCCCGTTTATGACCTCCCATCTCCTTTCCACACTTGTCATTGAGGTAATCCCCATCAAGTGATCCTTGAGAATAGTTCCCATGCCCATGAAGTCTGCCCCCTAAAGTCCACTGCCAGTGTCCTAGATCTCCCCATGCTTATTTGAAACCAGACAGTAGTTGGTCGCTCAAGTCAGAGGGTCTTGTACAACCATGTCCCTTACCAGATCCCCATCTGCCAGGAACCACATCCAGGACATGCCCCTCCCTTGTGGGCTCCATCACATGCTGTGTTGAAAACATCCTGGAAGCCATCCAGCAGCCTCTGCTCCTTGGCCACCTTAGAGACATGGTTCCCCAGTTTGTACCTGGCATATTAAGGTCCCCATCAACACCACTCCTTCCCTTTTGGTCCACACTGGGCAATGATGTTGTCCAGCAAACCATCCTCTAGAACCTCACTCATCCCGGGGGCCTATATGCTACACCAGCTTGACCTTATTTCCTGCTGAGGATCCGTAAAGTGACCCATAAGGCCTCCAGTTTCCCTCTGCCTCTTCTACCCTAGCAATTTCTATGTCATCTCTAATGAACATAGCCACTCCACCCCCTCTGCCCTCCTTTCTATCCTTCCTGAGCATAGTGTACCCCGATGCTTTAGGTCCCAGTCATGGTTTTTGTTGGCCCACGCTTCCGTGACCGCCGCACATCCACCCCCGAACAGCATGGCCTGGAACTCTGGCAACTTGTTTCCCAAGCTCCTGGCATTTACTAACACCAACTCCCACCCCTTATCCTGATTCTCTTTGTCGAACCCCACCCAGATTCCTTATACTCCATCCTCCTCTGCTCCCTCCTGAAACCTCCATCCCCACCAGCCCCCCTTCCCCCTTGGGCGTGAAAGTGCCACTCCTCATCTGGAGGAGAGGGCTTGGTCAGCCCCTCCCTTATCCCTTCCCCTCACAAGTTTAAACTCCACCTTTCTTGTATGTAGTCAGCCAACCCCTGTTTAGGACTTCCTTCCCTAATGGGGCAAGATGAAACCTGTCCTTGGCATATAGTCCCTTATCCTCCCAAACTCCATTCCAGTTCCCTAACACCCCAACCCACTCTCTTCACCCCACTTCCTGAGCCAGTCATTAACCTCTGTGAGCCTTCATTTTTCTCCACTGAGGCCTTTGGTACTGGCAATATCTCGAAAAGGAATGTTGCATCCATTATCCCGACAAACTCTGGCAAGTTCTTGGAACCTTGCTTGGATTTCAAAATGCTATTTCCCTCTAGATCATTAGTTCCCAAATGCACCAGGAATCCGGTTTCCCTCCACAATCTCTAACCATTTCATACACCATGAACTTTGCTCTGTGCAGTGTCAGCCCAGAGATACACTACCTTCACCTGGCTATGGCATCCACCCCTGTCCCTCCCACTGGATACCCCTAATCATCGAGTCTCCCAATAACAGAACCTTAACACCGCCATCATCCTTGATGGTTACCTCCACTATGCCCTCTCAGCCCCTTCCCCTTTATTCATGATCTTAATTTGTGGAGTCTTCCTGCCTTACTAGAGACCCCTTGTCACCCTCCCTTTCTGCCTCCCTTGCTATTTTGCCCACTTAACTCAAACTCCCTCTGAATAGGTGTCCCCTTTAACCTCTCTCTTATCCGAACCATTTATCCTGGCCCTGATGGTTTCTCCTTCCCCACCGCCATCCTCCCCTTGTAATAGTACCCCTGCCTCCAGAGGCTCTCTGTGGGTCCTCAGCTAAGGGCCCCATCCTTGGTACTGACCCCCTGCTGAAAGGGGCCTTCCCACCGCCTTTGTCTCCCAGTTTCTTCCAATCATGCGCTTCTCTCTCTATGTCTGGAATATGTTGCATCTCCCCATTTGCTTACATATATGTTTCCCTTCTCCCTCTGGGACTATTTCCATCCTTTCCATTGCCGGTCTGTGATGCCCTATGGGTATCAGACTCCCTCCCCGGCCTCTGTATAAGTTTTCTCATTTCCACCACCCCTTCCTCCCCTCTAGGTTGTAGTAGCTCAAATTTATTACGACACTCTATGTCAGCCTCCATCAAGTAACCGAGATTCCCTGACTGCACCTCTAAACTGCCCTCTTCTTCCCTCTTGCTCTGTTCACCTTAGGGCTCCCTTCCCACAGTCTGCTGTTTTAGGCTTCCGCTGTAGCCCCTCCTGACTCTTCCCCTCCACTATCTTGTATTCAGAATGTTCACCCCGTGACGCTTTCCCTTAGCATCAACTTCCCTATCTAAGGGTCTCTGTCCCCAATATCCCTCCTGCTTGCTGTAACATAACGTCCTGTAATTTCAGAGCGCTGCCCCAGCCTCCCTCAGCCCCACCCTTCTGCTGCCCATATCCACACCCCTTATCCTTGGACACCCCAGCTCCCTAGCTTGCTCCTTAACCAATATACCTCACTCCTGATACAAGATAACTGTCTACAGAGTGGGCAGCCCTCCTCTCCAGGCCCAATTTAGAATTATTGCCATCCCACAGCCTGTACAGCCTACAACCCTTCCAAAGATGCCTGCCATGGTGGAATATGGCAGCCCTGTTTATCCTCTGTTTTATAATGTGACGCCCCTTTTCTTAGTCCTTTCCCTGAATACAGTTTCTCTCTATACTGACTGTAGTTATTTACAAACCCAATTTCAACCCCACCAATAAAGTTCCAAGTCTCACAACACATACAGTCCAGTGTGTGTTCAGTCCCACTAACAGTGTGTGTAAGCAGACATCAGGTACCGTATGATGTCACAGGCTCAAGCTGCTGCTGTTGCTTCAAATTTCAGTCCTAAAACAGAAATACTCAGCCTTTCAATCCCAGCCTCCCAGTGGTTTTCAGTATTTAAGAAAGCCTACAAAACAGGGTGCGTGGAGGGCTCTTACCAAACACCAGGCAAACAACACATTTAAATTTCCTCTAATTAACCCTGACAAACAACTGTCCCCAAACCTCAAAAAGTTACAATATCACAGCCCAAGTAACAGTTCTAATTCAAGGTAATAATTTTTACCATATAGAGCTAATTTCACTTACAAACTATTCCAATATTTCAGTTAAAACAGAATATAAACCCAGACCTCTGTCCAACCAACCTGCTGCTTTCAGTTCCCAAGTGAACAATGGAGGCCAGGGTAATTCCTGTTTAAAGACAAGGTAATTGCAGCTAATGTCCTTCCCCTAACACCAGGCAAACAACACATTTAAATTTCCTCTAATTAACCCTGACAAACAACTGTCCCCAAACCTCAAAAAGTTACAATATCACAGCCCAAGTAACAGTTCTAATTCAAGGTAATAATTTTTACCACATAGAGCTAATTTCACTTACAAACTATTCCAATATTTCAGTTAAAACAGAATATAAACCCAGACCTCTGTCCAACCAACCTGGTGCTTTCAGTTCCCAAGTGAACAATGGAGGCCAGGGTAATTCCTGTTTAAAGACAAGGTAATTGCAGCTAATGTCCCTTCCCTAACACCAGGCAAACAACACATTTAAATTTCCCTCTAATTAACCTGACAAACAACTGTCCCCAAACCTCAAAAAGTTACAATATCACAGCCCAAGTAACAGTTCTAATTCAGGTAATAATTTTACCACATAGAGCTAATTTCACTTACAAACTATTCCAATATTTCAGTTAAAACAGAATATAAACCCAGACCTCTGTCCAACCAACCTGCTGCTTTCAGTTCCCAAGTGAACAAAATTGAAAAAACAGTCTGAATTCCTGATCAGTGATTCATTGTGGACAGACCTTTCAATAATTTTTTTGGCTGGCTCATATCAGCAAGCTAACATCTGTCTACTTCAAAAGTTTTGGAAAGTTTATTATTATTGTTTTGCATACACAGCTTTGAGTATATATTGCATTAGGCTGTTAGATGCTTCTTGTTACAATGTCAGTTGATGAAAATACTATTTCTCTGCCAGTTGTTAGTAGTCCCATGTAACGGGGAGGGAAGGTTTGGAGGAGTCCTATTGTAGGATTCTCCCTGGTGGGTTGACGTGGGGAGATGGGAGGTTGGGTGAGATGGGTGAAACCATGTTGTACTGTTGTCGGTATGTTTACTAAGGAGGCTAGTGAAGTTGCTAATGTGGGTGGAACTGGAGGGACAGTTGGGGCTTACCCTGGAGAGTTATACCCTTCTGTCTTGTACTATCATTATAGGATGGCACCAGTGCCCTCTAGTTTCTCTATGTGTTATTACGGAGGGGGTGGAATGGGAAGGGACAGGTTTGCTGGGAGGGTGAGTGGAACTTCTGGGATTTTGATTGTATTATAGGTTAAAAATTTGGTTAAGGGTGTGCATCTGTTTGAGACTGGTTGGGTACTGCCTTATATAGGTAAATAGTATGGCATCTGATATTAGGGTCATCATGTGGAACATAAATGGCCTAAAATGATTCTTAAACGTAGGAAAATCATGACTGAGGTGCACAGGATGAAGGGACAAATACTGTTGTCGCAGGAGACACACTTCGCTGCCGCTGAAGCCCACAGGACCGCTGCTTATATGGGATTCGTTGATATCTTCCATGTACTCATTCAAGGCCAGGGGCACTTCAGTTTGGCTTCCAGGGTTGCCCAGCGAATTAGTGGACACGCTGGTGGACACTGCAGGGCTCTATGTGCTTGCAAAGGCTCGTATGCCTGGGGGTGGTAACCTTCTACTCAGGTCTGTCTATATGCCTAACATGGAGGATCCGGGTTTTTCAAAGGCTGGCACTGGATATGTCACGTTGGGAGGGACATGGGTTGTCGGGGTGATTTCAATTGTGCACTAGACACCGTGATTAGATCGTTCTAAGGTCATTGTAGTTCCGATGTCTAGAAATGCTACAGCTCTGGAGCAAACCAGTATAGCACAGTGATTTAAGGCTCTGAGCTACAAATCTGGTGACATCCAGCAGACCAGACCTGGGTTTGAATCCCACAGCTTCCACTTGCATACTGTGTGACCCTGAGCAAGTCACTTAACTTCCTGTGCTCCCAGGTCGCTCCTGTAAAAAGCTTTCAGCTTAGTGTGCTACTCCTGGTTAAACAACTAAATAAAATAATAATAAAAACAAGGGGATATGTGTCTGATAGATGCTTGTGCCATTTTCACCCCACAGACAGGGACTACAGTTTCTTTTCCATGCTCATCAGTCATATGCCAGAATAGACAAACTTTTGGTCTCTACCTCATTATTGATGGGGATAGGGAGGCAAAGTATCTCCCAATCTTGGTGTCTGATCATGCCTCTCACTATATTTGCCTTAACTTATCAGGTTCTACTACTTTTCCTCGCTGCTGGAGGTTAGATCCGCTTCTTCTGAAAGATCTGCATTATATTGAGCAGGTGAAGGGGAGCATACAGGAATTTCTATTTCACAATGCCAGGGGCTTACATCACATGGGACTAGAAGGGAGGCTTTGAAGGCCTATATCAGGGGCCAGACCATTACTTATGCCTCACATCGTAAGCATGAGGAGGAGGAGTGTTTTGACTTCCTCCGGATCAAGATCTCAGCATGTGAGACAGCTCATAAATGTAAGCCCACCAAAGAGTTATACCATATCATTCAGTGTCTAAAATATCAATTTAATGTATTAAATAGTTCCAAATTGGGCGATCAATAATATTGGCCAATGCAGGTGCTTATTTCGATGGGGATCGGGGGCAAACTGCTAGCCTGGCAGATTAAACATAGAGAGGCTGAAAGGATGGTGGAGGATCTGACTCGAGGTGGGGACCTATTACAAGATACAGACGGTATTGGCAAAGCATTTGTAGCTTTTTATAAAGAATTGTACACATCAGAATGTCAGTGACCCGGCATCTTTCTTTAGGCAAGCCCTTTGAACACCCTGGCAGAAGACGACTCTAAATGCTGGATGTCCCCTGTCTAGACAAGAAGTACAGAATGCAGTAAAGGCCCTGAAGGGGGAAGCTCCTGGCCCAGACGGCATTCCCATCAATTTCTTCAAAGTTTTTCCCCTTCTGTTGGACCCCTGTTTGATATGCTAGAGGAAGGTCTGTCTCAGGTGTGTTGCCCCCTCCACACGGTCTACAGTGATTAAAGTTTTGTCCAAACCTGGGAAGGATCTGACCAAGTGCGCTTCCTACTGGCCCATCTCTTTACTAACAGCGGATTACAAGATCTTGGCTAAAGTGATGGCCACTGGTTGGAACCTGTGCTGCCTCTTTGGTACACCAGGACCAAATGGGGTTTGTAAAAGGCTGACATGGGAAGCACAATATTAGACAAATCTTGAATATAATTTACAGATGGGGCAGGCAAAAAATTGCACGGGCTGCTGTAGTGGTGTTAGATGTAGAAAAGGCTTTTGACCGTGTGGAGGAGGCTACCTCTTTGAGACCTTGAGTAGAGTGGGGTTGGGCCAAATTCTGTCAATGGATGTGCACATTATATACTAACCCTCGCCCAAGTGGCAGTAAATGGCTGCTTATCTAACCCCTTTATTCTAGAACAAGGTACACGCCAGGGTTGCCCCTTGTCCCCTTATTATATGTTTTAGCTCTGGAACCCTTGGCTGCAGTCCTGGGCACAATCAGACACTGGTGGCTATGTGGGGAGGGGCTTACAGCACAAGATTTCCATGTATGCAGATGACCAACTTCTTATCTACAAAACCCTGCATGGGACCTCCCAGCAGTTCATAAGCTTATGAGAGAATCTGGTGCCTTATCCGGTCATAAAGTAAATTGGCAAAAAAGTGAGTCGCTTCCTGTAGGTACTGTGACAGAGCACAGTTAATTGCCAATTTGGGGGTCTGCAGTTAGTCACACAGATAGAGTATCTGGGATCCAGATCTTGGCTGCAGTTGGGTCCCTTTATGCCCTCAACTATAGGCCACTCCTTGCCCGACTCTCAGAGCACTGTGAGGAGTTGAACAGCTCTTCCTCTTCCTCTCTTGGGCAGGGGTGGGTGTTATAACAATGAGCATTCTCCTACATTGTCTAGACCTGTACCAATCTCTTCCCATCAGAGTGCCGCAATGTCATTTTAGGTGCCTATATGCATTGCTGCATAGATTCATGTGGAAGGGGAAGTGCAAATTGGAGGGCAACACTCTTTTCAGACACCTGGGAAGGGTGGTGTGGGCTCCCAGATTTTGGGGCTTACTATTGGGTGGCCCAGTTAGCATTTTTGTCACTGGGTCCCGAAGGGACACCCTCGCATGGATGGGGCTGGAGGAGGAGATGTTGGAGGGTAGTCTCAGAAATGACTTATTGGTGGATGCCTCACCTCCTGATCGTACATCCAGTTCAAATCCATTCACCAACAATGCACTGGGGATCTGGATGCATGCACATTGGTTGGCAGGGGGTGCCTGCCGCATGTAAGCCTGCTCCGCTACTAGACAGAGGGATCTTGCTCTCTACCACTCATACAATGGCTATGGCAGTGGAAAAGGCTGGAGCCTATTTAATGTGGCGCAACTGTATGAGGAGGAACTGATTTGTAGCCTTCAAGCCTTATGTGCACACTGGGGCCTCCATCCAGGGACTTCTTTGTGTACCTTCAGTATCCGCAGTTGTTCGGGACCTCCTGTCAGCTGCAGAAGGGTGGGCATCGCACTCACCATTTGAAGAGGAACTTTATAGGCTGCAACCAGGATGTAAGCCACTCTCCATTTTCTATCGCACTATTTTGGGAGGTAGTGTAGAGCTGTCAGACGTGAGCAGCCAGGCAGCGGTGGAGTGAGGACCTCTCTCACCTATTTACCCCTACGCATGGAAACTGGCTTGTTCTCACTATGTGCATTGCTCATATAGTAATAAGCCAGACAAATACAGCTATATTTCCTGCATCGGGCTTATATAACACCAGCTAGACTGCATGATATAGATAACACTAAGTCAAAGATCTGTCCTAAATGTAGTACAGAAACTGGAGATTTCCTATACATGGCTTTGACCTGCAAAAGTAGCCCTGCTTTGGCATAGTATTCACAGAATTATGTCTCAGGTCTTGGGTTACGCCCATCAAGTCCCCTCTTGAGCTTTTACTGGGGCAGATCCGAGGCATCCCAGTAGGTCCACTAGTAGTCCACTATGGAATATAGCCTTAATAAATGCTAAAAGGACCATAGCCCAGCTTTGGATATCTCTGACCCCCTTACTGTGAGCAGATGGTCCATAATTTGTTCTCCTGTTTGCCCCTTGAAAAGCACAGATGGGTGCTTTGGGCCTGGCTCACAAGTTCCAGGAGACTTGGTGACCCTTGATCGAAGTGGTGGAGGAAGGCTGGTTTCCAGATAGCCTGTGGTACAAAATGCTGTGTGTCCCTGTAACATACTGTTCTCTACACCTGAAGAGGGTCATGGATGCTCTGACAACTTTTCATCCTATGTTGAAGAAACCCTGCTTATTTTAAATTTGTATAAATTCTGATTACTTTGGTTAAGAATGCAATCTAGTTAATGGCTTTTCCTTTAGTAATAAAGTTTGCAGCAGTGGACTTCAGTATATTCTGCAAACATACCTGACACAGTGTATAATTTATGTATGTAGTGATGGTGTACTTGTAATAGCATCTGTCTTAAGTTAATAACCAGAATGTCACTATGTTTTTATTTCTTTGTACTCCTTGAACCATACAATAAACTTTTTTTTTTGGGGGAAGGTGAAGTTCCAGTTGCTTGGGGTCATAGCTGCTGGAGTAGATGACTGCATCGCTTGCATAGAGGAGGATCTTTTGGTGGCAGAAACCTGGAAGGTTATTAAGGAAGATGCTGAATAGGAGTGGCCCCAGGATTGAGTCCTGTGGCATGCCAGAGTGGATGGATTGTTGGTCAGATATGAGTTGGCTGTTTTCACCCATTGAGAGTAGTCTTCAAGATAGCTTTTGAACCAAAGTGTTGTGTCAGAGGACAGGCTGGTAGCGGTAAGCTGTTGGAGGAACAGTGAGTGATGGCAGTATCGAATGCCTTAGTGAGGTCTATGAAGACAGCTGCTACTAAGGTGCCCTGATCCAGAGATTGATGAATAAATCCAGTGAATTCCATCAGGGCCGAGGTGGTGCTGTGCCCTTCTGGAACCCATGTTGCTGCAGGCATCTGATAGAGTATTTTTCAAGGTAGTCCACCAGTTGGTTAGCAACAATGCACTCAAGTGCCTTGGATATAGGTGGGAGGATAGATGTGGGTCTGTAATTTGTGTGATGGGTCCTGTCTCCACTCTTGTGCATCGGGGTGACTAGTGCTGATTTCCAAACTTGAGGGAATTCGAGACTTGTAGCGATAGATTGATGCTCTTAGTGATTAATTGTACAGTTTGGTTGCATAATATGACAAACCTCTGACCCTGCTGAATGTACCTAAAAGGAACAACATATGAAACAGACTGAGATCCCAGTGCACACTGTTATGCATATTTAAATTATCCTGCTACTAATGTCTTATCCAACGCCACTATTCATCTCCATGCTGGAGAAGGTTAGTGGGTTATTCTATTTATGTAAGCTGTTGCACTTTGGTGCAAGTTGGATGGACTCATAGACTATTATAGTCACAGTATGTGAACTGTTATTTTACTCATTTATACCGGACAAGCTGGGTCCCAGCCCATTGGCTGCAGTAGCTAGCTAGAAGGTTAAATTGAGTGTTTACTAGAGATCTACTGTTAGAACTCAAGATTCCTCCTGAGGTTGTAACAAAGGATGGCAACTGGCTGTTGAATATAGCTGTTCTTTTTATGGGCATTCATATTGTTTTACTGCCCTGTAATATAATATGTGCTGTAAAGTACAAATTTCATAAATAAAAAGTCAAAAATATCCGAGCAATAGTGTTGGGGTAATTAGCACTTGTTTGCAGCACATTTATTTTTCTAACATGGGGTATTTTGGAAGTGTTATGCTTGTTTAGTTTTCAGCTTACAGTTAGGGTTTGGGTTGTCAGTCAGTTGATCATGATACTGCTCAGCTGTTTGCTAGGCAGCATCATGCAGGTGAAGGGATCAAGCCACTCTGTGATAGGAGCCACTCGCTTCTTTCAACTACACAAGTTTCTGCCCAGCAAGCAGAGAACAGTGTCAGGATCAGTCTTTCTGATCATTGAGCTGTCACAGACAATCCCTATGCAGCCTGAGCTGCCTTGGACCTGACACTGACACACCTCTGAAAGCCCACTATTTAACAGTATGTTTGCTGTGCATGAACAAGCAAACATAAAACATGAAACACAAAATATGCCAGCAGATAAGCGCGCTTAGCCCACCCAGTCTGCCCATTTTCCCTGCCTGTAGTATCACTGCAGATCCTACTTGATTTCCGCCCATTTACCCCCTTTCCCTAAGATTCCCTTATGCCCAACCCATGCATTCTTGAATCCCACCGCTTTTGCCCCCACCACCTCTGCTGGAAGACTGTTCCAGGGATCCACCACTTTTCTGTGAAGAAGTACTTTCACTGCCTCCTGAATCTACCCCTCCAGCATCTTATCATGCCTCCTTATCCTTGGGCACCTTTTTTTTCTGAAAAATACTCTCTTGTACTTTATTTATCCCTGTGAGGTGTTTAAAGGTCTCTGTCATATCCCTCTCTTGTCTTCCAGGGTGTACATATTTAGGTCCTTTAAGCTCTTCTCATAGGGCTTGATGCAGACCTTGCACCATTTTAGTTGCCCTTCTCTGGATCGCTTCCACTCTATGTCCTTTCTGAGATGTGGTCTCCAGAATTGGACACCCTAGGTGGGGTCTTACCGGTGATCTATACAGAGGCAACACCACCTCCTTCTTTCTGCTGGTGATCCCCTCCTATGCACTCCAGCATCACACTTGCCTCCCCACTGCCTTGCTGCACTGCCTGGCCACCTTTGGGTCATTTGATATGATCACCCCGAGGTTTCCTCACTGCTTGGTGGTCATCAGTACCACCTCCCATTTTGCACTCTGCCTCTGTGTTTCTGTGCCCCAAGTGCATTATGTGTCATTTTTCGCATTGAAACCCAGCTGCCATACCCTTTACCACTGCTCAAGTTTTCTCAGGTTGCTGTTCATCCTTTCCATCCCAAGGATGTCCACCCTATTGTAAATTTTGGTATCATCCGAAGAGGCATACCTTCCCTTCCAGCTCCTCTGCAGTGTCCCTTATAAAGACATTAATGAGGACCAATCTCAGCACTGATCCCTGAGGCACCCCACTGGTCACCCTCCCTTCCTCCGAGTGAACTCCATTTACCACCACCCTCTGCTGCATATCCCTTAACCAATTTCTTACCCATTTTAAACAACGACAGTAAGACAGGGAAAATGAAGACAACAGGACAGTTAAAATTGCTGTAGGACAGGCCAACCCCCAGAGTCAACAACCCTTGGTCATGTCCCTGAGCCCATCCTGTTGCTCATCTCACTATCTGCAGCTTACTCTTAACTCCCATCCTCCACACACACACACATTCAGTACACTATTTTAAGGAGAACTGTGCTGAACCCATACATCATTTTTCCCCTGTAGAAACTGATTTTAATACTGGTTCCAATTTCATTACTGTTTTATATCTACAGGTTTTTTGTTAAACTAGTGGGTATTTCTGATTTACTGTCACGCTGTTAGTAAGTACCATTATAGAACTGTATGATGTACTTTATGTTCCGTGCTCAGCTCTTCCATTACTGACACAATGCATCTGTGTTCTTTTTTTAATACTTTGTTAATTGAACAAGTCTTGTTTCACAGAAAGAATGTAAAAACATTTTACAATGTCAACATCCAACTTAGAGAACATTTGGATTCACAAAAGTTGCTACACCTGCTCAGTCCGCTTCAGAGCCAAACACAGTACAATATCAGCTCTTGCCAAAGTAACTACAGACTGGCAAATGGCCCTGGACCCCTAAGAAGCATGTATTTGCCCTCTTTCTTGATCTAAGTAAGGCCTTCGATACTGTGGATCATACCATCATGCTTACTGCACTGAGTAACATCGACTTGATAGTTCTGCCATTAAATGGTTCACCAGCTACCTAACCAATAGGTTACAACAAGTCAAAGCCATAGGAGATCTGTCCCCACAAAATCCTTGTTACGAGGAGTCCCACAAGGCTCCATCCTGGGCCCTACCCTCTTGCAAATATACATCAATAATCTGACTTGCAGCTGGGCACAGCAAATGTGCACTTATTCAAGATGATACTGTACTCTGTACCACAAATTCATCCTTGATCTGGCCCATGAGTACTTACAGAAAGACTTCACACCTCCAATACAACCTTCTCACTCATAAGCTCCTCCTCAACGCCAAAAGACTAAAGCAATGATTCTCTCACCAAAGTCTTCTTCCAGATGTCCACATATCACACAGATCCGAACACTCTTAGATGAACCCTTGAAGTAGTCGATACCTTTAAATACCTAGGTTCTGGCTGGATAACAAGCTCAACTTTCTGTGCCACTTAAATGAAACCTTGAAGAAACTAAGACAGCGATTAGGCTTATTCTATCGCATTAAACACCTACTCACGTTAGAAGCCAGAATGAGACTAGTACAAACTACATTCCTACCTATACTGGACTCATGACTTCCTTTACAGTCATTGCCCATCAACGATGCTAAACAAACTGGACACCTTTTACCACCGGGCTTTAAGATTTATCTTAAATCTACCCGTAGTACACATCACTGTCGTCTATACCAGGTTTCGAGATGGACCTCACTCTCAACTAGAAGAAAAA
This sequence comes from Neoceratodus forsteri, assembly GCA_016271365.2. Taxonomy (NCBI): domain Eukaryota; kingdom Metazoa; phylum Chordata; order Ceratodontiformes; family Ceratodontidae; genus Neoceratodus; species Neoceratodus forsteri. The sequence goes on along the minus strand of CM057453.1, from coordinate 1,473,474,979 downwards.
GGAATGCTCTCCTCTGGTTTTTAAAGCATTGTCTGATAACCTCCCTGCATACATCTCGAACATCTTTAAATGGGCTAAAGGTTCCTATGGCCTGAGACGCTACTCCTTAATCTGCTTCCAGATTCCTAGAGGAAAACTACCCTTGGCTCAGCAGCAATCAACTTCTCACTTCCATCACTTTGGAACACTATGCAAGACTCATTAAAATTATCCTCACTTCCAAGCATTTTCACATTCAAAGCTCTATTAACAGATTATCTGAAGGAATCATGCAACTGTTTCAGATGCTGATGACCCCTAAACCTCGGGTGCCACTCTCAAATCCTACACCTAAGTATCTCATCCACCACATTCCTAACAACAGAAACCTAGGACCTACAAGCCTAGTTCCCTTAATCCAAGATGACCCTGCCTATTCTCTACCTTTTACCTATTCTGGCCTCCCTTTTGGTGCCTACTCTTTCACCCCAATTTCTACCCTATTTCTTAATACCTCCTTATTTTTATCATTTAGGTATGAGCTCTTACTCAGCGGAGACTATATGGGATTGTTGTCTCTTCTCATTTCAGTAAAGCTTATCATTATGTAACTTTGCATGTTAATTATGTTGACTGGTATGTATAGGCCCATATTGACCGGCACCTTCACAATGTTTTTTCTTTTTTTTTTTGCACCGTCATCCACGTAATTGTAATCTTATAAAGTGTACTGTACTGTATTTATGCCCAGGACCACCTTGAAATGAGCTTGCTCAATGGTGTTTATGCCTGGTTAAATAAAGTGATTGACTGATAACCATTTTAACAGTATGAACATTTAGTGTTACATTCTATTCAGACTTTTATTGTACCTTATGTTATTTTCATGTTTTGCTTGTTGCTAAGTAAGGTATATCTTGTATATACAAGGTATCAAAGGAAAGATGAATTGATAATAAAATTGTAAAACTATAAAGGAAATAACCAAATGGTCTGGTCTCAGAATTCTTTGTTTACCATTAGTCCATATGGTAATAGTTAAAACTTATAAGGTCTAGGTTGTCTGAGGCACTTTATTTCCATCCCACTTTATCGCTGCTTATCTCTTAAGCTCTGTACCCATATATTTTATTCATTTTAATCTCTGTTAACTACTTTCATTAACAATCTACCTCCCACGCAGAAACTCAGGGTTGGCTACTTTAAGCTAACTGTTCTTCATACATGCTCCATCTGGTCCAACCTGTTCTGGAATTTCTGTGACTGTTGTGATAGGTCTAGTGTTAATTTCTCCAGCCTCTGGATAGTATGTACCACCTCTACCCACTCTGATATTGTTGAGGGGTCCTGTTTCAGCCATTTCTTCATCAAGGATTTAAGGCTGCAACTATTAGTATGGCCATAAGTATTTTCCTCCTTACCCTTCATTTCCAGGTATATACCCAGTACCAAGTGTTCTGGGCCTAGTTGTGTTGGGATTGTAAACAGTCCAGATAGATGCTAGCTTATTTTTTCCCAGAAAGCCACCATTGCCAGAAAATATATGCCTGAGTGGCGTGGTCTCCCGACCTCCTCCAGCATTCCGAGGAAGTCCCTAGGCCATGCACCGCCTGCACCAGTACTAGAAAAACCTGGCTCAGATTTTCCACCCAAATTCCTCTAAATAGGTGAGGAAGAGGTGCTTCAGGTACCCCTCCAGACTAAGTCCCATTGTCCCTCTGAAAGGGAAATGTTAAGGTCATTTTCCATTTCTCCTTAAGATATAGGGAGGAGGTTTGCAAATCCGCTATATAGTTAGCACAGAAAAGTGAGATAGCTCTTCCCCACTCAGTGAGGACCATATTCTCTGGAAGGGTATCCTATCAGCATTGTCCACCCTCAGGTCCCTCCTTCCTCATTTTGACCTGCACATAATCTCTGACTTGATAAAATCTCAATCAATCTCCATTTCCCACCCAAAACACTGCTGTGTTGCTTCAAAGGACAACATTGTTGATCCTGTAAACAACTGCGCTGGAAGATATCAGACCTTGCTTGACTTGCTGTGCAAACCAGTCATCTTGTGCAGATGGGGCAAATTGTGCATCGATATCAACCATCTGTATTTCCATAAATGTTTTTGTAAGACCCTCTGCATCCCTCCTCCATCCCTCTAGGATTGCTCTTGTACTAGTGTACTCTGTCTTGGGCAGTTCCTCCTGCACTTCATAAAGAGAACAGCACATAGTGGTGGATCAGTATGCTCCGCCACATCTATCCATTTCCACAACGAGTCATATTGTGGATTACCCCACATGAAAGCTACTCTCATCTGTGCTGCTGCCCAATAACCATGTAAATTGGAAGAGCCAAACCTCCCTGTGGCTTAGGAATATATAAAGGTTCCTCCTAACTCTGGGATGGCCTTGCCCCAAAGAAAGGCAAGGAATATTTTCTACCATTGCTCGAGTTCCTCCCAGGTACTCTGCAAGGGAAACATTGAAACAGATAGAGCAAATGGGGTAATACATTCATTTTTAGAGCCTGTACTTTGGTGTGTACGGGTAGCGTAACGGCCACCTCTTAAAGTCTATTTTAGTTGATCAGATGCGGGTAATTTAGATTATAAAGCTGTGTGTTGAATGTTCCTAATTTTATGCCCAAATACTCCATGGATCTCATATCCCAATTCATGGGATACAGTCTTCATAGTAGGGATGGGGCATCATAACTATAACTTAAAACGTCCATTTTGCTCTGTTCAGTGTATATCCCGAGAGGGCAGAGAAATTTCGATTATCTCAAATACAGCCCCTAATGAGGTATCTGAGTTTGACAGATGAAGAAGTATGTCGCCCACGCATAATGCTAGCTTGTGCTCCTCGCCTCCCACGCTGACACCCCTCATTTCCCATTTTGACGATAGCTTGAGCCAATGGCTCTATATATAGAGCAAAGAGTAACGGAGAGAGGGTGCATCCTTGCAGTCTCTCTTGCCAGCTTGAAGTTTGCAGATATATGCCCACTGGCCGAATATAAGTATTTGCCCCATATATAAATGAAACAGGCCATCCAGGAATTCCATATGTAGCCAAACCAGGAAAGGATCCTCCAAAGAAAAACCAAGAGACCTTATCAAAGGCCTTTTCTCATGCCAAACCTAATAATAGGGAAGATGTCTTTGTTTTGTTAATATGATCAATTATATGAGCCATTCTTCTGAGGATGTCTTGGGCCTGCCATCCAGGAACAAACCCTGTTTGGTCCAATTGTATAAGGCCAGAAGCAGTTGTTGAAGTCTACGTGCCCAAATGGCGTCAGTATTTTATAGTTATTATTAAGAAGAGAAATTGGGAGGCGCCAGAGAGATGGCTTCCAGGCAGGACGTGTCTCCAATAGCTCTGTGCATCTTGCTTCCGCTTGCCCACCAAAAGCTTAATTTGTTTTGAATTTCACACTACAATGAGTTTCAATCTATTCGCAGACTTCAAGCTTTCAAATGATCCTAAATGTGCCATGGGGCTAACAAAGAAACCAGCCCCACTCGTCTCACAACTCTGCGCCTGCCTCCATGCCACAGCCTCAGCCACTCAGTTTGGAACCAGACCATGCAGTAGGACCTGCTAGTTCGAAGGATCCTCTGTGGCAAGCCCTGTGGAATCGGTTAGGGCTATGGATTCCAAACTGGAAAAACTTATGATGTGGCGATCGCATCCTGACCTCCACGTTGATGATGCCAAAAGCGATCTCTTTGGCTCAAACCACCACAACGACTATAGTTAAGGAGAACCTGCAGCTCAGATATGGTTGGAGAGTGGAGAATGTTCTACAGGCTGGAAATGTCAGGATTACCGGTATACCTGAAGGTGCGGAGGGAGTATATCTACTGGCCTTTTTGAGGCAATGGCTAGCTGAAGTACTCGCAATTCCCAAGGATTTTGAATGGACTGACTTGAGGCAGGCCTACCGAAGCTACCCCTGAGGGTGCAGCCTGCAAATGCAAGTCAACCCCGCACTCGATCTTCAAGACTGCAGGATCAGAGACCCTGAATATCCTGATTGGTGCTGCCCGAGCATCGCACTTCTGACGATCCAACATCAGGACATAAAACTATATCACGATTTTTTGTTCCAGACCCGGGCAAGGAGGAAACAATTCGACGCTGATCAGCAGCGGCTCAGGTCTCTGAGGATTGCTCTCCCTTTCTGTTGCCAGCCCACTTGAGAATTACCTGGGTCGAAATTGGCAGTTCACAGGTCCCAAGGACGCGGGTCGATGGGGTCGGAAAGCCGCAGCACAATTCAACACTAAGCCGGGATAGACAGGGAGGCACCCAGTTCCAATTCATAGGAAGGATGAGTACCAGTTCTTTTCTACTGATTAACCTGTTAAAGCTGATTGCTTTTCAATAAGAGATTGGGACACTGGGACCTGATAATCAGTTTTGGGGACAGAAATATTGTTTAGTTTGTCCTCTCACTATTTTAAATAGAGGAGGGTGAGTTACATTATATGACTAACACCAAAGTTGGGGTTCTTTGCCCTTATGTCAAATGTTAACTGTTGTATTGGAAATTAAGTTGAAATGCCTGGGTTATGAGCAATATTTTATGTTTTTCAGTATGTATTGGTGGGCATGAGGGAGTAGGAGACAGTGGGGCATTGGGGACTAAGTTTTCCCTTTATGATGTTTTTCTTCTAAAAGGTCACAGCACTACTGGTTGATGCAGTTCACTCTTTTGGATATTCTACCTATTTATTGGAAAGATACCTTAGCCATGAGGCCGCTGGCATTTGGGACATGTTGGCAGATCAAGTGCCACTTATTTCGTTATACCCCTGCTCCTACTGTATATGCATGTGAGAGCTGACTAATGTGATACCCCATGTTGTTGATATGGAATCTGTTTATATCCTCTGCATGAGGACAATGCTTGTCATGTTTTTATTAGTAAAGCAATGAAAAGTAAGTAAAAAAAAAAAGAAAAGAAGAGAAATTGGGGAGGTGCTAGTGAGCCACGCTTGGGACAGGACGTGGTTCTTTCAGCTCTGCATCGAGTACTAATTAAAACCATCTTATTAAGCATGCAGTACATTTAAAAAAATTAAAAAGAAGGCACTAAAACATATCTGTTCCAGTGGGCTTTTAATGATTGATTTTGTTTTAATGGGATAGATAGAATTTTAAGTTTGTGTTGAGCTGCTGTTTATATGTATTTTGTTATTGAACGTGTTTGTACAGCACCCAGAGTCTATGGAAATGGGTGCTTTATAAATAAAATATCTATCTATCTATCTATCTCTATTTGCTCCAGACGGGTAGACAACTTTTGCAGAACCCATACATACTAAAATTGCCATGGGCAGAACAAAAAGTCAAGCTACAGGAGCGGACAAAAATCAGGACAGCAGCAGCGCCCAGCAGCAGAGATCAGAAGATAGGCCCACCACTACAGACTGAGCCAGTGGAAGGGTAACCCGCCACCATGGGATAAAGTACTGAATGCAGTCCGTGAGATGGACACTAAAATTGAGAAAGTTCTAGACAGACTTACCGCACAGGATATTAAAATCGAAGGTTCAGTGAAGGCAGCATCTGAAGCAGACAGCAGATCCCAATGCATGCAGGGGCTTTGCCAAAATGTTGACTGAAAATGCACACCTGAGAGCCCAACTAGAAACATTAGAAAATAATAATAGAGTGATGAATATCCATATTGTTGGGCTCGAGAGGGTGAAGACCTACTATGTTTCCTAAGGAGTTGGATCCAGTCTGAAATGCCAGAAGAAATATGCCCGGTTCCAGAATCTCCTAAGCGGGCCTACAGGGTGAATTTTCGTAGGGCACAACTCAATTGGGATGCCAGTGGAATGATTCTACTTATAACCGAGGGGCAAGAAGTTTGGGACACTATCCTAGGATGGATGAGAGCCCTATTTCTGATCAAAATGGAAGATCAGGAGGTCAAACTATTCCTGGATCAGTCTTATGCGACCCAGAATCGTCGGAAGTTATTCGACCCATTAAGGAAACAGCTTAAAAGTCTCGGTCTCTCATTTCTCTACTTGCCCCCGCACATCTTCGCATTACATACAGTAGCAAAAACTTTTCAATTTAATGACCCAGAGGACATGAAAAGAAGGTAGATAAAATTGCAGCTGAATTTCACTACGATCCACCAAGGAAGTCATCGGGGCTGAGGAATCCGAGGAAGAGGGTTGAAACTCTTATGGAGACACTGCAGGAATGTTGGGCCATCATAGTGAGTGCCAAACATAAAAGTAAACTGTATATGTGACTGTCTACCTTATGCTGGTTAACAAAGAACTTTTGCTTACCATTTTAGTCGAAATGTGACCTTGCACCAGGACTATGTAGCAGAGTTATGGTTTTCTCTTTCTCCTGTTTAGCTTAAAATGGCACCGAACATGAGGTCAATTGCTTTGGCTTCTCAGAAGGAACTAGAAGGAAATGATCAGATTTGTTACAGCACAGTAGCTTCTTGTTGTTTTACATTGTTTCTTGTGGATTTTACTTGGTAGAAGGTTATTTATTTTCTTCTTACTACTTCTAAGGGCTAGCAGGGTATTGTTTTGAGGCTGTTGGAATTTTGAAAACTGTTTTGGTGGCTATAAGTGGGCTCATTTATTTGATGTTTCACTGTGTAGCGGGCTGCATTTGTAGAGGCCTATTTCTTCTGATTTAAAACCTATTTGGTGTGATTTAACTGGGGTTATTTGAATCATAGACCTATATCTTCTAATTTCAAGCCTATTTTGAGGTGTTGGTGAAGCTGTTTGAACTGGAGACCTGTTTCTTTTGGTAGCAAACCTATTTTGGGGGCTTTGAGTAGAATTGTGATTCATTTTGCTGGCTTCACTAACTGCAAAGGTTAGTGCACAGTGGGGAAGGGTGCTAATGGTCTGACCATTGGCCTCAGCTACCTGATTGTTTCTGGAAGACTTGGTTGGACCAAACCCTTCACCCACCCACCCCTGGTCCATGATTTCCTTTATACCAGGGGTTCTGACATCAGTTCCTCAAATGGGCAAAGGATATGCACCTGTCATAGAAGCAGACATCCAGGAAAGGAACAGCAGCAGTGAAGAGGTGACTGCTGTCTCAGTGGAAGGGAAGTAACTACAAATCTAGGAGCTTATTGTTACTTTTTGCATTGCTATTGCATTGTGGAAAGGAGGAGTAGGAGTTTGAAGAAGGTTGTGCAATAGCTACCTAAAGTCTCTTTTGAGTTTGGATAGGAAGGTTAGGAATATAAAAGCAGTTGCTCAATCTGTCTAAACGTGTACAACAAAGGGGGTAAGGGAAATTAAGAAAAGAATGTTTTGCACTGATATGGGGAGACTTGGGGAGTGTTTGGTATCCTGCATCTGGAAGGGTGGGGGCTCGCTGGTAGGCAACACAGCAATGGGTAGGGTAGTAGGCTGCAACAATTGTAGCACAAATCTTTCAAAATTGCCTGGAGTGTGGAGGATGTTTAGTGTGCAACCACATAGAGAAACTCAGAAAGGAGATTGAGGGTCTGCAGGAGGAACTAAGACAGGTGAGGCAGACTGGGGTGGGTTTAGCCCAATACTGGAGGGAGGAATAATGGGAGATGAGGAGGGTGATTTAAGCCAACAGTGGTGAGGAGAAGGTCAGAAGAAGGGAAGCAGGGACAAGGGGCCCAGGCCAGGAAGAACGATTGCCAGGAAACCAGTTCTGGAGACAAAAGACAAATGGAAGGAGGAGATAGGGACTTGTGAGGAGAGGCAAAAGTGGCAAAAGTCATGGAGTGGAAAAAGAGAACAGGTTACTATGAAGAGAGAGGAAGCAGGCATTTGTGAAGGGTCTTCAGAAAATAGTTTTGCACTGCTAGAGAGGAAGAAGGTGGATGAGGAAATTATGAAATTAGAGGAGTGATTGATAAATACCTGGACCAAACCGAGCGGGGGAAGTTTTGTGGGAGAATTGCAACAGGGGAAAAGGGGAAATAATGTGCAGGAGGAAGAAGAGGAGCCGAAATGAGAGAGGGAGATGAATGGAAGCAAGCAGGAGTAAGAGTGGTGGAATCTTAATGCTGGGGGTCTCAATACTAAGAGGAGTCAGGTGGGTAGCAAGGGGAGAGGCATAGTCGCATTTGGGTGGAGGCCATGCCAGGAATGACAGCGGAAAGGGTGGGACAATCTGTTCTGAAATACTTAGAAGGGGTAGGGACAAGCCTCATTTAATTATACATCTTGGGACGAATGACCTGGCTGGACATGACAGTAGATATAGTCCAGAGGAGGTTTGAGAACTAGGACAGTTATGTGAGAGGACAGGAAAATCAGTAACTTTTTCGGAGATACTTCCAGTGCCCAAAGCAAGCACAACAAGAAAGCTGAGAATAGAGGAATTAATGGATGGCTAAGAACCTGGTGTTGTGCTAAAGGGTATGGGCTGTTGGGGAGGGGCCTGGGAGGACAGTTGTCTCTATGCCAAGGACAGACTACACTTGAGGAGGAGGGAAAGAAAGTGTTGAAACAGACGATGGAGGAGTTCATAGAGGAAGTGGGAATTTAAACTAGGAGCCGGGGGTTGGCAATTGACAAGAGACATGGAGAGACCACAGGTTGGGAAACCTATGAGCTTACCCCCATAACAGTGACAAAGGACAAATGGCAAGTACTATTGGTGATAGTAAAGGAGGGCAGGATGGGAGGGGGGGAAGGGTGGAAGGTGGTTACCCTTAATGCTAGGAGTCTTGGGAGGAAAACTGCAGAGTTACAGGTGCTTATGGCAGAGGGAGAGGTGGACATTGCAGCCATCACAGAAACATGGGCCACCCAACACAATGACTGGGACCTGTCTGTACCAGGGTACAGGTTATTTCTAGGACAGGATGTTGGGAAAGGAGTGGTATGGCACTATTGTGAAGGAAGGACTGAAGTGTGTAAGGGAGGAAGGGAGGAGGGTAGTCGGAGTCAATTTGGATGCAAATCCAGGATTCCAAGAATAGGATTCTTAGAATGGGAGTGGTGTACAGGCCGCCATCTCAGACGGAGGAGTTACACAGGAACTAGCGGGACAGATCAGGAGAACCCGCGTAGAAGGGTAGTGTGTGGTGATTGTGGGGACTTCATCATGCCAGGAGTGGACTGGAGTACCCCAACAACCAGGAACAGAAGGGAGCAGGTACTGCTGATGCCTTCCAGGACAGCTTCCTGCTGCAAATGGTTAGTGAACCAACCAGGTTAGGGAATACCCTTGACCTTGTGCTGGCAAATGGGGACTTTGTGAGAGAACTTACAGGGAGGAACTGCTGTCAGGAGTGACCACCACTCAGTATGGCTCACATTGGATATGGGCAAGGAAGGTGTGGAATCTGGCACAAGAGTGCTGGACTTGAGGAGGGCCGACTTAGGGAGGATGGGGGAAGTGGTAAAGGGTACCTGGCCAGAATTCAGTCTAGTATGGACACTAACCAGAGGTGGGAGCTCATAATGCTGGGGATAGTGGAGGCAACCAAAACCTGCTGCAAGGCCCAGAGCAAGAAGGCTAGGCTAAGAAACCGAGCTGGTTGAGCAAGGAGGTCATGGAAAACGTAAGGAGGAAAAGAGCTGCTTTTAGGAAGTACAAGAAAACAGGGAAAGAGGAGGACAGGGAGGAGTACTTGATGGAATCAAGGAGGTGATAAGGGCAGTAAGGGGAGCCAAGGCATCTACGGAACTCAGGCTGCACAAGGCATTAAGAGAAGGGGAGAAGGATCTTTAGGTACATCAGGAGAAAGGGAACTGTAAGGACCACAGTAAGGATTAGGAAGGAGGGGGTTGGGTGGAAGGGTATTATAAGCAGAAGCACTAAATGAGTACTTCTGCTCAGTATTTACTAAAGAGAAGGGGGGGTGACCCAAGGGGAGAAATGGCAGAAACAGGGGGGAGGGGAAGACAGATGGAAAATCATGGAGGGCAGAGTTCGGGAGAGTTTGAAGGCACTGAGGGTGGATAAGGTGCCAGACCCAGATGGCATCACCCCAGGGTACTGAAGGAGCTGGCAGAGGTCCTGTAGGACCGCTGGCAGACCTATTTAGTGCCCTCACTACATTCGGGGTGTGTATCTCAGGACTGGAGGATGGCTCATGTGGTGCCCCTCCACAAGAGTGGCCCCAAGGATGAACCGGGAAACTACAGACCAGTGAGTCTCACATCCATCATGGGTAAGCTAATAGAGACTATCCTGAAGAAAAGGCTGGTGGCCCTCCTAGAGGCCAAAGGACTACAGGACAGCAGACAGCATGGCTTCATATGGGGCAGATCCTGCCAAACCAACCTGGTGGAGTTCTATGACTGGATAACTAGGCAGCTGGACAGGGCCATGCAGTGGATGTCCTGTATCTGGACTTCAGTAAGGCATTCGACTCAGTGCCGATGGAAGACTGGGAAGTAGTTAGAAGACACAGGGACGGGTGCAGAGCTGGTGAGATGGGTAGGGAACTGGCTTCAGGAAGGCAACAGAGGGTGGTGGTGGTGGGGAGCTCTCACACCCAAGGGTAGTGACAAGTAGTGTTCCACAGGGCTCAGTGTTGGGACCAGTGTTGTTTGGGATATTCATTGCAGACATATCACTGGACATCAAGAGCAAGATCAGTCTGTTTGCTGATGATACCAAGGTAGGAGCAGTGGTGGATGACCTAGGGGATGGCAGGGGTTGCAGGATGATCTGGCAAAGCTTGAAACCTGGTCAGACACCTGGCAACTGGGGTTTAATGCCAAAAGTGCAAGGTGCTGCATTTTGGGATGAAGAACCCAAGGAGGAGTTGCCAGCTGGGGGAATGCAGCTAGCCCAGACAGAGGAGGAGAATGATCTAGGGGTGCCTATTATAGGTCAATGAACAACTCGCACAATGTAGGAAGGCAGCTGCAAAGGCCAACAAAATGCTGGGTTTTATTGCAAGGAGTATATCTCGAGGAGGGAGGAGGTGATTCTGCCACTGTATAGGTCATTAGTTAGACAGCACCTGGAGTACTGCATGCAGTACTGGTGCCCGTGATCTGAAGAGGGACATTAAGTTACTGGAGGGGTAGCGGGCAACAAAGATGATCAAGGGGCTGGGGACTTATCATACAGAGGAGGCTGAGGGAGTTGAACATGTGCTCACTGGAGGAGAGGAGGGACAGGGGACATGATTGAAACCTTGAAGTGCATGAAAGGAATAAACAAGACAGGTACAGAGGGGCTGTTCAAAGTAAGGGAGGGAGGGACACCAGGGGCATGATATGAGACTGGAAGGAGGAAGGTTCAGGAGGGAGATGAGGAGACACTTTTACAGAGAGGGTGGTGGCTGGGTGGAATGCTACCTGCAGAAGTGGTATCCGGTAGAACAGTGGACTGCTTCAAACGAGGATGGACAGGACAAGGAGGAGGGTCAATGAAGGGATGGGTGGAAGGGAGGGGCAGCTGCAGAATAAGGGTGCTAGCTGCACATTCGAGCAGACTTGATAGACCTCTAGGCCTTTATCTGCTGCAAAATTTCGTATGTTTGTATGATATGGACACTTGTCTGATGGATTCGATCTTCCTGCTGCTTATACCAGTCAGACAAACCTTGACAGGCAGTTTAAAAGTTAATGTTAAATTTAAAATGCTCCGTGTCTATGTTGCATACTAAATTGTTGTTCTGCTAGATAATATCTTAAGGTGGCTTTCTATACAAAGTAAGATTGCACTAAGGAGCAACAGTATTGAATCACCTGTTTATTGCATACATTATTATTGTGGTTGTTTTGTCAGGACTCGAGCAGGGATGGGAGAATCCAGTGATTACCTACTAAACAATATCTGTTCTGTGGGATAATGGCTGTTAGGGATATGTTGAAAATGTTAATTTTCTTGCTTCTTCTGCTCCACAGGTTGTAGTATGGTTAGTCTTCTTAACCTTATGAATACTGTTAAACATCTTGTTTATACCTCATGTGAAGTATCAAAATTTAATGGAAAACATAATCCTGAAGCTAACAAATGATGTACAATGCAATGTGATTCCATTAATTGTAATTTTATGATATGTTCATGAAAAGTGAATAAACATAAATTACAAAAAAAAGAAGAGAAATTGGGCAGTATGAAGCACATTTAGTGGGGCCTTTCCTGCTTGGGCAGTACTGATATGACTGCTCTCAGCCATATGGGTGGAGTGTGGCCCTCCTCTCCCAGCACCCTTGCATAGACCCTCAGCAACAGTGGTTGAATCAAATCCTAAAAGATTTGTAAAATCTGAGGTAGCCCATCTGGCCTCAGACATTTTCCCATTTTAAGGGCCCCTACTACCACCTTGAGCTCTTCCCCGCTGATAGGGCCAGCAGACTTTCTCCTGCTCAGCGAGAAAGTTCCAAAAGAGTGAGCCTGTCTGGAAAGTCTGCTACTTTCCTTCTGCCTGGATCTTGGTCTGGGCTATATAAACCTGAATAAAATTCCCAAAGGCTTCTGTTATGTCAGGTATCTGATGTTCCATCTGAGCAGTACGTGGTGCTGAATGGAAGTTATGCTGGCTCTAGCCCTCTGCACCCTCAGCCAGCTAGCTAATTATCTCAGGACTCTTGGCTCTCATAGTACTTCTGCCTCAAAAGAGGAGTTTCTGTTCCACATGATAATCTAACAGGCTACCCAGCTCTTTCTTAAGTGTCCTCAATTCCTTTGTTCATTCCTTATCTATTTTCTCCTTTGTAATGCCTCCAAGGCTTGAATTTGAGATGTTAGCTGGGCCCTTCTGGCTTCCCTGTCTCTCTTCTTCTGTGCTGATATTTCTATAAACTTGCTCCTTAATACAGCTTCTTAGCTGTGTCCCATAATATTGCAGGGAGACCTCTGAGGTCAGTTCTCTCCAGAAACTGTTTATACGTGTTCCTGATGGTTTCTTAACATCCAAATCCTCAAGAGTGAGACATTTAATCACCAGAATGTATTCCTCTGGCATTCCCCATGTCCATTTTCATAAATAAGGGAGTGTAGTCCGATAGGACAAAGTCCCTATCCATATCTCCTGAACTTTGGCCACCTCCTCCTTTGGGAGAAGGTAGTAGTCCAGTCTTGAGTACATCTAATGAGCTGCAGAGTGATAAGTGTAGTCCCTCCCACCCATTAAGATGGCGCCATACATTCATCATGCCCAACTCTCCTAGAAGCTTATTGACCTCCCAGGCCACATTGTGTTCCCTCCTCAGGATCCTAGACGTGGTGTCTAACTGTGGATTTAAAGTCAGATTAAGATCCCCCCACAGATAATGATACCCTCCTTCCAATATGTAGAGTGACCAAGAAGGATCGGTAGTCTGCAAAGGTAGACCGCAGAGAGAAAATAGACTGAAACCAAAGTTACCATATTTCCCATCAAATACCCTTAATCAAGACAAAGCATCCCTCTTTATCCGCGCTAGAACATCGACCCATTCAGATGGTACCTTGATGGTATTTAAATGGCCACCCCCTTCTAATGCATCGTTTTATATGAAGCTGTAGCTACCTCCAAACTCAAACCTGGGTAGCTTTTCATGTTCTGTTCTTGAAAGATATGTTTCTTGCAGGATAGCAACTCCACCTTAGATCTTTTAAGAAGACTAACTATCTTGCACAGCTTTACTGGATTTGTGAGACCATGTACATTATATGAACAGATGCATGTACTTTGCTTAGCCATCTTGTAGATGTGTAGAATAGGTTAATACTGAAAGACAATATTTCCTCCCCTCTATTATACACAGACCTTAATATTTGTGCAAAGAGATAAGCTCCCAAAGAATACACTGAGACCTGCATTTAAACAACTTGTCAAACAAAAAAACAGGTAATAAGTCAACAGGGCTACCAACTCTGAACTTTTAAGTGTCTTCCAAGGTGGGAAATCAATGCTCATGAATTCTGATCCCTTCCTCTGTAAGGATGGAACACTGATTGGATGGGAAGGAGAGGGCATATGATTCTGTCCCTAGTTATCGGACCCCTCCAAAGCCAGATTCAGTTAAATCAGGTCCGATGAAAAGAAAGAATACCCCGCTGTTATGGGGAGTCTCAATGTGTGAATAGCACACCAGACCAGACAGAGCAACAGTAAATGTTCGTGCTTTCTTTAGCAGCATATCTATGCTCCATCAAGCCCCATTTATGGATCAAGATTTATTTGCTAGTTTGAGCTGCTCTCCCCGAGGGAGGAGCTAAGCACCAGAGGTCCGCGAGGGCACTGAGAGCAACCCCAGCCCCCACCTCCGACGGCACCAGCCACAGCAGAAAGGCAATGCACACAGAACCGAAACCAAACATCACCTTGCAACTTTCTAACAGGGCAGATAAATTTTGCATAAGCCATATTCATGGTTCCTTAATATGAGGTCCTTTATTAGTGCCATGCTGGTAGCCCCCAACAAATTGAAAATTAAGCGCTTTACTAATCAGTGTACCACCACCAGCAGGGGACCTTACCAGTCCCTCCAACCTGGTGTTCCTGGCCATCTTGATCACTGTCTTATGCAAGCATGATAAAGATGAGCTTCACCCCAGTTGACCTAAGTCCCCTGAGACAGCCACCTAGGCCCACCTCTTTCACATTTGGTCTTAAAATGAAAGATGTTGGTTAGTTAGGTAAAGACTCCACCATGGAACCACCTACCACCACCTCCACACACTCAGAAGGCTTACTACAATAATGGGTCTGAACCAGTATTCCACACGTGCATCATGTACCCCATGCCTGCAGCCTCAAGGCATCCAGGGACTTAGCAGGAAAGGGAGTCAGCCAGCAGCCCTCCAACCCCTGCACAGCCCATGTCCCCCCAGGGTTTCTGAGTAAACTCTAGTTAACTATATCCATTGTAATGTGTTTTATAAGTAGCATCTGCAATTTAAGTCCCTTTGAGCAGTCTTGCTTTCCCAAGTCAGGAAGAAGCTTCATGGCCATTCCATCTCACTTAAAATCCAGGGCGCTGAAAAGGCATAGAAGTCCCCTGACAGTTCAGAGTCAAAGCTTAACTGATTCAAGTCCTACCCCTATAAAGTCCTCAAGTTAGACTCGATCTGACATTCCCTCAATGGTTGTTCAGCCAGTTGTCTCTCTGCTCCTTCTGGGCCCACTGCTCTGTTATCTGAAATGCATGGCTGCTGTTTCCATTGAACCTGTCCCAGAAAGCGGAAGTGGACAGCTCGCTGCTGACTCCCTCTTTTTCGTCCCATTGTGTTCCAAGCACAGTTTCTAACTCAGTAACTCTCTTGGTAGAAACATCCCATGGAAGATCTATGTCCAGGGATCATAAAAATCTTCATCTGCAGCCAGTTCCGGGAATCTTTTAGGACTTTTTCCATAAAAATTCTTAGCTTTGCTAGATATTCCAAAACTTTATGCCCTTTTGCTGGAGTAGACTGACCATGGACAACACCTGTCTTCTACGTTAGAAGCTGAGGGTATAATCCTGGTCAAAGAACAGGCAAACATCCCCAAAAAGATAGTTTTTACCCATGCCAGGTTAAGGATCTTCTCCTTCACCCTGAAATCCAAGAAGGCAAGGACTATTGAGTGTGGGCAAGCTTTTGGATCCCACGGGTGGTGGACTAAGGAGAAAAGGATTGGATAATGTTGAGCTCTTTATCTTCTGGTAAGTTTAACATCTCTTTATAAAGGAGTCCATAAAAGATAGTATGTTTCGGTCTCCATGCCTCTGGTGTGCTGTGGATACACGTTATTACGTTGGTTTCTATTTTCCATCTTCTAGTCTCTGCTCAAAAACCTGTGCTCTGTGATGCAGGTCTAGCAAGGTGGCATTATGCATATCAGTGACTGTATTGTATTCTGATAAATTCTACTCTATTTCTCCCATTTTTTGCCAAAGTCTTTAGCTCTGCCTGATCCTCAAGTGCCTCGCCTCTAATCATTGGAGGGTTGCATTCATTTGTTGCAGAGTATCACAGAGTTGTTTCAAAGTGATAGTGCATTCCATCTCTCCTACCCGGGTCCAGGAACCACTGCTTCAGTATGCAGTGGAGATTTGAACATAGCAGCGAATGGCTCGCTAAGTCCAGTTGATTTTTGGACCCTTCCTGACATTCTGAGCAGATTATCCTTGTGCTTTTGCTTGGGAGGCATCCAGTAGTCAGTCATTTTTCATTTCATAGACAGGATGGTTTAATGTTCAGCTAGATTATGACGGATTGTTAATAGGCTTGATTGAGCTCACAGGTTAAGCCACATTAAGCTGCAATTAGGCTGGTGGCAAACTGGAAGTCAATGCATCTATGTTTCTACTACAGAGCTCTGTTTGAGAGGGACATAAACTACATCATATAGTTCTAAAATGGCACTTGACACCAAAGTGTAACTCACAAACAACCACTGAGGTTATTAATAGGCTCATATAGATGGAACATTAAAAGATTTGGCACTAGTATGTACAAAAATCAGCTTCTTCTGGGAAAAATGACTCTCAGGTTCAGCGCAGCTCTTGGAACCTTGGCTAGCTGCTCACTTGACACCTCATTGGTAGCACCACCTCTCTTTCAGACAGCAATACCCGTGGAGTCAGACATGGACTAGTCCCTATCAGAGTAACAAGGGACTCCAGACAGAGGACAAAGTCAGCAGAGCTGCAGACAGCTGCACAGCATGTGGGTTAGCTAGCTTAAGATGCAACAGCAGTTAGGTGGATGGCAGTACTGTGCTCAACTTCTTAGATTTAACAAAATCCAACTCCAAGCACACAAACCCACACCTGCTGCTGCACCATTTTAACTACTGCCTGGCTTTTTAGCCGAAGTGTGAACATATGTGACAAGAGTCTGCAATGGCCATGAGAAAGGGAGAAGGGTGATTGGTGATCTGAGCAACTCCACCCTAGGGACAATGCCAGTGCCCCATTAAACTGAGCCAAGCAGGACGACAGGAGGAGCAAAAACTCAGCCCTGGGCAGCAAAACCAGGACAGCATTAGGCCAATTCATTTTTGTTCAGGACAGGAAAATGGACAGATGGTAACCAGAATTCATTACCGGGAGGAATTTTCCATGTAGCCCCATCACTAAGGTTGTGCATGCACATCTCCAATGCATGACCGCTGTCCTCTGCCTCCCAAGGCACTGTACACAGTCCCTGCTAGGGGGCCTCACATGCATGTTGTACATCCCCCGTGAAGGTGCAAGCTCTACCCTGGTTCACCACCTGGGGCTGCTGTAGCATCAGGCTTTGGCACCTTCCTCACCAGGCTAGACCTTGCTGCCAGAAACAGCATTCCTCCCAGTCTCGGATGAGTGAAGGCCCAGTCCCAACCTGGGCAACCCTTCTGGCAGCGTGATGTGGGCAAGGACTACCATGAACTGAAAGGTAATCAGTTCCTTTCTTATTGCAAATCTGTATGAGTTATTATTTGATACCGTTGAAAACTATACTTTCCCTGGTAGTGAAAGCAGCAGTTCTGCCTCCGTAACAGAACCAGTGGTGAAAATGGTGTGGAGGGACCCAGGGAGCTCTGTTCCAGGAGTAAATAAAGAACCTGATTCAGTTCCAGGAGTAAAATGGGGAAGGACTGCTCCTGTATAATTTACCCACAAAAGACATACAACTGAATTCGTATTGTGTTACAATGCAACATATAATGAGGAAAAGTGTCAGGCGTATTCGATCCTACAGGAAAAGTAGGGACTTGGTAAAATCCAGACCACCTGACCGAACCAAAAGGTTAAAATTGACTGCTGGTCCAGCCAGACTGGGCAGAACCTGCAAAGTCTGGCTTTTGCAGCCAGACAAGTTGGTCCAGTTGTTACCATTTTGGTCTGTCCGGTCCGAATTCATCTAGGATAAGGGTATGGGTGAAATCTGGACCCGACTGGACTTTTTACAGTTTTGGTATGGCCTGAGTCCATTGGTCCACATTTCACCCATACTCATTACTCTACATGCAATCCAAACTGGTGGACTAAAATGGTAAAACCAGACTGACTAGTCTGTCTGCAACTCCACTGTGTGGCTCCACTTTTGGGGTCCTAAACTTATATAATTGTATACAATGCACTGCTCACAGCCTTGGTGACTCTATGCATATGGTCTGTCCATTTGTAACTGTGTGTACCTACTGAATATGTTTTGCTTTCCTGACTCTGTGAAACTGCCTAAATTGTATCATATTGTCCTATGTATTTGAACTGTATTTCTTGTACTCTCCCGGTCGTACTCTGAAAATAGGCAAATGTCTTGTCTAGTGTACTTACCTGGTTAACAAAGGCTAAATAAATAAATAAATAACAGCCAGTTTTACCATTTTGGGTCCGGTCCAGAGTTCACCCATTTTGTGGGTTCCCAGTGAGTTGTGTCAATTTCCAGCACTGTATTGAACTATAGAAGATTACCACTTGCTACAGACTAAATTTCTAGTATAGTCAATGTATCCTTGGGGAACACCAAAGGTATAAAACCATGTGACTTATAGTAAACAAATGTTTTGCAAACATAGAAGATGTTGGAAGAAAAGGCCATCAGTCTGTCCAGTCTGCCCTGTTTTACCCTATCCTACCTCGGGACCTAATGTCTAGTTGTGATTATTGCCACTGCCCCCGCCCCTACTGCTGCCCTGTGTGTAACTATTAAGCTTTTACTTGGCCCCAGTTGTGTTTGAAACCTTTAATGGTTCTTGCTCCCACCACCTCTACTGATGGGCTGTCCCATGGCGCAACCACTTTCTTTGTAAAATAAAACCTTCTCAAGCCCCTCTGCGTCCCCCCAGTCACGTCCCCAGGTTCTTGATTCACTATTCATGCTATTTCCCTACAGTCTACCTTGTTCATTCCTTTCAGGAATTTAAAGGTGTATGTCATACCGTCCCTCTCCTTTTGGAATCTAGCTAGTACATATACACAGTCTTATACTAATTCTTGTAGGATCTTCCCTGCTGGCTGGCCCGAATCATTTTGATTACCCTACCAGCACCATCTCTAGCTTGTCTTTTCTTAGGTAGGATCTTGAACTGGGCACAGTAGGAACTGTAGAACTGGGCACAGTATTCTAGATATGGCCTCACCAGTGCAGTCGCTCTGCCCCCCAGCATTGCAGGCCATTGTTTTTGTTTTCAGCACCTGGATCCACCACCAGAACCCAATTGTTGTCCACCACCCTCATTGATAGCCGGAATGGCTACCTGCACCAGTGATCTGCAGAGGTCAGATCACAGTTCCTCCTGCTGCCTAATACTCCTCCCAATGCACCCCAATATTTGGCTGCCTTGATGTAGGCCTTGTTACATAGCTAGATTGTTTTAGGAGTAGCTGATGATGACTCTCACTTCCCTCAGAGGTAGTGTTCAATCAACTCGCCCCTTCTGTGCAACATTTTGTCCTGGGATTCTTTTTTCCTATGCAGTTCCATCACTTTGCACTCTCTTGGCACCGAATGTCACCTGCCAGACTTGGGACCAACTAGGTCTACTGTTGTTAAAACAGATGCCGGGCTGCTGCCAGGGCAGGGCCCATAGCTTATCTATGTTCTGTTATTTGGGGTAATTTATGTTCGAATTGTGTAACACTGGTCAAGATCCAAAGCTAACTCGTACACTGCAAGTTTTTTGAGCAAAACAATTTAACTGGATAACATTTTGGTAGCTCATTCCGTTAGACATTGCCCTTTTAAAGTCTGCCGGCAAAATAAATGCAGCACCAGGCGGTTGAATGCGTCACTCCTATTGGCTGAGCTTCCTCCTGGTAGGAACGCCCTCCTGAAATCGGAACTGTAATTGCTGGACAGGGTGTGCCACTCAAAGCTGTATCCTAGCGCTTTTGCAGAAGGTAAACAGACCGAGTTCGCCATTCTCCTCATAGAATTAAGTCTAAGATTCTCCCGACCAACCGGAGCTCGCTGTAGTTGTGACGCTGCGGAATTCCGCGAAATTGTTGCCATGCAAAAGAACGCCGCACCGCGTTGGGACTGTACAAGTAGAAGCATGTGGATCACTCAGGGCTCAGAGAATGATCAGAATAGAGGCAGTAGGAGAAGAGAACCTCGGTGGGCAATATTGGGTTTCTCGTGATCTCAGTTGTGTCTGAATGAAAAAGGCAGCACGGGTTTGCTGCTGACCGTGAAAGTCTGACCTGGTCCACTTTTGTAATTTTAGACTGCCGAGTTGTACCCTGCCCCACAAGAAGACTGCCTTGCTTACATAAAGATTGAATTGATGCTGGTTAGAAGAGACCAGTGTCTGGAATCAGGCGTCACAAAAGGGACAGTGTATCCGTCAGAGGAATTACATATATGTCTTTGCTGCTGGTCTGCGTCGAATCTTACTTGACGTTTCTGGCTGTGATTCTGGACTTTTGACTAACAGATACCTGCCAACACGTGGGGCAGATGGCTCAGCATCGCTAGTCCTTACTGACATCGGAACTACCGTTTCACGTTCCTGTCGTCTTTATTGAACGGACCATGTCAGCGGTTGCTTCCATGGACGTTTATGCTGCCCAGTGCTTGGTTATGTTTTCGAATGGTCCAGTAGTGCACAATTCTCAGGAAGATAAAGACCTGTCAAAGGAAGGAGAGATCCCAGGGATGCATGGAAGGACTATTGCACTATATTTGCGATCGCGAAAAGTTTGCTTGAATTAAATAAATACAGACCTCATAATGGTACCCGGCAGCACAATTTGGAAAGTGCGAGCGATAATCGTTCAGAGAGTGATGTCATCGTTGAATCTGGTGTGGACACTGTTCAGAGTTCCGATAGCACACTTGACTTTGCTGGTGACTCGAAATCTATAGCCTTGGCGCGTAACCGCAAACTAAAGTTATCCTCTGAGAGGAGACACAAGTGCCCCTTTACTGGGTGTGGGAAAGTATATGGCAAATCCTCCCATCTGAAAGCTCACCACAGAGTGCATACAGGTTAGTAACCTCATGGTCACTGTATGTATGAGGAAGATGTAAAAGGACAACGCCATCAATTATTTTGAGCCTCAGTTATGATAGCCATTCTTTAAAAACAGTGTAAGTACTGTAATATGCAATGCATCCAACGGTTTAAGTGCCCGCTGGCCCTCTAATTAAATAAAGGAAAATATGTCTGAATTACTTGTAATAATACATCCCTGCGTAGTATCGATTGGTCCCCATTACCAATGTTTTTCTTTTTGGTTACACACATAATGGCAGAAACGCGGCTGATGTGGTTAATAGGGTCCAGTCCAACCCCGGCCCCTACTTTTAAATGGCTTAGAAGGGGTAACGATGTCCCTCTTAAATTTCAAGTTTGTTCTAAGGAAAATGTAATAAAACCTGGAATTTATTACTACAAAAGGAGCAATTAGTTTTATGTGTCAGAACAGATGTTTCAGTAGTATATATTGTCACCAGATCTTGGTATTTTTTCGAAACAGTACCTGTTAAAATTAAGAATTGCTAGTGCTCCTGACTTAATGTGCAGGTGTTGTCTTTCGGCCTGCAGTACAACATCAGAGAACATGCTGGACTGCAGGAGAATATAGAGTGGCATTACTTGACACTGTTTGTATCCCCGCCCATTGGTGTTGCAATCTGTTTTGATAGGGGCATGGTGTAGGGTTGAGGTCAGATTTGTCACAATGTTGGTGGGTGGTGGTGTTAACAGTTTAGAATATAGACAGCTGCTCTTTTCCTTACTGCAGGAGATAACTAAGTCTTGCTAAAAAAGGCATTATACATCCGCTAATAATATCTTTGTCCCCATAAATGTGCATCATAATGAATTACGAGTACTTGACTACTCTTCACTGAATGAGGGATATGATTCAGAAGTAAATTAGCTAGGCACCACAGAGAGACACCACAGTAATCACTGCCTTGCTGATTTGGCTGAAAAGAGCTTGCTCAATCCAGGGGAACAAAGGAAGTGATGTCAAAGCAATCCCAGCTCGCTTCAATATTTCATGTTGGTGCCAGTCCCGTTATCCACAAGTTCCTGCTGTGTTACTGCGTAGCTTGGAAGTACGGCCCAACCTCTTCTCACCTTAGACACTGTCACCATAGAGTATTTATAATAAAGGTTGATCTGCACGACTCTGAGTTGTGAACAATAGACACCCACCATTAATCATGGGTTTTAGATGCGTGTTACAACTATGGCACAGTTAGATTTTAACTTGTTAAAGGGATAGAAAAGTTAAGCCACAGAATAGAAATATAACAGCTATCTGAATGGTTAAATGAGTAATACTGACTCACACCAGTCTGTGCCACAGCAGTATTGTCTCAGAAACCCAAGATACAAAAATTAATTCATTTTCTGTGCATTTTGCACCTATATTAGCTACAGAATATAAATTGTGTATTTTTGGGAATTTTAAAATCTCACAAAATTTCTTGACAGTGTCAAACATTTAGCAGGTGCAGACCCAGAAGACTCAATGGACTTATGTATGTTCTTGTGGATGTGCACATAAATTCAGGTTTTTGTGGATATGCTACATAAATTCAATTTCCCATTCAAAATACTCAACAGTATAGGGACAGATTTAATCAGTGCTCTGTAATTGGGGTTCCTGCAAGTCCCAGGGTTGAAACTGAGTTTTGCAGCCATTAGCCAGCAGTGCTAATGATTGGGAAAATCCACTAGCCCCCACAAACGTCTCCACTGGCCCTGCCAATATACTTATTGAAATGTTACCTTCTCCAGTACAACCCCAGGGCTAGTTAAAGGAAAGTCTCACTAGCCCAAAATCTACCATCATTTGGCTAGTGGATCTGTGCCAGTTTCTACCCTGCAAGTCCAAACTAATCATGTTACGGGAGATGCTAACTGCTTGCAACACTGAGCTTTTGCAAAGTTAAGCTCTGAATCTTATCGAACTCACTAATACAATACTAGGCAGTTTCACAGAGCTCCCAGCAATACAGGAAGCCAGCTGCCAGCAATGTGTAGCAAACTGCATTGAGACAGGAAACGAGAGATTTTTGGGACTAGAAGACAAAAATAGTAAATGAAAAGGAGAGGAAGCAATTAAACTAAAATGGGAGTAAGGAAATGTGACAAGCGATATGTACAATGATTGGGAAAGGAGAATTTGCATGAATAGGAGTGACCATTTGCATGGGCCATGTGCAGAAGTGAGTGTATATGGTTTCTAGTCTGGGATCGAGCACACTAATCCAAAATATGATGTTGCTAGTCAAAGGCTGGTTTGATGCCCCGCAGTAATAATTTTTTCTCGAAGAGCCTCTGTGTAGTTGAAGTCAGCTGTGTGGAGATATCATCTGCTGCATCCCATAACAGAATTCAAATCGGACTCAACTTCTGGCAGGCACGGGAAATAATTGATCCAGTAAAAGCATCACGTGTTAACATTTCATATCCATCGGTGTTACCTGGTTTTTCTGGTCTGACTCTAGAGGGGTGGAACTGGAAGATGAAGACTGAACCATAATTGATCCTTCTAGGTCCTTCCTAGCAGAGTAACTTAAACTTAAACAGCCGGCAGACTGTTGTTTCTGATCACGTCATCCTGCATCCGGTAATTCATCAAGAATCATGTCTGTTTATCCTCCCTTCTCACTAGTATGGCTGGAATTGCCTAGGGACTTGTAGTGTATTCAGTTATATAGTGCAGCACCAAACATTGCTAAGTTTGTCCAGCACAGATATTCTACCAAAGATGGCTAGTAGCAGCAAAGGCTTTGAAGTAGTTCCAGAAAGACCACAATTCTAAACACGCTGGCAACATACATGCCTGGGGACTTGTATTATTTCTCTGGAAATACTCCCTGTTCTATTAGGTCCCTTCCTTGCAGGGATACCTCCAGCATTGCACCCTCTGTCTGAATTTTGGTAGTGGACCTCCTCAGGCTTACTCGTTTCCAGTCAGTTTTCAATGTGGATCATCCCAGTTCTAGTTCTTCTTGAACATTTTGCACTTCTGGCTGCACCTCCTACTGTCAATCACATATCATTTATTACTGGGCTTTCTTGCTGGACCAGGCCTTCACTATCTCTTTCTTAGTTTCAGTATATTTTGTGTAATTTTCACTTGCTCAGACATCTCTTTGAACTTATGGACTTGCTGCATGCCTCATATAGTTCAGGCCTATTTCATCTCATACTGGGCCTCCTCCTGTTTGAGCTGAATTTCTTTTGCCTCAGATGGCGTTTGTCTGACTCATACTGGGACTCCGTTGTGGTCTAGCCTGGCTTTCGTAGGCCATCTCCGGACTTGTGCATACTTGCACTTGGAAAATTGCCAGGGCACGCGTCTTTTGCCTTTTCTTGCCTTGTGTGTCCATTCTCTTCTGGTGCTTCTTGGCATGTATATAAACTTTAACTCAGGCTGCCTCTTGAGGCAGGTTGTGTCTCATCTGTTTGTCCTTGTTCAAGTCTGCTGTCTCTTTTCTCTCAGTAGAACTCTGTGACATGGATTCTTCAGATTGACAGTATTGAACCAGTTAATGTTCTTGAACTGACGCAGTCTCTGTGCTCTTTCACATCTCATGAGTTTCCAGAATGAAACTTCATTCACTCTTTTCCAGACTCCGGACACAGCATCTCCTGACTCTCCTAGGAATTGTCCCTGTTCCTTCCGGGTTCTTTGACTCTGTTTTGTGAACTGGTGGAGCTAGCGAATCTCCTTTTGAAGCTGTTCTTGGTTCCGATCTTTGTTCTTCTCTAATCACTGACACACTCCACTGTCTTCATAACCATTTAAAGTACAGTATTTCATCTTGTTGCAATCCATCCCCTTTCACTCAAATCTGACCTGAGTGACTGCACCTGATGGAGGTGAGCATGGCTGAGGACACTCCTGTGTCTAGCTGTATTTGAGATGGAAGTCTGTGCTTGCCTGGAGCCACATTGCAAAACAGTAACGCACTAAGTTCACTCTTCTGCTTCCTAAGGAACTGCTGAGACAGATCATCACCAGTAGATGTTCAAACAACCACACTAACAACACTGCTGTCTGTGACCTCCCTTTACTGAGGCACAGATGGTACAGTGGCAACAGTTAATTCATACTGGTCACAGAGACCCAAATCGGTTTATCTTCTATACAGTTAATTACATTACTCCGCTAAGTATTCCATGTCTTAACTACTGCGGCTTAACCTTTAACCCTTTTTCCTGGACTTCTTAGTCCCTAAATTATTCCTGACTGTAGCCAACCAAGTTAGACATTCCCTGGTCCCACCTTGTCTACTGTACTGGACTTTTAGCTCCCTAATTAGACTTTTGGACTTGATGGTCTGCTAATAATATGCCCTCAGATTTGGTATGTTGAGACGAGTTGCCCAGAAGTTACTTTCCGTAACTAATCCATGAACCAGCATTTAGTTCCTGTGTCGACCCTGGGTTTCACAGTTGCTTCTGATGCCCCATGCACACATGGCAGCACCGCTTGTACTGTGGCAAACTTAGCCTGTCCACTGGGAATGTCCCACTGTGGCAGTGATTGCCTCGAGGCACTCTGCTTTGAGGCCCTCTATAATACAGTAAATAGACATTCTACTATCTGTATCCTTGAGATCCGCTCCTTTCCATGTAGATGACTGTTCCAGTCTCCATTCATCATCTGGCTTTCCTCTAGCTCTTTGGTTTCTCTGCCCTTCTTCTTGCCCTGCTCCACATCTCGGATCCCATCTTCTTGGGCATCCTGTTCAAGCTCAGTGGCCATTAGGCCACACACCTTGAGTGTGCTACCTGTGATCCCTGCCCTCTCTAGGGTACCCACTCAATCTCTCCCTCGGGCATGATTTGATGCCCTACAATTCTAGTGTGTTTAGTGAGCCAGTGCCTTTGAGGATTGGGTCCACATCTGAGCCATGCCCAGTGCCAGAAGTGCTGTGTTAATCCTGCAGTGACGCTTGGATACAGTGGCCAGTCCTCTGATCCCAGTTGGATCCATATAGAAGCCACTATGTCTGGATCCAGAGACAGACCCAGCCAGTCAGGAGAGCTGCTTCCTTGTCCGCCTCTTCTAGGGAACATAGACCCCCTCATACCCTGCTATAAGGTTGAGAACCACTAACCAACATCTCACCTAACCTGCTGGAGCTGGTTCCTTGCCATCAGGTGCAGCTTCAAGGTGATTCCTGCCATATCATCTGAACTGCTGAAGCCCTTTCCTTCTTGTTTGGCTTTCCCACCACCAACCCACTCCCACATGCAGGCCCTTTTATACCTCCGATTACTACTTGCTACCCAGTGGAATCTGATGTGCAGGAACCGTCTCAATGGGCATGACTAGTAACAACCACTGCCCCTTAACTGTGGAATGCGGTTATATTGTGGAGTGCGTTAGCACTGAGCCATCTGTTTTTGTTGATGTTGAGGTTTATGTCTGGGTCACGAGGATTCAGTGCGCTTGAGTGTAGTCTACAGCTTCTTCAATGTTAATGTTGAACCTGAAACTACACACATGTGACTTCTCTTTCGATTTGTAGTGTTTGCCCCAGGAGAAATGTGGAAGGAGGGGTAGCAGGCAGAGTGTCAGAAGCACAAGACATTTCCCTCTGCCTGTTTTGCTAACTCCATTTTCTGTGCACCTTTGAGTGCTAATAGAGAGCCACTTGCTGCTGTGTAAGTGCTTCACAAACACTTTGATTGGTTAGCAATGCTCCCTTCTCAGTACTGTTAACTGTAAAACACAGGACTAGGGCTCAACTTGCAACTTCATGGGAAGCATGATAACCTCGGGAGCCTCCATGTATATAATTATTGTGTGAAAAACACTGCTTTTTTTTTTTCGATTGTTTAACCAGGAGTAGCACACTAAGCTGAAAGCTTGTTTTACAGGTGCACCTGGAAGCACAGGGAAGTTAAGGACTTGCTCAGGGTCACACAGTATGCAAGTGGGAGCTGTGAGATTCAAACCCAGGTCTCCAGATTTACAGCTCAGAGCTCTTAAACCACTGCGCTATACTGCTTCCCAACATCGCATGTGAATATAAATTTTAGAATAGGGCCCAGTTGGACCAAGTCCATTACAGTATTCTCTGGCTAGTGACTTTCATAATTACTGGACAGGCACAGGTGCCATAATCGACTGGATGGTCATATACCAGTCTGGTAGAATAACCTCCACTTCAGTTCTCCTGGTCTCTCTTAGTGACCACTCCCCAATAATATGTAAATGGTCTAATAAGGCCCAAAGGTGCCAGCCCAAACTGTCAATTCCAGACTCCTGAAGGAAGACAAACCGGAAGCTCTAAGAGCTCTCCTCATCCTCCAAGATTGGAGCTTTCTTGACTCAAACACTGACATCAACGCTGCCCTTGAAAAACTTCATAAACCAGTTTAATGCAGTATGTAATATCTATGCCGCTATACTCAAACCAAAGAGCCGTGATTACACAGCCCCTGGATCACCACCCCTCCCCGCAACCAGCCTCAGGAAACCTAGAGATGCCCTGTGGTGCAAAGCTAGAAACTCTGGCACCCAGGCAAACTACCAGAATTATAGAACCTCCCATAATAGGTGCCCCTGGGCTATATGTAAGGCCAAAACAATCATTTTAAGAGTGAGCTGACACACTGCTGGGGCGACAGCCGTTGGTTCTCAGAGAACATCGTCCTCTGTCCGCAAACCCAATAAAACCTCCCCACCTTTTGAACATTGAGGGTCATCCCACGAGGATCACTACCACATTGCTAATGTTTTCAGCAAGGCATTTACGACCCTCAGTGACGTGCTGCCTCTAGCCTCTCCAAGCCCCAACTGATATATACCCCACACAAAACCCAGGGACCCAATCAAACTCCCACCCATCTTTCTACCTCAGAGTTATCAGCCTCATAAGGCTAAAAATACCTCATAAAAGCTCCGAAATTCCAGGACTAGCAGTGATCAGCTTGACCTCAAACTAGTTAGACTCACCCTGACATAATTCTCTCCCTCACCAAAAGCCTAAATCTTTCCCTGATATCTGGTGAATTCCCACGGATCTGGAAGGTGGCAGTGGTCACTCCTGTCTTCAAAAGTGGAGACAGAGCCAGCTTTGCAAACTACCGCCCAATATCATTCTTACCTCTCTCTCAAAGGCATTAGAGTGCATCATTTCCGACCAGCTGACAGAATATCTAGACAAATACAAACTGCAATGCCGGCAGCAAAACGGCTTTCAAACAACACAGTACTACAACCACTCTAGTCGAGTATACTAGCTTTATTCACAACGCCCTGGACAGAGGGATCTAGGAGGGGCTATGTACATTGACCTCACCAAGGCCTCTGACACCGTAAACCAAAATCTGCTCTTGGTCAACTCTCCTTACCAGCCTCTCCTCTGAATCTGTACACTGGTTCAGGAGCTACTCACCGGAGGGTCCAAAAGTGAAAATACAAGACATCTTTTACGAAACCATAGTGCCACCACAGGCGTTCCCCAAGGCTCTGTCCTCGGCCCCTACTGTTCGGTTTATTTCTAAACAACCTCCCACAATCTGTAATGATCACTTGCCTGTTTTACGCAGATGACGCGGTCCCATATTCATGCAATGCCGACTTACTATGCTTAAAAAGCAAATGTAGACTGATTTCCTCTGTAGAACATTGGTTCTTTCAATCCAAATTACTCTTTAACTGCAAAAGACCAAGACCATGTTATTTGCATCGTCACGTAACAAACACCATACCCACCAACTTCACATTCTTAACAGTCAGAACTTTCCCTTGAAATGGTCCAAACTTTTAAATACCTGGGAGTGACACTAGACAGCACCCTATCATTCAGCCAACATATGACTCAGTTGCAAAGTCATTCAGTACAAAACAGGGACTATTATATAGACATCATCAGTGTCTTACCACTGAAGGACTAAAATTGCAGTAAACAAATCAGTGCTCTCAGTGATCGACTATAGGCTAGCGGTCTATGGGGCTGCCTCCCAATCCTCACTAAACGTATCAGAACAGCACTTAACAAAGCATGTCGTCTGGTCCTAGGCATACCCGCTCACCCACACTTGTGAGCTATACTCTCAAATGGGGTGGCTCAGCCTTGATTGCCGCATTCAGTATCAAGTTTGCCTTCTCACCAAGAAATCTGCTCTTGGACTTACCACTGTGGGACTGCAAAGCTTCCTTAACTGGCCTAACACCACCAGATGTATTGGGGGTAAACAGTTTCAACCCTAAGTGTCCCCTTCTGTCAACCACACAAGGTCAACGTCCTATAAGTACTGGCACCACTGTGGCTCAATGCGTTTAACATAGGCAATATGAAAGAAGTAAAGCTAGGACCTTTAAACTAAACTCTGTACAGCCCTAGCCTCAAATAGCACTGCGATTGGGGATCTGATCCTCCCATTTACCTCCACTTATCAGCCTTCCACCTTCCTACTTGCCTCTAATCTTGCTCCTCTCCCTTCCTACTTTCTGTTCTACCCCCGGCCTCCTCCTCCTTTCCTCTCATTTCCTTTCTTCCTCCACCCGCTGTCCTGTATCTCAGTGACACGCCTATTCCCTCATCCCCTCCCCTGTGTACCCTCCTGTTTCCTTTCCTTGTTCCCCCTCCTCCCATCTCCACTCCCTCTGTGCCCCAGGCTTTCCCATGCTCTCCCACTCCCACCCACCCCTGCCCATGGTCATCCCTTTGCCTCCTCTGCCCTCTCCGCCCCTCTCACTCCCCAGCCATTTTCTTGTTTCCTGACCCTCCCCATCTCCCTCATCTTACTTTTGTTCACCTCCTCCCACCCTGGTAAGTCACTTCCATAGGCTTGGGTCTCTGCCTTGTCACTTCACCCTGGTAACATGGGCCTCCTGCTGTCTGTTCTTATTAGCACTTCAGACAACAGAACTGATGCTTTAACATGTTCTAGCAATCTAGAGTAGTGTTTTCTTAGCTTACCTAATTTTAGTTCTGACACACACCGTGTTTCCCTAAACATCCAATATTGCTAACTGCCTTATTTTCTTAACTGGACCATGTGATCTTGTCCTGGTTATACTACTGTGTGATACCCTCACCCAAAACAACTGTCTATATCTGCATAAGTGCATAGCTTTACCAACTGAACCTGTATTTTGTACTCTCTTTTAATACTTTTACTGGTTGTAACATTGCCCTACTGTGAACTGAACATTTGATGATTGTGTATATGTAACCTCTGTACTCTGAAGTTGTACATACGTGATTGCTGTGACGTGGAACCTCTGTAAAGAGCCTTTGGCTCACAGGTACTTTCCTAGATAATAAATAAATAAAATACTATCTTAATGGCCCAGATGTTTACTGTAAGAATTGCGATTATGTTTGAGGATATTGAATGGGTAAGCTGGAGGTGTTGAGAAGAAAACAATGCCAAGGCAGCATACTTGTGTACAGGTTATGGAAGTCTTGCATAGTGAGGAAATTAATTTCTTTCAGAATATTTCCATTACTGTTTTCCTCTCAATAATTACCACCACTGTTACAGATTTTTTTGGGAGGTGGGATCTTTTAACTGTCAAACATTGGTTGCCTTATTAAATCTCTGACAATGTTTTATTTATTTTTAAACAGGTGAAAAGACCCTTCCCATGCACATGGTCCGACTGCCACAAAAGTTTTCCAGATCTGATGAACTGACTTCGACATTATAGGACCCACACTGGTAGAAGCAGTTTCCATGCCCACTTTGTGAGAAGCGCTTCATGAGGAGTGACCACTTAACTAAGCACGCCTACCGACACCCCAACTTTCACCCAAGTATGATCAAAAGTCCAAAGGTCATCCACAGCCTCACCCTAGACTGTGCACTACATAGTAATCTATCATAGGAAGTCGCCATTTACCACAAGCGATGTGTTACCATTATGTGTGTAAGCCAAACACCGAAAAGCAAAATGAAATGGATTTTCATTAATGTCATACTTTTTAACTTTTGTAAACGCTGCTATGTACAGGCTTGTTGTCAGAATTGCTTCAGTTTAGTCATGGCACCCTGTGAGATTGCAAAGCTTCCTTTACGTGGGAATCCTGGCCATAGAGGCTGTAGCGAATTTCCAATGAGGGCAACCACTGTTGTAGGTTGTGTCTGTGGTCGGCAGTATGCATACAGTTGGCTTCCATTACTCGAACTGGCTATTTACACAAGGTTTGCATTACTAGTTTATGTAGTTGTGCCAGGATGCAACAAATACTAAGTTAGGAACTGCATGAAGGCATACAGTGACCACTGCTGGAAAATGCACATTTTTTTCGGTCCATGAGTTGCTATACAGCGACAATAGTAGATAACTGAGGAAAACTAGTTTTTAAAGTGCTGGCATATAAGAAATAATGGGAATTTCCATAGTGCATCATTTCTGATCTGCAAACCCCACCACGCCTCTGTAGAAACTCAGTCTCGGCAATGCTTCGAAATGGCTTGTTTCTGTCAGCACTACTTCACATGACTGGATGTTTTGAATTGCCTGGAGTTCTTTCTTTGGTTAAATGGGACAGGAATGTATGAGAACTGAGCTCTCCTCCTCTGATTAATTTGTGCTGGAGTTTCTGCTCCACAGACTCTTTTTTTTTTTTTGTTGTTTGTTTGTTTGTAGCTAACAATAATGGAGCAACTTCCCTGCTAAAATCTTTCCCTCTCTTATAGATTACCATTTTAACCACTGGGCCTCTCCTACTTAAAACTTGTGCAAAGCTGGCTTTGTTGTTACAAAAACATTTATTTTATGGATTATTGGTATGAAGTAGTTGCAAGGGACAGTACACTACCTAATCTGTAAACAAACATTTCTGACTCAGTGAACAAAAGCGTGGAGTTCGGCTAGTTGTGTACTTGAGATTTTTGTAAAATACTCCCATTTTTTGGCAGAATGAAATGACTCTTGTCCAAAACTTTTGCACTCCGATCCAGTCAGTGAATGACTCAGCTTTTATTGGAATGTGCTTCTCCGTTAATAAAGTGTTCACATGTGACTCGAATAGCTGTTTATCTAGAACTTACATTGGGCAAGCAACAGACACACTCTACCTCTTAATACAATAGTACACACACTACACTGCCTTCTGGTTTCAAAAATATGAATTACAGATGAATTGATGCATAGAATCCCAGCAGGACAACGGTCCATCTAGTCTGCCCACACCAAAATTACCTTAACTCACTGACCTGTTGTCTTAGTGGGGGTCCCTTCCTTCTGCCAAACCATCACACAGTCCCCTATTACCCTTCTGTTAGCATATTTGTCCCTTTGCCATGTCCTAACCATGTTTAAACCTATTAATGGTTACTGCCCCCACCACATCTGCTTGTAGGCTGTTCCAAGGATCCACTACTCTCTCTGTAAAATAGAACTTCTCCAAATCTTTCTTAAATTTACCCCCCACCAGCCTTCAGTCATGGCCTATAGTGACTGTGTCCTTATTTATTGCAAATATATCCCCACTGTTTATTCATTCCCCTTAAAAAATGTATATGTTTCAGTCATATCCCCCTGTCCTCCCACCCTCACTGGTCTCTAGTGAATACATATTTAGGTCCTTCAGCCACTTCTCATAGTAATTACCCTGCTGCCCCTGTATCATCTTTGTGACCCTACGCTGCACATATGCCAGTCTATTGATATCTCTCCTCAGATGAGCATTCCAGAACAGGGCACGATACTTCAGATGTGGTCTTACAAGGGATCTGTAATGTGGCAGAATTGCCTTCACTTCACCTGCTATTTAAAAAAACACCTATACAACCCAGTATCCTTGAACTCTTACTGTATGCTTGTTACACTGACTCGCTTGTTCAGCAGTCACTAAATATGATCCGGAAGTCTCCTCCTTCTGATGTACTAGCCAGTTTAACGCCTCCTATGCATTATTCAGTGGAAGGATTATGTCTACCTAAGCGCATACCTTATATTTAATAGGTCAACCCAAAGGTGTTGATTTCCTATACATAATACAATGTTTTGCACTTCGGAACATTGTGCAGCAACACTTAATATGCCCTTTTTACTTGCCACTTTCCTTCATACTTTAAGGAAATGGAGTAGGTACGAGCCCAAACCAGAATGTAAAAGTGTTCAATTGTTAAGGTTTGTAATACTTCAGGAAAATGATTCAGCCCATCTATACATCTTACATTTGTCGGTGGTATTTTTAATTAAAACAAAAAAAAGTGGAAGTCCCCATTTTCCCATAGCTAGGAAGAAACCAGTGTTAATATTCTATTCACCAAAAACAAGTACTTTTTGAGGGGATCCAGACTTTGTAGTGTCCTCTAATAATGTAGTTATTAGGATGTTACACAAAATCCTTATTTAATGTGCAAATTTAAGGGGAATACATACAATAAGTGAGATTTAATGTTTTGCACCTTATTGTCCTTGCATGATCTCTTGAATGCCCTTTAATTTATTTAGATATATTGTATATAAAACTCCTTGTTTACAATTCGTGTACTGGTTATATCTGAGCATCATAAAACTACAGTATTTCACAGACATCAGCTTAACAGGTTCTTGTTCCTGCTTTTAAGCTGTTTTTGTTTTGTTTTTGAAATGTCATTACTGAAGTCTGTACAAGACATTAGAATGTATTAGTCAGTGAACCACTTGCACGCAGTCCCATGACTTTCCCTATTGAAATCTAGAAACTCTCCATTAAGACTGAGACTTCAGATTAGATACTAGTGTGGAAAATCATTGTGCTCACCTTTCTTAAAAAGAACAAAACAGATTAGCTGTGTATTTGTTCCTGAAAATGTTTCACAGAGCAGTAACTGTTAGAACAAGCTGCTGTCCCCCAAAAAAACGAGAGTGTGCGGCTTCTATTAATGTCTTATAAGTAATGTTTTACCTGGTACCTCTCTTCTCTGATTTGAAGAAAATAGTGGTATGTGTGAGAATAGTCTGTGTTATTTTGTAGGAGGCCACTTATGATTTTCCATGCCCTCAGCCGTTTCCTATGACTTCTTAAGTTTTTGGCATGTCTGTGCGATATCAGGTCAAAAAGCATGAGCAAAATGGCGCTGTAAAATCAAGATGTAGTAGTAGTGTCGGGGGAGAAAAGCAACTGGGATAAAACAGCATTGACTGTTATTGTGCCCCCCATGTCAGCCTCCAAGGCTTACTACAGCAAGTCACGCCTAAAGTTTGAATAATAACTTCCGGAGTTTGTAATAGTAAACCACCTGCCCCAGAGTTTGGAACAGTAAATCCCCCCACCCCCACCGGTCGCTTGTTCATCGGTTCGCGCTTGCATTGCCAATGCACGTTTTTGATCCTGTAGTTTTTCCTGCATGATTATTGACCGCACTGCTTTGCTCATGCTTTTTTACCTAGACCCTCTCTGTGCTATCGGGAATCAATTGTTCCTTCAGTCCTCGTTGTCTGCTACATGCAGTAGCTTACAGAGTCCATGGAGCATCTTCCGCTGGAGAACTCCAGCAAATTAGTTACAAAAACTCTAGAAATCAAAAGTTGTGTTGTCTATATAAAGGACTTGAGGGGCTCAATAGCTGTATGAAGTTCTTAAAACTAAAATGAGGCAGTCTGTGCAATTCTTTGTATGTCTCCTTCACTTGACAAGTGTCTCCATGCAGCTCATGGGGCTCATGGCCTCATCCGTGGAGATAATTCCATGGAAGCATCTTCAACAAATCCGAAAGACCCTTTTGACCCTTAGCCCAGGATAAGTAGGGCCTGTTCCAGGTTAACTGTCTGCAGATGCCAGTCTGGATTGATGGAAGGACAGGGGCAGCGTCCTGTTGTGTATACTGCCTAGTTTCTTGCGCCTTCAGTCTTTATAACTTCAGACGAGGTCCTTGGTCACAGTTTAGTCCAGGGTGTTTGGTCATGGGGAGGACAGATGCAGCATCAGTTTCACAGAGCAGCCTGTTTAGGGCTCATAACACTTCTGCAGCTATAACTGTGAGCCATTAAGAGTTACAGCTTTTCTGCACTGGTCTACATAGCGTAACAGAGGGTACCAAGAGTTGCCTTCTTAAATACAAGTGGTAGCTCACATTTTTGCCTTGTTGAAATCAGCAGTCCTATCCATCTCAGTGGTCACTAATTTGGGATCCTCTCCTTCAACACCCCCAGTGTTTAACTTCTCCAAAAGTTTGGCCAGCTTACAGTTAGTCCAAGATCAGGTAGGGTCTGTATTGACAGTATAGGCAAGGATGGATGGTGGACAATGGCCAGGTCAGTTATATAGACCTAACTTATTGTCCCTTGTAAGAAGCTGTTAATTATATCTAGAGCCCTGCTTTTTTAAATAAGAAATAACAAGAAATGAAAAGAAAATCAAAGTATAAAATGAAAACAAGCACATGAAGAAAAGTTAAAGTACTCTTTTTTTTTTTTTGCAAAACTAATGCTTGCAGCAGTTGTTTTTTAGGCTCCATTGTTACCATAGAGATGTAATGAAGTGGCAGTGGAATTGTCCGATTCATAAAACCTTTCAAGACTATTGCACAATGCTGCTTAATACGATGCTGTATACTAAGAATGTGATTTCTAGTGTGTTTAAGGTCATTCTGAGGTATTTTATTAATCTAACTATAACAAGAAATCAAACTAAATTTTTACAAAATTCCAGAAAAATAAAAGAACAATTATAAAAAATAAAAGAATTTTACGGTGCTCTAATTATATCTTAAGTACTGCTGTTGTTTACCTCTATCGTCCTAAAAAAATCAGGTTGTTTAAATACATGGACACTTATCTCCTGTTAGGTTACTATCCTAAATGTATATGACTTCCCTTTAATATGGATTTCTTATCTCCTCTTTCCTTGGTTTTGCTAAGGTTTCGGGAGTCAGATTTTAGATCACTTGGATGCAGGCACACTTAAATGACACCTGTAGAGATAAAAATGGCAAGATAAAAAGTAATACCCAGCTCCCATGAGATCATGTTTTCTTGTGATTTGGGTATGTCACAGATGATACCTTATCCTGTTGAGTACATCACTTTGTATATTGAACCTATCACAATGCTGATGGTGTCACAATAGCCATATAGGTATGGTGGAGTCTGTTCAGCGTAAATCCATACCTGGAACAGCGCTGTTATACTGCAGTAGTGATGTTGAGATGTTGTTGTGCTGCACTAGTGACATCATTACTACAGCACAGCAGAATAGAATGCACCCACACAGCTGTTTAGGTCGAGTTGGGGCTGACTTCATGAGAGTCGTTAGCGCTGTTCCTCCTCTATACTCTGTCGCTCGTTGTACAACAGAAATGCCATTAGTTAAAACCACTTATTCTTTTTTCTCCCCACAGCACAGTAATTGGATTGCACAGTGAACAAAGGCTCAGTTGAGTTAATAGGCTGCCCTCTGACCTCTAACCTCACTCCAGAGCCAGTCGTGATTTTTGGCCCCCAAACCACCACTGGATGATGATTTAAAACAAAACAGGAGATGGAGTAATAACCCTAATAAATAAAAGCGCTTATGTTTGTATACAATAACTGGGCAGCAATTTCTCTCAATCTACTGAGCAGGCTGATATTTTCCATAACAACGGCTGGTTATTATGACATTCATGAGCCATGCCAGTCAAACTATGCTGCTGCCTCATTGGCCAACATTCTGTATGTGGGTGGGGCCAAACAGTCTCACAAACTGCTGGAGAAAATTGCTGGTCTGTTATTATAAAAATAAAAGATGGGGAGGGTGTTAGCATATGAGATTGAATGACACCTCGTTGTGGGATGTTTATGTTGCATCCCACAACTCGGTGTGCATTAAATTCTCATATCAAACCTTCCCCATCCATTATTCTCTATATAATGGATGTTTGATGTCATGATTATTTTTTAATGCTGGACAGAAGTATACTGGCCAATTTGAGGCAACACACAGATCTAGCCTGACTGTTGCTTATTCGCCTGTGATCTGTGTTCTGTGATGTCCGTAGTGTAGCAGAACAAAAATTGTTATGCTGCACTACAGACATCACTGCTACTGCAGCAAAACAACATTTTTGAACAAACGGAATTCAGTGCATAACTACGTTCCACCATACACTATAGTAAACTGATGTGATGTTGTATAAACTGAATTTGCAATTGTCTGCTCAAAATATGTAGTCTATCCTTACCTGTGAGGGATCAAAACTTGAATAACTCACTTGTGGTTAAGACACTGCATTATGGTCCTGCCCCCTCACACGTGAAGATAAATTTCATATTTTGAGTCAGTCTATTGCATATCCCCTATACTGTATATCGGATGTGCTGGCAGCTTCTGCTGTGTGTGTGTTGAATGTCTGGAAACATGGGTTGTTTTGAATATTGCCATCCAATATCATCACTCAAAACTGGTTTCTGACAGCATTCATCCCCGTCGGGATACATCTGTCTGGAACTAGGGCTTGCTGGACCATTAAACAGTGGTCTACCTGATTTAATTCCTGGGCTGCTTCATGAGGACTTACTTTCAAGTGGAATATTGCCAATTGAAAATTCCCCGAGATGCATGGCAGTAGGGCTCTGAAAATCTGGCTCCAGGCAGTTGTGTCTACTTGTAATTTTTTTCTGTACTGCCCAGGAAGCCACACAACTATCGGCAGAGGATTGTGATGGTGGTGGGCTGCATAATGAGTTTTTTATTATAAATGTTTCTCCTGCAAAATGAGAGGTTATTCCAATTGTATTACTTAGTGTTCTGTATAGATCAGTGAAGAGAGGCTGTACTAAAAATACAGTTAAAGGCAACTAACGTCACCTTATCAGTGCCAGAAAGACGCTTATCAGGTAAAAAAAAATGGCATAGTGTGAACTCCAGGATATATTACTGCTAGGATGAAAGAATATGTTAAGGTATAGTCACGAGTATACCTTATACATGCACAGCTACAAAACAGATATATGCTGTATTCCATTGCATTAGTCGGTAAAAATCGTGCATTTCTTTGGATTTGAAGCCACTAGACAAGTCTGCCTTTTAATGGCTAAATGTATAAATTCAGATATTTAAAACTGTACATATGTATAAATAATTTGCAATAAACACATTGCCTCTATAGTGCTTGAATGTACTGTTCATGTACTAAGCTTTACTTTTATGTACAGTGTTCATGTTCCTGTAAATTATTTAACTGTTTTGGTTACGTAATTGTACAAACTGTAAACATGGAAGCTACTGTGTTTTGTATGGCTATATGAATGCCTGAATAAATGAATTGTATTAGATAAAGTACTGAGATGTAATTAATGTATAAGTAGGATGTGGTTCTTTTTCTTTCATTGAGCTTTTTGGCCACGCCCCTGTTTCGGGCTTTTCAGTCCAGCACCCCAGTCCCAGCCACTACTCCCCGCTGGTCCCGTGACAGGGTCCACATGGAGAGGACCGATGATGCTGGACCCATCATTCGCAGCTTTCAGCGCACATGGGTTTTTTTTTTCCCTCACACCTGATGTCCTGGTGCACGGCAGCCCCATGCACACCACCCTCAGTTGCACATAGCTACATTCTGCAGGGAGACAAGCCCTTGGCCCACCGCAGGAGTCAAGTGCGTCCTGGAACCAGGGAGCCTCTCAGCAATGCTACCTCAGCACCCCCAGCCACCTGATTGAGTTCCCGGTCTGGTCCCAAACTGGGGTCGTCTACATGGAAACTTGTGGTGCTTCTGTTATCCATGAGGTGGGTCTAGGATGCTGTTCTTGTTTGAAGGGACACTGTTAACCCTGTGTGGATGATTTTGACCCTTTCAACCTTGTCCCACTGCATCATGGCTGTAGTGTAGGTCCAGTCCACATAGCGTCAATTTAAAAAAAAAAATTTCAATGCTTGAGCACATTGTTGGGGCATCCACATTGCATTCCGACATCGCAGCTTCCTTCTGGAATTCTAGGATGAGTGCGCAGTGCCGCAATGCATACTGGGATATTCACAATGTGGCGGCAGCAGATTTAAGGTAAAATCACACCGGTTCAGGAGCTCACTGCGAGCTTGGCAGTGTTTGTGTTTTTCTTCTAAGTTCCAACCTGAAAACAAAGGTCTTTTCATGGTAGTGTGGTTGCCTTAAACCATGTTACAGCACAGATTGCATCCACGCTGCTGTTAACACGGTTTAAGACAACCATGTTGGTTCAAAAATCGCATAAAGCCTTGCTCGAGCAGGGTTTTGCACGGTTTTTGAACACAGATTGTAGCATGTTTTTTTTATCCATTTATTTATTTCAGTTAGGATTAATACCTTTGAGTCAAGGACTCATTTTCAAAGGTTCCACGTCAGTGTTGAACAAACATTACAAAAATATAAGGTTTACAGAGAAAAAACAAAACATTGAAGCATATATGATAGGCAGTAATAGTAAAATTTGAACTTATACACATCAAATTTGCACATATTAACAGATAGACTGATTAGATAAGGGGTTGGGGGTCAGCAAGAGGTGGCATCGCCTGAGCTGGGAGGTGGAGCTTCCAACCAAGTGAGGCTATCGTCAGGTAATTGGGGTAGGGGAGCAGGTTAAGAAAAGGTAGTATATAGCTGAAAGATATAGAGGGGATAGGTAAATGGAAAACTGGGGGTGAGGTACTATCACATTAGTGTAGGCAGGTACAATTCATTTTATAGCCAAGGAGAGATTTAAGCCCAGCTTTGAAGGTACTAATCTTGGCAGTATCAGTGAGGTCAGCAGGTAGTTCATTGTACCATTTCGGTCCTTGATACAGGATGGAGTTCTGGGCAAGTTTCGTCCTTTTGAAGGAATCACCATCTTGTCAGCGACTGCACTACGGGTAGATTTCGTTGGGATGGCCAGCTTAAAGTGTCCACCCAGTCTGGGGATGTCAGTCCAAGTAGCACTTCTTTTATAAGTAGGCAGGTTTGGTATTGCACTCTTAAGATGGGTGGGAGCCACCAGTTTCAGTGTACAGTGAGCAGGTGTGGGTGTCGAGTAGCCCCCAAAGTAAGACGACCGACCTTATTGAGGAGAGTGTTGATCCTGTTAAGAGCAGAGTTTTATGGTGCTACAATCTGGTCAAAAACTTTGAAACTGTTTTAACAGAGTTATACAGTTTAAAAGTCAGAAAAAGTGCTAGTTTGGGCAGGCTTACAGTGTCTGAAACATTGATTTTATTTATTTTTGTTTGTTGTGTTAATTGTACCTGGTTTTTGCTTTCTTTGGCTATGGTCACAGGGACTGCTGCCTAACCCTATTCGTCTAACCCTTGGGTATCCTAAGTCCCATGGTTGTACTGTACTCACCTGACAGGGGCTGTTGGGTGAGCTGGGAAGCTCTTGTTCACCAGCCCTCCCCGGCGGCTGCAGTGGCATGGGGCCATTGAGTGCCGTGACAGCATCGCGTTGCATCGCCAGCCAGTTGATTTCACTCTCTGCCAATAGGACATCCATAGAACATTTTAGACAAGTGTAGCTTTTTTCTCCAATATACAGATTTTTATCTCCCAGCCTATAACCCTTAAGAGCATCAGAAACTTCCCAGTATCAATACTGCTGCTCCGCTCCACATACAGTACAGACCCAGAGGCTACTGGTGGCCATCATTAAGATTGTCAGGTGTGGTTTCTCTGCTGTTCTCTTCAGTCCACTCCACCCTCCACCATAGTCCTGCAGTAGAGGTGATCTCCTTGTCCCACCAGAGGGGTCACCACAGTCTCAAAATCCATTGCATCCCTCCACGGTTAAGGGTACACTACAGTGGGCAACACTTCTGGACCATGGCTTCCCATACACGGACATCCCAGGTTCCCTGCATAGAAGCATGACGTGCTACCAGTCAGCCATTGGGAGGTCAAAGTGTAACAAAAGCCAAACACTTGAGGCTGTCCGATGTTCCAACAGTAGAGTGATTGTGCAGGTGACTCTGTGGAACTGACGGGCAGCCCAGGGAGGGCTGGTGTGGCAGTACCCCCAACTGAGTTTTCATCACTGACCCCTGCTGTGAGCCAGGGTGTTGCTCCTTCACAGGGAGGGGTTGCTGTGAACTCACCTGCCTGGGAACCGCTTGGCATTTGGGAGGGTCAGGGCTCATCACGGGGGATGCCAGGAGGAAAATGAAACTTCCAGGATGACATCCACCAGTGTTCAGGCTCTGTGCTGCAACTGAGGCTGGCCAGTCACCAGGGAGGGAGCTGTCAGAAGAATGAACATTTTTTTTTTTTTTTTTTAATAAAATTTATTGAGCTTTTAACTTTTTAACAGTAACACAACAACACATAACACATACATTTTTTACCATGGAGTATTAAAATCAAGGAAATGGTTATATGGGATAAAATAGCTTCAAGAGAAGAAAAATTACATACCATAGTAACCTTGTTTCTTCCAAGAGAATCTTACTGTATTCTGACAATATGCAGTATGATCTCACCATAGGACTGCCCTGGAGCTGAAACAGTTAACAGAACCTATGCAAACAGTGAAATGTTAGGCTTGAGCTTGATTTTCAAATCACTGTCCCTGGTTGCACTTCCTGCAATCGTCAGATTCTACGAAACATGCTTAAATAACTAAACTATCCTATCCTAATATAAAACCAGTCCCCCCTAAAGACCAGCCCTTCTTTAACAACAGGGCATCCTTAAGACTGAAGTCACAGATACCCAAGAAAACAAACGTACTCAGCAGGTTTGCAGTAGGATATGGACAGCTGGAATGCAGTGCCCATTAGGTTCTAGTAGGGGAGGAGTTTCAGACTACAGTAAGATTCCTTGGAAGAAACAAGATTACTATGGTAAGTAATTTTTTCTTCAAACCCCAGGAAATCGTACTGTATTCTGATAATATGCAGACTACTCAAGCAGTACCTCTGGAGGTGGGCAGAGAACCTATTGAGGAACTGGCTCTGGAGTATTGCTGTGCCAAACCTGGCATCACTTCTGGCCTGGGTATCCAAGTAGTAGTGCTTGGAAATGTGTGGACAGTTTTCCAGATAGCTGCTTTGCAGATTTCCAACAGGGGATGTCTCTAGCAGCCGCTATGGAGGTAGCTGTTCCCCTGGTAGAGTGGACCTTGAAACCCATGGGGCTGTTTGCCCACCTTGCTGTAGCAAACTGAATGCAGGCAACAACCAACATGCA
This sequence comes from Neoceratodus forsteri, assembly GCA_016271365.2. NCBI lineage: Eukaryota > Metazoa > Chordata > Ceratodontiformes > Ceratodontidae > Neoceratodus > Neoceratodus forsteri. The sequence goes on along the minus strand of CM057453.1, from coordinate 1,473,433,088 downwards.
GTCGACCTTTTGTTGCTGGTTTACCTTTTCCCACTTCCCCATAGGTCAGGAAAACCGGTATTGTCCTGCCTGTGGCCTCTGTGTGGTCTAGGTAGTAGCTGATAGTTCTTCTTCCAGGTTATGGTATACGCTCCGCTGAAGTGGAATGGTCAGTAAAAGACAGGCAGCGTAATAGACTGATTGAGGTGGAAATCAGATACCACGTTGGGAAGAAACTTCCTATTAGTCCTGAGGACAACTTTGTCCCTATGGAATGCAGTGTAGTTGGACTCTGTGGACAGGGCCTGGAGCTCACTAATCCTCCTGGTGGGGGTGATTGCCACCAGAAACACTGGTTTCAGGTTACATACTTGAATTCTGCTGAGGACATTGGCTCGAAAGGAGGCTGCATAAGCTGGGCGATACATATATTTAGATCCCACACTGGTGTAGGGTCCTGTGTGGGGGATGCAGATGCAACATAGCCTTGAAAATGTCCTGAATACTGGGTTCTGGAGGACGAGCCCCTGCCTGCCGATAAGTAAACAGAGATAGCTGCCAGGTGCACCTTAAGAGTAGATGGTCTTAGGCCAAGAGAGTGAAAGTGGGTCAATAATCCAGAACAGCTGGCAAACCCACCTGACTGTGATCTATGTCTCTTCTGACACAGTTGGAAAACTTTTCCTACTTAGATTTGTAGATCTTCCTGGTGGAAAGCTTTAGAGACCCGGAGGATCTCCATGATTCCTTCTGAGAGGTGCAAGTTGACATACAAGTCTCAAGAGTCAGGCTTTGAGCCTGAGGGACTGAAGGTTGGGGTAAAGGATACTGCCCTGCGAGGATGTCAGCAGGTTGTGCCTCCTGAGGAGGCTGACTGGTTTGGCTACTGACAGGGAGAGAATTAAGGAATACCACTGCTGCCTGGCCCATTCTGGAGCAATGAAGATAATTACTGCTGGCTGAGATTAGAGCTTGTTTAGTACCCTTAGCAGCAATGGAAAGGGGGAGGGTGCATACAGGAATTTCCTGTCCAATCCAGCAGCAGTGCATCCAGTGGGATTGTGCCCCTCACAGGTGGTCTCAGCAGAACTGAGGCAGCTGGTGGTTGTCTGGTTGCTAAGAGGTCCACTTCTGGAGTGTCCCATATCCTGAAGACAACCTGCAGGACCTGCTTTGTTGAGTGACCACTTATGGTGGTTCTGATTGATTCTGATGAGGGCATCTGCCAGAACATTGTCCTTCCCTGGAAGGTGGACTGAGGAGAGAGAGATATCCAGGAGTATGCCAGACTCCAAATTTTCATGGCCTCTGTGCACAATGGAGTTGACCTTGTGCCTCTCTGTTTGTTTATGTAGTACATGGTGGTCATGTTGTCTGTCCTGACCTGCACCACCTGGCCCTGTAATATGTTGGTGGAGGACTGGATGCCCAGGATGACTGGTCTGAGTTTAAGCAGATTTATGTGTACAAAGACTCCTGCTTGAGCCATGTGCGTGAGCAGTGTGCTCCCCAGGTGTGCTCCCATCCAAGGAGGGAGGCATCTGTGGTTAGCACCAACAATGAGGGTTTTTCTGTAAGAATAGTATGCCATCTGAAATTGTCCCTCTCTGCCGCCACTGTAGTGCCTGAAGAGAGTTCCCGTAACTGGCACTAGCTTTGACAATGAATCCTTTTTTGATGCCAGTATGACCTGAGGTGAAACTGAATGTCTCTCACTTGGAACCTGCCCCTGACATCAGTGCTGTTGTTGACGCTATATGGCCCAGCAACTGTAGAAAATGCCTTGCTGGCCTTCGGGTATGCAGCTTGAAATAGATGGCTAGCTGAATCAGGCTGTCCATTCTTCCCTGTGGAAGGAATGTCCTTCCCTTTACAGTGTCCAGTTCGGCTCCTATGAACTCCAGGAGCTAAACTAGTTCTAGCACTGAATTTTTCAGGTTCACCAGGAACCGTAAGGCTTGCTAAAGTATACTGTTTGACTGCCAGAGCATCCCTGACCTTAGAGGTGACTGACCTATGACTAGCCAGTCGTCCAGGTAGAGAAACACTGCCACCCTGCCTCCTTAGGTGTGCTACAACCACAGCCAAGCACTCTGTGAACACCCTTTGGGGCAGAAGTCGGTCCGAGGTCATTGCCCTGAACTGATAATGGCCTGATGGCAATCTGAATCTGAGATACTTTCTGTGGGATTGCCTGATGGGGATGTGGAAATGGGCATCCTTTAGGTCTAGAGATGCTAACCAATCTCCTGCCTTAGTGTTGGGAGGATGGTTGCCAGAGTCACCATCTTGAACTTTGGTTTTGACAAATGTCTGTTTAGATGTCTGAGATCCGTATGGGTCGCCACTGCCCAGTTTTCTTTGTTGTGAGGAAGTATCGTGAGTACAAACCTTTTCCCTTTGTGCCAAGGGAACTGGCTGTACTTTCCTTTGTGACAGAAGGTTGGATACTTCTTCCTCCAGCAGCTCTGTTTCTGATGGGATAGGTCTGAAAACCCTGCCCACAGCTTTGGCATGATCTTGAAGCTGAGTGCAAGACTCTGGCCCCACTGCCTCCAGGACCCACTTGTCTGTGGTGATGGTTTGCCATTCCCTGAAGATGGTGGGTCAGCCTGCCCCTACCAAGGTTTGGGGAGGCGACCAACAGACACCCCAGGGTGCCTGCTTAGCTTGAGCTGTTGGCTGTGTGCTGGGGCTAGTGCTGCAACTGCCCTTCTGCCCCGCCTAAAATATCTCCTCTGTTGCTGATACTGGGGAAAGCTTGAGGCTGAAAGAATGGTCTATAATGGCCCTGCCCTGCCACCTCTGTCTTGGTGCTTTTGGGGTGTGGATGCCCTTTCCTTGGCAACAGCACTTTTGTAAGCAGTCTTGTAATCGTCCATTTTCTTCATATGAGCCTCTGCTCTCCAAATAGAGATGTGGGCCCACATGGGAAATCCAAAGCCTTCTGCTTAGTGTCCTGGGTCAGGTTAGTAGTCCTGAGCCAAGCAAACCTTCTAAGAGACACTGACATTGCCATCTGTCTGGCTGCAGTGTTGTTGGCATCAACTGCTATCCTAAACTGGGCCCTAGAAGCTTCTATGCCCCTTTTTTCTTTCGAGCTTTCTTTATGCCCACTACTCACCGGACTCCTGGACTCTCTCTGGTGTAGTCACACGGGTACCACCTTCTCCGCACTCCTGAAGCCTCCAACTGACTCCTGGCTTGGGCCCATTTCCCTTCTGACCTCTGGCCACCCAACCCCCAGCTCTGGCCCCTAGGGCGGGACTGCTGACTCCTACTGGCGCCTATCTAGAATTTAGCAGAGCGACCAGGAGCAGAGAGAGCTCCAGTCGCCGGGCTGGCAGGACCCAAACTGTCTGGGGTCATTCCCACTGGACCCACCTTCGCCACTCAGGCATCAGGTTTTTTCCATTTTTCTGCCCCCATTGGCTCGGCTGTGCAGTGTGCACCAGTGCGAGATGTGCGTGTTCCTGTGCATGTTCACGGGCACCGCCACAGCCAATCCCTTACTATAGATCCTGACTGCCACACCCCAGTCTCCACTGGCATCGCCAGACGGCAGGATCTGCTACCCCATTCCCTCCCAGGAAGGAAAATTGTCCTCCTGATGCTCAAGCCTTTCCTTCCCTACCAACCCCGGAGTCTGCTCTCGGGAACCTGGCCGCTAACGTGGCTCGAGGCAAGGCTTCCAGCGCCTCACCCTCTGTGCCACTGGGCTGCTATGCCCCTTTGCAGCCTCTTCCAGCTCTGTTGCCGTGGGAGCTGGGACAGCTTTGCAATTTCAGGACAGTATTCCAGAGTGTTTTCTGATACCTGGAGATGTGGGCCATTTAAGAGGCCTGTCTAATAGCCAGAGAGGACCCCAAGTAAGTTTTCCTATCCATGGAGTCTATTTTTCTGCAGTCCTTATCAGGGGATGTGATGCCAGTGGGATGCCAGCTTTGTCATAAGCTGCAGCCTGTACCACCCCTCATGGCTAGGGTGCCCAAAATAAATTCTGCTCCTCCCTTGGCTACCCAATACTTTTTGTCCACTGGTGGCACAAAAGTGGGCGCCTGCAATATTTTTTGACCTTTTTCTTCAGGGACTTATGGATGGGCAACAGTCGCCTCTTTGACACTGGGACATCCACCGCCTCCATATAGTCATGTTCCTCCTCTTCCTCAGTGGACTCCTGAGTGGGGAGATCCAGGGTTTGAGCAACTTGTTTTATGAAAGCAAAGTGAAATGTGTAATCCTCAGCTGCCTTGTTAGGGGAACCAGACGGTGAGGATCAGGAGAAATGTCAGGCTCAATGGGCTCTCCATAATCCTCGCCCTCCTCCTCCTCTTCCTCCTTCTCATCTTCATCATAGAATTTACCACTCTGTTCTAGGGGAACCGAGGTTGAACCGAGATTTGAACTAGTATTTGTGCCTGCAGTTACTTTTCAACCGGAACCGGAGTTCCAGGTTGCAGTGACTGAATGATCCTTATTGCATTCACAGTCTCCTCAGCGTATGGAACTGAGGTTTTCTCGCCGCGGTTCCTGCGCTTGTATGTTTTTTTTTTTCTTTTACCCACAGAAGCCAGTTCAGCGGCTGTATCCAGCAGCTGCTTTCTTTCCTGCGGAACTATCGCCCTGTCAGAGGGCTGTTCCTTCAGTTCCTTCTGAGGAGGAGTTGGTTTATTTGAGGCCAGGTCAGCAGCCTGTTTGGACATTTTTCCTGCAGCCATTTAAGTTGCCTCTCAGCGTGGACAGCGGAAAGTTTTTATAGATTTCACAATCTGTCTTCAGGTGGTCAAACCCAAGGCAGAATACACAATTACAATGAGGATCATTTTAGCTAACGTGTTCGCCACACTCGTAATGCTGAAACCTGTAGGGACCTTTTCTTTTCTTGGTTTTCTGTGACACCTAAACCGCCAAGAAAAACATTTCTCCTATTGTTTTTTTTCTTTTTTTCCGGTTAGCTCTAACTATAAAAACGAGAGTTACCCTGTTAACTAATATCCAAGTTCAAAATGACTTACCAAAAAGTTGAAGTTAAATCTCATCAGTTCACTTCAGAAAAAGTAATAGCTGGCTCTGCGCTGAGGCACTGGTCAACTTACCTCACACTACACCGGTGACCTGTGTTCGAATGAGCATGGGCTACCAGGGGTTGGCAGGGTGGAAAAAGGATCGGCATCCGGGACTGCTCTCCTTCTCCGGGAGGGGGATGTCAGTGGTTGGTCCATGACTGGCCCTAGCAGAGGCTGGGGGCAGCGTGCCAATGCTGCAGAAAGAGGGGCGGAGATGGAGCAGATGCCTGGAGGGAGAGCTTGCAGATGCGAGGTGTTCCCTCCATCGGCATCATTGCACGCCTCATCTCCTGGGGATTGAAAAAGTGGAAAATATGGCACCAGTCGGGCAGCATGAGCTTCAACCTCCAAGGCCCGACCATGAATGGCACCTGCTTGTCCGGATCCATCTTGGTGAGTAGAGCTACGGGGTTTCTACCACCCCACCACGGGGTAAGCCATGGGGGAGTTAAGAGGTGGCTTGATGGGTGTGTGGGCCGGAGGTCGGTCGGGATGTTCCAGCCGACTGGAGCCAAGGGAGAAAGAATAAGCTAAAACCAAAATTAATAGATATTAGTTCCCTCCCGTTGCAAGGAACCGAGAACTTACCCGATAAACACTAAATCTAGACTAAGTCTACCTGTGTACCAAGGACAGTACTTCAAAAATGGAAAGCAATACATGGTACTTCAGAAACGATGAAAATAAATTTTCTTCAAGTAAGTGAAGGAGAGCTCCGAGACGCCTTACTGAGGCAAGCAGAGTAAAGAATCTGACAGTTGCAGGAACTGCAACCAGAGACAGTGGTTTGAAAACCGAGCTCGAGCCTAACATTCCACCATTTGCATAAGTTCTATCAACTGTTTCAGCTCTGGGGCAGTCCTGTGATAAGGCCATACCATATTGTCAGAATACAGTCAGATTTCCTGCTGTTTGAACTTATACATATGAACCTTGATAATATTTAGTAAGCATTTTCCTATTAATCATGAAATCCCGTGCCTGCTTTATAAACCAAAAGGAAAAATAAATCGAGAAACTAATACGGTAAAAAAAAAAAAACAACAAAAAGAAAACACATCCCAAGAAATTAATTGGTCAATAATTTATCCAACCTAAATTAACAAATGTCAAGAGGAGGGAGCTAGGAAGGGGTAATTCAGCACCCCTTCATAACCACATGCCCTAGAATCTCTCATTACTATCCATAAAGAAGGAGGAGCAAAGAACCCCAGGCTTGGCCCAGATACAGGTAAGATATCACCCTGCTCAACCAAAATTTCTAATATATCTCTGTCCCCTGTCTCAGCCCGATAATGGAAAAATGGGAGCCACTTGCTCACAAACTTATCTTTCTGAAGCCTGATCTCAGCTGTAAATTTCTCCACCTCCATGATACTCAAACAATTAGCATACCAGGTCTTCTAATACACACTGGTGTGCCACAGGGCTCAGTGCTTGGCACACTTTCATTCTCCGTCTTCCTAAGCGACCTCCGACAGTCTGTACATCTTCCTCCATACGTATGTATGCTGATGACACTGTCCTGTACACCTCCGCCATTCCCTCTGATGTTGCAACCAGGCTACAGCTTGACTTTAACAAGGTTTAGCACTGGCTTTGCTCTCATCAACTCTTCCTAAATGCCAAAAGACAGTCTCCTGGCATTTGACACTAGGCAGAGACTCTCCAGGCAAAACCCCTGTCACATGATAGGCCTAGATCCATTTATGTAGGTTCATATTGTATATGCTGTAATGTACTTTAGAATTAAGACACTGTCTCTTTAAAATACTTTAAGTAATGAACCTACAAAAATAGCCTTAATTGTTTTGATGGCTGTTTTGAATCTGGTTGTCTCCAGATAAGGGAGACAGTTTTAGTGAGAGAGGAAAACATAACTCTTAGAGAAAACTGGGTATCTAGCTTTCCATGACAGAAATAGGTTAGGGGATGACCCAAGGGTCAGGGGTTAAGCTAAATGTATGGACCAGATGTCACTGGGCTGACATGGAACCACAGTGACACCTACAGGAAAAGACAGACTGTTGCACCCTAATATCTATATTGTCTTGGAACCATTTAACCCCACACCAGAGGAAAAAGGTGGTGTGTCCCAAAATGACCATCATGTATATAATCAGACACATTTTGAATGCAGAGCAGTTGATAAACAGTTTAGCTGGAAGTCAGATAGTCTGACCAGCTGGCATATACTTGTAAGCCAGAAGTATATGTGTAGGTCTGGAAAATCTCTAAAACCAGACCTGAGTGTGTGGAAAGTTTGACTTGTAACATACTGAACAGAAAATTCTGATTTTAAGTCAGAAGTTTGGAAACCAAGACTTTTCACCAAGGAGTGCACCTAAAGTTTTCTTTTAAAAGGCATTTAGAGGAACTGACTTGGAATAAACACTGCTACAGAACTGCTGCTTAAGGACTCATCTCTACAAAGACATTTAAAACCTTGTCTGGACTATAACATCAAAACAAGGTATAGTTTAGAATAATAGTATCTAGTGATCTTACTTTGAGAGGGTTCCTTCAGTAGGTCATCACAAATAGGACTGACGTCACCTAACATCGGCCGCATGGCAGACTTTTTCTAGCAATCCCTGATGGGAGGACCGCCCACCCAACGTCACGTGACCGACATCATTATGATGGTATATAGTGGAGGTCCCCATGCCTGCCCTCCAGTTCTTTCCTGCCACGCACTGCATGGTCGCTTCACAGACTCTATTCAGTGTCTGTCGGAAAGTGTTTTTTTCGCTGTTTCTAAAAACTTATGATTTCTTCTTTAGTTTAAATAGTTACATGTCTTCTCCGAAGAAGAAGTGCTCCAAGTGTGGCACTCAGATACGGCACAAAGACGGGCATTCCAAGTGCGTAATCTGCCTAGGCCCAGACCATCCAGTCTGCTCCTGCCCTGACTGTCAGTCCTTCAGTCAGGCTACCAAAAGCAGAGACAGGCGTTGAGGCCCATCTGCTCAAGGCCCATCTACTTTCGCTTGAGAAGAAGATGGACAAGCTTGAGGACTCATCCGATAAATCTTCCCTAAAAAGCACAAGGAGAAGACGAGGGAGCGGGCTTCGCCTCCCATGTAGTTGACATCAGGCCCTCTACCAGCAAGGGCCAGCCACCGCTGAAGCATCCAGGTAAGGAGAAATCATGCAGACAAGTCAGCCACTGGCTCCACCAGCGACCGCTCTGCACTAGCCGGTAAGTCGGCCTCCGTCCTCCAGAGACCACCGGTGGCCACTTCGTCGACTCCAGCTGGGGCAGTCGCCTGGCCTCGATCGTAAGATCGGCCAGGGTTCTCCCCGACCGCCCAACCACGCCCGCTGATCGGGCCCGGCCCGACGACCGCCGGCATCGGCTTGCCCCCATCGCGGGCTGATCGCTACAACCAACGTCTCAGCGGGCCGAGTGAGACAGCCGCACTTCTCCTGTTCTTCCTCACCCATGTCCTCACATTCAACCACGGACACTGCCGGTGATCGGGGTTCTTCCCCAAGCTCCCGCTGGGGACCAGGGTCAGGAGGCTCCTCCTCAGCCGGATGGTCTTTCTCTGGGCCCATCCTCAGCCCAAGGATGGACTGCAGGCACTTCCAACACCGCCAGTCACTACCGTTCCGACACGGACCGCTGGCGCCCAAGACTCGCCAGTTACCATAGCAGTCCGATGGCCGGACCGCCGGCACCTGCAATGCCGCCGGTCCCTACAACAGTCCCAACGCTGGCCCGTGGTCAGGCCTTATTCCGTTGGCCTCTGACACCGGACCCGACTCCTACCACTGAGACTATTCATCTGGTGCCGATGTTGGTCTGTCCGACGCCGATCCTATTCCAGCGCTGGATCGGGTGGTGCCGGTGCCGACGCCGGTCCCTATAACATGGACTGTTCCGACACGGATCCTAATTTAATCTATACTACAGCGGGTCCGATGTGAGTTCCCCGACATCAGGGCTGACAACGGGTACTATAACCGTCCCCTCACTGTCCCCCATTACCCACACGGGTATCCTGGGGATCCTTACCTGGAGGTTCCACTCCTGGATGGAGTCCAATGGGACAGCTTTACCAGGGTTATCATCCATATGCCCATTACATGGGTCCACATGGGTGTTACCTCCGCCAGTTGCTGTTCCCTGTCCACCACCTTCTTCTCCTCCTCCACCTCCCCCAGTCTCAACCAACTGCACTGCCCCCGGCTATGCGGATTTCAAGTCCTTCCTGCAGTCTTGGTGGCAGGAGCGAGGTTGGAGTTGGTTTTGGACCTAGAAGCAAGACTCCCACCTCCACTGCTTCATAGGTCCCTTCCCGAGCAGTTCGGGTCCGATTGTCCACCTCTCGGGAAGACTACTGGACGCTCCACTTCTGGCTTTGAACGTCGTCCCAGTGGAGGAGGCCACGAATAGTTCTGATGGGAGAGGACTCTTCGGAGGAGGAAATCGTGGAGGAACCTGAGCCGAGAGGCAAGACCTCACTGAAATCGCCACCTGAGGATCCTTCCTTCTCGGATCTCTTGAGGGCCCTCAGATTATTTCGATTGGGAGTCAGAGGAACAGGACCCAATGAGACAGCGACTGCTAGAGCACCTCGGTTTGGAGTCCCTGTCTTCAGTCCCAGTTCCTCCGTGATGGCCCCCCACCAAGACCTCACCACCACCGCCTGGCAGATGCCTCAATCTATACCGCTGTCCCAAGAGGGCTGACAGGCTTTACCGGCGCCAAGGATGCTCCGCTTTTGAAGTCCCATCTGAAGGCAGACTCTGTGGTCATTTCAGCGGCTCATGATCGCTCCGCTGCACCCAAGCACTTGAGCACCACCTTCAGATAATTAGTCGAGGCAGATGGACCAGTTTGGCAAGAAAGTCTATTCTTGACTCATGTAAGGCTCCACTCCCTCAGTTACGTGGTCCATATGGTATCCCACCAAAGCGGACTATGGCCAGGTTGTAGGCGAAGGTTCAGTCTATGGATCCTTCACCAATCTAGGAGGAACTGCCAAGGATCTTCGCCTCTAGGATTTCTTGTAGGCATGCTCCCGGCCACCTACGATTCAGTCGATTCCGTGGCCATACTCAGCGACTGCCATGGCCTGAGATGGCACTCCTCACTTCGCCTCTGGCCTTGCTAACGAGGTTCAGTCATCAATTCAAGACGCTCCTTTCTGGGGCTCGGTCCTTTCGGAGGCAACACCAAGACATAATTACAGAACTACAGGACAAAGGTATTGCCCTTAGATCTGTTCGGTCGATGTACCGATCGGGTGCTCCCATGAAGACAACAGCAACCCTTTCGGAAGAGGACCTGGTGGCAGGGGAACGCCATTAGCATCACCAAGGCAAGCGGAAGGCCATGGGTACCATTACCCCCGCTGCCTCCAAGAATCTGCGTCGGTCAGGGGTCCTCCCTGACCGACCTGCCCTTCTTGACTCCTGCCCCACTGCCTCCTCAGCCTCTCGGCGAGGAGCAGGTGGGGAGGTTCACCTCCACGTGCAGGAGTGGAGGCGATACCTCCAAACGAGTGGGTCCTGCAAATAGAGGCCTCAGGTCACACTATAGAGTTACTGGAAATTCCTCCAGGAAATCCTCCGTGAAGTCCTCATACTCTGGGATCAGGCTTTCCTCGTTCAAGAGGAAATAAATTTGCTCTTGCTAAAACAAGCGAATCGAAGCTAGTCCCTCCAGGGGCAAAAGGAAAGGCTTCTACTCCCATTTTTCCTGGTTCCAAAAGACCGGACTTCAAACCATTCTAGATCTCAGTCAGCTGAATCATTTTGTCGAGTAGAAGAAGCTTCCCATGCTGACACTGCAACCTTCTACGCTTCTGTTGGAGAATCACTGGCTTATGCGCCCTGGATATGGGATGCCTACACATATCCCTATTTTCCACAACCACCATTGGTTTCTGCGTTTCCTGTCTGGGAGCACTCCAGTTCCGCGCGACTCCTTTGGCCTATCTTCGCACCTCGGTTTTTACCAAGTGCCTAGCGGTGGGTTGCGGTGCTTTTCGCCCACATGAGCATTGCAGTGTTTCCTACCTGGATGATTGGCTCTAGCGGCCCCTTCCAGGATGCATTATTGGGAGCTCTGTCGTTACCCTGGACCTGTTCAATCGACTTGGGATCACTGTCAACATGCCCAAATCATACCTCATCCCCACCCAGAGACTACAGTTTATTGGGGTGGTCTCGACACGGTCCAGTGCAGAGCTTTCCTTCCTCCGGACAGAGTGGAGACTCTGGTCCACCAGGCCGTAAAGGTGGTGTCTTGCTGGACCATCCCGGCCAGGGAGGTCCTTCGCCTGTTAGGCCTCATGGCAGCTTCCATTTGTACTGTTCCCTAGCCAGGCTCCACATGAGGATCACTCAGTGGTCCCTGAGGGTGCATGGGACCAGCTTTTGACGATCTGACCATCCGTCCTCATCTCCTCAGCGGTCCGGGAGGATCTTCTATGGTGGATGAATCACACAATCTTCCTTGGGTCTCCTGTTTCAAGACCAGTGCCCGTAGCCACACTCACCACGGATGCCTCGGAACATGGGGTGGGGTGCGCATCTGGGAACACAAAGCCCAGGGACTTTGGTCCATCTTGGAGCTTTCTCTTCACATCAATGTTCTAGAGCTCAGGGTGGTCCTGTATGCCTTATAGGCCTTTCAACCCTGCTGCCCGAGGGAACACTGCTGATGCAAACGGACAATATGTCGGTGGTTTGGTACATCAACAAACAAGGAGGAACCCGGTCGTACCATCTTTGCAGGAAGCAACCAGGGTGTGGAACTGGGCAGTCCTGCACCACTTGTCCCTAGTGGCCATGCACGCATTCGGAGTTCTAAACGTCCTGGCGGACAGTCTCAGCAGATCGCGGACCCCCTCCATGAGTGGGAACTTCATCAGGAAGTGGCAGAATCCATCTTTCAAAATTGGGGTGGCCAGAACTCAACCTATTTGCCTTCAATTCAACGCAAAACTTCCCAAGTTTTGCTCTGCTCATTCCAGAGCCAGGTGCTTAGAGTTACGCATTGTCTCCATCCTGGACAGGGAAATTTTTATACGCCTTCCCTCCATTTCCTATTCTGCAGAGGGTCCTCCTCAAACTACAGAGACGGAGAAGGCCAAGATGATTCTCATCGCTCCTCTTTGGCCGAGACAGATTTGGTTCCCAATGCTTCAGCAGCTTCCAGGAACCACTGGTTCCACTTCCATTGACACATGACCTCCTTACTCAGGATCAAGGTCGTCTGGTTCATCGGGGCTCAGGACCTGCATCTGCATGCATGGCTCCTGCAGAGGTAGCCACCTCTCGCTTTGGGTATCCTCTCGAGTGGCACAGGTCCTTGTCGGCCAGAAAACCTTCCACTTGCTCCACCTACGCATTATGTGGTTCAAGCTCAGTGCTTATGTAACATATAGTTGAATGATGAATATGGTTGTTGGATACAGAGGCCAGTATAGATAGGACAATGTTTACTAGGTAATAGTATAGAATGTGTTGTGCTTAGGTACTTGGATGCTTGAAATGAGTCGTTTGATAATATTTTGATGGTTTTGGCCTTTCTCTGTATCCCACCTGTAGGAAGGAAGCTTGGTTTAGAATTATGAAAGCTCCGGTGGAGACAAGAGTGCCGCAGAAGGAGGAGGTGATGGGGAGGATGGTGGGTGAGTGCGACTCGCTCTAAGCAGAGCGGAAGTCGTTGTCATGCTTAAATAGGTTGTGGGGAGAGCTTCCCCATAATACCAGGCTACCCTTCCATTATGTGTGGTTCAAGCTCAGTGCTTATGTAACATATAGTTGAATTATGAATATGGTTGTTGGATACAGAGGCCAGTATAGATAGGACAATGTTTACTAGGTAATAGTATAGAATGTATTGTGCTTAGGTACTTGGATGCTTGAAATGAGTCGTTTGATAATATTTTGATGGTTTTGGCCTTTCTCTGTATCCCACCTGTAGAAGGAAGCTTGGTTTAGAATTATGAAAGCCCAAAAGAATAAATATCAACGATTGTTCTGCAACTGAATGCTGAAGAAGTCGTGGCAAACTTAATGATATGAATAGATGATCACCTCCTCCAACTCCGGAGTGTGACCAGTAGCACTCAGGAGAGGAAAACCCCCTGGGGAGAAACCTCTGAGGACCCATGGTTACTGACCTGCCCATCCTTCTGGGCATACTAAAGGAGAGAGATCCTAATTAAACTAAATTAATCAGCTAAATCTGAATTCTAATTTGTAGAATTCAATCCAGATGAACGGAGCTTAAGAAGGAACCGATTGTAAATGTCCAGTGAAGTAATTTCTCCTAATAAAGTCCGAGTCTGAGAATCCATGTACAATTTGGAATGATGGAGAGTGGTTATATGTAGAACCTTCTTCTGGACTTCAGTTGATAGAGGGCATAATCCAGGAACTGTAAGGACGGTGGAGATGAAATTGATGACTGACTAATTAATACAGGAGACCAGGATGAGATAGTTGCATCCAAATTTGACGTCAACGAGGCAGGATGAATAGAAGTAGTATGACTTCCTGATTTCTAATAGAGGGCTTTGAATAGTACGTGTCATGAAAGAAGGCTTGTAGCCAGGCTACCGACTGATGAATCCAGTTCTGATAAGTGAAGTATAGTCTTAGGAATTGATATGAAGGCAACTGCTGTAGAGCTGAGCTGGAATGGCAAGCTGTAGAGGATAATCGAGACATTGAAAGCAGGCATGACATCCAAGTAGTAGACTATGGTGGAACCCAAAAGTAAACAAGGCAGTAGGACTGCTAATCCAAATTTAGAGGTAGTAGGAGCAGGGATTGCACCCACTAAGGCAGATGAGAAGGAACAATGATGTGGCAATCAGCCCTGAAGAAGCGCAGCTAACCGACAGCTGGTGAGGTAGGAGAGGCGGCTGATTCCAGGTATGGAAGTGCAGACAGACCCATGAAGTCTGCTGGTAGAATAGGGTGTGGCAGGCGGTCCCTTGACTAAAGCGCAGCTTTTCCATCAGCTGGAGAAGTAAGTAGAGGCGACTTGCTCCAGGTAACAGGAATGCAGCCAGACCTACGGAGGTCAGCCAGTAGGAATAGTGCGTGGCATACAGCCTCAGGAGATGTATCTTGAGTCAGTTCAGACCAGAGTAGTACTGCATTTGGAAGTCAGACGTAGAGAATGGAATGGTGCTGAGGACTGACGGATCCATTAGATCAAGGATGGCAGGGATCGCATTGAAGAGACCGTGGCATAGATATGGCAACTTGACGAGGAATGGCATAAGAAACTGCAGGTATGCAATGGTTGAGGCAGCAATAACGAGACGACACCGAATAGTCGAACATAAGAGTCCTGGATGGAGATGACTGAAGAGGCTGAGTCAAATGGAGTAAGCGTTGTCGCCGGGTCAAAAAGCGGTAGAGCACAATCAGGATAAGGTCTTCATGAGGAGGCAACTAAGTGTCCTGGAAAGGGTGAAGCAGCAGCAATTCCACACGGCTGAAGCAGCAGGACAAAGCATCCAAGAACAGAGGAGGAACGAAGAAACGCCAGAAGCGGATCCAATAAAGGAGCTCCGCAGGAGGACACGGCAGCAGGTAGGTGAATAGCAGAATGGGAATCTCCAGGCCTGATCCGGGCGAGGCAGAAGAAGAGCAGAAGCAGGTAAACTTCCCAGCCCAAGGGCGAAGGCATCGAGAAACAGGCGATCAGCAGGTAAACTTCCCAGCCTGATGGGCAAAGGCAGGTCAGAGAAGCATGCAAGTAGTAGGTAAATACCCAGCCCGATGGTGAAGGCAGGTCGTGGGCAGGCGATCAGCAGGTAAGGCTCCAGCCCGATGGGTGAAGGTTTGTCGTAGAAGTAGAGTATAAAGCAAAACCTCCCAGCCCGATGAGCTAAGGCAGGTCGAGACCCATGAAGGTCTGGTGGTAGAAGAGAGGGTGGCAGCTAGTCCCGGTGACAAGCGTAGCTTAGCCAGCAGCTGGGAGGTAAGGAGGCGACTAGCTCCAGGTGACAGGTAGACAAGCTAGACCTGTAGTAGAGCCACTAAAGTAAGCTATGGCATGCAGGGTGACCAGTAGAAGAAATGGTCAGATCCAGAGGTAGCAACAGGTAACCACAGGACGAGGTGCACTGGCTGAGTGGGGCTAGCAGATGAGGAAGCCTCCCGAGGAGGAGGCGTGTGAACAAATAACAGAATCCGATAGGAGAATATGGACGTGGATCCGATGCTGAGCCACAGCAGCAAGGTCAGATATAAGATAAAGGTATATGAATATCCAAGGTCGTCCAGGTAAGTAGAAATCGTAGTAATACAGAAACAGGTAGAAGGAAGCCAGTTCATGAGGAACGTAGATTGCAATGTCAAGCCATTCATAAGGACTTGAAGCCCAAGCTGCAGGAGGTAGACATGGCAGCAGGAAGCAGGCGAACTCATCCAAGGAGTATAGGTAAAATGGCAAACGACAAACTGAATCCAGAGCAGGGAGCCCTGGCAGGCAGCCACAGCAGCGTAGGACATCTGAAGGGAGTTAGGAGCAAGGAATCACTGAAGTGAGAAGGCATGGCAAACGTCTAAGGATAGCAAGGCAAGTCCATGTGTACATCGATGGAGTGACTGAGACATTGTAAGAAGGAGACATGAAGGTAGCGCAGTTCAGGTGCTGAAACTGGAAGCAGCTGGATCCTTCGAGGAGAAACTGAAGTAAGTCCAATATAGATATTATTACTCAGTAATAGAGAAGCACTCTCAGGAGTACGGATATAGCAGCCAAGGATGCAGGCAAGAATGAAACACCCAGATAATCCGAATGGAGTAAGCAACTCAGGAAGACGAGCTGCAACTGTATAAATCAGAGGAGGCACAATGACACATCATCTCCACGAAGGAAACTTGCAGCCACATTCTGGGGAGCTGCCAGTGGTTTGAATGCTGCAAAGAGCAGACCGCTGCACAAGTGAGCTAAAGGAAGGCACTAGATAGGAATCATTCCCCAGCCACAAGTCCCAAGCAGCTGATGGCAAACAAGACATGCAATCACCCAATCCTTACATGACAACGGCCGACAAGTGGAATCCGACTCACTTGAACAGGAGCCCATCGAGCAGATGATCCTGAAAAGGCAATTAGCAGGAAGCATGTTGCTCAAGTCCCAAAGTAACAGGAAACCAAGAAGTCGACTAAGGAGCTCCAAATGAGGAGGCAGGAGACCTGATGACAGCTCACACCACTGTAGAGCAAGGCTGAGCTAGGAGTCGAGAGGCTGGAAGGAGGACATCCGGAGTAGCTCCAACCAGGGAGAAGGGAAAGCAAGGCACCAATGGCAGGTAGGAAGGGTGAAGGGAATCCAAGCCAGGGGTCCGAGAAGCTGCAGCAGAACGAAGAAGCCCAGCAGCGGTGGCGGCGGGTCGGCCACAGCAGAGAGTCAGAGCAATGTAGTTAGGCGGGCGTAAGGCGCCAGAGCAGGTAGGCAGCCAAGGCGAGGGAAGAAACACCCACACTAACTGAACAAAGAAGCAAGCGGGACGGACTAGGCTTGGAGCCGGGCCAGAGGAGAAAAGATAGGAAGACCAAACAGGAGAAGGGGAAGCAGAAAGAATACCTAGAGCAGAGTCAGAAGAGCCAAACTAAAGAACAACAACAGGGAACAAGCAAATGGGAGGGAGGGGAGGAAGAGAAGGAACATAGGAACAAGGAAGCAGGTCTAAACAAACAGGCAGGAGAAGCTCAAGCCAACAGCAAACATAACAGGAAGAGAGCAGGGGTTGAAACTAGGGAAGAAACAAATGGCAGGACCACGAGGGAAAAGACAGGGCAGCCACGATTGACGAGGTGACGACACAACAGCGAAAGCGACTTGCTCTAAGCAGAGCGGAAGTCGTTGTCATGCTTAAATAGGCTGTGGGAGGAGCTTCCCCACATAATACCAGGCTACCTTCCATTGAAGTGGAAGCGGCTTTCCATTTGGACTCACCACTAAGGGCTGGAACTCTTTCTTGCTCGCCCACAAGTCAAGGAATACCTCCTCACTTATCAGGTCTGTACATCAGGTCTAGCCTCTTCCTCTCTGGAAAGTGCACCTCTCGGCTATCTCAGCATACCACGAGCTGGTGGATAGTAAACCTGTGGCTCAGTTGGATATCTCAAAGACCTTTTGAAAGGGATCTCCATCTGAAACCCCCATCCGCAGCCCAACACCACCATGGGACCGAATTTTGTCCTGGAAAGCTCACCTTGCCTTCTTTCAACCAGCAATGAGTTGTGGCTCTACACTTTCTGTCTTGGAAGGCATTGTTTCTGGTTGCCATCACTTCAGCTCGAAGAATTTGGAGCTTCATGCGTTGATTTGTAAGGAGCCCTACCTTATTTTCACCGGACAGGCGGTTCTCAGAACCCATCTGAGGTTCCTTCCAAGGTGGTGTCGGAAGCTACTCTGAACCAATCGGTAGAGCTTCAGTATATTATCCGGCTCCCACTAATGGGTGAGGCACTCTTCCATATGATGGATGTACACGGATTCTCGGTATTAAACACACCGAACCAAGGACTTTCACTCTGTTTGTCTCCTTCGCACCTCAAACTCGAGACAAACCAGTTTTCAAGCAGGCTCTTTCCAAATGGTTGGGCAACTGCATCAGATACTGTTACCAAAGTATGACAAACCCCTCCTGGGTGTTATCAGGGTCATTCTACTAGGGCATGGCTGCTTCTGCAGCCTTCCTTCTAATGTTTCTGCAGCGGATATTTGTGCTGTCGCTACTTGGAGTTCTGTCCATACCTTTACCAAGCATTATAGTTTGGACATTGCTTCTAGGCGGAGGGTTGGCTTTGGCCTAGCTATCCTGCAGGGTCTGTTGTCCTAGGCTGGGTCCTTTTCAGACCTCAGTCTTTTCACGTGGATTTAGTTTGCCCCTCTAGTTTCTCTCGGTCTCTCCTTGGAGGAGCTACTTGGGACTCAGTCCCTATTGTGATGACCTACTAGAAGGAACCCTCTCAGTAAAGATGGTACAGTTACATAGGAACTTTTGGCCAACAGTAGATCTTGAGGAGGTTCTTCAATCGCCTCTATTTTCCCTCCCTCCTTCCCCTCATTTTAATTTTACAGGGTCTCCAATCCTGTTCGCTCCTGCTGTTGAAGCCTCTTCCTGGCTCTGGCGAGAGAACTGGAGAGCGGGCTTAGGGGACCGCCCACTATATACGTCATGCTGACGCCGGTCACGTGATGTCGGTGGGCAGTCCCCCATCAGGATTGCTAAAGTTCGTCAGGGTCTGGCCGCCAGGTGACATCAGTCCTATTTGTGATGACCTACTGAAGGAACCTCTCTTGAAGATCTACTGTTACGGTAAGTTCCTACATAACTGTACTTTTTCTGTAAACCATCCAGTTTTACTTGTGTTATTGTCTGCATTTCAAAGTTCTTCCAACTGTAGACTTTTCTGTATTTTATTTTAAGTAAACTTTTATGATTTTCTTATCAACTCTGCCTGGCAGTCTGATTGTGTGATCTAACATTTTAACGAAGGGTTTTGAAAAGACTGTGTGCCTTGAAAGATAGTACTGCTTGGCAATAGTATAAAACTACTTAGGCAAGCGTAGCCAGTGGCCGTGGTGGGATTCAAATACTGAAGTAGTGCAGAGTCAAGGGAACTCTAAACTACAGAATCCACCTCCACTAGGAAAAAGGAAAGGCTGGTAAGTCTTTGGAACCCCTTATTCCTGCTCACGAGTTCTTGAAAGGAGAATCCTCTCTGCAGCTGGAGGTCCTACTGGGCTGCCGGGGTTTGGGGCCAGAGGCTCGTGACACCCCTACCCTCCTTCCACACCCTAGATGGGACAACCATTGAGGACACATCCTCATTCAGGTAACTTGGGGTTTAGCTAGACCAATACCTCAGTTTCTCTGGGCATGTCGATGCCATCCTGAAAAAACAACCCAAACTCGGCATGTACATGAAATGTTGCAGTCTACCTCTTATGGCTTGGCATGAACTTGTCCAGAAATATTACCTGTTTTTGATGTGGTCTACAGTGTCACCCATAAGTCCTCCCTAGCCAAATTGATACCCTTTAACTCTTTCTGTCGCTTTTGCTTTGGACTCACCCCTGCCCACCCACCACTGTGACCTTTACTGCTCTCTGGCTTTCCAATCACTGGACAGCAGATGTTTCTCCCACTGCACAAATGTATCTCAAAATTCTGGTTTGGCACATACCCTCTTATTTCTCTACCGCCTTTCCCTCTCCCTACCTCCATCACTCTCTCAGATCTATCGACTCTACTATGGCTGTCCCTTTGTCGCTCCACAACTATAGGACAATCTGCATTTTCATATAATTTCCTAAACTCTGGAACTCATTACCACCTCAGATTCGTCACTCCTTGTCCCCTCATCCTTATTCTCAGCCCTACTAAACTACCTCTCCCAAACTGCACCTGCTCCAACCAATCTTCCTCAACTCTCACGCTACTGTTCTGAGTCTTTCACTCTCTCCCTTTGCCATCGCCCCAACCTCAGTACTTATCAGCACTTATCTTCTGCTCTTCTTGCTAATGTGTTATGTCTCCTGTTTTCATCAATTGTGCAATTATCCCATTCATCTTGTATAACTATTATACAGTATTGTATTTTATTGTATTCTATGTAACCAGTATTAGCAAATGTACTTGTGCTTTCCTTCTGTAACCCCTTCCCCAGGACGCACCAGGAGGCAGGCAATCCCGATTGCTCAGTGCTTTCCTGGAGAAATGTTTCAATAAATAAATAAAGTTGCGATGAGCCAATTTTGTGTAATAGCTTTGTTAGCTGCAGCTATCATAATATAAAAAGGTACCTTTGAGATTTGTTTGTTAATGTGTTACGAGGAAGACCTAGGATCCAAGTTTGGGCTGGCAGTATAGCCTAGAGGATAGAGTAATGAGGTGAATGAGCTTGGTACATCCAGCAGACCAGACCTGGAGTTTGATTCTCACAACCTCCACTTGCATACTGTGACTCTGAGGGAGGACGATTCAGAGGAAACGTGAGGAAGAATTTCTTCACAGAACGGGTGGTGGACAAGTGGAACACCCTGCCAGAGGAAGTGGTGGGGGCTGAAACAATCACGGATTTAAGAATGCATGGATAGACATAAAGGAATTCTGGAGGTCAGGTAGGGCAACAGACTTCCGGAAAACATAAACTGAACTTACAAACTTAAATGGGCAGACTGGGTGGGCCATAGGCACTATCTGCCGACACTGTCTATACCTATGTATCTATATAAATCACTTAACATCAGTACTCCCAGGTTGCCCCTGAAAACAGGCACTTGTTCTTAGTGGGCCTTACCTTACCTGGTTACCAAAGACTAAAAAAATAATGAGCCCCGAATGTCTAGTAATCACCGTGTATGAAATATCGGACCATCAGGCACAATCTAAACTCCCACCATGATGGAGATGCTGTAGTCTTATCCCATCCCAAATCCTCACCCAGTCCTGGTCGCCACCACCATCCCTGCCTCTGAGTTGCCAGACCGTTTTACCGCTGCCAACTGGTCTGGTTCCAGATCAGACAAGAGGATCAACTATCTTAGAGATCCGACCCCAACATGGCGTGTTTGGGCTAAGGAGATGAGTGATCGAAAAGGTTCCCAGAACTAGTCAATTGAGTTGTCCTATCTCCACCCAACAGATAATGCCTGATTTGGAAATACCAGAAGTGATCTCTAGGTGCAGGCCAAATTCACTACATAGCTGGGAAAATGATTTAAGGACCCCACCTTGAAAAAACTGTCCCAGATGGGAAAGGCATTTTCTTACCCATATCCAGAAGCCGTTGTTCATCTGGAAAGGAGTGATAGCAAGACAAGCTCAAGAGGTGTGGCCGGATCCAAACTGAGAGCCACTCTGTATCTCCGACATGCCCAGCCAGGACAGTTTCAGTGTGCTGGCCCAGGGTTCAGATACCAATAGTTTCCAGGTTTGTTCCATCCAAAGACATAAGGTCACCCAACCTTGCTGGACCATACGATCTCGTCTCCAGCACCACCCACAATGGATGATCCGCCTCCACCAGGTGTTGGATCAAAACTGCAACTGAGAGACCCAGTAGTACCGGTGAGAATCTGAAACCTAAATCCACCCTCCCTTGGGTGCCATTAAAATGTCCCATCAGATCCAAGGCTTTCTCCTGGTCCATATAAATTTGGAAGGAGTGTCTTTAAATTGCCTTCCAATAGGAATGTGTGTGTGTGTGGGGGGGGCAAGTGAATATAAGCAAAAATAAAAAGCGTATTATCGTTTATTAGTATGGTCACAATCCCTGCCCATGAAGGACAGTGGGAGTTCCTTCCATTTGATACAGTCTGCCTGTACCTCCAGAAACAATCTTTGGTAGTTAGTATGAAATAATTTAGAGATGTCCCTCGGATCCAGATCCCCAAATACCGAAATCCTGAGGTGGCCCATTTCAGACTTCCAATATTAGTTGGCAAGGGTCCAGTACAGTCCTATCAGAAGCATTTTAGTCTTGTCTTCTTTAATTTTAAAGCCAGATACTGAATCAAAGGACTGCAACAGTTTAAGTATGGTATTTCTTCTCATCCTGCCAGCACTCCTGCTACCTTTCTGCTGTTCTCCTAGCTCCACACCCCAAAGATCAAACCCCTCCCTTGAGCTCCCACGACTTACCCTTTGTGGCAGGGTGGTGGGGAGCATCTCAACCCACCCAAACAGATCCAGCCAGGAGGTGTCCTCTTGAGGCGGCGCCGCTGGGGACAGCTTCATTCCATATTTGCATCCAGCTGCAAATGCATCCCTGAACTCACATTTTCCTAAAGCCCATCCAGAAACAACCAGTCCAGGCAATCAAACACTTCTCAGCATCAATTGAAATCACTGCCTTCCATATCCAAAGGGAAATGCTTGCAGCCATGGTGTTAAGGAGAAGACGTTATCCTGGTTGTGCCTTCCGGAATAAACCCAGTCTGGTCTGAATGTATCAGTTGGTTTATTATAGCTTGTAATCTGGTGCCAATTGATTTCCCAAAATGTTTGCATCTTGATTAAACAGGGAAATGGGGTGATAACTCAACAACATGTGGGATCCTTCCTGGGCTTAGGCAGTACCAAACCAAGCCGAGTTCCAAGAGTCAGGGTATCCCTATCTTCATGGGCCACATTACAGACCTTCTTTAAAGAGGCACCAGGTCATGGGCAAAGACTTTATAAAATTCGACAGGGAAGCTGTCTGGGCCCGGGTCTTATTGGCCTTAACCCTTAAATGATTTAACCACATCTAGAATTTCCACTTCCCAAAGGAAGGTCTCTAGAGATTCCTTCTGAATATCTGTTAACTGGGGTAAGGGAGATCCCTTAGAAAGTCTGCCACTTTTCCACATGTGCGGGACATGTTCCTGCCATACAGGTGTGATAATACTTTCGGAACTCTTCTGCTATTTGAACCAGAAGTGGAAAAGGTTGATCTTTATCCTCATTTCTAATTCTGGCAATGTATCTATCCACTTCTTGTTTTTTTTTTAAATGAAGGGCTAAGAGCCTGCCTGCTATCTCACCACTCGTAATATTTCTGGTCAGTAAATCTAAGAGCATTTTCAGTTTATCGCAACATTATTATATTCTTCCCTGGCTTTCTTCAGGGCGGTAGAAGAAAGGGACTCACAATTTTTTATGCTTGGCCTCTATTTTGGCCAACTTATCCTCAGTTGATTTAGTTAACTGTTTATACTGTTTGTTTTAAATGATGCCTGAGAGCGCCTCTAATCACAGCCTTTAGTCCATCCATTATCTATTTAAGGGAGGCATCTCCTCTCTGTTTTCTATAATATATTGTTTAATAGCATCCTTCGTGGACTTCACAAAGGCTTCGTCATGAAGGAAGCTTACATTCAACCGCCAGGTCCCCTCTTGCCCACTGACCCCCTTCCCAACCTGCAGGAAAGCACAGCATGATCCGACAGCCATCAGATGCGTTCAATATCCTGAACCGTATGGGCCCACTTTTTGTTTTAGTATAAACTCTGTCTAACCTAGAGTAGGAGGAGGTGGCTGCAAAAGTGAATTCAGGTAATCCTGGGTTCTGTAACTGCCAGGGTCTCACAAACCTCCCCTCCACTCTCAAGGTTTTAAGTAGTCGTGATCAAGCTGCCTGTCCCTTCTGGTGTGTGGGTTCGAGAATGAATAGTTCTAATTAGAAAACAAAAAGCACTGAAAGCCACACTGGGTAGTTATCCAAAGCATGAGTCCCAGCTAGACAACACGCTGCTGGAATGTAAGCAAGGCCAGCAACATGCTATAGCAGTCAGCCAAAATGAATTACAAACTGTTAAAACTTTTCAGTCCCTTGTTAGATGAAAAACACAGTTGTCCTTTTTCTGAGGGGATGATGCTAACCCTATAAAATTAACAGGGTGACCTAGCTTGCCCATCATTGAGCCTTTGAACACATAACAACATATGAAAAGCCAGCAGAAGAAGGCCATTTGGTCTAGCTAGTCTGCTCATATTGCAGAGTCCAGAGCTTGAGTACTGTCCTTGCCCCGAACTCCCGCCTCCACCATCCTCCCTACCCTTCCCCTGTGCCTATCCCAGCCTCTCTTGAAGCTGCTCACTGTCTTCAACGAGACCACCTCTTCTGGCAGTGCATTCCAAGTGCCCACCACGCTCTCTGTGAAGAAGTGCTTCCTGATCTTTCTCCTACCTCCCAGCTTAAGACTGTGCCCCTCATGTTAATACAGTACCCGGCTGCATTTTCAGAGAAACCCAGGAATCATGTTGTTTCATCCTGTAAATATCACAGTCTCATGTCATCTCAAGGAAGGTCAGCTGTGTAAAATACTGCAGCTCTTTTCGCTGTTACATTACTAAAAGTGAAATCACAATGAACTGGTATGTCATCTTTCTTCAGTTTCAAACAATTTAAAATTGTGGGAAAGAGCAATCAAAGGGCACAATTCTATAAACATAATATTGTGATGATGAAAGGGACTTGGGGTCCATCTTGTCTCTCCTGCCGATAATAGTGAGTACACTCAATCTGAGTATGGACACACATCCAAACTTCAGTAGGAATTTTACCCCACTCATTCTGTGTAACCCTCAATGCTATTCATGAATCCATTTAGGCCTGCTCTGAAACCTGAGCGGTGCTGGTTTTCCGCAGTTTCACTGGGTTGGCTATATATGCAATGAAGGCGCTTTACATGGGATGCTCCTTCTTTGATGGCACCTTGTTTCACTTGGTCTGTTGTGGAGCGGATTGCCTTTACATGCTGTAAGCTGTAAAACGAGTGGTAGAGATCAACTGTAATCTTACCCTTTTGGGCTGTGTACAGGCGGTTCGCTCTGAAACAGCCAAGAGAGCAGGGATTCTCTGTTGTTCTGGAACAGAAATGAGTGGAAGGGCACTATTACATGGACAGGTAGAACGGAACAAAACTCTGCAAACCCAGGAAAGCAGGAACATGGAATTGGTGGACGTTGGTTCTCTTATGGAACCGATCGCCTGTACATGCCAGAAAGGTAACACTGCAGCTGATCCATATTATTCATTGCAATGCAGATCATTGCATGTAAAGACACCTTAAGACACATCAAGGTGCGTAAATATGGGGTCAGCTGCATGCTTTTATGTGCTGCTTAGCGCTTTGTGCCTTTTAAACACACCTGAGAAGTGTGACTGGTGGGGAATAATTACATGGAGTGGAATGGTTCTCGCCATTGAGGATTCAGGATTCTTTAGGCTATTTTATAATACTATAAAATGGGTCAGAGATTTAACGTGTCCTAATTGGCTGAGAGCTACCCTGGCCCATGACCTTACAAAGTACAGTAATTAAGTTTAAGACAAGGCACACTTCTGGAATAGCAGCCAGGACCCAGTGCACCCAAACATCCATGTGTCCCAAAAACTTTAATTTATTTTCTGGCAGCCATATTAATGAAGTATAAAACCTTAACATCCGTTAGTTACCCATCAAAGTACCTACCCTACCCACACGTAAGATAGTTATATTAAAAGTTTAGTATTAACTATCCTGTTTTATATTTTTGTGTAGCTCTTTTGCAGACCTGTAATCTTCAGTCACCAATTTTCCATAGTCTGTCCACCTTCTCTTATACACCCCACAAACAAACTCCAAAACCATGCCAGTTGTGATGACAGTGTGGTTTTTCAACTGCATGCTTATTTTGCCATGGTCTTGACTGGATACCTCCCCATGACCTCATCTCTAAAACTCCCACTGATATCCAGTAAAAGGATTCAATGCAAGCATCCATCACCCACAAATAGAGCAACAGCTTATTTCATTATGCCCAGTCGCAAGCACTGACCAGAGGGGGCAAACTGGATGTCCATCGGCTGTAAACGTGATGGCAAGCAAACCCCTGCTCTCTACAATACTCACAGCTCTTAGGCAGCTCCTCACTCCCATTACAGCAGAGCTACTGTACAACTCACCAAAATTTGAAAATCGATGAAGCTTTAATACCCAACGGGTAGTTCCTAAACATCAGCTGGGGGTATTCATAGCCTGAGATGTAGCTGAGGGCCATTAACCCCAGCAAGGGTTAAGCCCGTGGAAATGCCTGGTTATAAGGGCATTATTGTGATTATTAGTTTAGTCACATTAGCAGGGGATGCATGCCTGCTCTGAGCTAAACTGGAGATTCGAAGGGATTTTTGTCTTAGTGTGTTTATCGAGTTTTCAGTTTATAGATAACACATACAAACAATTCACAGTGTCTATATAGTACGAAGTCATTCTTTTGGGTATTTAAACAATTAGTATTCTACCTTAACTGACATTTGCACACAGTGCACTTGCAGACTCTAGTCACATACATGTAAACAAAGAGGAGCTTCTAGGTCCCAATAGTGTTTAGAGGGCTATCGAGGATAAAAGACAGTACATTATAAACAAAATAGTTATCTCGTAATGCATGAACCACACTCAGGAGGGTCTTTGCAAGGTTTAGGTAATACACAAATCAAAGTCTCACTGCTTGTCTGTGGTAGTATACCTCTTCCCTGGCTTCATTGTCCATCTCTGCCAGACATTCACTAAGGGATTCTTGAAGATGACAAAACTCTCCTGAAAACCCATCAGGTCCTCAGGCCTATCCCTTTGAAAGAGATTGTATTGCATGTGCCACCTCTTGTGCTGTTATTTTGCCCCAAGCACATTAGCCTGTTCCTGAGATAGTTGTGGGAGATTAATATTGTCCAGGAAGCTATCTGACTGTTCTGTTCTGCCCTGACATTCTGAGCCATACAACTTCTCAATAAAAGGCAGAAAAGCTTTCTCTGTCTCCACTGCAGTGTTTACTAGATGCTCTTTCTTCATCTTGACATTGGTGATCACATTGGTAACCATTCTTCCCAGGCCAGTCGCGCAGTGTTGGGAGGGCTTACTTCACACTCAAAATGCTGTCGAGTAAAAAGAGATGTCAGGCCCCCTCAGTAAGAAGGATATTAAATGACTCTCTAGCAGCAGTTAACTGTCTCAAGCATTCTGTGGACCTATGCATATAGTATATCATTTCAACGTCTTCTGATTTTTTTCTCCAAGGTCCGCTGTTTGCCTCCTTTGACACTTCTTGCTGCTGCTACATATGAGATCAGCGTACCTCTCATATACCCTTCCCCACCTCCCCAGTACCCATGCATTAGGGATAGCTGCCTTATTAGTTGAGCTATAGATCTCCCAGTGAGTATACTTAACTCACTGAATTTCTCTGATGTCAGGAGGTGTGTGGGGAACAGCCATGATTTCTAACTGCCATGCCCCCCATGAGAGCTGCACCCCACCTGTACGTGATCCAAGATCGCTATTTCACTGTTTTCTTCCCGTGCACCCTGCAATACCATTCTCTAGGCACAAAATGCAGTTGATCTCGGATCATAACGTAAGCAGGTTCAAGAAAAGGGTACTCCTGGCTCTGGTCATGGGATGCGTCCCAGGCATCCACTCAGTCTAGGTCTAGAAGTCCCTGTCTCCACTGTTCGACTTACGTGCCATGGCGGGCATTATCTGAATCCCTGTCCAGATGAGGCTCCAGAGCACTGTTGAACTCCCTCCTAACACTAGCCCCTCAAAGTTCTCTCTGTGAGCAAAGAAGTATGTCTTGAAAAATTGTGGATCCAAAACAGCTGGGGCATGTATCAACCCAAATGTGAAATTTGAGTACCCAGTTTCCTTCCACAAAAATGTAGCATCCTTCTGAAGGGTCAGTTATGTCTCATGCCATCTTGAAGGGTAAACTCTTGTGCAGTAAAATTGTCGCCCCATGTATGAGTTGTAATATGCAGCATAACACTTGCTCTTCCAATCAGTTTCTAGCTTGCAGTGCTCCTGCAGGGTAAGGTGGGTATTTTGTAATAAAACTACCTGTGTGGCTCTACATTTGAGAGCAGCAAGACATTTCTTTCTGTTTACAGGTGTGGAGAACCCCAGACGTTCCATGAAACTACATGTAATAAATCCAAAGATATTTAAGAAATTCAGAGGTCAGGTGGGGGCCACAGTCCTTCCAGTACAGAATGTACCTCTGGACGTCCAGCTCATGTCCACTCCCCAGGAAGCATAGCTGCCCCTTGTTGTAGAGAAGGAAAGTGAAACCGCACTATTGTTTGAGAAGCCTTCGAGATAGTAAACAACTTGCAACCTGAACAGTATCATTTAGAACACCATAAACAATACAGTAGACATGTAATAAAGTCAAAATGACCATCAGTTGTCTCATGAGAAAATATTTCAGTCTGTTGCTCCCAAGTGCTTCAAGGCCTAGCAGTTGGGACCTGGCAGCTAAAGCCTGTGGTGGTAACTAGGCTCACGGTATCCTGCTCTTCCGTTCACCAGGAAAGAAAACAAATAATAGCTTCTCTAATGGAGATTTGTCCCTTCTGGAATTCCTGTTCCCCTTATATACTTTGTCTTGGTGGAGTCACTCTCAGGTTTGGTGGATAATGTTTTCTCCTGCAATTGGGTTTATAACATACCCCAGCTTGTGCCATCTAGGGCTCCACCTTCACAATTCTAGGGTTATCCCTCCTATCATCAGCAACCGCCCTCCCCACCAGAAGGGGGGACTGAGAACTCAGCATATATTCCATTTAAACCCCTGTCCCTGTATCCCCATGATTGCCCCCCTCCACATGCCCCAGCAATGGTATCCCTAGCATATTGTCCAGAAAACACAAAGGATATGTCCATAATAACTCCTGCCAGACTCACAAAAATCTTTATGTGGTATGTGTTTTGACCACGCTATTCATTGAGGACAAAAGTCCCTGCTAACACCAAGCCACCTCCTTGCACCACTGGCAAAATCTGGGGTTCATAGCGTCTGTAGTATTGCATGCAGTCTGATGCAGGGACTGTCAGGAATAAGGCCAGTGGATCGGGGTGAAGAAGAAGGCTAACCTGCATGGGAAATATTCATATTGGCATAATTTTTGATGTAAGTCAATGTGGTATTCACTGCATTTCAGCCCCATCCCAACAACGCCCTTTAGTGTACAAGCCAAAAGTTCTGCTATGTTAGTACAAGAGAAATTAGTTTTATCAGTTACAAACCAAGGTATTGTCACCATAAGGACAATGTGGGGTGGGGGGCGAGAGTGTAAAAGTCCAACAGTACATCAGTTGCTCTGGGGCAAATCAAATTGCCAAAGTCGAGGGGAGTCAAATCAAAATGAGGCAGTTAGTTCCAAACAGGGTGCCCTAATCTTGGGCAGTAGTAATTTTTTTTTGGGGGGTATTTCACAGAGTTAGAGAGTGCCTTCTCTCACTGAGAGCGCACAGGGCAACTCTTAAGAGGTAGGCGATCATTTCTAGAAGGAAAAACAGCAACAAATCTCTCACTGTTCCATTATATCTATTAAAACATGAGCCTTTACTGGTCCCCACATCAGTGCTTGTCCATTGCATCCTTAAATAAAGTGTCTGGCCTTTGCTGTATCCCAAAAGGTACAGGGTGTTCTTTCATGTTTAACAAAAAGCACTGGCAGAAATGCAAAAGAAAACCCATTTTTGTAGAGTGCAGGTTGTCCATAATGGGGCCAAAACTTGCTTCTTCTTTTGAACTTTTGAGACTAGTCCTGAGAAATAACCAAGTGCTTACGTATTTCACAGTTCTGGCTGCCTGAGATGCCTCCAGGAGTCTGTGCTTATTACCAGTTATGGAGCGTGATCACTTGCGTGAATGCTCCCCTGCTGCCTGCTTGGGGCCAAGGTTTGGCATGTTCAGTCAAGTTTGAGCCAGCCCTCTTGAAGTCAGGTTGAGCAATTTTGGCAACTGCTCACAAAGCTCACTGGGTCAGTCCTGCCATTCCTTTGGGCAGCCTTGAATCCTCAAATTGTTCCACCGATTGACATTCTCCTGGTGGTCGATAGCTTCTCGAGCTCCTCTACCTTTTCTTGAGTCATTGAATTTTGATAGCCTATCAGTATGATTCTTCACTGCTGCCACTTGAGTTTCAGCCCCAACAGTTCACTTGCTCTGGCCTGACGGTTCCTTTGAGTTTGTTAAATTTCTCAGGTGGAATATCTGATTTTGTGCTTAAGGCAGCCAGCACCTGGACTGAGACCATGTGGGCAAGTGCCATCATCCCCACACACACACATATCAGAGCCTACTGATTGGCGCAGGCCTCTGGTCCCGCTCCCTGGACCTGCTGCCTCAGGTTTCTCTTCATTGTTGCCCTCCACTGCCGGGCTGAGGTGGTAAGAAATCTCCATCCTCTAGGTTATCTGAAGCAGCAGGATTTCCTTGGTGGAGCAATTGTGAAATGAAAATTCTCAGAAAAGTGTGTTTTACCCTTTAATGGTGCTTGGTCAAACATTTTTAAAACATTTTTAATATTCTTTTCTAAAATTCTGTTGTTTTTTTACTTTGAATATTGTACTTGTTGGTACCCATTTTATAAGAGCAATAAGACACTGGGGATGTGGGTTGTTGTGTTGACAAATGCATTTCCCAGGTGCTGCATGCACTTGACTTAAGCACCTCATACCTTACACCTGGGGTGTGCGCTTATCACACAGCAGTCCACATCCATCATGGTATTGCTCATTTAACTACCCTCTGTGTCAAGTAATGCTTTCTAATGTTTGCCTTTACCCCTAGTCTGAGTGCATGTCCTCTAGTTCTACTAGCACTCAACATCTGTATACATCACCCTATCTGTCCTCTAAGTTGGAAAACCATGATTATTTCTCCTCTCTGTCTTCTTTTGGCAAAGGATGAATGATGTCAGTATGTCTACTCTCTTCTGGTTGCTCTTGTCCCTAAGCCACAAAACAGCTTGGTGGCCTAGAGCTGAACTCTGTTGATCTCACCAATACCCTTTCTGTATTCTGCTGACCCAGACTGGATGTAGTGCTCTAGTTGTTGCCAAGACAAAGCCTTGGACAGGGTGGGGTCACCTCCTGACCTGTGATTTACACCCCACTCCGAATACATCCCAAAGATTTAATTTGCTCTCTTTTGACTGCGGCAACACAATGCCAGCATGGCTTCAGTTTACTTTCCACAGTTATCCCTAGATCTTTTCCTTGGTTGTGCTGTCCATTGTTGCACCACATGTACGTCTAACCCAGATTACTTGGCCTAGGTGTTGTACCTTGCACTTCCCACATTAAATCCCCACCTCCATTTTCAGCACGAGGCCCCTAATGTGTGCAGGTCTCCCTGTTGGAGCAGTATAGCTGAGTGGGTTAAGGCTCTGAGCTGCAGATCTGAGACCAGGGTTTGAATCCCACAGCCATCTATGTGCATACTGTATTTTCTTGAGCAAGTCACTTAACTTCCTTGTGCTCCCAGGTCGCATCTAGAAACAAGCTTTGGCTTAGTGTGCTATTCCTGGTTAAACAATGTTCTTTCCTGTAGTGCATCCCCATCCTCTGCTGTGTTCAGCCTTCTTGCCAGTTTGCATCGCTGACCCCTCTCCTAGATCATTAATAAATATGTTAAAGAGCAGGTGTTTACTTATAATAAATAGATAACTGAGTATTTTATTTACTGTATTTTGACATGTTAGTAATTACTTGATTCTTTTATTACAAAATATTTATTGGTGCAGTGAAACAAGTGGGTTTTGCCTTTGCTTTTCACACTGCCAGTAAAAACAGAGTTCAATGAGAATCCTGGTACTGTGATGTCAGAAACTTCCAGTTACTTAGAAGCCCACGGTATTACAGTGAGAAACTAAATTGATGTTTCTACCTTTTCAAAAGAAA
Organism: Neoceratodus forsteri; assembly: GCA_016271365.2. Lineage (NCBI taxonomy): Eukaryota > Metazoa > Chordata > Ceratodontiformes > Ceratodontidae > Neoceratodus > Neoceratodus forsteri. Next base: position 1,473,401,825 of record CM057453.1, on the reverse strand, counting down.
TGGCTACTTCTTTCAGCAACAAATTCTTTTTATATGTTTGCACTATTGTGGTCCATCTGTATGATTTTACGATTTTTAAAACAATAATTGGCTTCTCTTTCTTCTTCCTAAGTAAAATCTTGTTATGAAAACACTTTCACCTGCTAAGTTATAACAAAACATCACATGTTATTACAAATCACATATTTCTATTAAATATATTATATGTTGGTGGTAGAAAGTGTTATTTCTGTATATAAATCTGACAACAGGTTTCAGTTTCCCATTGAAATATATTGCCAGCATTACTAGTGAAACATTTCTGACATCATAATACAAGAGAATTCCATTGGATTCTTTGTTTGCTAGTAGTTGCAATATACTAATAAAATGATGACAACGTAATTAAAGAAACAAAAGCACAAGAAATGATTAGAGAGGCATCTAGGCCCTGTCCACACGTAGGTTCTAGTAACGTTACCAGCGAGTCGGTAATGTTACAAGAATAGTAAACAGTTCGTGTCCACACTGTAGCACAGTAAAACGTGCTACAAACTGTGTTTAGAACTCTGCTAGAAACCTGATCAGAGCAGGTTTCTAGTATATTTCAGACCAAAACAGTTGCTCAAACCATGTTAACAGTAGTGTGGATGCAAACCGTGCTGTCACATGATTTAAGGCAACCTCTGTAACTCTTCTATAGCTCTGCAATGCTGCCAGGACAAAGGGGAGGACTTACACATCGACAAGCTCCCAGTAATCCCTGAACAGTACGGCACCGTTTTCATCCAGATCCATTACTGAGTCCCATTACTGAGTATCTCGACATGCATTGCAGCACCCCATGCTTTGCAGTTCTGCGTAATCATGCCTGGGAACTCGAGCCGGTAAGCTTAAGTTGTTGGAACGCAGTGTGACGCATTCAGCAACCATGCTTTAAACACGAATTAAAAACATTCTTCAGTAAACGTTTTAAAAACTACATGACAATGTGGACAGGGCCCTAGAGGCCCCAGACCTTCATTTTAACATATACATCCTTACTAAGCACTTGCTCTGTAAATGGCTGGCTCTGTGGTGCTGAGCAGTGAGGTGCCTGCTTGACACATTAGTTAGGGAGGCAGTATAGCGAGTGGTTTAAGGCTATGAGCTGCAAATCTGGTGACATCCAGCAGACCAGATCTGGGTTTGAATCCCACAGCCTCACTTGCATACTGTCTGACCCTGAGCAAGTCACTTAACTTCCCTGTGTTCCCAGGTCGCTCCTGTAAAAGCTTTCAGCTTAGTGTGCTACTCCTGGTTAAACAACTAAATAAAAAGAAAAAGTTACCTGGGTTCACACACTACAGCTGGGACTGGAATGGAGACGGCGGGACAGGAGAAAGAGCATCCATGCTGATGCTATCCTCCAGGACCTCTCCTACAGCAACTCCGGGCGGTGCCCCATGGGTGGTGATGTGGATGACTCACATGCTTCCACATATTCTCCCCTTAGGTTGTAGTGTTGTGCATCTCCATATGGGAGGTGGGTGGAGGAGAATATGGAAACATTGTCTCCTGTATTGCACTGTATAGATGGCTGTCAGCGTCCCCCTAATGCCACTTGACCCCTCAGTCCAATGCCCCACATGACCATCCCCTCCCAGTGTCAGAGGCACTTCCTCTCTGCAGCTGCTGGCCCCCAGCAAGGATTAGCTCAAACTGAAGGAGGGACAGAAACCATGGGGAGCCTGGAGGTGGGGAACAGCAGTAAAAGTGACTCCAACAGATAGAAGAGGATACACCTTTGGGGCCTGAAGAGTAGTGCACAAGGGGCAGAGAAGGCATAAAAATGTTAGGACCCAGGGTTGCCCACTAGCGACATGCTGCTTGATGCTGACCTGGGTTCAGGAGCGACGCAGGCAATCAGGCTGGTGGCCAGCTCTGGGCAATGCTGCTGCTGATGGCAGCGCTTTCCCTCATGTGGAAGGCATGGTGCCACTTCCAGCAATGTAGCAATCCCTAAAGTGAGCCAGGAACTTGCTCCCTCTTAAGGGTTTGATACGTGTCTAAGGCCAACAGCAGACACTGGCACCAGCAGTATATGGGGGTGATTGGCAAGTAGGAAGGTGATGGGAAAAACACTTGGTACATCCTCTGTTCTGAATGGTAACCATCAACCACCACCACTTTCTGCTTCCTAGTTTTTAGACAGTTTCATACTTCCTGTAAACATTGCATTTCCTACCTCCAGTTTCCACCTCTTGTACACTTTCTGAATGCCGTATTGTGCTACAATCACCACAGTGGTTAAATTGGAAATGTGTAAGTAGGGGAACTCTCACATCTAGATTTCTAGGTGATGGAACTGTCACTTCTAAGGATGGAACTCTCTTACAGTAGTCAATGGAGTGTAACCCTCCTGCCTTTTAACACTGGTGGAACTTCCTTTCATAATTTGCAGTTTGTCTCAGCGTTCACTCCTGCTCGAGCAATCTGGGGCTTACACTCGAGCAGGCAGCAGCTCACGTCCTTGCAGTGATCTAAAACTCCAGAAAGCTACCCCTCCCCTCTCTGTCTAGGGGTTTTGATGGTGTAAGTCTCTGGGAAGGGGAAGGGTGCTATCTCGACTGGCAGCACATTAGAGTTAAAACAGTACCTTGTTTAATTGAAGTATGGATTCCACGGTTGACGGCTGGATTTCTGTCGAAGTGCAGGCTAGCTGGAATTCCTCCCTTCACCACTGGTGGCCACAGGATCGCTGGTACACTAGAAAACAGTTAAGCAGACAGCACAGCATAACAAATTTAGGACTCCAAAATGATTCAGTCCAGAAACAGGAGTGAAATGCAATCAGGGAGTTTTATTTTCTGTCAAAAGCTCAAGCTCCACACAAAACTCCACTGAGGATCCTCATTTGATTTAGTTACAATTTCCACATTTCTACGGCTTACAGCCATGGCACAGTCTCTTGGGAAGATCAGGATTTCAACCTGGACCCTACTCACTCCTTTCTTTCCTTTATGAGCCAAATGGGCTCCGATTTACTTTAGGACATTTTCTCTGTCCCCAGCAAGTTGTTGCTTCTTTATTTTCCGCCTGTGGGAGCGGGTGCACTTATTTCCAGACCTAAGCCAACTCTACACAGAATGGGGGTAGGTGTCAGTTGTTTTGTTACAGGCACATCTTAGTCCTTCCCACTAACGGCCACTGTGCCTGCCGATCCATGGGCAGGGTTTGCATAGGCACGGACAACTCTTTCTCTGGCACCACTGACTAAAAACCTTGCACTGGCTGGGCTTTCAAAAAACACACAGAGTGTGGTGCCTGGGCCACGCCATGCCCAGCGGCGTGTGCACCTCCCAATGCCAAAGGGCATCTTTTGCTGGTAACCCCAAATGGCACAGGGGTTACACTTCCCACCACAGAAATGCTTCATCTCCTGGGGAAGCAGTTTCACCCTGGTTAACCATGGCTGCCGTGCACCATGGGATAATGCACACTCTCCCACAGGCCATCACATCCAGGTTTCACCAGGCTGACTGCATGGCAGCAGTCGTTTTAAAACTAGATGGACAAACCCACCTACCTGCAGTTCTCTGGCTCCACTAAGGGCATGGCTACTCAACCTGGCTTCCCAACACTGGCTGGTCCACCAGGCTGACGTCCCACCCGCAGGGATACCCCTCTAATCTATTCCGTTTCACTAGTTTCCCCATTAAACCCTTGAGCAGTACCCCAATCAGGCCTAAATGGCACCCCAAACATTTTCTGAAAACACAAACATTCCTATCTATCTATCTATCTATCTATCTATCTATCTATCTATCTATCTATCTATCTATCTATCATTCTAAGGCTGTACACCATCAGGGGTGATAGGCTAACCTCAACACTTATCACTCTAAATGCAACATACAGGAGGCTAGACTTTAATCTAACTACACATTCTGCACAATACTTGACTTGTTCCCCCACAGAAATGCCTAGCTACTAGTTTAACTAAATCTACCTTACATCTACATGCCTATATTCTAACCTACTTAACAGTGGGAAGGGGGGCACACTTTAACCTTTTTCTGTCCTTTCAAAAATGCACTGGTGCACATAAAAGTCTCTGGATAACTGTCTTTAGAAATTAAAGTCCACAAAATCCCATGCGCAGCACTAGTGGGCAAGTGTGCTTAATTACTGGGGGTCCCTACTTAACATTTCTATATTATTCCTAAGCTAGCTAACTAAATAACATATTGCAAATGATTTTCATCAGAATGGGTACATAAGAGTAAAAATGTTACAATTTGGTAAAACTGGAAATAAATTCAAAACACTGTCTTTTTTTTTTCTTATCCAGAGCATAAGTGGATCAGGCTACTGTCCATGCTAGTGGCAATTGTTCATTTTGCAATTTTAATATAAAGTAAACAGTCTCTGAGTAGTAGCAGTCCTTAGACAGTCCTTACAATGCCATGAGGCATTTGGGTTCTAAGTGTTGTTCTGTTTCTGGGGGTGGTACTTGGCGGCAGGGTCCTGTGGTGCAAAATAAAACAAGGGTCTGGTTTGGTGCACTCTTCCCTCTATAGTCATGGTCCACCACAAAGTACTCTAACCAATGTCCAACTTGGTCTTGCACCAAAGCGAAAGTCTTGAACAAAGTTAGTCCTTCCCAGGAGAGAGGAAGTGCACATTGCTCTGCCAGGGCATTTACCTTGTTCCTATCATAGGCCATGTCTTGAATGTCCACTTTGTGTCTCAGGTGTACCTTTTCCACAGCCCCTGGAACACCCAGTCAGAGCTCCTGCTCTCAATTAAGTCCCACAGTCTCTCTCTTATGTATAGGAAGCTTGCTCCAGGACGCTACATCTTGAGGTGGCGCCACCTGCTCGTTCTTCTTGGCTCCAGTTGGGCAAGGACTGATGCTGGCAGTGAGGTCACTCCTTTAGGTAACCAAAGTCCATCTCTGTAATTGAGCACCATGAGGTCCAGGTGATGCCTAGCATCCATATCTACCAAGTGTCTCTTGCATGTTTCTGGGAGCAGTGGGTGATCTCTAGTATTCCCAGGATTGGCATAGCATAAGGATTAGGAATGTCCTCAAATATCCTGGTGATACCCTCCATGGGTAGGTCATAATTAGAAATTGCTTCCGTAGCTCTAACAGCACTCTCTTCCTCAGATCCATTATCTTCCTTAACTGCTTCTATGATGACCTCAGTGTCATCAGTGCCACTAGCCCTTTCGGTCGCCTTGGGAGCAGGGGTCATAACTTCAAGGTTTAGCCTCTTCTAGTTTTTTAGGTAAGGTCTTTGCCCTCACCGTGGGTTCCTGGGTGGTTTGGCTTTTTGTGACATCTTCCTGGTATCCCGCGCCTTGCACCACAGCCTCAGGCGAACCTGACTGCTCAGTCACATCCTCACACTCTACAGCAGTATTCCTAATTCATGAGATCCACCCTGGCCCTCCCGCTGCCACTGTCACTGGGATGTTCTGGGGCACTCGGTGGCGGTACAGGGGTGGGCAGACAGCTAGGCCTGGTATCACCTCTGGCTCTGTTTCTTTTCAACAACCATGACCTCCTCCCACTGCTCAGATGGCTCCACAGTTGTGGCCGTACTAGTTATGAGATACTCCTCTGACCGATTGTGGCCATTGCCAGGGGTGCAGGGGAGTCGGTGGTTCAGGGGCCACATATCTTCCTTCTTGCTGCTGCATTCAGAAGGTCTCACCACCCTAGGAACATTCTCAGAAGCATACGATAGACACAAAGGCTGCCTTATTACCCCACTCCCACATTGTCCACAAAAATGCAGGACTCACCAGAACTGCTCCTTTCAACCCGCTGCACAGTCAATTTACCAGTCCCTCTGGAATGTTGATGGTCCGACCTCTGAATCCAGGAGCATAAGCCATGTTTGCTTCTCAACTGTCCAGTGTAGTAGATTAATCCACACACGCTTAGCAATTAGCCTCCAAAAGTTTTTCTCCAACTATAAAAGTGAGCAAACTTTTCCCCTTCTTTATCAGCTAGCAGAAGTTTACAGCAACTCCACCATGGGGTGGTGGCTACAAAGTTCTTTACAGCACAAACAACAACACTCCTTGCTCCTCGAAGGTTTCCAGCAACCTGACCTCCTTTTCTATTGCTGCATCTCATTAGACTCATCCACCAATCAAATCGCTCCTTTTCCTCATTCTCAGTCATCACGCTTTTCTTCATGTGAGGCAGGTGCCATTTTGTCTCCTCACAATGCAATTAAACTGTAGCTTACACTTCCAGAACAGGCTGTGGTCCACCCAACATTTCATCACTGTAAGCGCCATCCATCGTGTCAGGTAGGGACTTGCATCTCTTCTTTAGGATCCCGGACAAGCTCCCATTTTTGTAACCCTTTTAACACTGGTGGAACTTCCTTTCAGAATTTGCAGTTGTCTGCAGGCGTCGCTCTAGCTTGAGCAATCAGGGGCTTACACTGAGCAGGCAGCAGCTCATAGTCCTTGCAGTGATCTAAAACTCCAGAAAGCTACCCTCCTCCCTCCCTGTCTAGGGGTTTGATGGTGTAAGTCTCTGGGAAGGGGGAAGGGTGCTATCTCGCTGGCAGCACATTAGAGTTAAAACAGTACCTTGTTTAATTGAAGTATGGGATTCCACGGTTGACGGCTGATTTCGCTGAAGCAGGCTAGTTGAATTCTCTTCACCACTGGTGGCCACAGGATCGCTGGTACACTAAAACAGTTAGTTAAGCAGCAGCACAGCATAGCAAATTTAGGACTCCAAAATGATTCAGTCCAGAAACAGGAGTGAAAATGCAATCAGGCAGTTTTATTTTCTGTCAAAAGCTAGCTGCACACACAAAAACTTCACTGAGGATCCTCATTTGATTTAGTTACAGTTTTCACATTTGTGTGGCTTACAGCCATGGCACAGTCTCTTGGGAGATCAGGATTTGAACCTGGGCCCTACTTACTCCTCTCTTTGCCTTTATGAGCCAAATGGGCTCCAATTTACTTTAGGACATTTCCTCTGTCCCCAACTAGTTGTTGCTTCTTTATTTTCCCTACCTGTGGGAGGCGGTGCACTTATTTTCAGACCTAAGCCAACTCTCCCTCAGAATAGAGGGAGGGGTGTCAGTTGTTTTGTTACAGGCATGTCTCAGTCCTTCCCACTAACGGCCACTGCTCCTGTTGATCCACGGGCAGGATTCACAGGGCAGGGCCAACTCTCTCTCTCTCAGGCACCAGCAGTCCCCAAACCATCCAGCAGCATACCTCAAGTGGACATGGAAAAGCAAAGGGTAGCTCTGCCACCTACTCTCGGAGACTTCACTACCACTTCTGTCATCAACAGGCTCTCCATGGCAGCCACCCAGCCCTGTCTGGATGAGAGCCTAGCCGGGTCCTGCAACCTTTTCCTCGGATGCTGCTCCCTCTGGTCCTGCTGCCCCACTGCTGGCAATGTGGGTGCCCCATCCTCACTTTTGGGACCAGAGGGCAATCTTCCCATCCTGGCCCTGGGCATTACTGGCCCCAACTGGAGGCCTCCTCAGGCCTTCGAGCAGGCATGCCCTCCTCTCAATGACTCCTCACCAAACTTTCAACTGCCTAACTGACTAAAAACCTCATTGGCGCTTCAAAATACACGATAAAGCTGCCTGGCCACTTCATGCCCATGCATGCGACCTCCCCGATGCCAACTCGGCATCTTTTTTGCTGGTAACTCCCAAATGGCTACATGGGTTATAGGAGAAAGATGACAGAGGTGGAGGAACTGTCTACAGTTTTTTGTAATTTCTTTTATTGAGACAACAACAATGTTCAGACAACAAATATTGTACAGAGCTATATTAAAATATACATTCAGAGGGTCACTCAGTTATTTGAAGTTCCTACAATGCACTTGTTGATACACATTTCAACTAATGGCAGATTTGCCTCCCTACTCAGCTTGGTGGGGCACTGCCAGTCAGTCTTCTGTCAGATACATCATTTGTGAACTTTGTGTTTGCCAACATGGTAATATCTATCAGGGTTATTTGGTCTATTTTCCAGCTATTTACTACTTGAAGGGGCAGTTATTCTATATTCCCCCACCCTGGTTCTGACTCTGTCCCCTCTCTCTTGTCAAGGGTGCCCATCTGTGTGTCTACAGGACAAAGGTGGGGTCATGTTGCATAACATACAGGATCCATGCCATCCATCTCGATGTGTGTATCTGTCTTATCGTTGCTAAATGTGATTTTTTCCATAATTTACATTTCGTTTATCATCAATATTAGGCAGCATATACGCACCTGCTACTCTGGACCCTAAATTTTACCAGGAAATTTTAGACATTTTGATAAGGGAGCAGTTTGAGGCCTGATCTTAGGGGTGATTTTAATTGTACACCGACCCGGATCTTGATCACTCCTGGGGAAGGAGAGGTGGACTCTTGTGTTAGGAAATGGAGGAGGGAATGGCAGAGTTAAACATGGTAGATGTGTGGAGAACAGCTAATGCTAAGGGAAAAGAGTACACCTTCTTTTCTAGCCCCATAGAATATGGTCCTGGATAGATCACATATATGCATCCGTGGGTTGGTATGTGAGGCTAGGTAGACTAGAACATGGGGTCATACAATTATCTGATCATGCTCCAGTTACCGTGACATTTGGTAATGGGGAGGGAGAGCACGTCATCATGGAAGTTTCTACCTACATGTTGGGCTCGCGGAAGTTCAAAGAATACCTGCAGGACAGATTAAGTTCTTCACGCAGGCGAATACAGCTTCCGCGCCAACTAAACAGGTGCTGTGGGATACCAGTAGATATATATGCGGGGCCATTATAAGTTATATGGCAAAGCATAAAAGGGAAAGGTTGGGGAAGCAGCAGGAGCTGCAGAGAACAGTAAGAGATCTGGAGTGTAAGGCAGCACGAGGAAGGGGTGAGGAAACTCACTACTCTAACCAATGTGAGAGGATCTTAAATGGAATGTTAGTGGATGAGGCAAGAAAACAATTATTCTATGTGAAACACAAGATATATGAATGGGGAAACAAACCTGGACCTCGCATATTACAGGTATTAGGAATGCTCAGGGAAGACTAGCTACAGAATATAAGGAGATTAGAGATTTTTAAAAACTTTTATGAACAATTGTATAAGGTTGAATGTGGGGTGGGAGGGCATGAAGGAATTCTTGGACAAGCTAAGGTACCAAGACTCACAGAGCTGAAGCAACAAGGCTGGGTAAAGAAATCACTAAGGAGGAGATAGATAGGGCAATAGGGAGACTGAAATCTGAAAAGCAGTGGGCCAGATGGGCTGCCAATTGAATATTACAAGCAAATCAGAGAAGAAGCCAAGGATACCCTGTGGGAAGTGTTTAGAGAGGCCTGGGATGGGGGGCACGACTGAGACATGTAGTGGGGCGTCTATTTGTCTAATTCCTAAACCTGGCAAAGATCATAAGGATAGTGCCTCATACTGCCCTACATCGCTACTGAAATGTGATGCCAAAATATATGCCAAAATTTTTGCAATGAGATTGGAGACCCTATTGCCAGAATTGATAGATCCGACCAAACTGGATTTGTCAGGATAGGCACTCACATCATAGCCTCAGAAAGGTTATGAATGTGATCAGGCACGCTCTGGCTACATGGGAGTGCTAAGTGTGCTGTCCATGGATGCTGAGAAGGCCTCGACAGAATTGAGTGGCCTTACCTTTTAGAGGCTAAGGATCAGTCACGGCTTGGGTAAAGATTATATTAAGATGGTTGGGGCCTCAGAGGTCCTAAGGCCTCGGTCTTGCAAATGGAGCCCTATCAGACCAGTTCTCCCTTCACAGGGGCACAAGACAGGGTGCCCACTCGCCTCCTTTTATTTGCACTGGCCATGGAGCCTTTGGCGATAGCCATTAGGGCAGAACTGGATATAAGTGGGATGAAGGGTAAAAGGATATCAGCACAAGATTACACTATATGCTGATGGTATGATTTTGTATATCACGGAGCTATCAAATCAATGCTCCACTGTTGGACCTTATTTCCCAGTTCGCCAGTTTTTCAGGTTATAAACTTAACTTGGGAAATCGGAGATTATGTTCTTGGGGATGATGGTGGCAGGGGTGAAAATCAGTGGGGACTAAGGAAGGTGAACTCAGACACTAACTTTGTTTTTTTTTCTCTTTAGATATTTCCTGAAGAAGGCCTAAGGTCGAAATGTAGATTTTAACTCTATTTTCTATTTTCAGCATGCATTTAATGTAACCATTTTGTTTGCTTTTAGACCACATGCTGATGCAGCTTGTTTTGTTTTTACATTTTGTGAACTCAGCATGCGGCATTTGGGTATATAAATAGGCGGATGTATCTAGTCCATACAAATTAAATTAACACCCTGCTCAAAGCGATAGTGGAAGAACTACACAGATGGAGAGCCCTGCCCATTTCCTGGATTGGTCGATAAATCTGATCAAAATGAATGTTCTGCCTAGGATTCTGTACCCCTGCAGATGTTACCAATTTGTCTATCAGAAGAGACATCAAGAGGTTGGAAAGGCATGTTCTGGAATTTATATGGTAGGGTAAAAGGTCTTGCGCTTAGCTTGAATAGACTCAAGACTGATAAGGGAATGGGCGGATTGAATTACCCAGTCATAAAGACGTATTTTTTGGCTGCACAGGTACGACTACTGAAGGATTGGGTATAGGGGAAAGGAGGCCAGTTGGGTAGATTTAGAGGAGGCAGAATATGAATGGAGGCTCAGCATATTTAGCTGAGGGAGGAAGGAAGGCATATGGTGCCCTGGGCCAGACAGATGTACTGGTGGCCAATTGTTCTGGAAGGCTGGGGAAAATTAAAAGAAGGTTTGGGCACAAGGACGGAGAATCGCTTTGTATTACTTCTGTCTGAAACCCATTCACATGCCCAGTCTGGAGGACCCAGCATTCCGGGATTGGGAAAGGAGGGAATAAGGTCTCCTAGGAGATCTGAGGAGGTGGGGCTGTGTGCCTTTGAAGAAATGCAGGCGAGGCTGGGAGTTCCAAACACACACCTCTTTAGATATTCTTAGGTTAGGAAATATATGCAAGACATAGAGATGCAGGGCACTAGATTGCCAGATACATAAAGTTGAATTGCTACTGCAACAAGTTAAGCAGGAGCCCAAGGAGTAATTAGAAGGACCACCCATTTTCAGGCTGCAACTACCAGACAGGTCGGTGGATGTTAAGAAACTCTGGGAATGAGATTTGGGTAGGCACTTTCAGAAGAACAATGGACAGAGGTTGGAGCTATGCACCAGGGATTGCTGAGCTGCAGTAAGTATAAGGAGTCAGCATACAAATTCATCCATAGGCTCTACTGCCCTCAGGTGGCGGTGAACTAGTACAACCCAGCTGTCTCTGCAACATGCAGTGGATGTGGCATAGCCCTCATGCAGTATATTACAGAAGTTTTAGACTGGGATAGCACAAGAGATAGGTGCCATGTGTGGGCGAGGGATAAATGTGACACCTACAGTACTGTTGTTTGGGATGGAAGAGGATGGGAGGGAGAATGGGTCGTCCTTGAGAGGTGGATATGGGTATTGTTGGCACTAGCACTAAATGCATCCTTAATACATGGGTTTCAGAGGCCCCACCCTGATGCAGTGGAAAAGTCTAGCCCTTAGAGCACTAGTAATGGAAAGGTTATCATTTGTGGCTGGGGAGGGGATCCTTTCTCAGGTATTGGGACCCGCCCTAAAGACTCTTAACCCAATAGAAATGTCTCTGGTGATGCAGAGTTTTGAATGGAGAAACAGACTTAGGGATAATAGGTAATAAAATATTTAAATTATTTTTGACAACTCAGCTAAAGGATCAATGGAATAATGGAGTGATTATAAAAGAAATAGGATCTTATGTTTAAGTGTATTGTGTTAATTTACTGTCTTTGTATGTATTTTTCTTTTAATTATTGTTGAATCTGAGGTATATGCTAGTATAAGTATCAATTTTCTGTGCGCTAGTAATGATATGATACATGTTATCTGTAAATGAGCAGTATTGACTGTGGTGAGAGTATATTAGTATGAATGTATTGGAATTTTGTTTTGCTCTCTGTATGTGTATGGAATATTGAAAACTGCCAATAAAAAGATTATACTAAAAAAAAAAAGAAATTAAACAACTGAAAAATGGAAAATCTCCCGGAGCTGATGGGTTCACATCCGAGTTTTATAAACAGTTTGAAAAGACCTTAATGGGACCACTGGCAGACACATTTAATGAGATAGTTAAGGGAGAGAGGCAGCACCAGACTCTTGGAACTGAGCTCAATTATCAGTTATCCATAAACCAAATAAAACCCAGAAGATTGTAGATCATATCGTCCTTATCCCTACTCCCGGTAGACCTGAAAATATTTACAGGATTACTGGCAGACCGCTTGCAAAGCATAATTACCACATTAGTCCATAGAGAGACAAACAGGATTCATCTCAGGCAGACACTTACAAGACAACATCCGATGTTTTCTGAATGTAATCTTGGCCCAAAAGAAGACGAAAGAATTTCAGCTGGCAATCAGTATGGATGTCAAAAGGCATTTAATAGAGTGGATTGGTCTTTTAACCTTAGTCCTTAAAAATTCGGTCTAGGAGACATTTTCCAAAATTATCCAGACTCTCTACTCCACCCAGAAGCAAGAATAAAGGTAAATAGTTTTCTGTCTACTAGAATCCCCTACAGAGAGGCACAAGGGAGGCTGCCCTTTCTTTATCCCCCTGCTTTTGCACTCACATTTGGAACCCTGGCCATAGCAATTAGAGCACACATAAAGACGTTAGAGGGGTAAAGGTGGAGGCCTAGAGCAAAAAATAGCTCTATACACAGATGACTCCTCTTTTGTTGCAGACCCAGAGAAATCAGTACCCCCACTGCTGTAGGCCCTTGTAGAATACAGCTCCTTAGCAGGCTACTGCCCTAACTCAGCAGGTGGGGAACCACCAGGAGGCGCGGTACTGGATGTGGTCCTGGCAGACAGTGACCAGATTAGGGCCTGGAGGTAAGGGACTAAGGGCAGGAGTGACTATGCCACGGTCTGGTTCTGCCTGGACCTAGGAGGGCTAGAAGGCTGCACAAAGACGGAGGTAACTGACTTCAGGGAATGGATTTTAAGAAATGGGAAGGATCCTTAAGGAGCATTTGGATGTGATTGGGTCAGACATGGATGCTGATAGTAGGTGGGAAATCATCAGGAGAGGGGTGCAAGATGCTACCAGCACCTGTGCAAGAGTAAGACAAAATGCGGTAGGGCTGAAAACTCCTGCTGGTGGACCAGGGAGGTCCAGGAGGTGGTGCGGGGAAAGAAGGCATCATAGGCACCCAAGTGCTCAAGGAGTGAAAGTGATCGAGGGGAGTAAGGAGCTGATGGCTAGAAGGGCCACTAGGTGGTGGAGGGCGGCTAAGGCAAGGAAGGAGCAGAACCTGGCCAGGGAAATTAGGAGGGAACAAGGGGTCTTTAGATACATTGGGAAAAACGAAGGGTGAAGGGGCAGATTAGCAGGATTAAATCAGGGAGAGATGGGCACTAGACCCGGGGAGCAGGCTGAGGTACTAAATGAGTACTTCACCGCAGTTTTCACCAAGGAAAATGGGGGTGCTGCATCATACATGGGAGGAGACAAAGATGCTGAGGAGGGGGGACCCCACTGATCAGCGGGTCTGGGGAGAGGGGAGGCATCACTGGCAGGAGGGAGGAGGGCTAAGCAGGGAGAAGAGGTACTGGAAGTGGAAATCACAGCAGAGAGAGAGGAAGCCCTCAGCTCCCTTAAGATGGAGAAAGCACCGGGCCGGATAAATTACATCCCAGAGTGCTGAAGGAACTCATGGATGTCCTGGCGAAACCCTGATGGAGCTTTTCACCATCTCTGAGGAGAGGGTGGGTGCCCCAGGACTGGAAGGTGGCGATATAGTGTCATCCACAAGGGGGATTAATGGAGGTGGTAGGGAACTACAGGCCTGTCAGCCTGACATCGTGGTGGGCAAGGTGATGGAGGCATTGTCAAGGAGAGGCTAGGGGGGACCTGGAAAGTCAGGGTGCCTGGACGATAGACAGCATGGATTCATCCTGGGAATCATGTCAGACAAACCTTGTGGAGTTCTATGATCATGGACGAGTGCCTTGGACCTGATAGACCAGTGGACGCTCTCTTCTAGACTCTCAGCAAGGCATTTGACTCTGTTCCTCACGTGGGCCTGTTGGATAAGTTGGGAGAAATGGGGTGGGGAACCAGATGATCAGATGGATAGGCAATGGCTCCAGGACCGGACCTAGAGGGAGTCGAGTTGAGTGGATAGTCTCATCCCAAAGAGGGTCATTAGTGGTCCCACAGGGATCAGTCTCTGGGCCCTCCTGTTCAACGCCCACGCTCTGACATAAGGACAGGAATCAGGAGTGAGATGAGTCTCTTTGTGGATGACCCAAAACTGGGGCGGTGGTGGATGGGGAGGAGGGAGGGTGGCCCTACAGGGGACCTGGAGGCTCTGGAAAGATGGTCTAGAAAGTGGAAGCTGAGGTTCAATGCAGGGAAATGCAAGGTACTCACCTGGGGCCAAGAAACCCGACAGTGTACACCCTGGGGAATGCTACAAGTCTCATGGCTGAGAGGGACCTGGGGTGGTGGATGTCAAGATGAACAACTCGGAGACTTGTAGGAGGGCAGCAGCCAAGGCCAACAGGATGCTGGGATGCATCGCTAGGATCACCTCCAGAAGGAGGAAGTGATACTCCCTCTGTATAACTGCTTGGTGAGGCCACACCTTGAGTACTGCGTGCAGTTTGGAGGCCACACTTAAAGAGGGACATTAAACTCCTGGAGAGGGTCCAGAGGAGGCAACCAAATGATTTGGGGCTTGGGGACAGGACCTATGAGGAGAGGCCTGAAGAGCTAAATATGTACACATTGGAAGAGAGAGAAGGACCAGGGGGACATGATAGAGGTCTTCAAGCACATGAAGAGGGTAAATAGGGAGGAATAGCTTGTGGTGCTTCAAAGGAAGGAGGAGGGGCTACTACAGGCATGGGGTGGAAGTTGAGGGGGAAGATTCAGGGGAGAAAGGAGGAGGTGCTACTTCACTGAGAGGGTGGTAGCCATGGAATGCACTGTCTAGGGGCTGGTGGAGGCAGAGACGGTGGAGGGGTTCAAGAGGGCTGGGACAGGTACAGGGAAGGGTTCTGGAAGCAAAATCAATGCAGCAAGAATATCTGGAACTGGGAAGGGAGAAGGCAGAGAAGGCGAGGGCAGCAGAGGTCAGCACCAGGTGGGGCTGACCAATCGAGCAGACTCAAAACCGTTAGGCCTATTCTGCTGGCATTTTAGTATGTTAGTATGTACAAGATCAACCTTCAAAATCAGAGACTATGATGCCGAATGGTACCCTCAACTGTTTTTAAGAGAAATTTTTCCTTGGCATGGGCAGCAAAAATACCTTTAGATATTTGGGCATTAGAATATCAGCAGATATATCCCAACTTTAAAAAATAACTACTTAAGACTCCTCCAAGAGTATTAGGCTGACATGGCAAGGTGGCACTTGTTTCCATTGACCCTGTATGGTAGAATTCAAACCTTAACAAGCATTTGTCAATGCCGAATGTTTGCTTGCTGGCATTGGCATTGGTAATGTAGGAGCTACAGAGCTGCATAATAGGAATGGCAGTGAAGTATTCAACTGAAGCCAACTCCACCACCACCTGCAGAGACTGACAGGCATTGGGGTGTGCCTTTGGGTCATCAGGCATAACGCAACGCCATTTCACTGACACCCTACCCTGCAGACACCAAGAAGTGTCACGGTGTGCCTTGGGGTCTTTGGTCTTTATGCACACCCCATTCCATCAGGAACACGGTGAGATGGGTGCAGTATAGAGAATGGGGTGAACCTTGGGGCCGAAGTATCCAAGACATGCCTCGATGCCTCTCACTGGCTGCAGGGTGTGGAATGGTATGAGCATTCAGGCGAGAATCCCAAGTCACACTCCTGATGCCTGTCATTTCTACAGGGTGTGGCGTTATGGTCGGAAACCCTAAAGCCTCAGGCATTCATTGGTATTTTCACTCAAATTTTCAACATGTTTTGTGACCCCCACCTCATGAACAGTGGCAATATCAGTTTGTTAGTAAAGCTGCTTTTGCACAGCGACTATGGCATTTAGCACCACAGGTGCAAAACACATTCCGAACAAGATGTGAAAATGACAGCTGTACTGTTCACGGGAGTGTAAAAATGGCAATGTTGAAAATCTGCAGTGAAAATATTAAAAAACTGGTGAAGCCATGAGCGCAGCATAGAAACTGTGCAACGAGCACCGTAATCTAATTCGCTTTGGGATTTTTTTACAGCAGATTGTCAACACAGGCATTGTGGGACTCCGATCATGAACAGTGTCACTGTAATTTTCTTTATCTGTCCCGAATAATGATTTCCCACAGCGACCACGATTTTTGCGCTGAAAGTGTGAAAACACATTTCAGCCATGTTGTGAAAATGGTAGCTGTACTGTTCATAAGGAAGTGTGGAAAATGCCACTGGTGAAAATCTGGACTGAAAATATTATAAAGTCATGAACTTACGAGGGCGTGGAAACTGTGCAATGCTCACTCATAACACGGTCATTTTATGGACTTTGTCACCAAATTTTCAAAATAGCCATTTTAAGACCTCTGCTCATGAACAGTGTAACTGGGATTTTCTTAATCTGTCCCAAACATTGCTTTACTTTACCAACTCGCCATTGTGCACTACATGTGCGAAACACATTTTGGGTGAGATGTGAAAAATGGCAGCTGTACTGCTCATAAGGAAGTGTAATAAAATGGCAATGTTGAAAAATCCAGAGTGCAAATATTAAAATTTGCAAACTTATGAGCATGCGTAGGAACTCTGCAACGATGCTTCAAACAGTCATTTTTATGATTTTTTCACCAAATTTGTAATGTAGGCTTTTTGAGAGCCCACCTTATGAACACTGGCACTGTCGTTTCATTAATTGGTCCCGAAGGTGATTTTGCACAGTGATCAGAAATCACCTTCGGCCCGATTAACGCCATGACAGTTCAAGAATTCATGAGGAGAGGTCCCAAAACCCATGTTGAAAATTTGGTACCAAAATTCCAAAAATGCCTGAGATAAGCATTAAAGTTGAAAAACCCTATTTATTGCATTATACAGCTTACTGGCATTTTCTCAGTTCGCGGTCAGCTTTGAAGAGTGCAGGCGTGTTCCCAGTCCACTGAAGATCATCGCTGCCGAGCTCCGGAGGTAAGTATGGGGTGGGGTGTGTGTGGGGAGGTAGGGTGCGCAGTGGATGGGCGCTGGTGGCTGAGAGACCGCCAGGGAGCTTTTTGTTTACAGGTTTTTTTTTGGCGAAGCGACATACGACGTTTGCTACGCTGGGTGGGCTCTGCATGGCAGCTGTAAGGTTGTTTGAGGGGGCCTGGAGCCGCCGGATTGGGCACCCCATTGGCCATACAGACTTGTGCCATGATGGGGTGGGCTCCCAGGCGTGCAGCTGCGGGGCTGTTTGGGGGGCCTGGACAACGGATTGGGCACCCCCGCCAGCCATACTTGACATGTGCCATGCTGGTGGCCCAGTGCAGCACCTGGAAAGCTTTTTTAGGGGGCATGGAGCCGATGGGATTGGACACTCCCGTCGGCCATACAGTGTGTGACGTGGAGAGAGCATGAGCATCAACATGCATGCATGCGTGCGTGTGGAGGGGGCACTGCTCACTGAGCGGTGCTCTCCTTTCAACTGTACAGCACTGCATTTTCAACTGCTGTCATGGACAGCTGCAGAGTTGATTGGAGAACTGCGACCGAACCTGCAAACACACTGACCGAATTGGAAGGCGGCTGCCACACCTCCAGAAACTCGGTTGATGGCACTATGTTTCTGCACATGGTGCAAGCAAACATAAAACATAAAAATGAATGTGTTACCTCAGCTCCTGTTCTTATTCCAAACACTTCCACTCCGGTTCCAAGATACTTCTGGAACCATCTCCAGAAGGAATCTCAAACATTCATATGGGCCAGGAAACACCCCAGAATAACAAAAAATCTGTTACAGGTATCAAGGGATAAAGTGGGGGGTTGACACTGCCGAACTTTTACCAATATTACATGGCAGCAAAGCATGCACAGCTGTGTACGTGGGCAAAATGCAGAGAAGATTCGGGCTGGTACCAATTAGAAGAGGCTACGTTGGAGGGTTGGGACCTTTGGACCTTACCCACAAATAGCATCCCACCACGCTTTTGGGCAATAGTGGATAATCCATGGATAAGATACTTCCTCAGGATATTAGTCAAACTGAGGAAAGCCACACACACTCCAGCGACCGAGCCCCTTATCTCTGATTAGGTATGAGATAACCTTTGAACCCCCAGGTTTGATGAAGGATATAAGTATTAGGCATCTCACAAACTAGCAACTTTCCTGCAGTGTCTCGACACCCAGGGCTGTATGTCATTTGCCCAAATCTGAACCAAATACGCACTCAAAAGAGGATCATTTTCAATTCCTAAAAGTGCGACATTTTCTGCTGACCCTAGGGTACAAGCTCAAATTTGTGAGAGAATGCACGGATTTGGAATCTTTTTTTACTATGCTATATCTATAAAGGTAACACTCATTACCTATCTCAGCTTTATTTGGTGCTAAATCATCAGGAACCGCTAATACTGACTAAGGTGTGAGAGACAGCTGGAAAGGGAATTTGGATCCCAATACCACCGTCCCAATGGAAAAGAAGACTGGTAAGAGGCTGACAGGTCACGGCCTCTTGTACGGAGAATTTAACTGGAAAATATTGGTCGATTTTTTTTCTCATCCCAATTACTGAACATTTCGGGTCAGTTGCTCAGACCTCTTCTGGCGGGATCTGGGGACAGAGGAACACATGGTCATACATTCTGGACCTGTTCAGTAGTCCAAGGGTTCTGGAAAGTGATTCACACACACATACAGAGATTAACGGGTCTTCAGATCCATGCATAAGTCCTGACCTAGTTTTAGGCTTCCCAACCTCACTAACAGGGAACAGGGAGGCAAGACCTTAGCTCAGATACTTAGAGTGGTAGCAACCTGGGTAGCAGTAAATGTATAACAGCTAATAAGCTGTCCCCTCACCTCCCACTGTACAAGAATGGCAGGCTAAGGTGACAGAGGTAGAGAGAATGGAAAACATCACAAACCGGTAAGGTTACAACCAGAAAGGTTCCTGGAAATATATCGCCCCTGGCATCAAGAACTAGATACTCCACATGATACAAATCAAGAATAAAGTAAGAAAGATCTGGAGATTGAGGCAAAATGGGGTGCACTTGAGTTTAAAGAGTTTATGATTATGACATGCAATAAAGTTAATAGAAATCTTATGTTTAAGATTACAGAAGTTACTGCACCTGAATAAGATCATTTTAGATTAACTAAAAGTAAGTCAAGAACATGAAAGAATTTTATTGTATAAAGAAAAGAAATACTGAACTGTTACATCTCAAAAAAGTTGATTAACATGATGGATATAAATGAACTGAAGGTATGTAATGGAGATTGTATCATATTCAATAAAAGACTGAAGTTAAAATAAAAATTGGATGCAGCTGGTCATAGGTGGCTGTCAACACTATCCACCTATGATCACTGTGTGGAGTATCGCCTGGCTTGAACCATGTAGATGCTGACGCCTGTCCAGGTACCTCCAGCCTATACAGCTGAGCACTCTGGTTGGGAAAGAATATCTGAGCACACAGTTAAAGCCTTATGTAAAAAGCTAGACGGAGGGACTTTCCCCAGAAGAAGATGCTTCCGCGTGGTGGACTGTTTGGGAGCGTCAGAAGTTGTATTCCTGTTGACCACTGCTGTCTATCTGCCCTGGATGTGAGATCCCTACCACAGCTGACCACCCAGGATTTGAAAAGGGAACAGAGAGCCATCCCTATCACAGGCGAGATAATTTGAGTGCTGCAATACAACGGAGATCAGACCCAAGTGGATACTGTTTATCCCTGGCCAGACTTCTGTTGTAAGACTGGTCAAAGTTACAGTTGAAAAGGACTGCTCTACAGGGAGACTCAAGATTCACGCAGGGCACCCCGTGAGCAGTTGGTGTTACCAAAGGCACATAAAGACAGTGATGAAGGCCTTGCACCACAATATGGGGTCACTTGGTGTGCAGCGCACTCTGGACTTGGTCAAGAGCAGGTTGTACTGGCCAAAGATGGAAATTGATGTAGAAACTTACTGCAAGAGTTGCCAAGATGTATACAAAGGCACATCCCTAGAAGGCTGTTCCATTAGCCAGCATATGTACAAGTGGCCCAATGGAGCTAGTCTGCATTGATTTCCTCATCTTGGAACCAGATTCCTGCAACATCTTCAACATACTGGTAGCCACGGACCACTTTACTAGATATGCCTAAGCCTACCCCACCAAGGATCAGAAAGCTTCCACCATGGCAAAATCTGGTGGAGGAGTTTTTTGCACTACAGAGCACCCCAGAGAATCCACTCTGGACCAGGGGTGTGACTTTGAGAGCTGACTCATTAAGGAACCTTGTCATTATGGGGCATTAGAAAGTCTCAGACTACACCATACCATCCCCAAACTGACCCTCAAAGTGAGAGATTCAACCGAACCCCGCTGGATATGTTGGGCACCTTGGATCCCCAAGATAAGTGCACCTGAGTCAACAAGTGAGCACCCTGGTCCATGCTTATAACTGCACTCAGAACGATACCACGGGGTTCTCTCATACATGTTCAGGAGAGAAGCCAGTTTGACAGTGGACTTGTGCTTTGGGGTGTCAAGCGATGGTCTTGGGGCAGTGACTACTTGCAGTACATGAGTAAGTTAAAGCAGCAATTTGATGACACATATCGCCTTGCTTTAGAAATAGCCATGAAAAGGAACCAGACTAACAAAGACCAATATGATAGAAAGGTGTGGGCTCATGATCTGAAGCCGGGTGACAGAGTGTTACTTTGGAGCCTGGGCCTACCTGGGAAACACAAGATCACTGACAGGTGAGGGAGCACTCCGTATGTGGAATGGAGAGATTGGAAGGACTACCAGTGTACAAAATACAGCCAGAAAGAGAGACTCGAGGGCACAAAGTAATACATCGAAACCATTTGCTTCCCATCGGAGACCGGAATGGATGCAGAGACTGACTTGAAGATCCTCCTACACCCCCAACCACTAGAGCTGCTGAACGCAGAAGATGAGGGCATGAGATTAGTGATGCTGTGGGGCTGGACCTGCCCAGGTAGGAGGGGTATCCAAGGAGGAAAAGGACCCAGATGCTGAAATAGAGGGGGAAACTGAAGGTACGCTCTAGGTGCTTTTATCCTACCCTGAGTTAGCCCCATTGTTTCAGGGACTGCCCCTGCCCTTGATAGATACTGCTGTGCCTAGGGGGCTGAGTGTAGATGGGTGGCTGCTCCCGCCATGCCCCTTGAGGGACCGCCCGGACTTGAATACTAGTCTGGCTGAGCCGCTGAGTGATTTTGGAGCAGTTCCCCAAAGAAGTGCCTTTTTGAGGGCCCACATCGGAACTGAATACTGGTCCGACTGCGCTGCTTGAATGGCCACAAGATAGCCCCATTGGACAAGCAGGTGAGGATGGGGAGATACTAGAAGGCCCTGCCCTAAAAGCTGAGAGAGGAACAGGCCAGATGAATGTGACAGTGATGTGGAATCTGTCTCTGAACAGGTGGTGGTCATTAGTCGAGGTTCAGGAGACCCCAAGGAGGTCAGGGAGGACAGTGTGGCCTATCCTCAAGTTAACCTATGATGCCCCTGGAGTCCCCATAGATTTGCCTTTTGTTCATAGTACACAAGGGAGTATATATACTCAAGGTCTCACAGAAAGTAGTTACTTGCCCTGTTAGTGCTAAACCCCTAGGCCCAAAGGGAAGGTGACCAGGAGACGGAAAGGAAGGTGAGAGGTACATAAGAGATGCTGGTTTGGGAAAAGTGTACTATGTGAGCCTACAGATCATATGGTAAGATGGATCATACATATAGGTGTCCCTTTCTATGTGGCCAGGAGCTAATGTCAGGAAAGGTATTCCTGAAATGTACATAATGTTCTCTATTCTGAAATGGTTACGATATAATAGTTAGGATTTAGGTGTTTAGATAGAAATATTATTGTGTGTTAATGTCAAACTAGTATACTAAACATCCTTAGGCTTGGCGTGGAAGCCAAGCATTCGAGAGAAGTGTAACCTCCTTTTGAACTTCCTGTGGTTCCCATTCCTCCTCTACCCCTGGCGTTCCCAATTTTCCTTGGTGTCCACCCGTTTCCCTGGCCCTTTGTGGTGCCCCATATTCTCTCCGAACAGCCCTATTACTTATTTTGGCACTGTTGGGCTCAAAACATCTATCGTGAGCTGCTGGCATTTCCTCTGGCTGGCTGGCACTGCGCATGTGCAGGATAGCACCTTTGATTTGCTGACCACTGGTATTGTGGTCGATCAGGAGTGATTTAGCAGCCCTGGTGCACCTG
Source organism: Neoceratodus forsteri (assembly GCA_016271365.2). Taxonomy (NCBI): domain Eukaryota; kingdom Metazoa; phylum Chordata; order Ceratodontiformes; family Ceratodontidae; genus Neoceratodus; species Neoceratodus forsteri. The sequence goes on along the minus strand of CM057453.1, from coordinate 1,473,379,322 downwards.
CCAGGTAAATGGGCACCAGAGACCTATAGGAGGCAGGAAAGAAGCCTTCAATATTTTAAAATAAAGTTGATTAGCTATCCTGGTGGCACAGAGGGCTGAGGCACTGGATGCCTTTTTTCTCACACGCCGATGACCCGTGTTGGGGGAGCGAGCACAGGCTGGAGGTTGGCATGGGGGAGGGTGCTGAGCAGGATGAGCTGCCGTCGGGCAGATCTCTTCTCCGTGGAGGGAGCCTGAGCTCCTTGGTGCTTGACTGCCCGCGGTGGAGGCTGGGGCAGTGCAGCCAAGGGAAGCCAGGAGTGCTAGGCCAATGGGGTGGAAGGATGGTGCCATTACTGGAACAAGAGGGTGCATGCATGCCTCCACGCAGCATGCGCCTCTCTGTCCTGGCACCCCAGGGCAATTGGGGAAAAAACAGAAAAAGTTGGGGGCTGCTGCAGGATGATGCTTCCGGGACAGCTCCTGGGTGTATGCCGAGAACGCACAGCATAACAAGACCCTGAACGCACCCCAGAGACCAGTAGGGTGGTGGACGACCCTCATAAGCCCTCCTGATGGCTAGGGGTGTTGATTTTCGGAGGCAGCGGCAGGGATCTATGTGAGTAACTGAATGCAGTGGGTTCATTCAAAAGGGTACAGATGGGGCTACATGATTCTGGGGTTACTGTACGTGAAAGTATCTACTTTGGCTGCACCAGAACTTAACAGTGGAACAGGGTGAAAACTGGGGATGAACTGAATGGGGATATATTGCTGATGCTTTGACCCCAGAGTAGCAACCAATCCACTGTTGAGGCACCCAAAACTGGACCCGAGGGATTCTGGGAGTTGGAATTTCCTTAATTCAGGTGCCTAACACCTTTCTCCAATGAATAATCAGGAAATATTGATCTCTGTGATTATTGATGACTGATGGACTTGCACAGCCAATCAGGAACTGGATTCTTGAATGAAAATCCAAGGACTGTCTGGGTTTGAGTCAGTCTTTTCCGACTCTTCTCGAGTCAGTAGGATCCTGTGTGAGTGGAACTGAATTGTTGGAGGCTTTCCTCAGGCCTTAATTGGAGACTGCCACTGAGAAAAGGGACTTTGAGGAAAAGAGAGACTGGCTGATTTGGAAACTATCTAGGTATTTAGAACTGGGCTGGTTTGTTTGGAGAGAACAGCTGCTGCAGAGACCCTGCACTGGTACATTGAACTGTGCTATTTAAACTGTGCTGTTCCTTTGGGAGAGAAACAGCGCCTGCTGCAGAGGATCTCTACACTCAAGATTGGGACTTTGATAATTATTGTGAGAGGCAAAGCATCTCTGGAGCGGGTGTTAGCCAGGCCTTGGGAATCTACTGTGTGGACTGAACCAAATTAGCTGAATGCTGTGTCCCAGCTGGAGCAGATTTGGAGTTGTCTTGGACATGTACACCTGAAAGCACAGAAGGTGAGCAGGGACTTGCCTGATTCAGAACCCCTGTCAAAGAAGGGAGAGGGGACATGATAGAAACTTTTAAGTACCTCAGTGGAATCAACAAAGTCCAAGAGGGTAGCATCTTTCAGAAAAAGAGACGTAAGAACAAGGGGACACAATTTAAAGATAGAAGGGGGATGGTAGGGCAATGTGAGGAAGTATTATTTCACAGAGAGGGTAGTGGATGCATGGAATAGCCTTCCTGAGGAGGTTGTGGGGTCTAAAACTGTGGAGAATTCAAGAATGCATGAGACAGACATAAGGCAATTCTTGTGGGGGGTAGGAAGAAATAGGCTGTTGGTTAACTAGGATCTACGGCCTATCCTGTAGGTAGGGAAATGGGCAGACTTAGATGGCCAAGCTGTCCTTATCTGTCGCCAAAGTCTATACTTCTATGTGTTGTGGTCTTAGTTCAAAACTGGTCTGTTTAAAGTTGTAAATCTGTGGCAAACCAGCACTGACTTTTAGTAGAGGAAAATTGCCTGGCTACTCCTCGATTCACTGATTTGGTGCAGGTATAGAGAAGACTCCACCTCCTTGGATACCCTCCACGGAGCCAGAGAGGGAACCAGCTAACCCCTCCCAATTGGGGCCCACTGTCTTAGGAGGTCACCGGCAGTTGCTGGGGTGCTAGGGCACCCATAACCCTTATGGGGAGCCAGGCTGTGGAGCCACTCCCAGTTCTGGGCTTTCTGGGGCTGGTGAGGTCCTGACTCTGAGCTCTGCAATGGGCCAGAAGAGGCTGAAGGTGACAAGTGGCCAGATCTTCAATCAAGGGGACAAGCTGCAAGACCTTCAAGCAAGATCAAGACTGCTAAGGGAAGCGGCATCTCCTTCTGCCCATTGCTACATCTGTTGGATAGAGCTCCTTATTCCAGAACACTCGAGAATTGTATCTTCAGACACTGTTAAGTCCTGCAAACTGTTAGTACCTAGGATTTGGATCCTGGAATTAAACAAAGGACTGTGTATTAACTTTAAACATTTCATTAAGTTTTCAGGGCCACAACAGCCAGCCAACCCACGGCAACATCCAGGCCTGCAACTAGTAACACTTAGGGAACTCTCAGGGTGTAACACTGGTACCAGTGAGGGCGGGCAGTCGGGGTGATTCGCCCATGGGCCCATATGGTTACTGTTTACCATTTTTGCTCAGGGCCGGATTAAGGCATAGCAACATAGGCACAGGCCTAGGCCCTTGCTTGCCCGGGGCCCCTGCAGCAATCCCCAATTTATATTTACTATGCTTCATTTCTTTCTGCCTGAGCTGCATTTTTGTTTTTTGTGAAGGACTCGCCACAGAGTAATCTGAACAAGGCAGGCGCTGAACTGTGACATGACTCTCACCTCCCTGATTAGGTATTAAGTGCAGCTGAATGTCAGGGGGCCCTGCTAGGGCTGTCCTTTGTTGTGTGACTAGGGCCAATTTCCTTTGCTTCTCCCACCCCAATTGGAATCCTCACTTAGAATCAGGTCTCACTCTTAAATATTAATGATTAACAGTGCAGTCTACAGTGTATAATCTGAAATGTGCTTACTACTGTATGTTTCTCTAGCGTCAAATGAAGTATTTCCTACATGTTTGTTTACTGTGACAAAACCGTACTCTCTTTGCCACGTCTCCTTGACTGTTGTTCCTCTTGGTTGTACTCTCCCGGTCGTTCCTGAAAATAGGCATAATACTTGTCTAGTGTACTTACCCGTAAACAAAAGCTAAATAAATAAATAAATATTTAATCTCAATTGTAAAATTAAGAAATTGACAATGTGTTTCAATGGTTCATTAAAATTTTACTTTTTTTTTTTTTATAATTCCCTCATCTCACTCCTGTTGAAGTTCTGACCCTTATATAGCTCCATTTTCAGGATGAGCAAATGAACATATTTCCAGATTCCCATCAGTAAACCTTGCCATTTATTGATCCTGGCTTACTTATCAATAACAGAAAATGTTTGTTCCTGGGAATGATTTCTTCCAGCAATCAGTTGCTTTGTAATATAATCTCTAAGTTCATGACTCCTCTAGTAAATCATCAGTTTAACTCTTACACCTAGGACCTAGCCTCTTTTGAGAAGGGCCATACCTACAAAACAAAACTCCCATGTCCTGGTTCATACTACTGACTGGACAGATGATAACACCCAGACTGCGTGGTGCACACGTCAGTTTGGGGGGGTATTTGGAGAAGTGCAAATCATGATATTTCACACCCCAAAAATTATTTTTACCAGGTCAAATTAGTAATTATTTTCTCTAAATGATCAAAACTCAGGCTACTGTTATTTTTCCATGCTGATATTATTGGTTTCATTAATTTTGAGCGTTTTAGGTTATTTATGTTTTATGCCACTTTTAGGAACAGAACAAAATTTTTTTCAAGTTTCAGACCCGATATGCAATGCCCAAAAGAGTTGCGGTCATGGCAAAGGGGCATAGTAGTGAGTGAAGAGGCATGTTTGCTGAGGTATTCCCAGATTTCTAAGTGGGCCTAGGGGCCCCAGGTTGCTTTATCTGGCCTGATTTTAATAACCATTTTCTCTTTCAGCTATCCTCTTCCAGGTACCCCTATCCCAGCCCTTACCCCAAATAAAGCTGTGAGTTAACTGTTTGAAACTGTTGTGCCAAGGGTATTTTATTTCATTCTGCATTTGAAGAGGTCTATGATATTCAGTAGAGATAATCTATTGGGAATCCAGTGTGTGGGCAGCTGGTAGGGGAGGTGGGTGGGTACAGTATCCCGGGCTGCACTAACAAGGCACCTGACCCACTTACTACGTACTATGGGTGGAGGCATCACGCTATTACTTATAACTTTGGGAAAGAACCCCAATCACCACCGTAGCAGGACCCAGGCACCTGAACCTGTTAGAGGCAACAGGCAGTGTAGTAGGCCACAGGCACACAGCCTAGGCTACATCTGGAAACTGCTTCACTGAAGTATGTCACATGGAAAACCAATTTCTGGTTCCAGTGACCTCTGTTAGGAGGGTAAGTGAATTGCAAGCCCTCTGCACAGAGCCACATTACATAATCCCACACAGGGATAAAGTAGTCATTAGAACCAACAGAAAATTCCTTCTTAAGGTGGTATCTGAATTCCACCTGAATCAGTCAGTGACTTCTTCCTGTACTCTGTCCAGAGCATTCCAGTCCAGGTGAGGAAAGCTTGCATAGCCTGGACCTAAGCGAGTCCTGTCTGTCTACATGGAGCAGACAAAAATGTCAGGTCCCACAGTACCCAGCCTTTTGTTACATATGGTGAGGCTGACAAAGACAAACCAGCTACAATAAGCTCTGTTTCTCACTAGATAGTCTCTTGCATTCAGTTCTACTATGAAAAGCTGCAAAATGCCACCAACAGGCTTTAGGGCACACTTCACAAACTGTACCTCTGCCTCTGTGGCATCCTCAAGGGCAGCCCATTGTTAAACATTTGCAAAGCTGTTACCTAGAAAACAGTACACACCTTCACAAAGCACTGCTGTTTGACATACAGACCAGCTTTGGAACTGCTGTCTTGCAGAACCTTTTCCTAACTAGGTTCTGGACCCAGCCTTCCAAGGTACTGCTGCTGAGTCTGCATAAAGTGTACACATTAGGTGAGTGATTCCTGGGGTTAGAAGAATAATTACTCATTGTAGTGATGTTGTTTCTTCCCAAGGGATCACTCACTATATTTATATTTCCTAACCCTGCTCCCCTTCCAGAACCTGAAAAAGGTTCACACAAGAATCAGTTCCTTTTTAACTGAGGTTGCTTGAGCATTACTACAGTCTTCCCTTGCTATAATTAATGCTTGGTTATAACAAACTGACGTGTTGGATCCTGTCATGTCTTGAGCTTGTCATCTTAATTGATAATGACTTAATTGTAACTGTAGTGCACCGAATTAAGATTTTCTGCACTTTGTCAGTTTGCTGTACTGCTAGTAGTAAGACTCCTTCACTTGTAGACAATCGTTATCCCCATGTACCTGTGTACTGTAGCATCATGACTCTGGAAACCATGGAAACACTCTGGGTATTCATGGACACCAAACTGAAGATCTTGAACAGGCTGAAGGATGGAAGAGTCTAGCCAAACTATCGAGGAGACCGCTTTTAAGTCGACAATATGCACCTGGCACAAACAAGCTTATCTCCATGACTTTGTTGTTGAGTGCACAGATATTGAAGGGCTTCATAAGAAGCTTCGTGAAGCTGACGAGCTTGAAATAGATTGTGCCACCCAGCTGTGGTTTACACAGCAGCATGCAAGTGGAGTTCCTATCTCTGATTCTATCCTCTGTGAGAAAGCCTGTCAATTTTCCTGTGATATTCAAGGGATGAAACTTGCATCAAGTCCTCCACAGGCTGGCTTTGGAGGTTTCAGAGGCGCCATGTTATCTGCAAGGACATGATCACCAGAGAGGCTCGCCCTGTGATGATGCGCGCGGCAGATGCTTTTCTGCTTAAACTCCAAGATCTGTTGTCCAGGTACTCCCGAACAAGTGTACAACGGAATGAGACAGGTCTTTTTGGCACTCTCTCCCAGATGTCATGCTGGCTGCAAAGTCCAAGTAAATAACAGCAAAGGTTTTAAAACCAGCAAAGACAGGCTGACATTCCTGTTTTGTACCAATGCAACTGGCAATCATAAACTTCATCCACTGTGCATTAGTAAATTTAATGTAACCCCCAGGTGCCGCTATCCCATGGGCTACTACACCTGCCTGCTTGACTACTGACAGGTTGAGGGGCCTAGGTTCTATGGCGGTCTCTCCACCCAGAGGTCAGGGTTTGTAGTGGTTAGACTAGCTTGATCACAGCCCTCTGGGACACCGTGACCCCTTTGGTTCTCTAGTGGCTCACACAGTACACTGGAGTTACAGCCCCAGTACCCCATGTTTACACACTGTTCACTCATAAAGCACCACTACCCTCGAGACTGATTCTGCAGCATGTCTCTGAGGACCCCTGTAAAATAAGGTTAAACAACATTCAGCAATGTAAATACAATACTGTTTCCATAAGTACCAACACCACAGACAGTATATAGTATAGCAACAACAAATCTGATTTATTTAGGGGACAGTAACACGGGAGGAAATCAAGGTTAATTGGTGGCATTAAATCACAGTACTGTGCACACATACAGGGTCTGAAAAGTCACACTCTGGGTACCCCATGTTGAGAGGCTAGCCAGCTCCGTTGCCCGAGGTTGCCAGCAGGTGCAGATGGATAGGGCCCTGTAGAAGAATATATATTTACAACACCCAATTGTAATCTGAGTCGGATGGCTCAGTCCATGAAGCACTGAAACAACAAGAATTAGATGACACACTTGTGATTGAAAACAGGCTGCAGGGGAATACCCTGATTTGTACACACAATACCCAAGCTGAGAACCAGATGGTGGATGCTGTCTGGATTGTCAGAAACAACAGGGCATGGAGACAAGGTTCTTGTGACTGGACCCCACTGCAGTTTAAAGCAAACAGACTTAAATGCGAGACAAGCTGGGGTTTGCTTCCAGCTTCAACACACAGCACAGGGGATTGGAAATAGCAATTCCCCACAAGCACCACGCACATTCATATGTAAAAGGAAAGTACTATACCAGGCAGGCTGCTCTCGATCCTGATCGCACTTACTGCAAAATACCCGGGAGCACACACAGCAGCTTCAGTTCCTGACAGACCGAGCGATTCAGCAATTTCTCCAGTCTTCTACAGGGTGAGTCTGGTTTCTACACTTCTAGTGCTTCTTTCTCCTCACAACTTGGATTCAGTCCAAACTGGCACTCACAAAGGCTTCAGACTGAAACTCGGGGCCTCACATGTGCTTCATGGCAGAAACTATACACTGCGGAAGCACAGAGCTCCTTCTCTCTTCACAGTCACAACTGATCTAATCTTTCGAGTCACAGAGCAGGGCATTTTAGCTCCACACCATTCTGTTGGCTGGTTCGGCTGTCACCCACAATAAGACTCCCTCTGTTGGTGGAAAAAGGCACCAAGGTTAAAACTACATTTCCCAGAGTCACTGCCCATACAATCCCTTGTGGCTGGCTCAAAATTGAGAGTCCAAGTTATGATTGGCCACAGGCTCCTTTAGGGTCTCCCTATCATCTTGATTGGTCCAAGTCAGCTATTCAGAACCAAAATGAAAGAGCTACACTGAAACATTTCGTGCTGAACTGAAGACAGGTTAGACAAACTACATCTTCTCAGTCACTCTAAATGATTTCTAGCAAACAGTTATATCTTTCAACAAGGCTCCCTCTGCACATGTAGCAAGGCAGAAATGGAGCGAATTGACAGCAGCCTGGGCGGACTCAAGCATTAAATACACAGTCCCCCATACAAACTAATTAAGTCTGCAAGCAGACAGCTCTTAAAGAGACAGTACGTGAGGCTCAAATAGCACTCACTTGGAACCACATTTAAACAGCTCAGGCGCTGAACACTGCCCAGACTTGGAGCATTCAGGCAAGCTCCTGGAAGACTTTTGGGAATCCCCATTTGCAGGGGTTACATTAAAAACCCCATCGTCTGCACCACGCTAACAGGAGTGCGCTGCCAGTCATTTATGAGAGCAGCAAGAATGCGGCATGACGGTGACATTTTTAGAAAGTGTTTTTTGATTTCTTTGTGAAATCCATAAGGCAACATCTTAGAAGAATGAAGTTGCTACCAAAGCGATCTTGCTGCTGGACTGGTATCCTGCCCACAATCCCAAGGCATAGTTAAAATCCAGAGATGGTAAAATCTGTACTGTTTTTCTACCTAAGAACACCACATCTAAGATTCAGCCCTGGATGGTGGAATAATCGCCACTTTCAAAAACATTATCAAAAGCAACTCCTAAGTGAAATTGTCTCAGCTGGTGATGGGCTATCTGGTGCTCAAATGGGGTGCAGGAGGTGCTAAAACAAAGAATGTCCAGGACAACATACACCCTTGGTGAAGCCTGAAGAATGCCTTGGCTGCCACCATATACCACTGCTGGGTCGCAACCCTGGGTCGCTCTTTCCCCCTGAATTCAGTGGGCCAGTTACTGACACTGACGATGATGTTGATGACACCTCAGAAATAGTGCAGTTGGCAACAAACCTAAACCTGATTGAAACAAAATGAAGCATCTGACATCATAGATGCTTGGATCACTAATGATGAGACGCTACCCATGGTCGATCAAATGTCTGAGCTAAGATTGTGTCCTGTGTTTCAGCAGACAGTAAAATGCCTGAACCAGAAGAGTCCGAAGAGGAGGAGGGACGACGAGGAAGATTCTGTGGAGAAGCCAACAATAGGGGAGGCAGTTTATGGTTTGAAAACTGCCTTCTCTGGCTTGAATGCTGAGGAAGCAGACCTAATAATGAAATTATTTATTTATTTGAATTTTGATGAGTGGGTAGGTCAACTGAGATAAAGTCCCTTTTTCTAGTGATTTACCTGAGAATGAAGCATTCCAAGAACAAATACAATACAATACAATCATACACATAGAATAGCACAGTGAGTTACAAGATTCAGTTAAACCATAGGTAATTAAATACAGTACACAAGTCGGTAATGTCCAAATGAGTCAGAATTACAGGCAGTGTTCAACTAGCCAAGAGAGGCTGGAGGCAGATAAACATTGTATACCATGTGCAGGAACCATTTTGCCATTCACATACCAGATGTTACAATATCAATATTAAGGTAAGCATAGTTGTCAGATTCACATGCAGTTGGTTAGGAGCATAAGGTTCAGGTTACAGTCAGATGTTATTCAAGGTAGAGGAGTGAAAAGTGAGAAGAGCAGTTTGTCTTTGAGATAAGAGAATGAAGGCTGTTTGTAGTCGTAGTGGACAAGTAAAGGAAGGACAGAAAAGTAAAAGAAGGGGAATTTGAGGGCAGATTAGATATAGAGGTAGAAGGAGGAGTTTGAGTGAGATGGGTAACCTTTGTCACATGTTACCTTACGTGTGATTAACAGTTGCCTCTACAGTGTGGGGGTTGAAGAACTCCTTGTAAAGTTTTTGAATTGGCTGATGGTTTTGCAGGAAAGTAAAGGGTGAAGCAGGTTGTTCAAAATTGTTCAGTTGTTCAAAATTGTTGCAGCTAAAGGCAAAATTTGTCCTATGCCAGAGACTTGTATGCACAGAAAGCAGCAACACAGCTTAAAGTCACTGATTTTTTAAACCGATGCAGTAACTACTGTATGTTTGTTTTCTGTCTCCAGTACTAAGTTTTGATTAGTTACAGTACTTCAGGATGATTTTGTTATAGCATTAAATGTTCTTACTCCTGTGTTTAGATTAATTAAAAGCACTGATCGTATACTGTATAATGCTGCATGAATGAACTATGGGGGCTACAGAGGTGACCAGCACCTACAATTTTTGATTTTTGGTTAATTAAGGTTCATTATCTCTTTCACGATGCTTTTAATGATGATGTTTTAATGACTAAAGAATGATTAAATAAATAAAATCCAGTACTGAACTAAACAGCCGGTATGATCTGTTACATGTAGCTGTATTTTCGACTATGGGTACAGTCCATTTTCATTTACGGCATCCCTCATATAACGAAAGTTCTACTATAATGAACACAGAGGTTGGTTCCCAAAACATTTGTTATATCAAGGGAAGACTGTATTGCAGTCCCTACAACTGTAAGCTTGTTGTTGTTTATATGGTAACATTTTACAAGTCTGCTTCAATTTGGTGTTTTAAAAATTCAAATTTTGTTTTCTAAAAATGTTTAGTAGACTTTTGGCTAGTTTCATTGCGCTGCTCCACTCTGGCTTGGAAACAGATCTGAGTAATGGCCAGAGGAAGCATGGATGCAGAGTTTTAACCTACATTCCAGATTCTAAAGTTTACATAGATTCTATCTCTGAGGCATCACTCTCAGCCAAGATGACAGCATAAAGTGTAAACACGGTGAGTGATCCCTTAAGAAGAAACAACATTACAACGGTGTGATTTTTTTTCTTACAGTTGACTTTTTACCCCTGTACCAGGCTAGTGTTTTCCTACATATACTTTTCCACTGCTGTCTTAGTTTAAATCCTGACTCATCACTCTGTCATCCTGCTCCAGGTTGCCTATCCACAGTATACAGACTTCTGTCCCAGAATACCTTTCTGTAGGAAAACCAATCCTTACTCCTGAACCAAATGTAGAGCAACATATTTATCTGCCCAGTTCCTGTTTCCTTACTAGCCTTGTGCATGGCACAGGTCACATTGATAAATACTACACTGGCAGTTCGGCTCCTACGGGTTCCTACCTAGTTCCCTAAATCTATGCACAGGACCTCTGGCTGCCTCTGCCTATGTCACTAGTGCCAACATGCACCACTGTGGTCAGTTGCTTTTCTCTCTTCCATATGAGCCAGTCCACTCTCAATGTAATGTCTGCAACCCACACACCACGTAGACAGTTAACATGGCTCCAGCACCCCAGATTGTCACGCACTTTTTGTTTTCTTTTCCATGTAGGTATTTTTCCTCCCTTTGGCAGGACGGTGCTGTATCAGCCTCTGTTCCCATCTGCTGCCTTCTCCAACTGTCTCTGAGGTCGGAATCTATATGTTTCATAGGTTACTCACCACCCTGAGACACAGCTAGGAGGAGAGGCCATTTTCATCCCACTCAGTCACTCATCCAGAAGTGCCCCGGATCTGGAGCAAGGTTGTGGCTGGATGGACAGGGCTTCATGAAGCCTGTCCTCCACTTTTTCCTCCATTTTCTCCCTGGCCAATGACAAGCATGCAATGAGCATGTTGTGTGAGCTCCGCCTCTGCAGAGATGCTCGCAGATCTCTGAATATGGGCCCTTCACCCTAGATGTGACCCGCCCACACTTCCCACTGGTGGTCAAGGAGCAGACCACAGAACCCTCCCCCACACCGAGGGAGGAGTGCTGTTTTTTTATGGGACTGGTCCTGACTCGGCTAGGCCACTGCCCTTGGTCCAGCACTCAACCCCGGGACTTACCTCGGTGCTGTTCCTCCTGGCTTGCCCCCATGGTGGGGCCACTGAGTAGGAGCAATCTAAACTGAGTTGAGCTCGGTTCCCAGCAGACATCTTTGCTAGTATTCCTCTCTGGCTTGCCCCCAGGGCAGGCTGTGGGCCAGCCCATTCCCAATGGCATTAAAGTTTGGTCCCCAGCCAAGTGCCATAGTCAGTGGTGCAGGGCTCGTGAGGTGGGGTATCATTCTGTGGGCCAGCATTTTGCAATCCCCTGGGAGGCATGGCATGCAATGACGTATAGTGTGTAAGTGCTGACATCTAGCACACCTCCCAAAACATGGGCTGTGGCTGCTGCTCCTCCAGCCTCTGCCAGAGGTCAATCATGCACCAGATGCTCACCTTCCCTCCCCCAAGGGAGGAGAGTAGTCCATGGGACTCTCAGTTCTCTTCCGTGGCTGGCCCTCTGACTCTTGGGTCCATTCCCAAACCGGGCGCTACGCCACAAGTGGAGACACATTGCTGCACTGGCGGGCCAGCCTGGAGGAGTGCTGTCCTTCAGATGCTCAGTTCTCCCTCCCTGGCCGATCCCCTGGCAACCTGAGTCCATTCCTGAACCTGGGTCCCAGCGTGGCAGAAGGTAGGTGTTTTATAGCGCCTCAGCTCTCTGTGCCACTGGGAACACTCAACTTGATAACATACCTCATTACAGAAATCTCATATCACTAATACCTTCCTGCAACATTACCTTTGCCCCTCTCCGGACCTCCTGTACTGTGGCAACCCTAGCAGTCGAGCCCCAGGTTTATTGCAATTTGGGGAGCAAAGTCTGTGGGCTGGACACAACTGAGTGGGGTTATCATTATATGCTAGGGAGAGAAGATTGGATGTGTGATGGGGAGGGAGACACTGGATGTCATTCCAGCACTTTACTTGAAGAGCTAGTGTACTGCCTAAAATGTACATTAGTTTTTAAAAGCAGTCAACTTTTAACTTTAATATCTGAGGTTATTTTCTTTTCCCATTTGGAGATTAGAAGATTTTTATGTGACATTGGTAGGTGTGTTCTGTGGAACAGCACTCTGCATGACTGCTGACAAATCTAGTTCTGTCTCCCCCTAACTACATCATCAGCATTGTGACCTCACTGTGACATTACAGCTATTCAGGAAGAGCCACTCAGTAGTTATCAGGTCAGTTACCTGTGATGTCATAGTCGGGAGGTCACAGTGCTGATGATGTAGTGAAGGAAACAGAACTAGATATGTCAGCTGCCAGGCAGAGTGCTATTTCACATATCCAGCATAATAATGTCACAGAGAAAAACTTTCGAATGAGCAAACAGAAAAGAAAATACTTCAGAAATAAAGCGTTACAACTTACTACTTCATAAAATTTGTAACATTCTCCGTTTACTATTTTGCTATTAGCTGTTTAAGAGTTGAAGTGACTTACTTAGTGACTTACTAAGTCTCACACAGTAGCAGTGGTGGGATCCAAATCTGGTCTCCAGCTTCACATCTCCGTTCTCTAACCACTAGAGACAACTACCTCCCAGTGTGTGTCAAGGTATCAGGTGCATGTTGCAACGCTGCACAGCATCGCATCTGGGATCCCTCACTGTCATGTTCATGGGTGCTATTCCTGATAGCACATACTAACATCTGGATCCGTGATTTGCAATGCATTGCACCACTTACAGTTGTGTGAATTCCTGCAGTACAGTAGTGTCTGTGCTAATTTTGGGTACAGCAGAACAGAGCGGGTGCAAAGCATCTGTTATGTGCCACCCCTGACAGGGACTCAGAATTGGCCACTAAAAAAATCAAACTAGCACATTTCAAAGAACAATAAAAACTGCTCTACCTATCTCAGCAGCATTTACTTCTTTACAAATTGTTTTTGTGCTCTGTTTTATGCACTTGTGTTACAAACGAGTCAATGTAAATAGAATCAGAAATCAAAAATCTTCTTTAGCCAACCAGGAAACTTTTTTCAAACACTGCAGTATTTATTTCTTTGATTACCAGGTAGGCACATTGAACATCAAGAGCCCATTTTCAGGGCACAGGTTAAAATACAGTAACGAAGACACGGAAGATAATGTGGGCATCAGTGAACAACAATGCATGTTCACTTAGTGGTTGACATGACGACTTGGTGAGCTCCATCCCTGTTGCCTCCTATCCATGCCCAGGCTGGGCCCTTTTAAAAGAACTGCGGGACCACATCCTGGTTTCATCAAACTGTGACTGCCCATAACACTGTTGTAACCCTCCAACTATTTCCTCTCCTGCACCTTGGCCACAGGACAAAGCCCACTGGGCTGCTTTCTGGTCTCTATTATTTTCCAGCGCCCTCTGGTCCACTTCTTTGGCCTGTTTCTCACTTTCTCCCCATAGCTCTGTTGCTTCTTTCGCCAATATTTATTTTTTTTCCTCAGACTTGTTTCTACAATTTTGGTTACTCCCATGTCAATTGACAATGCTTATTGTAATGCATCTTTATTAGATAACTCCCTATTGTATCATTTTCTGTTTGTGTATAAATCCTGTCATTATTCTTGATGTCTGTAACACATGCCTGCCACACTTTGTACTGACATGGAGCCTTTGAGAAATAGTCCCTGACTCAAAGGGTTGTAATTCCTAGACCTCGATAAATAAATAATTAAAACCTCGAGATTTACCATTGTCATGACAACCATAAGAAGTGACCTCAGTGTTGTTGTTTCACTGATGCCCATACATTGTCTTTTATAGTGTATGGGCAGGACTGAGTTCACTTCATCATGAGTTACAAACCCCCCCAAAAAAACAACCTGGGTTACATTTGAACTGTGCCCCGGAGTTCACTTAGTCATGATAGTATAACAAACACTGATGGCAGCCATCATGATCGCTTGTTTTACTGGATGTAAACTGTCACTGGACAGAGATGATTTGAAAAGAAAAGAAATGAGCGATCGGTGGGCTGCTAGGGGAACTAGATCACGTGGGCATTCTTTTGTCATACCATCAGCAGTGACGTAGTCATGATAGTATAACAACATCCTGACATTACCGCAATGGTACAACAACATTGTGAACTGTTAAAAATCGATGAATAACAGGGCTCTCCCATACACTATAAGTACAGTTACTTACAAGCACGGCAAATAAGTACAGAACATAGGGAAGTTCCCATTTATATTCTCCCAGATCTGTCCTCAGTATCTGACACAGTCAATCATGGGGCATTTGTTAATTGGCTTGAGGCACTTCAAGGTATGACTGGGGCTGTTTTACAATCATTTGAATCATTTCTCACAGGTGTACTGTATGTTTTGAATGTTTCTGAACCTGCAATAGAAAGGAGTTAAAAAATTTTCACAGATAGAGGTCTTTAGGTACATGAAGGGGTAAATAGGGGTGGAGCAATCAGGGTGCTTCAAGGAAGGAGGAGGGGCCACTAGAGGGCATGGGTGGAAGCTGGAGGGGGAAGATTCAGGATAACAGAGGAGGTGCTACTTCACTGAGAGGGTGGTGGAGCTACGGAATGTGCTGCCTAGGGGCTGGTGGAGGCAGAGACTGTGGAGGGGTTCAAGAGGGGTGGGACAGGTACAGGAAGGGTTCTGGAAGCAAAATCCAATGCAGCGAGAATATCCGGAACTGGGAAGGGAGAAGCCAGAGAAGGCGAGGAGGCAGCAAGGTCAGCTCCCAGAGGTGTGGGCTGATCAAGCGAGTAGCGTGAAAGACCGTTAGGCCTATTATGCTGGCATTTTAGTATGTTAGTATGTTAGATAGGGGTGTAGTCAGTTGTGGCTGGTTCTTGCTGATCAGACCCAATTGCCCTTGACTGTGGGATGCCTCAAGGTTCTGTCCTTTCTCTCCCATGTTGTTCACCATGTATTTGCTGCTGCTGCTGCTGAGGAGATTATAAATTGGTGCAGTATGGGTTTTCACTGTTACGCGGATGATACCTACCCAGCTGTACCAGTCTTTTGCCTCTGATCAGAGCCTTTCCATAGTTATTCCCCGACAACATCTGGAGGGGGGCAGGATGTGGATGGCCTCCTGTTGTCTAGTGCTCAGCCCAGGTAAGACACAGGTACTGCTGATTAGCACTGGAAAGCAGTTGTCTGCCCTCAAATGGGTTTCTGGCTTCCCACATGGGGGTGACATGGGGTCAGCTTGAGGTGGGAAGAGCAGTAAGGGAAATTTATAGTCTGGGAGTGGCACCTGTCACTTGAGCCACAGGTTTCGTAGTCATCAGGTTTTGTTTTTACCATCTTACTTGACAGACTGTACCTCTTACTTGACCCTGCACCTAAGGACATTACTGCAGGCCTTCGTGGCATCCTGATTAAATTATTGTAATGTGTGCTGCAAGGGTTTACCTTGTGGATCGCTGTGCCATCTGCAGCTAATCTGTAATGCAGTGGCCATGTTACTGACGTGCTTTGAAGTCTGAATATATTACCCCATTGTTTCAGTCTGGCCTGGCTGTCTGTTAGATGGCGGGTTGACTACAAGGTACTGTGTTTGACTGTAAGATCCCTGTATGAGTGGGACCAACCTACCTCCATAAGCTTTTTATGCACCTTAGTCCCATAATAAGAGCTTCACAGCAGGATTTGCTTAACATCTCTTGCTTCCACCTTAAGGGGGCTCCATAGAGCAATAATACATTGGATAACTACCAAGCAGTACCAACCCTACTAAGGTTTCTAAAGGGCCAGCAAACTGACAGGTCAGAGACACAGACACAGGGACAGATGACTGTATGTCTGGCAGCCATTTAGAAACCCTAATTGGCTAAGTCCTGTAAAGAAGAATGTACCTAGTACTTGTAAAACTATAGGGGACAGCTGCAGATTTTGACAAAACATAAAAACCCTCTCCAGGCGCGCCAGACAAATCGGCACCGACTATGCTGAATCTAGGTGGAACCATGACATAGGCTCAGAAGACCATAGCTAATGCATTCAACAAGGCATTCACGGACCTTAGCAGGGTGCTTCCCAACTATCTCAACCCAGCTAATGGAGACCCTAGGAATATGCCGAGTTTCTTACCCCCAACCAAACCCTCCATTCTACCTTAGGGTAATCACAAAAGCTGAGGCAAAGTACCACCTTCGAAAGCAATCAGAAAAACTAGGTATAGTGGCGACAGGCTTGACCTGAAACTTTTTCCCTCACCCTCAACGTGCTACTGGTACCACTGACAAGAATACTCAACCTCTCCCTTATCACTGGTAAATTCCTAAGCTTTTGAAAGCCGCAGTAGTTACTCCTGTACTCAAAAGTGGAGACAGGGCATCCACACAAACTACCGACCTATCTCTATTCTTCCGCCCATCTCTAAAGCTCTCAAGAGAATCATCTATGACCAGCTCATAAATCATCTTGACAAATATCAACTGCAATGCCAACAGCAACATAGCTTTCACAAAAGCTTCATAGTACCACAACCACTAGTAATTAAATTCACGGGTACATACATGATGCCTTTGATCGTGGGCACTTGGTGGTTGCTACCTTCATAGACCTCACCAAGGCCTTCGACATAGTCAACCATGAACTCCTGATCAGTTAGATGCCACAGGTTTATTGCCAGTCTTGTTCTGCTGGTTCAGGGAGCTACCACACTTGGCGATGTAGCAGGTAAAATAGCCAACGACTCAAAGATACCTAACACGTTAGTACTGGAGTCCCCAGGGATCCATCTTGGGTCCATTGTTGTTCAGCCTCTTCATTAATCAACTCCCGAACATGTCACTATCAAATCCTCTATTACGCAGATGACGCCATCATATACAAGAGCCACCCCAACCCCAACACCCTTGAACAACAGCTGCAGAATGACTTCAAAATGTTGAAGACTGGTTCTGTAATGCAAAGTTACTCTTAAATCACAAACAAATGAAGACCAAGCTCTTTGCCTCTACCCACAGTCATCACAAGTCATCTAAGATAACCATCAGGAACAAACACAACAAACCTCTTAAGATGGTCTCTAACTTTAAATACCTCAGCATCACCCTGGATAGCTCCCTCCTTCTCCACCCACGTTGACCTAGTCGTCAGGTCTGCAAATTGTAAACTCAGGCAGCTATACAGACATCAGCACTGTCTCACTGATGCAGCTCTCCAACTTGCTATAACAAGCTCAGTCTTCTCTTGTGTAGACTACGGCCTTGCTATATATATAATGTGGCCCATGACACCACCCTCAAACATTTAGCCACCACCCTGAACAAGCCCTGCAGGTTGGCCCTAGGAGCACCACATCTAACTCACACCTGTCAACTCTATTCTCAAACTGGCTGGCTGGATTGGAAAGTAGCATTCACTATGAGGTCTGCCTCTTGGCTAAAAAGCTGTCCTCGACCTGTTACCGCTGGGGCATGTGCTATGCTCAGCCCAGCAGAAACCGTTAGGCTGACTAGAGCCTCAAACACCTATCTCCTCAAAGTCCCTTCCGTTGCACTAACCAAGGACAAAAATCTTTTGGTTGCCAGGTTCCGCTCTGGTCAAACTCACCAACTGATCTAATTGCTGAACCAACAAACTCTAGCCAGAACCGATAAGGCCGTGAAGAACTACCAAGTGACCAAAGTTACACATGTGTGTAGAAATTATTCAATGCCTGGGTGTAACTTGGTCCTTTTGGAGGTGCTGCACCAAATTTTCCACATGGCCTTTTGGGACCTCTCTTCATGAAAAGTGCCAGTGTCATTTGTTCACTTATCCTGAAAGGTGATTTCACAGAAGCGAACAAGCTATTCTGTGCCACAGGTGCAAAAACATGTTTTGGGCAGGTTGTGAAAATGACAGCTGTATTGTGTTGAAGGAGGTGTGCAAAATGGCAATGTTGAAAATGTGGAGTGAAAATATTAAAATTGGTGAAGTTAGGAGCGTCATGTAGAAACTGCGCCAACGCATTATAACGAAGTCATTTTTTTGTAATTTTTCACTAGATTTGGTAACATATTTTTTGGGACCCCATCCATGAACAGTGGCACTGTCATTTCTCGTGAATTGGTCCTGAAAGGTGATTCCATGCAGTGACTGCTAAGTCACCTTTGGAACGAAGTAACAAAATGGCAGTTATAGTTTTCATAAGAGGAGTCCCAAGAACCCCATGTTGAAAATGGGGACAAAAATTCCAAAATGGCTGATTTATCAGCATAAGTTGAAACCCCATTGAATGGCATTTAGCACGCTTACCTTTGATTCTTCAGTTTGCGGTTCGGCTTTGAAGAGTGCAGACTTGTCCCGGTCCAGAGAGAAGCCGGTGCCAGCCTCCAGAGGTAAGTATGACATAAGGGGTGTGTGGGAGGTGGGTGCCTCAGTGGGAGGATGGGGATGGGGAGGAACTGGAGCGACGATGAGGGACTGTTTTCTTTTACAGGAAAAACAAAAGAAAACATTTGGGCACACTGGAGTGGGCTCCAGTGTACCACATGACTGCGGTGGGTTGTTCAGGATGCTTTTTGCTTTGGGCATACTGGGGTGGGCTCCCAGTGTGCCACTTGAGTTGGGGGCACAGAATGCTGCAGAGGAGGTGGTGGTGGCGGGTAAAATAATTTTTCTTTGGGCACACTGGGTGGGCTCCCAGTGTGCCACATGGAGTTGGGGGTGACAGAATGCCGCAGAGCTGGTGCAGCGATGCAATCTGCGCATGCGTGGCACCCACACATCCACAGTTATGATGAATGGCATCTTGCCATTCATAACATGATGCATTCAGCAGAATCATACACATGCACGCAAGTCGCATATGTGCAGTTCATGCACCGAATGTGTGGAAGCACAGCCAAAATAGTGCGGCTCTTTTTCATAGCAGCTGATCATGGCAGAGGTTCAAGCTCTGCTGGGCTTTCAGAAGGATACTTCAAAAGTCCCATGGAAGGTTCCACGATCAGCCATTTTTAGAGCTATTAATGATCCCAATAGTGCTGTAGGCCCCACCCACAGCCCTAAAATTGGCCCTTTAACGAACTCGCTCCACCTATTAATCATATGTCTCGCCCTGCTTCCTATGATCTGTTCCCTATTGCCAATTGACTTTTCTGCCCTTAATGTAGCACTTCTACTTATCCTCAACCTGCTGCTTACTCCTTTACAGCCTGCTGCCCACTTCTTACACCTCCCACCCCTATCTATCCCCTAATCCCTCCCTATTTAACCACCATTCCTCCCGTATCTCCTCTACCAATGTCCTGACAATGGAAGCTGGTTTTGGTCTCCAGCACTTCCCCACCTGCTTCACTTTCTCGACCTGTGTGCTGTGTCTTGACCTAACTTCATTGTTAAATACTCTGCTGTAGTTGCTTTTGCACTTTTTTGTACCTTACTCATGTAACTCACAATGTTAGCCTCTCTGGCTTCGCGCCAAAAGTTGTAATTGCTCCCTTCTGCATAATTAAGCCTTTCTGCTGATGTGAAGTCGATGTAAATGAGCTCTAGCTCATAGGTTGTAACTCCAAGATTTTAAATAAATAAAAATATATTTCTGTCTAGTTATCAGTACCACTCCTTCTTTGGAGCAGTGACTAACAGAGGTCATTAAATGTCAATATTTTATGAATAGCAATAAACAATTTATAAAATATATTGAATGCGTAAGGGTTTCTACTTTTCCTTGCTCCAGTATTGTAGCCTTAAGAACCAGCTTCTGGCCCAAGTTTTCCTTTATCTTTGTGAGATATGAGTGCTGTTCTGGGATTTCCCATTCTACTGTAATACCCTTCTCCATCTTTTCCAAAAGTGCTCCAAATCTTACACCTGCATCTTCAAATGCAGGAATCCATCAATGATGCTTTACAATAAGCATCATCTTCCTGCTAGTGAGTGATGCCCCAGAGATAGACCTGTATGCTAATTTCAGAACTTAGAATGAAAGTTCAAACTCTGCACTGTGGTCATGCTCCCCTAGTGTTCTAATGTCAAATTTGTTTTTCTGCCTGAAAGAGCAGCTCTGAAGTACAGCTCAGCCTTCTGGTCAACAAAGTTTTAAATACTTTACGGTTTTGCTATTTTTGATCTCAAGTTAGTTTTTGATACTCTGCATTAGGGTATTTATTTTATTTTTATTTAAATTACGGTTTCTCCAGTGTCTGATCCATTCCAGGAACCGGAAAAGCATAATTCAAAATGTGCTTTCCCTTGAGAGAACCGATGGAATTTTGATAAAATTGTAAAAACTGCAAAGCTTTAATTTTAAAGCATTTTTTACATACTTTACATTCATTTCCGGTTTTAGGGACCCAAACTTGTTATAAGTCAATTTTACTTCAGAAGTTACAACTTTAGGCCTCCTTTATGTAAGTTATTAGTCTCATTTGTGTCCAAATCTATGCAGACATAAAGTAGGATCCCTCCATTTTTTTTTTGCTGTCCTTTCTTAGAACATGATAATTTTCTAGTTCTATTAATGTGTTGGAAATTCTTTACATATCCAAGTCTCAGTTATTACAAAATGTCCGGTCAGTAATTAATTACCCAGTCTTTAGCGTGTTCAGATTTATTCCAGATACTTCTTGGCATTATGTTGCACAACACTAAAACTCTTTTGTAGGATGTTTGCATTCACTTGAATGTGTCCCTCTGGTCTTGTGTTAGGGTATACATCACCACACAGTAAGAAAACAAGCATTTGTCAATGCAGAATGTTGCTTGCTTGTATGTGCTGTTTAGGTATTTGAAGTGACAGTTTCATGCCCTCCTCCCAAGACATCCACTGTGTCTTCCGCTCAGTATTCGGAGAAGAGTGGAGGGCAAGGACAGCAGTACAGCAGTTGCTGGGTAGAAGAGGTGGACAATAGTCCATTCAAAGGCAAAAAGAGTCCTGCAGGAGTTCACTAAATTGAAGGTGGACAAAGCGATGGAACCAGATGGCATACACCCAAGGATATTAAGAGAACTGCGAAGGAGATAGCAGTACCTCTGGCAGCCATGTTCACTGAGTCATTCACCATGAGTGAATTGGAGCAGGGCACATGTGGTCCCTCTACACAAGTCCGCAGCAGGGAGGAGGTAGGAACAATAGGCCGCTCAGCCTTACCTCAGTAGTGGGGAAGATCATGGAGACATTGCTTAAAGAAAGGATAGTGAGGCATCTAGAAGCCATCGGAGCCCAGGACCATAGACAAGGATCTACAGTGGGGACATCATGTCAGACAAATCTGGTTGATTTCTTTGACTGGGTGACAAAGGAAGTGAATCAGGGTGGGGCAGGGAACGCGCTTACCTTGATTTCAGCAAAGCCTTTGACACCATCCCATATAGGAGGCTGATAAACTAGCTGGGTAGGCTGGGCATTGGGGAAAAGGGTGGTAAACTGGATTAGAAACTGGCTAACAGACAGGAGGCAGAGTCTAGGGAGAGGTGAAGTGGGGTGCTGCAGGGATTGGTCCTGGGGCCAGTCCTGTTCAATGTTTCATTAGTAACATTGCAGAATGTCTGAAGGAATTTTTCACCAGATTTTCAACATAGCCATTTCAAGACCTCTGCTCATGAACAGTGTCACAGTGATTTTCTTAATCTGTCCCAAACATTGATTGCGCCGCATGAATGCGCCATTGTGCACTATATGCCGCGAGAGCACATTTTGGGCAACATGTGAAAATGACATCTGTACTGCTCATAAGGAGGTGTGGTAAAATGGCAATGTTGAAAATCTGGAGTGCAAATATTAAAATTTATAACTTACGAGCGCATGTGAGGGAACTGCGCAGAACGCATGCTCGTGAAACAGTCATTTTTAGGAATTTTCACCAAATTTTCAAAATAGCCATTTAAGACCTCTGCTCATGAACAGTGTCACTTGATTTTGTTAACGTGTCCCATACATTGATTTTGCACTCTGGCTGCGCCATTGTGCGCCATGGTGGAAACATGTTTTGGGCAGATGTGACAAATGACAGCTGTCCTGCTCATAAGGAGGTGTGTAAATGGCAATATTGAAAATCTGGATTGAAAATATTGAAAATTCACGAACTTATGAGCGTGTAGGATCAGCGCAAAAAATGCTCGTAAAACAGTCATTTTGGGAATTTTTCACCACATTCTTAACATAGCCATTTTAACACTTCTGCTCATGAACAGTGTGACTGTGATTTTCTTAATCTGTCCTGAACATTGATTTCGCACAACCGATTGTGCATTAATAGCGCTACATGCGCGGAAACACATTTTTAATGAGATGAAAATGACAGCTGTACTGCTCATAAGGAGGTGTGGTAAAATGACAATGTTGAAAATCTGGGTGAAAATATTGAAAATTTGCAAACTTCAAGAGCGCAAGAGGAACTGCGTAACGCACGCTCGTAGAAGTCATTTTTAGGAATTTTTTCACCAAATTTCAACATAGCCATTTTAAGACCTCTGCTCATGAACAGTGTCACTGTGATTTTCTTAATGTGTCCCATACATTGATTTCACACACCAACCGCGCCATTGTGCGCTACATACGCGGAAACACATTTTGGGCAAGATGTGAAAAATGACAGCTGTACTGCTCATAAGGAGGTATGGTAAATGGCAATGTTGAAAATCCAGAGTGCAAATGTTAAAAATTTGCGAACTTACAGCGTCATGAGGAACTGCGCAATGCATGCTCAGAAACAGTATTTTTAGATTTTTTCACCAAATTTGCAACATAGTCTTTTGAGAGCCCACCTTATGAACACCTGGCACTGTTGTTTCGTTAATCGGTCCTGAAAGGTGATTTCGCGACAGTGATCGCGCAAATCACCCTTCAGGAATGATTAACGCCATGACAGTGACAGAATTCATGAGGAGAGGTCCCAAAACCATTTTGAAAATTCGTGCCAAAATTCTAAAAATACTTGAGATATGCAGCAAAGTTGAAAACCCTATCTATCCCATTATACAGCTTACTTGCATTTCTCAGTTTGTGGTCGGCTTTGAAGAGTGCATTGTTCCTGGTCCACCAAGATCGTCCGCGCGAGGTCCGAGGTAAGTAGGGGTGTGGGGGTGGGGAGGCAGGGTGCGAGTGGTTGGGTGCAGGTTGTGAGAGGGGCAGGAGAATCATGAGGGACAGTTTTTGTATTTACAGGTTTATTTTTTTTAATAAGACAACGAGGGACATTTGCCACACTGGGGTGGGCTCTCAGCGTGGCAGCTGGAAGGCTGTTTGGGGGCTGGAGCCGACGGGATATTGGGCACCCCATCGGGCCATAACACATTTTGCCATGCTGGGGTTGGCCTACAGTGTGCATGGGGAGGTGAGCAGCATGAGCCCAGTATGCATGCGCAAGGCAGGTGTGGAGGGGGAGTTTCTGCTCACTGAAGCGGAGCTCTCCCCTTCAACTGTAAGACCACTATATTTTCAACTGCTGTCATAGACAGCTGCAGCAGTGATTGGGGAACTGGAGCCACGCCTGCAAACACACTGACTGAATTGAAGACGGGTGCCACACCTCCGAAAACTCAGATGATGGCACTATGTTTCCTGCACATGCATGCAAGCAACATAAAAAGGACTATACCAAATTTAAAAGATGTATACTATGGTATCTCTTTTACTCAGATAGAAGATCATGCACAAAATTCTGGCCAAATCCAGTCTTCCTTTAACCCAGTTTGCTGCTGTGGAGTGAAAGACACCCAAAGGGACTTCCAGCGACATCACCAGCTTAATGGCAGCTTAAGCTTGGAGCCATCCTGCCTGGCAAAAAGACAATCCACCTCTTTCTAACTACATCTGGGTGCCATTCTGCTTCCTAACAGAAAAATTGCAGAGTTCATTAAGTCTACCAGGCGCCTGGGCAAAGATAACCAGCGAATTTGACTTATGAGCTGGCAAAACTTAAATTGGATGGATCCGCACAGACCACGCCCAGTCCTCAGCCTCCACTTCAACATCTTCTCCAGCCACGAGTAACACGGAAGAGTCCAGCTGCACATTTACTTCTAAGGAGCTTTGCTGGCATTTACAGCAAATTAATGCCACTCTGGAATGTCTGGAAGCAAAAGTGTCTAAAGATCGTGAAGACATCAATTTGCTTACTCAACGGCAGACGACCTAGAAAAATCTATGTCTGATTATGTCACAACTATGGACATTCACAACTCAGCTCTACTAGACCTTCATCAATGAGAACAACCTCACTCAGAAACTAGAAGAACTGGAAAATTGGAATTGGAGGAATAACCTTGAATCCACGGAGTACCAGAAGGTACTGAGTCTGGGAACATGCTGACCTTCATAGACAGTTTTTGTAAGAACTTTTAAGCATACTGGCTGAAAAGGACTTAGGTATAAGGGCACATCAATCCCTCATCTTCCGTCCCTCGGGACCCGAAAGCATGCCCTCGATTGATAGTTCTAGCTTTTACTTCCAGGTAAAAAGAAGTGCTACATTTGGCATTCGTAAAAGAAGAGATGCATTTTGAAGATGTCAGAGTATTCTGTGATCAGGACTATGCCCTGCAAACCCTCCAGCATCAGCAACAAGTTTTTAAAATAGTCAAACTCTTAAAGCAGGTGGGCCACCATGCCACAATTGAATATCCAGCAAAGTTAAAAGTCCAGACTACTAGTGGATTTAAAAGATTTCCTGACCTGGACACTGCGGCTGCCTTCCTTCAAGAGCTGGGGATTCAAATGCCTGAAGATCATTCCAAGGCTCAAAGAATGACTTCCAGTCTCGAATGTGGCATAAAGCTGGAACCAAAACAACACAGCGGAGTAATAACACGGCTGTTTGTTCCATCTGGACCTCTGTCTCAGCTAAATCTTCCCTTCTGGCATCAGTACAACCACCAAGACAAGCTGTTGATTCATCCTCACCAAGTGAAGCCAACCCGTCGAGGTCTTTAACCTGAAGGGAGCCTTCACCTTATTACTCGGACAATAAATAGCTGTATGTGTTTCTGTTGGTTTAGCTTTTGTAAGTCCTTTGAAGCAGCTGGCCCAATGGTGTAGAGGGCTGAGGTGCTGGTGTCTTACTTACCATGCCAACGACTCGGGTCGGGAGTGACCTTGGGTGTCAGAGGTCAGCTGGGGAGAGGAGGATTGAGCATCCCACAGACTGCTCTCCTCCCTGGGAGGGTTTGAGGGATGACCGCTGAGGTAATGGTTCCTGGTGGTGGCCAGGGACTGCTGCATGCTTGGAGTCCTATGTGTGGGTAGGCGTGGCTGATGTCGGACGTAGTGCATGTGGAAGCATGTGCAGTGTCCCTGATATTCTTGCACATCCACACGGGGGATCTACAGGGCACAAAAGAATCCTCTGGCATGCATGAAGGCTGGCCCATCAGAACCGGATGGACACATCCAAGTTAGCTCCTCCCGAGCCTGGCCCCCAGGTCTTCCGCAGTGCAGAGTAAGTACCCACTGTGAAGTGGCCTGAGGAGGATAAGGCGAGGGGTCCTGAGCTCTGACTGCGGCCAGGATGGGAGTCGAGGAAACCACGCTGAAGTGGGAGGAACCATAGGTACCCCTTCCCCCAGCAGAGAGGAGAAAAAGAATAATAATAAAAAAAAAAAGTCCTTTGAAGCACTTGGGATGGCCCAGGAGAGAGGTGGAGGTAAGGAGATTGACAGTTTTGCTCCCTTGATGCTCCACTTCCTACCTCTGCACACAGATCTATCGGTAAGTACTTAATGCTGTGTGGATTTAAAATGTTTGAACTATGCCTTGAAATGTTGGGGAGCTTGGCGAGTGTTCCCCGACCCTTGGGGATGGGGGTTCTCTTGACGGGTGAGGAGGCTGGTGAGACTTCTTGGACCTGGGACCACTGGGGCGCTGGGAGCTGTGCACTCTCTTGGTGGTGTTGTCTGCAGATACAAATGAAGCGTCCTCCAGGGGCTTTGGCAATATGTACAAAATGACAACGTATTATTATCTTGCTGGGAAGATTATTGAGAAATTAGTGGCTGCACAATTGGAAACCATTTAACCATGCATGACATCTATGAACTGCTCCAGTCTGGTTTTTGTAAGAGGCATAGTACTGAGACAGTGCTGGTTCGGTGCACATTGATCTCCTGATGGCTAGAGATCAGAAGAATCGTTCCATTCTCATTCTTCTTGGTCTCTCATCAGCCTTTGACACTGTGGACCATGGGGTACTTCGGCACCTGGAGTTCATCTGTGGCCTTCGGTACAGTCCTCAGATGGTTTCGATCTTTCCTCACTACCAGAACTCAGAGAGTGGTGTGGGATAAATTCTTCCCATCCAGTCTCTCTGTCATGTGGGGTTCCCAGGGCTCGGTGTTGTCCCCATGTTGTTCGGAGTGTATATGCTGCCCTCGGAGATATTGTAAGAAGGTATGGGCTGAGGTTTCACTGCTATACAGATGATACCCAGCTCTACCTATCCTTTGCACCAGACCAGGATAGAGCCTCTCGATCAAGTAATAGCTGCCTCACTGAAATCTAGTGCTGGATGAATTTAAGCTGGTTGAAGTTGAACTCAGAAAAACGGAGGTAATGGTGGTGGGCCCAGGTTGCAGGGTACAGGAGGTGGGAGTTGGTCTTCCTCAGGTTTATTTCTGGGAGGTGTCCAGCTTCCTCCTCTGAATGGGTGCAGAACCTGGGGTGATTTTTGACAGTGAGCTGACACTTCTCTCACAAGTGTCAGCAATTGTCAAACTTTCCTTTTACTATCTTAGGAACATCGCCAGGATTAAGCACCTTGTTCCGCCTGTGGATTTGCCAATGTTGGTCCATGCCTTTGTGTCCTCATGCCTTGATTATTGCAACTCCCTGTATCTAGGGCTTCCTGGGGTTGATATCTGCAGCTTGCAGCTGGTGCAGAACGCTGCAGCCCAGTTATTGACAGGTACATCTCATGCCTGTCATATTTCACTGGTGCTGTGTGATCTGCACTAGCTGCCAATTCAGTGGTGGATCACCTTTAAAGTTGGTCTTTTGACCTATAAAGCCCTACATGGACAGGGTCCGGGCTACCTGAAAAAGATTTTAGTTCCCTACTGCCTCAAGTGATCTCTCCGCTTGGTGGATGAGGGGTTAGATTCCGAGGGTTTCTTTGAAATCATCGGGTGCTCAAGCCTTTATGTATGCTGCTTTATGTATGCTGCTCTGACCCTCTGGAATTCTGTACCCCGCCTGCTTCATCAGTGTGCGCCCATGGAGGAATTTAAAAGGCCCTGAAGACCTACTTATGGTCAAAGATTTATTTTAATTAATACTGTGATTTTAGGAGCTCATATCATTATGTATTGGTTTTATTTATTATGTTGTTAGATATTGTAACGCCGCCTTGATTTTAGAAAGGCAATATATAAATAAAGTTTTATTATTATTATTAATGTAGACTCCTGCTTGGCCTCACCAATTTTATATTTCTCAACTTGAGGGAATTAAGATATTTGGGACTGCTGTATGCGATGGGGAGGAGGACCTCTTGAGGAGCACAGTGGATAACTGGTCATAATTTTCAATCCTGCTTTCAAATAGTTAATATAAGCAGGCTTGTTGATACTTAATCTGCCAGCTAGCCTACGTGACTGATGGGGTTAGCCCCAGAGGGCCCCTTTCAGTGGATGGCTATAAGACGACAGGAATCTGTCCGCCACCATCAGCTCAGAGTTTTCTGTTGGTCCTCCCCTCTTGCCTCTTGGTGTATCTTTTTTTTTGTTAATATAATTTTTATTCAGTTTTTCACATAATGGGGAGGTGTACAGAAAGGTTAGCAGCCACAAATTCATTGTACTTCAGAGAATGACAATGGAGCAACACATCAAAGAAAAATGTAAAGAAGATAATGATTCCATTTAAACTTCTCAGTTTGCCTAGAGTCCATAGTTTAGTAGAGACTGTGAAAAATAATATTAAAAAGACCTAGTACAGGATTATAATATAGCAGCAGACAATACAGATTTTTACAGTGCAGATTTTTGGAACAGACAGGGTCCAAATACAATTCAAATTTATTTCTATTTCCCCAGCAGAATTTCCTCCCAGCCCAGGGACAACTAAGGAATAAAAGTTGCATCCTTTGGCATAATATAGAGAATCCATCTAGTCCATTTCAATGTACATAAGTCAGACTTATCATTTAAATGGTAGGAAATTTTTTCACCTATAGATACGGGTCACTAGCTCCCTCCACTCTGATACTGTGGAAAACAGGGTAAGCCAGCAATGAGTCTGGGCCTTCTTAGCTGCCATCAGTGATATCCCCAACAAATAATTTGTGTGGGTATCTCTGAATCCAGAGGAAAATATGTAATATAAATAGTGAGCAGTAAAGGAAATGGGGTACCATACAGGTTGGTCAGTTCGGATTGTATTGAGTCTAGGAAAGGCTGAATCTTTGTGCATAACCAAAATATGTGGGTATGATGGGCTAAGAGTTCACCACACTGGCGCCAACAGGCCCCTGATCTCGTTGGCATGAAATGGGCTGTTATAGCCGGGTACGAAAGTATCTGGTCAATATTTGCCAAGAGAACAGTCTCCAGTTGTGAGAATAGGTAAGTTTGAATGTTGAAAGACTGCCCCTGTCCCACAGTGATAGGGAATGTCAAAACCAAGTTCCGATACCATTTTGCACAGATATCCTCAGTGTTTGTCCCCAAGGTATCTCCAAGGGCCCCATACAGAGCAGAGACAATGTGAGGACCCTACCTGTAGCAATACCTTGCTGTAGACAAATGACTAAGGAGGGTAGGTGTCTAAAATACACATTTGCATTGGCAGGAATAATAAAAGTGTCGCAGCTGCAGGTATTGGAAAAATCTGATTGCCTTAAACCATGGGATTGACACAATTCCTGGAAGGATTTAAAGTCTCATTTTTTAAATTGTGTAAGGCTGAGAGTTCCAGGCGTTCTCACAATTTGAATGTATGGTCAAAGGCGGCAGGAAGGAAGTCCTCCAGGAGGGTTATAGGGCATAGTAAAAATAGGTATGGGGAAAGAGAAAATGTCTATATATTGCATTCCAGGTCTTTAATTGATGTTTGATCCAGGGGCTTAAGGGTACCCTGTCCCGGAGCAAGGAGATAAATGATACATCATATTCCTGACCAATTCCTCGAAAGGCATGAGACCTTCCTCAATCTCCTCCAGAGGTCCGGACTAATTTTAGCGAGACGGCACTGAAGACAGGATAAATTGAAGCCCAATTGTGATATCTAAGGTTAGGCAGCCAACCCACCAGATCTTCTAGGAGATAAAGAATAGGAATTTTACTCTAGGCGCTTCCCACCAAATAAATCTACTAATGGATGTGTTCCATATTCGAAATGTTTTATTTGGTATGTATATTGGGACATTCTGGAACAAATAAAGAGCACGGGTAAGACTACCATCCTAATAACCTCAACTCTCTGAAGGAGATTTAATGGGAGGATATTCCACCGTGATAGGTCCTATTGAAGCTGGCCATAAAACGGATCATAGTTATTTTAGTTGCATTGATTGCCTGGTGTGACAGATAAATGCCCAAATATTTTAATTTGTCCAGGTCCCAGCGGAAGGGAAACAAAAGCTCCTGAGCTGGTTGCCTTGATGGAAGAGGATGCCTGGATATCGTAGCAGTCACAGAAACATGGTACACAGAAAACCATGACTGGGATGTTAACATACCAGGGTACATAACCCACAGGAGAGACAGGCAGGGAGAAGAGGGGAGGAGTAGCTCTCTATGTAAAGGAAGGTATAAAAGCAACTGAACAAAAGAGTAAACAGGGAGGAGAGGAGGCACTGTGGGTCACCTTGGAGACTGGAAAGGGCACCACAATCCGCACAGGGGTTGTGTACAGACCCCCATGTCAGGGGAGGGAATGGACAAGGATATGATAGAAGGCATTCTTAGAATGGCAGAGAAAGGAGATACTGTTGATGGGAGACCTGAATATGCCAGATGTTAACTGGAGCACATTTGCTGCAGCCACATCCAAGAGCAGGGCCATTCTTGATGCCCTACAGGTGGCATGCCTCAGACAGCTAGTTTCGGAACCCACTGTGAGGGAGCAATCTTAGACCTCATACTCTCAGCGGGGGGCAGTGAGAGGATCTCAGATCTAGAAGTGGGTTGCCATCTGGGAACAAGTGACCATCAAACAGTGTGGTTCACGTTAAACTCGGCTACAGAGCAAGCCATACAAAAGTGAAGGTACTGGACTTCAGGAGGGCTGACTTTGGCAAGATGGGAGAGTGCCTCAGAAAAGCACTAGCAAACAGGCTAGAAGGAGGTGTGGAGCAACAATGGGAATCATCAAAACTACCATCACAGAGGCAACATCAAGCCTTTGTGTGAAGCAAATAAACAAATCAAAATGAAAGAAAAAGCCATTGTGGTTCTCAAAAGAGGTGGCTGTGAAAGTCAGGAAGAAAAAGATAGCATTCGGAGGTATAAGGAAACACAGAAGGAGCAGGACAGAGAGCTGTACCAGTTAAGGCAGAAGGAAGCAGGGAGGGAAGTCAGAATAGCAAAGGCCCAAACTGAGGAAAAGATAGCTAACTCAGTTAAGAAGGGATAAAACCTTTTATAGGTACATCAGCAGAGAAAGACAAAGGGAGGGATAGTGAGGCTGAATAGAATGAATGGTGGTGGGCAGAGGGGACAGTGAAAGCAAGGATACTGAACGAATATTTCTGCTCAGTATTCACAAAAGAGGAGGGGAAGTGCCTAATCCAATTAACAGAAGCACTCTTGATAGGAGGTCAATCCCAGTCCTTTCACAGAAGAAAGGGTTCTGCAAGAACTCCTAAAACTGAAGGTGGACAAAGCAATGGGGCCTGATGGAATTCACCCCAGAATTCTAAAAGAATTAAGGGGAACTAGTGAAACCACTGGCTACTCTTTAATAAATCATGGAGGATAGTGTGGTACCGAGGACTGGAGGAAGGCGGATGTGATTCCTCTTCACAAAAGTGGGACCAAGACAAAGGCAGGAAACTACAGACCTGTCAGTTTAACCTCTGTAGTAGGGAAAGTGATGGAGTCACTTCTGAAGGAAAAATAGTTGAGTACCTAGAGGCCAGTGGGGCACAGGACCCAAGGCAGCATGGGTTCACAGCGGAAGGTCATGTCAGATGAATCTAATAGATTTCTTTGACTGGGTGACCAAAGTAGTAGACCAGGGAGGGGCTGTGGACATGGCCTACCTAGACTTTAGCAAGGCATTTGACACAGTCCACACAAAAGATTAATAGTCAAATTAACCAGCCTGGAGTGGGTCCCAGGGTGGTAGCCTGGTAAAACATTGGCTGGACAACAGGACACAGAAGGTAATTGTAAATGGAGTCCACTCTGAAGAAAGAGGGGTTACTGGTGGGGTACCTGAGGGTTCAGATTGGGTCCAGTCCTTTTAATGCCTTATAAGTGACATTGCAGAGGGACTGGAAGGAAAGTATGCCTTTGCAGATGACACAAAGATCTGCAACAGGGTTGATACACGAGACGTGGAAAGGATGAGAAGGGACTTGGCAAGGTTGGAGGAATGGTCAGAAGTATGGCAGCTAGGATTCAATGCAAAGAAGTGCAATAATGCACCTGGGAAACAAGAACCCAGGGAAGAATACACAATGGGGGGAGATAGTAACAGCAACAAAAAGGAAAGGGACCTGGGGTAATCATATCAGATGACCTTAAGGTTAGCAAGCAATGTGAGAAGGCAGTAGGGAGGCTGGGGTATACTGGGATGCATAGGAGAGGCATCAGCAGCAGAAAACAGGAAGTTGTTATCCCTCTGTACAGACAGTTGGTGAGACCCCATCTGAGTACTGCATCCAGTTCTGGAGACCCCATCTCCTAAGGACATAAACAGGATAGAGCAGTCCAGAGGGGGGCAACTAAATGATGTAGGGTCTGCAAGAGAAGCCATATGAGGAGAGACTAATGGAGCTTAATATGTATACCCTTGAGGAAAGAAGGAGAGGGACATGATAGAAACTTTTAGGTACCTCAGTGGAATCAGCAAAGTCCAAGAGGGTAGCATCTTTCAGAGAAAGAGACTGCAAGAACAAGGGACACAATTTAAAGATAGAGGGTCGGTTCAGGGCAATGGAGGAAGTATTATTTCACAGAGAGGGTAGTGGATGCATGGAACAGCCTTCCTGAGGAGGTTGTGGGGTCTAAAACTGTGGAGAATTCAAGAATGCATGGGACAGACATAAGGCAATTCTTGTGGGGGTAGGAAGAAATAGGCTGTTGGTTAACTAGGATCTGCGGCCTATCCTGTAGGTAGTAAATGGCAGACTAGATGGCCAAGCAGTCCTTATCTGCTGTCAAAGTCTATGTTTCTATGTTAAATGCTAAAGAGGGGTAAAGTTAAAAGTCAGTGCTTCTGTTTTGGTGGTATTGCTTATATCCTGAACATCTACCGAATTGGTCCTAATATGTCAAAGACTGCTGGGACAGTTTGGGAGGGGTTGGTTAAAAAGCAAAACATCATCCACATATAGGGCGACAGATGTTCCCTACCGCCCATTTGAACCCCTTCTATCTGATGAGAGTTCTGATGACCTGTGCTAATGGTTCTATAAAAATAGCAAATAAGCCCAGGGATAGAGGATATCCTTGACGGGTGCCCCTGTGTAGAAAAAATAGGGAGAATGGTGTCCGAAACTTTAATACAAGCTTGAGGCAAGGAATACAGTGCTTTGATCATAGAAATAAGGGAAGGGAGCCTATCTTTAACATAGTAGCAAACAAGAAGGACCATGAGACTCGTCAAATGCCTTCTCAGCATCTAAACTGAGAAGAACAGAGGGTGTTCTCTGAGATTGCATTTCCTGTGCTAAGTGAAGTGCCCTTCTGGTGTTAGCTGTAGTGGATCTGGCACTGACAAATCCTGTCTGATCCAAATTAATGTCTGAGGTAAGGACTGTAACCAGACGTTTGGCTATAATGGACATAAGGAGCTTATAGTCCACATTTAGGACTGAGATTGGCTGGTATGATGAACAGCACTGGGATCTTTACTGGGTTTGGGAATAAGAGAAGCACTGCATATGCCAGCTAGGAGGGGGCCAGCCAGCCCCTGCAGCACTTCATTGTAAACTTGTAGTAGAAGGGAGACAATCTCCTGTCTAGAGTGTTTATAGAATTCTGTGCTATAACCGCCTGGACCAGGGGCCTTCATAGTTTTAGATCGAGAGATGGCAGTTATTAATTCTGTATGTAGAATAGGAGAAATCAAGGTGGCCTGCTGTATCTCAGTCAGCTTGTGAAGATCCAGTGGGGAAAGGAAAGCACTAATGTTCATATTATCCAGGGGTGATCTGGGGTATATCATGTTTTATAATATTCACTAAATGACTGTGTAATGTGCCCCACTCTTGTATAAAGGTTGCCAGAGGTAGGGTCCTTTACAGCAACTATAGTGGAATACGCTTTTTGCTTACGCAACCTGTAGGCAAGCAGATGAGAGGCACGAGGGCCTATTTCCCATATCTCTGTCTGAGGAAGGCTAAGGCTATTTCTGTGTTCTGCAGGACCAATGAGTCCAGTTCTTGTTTGGTTTGTTTAGCTGGGCTAGAACTGAATTGACCCCTGTTGTTGTGCAGTTTGGAGAAAATTAAGGGTCTGTTCCAGGTGGGTTTGTCTTTCCTGCGTTGTTTCGCCATGATAGATGAATATTGTATTAGGTGGCCACGTAAGACCGCCTTTTAGTGTCTCCCACCTAATGGCACAGGAAACTCAGGATCCAAATTATTATAGATACATAGATACATAGACAGTGTCGGCAGATAAGGGCATATGGCCCACCCAGTCTGCCCATTTGAGCTTGTAAGTTCAGTTTGTTTTCCTAGAAGTCTGTTTCCTTACCCCTGACCTCTAGAATTCCTTTATGTCTAACCCATGCATTCTTAAATCTCATGATTGTTTCAGCCCCCACCACTTCCTCTGGCAGGGTGTTCCACTTGTCCACCACCTGTTCTGTGAAGAAATTCTTCTTGTTTCCTCTGAATCATCTTCCTCCAACTTCATCCCATGCCCTCTAGTCCTGGAACATCTTTTTCACTTAAAAATAGTGTTTTCCTGCACCCTGTTCCTCCCTGTAAGATACTTGTATGTCTCTATCATATCCCTCTCTCCTCCTCTCCTCCAGGGAGTACATGTTCAGTTCCTTCAACCTGTCTTCATAGGACTTGTGATGCAATCCATGCACCATCTTTGTTGCCCTCCTCTGAACCTTCTACCCTGTCTATGTCCTTACGAGGTATGGTCTCCAGAACTGTATACTGTACTCCAGATGGGGCCTCACTAGTGTCTTGTATAGCGGAATTATGACCTCCCTTTTCCTGCTGGTGATGCCTCTGCCTATACATCCCAGCATCCTATTTGCTTTACCTGCTGCCTTGTCACACTGTTTCCTACCTTGAGGTCATCAGAGATGACAACCCCAAGATCCCTTTCCTGCTTGGCATGCTATATCCTCACCCTCCAACTGATATATTGTGCCAGTTTTTGTGCCCCATATGCATTATCTTGCAGTTCTTTGCATTGAATTTCAACTGCCAAACCCTGACCATTCTTCAAGTTTCTGCAGGTCGCTTCTCATTCTGTCTACACCCTCTGGTGTGTCTACTCATTACAGAGCTTTGTGCCATCAGCTAACAGTGAAATTCTGCCTTTAGATCCCAAGAATGTCACTGATAAAGATGTTGAATAGGACCGTCCCAGCACTGATCCCTGTGGTACCCCACTGGTCACTCTTCCCTCTGTGGAGTGACAGCCATTTACCACCACCCTCTGTGTCCTGCCACCCAGCCAGTTACCTACCCACCACACTACTGTCCTGCCCACACCCATATTCCCCAGTTTGTGTAATAGTCTCCTATGTGGCACAGTGTCAAAGGCCTTGCTGAAGTCCAGATAGGCCATGTCCACTGCCCTCCCCTGATCCACCTCCCTAGTCACCCAGTCAAAAATTAAACGAGGTTGGTCTGACATGACCTCCCCTGGAGAAACCATGCTGCCTTGGGTCCTGTAGTCCATTGACAACCAGATGTTCCACCAATCTCCTTCAGTAGTGCTTCCATGATCTTCCCCACTACCGAGGTGAGGCTGACTGGTCTGTAGTTCCCTGCTTCCTCTTTGTTCCCACTTTTGTATAAGGGACTACATCTGCTGTCCTCCAGTCTTTGGGTACCTCCCCTGTTTCCAGTGGTCGGTTAACAGGATAGCCAGAGGTTCAGCCACCACCTCTTAGTTCTTTAAGGAGCCTGGGGTGCACCCATCTGGCTCCATTGCTTTATCAACTCTTATTACTTCCAGTTCCTTCAGGACCCTTTCTCGTAAAGGGACTTGTGTCCATTTCTGCACCATTCTCACCCCTTGTACTCCCTTCAGACCCATTACCCTCCTCTTCCTCAGTAAAGACTGAGCAGAAATACCTGTTCAATATGTCAGCTTTACTGTTGTCATCCTCCACGCTGCTCCCATCCTCCCCTTCAGTCTCACTATCCCTCCTTTGTCTTTCTTTTTCACTTATGTACCTGTAAAGGTTTTGTCCCCTTTACCCACTGATTTTGCAATGTGTTCTTCTGTCTGAGCTTTGGCTTCCTTACTGACCTCCCTGCCTCCCTTTGCTTCTCCTGGTACTTCTCCCTATCCCTTCTGCCTGTGTCTTTTGTATTGCCTGAATGCAATCTTTTGGCTTTCACTTTTGCTACCTCTTTGGAAAACCATAATGGTCTCCTCTTCCTTTTCCTCTTGCTAACCTGCTTAATGCATAATTCTGTTGTTCTTATAATCCCCATTTTAAATACTGCCCACTGTTCCTCAACCCCTGATTCCTGTCCCATTCCCCTTAATGCCTCTTTCAAGTATCTCCCATTTTCCCAAAGTCTGCCCCTAAAATCCAGGATACGTGTTTTGTGTGGTTTGGTTCTGCTCTTTCTGTGATTATCTTGGATCTCTTGTATTTTCTCAGTAAGAAATTCTCGAAAGGGGCACTTTTGAGATAGATAG
Source organism: Neoceratodus forsteri (assembly GCA_016271365.2). Taxonomy (NCBI): domain Eukaryota; kingdom Metazoa; phylum Chordata; order Ceratodontiformes; family Ceratodontidae; genus Neoceratodus; species Neoceratodus forsteri. The sequence goes on along the minus strand of CM057453.1, from coordinate 1,473,343,003 downwards.
GGTTAAATCTCCAAACTGCATCCCTTCTCTCAAGCCCCGCTTCCCATTTTGTGATCACTGGTGCATGGTCAGAGTGAGCAATATCCCTATAGAGACCTCTAAGTACATCTACACATTCTTTTGTGTATAGCAGTGATCTATTCTTGAATAGGAGCCATGCACAGCAGAGTAATAGGTATACTTTCTGTCTCTTGGGTGGAGGGTACACCACACGTCCAGCCAGCCTACCTCTTGAACAAATCGCTTAAAGAATCTATGTGGGGCAGGTTGTCAATCCCTAGCCACCCCCGTGGTGTCTAAATTAGGATTAGGGGAAATATTAAAGTCGCCTGCAAGTATGAGTGAGCCCTTGGTCAGCTTGTACCACTTTATTCAGGAGGAACCTGATATTCTGTATAGTTGACCCTGGAGGAAATATGCATTAGCTAAGGTCACCTCCTTATCTTGTATTAATCCTCGCATTATGACCAAGTGATTCTTCTGAACCCACCCATTCCTGGGTGGCTTTAAAAGAGGTAAGGCTTGAAATCAGTATGGCTACCCCTCTTCCTTCCCCTAGGAAAGGAGGAAGAAAACACCGGAAAACCTTCCCTGACAAGCTTTTTATGTTCGTTTACAGTCATATGTGTCTCCTGTACATAAATTATTCCTGCTTGGTCTTTTTAAACAAAAGATCATTCTAGATCTTTTGTTGGGCTACCTAGCCCATTAACATTCACAGAAAAATCTGGAGTGGTACGTTAGCCATTTTAAAAGTCTCTGAAATCAGAATGATATTGCTGTACTGAGAATCTTAATTCTAACATACTGTATAAGGACCTTTAGGTTCCTTCTTTGGTAATAGAAGATGTGACTGCTTATATTTGGGAAAGTGAGGAAAACGCCCTCGAACTGTGTGCAACCAATTATTAACATTAACTGGGAAACCTTCTAACGCAGTAACCTACCAACTGGGGGGTGCTGCTAAACAACAATGGGCTTCCATGGGGTTGATCACTAAGAGACGATCAGCCACCAGTGTGTGCTAAAAATAAATTTTGGTGAGGTCTAACCAGTGTATAGACCAGACGTAAAACGCCTCTGTTGGAGGAGGAAGGAGTTTGAAAGGGGTGGTGGTCATGCCTCATGCTCCACCAAGGGTAGTGTTATAGGGTAATAAGACCTAAACTTTTTAATTATTCAGGAGCAACTAGAGGTTGTCTGCTCCTCCTTTAGTAAACATGAAAATTGTAGGGCCTGTAATTCTGCTATGTCATCATGTGTCCTTTAGGACGAATTGTTATGGGGATCCGCAACCTCGCCAACCCCCCAGACCACCCCACCGGTTCAGTGTGTGGTGTGGGCAGAACCTGGAAAGAGCAGGGTGGGTCTCAGTGCCTTCCCACAAGGCAAGTTAAGGAGAAGAATCAATTATCTCTAAATAAGTACATCTAACTTCGTCCAGAAATCCAAAATGACTCAGGGCCCTGATGAAACACATTATGAGCAGGACATCCCATGGGATGTTATTAGGAGCAATGTGCACCATCAATTTAAGTTAAGGAGAGGTGCCTCTGACCTGGCTCTTGAGTATTCAGAAGACAAGGCTGAAGGGCTGCCTTTAAGGGTTGCCCTGCTCGTCTATCCCTCGGTCCCCGCAACCTGCCCATGTTCCATCCTCAACCTATGGCTCCCCGGAGTCTCAGAGCCCTCAAAATCAGTCACCCATAAGGGTGAACTCACTAGAGTTGTGTGGTCTAAGCCACAACAGTATATCAAGTTGTGCTGTGTGGGAACCAAGAGAAGCCCCCCAACGAGGAGGGGAGTCCCCTATCAAGCAACGCTCTTCAGTGAGGGCTAACACAGAAGGTGGGTAACCAGGGAGGGTGGGCATGAGGCTGATCACTAGGAGAATGAAGAAGGGACAGTCAAGACAGTTTACCTGAAGTGGAGAAGACAGGCAAATAAACACAGCAATGTTCTGATAGTCTCTTCATTTTACTTCTTGGTTGGTTAATGCAGTTTCAGACTGGGCCACGGCTTGTTGTTTAAGTCCCTTGACTATTTGTTGAATTACCAAAGCTCCCTCCTTCTGACGTTGTTCCTTCCGGGAGTATTTTAGTTCAGGCTTTCTGTGCTAGTTTAGCTGCAAGGGATGCACCTATCTGCCTCTGTGTTAGAGTGACATCAATGCCGATTTCAGCAAGCTCCCGAATCGCCTCCTCCGCAGTTTTGAAGGTCTTAGGCCATCTGCCAGCTGCACCACCAACTTTGCTGGATATGGAGTTCTAAACTTTTAGTTTTGCCTCCTTCAACTTTTTAAGAATAGGGCATTGTCTCTTCGTTTCACTGCAATCGCCGGGTAGTTATTGTCCATATAAATTCTCTGATCTTGAAAAGTCAGATCCCCTTGTTGCCAGGATTTATGTAAAACCAGTTCCTTTTCTTGATAGTGGAGGAAACCAATCAGGATAGCACATGGACAGTTATTAACTGTGGGCCCAGAGTACGTGCACCCAGTCCACCTCGAGAGAGCAACCATCTGGTAAGTCCAGCTTAGATCTGAAGAATTGTTGCATAAAAGGATAGGGTTATTCCCTTCACAGCCCTCAGGAAACCATTGACCCTCAGATTGTTTCTTCTGCTCCGTGCCTCAGAGTCATCGCCCTGTCTTGTAGGTCTTGCAGTGCTTGGTGTAATTGCACTATGTGCGCTCTGTGCAGTCTACTCGGGAGTTGGTGATCGTGGCCTGCTCTCCATTTCGTCCAACCCGCCTCTCCATTTTTCCCGATGTCTGTGTGCAGGGCAGTAAAAGTGGAGCGGGTTTCATGCCTAAAATCCATAGTTCTTGCAAAACCATGTCCATCTGCCTGGTAATATTGGGCACGGTTAAACTTTCTTCCTTCCTTCTGGATATCACCCTTACCAGATATCTACGAGCAGTCGCTATCAGAGCACCCTCTGTCTGGTTCGGCATTATCTAGTGCTGATTTCTGAAAGTCGGGTTTCCTTCATGGTATCTTTGCAGGGTACTAGATTGTCATTTATATTTTGCCCCAGTTTAGGTCCAATTCAGTAGTTTTATTTAATTTAAACCCTGGTGGAGATGGAGCAAAGGATCATGCAGCTACCCTGGCATGACATCACCGAAGTCCTCTTGGTGTATCTTAACCACATTGATCGCAACAATAACCATATTGGGTTTTTGCTCATCAGAGCTCTCCAAAGGTTATCACTATTGACCATAAGACCTGGTGGAGGAATGCTTCTAATGAATATTAGATGGGTTGGGCTCTTGAGGGCGACTGCTTGGCTTCCTGTGGTGCTTACCTGGTGGGCACGGACTCTAGGTTCCCATACCCTCCTGACGGCGAGGGGACCCCTATGAGAGGCACTAATGGAAGGACCATTCTGTCATCTGGGTTCCAGCTGTATTCTGTATACAGCTGAAACTCACCCCAATTTGTGGATCCTTTACTATCTTAAATTGAATTTGCCCTGAAACCTAGATCTCTGTGCTGGGCAGCTAGGAATCTTCTGTTGCTTCATAGTTCTCTAGTTTCTTATAGAGAGTAGTTAATATTGACTGCCATTACAAACTGTAACATCTCACTTGGCGGCTGACATACCCTTCTGGTTTCTCCTCCCTTACAGTTTAGAGGGCACGGTAGTACCAGACAGGGGGTCAAATTACGTAGGCCCTCACCTCGTCCCATGGTGTAAACAAATGTGGGCGAGGGCAGGGTACTTACAACCTTGAAATTTATATCCGATTATTAGGATGCTGTTTGACATTGATAGTTTACACTGGCTTGAGTTCTGTTTTACTATAATGGTTTTGACAGTTTGCAGGATGGTGAGTGTCCCCCCATTTCTGGTTTGAGTTCACTTTTTCAAAGTAGCAGTGGCTGACCTTAAGGTAAACCTCCTTTAAGGAAGGCATAAATAGTCCCATCAAAATGGCCTCGTATCTTACAGGATCTCCAACAACAGTACACCACTATAGTTTTTCTGCAGGAGACCCACCTGACTCACCAGAAACACCTTCAACTGAGACGAGTTGGTGGGTGAGGTGTATGCCTCCCATTTTGTTGATCATTCTCACCGAAGAGGTGTGGCTATTTTAATTCATTGCAATACCGCTCTACAGGTTTCCCAGGTAGACACTGACCCGGGAGGTTATACGTGTGCATGGTGAATCTAGAGGCCCTACATGTGTTTTACTTAACTTATATGCCCCAATTGAAGAATCAGAACAAATTCCTTTTCTCACCAAGGTGGTCTCTGAATCAGTTGAAGATGCCCAGAGTTTGACAATAATAGGGGGTGATTTTAATGCCATTTTGGATCCCCATCTGGACCACCTGGGCACTGGATCTAGTGTGTCAGTCTGAGTTGGGAAGGTTCTGACCCGACTGTGCACCGAGCTGGGCTTGGTAGATGGATGGCATTTTATTAATCCATGGGAGGGACTATACTTACTATTCCTCCAAATATAATATGCATTCCTGCATTGATTATATTCTAGTATCCACCAACTGGATTCCTAAGTTAGGTGGGGCTTTGATAGGGTCTATCTGCCTGTCAGACCATGCCTCTGTGCAGATTCAATTAGATACTCACTATACCTCCTGAATCTCTGTGGCACCTCATCGTAGGGTTACTTTCCCAGACTTAATATACAAGTTGAATAAAAGAGAAAATCCATTCTTATCGCCAAGCTAACCAACCAGAAGACACGGAGGCTGGGGTCCGTGGGACACCCTGAAATGTTATTTAAGGCAAATTAGTAAATATTCTTCCAAAGTTAAAAGCCCGTATCCAGCAGAGATTGATCTGGAAAGGAAGATCACAGATCTTGAATTCCAACATCAGATCTCATTGGATGCTACGATTAGATTTCAATTGAAACAGAAAAACACAAACTTAACAACTTTTGGATGCCCAGATTGAGTTTCAGTTACGTTACTCCAAACAGAATATTTTGAACACAACAACAGAGCTGGCAGGCTCCTAGTCTGGCAGTTGAGAAAAGAAGCCACTAGTAGAGCAGTCCTTTGTCTCGGACCCGTGAGTGGCTTTTCTACCACCTCCCTGTGGAGATTACCTGTATATTTGCAAATTTCTACAAGAATCTGTATACTTTGAACAAGGTCCTGACCATTTGGAACAAGCGAAAGATACTTAGATAGCTTGCAGTTCCCATCCCTTAGTGAAGATTAGCGTAACTCCTTAATACCCTTATCTCGAAAATCCAAAATTTTATCCAAAATTAAACATCTAAAAATGGGAAATCCTCAGGTACAGATGGGGAGCAAGGAGTGCCAGCCTCTTGAACTTAGCTCAAATTTCCGTAATTGTGAAGCCCAATAAGAATCTAGAAAATGTGGATCGTACCACCCTGTCTCTCTTTACCTGTTGATCTTAAGATATTTACAGGTATTTTGCAATCGCCTACAAACCTGCATTTCTTCCGTAGTTCTTACAGATCAAACAGGATTCATCACAGGCGGTTTCTTCAAGATAACATACATCGTTTTTTAAATGTCATCACCGCTTAACGTAATCAGAGGTCTTTTCAACTGGCCATCAGTATGGATGCTGAAAAGGCCTTTGACAGAGTGGACTGGCCTTTTATGACTGCTACTCTGAAGATGTTTGGGCTGGGGCAGAACTATATTGCAGCTATAACTTCATTATACCACGCACCAGAAGCCAGAGTTAAAGTTAATGGATTTCTAGCCAATAGATTTTCTCTAAGTCTAGGTACCAGACAGAGGCCTATAGGGACACCTTGATCCCCATCCACTCGCAGCCTTACAAGCAGTCCAGCAGGGAGAGAACCCCCTTCTTGGCAATATACCTCCATTGCTGCGGTTCCAAAACCCTTTAAAGATCCAAAACAAGCTGCATCTTATAGACCTATATCCATGCTAAATTTTGATTACAAGTTCTACATGGCTATATTGGCCCATTGATTTGAAGACCTGTACCCACCCTGGTAGATCTGGATCAAGTAGCTTTTATTAAGGGATGCCAAGCCATGATGCCATTAGGCTACTTTTACTGCTTGAATATGCCAGAACTTGACATATATCCTTTGTCATCCTGAGCCTTGATGCGAAAAAGGCATTTGACAGGGTCGTCTGGCCCTTTTATGGGTGACCCTGTCCCACTTTGGCTTCCTGGAAGCTCTGTTGGCCAGCTCCAAAATGTTACCATTCCCCAAAGCCTATGTGTATGGCTGGATGGTACCCTCACGGACCCTATCACCCATGCTAGGGGTACTAGACAGGGTGTCCCTTTCTCCTTTGCTTTTTGTGTTATATTTGGAACCCTTGGCTGCTAGATCTGCCAGACCCAGGGGTGGAGGGTATTCCCATTGCTGGTAGAGAATTTAAATTGTCACTGTTCTCAGATGACATATTGCTTACCCTTACAAACACCGAGCATTCAGTTCCAGAGGTTGGATCCAACTTTGCAAGTTTGCAGCTCTGGGAGGCTATAAGGTGAATAAGCAGAAAACTGAAACCCTTCTATACAATTTCCAGCCCACACCCCAATTAAAATTGTCATTCCCGCTGAAATGGAATAAAGTCACAATGAGATATTTGGGGTAAAACTGGCAATCAATTTGGAAGTTATTGATATTATAAACTATGAACTCCTCACATACCAATTAGCCCTTGTCATGACTAGATGGTCTCAAGCCCCCTTAAGTTTCTTTAACCACACAGAATCTATAAAGCAAAATGTACTACCCGTGTATTGTTCTTTTTGCAAAACCTGCCTCAGCCCACAACCAGTACTTACTTCATAGCCTGGGATAATCAAATATCTAGATATATTTGGGCTGGAAAACCCCACGGGTTAGATTTTCAGTTCTGCAGCTTTCAAGGGAGAGAGGGGTTGTAGCCTACCATGTTTCTAGAACTACCATAGGTCTGCACAACTATGAGTACTCACGGGATGGCTTAACCCATTGTATACAGCCTATTGGAAGCAAATAGAGGTGGTTTATAATGACTTCGGTCCCTCCCTGGATTGTTATTTGCTAACCCCATAGTCTATAATTACATACTAACATACTATTTGCCAGCAGATTAGGCCTTATGGTCTATTGAGTCTGCTCTAACCTTAGATCCTTAGTTGGGTGCCGAGGCCCCTCCCATCCCTTGTGCTCCAGAAACCCCTATCATCCATCCCAACCCCTGGGACAGGCATCATCTGATACATCCACTTTCTGTGTCTGTCCCACCTCTCTTGAAGCTTTCCACTGTGGATCTCTGAACCAGCTCGCCAGGCAGTGCATTCCAAGGGTCCACCACCCTCTCAGTGAAAAACCTCCTCCTCTTTCCCTCACCCTTTCACCTTCCAACTTCAAACCATGCCCTCTGGTGATACCTCCCTGCTTTAGTCTAAAGATCCCTCCATGTTTACCCTATTTATTCCCTTGAGGTATTTGAAGACCTCAATCATGTCCCCTGTCTCTCCTCTCCTCCAGTGAAAACAGGCAGAGCTCCTCAAGTCTGTCCTCATCACGTCAAATCCCCTAGCCCTCGTATCATCTTAGTTGCCTCCTCTGTACCTTCTCCAGGAGCTGTATGTCCCTCTTCAAGTGTGGTCTCCAGTACTGTACACAGTACTCAAGGTGTGGTCTAACCAGTCCATTGTACAGCGGCAGAATCACTCTTGCTCCTAGAGGTGATCCCCTAACGATGCATCCCAACATCCTGTTTGCCTTGCTAGCGCTCTCCTGCACTGCTCAGAGTTATTCATACATGCATCCACCATGACCCCTAGGTCTTTTCCCCTATTGAGGCCTCCAGTGCCTCCCTCCCAGGGTGTACCTGTGTTTAGGTTTCCGACCAAGATGCAACACCTTGCACTTGGTGATATTGAAATTTAATTTCCATGTGTGAGCCCAGCTTTCCAGGGTGTCCAGGTCCCTTGCAGGGCCAACCTCCCCCTTCTCCTCAACTACTGCTCCCATCTTGGAGTCATCCATGAAGAGACTCATTTCACACCCTATACCCTCCCTGATGTCCGATATGTATGCATTAAACAGGATCAGACCCAGGACCGAGCCCTCAGGTACCCCACCGACCTCTCTAGGGTTTGAGAGCTCCCCACAGACCACTGATTACCTCTGGGTGTCCAGCTAGCCAGTTTTCAATCCATCTGACCATCAAAGGTCCTACTCCTAACCCCATCAGTTTCTCCACCAGACCATTGTGGGGACAGAGTCAAACGCCTTGCTGAAGTCCAAGAATAATACATCCACAGGCTTTCCCTGTCCAGTTCTGATGTTACCCATTCGTAGAGAACTCCACAAGGTTGGTTTGACATGACTTACCTGGTACAAACCCATGTTGCCGACTATTCAGACCTCCCACCTCCTCCAAGTACACCCCAATCGTCCTTTAGTATACTCTCCATTAATTTTCCCACCACTGAGGTCAAACTGATGGGTCTATAGTTACCTGGTACTTCCTCGACCCCCTTATGGATTGGCACCACATGTGCCTCTCACCAATCCCTAGGTACCCTCCCTGTCTCAAGTGACCTGTTGAAGAGCTCCGTCAGGGGTGCAGCCAGTATGTCCACCAATTCCTATAGTACTCTCGGATGAATGCCATCCGGCCCAGGAGATTTGTCTTTCTTTAGGGCCTTGAGGGCTAACCACACCCTTGGCGGAGATAGCATCATCCGTCCCCTCCACCTTACTGGCCTTTTATCCTTATCCAGATGTGACACCCTGGGATACCTCTCCTCCCTCTTGCTCCATTTCTGTTGCTCCCTGATCCCACTTACTGCCGCCTCATCCCCTTCGTGCCTTGCTTTGTAGATATCCCATCCCTCCCTAGTGAACACAGAGGCAAAGTACTCTTAAATACCTCTGCCTGGTCCCTCGCCTCTTCCACCACCCTCCTTCTGATCTCAATCTGCTGAGATGGCCCTTAGTTTTCTCTGCTCCCCAATGTACGGAAGAACCCTTTTCCCCCTCCATGTATCCCCTGTGCCAGCCGCTGCTCTTACTGACTTTGCTCCCTCACCAAACGGGTGACTTTTCTAGATGCAAGATGGTACACTTCCTTATCCCTATCCCTCTTGTTGTTTTATATTTTTTGTAGGCGCCGTCTTTTCTCTGGCTGGACCACCAGCATGGTTTATGTGACCTTGCTCCCTTACGCTTCAACTTAGCGCAGATCCTGACTGCCTCATGAAGTCCCCGCTTTATGACCTCCCATCTCCTTTCCACACTTGTCATTGATGTAATCCCCTTCAAGTGATCCTTGAGAATATTTCCATGCCCACAAAGTCTGCCCCCTGAGTCCACTGCCAGTGTCCTAGATCTCCTCCCCCATGCTTATTTGAAACCAGACAGTATTGTGGTCGCCTCCCAGTCAGGGGTCCTGTACAATCATGTCCCTACCAGATCCCCATCTGCCAGAAGTAAATACTCTTCCTATGCCAGGGAGCCCATGAAGATATGGATTTGGTTACATACCCACTACTTCACCCAATAAGAACTCCTTTTATGAGTGCAATTCCCTTGGATAGATCCTTTCCCTAATCCGGTTGGTGGCAGGGCCCAGGTATGGTGGGACTAGAGGTTTAAAATATGTCTACCAGATGGTGGGTTCCATGGGCCTACTTCCATTCACAGTTCTGCAAAATCATATGCTCTCCAACCCAAAAGAATTTCATGGTACATGCAGTTAAGGTCATATTTATTGAGATATGAAAATTTGCTGGCAGATATAGCTCAAAGGTCCCTACAATGGTCCAGCTAATGACACAGTATACTAGGGATCTTGTCTTCTAATGAACTTAGTGCCTTTATAAAGCACTTAGTGAAAGACCCCTTGACTCTACAGAAAGTCTGAGGATAACTTAGACCAAGGAAATACAAACTGATATTCTGGTTTCAGCTTGGGAGGGATCAGCTGGCACAGCTACTGAGTGGTCCAGGCCTCGATTGGAGGGTACATCTGGAAACCAGGGCCTGATATTTTAGGACCCCAGTGACTTCCAAAGTGGTGGGGACCCATCGGGGTCATGTTGGAAGGGTTGTGGGTCTAGTCTTGTGGAACAGACCCATGTTTTGTGGTCTTGTCCCTGCTCCAGGGTTATTGGAAAGGGATAATAGCAGAATTACAGGATATCTATGATATGGGAGCTTTAGGTCACCTTGTGTTCTTGTTAACATTTACCCTTCCTCAGGGAACAAAGGTTGATAGGGTCACTTTATAAGCAAACGGTCCTACTAGTGGCCGCTGCTCATATGGCTGACCACTTCCATCCCTACCAAGATGTCTTGGGTGAGAATTGTTCAGGAAATATACTCCCTAGAACATCTGTCAGCTAGTTTATTAGACCAAAAGAAGTTTTTGAACTCCATTGGAAATGGGTTATCCACCATTCAGTTCTCTGCCCAGAATTTGTGCCCTGATCCCCAGTATGCATCCTAGAACTTCAAAGGTCTATATATGCCTGCTTCCTTACAACCCCCATGTGATTCTTGTAATTGTATTTTTTTTCTTTTCCCTTTCTACTTCTATGCCTACTATCTCAATGTACTGCTTAGCTCTTCATTTGTCTAGACATGTTTGACGACTAGGCCCTTGTTGGGCCAGGCTACAGCCTACCTCTAATGGATGTACCTGTACTGTATGAGTGAAGTATGTTGTTGTGTCTCTATGAATAAAGAATAAATAAAAAAAAAGGCACCAGACAGGGCTGCTCCCTATCCCTTTACTTTTTGCTCTTTCCTTGGAACCCATGGCAATATCGATCCAATCCAATAACAATATTAGGGGTTATGGCAGAGGAGCCAAGCAGAAACTAGCCCTATACATGAATGATTCCTTTTTTTTCTTGCAGACCCTTCCTCCTCCCTCCCCACCTACAGCTGACCTTACAAGAGTTTGTCCAACTGGCAGGTTATAAGATCAACTTTCATAAATTGGAGGTGATGGTTCCAAGCGTTTCCCATGCAGAATTTTAGATGTACTTTTCCATTCACTTGGGCTACCAAAAACACCTTTCATTATTTAGGAATTCAGGTCTCAGCCAATGTCTCCTCCTATTTAATAATAACTATATTAAACTACATCAGGAGTTACAGCAGATTTTGCTAGGTGGAACTTGTTACCTCTTACTTTATATGGGCAAACTCAGGCTATCAAGATGAACATGCTCCTCCGACTTTTGTTCCTATTTCAGACATTCCAATTCCTATCCCTAAATTTTATTAGAACAACCTTAATAAAGATATCCAAAGATTTGTCTGGTCCAGTTAACGCCCCAGGCTGTCTAAAAGGATTCTACAAGCTCCACGAAAGGCGGTGACCTAGCTCTAACCTTTACCTTTATTATCTAGCCACACAGGGGACTCATCTCTGTACATGGGCCAAAAGGCAAGCTAGCTCAGGCTGGTACCAAATAGAGGAAGCCACCCTGTCAGGTTGGCCCCTTTGAACCCTACTGACTAGCGCCATACCACCCCAAATATGGACCCACACTCTAATCCATGGATAAAACACTCTATTCACACTCTATTACACCTTTGGAAAATTACCCTATACCCCAATTCAGTGGGACCCTTGTATCTCATTCATCATGAATGGTCCTTCCCCACCCGTTAGGTTCCAGATATATGTTCTGGGAGTGACATAAACTAACAACCTTCTGGCAATGCATGGATAACTTGGGTTGTCTCCCTTTTGCAAATCTACAGCTAAAATACACTTTGGAGAAAAGAGAACTGCTATAGGTACTTACAGGTCTGTCACTTTAGTATGTCAACAGGAATTCATTCTCAAATTAGAAGGGAAGGCACCAAACTAGAAACTTTTCTGTATCATCACATTACTTTAAAGAGTAAGTTCTACCTCCTTTTGGAGTTATACTTGCTACTAACACGTTCAGAGGCCCCCCATTGGAGGAGATATGGCAGAGGTGGGAACAGGAGGCCAATGTCCAGATAGACCCAGGTCAATGGGCACAGAGGATCAACACAGGGTGGCAGGTCACAGCATCTCCTTCTTGGAGGGAGTTTAATTGGAAGATCCTAGTCAGATTTTTTTAACGCTGGTCATAACTAGGCATTTCAATCCTACGCACACAGACTGTTGTTGGCGAGGATGTGGCACAAGAGACACCACCATATATTTTGAGCATGCCCTGAACTCACACGATTCTGGCGGGCAGTACATATAGCAATTCAAAGTCTCACAGGGCTCACTTTACCTGTTACTTTCAACGAATTAGTATTGGGTTTCCCACTTTGTTAAAATGCCCAAGTAATACTAGATGCCTTGGCTAGATATTACAAGTGGCAGCCCTTAAATATATCACAACTGGATGGCTCCCCCTTTCCACCACCCATAGAAAACTGGAGCTCCAGAGAGGGGAATTGGAAAGAATGGAAGGAATAATGAGCCACATTAGGCTGCAGTTTGAAATCTTCTTAGAGATATGGCATCCTTGGCACCAAACGCAGTTACTACCTTTCAATACCCTCCATAGTGTGATTGTTAGCTAATTGTTTAACACTAACAGGGAAGGGATCTCACACCTAGGTTTCATTTTGTTTACTGTTACTTGTTATTTCTTCTTGACGTAATATCAAGACTTACATTTATAAGTATTTTTCAGCATTACTTTTATCTTGATCTGTGCATCATCTGCATACAAAGTTTTGTCCCAATAAGCTACCAGCGGAAGGGCTGGATACCAGTTGCTAGGATCGTTTGGACATCAGGGACATTTACAGACTTCTTTGAGACTTTGCAGAGATATACAGTCTTATTAGTTCACTGACATGTGTCTGAGATAATTTTCTGGTGTTTTTCAATATCATTATTACTTTATAACTAACAATTGAAGTCTGTAGTAATCTAGGCTATTAAGCCCAGCTGTAACTACTGTGTAATGATGCTGCACTATTTGAACAATAAAATACTTTGAAGTTAAAACAGAAAGACACCCAAAGCAATACCTGTCTTAACTAGGCCCCTATGAAATTTCACTGTTAGAATACCTGGATAAATTAGGTTTTCTGCTGGTTGAGTTGTGGTTGAAATGAAACAACTTGTTCCTCCATGCATGAGGAGCTCACTATTTGAATTTGGGTCCAAATTTATGTTTGAACTACACTCTGGAATTTGAGAAGCCTTATATATAACAATTATCAGTCAACCAGAACAAAGCCATTTTAAATTATACTGTAGACACTCTATTAAACCAGTAAAAACACTTAAAATGAGCTATATAATAAAACAAATATTCAGAAAATTAGCTTAGCTTCAAGTGTATCCTCCTGCTGAGTGACTCATGCCACTCCTCGTGAGCCACTCATGCGTACAGCCACTCTGTGGGCAGCCACTTGCATGGCTGTGGTCTTATAATGCCCAGATTCCTCCCTCAATTCACTGCCTGCACTGCCTCTACCATCCGTAGCTCCCTGCTTACGGGAACTGGTGGGCCTGTTACAAGTGAGCAGCTAGAATGCTTTGTAGGCAGCGGGCAGGCAGTCAGCAACAGTTCAGATGGAGTCTATAAAAGCAGAGTGGCCCGTGGGTGTTGCAGGCTGCAGGTGTTGCTGACAGACTTGCTGAAGTTGTGCGGCTGTGATCTTATAGTGCCCAGACTCCTCCTCTCAATTCACTGCCTGTACTGCCTCCACCACCGGTAGCCCCCTGCTTACAGGGAACTGGTGGGGTCTGTTACAAGTGAGCAGCTGCTGGAATGCTTTACAGGCTGCAGGTGTTGCTGGCAAACCTGCTGAACTTGGCGGCTGTGGTCTTACAGTTGTAACCCACACCTCCAGCTCGTGTCTAGGGGCCTGGTGGTATGAAACACCGGGGGCACAAGCCACAGAAACACAATTCGGATAACTGAATGGATAAAGTAGGGCCTATCTCACCAATGATTTCCCCAACCGACACTGACTCGAAGTTGCACATCACGGGAACAGCGCCACAGCCAGGATGGCCACTGCATGTACAAGTCTTGGGAGCTGGGGAAAACTGGTTAGACATTGTAGCACAAAAAAAAAACCTGCTAAGGAACCATAATATAAAAGAGTAAAATAATTAATTTATTTATAGGAAACACAGCTCCATGGGGTTAGGAGAAGGACTGGAGGCTGACACACAGGCATAAGGCATTTTTTCAGCAGCACAAGGCTGTGGTACAAGCGTGGGCCTAAACAGGCCTCAGTGAGCAGGCTCCACCTAAATCTGGGCCAAGGGCACCAATAGCTCAAGCAGAAATACTGGTCTACTCTTTCAGTAACCTGGGCTCCCAAAACAAGGCACTTCGAGCTGCTCCATTGCTCGCTATTCACTCCCCAGGGACTCAGACTCATTACAGGTTGTACACACCACTGCTGCTCCACCTGCTTAACCGGGCCTATGAGTACGCGCCCACCTTGATCCAGGACCTAACTAAAAACACGGAAAGGTGACACAGACCTAATTCTTGCTCCTGGCAAGCCACCAATGAGGAAACGGAGTGCCACATGGGAAAAGCCTACTAGCACTGCCACCGCCAGAAAGCTGCACCCTGGTGCTGCCACTATCAGGGGACCCCCACCACCCCTACACCAAAACATGGACTAGGCCCCAGGCCATGCGGTGCTGTGGAGAACGAGGCAGGTCTAACCACAAAACAGTTCCTCTGGGCTGCAGCTCCCTCCTACCTTGGGGTCCCAATCCAACAGCGCACATCCCTGACACCTCCACAAAACCTTGACGATCACTCCATGCGGCTCTGAAATCAGAACCTCTCTCCCAGGCCAGGGTTCAAACCCCTGGCCCACTGCCAGACGTCCCCATTGACCTCCTCCTCGAACTTTCTGATGCCACCCTTAAGTACCCACAGGGCCAACAGACGTGATGCCATGGGGAAGGATTGGCCCTCCCATATTGTCCAAAAAGAGAACTGGGAGGAGGGAGAGAATGTTACAATTGTAAGCTCCCAAACTAAAGGGGGTTACTCTCCCTTTAAGCCATTCCTCCAGGAATGGGGCACCCGGTAGCCAGCAGTGGAGTGGCCAGGGATATGTGCACTCTCCTCAGAGCCATTCCCTGAAGGAACACTGGGCCAACAACCAGAGGACTCAAAAAGAATCCCACCTAGCTTAGGCAGAGCCCACTCATACATGCCTTGACCCACCCAGCAAATCCTCAAAAATTAATTTAACAGATTAACAAATAAAACCAGGACGAAACTCAGCTAACTTTAACTCAAAAACACACACACCCCACAAATCTATCGAACCAGCCAGCTACACTAACCTACTAAAAACTTTAGAGGTAGCAACAAACATTTGAAATATATTCTCAGCAGTTTTGATCTCAATAGTCCCTTCACAGAAGTAGTTCCATGCCCAGGCCAAAAGGCACAGCCCCAAGAGTCCTCACTTCTGGGCACAATACTTAGAAAGAAAACACAGAAGAGGTTACACAAACTGCGACAGGCATCTCAAATAATTCTCCAGCACTGAGCACATGCTAAAGTTCAAACTTAGTCCTGGCACATGAAATCATAAAGTTTATTCTGGTGCTCCTCCTTAGATGGCGGGTCCACCACCATCAGGATAATAATAAGCTGTATCAGGTTTGGTGGTTTCACTAGCAAACGAATCTGATGAAATGATGTAATGCTTCATCTGGCTACCAGCCACATCTTGAATGAGAATAAAGTGTTTGAAAACAGTCAGTCCAGTCCATGCTGCAAATGGCACAGGGAGCAGGACGATGATAACCTCTTCCGGGGTGGGGACCCAATTTGTTGATCAATCATCTGGAGTTTATTTACCATCCCATGCAACACCCAATCTCCTCTCTTCTCTTTGATTATGTCCCAAAGATGTTTGGAGATATACGGATAATCTTCTCAGTGGTATTCCATGTGGCTCCTCTGCCAAACCCACTGCTCTGCCTGAGACCACTCAGGGATCTCCCTCACGCTGGTCTGTCGGGCTTGACCAGGTTCCAACCAGATGCCAGTGCAGTAGTGAACATTCAAAGGGTCATTGCTCAAAGTCCATCCATCTTAACTCCGAGGGCCTTGGACTGCACCGAGGCATGGAATGGTGTCTGGCATTGCAAGGATGGGCCTGCAATAGGGCTTTGAATGGACGATAGATTTCTGGAGCAGAAAAAGCAAAGAGATGCAGTTCCACTGAAGGCACTGTAGGCCACATCCAATCAGAAGAAAAGGAAGGTTGCTGGTAAAAGCTAGCAGACAGGCCCCATGCACAGACTGAGCAAGAGAGGCAAGCAGACAACCCTGGCTTCCTGAAATTACAACAGACACATCGGTCATTTGCAGTTCCATGACCAGCCGTGGTCCACAGCCATGATAACAGAGATGGAGACACCGCAGCCTGGGGCTCCTCAGATGGATTTTTCTCCACCATGACAAGACAGTTCACAGGAGCTCGTAGCATCTCACAATAAAGATGGCGACCAGGTGGTTCTCCCAAAATTCTGTGCTCTCCTTTCCATCTAATCAGATCCCGAGCACAATCATTAGAATAGAATGCATTAATATGCATAGGCCCAGTCCAAATGGAGGAGCACTCAGTGGTGCCACTGCAGAAACTTCAAAAATGGCAGCCTACAACTATGGTGCAGACACCACTCTAACAGGACCCTCGCTGCAGACCCCAAACCATCCCAACCACCAACCTGCAAGGCAGATGTAACTCCTAGGTGGCACTATCCCAGGGCTACTACCCCTGCCTGCTTGGCTAGTAGCAGGTTAAAGGGGCCTGAGTAATGAAAGGTGCCTCCACCCGGAGGTCAGGGTTGTTAGTGGTCAAGCTAACCTGGGCACAGCCCTCCGGGACACTGTAACCCCCTCTTTCCCTTCTAGTGGCCTGAACAATATGCAATAATTACTTTCACAATGACCCTATTCATCAGGCAATTACCCACACTGTTTGCACTTACCACCAGGGCTGGTTCCTCAAGCTTGATCCTGGGGAGCCCTTGTAAAACAAGGTTAAGCACAGCAAATAACAACAGTACAATACTCTTGGCACAAACTGGAACCACAGTCAGGTTAAATGCAAACAAAGTTAAATCTGATTTATTCAGGGGACTTGAACAAGGGAGGGGCGTAATCAGGTTGATTTGCTTAAAAGCTATATTAATCAGACAGTTATGCATGCAGCTCAGAGTCCCTACACAGTCACACACTCTGGTACCCAGGTAGGAAAACGGTGGGCTAGCCAGGAACATTGCAGCTGGTCGGGGCCCTGTGATGGAAGAAAGCAACATACACAACACACACTATTTAATCCAGAGCCAGAGGGCCCAATTTGTGAAAGAAAAGGCAACAAGACAATCAGATGACAACATTTTTAGAATTAGCTGTTGTTGCAGGGAGCTACGCTGATGTTTACTCACAGTACCCAATACTGGACACAGGCAGGACAAAATCGAGACTGCAGGCTGTCGAGCTGGAATGCCGGAGAAGCAAGGCCCACACAAATCACCATGGCGGTGCTCTGTTCAAGGCATTGAGCAGGTATTCTGGCTGGGCCAGTGTAGCAGGACCCAGGCAAACAGAAATGGATACAGATTCAGTCCGTGGAGCTGGATACAGCCTCCAGCAAGCAAAACACAGTTCAGACACACAGTGGGGAACCAAATCACGACCCACTATAAGCACACAGCACATTCACATGTAAGGAAATTCCACTGTACCAGGCAAATGACTCTCCAGTCGCAATTACAGAGTCTCTGCACAGTCCGAAGTTCAGAGGTAGCTGGAAGTCCTGACAGGCCGATCGCATTCAGCAAATCTTCGGTCTTCTTTAGGTTAAAGCCTGGTCACAATTCAGTGGCTTAATTCGTTCTCCAAATTCAGATTCAGTCAAAAAAAAAACACAAGTTCTGTCCTCAGGGACAGCAAGCAGGCATGCATGCCAAACTCAGGCCTTCCACAGTTCTCCTAAGTGAATCCGCTATGGATTGTTGCTCGAACTATCTCTAGCTGTTACTTCTTCACTTCCCAACTCAGATCTAATTGAAACTGCAAGCAGTGTGGGACTTTCCCAAGATCCAAAGGTCTGATTATTGATCCGTCTGTCAGTCACAACAAGGGCTCCCTCCAGGTTATTTTAGGTGCCAAAAGCCCAAAACTACAATTCCTACAAGTTTTGGCCCCACTAAGCCCCTGTATTGATTGGCCCATTCTGACAGTCCAGGATCAAGATGATGGAACAAACAGAACTGTCCATGTTG
This sequence comes from Neoceratodus forsteri, assembly GCA_016271365.2. NCBI lineage: Eukaryota > Metazoa > Chordata > Ceratodontiformes > Ceratodontidae > Neoceratodus > Neoceratodus forsteri. Next base: position 1,473,324,755 of record CM057453.1, on the reverse strand, counting down.
CAAAGAGGCAGATTAGAACAAACTGCAATATTATTACTACTCTAACAAATGATCAGCAAACAAGTACATCTTCTAACAGAGCTGCCTCTCAGATTAATTATGACTGCAATTCAGGTAGCTCTTAAGAGACAGTACACAGAGGCTATACAGGCACTCTCTGGCAATGCATTTAAACTGCTAAAACGCAGGACACCAGCCTGGCAGTGAGCATTTAAGCAAGCTCAAGGAAGACTTTCGGGAACCCCCATTTGTAGGGGGTGGTTACACCCTTCCTGCCTGGAAAACTTGGCGTCGCGTCAAGTCTGTACCATCATGCATCAGTTAATATAAACATTACTTTACTATACATATTCACTACTCTTCACAATACTATATCCATAATGACAATGCTAATGCACGTTTCATACATGTGATACTGATTCCACTATGATTAACATACTTGTAACATCACAATACTGATTCAGGTTATAACTTCCTGTACATTAAACAATGTAGGAGTGGCCCTTCCCTATCAGCTAACTTGGGGCTGGATGGGGCAGGGCACCATACTGAAGGAAGAACAATCAACCTGGAATTGGCCATTAAACTCAGTTTGGGTAGTGGGTTCTGAGAAATATAAACACCTTTGTGAACCACATTGAGAGGCAAATCCACTGGCCTCCCAGGAGAATCATAACTGAAGCACAATACTGGCTTAACAGCTCGGCCAGTCTTTCTGGGGAGAACAGCCACAGTCTCTGTACTTTCAGCTCTAACTTTGGAGCTTTCATCATTCGTGAGGGTGCCTCTGCACAGATGGAATGTCAAACTGGGAGCATTGTCAGTTCCTTGCTCTGTAGGCTCTGTTTCCACAACATTTGGCTCATTTAGAGAAGGTTCTGGCACAATTAGGCTTTGTGGCACTGAAGGGGGCTGTCAGCACTCTCATATTGTTGTTGACCAAAGTAGTAGACCAAAGTAGTAGACCAGGAGGGTCTGTGGACATGGCCTACCTAGATTTTAGCAAAGCATTTGATACAGTCCCACACAAAGATTAATAAACAAGTTAGCTAGCTCTGAGTGGGTCCCAAGGTGGTAGCCTGGATAAAAAAATTGGCTGGACAATAGGATGCAAGAGTAGTAGTAAGTGAGTCCACAGCGAAGAAAGGAGGGTTACTAGGGGGGTACCGCAAGGTTCAGTACTGGACCAGTCCTTTTTAATCTCTTTATAAGTGACATTGCAGAGGAACTGGAAGGAAAAGTATGTCTCTTTGCAGATGACACAAAGATCTGCAACAGGGTTGATACACAAGATGGAGTGGAAAGGATAAGAAGGGACTTGGCAAGGTTGGAGGAATGGTCAAATGTATGGCAGCTTAGATTCAATGCAAAGAAGTGCAAGGTAATGCACCTGGGAAACAAAACCCAGGGGAAGAGTACACAATGGGGGTGAGATAATAACAGCAATAAAAATGGAAAGGGACCTGGGGTAATTATATCAGATGACCTAAAGGTGGGCAAGCAATGTGAGAAGGCAGTAAGGAAGGCTGGGTAGATACTGGGATGCATAGGACAGGCATGAACAGTAGAAAAAGGAAGTTATTATCCTCTGTACAGACAGTTGGTGAGACCCCATGTGGAGTATTGGTGCAGTTCTGGAGACCCCATTTCCACAAAGACATAGACAGAGTGGAGGCTGTCCAGAGGTGGAACCAAAATGGTGCATGTTCTGCACCAGAAGACATATGAAGAGACTAAAGGAGCTTAATATGTATACCCTTGAGGAAAGAAGGAGTGGGGTACATGTTAGAAACTTTTAAGTACCTCAAGGGAATCAACAAAGTCCAAGAGGGTAGTAGCTTTCAGAAAAGAGATGTGCAAGAACAAGGGGACACAATTTGAAGATAGAGGGGACAGCTCAAAGGCAATGTGAGGAAGTATTTTTCACTGAGAGGGTTGTGGATGCATGGAACAGCCTTCCTGAGGAGGTTGTGGAGTCAAGAACAGTGGGGAAATTCAAGAATGCATGGAACAGACATAAGGCAGTCCTAGTGGGGGTTAGGAGGAAGTAGGCTGTTGGTTAACTAGGATCTGCAGCTTATCCGTTAGGTAGGAAATGGCAGACTAGGTGGGCCAAGCAGTCCTTATTTGCCATCAAATTCTATGTTTCTATGTTTCAAGTTCTGGTGTGTTACCAGAGACTCAGACCATCAGCCCTTCCTCTGGCAAGTCACACAGTTCCACTAAACTCAGGGAGTCGGGGTCACGTGACCGCTTAATGGTGTAGAGGCGTGTCTTCTATGAGCTCCGACCCCAGTCCAACTATAAAGCTAATTTTCGTATATTCCGGCTGATATAAGAAGTGATCTGAAAGTTAATAGAGCATGAAAAGCATGGATGACTATATTCTGAATGTTGGAGGGACATCGCAACAGCGGGGCGAGGCAATAAGAAGCAGTCAGCGGTGCTCCCGGTAACGTACGGGCCTATCTCGTTGTCGGCCACCAAAATATCTGTTATTGGGAGAGAGTTACGGTAGCAGTTAACGGAGGTCCTCACCCACAGTTGAATTGGGTAGAGGAAAAGATATGTGGATGCTCAGATTGCCCAACAACAGGAAAGAATAGAAGAAGCTGAGAGCCATATTTTGAATATGAAGATCTCATGGCCTCACTTCCATGGCGATAGAGAAATTAGAAAAATAAATTGCTGAGTTGGCAGAAGCCCTAGATTACCAAGAAAACTATCATAGAAGATCGAATCTCAGGCTAAAGGCCACCCGAGGGACGAGAAGGAGCCAACATATTAGATATTTGTGCTAGTACTCTGCCTGCTATTATGGGCCTGAAGTCTAAAGGAGGAAGGTACAAGTTAGAGCGGCTCATTGAGCTGTTCTCCGTGCCCACCACCAGGTCAGCCCCGTGTCAGATTGTGTTTAGATTCCACAATTTTCAAGATCGCCAGGAAGTGTGGAACAAGTTTCGGGCAATGCAGAAATTGCAATATGATGGATGTAAGCTGCAACTAGCTCAAGACCACTCACCCAGGATTGGGAGAAAGAGAAGGGCCTTCAATGATGTGATTGTGCTGTGCCAACAACTGAAGCTGGAGTGGTATATGATTTTTCCAACCACGTTAAATTAAATACGAAGGAGCCTTCTTATAGCTTTTGGGAGGTGGAGAAGACAGTTGCTTTTGTGTCAGAGCTAAGAAGAAACTGGGGTGAAAGAGAAGATGTGCCCAGAAAGGCCTGAGCATAGTGAAAACCTGTGTTTGGATGTAGTGAGTCTGGGCCTGAGAAGTGAACAGCTGGTGTGGGACTGAGAGAATTGGAACAGAGGCTTTATCTGAAGCGGCAGAGGAGGATTTGAGAGGGAGAACTTTCGTAAATTGGGATTTCCTTGATGTAACCCTCTGAACTTCCCTGATGGCGAGCGGGGATGAAATGAGAACTGTGACTGCATAAAGGCTGCAGGTCATTCGGAAATTTGAAGATGGAGAAGAGGAGCCATGGATGGAATCCCTGCTTTACGCTGGTGTCGTGAGTAGCAGCCTCACGGAGACCCAGGCATTGGATTTGATTCACTGGGCCTCCTGTGGAGCTGCGATGGGAGGAGGGAGGGAGTATTCCTGATGATTTTGAAATTTAGATATCCTCTCATTGCTGGACTGCTGCGGGACTAGACATTTGATAACCTGCTCTTTGACGCCGTGGCTCTGGGCCTGAGGGGTGATTAGCTAATGTGGGACCAAGAGACTGGGGATAGAGGCTGCAACTAAATTGGCAGGAGAGGATTCGAGAGGAGAGCTCTTTGGAGCGGGATTTCCCTTTGCCGTGTCCCTCTGATTCCCCATGGCAGAGAGGGTAAAGCAAAAGATGAACTGGGAACTGTGATAATACAAGAGACTGTAATCCATGTGAGATGTACTGATGGAGGAGAGGAGTTTAAGATAAAGTCCCTGCTCTGCGCTGGTGCTGTGCATGGCGGCTCACGGAGACCCAGGCGTTGGATTTGACCTGCTGGGTCGCCTGTAGTGCTGGGCGCTGGGATTGGGGGGAGGAGGGGAATATTCCTGATGGATTGAAATCGGCTATTCCACACTGCTGGATTGCTGCAGGCCCAGACACTCGAGAAAATTTCTGGGCTGATTCAGGGAGGGCTGAGGGAGGAGTGTATGGTGCAGAGGAGTGGGGCCTATGAGAGAGAATTGCCTCAGTGCGATTTAGAATAATATTTGGCGTGGTGGGGCAAATTGCAACGAGGAGGGACCAGTGGGATTATAAGACACGGAGCACTTAATCAAGTGCACTGAGAAGCTTGAGGGGAGTCAATTGATATTACGAGATATCATAATATTTTTTTTCAAAAGATGTGGGATGAGTAGGTTTGATAGCCGGAGAGAAACAAAAGGATTCAAAGTTGGACTGGGGAAGTGGGGAGAAGATTGGATATTTAATCCAAACCCAAGGGAAGTAGTGTAAATTGAGCTGGGGAGAGCAATACTAATTGGCTTTTGTAGAATGTTGTGCGCTGAAGGGAGGGGAGTCGGTAGAACATTTGTAAATAAGTTATTTACCTGTTCCAATGTTTTCTCTATCTTTGTTGCATTAGTTGTTTCTACTACCAAGGTCGTAAGGTCTGTATTTTAGTAGAAGGAGAGGATGGCAAGATGAGGAAAGTGGGTTGAATGGAGGAGAAGACAAAGGCACTTAAAGAGGAGAATAAATGGCTGGAATGGCTAGAGACAAGGTGAATATTGTTTCTTGAATATCAGGGGATCTCTACTCGGTTAAGAGGACGTCTGTTCTGACTACGTTAAGAAGAGCAGGAGCACAGGTCACTCTTCTACAGAAACACATTTGACACAGTGGAACACCAGAAATTGGTGAAGGGCTGGGTGGGAACCTGTTATGCTGCTTCCTACACGTCCCATAAGAGAGAGTAGCAGTCCTGCTGCACAGAGGGCTGCCATTCAAGGTTAACAGAGTGCTGAGGGATGGAAAGGAGGAGATACATCTTTGTGGAGGAAATGCTACAAAAGGAGCCTGTATCGTTTGGGAGCGTGTATGTACCCGCTGTGTTTGAGTCACTATTTTATCGAGGATCTTAGACTTGCTGTTTTGGGAACAGTTTCAAGGTCTAGTGATGGGGAGATTTAACTGCACCCCAGATCAAAATCTGATCACTCTGAAGGCAAAGGTGGGGGCATTGCATGCGTAAATGGTGTGAGGGCTCAGTGAGTTAGATATTTTAGATGTCTGGAGAATGGCGAACCCCATGAAAAGGAATTCACCTTTTACTCTCCACCGCACAAAACATGGTCACGATAGACCACATGTATATTGTAGGAGCATGGTACTCCAGATTGATAGCTATTAAGCATGGCCCCATATATGTCTCTGACCATGCAATGGTGCGTTGTTTCTATAGAGCTGGTCCCCAACAGGCTAAAACTAATAACTGGCGTTTCCATCCTACCTTCTGGGCTCCCAGGATTTTCGAATACATGAAGGCACAGTGGGATTTGTACACCTCGACAAATATGCTGTCTGCTCCTTCCATTCAGGGTTTTGGGATGCCAGGAAGGCATTCATGAGAGGTGCTATTACAGGATATGTTATTAGGTATAAAAAGTAAGCATCAGAAGCAGATGGAACTACTGAAATCGAGTTAGAGAGCTGGGCGTCAGATGGCAAGGAAGGGGAAGGGAGGTTTCTCAGCAATTGGCAGCTAGCAGGAAGCACTTAACAAATCTTTAATGGATGAGGTCCACACACAATTGTTTTCTGGAAGCACAAAATTTTATGAATGGGGCAATAAAGCGGGCCCCTGCTGGTTAATCTGATCAAAGGAGGAGAGGGAGTAAGAGGGTCAACGGTGAAGGACAGAAACGAGTGCTGCATAGGGATGCACAAGGCATTCTAAGTAGTTTTGTTGAGTTCTATCGGAGCTCTATAAAGCGGAAGAGGGAGGAGGGAGAAATAAGATGAGCCAGTGTTTGCATCAGATTGCAATGCCAAGGATCTCAGAATCTTGGAGGGACAGGATGGACAAGGAGATTTCAAGGGAAGAGATTGCCAGGGCCATTGCTTGCTAAAATCTGGTAGAAGCATGCGGGCCAGAGGGACTACCGTTGGAATTTTATAAAGCAATGGGAAAGGAGGTGATAGAACATCTGTGAAACCTTTTAAGGAGATTAGGGAGGATATCCCTGCCTCATTCTATGGGTGAGGTGACTATATGTGTTATCCGAAGCCGGGTAGGGATCAAAGGATTGTGCTGCTTACAGACCCTTATCCCTCTCAATGCCGATGCAAAGATTTATGCTAAGATACTGGCCTCTAGATTGGATGAGCTTCTCCTGGAACTGATACATGGGGATCAGACGGATTTATCAAGGTAGACACTCATACCATAATGTAAGAAAAGTTCTAAATATAATACAGAATGCATCTAGGGCAAAAAGACCTACGGCGATTATTTCTCTAGATGCTGAAAAGGCCTTTGACCGCATAGAGTGGGAATATCTATTTGAGGTATTGAGAGCTATGGGTTTGGGAAGGATTTTATGGGGTTGGTGCGGGCCTGTATACCTTTCCATGGGCTTGATCCTAGTGAATGGAGGCCTCTCTGAGTGGGTTTCTCTGTGGAGGGGGCGAGGCAGGGTGCCCTCTGTTCTCCCCTCCTCTTTGCTCTGGCAATAGAGCCCCTAGCTGTGCAATTAGACAAAATCAAGAGATTAGGGAGTGGTGGGGAGAGAGGAGGAGAGCACAAACTGTCCTTTGCATGAGCTACTGATTCTATACCTCAGAGATCCAGCGGGTTCGTATCGGCCTTATTGCGGCAGTAGCCGACTTTGCAGAATTTTCTGGATATAAGATAAATATTGATAAATCAGAAATCCTTTTAGTGGGGAGTTCTGGGACTGCAGGAGGAGAAAAGGGAATGGGGCCTTGGGTGGGTGTCCTCCTCATTTAAATACTTGGGAGTAGTGATTGGGCAGAAATTGGAGGCGTCTACCAGCTGAATTACACCCCATGATTAAGGGGATATTGGAGGAGATGAAGAGATGGCGGGCCCTGCCCTGTCTTGGCTAGGGACGTATCAATTTAATTAAAATGAACGTTCTGCCCGAATTTTACTTATTACAGATGCTACCAATTGGCCTTAATAATAGGGATACAAAACTTTGGAGAGAGGGTTTGGAGAGTTCCTGTGGAGGGGAAGAGGATGAGGATAGCTTTCTGGGAGGTTGAAGGCTCAATGGAGAATGGGGTCTGAACTTCCTGGATTTGAAGCATTATTTTCTGCGGCACAGATCAGGATTGTTAAGGACTGGCTCAGTGGGGTGGATTTAGCTAGCTGGTTAGAGTTAGAGGAGGAAGAGTGGGGAGGTAGGCTGACTGCTTATTTATCGGAAAGAGGCAGAAAGGGATATGCCTCCATGAGACATACTAACCCCATGGTCTGGACGGTACTAGAGGTTGGACTAGAATAAAGACAGTCCTAGGCTGTAGAGAGGAGAGACATTATTGTTGCCTATAGCGAGGAACCCCTTTTAGACCTTGCATAGAGGATAAGGGCTTTCTAGAATGGGAGAAGAAAGAAGTGCGTTGTTTAGGAGATGTGTAGGGGTATGATGTTGCCCTTTCAGGAGATCCAGGAGAGGCTAAGAATACCGACAACCCACCCCTTTATAGATTCTTTCAGGTCAGGAATTTGATCAAGGAGATGGATAGCAACGAACAGGGAGTCCGGGGATGGAATAGCTGGAGGGGCTAGTTGGAGTGGCAAGGAGGAACCCATCTGGGATCCTAAAGAAGGTGGTACACCTTTAAGACTAAGTTTCAAGGATCTGTTGGATCAACTGAGGCAACTATGGAGAGGGACTTGGGCCTAGCTATATCCCGGATAACTGGGGACTAATACTGGGATCACATGTAGGGCTTTGACCTGCAATAAATATAAAGAGAGTACATATAAATTTGTCCACAGACTATTGTCCACCAGTAATGAGTCATAGGATGCATCCGAGATCTCTGAGACTTGTGAAAGATGTAAGAGGCATGAGGGTACATATTTCCATTGCTTTGGGACTGCCCCTCTTTGAAACATACTGGCAGGTGGTGGGGCGACAGCTGGGTACCATGCAGGGAGGGAGATTTTAAGTTACGCCCTCAGCCTGCTCTTTGATGTGGAGGAAGGGAGGAGGGTATGGATGCCATATCAGAGGTGGATTAGAATACTGCTAGCACAGGCTAGACAGGTGATCCTAAACACTTGGGTCTCGGGGATCCCCTCACAATAGCACAATGGCGGTCGCTGTCCATTCAGGCATTGGTGCTGGAACAAAGATCTCATCAGCTACAGGATAGGCTGGAGAAATTTACGAGTCAATGGACCCATTTTATGGGAACACTCTCAGTGGATGAACTTAAGATACTGAATCACGAGATAGGCTAGGAGTTAGGGATAGTAAGGAGGCTGAGGAGGATGGGAATACATTGTCGGCTAGAGAGGATGCTAAATGTGGGGAATGGATGGAGGAAGTATGTTGGATGACCTTGGTAGAGTTGTACATAGGTTAAATAACGTAGTAGAACTGTATGATTTTATTGTATTAATATATTCATTTTAGAGGCAATTTGTATATTGTAAGGTATCTGTCTTCTCTTTTCTCTTTTTATTTGCCTTTTTGGCTCTGGGTACCTTTTCTTATGGTTTCTTTTTTTTAAAAAAGAAATGAGCTGGGAATATGGGAGAGAATCTGGATTATATGGGTAGATGGAATGTCATGAAATGTGATTTGTGATGTCTCTCTTAAGTTGACTATATGTAGTTATTTTACTATGTTGGAAAATTCAATAAAAAGATTTAAACAAAAAAAAAAAAACACAGGGAGTCCGTGGCCTAGGCGTGATACTTTGCACTTCACTTTCAGGAGCACTGGCTCCAAGGACGAGCTGGGGGTTAGGCAGTCTAGAAGGCCCAGCTTCATCCCCACGATTCTGCATAGGATTTCCATGAAACAACTAGCTCAGTTCATAGGAGGGATAATAGGCATTATCATAGTCACTTTCATCAGAGGTGGACTGACAGTCACTATCATTCTGGCCTCCTGCGGAGGAACCTTAAATCTGTAACTACTGGGGTGGGTTGACTGTCTCTTTTGCAGCAGCATGATTCACCGGCCCAGGAGGCAATGTCTGCTGGCTCAGCTTCAACAATAATTTGGCTGATAGGCAGCAAGTGGTTCACGGTGCATGGTCTTGACAGCTTTGGAGTTATTCTCTGGGTGTACCTTGTGCACTGGTAGATCATCCAACTTTCCAACTACTACATGAGGAAGATGGTGCCACCTATCAGCAATTTTGTGCTTGCCATGTAGTCCCAAATTGCGTAACAACATCCGGTCTCCAGGCCATAGCTCTTGAGCCTTTACTATCTTATCATGCCTCTCTTTGTTGGCGAGATCTCTCTTGGTGGCCATTGTCTGGGCCAGTTGATATGCATGGCTCAATTGAGCTTTCAGTTTCTGTACATACTGCAGGGTAGTTTTGGCTCAGACCCCATCTGGAGAGACCCCAAAGCAGACATCAACTGGCAGTCGGGCCTTCCTCCTGAATATGGTGGTGGGGAAGAACCCATGTACACATTTTGGTGCAGTTGTATGTGTACCATGTGCTAATCTGTTGGCTCCACTTATGCTTGTCTTTTGGATGGATGGGTACCAGCATGTCTAGAAGGGTGCAGTTAAAACGTTCTGGTTGAGGGTCCCCCTCTCGGGTGATAAGGGTGGTTCTTGACTTCCGCACTCCCACAGAGAGAGCATTTGTTTGATTAGCTTACTTTCAAAGTCTCTGCCTTTTTCAGAGTGGATTCGCTGGGGGCACCATAGTGGATGAATAATTTTTCCACTAGCACCTTGGCCACGGTAGAGGCTTTTTGATCTTTAGTTGGAAAAGCTTGTGCATACTGTGTGAAATGATCCATAACCACTAACACATTGCCAACATTCCGCTGACCAGGTTTAAACACAAAAATCTATGCAGACCAGTTCCATGGGGTGCTGGTAGTGATATTGACAAGGGTGGCAACCCTCTGAGGCTGGGCTTTTCTTTGAGGCAGACGACTACAGGTCTTCATGGTGCTCAACATCGGCCCATCTTGGGCCAATAGAACTGATGTCGTACCAGGTCAAGAGTCCTGTCAATACTGAGGTGCCCCATGTGATTGTGGAGGGACCTCAGTACCAAGTGTTTAAAGGCCATGGACAGGACCAATTGTTGCTTGTCTACTTGACCACTATGATTCACTGTCTCTCTGTATAACAACTGACTGAGTAACTTCAACCTAGGGTTCTTTAAACAATAAGGCGGTTCGCAAGTCAGGGCATAACCCAGACACATCTTTCCCTTGCCTCAGGGCATCAAGTCTTGGTTGAATCATAGGATCTTGGGTTGAGCCCACTGAATATTGTGATTGTCAAGTTGAGGTGGTGCACTAATGTCTAGAGCAGAGAAATGGCAATAGGCAGCGGTATGCAGGTATCAGAGCCCAAGCAAATCTACTAGACAGTCCACTGTGCCTGCAGACATCTGTTTATTTCTGTCAAACTTTTGGCTGATATAGGATGTCAGGTTCAGACAGCCTGACCCAATCACTCTTAGAGCGGGCCTGTGACAGGGCATCAGCATCAATATGGTTCAGTCAGATCTGTATTCGACAGCATAATCATACGTTGATAAGGCAGAAGGCCACGGTGCCCAGTGGCGTCTAACAGCTGAAGTCTGTACATAGGTCAACGGGTTATAATGGGTCTTCACCACTATCTTTGCCCCATAGAAGTACTCATGAAACTGATCAACGATGGCCCATTCCCAGGCCTCACAATCACTATGTATATAAAATCTGACTCAGGGTTCTATTTAGGACCCTCGAATCTATAAACTACCTTTGGTAGCAGCTAAGACCAAAAATTCACTCTAAGATCCATGGCGCAATGTATATACTTACCTGTATATTATCAGTAAATGTTATGTTTGTTCTCTCTGTACTGACGTGGAGCCTTTGCAAAGGTCTATGACTCAAAGGAGTGTAATTCAATTCTCTTCAATAAATAAATTTTAGGAAGGAACTCCAGCTTGTGCACAGGATAGTTTCACTCAGACAGGGTCAAACTCCTGCTGGCGAAAGCCACGGTCTCAAACCATCCTCATGATCTTGATACAGCACAGCTCCTAGGCCGTGCAGACTAGCATCTGTATGTAGCACATAGGGCTTGGTAGGGTCAGCATAAGCGAGGTGGGGGTGTGGGTGAGCTGGTATATGACTTTGTGGAAGGCTGCATCACGTTGGTGTCCAGCGGGACCCACAAGGTTCACCTGTGTGGAAGTACAATTTCTCTGGTTCCTTGACAGTCCCTTTCTTGTATTTACACTTGGTAGGGGTAACCCTGGGTAAGATTCAGGGCGGGCAAATCACCTTTGAATAGTCTTTTATGAACCTTCAGTAGTAGCCACAGAACCCCAGAAAACATAGTTCTTTCAAGTTATGGGGCTGGGGCCAATAGTCAGTGACTCAACCTTACTGGATCGGTCTCTATTCCTTCTGCAGATACTATGTGCCCAACATACTTCACGGAGGTCTGAAAAACTGGCACTTGTCGATGGACAGCTTGGGCCAAAGTCTTCAATCGGTTCAGCACTTTAAACAGTCAGGTCTCATGCTCCTCTAAGGTGCATCTGAACACAATGACATCATCTAGGTACACTAGGCATTCCAGCCAGTTCATATCTCCCTGCACATTCCATCAGTCTTGGAAAGGTGGCGGGCACCGAAATCCCTTGGCATTCTCAGGAATTCATAGAACCCCAAAGGACAGATGAAGCTGTTTTCTCACGGTCCTCCATGGCCACGGAATCTGGTAATATCCGCTGAGAAGAGCTAATACTGAGAACCATTTGCTCCCATTCAAGCAATCGGGTATCTTCTATATGGGACATGATGTATTGATCTGGGATGGACCGCTGGTTCAGGGTTTGATAATCAACACACATCCTCACCGACCCATTCTTCTTACGCACAACCACAATGGGAGGCATATGGTCCTTGATTCCTGTATCACACCAGCAGAGAGCATTTCCTGCAGGTGTCTCCTAACATCATCTAAGTCCACTGGGACAAGGCATCGGGATCTCTCTCAAAATGGCTGGTCATCATGCAGGTGTATATGATGCTCTGCACCTGGACACCCCATGTCCCATTCTTTTAAAGAAAATGCTTGGTCTCTCTGGGCAAGTTTCTTGCTAATCCTAGCCTTCCATTCAGCTGGGCGGGGAATCACCAAAGTCAAATAAGTCAAGGTCACTCTCTCCTTTTGGCCAGAGTACTTGTTATTGGGTAACACTGCAGTGTCTGTGCAGTGTACTGTAGCTTGAGTGCATCCTGTGTTCACCCAGACCTCCCGATCTGACACATTTCAAATCTGGACCATCACTTGTCGTGCATAGGCATGAGCACGGGCAGGCAAGATGCTGGTTTAACCAATACCTTCTGGCAACTTTCCATCACCGGTGCATCCAACATTAATATTTTATTTTTCACTTCCTTTCTAATGTGAACCTCTCCTGAATGGTGTGCTGAGCACTGGAAGGGAGTACCAGAAATCAGAATCTTTCTTCCACACTATTCCCACCAGCTCATCTCCATCGGCCGGTAGTCCGTTTTGCAGATTATAGGCTCTCTTTATCAGGGCTGGGATTGTCGGTGCCCACCCAGTCCACTTCCCTTGTTTTCGTGACACAACTGTACTAGTCTTCCAAACATGTGGGCGTTGGTTCCAATGAGCAAGGAATCCCATCATACAATCCCATAGGAGGGTACACCAGGGCTAGTGTCTCTACTTGTTCATTTACACCAGTTACAGTCACAGGGAAAGACAACCAGAGCTGGACATATCCTATGTAGGGATAAGATGTCGCTCAGGCTCCACACATGCAAACCTTCCAGAGATTGTAGTGGCACATCAGATAAGTGTTTATCATACCAGTCCTGGAATACAATGGTCACTTGCGACCGCTATTGAGCACAGCCTGAGCATGGATACCATTGACAGTCACAGAAGTCTCCATCGAGGGTCCACTATTCTGGACCAGTCTGGAGAGGCAGTAGCAGAGGCCTGGACAGATGATTTAGCTGCAAAGAAATTTGAGTTAGGATTTCTCAATCCTGCACTGCAGTCATTTCGGTGCTCCTCAGCCATGGTCTCGCTTTCTGGAAGCTCCCTTGAAGTCTGTATACAACTTTGTCTTGGTCTTTGGGATCGGTATTCTCCTTCATGTGCCCATCCTTCCCACAATTATGGCAAAATATGTTTTCTGGGGTCTGGTGTGGCGAGACATCACATTCGGAGCTGAGGCGGGGTACTACCAACAGAAAACCTTGGTTTCCACCTCTGCTCGCGGTGTAGCGAGCATTTGGAGACGATGCGTCAATTCTCACACTTCCATAGTCAAGACATCACCTTTTGAGTTGCTGTCAGCAGGAGATGCCTAGTGTGCACCCCACCCCCATAGCAGATGCAGTCAGATAAGGATCAGGGCCTGTACTCGTGGACCAGCCTTCATAAAGAGACTGTTTTTGTTTCTCTGAACTCCCTCAGCAGTTTATCCCATGGTGGAGAATCCGTAGCAGTCCCTCTCTGGCTGGGCCCCAGTGACATTTAGTTCTCGGATTCCGTCATGTGATTATGGTGATTCCAGGCCATCAGCGCTGACTCACGCCTGGAGCAGGGTTGCAGCAGCTATGACTGCGCAGGGCTCTGAAAAGCTTTCCTCCTCCTCGACTTCCCATACCTCCTTCATCAAAACATGGAAGGGCGGAGACCAGATTTCCTTTGATGCAGTTGCAATTTGAGCAACACCCAGCTGGAGTGCGGGCAGAGCAGAGTATATGACCAGTCTTACCTGGTCCACTTCACTAGAGGCCCAACCTACTTTTCGAAAAATGGTTTGTAGGATACCCTCTAATCGATCCATATAGGCAGATAACAATTCCCATGGCTGTTGTCTAACATCTTTAAGTTTCCATTTCAAGGCCTCAACACTAGTGGTGCCCCCAAACATATTTTCAAGAGCGACTATGTACTCTTAGGCTTTGTCATCAGGGTCAGAAGACCTCAGGGAGTGAAAAGTACATAGAGTGGGTCCCTGGAGGCTTTCCCCAGGCAGGCCCTTTTTCGGCCTTGGAGCATTCCAGTCTTGTGCCACAAGGTAGCAGAGTCTATCTAGGTCTCCAGGTCGACTTCCCCATTAGGAGTAGGGTGGATGCCAGAGAATACCTTGAGCTTGCGTGAGGGCCATGACTACTTGATGGCTCAGAGGCAGGTACCGAAGTTGGTGAAAGAACAGGTGCTGGGGGTGTGGACAGTGGGAGGTGACACTCCCAGGTGGCAGGAATAATTTTTTAACTCCTCCACAGTTTTGCCCTCCTCCAGTAACAACTGGCAAACCTCCTCAAAGGACTCAGATAGCGGTGGGGCTCATCCTCTAAAGGATCCTTGCTATCTTTGGTTATCACCCTCCAGGTGGCTGGTAACCCTTCTGGAGTGATAGTCTGGGGCACCTTTGAACTCTCCAGGGGTCGCTACACTCCACCAAGGCCATGAGAGTTTGGGCAGTTAAATTAGCTTGTCGACCCACCACTACAGCTTTTTCAAACATTCAACTTTAGAAAGTGTCCCTTCAACAATGTCTTTACTAATGCCCATAAATATATCCAGTATTAGCAAAGCATTATGAGGGATCAATCTCTTGCCCGTACACCACCCACCAACTGGTGCACAGACACTTCTGTTGGGATAGCCATTTATGTTTGACAATAATTCGTAATTTTGGTCACTAGAAGACACAAAATCCCAGCGGTGAGCCTCCAAGATGTACCCCAGGTGGTGCTATCTCAAGGGCTACTGCCCTACTTGCTGAGTTAGTAGCAAGTTAAGGGCCTGGGTAATGAAGCAGGTGCCTCCACCGGGAGGTCAGGAGTTGTTAGTGGTCAAGCTAACCTGGGCACAGCCCTCTGGGACACTGTAACCCCCTCTTTCCCTTCCAGTGGCCTGAACAATATACAATAATTACTTTCACAATGACCCTTATTCACCAGGCATTTACCCATATAGTTTGCACTTACCACCAGGGCTGGTTCCTTTAGCTTGCCCTGGGGACCCCTAATAAAACAAGGTTAAGTACAGCAAATAGCAGCAGTACAATACTTTTGGCACAAACTGGAACCACAGTCAGATTAAATGCAAGCAAAGTTAAATCTGATTTATTCAGGGGACTTGAACAAGGCAGGGCGTAATCAGGTTGATTTGCTTAAAAGCTATATTAATCAGACAGTTATGCATGCAGTTCACAGTCCTACACAGTCACACTCTGGGTACCCAGGTAGGAAAATGGTGGGCTACCCAGGAACATTGCAGCTGGTCAGGGCCCTGTGATGGAAGAAAGCAACATGCACAACACACACTATTTGTAATCCAGGCCGGAGTGCTCAGTTTGTGAAAAGAAAAGGCAGCGAGATAATTAGATGACAACACTTTTAGATTTAGCTGGTGTTGCAGGGAGCTACCTGATATTTACTCATGATACCCAATACTGGACACAGGCAGGATGAAATCAAGACTGCAGGCTGTTGAGCTGGAGTGCCGGAGAAGCAGGGCCACGCAAATCACGAAGCATCGTTCCTGTTCAAGGCATCGAGCAGGGGCTGATTCCCAGGCCGGTCTCTAGTCGATGACTTTCTTGCGTAGCAGGTATTCTGGCTGAGCCAGCGAAGCAGGGCCCAGGCAAACAAAAATTAATAGTCAAATTAACCAACCTGGGAGTGGGTCCCAGGGTGGTAGCCTAGGTAAAACATTGGCTGGACAACAGGACACAGAAGGTAATTGTAAATGGAGTCCACTTTGAAGAAAGAGGGTTACTAGTGGGGTACGCAGGGTTCAGTACTAGGTCCAGTCCTTTTTAATGTCTTTATAAGTGACATTGCAGAGGGACTGGAAGGAAAAGTATGCTTATTTGCAGATGAGACAAAGATCTGCAACAGGGTTGATACACAGGAGGCGTGGAAAGGATGAGAAGAGACTTGGCAAGGTTGGAGGAATGGTCAGAAGTCTGGCAGCTAGGATTCAATGCAAAGAAGTGCAAAATAATGCACCTGGGAAGCAAGAACCCAGGGAAGATTACACAATGGGGGAGGTAGTAAAACAACAAAAAGGAAAGGTACCTGGGGGTAATCATATCAGATGATCTTAAGGTTAGCAAGCAATGTGAGAAGGCAGTAGGGAGGGCTGGGGATACTGGGATGCATAGGGAGGCATCACCAGCAGAAAACAGGAAGTTGTTATCCCTCTGTACAGACAGTTGGTGAGACCCCATCTGGAGTACTCGTCCAGTTCTGGAGACCCCATCTCCATAAGGACATAGACAGGATAGAGGCAGTCAGAGGAGGGCAACTAAAATGGTGCAGGATCTGCAAGAGAAGCTGTACGAGGAGAGACTAAAGGAGCTTAATATGTATACCCTTGAGGAAAGAAGGGAGAGGGGGACATGATAGAAACTTTTAAGTACCTCAGTAGAATCAACAAAGTCCAGGAGGGTAGCATTTTCAGAAAAGAGGCGTGCAAGAACAAAGGGACACAATTTAAAGATAGAGGGGTTCGGGGCAATGAGGAAGTACTTTTTCACAGAGAGGGTAGTGGATGCATGGAACAGCCTTCCTGAGGAGGTTGTGGGGTCTAAAACTGTGGGAGAATTCAAGAATGCATGGGACAGACATAAGGCAGTTCTTGTGGGGGCAGGAAGAAATAGGCTGTTGGTTAACTAGGATCTGCTGCCTATCCTGTAGGTAGGGAAATGGGCAGACTAGGTGGGCCCAAGCGGTCCTTATCTGCCATCAAAGTCCGTGTTTCTATGTTTCTATGTTAAGCGGAAATGGATATGGATTCAGTCCGTGGAGCTGGATACAGCCTCCAGCAAGCAAAATATAGTTCAGACACAGTGGGAACCAAATCACGACCCACTATAAGCACACAGCACATTCACGTGTAAGGAAATTCCACTGTACCAGGCAAATGGCTCTCTGGTCTCAATTACAAAGTCTCTGCACAATCCGGGAGTTCAGAGGTAGCTGGAAGTCCTGACAGGCCGAGTCGCATTCAGCAAATCTTCAGTCTTCTTTAGGTTAAAGCCTGGTCACAATTCAGTGGCTTAATTCGTTCTCCAAATTTGGATTCAGTCCAAAAAAAAACACAAGTTCCCTCTTAGGGACAGCAGGCATGCATGCAGGCCAAACTCAGGCCTTTCCACGTTCTCCGCATGAATCCACTATGGATTGCTGTTCGAACTATCTCGAGCTGTTACTTCTTCACTTCCCAACTCAGATTTAACTGAAACTGCAAGAAGTGTGGGACTTTCCCCAAGATCCAAAAGGTCTGGTTGGCTGATCTGTCTGTCAGTCACAACAAGGCTCCCCTCCAGGTTATTTTAGGTGCCAAAAGCCCAAAACTACAATTCCTACAAGTTTAGGCCACCAAGCCCCTGTAGGCAGGCTCCATTTTAGAGTCCCAAATGTATTGATTGGCCCATTCTGACAGTCCAGGACCAAGATGATGGAAACAAACATAACTGTCCACGCTGCAAAGAAGGCAGGTTAGAACAAACTGCAATAGTATTACTACTATAACAAATGATCAACAAACAAGTACATATTCTAACTGAGCTCCCTCTCAGATTAATTATGACTCCGATCCAGGCAGCTCTTAAAGAGACAGTGCACTGAGGCTATACAGGCACTCTCTTGCAATGCATTTAAACTGCTAAAACACAGGACACTAGCCTGGCAGTGAACATTTAAGCAAGCTCAAGGAAGACGTTTTGGGAACCCCCATTTGTAGGGGGTTACACAGACAAATCCTGGATGAGCCCCCATGTTTGTAACCCATCCCTCAAGCTCATGTTTAGGGGTTTGGTAGCATGAAACACTGGAGGGGACACAAGTCAGAGAAACACAGATCCAGCATAATTGAATGGATAAAGCAGGGACTACCGCACTGATGACTTCCCCAACCAGCACCGACTAAGTTGCACATCCTGGGAACAGCACCACAGCCAGGACAGCCACTGCAAGTACAAGTCTTGGAGGCTGGGGAAAAACTGATTAGACACTGAGCACAAAAAAACAAAACAATGAAGGAACACGAATATAAAAGAATAAAATAATTTATTTATAAAACACAGCTCCATGGGACTGGAAGGAGGACTGGAGCTGACACACAGAGCATAAGGCATTTTGCAGCAGCACAAGGCTGCGGTACAAATGTAAGGCCTAAACCGGTCTCAACAAGTAGGATCCCCTAAATCTGGGCCAAGGACACCAATAGCTCAACAGAAATGCCGGTCTACTCCTTCAGTAACCTGGGCTCCCAAAACAAGGCTGCCTCAAGCTGCTCGTCACTTAGCCATTCACTCCTCAGGGACTCAGACTCATCACAGGCTGTACACACCACCACTGCTCCATCTGCTTAACTGGGCCTACAGGTACAGCACCCGCCTCAATCCAACCCTAGCAAAAGCACGAGAAAGGCAGCACTGACCCCAAATCCGCTCCTGGCAGGTCACCAATGAGGAAACAGAGTGCCACATGGGAAAGGCCTCCTAGTGCTGACCACCAGAAAGCCACACCCAGTGCTGCCACGACCGGGGTCCCCACCCACCTACATCAAAACATGGACTAGACCTCGGGCCTGCCACGGAGCATGAGGCAGGCCTAACCACAAAATGGTTTCTCCATGCTGCGGCTCCCCTCCTACCTTGGGGTCCCAATCCACGACCGCAAATCCCTGACACCTACCACAAAAACCCTGACTGATCACTTCATACCACTCTAAACTCAAGATGATCTCCTGGGCTGGGGTTTGAACCCCGACCCACTGCCAGACATCCCCACCAACCTCCTCCTCAAACTTTCCAGTCCACCTTAAATACCCACAGGGACCAACAGATCACGCCTAGGGGCAGGAATGGCCCCCTCCTATTATCCTTAAAAGAGAATGGGAGGAGGGAGAGAATGGTTACAATAGTAAGCCCCGCACTAAGGGGGATTACATAGTATCCAGACTCCTCCTCTCAATTCGCCACCTCCACCACTCAGTAGGTCCTCTGCTTACAGGGAACTGGTGGGGTCTGTTACAAGTGAGTAGCTAAAATGCTTTGCAGGTGGGCAGTCAGCAACAGTTCAGATGCAGTCTATGAAAGCAACGTGGCCCTAGGTGTTGCAGGCTGCAGGTGTTGCTGGCACCTGCACTCTATGTCCTTCCAGAGATGTGGTCTCTAGAACTGAAAAAGTAACATCGTGGGTCTTACCAGTTATCTATACAGAGCAACACCACCTCCTCTTTAAACCCCAGGAATCCCTCACTTATGCCTAACAGCTGCAGTTATTCCCTGAAATGAGCCGCCCCAGGGCTCTTAGAATTTTATGTTAATTATGGAACTTAGAATGAAATTCAAGTTCTGCTGTGTCCATGCTCATCCCTAGACTCTAATGATGGATTTGTTTCTCCACCTGAAGAAAACAATCGCCCTTAAGTTTTCACTTCACTTTACATTAAATGATTGATTCCTGGGGTTAGAAGTGTGGTAATTCTGCCACTTTACAGATCCCTTGTGAGACCACATCTGAGTACTGTGCCCAGTTCTGGAACCCTCATCTGAAGGGGATATCGATAGATTGGAATCTGAGCAGCATAGGGTCACCAAGATGATACAGGAGCAACATAGTAAATACTATGACAAGCAGTTAGAGAAACCTGAATATGTACCCTCTAGAGACCAGACAAGAGAGAATATGATTAAACATGTACGTTTCATAGGGGCATGAATAAGATAAACAAGTGTGATATATTTGTAAGGAATGAAGAAACAACATTACTACAGTAAGTATGTTTTCTATGCACCCCAGCATCCCACTAGCCCTCCCAACTGCCTTGTTGTAGTGCTTGGCCACTTTTAGGTCATCAGATATTATTACCTCCAGGTGTCTTTCAGCATGGCAGTCATCAATACCACTCCACCATTTTGCACTCTGCACTTGTGTTTCTGTGCCTAAGTGCATTATTTTGCTTTTTGCATTGATATCTGCCACACCTTTGACCACTCCTCTGGTTTTCTCAGGTCTCGCTCATCCTTTCCACACACACCCTGGAATGTCCACCCTGTTGCAGATTTTGATGTCATTTGCAAAGAGGCAGACCTTCCCATCCAGCTCCTCAGCAAGGCCACTTATAAAGACATTAAAGAGGACTGGTCCCAGCACTGAGGCACCCTGCTGGTCACCCTCCCTTCCTCAGAATGAACTCCATTTGCCACCACCGTCTGTCGCCTATCCCTAACCAATTGCTTTAACCAGTTTACCACCTTTGGACCCACTAAGTTAGTCACTTGTCCATTAGTCATCTATCTGGAACTTTGTTGAAAGCCTTACAGAACTCTAGGTAGGCCGTCCACCGCTCCATCCTGATCTAATTCTTTTGTCACCCAGTCAAATAAATCCATCAGATTCGTTTGACATGTCTAGCCCCATGAACCCATGCTGCCTTGGGTCTTCTAACCCACTGGATTCAAGATACAGTATTCGACCATCCTTTCCTTCAGTAGTGATTTCATTAACCCTCCCCCACTGATGTCAGGCTGATTCACCTATAATTGTCAGCCTCCTCCCTGCTACTCTTTTGTGAAGAGAGACTACATCTGCCCTCCTCCAATACTCCAGAACCATACCTGTTTCTAGTGAGCTGTTAAATAGGACTGTCAGAGGTGCACCAGTACCTCTCTGAGCTTCTCAATACCCTTGATGCACCCTGTCTAGCCCCATTGCTTTGTCACATTCAGGTTAGTAGGTCCTTCAGGACTCTCTCCTCTGAAAAAAGGACTATTGTCTACCTCCCTCCCTTCCTCTAAAGCTTCTGTTACTTTTTAATGGCCCCCTCCTTCCTCTTCCTCTTCCTCCGTGAACACTGAACAAAGTATTTGTTCAGGATGTCTACCTTTCCTGGTCCCCTCTGCAGTCCCCCTCCCCCTTCCATTTTTAACCTTACAATCCCATCCCTAGTCTTCCTCTTTTCCTTACATACCTAAACAAATTCTGGTCAGAGCCAATATGGCTGTAGAGAGCTTTTAGTAGTGGCAAGAGCAGTGAACAGAATATACTGTGCTTTCACTGCACAGGAGTCAGAAGTAATACTGCAGTGATTACAACACTGTGCACGTATGATACTCGCACATGTGCAGTTTGCCGGTGTCAGCCTTGCGCAACATGGTGGTGCTGACATAACTATGTAACAACCCAGTCCCCTCGGGTTACTAGAATCCCATTAGTACTAGTCTTAGGCAGATAGGAAAAGGCAGCTGGTGGGGAGGTCATTAGGGGCTTTCTACATAATGACATCATTGTTTACTCAGCTAGCCTGAGAGAAGGATGATTATGTCATTTAGAACTCTCACAGCAGCATAACCATTTTAGAGTCAGCTGTTCTTGGGAGCTTAGAATGTTCATCAGTATGTTTAAGTGTGGCAGTTAGACTGGCAGGAGGTCTGCCATTGTGGCTCTGTCAAGGGCCTGGTATTTCTCACCCCTAGTTTAGTAAAATCTTTAGTTTGCCTGCAGGACTCTTTAGTTTCACTTCGGGAGTGAGAGGAATGCAGTTCTTGTGGATCAAGGGCAAACCCCTGAAGTTCCTAGCTACCTTAGGAAGAACAATGAGTAGAATCTGACAGCTACCAGAGAAAGGAAGGTGTCTTTGTTCTTTCCATAACTGGGAGGAAGGAACAGCTAATCTGTAAGTACAGAATTTGAGACTGTATTCTGAGGAGTTGTCTGAGGTGAGTGTGCCTAGATAAGGCTAGATCACACTGGTCAGGACCACTTTCAACACAACTGTGCTGAATTTAAAGTTAAAGTTGGGAGTCTTTGGGCTGGTCCTGTGGTGCTGAGGGTTGAGGCATGGGACACCACCTCACACCACGCCAGAGACTTGGGTTTGGGGGCGATCTCGGGCTGCTGGGGTCAGCATGGGAGGGAGAGGATCGAGCATCCAGCAACAGCTCTCCTCTCCCAGGGACATGTGGACACATCATCCCACATCTTGGCTGCCTCCTGGTGGAGGATGAGGGCAGCACCAGATTCCGGGAGACTTGAAGCATGGCTTTGTGACACGTGCTCACAGCTGCAAGGGAAGGGACCAGAAAAGAAATCTGGCAGCAGGCTGCATGATGTCCCATCAGGCAGACCTGTGCAGCCTCTTGGGACCACCCATAATTGCCGTTAAATAGGGCTTGGGGTACCTGGGGGTGGTGCCTGGGTGACCGGAGGAGGACTGATCCCTGCCTGTGGGCTGTGGTAGAAAAATACAAGATGGAAAAAAGTTGGGAGTCTTTAGCAATTCAATGGGGATTGGAGACTTATTTGGTGTAACCCTGAAGGAATGGCAGAGGCTGTTTGGGGCAAAGGGTGAGGAACACCATCTGGAGTTTCAGGCAGGGCTAAGTGCTTCGTGGATGGGCACCAGTGTTCCCTAGGGCAACAACCATGTACCAGTAGGATTTTAAAGTGTGTAAACTTGCACAAAAAGAGCTGTACTTACTTACTGCCTAACAGTTATGACCTCTGTTTTTCCTGTTTAGAGTATCAAGAGTTGGGACTCTGTTTGATTACACTCCTTTCTGAATTTCAGTTGTTGGGCCAGTCTTTGGGCATCAAGGAATACCCAATTCTGTTGTCCTGCTGTTTTGGTCCTCCACTGGTTCAGATGTTCCATTGTCCATGGCCTAGTACTTAATACCGACCCTTCCTCCATCCCCTGCCAAGGATATGCTCTCTATGGGCTCCCTGCCCATAGGCGTGGAAAACCGGGCACAGGGCAATGGTAGCTACCTCTACCACCACCTGAGAACCTAAGCTTGGACTCCCCATTAGCAAAGCACGACATTAGCAGCCATCAAATCAGAATGTGTGCGCTCTTCAGCGTTGGCTTCGATTGGTTCATAGGTTCATAGTATGCTTTACAAGCTCAAACAGGCATCTGCCTTTTAGAAACTTGCCACCTTCACTATTGGTGGAACTCATATTTAGCTTTACCCATATATTTATCAATGTAGTTTTAAAAGTCTCCAATGTATCAACAATATTTGCTGGTAGTGAATTCCAACTTGGTACAATTCTCTGTGTGAACCATTTTGTTCTTTTAACAGTATTATTTTTTCTCCTGCCATCTGATACTCATGCGATCTTGTATCTCTGCCTTTATTATAATATGTAATTCCTACTGTTTCTTGCAAAAGGATTGTTTTGGTTTTAAAGCCAAACATAAATCCCTCTAGTTCTTCTGTAGTCCATGGAATATAGTTCATGTTCCTGCAGTCTGCTTCTGCATCCATTCTAAACCAAGCATAAATCTGGTTTGCATCCTGAAATTTCCAAAAAGAGCTGTAATTATTTTTCTCCTTGACTGTTAAGACCCTTATCCTTCTGTTTAGAGTGTTACATTTAGTGATGCTGTGTGATCACACTATTTTTGAAATTCTGTGTTTGCGATCAGCTCCCTACATGAGTGGCGATCACTTCTCCCTACTGAAGTTCCTACTAAGCCTCATCTTATGTCCTCCATAAATATTACAGAACCACTCTGAACTGATATGATTGATGTAACATTTAGTAAGTACTTGCATTAATTGTATTAATTGTTTTTACTTGTGTTATTTGGCTCTATTGTAAATATCTCTGTATGCATTGTGACCATTTGACCCAGAGCTAACCAGGTCCATCTTGTAAATGAGCTTGCTCAATGATGTTCGCCTGGATAAATAAAGATTTTGATTGATTGATTGATTGAAAAGCAGTGCACCAGGAAGTGGGTATGTTTATCTGGGCTGCAGAGGGAAGAGCTGCATAAACCAAATCACTGGAAACTATGCTGGAGCACTGGGGAAGAACATCAGACAGTGGTCGATTACGTGCTTCCACAGTGCTCTTTACAAGTCTGATGATGGCATAACATCTGTGGAGCTTGGCCCACACAACCGTAAAAATCAGACTCAGGAGGAGACTATTACCAAACTAGATATCTAGTCTCGGTTTGCTCGTCATCACAGTCACTTTCTCACTCTTTTCTAAGCAGTAATTTCTGGTAAATGTGCCTTAACCATATTGATCTCAGTGCTGGTAGGCGACTTCTGGTTTCCCCGATTGTATTAGGAGAAGGTAGTAGCAGTCTTGAAGTGGTTGCTGCCAGTGGTGACATGTTCTGAAAAAGTGGTCCCCATGCTCGTTTGCTCATTTTAGAAATGACTCCTTGAGTTAAAGGGGACAGGAACTGATTACTTATGTGCAGCTGATGGAAATGTCTCTATTTTTATAAATTATATTAGTACCTCTAAAGGATCCCTATTTTAACTGTGCCTGAATAAAAGCTGAAGCTGTCAGTTGTGTTTTGTTTTGGTTTTAGATTTATAGAACTGTTATTTAATACAACAGCAGATTAGGTACATATGGACACATGTTGATACATGGACATATTAGGATAACAGTATCTCAATTACAAGGGGGTATGTGTTAGGTTTGGGTTTGAATTTACATACACTAGCCACTTGTTACAGAAATTGCAGATATAGCATGTTTAAGATAGTATCGTTTGACTGTTCAAGGTAATATGGACTTATTGTACACAAGTTTAAGAAAAATGCATCTGAACAGTACACTGTGTAAATTTTACTGACACCACTGTGTGAAACAGCTGGTGAATGCTTAACTACAGTAGGGCAGATTGTCCTCTAACCTATTTTTACTTAACACATATATAAATTCATATTTATAAGACTTTAAACATTATTTGCTATGTATTGCTTAGGCTTATTTTTCCTTGTGTTTTAATCATTGTCATTTACTAATGCTAGCACAGACACACACAGAGGGTTTTAAAATGAAACTTCAGTTCATTTATATCTTGTGTCAGGAGTGAACTTTCAAGTCAGTGAAATCTGACCTTGGGATAGCTTTCTTTGATGGAACTAAGCCTATCTTGCTGAAGTAATTTACAGAGCTGAGGCTGTTTAGAAGTACAATAGGGGTTATCAAGAGTTATGCTAAACAAATGTAAATATCACTAAAAGTATACAACCTACAGACAATAAACCTGTATGAAAGTTGTTCAGGACAACAAGACCTTTCAAATGAACTTATTCATTATACTGCGCTAATTATATTTCTAAACTATGGCCATCTGATTACCTGAATTTTCATTTTCATTACAATTTTCACCTTTCGGATGGCTATATGTAAAAAAGTCTAATGAATTCAGATTAGTGACTATATGCATTTGAAAGAAGCATAGAAACATAGAATTTGATGGCAGATAAGGACCACTTGGCCCACCCAGTCTGCCCATTTCCCTACCTAATGGATAAGCTGCAGATCCTAGTTAACCAGCAGCCTACTTCTTTCTGCCCCCACCCCTAGAATTGCCTTATGACTGTCCATGCATGCTTGAATTCCACCACTGTTTTGACTCCACAACCTCCTCCGGAAGGCCGTTCCATGCATCCACAACCCTCTCTGTGAAAAAATACTTCCTTAAATTACCTCTGAGCCGCCCCCTCTATCTTCAAATTGCCCCTTGTTCTTGCACACCTCTTGTTTTGAAAGATGCTACCCTCTTGGACTTTGTTGATTCCCTTGAGGTACTTGAAAGTTTCTATCATGTCCCCGCTCCCTCCTTTCCTCGAGGCTATACATATTAAGCTCCTTAAGTCTCTCTTCATATGTCTTCCGGTGCAGACCCTGCACCATTTTAGTGCCCTCCTCTGGACAGCTTCCATCCTGTCTATGTCTTTGTGGAGATTGGGTCTCCAGAACTGCGCAATACTCCAGATGGGGTCTGACCAGCTGTCTGTACAGAGGGATAATAACTTCCTGTTTTCTACTGGTGATGCCTCTCCTATGCATCCCAGTATCCCCCCAACCCTCCTTGCTGCCCTCTCACATTGCTTGCCCACCTTTAGGTCATCTGATATGACTATCCCCAGGTCCCTTTCCATTTTGTTGTTGTTAGTATCTCACCCCCACTGTGTACTCTTCCCTGGGTTTTGTTTCCCAGGTGCATTACCTTGCACTTCTTAGCATTGAATCTAAGCTGCCATACATTTGACCATTCCTCTAACCTTGCCAAGTCCTTCTCATCCTCTCCACCCCACCTTGTGCATTAACTCTGTTGCAGATCTTTGTGTCATCTGCAAAGAGACATACTTTTGCTTCCAGTCCCTCTGCAATGTAAGTTATAAAGACATTGAAGAGGACCGGTCCTAATACTGAACCCTCATGGTACCCCACTAGTAACCCCCTTTCTTCAAGTGGACTCCATTTACTATTACTCTCTGTGTCCTATTCTCCAGCCAATTCTTTACCCAGGCTGTCATCTTGGGACCTCCCAGGCTGGCTAACTTGTATATTAATCTTTTGTGTGGGACTGTGTCAAATGCCTTGCTAAAGTCTTGGTAGGCCATGTCCACAGCCCCTCCTGATCTACTACTTTGGTCACCCAGTCAAAGAAATCTATCAGATTCGTCTGGCATGACCGTCCCGCTGTGAATCCATGCTGCCTTAGGTCCTGTGCCCTCTGGCCTCTAGGTAATCAACAATTCTTTCCTTCAGAAGTGATTCCATCATTTCCCTACCACTGAGGTTAAACTAACAGGTCTGTAGTTTCCTGCTTCTGCCTTGCTCCCACTTTTGTGAAGGGAATCACATCTGCCCTCCTCCAGTCCTCAGGTACCACCCATCCTCCCATGATTTGTTAAAGAGGGTAGTCAGTGGTGTCACTAGTTCTACCCTTAGTTCTTTTAGAAATCTGGGATGAATCCCATCAGGCCCCATTGCTTTGTCCACCTTCAGTTTTAAGAGTTCTTTCAGAACCCTTTCTTCTGTAAATGGGCTGGTATCAACTTCTGTATCCAGAGTGTTTCTACTGTTTGTTTTAGGTACCTCCCCTCTTCCTTTGTAAATACTGAGCAAACATATTTGTTTAGTATCTCTGCCTTTTCACAGTCACCCTCTGCCCACCCTCCTTCCCTTTATTAAGCCTCACTATCCCTCCCTTGGTCTTCCTTTGCTCTCTGATGTACCTATAAAGGTTTTATCCCCCTTCTTAACTGAGTTGGCTATCTTTTCCTCGGTTTGGGCCTTTGCTGTTCTGACTGCCTTCTCAGCTTCCTTTTGCTTTAACTGATACAGTTCTCTGTCCTGCTCCTTCTGTGATTCCTTGTACTTCCTGAATGCTTTCTTTTCTCTTGAACCTTCACTGCCACTTCCTTTGAGAACCATAGTGGTTTCTTACATCGTTTCATTTTGTTTATTTGCTTCACACAAGGCTTGTTACCTCTGTGATGAGCAGTTTTATTATTCCCATTGTTCTTCCACCCTCCTTCCTGCCCATTTGCTAGTGCATTCCTTAGGCACTCACCCATTTTGGCAAAGTCAGCCCTCCTAAAGTCCAGTACTTTTGCCTTTGTATGACTTGACTCTATTGCTGTGTTTATTGTGAACCATACTGTTCGATGGTCACTAGTTCCCAGATGGCTACCCACTTCTACATCTGTGATCCTCTCTTCATCTCCATTTGAGAGAACCAGGTCTAAGATTGCTCCCTCTCGGGTGGGCTCCAATACTAGTTGTCTAAGGCATGCCCCCATAGGGCATCTAGAATAACCCCACTCTTAGAGTGGCTGCTGCAACTGCACTCCAGTTAACATCTGGCATATTCAGATCACCCATCAGCAATATCTCCCTTTTTCTGCCATTCTAAGTATACTTTCTATCATTTCCTTGTCCATTTCCTCCCCTGAGAAAAGTCTGTTCTAACCCTGTGCGGATTGTGGTTCCATTGCGGTCTCCAAATTTACCCACAGTGCTGCTTCTCCTCCCTGTTTTCCTTTTGTTCTGTTGCTTTGATTCCTTCCTTATTTAAAGAGCTACTCCTCCTCCTCTTTTACCCTCCCTGTCCCTCCTGTAGATAGTGTATCCTGGTATGTTTCGTCCCAGTCATGGTTTTGTGTGTACCATGTTTCTGTGACTGCCATGATATCCAGATGTTCCTCCTCCATCAAGACCACTAATTCAGGAAGCTTGTTACTCAGACTACGGGCATTGGTACTCATTGCTCCATTTTTGATGGCTTTACCTTCTGTTGCAGCATCCCCCACTGACCTTTCTAGTTGTCTTTTTCTCATTTAGTACCCTGTTTTGTAGGGAGAGGCTGGGATTTTTCTGCTGCTTATCAGTGCCTCCCCTTGACTAGTTTAAAAGCTTGCCAATGAAGCATTTAAACTGATTGCTCAAAGACTTGTTCCCTTCCTGGACAGATGCAGACCATCCTGCCAGTATAGGCTGGTGTCCTCAGGTGGAACCCCAGTCCCAGTGAAGCCAAACCCCTGCTCTCCACACCATTTTTTCAACCATTCATTAAACTGCATGGTGCAAAGTACCCTCACCTCACTCATGCCATTGACAGGCAGCACCTCTGAGAAGGATACTGTGTGTGCTACTTGTCTTGGGCCCCTCCCCAATTCTACAAAGTCCTTCTGCACTGCTCTAATCTCATGTTGAGCCAAGTCATTTTGTCCCTAGGTGGACAATGACATCCAGCTCAGACTCCATTACAGCTGTTCTCGTGATCCTGAGGATCGCTTCCTCTCCCCACAAGCCATGGCACCAGGCAGGCACCTTACTTCAGTTTTCTCTGCTCCTCCCAGTTCTATCCCTAATAATTGAGTCACCCACCAGAGCTGCTTCCTTTCCTTGTGGTGTCCTCTGCCTCCTTTCTGTGGGCCTCCCTTGTGATGATTGTCCTCAGCCTCCTTAGTCTCCTCTCACGGAAGGTGCATCCATGGGGAGCTATGCTCCCCAGAATGGTGTATGGATTGTGGAGTGGAACAACTGACTGGGTGTGCCTCTTTCTACCATCCTCACCCTCCCTGGGCCCACTGTGGTCCAACTGCTGTGCTTTCCTGCAACCTCTGGGGTAGTGGTGGTGGTGGCTCTGGTGCTCCCTGGATGGGGAGGTTCCTTCCTACCATCCAGTGTGGCCTGGGGAAGGTTCCTTACTACTGTCCAGTGTGGCCTGAAGATGGGCAACTTCCTCCCTCAGGGCAGAGTTGTCTTCAAATAGGGCAGCATCTCAGCCTCCAGAAAGACTCCCAGAAGACTGCTGCCCACAGCCATTACATTGCCTCCCCACATGTTTATCTACTTTTTTGTGTGTGTTTGTTTGTGTGTGTGATTGGTTTGTTATATAGAAATATATATATATATATATATATATATATATATATATATATATATATATATATTTATATATATATATTTATATATAATATAATGTGTATGCTTATATTGTCATTGCAGTGTGCTAGAGAGGATATGACAGTGATATGCCTTGCACTCTTGAGAAATGATGTCAGAACCCCAGGTATAAAGGAACTATTTCCAGGGTGGGTGGGCTGAGGGTGGGAAGGGGTTGAGCCTAAACTGTGCCCTCACA
Source organism: Neoceratodus forsteri (assembly GCA_016271365.2). Lineage (NCBI taxonomy): Eukaryota > Metazoa > Chordata > Ceratodontiformes > Ceratodontidae > Neoceratodus > Neoceratodus forsteri. The sequence continues at coordinate 1,473,295,130 of CM057453.1, read as the reverse complement.
AAACAATCAGCTAAGAGCTCTGACCCACCACTGCGATGAGTGCCTTCCTGTCAGCAAGATACCCTACACAACAATTTGACAGAGAAAATACCCTGTTAATCAAACAGAGAAAATCCAGACATCCAAGTCAGACACAGGTAAAACCTCCCCAGCCCCAAAACAGCCTGGTGGTTTGTGCTCTGAAAGCAGTCAGCCCCAAAATAAGGCAGCTGTGCTTTAAACTCTTCCTGCACTGAAAATCTTAAGAATTGTAACAAAGACTGTCTTTTCCTGATAATTCTAAGTTCCTTATTTCACCTTTCAGTTAGAAGTAGCCTGTCCTGAACAACTTTCATGTTGGTTGTATATTGGTAACTTGTATACTTTCTGAGATATTTACACTTGTTTGGCATGACTGCTACTGTGTTCACTCAGAGAGAAAAAAATGAGGTTGTTCAGAAGACCATATTTTACAAAATATAAAGAATTCAGATTAGTGGTTACTCTTGTGAGAAAGGTCTTTTTGCCCTGAACAGCTTTCACACTGGTTGTTTTGTGCACCTTGAATAGTTTTTAAGATATTTTGACTTGTTTTCAGGTGTGCACATTTGCCCTCAGAGAAAAGCAACTTGGAGTTCTGTGTCCATCATTCTAATTAAACAGAAAGAAGGGAGGATTTCTTTAACTGCCATGGAGATTTTCAGAATGGAAGGATACACTGAAAACTCCTAAAAGATGTGTTCCACGAAACACCTTTTTCAGTGAAAGCAGGATGGCTGTAGGCTCCACCCACATCCATAAAATGTCTCTTTTTTGCCTCCTGGGCCACTCTCTCTTCAGTTTGCACCTTAGCTCCTTACTGCTTTCCCTTTTTGCCTGTTTCCCAGACACACTTCATAGAATCATAGAAATTGATGGCAAAAGGACCCTTTGAGCCCATCAAGTCTGCCTCATCCCACTTAGTCCACCCTCCCCACCCTTGGGGCTCCTCCCCATAACCCCATGTGCTTGTCCCATGGTCGCTTGAAACCAGACACAGTCTCAGCCCCACCACCTCCTCTGGCAGCCTGTTCCATGATTCCACCACTCTCAGTGAAGAACTGTCTCCTCACATTACTCCTAAGTTCCCTTCCTGTGAAATAAATGCCCACTTCCACCTTATGTATACCTTTGAGGGTACTTCATGGTCTCTCATATCCCCCTCTCTCTTCTAGTCTCCAATGTGTAAAGCCCCAATTCCCTACACCTCTGTTCATAGGGCTTGTCATCCATCCATCCCAGCACCATCTTGGTCGCTTTTCTCTGAACCCTTTCCACCAACTCTATGTCCTTCCAGAGGTAAGGCCTCCAGAACTGGACGCAGTACTCGAGATTCGGCCTCACTGGGGCTTGGTACGAGGTGTCAGGACCTCCTTTCTCCTGCTTGTTATTCCCTGCTTATATTGCCAGTATTCCATATGCCCTCCCCACGGCCCTGGTGCACTGCTTCCCCACCCTTAGGTCATTGGTGACTGTTATCCCCAGGTCTCTTTCTTGATCCGTGATCCTGATTTTCTCCCCCAACTCTGTAATCTAAATGTGGGTTCCTGCTGCCCAAGTGCATCACTGCACACTTCTTTATGTTGAAATTCAGCTGCCAGGTGTCCCCCACCATTCCAGAGTCCTCAGGTCCTGTCTCATATCTTCTGAACCACCTGCTGTGTCCAACCTATTGCAGATTTTCAGGTCATCCACAAATAGGGTCACATAGAAACATAGACTTTGATGGCAGATAAGGACTGCTTGTTCCACCTAGTCTGCCCATTTCCTACCTACAGGATAAGCTACAGATCCTAGTTAACCAACAGCCTACTTCTTCCTACCTCCCACAAGAATTGCCTTATGTCTGTCCCATACATTCTTGAATTCTCCCACAGTTTGGGACCCCTAACCTCCTCAGGAAGGCTGTTCCATGCCTCCATCACCTTCTCTGTGTAAAAATATTTCCTCGCATTGCCCTGAGCCATCCCCTCTATCTTCAAATTGTGTCCCTTGTTCTTGCACATCTCTTTTCTGAAAGATGCTACCCTCTTGGACTTTGTTGATTCCACTGAGGTACTTAAAAGTTTCTATCATGTCCCCCTCACCCTCCTTTCTTCAAGGGTATACATATTAAGCTCCTTTAGTCTGTCCTCATATGGCTTCTTTTGCAGACCCTGTACATTTTAGTTGCCCTCCTCAGACTGCCTCCATCCTGTCTATGTCCTTCGGAATTGGGTCTCACCAACTGGGCGCAGTACTCCAGATGGGGTCTCACCAACTATCTGTACAGAGGATAACAACTTTCTGTTTTCTGCTGATGATGCCTCTCCTGTACATCCCAGTATCCCCCAGCCCTCCTGCTGCCTTCTCACATTGCTTGCTAACCTTAAGGTCATCTGATATAATTACCCCCAGGTCCCTTTCCATTTTTTGTTGTTACTACCTCTCCCCCATTGTGTAATCTTCCCTGGGTTTTGTTTTCCAAGTGCATTATTTTGCACTTCTTTGCGTGGATCCTAGCTGCCATACTTCTGACCATTCCTCCAGTCTTGCCAAGTCCCTTCTTATCCTTTCCATGCCTCCTTGTGTATCAACCCTGTTGCAGATTCCACTGAGGTACTTAAAAGTTTCTATCATGTCCCCCTCTCCTCCTGAACAGATTATTCTCTATGCTGATGATGCTGTTATCTTCTCCTCCCAGAAGGACCCTGTGCTCCTGCAGACCAGTCTTCAGCAAGGCTTTGCAACAGTGGAAAACTGGTTCATTTATCATAAGCTTGTCCTCAATCATAAAAAAAACAAAACAAAGTAATGCTCTTTACAGCTCTTAAAACAGGCATAAATCTTACCCCATCTATCTCCACCAGCAGCAACACCCTTGAGCAGGTGCAGTTGTTCAGATACCTAGGGTTATCCCTGGACTCAAATCTCCCTATGGGGCACACATAGACAATGTTGCCAAATCAGCAAATATCGCCTAGGCCTACTTGACCGACATAGACAACACATTACTGCAGAAGCACTGAAGATTGCCATCCAAAGCTCGGTGGTCTCCGCCATTGATTATGGTCTTTTAATCTATGGCTCTGCCTCTGCCACTGCCCTGAGATGAATTTCAACTCACTTAACAAAGCCTGCAGGCTCATCTCTGGTGCTCATCATCTCACTCATACATGTGGCTGGCTTCAGCTTTCAAATTGCATAAAATACCAAACCTGCATTATGGCAAAGAAAGTAACCATGGCCTCACTCCGCCATGAGTCCAAGCACTGCTTAGTTCTAGACTAAAGCCATGTAACATCAGGGGTCTGCATACCAGCTCCTTTAGGTTCCCGACATCGCACCTCTCAGGGCCAAAGATCCTTTGCTTTCAGAGCACCTAACTGGCTTAATCGCTCAATCCTGACATCTCCTCTACTACCACCCTTGGCTCCTTCAAACATAAACTCCACCACCACCTTACCAACTCTAGCACCTGTGAATGCTACATATAATCTCCTTAGCCCTCTTGCTTTTGTTACCTCCAACTATCACCTACTGCATCACCACCCCTCCTTTCCCTCTGTGTTACTTTTTATTTCTTCTTTCTTTTCACCACTCCTGACTCTCCTCCTTCACCCCCACCTCCTCTGAGCCCTCAATGATCGTTCACTTCTGTTGACTAGTTTCAGCCTGCTCCCAGTTGATGACAATGCCCTTTGGCTGCTATTCCTGCCTCTCCAACCTCGCTCCTCATGTTTATCGTCATCTTCCACCCTCCTCCTACTTATCCCTCTGTTACTTGGTGTTCCCATGTATACATTCTAATTATTCTAGCAATTTATTGATCTGCCATTGTAACCTAATATGCCGACCTATTTATTGTTTTGTTACTGTTTTTTAACTTGTATTGTATTTGTTCTCTGTGCGCGGAACCTTGTAAAGAGCCTAGCTCAAAGGTACTTGTAATCCAGTTGTAATAAATAAAATAAAAATAAATAAAATAAATAAAGATCTTTGTGTCATCTACAAAGAGGCATACTTTTCCTTCAGTCCCTCTGCAATGTTACTTATAAAGACATTAAAAGGACTGGACCCAGTACTGAACCTCATGTGTACACCACTAGTAACCTCTTTCTTCAGAGTGGGCTCATTTGCAATTATCTTCTGTGTTCTGTTGTCCAGCCAATGTTTACCAGGCTACCACCTGGGACCAACTCTGAGCTGGTTATTTATTTTATATTTATTTAGTTTTTGTTAACGGGTAAGTGCACTAGCCAGCAAGTGACTGTTTTCAGGCACGACCCGAGTAAAATTACAGAACATAACGATACAGTAAGGATAACGAAATACATGATGCCAGAAATACAGGAAGATATATTGGCAGGATACAATGCATGACAAAGGAAAATACAAGGCAAAATACATTTCAAGGACATTTTCCATTGAGCGCATACATAAAGTGCATTGAAGGACCTAGGAAAGGGAGAGGATAGGTGTAAGGTAAGCCAGAAACAAGATGGAAAATGACAAAAGGGGAAGGTGAGGAGGTGAGGAAAGGATAGAGGAAGGATAGAGGGCAGGGCCAAAACGGGGGGGCTAAAGAAATGGCTAAGAATATAAGGACAGAGAGGTGGTGGCAGGAATAGGAGGTAGGAGGGAGTAGAGGAGGGATGGCGGAGAGGGAGGGAGGGTGGGGTTAAAGAAAGCAGCAAATCTACGGCCAGCGTCACATAAGGTTCCAACCTGCGGCTCTAGTCGGTGGAGCGAAAAGACGGCAAGCGGAGAAAGGGTGACAGGGGTTACGGCAAAAGCAGGCAACAGCGGCAAGGTAGCAGAATGCGGCTGGGCTGGTGGAACCGATGAGCGGCAGGGCAAGGGTGATGATGCCGGTAAGAGGAGGAGAGAAGCGAAAGAGTTACGGCAGTAGCGGAAAAGGAATAAAACGCCAAGCCGAGCCAGTGGAACTGAGAGACGGCAGGCAGGGAAGAAGAGGTCGGTAGGAGGAGGTAAGTTTACGGCAAGTGGAGGTAATAGGGAACAATGCTCAGCTGGGAGAGTGGGACGAGCGAACGGGCAGGGGTGACTCAGGAGGAGGTAAAGGCGAGGCAAGCAAGCAGAGAAAGGAAGGGGAGGCAGAGGGAGGGGGAAAGGAGAGTGCAGGAGATGTGGTCGGGGAAGAGAGGAGCAGGGGAGTTGAGTGAAGGAAGGCTGAGAGGTGAGGGAGAAGAGAACAGGGATCAAGGGAAGCCAGTGGTGGCAGGAAGTAAACAACTTGTAAATGGCAAAAGCTAATATTTGGCATACAGTCAAACAGATTCAAGCAGCAATTATAGTAAAACACCACATAAAACAACCATTGGGAAAGGCACAAGTGCTAGCAATAAGGAAGTGGGAAAACAGGTTAAGAGCAAGGGATCAGGTAGGATCAAGCAAACACATTTGTCCAAAGCAGTAAGAAAAGTCCTGAGTTTGCCCTTAAAGTTGCATGAGTAGGGACATCCCTTAGTTCCTGAGGCAGCAGGTTCCACAGGTGAGGAGCAGCATAATGGAAGGAGCCATGCCCTTTTTGTCCGACAGAGGGGATGGATAATAAGGTCTGATCTGCAGATCTAAGGTTCCGTGTGGAATAGCTGGTCTAAGGAGTTCTGATAGGATAGCAGGTTTGGATGTCCTTATGATGGTATCTGATAGATTGTACAGGTGGTATTGTCTGGTAGAGGAGGGAGAGAGCCATCCAAGGTCTTGATATAGTTGGCAGTGATGCTGCAGTCGAGGTGCTTTGGTTGCATACCTGCATACATTATTGAAAGTAGTGTCCCACAGATGCAGTGCAGATTTATTGGCCAAAGACAGAATGGGACAACCATATGTAAGGGTTGGCAAAGTATCCCTCTAGCTACTGCCAGTTTAGCAGCAGGGGTAAGGAGGTAGTTGGTTCTGTAAGCAGCCCCTAACTTGCAATTGACTGACTTGCAAGTATCCTGGATGTGTGTTTTTAGATCCAAGGTTTGGTCGAGGTGGATGCCCAGGTAACGGAAAGAAGTGACAGGTTCTAGTGGGTTCCCATCAATGTCAGGAACAGAGATAGTCGAAGGACATGATCTGAGCTTCTGAGTGGAGCCAAATAGCATGACTTTGGTTTTGTTTGTGTTTAAAACAAGGCGTTGAAAGTTCAGCCAGTGTTGTACCAGTGAAAATCAGCAGTGAGGGCAGCATTCAGTTCCAGAACGTTGTCAGAGTGAGCATAAACGACCAGGTCATCCGCATAGAGCAGTGAGTGACCAGTGGTTACCATCTCTGGGAGATTATTCGAATAATGAAAATAGAAGAGGGCCAAGTATGGACCCCTGAGGACACCAATGTTGATGACAGCACTGTCTGAAATCGCTGAATTAAACTACAGCCTGGGTTCTGTTGGTGAGGTAGCTTTTAAACCAGGTAGTTGCTGGAAGGAGAAGCCCAAGGTACTGAGGGTAGAGAGTAGTAATGTATGATCAACCAGGTCGAAAGCTTTGGTTAGTCAATGAAGACTGCCCCTGTTAACTTCCTCTATCCATGTTTGTGACAATGTCAGAAGAGAATTTTACAAGTGCAGTCATGGTGCTGTGATGCTTTCTAAAGCCATGTTGGGCTGGACTGAGCAGATTGAAGTTCTCAATGTATTCTGTGATTTGTGCTGATACTATTTTTTCCAGGATTTTGTTCAGGACAGACAAAATAGCAATAGGCCGGTAGTTAGATGTGTCATTTTGCTACCTTTCTTAAATACTGGAGTGATTCTGGCTGCTTTCCAGACTTCAGGGACAACGCCATTGGAGAGAGAGGGTGAATATTCTTGCTAGGGGCCAGAGATGTAGTGAGAAGCCATTTTAGTAGCCTTGGTTCCAAGCCATCGGAGCCAGTGCTGGTGTTGTCAGAGAGGGCTCTGAGCAGCTTGAGAACTTGATGTCTAGACACTGCCCTGAAGTAGAAGGGGTTAGGTAGGTTAGATGGTTCGCCAGGTGCTGAGAAGTTGGGTTGTGAGGCAGGAGATTGTGATTGAAGGGAAACTGTGTAGGCAGATAAGTCCGAAAACACTGTTAATTTGATTCTTAATCTTTTGTGTGGGACTGTGTCAAATGCCTTGCTAAAGTCTAGGAAGGCCATGTCCACAGCCCTCCTTGGTCTACTACTTTGGTCACCAATCAAAGAAATCAGATTCATCTGACATGACCTTCCACTGTGAACCCATGCTGCCTTGGGTCCTGTACTTCACTGGCCTCTGGGTACTCAACAGTTCTTTCCTTCAGAAGTGATTCCATCACTTTCCCTACAGAGGTCAAACTGACAGGTCTGCAGTTTCCTGCCTCTATCTTGCTCCCACTTTTGTGAAGGGAATCACATCTGCCTTCCTCCAGTCCTCAGGTACCACATCATCCTCCATGATTTGTTAAAGGGTAGTCAGCGTGTCACTAGTTCTCCCCTAATTCTTTTAGAATTCTAGAAGTGAATTCCATCAGGCCCCATTGCTTTGCCCACCTTCAGTTTTAGGAGTTCTTTCAGAACCCTTTCTTTTGTGAAAGGACTGGGATCGACCCCCCTATCCAGAGTGCTTCTGTTAAGTAGATTAGGCACCTCCCTCCTCCTCTTTTGTTCAGTATCCTACTTTTCACTGTCCCTCTGCCCACTCACTGTCCATTCTATTCAGCCTCACTATCCCTCCTTTGTCTTTCTCACGTCCCTGATGTACCTATAAAAGATTTTATCCTCCTTCTTAACCGAGTTGGCTATATTTTCCTCAGTTTGGGCCTTTGCTATTCTGACTTCTCTTCCTACTTCCTTTTGCCTTAACTGGTACAGTTCTCTGTCCTGCTCCTTTTGTATTTCTTTATACTTCCTAAATGCTATCTTTTCTCCCTAACCTTCCCGCCACCTCTTTTGAGAACCATAGTGGCTTTTCTTTTTGTTTTGATTTGTTTATTTGCTTCACACAAAGGCTTTGCTTCTGTGATGGCAGTTTTGATGTTTCCCAATTGTTGCTCCACCCTCCTTCTAGCCTGTTTGCTAGTGCTTTTCTAAGGCACTCTCCCATCTTGCCAAAGTCAGCCCTCCTGAAGTCCAGTACCCTCACTTTTGTATGGCTTGACTCTGTAGCTGAGTTTATCGTGAACCACACTGTTTGGTGGTCACTTGTTCCCAGATAGCTACCCACTTCTAGATCTGAGATCCTCTCACTGTCCCATTTGAGAGTATGAGGTCTAAGATTGCTCCATCACAGTAGGTTCCAAAACTAGCTGTCTGAGGCATGCCACCTATAGGGCATCGAGAATGGCCCTGCTCTTGGATGTGGCTGCAGCAAGGTGCTCCAGTTAACATCTGGCATATTGGGTCTCCCATCAACAGTATCTCCCCTTTCTCTGCACCCTAAGAATGTCTTCTATCATATCCTTGTCCATTCCCTCTCCCTGACATGGGGTCTGTATACAACCCCTGTGCGGATTATGGTGCCATTTCCAGTCTCTAAGGTGACCCACAGTGCCTCCTTTCCTCCCTGTTTACTCTTTTGTTCCGTTGCTTTTATCCCTTCCCTTACATAGAGAGCTTCTCCTCCCCTATTCTCCCTCCTGTCTCTCCTGTACATTGTGTACCCTGGTATGTTAACATCCCAGTCATGATTCTCTGTGTACCATGTTTCTGTGCTGCTCGATATCCAGGCATCTCTCTTCCATCAAGGCCACCAATTCAGGGCTTGTTGCCCAGACTATGGGCATTGATACTCATTTCCTCCATTTCTTGATGGTCTTACCCCTTTTGCCCCATATCTGTCCTTATTGCCATTGTCATTTTCCCATTTACTACAGCCCTTCTCCTATCGACATCTCTATCTTGGTGTTTACCTCACTTACTACCCTGATTTGGGGGACTAGGATTTCCCTGCTCCTTTCCAATGCCTCCCCCTTGACCAGTTTAAATGCTACCAATGAAGCATTTAAACCTATCACCTAGGATCTTGGTTCCCCTCCTGGACAGATGCAGACCATCACACCAGTATAGGCCTGCGTCACTCCAGGTGGACCCCATCCCCAATAAAGCCAAATCCCTGAGCTCTGCACCAGTTTTTCAACCACTGATTGAATCCCATGGTGTGGAGCACCCTAGCCTCACCCATGTCATAGACATGCAGCACCTCTGAGAAGGTTACTGTGCGGCTACTTGTCTAAGGTTCCTCCCAACTCCACAAACTTTTCCTGCACTGATACCTTTCTCAGCCAGGTCATTTGTCCCTAGGTGGACAATGACATCCAGCTCCCTCCCGTGCAGCTGCTCTGGTGATCCTGAGTTTGCTCCCTGTTCCTCAAGCCATGGTGCCAGGCAGGCCCACCTCCCTCCCCTTCCTCCCCATTTCTACCCTCTAACAATGGAGTCCCCACCAGGTGTTGTTTCCTTCCCTGTGAGGTCCCATGTCACCCTCCTGTGGGTCTCCTTTGTGGAGGTTCCCAGCATTCTCCTTGGTCTCCACTGTGGGTGCCTCCATAGAGGAACCACACTTTGTCAGGAACGGCATATAATTGTGGAGGGTACAACTGGAGGATCGCCTGTGTTCCACCACCCTCCCCCTTCCTGGGCCACTGTGGTCCAGCTGCTCCTCTTTCTTGGCAACCTCTGAGGCAACTGCAGTGGCCCTGGTGGTCCCTGGGTGGGAGAGGAGGTGCCCCAAATCCTGGCCAACTCAGCCTGGGATGAGCAACCTCCTCCTCAGCCCAGAAAGTTGCCTACAGATGAGGCAACACCATATCCTCCAGAATGTCTCCGGAGACTGCTGCTCCAAAGTCACTGCACTGCACTGCACCACTCCCATCATGTCTTATTTTGTCCCTTAACTGTTGTTTGGAATATTTCCTCTTTCCTCTATTTATTTATTTTTCTCCCTACTTACTTACTGCCTCTGTGCCCTTTAAGCTCCTGATCTTCCTGTTCTGAGACAAGAAGTTCCTATATTTCTCAGTAGTCTCTTACTTGCTCAGAGTCAGACCTCCAGCAGCTGGGGGAGAGCTACTCTTTCCTTCTAGGATGGTGAGTTTTTCAGGCTTTGTGATCACTCACTTCCTGCTCCCAAACAGGAAGTTCCTGTTGTCAGTCAAATCCTGTGCCTATAAAAATAGAACTGACTTAGGGTGCGGGGCGGAGGGGAGGAAGGAGGGCAATATAATCCCAGTAGAGAAGTATAGTTATAGCAGCAGCTCCTTCCTCTTGGTGTTCACTGCCTGTTCTCTGGCAGAAACTATCTAGGGCAGATTTTAAATTTGGCTTTAACCTGGCTTCCTTCTAGCTAAGCCACTCCCCTACTTTACAACTCTTTCTACACTTAGTTAATTGCACAGAAAACAATTCCCTTCAGCCACCTAGACAAACACCTATATAACTGCACAGATAACATTCACTTCAGCCAACTCAGACAAACACACTTTTTTTGTTTGTTTGTTTTGTTTTACCCTAAATTAAAGGTCCCATTAGTAGAGTTCTAGTTCTTTAGTCCCAGTAGCAGTAAGTTATAACAGCAGCTCCTTCCTTTTGGTGTTCTCTGCCTGTTCTGGAAGAAGCCCCTAAGGTTGTCCACTGTGTCTGTTATGTGGATATTGAACAGGAGTGGCCCCAGCATTGACCCCTGGGGGACCCCACTCATCACATCCCTTGTCCCAGAGTGCACCCCATTCAACATCACCCACTGGGTCTATCTGATAGCCAACTTTCCACCCATCTGGTTATTTTGTCTCCCACCCCTAGGCTTTCCAGTTTATAGACCAACCTTCTATGGTGAATGGTGTCAAAGACGTTGCTAAAACCCAGAGAGCCACATCCACCTTGGTTCAGTATCTGTATCACCCAGTCGAAGAATTTTATTAAAGTGGTCTGGCATAACCTCCTTAGTAAACCCATGTTGCCTATCATCTACCAGCTCATTTTCTTCCAGGTAGTCCATCACCCTTTCCCTTATAAGTGCCTCCATGATCTTGTCCAGCACCGTGCTGAGGCTGAAGGTGGTAGTTCTCCCTCAGCTCCCTGCTTCCCCCTTGTGTGTTGGAGCCACAGCTGCTCTCCTCCAGTCCTCTGGCATCCTATCAGAGTCAAGGGACAGGTTGAGCAGCTTAGCTAAGAGCAGCCAACTCATCTTTTAGTTCCCTGATCACTCTTGGTGCAGCCCATCTGGCCCCATGGCCTTGTCCACCCTTAGCCAGCCTAGCTCCTCCTTGACTCTCTCCATGCTAAAGGTTTTGTGTCCACCCCAATGTTCCCTGCCCTCCTCATTGGTTCTGGTCCCTCCCTCCCCTCCTTCATAAACACTGAGCAGAAGTACTTATTTAGTTCAGCTCCAAAGAAAAATAAAGTGACACAGCTCTTCATGGGTTTGGTGCTAGCTAATGAAGGCAGCCAGCCACACATAAACATTTAATAAAAAAAAAGCAACACCAAGTGTGTTTCTGTGAAAACTCTTTTACTGGTGGATAAATAATGCAAGGGATGAAGACTCATTAAGAGTTGAGCGTGTGCATCTAGTAAGCTGTTTGTAGTACTGCTGTGTGTTTATTTCTGCCTGTATTTTTGCATTATTTATCCACCAGTAAAAGAGTTTTTTGAAACACGCTTGAGGCTGCTTTTTCTTTTGTTCACTTATTTAGTTCTTCTGCTTTCTCTCAGTCCCCCTCTATAAAGACCCCAATTCCCCTTCAGCCTTGATATTCTTTGACCAACCTTCCTCCTATCCCCACATACCTACAAAATGCTTTATTCTCTCCTTTACCTGTGATACTATCCTCTCCTTTGTGGTTGCCTTTGCTCTCCTGATTATCTTCCCTGCTAGCCTCCTCATTTCCTATAAGCCTTCTTATCCTCCATAGTTCTCATGTTCTTTTATTTCTTGAACACCTCCTCTACCCCCAACTGCCTTGCCACATCCCTTCTGAGCCATAGGGGCCTCCTGCTCCTTATTCCTTTGCTTATCATTCTAGCATCAAAATATAGCCTCCTTCACTCTATCTTTCCATAGCACTCCACAGCCCTTCCACTTTGTTTATTTATCCCATGGCTTCCAGTGCCTCTCCACCATCTGCCTCATCCTACCAAAGTCCGCGCTCCTGAAGTCCAGTACAGTTGTGCTCATTCGACATCCTTCCCTACCTGCTTGAAACTGATGGTTCTGTGATCGCTGTTCGTAATTTTCTCCCACTTCCACCCCTTCTGCACTCTCCCTATTTGTCAGGATCACAATCAGCAGGTTACACCCCTAGTCAGGTCTTGGAACAGCTGTTGGAGGAACATCCCTGCAGTGCCTCAGGATCCCCTGCTCTGTGACACTGCATACTGGGATGTTGAGACTATGTCAGGGATGTTTAAGTCACCCACCAGTAGTGTTTCCCCTTTACAGCTTCCATTGTGATGTCTCGACATCTCCCCATCCCATTCATCCCCTGGTCTGGAGGTCTGTACAGAACCACAAGTCTTAAGTATTCTCCTGTCTTTCTGCCTAGTGTGACCCAGGAGGTTCAGTGTCTCCATCCCCCTCTTTCCCCTTCATTGCCTTTATGTCCTCCCTAACACATAAGTCAACTCCTCCCCTCCTATCCCTTCTGTCCTTCCTAAAAACTTGGAATCCAGGTAGTGATGTTTCCCACATGTGATGCTGTGTCCACCATGTCTCCGTGACTACAATTATGTCTGGGTTGTCATACTCTGTGACAGCCATCATCTCATCCATCTTATTTGTCAGACTCCTGGCATTCACTACCAGCCCCTCTACCATCGCTCCTCACTCCATCATTCCTCAAGGGTATGCTTGGAACACAATCCACTTTTACATCATTGGGAGGGTGACCTTTGGTCCCTCTTATTAGCCTCTATGTTGCATGGCCAATTTTCAGACCATCCCCTTTTCTAGTTTAAATGGAACTCACCTTCAAAGTATTCCCCAATCTGCATTTTAATACAGCTGCACCCTCTTTATTTAGGTGGAGTCTGTCAGAGCATAAAGCTCAAATCATCTCATGTTGTTCCCAATCCCTACCAACTCATATCCCATCCCTACACCAACACCACCTTGCCAGCCAGCTGATGAAGTCCTTCATTTTTGTATCCTCTGTACTAGCTCTGGGTACTGGCAGCACCTCAAAAGAAGGCTAGAGATTTGAAGCTAAGATTTCCACAGTACCTAGCCAAGACCTTAACTCTGGCCTGCACTTCCATGACGCTGTACTCATCCAGATCATTGGTTCCCAGATGGAAAACCAGTGCGTCTCCTGTCCTGTTCCATCCCCACAGGTATGTGGTGGATTACATCCAGTGCTGTCATCCCTGGCATTTATGCCACTCAAACTACACTGTTCCTACCCCAACTTACACCTCTGATGACGGAATCCTGATCTGTAGCACTTTGTCTCCCTCCTCTTCTGGGTAACCTGTGAAGCTGTCCTCTCCCCTAGTTTTCTGTGTCTGTTCTTATATCTTGTCTCCTGCTCCACTTACTGCTAGTCCCTCCCTACCTCAGCTCAACCTACCTCGATTGCCCTGCCCCGGCTCTTTTTGTGCTATCTTCTTCCTCTCCTTCTCCCTCTGCATTTCTTTATACCTTTTGAATTCTACCCTTTTACCCTTTATCTTTCCAGCCATCTCTTTTGAGAACCATTGCAGTCTCTTTTTCCTCTTACTTATGCTCCTTTTAGCTTTGCCCACTGTTCCTCCATCCCACCCAGGCCATCCCCCACGAGGTCATCCTGAGGCATTCACCCATCATTATAAAATCCTTCCTCCTAAAGTCCAAGACCCTAGCCCTTGTGTGGCTCGATTCTGCAGCTGTCCTTTTACTGAACCACACCACAGTGATCACTGGTCCCCAGGTGGCTTTCCGTTGACGTCTGCAACACTGTCCCTGTAAGTGAGTACCAGGTTCAGTATTGCCCCATCACAAGTGGATTCGCTGACTAGTTGCCTGAGGACCCCCTGCAGAGAGTCCAGGATGTCCCTGCTTCTAGTTGAAGCCACCGCTGAGGGCTACAGTCTACAACTGGCAGGCGAAGTCCGCCACCAGCAGCAGCAGCACCCTCTTTTCTGCCATCTTGCCATTGGCTTCCACTAGTACCTCATCTAATTCCTCCCCTATGCTGGAGGTCTGTAGATCACTCAGTGTGAATAGTGGCTCCATTCCCCATCTCCAGTGATCCACAGTACCTCTGCCTCCCCTATATTTCTGTCACTTTTATGCTTTCTCTCACATAAAGCATGACACCCCCTCCTTTCCTTCCCACTCACTTCTTCTAAACAGAGTATAGCCTGGTATGGCTATGACCCAGTCATGGTTTTCAGTGCACTATGACTTGGTAATGGCCACAGTATCCAGGTCTAGCATTTACACACATGGTGTTCCTGATTTTATTGCTCTCTGCTTGTTGCCCCCTTTTTCCTTTTGCCCTCCTCCTTACCCCTTTCTTAAATGCTCCATTACCATCCCACTTTGTCTCTACGCGTAGCTTCCTTTATTAATTTGCACCTAGGGTTTCCTCTCCCCTCAGGTTCTCCTTACTCTCTACTTCAGTCTGTGGGGGGGCAGTTTCTGTCTGTCTCAATTCCTTCCACCACCTCCCTCTGTTGGTTTAAATGTTCATCAAAGTAACATTTAAACTGTTTAATAAAGGACTGGGGTTCCCTCCTGGATGGATGCAGGCCATCATCCCTGTACATCCTTATCCTCCCAGGTGGGTCCCTAGTTCCCAGTGTAGCCAAACCCTTCCTCTCTTCACCATTCCTTCAGTCATAAATTGAAACTCCTGGTGTGTGATCCCTCTCCCCCATCATAGACAAGGCAGCACTTTAGCGAAAGCCACTGGGTGAGTTACCTGTCTAAGACCCTCTCCAGCTCCTTCCTGAATTCAGATCACTGGCATAACAAGCGGTGAGACATTGAATATGCCTCAGCCCTCTGTGCCGCGGGCTGGCTCATGGATATCTTCTTTGGGTGATTCTTTATTTGGGGACAAATGAGAAGCATTCATGAAAAAGTGGAGAGTACAAGACCAACTGCAAAAATAACACAGAGAAAGAAAAGGCCTCCATTTCATACAGAAGGGAGACAGGGGTGGGGCTACTATCCATGTCTCTGCCCTTGCTAAGCTCCAAGAACACCTGGTCCTCTCTCGACTAACCTCCTTCCTCAATGACTCTTCCTTTTTCACCCTGTTCCAATCTGGCTTTCAGAAGAGCCACTCCACTACCACCTCCCTACATAGACTCACTGACTCCATCCTCACTGGGATGGATAATGGCCTCATTACCTCTGCCATCTTTGTCGACCTCACCAAGGCTTTTGACACAGTCTCCCATGCCCTACTTCTTGACTCCTTATCACTGCTGGGTTGTCTACTTCTGCCAAAACTGGTTTAGAACTTACCTCTCAGGCAGAATACAGTCAGTCAAGATTCAGGATACAATGTCTTACCCTCCCTATTTCACAGGAGTCCACAGGGCTCGGTGCTTGGACCCATTCTCTTCTTCATCTTCTTAAATGACTTGCCCTCAGTATGCTTCCCTCCTCCTCTATCCATATGTATGTTGACAACACCATCCTGTTCTCTATCAAATGCCTCCATCGATGTAGCAACCACCTTTCAGCATGACTTCCACCAGGTTCATCAATGGTTTGCCTCACATCAAATATTCCTAAATGCCAAAAAGCTCTTCATGACCTTTAACACTAGACAGAGACATCTCTAGGCTCCACCCTTTACCTTCTTTCCATACCCTTGATGGGAAAATCCTAGAAGGTACCTCCTCATTCAGATACCTGAGGGTTTGGTTGGACCAATACCTCAACTTCTCTAGCCACATTGGCCATCCTGAAAAACTGTGCCCCAAGCTTGGTGCCTTATTCAGGAACTGTGAGTTGCATCCCTCCTGCAGCGTGGCATGAACTAGTCCAGAAGATGATCCTCCCATTTTGACTATTGTGATGTAGTCTATGCTGCCACCCCAAATCCTCCCTAACCAGATTGGACACTCTCTTTAACTCCTTCTGTTGTTTTTCCCTTGATGCTCCATCATGCACTCATCACTGTGACCTCTACCATGCCCTGTCCCTTTCCCCACTTGCCAAAAGTGCCTCACTCATTGTGCCAAACTCACTTCTAAATTTTGGTTGAGAACTTCCTCCTACCTCTCATGCTCACATTCCCCCCTCCCACTCCCACACATCCTCTGATACTCGCATTTTGTTGGTCCCCATCAAACCACTCTCATCAGTCAGTCAGGCTTCACCCATTGTTTCCCACAAATCTGGAACTCCCTACCCCCAAATGTGGCACTCCTCCTCCTCTACTCCTACTCCTTGCACTGCCTACATAGCTTTCTCTCATCTAACTGCTCCTTCTTTAACCCTCCTTAACTGTCCTCCTATACCTCTGCTCCTCTCATGACTCCATCCCCATTAAACCTTCCTCCCCATGAGCCTGCTTCTCAGCATGCTGTCCTTTCCATTCACGCTAACCCTCTCACTCCTACCCCTAGCACTTCTTCCATTACCAACTTGCCCCTGCTTAGTTTTGACCTCTGGCAGGGTTCTCGGCATCCTGAAGGGTCTAGCACTGGTCAAGCCCCTCCTTCCTCCCCCTCTCTCCTTTCTACCAAACTTGTCATCAACTAAATCTGCCTCTGTCAGGATCTTAGCATCCTGGCGATGTCTACTCTCAGGTGAGTTTCTTCCCTCCCTCCTTTTTCCTTTCCTCTTCTATCCCCACCAATTCCCTCTGCCCAATTTGTTCTTGCCTGATTATATCCTCTGGCAAGGTTCTCTGCATCCTGGAGGGGCCAGCAGTGGGCAAGTACTCTTCCTTCACTCCCCTCTGTCCTTTCTACCCAATTAGTCCTCGCCTGATTCTGTGCTCTGGCAGGTTCTCAGCATCCTGGGTGGCCTAGTCTTAGACAAGCTTCATCTTTCCCTCCTCTTCCTTCATCCTTTCTTTTCTCTCTTCCCAACCTGTTCTCACCCAGTTCTGCCCTCCTGTATGGTTCTCAGCCCCTTGGAGATGTCCAGCACTGGAAAGTACTCTTCCTTCCTCCTCCTCCTCCATCCTTTCTACCTAACATGTCCTCGCCTGACTCTGCTCTCTGGCAGGGTTCTCAGCATCCTAAAGAGGCCTGGTCTTGGGCAAGTTTCTGCCACCCCTCCTCCTTCCCTTTACCATCCCTCTACTATCTCTCTACCCAACTTGTCCTTGTCCTCTCCTGCTCCTTATTCTGTGTCCTCACATCATTCTGCCATTGGCAGTGATCTCCTTACTCTGGGGGCCATTTCAAGTATGACTATCCTTCCCTACCCTATCCTTACCCCACTCTTCTGTCCCCTCTTTACTCCCTGCACTTAAACAAAAGGAATGGGTTCACTTGAGCTAATAACTTGCACTTTTGTTCTGTCTAAGGTGCTCCCAGATTGCATTAACCCTGTGTTAACTTGCCCTTCAACTGATTTTTGCTCACGTTGCTCCAGTAATGTTCCCCCATTTTATCCTCTCCTTCCCCAGCTGGATTCCCTGTCTACCCCTCTACCCTCCTTGATGTCCCCTCACTGCCTCATTCATTCAATAATTGCTAAATAATCTGCCTCTTAAATGTGATCTATTCTGCAAGGGTGGCTCAAGGCTACATTAAATGTCTGTACTATGTTCCTCAGATATGCCACTTGTAATTAAATGCATATTCCACAGGTATGATATATTTAACTGTATGTCACAAATGCGATTGTATGATTATTTGTGATATTTTTAACTGTATGTCTTGTTACAAATGTAATTGAATGTTTAATTTCTCAGATATATTTAAATGTTAAACTGCATATCTAATTCTTCATCCAACTATACACTGTGCACCAGAGACAAGTAACTTTTGTTCAGTGTGCCTTCGGGTGAAATATTTAAATAAATAAATAAAATAAACAAGTGGGATATATTTAAGGAATGAAGAAAGAAATATTACTGCAGTGGTATGTTTTTCTTTTCTTGCTGATACCCTCCTTATGCATCCCAGCATCCCACTAGCCCTCCCAACTGCCTTGTAGTAGTGCCCAGATATGAATACTGACCCCCAAGAGGTTATTACAGAAGCAGAAGCAGCGGGGCTCCAGATGTGCTGCTGTAGTATCAGCCCTAAGCCACAGCCAAAACAACCCCCAGACAGTTCTGCTTAGTTCACC
This sequence comes from Neoceratodus forsteri, assembly GCA_016271365.2. Lineage (NCBI taxonomy): Eukaryota > Metazoa > Chordata > Ceratodontiformes > Ceratodontidae > Neoceratodus > Neoceratodus forsteri. Next base: position 1,473,276,940 of record CM057453.1, on the reverse strand, counting down.
CAACCATTGCTGGGGTGGGGCTGACCCATTACTTCCAGGAATGGGAAAAATTACCACAGACTACTGTGTCCTGAAAGCAGTTGGTCAGGAATTGACTCTGCAATGCCAAAGGTTTCCAAAACTGCAGAGACGCAAAACTGCCCAGCTCACTCACCAATAAAATAATTCTGCTGGACATGGAAGTAAAGAAACCACTGCTTGCAAAGTGGTAGAAATTGTCCCTGCCTCTCAGTGGGCAAGGACCTGTTCTCATGATACTTCCTGACCCTCAGGAAAAATGGGAGTGGCAACTCACTTTAGATCTAAGACATCTTATAAAAAAAAAAACAACACATGAAAAGAAAAGGTTCAGGAAAGTCACTAGGCACAGTGATACCATCTTTACAACAGGAGACTGGCTGGGGTCACTGGATCTGAAAGATGCCTGTTTTCACATTCCTGTCAGACTCTCCCACAGAAAATACCTCAGGTTTAGGCTGAAACTGCTAGTACCAATTTATAGCCCTCCTTTCACCTCACTGCAGCAGCAATGGTCTTCACAAAGTGCCTAGCTGTGGTCGTGAGTCACACCTGAGAAGGAGACGGTGGGTGGTTTTTCCCATAAGGGTCAAACCTGATTGCTACTGCAGAATCCTTCATACAAGGCCAAACAAGGTTTCTCATAGTTACTGGGCTACATGGCATCTTTCACAGCAGTGGTGTCATGGGCCAGATTCAGATGAGGGACATTCAACACCACCTAAGGGCTCGCTGGTCTCAAAGGTGAGACTCACTGTCCAAACTAGTGCCAGTCACAAAATCTTTGTGCATGCACTACAGTGGTGGAAGGAAAAAACAATCTCTGAAAGGGCATTTCCTTCCTCCAGCAATCCCCAAGTGTCCTAACAACAGATGCCTCTCTCCTACGGTGGGGCACCCATCCAGGGGAACTTATATAAGTGGCATTTGGAGCCCACTGGAGTTCAGAACACATCAATCTCCTAGAGCTCAGAGCAGTACTGTTGGCAATGCAAGCTTTCTCCTCCCAGCTACAAGGTCTGTCTATTCAGATTCAACAGACAACACCACAATTTATTACATAAACAGACAGGTAAGAACAAGATCCCAAAACTGCACAAAAGCCACAAGAATTTGGGATATAGACTACTCCCTAGATGCAAGATTCATGCTGTACATCGGTAGTGCCCCAGGGAAATTGGGAGTACCACAGAAAATAGGAATCCTCAGAGATGAGGGGTCAGACAGTTATAGGGGACCCTGGCAGCTTAATGGGAACCCTTGAAAAGCTTTGGTGATCCTCTGAAACACAGAACAGGCCCAACTCCAGCAGACAGTCCTAGTAGTCTAAATTCAGGGCTTTAAAAGAAAACCATTTTTTCTTTCCTCCCCTTCCCCTGCTCAAGACTGACACCCAGCCAGCCAAACCAGTTGGGCAACATTCCTGTCCCCAGTGGAGAAGAAGCCAGGCTGAGCCCTCAGCCAATCCCTGTGGCCAGGGTAGATTCAAATCTGGAGATTTTTTTTTAAGCCATTGACCCAGCTTCAGGAGGCTGACCTCTGGATGGAGGAGTCAATCCTCTGGCAGTAGCAGGACCACCCCAGCCTAGGGTAGGCTGTGCCAGGCTGGAGGGAGGGAGAAAGAGTTTGACCAGGGAGGGTGAAGGACAGCAAGGCAATGGATGTCGGCTCCTGTTAGGAGGTTGAAGCGAATCCCCAGGTCCCTTTGGTGTAACTCCCTCCAGAAGATCCCCAGTAGCAGCCTCAGTCAGTTTTACAGAAATCTGCCATCTAGTCAGATTCCCCAGTGAGTCGAGTCAGTTCATTTGGCTGGGAAACAGACCCAGCGCACCTTTCATGCAGCAGTCTCAAGAGAAGAAGCCTTATCACTCCTTCTTGGTTGTGCACCCCCAGAGTACAGAAGTCTTGGTTGAACTCCAGGGGTGAGTAGGCTGTTGGCCAGCATTTCCTTTAATAATTAGTCCTAGATAGACCTGCTCCAGCAAGGGAAGGATTGTTTGTTTAGCAATTGTATTGTTGCACTGTGTAATTATTAGAACTGTTAAATTGCTTCCATTGTAACCCCCAGGGTGGAGGAAGCTGCAACCTTGTCCAATTTTATAGAGACAGAGAGAAATAAGAACCAAAAGGCAGAAGCTAGAGGGTTCAAACCAAACAACTGTTGGACCAAGATTAAAGGTGTTTGTGAACTCCTACCGTGAAAGAATCTCTGCTAGTTTAACTTATTCTAGGCAGTCTGTGCTCCATATAAAGAGACTTGGGCACTCCCTCTTAGCCAAGAATCAAAAAGCTCAGGTAAAGCCACGTCAAAGTATTATTGGTGAGAATGTGCATTTTCTGCTGAATTTCTAATTGTTTAGCTGTAAGAAGCTAATTACTAAAAGCCTGGCAGAGCCTTTATTGCATGCTTTGCTCAGAGTTCTAGGGTAATCTAAGCCCAAGTAGTGGAAAAACGTAGTTCTTTGTCTGTGTAGTAGAGCGGCGTGGCAGCCCATAGCTAGGACAGAGACACTAGGTACCCTGGCCTCCTATATTCAGAAGGGGTGGGTCATCAAACTGTCTCAATGCCTTAGAACAAACTGTATTTTCTTTATCTGCCTGCAATTTCCTGTTGCTTGCCTACCCCTCAGCTGTTCCTGATTTTCAGGGATGTCCCTGATTTTGCCTCAGAAATTTCTTCTGTCCCTCCTAAGTCTGGCATTTCTGGTACTAAAGAGTAGGATTGGGATCACAGAATAATGCCAGCCATTGATGTTACAGTCTCATTCTCATTAAGAAAATGCTATTCACACTAAGAAACATATGGTATACAGCTTCTGGGACTAATATTACTGTTTTGTCTGATGTGTTCCTGATTTTGGTCATTTGTCCCTGCCCTGTGATGAGGGAGGTTAAGAGGTATGGTTGCCTGGACCCACTGCTTGCTGTGTCTGAACTGCTGTATTCAATCAACCTGTTTTAAATTGTTGAACTGCTTGCTATGACTGAACTGCTATATTCAATTGAGGAGTTTAAATGACTGCACTGCCTTATTTTCTCAATTGTCCTGCGTGACTCCACCCTGAAATTGATTACTGCACTTGCACTGCTACTCCCTCTGAAGACATTTGGGCCACCGCATCCCAAATGGCAGGGCTTCGGGTCATACAAGGGGAATTGCCTCTTCAGGTTTTAATTTTTGTTCAGTTCCAGGCTCCTGCACACACCACACCTCACACTCATCCAGAAGTCCTCCAGTGTCTCTTCCTCGACCCAGGAAAGGTCCCAGGAAGCCCAGTATCACCTGCCCACTTCCATGAACTCCAAGTGTTCGCCACGATGCCCCAGGTTCAAGTTGTGGGTCGTAAGTGGTAGCCAACTGGTAGCTAGGGCCCACCAAAGTGAGTCAGATTAGGGGCCGCCCGGCTCTAGCTCGAGGGACTTAAGTCGTCCGCTGAACTCGAGTCACATTGCCCATTCTCCCGAATAGACATTGTCCTAAGGTGGCAACAGCACTGGTGGTCATACCAAGGCCTTGCTGCGGATTGCCAGGCTCTGTGCCCCATTCCTCAGGTGGCATAAGTACCAGTGGCCCATGCAAGAGGCCACACCAAAGGTCGCCACACTCTTGATTGTACTGCCCATAGGTGGCTCGTGTTCCAGTGATGCATCAAGAGGTCACACGAGAGATGTCAGATTCTGAAGCTGCAGGGGTGAGGTGGTAAGGGTTCCAGGACCTGCCCAGAGGTCGTTCAGTGGATCATCGCGCCAGCATCCTTTCCTCGACTGGAGATCACCTGCCCAAGGTCACTGCAGCCAACATCCCCAGAGGCGGTTCTCTTCCCTACAACCTGGCATCAACACCCATCCTTGACCAGGTGCTGCCCTGTCGACGTTGCCTCAGCGATGCCAGGAGTCACCTTCTTCCCAGGGCCAGGAAGCCTACAGTGTTTTACTTGTTTTTGGTTCACTGGGGATGCCCCATTTTATGGCCTGTGTGAGGCGCTTCCTTAGGTTCACCCTCAGCAGTCGGCCGACCAAATACTAGAAACCCAAGCTTGGTGCATCAGATCGCTACACCTTTAAGACTTGAATAACCTGGACTTTTGTAGGACATTAGTGGGGCCAGTTTGTGGTCCCGGTAACCTTATTCACTCTTTCTCATGTGTATAGTGTTAGTGAATGCTAAGTCTTTCTGTGTGCTCCAACTGTGGCTAATAAACCTTGCATCTTGGCTCTGAGTACGTCTCCAGCCTCTCCTTCCAGATTTATCTGGCATCACCCTAAACTATAGGGATACAAACCACCACAGCTCGTCCACCACATGTCTACCAGGCAGGGTAAAGTCCTAGCAGATTCCCTAAGTGGAATCAGTTAGGAAGCTATGGTAAGCCCTGAACCAGCAGGTGCTGGCCTCAGTCTTTAGAAGATGAGGCATTAGGCCAGTCTGGTGGCACTGGAGGTTGAGGTGCTGGATGCTACACCTGCACCATGTCAGTGACACAGGTTCTGTAACAAGCCGGGCCACCAGGGGTCAGCAGGGAGAGAGAGAGAGCTCGAGCATCCATAAGACTGCTCTCTCTCTTGGGGAGGAATAGCTGCCGCTGGTTGATCGCCCTCTAGCGATGGCTAGAGGAGATACAAGTCAAGCTCGAGCCAATGTCGATGTTGGCAGGAAGGGGAGGAGAAAACCAGGAAAAATGGAGCTGGTAGACTCCGTGGATGGCCTGCCAGCACCCGTGTCGACACCAAGAATCTTGAATCTTGATGTGGTCTCCAGGGTGGGGAAAACCGGCACCCTTACCGCATGTCTCTGTCATGGGGGCAACCCATGGGAGATCACCGGGATAGTCAGGCGGGGAAGGTGGGGCCAAAGACAGAGTCTGTCCAAGGAGGGACCAGAGCAGCCTGCCAGGCTCCTCAGAGGATAAAAAGAATAATTAAAAAATAAAAAAAGAAGATGGGACACTCTGAAATAGATGTTTGCTCCTTGGGAGAACAATTAGCTCCCATAGTTTTGTTGCAGGCCCCAGCAAGGTACCACCCCAGGGGTGCAACTAGTTCTGGACTGGACAGAAAGGTTCCCATTATACCATTCCCACTATACATAGAGAGCTCATAAATCTCAGGAGAGCCAGCAACAATGATCATGGTAGTCCCAGACTGGGCAGACAAGCTTGGTACTCAATGCTTCTGACCCAGTCCAGTAGGACTCCTATCAGCTGTCATTGAGATACAACCTGTTGGCTCTGTCTTAGGGCAGAATAACATTGACCTCAGAACATTATGCCTGAGGACACGGTTCTTGAGGAGCTAGAATTCTCCAAACTTGTCAGAGGAGGTGCTGAAGGTTTCCAGAAAACCAACAAGGAAAGTATACTCCAAGTGGAAGAGATTCTCATATGGATTTGCCCCAGAAAGATAATCCCAATGCAGCTAGGTCTGCCTACGGCTCCAGACTACCTAGTACACTTATAGTAGTTATGTCTGAGACCTTTAACCCTGAAGGTACACCTGGCAGCAGTGTCAGCTTACATATCAACAGGCAAAGGCAAGTCTTTGAACTCACAACCTGTTTTTAGAAGGTTCTTTAAAGGCCTTAATCAATTGTGTCCCCTATCAAGAACCCAGTCATGCCATGGGACGTGAATATCTGTTGTTCTCAGCTGATAGAGGCTCCCTTTGAGCCTATGGCTACTGCTGATTTAAAATATGTGACATGGAAAACAGTTTCCTGATCGCCATGACAATACTGCTAGGATACTGCTAAGCCCTCTGTACAGATCCAGACTACAAAATCTTCCACATGAATAAGGTAGTCCTCAAGATCAATAGGATGTTCCTGCCTAAGGTGATGTTGGAATTTCACCTGAACCAGTCAGTTACCCCTCCTGTGCTCTACCCTGAACATTCCAGTACAGGTGAACAGAAACTGCACTGTCTGGATGAAAAACAGCACAAGGTCACTACTCGGACCATACAAGGGTGTCAAGTCCCTGGGTACACAGCTTTTGTTATCTATGGAGAAGTGAGCAAAGTTACTCCAGCAGCCAGGAGAACTATCTCTCATGGGATAGTCTCCTGCATATAGTTCTGTTATGAAAAATTGGTAGAATATCCTCCCAGAGGCCCTAAGGGCACGTTCCACAAGAGGTGCACCTATGCCTGTGTGGCAGCCTACAAGGCATCCCCTTCTAGACATATGTAAAACAGCTACCAGGAAAACAGTGCATACCATCAAGCACTACTGCCTGGACATACTGTACAGTCCAGGAGTGATGTCAGCTTTGTAACTACTGTTTTGCATAACCTTTCTCCTAAATAGGTTCTGGACCATCCTTCCAAGTTTTTTATTTTTTTATTTTAGTAAACTCTAGGATTACAAATACCTTTGAGCAGGGACTGCTCATTTACAAATGTTCCATGTCAAAGGAAGCAGGGTAACGACAATACAAAGGAAACAATAGTTACAAATATTACACTCAAGGTTGACTAAGCAGTGGTTTAAGAGAGATTCAGCAATTGCCAGCATGAGTCGATTCTGAAGGGAACAGCAGATGGAGAGGAAAGATGCAGGGATGAGTGAGCAGGCAAAGGCCATTGTCAGTTAGTAGGGGCAGGTGGCAAGAGATAGGTGATGGTGGCTCGGGCTCTAGAGTCAGCTGCTAGGGGAGTGTTGAGTAAAGGGAGGAGTGTGGGGGTGAGCAAAAAGGATTAAGGAGGCAGTAGATCCAGAGTACCATTGTCACTGGTGCAAGGTGAAGACCATAGTTTAGGAATGGCAGTCACACTGCTAGATTGAGGCAATGGAGCGCAAGTTCCTTTTAAAGGGACCTAGAGTTGTAGCTGTAAGTGCTTCTTTGCTTAGGGTGTTGTACCGCTTGAGGAGCCCTGAACGAGATGATCTCTGCCCCATAGAGGTCCAGCATCTTGGGACCTGAACGTCTGTTGAAGAGCTCCCATGTAGGTTGGATGTTTCTGTGGGTGGTAAGGAGTTTAGCAACTCCAGGCGGCATGTGCCCAAAGATAATTTTTGTGAGCAGGCAGGTCTGGTGTTGAATTCTGCTCATGAGTGGAAGTCACCCAGTCTGGACATATAGGTCACAGGTGTGAGTTAGGCGGGAGGCACCCATTAGGAGCCTACAGGCTTTATTGAAGTCACGGATATCCTCCGGAGAGCAGTTTGGGAGGCAGAGCCATAGATGGCAAGACGATAGTCAATAATGGAGATGACAGAACTATAGATAGCCAGTCTGCAGGCTTTGGGGTCAGGCAATGCTTGTGTTTGTGGAGCAGGCCAATCCGTATATTGGCAGCTTTTACCACATTACCTATATGCTGTGTGAATGTAAGTGAGCTGTCCAGGGTGATGCCAAGGTATTTAAACACAGGAATATGCTCAAGTGAGACCCCTGCTTGGTTCATAATGTTGAGGAGCAGAGGCTTGTACTTGCTCCATTGGTTGTAGAATGTCATAACCTTAGTTTTGCTAACACACCTAAAGTTGCTTTGGAGGTGACTCTAGGAGGCTAGTATCTCGGTTCCTAGTGAATAGTACTGCATCATCCGCATAAAGTAGGATTCTCTGTTGGCAGATGCTAGGAAGATCATTAAGAAAGAGAGAAAGAGTAGTGGTCCCAGTATCAACCCCTGGGGACACCCAAGAAGACTGGTTTTTCATCTGAGGTGACTCCAGCTATCCTGACATGTTGTACCCTGTCCCCAAGGTAACTAGCAAACCAGCTTACTGCATGTTTGGAGGCCAAGGCGGACAGCTGATCTAGAAGTAGTGGGTGGTTAACGGTGTCAAAGGCCTTTGTTAGATCAATGAATACCGCCCCTCCACGTGCCTTGGTCAATGGTGTCATGGAGAGCTGGTGAACTCCAGCAGTGCCATGGTGGTGCTATGCCTTTTCCGAAACCGTGTTGCTCTGGGCAGAGAATTTCATACTTATCCAGGAACTCACAAGTTGATCAGAGACTATTCATTCAGAGCTTTAGATAAGGGAGGATGGAGATGGGTCTGTAGTTGGTGTATATTGTCTTGTCCCCATTTTGTACACTGGTGTGATAGTTCGTGTTCCCAGAGTGATGGGAATTGACCCAGGCTTAGGGAAAGGTTAAGTATCTTTGTCAGCGGTTCAAGGAGCTCATCGAGAACTAGTGAAAGCAGCTTTAGATCACCACTGTAGCCGGTTTTGCTGATGGCCTTGCATATGTAGGTTCTGGCTACGTGCGTTGGGACCTCTTGGAAGAAGAACTGTTGGGTAGGGTGTGCTTGGGATGATGATATTGGGGTGGAGCTGGAAGTGGGGACATTGAAGAAATCAGGTGGTAGGATGCTGCTCAGGTTAGAGAATGCATTGTTGAATGTGTTAGAGATTGTATAGGGGTCAGCGTGGTGTACCATCAATGTTGAGCATAGTTGGCGGTGACTTAGCCTCTTTCCCCATAAGGTCTTTCAGGTTATTCAGAATCTTTTCCATCTCCCCAGGAGTTGGAAAGTGCCTCTCTAAAGTGTTTGTGTTTGGCATTCTGAATAGACTGGGTACAGCAATTTCTTGCTGCTCTGTAGCATTGGATGTTCTTTTGGCTCCTGTGGCTTGGGCACACTGCCAGAGGTGATCCCTGAGTTTTAGTTGTGCTATGAGTTCAGAGTTAATCCAGGGTTCATACACCTTTAACTTCCTCTCGACCAGTGGTGCATAGTTGTCACAGGCTGTAGTGAAGAGTCTGATGAACAGTTCCAGCGCTTTGCTGACATCCTTAAGAGAGTCAATTTTAGACCAATCAAGCCTACTTAGATGAGATTTTAGCTGGTATAGGTGTCCATGTTTGATAACCCTAGTGTAAATGATTTTCAGAGGAGGCTTAGTGATTTTAGTAGCCCATGAGCAGATCACAGGCGAGTGGTCACTTATCGAGTCAGGAGGACAGTCACTTTAGTAATTTTGTCAGGCGATTTGATAGTATCCAGTCTATTAGGGTGCTGGACCCTGTTCTGTAGTTGTTTCTAGTAGGAGGCAGGACCAGCTGAGTGAGGTGCTGTGCTGTGATAGAATCCTTATAGCTGCAGGCCTCGGGTGCAAGCCAGTTGATATTGAAGTCCCCTTATTGTGATCTCCATATTATGGCGCAGTCCATTGAGGCATTCTATTAAGTTGTTGAAGCCGGTATCCTGGTGTTTAGGGGTATATATACAGAGAATACAGTAAGATTTTTGTTGTGGGCCCTAGAAGAACTCTGATAGTGAGGACCTGGGACAGTGAGTCCAGGTTTGGAACTTGGATAGCGTGTCCCATGAGAGAGTCTTTTAAGTAAATGGCACAGCCACGCCCCACTGCAAGATCCTGTCCATCCTGAAGATTGAGTATCTGGGAATTGTTACCGCAGAGTCAGGGATCTTGGGGAGAGCCATGTTTCAACTACCGAGAGGATGTCGGGATTGTATTGCTGGATCCAGGTTTGGAGATTGTCGAGTTGCTAAGAAGGCTACAGACATTAATGGATGGTAGGGTGAGGGATCCGTTGCTTTGTTCTGAGGGTAGAGTAGTTGGTCCATGCGGTCCTGGGTTTGGGTGAAACATTTCCAGATAGGAGTAGCAGTATAAATATAATTCTCAAGAGAGTTTTAATAATTTTGAAGCTTGCTTGCTTGTTAGGCGTCTGTATGTCTTGGCGCACCGGTGCAGGGGTTGTCTAGCCTTATTGCAGAGGGCTGCCACAGTCAGTAGGTAACATGGAGTGCCAGACCTATGGGGCTGCAGGAGATAAGGAGTAAGCCATAGTAGGAAGCAGTGGTTCAAGGGATTATTATACTGGATCCCTGTTATGCCAGGAGTGTAGTGCAGAGCAGTGGTTAGCATTAGCTGGCAGTTGGGATAGGATAATGCAACCTCTTGCCCATTGGTGCCGATCAGTAATATAAAAGCAACAACTAATAGTGTTGGCCTCAGCTTGGAAGCCACCATGGTTAAGGGAGAGAAGAGAGGCACAGAACTACTTGGGGGAGAGAGAGGGAAGAGAAAGTTAAGGGTGAGGACAGATGCAATTGGTTGAGGACAGGGGTGCTGAGTGGATAGGTGTATAGGTCAAAAGTGGGAGGGATGAAGACCTTTTAATGGAGGCCTGGGAGGGTGGGGCAAAATATTATACACTTCTCCCAAGCCCGCCTAACTGAAAAGCAGCAGGAGTTAAGAAAAATAGCAGTCTGAGTGCTCCACCACTGGCTGTGGTGAGTGGAGAATGTCCTAGCTAATCACTGTGCACTGTGATCAGGCCCGCTATCAATCGGAGCACAGCGCAAGAAAGGGCTCTTCCCAACAGTTGGTGTTCATACCTGAGGAGAGGATCCGCTGATGGGTTCCAGCGAGGTGGCCAGTTATTGGGGAAGGAGTCGACAAAGGCGGTGGGTTATGCGCTGCTTGTGGATCGGGCGCAGAGGCATCCACCGAGGATCCTGGTGAGGGGCCGCCACTGGATTCCACGGAGGCGGCCGAGGATAGGCAGCAGTCGGCAGGTGGCTGTAAGGTGCCACTTTGACGGTGGCAGCAAAATTCAATCAGTGAACCTAGGGGCAAGAGAGAGAGGAGGTTATTATAAGTCCACAGATTGAAGGATTGTGGCGGGAGGCTGGCGGCAGCCCGTCAGCAGGCGGCGGGGGTGATAAAGGGATTAAGGATGGAAAGAGTGTTGGAATCACAGGGTGGGGTTGTTAGACAAAGGAGCCGAGGTGCAGATTGAGAGGCAGGAGGACCGGGTCACGCAGGGGAGGGTAGAGAGCTCAGAGGTTGAGGTGAGAAGAAATTCAGGTCTGCGCTAGAGTGGCTATAGCTAGTGTGGGGAGACAGGAGCTGGGGTAGGAGAGGCACAGCAGTTCACGCTGTGGCAGAGTTTCTGCAGGAAAACAGAGAGAGAGAGAGAGTGAATGCAGAGTGCGGCTTAGAGAGAGAGAGAGAGAGAGAGAGAGAGAGAGAGCCAGCAAGGGAGATTTCAGAGGGCAGGAGACAGTCACAATTTGCAGTTTACAGAACAACACCATAAAACTCTAAGGCAATCAGGCAGTTTAACGTGGTACATCAGCATGCATTAGTTTTAACAGCAGAAACGTTCCACAAACACAATTAATTTTCCCCACAGACCAATTGTCCAAGCAAATGAGTTTAGAGGTCTTAATATAAAACAAATATTACACACTTCTCCCAAGCCCGCCTAACTGAAAAGCTACTACTAGAGAGTCTGCTTACTGTAAAGTATCACTGATGGAGTCCTAATGTGTGAAGAAAATTACTCACCACAGTAATGTTTCTTCTCAGGATTCCTCAAAGAGCTTTATAATCTCTGACCCTGCCTTCACTTCCAGAACCTGAAAATGGGTTCACACACAAGACAGTTCTTTTCTCGGGTTGCTTGAGCATTCCTTATTGCAGTTCCACAGCAACTCTAGAATGTAGTTGGTTAATTATTTATATAGTTCATGTTGTCCATGAAAGAACGTGCTCTCCAGTGCAGAATCAGGGTACTGCTGTAGGAGGAGCTCTTCTAGGAAACTGACCCAGCTGGACAAAGAAACAGCAGCACTGGCATCAAAGAATAAAATGCACCACAAGATAGTCTGTCCGTGAGATTGATGTTAATCTCAAAAGTTACAGACTTCGGTGATGGTGCAGTAAAATTAACACAAGCCACCACAATGCAGGTGCCCGGCTTCACTCCAGATAGAGTTTCATCAGGGGACCCCTCGTCTAGCCAAATTGTTTATATTGCTCCGCGCTAAAATTTGTTTGATATTTTAAAAATGTTAATGAAAATTTTTGGTAGCTATTTTGCTAGTTTTAGTGGTCACAGTTCTCCTAGCTATAGAAAAAAATTTGACATTAAAACACTAAGGGGAGCATGACCACAGTGCAGAATTTGAAATTGTTTTCTAAGTTCTAAAATTAGCGTAAGTTCAATCTCCACGATATCACTCACTGGCAGAAGATGATACATATTGTAAAATCCCTGAGAAGAAACAACATTACTACGGTGAGTAATTGTTTTCTTTGGGTGGCTTTGTAAACCCTAACAAACCGTAGTTTATGTGTTATGGCAACGAATGCACAACTCATGGGTGTCTTCCTATGAATGCCTTTCTGCAGTGACAGTGACAAAGCTCCTTACACAGCGATATCATACTCTGACAACCAACTATACCGGCATACCTACCGGAAGAAAGTAAATGCTCATTGACCAAAACAACAATGTAAAACAGCTTCCACTGAGCTTGGCCCAGAGCTGGCAGTAGCTCTACCGCCCACCATGTCAGTGATCTGGGGTTGGAAGGATCTCATGTTGTTGGGGACGGCTGGAGAGAGGATTGAGTGTCCGATGGACTGTTCTCCCAGGAGGAGGATTGCAGTTTCCACGGTGGTTACCATTAGGTGGAACTAAGCCTGGTGGCAGTGTGGGTCAGGAGCTGCAAGAAGGTGGAGAGTTGCAGGACTGTGCACGCGTATGCGTGCCTCCACATGCGTGTACTGGACGTGTGTGCCCCAGCATGGGTTCAGAGGACAAAATGGAGGAAAATGGTGGCGAGGCAGGCATGTATGATGCTCTGTGGCTGCGCATAATCGGCTCCACCCACTCCAGCACCAGGACACCGCCAGCTGAAATGGTGATTTGTGTCTTGGGGCTGGGCAGAATGACTCTCCTTCTCCTGACCCAGCCACTGAAGGTAATTGGGAGGCAATCAGTGGCATTGGCAGGGACAGATCTGAGGAGAGGCCCAGAAGGAAAAAAGGAAAACAGCTTTTACTGGTCCAACATTCACTCTCTCAATGGCAGGAGAAACACAACCGAAGTGAATGATGCCTGTCCACATTATAAAGGTGCCACTGTGTGTCACTGACATGCAGGCTGGCATGTCCATGTCCTGGTAGCCCAGTCACTGCAAAAGCTTCCGCAATGTCCTGATGCCAGTTACTGACAGTACAATGCATTACAGCTGGGAGAGATTATTCTTAACCTGCTTTCTAACCCCAGGAATCCCTCACTTATGGTTTCACTCTATGAATCATTCTCCATGGAGACGGATGCCCTGGAGACAAAACAATTAGAAGACTTGAACTTAGAATGTGTTTTGAAAACCTCTACTCCCACCTTCTACCCTGGCATTTGTCAGCTTTGTTTCGCCGTTCAGAGAAAAGGTCACCCTGAGTATAACTCGCCCGAGTCGGCTCAATTTAGTGTTAGCAATTTCGTTTGTTAATCTGTATCATTCTTTGATTCTTATTGTCATTCAAGACAAAGCCATTTTGCAGCAGCCACATTTTAACCTATTAAAATCTCCCTGAGATGGTCAGGCAGAGCAGGGAGAGAATGGGGACTCAAGTAAATCACTGCAACATTCACAGGTACTGTAACTACAATGTTTTATTCTTTACCTGCTTATATAAGCGGGGCCTGCTGCCTCACTCTTTCTCTGCGAAGGACCTCTCTTGACCTTCCCTATTTGTAACTTTTGGTGCACAGCACACAGGAAGCTCCCAGGTGATCAGTGAGGCACAAGTTTAAAACAGAGGACACAGGCCAGCTTGCGGCGCATGAATAGATTCACCACTGTGCATGAGCAGCCAGGGTTCCAGAATGGACTACAAGGACACCCAAGGGCCGGCCGGGGCAGGGGGTGGATTAACGCCCATAGCACACCTCCACCTCAAAGGTGGAGGGGTGGAGAAATCAGTCCGTGCTCCCGGTGACTACTGGGTGCACCGTGAACTGGAGCTACCCGTGAGCATTGCTCCTCAGGGGATGTGTCGGACATGACGTGGTTGCATGTGTCTGCCTTGACATGCCTCCCACAAAAATAAAATTATGACACCTCCCGCCTGTAGTGGATCCAGGGTCCCAGCACATCCATTTATGAGCACCAACAGAGTCACACCGGAAGGCTCAAAAGCTCCACCCTGGGGGTAATCCAGGGGCACTATGTCCGGGAAGATGCCAGGTCCATTGGCGGTGGCAGGGCAGCTGAAGAGGGAATTCCATCTGAAGATAAAAGCATAGTAAGTTAAAAAATTAAAATAAAACAGAGGGACACACCCCTTATTTCCAAAACAAGTACCTGCTCAACCCTGCTAATAAACTTTGTCTTAACCACATTTCATACCAATTACTGTTTTTTATGGTTGTTGCTGGTGGTGGCACATGTAAGCCCCCATTTCTAGAGGCTTACTTATAGTGGACTCAGGTCCTCTGCTGCCACCAGTCAGATCTGGTCAGAGGAAGTGGTCAAGGATGACACAGAGTCAAAGGTGTCAGGTTGGATCAGCAATTGCTGGGCAATTTATTTTAAGCCAGCATGATAAGCAAAGCAAACAAAAAGGCAAACTGAATACAACAAAATAAACAGAAGCAAAAGAAAAATATCAATATACACTTCTCTAGAAATGGCTAGATCATAACAGCAGGTCAGTGTACTATCAACCTCTCCACTCTCTATCTATCTGAGGAGATACAGAAAAGCTGCTCTTTTATCTCAGTGGGGTCAGGTGGATTCACCTGAAGTTCCACCCACTGGCTAAAAATCCTTAATTTATGAAATAACTATTATTTTTACATACATTTCACAGCAAAAACCTTCTTGTGTTTTATTTATATACACAATGCTGTTAATTTTCACTTTTCATGCTTAATTTCTAATATTTTACAATATTTCCTGGTAGAGGCTCCTCCTAGAACTAGCCAGTATAAAGTACTGTGCGACAGGGTCACGCTTCTAAGTAATACATGGAGAAGCTTGAGGTGGTGCTACAACCAGGATAGGTGTAATTTCTTTTCATATGCTCGCATTCCTTGCTACAGTTCATTATCTGTATTCCCACAGTTTCATCATCAACGTACAGCAGTTAGCAAAGAAACAATAAACCACAATTGTGTTTCTCACCATATATATTTTAGGCAAACAGTACTATTTCTGGTAGGCCTAGACAGAATCCAACATGTAAACAGTACAACAGTATTTTCCTTGGTAAAGTTTTACTGAATTCTTTCCATAAACTTCATTATTGTTTAGTATTTAGAGTGCAAGTTTAACTTCTAGCTCAAAAGTGAAAGGACAACTGTGTACCTGGGGTCCACTTGTAACCTAAGTTTAAACTCCTGCACTAGGTTCCAAAACAGAGGCAGAACAGTATCGTTATGAAAAGTGCTCCTTGCACTACAGCCCTTCTCTGCACCTTGCCTACTTTGGTTTTAAAAAGAACATAAAACTCAAAAATTGTTTAAGTGTTAAGTGAAAGAAAGCATTGTACAGCTGTATTGGACTGTATAGTATTTGTCTCCAGGACTTTGAAGCCCTACAGCCTAATTCAGAAGTAAAGAGAGATACGCTTTCCTAGGTTTCTTCCCTTAAATAATCCTAGCCTCCTACTTACATTAGTACTGACACCTAGTCAGCCCAATACTATGTTAGGTATCACTAGTTGTTATTTGAGGGTCTCAGACAAAAGACCAGTTCCTCTCTGGAGCCAAAAGAAACACAGGATAGTACAAAGAGCTTTCCCATGTGGCCTAACTGGAAGGAAACATTAAAGAGGATAAAAAGATGAGATAGTATAACAGTATAGAGGTGCTGCTACGGCAGACTTGAAGCAGGAGAGAGGAAGAAGGTTCCAGAAATATAAATGGTCTTACAGCACCCTGTGACAGTCCTGTCTTCAGTCTCCAGTTTCCTGAGATCTGGATTGCTTCAATGGGGGACTGGCAGGACAGCTGCAGCTTCAAGCTGGCAGCAGCACTGGTGGTCGAGGCCTGGGCTCCTTCCTGTAGTTCAGCTGTAGATGCACAGCAAACTTGTGTTCTGGCATTTAGGACTCTTTGTGGGGCTGAAACCAGGTTGAAGAGTGCCATATGGGTACATAACTATAGCTTCTGACCCCAGGACAGGCAGCGGGCTTGGGGAAAAGAAGTCTAGCTGACTGCAGAGGAGTCAGTGCTGCCATGCATGCACAGCAGCCCGTGAGAGGAGCAGAACTCTGTTAGTAAAACTGAGCCTTGCACCTCTCCTCCAAGGGTCCCAGATTCCAGGGCAGGGAGTGGAGCTGGGTCCAAAGACCAGAAATGTCATTAAGTGCATAACTAAATGTTTCCGGCAACCAGGGTAGGAAGCAGGTCTGAAAACAGGAGCAGTCCTGGCACTCATGCACCTCAGTGGAGGGACGAGAGAGAGGAAGAGAGGTCAGCCTTGCTGCCGTCTCTCTCCCCAAAACTCTTAACTCCCAAATGGACAAATAACCTGCAGAACCAGACCCATCCCTGTCCCCGGGACTGATAGAGGCCAGGACATATAAAAAGCAGCCCTCGGGGCTAGTAATGAAGCAGAAGATGGCTGAATAAATCAGACAGCCCAACTGAAAAAACATGGCTGTGGCCATGCTGCACCTAAGCCAAGTCTGCAAGGACTGCTGGAAAGGGGTCGGAGGTGAGTCACCAGATCTGCTCATGCATTTCAGACAATCAGGGCCCAGCATTGCACAGATACTGGTGGCAAGCCCAGCACAGCTGGGACAACATTGTAATCATGTTTTGCCTAGGAAAATCATGGCAGTTGGGATTCAGTGCTAAACAGTGCAAAATCATGCACCTAGGACATAGGAACCTAGGTGCTGAGTATGAGGAGGAGGTACTGACTGTCACTTTAAAGAGAGGAACCTTGGGGTTTCATATCAGAGAACCTCAAGGTGGCTGGGCAGTGTGGACAAGGCAGAGATAGTGGGATGTTGGGGTGCACAGGAAGGGGTATTCTCATGGAGAAGGAGCTAGTGTTGCCAGCTTTGTATCGCCTCCTGGTGCACCTCACCTGAGTACTGTGTCCAGTTTTGGAGATCACACCTCAGAAAGGACATAGACAGAGTGGAAGTGGTATAGAGAAGGGCATGTAAAATGGTGCAAAGTTTGCACAGGAAGCCCTATGAGCAACGACTGAGGGATCTCAACATGTACACCCTGGAAGAAATGAGACAGAGAGAACATGATCAAGACCTCAAGGTACCTCAAAGGCGAACAGGGTGTAGGTGAGAGTCTCTTTCAAATATGAATGAGCACCAGGACCAGGGGTATGTGATGAAGCTGGGGGAGTTCAAGACTGAGCTGAGGAAAGTACAGTTGCGTAAGAACTACCATAACAGTAGATCTTTGAGAGTATCTCTTGCAGCAGGTCATAACACATGGGATATCAGCCACAGGCATCATTTCCTCCAGATGAATTCTTAGCAGTCGACCCTGGGACCTCCATCTAACACTACCACGTGGTGTCTGTATGGCAGGTATAAGAGGAAGTCCCAGCTACTCCTCCATTCTGTTCCATCCTAGCGACTGAATGAGAAACTGTTTCTCGGGTCTCGATGGGAATGGAGAAGGGAAATAAAGGCAGTAGCTGATGGAGTTGTAAAGGTCAGGAGCAAGGAACCGTTCTGGAGTAATAGCAAGGGGATGGTGGGTGGGGCTGCATGACCTGCTGCAAGAGATAATCTTGCGCAACTGTGCTATCTTCTTGAGACAATCTCTTGCAGCAGGTCATAACATGTGGGAAGATTCCCAAGCAGTTATTATGCCAAGTTGGGAGGAGGAAGCGAACTATCAAGACTTAGGACACAAGGCCTTGTAAAACAGCCCATCCAAAGCAATTCACTTCTTGGAAGTGATATCTGAACTGTAATGTTTCGTGAATGCATGTACAGTAGACCACATGGTAGCCATGAATTTCTAAGGAAGAGATGCCCTGGAAACACACCATGGAGGTAGCCATGCCTCTGGTAGAATGGGATTTTATAACCCCATGAGAATTTTGTTGTATTTTGTATAGATAAATGAAATGCAGTGGGACAACCATGTGGATAAGCACTGCTTCGAAACCTGAATGCCCTGATTTCCAAGGACAAGAAAAACAAAACGTTGCTCAAATTTTGGCAACTGTGAGGTGTGGAGAAGATACAGACTCAATGTTCTATGCACATCAAGAGTGTGAAACAGGATTCCCCTGTGTATTTGCAGGCTCCGCATAGTACACTGGTAAGTGGATAGCCTGATTTAAAGTAAATTCAGAAACAACCTTTGGCAACAATGACAGGTTGGTGCGTAAAGCCTCCTATCATTATGAAATTGCAAGTGAGAGAGGTTTGCACATTAGTGCCTGTAACTCTGAAATACGTCTGCCCAACGTAATGGCAACTAAGAATATAGTTTTCAAGAAATATGACAGAGTTCACTGGGTTCAGCGAGCTCAAAAGGACTTGTAGTAAAATTTTCAAGCACAAAGTTCAAATCCCACACACAGGGACTGGATCCTGATAGGGGATGAAGATGCAGAATACCTTTTAAAAGTTCGGATCAACGATAACTAGGACAATGGTTTGTTGCCCACAGATAAATGGAATGTGACAATGGCGAAAGGTGGACTTTTACAGAGGAATATTTCAGTTGACCGTCTGACAAGGAGAACAAATAGTCTAAGGTGCTCTGAGGAACACTCATAAGGGTCTAAGTCCTGCGTAGATGCCCAAATGGAGCAGCACTTCCACTTCATAGAATAGGAAGACCACATGAGATAGTTCCTGGCAGCAGAGGACTTCTGCCACCTTAGGGACACCCTGAAGTGTGAGAGGACTATGTCCTTAGGAGCCAGGCATGGAGATGGAGTAAATGAAGGTCCGGGTATGGCAGGGAACCTTGTGCCTGGTACAAGCAGGCCCAGAAAATTGGCAGAGGTAGGGGATCTGGTTCTGAGAGCTGTAGAAGCAGAGGGAATCAAATCTGTCTTGGGCAGAATGGTGTTATGAGAACCATAAACGCCCCATCCCAGACCAGTTTGAGTAGTACTCTCTGAATGAGAGGAAAGGGTGGGAAGGTGTAGAGAATCTTCCTGTCCAGGAAAGAGATAACGCGTCCTGCCACAGTTCCAGGACCTCACTCAAGAGAGCAGTAAGGCAGTTTTGCTTTTTACAGAGAGGCAAATAGATCCAACTCAGAAGGCCCCATTGGCAGAAGACGTCATGTAGGATGTCTGGCAAGATTTCCTACTCATTGGCCCATGCAGTGGATCTGCTCAGGGCATCCACCAGGGTCTGGACTGACAGAAGATGGATATTTCTCTGGATTGCCCAGAACCATACCCTCATCGATTCTCTGCAGAGAGGTATGAATGGGTGCCTCCTTGCTTGTTGAGGTAGTGAACTACTGCAGAATTGTCTGACTGCACTTGAAGGGAACCGGGTAGAAGGTGAATCTCGAATGCTTGTAAGGTGTTGAGGACTGCCCTCATTTCCAAGACATTGATGTGAAGGTGAGTCTCCACTGACATCCAGGAGCCTTGGGACCGGACGTGCAGGAGATGAGCACCTCACCCTATCAGGAGGTGTCTGTAGTCAGAATGAGACATGGGACAGGAGAATGAAATAGCATGCCTTGCATTAGGTTGTCCATGGACTTCCACCATTGTAGGGCTTGAACAGCGGGGAAGACATCAGGACCAGGGCATCAAAATCCTCCTCCTTCTGGTCCCATTGGACTCTCAGGGACCACTGAAGGACCCTCTTATTTAATCTAGCATTGGGAACTGTCAGAATCGTGGCTGCCAAATGTCCCAGGAGGCAGAGTAGTCTCATGCCGAGACCAATCTGCTGGACTCTAGGCTGTGCACCAAAGCAGTCAGGGCGTCCGACCGGTATGGGCAGAATGCACCCCACAGAGGCATCTAACATGGCCCGATATGTGGAGCATTGCACAGGGTCCATTTGGACTTTGGATAGTTTACTGCTACCCCTACCTGGTCAAATAACTGCAGGGTTGAGAAAGCATGAATAACAGCTGTTGGCTGGAAGATGCTTTCAGGAGCCAATCGTCCAGGTAAGGGAAAGACATAGAGGCTTTCCCTGTGGTGGACCACTCTGATAGCTGCTAGGCATTGTGTGAACATCCTTGGGGCTGAGGAAGGTCAGTTGGGAGGGCTCTGAACTGGCAATGATGACTCTGGAACAAAAAGCGGAGAAACCATTTGTGAGCAGGGTGCATCCGGATATGGAGAGTATGCATCCTTAATTGTGAGAAACAGAACCAATTTCCCATATTCAGCAAGCGGAGAAGTGTTGGAAGAGACACCATCCTGCACTTTTAGTATTTGATATAGAGGTTGATACCTCTGAGATTCAAAATGGGATGTAAGTCCCTGTCCATTTAGGAACCAGAAGAAAGGAATAAATTCACACCCTTTTATTGGAAGGGGAACTGGTTTTATTGCATGTTTTTGAGCAGAGCATTAAATTTGTCTAGTAAGACCAATGCAGGAAATGGGGTCAAAGAGAGTGGAGTATCCATAGATGTAAAGATGCCTTGTCCACCCTGGGAGTTGCAGGAAAACCTGCCCCTGATGGTCATAGAATTCAGGGTATCCCACCCGATGACCAGAGAAAGGTCATCAGGCCAAGGCTGACCCTGCTGGGGGCAACAGGGATATGAGAAACTTGATCAGTCATCAATGAGAGGATCGTTGGACGGGCCAACAGTATAGTGCTGAAGCATACATTTATGCGCAAGTACTCACTGTATGACCTAACATTGTAGATGAGGTAGAGCAACAGTGAGCTCTCAGAGGGCCAGGCCAGTCATCGATGAAAGGAGAATGCGTCGACAGGCCAGGAAAACCAACTTGTCCCGATGGGCGATATGGCCTTCTCGAGAAGGGGGAGGCAGTGGCGGAAGCCGCAGGGAGAACCCCTGAACTGACCCTCATAGAGGAGCCATCAACAGAGGTAAGAGGGAACCAGTGGTGCGTCGATGGTGTAGAGAGCGACATAACAGAGCTACCGTCTCAGGTACTCCTGAGTGCACCATCGATGGAAGAGCTGTCGAAGGAGGTAGAGAGGAGCCAGCAGTCGTCGAGAGTGAGAAGATGACATAACAGCAGCTACCATCTCGAACATTCTACCTTTTGGTACAGCTTGGGGCAATTGTCGCCCACGATGAGGGTTTGGGAGAAACATGCATAGTCCTGCTAGCATGGTTCCCACCCAGACCAAGGGCCATAAATGAGGAGGGTACACCAGCAGAGCAGTGAGACCCCGAGGAGGACCTGTGTTGTTGTTTTCAGGGCACGATCCGGGTGCCATGTACAGGACCAAGGCACCGATCAGATGTTCTGGTGACCTCCAGGAGGTTGCAAGGGCCAAAGCAAGCAGCCCTCCACCAAGAAAGTAGAGCTGCCCCCACCAGCGTAGCAAACAGCTCTCCCATCCAGGAGGTCATGAGGGGCTGAAGCAAGCAGCCCTCCTCCGAGAAAGGAGAGCTGCCCCCTCAACACAGCTAACAGCTCCCCGTCCAGGAGGTCACAAGAGGCCAAAGCAAGCAGCCCTCCTCCGAAGGAGAGCTGCCCCCGCCAGCACAGCAAACAGCTCTCCCCATCCAGAGGTCGCGAGGCGTCAAGCAAGCAGCCCTCCCCAAGAAAGGAGAGCTGCCCCCGCCAGCACAAGCAAACAGGTATGGCGTCACCCCGCTTCTCCGGGCAGCTTCAGGCTCAGTCGGGAGCAGCAAAAGAATTTAGGCGCCAAATTAGAATCGTACTACTCCGAGTTGGCAGACATAAGGATTGTTTTCTTGAGTTCTGCTCTTCTGCACAAAACTGTGTTTTTACAGCTACTGCAGGATGCTTTTGTAACCCCTAGCTGGCTATCCCAGGGGCTACTACCCCTGCCTGATTTGCCACTAATAGGTTGAGGGCCTGGATCCAATGGCAGGTGCCTCCACCCAGAGGTCAGGGTTGCAATAGTTAAACTTACTTGGTCACAGCCCTCTGGGACACTGCACTTTCTTCCACTAGTGACACACAATATATCAGAATTACCTTCACAGTATACACTTACCCCCAGGGCTGGTTCAGGCACTGGGACCTCCCGTAAAATAAGATACAGTGCAACAATCACAGTACAATACTTTAACATGAACAAATACCTCAGGCAGTATAACTTTGCTGAAACAAGCAGCTCTGATTTATTTGGGGAATATAACAAGGACAGGGGAAATCAGGTTAATTAGCTTATCACTTTACTCATCTACCTATGGCTCTGTGCACAGCCTATCCCTACCAGTTACTGTCCCTGGGTACCCAAGCCCTAGTGGCTAGTCCAAACCGTGTTAGCTGGTAGGGGCCCTTTCCCACAGAGAAAAGAAAAATTAGTTTAAACAGTCAGCAGTACAGTGATTCCATTTGGATTTAATGTGGCAATTCAACAGGGAGCGACCCTGAATTAGTACTCACGACCTCCAAACAAGATAGGGTCCTTCAGCGTCAGCAGGGCTACTCTTGAGCTCTCGAGACTCTTCACACATTTATATGGCAAAAGAAAGTACTATACCAGGCAGGCTGCTTCTCTATCCCGATCGCAATTACTGCACAATACCGGGAGAACACACAGCAGATTCAGTTCCTGACAGACAGAGTGCGATTCAGCAATTTCTCCAGTCTTCTACAGGGTGAGCCTGGTTTCTACTCTTCAGATACCCTTTGATTCTTCTCACAGGACAGATTCAGTCCTAACAAGCAGTTACACAAGCTGCAGACCCGGAACTCAGGGCCTTACACGTTTCCTGACTAAAACTGCACGAAAAAGCACAGGGCTCCTTCCTTCTTCACTTCCAGAGCTCAAACTGAAACTCCAACAGACAAAACCGGCACTTCCTTTGAGTTCCTCCCAGTTCTTGACTGGATTGGCTGTCACTCACAATAGACTGTTCCTGTTGGTCCAAAGGGCGAAGTCTAAACTACATCTCCCAGAGTCACTGCCCATACAATCCTCTTGTGGCCGGCTCAGATTATGAGTCAAGTTCTGATTGTCAAGGCACCATTTTAGAGCTAAGCTTACCCCCACACTGATTGGTCCAGTTCAGCAGTTCAAAACCAGAATGGGGAACTAGCAGACACAGTTCTGACTGCAAAAGAAAGCAGGTTAGACAAACTGTAATTTCATTATTACTCTAAATAATTTCTGGCAAACAGTTACATCTTTCAGATAGGTTCCTTTGCACTCCTAGTGACTGCAAAAATGAAGTGAATTGGCAGCAGCTCAGTGGTACTCAAACGAAGCACACAGTCCCCCATACAAACTAATTATGTCTGCAAGCAGACAGCTCTTAAAGAGACAGTACCAGAGGCTCTAAAAACACTCACTGATAAATGGCTTAAATGCCAAACACCATTCAGGCTTGGAGCATTCAAGCAAGCTCCTGGAAGTCTTTTGGAACCCCCATTTGCAGGGGTTACACCTTAATAAGTAACTTAACTCATCTGTGCCTTACAGTTATTGAATTTACAACTTTAAGCTACTTCTCTGCACTGCAGTGGCTTTTCCATCTTGTCACAGGGTACATTTAATTTTCTGCATGTGCTAGTACTGCAATGTTAAATTTATGACTGAACAAATTACATGTATCCTGGTTTAACGCTTGCTTAACATGCAGTTAAATATATTTTAGGCGCAATTTTGTAGAGCTAATTTGTGAGTTCTGTGATGTGGTGGAGCTTAGCCTCCCTCCCTCTTACCTTCTATATAATTCCTCTCCTCTTACTGTCTCCAGCTCTCCCGTCCAGGAGGTTGTGAGGCGCGAAGCAAGGCCATCCCTGAGAAAGGAGAGCTGCCCCCTCAGCACAGCACAGCAAACAGAGTGCAGCGTCACCCACTTCTCGGGCAGTTTCAGGCTGAGTCAGGAACAGCAAAGAATTTAGGTGCCAAACTCAGATCGGACTACTCCAAGTCGGCAGGCATACCCGCCAAAGCTTTAGCAAAAAACCATCAGCCCCTTTTCCATCTGCAGGCTATCCATTTCAACCACTAGTGGCCGCCCACAAACTACTCTAAGTTTACTTTGCCTGCCATTCCACGATGCTACCACTCTACCTATTATCTATGCTCTCATCCCTGGGTGTCCACCCCCTTCTTCCTACCCTGAACTGATGAACTGTCAGTCACCATGTATCTATATGCCAGCTAAGATGCATATCTCTGTTACCAAAGCTGACACTCACCTTGGTAGCCATTTTCACATCTTGCCAGTTGGCTCCTCCTTACTGCCACCCACCTTCCACAATGGACTGCTAGCCTTACTACCCGTTTTCGAAGATCTTCAGCTGCTTCCACTAGGTCATACTGCACTTCCGTAAGCTTTGGTGGACTGCACACAATGCTAAGCTCCTGATTACATTACTTTTACTTCTTGCCGGGACGTAGAGCCTAACACCAGGCCTATACATCACTGCACCCCAAACCCCTCTACACCACTCCGACTCCCATCTGGCCTAAAACTAGTCCATCTAAATATATGTAGCCTCCTACATAAAATAAGCCAGCTTCAACATATTGCCCTTTCCCTCAGTCCGGATATATTGATTATCTCAGAAACCTGGCTGAAGTCCCACAACTCTGACATGGACTCCTCCATACCTGGCTATACACTTATCTGCCATGATTACAGGGCAATGGGGGCACGCCATGTACATTGCCTCCATAATTCAGTTTTCCTAAGTCGCTCTATCACTGCCTACGGAGTCCATAGATGCACTAATGATAAAACTGTCCCTCCCCACTCAATTCCAGTTTTTATTGCAGGCTTCTACTGCTCACCTGACTCCTCCACCAGCTATCCTGAACCACCTGGGCACACTAAACTCTCTGGCTTCCGGAGTAAGCTCACATACTTGGGATTTTAACCAGAATTGGCTAGCTGGGAGTAGCTCCAAGCTTTAGGACAGTGTGTCTTCCCTGAACCTAGATTTTGGAACCCACTCGCTTAAACTACAAAACTCAGAACCACATTCTTCTGGATTGGTCCCTCATCTCTCACCCTCCATAGGATATTAGCATCTGGTCTCTTACCGGACACCTTAAGCGACCATCACGCCATCTATTCGGTAGGGAAAATTTTCAGGCCAAAAGCTCCCCACCCGAATCCTCATGACAAGATCCTACAAAACCCTGAACCTCACCTCCCTACTAAATGACCTGGCCAACTCAGACTGGACCTTCATAAACCAAGCCACCTCCACTGATGATACCCTGGAGTTCTTTAAGACCCAGTTCACTGCCATTTGAGACCACTGTCCCCCCAGAGACAGACCCGAGTCAGGGGCGCCCACCTCCGTGGATCTCATCTGAAATCCTTGCCCTCCTCAGGACCAGGGACAAGGCCTGGAAGTCCTTTAAGGCTTCTAGCTCACCAGCTGATCTCCAACAATATTGCACGTTATGCAGTGCTAGTACTAGAAAAATCCACCAGGCAAAAGCCAGCTATTTCAAAGTCACTTCAATTCTAATATTCATCATCCTGCTAAATTCTGGAAGGTGGTAAAATTGCATCTCAACCCACCAATGCCCCCATCCCCACCCTTCAGGTAGAAGATCTCACCGTCACCTGACCCCCAGCATTGGCCACAGAATGTAACTCTCACTTCACAAACTCCAGTGCTTCCTCCTGTCCTCACCTCTCTATGTACAGGAATCCCCCATCCCCTCTGACAGACCCTCTCCCCAACCCACCTTTCTCCTTTCAGCAGGTCACCCGGATGAGGTACTCAAGGCCCTGCTCGCTCTCGCTATTGATCCCTCTAAGGGTAAATGCCCCAGGCCTGGACTCCAAAAATGCTCTACCTCTCAGCTCCTGTCATAGCCAGACCTTGGCCTCCTCATTCAGCTTATCCTTCTCCCTTGCTGCAGTCCCACTGAATGGAAATATGCCACAGTAATCCCTCTTGCCAAGGGGGTGCCTCAACCCAAGTAACTATTGACCCATTCCCCCCTCCCAATCCTGGCAAAAATACAAGAGCATCTAGTTCTCACTTGGTCATCATCCTTTCTTGACTCCTCCTCCTTCTTTACTGTCTACCAGTCTGGCTTTAGGAAATCCACTCCACCACCACTTCCCTTCTCAGGCTGACTGACTCCATCCTCACTGGTATGGACGCTGGCCACATCACAACCTCCATTTTCATTGACCTGGCCAAGGCATTTGACACAGTCTCACCCCCTCCTCCTGGCCAAACTTGCCAATACTAGGATGTCGAGCTGGGCCACCAGCTGGTTCCATCGTACCTTGAAGGCAGGTCCCAATCTGTCAGAATCAGTTCCTCCACCAGCACCCCTCCCTATTACAACAGGGTACTGCAAGGCTCCACCCTGGGTCCCTCCTGTTGTCCATTTTCTAAATGACCTGCCCTCTGCTTGCCCACATACCTCCATCCATACATATGGGACGACACTGTGTTGTATACATTCAGCCCCTCTGCCTCTGATGATGTGACCAGACTGCAGCAAGACTTTGATAATGTCCAGCACTAGTTTTACTCCAGTCAACTGTTCCTTAATGCCAGAAAACCATCTCTGTGACCCTCGACACAAGGCAGAGACTTTCGAGGCTCACTACCCCCCTCCACACCCTGGACAGGATGACCTTGGAGGCCTGCACCTCCTTCAGATATCTCAGGGTCTGCTTGACCAGCACCTCAATTTTTCTGCATATATTGGCTCCATCCATAAAAAGCTGCACCCCAGGCTTGGTGCACTATATCACAACTGAGAAGGCATCCGGTATCTGTCCGAAGGGTGATTGTGTGAAAATTATCCTCCCCATCTTCTACTATGGAGACATAGTCTACAGTGCCGCTCCCAAGTCAACCTTAGCCAAACTGGATCCTCTCTTCCACTCATTCTGTCATTTGTCCTGGACTGTCCATATTCCACCCACCACTCGACCTCTACCAATTCTTGAACCTCCCCTCCTAAGCGACCATAGGCAGTCCCACTGTGCAAGATCACTGCCAAGTTCTGGGCCCAGTCACTGCCCCTTATCTTGCCTCTGTCCTGGCCCACCCCAGCACACTAGTGTACTCACTCCAGAAACAGTGACTCCCAGTTCCTGGCTGTTTCACAGGTCTACTGCTGCTAGCCAGGCAGCTTTCAGCTACTGTGTGCCAGCTGTAGAACTCCCTACTTGCAAATATTCAACATGTCACTCCTTCCCCTCCTAAACTCCATGCTCCAAGCTCATTTCTCCTCTACCTGCTCATGTGTCTAAGCACTGCTACTGTCCTCAGAGATGGTAGGCCTGGCAGCCTAATCTATGAACATTTTAATGCATGACTACCTATTCTATATTTAATGTACCACATTTAAACTGTGCCTGTTTTGGGCTCTGTACTTATTGTATTCTAGTTCTAGTCTATCTTATGTACTGCTACCTATAATGATGTAATGTAGTGTTTGTCCTTTTTATGAGTTCCGCTTTGTATTACATTTGCCATCCAACTGTGTATGTAGTCTCCCTTTCCCCAGGACGCATCTGGAATTGAACAGTAGTGGCTCAACATGCTTTCTTGGTTAAACACTTAATAAATAAATAATACTGACAAGTTTCAATCTATCTGGCAAAGATGGATAAACCACATACTAGATGTACAGTTGGGTTTTATTCCTTAAATAGAGATTGTAAATAGGCAGTACTTTCTCTGTACCAAACAGTTTTACATTCTGACTTGGAAGCTATATATATATGTATACAGTATATATATATATATATCAAAACATCTCTGTTATTGTTGTCATGTGTATGCTTGTTGCATAATGAATATCTTCAATAAACAGATATTTAAAAAAAAGACTGAGCAATGTGGTGTTGAGTTTCTGCCAGCATAAAGGGACTATAACCATGGCCTGGGCTTATTACTGTGACCAGAGATTCACTGGCTGTCCGGAAGCATTTTTTTATATTATCATTCTTTGGTAACCAGCAGCATTAGGAAGGTTAAGTGACTTGTTTCTGGGTCTCACAGTATGCAAGTGAGGTTGTGGAATCAAACCCAGATCTGCTGGATGTACCAAGCTCATTCATGGCTCATTACTCTAACTATAGGCTATACTGCCAACCCCTGATTACCCAGAACTGAACAGAAGAAAGACAAAAAGTGGATCTGGGGTTAACCTGACCTTAAGGATGTTTACAACTGGGGAACAAGATCCAGATGAGATCAGACCGACCAAGGTGACTGCTGACCAGACAGTGCAGTGGCGCCCTCTGCAAAAGTAGTTGGGAGAAATAGAAGAAGAGACTGGCGAGAAGAGAGAGACCAGACAACTCTGGGGAAGATGGCCATTCCACTTGGGAGCCATGTTCTGCATCTTGTGACCAGCCATTACAGAAAGCAGGTATTCAAAATCTTCAAAACCATGAGTAACCACTAGGGTTTTGGGACACTAGATGTTCTTCTCCACAAGGGAGGGACGGCAAGGAACTGAAAATTACAGGCCCATCAGTCTTACCTCCATTGTGGATAAACTGATGGAGACACTAGTCAAAGAGGACTTAGTGGACTACCTGGAAGAAACTGACTGCAGAATATTAAGCAGCATGGGTTAGTGGCAGGAACATCTTGTCAGACCAACCTGATAGTATTCTTTGGGCGGGAAAAGGCAGTGGATAAGGGACAAGCAGTAGATTTAACTCTACTTCGACTTCAGGCAGGCATTCAACTCAATGCCACACAGAAAGTTGCTGAAGAAATTAGAGGATCTTGGAGCAGTGGAGGACCTAGATAGATGAGTGGGGGCCTAATCAGGGAGAGACATGAGGGTGCCACAGAGGTCAGCTCTGGGATAGTTTTTGTTACTTTTTGTTTGTAAAAATTTCAAAGGTAAGTAAAGTTACAAAAATAACTGCTTCAAGTATAAGACAGTAGTTGACTGTAAGCCCTTAAATATACAAACATATAAGCGCTAGCAGAAACAGGCCTCATGGTCTATGGACTCTGCCCGATTGTGCAGCTACCCCTCAACTTGCAGCTGCCCACCCTCCCACCCTCTTCATCATTACCCCCTTCACTCTGTCCCATCCTCTCTAAAATCACCCACCGTTCTACAGGATACCACCTCCTTGGGCAGAGTATTCCACTTGTCTACCACCTGTTCTGTGAAAAAATGTCTCCTGAGTTCCTCCTCCTCTCTCCCCCTCCAATCTCAGCTGGTGCGTCTCGTATCTCTCCTCTTCTAATCTGGAAAATCCCTTTTGTATTAGTTTTATTTATCCCTTTAAGTATTTAAAGGTTTTGATCATATCCCCTATTTCTCCTCTCCTCTCCTCCAGGAGTACATGTTCAGCTCATAAAGCCTATCCTTGTAGGACTTTCCTTCAATCCCTGTATCATCTTTGTCACCTTATGCTGCACCCTCTCCAACAATCTGCCACCCTTCTTCAAGAATGGGCGCCAGTACTGCAAGCAGTATTCCAGGTGCAGCCTGATCAGCGACCTGACAGGGAAGGATCACCTACCTATTTCTGGAGGAGATTCCTCGCTATACACCCTGTCATCGAGGCACAGGTCAGGAAGCATAGGAAAACCAGGAGCAGTTGTAAAATTTGCAACAAGAGGTTTATTTTGAATAACAATAAAATAAAAAAAAAATTGTTCAGAATAACTATTTACAAAGGCAGAATAAACAGAGAAGATCCATCTGAGTTTTCCCTTCAGTCTTTGTGTCTCTTGCAAGCTCTGCCTTATAAGTCTTTGCAGCCCTTCTTAACAAACATTCTGTTTTTCTAAAATGTTCTTGTATATATCAGGCAGGTGCAGCTAGAACACAATGTCCCAGAACTGAGGCCCTTCTCCACAGCTTCTGCAAAAGGCTTAAAAATTGCATTTAGGTTTACCCTTGGGTTCAAATAGCTCTGCAACCATCTCAGACTATAATTACATACATTTCAACAGTAACATATATAATTTCTAAACGAAGGGATCCCAATATCAGTTACATTTCCACATAATGATTTGAATATATTTTTATACCAGCAGATATGCAAGGGAGGAAAAAGACAGAACAGCAAGGGAAGACTAAGAGACAGTGAGAGGCAAAAACTGCGGACTGTCGGGTGATCAAATCCTAGGTCTCACAGGAAAATTTGGTCGACAACCGAGACAGATGAGACAGGAAAAGAAAGAACAGAACAAATCCCTGCATTCAAACTCTCCATAACAACTGGGGCAGGATCCTATTCTACCCTGTCACATACACCCCTTAAGAGACCTGTTTTATCAAACAGGTTTCCAAAGCATTCTATTAATTCTGTACTAGCATTGTCTTCTAACTTTCAGAAATTAAGCACGTGTGCAATATCCTCTTTTCTCTAACAGTACAGCAAACAGTAAAGTTTAAACTTATACATTTGTTTTCAACCTTCAGAACCTTCAATTTTTGATCCATATCTTGACAGAAAATCAGCATTGCTATTCTCTTTACCAGATTTGTGTATCACCTTGAATTTAAATGGCTGTAGTGCCAGGTACCACCTTTTGATTCTGGAATGTTTATCTTTCATTTCATTAAGCCAACAGAGAGGCTTGTGATCTGTTCCTAGCACATAAAACTTAGGGACTCCATGGCCCACTTTGCTGCTAAACATTGCTTTTCAATGGTGGAGTACCTTTTCTCTCTGTCATGCAGCTTCCTACTTATGTACAGAATAAGATGTTCCATCCATCTTTAGTTTGACTCAGTACTGCAGCTAGGCCTATCTCTGATGCATCTGTTTGTAACAAAAATTGTTTCTTAAAGTCTATGCTTCTTAAAACAGGGCGAACATAATGCAGCCTTAATGACTTGAAAGCTTCATCACACTCTGGGGTCCATCTCACATTATTCAGGTACCGTTTTTCATGAGTTCAGTGAGGGAGTAGCTAACTCAGCAAAGTTGGAACAAATCTCCGATAATAACCAGCCAGCCCTAGAAATTACCTTACATGTTTCTTTGTTTTAGGGACAGGGCTGTTAGCTACAAGCTTTTATTTTAGAAATGTCTAGCTTAACTTCTCCATTTCCCAATACATAGCCCAAATATCTGGTTTCCTGCATGCCCAATACACATTTGGTAGGATTAATAGTCAGACCTGCATTTTTGATAGCTTGGACAACTGCTCTGCAGTGTTCCAGGTGGCTTCTGCAGTCTGGACTATACACCACAACATCATCCAGGTACACAGCACAATAACCAATGTGAGGTGATAAAATTGCATCCATGTGCCACTGGAATTTAGCTGGCGCACCATGTAAGCCGAATGGCATGGTGGTGAACTGATAGAATCCAACAGGAGTGGCAAATGCAGTTTGTCTCTGGATTCTTTAGCTAAGAGGATTTGCCAGTAACTCTTGGTGAGATCAGGGTATTGATATTCCTTTCGGTAGTCAGGACTGTTTTACAAAGGGTTATGGAGAAGCTTAAGGGAATCCTTATAAGGCGGGACTTTAACACAACATTTCACCCTCACTTGGATTCTTCAAATCCTAAACCACAGAGGTTATCAAAGACAGCAAAATAACTAAAAGACAATCTATCCTTTCTGGGAATAGAGGATGTATGGAGAAAAATATTTCCATCCAATCCAGGATTTACTTTTTCAGGAGACACAAAACACATTCTTGACTAGATAATTTCTTTATAACAGGAGAACACCTCACCTTAGTACAGAACATACTGGTAGAACCCGGATTTTATCAGATCACAACCCTTTAATTCTTAAAGTTAATTTGGGAAAGCAGAAAAAACAAATTTTGGAGATTTAACAATTCTTTATTACAAGACCAAGAATTTTTGGAACATTTTACAAGCATTCCACAAATAATACAAGACAACATAACTCCTGGGATATCTCTCTGCAATACAATGGGACATGTTGAAGGCGGTGCTACGAGGTGAGGTGCTGTCGTATTCATCCTATAAGCAAAAAAAACACAAACCAGATTAAAGTTCCTAACAGAATTGCTAGCACCATACCAACTATTATATAGAGAGAGAGAGACAGCCCTTGCTACTAGGATAAGGGCTCTAAAGCAGGATATCCAAGAAATAATGGATTATAAGACCCTCAGAGCCTAAACTATCTCCGTCAATCCTCCTATGAAGGGGGACTACGGGAGCTAGGGCATTGGCAAGAAAATTAAGAGCAAGGAAGAGGGCCTCTACAATATTGAAAATAAAATCTTTCACTACAAACCTCCTTTCATATAGAAGACCATATAAAACAGGCATTTCAACAGTTTACGAAGCCCATATACTGCCCTCTCCTTCTCAGAACCAGAAAGACCTAATTGCAGCCTTTTTAAAAATCTCAAGTTACCTGCATTGATGGATTCCCAGAAAGGACAACTAGAACGACCCATAAATGCGGAAGAGATCCTTCTCCATGTAAAACAGCTAAAACCCTTAAAATGTCCAGGCCCAGATGGATTTGGCCCGAGTGGTACAAGACATTTAGTTCTCAGCTTCTTCCAAGCTTATTATCTACTACCTGGAGTGAAGAGAGGAACCCCTACCCCCTCATGGAATTATGCAGTTCTTTCCCCATTGCTAAAGCCTGACAAGGACCCCTCCTCCCATTATCCTATCGCCCTATCTCAATATTAAATGTGGATTATAAAATATTTATGGCCATATGGGCCAAAGATTAGAAACAGTTCTTACCACATTAATATATCAAGATCAATCGGGCTTCATAAAACAAAGAAATACATTTGATAATCTACACGCCTTGCACTTCTTCTTGAATACATACATTCTAGAAAAATTCCATCCACCATTCTCAGCCTAGATGCTGATAAAGCATTTGACAGGGTAAGCTGGGAATATCTTTGGACTACCCTGTCAAATTTTTCCTTCCTGGAATCTTTTATTTGTTGTATGAAAAATTTGTATGAGCATTCTAAAACTTATATCTGGGTGAATGAATCATTGTCTCAACCAATCCAAATTCAAAGAGGAACAAGGTAGGGATGCCCCTATCTCTGCTACTATTTGCCCTTTATGTAGAACCATTAGCGGAAATTATTAGAAACAATACGGAGATAGAGGGGCCTTGGTGGGTCAAAGAGAATACAAGATAGCGTTATTCACTGATGATATCCTGATAACCACTCTCCCCAGATAAATCCCTACCTGCCCTCTGGCAAACATTAGAGAATTAAAAAAATAGCAGGTTTTCAATTAAATATAACCCCATTATCACTATCTTTCTTTCAGAGAGTTGAGATGATCTGGATGATAGGTTCTTCCCAAGTTACTATATCTCTTTCAGAATATCCCCACTCTACCATCAGGCTTTACTTCAAATCATGGGATAAGTTCATATCCAACTTTATTTGGAATGGTCAAAACCAATAATAAGGTTCTCTCTTCTTCAACTCCCAGGTTCATTAGGAGGTGCTAACCTTCCAAACTTAAAGTTGTATGCTCTGGCATCATTTCTGAAAATTGTGTCCTATCACTCTGGCTTACCAATCCCCTGGAAGGACTTGGAGTTGCAATAAACGATTTATAAGATATTATAAAGATTACATTGACCTCGGTCACAAATCCACCCCATTTCACGACTTTACCAGATTTACAGCTCAGATATTAAAAATATGGCATAAAATGAAACAACATAAGGCCTTTAGAGAACTCTTTTTTCACACCTTAATTTCAGAAGATGACGGTTTCTTCCAGCATCTTTAGATCACACTTCCTCCAGATGGAGACATGTAGGACTCAATTTTAAACAATTTCTCTCCCAAACAGGGATAATCCCATTTGAAACACTCCAGACTAACTTCAACTTAGCAGACAATGATCTCTTCAGATATAACCAGGTCAAAAACAACCTACTATGACAAAGAGAGGTGGTGGCTAGGCTCCCAACTCCCTCCCTTTGGCCTGGAAATATATTGAAGACAATATCAATAGTGACTATGGCCCCATCAAATAGGCTTTTTTATAACATTTTGAGAGGAAATGGGAGACTCCTCTATTTCCATATTAAACAGTTGGAATAGGGATCTTGAAATGGAGGTACAGGAACAGGAATGGCTTGAGCATCTATTCAAGCGTATAAAGTTACTCATGCTACTAGATGGCATGAATTTGCTTTGAAATGCAGAAGCCATTTCTTCGTTACTAAGCGGTTCTGACTAAATACCTTCCTCAATCATTCAGGGAATGTTGGAGAAAGTGTTCATGTAAATTGGCAGATCAAGGGCATATTTTTAGTCATGTCCTTATTGATGCCATTCTGATATACCTTACAACAAGATATCTCTGAATGTACGGGGAGATAGTGGAGCTCACAGCAGAGATAGTGCTGCTTTCAATATATCCATATCACAGCCTTCGTGGCATCAGACTTTATTACGTATTTTTATATTAGCAGCCAAAAAGGTATAACAAAAGATGGTACTCTCCAATTATCCAACAGTCCACAACTGGAGGAGGCAGGTGGTAGATATTTATCATATGGAAACCTTAAAGCTAAAATCCATAATAAACAACCCTTAATGGAACCTTTATGGAGACCATGGGTCATATTCTACTCACAATGTGAACTTGACTTGAGCCTTAAGGCTATTATCATAATATAGGGAAGAGTTCATTGAGAGGAAAGGG
Source organism: Neoceratodus forsteri (assembly GCA_016271365.2). Classification (NCBI taxonomy): domain Eukaryota; kingdom Metazoa; phylum Chordata; order Ceratodontiformes; family Ceratodontidae; genus Neoceratodus; species Neoceratodus forsteri. The sequence continues at coordinate 1,473,242,467 of CM057453.1, read as the reverse complement.
AGAAGTTAATTTTTAAATGAGATATATGGCGGAGTGTGGGCAATTCCTCACAGACAACCTGGGGACCCATGGAGGGACTTCTGACTATCAAGTTGGGAAGTTCCTAGACCAGGTAAATTACCATATTACTTTAAATAAATACAAAATGTTACATCTGTATATGGTCTATACCTATCTAAGGATCATTACTGAATGTAGAAGTAATTGTACAATCGAAGTTACCAAAACTAATAAAAGAAATAAACAAAAAGAAAAGGGTACTGATATTCTTTGCACTCCCAGTCTGTCCACCAGATCATCTATACTAGGTATAGGATAACTGTCAAATTCTGACACTTGATAAAATTTCCTAAAATCAAGGCGGATTCTAACACCCTTCTTTTTTGTTTACAGTTACCATTGGAGATGACCAAGCACTCCTTGACTCTTCTATGATACCTGATTCTTTCATTTTTGTATTTCTTTAACCACATCAGCTCTTAACTGCTGTGATAACCTTTATGTCTTTTGCCTAATAGGGCGAGCATTCCTTGGCACTATTACATGCTCGACTCTTTTGCTTGGCCTGGTACTGTGGTAAAAGTACTGTTAAATGTCTTTAGCACATTGAATTTCTGAAGTTTGTTCTTACAGTACAGTAAGGACACATTCATCTTTACAGCATCAGCAGCTACCGTTTGTTCCAGTCTATCATAATCTACATCAATATCTTCTTTATCAGTTTCTAGTAAAACTAGCAAAGCAGCTTTGGCATTTTCTCTACCGTTTCTTGAGGAGGTTAACATGGTATATGTTGGTAGGATTTTTCCTGTCAGGGATCTCCATCTCATAGTTAATGGTGCCAGTACATCTAAGCACTCTATAAGGCCCTTGCCACTTCATTAATAGTTTATTTTCTGTTGTGGGTAACAGTAGCAAAACCTTTTCACCTGGTTCAAAACTTTTCTTTTACCCCATGTTCATAATATACCTTCCACTGGTTTGGGGCTTCTTTCTGATTACTATGGACAATTTGAACATACTTTTCCATCTTCTTTCTTAGGGCAGACATATAAGACGTTATAGATTTTTTCTGAGTGGGGTTATCTTCCCACATTTCTTTTATCACATCTAGTGGCCTCTTGGCTTGCCTACCATACAGCATTTCAAATGGTGAAAACCCTGTTGATGCCTGTGGCACTTCTCTGTAAGCAAAAAGTAGGTAAGCAAGTATTGGTCCCAATCTTTCCCTTCCCTTTTACAAACATTTTTAACACGCTTTTAGGGTTTGGTTAAAACACTCAACAAGACAGTCTGTCTGAGGGTGATGGGGAGGTTCTTATGGCAGTTATACCTAGTAGTCTGTACAGCTCCTTAAGTACTACAGCACCAAAATTACTGCCCTGATCAGTAGTAATTTCTTTAGGTATGCCCACTCTGCTGAAAATTTTAGCAAGCTCTGCTGCCACTTTGAAGCTGTGACAGTACGCACTGAAACTGCTTCTGGGTAGCGAGTAGCATAGTCAGATACTACCAGGATGAATCTATTTCCTTTTACTTTTGTCTAAAGGACCAACCACATCCATTGCAATTCTCTCAAAAGGCACATCTTTCAAGGGTGGGGCACCAGGGCACCTTGTCTTTTCTAGTGACTGGGGCTACTTTCTGACACTCAGCACAGGAATTACAATAGGTAGCAACATCTTCATGAATTCCAGGCCAGTAAAATTTATACAGCAATCTGGCAAGGGTGCGATCCTCTGAGTGACCAGCCACAGGACTATCATGTGTTATCTGTAACAACACTGTTCTATACTTCTTGGTATAACCAGTTATTCTGTCTGTTCCTGTGTCTGATGTTTAATCCAAACTCTGTATAGTAACCCATTACATTTTTAAACATTGGTCCACCCTGTATTGGTTTCACCCCAGCTGTTTAAAATAACTCTGAAGAGAAACATTGTTAGCGTATTCTAAAAGAAAATCACAATCAGTGATCAGTTTAGTGTCAGCATTTTCATATGTTAGCCCCTATGTCCATCAATCATTTGTTGCCACAGTTTCTTCAGACATTGTTTTTCTTTCTTGGATTTCCAGATTTTGGAGCTGTGCTCAAACAAGTCCAATCAAAATCGACGAAAGGAAAAGAGTCCCCACTATCTGAAATTTTCTTTGCCTGAGCTGTTGTCACAGAGCTGCTGAAACATCAGGATTTACTCCTCTTGTTTAACTCAGTAAATCCTGGACAGTCATTTCAATAATCATAGGTACAGGTAACTTAGGTACTACCTCCACTTTCATTTGGTGTGACACACCCTTAATGATCAGAGTCACTTGGGTGGTGGGATAGTATCGAGTGTCCTGTGGATGCAGATGACACCAGTACCTGGTCCTTTTGCACAATGTTTTCCCAGCACATCACAATGCACTAGGTGTGTCTGCTTCCCACATCAGTGAGTCCCTTTACAGTCTTATCCTCCACCTTCACATCTGTTAAGTACTTGCCCCAATTTGCTAAGGACACATCTTCTCCAGTGTCACTCTTATGGCAATTTCTTGCAATATGACCTGGCGTATTACAGGTATAGTAAATAACGTCTTTGAGCACAGATTTGTTACCCCCACAGAGTTCTTATCAGTCTTTTGAGTTTAAATGGGAAAAGAGGGTCTTACCTGTGCTTGGCTGTTACCTCGCTGCTGTGGCATCTGTCTAGCCATTTGGTAGTCTTCAGCCAAAGAAGCAGCCTTTTTCCCCACTTTCTGGTCGGTGTTCCTTTACCCAAAGTTGCACATCTGTAGGTAGGATGTTGATGAATTGCTCCATTGCAAATGTGTCGATGATCTGTGAAACTGTTTTGCTCTCTGGTTGGAGCCATTTTATAAAGAGTTCTTTGAGTCGGGTGAAGGCTTCTGAGGATTGTTGACTGAGATGTACTTCAGCGATCGAAATCTCTGCCTGTAGGCCTCTCCTGAGATGTCATACCTTTTCAGGATTTCACTTTTCACCAGGTCATAGTTTTCTGACTGTGCAGTGTCCATACAGCTGTAGGCAAGTTGGGCTTTCCCTGCCAGGTAGGGTACCAGTCTGATTGTCCACTGCTGCTTTGGCCATTGGCAGGTTGTGGCAACTCTTTCAAAGGTTGTCAGGTATGCCTCAATATCATCTGAGGGACACAACTTTGTAAGTTTAATGGTTTTAAGTTGCTTGTGTTTTGTTGCTCATCTGGACCTATGCCACATCCTCTGTCTTTGATAGCTTGCAAGGCATCCAGCCATCACTGCTCCTGTCGATGCATCTCTTTTCTCATCTGCTGCTTCTCTTCTCTTCTCTCCTCTGCTACTCATGTTGCTGCATCTTCTCTCTCTTCTGGTTCTCTGTCTCTGTTTGTTGTATAGCCCACCATTTGAAAAAGGCGTCAGACTTTCAGGTTCTGTCACTGCCTGTTCTTTTTACATCACTGGTGCTAGCTGTACAATGTCTCAGCTTGGACTTCTATCTCTACTAGTTTGGCTGCCATTCTCCTGGTAACTACTCCTGGAACTGCTGCTGCAGATCCATACCTTTCCCTCTGCTTCCCTGGTACTAGGTCCAGTACCCACGCACAAAACTCCTGGCTTACAGTATGCACGTGTAAATCCCATTAAGCTTATACTATCTGTTGTCAAGGCACAGGTCAGAAAGCATAGAAAAATCAAGAGCAGTTGTAAAATTCGCAACAAGAGGTTTATTTTGAATAACAATAAAATAAAAAATGAAATTGGTCAGAATAACCATTTACAAAGACAGAAAAACAGAGAAGATCCATCTGAGTTTTCCTTCAATCTCTGTGTCTCTTGTAAGCTCTATCTTACAAGTGTTTGCAACCCCTTCTTAACAAGCATCCTGTTTTTTTCTGAAATGTTCTTTATATATCAGGCAAGTGCAGCTAGAACACAATGTCCCAGGATTGAGGCCCCTTCTCCACAGCTTCTGCAAAAGGCTTAAAATTGCATTTCAGGTTAACCCTTGAGTTCCAAATAGCTTTGCAATCATCTCAAACTATAATCATATACATTTCAACAGTAACACTATATAATTTCTAAATAAAGGTATCCCAATATCAGTTACATTTCCACATAATGATTTGCATATATTTTTATACCAGCAGATATTCAAGGGAGGAAAAGACAGAATAGTAAGGAAGACAGAGACAGTGAGAGGCAAAATTGCGAGACTATGGGGTGATCAAATCCTAGGTCTCACAGGAAAATTTGGTTTCACAACCAGACAGACAAGAGACAGAAAAGAAAGAACAGAACATATCCCTGCATTCAAACTCTCCATAACAACTGGGACAGGGTCCTATTCTACCCTGTCACACACCCCAGCATCTTGTTGGCTTTGCTGCCTTCCTGCACTGAACCGAGTTATTCATACTCCCGTTATAAGCACCCCTACATCCCTTTCCTCCTTGCTGCTTTCCAGCTGTACCCCTCCCAGCTGATAGCTCCTCCCCTGGTTCCTAGCCCGAAGTGCAGTACCCTGCACTTCTGGCCACCCTGTGCCAGTCTCAGCTCTCTTGAAGTCTTGATCACTCCAATTAACCTGGTAACCTCCCTGGACTTCTTTGTATACTGATGGTGGCAATATAGCACAGAGGTTTAGGGCTCTGAGCTGCAAACCTGGAAACCTGGGTTTGAATCCCACAGCCACTTGCATACTGTGTGACTCTGAGCAAGTCACTTAACTTCCTTGTGCTCCCAGGTCACACCTGGAAGAAGCTTTGGCTTAGCGTGCCTTTCCTGGTTAAACAATTTCCCTTTCCTCTTGTCATTGAACTCCAACTACTATGTTTTGACCACTCCTATAGTTTGGTCAGGTCTTCTTGCAGTCTCCTCCAACCCTTGATGTCATCTACCTGGGGTCTACAAATTCTTCTATGACTTATTTTGCACATATGAGGATTTATTAACCCTCTTGGAGCTGGATTAAAAATATTTTTCAATTAAAAGTGGGTGACTGGTACTCTGACTGCTCTTGAAGAATTTGCTGTTAAGTGGAGCCTTGTTTGGCTTTCGCTTGATTTGTATATCATTTTGGACCTTGGGAGCTGATTATCTGGATTTAGGAAGGACAAGTACTGATGTTCTAATAGAGCTAACCCTGCTTTATGTATTGGGAAGGCCTTGGATGGGTCCCTGGTTTTTATATTTTAGCTATAATTTTATATGTTACTGTCAGACCTTTTTCTGACTGGAACCTACTCTCTGGAATAAAATATTTTTATTTTATATCCGTGCAATGAGAGTGCCCAGTTATTGTGAGGCTTCAGGTGGGAGTCCCTGCTTTCTCACAATTATTGTATGTTTTAGTTCCGTGCAGTGAGAATGCCTGGGGCTAAGTAGACTTGCAGTGTGAGTGCTTGTCCTCTTAGCCAATTTATTTATTTATTCATTGTTTATTTCTTTTATTTTTCCGGAAAGTGGGTTCCATTTGAGAAATTTTGGATTAGGTCAGATTATTTGGGTTTGGGATTTTGTGTTTTTGGTTGTTTAATTTGGTGGGTTAATTGTTATTTTAATTTAGGGTGGGATGTTTAGTTTTGGTTAGAGTAAGAGGTCATTATCTTGCCTCATGTTGAAGGATGGGGATATTTATTATTACCCCCTCCGTAATATTCTTATTCATCCTCCACCTTCCTCCTTGCTCGCCCTTCCCCTCCTTTAGCTTTTTCAGTCTGTCAGCGCCGGGCCTTGGAATTGCCCATAGGAGGAGGGGAGGGTGGGGCTGAACAGTGGAGGATGGTCGAGGAGACACTCATTGGGCTTGTTAAGCCCAGAAGTTATGCTTGGGGCAAATGGAGGTCTTAACAAGGGATTTCTTGTTTGGCCCCCATACCCAAGGGCACCATCATTAGTAATGATGGGCGGTGGCCAGGCATCCCAGGGATCTGTCCAACTCGGCAGTGTTATGCAATGCCAGATCCATTGTGAACAAGACTGCTATTATGGCCAACTTGGTGAGTACAGTGGATCTGGCTTGCATCACCGAAACCTGGCTGGATGGTAATGCTGGCCCTATTCTTGAGGTGGCAGTTCCAGCCGGTATTCGTGATTCACCGTCTGAGACTGGACCTCAGGGGTGGGGTTATGGTCTGTTTCAATACCGAATTGGGTCTTATCAGTGTGCCAGTTGGGGAGACCAGATCATTCAAATGTGTCATAGTGGCAGGTGGGGGCTATAGACTGGCCTCATCTACCATCCACCGGAGATGAGAAGCCATTCCTTAAGGAAGTGGGCGGACTTTATCGTTGACCTGGTATTGGAGTCCCCAGGTTGATGGTGCTGGGTGACTTCAATGCCTGGATCGACGATGAAAGTCTCATAATTGAGACAACACTTCCTCCATTTGATGAATTCATTGGGCCTCTTACAGGTGGTTACCTTTGCCACTCTAAATGCGGCCATTCCCTTGACCTGGTCTTCCTCCTGGGGATGGAGGCCTCTGGCATGGGAGTGGAACCCATCGAATGGTCTGACCTTCACACTGTGAGATTCAATTTTGGCACCCTTGCATAGACCAACCCCTGTGGATATGGTCAAGTACCGCCTTCGGGATGTGACTCCCAATGGTCTAACTGCGCACTTGATCTATCAGAACTCCCTGTGATATGCATGGATCCAGAGGTTTTGGTTCTGGCCTATAATGATACATTACCTCTGCTCTGGATTCCATTGCACCATTCGTCTGTGCGTCCTCTCCCTTTAGCCCTCGGTCCCCATGGTTTGATGGGGACCTGAGGGAGATCGCATTTAGGACTCCAGGTTAGAGAGATGTTGGTGAAATCCCACTTGAATGCCACCTATCTTAGATCATGAGAGCATTATCAATCTCTGTCAGTCAGCAATTACCCGTAAGAAGGCAGTGTTCCTGTCTGGGAAATTGCTGCCACACAGAACCCGACTGGCTCAGCTCTTTCAACAGTGGACAGACTGTGCAACCCAGCCTGTCCACAGGTTTGTAGACCTTTTCACAATCTCAATGTGATGAGCTTGCTGGTTCTTTGCGGATAAGGTGGAAGACATTAGGGTGGAGATCCGTGCAACACTCTCTATGGGAAGGTGGTGGACCAGTCCTTGGTCGCTTTCCTCCTCGTTCCTGGAATCTCTTCAAGCGGCCGGATATCAAAGATGTTATGAGGATTGTCCAAGGTATGTGCACTACATCCTGTAGTTTAGACCGGGCCTACAGCCTTGATTATGGGCTGTGGAGATTATCATCCGGTTTTAACGAGGATAGTCTGGTGCTCCTTAGACTCTGGTGAATATCCCAGCTCCCTGAAGGAGGCTGCGGTGACACCTGTGTTGAAGAAGGCTTCTTTGGACCCCAACTCCTCACTAACTACAGACCTATCTCAAACCTTCCTTTGTTGGGAAGGTAATTGAAAAGTAGTGGCTACTCAGTTGGGCAACCTTTGTCCATCCATAGCATCTCGATCCTCTCCAATCTGGTTTTAGAAAGAGGCATAGCACTGAGACTCGCTGGTTCGGGTGCTCAATGATCTCCTGATGGTGAGAGACCAGAAAAACAGTCCATTTGGTCCTGTTGGATCTGTCATCAGCATTTGACACTGTAGACCATGGGGTACTGCTTGAGTGTCTGGAAAACATCTGTGGGCTTTCAGGTTTGGTCCACAGATGGTTTATATCTTTCCTCACCGGTAGAACACAGAGTGGTGTCGGGGGTATTTTCCTCTGACCCTATCTCTCTGTCCTGTGAGAGTTCCTCAAGGCTCGGTGCTGTCCCCATGTTGTTTGCGGTGTACATGCTTCCCTCGGAGACATTGTAAGGCGGTATGGGCTGGAGTTTCATTGTTATGCCGATGATACTCAACTCTGTCTTTGCACCCGACCAGAATGGAGCACTCTCGGTGTTTAATAACTGTCTCGAGTGAAATCCACGGATGGATGAGGTCCAGCTGGCTGAAGCTGAATTCTGGAAGAGCGGTGGTGATGGTCGTGGATCCTGGTCGCGGGGATAGGGGATGAGGACAGACCATCCCTCAGGTTTATTCCTGGGGATGGTTGAGCTTCCTATCTCTGAACAGGTGCATGACCTAGGGGTAATTCTTGATGATCGGCTGATACCGTGGCGCAAGTGTCGGGCTGTCGTTAAGCTATCCTTTACCATCTTAGGAATATCGCCAGGATCAAGCACCTTGTTCTGTCCGGAGACCTACCCACGTTGATCCACGCCTTTGTGACCTCGTGCTTGGACTACTGCAATTCCCTTTACTTTTGGGCTTCCCTGGGGTTGATATCCGCTTGCAGCTGGCGCAGAACTCCGCAGCCGGTTGTTAACTGGACGCCTCGTTCCTCCCATATTACCCGGTGCTGCGGGGTCAGCACTGGCTGCTGGTTCAGTGGCGGATCTCCTTTAAAGTCGGTTTGCTGACTTACAAAGCCCTGCATGGTCTGGGCCCTGACTACCTGAAAGAGCTTCTGGTTCCTTACATCCTGGAGTGACGCTCCGCTCAGCCAACGAGGGGTTGCTAGAGATTCCAAGGATAGTTCTGAAATCTTCCGGTGCTCAGGCCTTCGTATTCGCAGCATCGACCCTTTGGAATTCTCTACCCTGTTGGATTAGAGTGCACGATGGTGGGGGCTTTAAAAAGCTTTGAAATCCTTTCTGTGGAGAAAAGCGTTTGGGAGGATATTGAACCGATCTGATTTTATTATTTATTATGTGGATGATGTTATTTATTTTATTGATTTTTACGATATGTTATTTGGATGTATTTTAATGCCTGTTCTCGCCTTGATTTTTGAAAGGCACAATAAAAATAAAGATTATTATTATTATTAATATCTACCACAGCTCCCATCTTTGTATCATCTGTGAACAGACTGATCCCACTCTGGATCCTGGTGAGATATCAACTATGAATATCCCAAAGAGCACCGGTCCCAGTACCGATCTCTGTGATCGCCATTCATAACCACCCTCGGGAATGAGATTCTCCTCACTACCACCCTTTGTTGCCTTCCATTCAGCCAGTTGTTGATCCACTTGACCATCTTTGTTCCCACCCTGTATACTCCAGCTTCTCCCCAGCCTCCCATGTGGCACTGAATCAAAGGTCTTGCTGAAGTCTAAATACAGGACATGCACCGCATGGCCCTTGTCAATTCCTGGTCACCCAGTCTTTGTACTCAGTTAGGTTAGTCTGGCAGGATATGCCGAGACAAACTCGTGCTATTGACCGTCCTGGAGTTCATTATCCTCAAAAGGTCACCAGCCTTTCTTTAGGATTGTCTCCATGAGCTTACCTACAATTGATGTGAGGTTCACTGGTCTGTAGTTGCCTGGTTCATTCTTAGCGTCACTTTTGTGAATGGGCACCATGGGCCATCCTCCAGTTCTATGAGTACGCATCCTTTTTTTAAAACTTTCTTTATTTAAGAATTTTATACGTATACAAACAAACATACCATTCTGAATGCTAATAACAAATTAATTACTTCAGTTCACAGAAGCCCCAAATGTAGATTATACATTTTCTTTCGATTATTAAAGAGAAGGATTTGATATAGATCTTACATACATATTCACATCAGTTTTCTTAGTCAAAGGACCCAACAAAATGTCACGGTTCGAAAACCTCTCCTCAAATTCCATTCTGAGGTTCTTTCCTTATAACTTTTACATCAAGGTACAAATTCGGTCTTTCCGTAGACATATAAAGGACCCAATGTCTCCATAAAATTTCAAATTTTGGGATCTTTTATCTATAACTGCCGTTAGGGCCTCTGTTCTGTATGTGGCTATCATAGGGTCATGCCACATTTGGATTGTAACTGATATGGAAGATAGCCAATGATTTGTTATCACCTTCTGGGCAGCCAAGAGAAGATATTTTAGAATTTACTCGTATTAACATTTCTAAATTTCTTTGGCAAGTCAGGAGGAAATAAAACTTCGAGGTAATCTGTAGCTGCTGGTCCAATATTGCCTGTAGGGCCCGTTGTAAGTCCTGAATGAATGGGGTCAGTTTAGGGCAATCCTACAGTATGTGTCCTAAGGCTGCTGGAGAGTGACCACATCCCTCCATCAACTCAGGCGTTCCTTTCTCTGGTACTTCCCTGGACTACTGGAGTTCGAAATATCTAATAAAATCTTCCAGGAAAACTCCATAGCTAATCACCGTTAAGCCCCAATGTATCCTCCTCTGAGTCCATATCCAACTGCCATCTGATATCTGTATTCCCAAGTCCTGCTCTCATGCCTTCCCTAGCAGGGAGGGCTGAATCACCCCTCCAAGAGAGCAAGGCCCAATATAAGTAAGAAATAATGTGTGTTGTGGGAGGGTCCCCGTACTGCTTTCTTCAATATATGAGCAATCTGGGGGAAGGGGGCTGGGTCTCCTTAGTCAGGTGTGTTTGAAGTTTTTAACATAATCTCTGATTTGGAAATATCTAAATCTGTCCTGCCAGGGAATACCATAATGTTGAACCAGGTTTGGAAGTGATCTAATCTCCCATCCCTCCACAAAATGCCATATAAGATGCAAGTTCCTCGTCTCCCATCTCTTGAATCAGCATCCCACCTGGCAGGAGAAAGTCATCCACGTAAGGCACTGAAAGCAAAGGTACCTCCCTCTCTGGCTCTCTCATCTTTCAATATTCTGAACCAGGCATTCAAGGATGGAATGGAGTATGGGTTCTCCTCATGGCGGGGAGGAGTCCTCTCTCCGACCAACAAGGATGAGTTTCAAATTTCCAAGTGATCCCTCTTTTAGTTCCAAGGTTTTCCACTTGGCTGAGTAAGTCGGCTCAGCCAATAAGTACTGTTCTCAGTTGAGCTGCGTGATGGTAAAGTTTAAAATTTGGGAGGATAAACCCCTTCCCTTTTTGGGATCTGTAACACCGACAGATGGATTCTAGGTCTCTTCAATCCCCATAAAACTGGGATATCCCTCTGTTCATTGCACTAAAGTATGACTCTGGGAGAAATATGGTATTGATTGTGATAAATACAAAAATGTGGGAAGAATTATCATTCTTATAGCCTCTACCCTTTGTGTCAAAGAAATAGGGACTGGGGCCCATCTTTCTAATTCTATTTTAATATCTTTTAGAATTAGACTGAAATTAAGTGAACAGCTGATCTGGATCAGGGCTTAAATGAACTCCCAGGTATTTAATGTGTGAGAGATTCCATCTAAGGGAAACCCCTCAAAATCTTTTCTGAGGGCTCATACTGTAATTTTAATATTTCAGTTTTGGTTAAATTCACCTTATAGCCAGCTAATCAACTGAATTCCATCAGGCGTGCCCATAGTGGTGCTAAGGACTGCTCCGGATTTTGAAAATAAATCAACAGATCGCTCGTGAAGGGCAAGTTTGTGTAATCCCCGAATTAGCTCATCTTGCCGAATCATTTGGGTCAGGGGTTCTAAATATAATGTGAATAAGAGAGAGAGCGGGCATCCCTACCTGGTGCCTCGGGATAGTTGGATTGGGAAGCTACTCTACCACTGATTTTCACATATGCTTTTGGTGTGAGTTAATGTTATTTATATTTTTAATAAAGGAGTCCGGGATTCCAAATCTTTTAGGGTTAATCCCATGAAACCCATGCTACCCGATCAAAGGCCTTCTCAGCATCTAAACTTAGTACTATACAAGGGCCTTGACCGGGCAGCATGGTCAACATATGTCAGCGTTCTCTTAATCTTATCCTGGGCCTGCCTCCCCAAAATAAAGCCAGTTTGGTCATAATTAATCAAGCCGGGAGCACTACCTCTAATCGTTTTGCTAATATAGAAGCATACATTTTGTAGTCAATATTCAGTACAGATATGAGGCGATCAGAGCCATACTGCATTATGTCCTTTCCTGGCTTAGGAATACTCGAAATGATTGCATAGTTCCAAGATTAGGGAGTGACTCCCCGAGTGAGCCTCGGTACATGCCTCTAATAGGAGTTCTCGAGTCGTTTATAAAAAAGTAAAAATTCTGGGGTAAATCCCTATGGGCCTGGGATTTTTAAGTTTCAGGCTTTAAAGGCTAGATTCAATTCTGAAATTGTGATTGGGGCTTCTAAAAGGTCTCTGGATTTCTGGGCCAATTTGGTAGATGTAACTTGCCTAGATAAGATTCCACTTGTAGGGTATCAGGGCCAGTTCGCTTTATAAAGGTCGAGGTAAAACCTCTTAAAACAGACATAATTTCTTCCTGTGTTTTAAGTAGGAGTCCAGACCTCGGTCAAGTATCCGAGTGATCGTGGATGTAGCCGTTGTTGCCTAAGTCTAGCGCTAGAAGGCGGGTGGCCTAGGGCCAGACTCATGATACCTCTGATGCAATCTCTGTAGTGCTTGCTCTGCTTTAACATCAGTCAGTTTCTGGATCTGTTGTTTAGTCTCAAGAAGTGTCTTTAGTGCATCCCCATCTCCCCGGCATGTCTCTGTTGCAATTCAGCCATTTGTTTTGCAACTTTTCCATCTGTTGATTTTGTCGCTTCTTCAGGAGGGATGCACTTTTGATGCAATCTCCTCTGAAAACCACTTTCACTGTATCCCAAAGTATTGCCTTTGATATCTCAGGAGTCATTTTCTTGTCTAATTTGTTTTAGTCTTTCTTTAGCCTTTTCTGTGAATTCCTTTAAATTTAACATATAATTATTACATTTCCAAAGGGTTAGTCCTTCGTATTTCCCATTTCAGCTTTAAGAGCAATTGTGCATGATCAGAGAGGACTAAGGAGATGTGGACACCTCCTTGACCTGACTCTGATGTTCCCCTGAGATCACAAAGTAATCTATCCTAGCATAAGATCCATGTGGTACAGTAGTGGGTATATTTGTGCGTTTTTTATTTAGTAGCCTCCAGGCATCTATCCAAAAGCCCCTTCAAATGGTCTCTGATGTCTCAGCTAGTAGGATTTTGTCTGAATGCTTTAATATTTGAGGTGTCACTTTGCTCCACATCTGGTTAAAGTCCCTCCACATTTAAAGTCCCTTTTGTTGCTCTAAAATTTTATTCAACAAAAGACAAGAGTTTCCTTAGAGGACCGGGGGGCATACAAAGACACCAGTGTTATATGGGCGCCTTCTACAGTACCAGTTAGTATAGTCAGATGACCTTCGGGTCTGTATAGCTGGATGTCTTTTGAAACATAACCCCTTAGCGACCAGGATGGCAGTGCCTCTCCTTTTCCCTTCCTGAGTGAGGCTGCTATCACCTGATCATAGCCAAATTTCCCCAACTTTTGATGCTCAATTCTGCTGAGGTGAGTTTCTTGTAACAGAACAAAAGGACGCGCTATTGTAATAGCAGACATAATTTTGTAACGTTTCACTGGTCTGTTAAGCCTATTCACGTTATGAAACAACATTTATACTATTATTAATCTTATCCCCACTGGAACATGAAAAGTAGCACCCCAATCCTTTTCTTGTCACTGGTAGATTACCTTTGGCAGTCTCCACAAGGTCCTCCAGGTTCCCCAATTCCTCTGTTTATTGCTAATCAAGGTCTCTCCATCCTGTATTCGTAGCCCCATCTTTGAGATTTAAATTCCATTTGTCTGTGAACTGACTTATCTGTTCTATTAACACAAAACATTACAAACATACAGAAAAACAAGCTATAACAAATAACCTTAGATCTCCTTTGGGAGGAGCCAACTGAGCATGCCTCACCCGGAAACCCAACTATTACACCTCGACTCCCAAGGTAGGGGAACAATAGAGAAGTTCCCTATGAGCTCCGTCATATGGACACGAGGAAGAGGAAAAGAAGCCCTCGGTGTGGCTCGTTCCTCCTGGAACCGCTATCAGCAGGAACCTGCCTCGAACAGAGGAAACCGTCATCCGTTGGTGCCCAAAGTGGAGGAGAGCTGTCAAATAGAGCAGCCCCTCCAAGATCTGCTGTAATATCACCTAGGCACCAACAGGCTGCTTGCCTGTAAGATATAAGCAGACTAGAGATCCTCCCCAAACAGCATGGTGAAATTATCGTTGTGTCCCAAACCCCCAAAAATACACACGAGCTGTACTTAATAATTAAAGTGCCCTATATCATCGTTTGTAATCTCCCTCCTTTTGTTTTCCTTTCCTTTCTCCCTCCTTAAAAACATCCTGGGATAAGTCTTGAAAGGAGTGAAAAAAAAAAAACATCTCAAGTGAGCTATCCTGCTGCAATTCTATCATTTAAGGCAGTAGTTCCAAATCAAAGCCCTAGAGAGCTCAGGTCCAAATAAGTCCTGTGTTGGCCTGCTTATTTAGTCAGGAAGGCAGGACTAGCTTCTGGTGTTTAAACAGTGAAGCTTCTCAATGACCCAACAGACCCAGTGAAACTTTGCCCCCACCCTCCTGGACCCTCTCCAGCACAGAAATCCCCGATTGAAAAAAAAAAGAAAAAGAACAAGAAAGGGGGAAGCGAGTCAGCAGGAGAGCAGGTGCAGCGGTAAGGCTCGCATCAGCCAACAGATCCTGTCGAATACCTTGAATTCAGTCACCCAACAAAGGGCCTGAAGAGGATCAATCCAGCCCCATCTGTTCCGGAGCACTTCATGTGTCTGTTCCCTCCCGACATCTCATTCTGTGTATCTAAGCGTGGGTGAGTCTGTGTAACATACTTGATGTCCTGTAAGGTTGACTGCGCCGTAGTTTTTGCTGTACCGGTATTTGAAGATCCAGTAGCTCTCCACACGTTTTGCAGGTTAGCAGGCTGAGTCATCCTCGTGGTAATTCCTCGGTATATGCCCCTTAGCTTTCATTGCATGCATTGCTTCTTCAAAAGTGCAGTAAAGCTCTACACCTGATTCCCAATGGACTCGTGGCGAGATGGGTATGGGGTTTGAAGCTTAATCCCCAGTGATTTTAATTTTCTGAGAATAGGGGCATAGGCTGACCGCTGCTGCTGAATAAGGGGATAGTTCTGGTCGAAGAATAACCTGGCTCCGTTATATTCTATCCAACCTTGTTTCCAGGCTGTTTTAAGGACTGTTTCTTTTCTCTGAAGCTCTTAAATTTAGCCACTCGACGGGACCTGGCAGTTTGGAAGTGGGCAGGGAACTAGAGCTCGATCGCCCTTTCAATTGTAAATGTAAATCCCTGAGGCAAGTCAAGTATATGGCATAAAGGTCTTCTATAAAATTGGTCATTTCACCAACCTCCGTTAATTCGGAAGGCCATATATTCTCAAATTGTCTCTTTGTGAGCAGCCTCCAGGTCTAAGCACTTAGCAGTTGTAGATTCTTGCTGATGGATAAGGAACTCCACTGCCCAGAAATGTGAACCAAATCGTCTTCTGCAGTAGAAATTCATACCTCTGTGGACGTTACTCTGGTGTCCAGCTTATTCAGATCTGCATGTAATTTGTTGAATTCAAGTTTAGTCTCAGTCCGAACTGTTTAATTTCTGTTGAGGGTTTCAAATCTTGTTCTCGATAAGGCCTTCATCTCCGCTTCAGTATCGTCTCCTGCCATACTCGTTGGAGAGATTCTCCACTGGTGCCCGAGCTTGTAGGGCTTAATCCAGACTGATCACTTCTGGTTTTGCGGTTTTTACTTGGGATCTTTTAACAGCTGATGCTCCACTATGTTTTCTCTGCATATTAGGGTCGATTTCCTCAATTTGAGCTAAGTGGAGCCGAATCTTTGCTGTAGAGAGAGAGCTCTCTGTTAGGCAGCCATAGAGCTGATGACGTCACCGGAAGTCCCCTGTAGTACGCATCCTGTGTCTGGTCCCAGTGCCTTGTCCACCCTTGGTGCTGTTAATCCTTCTAGGACCCTGTCCTCTGTAATCCCTATATCAGTCATCCCCACCCCGTAGCCCACTCTGCCCCTCTCTTGTGGTATCTGCTCACCTTTCTCCTCTGTGAACACAGAAATATTCATTTAGTGCCTCTGCCTGATCCACCCTCCATCCTTCCTAATTCTCACAATTTGGTCTTTGTTCTTCCTTCTCTAACGCATGTATCTGAAGATGTCCCTTTCTCCATCCTTAATACCCTGTGCCAGTCTCAGCTCTCTTGAAGTCTTGGCCACTCTAACTAGCCTGGTAACCTCCCTGGATTTCTTTGTGCACTCATCCTTGTCATCTTCCCTCCTGATGAGTCTCCGGAATGCTTTTTCTTGGTGCTCACCCTCTATGACCTCTTGAGTCAACCAGCTGGGCTTCTTTGCCCTTTCCTTCTTCTCCGTGTCCTTGTACATGTCCCAGTAGCCTCTGCCAACCCTTTTTAATAATGTCCCATTTTGACTATCATCCATGCTTGGTTGAATTACCGCCAGATGCCTACCCAAAATTTTCCCCATCCTTTTAAGTCCACCACCTTAAATTCAATCACCCTGGTTCCTTTACCCCTGTTTCCTACCTATATTGAGCTTGAACCACATCGGTGGTGGTCACTCCCAGCGACGGGGTCCTCTACCCCTAGATCCCTTACAGCCTTCCCATTTGAAGTAGTACAGGTCCAGAGGGTTTTCAGTCTAGCTGGCTCATAGACCAACTGCACCAGGAAGCTGTCCTGAAATGCTTCTAATATAACCTGCTCCTTTGCACTTGTGGTGGCTGGGGTGCTCCATTCCACCCCAGGTAGGTTGAAGTCCCCGCCACCACTGTGTTCCCTTCCTACAGACCCTTCTAATTTGCTCAGCTAACTTTTTATCCAGGTCATCCCCTTGAACTGGTGGTCTGTATACTACTCCCCATCCTCAGTGTCCTATCTTTCAGGCCTTGAAACTGCATCCATAGGGCCTCTGTCCTGCCTTCCTCCCCTCCTCCCTTATACACCTTATCTCCTCCCATACATAGATTGCCACCCCTTTCACCTCATCTCTATCCTTCCTGAATATCCTATCCCCTGGGATCACCATATCTCAGTCCTGGTACTGGGTGGCCAACATTTCTGTGATGGCCTCAATGTCCACCTCCGTACTGCCAAGAGGGCCTGCAACTCAGCTGACTTGTTACCTAGGCTTCTTGCGTTCAGTGAGACCACTCTCCACTGTTTCCTTCCCTTACCCCTCCCTGCTTTTCCCCCTCCTAATCCTCCCCAGTGCCACTATCCAATTCCTGCTCCTTTTGCTTGAGGGGTAATGTCATTTGGCTCCCTCCATGGGAACTCTGCCTAACAGCTGTCTACTCGCACCCCTCCACCTAGGTTAAATCCACCTTTGCTGCTATGTACCTCCTATCTTCTGCTTTATACCCTTCCCTCCCCACTCAAGTGTAGCCTGTCCCCTACATATAGATCATTATTGTCCCAGGTTCTACCCCAGCATCCACCAACCCATACCCCATGGATTGACACCATTCCCCTGCCATGTGTTGAACTCCCCAATCCTCCCTTTCTACTCCCTGTCATACTTAACAAAGTTGCACTTAACAAAGCTTGCAGGCTGCTAACTGGTGCAGACAAAAGTACCCATACCTGTGACCTACATACAGACCTAATGGCTCAACCTCTAGGGAAGGGTTGCCTATCAAACTTGCCTATTTGTCAAAAATCTCACTCTCCCTAACACCACCAGCCACTCAATCCCTGCTTTAACCATCTACAAATCGTAAGAATACGCACAGTATACTTACATACTATTTGCCAACAGATTAGGCCTTATGGTCTATCAAGTCTGCTCGAACCTAGATCCTTAGTTGGGTGCGAGACCCTCCATCCCTTGTGCTCCAGAAACCCTATCATCCATCCCCACCCCCGGACAGGCCATCATCTGATACATCCACTTTCTGTGTCTGTCCCACCCTCTCTTAAAGCCCTCCACTGTGGATCTCTGAACCAGCTCACCAGGCAGAGCATTCCAAGGGTCCACCACCCTCTCAGTGAAAACCTCCTCCTCTTTTCCCCTCACCCTTCCACCTTCCAACTTCAAACCATGCCCTCTGGTGATGCCTCCTGCTTTAGTCTAAAGATCCCTCCATGTTTACTCCTATTTATTCCCTTGAGGTACTTGAAGACCTCAATCATGTCCCCCTGTCTCTCTCTCCTCCAATGAAAACAGGCAGAGCTCCTCAAGTCTGTCCTCTAAGTCAAATCCCCTAGCCCTCGTATCATCTTTGTTGCCTCCTCTGTACCCTCTCCAGGAGCTGTATGTCCCTCTTCAAGTGTGGTCTCCAGTACTGTACACAGTACTCAAGGTGTGTCTAACCAGTCCATTGTACAGGCAGAATCACTTCCTTGCTCTAGAGTGATCCCCTTGATGCATCCCAACATCCTGTTTGCCTTGCTAGCTGCTCTCCTGCACTGCTCAGAGTTATTCATACATGTATCCACCATGACCCCTAGGTCTTTTCCCTGTTGAGGCTTCCAGCACCTCCTCCCAGGGTGTACCTGTGTTTAGGGTTTCCCGACCAGATGCAACACCTTGCACTTGGTGATATTAATTAATTTCCATATGTGAGCCCAGCTTTCCAGGGTGTCCAGGTCCCTTGCAGGCCAACCTCCCTCTTCTCCCTCAACTACTGCTCCCATCTTGGAGTCATCCAGAAGAGACTCATTTCACACCTATACCATCCCTGATGTCCGATATGTATGCATTAAACAGGATTGGACCCAGGACCGAGCCCTGTGGTACCCCACTACCAACCTCTGTAGGGTTCGAGAGCTCCCCACAGACCACTACTCTCTGAGTGCATCCAGCTATCCAGTTTTCAATCCATCTGACCATCAAAGGCCTACTCCCTAACCCCATCAGTTTCTCCACCAGACCATTGTGGGGACAGAGTCAGACCCTTGCTGAAGTCAAGAATAATACATCCACAGGCTTACCCTGTCCAGTTCTGATGTTACCCATTCATAGAAC
Source organism: Neoceratodus forsteri (assembly GCA_016271365.2). Lineage (NCBI taxonomy): Eukaryota > Metazoa > Chordata > Ceratodontiformes > Ceratodontidae > Neoceratodus > Neoceratodus forsteri. The sequence goes on along the minus strand of CM057453.1, from coordinate 1,473,223,683 downwards.
TCCACAAGGTTGGTTTGACATGATCTACCTGGCACAAACCCATGCTGCCGACTATCCAGACCTCCCACCTCCCCAAGTAAACCCCCAATCGTTCCTTTAGTATACTCTCCATTAATTTTCCCACCACCGAGGTTAAACTGATGGGTCTATAGTTTCCTGGTGCTTCCTTGACCCCCTTTATGGATTGGTACCACATGTGCCTCGCCAATCCTAGGTACCACCCTGTCTCAAGTGACCTGTTGAAAAGCTCCACCAGGGGTGCAGCCAGTATGTCGCCAATTCCCATAGTACTCTCGGATAGATACCATCCGCCCAGGAGATTTGTCTTTCTTAGGGCCTTGAGGGCAAACCACACCCTTTTGGGGGATGGCATCATCCGTCCCTCCACCTTACTGGTCTTTTTATCTTTATCCAGATGTGACACCCCTGAGGTACCTTTCCCTCCTTTGCTCCATTTCTGTTGCTCCCTTGATCCCACTCCCTGCCGCTTCTATCCCTTTGTGCCTTGCTTTGTAGATATCCCATCCCCTCCTAGTGAACACAGAGGCAAAGTACTGCTAAATACCTCTGCCTGGTCCCTCGCCTCTTCCACCCACCCTCCTTCTGATCTCAGTCTGCTGAGATGGCCCTTAGTTTTCTCCGCTCCCCAATGTGCGGAAGAACCCTTTTCCCTCCATGTATCCCTGTGCCAGCCGTTGCTCTTTACTGGACTTTGCTCCCCTCACCATCTGGTGACTTTTCTAGATGCAAGCTGGTACATTTCCTTATCCTGTCCCCTCTTGTTGTTTTATATTTTTGTAAGCCCTTCTTTTCTCTGACTGCTACCTGGACCTCACTGGACCACCAGCATGGTTTATGTGACCTTGCTCCCTTACGTTTCAACTTAAGCGCAGATCCTGACTGCCTCATGAAGTCCCGTTTTATGACCTCCCATCTCCTTTCCACACTTGTCGTTGAGGTAATCCTTTCAAGTGATCCTTGAGAATATTTCCCATGCCCATAAAGTCTGCCCCTGAAGTCCACTGCCAGTGTCCTAGATCTCACCCCACTCCCCAATGCTTATTTGAAACCAGACAGTATTGTGGTCACTCCCAGTCAGGGGTCCTGTACAACCATGTCCCTTACCAGATCCCCATCTGCCAGAACCACATCCAGGACATGCCCCTCCCTTGTGGGCTCCATCACATGCTGTGTTAAGAACACATCCTGGAAGCCATCCAGCAGCCTCTGCTCCTTGGCCACCTTAGAGGACATGGTTCCCCAGTTTGTACCTGGCATATTAAGGTCCCCCATCAACACCACTCCTTCCCTTTTGGTCCACACTGGCAATGATGTTGTCCAGCAAACCATCCTCTAGAACATCACTCATCCTGGGGGCCTATGCTACTCCCAGCTTGACCTTATCTCCTGCTGAGGATGGTAGGTGACCCATAAGGCCTCCGTTTCCCTCCTGCCTCTTCTCCACCAATTTCTATGTCATCTCTAATGAACATAGCCACTCCACCCCCTCTGCCCTCCTTTCTATCCTTCCTAAGCATAGTGTACCCCGTACATTTAGGTCCCAGTCATGGTTTTTGTTGGCCCACGTTTCGTGACTGCCCCACATCCACCCCTCGAACAGCATGGCTGGAACTCTGGCAACTTGTTTCCCAAGCTCCTGGCATTTACTAACACTAACCCCACCCCTTATCCCTGATCCTTTTGCCTGAACCCCACCCAGATTCCTTATACTTCCATCCTCCCTCTCCTCCTGAAACCTCCACCTCCAGTCTGTTTCCCCTCCCCCTTGGGCTTGAGGCTACTCCCTCATCTGGAGGAGGCTTCTAAGCCCTCCTTATCCCTTCCCCTTACAAGTTGACCCACCTTTCTTGTATGTAGTCAGCCATCCCTGTTTAAGGACTTCCTTCCTAATGGGGCAAGATGAAACCTGTCCTTGGCATATAGTCCTTATCCTCCCAAACTCCATTCCAGTTCCTAACACCTCCAACCCATTCTCTTCACCCCACTTCCTGAGCCATTCATTAACCTCTGTGAGCTTCATTTTTTCTCCACCGAGGCCTTTGGTACTGGCAATATCTCCAAAAGGAAATGTTGCATCCATTATCCCGACAGACTCTGGCAAGTTCTTGGAACCTTGCTTGGATTTCCATAATGCTATTTCCTCTAGATCATTAGTTCCCAAATGCACCAGAAATCGGTTTCCCTCCACAATCCCTAACCATTTCATACACCATGAACTTTGCTCTGTGCACTGTCAGCCCAGAGGTACTCACTACCTTCACCTGGCTATGGCATCCATCCCCTGTCCCTCCCAATGGATACCCTTAATCATCAGTCTCCCAGTAACAGAACCTTAACACCGCCATCATCCTTATGGTTACCTCCACTGTGCCCTCTCAGCCCCCCTCCCCCACTTTATTCATGATCGCAATTTCATGGGAGTCTTCCTGCCTTATTAGAGACCCCTTGTCACCCTCCCTTTCTGCCTCCCTTGCTATTTTGCCACTTAACTCAAACCCCTCTGAATAGGTGTCCCTTAACCCTCTCTTATCTGAACCATTTATCCTGGCCCTGATGGTTCCCCTTCCCCTTCATCCCCCCTTGTAATAGTACCCCTGTCTCAGAGGCTCTCTGTGGGTCCCCTTAGCTAGGGCCCCATCCTTGGTACTGACCTTCCTGCTGAAGGGGCTCCTCTCCACCTCCTTGTCTCCCAGTTTCTCTCCAATCATGCTGTCCTCCCTCATGTCTGGAATATGTTGCATCTCCCCATTTGCTTACATATGTTTCCCCTTCTCCCTCTGGGACTATGTCTATCCTTTCCATAACTGTTCTGTGATGCCTCTGGGTATCTGACTCCCTCCCGCCTCTGTATAAGTTTCCCTCATTTCCACCAACCCTTCCTCCCCTCTAGGATGCTTAGTATCTCAAATTTATTGTGACACTCTATGTCAGCCTCCATCAAGTAACCTGAGTTTCCCTGACTGCATCTCTAAACTGACCCTCTTCTTCCTCTCTTGCACTGTTCACCTTAGGGCTCCCTTCCCACAGTCTGCTGTTTTAGGCTTCCACAACAGCCCCTCCTGACTCTTCCCTCCAGTCTCCTTGAATTCAGAATTTTCACCCTGTACGCTTTCCCTTAGCATCAACTTCCCTATCTAAGGATCCTCTGTCCCTAATATCCCCCCTTCTGCTTGCTGTAGCATAATGTCCTGTAATTTCAGGCGTTGCCCCAGCCTCCCCTCAGCCCCACCCTTCTGCTGCCATATCCACACCTTATCCTTGGACACCCCCCAGCTCCCACAGCTTACTCCTTAACCAATATACCTCACTCCTGATACAAGATAGCTGTCTACAGAGTGGGCAGCCTCCTCTCTCCAGGCCCAATTTAGAATTATTGCCACCCCACAGCCTGTGCAGCCTACAACCTTCCGAAGATGCCTGCCATGGTGGAATGTGGCCACCCTGATTATCCTCCTCTGTTTATAATAGCACACCCCTTTCTCAGTCCCTTTCCCTGGGTACAGTTTCTCTCTATACTGACTGTAGTTATTTAAAACCCAATTTCAACCCACCAACAAAGTTCCCAGTCTCACAAACACATACAGTCCAGTATGTGTACAGTCCCACTAACAGTGTGTGTAAGCAGACACCAGGTATCATGTATGATGTCACCCGCCCACCAACTCCTGTTGCTTCAAATTTCAGTCCCAAAACAGAAATACTCAGCCCTTCAATCCCAACCCCCAGTGGCTTTTCAGTATTTAAGAAAGCCTACAAAACAGGTGGTGGAGGGCTCTTACCAAACACCAGGCAAACAACACATTTAAATTACCTCTATAATTTTCCCTGCCAAACATCTATCCCCAAACCTACAATATCACAGCCCAAGTATCAGTTCAAATTCAAGGTAATAATTTTAACACACAGAACTAATTTCACTTACAAACTATTCAAATATTTCAGTTTAAAACAAAATATAACTCCTGGCCTCTTTTCTACCAACCTGTTGCTTAAGCTCCCAAGTGAACAATGAAAGCCACAGTAATTCCTGTTTAAAGACAAGTTAATTGCAGCTAATGTCCCTCCCCAAACACCAGGCAAACAACACATTTAAATTACCTTCTAATTTTCCTCCACAACATCATCCCCAAACCTACAATATCACAGCCCAAGTATCAGTTCAAATTCAAGGTAATAATTTTAACACACAGAACTAATTTCACTTACAAACTATTCAAATATTTCAGTTTAAAACAAATATAACTCCTGGCCTCTTTTCTACCAACCTGTTGTAAGCTCCCAAGTGAACAATGAAAGCCACAGTAATTCCTGTTTAAAGACAAGTTAATTGCAGCTAATGTCCCTCCCCAAACACCAGGCAAACAACACATTTAAATTACCTTCTAATTTTCCTGCCAAACATCTATCCCCAAACCTACAATATCACAGCCCAAGTATCAGTTCAAATTCAAGGTAATAATTTTAACACACAGAACTAATTTCACTTACAAACTATTCAAATATTTCAGTTTAAAACAAAATATAACTCCTGGCCTCTTTTCTACCAACCTGTTGCTTAAGCTCCCAAGTGACCAAACCCTCTTTCCTAGTCCCACGCTGCTGAACCTCGAAGGCCCAAAGAACATTTAACTATAGGGCACCTGCCTGGCTTAATGGCCTACCAAACGTTGTCCTCTCAGAAACTAAGTCTGGCACTTTTAAATCAATGCTCTGGCAACACCTCACGGCACAGGGCAAATGTGGCTGCATAGACTAGTACCATCCCCACCCCCACTTTACCACTGGCGCTTTCAGTTCTAACACTACCTGATTCCTCCCCCATCCTCTCCATTATCCGTCCTCTTACTTCCCACATGCCTACTTGCATTTCTCACTCCTTTTCTGATGTCCCTTGCCATCCGTCCTCCTCCTCCATTCTCTCTTCCTACTATCTCTGTCCCATTTTCCTAACCATCCCACTTGGCTCTCTCCCCTATATCTTTCCTTATTTCCTCCTCTACCCTTCCCTTTCTTCCTCCTGTTACTGCCTACTGCACTTTATTATTACCCTCTCTTCTCCTGGATATGACAACGCCGATTTTACTTTGGGCTGCGAACCTGTACGCTGACAATGTTATAGCCTATACCATCTGACCTAATTTTGACTTCTGTTTAATGGAGCTCCTGTATAACTTCTTGCAGTTTTACGTCCTGTCTTTGCTCATTGTTGTTAGGAATCACAAAGTCCATTTTGGGCCACAAAGCTAGTACACTGCCAATTGTACGACCCCAACTATTGACCTAATAAGACTCTTTGTATAACTTGTTGCTGCTATGTTCTCTGTAATACCTCACTGTTGTTGTCCATTCAATTGTGTTGTTGTAATCTGTCTGTGTTCTGATGTGGAATCTTTGTAAAGAACCCTGGTTCAAAGGTATTTGCAATCCTAGTTATCAATAAATAAATAAATAAAAGATCAAAATAGTATACACACCTGTCGTCCTTCATTACAGATACAGGAGGAATACAGTGGAGCCTGCCAAGATGAAGAACCGTGTCATAGTTTCTTGCATAAAAGGAGATTAACTCCCATTGAAACTGCTTTGTTTTCTGCAGTACTTCTGCTGTAGAACTCTGCAGAACTGGGTTTCATTGTGGCAGGCTTCACTGTAGCTGAAAACAATAGTCTACAGAGACTATGGGTAGGATTTTCATGGCCTTGAACGTAGCACTCCCATCCATATTCTAGGTGCAGACTGTGTCCAGGCAAATGCACCAGGATGCTTGCAGCGTCTTCACAAACATCCTGACGCATTTGTGACAGTTTCTGCAGTTTTCAGCAATTTCTGCTGCAACTGGGGAATCGTGTGTTTTTAGGATGCAGCTACAGAATTCAGTCTCGGGAGTTAGGCCACCTTTATAGGCTAACCCTGGGATGAGTTTCACAGTAGTGTCTGAAAACAGATGCGGTTCTTTGAAAATCCCCCTCTGGGTCTAAGAAATGGTAACAGTAGTTATTGTAACAGGACCATGGTATAACACTGTAAAGTTGTAAGAGCCTGTAGTCCCAAGTAAAACACTCATAGAGTTGCAACAGTGACCATTAAGTCCATGGGTCCAGAATCAATAATAGATCTGTTAATTTAGACCTCCTGTATAAACATCCTCCTCAAACACCAAACATATCCAAAACAGGAACTTATTTTAGCTGGACAAAGTCTGATATATTAATAACTGTATTACATTGCAACCTTCCAGTTGGAACAACACAGGACATGTGCAGGAAAACAATGTAGTGGCTGTCTACAAGCTACCATCCCTGAGGAAAAGTCTTGTAAAGAAAACAGACAACAAAAACTCCTATAACCAGCAGAACTGTTTCAGATTATTGAACATACCTTGAGCTGAAGAGTGAAAATGCCTGAATCCATTGCAGGTCCACTAACAAAATGGAAGCAGCTTAGCTGTGCTGTGGCGCAAGGCTATGTGCAGAGAGATGACATTATCTCAAGCGGATATAGTGCAATGTAGAGTGCTTCCAACACACGACAGTGGCCATCTTACTGGGCGATGAATCTCTCCCCAGAAGTGAACCAAAAGCAACCCAATGCCAATTTACACATTATGAACTTTGTGATGTCGATTACCACATTATTATCCCAACTGGCCTAAACAAGAACAAACATTTGTCAATGCCAAATGTTGGCTTGCTAACATTAGCATTGGTAGTGCAGGAGTTAAAGAGATGCAAAATAGGAATGGCAGTGAAGTATTGAACTGAAGCCAACCACCCCCCACCCTGCAGAGACTGAAAGGCATTGGGGTGTGCCTTTGGTTATCGGCCATGCAGCTCATGCCATTTTACCTCACCCTACCCTGCAGACACCGACAGGTGTCGCTGTGTGCTGTGGTCTTCAGGCCTTACACTCACCCCATTCCATAAGGAAATACGCTGAGATGGGTGAAGTATAGAAGAATGGGGTGAACTTTGGGGCCGAAGACTCCAAGACACACCTTGATGCCTGTCACTGGCTGCAGGGTGGGTGGGGTGGAATGGCAAAGCATTACAGCCGATGATCCCAAGTCACACCCCCGACGCCTGTCAGTCTATACAGGTGGGGCGTTATGGTTGAAACCCTAATGCCATGGGCATTTGTTGGTATTTTCACTCTGAATTTTCAACATGGGCTTTTGTGACCCTGCCTCATGAACAGTGGCACTATCAGTTTATTACCGAAAGATGATTTTGCACGCGACTCGCCATTTGCCACCACAGGTGCGAAAACACATTTCAGGCAGGATGTGAAAAATACAGCTATACTGTTCATGAGGTAGTGTGAATATATGATAATGTTAAAAATCTGGAGTGAAAATATGAAAATTGTCAAAGTTATGAACATGCATAGAAACTGGGCAATGCACTCCTGTAACGCTATCATTTTTGGAATTTTCACCAAATATTCAACATGGGTATTTTTATTTATTTGCTTTTGTTAACCAGGTAAGCACACTAGACAGCATGTGCCTATTTTCAGGTACGACCAGGGAGGATTACAAGTGTACAAATCAGAGTAAACAGGTAGACAGGGTGCACACAAAGCATTGAAACAATGGTTACATGAAGAGGTACATTGTGATCACTGGGCAGACAGGGTTCATACAGAAGCAAGAGACATAGTGACATTGAGGTAGGGTAGAATCACAATATGTACAGGCATGGAAGTAAAAACAAAAGTATATAACAACAAACATCAAGCTAGCTAGTACAAGGAAGAGCTTTCAGGCTCATGCATTTCTGCCAAGAGGTAGATGACAGTGTGGTACCGGGCCTGGGCAGCAAATGCATAAAGGAAAAGTCAGAAGTACCACTCTGCAGAGCCAGATAATTGAGAGGCAAGCTACAGAGGGTGGGCAACAGGTTGTGGGTGGGGAGGATTCTGGTTGTAGGCACACAAGTCAGGGTCATCTAGGGCTGGGAGTGTACCATGTACAGACGGTGGGACAGGAGGCATCGAGTATGCCAGCCCTGTATTCAACAGGTGGGTCAGTAGGCCTCGAGCTTGCCTGGTGGAAGAAGTGCTAGTAGAGGCCAGGGTCATCATGCCCAGACTGTTGGGACCAGTTTGGTGGCTCAGGCACAGAGGCAGGAAGAGGCCGATTTTAGGAAGCCCCATAAGGAGGCTTTGAAACAGGGTGGGGAGGTAGTGGAGCGAGTGTTTGCAGGAAGGAAGTTCCATAGTTTGGGTGCATAGGCAGCAAAGGCCCAATCCCTATTTGAGTGTGAGTTTTGGAACCAGGAGGACCAGAGTCGCTGGATCTTAGTTGGTAGGTGGGTTAGCAGGTTTGAGGAAAGAGAAGTGTCGGGCGTGGCATTTCTGACAATATTGTCAATGAAGTTGCCAAGGACAAAGGTGCGGTGGTATTCCGGGAAGCCACTCCAGTTGGCAGTATAGCTCACAACAGTGTGTGAGGCGAGGAGCGGCGAGGCAAAACGGTATACATTGTTGTATGCAGTGTCCCATTTGGAGAGACTGGATTTTGGAACATGGGCAAAGGACACAAGCCATAACCGAGTGTGGGTAGGGAGGATCCTCTAGCAATGGTGAGGCGTGCGGCGGGGGTGAGACAGCCTTTAGCTCTGTAAGCCATGCCCAGCTTACAGTTTGTGGCTTTACAGGCATTCCGAATGTGGAGTGAGAGGTCCAGTTGTGGGTCAAGGGTGACACCCAGGTACTTGACTGCATCCCAACATTCAGGAGGAACCATCAGCTCCTAAGATGTTGAGAGAAGCTTGGCATGATTTTATCTTGGCGAGGAGCCAAAGAGCATGGCCTGGTCTTGGTGAGATTAATGGTTAGCCTGTGGTCCTCAAGCCAGGTTTGAATGTTGTTAAAGTCGTGGTTTAACCGGGAGTTAATGTCTTTGATGTCCGTGAGCTGACCAGGATGACAAGATCATCCGCATACAGGGTGGAATGCTCATGGGAAGGTACTGAGGGCAGCTCGTTTATAAATAGGGAAAACAAGATGGGTCCAAGGATAGAGCCCTGAGGTACCCGCAGGTCACCTGGGAAGGTTTAGAGAGGGCTTTGTTAAAGACAGTATATTGCTGCCTCCCGGTGAGGTAGTTGGAGAACCAGGCATGGATAGGAGGGAGAGACCAACAGACCAAAGGGTAGGCGCAGGGAGGCGAGTGATCAACAAAGGCAAAGTGGAAAGGGTGGGACAGTCTGTTCTGAAATATGCTAGAAGGGTAGGGACAAGCCTCATTTAATTATACATCTTGGGACAAACGACCTGGCTGACAAGGCAGTAGATACAGTCCAGAGGAGGTTTGAGGAACTAGCACAATTATGTGAGGGGCAGGAAGATTAGTAACTTTTTTCAGAGATACTTCCTGTGCCAAAGGCAAGCACAACAAGAAAGCTGAGCATAGAGGAATTTAATGGATGGCTAAGAACCTGGTGTTGTGCTAAGGGTATGGGCTGTAGGGGGTGGGGAGGGACCTGGAAGGACAGTAGTCTCTATGCCAAGGACAGACTACACTTGAGTGAGGAGGGAAAGAAAGTGTTGAAACAGAGGATGGAGGAGTACATAGAGGAAGTTGGGAATTTAAACTAGGAGTGGGGGTGGCAGTTGGGGAAGAGATATGCAGAGACACAGGTTGGGAAACCATGAGCTTACCCCCATAACAGTGACAAAGGACAAATGGCAAGTACTGTTGGTGATGCTAGGAAAGGAGGGCAGGATGGGAGGGGGTGGAAGGTGGTTACCCTTAATGCTAGGAGCCTTGGGAGGAAAACTGCAGAGTTACAGGTTCTCATGGCAGAGGAGAGGTGGACATTGCAGTCATCATGGAAACATGGGCCACCCAATACAATGACTGGGACCTGTCTGTAGCAGGGTACAGATTATTTTGTAGGGACAGAGTGATTGGGAAAGGAGGGGTGGCACTATATGAAGGAAGGACTGAAGTGTGTAAGGGAGGAAGGAGGAGGGTAGTGGAGTCACTTTGGATGCAAATCAAGATTCCAAGAATAGATTCTTAGAATGGGAGTGGTGTACAGGCCACCATCTCAGATGGAGGAGTTAGACAGGGAACTAGCGGGACAGATCAGGAGGACCTGCGAGAAGGGTAGTGTGGTGATTGTGGGGGACTTCAACATGCCAGGAGTGGACTTGAGCACCCCAACAACCAGGAACAGAAGGGAGCAGGTACTGCCGGATGCCTTCCAGGACAGCTTCCTGCTGCAAATGGTCAGTGAACCTACCAGGTTAGGAAATACCCTTGACCTTGTGCTGGCAAATGGGACTTTGAGAGAGAACTTACAGTGGAGGAACCGCTGTCAGGGAGTGACCACCGCTCAGTATAGCTCACATTGGATATGGGCAAGGAAGGGTGGAATCTGGCACAATAGTGCTGGACTTCAGGAGGGCCAACTTTGGGAGGATGGGGAAGTGGTAAGGGTACCTGGCCAGAATTCAATCTAGTATGGACACTAACCAGAGGTGGGAGCTCATAAAGCTGGGGATAGTGGAGGCAACCAAAACCTGCTGCAAAGCCCAGAGCAAGAAGGCTAGGGCTAGAAACCAATCTGGTTGAGCAAGGAGGTCATGGAAAAGGTAAGGAGGAAAAGAGCTGCCTTTAGGAAGTACAAGAAACAGGGAGGGGAGGACAGGGAGGAGTACTTGACAGAATCAAGGAGGGTGACAAGGGCAGTAAGGGGAGCCAAAGCATCTAAGGAACTCAGGCTGGCAGAAGGCATTAAGAAGGGGAGAAGGACTCTTTAAGTACATCAGGGAGAAAAGGAGCTGTAAGGACCACATAAACAGGATTAGGAAGGAGGGAGTTGGGTGGAAGCAGGAGTACGATAAGGCGGAAGTACTAATGAGTACTCTGCTCAGTATTTACTAAAGAGAAGAGGGGACACCCAAGGTGGGAGAAATAGCAGAAGCGGGGGGAGGTGACAGATGGAAATCATGGAGGCAGAGTTCAGAGGGTTTGAAGGCACTGAGGGTGGACAGGCGCCAGGCCCAGATGGCATCCACCCCAGGGTACTGAAGGAGCCTGGCAGAGGTCCTTGCAGGACCTTTGGCAGACCTATTAATGCCTCACTACATTGGTGTGTACCTCAGGACTGGAGGATGGCTCATGTGGTGCCCCTCCACAAGAGTGGCCCCAAGGATGAACCGGGAAACTACAGACCAGTGAGCCTCACATCCATCGTGGGTAAGCTAATGGAGACTATCTTGAAGGAGGGCTGGTGGCCCTCCTAGAGGCCAAGGACTACAGGACAGCATGGCTTCACACGTGGCAGATCCTGCCAAACCAACCTGGTCGAGTTCTATGACTGGGTAACTAGGCAACTGGACAGGGGCCATGCAGTGGATGTCCTGTATCTGGACTTCAGTAAGGCATTGACTCAGTGCCACATGGAAGGCTGGGAAGGAAGTTAGTAGGCACAGGGGCGGCTGCAAAGCTGGTGAGATGGGTAGGAAACTGGCTGCAGGGAGGCAACAGAGGGTGGTGGTGGGTGGGGAGCTCTCACACCCAAGGGCAGTGACGGCGGTGTTCCACAGGGCTCAGTGTTGGGACCAGTGTTGTTTGGGATATTCATTGCAGACATATCATGGGACATCAAGAGCAAGATCAGTCTGTTTGCTGATGATACCAAGATAGAGCGGTGGTGGATGACCTAGGGGATGGCAGGGGTTGCAGGATGATCTGGCAAAGCTTGAAACCTGGTCAGACACCTGGCAACTGGGCTTTAATGCCAAAAGTGCAAGGTACTGCATTTTGGGATGAGGAACCCAAGGAGGAGTTACCAGCTGGGGAGTGCAGCTAGCCCAGACAGAGGAGGAGAAGGATCTGGGTGTGCTCATTACAGGGTCAATGAACAACTCGGCACAATGTAGGAAGGCAGCTGCAAAGGCCAACAAAATGCTGGGTTGTATTGCAAGGGTATATCCTCGAGGAGGTAGGAGGTGATTCTGCCACTGTATAGGTCATTAGTTAGACCACACCTGGAGTACTGCGGTGCAGTACTGGCATCTGTATCTGAAGAGGGACATTAAGTTACTGGAGGGTGCAGCAGAGTGACAAAGATGATCAAGGGGCTGGGGACTTATCATATGAGAGGAGGTTGAAGGAGTTGAACATGTACTCACTGGAGGAGAGGAGAGAGACAGGGGTGACATAATTGAAACCTTTAACTACATGAAAGGAATAAACAAGACGGGTACAGAGGGGCTGTTCAAAGTAAGGAGAGGCCACCAGGGGCCATGATATGAGACTGGAGCGAGGAAGGTTCAGGAGGGAGATGAGGAGACACTTTTACAGAGAGGGTGGTGGCTGGGTGGAATGCGTTACCTGCTGAAGTGGTATGCAGTAGAACAGTGGACTGCTTCAAACGAGGATGGGACAGAACAAGGGGAGGGTTAATGAAGGGAAGGTGGAAGGGAGGGCAGCTGCAGGATAAGGGGTGCTAGCTGCACATTCGAACAGACTTGATGAACCTCTGAGCCTTTATCTGCTGGCAAATTTCGTATGTTCAGGTATCACGAAGATGGCTCCTGTCAACTTACCATGGTAGGTAGCAGACCTGATCTCAGAGATGACCACCGCAAGGGGCTGTAGATGTGCTGTGCCCTTTTCTGAAGCCGTGTTGTGCTCGGGAGAGTAGCTCGTAACACTGAAGGTAGTGAGTGAGCTGGGAGGCAACTACTTTCTTAAGTAGCTTGCAGATTCCGACAGGATCGTAATAGGTTGGTAGTTATTGGGATCCTTTGGCCGCCATGCCTGAGTACAGGATGACCCTAGCCACCTTCCATACCTCCGGGATGGTTCCCGAGATTAATGAAGTGTTGAATATGTGAGAGATAGGCCAGGCTAGGGGGATGCCCCAAGGCAGAGAAGTTTTGGCTCAAGGCTGTTGTGGCCAGCTCCATTGTGAGGAGAGAGACTAGCAAGGAGCCTCTGAGTCTCCAAGGCAGAGACAGCCTTTAGGTAGAAGGAGGGTTGTCTGGGTGCCCCATCATGGGGGACCCAGGGTCACTGGGCCAAGGGGTTGGGGGAGGGAGCATCTGGCTCAGAGAACTGGCTGTTAAGCGTTGGCAATAGTGAGGGGTTATTACAACTGATCCCCCAATCAGCAGGTCGGAGGCCTGAACACAGGCGGACCCCCAACCGAGTTTTTAATGTTTCACCAGAAGGTCCTGGGGTTGCTGGCTGAGGATATCAAGGCGGACTGGCAGAATTCGCTCTTAGCAGAGTGGATGGCTCTCTTGCAGGAGTTCCTCAGCTGTCTATATTCAAGGAAGTCGGTACTGGGTGGGTGGATTTAAATCTAGCCCAGCATTTATCCCTTTGTTTCACGAGAGAATAGGCTACCATGCAGCCACTTGGTAACCGTGCCCTACCCTCCTTTTCGTTAGGGTGCATGTTTGTTTTGCAGGGTGTGAAGACAGTGAGGAAGATGTTGAGGGCCTCCGTGGGATCACTGTGGCAGTGACCCGGGACCAGTCGGTTTGCTGGAGGTCAGCAAGGTAGGCTTCAGTGCAAAAGCTTGAGTAGTCCTGCATCTGGATCACCTTGCTAGGGATTTTGGGGGTGAGATGCCCCATGTACAATAGGTGGGGGAGTGATCAGAGATGGCATCAGGAGGACACCTGAGGAGACTATTCTATCAGGCCTATTACCCAGTACCCAGTCAATGAGGGATCCTTTACCCCAGCGTGGGGAGGGCCAATGGTTCAGTGATGAGTTGGGTGAGGCGGGCCCAATAGCAGAGACTCATACAGCTTGCGCTGCCCCCAACCAGTTTAAGCTGAGGTCACCCAGGACCAGTAGCTCATTAGAGCCCACTTTGTCATTAAGGCAGTCGAGTAATCGAGGAGAGCCCAAGCTGCTCCCTTTGGGAGGGTTATAGGCACATACCACGTGGATCTTTTAGTATTGCCTAGAAGGAGGAGGCGGTAAGAACTCACAGGTGGGGAGGCAGGGGGTGTGCCTAACGATAGACACGCTTAGATGTCCCTTGTAGTAGAGGAGCACCCCACCCCCCGCTTTTTCCCTTCTCTGTCCAGCCTAATAAGGGTGGTACCCTGGAAGGGCACATATAGAGTCTGGGTGTGCGGCTTCAGCCAGGCTTCAGTGACCCAAAAAGTCAGGGTTGTAGTGAGCCACCCAGGCAGTTAGCTCTGCTAGGTTTGGTAGTAAACTATGCACGTTCAGGTGAGCCAACTTTATGCCTTTGTAGACTGCCAGGTAGGGGAGGGCTTGAAGGAGGGCAAGGCAGCCTGAGGCCCAGGAGTTTGAGCCAGCCCCCAGTTAGGCCAGGGAGGACTGAGCACCTCCGGGTGACATCCTAAAAGCCATGGGGGGTCCAGTACGGCTGGAGTTCCAGGCCTAGAGCCCGGCAACCTAAAGAGGCAGAGTCCAAGACTAACCCAACCCCCCGTTCCTCCTCCCATTAAATGCTCCCCAACCCTTCCACTAGCCTGGGGCCACCTCTTCTCTACCTATCACCACAGCGGGTCTAGTGCTGCATCTCCCAGAGCCTACTGGGTCTCATTCTAGGATCGCTTTCCTGACTGGCTCTGTGGGGGTTCAAATCGGTGCGTTGCCTCCTATCCTGAATCCAGGTTCGCAACCTGACCTGTAGCCAGAACTGTTTCTTCTTGCCTTGTTCTTACCATTCCCATCACTGGACTGTACTTACTGGTATTTCTTAGGGCATGTACTTTTCTCATCTCTGGATTGTATTTTATAGCCGAAATTCTTGGACTTTTATGTACTTGCAGTCTTATGCATGCATTATATCATACCTCACTGTCTCACTGGTGTTGATTAGGGCGTTATAATATACCTGCTTCATGAGCCTAGTTACAGTGTCTCTGCGTACTTGTTCTGGTACTGCATATTTGCTTGAGTTGCTCAATTCCTACCTCGCCTGGTCTGACCAGCAACTGCTACCCTGGGAAATTACACTACAGCTTTCTGCCCCCTGTGCCATGGCAATCCAGGCCTAGCATCTTTCAAGGCTGCTACCTGTCTCTTAATTGGTGTGGGGTGACTGCCACAAGCAGGCCTCTGTCAGTATAACTCAGTGCAGCTGTTTTGGACCTCTTCTCATTAACAGTAGCACTGTGATTTTGTTAATCTGTCCCAAAAGTTGATTTCCCACAGCAACCGCAACATTCAGCCACAGGTGTAAAAACACGCTTCAGGCAGGATGTGAAAACCACAGCTGTACTATTCATAAGGAGGTGTGAAAAATGGCAATGTTGAAAATCTGGGTGAAAATATAAAAACTGAAGCACGTTTAAGCGTGCGTATAAACTGCGAATGTGACGTACATAATAAAGTCATTGTTTGAATTTTTTCATCAATTTGCAACACTCATTTTTGGGACCTCCTCATGAAAAAGTGGCACTGTTGTTTTCATAATCGATCCCGAAAGGTGGTTCCATGCAGCAACAGTGAAATCACCTTTGGGACCAAGTAACGAAATGACAGTGACATGTTCACAAGGTGGAGTTCCAAGAACCCCATGTTGAAAATCTGAGGCCAAAATTCCAAAAATGGCTGAGATATCAACTAAGTTGAAACCCCCATTGAGTCCCATTATAAAGCTTACCGTCATTTCTTCAGTTTGCGGTTGGCCTTTGAAGAGTGCAGATGTGTCCCACGCCCAGTGATGGGCTCCCAGTGTGCCACAATAGTGAGGGGGTGCATGCCATTGCCAACACGTGTTGGTCATCCAGTTGTCAGCAAAGAATATAGGCGGGTTGGGGAGGCTGTGCATCCAACACCAGGAGTGGGCATCCCGTGTCGGAAACAATTATTTTGGCACACTGGGGTGGGCTCCCAGTGTGCCACATTAATGGGGGTACATGCCGATACAGGGATTGGGCACCCTGATGTTGGCTTTGGGACTGTGTGGTGGGTGGCAGGAGCCACCATGTTTCAGCACACTGGGGTGGGCTCCCAGTGTGCCACATAATAGGGGAGACATGCCAACATGGGGATTGGGCACCCGATGTCTGCTTTCCAGGGAGTGTGTGTATTGGTGGCAGGATTCACTATTGTAGAAAGCCGTGCCATGACTATTTTATTTATTGATATTTTTCACCAGGAAAGGCACACTGAAACTCCGCTGTAACTCCGACCATGCGCATTACTGTGCACTGCAATGCATAAGGCTGGAGCCTCGACATCTGCTGCTGCAATGAGGAAATTGCATCTCATTGGGCAGCAGATTTAGTCCAGGTTTTGGCTCTCTTTGAAACTGCTGTCATAGCCAGTATGCTCACTGATTGGCAGCTGAGGGATGCATCCACTAAAGCGCCCCTGCATTGGCCATGACACTGACACTCTGAAGGTGTTATCATCAGAAGATGTTGCTCATATCATGAGGCCAACATAAAAATGAGCTGCTGAAACCAGAGAGGCAAAAGGAAACACATTAGAAACTACAAATAAGTTGCTCAATGGGTATTGTTTACCTCAACTTATTGGAACAAGTTCAGAACCATACTAGACAGGTACTAAATAAGTATTAGCAACACTAGTCCTCTCCCTCAGGTGCAGAGTCTTGGGCTGCATCTCATGCTGTACAATCAGCCTTAATTTTACAAGATGCTTTTGGGCTTCAACTAGGACAGTAACTAGAAATGTTTTATCCAAATACATAACCGTGAGCCTGGTGGGGAGTTTGCAGAGCATGTGAAACTCCCAGCTCTCATAGGCAAGGTGAGCTTCTTCTCTGTTGTCTGGTTGTAGAGGCTGATGTCGGGAAAATAAATATTGATGCCCCATCCAGGAAGTAACAGGTTTCTTTCTGCTTAGCTTTATTCAGAATTTCATCCTGCACATGAACTCTGGTAGTCACAATCAATATAGTCTGAGAAAGATACAGAGGTGCAGGGTTTGTTTCCTGGGTGTACTACCGCACTTTTAAAAGTCTGTCTTGCAGATCAATTTGTAAGGTAGAAAGGATAGTGTTCCAGGACAAATTTCAAAATGTCTGCGCTCTCTACTCTCTGTGACAGCCCAGAAGCTGCAAGTGCGAAGCCTAGGCACCATTCTCTAAGTGTTCAAGTCTTAGTTGAGTATTGTATTCTCCCTGGGTGAGGCCAGCAGTCACTGTCACTGATTTCCCAACAGTGTTCATTGCCTCTTCATCTCAGTTTGTAAAGAGTCCATGGGTCTCTACAGTGAGGACCATGGTGCTGAATGTATCCAGTTTTTATGCAAGTCTCCTATAGCCTGCTTAAATTCTGTTTTAAGTTCCTGAATGGCCTGCAACAAGGCCACATTCACTAATTCCAGCTCCCCAGAGGACAGTAAAGACACACCCTTTTGCAGTTCCAACCTGTGGCTTTCCTAATTTTCCGATCCTGGTCTCATGTAAAGGACCCTGTCAATGCTTGCCCATGTTGTAGTTCAATAAAGCGAGCACCGGCCAGCCCGGTAGTGCAGAGGCTGGGTGCTGGAGCCTTGCACTATACCAGTGACCGGTTCAAGAACAACCTCAGGTTGCCAGGGTGCTGGCTCGGGGTAGAGGGTTGGCGCAGGATTGAGCTATGGCTCTCCCTTCCAAGGGTGGATGCCCACTCTGCCATAGTCCCGCTCCACCTGGGTGGAAGTCCAGTGGGTAGCGCAGGCAGTTGGAGCAACTAGCGCAAGTCTGGGAGGGGGGCGGAAGGGTCACGGGTCCTGGGCGTCGTGCACCTCCATGCACGTACATGCATGTGTTAGCTGTGGCCCTGTGAGGGAAGAGGAAGAAAAATACCAAAATTACAAATGAAAAAAATAAATAAATAAAAGCTAGCGCCGGCCTCAGTTCCAATGTATGGAGCCTGTGCTTGGCCTCCAGGGTTGGACTGGTGAAGTATCCTGGGAGATTGATCACCTGATTAGGCGAGAAACTCCAAAACAACCTTTGGGAGGAACTTTTGGTTGGGGCGGGGAAGGGCGGAGGACAATCTTGTCCCTGTGGAACACCAAGTAAGAAACTCCACTGAGAACACCTGGAGCTCACTGATCCTTCTGGCGGAGGTGACAGACACCAAGAGGTGGTCTTCCATGACAGGTGAGAGATGTTACACCTGTGCATTGGTTTGAATGGCTTGCCCAGCAGCATTGCCAAGACCAGCCATAGATCCCACTGTGGTGGTGGTTCATGCACTGGCAGAGACAGGCGGTCATGGTCCTAAATAAGTGTCTGACCACCTTTTCCTGCACCAGCACTGGCATACCAGCCTCGCCTGGTATGCAGAGATGGCTGCCAGGTGCACCTTGAGGTCATCGACCTCAGAGGCCCGACTGGAGAGGGAGCACAAGTATTTCAGATACCCCAGCCATGGGGCCCAGCTGAAGGCATAGCACTGGTGGGTCAACCCCTTCCAGGAGGCTTCCACAGCTTGGAGAACCCTCGGAGAGACCCAAAGCCTGGAACTCTAGCCGCTCAAACAAAACAGGCTGTCAGGTGCTGGGACTGAAGGTTTGGGTGTAAGACCCACCTCCTCCCTAGCACAGGAGAGCAGCTCCAGTCATAGAGGCAAGTGCCACAGAGGCCTGCTGCTGCTGAGGCTGAGGAGATCTGTGTACCAGAACTGGCATGGCCAGTCTGAGGCTACCAGGATCACCTGCAACTTGTCCCTCCATGCCTTGACTAGCACCTGGTGGATCTGAGAAAAGGGAGGGAAGGTGTAAAAGAGGTCAGGGGCCTCACAAAGGCATCCCCCATCAGTGTCCCACACTGTGGGGCAGGCACAGAACAGCCTCAGCTTGGCATTCTTCCAGGAGGTGAATAGGTTGACCAGAGGAGTATCCCACTAGGAGAACAGATGGTTCACCACCTCCTGATGAAGGGACCACTAGTGAGACACCCACCCACCTGGCTGAGGGCATCCGCTAGCTGGTTGCAGGCTCCGGCCATGTGGATCGCCAGGAGATTGCCATTCAACTGTGCATGAGGGTCCAGGTGCAGAGGGCTTCCTAACACAGCTGAAGAGAATGCATTCCGCCTGCCTGTTGAGGTAGTACATGGTCATGGCATTGTCCGTCTAGGCCTACATGATCTGACCCAAAACCAGTGGATCAAATGCCATCAGAGCTAGATGCACTGCATGGAGCTCCAGCAGACTGATGTGGTATCAGTCTCCTTGGGAGTCCAGAGCCCATGAACCCTGAGGTCCCCAAGTGGGCCCCCCACCTGCCAGAGACATGTCGGTTGTCAGAAAGACTGTCAGCTTTGAGTAGATGAATGGGACTCCTTTTGCAGGAGTTCTGGGACCAACCACCACTGGATGGCATCCCACATCACTGCGCCACTATGACCAACTGGTCCAGGTGACTGAGGAACTGAGACCACTGAAGGACCAGCTCCCATTGCAGAGGCACATCCACCAGTGGGCCCACTGGACCACGCTGGTGCAGGATACCATGTACTTCAGCAGCCACAGCAAGTCTCGGCCAGGGCAGGAGTACCCAACCTGAAATGATTGGGCAAAGGAGGTGAGATCGCTGCCCAATCCACTGGGAGTTGAGCCTTGGCCCAGAGGAGTTGAGCTTTGCCCTGATGAAGCTGATGCTCTGTGAGGAGATGATTTCTGACTTGGCCAGGTTGATAAGTAGACCCAAGGCCAAGCAAGTCTGGAGGACCAGATCCCTGGACCACTCCACCACCTCCTGGGATAGACCCATACCCTGTGGCATCTCAAGAATGCTGCCACCACTGCAATGCACTTGGTGAAGACCCTGGAGATTGAGGAGAGCCTGAAAGGCTTGACTGGAACTTGTAACAGCACCCCTCAGCACGGAGCTGAAGGTAACGCCAGTGGGATGGAAGGACAGGAATGTGGAAGAAGGTGTCCTGGAGGTCCAGAGAACAGAATCAAATGCCCTGCTCCAGAGATGGGGTTATCTGGTTCAGCGTGACCATCCTGAACTTGTGCCTCCTCAAGAACTGGTTCAGGTCATGCAGATCCAGTATAGGGCACCAACCCCTGTCCATTTGGGGAGCAGGAAGTACCTGGACACAAACCCCTGACTGGCGGTGGTGTCCAGGACATAGGCCTCAGCATCTTTCCTGAGGAGCTGAGCAGTGTTCTTCCTGAAGTCAAACAGCATGTCCTGGGATACCATGGACTCCCGTTGGCATGGGCCCGAAAAGGGCGGAGGACCTTGATGTTAAGAGGCAAACCTCAAACCACCATCCAGCACCCATTTGTCCAAAGTAATAGCGACCAAGCATGCCAGATATGGTGAAGCTGACCCCCCTAGAAAGCTGAGGCAGGGACATGGCAGTCAGGCGACAGATGCCCCTGACCCATCACTGTGTAGCCTTGGAGGAGGAGGAGGACTCAGTTCATCTCCCAACTCATCTGTCAATGGGTCGACCAGTCAGCCTAGATTTTTCTCGACCTGGTCGACCAGCAAGGCTGATGGGGACACAATGGAGCTATTGACCTGTCCTTCTGCCCTGGAAGGATCGCCCAAAGCCAATTGCTTGACAACCATCGAGTGGTCAAAGGAGTCACAAGAGTGGAAAGAGCAAGCCTGCTGCTGGTCCAATGACCTATGGTGAGACGTCTTGAGCTTTGCCTTTGAGTAATGGTCCCCTCGGGCCCCCGAAGGTCTGGAGGATTGGCATATGTCCCAAATGATCTCGAAAAGGAAGCCCCTGCACTGATGCCCACTGGGAGCAGCACCAGGGTGGAAGAAGAGACTGCTGCGTGCCTGGACTGCTGCCTCTTTAAGGATGGTCAGCTGAGCCTAAGCCTACTGCTACCAAAATGGCTTTGTGGGTGTCCTTGGACCAGATTGGAGGATCCTGCTCATCTGGCTGGCCAAGGAAGAAATGGGCATACCTGCCTCAAGAGAGAAGGAGAGCAGGGTCTTGCATAGGCCGATAAGCCTCACTGGTCATGCTCTGCTTCCAAGCAATACATGCATGAGGTGTGAGAGTTGGTCCACGACATTTGTTGATTGCACACCACGCACCATTTGAACCCAGGGCTGGTTCAGGGTTCATTGCACTTCACATCAAGGAGTACTGGTGAAGAAAACCAAACCGAGAGAAAACAACACCTGAAGATGAAAATCAGAACTATTGGGCCTACGCTGAGCACAGAGAGCTGCAAAGGAGGAGACCTGACTCTTCCAGCATAAAGGAAGATCTGACATCACAGGGCAGAGCAGAGGAAGATAGCACCTGGGTGGATGGAGGAGCTTAGCTTAAAGACATTCCAGCTGGATTTAAAGGGAAAGGAAGACTGCCAACGTGGATAGTATACCAATCCATGTCTCTAAAACTGCTTTTTCTGAAATGCCAGGCGGCTGACACCAGGAACTCTGAGAGAGGAGTGAGCATTTACCAATCATGAGGAGAAACAGACTGCCAACAGAAAGGCTACCTGTTCAGTCCCAGGCAGAATATACAAAGTGATACTTGCCTGCCTCTGTTTTCTTTCTAGAATGCTTAGGGTGGTTTATAATGTTTAATCCTGCCTCATATATGACCTTCACTAGAGCAAAGCTGCAGGAACTGTGCTAGGAGAGAGTGCTTACCTATAACAAAAGATCCCCTGATGAAGCAATAACTGCAAAACCAGTCAGGGTTTCTACTGGTGACCTGAAGTGTGGTAGTAAGTTTTAGCTTTTTGATTAAATAAAGCAGTTTGTAGTGCAGTAAGTGCAGCTGGTGTTTGCTTTCTATTGTCTGTTTTTCACACCAAACATGCTGTAGCAGTGGAGCTGTATTGCTGTGGTGCCTTACCTATGAATAGGCCTAAATAAGGGTAGAACTTACATAGGCCTTTGAGAGAAGTGACCAGGACAGCAGTGGCAAAATGTTGCTGAGGCAACTGTCCAGACAGATGGCAGCAAAAGTAAGCCAGAATAACTAGGGCAGCAATACAGCCAGACCAGATCAAGGATGTGGTTGGAACTGGTCCTGGTAATGGCAAAGGCAGAGGTAAAGCTGAGCTTCAGTAAACAAAACTGGGAGTGGAGGAGGAAGGCCATTAATGAGGCAGAGGACAGAGAGAGAGAGAGAGAAGGAACACCAAGAGAGAAAGCAGCAGCACTAGCATGAGATCCAACTGCAGGAGGAGCAAGAGAAAGAATGCCAAGACAGAGAAGGCACACCAGCATGAAATACAGAGGCAGCAGGAGCAAGAATGGGAACATGAGAGATGTAAATACAATTGAGAAAGGAGATTCTTCACCAGAAGGCATCACAACAGATTGTCAGTATGACATAAGGGCTCCTGCCCAAAAAGCCACATTTAATTCAAACATATTTCTGCAGTATATGGAGGGGAGAATCTTTTTTTTTTTTTAAATTGAATGTTTAATAAGTTTTACATATACAGTTCACAAACATATATACTGGCTTCAGTTTATATAAAACATCATTGCTGAATATATCCAGAGAAAACAAAAACATCATTTTTTATGCAAATCAATGTGTCAAGTTATACACAATTTATATCTTATTGCTTGTAATAATGTGTATTAATAAAAAATGGTAAAAAAAAACAAATAAAAGATTTTCTGCTTCAAATACTTGTGTGGTCTGCTTATTTCTTTCTGAGAGGTTCAGTTGAGTGTGAAATTTATAATGCCATTGATTCCCTACACAGAGGAGTGACAAAATGACTTAAGGGGAGGGGGACCTCTTCATTCTGATTTCTTCAGGTAAAATGGTTCTCAGGGCACAAAATCAGAATAGTGTTCCAGTTGATAGGTTACCCAAACCGCCAGGTATGATCAACATTTAACCTGAGAATTCAATTTGGCTGTAAGATCATCCAGGTCAAACATCTCATGAGTTATCTTTCGCCAACTTTCTTTGTTGGATAGTCCTCGTGAACCAAAGTTTAGTTAATAGTTTTTTTTGCAGTGAGAATAAGCATGGTTATTTGTTTGAAGAGAGTTTTAAGATTTGATACCCTTTGGTGGAGTGGCTGTCAGGCTATACGCGAGGTAAGGAGCTCGGGGTTTCAAAGATATCATTTATTTTAGCTAGTACTTCTTGCCAGAACTGCTGGAGCAGCAGACATGGCCATGTTATATGTACAATATCTGCATGTAAGATGCCACGACATCTCAGCAAATGCTCTGTTGGGACCCAGGAGCTTGGCTCGTGATGACCGGGTCAAAAAGAACCAGACTCTCTAGATTTTCAGGCATACCCTTCCAATATATGGTAGTAGATACTTTCTGGAGTGGTAAAGTATTCATCACCCATAGTTCTATATCTAATTCCACCTGAGCTCCCTAGACCACCTCGGTCTTGTATGATCTATATTATCTGAAGAGAATTCTTTTAAGGCTTTGTATAATCTGCTAATGAGATGTCTTGAATGACATCTTTAAGATATGACACCACAAGGGCAGCCAAACCTAAAGATGCTTCTGCTACATCAATAAGAGCACAGAAAAACAGAACAGGTACATTCACAGAAACACATATGCATACACATTCATGCTGGCGCTATGCAAGTGAAAGCACCAACCACAAACATACATTACTGTTCATGCAACCACTCAGACTCACACACACAAACACACACATGTACGCACTCAATATGTAAGACCTGAAAAAGTGAAAACAAATCAGCAAGAAACACACAAAGCAACGTACAGACATGCATGAACACAACACACACATACACTTTTGCACTTTAAATGTTACTCCACACCACAGCGTTAACTGGAAAATAACCACATCTCTGCGATGACAGACATGTACCATGTTACTGAAACATTGTCATAAGCCCCGTACCACATCGAGGTAGCCTTCATGTAACTGTGGTCAAGATACCAACAACCTACACATACAACCACAGTAAAGCAGCCATCAGCCCAACACACACACACACCACACACACACACACGCACACAAACACACACAAACATACATCCACCATCATAGCCACAACCACCTCAGACAAACAGCCACGCATATTCAAGACAACGACAATCATTTATTGTCAGGAGGTTGTTCTTCGTTCAGTCACGACAGTAATGGGCAAGCAAAACATAGATAACACAGACATGAAGAAAGCTGGCTCACAATACCATCGGAGAAAGCCTACTACAACCATCTCTACACCACACACTCCAGATACGAATAGAAAGCACTAACGCACTGACACATAGGTGTACATGTGGTTTGCAAAGACCTAACACATGCACAGCCACATGGCACTGCAAGAATGAACTTATTCTCAGGACATGTAGTCACAAGGAACATGTACTTGCAGTCCTAAAATGTTGCCATTTTATACAACTGCACATTCAATAGGAATAACAGTCTTGCTTATAGACATTGGAACAGTAATACAGTCATGGACATTAGACTAGTAGCAGCAAGCCTGATAAACCGGTGTTTTATGATGTACAAACAAGGTTTTGAATGGTGTGAACACAGCTGCTAATGGTAAAAACACAGAAACAGGGAGATCAATAAAACCAAACTATGCAGTGCTTTTCCAGGGGACAACCTTATTCCAGATTCAGAAAACACACACTGGCAAACAGTACTGTTATTTGTAATGCATTGCAAAAACAATCTGAGTAAGACTCGAGAGGGTGATGGAAAATACAATGAACACATAAACTGAAAAAACAGCAATTTCCATTCTGTTGCAACCATACAAACCAAGGAAAAACAAGCTTTTATATTGGACTTATGAAAGTGGTACTAGTGTAAAGGTGGGTAATTTACTTTACTGGACACTGCAAACGTGAAAGTAACTTCACACAGAAATAAATGTGCGGGGCACACAACGTATGTAAACTGTACATTATACAATTGGCGCATAAGCAATGCAGACCCTCATTGGACAGTAGCAAATGACTGAATCAGTGCAGTCAAGTGAAATATGAATGTACACTTTTTCGAAGAACGGCACCATTTTAACTTCTGTCTCTCATAAAGATACATTAAAATGTAATTAATTAAGCCAAAACAAAGCAAGTAATGCAGCATGGCACAGAGTAGTTCAACAAGGGGAAAAATGAGATTTACCATGCGGTGTTTCCACACGACAGACACTGCGATATGAAGCGGAGGCCACACAGTATCATCATCCTTTGGCTGTCATCGGAGGATCCACTGCTACTATCCATTGCATATGGATCATCACGGTATGGGTTAGAATTTTCACCCAGTTCTGCACTGTAAATGGAATCAAGATCACTATCAAAGGATGAATTGTCACTGGTATTATCCGCTGCAGGAACTTCGCGATACTGCCAGCCATCTTTGTTTCCTTGCATGACATGTACGCACATAGTTCACTGCATGGAGAAAAAAGGTGGTGGAGCCAGACCACAGGAAATGGTAAAATCAGTATTTTCACACAAGCAATTTATTTTCGATGGAATAACATGGAAATCAACAATTAGGAAGACATTTCACTACCAAAACGCTTTCTACTAGGTAAGCTGGCAAAACCACTTTAAGGTGGAGGTAGTGGGAAGAGCTGCTTGTGGTAGTTTATAGATAGTTTGTAGTCTAATAAAGGATGAGATTCCTGTTGGAGTTATAAGTTGCCCAACATATCTCAATCCATATTGAGTCCAGCCCTGAGAAGCCTCCAGAAACTGGTGAGTAAGAAAGTGTCATGTGTGACATCTCTTAAATAGAGTTTTTCTCGGTGCAAGAGGGAGCTATGCCAAATCTGCCTCCAGTGTCAAAAGGGCTAAGCTATGTATTGTGGATATTGGGTTGGGGGGAGCATGTAAGTGGGTTCCCTAGATGACATAGTGGCATATCTGCATCACCAAGTATGGTCTGCTCCAAAGTTTTCCAGTGTGCACTATAACTGTTGGTTAAGTGGTCTAGTAGAATTTGTATTTTTGCTGCCTGGGCATATAAAACAAGTTGGGGAGATTTAGACTGCCTTTTTCCCTCATGGAGTTGTAGAACCATATATCTTATTCTTGGTGGTTTGCCATTCCAGATAAAGCGGATATTAATTTATTCCAAGACTGGAAGTAGGTTTTAGAGGGGTAATAGGGAGTGTCTGTTAAGAAGAAACATATTCGATTGAAAAGTTCTGCTGGATTGTTTCTATGCAGTTAAAAAGCTAAGCTAATGCATCCATTGAGCTAGATCTGCTGTTACTTGCTGAGTAATTGGTCCATAGTTCACTGTATCTAAATGAAGCAATACTCAGATATCGTATCATCACACGGTTTCATCTAAAGGGGTAGTATGTTTTCAGGTTAGAGAGGAGTGTAGAAAATTCCAAGACCTCAGTTTTAGATTTGTTTAATTGTAGCCGCAAGCCCAAATAGATTAAGTTGTTGCCATACAGCCGTGGGATTGAAGTTTCAGGAGAGGTCAGGTTAATAAAATATAATCTGCAAAGAGATTTATTTTATGGGACTGTTCTTCTACCGACAACCCCTCAATGGTGGGAGTAGTACTTATCGCCATTGCGAAGGGCTCAAGGTATAGGGCAAATAATAAAGGAGACAGTGGGCATCCTGATTAGTCCTACGAGGGTGGAATGGGTCGGACAGAGATCCATCCAGTTTAAGATAAGCTTGGGGGTGTATATACATTTTTAAACTCAGATTTATTACAAGAACTGGAATCATACAGCATTGTATACAATTTCATGTAAAACAATGATTACCAGCTTGTTATCCATACAAATAATACAGAGTCCAAAATTAAAAGTCTCTGTTGTGAGTCATTGGTAAAGTCTCTTACATAGTTGTAGATATACAACAGACTCTAATAAATAGATGGCTGTAGGATAAACTTGTCTCGGTTCTAGTCTCCAGCCTGAGACTCATCATAGCTGAGGTACATTAACAATGAGTTCTAGAATCTCTGGGACTGAAACTCCCAGATTTTCAAGGGAACAAGTTTATCAACCAACAAAATAAAATCAAAGTGAAGATTAAATTTTCTTCAATCAAGATTCGGCCCTTAGGTGTATTACCCCCTTCCCAACTCTTGACTCCAAAATGAATGTGAAATATGGTTCTGTCCCCCAAATTATGAGTATGTTTCTGTCTACCCCTCCTCTGGATCAATCCAAATCCCACCCACTAAAATGTATGACCTGCTGCCCCAGGAGTTCTGCAGTTGTCAGGGCAGTGGGTGTCTGGACAGGAGCCATCCCTCCCATGCTCACCATCTCTGATCATGTGATTCATAGCTGAGGCGCAGCTTGGCGCTTAGGGCCTCCATTGATATAACCCCTTCATCCAAACTATCCACTCATCAAGTGTGGGGGTTGGGCTTCAGCCAGTTGGCAGTAATACACTGAAGGCCACAACTATAGAGGTCAATAAACGTTTCTAGTGTCTCCCTGGAATTAATTGCTCCATGGAATCCCACACCCACTCTTCGAACTGTAAGGGTAGAAGGACTCCAGCCACACTCATGCACTGCCTGCTGAATCAGCTGCCAGAAGGGGACAAGAGGGGCATCCCTAGAATACATGCCAGTGACTTCCAATATTGCAACAGCCCCTCCACCACATGTTGGGCGCAAGCTACTATAATGGTTGGTGTTTGGAAAATCTCACCAAATCTTCCAGAAAATTCACCCACAGAGGGGCTGATGTGACCTTCCATCCTATCTTCAATCTGTGACTCTAAATGGAGGTATCTATTTGGACATCTGCTTCCTGCTCCCAGATATTCCTTAATGAGTCCAGTGCAGTCTCCACCGGCGCCCCAAAAGTTTATATATGCTGGAAGTATAGTGTTGGGGACTCTTAATCGTAACTGTTCCATAAAGAAAGTCTTTCCACCCTGTATATTATCTAGTAAGGTGATATATATTATTATCTGAGTTGATGAAGTGCCATATCTGCATATAGCTGAGAAACTCTAGGTTTAACCAGCCAAACTTCTCCTTTGCATGTTGGAAGGAAGTACGGTGTCAGAGCGACACCCGACACTGTCAGAATCAATGCTGACAACCGCAATAGCGCCCAGGTACAGGACGTGACATGCCCCACACAGTGTCAACAGGTGCACTGTCGGCACCTACAAAGCTGACCTCCGTACCTGCTGACCCATGCTCGATACACATGGGGGACATTGGCCAATTACAACAGCATGAAGGGGCACAAACAGCTGGTAGTGCAAGGAAACACCTGCCAGCATGAAAGGACCTATGGCGAGTGCACTAATTTGGAATGCTGCTGACCTTTGTTTGCCATCCATTGTGCTGCTCAGCTGCTACCCAGCATGTTGTCCTACCACCCATCTACCGCCTGCTGGGGTCCACATTGGCTTGACTGTTGTCATGTCACTCTCCGAGGTGTCGGTAGGTGGTGTGGCTGCTCAGTGGCCGGGTCGTGACAGTGTCCGTTGGGTTGTCCACTGCTTGTTCTGTGTCAGAATTCTGGCTGTTGGTCAGAAGTACATCGGGTTCGTGATGCAGCGAAGGTGTTATGTGGCGCTGTGGGGATGTCAGCTATTTCCGCTGCCACCTGTGGTGCTTCCGCTGTTAGATATGCACCTCCAGCTTCTATGAGCTGTGTGAAGTGAAAGGGTCCCTGCCTTCCCACTCTGCATACCCAGCATCTAATGTTGGAGGGAAAAGCTTGACTCATACCTAATTAAAGAGAGGGAAGCAAGGCCCTCAGGGGTATTAGTGTATTTTTGATTTTCCAGAGAATTTGAAGGCTGTGTTGAACCCAGTGATTTCTGATAGTCCTGGCCAGGTCCAAAGAAGTGCTGGTCAAGGCCGAGGTGTACAGAGGTTTAAAGCCCACATCCGCATCCTCTATTAGGTACCAAAGGGATGAAGTACACTGTCATGCCCAGGTCACCACCATCGCCTCCCTGAGCTGCCAGATAATATTTAGAAAGATCCGGTAGTGATAACCCACCCAATTCCCTTGGGAGTTGTAAAGTTGCCCTGGCCATTCTTGGTCCCTTGCCATTCCATAGAAAACTAGTGATGATCCCCATTATCTTGTTCCAGTAGATGTTTGGAATTCTAATCGGGAGAGGAGAACAAAAAGAGAAACCTGGGAAGTATGTTAATTTGGACCGTGGCCACCTGCCAGCCAGACCCAGGGTAGGAGCTCCATCTAGCTAGATCCTTTACCATGGCAGACCACAGTGGTTCATAGTTTACTGTAAATAATTTTGTCAGATCTACCACTATCTGGATGCCCAGGTATCGGATTTGATTTCTGGGGCCCACTTAAGGGAAAAGTTACTCTAAACCTGAGGGCAGGTACCACTCAGCTGGAGGGCTTCAGATTTTGAAAGTTGATTTTATAACACAATATTTTCCCCAAATGTGCCCAAAAGGTCAACCGGGTGGGGCAGAGATTGTTCCAGGGAGGATAGGAAGAACAAGGAATCATCTGCATATAGGGAAATCTTTAGCTCTATCCCTCCAACTATCACTCCCTTAATCCTCTGCTCTCCAGCACTTGGACTGCAGGTAGTTTGAGGCTTAAGGCAAAAAGAAAGGGAAAGTGGGCATCCCTGTTTTGTCCTCCTTGTTAAGGGAAGGGCATGAGCCGATTCCATTAGCTCTCACTAGTGCATAGGTCCGCATACAATCCGGATATGACTGTTAAAAATTTAGGCCAAATTCATGCGTAACCATGGTTGGTTTTAGAAAATGCCAATTGACCCTATCAAATGCCTTTTCTGCTTCCATGGATATGGCTATTTGAAAATTGGGATGATTTTTGGGAGGCTATAACATTTAAAAGTCTCCGAATGTTATCTGAAGGTACTTCCCATTATGAAGCCCGTCCTGGTCTTCATGCACCAACGGCAGATCACTGTCTGTAACCTGCCTGCCAACAAGCCTGTAAATAGTTTTAAATCTACGCTCAGGAGGAAAATGGGTCTATACCACCCACACCTGTAGGTCTTTTCCTTCTTTAAGCAAGACTGATATTTGTGCTTCCCTCCACTACTCCGGTATTCTCCCCTAAGATCTCCTGGAACACTGGCACCAGGAAGGGGACCAACTCGGCTTCAAAGGCCTTATAAAATTTGTGTATGCATATTTTTGATCTGGATAATAAATTTCTCTGAAACCAAAATGCTTCAGAGTGGCCCACAAAATGACAATGAGACCCTATCAAATGCCTTTTCATCATCTAAACCAAGTAAGTAACATGTACTGCTGCAGGAGAGGAGGGACGGGGGACAAGATTGAAACCTTTAAGTACATGAAAGGAATAAACAAGATGGGTACAGAGGGGCTGTTCAAAGTAAGGGAGGGAGGGACAAGAGGGGCCATGATATGAGACTGGAGGGAGCATGTTCAGGAGGAAGATGAGGAGAGCGTTTTACAGAGAGGTGGTGGCTGGGTGGAATGTGTTACCTGCAGAAGTGGTATCCAGTAGAACAGTGGACTGCTTCAAAGGGATGGGAAAGGACACGGGAGGGTCAATGTAGGGGAAGGGTGAAGGAGGGCAGCTGCAGAATAAGGGTGCTAGCTGCACATTTGAGCAGACTTGATAGACCTCTAGGCCTTTATCTGCTGGCAAATTTCATATGTTCATAAGGCAATTGGGATATTTTTTTGAGTGGCATATTCCAGTAAAAGCAGAACTCAGCATACAGCATCATGTGGCAGTCTTTTTTTTATAAAACCCACTTGGTCTGAGTCAATAAGTCCAGGCAATAGTGTATCCATCCTACGAGCTAGGATAGACATGAGCACTTATAATCACAGTTCAATTTGGAGATGGGCGGTAGGAAACTAGTTGGCGAGGGTCTTTCTGTGGTTTTGGGATGGCAGCTATCTCAGTGTATTTCCACGAGGGAGGGGGCGGTTTTCCTCACTGAATTTCCTCAAATGTTAATAACATGGAGAGTGATAGTAATTTGTGAATTTTTATAGAATTTGGTAGGGTAACCATCCAGACCCAGGGCCTTTTGGAGTTTTGCCTGCTTTATTATTGAGAGGATCTCTTCTTTAGTGATGGGGAGAGAAATGCTTGGGCCTGATGTTCTTGGCAATTGTGGTATGGGAAGATTAGTAAGGTATGTTTCAATTAATTGGGGAGGGTGGTTAACATTTTGAGTATATAGTGTTTACAATAATTTGCCATAGCTTGCCTTATTGTTGATGGATGATGTAAGAGGGGCCTGTATTAGGGTCAATTAAATGGGAGACATGGACATGTGCCCAGGCCCCTCACAGACGTCTAACTAGGGTCCTTGCTCCACATGACCCTCCATCGTAGTACTCAAATTCAGGTACATTAATTGCTGTTCAATCTTTGATCAAGTATTTTTGTTTTACTACTAGTAATTGCTGCTGTGTGGAGATATCGCCTCGTGGAGTTTCCACTGAAGGTCTTTTAATTGGTTCTGGAGCTCATTTAAATTTTTTCCCTATTGTTTCTTTTATAGGTCATATACTTTATAATTTCCCAGAACAGTTTTTAGGGTATCCCATTTTGTTGAATGAGAGATTGTACTGTCATTATTATCTGTTAATATTGTTGGATGGAATTTTTAATAAGTCTAGAAATGCTGAGCCTTCTAGGTGTGCTAGGTTTAAATGCCAAAAGTACTGATGCCATATTTCCCAGAGCAAGTTTGGCATATAAAGGGAGTGATCTGAAAGAATCGTCGCTCCATGATATATGTCTTGGACTGAGTCCAGATGTTCCACCGCTAGGACAGATAGTCTAACTGGGATAGGCTATGTGTTTTTGTGAGTGATGTGTGAATGCCTTATTGGTCAGACAGAAGTGCCTCCATAGGTCAATAATACCCAGTTTAGGCAGTGTCACATGTAGAAACTTCTGTAGGGGTGTAGTTCTGTGCTTAGCGGGCGGGTTTGCGTCTAGGTGGGATCCATGGTAATGTTAAGGTCCCTCCCATAATCAGTTGTCCCTGTTGAATTGAGAGGAGATCACCAAGGAATGTTCTTGCTTCTTTCGATGGGGTGCCTGGTGGCAGGTATATAGAAACTAAGGTTACTTGGTGGAGAAAACCTTTCCTGTTACTGTTATATATCATCCTCTTTATCCGACATTTGGTTTTGTAGGTGGAATGGACTCCCAGGGATGAGTATTGCAGTCCTCTACATCAGCCTGAGCTGTGTGAGAGAGGAAAATATCTTTTAAAACCCCAAGGATTCAAATTTAATATGCTCTGCTTATGGCAAATGCGCTCTGAAGGTAAATTAAGTCAGGCTTTTCAGTTTTCAGAAATGTTAACAACCTGAGCCTTTTACTGGTTATGTATCCCGCTAATGTTTAACGAGAGAATAATAGATGTATTAGCCATCATGTCAGCCCATGAGAAAGGCTAGGTGAAAGAGGTGCCTCTGCCCTCAAATTAAGAGCAGTCAGCTTAATGTGAGATGGGGAAGGGGTACTCTGTATAGAAGTAAGGACTGCATCATTCTCACAAAGTAAAGTTTCAGAGTAATGTTCCTGCTCTAGTAAATTCAATAAAAAAAATCTAAAATAAGATGAAAGGATGGTTGTTGAGCTTAGAAAACACAGATACCACCAACGTATTTTGGCCTGTTCTAAACAGAGTAGCTGTAAGTTAGATACAATTAAAGGCTGATTTTCTAAAAAAGTATCTGTTGTCATCTTTGAAACCTCATAAAATAAAAAGAACACCAACAATGAACTACTAATGGCCAACTCGGCCTCAAAGTCTAAGAAATTACTTAACAGTATTAAACATACAACAGCCAAAATGTGGCTTGTTATAGACTATAAAAATTGTCTTGTCTGGTCTCCTAGTATTAAGAGGTGGTAAGGTAACTTCAAGGTTGAGGAATGCAGTCGAGCCTACCCTATATTACCTGGCAAACTATGATGTTTTGTATACATCCAATCGGGTGAGGGGTATGTCCAAGGGTATTGTAACTTCAGGCCCCTGGGAGCTATGATAGCCCCAAAGTAAATAGAGAATACAGTGGACCAACCAAAAATGTAAATAGGGTCTGATAAAAATGGCAGTGGTGCCTTCATGTTTTCCATTAATGATGATACATGAAGTTCTCCTCCACCCTCCTGAGAAAGTAGAAGCTTGGTTTTAAGGTAGCTTACTTAGTAACCTTGTCTTGAACTTCATTAAGCTAGGGCCAAAGAAAGAATTTACGGAAATACCTCTGTTCCCAAAGATTATGCTATAACTTCAGTATTTCTGCTTATCTACATATGTCAGATGCAAATAAGATATAGATGGGATGTTTTGGGTTTGAGCTGTAGATATGAAGTCCCATAGCTATGTTGTATCTCTTATTTACTTCTCCCCACACTTTTCAGTAAAACATTCTAGCTTAACTAAAGTCACATAAAGAGTTATAGTCCAATTTAACAGTTCATTCGCTGGTATCATGTCCATTAGTGTTCAAAGAAAACACTCATAGTTTGATGTCTGACAAGAGTCCAGGCAGAAGGTGTTGTGTACAGCACTACCTGGTATGATACATTTAGTAGAGCAGGTTTAAAGGCAGAAAAAGAAATTAGAGGGACTTAGTAATCTTATGGGGAAAAATAATAAGTTTCATATGTGATTCAATGGCTGGTTATTCCAGCCAAGTTTAAGTCTTGCTGGTTCTCTGCAGTCAGTACACATTCTCTCATGGTCACGGTGGACAGTGCAGGTCAAAGAGGGTAACTCTAGGGGGAATGGCAGAAGACCTATGTCGCCATGACTAGTGATCCAGCAAACCCCATTATAGAGGGGCTAGCCAGTAAGGAAAGGGAAACAGTGTCTGTCCTGGGAGTGGTGTTACTTCCTCCCTACCGCCCCCATAACCAAGCACTCTTCCTACCTTAGGGCCACAGACTGATGTATCAGTCCAAAAATTCATATACGTTCTAATTCTGTTGGCAGCCTAAGGGTTAAATACCACCACGAAAAAGAACAATGGCCTGCAAATCCACTTTTTCAGGTATTCTGTGTTGTGGTCATCTTATAATATGTTGCTAGACGCTGTCTTAGGCCTGAGGTTGTAGGGCGATCCCCCTTTTGGTTCTGGCGTGAGTTTTGCTTGGTTTGTCATCTTGGAGGGCAGCTGTGTTTGGTGCGGTCATGATGCTGGGCCTGTCTAGGAATTCTATGCCCAGGCTAGTTAGATCTTCTTTAGCTTCTTGCACAGAGGTATATTTCTTCTTCCCCTTCTGGAAGGACCACGACCAGTCAGGCAGGATAAGGAGTCTTAAATTTTACACCTCTGGCTTTCAGCATTGGTAGTAGGGGAAGGTGCATGCGCATGGAGCCTCATGGTAGTGGGAACATAGTCATGGGCCATATAAAATCTCTGCTGACCAAAGAAAATTTTCTGCTTGCACCACACTTTAGTATTTGTTCTTTGACTGCATAACTTTGAAAGCTTACTATAATCAACCTCAGGGAGGCTGTGGAGAAATAGGCTTAGGCATGAGGGCCGGGTCCCACTCCAGATCCAGGATCATTTCTGGGGAAGCTCTAGGGCCATGTGTAGGAGCATTGAAACAAAGTCCTTATGTCTGTGCCCTCCAAGCCTTCCAGAATACAATATAACCTTATATTCTTTCATCGGGTCCTGTTTTCCATCCTCCTGCCTTGCCTCCATTTGTTCTTGCTGGTCCTGAAGTTGTTGAATCAAGGATTCCAAGTCCTCAACCTGGTTTTCAGTTGCTGTGACCTGGAGCTGCATGTCGTCAGCTCGTTGTTCTAGTTGTACTATGTCCTCCTTAGTTCATCATATAGTTGCTTCACTTCAGCTCAGAATGAGCAGATTTCATTATAGATGGTGTTGAGTTAAATTTTGTTATTAGGAGTGCAACATGCAGAGAGAGAACCCTTACAAGCAATGCAGTCGATTGTGAGACCAGAATTGAGTCAGATGCCTCGAAGCACAATTCTTCAATATCGTCAGCCATTTCAGATGTTTTTTTGGTTAAGTACCTTTGGAAAAGTCTTATTACCCTCAGCATAACCTAGAAAGTCAGGATTTCAATGAATTTGGTTATTTGTGAGGGTTTTAGCAGAGGTTGTTCAGAGCTCTGGAGTTATGCTGCCATAACTGTCTAAGCGGTGGAAGGAAGAATCTTGATTTGTTTCTAAAATATTTCAAGAGATTGTGTGTACAGTTTAAATTGGGCAGTGCTGATTGGGTAATGCACCTCATGCTTCTTACAGGCTATACATTGGAGACACTGCTGGCAAACAGAACTGGTAGCTTACTGGAGATACTGGTAAAAAGAGACCTTGTATCTGACTGAAACATTGCCAGCAAGTGGTCTGGTAGCTAACTGGAGACACTGCTGGCAAGCTGGACTGGTAGCTGAATGAAGACACTGCTGGCAAGTTGGACTAGTAGATGACTGAAGGCACTGCTGGTAAGCTGGACTAGTAGATGACTGAAGGCACTGCTGGCAAGCTGGACTGGTAACTGACTGGAGACACTACTAGCAAGCTACATAGAAAAGTACAGTTGCATAAGAACTTACCATAACAGTAGATCTTCTAGAGTATCTCTTCAGCAGATCATAACACATAGGAACCTTCACCGCAGGGCACATTTTTCCTGAAGACTTCTTAGCAGTTGTACCTGGGACTGCCCCTCATGCACCACATGACCAGGTCTGTGTACTATAAAACAGAGGGTGGTCCGATACTCCTCAGTTCTTGTCCTCATATCGACGGATTATGATGTCGCTGAGGAACCGAGGAGAAATAAATATAAAAAATCACGTGTTTTGGATATAAGCACAATAAATATACATATCAATATATATATATATATATATAAATATACAAGAGTTGGAAAGTAAAGACAAACTTTACCCCTAGTGTAGACAGGAAAAGGAGGAGGGGGGAGAGGCTGCATGACCTGCTGCAAGAGATACTCTAGAAGATCTACTGTTATGGTAGTTCTTACGCACTGTACTATCTTCTTTGAGACAGTCTCTTGCAGCAGGTCATAACAAATGGGAAGATTCCCAAGCCGTAATGTATAAAAGCAGGGTGGCAGGCAAGTCTGTCTGTGTGAAAGAGACCTTGGAGGACTGTATGTCTAAAGGCAGTCCTCATGTAAAAAGTCAAGCCCATCAATGGTAATGTACAGGAGGGTTGGATCCTGGAAGCGGGAGTCATTGCCCTCCGGTACAGCCAGTCTGTATCTTGCTGTGGCGGTTGCAAGCGCTCATGTGGAGTGAGTCTTGACTACAGCCGAGAGTGGCAGTATATATGTCATTTTTGTTATATCAAAGAAAATAACGTAGGTGGCCACCTAAGTTTGTACAGAGCCTGTACTGAAACAGGGCATTTCCCTTCACACTATCCAGAGGAAATGAAACAAAAATGGTGGCACTGTTGTGCGCTGTGGCCTTGGTCATTAAGAACGAAAGGGACTGTGAACAACTAAGATGCAAATTAGAGCCTCATGCCCCATATAAGAGACTGGTAGCCGAATGGTTACTGATACACAGGAACAGCTGAGACCACCTTAATGAAAAGGTAGGGTCGGGTCACAGGAGGACATCCTTTCCTTAGGAAAAGCAGATAGGGGCCCTGTATGCACAAAGCCTAGAATGCAGAAATGCAGCCGGCCAATGAAACTGCAATGCAGAGTAAAAGGTTCCAAGACAGGAAGCACAGGCCTCATGGAACCGCTGGTCCAAAAGGGACCAGTTGTCAGTCCATCTAGGACTTAATTGAAACATAGAAACATAGACTTGATCGGCAGATAAGGACCTGCTTGGCCCACCTAGTCTGCCCATTTCTCTACCTACAGGATAAGCTGCAGATCCTAGTTAACCAACAGTCTATTTCTTCCTACCTCCACAAAGAATTGCCTTATGTCTGTCCCATGCATTCTTGAATTCTCCCACAGTTTTAGACCCCACAACCTCCTCAGGAAGGCTGTTCCATGCTTCCACCACCCACTCTGTGAAAAATGCTTCCCTCACATTGCCTCTGAGCCGTCCCCTCTATCTTCAAATTGTGTCTCCTTGTTCTTGCACATCTCTTTTCTGAAAGATGCTACCCTCTTGGACTTTGTTGACTCCACTGAGGTACTTAAAGTTTCTATCATGTACCCTCTCCCGCCTTTCCTCAAGGGTATACATATTAGCTCCTTTAGTCTCTCCTTGTATGGCTTCTCTTGCAGACCCTGCACCATTTTAGTTGCCCTCCTCTGGACTGCATCCATCCTGTCTATGTCCTTGCGAGATGGGGTCTCCAGAACTGGACGAGTACTCCAGATGGGGACTCACTAACTATCTGTACAGAGGATAACAACTTCCTGTTTTCTGTTGGTGATGCCTCTCCCATACATCCCAGTATCCCCCAGCCCTCCCTGCTGCCTTCTCACATTGCTTGCTAACCTTAAGGTCATCTGATATGATTACCCCCAGGTCCCTTTCCATTTTGTTGTTACTACCTCCCCATTGTGTAATCTTCCCTTGTTGTTGTTTCCCAGGTGCATTATTTTGCACTTATTTGCATTGAATCCAAGCTGCCATACTTGACCATTCCTCCAACCTTGCCAAGTCCTTTCTTATCCTTTCCATGCCTCCTTGTGTATCAACCCTGTTGGAGATCTTTGTCTCATCTGCAAAGAAGCATACTTTTCCCTCCAGTCCCTCTGCAATGTCACTTATAAAGGCATTAAAAGGAATGGACCAGTACTGAACCCTGTGGTACCCCACTAGTAACCCCTCTTTCTTCAGAGTGGACTCCATTTGCAATTACCTTCTGTGTCCTGTTGTCCAGCCAATGCTTTACCAGGCTACCACCCTGGGACCCATTCCCAGGCTGGTTAATTTGATTATTAATCTTTTGTGTGGGACTGTGTCAAATGCTTTGTTAAAGTCTAGGTAGGCCATGTCCACAGCCCCTCCCTGGTCTACTACTTTGGTCACCTAGTCAAAGAAATCAATTAGATTAGTCTGACATGACCTTCCCACTGTGAACCCATGTTGCCTTGGGCCCTGTCCCCACTGGCCTCTAGGTACTCAACAATTCTTTCCTTCAGAAGTGACTCCATCACTTTCCCTACCACAGAGGCCAAACTGACAGGTCTGTAGTTTCCTGCCTCTGTCTTGCTCCCACTTTGTGAAGGGGAATCACATCCACCTTCCTCCAGTCCTCAGGTACCACACCATCCTCCCATGATTTGTTAAATTAAGAATCCCCAGATGTAGGTGGAGTCCTACCAGGGTGCATGGGGAAGAATGTCCCTTAAGAACAGTCGTAAATACTCAATGGAGTCAGAGACATAGCTCCCATCAGGGAAGGAAAGGCAAAGTTCGCTGACAAAGGGAACCCCAAACACAGAAAGTGGGAGTAAATAGTCCAGTATGTACAGAGAGAGGAGGACTCGAAACAAGGTCCAACTCAATTCAGTCCCTCAGAGAAAGACATGGCACCTGTTCTGTGAAGAAAGGGACATGGCATGAGATACCCAGGTTGGCGTGAAGACGTCCATCATCATAAAGGTGACTCTGGAACCAAAAGAAGGGTAAACCCTCTGGAACCAAGCATGGAGGAGCAGGAAATGCAGAATTGGATTGAGAGAGCGTTACCAAAAGAGAAGGGCAGGAGGCTGGGCATAAAGAAGGAGAGATATCAGTACCAGAATCACGCAACTGTAATAGTGGGAACCACACCGATCCTGACCCCAGAAGTGTCTCCAGTAGAGAGAGAGAGAGAGAGAGAGAGAGAAAACATTCAGCCAGATCGTGTCCGGTCTGGCCGTGAGGGGCAGCTGGAGGCAGTAGGGTATGAGGTGGAGAGACAACGATCCCTGTCAGGGATGAGCCCAGGACAAAGATGTCTTCACTATATCCTGTGGAATTTTCCATTCATGCCCCCTGCTTTGAAAAGGTGGGGAGGTATCCAGCAGTGTATGCCTGCTGTCAGGGATATGTACCTCTAACAAGGTGTAATCTACTACGTGTGGCCCAGAGCCCTATCGCATGGTTTTAATGCATATAGGCAAGGGAGTGGATAATGTTTCCTGGTCAGGTAACATACAGCGGAGAAATAACTGATTGAATCATGAAACATATCCCCCATAGGAGGCACCTGAAAGTATGGAGAGCATAGAAAATGACTCTTCCAAGATAAAGACACGCAGATGGGCATTGCCCATCTGCCAAATACCTTTGGCGGGTTTTTAGACTTTGAAAGGAATACCTACATCCTCTGGAGTTGAAAGTATTCATCGTAAGAGTGGTCATGCACCTTCACAAACTGAGAAATTTGATAGTGGGCAATAAGACGCCGGCATCTGTTTGCAGGTAGATCTCTGAAGGCACAAACATTGCAGAGTGCCCCTGGAACAAAGTCTCAGGTATTATTGGGGGTATGTAATCGATTAGATGGCCACAGCCAAGTATCCTCAAAAAGTCAGCAGGCAAGGTTTTGCCGAGACGCTACAGTTGGTGTGGCAGATAATGTAAGACAGCCCAGGCATGTCCATCGAGATACAGGAGGAAAGCATTTCCAACTGAATGTGCGCCATAAAGGTGTGCATTCATACCCAGAGACTTGAACCGTGATTTAAAGTACTAAACGGTGCAAGGATGACGTTCTCTGAAAAGCAAAACATCCGGGCATATAATGAAAAACCACAGAGGCCCACTTTATGAAGAATCACAGAGATCAAGGCTCAATTTCATTGGAAGACTCTGGGGCAGAGTCTCTCCTGAATGGGGGTGTCACTTCCTTTTGTGAGCATAGGGTGAATGTCTACCATGATCATTGTCCGGAAGGAAAGAGAAAACATACCCCAACCTTTGAGGAGGGGATGCACAGGCAAAAGGGAATTATACAAGTAGAAAAAGCCTGGATCCTGGACATCAGGACAGATGTTGTAACCATGGATTCGAGGGACCTTCAGACTGTGGGCAGTCCCAGGCAGGGAACCAGTGGAACATCATCCGTGACCTCGGAATCAAAGGTGGGGAAGGCTAATAGTGATAGTGAACACATGTTAGGGAGGCCCATGCAAGGTATCAGCAGGGTCCAAAAAGGACTTTCATAAAAGAATTCTCCTGATACAAAAATGACATGGAATGCATCAAAATGCAGTGCAACCAGAGGTGGTGGGTCTTGTAGAGAGATCTCAAAAGCAGCATCAAGAAGAAAACTCAAGTCGTGTGAGATGTATTTTCACAGTAGAGGTCGGTAAACCATAGCCGCCAGATGTTCCAAGCAGCAGTAGAGTGACTGTGGAAGCATCCCAAGAGGCAGGATGATCACTGTGAAGATGTCTCCAAATAATAAGCCAATTCGTGAGTAGGGGCATGCAGCTCTTACACCTGGGCCCCAGAGGGTAGAACCAGTCCGGTCCCTAGCCCTGAGCAAGAAAAAAGGGCTCCACCCCAACAACTGTAGACAGAGCTTAATTGTACAGCAGAGCTACAGGTGGAGACTGGGATGGGACCCAGAGGTGGCATCGATGGGGGACCACCAGGCCACAAGAATAGGCAAGTCCACCTGTGCCCTATTGGCCCAACTTGGAGCTTTGAAGAGACACAGTCAGACTCCACTGGAATAATGGAGAAGAAAACTGGTGAGAAGGCAAACTCCAGCAGACTGGCAAAGAGTCGACTTAAAGGCCAGCACTGTTCGAAAAAGAGTACCTCGGTTGTCGCAGCAGGACATCGATGATGTCGAAGCAGTGAGAAATAACTGTATACCCAATATGAGGGCAGAGTTTTCATTAAAGACCAAACAGGGTCCAGGTGTGGATTACAGAGGACACTGATAGCCAAAGCCACCAGTCAGGTGGCTCATAACTCATGCTCCATTAGGAGATGAGGAGGAGGACCACAGAGAGGTCAAAGGCAAGAGCACCTGGGTCTAGGCCCAAAGATTATTCTGGGATCCATTGCAGACAAGAGGGTCCAAATCCTCATCGAGGAGAAGGGCAAGCCTTCTTCAATGAGACATCATCAGCACCAGAGACCCAAGGCCATCGCCGACCTTGAGGGTCAAAACCCACCATGACCAGGAGGCCGAAGTCATCAAAGCCAGTGGCAATGAGAGAGTTCAGGAGCCGGGCTGATGAGAGTCCATCGCTGATTGCAGGGCGAAGCTCTCAACAATCTAGAGGGCCAAAGCCCATGGCAAGGAGAGGGCCAAAGCCATCGCCACTGAGGCCATCATCCATGACAGGGCCGAAGCCATCGCCGACAGAGGGTAAAAGCCATTGTTGATGAGAGGCTGAAGCCATCAACAACACACGATGGCAGAAGCCACCGCCGACAAGAGGAAAAGCCATCATCAACTAGAGGGCAGAAGCCATCATCGGCGAGAGAGGGCAGAAACCATCGCCAATGAGAGGGTGAAGCCATTGTTGAAGAGAGGGGCAGTAGCCATCATCGGCGAGAGGGTGAAGTCATCATCCATGAGAGGGCTGAGGCCATCGCAATGAGAGGGATGAAGCCATCATCAATGAGAGGGTAAAAGCCATTGTCGACGAGGCGGCAAAGCGCCATCATCAATGAGAGGGCAGAAGCCACCTTCAGCAATGCTGAAGATGTAATTATACTAACAAAACTT
Organism: Neoceratodus forsteri; assembly: GCA_016271365.2. Taxonomy (NCBI): domain Eukaryota; kingdom Metazoa; phylum Chordata; order Ceratodontiformes; family Ceratodontidae; genus Neoceratodus; species Neoceratodus forsteri. Next base: position 1,473,182,174 of record CM057453.1, on the reverse strand, counting down.
TCAAGTATCTTCATCGTTGTCAGTCTTGTTAAGATGGTCAGTGATGACAAAGTTAGTAGAAAAAAATTAAGTGTTAAAAGGCGAAGATACTGCTGAGTCGATCTCCAGGAGAGATGATGTGCAGGATGCAGAGAAAGAAAGAACTGAGGAGTATCAGGACCCGCCTCTCTTTTATAGGCAGACCTGATCATGTGGTGCATGAGGGGCAGTCCCAGGTACGACGACTGCTAAGAAGTCTTCCGGAAACAAGTGCCTCCGCAGAAGGTTCCTATGTGTTATGACCTGCTGCAAGAGATTGTCTTAAAGAAGATCATAGACTCTGTCGGCAGATAAAGACCATATAGTCCACCTAATCTGCTCATTTCCCTACTCACTGCTGCAGCCCCAGATCCTATTTTATATGCAGCTGTCCTGCTCTGCACATCTCCAGGGTACCCTTTTCTCTATCCATGCACTCTTGAACCCTGTATTGTTTGCCCGTCCACTTCTGCTGGAAGGCTATTCATGGCTCCACCACCCATTCAGTGAAAAGTACTTCCTAACATTATCCCTGAGCCTTCCACCCTTCAGCCTCATATCATGCCCCTTGTTCTTGTGCAGAGTTTCTCTGAAATATGCTTTTCACCTGTACCCTGTTTATTCCCCTAAGGTACTTCAACGTCTCTATCATATATCCTCCAGTGAATAGATAGTAAGGTTCTTAACTCATTCTATCTGATGCCGCCATTTTGGGTCAGGTTAAGCAATGGATGGTTCTGACACCATATATGGCACTAATGGGTATTATTATTGGGTTAAGTCTTTCCTCATAGGGCTTCAGGTTCAGTTCATGTACCATCTTTGTTGCCTTTCTCTGGACTGCCTCTATTTTGTCAATGTCATTCTGAAGATGTGGTCTCCAGAACTGGACACAGTACTCCAGCTGAGGCCTCATCAATGATCTGTACAGTGGCATCACCACCTCTTTCTTCCTGCTTGTTATGCCCCTCCCTATGCACCCCAACAGTTTGTTTGCTCTCCCGGCCAGCTTTTCACACTGTTTGGTTACCTTCAGGTCTTCAGATATGATAACCCACAGGTATCTCTCCTGACTTGTGATGGACAGAATCTCCCCACCCATGCTGTACTCCTGTCTTGGATTCCTGTGATCTACATGCATGATCTTGCACATTTAGCATTGAAACAACTGCCAGACACCGACCACTCCTCTAATAGGCTTAGGTCCTGTCCCATTTTTTCTACCCTCCGTGTGTCCACTCTGTTGCAGATCTTGGTGTCATCTGCTAAGAGGCACACCTTTCCCTCAGATGCTCTGCAGTGTCACTAATGAAGACATTGAATAGGACTGGCCCCAGTACTGACCCCTGTGGCACCCACTGGTCACCTCCCTGTCCTCAGATTTCTTGCCATTTACCACACCCTCTGAGTCCTGTCCCTTAGCCAGTTTCCAACCAACTTTACCACTGTAGGACCCACTCCCAGGTACCCCAGTTTATTTAGTAATCTCCTATGTGGGACGTGTTGAAGGCCTTGCTGAAATTCAGGTAGGCCACATCCACCGCCCTCCTGATCTACCACTCTGGCTACCCAGTCAAAGAAATCTATAAGATTTGTCTAAAGCTGGATTGGTAGCTGACTGGAGATAGTGTTGGAAAGCTGGACTGGTAGCTGACTGGAATGGAAACACTGCTGGCAAAGCAGACTGGTACCCTAGCAGTCTGGCTGGAGACACCGTTGCCAAACTGGACTGGTAGCTGCATGAATATATGGCAAATAGAGTATCTAACTGGAGACACTGGCAAACTGAAAGGCTGACTGGAAACACAGACTAGACTGCTACTGTGTCATTGGGACATAGGTCAGGAAGCATAGACAGTCCAGGAGAAGTTATAAAATTAGTAAGTAACGTTTTATTATTAATAACAATAAAATAGAAAAATAAAATTTTACAGGATAGCTCTTCATAAAGGCAGTACAAACTAAAAGTTCTCCATCTGAATCTTTCCCTGGAAAAGCATTGCTCTGATGAAATGTTTTGCATGGCAGTTCAAACTCTGCACTCTGTTCTTGTAAGTTACATCTCCAGTTTTCCACAAAATATATCAAAACTTTGTCATTGTCCTTCCAGAAGTCAGCCAAGAGCATATCTAAATTTAACAGGTGCAACAAAACAATACATTTTGTCCCAGAGCTGGTTTCCTGTTGGCAATTCTGTAAATAGAAACATAGAAACATAGAAGTTGGATGCAGATAAGGACCATAAGGGCCCATCCAGTCTGCCCATTTCTTTTCTACCTTATAAATGTGCCATCGGCCTTTGCTCTGTCAGTGGCCTATCTATTCATAGTCATTTGTATTGCTCCCTTATGCCTATCCCATGCCTGTTTGAAGCCCTGCACTGTATTCATAGCCACCACTTCTTGTGGTAAGCCATTCCATGCATCCACCACCCTTTCTGTAAAAAGAATTTCCTCACATTCCCCTTAATCGGCCTCCCTCTAATCTCATGCTGTGTCCTCTTGTCCTGCTATTTTTCTTATATTTAAACATGTTAGACTCTTTCACCTTGTTTATGCCCTTAAGGTGTTTGAATGCCTCGATCATATCACCTCTCTCCCTCCTTTGCTCAAGGGTATACTTATTGAGCTCCGTTAATCTGTCCTCGTATGTCTTCTGATGCAGTCCCTGCACCATTTTGGTTGCCTTCTCTGGACTGCCTCAATTTGGTTAATGTCCTTGTGAAGGTGTGGCCTCCAATACTGCCGCAGTACTCAGATGGGGCCTAACCAGTGTCTTGTACAGAGGGATTAATACCTCCCTCTTACGACTTGTGATACCCCTACTAATACACCCTAACACCCCCTAGCCTTACCTACTGCTTTAGAGGTCTGCTTGGATGATTTTAGGTCATCAGTGATGATGATGCCCAAGTCTCTTTCTTCCTTTGTGACTGCTAGCAACTCCCTCCCAGCCTATAGGTGGCTTCAGGGTTTCTCTTCCCTATGTGCATGATTTTGCACTTCTTTGCATTAAATCCCAGTTGCCACTCTTCTGACCATTCTGCTAGTTCTTTCTGCTAAATAAGCTTGTGGAGGTCAAAGTGCATCTGAAGATCAACTCCTGTGTTTCAGATTGCTATCTTTGTTTTTTATATTTATTTTTCTGGGGTTTTGCTGTTTTCTCCCTGGTCCCCAGGGCTCCAGCACATGGATGTTATGCGTGTGTGGAGGTGCACACATGCCCCATGATGCCAACACAGCCCCTTCTGCATCTCCCCATGGCTACCTCCGGGCTCCCTCGGGTTGGGCGCCACCATCTGTCCTCCACCAGATGGCGGCCAGTGACCAGGTAGCTTCAAACCCTCCCAGGAGGAGGACCTGCCTTTGGCGGCTCGTCTCTCACTCCCTCATCCTCCCCAAGTAAACCCCTGACAACCCGGGCTCGTTCCCAAACCTGGCTTGCCGATGCAGCACAAGGTGTGGCGTCCAGCGCCTCAACCCTCAGCACCACTGGGCTGGCTCAGATTGCTATCTTTTCTTTTTTTTTTCTTCTATTTTTCACCCCTGCGAACAGCTCCTGCGATCTCTGACCACCGACACCTGCACCCCTAGGACGGAGTCATGCATGCAAACCCACATGCTTGCACACACAGGCCGCCATAATTGCTCTGCACCCTGGTTAGGTGCCTCTCTTGTCCAGGGGCACAGGGCATGGCTATCAGCTGCCGAGATCACCATGCTATTTTCTGCCATTACCTTTTGTCCCTGGGAGCCAGATGTGCAATGGCATCAGATGCACATCCATGCTGATGCCCACCGCGACCCCACCTTTAGGCATGCAACTGTAGTGTGGCTGGCCTCCACCAGTCACTGCTGCAGCGTGATGTGTTGCACCCTCCCACCTCAGAGGAAGGAGAGCAGTCGAGAGATGCTCGGTCCTTCCTCTCCTGCCAAGCCCCGTGACCTGAGTCCATTCCCGAACCCAAGTCACCAGTGTGCGCAGGTGTGGCATCCAGCTCTCAACCCTCAGCACCACCGGCCGGCAGATTGCTATCTTTTCTAATAAATCCAAGCAGCTTTCTGCAATTGTTTCAACAATATAATTATATACATTTGCAAACCAAGGGATCACAGTTTCACATAAAGATCCATATATTTTTTTAACCACATAGAAGCAAGGGAGAAAGAAAGAATAGAAACAGCAAGTGAGGGAAGGAGATAACAGGGAAATTGGGACTATCAGAGTGGCCAATTTCTAGAGCCAAAAATAATATGATGGCGCATCAGCCAGGCAAGAGACAGACAAGTGGCACAATAGTAGAGGACAAAATAGAGCCTTGCTTTTAACTCTATTTGCATAACAAATGAGATGGGGTCTTACCAAACCATGTCACACATTGGCAAACTAGTTGGTGATTGGAAAGAATAGCAACTTGTAGCTGATTTGAGATGGGAAGTTAAAAACTGATTATTGACTGGAGACACTGGAAACTGGCAACTGACTGAGAAGACAGCGCAAACTGAAAGGTTAGCTGACGGAGACAAGGCACTGTCAAACTAGTAGGTAACTGGAGGCGATGACAACATGAAGAGAATCTACATAACTTATAACAATTACATTTAGTTACAGTGCCAGAAACATTATGCCTTGTGTACCAGTATCAGGGTTCAAATCACATGAAAACACAAAATCTGTCAGCAGGAAAGGATCACTTGGCCCACCAGTCTGTCAGATGTTCCTGCCTAGCCTCCTCCAGAGATTCTAACTGGTCTCCAGCAACCTCCCTCCTCCCTGCCTATTCAGCGTATACAATTATATTGAAAGGAGGTGTGCTGACCCTTGTGGAAATTGTGGGAAGCTGAAATATACTTTTAAATTAAATTGTACTGTGTGTTTTCTTTTGGAGCCCTGTTGACATAACGAGTAACAGGAAGAGAGTGTTAACCGCAATGTGCGAGACCTGACTGCTACAAGTGCGTTTAGTGCTTTATTGTACTTTTTAAATGGAACAGCTGTTTGAGCCCTAAAACCATCTGTGGGCTCCAGATAACATTTCATTCTTGTTTTAAGATATTTAAGAGTGAGAGTTCCTGTGACCCCACAAAGACACTTCTGGGTCATTACCACAATATAACTTGCCCCTACAGCAAGCAGAGTGATGTGCAGGGCACGTTGTGTGCGTGGAGGCAGCGCAGAGCACGTGTGTCTGCGCTGTATGCTGTGTCCACTGGAACGCAGGGAAGCAGGAGTGTAGCGATTGGCATGCCGAGCACAGGTATTTGACTTAGCGACAAATTGAGAAGTCAAGTGAGCGTACTCAAGAGGTCATGTTGATATAATGACACAAGGCAAGGGTAAAGCAAAGAAAATACAGAAACAATGTGTACAATGCAAAATGTACACAGAGGGGCAAAGAGCAACAATTCAAATGTAGTAACTGCTTATTAGTGGAAACACTTCAGGAAGAAATAAAGACACTCTTGGCCAGATTAGAAGTTAAGAAGGAGATAGGCGAATTGGTGGAATTTATAGACTCCATGTCAGAATTACTTACAGTTCATGAGGGCATTACAGGGCTAGTATTACAGCCAGTACTCTAGTTGCATACTTGGGAAAAATAAACGTATATCTAGTAAAAGGGTAGGGCAGGCTGTCTAAAGTAAACAAAAAAGGAAAACCAAATAAAGGAAAGAGCATACAGTAGCTAGCGAATCCCTACAGCTGTCTAATAGGTATAAAACCTTATTCCAGGTACCTGCACCACATACAGAAGGAAGTAAAGAAACAATAATAGTGGAGGAGAACAAGGGAATGTGTCAAGATATACCAGATGCTGGATCAGAATATACTGCAGCGACAAATAGTCTGTCCCAAAGAAAAGAATGGAACAAGATATACTTGTAATAGGTGATTCAACTACGAGGAATAGATGAAATAGTATGCAGAAATAGGAAAATGCAGACAACTGTTAGCACATTGCCTGGGGTGAAAATAACAGATCTGGAAAATATTTTGATGGCCTAGTGGAAAATACATACAAACCCCTGGTCATTTTGCATGTAGGGATTAATGATATAGGCAGAAACAATATGAAATTAATAACTGCAATGTTATTTGAACATAATAAAATGAATTCAGGCTAAAGGAGCCAAGCTTATAACTTATGGGATTTTGCCTGTTTATGGGCCAAATGCTTATAAAAATGGGGCCATTAATCAAGTGAACAAATGGTTACATTATCTTTGTATAAACAAAGATATTGGGTTTATGGACAATGCTAGTACATTTAAAACCAAGTTGCTTATAAACATGATGGACTGCACCTAAATAAAATAGGGTCAAGAATGCTGGGCACTAAAATAAACAAAGTAATAAATTTTCATTTAAACTGGGAGGTGCGGAGCAGAAGTTATCAGACATGAGGGCACTGAATGGTCTTAGTACATCAGGGAACGACGTGGCAAGTGAGAATGAAAAAAGGGTTGGAACATTGTATTATTAAATGCAAGGAGTCTGAAGAATAAATCTGATGAATTCCAGTCTATGTTATTGGTCAATAATATAGATATAGCCCTGAGTGACTGAAACATGGTGGGAGGCCACAGATACCTGGGATAGGGAAATCATAGGGTATAAGCTTTTTAGAACCAGATCTCAAACAAAAGTGTGGGGGTTGCTTTATATATTAAGGAAACCATAAATTGTGAGCAGGAACATATTCAAATAGACAATATAGAAATGCTCTGGGTAAAATTAATTCATAAAACTTAAGCCAAAACTAGGATAGGATTAGTATATAGACCCCCATCTATAACCAAACATGAGGATGATCTCCTCATGGATTATATCTCTAATTTAAACCCAGCAGATGACCTACTCCTGGCAGGAGACTTTAATATGCCTGGAATAGACTGGATGAGTTACAGTGCAAATACCATTTCAGAAAAAAGATTCCTTGAAGCAGTAAATCAGATTGGATTAGAACAAAAGTTATGATTGCAACTAGAGGTCAGAATATACTAGACTTAGTCCTAACAAGCATGGGGATAACATTAATAAAGTAAGGATTGATAGTCCTGTGGGGAACAGCGATCATAGTACTGTGTTTTTAGGATGGAAGGTGAACCAAGTGTTTAAAACAGTGACGGTATTATTCAAAGCTAAATTTAAAAAGCACATTTTTAGGTTTAAATGAAGCAATAGCTGCCTGGGATTGGGAAATTGCATTCACTGGCCAATCAGTTAATCAAATATATGAAACCCTGGTTACAAAAATTAATTCTGAAGTGCTGAGTTTATTACCCAGGGTAAGCAAATATGGTAAAAAGAACACTAAAAGGGATGGTTTAATTCAAAGTAAAAAAATGGTTAAAGAAAAAATAGATTTTTAAAAGAGTAAGTAAAATGATTGAGGTTGGACCTTTTATGGAGTAAAATAAGACAATTAAAAAAGAAATAAAAAGGCAAAAGGAATTATGAAGTTAATTTGTAAACTAGAGTAAAGGACAATAAGAAAGCATTTTTTTCTTATATTAACAGTAAACAAAAGGTGGACAATGTTACAGGTCCTTATATTAATGCATCAGGTGAGAGTGACTAATAACTAAGGAATTAGCAAATATTCAGAATTCATATTTCTGTTCAGTATTCAATAAAAGCGATGTTTCTGATGCCATGAATAAAATAAAATCAAAGTGGGCCAGGTGAAAAGAGAACCTGATGAAGTATTTAATAGAATGTAAAACATTAATATAAATAAATCTCAGAGACGGATGAATTACACCCTAGAGTTCTAAGGAACTGGCAGTTAGTCTGGCTCCTCCATTGACTTATCTGTTTCAGAAATCTTTGGATGAAGGAGAGGTAGCACATGCATGGAAGGAAGCATAGTGGTTCCCCTACATAAGAAAGGCCCTTTGTCTAGACCAGAAAATTTTAGACCAGTAAGCTTAATGTCATAAGTAGGGAAATTATTTGAAGGATTATTAAAAGATCTGATTCTAACACACTTAAGTATGCATAATTTAATAGACCCAACCTAACATGGGTTTACAAAAACTAGGTCATGTCAAACAAATATGCTTACCTTCTATGAAGCAACTAATAAGGCCTTGGACACAAGGAATGCAGTGGATATTATATTTTTGGATTTTCTAAGGCTTTTGATAAACTCACATCACAAAGAACTAATACAAGTATTGGCTTATATTAATTTACCCAAGAATTTAGTTAAGTGGGTGGAGAATTGATTGCAAAATAGAAGGTAAAGGGTTTTAATTAAAGGTGTAATATCTGAATGGAAGGATGTGACTAGCGGAGTCCTAAGGTCAGTGTTGGGCCCTTGTTTGTTTAATATTTATGTAACATCAATTAAGTTGAACTTCCCTAATATCTGGTTGAGTAAATTTGTGGACGATTGTAGGATTGCAGGTATTGTGAATAACCTGGAGGATCAAGTTAATGTTCAAATGGCCTTAGACACATTGTTTCATTGGACAGTCCAACATAAGTTAGAACTTAAATAAATGTGCAGTGATGTACTTAGGCAATAATAACAGCAACTGTAAGTACAAGCTGGGCAATGTGTTGTTACAACAAACTAAAATGGAAAGAGATCTGGGGTACAGTTAACCAATGATTTGCAGTTTGATACACATTGTATTACTGTTGTAAGGAAGGCAAATCAGGTTTTAAATTGTATTCTACGACATATTGAAGTAGGGAAAGCAAAGTGCTTCTGCCTTTGTATGCTGCATTGGTTCATCTACATCTTGAATACTGTGCACAGGTTTGGTCTCCCTAAAAGAAAGCGGATATCAAAAGAGTGGAGGGGTACAAAGAAGGCCAACTAAAAGGATTAATGGAATGTGTCACAAATCATATCAAAATAGACTTCAAGATCTAGGGTTATATACTTTGCAGCATTGAAGGTTGAGGAGATATGTGCATGATATTCAGAGCACTAAAGGATGAGCAATTTAAAAAGATATAGGGGCGAAGGAAAGGAAGTATTATTTGTATGAGCCCAGAGACCATAGACTGCAATTGAATTCAATAAATGGAATGACTACGGCGTACAAAATGGTTTAGCCAGAGAGGTGTTCAGCTATGGAATTCCTCCCAGTGGCAGTTGTAATGAGTAAAACAATGGACTAATTTAAAAAGGATTAGATAACTTTTATATAAATAAATATAAGTTGATGTAAGTTTACTGGCAAGCACTAAGGATCGCAAGTCTATGTAGCTTGATTTACCTATGAAACCTATGAAACATTCTTCGATTTTTATCCCAGGCATGCTTGAAGCCCCCCACTGTTGTCGCCTCCATCACTTCCATTAACATTCTGTTCCTGGCATCTGTCACCCTTTCAGTGAAGTAGTACTTCCTCACATCCTCTTAAACTCTCCCTCTAGCTTCATTACATGCCCCTGGTCCTGATGCTCTTTCTCATTTGAAAGACACTCCTTCCTACAGCCTTATCACCCCTGTGAGGTACATGTATGTCTCTATCAGCAACAAAAATATCAGATTGTTACTTCAGAGAGAATATCATTCTGGATTGAAACCCTGGGGATTAAAACCTCCAGGACTGAATGGAAGATCTGAAATTGAACTTTCCTGGGATAATATGTATTGTTTCTGTTTCTAGCTTCAGGAAAATCATAGTGCATGATGTGTCAATGAAATATAGACTCAGAAAATCCACTTTATGTTGTCTTGTATCTAGTATATACATCAAAGTACATGTTTTAAATGTTTGTTTACCGTTTTAGAAAAATAGAATTCTCAGTTCAATATGATTCACTATATAATTCTCACTTTAACACCATTAAGTTTGGTTCACTTGTTTGTTGGGTTTTGCACTGTACTCAGTACTATCACTTTAAATCCTTGCTATATAAGTGATACTCCACTAGTGTCTAGTATGTCTTTGACAGAGTCCAGGACAACTGGGCAAAATATTGCTTTCAATCGTGAGGTGTTTGAAAGCCTTGCACTTCATAAACTTCATGGTTATCCTGCATTAACTTAAAGTGCCTTCAAGTATGTGTTTGTGACTTAGCTTTGTTTTTATGAGAGACTGTTGCTGTTTGACCACCAGTTTGGAGCGTCCCTTTTTATGTTCGCGTATGCACATGCACAGTGAACATTTTGTTAGGAGAGTGGCTTTTGAAGGGTGTGATACTCAGTTCAATGCAGAGTGGTCTACAAGGGGCTCATCAGTGTCACACAATCATCAACCAGGCTGATCATTATAGTATTTTGGCTTGCTTGGCGGATGTATTTCAAAGGAAAGAGATGACCCAATCATAGGTCATCTTTTCCTGATCTATCTCTTAACAAGCACAGCTAATCTGTCATGATTGTCATGATCGGCCTTCTGAAAAATTACACCCTGTAAAAGAAAACAGTCCATCGATGTCTGTTGCTAGTGATGCCATTACTGTTCACCCAGCCGTCCCTCCACTAAGCACCACCACCCCACACCTCTCCACAAACATAACATTGACACTAGGGGTGCCCAGTCTCCCAGTGTTGCCACCTGAAATGAAAAAAAGAAGTCCCTCATCATTTTTTGGCCCTGTAAAAAGAAAACGTTCATTAATGTCTGTTGCACCATTATTCCCCCACACGACCCTCCAACTCAGCACCCACCACCCCACATCACCCAAGCCTTTACTACCCACCAGGGTCCAATGCTGTAATCTTCTCTGGACTGCAAACACGTCTTAGCCCTTCAAAGCTGGACTGTGAATTGAGGAAATCAGATATGCGGTTCAATGTATTTCAGTGGGGTTTTAGAACTCGGTGGCATATTTTGCCATTTTGAATATTTTTGACCAGATTTTCAACATGCCTTTTTGGGACCCCATCTCATGAACAATGGCAGTGAAATTAGGCAAATCTGTCTGAAGGTGATTTCAGAGTCAATCGTGAAATCACCTTTCAGGCAGGAGATAAGCTATTTTCTCCACCCTTGTTCATGAGGTGGGGTCATAAGAAGAGCTATGTTGAAAATCTGCATAAAAATATTAAAAACAACAAAGTATGAGCCTACATTGAAATTTACAAATGCAGACTTGTAACTTTGGTAATTTTCATATTTTGACCCCAAATTTTCAACATAGCCATTTCTTCACAGCACCTCATGAATGTGACAGATGTCATTTTTCAGATCCTGGCCAAAATGTGTTTTTGTGACTCAAAAGGTGATTTTACAGTTGCTACGTGAAATCACCTTTCAGGCAGGAGTTGAACATTTTCCCTGTCCTTGTTCATAAAGTGGGGTTATAAGAAGACTATGCTGAAAATTTTGGGTAAAAATATAAAAAACAAAGTTATGAGCCTATGTTGAAATTTATGAATGCAGGCTCGTGAACTTTGTAATTTTCAATATTTTGACCCCAGATTTTCAGTATAGCCATTTCTTCACAGCACCTCATGAATGTGACAGCGATAATTTTTCTAATCCTGGCCAAAGTGTGTTTTGCACTTGTGGCATAAAAGAAAAATACTCACCATAGTAATGTTGTTTCTTCCAAGGAATTCTTCAGCATTATTGACAGATGCAGAATGCCAGCTGGGTTGAGCTGCCCTGGAGAGGAGAAGTCAATGCAAATAAGAAATGGCATTGGCCAATCAGAAGAGAGAGAGGGGATAGTGTGCCTGCAGTCAGCCTGAGAGGCTTCAGAACTATTTTGACACTGAAAATAGGGCAAAACTATGCCCAGAAAAACACAACGTAATTGTAGTAACTGCAAAAACCAAACCACTACTAAGAAAACACAAACTTGTCTAAAGATAACAGAGTAGAGCCACCCAAAGTCAGATTTCACAGGGGAAGATGTGGAAGTGTCAATAATGCTGAAAAATTCCTTGAAAGAAACATTACTACAGCGAGTCATTTTTCTTCTCATCCCAGGATTCTTCAGCATCTATTGATAGATGCAGGCTACAAAGCATTACAGTTGGGAGGTGGGCACAGAAACCTACTTAGGAAAAGGCTCTGTTGCACAGCTGTGCCAAATTTGGCATCTGATCTGGACTGCACATCCAAGCAGTAGTGCTTTATGAATGTGTGTACCATTTTCCAAGTGGCTGCTTTGCATACCTCAAGCAAAGGGACATCCCTTAGTGCTGCCACTGTGGCAGCAGTATCCCTAGTGGAGTGGACCCTGAGTGGTTGTTTGCTAGCTTTGCCGTAACAGAACTGATTAAATGAGACAATCCAGTGGAAATTATTCTCTTGGTAGCCAGCCTTCTCCTGCCTACCTCACCATAAGTGAGAAAAAGGGAGTATGGGACTCTCTGAAGCTTAGTGTGTTCTAGGTAGAAGGTCAGAGCCCTTTTCACATCCAGACTGTGTAGCTTGCACTCACCTGGAGTGGATCTGTCTGTGAAAAAGACCATCAGGGTGATAGACTGGTTGAAGTGGAACTCAGAGACCACCTTGACCAGAAATTTTATTTGTCTTCAGTACTACTTTGTCCTTTGCGGGCAATGATGTAGATTAGGCTCAGTGTAAAGAACCTGCAACTCTGAAATCCTTCGAGATGTGTAAAATCAGTAAAACAGTCTTCCAGGTCACATACTTCAGATGAGCAGTAGCCATGGGCTCAAAGGGAGGTTCCATGAGCTTGGCTATGCAGAGGTTCAAATCCTATGGAAGGATTGGTTCCCTCAGAGAGAGGTTGAAGGTGCAAAAGACCTTTGAAAATGTTTGAAAATGGGCTGTGAAATGACAGATTTCTCCTTTCCAGAGGAAAGATAAGCCAAAATGGCTTCAGATGCACTTTCAGGGATGAGGCTTTAAGGTCTTCCGTCTGAAGGTGAACCATATAGTCCAAGAGGATAGGAGGAGCAGCCAGTAAAGGCTCTACATCTCTGTCCTTGCACCATAGTGAAAACCTCTTCCACTTGGAAGCATAAGTTTTCTAGTGTAACCCCCTATAAATGGGGTTCCCAAAAGTCTTCCTTGGGTGTGCTTAAATGCCCACTGCCAGGCGGGTGTTCTGTGTCTTTACAGGTGTAAAAGTGCTTGCATGCAAGTGCCTTGTTAGCCTCCGTGCCTGTCCTTTAAGAGACATTATTTTTGTAGTGTATAATTAATCTGGGTAGGGGCCGAGTGTTTCCAGGCTCGAGTCCCCCCAAGTTGCAATAGTATTACTCTGTTCTGCCATCGCTAATGGTGCAGAGGGAGCTCTGTTAGAACTGGTAATTGTTTGCTGATTAGCTGCTCTAATAATAATGATATTATAGTATGTCTAACCTGCCTTTCTTTGCAGCATGGACATTTCTGTATTGCACCAATCAGTACCTTTCGGGGACCTTAAAATGGAGTCTGTCCCCAGGGATCTTGTGGGAGTGAATTTCTGTAGGAATTGTAGTTTTTCATTTGGCGCCTAAATGGACCTGTGGGGAGCCCTTGCTTTGACAGACAGATGAATCAACCAACCAAACCCTTTTCGGATCAGAAGGAAGTCCCGTGCTGCCTAGAGCAGAGAGTCAGTCTGAGTTTGGAGCTGAGAGAGTGAACTGCTCAAGACATTCGAGAGCTGCTCTCTGCGTAGTAGTGCAGGAAACTGGTGGGAAAGCTGTGTCTAGCCTGCCTGCTTCATCTTCCTTCTGAGAGATCTGCTAGTGAAATTAATTGGACTGAATCCGAACCAGCTTGTGACCAGAAATACCGAATTGTGACTGCCCTGTTACCTGAAGAAGACCAAAGATTTGCTGTAGCGATTGGCCTGTCAGGACATCTGAATTACCACAGAGATCATGGTTTTGCTCAGGAAAACTGAAATTGCAACTGGACTGTCATCCGACCTGTGGTATTGTGTTTTGTTTTACTATAAATGTGCTGTAAGCTGTCAGTGGGTCGCAATTTGGTTCCCACTACTTAAGTGTGTCATGCTTGCTGGAAACTGTCTCCAGCACCTATCGAACTGAATCAAACTGTTCACCCAGCCTGGGCCCTGCCACCTTGGCCCAGTCAGCTATTTCAGATGCAGAGATCACCATCGGCAGAGAGACTGGCCCGTGAATCAGCCCCCTGCTCAATGTCTCGAACAGGAATGACACTCGGTGAATTGTGTGGGCCCTGCTTCTCCTGACATACCAGCTTGCGACTTGCAGTCTCCATTTGTCCCTCCTGTGTTCTAGTATTGGGTAGCGTGAGAAAACACCAGGGTAGCTCCTGCAAGATTAGCTAAATCAAAAGTGTTGTTATCTGATTCAATTGTTGTTTTCTTGTCTTGAACTGAGCCTCCAGGCTCCGGATTACAAATTATGTCTGGTTGTGCATGCTCCTTTCCATCACAGGGCCCTAGCCAGCTGCAACACCGGCCTACCCTGGGCAACATGTCAGGCTAGCCCACCTTTTGTTCAACTGGGTACCCAGAGTGTGTGACTGTGAAGGGACTCTAAAGTGCATGCATGATTGCCTGATTGAATCAGTTACAGAACTAATCAGCCAAATTATGCCCTCCCTTGTTCATTCCCCTGAATAAATCAGATCTAATTCTTTTGCTCGTATCTTGACTGTGGTTCCATTTTGTACAAGAAGCACTGTACTGTTGTTACCTGTTGTGTCTAACCTTATTTTGCACGGGTTTCCAGGGTCGAACTGGTGGACTCAGCCCTGGTAGTAAGTGCAGAGTGGGATTTATATGCTGATTAGAGGTTACTGTAACTGTGTCTATTGTTCATTGCTTAGGCCACTAGAGTGGAAAGATGGGGTTACAGTGTCCCAGAGGGTGGTACCAGTTCAGCTACACTACGAATAACCTTGTCCACTGGGTGGAGGCACCTGTTTCAAGTACCCAGGCCCCTTAACCTGCACCTAGTCATGCAGGCAGGGGCAGTAGCCCTGGGATAGCGCCACCTAAGGGTTACACTAGTACTATGCTTTTAGCCATTCTCAGAATTCTCAGAACCTGCTCAGAGTACTGGGATTTGAGGAACTCTAACTCCTCAAGTACCAGGCTTTGAGGTGAAGAGACTGAATATTGGGGTATGCCACCCCTGTGTGGAGAGAGAGTCAGGAGACTGTGGGTTACTGGCAGTCTGATGTGCTTCCTGACTGACAGGGTGAGAAGCAGGGTGTACCAGGGCTGCCTCGTCCAGTCTGGGGCCATCAGAATCATGGTGGCCAGCTGATCCCTGAGCTTGAGAAGGATCCTGTAAATGAGAGGGAAGAAAGGAAAGACATACAGAAACCTCCCTGTCCAATTCAGAGTCATGGCATGTGCTGGAATGGTCCCCAGTGCTGTGGCCGCAGCAGTACTGAGGAAGTTGGTAGCTGAGGTTGGGCGCAAACAGATCCAACTCTGGAACCCCACCTTCTGAAAACTGAGGCAAGGACTTGCTTGTTCAGGGTCCACTCATGGTGACCCTGACTGATGAGACTCAGAGCATCTGCTAAAAGCTTGTCCTTGCCCAGAAGATGAATGTCCGACAGGGTCATATCCAGGAGTAGGCCAAGGACCAGATTCTCATAGCCTCTGTGCAGAGTTTGGTGGACCTTGTGCCCCTAGCTTTTGAAATAGAACATGGCAGTGGTGTTGTCTGTTCTTATCTGGACAGCATGTCCTCTGAGGTGTGGCGCAAAGGCCTTGATGGTCAAGTACACTGCTCTGAGTTCCAGGAGGTTGATGTGGTAAGTGTACTCTCTGGGCATCCATGTGCCACTTATGGATTGGTTCCCTAGGTGGGCATCTCAACCTAGGAGGGAGGCATCTGTTGTCAGGACCTGGGAGGGTTGCTGAATCTGGAAAGGAACCCCTTCCCTGAAGTTTCTGCCTCCTTGCATCAGACTAAAGCCCTGAAGTAGGGTTTTGTGACTGGCACTAGCTTTGAAAAAGGAATCCTTGGGGCGCTATTGAGCACGCTTGCTAAATAGATGTGCTTCACTTCGTCTCTGCAAATTTCCACCTGTAAAATTCAAAAACTTAAAATATTCTTAAAAGTCGGAACTCTAAACTGCAGAATCAGACAAGGCAAATTGAGAGGAACTGAATGGTACTAAATATACGCCATGGGTCGGACAACTAAAGGAGGAGCAGTGGTACTAAACATACGCAATCTACAGAGCCACAGTCCCACGCCCCCAGTGGATCCTCCAACTCAAGTACACCACCATGGAACTCCTCAGCCTTATCAATGAAGGCTATTGATGGAAAAGTGGAGGAGATACTTTGCGAATGGGGAACAAGATCTGAAAATAGAGTTGGCCACGAAAACAGCTGCATGAGCAAGGGTGCAAGCAACTAAGGCCATTAATGTGACCACAAAGTTGGTGCAAGAGAACAAACAGCTTAGATATTGCATGGAAGCCATGGAGAATGCTCAAAGAGTGGTGAATTTATGGTTAGTTGGGCTACCGGAAGATAGCAAAGGCCTGAACCTTGCATTCTTTATTCAAAATTGGCTACCAGATGCACTGGGTTTAGAGGCAGGAACATGCCAGCCCAGCAAATCATCAAGGCCTGCTGCATTTCTCCCAGAGCCGTTCTTTTGCAATCAGAACTTCCTTGGGCCATCCTGATTATCACCACAGGGATCATGGTTGGGACCAATATCTTCAAGCTGCCCGGGAATCAAAGGCTTTAACTATGCTGGGGAGCTACTCTGCATCTTTTTCCGTATGCAAAAGGCGTGAGCATGGCTACATCGTGTTGGTGAAAAACCATTGAGCTTGGCTTATTTAAAACAAATCCATTTATTCCACTGACAGGATAAAAGGAGCAGCAGCACCTAATGCAGAATATATCCTGTCAGTGGAATAAATGGATTATTTTAAATAAGCCAAGCTCAATGAATTTTTCATCAACCCGATGTAGCCACGCTCACTTCTTTTGGTTATATAAATTGTGTTGGCTCTGGTGTGCATCCCTAGTAGCCACCTATTTGTTGTAGTATTTATTTTTTCCTCATCTCTCCTTTGCAACACGTTCCAGGAGGAAGAAATTCAATGCATGAGGGCATGTCTTAGAAGTCTCAGAATGTGCAGTTGCTATTGATGCCTGCCCACTCACGCATTCATCATGGAGGACATACTTATGTCTTCACAGATCCACAGGAGGCAGGCAAGAAGGTGGAGGTGTTTGAATGCAATTTGGAGCCACCCATTACCGGCGAAGACAAATCCGATGAGGACTCTTGAAGGAACTAACTAATAAAACGTTTTCTTATATTTACTATCTATGATGTGGGCTAGAGACAGTTTTTAGGCCTCAAACTGTAATGAGGTGGGCACAGCATGGTAATCCACATATGCAGTGATCATTTGTATGGTTCTCCATTGCTTAGTTCGGGAAACCTATCTAAGTGGTGTACCTAAAAGATTTCACATCGTATTATATTAAATTAGGTTGATTATTTTTCATCATTGTGGAAAAAAACTTTTATTTTAACAATAATTTCTTTCTGAAAGGTAGTTTAAGCTTCTCTAATGCCCATACTTTGGAGCACTGTTGAGAGGTTCTCAAAGTCCTTCAGAGGGAGATTCTAATACATTGACTGATAACACTGCTGGTCTCTTTGTTTGGAGATGGAATGTTTTCAACTCAAAGGAGTAAAGTGTTAAATGCAGAGTGGAAGTTTTGCTGAGGGAGGAGAAGTACTAAATATTTTTATTGCTTGTCACGTTTGGTATTGGATCACATCAGCCTAATGGTTGAATATAAAATATGATGGAATATAACATTAAGGTATGATTGCCTCACTATTGCAAGGTGTAGCTATGCAGGAATATGTTAGGTATGAAGTATGTAGAAATACCCCAATATTCTTACAATAACCTATTAAGGCTTTGTATCCTGCTTTCCATTATATGGCTCCTTGAAACATAGACTGTATGCCTGGTAGAAGGTAAAAACTGTATGCAGTTGTTTTATATAAAACAATAAAAATAAGTTTTAAAAGAAAGGAATCCTTTTTCTGGGACCAGTGAGACCTGAGGTGATACTGAATGTACTTCATTTGGAATCTGACACCTGGACTACTGTGGTTATTGAGGCCACGTGACCGAGTAGTCTGAGGAAATGTATGGCCAGCCAATGAAGGAATTTACCAGATTGAGGAAATTCTGAATTCTGTCTGCAGGAAGGAAAGCCTTCCCTGCAGTGAGTTGAGCTCTGCCCTATGAATGGCAATGCTTGGGCTGGCTGAAACTGGATTTGTCTTTGTTAGTGATGAAGCTCAGAGACTGCAGGGTGTCTTTTGTCTGGTTCAGGGCTTCTGTAACTGCCTGTGGTGAGTTGGCCACAATTAGACAATCATCCAGGTAGGAAACCAAAATCCCCTGACTTGAGGTGAGCTTTAACCACTGCTGTAAGCACCTTTGTGAAGACCCTGGGAGCGGACGTAAGTCCAAATGACATGGCTACAAACTGGTAATGGCCTGAAGACAGCTGGAATCTGAGAAATTTTCAATGGGACTGCCTTGATTGGGATGTGGAAACAGGCATCCTTCAGATCTATGGAAATCCAGCCGGTCCCCTGCTTTAGAGAATGGATGACCTGATTTAAGGTTACCATTTTGAACTTTGGCTTCAGCAGGTGCTTGTTCAGGAAACTTAGGTCCAGAATAGGTCGCCACTCCCAATTTTTTCTTCAAAGTAAGGAACCTGGAGTACAGGCCTTTTCCCCACTGGGAGAAGGGCAGAGCTCTTTCCACAGCTTTGGCTTCCAAAAGTTTTTCACCTCTATCTCCAACAGCAGTTTTTCTGTTGGAGTTAGTGGTTTTAGGGTTTGGGCTCAAAAAGAGAGGGATAATTTTGAACTGAAGAGATAGACTCCTAACCCACCACCTCCAGCACCCATTTGTCTGTGGTGATGAGTTGCCAATGATGGAGGAAGTGGAGAGCTTGCCCTCTACTGGGAGAGGGGAGGTGAACGGAAAGCAGTCAAGAGGACTGCTGTTTGGCTTGTGTGGGTGGGGCAGCAGTGGAGCTCGCCTCCTCTGGCCTCTCCTTCCTCTGCCCTGAAGAAACCTCTCATCTAGGCATTGGCATGGGATAGAATGCCCTTGGGAATAACCCTTCCCTACCCCTTGCTTTGTGGTTTCTGGGAGGTAGAAGGCTTTCTTGGCTGAGTTACTCTTGTAGGTAGTTTTGTACTCATCCATCCTTTTCATGTAAGCCTTGGTTTGCTCCCCAAGAGGGAATTGTTCTCACAAGGAAAATCCATAGCCTGTGATTGGGTATCCTGTGTGAGTTTAGTAGTCCTTAGCCAAGCAAAATGCCTGAGAGAGAGATAGTCTGTGCCATGACCCTCGAGTCTGTGTCATTATTATCCACTGCCATGTGGAACTGGTACTTAGTAGCTTCTATGGCCAGTTTAACAGTTTCAGTGACATCCTGAACCATAGTGTCTCCCCATGTTGCACTATGGCCAGGATAGATTTCAAAAGGGCACTTTGATACCTGGCTGCATATGCCATGTAGGTAGACAAGTATAACAGCAGGGCCGCAAGAAGTATAAGATTTCTTTCCATGGAGTCCAAATTTTTTAATCTTATTTTATTTATTTTCTTGTATTACACAAGAGAATTCTGTAATATTTTGTACATGCACCATAGATCCAGTAACAGATCAATTTATATAATTGTAATAGAAGATCATGACCAATAGTCACCTTATCTATATGAGTTTAGAAAAGATAAATTATTACTTAGTCCAGCTGATCTAGGGACAAAAATCAGAATCTACTTCAGCTTGGCGGATAATCCATTTACTCCATCTGGTTTTAAATCTCGAGGACTGATTCCTCATGAAGGTTAAGCTTTCCATAAGATAGATATTCAACATGATGTTTCTCCAGTCATTCACTGTTGGTGTGGTTGGAGTCCAATTTTTTGACTCCTTTCTGGAGGCTGAGCAGGCAGTGACATGTTAGCTCTGGCACAGACTACGCCTGGACCACTCCTTTGTGGTCTGGGTGTGTAAAGTCAGCAGTTTGTTTACCAAGCTGGTATTTCCTCTCAATCTTTCTGTCTGCCCCTGAATTTAAAAAGTTGTTTTTGAATACATTATGTATGGGCAAAATCAAATTATTTAAAGGTGGAGGACCCATCAACTCCACAGTCTTCCTCCATCTCTTGCTCAGTGTCATCCTGGAGGGGGAGTTCCAGGGTGTTCACCATCTGTTCAACAAAAAGTAAAATGGAGCCGGCCGGTGGCACTGAGGGTTGAGGCGCTGGACACTACCACGCTGACCACGCCGCACCCGGTTCGGGAACGGACTCGGGTCACCGGGACAGCGGGGGAACGAGGATCGAGCATCCCCATGGATGCCTCCCTCCTGCAGGAGGGATACCAGGGTATTTAATGCACCCGACGCCCGGGAGAGCCGTGGAAGCACCGACCGGGCAATGGCAGCTTCCATTGGGGAACTGGGAGGAGGACGCCATCTGGCACTTGGCAGGCAGCGTATACATCGCCCGCCCGAGCCGGCCCCTCAGCGGGATGGAGGGAGGGACATAAAACGAAAACCGCAGCATTCCGGATGACGCCACTCCAGCCACCAGTCTGCAATCACTGGCAGACCCCGCATGCAAGGTGCTCCATGGAGGGAAAGAGGCAGGTAGGAGTCACCAGAGGCACTCTAGGGGCAGATTCAGTGGGGACTGGAGGGCATTAAGCCAGCCGAAGGAGAGGAATGGCGAGGTGACCAGGAGGGGATAAAGAGATTTCAAAAAAAAAAAAAGTAAAATGGGATGAAACCTCATCAGTATCATCAGGCAAATCACCACCAGGGTGACCATCTGCGTCTAAGGGATCACCCTGTGGCAAATCATCCTCATCCTTTTCCTCATAATAAAATCCTGAGCGCACTTCAGTGTCATGAAGAGGCGTACCAGGCCCTGAAGAGCAGAGAAAATATTGCCCATAGATTGTAAAGTCTGATATAAATGCCAAGCCTTAGCCATTTCATTTGTAGAGGGCATATGTTTATTTACCACGGTGTCTCCTTATGCTTGTCAGCAGGAGGGCAGTGGTGTGTTTGTTGTTCTTAGCCTTTTTAGCAGGGACTGAATCAGAACCCTGCTCATTTGTCTTTTGTGGTTTGACTAGAATTGTTATTTTATCAGACTTATTTTCATTAGGGTCCTTAGAGAATTTGTCTCCATTTTTGTGTTGATTTGAGGTACCCTCCTCAGCACTTTAGAGGAGGGAGGCATAGAGCCATGCTTAAATATTTTTGGTCAAAGAAAACATTTTATATGATTTTTATTGTTATTTTTTTCAGTAATAGTAGTAGTTTGGAATACAGTAAACCACCTCCACACCTCTTGCCAACAGAAGCCCACTGCAGTGAAAAAGAGAGGTTCCCTACAACATAATGGAGAAAAACTCTAATTAATTAATTACAGTTAAAATAATGTAAAAGTGGTTCCCAAGACAGAGGAATGTTGGGGAAAACACCACTAAACCGTGGCTTAAAACTGTGAAGAACCATGGAAAACGTGGATGACCTACACTAGGCACGGAATAAAATATATTAAAATAAGAAAACCATGGAAATTTCTACAGGCTCGTAACTTTTACCTCAGAACAGTGCCGAAATGTCATATGGGAAAAATTGGGAGAAAGTCCAGCAGGTTCCTGGGATCCAAATGGGAACCGTAGAAAAACTGTTTAAAATTAAGATAAAGTACCTTAAAAATGTATAGGCAGCACAAAATGAAGAAAAAAAACTTGCATACGTTCTCTGGAGAGTCAGAAGAGAGAGAGAGGTTCTGGTCAGTGTTGCCTAATCAGCAGAGAAAAGTTCTGAAGTCTCTCAGGTTGACTGCATGCAGCATTATCCTCTCTCTTGCTCTCTCTCTCTCTCTTCTGATTGGCCAATGCCTTTTCTTATTTGCATTGACTCCTCATCTCCATGGCAGCTCAACAGCTGGCCTTCTGCATCTGTCAATAGATGCCGAAGAATCCTGGGTGATAAAAACAGGTTACTCACCTGTAACATAGGGTTACCACCTGTCCCGATTTTCACAGGACAGTCCTGATTTGGACAGCTATGTCCTGACATTTATAGTAGAAAAATATTTTCTGACTTTCTTCTAAATGTTGAAAAACTATAATACCTAACTAAAACACCTTAAAATGATTAGAAACACTTAGAAACAACTAAAAACTACAACACTTAATTTTAATTTGATTATTTAGAGAAAACAAGTCTGTTGTATTGATCGAGATTACATATTGTCCTGCAAAAATCATGGTTTAGTAAGAAATATCCCACTTTGGGCTTCTTAAAGGTGGTAACCCTACTGTATCAGTAGTTCTAGAAGTGGTGTATGATGTTCATCCACACTTCAGGCAGTACTCCTTTCTCTTTAAGACTCCACTGGAATGTCTTCAAATGGCTCCTCCACCACTCTGGTGGTAGCTCCCTAGCACCCGCCCGTGGCGATCAGATCATGCCGGCTGGAAGCAAAACCCGTAATGCCACTTGCCAGGGAGGTTGGTGGGTTATGTGAATGAACATCATATACCACTCCTAGAACTACTGTTACAGGTGAGTAATTGTTTTTCTAGGGATGTGGATATGATGTTCTATCCACACTTCAGGCAGACTCCTAGCAGTTCTCTGGAAGGAGCAAAGTGCACAACCCCTATTTAGGGAACAGAGACTAGAGAACTGAGGTCCCAAAATGGAAATTACGTACTTACTGTAATTCTTGATCTTCTTGGATGAAGTCTCCACCACTTATTCACACTAATGAGACTACACTGGAGGCACTAGAACCCTGTGGGAGCCAAAATCTTCAGGAGGGCCGTTGCCAGGATAGGACCTGCATGCGCAGCAATCGAGGAACTAGTTCGGCCCGTATAGGCTATCTCGTCAACCTCCAACCGCCTCAGTACCTTTTGACCGAGGAGGTGCAGCGAAACTAATGAAAGAAAACCTAACCCTAACTTCTGGGCATATGAAGGCCCAGATGACCCATGTAATAAGGTCAGATTCAACAATGTCTTCACAGCCTGAAAAAACAGGAAGTGAAGACCAAAACAAAACAGTGAGTTCGGGGATGATGGGTATGAATGAGTGGTGGACCTGCAAGAAGATCAAGAATTACGTAAGTACATAATTTCCTTATCTTTCTGGACTAAAAGTTTCCACCACTCATTCACACTAATGGAGAGTACAGAGCTGAAAATCAAACCCCAAGTAGGGCAGAAGGAGACAGAGTTCACTCAGGACGAAGTCCATAAGGACTGTCCTGCTGAAGAAAATGAACTGTCAGTCATGGACATCCAGAATATAGTGCTTTCACAAGGTGTGCATTGAGCTCCAACTTGCCATCTTGCAGAGGTCTGCAACGGGTACATTATGAATCTCAGCTAGAAAGCTGAAACCACTCCAGTAGAGTGGTGTGAACCCAGCTTTCCAACTTGACCTGAGCCACATATTAGTAGTGTCAAAGACATGCAACTAATCAAGCCAAGATACAGCTCATGACAACAGGCTGACCCAGCCGAGGCATGTTGAAAGATACAATAGATGCTCGGATGCGTGTCTCTTCATTCTGTCATGTAGAATCAGAGAACCCTCTTAACATCCAGAGGATGAAAGGAGCACTCTCCTTCATTCTGGAGTTAATGAGATGAGTAGGAGAAATGAAACTTATATAATGGTAACTGAGCTAGTGACATGATGTCTACTGGCTGAAGATAGACCGAAACACGCAAGGTGTACCTTCACTGCTGAGTAATACAGACTTGTGTTTGACAGGTCCAAGAGGCACCTTAACATCTTACTTGGTGGGCAGCAGGATGGTCCAGACAGGACTTGCACCCCAGAAGGAGAAGGGTTTCCACTTAGCACGCCAGCCCTCCTGTTGGAAGGTCTATACGGCTTAGAAGATGTATGCGATGGTTTAGGGAACCTAAAACTTGCTCACTTCCATTTCCTGAGGAGCCCAGCATGGAGATGAAGGAATGCAGGTTAGGATAGACTAAAGTCCCTGTGTCAGAGGTCCGCTCTGAGAGGGAGTCGCCTGGGTGGGACTTCTAACAAACTGTTGAACAATGCAGTCATATCTGCTGAGGTGAGTCTAGGACGATGAAAATCATCCTGCCCCCCTGGGCCTGCAACTTGTGCAGCACGCTCTGACTTAAGAAAGAGGAGGAAAACGTACAGTGAGTGTCTTGTCTACTGCAGGAAACACCAGGGTCTGGTTCTCTGAAGCAGGATAGAGGCAGTTTTGCATTGAGAGGGGATGCAAAAAGGTGCAGGTCTGAACTACCTCACTCAGAAGCGACTGTATAAAACTGGACTGATGCATCATAACCTCACGACCTTCCTGCAGAGAAGGTAGAAGGCACCCACCCTGCTTGCTGATGCTGATATCACAGCTCTGTCTTCTGTCCGAAGCAGGATCACTTCGTGAAAGGGCATCCTTTAGGGCTTTGTTTATAAGATAGCCCTCATCTCTAAGAAATTCATGAAAAGTTGAGAGTTCCTCCTGGCTCTACACCAGAGTATGGAGGTCTTGACAGTGAGCTCCCCAGGAGATTTCACCCAAGGCTCCATCAGTCTGAATAGAGGATTGTGGATGTGTGGCCGGAGACCACTGCTTGTTGCGGAGGGATGCCCAGAGTCCCAGCATCTGCTGGACCAAAGGGTTCCAAAAGAGTCATTTTCCATGATGTAATGAGCCATCTAAAGATGGTGTTTCTCCCATCCTCTGAAATGAAAAGCGACACCCTGGAGGTATCCAGGAGGGCTCCTACTAAGAAGAAGAGCTGCTGGGAAGATGAAACTGGTACCTTCCCTAAATCAGAAAACCCCTGAAGAGATCAACTGAGAAGCTGTGGCAACTGCCTACTGTGTCTCTTGCCAAGATGGGCTAGCTAGGAACCAAATGTCCAGGAAGTGAAAACCTGAATGCAGAGGTTTTAGTGAACTCCTCCCTGAACAGGTACTTGTTTAACCTTCCAAAGTCGACAAATGGTGTATGCCACCAGTTATCTTGGAACCAGAAGCAATGGAAATTGGGAGCTGTGCTCCATTTCTCTGTGGAATAACTCTACTGCCCAGTTTGTGCAGAGGCTCCATATCTCAGAAGCAAGAGTGTGACTGAGAGGCAGACAGACCAGGCTGCTGTCTGTGGAAGGTCTGGGAAAATCTGCAAAATTGGGAGAGTATCCTCTCGGACAATCCTGATGACCTAAATGTCTGCTGTAATGGACTTCCGCTGACTGTTAAACAGAACTGGCACCCCTCCTACCACGAGAGGCATCCCACTCAGACATCTGAGGTGGGACCTGGGCTGGATCCACAGAGGTTGGTATAAGGTGCTTTGGGGCCCTGCCCTTTACTAGGTTGGTTCCTGATAAAGGCATCTAGGCCTTTACCTTGAAAGGACTGCCTGTACAAGAATGTCGAAGGTCCTGTCCTCTGAGAAGCAGCAGGTGCCACCTGTTGTTTAAATGGCAGCCATATTGTACTGAGTGGCTTCCAGAACTCAATCTGAGGGCCAAACAGATAAGCACTGTCAAGGAGACGTTAACCACCTGCTGCCAGCAGCAGCTCCCTAGATGCAGAGTCTAGGCATCATAAAAATTTCATCTGATTATTGGGCTATAAGCCCCTAGCAATGGAGGGTTAGATTCCTGGAGACTCTCGACCATTGCATTGAGTGTTTCCACAGGATGTATTTGTACTGAGGAATATAAGAACTCAAGACGAGAAGTCTGTTTGGTCCACAAATGAAGACTGAAATGGTATGGTGGACCCCATATCCCTGAGAAAAGAACTGGAAATAAGATCTTCCATCACACTGATACAGAAGGCTTGCATTTCAGCCCATAAATGAGTCATCCACTGCATCTCCGACAAAGCAGAATAGGGAGACACTCATCCAGATCCACTTCTACCCCAGAATAATCTCCAAAAGGCAGGTCTAGACCAGGAACATGGGAGATGCCACCACCTGGATTGATCTAAGAGTTCAGCGCCATCCGCAGCACCGGACCCGCACCACCCATGGTGCAGGCACCATCCATGGCACCGCACACACATGGCGCTGTGGCACACACAGTGCTGACACCAAACACGGCACCGGCACCATGCACTGCACCAGAATTGCTGCTAGATCTGAAGAAAGAGGAAGAAGAAAGCGGTACTGTGTCAGCCCCTGCAGGGAAAAAGGAGAGGGAGGTAGGCACGAGGAGTCAGCGCTGATGGCATTGGCACCAGAAAGGGCACCGTATGCATCCTAGCCTGACCGAACCCAGCCACGGCCCAGCAGCTCTGATCCTGTAAGGCCCTAGAACTGGGTCCACTAGACAGGACAACTGGGCAGACGCCATACTCCCTGCTCTAAAAGAGTGGCCTAGATGTGAAACTGCTCACCAGAACCCCATAGAGGACAGAGATGGGAGCCAGTGTCAAGATTACGCCATTAGAGCGGATCCTCAGAGGGAATCCAATGGAGTCAGTTCAGGCCTACCGCCTCCACCACCGACGATTCATGCGCAGACGTACTCAGAGGGTGAGACCTTGAGTGGCACCGATTCTTCTTCTACTGATAGGAGGAAGAAGAGCTTGAGGTCAAGCAGAGCCAGGTCCTGGAACTCTACTTTTGTGCTTCCGGGCAGACTGTCCTCCCCGAGCACCAGACTGCCCGTGGTTAGACCCTTCCGCAAAGGGCGGTGGACCAGATACAGCCCCGCTGCCTTCACAGCTTAAACAAAGTCTCCCTACCATCGCCGCTACCACCTAAGGTTGACTCCATTGATGGCAGGCTGAGAATTTCTTCTTCTTCTTTTTTCTTAATCAATACTGAATGGCTAAGGCTGCTGTTGTATAGACAAAGACTTGACTCCCAGCAGGCGAGTGACATCGCATTGAAGCACACTCGGTGGGAGAAAAGGAACTGAGGTGGTTGTAGGGTCAACACCAAGATAGCCTATATGGGCATGAGCTAGTCTTGTGGTGCCGCGCATGCGCAGTCCTATCCCGCGCCAGCCATCCTGAAGATTTTGGCTCTCATGGGGTCCTCAGCACCTCCGGCATAGTCCCATTAGTGTGAATGAGTGGTGGAGACTTTTAGTTTAGGAGGAACCAGCATCCTGGCTTGACTCAAGGTCGCTGTGGTAGTGGGAAATGAAGGTGTGTGCTGACTTCCAGGTAGCAGCCCTGCAGATTTCCTGGATGAGGACATCCTGGAAGCAGCCACCAAGCAGTGGTATAATGGGTGGAATGAGCCCCTTAGCCCCACGGGAGGCTCCCTACCCACCAACCTATAGCAGAGGTCATTGCAAGATACAATCCACCTGCCAATCATCCGCTTAGCTGCTGGTCTGCCTGGTGAGGCTTCAGGGTAGGTGACAAATAGCTGTCGAACTGCTCCCAAACTCCAGCTGTGCACTCTTTTAATAGGCCCAGCACTTGCTGTGGATCCAAAGTATGGAGCCTATGCTCGGCCTCCGAGGTGTGGTTGGTGAAGTACACCAGGAGATTAATCACCTAGTTAAGGTGAAAACTGACATAACCTTTGGGAGGAACTTTGCCAGGACAACCTTGTCCCTCTGGAAGACCGGGTAAGAAGACCCCACCAAAAGTGTATGGAGCTCACTGATCCTTCTGGCTGACATGATAGCCACCAGGAAGGTGGTCTTCCATGACAGGTGTGACCTCTCACACCTGTGCATTGGTTTGAATGGCTTGCCAATGAGCACTGCCAATATCAGCAACAGGTCCCAAGGTGGTGGTGGTAAATGCACTGTAGGGGAAATGTGGTCAAGGCCTTTGAAAAGTGCCAGACCTGCTGGCCTGGTGGTGCTGAGGGTTGAGGCACTGGATGCCACACCTTGTGCCACACTGGTGATCTGGGTTCAGGAACAACCCTGGGCGCCAGGGGTTGGCAGGATGGATGGGGATCGAGCATCTGGAGGGCTGCTCTCCTCTCCTCTCCTCTCGGGGAGGACTTGTCATCCACTTGCTGACTGCCCTCTGGCAATGGCCAGAGGGCAGTATGGGTTGGGAGGCACTTTCCACATGCCTACGTCAGTAGGGAGGGGGATGGAGAAAGCGTGGGAAAAATGAGAGCCCTGGCAGCACTCAATGATGGTCACCACACCTGAGGGATGACCCTGGCTTCTGGATTGGGTCTCCAGGAAGGAGGTGTGGCGTGCCACCTCCTTTCTGGCCCCACAGGGGCAATTCATGGGGGAATACCGTGGACAGCAAGTGCGGGTGCAGGCAGGTTTGGAGAGAGTCCTCCATCAGAAGGGCTGAAGCCACCTGCCAGGAGTCTCTAGGAGGAGGATAAAGTGTGTACAGAAAAAGAAAAAGCACCAGACCACTTTCTCCTGCGCCATCGACTGCATACCAGCCCGCGCCTGATAGGCAGAGATGGCTGCCAGGTGCACCTTAAGGGTCATGAACTGAAGGCCTGCCTGAGAGAGGGATGAAAGGTAGTCACAGAGTGCTAGCCACTGGGAAAATAAGGGTTCAGCCTTGCCCTGGCACCAAATGGAGAACCTCTTCCATTTGAAGGCATAGCATTTTCAGGTTGACTCCTTCTGAGAAGTCTCAACCATGTTGAGGACATCTGTGGAGAGACTCAAAGCCTGGAACTCTAGCCACTCAGGAACCAGGCTGTCAGGTGCAGGGATTGAAGGTCTAGGCAGAGTACCTTCCTCTGACTGCACAAGAGCAAGTCCAGGTATAGAGGGTGATGCCCGGGAGCATGCAGCTGAGGCTGAGGAGATCAGGGTCCAGAACTGGGCGCAGCCAGTCTGGAGCCATCAGGATCATCCATGCCTTGTCCCTCCTCACCTTGAGCAACACCTTGTGGATCAAAGGAAAGGGAGGGCAGGCACAGAGAAGGCAAGGTCCAGGGCCTGGAGAGGCATCCCCTGCAGTGTTCCCTGCTGAGGGACAGGCGCATGCACAGCCTCAGCTTTGCATTCTCCTGGAGGCAAACAGGAACACCAGAGGAGTGCCCCACTGGGAGAACAGACTGTACTATCTCTGAGTGGAGAGACCACTTGTGAGACACCTCGTCAATGTAGCGTCCGCCAGCTGGTTGGAGGCACCAGCTACATGGATGGCTAGAAGATTGGCCTCCAGGGCTGGCGCACTAGGTCCAAATTCAATGAGCTTCCCTGCACAAAGGAAGAGTGCGTCCTGTCCTGTTTGTTGAGGTAGTACATGATCATTGTGTTTTCCATCTGGATCTGAATGATCTGACCCAATGCAAAGCAAAGGCTGTCAGTGCCAGCCAAACTGCCTGAAGCTCCAGCAAGTTGATGTGGCACTGGAATCCTCACGGGGTCCAGAGCCACATGGACTCTGTGTTCCCCAGGTGGGCATCCCAGTCCATGAGAGAGGCTTTGGTCATCAGGATAACCATTGGCTCTGAGTGGACAAGCGGGATCCTTCCTGCAGATGTTCGGGACTAACCACCACTGGAGGGTGTCCCATATTGGCTGGGTCACAGTGACGACTGGTTGAAGTGGCTCTTCGCTGAGACCATTGGTGGGCCAGCTCCTATTAGTGATGCATTCTCCATCAGGCCCAATGGACCACGCTGGTGGAAGGCCCACATCCCAGGAGGTGCAGAAAGTCCCGAACAGGTGCAGCTGCCCACCCCGAAATAATCAGGCAAAGGAGGAGAGAGCCTGCCCTGTCCTGGGGAACCAAGCCTTGGCTCTGCAAGAGTTGAGCTCTGCCCGATGAAGTGAATCACCTGTGAGGGCATGAGTTTCAATTTGGCCTCATTGACCAGGAGGCCAAGAGAGACCAGGTCTGGAGGGCCAGATCTCTGGATCTCTACACCTCCTGCCTGGAGGGACCAGCAATGAGCCAGTCATCCAGATAGGGGTATACCGGACCCTCAGTCGCCTCTGGTATGCTGCCACCACTGCAGTGCATTTGGTGAAGACCCTGGGGCCAAGGAGAGCCGAATGGCATGGTCTGGAACTCGTAGAGTATCCCTCCACGCAGAACCAAGGACCTGGAAGTGGGAAGGACGGATGGGACATTGAAGACCGGCGTCTTGAAGATCAGAGAGCAGAACCACATGTTCTACTTGAGAGATACTATGATGTGAAACAGAATGACCCTCATGAAGGTCCAGCCTGAGAAACTTGTTCAGGTTGTGCAGATCTAAGAAGGGCACCAGCCACATCCATTTGACACCAGGAAGTACCTGGAGGCAAACCCTGGAGTGTTCAGAGGGTCAGAGACAGGAGCCATGACCTCCTTGGGAGAAGCTGGGTGATGTTGTCCTAAAGGACCGACCGAGATATGATGGCTACCTATTTCCTCCCATGGGCACAGGCTCGGCAAAGCAGTAAGCCTCAAACACAAGCAGACCCTGACTGACCACCTCAAGAAACCACCTGTCTGTGATGACAGTGGACCAGGTGGAAAGGAAGTGGCAGAGCTAGCCCCCACAGGAGGACCCAAAGAGTCAGGATGAGCAAGGGGAGGCACTCCCATCCTGTCACCGGGCGGGCTTGGAGGAGGAGGAAGGACGGTTGAGGAGCCACCAGGACCCTGACCTCCTGGCTTTCGGATGACTGTGGCCACTGACTTTGGCCAGGAATGCCAAGCATGAGCCTGTGGGTCCGTTTGGATGCAGGGGCCAAGAGGGACTGAAAGGTCTTCTTCTTCCTCTGCTGTTTAGAGTCCTTGGAATTCCTCTGGGTGAAGTCACCTAGTCCAATGTGGCATTGGACTTTCAATGTGGTGAGGTGCCCCTCACCCCAGACCCAAACAAGTCACTACCCAGAAGGGGACATCCACCAGCTTGTGCTGGTATCTGCCGTGAAGGTTGAGATCCTCAGCCAAGCCCTACTTGCATAGCCTGCACGGCTGCAACAGATCAGGTGCAAGATTTGTCAGTGTTCATGGCAGTCTGAAGCTGTTGCTTAGCCACCACTCAGCCCTGATCCTGGACCTGCTTGACCGTGTTCTGTAGGTCTGCTGGGAGATGAGGAAGCACCGTCAAGCGTGCCCAAAGGGCATGGGAGAAGTGGACCATTAAAAGAAGAAGAACTAAGATGAGGCAGCATAGACCTTTTTGGCCATGTGGTCTAATTTTTGGACACCATGTGCTGAATACGGAGTTGGTCACCTCAGCGAGGTACTCAGTGAAACCCAAAGGGAACCAGTAGAAACATAGAAACATAGACTTTGACAGCAGATAAGGACCGCTTGGCCCACCTAGTCTGCCCATTTCCTACCTAGAGGATAAGCTGCAGATCCTATTTAACCAACAGCCTATTTCTTCCTACACCCCACAAAAATTGCCTTATCTCTGTCCCATGCATTCTTGAATTCTCCCACAGTTTTAGACCCCACAACCTCCTCAGGAAGGCTGTTCCATGCATACACCACCCTCTCTGTGAAAAATACTTCCTCCACATTGCCCCTAGCCATCCCTCCCAATCTTCAAATTGTGTCCTTGTTCTTGCACATCTTTTTCCGAGAAGATGCTACCCTCTTGGACTTTGTTGATTCCACTGAGGTACTTAAACATTTCTATCATGTCCCCTCTCCCTCCTTTCCTCAAGGGTATACATATTATGCTCCTTTAGTTGCTCCTCATATGGCTTCTCTGCAGACCCTGCACCATTTAATTGCCCTCCTCTGAACTGCCTTCATCCTGTCTATGTCCTTGCGGAGATGGGGTCTCCAGAACTGGACTCAGTACTCCAGATGGGGTCTCACCAACTGTCTGTACAGGGGATAACAACTTCCTGTCTTCTGCTGACGATGCCTCTCCCTATACATCCCAGTATCCCCAGTTCTCCCTACTGCCTTCTCACATTGCTTACCAATCTTAAGGTCATCTGATATGATTACCCCCAGGTCCCTTTCCATGTTGGTGTTGTTACTACCCCCCATTGTGTAATCTTCCCTGGGTTTTGTTTCCCAGCTGCATTACTTTGCACTTCTTTGCATTGAATCAAGCTGCCATACTTCTGACCATTTCTTCAACCTTGCCAAGTCCCTTCTCATCCTTTCCACGCCTCCTTGTGTATCAACCCTGTTGCAGATCTTTTGTCATCTACAAAGAGGCATACTTTTCCTTCTAGTCCCTCTGCAATGTCACTTATAAAGACATTAAAAGGACTGGACCCAATACTTGAACCCTGCAGTACCCACTAGTAACCCCTCTTTCTTCAGAGTGGACTCCATTTACAATTACCTTCTGTGTCCTGTTGTTCAGCCAATGTTTTACCAGGCTATCACCCTGGGACACACTCCCAGGCTAGTTAATTTGACTACTAATCTTTTGTGTGGGACTGTGTCAAATGCCTTGCTAAAGTCTAGGTAGGCCATGTCCACAGCTCCTACCTGGTCTACTACTTTGGTCACCCAGTCAAAGAAATCAATTAGACTCGTCTGACATGACCTTCCTGCTGTGAATCCATGTTGCCTTGGGTCCTGTGCCCCACTGGCCTCTAGGTACTCAACAGTTCTTTCCTTCAGAAGTGATTCCATCACTTTCCCTACCACAGAGGTCAAACTGACAGGTCTGTAGTTTCCTGCCTCTGTCTTGGTCCCACTTTTGTGAAGGGAATCACATCAGCCTTCTTCCAGTCCTCAGGTACCACACCATCCTCCCATTATTTGTTAAAAGAATAGTCAGTGGTGTCACTAGTTCTCTGCTTAATTCTTTTAGAATTCTGGGGTGAATTCCATCTGGCCCCATTACTTTGTCCACCTTCAGTTTTAGGAGTTCTTTCAGAACCCTTTCTTCTGTGAAAGGACTGGGATTGACCTGCCCCCTTCTCAGAGTGCTTCTGTTAATTGGATTAGGCACCTCCCCCACTTTCTCTCTTGTGAATACTGAATAAGTATTCATTCAGTATCCTGCTTTTCACTGTCAGTCACTCTCTGCCCACCCACCATCCATTCTATTCAGCCTCACTTCCCTCCCTTTGTCTTTCTCGCTCCTGATATACCTATAAAGGTTTTATCCCCCTTCTTAGGGACTGCATACTGCAGACCATCCAAGTCGAGTGCAGGACAAGATGCGGGATCCTGCCACAGCTCCAAGCAGGCCCCAGAATGGCCTCCATGACCAGGAAGGCTTCCCCAGAGTCACCTCAGTCAAGGATCTCAGTGAGGGTGAGCCCGCTTCTGAATGGCCTCCATCGGGAGACTTGTGGACTCGAGATCAAGCGGAGAAGACCTATAAAGAAAGTGGGCCTTGCTCCATCGACAAATCCTTGGCTGACTCCACGTCCACGGATAGGACTACAAGGAGAAACCCTCCAGTTCTGAGGAATCATTAAATAAAGGTCGACTGCCAGAATCCCGCTGACCCTATGGAATCTGTTGGGGGTGATGGTGACCAACAACCAATGGGGAAGTCCTGATGCCGAGTGGGCCTCCTTAGTCAGAGGGCTAGACTGGCTGTATCGGGAGGCAGCTCTACTCAAAATTGGTGGAGAAGCCGGGAGAGGCAGAGCCGGACCTGATGGGTCGGTTCCTGCTGAGGTGGGGAAAACTTTCAGCCTCTGTGACAACAGTCATATAATGGCCAGGGTCAGGGCTGGAATGGGAGTCACCCTAGTGAACAAAAGCTGTTGCCATATCAAGTCCTCATAGCACCAGCGCAACTTCTGCCAGAGCCTCTCCTTATCCAAGGATGAAGAGGATGAGAAATAGTAGCGATACCACTTGTCCAAGTGGCAGGAGCATCAGTGTCGACTCGGGCTGCCCAACTCAGGACTGCGAGCAGGATCGCAACCTCAACTGTCGGGGCTGCTGACAGTAGGTCTCAGAGGGGGCCAGCAAGAGCTGAGCCTCCTCCTGGTCTGGGAGCTCCAGGGTGAGAGGTGGCAGATCAGCGGACTGGTCTGTCTCTCCCTGAGAGTTGAGTGGCAGAACCGGAGTCCTAGATAAAGAGGTGTTGGCCTCATCATGTGACAGTGGGTTGACCAGCTCCAGAAAATCTAATCTGGAAGATTAACGTGTCTTGACCAACTGGCCCGATGGGGAAGACTAATAGGGCCAGCTGACTAGACGAGATTCAACCAAAGTCGAAACCTCCAAAGTGCGGGAATTAGAAGCCCGAGAGCACTCCTGATCCCACGATCAATGACAAGACCGTTTTTGGTCTCTTTTTTAGACTTTGATTTGGATTTGGTGCCTGAGAGACCCTACCCATGGATGGGAAGGGCCTGGCACAATTCATGAATGCCTCATGAAGGCGCCTATGAGAGAACAGCAAAGATCACAGTCAAGGAAGCATGTGCAGCAGCCTGGGCAGTAGCTCCTCAAACACCTCAAGTTGTTCGGTGGACCCTGCAGCTCGGAGACCACCTGACAGGCATCCCTTGACAACGGAAGGATCCTGGTTATCCAGATGACCCAGTAGAAGATGGGCATGCCGATCTTCTAAAGTGGACGAGTGAAACTCAAGCCTGGGGATCATGCTTATGGCCCAGGCAGCAGATGCACATGGTGTGCAGATCCATCCGAGACATCTTCTGCCTGAAGACATATTTCTGAAACCCAGCGCCAACTTCGCATCATCCATACCGAGGAAATGAGTCGCCTGAAGACAAAATATTTTAACAATTCAAAGGTTTTAATAACAAAGGTGAAACAGTAAGACATCAGTCAAAAATCCATAAAAACTTCAATTTTCTTTTATTCTTCTTTTAACTTTGCACAAACTTGTTCAACCAGCTACAGTTTCGTAGTTTCACACCACTTCTTCAGGCCAATATTATTTATAGTGCTTTTTCTAAACATAAACAAATAAAAGTCATACATTTCTCATAATGATATTCTTATGTTTTTATACATTTCATTTGTACCCAGTTACACAGATAGCCCACCATCACCAAGAAGTCAAATTTCTGATCTTTAAATGCTTTCTAAATACAATAATGTGGCTTTATATCATTACTATTCAGGAACTAGCAACTTAATTTCTGCTTTGTTTCACTTTTTGTATACAAACTTTTCAATGAGCACTGATCATACCTGTTTCTGTTTTCCATTTCACTGTAAGGTTCCCTTAATGCTTTCAAAACCAGCCTTAATATTTTACTCCTAATCAAAAGCAAACATTATTTCAATATCTTACTTTGTGTACCTGTTATTTCAATATTTATATATATAAATTTCTATACAAAACTTACTTTTTAGATTTACATTCGTATTTCAGTCTGACTTTATTCAACTATCTTATATTCAGCTTTATCATGTAAATCTTCATTAGATTTTTACCCTTCTTATGAAGCAATGTGTTTGAGGCTTTCTCTGTGAGAAAGATAGATATCTTTAAGTTCTCATAATGATTTCATATGTTACTTTGCTTTATTTTACTTTTACCTGACAGAAAGTTAAAGATTTTACCTGTGATTCTTTAGGTATCTTTGTAATCCAATTAATTACTTCAATGGGCTATAAAAATGCATACATTTAAAATCATTTAATAATCCTCTTGTGTATTGTTTAGCCTGTTTGCCTTTAGTTACCCTTAAAAGATAGAATTGCGATTTTTACCTGTTTGGGTAAGTGCTTCTTTGTTCCCGTTTTTATTATTTTGCAATACTCGGAGAAAATCAAAAGATGTGATTGCACTTTACCATTATTCAATACTTCTTTTAGTTCTGATCTGTTTTATTTAAATGAACTCTGGTAGTGTCTAATCATTGCACTGTTCTTACCTGGCTTAAGCATCATTCTGACCTTTCTTTTCACAATGAAGGGAGTGGTCTGAGCCTGTGATCATCTGCGGTTTAAAAGACCGGAAAACAGCAGGGGAGCCAATGTCACCTGTGACATCATCCTATAAGCTGATAGGATGATGTTGAGATGTAAAAGTACAGGTGAGGCAGCCCGATCCACCTGTAGCAAAGTGGCATCGATGCAAAATCCACCCTGCAATCAGGTGGTCGGCGGTTCGCCCTCCGCCTCGGCTTTTGCTGAAAACTGTTTTTATTTAGAAGTTTTAATTCACCTAATGGATTTAACTATCTTTTAAATTGAAAAGTAATAATACTATCACTATTCTGATTAAATTACGGTTTATGCCTTTAGTTATCTCGCGGTTTACAAAGACCGCTAAAATGGCAGGAACCAATTTCACCTATTGACTTCACCCTATAACATAAAGGATGATGCCTGGATGTAAGAATAAAGGTGAAGTAGCTTGATCCTACCTGTAGCCAAGTAGTGTATGGTGTTAGAATCCACCTGGCAATCAGGTGGTCGTGGTTTGCCCCGCCCTCAGCTTTTGCCGAAAACTGTTTTTGTTTTGAAGTTTAAGTTCATCTAATAAGATTTAACTGTCTTGTAAAAATAAAGGTGATAATACTATCACTATATTAATTAGATTACAGGTCTTTGCCTTTAGTCTTACGCGGTTTAAAGGACTGCAAAAGCGGCAGGGGGCCAGCGTCACCTATTGACTTCACCCTATAACATAAGAGGATGATGCCTAGATGTAAAGATAAAGGTGAAGTAGCCTGATCCAACCTGTAGACAAGTGGTGACAATGAGAGTGACACTGAGTGTGTGTGTGTGTGTGTGAGAGAGAGAGAGAGAGATTGACAGCGAGAGTGACACGTGTGTGTGTGTGTGTGTGTGTGTGTGTGAGACAGACAGACAGACAGACAGTCAACAGATGAGAGCCCATCACCTGCGAATGAATAGAGTATCGTTCAGCTACCTTTTTAATGGATCGCACATTGATGGGATTAACAAAAATGTTTGCAGGACATATAATTTCAGCATTTAACAATTGTATTCAAAATGTGTAGCACATGAAATCAGACAGAGCAAAATCATATACAAGGAGAAATAGGGATTAACTTGAGTAGGAGCCGTTCCTGAACACCCAGCTCTCCTTAGGTTTGAATTTTGCACAGGCTGCACAAGGAACACATACACATAATGTGCATTATAACCAGTAATAGACTTAATTGAGTTACACATTCTTTCATGCACAGATGTTGGTATTTTTTTTATTTTTACAACTGTTTACACTTGGACTGAGTTCAATGATCGCTATTAGGTATGGGAGGCACAGTTGTGAGGAGGCAGGCGCTTTACACAGTGATCGTATTTGAGGCCACTTCTCCGCCAGATACAAATCTATTTCTAATAGTCACTTGCCATAAATTTCACCGTAAAGACAAATTTACAGTACTTGTCTTTTTGTACTATAAGTCATTGACAGACTCTGACAATAATGGTTTGAAAGAGCAGCCTGAGATCTAGCGCATGATCGTCTTCCTACACGTTTATTCTGTCATGGTGCTCCACACACCCACAAATCTTTCTGTGAAGAAATGTTTCCATACATATCCCATTAGGATCACCCCCAACCCTCCATACAGGTTAATAGAATGCAGCGTTCTTTCTTTATCATCTCCCACACCCCCACACCCCAGGAACAAAACCTCCTCAAGTGCCATGTTTTTAAACCTAAAAGTATTTGAAAGTCTCTGTCATATTTCCTCACTCCTACTGCAGGTGTTACCACTCCATATGCACCTAGCTTATCACTGGCTCACTCTAGTGCCATGTCACAGTGCTGGACACCTGTTGGTCATAGTACATGATTACCCCAATCTCTATTTCCAGTTTGGTGGTCATCAGTAGCACTACCCACATCTTGTACCATATCAACGATGGCTTTCTATGTCCACGATGCATGAATTTGGCAAACTTCACATTGGAACTAATTCACCCTACCGTACCCGATCATCCAAAATTCTTAGATCCATAATAATTTTTATAACACACAGCCCACTTTCTACACTAATGCATATTTTAGTATTAACTGCAATTTATCAATTTTACCACAGCATCAGTTGACTGAGTGAGAGAGACAGAGAGAGAGAGAGAGAGAGAGGCCCATCAACTGCGACTGAATAGAATGCAATTTCATAGACCTTTTTTTGTATAATGTCTATTTGCTTTTCTGCATACAACAATCATACAGACATTCAATAAACTAATTTAGCAATCAACCATATCACTTCATTTCAATAAACATATAACATAAATTATAAATATATAACTAAATTAATAATTAAATTAAATGGTGCAACCAATTAATCATGCTCTTAAAATTCTTCCCCTTTCACATATCTCCTGGACCATTCCCTTTCTTCCTCTTCCTTTATCTTCCTCTGGGCACATCCATCTATCCATTTGTCCTTCTTTTTCTTTGCCATGTTCCTCCTCCTCCTACCTCTACTCCTCAACTTATATGATTTCCCTTAGAATCCAGCCTCCCCTCCAACAAAGAAGCTAGAAGCAGAGCCCAACTCCTGGCAAACCTATCCTCTCTCCCCACATTATATAAGTCAGGCTCTCCAGCTCTAAGATCTGTAGCACCATCTTCCACCAGCCCTGCACAGTTGGAGTGACTTGTGAGACCCACGTATTTTGAATCCCATGGCGAGCCAGAACATACAGGACCCTGATCCATCTAGGCAGTAGTGACCATTCCTCTTCCTCTCCCACCTCCACTCCAAATAAGCAGCTCAAGGGGTCCAATGGTAACTCTCTGCCAGCATGCCTCCCCACCTTGGTGACCACCTCCTTCAATATTTCTGTAGCACTGGGCAAGCCCAGGAAACAATGTATGTATGTTCCCTCTCCTTCCCACACCTCCCACACAT
Source organism: Neoceratodus forsteri (assembly GCA_016271365.2). NCBI lineage: Eukaryota > Metazoa > Chordata > Ceratodontiformes > Ceratodontidae > Neoceratodus > Neoceratodus forsteri. Next base: position 1,473,143,546 of record CM057453.1, on the reverse strand, counting down.
AAGCGACACTTCCAGGTGTGGGTGATACAGTCTGTGGATAAATTTAGTATGCCTCCTTGTACTTGTTACAGACCATGATCCCAGAATGCATAGGAAGCAACACTTTCCAGTTCTCTTCTGTAATGCTTCTGCCTAAGTCCCTTTCCCATAGCCTTTTTGTTTTCACGGTCCTGTTTGGTAGTATCTGTTTTCCTCTCTTCACCACCCGGCCTATGAACCCTCTCTCCTTGTCCTGAGCCTGGTAAATCATTACCTCACTGGGTCCGTCTCATATATCCCCTTGTTCTCCTTTCCCAGACTTCCCATAAATGCCCTTGTTGCAGATACCTGAACCTTTCTCGCCCACCTTCCCCATTACTTCCTGCAACGTTTGCAGGGAGTAGAACCACTTTGTACCAGTAAATGTCCCAAACTCCATATTCCCTTTTGTTCCCATCTCCAAAAACCTTTATCCTCTAACCCTGGCAAAAATAGGGATTATCTGCCACAGGTAGCAGTAATGTCTCTTTACCTTGCATCCACCCTCTTCTCTGAGCTTCCTCCATGCTAATAATACCTGCACTACTGAGGGATTAACTTTCTCTCCCATTCTATATGCCGTTATCTTGCCCTTAGCCGTCTCTTGTTCCAGCTCAACCCAATTGGCTACCTTGAGCCTATGCACCCAATCCATCACATACCTTTGCTGTATAGCCAAAAGTAGTTTTCCAAATCTGGAAAGTTTAGACCTCACCTCTCTCTGTCCGTCTTCAGTCTTCCCAGGCTTATCTCGGGTGCTTCCTCTCCAGATAAAGGAAGAAGGCCCCTCCAACCTCTGTATATCCTCCTTGTTCAATCCCATATGTAACATTTGTAACAAGTACAGAATCCTAAGCAGCACATTCATTTTTATAAGATTAATTCTGCCCAGCCACGACATAAGTAGCTGCATCCACCTCCTCAGATCCGCCTCAATGATTTTTATCAGTTTGGTGTAATTCAGACTATACAGGGATCCCAGAGATCTGCCACCTGTACCCCCAAGTATGTCAGGCCCATCCCACCATTTTTAACCCCATTGCACCTCGTTCTGAGCCTTTGTGCCACATTATGCCGACTTCCCTAAATTAATCTTATAACCCGAGAAGGCACCAAACTCCTCCACCAACGCTTAAGAGAGGGAGGTACCACTGGCTCGGTCCTTCAGAACAGCAGCATATCAGGCACACTTATTGTGAACTAGACTCCAACCCGAAGTGTCGGGACCATTGGCCGGTGTTCACTGGGATTGTCCGGGGCTCATTGTTGGAGGAGTCTTTCGCATGCCTTGAAGAGGGCCTGGTGAGGCCTCTCTTGAAGAGCCATTTCTTGACCGGATGTCCTGGTGAATTACCGTCCGATCTCAACCTTCCATTTTAGGAAAGGTTCTTGAGAAAATAGTGGCGCAGCAACGAGGGCATCTCATGACCTTTAATATCTATGAGTCATTCCAGTTTGGTTTCAGGGCCAGGCATAGCACTGAAATGGCATTAGTCAGGGTACACAATGACCTTCCTCAGGCTGGAGGAAATAGAGGAGACAGGTCAATTCTTGTGCTCATGATCGCTCATCAGCATTCGACACCATGAATCATGTTGTGCTTCTTGATCACCTTGGAGAGTATTATGGACTCGCCAGTACTGTCATCAATTGGTTGAGTCCTATCTCTCTGGCAGGAGGCAGCGGGTGGTGATGGAGTATTTCTCCTCCTCCCGAAGCTCTTGCCATGGGGGCGCCTCAGAGCTCGATCTTGTCACCAATGTTATTTCGGTGTACATGCTGCCCTGGGAGAGCTCATTAGGTGTTACAGTGTGGATTTTCACTGCTATGCAGATGATACCCAACTGTATATTTCCTTTGTCACTGTGACACAGGACACTGTAGAAGTGCTTAACAACTGCCTGGGTGAGATCAATGATTGGGTGTCCTCAAACTGGTTGTGACTTAACCCGACAGGCGGGTCCTGGTGATCGAGCTGGGTCCGCGAGCATGAAGGGAGTGCCTCTGGACTGGCTACAGGATTGTTCCTGGTATCCACTCCGTTGATGGCCTTCCCTAGTATGCGGGATTTTGGCATTATCCTGGATGGCAGATTGACACTTGAAGCTCAGGTGTCATCTGTGGTCCAAAGTGGTTTCTACCACTTGAGGAATATCACTAGGATTAAACTCCTAGTTCTGCCCGAAGACCTGCCACTACTGGTACATGCCTTTGTTATATCCAGGCTTGATTACTGCAATGCTCTATACTTTGTGCAGAACACAGCAGCCAGTTTGCTGATGGGTCTAAGTCTAGTCATGTGACCCCAGTCCTGTGAGCTCTGCACTGGCTGCCTGTCAGGTGGAGAATCATCTTCAAGGTGTGCTTGCTCACCTACAAGGCCCTATATGGACTGTGCCCTGACTATCTGGCTGATCTCCTGACATCTGCCACCTCAGTCCTTTCCTGCGCTTCTTGACCAGGTGCCTCCTTATTGTTCCTAGGACCAGATAAAAAAAAACTTCCGGTGACCATGCCTTGATGTAGCTGGCCCAGACCTGCAGAACTCCTTTGCAGCCTGTGTTAAGGAGGCTCCAATGGTCGAGAGGTTTATAAAGGGTCTAAAGGCTCACTTATTTTGCTTGCTTTCCCTGATGAGGTGACTTACCAGTACTAGTTTAAATTTTAGATATTCTAGTATTTTATTTATTGTTTTAATATTTATACATGCTGTATGTATGTTGTATTTTATTTGTTTTACCCTACCTGTTTTATGTAAAGGCGCCCAGAGCCTCAGGGATTGGGCGTCCATATAAATAGCGTGCCTTGCCTATTCCTCTGAACATTGCTTCCCTCTCCCTCCCCAACAGGAAAAGCTTCCAAAAGCAAAGTACCATTCTCATGTTTTCCTAAACTCTGGCCTCCCTCTCCCTGTCTATCTACTCAGCCTCGTCCTTCTCCTCCCTTAAAGTTCTTCTTCAGGACTTTGCCACCCCTCTTGCAACTTTCCTGACCCTTATTCCCTCTTCCCTGATGTTGATGTCCATCTTTTATTTCCTACTCCTATGTTGTTGGCTTCCCCTTCTCCCCCCCACCTTGAGCAACTCCCCCCACCCCAACTAACTGCCTTAATATCCATTTTGGTATCTGTATTCTTGAGTATACCTCTGGCCCTACCTAGTTAGCCGCACCCTGTAGTCTGGGTGGTATTACCATCCTACTATCTGCATTATTCCCTGCACTGTTTAGCACTTGAATCTTAATGTGTATTGTATGTCATACCCGACTGTGCACCGATACATATATATAGATAGATAGATATTTAATTTTAATTTATTGTATGCATATTTACTGTACTTATCTACTACTACTGCATCTTACACATGTATTTTGCTGTTCATCTTGTACTTTTTATGAGTTGTTACAAGCTCATTATGTCTTTATATCGACGCTTGGAATAGTCTGCCACAGGAGGTAGTGGGGGCAAGCACAGTGGAGGGGTTTAAGCATTCCTGAGACAGGCACAAGGGAAGCTTGAGAGGGAGGGAGTGATGAAAAGCCATTGATCACATAGGGTCAGTGGCCACATACAATGTATAAGGGCCTACAGGGAAGACTGGATGGGCCTAGCGGTCCTTAACTGCTGACAATTTCTTTGTTTCTTTCTTTCCTGTTAAAATTTTGAAATAAAATAAGGGGAATCCTCTGGTGGAAACCTGGGATTATATACCAGAAGAGTTCTCATTACAGAATGACATCCCTGCCCAGATCTTCCAAATCCTCCTCCCTTTCTAGGAGGTCAGGATTGTATTCCACCTTGTTGTTGTTCGGGTGACACGTGGGCAATTGACTGAACTAGTGGGTGTACTGTCAAGAGGAGAAGCCAGTTTGATCCCATGGCTGTCACCTGAGCTTCCATGGCTTCAGAGACCAAGTCTCCAAAGCCTTTTCCGACATTTCTTCTTGTAGAGCTTGTAATCATGGTACAAAACCTAAACAAAGGTTCTTTAAATGGCAGCATACAGGGACAAAATTGATATAAAAACAGTTAAGTGAGAAAACAAACACAGAATGTGTCAGCAGAAAAGGACATACAAGCATATGAAGAAGCCAGCAGATAAGGCCATTCGGTCTGTCCAGTCTGCTCATATTGCAGTGTCCCTAGCTTATGCTACTGACTCTGTCCCCCAACCCTCCCTTCCTTTCCATCTGCCCCCTATGCCCTGTACATTTCCCCTTGTGCCTGTCAGCCTCTCTTGAAGCTGGCCACCTACTTCATTGAGACCACTTCCTCCGGCAGCGCGTACAACTGGCCACCACCCTCTCCGTAAAAAGGCTTCCTAACCTCCCCCAGTTTTGGATTGTGTACCCTCGTGGTTCAACTGCCACTTTGTGAAAGAGACCCTCCTTGTCCACCCTATTTATCCTTTTCAAGTACTTTTAGGTCTCTATCATGTCCCTCTCTCCTCCTTTCCTCCAGGTAGTACATATTCAGGGCCCCAGCCTCTCTTCATATGTTTTACCTTGCTGACCCACAGTCATCTTAGTTGCCCTCCTCTGGACCATCTCCAGTAGGCTGATGTCTTTCTTGAAGTGTGGAACCGGTATCTGACTCCATACTCTAGATGTGGCCTCGCCAGCGGCCTGTACAAGGGCAGTATAACCTCCTACTACTACTGATCCCCCTAGCTATGCATCCCAACATCTTGTTTGTCCCTGCTGCTGCCTGTTTGCACTGCATTGAGTGCTTTAGGTTGCTAATGATTATCACTCCCAGATCCTTCTCCTCCTCTGCTGCTACTACCAGTTCCTCCCCGGTAGTACTCCGTCCTTAGTTTCAGGCACCAATAGTCCCTACTTTGTATTCCTTGGCATTGAAGCCTAGCTGCCAAATCCCAGACCAGCTCTCAAGTTTTCTCAGGTGTTCCTGCAGGTCTTGTAGCCCTTCTACTGTGTCCACTCTCTCACAGGTTTGGTGTCATCTAAAAGGCACATTTCGTCCTTAATGCCATCCGAACACTGGCCCCAGCACTGAGCCCTGCAGGACCCCACAGGTGACTTCCTGGTGCACATAAACTCTCCTCCCACCACCACCCTCTGAGTCCCGTCCCTCAGCCAGCTTTCTACCAAGCTGGTTATCTTCACCCTACCCTGAGATACATCAACTTCCTGATCAACCTCTTATGGGATACAGAGTCAAGGCCTTCTTCCAAGAGTCCACATAAAGGATGTCACTGCCTGGCCTCAGTCCACTGACTTAGTGACCCAGTCAAAAAGTAAATCAGATTAGTTTGACATGATCTCCTCCCAAAACCTGTGCTGTCTATCATCCTGGAGCCATTCTTCTCCAGATACCCTACCAACCTTTCTTTAAATATGGTCTCTGTGAGCTTGCACACAATTGAGGTCAGACTGAGCAGTCTGTAATTCCCCAGATCATCTTTGGGACTGCTCTTAAGGAGGGGCACCACGTGTGCCATTCTTCAATCCTGTGGTACCATGTCTGACTCCAGGAACTATTGAACAGGCCTGCCATTGGCCCGCAAGCTCCCTGCTAGCTCCTTCAGTGCCCTTGGGTGTATACCGTCCGGTCCCTGTGGCGTGTCCCACCTTCATGCTAGCAGCCCCTCCTTCACTCTATCCTCTTCTATCACCACATCCGTGCTCCCCTCACCCCTCCTTTCCCATAGGCGCTGGTCCATCTTTTTCCTGGTGAAGACAGAGCAGAAATTTGTCCTCACCCTCTTCCCCATTCATCCCTTTCCGAAACCTTATAATCCCAGTAGATCCATTTAGTCTGCCCTATTTTTCCTGCCTATTGCTACACCTGGACCCCATTTGGTCACATATCCCCCTGTTCTCTTACTTCTATTTATTATACCCATATACCTATCACGCATGTTTAGGCTCCCACTATTTTCACCCTTACCACATCTTCTGGCAGGCTATTCCAGGCACCCACTACTCCTTCTGTGAAGAGGCATTTCCTCTTATCCCTCTTAACCCCTCCAAGCTTCATAGCATGCCCCCGTGTTCTGGTACTCCTCCTCCTGTGAAAGCAGTCCTTCCTGCACCTCATTCACCCCGCAGGTACTTCAAGTCTCAATCATGTCCCTCTTGCTCAAATCTTCTCCAGGAGTACATGTTGAGCCCCTGCAGCTTCTCCTCATATGGTTTCTCAGGTGACACCCACATCATTTTGGTAGCCTCCTCTGGACCACTTCCACCTTGTCGATGTCCTTGCGGAGGCAGCCTCCAGAACTGGACATTGTACTCCAAGTGAGGTCTAATAAGTGAGTGATTTACAGGCAACACCACCTCCTTCTGCTAGAAACTCTGTCTCTATACACCCCAGCATGCAGCTTGCCTTGCCTGCCACCTTGTAGCACTGTCCTGTCACCTTGAGGTAATCAGATACAACTATTCCAAGGTTCCTCTCTTGCTTGATAACTGTAAGTACCTCCCCAACTTATACAGAATCCTCGTGTTTCCCCTCCTCGGGTGCATGATTGCATGTTTTGGCATTGCAACCCAGCTGCCACTCTCTACCCACCTCTACTTTTCTCAGGTCCCTTTGCATTCTCTTCTCTCCTCCTGGGTGTCCACCCTGTTGCAGATTTTGTGTCACCTGTAAATAGACACACCTTCCCTCAGTTCCTCAGCAATGTTGCTTATAAAAACGTTGAAGAGAACAGGACCTAATACCAATCCCTGTGGTACTTCACTGGTCACTCACGCATGAACCAGAGTGACTGCCATTGACCACCACCCTCTGTCTCCTCTCCTTCAACCAGTAGATAGCCAGTTTACCACCTTCTCCCTACTCCCAGGCTGCTAAGTTTCTTTATTAACTGCCAGTGTGGTACCATATCAAAGGCCTTCCTGGGGTCCAGATAGGCTACATCCCTGATCCACCTCCATAGTTATCCAATCAAAGAAATCTGAGATTTTTGAATGACCTCCCACTACTGAAGCCATGCTGCCAGTGGTCCTGCAGCCCATCTGTCTCCAGGTACTTTATCAGTCTCTTCTCCAACAGGGTTCCAATGTCTGTAACTGCTAGCCTCCTCCCGTTGCAGCTCTTGTGAAGAGGGACCACACAAGACATCCTCAGTCCTCTGGAACCACCCGTCTCAAAGAAGTGCTAAACAGATTTGCCAGAGATTTTATTTTTTATTTAAGTCTTTGGTAAACAGGTAAGGCCACTAGGCACAAGTGCCTGTTTTCAGAGGGCGACCTGGGAGTACTGGGGGTTAAGTGACTGCTCTGAGTCACACAGTATGCAAGCTAAGGTAGTGAGGAATCAACCCAGGTCTGCTGGATGGACCAAGCTCATTCACAGCTCATTATTCTAACCTCTAGGCTATACTGCCAGCCCCTGCCAGAGAGGCAGCTAGCACTGTGTTCAGCTCCTTTAGTACCCTTGGGTGGATCCCATCTGGCCCCTTTGCCTTCTTTTCCTTTAGGGCTTCCAGATCCCAGCTGACTTTCTCTTCTGTAAAGGAACTTGTGTTTCCACCCTCCGGGCCTGTTAATCTGTAAATGGACTTGTGTCCACACATCCCTCCCTCCTGTGCATGTTAATGCGTGTTGGCCTGTTCCCCCTTCCAGAAACACCACCATTTTGCAACAATGAAGCAAAATGATTGCATTATCTCTCTGCAGGTCCGCTGAGTGTGTCAAAAGCAATAAACTCAGGCATGATATGGCTGCTCACATCATATAGAAAGAACTGAGAAGTGAGGGGCTGCCCACATTTTAAAGGTGCTGACGTAGTATGTTGTGTGGGTGGCCCCAGCTAGACAAAGGTTTCAGGCAGGTCCCGACACTGGCGACTTATAGTTCCACAGGTGTGGCCAAATGGAGGAGACATCCTTATTGAAGATCTTGTGTGTTTTAGAGCTTTAGAATGGTCATGTGCTGCCGTAATAACCAGAGAATCAGTTTCTGGCTGTGTGGAATAACAGGGCTTGTCCGAAGGGCAGGATATTGTTTATCTGTCACATGGGGCACAGCAGGCAGAGTACTGGGCCTGTGCCAAGCCATAGTCGCATCCTCCCAAAGCCGAATGGACAAAAGGAACAATAATTGCAGACAATGTACAAACCTCTAAAATTCTTAGAGGTTTCTGTGAAGAATCCTCCTCCTCCTCCTCAGCAGCAAAGCCCAGTTTGGACTGGACCTGACTGAGGAAAGTCTGAAATGAGGCATCCTCAGGAGGGACCTAGGAGTAAAATGTACACTATCCTCACTGCAAGAAGATAAAGTGGAATTGAATCCCACCACAATCTGGGGGTTTCTCCTTGTGAGAGAGTTGAATAAGACCCTGTTCCATTTGTTATGTAGAAAGAGTTGAATGTATGGACCTGTTTTATCCTCTTCTGATCGGTCTCTTGTCTGTCTGACTGCACAGTCAAATTTTCTTGTGAGACCTAGGAACTGGCCACACAATGGTCTCGCTATCCCCGTTATCTCTCTGCTTTCGCTTGTTGTTTCTATCTTTTCTTCCCTTTGCATATTTGAAGTTATAAAATATGTGAATCTTTATGAAAGTGGGATCCCTTGGTTTGAAAATGTATATGGTTATATTGTTGAAATGATTGCAAAAAGCTATTTAGGGCTCGGAGTTAACCTGAGATGCTGGTTTGCAAACTCTTTGCAGAGCTGAAAACCTGAGGTCAGTTCTGGGACACCATGTACTGTTTTGTTGCACCTGCAAGGAAGGAAACTGACAAGAACATTTTCTGAAAACCAGGATGTCTCCTTAAGTACTCTGGCAAAGGCTTGTTATAAAAGAGTAGCAATATTTTGCTGGAAAGACTGAGAATTGAAATTGAGAAGAAACACTCAGAAGGACTTTGTTTTCTCTGTTTGTACTGCCTTTGTAAATAGTTATATTGAGTAATTTTATTTTTATTATACTGATACTGAAAAAATAAAACGCTACTGCGAATTTTGTACCTGCTCTTGGTCTTCCTATGCTTTCTGACCTGTGCCTTGACGACACTACTATTCGTCATATTCCTCCTCCATCAGGCCTGGATTATATTTGTCAATGAAAATGAAATATTCCTGACACAGAAACATAGAATCTGTCAGCAGATAAGGACCATACGGCCCAATAGTCTGCCCATTTCCCTACTCACTGCTGCAGCCCAGATCCTATTTGATCTGAGGCTCTTCAGCTCTATTACATCTCAGGGTACTCTTATGTCTATCCCATCCACTCTTGAACCCCCATATCATTTTGTACACACCACTTCTGCTGAAAGGCTGTTCCACAGCTCCACCACCCTTTCAGTGAAAAGTACTTCCTAACATTACTCCTGAGCCTTCCACCCTTCAGCCTCATATCATGCCCCTTGTTCTTGTGCAGAGTTTTCTCTGAAATATGATTGCCATATGTACCCTGGATCAACACCTGCTGTCTTGTCCATACATTACAGTTGTACTCCTACCTGTCAATGCAGATACTAATGTAATGAGTTTGCCCTACTATCTGTAAATGTTGATGCCACTATAACGTACTTACTCACTGGACAACTGAAAATAGGCTCAAGGTGGTCCTAACAGTTCTTAGTCTGTGTAAAATAAAAATGTTCTATCTATCTATCAACGCTTCCTCCATGCAGATGGTAATCAGCAGAGGGTTGCGTGGGAGGTAATCACGCTGAAGGTATAATCCAATGGTCAGGTATCAACAAAGAAGCTCCTAGTGAGGTGCAGTAACCTCGTGAGGGAGTACTGGCAGCATCAACTAAGTCAACGGCAGTGAACCTGGTGGTGACAGGGTTAGTGCTGATGGCAGAGCCATGGGCAGAAGCTCCTGAAACAGCATCAGCATGTTGACGGGTCCCTGATGACTGATTTGTCAATGGGACAGTGCTCCATGGTGGAATCAGCTGTGAATCACCCAGCGGGTGATTCGAGCCAGTGCCAGACACCAACCCTGGTGTCTGAGAGATGGTCGGGGCAGGGCAGCAGAATCAGAGGATTTAGCCTGGGATCTGTCTTTTCAGTAGACTTACCACTTTAAGAGAGTGAGACCTGGCAGGAGAGCATCTTTGTCATAATGCCGCTGCTTATCTTTATCAGCATGGCAGTGTCTTTCCATCGATTTAGCAACCTTCTCCTTCTTTTCTTTCTTCGATCAATCCATAGGTAGCATTATCGACTGTGAGAGAGTGGGTCAGTGGTGAGTTGTGGGAGAAGGAGGCGGTGACAACAGTGAAGCAGCCGGTGATGCAGATGCTTGTCCTCTCTGCCTTAAGTTTTAAATGAACTTCTAAGGCTTTCTTGCAATGGTTCTGTGTAGCCTGGTTAAAACCCTGGCAAATGTTGCATGTCTTCATGCAGCAGATGGACATATCGTGAGCATCATCCTTGTAAATCTTTACCACAATGATAATAATGGAACAGCAGTTCCAATTTTTGTCGGTGGCATAAATGTAATTCATTCTTTCCTGGGTGGCCATTCTGTGTCAGGTTAAGCAATGGATGATTCAGACTTCATATGAAGCTGTTGGAAGTAAACATAGAAATTGATGGCAGATAAGGATTGCTTGGCCCACCCAGTCTGCCCATTTTCTCTACCTACTGTAATACCAAACCCTACTTGATCTCTGGCTTAATCCCCTTTCCTAACTGCCAAGGTTCCTTTATGCCTTTCCCATGCATTCTTGAATTCCATTATGTTTTTGCCCCTCCACCTCTGCTGGGAGACTGTTCCATACATCCACCACCCTTTCAGTGAAGAAGTACTTTTCATGTTTCCCTGAGTCTATCCCCTCCAGCTTCATAGTATGACCCCTTGTTCTTGAAGATCTTTTCTCTGAAAATGCTTCCTCCTGTACCTTATTTATACCCTTGAGGTATTTGAAAGTCTCTGTCATAGCCCCTTCTCCCTCCTTTCTTCCAGGGTGGCATATTGAGGTCCTTCAGTCTCTCTTCATGGGCTTTGGTGCACACCCTGCACCATTTTAGTTGCCCTCCTCTGGATCACCTCTACTCTGTCTATGTCCTTCTGGAGATGTGGTCTCCAGAATTGGACAAAGTACTCTAAATGAGGTCTCACCAATGGTCTGTACAGCAGTATCACTACCTCCTCCCTTCTGCTGGTGATACACCTCCCTATGCACTCCAACATCCCACCGGCTCTCCCAGCTGCCTGTCATACTGCTTGGCCACCTTTAGGTCATCAGATATGATTACCTCCAGATCCCGTTCCTCTTTGGTGGTTGCCAGTACTACACCCTCCATTAGGTAGTCCGCCCTGGGTTTCTATGCCCTAAGTGCATGTCTTTGCACTTCTTCACTTTAAATCTTAGTTGCCACACTCTTGACCACTCCTCAAGCTTACTTAGATCCCTCTTCATTTTTTCCACACACCTCCCCCAGAGTGTCAACCCTGTTGCAGATCTTTGTGTCATCTGCAGAAAGGCATACCTCTCTTCTAAGCCCTCTGCAATGTCACTAATAAAGACATTAAAGAGACCAGCCCCAGTACTGATCCCTGTGGCAACCCACTGATCAGTCTCCCTCCTCAGAGTGAACTCTGTTTACCACCACCCTCTGTCACCTATCCTCAACCAATTACCTACCCATTTTCACACCTTAGGAACCACTTCAAGCTGCCCAGCTTGTGCATGAGTCTCCTGTGTGGAACGGTGTTGAATGCCATACTGAAATCTAGGTAGGCCACATCCACTGCTCCACACTGATCTAGTTCCCTGGTCACCCAGGCAAAGAAATCTATCAGATTTGTTTGATATGACCTCCCACTGTGAATCCATGCTGCCTCGGATCCTGTAGGCCACTGGATTCAAGATATTCCACAGTCTTTTTATCAGCAGTGATTCCATTAATTTCCCCACCACAGAAGTGAGGCTGACCGCCTGTAGTTGCCAGCCTCCTCCTGCTCCACTTTTGTGAGTGGACTACATCTGCCCTCCTCCAGTCCTCCAGAAATGAAAGTAGCGTAGTTACCATAATTGTTGATCTTCCAGGATAGCTTCACCATTCATCACTGGTGGGTACCAGTCAGAGCGCGGGACTCCATGAAGCATATAGCTTTAATATTTTAGAGGAGGGGTGCCGACATTGGAGATGGTACCTTCCACAAGGCCGAGGCCTGACACGGCACTCCGGACTGGCCAGTAACTGATGCCGGCTCCCCAACTTCCTCAGTTCTGTCTGCAGGAGAGGAAGGAAATAAGAGAAAGAGAAAATAGAAAGGTGGGGCAAGGTAGCCCATGGGATAGGGAAAAGGAAAGGATATAAAACCAAATATAAGGCCAGCCATAGAAGAAGAGGTAAAGAATTCTGCACTAGGATGGCTAATGGTCAGGAATGACCAGAGCCCCTGGGAAGGCTAGAAAACAGAAAGAGATATAGGAAGAGAGACAGAAGGAGGAAGAGACACTGAGGATCCCTGGAACTCGGACAAGAGAGGTGACAGAAGTAGGCTTATTCCCATTCTAGGCCAGGAATGGAAGCATTTGTGGGACTTGCAACCTGGAGCACAGGCAGGCTGGGCCATAGAAGGTGCAGCTAAAGGATGGGTTGTAAGGAAAAAGTACTACTTTGCAGAAAATGACAGGAAGTGTTTGAGCCTTATAAGCACTTAACTTGTCCGCTGAAGGCTAGGCAAGGTGGAAAAGTTCAATTGTTCTATATTACCCAAGAATATAGGTGGAGAAGATTCCAGAAGTCTGAAATATGAAAACAACCCATGCAGAGGGAGGTAAAACAAATTTGTAGAGGCAGAAGGAGAGTAGTACCTCTATAGAAACCAAAACAGGGGCTGCCAGAAAAGAGCAGCAACACAGGAGTTTTCCCTCTTAAGTCGAGTTTGTAAGAGGATGCTAAATTGAAGGTCATGGAAATAGCCTGTAGGCTAGAAGACTAGGTGGCATACTGAAAATGGAGATGAGTAACTATATAAAAGAGTGAAGCACCCAAAATCGTAGATCAGTGCAACTCTGTCCCCAGAGAGAAGAAAACAGCCCAATAGGCCAATAGCTCCCTCCAACTGACAAAAAAATAAAGGGAGAGGGAAAACTTCTGAGGCCAGGAGCTCGCATCTAGACACCTCTTCCTCTCTCTTGGAGGAAACTCCAAGGAAGACTTTTCTGAAACAATCCTCTCTCTTTTTTTCTTTTAAAAGAAACCAACGGTCCACAGAAAGGCAGACACATGTGCTATAAGAGTATCCTGGCATGTGTTATGAACCTCTTCTGTAGACATATAGGAATAGAAGGAAATAAGGCAAGAGTGCCAAGAGCAGCTGCCTTCCCCTTGGAACAATGGAGATAAGTCCTGTGGGAAGGCAGATATAAATATCCCCATTTATTTTTCTGTTAGTATAAGGAAGAATTTCCCTCAGGAAGGCTAGCTGCTAACAAGCACTCCCTTTTAGATATAAAATGGGGAAGGCTGAGGGAGGTGCTGCAGAAGCCTGGCCATGAGGGAAGGTGGGGTAGGTAGCAGTGATAAATGTTGAAGATATCCTGGAAGAGCAAGAATTACAGGAAGTATGTAATTTTCATATCTTCCCAGGATCTATCTTCACCATTGATCACTGGTGGGTGAGTACCAGTGGCGGCTCCAGCTTCTGTTGGTTACCAGGGCACTGGGTGGAGCACCACAGTTGGCAGCCAGGGCACCTATAGAAACCAGAATTTAAATTGTGTGTATATTCCTGCACCCCACCAAACAAAAATGAAGCTCTCCCAGCAGCCAGCCAGCCATCAGGCCATTTCATCCCTCCCCTCACTCCAAAACAGAACTCAGGAGTTCCATTTTAAATCTCAGGTCCAAGCACAAACCCACATAAGAGGGCTCCAAGTTTCCCCATGCAACACCAACTGCCACATTATGCTAGGAACCGCAACCCCCAACCCACAAAATAGAACAGCCCCCCCTTCCCAAGTCATCCATCCAAACATCAGGACACTAGCTTTACAGATTCTCTCCCACCACCTTTCAAACTCCTGGCTTCCCAAACAACTGTAAAATATATATATATATATATCCCTCCCAAAATACAACACAACAGCACAACGCAAGTTAACTCCCTCCCCTCTTTCCTTCCCAAGCCAGCCATCCAAACATCTCAGTACACTTTAGTTATTGTAAGTTAAACTCGAGTCTCTCCACCCCTTTCAGTCAAGCGGCCTTCAAGCTACCAAACCAAACAACTGTAAAAAAAAATGCACCTTTCTCCTTACGGTACAGTACATGATGCAGCTGGTGCAGGATAGGAAAGGTCTTGGTTCGATTGTTGGGGCAGCCGTTGTTGAGGTCTGGATTGCAAATGCAGTTTGCATAAAGCCTGGAAGGAGATGGTTGGGGTTGGTCTCGATGACTCGAGTCTTGTCTGTGGCTCCTCCACTCAGATCTGGCCCACCAGGACAGCGGGACTCTGGGTCGGCAACTCGGCGGTGTAGGGCTGATTGTCCCAAGACTCAAAAAAAAATAATCGGCAGGTAAACTCCAGATTAGGCAGGCGTGCACATCAGCAAATGAAGCAAGGAAGGAAGATTCTGAATCACAGCTAGTCTTCTTGGCAAATAAAGATAAACTGGTCTTGTGTCCATGCTTCTTTATTGCTGGAACAAACACTCAATGGGCATCCTGATTGGCTGTTGAATCAGAGCTTTCATTGGCTCATGTTATCTCTCTTGGATTTCTCTTTCTTGATTGGTCCCCTACTCCCCTTTACTTCTTTTCAGTTCCTCATTGGCTGCTTCCTGAGTCTGCAAGCCTGGCTTAGCTCCATGATAATGTGCCCCGAACCCGTGCAGCGCGAGTTTTCAAATTATGCTCGGGGAAGTCAGGGCTTGATAGGAGGATGTCTGTGGCAGCGAGAAGCAACAAAAGTTTTAGAGTTCGTACACTGTATGTAGCGATACTCAGATGAGATCAGCAACAGAGACTAGCTGGAGCACTGGGGCACGAACTGGGGCACAGCATTTTTCACCAGGGCACGTGTCCGTGTGCCTCGTGTAGCGCCGCCACTAGTGAGCACCAAGCCACCATGTTGGCACACCTGAGGAAATTTCCCTCAGCCTCCTGTGGGGAAACACAAGAGAATGGAGCCTTACAGGTCTGGTGAGACCTGAGACTGGTCAGGGACAGGCAGACGCTCCCATGACCTGGGAGAAGGAGGATGCCCTAACAAGCCACACCTGACCCTGAGGGAAGAGAGCCAGGCCAAGGGTGATAACTGTGAGAGGTGAAGCCATGCTGGCCCACCGAATACAGACTGCGGTTCCACCAGCCTTGAAGATACCTCACTGATGTCAAAAGACCACTTGACTGGTGTCTGGCTAGCTCCAGGCCCTGGGTGGAAAAGCAAATGGCTCGGGGTTGCCCTCACTGTCAGGTATGGATGCAGAAGTTGCCCCAGCATTGCCCACAGGTGCCTAGCATAGACTGCTTGGTGTTATCGATTCTCAGCAAAGGTGTGATGCCATGAAGACACTTCTACCCCAGCGGTGGAACTCAGCCGAGTCAGACTCTGGGGGCAGTCGCACCAGGCAATGATGCCGGAAGGGATGTCAAGGAGTTCCATTTATGAAGAGGGTGGGTCATGGCACCAGGAGATCCCGTGGAGGTGCAATACCTGTGCCGGCAGGCCCTCGGGGCTGGAGAAGGGCAGAGAGGCGGTGCCAGACATCGTGTGACACCTCTGCAAAGGCCAGGGCCATGGAGGGATAACCAGGAGTCTGAGCTGTACTCCCCAGCAAGGACAAAGTCACACTAGCAGGATTGTGTACTAGGAAAGGGAGATAAACAAGTCCTATAGCATCCCCACAAGGAAATTCTGATAACTAGTGAGCTTAGCATCAGAGGAATAGTGGACTGAGGAATCCTCTTCCTCAGAAGAGGAAGATGTGGAAAAAGAAGAACTTGTCTCAGGGGATGGTGGTGCAGGGGTCTGAGGTGTAAACACAACCTCATCCAGGACCCTAAGATACCTTGGAAAAGCACTCACTGGAGCCCTGAATTCTTTCCAGGTCATGAGGCCAGCAGGACCAGAAAAACCTGGGAAGGGGAGGCAGAGGAGGAGGAGGAAGAGGAGGGTTATGGCAGACCATACTAGGACCTCTGCTAGGGACTTCAGGAATGCACAGGGGACCCCTCCAAGGGAGGGGCTGAGCAACCTAGCCTCCTCAGGACACCCAACCTGGCCAGGCCAAACAAGGTGGTGCCCTTCAGGAACCCCAGGTGAGGAGATTGGAGCCATTCATGTCCCACATGTGGCTTCTATCCCCACTTACTGCAGAGTGTGCCAGATCCCTGGGAGAAGGAAGGTCTGGGTCCACACTACAACTGCTCCTGAGCCTGCCCCAGCTCAGGGGTAGAACACCATGAAAGACCTGACCTCCCGGACCTCTGTGTCACCGACTGAGCCCTGCACTGGAGGACCTAAGGGTCAAGGGAGAGCCAGAATGCCAGAGGGTAGTGGACTCGACACCACCCATGGTGTCATGATGTGGCTTGGCACTGCCCATGCACAAGTCAGAAACAGCACGTCCATTGGCACCAGAATCCGATCCAGCATGGCCCTCTCTGCTGGCACTGAAATCAGTGCAGGTGGTATTCCTGGTGCCATGGGACACGGGAGAGTCGGCACTGATGCTGCCACCAGAAAGGAGCTCTGGGGCTCCCAGGCCCAAAAGGCCTGTAACTGGGCCCAGAAGGGTCCAGGGACTCCGAGGAGTTGGGCTGCCAGTCAGGATCATCTTGATCATCATCCCTGAATGGAGGATGAGATCAGGAGATCTCCAACTGGGTGACCCCTGGACCCTCCCTCTCCCACAGCCGTGAGAAGCAGAAGGAGGGACCTAGCCACACAGCCAGTGCCGCCTTGCTGCTGAGGGATGCACTGACACAGGCCTAGTGCGTGAGCTGCAACCCCACAGCCGGGATGTCCAGGCCTCCAAGAGGCACCAGACTGCGAGGGATGCTTAACCAACCTTCCAGAAGAAGTCAACTGACCACCTGACCCCTCATGCAGACCCCAGTCCCAGTGAGACTGGGATTAGCAGTGGTGTGCTCTCCTGTGGTCGTGTAGCACGAGGAGAGGCCCAGGGACCTGATCCTGGTGTCTTTGGTGCGGCACTGCCCTCTGAAAGATGGGGGCAGATCCCTGGGAGAAGGAAGGTCTGGGTCCACACTACAACTGCTGCCTGAGCCTGCCCCAGCTCCTGGGGTAGGAACACCATGAAAGACCTGACCTCCCGTCCTCCAGGTTGCTCAGCCCCCTCCTTTGGGAGGGGTCCTTGTCGTTCCTGAAGCCCTGGCAGAGGTCCTAGTATGGTCTGCCATAACCCTCCTAACTTGGCTGCACAGATCTGGAGAGTACGGTAATCCACAGAAACACAGGCGTCGCATGCATCTTCATCATGGTGCCCTGACCCAGGCAGGTAAAACAGCGATCATGATGGTCTGCTACGGACATGGGATTGCCACAGGGTACCGATTCCTGAGGCAATCCTGCCTTGGACTTAGTGGACCTTTTGGGCCCGAACCAGACATGATCGACTGATGGGCAAAAAATAACAAATGGCAAAAGCACTCTACACACTGAAGAAAAAGAAAAAGGTGGAAAAATGGTGCCGAGTAACAAACAGCATAGAAAAACACTAACAGCGGCCGACAAGTAGCGCCGAGTCTCATGGGTGGCACCATCTCCAACATCAGCTCCTCCCTAAAACATTAAAGCTATATGCTCCCATGGAGTCCTGCACCTTTGGCTTGTACCCCCAGTGATGAATGGTGAAGAGTGATCCTTGGAAAATCTACTCTCGCCTCCTGCCAGTGGTGGTGGAACAGGACTGTCAGTGGCGCTAACAGCACCTTTTCTAAGCTCCTCAAAATCCTTGGATGTATTCCATCTGGCCGCATTGCCTTGTCCACTTTCAGTTTTGCAAGTTCCTTCAGGACTCTCTCCTCCGTAAATGGACTAGTGTCCACCTCACTTCTATTGTTGCTCCTGTTGCTTATCTGTGGTCCCTCTCCTTTCCTTCCTCTGTGAATACTGAGCAAAAACATTTGTTCAGAATGTTTGCTTTCTTCTGGTCTCCATCCACACCCCTCCTTCCCTCCTTAGTCTTACAATCCCTCCCTTGGTCTTTCTCCTTTCGCTTACGGACCTGTAAAATGCCTTGTCCCCTTTCTTTACTGCCTGAGCTATCATCTCCTGTTTGGGCCTTTGTGCACCTGACTGCTTTCCTGCTTCTCTCTGGTTCATCTGATACACTTCCCTGTCCTCCTTCCTCTGAGTCTCCTTATACCTCCTGACTGCTAACTTTTTGCCCTCACTTTCTACACCACTTCCTTTGAGAACCATAGCGGTCTTTTTTTCCTCTTGCTTTTGCTTACTTGCCTAACGCAGAGGTTTGTTACCTTCACTATAGCTCCTTTTAGTTTCACCCACTCTTCTTCTTCTCCACCCAGGTCCCCCATGCCCCGGCATCCCTGAGGCATTCCCCATCTTTGTAAAGTCAGCTGTCTTGAAGTTGAGGCCCTTGTCTTTGTGTGGTTTGACTCAGCCACTGTTCTTATTTTGAACCACAGTTTGGTGATCACTGTCCCCAGGTGGCTGCCCGCTGTAATGTCTGCAACACTGTCCCTGCTGGTGAGTACTAGGTCTACTGCTCCCTCACAGGTGGGTTCTCTTACTAATTGTCTGGGGAATGCCCTGTAGGAGTCCAGGATACCCCTGCTCCTAGATGAAGCTGCAGTCGGGATGCTCCAATCCACTTCTAGCAGACTGAAGTCTCCCACCAGCCATCTTATGGGTGGCTTCCATTAGATCCCTGTCCATCTCCTGTCCCTGTGCTGGAGGTCTGTAGAACACCTCAGTGTGAAGAGTGGTTCCATTTCCCAGTTCTAGGGTGACCGACAGTGCCTCTGCCCTCCCTGTATTCTGGTTGATTTTATGCAATTCCTCACATAAAGAGCCACTCCTTCCCTTCTTATTGACCCTGTCCTTCCTAAACAGATTATAGCCTGCTATGGCTATATCCCAGTCATGGGTTTCATTGCACCATGACTCAGTAATAGCGACAATGTCCAGGTCAGCCTCTGCCATTATGGCCACTAGGTCTGTGATTTTTATTTCCCAGACTACGAGCATTTGCACACATGACCTTCCAAATTCTGCTACCACCCCTCCTGTCAGCCCCCATTTTCTCTCTTGCCTACTCTCTTTACCCTCTGCCTTCATTACTATCCTTTTTTTCTACCTTACTGCTTTTCCCGTTTTCCAGGTACCTCTGGGGTTTTCCTGCCTTCAGTACTGCCTGCTCACCACTTCTTCTTGCGGGGGGCAGTTTGTTCTCTCTGCCTTTTCCACCCTCTTGGCTAGTTTAAATGCTTGCCAGTGAAGCATTTAAACTGTTCACTGAGGACCTTGGTCCCCTCCCAGACGGATGCAGGCCATTTCCCTGTATGGGCCTACATTGTTCCAGGTGGGACCCCAGTCCCCAATGCAAAACCTCTCCCTCTCTGCACGACTCCTTCAGCCATGCATTGGCGCTCCTGGTGCAGAGAACCCTGTCCTCCCCTGTCACAGACCAGTAACACTTCAGAAAAGGTCACTGAGCATGCTACCTGCCCAAGACCCTCCCAACTCCCTGAACTCCTCCTGCACTACCTAACCACATCCCTAGCCAGGTCATTTGTCCCAAGGTGGATAATGATATCTAGCTCTCCTTCCACCCTGCTGCCCCAGCAATCCCCACGATTCACTTGCCATCCCTCAGAGCAATGGCACCAGGTGGGCACCTAACCTCCTCTCTCCTTTCTTCTTGCCCCAAGCCTACACCCTAATGATGGAGTCTCCTACAGAAGTTGCTTCTTCCTTCTCTGGGGTCCTCTGCCCTCCACCAAAGGGTCTCAACCACAGCAGGCCTCCACATCCTCCTTGGTCACTGCTGCGGTTACCTCCATGGGACAGTTATGCCCTTCTAGAGTGGTGTATGACTTCTGCAGTGGTACCGTCTGGGATATGCCTCTGACCCACCACCTCACCCTCCTGGAGCCCATCATGGTTCAGTCATCCCTCCTTTTGAAAGGTAAAGAAACTAGCATGTGTAGTCTGGGTGATTTTTGAAACATAAGTACAAATTTATTTGCTAGATGTCTAGGAAATAGACCAGTAGCCCTAGTGCCTCAACCCTTCAGCGGGTCTTCAAATGGGGCGTATCCTCTTCTTTACTACCTTACTTCTCTTGCTTGTGTTAAATATAAGGTGCCCAGAGCCCAAAGGATTGGGTGCCATAGAAATAAACTTTTCCTTGCCTTGCCTTGGGCAGCCTCTGAGGCAGCAGTGACGGACTCTGTGGTCCCTGGGTGGGGTGGAGGCCCCTGACCTTAACCAACTCGGCCTGAGATGAGCAACCTCCACCCTCAGCCTAGAAAGTAAAGAAAAGAACAAAGAAGCAAAAGTGTTAGTGACACTTGCAAAGTTTGATGGCATCTTAAGCAGCGGTGGACCAATAAGCATTTTGACAGCGAATGAAGGAACTCAGGCATGATAGGGCTGCCCACATTATGTGGCGGCGAAATGTACGTCCACCTGGGTGGCCCCAGCTATCAAAAGTTTACAGGTGATCCTAATGCCATTGACTTACAGTTCCATGATGCGGCTCAATGGAGGGAGATATCCTTGAAAAGATCTATGATTATAGGCAAGAAGGGGCAAGGCATGCAACCCAAATTAGGCGAAAAGACACTGGAGGATCAAGGACACAAATGCAGATATAGATGACAGAGCATGTCGATACTGCAGTGGGATATGAATAGGTGCTAACTGAACCAAGTAGCAGCCATATATATTTCAGCAATAGGGCTGTACCTGGCAGAAGCAAAGAAGGCAGCAGTATGTCTGGTGGAGTCAGCCTTTATCCTGTGAGCATCTCCTACCCACCCACCCAGTAACACAGATTTATCCATCAGCCAATCATCTGTTTAACTGCCAGTCTGCCTGGGGCAGCTTCAGCATTGTGACAATGCCTGCCGATGCCTTCTGACAGAACAGCAGTGCCCTGTGATCATCTAGTGTGCAAATGTCTTACTGAAAAGCCACACTAGTCCCCGGTTGTGCCTGAAAATGGTCCATCGGATCAGCGCACCTACCTGGTCATCAAAGACATAAATAAAGTGTGTGGCTTTGGAATGAAGGTCCATGAAATGAGTGCCTGTTTAGGTGAATTTAAGTGACAAACCTCCACAGGAATTACAATGGGGACAAAGGACAACCTTGTCCTTGTAGAAAAGAGATATTGGGAGTGCGCAGCAACCAAAATTACGTTTTTCTCAACAGACGTGACAAATCCTTTTCCATGACAGATGTGACATCGTGAACATCCATAGGCTGGAATGGTTTACCAATCAGCTGTGATAACACCAGTGCTAAGTTCCTGGTTGAGGTTATAACACCAGCTTGCACACTGCTTTCACCTACCTGAGAGATGGAGTCCGCTAGCTGCAAGGAAGGTTAGTCACAAGGCTGGCAGATATTAATTTGGGTTATGAAACTCCAACTATAACAACAGTGCTATAGAATTACCACAGAGGCAGAAATCTCTTTCAAAAGTAGAGCCTATTTATTTAGTAAACCATGAGTAACTGTTTTCTTTCACTTCAGCTATGGCTCTATTAAAGTTCAAAACTATGGCTGCACAGCCTAAACAATAAAACAACATTAGCTCAAACAGTATAATTTCTCTTTCCTGATAAAAAATCTAAACTTAGTTGAAACACACATTTTCCAGCTGCTGGAAATTGATTCCCCTGATGACTAGTCAGAGACCAGTTTCCTTGTAACTTGGCCAGAGACCAGTTTCCGAGTCACCTGGTTTGGGGCCAGTTTCACTGCTGTACAAGAACTTTCTTTGTTGCACTAGTTTTTTCCTGCACCAACTCCCCCTTTATTTTTAGTTATTTTCTTTGGTACCCCCTCATCGGCTGGGGTGGTCCTTTGGTTCCCCATCCAGCTATAGCCCTCATGGTCCCTGCATCAGCGCGGTCAGAGCTCTACCTCCTTGCCTCCCTCCCAGGCTGCTTCACAGTGGGTACTTATCCCACACACTGCAGAAGACTTGGAGGCCAGGCTTGGTGGGAGCTAACTTGAATGTGTCCGCTGCAGCGCTGCGGGGCGGCCTTCATGCGCCTCGGAGGATTAGTTTATTTTTTTACCCCATGATGCTCCTCATGGGGTGGGCGGCAATAATATCAGGGACACTGCCAGGTACACCTCCGCACGCTGCACGTCCGATGTCTGCCCACGCCATCCCACACTCCATGACCCCTGAACTTGCACCCAGTTCCCGGCCACCGCCAGGAGCCAGGATGTCAGCGGTCATCCCTCCCACCCTCCCTGGAGGAGGACAGCAGTTCATGGGATGCTCGATCCTCCTCCCCGCTGACTCTCCCACCCCGGGTTGTCGGCATAGTAGGAGGTAAGGCGCCAGCCGCCCTCTACACAACTCGGCCAGCAGTACCAACTCCCTTAGTATAGATTTACTATTACCAACTCCATGCCACCATGGATCACCTCACCAGTGAAATTTAGGGTCAAAGAATCTTAGGGAAAGTGGGATGCAAACCCGACTTCCAGGATCTTAACCTAGTACACTAACCACTACACTATGCTGGCTGCTGCCTAGGAAGCCTGTGATTAGACACATATGTGACAATAACTGATCCCAGACTGGTTCAGCTTAAGGAGAAACTGGTCTCAGACCAGGTGGCATGGAAACTGGTCTAAGACCAGGCAGCTCGGAAACTGGTCTCACACCAGGCTGGTCTCAGACTAGGTTACTCGGAAACTGGTCTCAGTCCAAGCTGGCCCCAGACCAGTCATCAGGGGAACAATCTTTCTACACCTATTTTCCACCAGTCCCAGGCAAATAGTGAAATGTCACAAAACAGTTAAGCTTCTTTTGTTTCATTTTGTTATTTGCCTGGCTCCCACGGCTTTCAGAGGAGGCCTCGTACCTCCTCCTACTCTGTCTGCCAGGGCAATCCCACAGCATCCCATCCCCAGTTTCATCCGCTCATAGGGCCAGGGGTGTTACATTTTCCCTGTTTTCTCCCGTTCCCTTGGGGCGCCTGCATAGGACTTATGTCCAGGCTTGCCGACATGCTGGCGCACACCGACAGCCACGCGTGTAACAGCGTCCCCTCCCTGTCTCAAGTAGAGCTGTCAGTGCCCCAAAAGCCCATGCATCCACTGGCTTCAGGGGCGCTGGTGCTAGATGCACCCATGGTAACCCACACCAAAGGGAGGAGAGCATCTGTTGGGACGCTTGATCCTCCCTCCCCACCCGACCCCAGCAACCCGAGTCCATTCCCTGAGTTAAGCTTCTTTAGAAGTCATAGTCTTTGATACCTCAACCCAAATGGGTGATGTTCATGAGGAAGATGAAGCCTTTGGCAAGGTAAGGCAAATTTATTTCTATGGCGCCCAATCCTGGAAGGTCTGGGCACCTTACATGAAAACAAGTAGGTGGGGAATACAAGTAAGATAAAATACACACAATATGTACTTGCAAACTAATGTTAAAATAAATAAACACAATCCTAAAACATAATTTATCTGGCTCGGTGGCACTGAGGGTTGAGGCGCTGGATGCCACACTCACACCATGCCGGTGACCGGGTTTGAGAATGAAATGCCGGGGTCGGCGGGGAGGCGTGGACTTGGATTGAGCTGCCGGCTGGCAGTGCTCCTTTCCCAGGGAGGGTGAAAGGGCCCTGTGCAGCTCTAGTAGCTCCTTGGTGGTGTCTGGGTGAAGCGTCTCACAAGGCTTGATGTAAGGATATGGAGCTGCGACAAGACATCCTGCAGTTGGATGCAGGAGTGTGCCCACGCTGTGCTGGTAGTCATTGCACGGCACACTCTCTGGGGAGGGAGAAAATAGAAAATCCCCCTCTCATTGGTTGGCGAAGGCCTCTAGGATTAACAGGCACCACGTCCATTTCCAGGCTCTGGGACATCCTCCAGGTTCTCCTCTCGCTTAATGTGTCACCCACCAGATACTATAGAAAGTGCACCGTAGGTGATGGCGGTCCTTGCTCTGAGGGACTCCAATCTGGGAGGTTCGGAGGACACAGCGAGATGGAGAGGTCCCTCACCGGAAGTGGCATCCGGACTTCAGGAGGATGGGATAAGCCTGCTGCTGACTGACTCAGCTGGAGAAAGAGTCCAATGGGTAAGGGTGCAAAAATAAAGTTGGAAAAAAAAAACATAATTTAGTGTAGTGGCTCCAATTAATCTGGGAAGGCCATGCAAAGAGGTGAGTCTTTAGACCCTTTTAAAATCCTCTGCCATTGGGGCCTCTCTGACCGTGGTAGGAAACGTGTTCCAGAAGGCCGGACCAGTGACCTCATAAGCATGATCTACAGTTTTTTGTTTGTTTTTATATTCTTTTTGCTCCTCCTTGCGGTCAGCCCCATCTGACCAACCCTCAGCCCCTGCCCCCCGAAATCACCGTCCTCTACCTGCCCAGCCCGGGAACAGTGCCTGCGGGGGAGTGGGTCTTCACCCTGCCGATTGACATTTTTCCTCCAGTGTTTTCCTCCCGGAGGCCCAGGAGTCAGCTGCCAGATGCGACGAACAGCCCCAATCACGCCTCTCCTTCCCCACCCACAGGCCTAGTGTGCCTAGGCAACCTTGGCCCGCTTCCTCCAGCCTCCACTGGGGTCGCCCATCAGCCAAGGGACACTGTACTCCCTCCACGGAGAGAGAGAGCTTGCCTGTCGGCAGCTCCATCCAGCTCCGCCCTCCACCCCGTGCAGCCTCCGATGCCCTGGGCTCATTCCCTAACCCGGGTCACCGGTGTGGGTCGAGGTAAGGCACCAGCACCTTAGCCCTCTATGCCACCTGGCCGGCAATCTCCAGAAGTTTTTAATCTGGCCCTCGGAACTGCCAGGAGGCCTATGGTGGAGGAATGGAGGAGTGGACTGAGGAGGCAGGTGTTAGGAGATCAGCCAGGTAGCCAGAGCCCAGTCTATGTAGGGCCTTACAAGTAAGCAAGCCCACTTTGAAGATATTTCTCCACCTGACAGGCAGCCAGTGCAGAGCTCAGAGGATCGGGTCACATGACTAGACCTTGGCAGGCCTGTCAGTAACTCCGGGTCACTGTGTTCTGCACCAGTTGCAGCCAGTGGAGGGTCTCCACTGAACCGAAGTACAGAGCATTGCAGTAATCCAGCCCAGATATAACAAAGCATGAACCAGAGATGGCAGCTCTTCAGGTGGAACTAGGGTTTAGTTCTGGCAACATTCCTTAAGTGATAAACCACTTTGGACGACAGATGACACCTCAGCATCAGGAGTCAGTCTGTCATCCAGGATGACACCAAGATTTCTCACCCTAGGGAAGCCATCAACGGAGTGGTCCCTAGGACCAATCCTAAGGCTGCTACGAGGCACTCCCATCACACCTATGACCCGGCTCAATCACTAGTACCTCCGCCTTGTCTGGGTTCAGTCACAAACAGTTGGGGGACATCCAGTCACTGATCTCCGACAGGCAGTTGTTAAGCACTTCCATGGTGCCACCTGTTCCAGTGGCAAAGGACATATACAGTTGGGTATCATCTGCATAACAGTGAAAACCCAAACTGTAATGCCTAATGTGCTCGCCCAGGGTAGCATATACACAGCAAATAACATTGGTGACAAGATCTAGCCTCGAGGCACTCCACAAGGCAGGAGCTTCAAGGAGGAGGAGAAATTTCCCATCACCACCCGCTGCATCCTGCCCAAGAGATAGGGAATCAAACCAGTTGATGAAAGTACCGTGAGTCCATAATACTCTCTAAGGGAATCCAGTAGCACAATGTGATCCATGGTGTCAAAGGCTGAGGAGAGATCTAGAAGAACAATAATTGACCTGTCTCTCTATCCCTTGCCCTGAGGAGGTCATTTTGCACCTAACCAACGCAGTTTCAGTGCTGTGCCTTGCCCTGAAACCTGACTGAAAAGGCTCGATGTCAAGGTCATGAGGCTCCAGCTGCTGCTACTCTATTTTCTCAACAACCTTACCTAAAAATGGATGGTTGGAGATTGGTCGATAATTCACTAGGACATCAGGGTCTAGAGATGGCATTTTCAGAATGGGTCTCACTTGTGCCTCTTTCAAGGCATCTGGAAAGACTCCTCCAACAATGAGCACCGGATAATACCAGTGAACACTGGACCAATGGTCTCACACATCTGATCAAGAATTGAGTCAGGGCCTGGTCCAGTTCACAGTAAGTGTGCCTCAGCTTTGAGATCACTCCTATAACCTCAGCCTCCTCCACTGGTCTAAACTCCCCAGACAGTAGGAGTGCCTCTGTTCATACCAGTTGATCACTGTGAGGCAAAACTTGCCTCACTGGCAGTATCCCCAGTCGGATAGAGGACACCCTTTCAGAGAAGAACTGAGCAAACTCTTTTCCATAAAGCGGTTGAAAAGCTTTTCAGATGAAGATAAGCTGGATGAAGGCGTCCGCCCACAATCCAAAAAGCTGAGATGGTCTGTTCTTCCTGCAGCAATCTTCCTGGACAGGAACTCTGCCTTCTTATGGTTGATTGCCCCTTGGTACTCACCATAGTGAGCATGCAAGGCCAGTTTGTCCTCTTCAGAATGGGTCTTCCACCAGCAATGCTCCAACTTCATCACCTTGAGATCCCATCAAACCAATGAGATTTCAAGCTAGAAGATATGGGTCATAATGACTGGTGCCATGGCATTGAGCGCCTGCTTGTAGGTGGCACCGATTGTAGGTAGCCAACACCTCACTCCCATGCCAACCGCACATGCAGACATCACACTAGATAAATCAGCTACCACTAACAGTCCCCTATGGGAAAGTCCCTTAAAGGGCTTATAGCTGGTCATCTCTATGGGGGCCCAAAACGAGAACTCCACCATACAGTGATTGACCAAATGACCTAATAAATCTTGAGGTCACTAACCTCAAGCCCTGGTGAGAAAACCAAGTCCAATATGTGGCCATGGTGATGGGTCACAGAATTAACCACTTGTGTTAGCCCAGTATTGTCATCAGTTGGAGGAGGCTATAACCTAGCTGTGAGGATTCACCATCTACCCAGGTGTCTGGCCTGGCCTGGCCAGGGATTGATGAGACGTCCTCTGCTGATGTTCAGTGATGGCTCTGCTGCTCCTTTGGTCCTCCCAGGTTTTGGTTTTACTTAGCTGCACCTCTGGTCCTCTTCAGTCCTCTGTCAAGCAGGTGAACCCTCCCTACAAACTTTTAACTATAAAATAAACTCTGAAGTGTCTTGACTGTTAACTGCAAAACTGACTTCTGCTCACTCTTCTGTGATTGGACTAGCAAGGCCCAAAAGTTCTGGAACTAAATTACTTACTTTTTATATCTAGAATACTTTTTACCTTGGCAATGATAGTCCTTAACTGACTAGCCTATCCCTTTAAAACGTAGTTGTCCCTTTTTTCCTTTTCTCTGTAGTAGAGGTTGTAGGTGGCAGAGCCCTGCCACTGCACTTCTTGCCAGCTCAGAGGAGAAAAGAGAGAACAAAGGGCCAAGCTACACTATCTCAGCACTCTAGCCCACCCTACTCAGTACTTGATAGGAGCATTTGGTGCCAAGACTACTGACAGCCAATCAGGAGAGAGCTTGAGCCTCTTCCAACGTCGTCAGGAACTTATTTTGAGCAAGCTCCTCCCAACTGCTGTTTGCCCTCTTTAGCTCTTCCGCTTCCCTGTATTTAAAGTAACAATTGTTAAATTCTGGGGTGGGTAGAGAGAGCTGGTGATTCTCCAGCTACCCCACCTCACACTTTTCCAATGAACTAAATGGTTTTCCTGTCGTGAAGCCACCAAAATGCAGCTCCATCCTTTACTTTATTTTACTTTCTATCTCTCTGGCTCTGCCTCCTGCTGACGTTGTTGTCCTAGTGATGTCAGCGCCAGCCAGCAGGCTTTACAACAACATGGACTGCCTGCATCCCCCATAGCCACTTCTTTACAATATTATTTTTTTATATTTGATTATGTTTTATGCCCCTCTTTGGGCTTCTGCTGTGCCCCACTGTGCTGAGTGGGCTTTCTGAACCCAAATGTGCCTCCGTGTCCCCCAGTTCACATTTACAGCCCTCGGGCTTGCATGCTGCTGTAGTGTGGCGCCTCCACTACTCCCCCAGGGAGTTTTTCGTCCTGCCTGCATTCCTGCAGGCTTTTAAATTAATTTATGCTGCCAGCAATTCTTCAAGCCAAGTGCTTACACTGTGTAGCACCCACCGCCTTGCTGCTGCCACCTCTCTCTGTCTCTAAACCCCTCCCCCAGCTCTATCAACTGCCGCAGAGTGGCTTGACACAAAGGCAGCTTCTTTGATTGCTTTTCTCCTCCTCCTGGCTGCCTCTACATCCCCTTTTGCTCAGTAAGCTCCTTAGGGCATAAATAAATTGTAAATTCAGCTACCAGCATGGCAGTTCGGAAGGGTGGGAGGCACTTTAATTACTGCTTCCTCTACTCCCACTGGCCTTCTTCCTCCTGCTCTCCCACCTGTGCGGAGTAGGCCACAGTCTGAGCTCTCTACAGGTTGGGAGTTAATGGTGCCCACAGACACTTTAACTTTTAGCACAACTGTGCAAGTGGGGCTAGAAGCAGCTGTAGCCTAACTGGATCTCCTGCTAGTCCTCCTCAAAAAAACACCCACACATACAAGGGTTCAAGGAGCCCCTCCCAGATCCCAGGGCTATCATTTTACACAGTGGCCCCCAGGGTGTTTAATTGCCCACCAGACCACCAATGCCACTCTTTTATTTTACCCACAGGCCTACTAGCCCCCAAGACCTTCTACTAGCTCACCTGGGCTACCATACTAAAATACTGGCCACTTGGCTACACATGGGGCAAAGGGTTTAGCTGAGCCCCCCTTCCCCAAACCTCACTCCTTTTCTTTCTTCTGCTCCACTTTCCTATTTTTCCTCTAACTAACCTATTTTTCTTTTATTTCTACAGGTCTGACAGGGTGAGGCTCTACCCCATCAGATAAGTATAATTCTTACCTAACCTGTCCTTTCTGCCCTATTGGACCCACTTAGGAGCTGCAGATCCTTTGTACCCCTTTCTTATCTTTTATTTTACAGGTACAATGAAAGACAACCCTTTGACTCCTACCTTTGACTCCTAGGGCAGGTAAGTTCCTTTATGTTATTTACACATTGGGTAGGTTGACTGTAACAGGGCGGCCATACCTATTACATCCCCAAAAAAACATCAATGAAGTTGACAAGACTGTCAATCGGCAGGCTTAAACATGGAAGTAGCAACTCATTACATAGAAACATAGGCGTTGACAGCAGGTAAGGACACGTAAGGCCCATCCAGTATACCCATTTTTTCTGCCTTATGAATGTGCAACAGGCCTTTACTCTGTCAATGGCCTATTTATTCATACTCATCTGTACTGCTCTCTTATGCCTATCCCATGCCTGTTTGAAGCCCTGCACTGTATTCATATCCACCACTTCCTGAGGTAGGCCATTCCATGCATCCACCACCCTTTCTGTGAAAAAGAACTTCCTCACATTACACACAATACAAACTAACATTCAGGTTTACATGGCATGACAATTTTAGCACAATGATTAGATCTGCTACTTCTCCCCAATGGTTCCCCAGTTGTGCAGAGCTCTGTAGTTTACTGGTACCCTTGGTCTAGGCCTAGTCTTCCCTGAGTCCCTACTGTTTTGGTTCTCTTCCTTGCCAGTTAAAGGAGCATGAGACAAACCAGTCTCTCCCCAATTCAATGTTAGGTGTGTGTCCTAGCCTATCCCTGAACTTCCTAAGGTTTGAGAAGTGGTGCACCCCTTAAGGTGCATGTGTCCTGTCCTATCCTATCCCTGAACCTCCTAAGGTTTGAGAAGTGGTGTACCCTGCTGCTCCATCCAGTGGCATGTTCCACCAGTCCATACATAATGTCTGAACACCTCTTGGAAATAATGTAGGGTCCTTTTCATGGTCAAGCTAGCTTTTCACAGAAACCTTCTTCCTTGCTGGAGTGCATGTGTCATTTCAAGAGCACCATGTCCCCATTTCAAAAGTGACACCTTCTTTTTGAACATAGTAATTTTTTAGTGGTGGTGGGCAGTGTGCGGGTTTTGTTTGGCAATCTCTTGACAGGTGCACATTTAGTCTAGCAATTGCTCATGGTAATCTGAGAGATTCTCATCATGAACAGTGTCCCTGGATAATTCTCTGTCAATAGGCACACTGAGCTCTCTGCCAGTTGCTAGCTGAGCTATAGCCGTAGACTCATGGAACGCACTCTGCAAATGCCATTGTCATACGAGGTAGATATCTGTCCCAACGGAGACTGGTTCTGGTTTAAATTTGCAGGCAGGCTTTGATGTTGTGATTTGTCCTTTCAGTCCAATTACTTTGGGGTTGACATGGGGTAGTGTGGACATGCATTATCCCCATGCACAGAACTCCTTCCATCTTGCTGAACAAAACTGAGGTCCATTGTCTGTGACCAAGCACTTGGGTGCACTCCACCTGGTGAAGATGTCCATCTCCAACTTGGTGAGGATAATCTCTGTCAAGGCTCATCACAGTGGGAATACTTCCACCCATTTTGTGACTTGGTCTACCACAGCCAAGATATATTCATTACCTTTAGGCGTGTGGTAAGGGTCCCATCAGATCCAGAGTGAGGGTTACCCATGTTCCCTTTGGTTCATTACTGATCATTTTCCTGCCACTTTCTGGTTATCCACTTTAGTCTTCTGGCAGACAGGGCATGTTTGGACATATTCTATAACATCCTTCCGCAATTTTGGCCTGTAAAGTGGCCTGCATTCCTATCTAGGATTTTCTTTGCCCCAAGTGGGCTGCAATGGTGCAGTCATGTATAGCCTTCATCACTTTGGCACAAAAGGTGTGGGCACAACAACTCTCCACCCAGATGAGTCACAGTCTTGCAGCACCAAGAGATCATCCATCATAAAAGGTCGTATTGCTGAGCCTGGAGCTTCCAAGGTCCCTGCAGCTCATCCAGACTGCCACCCTGAGCCAAGATATCTTTAATTAGTTTGATTTCCAAATCTTTATCTTGCTGTGCTACCAGTTCAGCTCTGGAGAATGGTATGAATTGGTCGTCATCCATTTTGGTGGCCCTTGTGATAACTGCATTGCATCTCTCGAGGAATGATTCTGTTCCTGTCTCTAACATCTATGACTTTATGCTGGCTTTCCAGGCACTCCGGATACCATGATAGCAAGTCTGGCACCACATTCTTAGCTCCTTTGCAGTGTTTGATTGTGAAGGCAAATTCTTGGAGTAAAAGTGTCCACCTTCTCAACTTTCCATTAGTGTCCTTCATGAGAAAAGCCAAGTTAGCGCACTGTGGTCAGTGTATAAAGTGAATGGCTGTCCTTCCAGATAACGATAATGTTTGATTGCCCACACAATTGTCATGCATTCTTTCTCAGAGGTCTGGTATTTTCATTCTGAGGGCTGCAAGCGACTACAGTAGGAGACCATTTTCAACATGAAAGAGTACAGTGCCAACTCTCACAACACTTGCATCCGTGGCTAGGTGGAAGGGAAGGGTGTAGTCATGGAAGTGCAGCTTTGATGCTTTGGTCAGGCTATCTTTGATTATCTTGAAGGCTGTCTTTAAAATTTTGTGCAACCCTTGTTGCAGAAATTAACACCTGTGTTCTCTAAGTGAAACACCAATATTAACTGTTTTCATTTACTGCAATTAAAATAAATTTGGTAACTAACAATTCTTGAGCTTTTATCTTTCAGACTACTTTTGCAGGAAAACTTGTTGCTGCTATATCACCCAAATGAAGCATCCAGTATTGTCCATGGCCAATGGCTGCACAACATATGTGCATATTTCACCTCCTACCTTGGGCTGCCGAACATCACAAATCACATACAATAATACTGTGGCAGACAAGGTCCAACAGAAGAAAAACTGTAGTAATTGCCTAATGTGCCACAGGTCAACTTTGCACCTGTTCTGCAAGGCATAAAACAGGTTACTCACCTGTAACAGTAGTTCTAGGAGTGGTATATATTGTTCATCTACACTATCTGACAGTGTCCTTTCCTTTAAGATGTGCGGAAAGTCTTCAAACTAGTTCCTTCCACCCACCAGGGTGGTAACTCCCTCAGCTCCACCCCATGATACCAGATCTTGCTGCTGGAAGCAGTGTTGTGTGCCAAAGCCAGGGAGGTCAGGTGGTACGTTTGGATGAACATATACCACTCTAGAAAACACAGTTACGTAAGATCTTACCATAACAGTAGATCTTCCAGGAATGTCTCTTGCAGTAGGTCATTACTTCTGGGAGGTTCCAGCAGGTGGCGCTATCACATGGCAGCTTCTTCCAGCAGTCTCTTCACCAGGGACCACCCACAAATGACATCACTTCCTGGCTCTGCCTATAAAGTGGGTGGTCCTGGTACTCTCCGTTCCCCATGATTCAGCTCATAAGTGAGGGTCCGAGGGAAACCGAGGTACCAGTCGTCTCAACCCTAAGTCCTTAGATTATGACTTCCCTATCAGAAAATGGTAGGGAGATGGTGGGGGAAGTTACCATGCAAGAGACATTCCTGGAAGATCTACTGTTATGGTAAGATCTACGTAACTGAACTATCTTCTACGGAATGGTCTCTTGCAGTAGGTCATTACTTCTGGAGATTCCCAAGCAGTTATATCCTAGTGGGGAAGATAACTGTGAAGTATGCCTTTAGAACAGTGCGTCAAGGGCCGCTATTGTCTAGAGGCAGTAGCCATGCTATATTGCCTGGTAAAGGTCTGGATGGTGTATTAGGTGACCGTATTATAATGTCGGTAATAAAGCATTAGTAAAACAAGCCATAATGGTTGTTTCATGGTCTCAGTGAAATAAGTCTGATCAAGACTCGATAAGGATTTATTGCATTTGTTATCACAATAAGTTATGTGATGAATACGTCCATATAATAGGGTACGTTTGTGACCGGTAGGTCTTGGTGGCCTGTGGCCATGTATATGGAATTTGAGAAAGTCAGATCCCATGGTGGAAGGGGTCTGAATAGGCGGTTTCAAGTGTAGTATATCCCTGAGGAATATTCTGGTTATCCAGTTTCTGGTATATAAATGGTAGAAATGGAAGATTAGCTGAGGTCTTCAGCAAATCTGGTGAAATAGTATAAGGCATTTGTTCAGTAGGCAGTAATATGGGCTTGAGGCTTAAAATGGGACCCAAGTGATAAAAGCGTGTCCATTTAGTGTTGTATGTGTCACTTAGTAGCCCTCGGGAAGCAACAGAATAGATGTCTGCTATGATGTCATGTATTTGTGATCTCGTTCATAAGGGTGTCCTTGGGCATCAAGCCGGTGGTTGCAAACCTTTCAGGTTGTGGTGTCTTTAGGGATTTTCCTCTGCTTTGAAGTCTAGTCTGAATATCAATTTGATCGTAATGGCTAGTAGGTGGTGTGTAGCCTGGGATGCCAGATCTGTCAAGGCCATGTATGGGTCAGTTCCTCTATAGGTCCAGTAACATTCTATTGATCATTAGTGATAGAGGGTCGACAGAAAGAAGAATCTTGTACAGGATCAGGATGTGGCATCAATGAAATTTCCTTTTAGGATGTAAATAATAGTTAGATTTCAGGTATTTTACATGAAAAGCTGGGATGGTGATCCCTTTAGTTGTACTGTTGGGTAAACAGATATCTGAGTAGGAGGCCTGGATGGCAGGTGGGTGGCAGCCGCACGACAACATCCAAGGCAAGAGATTCATGTTAGAGTGGGCAGGGGTTAGTCCACATGCCATGTGTATGATACAGGCTTTGGTGTGCCTGTTTTTAAAAGATGCATTTGTTGTTTGCATCTATTGTTGTATAGGGCCCTGGCTGAGGTTGGAGTCAGTGTCCACCATGGAAGGGTGCTGTATGAGGTGGAGATCCAGATGATGGTCTGATTGACCCATACTTGGTCTCCGCTTTTAATTGTCCACTGTTAGGACTTACACACACATTTTTTTTGTATAAAGCCTCTTTGTTTGAGCTTCTGAGCAAAAATGGCAGAACAACCCCTAAGTGTCTCCAAGGCCCTATGGAGGGGCAAGGGTCGGACAATTAAATCACTGAGAGGTGTAGGCACCGTGTCACCAGAATGACGGGTCCGGTGTGTCTAGAGGTGGTGGGTGTACCTTTTATAGCCTGTCCTCTGTTTGGAAGGCACCTTTTGTTGTGATAGTTATCACTCTTTTGAAATATTTGTATTGGTTACATTGTTTGTAGTACAGGTTTTGTACTATACCTATACGTAATTGTCTGCCTGAGGCTTGTACATCGTCCAGAATGGTTTGTGTTGCTGGACCAAACAATTTCTCACCTGAGAATGGGGCATTAGCCACCTTATGTTGTATATCATGTGCCAGGCCAGAAATTCTGAGCCAGTGCCTGTGGCCAAGAGTTTGGTTGAAGTATCCACTGTATTGTACCCCAATCTTAAAAGATGTCGGAAATTGATATAAAAGTGTTAATTATAGGCATTAGTTGTTCCTTTTCGCTAAGGAGGTAATTTGTTAATAATTTCCAGGGCAGAAGTGCTCAAAGTACGCTGATATTTCAGCATATGGCCCATATAATTAATTATTCAGATATTCAAAGTACTGGAGACGAATACTTTCTTCCCCATGTAATCAAAGCTGCCTCTAGTCTTTGTCTGGGGGTATTGAGTTTGTATGTTTTGATTTATTGGTGCGATCATGAGCCGTGATAATCATAGAATCGGCAGTAG
Organism: Neoceratodus forsteri; assembly: GCA_016271365.2. Taxonomy (NCBI): domain Eukaryota; kingdom Metazoa; phylum Chordata; order Ceratodontiformes; family Ceratodontidae; genus Neoceratodus; species Neoceratodus forsteri. The sequence continues at coordinate 1,473,108,740 of CM057453.1, read as the reverse complement.
GCATGTTAGCCAGATATTGATGGTCTAATGGGGCCTTATAAAGTTGGTCCGCTTTGAGGTAGAGCGGGCAGCCATAGGCTGGCGCCAGGCCTCTGTGATTGCATGTTGGTATGTAGAAATTAATGATGGTATAACCATGATTGGCTCCTCTGGGAGTTCTAAATACTCTCCATGTCTTTCTTTGTTTATCTTGTTCTGTTGTAGAAAACCCCATTATTTTTGTATTTGTATCATCATATCTGTAAATGAGGGGTCATCAGGGGTGAAGCAGCCCTGGAAGGTTGAGCCAAGTCCTTATCACAAGAGGATGTTATAGAGTAAGGAGTGTGCCTTCATGTCAGGAGCTCCCTCACAATACCTCTCCTCTGAAGGGTTCTCCATTCTGTGTGGTTCATTATCAGAATAGTATTCCTCCATGGGTGTCGGAGGTGATAAGGAAGGAGAGAGTTCCAGTTCGTGTGGCCTCTTTGTAGGAGGCGGAGACATACTCTGAGAGGAGTGGAGTTTAGGCAGATCAGGTGTATGATCAAACCCCAAAGCTTGTAAAACTTTATTAATAATATGCTCAGTATTAGGTACCATGAGGGTGGCAGGTATAGTTTTAGGTTGTGAGCCCATCATGATTGTTGTACCTGATGGCAGTGGGCGCCATGGAGGATCAATTTTGCCTCCTGGTAATATAATCCTGCACTCCTTTAGTGAGGAGTTTTTTCTCATGTAATGAATGTGGTGCATTCATAGGGGTAGAATATGTTGGTTTGCCCCTTTTTCTCATGAGGTGTGGGCCCATAATGTGTGGTGAGGTGTCCCCATGAGTATATGCAGGAGGAAATGAGACATCTTTATCATAAAGTTAGGGCCCTGAGGGCTGATGTCGGAATAATAGTCTCCGTTGATGGAGAAATAGCCTCTAAAGGTATTGTTTCATGATGAAAACATGCTCTGTCAATGGTGGAATGAGGCCTATCGACGGGAGCGAAAATAGGTGTTCCGTCGATGATAGAGGCACTCCTGTCGATGGGGGTGTTATAAATGCATGTTCCATTGATGGGGAGGCAGTCCCATCGACGTGAGAGTGAAATCCATGTGCTCCGTCGATGGGTGAGGTAGGTCAGTCGACGGGAGGCTTCCTGAGAGCTTCCGCCAATGGGGAGTGTGCCCCGCTGATGAGAAATGCTGTTTTGATGCTGTTGTTGACAGGAGAGGTATCCTCGCCAACGGGGAGCATAGAAATGATGTTCCATCAACGAGGGGTAGCCTCATCGACGGGAAGCATGGAATTGATGTTCCATCGATGGGGAAAGCACTCCCATGTATGAGGAGGCTGTTTTGTACCCTGTCGACGATGAAGACTGAGTATAGGTATGATGCTCCATTGATGGGGAAAGCACTCCCATGTATGAGGCCCCATTAGACCATCAATATCTGGCTAATATGCCTACTGTCGATGATGAGGAGTGAGTATGATGCTCATCGATGGCTTTATGTGCCCTGTCAAGGATATCCATCGTCGATTTAAGAACATCTCCTTGAAGAGAAAGTTTTTGTTAAGGTTGCTGTTGAAGTGTGGCAAGGCAGAACCTGAGGGGAAGGCTTTTCCTCGTTCTTTTGTGTTTTGAAGACGACTCAGTGGATCTGGAGCCCTTGGTGCTAGACCCCTGAGTCTGTGACATGGTATTTTTTGTCTTCCATTAAATATTTTTAAAGTTGTTGTAACCTTCTTTCTGGTTACAGAGTTTGTTTTGGCAAAAAGCACAGAAATTTTTGCCGCAGTATGAAGCCCAGGTACCTCAGGCTATAAAGGTTCAGTTCTCGATGACTGCTTACACAAAGATTGTGCTAGCTGCTGTGCAAGCTGAAGCCAGTGGGAAAATGAGTGGAGAGTACCAGGGACCACCCACTTATAGGCAGAGCCAGGAAGTGATGTCATGTGTGGTGGTCCTTGGTGAAGAGACTGCTGGAAGAAGCTGCGGTGTAATAGCGCCACCTGCTGGAACCTCCCAGAAGTAATGACCTACTGCAAGAGACCATTCTGTAGAAGATCTACTGTTACAGGTGAGTAACCTGTTTTCTAGGGATGTGGATATATTGTTCTATCCATACTATCTGGCAGACTCCTAGCAGTTCTTCAGGAAGAGGGAGGCAAGGTGCACACTCCTACTTAGGGAACAGAGACTGGAGAACTGAGGCCCCAAAACCAGCATCCCAGCATGACTCGAGGTCAAGGTGGTAATGGAAATGAAGGTGTGTGCTGACCTCCAGGTAGCAGCCCTGTAGATTTACTGGATAGGGACGTCCCTGAAGCAGCCACCAAGGCAACAGTATGATGGGTGGAATGAGCCCTTAGCCTTTTGGAAGCTCCCTACCCACCAACCTATAGCAGAGGTCAATGCAGGATACAATCCACCTGCCAGTCATCTGCTTAGCTGCCAGTCTGCCAGGTGTGGCTTCAGTGTAGGTGACAATTATCTGGCAACCTTTCCCCAACTCCAGCCATGCGCTCCTTGTAGTAGGCAAGCGCTGCGCGAGGTCCAAAGTATGAAGCTTGTGCTTGGCCCCGAGGTGTGATTAATGGAAGTACATTGGGAGATTAATCACCTGATTAAGGCAAAACTCTGACACAGCCTATGGAGGAACTTCAGGTTGAGGCACAGGACAACCTTGTCCCTGTGGAAGACCAGGTAAGGAGACGCCACTGAAAGCGCCTGAGCTCACTGATCCTTCTGGCTGACATGATAGCCACAAGGAAGGCGGTCTTCCATGACAGGTGTGACATCTCACATCTGTGCATTGGTTTGAATTTCTTGCCCATGAGCTTTGCCAAAATCAGCAACAAGTCCCACGGTGGCGGTCGTTCAAGCTTCAGAGGGAAATGTGGTCAAGGCCCTGAAAAAGTGCCAGACCACCTTCTCCTGCACCACCAACTGCTGACTGGCCCACGCCCAGTAAGCAGAGATGGCTGTCAGAAGTACCTTAAGGGTCATCAACCAAAGGCACGACAGAGAGAGGGACCAAAGTTAGTTGAGGATGCTAGCCACTGGACAGGACAAAAGGTCCAACTCCTTGCTCTGACACCAAATGGAGAATCTCTTCCATTTTAAGGGTAGCACTTCCTGGTCAACTCCTTTCAAGAAGCCTCCACCACGGTGAAGACAGCTTCGAGAGACCCAAAGCCTGGAACTCTAACTGCTCAGGAACCAGGCTGTCAGGTGCAGGGATTGAAGGTCCAGATGGAATACCTTCTCCTGATTGATGGAAAGCAGGTCCGGCATAGGGAAAATGCCTCAGGAGCCTGCTGCTGAGACTGAGGAGATTGAGGTACCAGAGGTGGCGTGGTCAGTCCAGAGCCACCAGGATCACCTGTGCCTTGTCCCTCCTGGCCTTGAGCAGCACCTTGTGGATCAAGGGAAATGGAGGAAAGGCATAGAAGAGGCCTGGGGTCCAGAACCCCGAGAAGGCATTCCCCGCAGCTTCCCTGCTGAGGGGTGGGCACAAAACAGTTTCAGCTTTGTGTTCTCCTGGAGACAAACAGGTCCACCTGAGGGTGCCCCACTGGGAGAACAGGCTATGAACTACCTCTGGGTGGAGGGACCACTCATGAGACACCTCGCCCACCTGGCTGAGGGCATCTGCCAGCTGACTGGAGGTTCCTGCCACATGGATGGCTAGGAAATCCGCCTCCAGGCTTCGTCGATGCGGGTCCAGACATGGAGAGCTTTCATGCACAAAGGCAGGGAGTGCATCCTGCCCTGTTTGTTGAGGTAGCACATGGTCATGGTGTTGTCTGTCTGGACTTGGACCACCTGACTCCAAATGTGTGGAGCGAATGCAGTCAACACTAGCTGAGCTGCCTGGAGCTCCAGCAGGCCGATGTGGCATTGGGACTCCTCGGGGACTATAGCCTGTGGACTCTGTGTTCCCCAGGTGGGCATCCCAGCCCCTGAGAGAGGCATCGGTCATCTGAATGACCGGAGGCTCTGGGTGGACAAATGGGATCCCTTCCTGCAGATGTACTGGGACTAACCACCACTGGATGGTGTCCCACATCCCCTGGGTTGCAGTGACCAGCTGGTCGAAGTGATCCTTGCGCTGAGATCAGTGGCAGCACTCCTGTAAGCCACCTTGTACTCATCCATCTTTTCATGTAGGCCTCTGTTTACTCACTAAAGAGGGATGTGGGCTCACAGGAAATCCAAGGCCTTCACCTGGATGTCCTGGGACAGATTAGTGGCCCTTAGCCAAGCAAATCTCCGTGGGACAATGAAGTTGCCATCAGTCTGGCAGAATGTCATTGGCATCCACTGCCATCCGAAACTGGTGCTTGGAAGCCTCTATGCCCTTTCACAGCCTCAGCTAGGTCAGATGCCATGGGAGCAGGGCAGGCCTTAGCAATCTCCAAAACTGTATTCCAGAGACTTTTCTGGTATCTGGAAACATGAGCCATGTAAGGGCCTGCCTAATGGCCAGAGAGAAGAACCCAAGTAAAACTTCTTGGCCATAGAATCCATTTTCCTAGAATCTTTATCAGGTGGGTGTGATGCCAGAGGAATACCTGCTTTTTAACATGCAGCAGCCTGCACCACCCCTTCATCATGACTGGGATGCCCAAAAAGAACTCGGCTCCAGTCTTAGCCACCCAGTATTTCCTATCCATCTTCTTGTTCACTGGGGAACAGAAGTGGATTTGCAAACCTCTAGTGGCCTGTCTCTTTGGGGACTTATGGATAGGTAGTAGTAACCTCTTAGTTGCTGGTACATCCATCATTTCCTTTGTAATCTGACTCCTTCTCTGTAGATTTCTGAGTGGAGAGGTCCAGAGTCTGTGCCACCTGCTTCATGAAAGCAAAATGTGAGGTAAAATCCTCAGGTCCCTTATCAGAGGAGTCAGGGCATTGAGGATCAGGGGAACATCTGGTTCAGGGGCTCCCAAAATCCCTCATCATCATTATCACCATAAATATCAGGGTAATGTTCAAAGGAACCGGGAACCAAGTTTGAACCGATGAATGATGTGAACCGGTCGTGGAACCAGAAGCGAGGTACCAGTTTGCAGCGACTGGATTATCCTGATGGCATTAACAATCTCTTCAGCGATAGGAACTGTCGGATTTGTCAGTTGCGGTTCTGTCCCCAGTGCTTTTTCTTTCTTTTTAGCAGATGTTGTCAGTTCAGTGGCAATCTCTGCGGTTCACTTTCTTCCCAGGTAACCTTCACCCTTGTCAGAGGGCTGTTCATCCAGTTCCTTGGGTTTTTCTTTAGAGTGAGAAGGTCAGTTTATCTGAGGTCGGGTCAGCAGCCTTATCAGACATCTTTTCCTCAGTCGGGTCAATTACCTATCAAGCATCGACTGGGGAAAGTTTTTACAAATTTCACAATCTGCGCTCAGGTGATCAAACCTTAGGCAGAAAACACAAATTAAGTATGTATCAGCTTTAGCAAATGGTTCACCACACCTGTGCAATGCTGAAAACCCGTAGGGCTGGTTCTTTTCTTGTGTTGTGACATAACATAAAAACCCTAGGACTGGGTTCTCTGAGTCAAATACACAAACGTAAACAGACGCCTCTACTTTTTTTTTTTGCAGTTGGTTCAGCGATAGGCGAGAACCGAGAGGTTCCCCAGTTCCCAACACAAATTAAATGTAAATAAGAAACCGGGCTGAGAAGTAAATTTTAAGATATTTACCAAGAAATATAAACAAATGTTCGGTTTGTTCCCGTGAAGATCTGGCAAGGAACCAAAAACTTACTGAAACAATACTAAATCTAGAATAATCTGCTTGTAATACCAAGGACAGTGCTTTAAAAATGAAAAGAAATAATCGTACTTTAAAAAAACGAGAAAATAAAATCTTCAAGAAAGATGAAGGAGAGCTCCAGGGCATCTTACTTTAGGCCAGTGGAGTAAAGAATCTGACGGTTGCAGGATGTATTCAGGGACAGTGGTTTGAAAACCAAGCTCAAGCCTAGCATTCCATCATTAACATAGGTTCTATTAACCATTTTGGCTCCAGGCAGTCCTATGGTGAGACCATACTGCATAAGTCAGAATACAGTAAGATTTCCTGGGTTTGAAACTCATAAGAGTTGATTTGTAAGGAATTCTGAAGAATTTAAGCACTAAGGCCTACTCAATGCGTGAGCGTAAGGAGGAACCTGCTTCTTCCAGCAGAAAGGAAAATCTGGCATCATGGGCGGAGCAGTAGTTACCATCTGGGTGGGTGGGTGGAGGCAGCTTGAAGACTTTCCAGCACATCTTTAAAGGAAAGGACACTGCCAGATAGTGTGAATAGAACAACATATCCACATCCCTAGAATGTGAGTATTCCTTTAACCAGAACAGCTCTGGTCCTGCAAATAGGACAAGGAAAAGGCAATATAGGTACATTTTATCCCACACATTCAAACTGGCATTCTGATTGTCACGAACCCACTCCTGAGGGTCAGGACCACTGACCTCACAGTGCCCACCCTAAGTGTAATCCATGATAGGGGTGCAGGGATACCCTCCTTGTGTCCTTTCAGAATGCTCACCGAGGTCAACGACTGAACACCTGCCACGAGGACCCAGGGTGTCCTCTAAACTCTGGATAAGGGCACAATACCAGTCCAGAGTTTTGTAGCCAAATATGAACCCTTTCTGGTTGTTACACAAATGGGGAAGATCCAGGAGTCACACTCTTCAGGGTAGCAGTGTGCCCTGATTTCATCTTCTCCAACAAGACACGAAAACACCTGGTTCAAAATCCCTACAGACAATTCTTTGAGACTTTGGGATTCTCCTTGTCTCTACCCAGATATCCAATTACAGACCCTTGCTCGACTGGCTGCTTATGGAGCATCCTTATAGCAGTACCAGTTTGTCACAGATTATTAATAACTGTCCCACAATTCACCCACAATTTAGAAATCTCTCTCAGGCAGGTTTCTTAAAACAAATGTTTTATTAACATACTTAAATAATAATCATATAGTTACAACTAAAAGATGCACTAATTTGGTCACAGAATAACAGAAATAAAAGTGGAAAATATGCATGAAAAACACACTATAACTATTATCTAAAGTCTACCATAAGTCTGTAGTGAATTGAAGTCCAAAAAGTAAATAAAAGATTTAGTTTCCTTTGTACTGGCAGTCTTGCTTCTTGTATTGTCAGGAGAAGACTGTCCCTTGTAGAAAACAAGAAAACAGGGTGGGGGAGGACAGGGAGGAGTACTTGATGGAATCAGAAGGAGGTGACAAGGGCAGTAGGGGAGCCAAGGCATCTACCGAACTCAAGCTGGCACAAGGTATTAAGAAGGGGGAGAAGGACTTCTTTAGGTACGTCTAGGAGAAAAGGAGCTGTAAGGACCACATAGTAAGGATTAGGAAGGAGGGGGGTTGGGTGGAAGCAGGGTATGATAAGGCAGAAGCACTAAATGAGTACTTCTGCTTGGTTTTTACTAAGGAGAAGAGGGAGGAGGAATGGCAGAAACAGGGGAGGGGTGACAGATGTGGAAATCATGGAAGACAGAGTTTGGGAGGGTTTGAAGGCACTGAGGGTGGACAAGGCACCAGGCCCAGATGGCATCCACCCAAGGGTACTGAAGGAGCTGGCAGAGGTCCTTGCAGGACCTTTGGTAGACCTATTTAATGCCTCACTACATTCTGGGTGTGTACCCCAGGACTGGAGGATGGCTCATGTGGTGCCCCTCCACAAGAGTGGCCCCAAGGATGAACCAGGAAACTACAGACCAGTGAGCCTCACATCTCATGGTTAAGCTAATGGAGAGTATCCTGAAGGAGAGGCTGGTGGCCTCCTAGAGGCCAAAGGACTACAGGACAGCAGACAGCATGGCTTCATATGGGGCAGATCCTGCCAAACCAACCTGGTAGAGTTCTATGACTGGGGAACTAGGCAACTGGACGGGGCCATGCAGTGGATGTCCTGTATCTGGACTTCAGTAAGGCATTCAACTTGGTGCCACATGGAAGGCTGGGAGTAAGTTAGAAGGCACAGGGGTGGGTGCAAAGCTGGTGAGATGGGTAGGGAACTGGCTTCAGGGAAGGCAACAGAGGGTGGTGGTGGGTGTGGAGCTCTCTCACCCAAGGGTAGTGATGAGCAGTGTTCCACAAGGCTTGGTGTTGGGACCAGTGTTGTTTGGGATATTCATTGCAGACATATCATTGGACATCAAGAGCAAGATCACTCTGTTTGCTCATGATACCAAGGTTGAGAGGTGGCGGATGACCTAGGGGATGGTAGAGGTTGCAGGATGATCTGGCAAAGCTTGAAATCTGGTCAGACACCTGGCAACTGGGGTTTAATGCCAAAAGTGCAAGGTGCTGCATTTTGGGATGAAGAACCCAAGGAGGAGTTACCAGCTGGGGGAGTACAGCTAGCCCATACAGAGGAGGAGAAGGATCTGAGGTGCTCTAATAGGGCCAATGAACAACTCAGCACAATGTAGGAAGGCAGCTGCAAAGGCCAACAAAATGCTGGGTTGTATTGTAAGGGTATATCCTCGAGGAGGAAGGAGATGATTCTGCCACTGTATAGGTCATTAGTTAGACCGCACCTGGAGTACTGCATGCAGTACTGGTGCCCGATCTGAAGAGGACATTAAGTTACTGGAGGGGGCAGTGCAGGGTGACAAAGATGATCAAGGGCTTGGGGACTTATCATACAAGAGGAGGCTGAGGGAGTTGAACATGTACTCCTGGAGGAGAGGAGGGATGGGGAATATGATTGAAACCCTTAAGTACATGAAAGGAATAAACAAAGACAGGTACAGAGGGGCTGTTCAAAGTAAGGGAGGAGGGCCACCAGGGCCATGATATGAGACTGGAGGAGGAAGGTTCAAGAGGAGATGAGGAGACACTTTTTACAGAGAGGGTGGTGGCTGGGTGGAATGCGTTACCTGCAGAAGTGGTATCCAGTAGAACAGTGGACTGCTTCAAAGGGATGGGACAGGACAAGGGGAGGGTCAATGAAGGGAAGGGTGGAAGGAGGGGCAGCTGCAGAATAAGGGTGCTAGCTGCACAGTCGAGCAGACTTGATAGACCTCTAGGCCTTTATCTGCTGGCAAATTTTGTATGTTCATAGATGCTCAGCAAACGAATGAGAGCGAATGACCTTGTTCAATTCCTTATATAGCTGGAGGAAGCCTGAAGAAACAGAACTAATCCCAAAGGGGCCTTCTTTTAGGCCAGTAGATGTCACTCTTGCACTTTCCCAAATTGTCTTATTAAGGTTCTGACATCACAACTTCCTGGCACATATAATAATCATGAACATGACTTCAGAGTTAAAGCTTTGATGTCTCAGTATAACACCCTGTAAGCTAATTCACAGTGTCCCTGTCAAGAAGGGCTATTTCTCCAAATCCTGTTTTAACACATCCTGGGCTCTGAAGGGCATGGTTTATGACAGGTAAATGGATTTTGGCATATTTATGTTAAGGGACCTGAAATGCAACCTTAGTTTTGGCAAGCAGCTGCCTCTCAGGTCAGAGGAAGGTCAAACATTTTAAAAGAAACTAGTCTCTCTCTACATGCCCTTGCCTTAACACTGGCATTCTTGTGGCATGTACACATACACAGAATCACATAAAAAAATATATAATGTATGTTAGAAAGTAGTTCTCACTTGATTTCTGTGACAAGGAAAATGTGGTTCTGCTGCAGTAGTGACGCTTCATACCGCAGAAACAACTTTTCATTCTGCTTCAGTATGGATGTCATACTATCTCCCCACGGTGTACCTGGTGCTGTTCTGGTAACCATTCACCCATTGCTCCCACCCATAAAAGGGCAGTTTCAAAATTAAAAACAAAGGTTCACCAGCTCGTTGCCAAAGTTGCACCACTGTCAACTTATTGTAACTTGTAGCGACTCCAGTGGTGCTGATGGTTGAGGGCACTGATGCCACACCCTCATGCTGGAGTGTTGGCGACCCAGGTTCAGGAATGAGCCCGGTCATTGGGGTCGGTAGGGAGGGAGAGAACTGAGCATCCAATGGACTGCTCTCCTCTCCCAGGGTGGGATCTGGGGAATGCCTGCAACGGGACCTCCGTGGAGACCAGTGGTACCACTAGCACTGAGCCATGTAAGAGGGGTGGAGTGGCAGAAGACATCAGCAACATGGACTGTGCAGACACCACTGCACATCCGCACTCTGGGGAAACTATATGAGAAAATCCCTGTCCTCTGGGATAGGCAAGCACTCTGCACCTCCAGGCCACACTCCTGATACTGGGCAGTCTCCTCTCCAGGGTATCACCCAGCCTGGCACTCCAGATTGTAGATACAGTGCCCTGGGCGGATAGGAGGTATCTCAGGTGGAGGTAGAGCCTAGAGTGTTCCCCAAGGATGGTGCAAAATAGAAAGAGAAAAAAACTTATTGTAACTCAAGTAATTAGATTTCTAGCCAATGTCAGCAAGAGTCCATAATGGATGTGAGGGGTGAGGGGTAATGGCGAGAAGTGAATGTTGAAGTGTGCATGCAGTGGTGGTGGTGGTGGTGATGCTACGAGAGTAGCTAGTGAGTGCACACCTATCATCAGTTCTAGGGAATCACTTTAGTAAGTTCACTGATTTGTTTTTCTCTCGCTTCTCTCCTTTCATTTCTTGCCACATAGGGACCTGATGTGCTGGTCTACCCCATAGACTCTTAATGCAGGCTGCTCTATATGTTTATGTTCAGTTTTTGCTGTGTTTGAAATGCTTGATTGTTCTACTTGTAGTAAAGTATACTTAGCTCCTTATTCACATCACGCCTCAATATTGTTTTTAACTGTGTGTCCTGTTACTGGTCGTAATATATACTATAGTGGGTATGGCTTAACACACAATAAGGCCTCTACATCATGGTTGCTATGACATATTGACCTCTCGAGCTGAGCCTCAAGGTCAACAATTGTCATAGAAACCACTAGCAAGAACTGCCATGTTGTTAATGTTAAGCCATACACTATCCTATCCTAACAGAATTATATCTGCAAATAATGACTAGCAGTTGGCTAGCTCGCCATATCCCTCCCTCCCTAGACTGAATTTCTGGGAACATGCCCACTAATGCATGGTAAGGTTTTCACAAATTCTGTTACTGTTCTAACTGGTGAGATAGCCCATCTGTGTTGGCATTGTCCAATCCGCCCTGTGGGTAATGGTCATATCGAGGGCCTGTAAGGCAATACTCCACCTTAAGAGACAACCATTTGTTTTAACCATCTGATTTAGCCACACCAGGGGTTATGATCAGTGTACCTTGAAGTGCCACCAGTAAAGGTATGGCTCTAATTTCTTCAGGGCCCATACCAGTGTAAGGCATTCTTTTCAACTGTGGAATATGCCTACTCCGGGAAGTAACTTTTGCTAAGGTACACTGTTGGGTGATCTTTTCCCTGATTAGAGGTGTGACTGAGGATTGCTTCAATCTCCACATCTGAGGCATCTGTCTGACCACAAGTGCTTACTGTAATCTGGACTGGCTAACACAGGGCACTCCACAGTGCCTCCTTTAGCCGTGTGAGTGCTCATTCACAGGCTGGCTTCCTCTTTACCTTTTTGGGCATTATTTTCTTTAGCAGGCCAGATAGGGAGCTGCCAGGGTACTATAATTTGGTACAAACTTTGGTAGTATCCAGTGGTCCCTAGGAAGCTCCTAACCTGCTTCTGGGTTTCAGGCCTGGCCCACACCTCTATCACCTCAATCTTGGCTTGATTTGGATGAAACTACCCTGCCCCACTAAATGGCCTAAGTATGCCACCTCCGCCATAGCCACCTGGCACTTTTCAGCCTTGACAGTGAGCCCTGCCCTCTGTATCCTGCCCAACACTTCCTTTAGGTGGACAGTTGTTCCTTCCAACTGGCACTGAAGATGGCAATATCATCCAGATATACCACTGTGTACTCTTCAGTACCATGTAACACCTGGTTGACCAACCTTGGAAGGTAGCAGGGCCTCTTCATTCCAAAAGGCATTACCCTAAATTCAATAACCATATTGGAATGATGAAGGCCAACCTCTCCCTAGCTCTGGCAGTTAACTCCACCTGCCAATACTCTTTCATCAGCCAGTTGTGGTAAGGTATGTTGCCCTCCCAACTGGTTCAGTAGTCCGTCTGTGTATGTGTGGAGTCTGACTTCATGACTGCATTGAGTCCACGATAGTCCACACAAAAGTGAGTAGAGCCATCCGGCTTGGGAATGAGGACTGCAGGTGAGGCTCAGGGCTGTGAGATTTCTGGATTACCCTAAACCAGCATTTCCTCCACCTCCCTCCCAATGTCCTTTAGGACAGCCTCAGACACCTAGTACTCACAAACTGTCCAAAATAGGTCGGCACCTCATAACCATCTGCTCTTTGATATGAAATCCACATACGATGTGTCAGGATAAAAGCCTTTTATTTTCAAAATAGGCAAAATAGTCAGCAAGCATACAAGATGTGAGCTCGATACACCTTGCCCTCCCACGAACCAAACGTTGCCACAACCACGCTTTCTCAAGGCTGTGGCAATAGGATAGTACACCTATATACCTCATTTAAAGGTGAGGTTTAAAGGTAACGTTATATTCTAATAAGTAAACTTTATCCCATATTGAAAAATTGCCATAAAGAACAGGTTTTAAATAGTTATATCCAGTACTAAAAGACCATACCTAAATATAAATACAAAATACAAATAAAATGCATATATAACCAAAAACTAATCACAAATTATTAATAAAAATGGCAGAAACAGGAGCATACTACTAGAACTCATAATCTATATGGTATATCTGAAAGATATATAATTTCAACCCTCAAAACAGTAACAATCTATCAATAATCTATAAAAGGGGAAAGTTGAAAAAATCATTTAAACCAGGAGCAATATATGATTTCAAAACATATTGCCAATAAGTTTCTCTTTGTCGTAATTTTAAATCTAAATCTCCTCTAGGACCTATAATAACTTTGCAATAATTTGAAAGTTAAAATAATGTTCTTTTCCCTAGAATTAACATGTTGGGAAAGAGCACTAACACCATCAGCATGTGCAATACTTCTGACATGTTGTCCTATCCTTTCTTTTAGTTTTTGAGTTGTTTTACCCACATAGAAACCAGTACATTTATTGCAACATGCCAAATATACCACATTCAAAGTACTGCAATTTGCAAAAGTCACAATTTTATATTGTTCATCTGTAACTGGTTGTTTAAACATGTTACCAGTTTTTATAAATTTACAAAAGTGACAATTTCCACATCGGAAGGTTCCATTAGGCAAAGCACTTATTTTATTCACATTTTGTGTCTCCCACTATAGTAGCTACGCACTAATTGATCCCGTAAATTATGGCCCTTTATATACAATTTTTGGGGAGTTTTTACCAAATCTTTAAACTTATGATCCACTGATAATATGTGCCAATGTTTTTAATAATGTGAATAAACAAATGTGCTTGTGGACTAAAAGTGGTAATGAATTTTGGAGCATCATTTATATATACAGTTTCCTTCTTCTTTGTTGATCTTGAACATGTCTTTTAATGTTCCACTTATGTTCAGCTTTTTGTACGTCCTCTTGTATACATTTCATATTATAGTCACGTTGTAAAAATCTTTTGTTAACTCCTCAGCACCTTTTTCATAGTCCCTTCATGAGAACAATTACGCTTATATCTCAAAAACTGTCCAATAGGTATATTTTCTGTAACATGTTTAGGGTGACAACTCTGAAAATGCAATATACTCTTTCTGTCAGTACTTTTCTAAACAGCTTTGTACTAATGTCCCCATTGTTTTCTTTTTTACAATTAAATCCAAAACTGATCTGATCAGGATCCACTTTAGTTCAAATTTTAGTTGCAATCGATTTTTCTAAATACGTTTAAACAATCCCAATTCTCCTACAGAACCTTTTCCAGATGAAGAATAAATCGTCTATGTAACATTTATAAAATCAATTTTGTCCAAAAAGGATTCTTATCACCAAAATGAATTTTTCTTCCCATTTTGATAGATATATAATCAGATAATTGGGGCCATAGCTGTCCCCATAGCTGCTCCTTTTCTGCAAAACATCTTACCATCAAAAATGAAGGTGTTACAGGTAAGAACCTTTCCACAACAGGATAAGAAATTCCACAAATACATGCGAATGTGAGGTCTTTTCATACAAACTCTCTCTTAAACTTTCCAACCTTTCATTATGTGGAATATTCGATATAGGGAACAAACATCCAAAGTTACAAAACTCGATTGTGGACTCATATCAATATCTGCAAGAAAATCCATAAATTGTGCTGTATCTTTTAAATATGGCGGTGTTTTTGTGCAATAGGTTTAATAAAGTAATCCACAAATGTGAAATATTGTCAGTCAGAGATCCAGTGCTGGCCACTATCAGTCTGTATGGCGGATTCTTTAAACATTTATGAATTTTGGGAAGTCCTATAGAACAGATTTTATTGGATGTTTTATAGATAAAAATTCATGTGTCACGACTAATTAGACCTTCCACTAGTGCTTCATACAGAATATTATCAATCTCTCATTCAAACTTGTTTACAGGATCACAAGACAGACTTTCATAAAAATCTGTATTTTTAAATTGAGACACCTGGTAGGCTGTCCGCCATATGGGCGCTTGAGTCCCTGTGTCTACATCATGTGTCGCTAAGGGGTTCATCCAGGCTTGGCCATAAACAAAGCGCAAAGTTCTCTAAACCTCCTCACTTCCTGGGACTGTTCTGGGTCAACTGGGGCAACAGTTTAATTGCCTCCACAAATGACTCCCACTTGCTTTCCTCTAGCAAGTCCAGTAGGGGTGTTCTTCGTCTGTCCTCTCCTCAGGACTACACACTGTGAATACCATGTCAGCCCTATTTACATGTGGTCTTCATCATGTTGACATGGTACATCCTATGGGTATGTCTCCTGTCAGGCAGTTCTACAATATAGTTCACATCATTAACCTGTCGGACTACCTTGTATGGTCCTGCTCACTCAGTCTGCAGCTTGTCCTTCTGGACCGGATTAGGACCATGACTTCCTGATCTACACTGTACGTGAGTGAACTCTGGCTCTGTGATCGTGCCAGACTTTTTGTTTCTGTTGGGCTGCTGTGGGTTGCTTTGGGCCGCCCCCATAAGCTCCTTCAGCTTCTTCCTAAACTTAAGAACATACTCCACTATGGGAGTTTCCTGGGTGGCGTGCTTGCCTTCCCAGTCTTCCTGGATCAAGTTTAGGGGCCCATGCACCATGCCCATAAGAGTTCAAAGGGGAGAACCCTATCGACTCTTGGGGCACTTCCCTATACTAACAACAAGTGGGGAAGGTATTTCTCCAAGTCCCTCCCATGCTGTTCAGCAAATGCTTGGAGCATCAATTTCAGGGTACCATTAAACCTTTCTACAAGCCCATTGGCTTGTGGGTGATGAGTGTTGTGCATCTCTGCACCACTCCACACTTCTCCCACAAATACTTCATCAGGTCTGACATGAAGGTACCCCTTGATCAGTGATAACCTCCTGCAGAAACACGATTTCGAGAAAATCCCTAGCAAGGCATCTGCCACTTTGTCTGTCTAAAGTGAGGAGAGGGTGATCGCTCTGGGTAGTGGGTGGTGTAATCGACCACCGTCAGGATAAACTTTTTCCCGGAGGAGCTGGGGTACTAAAATTCACAATATCCATTCCTACTCTCTGGAATGGCTCCTCTACAATGGCAAGGGAATTAGGCAGGTTTGGTTTTACTACCTGCCTTCCTGATTTGTTGGCACCGTGACAGGACCTGCAATATTCCTTCATCTGCTGGGTGAAGTTGGGCCAATAGAAATTCTGGACCAGTCGCTGCATGGTGCGTGTGATTCCCAGATGTCCAGACATGGGAATATCATGAGCGATCTTGAGCAAAAGCTCACGGTACCCCTGAGGAATGACAAGCTGCCTGCCCATCACCCTTCCCTCTGTCCCCACGTCCTGAGTATACAACAGTCCATTGTCCCAAAATACCCTATGTCTTATGTCACCTCCCTGTGTCCCATCAGATTCTGCTCAAGCCCTCAGCCTCTCCAAAGTAGGTCAGTTTTCTGAGCAGCTACAAAATCTTCACATTTTCTTAAGGCATGGGACATGTCCCCCTCAGTTCCTAAACTGGGGTCCATTGCTCTAGCATCTGGGCATTCAGGACCACTGCCATCCCTAACCTTCTGACCATTTGTTACCCTTCCTCCTTGGAGTAACCTTCTTTAACTGTTTTGTGAACTGCTACTTGGGAAGTCCTACCTTCCTTTGACTACTCTCCATTTCAGGAGACAGGCTGTGAAACAATCTCCAATTTTTTTCCACAGGGGCTTCTATGGGGTCCAGGGAACTACAAGTGGCCTTTGCTGTCTGACTGCAGGTAACCATACATACCACCCCTTCTGAGATTGTTCTCTATTATCACATCCAGGGTAAGGTTGTCTGCCATAGCCACTTTTTGCACCCTCTCTCCTGTCTCATCCCAGTCCAGGAGAACACTAGCTAGTGGCAGAGTTTTCTCCTCCTCAGTGAATACCCTTACTGTGACAAACTGATTAGGCATAAGCTGTTCAGGCCCAACCAGATCCCTTTACTAAGGTAAGAGACGCCTCATGTCCCTTAGCCCACGGTATAGACCCCATTTACAGTAACTGTGTATGTGTTCCTCATGTTTATAAACATGCTTTCAGGGATACACAGTGCACCCAACTCTGTTTGAGCACCACCTTGTTCACCCTGTGCCTTTTAGGCCACTGTCTAGCAAGATGCCCTGGCTGTTTACAAAACCAACAGTCATCATTTCTTTTATCAGAGAAATCTCTTTTTGTAATCTGGTGCTTCCCTTTCTGTTGAGGCAGGGAGGGTTTTAGCTGCCCTGAAGGTGTGCTTTTCCTTTTCTGCGCTGCCACACCCACTCCACTTTGTTTCAGAGCAGGCCTGTTCCTGGCATAGCGATCTGACAGCTTAGCAGCCTGCTGTGCTGTTTTTGGATCTCAGTCCTCAGCCAGGTTTTCAACTCTGCTGGGCAAGTCCGAAAGAACTGCTCTAACAACATAACCTCCTCAATCTTTTCCACACAATTTGCTTCTATTCCTCCACCAACGTTTCAAAACTGACATTGCTTTGTGGCAAGGTCCTCATAGCTCATGTCAGGGCTTCTCGGGCTTACAGAACTTAACCTTGTATGCTTTTGGAGATAGTTCTGCTTCTTAAGTAAAGCAATTTTAAGTTTCTGACAATCTTGGCTATCATGATTGTCCATTTGGCCTAGCGCCTCATGCCCTTTACCAGTAAGTAGCGAGGATAGCTGGAGCTCAAGACTTCCTGAGTATTTTGGCCTGGATACAGACTTTTTCAAACAAATTCAAAAATGCATCCATATCCTCCCCTCTTAAATTCCACTATTGTTGGAGTTTAACTTATACCCCAGCCCTGAGTTTGAGGTCCACCCCTGCACCTTACCTCCTCTGGTGCTGGTCATTGAGTCTTAGCTTCTCCAGTTCAAATTCCCTCTGGCACTCTTTTCTCTCTCTCAGCCTCTCTCTGAAGCTGTTTTCTCTTTCCTCAGCCTCTCTGCGCTGTTTTTCCTGCAACTTCATCTCAAACTTCCTCTGCTCGAATTCCAGCTCCAATTTCCTCAACTCCAGCTGCAGTCTGATCCCTTCCAGCTCCAGCTTTGTCATGACCTTCCCTGGTGCTGTGGCCCTGGGTTCCCTCTGGTCTCACTGTCCTTCTACCTGGGACTGGACTCTGTGACATCCCTTGGCTCTCCCACGCCAAGATCTGGTCCTTCTCAGTCACCGGCTGTGACTTGAGGTCTTGGGCAGTCGCTCTCATCAGCTGCCACAAGAGCCTCCAGAGGTGCTTTTGGTTCGTCCCTTGCACTGGACTGTTTTAGGTAGTCTGCAGTGTATTCACTCTAGATGGAAGCTATCTTCTTCCTAACTACTGCTACACTAGCTTACACCTGAGAAAAAAGAAAACAGGTAGGAAACTTTATACTGTAACCAAATTATTTTTTCAAATCTCTGCTTTGATTGTGTGTGGATTGTTTCCAGTTTATCAATCGGATACACTGGGCTCGAATCCAGCTGCTAGTGTCGGTGCCACCAATATCTCTCGAACTGCAACACTATGCAACCAGATCTTCCGGTCCCAATGCTGTACACTCAGATCTGTCACAAACTCACTCCTGAGGGTCAGGTCCACTGACCTCACAGTGCCCAACCCTAAGTGCAGTATGTGACTGGGGGACAGAGATACCCTCCTCGCGACCTTTTAGAATGCTCGCCAGTCATGTACACATACACAGAATCACAAAAACATATATATATAATAGAATTATATCTGCAAATAATGACTGGCAGTTGGCTAGCTCGCCACACTGATGACCTCAAAATGTATAATAAACAAGGTGTTGATATGTTGTAGCAGGGATATATAGCTATAGTTCTAGTCAGCACTAGAAAGATGTGACATACCAGTCTAAAATAATCCACATTGGCAACATATCAAGTGTGGGACCAATCATTCTAGGCAATTACTTGTGCTTTTTAATTATACAAAGTGTTTTTAATCCATAGTGGTATCAGGTTTAAAATCACCTTGCACCCTGATACTTTTACAAATATAAGTCATGGTTCTTCTGTTGCATAAAGTAAATAATTGTGTTCTAAAAATTTTACAACACTAGTACCAAAGAAGGGGTACATTTATCTAAAACTGGAAAAACTTGTGTTTATAACAATGTACAATGCAAATGTATCTGTTTTGTTAAATTTGTCAAATACTGAGTGGCCAATGCATATTTGCACTCAACATGTAAAGCTTTTATACAATACTTTTATTATCAATATGTGGATTCATTTTAAAACTTAAAGTAAAGCCTCCACAAATTCCACCACAGCTGGGCAAGGGTCTTAAAGGGAGGAGAAGTTTATGGGGAGATATTACTGATGCATTAGGTTCATGATAGGGGTTTGAAATACCATGGACTTAAAGGCCATAAAGAAACACCAGATACATTTGTTAAGAAGAGGGGTGTTAAAGAAGTGCACCTTAGAAAGGGACTTTTAAATTAACACTTTTCTATTAATATGAAAACACAGGTTACTCACCTGTAATGGTAGTTCAAGGAGTGGTACTGTATATGTTGTTCATCCACACTACCTGGCAGAGTCATTTCCCTTTAAGAAGTGCTGAAAGTCTTCAAGCTGGCTCCTCCCACTCACCCAAGTGGTATATCCATCTGTTCCACCCCATGAAGCCAGATCTTGCCTGCTGGAAGCAGAGGTTGTCTGCCTAAGTCAGGGAAGATCAGGTGGGTCTGTGAGGATTAACAACATATACCACTCCTAGAAAATACAGTTGCCTACTCTTTGTAACAGTAGATCTTTGAGAGGTATCTCTTGCAGCAGGTAATACACTTGGGACCTCGCCAGATGGTGCTCTTCTGTATG
Source organism: Neoceratodus forsteri (assembly GCA_016271365.2). NCBI lineage: Eukaryota > Metazoa > Chordata > Ceratodontiformes > Ceratodontidae > Neoceratodus > Neoceratodus forsteri. The sequence continues at coordinate 1,473,089,281 of CM057453.1, read as the reverse complement.
GCAACTTTCTTCCAGCAGTCTTTGCCTAGAGAGGCACGCCAGCACATGACATCATCATCTTGCTCCTATATAAGTAAGTAAGTAAAATTTATTTTTAAGCCTTCAAAGTCAAAGCGCTGTACAAATATACAATTAAAATACATACATATAACATACAACAACAATAACAATATGATTGCAATAAAACAATAAAATCACTCTCCATATGCCTGTTTAAATACATAAGTTTCAATTCTAACTTAAAACTCTCCATGGTCAGGCAGCTTCATATCCGACGGGTAGAGAGTTCCACAGGGTAGGGCAGCATAAGAAAAGCCCAAGCTCCAGAGTGTTTAAACAAACCCTGGGAACCTCTAGCAGTCCCTCATCGGTGGAAGCGGAGTGGCGAGAAGGACAGTAGGAACAAGAAGATCTTGAAGATACCGCAGTCCCTGTGTGGGCGGCCCAGGCATCCTCAATTCCCGGATGGATTCAGCTCACTAAGCGGTACCAATGGAGAACCAGGTACCCTAGATGACTCCTCAGTGTTTTTGGGGGATCAGAAATTATTATTTTAGAGAAGGAGGGGGGATGGAGGGAGGGATCATACCTGCTGCAAGAGATACCTCTCGAAGATCTACTGTTACGGAGTAATGCAACTGTACTATCTTCCATCAGAGTAATTTCTGCAGTATAAAACACTTGGAATGATTCCTCAAGCAGTAAACCCCAGGAAGGGCAGAAACCTTATGATAAAAGGCCTTGTAGGACAGTGCGGTCAAAGGCTGACCTACGGCAAGAAGCAACATCTAAATTGTAGTGCTTCGTGAAGGTATGTATTGTGGACCAAGTGGCTGCATTGCAGATGTCCATGATGGATGCTTCTTTGAAACAAGCCACGGTAGTGGCCATGGCTCGGTATAGTGGGCCTGGGCAGGTCCTGGTAATGGTTTGTTATACTTCTTGTAACAGAAGGTTATGCAATGTGCCAACCAGTTGAAGAGGGTGCTTAGTAACTGGGAGACTTTCCCTTGATGAGGCAAAGAAACAAATAGCTGAGGAGTCTTTCTAAAGGATTTGGTACAGGTTGTATAATATCTGAGAAAGCAATGGGAATCTAAAGTATGTAGGAGGAATTCTCCTAAATTAGAATAATCTGGGAAGCAGACCGGCAATTCTATAGACTGATTTAATGTATGCTCCGAGACTACCTTGGGTAAAAGGAAGGATTGGTACAGAGGGACACTCTGTCTTTATGGAAACCAAGTAAGTTCCCTACACATTAGGGCATGAAATTGGACATACGTCTCGCTGAGGTGACAGCTACTAAGAATAAGGCTTTCCAGGCTAGGAAGCAGAGGTCACAAGTAGCCACTGGTTTGAAGGGTTTGAGGCTCAGTTTTTCCAATTCAAGTTCCATGGAGGGGCGGTCTTATTATACCAGGTTTAGGTGTGACATACCCCTTAGAAACAACTTGGCAAGATGGTGTTGGTAAAGTAATCTCCCTTCCAATGGTTCATGAAAGACTGAGATAGAGGCCAGATGGACTTTCATAGAAGAATAGCTCAAGCCTGTTGAGGCAAGTGAAGACAGGTAGTCAAAACATTGGTCAGAGGACATGAGTAAGGGTCCAAAGTCTGGGAAGTGGCCCAATGGAAAAACGTTTCCATTTGGCATTGTAGGTTTGTCTGGTAGCTGGTTTATGAGAGGCCAAAGAATGTTGGCCACTGGAGAGGAGACTTGGAGAAGAGCTCTGAAAGCATCCTTGAGAGCCAAGCGTGAAGGTGTAGAGATTTCAGGTTGGGGTGAAGGAGGTGCCCCGTCCTATGTCAATAGGTCCAGCTTGATGGGTAATGGGAGTGGGTCCGCTACTGATAGCTGTTGTACCAGGAGAAACCACACCTGCTGAGGCCAGAAAGGGCTATAAGAACCATGGTGGCGGGTTTGAGCTGTAACTTAGCAATTCTTGCAGGAATGGGACAGGGAAGCATATAAGAAGAGTCCTGTCCATGGTTGGGACAGGGCACTGATGGACAGTCCCTTTCTGTTTGGAATAATGGAATAGTATCTGGGGAGACAGTGATTGTCAGGGAGGCAAAGAGGTCTAAGTGCAAGTTCCCTCACATCTGAAAGACAGTCTGTAGATTTTCATGGTGAAGTGTCCACTCGTGAGCAGAGGATTGGTGACTGAGAGTGTCAGACAAAATATTGTGGTGTTCTGGTAGATGGATGGCAGTCAACATCAGGTGTTGATGTATGGCTTCTTGCCACACCAAGATTGTCTCCCTGCAGAAAGCACAGGATTTGGTACCCCTTGTTTGTTCAGGTAATACACTACTGAGATGTCGTCCGATTGGACCAGGAGAGGCCCAGGATCGAGGTGAGGTCGGAAAGCCCAAAGGGCAAGCTGTACCACTCTCATTTCCAGTAGATTTATATGGAGAGGGATGGAGTGCGGGGCCACAGGCCCTGCATCCTGTAAGGACCGAGGTGTGCTCCTAGACATCGGAGGAAGCATCCGTTGTCAATGTTTGCTGGGGTGGAGAGTTGGAAGGCATGCCCTGAGATAGGTGGTGTGATGGGTCCACCAGTCAAGGGCTGAGCATAAAGCAGGAGTGACTTGAACCTGGTCTTTGAAATCCCTCATTTTGCCTCCACTGACTTTGAAGAGTCCATTGGATTGGTCTCATGTGGAGATGGGCAAATGCCACTGTAGGGATGGCTGCGGCCTATGTCCTAAGAGGCATAATAGACGCTCGCTGTTATAGATTATTCCTTGGATCTGGGAGGTGAGAGACAAGAGCCTGTCCTGTCTGTCGGCGGGAGGTAAGCTCTGCCTGAGGTCATGTCCAGAACGCCCTGATGAACTGGAGTCATTGGGTAGAGGCTGGGCTGGATTTGGACCAGTTGACTGTGATTCCCAGGATTGGAAACAGAGTAAGGGTTGCCTGAAGAGATGAAAGCACAGAAGTAAGGGAGGCAGTATAGCGCAGTGGTTTAAGGCTCTGAGCTGCAAATCTGGTGATATCCAGCAGACCAGACCTGGGTTTGAACCCCACAGCTTCCACTTGCATACTGTGTGACCCTGAGCAAGTCACTTAACTTCCCTGTGCTCCCAGGTCACACCTGTAAAAAGCTTTCAGCTTAGTGTGCTAATCCTGGTTAAATAACTAACTAACAAAAAAAGTCTCGAGGCTGCTTTTATGAGCCAGTCATCCAGGTAAGAGAAGATGAAATGTCCATCCCTTTGCAGAGCCACTGTCACCACCACTAGACATTTGGTAAAGACACTGGGTGGATGAAGACTGAATGGGAGAGCTCAAAACTGGTAGTGATGTCCTAACAGGTAGAAACGAAGGAACCAATGGTGGGCAGGGTGGATGGGGATATGCAGGTAGGCGTCTTTCATATCTAATGCACATAGTACCTCAAGGAATCAACAAAGTCCCAAGATGGGAGCATCTTTGAGAGAGAGAGAGAGAGAGAGAGATGTACAAGAACAAGGGGCATTTTTGAAGATAGAGGGGGTCAGCTTAGGGGCAATGTCAGAAAGTATTTTTTCACGGAGAGGTGGTGAACACATGGAACCACCTTCCTGAGGAGGTTGTGGGGGAATCAAGATTGCAGGACAGACATAAGGCAATTATAGTGAGAGTAGGAGGAAGGTAGGCTGTTGGTTAACTAGAATCTGCAGCTAATCCAATATGTAGGGAATGGGCAGACTAGGTGGGCCAAGTGGTCCTTATCTGCCATCAATGTCTATGTTTCTATAGCTAATCCCTTGTTTTAACATCGGCATGGTGGATGTTAAAGTGACCATCTGGAACCTCTTGTATTGTATGAATAGGTTCAGACATCTGAGGTCTAGTATAGGTCTGAGATCCCCAGTACATTTGGGTACCAGAAAAAGTGGGAGTAGAATCCTTGATGTTACTCCAGAGGAGGAACCAGATAGACAGCGTTCTTGTGAAGAAGCACCTGGAGTTCCTCCTGAAGGATGGGGATATGGTCGGGTGGGTAAGAGACAGAGTGGGAGGGTAAGGGGAGACATGGAGGTGAGCTCCAGCGTATGCCCTGTTCTGATGATCTTAAGTACCCACTTGTCTGATGCTATTGCTTGCCAGGCCTCTAGATGAAGGGCAAAGTGACTGCCCACAGCTTCCAAGGCTGGGTCAAGGAAGCTGGAGCAATGCCTGCAACTGGTCAGAGAGAGAGGTGGCTGACCGGCTTCCAGAGGTGGGAGTGGGAGCCCTTAGAGTTAAGAGTGGTGGTTCTGAAGGCCATCTGGGAATGCCCACAGAAACCACCTCTATAGGTACCTCTGGATTTGTCACCTCTTTTGACTGAAAAGAGTACTGCTAATAAAATTGGGATAATGGCTGCGTGAGAAAGACACATGCTATGCATCATACATAGTGCAACCTGAGGCCTGGAGATCATCCAGGAGTGTTTGAGTGCCAGGACTGAAAAGTTTGGACCTATTAAAGGAGTATTTACAACTTTGTGTTGCACATCTGGGGTGAAGCCTGATACACGTAGCCAGGCATGCCGCTTTAGGGTAACACCTGTGGCGAGATCTGGGAAGAGGTGTCCACTACATCATACCCCAAATGGAGCAGATGTCGAGAGATGAAGTTGCCAGTTGAGATTGTTGCTAACAGTTGGTCTTTTTTCTGGGAAGAAAGAAGTTTATTGACCAGTTCAATGGAAGAGGACCAGAGGATGCGTTGGTATTTCACCATGTGTCCCATGTAGTTTAAGATTCTATGTTCATGGTACCCGCTTGAAATACCTTCTTTGTGAGGTAGTCTATATGGCGGGGAACTTTATCGGGGCAAAGAACTCGTGCTTTGGATGTTTTTGCGGTCATGAGCAGTGGTATTTACCACAGAATCTGCTTCAGGGGTGGCAGAAAGGAAAGGATGGTTGAGTGGAGCCTGATACAGGCAATCCGCCTTCCTAGGAATAGCTGGGACCACTGAGGGTTGATTTCAAGCAGCCAGCACTGCAATTTGGTAAGTTTGTATAAGTGGGGCATGACCACTACAGGCCTCGGGAGTTCAAGGTAGTCTGACATGTGCTTTCTTTGTTTATCATGTTCTGTAGTCAAGAAGCCCATGGTTTTTGGATCTTGACTATCATCTCATAGAAGGATGGGTCATCAGTAGGGGAGGCAGCTTGACGGGAAGCCTCCTCATGTAAGGAGGAGAGTGTAGAGATAGTAGAAGGAGGATAGGAGTCCTTCTCGGGTTCAAAATCTTCAAAATCTCCTGGAAAGTCTTCAGAAATTCTTTCTCCTGTGAAAATATTCCTCCCTATCAGAAATCAGGGAAGGATCCTGTCACCCAGAAAACATTTGGGCGGAGAAGTCAGAGAATGGGAAGGGTAACCTGGCTCCCTTGGGGTGGATAGTTTAGATCCTCTCATTACTTGCAAAACCGTCTGCACCATGGTGGCTCGTCCACTGAAGCAGGGATCATAGAGGGTGGGGTAGGTTGCCTCTGTGAAACCAGCGGAATAGTAGAGGTGATAGGGGTGGTGTAGAAGCAGGTCTAGTTCCTGGTTGATAAATGCCAGGATCTTGATCCCTATGAGAGACTGGCTGTAACGGAGGGGTTATTGTCATAGAAAATACCTTGTCTCTCCCTGTGTATACCTGACCTGTCATCGATGGTACAGTACATGGAGATGCAATAGAAAGCCTAAAGGCGGTGGTCATCGACAGTAAACGAGGAGCCATGAAAGTGAATCTCCAGAACCGACATATGGTTCGGTAGAGACCACCGAAGAGGCACCAGAAAGTGCAGTGAGCAGAGGGTGTAAACCCACATTGATGAGGAAGCAGTCCTTAGGGCATACGTCAATAGTGAAGCCCGGTAGCAGTGGTCATCGGCTAATGTTTGCCGAAGATGATGATGAGGATTTTTCCTTATCTTTTGTGTCTTATGAGAAGCCATCGATGACGGCTCCTTGGGATGGGCCCCTTCTCTAAGAGTTCATTTCTGCTCCATCAGATAAGTTTCTATTTCCTGCAATCATCGACGATTTTTGCCTAGTTGAATTCCTGGCAATGTTTGCAGGAGATGGTGTCATATGTGTGTGTGTCCCAGACATCTAACACAAATGGCGTGGTTGTCATAGTGGTAGAGTTTCCTCACAATAACATGACCTGAAGAGTGAAGTTTTGTTTGTAGAATCTTGGACATTCTCAATGAAGTTCTGGAACGGAGGAAAACGTTCCAACTCAAGTTCTCATTGATGCCTGCTACAAAAGCGCTGAGCTGCTGCGTGTGAAGCTGAAAGCGGTGGGAAAATGAACTAAAGATGCCTTTGGCTGCCATACTTATATAGGAGCAAGATGATGATGTCATGTGGGTGGCCCTAAGCAAGACTGCTAGAAGAAAGCTACAGTGCAGAAGAAACGCCCTCTGGCGAGTCCCAAGTGTACTACCTGCTGCAGAGATTACTCTTGAGGAAGATCTACTGTTACAGGTGAGTAACCTGTGTTTCTAGGGACGTGGCTATGTTGTTCCATCCACACTATCTGGCAGACTACTAGCAGTTCTCTGGGAGGAGGAGGCAAGGCACACCACGCCCTATTTAGGAAACAGATTGGAGAACTGAGGCCCCAAAACCAGCATCCCAGCATGACTCAAGGTCAATGTCATAATGGGAAAGGAAGGTGTGTGCTGACTTCCAGGCAGCAGCCCTGCAGATTTCCTGGATAGGGACATCCTCGAAGCAACCACCAACGCAGTGGTAAGAGGGTGGAATGAGCCCGTAGCCCACCATGAGGCTCCCTACCCACCAACCTATAGCAGAGATCAATGCAGGAAGTGATCCACCTGTCAATTGTCTGCTTGGCTGCCGGTCTGCCAGGTGCGCTCAGCGCGAGGTGACAAACAGCTGGTTAGCCCCTCCCGAACTCCAACCATGCGCTCTTTGCAATAAGTGAGAGCTTGCCTCAGGTGCAGAGTATGGAGCCTGTGCTCGGCCTCTGAGGTGTGATTCAGAAAAACACCGAAAGAGTAATCACCTGATTAAGGTGAAACTCTGACACAACCTTCGGGAGGAACTTTGGGTTGGGCGCAGGACAACCTTGTCCCTGTGGAAGACCAAGTAAGGAGACTCACTGAAAGCACCTGGAGCTCCCCAATCCTTCAGGCTGGCGCGATGATAGCCACCAAGAAGGCGGGCTTCCACGACAGGTGGATATGTCACACCTGTGCATCAGTTTGAATAGCTTGCCCTTGAGCTTTGCCAAACCCAGCAACAAGTCCCATGGTGGTGGTGGTTCATGCACTGGAGGAAGTGTGATCTAAGCCTATGAAAAGTGCCAGACCACCTTCTGCACCACGACTGCTGACCAGCCTGCGCTTCTATAAGCAGAGATTCCTACTAGGTGCACCTTAAAGGTAGCTCGACCAAAGGCCCCTTTGGAGAGGGACCACAGAGTAGTCCAAAATGCTGGCTGCTGGACAGGACAAGGGTCCAGCCCTTACCCTGACACCAAATGGAGAATCTCTTCCATTTTAAGGCATAGCATTTTTAGTCGGATTCCTTTCTAGATGCTTCCACCACTGTGAGGACATCTCTGAAGGGACCCAAAGCCTGGAAATCTAGTCACCCAGGAACCAGGCTGTCAGATGCAGGGACAGAAGGTCCTGTTGGAGTACCTTCCCTGATTGATGGAAACAAGTCTGGGTGGAGTGGTAAGCGCCTCGGGAGCCTGTTGTTGAGGCTGAGGAGAGGGGTACCAAAACTGGCGTATTCAGTCCAGAGCAACCAGGAATCCATGCCTTGTCCACCTGACCTTGACAGCACCTTGTGGATCAAGGTAGTGGAGAAAAGGCATAGAAGACACCTGGGATCCAAGGCCTCGAGAAGGCATCCTTGCAGCAAGCCCTGCTGAGGGGCAGGCACAGAACAGCCTCAGCTTTGCATTATCCCTGGAGGTGAACAGGTCCACCTGAGGGGTGCCCCACTGGGAGAACAGGCTGTGAACTACCTCTGGATGGACAGACCACTTGTGAGATGCCTTGCCTGCCTGACTGAGGGTGTCCCCAGCTGACTGGAGGCTTCTGCCACATGGATGGCTAGGAGATCCGCCTCCAGGCTGCACACAGGGGTCCATACGTGGAGAGCTTCCTTGCACAAAGGCAGGAGTATGTCCTGCCCTGTTTGTTGAGGTAGTACATGGTTGTGGTGTTGTCCATCTGGACTTGGGCCACTTGACCCCGAATATGCAGAGCAAATGCAATCAGCATCAGCTGAACTGCCGGAGCTCCAGCAGGTTGATGTGCCATAGGAACTATCAGGGGTCCAGAGCCTGTGGACTCTGTGTTCCCCAGATGGGCACCCCAGCCCATGAGAGAGGTGTCGGTCATCAGGATGACTGTTGGTTTGGGAGAACAAATGGGATCCTTCCTGCAGATGCTCTGGGACAAGCCACCACTAGAGGGCATCCCACATCTTCTGGGTCACACTGACCAGCTGGTCGAAGTGACATTTGCGCTGAGACCACTGGCTGGCCAGCTCCTGTTGCAGGGAGGCGATATTCCAACAGGCCCAGTAGACCATGCTGGTGCAAGCCGCCATGCAACCCAGAAGGCACAGGAAGTCCGGGCGCGGTGCAGTTGCCCAACCCAAAATGATTGGGCAAAGGAGGAGAACCTCCGCCCTCTCCACTGGGAGCTGGGCTCTGGCTTGGCAACAGTTGAGCTCTCCCGATAAAGCTGATCAACTCACCGAGAGCACGAGGTTCAAATGACTTCATTGACCAGGGAGGCCAAGGGAGGTGCAGGTCTGGAGGGCAGGTCCTGAACCACTCCACCTCGTGCCTGGAGGACCTCGCGATCAGCCAATCATCCAGGCAGGTGTACCTCGGACCCCTCGGTGCCTCAGGTAGCTACCACCACTGCCATGCATTTGGTGAGCACCTGGGGGTTGAGGAGGCTGAATGGCATGGCCTGGAACTCATAAAGGGTTTCCTTTGGCTTGAAAGTGGAGGAACCTTTGGTGGGATGGATGGGCGGGACATGAAAGAATGTGTCCTGAAGATCAGGAGCAAAACCACATGCTTTGCTCTAAAGATGGTATGATCTGAGACAGAGGTACCATTCTGAAGGTGCACGACCTGAGGAACTTGATCAGGTTGTGCAGATCTAAAATGGGTGCCAGCCCCCATCCATTTTGGCACCAGGAAGTACCTGAAGACAAACCCTGGGTGTTCCGGAGGATCTGCTACTCTGACCATGACTTCCTTGCGAAGGAGTTGGGCTATGTTGTCTTGAAGAGCCACCTGAGTGTCTGCGGATACCAAATCCTCCCATGGGGCAAGGGCTTGGCAATGAGGGTACTGCACAAATTCCAGAGGCAGACACTGACTGACCCTTCTAGAACCCACCTGTCTGTGGTCAGAGTGGATCAGGCAGAAAGGAAGTGGCAGAGCCGGACCCCACAGGAGGACCCAGGGGTGTGTGATGGGCATGAGGGTGGCACCCCATCCTGTCACTGGGCAGGCATAGAGGAGGGCCCAGCTGAGGTGCCACTGGGCCTCTTCCTCAGACTTATGGGCCACTGGGGCCACTGACTTGGGCTGGGGTTGCCAGGACTGAGCCTGTTGGCCAGCCTGATGCTGGGCTGGTTTTGCCGCAGGAGGCGGAGGACCAAAGGGCTTTTGCTTCTGTTGCCTGGAGCCCTTGGGATCCTTCTGTGTGGATGTTACGGAGTCCAAGGTGGCATTGGACTATTTTATGCACTGGAGGTGACCCTCCACACTGGGCCCAAACAGGTCCGTGCCCAAGAAAGGAATATCTGCTAGCTTTTGCGAGTGTCTGCCATAAAGTTCGAGCAGCAGCCAAAGCTTTATGGTGCATGGCTATGGCGGCTGCCACCAAGCGGGCACAGGAATTTCCCAGGTTCAGAGCCATCTAAAGCTGCTGCTTGGCCACATCCCAGTCCTGATCTTGGACCTGTTTGACCATGGTCTGGAGGGCCACAGGCAAGTGAGAATCACCTCATCCAAAGAGCCCAAGAGGGCGTGGGAGAATGTGCCAACAGTCTCCTCATCAATCGGACAGGAGTGCAGTGAGGAATCTTGTTACTCCGAGGTCTGCACAAAGTGGCCAACCGCCTGAGTGCCTTCAACCCTCCGCGGAGGTCAGGTGTGGCAATGACAGTCAATGGGAAGCCCCTTGGCTGGCTGAGACTCTTGGTCAGAGCATTGGTCGACAGCTGCTGAGCAGCGACTCCACCACAATTGGCGGAGAGGCTGGCTTTGGCTGAACCAGAACAGTTTTGACCAGCTTCACTGGGGAGGGATGGTTTCAACCTGACCCCACAGGGGGAGTGGTGTTGGCCTTTCAGGCGACAGCCAAGTGATGACAGGTGTGAAAACCGGGGTCAGTTTAGTACCGCCAGCACCAAATGTTACCACATAAGATCTCTGTGGGCTGCGCCTCTCCTCACCTGAGGGATGAAAATGAGGAATAGTGGTGGTGTTGCTTGCCATGGTGCCAACAGCAGGAGCACCGATTATGGTGGGAACTGCTCAACCCACTGGATGAGGACAGAGACCTCGAGCTGCAGTCCACTGGGAAGGCCAGCGGGGATCTTGGAGGAGCTGGGAATACCACAGCTCCTCCTGAGCTCTGGGTTGGTGACTGAAGGGTTCTGGTCAGCAGACTGAGCAACTCCTTCTATGGTCACAAGCATGACGGAATCCTGAAGAGAGAGTTGATCGGCCTCTTGGATGACAACTAGTCGATTAGGTCAAGAAAGATCTCGGCGCATCATCGGCGGCATCTCGACAGACTGGCCCAATGGGGTCTCCATAAAGCCAGTGGCCAAGGCCATGGTTTCGACTGCAGTCAAAATCTGAGAGTCGTGAGACTGAGAATGCTCCCGGTCCCACAAATGTCTTCTCCTTTTTAGGCTCCTTCTCCTTCATGCGTCCTAGAGCTGTGAGTTGTAGAAGGACCCTGACCCTTCGTTGGGAGGGACGGCACAGCTCATGAAAAAGCCCATAAAAATGGAGCCAATTGGAGGCGGCAGAAGGCAGAAGCCAAGAGGGTGGGCGGTGGCCTGAGTCACCTTCTCGAAGGCCACAACTGTTCTAGCTGTTCCGTGGACCCTGCAGCCATGGAAACCACCCAACAGATGTCCTTAGATTTGACTGGCAGGTGCCGTTTCGGGGTGGCCCAACTTAAGGTGGGTGAGGCGGCCCTCGAGGACCACTATGAAAATGACTGACAGATATTGCAGGCCTGAGTATCACATTTAGTGGCCCAGGCAGTAAACACACTTAGTGTGGGGGGTCAGTATGTAACATCTTCTGCCCACACGGGCACTGGCAAAATCTGGTTGCAGACTTGTCCATTGAGGTTGGGTAGCTTAAGAGAAAATCAAAAGGAAGCAGGGTATTGGGGCTCTGAAGTTGTTCTAGGATGCAGGGGTGGGGACAGAGTCCACTGCGGAACAAAGGACCTTCCACCAGAATTTCACATCCAGGCATTGATACTCCCTGAAGCTGATCCCGAGCCAAGGCAAGGGAGAAGTCCTGGAAGAAAGGTACTAGCCTAGGTCAACTGAAATGGTTCAAGGAGAGGGAGGGTCCTCGGGTCCCACACCCACTGGATTGAGAAAGTCTGAGGAGGACTAACTTCTAACTTGTCAGCAGGCAAAATGAAGGAGAAAAGAGGGACCCGAGGAGACCCCATTGTTAAAGGCAGAAAAAAGGTGAAACCCCACTAGTCCTTCCCTCTTCAAGAGAATAATCCCTGTAGAAAAACAGGAGCAGAGAAGCAAAGGCTTACCACACAAGGTCTCCATGGAGGGAGAGCAAGCAGGAGGTGGCACTGCTCAGCGGTTGAGGCACCAGAGGAAGGTGGGCGGGAAGCAGTGATGAATGGTGAAGATATACAACAAGATCAGGAATTACGGTAAGTACAGGTATGTAATTTTCATATCTTCCTGTATGTATCTTCACCATTCATCATTTGTGAGTGATCAAGCCTCTCAAAGGGGACCTGGCACATCCCTGAGGCAGGCGCTCCCTCAGCCCCTTGTGGGGAGAACCACAGGAAGATGCCCCAGACTGGTTTGGATAAGGCGGATTCCCATGACCTGGGAGAAGGAAGGCATCCTGCCAAATTCCATCTCACCTGTGGGAGAAAAATGGGCTCCTTGGAAGGGAGGCAATCACCACCACCAGGCCAGGGTGATAACCTAGAAGGCTTAGCCACGCTGTCAGTCTTACACAGACTGTAGATCCTGCCAACCTAGAAGCTACCTCATTAGCACCATAAGGCGGCTCTTGAAAGATGCCTACCGCTAGCTCTGGGCAGAAGCAGAAAGACAGATGGCCTGCCTTGCTGCCTCCAGATCAGGCAGGTGGCTAGGAGTTGTCCTGGCACCATCCATAAGTGTCTAGCATAGACAGACATATGGGCCTGATGTGATGAAATACAAAGAAGGAGATGCACCAAGGAAAATCCTTCTCCCCAAGTGGTTAAACTCAGCCAAGTCGAACTCCAGGGGCAACTGTGTCTTGGGTGGTGATGCCCAGAGGGGTATCCAGTAACTCTCCCTGAAGTGAGATGAGGCAAGGTGCCTGGAGACCCCTGGGGGAGAATGACCTGTGCTGGCAGTCTCTTGGGGCAGGAGAGGGGGTGCAGAAGCCTGCCAGACCCGATGGGACATGTCCTGAAGGGGCACAGGCCATGGAGAAATGATCACATTCCCAGAGGAAAACTCTCCAGTAGAGCTCGCATCACATGGGCAGGATCGTGACTTACGAAATTGGAAAGGTGGAGCTCCTCCATCAACCTCGACAAGAACCACTGATAGCTGGTGATATCAGCATCTGAGGACAAGTGGACCGAGGAGATGGAGGAGCCAGATTCAGATCTGGGTGCAGCAGGGTTTTCTGGTCTGAAAATGACCTGGCCCAGAGCTAAGATAGCGAGGAATGCTGTAGCGAGCCTCTGATTGGTCCCATGACAGAGGCCCATGGGACCTGAAATGCCTGGGAGAGCAGAAGGGTGAGGCAGAAGATCCAAGGAAGGGGAGAAGACTGGGGAGCCAGAGTAGGATCCCTGCTAGGGCTTCAGGAATGTTCAAGTGACCCCTCCCACAGGGTGGGGCTGCACAAAGAATCCACAGAAGGTTGCACAATCATGCAGGTGTGGCCTGAGTGGTGCCCTAAGGAAGAAGCCCCATGGTGAGAGACCAGGGCCAGTCTGGCCCTTGTGGGTGGCCCCTAACCCCACCAGATGATGGTCCCCCTGCCAAGGAGAATAAAAACATGAGGGATCAGCACTGTTCCTACAGAGCCACCAGCAGCTCTGAGAGGAGACCCACAGGCCATCCCAGGTGCTCTAAACCCTCCCCTCAGAAGAGACCTGCCCCTCATCTGTCCCTGAAGTGTCAAGGGGCCAACACCAGAGGAGCCACAGGTGTCTGCAAGCCTGCCACAGCAGCCCCTGAGTTAGCCCTAAAAGGGAATAGATGCCATGCTGCTCCTCCTCCCAGCTTCAGCGTTGGATTTGGCCCCACAGAGGTGACAACTTTTGACTCGGCATTGGAAGCTGCACCACCCCAAGACCCGGCACTGCCTCCTGACCTTGCTCCATCATCGGCACTGTCCTTCTCTACGGCACCAGAGATGGCGGTATCCTGGTCCACTGCACCGGGATGGCACCACCCTGTTTCACAGCACCAGGGGTGGTGTCACCCTGACCAAGACGCTCGCGAAGTCCCGCGTGAGCACCGGAGGACTCAGAGATGGTGGCCCCAGACAGAGAGTCAGTCAGAAGAGAAGAGACCTTCAAGATACTGCTGCTAGGACTCATAGGCGGCGGAGTGTCTTCAGAGCCCGAGAGCTCCTCAGAGGGAGTGCCCAGTCTGGGTCAGACCTATCCTCCTCCTCCTCCTCCGAAGAGTGTGGGGCGATGGGGAAGGCAACCTCATGCCCTACCATGTCTGGCACAGCTCGCGGCACTGGCAGAAGGCCGCAATGCACCCTCGAGCACCATGCTCACTGACCCCAGAAATGGTGTCAGGAGCTTGAGCGGAGCCGGCGGATGGAGTCAAGGGTCCTACTGGTTTGGATCCAGCATGTAGCTCAATCATGACACCAGGGAGGCCGTGGCTCCAAGGAGGCCAACAACTGAGAGGTGCACAACCAACCCCGGAAGAGGCTGACAGTCCACCTGGACCTCTAGTGAACCAGAAACACCAGTGAGGCCAGCACCATCAACGGCTTTAGGCCCTCCGAGTTCATATTGTAACAGAGGCGACCCAGGGAAGGTCCAGAGTTCTTGCCATGGCATCCCAAGACCAACGGTGCCCTCTGAAGGTAGGAGGTTTCAGACCCACCTTCAATCGCTGCATTTCAAGGACCCAGCAGTCCATGGAGAAGCACACGCTAGCAGTTGTCCATGTTGTGCTGCAGGCCCAGGCAAGAAAGACATCAGTCATGATGATCTGTTACAGAGATGGACTTGCCAGGGCACTGACACATAGGGCACAACTCCTAGATTTCACTCAGGCCGCAAATTGACATGATCAACCACATACAAAATCAAATAAACAAAGAACAGACCGGTGCCGTAGAAACAAAATACAAACAAAATAAAAGCAAAAGGAATGGTCTCACCCATTTGCTGCTCTGACATCGAGATACAAACAGAACTTCAGTTCTTCAACGTGAACTCCATAGTTTGCTCTTCAGCTCCCATGAGGTGCACTCTTAATCGTGAGAATAACAGAACTGAGGTAAGGGAAGAGTTTGCATCGGTTACTGGCTGATGCTTGTGCAGCATGCTGTATCATCCTCGAGGTAGCACTGGCCTTGATGCCTGCTCCTCTCCCAAACAAAAATGTGTTTTTGTGAGCTGAAGGCTCCCACGGGCTCCATAACACCTCGGCGATATTCACCAGTGATGAATGTTGAAGATACATACAGGAAGATTGGGCAGTTTTGCACTGAGTAGGGACACAAAAGGTCCAACTTTGGACAACCCATCTGTCGAACAGATCTTGGCTATGGATGAGAAGCTCCTATTTGTGCATGCTGGACTGAATCCTGCTGAGACTGTCCACCAGGGTGTTTAGGATGCCTGGCATGTGGGCCTCCGAGAGTGTCAGTTTGTGCTCAATGCCCAATCCCACACTCTCATGTCCTCCTTGCAAAGGGGTCAGAGTGGAGTCCCACCCTGCTTGTTGATGTAGTAGATGACACTCAGGTTATTCAACTGCACCAGCAGCTGGCCTGGAGCCAGATGCTACTGAAAAGCCTACAAGGCATAGAGCACCATTCTCATCTCCAGGACGTTGATATACAGGGTGGCTTCCCATGGGGACCAGGAGCATGGGTTTGAAAAGGGACCCAAGTGGGCTCCCCAGACCAGGCGCATCCTGGTGAGGATCTGTTGGGGGAGAGAAACCTGGAAAGGGACTCCCTGAAGAAGATGCGAGGAGTCCATCCACCACTGCAGAACTCTGCGGACTGGGAGGAGACTGGACTAGTTGGTCCAGTTCGTCTGTGCACTGGTCCCACTGCCCTCTGAGGTCCACTGAAGGATGCGCATGTGAAGCCTGGCCAGTGGAATGGGTGGGAATGGCCACAGCCATTAGACCCAGAGCCTGAGATGCAGTCTGGCAGGAATGTACAGACTCTGACCTACTTCCTGAGCCTGAGCTTAGGGATTCTGCTCTGTTCTGGGGTAAGAAGGCCTTCCCCAGTTTGAGTCCAGAATCACCCCAATCTATTGCAGTCTTTGGAACAGTACTAGAACATATTTGGGCAGGTTGGCTGTAAAGCCAAAGAGTGGAAAAGGTGGAGAGTATGCTTCCCAGAGTCAGTTACAGCCGATCCCTGGATGGGGCCTTGAGAAGCCAATCATCCAGGTAAGGGAAGACACAGTCCCTCTCTTCTGAGAACTGCTGTGACTGCTGCTAAGCATTTGGTAAGAACATGTGGTGCAGAGGATAAGCCAAAGGGCAGCAGCTTGAATTGGTAATGCTAGCCCTGAAATGCAAAAGTGAAGAAACCTGTGATGAGGAAAGACCACAATGTGCAGGTAAGCATCCTGCATGCCCAGTGAGCAGAGCCAGTCCCGGTCTTGAGGAGGGACAAGAGACCTGGCAAAGTTACTATCTGGAGCGTTTTGTACTGGACAAAGAAACTGAGGTCCTTGAGATCCAAAATGGGCCTCAGATCTCCAGCCTTTTAGGGGACCAGGAAGAACCTGGAGTAAAACCCTCGATTTCCTGACACTTTGGCACCAGCTCGACTGCCTGCTTATGCAGCAGAGACTGTACTTTCTCCAGAGGAACAGACAAGTGGGCCAGGGGATAGGTAGTGGTGGGTATCTGGAGACTGTTGAATGAACTCCAGGGTATGACCACTCTCTATAATTTGTAAGATCACGCATCTGAAGTTCTGATTCTCCACTGATTCAGATGGAGGAGAACCAACCTCAGACCACCACCTCCTGGGTCTGGACCAGGAGGAGGAGGGTCTGGCAAGGAGTCAAGCTGAGGCAGGACCAGTTGTGGAAGCTGGTCCATATTTCTGGGATGCTTGGCTACCACTCCAGAGTTAGAGGGGTGGGAAGAAGGACTGGGCTCTGCACTTACCCTGGTTGTGGAAGCTGGAGCCTGGTCTACTGGCCTGTCTACGAAAAGTAGAGTGTCCCATACCATTGGGTTGGGTGTAGTAGAAAGAGTGGACTGACTTAAGGGCCATGCCAGAGGCCTGCAGATCATTAATGAGGTCCTCGACATCAGGCGAAGAGCTTGGTGCCACTGAATGGGGCACTGAGCACCTTATTTTGCACATCAGCTGCAAAGCCAAAGACCCTCAGTCAGGAATGCCTATGAAGGCAAATGCCTGCAGCAGCAGCCCTGGCCACCGTGTCGACCAAATCATAGAGGGCCCAAGAAGGTATTTACTAACATCCTCTGCAGTTTGCAGGCACTTAGCAAGTCCTGCTTCTGGGTGCAATCAGGGAGGGCTTGGGCAGCCACCTTGCCCTTCCTCCAGTTGGCATTTTGGAATTTGATCATAGGTGAAAGATAGTTTACAATCCTCAGACCCAAGGTAGAGGAGACATAAACCCTCTTACCCAGAGGT
The DNA here is from genome assembly GCA_016271365.2 of Neoceratodus forsteri. Taxonomy (NCBI): domain Eukaryota; kingdom Metazoa; phylum Chordata; order Ceratodontiformes; family Ceratodontidae; genus Neoceratodus; species Neoceratodus forsteri. Next base: position 1,473,072,161 of record CM057453.1, on the reverse strand, counting down.
CCATCCTGTGGGATTTCTTGTCTGGGGAAGGGACAAAGTGCTTGGGCACCTTAGACCTGTCATGGGCTGCCTTAATGAAAACCGAGTCAATTTCAGCCTGGGCATAGTAAGGAAGGCCCTGGGGGAGGCATTATACAATCTGTCTGACCTGCATGGCATAGCTGGCACCATGTCTGGCCTGTGCCAGGCTGCTGTAGTGGCATTTTCAGGGCTGGCAGCATAGGAGGGACAATTTTAGGTGGAGAATCAGGGATCTCCAAGTAGTCAGCCAGGTACTTCCTGGTGATATCCTTCTCTCAGTCTGGAAGCCCATAGTGGCAGACAGTTGTTTCATGACATTACAGAAAGTAGTATCTTCAGGAGACCTCCAAGTATGCTTATCTGAGTCCTCACTAACCAAAGAGGCAGTGGACTTGTCAGAAATGAGGATTTCCTCCTCCTCTTCATCTTCTATGTCATCAGGAGGATGAGGTCAGGGTGGTACTCCTCTTTGCGTCCTCAGCTAGGTCTGGCATTGGAACAGTCGTCGGAATCCCATGTGGAAGTTCCCTGGGCAACGAATAGTCATCGACAATGAAGCCACTACTCGACAGTGCCCGGCAATGATGGCCTATTGAAGGCACTAAACTACTGGACCAGAACATTGGTAATTTTTTTTCCATCTAGTTTTATCCTCCACGGCAGGCAGCTGTCCCATGTCAACCGACCGTGCCGAAATCCACAGTCATTTGAGCACCCTCCCTCTTGTGACCCAGCAGTCCACCACAGCTGACCTGGGGCTTCATCCAGCAGTAGCCCCGATTTTCTCTTCTCTTTCTCCCACGTTACCCCGAGGAGCCCCAGAAGCGATTTGCGCATGTGTGTAGAGGCATGCATATGTACCACAGCTCTGGTGACAGCCGCTTCCGCCTCCCGGCCTATTGCTAAGTCCCCCCAGTGTGGCACTGCCACTAGCCTCCACTGGGTGGCAGCCAAGTGCTGGAAACCCCGTCCCTTCCAAGGAGAGCTGCCTACTGGCTGCTCAATCCGCTCCGCCCTCCCCTCTGGTGTCCCGAGCTTGTACCCAAACCTGGATCACTGGCGTAGCACAAGGTGTGCATCCAGTGCCTCAACCCCTCAGTGCCACAAGCCAGTGAACACTGGTAATTTAACCAAGACCTCATTCAGGTCCATGGTTGTCGATGGAGGGGGGATTGATGGCACATATGCGAGGGACCCACCAACCCGAGGCGGCGAGCCTGCCCAGCCTTGGAGAGAAAGAGGCAGGCATCGACAGGGTGGCTGCTGACAACAAACCCGTCATTGATGTAGAATGGGCCGACGACCGAAGGTCGATGGCCGGCGCCTGAGATTTGGCGGAGAAGCTGTCTGTTTGATTGAATTTCTGGCAGAGCACACAGTCGGAGAGTTTGTGGTTTGGCCCAAGACAACAGATACAAACCAAGTGCTTGTCTGAAGAGGCAATCTTCTTCCATAGCGGCAGCACTGGAAAAGAGAAGAAGAGGATGGATTAACTCTTGACATAAATAAAAGGAAAAAATGTCTAAAAGAGTTTTGCGGAGAAATTAAAAAAAAACGTCTGTAGGCGAAAAAGGCACTTAACACTGCAATAGCTCTTCCCGCGAACTATGCTTGCAAGTCGACAGCAGGACAGAACTGAGGAGGAGAGGGCCACCTCACCTATACAGCACTGCTGATGTTGGCGGCGTCAACAGCATGGATGGCCCCGTTTTCCTGCTGAAAGTCTTCCGTGTGGATTCCCATCTCTGATGACTAAGGTTCTTCTGGTGTAACCTGATTTTATTTATTTATTTAGCTTTTGTTAACTGGGTAAGTGCACTAGCCATAAAATGACTATTTTCAGGCACGACCGGAGAGTACAGACTTGCAGAAACTTAACAGATAACAAATTATAAGTGCTTTACATACAATGAGTTAAAGAGGATACAATATATCAGAGGCATATAGAGTAGACCATTCATAAGTTCATAGGTGCCTACCTATGCAATGAATGGAGGACCTTGACAATAAATTATCAGGTGACATATCATATGAACAAACAAGGTACACAAAACAAAACAGGTAATACAAAAGGAAGAAATAACCATTGAGAGCAGAGGGTGTCATTAAGGAAAAGGTTGGTAAGTGAGGAAGAGGGCTAAGTCATGAAATTAGATTATATGAGTGTATGTAAGTGTAAGGGAGATGCTGCAGTGCAAGATTATATATGGGCAGGAAAGGGAGCCGGGACAGGCTGAGGCAGTAAGAGGGTTATATAGAGGTGAGGAAATACTATTGTATGGCCAGAGACATCAGTCATTAGGTAGGTGAAAGCAGGAACAGGTATCAGCAATCAGCAGATTGAGCGCAGTTTTCTCTTAAAGCATGTGTGGGAGCTAGAAAGTCTAATGTCGAGGGAAGGAATTCCAGCTGTGGAGCCGTATGCTCAAATGCAACAGTTCCTTTCCTAGTGCGGCATCTCGGCAAATTCAGAAAGGATTTATCAGCTGATCGTAGACCATGGAGTGTGTCCTGAGGAACAAGCATAGCTGCAAAACACCTAGGGTTTGATTTGAATTGCTCGAATCAATAAGAGAGCCAAGGTAGCATTTCCTACTAGCTAACGGAGAGCCAACCAAGAAGGAAAATTACGTACCTACCGTAATTCTTGATCTTCTCTTGTATCTTCACCATTCATTACTTCCTGGGTGTAAGCCGGGCGGCGCACCCGTCACGGAAGCTTTTTTTTTTTTTTAAAAAGTTGCCTAACGGCCCCGCCCTCGAGGAACACGGCGTCATCGCACGAGGGCGCCAGTCATGACTGACCTCTCCTCCAACTCAGTTCTGTGAGCGAGAGGCAAAATGAAAGCAGAAATATAGATAGCGAGGCAAGATAGCCGAGGATAGCAAAGCAAGGAAGAATGAACTGAAAAAGGAATAAGCCGATGGAGGAAGGACAGAGGAGATAAGAACATCCTAGCCTAGGAAGTGCAGGGCCTCCTTACCTGGGCGACTAGAGGAGAGATGAGTAAGGAAATGAGAAAATAGAAGAAGAAGAAAAGAGAGAGAGATGGGATGTTGAAGGGACCAGAATGCCCAACGAGCATAGTTAGCTTGTAGCTGAAGGCTCGACTAAAGGGAAGCAAAAATCCCGGAGATAGAGCTGAAGAGAAGGTTCACCGAACCCGCTAGACAGACTCAGGAGGGCATAGTCCTCATCTTCAACATGCCATTGTTCTGAGACCCACCTCGGGCTCCTGGCATGGAAGGCCTTTAACTGGAGGACAGCCGAGAGGGAAGAATAAAACCCCAGCAGCATGAGAGCCTGCTCAGGGTTTAGAAATGGAAAATGTAAGCCTTTTGTATGCTCCAAGATAGAAACGGGACTCAGACTGACTGGCTAAGGCCGGCCAAGGCTTAGGCTGGCTAAGATTGGATATGGTCAGCAGAGCTCTACTGTAAAATTGTCCAGGAGGACACTTAAAGGGAGAAACCACTTAGCAAAACAGCGAGAAGGATAGCCTACCTTCTCATTTGCCTTCTTGTTTGATTTCTCCTATTCCTTTTTTTTTTTTTTTTTTACAGATAGAAAAAAAAATTTTTAACTAGATGCATGACCCAGATCCCAAGATGCCTATAGCAGTCGGAGAGAGATTCCCTCAGCATTTTTTTTTTTTTTTTTTTTTTTTTAGAAGAGAAAGGAACAGGCGACTCGCTCCTCTGCTCTGCAAGGCAAGAATAGAGGGGGATAGATTTCAGGGCAACTACCTGAACACGGATTGCAGGATCAAAACTGAATAGCCTGAGCCAGGCCAAACAACACCAGAGGTATCTTGCCATAAGAATAGCAAGAGATAGTTGTGCAGTCTGATCGCCAATGCAATCCGCGAGATGGCCCATGAATCTTAGAGTAAATCATTTTCTGGATTTTAAACCCCCAAGAAGATTTTTTTTTTTTACTTTTGTTTTGGAAATGAAGCAATTTTCCTATATTTTATATAATGCAGAGAGAGGAAGAGAGACGGGAGGTGGAGAAGCCACAGGAAGAGGCCACTGAGGGATGGTGGGAGGCGTGAGTAATGAATGGTGAAGATACAAGAGAAGATCAAGAATTACGGTATTTACGTAATTTTCCTATCTTCCTTGTCAATCTTCACCATTCATTACTCCTGAGTGAGTATTAAGCTCCTCTTCCCAGGAGGGAAGAGGCCATACCCTGAGGGAACAAGACCCCCAGCCTTCTGCTGGTGAGAAACAGAAGGAAGACCCTGGCTTATTCAGAAAGCCTAAGTGGGAGAAGAGCTAGGAGGTGCCTCCCGGGACGAGGGAGACGGAGGGAGCCCCTGCAAAGTCTCCCAGCTCTGGATGAGAAGACGGGTCCCCCGAAGGCGGAGTGCATCACCCTCGCGGGCCAGGGTGACAACCTGGAGACAAGCCATGCCGTCCGCCTGATGCAGATCGCTGTCCCGCAAGCCTGAAGACCACCTCATTGGCGTCATAAGATGCTTGCTGCTTGGTGTCTTGCCAGCTCCAGGCCTACATGGAGAGGGCAACGGCTTGTCTGGTTTGCTCCGTGTCAGGCATAGATGCCAGCAGCTGGGACATCATCGACCACAGATGCGGTTGGCTAGCAGCGTGGTGAGCCTGATGTGATGCAATACATGCACTGCCGCCAAGAAGAGAACACTTTCGCCTCAACGGTCGAACTGGAGAGAGTCCGAATCCGGGTGGCGGTCATGCGCCAGGCAACGGGCGCCCAGAAGGAGTATCCAGGTATACCAAACCTGAGGACGGCTGGAAGGGAACCTAGAGACTCAGAGGGGCACAATACCTACGCTGGCAGTCCGCCGGGCTGGGGAAGAAACGGCAGGGAACTGCCAGGACGGGATAGATGCCTCCTGGAAGGATAGGCCAGGAAGGTACCACCAGATGCTGGGCACTGAATTCACCAAGGAATTCCACGTCACCTGCTCGGGTATTGTCTCTCCGAACGAGGAAATCCGAAGATCCTCACCATCCTCGAGAGGAAAGCTGATATTCTGTGAAATCAGCATTGGGAGACAGATGAGCAGGGGTTCCTCTCCCTCAGAGGAGGGAGGCAGGATGATGGGGAACTGGAATGTCCAGAGGATTCCTGCGGTGGGGAGAGTCAAAAGACCCGCTCATGCATGTAACTAACATATGAGGGAAGGCCGCAGAACTCTGAAACTGCTCCCAGGATAACGGACCCGAGGGACCGACATGGCCTGGGAGGCGGGGTGCTAAAGGCAGAGAGATGGGAGAGGGCACCTCCGAGGAGCAACTGTCTCTGCGAGGGCTCTGGAATCTGGGGAAGGGAGCTCTAGTAGGAGGGATCCCGGATATCAAACCAGGCCGCAGAACGGAACTCTGGGGAAGCGAACCTGGAAGAGCCCTGGGGAGAAACTCCTGTGACGCCGCTGGACCGTGCATGGATCCAGAAGGGTCCGCACAAACGCCGCCAGACGACACCCTAGAACCCCTGGGAGGGGCGGCTCTGCGCTGGCTCCTGGCCACCCCCTAGGTGGCCAAGAAGACCGAGCAGCAGGACGCTGCCCCTCAACCCCTCGATCCGAGAGGGCCCTCCTCCCGACTGCAACGCCTAACCCCAGAGGAGGTAACAGCACTCCGAGGTAGCTGTCACGGACCTCCAGAGAGGCCTCCCCTCCGTCACCTTCACGCCTGCCCCTGGGACTCTCGGCCACCCCAGCAGAGGAACCCCAGGAGACGACGCAAGGGGGACAGAGGGAGGCCTGCCAGCCTGAGTACCTCAGCCACCGAGGACCCAGATTCAAGAATGGGACAGGGATGGGTCCATATCTGAGTCATCGTCCTCCCGAGGAGGACGAGACCAGCAGGACTCGATGCTGGCCACCCCAGGGGTCCTCGAGGCCATGGGGCCGCGAACGGCCCCTGCAACCGAGTGCGGCCGCCGCCCCAGCACGCCCGGCAGCATGAAGGCCCAACCCACACCCCCAGTGGCTCCGCAGACCCGCACCGCCCGGAGGAAGGGGAAGGCCGCGCGCTGGCGGCGCCGGAGGCGGCGGCACCGCCGGGCGGCGCCGCTAGGCTCATCGGCACTGCTAACGGCACCGGAGCGCTGAAAACGGCACCGCCAAGGCGCCGCCCTGATCACCGGTGCCGCGAACGGCGCCGATCCAGCGGCGCGCCCGATCACCAGCACACGGCGGGCGCCGGGATCTGAAACGGCACCGAGGCAGGCGCGCGATCACTGGCACTGCGAACGGCGCCGTGGATCTGAAAGGCGCCGACGGTGCGCACGCCAGGTCCACCCAGCCGGGCCCAGCCAAGGGCCTCGACACGGGGAGCCTGCACCTCGAAGAGGTGACTGCCGAGGCGGTGTCAGCGCTGCGGCCCGGAGGACTCCGACTCCCCAACACCGCGGAAGGGCCTCCCTCGGCAAGAAGGAAGAGGAGACCCCCTCCTCCTCGGACCCGTATAGGCCGGGAGGAGGGACCGGGGAAAGGCCTAGGATCTCGCGCGAGATTCCCAGGAGCGACGCCGTCCCCGAAGTCGTGAGGAGCCTTGCCGAGCAGCGTGGACTTAGAACGGCGCGGTCCATCGAGAAACAAGCGCCGCATCGAATCCATATTATGGTTGGGTCCCAGGCAACGAAGACAGACGCCATGCCGGTCCGAGACGAGAAATGCCGACGCAGGAGCATCAAGATAGGGGCACGTCCTGCTCTTAGAAGAACGGCTTACCCAGAACCGGACATAACGAAATAAACAAGATTAAACACAGTCGAAATACACCGAGCGCGCCTACAAGGAAAGAAAAAGGAACAGTCTTACCGTGGCGTCGAGGTGTGAAAAGGAGTCGGATACGCACTTTGGTTGAGCTACCGCGAACAGGTGCTGCCTCGGCGTGGGAGAAACAGAACTGAGTTGGAGGAGATTGGTCGCTTCTGAACGGCCCCCTCGCGCATGACGATGACGTCGCTTCCTAGGGATGGGCCGTTAGGGCAACTTTTTAAAAAAAAGCTTCCAGATGGGAAGGCCCGCTTACACCCAGGAAGTAATGAATGGTGAAGATTGACAAGGGAAGATCATTATAAAGTTGACTGTGGTGTTTAAGCCAAGGAGCAGAAGAGCATAGCGACATATGTTGTTATATGTACTATCCCATCTGAGTAGGTCAGTTTTATGAGCAGCCCCAAATAAGGGAGCCCCATAAGTTAGGGTGGGGAGAAGAATCCCCTTGCAATGGCCATTTTAGCCGATGGCATGAGCATAAAACTAGTCTTATATGCAACACCCAGTTTGGAGTTGACAGCTCTGCAAACAGACTGTACATGAAGATTAAGATCAAGAGATTGATCTAGCAGGATGCCCAGGTACTTGAAAGAGGTCATACATTCCAGTAATTGAACTTAAGTCCTGCACCGTCCAGTGCTTTGTGTGCAAGCCGGAGCTGTGGGGCCAATCCAAGCAGCATGGCTTTAGTTTTGCTAGTGTTGACAGCTACTTTGTGGTTGTATAGCCAGTTTTGGATATTGTCAAAGTCAGAGAAAAGGGTTGTGTTGATAGTGTCTATATTAGTAGAACTTGTATAGATGACAAGATCATCGCCATATAGAATAGCAGAGCAGGATTTTAGAGTAGCCCAATGTTATTTATATAAAGAGAGAATAGGAGGGCCCTAGGATGGAGCCCTGAGGTACACCAATGTTAATGGTGGTAGTACTGTTCTATAGAGGAATTAAATTTCACCACTTGAGTTCTATTTGTCAGGTAGCTTTCATACCAGTCAACAACAGAGGAGGAGAAATGCAGGTGTCAAAGCGAGGAGAAAAGCAAAGTGTGATCAACAAGGTCAAAAGCCTTTGTGAGGTCAATAAAGACAGCCCCAGTCAGATTGCCAGTATCCATTTTTGAAAGAGTGTCTGTGGTGAATTTAAGGAGTGCAGTCGTTGTGCTATGTCCTTTCCTGAAGCCATGTTGGGTATCAAGAGCAGGCTGTGCTTAAGTAGATAGTCAGTTGTCTGAGTTGCAACAATTTTCTCCAGGATTTTGCTCAGTACCGAGTATGGCAATTGGTCTGTAGTTCATGACAAGCTTAGGATCCTTTTTTAAGTACAGGCGTGATCCAAGCAGCTTCAGAGGTCAGGGACCACTCCACCTGAAAGTGATAACGATAAATTTTGGCCAGTGTAATGCAAATTAGGGAGCTTGCAAGTTTAAGAGGCGGGTTCCAGGGAGTCTGAGCCAGAGCTGGTATGATCAGAGATGGACCCAAGGAGCTTCAGGACTTCCTTTCTAGACGCAGCCTTAAAATAGAATGGAGGAGTATAAGGAGGCACAGGGGACAACATTTTCAGCTTATCCAGACAGATTCCTGATGAGGAGTGGATGACACTGCAGTGGGATCAGGAAGAGGTATATTGGGAGAGATCAGAGAAATGCAGGTTGAAAGAATTAGCTATGGTTTGTGAGTCATTGCAATGCACATCATTTATTAGCATATCACCAGGGTAGTTGACTGTGAGGATCCTATGAAGGATTTGATGTGTGACCAGAATTTTCTGGGATCATTGGCGAGTTAATCAGTAGGTCTTTACAGTACTTGCTCTTAGCAGCTCTAACTTGTCTTTACATGAATTCCGTAGCGTCACGGTAAGTGTTGAAATCTGTTTGCTGCCCTGATGTTTTGTAGCGCTTACAGAGTTTATCTCTAAGGTGCAAACTTTTGAGCAGGACTGAGATACCCCGAAAAATCTATTTTTTTTTCTGAGGTTAGGCTTTTGAACCCTGTGGTGTGGTCACACTCATGCTGCAGACATCAATTGTTAGTTTTAAGTCTCTGAAAATGTCTATGCCCAGTATCACATCTGCCATTGAATGATCAAAGATTAGGGCATGGCCCTGACACTTTTGCCCTAGTGCTCCACTTTGACCTTGCCATGTTCCCATGGATGAAGGCTTCTTCTGAAGCAAGCCTGACTTCCACCTATATGCATTTTGGTACCAGGACCATGCCTCCGAGTAATTCTTCCATGCTTTACATGAGATAATGGTTTAAGGCGGCTCCTGTGTCAACCAGACCTTGCACTGTAGTCCCTGCTAGCATAACTGTGAGATAACAACTGTGCCTTCCCTTTTCCTTTGGACCTGCTACTTTCCATTACAACTATTACAGTGTCCTATGGACTGGCAATGGTAGCCAAGTTGGTTCCTCCACTGGACTGGTAACATTTACAGCAGTAGCTACTGGTCCTACTGGCATTTGCTGAGGACAGTTGTAGTGGAGGTGATTAGGGCTGTCACATTTGAAACACCATTTTTCTCCTGATGATGGTGCTGCTCTCAACCTTAGTTTGGTCTTGGCTGCCTGATCTGACCACTTCTCCTGTCCTCTGATAACCTGTGCAGAAGTTTCATTGGTGGGGCCTGATTGTTGAAAAGCTCAACCCTGGGTGGGTTCTGGTACCATCTCAGATTATCTGCCAGTTCTCTGGCCTTTGGACCAGCTTCTCTATATCCTGGAGTTTGGTGCACACAAGTGGTTCTGCAGTTCAGGTTCCAGGGTGCTTGTATGAAGTCCACCCTTCTTCTTCTGGTGCTCCAGGGTACAGGCGTCGATAAACCTCCCATTTATCCATAATAAAGTCTTACAGTCTGTTGGTTGGCTGTTGGAGTCTATTCAGCTCCCAGTTGAGATGCTGCCTGTTATGGATTATGTCAAAATATTCCAAGATGTGTAGCTTGGACTGCCTCCAGTTCCGAATCTGAGAGGGTCTCGTACAGCACCACTTTCTGGTATGTATTGCAAGACACCCTCCAGTGCTGTAGACAGTTCTCTTCAGGGATATTAGCTTACACAGATACATAGACACTGTCAACAGATAAGGTCTATGGCCTCAGTCTGCCATTTGAGCTTGTAAGTTCCCTTTACATTTTTCTAGAAGTCTGTTGTCCCTTACCCCGACCTCCAGAATTCCCTCATGTCTGTCCCATGCATTTTAAATCCTGTGATTGTTTCAGCCCCACCACTTCCTCTGGCAGGGTGTTCCACTTGTCCCACTACCCTTTCTGTGAAGAAATTCCTCACTTTTCCTCTGAATCGCCCTCCTCCAACTTCATCCCATACCCTCTAGTCCTGGAACATCTTTTTCATTGGAAAATAGTGTATTTCTGCACCCTGTTCCTCCCTGTAAGGTACTAGTATGTCTCTATCATATCCCCTCTCCCTTCTCTCCTCCAAGGAGTACTTTTTGAAGTCCAAAGGACTTGTGATGCAATCCCTGTACCATCTTTGTTGCCCTCCTCTGAACCTTCTCTACCATATGTCCTTACAAAGGTAAGGTCTCCAGAACTGTACACTGTACTCCAGGTGGGGCCTCACTAGTGTCTTGTATAGTAGAATTATGACTTCCCTTTACCTGCTGGTGATGCTGCTGCCGATGCATCCCAGCATCCTATTGCTTTACCTGCTGCCTTGTTGCACTGTTTCCCTACCTTGAGGTCATTAGAGATGATAACCCCAAGGTCCCTTTCCTGCTTGGTGCATACTATATCCTCACCACCGAACTGATAGGTTGTTCCAGGGTTTTGTGCCCCATATGCATTATTTTGCACTTCTTTGCATTGAATTTCAACAGTCAAACCCTTTCTGCAGGTCCCTCCTCATTCTGTCTACACCCTCTGGCATGTCCACTCTTTTACAGAGCTTTGTGTAGTCAGCAAACAAGGAAATTCTGCCTTCTAGGTCCTCGTAATGTCACTGATGAAGATGTTGAATAGGACCGGTACCAGCACTGATCCCTGTGGTACCCCATGGGTCACTCGTCCCTCTGTGGAATGACAGCCATTTACTACCACCCTCTGTGTCCTGCTGCACTGCCAATTATGCACCCGCCACACTACTGTTCTGTCCACTCCCATATTCCCCAGTTTAATAGCCTTCCATGTGCCTGAGTACTTGCTCAAACCCTCTCAAGAACTCCTTGGGTCTTTTCTTTGGGGTCACTGGCAAAAGTAGGCAAATTATTTCCCATCCATGGCGTGAAGATAGGGACAATGGGTGGTGTAGTATCGTCCTAAAGGTCTGTAGTCATTCCTAGCAGGGTCAGCATATTCCTGTTCTGCATCGCTCCATCTTTCTGGAGTAAACGTGTGAGAGGGCTCCCATGCCTCTGTTCTTTGTTCTCTTCCTCTCTCACTGTTTTCTGTTGCCACGCTCAGGTGTTCCACATTGGAGACAAGCTCGGTTAGCATGTTTTCCAACCTATCCATTCTGTCCCCAACTCATTTATCCTCTTCTCGGCTGTCTGTTACACTTGGGTTTGCCCATCCACGACCTCTTCCAGCTGGTGTGGCCTGCATCCTCGAGGGTCCTCTACTGGCATTCAGCCCTGACATGTTCCTCCATGGCTCAAAAATTGTTGGGGCCCACCTGACCGTGCCCATGCCACTGAACTCCAGCTGTGTTCCCCCTCTAACTGCTTAAAACCCTCACTCCGCTTATAGATGTCTGAGGAACCCTGGGCCATTGAGTTCTGAACACATTAGTAACAAGGTTTGTTGTATTTTCACAAATGAGATGTCTGCCTTTTCCTTTTTAGCACTTTTTTCAGTTACTATAAAATGCCCACCTTTTTGGCTTAAACTGTCAAATGGTCTGCCCCACGTTGCAGCGCCAATTATAACACCAGCTTGCACACTGCTTTCACCTGAGAGATGGAGTCCGGCTAGCTGCAAGGAAGGTTAGTCACAAGGCTGGCAGATATTAATTTGGGTTATGAAACTCCAATTATAACAACAGTGCCATAGGAATTACCACAGAGGCAGAAATCTCCTTCAACAGTAGAGCCTATTTATTTTATTTATTGTAAAATAGGAATTACAACCTTTGGAGCTAAAAGCTCATTTACAAAGGATCCTTGTCAAACAGAGGGTGTGGAAACATCAAGTACATGGACAGTGGGAAAAACAGAAGCAGCTAGAAGGCATTGTCAGTTACACATCATTAAAAGGCTAAATAGCATTACAAATAGAAGGATGGGGAGACAGAATACATTGCAAACCATGAATAAATATTTTCTTTCACTTCAGCAATGGCTCTATTAAAGGTCAAAACTATGATTGCGCAGCCTAAACAGTAAAATAGCATTAGCTGAAGCAGTGTAATTTTCTTTCCCTGACAAAAACCTAAACTTGGTTGCACCACACATTTTCACTCCAGTCCCAGCCAAATAATGAAATGTCCCAAAACAATCAAACTTCTTTTAGAAATTATAGTCTTTGATACCTGAACCCAAATGGGTGATGTCCATGAAGAAGATGAAGCCCTTGGTGCACTGCCCTGGCTGAGGATTGATGAGATGTCCTCTGCTAATGTCTAGGGATGGCTCTGCTGCTCCTTTGGTCCTCCCAGGTTCTGGTTTCACTCAGCTGCACCTCTGGTCCTCTTTGGTCCTCTGTCGACCAGGTGAACCCTCCTACAAACTTTTAACTATAAAATAAACTCTTTGAAGTGTCTTGACTGTTAGCAGGCAAAACCGGTTTCTGCTCACCTTCTTTGATTGGACTATTAAGGCCCACATGTTCGGAACTAAATTACTCTTTTCTATCTAGAATACTTTTTGCCTTGGCAATGATAGCCTATAACTGACTAGCCAATCCCTTTAAAACTATTTTTCCTTTTGTCTTGTAGTAGGGGTTGGGTGACAGAGCCCTGCCACTGCACTTCTTGCCAGCTCGAAGAGGAAACAGAGAGAACAAAGGGCGATATACACTACCTCAGCACTCTAGCCCACCCTACTCACACCTGATTGGAGCTTTTAGTGCTGAGGCCACTGGCAGCCAATCAGAGAGGCCTGAGCCCCTTCCAACTGTGGGAACTTTTTTTGAGCAAGGGCTCATCCCAACTGCTGTTTGCCCTCTTTTAGCCTTCCACTTTCCTTGTATTTAAAGTAACAATTGCTAAATTTTGGGGTGGGTAGATAGTGCTGGTGATTCCTCAGCTACCCCACCTCACACTTTTCAATTAACTAAATGGTTTTCCTGTCGGAAGCTGCCAAAATGCAGACCCCTTTACTTTCTTTTACTTATCCGGCTGGCGCTGCCTTCTGCTGACGCTCCATCCTAGTGATATCAGCAGCAGCCAGCAGGCTTTACAACATGGCCTGCCTGCATCCTCCTCTCGCAAGTAGCCACTTATTTACAATATTTTTTTTTTTTATATTGCTCATTTGTATGATTATGTTTTATGCCCCATTTGGGCTTCTGCTATGACCCTGCTGTGCTGAGTGGGCTCTCTGAGCCCAAATGTGCCTCCGTTCCTCCCCAGTTCAGATTTACAGCACCTCGGGGCTTGCAAGTTGCTATGGTGCAGCTCCTCCACTACTCCCCTTGAGAGCTCTCTGTCCTGCCTGCATTCCTGTAGGTTTTAAATTAATTCATGCTGCCAGCAATTCTTTAAGCCAGGTCGAAACACACTGTGTAGCACCCACCGCTCTTGCTGCTGCCATCCTCTCTCTGTCTCTAAACCCCTCCCCCAGCTCTATCAACTGCCCATGAGGTGGCTTCACACAAAGGCAGCTTCTTTGTTGCTTTTCTCCTCCTCCTGGCTGCCTCTACATCCCCCTTTTTGCTCAGTAGCTCCTTAGGGGCATAAATAAATTGTAAATTCAGCCGCTGGGCGGTGGTTCGGGAGGCATTTCATTACTGCCTCCTCCTCCTCACTGACTCCTCTTCCTGCTGCTCTCCCACCCATATGGAGTAGGCCACAGCCTGAGTTCTGAAAGGGCTGGGAGTTAACGTTGCCCACAGGCACTTTCACTTTAGTGCGGATTGCCCTAGTGGGGCTAGTAGCAACTGCAGCCCCAACTGGATCTCCTGCTACTCCTCCCAAAAAAACACCCACACATACAAGGGCTCAGGAGCCCCAGACCAGGGCTATCATTTTACACAGTAGCCACACTGTTTCCTAGCCACCAGACCTTCAATGCCACTCTTTATTTTACCCACAGTCCCACTAGCCCCCAAGACCTTTACTAGCCCACCTGGGTTACCATACTAAAGTACTGGCCACTTGGCTACACATAGGGCAAAGGGTTTAGCAGAGCCCCCTTCCCCAGACCTCACTCATTTTCTTTCTTCTGCTTTGCTTTTCTATTTTCCTTTAACACCTATTTTTCTTTTATTTCTACAGGTCTGACAGGGTGAGAGCTCTACCCCATCGGATAAGTATAATTCTTACCTAACCTGTCCTCTCTGCCCTATTGGATCCCCTGAAAAGCTACGGATCCTTTGCGACCTTCATTTCTTTCTTTTTTTTTAACTCTTTACCCTCCAATCGCTGGCTCACAGGATCTCCTCAGACTAGACCCTCTTGATCGGTTCCTACTGCCCTGCCGAGGCCCTTCCAACCAGGAAATCAGGTGCTGGATCTCCACTCCCTACTCTGCTGAGCCCTGGCTGGACCCCGGCTTCCCCCCCCAGGAGGGAGGCCACGACTCCTTACCAGGTGCTCTATCTATAATCTTGACAGCCGTGGTCTGGGAGTGAGTGAGTCCTGGAAAGCTGGTCAGGCTATATCTGATGTTTGGGCATGTGGGCGCCCCCTCAAGGTCCATCGTAGTCCACCTGAGTGCGGGGTGTTTCCGCTTTTTGTCCCTCTCAAAGATGCAGACATGCACTGATGTCCAGCATGTGGCAGGTGTGCACCTACACACAGGATGTCCACGACACCTTCCCCAATCCAAGAGACCCCTCGGCTACTGTGTTCCCAGTCTCCACTAGGAGCCACCAACGCCATGGATCAATGCCCCCTTCCCTCCCAGGAGAGGATGCTCAATCCTCTTCTCCCTGTCTGACTCCTGGCACCCAGGCGCTCGCTCCTGAACCCGGTTGCCGGCATGAGTGCAGTGAGGCAGATGCCTCAGTGCCACCAGGTCAGCTTGTGACCCCGTATCTTTTGTTTTACAGGTACAATGAAAGACAACCCTTTGGACTCCTACATTTAGCTCCCTAGGGCAGGTAAGTTCCTTTATGTTATTTACCACAGTGGGTAGGTTGACTAATAGGGTGGCCGTACCCATTACAAGGTGGTTCTCACACTGGCAGGGACAAGTGGTCTAGTCCTTTAGAAATGGCCACCTTATCCATTGCTACCACTGGCATCCCAATCTTAGCCTGATGTGACAAAATGGCAGCCAGGTGCACCTTCAGAGATGCGACTCACAACCCCAACTGAGACAAGGACCAGATGTAAACCATTAAGGCACGCAATGAGACAGGTTGGGGTCCATCCCTGCTTATTGCACCAGTGGAAAATGCTCATCCACGTGTAAATGCATGTCTTGTCAGTCAACTCCTTCTGAAATGTACCCACCACTTAGATGACATCTTCAAGCCCAGGGCTTGGAACTCCAGCCGCTCACAAACCAGGCGGTCAGGTGCAGGGCTGCAGGTCTGGATGCCTGACCATCCCTTGTTAATAAATCTTTTGGAGTGGAAGCAGTCACAGAGGCCTGCAACTGACATGGAAGAGATCAGGTACCAGAACTGGTGCAGCCAGTCTTTAGCTATAAGAATGATGTCCTGCCCAGAGTGCCTTGAGGACTACTGTGTGGGTCAAGGGAAATGGAAGGAGGGCATACTTTGGCTGAGGGGCAGGCACAGAACAGCCTCAGCTTTTGTTTTCCCAGGAGGTGAACAGGTCCACCAAGGTGTTCCCCACCAAGGAGCACATGGGACACTACCTCTGGATGCAGACACTACTCATGTGATGTCTCTCCCATGACAGTGTCTGCCAATTGGTTATCAACCCACGCCACATGAAACACCACAATGTCCACTTGCAGGTCCTGAGCCAGGATCAAGGCTGAGCATGAGCCAGGATCAAGGCTGAGCCTCTTGACACAGCAGAAGACAATCCATTTCCCCATTTTTTCAGGTGAAATATGGTGGTCATGTTACCCATGTTGATCTGCAAGACCTGACCCCTGACCAATTGTGAGAACTCTGATAGTTGCCTAATTAATTACATGGAACACCAGCAGATTGATGTATTTTTGAGCCTTACTCAGTGACCAGCACCTGCACGACCTACAGTCCTGCATATCTGCACTCCAGCCAACTAATGACACATCAGTCATCAACATGAGGACGGTTCCTTCTGGACAAATGGAAAGCCTTTCAACAGGCGTGGAGGAATCTATACATCCAGCATCCACTGAGTCACCCAAATTGGCTAAATAAAGTTCTCTATGGCTAAGAACACTGAAGCCCTAATTCCCACTGGCTGAAAACACTGAAGCCCTAATTCCTGGCTGGGATATATGCACCACCAGGCTCACTGAACCACAGCCATCACAGATACCATGAATCCTGGAGCTAGGGAAAGTGCCAAACCAGGCACAACTGTTCAATCTGAAATGAGCAGGCAAAGGAGAGGAGATCCTCTGCTCTGTCTGAGGGCAGTCAGGTTTTGGCTTGGAGACAATGTCCAACTTGGTTCTAATGTACCAAATGACCAGTTTTGCACCAATCTCTGACAATCAGACCCAAGTCCCAGGACATGTGAACAGTCAGATCCCTGGACGCTCCATGGCCAGCTAGGGAATTGCCGGTGATAAGTCAGTGATTGAGGTATGGAAAATCCGTGACTCCTTCATCTAAGGAAGGCGCCATGATTGACAGGCATTTGATAGACACTCTGGTGCCAAGCTTAATCCAAAGGGCATGGCTCAGAAATGATAAAGGTTGTCACCCACCTGAACAGGAACCACCAACAAGAGATAGATGGACTGGAATGTGAAAATATGCATCCTAAAGGTTCAAGGAACAAAGCAACACCGCTAGGCCCAGAGACAGAATAATCCAGTTCAGACAATATGCAAAACTTCTGACTGTTAATGAACCTGCTCAGTGTTCACAGATCAAGAATGAGGTACCAGCACCCCATCTTTTTGGCACTAGAAAGTAACATGCATACAAACCTTCTGCAGGGTAAAGAACAGGCTCGATCGTGCATCACTATACGAGCTGAGCTACTTCCTGAGTGTGGGAAGTGTGTCCCAATGGTGCTAGGGGCCAAGAAGGTGGTGCCTCAAATTCTAGGGACAACATCAAGCCCACTATTTAGCACACACTGGTCTGATGTAATGACTATTATTTCAGGAAGCAGAGCCAGATTAAGGTTACCAGGGACACTAGGGCCAAGGAAAATATGGGCCTCCACACCAGGCATCGCCCCATAGCCTAAACACACCTCTACCCACCTAAAGGTATCAGGTACATCCTTTTATATCAGCAGTAAATTTAGATTGTTAGTAAATAAACACACACAGTGCAAGGCCAGATGTACCTTTTACCTTTAGCTTAGCTCCCAGATTTCTTCAGTCTCTTAAATCCATAATTTCCTTTGTAGGAGTTGCAGATGGCCAGGAATGTGGCTCAGGGGTATTAATGGCTCAGTGGGGTGTTAACAGGTGCTGAAACAATAATGCTCTGTTATGGAGACTGGTCTGATGCATCCCAGATAAAAACGATTACAAGTTACTCAGGCTGAGCCCGATTTCTGTTACCAGGATGATCCACTCGGGCTAGGGGCCCCTGGCAGGCTCAGGGCTCTAGCCATTGTTTCATATGCCTTAGTTCAGCCTGGGTAGAAAGTGGAAGAGTCAACCCGAATGGAAGCTGCAGCAGGGTTCAGGATTTGCTCTTGGAAGTGGAACTGGAGGACTGCCCTTTGGCACCACTACCCCCTTTACGCTGTCCCTGGCAGCTGGACTTGCTAGTGGACTTGGCAGGGCAGTACTGCTGGAACTGCTGGCTCTAAGGTTGCTGTTGGTGGTGTGGAGGTGCACCCTAATAGAAGTCCTGCAGGCAGCCTTGGACTGCTGTCTAGAGTGAGTAACCTAAGCTGAACTGCTGCCTAGAGTGTGTGATCTAAGTTACAGTGTCCAAGGTCATACTGGACTTCTCAATCCGCTTGAAATGATTCTCTACCCCTGGCCCAAACAGCAAGGACAGTTATGCAGAACTCACCATAACAGTAGCTCTTTGAATAATCTCTTTCATCAGGTCACACTATGGAACTCAGCCATCAGGCACTAAGATCCCATGGAAGCTTTTCTGCAGCAGTGTACTAGGGTCTGCTCACACCGTCAAGACTCTGATGTCACAGCCCTATCAGCATAGTGGCCCAGCTCCCTCCTCAATTCGTTCCTAGCTGGAAACCACAGGAGACAAGAGTCCCATCAGGGAACCGAGGAGAGAGAGAGAGAGAGAGAGAGAGAGAGACAGAGAGAAGGTGCCCAGCTAGCAAAAGGCTGGAACAATCAAGCAGTTGAGCTGGGAGGAGAGAGAGAAGAAGGGGATGGAGGGAGAGGTGGCATGACCTGATGACTGGGAATCCTTCAAAGATCTCCTGTTAAGGTACAGTAGTGATCATACAAAAGTTTATCAGTACTGAGGTATGCCTCAGTGGTACTGAGCAGGATCACATTACAGTCAATGAAAATTTAACTTGAGTGCCACAGTGGTACCTCAAAGTATACCTCAGTACTGATAAACTTTTGTCCGATCACCACTGTAAGTTCTTACATAACTGTTCTGTCTTCTTCGGTATCTCTGTCATCAGGTCACACCTATGGAATGAGTCCCAAGCAGTGCTCAGAATAAGACAGTCTGGGTGGCAGGAGGCCAAAGGCCTGAGTAAGAAGGCCCTGTCCAGACTGTAGTGCTTGATGAAAGTGTGGACAGTACTCCAAGTGGCAGCAGTACAAATTCCCACACCTGACACATTCCTGAAATAGGCAACAAAGTGGCCATGCCTCTGGTTAAATGGATATGAACCATACCAGGAAGTTCCTTAACATACTTACTGTAACAAAAATAATACAGAAAAGGTAAACAGTAGGTTTTGGGGTTGAACTGAGCAACAAAGCGTCTGTGGAGTCCGTGTGTGAATGGTCGACAGTGGGAAAAATTGAGGAGGAAACAGGGCCACTCATGCTTATATAGGGCTGTGACATGAAGCCTGATGTCGGGGTGGGCCGGCCCATACTAGAATGTTACAAAAAAGCTTCTGTGGGATCCTAGTGCCTGATGGCCAAGTTCAATAGGTGTGACATGATGACTGAGACATCCCCAAAGATCTAAGCCTACAAATGGCAGATCTACCATTTTATGCTGGATCTCTGGAGTAGCTCTATGAAACTCACAGCCAGGCCAGCCTGCAGATGGAAACTGCCATGGTCACTGCCCAAGCTGAAATAGCAGCTGAGTCCATGCCACCTGCAGCTGGTGCTTAAACAAACAAAAGCCCCAGACTGTGAGTCTCTTGCACTTTTGACCGGCTCTTCACTGGGAGCAGTTCAAGGGTGTCAAAAAGTTTCTGAAGAGCTTATGGCCAAATCTGGCTTGCCAAATTCTCAGGATGCAGCTTCACAGACCTGTGTGAGCAAGGAGATTATGTTTCTTGGACTTCCTGTTTGGTGGGTTATTAGCCTTGCTCTGCATTTTCACTCTGGGAAAACCGTGTCTGCCACCAGTGCCTCCCATTGTCTATATAGCATGGAGGTGGCTAGCAAGAGGATGGGTAATGTTTGACACTGATACTGAGGGGACAGTGCTACTTCCAGCAGAAGAAAGATTGGAGTAGTATGGGGGTTGAGCTGGAGGGCAACATAGTTGAGTAGTGGAAGTCAAGCCTGAAGACTGTTCTGGTGACTGAGCATGCTCACTGCATGACTGCATGTGGATAGTGAACCCGAATCTAGGGAAGTCAGAATCGTGATACTTAAAACAGGTTTAACAGGGCCGGCTCTGGGTTTAACATTTTTTTGCACCACCATTTATAGCAAATGTCTTCTGCACCACATAGTTTTAATTATTGCCACTTATGTTGCCCATATTTCTATATACAGTATGTCATGAACCCACTCCTGGGGCCAGGTCCCCGAGCTTACAGTGCCCACCCTAAGTGCAACTCATGACTGGGAGGGGACAGGAATACCCTCCTAGTGTCCTCCTATAGTGCTCACTGCTTTCACAACTGAACACTGCAGCGAGGTCCCAGGGCTTCCTCTCAAATTTGGGTGAGGGTAAAATACAATCTCAAGTATGTAGCCAGAGGTGAACCCTCCTTGGTTGCTGTATAGGGGGGTGAGACCCAAGGTAATACGAGCCCTTCAGGGCTGGCTCTCTTAGCCCTGATTGTGTCCTTCTCCCACAGGTGGTGCAGCGACCTAGTTCCCCTTACAGACCCTCCCAAGACCCAAGAATCTCTCCTCACTTGGGCCCCAGATTCCCATTCAGGATCCTAGTCTTTGGTAGCGATGGTGACACCTTGCATTTACAGGTTGGTCTCAGATTTCAATAAACATTCCACCTACACACACAAATCACTTATAGGCAGTTTTAAAAGCAAGTGCTTTTACTAAAATTTTAAATAATTATCATACCAGATTTACAAACAAAAGATTTAGAAATGTGGTTACAGAATACTAAAAATAAACATGGAAATGTACATGCAATAGCACACTGTAAAATTTAACTATCAAGTTTCTACCTTGACTGTAGTGAATCAGAAAGTCCAGAACATAAATGAAGTCTGCCAAGTTCCTTTCTTCTTGGATGCCTGGCAGTTTGGCTCTGGGTGGCAGACAGGTTGGTTCTTCTTGTGTCTCTCAGGAAATTGTCACATACAATGCCTGAGCTTCTGTTCTGAGAGCCTTTTTATAGGCCTGGTTATCCCCCAAGTCCAGCTGTTTATTTTTCTAGGCCAGTAGGGGTCTCTCTTTTTCCAAACTTTGAGGGAATCATATTATTTATTAGATTTTCTTACAGTTCCAATATCCTGCCAGCTAAAAAAAAATGGTAAATATACCATGACAGTCCCTGGAATCTAAAGCACTTTTCCTTTGAAGTGCAAGTTTTATTACAGGTGATAGTTGCTTCCATCTCCTGAAATGTTATTAATGGTTTCCCTTTAATAAGCTTACAAAGAACTTCAATCCTCTGAAATGGGATTTTAGTTTCCTGGTAAGCCTTTGCCCCCCAGATCACAGAAATATCAGATATTTTGAATACATTCTCTTTCCTGTGACCTTTTCAGTAGCACTGGGCATTCTCTTGGCAACTCCTAGTTCTGGCCTATTTGGAATTAATTCTGCCATATCTCTCTCCTTAGACTGAATTTGTGGGAACACACCCTATCATTTGGTAGCATACCATGGTAGCTAACAGGTACATAAGTGAAAAAAGAAAGGCAAAGGGAGGGATAGTGAGACTGAAGGGGAGGATGGGGACCACGTGGAGGATGACAACAGTAAAGCTGACATATTGAACAGGTATTTCTGCTCAGTCTTTACTGAGGAAGAGGAGAGAACGGGTCTGAAGGGCGTACAAGGAGTGGGAATGGTGCAGAAATGGACACAAGTCCCTTTAAATGAGAAAGGGTCCTGAAGGAACTGGAAGTAATGAGTTGATAAAGTAATGGGGCCAGATGGGGTGCACCCCAGGGTCCTTAAAGAACTAAGAGAGGTGGTGGCTGAACTCTGGCAATCCTGTTTAGCCGATCACTGGAAACAGGGAGCTACCTAAAGACTGGAGGACAGCAGATGTGTCCCCTTATACAAAGTGGGAACAAAGAGGCGGGGAACTATAGACCAGTCAGCCTCACCTTGGTAGTGGGAAGATCATGGAGCTACTACTGAAGAAGAGATTGGTGGAACATCTGGTTGTCAATATTCTGGAGGTCAGGGTTAAGGGGCAACAGACTTCTGGGAAACATAAAGTGAACTTACAAGCTCAAATGGGCAGACTGGGTGGGTCGTGAGGCCCTTATCTGCCGACACTGTCTATGTATCTATGTAGCATTTCCATAATTCTGTTTACCGTTCTAACTAGTGAAATAGGCCAACGCGCTTTGCCGACCCGGCCCGGGTGGGTAATATCATGTCACAGCTATGCAGGGCAATACTCATCTGAGGAGCCGCCCATTTGTTTTGCCCATCTGATTTAAGCACACTAGGGGTTGTGATCAATCTGTACCATGAAGTGTCTTCCATAGAGGTATGATTTTAATTTCTTCAGGGTCCATACCAGCGCCAGGCATTCTTTTTCGACACATGGAGTATACCTGCTCCCCGGAAGTAATTTCTGCTCAGGTAACGCTATTGGGTGGTCTTTTCCCTGATTAGATATCTGAGGACTGCTTCAATCACCGTATCCAAGGCATCAGACTGTACTACAAACTGCTTAGTGTAATCTGGACAGGCCAACACAGGGGCACTGCACAGTGCTGCTTTTTGCTGTCTTGAGGCTTGTTCTACAGACTGGCTCCCACTTTACCCTTTTGGGCTGTCTTTTCTTCAGTAAGCCAGATGGGAAGCCACCATGGTACTGTAATTGGGCACAAACTTTCAGTAGTACCTGTGGTCCCTAAGGCTCCTAACCTGTTTCTGGGTTTCAGGCATGGGCCATGCCTCTGCTGCCTCAGTTTTTACTTGATTAGGACAAAGCTGCTGCCGCCCACTGCATGGCCACCAGACACTTTTCAGCCTTGTCAGTGAGCCCTGCCCTCGTATCCTGCACACTTCCTTCAGGTGGAACAGGTGTTCCTTCCAGCTGGTACTGAAGATGACAATATCATCCAGATAAGCCACTGCATACTCTTCAGTACCATGTAACACCTGGTTGACCAACCTTTGGAAGGTGGCAGAGATGTTCTTCATTCAAAAGGCATTACCCGAATTTAAATAATCCTACTGGAGTGATGAAGTCTGACCATTCTCTAGCTCTGGCAATTAACTCCATATGCCAGTACCCTTTTGTCAAGTCAATTGTGGAAGGTGTCGCCCTCCCAACTTGCCCAGTAGTTCATCTGTCCATGGCATTGGGTGAGCATCTGACTTTGTGACTATGTCGAGTCCATGACAGTCCACAAAAAGCGAGTAGAGCCATCTGGCTTGCAAACGAGGACTATGGGTGATGCCCAGGGACTGTGGGATTTCTGGATTACCCTAAACCCAGCATTTCCTCCACCTCCCTCCTAATGTCCTTTAGGACAGCATCAGACACCCAGTAGGCTGTCTGCCATATGGGTGCTTGCTGGAGTTTGTCCAGGCTTGGCTGTAAACAAAGGTGCAAAGTCCTCTAAAACCTCCCTCATTTCCTGGGACTGTTCTGGGGTCAACTGGGGCAACAGTTTGATTGCCTTCACAGATGACTTCTGCTTACTTTCATCCAGAAAGTCCAGGAGGGGTCTTCCTCGTCCGTCCCCTCCCAGGACTACACACTGCAAACACCATGTCAGCCCTATTTGCATAAGGCTTCATCATGTTGACATGGTACATACTATGGGTATTATGTCAATGACCTGTTGGACTATCTTATATGGTCCTGCCCACTCGGTCTGCAGCTTGTCCTTCTGGACCTGAATTAGGACATTACTTCCTGACCTGCACTGTACGAGGCGAAGCTGACTCTGGCTCCATGGTCGTAAAGATGTTCTGCTTCTGTTGGGCAGCTGACAGGTGGCTTTGGGCCACTCCCATAAGCTCCTTAGCTTCTTCCTAAACTTAAGGACATACTCCATTATGGGAGTTCCCTGGGTGCCGTGCTTGCCTTCCCAGTCTTCCTGGATCTAATCCAGGGGCCGCACCACGACCATTATAAAGTTCAAAGGGAAAAACCATGTCAACTCTTGGGGCACCTCCTGTATCTCGAAAAACAGGTGGGAAGGTATTTCTCCCAGTCCCTCCCATGCTGTTCAGTAAAACTTGGAGCATCGATTTTAGGGTACCATTAAACCTTTCACAAGCCCATTGGCTTGTGGGTGATGAATAGTGCGCCTCTGCACCACCCCACACTTCTTCCACAAACACTTCATCAGGACCGATATGAAGGTACCCTTTGATCAGAGATAACCTACTGCAGAAACCCAACACAGGAGAAAATCCTAGCAAGGCGTCCTGCCACTTTGTCTGCCCTAAGTGAGCAGAGGCGACTGCCTCTGGGTATCAGGTGGCATAATCAACCACCGTCAGGATAACATTTTCCCGGAGGAGCTTGGGGTATTCAAGGGTCCCACAATATCCATTCCTACCCTCTGGAATGGCTCCTCAACAATGGGCAAGGGAATTAGCGCAGCTTTGGTTTTACTACCTGCCTTCCCTATTTGTTGGCACTGGAGACAAGACCTGCAATATTCCTTCACCTACTGGGTGAAGTTGGGCCAATAGAAATTCTGGGCCAATTGCTTGTGGTGTCGTGATGCCCAGATATCCGGACATGGGGATATCATGAGTGATCTTGAGCAACTGCTCCCAATACCCCAGGGAACAAGCTGCCTGCCCATTATCCCTCTCTCTGTCCTCATGTCATGTGTATACAACAGTCTGTTGTCCCAAATACCCTAGGTCTCCTGTCATCTCCTGTGTCCTGACAGATTCTGCACAATCCCCAGCCTCTCCAAACTAGGATCAGTCCTCTGAGAAGGGGCATAGTTTTCACATTTTCCCAAAGCATGGAGCATGTCCCCTCAGTTCCTAAACTGGGGTCCATACCTCTAGTGCTAGGGCATTCAGAGTCACTGCCATCCCTAACCTTCTGACCGTTTGTTACCCTTCCTCCTCAGGGTAACCTTCTGTAGCTGTTTGGTGAATGGCTACTTCAGGAAGTCCGTCCCTTTCACTACTCTCCATGTTAGGAGACACAGACTGGGAACCAGCTGCCTATTTTTTCCACTGGGGCTTCTGTGAGGTTCAGGGAATCACAAGTACTTAGCTATCTAACTGTGAGTAACCACACAACACCCCTGCTGTAGATTATTCCCTATAATCACATCCAGGGGCAAGGTTGTCTGCCACTGCCACTTTTGCACCCTCTCCTGTCTCACCCCAGTCCAGGAGAACACTAGCTAGTGGCAGAGCGTTCTCCTCCCCAGTGAATCCCTCACCATTACAAACTGATGAGGTATAAGCTGTTCTGGCCCAACCAAATCCCTTTACCAGGGTAGAGAGATGCCCCATGTCCCTTAATCCATTGGTTTGCACCCCACTTACAGTAGCTGGGTATATGCGCCTCATTTACAGGCATGCTTTCATGGATACACAGTGCCCCACCTCTGTTCGAGAACCACTTTGTCCACTCTGTGCATTTTAGGACACCGTCTAGCAATATGATCTGGCTGTTTACAAAACCAACAGTCATTTATTTTATCCAAGAAACCCTTTCTTGGTAAACTGAGGCTTCCCCTTTCGGTGGAGTAGTGAGGATTTTAGCTGCCCTGAAGGCACGCTTTCCCTTCTGCCCTGCCACACCTACTTCCCCACTTCCTTTCAGAGCAGGCATGCTCCTGGCATAGCAATCCAAGAGCTCAGCAGCCTGCTGCGCTGTTTTGGGATCTTGGTCCCCAGCCAGGTTTTCAACTCCAGCTGGGCAAGCCCAAAGAACTGCTCTAAAAATACGTGTCCAGTTTTCCTCACAAAGCTTTCTTCCACCCAACCCACCATTTCAAAAATTGACATTGCTTTGCAGCCATTTCCTCAAAGCTCATGTCAGGCTTATTTGGAGTTGATGGAATTTACCCTGTAGACTTCAGGAATCGGTTAATATTTTTTTTGTTTGTATCATATTTTATTATGGTTTTCATATGCCAGTCATTTACATTTAGACATGATAATATATCACTTTGTCTTACATTATTCCCTTTTACTGTGGAGACATCTAGTTAATATGCATTCTCCTGTCATATTCTTATTCCGAGTTGATATCTATCTGGCATAATTGTTAGCATATAAAACATAAAGCATAGTCATCTAAGCATTTAACTATGTTCTCAAAAACAGAGAGACACAGCAGAGGAAACTTCATCCTACTGTAGTATGCATTACTAACTATGTATGGAAAGAAGAAAAAGTAAAAAAAAAAAATAGTTAATACAAATAAATATGCTTTGCCTAACCTCGAGTGTGTCTCATTGTGTTTTGTTTCTTTTATATTCATATGTTATTATATGCTGTAGGAGTTTCAAGTTATTTTATTCATTTTGTTAAGGGTATGGCCACTGCTCTCTATTTTTCTGAACAGGTATAAATGGGTTTCCCTAAGCTGTCCATCTCTCCCAAATGAGGCAGCTTCCCCAACGTTAGTGTGGTCAGGAAAGTGGTACATGTGTTCAGGAATCTCTCCTCTTGACCCTTTAACATGTGCTTTAATCTATCCACTGAGAGTGCCCTTAGGCTGAGGGTTCTCCACTGGTCTACTGTGGGGACATTCCCAGTAATCCACAGGTTATGTACCCCTTGTCTAGCCACCACCAGTAGGATCCTAAGCTGCCTGGGATGTATCTCCCACTCTCCCTTCTGTCCTGCTACTCCTAGCAGTAGTGATCTTGGGGACACTTCTACTGGATAACCTGCTATCTTGTTTAGCTCGGTGCCTATTCCTCTCCAATATTTCTGGATTCCCGGGCAGTCCCAGTAATAGTGTATCCATGTACCCTTAGCCTCCCACACTTTCCGCATGTTGGCGACACTTCTGGGTAGAATCTATGCACATTGGCTGGGGATGATATAGTCAAGTAGAAATTTAAATTGCATCTCTTTGTACTTGTTGCATAGTAACAATCCCATATGGGAGGTCAATAACAGTTCCCAGTTATTATCTTCAACTAATATGTCAAGGTCTTTTTCCCACCTTTGCTTTGCCTTTTGGGGTCCCCATTAAAATATATTCTATCTAGTTTAGCTGTTAGACCGATCAGTCCCTTTTCCTGTGTCTTTGCTCCAAGGATTTCCTTCTTGACCTCAGTCAAGACAGATTCCATATTGGTCTGCCTATTAAGGCTTTGCCAATATTGTCGGATCTGGAAGAATTTGAAGAGGTCTGAGGTGGGTATTCCCAGGCTCATTTGTAGATCCTGGAAAGAATGTATCCCTGTTTTGGATGTCAGATCTCCTACACATCTAATGTTCCTTTCTTGCCAGATTTGAAAACCCTCATCTCCCATCCCTGGTAAGAATCCAAGCTTATCTGCAACTGGTACCAATATTGTATTCTCTTGTTTGACTCCTCTTATTTGTCTGATACATGTCCATGCATCTAAAGACACAATGACCAGTGGGTTTGGGTATTCTTCCCTTTTATAGGATTTCATTCCATCCACCCCTAGGTAAGCAAGTAAGTCTGCCAGAGCACCCAGTTTCTTCTAGTGTCAGCCAAGTGGCCGCCTCCCTTATTTACCAAGTTATGGATGTATCTACATTGGGTAGCCAAATAATATCCTTCAGGTCTGGTAGGTTAAGGACCCCTTTCTTTGGTGCAGCTTTAATCTCATCAAGCTAATTCATATTTTTTTGCCCTGCCATGAAGGTTCCAAATTCCCTTTCCAGAGTCTCAATGTCTCTGTTCTTAAGACCATCGGCACCATTTGGAGAATATATAATATTCTGGGCAGCACATTCATCTTTAAGCACGTTTATTCTGCCAATCCACGGAATTGAAGAGCCCTCCATCTTGCACGTCACTCAGAACCGTGTCCATCATTGGTTTGTAATTGAGTTCATACATCATTCCCAAATTTTTGCCCACCTTAATATCCAAATAAGTAAAGACCCACTGTTCTAATTTAAGTCCCCAATTATTTAAATCTCCCTTGTCCCCACCATTCCTCATATACATTATTTCAGATTTATTTAAGTTAAGCCTGTAGCCGGAAAACTCCCCACCAGGCCTAGAAGAGCAGGTATAGATCGGTCAGGTTGAGTTAGAAAGAGCAAAGATATCATCCACATACAGAGTAATAGTATGCTGTTTTCCTTGCTTCCCTGGTATACCACGGATCTGGAGGTTCTCTCTAATCTTTATTGCTAATGGTTCTATGGCTAAGGTAAACAAGAGGGGTGAGAAGGGACACCCCTGTCATGTGCCTCAAGCCGAAACTCCTCTGATGGTGATCCATTAATTAATATTATGGCTGTGAGGACCATGTAAAAGCTTTAACCAATTGCATGAATTTTTCTCCCAGTCCAAATGTATCCACGATTTTAAATAAGTATTCCCATTCTATCCTATCAAAGACTTTTCCAGCATCCATATATAGAACACAAGCCTTCCCTGGGTGTTTATTTCCCCATATTACATTGAGAAGCTGCCCATGTTGTGGTACAACATTCTGCCTTGTATAAAGCCAGTTTGGTCTGGATTAATTATTAGGGTAACAATTTATCTAGTCTTAATGCTAGAACTTTTGTCATTATTTTGCAATCATAGTTTAAAGTGATATGGGTCTGTAAGAGGAGCAATCTGTTGGATCTTTGTTCGACTTGGGAAGGACACATGTATGCTTCACAGCATGACTTAGGTAGACCTTCCCCTCACCTCCTCTAGTCACATTCTTGATAGGCTCTGCTACGCTTTTCTTTGAGTTCTTTAAAATATTCGACTATAAACCCATCCGGTCCTGCCACCTTCCCCTTTTAAGCATACCTATAACCTGCAGCACTTCGTAGTGGAGATCTTGCTGCCCAGAAAAGTTCTATGTGCTTCTGTGAGGGATGGGATCAGGACCCTTCAAAATTCTTCTCCAAACTGTTCTGTACCTTTGCATTCTGCAGTACATAGGCTGTGTAAATTCCTGAAACGCTGTTTAATGTGCAGCTCTCCTTGCAGGTATTTTACCTTTCTTATCTTTATTGCTATAATTCTTTTTCGATGTTTTCTCCCCTAATTAAATTTACCAACAATGGCCTCGGTTTATTGCCCCATTCATATACTTTTGGTGAGCAAACATTTGTTTGGTTCAGGCTTCTTCCGTTAAACAAGTGTTTAGGGCTTCCTGCAGCTCCTTTCAAGACTGCCTGTCTTCAGTTTCAATCATTATTCTTTCTAGTCTTTGTATTGTACTCTCTAGCTCTTCTTGCTTTTGCTTCTTTTCTTTTTCAGCCTCGCTGTGTAGCCAATTATTACCCCCATATAAACCTTGCTCACCTCCCAGTATGTCCCCTCTGCCTCTACTGTGCCTTATTTATTGTTTTCATATTCAGCCCATTGGTCTTTTAGGAACTGCCTGAAGTCACCTTTAGATAGTAAATAGGGAATTTCAAACCCCCATCTCTGTTCCTCACCCAGGTCCACTTCCAGTTGAACCATGGCATGGTCGGACAAATATATTGGCCTGTGTTCCACCTTAGTGATTGATGGGCATCCTCTCTCTGTACATATATATAGTTTAATCTGGACCAGGTAGCGTCTGCGGTGGGAGTAAAGCAGTATATTCCACGGGCCCTGGATTGGACGTCCTCTATGCATCCACAAGTGCTAGCTCCATTAGGGCTAGCTGCCACTGTTGTACTGCTGGAACCACCCTGAGTCTTGTTCCTGAGTAGTCCAACCCCAAATCCATAACACAGTTAAGATCACCTCCCATGATTAAATTAGAAACTGCTCCTCACTAATATGTCTATAATCCTCTGGTAAAACAACAGTTCCAGGATGGATGGGGCATAGATGTTACCAGAGGTGATTAATTTCCATGAATTTCTCCTACCACAAAAATGTATCGTCCTTCTTTGGGATCTTTAACGTGCGGTGATGTACAAAGGAAAACTTTTATTAAATGAAATAGCTATGCCCCTCTTATGGGAATTGAAGGAGGATGCATGACAAGCCCCATCCCAGTCTCCACTAACTTAGCATGTTCCCTGGGTGTCAAATGGGTCTCCTGCAATAGTGCCACGTCTGTTTGTTTTCGTTTTAACGTTGCTAGCACCATCGCCCTTTTAGTCGGCGAGAGAATCATTTAACATTCCAGTAAACTATGAGGCTGCGAGGCCTAACCATAACCCCCAACCCCTGTTGTCTCTTTTGAACTCTTCTCTGTTTTGACATCTACTCCTGCATGTTTCCACATCCAGCAAAATTTCAGCAAGCATAAGCGATATAGTGACAATAAAAGTAACTCTGAACAAACATGTACACCAACATGTGTACTAAACATTGAAATATTTGATAACTTTTGTAGAACATCCATTCTACCATATCTCCTTCTGTCTGTCTCATCTTTGCTACTAGGTTATCCTCTCCCCTTCCTTTTTGATTTTCTGTCAGTATTCCTCTTTTCATCTTATCCAGCTTCACGCCCTCCCCCACACCGCTATTTTAGGCTTATGTGTTATTTTGATGCCTTCTTTATTTTCTATCACATTCCCAGTCATATTCCTTGGCTAACATGCTTCTGCCAGTACAAGGACCTCCCAGAATATTCAGTGTGGGTTTTCCCTTCCTCTCTCTCTGCTCTCAAGCAAAACAGAGCAGCCCAAAAACAACAAGGGGATCCCAAACCTGTCCTCAGGAGCTTCCCTCCTGTCCTTTTAAGTATCTATTATAGTACAACTCAGCAAATAACCCCAGTCCCTGCACCCGTGGTCTCCCTCTCTTAGCATTTGATATGGCAGGTTGCAGGGATGTTGGTGATAGTAATCCCATAGCCCAGTGCTGCCCCCTCCAACCCCAGGCATTCTTTTGTTTTGTTGTATTCTGATGCCCCTCCTCGATAATAGCCCCAACATCCCGACTCCTCTCCTTTCAACCTTTATCCACTTATGTTTTTATGTATTTAATTGCTTAGTTTAGGCCCAACTTTCCCTTCAAATTAGTACTGGCTATAACACATGTGGCTGGTCCTCAAAGTGCACACATTATGCGCAGTTCATATTTTTAAGTAAAGCAGTTTTAAGTTTTCATAGTCTTGGCTACTATCGTTGTCCATTTGGCCTACGCCTCACGCCTTTACCAGTAAGGCAGGGGATAGCTGGAAGCTCCAGGACTCCCTGGGTATCTTGGCCTGGATACAGACCTTTTCAAATGAATTCAAAAATGTATCCATATCCCGCCCTTTAAATTCAGCTATTAATTTGGAATTAAACTTACATCCCAGCCCTGGAGTTTCAGGTTCACCAGTCACCTACCTCCTCTGGTGCTGTTCACTGGAGTCTTAGCTTCTCCAGTTCAAACTCTCTCTGGTGCTGCTTTTCCTCCTCCTTTGCCTCTCTTTGGTGCCGCTGTTCATTTATTTATTCATTGTAAATTGGGTTTACAACCTTGAGTCAGAGACTCATTTACAAAGAGTACCTCGTCGGCGGGGGGAGCAGACATCGAGACAGTTATTACAGTGCAGATTAAACAGAAGATAATATTACAAGTGCAGTAAAAGGAATATTTAACATAGATACACTTAGGTTACATAATGTAGTAGTTTGTATGTTACTTAGGTTAGATAATGTTACAAAATTGTGAGTTACACTCATGGATATAGTAGATCCTCAGAGAAGACAGTAGGTTACATCCTGTTTGGACCTAGTAGGAAGGGGTAGGTCTGGGGAGGAGAGGCTGTCCAGTGGATGTTGTCGAGCCAGGGGCAAGGCAGTAGGAACCACAGGTTACAAAAGGGGTTAGTTGCACCTACAACAGCAGGTATTAAAGATATGGTTCCGAAGGGCTGTTTTGAAGGAGCCAATTTTTGGCAAGTTGGAGATGCAGCTAGGAAGGGTGTTGAACCAGGTGGGGCTCATAGAGGAAGGATCTCTGAGCAAGAGAGTCTTGGTTCTGAGCACCTTGAAAGTGGCCTTAACAGAGCTACAGGTGGTGACGGATGAAGATGGCTGCTGTAGGGAGTGGAGACCCGGGGAGTCCTAGCAGAGATTTTTTAGCGAGAAGGCAGGTCTGGTAGAGCAGTCACTCCTCAAAGTTGAAGACTGGTAGTAGTATAGAGAAGGCAGGTGTGAGTTCAGCTGGGGGCATCGGTCAGGAGCCTACAGGCCTTACTGATGGAGAGTTTGATTTTGAGAGGGCAGTGTTGTCAGCTGCAGCGTAGATGGGCAAGCCATAGTCCATGAGGGACAAGACGGAGGAGGTGATGGCCAACCTGAGGGCGACCTGAGGCAGGCAGTCCCTGTACCAGTATAGCAGGCCAATCTGAGAGTTAATGGTGGCTGACAGGGCATTAATGTGGGTGTGGAAGGAGAGGCGGTATCGAACGTGATGCCTAGGGTACTTGTATGTGGTCACTTGTTCTAGCGGTGCAGAGTGCTGGGGATAATCAAGAGGGGGTATTTTTAGCTTTATTTTGGTGGTGGGAGAAGAGCATTGATTTGGTTTTCTTTAGGTTAATGACCAGTATGCGGTCTCCGAACCACCTTAGGCTTGGTTGTAAGCTTGCTGGAGAGATAATTGGAGGGAGGTGGGATTGGGATGTGAGGCAATGAGGACTGCATCGTCAGCGAGAGGAGCAAATTACCGGTACATGAGCTGGGGAGGGTGTTGAGGTTGAGACTAAAAAGTATTGGATGCAGGATGGAGCCCTGAGGGACTCCTGGAGCGAAAGGGAAGAGTGCTGGAGAGGGAGCAGCTGATCTTGATATGCTGGAATCTAGCAGAGAGATAGCTAGAGAACCAGGAAATGGGACCACCAAAGAAGCCAAGTTGGTGGAGAGAGTCGAATAGAAGGGGATGACAGACAGTGTCAAAGGCCTTGGAGAGGTCAATGAACACTGCTCCTGCAAGGCTGCCAGTCGAGCGCAGCATGCAGGTGTTGGGAGAATTCCAGGAGAGCTGTGGTTGTACTGTGTCCTGGGCAGAAACCGTGCTGCTCTGGGCACATAGTGTCATACTTGGTTAGGTATTGGAAGGTCAGTCAGGGGACTAGAACTTCGTCCAAGACCATACGGAGGATCCTGGAGTCGAGGGGGTCACCACTGGGGTTACATGCCCAAGGCTTTTGGCAGGTGCGGCCTGGCTTCTTGGGAGGATAGGGTGTGCAGGTAGAATGGTGGGTGATGCAGGACTGGAGGGAGAGAGGTGGGATTGGGTCAAAGAAGCTACTGGGAGGACCGAGCTTAGGTCAGAGAAGGCAGTGTTAAGGCAATCGCTAGGAGGAGTGGATCTGTGGTGGGGTGCCATTGATAGAGAGCTAGATGGCGGGAGGCGGGACTTCCATTTAGCTCTTTCATATTATCTCTGAAGGTCTGGGCTGAACCCCAAGTGAAGGTGGTCTGGTAGTGCTCTGCCTTGGCCCGCCCTAATGGCCCAAGTGCACTTATGCGTTCGTTGTAGGCCTGTCTGTCAGATGCCTTTCAGATTCTACAGCAACGTGCAGAGATTATCTCTGTTTTGAGTCTCTGGAGGAGGAGGGGTGATCCATGGGGCATTGCATTTTGGAGCGGATCCTGGTGAGGGGGCAAAAGATCCAGAGCCTTACAGAAGGCATTTGTGAAGTGGTCAAGAGCTGAGTCAATGTCAGGGGCGCACTGGATAGGGGACCAGTCTAGCTGGGCTAGGTATTGTTTTAATTTTCTGAGGCCGCGCATGTAAACAGCAGCGAGAGTGGCCTGGGACACTGGCTTCAGAGTGGAAGATGACCAGAGACAGAGGACTGGGAGTGATCACTAAGAGAGTTGGGGAGGACAGTGACATCCCGGATTTTGTAGGAGGTTAGATATAACAACATCTAGGAGAGTGCTGGTGCCAGTAGAGTGGTTGAATCTGGTGGCTGGGTGAATAACTGGGACATATCCAGGGCAGCAAAGGAGTCCCTTATATGGAAGCAGTGGAGGCAAGCCAGTTAACAGTGAGATCACCTAGGATGCCTTGCTCACTTTGTGAGGAGAGATGTGAGACAGTCAATGAGGGACTGGACCACTTGGTTTTGATTCCTCGGGAGTACGTAGGGAGACCGTGAGGAAGAGAGGGCCTCGGGGGGGTCAGGTGTGATTTTAAGGTGAGGGCTTGGCTCCATAATCAAGTTTAGGAGCTGGGAGTGCCTGACCTATAAGGGAGTCCCATCAGAGAGTGCGCAACCACCACCACGCTTGCCTACTCGGTCTTTCCTGTAGATGGTATATCCAGGTAGGTGATAGTGGAGTCAGGGTGGATTTGGAGAGCTAGGTCTCTACCAGTGCAATTATGTCAGCTTGATGTTAAACAACCCAGCACTGGAGGGCAGCAGATTTCTTTGGAGACTGCAAATGTTTAAGGATGCAAGCAGGAAGCCAGTTGCAGTACAGGGTTTAGAAGGGCTGAAGCAATAGGTCCTGGGTTTTGGGTGTACATTACCAGATATAATAATAACAGTGTAATTATTCTGGTTGAGTGGCGGTGGCGATGGAGACCCTTGGTGCGACACCCAGCTGAGGATTTTAGAATCAGGATGCATAGGATAGATAAAGTCGCGAAGGATGGGAATGGCAGGAGACCTGGGTCCAGGTCAGGCCTTGGAGGGCAGCGGGGAGTGGGGGTGCTAGCAGGGTGGGGTGTTGGGGGTCAGCAGGTGTGTCGAGGTGGGGAAGGGCCGAGCCACTGTGAAGTAGGGGGATGAGGTGCCTAGTGTGAGGAAAGGTGCTCCAGTCTGTGGAGGTCTGTACCAAGAGGGTGAAGGAGAGCAGACTTAGTAAAGGAGTGTAGGTACCCATAGCACCTGAGCAGTAAAGGAAGAGTGCCAGGAGAAATGCAGATAGGAGACATAGAGCAGCTTTGGAATGGTTGGGGAATCCTTTAGTGGGCAAAAGACTATCGCTGCAAATGGGAAAAATCAGTAGAAGAGGAGGGAAAGACAGATGAATAGTGATAGACTGACCACACAATAAGTGAAATGAGACAGGAACTATATTGTGTTGGATTAGGTAAGTGTGCTTATAACTGGGCCCTCTAGTGGCTAAAGGATATAATCTGCTAATGGAAAAGTCAGCACTTGAAGCAGATAGCAAAATCACAGTACCTTAAGACCTCTCTCAAAACTTAAATCAACTTTTAAGAAATTTCTACATCAGACTAAACATTACATAAAGTGAGAAATCAAGAACATGTCAAGAAGAAGGTCGGTCCTAGCATTAATATCTTGGCAGCAGTTCCTAGAAGACTTCTGGATTACAGCACAAACTGGAAACACTGGCAAATGGGGGCAAGTGATATTCCTCCAGGGTAGATGCCAAAAAGGAAAATTACGCACTCCACCGTAATTTTGATCTTCTCGTATCTTCACCATTCATTACTTCCTGGGTGTAAGCCGGAGGCGCGCACCTGTCAGAACCTTTTTTTTTTTTTTTTTTTTAAGTTGCTAACGGCCCCCCTCGAAGCGACGTCATGCAAGTCATAGGGCGCGAGGGCACTTCAGTAGTGATCACTCCTCCAACTCAGTTCTGTGAGCCGAGAGGCAAAAGTGAAAGAAAACATAGATAGAAGTAGGCAAGATAGCTTAGGATAGCAAAGCAAGGAAAAGAAGGAACTGAAAAAGGAATGTTTAAGCGATGGAGGAAGGACAGAGAGATAAGAACATCCCAACCTAGGGAAGTGCAGGCCTCCTTACCTGGGCGACTCTGGGAGGAGAGATAGTAGGAAGTAAGAAAATAGAAGAAGAAGAAGAAGAAGAAAGAGAAGAGAGAGAGGGATGTTGAAGGACCAGAAGGCCCACCCAGCATAGTTAGCTTGTAGCTGAAGGCTCTACTAAAGGAAGCAAGAATCCCGGAGATAGAGCTGAAGAGAGGTTCACCGAACCCGCTAGACAGACTCAGGAGGGCATAGTCCTCATCTTCAACATGCCATTGTCGTGACACCCACCTCGGCTCCTGGCGCGGAGGCCTTAAGTGGAGGACAGCCGAGGAGGGAAGAATAAAACCCCCATGGCATGAGGAGAGCTGCATAGGGTTTAGAAACAGAAAATGTAAAGCCTTCAGGCTGCTTCTAAGACAGAAATGGGACTCAGACTGATCTGGCTAAGGCCGCCAAGGCTTAGGCTGGCTAAGATTGGATATGGTCAGCAGAGGTCTACTGTAAAAATTGTCCAGGAGACACTTAAAGGGAGAAACCACTAGCAAAACAGCCGAGAAGGATAGCCTACCTCTCATTTGCCTTCTGTTTGATTTCCTCCATTTTTTTTTTTTACAGATAAAATATTTTTTTTTTTTTTTTTTTTTAAGTAGATACGACCCAGATACCAAGATGCCCATAGCAGGAGAGAGTTCCTCAGCACTTTTTTTTTAAAGAGAAAGGAACAGACGCACTCGTTCCTCTGCTCTGCAAGGTAAGAATAGAGGGGAACAGATTTCAGGGCAACTATCTGAACACGGGATTGCAGGATCAAAACTGAATAAGCCTGAGCCAGGCCAAAAAACCCCAGAGGTATCTTGCCATAAGAATAGCAAGAGATAGTTGTGCAGTCTGATCGCCAATGCAATCCGCGAAATGGCCCATGAATCTTAGAGTAAGTAATTTTTCTGGATTTTAGAACCCCCCAAGAAAGATCTTTTTTTTTTTTTTTTTGTCTTTTTTTTTTTTTTGGAAAATTTAAGGAATTTTCCCTATATTTTATATAAATGCAGAGAGAGAGAAGGAGACGGGAGTGGAGAGCCACAGGAAGAGGCACTGAGGGATGGTGGGAGGTGTAGTAATGAATGGTGAAGATACAAGAGAGATCAAGAATTACGGTAGGTCGTGAATTTTCCTATCTTCCTTGTCAATCATCTTCACCATTCATTACTTCCTGTGAGGATTAAGCTCTTTCCCTGGAGGGGGAAGAGGCCATACCCTGAGGGAACACATCTCAGCCTTCTGCTGGTGAAACAGAAGGAGAAGACCTGGCTATCTTGAAAGCCTAAGAGGGAGAAGAGCTAGGAGGTGCCTCGAGGGCGAGGAGAGGAGCCCCTGTAAAAAGTCTCCTAGCTCTGGAAGAGAAAAACAGCAGGTCCCCGGAGGCAGAAGCGAATCACCCTACGCCGGGCCAGGGGTGACAACCTGGAAAAGCCGAAGCCATGCCGTCAGCCTGATGCAGATACGCTGTCCCGCAAAGCCTGGAAGCCACCTCATTGCGTCATAAGATGCACTCTTGGTGTCTTGCCAGCTCCAGGGACATCATACGACCACAGATGCCGGTTGTAGGCAGCGTGGCCGGAAGCCTGATGTGATGCAGCCATGCACTCGCCGCGAAGAAGAGAACTCTTTACTAGCGGTCGAACTGGAAGAGTCCAGATCCGGTGGGCGGTGCGTAGTGCCAAACATAGCGCCGAAGGAGTATCCAGGTATACCAAACCTGGAGGCGGGTTGGGAGAAGGGAACCTAGAGACTCAGAGGGGCACAATACCTCGCTGGCAGTCCGCTGGGAAAAAGCGGCAGGGGACTGCATACCGGATAGGCGCCTCCTGGAAGGAGTAAGCCAGGAAGGTACACCAGATGCTGCAATAGGAATTCACCAAAGGAATTCACGGCTCCCGCTCGGTATTGTCTCTTGAGCGTAGAAAATCGGAGATCCCTCACCATCCTACGAAGGAAACGCTGATATTCTGTGAAATCAGCATCGGAGGACAGATGAGCAGGGTTCCTCTCCCTCGGAGGAGAGCGAGATGATGAGAACTGGAATGCAGAGATTCCTGCGATGAGGAGAGTCGAAAGACCCGCTCATGCATGTACCCTAATGTATGAGGGAAGGCACATAGAACCCTGAACTGCTCCCAGGATAACGGACCCATAGGCCGACATGGCCTGGAGTAAGGGTGGTGAAAGGCAGAGAGATGAGAGAGGCACCTAGCAGGAGCAACTGCTCTCTGCAAGGGCTCTGGAAACCAGGGAAAGGAGCCCTGGAAAGGGAATCCGGATATCAGACCAGGCACGAGAGCGGAACTCTGGGGAAGTGGAGCCTGGAAGAGCCACAGGGGAGAACCTCCCTGTGACCCTTGCTTGGACTGCATGGATCCAGAAGGGCAGTCCGCACAAGCGCATGAAGGACACCTAGAACCCTGGAGGGAGGGCGGGCTCTGCGCCCGGCTCTGGCCACCCCGAGTGGCCGAGAGCATGACAAGCAGACCCCCTGCCCCTCGACCCCTCAGACTGAGAGGGCCCTCCTCATGACCACAGCGTCCCCTGTCACTAGAAGAGACAGCACCCACGTAAGGTAGCTGTCACAGGCCTCAGAGAGAACCTCCCCTCGCGTCCCCAGCGCCTGCCCCAGAGCTCCGGCCACCCAGCGGGAGACCCCTCAAGGCGACGAAGGGGGGACAGAGGAGAAGCCGCTCGCCCGTCTAGCACCTCAACCACACGGGGACCCAGACTCCGGAATAGGGGTGTCAGGATGGGTCACGTCTCGAATCATCGGCCCTCCGAGGAGGCCAGAGACCAGCAGGACCTCAATGCTGGCCACCCAGGGGTCCCGAGGCTCAGACATGGCCCAGTGCCAAGGGGCGCCCAGCTCCCTCCCGCCTCAGGCCTCCCCACCCCCAGCCAGCAGGGAGGCTAGCACACATGGAGGACAGGCCACAGACCCGGGCGCGCCGGGCGGCGGCACCGCTGCCGCCCGCCCTGTCCACCGGCCTTGTGGCAGCGCCAGGCTAGCGCACCCAGCAACAATGCGCCCGATCACCGGTGCAAGCAGTAGCTGGGACCCATGGCGCGCAGGCGGCACCGTCTCGATCCGGCGCACAAGCAGGCAGGATCCAGCAGTACGAAGGCGGCGTCAGCCATAACTAAACCCAAAAGAGGCCCTGCACCAGAGACCTGCTCTGAGAGGTGACTGCAGAGGCGATTAACAGGGGAGGGACTCCCGGCGCTCCCCGACACACAGAAGGGCTCCTCTCGGCAAGAAAAGAGACGGAGACCCCTCCTCCTCAGACACACGTATAGGCCGGGAGGGACCGGGGAAGGGCCTAGGGCCACACGGGGAGCTCCCTTGGCGGCGTCGTCCCGAAGGTCGGCGGGCTTTGCCGACGAGCCTTGCCCGGACTTGAGGACACGGCGGTCCATGGAGAAACAGGCATTGCAGCGAATCCATGTCCCATGGTTGGGTCCCAGGCAAGAAGACAAAGCCATGCCGGTCCGAGGCAGAAATGCGGCCACAGTAACACCGGCTAGCATAGGGGCGCGACCGTCTTAGATATGTTTAGCTCCGGACCGGACATAGCGAAATCAACAAGAAAAAACTGGAAAAACACAGGCGCCCTTTAGAAAGAAAAAGAAGCGGTGCTAGCGATCGGTAAGTGAGTGGAAAGAGAAGTCGCTGGCGCGAGTGAAGAATGGGCGCTCCGAAAACAGGTGCTGCCTCGGCGGGCGGAGAAACAGAAGACAGAGTTGGAGGAGGAGTCGATCACTACTGCGGACGCCCCTCGCGCATAACAGCATGACGGCTAAGCTCTCGGCGGGGCAGTTAGGCAACTTTTAAAAAAAAAAAAAAAGCTCCCGTGGAAGTCGCGCCTCCGGCTTACACCCAGGAAGTAATGAATGGTGAAGATTGACAAGGGAAGATTACAGGTTACTCACCTGTAACAGGAGTTCTAGGAATGGTATATGTTGTTCATCCACACTTATGTGAGTTCCTTGCCGCTTTAAATCTTGCCGGAGAGGTCTTCAAGCAAGCTCCTCCCACCCACCCAGGTGGTAAAACTCTAAACTCCATATGGCCGCACAGATCAGCCCTGGAAGCTCAGGTTGTCGCGTCCAGGCCGAGGAGGTCGGGTGGAGTCGTGTGGATGAACAACATACAACTCCTAAACTCCTACAAGGTGAGTAACCTGTATTCTAGGGACATGGATATGTTGTTCATCACACTTGTTAGCAGACTCTAGCAGTTCTCCGGGAGAGAGGAGGCAAGCAGCACCCCAATACTTACTTGGGAAATAGGACGGAGAACGAGGCTCCAAACCAGCATCGGCGTGACTCAGGCCGATGTGGTAATGGGTAATAAAGGTGTGCTGACTTCCAGGTAGCAGCCCTGCAGAATTTCCTGGATAAGGCGTCCCTGGAAGCAGCCACACGATCACAACAGTATGCGGGTAGAATGAGCTCTATATCCTCTGGGAGGCTCCATGCCCCAACTTGTACAGCGATCTATGCAGGAGGTGACTCACCTGCCTATCGTCCGCTTGGCTGCAGGTCTGCCAGTGCGGCTTCAGCGTAGGTGAACAAACGTTGGCGAACCTCTCCGAATTTCAGCCGTGCGTTCCTTATAATAAGCGGCGCCCTTCTAGGGTCCAGAGTATGGAGCCTATTCGGCCTCCGGTGTGATTGGGGTAGAACACCAGCAGAGTCAGCACCTGGTTAAGGTGAAACTCCGACTTTCTAGCCGAGAAGGAATTTGGGCGCCAGGACACACCTTGTCCCTGAGAGAGAACCAGGTAAGGAGACTAGATGCAAAGCACCTGGAACTCTCCCATCCCTTCTGACTAACGTATTAGCCACCAAGAAGGCGGTCTTCCACTGACAAGGTGAGAGAGATCACACATGTGCAGTTCGAATGAAAGCGCCCATGAGCTTTGCCAGTACCAACAGAAGCTAAATCCCACGAGTGGAGTTCTCGCACGGAGGAAATGTAATCAAAGGCCTTTGAAAAAGCGCCCGACCACCTTCTCCTAAGCCACCGACTGCTTCTGGCCCGCCCGATGGCAGAGATGGCTGCCAAGTGCACCTTTAAGTCGTCGACCTAAGCCCTTGACTAGAAAGGGACCATAAATAGTCCAAAATGCTTGCCACAGAACAGGAGGAAGGGTCTAAGCCCTTGCCTGACACCAAATGAAATCTCTTCCATTTGAAGCGTAGCATTTTCTAGGCCGACTCTTCAGGGCGCCTCAACAACATTGAGGACCTCGTCGGAAAGACCCAAGGCCTGGAACTCCTGGCCGCTCAGGAACCAGGCCGTCAGGTGCAGGGATTGAAGGTCCGGATGGAGACACCTTCTCCTGATTGACTGAAAGCAGGTCTGGGCGAGCTGAAAGCTGCCTCAGGGAGCCTGGAGCTGAGGCTGAGGAGATCTGGGTACCAGAACTGGTGAGGACAGTATGGGGCTATCAGGATCACCTGCCTTGTCCTCCTTGCTTTGAGAAGCACCTTGTGAATCAAGGAAATAGAGAAAGCAGAACCAGTCACACAGCCTCAAAGGCATCCCCCTGCAGCGAGCC
This sequence comes from Neoceratodus forsteri, assembly GCA_016271365.2. Lineage (NCBI taxonomy): Eukaryota > Metazoa > Chordata > Ceratodontiformes > Ceratodontidae > Neoceratodus > Neoceratodus forsteri. Next base: position 1,473,031,234 of record CM057453.1, on the reverse strand, counting down.
CTGCTGAGGCGGGCATGAAACAGCCTCAACACTGCGTTCTCCCTGGAGGCAAACAGGTCCACCTGAGGGTGCCCCAGTGGGAGAACAAATCTGATCTACCTCCAGCAGGAGAGGCGTTCATGAGATGCAGCCCCTATCCGGCTCAGGGCATCGCCAGGGTGTTGGAGGGTCCAGCCACATGAATGGCTGATCCACCTCCAGGCTGTGCACAGTGGCCAAATGCGGAGAGCTTCCTTGCATAGAGCATGGGCGCGTCCCTCCCTGGCGGTTCAGGTAGTACATAGTCAGTGGTATTGTCCGTCTGGACTTGGACCACTTGACCCCGGAGAAAGCGAACCGCCTTGGTGTGAGAGCTAGGCGGACTGCCAGACTCCAGCAGGTTGATGTGGCATCCCGGGACTCCAGCGAGGGACCAGAGGCCGTGCACTCCAGTGTTCCCCCAGATGGGCACCCCAACCCATCAGAAGGCATCGATCAAATGAGACCTGTGCCGTCGACAAGGCGGACAAGCGGATGCCCTCCTGCAAATGGAGATGGGCAGTCCCACCACTGGAGGCTCCCACATCTCCTGGAGTCACTATCACTAGCTGGTCAAAGGATGCGGCGTTGTGACCACTGGCAGCAATGTCCCCCACTGAAAGAGGCGCATGTGCCAGCAGGCCCATGAGACCACGCTGGTACAGGCACATGAGACTTAGAGCGCCCAGGAAGTCCCGGGCAAGTGCTGATTGCCCAACCAGAAATGATTGGGCAAAGGAGGTGAAAAAATTACTCACCTTAATGGTGCTTTTCTTCTCATGAGTCTTGCTATATTAGGACCATTGCAGTCATTCCCCAGTCTTGAACTGCCCCGGAGGAAAACAGTTAACCCAGAGTGATCTGGAGTTCCACATGGCGGCGGCTGTTCAAAGCGCTCTATCTGCCCAGTTTCAAATGAAACTGTGGGTTCTTCTGGGAGCTAAACTAACAGCAAGTCTGTGTGGAAACTTCTACACTAGCCATTGGCTACCTATCATTAGAAGAATAAGAACAATCACAGAATAACAACAACAATATTTATTGTTAGGAACACTCCTTACAAGCACTAATAGGACCCTCTCCCAAAAACTCAAGTCTAGAGGGACCCTCTACTATAACAAAACAGAATACCTAGTTCCCTAACCCAACTAGAGAGACTAAAATGGCATGACACAGTGCTTGCACTAATTTGCCAACCCCATACCAAGTAGGAGTTCTGAGAGGGTAGGAGGGAGATTTGTCCCTAATATAGCAAGACTCCGCATGAGGAAAGCAATTACTAAGGTAGGTAATTTTTTATTTAAACACCATGAAATCTTATATATTAGGACAATTACAGAGTACACAGCAGTACCTCCATGGAGGAGGTCAAGAACCTACTTAGGAAATAGGCTCTGAGCAAGCTAGTACCTAGCAGAGGCACTCTCTTCTGGACTGGGCCGTCCAGGGAATAATGTAGTAAAGGTGTGAACTGTTTTTCCAGGTAGCAGCTTGACAAATTTCCAAATGGAATATCTCTAGCAGCCGCTAGAGATGCAGCTATACCCTGGTGGAGTGGGCCCTCAGTCCTGAGGGGGCTCCTTACCTAGTTTTTGGTAACAGAATGGATACAGAGACAATCCACCTTGCAATTGTCCTCTTAGTGGCAGGTCTCCCTTGCCAACCTCTCCATAGGTAAGGAAGAGTTGGAGGATTGAACCTGTGACCCTAGTACGTTCCACATAGTAAGCCTAGGGCTCTTTTAACGTCCAGGCTGTGAGTTTCCTCTCACCTGAGGAAGAATGCTCAGTAGAAAACACTGGGAGGAAATGGACTGGTTCAGATGAAATCTGAAACCACTTTGAGTAAAAACTTTCTGTAGTCACTGAGGACTACCTTGTCCCTGTGAAAGAAATAAAATCCTTTTCCACCGAAAGGGCTTGCAATTCCGACTCGTCTGGCAGAAGTAATAGCCACTAAAAAACAGTTTTCCAAGTTAAATACTTGAGATCTGCAGAAGAAAGGGGCTCAAAGGAAGTTGCATTAACTGAGCAATACAAACATTCAGGTCTGAGCAGGGGCTGGTTCCCGAAAGGAGGGTAGTATAGTAACCCCTTAAAAACTTAGAAAACACAGGGTGAGAGGAAGAAACAGGCTTCCCTCTTGGAAACAAAGGCAGAAACAGCAGCCATATGAACCTTCAAGGTAGCTGGTCTAAGGCTACAGGGGAATTTAGATGGGCCAAATAGTCCAGTAAGTGGCCAGGTCAACAGATTCTGCTGCAATTTGTTTCTCCGAGACACCAGAAGGAAAACCTCTTCCACTTAGAATTGTAAGTAGCCCTGGTGGGAAACCACAAACCTTTAAAATATCCATGACCCTTGAGAAAGGTGTAAATCAGCAAATTCTAATTCCTCAAAGACCAAGCCTTGAGGTGGAGAGTTTGAGGTCGGGTACCACTCTCCCTGTGCACAGGTCAGCAAGTCGTGGGTCCTGGGCAAGGTTAGGGAGGTGGATTATCAGGGACAGGAGAAGAGGATACCAGGGCTGTCTGGCCCAGTCTGGAAGCGATCAGAACCACTTTGCAGGGCTGAGTTCTGATTTTCACCAATACCCTGAAGGAGAGAGGAAGGGGAAAAAGCATATAGATTTCCCCTGCAATCCAGCAGGAAGGCGTCAGGGACTGAGCCCAGCACTGGAGGCCTGCAACAAAAAGAGGAAGTTGATGGTTGTCTGGGGCTGCGAGATCTATCTGAGGGTACCCCATCTGGCAAAGACCGACAACATACCTGAGATTCAGAGACCATTCGTGATGGCCCTGGGAAATCCTGCTGAGAGCATCCATGCAGACATTGTCCTTTCCTGGAAGGTGGTGCGATCAGGGAGGTGTTTGGGAGTAAGCCAGAGACCACAACTTCATTGCTTGATTGCACAAGGAGCTGATGTTGAGTGCCCCTTGCTTATTGATGCCACATTGTTGTGGTGTTGTCTGTCCTGATTTGAACTACTTTGTTCTGGACAACAGCTGAAAAGCCTGAAGAGCTAAAAGAACAGCTCGAGTTCCAAAAGATTGATGTGGAGCAGAGATTCCTGGGGACCACACTCCTAGGTGGAAAGGTGCAGCCAAGTAGACCCCACCTAACAGGGAGGCATCAGTGGTGAGGTGAGAGTGTGAAAGCAGGTAGAAAGGAACCCTTGAGACAGATTGCCTTGATCCTGCCACCACTGAAGGGGCCAGGATCAGGTTTTCAACACCGGAACTAATTTGGTAAGGGGTCCCTCCTTTGGGACCAATAGGACCTCAAGTGGAACTGAATGTCCCTCATCTGAAATCTTGCTCCCTGCACGACAGCTGTGGAGCAGCCATGTACCCCTAGGGTTGCGAAAGTGCCTTTTGCTGGTGAGAGACCCGCATGGGAGTAAAGGAGGATGCCAGAGACAATGAGCCTGTCCGCTCTTTCCAAGGGAGAAATGCCCTGGCTAACTTGTGTTCAACTCTGCACCTATGAAGTTAGAACCTGAACAGGTTCAGAACTGACTTTAGTAAGTTCAGCGGGAACCCTAGGGAACTGAGAAGCTGCTGGGTGACCTGCAAGTGAGATTTTACCTAGTCTGGAGACTGACCCACACCTAGTAGCCAGTCGTCCAGGTAGGGAAACCTGAACAATCCCTTGCCTTCTTAAATGAGCCACTACCACAGCTAGACATTTTATGAATACCCTTGGCGCCGAGGTTAGGCCAAAGGCATTGCTCCTGAACTGGTCAGTAGCCCGAGCAAGATTAGAACCTGGGTACTTTTCGGTGAGAAGGCCTGATCATGATGACTTGTAATAGGCGTCCCTGAGGTCAGGGAAGCTAACCCAGTCCCCAATGGCCTCAGGAGGCAAAATCATTGCTAGAGTTAACATTTTGAACTTTGGCTTTAATAGATGTCTGTTCAGGTACCTTAAGTCTAAGATGGGCCCATTCTCCTGTCTTTTTAGAGATGAAAATATCTTGAGTACAGTCCCTTGCCCTGATGGCAAGAGGAACCCCCTTCACTGCTTTGCAATTCAGGAGGAAAAACTTATGCTTCCAAAGCAAGGGCTTCTGAAGAGTTTGGAGTGGAAGTGACTGGCTCTCATCTTTAGAACTGTTTGAGAAGCTGAGAACCAGGCAGCAACTTCTACTTTAGAACCCACCTGTGTCCGAAGTTAAGGACAGCTGGTTCTGAAATAAGCCAACCTGCCCCCCCACTGGTACACAGGAGAATCGGCCCTGGGCTTTCCATCAGGGTGCCTGCTTAGCAAGGCTTTAGGCTGAGGGAGGCGACTGTCTCCTGCCCCGATCTACCTCTGCCTCTGAAAAACCCTCTGTGAAAAAGCAGAGAGGCTTGAGCTTGGTAAAGGCCTGTAGAAGGCCTACCCTGCCCCTGGGGGCATACCACAATGAGTGGCATGCCTTTCCTTGAGCTTGGGCACTTTTGTAGGTAGTTCTATATTCATCCATCTTTTCCATATAATTTTTCTGTTTGATCTGAAACAGAGAATTTCCGATACAGGAAATCCATAGCCTTTGACTGAGTATCTTGGGACAGATTAGTGCATCTGAGCCATGCCAACCTACGGAAGCTACAGAAGTGGCCATGACCCTAGAGGAAACATCATTAACATCAACAGCAGTATGAAATTGAACTTTAGAGGCTTCAATGCCATCAGCAGCCACTTGTTCCAACTCACTAGCCAGCTGGCCCTGGGCCTGCTTAGCTAACTGCAAATATAGTGTCCCATCTAGATTTCTGATATCTAGCAACATAAGCCATATATTAGCCTGCCTGAGTCCCAAAGAAGCTGCCATATATTGCTTTTATCGCCATGGCATCAATCTTCCTGGAATGCTTGTCAGGAGGATGTGAGGCCAGGAATATGTATGTCACAGGCTGCAGCTTGTACCACACCTACATGACTACACTGCTCCAGTGAGGAAGTCTGTATCCGAGCCTGACAAAGTATACCTTCTGTCCATTTTTTTATCTACAGGAGGGACAGAATGAGATTTTAAAATCTTTGTTGTTTGCTTCCTAAATGACATGCAAGGAATGAACAACCTCCTAGTCTCTGGAATATCCATCATTTCCACATAATCAGGCTCCTCTTGCCATCCACAGCCTCTTCTAAGGGAAGCTGGAGGTTTCTGCCACCTTTTGTAAAACATAAACAGAAGGGACTCCAGACAGCATAGGGGAGATTCTAAAGGTCTATCTGGAGATGTCCGGTTCAATGGGCACGTCCAGACCTTCCCAATCACAAAACATACTGATCAAAATCCTCCTCCCCTCATGTGGTTCATAAAAATCCTCAACATCATAATCCTGAACCACTGAGACTGAACGAGCCACCCTTTTCCCAGATGCAGGGGCCTCGACAGCCTGAGACAAAGACTGGACAATCTGAATGGCTTTAGCTATCTCTGCAGCAGTTGGAGACAATTTTGTACTCCAGACCTGCTGATTTCTTTGTCTTTTGCTGGACTGGTTCCTCTGAACCAGCCTTCCTTTTGCCCGAGGAAGTCTCGCCTGGTCAGAGGGCACTCTCTGGTCTAGTGGGTACTGGACCGGGCAGGCCATCAGGTCAGCGGACTTTTTGGCCTCTCGTTCCTGAGCGGCCCAATCTCTTTCCAGGGTGGCTGCAGGAAATTTTTACACACCTGGCAGTCTGACAGGAGGTGGTCAGCCCCAGACAATAAACACAAGTGGTGTGTGGGTCAGCCTTGGCAAAGGCTTCCCACAGACATCACAGTGTTGAAACCCAGTGGGCAGGTTTTTCTTTGGGTTTCTCAGACATAATGCCAGCCTAACCAAAAACTTGCCCTTTTGATGGCAGTGCCAGGCAAGACACCCTTATCGGTTCCTAACAGTGTCACGGGTATTTGAAAAACCCCAATAAAGTTAGGTTTTTAGAACCGATAGAACAGGGAACACGCACTCTAAAGCCAACTAAACAGTTTAAAACATGTATTTCAACCAACCGATCGGTTCAAAACCGAACCGATAATGATTTCCCACACAGACTTATTTCTGTACTTACAGTTTACCAGATAAAGCTTTTTAATCGAAATGCGGTAAAATAAATACTTATTGCCCGGTTCAATGGACAAAATACTCGCTTGAACAGCAAATGAACCGAGCTGAAGGAGCTGATATCGAGGCGACTGTTCAGTGAAGCGGAGTAAAGAATCTGGCAGTTTCATTGAAACTGGCCAGATAAAGCTTTGAACAGCGCCCGCTGTGGAACTCAGATCACTCTGGAGTTAACTGTTTTCCTCTCGGGCAGTTCAAGACTGGGGAATGACTGCAATGGTCCCAATATGCAAGACTTCATGGTGTTTGAAGAACCTGGCTCTGTCCGCGGGAGTCGTGCTCTGGCTCGAAGAGTGTCGAGCTCTGCCCGATGAACAGGATCACCTGCTTTGGCTCGAGTTCCGACTTGGCCTCGTTGGTAGGAAAGGCCAACTCGAGAGCAAACCTGGAGGCCAGATCTCTGGACGCTCCCACCTCCGTCTGGAGGCTGCTGCTATCAGCCAATCGTCCAGGTGGCAGGTACACCGGACCCTCAGGCCGCAGGAATGCTGTCACCACTGCCATGCATTTGGTGAAGACCCTGGGAGCTGGAGATAAGCGAAGGGCATGGCTCGGAACTCGAAGAGGATCCCTCCCTCAGCGGAGGAATCTCCAATGACGGACGGATAGGGACGTGAAAGACGGCGTCCTGTAGGTCCAGAGAGTAGAACCACATGCCGTGTTCCAGAGATGGTATTATCTGCGCAGAGTGACCATTCTGAAGGTTCGAGAACTTAGGAACTTGTTCAGGTCGTGTAGGTGAGAATGGGCGCCAACCCCCCGTCCGTTTGAACCGGAAATACCTGGACACGAACCCGGGTCTGAAGGGGTCCTCCACCTCCGTGATCACCTCCTTTGGAGGAGGAGGAAGCGTCTGGCTGGGTGAGCCGCCAGTGAAGGCTGCGGACCCGAGGCCCCCGAGGTGCGGCAGCTCTGAAGAGGCGGGGCCTGCTCGAATTCCAGAGGTAGACCTTTCCCACCACCTCCAGTACCCACCTGTCCGTGGTAACAGTGGACCAGGCGGAAGGAAGTGTCTAGCCCGTCCCCACGGGGAACCAGGAGTGAGGTGACAGGGATGGGGGCGACACCCCTCAGCCCGTCACTGGGCAGGCTTGGAGGAGGGACGGCCGAGGAACCTCCTGGGCCTTTACCTCCTGCTTCCTGTTGGAGGAAGCCGATGGTGGCTTGGGATACCAAGGTAGAGCCTGCTGGCCTGACGTTGCTGTGCAGGCGCGCCCGTGCTCGAAGAGGCTAAAGGCTTAGGCTGTGGCGGCCTTTGTCCTTCTGAGCGGAAGAGACCGAGTCCAGGTAGCATTGGACTTCGATCCTCTGCAGGTGACCTTCCACCCCAGGGCCAAGAGGTCAGTCCCAAAAAGGAACATCCGCCAACTTGTGCTGGTATCCGAAGTAAAGTGGATATCCTCAGCCAAGCCCGACGACGCATGGCCTGCAGCCGCCACAGACCTGGCACATCAGGTCCTCGATGTCTAACGCAGTCTGGAGCTGCTGTTTAGCCACTGCCCTGCCCTGGTCCCGCGCACCTGCCTGACGGTAGTCTGCAGATCTGCGGGAAGATGAGGACAACCTCATCAGGAACCCAACAGGGCATGAGAAAATGTGCCATGAGGGCGGCCGAACTGGCCTGGCGAGGCCGAGAGAAGGGCACAGCATAGACTTTTCGCCCGGTATAATCCAATTTCTTGGATTCCTTGGAAGTTTGTCCTCATCACTGGTGTTCCGGCATGCCGGAAAATGCTGTCGGTAACCAACCTCGGCCGAGGGTGTTCAAAAACCGCTGAGGGAACCAGTAGGGACCGCATACTTCCTGGCCAACCTGGCTGAAGGCGCAGGGCAGGAAGCAGGACACTGCAAAGTTCAAGGCGGACCCACTGTAACCCGGCCACCGGAAGGCCTCAGTAGGAGGAGATCCCTCGGTCAGAATCTCCGTGAGGGGATACCTGGCCACGTTTAGAAGCGGGTTGGAGCTTCCATCCCAGTGGACTCCGAGATGAGTCGAAGCAACCCTAAGAAGACGAGGCTATCGTCCATTGACTGTCCTCGAGGACTCCAAGTCTATCTGTGCTTGGAGAAGGAGGAACCATCATCGGACTCAGAAGAGTCCTCAAAGAGCTGCCTCGGCCCTGAGCCACCCTCCACCTGCCGAGGTTTATCGGGAGTGAGGTGACTGACAGCCTATGGGCAAACCCAAAGCCGACCGAGAATTTTGGTGAGCCCCAATTAATGGCTGTGGAGGGGAGGTTCCACCAGAATCGGTGGGGCAGCTGGAATTGGCCGAACAAACGGCCTGAGAACAGGCTCCTCAACTACAATGAGGGGTTGTTTCGGCTGCTCGGTGACAGCCACTTAATGGCGGGAAGGCGACTGGGTGGCTTATTCCCGATCAAAAGGAACTGTTGCCACATAAGTTCCTCGTACCTCCGGCGCCAACTGCGCTAAGCTCCCCACGTCCGAGGAAGGCGGCCGCTGGCAGTGCGCGAGACCGAGACTGCCTATGACTGGCGGATCGGTTGGACCGTGAGGATGTCCGAGACCGAGAGTCTCGACTAGGCCGAGTAAGGTGAGGAGAAGTGTCGGAATCGGCACTCCCTCGGCTCGGACGATCCCACTGAAGGCTCTGGAACCGGAGGCACAGATGAGCCGGACAGGATCCTCAACTCCACCGGGGAACTGGGAGAGAGTTCTCAGCTTCTCCAGCTGACAACCGTCCAACGGGTGAGAAAAATCTCGACCGCGTCGATGAGAGTCTCGGCCAACTGGCCTGGACGGGGACACCGTGAAGCCAGTGGTCGAAGCTGAGGGGTCGACCTAAGTCGACTATGTCGACAAGGGAGGGATCTTTCCGCTCCCAAGAGCGTCGACGGAGAGACTTACTTTTGCTCTTTTGGACCTGGAAGAAGGTCCAAGAAGTTGGACCCTCACCTTTGGTCGAGAGGGTCAGACAAAGCTCCTTAAAAGAAGCGAGTAAGAGGCACCGAGAGGCGGGACAAATGCCGCAGAGGTAGAAGCGCCCGCTGCCACCTCCTCTTCGAGGCGATCATCTGCTCAGCTGATCCGCCGAGCCTGCCCGCTGGACACCGCCAGTCGGGCCTCTTTAGATTTCACCGTGGAATTCTTTTCAGGGTGCCCCAGTTGTAATCGGGCAGCACGGCTCTTCAAGGACGAGGGTCGAAAAGGAAGAGCACAAGTCGCAGGCCGCGGGTCGTGCTCAAGGCCCAGCAGTAGACGCACGTGAGTGCAGATCCGTCTCCTAGACATCTTCAGCCTGGCATGGCACCTCCAAAATCCAGGAGTCGATTTGTTCATCGTAGCTGCCAGAGGAGAAGAAGACCAAGACTTTTGCAAAACTTTTTTAATTTGAACTTTTGAAGAATTAGGAACCAGTCTTAAGCCTAGCGTTAAGGAGGAACCTGAGCTTCAAGCGGTAAGGAAGATCTGGCGTCATCGTGGGAGAGCGAGAGTTTACCACCGGGTGGGTGGGAGGAACCAGCTTGAAGACCTTCCGGCAAGATTTAAAGTGGCAAGGAACCTGCCAATAAGTGTGGATGAACAACATATCCATGTCCCTAGAATTCAGGGTTCCAACCCGTACCTTGCTTGGAGGGTGAGCGTGAGCAGCTTCTCTTTGTTCTGCTTACCAAACTGCAGAATGCAGTTTGTTTGAGAGGAGAGAACCTGAAAGGGCAGAGTTGTCCCTGGTGCGATAAGGTGAGAGGACGAAATTAAATAGCAGGCTTGGAGGGAGGCCAGTCACAAAACAAAGAGAAATTAACAGTTTGGGAGGGGCTGAGAATTACACTGAAGTAGTTTAAGCAGGAAGTCCTGAAACAAGTTGGGGGTTGGGGAGGACACTGCAGTATGCCCAACAGGAGAGAGCAGTAGCTTCAATACAGTCATGGAAGGGCTCTGATTAACACTGAGGCACAGAGCTGGTGTTGCTTTTCCTCAGCCTCTCTCAGGCACTGCTTTTAGTGCATCTCCAGTTCAAATCTCTTCTGCTCGAATTCCCTCTGCTGCTGGGCTTGAACTTTCTCTGCTCAGCTCTAATTTCTTCAGCTCAAATTGTAGCCTGATCCTCTTCCAGCTCCAGCTCTGTGGTGGCCTTCCTCTAGCGCTGTGGCTCTAGGTTCCCTCCGTCTCACTGTCCTCCTTCCTGGGACAGGACACTCACGGCGTCCCTTGGCACCCATGAGGTCTGGTCCCCTTCAGTCACTTGCTGTGACTCGGGGTTGGGGCAACAGCTTGCTCATCAGCTGCCATGAGAGCCTCTCTGAGGTTCTTTTGGTTCGCCAATGTACTGGACCCCTCTTTCCTGACACAACTACCTTAGATGGTCTGCACTGTATTTGCTGTAGTTGGAAGCCATCTCTTTCCCTAACTCCTGCTACATTTACATTGGAAAAACAAAACACAACAAAAAACCAGGGTAGAGAACTTTACACTGTAAGCAAAATTTGACTCCTTCAAATCTCTGCCCAGTTCATGTGTACATTGTTTTCAGTTTATCAATCTGATCATGAGACCTCAAATCCAATCTCTATGCCTGTGCCACAAATATCTCTCTGATCCCACCACTATGCCATAAGATCTGTCACAAACCCACTCCTGGGGCCAGGTCCACTGAGCTCACAGTGCCCACCTAAGTGCAATCTATGACGGGGAGGGGGGACAAGGAATACCCTCCTCGTGTTCTCCTATAGTGTTCGCTGTGTTCACAACTGAACACTCACCACGTAGGTCCCAGGACTGCCTCTCAAATCTAGATAAGGGTAAACTACAATGAAGTCTGCAGTGAGGGGCAAATCCTCCTTGCTTGCTGTACTGGGGAGAGACCACAGGCATACAAGCCCTTCAAGGTTGGCTCTCATAACCCTGATTGTGTCTTCTCCCACGGGTGGTGCAGTGACCTAGTTCTCCCTTATAGACCCTAATGAGACCTAAGTATCTCCCCTACTTGAGCCCCAGATTCCTTTTCATGATCCAAGTCTTTCATAGCGATGGTGATACCTTTGAATTTACAGGTTGGGCTTAGATTTTAATAAACATTTCCACCTACACACACAAATCACTCACTGGCAGTTTTAAAAGCAAGTGTTTTTACTAAATGTTAAATAATTATCATCCCAGACTTACAAACAAAGATTCAGAAATCTGGATATAGAATAACAAAATAAAGGTGGAAATATACATGAAGCGCACTGTAAAATTTAACTAACTAGTTTCTACCTTGACTGTAGCGAAGTCCAGAACATAAATGAAGTTAGCAAAGTGGATGCCTGGCAGTTTGGCTCTGTGTATCAGACAGGTTGGTTCTTCTTGTGTCTTTCAGGAAAGAGTGTCACATGCGGGGCCGGCCAGCCGATGCAGCGGTAAGGCACCCTCTCACAGCGCCGACATCCTGGGTTCAGGGATGGACTCAGGAGCTGGAGGGCTGGCTGGGGTGGGTGGGGAAGGATTGTGCATTTCAGGGACTACTCTCCTTATCTGTGGGGGGTAGGGGTGGGGGTTAGTGTCTGGCACATTGCAGACCGCTGGCGGATGCTGGGGGTACTACCCTGGCTGGCGCACATCAGGAGGGTGGGGTGGATGCTGGTCATCATTGTATGTCCCTGGGATCCTTACACCACAAAAATGAAAATTTACGTACCTACCGTAATTCTTGATCTTCTCTTGTATCTTCACCATTCATTACTGATTGGGTTAGTGCTGGGCGCGCACCCTTCTGAGTTTTTTGGAGTCAGTTCCAGCAGTGCCCTCAAGCGCTGACGTGCTAGAATCATCTTGTGAGGCGGCCGTTAGGTGCCGCAGACTCCTCCTCTATCTCAGTTCTGGTAGCCGGAGGGCGAAAATAAAGGGTAAGAAAAGGAAAGCGAGGCAAAGAGCCGAGGGACAGAAAAAGGAAAGGATATAAACTGAAAAAGGTATAAGCTGGTAGAGAATAGACAGAGGAGAGAGATTCCTACCCTAAGGGACTGCAGGGCCTCCTTTCGAGGCGGCTCTAGGGGAGGAACAGAGAGAGGAAGAGAAAGAAGAAGAAGAAGAGAAAGAGGCATGTTGAGAGGGAGAACAGTGCCCATCGAGGCATTGGTTGAGGAGGCTTATAGCTCGAGACTAACAAGGAGCAGAATCCCTGTTGCTAGGACTGAGGGAGGTTCAACCGAACCACCTGAACAGATTCGAATGAGGCAACATCTCTGAACTCTCAACATGCCAAGTACCTACATCCTAGCTGAGGGGCTCAAGGACTGCCGGCAGAACCTGTTCTGGGAAGGCCCCACCCAGGAAGGGGACTAAGGTCCCTTAGCACCCTGTTAAGTGCTAACACAGCAGTGTATGGGAAAGATTATGCCTTTCCGAAGGCAGCTTTGTATAAAAACAGAGTGGGAACTCAATCAGACTCCCTAAGGCAAGGCAAAGCAGATGCTCAAGGCTGACAAGTTCAAACAGCAGCTAGAATGAGCTCAAAGATAATACCTGCCAGGAGTTCTGAATTTTGCTCAGGCTGAGTCAGAGCACTGTCTCTTAAGCTGTGAAACTGCATAACCTGAGGAAGGTATTTAGAAGTCGCACCATAAGGGCAGTCAGAAGAGTTCCCTCAGAATAAGAGAAAAGTACAAACTGTGCTCGTTCCCCTTTACCTTGAGGAAAAAGGAACCATTCATTCAGAATGGAAAACAGAAATTTTTTTTGGGCATAAAGGCCAAAGGAAGGAAGAGGAGCGAGACGGGAGGGAGATGCCACAGAAGGAGGCCACTGAGGGAAGGTGGGTGGGTATCAGTAATGAATGGTGACGATACAAGAGAAGATCAAGAATTACGGTAGGTACATAATTTTCATATCTTCCCTTGTCAATCTTCACCATCTCATTACTGCTTGGGTGAGTACTAAGCCCTCACTTAAAAAGGGGGTAGAACCCTGACGAACAAGACCCCAGCCTCCTGCTGGTGAGAAACAGAAGGAAGACCCTGGGCTAATCTAGAGAGAAGCCTATGGGGGAGAAGAGGTAGGAGGTGCCCCTGAGGACGGAGGCGGAGGAAGCCCTGCAGTAATCTCTAGCTCTGGAGGAAAAGGCAGGTCCCCGGAGGCGGAGGCGAATCACCCTACGCTGGGCCAGGGGTGACAACCTTGATAGGCAGAAGCCATGCTGTCCGTCTAATGCAGATCGCTGTCCCATGCGCCTGGAAGCCACCTCACTGGCGTCATAAGATGCCCTTGCTTGGTATCTTGCCAGCTCAGGTCTATAGCAGAGAGTGCAATAGCTTGTCTGGTTTGCTCCGTATCAGGCATTGATGCTAAGATCTGAGAAGCATCGACCACAAATGCCTACTGTAGGCAGCGTGATGAGCCTGATGAGATGCAATGCAAGACGCCATGCAGGAGGAAGAACACTCTTACGCCCCCACGGTCGGTGTGGGAATCCGAGTCCGGTGGGCCGGTCGTGCGCCAGGCGGCAGCCCGGAGGAGTCTCTAGGTATACCAAACCGAGGCGGGTTGGGAAGTACCAAGGGATTCGAAGGGCACAATACCTTCATCGACAGTCTGCGGGGCTGGAGAAGGCGGCTGGCGACTGCCAGGAATGGATAGGCACGCCTCCTGGAAGGATAGAGCCAGGAAGAGTACCACCAGGTGCTGGGCACTGAATTCGCCAAGGAATTCATCGTCTCCGTTCGGTATTGTCTCGCCTAGCGTAGGAGATTGAAGATCCCTCACCATCCTCGAAAGGAATCGCTAATATTCAGTGAAATCACCATCGGAGGAGATATGAGCAGAGGGTTCCTCTCCCTCAGAGGAGGAGCGAGGATGATGGAGAGCTTGAGTGTCCAGAGGATTCTTGCAGGCGGTGGGGATAGGTGAAAGACCCGCTCATTCATACACCCTGACATATGAGGGAAGGCCGCGCAGAACCTCAGAACTGCTCCCAGGATAAGCAGGCCCGTAGGATCGACATGGCCTGGAAGAGCGGGGGTGGCTGCAGAGGCAGGAGATGGGCACCTACGAAGAGGCAGCTGTCCTCTGCTAGGGCTCTGAAATCCGGTGAGCGAGCCCGAGCTGGCGGGATCCCGGACAACAGACCAGGTGCAAAATGGAACCCTGGGGATCAGAAGCCTGGAAGAGGATCCTCCCTGTGATGAACCTGGGACTGCATGGATCCAGAAGGGCAGCCACTTGTCGCGCCACTGGAGGGACCCTGGGTCCAAGAGAGAAAGCGGGGCCCAGCGTTACAGCTCCTAGCCACCCCCGAGTGGCCGACAGAGACTCTGACGCCTGCACCCTGCCCCTGGACCCTCGGACTCCAAGCCCTCCTCCTCGACCCCCAGCATTCTCCCACCCGAGGGGCTGCAGCAGCACCAGGGGAGGGTAGCTGCCCACGAGCCCCCAGGAGGGAGGCCCCTCCCTCCGCCCCTCCATCGCCCCCAGGGACCCAAGACCACCATAGCCTGAGGGCCCTCAGGGGAGGACAGCAGCGGGACAGCAGAAGAGCCCGCTGGGCACGCCTAGCACCACGTGCCACCATGGACCCGACTCCGAAGAGTCAGGTTGCCAGGAAGGGTCCACATCTGAGTCATCAGCCTCCGAAGAGAGAAGAGACCAGCTGGACCACAATACTAGCAACCCAAAGGGTTCCCGGTGAAGCAGCGCTGCCGAATGGCGCGGTGCTAGAAGGCAGCGCCCGGACGACCTCGGCCACCCTCACCCGCTAAGCCCGGTCCCAGCTAGGCCCGCAGTGTCGGAGCCCAACCTGGCGCCACCAGGAGAAGCCGAGCAGGCTGCGGCGCCAAAAACCAGGCGGGCGCCAGCAGCGCCGTCGATCACCGGCACCGCCAGTGGCGCCGGGATCAGCAGCGCCCGGAGGCGATGTCGAGGTCTACGGTGCGGGCCCAGCAGGCATGGGCCTCGACACTGGGGGCCTGCACCTCCGAGGGGTGACTGCAGCGGTGTCTCTGCTGCAGCCCGGGAGGGACCGACATTCCTCCGACACATAAAAAGCTTCCTCTTAGGCAAGAAGGAGGCCTCCTCCTCTCTACGGACCGTATAGGCCGAGGGGACCCAGAGGAAGTGCCTAGAGACCTTACCTGGGAATCCCTGGGCGACACTGTCCCCGAAGGTTGGCGGGGCCTTGCCGATCTTGAATCGTGGACTTGAGGACACGGCGGTCCATGGAGAAACAGGCATTGCACATGTCCATATCGTGGTTGGGTCCCAGGCAGCGAGGACAGACATCATGCCGATCCGTGGCGAAGAAATACCCGGCCACAGGAGCACCGGCGCGCCGAGGGCACAGCCGCCCGATTCGTTTGCCCCTAGACCTGACATGATCACGAACTAAATAAGGACAAAAACAGCAACAAAGCACTTGGCACCATCGACAGAAATAAAAGAAATGGTCTTACCGGAGGCGGCATCGGCGAATACAACTGGAAAACAAGGAGTCTTGTGCGCAGAAAAGCTTCAACTACTACAGCAGGTGCAGCCTCAATGGCGGAAGAAACAGAACTGAGATAGAGGAGAGTCCGGCACCTACGACGGCCGCCCTCGCGCGTGGCGCTTGTGCGTCGCGCTCGGTGAGCGCCGTTGAAACCGACTCAAAAAACTCCGTAAGCCAGTGCGGCGCCTCCAGCCTGTAACTTAAGCAGTAATGAATGGTGAAGATTGACAAGGGAGATAACACTGGCTCCGCACATGATGCTGGCTTTGCCACGAGTCCCGATGCCTACCGTGTCACCCCAGCCCTGACCCGGGGTAAGCTGTCTCGCCATCCAGTGTCCACTGCAGGGGGGGCCTGTAGCGCCCCCACCAAGGGTAAGCCTGGGCATGAAGGGACAGTGGACGGAGCTGGGCTGAACTTCTTTGGGGCCAGGCAAAAAAAGTAAATATACACGACAGTTCCTGGAACCAAAAGCACTTTTCCTTTGAAGTGCAAGTTTTATTACAGGGGATAGTTGCTCCCATCTCCTGAAATGTTATTACCTTGGTTTCACTGTAATAAGCTTACAAGGAAATGGAAATTACGTACCTGCCGCAATTCTTGATCTTCCTGGACCCAGAAGTCTCTCCACCATAGTCCACTAATGGGACTACGGTGGAGGTACTAGAGACCAGCGGGAACAAAAATCTTCAGGAGGGCCAGCGCCAAGAAGGGTTGTGCATGCGCGGCACCGTGAGACTCCTCTCTCTCCCATATAGGCTACCTCAGCGTCTACCCTCCAACTGCCTCAGTACCTTTTTGACCGAAGGGTGCAGTGTAAACTTCTAGGAAACTAACCTAATCCAGGCATAAGATAGCCGGATGACCTGTGATGAAAGGTCAACCTGACAAGCGTCTCCACAGCCTAAGCTAACGAGGGAGTGAAAATCAGAAACAGGATGTAAGTGGGCGGTGTGTGTGTGAATGAGTGGTGGAGACTCCATCCAAGAAGATCAAGAATTACAGTAGGTGCATTAATTCCCATATCTTCCTGAACTAAAAGTCTCCACCACTCATTCACACTAATGGGAGTGTACCAAGATAAAAACCAATCCCCTGTCGTCGAGGCACAGGTCAGGAAGTATAGGAAAACCAGGAGCAGTTTCAAAATTTGCAAATAGTGTTTTATTATTAACAGCAAAATAAAAAAATAAAAACTATTCAGTATAACTATGTACAGTAGCAATTAAAAGTCCTCCCGAGTTTTTCTTCTCAATTTCTAATCTCAGTCTCTCTCTCTCTTGTACAAGCACTCGGATCTTTTAATAAGTCTGTGCCTGGGAAACTTGTTAAGAAAACAGCATGCTTCTCATACAATGTTCTTGTAGGTGCAACAAACCCCCTCCCTCCCCAAAAACCCATAATGACCCAGAACTGACCTCTTGTAGTCATCTCTGCAGATTTTGCATCCAGCATTCTCAGGTCAACCCCTCGAGTTCCAAATAGCTTTGCAATCATTTCAACAGTACAACTATATACAGTTTTAAGCGAAGGGATCCCAATATCAGTGACATTTCCACATAAAGATTCACATATTTTTATACCTGCAGATATGCAAGGGAAGAAAAGAAAGAACAACAAGTGAAGGCAGAGAGCTAGTGAGAGCGGAGAATCATGAGAACATCTGAGTGATCAGTTCCTAGTTCTCACATGAAAATTTGATTGTGCAGTCATACACAAGAGACAGAAAAGGAAAGGATAGAGCAGATCCTAGTGTTTAAACTCTTTCTGCATAACAAAATATGGGCCTTAATTCAACCCTGTCACATACCCACCTCTTTAAGAGGAACCTGCTTTACAAAAATAGGTTACCAAACCTTTCTTTAATTATCTTCTAGCATTAGCTTATAACATTTACAGTGCAGTACATATGCAGCATAGCAAACAGTGAAATTTAAACTCATACATTTTGTTTTTTCAACCTTGAATTCTCAATTCCTGATCCATATCTTGACAGAAAATCAGCATTAACATTCTCTTTCCCAGATTTGTGCATGACATTAAATTTAAATGGCTGTAGTGCCAGGTACCACTGTGTGATTCTAAATTTTATCCTTCATTTGGTTAAGCAACAGAGGATTGTGATCTATTACAAGTACAAAGTCAGCTCCTAGTAAGTAAAACTTAAGGAATCCATGGCCTACTTTGTACATAAGGCATTCCTTTTCAATGGGGCATACCTTTTTCTCTGTTGTGCAATTTCCTACTTATGTATAGGATAGGATGTTCTTTCCCTTCTATAATTTTGACTCAAGACAGCATCTAGGCCTACCTCCGATGCATCTGTCTGTAACAAAACTGTTTCTCAAAGTCTGGAGCTTCTTAAAATGGTCTGAACATAATCAAGCCTTAATGGCCTGAAAAACCTTGTCACACTCTGGGGTCCATTTCACATTATTAGGAACAGTTTCTTTTGTGAGTTCAGTGAGGGAGTAACTACACACAGCAAAGCTGAAACAAATCTTCAATAATAACCAGCCAGCCCTAAAATTACCGATATGTTTCTTGGTTTTAGGGACAGGACTGTTAACTACAGCCTCTATCTTAGAAACCTTTGGATAACTTCATTTCCCAAAACATAGCCCAAATATCTGGTTTCCTGCATGCCCAATGCACACTTGGTAGGATTGTCAGACCTGCCTTTTTGATCTACTGGATAACTGCTCGTAGGTGTTCCAGGTGGGTTTTCAGTCTGGACTGTACACCACGACATCATCCAGGTACATAGAACAATAACCAGTGTGAGGATAAAGTCACATCCATGTACCGTTGGAATGTAGCAGGTGTGCCATGTAAACCAAAGGCATCGTGGTGAACTGATATAATCCCATAGGAGTGGCAAATGCAGTTATGTCTCTGGATTCTTTAGCTGAGGATTTGCCAGTAATCCTTGGTGAGATTGGCGTGCTGATATACGTGACACTCTCCAGGCTGTCCACCAAATCTTCTAGTCTGGGCATAGGATAACTGTCAAATTCTGACACTTGATTAAGTTTTCTAAAATAAAGGCAGATTCTCACCCCTTCTTTTTATTTACAGTCACCACTGGTGATGACTAAGCACTTCTCAACTCTTCTATGATACCCAATTCTTTCATTTTTGTATTTCCTTAACCATGTCAGCTCTTAACTGCTCTGGCATTCTATATGTCTTGTCTAATTGGGCAAGCATTCCTTAATACTATGACATGTTAGACCCCTCAGCCTGGTACTGTGGTAAAAGTACTGTTAAATGTCTTTAGCAACTTACAAATTTCTGCAGTTTGTTCAGAGGTTAAGGAAGCATTCACCTTTACAGCATCAGCAGTTAGTTTGTTCCAGTCTATCATAAGCTACACAATATCTTATCAGTTTCTGTTAAAACCAGCTTCTGGTGTTTTTCAACCCATTTCTTGAGGAGGTTAGCATGGTATATCTTAATAATAATAAAGCTTTATTTATATATAAGCCTTTCTAAATTCAAAGCGCCTTACAATATCTGACAACATAATAAACAAAACCAATACATAATAATCTGAGCTCCTAAAATCACAAAATAAATCTTAGTAGGATTTTTCCTATCAGGGTCTCAATCTCATAGTTAACTGTGCCAGTACGTCTAAGCACTTTATAAGGCCCTTGCCACTTCATTAACAGTTTATTTTCTGTAGTGGGCAACAGTAGCAAGACATTTTCACCTGGCTCAAAGCGTTTCTTTTACCTCACGGTCATAATACACCTTCTACTGGTTTTGGACCTCTTCCTGATTACTATGGGCAATTTCAACATATTCTGCCAATTTCTTTCTCAGGGCACACATATAAGATGTACTAGATTGCTTCTGATTGGGTTATCTTCCTATGTTTCTTTTACATCTAGTGGCCATCTAGGTTGCCTACCATACAGCATTTCAAATGGTAAAAAACCTGTTGATGCCTGTGGCACTTCTCTGTAAGCAAAAAGCAGGCAAGGTAAGTACTGCTCCGAGCCTTTCCCTTCCCCTTTTACAAACCTTTTTAACAGGTGTTTTAGGGTTTGATTAAAATGCTCAACAAGACCGTCTGTCTAAGGGTGATAATGGGAGGTTCTTAAGGCAGTGATACCTAGTAGTCAGTACAGCTCCTTCAGTAATGCAGCACCAAATTACTACCCTGATCAGTAATAATCTCTTTAGGTATGCCCACCCTGCTGAAAATTTTGTAAAGCTCCGCTGCCACTTTTGAGAGCTGTGACAGTACGCATTGGAACAGCCTCTGAGTATTAGTAGCATAGTCACATACTATCAAAATGAATTGATTACCCTTTTACTTTTGTCTAAGGGTCCAACCACATCCATTGCAATTCTCTCAAAGGCACATCTATCAAGAATAGGGGCACCTTGTCTTTTTAGTCACTGGAGCTATTTTCGGCTTTCGGCATAGGAACTGCAATAGGTAGCAAAATCTTCATGAATTCCAGGCCAGTAAAATCTGTACAGCAATCTGGCAAGGTGCAATCCCTCCCAGTGACCAGCCATAGGACTATCATGTATGCGATCTGTAACAACTCAGATCTATACTTTTGGGGTATAATCAATTGTTCTAGCTGGTCCTGGGTCTGAGGTTTAACCCAAACTCTGTAGAGTAGTTCATTACATTTTTAAACATACAGTAGGTTCACCTTGTTTTGGTTTCATCCCCAGCTGCTTAAAATAACCCTGGAGAAACATCGTTAGCTTGTTCTGAAAGAAAATCACTATCAATGATCAGTTTAGTTTCAGCATTTTCATATGTTAACCCTTTATGTCCATCAGTCTTTTGTTGCCACCGTTTCTTCAAGTGTTGTCTTTCTTTCTTGGACTTCTGGATCTTGGAGCTGTGCTAGAAATCCAGATCAAACTCAGCAAAGGAAAAGACTCCCCACCATCTGAGAATTTCTTTGCTTGAGCTCGTCACCACAGCTGCTGAAACATCAGGATTTACTCCCCTTTGATTAACTCAGTAAATCCTGGAAAGTAATTTCAATAATCACAGGTACAGGTAACTTAGGTACTACCCCATTTTAATTTGGTGCGACACACTCTTGATAGTCAGAGTCACCTCGGCTGGTGGGACAGTGTCGATTGTCCCCACAGATGCAGATGACAAAAGTACCTAGTCCTTTTGGACACTGTTTTCCCATCACTTCAATATGCACTAAGGTCTGTCTGCTTCCTGAATCTATACGTCCTTTCACAGTCTTATCTCCCACCTTCACATCTGTTAAGTACTTGCCCCAATTTGCTATGGACAAATCTGGTTGAGTGTTACTCTTCTTACAATGGCAATTTCTTGCAATATGACGGTCTTATAGAAACATAGAATCTGGCGTCAGATAAAGACCGCTTAGCCCACCTAGTCTGCCCATTTCCCTACCTGGATAAGCTGCAGATCCTAGTTAACCAACAGCCTACTTCCTCCTACCCCCGCTAGAATTGCCTTATGTCTGTCCCATGCATTCTTGAATTCTCCCACAGTTTTTGACTCTCGACCTCCTCAGGAAGGTTGTTCCATGCATCTACAACCCTCTCTGTGAAGAAATACTTCCTCACATTCCCTCTGAGCCATCCCCTCTATCTTCAAATTGTGCCCCTTGTTCTTGCACATCTCTTTTCTGAAGATGCTACCCTCTTGGACTTTGTTGATTCCCTTGAGGTATTTGAAAGTTTCTATCATGTTCCCCTCTCCCTCCTTTCCTCGCGGCTATACATCTTAAGCTCCTTTAGTCTTTCTTCATATGTCTTCTGGTTGCAGACCCTGCACCATTTTAGTGCCCTTCTCTGGACAGCCTCCACCCTGCCTATGTCTTTGCGGAGATGGGGTCTCCAGAACTGTACACAGTACTCCAGATGTGGTCTTACCAACTGTCTGTACAGAGGGTCAACAACTTCCTGTTTTCTACTGGTGATGCCTCTCCCTATGCATCCCAGTATCCCCAACCCTCCTTACTGTCTTCTCACATTGCTGCCCCAAGTTTAAGTCATCAGAATTGACTACCCCAGGTCCCTTTCCATTTTTGTTGTCAGTATCTCACCCCATTGTGTACTCTTCCCTGGATTTTCCCAGGTGCATTAATTTGCACTTCTTTGCATTGAATCTAAACTGCCCACATTTGACCATTCCTCCAACCTTGCCAAATCCTTTTCATCCTTTCCACCCCACCTTGCGTATCAACCCTGTTGCAGATCTTTGTGTCATCTGCAGAGAGACATACTTTCCCTTACAGTCCCTCTGCAATGTCCTTATAAAACATTAAAAACAAAGCAAGCAAGCAAACTTTATTTATATGCGCCTTTCATAGTTAAGCGCTGTACACAGTATAAAATGACAATAAAAGCAATAATATACTAAAATATTTAAAATCAATCAATTAATTAATTAAACAATTAATTAGGAAAAGCCAAAGAAAATAAATATGTTTCAGTGTAGATTTAAAGTTGCGAGCGGTCTACCACGAGTACAGAATACCACAGGGTTGGTGCTGCAGATGTTTAAGGCAGACCCTGGAATCTCTTGCAATCCCTCGTTGGCGGATCAGAGGGCAACTAGTGGAGTAGGAGTCAGGAGATCTTTCAGGTAGTCGGATCCCAGTTCATGTAGGGCTTTAAGGTAAGCAAAGCCTACCCCTGCGTGATCCGCCACTGCAATGGCAGCCAGTGCGGTTCGCGCAGCACAAGCGTAATGTGACTGGTCCTAGAGGTACCAGTCAATAGCCTGGCTGTAGCATTCTGCACTAGCTGCAGGCAATGGATATCAACCACAGACAGCCCTAGACAGAGGGCATTGCAGTAGTCAAGATGGGTGGTAATGAAGGCATGGATCAATGTTGGAAAGTCACCTGGTGGAATCAAGTGTTTCATCCGGCGATATTCCTCAGATGGTAAAATGAGGAATTGACCACGCTGACACCTGAGGACTTAAGGGTCTAGCCATCATCAAAAGGACCGGCCCCAGTACTGAACCCTGCGGTACCCGCTAGTAACCCTCCTTTCTTCACTGTGGACTCCATTTACTATTACCTGCTGTGTCCTGTTGTCCAGCCAGTGTTTGCCCAGGCTACCACTCTGGGACCCACTCCCACGCTGGCTAATTTATTAATCTTTGTGCGGGACTGTGTCAAATGCCTTGCTAAAGTCTAGGTAGGCCATGTCCACAGCCCTCCCTGGTCTACTTTGGTCATCCTAGTCAAAGAAATCAATTAGATTTGTCTCAAATGACCTTCCTGCTGTGAATCCATACCGCCTTCGGTCCTGTGCCCCACTGGCCTCTAGGTACTCAACAATTCTTTCTTTCAAGTGATTCCATCATTTCCCCTACCACTGAGGTCAAACTGACCGTCTGTAGTTTCCTGCCTCTGTCTTGCTCCCACTTTTGTGACGGGGAATCACATCCACCCTCCTCAGTCCTCAGGTACCACACTATCCTCCCATGATTTATTAAAAGGGTAGTCAGTGGTGTTACTAGTTCTTCCCTTAGTTCTTTTAGAATTCTGGGATGAATCCCATCAGCCCCACTGCTTTATACACCTTCAGTTTTAAGAGTTCTTTCAGAACCCTTTCTTCTGTGAAAGGACAATATCAACCCCTATCCAGAGTGCTTCTGTTGACTGGATTAGGTATCTCCCCTGCTTTTCCACTGTGAATACTGAGCAGAAGTATTAGTTCAGTATCCCTGTTTTTCACTGTTGCTCTCTGCCTAACCACCTTCCTCTTTATTCAGCCTCAGTATCCCTGCCTTAGTCTTTGCTTGCTCCCTAATGTACCTATAAAGGTTTTATCCCCTTCTTAACTGAGCTGGCTATCTTTTCTCGGTTTGGGCCTTTGCTACAGTTATAGCAAATAAAGTCTTTGGGTGCAGATTTTGTTACCCCTACCAGAGTTATCAGACTTTGAGTTTCAATGGAAAAGAGTGTCTTTTTTTGTCAATTCTATTTATTCTTTGGTGGGACCAGGGCATCTCTCCCAAGTACCCAGCGACCTCCACCTCTACTCCCAGCCTGAAACCTCCCTCTCACGGTCTCCCACCCAGTCCCAAGACTCGTCCAGCCCCTCGGATCACCCCAGAAGGAGGCCCGCCTAACCTACTTGGTGGCCTATCTGAAAGTAGAGGGACGGTCCCTGGGCTGAGTAGGGAGCCGGGAGATCAAGTGAAGGGTTGGTCCGGCAGCAGGATGTGGGCATTAGTCCCGAGGTCTCCTTGCCTCTTCTGGTCCACTGTTTTTTCCTTAGTGTTTTAGTCCTTGTAGCATTGGGCGTGCAATGGCGATCCAAGCACCTACGTGCTGACATTCGCTGGCACTCTGCCCTCAATATCGGCAATGCTTGTGCAGGGCTCCGATTTCCACTGGGGGTAGCTGGTGGCGGTCCGAACCCCTGTAGTCACCTCAAGAAGGGAGGCAGTGCTCTGGATGCTCAATGCCTTCCTGCTGGCGCCCCCCAGTCCGTTCCTGAACCGGACAAGCCCGGCGTGGCGCGGGGAGTGGCATCCAGTGCCTCAACCCTCAAGCGCCACGGGCCAGCGAAAATAGTCTTACGGTGCGGCGTTGCTTCACTGCTGTGGCGTTTGTCTGGCCATTTGGTAGTCTTCAATCAAAGAAACAGCCTTTTCCCACTTTCTGGTCAGTGTTCTTTTACCTAAATCTGTCGTCTCTGGATAGGATGTTGATGAACTGCTCATTACAAATGTTTGATGATCTGTGGGGTGTTTTGCCATCTGGTTGGAGCTATTTCATAAGGAGTTCTCTGAGTCGGTGAAGGTTTCGTGAGGATTGTCAGTGAGTTGCACTTAAAGGCCAAAATCTCTACCTGTAGGTCTCGACTCTCTCCTGAGATGTCATACCTTTCAGTTCACTTTTCACTGGGTCATAGTTTTCTGACTGTGCAGTGTCCATATTGCTGTAGGCAAATTGGGCTTTCCCTGTCAGGTAAAGTACCAGTCTGATTGCCCATTGCTGCTTTGGCCACTGGCAGGCTGTGGCAACCCTTTCAAAAGTTGTCAGGTATGCTTTGATATCATCTGAGGACACAACTTTGTAAGTTTAATGTATTTTAAGTTGTTTGTGTCTTGTTGCTTTGCTGGACTGATGCCAGATCCACCAGCTTTGATAATTTGCAAGGCATCCATCCATTGCTGCATCTCTTCTCTGCTTCTCAAGTTTTTGCATTTCTTTTCTCTGTGTCACTAAATTTTTTCTACTAAACTTTTCCTCAGTCACGGTCTGGGGGCCTCTCTCAGGCATCCTGCCTGCTCCTGCCCTGCCTGAAGTCCTCCTATGCCTCCTCCTCTGTCTATGATCGGCAACCCCAGCTTAACCCCTCCGGGTGGGGCTGCCCCTCCTCTTGGGCGCACATTATGTCAGACTCGATGTGAGAGAGAACCGGGTGGAGAATTTGGAAGGCCAGGCAGGATGGACCGACTGTGGGCACTGGGGCAGGTGCCGTCACCTACCAGCAGGCGGGATTTTTCCTTATTCTGGTTGTCTCTTCCCCTCCCGTGCGTGTGCATGTCCCCAATTCTGGGCACACGGCGGCCCCTGCCTGTGTCAGGGCCGCTGATTAGGTGCAGCCGGTATGCTGCAGAACCCCTGGTCTCTGGCTTTTGCGGCGATCCCAACCTCCCCAGGGAGAGAGCAGCCCAGCAGGTGCTCAATCCTCACCTGCCCTGCCGTTCCCGGCAGCCCGAGCTCCTCGAGACCCTGGTCGCCAGTGTGCGCAAGATGGGCGCCCAGCACCAATCCCCAGCGCCAGCAGGCCGCCTGTGTCACTAAATGCTGCATCTCTTTTCTTCTGCTGCATCTCCTCTCTTCTCTGCTTCTCTGTCTCTTTTGTTGTACAGCCACCATTTGAAAAAGGCACTCAGGCTTTCAGGTTCTGTCACTGACTGTTCTATTTCCATGACTGGTGCTAGCTGTAGTCTCAGCTTGGACTTCTGTCATTTGTTAGTTTGGCTGCCACTCTCCTGGTAACCATTCCTGAGCTTGCAGCTTCAGAAACCATACCTTTCTTCTATGCTTCCCTGGTACCAGGTCTAGTACCCACACACAAAACTCCTGGCTTAGAAGTATGCCTGGCGTAAATCCCACTTAGGCTGACACCATCTATTGTAGAGGCACAGGTCAGGAAGCATAGGAAAATCAGAAGCAGTTTCAAAATTAAGTAAATAGCGTTTTTATTAACAGCAAAATAAAATAATTAAAATTGTTCAGTATGACTATTTACAATGGTAGTACAAACACAGAAAACAGAGTCCTTCTCCTGAGTTTTTCTTCTCAATTTCAAATCTCAGTCTCTCTCTTGCACAAGCACTGCTGCTCTTTTATAAGCGTGTGCCTGGGAAACTCGTTAAAGAAAACAGCATGCTTCTCACCTAATTTTCTTGCAAGTTTCAATGTTCATGCAGGGTGCAGCAAAAAAAAAAAAAAAAACATAATGACCCAGACCTGACCTCTTGTAGCCAGCTCTGCAGAGATTTTGCATCCAGCATTCTCAGGTTAACCCCTTGAGTTCCAAATAGCTTTGCAATCATTTCAACAGTATAACTATATACAGTTTTAAACAAGCGTATCCCAATATCAGTGACATTTCCATAAAGATTCACATATATTTTTATACCTGCAGATATGCAAGGGAAGAAAGATGGAACAGCAAGTGAAGGCAGAGAACTAGTGAGAGGCAGAGAATCGCGAGACCGTAGAAGTGATCAGTTCCTAGGTTTCACAAGAAAATTTGTTACCGCGACCACACACAAGAGACAGAAAGGAGAGGACAGAACAGATCCTTGCATTTGAACTCTTTCTGCATAACAAAGCAGAGCCTTATTCAACCCTGTCACCCACTGAGTAGGGCAGCAGGAGACAGAGTTCACTCAGGACAGAAGTCCATTAAGGATTGCCCTGCCGAAGAATGTGTGCTGTTTGACATAGACATCCAGAGCGCAGTGCACTGAGCTCCAAGTAGCCACCTTGCAGAGGTCTGCAATGGGTATATTATGAATCTCTGTCAGGATGCCACGACCACTCTGGTAGAGTGGGCGTGAACCCAACCTTCCAACTTGACCTGTGCTATGGAGTAGCAGTGAAGACATGCCACTAACCATGCAGAAATACATCTAATGGCAACAGGGTCACCAGCCGAGGCGTGCTAGAAAGATACAAAGTGTTGCTTGGATTTGCATACCTCTTTTGTTCTGTCAATGTGGAATTGCAGAATCCCTTAACATCCAAGAATGAAGGGTGCGCACTCCTTCATTCTGGAGGTTAACAAAGTAAGTAGGGAGAAGCAAGGGCTGGTTGAGGTGAAAATCAAACCACTTTGTGAAGGAATTTAGGGCGAGTATACAGTACCACCTTGTCCTTGGAAAGATGGTGTAAGGGGATCTGTGACCAAAGCATGGTTTCAGAGACCCCTCAAGTGAAAGTGACAGCGGTTGTCTTCCATGTCAGAAATTTCAGTTCACAGGTATCTAGTGGCTAGAAAGGGTTTACAGGTGAGCATATCTAGCACCAGGTTAATATCCCATGCAGCCACCCGTCTCCTGATCAGGGGCTTAGTGTGGATAGCTTTTAGGAAATCTCTTGACTAATGTTAACTGAGCCAGTGACATATTCTATACTGGCTCAAGATAGGGCGAAATGCGCAGAGGTGTACTTTCACTGCTGAATATTGCAGACCTGTGCTCGAAAGGTCTAAGAGACATTCCAACACCTTACTTGGCGGGCAACAGAAAGGGTCTAGATGGGACTTTGCACACCAGATGGAAAGCGTTTCCACTTAGCTGTGCAAGTCCTCCTGGTGGAAAGGCTTACATGTGGCTAACAGGATTTCTGTGATTCTCTGGGAAACCTTAAACCTGCCCACTTGTATCTCGTCAGAGCCAAGCATGGAGATGAAGGGAGTGCAAGCTGGGATGGACCAAGAGGTCCCAGTGTCAGAAGAGTCCGTTCACAGAGGAGTTGCGCAGGCGAATTTCTGACAATCTGTAGATCAATGGATTCACATCTGTTGAGGCCAGTATGGGGCAATGAGAATCATTCTGCCCCCTGTGCCTCCAACTTGAGCAGCACCCTCTGAACTAAGGGAAGAGGTGGAAATCTGTAAAGGAAGTGTCTTGTCCACTCCAGTCTGAATGAATCCTGACAGAAAATGCCAGGTTCTGGATTTCTGAAGCAGGATAGAGGCAGTTTTGTGTTGAGTGGAGATGCAAAAGGTCCAGGTCCAGACTGCCCCACTCGTCGAATAGCGATTACATGATGTCTGGTGTGAGCGACCAGTCGTGGGGATCCACCTCCATTCTGCTGAGGTGATCCGCTAGGTTGTTCTGAATTCCTGGCAGGAGACTGTGCTTGAACTGACGCACTGTGCTCAAGCCATCAATATCACATCCTCGGCCTCCCTGCACAGAAGGCAGGGGATACTCCACACTGCTTGTTGATGTAATACATCACAGCTTTGTTGTCCACCTGAAGGAGGATCACTTTGTGGCAGAGGACATCCTTTAGGACTCGGATAGCGTATAAGACAGCTCTCATTTCTAGGACATTTATGTGAAGATGAGAATCCTCCTGGCTCCACACACTGAGTGTGGAGGTCTTCACAGTGAGCTCCCGACAAATCAGAGTTGCATCTGTGCAGATGGTGATCTGAGATTCCAGTGGGGGTAGGGTGAGACCTTGCAGAAGCTTGTTCTTCTCGTCCACCATGCAAGTGATTTTATCCAAGGCTCTGTCACTTTATGTGAAGGATTGCAGGTGCATTGTGGTGACCACTGCTTGCTATGGATTATGCCATGAGTCCCCACATCTGCTGCATTGAAAGGGGCCCGAATTGAGTTGTTTCACATGATGTAATGAGCCATCTAAAGATGTTGTTTCTCCCGTCCTCAGAAGGAAAATCCTCACCCTGGAGGTATCCAGGAGTGCTCCTATGAAGAGGAGCTGCTGGAAAGATGAAGCAGGCACCTTCCCAGATTCAGAAACACCCCTTCATGTGCAGCCGGGCTAGAGACACCGTGAAGATGAACAACGCCATGAGACCCAACATCCGCTGCATCGAGAGGGCTCGAACAGAGTTGCTCCCCTGATGTAGCGTGCCATCTGGAGAATGTTGCTTCTCCTGTCCTCTGGAAGGAAAGCCCTTGCCCTGGAAGTGTCTGAGAGGGCTCCTAAGAAGAGGAGCTGTTGGGAGGGCTGAAGCTGGGATTTTTTTAAGACTCAGTAGCACCCCTGAAAGTGAGCAACTGAGAAGCTGTGGTGACTACTTCATGTGTCTCCTGCCTGGATGGGCTGGCTAGGAGCCAACTGTCCTGGTAAGTGAAGACTTGAATGCCAAATTTTGTGAACTTCCCTTGAACAGGTACTTGTTTAACTTTCTGAGGTCGAAAACTGGGTGCATGCGCTTGTAATCTTGGAACCAGAAAGTAATGGTAATAGGAACCTGTGTTCCATTCCGCCATGGAACAACTTCTACTGCCCTGTTCCTGAAGAGGCCCGTATCTCAGAAGTAAAAGGTCTGACTGAGAGGAGGACAGACTGAACTACCATTTGGGTGAAGGTTTGGGTAAATCTCTACGAAACTGGAAGAGTATCCTCGTGGACAATCCTGAGGACCCCCTTTCGTCCACTGTAATGGATTTCCATTGGTTGTAAAGACGCTTCTACCATGTGCAGAGGTGTGCACTTTGGAAAGCTGAGGTGGGACTTGGGCCGGATCTTCAGAGGCTAGTACTGGCCGCTTTGGGCCCTATGCCCTTTGCCGTGTCTTCTTTTGTGGCTGAAGAGTTGGTTCCTGTTACAGGCTCCTCAGCCTCTATCTTGAAAGGGCTGCCTGTTACAACATTGTCGACGGTTCCTGCCCTCTGAGGGGCTGCGGAAGCCGCCTGGCCATTTTAAAGGCAGTCCTGTATTCTGAGCGGCTCCAGAACCCAACCTGAGGGCCTGAATAGATAAGCACCATCAAGGGGACGCACCTGCCGAGCAGCAGCTGGGAAACCTGATGTTCTAGGCATAAGTGTTGCTTTCTACAAATGCCAGCGTAGCTGCCCTAGAGGCAGTGTCGTAGGCTTTCATAGAAGCTTTCAGCTGCTGATTATTGGACTACATGCCCCTGGTAATGGTCCACAGCAGCTCCATGCAAGCATTAGATTCTGGGAAGTTCGACCATTGATTTAACTGTGTTCCACAGGGTGTACTCATACTGAGGAATGTAGAATTCAAGATGCAGAAGTCTGCTTGGGTCCACAGAAGAAGTCTGTAATGCTATGGTGGACCCTATATTCCTGAGGAGAGACTGGAAGAAAGATCTTCCACTATAGGCTCCGCTGATACAGAAGACTTGCTTTTCCAGCCCATAAAATGAGTCATCCGCTCCGTCTTGGACAAATAGCAGGTCAGGTTCAGATGACTCATTAAGTTCCACTTCTACCCCAGAAGAATTTCCAAAAGGCAGATCTAGGCCAGGAAATCACAGGAGACTCTTGCACCTGCATCAGCGTTGAGGAACTCAGCACCACAGCTGCAGCCCCAGCATCGCTGCTGGCCCTGCCAGACCTGAAAGAAAGGGGAGGAAAGCAGTACCTGTGCGGCCCCTGCAAGGACAAGTTGAGGGGAGGCACATGGAGTCTGTCGATGGCGCTGGCACCGAGAGAGCACCACGCCGCACATCCTGGCCTGACTGGCTTGGCAACGGCCAGAGGCTCCGTGGCCCAAAGGCCCCAAGAACCAGGTCCACTAGCAAGGTCAACGGGAAGAGCAGCTTACCACTGCTCCAAGAGCAGCCAGTGATGAAACTGCTCACGGAACTTCATCAATGGACAGAGGAGGGATCTGTCGAAAGATGGCGATGGATTGAAATGAAGCCACAGTGGACCCCAGCAGAGTCAGGTCAGGCCTACTGCTCCACCACTGACGACCCTGCGTAGATGTACCAGAAGGTGACCTTGAGTGGTACAGTTTCTTCTTCGACTGAGAGGAGGAAGAAGAACTTGAGGTCTAGCAGAGCCGGGTCCCCGATCAAGGTCTGGAACAGGCCTGCTACTTTTTGTGCTTCGGGCGGACTGTCTGCCTACCCCCGGTACTGCCCATGGTTGAACCCCCTCCACAAAGGCGGCAGACTGGCGACAGCCCATGTCACAGAACAGCTTTCAGTGAAGTCTCCTCTCATCACCGCTTATCGCCTATAAGGCTCACTCAGTTGACAGCAGCAGGCGGAAAACTTTCAATTAGTCTTTTTCCTTTTTTTTTTTTTAAACAAAACACCAAACGTAGTAACTTAATCGAATACTGAACGACTACAAGCTGCTGTCATATAGATGAAGACTTGACTCCCGCAGGCGGCGGCGTGCGTCACTGAAGCGCGCCCAGCGGAGGGGAAAAAAGGAACTGATGGTGGCTTAAGAGGTCGCGCTGAGATAGCCTATATGGGCGTGAGAGAGCAGTCTCGTGGTGAAAGGCGTGACGTGGCCCAATCTCAGTGCTAGCCCTCCTGAAGATTTTGGTTCCTTTGGGTCCTAGCACCTCCGGGCGTAATCCCATTACTGTGTAATGAGTGGTGGAGACTTTTAGTCCAGACAGATTTTCCAATCCTCTTTGAAATGGGATTTTAGTTTCCTGGTTGAGGCCTTTGTCCACAGATCACAGAGGAATATCAGATATTTTGCAAAACATTCTCTCTTTCCTGTGACCTTTTCAGTAACACTGGGCATTCTTTTGGCAACTCTTAGTTCTGGCCTGTTTGGAGCTTTTAAACAAACAAAATCTCAGAAAATTATAACAGCAATATGTCCGTAATATTTTTCAGCAGTGGCCAACTCACCACAAAGTATATATAAATATACATGCACACTTTTTGTTTACATACAAAGCAATAGGCTACAAGTACCGCCAGTGCCTAGTCAGAAAAAAACTGCCTTGAGAGAATTACTACTAGACCCTTTCCACCCCAAAAAAAAGTTGGCACTACTCCCCACAGACCTACAAAATTTAGCTGGCATAACATTTACTCCCCCAAACAATGGCAGAATGCATTAGCAGTTCTACCCGATCCCAAAAGGGCTGGCATGATTTGTTTTTAGGTTTCCTCTACTCAGGCTGGACATTATTTGTTGTGGACTCACCCTTTAGACATTTTGTTTTGTTACATCTGACAGTCTGCTCATACAAAAGAGACTGTCTAGACTGTTCTGTGTTGATATTTTAGTCAGTTGGGATTCCGCTAGTTTTTCCGAGTGAACTGATAGCACATTGCTCCTGACTGACTCCTACCCCTTCCTATGCATGTTCGTTGTTCTGTGTTGCCTGTGTTTGAGACTGGGCAGGACAATCAGTGGCAAAGCATGCTGCTTCTACTGTGTGTACTGGGTGGCTTACAGCATCAGGCTCATGCTTGAAAAGACACTTCTTTCAGAGCCCACAAATGGCGCAAATTGAAGAAAAAAAAGGATTACCAGTTTTAAAAATCTTTTGCACTAAATGCATGCACCAGTTCAACCGTTTAACATTAAAACCTAATAATGAGCAGATCAAAAGGTAGCAAATACAGCTCTCTGTTTATTCAACAGGTTTTCCTAACAAAACAAAAACTTTTACAGAATATAAAATATTTGGCAGTTCCTTACTGTCTTAACAGACAACTTCCATTGTGCAATTATTTTCCCAGACTTATTTTAACAGAACAAAAATCTCCCAAAACACTGGATTCAATGCTTCAGATTAATTTTGGTAGGCAAGGTACTTTATTCCCTATTTTCTTAACTACTGTAGGTGAGTAAAAGAAATTTTGGTGAGCACTATGCATCAAACCTAAAAGAAAACTGCTCCCTTTGAAGCAACAACGGTGTTAAAATGCACCCCTTTGCTGGGTATGGAGCATTATCAGGCATAGGGATAAGTATTTGTACTCATTAAACATTTTTTGAAGAGTACTTTCTTAAAAATGGTGATTAAAATATGCCAGTAATCACCTTATCTTGGGCACTGACTAGCTGTAACAAAAAAGGGCACTACCTCAGGAAGTTCCTTACCGTACTTCTTGTAACAAAGCATACCACAGTTAGCCAACCATCTGGACAGTGTTTAGAATTGAAATGCCCCTTTCCAGGAGCAAAAGAAACAAAAGCTGCAAGGACTCTCTGCAGTCCTTTGTACGATGAATGCATTTTCTGAGTATTCTATGTACATCCAGTTCTACAGTTTAATAGGTAACACATGGTCTTCTGGAGAGGCCCAGGTTATTCTGATCAAGTGCCAGAGCTTCTTGTCTTGGTCTCGAGATTTAGCCTCGTCACAGCTGTACCTCGGACAACAATGTAGCCACAGTAACATTTTGGCAGTTGAGATGCCTCTACTACTCCACTGCCTGAACCTGCTGGACTCTCAGTCTCCGTCTTTGGAAGGCCTTCAAATTCCATTTGGATGATGGCAGCATTTCTGGTCCATTATGAACAAACAGCACAGTCATCTTGTCTGCGTATGTCAAAAGCTGAAGTAGCTGTCACAACAAAACAGAAGTGAGAATTTAGTCCTACTGTTATGGTAACAACTGATCTAACATTAGCAGTAGTGATATTTTGAAGGAAAGCAGTAGCTCCATGTCAGAATTAGTAGTAGGTTGCTATTTTAAGTTTCCATAACTGCTCACAGGAATTATGTGCCTGTTATATAGTAAGTCAGGTATACAATTTGAAGCGAACAGTTTGGGACATAGAGCAGTACTGGTGTCTTGAGTAAGGGATTGTGTCTCACATGCATGCATACATACATGCACGGATACATTTCACAAACACACACACACACATGCAGATACCCCTTTACAAGACTGGGGCATACAGCCCTGCAAATGCAAAGGAACTGGGTGCACTGAGGCCTGAAATGCATGGGTATGGAGTTCTAGAGGAGTTGGCTCATAAAGTCCTAAAGAAGTCCTTTGTATAGCAGCATTGATTTAAAAGTAGGTAGGTAATATTTACTGATCATCTTGTAACCCTCTTTCTGCCACTGTAAATTACTTGCAGTGCAGCATAGCTGCCAATGGGTGTAGCCATTGGCAGTGGTAGGTAATTGCTATAGTGTATAACATCTTTCAGTACTTCTCCATCCTTGCTAGTGACTGCACAGAGCTTTCTGGAACAAGTTTTCAAAAGTAAAAAAAGTAACTTACCCAACACTGGCCATTGGAATACTCCGCCGGCATGCACTCTTTAATGCAGAATTAAAGCCTAATGCAACATTCCCCCAAGTATGCCCAGTGTTAGACACCATATGGAAAGTACAGCTACTTAAGAACTTACAAAACAGAAGATCTTCAAGAGAATCTCTTGCATCAGACCACACCTATGAAAGTATAGCTGTCAGGTGCCAGGACCACTGGAAACATTTTAACTAGTAGTCTACTACGGGTTGCCACGACAACATCAGATGTTGACATCCTACAGGATAAGTAGTCAAACATGGCCCTGCATCTTCCTCAGCACCCTGCTGGACACCATACTAGAGGACCTCCTCCTTGGGAAACTGAGGAGCTGAAGGTTACCATTACCAAAACAGACAGCAATCAGAAGGTACACCAGACTGGAAAGCTGAACAGGAGCGAAAAGCTCAGAGACAAAGGGTGACGGCAGGTGGGACAGCATGACTTGATGCAAGAGATTCTCTCAAAGATCTACTGTTATGGTAAATTCTTACGTAATGTACTATCTTCTTCAAGGATATCTCTTGCACTAAGGTCGCACCTGTGGAACGAGTCCCAAGCAGTATTGACAGAGAGAGACAGTTTGGGTGGCAGGAGTCTATAGGCCTAAGAAAAGAGTCTTGAAGCACAGCCAGGCCACAGCCTGCCCTTCTTCTCGAGGCAATGTCCAGATTGTAGTGTTTAGTGAAAGGTGTGGACAGTACTCAAGTTGCAGCAGCACAGATTTCTGCAGCTGAAACATTCCTGAAACTAGGCAACGAAGCGCCCATGCCTCTGGATGAATAGCCACGCACCCCAGGAAGTTCCTTACTGTACTTCCTGTAATAAACGTAATACAGTGTGCCAATCATTTGGACAGACACTGTTTAGAAACTGGAATGCCTTCTTTCCCAGGGGCAAAAGAAACAAAAAGCTCGTGGATGTCCTGCAGTCCTTCGGGAGAGGAACATATCATCTGAGTATTCTATGTACAGCCAAAGAATGAAGCAAGGCTTCCCTGGACTGCATGCTCTGGAAAGTAAACTGGCAGGAGGATGGTTTAATTTAAAGTGAACTCAGACACCACCTTTGGCAAAAATTGAAATGATGTACTCATCCGTAATTCTGGATCTTCCTGGACAAGTCTTCACCATTTACTCGTACTGCTGGATTCAAGCCGAGGCTGGGACCCCATGGGAACCAAAATCTTCAGGAGGGTTGGTGCCAAGGTGGCAGCGCATGCGCTGCACCGCAAGGCTGTAACATGCCATATAGACTATCTCGGCATTGACCCTCCCAACGCCTCAGTACCTTTTACAGAGGAGATGCAGCACAACCTAATTAAGCAAACACCTAACTAAACAAGGGCATAAGATAGCCCTTCTGACCCGTATAAGAAGGGTCAACTAAAGGACAGTGTGTTCACAGCCAAACTGAAACATGGGAGATGAAGACCGAGAACAGAGAAAGTGAGCTTGAGGGATGGAGTGTAAGCATATGAATAAATGAAGACTTGTCCAAGAAGATCAAGCATTATGGTGATTATGGAATTTTCATGTCTTCCTGGACTTAAGTCTTCACCATTTATTCATACTGCTGGGTTATACCAAGCTCATACAAAAATCTCTGAGCAGGGTGGTGGGAAGGAGCTAACTCAGGACAGGAGTCCGTAAGGACTGTCCTGTCAAAGGAAGCATGCTGTCTGGCATGGACATCAAGGGCACAGTGCTTAACTAAAGTATGCACTGAGCTCCAAGTAACCACTTTGCAAATTTCAGCAATAGGGACAGAGCAGATTTCTACCAAGGATGTAGCAACCGCTCTGGTAGAGTGAGCACGAACCTGGCCCTCAATTTGACCTACGCCATACAGTAGCAGTGGTGAAACAAGCCACTATCAAGCGTAAATACACTTAATGGTTATTGGCTGACCCAGTCGGGTAGCAGTAAAGGAAAAGTACTTACCGTAATAACAGTAGATCTTTGAGAGAGGCTCTTGCAGGTAGGTAATAACCTTGAGGACTGAGCCCCCAGGCGCTTAGGACCACATGGAAAACTTCTTAGCTAGCAATGTCTGGCGGAGACCACTCCCATGCCCTCCAGTTCCCCGCTGGAGACCTAAGTAGGTGTGACAGGAGGAGTGGGCTTCTGGAGCCAAAGACATGCTAGGACGAAAAAAGCAACAAAAACTGGGGGAAGGAGGGAGGGATAAAGGTTACCTACTGCAAGAGCACCTCTCAAGATCTACTGTTAGAAAAATTACTCACCGTAGTAATCTTCTTTCTTCCAAGGGGTCCTTTAGCATCAGTAACTACAGCAGTTAGCTGGCTAGGTGCAACTGCCCAGAGGCATGCCTTTAAGATAACCCGACATAATGAGCTTGGGCATCCAGCCAGTCAGAAAAAAGGAGGAAGTGTGCTGAGAGGGAGCAGCCTGCAGGGCTTCAGAATTTTCAAAGATAATGGGCACGTGCCCCAAAGTGAGCCAAAAGGATTAAAAACATGAAAATGCTGCCCGGTGGCGCTGAGGTGCTGGATGCCACATCTCGCGCCACACCAGCAACCTGGTTGGGAGCAAGCTCAGGTGCTGGCAGGGGAAGGAGAAGTATTGAGCATCCGATGGGCTGCTCTCCTCTCCCAGGGGAGGTAATGGGGTGCCGGAGTCCCAGCAACGCCCGGTGGAGATGGGGAGTGCTGCAGGGCGTGACCAGCGTGTGTGTGAGCATGGCAGATGCTGGCAGGGTTGCATGCGCCATGGCTTCACTGCACGCCACGCCGTGGGAGGAGGATGCTCACTGGGAAAATAATGAACCCCCAAGGCTGGACAGATGACTGCCCTCCCAGTGCCGAACTGCCACCGCCCAACACTGGATCCCTGCCTCCGCCCCTTGGTCTCCTCGGGCCCTTCCCCTCTGGGGTCCGAGGGAAAGTAATGTCCTGAAGAGCAGGGATCACAGTGGGCAGTAAGCGGCATAGGCGAATGAAGTGGCCAAGAGAGTTCCGATCTGGGGGTGACAAAATAAGTTGAAAAACCAAACCAAAAAAACATGAAAATGTCAGAAGCCAGAAAACAAACAACCTGAGCACGAAATCTTGAACAAAAAAATTTTTTGTAATAAAACTGAGAATAGAGCCCTTCTCCAAAAGGTGAACCGAAGGAAGGGGTGGAAGTTTATTGATGCTAAAGGACACCTTGGAAGAAAGAAGATTACTACGGTGAGTAATTTTTCTTCTTACCCAGGAGTCCTTTAGCATCAGTAACTATAGCAGACTACGAGCAGTACCAAGTGGAGCTGGGCAGAGAACCTACTTAATGAAGAGGCTCTGCAGAACAGCCCTGCCAAATTTGACATCAGATCTGGACTGCACATCTAAACTGTAGTGCTTAGCGAAAGTGTACAGATTTCCTGGTAGCTGCTTTGCAGACATCCAGAAGGGTATGTCCCTTGCTGCTGCCACAGAGGCTGCAGTGCCCTGGTGGTGTGGGCCCTGAGTCTCACAGAAGGTTGATGACCAGCTTTTTCATAGCAGAATGTAATACAAGAGACCAACCAGCAGGAAATAGTTATCTTGGTAGCTGGTGTTCCTCTGCCTACATCCCCATAGGTGATGAACAACTGAGTGGAAGAGCTTCTGAACTGCTTAGTATGCTCTAGATAATAAAAGAGAGCTCTTCTGACATCCAGACTGTAGGAAGCTTCTGCTCGCCAGGAGTGGATTCTCAGTAAAGAAGACAGGTAGAGTAACAGACTGATAAAGGTGAAATTCGAAACCACCTTAGGGCAGGAACTTATTTGTCTTGAGCTCAATTTTGGCTTTGTGAGGAATGATGTAATTAGGCTCAGTGAACAGGGCCTGTAACTCTGAAATCCTCCTGGCAGAGGTAATGCCACTGGGAAGACAGATTTCCAGGTCACAAACTTGAGATGTGCAGTGGCTAGGCTCAAAGGATGGTTGCATGAACCTGGCAATGCAGAGATTCAGGCTCCAAGGAGGAACTGCCCCTGACTGGAGGCTGGAGGTAAGAGGCCTTTGAAAACTGTTTAAATATGGTGTGGGAAAAAATTTACTTTTCTTCCCCACTGAAAATAGGCGAAACTGCAGCCAGATGTAGCTTGAGAGAAGAGAGTTTCAAGTCGGATGCCTGCAGATGTACCAGGTAATCCAGCAGCTGAGTGTCTGAAGTTGTAAGAGGATTGACCATTTTGCTCTTGCACCAGAGGGAAAACCTTTTCCATTTGGCTGCACAAGTCTTTTGTATTACACTTTTTAGTCATTCTCAGGATCTTAAGGACCTGTTCCGAGTACTGAGAGGTTGGGAACTCTAGCTCCTCAAGAACCAAGCCTTGAGGTGAAGAGAGTGCATGTCTGGATAATGCACTCCGGTCTGGGAAGGGTCAGCAGAGAGTGAGTTGGTGACAGGCGAATGGGCCTGCTGCAGGACAGTGAAAGAAGGAGAGGGTACCAGACTTGCCTGAGCCAATCTGGAGCCACCAGAATCATAGATGCATGCTGTTGTCTGAGCTTCAGCAATCCCCCAGAGTATCAGGGGAAAACATATAGGAACCTCCCTGACCAGTCCAGGATCAAGGCATCCAGGAAGTATTGCTGGGACTGGAGGCCTGCAACAGTACTGAGGAAGCTGGAAGCTGAGGGGCGAGGCAAACAGATCCACGCCTGGTGTACCCCACCCCAGAACACTG
Source organism: Neoceratodus forsteri (assembly GCA_016271365.2). Classification (NCBI taxonomy): domain Eukaryota; kingdom Metazoa; phylum Chordata; order Ceratodontiformes; family Ceratodontidae; genus Neoceratodus; species Neoceratodus forsteri. The sequence goes on along the minus strand of CM057453.1, from coordinate 1,472,992,802 downwards.
GCTAGTACTTGCCTTGTTCAGGGTCTATTCCTCTGACCCTGACTGATGGGACAGAGCATCTGCCAGGGTATTGTGCTTGCCTGGAAGGTGAATAGCTAAAAGGATAACCTCTAGGGAGAAGCGAGAGACCAAATTTCAGAGCTTCTGAACAGAGTATCCCTGATCTGATACCACCCTGCTTGTTTATATAGAACACTGCAGTGGTGTTGTCTGTTGAAATTTGTACAGTCTGCCATTTTATGAAAGGGCAAATGCTTTGAGACAGATCCAGAAGCAAATGATTTGATACCTTTATTGGACCAACATAGATGTTACACAAAAGAACAAAAAGAAAAATTGCTCTGAGCTCCAGAAGGTTTTGTGTGTGACTGTGACTCTTGGAGAGTCCAGGTACCACTTACTAAGGCACTGTCCAGATGAGCTCCCACCTCAGGAGGAAGGCGTCTGTGGTAATCACCTTGTGAGAAGCTGAACTTGGAAGGAATCCCCACTGCCAGATTTGTAGGGTGTTTCCACCAAAGCAGAGCCTGAAGGAACTGTTCTGTCACAGGTATCAGCTTTGAAAAATTGTTGTTTCTTTGAAACCAGCAAGCTCTGAGATAGGTTCTCAGGTTTCGTATCCTGTACCCGATATCTGGGGCCACTACAGTCATCGAGCCATGTGTCCCAGGAGCCTGAGGAAATGTCTGGCTGGTCTTGGCTGTCCCTGGATGAAAGAATCTGCCACTGAAAGGAAACTCTGAAGTGTGGGAGGAAGGCATATTCGTTTTGGGTCTCCAGCTTAGCTCCTATGAAAGTGAGCAGCTGGGTGGGTTCCAGGTGAGACTTTTTAGATTTACCAGGAAGCCTAGAGACTCCAGAGTGTGCTCTGTAAGGAAAGGGACTCCTTGACCTGACAAGGAAACTTTGCTATCAGCCAGTTGTCTAAATAGGGGTAGATGGAGACACCCAACCTCTTGAGGTGTGCTGCTACCACTGCCAGGCATTTTGGCAAAGACTCTTGGAGCCGATGACAGGTCAAGGGCATTGTAGCAAACTGATAGTGGCCCAAGGGAGTTTGAACCTGAGAAACTTCCCGTGAGATTTCTTTATGGGTATATGGAAGTAAGCGTCCTATAGGTCCAGGGAGGCTTGCCAGTCTCCCTGCTGTAAGGACTATATGACTAGTGACAGAGTGACCATCTTGAATTTGGGTTTTAACAAATGTTTGTTTAAATATCCGAGATCCAAGCTAGATCGCCCACACACCAGTTTTCTTTTGTCAGAAAGTACCTGGAGTAGAGGCCTTTGTCCCTTTCATGGTCAGGACCCCTCCACTGCTCGTAGAGCTAGAAGGTTTTTACCACCAACTCTAACAGAAGTACTTGTGTTGGGGCTAGAGTCTTGACACCTGGTACGCCAGAGGTCTAGCATCTGCTTGAACTGTAGTGGCAGACCCTTTCCACTATCTCCAGAACCCACATGTCTGAGGTAATGAGGACCAGTTCTGAAGACAGTGGGAGAGTCTGCCTTCTACTGGCAGAGGAGGCGGCGTGGACACTTGCATCAGGGTTTAGACTGTGAGGCTGTTGGCTGGGTAGGGTGGCCTTCTTTGGCCTTCTGCCCCTCCCTCTAGAACAGCCCTGCACTGAGAGAAGTCAGATTGGGGATAGGAGTGTAAGGCCTGGGAAAAATACAGTTAAGTAAGAACTTACCATAACAGAAGATCTTGAGAGGAGCTCTTGCAGCAGGTAATACCATTAGGACTGAAGCAGTCAGGTGTCAGGACCCCCAGAAACTTGTAGCTAGCAGTACAAGGCAGGGACCACCCGGCGTCGGCTCCGCCTGACGTCAGGCGTGGTATAAAGGGGTGGTCCCCTGGCGCCACCCAGTTCTCCCGCTGGAGACCCGGCGAGAGGAAAAAAGGAGAACCGGGCAAGAAACCCTCTGCTGGCTGGAAACTCGTGATCCCTGGTAAAAGGATACCATGGGATGGAGGGTGGGAAAGTCACCTGCTGCAAGAGCTTCTCTCGAAGATCTTCTGTTACAGTAATTTCTTACGTAACTGTACTATCTGTCTTTGAGGGTGGAGCTCTTGCAACAGGTAATACCATTAGGACTGAGTCCCAAGTAGTAGGAAGGATAGGCCCAGGTCTGAAAGGCGGTGGGCAGGAAACCCGCAGTTAGGTGAAAACAAGACCTCCTCAAGAGGAGGCCCTGAAGGACTGCCAGTCCAAAACCTGCTCTCCTTCTGGAAGCTATATCCAGACTATAGTGTCTGACTGAAGTATGGACTGAGGTCCATGTCAGCGGCACATATATCCACTGAGGAAACATTATTGAGCACCCTGAAGGAAGAACGCCACTGCTCTGGTGGAGTGGCCCGTAGCATTGAGGGGCAGGCCCTCCGTGGTGCTGATAACAAAGATATGCAGTCCACCAGCCAGCGGGCTGCGACTGCTTGGACACAAGGAGCCCCTAACGTGCTTAGCACAGGAGGCGAACAACTGGTCCGATGAGCCTAGCAGAGCGAGTCCTGTGAAGGCAGAACCTAAGAATGCGGTGAACATCCGAGGTGCAACAGTGCTTCACCTTGGTTTGCAGCTTGGGGTAGTACACCAAGGTTGATGTCCTGATTGAGGGTCAAGGCGGACACCACCTTCGGCATGAACTTGGGATTGGTTCGCAAGTTCACCCTATCCTTGTGAAAAACGATATAAGGTTCTTTGCACATCAGAGCCTGGAGCTTGGAAACCCTTTGAGCGGAGGTAATAGCTAGCAGCAGTAAGGCCTTCCAGGAAGGGAAGTGCATCTGCACAAAGCTGCAGGCTGAGAAGGGAGGGAAGAGTGAGCTTTTCCAAAATGAAAAGAGATCCCAAGGTGGAACAACGTCCCTCCTTGGGGGCCTGACGTGCAATACCCTCCAAGAATGTCTTGCAGGCATCAATTGTGCTAGAGTTATCTCCTATAGGAGCATGATATGGACACCGCACACTTGTGAACCTTGATAGGCGTGTAACTCAGGCCTAAATCTAGGAGGTGACGGAGGTACTTCTAGTACGTGCCTGACCGGACAACCCAAAGGATCCAGGGCTCATGCAGAAGCCCATAGGGAGAAGTGTTTCCATTTGAGAGCGCAGAGTAGCCCCAGTGGAAGGCTTCCTCACCACTACCAGAATCTCTGCCACCCTGCTTGACACTCCTAGCCTCTCTTCCGCTAGGACTGCAGGAGCCACGCATGCAGGTGAAGAGCTGGATGAACAAGAATTCCCGATCTTGAGAAGCAAGTGGGTGGAGAGATGCAGCTGCAGTGGAGCTCCTGAGACAGTTGCTGGAGCACTGGGTAACAGATCTGTTGAGGCCACAGAGGCGCCACCAGAATCATTCTGGTTCCTCTGACTGCAATTTGAACAGTACTCTCTGCACAAGAGGGAAGAGGCGTGCAAGAACGTCCCGTCAAAGAGAGGGACAATGCGTGTCGACAGAAACACCAGGCCCTGGAGTGAGCGAGCAAAATTGCATGGTTTGGCGTTGAATGGGGACGTGAAGAGGTCCAACTCCGAGGGCTCAATGGTCGAATAAGTCATCTGCGACCTCCTGGAGCAGCGCCCACTCGTGGCTGAGACAAACAGAGTGACTGAGACTGTCGGCGAGAATGTTCTGGACCCCAGGTGAACCGCCACAAGGTCCATGCCGTGTTCTACTGCCCAGTCCCAGACTCTCATGGCCTCTCTGCAAAGGGGAAAATGCCCCCCTCCTTGCTTGTTGATATAAAACACTACTGGTGTGTTGTCGGACTGCACCAGAAGAGAACCCCAGGAAACTTTACTCGACTGCTGAAAAGCATTCAGAACTGCTCTCATTTCCAGGACATTGATATACAGAGAGCATTCTGTGTGGGACCAAGTTCCTTTGGTCCTGTGAACCCCTAGATGTGCCCCCCACCCTGACAGGGAGGCATCCAATGTCAGGGGTGTGGGATGGAGGTGGTCTAGGAAAGGGCCCCCTTAGAGACTGTCCTGAAGCCACCATTCCAGAGAACAGTGGTCCGCTTTTGAAAACCAGATCTGAAGATCCAGGTCCGTCACAGCTTGGTCCCACTCTGCACTTTGAGGTGCCACTGCAAGTCCTCATATGAAACCTGGCTAAAGGGACAGTGGCGATGGCCACTGCCTATGCTCCCAACAGCTGCAGTACTGCTCGGCGGAGAAGAGGGCCTTCCCGAAAGGTTCTCACCAGGTCCTGGAGGCATTCTATCCTGTCCGGTGCGGAAGGCATGCCCTTTTCTTGTCTCCAGGATAGCTCCTATAAACTGAAGCCATTGAGATTGCTCTGGCTGAGACTTGGCCAGTTCACCGTGATCCCAGGGAAGAGAAAGAGCCTGCATTTGACTGAGGGCGACTGTTAGCACCCCTCCGACTGGGCAGAGAGGAGCCAATCGTCCAGGTAGGGTTAGACAAAGAGGTCTCTCCTGCTGAGGGCCGCAGCTATCACTGCCAGGCACTTTGTAAAAACCTGGGGGCCGATGAAAGGCCGAAGGAGGATCCTGAACTGGAAGTGCTCTTCTCCGAGGCAGAAGCGCAAGAACCTCCTGTGGCTATTTCCGTATTTTGATATGTGCATGTAAGCATCCTGCATGGAGAGAGCACAGCCAATCCCGATTGGAGCAGAGGAAAGAGTCCTGCCAATGTTAGCATGACGGAACCTCTGATACGAGGTTGAGCACGCTGTGGTCCAGGATAGGATGAAAGTCTCCCGTCTTTTCGGGACCAGGAAAAAACAGGAATAGAAGCCCTTGCCTATCTGGACTGGTGGAACCTTTGAATCGCTCTCTTTTCCAGGAGCAGCGAGACCTCTGCCTGAAGGAGGATGAGGTGGTCCGGTGGACAACGGGACACAGGGGTGGTGGGTTGTCCGGAGGTATAGAAATGAACTCTATGGTATACCCTAATCGAATGGTTTCCAGCACCCACCGATCAGAGTGATGCTAGACCACTGAAGCGGGTATAGCGAAACGCCATCCTACCTGCTCATTCCGCCTGTCCCCGATGGGAGGAGGGCTTGGGGAGATCAGGAAGGAGATGACAGAGGGCCCTGACCCGCTCAAAATTTCAACCTTCCTTTCTCAACTCCATCTCCCTACCTTGTCAGAATCACAACAAATCGAAATAAAAGACCTGATTACAGAATCAGAGCTTCAAACCACAATCCATGGCCTCAAAATGGGAAATCTCCAGGCCCAGATGGCTATGGGCGGAATTCTATAAAGGCACATGGAACTGAATGCAAACTCCTTTCTTCAGGCACTACAAAGTGCCCATATCACTTCCTCCTTTCCAATCTCTTGGAGACAAGCAGCTATCTCAGTGATTCTGAAACCCCAAAACCCTCACATCTTTGTGACTCATACCGCCCTATCTCGGTCCTCAACCAGGACTATAAAATTTACACAAATATTCTGGCACATCGTTGGATCATATCCCCTTCGATACACCCAGATCAATCTGGATTCATCAAACTCAGACAGAGAACGGACAGTATCAAAAGAACCCTATATCTTATAGACCAGCCAGTCCACAAGTCCCCCTCCTGATATTAAGTCTCGATGCCCAAAAGCGTTGACATGGTTTCATGGGATTTTCTACAATGACCCTACAAAATTTAAATTCCTAACTTATTTATGGATGCGATTAAAGGCATATACACAGATCCAGAGGCAGTAGTGAAATTAAATGGTTCACATCTGACCGCTTCACATTACACAGAGATACCGACAGGGTGCCCCTCTCCCTATACTTATTACTCTTTTGTGGAACCTATAGCCCAGATGCTGAGACAGAATTCCGGCCTCCATGGCTACAGAGTCTCTGACTCAGCAATTCATAAAACAACATATTATGCTGATGATCTTCTCTATATATCACCCGTCCGAAGACACTACAAACCTTAACTACTCTACTAGCAGAAATAGAGAACCTTACAGGATACACTATAAACCCAAATAAATCAGAAGCCCTGCTGATACAGCCTCCCTTTCCCTAAGATCTTATTAATAAATACCCTTACAAATGGGCTAAATCATTTTGACTTATCTGGGATTAAAATTCCAGCTAAGATAGCTGACCTATACAAATCAAACTACTCCCCACTTTCTCTAAAATACACTCAGACCTGCAGAGATGGACTCCTCTTCCCTTATCATTATTGGCTAGAGTTCAATCTATCAGATGAATTCCCTCCCAAAACTTCTTTACTTGATGCAAAATATCCCTTACCTATATTACGGAGGACGTTCAACTGTGGGACAACTTTATTAGCCAGTTTTATGGATAAACCAGAGACATCGTATAGCAATGGTTAGACTCCAACAATCTAAGGATAATGGAGGCTTATCTCATCCAATATATTACATTATAGCATAGCTACACTGCTCACTTATATAACTACATGGCTCTTACCCCATCACATGCATACCCTGGTATCTAATTGAACAGACCATGACAGATGGCCCGTTCTTCATTCCTAGTCTTCCAACCTAACAATATCATTAAATTACAGAAAGCTTCCAGATTCTGAAAGAGATATTTCAAACTTGGATGAAGTTTCTAACTCATCCTGCTTATAGGTTTATGGCATCCTGGATAGGAATTCAGTGGAGGACCCTTACTGGGCCCCGACGCGTTGGACACCTCCTTTCAATCTTGGGCTCACAGAGGTCTTAAACACACATATCAACTATATGAAAATGCAGTGTTCAAATCATTTGACCATCTCAAACAGGAATTCTCTTTGGTTAGAAGTGATTTTTTAGATACTTACAATTAAGTCATTTCTTAAGTTCAAAGATAGGCCTGAATACTGCAGCCCAGACCATTCCTCCCTCTGTCCTCTCTGATTCAGTTAAAGGGGGCAGAGATCAGTCATTTGGTCTTTACGCCTTATAAAAGCCTACAAGGGATACCTTCTCAAGCCATGGACTTGGTACAATTTCACTGGGAAACAGAACTACAGATTACTCTCATGTTCCCGGAGGATTGTGGGAGGATATGGCAGAGACAACACAAAACCTCCAGCTCTTACACTTGGAGAGAGTATTCTTGGAGAGGTGGTGTCCAGATACTTCAGTACACCCCAGATCACAGCTAAGTTCCTTACGGAGGTGATTCCTCGTGTTGGAGGAAGTGCGGCTGTGATGTAGCAACACCTCTCATGTTTATGGACTTTTCCGGTCCTGACACAATTGGACTGTTATTGGTGACAGAGTTATCTATCGCTTCCTCTCTTGGGCACCTTTTCACCAGAATCGGACTCCTACTTCATTACCTACGCTGTTTAAGGATCCTTACCAAATATACCTTCTTAATATTTTTGTTGGGAGCAGCTAAAACATGATAACTACATTATGACTCAGCACCGACCCTCCCTCCGTCTCAGCCTGGGAAGACACAGTATATGATATCTATAAACTAGAACATATGACAGCCAGAATTCAAAATAAGGTTCCCGGATAAATGAACCGATGGAAATGGAAATTACTTACCTACCATTAATTTTGATCTTCTTGACGAGTCTCCATCACTCATTCACACTAATGGGAACTGCGCCGGAGGCACTAGGACCCAGCTGGAGCAAACTTTTTTTCTAGAGGTCGAGCGCCAGAGATGGAGCCGCAGGAAGCAGCACCGTGAATCTCTTGCGTGCGGTAATGACTATCTCGGCGTTGACCCTCCAGCCACCTCGGTACCTTTTTTTCCGAGGGTACAGCGTAACCAACCTAGAAGGATAGCCTAATCGAAAAACTGGACATATGATAGTCCGGACGACTCGTATAAGAAGAGTCAACAAAGAAGTCTTCACAGCCTAAAGACTGAGGAGTGAAGACCAAAACAGAGGTGAGCTCGGAGGATGGAGGGTGGCGTGTAAATGGAGTGGTGGAGACTCGTCCAAGAAGATCAAAATTACGGTGATGCAGAATTTCCATATCTTCCTGGACATAAAGTCTCCACCACTCCAATCACACTAATGGGAGAGTACCTGAACTAATAATCCCCAAGAGGCTACAGGAGAGACCAAGAGCTCAGAGTTTAGGACAGGAGTCCATTAAGGATGGTTCTGCCAAAGAAAGACATCGTCTGGCATGAACATCCAGGGCATAGTGTTTGGCGAAGTATGCACTGAGCTCCAGGTAGCGCATTGCAAATATCTGCAATGGGCATGTTCAGATTTCCACCAGGGATACCATGACCGCTCTAGTAGAGTGAGCATACACTCTACCCTCCAAGCAAACCTCGCCATGGAATAACAGTGAAGGCATGCCACCAGCCATGTTGAAATGCATCTGATAGTGACAGGTTGAACCCGGGTCTCGCTGAAGAAAACAAACAGTTGTTTAGCTTTGCGGAGTCTTTTGTTCTATCTAGATAGAAATGCAAAACTCTTTTGACGTCCAAGAATGGAGAGAATGCTCTCCTTCATTTTGGAAGTTCGCAAAGTAAGTAGGAAGGACCAAAGGTTGGTTTAGATGGAATTCTGAAACAACCTTAGGGAGAAACTTAGGATGGGTCCTAAGAACTACTTTGTCTTTATGAAATACAGTATCTGGAGGGTCTGTGACTAGGGCATGTATTTCAGAGACCTCATGGCTGAGGTAATGGCCACCAGAAAGGCAGTTTCCAAGTGAGAAATTTTAACTCATAGGTAGCTAGAGGCTTGAAAGGTTTTGAGTGAGCATGTCTAGCACAAGATTAATTTCCCCAGGCTGGGACGTCTTCTAGGAGGTCCGATATGCAGAATTCCTTAAGAAACCTCTTAACCTACAGTAACTGAGTCAGTGACAAGGAAAGTACTGGCTCATGATAAGCTGAAATGGCACAAAGGTGCACCTTAACTGTACAGTATTGCAGACCTGAATTGAGAGGTCTAAGAGGTACTCTAAAAACTTTATCTCTGGCGGGCAGGAAAAAGGATTCAAAGAGAATTTTGCACACCAGAGAGAAAACGCTTCCATTTGGCTGTGTAAGTTTTCCTAGTGGCTGGCTTGCGCAGCCAGAAGAATATCTGAAACCCTCATGAGAGACATTGAACCTGTTCACTTCTATTTCTTCAGAAGCTGCAGTGAAGGTGAAGCGATCTCAGGTTGGGATGGACTACCGCCCCTGAGTCAGAAGGTTACGTCTGAAGGGGAAGTGGTTCAGGAGGAGCTTCAACATAATGTTGAGTAGTGGAAACCATATCTGTCGAGGCCAGAAGGGAGCAATGAGGATCATTTTGTCCCTTTGGGACTCGAATTTGAGGAAGTACTTTCTGAATTAAAGGAAGAGGTGGACAGGCATGTAGAAAGAGTTCTGTCCACCACAGCCTGAACGCATCCTGACAGAAAATGCCAGGCCCTGGATTTCTGGAGCAGAAGAGAGGCAGTTTTGTGTTAAGTGGGGATGCAAAAGGTCCAGGTCTGGGGTTCCCCACTCTGCGAATAGTGACTGAGCTATGGCTGAGTCGAGAGACCATTCGTGAGGATCTGTCTCTGTTCTGCTGAGGCGGTCTGCCAGTTCGTTCTGCACCCCCAGCAGACAGACTGCATGAATTAGAGCTTTGTGCATCGAGACAGCTGAAATCATGCTGCTCTCTCTGATGTGATCGGGCCATCTGAAGGATATCACGCCTCCTGTCCTCTGGAAGAAATGCTTTCACACAGGAGGTGTCCAGAAGGGTTCCTATAAAAGGAGCCTCTGGAAGGGCTGCAGCTGGTTTCTTGAGGTTTAGCAGGACTCCCATGGGCGTGAGAAAGTCGCGAGCTGTGGCTACTGGCGTCTAGAGTTCTCTGTCTGGAGGGACTTGCTAGAAGCCAATCGTCCAGATATGGGAACACCTGTATTCAATGTTTCTGAGATGCGCTGCAAGAACTGCACAACACTTTGTAAAACTTCATGGGCTGAGGATAGCCCAAAGGGCAGGACTTTGAACTGATATTGCTGTCCCAAAGCCACGAACCTTAGGTATTTGTGATGCTTTGGGTGAACAGAATGTGTTGGTAAGCATCCTGCATGTCCAGGGAGGCTAACCAGTCATGTTGATGAAGAAGGTAACAGGGTTCCTAGTGATATCATTTGAATTTCTCTTTGGGAAGGAATTTGTTTAGTTTCCTGAGGTCCAAAATGGGCGCATGCCCCGGTTTCTTTGGAACCAGAAAGTAATGGAATAGAACCCTGTGTTCCGTTGATCCAGCAGAACTACTTCTACTGCCCTGTTGTTCAGAAGGCCCTGTATCTCGAGGCGAGAAGATCTGACTGAAGCGCTGACAGCCTGGGCTGCTCATCTGGGGACGATCCGGAGGGGTCTCCAAAAGATTGAGGGTATACCCTTCGTGGATTGTCTGGAGGACCCATTTGTCTGAGGTTAACGATTTCCATTAATTGTAGAAGTGAGTTAGATGACCTCCACGCTGAGGAAGAGTCCACCTCGGGCAGCTGAGGTGGGACTTGGGCCAACAACTCAGAAGGCGGCACTGGGCGCCGGGCTCTGCGCCTTCTGCCGCGCTTTGAGGTTGGGGGCTTGGTTTTTATTAAAACTTCCCTGCCTTTGCCTCAAAGGACTGACGGGTTATGAAACTGGCGTTATTAACACCCCTCGAGAGGGGACAGGAGGAGAGTCAAGCCAATTTAATGGCTGACCTAGTCTTTTTGTAGCCTCTAGAGCCTGTTCTATTTGAGGCTGAAGAGTACACACCATCAAAAAGCAAGATCATTACTTGCTGCTGTACATCATTCGTGAAACCTGAAGTGCATGCGAGGAATGACGATAGTCACAAATGCCCGCACGCTGCCGCTCGGGAAGCAGTATGAAAGCATCCATAGCGGCTTTAACCTGCTGGTTGTTGGACTCGATACCCCTGGTTATGGTTTGAAGAAGCTCTGAATTAGTGTCAGACCGGTAGAGCCTCAACCATCTGTTTGAGCGAATGCCAAATGATATACTATATTGAGAGAAATAGCCTTGGTAGCTGAGCAATACACATACCTAGGGTGGAAGCAGCAAAGACTCTCTTACCTAAAGTGCCTATCTTACGAGATTCTTTGTTAATAGGTTGAGCTGTAGTAGTCTGGGGAAGGATGACCTTATCATTCTCTGCCAAGACTACAATAGGATCCGCAAAGGCTTGGGATGCCAAAATGGGTCGATCTTTGGGAGCAGCATATTTCCTATCTATGGACTTAGCCACAGAGGAATGAGAGCAGGATTATTCCATACCATTTGAGACCGAGTCTCAAAGGAGGGCTGTACGGAGGAGTCAAATCGTAGGGATCTCCGGAACATGGAGGTATTGGAGTCTTAGCAATTTCCCAGGATCGATGTCTGTAGTTTGGAAAAAGAGTGGAATTCAAGTTTTTCAGCAGAGACTTAAAGACAGGTCCTTGACCACAGGCTCTGCAGCAGGAATAGATCCTGTTCCTTCCACATCATTGCCCAGCCAAAGGTCTGGGTCAGGCTCAATTCATCTCCTGACAGTCCAGGAGGGACTGTATGGACAGGAAAGGAGTGAAAATCAGTAGGAAATGAGGAAGGAAAAGGGTTAAAGAAGGAGTCCTGGAGACAGGATGATGTCCTAACGAGCCTCGGCGCTTGAAAATCGCTGCAGTGCCGAAGATGGCGCATGGCGGATGGCACTGAAGACAGCGCCCGAGAGGCCACACGGCGCAAGGATGGCGCGAGACGGCGGGCCCGGTGCCGAGGAGTGCATGGTGCCAGAAAGTCAACAGCGCTGAGGACGGAGCCGACAGATGCATCGGGCGCTTGACGTACTATCGACGCTGAGGGCTTAGAAAACATCCCAAGACTCCGAAAAACAGGTTTGAGGAGAAAGAAGGATGAATACCAGGAGATAAAGGCATCGGTGTGGCCCCCTGCGCCCAGCCATGTGGGGGAACACCTAAGCACGCGAGTTGACAGCACGAAGATAGTGCAACGCGACTAGGAGGTTCAACTGCCCCACCTGATCTCCCAAGAAGCCCGAAGGCCCTCGGAGTGACCGGGCCAGGCAGCTGGACCAATCTCCAAGCCCACTGCTCCATGAGAGTAGCCCACTGATGAAACTGCTCATCTCAAGACCTACCAGAGGGCAGGGTGAGGGCTCGATGTCGAAGACGTCGCTACAGAAACAAAACCGTGACTCAGAAGGAGGACTGGTAACAACCCCAATAACTGACCGTCTACGCAGACATATCAGAGGCGACCTCCAGTGATGCCTTCTCTTTCTCGACCTGTGGGTTGAAGAAGAGCTCGAGCCGAACAGTGCAGAAGTGCGACCGTTTACTTTATGCCTTGAGGGACAGCCCACACCCTCGGGCACTGGACTGTCCATTGTCAGTCTCCCGGAGAAGCGCGGACGGACCCAGCCTGCTGACTGAACAGCTTTCATCACGAAGTCCCCTACCATCACCTGACCCGCTCATGGTCGACTCCGCTCAATGTAGTATGAGACTTCTTCTTTAATTAAGAATAAATAAACTAAGTGATACTTATTTGAGACATTACTACAAAACAATAAAAACTGAACAACTAAGCTGCTAGTTTGAAGTTTGACTCCCAGCGAAGCGTAATCGTCACTGAAGTCACTCGGCGGTGGGAAAAAAGGAACTGAGGTGGTTGGAGGGTTGATGCTGAGAAAGTCATTACCACACGAGCTGAGGCTCGCGGTGCCGCTCCTCACGGCTCCATCTCTGGTGCTGACCCTCTAGCAAAAAGTTTGCTCCCGCTAGTTCCTAGTGCCACGGAGCAGTTCCCATTAGTGTGAATGAGTGGTGGAGACTTTATGTCCAGGAAGATTAGATAGTTGCTATATAGCACAACTTAGACCGGATCAGATACCACAGCCTCCGAGGGAGGTTGTGCTTTGAGGAGGATCCTGATAAGTGGGGTCGCATCAGTCCTCAGTCTAGATTGCCTATTCAGTTGATACCTTACTTACCTGTTAGAATCCTTTTAGAATCAGGTGAGGTGGATCCCGCCCACTCACCACTTTGGGGTGGCTCCCGGGCCTCTCACACCAACAAAGCCCCTGTGTACACAGCTAGACAGTGCAAACTGAATTTTGAAAATCTGAGCAAAGTTGTAGACTCTTAGGTAGACTTAGGCGTGTTGTATCTAACACACCTATATCATGATGTACTTATACACCTGCTTATTAATGTATCCTACTCAATAGAGGTTTGTCGTCAGGCCTACTGAATGCATAGTCTTACATCTGTAATTGATTTCCTGTAAATATTAACTGTGATGTCAATTAAGTAAACATCTGAAATACAAAAACAGTTTAAAAAAAGGAAGGAGGACGGGAGGGGCTGGGGGCCCTGGGTGCCTTGGATTGCTTTGGCTCTGGGAACCTTGGGAGGAGGCTGACCCAGTCTACAAATCCCTTCCTTGGGGCTGCTTGGACTGGCCTTGTCGAAAGGGCCGCGGCGGTTACCCTGCGGTTGGGACTTGTACATATGATGTACATCTGCTACCGCCTTGCCAGATCTTAAAGGTCCTTGACCATTTGCACCACCTCTGGACCGAAATGCACGGACCCTGAAAGGTGAGTCCAGGACAGAGTCCTGAAGGTCTTGCTGGAAGCCTGTCAGTCTGAGCCAGGACTGTCTCTTGTATGCAAATGCCTGATGCTACGGCCCTAGAAGCCATGTCCACACATCATAGGAGCATCTGACTGCGTGCTTGTCAATGTCTAGACCGGACTGGGCACAAGCCAGAATCTCCTGCTTGGAGTCAGAATCTGGGAGGGTCTCTGCCAACTCCATGGTTTTCCTACACAAAGACTGCTGGTAGGAGATCATGTGGGCCATGAAATTAAGAGAGCTAATAGATCCAGTAGCGGTGGAGAAGACTTTCCTTCCCTAGCCATCCAATTTTTTGAGATGGGTTTGGGAGGTTGTGAGCTGAGGTGCTTGGGCTTGGCCTCTCTCCATGGGCAGCTGTGAGGACCAGGAATTCAACTAGGTTGCTCTGCCAGGAATGGCTCTGACCTGGGAGGCTTATATAACCTATCCGCCTTCCTCGGAACAGCAGGAACGGGAAGGAGTCCTCCAGGTAAGATGGTGATGTCCTGGAAGGGCTCAATAAATGGAGGAATGACCAGCGGCAGGCTCCTTCTCCCTAGGAACTTAGCTAACTGCTGGCACTCCAGGTCGAGAGCCACTGTCTCCCACTAGTAAATAGTCTGGATATGCCTCATTATATTGAGGAATGAAGGGTCATCTGGGGGGCGTGGCGATTCCTGGGCTGTGGGGATGGTGGCAAAAACCATCTCCTGAGTAATCAAAGTCAAACCTGCATTATTAGCAGAAGGCGACGATCAGGGAGATAGCGAGGAGACAGGAAGGAGACCTTTTTCTGGGCTTCTTCTTAGAGGAGGTAAGAGGTGATCCCCGACTGATCTTTGTCTGGAGTGGGAAGAGGACCCATGGGTGGTGGTGTGGGGACCTTATCTGGTGGCCTATAAAGGAGGTCCTCTTTGACCGTATTCCACCAAGAAGTGAATAAATTCCTGATATCTGCCCCGGGATCACTGGCGGGGCGGTGCCAGGCTAGAGGCCCAGGCGCCTGACCGTCAGGGTAGGTGTCTGGGGATCGGGCACCCCATCTGGAGTGTCTGGCGTCGGGTCCGGAAGACCGGCATCTGAAGACGGCGTCTGGTACCTGATGGTCGGCATCTGGCGTCTGGAGGGGCGTCAACTGGCGTCTGTCCCTTGGAGGCGCAGGCGGCTGATTGTCATCTGGCGACCTTCCCATATCTGGTGTCGAGGAGCAGGTCATCAGGGTGAGCAACTGGCTGGTAGGTCTGGCGTCAGGAAGTAGGACATACCTTTGCCAGTGGAGGGAGTCCGTGGTCTGGCGTCCCCATGCCTACAGAACTTTCCTCCAAGCGTTTTCTCTTTTCAGAGGAACTAGGCCTGTCCAGAGCCCTGGGCAGGCCTTCCTGGGATGACCCTGTAGATTGGTGAGCCAGGGAGGAGGATCGATGTCCCTTTGAGGCCAACTCCTTTGGACACCCTGAGAAGAGGTGTGGTGGCCTTGGAAGAGCGGGAAGACTCAGCAGCCGTAGGAACAGAGCCTGACCTCTGCGAGAAGACAGCAGCGGTGCGGTTTGGCAGGTGGCAATGAGCAGTGTCCGGGATCTGGCCCTATCCTTCTGCTTGTGATGCTTTTCACCGAGGTCTTAGCTCTGGTGGGGACTCTCTGGCGGAGAGGAGGAGTTGGCTCGAACCTCTCTGCATCACTGCAAGCTGCTTCTCTAACAAGAAGGTGTTTAGGGCGTGAGCTCTCCTGGCGTCGTCTTTTGATTGAAGCGTTGGCAGTGTTTGCAGGAATCCGGCTGGTGGTCTGGGCCTAGACAGATGAGGCAGGCGGCGTGGCCGTCTTTGGCGGGATCTGCTTCCCGCAGGAACACTTAGACTTACGTTGCGGTGGAGGGAGATGACATAAGCGAGGCGTTAAATGAGATAATCGAAAAGAATAAACAAAGTGACTTATCTTGACGTTCGATGCTGTTGACTGCAAGTGAGGCGTCTGTGGAGCCGAAATACGCGAGTCGACAGCGAAAAGAACTGGGGTGGTGCCAGGGGACCGCCCCTTTATACATCTGACATCAGGTGGAGCCGACGTCGAGGCGGGTCCCCTGCCTCGTACTGCTAGCTACAAGTTTCCGTGAGTCCCTGACGCCTGACAGCTTCAGTCCTAATGGTATTACCTGCTGCAAGAGCTCCACCCTCGAAGACAGATTAACCTGTGCCCCTATTTCCCTCGGTGGGATTTCTGCGGGCAGGAGGCTTAGGTTTAGAAGAGTGACTTGCCAAGAGGCCTTGTACTGGCCAACCTTTTCATGTAGTCTGTTGTCCTGGAATTAAATAATATGTATTGATCACAGTAAAGTCCATGGCTTTAGACTGGGTGTCTGGGGTAAGACTGGTAGTTCTAAGCCAGGCAAAATGCCTCAGAGAGATGGCATGGGCCATGGCTCTAGAGGAAGCATCACTGCTGTCATCTACCTTGTGGAATTGGTATTTCATGCTTCCAGGGCAGTTTTGCTGTATCCACCAGTTTCTGTACCATTGTATCTAACCCATTCGGGTAATGGCCAGGACAAATTCCACAGTGCTTTCTGATATCTGGCAGTGAAAGCCTAAGTAGGAAGAAAGTCTGACAAGCAGGGAAGCTGGGTGTACATCTTCTTTACTATGAAATCTATTTTTCTGAGTCCTTGTCAGGGGTAAGTAAGAAAAGGAGACCTCAGCTTTCTCATGCTGCCAGCTGTACTATACTCTCATGGGTGGGATGTACAGATAGGAACTCGGTATTGTTTTAGACAACTGGTATTTTTTTTTCAGCATGCTTGTCAACCCCTGCCACAGAAGTGAGGGGTTGAAGCAGCTGCATAGTATTTTTCCTGAAAAGCATTATAGATAGGCACAACTAACCTCTTAGGGGTGGGAGACCTTTCATCTCCTATAATCTTTATCCTCGTCCTCATCTGGTTGGACTCCTTGGTAGGGAGGTCCAGGGTGTCTAGCATATTTTGGATAAACACAAGCATAGAGGAGGATCCTCCTGGTGTGCAGGGTAGCTCCAAAAGAGGGTGGGGCACATCAGGTTCTAGGCCATCCAAATGCATTTCAGAAGCATTATAAAAATGTTCATCATCATCTGCATCGCCCTCAGTCTCCAAAAGAGAGCTGTGGAAGAGTGCTTATTCTGAAAAACACAGACCCCATCTTCTGTAGGATCTGAAAGATGTGCCATGCTTTGCCAAGTCTTATACAGATGGGAGTTCCTGTGCAGACTGTGGCTGTGTATGCTGTTTTCTCTTTATGTTTTTAAGCTGCCTGTTGTCTCACTAGCAGGCAGTGTAGCTGATGGTTTAAGGCTCTCGGCTGCACACTTGGAGACCTGGGTTGGAATCCCACAGCCCCCACATGCATACTGTGTGACCCTAAGCAAGTCACTTAACCTCCTTGTGCTCCCAGGTTGCACCTGGAAAAAGCTTTGACTTAGTGTGCCTCTCCTGGTTAAACAATTTCCCTTTCCTTTCCTGTTGGCTTTTCCAGGAAGAACAGAGTGTTTTGTCTTTGCAGACCATCTTTTAGCCACTTCATCAGCAGCTTGATCAGGCTTCCTTTTAGTACAAACACTTCATCAGTGCCTTTATTATTTTTAAATTTCTGACGAACTTCATCAGCTCCTTTGAAACTTTACTTTTGGCTGAGACTTGGAGGCTTCATCAGCACCACTGTTTAAATTTTTATTATTTTAGATGGCCTCATCGGTAGCCTTTGATTTTTCCTCAGCCATAATTTTTTTCTAAAGTCTCTTTGCTCTGTTTTCACCAAATTTGTGCAAAGAGAACAAGTATGATCTGGACCTAAACACCCGAGGCACACGTTGTTGAAAATCTGCTATGCCAAAATCCTGTGACAGATGACACACTTTTTAAAATCCTATAGGTCCAGTTTTCTTTTAGTTCTGGGAATCTCTGACATGTCAATCCACAGAGAACCCAGCAATAAGTTTCAAAATTTGAAATTCCAAATGGTTACCTCATGGTAGAGAACCGCGATTATTGAGGTAAAAATATAGAAAAACCTTAGAAATCGACGGTTCCCTCAAGAAAAGGGAACCATGGTAAAATGGTGAAAGAAACAGATCCGAAAACAATAAATTGTGGTAAAAATATATATAAAATAAATGAGGGAACCACAGAATGAAAAATCGCCAAAAAACAGTAAAAATATACTCAGCACACTAAAAAAATAAGTTTGTGAGGAAAACTACCAAGAGAAGCAGAAAACGGCTGTCAACAAGGAAAGTTGATAGACACCTCTGGGGCAATGTTGCTCAGTCAGTGGAGAAAAAATTCTGAAGCCCATTCAGGCTGCTCCCTCTCAGCATACTCCCTCATTTTTCTGACTGGCTGATGCCCAAGCTCATTATGCTATCTTAAAAGCATACCTCTGGGGCAGTTGTACCTAGCCAGCTAATTGCTATAGTTACTGATGCTAAAGACTCCTGGGGTAAGAATGGTAAGTTCTTACGTAACTGTACTATCTTACTTGAGAGGGCTCTTGCAGTAGGTAATAACCTTGAGAACTGAGTCACAAGCAGTGTGAATCAGACAAGGACTGAAACAACGGGAGGCAGGAAAGGTCTGCAGTAGACAGGGACTTTAAGTAAGAGCCCTGAAGGACAGCTAGTCCAAATCCAGCCCTGTGCCTAGAGGCAATGTCCAGACTGTAGTGCTTAGTGAAGGTGTGGACAGAGCTCCAAGTAGCTGCCAGCATAAATCTCTGCAGCAGAGACATTTCTGAAACAAGCAGTAGATGCAGTCATGCCTCTGGTTGAATGCCCTTTAACTTCCCGGCAAGAGTTCATTATACTTCTGATAAAACAGAATGCAGTTTGCTAACCATTTGGATAAACACGGTTTGGAAACTACAGCCCTCTCTTTTAGGCAAAAAGAAGTAAAAAGAAACTGATCAGTCTTACGAACTGATTATGTCAGACTTGTGTAATGTAAAATTCTGTCACATCCAATGTGTGCAAAAGTACCTCTAATTAGAATGCTCAGGGTAATACACTGGCAAGTGTATGGTCTGATTTAAGCTAAACTCAGAAACTACCTTCGGTAAAAACTTAGGATTTATGCATGAGAGCCACCCGGTCTCTGTGGAAAATCAAATAAGGCTCCTTACACATCAGGGCCTGAAGCTTGGAAATCCTACTAGCAGAAGTAATGCAACTAAAAACAGCACTTTCAAGACACCACAGGTCACAACTCACAGCCAGTTCAAAGGAGGGCAAGGTGAGTTTGTCTAGTAAGAAGTTAAGATCCGCGGAACAGGGTTCTGAACCGGGAGTTTCAAGTAGAAGATTCCCTTCAGAAAGGTTTTGAAACCTCCAGCTGAACCAAAGTTTTGCTGTCCACTGGAGCATAGTGCACGAGAAATGGCAGACAGGTGGACCTTCAATGAAGAACAGCTGAGTCCAAGGTCTGAAAGTTGCAACAGGTACTCCATGACCTGTGGGCGGGGCAGGATAAAAGTGTACCAACCCTTGGAGGCTGCCCAGATGGAAAACCTTTTCTATTTCATCACATCAGTAGTTTTGTGGATGGCTTCCTAGCTTATCACGAGGACTTTGGTGACTCTGGCAGATACTCTGAAGTGTGACAGAGCTATGTCAGAAGGTGCCATGCATGAAGGTGAAGGGACTTGAAGCCTGGGTGGACCAGTCTGCCCTCTTGGGTGAGAAGGTCCTGACAGAGTGGCAGAGGGACCGGTGGTTCCAACAGTACCTGTTGAAGCAGGGGAACCAAATTTAGGCGAGGCCAATGAGGGGCGATCAGTATCACGTGAGCTCTTCCTCCTACAACGAGGAGTACTCTCTGAATGAGCAGGAATGGAGGGAAGAAGTACAAGACTCTCCCTGTCCAGCAGAGAGACAGTGGCGTCTCGCCAGAAAACACCACTGCTTGGAGCAGAGCAAGCAGAAACTGGGTAGTTTTTGCTATATGGGGAGATCGAACAGATCCAAGATCTGGACGCACCCCATAGTTTGAGGATGTCTTCTCGCCACTGACTAACTCAGTTCCCACTTGTGTGGCCATGCCGGGAGTGCATCTGAGAGTGTCCGCCAGGATGTTTTGAGCTCCTGGAACATGCACTGCTGTCAACTGGAGGTCATGCTGAACTGCTCAGTCCCATCGTGCATCCCCTCGCATAGAGGGTACAACCGTGGTCCTCCTGCTTGATCAGGTAGCACACAACACATATTGTCTGTCTGGACAAGAAGTGGGCCTGGGAGGAGAAAGGGCTGAAAAGCCTGAACGGCGATAGAATTGCCAGCATCTTTTGCACATTGATGTGCAGGTGTAGCTCCTGCTGAGAATAGGATCCCTGGGTTCTGTGGTCCCCAGATGAGCGTCCCTGACCGGATGCATCTGTGGTCAGAGTCTGGATCAATGGCTAGAAGCCACTTGCTTGGCCTGCTGTTGCAGAGTTTCTGCCTTGTCCATCGGGAAGAGCGGCTGAGGCAAGAGCTGTTCCAGCACTGCTCTAATAGATTGGAGGCACTGAGACAGGGTAAAAGTGAAACTTGGGTAGTTCACCGTGTTACCAGCTGGTGAAACAGATGCAGGGTCTTGGACAGAGAATCCAGTAGGCTGTCCTGCGACGGGCTGATAGGAGCCAGTTGTCGAGGTATGTGAACACAAAGATGCCCTGGTGGCGTAAGCCACTACCGCTAGGCACTTGGTAAAAACCCTGGGTGTCGAGATAAGGCCAAGGAGAGCCAAAACTGGAAATGCTCCCCTGGAGACAAACCTGAGAAAGTGGCAATGGGAAGGGAAGACTGAGTATGCAGGTAGGCATCCTGCATGTCCAGTGTGCAGAGCCAGTGTCCCTGATGGAGCAGTAGCAAGAGACCTGGCAGAATCAGCATGTGGAATCTTTTGTGCTCTACGTACAGACTGAGCGTGCTAAGATCCAGGAATAGGCGAAGATTTCTGGTCTTTTTGGGCACCACAAAAAGTGGGAGTAATAACCTCTGCCCACCTGATTCAGAGGAATGCGCTCTGTGCGGACTTTTCCAGTAGAGGCTGGATCTCTGCTCTTATGAGAGAGAATGTGATCTCTTGGGTAGCAGTGTGACCTGGAGGGTGTTCTGGAGGTCTCTCGAGAAATTCTATTGTGTGACCTTCAGCGATGAGCTGAGCGACCCTAGGGTCTGAAGTGATCGCCTGCCAGCCAGACAGGTGGTTGGCGAATCGGCCCCTAGTGGTTCTCCTTGAGATCGCAGGGGAATCAACCGTGTCAGGAGGTTGGGTGTGTGTGTGTGTGTGTTTAAGGCAGCACCTCTGAAAGTGCTGGCCGTGAGAGGTTGGCTGCTGCTGAGGTAGCCCGACGTTTGTTCTGACCTCTGGTGGGCTGCTGCTTACCCTGACAACACTGTTGGTGACACAAATTCTGTTTGGGTTTATGCCCTCAGCGGTACACAGTGTGCACTGAATGCTATACCTTGCCACTATCTTGCAGATTGGTGATGGTGTCTTCACATCACCCCAAAAGGACCAAATCCCAAAAGGGAGTGTCCTGAATGGGAGCCTGAATGTCCTGAGCATGACAGACACATTAACCAGGAGTATCTGCAAGAGGCTGACAGCAGTCGCTGTACTCCTAGATGAAGCATCCGTAGCATCATATGTAGACCTGAAGGCATGGCAGCATGAAATCTCTGTTGTCTGAACAATCTTTGACTTAGCCTATGAATCAGGCAAGGAGTCAAAGTCAGCTTTGAACTGGCCCAGAATGGACTTCTGGAAGGCGACCAGGTGGGCCCGTAGTTTAGAGTTTGAAGAGCCAAGGTAGAGGAAAATAGGAATTTCTGTCCAAACTGGTTGAGTTGCCTGGACCCTTGTCCAAAGGAGAGGTACTCATGTGTTTCAGCTTAACAGTTCGGTCATGAGCTGCATTAATGACCACAAATCCGCTTTAGGATGGCGCTGAGGTAGTCCTTATCCTGGGAGCATGATATAATCTGTCACCCTTTTGGAGACAGCTGTCACCGATGACAGCTGCTGCCAAACAGTGGAGCCAAGTCTTCGTGAGGGCCTATCTAGGGAGGGACTAAAGTGGTGACACCTCTGGCATGTTCAGGTGCTCAGCCAGCCTCACGCTAGGATCATCATCCTCAGTCTTCCAGCCTTGCGCCTCCTGAATTTGCTGAGGATTTCTATAAAGTAGGGTTCTCAGGTGGAGACTTAGGGAACTCCTTTGATGCAGGCTCATCGAGGCGGAGGTTTCATAGCCGAAGAGGATGAATCAGACTCGAGTCTGACAAAGGGTGCCTGTCCAGAGACAAGCCCTAGGAAAGGGAATCTCCCTCTGAGGCACAAAGAGCTCCCTGCTCGAGTCAGGACTGAAGCACAGCCCAACGTCAGGCCTGAGACTCCACTGGAAAAGAGAGCTGGGTGTAGGAACCAGGTGAGCCAGCGTCAGGGTGGCAGCCAGAGGGCGTCAGTCTATTTCTGTCATGAACTGAGTGTTGGCCTCATGGCACCAAGACTGAATGATAGCCCTTTAAATCTGCCTGAGGCTGTGGAGGAGGTGGCAGAGGGGCTGATACAAGCGTGTAGCCGGAGATGAGTAACCTAGCATCAGAGTAATAAGGCGTTGGGTAGCACGGCAAAGGAAAATGTGGATTCAGGTACCCTGATGTTGGAGGTCCTGGTGTTGGGTAGCTTGGAGTCAGATACCTGGGGTAATTTGGAACCTGGTAACCTGGCATCAGAGGGGCTGAAGGAGGTCCCGACAGACACTTAGCGCCCTGGAGGAGGCCCTGACAGAGGCACCGTTGGACCTGGAAGAGACCCATGTAATGTCAGGAGGGCCTGGTAACGCTCAGGTCTGGCGGCGGCCAACTGGTTCTACAGGTGTCTGGGGAGGAGCCATGGGCCTAGATAGGGAATCCTCAGGCGACTGAGCCAGCGGGGTTCCTGGGAATATCCAGCATAGTGTCGGCACCTTGGGAGTGATGACGGACGGACGGAACCTCTCCCCTCCAGCTCTGAATGATGAGGCAAAGCCGGAGGTTCCTCTGGAGATGGTGGGTCCCGAGAGGAGAACCCTCAGGGAAGGCTGTGACACAGGTGGCAGCGGGTGCTGATCAGGATGATCGATGTCAGACCTGTTATCAGGGCCCGATGGAGCGCCATGGCTGGGTGATTGCCAGAGGAGCCGTTGTCCGACTTATCAGCCGGGGCTGTGCATTCGTCAGTGGAGCAGGCGATCAACTTACCAGCCACTGGACTTAGACCCGTGTGCTTTAAAGAGGATCTTCCTAGTCACTTTGACTTTCATGCATTAATTACCCCTTCTTGCATTGATTCTGGAAATGTATTTCATTACTGTCTGATGTAGTTAGTTTTGCATTCTGAGCTGCTAAAACTGCACGGTGTACCAGAACTTCTATAGCAAGCCTGATGTTGCTGTGGGCCCACGGTTGTACTGCACAGTCAATTTCACAAAACAAACAAAAAAAAACACCATACAGACAAGACATTTAGATTTTGGCATAATGCATTACTAACAGGTGTGGGGAAGAGCGAACACAGTATGTACATTGAGTACTGGTAGGTTTCCCTTGCAACACTGTTGCAACTGCATGGTACTGCATAGTGTGAGTCACGCCTCTATCCTAGAGTGATGTCATCAGGAGCTAGCAGCTCAGCAGTTGAACAGCAAAGGCAAGTGCAGCAGGGCTCAAAACAAATCCAAATTATGTAAGGCAGAGTAAACCTTGGCCAGAAATAACAAATGCATACACCTTTTCAGGTCTAGTACTGCATATGATGACTACAAGCTGTAACTTTTGGACCATCAGGAAAGTCCTCTTTAATGGGCCTAAGAGTGGCAAAAGCCTCAGAAGAACCTGAGGCACCGCCTGAACCTAGACCAGTTTAGGTGGGGAGGGGAGCCAAAGGCTGCTCCGTGGAAGTGGAAGCAGGATTGGGCGGAGGGCACTCCCTTCACTGGAGAAGGCACTCAATGTCCCACCGATTTCCGAGGAGTGCCACTGGGGAAGCGACTGATCCCGGTCCCAGTGCTTCTCCTTGACCTTCTTCTTATGAGAGTCAGAAGAACCCCGTGAGGAAGATGAACCCGCAGGTTCTGCAGCTCCTTCTCCATGGAAGCCATCTTCAGCTTCAATATATGAGCTTCTAAGACCTATTGATGGAGTTTTCATGTGACCTGGTTGAACAGCTGGCAGGCGCACAGTCCCTGATCTTGTGCTCTGGTCCCAGGCAGAACAGACAAAGGGAATGGCCATCCTTGTGTGAGAGCTGAGAGCTGCAGGAATGGCACTTATTCTTATGCAACTCGGTAGATGCTGGAGAAGGCGTACACAAAAATTATTTTGAAAGAAAAGAAATAAAAGAAAAAGGATGGAAATACTCATCTGAAGCGGCGGTCGTCTGCAACAACGATCTCTCGAGGTCCGATGTGCGCGGAGTCAACGATGGGAAAAAATCTGGAAGTGGGTCGTGGAGACAGCCCCTCAGTATAGCATCACGCAGATGTAAGTCACGTATCGCTGGGGGCGGTCCCCGTCAGACATTACAAAGCACAGTTACGTAAGAACTACTGCAGACAGTAGATCTTCGAGAGAAGCTCTTGCAGTAGGTAATTACATATAGGACTGACTGGCAGGACCCCACAGAAAAATTTCTGCTAGCAGTCCTGGCAGGGACCGCACGTCAGGTGACCGCATCAAGATACGTCAGTATAAAGGGGCTGTCCTCACTCCCCCCTTCCAGTTCTTTCCAGCCAAGGGCCAACAGAGGCGGACGAGACAGAAGCAGATATTTCCATGAATGGAAAAGGAGCTGAAAAGCTTAGGGATAGAGGTGGGAAAGTATTACCTACTGCAACAGCCTCTCTCAAAGATCTACTGTTACGGTAAGTTCTTACGTAACTGTACTATCTTACTTCGAGAGGGCTCTTGCAGTAGGTAATCACATATAGACTGAGTCCCAAGCAGTCTGGAACAAGAAGAAGCACAGGAGGAGAAAGGTACTCAAAGTAGATCCTCTAGCTGTGAAGGCCTTAAAAAGGAGGCCTTGCAGAACAGCCAGCCTGAAGCCGCTCTATGGCGAGAGGCAATATCCAAACTGTAATGTTTCAAAGGTATGGACCGAAGTCCAAGTGGCGGCAGCACAGATGTCTGCCGCTGACACATTCTTGAAACAAGCTGCTGAGGCAGCGACTCCTCTGGTGGCGTGGCCTCTGACTTGACTCCGGAGGGGCTTGTTGTACTTGTCATAACAGAAAGTGATGCAATGAGCCAACCATTTGGATAGGCATTGCTTAGAAACAGCATTGCCTTCCCTTTTGGAGCAAAAGAGACAAAGAGTTGATCTGTCTTTCCGAGATCCTTTGTCCTATTAGTGTAGTATCTCAGAATCCGGTGAACATCCATAGTATATAACAAGTACTCCCCTTGATTGGAGTACTGCATAAAAAGAGGGTAACTCTATGGACTGGTTCAGAGTAGATCTCACTACCACCTTGGGGAGAAACTGAGGATTGGTACGAGAGCCACACGTTCCTTTGTGGAAAATTAAGTATGGAATTTTACACATTAGGGCCTGGAGCCTCAGAAATCCTCCTAGCAGAGGTAATGGCCACGAGAAAAGTGTCTTCCAGGAAAGGAAATACAGGTTACTCACCTGTAACAGGAGTTCTAGGAATGGTATATGTTGTTCATCCACACTCATTGGCAGTATCCTTGCCGCTTAAATCTTGGCGGAAGGTCTTCAAGCTTGCTCCTCCCACCCACCGGGTGGTATAACTCTCTGCTCCGCCCCATGAGCTAGATCTGGCCGCTGGGCTGAAGCTCAGGTTGTGCCGAGGCCGGGAGGTCGGGTAGGTTGGGGATGAACAACATATACCATCTCCTAGAACTCCTGTTACAGGTGAGTAACCTGTATTTAGGGACATGGATATGTTGTTCATCCACACTCATTGGCAGACTCCTAGCAGTTCTCCGGGAGGAGGGAGGCAAGACGACACCCCATATACTTACTTGGGAAAGAGACTGGAGAACCGAGGCCCCAAACCAGCATCCCGCGTGACTCAAGGTCGATGTGGTAGTGGGTACGAAGGTGTTTGCTGACTTCCAGGTAGCAGCCTGCAGATTTCTGGATAGGGACGTCCCTGGAAGCTAGCCACGTTGCAACAGTATGGCGGGTAGAATGAGCTCTTATCCCTCTGGGAGGCTCCATGCCCGCAACTTATAGCAGAGATCTATGCAGGAGGTTACCCACCTGCTTATCGTCCGCTTGGCTGCAGGTCTGCCAGATGCGGCTTCAGCGTAGGTGACAAACAGCTGGCGAACCTCTCCCGAATTTCACCGTGGCTCCTTATAATAGCTGAGCGCCTTCTAGGGTCCAGAGTATGGAGCCTATATTCGGCCTCCGAGTGTGATTGGGGTAGAACACCGCAGAGTCAACACCTGGTTAAGGTGAAACTCCGGCACCACCTTCGGAAGGAATTTGAGATTGGGGCGCAGGACAACCTTGTCCTGTGGAAGACCAGGTAAGGAGACTCGATGGAAGCGTTGGAGCTCTCCCATCCTTCTGGCTGACGTGATAGCCACCAAGAAGGCGGTTCTCCACGACAGGTGAGAGAGAGCACACCTGTGCATAGGTTGAATGGCTCGCCTGAGCTTTGCCAGTACCAGCAGTAGATCCCACGGAGGTGGGGGTCCCCGCACTGGAGGAAATGTGATCAAGGCCTTTGAAAAGCGCCAGACCATCTTCTCCTGCGCCACCGACTGCTTCCGGCCCGCTCCGGTAAGCAGAGATGGCTGCCAGGTGCACCTTTAGGGTCGTCGACCCTAAGCCCTTGACTAGAAAGGGACCATAAATAGTCCAAGATGCTTGCCAAGGAACAGGAGGAAGGGTCCAAGCCTGTGCCTGACACCAAATGGAAAACCTTTTCCATTTGAAGGCATAACATTTTCTGAGTCGACTCTTACGGGACGCCTCAACTACATTGAGGACCTCGTCGGGAAAGACCCAAGGCCTGGAACTCTAGCCGCTCAGGAACCAGGCCGTCAGGTGCAGGGATTGAAGGTCCGGATGGAACACCTTCCCTGATTGACTGAGAGCAGGTCCGGGCGAGCTGGAAGCTGCCCGCGGAGTCCTGGAGCTGAGACTGAGGAGATCTGGGTACCAGAACTGGCGAGGCCAGTCTGGGGCTATCAGAATCACCTACGCCTTGTCCCTCCTCATGGAGAAGCACCTTGTGGATCAAGGGAAATGGGAAAGGCGTAAAGAGGCCGGGGTCCATTGCCTCGGAAGGCATCCCCCTGCAGCGAGCCCTGCTGAGGGGGCGGGCATGGAACAGACTCAGCTTCGCTTCTCCATGGAGGCAAACAGGTCCACCTGAGGTGTGCCCCAAAGGGAGAACAGATGCTGTACTACCTCCGCAGGAGAGACCACTGTGGGATGCAGCCCCTATCCGCTCAGGGCATCGGCCAGGGTGTTGGAGGCTCCTGCCACGTGAATGGCTAGGAGATCCGCCTCCAGGCTCGCATACAGTGACCAAATGCGGAGAGCTTCCTTGCATAGAAGCATGGAGCGTCCCGCCTGCGGTTTAGATAAAATACGTAGTCGTGGTATTGTCCGTCTGGACTCGGACCACTTGACCCCGGAGGAACGGAGCAAAGGCGGTGAGAGCTAGGCGGACCGCCGAGCTCCAGCAGGTTGATGTGGCATCGGGACTCCCGCGGGGACCAGAGGCCATGAGCCCGTGTTCCCCAGATGGGCACCCCAACCCATCAGAGGCATCGGTCGACAGAGAGACCGGCCGGCTCGGGCGGACGAACGGATGCCCTCCTGCAAAATGATCTGGAACGGTCCACCACTGGAGAGTTGCCCACATCCCCTGTGTCACCGGCACAAGCTGGTCCAAGGGATCGCGTTGTGACCACTGGCTGGCCAGTCCCCACTGAAGGGGAGCATGTTCCAGCGGGCCCAACGGACCACGCTGGTACAGGCCGCCATGAGACCCAGGAGGCGAGGAAGTCCCGGGCAGGCTGAATTGCCCAACCAGAAATGATCGGGCAAAGGAGGAAAGAACCTCGGCCCTGTCCGCCGGAGCCGCTCTGGCTCGAAGAGAGTCGAGGCTGCGCCCGATGAATAGAATCACCTGCTTCGGCTCGAAGTCTCGACTTGGCCTGTTGATAGGAGGCCCAGTTGAGAAGCAGACCTGGAGGGCCAGATCTCTGGACCACTCGCCTCCTTCCTGGAGGGAGCTGCTATCAGCCAGTCGCCCAGGTAAGGGTACACCCGGACCCTCGGCGCCCAGAGGGAATGCTGTCACCACTGCCATGCATTTGGTGAAGACCCTGGGAGCTGGAGACAAGCCGAAGGGCATGGCTTTGAACTCAGGAGAGATCCTTCCGCCGGAAGCGAAGGGATCTCTGGTGAGACGGACGGATAGGGACGTGAAAAGCTGGTCCCTGCAAGTCCAGAGAGCAGAACCACACGCTGCTGCGCGATGGTGGTTATCTGAGCCAGAGTGACCATCCTGAAGGTTCGAGACCTAGGAACTTGTTTAGGTCGGTAGTTCCAGAATGGGGGCGCCAGCCCCCCGTCCGTCTTCGGAACCAGGAAGTACCTGGACACAAA
This sequence comes from Neoceratodus forsteri, assembly GCA_016271365.2. Taxonomy (NCBI): domain Eukaryota; kingdom Metazoa; phylum Chordata; order Ceratodontiformes; family Ceratodontidae; genus Neoceratodus; species Neoceratodus forsteri. The sequence continues at coordinate 1,472,964,586 of CM057453.1, read as the reverse complement.
CCCTGGGTCTGAAGGAGGGTCCACCACCTCTCTTACCACCTCCTTCTGGAGGAGGAGAGCGAGCTGGCGACGAGCCGCCAGTGAGCTGGGGATCCCAGAAGCCCCGAGGGGCGAGGCTCTGAAGGGTGGTGCCTGCTCGAATTCCAGAGGCAGGCCTCTTCCCACCACCTCTAAGACCCACCGTCCCGTGGTAACAGCGGACCAGGTGGAGCGGAAGTGCGGAGCCGCCCTCCCACGGGGACCAGGGGTAAGGTACGGGGATGGGCGACACCCTCAGCCCGTCCACTGGGCAGGCTTGGAGGAGGGACCGGCCAGGGACCTCCTGGGCCCTTTCCTCCCTGCCCTGTTAGAGGAAGCCGGGCGGTTTGGGTTTGGGATGCCAAGGTCGAGCTTGCTGGCCCCTGACGCTGTTGGCCGGGCGCTGGGGCACAGAAGGACGAAAGGGTTAGCTGTGGTTTGCGGCCTTTGTCCTTCTGAGCGGAAGAGACCGAGTCCAAGGTGGCATTGGACTTCTCGATCCTCTGCAGGTGACCTTTCCACCCCAGGGCGAAGGGTCAGTCCCCAAAGGAACATCCGCCAACTTGTGCTGGTGATCCGGCGCTAAGGTGGATATCCTCAGCCAAGCCCTCCCGACGCATAGCCCACCGCGGCCGCCACCGATCTGGCACATGAGTCCCTATATCTGGAAGCAGTCTGGAGCCGCTGTTTGGCCACTGCCTCACCCTGGTCCCGCACCTGCTTAACCGTAGTCTGCAGATCGGGCGGGAAGATGAGGGATGACCTCATCCAGGGAGCCCAACAGGGCATGAGAAAAATGTGCCATGAGGACGGCCGAACTGGCCTGACGAATGCGAGAGGACGAGCGAGACTTTTCGCCCTCGACATAGTCCATTTCTTGGACCTTGTCAGGAGGTTTGTCCACATCCCTGGCGCTCGGTCGCCGCCGGAAAACGCTGTCGGGTAACCAACCCCTCAGCAGAGGGGTGTTCAAAACCGGACAAGGAACCGGTAGGGACCGACATCGCCTGGCCATCCTGGCCGGGCGCAGGGCAGGAAGCAGGGCGCTGCCAAACCCAGTGCCGGATCCACTATGGCCTCGCCACCGGAAAGGCCTCCGTCGAGAATCCCCCGGTCCAGAACTCCGTGAGGGGATACTCTGGCCCGCTTGAAACGGGAATTGAGTCTAACCCGGTAGACCCGGTGATGAGCCGAAGCAGTCCTAGGAAGGACGACACGGCTATCGCCCATTGATCGACCTCCTGAAGACCCGTCCAGTCGCTGGAGAAGAAGGAGAATCATCTTCGGACTCGGAAGAGTCCTTTAGAACGCTCCTGGCCTGAGCCACCCTTCACCTGCCAGGTCGGTCGGGAGTGAGGGTAACTGACAGCCGATGGGTAAACCCTTAGCCGACCGAGAATCCTTGGTCGGAGCCCCAATTGCGGCTGTGGAGGCGGAGGTTCCACCGGAATCGGTGGAGCAGCTGGTTTTGGCCGAACAACCGCCTGGTATAGGCCCCTCGGACAAGTCGAGGGTTGTGTCGGCCGCTCCGGTGACAGCCGTTTAATGGCCGGGAAGGCGCCGGAGTCGGGCTTATTCCCGCCAGAGGAGCTGTTGAACATAAGGTCCGCACTGGCCGACGTACTTCATCGCCGGCTTCCTCATCCGGTGAGGAGGTCGATCGAGAAGCGGCGACGCCGCTACCGCTGTGCCGAGACCGAGACCGCCTTATGACGGGGAACGGCTGGACCGCGAAGAGGTCCGAGACCGAGCCAGAGTCCCGGAATTTCCGGGTCGGTGCGGGGAGGTGTCGGCGGAACCGCACTCCCTTCGCTCGAAGGTCCATCCCAGGGCCCGGAACCGGAGGTACAGGCGAGCCCACGGGATCCTCAACTTCCTCCGGGGAACCGAGAGAGGGGAATCTCGCTGCTAAAGGCGACAGCTCGTCAATGGGTTGGTAGAAAATCTCGACTTCATCAGGTGGAGTCTCGGTCAATCTGACCTGACGGGGACACCGTGAGGCCAGTGGCCGAAGCCGAGCGGGTCGGATCAAGCCGACGGATTTGACGGCCCGGGAGAGGGACTCTTCCGCGCCCCAAGAGCCGCCGACGTGGAGGGACTCTACCCTTGTCCTCTTTTGGACCGAATAAGGTCCAGTAGACGCAGGCCCTTCTCCTTTAGTGGAGAGGACAGACAAAGCCCCTTAAAAGAAGCCGTAGGAAGAACCCAGAGAGAGCGGATAAATGCCGCCGTCGAGGAAGATATCGCTACGCGCCGCTTCCTCGAGGGGCGACCATCCGCCGAGCTGATCCGCCGCCGCGAACCGCCAATCGGGCCTCTTGGACTTCACCGGAGGGAACGCTGGACGCGGCCTGAAGCGGTAACCGGCAGCACGGTTCGAGGACGAGGGCCGAAAGATGAGCACAGGTCGCAGCCTGGTCGCGTTTGTGGCCTAAGCAGAGATATCGTGGAGGATCCGTCTGACATCTTCTGCCGTATGGGTATTCAACCGGAGTCGATTGTCCATCGTACGTGAGGGATCAAGATCAAAGTCTTTGCAAATTTATTTTAAATCCGCAAACGGAGAAATAGGAACTAGTCGTGAAACGAGCGTTAAGGAGGAACCTGAGCTCTGCGTAAGGAAGATCTGTCATGCGGAGCCGAGTTATACCATCGGTGGTGGAGGAGCAGCTGAAGACCTTCCGCAAGATTTAAAGCTGCAAGGATATCCAACAGTGTGTGTGACATATCTATCGCCCCAGAACTTCAAGTCTGCAGAAGCGCCAGTCAGTGTGAGGCAGAGAGTCTCAAGAACAAAATTCAAATCCCAAGGGGCAGGAACTGATAGGGTCCTGTGTGAGAACCCTCTGAGAAAGTCTTAGAGACTTCCACCTGAGCAAACGTTCTGTTTGTGGAGGGAACATGATAGGTCAAATGGCTATTATGTGGACTTTCAGGAGGAAATGACTAGACCTGGGTCAAAGAGATGGCTAGGTACTCCAGCAGACGGCATTAACAGGCAGGAGAAAGGCTCAACATCTTTGAAGCAGCCCATGTGAATCTTGTCCACTTCATGGCATAGGTGGTCTGGTGGAGGGTTTTTTAGCTTCTTACCAGAATCTCCCACACCTGGGGAGAAACCCAAAGCGGGCCTGAGCTGGGTCTGCAGGAGCCATGCATGAAGCTGAAGGGACTGAGATCTGATGGACCAGGGTCCCTTGATCCTGGTCAGCAAAGCCAGAGTGGAAGAGGAGGGTGGTTGGAGTTCCTCTGAAATTGCTGCAGAGAGAGAACCAACTTGCCTGGGCCAAAAGGGAGCCATCAGACCATTCGTGTTCTTCGACCCTAGTTTCAAGACCTGGGGATCAGGAATTGGGGAAGGCACAGACGAATCTGTCTTCCAATCTAGAGACAGCCCAGAAAATGCCTTGGCTTCTGAACAAGCAGAAGACTGGAAGCTTCTGCTTTGAGAGGAAGTTAACAGGTCACCTGTGGTGTTCCCCAGCTGAGAAGATATCACTCCAGGACCCTTGATCCAGTTCCCACTGTGGCCTGCGATCAGGCGACTCAGCTTGTCTGCTAAGGTGTTGTTTACTTCAGAACATGAATTGCTTGAGGTGAAGGTTGTGTTGTACTGCCCAATCCAAACTCTCATTGTTTCCTGCAAGAGGGTGGGACGAAGTCCTCCCTGTTTGTTGATGTACCACACCAGCCATATTGTCCGTCTGACGCAAAGGCCTGAAGAGATAAAGGTATGGGTTGAGGGCATAGTACTGTCTGAAGCTCTAGCACATTATGTGAAGGGTTTGTTCGAGCTGGACAAAGAGCCCTGGGTCCGATGAGGACCGAGATGGCTTCCCAACCCGCCCGAGGCATCTGGAGTCAGAGTCTGGGAGGGAGTAATGAAGCAGGAACCCCCAAACAGGTTCTTCTGACCATCACCACTGTAAGTCTCAACTACGGGGAGAGGAGACCAGAACCAGCTGGATCCAAGTCGTGGCCCACCAATTGATCCCATTGGGAGCGCAGCGCCCACTGGAAATTCCGCGTGGTTCCAGTGGAGGAACTGTCAGGATTAGCAGCCGCCATGAGCCCAGAAGGCTAAGAACCACCTTGCAGTGACCTTCAAGGCCGGACAACAGGCTTGCCTGAATCTGAATAGTGGCCTGTCCGTGGCAGGAAGGCCCTGCCTAGGGTCGGTCCAATATCGGCCTGATAACTGGGAGTCCTGGGATGGATCAATGAGACTTGAATTGTTGATGGTTGCTCCGCAGGCAAAGACCTGTTGGGTAAGGGAGAGGCAACGAGGAGTTCCTCCTGATGAGGCTGCCAGCAGCCAGTTGTCCAGGCATGGGAAAACCTGTACCTGTGACGCAGGTGGGCCACCACTGCAAGGCATTTGCAAACACTGGGAGCCGAGGAGAGGCTAAATGGAAGTGCCTGAACTGGAGTTGTCCCCTAAGGTAAACGGAGATATTTGTGCTGGATGGGTGAATGGATATGCAAGTAGGCACCCTGTATATCCAGAGTGCACAGCCACTGGCCCGAGCGGAGCTGAAGGTAGGTTCTACAGTGAGCATTCTTGAACCTCTTATACTCCACAACAGGTTAAGGAACTGAGATCTAGGGATAGCCTTACATCTCCTGTCTCTTCCGGACCACAGGAAGAAGTGGAATAGTAACCCTGCCCTGTAGAAGCGTGGACAGATTCTATCGCCCCCAGCAAAAGTTGAAATTCTTTCTGACCAGAAGATGATGTTCCCCATAGTACAACAACCTTTGGGAGGGAGACGAGTGGTTTCGTAGAAACTCTATTGAGTGTCCTTCATGATTAGCTGGAGCACCCAATCTGATGTTGTCTCTCCCAGCCCGAAGGTGGAGGGAAACCCCTCCTCCACCGTCCTCCAGGAAGCCTGGAGGCTGTGGGAGAGGAAGAGTCAGGTGGTGGGGCAGCACCGCAGCTGAAGCCACCCACTGCTTTTTTGGGTGGAGGGGCTTGCGCAGCTGTGGGGCCCAGCATTTGGTGGCCCGCTTCCGGAGGTTTCGCCTTTGGCTGATTCAGTCTGCCTAAGCGGGACTGCCGCCTGCAGTTGATGGGGATGGTACATAGAGTCAACGGACTTTAGTGCCATCCCCTTCTCCTGCAGATCGGGTGATGATGTCCTTGACATCACCTCTGAAGAGCACTGACCCCCGGAAGGGCGCCCTGTTAGCGGACTGCACTTCCCGACCAACCTTGACACATGGAGCCAAGCATGACGCCGTAAGCTCACGGGCGCAAGCTGAGCTCTGTCCAGCAGTGTCCACTGCATCGAAGTCGCATGAAGCATGTGTCGACTGGCCGAATGTGCAGAGCGGACAAGGTCAGACAGTTCCTGCTTGACTTGAGAGTCCGCAGAGAGTCCAACTTGGTTTTCGCCCAGAAAGAATGGCCTTCTGGTAATCCCCATGTGACCAACATAGTTCAGGGTCCTGATCCCAGCGTGGAAGAAGCGAAAATCTTCTTTCCATAATGGTCCAGAAGGCGAGATTCCTTATCAGGTGGCGACGAGCTAAGGTGTTGGATTAGCTGACCAGCCGTGAGCGGCGCTAATCACGACCGAGTCAGCACGAGGGTGGGAATCTAAAAAGTCAACACCTCTGGAGCCTGGTATAGCCTGTTCGACCTCAGAGGAAGAGGGGCTAATGCGGACGGTTGTTTCCAAATAGTGGTAACAAGGTGGGCATGAGGCTCAATCCAGGGTGGCACCAAGGTAGAAGCTGTGACGGGCAGATCCAGATGCTCAGTGAGTTTCACCTGCTGTGGGTCTGGCTCAAGGACTGCCAATTATGTATTGCCTGGATTTTATGTAGCAGCTCCGTGAAAGAAGAAGGATCCTCCGGAGGAGTCCTTGGCCTGGGCTTTGACGGAGAGCCGAGGCTCGTCGCTTCTCAGAGCAGCCTCGGAGGCGTCTGAGGAGGAAGAGGAAGAAACTGAAGAAGAGGATGACTCCTCCTTTCCCTGCCTAGGGGAGGAACGGACCCTTGGGAAGCCTCGGGAAGCGTGTCCTGCCCCTCTCTGGACCCAGAGGGTTTATCCCTGGTGTCTGGAGGAGATGAGGGAGCTTGCTCGCGGGACGCAGGGGAACCTGGTACCGCACTGCCTGAAGATGACTCTCCATCTCTCTGGTGAGCTGAGCCTTGGTCTCAGCCCACCAGGAGGCTAGAGTCTCCTGCAAATCCACCGTGGCTGGGGGCTTGGTGGGGAGGAGGAGGGGATAAGGTATGGGTTATACCCGTAAGTCGAGTATCCATAACCCGTCGCGGGAGCCTCAGCGCGCTCAGGGCTGTGGGCGTCAGTGTACCGTGGGCGCTGGGTACCGCGGCGTCACTGTGGTCACGAGTACGGCGCTGGACATGATGGGGTCGGGTACCCGGGATCCGGGAGCTGCCAGAGCAGATGGCCCCACTGGTGGCCCTGGAGTCGGGCAGCATCAGGAAGCAGGATGTCGCCCAGGGTCGGCTACCGGTGTCGAGGCCGGAGTCCGAGTGCTGGCGTCGGGACCAGCGTCCGGGAGCGATGTCAGATCAGCAGGAGGTTGATCCGACGGAGTGAATAGGGACCTCAGCCTCGCCTGGGGACGGAGGGGAAAAATCCCGGGTCAGACTGAGGAGACTCAGGGTCCCCGAGGGCAGCAAAGGCCAGCAGGGAGCCAGGAACGGGCGGACGTGGGAGGGTCTGGCGCCTGCTTATCCGCTGTGCGGATGTCGGGGGACCGACGCGCGCCTTGTCAGCAGGATCTGGGCAGGCGCTGGAGGGCCAGCGTCCGACTTAACGGATCCTTCGCCAGAGGCAGGCCGAAGGAAGGGGCAGCCTGGTCTGGTGGAAAGGGTGCGCACCGCCTAAAGGGTCCGCGATTTATCGATTTTCTCCGTGCGGAACATCGGAGGAGCCACGTCCGCTTAATCGGAGACAAGGCTGGCGGTATTGGTAGGGTTGGGAAACCACGGCTTTACCAGGGACGGAAGCCTCCAGAGCCGGGCGCCTGAAGGGACCTGCGCGAGAGCCGAGACAGGTGGGGACGATGCCGCCTTTGAAACCTCTAAGGCGGTCATCAACGTTACTCTTCAACATCTGGACTCCCAAGGGAGATGCAGTGAGAGGAGCCCTTGTCCGTGCTTTGCTTTGTCCTTTCTTGCTAGATGGCCTTCAGGGGAAGCAACGCCGAAGTTTTGTGAGTTCCTTTTCCATGGAGCTTGTCTTCTTTTGAGAATGTGGGCTTCCAGGGACTGCTGCTGCCTTCTCTGGGTGGCAGCGTTGAAACTCAGGCAGTGCTGGCACTTCTCAACTTGATGGTCGGAGCCTAGACAAAAAGGCACAGGGAATGGCCGTCCTTGTGCAGGAGTTGGGCGCCGTGATGAGGCACTTATTTTTGAGCCTCAAGGGTGTAGGGAAGACATACACCGATGGATGACTGACGATTATAGAGAAAAGTGAAAAACTCGGTAGAATAACTGACGAAGGGCCTGACGAAGCAGGAACTTTTCCAGGCGCCGCGTATAAGCTAACGCGGGAAAGAACTGAAGACGGGCATGAAGGACCGCTTCTTTATACCGACGCCTCCTGACGCCGTCACCTGACGGGGGCGGTCCCTCACCAGGGACTGCTAGCTGGAAATTTTTCATGGGGTCCTAGCGCCTGTCAGCGCCAGTCCTATATGCAATTACTTACCGCAAGAGCCCTCTTGAAGTAAGATCTAAAGTTTTCTGTGTGGTCCTAGCGCCTGGTGGCATACTCCTCAAGGTTATTACCTACTGCAAGAGCCCTCTCAAAGTTAGATCAAAGAGTTGCCTGAATGACATATGTCCTTAGTTCTATCTATGAAGAACCGCAGGGCTCTTAACATCTAGTGAGTGAAGAGTGCTTTTCCTTCATTCTGGAAGTTAGGAGAGTAAGTGGGAACACGAAAGGTTGGTTCAGATGGAATTCTGAAACCACTTTGGGCAGAAACTTGGAGGTGCATGGAGAACCACCTGCCTCTGTGGAAGATGGTATATTGGGGTTTGTAACCAATGCATGTTTTTTAAGATACCCTGCATCGGAGGTGATGGTCACCAGAAAGCAGTTTTCCAGGTCAGGAACTTGAGATCGCATGTAGCCAGAGGTTCAAAGGGTTTACTAATGAGCATGTTCAGTACAAGGTTAATATCCTAAGGGCAATCAGTTTCTGACCGGGGCCCTCATGTACAGAATGCTATTGAGAAATCTCTTGAAAGAGGCAGTTGAGCCAGGGTCATGTTCTGGACTGGCTTGTGATAAGTCAAACTGCACAGAGGTGGACCTCCTTTACAGAGCAGTACTGTAGTCCAGCATTTGAAAGGTCTAATAGGTACTCCAAAACTTTATCCGTGAACAACGGAATGGATCCATATGGGGCTTGGCACACCATTCTGAGAAGCTTTCATTTTGTGTAAGTTTTACTAGTGGAAGGTTTATACACAGTCAAGATCTCAGAGATCGCTTGACAACTTTTAAACCTGTTCACCTCTATTGCCTAGGAGTCAGGCATGGAGATGAAGGGAGGAGACTGGGATGGACCATGGCCAGTACGGTGTAATGAGCATCATTTTGTTCGCATGTGCCTCTAGTCTGAGCAGAACCCTCTGAACCAGTGGAAGAGGAGGAAATGTGTACAAGCGATTTGTCCACTGCAACCTGAATGCATTCTGACAGAAAACACCAGGTTCTGTATTTCTGAAGAAGAATTGAGAGCGCTCTGCTCATGGAGATACAAAAGGTCCAGGTCTGGAGTATCCCACCATCAAGAGAGACTGTACGATATCTAGTGCCAATGACCACTTGTGAGGATCCGCTTCTGTCCTGCTGAGTTGGTCTGCCAGACTGTTCTGAGCCCCTGGTAGGTAAACTGCTTGGATTAGAGCATTCTGCTCGAGGGGCACCACTCTCATACCCTCAGCTTCCCCTCTGCATTGTCTCTGCTGTAGTACTTGCGCTTGTTGTCCATCTGTAGAAGGATTACCTTGTGATGGACAAGTCCACCAGGGCCCGTGATAGCGAAGGACTGTCCTCATCTCTAGAACACTGATATGAAGGTGAGACTCCATTTGAGTCCAGACCTTTGGGTGTGTGATGGCCCGGACAGTGACCTCCGCACCTGAGGAGAGATGCATCCATGGTGAGGGTTATCTGAGACTCCAGTGAGCAAAGGGAGACCTTGCAGAAGGTTTGTCATCCTGTGTCCACTGTGCACGTGACAGACGTAAGGGGTACTGTCACCTTGATGGGGTGCGGTGGAGGTTGCGTTGATGGACACCACTGTGTACTGAGCATCCACCAAGTGGTCCTCAAGTGCAGTCATGCCAGAGTCACTGTGAAGACTGAAGAGGCCATGAGGTCTAACACTCTCTGCATAAAGTGAGCCTGCATGGGATTGTTTGCCATGATGAAATGTGCCACTTTGAAGGATATCATTCCTTCTGTCCCCTGGGAGGAAGGCCTCACCTTGGTAGTGTCCAAGAGGGCCCCTATGAAGAGGAGCTGCTCAGAAGGTTGAAGCTGTGACTTTTCCAGGTTCAGAAGTACTCACATGGAGGTCAGGAACTGAGCTGTTGTGGTCACTGCCTTCTCTGTACCCTGCCTTGATGGACTTGCAAGAAGCCAATCATCCAGGTAGGGAAAGACCTGAATCCCAAACTTTCGAAAGGTGCACTGTGAGAACCGACTTAAAACACTTTGTAAAAAGGCAGGACTCTGAATAGGTAGCTGGTCCAAGGCTACAAAGCTTAGGAACTTGTGGTGACTTGGGTGTACTGGAATGTGGTGGTAGGCATTTTCATTTCCAGGGATAAAAACTAGTCCTGGGGCTTGAGAAGTGTCACGAGGGTTCCTAGGAGATCATCTTAAACTTCTTGTGGTACAAAAACTTGGTTCAGTTTTCTGGGATGGAGAATGGGGCATGCCTCCTGGCTTTTGGGAACCAAAAATAATGGAGTAGAAGCCATGTTGCTCTGCAAGGGGACTACTACCACTGCCCTGTTTTCAGAAGGTCCATCTCTGAAGTGAGGAAGTCGGACTGGAGCAGCTGACATGTGCTGCCGCCATGGATATTCTGGGGGAGGATCTCTGAAAAACAGAGAGTATCTGTCTCTTGAACAATCCTTAGAACCCACTTGTCTGTGGTGACAGACTTCCACTGACTGAAGAACAGTCAGATGCCCACCCACTGCAGAGGAGAGGTCCACCTTGGGCAGCTGAGGTGAAATGGGCCAGGGTCTCAGAGGGTGGCACTGGGTGCATTCTGGGCCTGTACCTTCTGCTATGTTTTCTTTGCAGCTGAGGAGACTAATGCTTGTTTGGGCTCCACTGCCTCTTCCATTTAAAGGGTTGTCTGTTACGAAAAAGTACTGCTACGTAAGAACTTACTGTAACAGTAGATCTTGCAGCAGGCCACACCATAAGGACTGGAAGTTGGCAGGTGCCAGGACCCCATGGAAACTTCTAGCTAGCAGTCTATAGAAGGGGACTGCTCCTGACTTTGGCCCTCCCCCAACTTCAGCCAATGGTATAAAAGGGCAGTCCCCAGCCCAACCTCATTTCTCCCGCAAACCCAGAAATGGAGAATCGGCAGTTTCCTCCGAACCGAGGAAATGAAACTAGCCAATGGAGAAAGCGGTCACCAGGGGAAGTTGGGAGGAAAGCAGTGCTTGCTGCAAGAGTTCCTCTCAGATGTACTGTTACTGTAAGTTCTTTCATAACTGTACCATCTCACTTCAGGGAGTTCTTGCAGCAGGCTACCACAAGGACGAGTCCCAAGCAGTGGAAGAACTAACCCCCAACCGGAGGAGGCAAAAGTCTGCTGAAATTGCTCACTAGAGCAGGACCGTAGGACAGTGAGGCCAAAGCCTGTCTCACGATGATAGGGAATGTCCAGATTATAATGCTGAATGAAGATGTGTCTAGAACTCCAAGTGGAAGCTGCACAGATATCAGCTGCAGACACATTTTAATGGCTGCAAAGGAGGCAGATATACCCCTGGTGGAATGGCGTTGACCAGTCCTGTCTTGTCATATTTACAGTAGCAATAAACAATACAGTTGGCTAACCACTTGAGCAAAAGTTTGCTTAGGAACAGAAACCCTTCAGTCCTTGGGCAAAAGAACAAATAACTGGTCAGACTTTCAGACAGCAATAGATGCGATCTAAGTAGTGAACGGGTTAACACAGTGAACATCCAGAGTTTGAAGTAGAGCCTCTCCTCTGTTAGAATACTCTGGGTAGTAACTGGTAGGTGGATGTCCTGATTTAGTGTAAACTCAGACACCCCTTTAGGCAAAAAATAAATGATGTACCTACCGTAATTCTTGATCTTCCTGTATATCTTCACCATTCATCACTGGTGGGGTCCAGCAAGGGGCAGGACCCCTGGAAGCTTCTGCTTTAATTCTGCTCTAGTGAGGGAATATCGAACAGTGCCGCCCTGAGGCTGATGTGCATTTTAATGGCGCTCCTGGTTGGCTAGTAACACAGGTTACTCACCTGTAACAGGAGTTCTAGGAATGGTATATGTTGTTCATCCACACTGTCTGGCAGGTTCCTCACTGCTTTAAATCTTGCCAGAAGGTCTTCGTTGGCTCCTCCCACCCACCTGGGTGGTAAAACTCTGCTCCACGCCATGACGCCAGATCTAGCCCGCTTGAAGCCAGGTTGTGCGTCAAGCCGGGAGGTCGGATGGGTCGTAGGATGAACAACACATACCATTCCTAGAACTTCTGTTACAGGTGAGTAACTGTATTTTTAAGGACATGGATATGTTGTTCATCCACACTGTCTGGCATAGACTCCTAGCAGTTCTCCGGGAGGAGGAAGGCAAGACGCACACTCGACATACTTACTTAGGAATAAGGACTGAGAACCGAGGCCCCAAAACCAGCATCCCAGCTGTGACTCAGATATCACATGGTAATCGGTGATGAAGGTATGTGCCGACTTCCACGTATAAGTTCTGCAGATTTCCTGGATAGGGCGTCCCTGAAGCTATTACCGATGCAGCGGTATGGCGGGTAGAATGAGCCTTATCCCTCTGGGAGGCTCCATGCCTGCCAGTCTATAGCAGAGATCTATGCAGGAGGTGACCCACCTGCCTATCGCCTGCTTGGCTGCAGGTCTGCCAGGTGCGGCTTCAGCGTGGTGACAAACAGCTGGCGAACCTCTCCCCGAACTCGGCAAGTCCGCTCCTTAATAGCGAGCACTCTTCTAGGGTCAAAAGTATGGAGCCTCTATTGACCTCGAGTGGGACTGGGGTGGAACACCGGCAGAGTCAACACCTGGTTAAGGTGAAACCGGCACCACCTTGGAAGGAATTTCAGGTGGGGGCGTAGGACAACCTTGTCCCTGTGGAAGACCAGATAAGGAGACCTCATGGAGAGCACCTGGAGATCTCCCATCCTTCTGGCTGAAGTGATAGCCACCAAGAAGGTGGTCTTCCATGACAGGTGAGAGATGTCACACCTGTGCATCGGTTCGAATGGCCTGCCCATGAGCTTAGCCAATACCTGTAGTAGATCCCATGGAGGTGGAGGTTCTCTGATCAGAGGATATGTGATCAAGGCCTTGAAAAGCACCCGACCACCTTCCTCCTGCGCGACCGACTGCTTCCCAGCCCGCGCCTCGTAAGCAGAGATGGCTGCCAGGGTGCAATCTTAAGGGTCATCGACCAAGCCCTTGCTGAGAAGGGACCACAGGTAGTCCAGAATGCTTGCCAAGGAACAGGAGAAGGGTCCAGGCTCGGTTCTGACACCAAATGGAAAATCTCTTCCATTTGAAAGCCGAGCATTTTCTGGCCCACTCACGGGACACTCAACGACGCTGAGGACCTCGTCGGAAAGGCCTGGAACTCTAGCTGCTCAGGAACCAGGTCACCAGGCAGGGATTGAAGGTCCGATGGAATACCTTCCCTGATTGACTGAGATCAGGTCCGGCGGCTGGAAGCCGCCTGGAGCCTGGAGCTGAGACTGAGAAGATCTGATACCTGAACTGACGGGCCAGTCTGGGGCTACCAGAATCACCGCGCCTTGTCCCTTCTCGCTTTGAGAAGCACCTTGTGGATCAAGAGGAAATGGGGAAAGGCTAGAAGAGGCCTGGGGTCCACGGCCTCGAGAGGCATCCCCTCAGGCAGCGAGCCCTGCTGAGGGGGCGGGCATGAAACAGTCTCAGCTTCAGACTTCCCTGAGGCAAACAGGAACCGCCTGAGGCGCGCCCCAGTGGGAGAAGAGATCTTGCACTACCTCCGCAGGAGAGAGACCACTGCGAGACACAGCCCCAATCCGGCTTAGGGCACGGCCAGGGTGTTGGAGGCTCCTGCCACGTGAATGGGCAAGGAGATCCGCCTCCAGGCTGCGATGAGAACCAAATGCGGAGAGCTTCCCGCACAGAGGCATGGAGCGGCCCCGCCCTGGCGGTTTAGACAGTACATGGTCGTAGTATTGTCCGTCTGGACCTGGAACCACTTGGACCCCGTAGAAATGGAGTGAAGGCGGTGAGGGCTAGACGAACCGCTTGAAGCTCCAGCAGGTTGATGTGGCATCGGGACTCCGAGGGGACCAGAGGCTCAGGCCTTGTGCCCCCAGATGGGCACCCCAACCCATCAGAGAGGCATCGGGTCAATAGAGAGACTGTCAGCCTCGTGGATGAAACGGGATGCCCTCCTGCAGATGTGCCGGAACGGTCCACCACTGGAGAGCTTTCCACATCCCTGGGTCACTGTCACCAGCTGATCCAATGGATCGAGCGCCAGGACCACTGGCTGGCCAGTCCCCATTGGAAAGGGCGATGTACCAGCGGGTCCAACGGACCACGCTGGTGCAGGCCGCCATGAGGCCCAGGAGGCGAGGAGTCCCGGCAGGCGCGATTGCCCAACCAGAAATGATTGGGCAAAGGGAGGAAAGAACCCTGCCCCTGTCTGCCAGAGTCGCTGCCTGGCTCGAAGCGAGTCGATGCTCTGCCCTGATGAAATGTCTCACCTGCTTTGGCACGAAACTCGACTCTGGCCTCGCTGGATGAAGAGGCCAATCTGAGAGCAAACCTGGAGGGCCAGATCTCTGACTGCTCCACCTCCGCTCTGGAGGGGCTGCAATCAGCCAGTCGTCCAGGTAGGGTACACCCGACCCTTCCAGTGCCGTAGGAATGCTGTCACCACTGCCATGCATTTGGTGAAGTACTTGGAGCTAGGGAGAGGCCGAGGGGCATGGCCCGGAACTGAAGGGATCCCTCCGCTGCCGGAGGAATCTCTGATGAGACGGACGGATTGGGACGTGAAAGAACGTTGTGCCCTGAGGTCCACGGAACAGAACCACACGCCTGCTCCAAGGATGGTATTATCTGAGCCAGAGCATCACCATCCTAAAGGTCCGAGACCTTAGGGAACCTGTTCAGGTCATGCAGGTCGAGAATGGGGCGCCAGCGCCTGGTCTGCTTTGGGGACCAGGAAACACCTGGACACAAAACCCGGTCTGGAGGAGGATCCGCCACCTTCCTGATCACCTCTATGTCGAGGGGAGCAGGGCAATATCGGCCTCGGAGACCGGCTGCTGCGGGACTTGAAGAGTCTCCCCCTGAAGGGCGACGGCTCGAAGGGTGGGTCTGCTCAACTCCAGAGGCAGGTCTTTCCTACCACCTCCAACACTCCAGCTGTCCGTGGTGATAGCGACCAGGCGAAGCGGAAGTGGTGGAGCCGGCCTTACTTCACCGGGGCACCTGAGCAGGGGGAGTGACGAGGCTGGTGGCTGACACCTCAACCCGCTACTGGGCAGGGTTGGAGGAGGGACCGTTTGAGTGACTCCTGCCTTGCATCTCCCTGCTTCCCTGTTGGAGGAAGGCTTGGGTTTGGGGATGCAAGCACGAGCCTGCTGGCCCTGATGCTGGTGCTGTTGGGTCGGACGGAGCTGCAGGCGCAGAAGGACGAAAGGACTTGTGCTGCTGCTGACGGCGGCCTTGTCCTTCTGGGGGAGGACTGAATCCAGGGTGGCATTGGACTTTTCGATCCGTTGGAGGTGACCTTCCACCCAGGGTCGAAGAGGTCGGTCCCCAAGAAGGGGACATCCGCCAACTTGTGCTGGCATCCGCCGTGAAGGTGGGATATCCTCAGCCATGCCTCTGGGCGCATGGCCACCGCGGGCCGCCACTGATCTGGCACAGGAGTCTCCTATGTCCAGAGCTGTTTGGAGCTGCTGTCTGCCACTGCCCTACCCCTGGTCCCGGACCTGCCGGACTGCGGGTCTGGAGGTCGGCCGGGAGATGAGGGATCACTTCATCCAGGGAGCCCATGAGGGCGTGGGAGAAGTGTGCCATCAGCACTCGCCGAGCTGGCCTTGGCAGAGGCCAAGGGAGGATGCAGCGACACTTTGCGCCCGCGAGTCTCAGCTTTTGACTCTTTGTCGAGGGCTTTTCCATCGCCCTCGTGCTCCGGAACGCCGGAAAACGCTGTCGGTGATCAACCCTCGCAGAGGGGTGCTCTAAACTCAGGCAGAGAGCCGTGGTAGAGACCGTGATACTTCCTGGCCATCCTGGCCGAGGTCGCAGGACAGGAAGCAGACCGCTGCCAAAGTCCAAGGCCGTTGTGCTAAATGGCCTCAGCCACAGGAAAGGCCTCCTAAGGTGAATCCTCGGTCCAGTACCCCATCAGGGGATACTTGGTCTGCTTTGAAATGGGCTTGAGCTGCATCCCAGTGGACTCCGAGATGAGCTGAAGCAGACCCATAAAGGATGCATGGGCTGGCCCAGTGACTGGGCTCCCCTGAGGACTTTAGATCAACCTGCCTGGAGAACAGGGAGGGCCGCTGCCGACTCCCAAGAGTCAGCCAAGAGCTGCTCTAGGTCTGAGCCACCTCCACCTGCCGAGGGACGGTCGGGAGTGAGGGTGACCGACAACCTGTGGGGTTCTGGAGCCGCACCAAGAGTCTCTTGGTCGGGTGCCCCCGGCGATTTGAGGCTGGCCCCACCACACCAGTGGGGCAGCAAGTTTAGGCCTCTAACAACCGCCCAGCAGACATGGGCATCTCGACTGCAGCGCAGAAGTTGCTTCAGCCGCTTGGGTGAAGCCACTTGATGGCCGGGAAGGCGGCCAGTGTCGACTTAGCCCCAGACAAAAGGTAACTGCTGCCACATCAGCTCCTCGTAGCGCCGACGCAATTTGTCCGAAACTCTCCTCATCCGAGGAGGAGGAAGATGAGGAGGAGCAGTGTCAGCTGCTTACCTCGGTGCCGAGACCAAGACTGCCATGTCGGCGGGATTGGCTGGACCGAGAACTCCTCGTGTCCGAGAGGGGCCTGGGAGGGAGCAGGGGACCCGGCCCTCCCCCAGCTCGGACGCCTTAATTGGGGACCGCTGCACCGGTTGGCGAGGTAAATTCTCTCGCTCTACCAGGGAACCAGCGAAGATGGGTTGTCGGCTTCACGAGTCGACAAACCGTCCCAACGGGTCGAAAAATCTCGATAGCGTTGACGGCTGTCTCGGCTGGCTTGACCTGACGGGATGCCATGAAGCCAGCAGCCTTTGCCGCAACCTCGGACCGCTGACGGTCGGCTGTCCGGGAAGGGGACCTCTCCCGCCCTTCCATAATGCCTACCGAGTGGGGACTTACCTTGGGATTCTTCTTCCTGGACCGAGAGGAATGTCCCGATGGCCCTCTCCCTTCGTGGAAAGGGAATGGCAAAGCTCTTTGAACAAAGCAGAATATGCAGGTACCCAAGGCGAGCGGGATAAATGCTGCGACCGAGGAGGAGGAAGATGCAGCCTGGGCCGCCCTCTCGAGGGCGATCATCTGCTTGAGCTGCTCAGCCGAGCCAGTCGCCGCGGTAAACGCCTCAACAGGCCTCTTTCGACTTTACCGCGGATAGCGCTCGGCGCCAAGCTTCAACCGGCAGCTCGTTCTCCAGACGCTACGTACCGAGCAGCAAGACTCGCAGGCCTGTGGGTCGTGGTTTTAGGTCGCAGGCAGTAGATGCACGTGAAGCGCGGATCCGCCCTGACATCTTCTGCCCGCAAGGGCACCGCCAAAACCGGAGTCGATGGTCCATCGCAGCCGCTGAGGGAAAAGGAAGACCGAGTCTTGAAAATTTTAAAATGAGTTTCGGACAAACCCGAAGAATTAGGATCCAGTCTAACACGCAGAGCGTTAAGGAGGGAAGCTGAGCTTCAAGCCGTATGAAGATCTGATTGCGGGGCGGAGTCGAGTTCTACCACCCGGTGGGTGGAGAAGCCAGCTTGAAGACCTTCGGATAAGATTTAAAGCGGCAAGGAACCTGCCAGACAGTATGGATGAACAACATATCCATGTCCTAGAACCGCCGTCTCTACACTATCTCAGTACTGCTAGCGGAGAGAAAGACAACAAAGAGAAAACAAGGGTGGAGGTGGGCAAGGAGCCAAAAGGGATAGTAAAATGAAAAGATACAAACTGAAAAGGATAAGCCGACAAGAAAGGACAAATTCTTAAGGAAACTGAAGCCTAGCTGTGTGGGTTAGGTCCCAACCCCTGGGCAGAAAGATAAGGGGAAGGAGAAGGAAGAATGAAGAAACAAGACAAAGAATGAGAATGAAGAGGGAGGAGGAAGAAAAAGATGCAGAGGGAGGCTGGAGCATACCTCCACTCTCAGAATCCTAGTGGACCAGGCAACTTTAGTGACCGGTTTTCTCTTGTGAAACAAAACAGCCTTAAAGAGATATCTTTTTTTTTGAGAGCTCCAAGGCATCCCAAAAGAAAAGGGATAAAATCCTTATCCACAAGAGGGGACACAGGAGACCTGACCGACAGGTCAACAGTCTCCCAGGTCCACAGGAGGACAACAGGATCTAGCACCTTCTCTCCTTTTCAAGGCTGAGGACAGAGAAAGGGCAGCCCACTAACCAGAGATCACCTCAGTGCCCAAAGGAGACCTGGGGTGGTAAAGGAAAATTCCTAATACATAACTCCACCAGGGAGATGATATATCAGTTCAGGACCTCATGGAGGTTTCTCTAACTGAATCTCAAGAGTTAAGAGCAAACAAGGAGACTCGAATGGGTTCCCTGCTGGGAGTTAGAAAGTTAACAAGTCAAGAGATAGAGGATCCCCAGGTACCTAGGTTCATCAGAAAGACAGAAGCACCCAGAGGTGGGGGAGTTCACAGCAGATCTCAGAGAGACCTGAAGACTGCTGAGAAAGATGGCCCTGGGGAGCTCTGGAAAGAAAGGGGCCAAACCTTTCACTTGCCCCACGTCCTGCTGGTTCAGAGGGGAGCCCAGAGGCACCAGTGGACTCTGCCCACAACTGGCCTCTGGGGAGGGGGAGCGCAAGCAGGGAGGAGGCACTGCCCAGGGCTGAAGCCAAGAGGGACAGGAGGGTGAGAAGTAGGATGAATGGTGAAGACATACAGGAAGATCAAGAATTACAGTAGGTATGTAATTACATATCTTCCTGTATCAATCTTCACCATTCATCACTGGTGGTGAGTACCAAGCCCACAAAGTGGACCAATACCTCCCTGAAGGCAACACTGCCTTCAGCCCCTGTGGGGAGACATGGGGAGGGACCATCACGGGTCTGCCTGACCCATACTGCTGAGAGCCAGCGCATGTCTTCTGGCTAGCAGGAGAAGGAGTGTGCCCAGATAGTTTCCACCTGGCTCTCTGGGAGAAAAATCAGGCCCCAGAAAAGCAGGTCACCCTTACTGCTGGGCCAAGGGTGACAACTGGGATAGGTGAAGCCATGCCACCCACCTGATGCAGACCACAGATCCCATCAACCTGAAAGCTACTGCACTGGCGTTGTATGATGCTTACGCCTGGTGTCTCGCTAGCTCCAGACCTCCTTGTGGAGATGGCAACAGCCTGCCTGGTTACCTTGCTATAGGCAAGGCTGACAGGAATGGTTCCATTGGCCCACAGACATCTCTGAAAGGTCACCATGTGCGCCTGATGTGCTGTGATGAAGATGAGACACGAGAGGCAAAACTCTCCTGCCCCAGTGCTCAAACTCTGCAGAGTCCGTGACTATAGGACAGTCTCTTGTTGGGCGCTGACACCCAGAAGGGGTGTCCAGTCACCAAGACCCAAGGAGGGTGGGCAAAGATCCTGGAGACCCCAAGGGGCGCAATACCAGCACCGGCAGTCCACAGGACTGGAAAGGAAGCAAGCGACTGCCTGGCGCTATGCGTGGACCTCCGCTAAGAGCCGAGGCCACGGAGGGATCACTAAGGATTCCTGACTGTAATCTCCAAGGAACACCATAGTTGCACAGTCAGTGTTGCCTCGTGAAACGGGTTAATTGAGCCCTCCACCATCTGCCGCCAGAACTGCTGATACCTGTAAAGTCAGCACCAGACGATTGGTATGGAGGAGAGTTCTCTTCCTCAGAGGAGGAAGTCAATGACCCGGAGGAGCTCTGCATAGGCAATGGTGGTGCGTGTGAGGAGCTATGAACACCAACTCATCCAAGGCCCTAAAGAATGTTGGGAAAGCACTGCCGTGGCTCTTATACTGCTCCCAGGTAAGGGGCCCCAAAGGACCCATGAGACCTGGGAGAAGGGTGGGAGGTTGCAGAGAGGGCAGGGCTGGGTAGGAAGTTCCTGAGAGACTGCTCCCTCCAACAGGGCTGTGGACTGAGCAGGGGTTACGAGTGGTGCACTGTCCAGACCCCACCTGCTGCTCAACCGTCCCAAGCCAGCAGGGGAAGCCCGGGGACCCCACCCGATGCAGGACTCTGTCCCCTATAAGACGAAGGATGCTCGGACCACACTCCTACTCCACAGCACAACGGTCGAAGCCACCCAGGCAGAGCAGGGGTGGACTGGTGTCCCAATCCTCCCAGGGAGGACTGAGACCTGCCGCTGCTCAGTGAGGCCTCCCAGTGGCAATCAATCTCTAGGATGGAGGAGAGGGGAGAGAAAGCTGCCACCAGGGTCGACCTCTGACTCCCCAAACCCCGCAGCAGTACCAAACAATGGCCTGGTGCGAAATCTGTCTCCCCTTAGAGGCAAGCCCTGAAGCTGCACTGTCTCCAAGGAAGGCAGCGGACATGACACAGAGTCCTGTAGCAGCACCGACCTTGGCGCCGCTCCCAGACTCGGCGTAACTCCGTCATCGACATCAGAGTTGGCTCCGACCTCGGGACAGTGCCAACCTGGCGTCTGCCTGAAACGGTGCTGACCGTGACACTGAGGACCGCACTAGCCATGGTGTCATTACCAGAGTGGCACCGACCACGCATCATCACCTGAATCCTCCATGGCACCGAAGAGGACAAGATGGCGCCGCACATGGTGACTAGTCCTAGTCCTGAACTCACCGAAGGTCTCGAACAGAGTCGGTGGGGGCGATCGATCTGGAGAGCTGGGTCACCAGTCTGGGTCCTCCGAATCCAAGAGGAGACAACAGAAATGCCAAGAGAGGGAACCCTGTCACCCGCCAGCCCCAGCACCAAGGTCAGTGTTGAAAGGATTCCATGGCACCAGAGTGCCGCCCACCACTGATACCGGACGGTGTCGGAGCCAAAGCCGCACATTCTGACACCCCAAAGGGACCACCGATGTAGGCCTAGCATGTAGCTGGGGCCCAACACACCAGGGTCGCCAGCCTGAAGCGGTCAGCAGCCAACCTCCCAGAGGAAGTCGACTGCCCCCAGGTGCCCAGACTCAGTGGGATGTGAATCAGAGGCATCGGCGGGAGGTCTGGGGACAGGCCCAAAGTCCTTGTCTTGGCGGCCCTCAGTGGATGCTTGCTGCTGAGGTCAGGGTTTGCGTCCTCACCTTGCGCGTGGAGCTCTAGGGTGCAGTAGTCCATACTAAAACAAGCGCCACAACGGTCCATGTCATGAGATGGCCCCACAATTTAAACACTGGTTATGCGGGTCCGTTATGGTAACCTCGGCCTCCACAGGGCACTGACGCATGGGTGAGGTCTGGCGCCTAACTTTTATGCCCAACCCACATGAAACCGCTGAATGAAACTAAAATGAAGTAAAAGACGCGACGCCAGCTAACTTAAACAATTAAAATAATCAGAAACAATGCCGAAAGGCATTGAAGTGCAGCATCGAGTAACTTTAAGTGAGCAGAAAATGGAATGGTAGCTGATACACAGTTTATCTCTTCAGGAGTCGCTTTCCCATGGAGCACCTGCAACTTTGACAGTGGGAAGGAAGAGAGAAATTAGGTAGTGGAAGGGACAACAGTTACTGGCAAACGCCGAGCGCTAAGTAATGCGTCGGCCTCGAGGATGGCTTAGTTCTGAGCCACCAGTGATGAATGGTGAAGAATGATACAGGGAAGATCTTAGGATTCGCCCACAAGGATATCTGTCCTTGTGGAAAACTAGTAAGGCTCTTTACACATCAAAGCTTGAATCTCAGAAATCCTTTGAGCAGAAGTAATGGCAACTAAAAATAACACTTTCCATGACAGAAAGCATAGCTCGCACTTCATGCCAATGTGACAGGGTTGAATAGGACCTTGTCCCAGTTGTTATGGAGAGTATGAATTAGGATCTGTTCTGTTCTTTCCTTTCCTGTCTCTTGTCTGTCTTGATGTGCAACCAAATTTTCTCGTGAGACCTAGGATTTGATCACTCCGACAGTCTCGCAATTCTTTGCTTCTCCTGTCTCTACCCTTACGTGCTGTTCTGTCTTTTCTCTTCCTTGCATATCTGCTGGTATAAAATATATGCAAATCATATATGTGGAATATAACGGATATTGGGATCCCTTTGTTTAGAAATTATATAGTGTTACTGTGAAATGTATATAATTATAGTTTGAGATGATTGTAATAAGCTATTGGGAACTCAAGGGGTTAACCTGAGGACAGTTTTAAGCCCTTTCAGAAGCTGTGGAGAAGGGGCCTCAGTTCTGGGACATTGTGTTCTTGCTGCACCTGCCTAAAATTTACATTTTAGAAAAAACGGGACGCTTGTCA
The DNA here is from genome assembly GCA_016271365.2 of Neoceratodus forsteri. Lineage (NCBI taxonomy): Eukaryota > Metazoa > Chordata > Ceratodontiformes > Ceratodontidae > Neoceratodus > Neoceratodus forsteri. The sequence continues at coordinate 1,472,942,643 of CM057453.1, read as the reverse complement.
AGAACTTAGAGAGAGAGAGCTACAATTTTTGAGACACACACACACACACACACACACACACAGATTGAAGGAAAACTCAGATGGATCTTCTCTGTTTATTCTGCCTTTGTAAATAGTTATACTGAACATTTTTTTTGTTACTGCTAGTACTAATAAACACTTTCTGCAAATTCTACAACTGCTCCTGGTTTTCCTATGCTTCCTGACCTGCGCGCTGACAGATGGTGTCAGCCTAAGTGGGATTTACGCATGCAATACTCTAAGCCAGGAGTTTTATGCGTGGGTACTGGACCTAGTACTAGGGAAGCAGAGAGAAAGGTATGGATTCTGCAGCAGCAAGTCCAGGAGTGGTTATCAGGAGAATGGCAGCCAAACTAGCAGAGACAGAGGGTCCAGCTGAGAATGTACAGCCAGCACAAGCTTTGTAAAAGAACAGGCAGTGACAGAACCTGAAAGCCTGTCTGTCTTTTTCAAATGATGGGCTATACAACAAAAAGAGATGGAGAAACAGAGAGAGAACAAGAAATTCAATGTTTAGAAGCACAGAGGAGAGGAGAGATGCAGCAACAGAAGCAGCAGAGGAGAGAACAGAAACAGCAGGATGACAGAAGAATGCAGTGACAGGAGCAGTGAGCGGCTGGATGCCTTGCAAGCTATCAAAGGCAGAGGATCTGGCACAGATCCAGACGAGCAACAAAACACAAGCAATTTAAAAGCCATTAAACTTATAAAGTTGTGTCCCTCGGATGATATCGAGGCATACTTGACAAGTTTTTAAAGAGCTGCCACAGCCTGCCAATGGCCAAGCAGCAATGGACAATCAGACCAGTATCCTACCTGATTGGGAAAGCCCATCTTGCCTACAGCAATATGTGGACATTGCACAGTGAGAAAACTATGACTTGGTGAAAGCAAAATCCTGAAAAGGTATGACATCTCAGGAGAGACCTACAGGCAGAGATTTTGATCTCTGAAGTACAACTCAGTCAACAATCCTCAAGAAGCCTTCACCTGACTCGAGAACTCCTGATAAAATGAATCCAACCAGAGAGCAAAACAGTCCCACAGATCACACGTTTGCAATAGAGCAATTCATCAACATCCTGCCTACAGTTGTGCAGCTTTGGGTAAAGGAACACTGACCAGAAAGTAGGGAAAGGCTGTTTCTTTGGCCGAGGACTACCGAATGGCCAGACAGCCACAGCAGCGAGGTAACAGTCAAGCACCAGTAAGACACTCTTTTTCCATTTAAACCCAAGTCTGATAAGGAGTCTGGTGGTAACACATCCGTACTCAAAGACGTTATTTGTTATAACTGCAATAAGCCAGGTCATACTGCAAGAAACTGCCATAAGAAGAGTGACACTGGAACAGATTTGTCCTTAGCAAATTGGGGCAAGTAATAGATGTGGAGGTGGGGATAAGACTGTAAAGAGACTCATTGATTTGGGAAGCAGACAGACCCTAGTGCATGTTGAAGTGCTGGGAAAACACTGTGCAAAAAGGACCAAGTACTGGTGTCATCTGCATCCAAGGGACACTTGATACTATACCACTATGCAAGTGACTCTGACCATTAAGGGTGTGTCGCACCAAATTAAAGTGGGGTAGCACCTAAGTTACCTGTACCTGTGATTATTGGAAATGACTGTCCAGGATTTACTGAGTTAATCTCAGAGGAACTGAACCCTGCAGTTTCAAGCAGCAGTAGTAATAAGAGCTCTGGCAAAAGAAACCCTCAAATGGTGGGGGCACTTTTCCTTTCAGTGACTTTGATTCGGACTTGAGCACAGCTCCAAGATCCGGAAATCCAGGGAAGAAAGACGATGCCTGAAGAAACTGTGGCAACAAATGACTGATGGACATAAGGAGTTAACATATGAAATGCTGAAACTAAACTGATCACTGACTGTGATTTTCTTTCAGAACAATCCAACGATGTTTCTCCAGGGTTATTTTAAGCAGCTGGGGTGTAACCAAAACAGAGTGAACCAATGTTTAAAAATGTAATGGGTTACTGTATGGAGTTTGGGTTAAACCTCAGACACAGGACCAGATAGAACAACTGGTTATACCACAGAAGTACAGGACAGAGTTGTTACAGATGGCACATGAAAATCTATGGCTGGTCACTCAGGGAGGAGGGAGGGAAGGATCATGCCTTGCCAGATTGCTGTACAGATTTTATAGCACAAATTCATGAAGATGTTGATACATATTGTAATTCCTGTGCTATGTCAGAAAGTAGCCCCTGTCACTAGAAAAGACAAGGTGCCCATGGTACCCTTACCCTTGATAGATGTGCCTTTTGAGAGAACTGCAATGGATGGTATAGTCCTTAGACAAAAGTAAAAAGGGTAATAGATTTATCCTGGTAGTACACGACTATGCTACTTCGACACCAGAAGCAGCTCCAATGCATACTGTCACAGCTTCAAAAGTGGCAGCAGAGCTTGCAAAAATTTTCAACAGAGTGGGCATACCAAAGAAATTATTACTGATCAAGGTAGTAATTTTAGTGCTGCATTACTTCAGGAGCTGTACAGACTACTAGGTATAACTACCATAAGAACCTCTCCCTATCACCCTCAGAGAGATGGTCTGGTTGAGCGTTTAACCAAACCCTAAAATGCATGTTAAAAAGGTTTGTAAAAGGGAAGGAAAGATTGGGACCAATACTTGCCTTACCTACTTTTGCTTACAGAGATGTGCCACAGGCATCAACAGGGTTTTCACCATCTGAAATGCTTTATGGTAGGCAGCCAAGAGGGCCACTGGATGTGATGAAAGAAACGGGAGGATAACCCCACTCAGAAACAATCTATAATGTTTTATATGTGTGCCCTAAGAAGAAGCTGGCAAAATAAGTTGAAATTGCCTACAGTAATCAGAAAGAGACCCAAAACCAGCAGAAGGTATATTATGACCATGGGGTAAAAGAAAAAGTTTTTCAGCCAGGTGAAAAGGTTTTGCTACTGTTACCCACAACAGAAAACAAACTGTTAATGAAGTGGCAAGGGCCTTATAGAGTGCTTAGATGTACTGGCACCATTAACTATGACATTGAGACAGCTGATAGGAAAAATCCTACAAAGATGTACCATGCTAACCTCCTCAAGAAATGGGTTGAAAAAATGCCAAAAGTTGCTTTGCTAGTTCTACCAGAAACTGATAAAGAAGATACTGATGTAGCTTATGATACACTGGAACAAACTAACGCTGATGCTGTAAAGGTGAATGTTTCCTTAACCTCAGAACAAACTGCAGAAATCCATACTGTACTAAAGACATTTAACAGTACTTTTACCACAGTATCAGGCCGAGCAAAAGGGGTCAAGCACGTAATAGTGACAAGGAATGCTCACCCTATTAGGCAAAAAGACATACAGGTTACCAGAGCGTGTTATGAGCTGACGTGGTTAGGGAAATACAAAAATGAAAGAATTGGGTATCAAAGAAGAGTTGAGGGTGTGATAATCTCCAATGGTAACTGTAAACAAAAAGAAGGGGTGTTAGAATCTGCCTTGATTTTAGGAAACAATCAAGTGTCAGAATTTGACAGTTATCCTATGCCCATTATAGATGATTTGGTGGACAGACTGGGGAGTGCAAAGTATATCAGTACTCTTGATCTCACCAAGGGTCACTGGCAATCCTTTTAGCTAAAGAATCCAGAGACAAAACTGCATTTGCCACTCCTGTTGGATTCTATCAGTTCACCACTACACCATTTGGTTTACATGGTGTGCCAGCTACATTCTAGCGGTACATGGATGTAATTTTATCACTTCACACTGGTTATTGTGCTGCGTACCTGGATAATGTCCTGGTGTACAGTCCAGACTCGAAAAGCAACCTGGAACATCTTCGAGCAGTTATCCAAGTTATCAAAAAGGCAGGTCCGACAATTAATCCTACCAAGTGTGCACTGGGCATGCAGTAAACAAGATATTTGGCCTATGTTTTGGGAAATGGAGAAGTCAAGCCAGGGTTTCTAAGATAGAAGCTGTGAAAACACCCTGTCCCTAAAACCAAGAAACATGTCCGTCATTTTTAGGGCTGGCTGTTATTATCAGAGATTTGTTTCCAACTTTGCTGAGTTAGCTACTCCACTCACTGAACTCACAAAGAAACGGTTCCCAAATAATGTGAAATGGACCCCAGAGTATGATGAAGCTTTCAAGCCATTAAGGCTACATTATGTTCAGCCCTGTTTTGAGAAGCCCAGACTTTGAGAAACAATTTTGTTACAAACAGATGCATCAGAAGTAGGCCTAGGTGCAGTCCTGAGTCAAAATACAGATGGAACAGAACATCCTATTCTGTTCATAAGTAGGAAGTTGCTTGATAGAGAGAAAAGTTACTCCACCATTGAAAAGGAATGTTTAGCAGAAAAGTGGGCCATGGAATTCCTTTAAGTTTTATTTACTGGGAACTGACTTTGTACTTATAACAGATCACAATCTCTCTGCTGGCTTAACCAAATGAAAGATAATTCCAGAATTACAAGGTGGTACCTGGCACTACAGCCATTTAAATTCAAGGTGTTTCACAAATCTGTATAGAAAATGCTGATTTCCTGTCAAGATATGGATCAGGAATTGAGGGTTCTGAAGGTTGAAAACAAATGTATGAGTTTAAACTTTACTGTTTGCTGTACTGTAACAGAAAAATGATACTGCACATGTGCTTAATTTCTGAAGGTTAGAAGCTGGTGTTAGTGGAGAACTGATAGAAAGTTTTGGAAACCTGTTTGATAAAACAGGTTCCTCTTAAGGAGGGGGAGTATGTGACAGGGTTGACTAGGACCCTGTTCCAGTTGTTATGGAGAGTTTGAATGCAGGGATCTGTTCTGCTCTTTTCTGTCACTTGCCTGTCTGGTTGCACAACCAGATTTTCTTGTGAGACCTAGGATTTGATCACCCTGACAGTCTCGCAATTCTTTGCTTCTCACTGTCTCTCCATCACTAATTTCTTTTCTAGCAAAAACTTTTCAAAGCCTTCTACTGGTGGATCCTGGTCCTCTGGTTAAACTTCAAGCAGTGCTGGCAGGCCTCTGTATCGTGGTCTGGGCCTAGGCAGAAGAGGCAGGAAGTGTGACCATCCTTCGACGGGATCTGCTTGCCACAAGCACATTTGGAACGCTGCAGTTCTACTGACTAGGTTGGAGAAGAAAACGGTAGAGAAAATATGGAAAATCCTATTTTTGTAAAATAATAAAATGCAGGTGATCGTGAAAAATGGCAGTCAACTAGAGCAGAAGGCGTCCATAGAGCTGATGTGTGTGTCCACAGCGGAAAAGAACAGAGGTTGGGCTGGGGAACTGCCCTTTATACCACTAGCCGATGTCGGGGCGGCTGATGTCAAGAGGCAGTCCCCGCTACAGACTAGCTAGCTATAAAATTTTCTGTGGGGTCCTGGCACCTGCCAGTTTCAGTCCTATGGTGTAGCCTGCTGCAACAGCTCCCGCTCAAAGTGAGATCTGATGGTTTTGCCCCTCTGTGGATGTGAAGAAGCTGGTCTGGCTGATTTGATGACTGTTCTGGTTTTCAGGGATTGCTCAACTTGTTGGCCGAATAGGTAAGAGCCATCAATAGAAAAGTACAGTCACGTAAGAACTTACCGTAACAGTAGATCTTCCAGAGGAGCTCTTGCAGCAGGCTACACCATAAGGACTATGCTGCCAGGCACTAGGACCCCATGGAAAACTTTCTAGCTAGCAGTACCCAGCGAGGACGCCTCGACATCGGACCACCTCCAGCGTCCGCCAATGGTATAAAGGGCGGTCCCCAGCCCTCCCAATTCTCCCACGGAGACCCGGCTGACACATCATAGAGAACCGAGGTTAGTAGAAAACCCCAAGGGTAAGTAAGGAAAGGAGAAAAGGACGGGGGGAAGGAAGGTGGAAATAGCGCCTGCTGCAAGAGCTCCCTCTAAGATCTACTCTTACGTAAGTTCTTACGTAACTGTACTATCTTACTTTGAGTGGGAGCTCTTGCAGCAGGCTACACCATAAGGAATGAGTACCAAGCAGTACCAAATGATCCCAACTGGGCCGGAGGTGGAAAACTGAAAGACAGAAGGAAGCTTCAAGATAAAAGGCCTTGAAGCACCACTAGACCAAATCCAGCACTCGATGGGAAGCAATGTCCAAACTACGGTGCATCACAAAGGTGTGCACTGAGCTTCAAGTAGCTGCTGCGCAGATGTCCGTTACAGACACGTTATGGAATGCCACAAAGGAGGCAAAATGCCCCGGTGGAGTAACTTGACCAAGCCTGGTAAGGGCTTGTTGTACTTGTAACAGAATGTGATGCAGTGGACTAGCCATCTGGACAAAGTCTGTTTTGCCATAGGCAACCCCATGATTCTCTGGGAAAGGAAACAAAAAGTTGGTTGGATTTTCTGAGAGTCCCAGTATGACTGATGTAGTATCTGAGCACTCTGTGAACATACAGAGTGTGAAGTAGAGCCTCCCATGATTGGTATGTTCTGGGTAATAAACAGGAAGGTTGATGTCCTGATTAAGGGTAAACTGTGACACCACCTTAGGGCAGGAACTTAGGATTAGTCTGCAAGGACACCCTGTCCTTGTGGAATACTAAATATGGCTCTTTTGCCATCACAGTCTGAAGCTCGAAATCCTCCGAGCAGAAGTAACAGCAACTAAAACAACGCTTTTCATGACAGAAAATGTAGTGTGCAATCTCGCCTGGTTCAAAGGGAGGCAACGTAAGTTTTTCTAACAAAACAAAAGATCCCAACGGATGGGTCCCTAATGGAGGTTTCAGATGAAGTATTCCCTCAAAGATGTTCAGGCCAGATTCATCTGGGCAACATATTTGCCATCCACTGGTATGTGATAGGCTGAAATAGCAGAGAGGTGTACCATAATGGATGAAAACGAAGGCCCGAGTCTGACAGGGAGAGAGATACTCAAGGACAGCATTTAGAGGACACAGGAGAGGGTCCAGACCCAGTGGTGGCCCACAAACAAAAAGCGCTCCCACGTCATAGAGTAGGTGGCTCTAGTGGAAGGTTTTCTAGATGCGACCAAGACCTCGGCCACTCTGAGAGAATAATCGCACGCGCCGTGGCTAGTCTGCAGATGCCAGGCATGAGGTGAAGGGACCGGAGGTCTGGGTGAACCAATCTTCCTGCTCTTGCAACAGTAAGTGGCAGGACAAGGGCAGGGGATCGGAGGTTCCACTGCCAGATGCTGCAGTAAAGGGAACCATATCTGACGAGGTCAAAGCGGAGCTACAAGGACTATTTGCGCTTTCTTCCATTTGAGTTTGAACAGAACCCTCTGCAGAAGAGGAAAGGTGTACAGAAACCTCCCTGTCCAGCAGAGGGACAATGTGTCTCACCAAAAACACCAGGCCCGTGATCTAGTGAGCAGAAACTGGGCAGTTTTGTGTTGCACGGGGACACAAAGAGGTCCAGTTCTGGACAGCACCGTCTATTGGAAGAGGTCGTCCCCAATGACTGCAGGAGTTCCCATTCATGCATCTTTGACCGAGACTGACTTAGGGTGTCAGCCAAGATGTTTTGGACCCCTGAAACGCAGATGCGGTGGAGCGAGAGGCTGTGATCCAGGGCCCAGAACCACACCTCAGCCTCGACAAAGAGGGTAGGAGTAAGTCCCTCTTGTTTGTTGATGTAGTGGACGACTGACATTTGGTCCATCTGCACCAACAGGGACCTGGACAAAGATCGGTGGCAGCTTGCAAGGCGTATAGAACTGCTCTCATCTCCAGAATATTGATATGTAGTGTCAATTCTAGAAGACCATGCTTGAGTCTGATGGTTCTGAAAATGAGCACCCACCCCATGCCCGAGGCATCGTTGTGAGAACCTGCAATGGAGGGTCCCCTGAAAGGGACCCAGGTTCCAGATTCTGTAGTGAAAGCCACCAAGACAGAGTCTGTACCACCGCCTTGGAAATCGAGACTGGCTGGTCGAGAGTGTTCTCTGTGATCCCACTGTACTCTGAGGGTCCACTGAGGAACTCTCATAGAAAGACGGCTGAGGGCACGGTCACTATGGCTGCGCCATGTGGCCTAGGAGTTGGAGCATGGATCGAGCTGAGACCTGGTGAGCAGCTGACATTTTGTGGGCTGAGTGAAGGCGTAAACCCTGTCTGGTGGGGGAAGCCTTCCTTGCTCTGTGTCTAGGGCTGTCCCTATGTATTAAAGTCTCTGACAGGGTGTCAGGAGTGATATGGCTATGTTCAGGGTGACACCAATGAGCTGAAAAGGTTGAAGGTGTCCTCTAGGGTTGCCAGAAGCTGATCCCTGGTTGAGGCAGCCAGAAGTAAATCGTCGAGGTAGGGCTACACAAAGTGTAGGGATTTTAGCAAGTTCCTCTATATACGGATATGGAAATATGAAAAAACTACTATCACAATAGTAGGAATGCCATAATAGATAGATCAGGGTGTACTGTAGGTTATAACTGAAAGAATTAGAATGGAGAAGTCTTACAGGGTAATAAGGTGAAAAGGCAAAAGACCCTGCTGCATCTCATAGGTGCAGGAGATGATAAATTGTCAATCTCCGCTAATGAAGGGGGAGGTAAAGGAAAGATTTTTCCGGGGGAGGGGAGAGGCACTGTCATGTGGTGAGATTGGTGAAGGGAGCACATTTCAAAAAAAAAAGAAAGAAAGAAAACGATTTATGATTTTTTAGAGAGAAAACAAGTATAAACATAAACAAAAGATCCAGGAATTTAAATTTAATGTTACAGAGTTGTTGGATACATTAAGGTTAGCAACACAGAATGTCAAAGGGCTGAGACCAAGGAAAAAATGAACATGGTAATAAATTACTTAAATAAAAAAAAAAAGTTAATTGTGTGTTGTTACAAGAGACACATTTTTGAAGCCGATTTTCAATGGTTTCAGGGAAATGGGGACCAGAATACATGCATCATATAACTGTAATGCCAGAGGAGTAGCAATATTTTTCATAAAAATTACCAAACCCATTAAGATATAAAAGTATATAGATCAGAAGGGTAGATATATTATGACAGAAATAGAAGTGGAAACAGAGAGATTTAGTCTGGCTACAGTATATGGTCCAAATTACAATTGTCCTGTGTTCTTTACAGATTTTATTCCTGCAATTATCAACATTTAAAGGCCATATATGGTAGGAGGAGACTTTAATGTAGCCCTGAATAAGACAGATATAACCTCAAGTTCCATGTATAATTATAAATCAACAATAAAAACTATAAAGGGATTCATGTCTGATTTGAATTTGATAGATCCTTGGTACCAGAATAATTCTAAAGATAAACAGTATTCATAGTATTTCAATGTTCAATATGTATATCCAAGAAGAAAATTACTCACCTTAGTAATTGCTTTTCTTCTCATGGAGTCTTGCTATATTATGACAATTAGCAGTTAGCCACAGCACTTGAACTGCCCGAGAGGAAGGAGTTAACTCAGGCTGACTGGAGTTCCAAGCGACGCTTTGCTGAAAGCTCTATCTGGCTAGTTTCAAACTGAAACTGTCAGATCTTACGGAGCCAACACTAAGCAAAAGTCTGTGTGGAAAAAACCCACACTAGCCAAATGGCTACCTACTAGTAGAATAACAATAACAGAAACAACAACAACAACAATATCACCCCTAACAAAGCTATTATTAGGCCCCTCCCCAAAGACAGAAGTCAGGAGGGCCAAACATACAACCAAAACAGAAATACCTAGTTTTCCTAATCCTAAAGAAAAGGAGAAAAGGGAAAAAGAGCTATAACGGCATGACACAGTGCTTGCACTAATTTACAACCCCTTACCCAAGTAGAAGTTCTGAGAGGGCAGGTTGGGTGGTCATAATATAGTAAGACTCCATGAGAAGAAAAGCAATTACTAAGGTGAGTAATTTTTCTTCAAACACCATGAAGTCTTGCTATATTATGACAATTAGCAGATTACACAGCAGTACCTCCATGGAGGAGGGTCAGAACCTACTTAGGAAATAGGCTCTGAAGCACGGCTGTGCTAAACGAACATCTCTCCTGGACTGGACATCCAGGGAGTAATGCTTGGTAAAGGTGTGAACTGTTTTCCAGGTAGCAGCTTGACAGATTTCCAGAATGGGAATATCTCTAGCAGCCGCTAGAGATGCAGCTGTACCCTGGTGGAATGGGCCCTCAGTCCTGAGGGGTTCTCTACCTAGTTTTGGTAGCAAAATTGGATACAAGAGACAATCCACCTGGCAATTGTCCTCTTAGTGGCAGGTTCCTTGCCAACTTTCGCCATAGGTAAGGAAGAGCTGGAGGGATTGAACCTGTGACCCTTGGTGCGTTCAAATAGTAGCTTAAAGCTCTTTTGACGTCCAACTGTGCAATCTCCTCTCACCCGAGGAAGAATGCTCAGTGAAAAATACTGGAAGGGAGATGGATTGGTTAAGATGGAAATCTGAAACCACTTTAGGTAAAAACTTTCTGTTAGTCCTGAGGACTACCTTATCTTTGTGAAAAGAAATAAAATCCTTTTCCACTGACAGGGCTTGTAACTCACTTATGCATCTGGCAGAAGTGATGGCCACTAGGAAAACAATTTTCCAAGTTAGGAACTTAAGGTCTGCTGAAGACAGAGGTTCAAAGGGGTTGCATTAACTGAGCAATGCAAACATTAAGGTCCCAGGCAGGGCTGGGTCCCAAAGGAGGGTTAGTGTGAAGTAACCCTTAAAAACTTGGAAAACACAGAGTGAGAAGAAAGGGAGGCAGGCTTTCCTGCTGATATAAAAGCAGAGACAGCTGCCAGATGAACCTTTAAGGTAGCTGGCCTGAGGCCTAAGGAATTAAGATGGACCAAGTAGTCCAGCAAAATGGGCAAATCAGCAGATTCTGGGACAATTTGCTTCCCAGAACACCAGATGGAGAACCTCTTCCATTTGGAATTACAAGTGGCCCTAGTGGAAGGCTTCCTAGAGGCCTTTAAAATATCAAGGACACCTTGAGAAAGGTGTAAATCAGCAAATTCTAACTCCTCAAGAGCCAAGCCTTGAGGTGGAGGGATTGAGGTCCGATACCAAACTCTCCTGGGCACAAGTCAGCAGGTTGTGGACCCTGGGAAGGTCAGGGGAGGTGGACTGTCAGGGACAGAAGCAGTGGGTACCAGGGTTGCCTGGCCCAGTCTGTGCAATCAGAATCACTTTGCAGGGCTGGGATCTGATTTTACTAACACCCTGAAGAGAAGGGGAGAGGCATACAGGAACTTACCTTCCAATCCAACAGAAAAGGCGGCCAGGGGACTGGAGCCCATTACTGGAGGCCTGCAACAGAACAGAGGAAGTTGGTGGTTGTTTGGGGCTGCGAAAAGATCTATCTGAGGAGCCCCATCTGGCAAAAGACTGACCCCAGCACTAGGGATTCAAAGACCATTCGTGATGACCCTGAGAAATTCTGCTGAGGGCATCCGCTGGGACATTGTCCTTCCCTGGAAGGTGAACTGCTACTAGGGAGGTGTTCGGGAGTAAGCCACAGACCACAACTTCATTGCTTGATTGCACAAGGCTGATGACCGAGTGCCCCCCTGCTTGTTGATGTACCACAGTGTTGTGGTATTGTCTGTCCTGACCTGAACTACTTTGTTCTGGACAGATGCTGAGAAAACCTGAAGAGCTAAAAGACAGCTCTGAGTTCCAATAGGATGATGTGGAGCAGAGATTCCTGGGGACCACACTCCTGAGTGGAAAGGTCGCCTAATGCACGCCCCCCCCCAGCAAGGAGGCATCCGTGGTGAGGGGTGTGAGGGAATGAGAAATGGGAATGAAGGGACCCCTTGTCTTAGATTGCTCTGATCCTGCCACCACTGAAGAGCTAGAATCAGAGTTGGGGTCACTGGGACCAATTTGGTAAGGGGTCCTCCTTTGGGACCAATAGGCCCTCATTGAAACTGAATGTCTCTCATCTGGAATCTTGCTCCTTGCACTACAGCTGTGGAGGCAGCCATGTGCCCTAGAAGTTGCAGAAAGTGCCTTGCTGGTCGAGAGACCCGCAGGGTGAAAGAGGATGCCAGGGCAATCGGCTTCTCTGCCCTTTCGAGGGAGAAATGCCCTGGCCAACTTTGTGTCCAATTCGCACCTATGAAAGTTAGTACCTGAACTGGTTCTAGAACTGACTTTGGTAAATTCAGCAGGAATCCCAGGGAAGTGAGAAGCTGATGGGTGACTTGCAAGTGGGATTTTACCTGATCTGGGGACTGACCCACAATGAGCCAGGTCGTCCAGGTAGGGAACACAGCAACCCTTGCCTTCTTAAATGAGCCACTACCACAGCTAGACATTTTGTGAATACCGTTGGAGCAGAGGTAAGACCGAAGGGCATTGCTCTAAACTGGTAGTGACCTGAGGCACGAACCTGATGTATTTTCGGTGAGAAGGTCTGATCAGGACATGAAAATAGTCATCCTTGAGGTCCAGGGAGGCTAGCCAGTCCCCTGGCCTGAGGGAGGCAAAATCATTGCCAGAGTTAACATTTTGAACTTTGGTTTCAAAAGATGCTTGTTCAGGTACCTTAAGTCTAGAATGGGCCGCCATTCTCCTGTCTTTTGGGGTAAGAAAGTATCTGGGTACAGCCCTTGCCCTGGTGACAAGGAGGAACCCTTCCACTGCTTTGCAGTCTAGGAGGAAGAGACACTTCTGCTTCCAAGCAAGGGCCTCTAAAGGGCTTGCAGGTGGAAAATGTCTGGTTCTCATCTTTGAAACTGTTTGAAGCTGAGAACAGACCTGCTTACTACCTCCAGAACCCATTTGTCCGAGTTAGGGACACCCAGTTCTGGCTGAAATAAGCCAACCTGCCTCCAACTGGTACAGGAGACTGGCCCTGGGCACCCCATCAGGTGCCTGCTTGGCAGTAGCCTTAGGCTGAGGGGTGGGGGACGGCTCACCTGCCCCGCCTCACCTCTGCCTCTGAAAAAACCCTCTGTGCAAAAGCAGAGGATGCTTGGGATTGATAAAGGCCTGTGGAAAGGCCTGCCCCTACCTCTGGGAGTGTGCCTCTGTGGAGTGGCATGCGCTCCTTGGCCTGGGCACTTTTGTAGGTAGTTCTGTATTCATCCATCTTTTCATATAATTTTCTGTTTGCTCTCCAAACAGAGAATTTCCCACCACAGGAAAATCCATAGCCTTTGATTGAGTATCCTGTGACAGATTAGTGCACCTGAGCCATGCCAACCTACGGAAAGCTACAGAAGTGGCCATGACCCTAGAGGAAACATCATTAACGTCTACAGCAGTATGAAATTGAACTTTAGAGGCTTCAATGCCATCAGCAGCCACCTGTTCCATTCACTAGCCAGCTGGCCAGGGGCCTGCTTGGCTAACTGCAACACTGTATCCCATCTAGATTTCTGATATCTAGCCACATAAGTCATATAATTTGCCTGCCTGAGTCCCAAAGAAGCTGCCATATACTGTTTTTCGCCATGGCATCAATCTTCCTGGAATCCTTATCAGGAGGATGTGAGGCCAGGGGATATTAGCCTGTCACAGGCTGCAGCTTGTACCACACCTACATGACTACACTGCTCAGTGAGGAAGTCTGTATCAGGGCCTGATAAAGTATACCTTCTGTCCATTTTTTATCTACAGGAGGGACAGAATGAGGATTTTTAAAATTTTGTTGTTTGCTTCCTAAATGACTTATGCAAAGGAATAGACAACCTCCTAGACTCTGGGATATCCATCATCTCAACATAATCAGGCTCCTCTTGCTCATCCACAGCCTCTTCCAAGGGAAGCTGGAGGTTTCTGCAACCTTTTGTAAAACATAAAATGAGAAGGGGACTCAGACAGCATAGGGAGATTCTAATGGTCTGTCTGGAGAAATGTCCGGTTCAATGGGCACGTCCAGACCCTCCCAGCCACATACATAATGATCAAAATCTTCCTCCCCTCCGTGGTTCATAAAATTCCTCAACATCATACTCTTGAACCACTGGAACCGAACGAACCAACCTTTTGCCAGCTGTTGGTGGTTCGCCAGTCCCTGAGACAGTGACTGGACAATCTGTATGGCTTTAGCTATCTCTGCAGCAGTTGGAGAGGCAATCTTGCACTCCAGACCTGCTGATTTCTTAGATTTTTTACTGGGACTGGTTCCTCAGAACCAGCCTTCCTTTGCCCGAGGAAGTCTCGCTCTGGTCAGAGGGCACTCCTCTGGTCCAGTGGGTGCTGGACCGGCTGGCCATCCGGTCAGCGGACTTTTGGCCTCTCGCTCCTGAGCCGCCCAATCTTTTCTCCAGGGTGGCTGCAGGGAAATTCTTACACACCTGGCAGTCTGACAGGAGGTGGTCAGCCCCAGACAATAAACACATGTGGTGTGTGGGTCAGCCTTAGCAAGAGGCTTCCCCAAACATCACAGATGTTGAAACCAGTGGCGGTTTTTCTTTTGGGTTTCTCAGACATAATGCCACCCTATCCAAAAACTTGCCCTTTTTATGGCAGTGCCAGGCAAGACACCCTTATCGGTTCCTAACCGTGTACACGGTATTTGAAAACCCAATTTAAGAGATAGGTTTTTAGAACCGATAAGAACCGGAACACACTCTAAAAGCCCAAGCTATTATTTAAAATTGTTTTTTTAGTAAACCGATCGGTTCAAAACCGAACCGATAATTTCCACAGACTTTAAAATCCTGTACTTACGGTTTACCAGATAGAGCTTTGAACCGAAATGCGGTAAAATAAATACTTATTGCCGGTTAAAATGAACCGAAAACACTCGCTTGAACCGAGAAATGAACCGAGCTGAAGGAGCAGATCTCCGAGCGACTGTTCAGTGAAGCGGAGTAAAGAATCTGACAGTTTCAGTTTGAAACTAGCCAGACAGAGTTTCTCAGCAAAGCGTCAGCGCTGGAACTCCAGTCAGCCTGAGTTAATTCTTCCTCTCTCGGGCAGTTCATATGCTGGCTAACTGCTAATTGTCATAATATAGCAAGACTTCATGGTGTTTGAATAGATTATTTTTAATGTCAGCTACAATACAACATAATATAGACATACAGTATACCCAGGTATTATAATATCAGATAATTCATCATGCAATAACAGATGTACAATGGAATAAATTGACAAGTAGCTAATAGTTGGAAAATGAATATACCATTGATAAAAAGCATGGAAGCTAGTAGCAGTTTAACGCAGGAAATAGTAGAATTCTTTAGAAGAAATTCAAAAAGGACACAGATATAATGATAATCTGGGATCCCTTTACATCGTGGCTTACGGGAAAATTTCAAGATATGCAGGGAAGAAGGAGGAGGAAATGGAAAGACTACAAAATGATCTAGAGGAAAAATTCATACTTAGAACAAATACACAGTAGTACATTGGATACAAATAATTTTAAGGAACTGATTAAAACAAAAGATAAATATAACACTTTAGTAACAGAAAAGCAGAAAATCAGATGTTGAGAACCAGGTCTAATTATTATATAAACTCAAACAAACCACTGAAATCATTAGCATGGCAATTGAAAAAGATCAAGAACAAAATTATACAAAACAAACAAAAGATGAAACTGGGATTGTATAATAATCCAAAAGATATAAGCAAATTATTTACAGAATATTCTAAGCAGTTATATACCTCACAATATACACTGGAAAACTAAGGACAGGGAAATTTCTGGATAATGTAACAATAAAACAATTAACAGAAGAGGCAAAATTGCTAATAGATGAACCATTTATAAATTTAGAGGTAGAAACAGCAATAGAAGAGTTAAAGACAGGAAAAGCTCCTGGACTGGATGGATTTCAGTCAGAATTTTATAAGAAATATAAGGATATATTAACACCAGTGCTTACTAATATGTTTAATAAAATCATTCAATTAGGAAAGATGCCAGGTTCATTTCAAGAAGCACATATATTAAATTATGATTATAAGGTTTTGGCAAAGATATTGGCCAATAGGATGGAGAAGGTCCTGCCGGAATTAATCAATCAAGATCAGAACGGGTTTATTAAAGGAAGAAGGATTACTGAAAATTTAAGACGACATTAAATATTATTTCTAATAACAAACAAGATAACTCTACATTACTAACGCCAGACGCAGAAAAAGTGTTCGATAGGGCAGAGGGAATTTATGGTGGCTACACTGGAAAATGAACTTTGGTTCCACCCTTAGGAAATGGATAGAAAAAATCTATCGAACACCAAAAGCACAAATAAAAGTTAACAATATACTCTCACCGGTTTTCAGATTAACGAGGGAACTAGGCAAGGTTGCCCCTTTACCCATTAATTTTGCTCTGTTATTGAACCTTTGGCTGAAAAAATTAGACAAAATACTTTAATAAATGGAATAATATATAATTTACAAGAACAGAAAATTAGTTCATATGCAAATGATGCTCTCTCATATCTAACTAACATTCAAGAATCTATTAAAGAATTTATTAAATGGATGCCTTTGGAAGAGAATCTGGCTATAAAATTAATATTGAAAAAACATTAAAATTTAAAACAATAGAAATAGTAATATACAGGGATGCAAGACTGTATATGTCCAATTGTAGATGACTTCAAATACCTAGGGTAAGGTTGAGCAATAATTGGAAATATCTATATAAACAATTTTGAAATCCAGTCGCAGATTATTAAACTGGAGACGGATAGATGGCACTATCTTCCCTTAAATTTAATAGGAACAGTCAATCTAATTAAAATGCAGATATTACCTAGACTATTATATCTGTATATGGTACTTCCAATAGAAATTCAGTCGAATTGTTTAAGTCATTAAAAAATATAACAAACTATATATGGCTGAATAAAAACAAGAATTTCAATAGAAAACATGGTATTACCAAAAGAACAAGGGGAGCATCCCTACCTGACTTTCAAAATACTACTTGACTACACAGGTAGCAACAATTTGGAATTGGATCAAATATCAAAATTCCTATGTAATCAGTACGAATGGAAACAACGAAATATGAATATCAAAATCTTATGAATGTATTATTCTCAGGAATTAATCTGTGTAAAACTATCAAAAATTGAGAACTAGAAAGTCCAACCACTCAAACAATAAAATGGGAGGAAATACATAAAATACAAAAATCAAGATAGGCATTACTAAGTTCTTCCAATAAACAATAATCATAACTTCCTGTATTAGTAAAAGACAGAAGATTCAAAGAATGGCAAAGTAAGGGCCTATATGAATGCGACAATTATTTAAAGATAATTTCAAAACATTTGAACAACTTAAAACACAGTATAAAATATACCTGAGACACACAGTTTTCAATATTTACAAATCAAAAGTTAATTAATAAAACTAATAAAAGGCAAAGGTTGGTATCTACACCAATATTGGATATTTTATTAGATCAAAAGGAGAATAAAATTTAATTTCAAAATATATGAGGCACTATTCCTGGATACACATAAGATATAATCAAATTAAAACAAAGATGGAAAACAGATATGGGGCAGAAATCTCAGAGGAAGAAATGGAAGCTACAGTATATGACCAGCTGTAATTACATCTCCATTCACGAATCAAAGTTCTAGTAACATGCAACAAATTCAATTTAACGAACTGCGGCAGTCCGGTGGCGCTGGAGGTATGAGGCGCCTGACATCACACCTCGCGCCATGCCAGCGACCCGGTTCGGAACGGACCTTCGGTGCCGGGGTCGGCACAGGAAGGGTTGAGGTTGGAGCACCCGTGTGGTGCTCTCCTCCCGGACTAAGGGGATGGGATGGCCCTGGCGAGCCAGTGACCTCTGGTGGAGACCAAGGGTACAGCAGTGAGCTGGCAGGCATGTAGTAGTGTGGCCGACGCAGGCAGGGTTGCCATGTGCCAGTAGCATCGGGACGTGCTCACGCACGGGAAGGAAACACAGAAAATGGAAAACCCGTCCTAGGGGTAGGCGACAGCACCAATCCCCATGCCCACGACCGGGTCCGACTCTCTGGCCTTCATGGATCTTTTGCCTGGGGCCCAAGTCTGCAGCTGGAGTCTAAGCGCTTGAGAGCGCCCAAGGTAGGAGGGCCCCATCCCGGAGGGGTTAAGCTGGGGTTAGGTGGAAGCGGGCGGGAGAGGAAGGTCTGTGACAGGGGACTTCAGGCAGGTAGGAACAGGTTGGATGCCTGAGAGAAGGCTCCTAGGGATCACACCAGAGGGAAAGAATTGACCAAAAAAAAAAACACATACTGCATAGGGTTTATTACACTCCCAATAAACTTCATAAGATGAACCCAACTTTGATGGATAAATGTCCAAGATGTTCTAATACATCGGAACCTTGATTCATGTAATATACAGCTGCCCTTATCTTACCAATTTTTGGTCTGAGATATTAAAGATAATTAAAATGTCTTAAAATACAAACAGACAGTGTATTGTTATCCATATTTGCACTACAAACAGAGCAAATCAATCATTTTAAACAATCTTTTGTCATTAGCAATGACTACAGCAAAAAATGAAAATTACATACCTACCGTAATTATGATCTTTCTGTGTCTCTTCACCATTCATCACAGACGGTACTGGCCAGAGTTCAGGACCCAGGAGATTTTTTTAAAAGGAGTAGGCAAGAGTGACATCAGTACCGCCCTCCCGAGAGCCGATGTACTCGTGGCTCGAGGGTTGGCCGTTAGGCTGCATCGACCCGCCTGCCTACCAGTTCTGAGTCGCCGGAGAGGTGTGAAGGATGGAGGGTGGGACAAGAGAGTCCAAGGA
The DNA here is from genome assembly GCA_016271365.2 of Neoceratodus forsteri. Classification (NCBI taxonomy): domain Eukaryota; kingdom Metazoa; phylum Chordata; order Ceratodontiformes; family Ceratodontidae; genus Neoceratodus; species Neoceratodus forsteri. Next base: position 1,472,923,912 of record CM057453.1, on the reverse strand, counting down.
CAGAAAAAGGAAAGGAAAACTGAACTAAAAAGGAGAAATAACGACTGAGAGGACAGCAGAGAAGAGATGAGACTAAGGGGATTGGGTAGGGGCCCCATCTCTGGAAGCGGAAGAAGGAGGGGAGAAATTTGGGGGAGAGAGAGAGGTAACAAGGTGTCCGACACCTTGTCCATCACCAGATTTGTATAGGAACTGCAAGGAGAAGCAAAGCTCTCTGCCAGAATTCAAGGCACAGAATAACTGGCAAATACCCCAGAAGCAGAGTCGGCTATTCTGAGAAGAACAGGGTAGAGGGACTTAATACTCTCTCAGGAAAGATGTTAGGTGAAAAAAGGATTTTTTTTTTTTTTAAACAGTTGGATGGAAACCAGAAGGAGAACAGGAGGAGGGCAACTACAACCCCACCCCATCGGGTGGAGACATGTAGTAGAGAAGGAGTGCCGAGCTGTACTCCTTAAAGGAGAATACCCCTGTGTGTCCTGCTTTACCCCGCTCCAAAAGGAGAGGGGAGTCACAGAGGGAGGGGACCCAGAGACTGAGGCCCCAGGGGATGGTGGGAGTTGTGATGAATGGTGAAGATACATAGAAAGATCATAATTACGGTAGGTACGTAATTTTCATATCTTATCTGTGTCAATCTTCACCATTCATCACAGATGGGTGAGTACCAAGCCTCAAGGGGTTGATTAATTCACCCTAAGGGACAGAGTCCCTTAGCCCTCAGTGGGTGACACACACTGGGAACCTTCTGGGCCTGAGGAGGCCGAGAGTGGGAGAGCGAGACGGGTCCCCGGAGCGGGAAGGAAGCTGCCCCGACAATCGACGCCCGCCCCTATGTGGGAGAAGACGAGGTCTGGTGCATGAGCAAATCACCCTATGCCGGGCCAAGGGTGACAACTGGAAGACGAGCCACGCCGATCTCCTAGTGCAGATCGCTGTCCCTACAACCCTGGTAGCTACCTCTCGCTGGCCATAAGATGCCCTCGCTATGCCTTGCTAGCTCCAGGCCACATGCAGAGAGCACGATGGCTTGTCTGGTTTGCTCAGAGTCAGGCAAAGCAGCTAGGATCTGACCTAGCGGACCACAAGAACCTGTTGTAGGCTGCATAGTGGGCCTGGTGAGCTGAAATAGAAAGGGAGCAACTGTGCTAAGTAGAAGGTCCTCCCCAAAAATCAAAAATCCGAGGAGTCTTGATCCGGGGCTGGTCACAGTGGAGGCGCGAAGCCCATCAGGGGTGTCCAGGTGCGCCAATCTGGACCGCGGATGAGGCATAGAACCTGGAGACCAGGGGAGCGCAATACCTCTGGCTGAGGTCCCTAGGGGCAGGGACCCGGAGAAGGGCCTTGCCAGAAATGCAAGGACGCCTCCCGAAAGGGAGCAGGCCAGGACGGCACCACAAGGGTGGCCCCGCCAAATCGCCTAAAAGGCATGTGCCGATGCTCAGGATTGCTAACAGACAGGAGAAAGGTGCAGGTCCTCCAGCATCCTCACGAGGAAGCGCCTGGTACTATGAGATCTGACGGCCGGGAGATATGGACAGAGGGTTCCTCTCCCCAGAAGAGGGGATGAGGAGCTGGAGGTCACCATACGCCCGAGGGTGGCTGCACGGGGAGGTTGAAAACCTGGCTGTCCATAGCCCCAACATAGGCAGGGAACCGAGCAGCCACCGCCTGAACTGCTCCCAGGTGAGAGGGCTACTAGGACCAGAATTCCTGGGAGCGCTGGAGAATGTGGCAGAGGGATAGGGCAGAGCCGAGAAAGGAAGTCGGCTGACCTCTGCCAGGGCTAGGAGCAGACCATGAGCACCCGAGGAGGGTGTCGAGAAGACCCACAGCCGACAGCTGTACAACCACGTTGGCACTGCCTGGCTGCGCCCAGAAGAATCCCCCAGTGAGGCAATCGGGCCGTAAAGTCCAGAAGGACGGTCCCTGCCTCTAAAGAATGGGACCCTCATGGAACCGGAAGGGGAGGGATGCAAGATCAAGACTTCGACGCCCAGGGTCTGGGGACCCCAGGAGAAAGGCCGAAGGCCACCCCACACCCTCGACCCTCAGAGTCCGAGAGAGTCCTCCTCCCTCGAGAGGGCCAGCCTAGGTAGCTGACAGCCCTGCGCTGCCCCGAAGGGAGACCCAAGAACAGCACCTCCCTCCTGCAGGCGCCTGGATGGGCCCCAAAGTTGGGCGATCAAGACACACTACTGAGGGGGTACCACCACCGAGGGTCGGAGAAACCCCCAAGGCCAGGTTGCAGAGCAATGGTGGCATGCACCACTGCCTGGTCAGCACCACTGACCCCTAACCTCGAGGACTACCTGACGCCCTCAGTAGGGGCCGACTACGACCGCCGACGACCACTGGGTCACCTCCTCCGCAGACAACCCAGGGTGTGGACTGCCCGTCTGACTCGAGCCCGACTCAGACCCGACCCAAGAAGCAGAGTCCGAGGCTCTGAGCCAAACAGCAGGAGGGCGGGCGAAGGCAACTTTGCCAGAGGGCCCGCAGCCAGAGCAGTGCCCGAGGCGACCCCGCCTCCGCAACCCCGCGGGCGGCCCACAGAAGGCGCCAGGCAACTCGGGCCAAGGTCCAGAGCTGTTAGCCACGGCGTCAAGTCCGAGCAGCACCACGGGCGGTACCAGGACAGAGACGCACCGACGGTAGCCTGAGCAACAACTCGCGCCGATAACATCGTCAGGCCCTCGCATCACGAGCGACACCGAGGACCGAAGCGGTGATGGCAGACTCCGTGCCGACCGACAATCGACTGGCCCTCGAGCGCACCGGAGTACCCACGCATCGAGGATGGCACCGACCGCCGGCCAAGGTACCAACCACGCAGGCATGGCGCCTGCTCAACCTCGGGTGCCGAGGATGGCGCTGAGGCAAGACATGGCAAAGACGGCGCCGGGTCCTGCCCCACAGCGCCTACGAAAGCGCCGACAGAGCCTGAGGCGCTGAGCGAAAGTCGGCGCTGCCGACGGCGCCGACAGGGCCTCGGCGGAAGGCTCCGACGGCACCAACCGACGACGCCGAGGACGCGTCGACCTGGCCTTCCGAGCCGCTGAAGCGACACCGGGGAGCCTTCTCACCAAGGGGCTATTGCCGTGGGCGGCGTTCTCCCGCCCGCTTCCCGGAGGAAGCGGGACAGGCCTCCGCGCCGCGGGAGGAGTCCGGCAATGGCTAGGCTAGTAGCCGAGGCTCCTCCTCCTCGGTCCGTAGAACCGGAAGGGGACCCAGAGGAAAGTCCGAGAGAGCGCGCTTGGCCCGACGAAACGTAAACTCCCCAAAGTCGGCAGAGCTCGCCCCTACTTTCAACGCTGCTGTTCGAGGACGCAGTCCATGGAGAAGCAGGCGCCGCATCTAATCCATGCTCGCGAAGCGGGCTAAGACACGCCGAGACAATCGGGTCATGCTGGTCGGTAATGGAATATTTTTCGACGCATGGGGCCGACCCGCTTTAGAAAACTTTTGCCTCCGACCGAGACATAACCTACGGAGAAAAACACCACAAAACAGACTCGACGCCGCAGAATTTGAAATAAAAGGAAAGATCTTACCGCGACGCCGAGTGGAGGCAGAACCAGAACTGCAGGCAACCGACGGACTGAACGCCGAAACTAAAACAGGTTTGAAGGCCCAACAACTGAACAAGCTTCCCACGAGGCGACCTCGACGGCGGGAGACGGAAGAACTGGTAGGTAGGCGGAGTCGACGCAGCCTAACGGCTAACCCTCGAAAGCCACGCAGTACGTCGGGTCTTGGAGGGCGGCGCCGATGCTGCATCGCCACGCCTTCACCTTTAAAAAAGTTCCCGGTCCTGAACTCCGCCAGTACCCATCTGTGATGAATGGTGAAGACTGACACAGATAAGATATGCATACTGGTCAAATGGAAGGACAAGGATCCCAGTGGTAAAACATGGATTAATTATATGCTGGATATTATGAAAATGGAAAGAATACAATATATTAAAATGGAAAAGAAGCTGACTAAAAATATGGCAGCCTTCGACACTCATGTCCTAAATAGTTAAAACCAAAACAAAAAGGAAAATAATTAAATTGATATATATAGATATTTAAATATACAAAAGTAAATAACATTTTTTTATGTAATAAAGTTATTCCTAGATCTATAGGTTAGGATAGAGTAGGAGGTAATGATGAAGTAGTAAGATGAGAACAATGGATCTGACCAATACGGAATGTCAGAAAATGAAAATTACATACCTATCGAATTGTTGATCTTCTGTGCATCTTCACCATTCATCACTACTTGGGTACTATGCCGGAGCTAGGACCCGCAGGAGACTTTTTTCATGGGCAGAGCCGAATGTGAGAGGCGGCGCTGCCTCGAGGCCGACATTCCACGTGTCGCTTCGAGGGTTGGCAGTTAGCCACACGACTCTGCCCCAGCCCCAGTTCTGACACGCCGGAGAATGTACAGAAGGGAGGGTGGGTTGAGGCAAGAGAGCCTAAGGGATAGATAAAAGGAAAAGAAGAATGAACCAAAAAGAGATATAAGCGACTGAGGTGACAGAGAGGAGGAGACTTAAGAGGAAATTGGGGAGAGGGGCCCAATCTCTGGAAGGAGAAGAAGAGAAGAAATAAGGGAAGGAAAACAGAGGAGGGAGGGTGGGAATAGAGCAGCACACTCAGAAGCGGATCGCAAGCCTTTAAGGGAAGAGTCCAGATCGACTAATAATTCAGCTGCAGGGTAAAAATTTTTAAGCTGCATAGGTCTGAAAACCAAACCCCAGGAAGTGCTGACTGAGGGTGCGGCTCTCATCTCCCCCCTAAAATAAGGGAGGGAAAACAGCTTTAACAGCCAAATGCAAGTTAATCAGAGGTGGGGTCAAAATCAAGCCCACAAATAATAAAATTATGAAGGGGGAAGAGAAAGAGAGTCTCCCCCCTCGACTCCCTAAAAAGGGAGAAGAGAAGGAGATTCCTCCAATCTTGTAAGATCCAGACTCCACCCCTGTGTGGCCCCACCACACCTCCCGCCTACACTCAAGGGAGAGGAGAGCGAGGAAAAAGGAGACACAGGGAGGGGAGGGAGGGAGGAGTCCAGAGACTGAGGCCCCAGGGGAAGGAGGGTGGATTTAGTGATGAATGAGAAGATACACAGAAAGATCAACAATTACGTAGGTACGCCATTTTCATATCTTATCTGTGTCAATCTTTCACTATTCATCACTACTTGGGTGAGTAGAGCCCGCCTCCGAAAAAAGGGGGGCCCTGAGCACCCTAAGGACTAAGTCCCTTAGCCTCCAGTGGGTGAGACACTGTAGGAGAGAACCCTTACAGGCCTGGAGAGGCCTGAGACTGGTCTGATGAGACAGGGATCCCGCGAGTGGGGGAAGGACGGCATCCCAAAAGCCGCCACACCCTACAAGAGAAGAGGTGGGTTCTCCCGCAGGCGCAGTAAATCACCCCTACCGGACCAGGGTGACAACCTGGATAGGCGAGGGCATGCCATGCTGCCTGCTGAAAGCAGATCGCTGTCCCTACCACTCTGGAAACTACCTCATTGGCACCATAAGATGCACCTGCTTGGTGCCCTGCTGCCCAGGCCCCGCGCAGAGAGGGCAATGGCTTGTCTGGTTTCCTCCGACTAGGCATAGAGGCTAGAAGCTGTCCTAGCCTGGACCACAAGAACCTGTCATAGGCTGCAAAGTGGGCCTGATGTGCTGCAACTGACAGAGAGATCCGTGCCGGTAGAACACCTGCCTCCCCAGAAGTCAAAATCCGCAGAGTCCGGATCCGGGGCGTGGCATGGGGGGCGAGGCCCCGAGGGGTGTCCAGGAGGTCAATCCCAAAGGGGATGAGGCAGAGAACCTGGAGACCCAGGGGAGTGCAAACTGCAGGTGTAGGCCCCTGGGGCTGGTACTGTGGAAAGGGATGTAGTCAGAGCCGATGTGATGCTTCCTAAAAGGGAAAGGGCCAGGGGCAGCCACCAGGTGGGCCACACTGAATTCGCCTAAGAAGGCGCGGTCATCACTGCCCGGGATTGCTGACTGAATCGGGTAAGATGAAGCTCATCTAGCATCCTCACCAGGAAGTGCTGATACGAGGACAGATCAGATGCTGGGGAGATGTGGGCCAAGGTTCCTCCCCTCCAAGAGGATGTAGTGGAGCTTCCAGATTTGGGGTCCGCTGCACGGAGCGTGGTGAAACACCTGCTGGTCCAGGGCATGGAGGTAGGTGGGAAAATGTGCAGCAGAACCTCTGAACTGCTCCCAGGTGAGAGGTCCTCAAGGACCGGGAATACCTGGGACAACCAGGGATGGAGACAGAGGCTCGGAGGACAGGCTCCTGGCAACAGGAGAATGGTCTCTGTCAGGGCAGGGGGCCAACAGGAAATCCTTCGTAAGGAGGGGGACCCAAAGGCCGCTGCAGCTAACAGCCGCTCAACTGGGTCGGAACGGTCAGAGCTGTGCCCAAGGAAGAAATCCCCTGTGAGGTAACCGGATCCGTGTGAGTCCAGAAGGACGCCCCTGACCTCAGAAGCAAAGTCCCCCCGGGGCTTCTTCAGGGAAAGGTGAGGGCCTGCGCCGGCTCCTACCAGAACCGCTGGGCTCTAGGAAGGGCTCAGCTGCACCACACCCTACCTCTCAACCCTTCAGAGTCAGAGAGGGACCTTGTCCTCTTAGCCACCAGCCTAGGCAACTGGCACCTCTGAGCAGACTCTGAGGAGTCCACCTAGGAACTGCACCTCCCTCCTGTGCGCCCCAGGCTGCCCCAAACCTGGGCTGTCCAAACACACCAAAGGGGTGCCACAGCTGAGACATAGTCACGCTTAGCGACCAGGCTGCACAGCAGTAGCCACAGGGACTACCACTGGCTGGTCAGACCCCTGACCCTGAGGTCCACCAGCAAAGCTGAGTCCCAGAAGAAGGCTGAATGGGGGCTAAGGTACTGGAAACAGAGGAGTCCAAGATTCTGAGGAACCTGGAAGCCATTCTGGATCAGACCCAGAATCCAATTCAAGAAGCCGCTTCCGAGGTCTGATGCCAGACAACCCCACGGACCCTCCAGGTCCTGGACCCTGAGGTCGGGCACCCTGGGATTCAAACCGCCAATGCCACCAGGGAGGAAGCACGGCCCCACGCCGACACCCAGCCTGGCACCGCGCACAGCCCCACGCCGCCTCCCAGTGCCGTGGAGCACTAAACCCGATGCAGCACTGCGCCCGTCCAGACACCCACCCCGTGAGTGGCACTGAGGATAGGCGCAGCCTGAGCACAGTGCCGCACACACCCCTGGCACTGCAAGCAGTGCCAAGCAGGAACGACCGACCGCAGTCGACCATCCTCGAGCGCCGAACGGCCGCTTCAGGACCAGAACCAGGCCCAGAAACATCCGGCACCCAACTCAACACCGCCAACAACCTCAATGCCATGAGCAACATCAGAGAAGAGAACGGCATCGAGCAGGGGCCCGACGCCAGGACCAAGAATGACGCCACCAGACGGCTGCCGAGGATGGCGCTCGCCCGGTCCCAAGGACCTGACACACGACACCGAGGGAGCCTCCATCAAGCAGTGACTGCCAAAGTAGTGCCTCCTGACTGATCCTCAAGGGGACCAGCCTGGGCCTCCTGCACTGTGGAAGAAACCCCGCCATGGCAAGGCTAGAAGAGGTGGCGGTTCCTCCTCCATGGGCCCCATAGGACCGGAGGGGACCCAGAGGAAGGGCAGAGAATCCTGGCCTTGGCCCGTGATCAGACTCATGAAGTCGGGCGGTGCACGCCCGACTTTCAATGCACGGTTTCAACGACACGGTGGTCCATGGAGAAACAAACATCGCAGTTATCCATATCATGTTCAGGTCCGAGGCAGGAGAGGCAACTGTCATGCTGGTCCATTACAGAGTAGAGACGGCACAGGGGTACTAACGCATAGGAGGCCCCGCTTCATGTCTTCTTGCCCCTGGATGAGATGTGACCAGACGGAAAGTAAATAAAACACAGTACTTGATGCCGCTTAATAAAAAGGAATGATCTTACCGGAGATTTGAAGCAATGTCGAGTAGGCAAACAGAACTGAAGCAAAGAATGCAATAAACACGACGGACTAGGGCCACAGGCTGCAGTCTCGCACGCAGGATCCACACTCGACGGCGGGAGAAAGAATCGGCTGGGGCGGAGTCGACAACGGTATGCCAACCCTCGAGCGCCACGTGGAACGCTGGCCCCGAGGGCGTGTGACAGCCCTACGCCGGCCCGCCCATGAAAGAATAAAAGTCTCCTGTGGGGTCCTAGTTTCTGCGTAGTACCCAAGCAGTGATGAATGGTGAAGACTGACACAGATAAGATCTGGCAATTTGTTTCTTTCTACTACTGAACCTCAGTAACAAAAAAAAAACAAACAAAAAAACCCAGAAGAATATGGTGGTAGGCGCCTTGCATGTCTAGGGAGCAGAACCAGTCCCCTTGATGCAGCATGGGAAGAATGCCCGAAAGTAATCATCCTGAACCTCTTGTACTCTATGTAGTTGTTCAAGAGGCTCAGGTCCAGGATTGGGTGGAGATCCCCATCTTCTGGGGACCAGGAAGAAGCAGGAGTAGAACCCTTTCCCCACTGTGGGGTGGAACTGGTTCTACTGCCTTCTTGTCTAATAGAAATTGTACTTCATCCCCGCGAGCTCGCACGGGACAGGGAGTAAGACGCTTGACTGGGGATTGTCCGGGGCAGCTGATGGAATTCCAGTGCATGACCTCCTTATTAACTGGAGGACCCAAGCATCGCTTTGTGATTGAGGTCCATCCATCAATGTAAAGCTTAGTACTGACCCCCTACCACCTCTGCCCTGACTCGCACATGGTATGGAGTCGGGCCGGAGTCAGGCATGGGAGCCCAGGGTGGGCAAGGGACCTGGGACGGTTTGTTGTTCCTTGATCCCTGTGCTCCACCGGGTGAGAGGGAGCTTTGCGACGCAAAGTTGCCTCTCTGTTGCTGTCCTTAGGCTTCTGCCCTCCTGGCGGGAAACTGACGACGCTTGCAAGGGGTCTGTTCAGACCTGTACAACTGATGTACTGACTGAATGGCCTTACCCTGCAGATCCGTGATCATCTGCTCGATGTCCAGACCAAAAAGCGTGGACTCAAGGAATGGGGCATCAATGATGGCATCCTGGAGGTCCTGCTTAAACCCAGAGACTCAAGCCAGGAGTATCTCCTCATACAAACCCCTGTGGCTGCTGCCCTGGCCGCCATGTCGGCAGAATCATATGACGCATCTGAGGACATGTTTTCCTATGTCCAGACCGGACTGTAGCATGTCCAAGAGCTCCGTTTTGAGCTCAGAATCATGCTGCTTTTAGCAAGCTTGATTGCTTTGCTCCAGAGGGATTTCTGGTACTGCACCATGTGATCTAAAAATTTATTGAACGAGTGGTGTATGTAGCCGAGGAATAAACCTTTCTGCCGAACTGATCCAGATGTTTTCATTCTTTGTCCGTGACTGGGAACTCGTGGTTGGGCTGTCTGGTTCTGCCGCGGGCAGTCAACACGACCGTCAGGCCTTAGGCTGTTCTCCGAGGAACCCACTCGCTTGTCGGGCACGGTACAGCCAGTCCGCTTCGAATAGCGGGGCCATCGCCTGATGCCTCCAGGCCAACCTGGTAGCATCCTGGAATGGGGCTACCAGGGTGGAACCACTAAGGGTTTGGGCTCATTCATGCCCAAGAAATAGGCCAATCTCTTCCTTTCTGGATCAAAATCCTCAGTTTCCCACTGGTTTAAAACTAGATGTAACGATCACATCCAAGAAGGTGGGATCATCTGGTGGGGAACGAGGGATTCCCTGGAGGATCCGGATGGGGAGGGGGAGAGAAGCACCTCCCAAGCATCTAGAGGAGGCAGAGGACCTGGAGTAAAATGACCCTGAGGATGACCTGGAGCAAGAACGAGGTGCTCTCTCTCCTGTAATGCCTGAAGTTCAACCTGGAATGGTGCCTACTTCAGTCTGGAGACCTACTGTCCAGCAGAACTGGTGATTTGTCTTTGGGTGAAGGTGGATTAGAGGTGCCAGAGATATCTACCAGAATAGGCTGCGGTGGAGAAGCCTGTGGTTCCTTAGGCAGGACGCCCTTCCTGACAATGTCCTACCAGGAACTGAAAAGGTCCTTTACTTTGGCTGAAGAGACCATAACAGGAGCCGATGGACCCGGCATTCCGCCCTGTCGCCAGGTTCCCTGGGTGGTGGCCCAGACTGTTTGTTAGGGCTGGTGGTGCACGGTGACTTCAGCTTCTCTGGCGCCAGGTCTTGAGGTGGTATCGGAGCTGATGGCAGGTTTGATCGCCTGTTGGCGACGGGTCAGGCATCGGGTGTGACCATGTCTTGGCCGGCAGCTGTTCTAACGGCTGCTTATGAGGTGCTGGTGGCATAGAGAACCCGGACGCCGAGGAGGCAGAAGATGTCAGGGTGGTGCGCCTGGAGTCTCACGCTTGATGCTTCGGGAAGCTGGCATCAGGGTGTGATCCTGATTCCAGGCGCTACTTCCTGTTGTCTGGTCCAGCCGGACGATCCGGAGGATGAAGAAGCCTTCACCGGAAGGTGGCAGACAGGGTATTGCCCGCCCACTTAATAGCGAATCCCTGGTCTTAGACCCAGAAGCATGGTTATAGGGTCGTAGACTAAGGGAGGGGCCAAAGGCCCTGCCCAGCAGAAACACTACCAAACGCCTCCGCGCCAACATCGAGGGTTTTAAGACAGACAACCCGGGAGAAGCCTGGCTGATTGGGGGCAGCATCCAAACCTGGACTGAGTTGCCAGACTACCAATGCGGAGACCTGGACTGGGAGGTGAGCGGTCCTTCTTGGTGATGGTGCTTTTTCTCCTCTTGTGAGGACTCCTGACTCAAGAAGAGGCCCTAGGCCTGACAGAGCCTTTTGAATGGTAGCCAGCTGTTGCTCCAGCAGGAAATTCTTCAAAGTCTTCAGATGATGGATGCACATTAGTTGGTTGAAGCCTTGCAGTGCGGGCAGGATTTGGTATCATGACTGGGCCCCAGGAAAGGAGGCAGGCCAAATGGCCATTGTGGGGCCAGTATCTGCTTCCTACACGCCGTGACTTTGACTTAGGACGTGAGTAGGCTACCACTGTGAAGACATGCACCAAAATTCACTAAGCGATTACACTTTAAACTATGCTAAAATTATTTTCAAAATGGTGATCGATTGTTAGCATACAGGCGTCCGTGGAGCCGGCGTGAATGGGTCGACGCGGGAAAAAAACTGGGGAGTGGCTGGGGACCGCCTTTATACCACTGGTGGACACTGACACGGTCCGATGTCAGGTACTGCTAGCTAGAAAGTTTTCCATGGGGTCCTAGCGCCCATGGGCATATTCCTTATGGTGTAGCCTGCTGCAAGAGCTCCCATCAAGTAAGATCATTCCTCACCTGCTGCTGGGCATCAGAGGAAAATCCTGAGGTTCACAGCCAGGAACATCTTCCGACATATATTCCAGTTGTGGCAGCTCAAGAAGCAGTATCATATGCGCCCACAGCCACCATCAACTGATGACTGTTGGACTCTATCCCATGTGTAACAGACTGAAGAATTCTGTGGTTGGAATCAGACTCTGGTAAAGACTCAGTGAGAGACTTCAGGAAGGTCCAAAGGACATACACATTCTGAGAGAAAAGTGTCCTTGATAACTGGCTATGTACATGTCCAAAGTGGCGGTTGCAAAAGCCCTCTTCCCATGGTGTCAATCTTATGAGATTCCTTATTGGTAGGACATGCTGTGACTTCTTGAGGTAGGACAGCTTTGTCATTTTCTGCAAGAATAACTAGAGCATCCATAATAGGTTGGATGGCTAGAATGGATCTCTCCTTAGGAAGAACATTCTTCCGATCTATGGACTTGCATACCGAGGGAATAGATGCAGGCCTAGACCCACAGCCTCAGACAGGATTTCAAAGGCTGGAGAGACAGGAGGTGGGTGGTTAACTGGAATGTTAGTAACATGGAGCCACCAAGATGCATCTGCTTACCAGGATCAAGGGGAACCGTAGGTTGATTCTCCAGGCTGTAAGTAAAGTCATCACCAACCCCAGCAATGATAAGGTTGGTGTCAGATTCAGGCCCTCCAAATCGCTCTAGGAAGGGAAGCCGAAGGATGTGGACCCAGCAAGCCTGAGTCCGGCCTAAGAGGGAGCAGACAGGCAACACCAGAACCTGAGCAGGAATCTGTACCGGAGGTGTGTTGGCCTCAAGAAGCCAGCACCAGAAGTGGTGTCTGTGATGCCCAAGAACCAAGACTAGGCCTAGAAGGTGCAACCGGCACCGACAGGAGAGAGTACCAGTCCCTGCAAAGAAACAGAGAGGAGGAGGTCAGAATGTGGAACCGCATCAGTGGTGCAGTCACCGTCAAGGGATCAGGATCTATTGGCGGAGTTAAACACTACCTGCTACTGCGTCCCCCGAGACACGAGGCCGTGGTACCAGATCCGCAGGAAGGGCAACGTCCAGACGCTCTGCTCCATAAGAGCTGTCCAGTGATGAAACTGCCAACTGAGGCCCCACAAGAGGACAGAGAAGGGTTCTGGGCCAGAGATCTCGAACAACCATGAGCAGAAGACGCAGGAAACTGATGGTGCTGGGAAGGCCTCCTGCTCAAGGACATAGAAAACCTCTTAGCAGACATACCAGAGGGCGACTTCCAGTAGTACTGTTTCTTCCTCTTCTGTTAGGAAGAGGAAGAACCAGAGGTCAGCAGTACCTGGATCAGGAAAAGGACTGCTTCCTTCTGTGTTTACGGGAGGACTGTCCTCCTTCGAACACCAGACTGTCTATGGTTGGACCCCCGCGAGAGCTACAGCCCAGACTCAGCCCAGCTGCCAGAGCAGCCTCCAAAGGAGACTCCTATTGTCACCGCCCATGGCTGACTCAAATGTTTGGTAGGGCTTAAGATCTGACGAAACTGAAGTTTGAAAATATCAGTTTTTATTTTACCTGAGGAAAATAAAAAACACTAACTAAACTACATGAAACCAAATGCTGTTGTCATACAGACATGAAGATCTGACTCCTGGTGGGCAAGCGCCATTATCACTAAAGCAGTGGTGGGGAAAAAGTAACAGAAGAGGTTGGACGGTCGACGCCGAGACAGCCTATATGGCAAGAGCCACCTTTGGCGGTGTTGCACATGCACGGTCCTACCTCAGCTCCGGCCCTCCTGAAGATTTTTTGGCCTCATGGGTCCCAGCACCTCTGGCTTGAACTCAGCAGTATGAATAAATGGTGAAGATCTTAGGTGTTGTACACAAAGACACCCTGTCTTTGTGGAAAATCAAACAAGGAGGTTCACATTTATTTTATTTATTTAAAGACTGGTAATTCAGGAGAGGCACATTGAACCAGACTCGCTTTCAGGTGCCACTGGGGATCTACAAGTACAGTGCAATTATTCAGAAATTACATGAGCACATGAGAGCTTGAAGCTCTGAAATCCTTCGAGTAGAAGTAGCAGCAACTAAAATAACACTTTCCAAAAAGGAAGCGAGTTCTAAGTCTGGGCTGGCTTAAAGGGAACCAAAGTGACTTTCACAAAACTCTGGTCCCAAGCCAGGACTGGATGGTGGACAGGAGACTTTAGATGTACGATGCCTCTCATAAACGATGCAACATCTCTAGCTGAGCCACCGTGACGGCCGCCTATAGGCATGTGGAAGGCTGAAATGGTTGCTAAGTGCACTTAGATAGAAGAGTACTCGAGTCCTGCATTTGACAAGGACAATAAATACTCCAGAATCTGGTTCACTGGGCAGGTAAACAGATCCAGCTGATGAGAAGCAGCCCACAAGGCAAACCGCTCCATTTTATAGAATAGATGGTCCTGGAAGGCTTTCTAGTGGACATCAGGATGTCAGCCACCTTGTGAGACACCCCAAAACTTCGCAAAGGCCATGTCTTCAGGAGCCGATCATGGAGATGGAGGGACTTGAGGTCCGTAGACAGACCAGGGTTCACTGTTCCTGGGACAGCAAGTCTTTTCACAGAGGCAGGGGCACAGTGGGGTCCACTGCCTGCTGCAGCAAGGGTAACCATATCTGACGAGGCCAGAGGAAGGCCACCAGAATTAGAGTGGCACCCCCATCTGAAGCTTGATTAGGACCCTCTGAATCAGAGGAAAGGAAGGAAGGCATAAAGAAAGCTCCTTTTCCAAGAGAGGGGCAATGCATCTCACCGGAAAACTCCAGGCCTTGGAATGGGTGAGCAGAAAAGCAGCTATTTTGAGTTGAGTGGGATGAAAAAGGTCCAACTCTGGACTCACCCCAGCTGTTGAACAGGTCTTCTACAACCGAGGTCAGCTACTCCCACTCTTGCATGTGAGACTCTAGACCGGCTTAACCTGTCCGCAAGGATGTTTTGGATGCCTGGAACATAGAACATAGATGACCGACAATTCTAAACCATGTTCCAGAGCCCAGTACCAGATCCTCATTGTTCCGGCAGAGGGTACAAGTGGCCCCTCTTGCTTGTTTATGTAGTGAATAACACTGATGTTGTCAGTCTGCACCAGCAGATGACTCTGGGACAGATGGGTCTGGAAGGCTTGCAAAACATACAGAACAGCCCCCATTTCTAGAATGTTGATGTGGAGGGAAGCCACCACCGCTGTCTACATTCCCAGAGTCCGACAAGGCCCCAGATGTGCTCCCCATCCCATCCCCAAAGGGTCTGTGGTGAGAATCTGCTGAGGGAGGGAATGAGGAAGGGAACCCCTTCAACAGGATGCCAGGTTCCATCCACTACAGAAGCACCTTCTTGAAAGGTGAAGTGACTAGAGCTTGTTGTTCTTAGTTGGCGGTGCACTGATTCCATTGGATCCTCAATGTCCATTGAGGGGTCCTCATGCAGCCTAGCTAGGGTACTGTGACAAATGGCTGCAGCCATTAGACCCAACAGCAGTAGGAATGTTCTGGCCGTGAGTACTGCCCTATGTAACAGACGCTGGCAAGGGTCAAGACTGACTTGGGCAGTTTGAGTGTGGTCCCTAGGGCATGGAACAGGTGTCTGGTATGCGCAACGTGTGGAACAGCTGCTCCCTGGACTACGCTTTGAGTAACCAGTCATCCCAGTAAGGGAAGACTTACAGTCCTCTCTACTGAGGGCTGCTGCCACAACTGCCAAGCATTTGCAAATACTCATGACGCAGATGACAAGTCACAGGGCAATACCCTGAACTGGTAATTTTCCTCCTAGAACAGAAACCCGAGGTATCACCTGTGGGAACACAAATCTTGATACACAGGTAAGCATACCTGATATCCAGGAGCATATCCAATCCCTTTTTGCAGAAGGGCAGCAGGCCTTGCAAAGTGACGATCACGGAACTTTGTACTGATATAGAAGTTCAGGTCCTGCAGGTCCAGAATGGGCCGTAAGTCCCCTATGGACTCTGGGACCAGGAAGTAATGAGATTAGAACCCCATGTTCCTTTGATCCCATGGAAATGGTTCTATGGCTTTCTTGTGGAGCAGAGCACGCACTTCCTCTAGGAGCACTGGTATGTGGTCCGGAGGAGAACAGGTTGGAGTGGAGGAAATTCTAAGAGTTGCAGGACCCAAGCATCTGTAGTGACTCTTTCCACTTGTCCAGATGGAGGGAGAGGCGACCCCTACCACCTCCTCCGGATTGTCTGCAAGCAAAGGGTCATGGAGGCAGGTCAGCGCCACAGCCACATCTCCACCAGAGACTTCAGAACAGGCACCTGCGGCGGGTGGGGCAGGCAAACTTCATCTATTCTTGCTCTGCTGCCTGGTCCCAGATCTAGGCCTATGGGTAGCCCTGTGAAAGGGCACCTTCTGTCTAGTCTTTGGTTGAGTACTGGAGAGGGAGTGGATGGACCTAAGTGTCCTGCACATCTGCCCCAAAGAGTATGTATTCCCTGAAAGGGCATTCAGGATGGACTGCTGGACATCCATGGCAAAGCCTGACACCTTCAACCAGGAATGCCTCCTCACATATATGCTAACTGCAGCTCTTCTGGCTGAAGCATCCGAGCTATCATAACTAGACCTCAGGAGGTGTTTACTCACATCAGCCCCAGTCTGTAGAACCTTTAGCATCTCCTGCTTCTGGGGCCCTCAGGGAGGGCCTGAGTTGGCCTTACTCCAGAGGGTATTCTGGTATTTGACCACATGTGCCTGATAATTGGCTATTCTGAGGCCCAATGTGGCAGAGGCAAAGGCTCTCTTCCTATGAGGTATAGCCATCTCGACTCCTTATCTGGGAGAGAACTAGGTGTTTAGGCCCTTTGACCTATTGTGAGCTGAATTTATGACAACTGAGTCAGCCTGAGGTTGGTTAACGAAAAAGGCCTCCCAGAAGTAGACAGGTATAGCTTATCTGCCTTTCTGGGCATAGCATGTATCAGGTTTGGTTTGTGCCTGGCAGCCATGGTGGCATACTCTAAAGCAGCCAAAAGAGGAGGAATTATCAGAGGGGAAAATCTAGCAGTTCCAGGAAGTCTACCAGGTTTCTCCTGGTGATGTCTTGCTCCTCAGCATCAAAACTCATTGCTGTTTGGAGCTGCTTCATCATGGAGATAAAGGAAGGATCCTCAGGAGGGACCTTGGTGTATACAGAATGGAGTCCTCACTCCTTGAGGAAATGGCACAGTCAGACCTGGGCCACCCCATATCTTCCTCCTCCTGGGGATGAGGTCCAGGGTGATACTTGTCCTCCTGGTTGATGGGCTCCAACAGGGCAAGGAGGGAAGAGAGGATGCAGCAGCTCTGGGGCTTAACAGGGCACGGCAACGGAAGGAGCATCGATATGGGAGCTGGTCTGGCAGGACCTGTTGTCATGTTGCATAGGGAGGCACCAGGTGCTATAAGACCTTCATGAAGGAGAAGAATACCATCTGCATGGTGATGGTAGGCAGCATTACAGGAGTGCCAGGGTACGCCAACAGAAAGGCTGAAACCTCGATGTCGATGATGCAGCCTGCAACAATGCTGAGAGCCATAAGTGACCAGCAGGAGCAGCTACCAGCAGACCCTGTGAAAAGAAGCAAGGCAGGATGGGTAACGATGACAGGGAGGTTGGAACCCCAACATCAGTGAAGTGCCTAGCAGCATTGACGGGCAGGACGGAACCCTGATCCCGATGGAGTGTCTGGCAGCATCAATGGGGAGGCAGTAGTCCCACCGCTGATGGGCCAGCTCCAGCAGAATTCACTTCCAAGGCCAACCCTGTGAGAGTTGCTAGGGTTAGGCAGGAGGCATCACCGCTGAAGTGGATGACGGTGCTGCAACAGTCGGCGCCTGTGGAGCGACGACCGGGGATTTATCCGCGTTCTTTTCCATTCACGGTGTTTATGCTTCCCTGAAGGTTTCTCCCAGGCCTTGGAGGAATGGGAGCCTCAAGCACGTGGCTGGCGACGCGAGTAGCTTCCTCCCTGAGCTCCTTCCATCCTGGCTACATTCTGCTCTGTCATCGAGACACAGGTCAGGAAGCACAGGATGACCAGGAGCAGTTGTAAAATTCAGAATGAGTGTTTTATTCTTATTAATAACGCCAAAATAAAAAATAAAATGTGTTTAATATAACTATTTACAAAGGCAATACAACAGAGAAACCAAATCCTTCTTCTGAGGGTCTCTCTCAATTCCAAATTTCAGTCGATCACTCTCCTTGCTTCTATAGCAAAAGCATTGCTGGTCTTTTTATAAGTCTTTGTCTGTGGACTCATTAAGAAAGCCTGCTTCTCAAAGAATGTTCCTGTAAGTTTACAGAAGGTTCTTGTCAGTTTTGTTCCTTCAGGTGCAGCAAAAAGTATATAGTGACCCAGAACTGACCTCTTGTTTACAGCTCTGCAAAAGGCTTAAAACCTCTATCTCAGGTTAACCCTTGAGTTCCAAATAGCCTTTTGCAATCAGCAATCCAAATGCTCAGTGTGCCTTCTTGGTGAAACTTTTCAATAAATACATTTCAACAGAATAACTATATACAGTTTTAAATAAAGAGATCCCAGTATCAGTGAGATTTCACATAAAGATTCACATATATTTGTATACCCGCAGATAAGCAAGGGAGAAGAAAAGACAGAAATAGCAAGGGAAGTCGGAGAGATAGACAGAGGTGGAGAATTGTGAAACTGTTGGAGTGATCAGTTCCTAGGTCTCACAAGAAAATTTGGTTGCATAGCCAGACAGAGAAGAGACAGAAAAGAAGAGGGTAGAACAGATCCTTGCTATTTAACTCTTTCTGCATAACAAATGGAGCAGGGCCTAATTCAACCCCTGTCACATGATCTAGACTCAAAAGCCTTCTGACTGCATCACTGGGTGGCTTGATTTAGGCAGATCTTACAGGCCTTAACTTCATGGGCTTTCTCCGAGACAGCAAACGCAGGCATTTTGCTCTTCGCTGCTGAGGATCTTCTACTGCTCTCGCAGTATCTTAAGAGTTTACTTGACATCAGTCGCTTTTCAAATGACGTTGAAAATCACTTTAAAAATAAAATGATTCCTACTAGGGTGAGAAAAAATAAAATCAAGATTTTGGTGACTAACGACAGTGTCACCGTGGAACCCAGCGAGTGGTTGACAGCGGAAAAGAACTGAGGGGGATGCGGGCTGCCCACGCTTATATATCCTATGGAACGCCAATGTCTGACGTTATCATGGGCAGCCTCTAGTAGACTGCTAGCAAAAATGTTTCCATGAGGTCCTGGCACCTGGCTGCATAGTTCCATAGTTGTGGCCTGATGCAAGAGACATCTATGTCTATCTCTATCCTACCCCCCCACCAACCTTTCAGCCTACCCAGTCTATCTCTATCCTATCCTATGCCTAATACTCAGCCCCCCTTCTGCACGCCCAAACCTTCTATCCTCTCCTCTTCCCGCTCTCCTTGCCTTTGACGAAGTCAATTCTGACTGATTACGCTTCCTACACTCACTACAAATGTATATGCTTACTGTTAATAATATTTTGTACTTCTTTTGTTGAATCAAACTATCTATATTGTCTGCAACTGTACATGTCATAATGTGGAACTTTTGTAAATGAGCTTCTAGCTCAAAGGTGTTACTCCAAGATGATTGATAAATAAATAAAATATATCCTCAAGATGTGTTAGACTGTGATTAGTTGTTACAATTACTAAGCATAGCCCAACACCCAGTTAGTTGGCAGTTTATGAGCTCTTGTTGCTAGCCTTCTCCCACTTTCCTTTTCACTACTGAAGTGAGCAGAAGCTTGGAATGTAGCTTCCTGGGAGGATTTAGTAGAACTGTGTGCTCTGCTGCATGCTGTGCTTAACACACTGAAAACAGGAAGCTGGCCTGGTGGTGCTGAACACCACACCTGTGACACACTGGTGACCCAGGTTCGAAGCGGACTTGGGAGGAGTAGGATCGAGAGTCCAGACTGCTCTCCTCTCCTGGGGTGGGTGGGATCTGATTCTGCAGCAGCAGCGACCCCGGGATTCTGAGAGTACTGCAGCCTGCGTGGGCACATAGGAAGGGGTGGGGTTGGGCAGCGGCAGGTGTCCTTCACTCAGGCATGGGAGCGTGCCTGCATGAGCAGGACACCATTGCACGTCCGCGCCTGGGCAACACAAGTCAGCGGAAAACAAAAACACTCCCTGATAGGTGATGGTATCCTCCAGTGCCCTACCGCCACACTCCCAACGCTGGGTCTCTCCACTGGCTCTCCCGATCTTCTTGTCTGCCTGGTTTCAGCGTTTGGGTGTGTCATTCGATCAGATAGGTGGGGAGTGTCTGTTCTCAAAATTCCTGGTGGAGTGGACTTCAGGCGGGAGGTAGCGGAGCACGCGGCAAGTGAGGATCACCCGAGAGGTCTAGTGGCAGGGCAGTAAACAGAATCTACAAAAACAAAAAGAAAACAAAACACACACTACAACAGACAACTCCTTTGTAAGGTCAGTGTAAAGTCTGTCATTATTTTGCTTTGATTATCAGATAAAAACCCTGAAGTAGCAGGGGACAGAATCACGAACATGCCATTAAAAACAACAACAAATTGCTGAAACTACAGCAATATCTGGGATACAACCACAGGCGCTTAGGAAGAGGAGGGTGGGTGATGGTTGTTCAGTAGATAGGTTGGGAGGGTGGTATATGCTGCCATTTCTCAGCATTCTAAAATGAAGCTCCTCAAAAACAGCATTTCTTTTTTGGTGGTGTAGGTGGGGTTGCAAATGGTCAGCTTTATCTAATGGCTGCTTTCACTCTGTAATTTACAGATGTATTGAAGTCCTTGCTTTTGTCTGCAGATTAAAAGGGAAGATTGATGCTGGCGGTGAGCGGGCATTTGGGAAGGAGGATTAGAGCCAGGTCCTTTGGGATGAGTGGCTGGGGCATGGCACTGTGGTGCATTAGTGGCCTGGTATGTGCAGTCAGGAACTGTGTGGCTGCTGAAGGGCTTGCATCAGGGTGTGATGCATGATGCTTGCTGAGTAGTGGTGGCTGTGCACAAGATGCCCAATTTATGGTCGACTGGGGTTAAGGGTTATGGTGGCTGTGGCTTGATGGTATATGTGTGTACTGGGGCATGGTGCTGGAGTGTCTGAGCAACTGGTGGTGTGGTGCAAGTTCTATAGGTAACTAGGGACATGAGGTTGTGGTGTTTGTTTATCTTGAGACATGCAGCCAAGGTATATCGTGGTTGTGAGTGTTATGCTGCGTTATAAAATGGGACAGGATTTTGAACAGTTTGATCATTAGCCGTGTTGTTACAAGTGTCTAACACACAGCTAAAACTAGTCTAGACACCAGCGATTACAACCTCTACTGTAGCGCTATATCTGGTTTTAGAACTTTCAGAATCTTAAAAGTAGACATTTTCTCCCATACACACAATAGCCCTGTTTTCTCTCCACCTTCTTTTCAGCTCAAAACCCTCCCAACAAGTGACAAATATGAATCCAGATGAAGTGACAACTGTAACAGATGCAGTGCCATATGCTATGTTTTGTAGCATATGACAAACTCTCTGAATAAGCCGAACTCTCTAACAGACTGTTTCAGTGAGTTCCCCAGCACAAACACTGGGCTTGTTCACACAGCAAGAAAGTTGGATCGCTGCTGTGTAGATGGTTTCAGCCAAGATATCTGAAAAGCTGTGGAGCAGTGTTCAGATGGCATAACTCTGGAACACTGCAGGTGCCGCAAGAGAAGTTCCGTGGGGGTGGGGTGGTCAACGACACTGCAGTGCCAGGGAGGGAAGTCTTCAGACCCGAAGTTCAGCTAAAGGTAGTTTTATGTACATTAAGCATAGCTGAAATCGGGCAAGTAGTTCTTTTAAAACCAAGGGCTGTAAGTGGAGAAAACATGGTCCCACAGTAGATCCGTGACACTGGGCAACGTTTTGATGGTACTGGCTATTCACACAGCCCAGCAAAGTGGCGCAAAACTCATACATCACTATGCGATCCCAAGAAAAAATTAAAATTACGTACCTACCATAATTCTTGATCTTCTTGGATGAAGTCTTCACCACTCATTCACACTAATGGGACTACGCCAGAGGTGCTAGGACCCAACGGGAGCCAAAAATCTTCAGAAGAGCCGAGACTGAGGTAAGGCTGTGCAGAAGCAGCGCTATGAGACAGGCTCGTGCCTAATAGGCTACCCTGGCGCCGACTCTCCAACCGCCTCAGTACCTTTTTACAGAGGAGGTGCAGCGTAAACTAATCTAGTGAAACTAACTCATGTCGGACAAAAGATAGTCCAAATGACCCATATAAGAAGGACAACACAACAGAGTCTTCACAGCCCAGCCATCAAGGGAGTGAAGACCAAAACAGATAAGTGAGCTCAGGGGACGGAGGGTGGGCATGTGAATGAATGGTGGAGACTTCATCCAAGAAGATCCAAGAATTATGGTAGGTACATAGTTTTCATATCTTCCTGGACATAAAGTCTCCACCACTCATTCACACTAATGGGAGAGTACCGAGCTAAAATAATCCCTGAGAAGGAGACAGGAGCTCACCCAGGACAGAAGCCCATAAAGGATTGTCCTGCCAAGGACGGATGCCGATTGGCATGGACATCCAAAGCGTAGTGCTTTCAAAGTGTGCACGGAGCTCCAAGTAGCTGCACTGCAGATGTCTGCAATGGGCACGCTCCATATTTCTGCCACAGATGCTGCAACCGCTTCTGGTAGAATGGGCGACACCCTGCCTTCCAGCTTAACCTGTGCTGTGGAATAGCAGTGGCGGAGACATGCCACCAGCCACACCAAAATACACCTGATGGCAACAGGCTGACCCAGCCAGGCCATGCTGAACAAGACAAAGACTTACTTTGACTTGCGGATCGCTTTAGTTCTGTCTATGTAAAACCGAAAAGCCTTTTTTTTTAAATTTATTATGCTTTATTCCCTACCACCAGCCGCCTGAACCTCAGCCCGGTCACGGACCTCAGGCTTCCACCTCCAAATCGGCAGTGACCTCCGATACCCCTGGCTTCCCCCAGGGGCGGGCGGCACAAGCCCCCAACAGTGCTGCAAACAACGGGATAGGTCAGAGGATCGGCCTGGAGACTAATTGAAGCCGAGGTGGGCTTCATCTAGGGCGGCTGGCAGATGAGATTTTCCTGTTTTTCTGCAAGCGGGACGGCAATGACGCCCAGCGCCTGCCCCACTCCCTGAACATTCTGGCGACGGTCACTGCAGTACCCTCTGTCTCTGCCAGGGGTACATCAAGCACCAGTCACACTTCCTCCCCCACGGAGAAGGAGAGCAGTCCTCAGGATGCTCCATCCTTCTCCCCGGCTGGCCCTCCAATGTCCCGGTCCATTCTCGAACCTGGGTTGCCGGTGTCGCAGTGGAAATCCAAATCACGCGCCTGCTCGCAAAAGTTTTTAATATCCAGAGAATGTAGGGTATGCCTCCTCATTCTGAAAGTTTGCGAGGTAGGTTGGAAGAACCAAGGGCTGGTTCAGATGGAATTCCAAGACTACTTTGGGGAGAAAGTTAGTGAGTTCTGAGAACCACCTTGTCTTTGTGAAATACTGTAAAAGGAGGGTCTGTGACCAGGGCATGTATTTCAGACACTCTGTGAGTAGAGGTAATTGCTACAAGGAAGGTGGCCTTTCAGGTCAGGAACTTTAGCTCACATGCTGTTATAGGCTCAAAAGGTTTACGGTCAGGATGTCTAGCACAAGGTTAATATCCCACGTGGATACCGGTCTCCTGACAGGTGGTCTAGTGTGGAGTATACCTTTAAGGAACCTTTAACCAAGGGTAACTGAGCCAGAGACAGAGTGTACAGGCTCGTGATAAGCTGAGATCGCGAGATGGACCTTCACAGTTGAGTATTGTAGGCCTGTATTGACAGGTCTAGAAGGTACTCAGGACTTTGTTTGATGAGCAAGAAAAGGGATCCAGGGAGATTTTGCACATCAGATGGAGAAACGCTTCCACTTTGCCTTGTAAATTGTCCTAGTAGCTGGCTTGTGCGCTGCTAGGAGAATGTCTGAGATTCTACATGAGACATCAACTACCTACTTCTGTCTCCTCAGGAGCCATGCATGGAGATGAAGGATCTCAGGTTGGAATGGACCACTGGGTCCTGGGTCAGAAGGTCAGTTTGAAGTGGAAGTTGTCTCGGAGGAATTTTCGATAATCTGTTGATCAATGGAAACCAAATCTGACGAGGCCAGAATGGGACGAATCATTCTGCCCTCGTGCGCTAGCTTGAGCAGCACCTCTGAACTAAGGGAAGAGGAGGAAATGAGTACAGAAAGTGCCTTGTCCACCGCAGGCTGAATGCATCCTGACAGAAATGCCAGGTTCTGGATTTCTGGAGCAGAATAGAGGCAGTTTTGTGTTGAGTGGGGATGTAAAAGGTCCAGGTCCAGTGTGCTCCACTCTTGAAGAGCCGATTGCACGATGTTTACGTCGAGACACCACTTGTGAGGATCTACCTCCGTTCTGCTGAGTGATCTGCTAGATCGTTTTGACTCAGGCAGGTAGATTGCCTGGATCAGGACTTCGTGTTCTAGGTACCATTCCCAAACTCTCATCACTTCCCTGTACAGGGGATAAGAGTGTGCCCGCTCTGCTTGTTGATGTAGTACATCATCGCTTTGTTGTCCGTCTGAAGGAGAATTATTTTGATACAGAGGATGTCCTTCAGGGCTCAGACTATGTACAGGACAGCTCTCATTTCCAAGACATTTACGTGGAGTTGAGACTCATTCTGACTCCATAGACCGTGGTGTGGAGATCCTGACAGTGAGCTCTTCATCAGAGTAGAGATGCATCTGTGGTGATGGTGATCTGTGACTCCAGTGGGGCAAAGGAAAGCCTTTTCAGTAGGTTGTCCTCTTGAGTCCACCAGGTGCGTGATGGTTTAGAGGTTCTGTCACCTTGATGTGAAAAGGACTGGGGATGTGGTCAGGGACCACTGAGCATCCACTGAGAGGTCCTCATGTGAAGACAAGCCAAGGGCACCGTGAACACTGATGACGCCATGAGACCCAGCATTTGCTGCACTGAGAGAGCTCTAACTGAGCCGTTCTCTTGATGAAGCAAGCCATCTGGAGGATATCGTTCCTTCTGTCCTTCAGGAGGAAGGCCCTTGCACTGGAGGTATCCAGCAGGGCTCATATGAAGAGGAGTTGTTGGGAGGGCTGTAGCAGCGATTTTCCAGATTCAACAGAACTCCCATGGATGTGGAGGAACCTGGAAGCTGTGGTCACTGCTTCCTGTGTCCCTGTCTGGAGAAGCTTGCTAGGAGCCAGTCGTCTAGATCACGGGAAGACTTGAATTCGAGTTTCCTTAGGTGCGCTATGAGAACTGCAAAGCACTTTGTAAAACTTGTAGGCGAGGACAGCCCAAAGGGTACTCTGAATGATAGTCCTGACCTAGGGCTACAAATTGCAGACACTCGCGGTGGCTTGGGTGCATGGGAAAGTATTGGTAGGCATCCTGCATGTCCAGGGAGGCCAGCCAATCGCTTCGATGAGGTAGAAGCGTACAAGTGATATCATCTTGAATTTTCCTTGAAGAGAAAAGTACAGTTACGTAAGAACTTACGTAACAGTAGATCTTCTAAAGAAGCTCTTGCAGGTAACACATATAGGACTGGCGCTGGCCAGTGACAGGACCCCAGGGCAAACCTTTGCAGCAGGAAGTTAGCGGGGGACCCGCTGCCCCGATGTCCCACGTGGTATATAAGGGAGGTGGTCCCAGCGTGCTCCAAATGTTCTTGTACACCGGAAAACCGGCAGAAGGAGCAAAACCGCAATGTGAGCAGGAACAGACAACAGAAAAGGCAAATTCTGGTCTAGCAGCAAGCTAAAAAAAAATACGCTCGGCTAATGTAGGCGAGATCCCAGAGGCGGAAGTATACCTACTGCAGAGCCTCTAGATCTACTGTTACGGTAAGTTCTTACGTAACTGTACCCATCTTACTCAGAGGAAGCTCTGCAGCAAGGTAACACATATAGGACTGAGTCCCCAGCAGTAAAAAACTTAAGACAACTGCTAAGGGGGTAGGAGAGGAACAGAGGAAGGAAGAGAGGTAGGACCTCAGGAGATCAGACCCTGCAGAACTGCCAGGCCAAAGTCCACTCTGTGTCTGGATGCGATATCAAGGCTGTAGTGCTTGACGAAAGTATGGACTGAGTGCCATGTGACTGCTGCACAGATATCTGAAGTTGAGACCCTCTTGAGGGCTGCGAAGGAAGCTGCCACTGCCCTGGTAGAATGACCCTGATCGGGCCTGATAGGGGTTTGTTATGCTTTGGTAGCAGAAAGAAATGCAGTGAACCAGCCACCTAGTTTGATACCGGGCTGCCCAAGGAACAAGGGCAGAGAAAACAAACAACTGATCAGACGATCTGGCCCTCTTGGTCTTAGCAAGTAATCCACAACGCAGTGGACGCCCAATGTGGAGAAGCACCTCACCCCGATTGGAGTGTTCAGGGTAGTAGACTGGGAGTTGAACATCATGGTTCAGTGTCATTTCCGACACAACTTTGGGGAGAAACTTAGGACTGGTACGCAAATAAGGCTCCTTACATCAGGGCCTGCAGCTCGGAAATCTTTGAGCAGAAGTAACAGCAACTAAAAACAATGTTTTCAGGAAAGAAAATGCAGCTACGCAATCTCTTGGCCGGGTTCAAAAGGTGGGAGGTAAGCTTCTCCAGGACAAGCGGCGAGGCCCCAAGGGGCACAGGTTCCTGACAGGGGTTTTATATGAAGGATGCCTCTAAGGAAGGCACGGTAACTCCAATTGAGCCACTGTTCTGCCCTGAACAGGGCATGGAAGGCAGAAAGAGTGGCCACGTGTGCCTTTATGGAGGAGTAACTGAGCCCTGATTTCGATAGGGATAAAAGACATTCCAGCAAAGTATTAACCAGCAGGCTAAAGGATCTATGCAGCGTGCTGCAGCCCAGAAACAGAACTGTTGGCACTTCATTGAATAAGTAGCTCTCATGGAAGGCTTCCTTGCCTCCACCAGGACTTCGCTATCCCTGCCAAGACACTCTGAATCAAGTATGGCTAAGTCTTGAGGAGCCAAGCATGAAGGTGAAGGAACCGTAGGTTTGGGTGAACAAGAGTCCCATTGTCCTGAGAGAGTGTGAGTTGAAAGAGGAAGTGAAACTGGTAAGGCCACCACCAGTTGCTGTAGCAAGGGAAACCAAATCTTGCGAGGCCACAGTGGTGCAACGAGAATCATGGTGGTTCCCTCCGCTTGTGCCTTGAGAAGGACTCTGAATGAATGGAAATGGAGGAAAGGCGAGAGGAATCTTCCTCCAGGAGAGGGACAATGCGTCTTGCCAGAAAACACCAGGCTCGGGATCTAGCGAGCAAAACTGGCAGTTTTTGCGTTGGTCGGAGGATGCAAAGAGATCCAACTCTGGTGTCCCTCATCTTGCGTAAATGTCATCTATGACTGATTGCAGAAGGAACCATCGTGCACCGAGACTTTGTCCTGCAGAACGATCTGCGAGTGCATTTTGTGCCTGGAACATGCACCGCTGTGATGGTCAACTGGTGGGCTATGGCCCACTCCCACATCTCCCATGGCCTCCTGCAAAGGAGGTAGGGTGGTGCCTCCCTGTCTGTTGAGGCAGAAGACCACCGTGATCGGAGGTGATTGACGATTCCAGGGCTTGGAGAGCACAGAGGACTGCTCTAGCTCCAGCACGCTGATGTGGAGAGATTCCTCGGCTGGAGATCAAGACCCCGTGTCTTGTGAGCTCCAAGGTGAGCCCCATCCTGAATTTGAAGCGTCCGTGGTCAGGACCTGTCTGGGAGCCTTCTGAAAGGGGGTCCCTCCTGTAAAGTTGGGGACGTTGTCCACCAGAGGAATTCCTTGCAGATCGGCTCCGTAATGGAGACAGGCAAGTCCAGGTCGTCCCACCTCTGGTCCTACAGCACCCGAAGAGTCCACTGAATGGTCCTAATCTGGAGTCTGCAAAGGAACGATCATGATGGCAGCCGCCATGTGACTCAACAGCTGAGTATCAATCTGGTTGGAACAGTGGAGGCAGAATAATTGCCTGGCCAGAGCCCGAATGCGCTCTGCCGGTCCAGAGGTAGGAAGGCCCACCCATGAACAGTGTCTAGAAGTGCTCCAATGAACAGTAGGAGTTGAGCTGGCCTGAGTGACGACTTGGCTGGGTTGATGGTGATTCCCAAGTTCCGAAATAGGGTGCAGGTGTCCTGGATGGCAGCCTGAGTTGGGCACTGGAGTCTGCCATGAATAGCCAGTCATCCAGGTATGGGAATGCGTGAGTGACCCATCCTGCAAAGTGCTGTGGCCACCACCGCCAGGTACTTAAACACCCTCGGTGCAGAAGACAGACCGAAGGGCAGGGCCCTGAACTGGAAGTGTTCACCCAGGAATGCAAACCAAGGTATTTCTCGGAGGCCTTTGGCTATAAGAATGTGGAGGTAGGCATCCTGCATATCCAGAGATGCAAGCCAATCTCCTTGCCGTAACATAGGGATCAGGTTGTGCAATGTGACCATCCTGAAACGCCTGTATGCGACTGACAAGTTTTGGTCGATGAGGTCGAGGATTGGTCTCAGGTCTCCCAATTTTTTTGGGACCAGGAAGAATCTGGAATAGAACCCAGTGCCTCTCTCCTGTGGAGGAACAGGCTCTATGGTGTTTTTGGACAGCAGTGCCTGGATCTCCTGTCAGATGAGGAGTGCATGTCTTGCCGAGTGATGGGATGAGGGTGGGGCCTGTCCGGAGGGGTAGACACGAACTCTATAGAGTGCCCATGTTCTACAAGCTTGTAGAACCACTGGTCGGAGGTCACTTATCTCCAGGCTTCTGGATAAAGAGAGAGCGACCTCCCACCATCTCTTCCGACGGAGCGCTATGGAGAGGTGGGTTTGGCTGGAAGTCATGCTGTTGGAGGGGGGAAGGAAAGCGGCTTGAGCGGGCTTAGTCTGTAAAGAGGTGGAGGTCGAGGATCCCTGGGGCCACCACGCCGACCAAAGCTACCTTGCTGAGCGCGTGGTTGCTGGGAGGCTGCTGTACCCCTTGCCACGAAAACGAGACCCTCCAAACTGTCTCTGTTTCGCAATACATAGACTGACGGTACTAATGGCCTTACCGAGTCCTGCAATCTGTTGATAATGCGCCCGTTTCTTCCTCGAAGAGCATGGAGCCCTTAAAGGGCGGTTCAGGATGTTGGACTGAACATCTGGTGCAAACCTTGAAACCGGAGCCAGGAATGGTGCTGAAGACAGATGCCCGTGCCGCTGTCCTAGCTGAAGTGTCCGCAGAGTCGTGGGCAGACCATAGCACTCACGTGCCCACGCCTGATCCCATTTGAGTAGTTTTGCAAGTTCTGCCTTCTGAGGTCAGTTAGGCACCCTTGCAATAAGTCCAGACCTTGTTCCCAAAGGGTGTTTTGGAACTGGACCATGTGTGTCAGGAAGTTTAAGCTCCTGATGCTGCTGGTGGCAGACATGCACACCTTCCTGCCCATGGAATCCAGCTGTCTGGACTCCCTGTCCAGAGGCTGGGTGCTCAGATATTTGGGCCTTTGTGAATGATCATAAGCTGCTGATATAACCATTGAGTCAGTGGTAGGTTGTACAGCCAAAAGGGGTGTTCCTTAGGAACCCAGTACAGCCGGTCAGTCTTTTCAGGATGGCTGTGGATGAGTGTGGCATTGCCAAGTGGCCTATGCGACGTCCCTCAAAAGTATCCACCACGGGAGGGATAACGACGGGCTTGGGTCTTTGCCGAGGTACTTGGCAAGCCTCATGCTCAGGGTCCAAGCCCTCCGTATTCTTCCCCATGTTGGCTTGAATATGCCTCATAACCTCCATGAAGGACAGGTCATCTGAGGTGATTTTGGCAGATCCTCAGGCTCATCAGATGAGGGATCCTCATAGGACGTCACAGAGGAGACAGTCAAGTGGTAGGAGTCAGTGGAGGAGACTGATGGAGATCCTGTCTCTCCTCGCTTGTGTCTGTGCCGGTCAGGGCTAGAGATGCTCGGGCTCCTACAGCGAGATCTGTGGCCCCTTCTTTTCTGTCCGCTTCCGGGTTTCTGAGGCGGACATTTGCCCTTTCTCATCTGAGGGTGGTTGAGGAGGCAGTTCTTCGATGAGTGATGGAATTTCCTCTGTAGGGTCGGTACCAGGTCTGGATTTGCTGGAGTGACCGGTGTAGGCGGGACCAGAAGGATGTCCGCCTAATAGTTTCCACCAATGGGAAAATAAGTCCTTGACCTGACTCGGTTGAGTTTAGGAGAACCCGCACCGTTCTGGGGCTCTGGTGCCGACGTCTGGCCTGTCTGGTGGCGCTGTGCATCATCCCTCCTGGCCGCACCGAGGAGAAGAAGCTGGTGGTGACAGGACTTTACTGTAGGAGGCAAAGGGGTCTCTTTGGCGCTTTTCGGCAGGCTTCGTCGGTGAGCCTCAGATGCAGGCGTGACAGGTTTGTCTGAGGATGCTTGTCCGATGGCGGACCTGACATTGTCCATCGACGGAGCGTGGTGTTTGTTTGAAGACTTGTGGGCATGTTTTGGCGGGATGGAGGAAGACCCCCACCCCATCAATGGGCCGAAGATCTTGCCTTCTTCCAGGGTCGGCACTGCATACAGAGGCCGACCGGGGACAGAGTGTGACTTACCTGGGTCGGATGAGCGCCCAATGGGACTGACGGAGGCTTGATCTTGAGAGGCTTAAGAGTAGCTGAATGCCCTGAAGATTTCTCCTTGGTTACAGGGGCGGTGGAAGCCGGGCCTTGACCACTGTAAGGCGGGAGTTGTGGCCTGACAACCCCGATCTGGAGGCAGTGTGTGATCTGGAGGATCTGGATCTGGAAGAGCACCTCTCCTGTCTCTGTCCTGCTCTCTAAGTTTGTCCTTGGGCTTAGGGTAGGGTGTTTCCCCAAAGATGTGTGTGCGGTGGAGGAATCCCTTCAAGGCGAATCCTCTGCATGGCCGCCAGTTGCTGCTAAGCCAAAAAGGCTGAAGGACTTCCTGTTGTTGGTGGATGCGGGTCCGGCTGATGAGCGCCTGACAGTGGGGGCAGAACAAGGTGTCGTGGTCGGGCCCAGGCAAAAACACATGCCATGTGTCCGCTCTTCGACAGGATTTGTTTTCCACAGGTGCACTTATTTGTGTGCCTGGATGGAATAGTCAACATGCAGATGCTTGCTAGAAGAAAAAGGTCAAAAGAGACAGCACTGGAGTTGAAAATTCTAACTAGAGGTCGAACTGGTGAGAGAGAGCCATGGAGCTAACGTTTGCGTGACAATGTCGGGAAAGAACTGGAGCATGCTGGGACCGCCTCCCTTATATACCACGTGGGATGTCGGGGTGAGGCCGACATTGGGATGGCTGTCCCGTTAACTACTGCTGGAAAAAAGTTTGCTGTGGGGTCCTGTCACGCCAGCGCCAGTCCTATATGTGTTACCTGCTGCAAGAGCTTTCTCTTGAGTAAAGATCTTCTTCAACTTAAATTGGGTCTAGAATAGGCGATACCACCTGTTTTCTTTGGAACTAGGAAGCAGTGGGAGTAGAAACCTGTATTCCGCTGCTCCTATGGAACTATGTCTACTGTCCTGTTGTTCAGAAGGCCTTGAATCTCGGAAGCAAGGAGATCTGTGAGTAACCGACAGCCTGGGCTGTCGTTTGGAGTGGAGATCTGGAGGGTATCTGAAAATTCAGAAAATAACCCTAGCAAATTATCCTGAGAACCCATCTTTCTGAAGTGACCGACTTCCACTGATCGTAAAATGTCAGACGCCCACCTACTGCCGAGAAAAGTCCCCCTCGGACAGCTGAGGAGGGACCTAGACCGGAATTTCAGAGGGTGGCACTAAGCGGTTTCGGGCCCTGTGTCCTCTGCTGCATTTTCTTTTGTGGCTGAGGGGCCTGTTTTTTGCTGAAGCCCCCTGCCTTTGCCACGAAAGGACTGACAGTTTGAAACTGCCAGCGGTTCCTGCCCGTTGAGGGGCAGCAAGGCAGTCTGGCGTTTTGATAGCTGTCCTAGTTTTCTGTGTGGCATCAAGTGCCTGCTCCACCTGTGGGCCAAACAGATAAGCAGCATCAGATGGTAAATTCATGACTTTTGTTGGCATCATTTGTGAACCCAGAGGTTCGTAACCATGAGTGGCGTCAGGTGCATATTCCAGCTGCTGCTGCTCTAGAAGCAGTGTCAAAGGTGTCCACAGCAGCCTTAAGTTGCTGATTATTGGACTCAATACCTCTAGTGATAGTTTGGAGGAGCTCTGAGGTAATGGCCGACTCGGGAGAGTCTCCACAGCAGCTTTCAGCGAATGCCAGAAGGTATTCTCATAATGTGAGAAATAGCTCGGTTGCTAACAGTTCGCATACAGAGGGTAGCGGCGAGGACTCGCTTCCCAACGTGTCAATGTTATGAGATTCTTTGTTTATTGGAAGTCCGAGACTCCTGAGGAGAACAGCATTGTCATTTTCTGCCAGGACCACTATGGCGTCAGCAAAGGCTTGAGAGGGCTGATCCTTAGGGAAGCGTGCATTCCTGTCTATGGACTTAGCCACAGAAGGAATTAGCACAGGATTGTCCCACACCATTTGTGAGAGAGTCTTGAAAGAGGCTATACCCGACGAGTCAAATCCACAGTGATCTCCGGTACATGCAGATATTGAAGGCGCACCAACTTCCCAGATCAACCTCTGAAGTCTGGAGAGAGAGGTGGAGTTTATATTCTTCAGTAGAGACTTAAAGGACAGGTCCTCAACCAACAGCTCTGCTGAAGTAGAGGTTACTTTCCACTTTGAGAGATGAATCTTCATCAAAGTTGTATATTAATCGTAGAACAGGATCAGGGTCAATATCGTCTCCTACTAGCCCAGGAGGATAGAATATAAAGGAAAGGGAGAGAGAGCAGGAAGAGTGCTCCTCAAATCGGAGTTGAGAATCCGGCATCTGAGGCAGCCGCCCACGGCACTGGACTGCAGCACTACCAAGACCTGAGTCAAAGGTGGCACTGCAACCAGTGCTGCGCCAGCACCTGGAGACCCTAACCCAACTCTCAGTGCACCCAAGGATGAAAATCTGAAAACAAGAATAGGAGAAAATGGTACCAGTGCTGGTCCCCTGCACCACAACCATGTGAGTGGGAAAAGCACAAAGTGCAGTGTCGGCGGCACCAGAGAAGGTGCCCAGCGTGACTAGGAAGACCCAACCATCCTGTCCGTGGCTTGAAAACCCTAGGCCCAAGGCCCGGGCCGAATCTGCAGGCTTGGAGAATCGGGACAACTGCTGAACCCATTGTTCCATGAGAGCAGCCCAGTGATGAAACTGCTCACTGGAGGACCCCTGGATGCCGGCCACTGTGGAACCAAGGCCGCGGTGACCCTGGCCAGGTCTGGGTCAGCCTCCTGTCCCCATGCAGCGGTCTTTGTGAGAGATGTAGCCAGAGGTGACCTCGGGTGGTACCGTTTCTTCTTCGACTGGTGGGACGAAGAAGAAGAACTCGAGCCAGTGGTGCTGGGTCCCACGACAAGATAAAGATCAGGAACAGGCCCATTTCTTTTGTGCTTTCGGGAACCGTCCTTCCTCCCGAGCACGGACTGCCCGTAGTCAGACCCCCGTGAAGGTGGCAGGCGGGACCCAGCCCTGCTGCTGAAGCGACTTTCATGTGAAGTCTCCTACCATCGCCGGCCCCATTCATGGTTGACTCTCAAGGGCTGAAGAAGACTTTCTGTTCTTTCGTGACAAAAGAAAAAAACTTAAAAATAAATAAATAAATAAACAAAGAATGTACTAAAACTAATCAAATAATAGCGACTATGCTGCTGTTGTATAGGCGTGAAGATCTGACTCCGGTGGGCGTCGTCATCACTGAAGCGCACTTGACAGTGGGGAGAAAAGGAACTGAGGCAGTTGGAAGTCGATGCCGAGGTAGCCTATTCGGCGGGAGCTGGTCTCTCGGTGCCACTTCCGCACAGCCCTACCCTACGTCGCCCTCCTGAAGATTTTTGGCTCCCACTGGGTCCTAGCGCCCCGCATAGTCCCATTAGTGTGACTGAGTGGTGGAGACAATGTCCAGGAAGATCAGGGATCGTGGCACAACAGAATGCAAGTGAAAACGGAAGAACGGTGGCTGCTCACATGTGCACAGTGGCACCGATCTGGTGCAGCACCACCACTGACTCAGAACAGGCAGTGTGAGCAGGCCACTGATTGGATCCTCCTCTCACCACTGCAATCAGGTCTCATCTCCACTCTACTCGATAGCTGAGAGCAACTGTTTCAGCAAGCCACCACCCTCCATGACTGTCTCAAAGAACCACCCACACAAACACAGATGGGATCCTCCTCTTATTGCCATGGTTGGGTCACATCTTCACTCTACTTAACAGTCAACGTCCAACGAGGACAACAGAAAAAAAAAACACAAACTGTGCTTTCTGTCCACTAGGATCCTGCTAAATAGATGCCAGTTATGCTGATTTGCTCTTTCATGTATTTCATTTTGCTGCAGATTTTCAGCCATTAGCAAAGTGCATCTTTTGAGGACTACAGAGTCCAAATACCATTGTTCTGACATTAGCACAACACTATTATGACATTCTTGATGCACAGCTTTTATGGGGAAAAATGATCGACCATATACTACAAAACCACAAATCGCCACTGACACCCCCTGGCTTGCCCACCCACCTACCTGCCAGTAACCACCGATGGCCAGAAATGTAATGATACACTTTTTTCTCCTTTTAATTTAAACCTTCAATCCCCCTTCAATTTAGTAGTCTACTTGCACACTGACAAAGTAGAACAGTAGCTGTTATGTTAAAAAAATCTCTTAGACCCTTATCTGAGCTTGCGTCTCTGCTGATGAGTGTGCAGCTTTCTATCCCCTCACCCACTGTGCTGCTCACACATCTCAGACAATACTTTGTATGATGCAGACCAACAGTTGGCATTTTTGTAAAATCATCAGCAAAGTCCATGTGAGGCTCATGTCTCCACTGATGAGCTTGCATGTTTCCTCCTGCCCATCCACTCGCTCTTCTGCTTGCAAGTCTTATACCAGGAAATCAAGCAGGTATGCTTCCTTTATATATTAAATAACTATTCTATAAAAGAAAATTAAAAATTGATCAGTATGTCTGTGTGTGTGCTTATTAAAACTATCAACCTTTCTTTGGCAGCCTTTCTGTGTAAACGTCCCACGGAGCTCCTCCAGCCACTTGTTTTAAACACTGCTTATTCAGTCGGGTGTTCCGTGATACTGACTCCTCCTATTTCAATTCCATTTTTGATTGAGCTCCACAGAAAAGGGCATCAAAATCATTAAAGAAAATAATATCTGTAGCATTTTCCTACCAGCAGTCTGCAAGAATCAATCAGGAGCTGCTGTATGCCTTCGGTGCAATGAAAGAGAGAGAGAGCTGCCAAAATTAACAAACCAAGCACTGTCTCTCACAGGTTTGTGACAACTAGGCAAAATGTGTGACATACAGTATTAGTTTTTTTAGAGCTCAGGTTTTCTATATTTTGCCAGCACAGCCGAGAGAATGGGCGGTTGCATTAATGTGTAGATTGAGTTGACTGCAGTAATCTGTGCATTTACTGTTGCCTGCATTAATCTGTGCACTTCCTATATCAGAAAATGAAGTTGCCCCATACAGTGTCCTCGCCTGCAATTAATCCATGGTCCAGGGCAGACTGTAAACACAGCAGTTTAGTGTGAACAAGTGCCATGCTGAGGATTTCTGTGCTGACACCATAGGGTGGAGTACGTTTTAGGAAGGAGACACGTTTACGGCACTGTTGCATGTATTAGACCATGGGTTAAGGAATCGCCCTGTGCTGCAGCAGTAATATGGTGTTTGAGACATTACACACTGGCACTGATAATGTCTCCAGCGGTCCATTACCTGCTACAGCACAAGTGATTCCTGACCCATGGTCTAACTCATGCAACAGTGTAGTAGCTGTGTCTCCTTCAAAATGCACTCCACCCCAAATAATGTACAGGAGGTGTCAGCATGGAAATCCCTCAGCACGACACTTGTTCCAGTGAACTGCTGTGCTTGCAAGCTGCCCCAGATCTGTGCCATTGTTTAATGTCTGGAAGGCTGTATTAGTCAGCACAGCGTGGTTCCTTACTTGATCACAGTCATGGGAAGTGTAGCAGTGGCGCTCAACCCATATTCACCCGCATATGTGAAATGATGTACTGTGCTCAAAGACTGTATGAACTGTCCTCTGCACTTTGGTTGGTTACTGTAGTACTGTGTACAGCCCGTAAATCCCCTATGAGTCCTGGTCAGTAAAACTCCGACAGCAGCATTTTCTTATGTGAACAAGTTTAATGCAAGATCGTATGAGCCTTGCTGCTTACTTTACTAGCGTGCACACCCCAGTAATCCCAATGACTCGTGGTCACTGTATGTCTGATAAGAGCAGTTACTGTATGTGAGCTATCATATGTGACCTAAGGATTTAGCAGTCACCAACAGTACAGAATGGGACTTTTAGCTGTGAAACAGATTACAGCCAGAAATGATCCCATGAAGGGTAATGGCAATCACCTGGCGGATTGGTGGAAAATTACTATAATCGCCATTTACGGCTACTACAAAGTTCAGGAAGCTGGCTTAAGTACTTATGGTGAGGATAACGAGGATCGCTGGGGTGGGTGTGAAAGTCATTTTCTGTCTTTCGCACTTCAGATTGGCATGTTGTAACACTGTTGCACTGCAGAGAGAGAAGAGTTCAATGTGCAGACTGATTGACAGAGATCGCACTAGTCTCCACTTTATGCAAATGAAAACAATAAACTGCTCTCATTGGAGGCGGTTCATTTCTTTCAACTACACAAAGTGCCACTCGGCAAGCAGAACTTTGTCATGATCATGATGCTTGGTCATTGGTGTACATTGCCAAGGCCATTGCAGTTTCAACTGCAATTGACTCGCACTGACACACCTCTAAAATGCCATTTGTAGCAAAATATTCCTTGCGTAAGCGAACGTAATTACACAGGCAGAGGAACTATTTTACATCAAAATACATTCAAATCTTATTTTAATATTTAAACCAATTAATATTTTTGTTTACATGCTTGTCAAATACACAGCCCATTTTATAAACACAATAAGACACTCCAGGCATGTACCCCAGGAGCTGAAGGCATTGGCATGAAGCCTCATGCCTTACTAAATCCCTTGCCGCATCAGAAGTACCTAATGCACATCCCATTGCGTCTTATGTGGAGGATGTTGCCAGGGTGTGTGGGTGGCTGGGCAAATAGCTGTAGAACTTGCTTCAACCACTAAAAGGAAATTGGAGCACATTTTGAGAAGCTTGGAAAAATTGCTTTATTTAGTGATGCCAAATTCAGTGACTTGAATGCAGTGCTGTTTGATCTATTGGTGGCAGCTGGTGTTTGGATTTTTGCCTTTAGTTCAGCTGTTTTTCCTGTCAACCACTTACGTAGCTGCTACACATCTTTATTACTTTTAACTGTTGAGTATTCATTGCTAATATGGTGCTACCAGGCTGTATGTGTGGAAACAGCATAGTATCATGAGTCTACTAGTGCAGAGAGGAATGACTGTTTGTATGTATCTGTGGCTAGAAAATGGTGATGTTGTGTAGACAGCTCGTGTGTGGTGCTGGTATGTGGGGTGGATGGAGGCATGATGCCTCGTTGTTTGGACTGCTTTCGGTGATGGTGTTTCACAGGCGACTGTTGGTTTGGCGCAGGAGTGGCTGGAGTCATGGTCCCAGTGTTTATCACTGGATGTAAGTGCTGATGGGAGTTCTGGGCTCAAAGTGTAAGAGTGGCTGAGGTCAGTGTTGGGGTGTAAGGGTAGCATGTGGTGAGGTACTGAGTGTAAGGTTGATTGTGATATGGTGCTGCAGTGTTTGGCTTCTGGGGTAATGATGCATATGTTTAGGGGCTGATGGGGGCTTGTTGGTAATGATGCCAGGTGTGTTGTCGAGACACAGGTCAGGAAACATAGGAAAACCAGCAGCAGTTTCAAAATTGGCAAACAGTGTTTTATTTTTTTCAATAACTGCAAAATAAAAAAATATATTCGGTATAACAATTTACAAAGGCAGTACAGAGAAAACAATCCTCTTTCAGAGTGTTTCTTCTCAGTTTCAAATCTCAGTCTCTCTCTCTCAAAACATTGTTGCTCTTTTTAGAACAAGTCTGTACAGGGAGCTAGCTAAGTTTGCACACCAGCATCTCAGTTTAACCCCTTGAGTTCCAAACAGCTTTGCAGTCATTTCAACATTATAACTATATGCAGTTTTAAACAAAGGGATCCCAGTATCAGTGACACTTTCACATAATGATTCACTTATATTTTATACCCACAGATATGCAAGGGGGAAAAAGACAGACATAGCAAGGGAAGGCAGAGATAGCGAGAGACGGAGAATTGCAAAACTATCAGAGTGATCAGTTCCTAGGTCTCACAAGAAAATTTGGTAGCGCAACCAGACAGACAAGAGACAGAAAAGAAGGGGATAGAGCAGACCCTTGCATTTAAACTCTCTCTGCATAACAAATGGGGCAGGGCCTTATTCAACCCTGTCACACACCACCCTCTTTAAGATGGAACCTGTTTCACAAAATCAGGTTTCCAAACGTTCTCTTAAATTCCCATCTAGCATTAGCTTATAACCTTTACAGTTCAGTGCATATGCAGTATAGGAAACAGTGAAATTTAAACCCATACATTTTTTTTTCAACCTTCGAATTTTCAATTCTTGTTCCATATCATGAAAGAAAATCAGCATTGCCATTCTCTTTCCCAGATTTTTGCATCACTTTAAATTTAAATGGCTGTAGTGCCAGGCACCACCATGTGATTCTAGAATTTTTATCCTTCAATTGGTTAAGCCAACAGAGAGGACTGTGATCTGTTACAAGTACAAAGTCAGCTCCTAGTATGTAAAACTTAAGGGACTCCATGGCCCACTTTGCAGCAAGGCATTCCTTTTCAATGGTGGAGTATTATTTCTCTGTGGTACAATTTCTTACTTATGTATAGAATAGGACGTTCTTTCCTATCTATATGCTGACTCAAGACTGCACCTAGGCGTACCTCTGATGCATCAGAGTGTAACAAAAACTGTTTCTCAAAGTCTGGGCTTTTTTTCTTTAGTATATTTTATTGGTTTTGCATTACATCTTACATAGGCATGCACAAGAGAATAACATCATATACAATTACCAAGAAACACACACTCTTATAAAGGATATAGTGTAATACATCTCCCTATTAGTTACATCATGGGGGATTCAATAACATTTATCAATTAGCAGTATAAACAGTAATGCATGCAACCTAGGAAACAAAATTAGGATCAGTTAAAAGTATATTCCTTGTAATCCCATTTACTAACATGATTCGTGGGTCTAAAGAGCCCATTTGAAGTCAAAAGTCAAATTACAAACTATAACAATTCCCTAAACCTCCCAGGAGAGAATAACTTTCCAACAGCGCATCTTATAAAACTAAAACCAAGACAGCACCAGATCTAAGTGTGAAACAGCATTTAACAAGCCATGCTTGTAATCAATTATGTAAACACACTTGGGTCATCGTTAAGCAAACATCTGACACAGAACAATGAGATGAGCAGAAAATGGTATAACCAGCAGTGGGCAAATATGAGGACCAATGGCAGCAATACATATTAGTTAAAACAATATTGCAAATTAGGGTATGCAAGAGTTGCCGGTGTTGAACCCTTTAAAATGGGGTGGGCACAATAAGAGTCAGCAAAAATGTTGTTTATCATAAAAAGAAAACAAGACGGCTGGCTACTTGTAAACCCCATCTGAAAACAGGATTCAGTCTTCACTCTTAATATGCGATCAGAACTGGTAATCGATTTTGATGTATAGCGAAACAAAGTAATGCGGAGTCATCATCATGCCCAGCCCAACATACTGTATCTAGTAAGTCACTTAATGCCAAAACAGATCCGATCACTACACCCTCCCCATCAAAAGAAGTAGCCTCTTCCTCCATTATATCAGACTCTGCTTCAATGCATCATAACAGCTTTTTGGCCTCCTTTGGGTCATTAAACAGGTATGACTGATCTTGCCATGTGAGTCGCCACTTTGCTGGCAGCAGAAGCTGATGTTGTAGTTTCAGTTGTTGGAGGTGGATCCGGATCCCGCCAAATGCCTTCTTCCTCTGCCGAGTGCTAAAGGAAAGATCAGGGAACAGGTACACAGCATCGCTCCATATCACAGAGACCTTTTCCTTTGAGCTGCAGCCAATATTCTGTCCCTGTCACCAATCCCGGACCACCATAAAGGTCCATGGAGTAGCTAGTCGCAGCCGCTTGGTGCAGTGTGATTCAATAGGTCTTTTCTAGGGAAACAGAAGGGTCATCTTCTGAAAAGCCCACCACAGTGGGTATGAAAAGCCCAATAACCCGGACATTGCACTACCAGGTTTGGTTCTCCACATTTTCAAGCCTCTGGCACAGCACTGAATTTTCTTTCATGAGGCGAGCAGTGGCATCAGCAGATCTGGAGGCGGTTGATTCAGACCGCTGGAAGGCTTGCTCAATAGTTTCATTCTGCTTTCCAAGGAAGCTACCCTCGGATGCAGAGCATCAAATTTACAGCCCAGATCTTGGACTATTTTGACCAAGTGCACCAATGTGGTATTAATGGTGGTCAGAGTCACCTTGCCTGCCGAGGCATTACCAGAGTTCCCAGCTTTCTCTTGCTGTGCAGGCCCTTCACTGCGCTTTAGCCCTTTAGGTTTTTTTTTTCAACAGCACAATAAAAATAACAATTTTTCAGTATAACTATTTACAAAGGCAGTACAGAGAAAACAGTCCTCCTCCCAAGTGTTTCTTCTCAGTTTCAAATCTCAGTCTCTGTCTTGCAAAACATTGCTGCTCTTTTTATAACAAGTCTTTGCAGGGAGCACGTTAAGAGACAGTATTTTTTCACAGAATGTTCTTGTCAGTTTCCAATGTTCTTGCAGGTGCAGCAAAAGAACATAATGACCCAGAACTACCTCTTGTTGACAGCTCTGTAAAGTCTGCACACCAGCATCTCAGTTTAACCCCTTGAGTTCCAAAACAGCTTTGCAGTCATTTTAACATTATAACTATACACAGTATTAAATAATGGAATCTCAGTAGCAGTGACATTTCCACATAAAGTTTCACATATATTTTATACCTGCAGATATGCAAGGGGAAGAAAAGACAGAAATAACAAGGGAAGGCAGAGAGCTAGTGAGAGACGGAGAAGTGTGAAACTGTTGGGAGTGATCAGTTCCTAGGTCTCACAAGAAAATTTGGTTGCACAACCAGACAGACAAGAGACAGAAAAGAAGGGGAGAAATACAGGTTACTCACCTGTAACAGGAGTTCTAGGAATGGTATATGTTGTTCATCCACACTTTCTGGCAGGTATCCTTGCCGCTTAAATCTTGCCGGAAGGTCTTCGTTGGCCTCCCACCACCCGGATGATAAAACTCTCTCTAGCTCGCTTCCATGACGCCAGATCTGGCCCGCTGGAAGCTCAGGTTGTGCTACCGAAGCTGGGGAGGTCGGGTGGGTCGTGTGGATGAACAACATATACCATTCCTAGAAATGAAAATTACGACCTACCGTGAATTCTTGATCTTCTTGGACTTAGTCTCCACCACTCATTCACACTAGTGGGATTAGCGCCGGAGGCACTAGGACCCATCGGGAGCAAACTTTTGCTGGAGGGTCGGCGTAGACGAGGCAGGCTGCGAGGCATGAGCCGAGCAGCGTCGAGCGGCAATGACCATCTCGGCGAATGCCTCCAACCGCTTCAGTACCTTTTACCAAGGAGGTGCAGCGTAACTAACGTAAGAGTAAATCTAATCCAAAAACGGACATAAGATAGTCCGCAATGCACCCGCAAGAAGGGTCAGCAAAGAAGTCCTCACGGCCTAAAGATTTGAGTGAGTGAAGACCAACACAGCGGTGAGCTCGGGATGGAGGGTAGGAATGAGTGGTGGAGACTCGCCCAAGAAGATCAAGAATTACGTAGGTACGCCATTTCATATCTTCCTGGACATAAGTCTCCACCACTCATTCACACGAGTGAGAGTACCAAGCGATAATCCCCAAAAGGGCGGCAGGAGAGCCAGAGCTCACGCCGCTCAGGATAGAAGCCCATTAAGGATAGTTCTGCCGAATGCGGAATGTTGCCTGGCATGAACATCCAGTGCATAATGCTTAACGGTTGCATGCACTGAGCTCCAGGTAGCGGTGTTGCAGATATCCGCAATTGGAACATTGCAAATCTCCGCTAAAGATGCCATGACGCCTCGTAGAGTGAGCGACACTCTACCCTCCATTTAACTGAGCCATGGAGTAGCAATGTAGGCATGCCACTAACCATGATGAGATGCATCTAATAGCGACGGGTTGACCCAGCCGGGTCGCTGAAAGAAACAAACAGTTGCTGAGTC
This sequence comes from Neoceratodus forsteri, assembly GCA_016271365.2. Lineage (NCBI taxonomy): Eukaryota > Metazoa > Chordata > Ceratodontiformes > Ceratodontidae > Neoceratodus > Neoceratodus forsteri. The sequence continues at coordinate 1,472,881,987 of CM057453.1, read as the reverse complement.
TTATGAAATTCTTGGTTCTATCTAAATAGAACTGCAGGCTCTCTTAACATCCAAGGAATGAAGAGATCATTCCCCTTCATTTTGGAAATTAGCGAAGTAAGAGGGAAGTACCAGAGGTTGGTTTAGATGGAATTCTGACACAACCTTGGGAAGAAATTTAGGATGAGTAATGAGAACTACCTTGTCTTTATGGAATACAGTATAATGGAGGGTCCGTCACCAAGGCATGTGAATCTCCGAGACTCATGGCTGAGGTAATGGCCACCAGGAAGGCAGTCTTCCAGGTAAGAAATTTTAGCTCACAGGTAGCTAGGGCTCGGAAGGCTTCCGAAAGAGCATGTCCAGCACCAGGTTAATGTCCCAGGTTGCAACTGGACGCTTAACAGGGGTCTGGTATGAAGAACCTCCTTAAGAAATCTCTTCACCATAGGAAGCTGAGCCAGAGTCAAGGAAGAAACCGCCCATGGAACGCTGAGATGGCACTAAGGTGAACTTTAACTGTGGAGTACTGGAGACCTGAGTTTGATAGGTCCAAAAGATACTCCAGAACCTTGTCAGGAGGACAGGAAAGGATTCCAAGAGGACTTTGCACACCAGAGAAAAGCGTTTCCATTTGGAAGCGTACGTTGGTGGCTGGCTTCCAGCAGCCAGAAGGATGTCCAGACTTCAGCGAGAGACGTTGAATCATCTACTTCTACCTCTTCAGGAGCCAAGCATGAAGGTGAAGTGATTTCAGGTTGGGATGGACCAACCAACCCTGAGTCAAAAAGGTTGATTTGCAAGGAAGTGGTCTCGAGAGGCTGCCAACATACTGTTGAGCAGAGGAAACTATAGTTGCCGAGGCCAGAGAGAGCAATGAGAATCATTTTGGTCCCCTGAGACTCGAACTTGAGGAGAACTCGCTGGATTAGAGGGAGCGGTGGAAAGGCGAAAGAAAACGCTTGTCCACTGCAGCCTGAACGCATCCTGACAGAAAATGCCAGGCCCTGGATTTCTGGAGCAGAAGAGAGGCAGTTTTGCGCTGAGGGGATGCAAAAGGTCCAGGTCTGGAGTCCCCTACTCTTGAATAGTGACCGAGCTACGGCTGGATCGAGAGACCACTCGTGGGGGTCTGCCTGCTCTGCTGAGGTGATCTGCTAGATCGCTTTGTATACCTGGCAGATAAACCGCCTGAATCAGAGACTGTGCTCCAAGCACCACTCCCACACCCTCATTGCTTCCTGCAAAGGGGTAAGAATGAGCACCGCTTGCTTGTTGATGTAATACATCACAGCTTTGTTGTCCGCTTGAAGGAGAATGTTCTTGTGACAAAGGATATCCTTCAGAGCTCGGATCGCTAGAAGACCGCTCTCATCTCCAGGACATTTATGTGGAGAAGAGTTTCGAACTGAGTCCATACACCTTGGAGTGGAGGAGCTATTACAGTGAGCTCCCCATCCCATTAGCGAGCAAGGCCTGTGGTGATGGAGATCTGATGATCCGGGGAGCAAAGGGAACCTTCCAGGAAATTGCTCTTGAGTCCACCAGGTGAGAGACCTTCAAGGGCTCCGTCACCTTGATGGGATAAGACTGGGGTGAGGTCGGAGACCACTGAGTGGAGAGCATCCATTGGGTGGTTCTCATGTGCAACCGGCCAGGGTACAGTGAACACCGAGGACGCCATGAGACCAACATGCGCTGCATCGAGAGAGCTGTAACCGATTGGTTCTTCCCGATGTAACGGGCCATCCGGGGATGTCGAAGCTTCTGTCCTCTGAAGGAAAGCCTTCATGAAGAGGTGTCTAGAAGCTGCCTCTATGAAAAGGAGCCTCTGGGAGGCTGCAGTTGTGATTTTTCAAATTCAGCAGAATTCCTATGGATGAAGAAGACGAGAAGTCGCTTGCACGTCCAAAGTCCCTTGGCTGAAGGGGCTTGCTAGAAGCCAATCGTCCAGGTAGGGAAACACTGGAGTCCAATCTTTCCTGAGATGCGCCAAGTAGAACTGCACAACACTTTGTAAAGACTCACGGCCGAGGATAGCCCAAAAGGCAGGACTCTGAACTGATAATGCTGACCCTAGAGCTACAAACCTGAGGAACTTATGTGGTCGGTGGATGGGGATATGCTGGTGTGCCCTGCATATCCAGGGAGGCCAGCCAGTCGTGTTGATGCAGCAAGGGTAACAGGGTACCTAGGGAAATCATTTTGAATTTCTCCTGGGGGAGGAATTTGTTTAACTTTCTGAGGTCTAGAATGGGGGCATTCCCAGATTTCTTTGGAACCAGGAAGTAATGGGAGTAGAACCTGTGCTTCAGAGATGCGGGGCACCAGTTCTATTGCCCTGTTGCTTAGAAGGCCCTGGATCTCGAGCGTGAGGAGGTTCTGATTGAGAGGCCGCAACCTGGGTTGTCGCCTGGGAGGACAATTCGGGTGGTTTCCAAAAATTGAGAGAATAACCTCGTAATTATCCGGTTGACCCATTTGTCCGTTGTGACTTCACTGGTTGTAGAAGTACATCAGATGACCTCCCACCGAGGAGAAAGTTCCACCGGCAATGTGGATGGAACTTGGGCCAGCAACTATATAGGGCGCTGGGGGCTTTAGGCCCCTGCGCTTGCCGCGCTTTTTGAGGTTGGCAGGTTGTGTTATGGAAGCCTCTGCTCTGCCTCGAAGGACTGATCACACTATGAAACTGACGCCTGTTCATGCCCTCAGAGGGAGCAGGCTTGAGTCCGGCCAACCTAATGGTCGACCTAGTCTTCTGAGTGGCTCTAAGGCTTGTTCCACCTGAAGGCCGAAAAGAAAGGAGCCATCGAAGGGCAGCCATTACCCGCCGCTGAGCATCATTCATGAAGCTATGAAGCACGCAGCCAGGAATGGCGCTTTAGAAATATTCCATGCTGCTGAGCGAGAAGCAGTGTCGAAGCGCCCATAGCGGCTTTGACCTGTTGGTTATTGACTCTAATAATTTAGTAACGGTCAGAAGAAGCTCTGACTTGGAGTCCGAATCCGAAGAGCTTCAAATCATTCTTTTCAAAGAGTGCCACAGGATATACTCATACTAGAGAAAATAGCCTTGATAACTGGGTAATACGCATACTTAGAGGGAGGCAGCAAAGACTTCTCTTACCTAATGTATCAATCTTACGAGACTTTGTTAATAGGTCGAGCTGTAGTAGTCTGAGGAAGAATGACCTTATCATTCTCTGCCAGGACTACAATAGGATCCGCAGAGGCTTGGGATGCCAAAATGGGACGATCCTTGGGAGCTGAATACTTTATCAATGGATTTAGCCACTGAGGGAATAAGAGCAGGATTATTCCATACCATTTGTGACAGCGCCTCAAGGGGAAGGCTGGATCGAGGAGTCAAACTGTAGGGATCTCCGGCATGAAGGTACTGGAGTCTTAATATCTTCCCAGGATCGATGTCTGTAGTCTGGAGAGAAAGAGTGGATCTCAGATTCTTCAACAGAGACTTAAAGAGATAGGTCCTCACCACAGGCTCTGTAGCAAAGAAAGATCCTGTTTCTCCACTCATCACCCAAACCAAGGTCTGGGTCAGGCTCAACATCATCTCCTGATGGTCCAGGAAGGACTGTTTAGACAGGAAAGGAGTGAAAATTAGGAGAGGAGGAAATAGCAGAGAAACAAGGAGAGTCCCCTTTAGGGCTCCCGGCGCCAGAAGGCAAAACGGGTTGAAAACGGCACCGCAGAGGGCACGGCGCCCAAGAGGCACGCCGTACCGCAAGCGCGCTGTCGACTAGCGGGCGCTTCGCCAATGGCGCCTGCTGACCCAAGCGGCGCCGCCCAAACCCAACGGCGCCGCTGGATGGCGCTGCAAGGCCCAGCGGCACCAAAACGCGCCTACAAGCCATCAGACCCCGCGAAGGCGGCCGGAAACGCCCAGGAACCTGGGAAGCGAGAGAAGAAAAAAACAGGAGATAAGGGTATCGGGTGTGGCCCTCGGCGCCAGAGCCATGTGAGGTGGGGGGAACACCCAACGCTGGAGTCACCGGCACTTCAAGAAGGCGCCGCATTTACTCAGGAAGGTCCAACCGCCTATCCGACCGCTGGAGAAGCCCGGGCCCGAGGCAACTCGAGCCAGGCAGGAGAACCAACCTCCGAGCCCATCGCTTCCATAAGAGCGCCCACTGATGAAAACTGCTCATCTGGGGCCCTACCTATAGGTGGGGAGGGGCTCGATATATGAGACGACGTCACCAGCAGTTGCGCACTCAAGAAGGAGAACGCAACTAGCTACGATAACCGATCGTCGACGCCAGAGACGTACCAGAGGGCTAATTCCTCGAAAGATGCCTTCTTTTGACCTGTGGGGTCAAGAAGAGTTCTCGAGGTCGAACGTGTTTACGAATGCTACCGCTTATTTTTATGCCGACGGGGACCGCCCATCCCCCGGCATTGGACTGACCGCTGTCGGAACCCCGCTGAGGAGAAGGAGGCTGACCGACCCAGCCCGGCTGACTGAACAGCTTCATACGTAAGTCTCCTCTACCGCCACCTGACCTGCTCATGGTCGCTGACCCAGTCAGGCCGAGACTTCAAGTAAGTTAAATTTAAAATATTAGAAAATTTAACAAAAATAGAATAAAATTAAGCCGATACTACTATCGTAGATAATGTTACAAAAATAACTGAACACTATGAGTTTGAAGTTTGACTGCGACAGGGAGCTGAGCCCGTCATACCGAAGCGCACTGACGGGGCGGAAAAAGGAACTGAGGTGTTGGAGGGTTGTCGCCAGATGGTCATTGTCGCCGAAAGTCGCTGCTCATGTGCGCCATGCCTCGCAGCGCCTCCTCGCACGGCCTCCTCCAGCAAAAGTTTGCTCTCGATGGGTCCTAGTGCCTCTGGCGCCAATCCCACTAGTGTGAATGAGTGGTGGAGACTTATGTCCAGGAAGATCTCCTGTTGCAGGTGAGTAACCTGTATTTCTAGGGACATGGATATGTTGTTCATCCACACTTTCTGGCAGACTCCTAGCAGTTCTCCGGGAGAAGGAGGCAAGGCTACATCCCTACTTAGGAAATAGAGACTGAGAACTGAGGCCCCAAAACCAGCATCCCGGCGTGACTCAAGGTCGATGTGGTAGGGGTTATAAAGGTATGTGCCGACTTCCAGGTAGCAGCCCTGCAGATATCCTGGATAGGGACATCCCTGAAGCAGCCACCGATGCAGCGGCTATGGGTAGAATGAGCTCTTATCCTTCTGGGAGGCTCCACGCCCGCCAACCTATAGCAGAGATCATGCAGGAGGTGACCCACCTGCTTATCGTCCGCTTGGCTGCAGGTCTGCCAGTGTGGCTTCAGCGTAGGTGACAAACAGCTGGCGATCCTCTCCCTGACCGCCAGCTGTGCGCTTATAGTAAGCAGCCCTTCAGGGTCCAGAGTATGGAGCCTATATTCTGCCTCCAAGGTGTGACTGGGGTAGAACACCGCAGAGTCAACACCTGGTTAAGGGTGAAACTCGCACATCACCTTCTCGAAGGAATTTCGGTGGGGTGCAGGACAAACTGTCCCTGTGGAAGACCAGGTAGGAGACTCTATGGAAAGCGCCTGAGCTCTCCCATCCTTCTGGCTGACGAATAGCCACCAAGAAGGCTGCGTCTTCTCATGTACAGGTGAGAGATGTCACACCTGTGCATTGGTTCAATGGTTTTCCATGAGCTTGGCCAATACCAGCAGTAGATCCCACGGAGGTGGAGGTCCACGACCGGAGGGGATATGTGATCCAAGCCTTTGAAAAAGCGCCCGACCACTTTCTCCTGCGCCACTGACTGCTTCCCGGCCCACACCCGGCAAGCAGAGATGGCTAGGTGCACCTTTAGGGTCGCTGACCTAAGCCCCTGCTGAGAAAGTGACCATAGGTAGTCCAAGATGCTTGCCAAGGAACAGGAGGAAGGGTCCAGGCCTCGCTCTGACACCAAAATGGAGAATCTTCTTCCATTTGAAGGTATAGCATTTTCTGGTCGACTTTACGGACGCCCAATACATTGAGGACCTTGTCGAAAAGACCCAAGGCCTGGAACTCTAGCCGCCAGGAACCAGGCCGCAGGTGCACGGATTGAAGGTCCGGATGGAACACCTTCCCTGATTGACTAATACAGGTCCGGGCAAGCTGGAAGCTGCCTCGGAGCCTGGAGCTCAGGCTGAGGAGATCTGGGTACCAGCATTGGCGGGCCAGTCTGGGGCTACCAGAATCACCTGCCTTTGTCCCTCCTCATCTTGAGAAGCACCTGTGGATCAAGGGAAATGGGGAAAGGTGTAGAAGAGGCCCGGGTCCACAGCTCGAGAAGCATCCCCTGCAGCGAACCCTGCTGAGGGGGTGGGCATGAAACAGCCTCAGTTTCGCATTCTCCTGGAGGCAAACAGGTCCACCTGAGGTGTGTGCCCAGTGGGAGAACAGATCTTGTACTACTCCGACAAGAGAGACCACTGCGGGACACAGCCTCTATCCGGCTTAGGGCATCGGCCAGAGTGTTGGAGGCTCCTGCCACATGGATGGCTAGGAGATCTGCCTCCAGGCTGTGCATGAGTGACTAAATGTGAGAGCTCTTTGCACAGAGGCATGAGCGCTGGCCCCGCTCCTGGCGGTTTAGGGTAGTACATGGTCGGGGTATTGTCCATCTGGACCTGAACCACTTGACCCCTCGTGAGAAACGGAGCAAAGGCGGTGAGGGCTAGACGAACCGCCCAAGCTCCAGCAGGTTGATATGACATCGGATTCCCTGGGGGACCAGAGGCCGACACTCTGTGCTCCCCTAGATGGGCACCCCAACCCATCAGAGAGGCATCGGTCGACAGAGAGACCGCTGGCTCCGGGCGGACAAACGGGATGCCTCCTGCAAATGGACTGGAACGTCACCACTGGAGAGCTGCTCCACATCCCCAGGGTCACCGCCACTAGCTGGTCCAATGGATCGCAGCGCTGTGACCACTGGCTGGCCAATCCCCACTTAAGGATGCATGTGCCAGCGGGCCCAACAGACCACGCTGGTACAGGCCGCCATGAGACCCAGGAGCCGGAGGAAGTCCCGGTAGAAAGCGAATGCCCAACCAGAAATGATTGGGCAAAGGAGGAAAGAACTCGCCCTGTCCGGCCGGAGTCGAGCTCTGCCCGATGAAATGTATCACCTGCCTGCCCGAGTTCCGATTTGGCCTCATTGATGAGAAGGCCGATCTGAGAGCAAACCTGGAGGCCTGATCTGGACCGCTCCACCTCCGGTCTGGTGGGGCTGCTATCTGTGCCAATCGTCCCAGGTAAGGTACACCTGGACCCCTTTGGCGCCGCAGGGAATGCTGTCACCACTGCCATGCATTTGTGAAGACCCTGGGAGCAAGAGAAAGGCTCAAGGGCATGGCTCTGAACTTCAAGGGATCCCTCCGCTTGAAAGCGAAGGAATCTCTGGTGAGACGGATGGATAGGGACATGAAAGAACGCCTGTAGGGTCCAGAGAACAGAACCACACATCTCTGCTCCAGGGATGGTATTATCTGAGCCAGAGTGATCATACTGAAGGTCCTAGATCTTAGGAACCTGTTCAGGAAGTGCAGGTCGAGAATGGGGCCAGCCCCGTCCGCTTTGGGATCAGGAAGTACCTGGACACAAACCCCGGTCTCGAGGGAGGGTCCACCACCCTCTGATCACCTCTTTCTCGAGGAGCAGGCGATGTCGGCTCGGCGAGCCGACAACGAGGCTGCGGATTCTGAGGTCCCCCGGGAGGGGCAACGGCTCAGAAGGGCGGGCCTGCTCAACTCCTAGAGGTCCTTTCCTACCACTCCAGCACCCACCGGTCGTGGTGATAGCGGACCAGGTGGAAAAGAAGTGGCGGAGCCATCCCCCATGGGGAGCTCAGGGTGGAGTGACGAGGTTGGGTGCGACACCCCTCAACCCGCCACTGGGCAGGCTTGGAGGAGGGACCGCCAAGGACCTCCTGAGCCTTTGACTCCCTGCTTCCTGGAAGAGGAAGCCGCAGGCTTTTCTTTGGGATGCCAGGCGCAGCCTGCTGGCCCTGATGCTGCTGGGCCGGACGTGCGTGGGCGCAGACAGACGAAAGGGCTTGGGTTGCGGTCTGCGGCCCTTGTCCCTCTGGGCGGAGGAGACTGAGTCCAGAGTGGCACTGGACTTTCAATCCTCTGGAGGTGACCCTCCACTCCAGGGCTGAAGACGCCGGCCCCAAGAAGGGACATCCGCCGTGAAGGTGGATATCCCCAGCCATGCCCGACGCGCATGGCCACCGCGGCCACGAATGACCTGGCACATGAGTCGCCGATGCCCAGAGCAGTCTGAAGTTGCTGCATGGCCACTCGTTCTGCCCTGGTCCCGCACCTGCTTGACCGTGGTCTGCAGGTCAGCCGAGATGAGGGACTACCTTGTCCAGGGAGCACAACAGGGCATGAGAGAAGTGTGCCATCAGCACGGCCATGGCTGCAGTCCAACTTCTGACTCCTTGTCAGGAGGCTTGTCCACACTCTGCGCTTCTCGCACGCCGGAAGATGCTGTCGGTAACCAACCCCTCGCTGAGGGGTGTTCCAAAAACAGACAGGGAACTGGTAGGGACCGCATACTTCCGCCATCCTGGCCAAAGGCACAGGGCAGGAAGCAGGACGTGCCAGAGCTCCAAGGCCGGGCCGACAATGGCCTCGCCACCGGAAAGGCCTCCGTGGGTGAATCCTCGGTCCAATATCTCCGTTAGGGGATACTTGGCCTGCTTGGATACAGGCTTCGAGCTGCATCCCGTGGACTCCAGATGACCTAAGCAACCCATGAAGGACGATGGGCTATCGCATGAGACTGACCTCGAGGACTCCAGGTCCGACCTGCCTGGAGAACAGGGAGGAATCGCGTTGACTTGGACGAGTCCGCAAAGAGCTGCCTTGGCCTGAGCCACACTCACCTGCCAAGGGCGGTCGAGTGAGGGTGACAGACAGCCTATGGGCAGGCCCTGCCCGACCGAGAATTCTTGGTCGGGGCCCCAAATTTCGCTGTGGAGGCGGAAGTTCCACCAGAAACGGTGGACAGCCGGTTTCAGTCCAGCAACAGGCCCTGGAGCAGGCGCCCGGCTAGGGTGAGGGGTTGCTTCGGGCGCTCCAGTGACAGCCACTTGATGGCCGGGAAGGTGACGACGCCAGCTTGCTCCCCGGACAGAAGGAGCTGCTGCCACATGAGGTCCCCATAGCCAACGTAACTTTTGCCGTCTCCTCGTCCGAGGAGGAAGACGACAGCAACGCCGCTACTACGGCACGACCGCCATGTCGGCGGGATCGGGCGACCGTGAAAATGTCCGAGACCGAGACCAGAACCTTGGTGTTTCCGAGGAGGGTTCTGGGGCAGGGCGGGGAGATCCGCTTCCCCTCGCTGGCAGTTTAGACCGTGGGACTCCAGAACCGAGGCACAGGCAAGTCTCGCCACCTCGATCTCCGCCCGGGAACCGGGAGGAGGGTTATCAGTTTACCAGTCGACAACCCGTCCGACGGGTCGAGAAAATCTTGACCGCGCCGACAAGCGTCTCGCTAACTGACCTGATGGGGATACCGGTGAGGCCAGTGGCCATAGCCGGAAGGATCGACCGAAGTCGAGGGTCGACTACCTGGGGAGGGGACCCTCCCGCCTCCAAGAGCGTTGACGGAGGGACTTACCTTTAGAGTCCTTCTTCTTGGACCTGAGGAAAGTCCTGATGGCCCCTCTCCTGGTGGAAAGGGACTGACAGAGCTCCTGAAAAGAAGCTGAATAGGAGGATCCCAAGGAGAGCAGGATAAAGGCTGCGCCGAGGAAGACGAAGATGCGCCTGGCGCCGCCTCCTCCTCGAGGGCGATCATCTGTCGAGCTGTTCCAACAGCCAGCCGCCAGGACACCGCCAAACGGGCTCTTAGACCACCGCGGTAACGCTTTCGCGCCTAAGTTGTAAATGGGCGGCGCGTCCTCCAGGACGACCGAGAAGGAAGACCACAGGTCGAGGCCTGCGGGTTCTGCTCAAGGCCTAAGCAGCAGATGGACGTGGAGTGCGGATCCGTCGAGACATCTTCTGCCGCGTGGGCACCTCCGGAAACGAGTCGATTTGTCCATCGCAGCTGCGGAAATATTTGACGAAGTCTTGAAAACCTTAAACTTTATTTCGGTAAACGAAGAATTAGGAGCCAGTCTTATATGCAGAGCATTAAGGAGGGAACCTGAGCTTCAGCGGTAAGGAAGATCTGGCGTCATGGGGCACAGCCGAGTTTTATCACCCGGTGGGTGGAGGAGCCAGCCTGAAGACCTTCCGCAAGATTTAAAGCGGCAAGGATACCTGCCAGAAAGTGTGGATGAACAACATATCCATGTCCCTAGAACAGACCTTTACTTTTAAACTCTTTCTGCATAACAAATGGTGCAGCGCCTTATTTAACCCTGTCACAAGGTGAAGGGGCTGATGGGGACTTGTGGGTATGATGCACAGGTGTAGGGGCTGATGGAGGCTTGTGAAGCTGAGCATGGGTGTTTGGGCGTGGGTCAACAGAAGGTCAAGGATGTTTCTGGAATGTATGGGTTGCTGAGGATGTGGTGACAGGGTGTATGGGGGACTGTGGAATTGGCAACTTAGTTACTGGGGGCTTGGATGCATGATGTACAAGGGCAGGGAGGATGGGACGGGCATATGTATATTTGTTGTCAACGGCGGATTCTTGGATGTCTGTGTGTAGCGCGTATGAACCACTTAAGACAGCCCAGTGGCGTGGAGGGTTGAGGTACTGGACCTACACTTCTGTCCATACTGGCAGCCTGGGTTTGAGAGCTGATTTGGACTAGTAGGGGTTATCTGGGAGGAGGGGAACAGAACCAGGTGTCTGACGGACAGCTCTCTCCCACTGGAATGCTGTCACCATGTGGGGACGTGGTGGCAGGGCAGTAGGTGCACTAGCAATACAGGACAGCTGGTGGCATGATGCATGGTGGATGTGTACCTACATGCACACACAGCTGTGTCACCCACAATGCTGGCCAAGGGAAGAAAAATGAAAATTATGTACCTACTGTAATTCCTAATCTTCTTGGACAAATCTCGCCATTCATTCATACTGTTGGTACTATGTTGGGTCGCTAGGACCCAGCAGGAGACAAAATCTTCAGGAGGGTCGGCACTGAGGTAGGACAGTGCATGCACGGCACTATGAGACTGGCTCCACTGTAGGGTATCTTGGTGTCGACTCTCCAACCACCCTCAGTACCTTTTGACTAAGGAGGTGCAGCGAACTAACCTAGGAAACACTGAAACTAACCCGGCATAAGATAGCCTGGTTAACCCGTAAGAAGGGTCAACTCAACAATGTCTTCACAGCTTAGACCAACGAATGAGTGAAGAACAGAAACAGGATGAGTGAGCTCGGAGATGGAGGGTGGGCATGAAAGAATGGTGAAGACTTGTCCAAGAAGATATGAAAATTACGTACCTACTGTAATTCTTGAGGCGAGTGCCCCACGGGAGCATTTTTTCCAGTGGGGAGGAGCCATGCTGGAGGGCGGTGCCACCCTTTAGGCAGACGTGATTGCGTGGTGCCTACGGGGTTGGCCAGTAACGGCTCACCGACTCCTCCTCCGCCACAGTTCTGCTCGCCAGAGAGAGAGAGAGAGAGAAAACAGATGGACAGAGAAAATACAAGGGCGGGACAAGGGAGCCCAAGGGATAGCATAAGGAAAGGATGTAACTGAAAACGAATACGACGGTCAGAGGACAGAGGTGGAGGAGCTGTGGTGTGGGCTTGGCCCCAGCCCCATGGCAGCCAACCAGAGAGAGAGAGAGAGAGAGAAAAGGCAAAGGAAGGAAAGATAGATTTGGGGGAAGGAGATCCCAACCCACCCCACTCCACACTAAAAGTTTTAGAATTCTGGGGAAAGATGTGGCAAGACATCTGAGAGGTTACCAAACCTGTTTCAGTCCACATGCCTATAGTACCTGGAAACCCCAGGAGGACTCCAATCCACGTATTAACTAGCCAGAGTCTGCTCAGCTTCCGAGACCACACGAGATCAGGCGCACTTGGGGATGTTGGTGGTGAGGTGGAGACTCTGGATTTTGGCTGAACAGATCAGACAGATAGGCTTCGCACAGAGTTCCTCTCAGCTTGAGAAGGTGTGGAGAAGGTCTCCCTTCCCCTTTCAGTACAGGGTGGGATAGCCACCTCGGGACAGGACCCACCTGGCTATCACTGTCCCAAGAGGGAGGACCTAAGGGGTTCAGGGAGATCCTGTCCAGGATAACCTCCTCTCCCAAAAAGGGAGAGAGTGCAGGGAAATACTATGGGAAGAGAGAGAGAAAGAGCCTCCCCATAAGTCCTCTCCCAACCTTGGGAGATTCCACTCCCACTAGGAGTTGGCCCTGGCCCACAGGACCGGACTGGACCGAGTCCCTGAGGAACCCACCCGGGAGAGAAGTGAAGGACCCACTGGGAGCCAGTAAGGCCAGGGTGAGAAGCCCTACCTGCCCTCCCCTCAGGGTGGGCCCTTGTCGCTTGAGAAGGTAACAGAGGACCGGAGGTACCTTGGGACCCCGCCCACAACTGGCCTCAAGGAGGGGGAGGCAGGGAGGAGGCATTGCCCAGAGACTGAGGCCCAAGAGGGGATGGTGGGTGAGTGCAGTGATGAATGGCGAAGATTCACAGGAAGATCAAGAATTACGGTAGGTCATTTTCACATCTTCCCTGTGTCAATCTTCACCATTCATCACTGTCTGTGTATCGAGCCCCCCAAGGGGGCCCAGCACTTCCCTGAGGGATGCGAGTCCCTCAGCCCTTGTAGGGAGAATTATGAGAGGAGGAGACCCATTACAGACCAATTAGGCCTGTGACTGGTCAGGGTGAGGCGGGTCTCCTGTTGCCTAGGAGACAGAAGTCGCCGCTGTAGTTCCCCCGGCCCTGCAAGAGAAAAGATGGGTCCTCCAGAAAGCAGAGGCAAGCACCCTACGCCTGGCCAAGGGTGACAACCTTGACAGACAAAGCCATGCTGTCCACCTAATGCAGACTGCTGTCCCGCTGAGCCTTGAAGCTACCTCGCTGGCATAGTAGCACCCTTGCCTGGTGCCTTGCAAGCTCCATGCCCTGTGGAGAGGGCAATGGCCTGTCTGGTTGCCTCCAAATCAGGCAGCAATGGCAGCAACTAGCCTAGCATTGACCACAGATGCCTACTGTAGGCAGCAGGGTGAGCCTGATGAGTGGCAATGCTAAACATAATATGCGCCAAGGAGAACACTCTGTCCTCAATGGCTTGAACTCCGCAGAGTCCGCGATTCGGGGTCAGTAACGACTGGGTGTCTATGCCCGGAAGGGGTGTCCAATAATTTCACCCAGAATTGGGATGAGGTAAGGAACTTGGAGACCCCTGTGTGGGCAATACCTATGCTGGCAATTCCTTGAGGCTGGGGCAGATGAGGACTGCCAACTGCGGTATGGCGCTTCCTGGAAAGGGATTGGCCAGGAAGGGACCACCACTTGGTGAGCACTGAATTCACTAAGGAAAAAGCACGCCTGCTTAGGATTGTGTCTTGCAATGTGGGACAGGTGCAGATCGCTGACCAGCCCCACAAGGAAGCACTGATACTCTGATCAGCATCTGAGGACAGATGGGCGGAGGTATCCTCTTCCTCAAAGGAGGAACACGAGGAGGCTGATGAATCTGAAGAGTCAGAGCCTGGCTGCTGCGGGGTGACAGGCTAAAGACCTGCTCATCCACAGCCCTGACATACCTGGGGAAGGCGGCAGTGGCTCTGAACTGCTCCCAAGTCAAAGGCCCCAAAGGACCCACATGGCCTGGGAAATGGGGGTGGGGAGTTGCAGAGCAATGGGGAAACACATTTTACTTTATGTGAGTGACCTCTGCCAGAGCTTAGGGGCCTCACTGGCGATCTTGGAGCTCCTGGAGATCTGCAGGTCTGCACAGTAACTGGCCGCTTCAACCACCTTGAAGTGGTGCAGAACTGAACCCCTGAAGGGGAAACTCCTGTGAGGAGACCGGGGCTGCGTGATCCAGAAGGGCAGACCCCAACCCCACCCAATAAGGGCCTCCCTCGAAGAGGACAAGGAGAGAAGGAAGGCTCAGTGCTACATCTCCTCCCCAAACCCAAAAGCTGCCCCGGGAAAGGACGCCAACCTCTCAACCTCTGTTGACTCCTAGGCTGACCTCCTCACTCACGAAGCTATGGACTGCTCCAATCCCACGACCACACAGAGGAATGACGAGAAGGAGTCCCTGTATCAGCCCTGGAGGAACAAACGGCACAGGCGCCTGGGCTGGCAGCCATACAAACCCTAGAGGCCAGAACCACCATCCCCAGATCAAGGGCCATTATCGACAGACCCGCTCCTGACATTGCCCATGAGAAGGGAGCTGGTGCTGACCATAACCGCCAGAGTCGAGGGAAAGGGAACATGGAGGGCGCAGAAGTACTGGGCACTGGAGAGCCTTCTGACTCTGAAGAGTTGGGCTACCAGTCTGGATCAGTCTCCTGATCATCCAGCCCGGAGAGGAGGAGATCCAAAGACCTCCAGATGAGTGACCCCAGAGGTTCTCACACCCTCTGCGCCATGAGCGCTGGCAGGCCCAAACGTTCACGGCACCAGTGGGCAGTGTTGAGAGCCACCCATGCTGGGGGAGCCTCACACCTCCAAGGAGGTGACTTCCTGTGTGGTGATCCCGCCTCCGAGAGGGCCAGACCGCCCCTCCCACATCATGGAAGAGGCCTCCTCCTGGCAAGGCTAGAAGGCCCCTCCTCACCGGTCCGTGCACAGAACCAGGAGGCAACCCGGAAGAAGGGCGGAGAGAAATGCGCTTGGAGTCCCTCAAATGATGCCGCCTCTGAAAGCTAAGGGCACGTCCGACTTTCACCGCGTGGTGCTCCAGAACTTCGTGGTCCACGGAGAAGCAAGTGTCACAATTATCCATATTGTGAGATGGACCCAGGCAGGTGAGGCAACAATCAAGCCAGTCCATGATGGACATCTGCCGTCCACAGGGACACTGATGCATAGGAGGCTGGCCCAATAGGAAGGGTGCTTTTGTCCCCTGACAAACCCAACATGCCTTGGGTAACTAAAATTAAACAAGGAACAGACTCGACACCATAAAGGAAAGGTCTTACCAGATTCCTGCAGACCTGGCACCGAAGTTAAAGGACAGCAGAACTGGAATAGCAGCGAAAGGCGCGATAGGGGCGAAAACTAGGTGTTGAAACTGGCTCGAAAACTAGGTCACGATGTTGCAGATGAAATCTTCTCCGAGCGTGGTGGTGCTGTGCTCTCGGCGGGAGAAGCAGAACTGGGCGGTGACCTTTGCCTGGCCAACCAGGCGCCATGCAATGCCTTGGCCTCGAGGGCAGCACGTCTCCTCCCTAATGGAGAGAAAAAAAGAAGCTCCCATGAGGGTGATGCGCCTCTGGCCGACACCCAGACAGTGATGAATGGCGAAGACTGACACAGGGAAGATCAAGAATTATGTAGGTACATAATTTTCATATCTTTCTGGACTTAAAATCTTCACCGTTTATTCATACTGCTGGGTGTATTCCAAGCTAAAACCATACCCCAAGCAGGGCGGCAGGAGGTCGAGCTCATCAGGACAGAAGTCCATTAAGGACTGTCCTGGCAAAGGAAGAGTGCTGTCTAGCATGGACATCTACAGCATAGTGCTTCATGAAGGTATGCACCGAGCTCAAGTAGCTGCTTTGCAAATCTCTGAAATAGGCACGTTACGGATCTCAGCCAGGGATGCTGCCGCCATTTGCAGAGTGGGCATAGACATGGCCTTCTAACTCGACTTGTGCCATCGGGTAGCATGGAAGGCATGCCACTGTCCAAGCAGAAATGCATCTAACGGCATCTGACTGGCCAACTGAGCCATGCCAAATAGTACAAAGAGTTGCATGGTTTTACTGAATCTTCCTGTTCTGTCAATGTAGAATCAGAAAGCCTTCTTGACACCCAGAGAGTTAAGGGCGATTCCTTTCATTCTGGAAGTTAGCAAAAAAGTGGGAGAGCCAAGGGATGATTGAGGTGAAAACTGAAACCACTTTGGGCACGAACTTAGGTGAGTACAAAGTACCACCTTATCCTTGTGAAAGACAGTATATGGAGGGTCCGTGACTAAGACATGCATTTCAGTAACCCCAGAAGCGGAAGTAATGGGCACCAGGAAGGCGATCTTCCATGTCAGAAACTTCAAGTCACAGGTGGCTAGAGGCTCAAAAGGTTTACGGTGAGCATATCTAGCATGAGGTAAATATCCCCATGCGACCTCTTGGTTTCTTACTGGGGTCTAGTGTGCAGGATGCCCTTGAGGAACCTCTTGATTGGTGCTAACTGAGCCAGCGATATGTTCTGTACTGGCTCATGATAGGCACAAATTAGCTGAGGTGTACCTCACCGTCAGTATTGCAGTCCTGCATTTGACAGGTATAAGAGGTACTCCAACACTTTATTTGGTGGGCAACAGAATGGGTCCAGAATGGACTTCGACACCAAACTGAGAAGCTTTTCCATTTAGTTGTGTAAGTCTTCCTAGTGGGAGGAAACACAGCGCCAAAAGATTTCGAGATCCTCTGAGAAACCTTAAATCTACCACTTCTATCTCCTCGGGAGCTAGGCATGGAGATGAAGGGAGCGTAGGTTGGGATAAACCAGAGGCCCCTGTGTTAGGAGGTATGTTGCAGGGGAAATTGCCTCGGGGACCTCCAACAACTTGTTGATCAATGGGAACCATATTTGTTGAGGCCAATATGGGCGATTAGAATCCTCCTGTGCCTCCAATTTGAGCAGCACTCTCTGAACTAACGGAAGAGGAGGAAATGCGACAGAAAGCGCCTTGTCCACCAGTCTGAATGCATCCTGATAGAAAACATCAGGTTCTGGATTTCTGGAGCAGAATAGAGGCAGTTTTGTGTTGAGTGGGGACACAAAAGGTCCAGGTCTGGACTGCCCCACTCGTCGAATAGCAATTGCACGATGTCTGGGGCGAGCGACCATTTGTGGTGATCCACTTCTGTCCTACTGAGCAATCCGCCAGGTCGATCTGAGTTCCTAGCAGGTAGAATGCCTGAATTAGAGCATTGTGCTCGAGGCACCACTCCCATACCCTCATGGCTTCCTGTATAGAGGGTAGGAGTGCACTCCACCCTGCTTGTTGATGTAGTACATCACCGCCTTGTTGTCCATCTGAAGAAAGATTTCTTTGTGACAGACAACCTCCTTCAGTGCTCTCGAACAGCGTAACAGCATACAGGAAGCCCTCATCTCTATAACATTTATGTGTAGATAAGACTCCTCCTGACTCCAAACACCCTTAAGTGTGGAGATCTTGACAATGAGCCCCCAACTGATCAGAGATGCATCTGTTGTGATGGTGATCTGAGATTCTGGTGGGGCAAGGGGAGACCTTGGAGAAGCTTGTCTTCCTGAATCCACCATGCAAGTGATCTTATCAGAGGTTCTGTCACTTATATTCAGTAAGACTGCATGGATGTGTGGTCTGTGATCATTTTCTGCTGAGCATCCACTGGGTGGTCCCTATGTGCAGCCGGGCTAGAGGTATTGTGAACACAGATGAGGCCATGAGACCCAACATTCGCTGCATGGAGAGAGCCCATATGGAAGTGTTTTCCCGATGTAGTGAGCCATCTGGAAAATGTCATCCCTCCTGTCCTCCGGCAGGAAAGCCCTTGCCCTGGATGTATCCAGGAGGCTCCTGAAGAAGAGCTATTGAGAGGGTTGAAGCAGGGATTTTCCAGATTCAGAAGCACTCCCATGGAGGTGAGGAACTGTGAAGCTGTGGAGACTGCTTCATTCATTTCCTGACTGGACAGACTTGCTAGACGTCAATCGTCCAGGTAGGGAAAACTTGGATGCTGAGCTTTTGAAGATGTGCCACCAGAACAGCGAAACACTTTGTAAAGACTCGAGGCACCAAGGAGAGCCCAAAGGGCAGGACTCTGAACTGGTAGTGTTGATCCAAGGCCACAAAGCAGAGATACTTGTGTTGATTTGGATGTACCAGTACATGCTGGTAGGCATCCTGCTGGGAGTAGAACCCCATGTTCTGTTCTGCCCAGGGAACTACTTCTACTGCCCTGTTTCTGAGAAGGCCTTGTACCTTGGAAGTGAGAAGGTCTGACTGAGTGATGGACAGGCTACTGCGGATGCTTGGGAGGAAGGTCTGGGGAGGGGGATCTCTGGGAAATTGAGAGAGTATCCTCCAACAATCCTGAGGACCCATCTGTCAGTTGTGATGGACTTCCACTGGTCATAACATTGAGTCAGGACGGTGGCCCCACTGCCGTGGGGTGCCCACCTTGGGAAGCTGAGATGCACTTGGGGCCAGACTTTCAGAAGGTGGCACTTGGTGCACTGGGCCCTGTGCCTTTTGCTACATTTCTTTTGCGGTTCAGGAGTCTGGTTCCTGTTGAAGGCTCCTCAGTTTTACCTCGAAAGGACTGCCTGTTACGGAATTGTCGATGGTCCCCTCCCCTTGAGGGGCAGAAGGAGCTGGCCTGACAGTTTTAATGGCAGTCCTAGTTTTCTAGTGGCGTCCAGCGCTTGCTCAACTTGAGGGCTGAACAGGCAAGCACCATCAATGGGACATTCATAACCTGCCGTTGAGGATCGAGAGAAACTGGATGTTCTGAGCCAGGAGTGCTGCCTGATACATACCCCAGCAGCAGCCGCCTAGCTGCAGTGTCATAGGCATCCATAGAAGCTTTCAGCTGATGACTGTTGAACTCTATGCCCCTGGTAATAGTTTGGAGATTCCTTATTGATAGGCTGTGCGAAGTCTCCTGGGGAGGACAGCCTTATCATTCTCCTGTAAGCACCACTAAAGCACCTGCAATGGGTTGCGATGCCAGGAAGGGTCTTTCCTTAGGAGAGGCATATTTCCTGTCTTCGGCCTTAGCCACAGAAGGGATAACCGCCACACTGCCTGCAGAAGGTCTCAAAGGAGGGTGGCACAGGGGCAAGGAGTTGTAGGAATGTTGGGAACATGAAGGAATTTGAGGCATAAGAGCCTCCCTGGGTCCACAGAGGAGGCTTGATGGGCCAGGGTGCATCCCATATTCCTAAGAAGGACTTGACCAAGGATTCAGCTAAGACGGAAGTCATCTTCGACACTGTCAGACAAAATTAGGTCAGGATCAGACTCATCATGTTCCACCCTCCATCCCTGAGAGGTCAGGAACCAATTCTGCTAGACGAAACCTGGTCAGAGAAGGGTACACAGGAGACACCGGAACCCGTGACACGGCACTGAAACCCCTGACGCCACACCAAAAGAACCTGGACCCTGTCAGACCTAGAAGAAAAGGGGTAGGAAGGTGGCACCTGTGCCAGGTCCCTCGCGTGGAAACCTGGTGAGGAGTGAGGCGGCATGGAACTGGCATCAGAGGGCCACCAGGAGGGGAAACCTGTCGCTGTCACCTAATGCATATCCTGCCCAACTGCCCCAATGGCTCCAAGACCCAAGGGTCCTGGAACCAGGTCCAGGGGCAAAGGCAGTCGAGACAGACACAGACACATAAGAGCCCAGTGGTGAAACTGCTCAACAGAAACAGGTTCCAATGTTGGAACAGAGACCACCCGGGAGCTGGTGGGGTCGGGTGGATCTACGCCTCTCCACTACCGAAGATTCCCATCAGACCTACCAGAGGCACCTTGAAGCAGTACCATCTCTTCTTCTCCCGGCGGAGGGAGAAAACTCAAGAGTGGTCCTCGACCAGGAGCAGGCCTGCTTCTTTCTGTGCTCGGAGACTGTCCTCCTCAAGCACCAGACAGCCCGTGGTCGGACCCCCCTTTCCACAAAGGTTGGCACTTCTGCCACTGCTCCACTGCCAGAACAACTTTCCACGAAGTCTCCCTACCGTCACCGGTACCATCCATGGTCGACTCCGTTGATGGCAGGCTAAAAATTTTTCTTCAGAAAAATAAAAAATCTTTTGTAAAAAAAAAATTACTTAACAAAACAATGACTATAAGCTGCTGTCGTATAGATGTGAAGATTTGACTCCGAGTGAGTGGCGTCACTGAAGCACACTTGATGGTGGGATAAACTGAGGCAGTTGGAGGTTCGGCGCTGAGATAACCTACAGGCATGAGCCAGTCTTGTTGCAGTGTATGAGTGGTCCTACCTTGGCTGATGACCCTCCTGAAGATTTTTGGCTCCCGCTGGGTCCTAAGCTCTCGTGAGTACCCAACAGTATGAACAAATGGTGAAAACTAAGTCCAGGAAAATCAGGAAAACATAGCTGACGAATAATGTCTGGCTAACTCCTGACCCACGCAGCCTGGTGCTCCCGGCCCAACTGGACTGTGCTCTGGAAGGGGACAACGACCCTCCTCCTTCTCCTGGCCCCTCCGTTGGTGGTGGTGGTGGTGCAAGGATTAAGCCATGGGGAAATATGGCCAGTGAGTACTAGGGAGGCTGGCTGCCAGCTGAGGGGGGCTAGGGCAGAGAGGGCTGATCAGGCTCATGGGCAGAAAAACCACTATAGCAGCACACACACACACATGAAAAATAAATAGCTTGCTTAAGCTGTAGCAGCAGTAGGTTGTTTGCTAGGGGAGTTATGCTAGTGTATACTACTGGCTGTTTGAGGAATGCATTTGCTTATGGGCAACACGGTGCAGGGCGGATTAGAAGTGATGGAGGATGATGTGCATTGCATACGAGAGGAAAAATTACTTACCATAGTAATCTTGTTTCTTCCAGGGGATACTCCAATATTTGTAATTCTTAAGCAGTATGTCTTTAAGCCAGATTTGCCTGGAGATGGAGCGTTATGCTAATGATGGAATACCACTGTACGTGACACTTTTCAAATGCTGCCGCCTATCAACTGCCTACGCTCTGACCCTCAGATTTTATGGACGCCTGACAAGACAGGGCCCAAGAGGAATTTAATAATTAACACTATAATAACAATAATAATGTAACATCCAAAACCTCCAACAGGAGGAAAAAATCCACAACAGCACCCCGAATGTCAGAATCACCTGAAAAGGTAAAACCAAT
The DNA here is from genome assembly GCA_016271365.2 of Neoceratodus forsteri. Classification (NCBI taxonomy): domain Eukaryota; kingdom Metazoa; phylum Chordata; order Ceratodontiformes; family Ceratodontidae; genus Neoceratodus; species Neoceratodus forsteri. Next base: position 1,472,860,969 of record CM057453.1, on the reverse strand, counting down.
GAAAACAATAATTTCAAATTTAAATGCCAGAGTGTGACATACATATCCTGGTAATACCAGCTCCAGTATATACTGAAACTCTCTAGCATTGCTTCTGTCAATCTCTTTAAAACATTTGCTGCACCAAATTAAAAATGCCTGTAGGCGTGTTTCTAGTCCTTACTTGACCGCTGACTTTTATATCAACAACTCAGTCCCCCATTCTTCTATTTTCTAATTCTACTGACCTCTCCTTTCCTTCCCCACCCTCCCTTTACTCTCTATTTCAGTCATCCTTACTTTGGATATTCCTCTGCACTTTTCCTCCTCCTTCACAAGATCCTCCTCTCTTCTCCATCTCCATTCCCTTTGCACCTATCTTATACACTTCCTTCACCTTGTGCATCTTATTACTCTTGTTCCAACTTTTTGGCTGTAGTTTTCTACTTTTAAATGATTTCTCCAGGTTATGTTTATAAGTATTAACTTTTTAGGTCTTATTTTGAGCACTGTGTACCATATACTTTTATGTACCAAGATTTTATGTACTGTATGTAATTTCTTTATCTGTATATCGTTCCTCAGGACCTCCTTGTGAATGAGCTTCTCAATGCAGCTTTCCTGCAATAAACTTGAATACAGCATGGAGTGCAGAGGCCATTAGTTCTAGCAGGGAGGTAGGGAGAGTTATTAATACTGGGGTATCCCTGGAAGAAACAAGATTACTATGGTAAGTGATTTTTCTTCTCACTCCAGGAATACCCCAATATTCCTAACTCTTAAGCAGAGTAAGAAGCAGTATCTTTGGAGGTGGGCTCAGAATCTACTTTGGAAACAGACTCAGCAGGACAGCTGTGCCAAACCTGGCATCACCCTAGCCTGTGTGTCCAGGCTGTAATGCTTAGTGAAGGTGTGCACTGTTCTCCAGGTAGCTGCTTTGCAGATGTCCACAAGTGGAACATCTCTGGAAGCTGCTATACTAGCAGCTATACCCATTATGGAATGGACTCTCAGCCCTGCTGGAGGCTCCCTTTCAGCTTTTGAGTAGCAAAACTGAATACACTGAACTATTCAGCAAGAAATGGACCTCTTAGATGCTGGATTTCCTTTTCCTACATCCCCATAAGTCAGGAACAGCTGTTTCCTGTCCTGTCTATGGGCCTTGGTAACTGTCATGTAGTAGCTAAGAGCTCGCTGACATCAAGACTGTGCAACTACGCCCGCAGAGCTTGACTGCTCAGTAAAGAAGACAGGTAAAGTAATGGACTGGTTCAGGTGAAAATCCGAAACCACCTTTGGAAGAAATTTTCTGTTTGTTTGCAGGACTACTTTGTCCCTGTGGAATGAACTGTAGTCCTGCTTCACACAGGGCGCCTGGAGTTCACTGATTCTTTCTAGCAGAAGTAACTGCCACTAGGAAAACAGTTTTCCATGTGACATATTTCAAGGGTGTGGGGAGTTAGGCTACATCCTCAACTGTGACTGATGGACCACTTTTCTATCTCATTTCCTCGCTACCAAAACTTTCTGGTGCGCAACAGTTAACGCTTTTCTCTTTGTCCCCAGTTGGCCACTTAGTGAAGCTCTTCACTATCCCTACTAAACTTCCTACCAGTCTCTCTTTTCATTCTTTTTCCATTTCCATCCATCCAGTCCCTGGAATGATGCCACACACCGGAGAGATGTTGTAAAGTGCATTCTGAGTACAAAAACATGAGGGCTATTTTAAATAGGAATACATATAGTTAATAAAGCCTTTTTAAATAAAAAGGATTCAGAAGCCATAAAACAATAACACTTTCATGATTAGTACAGTTCTAAGAAATCCTTAAGGTATTTTCATAAATTCACTATAAACCTGTTACTGTATGAGGTTCAATGTATGAGACTGAATGGTATACTTTATAAAATTGCTTAGTCACTGTGGATCAGAGATATAGAGAGTCAATATCTGTGGATATATACACTGTACCTTTAACTGAACTAGAAGTCCCTGAAACAAACCCTCTTGGTTTAGAAACAGCATATCCAGACACGTAAATAGAAAGGGCTCAGTCAGGTGACCCCACCAAAAGATATAAAACCTCTTCACTGAGTTCAGTTCAGGTAGTCCAGTAAAATTCAGTCTTGAGAGTGAAGGAGAGAGGTGCTACTGTAGACAAGCTGTTGAATGCAGATGAGAAGGGTTTTAGGAGCTCTAAGATCCAGGACTGTATTATGTGAGAAACTACCGATGTTAAGTAGTGATTTTCTTTGCAATTTTTTCATTTGTACTCTATTTCTTCTCTAGGGTCTCCAGATCAGCATCCATCCTAGCCACCTATCCAGCCCTGTACCCGATATCAGGCTGCATCCCTTCTTCTCCCATGGCTTACCCCTGTGGTGGGGTGGCAAGGAGCTCCCCAAACTACTACTCAGCTTGAATAGGATCCAGTTCAGGGCGCCATTCAGGGTCAGGGCCTGTGGCGGTGGCTGCCTCACATCAAACCGACATGGGGCCATTTTTCTCGTTATCTCCCGAGAGTACGGCATGCAATGACGCAGGAAGGAAGCGCATGCGCCCGCACACGCCCTCCTGGCACCTGCCCCACCAGTTGCTCTTGCTGCAGCATCTGTGCTCTGTCCCCAGCCACCATCAGGGTCAGGAATCCACCGACAACAAGAACTCCCTCCCGGAGAGGAGAGCAGGTTCCTCGGACACTCGATCCCTCTTCGCCCCAGCTGACCCCCGCGACCTGTGCCTGCTCCAGAATGTGGGTCACAGCGTAGCTGCAGCAGTAAGGTGACCGTGCCTCAGCCTCAGCACCACTCTGGTCGTAATTTTATTTATTTTTCTAACTTTGAAAATAAATATCACACCACAGTGTGTTTTAAACCTGTAATTTGCCGCCTGAAGCTTATTCCCACACACTGTGACAAAGGGAGCTGCAGACATGGGTTCAAAAGGGGAAACTATGAGCTTGGCAATACATACGCTTAGATCCCAGGCTGGCACTGGTTCCTGTGAGGGGTGCAAGTGAGCTAGACCCTTAAAGAACTTTCTGAAGATAGGGTTTGATGCCATAGAGGCATTCTTTCCAAATGAAGTGTAAGCGACACTGAAGCTAAGTGAACCTTTAAAGTAGTGGGCTGCAGGCCCAGTGAATGCAAATAAGTAAGGCAGTCCAGCACAGCTGGAACCCCTGCCTGAGCTGGCACCACATCCCTGGTGGAACACCAGACAGAAAGCCTCTTTCATTTAGAGGTGTAGGTTTTCTTGTGGAAGGCTTCCTGTACCCCCTAAAACATCCAGAACACTTTCAGAGAGATGCAGGCTTGCATACTCTAGGTCCTCAAGAGCCATGCTTCGAGTCTGAGGGACTTGAGGTTCGGCACAGGAGTCTCCTGACTGGTGGTTAACAGGTTGTGCCTCTGAGGAAGGTGTATTGGCTCGCTACAGACATGGAGAGCAGCAGAGAGTACCTTGGCTGCCTGGCCCAATCTGGAGCTATCAAGATCATTGAGGCTGGCTGGGATCTGAGCTTGTGTAGCACTTTGTACACTAGAGGGAATGGTGGGAACGCATACAGGTACTTTCCTGACCAGTCCAGAACCAGAGCATCCAGGGGATTGTTCCCTGAGCTAAGGGTCTACAATATTGTGGCAGGTGGTGATTTTCATGGGATGCAAAGAGATCGATCTCTGGAGTGCCCCACCTTCTGAAAATCACTTCCACCACCTGTCTGTTCAGGTTCTATTTGTGATGAGCCTGGGTGATCCGACTTAGCATCTGCAAGGATATTATCCTTGCCTGGCAGATGAATGGCCTGAAGGGAAACTCCTATGGAGTAAGTCAGAGTCCAAATTCTCATGGCTTCTGTGCAGAGAGGATCCAACCTTGTTCCTCCCAGCTTGTTTATGCAGTACACTGTGGTGGTATTGCCTGTTCTAACCTGTACCACCCTTCCCTGAACCAGTGGTGAAGGCTTGGAGTGCCAGGAACACTGCCCTGAGCTCCAGTAGGTTTATATGTTGGAGTGACTCTGCACTGAGGGACCAAGTGCCGTGAGTAGTGTGGTCCCCTAGTTGAGCACCCCACCCTAGTAGTGATGCATTTTTGTGAAAATCACTGATACAGATTTTTTGAAAGGGAAACCCTTACCTGAGGTTGGCTTCCCTTTCCACCACTGAAGGACCAGAATTAATGTTTTTGTTACTGGAACCAGCTTTGAGAGAGAATCCTTTCTTTGACACCAATGAGCCCTTAGGTGGAGTTGGGTGTCTCAAACCTGGAACCCAGGACTGTGCCAGTGGCGGCTGCCATGTGGCCCAGTAACTGTAGAAACTGTCTTGCAGTTTTTGGTTTGTTCAGGCCGAAGGAGCCTGCCATTTGCAGAATACTTTTACCCTGTCCAGAGGTAGGTAGCCCTGCCTCCTGGGTATTTAATTCTGCTCCTATGAACTGCAGGACTTGTGCAGGAGAAGGACTGATTTTTGAGATTTACCAGGAACCCAGAAGTCTTTAGGTGAGCTGCAGATGTTCCTCTACCTGCTGTTGTGATTTTCCCACCACCAACCAGTTGTCCAAATAGGGAAAACTGTAACACCTTGCCATGGTGTGCCACAACCACTGCCAGGCACTTTGTAACACCCTTGGAGCTGAAGTGAGACCGAATGGCAGGGTTGAAAACTGGTAATGACCTGAAGGGAGTCTGAACCTAAGGTACTGTCTGTGAGACTTCCTTATAGGGATGTGGAAGTAAGCATCTTTCAGGTCCAGAGATGCCAGCCAATCTCCTTTTGGAGAACTGGCAGAATCAATGACAAGGTTACCATTTTGAACCTTGGCTTTGGTAAGTGCCTGTTTAGCACCCTTAGGTCTAGAATAGGCCACCATTCCCCATTTTTCTTTGTTGTAAGTATCCTGAATAAAACCCTTTCCTCTTTGTTGTGGGGCACAGGTTCCACTGTCTTTGACAACAATAGGTTCTGAGCCTCCTTTTCCAGCAGTTTTCTTTCTGCATTGAAGCTGGCTTGAACACTCTGGTTCTTAGAGTGGAAGGGTTTTGAAGCTTAGGGACAAACCCTGACTCACTACTTCCAGGACCCACCTGTCTGTGGTGATCTGTTTCAAGCCTGAAATAGTGAGTCAGTCTGCACCCTACTGGTAGAGAGGAGGCGGCCTGGGAAAACATGTCAGGATCTTGCTTTGCCTGAGGTATTTAATTCTGGGACTGGGAACCACACCTGAACCCTTCTGCCACTGCCCCTGAAGTACCCTTGCTGTGGGTACTGTTGAATTTGGGGGTACTGCCATGGCCTGACAAAAAAGCCTGATGTGAACTGTCCATCTTGCCTCCCTTCCATAAGGTCTAGTGCACGGGAAGCCTCTTCTTGGCAGAATTGTTTCTGTGTGGCCTCCTGTACTAGTCCACCTTTTCATACAGGCCTCTCTCTGTATGTGTTCCAAAGAGGGAATTACCTCAACAAGAAAATCCAGAGCCTTGTTCTGTGTTCTCCGGAGTAAGGTCTGTGGCTCTTAACCAGGCAAACCTTCTCTGGGCAATGGTATTCGCTTATCCACCTGGCAGCAGTGTCATTGGTGTCTGCTGCCATCTGAAATTGGTAATTGGCTGCTTTAAGCCAAATCTGGCAGTCTCAGCTAGGTCAGCTGAAAGACTACAGAGAGCTTTATCTGCCATAGCCATGACAGATTTTTAATACTGGGCTGCATAAGCTTGAAATTAACTTGCCTGATGCCAAAGACATTGATAAGTAGCCCTTTTGGCCATACTATCAATCTTTCTGGAATCTTTTCAGGGGATGAGATGCCAGAGGAACTTTTGCCTTGTCACAGGTTGCAGCTTATACCACCCCTGGTGGTCAAGGTGGGAGAATAAAAATTCAGCCCTTCCTTATCCAACTGATACTTCTGGTCCAGCCTTTGTCCAAAGGGGGACAGACTCAGGTGTCTGGAGGATTCTGATTATGTCTTTTTAAAGAATTTATTCACAGGGAGCAGTAACTTTTAGTGGCTGTTAATCCCATCATTTCTAGGTATTCTACTTCCTCTTCATCCTCTATCACCTCAGTGGTAGGGACGCCAAGAACATCCACCATTTTCTGGACAAATGTAAAATGGGTTGAATAATTCTGATGCCCTGGGAGGTGAGGCAAACTCCTGTTCAGGGAGACTTCAGGCTCTATAGGCTCTCCTCAATTTCTTCCTCATATTTCCATAGTCTTCCCTAACATCATTTAGGAAAGACTGGTTGATTCAGCAGAGGTCTGAACTGCTGACTGCTGTCCAGCAGGCAGCATCCCCTGTAAGGCCTGCAAGACCTTGAAGACTTGAGCAATCTCCAGTGGAGAGGGCACATTTACTGCCACACCAGAAGTCCCCAGATGCTGATCAGCAGGAGTTTTGTGTGTTTGGTCTTCTTCAGTGGAACTGGAGAGCTAGCCGGTTCAGCAGGCCTTCTTGTAGTGACCTTGCACCTGTGATTGGGTAGAAGTAGTGGTTTCTGTGGTTTCACCCACAGCCACTGAGAGTGTTGGCTGGTCAGAGCCTGAGGGACTCTTAGGTGGAGGCAATTTCTTTTAGCCTTTCCAAACGCTTTCTCAGGAAAAGACTTGCAAATTTCACAATCAGATTTTAAATGGTCATAGCCAAGGCAGACCACACAAAAGTGTGCTTATTTGTCTTGGCAAAAAGTCTCCACACTGTGTACAGTTTTTAAAACTGGGTTCACTGGTCTTTCTTTTAGATTTTCTGACATTTTATTCAATTCAGCAGAAAACAGCAACTGCGATAAACTTTTTAAAACTAAAACTAGTGGTTGCGGGTCAGTTCAGGAACCGATTGGAACCGAGAAGTGATGAAAAAGGAACTGGTTTAGCAGTTCAGTAACCAGTATTAGTGGTTACACAAAACAAATTTATTTAAACAAAATACGCTTAAAATAAAGGAGTTTCTGTCATAAAACTCCACTTAAGACAATTCCGTTTTCCACCTGTTATACCGAACCGCAGAACCAGAAAATCAACAATATAACTAAAACAAACTAACTGGCATCTAAAAACAAAATAAAGGCAGCAGATGAAAATAAAAGCAATACTTATAATTTTAATTTTCACAACAAGATGTTGAGGAGAGGAAGTCAGAGTGTCTGGTCTTGACAAGCGGAGAGTGAAATCTGGAGGTTAGAATGTAGGCAGTTGACAGGTGGCAGCATTTGAAATAGCACATGCCAATGGTGTTCCATCATTAGCATAAAGTTTAATCTCCAGGCAGATCTGGCTTAATGGCATACTGCTTAAGAGTTAGGTATATTAAGTAGTATTCCTGGGGTGAGAAACCTGGTTTAGATGTTGTGAGGTTGAATCAACTTTGGGGTTTTGAGCTTCATGGGTATTTTGGGGGGTTAATCTGTGGTTGGGGCATGTTGACCAGGGCAGGAGGAGGGAGCAGTGTTACCAGTGGTGTTTGAAGAGTGGAAGAGTGTTACCAATGCGGTTTTGGGAGAGGATGATTAACTGATAGAGTTTGGGGAGAGGCTCACTGCCTGAGTTGGGGGAGGATGACAGGGTTTGGAGGAGGTCTGATGACAGGGTTTGAGGGCAGGAGGCACACCAACTGGGTTTTGTGATAAAGGCTGTTTCATTACATAGCAGATGTCTCATGTAGAGAGGCTGAGGCCAGGAGGTGTCAACCCACATACATGTTGTGGTCTTGCCCCATTTGGCACACTTCTGAAACAAGTAGAAACACAATTAATAATGTCACAGGCTATGGGGTGTTAACCCTAGAAGCATCCCCTACTAAAAATTCCCCTTACACCATCAAACAAATTCACTATCTTTATATTTAGGAAATATCCCCAACATCCACATGACAAACCATTACTCAGTTATGATTAACTATGACTACCCTAACCTGTACACAAGGGAAAATACCCTTTAAACCATATACAGGCTGGAAAAATGACAGCCAAATTCCAAAACAGGCTGCCCTCCTCAAGAACAAGCGGAATGCATGGCTGAGCCACATAATGAGCACTAGCCCTGAGGTGGTTCCGATGTCTCATAGACCAAGCTGCCATCGCCTACCAACAGAAAGGGATTCGGAACTGGATGAACCATAAGAACAAATAAACCATGCTAGAAAAAGAAAAAATGGCTAACTATAGCGTGATAATAATAACTGGAGGTCAAACAAACCGTACGCATAACTGTAACATTAAACTATTGCCCTTCTGATGAGGATTAATAAAGTAATGCTACGTAAGAACTTACCATAACAGTAGATCTTTGAGAGGAGCTCTTGCAGCAGTTTACACCATAAGGACTGAAGCCAGCAGGTGCCAGGACCCCAAGGAAACTTCTAGCTAGCAGTATATAGCAAAGGACCACCCCCTGGCCGGGTCCACCTCGACGCCGGCCAATGGTATAAAAGCGGCGTCCCCAGCCTCTACCCTCAGTTCTCCCACAGGACACCCAGAACTCAGAAATGCAGAACCGAGGAGGTTCCTCAGAAAAGAGGAAATGAAAAACAGTCATGGGAGAAACAGTTACCAGGGGAAGTAGGGAGGAAGCAGACCTGCTGCAACAGCTCCTCTCGAAGATCAATTATTACAGTAAGTTCCACGTAACTGTACTATCTCACTCGAGGGGAGCTCTGCAGCAGGTTACCCATAAAGACAGAGTCCCGAGTATTGTAAGGACCAACCCCTAAGGTCGGGAGGAGGTAAAAGTTGGCTGGAAAGCTCATGAGAGCAGGCCCTGTAGGACAGCAAGGTTGAAGCCTGCCCTATGCCGAGAGGCAATATCCAAACTGTAATGCCAATGAAAGTGTGTACAGAACTCCCAAGTGGCAGCTATGCAGATATCAGCCCAGAGATGGCCGATAAGTGCACCTTAATGGAGGAGTATCACAGCCCTGAGTCTGACAGACAAAGGAGGTACTTCAAAACAGAGTTTACCGGCATGTGAATGGATCAAGATGGCAAGCAAAAATCCAAAGGAAAAACACTGCCACTTTATACAGTAATAGCCCTGGTGGAAGGCTTTCTGCAGCCACCAAGACTTCCACACCTGGGGAAACCTCCAAACCGAGACACTGCTTGGTCTGCACGAGCCATGCTTGCAGGTGCAATGACTTGAGGTCAGGATGCACCAGGGTACCCTGCTCCTGGGAGAGCAAGCCTGGGCTCAGAGGCAGGGGAATCAGGGTTCCACTGCCAGCTGTTGAAGTAGTGGGAACCAAATCTGACGTGGCCAGTAGGGAGTTATCAGGATCATCCCTGCTCCTTCCGACTCACAGCTTGAGAAGGACTCTGCAGTAATGGAAAGGAGGAAGGAGTAGACAATCTCTCTGTCCAAAATAGCAGTTACGTAAGAACTTACTGTAATAATAGATCTTTGAGAGAGGTTCCTGCAGTAGTCTTCACAAGTAGGACTGTGCCCCTGGTGTCAGGACCACACGGCAAAATTGTAGCTAGCAATCAGTGGGGACCGCCCTGGCCTCAGGTGATGAACATCAGCATGACTATAAATAGGGGCAGTCCCCGTCCGCTCTCCAGTTCTTCCGCTGGAGACCTCTAAAGAGGAAGCAGAAAAGGGTGGAAACTCCTGGTACCCTGAGCCCTGGATGAAACAAAGTCCTGGGAAAGGAATAAAGAGGAGAAAACAGGAGCTGGGAAGGTGGGTGGGAATCTAGACCTACTGCATGAACCTCTCTAAGATCTACTGTTATGGTAAGTTCTTACGTAACTGCTATATCTTACTTCCAGAGGGTTCCTTCAGTAGATCTTCACAAGTAGGACTGAATACCAAGCAGTCAACTAAAGAGTAGAGTCAGAGACGAGGTTATGGGAGGAGGAAAATGTCTGCCAACTACAGATAACTCATGACAGAAGACCTTGCAGGACTGCTAGACCAAAGCCAGCCCTGCACCTAGAAGCAATGTCCAGACTGTAGTGTTTTGTGAAAGTGTGGGCGGAGGACCGACCGCTGCACATGTGTCATGATGGGCATATTCCTGAAGAAGGCAGTGAAGTGGCCACCTCCCAGCTGAGTGGCCCTTTAACCATCCCCGAAGGGGCTTTTTGTACTCTGGTAAATGTAGTGAATACAATTACCCAGCCAACTAGACAGAGTCTGTTTTGAAATAACCTGCCCTCACAGTTAGAGTAAAGGCTACAAAGTTGGTTCAACTTGGAACCTTCTTGGTCCTTGAGATATAATATCTCAGAATCCTGTGCACGCCAAGGGTATGCAGGAGATCTCCCGCTGGAGTAGTCAGGTAAAATACTGGCAGTTCAACATTCTGGTTTAGACTGAGTTTCAAAATCACCTTCAGAAGAAAAGAAGAATTGGTCCAGAGAACCACCCGGTCTCTGTGGAAAATCAAGTAAGGCTCTCTACAAACTAGAGCCTGAAGCTCTGAAACTCTTCAAGCTGAAGTGATCAACTAAAAGAGCATTTTCCACACTAAAACAGATATTACTACTTGCTGGCTCAAAGGGGGCAAAGTAAGTTTTTCTAAAATAAAATTAAGATCTTGGGGGGAGACAGGATTCCAGACCAGAGGTTTGAGACTAAGGATCCCTTCAAAAAGTTCTGAAACCTCTAGCTGAGCTAGGGTTTTGCCTCCACTGGAAGGTGGTAGGCGAATCGCAGAGAGATGGACTTTCAGGGAGGAATAACTGAGGCTCAACACTGACAGTGCAAGAGGTACCTAAAACCCATGGCCAAGCAAGAAAAAGGGTCTAGGCCTTTAGCTGTGGCCCAGATGGAAAATCTCTTCCACTTCATGGCATACGTGATCTAGTGGAGGGTTTTCTGGCTCCACTAAGACCTGAGCGACTCTAGAAGAGATGCCATAGAGAGAAACCGCTAAGTTCACAGGTGCCACGCATGGAGGTGGAGCGATTTGAGGCTCAGGTGTACAGGGTGTCCTGCTCCAGGGACTGAAGGTCGAGAGACAGGAAGAGGTACTGGGGTTCCAGTGCTAACTGTTGTAGTAGAGGAAACCAAATCTGCCAAGGCCACAGGGGGCAATGAGGATCATGTGCACCCCCGCTGAAGCCTCAGCAGGACCTTCTGAAGGATAGGAAAGAGAGGAAAGCATATAGAAATCTACCTGTCCAAGATAGAGACAATGCATCTCACCAAAAGCACCATGCCCTGGAACGAGTGAGCAAAAGCTGTAGTTTTGCATTGAATGGCAAGGCGAAGAGGTTTATATTTGGCCAACTCCACTGAAGAAACAGATCTTCTACTACTGCCTGCTTTAGTTTCCATTCATGAGCCCTGGTGACTGATCGGCTGAGACTGTCTGCCAGAATGTTGTGAACACCTGGCACGTGGACCGCTGTCAAGGAGAGGCCATGTTGAACAGCCCAGTACTACTCCCACATTGCCTCCTGCAAAGGGGGTAAGACCGGTGCCTCCCTGTTTGTTGATGTACGAGACAGTGGCCATGTTGTCTGTCTGGATGAGTAGTGTTCCTGGAACCAAGAGGGACTGAAAGGCCTGATGAGCACAGAGCACTGCTCTTGTCTCCAGAATATTGATATGAAGTTCTCCTCCATGGGCGATCAAGTGCCCTGTGTCTGATGGTTCTCCGCGCGCCTCCCCATCCCAGGTTCGAGGCATTGGATGCGAGAATCCTGGAGGAGACGGAGAGTGGAAAGGCACACCCACCAAAAGGTTGGAGATGTCCTGCCACCAAAGGAGATCCTCTAAGGCTGTTGGAGACTAGAACCTTCTGGTCCATGTCGTCCATGCGCTGATCCCATTGGACTCTTCGAGACCATTGGGTCACCCTCATGTACAGTCTGGCCAGAGGGACTGTGGGTATGGCAGCCGCCATCAATCCCAACAGTCACAGGACCGAATGTGCTGTGGTCCAACAAGATGAAGCCACCAGTGCAACTTATGAGACTGGAGTCTCTGCTCTGTGGGTTGGGAGGAAGGCCTTGCTGTGGGACTATGTCCAGCACTGCTCCAATGAATTGGAGGTGCTGGGAGGGTAACAGCTGGGACTTGGGGTAGTTGACTGAGATGCCCAGACTGGAAAAAGGTCCAGAATGATGGAAAGGGATGCCTTCAGACTGTCCGGGAGGGGCTGAAAATAGCTAATTGTCCAGGTACGGGAACACATAAATGCCCCTGTAGTTGGAATGCCGCTACCACCGCTAGGCATTTGCCTGAACTGGAAATGTTCCTCCTGGAAGAAGAATCGCTGAAAGTGGCAGTGGGCTAGAAGAATGGGATATGTAGGTAGGCATCCTGCAGATCCAGGGAACAAAACCAAGTGTTTGGTTTGAGCAGGGTAACAGTCCCTGAGGGTAAACATGTGAAACCTCTTGTAGTTCACTAAAAGGTTGAGCATGCTGAGATCTAGGATAGGCCAGAGATTTCATCTTTTGGGAACCAGGAAGAAGTGGGAGTAAAATCCCTTCCTGTCTGTTCTGGTGGAACTCATACTATGGCTGATTTTTGCAGTAGAGCTTGAATTTCCTGTGGGACCAGAAACTGTTGGCCTGACAGGTAATGAGACCTGCCCAGGGATTGGTGGGTGGTCTTTCCAGGAACTTTATTGAGTGACCTCTTGCTATTAGTTGTAGAACACATGCATCTGCGGTTAGGATCTTCCACCCTTCCAGGTGGAGGCCTAATCTTCCCCAACTGGTTCCTCCACGGGTGGGGTGGGGGTTTGTGAGTCAGGACATCAAGGAGGGGCTTTCCCAGTGGCAGTTTTGGGGAACTTAGCCTGGGGTTTGAGCACCAGAGCCTGAGGAGCGACACTTGGTCTGGCGCCTGCCCTGGTTCTGTTTGTTCCACTTGTTGGCGGCGAAAAGCTGCCAGGGTTTCTGATCTGAGCAATACAAGGAATGAACATCTTTCAAAGATTTGTTGCTCTTGCAACTCCGTAATTATGTCCTTGGTGTCACCGCCAAACAGAACTAGACCCTGAGGGAAGCATCCAGAAGTGTACTCTGAACATCCTGTGCCAACCCTGCCAGACGGCCAAACAAGGCACCCGAGTCAGATGCCCAGCTACACCATGTGCTACCGAGTTTAGGTTGCATCGAAGGGCATGGTGGCAGATGATTTGTTCAATCTTATCTTGTCCAGGACTTTGAAGTTCATCAGGTACCTCCTAGATGTCTTTCTCCAGGTCGGACAGTGCAGATTTCTGGAAAGCTACCATGTGGGGCACATAATTCAATGAGCATTATGGCGCAGGTAGAGGAGGTGTAAATCTTGTGGCCGTACTGGTCCATTTGTTTGACTCATGTCTATAGGGGAGGCACTGAGATGTTTAGGTTGTGCTGACCTCTATCGTGAGCTGCAGTTATCACAACAGAGTCAGCTTTGGGTTGGACAGTAAGGTGGAAACCCCTTCCGGGGTAGTCCTGTAGGCCTTTTTGACACGGCAGGAATGGACGACGGCTGCTGCCAGAATGTGGAAGTGAGATCTTCATGCGACCTCGTCCCAGGGGAATGGGGAGGGTCTGCACTGACCATGTCCAAATGTTCTGCCAGTCTTCTGCGTTTGGGGTCCAATTCTTGGGTAGTCCACCCACAGGACTTTTGAATGGACCAGAGGAGCTCAGCAAAGGAGGGATTTAGGGGACTCTTTCGGCTGGGACTCAATGGGAGGGTGAGGCTCTGAATGGTCCCCCACATCTGAGTTCGATGATTCCTGCCTACTATGTAGGAAGCATCTGGAACAGACTCGGAAGCCTGTGTTCTAAGTGATGCCAGAGGGCAGAGCACCTAAGCCTCTGTCTGAAACTCTGCTGGAAGGTGCAGGGCTTCCGGGTGGCACCCTGTGAGGTGGGGTGGCCCTGACCACCAGCTGAGGTTGACCCAACTCCTGTAACAGCTGCGACTTAGCATCCCTCCACCAGGCTGGGATGGGTTCTCGCTCGTTGTGGGGTGGAGGATATCCTGGGTACCCGTGAGAGTATGAAGGGTAACTAGGAGGTTAGTACCAGTAAGGGTACTGATAGCCTTGATATTGAAGGGCCTGACCAAGGCCGGAGGAGGCAGCCCAGCTGGGTACTGTAGCAGTCGGATAGTACCCTGTTGGACCCAACAGGGAGGGACGTAGGCCCTGCAGGAGGGGCAGCACCTAGGACCACTGGGGAACGGGTCCATTGGCAGATCTGGGACCCCAAGGCCCACGGGACCTCTGATCCATACCGCCCCCAAGAATGTCCAGGAGGATCTGGCATTGGGTTCAGGATCTGTTGGCAGAACAGAGGCCCTGTCAATGGGTCTGTCTGAGGGTATCCGATGGAAGAGGATCCTGGTGATCAGGCCCAAAAAGGTTGGAAAAGGAGGCGAATCCTAAGGGAGAACCCTGGTGGGATGAGGGGGACCTCTGCGAGCTCGCTCTGTCGGTGTTGGGGTCCATGAGGGAGTCCGACGGAGAGAAGTCCACGTGGTCGCCGGATAGGTTGGTGGCCGATTTACAGGTGATGGTCTTGCGGGCGCTGGAGGAGCCGACGACCGCTTACAGACCAGGGCTAGGCTGACAGAAGCCTGGGGCTAGAGTCAGGCTGATTGGCCTGGGCTGGGCGCCTGGTATGGAGCTGAAGGGTGACTTATCAGCCAAGCTCGGAGAAGAGGGCATCCGTCCATCAGAGCGGATGAACGCCCAGGAGGTGGGTACTCATGGGGTGGAGGCCCACCCGAGATGGCGCTGGCTGGCTGACTGGTTTTCCTCTGGGGAGAGTGGCTCCAGCCAGATGTCTCTCTCTCCTTTTCTGTCTTCTTTCCAGGGCCAGTGATGACAATCTTCCTCAGCTCCTGGAGCTCTTTTCCATCAATGCCAGTCTGTTTCAAAAATCGGCATCGAGGGTCCTCTAGCGACGAGTTCACGTGGCCTGGTTGAAGGTCTGGCAGATGGAGCACTCTGTGGTCTTATGCTTAGGCCTAAGGCAGGAGATGCAATGGAATGGTCGCCCCATGGATCTGGCGCCTCACTTGGAGCACTTCTTCCTGGGCCAACAAGACAACATACACCGCTGCTGAAGAAGGAATTAACGTTATATTAGCTATGAACTACGCTGAAAATGGCGGAAGACTGAAGCTGTTCTACCACGAGGCCCAATGATTCAGGTCGATGGCGGAAAGAACTGGGGGGGCAGGGGACCACCCCTATTTATAGTCACGCTGATGTCAGTCACCTGATGCCCGGAGGTCCCCGCTGATGACTCAAGTTAGCCACAATTTTGCCATGCAGTTCTGACGCCAGGGCATACAGTCCTACTTCTAGAAGATCTACTGAAGAAACCTCTCAAGTAAGATCTGGGCAGTTTGGCATTGAGTGTCGAATGCAAGAGTGCGGAATTGATAATGGTTGCCTTGAAAGCAGACACAATGAACCTTCCTGCAGGCTGTAATACCAAATGTAGAGGTACGCGCCTGCATGTCCAGGGAGCACAGCCAGTCTCCTTGATGAAGGAAGGGAGCAGGCCTGAAGGGTGATCATCCTGAACAGTCTGTACTCTATGTACTTGTTCAGGTGGCTGAGATCAGGATGGGCCGTATGTCCCGTTTTATTAGGGACCAGAAAAAGTGGGAATAAAATCCCTTTCACCATGCCAGCTTGCTGGCGCAGTGGTAGCACTACGCCGTGATACTGGCAACCTGGGTTCGGGAACATGCTCAGGGATTCAGGACTGGCCGGGCATAGGAGGCATGAGTGTCCTAGGACTGCTCACCTTCTCCAGGGAGGATGGGGCGGGGTGAGGCTCAGCACTTGACTGACCTCCGTGGAGGCTGGAGGTGCAGCATGCACCAGCCATTCACAGGAGAGGGGTGTGACAGACGCCAGCAATCTTGCCTTGACATCATGGCATGTGTCACGTCCACAGAACACTGGAAAACAGCTCCCACACCCGAGAAGATGGAGCGCCGCACAGATCCCCAAGTCCTCTGCCTTCCTGGTGTCCCAATGAAAACAGGAAAGGCTCAGGGTGTACGGGCCCCACCTCATCCCTGCCTGGGAGGGGAGGCAACCAAGGCTCCAGGGGAACACAGAGGACCAGGTAAGAGGAGGATAGATGCCCAGGTGACTCCTGATGATGCAGAGTGCAGGAGGCCAGGGGAGCAGAAACAGAAAGTAAAATAAAATGTTTAAAATCCTATCCTTTGCCGAACTGGCTCTATGGCCCATTTCAGCAGGAGTGCTTGTATCTCTTCTGGATAAGGGAGAGGTTTGACAGGGGTAGGGAGTTCACTGGAAGGTTGTCCGGGGCATCTCCGTGAACTCCAGGATATGTCCTTTCTCTATCAGATGAAGAACCCATTGATCCATCGTGATTTTGCACCACCACCTCTAGATAGTGATAAAGGGTAAGGGTATGACTCAGCCACCTGGGTGAGAGGAGCCAACTTGAAGACCTTCCAGCAAGATTTAAAGCAGCAAGGAACCTGCCAGTAAGTGTGGATGGGACAATATATCCATGTCCCTAGAACGTCCTTTTCCACACTGAGAGCCTGTAGCTCACTTATCCTTCTGGCAGAAGTGACGCTACCAGAAAACTAGTACCAGGTAAGACATTTAAGCTCTGCAGATGCCACAGTCTCAAAGGGCAGAAGCATAAGCTGGGCAATGCAAATATTAAGGTCCTATGTTGGCACTGGTTCCCTGTGAGGGGAAACAAATGAGAGAGATACCTTTAAAGAACCTTTGAATACAGGGTTTGATGCCAGGGAGGTATCCTTCCTAGCTGAACGGTATGCTGAAACTGAAGCCAGGTGCACCTTCAGAGTTGAGTGCTGCAGCCTCAGGGAGAGCAGGTGAGACAAATAATCCAGAAGGGCTTGGTCCCGCCTGGGCTGGAATTATACCTTGTCATTGCACCAAATGGAAAATCTTTCCATTATGAGGCACAGGTTTTCTAGTGGAAGGTTTCCTGTAACCCTTATGGACTTGTAAAATTGCTTCAGAGAACTGGCAATCTGCATATTCTACGTCTCAAGAGCCAGGCCTTGAGCTTGAGAGACCTGAGATTAGGGTACACTACCCTCCCCTGAAAGAAAGTCAGGAGATTGTACCTGTGAGGGAGGTGAATCGGCTTGCTCACTGACATTGAGAGCAGTAGTGAGTACCAAGGCTGTCTTGCCCAATCTGGGGTAAGAGAATCATCAAGCTGGTTGTGACCAGAGCTTGATGAGCACCCTGAGTATCAGTGGAAAAGGAGGAAAGGTATAGAGAAGCCTGCCTGTCCAATCCAGAATTAGGACATCCATGGAACTGTTCCCTTTACTGGGGCCCTGCAACAATCGAGAGGTAAGTGGTGATTTTGGTGGGAAGCAAAGAGGTCTATTTCTGGGTCCCCACCTCCTGAATAGAGCATTCACCACTTGCTTATTCAATGCACATTTGTGATGGGCCTGGTTCATCCTGCTCAAGGCATCTGCCAAGGTATTGTCCTTGCCAGGCAGATGAATTGACTGTAGGAAGCGTTTAGAGTAAACAAGGCTCTGTATTTTCATTGCCACTGTACACAGTGGAGTGGACCTTGTCCCTCCTTGCTTGTTGATGTAGTACATTGTTGTGGTATTGTCTGTTCTGACTTGTACCACATTTCCCTGTATTAGATGAGAGAAAGCTGAAGGGCCAGATAAACAGCTTTAACCCAGCAGGTTTATCTGCACGAGTGAGTCTACACTCTCCCAGGTACCATGGATGGTGTGATTCCTCAAGTGAGCACCCCATCCTAGCAGGGAAGCATTGGTTGAGAACTAGAGAGGGAGGTTCCTGTAGAAATGGAACCCCTTCCCTTGTTTTTCTGTTCCTCCACCACTGGAGGGCCTGTAGTAATGTTTGTGTGACATACTGGTTTTGAGAGGGGGTCCTGCCTTTGGCACCAGTGTGCACTGAGATGGAACTGAATGTCCTCATCTGAAACCTGGCACTTATGACTGTGCTTATTGCTGAAGCCATGTGCCTTAACAGTTGAAGAAACTGTTTTGCTGGCCTTGGCCTGCCCAGGGCAAATGAGCCTGTGAAAGCTGAATGCTTTCTGCCCTCCCTGAGGGAGAAAAGCTCTTCCCACAACAGTATTCAGTTCTGCACCTATAAACTGCAGAACCTACACAGGGTCAGGACTGACTTTTCTTACAGAGAAGGAATCCCAGGAGAGCAGCATATCCTGGATTACCTGAAGGTGGTCGGACACCTGTTGGTGGGATTTTCCTATGATTAGCCAAACTGCTCAGATAAGAAAACTGTGACACCCAGTGTTCTGTGTGCGCACTACTACTGCTATGCACTTGGTAAAGACTCTTGGTGCAGAGGTAAGGCCAAGGGAAGTGTTGAGAACTGGTAGTGGCCTGAGCGGAGTCTGAATCTGGGATACTTTCTGTGACACTCCTTATGGGAATATGAAAATATGCATCCTTTAAATCCAAGGTGGCTAACCAGTACCCTTTTGCAGAGTTGGCAAAATCATGGCCATTGTGACCATTTTGAACCTGGGCTTACCATGCACTTGTTTAGCAGTCTGAGGTCTAGTATAGGCCGCCACTCTCCATTCTTTTTGTTGTTAGGAAGTATCTGGAATAGAACACTTGCCGCCTTGGTTGTGGGGACAGGCTCCACTGCTTTTGCCAGCAGCAGGACCTCTACCTCCTGCTCCAGTAGTTTTCTTTCTGAGAAGGAGCTAGTGCAAATGTTTTAACCTTGGAGGAGGAAGGACTTGAAGCAAAGGGAGAGACTCTGACTCACTATTTCCAGGACCCATTTGCCTCCGTTATTTTTAACCATTCCTGGAAACAGTGGGTGAGTCTGCCCTCACAGGATGTGGACAGGCAGCCTGAAGGAAAAGTCAGGAGTTCTGTTTTGCTCGCTGCTGAGGTTGAGCAGATTGGGATCCTTCCGAGAACCCCTTCCACCTCTAGCTCCGTAAAATCCAGTCTGCTGTGGTCGGTACTGCTACTGGAAACAGCCTGTACCTGGAAAGAAAGACCTCCTGAAAGAGGACCTGCCCTGCCTCCCTAGAATAAGATAAAGCTGAAGTAGAGGGTCTGTCTCTGGTCAAGCTGCTCCTGAAAGTAGCTTTATATTTGTCTACTTTTTCATATATGCATCAGTTTGGGCACCAAAAGAGAGTGGCCTTCTGAAGGAAAGTCCATTGCCTTACTTTTGGGTGTCCTGGGTGAGGTTGGTAGCCCTCAGCCACTAAATCTTCTCAGAGCAATTGTACCAGCGGATCCACCTTTACAGCTGTATCATTAGTGTCAGCTGCCATCTGAAATTGGTATTTGGAAGCTCTAAGCCCAATTTTGCTGTGTCTAGCAGCTCTGACACTGTTAAAGAGGGGTTAGCCTCAGCACTGTCCAGTACTGACTGCCAGAGAGCTTTCTGATAAAAGGCTGCATAGGCCTGGTAGCTGGCTTGACGAATTGCCAGGGATGCTGAAAGGTACCTCTTTTGCCATGCTGTCTGCCTTTCTCAAATCCTTCTCAGAGGGGTGAGAGGATAAGTGAGTTTTGGCTTTCTCACAGGCAGCCTGCTGTACAATACCCTGATGGGTTGGGTGACTAAAAAGAAACTCAGCACCAGATCTTTCTAACTGATATTTCTTGCCACACTTTTTGTCAGTGGGTGTGACTGTACTGGGAGAATTTAGGATTTCTAAAACATCCTTCTTAAAGAATTTGTAAATGGGCAAAGGAGCCTCTTTGAGGGTGTCAGCCCCATTAGCTCCATGTATTGTGCCTCCTCTTCATCCTGGATCTCTTCAGCTGTCTGGAGATCCAGAGCTTCTACCATTTTCTTGACAAAAGACAAATGGTAAGAGAAATCCTCTGAGGGTCTGCGAGGAAGCCAAAATCCTGTTCTGGTGACACCTCAGGTTAAATTCTCTTTCAGGTCACCTCCTTCATATGCCACTGTAGCAGTAGGCAAAAGAGGGCAGCAACAGTTGCTTTTCAGCAGTAATAATCACAGGCTGTTGAGGGTAGTATACCCTGCACGACTGGAGCAAGGCTAAAGCCCGTGTCAAATCAGCAGGAGAAGGAGCATTAATAGGCATCTGAAGGACCCCTGATGCATTTCAGTCGGGTGTCAGTGCGCTTGGTTTTTAATTTCTTGAAGGCACCAGGGAGTCAGCCGATTGATTGCTTCTCTTGCCAGAGCCCTCACCCGTATCAGGGGTGGATTCAGAGGCTCTGGAAGGAACTGCCAGTCTTAGAGGGGTGGACTGGTTAGAGCCCATGGACCCCTCCTCTAGTTTACTTTTAGCCTCTCTCTGCTTTTCTACTGTCTTAACAGGGAAAGACTTACAAATATCACAGTCTTCACTGAAGTGATGTTGCCCAAGGCAGATCAAGCAAAATCATGCTTGTCTGCCTTGGCAAACACCTCTGCATACTTCAAGCAATTCTTGAACCCAGGGGTCCTGTTTCTTTTAGGCTTGTCTGATATTATAGAAAACAGGCACCAGTAACCGACCACAAAATAGACTAAATTTAAAATTTTGCAGTCAGTTTCAATAGAGTAATGGTCGGTTCAGGAACAGAGAAAGTGAAAACCATCAGTTCCGATCGGATCCAGAACCAGAACTAAGAAACCACTGAGGAAAACCAGTAAACCTCAGTTCAAAAATGGTTAAAATTAAATAAAATTAAATAATAAAGTAACCGAACCTCTAAAAGGTTCCAATTAAATAATAAAAATATGTTTGTTACCCTCGTTCAAAGGAATCAAGAGGAACCAAAAAAAAAAGTTTAAATTTAAAACTTATGAGGTATAAAACAGTAAAGAACAATGACACTAGACCATAATGAAAAATAAAACAAAAATACTTAAGTTTTCTTGCTCTATGCACTACAGGAATCTGTCTTGATTGAGAGATCTCCAGGGCATCTGAACTTTGCAGCGGAGAGAAGAAATCTGTAGGTAGAATATAGGCAGCTGACACTGGGCAGTTTGAAAACAGATGCATGAGCTAAACATTCCATGATTAGCATGGCATTCTATTCTCTCCGGGCAGTGCTGATTTAAAGGAGCACTGCAAAAGTAATACCAATCGTGGATTCCTGGGGTTAGAAAGGGTCGTCAGGTCTAGGAGAGGATTCTGCAGGTTAGAAGGGTTAACTGACGCCGCAGGGGGACGCCACACGGTCTCGGTCCTTCGGAGGCGGCAATCCGGGCGCTTGACCCTGAGGGTTCGTTGAACGCGGCAGCCCAGCGGGCGCCGTTATCTGGCGCCGACTTGGTAGGAGTCGCCGGCTGGACGGCAGGCCCTCTGGCATCCACTAAACCATGATATTAGGGTCAACTGATGACGCAGCGTGATTGGGGCAACGAAGGGATAGGTGTCGCCGGAGTAGACACTGGGGTGGCCGGTGTTGATCGGACAGGTGTGGACTGGTGCCGTCTGAAGGAGCCTATCTAGGAGGAGCCAAGTCCCGAAAGGGATAGAGGCCTCACTCTGCCGAAAGAGGTTGACGATGTCACTGGCGCTGCTGGTGGCGCTGACCCTGGAGCCGGGGATGACTCAGCTGTCACCGAGCTGGTGGATGAAAGGCAATGACCCGCTGCCTGAGGAAGACCTGGCCGAGCTACCTGTCTGCGAGCCTGAAGACTGGTGGAACAGCAGGAGCAACGGGCTGGGAGGCTGAGGAAGAAGTCCCTGACCCTGAAGAACCTCTGTCCGATGTCTAGATGAGGGTGGAGGTTTCACCACGAAGCCAAGAAGGAGAGAGGGCTACGAGAAGCTAAGTCCAACGTCCCGTGGAGGATGACCCGAGCTAGTGATTTTGAATGAGGAGATCTGGAACGGGAGGAAGACTTGTCCTTATGCTTCTCCCTATGTTTATGCTTTCCATCCAACTTTTCTCCCAGTGGGTGGACGAAGAGGTGGAGGCCCCAGAAATTGATGAGGAGGAGGAACTTTTACCTTGAATTTATTTCTCCACTGCTGCAACCTTCTTTCTAGCAAGAAGTGTTTTAGGGCCTTCTGGCGGCGGATCCTGGTCCTTTGGTTGAACTTCAAGCAGTGCTGGCAGGTCTCAGTGTCGTGCTTTGGGCCTAGGCAGAAAAGGCAGAGAGCATGGCCATCCTTCAAAGGATCTGCTTGCTGTAAGGGCACTTAGAGCCACAATTCCACTGACTAAGTCGGAGATGAAGACATGCAGAGAAATTGAAGAAAAACTAATTTTTGTAGGAAAATCTTTGTAGGAAAATAAAGAAGCGCTTATTAATCTTGGAAAAATTGCAGTCAACTGGAGCAGAAGGCATTTGTGGAGCTAATGAGCGAGGTCAACAGCGGAAAAGAACTGAGATAGGGCTGGGGACTGCTCCTTTAATAACACTGGCTGACGCCGGGGCGGTCCCCGCTGTATATGGCTAGCTACAAGTTTTCAGGGGGTCCTGCTGGTTTCAGTCCTTGTGGTGTAACCTGTTACAAGAGCTCCCTCTAAGTGAGATCTGAATGTATCTGAAGTATGGTGTAAAGCCATGTCACTAAAAATATTATACAGTGATGTACTGCAGAAAACTTAAATGATTCTAAATAAAAAAAAAAAAGGTTGGGGAGAAGTCTATTGAAAGGCTTAGTGGTGGAGAGAGGGTCTGCCACTGGGATTTTGTAGGGTCTGCCGACTGGGTTGGTGGAGGTCTACTGATGGGGTTTGGGGAGAGATGTTGCATTGATGGGGGTTTGAGGGAAGAAGTCCACTGATAGGGTTTGTGAAGTAGGAGGCTTTCTGAAGGGTTTAGGGAAGGAGGTCTATTAATGGGCATGGAAGGTGTACGAAGGAACGACGCCAGTGCTCTCAAAGCAAAGCTACAGTTATTACCAGCAGACAGAACACACAAACAAAAGCTGTGCACACGCTTAGAAGGTCCAGTTCCAAAGGACATATTAAGAACCCAGCAGTTTTGAGTGAAGTGAAAAACATTGCACTTCATGTAGCGCTATGCGTAATGTGCATCTTCACACAGTGACATGATTTATGAAGTTTGTACTATGCGCTTACGTGAAGCATGGAGTTGGCACTTTGCCAAAGGGAAGGCTACAGGAAGTGCAGTAATTCACACACATCACAGCTGTTTTCGCAAATTACAAGTAATTAAAGAAAACAAATTAAAACAAAACGACATTGGTGATCTAAAAGCCCCAAATCTTCATTCTGTAACATACACATCCTTACTAAGCACTTGCCTTTTAGGTAGATTTGGAGGAGAGAAGAAGCCGTGGACAGAGGAACTTATGTTCACTTGATGGTGATGCTTCTCCTTGTCAGCAAAGGCTTATCCTTCGGTGTCTCCTTCATCTTAGACATCCGGAGGGGAGAATTCCTTGATCGTGAGTGACCAGCACGATGCTGAAGTTGGGGTTTGGTATAACGGATAGGCAAAACCAGTGTCAGGAGTCAATGCTGTGCACGCTCCATTTGTTTCCAGAAAGGCTTCTAAAGCCTTTGACAATGCCTCCGTGTGGCCTGGTTAAAGCCCCGACAAATGGTGTAGTTCATAACGCCATGGGAAAGGCCCAGGCAATAGACACAGTATATATAGATCAGCCTTGTAATTTTACTCTGCCACAACGACAGAGAGAGAGAGAGAGAAGGCCTTTTATAGTCGGACGATGGCTATATAAATACAGGTTACTCACCTGTAACAGGAGTTCTAGGAATGGTATATGTTGTTCATCCACACTTATTGGCAGGTTCCTTGCCGCTTTAAATCTTGCCGGAAGGCCTTCGTTGGCTCCTCCCACCCACCCGGGTGGTAAAACTCTCGGCTCGCCCCATGACGCCTAAATCTGGCCCGCTGGAAGCTCAGGTTGCCGGCGTCAAGCCGGAGGTTGGGGTCATGTGGATGAATAACATATACCATTCCTAGAACTTTTGTTACAGGTGAGTAACCTGTATTTTAGGGACATGGATATGTTGTTCATCCACACTTATTGGCAGACTCCTAGCAGTTCTCCGGGAGGAGGGAGGCAAGGCACACCCCCAATACTTACTTGGGAAATAAGGACTGAGAACCGAGCCCCAAAACCAGCATCCCGGGCGTGACTCAAGGTCGATGTGGTAATGGGTATTGTAGTGCTGACTTCCAGGTAGCAGCCCTGCAGATTTCTGGATAGGGACGCCCTGGAAGCAGCCACCGATGCAGCAGTATGACGGGTAGAATGAGCTCTTTCCTCTGGAAGGCTCCATGCCCACCAACTTATAGCAGCGATCTATGTAAGAGATGACCCACCTGCCTATCGTCCGCTTGGTTGCAGGTCTGCCAGGTGCGGCCAGCGTAGGTGACAAACAGCTGGCGAATCCTCCCCGACTCCCTCAGCCTGGCGCCCTTATAATAAGCGAGCCTTCTAGGGTCCAGTGTATGGAGCCTGTATTCGGCCTCCGAGGTGTGATTGGGGTAGAACACCGGCAGAGTCAGCACCTGGTTAAGGTGAAACTCCGACCACCTCTCGGAGGAATTTCGGTGGGGGCAGGACAACCTTGTCCCTGTGGAAGACCAGGTAAGGAGACTGATGCAAAGCGCCTGAGCTCTCCCATCCTTCTGGCTGACGGATAGCCACCAAGAAGGCGGTTCTTCCACGACAGGTGAGAGAGATCACACCTGTGCATTGGTTCAATGGCTTGCCCATGAGCTTTGCCAGTACCAGCAGTAAATCCCACGGAGGTGGAGGTTCTCACACGGAGGGGAAATGTGATCAAGGCCTTTGAAAAGCGCCCGACCACCTTTTCCGCGCCACCGACTGCCCTCGCCCGCGCCGTAAGCAGAGATGGCTGCCAGGTGCACCTTTAGGGTCGCCGACCTAAGCCCTTGACTAGAAAGGGACCATAAATAGTCCAGAATGCTTGCCACAGGACAGGAGGAAGGGTCCAAGCCCTGTTCTGACACCAAATGGAGAATCTCTTCCATTTGAAGGCAGCATTTTCTGGTCGACTCTTACCGGACGCCTCAACAACACTGAGGACCTCGGCTGGAAAGACCCAAGGCCTGGAACTCTAGCTGCTCAGGAACCAGGCCGGCTAGGGCAGGGATTGAAGGTCCCGATGGAACACCTTCCCTGATTGACTGAGAGCAGGTCCGGCAAGCTGGAAGCTGCCTCGGAGCCTGGAGCTGAGGCTGAGGAGATCTGGGTACCAGAACTGACGGGCCAGTCTGGGGCTATCAGGATCACCTGCGCCTTGTCCCTCCTTGCTTTGAGAAGCACCTGTGAATCAAGGGAAATGGGGAAAGGCGAGAAGAGGCCTGGGGTCCACAGCCCGAGAAGGCATCCCCTGCAGCGAGCCCCGCTGAGGGGGGCGGGCATGAAACAGCCTCAGCTTCGCATTCTCCTGGAGGCAAACAGGTCCACCTGAGGTGTGCCCCAGTGGGAGAACAGATCTTGTACTACCCTCCGCAGGAGAGACCACCGTGGAGATGCAGCCCCATCCGCCCTAGGGCATCGGCCAGGGTGTTGGAGGCTCCCGCCACATGAATGGCTAGGAGATCCGCCCAGGCTGCGACAAGTGACCAAATGCGGAGAGCTTCTTGCATAGAAGCATGGAGCGCCCCGCCTCTGGCGGTTCAGGTAGTACATGGTCGTGGTATTGTCCATCTGACTCGGACCACTTGACCCCGGAGAAACGGAGCAAAGGCGGTGAGAGCTAGGGCGGACCGCTCGAGCTCCAGCAGGTTGATGTGGCATCGGGACTCCCCGGGACCAGAGGCCGCACCGGTGTTCCCCAGATGGGCACCCAACCCATCAGAGAGGCATCGCTGATAGAGAGACCGGCTCGGGGCGGACAAACGGGATGCCCTCCTGCAGATGGAATGGAACGGTCCACCACTGGAGAGCTGCTCCACATCTCCTGGGTCACTATCACTAGCTGGTCCAAAGGATCGCAGCTGCCAGACCACTGGCTGGCCAGTCCCCACTCAAAGGGGCGTGAGATGCCAGCGTGCCCAACGGACCACGCGGTACAGGCCGCTTTGAGACCCAAAAGGCGAGGAAGTCCCGGCAGGAGCGATTGCCCAACCAGAAATGATTGGGCAAAGGAGGTAAGAACCTTGGCCCTGTCCACCGGGAGCCATGCTTGCTCGAAGAGAGTCGAAGCCTGCCCGGCTGAACAGGATCACCTGCTGCTCGAGTTCGACTTGGCCTCGTGATGAGAAGGCCAACTCGAGAGCAAACCTGGAGGGCTGGATCTCTGGACCGCTTCCACCTCCCGGCCTGAGGAGACTGCTATCAGCCAATCGTCCAGGTAGTGGGTACACCTGACCCGGGCGTCAAGAGGGAATGCTGTCACCACTGCCATGCATTTGGTGAAGACCCTGGGAGCTGGAGATACGCTGAAGGGCATGGCTCGAACTGAAGAGGGATCCCTCTCACTAAAGCGGAGGATCTCCGATGTGACGGACGGATAGGGACGGAAAGAACGCGCCCCTGTAGGTCCAGAGAGCAGAACCACACGCCCGTGTTCCAGAGATGGTATTATCTGCGCCAGAGTGACCATCCTGAAGGTTCGAGACCTTAGGGAACTTGTTCAGGTCGTAGGTCAAGAATGGGCGCCAGCTCCCGGTCCGCTTCGGAACCAGGAAATACCTGGACACGAACCCTGGTCTGAAGGGGGTCCTCCACCTCCGTGATCACCTCCTTGGAGGAGGAGAGCGATGTCGGCTCGGCGAGCCGCCAGTGAGGCTGCGATCTGAGGCTCCCCGAGGTGCGACGGCTCTGAAGGGCGGGCCTGCTCGAATTCTAGAGATAGGCCTTTTCCCACCACCTCAGGTACCCACCTGTCCGTGGTAACAGCGGACCAGGCGGAAAGGAAGTGTGCTGAGCCGCTCTTCCACGGGGAACTAGGGTGAGGTGACAGGGATGGGGGCGACACCCCCAGCCCGTCACTGGGCAGGCTTGGAGGAGGGACCGGCCGAGGGACCCTCCTGGGCTCTTTACCTCCTGCTTCCTGTTGGAGGAAGTCGACTGTTTGGGCTTGGGATACCATGTCGAGCCTGCTGGCCCTGACGTTAGTTGGGCCGATGCACTGCGGCGCAGGACTATGAAAGGGGCTTAGGCTGTGGCTTGCGGCCTTTGTCCTTCTGAGCGGAAGAGACCGAGTCCAAGGTAGCATTGGACTTCTCGATCCTCTGCAGGTGACCTTCCACCCCAGGGTCAAAAGGTCAGTCCCCAGTGGAACATCCACCAACTTGTGCTGGGTATCCGGGCAAAGGTGGATATCCTCAGCCAAGCCCGGCGCACAGCGGCCACTGCGGCCGCCACAGACCTGGCACATGAGTCCTCGATGTTCAACGCAGTCTGGAGCTGCTGTTAGCCACTTCCTTGCCCTGGTCCCGCACCTGCCTGACGGTAGTCTGCAGATCAGCGGGAGATGAGGGACAACCTCATCCAGGAGCCCAACAGGGCGGAGAAAATGTGCCATGAGGACGGCCGAACTGGCCTGACGAAGGCCAAGAGAGGACGCAGCAAAGACTTTTCGCCCAGCATAATCCAATTTCTTGATTCCTTGTCAGGAGGTTTGTCCACATCCCTGGCGCTCCTCGCCCGCCGGAAAACGCTGTCGGTAACCAACCCTCGTCGAGGGGTGTTCCAAAACCGACAGGGAACCGGTAGGGACCGCATACTTCCTGGCCAACCTGGTCAAGGCACAGGGCAGGAAGCAGGACGCTGCCAAAGTTCCAAGGCCGACCCACTATGGCTTCGCCACCGGAAAGGCCTCCGTGAGGAGAATCCCCTCGGTCCAGAATCTCCTGAGGGATACCTGGCCCGCTCTAGAACGGGTTCGAAGCTCATCCCGGTGGACTCCGAGATGAGTCGAGCAACCCTAAGAAGGATGAAGGGCTATCGCCCATTGACTGTCCTTCCCAAGGACTCCAAGTCCATGCGCTTGGAGAAGAGGGGAACCATCATCGGACTCAGAAGAGTCCTCAAAGAGCTGCCTCGCCCTAAGCCACCCTCCACCTGCCGAGGTTTATCGGGAGTGAGGGTGACTGACAGCCTATGGGCAAACCCAAAGCGAACCGAGAATTTTTGGTCGGAGCCCCAACTAATGGCTGTAGGGGCGAGGTCTCCAGAATCGGTGGGGCAGCTGGAATTGGTCGAACAACCGCCTGAGAACAGGCTCCTCGACTCCTAGCGGGTTGTTTCGGCTGCTCGGTGACAACCTTAATGGCGGGGAAGACGACTGGGCTGGCTTATTCGGTCCAAAGACTGTTGCCACATAAGTTCCTCGTACTCTCCACGCAACTTGCGCCAAGCCTCCCTCATCCGAGGAAGAGCGGCGGCGCCGCTGTCGTGGAAGCCAGACCGCCTATGACGGCGGATCGGTTGACCATGAGGATGTCCGAGACCGAGTCTCGACTAGGCCGAGGAAGGCGAGGAGAAGTGTCGGAAATCGCACCCTCGCCTCGGACGATCCCACTGAAGGCCCGGAACCGAGGCACGGACGAGCTGACGGATCCTCAACTCCCACCGGGGAACCGGGAAGGGACTTCAGCTTCTCCAGCCGACAACCTGTCTAACGGGTCGAGAAAATCTCGACCGCGCTGAAGGAGTCTCGGCCAACTGGCCTGACGGGACACCGTGAAGCCAGTGGCCGGAGTTGAGGGGTTGGACCAAGTCGACTGTCGACAAGTGAGGGGATCTTTCCTCGCCCCAAGACGCCGACACAGAGACTCTAACTTTGCTCTTTTGGACCTGGAAAAAGGTCCCGAAGAAGTTGGACCCTCACCTTGGTCAAGAGGGTCAGACAAAGCTCCTAAAAGAAGCAGAGCACGAGGCACCGAGAGAGGCGGGACAAATGCACATGGCCGAGGCAGAAGCGGCCAGCGCCGCCTCCTCTTCGAGGCGATCATCTGCTCAAGCTGATCCACCGAGCCTGCCGCCCCGGGACACCGCCAATCAGGCCTCTTTAGATTTCACCGTGGAATTCTTTCTCGGGCGCCCCAGTTGTAATCGGGCAGCATGGTCTTCAAGGACGAGGGTCAAAAGGAAGAGCACAAGTCGCAGGCTCATGGTCGTGCTTCAAGGCCCAGGCAGTAGACGACGTGAGTGTGGATCCGCCCAGACATCTTTTGCCTGCAAGGGCACCCCGAAACCAGGAGTCGACGGTCCATCGCAGCCGCGAGAAGACCAAGTCTTTTAGCAAAAAACTTTTTAATTTAGAACTTTTCAAGAATTAGGAACCAGTCTTAAACGCAACGCTGCTAAGGAGGGAACCTGAGCTTCCAGCGGTAAGGAAGATCTGGCGCCATGGGGCAGAGCCGAGTTTTACCACCCGGATGGGTGGGAGGAGCCAGTTTGAAGACCTTCCGCAAGATTTAAAGCGCAAGGAACCTGCCATTAAGTGTGGATGAACAACATATCCATGTCCCTAGAATATACATTAAAAGTAACAAAAATAAGCTGGCCCAGTGACACAGAGTTGAGGCGCTGGACGCCACACCAGCGACCTGAGTTTGGGGGTGAGCTCAGGCCACCAGGGTTTTCAGGAGGAGGACTGAGATGATTGTAGCTGCCGCTGGGCTGCACTCATCTCCCAAATTAGGGAGGTGTAGTTCTTGACTCAGCTGACACCCTGTGGAGTCTGGGTGTCAGAACAGAGTTAGGGGCTGACGCAATGTCCGTGGAGGGTGGAAGGAGCACTCTGCTCGAAGTATGTGAGTGCCCACATGCATGTATTTCGCTATGCTCACCGCTGTTCGGGGACCACAGAAAACCTATGTGTCTCCATGGCCACAATTAACAGCTCCTGATGCTCTTGGATCCTGCTCTTCGGATCCCCACTGATAAGACAGTGGGGAAGAGGCTGACGGGTTGGTGTGGAGGGGGCCCAATGACAGGAGTAGGTGACAATGGAGGAGCAAACAGCTTTATAAAAAAATAAATAACAAAAGTAAACTATGAAAAATCCCAGCAAAGACGATGGCAAGTTTTGGTGTTGATTTTCAGCAATCGACAAACAGAGACAGTAGGAGAAAGAACTGAGGAATGATGGGCCCCACATTATATAGACAGCACTGACGTGAGTCACGGGTGGTCCCAGCTGGCAAAATTTTCTGAGTGTCCTGACGCCAATGGCTTACAGTTCCATAGGCGTGGCTCAACGGAGGGAGTTGCCTTGAAGTTCTGTAGGTTTTCTAAAGGTTTGACAGCATTATAATTTTTTTCTCCATACACAGTGCACCACCCATTGGTCCCGAACAGTGCCATGTGGAGATGAAGTTCATTTAGCTGTTAATTCTTCATTCGGGTTAGCTGCACCCCACTGACCTACTATTTGGGTCGCTGTGCATAAATTTTAGAGTCTGTGTTCTACCTAGTATATGTTGGGAAATGCATGACAAACCCAGTTATGTAGCCATTGACCTTTTCCAAACTACCATATCTAGAAATGTGACCATAGCAAGCCAGTTGTCATTTAGTGGCACAGGCCCCTAGAACTGTAGTCCCCATATGCACTATCTTTGCCTACCTTTGGTGTAATGAAGAAGTACTGTGAAGTGTTTTCCTTGCAGGCAGTCCTTACTACCATTTCAAACACTCTCCTCTCATTGGTTGGGTCCATTCCCTATTAAAACATGTATAACATCAGATGGATCTAAATATTCAGAACAGATTTATGCTCAATATGTCATCGGCAGTTTCGATCAAGAAACTCTCAAATAAGAAAATTCAAATAAGAAAATACAAATAAAACAGGTTAAAACAATAGTACTAGGAATG
Source organism: Neoceratodus forsteri (assembly GCA_016271365.2). Lineage (NCBI taxonomy): Eukaryota > Metazoa > Chordata > Ceratodontiformes > Ceratodontidae > Neoceratodus > Neoceratodus forsteri. The sequence goes on along the minus strand of CM057453.1, from coordinate 1,472,830,283 downwards.
CATGCTCAGAAACTCCCAAGAAGGGCTACTAGCAAGTATTACTCATAAAGTGCAAAAGTTTATTGATAGTTACAAAATGAGCATACAAACAGCATGAGCACATGAGCATCAAAAAGCAATTCGACACAGAGATCTGGGATTTCAATAGCACCTCATCGTTTTGCAGGGTTTTATTTAACTCTAAAATTGATTAGCGTTTTGCTTATAAAAGTGCTAAAACATTGTGAAAATGCATAGCACTTGCCTCACTTTGTTTAATCTAACATAACACTTCTAGAAAATCTATATGAATACTTTCTATACAGTTAGTATTGTCCCAAGAAAAAAACTGCTAATCAATTATTTAAAACCCTGGTTTTGTGGGTTACATGGCTTCCGCTTTTCAGGGAGCAGAACAGCTTTAACAACAAACAGCTTCGAAAGGCTAACAAAAGCTGCAGGAGGCTATCCATACAAAAATGAGGAGCTTCTTTTCTTTCTTGTAAGTAAAACAGATTTAGATCTACTAGAATACAGCCGGACCAGAGAAAGCACAGACTTCTTAGCCATAGCTACTATTCTTTGCAAGAAACTTTGTTAATGCACCAGTTAGGGTTCAACCTAACGCCACTAAAGTAGGAAAAGAACAGTTATGTAAGAACTTACCATAAAAGTAGATCTTCAAGGAACCTATGTCATCAGGTCACACCTCACGGAACTTAGCCATCAGGCTATTAGGATCCTACGGAAGCTTTACAGCAGTCTACTAGGGGCTGCCCATGCTGACATCAGGCTCCGATGTCACTCACCCTATAAAAGGGCAGGCAGCCTCACTCCCTTCTCAGTTCCTTACCTAGCCGGAGGCCACGGACAGGAGCCACACTAGGAACTGAGGAAAGAAAAGAAAAGGTGCCCAGCGAGCAGAAGAGCTGGAGCAACAGGACAGCCGAGCTGGGAAAAGAGAGAAAGGGGATGGAGGGAGGGAGGGACAGAATGAGCTGATGACAGAGATTACCTCAAAGATCCACTGTTACGGTAAGTTCTTACTTTACTGTTCTATCTTCTTTGGGGCTCTCTCTCTCTCATCAGGTCACACGCACTGAAGTGGCCATGTCCCTGGTGGAACGGCTCTTGATAACCCAGGAAGTTCTCACTCGCATTTCCTGTAACAAAAATAATACAGGTGGCCAACCATCTGGACAAGCAACAGTTTAGAAACTGGAGTGACTTCTCTACCAGGGGCAAAAGAAACAAACAACTGTTTGGACTTCCTGCAGTCCTTGGTAAAGTGTGTATAGTAATGCAAAACTCTATGTACATCCAAAGTATGGAGCAATGCTTCCTGGATTGGCATGCTCTGGATAATAAATGGGCAGGTGAATGGACCGGTTGAGGGTAAACTCAGACATTAGGTTAGGAAGAAACTTAGACTCTGTCTTTGTAGAAAAAAATAAGGCTGCTCACAAATGACAGCCTGCAGCTCTTAAATTCTTTGAGCAGAAATAATGGCTCGTAAGACATGGCTGGCTCAAAAGGAGGCAGGGTCAGTTTCTCCAAAACAAAATTGAGGTCCCAAGCTGGAACCGGTTACAGATGGAAGCTTCAAGTGGAGAATGCCTTAGATAAGTGCGGCCCACATCCAGCTGTGCCACCGTATGGCCATCAATGGGCACATGAAAGGCTGATACAGCAGACAGGTGCACTTTAAGGGAGGAGTATTTGAGATTGGCATCAGACAAGGTCAGGAAATACTCCAAAACCTGGTTCATTGAACAGGTGAAGTGGTCCAGATGGTAAGAAGTGGCCGAGATAGCAAACCGCCTTCCACTTCATAGAGTAAGTAGGCCTGGTGGAGGGTTTCTGGAAGGCACCAGGACATCAGGCACTTCTGAGATTCCCCAAACTAAGCAATGGCAATGTCTTCAGGACCCACGCATGCAGATGAAGGGATATGAGGTCTGGATGGAGCAGGGTCCCCTGTGCCTGTTTAAACAGGTCTCGGCAAGGGCAGGGGAACCGGAGGTTCCACAGCCAACTGATGCAGTAATGGAAACCTTATCTGCTGCAGCCAAAATGCAGCCACCAGAATTAGTGTGGTGCCTCTATCTGTAGCTTGATGAGAACCCTCTGAATCAGCGGGAAGGAAGGGAGGGAATGCATAAAGAAACCTCCCTTTCCAGGAGAGGGACAATGCATTCTCGCCAGAAAACTCCAGGTCCTGGATCTAGCAAGAAGAAACATGTCAGTTTTATGCTGAGGGGGATGCAAAAGGCTCAACCATGGGTGAACCACCCATCGAACAGGTCTTCAGTACTAAAGGTCAGCAGCTCCCCACTGCACTTTCGACTGTGATCAGCTGAGGCTGTCCATCAAGGCATTTTAGGTGCCTGGCACATGGATAGTTGATAGTCCCAGACAGTGATCTACAGCCAAATACCAGACCCTCATTGCTTCCCAGCAGAGAGGATAGGAATGGGCCCCTCCTTGCTTGCTGATGTAATAAACCACACTGAGGTTGTCCAATTGCACCAACAGGGACCCCTTAGAGAGAGATGATTCTGAAAACTTGTAAAACATTCAAAACTGCCTCAGTTCTAGAACGCTTATGTGGAGGTGAGTGTCTCTGCAAGACCAGAGGCCCTGGGTCTGATAGGGACCTAGATGGGCTCCCAGCCCTGAGCCAAAGCATCCACGTTAAGGATCTGGTTTGGGGGTCAGAAAGGGAACTCCCTTTAGGAGTTTGGTCGTGTTAATCCACCAGGAGAGCACTGCAGACTGGTGAGGAGACCAGGATCATCTGAACTCGGACGCCTGAACGCTGATCCCATTGGATCCAGAAGGTCCACTGGGAATCCTCAAGTGCAGCCTGGCCAGAGGGACCATCATGATAGCCACTGCCATGAGGCCAAGGAGCCGGAGGAAAGTTCTGGCTGGCGATACAGACTCTGAGCCACCTCCTGGGCAATAAGGCAATCTGCCCTGTTCTGAGGGAGAAAGGCTTTACCCTGAGTAGATTCCAGAACTGCCCTACTGTATATATTGCAATCTATGAGAAGAGGTTAGCATCAACTTAGGGAGGTTGACAGTGATGCTCAAGGAGGAAACAATTGCAGTGTGTGATCCAGGGTGAGTAACAGCAGCTTCCTGGACTAGGCCTTATTGAGTTGGTTGTCCAGATAGGGAATAAAGTGATGTATGGCCGCTGCCATAGCTGCTAAGCACTTGGTAAAGACCTGTGGTACAGAGGATAAGCCAAAGGGCAATACCCTGAACTGGTAATGCTCCCTGAAACACGAACTGCAGGTACTGCCTGTGAGGGGGAACCATGATATGCAGATAGGCATCCTGCATATCGAGGAGCACATCCTGTTGTGCTGCTTGAGCAGTGGAAGAAGGTGCAAAAGTGACCATCCGGAACTTTTGTACTGAATAAAAGGCTCAGTTCCTTGAGGTCTAGAATGGTCCAAAAGTCCCTGATCTCTTGGGAACCAGGAAGAATCTGGAATAGAACCCTGGTTCCTTTGACACCTGGTCACTGGCTCTATGGCCTGTTTGCGCAGCAAGGAGAGGACCTCCTCCTAGAGTATTTCTGTGTGGTCTGGGGGGCTGTTCCCCAGGAACTGGAGAAACATTTAGAGGCTGCTCTAGAAGCTTCCAGAGCATGCTCGCTCGATTAGCTGCAGGATCCAAACATCTGAAGTGATGGTTCTCCACTGAGACAAGGGAGAACTTGCCACTGACCACTACCCTCCTGACTCAAAGGAGGAGGAGGTTGGTCCTGTAAGGAGTCAGGCAGAGGCAGAACCAGCAGCTGGGGCTGCACTGGCATCTCTGAGCTGCTTGGCTGAGGGGCTGGTGGAGGAAGCAGGCCTGTAGCTCATTAATAATGTCCTGCACATCTGGACCAAAAGGTGACCCACAAAGGGCGTTAACACCTTTTGTTGGACATCATTAGCAAAGCCAGAGACCCACAGCCAGGAATGCCATCTAAGGCAAATGCCAGAGGAAGCTGCCCGAGCTGTAGTGCCAACCAAATCATAGGTGGTTCTCAGGAGGTGCTTGCTAACATTCTCTGAGCCCTGAAGTACCTTGAGAAGGTCCTGCTTGTGAGACCCCTCAGGAAGGGACTGAGCAGTTGCCTTGCCCTTCCTCCAAAGGGTATTTTGGTATTTAAGGTGAGCTAGTTAACTGGCAATCCAAGGCCGAGGGTGGCTGGTAAAAAGTCCTTTGCCCACAAATCCAACTATTTAGACTCCCAGTGAGGGCAAGGAACTAAGGTGCTTAAGGGCCTTAGTCCTCACAAGGGCAGCTTTAATGACCACAGAGTCAGTCTCAGGCTGGGCTGCATAAAAGGGTAACCCTTGAGGCACCTGATAAAGTTTGTCGGCCTTCATGGGCATAGCTGGCATCACACTGGGCCTGTGTCAGGCTGCTGTGGTTGCATCATTTAAGGCAGGCAGCAGGAGAAATAATCTTACGTGGAGACTCGGGGATCTCCAAGACGCCCACCATATCCCTCCTGGTTTCATCCTCCTCCTCCTCAGTTTGGAACCCCACAGTGGTAGAGAGCTGCTTCATAATGCTGAAGAAGGAGGGGTCCTCACGAGGGATGTGGCAGTGCTTACCAGACTCCTCACTGGCAGAGGCAATAGTGGACCCGTTTGAGGTTTCCGCTCGACTTCCTCCTCATTCTCATTAGAGAGAAGATCAGGATAATAACTCTTCGTCCACTGGACTGCTTTGGAGCAGGTGCCAATGAACGCCGCACCGATGAATCAGTAAGGGGCATGAGGCCTGCAGATCTAACTGGTGCCGCTGTTGAAACAGCTGATGACGGGCAATGGTTCGAGTCAGGCACCCAGCTGTTGAATAAGAGAAGTAGTGAAGGAGGCTAAAATTGTATTGAGGTCGACAGCAGGGAAGGGAACTGTCACGGACAGTGGTGTTGACTGAGGGGCGCAAGGCTCTGGTCAACTGATGAACCGCTAGCCAAGGAGGTAGGCAGGCCCAGCGCAGACGGACCTAGATTGTCGAGAGGTCTCGATAGCGGGCAGGGACAGATGACTATGTCAGCCGAGGCACAGGTCAGGAAGCATAGGAAAACCAGGAGCAGTTGTAGAATTCACAAAAGTGTTTATTAGTAGTAGTAGTAACATAAAAAATAAAACTGTTCAGAATAACTATTTACAAAGGCACAATAAACAGAAGATCCATCTGAGTTTTCCTTCAATCTCTGTGTGTCGCAAAACACTGAAGCTCTTCTTCTGTGTCTTTGCAACCCCTTCTTAACAAACATCTTGTTTTTTCTAAAATGTTCTTGCCAATTTCATGCAGGTGCAGCAAGAACACAATGTCCCAGAACTGAGGCCTCTCTTCTCCACAGCTTCTGAAAAAGGGCTTAAAAACTCCTCTCAGGTTAACCCCATGAGTTCCCAATAGCTTTTTCAATCATCTCAAACTATAATTATATACATTTCAACAATAACACTATATAATTTCTAAACAAAGGATCCCAATATCAGTTACATTTCCACATAATGATCTGCATATATTTTTATACCAGCAGATATGCAAAATGGAGGAAAAGACAGAACAGCAAGGAAGACTGGCAGACAGTGAGAGGCAGAGAATTGCAAGACTATCGGGTGATCAAATCCTAGGTCTCACAGGAAAATTCTAATGCTAACCAGACAGAAAAGAGACAGGAAAGGAAAGAACAGAACAGATCCTGCATTCAAACCTCCAAGACAACTGGGACAGGGTCCTATTCAACCTGTCACACCCTTCCACCGCCCGATGAAGGGTGGTGGAGAATCCACTGTGGGGGTCTGGAGGATGCAGAGGCCTCGCATCGGCAAGGCGCTGACGCCGGGTTGTCGATGGGCTATCCCTGAGAAAAATCCAGTGAGGACCGGGATCATCGACAGCTGGAGCAGTCTTTGGGCCTCTACTTGTCTCGTTGAGTGCATTTCCCGGGAATTTGTCCTGGGCCTTGGCGGCCTGCGAGCCCAGGGAAGACCGCTGGGGACTGGGTGGAAGGGGTCGGAAGACCCCTGCTCTGCTGGTTAGCTTTGTTCAGCAACTTCTGCAGAGCTTTTGTTGGTGCCAGGTGAAAGGTAAAATGTCTGGCAAGATTCATATGTTGAGACGTTGTGGCTAGGCCCAAGACAGTAGACAGAGCTGGTGTTTGCTGGCAGAAGAAACCTTCCGAGTGACAGAAGGTGGTTTTCGACATACAAATAAAAGGAATCACTTTTAAATAGAAGTGATTCAACTACAGAAAATAAATGGTTAGAAAATGTTTGGCAGTCGAACTGAGGTGACGAAGCTTCCGTGGAATCTGCATGTTAATGGTTGACAGCGGAAAGAACTGAGGAGGGAGTGGGGCAGCCCAGATTTCTTTATAGAGTGAGTGATGTAGAGCCTGACATCAGTGTGGCCAGCCCCTTGTAGACTGCTGCAGAAAAACTCCGTGAGATCCCTAGTACCTGACGCTAAGTTCCATAGGTGTGACCTGATAAGAGATATATCCCGAAGAAGATCATGGTGTTACGGTTTCCAACCCTCCCTACACACACACACAGTAAAAGGAAAAACATTAGGTATTGGGACCTGGAGCCCTGGCAAATCAGTGGTAGGATCTTCCTTGGGGTTGTCAACCCAAATGCTCACCCCTGCCCCAGCCCATAGCCTCCTGTCCAAAGCACGAGTTACGGCTCCAAGCCAGTACCTCACACTGTTACACTCTCCAAATGTAGAGAAGTATCAATCAAATCAAACTTTATTTCTTTAAAATGCGCCTTTCTTATACCAAGGCGCCTGTACAAAATTATCAATCTCCAATAAAACATGTAAAACCATAAACATAAAACAGTAATTAATTAATCTAGATCATAACTTTGGTGACACCATAAATGCCAGGAGGCTGAACAGGTGCGTTTTTTAATTGTTTTTAAAACTTTGGACAGTCAGGCAGTCCCTTGGCAACTCCGACGGTGAGGGAATTCCACAGGGTTGGGGCCATATAAGCAAAAGAACAGGCCCCAGATGTTTGTTATCGCACACTGGGGATCTCTAGCAATCCCTCGCCGGTGGATCAAAGCAGTCAGGAGGGGCAGTAGGAGAAGGAGATCTTGCAGCTAGCAGGGTCCCTGGTTGGGTAGGGGCTTTATAGGTCAGCAAACCGACCTTGAAGGTTATACGCCATTGCATTGGCAGCCAATGCAGTCTGCAGAGCACAGGCGTTATCTGACTGGTCCAAAGACGTGTCAGTCATAGTCCGGCAGCCGCGATTCTGCACTAGCTGCAGGCAATGCACATCAACCCCGGGGGCCCTAGGTACAGGGTGTTGCAGTAAGTCAAGGCTACTGGTCCTAAGGCATGGACCAATGTAGGAAGTTCATCAGAAGGAACCAAGTGTTTCCACCCGGCAATATTCCTCAGATGGTAAAAAGAGATCTTGAATAACAGATGACACCTGTGATTTCAAGGTCACGCAATCATCAAAAATAACACTCAGGTTCCGCACTTGGTGGTTAGCTGGACACCCCCAGCCAAAGACCAGAGGATTGTCCTGCCAACACACCCGATGATCAGGGTCCACTACCAACACCTCAGTCTTATCAGGCTCAACCTCAGCCAACTAGAACTCATTCAGTCTTTGATCTCTGATACACAGTTGTTAAACACTGCAAGAGCATCTTCCTGCTTGGGTGCAAAGGACATGTACAGCTGAGTATCATCCGCACAGCAGTGAAAACGCAGCCTGTACTGCCCAATAATGTCCCCTAATGGCAGCATATACACCAAGAACAACATGGGTGCTAAAATGGAGCCCTGTGGCACCTCACAGGATGGGGAAGAGGATCAGAGGAATAAATTCCAGAGAACACCTCTGTGTCCTAACCTCGAGGTAAGATCAAAACCACCCGAGGACAGTACCAGACAATCCACAGATAAACCCCGCACTCCAATAGCACACCATGGTCCACAGTGTCAAATGCTGCGGAGAGATCAAGGAGAAGCAAGATGGAACGGGTCTTCCGATCTCTCGCTATTAGAGATCATTAACACCCGAACAAGGGCTGTCTCGGTGCTATACCTCCTCCTAAATCCCGACTGGAGAGAATCATAGATGTATGTCTCACCATATGTTGTCAACACAGTCTATTGTAGCTCAAACAGGGCTCATGTGAGTAAGAGAGATCACGCCTGACGTTGTTTACTCAGGGAATGGGTGGGCTTTAGGGTTGACAACCCCAAGGAAGACCCACCATTGATTTGCCAAAAGTCCAGAGACCCAAAACCATAATGTTATTTATTTTTGCTGCTTGGAGGGTGGGGAGTTCGAGTTGGAAACTTATGTCACATTCCCCTTTTGTCATGTTTACTTGAACCCTAACTGGCATTAGTGAAGTTTTTGCAAATAATTTCCTTTCTTTGAGATAGTGGAATCATATTTCGATTCACGAGGTCCCTTGGGACCTGTGTGACTAGCTGCAGACGGCAGGGCCCTTTGGTTCCCCTATAAACATGACATATGGCATTGATAGTATACTGTCTGAAACATCATTTTGCACACAGTGCAGGTACAGGTTTAGCTAGGTTCAGGTGTTTTGTTTATTAAAATTACACCATTTAAAGTACTTTCCATGTTTTTAGTTCAGGAGGAAAACAAGATGGCGGCTGTCATGACACAAAAACATTTTTTAGTGCTGTGAGAAGCAAGCGGTGAGAAAACAAAAATGGTCTTGTGACATGGAATTTTTTGTCATATCAGAACATTATTCAAAACCATACCGAGCATGCTCAGAACAGGAATTAAAAAATCCTTATAGCTCTGTAATCATTTAGTATTTTTTCACAAAACCTTCCAAAAGCACTACTTTGACACAGCACACTTTCTACCCGGAAAGTTCTGGAAAAAATTCCATTCCCTGTAGGCTGTATGTGAGCGCAAAACCAAAAAACATGTTAAGTACAGGGAACAAACTAGAAGTCAACAGGAAAGGACATATGTGGATCTCAGAAATTGCACAAGCTGCCACAATGAAACTTTCCAGCTATGTAGACCCTGTGTGGTAGACAATGCATGCAAATTTCAGCTAATTTCATCAAACTTTGCCAAAGCTATTACAGTAAAGTTAAGGGTTTAACACAGAGCCTGTCAGTGAACCCTAACTATACTGGTACTACTGTGTCGGTATAATACATATTCTTTTTCTGTCACAGGTGAATATAGCTGAGTCATAGCTCTCTCAGTGAAAAGAAAGGACTTGCACATTAAAGAAGTTTAAATAATGCATTCTAAGAGTTGCAGTGGCAGCTCTATACCAGGGCATGTGCCCTGGTTAAAAAGAAAACACCATGCCCTGGTTGGTGCTGAGCTACCCCTACAGCAAGCATATGTACTGAAGGGGCCTTGGTTGCTGCTTTTGCCCTCCTGTGCCCCAGTAGCCAACAGAAGCTTAAGCAGCTCGCTACTATGGAGTATGGAGGGTGTGGGTGGAGATGGAGATTTAAGAGGGATGTGGAGAAGTTCTGTTTTTGGAAAGGTCGGTGGAGTCGTGGAACAGTCTACCAGAGGAGCTGTTGGGTGCCAAGACCACAAATGGTTTCAGGCATGGCTGCGATAAAGTGAAGGATTTGATGGTTGCTCAGGTGGGTAGCAAGAGAGAGAGAGGAGCAGGGGGCAGACTGGGAGGGATAAAACCATGCATGGGCAATTGGCCCCAGGCAGATGGAGAACTCCAGGCAGACTAGATGGAGCTGTGATCTTTTCTGCCATCATTCTCTATGTTTCTGACAAATTTATTTAGTTCTTAAGGTACCTTTGCTCTTTACAGGAATTTGCACCTTTCACAGGGCTTAGGTTCAACTGGACCAAAACTGACATTAGAAATGAATGTGTTTATTCTTAGGCAAGAATGAAAATTAATATTATGCACCGTAATTCTTGATCTTCTTGAACAAGTCTTCACCATTTATTCATACTGCTGGGTTCAAGCCAGAGGCACTGGGACCCCACAGGAGCCAAAAATCTTCAGGAAGACCATGCATTCAGTGGTGTCACGAGACAGACTTGCATCACATAGGTTATCTCGGTGTCGTACCCTCCTAACCGCCTCAGTACCTTTTCTACTGAAGAGGTGCAGCATATGCTAAGTAGACAAAACCTAACTTAACAAAGGCATAAGAAAGCTTTCTGACCCATAAAAGAAGGGTCACTACAGCCCAAACTGAACAAGGAGGTGTGTGACAGGGTTGAATAAGGTCCTGTCCCATTTGTTATGCAGGGAGAGTTAAACACAATGATCTGTTTTGTCCTCTCTTTTCTGTCTCTGTCTGGTTGCGCAATCAAATGGTCTTGTGAGACCTAGGAACCGATCACTCTGATGGTCTCGCAATTCTCCGCCTCGCTATCTCTCTGCCTTCACTTGCTGTTTCTATCTTTTCTTCCCTTCCCCTTGCATATCTGCGGTTATAAAATATATGTGAAACTGTAAGTGATACTGGGATCCCTTTGTTTGAAACTGAATATAGTTATACTGTTGAAATAATTGCAAAAACTTTTGGAATTTAGGGGTTAACCTGAGATGCAGTTTGAGCTCCTCTCAGGCTTGTTTGCAAACTCTTTTGCAGAGCTATCAGCAGGGGCCAGCTTGGGACATTGTTCTTCTATTTGTAAGCATACTCTGCAAAGAAACTGGCAAGAAATGGAAATTACGTACTACTGTAATTCTTGATCTTCTGGACGAAGTCTCCACCACTCATTCACACTGATGGGATCTACACCAGAGGCACTAGGACCCAGCGGAGTAAACTTTTTGCAAGAGGGCGCGCCACAGACTATCTTGGCATCAACCCTCTAACTGCCTCATTATCTCCCCCAAGGAGGTGCAGCGAATTCAACCTAGAAGGATTAGCCTAACAAAAACAGACAAAAGATAGTCCAAACGACCCTGCAGGAAGGGTCAACAAAGAAGTCTTCACAGCCTAATCATTGAGGGAGTGAAGACCAACAACAGAGAGAGGTGAGCCTAGGGGACGTGGAGGAGGTAGAATGAGTGGTGGAGACTTCATCCAAGAAGATCAAGAATTACGTAGGTACGTGTATTCCATATCTTCCTGGACATAAAGTCTCCACCACTCATTCACACTGATGGGAGAGTACCGAGCTAATAATCCCCAAGAGGGCAGCAAGAGAAACCAAGAGCTCACTAATTTAGGACAGAAGACCATTAAGGATAGTGCTGCAAACGAAGATGTTGCCTGGCATGGACATCCGGGCATAGTGCTTGACGCAAGTATGCACTGAGCTCCAGGTAGCCGTCAGACTGCAAATGTCTGCAATGGGCATACTATGGATTTCCACCACAGATGTTGGGACTGCGCTAGTAGAGTGAGCGACACTCTGCCCTCTTGCACCATGGAATAACAGTGGCGAAGGCATGCCACTAGCTGTGCTGAAATGCATCTGATAGCGACAGGTTGACTTAGCTGGGTCTTGTTGAAGGAGACAAACAGTTGTTGAGCTTTGTGAATTTCTTTTGTTCTATCCAAATAGAAATGTAGAGCTCTTTTGACATCTAAAGAAAGAAGGGTACACTCTTCATTTTGGAAGTTCATAAAGTAAGTAGGTAGGATCAAAGTTGGTTTAGTTGGAATTCTGAAACGACCTTAAGGAGAAACTTAGGATGGGTCCTAAGAACTACTCTTTCCTTATGAAATACAGTGTATGGAATGTATGTGACCAAAATTTATTTCAGAAACCCTGTGGGCCGAGGTAATGGCCTCCAGGAAGGCCGTTTTCAAGTGAGAAATTTCAGCTCACAGTTAGCTAGAGGCTAGAAAGGCTTTCGAGTGAGCATGTCTAGCACAAGATTAATGCCTCAGGCTGCGACTGGACTTCTGATAGGAGGTTTGGTATGCAGAATACCCTTAAGAAACCTCTTAACTAAGGTAACTGAGCCAGTGACAAGGAAAGTACTGGCTCATGATATGCTGAAATGGCACAAAGGTGAACTTTGACTGTAGAGTATTGCAGGCCTGAATTTGAGAGGTCTAAGAGGTACTCTAGAACTTTATTTGGTGGGCAGGAAAAAGGATTCAAAGAGATTTTGCACACCAGAGAGAAAAACGCTCCATTTGGCTGTGTAGTTTTTCTGGTGGCTGGCTATGGCAGCCAAAAGAATATCTGAAACTCTCCGAGAGACATTGAACCTGTTCACCTCTATTTCTTCAGAAGCCAAGCGTGAAGGTGAAGGCGACCTCAGATTGGGATGGACCACAGGACTCTGGGTCAGAAGGTTTGTCTGAAGGGAGAGTGCTTTCGGAGGGTTTCGACATACTGTTGAATAACGGAAACCATATCTGTCAAGGCCAGAAGGGAGCAATGAGGATCATTTTGTCCCCTGGGACTCAATTTGAGAAGTACCCTCTGAATTAGAGGGAGAGGAGGAAAGGAGTATAGAAAGCATTTTGTCCACTGCAGCCTGAACGCATTCTGACAGAAAATGCCAGGCCCTGGATTTGGAGCAGAAGAGAGGCAGTTTTGTGTTGAGTGGGGATGCAAAAGGTCCAGGTCTGGAGTTCGCCTCTCTGCTAATAGTGACTGAACTATGGTTGAGTCGAGAGACCACTAGTGAGGATTTGTCTCCGTTCTGCTGAGATGGTCTACCAGTTCGTTCTACACTCCCGGCAGGTAGACCGCCTGAATTAGAGCCTTGGGCTCTAGGCACCATTCCCATACTCTCATTGCTTCCCTGCATAAAGGGTAAGAGTGTGCACTGCCCTGTTTGTTGATGTAATACATCACTGCTTTGTTGTCTGTTTGAAGGAGAATGTTCTTCTGACAGAGAATGTCCTTCAAAGCCCGGACTGCATAGAGGGATGGCTCTCATTTCTAGGACATTTATGTGAAGCTGGGGCTCGTCCTGAGTCCATGTACCTTGGAGTGTGGAGATCCTGACAGTGAGCTCCCACCCCATCAGGGATGCATCCATGGTGATGCAGAGGAGCAAGGGATACCTTCCAGAAGATGTCCTCTGCGATCACCAGATGAGTGATCTCTGCAGAGGTTCTGTCACCTTGATGAGAAAAGACTGAGGGTGAGTGGTTGGGGACCACTGAGTACTGAGCATCCACTGAGAGGTTCTCATGTGGAGGCGTGCTAGGGGTACAGTGAACACCGAGGATGCCATGAGACCCAGCATCTGTTGCATCGAGATAGCTCGAACTGAGCTGTTCTCTCTGATGAATCGGGCCATCTGTAGGATATCGCTCCTTCTGTCCTCTGGAAGAAAAGCTTTCGCACGGAGGTGTCCAGAAGAGTTCCTATAAAAGGAGCTTCTGGGAGGGCTGCAACTGCATTTCTTGAGATTTAGCAGGACTCCCATGGACGTGAGAACGCTAAGCCGTGGCTACGGTGTCGAGTGTTCCATGCCTGGAAGGACTTGCTAGAAGCAAGTCGTCCAGATATAGGAACACCTGTATTCTGATTTTTCTGAGATGTGCTGCAGAATTGCACAACACTTTGTAAAACTCGGCACTGAGGATAGCACAAAGGGCAGGACTCTGAACTGATAATGTTGGCCCAGTGCCACAAACCTTAGGTATTTGTGGTGCTTCGGTGAATAGGAATATGTTGGTAAGCATCCTGCATGTCCAGGAAGCTAGCCAATTGTGTTGATGAAGCAAGGGTAACAGGGTCCCAGCGATATCATCTTGAACTTTTCCTTGAGAAGAAACTTGTTTAACTTTCTGAGGCAGAGAATGGGGCACATACCACTGGCCTTTTTGGGACCAGGAAGTAATGGGAGCAGAAACCTGTGTTTCGCTGATCCAGCGGAACTATTTCTACTGCACTGTTGTTCAGAAGGCCTTGTATCTCAGAGGCAAGAAGGTCTGATTGTATTGTTGACAGCCTGTGCTGTCGTTAGGGGACGATCCGAAGGGTTTCTGAAAGGTTGAGGAGTACCCCTCCGGATTATCCGGAGGACCCATTTGTCTGATGTTATGGACTTCCACTGGTTGTAGAACTAAGTCAGACATCCTCCCACCGCTGAGGAAGAGTCTCCCAAGCAGTTGAGTGGGACCTGGGCCAGAAACTCAGAAGGTGGCACTGGGTGCTTTGGGCCCTTGTGCCTTCTGTTGCGTTTCTTTTGAGTCTGGGGGCTTGGTTTTTGCTAAAACCTCCCTGCCCTTGCCTCAAGGACTGACAGTTGTGAAATTGATGCCTCGTTAACACCGCCCGAGAAGGGGTGGGAGCGAAGTCACCATTAGTGACTGACCCAGTCTCTGTGTGGCTTCTAGAGCTTGTTCTACTTGAGGTCCAACAGAACATACTGTCAGCAGTAACGCCACCACCTGCTGTTGGGCATCGCTCGCGGAAGCCTGAAGTGCGAGTCAGGAGTGACGATAGGTACAAATGCCCGCTGCCGCAGCTCGAAGCAGTATCAAAAGCGCCCATAGCTGATTTAACCTGCTGGTTGTTGGACTTGATACCCTGGTTATGGTCTGAAGTAGCTATGAACTAGTGCCCGACTCGGGCAGAGCTTCCATCATCTGTTTGAGCGAATGGCAAAGAAATGAAAATTACGTACCTACCGTAATTCTTGATCTTCTTGGACGAGTCTCCACCACTCATTCACACTACTGGGATCTGCGCCGGATGCACTAGGACCCATCGGGAGCAAACTTTTGCTGGAGGGTCGGCGCCAGTGATGGAGCTGCGAGGAACGGCACCGTGAGCCTCAGCTCGCGGTAATGACCATCTCGGCATCGACCCTCCAACCGCCTTTAGTACCTTTTTACCAAGGAGGTGCAGTGAATTAACCTAGAAGGGTAGTTAATCCTAAAACCGGACATAAGATAGTCCGGTGACCCGTATAAGAAGGGTCAACAAAGAAGTCTTCACAGCCTAAAGATTTGAGGGAGTGAAGACCAACAACAGAGGTGAACTCGGGGACGGAGGGTGGGCATGTGAATGAGTGGTGGAGACTCGTCCAAGAAGATCAAGAATTATGGTAGGTACGTAATTTTCATATCTTCCTGACGAAGTCTCACCACTCATTCACACTATTGGGAGAGTACCGAGCTAATAATTCCCGAGAGGGCGGCAGGAGAGACCAAAAGCTCACTTTTCTAGGACAGAAGTCCATTAAGGATGGCTCTGCCAAAGGAAGAATGTCGCCTGGTATGGACATCCAGTGCATAATGTTTAACGAAGTATGCACTGAGCTCCAGGTGGCCGCGTTGCAAATATCTGCAATGGGCATGTTGCGAATTTCCGCTAGGGATGCCCGTGACTGCTCTAGTAGAGTGAGCGTAAACTCTACCCTCCAACTTAACTCGCGCCATGGAATAGCAGTGGCGAAGGCATGCCACTAGCCATGCTGAGATACATCTGATAGTGACAGTTTGACCCAGCCGGTCTCACTGAAGGAAACGAACAGTTGTTGGCTTTTGCGAAAGTCCTTGGTTCTATCTAGATAGAAACGCAAGGCCCTCTTAACATGCAAAGAATGACGAGAACGTTTCTCCTTCATTTTGGAAGCCCAGCAGTAAGAGGGAAGGACCAATGGTTGGTTTAGATGAAATTCTGACACACCTTAGGAAGAAATTTAGGATGAGTACGAAGAACTACTTTGTCCTTATGGAACACAGTATACTGAGGGTCTGACCAGGGCATGTATCTCAGAGACCCTGTGGGCTGAGGTAATGGCCACTAGGAAGGCAGTCTTCCAGGTGAGAAATTTTAGCTCACAGGTAGCCAGAGGTTCGAAGGTTTCGAGTGAGCATGTCTAGCACAAGATTAATGTCCCCGCTGCAAATGGACGCCTTGTAGGAGGTCTGGTATGCAGAATTCTTAAGAAATCTCTTAACCACAGGTAACTGAGCCAGTGTTAAGGAAAAACGCTCATGATACGCTGAAATGGCACCAAGGTGAACTTTGACTGTAGAGTACTGCAGACCTGAATTTGAGAGGTCCAAGAGGTACTCCAAAACCTTATCTGGTGGGCAGGAAAAGGATTCAAAGAGGACTTTGCACACCAGAGTGAAAACGCCCACTTGGCTATGTAAGTCCGAGTGGCTGGCTTCAAGCAGCCAGAAGAATATCTGAACCCCTTGAGACACTGAACCGGTTTACTTTCACCTCTTCAGGAGCCAAGCGTGAAGGTGAAGCGATCTCAGGTTGGGATGGACCACCGTCCCGGAGTCAAAAGGTTCATCTGCAGGGAAGTGGTCTCGAGGAACTGCCAACATATTGTTGAGTAGAGGAAACCACAGCTGTCGAGGCCAGAAGGGAGCAATGAGTATCATTTTGTCCCCTGGGATTCGAACTGGAGGAGCACCCTCTGAATTAGAGGAAGAGGTGGAAGGCGAAAAAGCTGTTTTGTCCATCGCAGCCTGAACGCATCCTGACAGAAAATGCCAGGCCCTGGATTTCTGGAGCAGGAGAGAGGAGTTTTGTTGAGTGGGGATGCAAAAGGTCCAGGTCTGAGTTCCCACTCTTTGAATAGTGACTGAACTATGGTTGAGTCGAGAGACCACTGTGAGGATCTGTCTCTGTTCTGCTTGAGACGGTCTGCCAGTTCGCTTTGTATTCCGGTAGGTAGACTGCTTGAATTAGAGCCTTGTGCTCCAAGCACCATTCCCACACTCTCATCAGCTTCCCTGCATAAGGGTAAGAATGAGCACCGCCCTGTTTGTTGATGTAGTAAATCACTGCTTTGTTGTCCGCTTGAAGGAGAATGTTCTGAGACAGAGAATGTCCTTCAATGCTCGGACCGCATAAAGGACGGCTCTCATTTCTAGGACATTTATGTGAAGCTGGGACTCGACCTGAGTCCACGCACCTTGTGTGGAGAGCCTGACAGTGAGCCCCACCCCATTAGGGACACGCCTGTAGATGGAGATCTGATGGTCTAGAGGAGCAAAGGATGACCCTTCCAGGAGATTGCTCTCTTGAGACCACCAGGTGAGTGACTCTTTAAAGGTTCCGCACTTTGATGGGATAGGACTGCGAGTGAGTGGTTGGGGACCACTGAGTACTGAGCATCCACTGAGTGGTTCTCATGTGCAGTTGTGTTAGGGGTACAGTGAACACTGAGGATGCCATGAGGCCTAGCATCCGCTGCATCGAGAGAACAGGGACTGAGTTGTTGTCCCAGATGACAGGCCATTTGAAGGATATCGCTCCTTCTGTCTTCTGGAAGAAAAGCCTTGCACAGGAGGTGTCCAGAAGAGTCCCTATAAAAGGAGCCCCTGGGAGGGCTGCAACTGCATTTCTTGAGGTTCAGCAGAACTCCCATGGACGTAAGGAAGCGAGAGGTCATCTCACGGCGTCCAGAGTTCCCTGCCTGGAAGGGCTTGCTAAAAGCCAGTCGTCCAGATAAGGGAACACCTGTATGTCGACTTTTCTGAGGTGTGCTGCGAGAACCGCACAACACTTTGTAAAAACTCTGCGGCGCGAGGATAGCCCAAAGGGCAGGACTCTGAACTGATAATGTTGTCCCAGAGCCACAAACCTCAGGAATTTGTGATGCCTCGGTGAATAGAAATGTGCTGGTAAGCATCCTGCATGTCTAGGAGGCTAGCCAGTCGTGTTGATGAAGCAAAGGTAACAAGGTTCCCAGAGAAATCATTTTAAATTTTTCCTTTGGGAGAAATTTGTTTAGCTTTCTGAGATCCAAATGGGGCATGCCCCGGACTTCTTTGGAACCAGAAAGTAATGGGGAGAACCCTGTGTTCCGCTGATGCAGCGGCACTACTTACTGCCCTGTTGTTCAGAAGGCCCTGAATCTCGGCGGTGAGAAGGTCTGACTGAAGGATTGACAGTCTGGGCTGTCGATGGGAGGACGATCCGGAGGGGTCTCCACAAGACTGAATGAATACCCCTCGCGAATTATCCGAAGGACCCATTTGTCTGAGGTTATGGACTTCCATTGGTTGTAGAAGTGCATCAGACGACCTCTCACAGGAGAGGAAAAGTCCACCTCGGCAGCTGAGATGGGAACTTGGGCCAGCAATTCATAAGGTGGCGCTGGGCACTTTGGGCCTCTTGCGCTTCTGTTGTGTCTTCTTTGAGGTTGGGTAGGTTGTTTTATGGAAACCTCCTCTGCCTCTGCCTTGAAAGGACTGATGGTTATGAAACTGACGTTTATTGACACTCCCTCGAGGGGACAGGAGGGGTCGAGCCAATTTAATGGCTGACCTAGTCTTTTGTGTAGCTTCTAGAGCTTGTTCTACCTGAGGACCAAAAGATATGCACCATCAAAGGGCAACGCCATTACCTGTTGCTGCGTCATTCGTGAAGCCCGGCGTACAGCCAGGAATGACGGTGGGACAAATACCAGCAGCCGCTGAATGGGAAGCAGTGTCAAAGGCATCCATAGCTGCTTTAACCTGCTGGTTATTAGATTCGATACCTCTGGTAATGGTTTGAAGAAGCTCTGGCTTTGTATCCAATTCCGGGAGAGCTTCAACCATCTGCTTGATAGAGTGCCACAGGATATACTCATACTGGGAGAAATAGCTCTGGTAGCTGGCAATATGCATACTTAGGGTAGAAGCAGCAAAGACTTTCTTACCTAAGGTGTCTATCTTACGAGATTCTTTGTTAATAGGTCGAGCAGTAGTAGTTTGAGGAAGAACGACCTTATCATTCTCTGCCAGGACTACAAAGGATCCGCAAGGCTTGAGATGCCAAATGGGACGATCCTTGGGGCTGAATATTTCCTATCTATGGATTTAGCCACCAAAGGGGTGAGAGCAGGATTATTCCATACCATTTGAGACAGCCGCCTCAAGGAAGGCTGAACCGAGGAGTCAAATCCATAGGGATCTCCGGGCATGAAGGTATTGGAGTCTTAACAATTTCCCAGGATCGATGTCTGTAGTCTGGAGAGAAAGAGTGGAACTCAAATTTTTCAGCAGAGACTTAAAGGACAGGTCCTCACTACAGGCTCTGTAGCAGTAATAGATCCTGCTTCATCCACTTCATCACCCAACCAAGGTCTGGGTCAGGCTCAATGTCATCTCCTGACAGTCCAGGAGGGACTGTATGGACAGAAAGGAATGAAAATCAGAAGAGAGGGAAGAAGGAAAGAGGAAAGGAGGAGTCCTGAAAGGCAGAGGAAGCCCCGAGACCCTGCGCGAGGGGTCACGGCACCGAGACGACGCGAGGACCACGGCACCGAAACGACGCTGAGGGACCACGCTGCACTGAAGGATGGCGCCGAGGAAGCTGCACGGCGAGGAGGAAGGCCGGTACGCACTATCAGTGCGAAGGGCGCTGGCAAATAGCCCCCACTCTGAAAAATAGGATTTGAAGGAAGAAGAGCAGGAGATAAGGGCATTGGTGTGGCCCCTGCGCCAGTAGCCATGTGGGGAAACACCTAAGCGCGGAGTCGACGGCACTGAAGAAGGTGCCACATGACCAGGGAAGTCCAACTGCCCTACCTGGTCTCCCAAGAAGCCCAAAGGCCGACGAGTGACCGAGCCAGGTAGCTGAACCAACCTCCGAGCCCATTGCTCTGTAAGAGCGGCCCACTGATGAAACTGCTCATCTGAAGACCTACTCATGGCAGGGTAGGGCTCCGCGTCGAAGCCATTGGCTACCAGAAGCAGAGGCTGGCGACATCGGGGAGGAGACCGCAACTAGCCCCGATAACCGAACGCTTCACGTACAGACATATCAGAGGGCGACTCGAGTGATGCCTCTCTTTTGACCTGTGGGTCAAGAAGAGCTCGAGGCCGGACCGTGCCGAGAATGCGATCAGCGATTTTATAAGCCTGGGACCCCATCCTCGGCAATGGACTGACTGTTGTCAGACCCCTCCGAGAAGGCGGCGGACCGGACCCAGCCCGACTGACTGAACAGCTTATATGAAGTCTCCTACCGCTACCTGACCTGTTCATGGTCGACTTGTACAAAATAGGCTGAGACTTCTTTTTATTTTAAAATAAGAATAAACTTAAGCGATACTTATCGAGATATTACTAGAAAATAATAAAACTGAAAACTATGCTGCTAGTTTGAAGTTTGACTCTGGCGGGCGAGCGACGCCGCCACTGAAGCGCACTCGACGGCGGGAAAAAGGAACTAGGCGGTTGGAGAGTCGACGCGAGATAGTCATTACCGCATGAGCAGAGGCTTGCGTGCTGCTCCTCACGGCTCCATCACTGGCACCGACCCTCCAGCAAAGTTTGCTCCCGATGGGTCCTAGTGCCTCCGCGCAGATCCCAATAGTGTGAATGAGTGGTGGAGACTTATGTCCAGGAAGATCATACTCCTATTGAGAGAAATAGCCCTGGTAGCTGGCAATACATGTACCCATGGTGGAGGCAGCAAAGTCTATCTTACCTAAGGTGTCTATCTTGCAAGATTCTTTGTTTATAGGCCGGCTGTACATGCCTGAGGAAGAACTACCTTTTATCATTCTCTGCCAAGACTACAAAGGTCCACAAAGGCCTGGGAGGCCAAAATGGGTTGATCCTGGGAGCAGCATACTTCCTGTCTATGGACTTAGCCACAGAAGGAATGAGAGCGGATTATTCCATACCATCTGAGAGAGCGCCTCAAAGTATGGTTGTACCGGGGAGTTAAATCCATGGGGATCTCCGGGACATGAAGGTACTGGAGTTTTAAGAGCTTCCAGGATCAATATCTGTAGTCTGGAGAGAAAGAGTAGAATTTAAATTTTTCAGCAGAGACTTCAATGACAGGTCTTCAACCACAGGCTCTGCAACAGGATTACTTCCTGTTCCTTCAATATCATCACCCAGCCAAGGTCTGGTCAGGCTCAATATCATCTCCTGACAGCCCAGGAGGGACTGTATGGACAGGAACGGAGGAAAGCTGCAGGAAAAGAAGAGAAAGGAATCGGAGCCGAGAAGCCCTGAAGGCTGGATGACGCCGCACCAAGCCTCGCGTCAAGAGAACATCAAGAGGAAGTCGTTTTGTTCGAAAACAGCCCAGCACATGGCGCTGACAGCGGACACGGTGTCAAGAAGGCCGCCCAGCGCCAACAACCCCAATGGCATTGAGGACGGCGCCGAGACACCCATCGACGCTGATGGCACTGGAAAGCAATCCAGGGTTCCAAAACTGCGATTTGAGGAAAAGTAGGAGGAATACCAGGAGATAGAGGTATCGGGTGTGGCCCCTCGCGCCGCAGCCATGTGAGGGAGAAAACACTGGAGTGCGGAGTCGACAGCAACGAAGAAGGTGCCACAAGAACTGGAGAGGTCCAACCGGCCCTACCCGATCCCTCAAAGGTCTGAGGCCTCGGAGTGACCGGGCCAGGTAGCTGGACCAACCTTCTGAGCCCATTGCTCCATCAGAGCGCCCACTGACGAAATCAGCCATCGGAAGCTCCTTCCGAAGACAGGAAGGGCTTCACGCCAAAGAGGTCGGTCACCGGAGACAGAAACCGGCGACTCTGGAGAAGGAGACAGACACCTGACCCCAATAACCGACCATCAGCGTTAGACATACCAGAAGGTGACCTCAAGTGATGCCTTATCTTTTTGACCTGTGGGGTCAAGAAGAGCTCAAGGCCGAACGGCAGAGAGTGCCACCATTTTCTTTATAAGCTGGGACCACCCATCCTCGAACATCCGACCATCTGTTGTCGGACCCTCCTCCAGAGAGAGGGTGGCGGACCGACCTGGCCCAGCTGACTGAATAGCTTTCAAGTTCCCTACCGCCATCTGACCCGCTCATGGTTGACTCCATCATTGCAGGCTGAAGATTTATTTTCTTTAATAAGTACAGTTAAAAGTATGAGGGTACTTATTTGAGATATATTACAAAACATTAAACTGAAAACTATGCTGCTAGTTTGAAGTGTGACTCCTGGCCGAGGCGGAGCCGTCGTCACTGAAGCGCACTGACAGCGAAAAAGGAACTGGAGGCGATTGGAGGGTCAACGCCAAGATAGTCTTTGCCGCATGAGCAGAGGCTCGCTGGGCGCCGCTTTCTCCTTTCGCCTCTCCGCCTCTGACGGGCCCTCTTGCAAAAGTTTGCTCCCGCTGGGTCCTAGCGCCGGGTAGATCCCATCAGTGTGAATGAGTGGTGGAGACTTTATGTCCAGGAAGATCATTTGTGAGAAACAGGATGTCTCAACGAGTTCCCAGGCAAAGACTTATAAAAACTACAGCAATGCTTTTGCTACATAAGAAGTAGTTGGCAGATGAGGACTGCATGATCCATTTAGTCTTCCCAAAATTTCTACCCCTCCATGTTTTTATTACCCTTCAGGTGCCCGCATTGCCTGTCCCATGCTAGTATGAATTCTCGCATTGTCTTCGATGTTACCACCTCTGAGGACAAGCTGTTCCATGGTTCTATCGCCTCTCTGTGACAAAGTATTTCTTTATATTGGTTATAAATCTGCCTCCCACTAGGTGCAGACTGTACCCCTTGTACGTGTTGTTTTGTTTTCCTGAATAGGTTTCCTGTCTGGGCTGTGTTGATTCCTTTATGTTTTTTAATGTTTCTATCATGTTTCCCTGTTTCTTCTTTGCTCTAAACAGTATAAGTTTAATTCTCCGAGTCCTGTTTCATACTGTTCTTGATGAAGACCATCTCAGTGGCCCTTCTCTGAACCCCTTCTAAGCGGTCAATGTCCTTTTAGGTGGGGCCTCCAGAACTACATGCAGTATTCCAGGTGTGGCCTGACCAAGGACCTGTAGCGGGATGATTACCTCACGCTTCCTGCCTCGTAATCCTCTACTTATGCAGCCGAGAGGCCACTGGCCTTCTGTGCTGCTTTTTCACATTGTTTCCACTTTTAGATCATCGTAACAATTACTCGAGGTCCTGTTCCATCTTTGATTCTTCTAATTGATGCTCATTTACTGTGTACGCCTTTTCTTGGGTTATGTTTACTATGTGCATCACCTTACACTTCTTAGTAAAATTATTTTTTAATTTCGTTTTATTATGAGACACAATAAATACATTTTAGCAGTGGTAAAATGGTAACAGTTATTACATTGATGTTAGTCCATGCCTTATCTTTGTACAATCATATTATGAGATATAGTCTCAGTCGCGACTTCAACTGATTGTAAAGAAAGGAAAATAAGACATTGTCACATTCTGTTTTTAAGTAAGTTAAACATAGTAGAATATATGTCACAGCTATTCCTAATACAGTTCTTCCTCCCTGGCATTCCCGACTGAACGCCCCCACACACATTTTCCCTATATGCTTATGGAACAAATGAAGGATCAACTTGGGCCATGTACCACACCCATTTCTGCCATCTAGTGGTGAAGGCCGGAATTCTATCAGACAAACCTGCAGATAGCTGCTCTAACTGATAAATTGATTGCACTATTGATCTCCAATCTGACACCGTGGGTCTGACAGATTTCATCCAGCGCCTTGTCATTGCCTTCTTTGCTGCCAACAGAAGAACCAGCAGCAATGTCTTATGTCATGGAGGGAAAGAGGGGCATAATTGTAAAACTATTTCATCTGAGCTGCCCACATTGTCTCCCAGACAGTCTTTCACTTCATTTTGGAGTGAGCACCAAAATGGGGTGAAGAGGGGCAGGACCAAAAGATATGTATATATCAGCCAGCTGATCGTGGCAACCTCTCCAGCATTGCCCATATTGTGATGGCAGATATTTGGCAAAAATCGCCGGGCCCTAAAATATCTGGTTCTGCATTTCCATGCATATTCTTGCCATGGTACCAAATTCATAATTTTGACCGCAGCAAGAGACGTAAGAGTCCCACACATCTAAAGAGATCTGTGATTCCAGATCAGCATTCCAACTGTCAAGAACTGAGGATGTGGAGTCTCCCAACACGCCTTGTAATATTTTATACAACTGTCCTATTAAATGCGTTCATATGTGCCCATCACTATGTTGAATTATTAGTTCAAGGAGAAAAACTACTCACTTTAGTAATGTTGTTTCTTCTAATGGAGTCTTGCTGTATTCTGACATATTGCAGGGATGTCCAACCTTGAACTACCCCGGAGATGAAAAGAGTTAACTTTCCATGCCAGGCATGGAACGCTGAGCTCGAGCTCGGTTGAGACTCTGTCTGTTGCTGTTTTGAACTCAAACCGTCAGATCTTTACGAGCTAAGCTCACTGGGTGTCCTGTGTGGAAACTGTAAACTTACACTAGCCAACTGGCTACTAAATATAATAAAAATATTTTTCGTCCCAAAACAAAGACTCAAGTCAGGAAACCCAAAAAATAAAACAAAACACAACACCTACACACCCAAACCAAAGGGGTGAGAAAAGAAGGGTGGGGCACCTCCCAAGTGCCAACACTGCTACCGCCCACCCACATCCCAAAACCAAGGTTCTGAGAGGGAGGAGGGAGAGGTCAGAATACAGCAAGACTCCATTAGAAGAAAATGACTAAGGTGAGTAATTTTTTCTTCAAACAACATAAAGTCTTGCTGTATTCTGACATATTGCAGACTACCAAGCAGTACGTCCATGGAGGAGGACAGAACCTACTTAGGAAATAGGCTCTGAAGCACTGCTGTGTTAAATCGAGCATCACTCCTAGCCTGGATATCCAGAGAGTAATGCTTGGTAAAAGTGTACTGTTTTCCAGGTGGCTGCTTGACAAATCTCTAAGATAGGAATATCCCTGGCAGCAGCTGTATCTCTGGTAGAGTGAGCCCTCAGGCCTGAGGGTGGGATCCTACCTAGTTTTTCGTAGCAAAATTGAATGCAAGAGACAATCCACCTGGCAATAGATCTCTTAGTGGCAGGTTTTCTTACCAACCTCACCATAAGTGAGGAACAGTTGAGGGAGTCAAACCTGTGATCCTTGGTGCGCTCTATGTAGTAACTAAGGCCCTTTTCACATCTAAACTGTGCAACCTCCTCTCCCCAGAAGAGGAATGGTCAGTGAAGAAAACAGGAAGAGACATAGACTGGTTAAGGTGGAAATCTGAAACCACCTTAGGCAAAACTTCCTATTAGTCCCGAGGACCACCTTATCTCTATGGAAAGAGATAAAATCAGGTTCCACTGACAGGGCCTGTAACTCACTTATGCGTCTGGCAGAAGTGATGGCCACCAAGAAAACAGTTTTCCAAGTCAAGTACTTAAGCCCAGCTGAGGACAAAGGCTCAAAAGGGGTTGCATAAGCTGAGCAATGCAAACATTAAGGTCCCAAGCAGGGGCGGTCCCTGAAGGGAGGATTGGTATGAAGCAATCCTTGAAAAATTTAGAAAATACAGGATGAGCAGAAAGGAAATAGTGCTTGCCTGCTGAGAGGAAGGCAGAGACATCTGCCAGATGCACTTTAGTGTAGCTGGTCTGAGTCCCAAGCTATTAAGATGAACCATATAGTCAAGGACCGTGGGCGGCCGGCCCGACGGTGCAGCGGTTGGATTTCCGCTATGGCGCCAGCGACCCGGCCGGGAGTGGGCTTGAGCGCCCCAGGATTGCTCGTCCTCTCCGGGGGAGGGGATCCGAGCTCGGCTCTTGTCTGACTCCGGGTGGAGACCCGAGGTATAACAAGTCCGATGCCTAACAGGGGGCGACAGTCTAGACGCCGGGCGCTGCTTTGACGCTAGGGGGCACGGTACATCGTGAGAACACCGGAAAAACACCTATGGCCTCTAGTAGACGGAGCACCAGGCCCCGACCCTCAATGCCCCTACCTGCCCAGAGACAGCATCCTGACGAAGATAGACGCCTCGGGTGCATGGACCCCCACCTGCATCCCACCTGGGGATAGAACCATGGCTCCATGGGGATGGACTGCACTGGTCACCAGGTAGGTGAGCGAGGGCTGAAAAGGCCGAGGTGACTCCAAGAGATGGGGGCTAGAGGAGAGGAGGGAGAAAAAAGGGACTGTGGGCAGGCCAGCAGACTCTGGAGAAATATGCTTCCCAGAGCACCATACAGAAAATCTTTTCCACTTGGAGTTGTAAGTAGCTTGGTGGAAGGCTTCCAGAAGCCTTTAAGATATCCGAACACCTTGAGAGAGGTGCAAATCAGCAAACTAACTCTTCAAGAGCCAGGCCTTGAGACTGAGAGATTTGAGATCTGGATACCAAACCCTCCCTGAGCACATGTTAACAGGTTGTAATTCCTGGAATAGACAGGGAAGGTGGACTGCTAAGGACAACAAGAGAGGTACCAGGGCTGTCTGGCCCAGTCTGGAGCAATCAGAATCACCCTGCAGGGTTGAGACCTGATTTTGACTAACACCTTGAACAGGAGAGGGAAGGGGGAATATACAGGAACTTCCCTTCCCAATTGAGAACTAGGGCATCCAGGGGACTGGGCCCAACACTGGGGGCCTGCAGCAAAAGAGAGGAAGTTGGTGATTGTCAGGCTGCAAAAGATCTCATCTGTAGGGTGCCCCATCTGGAGAAGATCACCTTCAAAACCAGGGGATCCAGGGACCATTCGTGATGGCCCTGAGATATCCTGTTGAGAGCATCTGCCAGGACATTGTCCTTGCCTGGGAGGTGTACTGCTGTAAGCCAGGTGTTCAGGAATAGGCCAGAGACCATAACTTCATTGCCTCTGTGCACAAGGCGTGAGACCGAAAGTGCCCCCTGTTGTTGATATACCACATTGTGGTGGTATTGTCTGTCCTGATCTGAACTACTTTGTTCTGAACAGACTTGGAAAAAGCTTGAAGTGCTAGAAACACTGCTCTGAGTTCTAATAGACTGATGTGAAGCAGAAATTCCTGAGGAGACCACAACCCTTAGATGGTCAGGCCCAGGCTCCCCAAGAGGGAGGTATCTGTAGTAAGGATTAGAGAATGAGACTGAGTGACAAAAGGAACTCCCTGTCCTAGACTGTCCTGATCCTGCCACCACTGTAACGCCTGGATCAGGGTTCGAGTCACTGGAATTAGTTTGGTCAGAGGGTCCTTTTCTGAGACCAGAAGGCTCTCAAGTGGAACTGAATGTCCCTCATTTGAAATCTTGCTCCCTGCACCACTGCTGTAGAGGCAGCCATGTGTCCCAGGAGCTGCAGAAAATGCCTTGCTGTTCGAGACACCTGGAGGGTGAATGAAGAGGCCAGTGAGATAAGGGTCCTTGCCTGTCCAGGGAAGGAAGGCTCTTGCTCTTTACTGTATCCAGCTCTGCCCCTATGAAGGTAAGGAGCTGCACAGGCTCTAGAACTGACTTTGAAAGATTCAGAAGGAAACCCAGAGAAGTGAGCAGTTGCTGAGTTATCTGTAGGTGTAACCTGACTTTGTCTGGAGACTGGCCTACTATGAGCCAGTCGTCCAGGTATGGAAAGATGGAGATCCTTTTCTCCTTAGGAAGGCAACTACTACTGCCAGGCATTTTGTGAATGCCTTGGAGCAGAAGTTAGGTCAAGGGCATTGCTCTGAATTGGTAATGGCCTGAGGGCAGCCTCGAACCTGAGGTACTTTCGTGGGAGCTTCTGATGAGAATATGGAAATAGGCATCCTTGAGGTCCAGGGAGACTAGCCAGTCCCCTGGCCTTAGAGAGGGTAGAATTATTCCCAGAGTCACCATTTTGAACTTTGGCTTTAAAAGGTGCTTGTTTAAATATCTGAGATCCAGGATGGCTGCTATTTTCCTGTCTTTTGGGGTTAGGAAGTACCTGGAGTACAATCCTTTCCCTTTGTGTAGGGGTGAAACCTCTCTATGGCTCTCAGAGCCAAGAGGGAAGAGACATCTGCCTCTAGGGTAAGTGCCTCTGAAGGATTTTGCAGGTGGAAAGGATCTGGTTCTCCTCTTTGGAAATTTTTGAAGCTGAGAACCAGTCCCTGGCTTACTACTTCCAGGACCCACTTGCCTGATGTTAAAGACATCCAGTCCCGGACAAAGTAAGCCAGCCTGCCCCCTACAGGTGGTGGAGAATCGGCCCTGGCAAACCCATCAGGGTGCCAGATGCACTTTTAGTGTAGCTGGTCTGAGTCCCAAGCTATTAAGATGAACCATATAGTCAAGGACTATAAGGACTGTTTGGCAGGGGCTTTAGGCTGAGGTGGAAGCAGGCCTGCTTGTACCCCTGCTGCCTGCCTCTCCTCTGAAGAACCCCCTATGAGCATAAGCAGAAGAGGAGGCCTGGGCTTGGTAGAAAGGCCTTCACGAAAAGGCCTGCCCTGCCCCTGGAATGCTGCCTCTGGGGAGTGGCTTGCCTTTCCTTGGCCTGAGCACTCCTATAGGTGGTCCTGTATTTATCCATTTTCTTCAGTAGTTCTCTGTTTGTTCCCCAAACAGAGAATTACCCACAACAGGAAAATCCATGGCCTTAGTCTGGGTATCCTGAGACAGGCTAGTACATCTGAGCCAAGCCATCCTACTAAGGGCCACAGATGTATCCATGATTTTAGATGAAACATCACTGGAGTCCACTGCAGCATGGAATTGCACCTTGGATGCCTCAATACCATCCGCACCCACCTGCTCCAGCTCCTGGCAAGCTGGCCAGGGACCTGTTTAGCTAAAGCCATTACAGTGTCCCATCTAGATTTCTGATATCTAGCTGTATAGGCCATGTAATTAGCCTGCCTGAGTCCCAAGGATGCTGCCATGTACTGTTTCTTTGCCATGGCATCAATCCTCCTGGAGTCCTTATCTGGGGGTGAAGCCAAGGGTATATTTGCCTTATCACAGGCAGCAGCCTGCACTACCCCAACATGGCTGCACTGCTGGGTAAGGAACTCCGATCTGAGCTCTGAGAGAGCATACCCTTTGTCCATTCTCTTGTCCACAGGAGGTATAGAATTAGAGTCTTTAAAATTGTTATTGTCTGTTTCTCAAAGGACTTATGAAGGGAATAGACAGCCTCCTGGACTCTGGCATATCCATCATTTCAACATAGTCAGGCTCCTCCTGGTCGTCAACAGTTTCTTCCATAGGAAGCTGAAGAGTTTCAGCCACTTTTTGTAGAACATAAATGGGAAGGGACTCAGAAAGCCTAGGAGGAGAAACCCTGAAGGTCTGTCTGGGAGATGTCCGGTCAACAGGCACATCCAGACTTCGTAATCACCATCACTATCCTCATATTCTCCTTCCTCCTCCTCCGGTTCATAAAAATCTTCTAAATTATAATCTGGAACCGGGGAACCGACCAAACCGAGCCCCTTCCTGATGGTGCGGTTCAGTCGGAACCGGGTTAGCGACTGAACAATCCTTATCGCTTTGGCTATTTCATCAGCAGTCGAGTAAGAATTTGTGATCCGCACCGGCTGATTTATCCTTCTTTTCTTTTTAATCGAACAGACTCTCGAGTCAGTTCTCCTTGCCCGAAGAAGTTTCGCTCTGGTCAGAGGGCACTCCTTCTGATTTGGTTGAACCGAACCGGCTGGCATTCGGTCAGCGGACTTCTTGGCCTCCTTTCCCTGAGCCTACCAACTCTCTTTTCCAGGGTAGCTGCAGGAAAATTCTTGCAAATCTGGCAGTCCGAATCGAGGTGGTCAAACCCCAGACAAAAAACACAGATGTGTGGGATCAGCCTTAGCAAAGGCTTCCCCACACACACTACAGTGTTGAAACCCAGTGGGCCCGTTTTTCTTTTGGGTTTCTCAGACATGGCCAATCCTAACAAAAACTTACCTTTTATCGGCAATCCGCCAGGCAAGACACCCTTATCGTGTTCCAGACCGTGTTATGGGTCATGGAAAACATAATGAAATTCGTTTTTTAGAACTGATAAGGACCGGTTACCACACTCTAAAAGTAGAATAAACTTTTTGAACAACCTGATCGGTTCAAACCAAACTGATCCCATGTTTACAAGTTCCACACAGAAGAACAAGAAAATAAGCCTATCTAGTACTCACGATACCACAGACAGAGACTGAACCGACAGGTTAACGGATTAAATTCGGTCAAAACCGAGAAAATGGCACTTTAACCGACAAACTTGAACCGAGCAAAGGAGAAATCTCCGAGCGACTGTTCAGTGAAGCGGAGTAAAGAATCTGACGGTTTGAGTTCAAACAGCAACAGACAGAGTCTCAACCGAGCTCGAGCTCAGCTGCTCCATGTCTGGCATGGAAAGTTAACTCTTTCATCTCTGGGGCAGTTCAAAGATTGGACATCACTGCAATATGTCAGAATACAGCAAGACTTCATGTTGTTTGAAAAGGGGTTTTCGGGTTGGGAGTTTAGAGCTACATTCTGATTGTTGTTGGATATGTCTTTTTACTTGTATATAACGATAATAGTTCTGGCAAGCAGCCCATAAGTCTGCTGTAATACTTTGAAAGGATGACTCCTCTCCCTATCCATGAACTGATAAACTACAGGACTATCTTAAGGAAGTCCGCTGTAGCATACCACTCTAAGATGTGTGAGTTGGTCCCTCTCCTTGTGCCGAGAGGCAGCTGCAGGATTGACATACGAATTCTTGGGCTGACCCCCATACAACACTGGACAAATATAGTTGTCCAAGATTTAAAGTAAAACCTTGCCAGGAACAAAGGGATGGACTGGTACAGATAGAGGAGACGAGGGAGGATATTCATTCGGAGGGTCTCTACTTTTAAAATAGTGTTAACTGCAAATTGCCCCATCGCTTTAGATCTTGCTGTAATGTTTGTGTAATGGGTTCAAAATTAAATAGTTCTAAGTTATTTAAATCCTTAGGGATATGGATCCCCAGGTATCTGATAGACAACCTATTCCATCGGATGGGAAGGTCCTCTTCAAGCCATCCGATGGGACAACTGGCGCAATTTTAACTGCCATACCCTTGACCACTCTTCTAATTTCTTGAGATTGGCTTCCATCCCAGAGGCCCTTCCAGAGAGGAGAGAGAGAGAGAGAGAGACAGAGACTGAGATGTGGAATCAAAAGAAACCTCAGATGAAGAACTTTGTTTTCTGTTTGTACTGCCTTTGTAAATAGTTCTACTGAACAATCTATTTTACTTTACTGTTATTGATAATAAACTGCGACTTGCGAATTTCACAACTGCTCCTGGTCTTCCTATGCTTCCTGACCTGTGCCTCGGACGACAAGGTGAAGATCAAAACAGAGCAAGATCGGGGATGAGGGTGGGCGATGAATAAATGGTACAAGACGTGTCCAAGAAGATCAAGAATTACAGCGAGTACATAATTTTCATATCTTCCTGGACTTAAGTCTTACCATTTATTCATACTGCTGGTTAGAGTACCGAGCTGAAACAAAACCTCGAGCAGAACGGGTAGAAGACTGAGCTCATTCAGGACAGAAGTCCATTAAGGATTGTCCTGCCAAAGGAAGCATGCTGTCTGGCATGGACATCCAGGGCATAGTGCTTTACTTAAAGTATGCACTGAGCTCCAAGCAGCAGCTTTGCAAATCTCAGCGATGCGAACAGAGTGGATCTCTGACAAAGATGTAGCAACTGCTCTGGTGGAGTGGGCAATGCATTTGGTCCTCACACTTGACCTGTGCCATACAGTAGCAGTGGCAAAGGCAGTCCACTATCCAAGCAGAAATACATTTAATGGTTATTGGCTGTCTAGCTGGCTGCATTAAAGGAAACTGCCAATAGCCCAATACCTTATAGCGCCCTGAGCTGCCAAGAGCAAAACTTTTAATTTAAAAGTTATTACTTTTGTAGCGGAAGGGATCAGTAACTGGTGCAAAAACCTTGGCCAGCTGATCCTTTCCAGCTTACTGTGCCCCGCCTGCCCAACTATGCCAACTACGCCTCTGAAATTGTGAAGTGTGGTCAGGACAGGCTGTTGTAAGTAGCCCTATACAAGTCTATGGGGGTTATTTTAGAGCTGATTTTTAGCCGCTTTTAAACAGTCCTAGAGAAAACTAAAGACAGTCGCTTAACTAGTAGATATGAAAATTATGTACTCACTGTAATTCTTGATCTTCTTGGACACATCTTGACCATTTATTCATACGCCCACCCACCATCCTCTCGAACTTACCTACTTGTTTTTGATCTTCACCTTATCGTCGAGGCACAGGTCAGGAAGCATAGGAAGACCAGGAGCAGTTGTAAAATTCCAAGTCGCAGTTTATTATCAATAACAGGAAAGTAAAAATAGAAATTGTTCAGTAGAACTATTTATAAAAGGCAGTACAAACAGAGAAAACAAAGTTCTTCATCTGAGGGTTTCTTTTCGATTCCAAATCTCAGTCTCTGTCTCTCTCTCACCTCTGGAAGGGGCCTCTGGGATGGAAGCTGATCTCAAGAAATTAGAAGAGTGGTCAAGAGCATGGCAGTTAAAATTAACGCTAATTGTCCCATCGGATGGCTTGAAGAGGACCCTTCCCATCCCGATGGAATAGGTTGTCTATCAGATACCTGGGGATCCATATTCCTAAGGATTTAAATAACTTAGAACTATTTAATTATGAATCCATTACACAAACATTACAGCAAGATCTAAAGCGATGGGGCAATTTATGTTAACACTATTTCAAAAGTAGAGACCCTCCGAATGAATACCTCCCTCGCCTCCTCTCTATCTGTACCAGTCCATCCCTTGTTACTGGCAAGGTTTTACTTTTAAATCCTGGACAACTATGTTGTCTAGTGTTGTATGGGGGGTCAGCGCCCAAGAATTCGGCTATGTCAATCCTGCAGCTGCCTGTGGCACGTGGAGGGACTAACCACACGCACACAATTTCAGAGAGCTGCGGGGCGGAGTTGGGTGGAGCGGAGCACCAGGCAGCTGAAAGGAAGTGGCTGGTCGAAGTCTTCGCGACAGTTATGATCCCTTCCACAACAAAAGTAATAACTTTTAAATTAAAAGTTTTGCTCTTGTTGCTTCATCATGATATAAGGTATTGGGCTATGAAGCCCAATACCTTATAGCTTAGGCTGGAAAATCACCTAAAGGACACAAAGAGCTGCTTGGATTTATGGATATCTGTGGTCCTGTCTATGTAGAACAAAGGGTTCTTTTAACATCCAGGGAGTGAAGGGTGCTGCCCTTCATTCTGGAAGTTAGGAAAGTAAGTGGGTAACACCAATGGTTGGTTCAGGTGGAACTATGAAACCACTTTGGGTAGGAACTTTGGGTGAGTAATGGAGAACCACCTTGTCTCTGTGAAAGATGGTATATGGAGGGTCTGTGACCAAAGCATATACTTCAGAGACCCTAAGAGCAGAAGTGATGGCCACCAGAAAGGCAGTTTTCCAGGTCAGGAACTTGAGATCGCACATAGCTAGAGGCTCAAAGAGTTTACGAGTGAGCATGTCTAGCACAAGGTTAATGGCTTGACTGGAGGCCTCATGTGCAGAATGCCCTTGAGGAATCTTTTGAACAGAGGTAGTTGAGCTAGGGTCATATTCTGTACTGGCTCATGACAGGCAGAGACTGCACAGATGTACCTTACAGATGAGTATTGAAGCCCTGCATCTGAAAGGTTTAGCAAATATTCCAACACTTTGTCAGGAGGACACCGGAATGGGTCTTTGTCGATCTTAGTACACCATTCTGAGAACTGCTTCCAATTGGCTGTGTATGTTTTCCTAGTGTAAGGTTTATGTGCAGCCAGAAGAATCTCTGAGATTGTCTGAAAAACCTTAAACTTGCTCATCTCTATCTCTTCAGGAGCCAGGTGTGGAGGTGAAGGAGTGCAGACTTGGACGGACCAGGGATCCCTGTGTCAGAAGGTCCGCTCATCAGACATAGTTGCCTCGAGGGGCAATGATAACTTGTTGATTAAAGGAAATCAAATCTGCCAAGGCCAGTATGGTGCAATGAGAATAATTTTGCCCTTTGTGCCTCCAGTCTGAGCAGCACCCTTTGAACTAGTGGAAGAGGAGAAGGAAATGACGATGCGTGAAAGCGATTTGTCCACCATAGCCTGAATGCATCCTGACAAAAATGCCAGGTTCTGGATTTTTGGAGCAGAATAGAGGCAGTTTTGCAATGAGTGCGGATTCTAAAAGTCCAGATTTGGAGTACCCACTCGTCAAGAGAGAGAGAGAGAGAGACTGTAGGAGTACATACCAGTTGATGGATGGTCTACATCAACGATGGTAGCCGGCTGACTTCACAACAGAGCCTTGAGGAGAATACCAAGAGATCTGTACTCCTTTGAAATAAAATTAGCAAGTAGCCAATCAGGCTGAAAAAATGTTTACAACATTTACCCCTTTCTTGGGGGGTAGGGTGTGCACTGACTTTTGTTTTTATTGATGTATACCATATGCAGTAGCACCCCTCATTTAGAATCCCATTTTAGTTTGTGTATGAGCAAGGGTGAGCAGCTAACATTGCTTTAGCTGAGTCAGATAAGGAAAGGAGATGCTCTAGAACGAGATTCTTCAGACAAGTAAAAGGATCCAGTGACTGGCGGTGGCCCATAAGCAGAACCGCTTCCACCTCATAGCATAAGTAAATCTAGTGGATGGTTTTCTGCTGACACTAGTACATCTGCCACCCGGGAGAAATCCCAAATTGGGCAACTGCTAAGTCTCCAGGAGCCATGCATGATGGTGCAATGACTAGGTCCGGATGGACTAGGGTGCCCTGCTCCTGTTAGAGCAGGTCGGAACACAGAGGCAGGGGAATCTGGGGTTCCACTGCAAGTTGCTGCAGAAGTGGAAACCAAATCTGGTGTGGCCAGTAAGAAGCTATCAGGATCATCTCTGCCCTTCAGACTGCAACCTGAGCAGAACTCTCTGCAGCAATGGAAAGGAGGGAAAACACACAGAAACCTTCCTATCCAAGAGAGGGACAACACGCTTGTCAGAAAACACCAGTCCCTGGATCTAGCGAGCAGAAAATAACAGGTTACTCATCTGTAACAGTAGTTCTAGGTGTGGTATATGTTGTTCATCCACACTTATTGGCATGTCCCTTTCCCTTTAAATCTTGCCAGAAGGTCTTCAAGCTGGCTCCTCTCTCACCCACCGCGGTGGTATAACCCTCGGCTCCACCCCATGACGCCAGATCTCAGCCTGCTGGAAGCCAGGTTATACATCGCAGCCAGGGAGGTCGTAGGGTCAGCGTGATGAACATATACCACTCCTAGAACTACTGTTACAGTTGAGTAACCTGTTTTTCTAGGGATGTGGATATGTTGTTCTTATCCACACTTGTTGGCAGACTCCTAGCAGTTCTCCAGTAAAAGGGAGGCAAGGCACACACCCCTACTTACGGAACAGAGACTGGAGAACTGAGGCCCCAAACCAGCATCCCGGCGTGACTCAAGGCCTATCTGGTAATGGGTGATGAAGGTGTTTGCTGTCTTCCAGGTAGCAGCCCTGCAGATTTCCTGGCTAGGGATGGCTATGGAAGCAGCCACCGATACAGCAGTATGGCGGGTGGAATGAGCCCTCAGCCCACGGGAGGCTCCTCACCGCTAACCTACAGCAAAGATCATGCATGATGTAGTCCATCTGCCAATCGTCCGCTTTGCTGCAGGCCTGCCAGGTGTGGCTTCAGCACAGGTGACAAACAGCTGGGAACCTCTCCCAATGTCCGCCATCCTCTCTTTATAGTAGGAGAGAGCATGTCTCAGGTCCAGAGTATGGAGCCTGTACTCGGCATCTGAGGTGTAGTCTGGTAGAACACAGGCAGAGGCAACATCTGATTAAGGTGAAACTATGACACCACCTTCGGGAGGAATTTCAGGTGGGGGCGCTGGATAACCTTTGTCCCTGTGGAAGACCAGATAGGAGACTCCATCAAGAGTGCCTGAGCTCCCCAGTCCTTCTGGCGACATGATAGCCACCAAGAAGGCCGCCTTCCACAACAAATGTGACATCTCATACTTGTGCATTGGTTCGAATGGCTTGCCCATGAGCTTTGACAAAACCAGCAGTAAATCTCATGGAGGTGGAGTTTCCCTTTGGAGGGGATATATGCTTGAGGCCCTTGAAAAATGCCAGACCACCTTATCCTGTGCCACCATCTGCTGGACTGGCCCCTGCGGAAGGAAGCGGAGATGGCTGCCAGGTGTACCTTTAAGGGTCAAGATCAAGATCCCTTTGACAGAGACCAAAGGTAGTCCAAAATGCTCACCACAGGACAGGACAGAGGGTCCAGGCTCGTTCTGGCACCAAATGGAAAATCTTTCCATTTGAAGGTGTAGCACTTTCTGGTCAACTCCTTTCTGGATGCTTCCACTGCTGTGAGTATATCCTCAGAGAGACCCAAAGCCTGGAACCTAGCTGCTCAGGTACCAGGCTGTCAAGGTGCAGGGACTGAAGGTCCGGATGGAATACCTTCCCTGACTGACAGATATCAGGTCCGGGCTGCTGGAAGATGCCTCAGGAACCTGTTGCTGAGGCTGATGAGATCTGGATACCAGAACTGGCGCGCCAATCTGGGGCTACCAGGATCACCTGCGCCCAGTCTCTCCTCACCTTGAGAAGCACCTTGTGGATCAAGGGAAATGGAGGGAAGGTGCAGAACAGGCCTGGGGTCCACGGCCTCGAGAAGGCATCCTCCTGCAGCGATCCCCGCTGAGGGAAGCGAGTGAAACAGCCTCAGCTTGGTGTTTTCCCTGAGGCAACAGGTCCACCATCCGCTTATCCTGCCGGGAGAACAGGCTGTAAGCTACCTCTGGATGGAAAAACCACTGTGGATGTCTGCCTATGCGGCTGAGAGCATCCGCCAGTTAATTCAAGACTCCTGCCACATGGATGGCTAGGAGATCAGCCTCCAGTCGGCTCACGAGTGTCCAGATGCGGAGGGCTTCCCTGCATAAAAGCCGGTCTGTGTGCCACCCTGCTTGTTGAGGCAGTACATGGTCATGGTACTGTCTGTCTGGACTTGAACCACTTGACCCCCAGCTGCTGAGCGAATGCTGACAATGCCAGTCTGACCGCTCTGAGCTCCAACAGGTTGATATGGTATCAGGATTCCTCAGGGGTCCAGAACCCGTGGGCCCTGTTGTTCCCCATGTAGACTCCCAGCCCATGAGAGGCATCGGTCGGGGAGGACGACCATTGGCTCGGGCGCACAAATGGGATCCTTCCTGCAACCGGTCTAGGACGATCCACCACTGGAGAGCTGCCTCACATCTTCTAGATCACAATGATCAGCTGGTCGAAATCATCTAGGCGCTGAGTCCAATGGGCTGCCAGCTCTCACTGAAGGGGGCACATATGCCACTGGGCCCAACGACCACATTGGTGCAGGCCGCCATGTAGCCCAGAAGGCGAGAAAGTCCCTGGCAGGGCACAAGTGCCCAACCAGAAATGACTGGGCAAAGGAGGAGAGAACCCTGCCCTGTCCACTGGGAGCTGTGCTCTGGCTTGGCAAGAGTCGAGCTGTGCCCTGTGAATCATATCACCTGAGAAGGCACAAGCTCCGACTTGGCCTGCGTGATCAGGAGGCCATGTTGAGCAGGTCTGGAAGGCCAGGTCCCTGGACCCTCCATCTCTTGCTGGGTGGAACTTGTCAAGAGCCAATTGTCGAGGTAAGGGTACACTCTGACCCCTCAACGCCTGAGATGGGCTGCCACCACTGCAATGCATGTAGTGAAGACCCGTGGGGTCAATGACAGGCTGAATGGCATGGCTTGGAACTTGAATAGGGTTCCTCTGCTCTG
This sequence comes from Neoceratodus forsteri, assembly GCA_016271365.2. Classification (NCBI taxonomy): domain Eukaryota; kingdom Metazoa; phylum Chordata; order Ceratodontiformes; family Ceratodontidae; genus Neoceratodus; species Neoceratodus forsteri. Next base: position 1,472,792,832 of record CM057453.1, on the reverse strand, counting down.
ATGTGGAGGAACCGCTGGTGGATGGACGGATTGGGACGTGAAAGAACGCGTTCTGGAGATCCAGTGAGCAGAACCACATGTTTTGCTCCAGGGATGGTATGATCTGGGACAGAGTTACCATCCTGAAAGTGCGTGGCCTTAGATACTGATTCAGGTCATGCAGATCTAGAAAGGGCCAGCCCCATCCACTTTGGAACCAGCAAGTACCTGGAAACAAACCCTGGGTTGACTGGAGGATCTGCCACTCTAAGCACTGCCGCCTTGAGGAGGAGCTGGGCTATGTCGTCGCTCAGAGCCGACCAGTGTGTGCTGGCACTCTGTCCTCCTGGTGGGCGGGCTCGGCTGGGAGGGTACTGCTCGAATTCCAGAGGTTGACCCTGGCCGACCACTTCTAAGACCCACCTGCCCATGGTAACAGCGGACCAGGCAGAAAGAAAGTGACGGAGCCGACCCCCAGGGAGGACCCAGAGCTGGCGTGGCCGGGGTAGGGGTGGCAACCCCATCCCATCACTGGGCAGGCTTGGAGGAAGGGGTCCAGGGCCTGAACCCCGACCTCCTTGTCTGCGGGCGGTGGAGGCCCGGACTTGGACCGAGGGCGACTCAGCCTGCTGTTGCTGCCCACCATGAAAGGAGGGCTGCTGAGGCCGCAGGAGCAGGGTGCCGAGAAGGCTTTTATCTTTTCTGATGCTTCTAGGTGCTAGGAGCACTTTGAGCAGAAGTGGCAGAGTCCAAGGTGGCATTGGACTGCTCGATTTGCTGAAGGTGACATCCACACCTGGGCCGAAGAGATCAGTGCCCAGGAAAGGAACATCAGTGAGTTTGTGCTGAGTATCTGCCGTAAAGGTGGAAAGCCTCAGCCAAGCCCTGTGGCATGAGGCAACCGTGGCTGCCACCAAACAGGCGCAAAGTCCCCAGGTCCAAAGCCGCCTGAAGCTGCTGCTTGGCAACGGCATGGCACTGGTCCTGATCTGCTTGACCGTAGTCTCGAAGGTCCGTGGAGGTGCAGAAGAACGTCATCTAAGGAGCCCAACAGGGCATGAGAAGTGCACCATGATGACGGCCGAGCTCGCCTGATGGAGGCCTAGAGAGAGAGGCTGCATAGACCTTCCTGGCAGTGTGGTCCGTTTTCTGGACTCCTTGTCCGGGGCTAACAGTGTCAGCAGAGCTGCCTGTGCATCTGAACACAGAGGCGGTCACCAACCCCTCTGCCAAGGGGTGTTCTGTGAACCCAGAGAGGGACCCAATGGGCACCGGATACTTATGGCCATCTGGGCAGATGGCGCTGGGCAGGAGGCAGGATACTGCCAGAGCTCCAAGGCCGGGCCAACAATGGCTTCGCAACAGGAAATGCTTCTGTGGGTGTATCCTCTTTTAAGGATATCTGTAAGAGGGTACTCCTCCCTTTCTGGATAGGCTCCAGGGCATCCCTGTGGATTTGTAGATCAGGCGAGAATACCCTAAATGACGAAGGGCCCTCCTCTGTCGACAGACTACTGATAGACTCATCGTCCCGAGGGTGAGAGTGTAGGTTGGCGCCATCCGTATCCGAAGAATCCAGATAAATTGGTCGGCCACCAAGGGTCCCCTTGAACATACCTGGGGTGATCAGGCATAAAGGTGACCGATAACCTACGAGGAGTCCCGAACCGCTCAAGAATCCTTTGCAGGAGCCCCTCCAGAATGCTGTTTAGGTGGCGGCTCCACCACATTCGACAGAGAGACTGATTTGAGCTGAACCGGAATGGGTTTATGGCTGACCCACGCCGTAAGCGAGAGATGGCTGCTAGGTGCACCTTAAGGGTCATAGACCAAAGACACCCTTTGGAAGAGACCAAAGGTAGTCGAGAATACTAGCCACCGACAGGACAAAGGGTCCAGGCCCTTGTCCTGACACCAAATGAAGAATCTCTTCTATTTGAAGGCATAACATTTTCTGGTCGATTCCTTCCTGGATGCCTCCACTACAGTGAGGACATCCTCGGAGAGACCGAGCCTGAACTCCAGCCATTCAGGAACTAGGCTGTTAGGTGCAGGGACTGAAGGTCTGGGTGGAGGACCTTCCCTGATTGACTGAGATCAGGTCTGGGCATGCCGAAGGCCTCAGGAGCCCGTTGCTAAGGCTGAGGAGATCAGGGTACCAAAACTGGCGGGACCAGTCCGGTGCCACCAGGATCACCTGTGCTTTGTCCCTCCTGACCTTGAGGAGCACTTTGTGGATCAAGGGAAGAGAAGGAAGGCACAGAAGAGGCCTGGGGTCCACGGCCTGAAAAGGCATCCCCTGCACCGAGCCCTGCTGAGGGGGAGGGGAAGCATGAAACAGCCCTCAGCTTGCATTCTCCTGGAAGCCAACAGGTCCACCTGAGGGGTGCCCCACTGGGAGAATAAGCTGTGTACTACCTCTGGATGGACAGACCACTCATGGGATGCCTCGACCACCCGGATGAGGGCATCTGCCAGTTGATTCAAGGCTCCTGTCACTTGGATGGCTAGGAGATCTGCCTCCAGTTGGCTCATGAGGGTCTAGATGCAGAGCGCCCTGCATAGAGGCTAGGAGTGCATGCTGCCTACTTGTTGAGATAGTACATGGTCGTGGTATTGTCCATCTGGACCTGTACCACTTGACCCTGAAGGAATGGATCAATGCAGTCAGCGCCAGCTGAACTGCTCGGAGCTCCAGCAGGCTGATGTGATATTGGGACTCCTCAGGGTCCAGAGCCCATGGACCTGTGATTTCCATGTGGGCACCCCAGCCCGTGAGAGTCTCGTCGATTGTGAGGACGACCATCAGCTTGGGGCGGACAAACGGGATCCCTTTCTGCAGATGTTCCAGGATGGTCCACCATTGAGAGTGTCCCATATCTTCTCGCTCACGGTGACCAGCTGGTCAAAAGACCGTGTCGCTGAGTCCACTGGCTGGCCAGCTCCCACTGAAGGGGACGATATGCCTCTGGGCCCATCGGATCATGGAGATGCAGGCCGCAATGTACCCCAGAAACGCAGGAAGTCCCGGCAGGGCACAAGTGCCGAACCAGAAATGATCGGGCAAAGGAGAAGAAACCTCCACCTGTCCACGGAAGCCTGGTTCTGGCTCGCCAAGAGTTGAGCTCTGCCCGATGAAGCAGATCACCTGGCGCACTAGTTCTGACTTGGCCTCGTTGATCAGGAGACCAAGTTAAATGCAGGACTGATGGGCCAGATCCTGACCTATCCACCTCCAATCTGGAGGGACCCGCAATGAGCCAATCGCCAAGATAGAGTACACTTGGAAATCTTGATGCTGAAGATGGGCCGCCACCACTGCAATGCATTTGGTGAAGACCATGAGCCGATGACAGGCTGAACGGCATGGCCTGGAACTCATAGAGGTACCCCTGCCTGAAGTGGAGGAACTTCGTGTGATGGATGGATCGGACGTGGAAGAATGTATCCTGCAGACCCAGGAACAAAACCACATGTTCTGCTTGAGAGAGATGGTATGATCTGAGACAGTTACCATCCTGAAGGTGATAGACCTGAGAAATTGGTTCAGGTCATACAGATCTAGAATGGGCGCCACCCCCGTCTGTTTCAGGACCAGGAAGTACCTGAAATGAACCCTGGGTCGACAGGGGATCTGCGACTCTGACCACTACCTCCTTGCGGAGGTGTTGGACGATGTCGCTTCGGAAAGCCGACTGAGTGTGCACGAAACCATCTCCTCCTGTGGGTGCGGGTTTGGCTTGGTAGGTATTGCTTGAATTCCAGAGGCAGCCCCTGGCCGACCACTTAAGACCCACCTGTCCACTGTGGCAGTGGACCAGGCGGAAAGGAAGTGACGGAGCCGGCCTTCCACTGGAGGACTGAGAGTGGGTGGACGGGTTTGGGGCTGGCAGCCTCCATCCAGTCACTGTGCAGGCTTGGAGGAGGAGGAGGATCCAGCATGGGACCACTAGGACCTTTTCCTCTTGGCTTACTGGCTGCCATGGCCCCTGACTTGGGCTGAGGATGCCAAGATTGAGCCTGCTGCTGTTTCTGCCCGAGTGAACTGGGGCTGCTTGGCATCAAGGGCAGAAGACCAAAAGGGCTTTCTCTTCTGCTTTTTGAATCCTGAGGTTCCTTCTGGCAGAAGTAACAGAGTCCAAGGTGGCACTGGACTTCTTGATGCACTGAGGTGACTGTCCACTCCTGGACAGAATAAATCAGTGCCCAGGAAGGAACATCCGTCAATTTGTGCGGAGTGTCTGTCATGAAGGTCGAGACCCTCAACCAGGCCCTGTGGTGCATGGCAACTGCAATCACCAGTGAGCGGCACAAGAATCCCTGATGCCCACAGCCATCTGGAGTTGCCGCTTGGCAACCGCCTGACCCTGGTCATGGACCTGCTTGACTGTGGTCTGGAGGTCCATGGGGAGATGAGGAAGGACCTCACCCAGAGAACCCAAGAGAGCATGAGTAAAATGCGCCATGATGATGGCGAGCTCACCTGAAGAAGGTATGCTGAAGAGGCAGCACAGACTTTCCTGGCAGAATGACCCAGTTTCCTGAACTCTTTGTCTGGGGGTCTATCAGTGTCTCCCGAATTACCAGAGTGCGGAAACACAGACTGGGTCACCCAACCCCTCAGCCGAGGGATGCTCTATCAGTCCTGAAAGGGCCGATGGGAACCATATACTTAGGGCCATCTGGGCTGAGGGCACAAGGCAGGAGGCTGGGCGCCACAGCTCCAAGGCTCACAACAATGGCTTCGGCCACAGGAAAGGTCTCTGTTGGGGAACTCTTCTTCAGGTTATTTGTTAGGGATATTCAGCCCATTTCTGAACAGGCTCCAAGGGCATCCCGTAGATTTGGAGATGAGACGAGGATGTCCATGAAGGACGTGGGACCTTCCTCCATAGAGGCTCCACATCGATTCCTCGTCCAAGGGACATGAATGCAAGTCGGAGTCCTTGGACTCGGGAAGACTGACAGACCACCCATGTCACCTTTGGACGCTGGGGCAGTCGGGAGTGAGGTGACAGACAGCTCAGTGAAAGGCCCTTGACAGGCCAAGACTGCTTGGTGGAGCCCGGAGGAGGATGCTTAGGTGGTGGCTCCACCAGAACTGGTGGAGAGGCGGTTTGGTCGGCTGGGAGGGTCTTGGCTCTGCTTGGTGGAGGGAAGGTGTCGACTGGCTCCAGAGGAGTCGGCATCAGCCTGGAGGTGACAGCAAAGTAATTGCTGGCGTGGAAGCCAGGTCGACTTCAACCTATCATTATCAACTGTTGCCACATTACATCCTTGTAGCGTTGACGCAGTTTGCGTCTAAGCTTCTCCCTTCCGAGGAGGAAGAGGATGAATGGCAGCAATGCCACTTTTTAGAACGCCTGAATGGCGTTTGTGAGATTTCTTTGGCTTGTCGGTCGAAGGTGTCAGAGACCTGGTTCGACCGTCAGGGGTGCTCAGAAGGAGCGGTGAGAATCACAGCTCCTCCAGGTCAGGGACAGGGACCGTGAAGAGGTTCCCAGCAGGCTGGGTCTCCTCCTCGGTGGGTCCAGTCAGGACCGAGTCCTGAATAAGGAATTGTTGGCCTCATCAGCGACAACAGGGTCGATAATCTTGACTGGGTTGTCCCCCACGTCTTAGTCGGCTGGCCTGATGGGGTATCGTGAAACTAACGCCGAGGCTGCAATTTCGACTGAAGTCGAAACAGCAGATTACCAGGACTGAGACCTCTCTCGATCCCAAGAATGTCGTCGATGAGACAAATCTTCTCTCAACTCCTTATCCTTTTACGGGAGCAGGAGATGTGCATGCCCGACTGGCCCTCCCCTTGGTCACGAGAGACTGACACAACTCCTTGAAGGAGCCTGAAAAGTTAGAGCCCAGTTTGAATGGGACGAAGACCGATGCAAAGAGGACTGATCAGTGGCCCGAGCTGCCTCCTCCTCGAAAGCCTTCATCTGCTCGAGTTGTTCAGTGGACTCCACAGCTGTGGAGACCTAACAGACCCCTTTAGAGTTAACCGGGGGTTCTATTTCTCCGGTCGGCCAAGCTGAAGTCGTAGGATGACAATTGTCCAGAGACGTTAGGATAGAACGCCGCAACAGAAGTCGCAAGCCTGAGTGCCGCGAGCATGGCCTAGGCAGTAGACGTGACGAGGCGTGTGGGTCGGTACAAGACGCTTTCTTCCCACAAGGGCACTGTTAGAACTCCGGCGAAGGACTTGTCCTCCATCGTGGTCGTGAACGCAAAACGATGCGGAGAAACCTCGAACGAGTTTAAGTTTAGGTAGTAATCTGAGGACTTTGTTCGCCAGGGCCTACTCAATGCAGGAGCAACAAGGAGGGAACCTGAATCTTCCAGTGGAAAGGAAGATCTGGCGTCAGAGGTGGAGCAGAGGATAAATCACCTGGGTGGGTGGGAGGAGCCAGCTTTCAGACCATTTGGCAAGATTTAAAGGGAACGGGACAAGCCAAACAGTGTGGATAGAACACATCCACAATCCTAGAAGAAAAAATACACTCACCATACTAATGTTGTTTCTTCCAAGAGATCCATCACTATGCTCACCAAGTGCAATCATTCACCTAGAATGAGCTGCCCTGTAGCCTAGAGTATTATGCTAATTAGAAAATCTTGCAATGAAATTCAAAACTCTGTGGTCCCGCTCACCCCTGCATTCTGATGGCAGATTTATTTCTAAAGTTACGTGAGTAGCAAACCACAACACTAGCTAAAAGGCTACCCAAAATATATACCAAATTAAAATGTTTCTCAAAGCATTTTTTTTTTTTTATCATTTATCTCCTCTGCTTCCTCCAGCCCCTGCACCCCTGGGACTTACCTTCACCGCTGTCCTTTGCCACAGGACCCATGGTTGTGCTCCGCCACTGGTGCGGCACTCATGTAGGGGTCGGTCAATCATCCTGTCGCACGGAGGGGTTTTTCCTCCACCCTCCCCGGGCCCCACAGGAAATGCAATGGGCGCTGATGTCTGAGCTCCGCTCCACGGAGATGGCCCTGGCGCCCTGAACATGGGATCCCCTCCTTGTGTTGAGGCGTGCATATGCTGTCACCCAGCCACCACTGAGCAGCAGGCAAGCAGTGCATCACAGCGCTTCCCTCACCGAGGAAGGAGAGCTGTCCTGGGATGCCCCACCCTTCCTTTCCAGGCGCCGGACCACACGGAAACCTTCTAACTAGCAGTTTACCAGAGGAACTGCCCACCACTGACATCAGCCAATCCTATAAAGGCAGGAGGCCCCACACCCTCCTTGGTTTTTCCTACTGTCTACCAATGTATGTCAGACACAGATACTGCCGCAGCTACAGTCGACTGCCATTTGCAGCAACACCATGCTATATTATTTTTCTGTTTAGTCAATTTAACATCAAAATTTTGGTGTTCTCAGCAGACGGTTTATGTCTTCAAAACCTTCATCTTCCTACTGCTTCACCTAAGTGTGCCTACAGCAACAGATCTCCGACAAGAACAGCCATTCTGCCTGTGTCTTGTGCCTAGGCCCAGATCACAATGTCCAAGCCTGTGAGGCCTGCCAGAAGTTCAATCCAGCCACCAGGAGACGCCGCCAGAAGGTGCTGCAGAACCACCTCCCTTAAGGCAGATGGTTGCCTTTATGGAGCGGGAGCTGCAGGCCAGGAGCCCTCTGTTTCACTGGCCCAGTCCTTTGGTCTTCATCTTCGAGTGTTGGATACGGCCTCGGGAAAACACAGGGACAAGGATCAGGACCATCAGTGATCTGCCTCCAGCTTGTGATCTCCCCACAAGAAGTCTCTGACCACAAAATGGTCTTCAGCCCTCGGGATCCACCCATGGCTCCCACGCCGGGGTTGGCAGCTCTGGGTGTAGGGGTACTTACATCCTGCTTCCCAACCCTGCTGTTTTAGCCCTTATTCTCAGCGGGCATGCAGTCAGGCAGCTCAGCTGGAGTCTCTTCGGTCAGCATGGGTGTGATGGGTGTCAGTCTCTAGCTGTCACTACCCCGACACCCAGCGCTGGTCTCTTTTCTGGGACCGTCGTCGACTGTACTCTGCCTTCTCAGGGCAGATGCTGCAGGACACCAGCACCTCCTCAGGCACGGTCTCTCCTCAGCCCTCGCCCAGGGGTTGCCCTCCACCCGGAGCCAGTCTCTCTCCGCAGCTGGCACCCAAGGATCCCTCACTGGCGCTCCCTCAGCCAATGCCTGCTGGGCCTGTGCCTGTTCCTCTGACACTGCAGCCTGCTGGAACTTCATTGGCCCTGCCGGTCCCTACACTGGGGCCTATGCCTGGCCTTCCACAGCGAACGCCCATAGGACTGACTCCCATCCTGCAGGACCAGCACCTGTCTTACCACAACCTGCATCTGCAGGGCCCTCAGCCTACCCGATGCCGCACCTGCTGGTCCGGGGCCCGTAATCCCTATCCTGCACTGGGTTTTGCAAACCCAGCACCCCCTGGGACCTGCGCCCGGTCTACAACTACCACCCGGCTGGCCCCTTTGATTACCATGGTCAGCTCTCGACCTTATGGTCCTTTATGCAGACGGAGGTTCCAATCCTGATAGGACTGACCCCAGCCACCCCACAGAGGTCATCCTCTGCATTCCCTTTCCCTGTCCCCTATTCATTCACACCCTACTGATCCACGCACCTCCAGGGAAGGCCTGACGCCAGGTCAGCCGGACATCTAGATGATCACTGCCCCAAGGATAGTGCAGACGAGACGCCTAACGAAGGACGGTGAGTGTAAGCAGTGAGTCTTCCTCTCTAACTGCAGAATCCTCATAAGAGGAGGAGGCACCAAGTAGTGTCCCCAAATCCCCCAGATGATCCTGACCTTCATGGCCATCATAAGACACATTCAGGCCATGATGGGCTGGGAGACAGAAGAGCAGGACCCTGAGAGACATCGGGTGGCAACCTACCTACGTCAGCCCAACACCCTCCCTTGGTGGTTCCCACAATCATCAGCTCATATGAGGTTGTTAACTGGGCTGCATGGAACCGCCCATACTGTCCTGGCGGTGTCCAAGAAGGCTGACAAGCTTTAGCACGCCTCCAGCTGGCAAACTGTATACTGGAAAGCAGCCTATAACTGATTCTAGTCATCATCAATGTGGAGCATGCCGTAGCACAAGAGACCCAAATACCTAAGCTCCCTTCCTGACAGGGAGTCTTGCCAGATGGGCAAGCAGGCTTTCGACTCTGCCACTCTGGCCATATGGGCCATGAATTATCAGGCCCATATGGTGCAGTATCAGAATCTACTATGAGATCAGGACAGGAGGAGGTCCTAGCCATGCTGGATGACCCTTCAAAATGAAAATTACATACCTACCATAATTGATCTTCCTGTATATCTTCACCATTCTTCACTGGTGGGTATAGTCAGAGCTGAGGAACCCATGGGGAAGCTTGTAGCTGAAAGCCTTTTTTAGCTTACCTAAGGAGGAGGGAAGCCATTTGTGGAGCGCTGGCCCTCAAGGCCGGCGTATTACGTGGCGCTCGCGTGGCTGGCCAGTAACTGACGCTGGCCCCTCCACCACCTCAGTTCTGCTTGACAGAGAAGGAAACTAGAGACAGAGGAAAAGAGAGGAGTTTGGGGCAAGGGTGCGCAAAGGATAGTAAAAGGAAAGCATATAAACAAAGAGGAATAAGCTGGCCACAAGAGGAGGGCTAGGACTCTAGGGGGTCTGGGAGAGGGACTCCAACCACTGGGCAGGCCAAGGGACGTGGAAGAAGCCAGAAGGAGAAAGAGAAAAGAAAGAAAGTAAGAGAGGGTGTGAGAGAGAGAGAGAGAGAGAGAGAGAGGCTGCACCCAAGAAAATGGCTTGAAGAGCTTTCTTAGTAGACCAAAGGAGGGGTGACTGACCTCATCTCTCTCTCTTTTTTCCCAGGAAAGAAATTCCCAGGCAAGAAGAGAGAGAGAGAGCAAGGAAGCCTTCCAAGTTGAAGAGGGCTCAAGGTTAGGAAGAAACCACTGTATGCTGGAGGCATAACTGATTACTGGAACTCCTCAGGCGTGAAAAGCAACACATGGCGCCAGAGTTATGCCACACAAGAACCACACTCTTGGTCCATTTGAGTGGAAGAGGGGCTAAGGGTTTCTCTCACTCCCCCTGCAGAAAGAGATGGGGACAGTACCCACCTTGGGACAAGGTCCACTTGGAGGAGGCCACCTACCTAGAGAAAGCCGGACCTTGAAAGGATGTTAATCCCAGTGTGCCAAGAACCACGAAAGTGGGGAGGACACCAGAATAAGGCCTCTAGAAGTGACTAGGAATACAAGGGAGGTCCGAGACCCTGTCCCATAGTATACAGGAGTGAGTTACCAAAGGAGAAGACAAGTGGAGAAAACTAAGCCTCCAAGAAATGGATAGATGGAAGGTCCCCTGGAGCCCGGATAGAGACGGGACTCCAAAATGAGAGCAAGGAGAACTTCCTGCCCAGCATGAAAGAGACAAGGGCCCAATAAATCAAGGATCCCCATCAGTAACCCACAGAGAGTCCCCATCAAAGTCAAGAGGGCCCGAGGAGCTCCTAGTACAAAGAGGGCAAGAGCTCCTGCTTGCTCCTCCCCCAGAGGTGGGTCCCTGGTACTTCCAATGAAGGGTGAAGGAACCCAGAGGTGCCAGCAGGATTATACCGCAACTGGCCTCAAATGGGATGGAGGCAAGCAAGGAGGAGGCACCGCCCAGGAGACTGGGACCCAAGAGAGGATGGTGGGCAGGAAGAGTGATGAATGGTGAAGATATACAGGAAGATCAAGAATTACAGTAGGTATGTAATTTTCATATCTTACCCATATCAATCTTCACCATTCGTCACTGTGAGTGAGTGATAACACCACCACTGTGGTGCTGGCACATCCCTGAGGAAGAAATCTCCATCAGGCTGCTGTGGGGAGAACTCAGAAAGGTAGGGGCTTCTTATGGGCCTGGCGAAGCCTGCGAATGACTAGAGTAAATGGGACTCCCACTGCCTGGGAGAGGAAGTGCCCAGCCAACACCCGCCTCACCCTTTGGGAGAAAAGGGCCCCTTGGAAAGGGGAGGCAATCACTCTATGCCGGGCCAAGCATGATAGCCTTGAGGGGCGAAGCCACACTGTCTCGTGGATGCAGACTGCAGTTCCTGCCAGTCTGAAGGCCACCTCACTGGCATCATAGGACACCCTTGCCTGGTGTGTCGCCACCTCCAGACCATGAGCAGAAAGGCTAATGGCTTGCCTGGTTGCCTCCGAATCAAGCATAGATGCCAGGAGTTATCCCAGCATCGATCAATAGGTGCCGGATGTAGGTAGCCTGATAGGCCTGGTGCGCTGCAACGCACAAAAGGAGGCTATGCCGAAGACCCTACAACCCCAATGGTCACATTCAGCCAGGTCAGACTTTGGGAGGCAGTCATGCCTTGGGCGACGATGCCCAGAGGGGTATGCAGGAGCTCCAACCTGAGGAGGGGTGGAACATAATACCTGAGACCCTAGGTGTGCAATACCTGTGCTGGCAGTCCTTAGGGGTTGAGATGGGCAGAGGGACTCTGCCAGACCCTGTGTGATGCTTCCCCAAAGAGAACAGGCCATGGAGGAATGACCAAGAGGTCAGCACTGAATCGCCCATGAAGGCGTGTATGCATAGTCAGCACTGCAAGAAGCAAAATGGCATAGATGGAGATCCTCCAGCATCCCAATAGGAACACGGATAGCTGATGAGATCAGCATTGGAGAGAGATGGATGGAGAACTCCTCTTCCTCCGGGAGGAGCCGAGGAGGCAGATCAGTTGGGGCTCGGGCCTAAAACGACCTCATCCATGGCTTTAACATAATGGGGAATGCAGCTGTTGAAGCTCTGAATTGTTCCCAGGTCATGGGCCCCATGGGTCCAAAGAAGCCTGGAAGGGGAGGGAGAGGAAGGAGATCTCTGGCTGGGCAGAGCTGACCTCTGCTAGGGCCACAGGAATGTGCAGGGACCCTCCTGAAAGAGGGGTCTGCTGACCCGCCGACCACAAGGATGCCCAACCTGACTGGGGTGACCATGGTGGTGCCCTTGGGGAGAATCACAGATGGGACAAACAGAGTTGTGCAGGCCCTTGCCAGGTGCCTATAGCCCCACTAACCGCACATCTCCCGAAGAGGAAGAGGCCAGGAGGAAGGGTCTGGCACTTTTGCTCCTCTCAGGCCCACCAGCTGCCCTAGAATGGCGCCGTGCCTTTCTTGACCTCCTTGCCCATACACCCTCAGAAAGGGTCCTGCTCCTTGGGGGACCTCTAAGCCTGGAGTCCCAGGCACCTCCCACACCTGAAGTAATGCTGGAAAGTGCCTCAGACCCCAAAGTGGCACTGGGGTCCAAAACGGCACCTCAAACAGCACTGACATCATACCCGCACCGACACTCGCCATTTACCTCCCTACCGCACTGGAAATGACACTGGCAGCATCCCCGGTGCGAATCCACCACAGCCTGGCTCCGGCCTGAGCAGAGGAAACACTGGCTCCAACAGAGGACTCCTGGGACTCAGAGATCCTGAAGCTGGGAAGAGGAGAACCTTGGAGCTCCAACAGGTCGGGCTGCCAGTAGGGATCATCCTGTCCTTGTTCTCCGAAGAGGAAGCGACTGCTGAGATTGCCAGTGTGGCTACCCTTGAGACTCTGCCTCCTTCAGCCCCGCAATGGCACCAGAGGGAGACCCAGCACTGACCTCAGCATTGCCCTCTCACCGACATTGGAGGAGGTGTCGAAACTGAAACGGTGTTGAAAGGTGGCACCGAGGCACCACTGGGTCAGGCCACAGTAGCTGTGACTGCAACACTGGGGGTATCCAGGCCGCGAGGAGGCCACGGACTGTGAGGGGTATCAGACCCCCCGGAGGATGACTGTCCACCTAACCCCTCACACAGGCTTTCCGCTCGGTGAGGGCAGAAACGGAGTCCTGCTCTCTCCTGGAACAAACAGTACCAGAGGGATGCCCGGGAGGGGAGAAAGGGTCCAAAGTCCTTGCCTTGACTCCCGGGATGGGCGCCATCCTCTGAAGGTGGGAGGATCACGTCCACCTTCAATGTGCACGACTCAAGGACCCGATGGTCCAGGACAAACAGGTGTTGCAATTGTCCATATCATGATCTGGACTCAGGTAGGTCAAACAGCGATAATGGCAGTCCGTTATGATCATCATGGACTACACTAGGGCACGCCCTACTTTATATTTTGAAAAAGGCCCAGGACTGACAGAATTCGTGGACAAATTAGAAATAGACTCACATTGTAGACAATAACTAAAGAAAATAAAAATAAAAAGAATGTTTTTACTGATTTGTTAATGCTGTGGCATAGAGAAGTGGCAGCGGAGGCAGAACAAAATGGCGGCTAAGCTCCAATGGAGCTGTACCTTTGATGGCAGGAAAAGAAGAAGCGAGGTGGTGAAGTGCTGCTGTCAGTTATCAGCCAACCCATGGCACCACATACTACATCAGCCTCGAGGGCAGCGCCGTCTCCGGAGGTCGGGCCCCTCCTCCTTAGGTAGCGAAAAGCTTACAGCTATAAGCTCCTGCTGGATCTTAGCCCAGCTATACCCACTAGTTATGAATGGTGAAGACTGATACAGGTAAGATCAACAGATCCTCCAGGCCTTCAAAACAGGCTTGGATGTTGGTATCCACGTCCTCAGGGCTGCCTATGATGCGGTGGATGCCTGGTTGGGCAGCAGCCGCAGGCATCTGCATGAGACACCACTCCTGGCAAGTGTCTCAGGCTTGCCAGGATGTCCAGTCTACTATAATAGATGCCTCCTTTCAAGGGTTTCAAACTTTTGAGAGGAGATGTTCAAGATATCACCGACTCAGACCCTCGAGGCGGGCTTTCAAATCTGTCCCTCTATGTACCATACTCCAAGTTGGGACAGTGGGCTCCTTTTCATTGTTCCTCCTACAGGCAGACCCGACCCCTCTCAAAGCCCAAGGCAAGCGTTGGCAGGGAAGATCTCTCCACTCCCCTCCTGCTGCCACCCATCGCATCTGAGGTGCAGCAGCAGTTCAACCAGCGGCTGCTCCCACCTCCAGACCCTTGCTGGACCCCCTCAAACATGTGCATCAGGAGGCGGTGGTAGAGTCGCTTCTCCTCCACTTGACAGATGGAGGGAGATAAAGACAACAGGGTGCTGAAGCTCATCGAAGCATGGCCACACACACCAGAATTCATAGAGGGCCTCCAGAAAACCATCCGAGCCAGTCCTTGTATCTTCCCAGTCACTTCCCTTAACTGGGAGGAAATTCGGCCTTGCTTCAAAAAAGGCCACAGAGCCAGTCCCGCAGCATCAGCAGGGAAGGAGGTTTTACTCACTTCTTCCTGGTCCCCTAGCAGACAGGAGATCTTCAGTCCATCCTGGACTGAAGCCAGCTGAACCTGTTTATGGAATACAAAAGGTTCAGCATGCTCCTCCTCAAGGTTCGCTGCTGCATCGGGGAGTGGCTGTGCTCCTGAATATGCAAGATGCCTACCTGCATATCAAAATCTTTGTTTCCCAATGCGCTTCCTCCATTTCCACTTCCAGGGGCGCGAGTATCAGTTCAGAGCTCTGCCATTTGGTTTGTCCTCAGCACCCAAAGTCTTCACTAAATGCCTGGTGGTAGTGGCAGCTGCCTTGAGACGGCAGTGGTTCTACATTCTTCCTTACCTGGATGACTGGCTACTAGCTGCCCCATCCAGGTTCCGTCTCCTTTAAACCCTTGCTTACACCTGCAGCCTGTTCCAGGCTTTGGGTGTCACCATCAACATGCAAAAGTCAATTTACATTTGTCACTCACATTCCATTGCAAATGTATGTAGTTTTTCATGTAAAGTTACTGATCATCTGTACAGTACTAAGTAAATACAAATGTCTGTCCAGTGCTGATAACTTGCTTGTGCAACATTGATCAATTTTATGTTTGTGAATGTACAGGTACTTGTGAATCTCAGTATAGATAAGTTGTGTTTCCTAAAACACCCGGTCGATGCCTGTAAAAAGACCTCTGGTGTAGTGTACTTACTTGGTTAACAAACAAACTGAATTTCTGACCCTTACCAGAGCCTCCTGTACATAGGGGAAGTGCTGGACAAGACCTAGGGTAGGCTTTCTTACCCTCAGATGGAACAGAGCGCCTGATGGCCCAGGCCAGTCTTCTTTATTCCAGCCATCATTTTCTGGTGAGGGTTTTTCTAGGGTTCTAGGCCTCATGGCTGCAGCTATTGCCATGGTTACCCTGGCCCAGGTGTATATGAGAATCCCTCAATGGACACTGCTGGTCCAATGGAGCGAAACGGCGCCCTGGATCAACCAGTGTTGGTACTGGATCCAGTCAAGAAGGCACTGGGTGATGGCTGGAACCCACCAACCCTGCTTGGGCCCTTTTACAATTTCCCTCAGGTCCTTGTGATTTGACGCCCTGGCCTCAGTTGGGGCCCATCAAACTCACAGAACATGGTCAGAGGCGGAGGGGCCTCCACATCAATATATTGGAGATGCGATCAGTCTTGTACGCCCCTTCAGGCTTTCTAGACTTGGCTCCAGAGTCTGCTTTTGATTCAGATGGACAACATGTGTGTCCTTTACTACATAAACAAGCTGGGGGGACGACGGACTCATTCCTACCTCCCCGTGCAGGAAGCAATGAAAGTCTGGTACTGGGCCATTGAGCACGGCCTGAAACTATTGGCCGCCATAATTCGGGCGAACAAAACATCTTGGCAGACAGCCTAAGCCATTCATCATCCCGGCCCACGAGTGAGAGCTTCTGACCTCAGTGGTAGAAAACCTATTCAACAGATGGGGTCAACCCGAGTTGGACCTTTTGCATCCCCGCAACGTAAAAGTGACACTTTTCTGCTCACTAGATCCAGGGCCTGGAGCTTTCTGGTGAGACGCATTGCCTCTTTCTATGGACAGGAAGGTTTCCATATGCCTTCCTCCTTTCCCACTCCTTCAACGAGTTCTGATCAAGCTCCAGATGGAGGGGCTACCATGATTCTCATAGCCCCTCCTGGCCTCATCAAATCTAGTTCCCCTTGCCGCAGCTGCCTGGCAGTGAAACTTCTGTTGTTCTTGCCCCTCTGCATAGGCTTGCTCTCCTAGGGCAGGGCACCCTGGCCCATACAAACCTCAAAGTCTCTCCATCTCCATGCTTGGCTCCTGAGGACATAGCCATCGCCAGGTCTGGGGTCTACCCCAGAGTAGATGATGTCCTGGTAGCAGCAAGGAAGCCCTCCACCTGGGCAACTTACTCTATGAAATGGAAGCGCTTTGCTCTTTGAGCTGCATCACACCATTTAGATCCCTTCACCTGTCCAGTGGATCAGGTTCTGAAGTACCTTCTGTCCCTCTCTAACTCAGGCTTGTGGTACTCTCTATTAAGGTACATCTCTCTGCCATCTCTGCATATCATGTATATGTGACAGGACGTATGTGGCTCAACTGAATGTGTCTCTGACTTCTTGAGGGCACTCTGCATTTGAACCCTGCAATCCAGGACTCTGTCCTGCCTTGGGACCTTAATGTTGTGTTGGAAAAGCTTACGCTGCCTGTTTTGAAACAGCGCGGTTTTGCATGCTACACTTTCTGTCGTGGAAAGTGTTATTTTTTAAATGCCATTACCTCTGCTCAAAGGATTTCAGGAGCCAGGCCTCTTGTGTAAGAAGCCTTATTTGATTTTTCACAAAGACAGGGTGTTTTTATGCACTAATCCTAAGTTTCTTCCTAAGGTGCCTGTTTATTTTCCAGATCATTCCAATCAAGGGGAGGCATTGCTCCATACCTTGGATGTGCATGAATCTAGAGGTACTATAGACTCCCAGAAGTCTAACCAGTTGTTTGTTTCGTTCATCCCTGGAAAGATGGCGTCCCAGTGTCCAAACAGTGCTTGTCTAAATAGTTTGCCAATTATGCTGTCTATTGTTACTGTAAGTATAGCGGCAAGGAACTTGCTGGAGGGGTTAAAGGCCATTCTACTAGGGGTATGACCACCTCAGTAGCTTGTTTCAGAAAATGTGTCAGCTGCTGACCTTTGCTCTGCTGCCACCTGAAATTACTCTTCACACTTTCACCAAGCATTACAGTCTGGTTCGCCTCTCAGTGTTAGGCCAACTGCCTGGTCATCCTCAAAGCCTCCTTTCATAGGCTGTAATTCTTTGTGCCTCCGCCCATACTGTCTGTAGTGCCAGAACTGCTTCAGACTCTGTCCTCCTGGTGATGGCCTGCTGCAAGAGATACCTTGAAGTAAGACAGTACAGTTACGCAGGACTTACTGTAACAGTAGATTTTCAAGAGGATCTCTTGCAGCAGGCACTGCTTCCTCCCTCCCTCTCCTGTCTCTCTCTCTCTCTCTCTCTCCCCTTCACAGGGGAGCCTTCTGCTTCATTTTTCTACACTACCGGGATAACTCAGGTCATCATTGGAACCCCCTTACGCCACCTTGTTTTGGTCTCTGGTGGGAGAACTGAGGAGGGTGTGGGGCTGCCCTCCTTTACAGGACTGTCGGACGTCAGGGGCTGACATGGGAAGTGGGCGCCCCTCTGGTAGACTGCCAGCTGGAAGATTTCCGTGTGGTCCGAGCACCTGGCGGCTTAGTCCTACAGGTGATGGCCTGCTGCAAGCAATCCTCTCAAACATCTACTGTTACGGTAAGTTCTTGTGTAATTGTACTTTCCAGGTAACATACTTCAGGACATCAACTGCCATGACTCGAGAGAAGCCTCCATCAGCTGGGGATACTCAGGTTCAGGTCCCATAGGGGCAAGATCCCTTACTGGAGGGTACAGGCAAGCAGGGCCTTTAAAGAATCTTTTAAAAATGGGCTGCAAGGCCACTGACCTATCCTGGACAGCAGAGGCGTATGTTGACACTGCTGCCAGATGCACCTTAAGGTTGAGGGCCTAAGGTTCAGGGACTAGAGGTGGACCAGGTAGTCCAGGATTAAAGGAAGGCTTGCCCAAGTGGGCTTAGCTGTACAATCAATCAATCAATCAAATCTTTATTTATCCAGGCAGACATCATTGAGCAATGCTCATTTGCAAGATGGACCTGGTTAGGTCAGAGACAGTTACATAAACATAGTGCAATGCAAGGAACAATATACATAGTTGAATTATCAGGTAAATTCTGATAATTCTATACCATTTATTTACATAACTCTAAGGTCATAAACAGGATATTGAAATGTGGCAATGAGGTAGTACTGTTGATGACTTGCATATGTTGAGTGGATCGATTTGATAGGCGCAAGAAAGTAGTCAATGAAGGATCTAGGTACAAGGTGGGTGATGGGCTTCAGCAGCTTCATTGGTGGGAGAGCGAAGGGAGGGGAGGGAGGCGGGTGGCGGAAGGGAGGGAGGGGAAGGAACAGTTGGTAATGGGGTGAAAAGATGGAGAAGGATGTGCGAAAGGAAATGCCATGGGAGAAGTATAGAGGGATTGCAGACCATGTGGAAGTCGGTAGGAAGGAGAAAGATGCAGAAAACAGAGGGGCAATGATTCACTTATGTGCTATTGAAAACATTTGCATTGCCCCTTGACAAGCTTTGAGTAAAGGGTTTTGAAGGACGAATGGATATGGAATACTCAGTTTTAGGACTTTCTGCAGTTTGTTCTATAGGAAGGGCAGCATGAAACTGCTTTGAGCAGGATGGAGGAGTAGCTTCTTAGAGCATATTTGCTTATAGAAGTTTGTGTGAAGCAATCCAAAATGCATTGCGGTAGTTGCTTGGATATAGCTCTTAATGTCCAAATGCCATGCTTTCTGTCCCTTCTGAAATGGAGTGAGGTCCATCCAACTGCTGCATATAGAAAGCAATGATGGAGTAGTATGGCAGGCCCTGTAACAAACCTCAGTGCCCTATGATAAGAGCGTATCCAACGACTCCAAATAGGAGGGCAGGCAAACGACTATATAAGAAGTCAGCATAATCAATTATAAAGAGAAATGTGGCCTGTGCTAAACTTAGCTTAGCACTGCTTGTGAGGAAGTGCTTGATTGTAAAATAGAGGCCAAGACTCTGACGGAGCTTTTAATAGTTCTTCAGTATGTTCGATGAAGGAGAGTCTGTTGTGAGCCAGACTCCCAGGTACTTGAACTTGGATACAAATTCAAGATTTTCACCAAGGATAGTGGATAGGTGTGGGAGTGTGTGTGCTCGCATGTCCTGCATGCTTATAGGAGAGATAAACATTGCTTTTGCATTGAGCAAAGTTTTTGCTCAGAAGTTGGTGCTGGAGTAGTTTGAAGTCAGTTTGTAGATCTTTGCAGGCTGCCTCTGGGGAAGGGTGACTGACAGAGTACCCTATCATCGGCGAATAGGTGTACAGTGGCCTTGGTGATATTAATATCAATGTTGTTGATATAGATAACTAGTAGGATAGGACCAAGGATAGATCCCTGTGGTACACCTCTTTGTAATGGCTTAAGGGGACAGATTGCCTTCGGCCTAACCTGCTGGAGCCATCCAGAGAGGTAGTTATTGAACCAATGCAGGGAAAGAGAATCCAGACCTATGGATTTCAGGGTTGTGAAGAGCAGGTACAGAGGAGCACCAAAGGGAAAATCGTTTTCACTTTGAGGCACAGGTTCTCCTAGTTGCTGGTTTCCTGAAAACCTTCAGCACTTCAAAACCTTCTCAGAGAGGTTTAGTCCAGATAACTAGCTCTTCAGGCACCATGCTCCAAGGTGCATAGTTCTTGGATCTGGGAATGTTATCCTGCCCTGAGACAAAGTCAGCAGACTGTACCTCAGGGAAGGTTGATGGGATGCTTGATGGAGTGGAACAAGAGAAGTGAGTACCAAATCTGGCTGACCCAGTCTGGAGCCATGAGGATCATTGCTGCAGACTCCCTTCTTAGATTGAGCAGCACTCTCAGGAAAAGTGGGAATGGTGGGACGGGACAGAGAAATTTCCCTGCCCAGCTGAGGACTACAGCATCTGCTGGGGCTGTAACCACTGAGGGGGTCTGCAACTGAACAGTGGAGCAGGTCTTTTCCAGGATGCAAACAAATCTATTTCTGATGTGCCCCAACTTCTGAACACTGTAACCAGCTCCTGCTTGTTCAGTGTCCACTGCTTTCCCTGGCTGAATCTGCCAGGATGTCTTTCTCTCTGGCAAGTGTACTGCCAATAGCAGAACATCCAGGGAGTATGCTAGGTTCCAGATTTCACTGCTTCTGTGCATAGTTTTGAAGAACTTGTTCCTCCTGCTTGTTTATATAATACACAGCAGTGGACTTGTCTGTCCTGATCTGGATGGGCTGACCCTTGACGAGGAGAAAAAGACTTGCATTGCCAGGTACACTGCCCTGAGCTCCAGGTGGTTTTGTGCTCCTCCGAGACTCCTGTAAGTTCCACATACCACTTACAGTGAAGTCCTCCAGGTGGGCACCAAAGCCCAAGAGGATTGAGTACGACTGTTGGTTACTGCTGGAGACAGAAAACTGACACTCTGAGGTTGCCTTCTTCCTTCCATTACTCCAGTGTCCTTAACAGACACGCTGTGACAGGCACTAGTTTTGACAGTGTATCCCACCTTGGGACCAATGGCTCCTCAGGACGTAACGGATTTCCCTTGTTTGGAACCTGGCACCCACTACTACAGTGGATGAAACCATGTGCTCCAGCAACTGTAGGAAATCCCTTGCTGGTCTGGGCTGACCTGCCTTGAAGGACTTTTCAAGTACTATCAGGTCTGCTACCCTTTTCTGAGGGAGGAATGCCTTCCCTTGGTGGGTATCTAACTCAGCACCTATAACATCTTGGACCTGAACTGGTTCTGTTTAAGACTTTGAGCATCAGAAAACCCAGGTCATCAAAGATGTGCTGTGTGAGGATGAAGGAACACCTGACCTCCTGGTGCGACTTTCCTGAGACTAGCCAGTCGTACAGGTAGGGAAAACCAAAGTAAAACGTCTGCACAGATCTCCCAACCATTGCCAGTGGGGGAAGGCTGATTCACTCTTTGTTCAGGAATGGAAAAGAATAACCACAGACAAGTGGGTCCTGGAAATACTGAGTCACAGTCTGACCTTGCAGTTCAAAAATTGCTGAAACTGCAGTCATAAAACCTTAAGCCCCTCATACTCCAGCAGAAAAAACTGTTGCTGGAGAGGAAGGTAAACAAGCTGTTACAAGGAAATGCAGTGGGAAAGTCCCTATTACTCACAGTGGGGAAAGGGCTTTTATTTTATTCTTTTGGTAACCAGGTAAGGCCCACTAGGCACAAGTGACTGTTTTCAGTGGTGACCGGGAACAGCGGGCTGGTTAAGTGACTTGCTCAGAGTTGGACAGTTTGCAAGTAGAGATTGTGGGAATCAAACCCAGGTCTCCTGGATGTACCAAGCTCATTCACAGCTTGTTACTCTAACCTCTGCGCTACACTGCCAGCTTTACTCAAAATACTTCCTGACCCACAAGAAAAATGGGGTAGTGATGGCCCATTTTAGACTTGAGATACCTGAACAAACAAAAGAGGAAAAATTCATGATGATAACACTGAGATCAATGATTCCATCATTGCAACAAGGAAGACTGACTAGGGTCACTGGATCTGAAAGACACCTACTTTCCGCATTACCAGTCAAGCGCGAAGCACAGAAAATACCTCGGATTCAGTGTAGGGAACTACCACTTCCAGTTCACAGCCTTTCCCTTTGGCCTATCTTCAGCACCCAGAGTGTTCACAAAGTGCCTAGCTAAAGCTACCAACAGTCCCGTTTTCCCAGGACAGTCCCTATTTTAGGCAGCATGTACCAGTGTCCCCACAAGTTTTGCAAAATGTCACTTTTGTCCTGGTTTTTGCTTACGTGTCCCAGTTTTGTCCCCTTTTTTTGCTGACTGCTAATCCGTTAGTGACAGTTATTTTAGCACCACTGTGGCACTGCCTGGGCTGGACAGCAGTTTGCCGTTTCAACACCTATGCCTGTGTTGCACTGCAAGCATGTCAGTGGGAGCACAGTAAAGCACGTTCCTTCCTGTTAGATTAGACTGGGTAGTAGTGCAAACAAGTGCATGTGGATGTCTGCCTGTTAGCAGTTGAGAGGGACTCCGAGCAGAGAAGACACAGACAGCAATGAACTAAGGTACCTGAACCTGATCAGCTGTAGGGAAGTGTGAAAACAATCTGGTGTGGTGGTGGGAGTCACTGAAGTGAAGTATGCTCAGCAAATGAGGTGAGTGTAAGTAGGTTGGATGGGACTGTCAAGAGGAGCAACACATGTAGCTCGATTGTCTGATCACAATTTAACGTAGGTTTGCTTCCAATGAACTTTCTGTACATCATGATTTGGAACTTGCTGCAGCAGAATGATTACTGTTTTAATGTTGATGTTTGCTACTGGTGTTACTGTGAGGTGGCATGGCCAGAGCAAGCAGAAGAATTTAATTGACTGCGTGCAGCATTGCCTGCGGTGGTGCTCACGAGAGTGACATGGTGGGTGGGGGTCTCATGGTCAGGAAGAAAATTACTCACCTTAGTAATGTTGTTTCTTCTAATGAGTCTTGCTATATTATGACAATTGCAGTTTGTCCCAGCAGTTCTAAGGCTGGGACAAACTGCACTAGTCATAATATAGCAATACTTCATGTTGTTTGAAGGACTATCCCAGTTTTAGGCCCTCAGACAGTTGATAGCTTTATGTCTGTCTGTTTTGGTTCCACTAGCTCTTTAATACAGAGTTCACAACTGATAAAATCATGATCTGGACTCAGGCACCTCAAACACAACTCATGGCAGTCTACCTCAGCCAACAGCTGAAAACAAATTTACCATTTTAACATCAGCAGGTCCTGTCCTCTTTTGGGTTTGTCAGTCATGCCTAACACTGACAACCCTAGAGGAGCACCCCAGTTCCCTAATAATCCCATAACATTGCTATAAAGGGAAAATTCAGACATAAGAGGCTGGATATGCAAAAGGTTGCACCATGTGCAATAGGGTTGCGCCTGCACAAGTCCAGTTGCGCCATTTGCCATATTCAGCAGGAGGCAGTTGCGCCCCCAAGTCAAGCTGAGCAACAGCGCAATGCTAATGAAGGCATGCTCAACCGAGGGGAGGAACCATGAGAACTGCACAGCCCGATATTCAGCGGGCTGTGCAGAATGTCTAGGCGCAACCCCAACCTGCGCCTGCACAACTTTGAGCAAAAAAAAAAAAAGAGAGTAAGTGAGGCCACCCACAGGTGGCGGCCACATTGCAGGGTGCAACACAGCACTTGCCACCTGTGGGTGGCCCTCGACTACTCCCTGTGCCCTCTGCAGCCCAATTCGCGGCATAATAGTAACCCTCCCCGACTGGCCCAATCGCGGACATAAGTGTAAATAACCCCTCCCCCAACTGGCCGATCGTGGGCATGAGTGTAAAACAACCCTCCCCAACTGGCCGGTCAGCGGGCATAGGTGTAAACCCCCCACCCCGACTGGCCTGATCGCGGGTATAAGTGACAAAAACCCCACCCCCACTAGCCCGATCGTGGGCAGAACAGAGTTCAACAGCGCCCCAAGAACATATCCCTGGTGGTCCAGTGGACCTGAGCCCGATCGCCAGGCATTAGAGTCCACCCCAGGTCCACCTACCCTGGTGATCTATGGCCCCCACCCATTGGCCCCGCTCCCCCCATCAGCATCACCCACCTGCTGCCCCGACTGACTGCTCGGTAGGGCTGCCGCCCATTGGTTCAGAGCAAGAGCCAGTAGGCGTGCAGTCCCACCATACAAGGCAGTCCAGATATGAATAAATTCATTCCACATATCTGGACTGCCTTGCACGGTATGGACTGCATGCCACTGGCTCTTGCTCTGGACTAGGCGTGCAATACCGGCAATCACGGGCGGGCGGGTGGATGCTACCGCCCGCTGGCGGCGGGGGAAGGAGGTGGTGAAACTCTGTGGGTGGGGCCACTAGATCGCCAGGATAGAGTGGACATTGAAGGTGGACTCCAATACCAGCGATTGAAGCTTGGCGGTCCACTGGACCACCAAGGGATATGTTCTTTGGGGGGGTTGAGCTCTGTTCTACTGTGACTCAGGCTAGTGGTGAGACTGTCACTTATGCTTGTGATCCCAGCGTGTCGAGGACTACTGTCTTTCATGATCGTCAGTTGAGATGAGATTTTACATATGCTGTGATCCAATGTGTGTCGAGGAGGAGAATTTCACATGCCAGCGATTAGACCCGTCGAAAGTGAAGACTCGCTGATTATGCCCGCCCAATCAGGCTGCAGGGCGTCGGTCCTCGACGGCTGCTGCCTGGCAGGTGCCAGGCGCAGAGTCCTGGGGATCGGCGCACCTGCATGCTAATGGGGCCATAAATAGATGCAAATGGCACCCCTGCGCCTTGCATGAATTATGGCCCCATTTGCATGTCACCTTTGAATATGGAAATTTGCGTAGGCGCAATGGAACTTGCACCGCATCTTGAATGCTCCACTCTGACCACTTGCGGTGGTGCAAGTTCCACTCGCCATGCACAGTGGCTGTGGCCGGGGCTGATATTCAAAGGGTTGCTCAATAGCGCAACTCTGTTGAATATGCCCGCCCACCCCTCACACAACTATTTTGTGCAGCTAAAGCTTGCCACAGAATGGCGCAGTTTGAATATCAACCCCATGTACAGAAATGGGGTTTGGTTCCTTTTGAAAGAACTGCACTAGTATCAAGTGTATAAAAAATAAAGCGAATTAACATTTCGGTTCTGCAAAAAAGAAACCGAGAATAAAATTACAGAAGACCAGCAAAGCAGGAATCTTTAAAGTACATTTTAAAATAAATTTTGTAAAGTTTAAGCGTTCCCTGAGAGGAACCATGTCACAACCGCCTTTCTTTGGTTCCTGGGAACCGATGTGGAACTGGAGAAAAGTTTCCAAAACACAATTTTACACAAATAAAGACCGAGCAGAACACTGAGTTATCAACAGAAACAACTATGCTGATAGATTTGATAAAAACAAGAAATAAAATTTAATTGGTCGAAGTGAAGAGAAGACTTTGAGGCAACTGTTTTCTTCAGGCAGAGAAATAAATCTGCCGTTAGAATGCAGAGGAGCGTGATCACACGGCAGAGTTTTGATTTCTTTCCAATATTCTCCAACTAGCATAAAATTCTAGGCTTTGGGGTAGCTCATTCTAGGTTAATGATTGCAGTTGTGAAGCATTACTGAGGTATTCCTGGGGCTTGGAAAGTTACAAAACAAAACAAAAACACAAAAAAGCTAGCACTCAAGGAGGCCCAATGGCTAAGAACTCGTCTGGACAAAGTTGCCTTGTGAGGGAGATTGGAATAAAGCGTCACTCTCATCCACTTGGGTGAGTGGGCGCTTATTCAATCTCTTCGCATGTTTACTCTGGATCTGACTGGATTTGGCCTCTTCCCGTAAAAGAAACACTCACTGCTTCATTTGTATATTTCTTGAGGTTGGCTGTGCTGGAGTTTGGATCTCACAAAAGTTACCTTTTAAGCAGCAGCATATTTATTAATGCAATGAAAAACACTCTGACTGTCCAGGTAGAACATGATCATGGTGTTGTCCAACTGGATCTACATGACCTGACCCCTATTTAGAGGAGTGAACTCTGTCAGAGCCAGCCACACTGCACGGAGCCCCAGCAGGACTCCTCAATGACAAGAAGCTGCCTTCTTTGTGGTCTCCATGTGTGCTCCCACTCCACCCCACCTAAGACGATCTGTTGTGCTGCCTCCAAAAGGGTCTGCGCCTATGAAGGTAGGGTTTCTGATTTGTACATCCTATGCACATCCGACACCACCTTGCCTGAATCCTGTAGGCCCTGAATAATCTTAGGCTTCCTGCCAAAAGGACTGGGCCCTGGAAGGCAGGTCCAAGATGGTATCCTGGAGGTCTTGCCAAAACCGGACACCCTCTGCCAGGAGTGCGCTGAGGCAGATACCGAGCCATACCTCTCAAGTGTCCCTGATTTTCAGGGATGTCCCTGATTTCACCTCAAAATTTTACTCTGTCCCTCCTAAAATCTATGTTCCCCTGACTAAACAATGATGATTGTAAGAATAAAATTATGTCAAACAATACAGTTGCAGACTTCTTATTCTTCAGAAAATGTATTATATACTGAGTCCCTTATTCTGCCAGCTTCCTGAGTGGATAGCTCAAATTTTAAAAATGTGTCCCTGATTTTGGGCCTTTGTCCTGATTTTTAAGCCTTGTCCCTGATTTATGAGGCAGGAGGTTGAGAGGTATGCCGAGGCTGCTTCCCAGGCTGCGGTATCGGCTGCATCGTAGGAGCTCACGGAGCACAAAGCTTGCTCACATCTCCTCCGGATTGCAATACTGCTAACAGCTCAGACTTATGCGTCCTGAAACGGTTCCACCAGAGGGGGATGACCAGAGGCTTAGTGTCGGAGGCCACTAAGAAACTGGCGGGCGGCATCTCTCTGGGCCCAAATCCTCAGTCTCCCACTGATTGAGGAATTGTATATACCTCATGACTTTTAAAAAATAGGATCGTCAGGTGGTGACCTCAGAGAGTCCGTCCTGGTATCCGGGGAGGGCAGAGGGAGCTCGTCCTCGAAGAAAAGTAGGTGGAGGAGGAGTCATTAGAGCCTCTAGAGCAGTCAGACAGATGGTCCGTGGACCTGCTGTGATGTTGGAGTGGCACCCTCTTGATCTGCTGACTCCTAGAACTACTATCTCTGGATCTGCTGTCCCTGTGGGAAGGACAGCGTGGGGGGATGACCCCGGTCCTTATGTCTAATGGAGTCCGGGTCCGAGCCACCTGGAGTTGGTCTAGGTGTTGGGGGTGGTGACAGAGATCTGGGAGGAGGCGGAGGGTGGCCCCTGGTGTATTCTTCTGATCAGGTTTATGAAGGAGATCTCTTTTATTGTGGTTCCATCAGCTGATGAACAACGCCAACCTCTGCTAAAGGGACCATAGAATTGGACCGGTGGCTCTGGCATCACCCCAGACAGACCGAGTGTGCTGGCGTCTGGCCGCCTGATGCTCCAACCTCTGTCCCCTGGTGGTCTGCTCTAGCCTTATGTATACCCTTGAGGAAAGAAGGAGGGGGACATGATAGAAACTTTTAAGTACCTCAGTGGAATCAACAAAGTCCAAGAGGGTAGCATGTTTCAGAAAAGACAAGTGCAAGAACCAGGGACACAATTTAAAGATAGAAGTGCGGGTTCGGGGGAATGTGAGGAAGTAATTTTTCACAGAGAGGGTAGTGGATGCATGAAACAGCCTTCCTGAGGAGGTTGTGGGATCTAAAACTGTGGAAGAATTCAAGAATGCATGGGACAGACATAAGGCAGTTCTTGTGGGGTAGGAAGAAATAGGCTGTTGGTTAACTAGGATCCACGGCCTATCCTGTAGGTAGAGAAATGGGCAGACTAGGTGGGCCAAGCGGTCCTTATCTACTGTCAAAGTCTATGTTTCTATGTGTCAGGGAGTGGTCTGATGCCGTTAGTTAGGACCTGGTGTCAAGGGGTCCAAAGTAAGGTCAGGCGCCGTTAGATCCTCTGGCAGAGGCCCTTGGGGGCTGGCAGCGTTCATGGTACTGGAGCTTTATCTGGCACAACAGCTATGGAGACAGGCGTTATGGGGATATGTCGATCTAGTTTAACTGGGGATGACTGGTCAGGAGTCAAGGGGAGTTGTATTTGCTGTATCGCCTCCTGCGGGCTTGCCCCTCTCGCAGCTTAGCGACGAATGGGAGGATGAGGCCTAACAACGTGGGAGCCGGAGTGGCATGGTCCTGGGCCTTAGATCCTAATGACTGTTTGTGGGGTCTGATGGCCAACGAGGGAAGAAGATATGGCCTGAGAAGCCCTATGCTCAAAGTTCCTGCCTAACGCCCAAGAAAGAGGCAAGTTAAGGCCTCAACCCGAAGAGGCGAATGACCTGTGGGTAGAGTTCGATGACCTGTTGGAGGAGAAGGCCTTACCTTTGTGTGGGAGAGCGGGACTGTGAGTCTGACCTGGTTTTCTCCTTGTCCTTTTGTGATGCTTCCCAGGGTACTTTTTCTCCTTGGGGAAGCGTCGTAGTGGAAGAGCTGCGTCCTGAGCAAGACTTCTGCATCACGGCTGCTGTTGCTCCAAGAGGTAGGCCTTTAGTGTCTTCAGATGGCAGATGCTAGTGTGCTGGTTGAAGCTCTGGCAGTGCTGGGCAATCACTGATCTTGTGTCTGGGACCCAACCACAAGAGATAGGCCAAATGGGAGTCCTTAGCTAGAATTTGTTTGCCGCTGCACGCACACCTTCCACCGTGGAGTGGATGTGAAGCTCGGGAAGACATAAAAGAGACGATCAAAAAGCTTGAGGCACTGAACATAGTGGAAGCGAAGAAAATGGCGGTCGACAGGAAGCAGGAGGGTGTCGTGGAGCCGATATACAGGGATTGACTAGCGGAAAAAGAACTGAGGTGGTGCCAAGGAACACCCCCATACAGTGGCTGACATCGTGGGTGAAGTCGACGCCGGGGTCCCCACCTTGGACTGCTAGCCAGAAGCTTTCCTTGGGGTCCCAGTGCCTGCGGCATAGTCCTATGTGTAATGCCCTGCTGCAAGAGCTCTATCTTGAAGTGAGATCTTGTGTTTCCACATGAACTGGTAAAGATCGTGCAGATCCGGTGAGGGGTGCCAACCCTCCATTAACTTTGGAATCAAGAAATACCTGGACACACAACCCTAATTGGCCAGAGTATCTGGGACACAGGTTATGGCTCCTTTAGCGAGGACCCAGGTGATGACCTCCTAAAGGGTGGACAGCATGTCCTGTAATGCCCCACGCTCTTGAGGACCGTGGAGTGGGTAAGGCAGGAGAGCTCTGAAGTCCAGAGGCAGCCTCTGCCCACCACTTCTAGCACCCAACTGTCCATTGTAATAGTAGACCTACATGGCAAGAATTGAATTAGCTGACCCCTCACGGGAGCACAAGCAGGGACAGGACAGGTGGAATATGACAGCTTCAACCTGTGTCTCTTGGTTTACCCAGGGCACCAGCCGCTACAGCAGGAGGGGCACCACCATCCCTGCACCCACCTGTTTCGAGGGCCAGGCCTAGTACTACAACTGCTCGGCTGTTATCCAGGAGGCTGTGGCTGAAAGGGCTAATAATGAAAATGTTTTCTTAGATTTGGCTTCTGGTCCTTCTGGGACCATGCCACAGAGTCAAGAATGGCACTGGACGTTTCTATGCAGGTGAGATGTCCCTCCACCCCAGGGCCAAAGAGGTATCGCCAAGAAAGGACATTGACCAGCTTGTGCTGGATATCTGCTGTGAAGGTAGACAGACACAGCCAGGCTCTGCGATGCATGGAGACTGCTGCTGTGATGGCGCACAAATCGCCCATGTCCAAGGCTGCCTGAGGCGGTGTTTAGCCAGCGACTGACGTTGGTCTCGGTACATCTTCACCACCGATTACTGGTCAGCAGGGAGGTGAAGGAGGAGTTCATCAAAACTCCCATCAGGGTGTACTAAGTTAGCCTTCATGACGGTATAGCTCACCTGACAGAGACCCAAGGACACACAGCTTAAATCTTTTCAGTGGCATGGTCCGTCTTTCTGGACGACTCCTTCAGAGGTTTGTCCATGACCATCAGCTTTTGGAAGGCCAAATCAGGAACCAGCCCTTCAACTGAAGGGTGGTCTGAAAACCCAGAAAGGGGCTTGGTGGGGACCGTGCATTTGCAGACCATGCGGGCAGAAGGCACCGGGCAGGATACTGGATGGTGCCAAAGCACCAGGGCTAGTCCCAAAATGGCCTCAGCCATAGCAAAACAACCCCCAAAGATTTGTCCCTGTCCAAATGTCCAAAATGTCCGTGAAAGAGTACTTGGCCCTTTTCTGGACAGGCTCTAAAGGAACATCGCGGACTCAGAGATTAATCAGATGAGATGCCTGCAAGACACCAGGCCATGCTCGGTGGTCAGTTCCTCGATTGAACCCTGGTCAAGGATGCGAATCCTGGAGGAGGCAACATATGAGAGGTCAAATTCATTCGAGGACTCCTCAACAATGGCCCTCAACCATTTCTCAATGGGGAACTCCTTAGTATCTTTGGCTTGGATGATCTGCACCAAAACCGGCCTGGCAAGCCAGTGGCTGACTGGGCCTCTTTAGTTGGAGCACCCACCTTTAGCTGCGGTGGTGGTGGTTCCACCAAAGGGTGGAGAAGCAGTTGTAGGGAGCACATGTGTTGCGTGGACTGGCGAGGCATGATTGGAGGCTGCCAGCCGATCTAAGGTCCAGTGGGCAGAGCCCTCACCAAACCCATAATAGCCCACTTTTGCCACAGAAGCAGCTCATAGCACTGTTGCCACTTGTGAGGGTCAGGAGGTGGAGAAGCGTTGATGACTTGCCTCCCAGTTGAGCGGGATTGAGAAAAAAGCGTTTCAATCGAGACCTCACCTGTCGACCGGACAGTTGATGATGAGGAGAGCCCTCTAGCTGGTTGTAGTACACCATGTGCCTGGCCACATTTATGAGAAAGCTTAGAAGGCTCGACTGCCGATGGAGGCAGCTCCCAAGAAGATCTGGTGGGGCACCACCAAGTCACTTTCCTTGAGTGAGGACCGGGAGCACTGGGGTCTGAGAGACTGAATACTCAGTCTTGTCCAACAGCTAGTAAACAGACTCGAGGAAAAATTCCATACCGTGTTCAACCAGAGTTGAGGTCAACAAGCCCAACAGGGGTACAGAGCAGCTTTGACCGTCCCTCGATTGAAAGGTGCTCGACCATGGCTAAGAGGTCAGGGTGTCATAGGATCAGGACAACCTCGATCTCTCTCTCTCTCTGTCCCGACTGGCGCTGATGGCTTGTGCTTCTTGCTATGGTGGACAGGACTCACCCGTCGGTCTAGAAGGACCATGGAAATGTCCCAGAAACCTTTCACGAAAAAAAAACATGATGCTGGCCCCAGCTGGAAGCAACACCAAGATCGATAGGGTGTCACATACGATGGCGTCACTTCCTCTTCAAGGGCACCAAGCTCTAGGGGCAGACCCAGCAGCCACCAAGGTCTCTTTGTACGCTTAGGACGGTACTTGGGATCCCTTTCCAAAGGCTGTCCAAAGATAAGCCGATGCCTCCTATCCCTCAAGGGATTCCGGTGACAGAGACACAGAGGCCATACCCACCCATGTCATGCTGTCCGCCCAGGCAGTATAAGCACGTTGTGTGTGTCGGTGACTGACATCTTCTGCCAGCACCAAAACAAAACCTGAACCCTGGCTTCCATTGCTGGAGCTTAGTCAGCAATTGATCTTGGTCTCTGATCTTAGCCCACCAACTGCTGGTCAGCAGGGAGGTGAGTTAGCCATCATGAAAGTGACACCACAGAGTATCAGGAAAATAAATCACAAAAGTAGAAAACTAAGTAAGAGTTCACCTCACGGTGCACTAATT
This sequence comes from Neoceratodus forsteri, assembly GCA_016271365.2. Classification (NCBI taxonomy): domain Eukaryota; kingdom Metazoa; phylum Chordata; order Ceratodontiformes; family Ceratodontidae; genus Neoceratodus; species Neoceratodus forsteri. The sequence continues at coordinate 1,472,761,497 of CM057453.1, read as the reverse complement.
TCTAAGTGGCTTATCAAAGAGGTAACCTGTTCTTTCAGCGGAAAGATCAAAGTCAAAGGGCGGAGTTCGGGTTAGATCGCCAGAGTGGTACGAGGAACTTAGCTTCAAGATGTTAAGATGAATCAGCACTTACAGAGGAATTGCCAGAGTGTGGATAATGAACTACATCCATGCCCTAGAACTCCAGCCACTCAGGAACCACGCAAGTGGTACAAAAACTGAAGGTCCAGGTGCAGGACTGACTCCACTCTCAGGTAAAGTGGGAGTTGCCACAGGGATCAGTTGCTGAGGCTGAGGAGATCCGTTACAGAACTTTTTATACAAGTCTGGCGCCATCAGGATCAAATTGGCCCCGTCCCAACGCACCCTGATTACCTCACTGTGGAGCAAGGGAAATGAAGTAAAGGCATACTGAAAGTCCTGGGTCCAGGGCCAACTAAAGACATCCCCATCAACATGCCAGATTGTGGGGACAGCCACAGAAGAGCCTCGCTTTGTTTACCAAGGAGGCAAACATTCACCAGCTGTGCCCCACTCAGGAACAGATGTAACCACATCCTGGTGCATGGCCCACTTATGCAATGTCTTGTCCACTCAACTGAGAGTGTCTGCCAGCTGTCTATCTTCTCCTGTGACGTGCACTGCACACCAGTGACCAGGTGTGGAGGATAGGTGTGTGTGTGTGTGTGTGTGTGTGTGTGCCCCACCCCACCAGAAAACATGGTGGTCATGTTGTCAGTCTGGACTTACCACGACCTGACCCCGAATCTGTGGAGCAAATTACTTCAGTGCCAGTCACACTGCCTGGAGCTTCACAGGCTGATATGGCAGAGCTTCACTGGGTGACTGGAACTTGTGAGCTCTATGATTGGCCATGTCAGCTCCCCAATCCTCCTGAGACACATCTTTCTTTAAGATAAGGGTAGCTCTTGACAGACAAAGGAATCCCTCCTCAAAGGTTCAGGAGACACAGCCACCACCTGATGGCATCCTTAATTGGCTGCACAAAAGGGCTAGCTGGTTCAGATGATTGTTGCGCTCAGACCACTGGCACCTAGCTGCCACTGGAGGTGGCCTTGCCTCAACTGGCCCAGCCTGACCACGCTGATCGAGGCTGCCAATGAACCTGATAACCTGAGGAATTCCCAGGCTGGGCACAAATGCCCAACCAAAATGATCAGAAAAGGATGTAAAAGGTGATGCCCTGTCCACAGCCAGGTGAGCCCTGACTCAGAGACAGTGCAACTCTGCTGTGATGAATCTGACCACCTGCGTGGGTACTAGTTTGGACATGGCATGGTTGACAAGCAGGCTGTGGTACTGGAAGATCTGGAAGGCCAGGTGATTAGGCGGTTTCCCTACCCTGGAGATGTCTGCCTAGGTGCCAGTCGTTCATATCAGGATTCACCCAGATGCCAGCGGACGCTTGCCAGAGAATGACTGAGAGGCACTTGCACTTGGTGAAGACCTTGTGTGGCAAAGACAGGCAGGATGGCATGATCTTGAACTGGGACAGTAACCCATTCTGCAGAACCAAAGGTACCAGGGTGGGATGGACTGGAACATGAAAGGTGTCCTGGAGGTCCAGGGAACAGAACCAAGCCGTGGCCTCCACTGACAATTATTACCTGGTTCAGAGTGACCATAAGGGCATACTCCTGTGAATGAACTTGTTCAGGTTGTGCAGGTACCGTCTGTCTGCTTTGGTATCAGAAAGTACTTGGAAACATAATGCCGTGAGGCCAGAAATCTAAGCCAGGCTCTATTATGCTGTGCTCCAGGAGCTGACTGACTTCACTCAGCAGTGCAGGCAGCACGTCTGTAGCCACCTGGACTCCCTCGACACCTGGGGTCAGCAAGGCAGGAGGCATCTAACAAGAGAGGTGGCCTGAGCCTATCAATTCTACCATCCATTTGTCCAGGGTCATGATTGACTACTGTGGAAAGAAGTGCAGGAGCCAACTCCTGAGTGGGAGTTGCGGAGGGACTGAGTGGGAGGCAGCACAAAATTAATGAACAAGGTGGCAGATGAGACATACCAGAGCCACGTGGTGAATGAGACCTGTACAGCAATCAAAGCAGCAGGGCTCAAAGGGTTACCAGTATCACAGAAGGAAAAATAGAGCCTGGTTGTAGCCTTATCAAAAGGTTTATTAAATTTAAAACCAAGAAGAACTCCCACAATGACTGCCAACATTTCAGTACAGCCTCACTGTGTGCCTTACCAAGGGAATGGCACCCTGCAACCAGTTAGCTGGCTGCCTTGGAGGGCGCCAGATGCACTACTACCCCTTGCCCTTATCGCCCAATTTGGGCTTGGGGCGCATACTGATGAAACTGCCTTTGCTACTGAGGCTGGTAGTCAACGCCACGGAATGTCTCCTTTGCCTTAGTGGGATTTAAGGCTTTTTTTTGTACATTCTGTTTTACTCCACCTTCACAGATCCTCAGACTCTGTCCGGTGGGGACACATATGCGACCTGGTCCCTCCCACTTGAAGAAAAATTACTCACCTTAGTAATGTTGTTTCTTCAAATGGAGTCTTGCTATATTATGACAATTGCAGTTTGTCCCAGCCTTAGAACTGCTCGGAGGTGAAAGAGTTAACTTCTATGCCAGGCATGGAACTTGGAGCTGAGGCTCAGTTAGAAAAGCTCTGTCTGGATCATTTCAAACTGAAACTGTCAGATCTTTACGAGCAAAACTCACTAAGGTTCTGTGTGGAAGCTGTAACCTACACTAGCCAACTGGCTACTTAAATATTAACACTTTTCCTGGTCCCAACACCAAGACTCAAGTCAGGGACCAGAAAATAAGATAAGATAAAATAAAACACAACACCCAAACACCCCAAAAAGGGGTGGAAAACACAAGATGGGCATCAATAAGTGCCAACACTGGACTGCCCACCCCATCCCTAGAGTAGAAGTTCTGAGAGGGGCAGGCTGGGAGGGTCATAATATAGCAAGACTCCATTAGAAGAAACAACATTACTAAGGTGAGTAATTTTTCTTCAAACAACATGAAGTCTTGCTATATTATGACAATTACAGACAACACAGCAGTACCTCCATGGAGGAGGACAGAACCTACTTAGGAAATAGGCTCTGAAGCACAGCTGTGCCGAATCGAGCATCCCTCCTGGCCTGAATGTCCAAGGAGTAATGCTTAGTGAAAGTATGTACTGTTTTCCAAGTAACTGCTTGACATATCTCTAAGATAGGGATGTCCCTGGCCGTGGCTAGGGGCAGCTACCTCTGGTAGAGTAAGCCCTCAGGCCTGAAGGGGAACCTTACCCAGTTTTTGATAGCAAAATTAGATACAAGAGACAATCCACCTGGCAATGGATCTCTTAGTGGCAGGTTTCCCTTTCCAACCTCACCATAAGTGAGAAAGAGTTGGAGGAGTCAAACCTGTGACCTTGGTACGCCCATGTAGCAACTTAGGGCCCTCTTAACATCTGTTGTGCAGCCTCCTCTCGCCAGAGGAGGAATGGTCAGTGAAGAACACTGGAAGAGAAATAGATTGATTAAGGTGGAAATCTGAAACCACCTAGGAAAAACTTCCTGTTAGTCCTGAGGACTACCTTATCCCTGTGAAAGGAGATAAAGTCAGTCTCCACTGACAAAGCTTGTAACTCACTTATGCGCCTGGCAGAAGTGATGGCTATTAGAAACACAGTTTTCCAAGTCAAGTACTTAAGCTCTGCCAAGACAAAGGTTCAAAGGGGTTGCATCAGCTGAGCAATGCAAACATTAAGATCCCAGGCAGGGCAGGGTCCCTGAATGGTGGATTGGTATGCAGCAATCCCTGAAAAACTGGAAAATACAGGGTGAGCAGAAAGAGAAGAGGACTTCCTGCTGAAATAAAAGCAGAGACAGCTGCCAAATGCACTTTCAGGGTAGCGGTCTCAGTCCCAAGAATTAAAATGGACCATATAGTCCAAGACAGTGGGCAAATCAGCAGATTCCGGGAAATATGCTTCCTAGAGCACCATATGGAAAACCTTTTCCATTTAGAGTTATAAGTAGCCCTAGTGGAGGAAGCTCAGAAGCTTTCAAAATTTCTAGAACACCTTGAGAAAGGTGTAGGTCAGCAACTCTAACTCCTCAAGAGCCAGGCCTTGAGGTTGAGGGATTTGAGACTGGATACCAAACTCTCCCTGGGCACAGGTTAACAAATTGTGGTTCCTGGGAGACACAGGGAAGATGGGCTGCTAAGGACAGAAGGAGTGGGTACCAGGACTGTCTGGCCCAATCTGGAGCAATCAGAATCATCTTGCAGGGTTGAGATCTGATTTTGACTAGCACCTTGAACAGGAGAGGAAGGGGGGGAAGGCATAGAGAAACTTCCCTTCCAATCGAGGAGGAAGGCATCCAGGGGACTAAGCCCAACACTGGGGCCTGCAACAAAAAGTGGAAGTTGATGATTGTCTGGGGCTGCAAAAGATCTATCTGAGGGGTGCCCCACCTGGCAAAACTATCCCCAGTACTCGGGGATCCAGTGACCATTCGTGATGGCCCTGGGAAATCCTGTTGAGAGCATCTGCCAGGACATTGTCCTTGCCTGGGAGGTGAACTGCTATGAGGGAGGTGTTCAGGAAATAAGCCAGAGACCACAACTTCATTGCCTCGGTGCACAAGGCCAAAGACCAAGTGCCCCTTGTCTGTTGATGTACCACATTGTAGTGGTGTTGTCTGTTCTGACCTGTACCACTTTGTTCTGAACAGATGCAGAAAACCTGAAGTGCTAGAAAACAGCCCTGACCCTGGGTGGAGAGGTCGCCCATGTGAGCTCCCCATCCCAAAAGGGACGATCTGTAGTAAGGGTCAAGGAGTGAGACAGAGGGATGAAAGACCCTTGTCTCAGATTGCTCTGATCCTGCCACCACTGAAGGGCCTGGATCAGGGTTCGAGTTACTGGGATCAACTTGGATAGGGATCTCTTCTTTGAGACCAAAGGCTCTCAAATGGAACTGAATGTCCCTCATCTGAAATCTTGCTCCTTGCACTACAGCTGTGGAAGCAGCCATGTGTCCTAGGAGCTGTGGAAATGCCTTGCTGGTCGAGAGACCAGCAGGGTGAAGGAGGAGGAGGGCTAGGGCCACCAGGGTCCTTACCCTTTCTAGGGAAGGAAGGCTCTGGCCTGCTTTGTATCCAGTTCTGCGCCTATGAAGGTGAGTACCTGGACAGGTTCTAGAACTGACTTTGGAAGATTGAAGAAAGCCTGAGAGGTAAGCAGCTGCTGGGTAACCTGCAGGTGTGATTTGACCTGGTATGGAGACTGACCCACAATGAGCCAGTCGTCTAGGTAGGGAAAGATGGCAATCTTTGCCTTCTTAAATGAGCAACTGCTACCGCCAGGCATTTTGTGAATACCCTTAGGGCAGAGGTAAGGCTGAAGGGCATTGTCTGAACTGATAATGGCCTGAGGGCAGTTCGAATCTGAGGTACTTTCGGTGGGAGCTTCTGATAAGAACATGGAAGTAGGCATCCTTGAGTCTAGGGAAGCTAGCCAGTCCCTGGCCTTAGGGAGGGTAAAATCATTCCCAGAGTCACCATTTTGAATTTTGGTTTTCAAAGGTGCTTGTTCAGATATCTCAGGTCCAGGATGGGCCGCCATTCTCCTGTCTTTTTGGGGTAAGGAAGTACCTGGAGTACAGTCCCTTGCCCTGGTGTAGGGAGAAACCCTTTCTATAGCTCTGAGAGCCAGGAGGTTGAGACTTCTGTTTCCAAAGCAAGAGTCTCTAGAGGATTTGCAGGTGGAAAAGATCTGATTCTCATCTTGAAATTTTTGAAGCTGAGAACCAGACCCTGGCTTACTACTTCCAGGACCCACTTGTCTGATGTTAAAGACTCCCAGTCCTGGACGAGTAAGCCAGCCTGCCCCACAGGTAATGGAGAATCGGCCCTGGGCATCCCATCAGGGTGCCTGTTTGGCAGGGGCTTTAGGCTGAGGGGTGGGAGCAGGCCTGCTCGTGCCCGTCTGCCTCTCCTCTGAAGACCCCTCTGACGTAAGCTGAAGAGGCCTGGGTTTGGTAAAAGGCCTGTGAAAAGGCCTGCCTCTACCCCTGGGGCTGCCTCCAGGAGTGGCTTGCCATTCTTTGGCTTGTGCACTCCTATAAGTGGTTCTATATTCATCCATTTTCATATATTCTCTCTGTCTGCTCCCAAACAGAGAATTTCCACCACAGGAAAATCCATGGCCTTAGCCTGGGTATCCTGTGACAGACTAGTACACCTGAGCCAAGCCAATCTCTGAAAAGCCACAGATGTAGCCATGACTCTAGAGGATACATCATTAGAATCCACTGCAGCATGGGATTGCACCTTAGATGCCTCAATACCATCAGCAGCCACCTGTTCCAGCTCCTGGCAAGCTGGCCAGGGGCCTGTTTGGCTAAAGCCATGACAGTATCCCATCTAGATTTCTGGTATCTTGCAACATAGGCCATATAATTTGCCTGTCTGAGTCCCAAGGACGCTGCCATGTATTGTTTTTAGCCATGGCATCAATCTTCCTGGAGTCCTTGTCAGGAGGATGTGAAGCCAGGGAATATTAGCCTTATCACAGGCTGCAGCCTGAACTACCCCAACATGGCTGCATTGCTGTGAAAGAAATTCTGTATCAGGACTGACAAGGTGTACCCTCCTGTCCATCTTTTTATCCACAGGAGGCACAGAATTAGGAGCTTTTAACATTTTTATTGTTTGTTTCTAAAGGATTTATGTAAAGGAATAGACAATCTCCTGGACTCTGAGATATCCATCATCTCCACAAAGTCAGACTCCTCTTGCTCATCCACAGCTTCCTCCAAAGAGAGCTGGAGGGTTTCAACAACTTTTTATAAAACAGAAAATGAGAAGGGGACTCAGAAAGCCTGGGGAGACTCTCCTAAAGGTCTGTCTGGGAGATGTCGGTTCAATGGGCACATCCAGACTTTCAAAATCACATTCACACTGTTCATAATCATCCTCCCCTCCTCTGGTTCATAAAACTCCTCTATTCTTGAACCAGTGGAACCGGCCGAACCGACCTTTTGCCAGATAGTGGCGGTTCGGACGGAACCGAGAAATGACTGGACAATTTGGATCGCTTTGGCTATCTCTGCAGCAGTTGGAGAAGGAATTTTGACTCCACACCTGCTGATTTTCTAGTTCTCTTTGCTGGAACTGGCTCCTCTGAGTCAGCTTTTCGTTTGCCGAGAAGTCTCGCGGTCAGAGGGCACTCCTCCGGTTAAGCAGCACGAACCCGGGCTGTCCATCGGGTCAGCTGACTTTTGGCCTCGCTCCCTGAGCCTACCAACTCTCTTATCTAGGTAGCTGCAGGGAAATTCTTACAAATCTAGCAGTCTGCATTGGGTGGTCAAACCCCAGACAATAAACACATGTGGTGTGGGTCCAGTCTTGGCAAAGGCTTCCCTGAACACTACAGATGTTGAAACCCAGTAGGCCGGTTTTTCTTTTGGGTTTCTCAGACACAATGCCAGCCTAACCAAAACTTGCCCTTTTCCGGCAAATGCCAGGCAAGACACCCTTATCGGTTCCCCAACCGTGTCACATGGGTCATGGAAAAACCGTAATGAAATCCGTTTTTTAGAACCGATAAGAACCAGGAACCGCACTCTAAATAGCTTTAAATGAATTTAGAAAAATTTTAAAACAACCTGATCGGTTCAAACCGAGCCGATAAACATTACAAGTTCCACACAGAAATAAACCTGTCTATTACTTACAATACCACAGACAGAGCTTGAACCGATCGGTTTGCGGTTAAAATAATTATAATCGCGGTTGAATTTAACCGAGAAAAACACTTTAAACCGAGAAATGAACGAGCAGTAGGAGGAACCTCTGGAGGCGACTGTTCAGTGAGGCGGAGTAAAGAATCTGACAGTTTCAGTTTGAAATGATCCAGACAGAGCTTTTCTAACCGATCGCGGTCCAAGTTCCATGCCTGGCATGGAGTTAACTCTTTCACCTCTGGAGCAGTTCTAAGGCTGGGACAAACTGCAATTGTCATAATATAGCAAGACTTCATGTTGTTTGAAGCCCCAGTTCCTACCTCTCAGACCTAGACATCTCCTCTTCCCATCACTGACAACCCGGCTCCCTGGGGCTGGACCGCCAACTCCTCTCGGTGACCTTTCTGCAATCTAGACAGGCTGCTGTGGAGCGAGAGGAATTCTGAAACAGGCTGTGGACCTGGCCTAGAAGTGGAGGTTGGCCCCACCATTGCCTACCAAGGGATCAGGGCATTTTCCTGCATTCTCAGGTTTCCAGCGCCGGATGTGCAATGACATCTGCACAGGCATGCTGCCACTTGCCACTGCTCCATCCCTTTCTGCACCGGCTCCTGCAGGACCCCCATCTCCATTGGGGGCCGCTCAAGAGCTGAGCAGTGCACACATACCACCCTGGAGAGGGAGGCAGCCCTCTGGACGCTCAATCTGCTCCCTCCCGGCCAACACCCGATGGCCCGAGTCCGTCCCAAACCCAGGTCGCTGGCGTGGCGCGGGCAAGGCATCCAATGCCAGCGGGCGTGAAGACTTGATGGGACAAAGCTACTGAGTCCAGGGTAATAATGGACTTCTCAAAGTGCGTAAGATGGTCCTCCACCACAGGGCTGAAGAAGTCAGTGCCCAAAATGCATGTCTGCCAACATGTGCTAGGTGCCTGGGGAAAACAGAGGTGTAGCCGCCCTATGCGGATGAGACATGACTACAGCCATGGCGTGGGCACATGAGTCATCCAAGTCCAAGGTCATCTGCAGTTGGTTCTGAGAAAGCATGCAGCCAATATTCCTCATGACACTGGTCTTGGATTGAGCCAAGGCCAGAGTGGAGGAAGAAAGCTGGTGATGAGGTCTAAGACAGCGTGATCTCACCTGGCCATGAGCATGACATAGCTAAACTGTTGAATGCCACAGATGGCTGCTGTATAGACCTTCTTGACCATGATGTCCTGCTTCTCGGACTCCTTGTCATGTGACTTTTCCATGACATACTGGCCCTTCATGTTCTTAAAGGATGAGTCAATATCAAGTACCTAAGCCGAGGGGTACTTGGAGAACCCAAGAGTCTCCTGATAGGAACTGTGTGTTTGTAGGTGAAAAGGTAGGGGGCACCAGGCAAGATGCAGGGTGCTGCCAGAGACCAGCGCTGGCCCATTACAGCCTCAGCCATTGGGAATGCCACTCCTTAAGAGTAAACTCATTCGGGATGCCACTTAAGTGTCAAGATTCCTTCTTCTGGACTGGCCCCAAAGGCACATTTGAGGTGTTTGACATATGCTGCAGGAGGCAGCAAATGGAGTTGATTCACTCTCTGAGGAGACCACCGATGACTCCACATCTGAGTCAGAGTCCCTCTCAAAAATCAGCCTTGGAAACCTTTCTGGAGTGTGGACAACCTTAGTAGCCTGGCTGACAAACACAAGGGCACTGAGGCAAGCTGGTCCCTGTTTGGGATCCCTTTGTGGGTGCCCTTCTCCGACTGCAAAAAAAAAAAAAAGGGGGTCCATTATGATTAGTCAATCTGGAGGGCCGAGGGCCATCACACTCCATGGAGAGGAGTTTGTTGTAAAGACCTACTGACCCCTAAGTCCACTGCAGCCACAAGAGACAGCTTCATGCCTCCATCTTAGTAGATACCATCAATGAACCTCCGAAGAGGAACAAGGAGCTCGACCTCTGTCAAGAATGGTGTCGACCAGAATGGAAATGAGATAGCAATCAAGAATGCAAAGGACACTTGATCTCTTTGAGAGTGACAGGTGTCCACCCACGGGCTGTGTAGACCATGTGCTTAGGTTCAGTCACTATGATCAACTTTGTAATGGCCACCAGAGAGGACAACGTGCAGGAAGGACCTGGACCGACTTGACAAGGGACACGGCAGAGCCTTCTTCCCTTAAGTTGAGGAAAGACTGGAACTTTGAGATCGACAAAGCTTTATCAGCCTCCACCTCCAACACTGGGTTGACTGGAAAGAGAAAAATCTCAATCAGAATTGAAGTTATAAGTTCTGTGGTAGCCGACCTTGTCCTTGACCTTCCACTCAACTGCTGGTAATTTAACCAAGACTGACCGACTGGAAATCTACGAACCATGAAGAGCAGGACTGCTCTCCCTCCCACAATCATTGGTAGCACTTCTTGTGATGGAAGGGTCTCTCCCGAAAGTCAGGATGGCCAGAAACACTTACTAGAAATTCAGGGCAAAACCCCAAAGAGGAGATCATAGGTGGTCCCCATCGGTACCAAAGCCCGGAGCGATGAGAAGCCACTGCCACTGCTGCCTCCTCTACTGCTGCCAATTGACTGCTGGCCCAGTGGCTGTAGTCCTGCAATGTTCTTTGAAGTCTACTTCGGAGGAGAATATGCCTTCATTATTCAGTCAACAAAGGATGCAGTGCCTGGCAGCACTGGCAACCACTGACGTCAGTGTGTTAGCCCCAGGCCATGGAGGCATGTGTCATGTGGACCCATGGCTCACATTTTTGTGCTAGCACTAAACACGCCACTTAAAACCAAGTTTGTCTGTGGTCCATCACTGAACTGCTGATGGAGTGGTACTAAAAGACAAGATACATACTATTAATTATTTACTTTGCCAAAGTATTAGCGCTTAAAATCAAAATTCTCTAATGCTGCAGGAGCTGCTAATAGTAGACCTGTCCCTTCTAGTGGAAAAGAAGATCTGATGTCGGACAGGGTGGAGCTGGGGATGATACTACTGGTGGTGGAGGAGTCTAGCTTGAAGGCATCCAGTGAACTGAGCATAGCACAGCAACTGATGGTGTGTGGATGGTGAACTGAATTCCTGTTGGTAGAACTGTCGGTTGATGGACAGAAAAGAATGTGAAAGTGTGCATCTTTGGCGGTCCAGGGAGCAAAACTATGCACCAGGCTCCAGAAACAGAATGATCTGATTCAGTGTCACCATGTGAAGCTTCAGACTGCAATTAACCAGATCAGGATTCACAAGTCGATACTGGGGCACCAAACCCTCCTCTGCTTGGTTACCAGAAAGTACCATGATACCAACACACTGCTGAGCTCGGCTTTCTGGGACTGGCTCTATAGCATGCCGCTACAGCTGCTGAGCCTCATTCTGTAACACAGAAGAGAGTCCTGTGATAGCATGTCTGCTAGCAGTGCTTGGGACTGAAAGGCGTCTAACTCCAGAGAAAACTCCAATCCTACCACTCCCAGAACACACTTGCCCCATGTAGTTACAGACCACTGTAGCAGGAAGTGGAGAGTTGGTCCCGATTGGGAGTTGCAGCAGAGGCTGGGGGTGGGGAAAGGACCTGTCACTTCTGGCCTTTGGAGGTGACCCCTGCCCCCACATGGAGGACAAGACTCAGGGAAACCACCCCACCACATCTGCACTGGCTTAGATCACCAGATTTACTAGTGGGCTTAGCAGGGGCTACTGATGAAATACTGCCCCTGCTGTTGCTCTTTGTGGGTCTTGAGAGAGCACTGGTAGGGGTCCGCAAAGAACCAGTGCCTTGTGGCCACTGCTTTAGGTTGTTGCTTCAGGTCAATGCTTAAAGTGACTGAGTTCACGGTGAGACTGGACTTCTCGATACAAGTAAGATGTTCCACCACCTCTGGACCAAGGAGATCCATCTTGGTAAAGAGAAGATCTGCTGGCTGCTGTTGATTCTCCAGAGCGAAGGGTGAGGACTGCAACCAGGCTCAGTGGGGTACCACGTGAAATGGGTGAAGTAATAAGAGCGAACATCAAAGCGATGACGCAATAACAGCAACGGTCAATTAGGAGACTCCACACTACAGTGAGGCACAGAACAGCTACTTTCCATCCTCACTGTCTGCCTACTGACAGATAAGTGTGCTTAATCCACACCATTTAAATACTGTTGCACCTGTAGGTGTCTCTCATCTGAGTACTCTACTTGTTTAATGCGGCGGGCTATGCCCCTCCCATATTTTATATTCTAACTCCACGCTGCACTTGGATAGTAGGGATCACAGTGTCAGTGCTGTCACTCATGATTGTTCATGCGCCGCTAATGTGCAGTTGCCGTAATTACTGTTGCTGTTTTCGACTCACCCAAATAACTTTGCCCATTTCACGTGATACCGTTCAGTGGCACATTAGACTGTAGTGGCCACTATTTGAGCGGTCATGTCTGCCGAATCCAAGGTGACCTGCAACTGGAGCATGGTCACTGCCAACCCCAGATCTCTGAGCTTCAGTAGATCTGGCTAGCACTCTCAGGCAGAACAGGAGTTGTGCTGCAAAAAGCTGCTCAGCCAGTTCATGACTGCAGCAAGCCATCAAAACAGCATAGCTAGCCTAAGCGAAAGCCCAAGGATGCATCTGTACAAACTTTATGACCAAGATGGTCCTGCTTCTTAGACTCTTGTCTGGTGGCTTGTCTGTCTTGCCCTGCTCTTCACTTTATGTAACACCACACATGCAACTAGCCCTCTGGCAACAAACATTCCAAGAAGCCAGATAGCCTAGGGGACTGCAAATTTATGCTCCATATGCAGTGGGGACTGGTGCTGTCAGAGGTGGAGTATATAACCCAGTACTGCTGGGGCAATAGGAAAGCCAGCCCCAGTGGTGACTCCCACTGTAGTTATGTCCAGCAATGGGTAGGTTTCCTTCCTCTGGGCCTCCTACAGCACAGTGTCCAGAGACACGGATATCTTATCCAAGAGAAGCAAACAAGGACTGGTCTCCCGAAGGACTGGTCAGTTTTCTGGCTGCCATCCCATCGACACTGTGCCACTGGGATAGATGACATATCCAAATTAGAGTCCGGTAAAGCAAAGTCATGGGGTGTCGATGCACCTCTCCATTAGGTAGCCACCATGGACAACAGATGAAGACATCCGGACCTCACCTGGAGTTCTTCTTGGAGTGCCCACTGGTGGTTGTGGAGGTGGGAGATCCTTTTCAGTTGCAGTGGACTCAACGAGGTGGCAACAGCCAGACTAGGAGGATGAAAGCTAGACGATCGATGACAACGAGTTGAGAGCACAACCTCAATTGTCGATCTGAAGGTTGACGAGGCACAGGAGTCACCAGGTCCAGATGTTCCTGTACAGGGTTACTGGGCACCAGACTGGCTGAAGGATGTACTTGAGTCAGGATGACCAGGGCTCAGTTGGCCCTGCTCAGCCTGGGCTGTGGTAAGCACTGAGGTCCGAGAGAGGAAAGATCCTTCTCCCTTGATGAAGTTATCTGATCATCGATGGGGTCAATCAGGTGTTCAAACCAGTGTTGACACCTTCCACTTCACAGATCAAAGTTAGCTGGGTAGTCTGATGGATTCCTTAATCTCCATACAGGAGAACAACCATGAGACCTCTCCGGAAGGTGATGACATGAGCAGTCCTTCGACTGTTAGCGATCTCATGAAAGGTGTCAACTCTTCTTGTGCTTGTGGCACCTAGGTGGAGTTGTATCTTCAAATGAATAAAGAAACAGGAAAAAGTTAAGGAACCCTTTATTTTTCTGGAGGAGAAGGAAGATCCATTGTACATTCCTCCTCCTCTGTTAGCAGGTCCAGGACCGGAATATATTTGCTGACATGAAGAGTCCACCTCCTGGGCCTGTAACTGCACCACTGACTACAGCCACTGTTGGGTTGTGCACAGAAGCTGGCTTGCTGTGCAACACTTGCAGCTGATGTACCTGTGGGTGCATGGCTTGACATCAGCTGCAATGCTACACATGTCTTGGGCAATACATATTCTTCATGATCATAAGTGGTGGACATCGAGAACCTTCACACCACGCACCTCTTAAACCCTGCTTTATTCTTGGTTTTATGGTGAATGCTGGCAAAGTAATGAGCTGGAGACTGGTGGAAATGACTCAAGCAGAAAAGCAAAAACTTTGGAAGTCAAACAATTTAGCAAGAAAACTAAACAGAATTCTACTTAACTAGCAGGAATTGTGACACAGGAAAGCAGTCTTTTCCAGTGTAACAGAAGAGGCGAGTAGCAGGGTGCAGCTAAGGACCACATGGTTCAGTGGTGGCAGCAATCAAGCCTGAAGACTGTTCTGGTGACTGAGTATGCTCAGTGGAGGGCTGCCTAAATGAACAGTGAACTTAATCCTGGAAGTAAGAAAAGTTTTTGACATTTTTATCATGCATACTTAAAACTCCTGCCTTCCATAAAACCATCATGCACATAACTAAATTTTAAATGCTACAAACTACCACACTGAGCTAGATTTTTACCCTACCAAAGTTGTCACTACAACAGAAACTTGTACATCTAGTGCAAGCTGTAAAAATAGCCAGAATAACTTCTTCCTTTTGTCAGTTTTTTAAAACTATAATTACCTGATTTATTTCATCAACCACTCGAAGCGGATCTGCTGAATCCTGTAGAGCCATTAGGTACAGCATTGTAGGAACGCACGTTCACCACCACTCTGATGATGCAGGCGTGAGCTCATGAAGCTGGGTGCTGCTACGAAACTTCACTCGAATTGATTCCATACTTGTCATATTCCTCCTGTAAAACAGGCAATTTTATAATAGTAGAAATCAACAAAAACAAAATAAAACTTTCATTGCCGGTGCACCCATTTGTAATCCCTGGTTAATATCAAAATACTTTCTACAGCAACAGGCTGGGCTGCCATAAACAGAGGATTGGTATCTCTGGTGCAGACATAAAGCCAGAGTAGATGAAATCTAATGAATGTGATCCTGCAAAACAGTTTCAACATCCAACTCCCACTATATATTTAGAAATCATGTGCCAGACATGGTGGGCTTATGGTTTACATTCGGGTAATTTGGGTCCTCTAAATAATTAGGTGGACACTCAGGAGGCGTTGGAGAGAATGCGAGGGACAATGGGAAATTCGAGGAGTGGTCAAGGGCATGGCAGATGGGGTTCAATGCCAAAAAGAACAAACTTATTCACCCTATGGCATAGGCACTCAAGAGCTGAGTATAGGATTGGGGGGAAGGGAGGTACTGACAGTCACCAAACAGGAGAGGGGACTTGGGGTCATCATATCTGATGACCTCAAAGTGGCGGCAGTGTGACAAAGCAGTGGGTAGGGCTAGTGGGATGCATCGGGAGGGGCTGGCAGTATAGCCTAGAGGGTAGAGTAATGAGCTGTGGATGAGCTTGGTACATCCAGTAGACTCAGTTTGATTCCCAGGACCTTCACTTGCATACTGTGTGACCCTGAGCAAGTCACAACCTCTGCAGTGCTCCTGTCGCCACTGAAAACAGGCATTATGTCTAGTGGGCCTTACCCTGTTATCAAAGAATAAAATTAAATAAACTGAGAAAAGAAAATCTCCAGCAGGAGGGAGGTGGTGGTGTCACTATATTGCTTGTTGGTGAGACCCCACCTACTGTAGAGTACTGTGTCTGGTTCTGGAGGCCACACACTCAGACAGCACATAGACATGAGTGGACGCTGTCCAGAGGAGGGCAACTAAAATGGTGCAAGGGTTGCATGAAAAGCCCTACAAGGAGAGAATGAAGGCTCTCAACATGTACACTGTGGAAGAGAGAAGAGCAAGAAAGGACATGATAAGAGACCCACACATAACCTCAGGGGCAAACAACATGCAGGAAGGGAGTCTCTTTCAAGCACCACGGCCAGAGTGCATGTGATGGAGCTGAAGGGAAGTGTAAGAGGGGCGTGAGGAAGTACTACTTCACTGACAGAGTTGTGGATGCCTGGAACAGACTGCCAGCGGAGGGGAAATAGTAAGGGGCTTCAAGCATATATGGGATTGACACAGGGAATATTAGTAAATCGGCATGGAGGAGGGTAATCAAGACCAGTTAATAGTCTGAGGAGACAGACTAGACAGGGAACATCTGGTCCTTTTCTGCTGACAAATTCAGTTTCTACATGTATTTTTCTCTGAAGGGTGGCTGACTCACCTAACATCTATCACCTACCAACCCTACTGCATGCAGTAACAGGAGTTCCTAAACCTGAAGATTCTTATGACAGTACATTATCCAGAGGCGCACAGATCTAGCACGAGAAACACTGCCTCAGATTCTAGCGACAGCCCCAAACAGATCACTTCCAGAACCCACCAGTCTGAAATGATAGCCAAATGCTGGGAGAGAAGTTAACTAGCTGCTTTAGCCTGGAGCTGTAGCACAGTTTGATGAGGGAATGGGCCACCCCTCTCAACACTTACTGCCTTTGGTAGTTGAACTGGAGGCATACCCTCCGTGCCACCACTGTCCCCACCTTTGTTTCACTTGTTCTGAGCCCTTGAAATAGAAGGACTTGGAGAAAGCGGCTGCTCTGTGGAGCAAAAAGGAGCTCCAAAAGGACCCTACAACTTGTAAAAGAGGTGGATGGTTACCACAGCTGCCACCAAGTCACGGGTAGCATGGTACAGTAAGTACAGTTAAGCAAGAAGAAAACATTATTTACCATAGTAATCTTGTTTCGTCCAAGGGAATCTTACTGTATCCTGACTTCTGCAGTATGATCTCACCATAAGACTGCCCCAGAGCTGAAATGGTTGAAAGAACCTATGCTAATCATGGAATGTTAGGCTTGAGCTTGGTTTTCAAACCACTGTCCCTGGTAAACATTCTACAACCGTCAGATTCTTACGGAGCAAAGCTAATAACAAGCTATCTAAACTATACTAATAATTAACAACTTAACACTCAATACCAACTATAACTATTCCCTTTTATTTAAAATTGTGGGCCACACTAAGATTCAAGTCACTAAGCCCAAAAAGAAGCACCCACAGGATCCCAACAGCATGAACAGCTGTGTTGCAGTGCCTATAGGTTCTAGCAGGGAGGAGAAAAGTGGGAGCTCAGAATACAGTAAGATTCCCTTGAAGAAATAAGATTACTATGGTCAGTATTATTTTCTTCAAACCCCAAGAAATCTTGCTGTATTCTGATTTCTGCATACTACCCAAGAAGTACCTTTGGAGGAAGGTAGAGAACATTACTTAGAAATGGCTCTGCAGTACTGCTGTGCCAACCTGGCATCACTTCTGGCCTGGGTATCCAGGCTATAGTGTTTGGTGAAGGTGTGAACTGCTTTCCAGGTAGCTGCTTTGCAGATTTCCAAGGGAATTTTCCTGCAGCTGCTATAGAAGCAGCTGTAACCCTTGTAGAGTGAGCCCTGAGGCCTACAGGAGGGTCTTTTGCCCACTTTGCTGTTGCAAAATTTGATACAGGAAACAATCCAATGGGCAATGGTCCTCTTTGAGGCATGTTTGCCCTTCCCACTGCTCCACAGGTCAGGAAGAGCAGAGTCCCAGCCTGCCTTGTCCCTTCATGTGATCCAAGTAGTAGCTTATAGCTCTCTTGACATCAAGACTATGCAGTCTGTGTTCCCCAAACTGGTATGATCAGTGAAGAAGACTAGCAAAGTCATGGACTGATTAAGGTGAAAGTCTGAAACCGCCGTAGGAGAAACTTCCTATTAGTCCTAAGGACCACCTTGTCCCTGTGGACTTCTGTGCAGTCTGGCTCTGTGGACAAATCCTGGAGTTCACTGACCCTCCTAGTAGAGGTGATAGCTACCAGAACAGTTTTCCATGTCACATACTTAAGTTCAGCTGAGGATATGGGCTCAAATGGTGGAGCATTAGCTGGCCAATGCATATGTTAAGGTCCCATGCAAGAGTGGGTTCCTGTGAGGGGGATGCAAGTGCAGTAGACCCTTGAAAACTTCCTGAATACCTGGCTGGTAGCCAGGGATGCCCTTTTCCAGCAGAAAGGTAAGCAGAGACAGTTGCTAAATGCACCTTAAGAGTGGAGAGCCTAAGGCCCAGGAATGCAAACATACCAGATAGTCCAAGACTACTGGTAAGCAAGCCTGGCGGTGGTCTGTCTCTGTCTGCACCAAATAGAAAACCTCTTCCATTTAGATGAACAGGTCTTTCTGGTGGCAGGTTTCTAGATACCCTGAGGACCTCTAGCACCCCTTCGAGAGGTGTAGGTCAGCATATTCTAAGTCCTCAAGAGCCAAGATCTGAGTCTGAGGGACTGGAGATTGGGGTACAGAACTGTGCCCTGGGAGGTCAGTAGATTGTGCCTCCTGGGCAGGGAGACTGGTTTGGATATTGACAGGGCTAGTAGCAGTGAATACCAAGGCTGCCTGACCCAGTCTGGAGCAATGAGGATCATTGTTGCTGGCTGAACCTGGACCTTGTTCAGTTCTCTGAGCAGCAAGGGAAATGGTGGGATGGCATACAGGAACTTCTCTGTCCAATCCAGCAGGAGTGCATCTAGAGGCACTGTGCCCAGTGTAAGGGGCCTGCAACAAAACAGTGGCAGCTGGTGATTGTCGGGGCTGCTAAGAGGTCAATTTCCGTGGTTGTCGAGGCACAGGTCAGGAAGCATAGGAAAAACCAGGAGCAGTTGTAGAATTCACAGAAAGTGTTTACTAGTACTAGCAGTAACATAAAAAATGTAATTGTTCAGAATAACTATTTACAAAGGCAGAATAAACAGAAGATCCATCTGAGTTTTCCTTCAATCTCTGTGCATCTCCCAAAACATTGCAGCTCTCTCTCTTACAAGTTTTTCAACCCCTCCTTAACAAGCATCCTGTTTTTTCTAAAATGTTCTCGTAAATTTCATGCAGGTGCAGCAAGAACACAATGTCCCAGAACTGAGGCCCCTTCTCCACAGCTTCTGAAAAAAGGCTTAAAAACTGCTCTCAGGTTAACCCCTTGAGTTCCCAATAGCTTTCTGCAATCATCTCAAACTGTAACTATATACATTTCAATGACCTGCACATATCTCCACACCAGCAGACATGCAAGGAGGAAAAGACAGAAACAGCAAGGGAAGACTGAGAGACAGTGAGAGGCAGAGAACTGCTAGACTGTTGGGGAGATCAAGTCCTAGGTCTCAGGGGAAAATCTGGCTGTCAATCAGACAGACAAGAGACAGGATCCGTGCATTCAAACTCTCCATAACAACTGGGACAGGATCCTTCCTATTCAACCCTGTCACATACATCCCTCCTTAAGAGGGAAGAAAAATTACTCACCTTAGTAATTGCTTTTCTTCTCATGGAGTCTTGCTATATTAGGACCATTGCAGTCATTCCCCCAGTCTTGAACTGCCCCGGAGAGGAAACAGTTAACTCCAGAGTGATCTGAGTTCCACAGCGAGGGCGCTGTTCAAAGTTTCATCTGGCCAGTTTCAAATGAAACTGCCAGGTCTCTTACGGAGCTAAACTAACATAGCAAGTCTGTGTGGAAAAGCTCTACACTAGCCATTGGCTACCTATCATTAGAAGAATAAGAACAATCACAGAATAACAACAACAATATTTATTGTTAGGAACACTCCTTACAAGCACTACTAGGACCCTCTCCCCAAAAACTCAAGTCTAGAGAGGGACCCCTACCACTTAACAAAACAGAAATACCTAGTTCCCCAACCCAACTAGAGAGACTAAAATGGCATGACACAGTGCTTGCACTAATTTGCCAACCCCATACCCAAGTAGGAGTTCTGAGAGGGGTAGGGGAGGGTTGTCTTATAAGCAAGACTCCATGAGAAGAAAAGCAATTACTAAGGTGAGTAATTTTTTCTTCAAACACCATGAAGTCTTGCTATATTAGGACCATTGCAGATTACACAGCAGTACCTCCATGGAGGAGGGTCAGAACCTACTTAGGAAATAGGCTCTGAAGAACAGCTGTGCCAAAACGAAGATCTCTCTGGACTGGACGTCCAGGAATAATGCTTGTAAAGGTGTGAACTGTTTTCCAGGTAGCAGCTTGACAAATTTCCAAATGGGAATATCTCTAGCAGCCGCTAGAGATGCAGCTGTACCCCTGGTGGGCCCTCAGTCCTGAGGGGGCTCCTTACCTAGTTTTTGGTAACAGAACTGGATACAAGAGACAATCCACCTTGCAATTGTCCTCTTAGTGGCAGGTCTCCCTTGCCAACCTCTCCATAGGTAAGGAAGAGTTGGAGGATTCAACCTGTGACCCTTGGGTACGCTCCACATAGTAGCTTAGGCTCTTTTAACGCCCAGGCTGTGTAGTTTCCTCTCACCCGAGGAAGAATGCTCAGTGAAAAACACTGGGAGAGAAATGGACTGGTTCAGATGAAAATCTGAAACCACTTTGAGTAAAACTTTCTGTTAGTCCTGAGGACTACCTTATCCCTGTGAAAAGAAATAAAATCCTTTTCACCGAAAGGGCTTGCAATTCACTTATACGCCTGGCAGAAGTGATAGCCACTAGAAAAACAGTTTTCCAAGTTAAATACTTGAGATCTGCAGAAGAAAGGGGCTCAAAGGGAGGTTGCATTAACTGAGCAATGCAAACATTCAGGTCCCAGGCAGGGGCTGGTTCCGAAAGGGAGGGTTAGTATGAAGTAACCCCTTAAAAACTTAGAAAACACAGGGTGAGAGGAAAGAGAAACAGGCTTCCTCAGGAAACAAAGGCAGAAACAGCTGCCATATGAACCTTCAAGGTAGCTGGTCTAAGGCCTAGGGAATTTAGATGGGCCAAATAGTCCAGTAAAGTGGCCAGGTCAGCAGATTCTGGCACAATTTGTTTCTCCGAACACCAGAAGGAAAACCTCTTCCACTTAGAATTGTAAGTAGCTCTGGTGGAAGGCTTCCTAGAAGCCTTTAAAATATCCATGACCCCTTGAGAAAGGTGTAAATCAGCAATTCTAATTCCTCAAGAACCAAGCCTTGAGGTGGAGGGATTTGAGGTCCGGGTACCACACTCTCCCTGTGCACAGGTCAGATCGTGGGTCCTGGGCAAGGTTAGGGAGGGTGGATTGTCAGGGACAGGAGAAGAGGATACCAGGGCTGTCTGGCCCAGTCTGGAGCGATCAGAACCACTTTGCAGGGCTGAGTTCTGATTTTCACCAATACCCTGAAGAGGAGAGGATGGGGAAAAGCATATAGAATTTCCCTTCCAATCCAGCAGGAAGGCGTCCAGGGGACTGAGCCCAGCACTGGAGGCCTGCAACAAAATAGAGGAAGTTGATGGTTGTCTGGGGCTGCGAAGAGATCTATCTGAGGGTACCCCATCTGGCAAAGACCGACCCCAATACCTGAGGATTCAGAGACCATTCGTGATGGCCCTGGGAAATCCTGCTGAGAGCATCCGCCAGGACATTGTCCTTTCCTGGAAGGTGAATTGCGATCAGGAGGTGTTTAGGAGTAAGCCAGAGACCACAACTTCATTGCTTCGTGCACAAGGCTGATGACTGAGTGCCCCTTGCTTGTTGATGTACCACATTGTTGTGGTGTTGTCTGTCCTGATTTGAACTACTTTGTTCTGGACAACAGCTGAAAAGCCTGAAGAGCTAAAAGAACAGCTCTGAGTTCCAAAAGATTGATGTGGAGCAGAGATTCCTGGGGGACCACACTCCTTGAGTGGAAAGGTCGCCAAGTGAGCCCACCCTAACAGGGAGGCATCCGTGGTGAGGGTGAGGGAGTGTGAAACGGGTAGAAAGGGAACCCTTGAGACAGATTGCCTTGATCCTGCCACCACTGAAGGGCCAGGATCAGGGTTTTGGTCACCGGACTAATTTGGTAAGGGGTCCCTCCTTTGGGACCAATAGGACCTCAAGTGGAACTGAATGTCCCTCATCTGAAATCTTGCTCCCTGCACGCAAGCTGTGGAAGCAGCCATGTGCCCTAGGAGTTGCAGAAAATGCCTTGCTGGTCGAGAGACCCGAGGGTAAAGGAGGATGCCAGGGCAATGAGCCTGTCCGCTCTTTCCGAGGGAGAAATGCCCTGGCTAACTTTGTGTTCAACTCTGCACCTATGAAAGTTAGAACCTGAACAGGTTCCAGAACTGACTTTGGTAAGTTCAGCAGGAACCCCAGGGAAGTGAGAAGCTGCTGGGTGACCTGCAAGTGAGATTTTACCTGGTCTGGAGACTGACCCACTAGTAGCCAGTCGTCCAGGTAGGGAAACACAGCAATCCCTTGCCTTCTTAAATGAGCCACTACCACAGCTAGACATTTGTGAATACCCTTGGCGCGAGGTTAGGCCAAAGGGCATTGCTCTGAACTGGTAGTGGCCGAGAGTGGTCCGAACCTGAGGTACTTTGGGTGAGAAGGCCTGATCATGACATGAAAATAAGTCCCTGAGGTCCAGGAAGCTAACCAGTCCCCTGGCCTCAGGGAGGGCAAAATCATTGCTAGAGTTAACATTTTGAACTTTGGCTTTAATAGATGTCTGTTCAGGTACTTAAGTCTAAGATGGGCCGCCATTCTCCTGTCTTTTTGGGGTAAGAAAATATCTTGAGTACAGTCCCTTGCCCTGATGGCAAGGGGAACCCTTTCCACTGCTTTGCAATTCAGGAGGGAAGAAACTTCTGCTTCAAAGCAAGGGCTTCTGAAGAGTTTGCGGTGGAAATTGCCTGGCTCTCATCTTTGGGAACTGTTTGAAGCTGAGAACCAGGCCTTGCTTACTACTTCCAGAACCCACCTGTCCGAAGTTAAGGACAGCCAGTTCTGGCTGAAATAAGCCAACCTGCCCCCACTGGTACAGGAGAATCGGCCCTGGGCACCCCATCAGGGTGCCTGCTTGGCAGGAGCTTTAGGCTGAGGGAGGCGACTGTCTCCTGTGCCCCGTCTACCTCTGCCTCTGAAAAACCCTCTGTGAAAAAGCAGAGGAGGCTTGAGCTTGGTAAAAGGCCTGTAGAAAGGCCTACCCCTGCCCTGGGGGCATGCCTTTGTGGAGTGGCATGCCTTTCCTTAGCTTGGGCACTTTTGTAGGTAGTTCTATATTCATCCATCTTTTTCATATAATTTTCTGTTTGATCACAAACAGAGAATTTCCCATACAGGAAAATCCATAGCCTTTGACTGAGTATCTTGGGACAGATTAGTGCATCTGAGCCATGCCAACCTACGGAAAGCTACAGAAGTGGCCATGACCCTAGAGGAAACATCATTAACATCAACAGCAGTATGAAATTGAACTTTAGAGGCTTCAATGCCATCAGCAGCCACTTGTTCCAACTCACTAGCCAGCTGGCCCTGGGCCTGCTTAGCTAACTGCCATATAGTGTCCCATCTAGATTTCTGATATCTAGCAACATAAGCCATATAATTAGCCTGCCTGAGTCCCAAAGAAGCTGCCATATATTGCTTTTTCGCCATGGCATCAATCTTCCTGGAATCCTTGTCAGGAGGATGTGAGGCCAGGGAATATTGCCTTGTCACAGGCTGCAGCTTGTACCACACCTACATGACTACACTGCTCAGTGAGGAAGTCTGTATCCGAGCCTGACAAGTATACCTTCTGTCCATTTTTTATCTACAGGAGGGACAGAATGAGGATTTTTAAAATCTTTGTTGTTTGCTTCCTAAATGACTTATGCAAAGGAATAGACAACCTCCTAGTCTCTGGAATATCCATCATTTCCACATAATCAGGCTCCTCTTGCTCATCCACAGCCTCTTCTAAGGGAAGCTGGAGGGTTTCTGCCACCTTTTTGTAAAACATAAACAGAGAAGGGGACTCAGACAGCATAGGGGAGATTCTAAAGGTCTATCTGGAGAGATGTCCAGTTCAATGGGCACGCCCAGACCTTCCCAATCACAAACATACTGATCAAAATCCTCCTCCCCTCATGTGGTTCATAAAATCCTCAACATCATAATCCTGAACCACTGAGACTGAACGAGCCACCCTTTCCCAGATGCAGGGGCTCGACAGCCTGAGACAAAGACTGGACAATCTGAATGGCTTTAGTTATCTCTGCAGCAGTTGGAGAGACAATTTTGTACTCAGACCTGCTGATTTCTTTGTCTTTTTGCTGGGACTGGTTCCTCTGAACCAGCCTTCCTTTGCCGAGGAAGTCTCGCCGCGTCAGAGGGCACTCCCTCTGGTCTAGTGGGTACTGGACCGGGCAGGCCATCCGGTCAGCGGACTTTTGGCTCTCTCATTCCCTGAGCCGCCCAATCTCTTTCCAGGGTGGCTGCAGGAAAATTTTACACACCTGGCAGTCTGACAGGAGGTGGTCAGCCCCTAGACAATAAACACAAGTGGTGTGTGGGTCAGCCTTGGCAAAGGCTTCCCACAGACATCACAGTGTTGAAACCCAGTGGGCCCGTTTTTCTTTGGGTTTCTCAGACATAATGCCAGCCTAATCAAAAACCTGCCCTTTTGATGGCAGTGCGGCAAGACACCTTATCGGGTTCTAACCGTGTAACACGGTTGAAAAACCCAATAAAAGTTAGGGTTTTTTAGAACCGATAAGAACCGGAACCAGACTCTAAAAGCCAACTAAACAGTTTAAAACATGTATTTCAATCAAACCGATCGGTTCAAAACCGAACCGATAATGACTTTCCACACAGACTTAATTTCTGTACTTACGGTTACCAGATAGAGCTTTTTAATCGAAATGCGGTAAAATAAATACTTATTGCTGGTTCAATGAACCGAAAATACTCGCTTGAACCGCGAAATGAACCGAGCTGAAGGAGCTGATATCCGGAGCGACTGTTCAGTGAAGCGGAGTAAAGAATCTGACAGTTTCATTTGAAACTGGCCAGATAGAGTTTTGAACAGCCCGCTGTGGAACTCAGATCACTCTGGAGTTAACTGTTTCCTCCGGGCAGTTCAAGACTGGGGAATGACTGCAATGGTCCTAATATAGCAAGACTTCATGGTGTTTGAACCCGGTTTATCAAACAGCTTTCCAAAACTTTCTAGTAATTCTCTACTAACATTAGCTTCTACCTTTGAGAATTAAGCACATGTGTAGTATCTTTCTATAATAGTACAGCAAGCAGCAAAGTTTAAACTCATACATTTGTTTTTCAACCTTCACAACCCTCAATTCCATCCACATCTTGGCAGAAAATCAGCATTACTATTCTCTTTACCAGATTTGTGTAACACCTTGAATTTAAATGGCTGTAGTGCCAAGTACCACCTTGTGATTCTGGAATTTTTATCTTTCATTTGGTTAAGCCAACAGAGAGGAGTGTAATCTGTTATAAGTACAAAGTCAGTTCTAATAAATAAAACTTAAGGGATTCCATGGCCCACTTTGCTGCTAGACATTCCTTTTCAATGGTGGAGTACCTTTTTTCTCTGTTGTGCAATTTCCTACTTATGTAGAGAATAGGATGTTCTTACCCATCTATATGCAGACTCAAGACTGCACCTAGGCCCCCTATGATGCATCTGTCTGCAACAAAATGGTTTCTCAGAATCTGGGCTTCTCAAAACAGGGGCTCGAACATAATGCAGCCTTAATGGCTTGAAAAGCTTCATCACACTCTGGGGTCCATTTCACATTATTTGGGTACTGTTTTTCGTGAGTTCAGTGAGGGAGAAGCCAACTCTGTACAGCTAGGAACAAATCTCTGATAATAACCAGACAGCCCTAAAAATGACCGGACATGTTTCTTGTTTTAGGGACAGGGCTGTTAGCTACAGCTTCTATTTTAGAAATTTCTGGCTTAACTTCTCTATTTCCCAACACATAGCCCAAATATCTTGTTTCCTGCATGCTCAATGCACATTTAGTAGGATTAATAGTCAGACCCGCATTTCTGATCGATTGGTTAACTGCTTGTAGGTGTTCCAGGTGGCTTTATCAGTCTGGACTATACACCACGACACCATCCAGGTATGCAGCATAATAATCAGTCTGAGGGGATAAAATTACATCCATGTAACGCTGGAATGTAGTGGGAGCACTATGTAAACCAAAGGGCATGATGGTGAACTGACATAATCCTAAATGGGCGGCAAGTGCAATTTTGTCTCTGGATTCTTTAGCTAAGCGGATCTGAGAGTAACCCTTGGTGAAATCAAGGGTACTGATATACTTGCACTCCCAGTCTGTCCACCAAATTATCTATTCTGTGCATTGGATAATTGTCAAATTCTGACAATTAAGTATCCTAAAATCAAGGCAGATTCTTACACCCATTCTTTTCTGTTTACAATCACAACTGGTGATGACCAAGCACTTCTCAACTTTTCTATGATATCCAATTCTTTCATTTTTTGCATTTCCTTAACCACGTCAGCTCTTAACCGCTCTGTTGACCAGTATGACTTGTGCCTAACAGAGTGAGCATTCATAGCACTACTACACTGCTCGACCCTTTTGCTCGGCCTGGTATTGTGGTAAAAGTACTGTTAACTGTCTTTGGCAAGTTGCTAATTTCTAGGGTTTGTTCTGAAGTAAAGGAAACATTCACCTTTACAGCTAGCTTTAGCAGTTCCAGTTTGTTCCAGTTTATCATAAGCTATATCTTAATATCTTCTTTATCAGTTTCTGGTAAAACTAGCAAAGCAGCTTTTGGTGTTTTTCAACCCACTTCTTGAGGAGGTTAGCATGGTATATCTTAGTAGGATGTTTCCTGTCAGGGTCTCAATCTTGTAGTTAACGGTGTGCTAGTACGGCCAAGCACTCTAGAAGGCCTTTGCCACTTCATTAAGTTTATTTTCTGTTGTGGGTAACAATAGCAAAACCTTTTCACCTGGCTCAAAAACTTTTTCTTTTACCCCATGGTCATAATATACCTTCTGCTGGTTTGGGGCCTCTTCCTGATTACTATGGGCAACGTCAACATATTCTGTCAGTTTCTTTCTTAGGGAACACATATAAGGCGTTATAGATTGTTTCTGACTGGGGTTATCTTCCCATGTTTCTTTTATCACATCCGTGGCCCTCTTGGCTGCCTACACACATTTCAAATGGTGAAAACCCTGTTGATGCCTGTGGCTCTTCTCTGTAAGCAAAAAGTAGGTAAAGCAAGTATTGGTCCCAATCTTTATCTTCCCCTTATACAAATCTTTTAACATGCATTTTAGGATTTAGTTAAACGCTCAACAAGACAGTCTGTCTGAGGGCGATGGGGAGAATTTTATGGCAGTGATACCTAGTAGTCTGTACAGTTCCTTAAGTAATGCAGCACCAACATTACTACCTGATCAGTAAAGATTTCTTTAGGTATGCCACTCTGCTGAAAATGTTTGCAAGCTCTGCTGCCACTTTTGGGGCTGTGACAGTATGCACTGGAACTGCTTCTTGGTATCATAGAAACATAGAAGTTGATGGCAGATAAAGACCCATAAGGCCCACCCAGTCTGCCCATTTCTTTTTATACCTTATAAATGTGCCATCAGCCTTTGCTCTGTCAGTGGCCTATCCATTCATACTCATCTGTATTGCTCCCTTATGCCTATCCTATGCCTGTTTGAAGCCCTGCACTGTATTCATAGCCACCACTTCTTGTGGTAGGCCATTCCATGCATCCACCACACTTTCTGTGAAAAAGAACTTCCTCACGTTACCCCTTAATGGCCTCCCTCTAATCTCATACTGTGTCCTCTTGTCCTGCTATTTTTTTCAGTATATTGAAACATGTTAAGACTCTTTCACCTCGTTAATGCCCTTAAGATGTCTGAATGTTTCAATCATATGACCTCTCCCTCCTTTGCTCTAGGGTATACATAGTGAGTTCAGTTAATCTGTCCTATGTTTTTCTGATGCAGTCCCTGCACCATTTTGGCTGAACTTCTCTGGACTGCCTCAATTTGGTTAATGTCCTTGTGAAGGTGTGGCCTCCAGTACTGCATGCAGTACTCTAGATGGGGCTAACCAGTGTCTTGTAAAAGAGGATTATTACCCTCTTCCGACTTGTGATACCCTACTAATACACCCCAACATCCCTCTAGTATCAAGTAGCATAGTCGCATACTACCAGGATAAATCTATTACCTTTTTACTTTTGTCTAAGGGGCCAATCACATCCATTGCAATTCTCTCAAAAGGCACATCTATCGGGGGTCACGTGACCATGTCATGCTGTGAAGACGTGCCTTTTACCGCTCCCTCCTTCGGGCTGTATTTTATTAATTAAACCGCCATTAAAGTATCTCTCGCACCCGATTTACGCAGCTAGCGAACCGAACCAGGATGGGCCAGTACGTGGTCACCACTGCCTCAAGGACGCAGAAAACACCGCCAAAGGAAGTAAGCACGCGGGGCCTGTGATGAACTGTGTAGGCCCGATCTCCCTTCGCTGCTGAAATGGCGGCTCTAGGGCGCGAGCTGAAAGATCAGCTTATGGCGCTCGCGCAAGTTGGAGAGCCTGGAAAGTAAAATTGAAGGGCGTCTTGCTGATGGAGGCACAGGCTGAGAGGCAAAATGAAAGGGTCGAGGAGTTGGAGGGCGGATAGCGACGCGGAGGACGAGTTGAGCCCTATGGGCAGACGAATTAAAGAGCTGGAGACACAGGTTGCTGAAATGAGGAGACACTAGACTATCAGGAGAATTACTTAAGGAGAGACAACCTAAGGCTGAGAGGGCTACCAGAAGGAAAGGAAGGCACTGATATTATGGGTTTCTGTGCAAAACCCTGCCTATGCTTCTGGGAATGCAACCAAAGGTGGAAGATTAAAGTTGGAGAGAGTACATCAAGCGGTCCTGCTAAGACCTCAAAGTGGCCAGCCACCCAGGCAAGTTATTATTCGCTTCATAATTATCAGGACAGACAGGATATGTGGCGAGCATATAAATCTCATTCTGAGCTTCAATATGAGGGAGTTCATCTGTCTCTTTCCCAAGATTACTAACTCAATTGGAAGGAAGAGAAGGAATTTAATGAAGTCATAGCGAGCTGCCAGAAGATCGGGTGGAATGGTTTATGGTGTTTCCAGCTATATTGAAAATCAAACATGAGGGAGCCACTTACAGCTTCTGGGAGGCGGAGAAGGCGAGGAGTTTCGCGCAGAGCTTCAAAAGAAAGCCGGATAATCAGGACTGGATTGGGAGATGGTATTTACTCAGTCTGTGCACCCACGGAGGGTGCGTTGATGTGCAGCGTGTACCAGAGGGCGTGTTTTTTAACTTTCTGTCAATGAGGTTTAATTGGTTCAGGGGACTGTTGAATGGACTGTTTAAAGGTGGACCTTACCCCATGATATGGAACTGTGCAGAGATTATGAGGCGGACATGAATATGAAGGTAGGCCTCTGGGGGTGCTTGGGGGCTGGTGCGTGGATATAGAGGCGCGCCTATCCTGAGTACCCGGGGATCTGATGTGAAGATACGGCAGAGGAGTCTGAGTTTGAACAAGAGGCAAAGATGGACTTTTCTGGAGTCCCGAGAGGCCACCCAGACCTCCACATAAGATAAAGGTCAAAACAAAAAGGATGTCCTGCAACCTGAAGTGTTGGGGGAGACCGATTAACATCTACGGCGGGTGTGGATTTATGTGGCGGTAAAGGAATGTTAAAGACTTGGGGGAAGGTTGAACATAGAGAGTTTCTGCTTTTCATGGTTCAAGCCCCACTTGCTGATGGGGTATATACTGGCGAGCAGGTATGTACTTTGTATGAGCTAAAGGGAGGGTATATTGTAAATAAGTTCTGGGGATTTAATGTTGATGGGGGATTGTTATGTTATATATGTTTGTATTCGATCCACATTTCAAAGCATAATGGGAGCTCGGATGGATAGACAGATAGGGATAGAAACAAAATGGAGGAAGGGGAAGAAGGGCTTAAGGCAAAATGCTGGGTAGATGGCCAATAAGACTAAAGTAAAAATTGTGTCATGAAATGTGCGGGGTATCGTCCCCTGCTAAGAGAGAACTATGCTCCTTACCGCGTTGAAAAGAGTTGGTGCACAGGTAGGCCTTTTAAAGAAACACATTTGAACCCGTGGAGCATAAGAAATTGGTCAGGAATTGGGTAGGGAGTGTATGCAGCTTCCTTCTCCTCAACAAGAGGGAGTAGCAATCATTATTCATAAGAATCTACCATTTAAGGCAATCAGAATGGTAGCTGACAAGGAGGAGGGCAGATGTGTGTTTGTGGAGGGATTTTGGAAAGAAAGCCGTTACATTTGGCAGTGTGTATGCTCCTGCAGTTGCTGACCCTCAGTTCTATAGACACCTCCTAGAAGTCATGGCGAAAGAGCAGTTCAAGGGTTAATCCTGGGAGGTGATTTTAACTGTACCCCTGACACAGTGATGGACCATTCGAAGGCAAGGGCAAAGGGGACAAGTTCTTAAAGGAATGGAGGGAAGGGCTGCTAGACCTTGATTTGGTGGATGTATGGAGGACGGCTAACCCAAAAATAAGAGAGTATACTTTTACTCACATCCCCACAAGACATGGTCATGGACAGACCATATATATAGTGAGGGGGTGGTATCAGGGGTCGAGAAGTAAAACATGAACCTATTCATATATCTGACCATGCCATAGTTACTGTGTCTACGAAATAGAGGGCTCAGGAGAGAGAATGAAGATGTGAGATTCCCTCATATTTAATGGGAAATGAGAATTTTAAGGAGTTTTGCAAACACAGATGAAAGGGTATGTAGACTTAAATAAGGAATCTGCTCCATCCCCACAGATATTATGGGATGCGGGAAGGCCTATATGAGAGGGGCAATTATTGGTTTTGTCTCCGGGTATAAAAAAGAAAAAATAGGAAATCGAGTCCCTTCTCCAAAGTGTCAAGGAATTGAGGCCGGGTACTTAAAGGGGACGAGCCGGTGAACCGAGGTTAGCAGCAGCGAGGGGAGCTAAACAATTTGCTTGAGGAGCGCAAGGGACAACTGTGGCTTGTGAAACAAAGATTTTACGAATGGGGAATAAACCTGGCCCTCCTTGTTAATCTGATTAAAGGCAGAAGGGGAAACCAGAGTGCTGGAAATAAGGAATAAGCATGGGAAGGTAATCGGGATCCCCAGGCCATTAAGGAGAGATTTCGAGAATTTTATAGTAACCTATATCATAGAGAAGCAGAAGGACCAGGGCAAGATGGAGCAATTCCTGAATGGGATTAAGTTGAAACAGCTGTCTGAACAACAGAGGGCAGCCCTTGAGGCAAATATTACTAAAGAGGAAATTGGGAGGGCGTCAGGTCGGGCAAAGCGGCTGGCCCAGACGGGTTTCCCATTGAATTCTATAAGACGGTGGGCCACCAGGTTGTGGATTTGCTCTGGGAGGTGTTTAGGGAGACTGGGGAGGGACATCCCTGCCGCCATCTATGGATATGGCGACTATCTCTGTAATCCTAAGTCAGGTAAGGACCCGAGGACTGCTGCGAGCATACCGCCTATTTCACTATTGAATGTGGATGCTAAGATTTATGCAAAGGTATTGGCAGGTAGGCTTGAGACTCTAGTGCTCAACCTGGTCGATCCGGACCAAACTGGCTTCATAAAGGAAGGCACTCATACCACAATGTTAGGAGACTATTGAATGTGATTCTGCCTCCTCTCGGCGTCCGGGTCCACCTTTAGTTTTGGCCCTGACGCCGAGAAGGCGCTTGACCGGATCGAGTGGGACTATATGATGGAGGCCTTAGAGTGTTTTGGGTTTGGTCGGGGTTTTGAACTTGGTGAGAGCCCTATACCGGTCACCTAAAGCGGCCGTGGTGGTAAATGGTGACCTCTCGCAGGTTTTTGAATTAGGAGAGAGAACGGCAGGGTGTCCCCTTTCTCCCTAATTATTTGACCTCGCATTGGAGCCCTTGGCGGTAGCCATCAGACAATGCGACAAGGTGAAAGGGGTTCAGGGAGAGGGAGGCGGCAACACAAACTATCTCTATAAGCTGACGATATGATTTTATATTTGAGTCGTAGAAGAATCCCTCCCTGCTGTGTTGGACGTGATTGAGAGTTTTGCATTGTTCTCAGGTTACAAAATAAATCTAGCAAAATCAGAGGCAATGTGTCTGGGTGGAGAACAGCTAATGGGCCTACAAGAATGGGGACTGCGAGAGGTGAGGGGGCCTTGAAATACTTAGGATCAATATTGAAGGTCATTGACTGATTTATATAGACTGAATTATACGCCAATGATTGAGGGGTGCTCAGGGACATGAGAAGATGGAAGATGTTTCCAGTGTCATGGATAGGCCGGATGAATATCATAAAATGAATATCCTTCCTAGGATTTTATATTTTCTTCAGATGCTGCCCATTGACTCACTAAAAAGGACATAAAGCGCTAGATAAGGGTTTCTCCGGTACCTGTGGCAAGGAAAAACCCAGAATTGGCTTACAGAGACAAACTAGATTCTAGGAGGGGGCTTGGCTTTCCAGACATCAGAAGTTACTTTTAGCTTCACAAGCTAGGATAATAAATAACTGGATCTCATGCCCTGAAGCAGCAAGCTGGCTAGACCCGGAAGGAGAGGGGCATGTGGCCGCTTCGCCTTTTGAGGAAAAGGGCAAGAGGGCATATTTACATCAACAAAATCCTAACCCACTGGTTGTTTGGACCTTAGAGGATGGGAACAGATAAGGGCAAGGATTGGAGGCGACAAAATGGAGACGTTATTTCTCCCCTGAGTGGTAACCCCTTTTCTTACCTGGGCTAGAGGATCAGGGCTTTTGGATTTGGGAGAAAAAGGGATTCAGTGTCGGGACTTATATAATGGCATGCATTTCCTCTTTGGGGAGTTAAGGAAAAGGTGGGGATCTCAGTTAGTCACACATTTAGGTTCCTGCAGGCGGGATTTCGCCTGTAAGTTAGGGGCCAGGTTCACAGCCCATTCATCAGCTGAACCTAGAAGGGTAATATGTAAAGCCTGTGAGTGACCCTAAAGGGGTAATAGGGGTGGATACGTATTTTAAGGAGGGGTTGATAGAGGACAATTGAGTAGGAAAATCAAGTGGGAGGGACTTTGGGATGGAGTTGTCAGACTCGATTTGGGAGTTAATGGTGGAGACTCATATGGGACTATTGTTATCAAACAAGTATAAGGAAGCTGCCTATAAGTTTATCCATAAGCTCTTTTATCCCGGTTATGGTTCATAAAAGCCCTAGAGGTTCCAGAAATTTGCTCCGATGTAATAAGGAGGTAGGCACATACTTCCACTGTTTCTGGAAGTGCTCCCGCTTGCAGAGCTTCTGGAAAGAGGTGGTGGGGTTCATAAATGAGAAAGTAGAGGCAGGGGTATTTATGCACCCGGTAGACATACTATTTGGGATCGAATGGGGGGTGGTGAAGATGGGAACTTGCATAAAAATGGGTAAGAGTGGCCTTAGCAATTGTGAGGCAATGCATTCTAAATACTTGGATCTCCAGACAAGATCCCACCATCACCCAATGGAAAGCCTTGGTAATGTCTGCATTGGTTATGAGAGAAGGGCCTACCAGATTCAAGAAAGAGTAGAGCTTTTCGAGGTATTTGGAATCCGGCCTTTCGCTATTTCTCTGCAAAGTTAAGAAATATGGTAGGGGAAGGAGGGAAGATTGAGGCTTTGTTGGTTAGGGGTTAGCTGCGGGCATCTTACACTGGGCACCGTCCCTCCTGATACAATGACCTCGCCTTGGTTGATTTTGCTCCCTGAATTTGGGTAACTTTATAAGAGCTCTTATTAATTACTTCGCAATACATAGGAATTATGAAATGTGGATCTATGTAAATAGTTTTTAGCTGCTAGTACTATTTTGGGGGAGGGGAGGGACTTAAAGGAAATGTCTTTTTTTTGTTGTTGTCTTTGTCTTTTCTTTTGACAGAGGTATTTTCTGTGTGACTGCCTGATGGGAATATGGAAGTAGGCATCCTTTAGATCCCTCCTTTGCTCTAGGGTATACATGTTGAGCTCCTAAATCTGTCCTCATATGTTTTCTGATGCAGTCCCTGCACCATTTCGGTTGCCCTTCTCTGGACTGCCTCATTTTGGTTAATTTCCTTGTGAAAGGTGGCTCAGTACTGCACTTAGTACTCCAGATGGGGCCTAACCAGTGTCCTGAAAAGAGGGATTATTACCTCCCTCTTCCGACTTGTGATACCCTATAATACACCCCAACATCCCCTAGCCTTACCTACTGCTTTAGTGGTCTGCTTGGATGATTTCAGGTCATCTGTGATGATGATGCTCAAGTCTCTTTCTTCCGCTTGTGACTGCCAGCAACTCCCTCCCAGCCTATAGGAGGCTTCAGGGTTTCTCTTCCCTATGTGCATGATTTTGCACTTCTTTACATTAAAC
This sequence comes from Neoceratodus forsteri, assembly GCA_016271365.2. Classification (NCBI taxonomy): domain Eukaryota; kingdom Metazoa; phylum Chordata; order Ceratodontiformes; family Ceratodontidae; genus Neoceratodus; species Neoceratodus forsteri. The sequence goes on along the minus strand of CM057453.1, from coordinate 1,472,727,543 downwards.
CCTAGTTGCCACTCTTCCAACCATTTTGCTAGTTTACCCAGATCTCTTCTCATTCTGCCCACCCCATCTGGATCATCTACTCTGTTGCAGATCTTGGTGTCATCTGCAAACAGGCAAACCTTACCCTCCAGTCCATATGCAATGTCATTGATGAAGAGATTGAAGAGGACTGGCCCAGGACTGATCCCTGAGGTATACTGAAGAGGACTGGCCCCAGGACTGATCCCTGAGGCCTGATAGTGAATCTGATGTGCTGCAATAGAAAGCAGCAACCGTGCCGAGTAGAATGTCCTCCTCCCCAGAAGTCAAAATCCAAGGAATCTTGATCTGGGGCGGTCACTGTGCAGCGAAGCCCATCGGAGTATCCAAATCGCCAATCCTAAACTAGGATGAGGCATGGAACCTGGAGACACCGGGGACAATACTACTGGCAGAGATCCCTAGGGGCTGGGACTCGGAAAAGGTCTCTGCCAGAACGAAACGAGGCCTCCCAAAAGGGAGCAGGCCGGGGTACCACAAGGGTGTCCGGGACACTGAAATCGCTTAGGAATGTACACGCCGAGTGCTCTGGATTGTTTTGAGTGGAAGGGTGACGCAGGTCCTCCAACATCCTCATGAGGAATCGCTGATACTCTGCGAGATCAGCAGCTGGAGAGATGTGGACAGACGGCTCCTCTCTCCCAAAAGATCGGGATGAGGAGTTAGAGGACCTCAAGAGTTCAGAAGCTGGCTGATCAGAGGAGGTTGAAAACCTGTCTGTCCAATGCCCTAACATAAAAGGGAAATTGAGCAGCCACTGCCTGAACTGCTCCCAGGAGAGAGGATCGCTAGGACCAAGAATACCTGGGAGCGCAGGAGAATGCGGCAGAGGAGTGGGGACAGAGCCGACAACAGGAATCGGCTGACCTCTGCCTGGGCTAGGGAGCACACCAGGAGCCCTAAGGTAAGAAGGACCTCGAAAACTCCACAGCCAACAGCTGATCAACCAAACTGGAACTGCCTAGGCTGCACCCTAAAGAATCCTCTGTGAGGTGACTGGGCTGTGAAAGTCCAAAAGGACAGTACCCTACCTCCAAAGAACGGGCCCTCTCAAGAAACCAAAAGGGAAGGGTGAGATCTGTGCACGGCTTCTCCCAGAGCCTGGGTGGGCCCTGGAAAAAGGCCGCTGCATGTGCCCCATACCCCTCGCCCCATGGAATCCGAGAGTGCCCTACTCCTCCTCGAGAGAGCCAGCCTAGGCAGCTGGCAGCCCTGGTTGGCTTCAAGGAGCTATCTAGGAGCAGCACCTCCCTCCCTCCCTCCCATGGGTGCTCCGATCGGCCCCAAAGTTGGGTGATTCAGGCACACCACATGAGGACGAACCACCACTGAGGGGTCAGAGAACCCTCGAGACCAGGCTGCAGAGCAATGGTGCAATGCGCCACTGTCTGCTGGTCAGCACCCCTGACCCTGGCCCTGGGAGTCACTGTCCGCCTTCAGAGGGGCTGGCCCCGCCTGTCGAGGACACTACCAAGGTGTCCACTGGAGCAGCTAACTCCAAAGAGTCAGACTGCCTGTCTGACCCAGAGTCCATTCTTCCTCCAAGAGGTGGAGATCGGTTCTGTGCCAAACAGTGCGTGGACGCCCGCTACCATCCCAACTGAAAAGGGCATCAGAACCAGAGACTGCACCACAGTCAGTGCTGACGCCCCAGCCGCACTGCGAATGGTGCCAGGTGAAGACATGGCTCCAATGATGGCAGCAGCAGCCTTGAGCTGGAGCCTGTCACGGCGCTGTCCCGCCCACGGCGCCACAAGCGGCGCAGAGACCAGAGATGGCACCGAGGTCCGAACCCCCACGGTGTCGCGGTTATGCTCTGAGCTGTGAGCGCTCCAGAACTGGACATGGCGTTGTGCTCAACCAGGCGCTGGGGACGGCACCAGGGCAAGAGAAGTCAGGGACAGCTGTAGAGTTTTCTCACGGTGCCGCTAGCACCACAAACGGCCACGATAGCAGCAACAGCACTGAGCCGACGGACCAGCAATGATGACAGTGCCATCAGGGCCCACGGTGCTGCGAACGACGCCGAGGTCCAAGATGGTCTCGACAGAAGGCGCCGAGGACGGCGCCAACCCGGCCTTCTGAGCTGCGGGTACAACACGGGGAGCCTTTGCATCTGAAGGGCACTTGCCAAAGTGGTGCCTCCTGCCTGTCCCCGAGAGGAACAGACTGGGCCTCCTGCACACGGAAGGGACCTCTGCCACAGCTAGGCTACGAGAGCGAGAGACCCCCTCCTCCTCGAGTCCATTATAGAACCGGGAGGGACCCGGAGGAAGGCCGAGAGAAAGTGGCATGGCTCGACTAAAGTGTGCTACCCCCGAAACATGTAGCTTGTCCCACTTTCCACACGCTGCTGTTCGCGACATATGTCCATGGAGAAGCAGGCATCCCACAAATCCATGTCGTAGCGGCCAAGACACACGAGGCAACGGTCATGCTGGTCAGTGATGGAGTTCTTACGGCCGCATGGGCACTAGTCCATGGGGCTGTCCCATCTTCAAAGTTTTCACCCCTGCAACCGAGACATGACCTATGGAAAAGAACAACAAATAAGACCCGACGTTGCAAAATAAAATAAGTAACAGTCTTACCAGGCGACGCCGAGTGGAGCAAACAGAACTGGCAGGATAATTCGGAGTCAATGGACTATGACATGACATGGGGTCGAGAAACTGCATAGCGATAATCGCGTAGTGGTTGAAGACTTCAACAGCAGAGGTAGGCCTTTAGAAATCATCTTCTCAGCTTCCCATGAGGTGATCTCAATGGCAGGAGATGAAGAACTGGCAGGAGGGCGGAGTCAACAACACCTATCGGCCAACCCACAAGCGCCATGCAGTGCGCTGGCCCGAGGGCGGCGCTGATGGTGCATCGACTCTGTCCATCTGGAAAAAAAAAAAAAAGCCCTGTGGGGTCATAACCTTCGCCAAATACCCAAAGGGGATGAAATGGTGAAGACTGACACAGATAAGATTAGCCTTTTGTTGCTGGCACATCCATCATCTCCATATGGTTCCTCTTTCTCCTCTGTGGATTCCTGGGTGAGAGGTCCAGAGTCTGTGCCACCCACTTCATAAAAGCAAATGGGATGTAAAATCCTCAGCTCCCTTCTCAGAGGAGTCAGGATGATGAGGATCAAGGGAGACCTCTGGTTCAGGAGGTTCCACAAAATCATCGCCATCCTCATCATCCCTTCCACGTAAACCTCAGCAAATGTCTCTAGTGAATCAGGAACCAAGGAGGAACCCAGGTGCTGCACCATGGACTGTGAATGGGGCCACAGTACCGGTTTGCAGTGCCTGGAGGATGCTTATAGTGTCCACTATAGCCTTTGGGTTGGAACTAATGGAAGAGTCGGTTGCAGTTCCTTAACCATTCTTTTTTCGCAGGACCTGCCGGCATAAAGGTGGTTTCTGTGGTTCTCCACCCCCCGAGGAACCTTCACCCTGGTCAGAGGTTGTTCAACCTGTTCCTTCGATTTCTCCTTCTGAGAGGAATCTTTGTCCGCAGCTGGGTTAGCAGCCTCTAGGACATTTTTCCTTCCGCTGGTTCAATCACTTATCAAGCATCAACTGAGGAAAATTCTTGCAAATTTCGCAATCTGCCTGAAGGTGGTCAAACCCAGACAGACAACACAAACCAAGTGAGGATCAGCTATAGCAAATGATTCCCACACTCTGTGCAATGTTGAAAATCTGTTGGGCCGGTTTGTTTCTGGGAAGTGACATCCAACAAAACCCCTAGAACTAGGTTTTGTAGGCCCACTACAGAGAAATCCTTTTCTTTTTTTTTTTTTTTTTGCAGTCTCGGTTTAGTAACCGAGAACAGAACTAAGGGTTACCCCAGTTCCTCTTTAAAATCAAATAACTGGTCCCAAAGGGTTTAAACTTTAGAAATAAACTTTCCAAAATACTGTATAAATAATGATCGGTTTCCTCCGGTTAAAAGAACCAAGAAGAAACAAAAAACTTACTGGATTAACACGAAATCTAGACTAATCTACCTGTAAACTCAAGGACAGTGATTTAAAATGAACAGAAATAAAAATTTACTTCAGAACAAAACGAGAAAATAAAATCTTAAAGAAAGATGAAGGAGGGTTCTCCGAGGTGTCTGCACTAGGCAAGCGGAGTAAAGAATCTTATGGTTGTAGAATGTTTACCAGGGACAGTGGTTTGAAAACTAAACTCAGCCTAACATTCCATGATTAGCATAGATTCTATTAACCATTTCAGCTCTGGGGCAGTCTTATGGTGAGACCATACTGCAGAAGTCAGAATACATTAACCCTTAGGCTGCCAACAGAATTAGAACATATAGGAATTCTGGACTGATATATCAGTCGATGGCACAGCAAGGGTTAAGATTTCCAGGGTTTAAACTTACTTTAACAGTAGATCTTCGAAAGGATCTCTTGCATCAGGCAACACCTATGGAACTATAGCCACCAGGCACTAGGACCACACAGAAATGTTTTAGCTAGCAGTCTACTGGCACTAGGTCATGACCAAGATCAACAAGAACAGCGCAGTTCAAAACAGCGCTGTCAATAACAGCACCTAACAACAGTGTCCATGGTAGCGGTCCATGAACACATCGACCAGTACCATGGCAAAACAAACCCCAAACCACCCCCACTAAAAATAACCACCTCCGGGAGGCAACTTGAGGACACACAGAAACCTGGGGGGAGAAGGAGTCTTGCCCAGGTAACGGAAAACACAACATGGTAAGGGGAGACAAAAACAAATGTCCCAGAAATAAAATCCTGGGCCACCAACATGCTGCCACTTGGGGAACTTCTCCCAGCACAGGCTTCATCCCTTTCTCCTCCTCTCCCCGACAGCAATACAGCTACAGGGACAGCGCTAACTTGACCTGCACTATTCTATCCTTGTAGCTGCATTAGCTTTTGCTATTTTGACAGTACTGGTTTTCACCGCTATTACTGAATCACTCTTTTTTACCTGGAAGGCAGTCTACTAGGGCCGCTCACGACAATTTCAGCTGATGACGCCCTTCCTATATAAACATGGGCGCCCCATGTACTCCTTAGTTCCTCTGCTAGAGACCATATAGAGAATCTCCTCCTGACAACTGAGGGAGAAATGAAAATTACGTACTACCGTAATTCTTGATCTCTCTTGTATCTTCACCATTCATTACTGCTTGGGTTGTCAAGGCGCGACCGCCACGGGAGTTTTTTTTTTTTGAGTCGGTTTCACGAAGCCACCGATGCACCAGCACATGCGCGAGGGCGGCTTAGGTGCCGCAGAGACTCCTCCTCCTCTATCTCAGTTCTGTTAATGGAGAGGCTAAAATAAAGAGTAAGAAAAAGGAAAGTGTTGCAAGAGAGCCGAGGGATAGAAAAGGAAAGGATATAAACTGAAAAGGATAAGCCGGCAGAGAATAGACAAGAGGAGAGAATTCTCACCCTAAGGGACCGAGGGCCTCCTTTCCGGGCGGCTCTAAGGGAGGAACAGAAAGAAGGAAGAAAAGTAGAAGAAGAAAAGAGGCATATTGAGAGGGAGAACAGCCCATCGAGCATTGGTTGAGAGGCTTATAGGCCCGAGACTAACAAGGGAGCAAGAATCCCAGTTGCTAGGACTGAAGGGAGGTTCAACCAAACCACCTGAACAGATCCGAATGAGGGCAGACTCTCTGGACTCTCAACATGCCCAGTCCCTTCATCCCAGTAGAGGGCTCCTAGACTGTCCGGGCAGAACCTGTTCCGGTAGGGCGCCCAGCCAGGAAGGGACTAAGTCCCTTCGCACCTTGTTAGGTGCCAACACAGCAGTGTATGGAAAGACTATGCCTTCTCAAGGCAATTTCAGATGAAAAGAGAGTGGAACTCAATCAGACTCCCTAGGGCAAGGCAGGCAGACGCTCAGAGCTGACAAGTTCAGTCAGTAGCTAGAAGAGCTAGAATAATACCTGCCGGAGGATTCTTGACTTTGCCGGGCCAGGATAGGCATGGCCACTTGGGCCGTGAAACTGCATGACCAGAAGAAGGTAAGGAATCGCACTCTAAAGGGTGGTCAGAAAGAGTTCCCTCAGAAGTAGAAAATTATAACTGCTGCTTGCCTCTTTACCTTGAGGAAAAGGGAGATCCATTCACTAAGAATGGAAAACAGAAAAGTTTTTTTTTTTTTTGCATAAAGGCCAAGGAAAGTAAGAGGAATGAGACGGGAGGGGAGACGCCACAGAAGGAGGCCACTGAGGGAAGGTGGAGGGTATCAGTAATGAATGGTGAGGATACAAGAGAAGATCAAGAATTACGTTAGGTACATAATTTTCATCTTCCCTTGTCAATCTTCACCGCTCATTACCGCTGGGTGAGTTCCAGCTCTCCCCTTAAAAAGGGGGGTAGAACCCTGAGGGAACAAGACCCCAGCCTCCTGTTGGTGAGAAACAGAAGGGAAGACCCTGCCTAATGCAGAGAGAAGCTTATGGAGAAGAGCTAGAGGTGCCCCCCGAGGTCGGGGAGACGGAGAAAGCCCTGCAGAAGTCTCCTAGCTCTGGAGGAAAAGAGATGGGTCCCCCGAAAGCGGAGCGAATCACCCCACGCCGGGCCAGGGTGACAACCTTGATAGACAGGCCATGCCGTCTCCTAATGCAGATCGCTGTTGCCGTAAGCCCGGAAGCACTCATTAGCGCCATAAGATGCCCTGCTTGGTGTCTTGCCAGCTCCACGCTTATAGCGGAGAGGCAATAGCCTGTCTGGTGTGCTCAGATCAGGCATTGATGCTAAGAGCTGGGAGATCATCGACCACAGATGCCGGATTGTAGGCAGCGTGGTGAGCCTGATGTGATGCAATGCAGGCCACCGCATTTGCGAGGAAAGAGAACACTCTTCGCCTCATCGTCGAATTGTAGGGAATCCAACTGTGGATAGTCGGCGCCAGGCGGCTATGTCCGGAAGGAGTCTCTAGGTATACCAAACCCGAGGATGGGTTGGGAAGGGTACGAGGGATTCGAGGGGGCACAATACCTGCCGTACAGTCTACCAGGGCTAGAGAAGGGGCGGCTGCGATACTGCCAGGAACGGATAGACACCTCCTGGAGGGGATAGGCCAGGAAGGTACCACCAGGTGCTGGGCACTGAATTCTCCAAGGAATTCATGCGCCTCCGCTCAGTATTGTCTCGCCTAACGAAGAGATTCAAGATCCTCACCATCCTCGGAAAGGAATCACTGATATTCAGTGAAATCAGCGCCGGAGGAAAGATGAGCAGGGGTTCCTCTCTCAGAGGAGGAAGACGAGGATGATGTGGAGCTCGAATGTCCAGAAGATTCCTATGCAGTGGGGAGAGTCTAAAGACTCGCCATGCATATATCTAACGTATGAGGGGAAGGCGCGCAGAACCTTTGAACTGCTACTAGGATAACGGACCCGTAGGGACCGACATGGCCTGGAAGAGCGGGGTGGTTGCAGAGGTACTGGAGAAGGGCACCTGCGAAGAGGCAACTGACCCCTGCTAGGGCTCTGAAATCTGGGAACGGAGCCCGAGCTGGCGGGATCCCGACAACAAACCAGGTCGCAAAACGAAACCCTGGGGATGCGACTCCTGGAAGAGCCCAGAAGGATCCCTGTGACGAACCTGGGACTGCATGGATCCAGAAGGGCAGTCCGCAGCAACGCCACTGGAGGGAGCCCCGGATCAAGAGGGAAGGCGGGTTCCCAGGCCTCTAGCCACCCCACCAGGGTGGCCGGTCAGACCGGACGACCGCCCCCGCCTCGACCCTCGGACTCCAGAGAGTCCTCCTACTCACTCCAGCTGCTCCCCCACCCTGAGAGGTGGCAACAGCACCCAGAATAGTAGCTGTCACAGACCCCCTAGGAGGGAGAGCCCCCAGTCCCCAACACATGACCCTCCGGGACCCGAGGCCACCCCTAGCCCGAGGGTCCTCAGGAGAGAACGGAGGGAGACAGCGGAGGGCCCGCTGTGCCGCCTAGCACCATGTAGTTACTGGGGACCCCGACCCTGAGAGTCAGGGTGCTAGGATGGGTCCACGTCCGAGTCATTGACCTCGAAGAGGACGAGACCAGCAGAACCTCCATGCTGGCAACCCGGGGTCCCGGAGGAATGGCGCCGTGTTAGACGCGCCGACGACCCTAGCCCACTCAGCGCGATTGCTAGACCCGTCCTGCTCCCCTGCTGCGCCAGTTAGGCCCACGGCACCCAGAGTGCAACCGCCAGCGGTGCCGAAGGCCAGAGTGGCGCTGCTATCATCACCGCGCGGATCTGAAACGCGCCGGAGAGCGGCGTTGAGGGTCCATCGTGACAGGCCCAGCAGGCGCTGCCTCGACACTGATGAGCCTGCACCTCCAGGAGGTGACTGCCGAGGCGGTGTCCCCGCCGCAGCCCCGGGAGGACCACGATCGCCCCCTGACACCGCGCGAGAGAAGCTTCCTCTTCGGCAAGAGAAGAGGAGGAAGCCTCCTCCTCGGATCGTGAGCAGGCCCGGGAGGGGACCCGGGGAAGGGCCTAGAGACCTTACTTGGGAATCCTCTGAGCGACGCCGCCCCTCGTGTCGGCGGGCCTTGCCGCAGCTTGAACGCTGGACTTCGAGGACACGACGGTCCATGGAGAAATAGGGCGCTGCACGCCGCCCATGTTGTGGTTGGCTCCCAGGCAACGGAGACAGACATCATGCTAGTACGAGACGGAAAAATGCCGCCACAGGAGCACCGACGCATAGGGGTGCAGCCCACCTTCGACTTACGCCTTGCCCCAACCTGACATGATGCCAACTAAACAAGGAAAAAGTTAATAAAGCACTCCGGCGCCAGATTATAGAAAACAGGAACGGGTCTTACCGGGTATACCGGGCGCCGATAGAGTCGCCTGAGAAAAACGAGGAGTCTTGAGGTATTAGAAACCGAGAACACTATTTGCTATCGTAGCAGGTGCAGCCTCGACGGCGGGAGAAACAGAACTGAGATAGAGGAGAGTCTGGGTACCTAACGCCGCCTTTGCACATGACGCAGTGCACGTCAAGGCCGAGGGCGGCGCCTGCGAGCCGATACAAAAAACAAAACTCCCAGAAGGGTGCGCCGCCCGCTTAACCCAAGCAGTAATGAATGGTGAAGATTGACAAGAGAAGATCCAGAGTTTCCGGCACTAAGCAAGGTGTAACAGTAGGTAAACAGTGCTGGAGACAGAGAGAGACAGAAAGAGAGAGAAGGCCAAGGGGGTGGAAGGTGGATGCATGGCTGATGCAAGAAACCATCTCAAAGATCTACTGTTACGGTAAGTTCTTAGGTAACTGTACTGTCATTATTGAGGGTATCTCTTGCATTAGGCCACACCTGTGGAATGAGTCCCAAGCAGTACTGACAGAGAGACAGTCTGGGTGGTTGAGGCCTAAGACAGGAGGGGCCTTGAAGCATAGCCAGGCTGAAACCTGCCCTTCTAGAGGCAACGTCCAGACTGTAGGAAAGTGTGGGCAGTGCTCCAAGTGGAAGTGGCACAGATGTCAGCAGCCGACACATTCCTGAAATAGGCAACAGAAGTGACTTTCCTATAACAGAAAATAATACCAAGAAAATAATACAGTTAGCCAATCATTTGGACAGGCATGGTTTAGAAAATGTAAATTGTATACTCATCATAATTCTTGATCTTTCAAGATATCTTCACCATTCATTACTGTTGGTTCTGGCCAGAGGAGCTGGGACTCAGGAGCGAGAACTTAAAAGTCTCAGGAGAGGAGCAGACACTGGTGGCGCTGCCTCCAGTGCAACGCAGAAATGTGGCGCCGAGGTTGGCCAGTAACTGACATAGTCTCCTCAACCTCCTCAGTTCTGCTCACCAGGAGGAAAACAGAAAAGGAAAGGGTGGGCAAGGGCCAAAGGACAGGAAAAGACAAGGATATAAGAAAATTTACTCACCTTAGTAATGTTGTTTCTTCTAATGGAGTCTTGCTATATTCTGACAATAGCAGCTAGTCCCAATCTTCAAACTGCCCGGAGATGAAAGAGTTAACTTTCCATGCCAGGCATGGAACGCTGAGCTCGAGCTCGGTTGAGACTCTGTCTGTTGCTGTTTAAACTCAAACCGTCCGATTTTACGAGCTAAACTCACTAAGATCCTGTGTGGAACCTGTAAACCTACACTAGCCAACTGGCTACTAAACATAAAACACATTTTTGGTCCCAAAACAAAGACTCAAGTCAGGAGACCCAAAAATGAAAACTAAATCAACTCACCCCAAGAAAAAGGGGTGAAACAACAAGGTGGGCACCTACTGAGTGCCAACACTGCACTGCACTGCCCACCCACATCCCAAAAACAGAGGTTCTGAGAGGGGCAGGGGGTTGGGAGGTCAAAATACAGCAAGACTCCACTAGAAGAAACAACATTACTAAGGTGAGTAATTTTTTCTTCAAACAACATGAAGTCTTGCTGTATTCTGACAATAGCAGACTACAAAGCAGTACCTCCATGGAGGAGGGACATAACCTACTTAGGAAATAGGCTCTGAAGCACAGCTGTGCAAACCGAGCATCACTCCTAGCCTGGATATCCAGAGAGTAATGCTTGGTAAAAGTGTGAACTGTTTCCAGGTAGCTGCTTGACATATCTCTAGAATAGGGATGTCCCTGGCAGCCAGGAAGCAGCTGTACCTCTGGTAGAGTGAGCCCTCAGGCCTGAGGGAGGAACCTACCCAGTTTTCATAGCAAAATTGAATACAAGAGACAATCCACCTGGCAATGGATCTTTAGTGGCAGGTTTCCTTTACCAACCTCACCGTAAGTGAGGAACAGTTGAGGGAGTCAAACCTGTGACCCTTGGTACACTCTATGTAGTAGTTAAGGGCTCTTTTCACATCTAAACTGTGCAGCCTCCGCTCGCAGAGGAATGGTCAGTGAAGTACACAGGAAGAGACATAGATTGATTAAGGTGGAAATCTGAAACCACCTTAGGCAAGAACTTCCTGTTAGTCCTGAGGACCACCTTATCTCTATGAAAGGAGATAAAATCCGCTCCACTGACAAAGCTTGTAATTCACTTACGCTGGCGAAGGAAGTGATGGCTACTAGAAACACAGTTTTCCAAGTCAAGTACTTAAGCTCTGCTGAAGACAAAGGCTCAAAGGGGTTGCATAAGCTGAGCAATGCAAACATTAAGGTCCCAAGCAGGGGCAGGGTCCCTGAATGGAGGGTTGTTAGGAAGCAATCCTTGAAAAACTTGGAGAATACAGGGTGAGCTGAGAGAGAAGAGGGCTTACCTGCTGATATAAAAGCAGAAACAGCTACCAGATGCACCTTCAGTGTAGCTGGTCTAAGCCCAAGCTATTTAAATGGACCATATAATCAAAGACTGTGGGCAGATCAGCAGACTCTGGGGAAATCTGCTTTCCAGAGCACCATATGGAAAATCTTTCCACTTAGAATTATACGAGTCCTGGTGGAAGGTTTCCTAGAAGCCTTCAGAATATCCATTACACCTTGGGAGAGGTGTAAATCAGCAAACTCTAACTCTTTAAGAGCCAGGCCTTGAGATTGAGAGATTTGAGATTCTGGTACCAAACCCTCCCATGAGCACAGGTTAACAGGTTGTAATTCCTGGGAAGACACAGGGAAGATGGACTGCTAAGGACAGTAGGAGTGGATACCAGGGCTGTCTGGCCCAGTCTGGAGCAATCAGGATCATCTTGCAAGGTTGAGATCCGATTTTGACTAGCACCTGAACAGGAGAGGGAAGGTGGGGAAGGTATGACGGAACTTCCTTCCCAACTGAGAACTAAGGCATCCAGGGGACTGAGCCCAACACTGGGGCCTGCAGCAAAAGGAAGTTGGTGATTGTCTGGGGCTGCAAAATATATCTGCGGGTGCCCCATCTGGAAAATATCACCTCAAGACCAGGGGTCCAGTGACCATTCGTGGTGGCCCTGGGATATCCTGTTGAGAGCATCTGCCAGGACATTGTCCTTGCCTGGGAGGTGAACTGCCGTGAAGGAGGTGTTCAGGAGTAAGCCAGAGACCACAACTTCATTGCTTCTGCACCGGGCCGGGATCGAGTGCCTCCTTGCTTGGTGATGTACCATATGTGGTGGTGTTGACTGTTCTGACCTGGATAACTTTGTTCTGAACAGACTTGGAAAAAGCTTGAAGTGCTAGAAATACTGCTCTGAGTTCCAACAGATTGATGTGAAGCAGAGATTCCTGAGGGACCACAACCCCTGGGTAGTCAGGTCGCCCATGTGAGCCCCCACCCCAAGAGGGAGGCATCTGTAGTAAGGATTAAAGAGTGAGACTGAGTGACAAAGGAACCCCTTGTCTCAGATTGTTCTGATCCTGCCACCAGTGTAGGGCCTGGATCAGGGTTCGAGTTACTGGGATCAATTTGTCAGAGGATCCTTCCTTTGAGACCAGAAGGCTCTCGAATGGAACTGAATGTCCCTCATCTGAAATCTTGCCCCTGCACTACTGCTGTAGAAGCAGCCATGTGCCCCAGGAGCTGTAGGAAATGCCTTGCTGGTCGAGACACCTGCAGGGTGAATGAGGAGGCCAGAGAGACAAAGGTCCTTACCCTGTCCGGGAAGGAAAGCTCTGCCTTTTCTGTGTCTAGCTCTGGCGCCTATGAAGGTGAGGAGCTGGACAGGCTCTAGAACTGACTTTGAAAGATTCAGAAGGAAACCCAAGAAGTGAGCAGTTGCTGAGTTATCTGTAAGTGTAACCTGACTTGGTCTGGGGACTGGCCTACTATGAGCCAGTCATCCAGGTAAGGAAAGATGGCAACTTTTGCCTTCTTAGAGAAGCAACTACCACTGCCAGGCATTTGTGAATACCCTAGGAGCAGAGGTCAGGCCAAAGGGCATTGCTCTGAACGGTAATGGCCAGAGGGCAGCCTCGAACCTGAGGTACTTTCGATGGGAGCTTCTGATGAGAATATGGAAGTAGGCATCCTTGAGGTCCAGGGACACTAGCCAGTCCCTTGGCCTTAGAGAGGGTAGAATAATTCCCAGAGTCACCATTTTGAATTTTGGTTTTAAAAGGTGCTTGTTTAAGTGTCAGAGATCCAGGATGGGCTGCCATTCTCCTGTCTTTTTCGGGTAAGGAAGTACCTGGAGTACAACCTTTGCCCTGGTGTAGGGTGGAACCCTTTCCACAGCTCTGAGAGCTAGAGGAAGAGACCTCTGCCTCTAAGGCAAGTGTCTCTGAAGGATTTGCAGGAAAGGATCTGGTTCTCATCTTTGGGAACTTTTTGAAGCTGAGAACCAGTCCCTGGCTTACTACTTCCAGGACCCATTTGTCTGATGTCAGAGACTCCCAGTCCTGGACAAAGTAAGCCAGCCTGCCCCTCACAGGTAGCTGAGAATCGGCCCTGGCAACCTCATCAGGGTGCCTGTTTGGCAGGGGCTTTGGGCTGAGGGGTGAAGCAGGCCTGCTTGTCACCGGCCTGCCACTCCTCCAAAGAACCCCCTCTGGCATAGCAGAAGAGGAGGCCTGGGCTTGGTAAAAGGCCTATGAAAAGCCTGTCCCTGCCCCTGGGAAGCTGCCTCTGAGGAGTGGCCTGTCTTTCCTTGGCCTGTGCACCTATAGGTGGTCCTATACTTGTCCATTTTCTTCATGTAATTCTCTGTCTGCTCCCCAAACAGAGAATTACCCACAACAGGAAAATCCATGGCCTTAGTCTGGGTATCCTATGACAGGCTAGTACATCTGAGCCAAGCCATTCTTCAAGTGCCACAGATGTAGCCATGACTCTAGATGACACATCACTGGAGTCCACTGCAGCATGGAACTGACCCTTGGATGCCTCAATACCATCAGCAGCCACCTGCTCCAACTCCTTGCAAGCTGGGCTAGGCCTATTTGGCTAAAGCCATGACAGTATCCCATCTAGATTTCTGTATCTTGCAACATAAGCCATATAATTTGCTTGTCTGAGTCCCAAGGACGCTGCCATGTATTGTTTTTAGCCATGGCATCAATCTTCCTGGAGTCCTTGTCTGGAGGATGTGAAGCCAGGGAATATTGGCCTTATCACAGGCTGCAGCCTGAACTACTCCAACATGGCTGCATTGCTGTGAAAAAATTCTGTATCAGGACCTGACAAAGTGTACCTCCTGTCCATCTTTTTATCCACAGGAGGCACAGAATTAGGAGCTTTTAAAATTTTTATTGTTTGTTTCAAAGGATTTATGTAAAGGAATAGACAATCTCCTGGACTCTTGGATATCCATCATCTCTACAAAGTCAGGCTCCTCTTTGCTCATTCCACAGCTTCCTCCAAAGGAAGCTGGAGGGTTTCAGCAACTTTTTATAAAACAGAAAATGAGAAGGGACTCAGAAAGCCTAGGGAAGATTCTCCTAAGGTCTGTCTGGGGAGATGTCCGGTTCAATGGGCACATCCAGACTTTCAAAGTCACATTCACACTGTTCATAATCATCCTCCCTCCTCTGGTTCATAAAACCTCTATATCATATTCTTGAACCGTGGAACCGGCCGAACCGACCTTTGCCAGATAGTGACTGGACAATTTGGATTGCTTTGGCTATCTCTGCAGCAGTTGGAGAAGGAATTTTGACTCACACCTGCTGACTTTCTAGTTCTCTTTGCTGGAACTGGCTCCTCTGAGTCAGCTTTCGCTTGCCCGAGGAAGTCTCGCCCTGGTCAGAGGGCACTCCCTCCGTTCGGTTGGCACCGAACTGGGCTGGCCATCCGGTCAGCGGACTTTTGGCCTCTCGCTCCTGAGCCTACCAACTCTCTTATCTAGGGTAGCTGCAGGGAAATTCTTGCAAATCTCGCAGTCTGCATTGAGGTGGTCAAACCCCAGACAATAAACACATGTGGTGTGTGGGTCAGCCTTGGCAAAGGCTTCCCACAGACACTATAGTGTTGAAACCCAGTGGGCCCGGTTTTCTTTTGGGTTTCTCAGACATAATGCCAGCCTAACCAAAACTTGCCCTTTTCCGGCAGTGCCAGGCAAGACACCCTTATCGGTTCCCAACCGTAATACGGGTCGGGAAACCGTAATGAAATCTGCTTTTTAGAACCGATAAGAACCGGAACCGCACTCTAAATAGCTTTTAAATGCTTCAGAATAAAGTTTTAAAACAACCTGATCGGTTCAAACCGAACCGATAAACATTTACAGGTTCCACACAGAATAAACCTGTCTATTACTTACAATACCTCAGACAGAGCTTGAACCGATCGGTTTACGGTTAAAATAATAATAATCGCGGTTGAATTTAACGAGAAAACTCTTTTAAACCGAGAAATTAACCGAGCAGTAGGAGGAATCTCCGGGCGACTGTTCAGTGAGGCGGAGTAAAGAATCTGACAGTTTCAGTTCGAAATATTCAAACAGAGCTTTTCTAACCGAGCTCGCTCTAAGTTCCATGCCTGGCATGGAAGTTAACTCTTTCACCTCGGAGCAGTTCTAAGGCTGGGACAAACTGCAATTTTCATAATATAGCAAGACTTCATGTTGTTTGAACACAGGTGGTGTGGGGTCAGCCTTGGCAAAGACTTCCCACACACACACTACAGTGTTGAAACCCAGTGGGCCCGGTTTTTCTTTGGGTTTCCCAGACATTGTGCCAGTCCTAACCAAACTTACCCTTTTATGGCAATCCGCCAGGCAAGACCCTCTTATCGGTTCCTTGACCGTGTCACTGGTCGTGGAAAAACCGTAATAAAACTGCTTTTTTAGAACCGATAAGAACGTAACCACACTCTAAAAGTACAATTTAAGATTTTTTAAACAACTCGATCGGTTCAAACCAAACTGATGAACCGTTTACAAGTTCCACACAGAATAGAACAAAATATAACCTATCTAGTACTCACAAATACCACAAACAGAGACTGAACCGACAGGTTCGGTTTAAGATGGATTAGAAAACCGAGAAGCGGTACTTTAACCGACAAATTGAACCGAGCAGAAGGAGAAATCTCTAGAGCAACTGTTCAGTGAGGCGGAGTAATGAATCTGACGGTTTGAGTTTAAACAGCAACAGACAGAGTCTCAACCGAGCTCGAGCTCAGCGCTCCATGCCTGGCATGGAAAGTTAACTCTTCATCTCCGGGCAGTTCAAGGTTGGGACTCACTGCTATTGTCAGAATACAGCAAAACTTCATGTTGTTTGAAACTGAAAACTCTAAAGCCAACCACAGGAGGGAGAGATACGGACTCTAGGTTAGTTTTAGGGGCCAGGGTGACCAAAACCACTAGGCAGGGCAAAGAGAGGAGAAACAAGAGAAGGAGAGAGAGGAACAGAGTTCCCAAACAAGGACGAGCAGTGGCCATGTCCTCTAGGGTAGGCAGAGAGACTTCCCCATAAAATGTGGACAGGAAACTGCCCTCCATGCAGAACTTAGAACAGAAGTTAGGTCTTATGCCCTATCTAAGTAAAATCTCCAGGGGAGTGGCTAAAAGGAAAGTTGTCCCAGAAGCCCCTTTACAGGCAGGGGAGAGTGCATATTCTCTGGCCCCCACTTTTGTCTCTTCTTCTTTCAGGGAAGACTCAGCCATGGACTGAAGCAAGATATTCAGAGAGGAGTTCCCTCTCTCATGGAGTGAGAGATCACTCTTGGAGGAAAAGTCCTCATGGACATGGAAGTGCACCTAGTCAAGCAGGTCTCCAGCCAATAGGGCGCATCCTACAGGGAACCCCGTCACCACTATATTTAAAGTGATGGGAGGTAACACAGAAGTCTAAGCCCTTCAAATGGTATGTAGGAATAGAGCATCACTTGACGAGGAAGCTCCATGGGGACCTTGCCTGGACCAGTTACCTAGGGTATCCAAGGCAGAACAAAAGGGAGGAGAGGTCCTAAGGTACCTGGAAGGACGTAAAGATATGAAGGTCCCAGGGCTTGAGAAGAGGAGCTCAAGGTCTGCCAAGAGGCAAGCATCAGAAGAGTTGCCCAAAACAAGGTGTGCATTGTAGGCTGGTGCGATGGTAAAAGCAGAATACTGACTCCATTTGAGGGACTGAAAATGATATCTATCCATACGCCCCAACATGAAAGATGCCTGAATCCTCCACACCACGAGCCCCAGGGCCTGCACCAAAAAAGCAATGCGTCCTGCTCACCTTTTCTCCAGAAGATGAGACTTTTCCTGGAGAAGAACCCAGGATGCCTAGGAGGTGCCAGCAGAAGTAGCCCCGACTGTTACACCTTGCTTAATGCCAGGAACCTCTGGTTCTCCCTGTTTCCAGGAGGAGATCCTCTGTACATGGTCTCTAGCAAGGAACTACACACTCCCGCGGTCCCAGCGCTTCCAGCGTGAACCAACAGTAATGAATGAAGACTGATCTCTGGAAGACCTGGTACACTCTCCTTCCCAGGGGTGAAAGAAACAGCTGACAGGACTTCCTGCAATCTCATGCGATGAACATAATATCCGAGTATTGTACACACATCTAAAGTATGGAGTAATGCTTCCTGGATTGGCATATTCTGGGAAAAAACAAAAACGTCAGGTGGATGGTTTGATTCAGGGTAACTCAGACACGACCTTTGGTAAAAACTTAGGGTTGCTACATAAAGACACCCTGTCTTTGTGGAAAACCAATTAGGAGAGCAGCACGTCAGAGCCTGAAGCTCAGAAATCCTAGAGCAAAAGTGACAGCAACTAAAAATGATGCTTTCCATGACAGAAAATGTAGCTTAGCATGCTGCGTGCTGGCTCAAAAGGAGCCAAAGTAAGTTTTCAAGTACAAAATTTAAGTCCCAAGGCAGGACTGGATTGCAGATGGGAGGCTTCAGATGAAGAATGCCTCTCAAAATGGATGGGATGGACTTCCAGTGACGCATGCAACATGGCAGACTAGTCTCTTTAGAGCTCTTCCGTGACAAAACCTAATCCTTCACCATTAACTGTTTAAAGCTGGCAGATTCAGACAAAAATGCAGAATAGATGTGATAATGGCATCACCAGCCAGCGCTCAAAGAACTTGTGGCGGTGTCCAGTGGAAAGGACTCATCCGATAAGTCGGACTCGATGGCTGATACAGGCCGCACTGCCTCAGAGCAAGCAGCAGCCCTAGACCCAGTCTCCACAGCAGAGTCCAGTTCAGACAAAGAGGGACATTTACCATAACCTCAAAAAACTATTTAAAGAGCTAAGGAGACTGGGAACACACTCACCCAAATACAGCAGGAGCTAGTCGATCTTTGTAAAGACCAGCAGATGCAGAATCAAAAGACTGCAGATCTGGAGGAGCATTCACAGAGATTTCCAGGACTGTGGACCTACACAATGGGTGTAATTCTGCAACTCTATGACTAGGAGCTATGGCTGCAACAAAGCGTGAGGACCTGGAAACAGGTCCAGCGAATCAATATATGCATACATGGCATACCGAGGGGATCGAATCAGGCGATATGGTAACATTTATGGAATGTTTTCTTCAGAAAATCTTGGGCCTGGACTTGGACTATGTACTAAATATAATGAGAGCTCATAGATCGTTGAGTGCCCGCCAATATGACCAAGACCAGACCTCATTCGGTGATAATTGCCTCTTAGACTACAGGTCTAAACGGATATCCTATAGCGAGCCTGGCAGAAGGAGGAAATACTTTTGGGGACACCAGACTTTTCTTTGAACATGATTATGCCCCCATAACCATGGATCACGCCGCAAACTTTGCCTATCTTAAAGCAGCTGAGAGCTAAGGAGTCAAGGCTCGACTGGACTATCCAGCGCTCTTAGGATCACAAGAGACTCTGGGACACATAGTTGCTCTACTATCTGGGAGGCCAAGACATTTCTTGAGCAGTGGAATATCATAGTAGATGAGCTTCTGGACCCGAGGCGGTCAAAGAGTTGGATAACTGTCGCTAGTGTACAGTTAGAGGCACTTGCCAGAAGAAGCAAAGGCAAGGGAGGAATGGGGCCACCACCACCCCTGGAGCAGATGGAGGAAGACCAGGGGTTCCCTCAATTCCGAAGGTCCCCTCCCCAGAGGAAGGCTGGGGTGGCGCAAACAGCTAACCAAAAAGACAGAGCAGTCAGTGGCTTTGTCACCAGTTCGGGACACCTGAGAGGGACCTTGTTTCCTTCCTTTTATTTCAGTCCTGACCTTGGGATAGATGGAGACAGGTGGAGTACCTGGCAGGAGCCTGGTCAACATCAGTGGTTGGCTGTTAAAATGTGTGAGAGAAAGTACAGGAATGCGATAAAGCGTGCCGTAACAGTGAATCTTTGAGGAGTGTCTCTTGCAGTAGGTAATACTTTTGGGTATCCAGCAGAGGTCACTGTGGCACACAGTAGCTCTTTTCACAGTTTTTCACCAGGGACCGCCCACATGGCATCAGCTTCCTGTTTCCTATATAAAAGTGTGGGGGTCCATGAGTATCCTCAGTTCCCCGCATGATTCAGCTCGCAAAGTGAGGACCGGAGAAACTACCAAGTAGGAGTCCCAACCCATAGTCACTGGACCGAATTTGCTTTCTTAGAGAAGGAGGGATGGAGGGTGAACAAACTCACTGCAAGAGACACTCTCAAAGATCTACTGTTACGGTAAGTTTTACGTAACTGTACTATCTTCCATGGAGTGGTCTCTTGTAGTACATAATACTTTGGGATGATTCCCAAGCAGTAATGCCCATGTGGGAGGACAGTTATGATAAGAGACCTTAGGGACTGCACGGTCAAGGCCATCCTTTGTCATGAGGCAATATCCAGATTATAGTGCCTTGTGAATGTATGGATCGTGGACCAGGTACCTGCATTGCAGATATCTGAAATGGAGGCTGCTTTAAAGCAAGCCACAGTGGTGGCCATAACTCTAGTGGAGTGGGCTTGGACAGGTCCAGGCTTGTTGTATTTTTGTAATAAAATGAAATACAATGTGCCAACCAGGATGAAAGTGTACGTGTTGCAACAGGTAGGCCCTCATGACCTGGGGCAAAAGAGCGAACAGCTGAAACATCTTTCTAATCAATTGTGTCCGATTAGTCTAGTAGCGTAGTATACGGTGGACATCCAAGTATGTAGTAGATGTTCACCCTCATTAGAGTAGTCTGGATAGTAGACTGGAAGCTCCAAGATTGATTTAAAGTATGTTGAAACTATTTTAGGAAGGAAGGATGGGTTGGTATGAGTACCACCCAGTCTTTATGGAAAATCAAGTAAGTTCTCTACACACGAGGGCATAGAGCTCGGAAATACGTCGAGCAGAGGTGATAGCCACCAAAGTTCACAGCTGGCCTGTAAGGTCAAGGGTCAATTTTTCTATCATAAAATTGAGATCCCATGGAGAAGTGGGTCTTCTAATAGGAGGTTTAATATGTAACATTCCTTTCAAAACATCTTAGCTAGGCGATGTTGGTACAGTAACCTGCCATCCAGAGGCTCATGGAAAGCGGAGATGGCAGCCAAGTGGACTTCAATGGAAGAATAACTTAGACCAGACTCAGATAATGAGGCCAGGTAGTCCAGAACTTTTGTCAGTGGACAAGAGTAAGGGTCCAAAGATCGAGAGGTGACCATGAAAACGTTTCCATTTGTAATTGTATGTTGCTCTTGTTGCTGGTTTATGGGAGGCCAAGAGGATATTGGAACAGGAGAGGACACTTGTGTTAGTTATGAAAGCCGCCCTCAGAAGCCAAGCTTGAAAGAGTAGAGCCTTCAGGTTGGGATGAAGGAGAGATCCACGACTCTGAGTCAGGAGGTCTTGTCTGACTGGCAGTGGGACAGGATCCTGTACAGACAGTTGCAGGAGCAGGGAAACCACGCCTGACGATGCCATATTGGGGGTATGAGAATCATCATGGCCGGTTCTAACTGTAGTTTCAGTAGAATCCATTGCAGGAGAGGGACAGGGTGGGTGGGGGAGCATATAAGAACAGACCTGTCCAGGGTTGGGACAGGGCATCTATAGATCGTCCCTTTCTGTTTGGGATAATGGGAAAATGCCTGGGAAGTTGGTAATTCAGGGAGGCAAACAGATCCATCTGTGGAGTGCCCCATAAGTTGAAGATTTCTTGAGCACTTGCTCGTGAAGTGTCCATGCATGAGTTGTGGACTGGCAACTCAGTCGGTTGGCTAACTGGTTGCAATGTCCCGTAAATGGACAGCTATTTGTGTCAATTGTTGCCATATGGCTTCTTGCCAAACTGCAAGGGTCTCTCTGCATAGGGTGCGAGACTTGCACTCTTCTTGTTGAGGTAGGACACTACTGCAGTGTTGTGTGATTGGATCAGTAACGATCCTGGCTCGAGGTAGGGCTGGAATGCCTGGAGGGCGAGATGGACCACTCTCATCTCTAACAGACTGATATGAGATAGATGGGGAGAAGTGGGCCATTGGTCTTGGGTCTGATAAGGACTGAAGTGTGGTCCCCAGCCCTGTAGAGAAGCATCCGTGGTCAGTTGCATGGGGGTGGGGACTGGAAAGACATTCCTTGATTCAGATTGTTTCTGATTGTCCACCATGTCAGGGAAGACCTCAGAGGGAGTGACCCTGATTTTGTCTTGAACTGTCCTGTTTTTGTTGGGACCACTGATTCTGAAGGGTCCATTGGACAGGTCTCATGTGGAGATGAGTGAATACCACCATATGGATGACAGCAACATGTGCCCCAGAAGGTGCAGCATTTGTCTGGCTGTGACTATTTTCTGAGTCTGTATATCTAATGCCAGAGCTATAAGCGTGTCCTGCCAAGCAGGCGGAGGTAAGCCCTGGCTGTAACTGTATCTAGAACAGCTCCAATGTATTGAAGAGACTGTGTCGGATTTGGACCAGACTTTGGCCAGTTGACAGTGATTCCCAGATCTGTGAACAGTTTCAAGGTAGCATCTAGAGGCTAGCAGAGCTACTTGGAGTCTGCTTTTATTAGCCAATTGTCTAGATATAGAAAGATGAAGTGCCCTTCTCTTCAGAAGGCTGCTGCTACCACCACTAGACACTTGGTGAAACACTGGGGGCTGATGAGAGGCTGAAATGGAGTGTTCAAAACTGGTAATTTTGACACAGCAGGTGGAAGCGCAAAAATTTGTGGTGGGCAGGGTGGATGGGAATATGAAGGTAGGCATCCTTCATCTCTAGGGCACAAAGCCAATTACCCTGTTTTAGGATCAGCATGATGGCAGGTAGGGTGATCATGCAGAAATGTTTGTACTGATTGTAAAGATTCAGTTGTCCGAGATCCAGAATTGGTCTGAGATCTCCTGTCGCTTGGGCATCAAAAGAAATAGGAATAAAATCCATTTGATGTTCCAGAAGGGCACAGGGACAATGGCCTGTTTGGTCAAGACAGCAGTCAATTCCTCCCGTAATATGGGTATATGATCTGGAGGCAGGGATCGACAAATTTCAAAATGGCATGCTAGTCCAGGACAACTGGCCTAGTCAAAATGGTAGTCCCCGAGTTCGAGTGGTAGTCCAGTATATTCCAATAAAATGTTAATTCAACTTATGTAAAATAAATTACATGGTGTGGCTGGGGTCGATATAGTATTATGTCGTAGGATGGATGTAGATATACAAGAACAGTGTAAATCAGGAAAAACAATACGTTTCCATCCAATTCCTATACTTTCTGTCAAGGGTGTGGGCAGGCTGAAGTCTGTTTTAGAAGAGATTGGATAAATGTTTCAGAATTAGTTTGAACTGAAGGCCATCAAACAAGCCATCTGTGAATGCACGAGCATGACTCATGACTGTCATCAAGGGCTAGGCTGACTAGACTGAGGACAGGAAGATGATGATGATGATGGAGCAGCAGGAGTAGGATTACTTGCCTCAGGATCATCAGGAGAAGAAATAGAAGCAGCGGCACCAGCAGCAGATGCAGCAGCAGCAGCAAGTGCATGCACACGAACATATCTAGTTCCTGGACCAGAGAGCAGCCAGTGGTTAATTGCAGGATCAGGATCAAATTCATGCAGTTCAGGACCTTCTACTGAAATCTGCAGGAAGACTGTAGTGTGTCTTCAGCGAGCCGTGCCCTTATTTTTGTTTTGATTAGGTTCTGAATAGAAAAAAACTTTCACACTTTAGGCGTTGAGACACTCATGGTTATTAGTATTTCGACTAAGTCAAGAATAACGTGCCCAGTCTGGGGTGGTTTTCTTTTAGTAATCATGCATAAACTTGCAAACAGGGCTTGTCAGCTGAAGATTTAAGCAGTGTTTTAAATGCAGCATACTCAGACTTACATGTTCCTGCTGCTCTTCCATGAAAAAGCAAAGGATTCAACCAGTTTGCCAGTTCAGAGGTCCCAAACACCGCTAGCTGGTCTCTTGCAGATCAAACTGCTTAAAATCTAAACAGTTGAACCATTTGAGAGGCACCTCTGAGAAATTTTAAACTTCTTGTCTGTATACATTATTGCTGTGTCTATTAAAGTCTGCAGTTGTGTATCTCTTACAAAACTGACTTCTGGGCAGCTGCCTCTGAATGGAAAAGGAATAGTCCTTTCCTCAACTCCCTCTTGACACAACATACTCCATATATTTCAGTTCAGGTTTGTAATGGCTGAGGAAAGCTGCCATGTATTTCCTTGGTGTTGTTTTATGTTCCGTAAGCTGGAGTTGGCAAGTCTCAACAAGCTATGGAACTTGCAGTATTACTATGTCATCTCTTTGAAACTGGAGTGAAGGTTTTTTAGTAACTGGCAGGAAATCTTGTAGTATATAAAGGATTTTACAAACTGCACACTTTGTACTTCTTTAAGAGGCCTCTGTTCTAGAACCTTCATCACCAGCAGAAGATGCATGTTCTAGGTGTTGAGCAACACTGGGTAGGTTAACCTGAACTGCATGAACTGATCGTGACCTACTGGCAAGCCATCTCACTTGTTTTATAGCACTAAAGTGAGCAAGATCAGTATCCATGACATTAGCAATTTCTTTTAGCTCTCATTGTTTGGGACTGTAATGATAAAAGTAAAATATTCCCTTGAGAGTACTTTCAAGCTTTGGTACAAATGGATTTTTTTTTAAACACATCGAGAACTGCCAGCTCTAACTTATGGGCAATGCAGTGCATCACAATTATTTGAGGACAGTGTTCCCACAACTTTGTTATGGTTCCTGCTCTTTTGCCCATCATGACACTGGCCCCATCAAAATTTGCTGAAATAAGGAGTGGCACTGGATTGTTAACATTTTGTAGGTTACTTAGGGAAGATTTACTGACTCCAGTGCAGTTGTTATTGCATGAAATACACCTTCTGCGTGTGCATGTTCCAGTGGCACGGCTTGGATAAGCAAGGTACATACTTGTTTCGAGTTTGGGTCAACAAACCGCAGGAAAACATTTTCCCACTCAGTTATACTGGAATCTGTACTACCGTCAGCAAGAACTGTCACATATTTAACATCAGTAAGAGTCTGCATCTGGGTTCAAGATATAACTGCTGATATAGCACCACAAAAGTCCCTGGCTCGCTTATCATTGGTATAATTAGAACCAAGCTTCATCCCATTTTTTTCCTGCAGTTCACAGAGCCACTCCATGTTCGAAAGGGTGCAGATTTCTGGCAATGGAGTATGCTGTGTTGAACAGGCTCGATCTTGACCTTAGTGCCCTCTATCCAACTGTGTAGATGCTTGATACAGTGAGGACTCAGTGATATCAAAATGCACTGCACACTGACCACTGTCTGCAATATGTTGATTCATACACAGCACATGGATTGGACTTGTCATGCACATAGTGACTCTATCCTAAAATTATCTGAGCCAGTGGCAAACACATTAGGTTTCTTTGAAAAGGCTGGTACTGCGATAGTTGGATATTTTTCGCACACTGTGCAATACATCAGTTCTTTTTTTCATCATATCTCAGTTACTGACAAATGGTTAATCAATGCCTTTGAAACAATCTGGCCCTTTTCTCTTGATCGTATCTTTATTTGGCCTCTCTGGCCTCTCATCCTGCTCACCGAGCACTAAAGTCGTTTTTAGTGAGTGGATGTGAACTTTCAGTTAAGGCTTCAATGGATTCACTGCTTAATTCAACACACTGATCAGCAGTTATATCCCGACACAGACATAGGCTCATTTTCATTGTTATTACTGTTATCTGCACTAGACTCAGGGGTGGATTGTGTTTCTGTTTCAGGTGGTGTCTTGGTACTGCTAGAGGCTGCTGCCGCTACTCGTGAGCCTGAGGCTACTGACCGGGGCGGAGTCTGCTGCTTTCACTCCTCTTCTGCATACTGTTGCACTTTATTTTTCACAATGATAATAAAATATATTTCACCAGTCACTGTGTCGTGTGAGTTTCTTGTGTGCGGGGTTAAATAGCTGGACTGGCTTGGGGGGGGTCAATCCGGGCTGGGCTGGCTGAGTAACTTAAGAGTAAGACAAAGACTAGTAGTACTAGTATGGTAATGAGACGTTTAGCCTTTACATATAGTTAGTCAAAAATGACTTGAAAGTTGTGATTGTGCAAACAAGGGAAGGGAGGCAGTCAGTTATGCAGGCACACATAGTCAGACCAGGACTCAGGACTAGGGCAGTACCATGCACACTGTACTCAATTAGCAAACAGGTAAGTAAGGACACATGTTAGAGCCTAGGTCTCAGGTCAAGGTCAGTCACCCTTCTTTATTCTTATTTTTTTTTTTTAACAATCCTGACCTTTAAGACCTTATGCTGTTTTTGGGCCTTTTAATTATTTTCCTATTGCTCACTTGCAACTGTTGTATAAATGTGCACAGTTAGCACACAGGTTCAGTGGCCACAGGCCCAGCCCACAACAGTTCAATGTGTTGATTCTTTTTCCTTTAGCACTTCTTTTCTTACTTTTTAACTACTACTACTTTTTACTTTTTCCCTGTGGCAGACATACAGGCAGCGCACACACCTCCTCTCTCCAACAGCCCAGCCCACACCACACACACAGTTAAGTTAGCTCCTCTTAGTTTATGTTTTTATGTCTTTCCCAAGGCAGTTGCCACAGGGCACTAGAAAGGTAGGTCACCCTTCCCTATTTCCCACACACAAACTATAATTTCTCAGTTAATTAGCCTTGTCTTGTTTTTTTGTAATTGTCTGTATTTCATAAGCCCGCCAGCCACAGGACACTCATGGGCAGCCTCAGCAGCCTGGGCAGGTCACCCCGCCTTCGCTCCTTCCAACACAGTTACCTCCTCTCTCTCTCAACAGACCACACACATAGAGTTAGGATAGGCTCCTCTTATATCATTTTTAAGTTTTTAGGTTCTAGCTCAGCTTTCTGATCTGTCACAAGCCAGCTGGCCACAGACAGGACAGGACACCCTTTCTACATGAGACAGACACCGACTGTATCCCAATCCAAGACAGCCCACACAGAGTTACACAGTTCTATTATAGGCATCTTATTTTTATGTAAATCTTATTTTTGTTTAAATAGTTTCTTTTTTTTGTTGTTTTGTCTTTCACAGACCAACCGTCCAGTAGGACACTGGGGCAGGTCAGGTCACCCCCTTTGTTTCACTCCTTTACACAAGTGACCTTCACCTCTCCTAAAAGCCCAGGTACCTCACTCTGTGTTTCTTAGGCTCCTCTTATTTTTCCTACAATATTTTTCTATTATTTATTTCTGTAGGCAGTTAGTTACACTTCCACTCTTTACTATCTTTATTTTTACTGCAGGTGACAGTAGGTTAGGTTTGTGACGAAAAATGAAAAGTACGTACCTACCGTAATTCTTGATCTTCCTGGACAGTCTCCACCACTCATTCACACTATTGGGATCTGCGCGGAGGCACTAAGACCCATCAGGGAGCAAACTTTTGCTGGAGGTCGGGCGCAGAGATGGCGCGCGAGGAACTGTGCCACGAGGCCCCTGGCTGCAGTGCATTAGCGACTATCTCGGCGTGACCCTCCAACCGCCTCAGTACCTTTTTACCAAGGAGGTGCAGCGTGAACTAACCTAGAAGGGTAGCCTAACCTAAAAACCGGACATAAGATAGTCCAGGCGACCCATGTAAGAAGGGTCAATAAAAGTCTTCACAGCCTAAAGATTTGAGGGAGTGAAGATCAACAAGAAAGGTGAGCTCTGGGGATGGAAGGTGGGCGGTGTAGGAATGAGTGGTGGAGATCGTCCAAGAAGATCAAGAATTCGGCAGGTCGTGAATTTTCCTATCTTCCTGGACATAAGTCTCCACCACTCATTCACATTATTGGGAGAGTACCGAGCAACAATCCTCCCGAGAGGGCGGCAGGAGAGACCAAGAGCTCACGCTTTAGGACAGAAGTCCATTGAGGATGGCTCTGCCAAAGGAAGAATGTCGCCTGGCATGGACATCTAGTGCATAATGTTTAGAAAGTATGCACTGAGCTCCAGGTGGCCGCATTGCAGATGTCTGCAATGGGCATATTGTGAATTTCCGCTGGGATGCCATGACCGCTCCTGAGAGTGGTAAACTCTGCCTCCAACTTAACCTCGCCATGGAATAGCAGTGGCTAAGGCACGCCACTAGCCATGATGAGATACATCTGATAGCGACAGGTTGACCCAGCCGGTCTCACTGAAGGAAACGAACAGTTGCTGAGCTTTATAAAATCCTTGGTTCTATCTAGATAGAAAGCATGAGGCCCTCTTAACATCCAAAGAATGAAGAAACGTTCCCTTCATTTTGGAAGTCCATAAAATAAGAGGAAGGACCAAAGGTTGGTTTAGATGAAATTCTGACACAACCTTAGGAAGAAATTTAGGATGAGTACTGAAGAACTACTTTGTCCTTATGGAACACAGTATACGGAGGGTCTGTGACCAGGGCATGTATCTCAGAGACCCTGCGGGCTGAGGTAATGGCCACTAGGAAGGCAGTCTTCCAAGTGAGAAATTTTAGCTCACAGGTAGCCAGAGGTTCGAAGGTTTCTGAGTGAGCATGTCTAGCACAAGATTAATGTCCCAGGCTGCAACTGGACATCTTATAGGAGGTCTGGTATGCAGAATCCTTTAGAAACCTCTTAACCATAGGTAACTGAGCTAGAGTTAGGAAATAACGGGCTCATGATATGCTGAAATGGCACTAAGATGAACTTTGACTGTAGAGTACTGCAGACCCGAATTTGAGAGGTCCAAAAGGTACTCCAAAACCTTATCTGGTGGACAGGAAGAAAAATTACTCACCTTAGTAATGTTGTTTCTTCTAATGAGTCTTGCTATATTATGACAATTGCAGTTTGACCCAACCTTGAACTGCTCTGGAGGTGAAAGAGTTAAGTTCCATGAGGCATGGAATCTTAGTGTGACTCGGTTGAAAACTCTGTCCGTTTTGCTTCAAACCTAAACTGTCAGATCTTCAGAGCAAAAACTCACTAAGGTTCTGTGTGGAAACTGTAAGCTACTCTCTAGCAAATGGCTACTAAGACTAACACATTTTCTGGTCCCAAAACAAGACTCAAGTCAGGGGACCAAGAAAATGAAAATTCAACAACAACAAACAACAATGGCAAGCACTAGATGCCAACAAATCACTACCCACTCACATCCCAACAGCAACAAGAGGTTCTGAGAGGGCAAGTGGGAGGTCATAATATAGCAAGACTCCATTAGAAGAAACATTACTAAGGTGAGTAATTTTTCTTCAAACAACATGAAGTCTTGCTATATTATGACAATTACAGATCACACAGCAGTACCTCCATGGAGGAGGCAGAACCTACTTAGGGAATAGGCTCTGAAGCACAGCTGTGTCAAACTGAGCATCACTCCTAGCCTGGATGTCCAAGGAGTTATGCTTTGTGAAAGTATGAACTGTTTTCCAAGTAGCTGCTTGACATATCTCTAAGATAGGGATGTCCCTGGCAGCAGCCAAGGATGCAGCTGTACCTCTGGTGGAGTGAGTCCTCAGGCCTGAAGGGGAACCTTACCCAGTTTTAGATAACAAAATTGGATACAAGAAACGATCCACCTGGCAATAGATCTTTAGTGGCAGGTTTCCTTTACCTACCTCACCATAAGTGAGAAACAGCTGAAGGGAATCAAATCTGTGACCCTTGGTACGCTCTATGTAGTAGCTAAGAGCTCTTTTGACATCTAAACTGTGCAATCTCCTCTCACCAGAGGAAGAATGGTCAGTGAAATACACAGGAAGAGACATAGATTGATTCAGGTGAAAGTCCGAGACAACCTTAGGCAGGAACTTTCCATTAGTCCTGAGGACCACTTTATCCCTATGAAAGGAGATAAAATCAGGTTCCACTGACAATGCTTGTAGTTCACTTATGCGCCTAGCAGAAGTGATAGCTACCAAAACACAGTTTTCCAAGTCAAGTACTTAAGCTCTGCTGAAGACATGGGTTCAAAAGGAGGTTGCATAAACTGGGCAATGCAAACATTAAGATCCCATGCAGGGCAGGGTCCTGAATGGAGGGTTGATGTGAAGCAACCCCTTGAAAACTTGGAGAAACCAGATGAGCTGAGAGAGAAGAGGATTTACCTGCTGATAAGAAAGCAGAGACTGCTGCCAGGTGCACTTTTAGGGTAGCTGGTCTCAGCTCAAGCATTTAAATGCACCATATAATCCAGAACTGTGGGAAAGCCGGCAGACTCTGGGAAATACTCTTACCAGAGCACCATATGGAAAACCTCTTCCATTTGGAGTTATAAGTAGCCCTGGTAGAAGGCTTCCTGAAGCCTTCAAAACATTAAGTACACCCTGAGAAAGAAGTAAGTCAGCAAACTCCTAACTCTTCAAGAGCCAGGCCTTGAGGTTGAGAGATTTGAGATTCGATACCAAAACCTCCCTGTGCACAGACTAACAGATTATGATTCCTGGAAGGCACAGGGGAGGGTGGACTGTTAGGACAGGAGTAGTGGATACCAGGCTGTCTGGCCCAATCTGGGGCAATCAGGATCATCTTGCAAGGTTGAGATCTGATCTTGACTAGCACCTTGAACAGGAGAGGGAAGGGGAATGCATAGAGAAACTTCCCTACCCACTGAGAAGGAAGGCACCAGAGGACTGAGCCCAACACTGGGGGCCTGCAGCTAAAAAGAGGAAGTTGGTGACTGTCTGGGGCTGCAAAAGATCTATCTGAGGAGTGCCCCTGGCAAACACCACCTCCAGGATAAGGGGATCCAGAGACCATTCGTGATGGCCCTGTGAAATCCTGCTGAGAGCATCTGCCAGGACATTGTCTTTGCCTGGGAGGTGAACTGCCACAAGGGAGGTGTTCAGGGAATAAGCCAGAGACCACAACTTCATTGCTTCGTGCACAAGGCCGTAGACCGAGTGCCCCTTGTTTGTTGATGTACCACACTGTAGTGGTGTTGTCTGTTCTGACTTGTACCACTTTGTTTTGAACAGATGTGGAAAAGCTTGAAGTGCTAGAAAACTGCTCTGAGTTCCAACAGATTGATGTGAGCAGAGATTCCTGAGGGGACCACAATCCTGAGTGGTGAGGTTGCCCATGTGGGCTCCCACCCCAAGAGAGATGCATCTGTAGTAAGGGTCAAGGAGTGGGACTGTGGGATGAAGGTACCCTTGTCTCAGATTGCTCTGATCCCGCCACCACTGTAGGGCCTGGATCAGGGTTCGAGTTACTGGGATCAACTTGGACAGAGGATATCTCCTTTGAGACCAGAAGGCTCTCAAATGGAACTGAATGTCCCTCACCTGAAATCTTGCTCCCTGCACTATTGCTGTGGAAGCAGCCATGTGCCTAGGAGCTGCAGAAAATGCCTTGCTGGATGAGAGACCTGCAGAGTGAAGGAGGAGGCCAGAGAAACCACGGTCTTTGCCCTTTCTAAAGGAAGGAAGGAAGGCTCTGGCCTGTTGTGTGTTCAGTTCTGGGCCTATGAAGGTGAGAAGCTGAACAGGCTATAGAACTGACTTTGGAAGATTGAGAAGGAAACCTAGAGATGTGAGCAGCTGCTGGGTGACTTGAAGGTGTAATTTGACTTGTTCTGGAGACTGGACTACTATGAGCCAGTCGTCCAGGTAAGAAAGATGGCAATCTTTTGCCTTCTTAAATGAGCAACTGCTACTGCCAGGCATTTTGTGAATACCCTAGGGGCAGAGGTGAGACCGAGGCCATTGATCTGAACTGGTAATGGCCTGAGGGTAGTTCACAATCTGAGGTACTGTCGATGGGAGCTTCTGATGAGGACATGGAAGTAGGCATCCTTGAGGTCCAGGGACGCTAGCCAGTCCCCTGGCCTTAGAGAGGGTAAAATAATTCCCAAAGTCACCATTTTGAATTTTGATTTTAAAAGGTGCTTGTTTAGGTATCTGAGATTCAGGATGGGCGCCATTCTCCTGTCTTTTTGGGGTAAGGAAGTACCTGAATACAATCCTTTGCCTGGTGTAGGGAGGAACCCTCTCCACAGCTCTGAGAGCCAAGAGGTTGAAACTTCTGTTTCTAAGGCGAGAGCCTCTGAAGGATTTGCAGGTGGAAAGGATCTGCTCATCTTTAGAAATTTTTGAAGCTGAGAACCAGTCCTGGCTTACCACTTCCAGGACCCACTTGTCTGATGTTAAAGACTTCCAGTCCCAGACAAAGTAAGTCAGCCTGCCCCCTACAGGTAGTGGAGAATCGGCCCTGGGCATCCCATCAAGGTGTCTGCTTGGCAGGAGCTTTAGGCTGAGGGGTGGGCAGGCTGCTCGTACTCTCGCCTGCCTCTTCCTCTGAAGAAGCCCCTCTGGGCATAGGGCTGAAGAGGAGGCCTGGGCTTGGTAAAAAGCTTATGAAAAGGCCTGCCCCTGCCCTGAAAGCTGCCTTGAGGAGTGGACTGCCTTCCTTGGCCTGTGCACTCCTATAGGTGGTCCTGTACTATCCATTTTCTTCATATAATTCTCTGTCTGCTCTCCAAACAGAGAGTTATCCACCAGGAAAATCCATGGCCTTAGCCTGGGTATCCTGTGACAGGCTAGTACACCTGAGCCAAGCCATTCTACTGAAAGGCCACAGATATAGCCATGACTCTAGAAGATACATCATTAGAGTCCACTGCAGCATGGAATTGCACCTTGGATGCCTCAATACCATCAGCAGCCACCTGCTCCAGCTCCCTGGCAAGTTGTTCAGGGACCTGCTTTGCTAGAGCCATAATAGTATCCCATCTGGATTTAAGATATCTTGCAACATACGCCATATAATTTGCCTGTCTGAATCCCAAAGATGCTGCCACGTATTGCTTCTTTGCCATGGCATCAATCCTCCTGGGTCCTTGTCCGGGGTGTAGCAAAGGAATATTTGCTGTATCACAGGCTGCGGCCTGCACAACCCCAACATGGCTGCATTGTTATGAGAGGAACTCGTGTCAGAGCCTGACAAAGTGTACCTCCTGTCCATTTTCTTGTCCATAGGAAGTACAGAATGGGGGTTTTTAAAATTTTTACTGTCTGTTTCCTGAAGGATTTGTGCATAGGAACAGACAGTCTTCTAGACTCTGGGATATCCATCATTTCCACATAGTCAGGCTCTTCTTGGTCATCCACAGCTTCTTCCATAGGAAGCTGGAGGTTTCAGCCACTCTTATAGAAAATAAAATGAGAAGGGAGTCAGAAAGCCTGGGGGAGAAACTTCCATAGGTCTGTCTGGAGAAATGTCCGTTCAATGGGCACATCCAGACTGTCAAAATCACATTCCCTCTCTTCATAATCTCCGGTTCATAAAAATCCTCTATATCATACTCCTGAACCGGTGGAACCGACCGGCTTGCCTGATGGTGCTGGTTCGGTCGGAACCAGTACTGGACAATTTTGATCACTTTGGCTATCTCTGCAGCAGTTGGAGAAGGGATTTTTGGCTCCAGACCTGCTGACTTCCTAGTCCTTTTAACTGGAACCGACTCGTCCAGAGTCAGCTCTCCTTTTGCCCGAGAAGACTCTCACCCTGTTAGAGGGTATCTCTGGTTCGGTTGGCACCGAACCGGCTGGCTATCCGGTCAACAGACTTCTTAGCTTCCTTTTCCCTGAGCCTACCAACTCTCTTATCCCGGTAGCTGCAGGGAAATTCACACAAATCTGGCAGTCTGAACTGAGGTGGTCAAACCCCAGACAATAGACACAGTGTGTGTGTGGTCAGCTTCAGTAAAAGCTTCCCACAGACATCACAGTGTTGAAACCCAGTGGCCGGTTTTTCTTTTGGGTTTTCAGGCATAATGCCAGCCTAACCAGAAAACTTGCCCGATTAACGGCCCTTAGCCAAGCAAGACACCCTTATCGGTTCCAAACCGTGTCCACGGTCGTGGAAAACCGTAATGAAATCCGCTTTTTTAGAACCGATAAGAACCGGGAACCGCACTTCTAAAGCAATTTAAAACTAACCTGATCGGTTCAGGACTGAACCGATAATATCGCTTACAATTTCCACACAGAATAAAAGTAAAACTTTGAATTACTTACGATACCACAGACAGAGCTTGAACCGACCCGGTTGCGGTTTTATTTAAAACAAATGCGTTTGAAACCGAAATTATACACTTTAAAACCGATAAATGAACCGAGTAGTAGGGAGAAATCTCCGGAGCGACCGTTCAGTAAGGGGAGTAAAGAATCTGACAGTTTAGGTTTGAAGCAAAACAGACAGAGTTTTCAACTGTCAAGCTAAGATTCCATGCCTTGCATGGAACTTAACTCTTTCTCTGGAGCAGTTCAAGGTTGGGTCAAACTGCAATTGTCATAATATAGCAAGACTTCATGTTGTTTGAAAAGGGATTCAAAGAGGACTTTGACACCAGAGCTGAAAAGCTCCACTTGGCTGTGTAAGTTTTCCGAGTGGCTGGCTTCCGCAGCCAGAAGAATATCTGAAACTCTTGAGAGACATTGAACCGGTTTACTTGACCTCTTCAGGAGCCAAGCATGAAGGTGAAGTGATCTCAGGTTGGGATGGACCACCGTCCCTGAGTCAGAAGGTTCATCTGCAGGGAAGTGGTCTCGGAGGAACTGCCAACATATTGTTGAGCAGTGGAAACCACAGCTGTTAAGGCCAAAAGGGAGCAATGAGAATCATTTTGTCTCCTGGATTTGAACTTGAGGAGTACCTCTGAATTAGAGGAAGAGGAGGAAAGGCGTGAAGAAAGCGCTTTGTCCACGCAGCCTGAACGCATCCTGACAGAAAATGCCACGCCCTGGATTTCTGGAGCAGAAGAGAGGCAGTTTTGCGTTGAGTGGGGATGCAAAAGGTCCAGGTCTGGAGTTCCCCACTCTTCGAATAGTGACTGAACTATGGTTGAGTCGAGAGACCACGTGAGGGTCTGTCTCTGTTCTGCTGACACGGTCTACCAGTTCGTTCTGAACACCTGGCAGATACACCGCTTGAATTAGGAGCCTCGTGCTCAAGCACCATTCCCATACCCTCACTGCTTCTCTGCATAAGGGGTAGGAGGAGCCCCGCCTTCTTGTTGATGTAATACATCACTGCTTTGTTGTCCGCTTGAAGGAGAATGTTCGAGACACAGAATGTCCTTCAAAGCTCGGACCGCATAAAGGACGCCTCTCATTTCTAGGACGCTTATGTGAGCTGGACCACTTGAGTCCATGCACCTTGAGTGTGGAGAGCCTGACAGTGAGCCTCCCACCCCGTTAGGGAGGCATCCGTGGTAATGGAGATCTGATGGTCCAGAGAGCAAAGGGATACCCTCCAGGAGACTGCTCTCTTGAGACCACCAGATGAGTGACCTCCTTAAAGGTTCTGTCACCTTGATGAGATAGGACTGCGGTGAGTGGTTGGGGACCACTGAGTACTGAGCATCCACTGGGTGGTTCTCATGTGCAGACATGCTAGGGGTACAGTGAACACCGAGGATGCCATGAGGGCCTAGCATCCATTGCATCGAGAGCTGTGACTGAGCTGTTTTCCTCATGGTGACGGGCCATCTGAAGGATATCGCTCCTGTCTTCTGGAAGAAAGCTCTCGACAGGAGGTGTCCAGAAGAGTCCTTATAAAAGGAGCTCTGGGAGGCTGCAGTTGCGATTTCTTGAGGTTGAGCAGCACTCCCATGGAGCGTAAGGAAGCGCAGGGCCGTCTCCACGGCGTCCAGAGTCCTTGCCTGGAAGGACTTGCTAGAAGCCAATTGTCCAGATAAGGAAACACCTGGATTCCGACCTTTCTGAGGTGCACTGCAGAACTGCACAACATTTTGTAAAACTCACAGGCCCGAGGATTGCCCAAAGGGCAGGACTCTGAACTGATAGTGCTGTCCCAGAGCCACAAACCTCAGGAATTTGTGATGCCTCGGGTGAACAGGAATGTGCTGGTAAGCGCCCTGCATATCTAGGGAGGCTAACCAGTCGTGTTGGTGAGCAGAGGTAACAGGGTTCCCAGAGAATCATTTTGAATTTCTCCTTGTGGAGAAATTTGTTTAGCTTTCTGAGATCTAGAATGGGGTGCATTCACCGGACTTCTTTGGAACCAGAAAGTAATGGGAGTAGAACCCGTGTTTCGTTGGTGCAGTGGCACCACTTCTACTGCCCTGTTGTTCAGAAGGCCCCAATCTCGCGGCGGAAGGTCTGACTAAAGAGTTGACAGCCTGGGCTGTCGCTGGGGATGATCCGGAGGGTCTCCACAAGATTGAGTGGATACCTCGTGAATTATCCGAAGGACCCATTTGTCTGAGGTTATGGACTTCCACTGGTTGTAGAAGTGCATCAGACGACCTCCCAC
The DNA here is from genome assembly GCA_016271365.2 of Neoceratodus forsteri. Taxonomy (NCBI): domain Eukaryota; kingdom Metazoa; phylum Chordata; order Ceratodontiformes; family Ceratodontidae; genus Neoceratodus; species Neoceratodus forsteri. Next base: position 1,472,691,970 of record CM057453.1, on the reverse strand, counting down.
CGGAGAGGAAACGTCCACCTCGGGCAGCTGAGATGGAACTTGGGCCGGCAATTCATAAGGTAGTGCTGGGCGCTTTGGGCCCTGAGCTTTCTGTTGCGCCTTCTTTTTGAGGTTGGGCAGGTTGGTTCTTGTGAAACTTCCTCTGCCTCGAAAGGACTGGCGATTATGAAAACTGTTGTTTACTGGAATGCCCCAGAGGGGGCAGGAGGGGGCCGAGCCAACTTAATGGCTGCTGACCTAGTCTTTGTGTAGCTTCTAGAGCTTGCTCTACCTGAGGACCAAAAAGATATGCACTGTCAAGGGCAATGCTATCACCTGCTGCTGCGTGCCATTCATAAAGCCCAAAGTACGCAGCCAGGAATGACGACAGGTGCAAATACCAGCAGTCATGAACGGAAGCAGTGTCAAAAGCATCCATGGCTGCTTTAACCTGCTGGTTATTAGATTCAATACCTCTGGTAATGGTTTGAAGAAGCTCTGGCTTTGAATCCGACCGTAGGGCTTCAACCATCTGTTTAATAGAATGCCACAGGATATACTCATACTGAGAAAATAGCCTTGGTAACTGGCAATACATACTTAGAGTAGAAGCAGCAAAGACTCTCTTACTTAAGGTGTCTATCTTACGAGATTCTTTGTTAATAGGTCGAGCTGTAGTAGCTTGAGGAAGAACGACCTTATCATTCTCTGCCAGGACTACAATAGGATCCGTCAAGGCTTGAGATGCCAAATGGGACGATCCTTGGGGGCTGAATATTTCCTATCAATGGATTTAGCCACGCAAGGGGTAAGAGCAGGATTATTCCAAACCATTTGAGACAGCGCCTCGAATGAAGGCTGAATCGGAGGAGTCAAATCCGTAGAGATCTCCGAGCATGAAGATACTGGAGTCTCAACAATTTCCCAGGATCGATGTCTGTAGTCTGGAGAGAAAGTGTGGAACTCAGATTTTCAACAGAGACTTAAAGGATAGGTCCCACTACAGGCTCTGTAGCAGTAATAGATCCTGCGTCATTCAATTTCATCACCCAACCAAAGTTCTGGGTCAGGCTCAACATTATCTCCTGACAGTCCAGGAGGACTGTAGGGACAGGAAAGGAATGAAATTCAGAAGAGGGAGGAAGAAGGAAATAAGTGAAGAGGAGTCTTTGAGAGCCGCCGGCGCCGAGGTGTTCAGCATCGAGAACGACGCCATGAGCCACGCGGGCTGCTCAAAGCCGCAGACGGCGCCAAGGACGGCACCGAAGCCACACAGCACCGAGGACGGGCGCCAAGCCGGACGGTGTTGGACGGCGCGAGCACAGCATCGACGCAGAGGACGGCGCCAAGAGGGCTACATGACGCCGAGGGCGCTGAAAACACCCCAGACCAAAATCAGGTTTTGAAGGAAGAAGAGCAGGAGATAAGGGCATCGGTGTGGCCCCTGGGCTGCAGCCATGTGAGGGGGACACCTAAGCGCAGAGAGTCGACGGCACCGAGGAAGGTGCCGCTACCTGGAAGGTCCAACCACCTACCTGGTCGCCCAGACAGCCCAAGGCCCCACCGATCACGAGCCAGGTAGCCTAACCAACCTCTGAGCCCACTGCTCCATAAGAGCGCCCACTGATGAAACTGCTCATCTGAAGACCTACCTGTGGGCGGGTAGGGCTCCGATGTCGAGCCGTCGGCTACCAGGAGCAGAGGTTGGCTGACTCGAAGGAGGAGACCGCAACTAGCCCCAATAACCCAACCATCTACGCCATGAGATATATCAGAGGCGACCGAGTGATCCTTCTTCTTTTAGACCTCCGGGCTGAAGAAGAGCTCGAGGCGAGCGGGGCCGAGAGTGTGACCGTTTATTTTATGCTTCAGGGGACCGCCATCCCCCGGCATTGACTGACCGTTGTCAGACCCTCCCTCTGGAGAAGGCGCGGACGGACCCAGCCCCACTGACTGAACAGCTTTCATAGAAGTCTCCCTACCGCCACCTGACTCATTATGGTCGACTCCGTCAAGGTAGGCTGGACTTCTTTATTGTATTTAAAATAAGAATAAATTTAAGCGATACTGTATCGAGATAATACTACAAAATAATAAAAACTGAAAACTATGCTGCTAGTTTGACTCCCGACAGGTAGCGGCGTTAGACGTCACTGAAGTGCACTCGGCGGCAGGAAAAAGGAACTGGAGGCGGTTGGAGGGTCGACGCCGAGACAGTCGCATCAAGACGTACTAGGGCTCATGGCGCTTTTCTCATGGGCGCCCTCAATCCCACCCCTCCAGCAAAAGTTTGCTCCCGATGGTCCTAGGTGCCTCCGGCGCAGATCCCAATAGTGTGAATGAGTGGTGGAGACTTATGTCCAGGAAGATATAGCATTATAGTTGATCTCCACTGTCTGTCAAAAGCAATTAGCCACCTTCACTAATTCACTTAGGCAGTAGGCACTGGGCAGAGCACTTGCCACTTATACAGAGACAAGACTAGAGTAGTAGTACACCTCACTCACTATACGCTATTACTGAATAAATGAGTCAGAAAGAAGCTTAGCCAGGTAGTAGAATCAGATCTCAATATCTAGCCTATTTAGTTAAGCTTTTTCTCTCAAAGCTATTGGAACTTGGTTGGTTTCAATGGTTTATACTCTTGTCTGAGCGACTGTCACCTTTAAACAAGTCCACTGGCCTGTGTTCAGACAGGAGGAATCCCTTTGTTTTTGATAAGTCTCTCTTATGTCCTTACTTCAAAATGTACTTCCCCTCAAACTCCCAGTAGACAAGGTCATCAAGAAAACAACACTCTTGTTGTTTTGTTATATTTAATGTTTCATTTTCAAATATTAGCCCGACTGACTTTGCAGTCCACACACTGCGATAGTCAGGACGGTTAACTCTCAACCTGGAACTCTTTTCCACCCCTCCGTTTAATTTAGTGCCTTTAAACCCTTGTTTTTTTTTCTTTTAAATAAAAAAAAAAAAAAAAAAAGACACTAGCAAGCCTTGCAACTGTTGTGGTCCGACTGACCGAGCAAGTCAGAACAACCCCCTCCCCAAACTTCACTCCCTCCCATCCCTCAAGATTTTATTTATTTTAATACATTCCCTCAATTTGTCTTAGTAGTAGTACAGTACAGATCCTGAAGTTCAAAGCTGCGTAATGTAGCGGATGCACAAGTTACAACTGACAATGACTGAGCAAGCAAGAAACGCTCCTCTGCTACTTTGGTATGTGATGAAATGGTGCTTTTCTCCACTTCTGTCCCTAACCTCCTCCCCTACCACCACTGCAGCCAATTCCCAGGACTGACAGGTACTCTCCCACATCAGTCTGCTGACTCACCTGTCAGTCCTGGATCCATCAAAGCTGCTCTGCTGCCTGATACGTGGAGAGGGATGGGGAGGAACCGGGAAGGGTGAGGCCTGGCGACTTCTTGCTAAGTCTGGCGCCACACTTGTTTTAGCACTCACGCTCCGATTCTCCTGTACCTGGCCACCCACATGATTAAATCCTCTAATGACCATGTGATGAGAAGGCAGTTGTTGGGTGGCATCTAGTGGTCAGTCTGGTGCACTGAGGCTAAACACAAAAAAAAAGTTCTGTCTCAGTTGCTTGTCCGGGAGACAACAGGCTTCTTACTCAGTACTTGTCCGATGGCAAATTCTTGTAGCCCAGAATGTCAGGCTATGGGATTTGTCGACCCCTGTCTGGAGGATAATGAATCTGCCGTGGAGGGCAAAGGCGAGGGTAAGAGAAACTCAGAGTATGTCTCTTCTGTATAACCATAAGTACCCAACTGTTGGAAGTGATGCGTTTGCCAGGTCTCCAGATGGAGGGCAAAAGAACCCCAACCTCCGAGGCCTGGTCGAGGAGGCGGGGTGACGCAATCCTAGTGGGTCACTGGGAGGCGGGCTGCGCAGCTCCACCTGAAGGGAGGGAGTGGGCACCATGAGCGGTAGAGGTGTTGCCTCTGTGGACTGAGCACAGCCTCTGAAGCCACCTTTATTATTACCTCTATATTTCCACCTCTTTTGGAATAAGAGGAGTGTTGAGTACGGCAGGCTGTAGCTGGATTATGATACATGCCATGTACCGTGACGGAGCTGCCTGCCTGATGCCTCTAAGTCATCCAGCAAAGTCTGAGTACCTGGCCCGAACAGCTTGGACCCATTAAAAGGGCATTAGCTATTTTATGTTGTATATCAGGTGCAAAGCTTGAAGCGTGAAGCCAACATGGCGATGCAGAATGATACCAGTGGCTGAAAGTCGGCTGAAGTATCTACGCATCATATCCTGACCTGAGAAGGTGATGGGAGATAGAATTAATAGTAGTTACTGTAGCCAATAACGTGTCCCTATCTTATGAGGGAGGAGTTCACTGATAAGATCAATGGCAAAGGACCCCTGGAGTACGCTGATATTTAATCATATGACCCATATAGTTCCACGATTCTGATATTCATAGCACCTGAGGAAAACACCTCCCGGATAGTCAATTCTTTGGGATTCCTTACAGGGGTAAGGAACTCATGTGTTTGGGTTTTTAGTACGATCATGAACGGCAGTAATGACCACAGAATCTGCCTCTGGAACACTGGACAGAAACGGGTGATTCAGAGGAGCCGAAATAGACGATCTGCTTTTATGGGAACAGCTGTAATAGCTGAAGGCTGATGCCAAGCAGCCAGCACGGTGTTCTGGTAAATTGAATTAGTGGGGAAACCACTAAGACAGGCTCCTCAGGTAATTCAAGATATTCTGCCATAACCTTACACTGTTTATCATGTTCAGTAGTGGAGAATCCCATGACCTTTGGTTTGAGCCATCATCTTACTAAAGGTCAGGTTGTCTGGTGGTGAGGCTGCCAAGGAGAGGCAGATCCTCATACAGGAAGAGATTTCTGAATAGGGGATTAGGAAAATCCAAATCCTGAAACTCTCATCCTCAAGATCATCGGCAAAAATCAGGCGGCAAATCTTGGTCATCTGACAAATAGTCCTCTATGTATGGAGGAGGAGACCAGGGTGGCATGGTATCCCTGTAACTATCAAAGCTTTTAGGCGGAGGAGGAGAGTAGATCGGGTGGGGTCACCTAGCTCTTCAGAGGGCTGAGAATGCTGCATGGCATGGAAGACCTTTCGGACTACGTTGTTGAGGTCCTGTTCCTGGGAAGGAGGGGATGAAAGGGGGCATACTGGAACACAAAGGCGGGTGATAGGTGGAATGGGACGATAAGCGTGAGTAGTCTTGCCCCTAGGTGGTAAAGACCAGGGTCCCCGATTTCTGTCCTCCTGACCTCTATAAGAAGCCACCCGCGAGGTGGAGGGTCAGTCAGTAAAACATAAGCCATAGGTTTCCCCTGGAGGAATGCGGGGTCTCAACGGCCTGCAGGGGAAAAATGAGTTAATTTCACTCAAACTGTCAGATGCCATCTGGAGAGAGCCCCATCGACTGAGCAGCACTATATTTAACTGCATGCAAAGCGCTAGAAAGCGTCATCGACGAGAGGGTATAAGCCTTCATCGACAGAGCAGTCACAATTAGAACTGCATTTAAAGCGCTTAAAGTGTCGGCCGATTTAGAGAGCACCAGAAATGGTGGCCAATGGGCAACAGGCATGGAGTGTGAGGAGGGTTTCTTCCTTTTTCTGCCTGGAATGAGAACCAGAAGAGGGGAGCCCTTGGTATGAGCCCCTGGTTTTCCAAGAGAGACATTTTCTGCTCCATCAAAAGATGCTGAATTTCAAGCAACCGTCATCTTGATTAAATTCCTGACATAAACTACATGAATTGGTGCCGTGTGGATCCCAGACACTTACACAAAAGTATGTGATTGTCAAAGCGGTATATTTTCCTACTGCAATGGCAGGAAAAAAATAAAGCTTGTTTCTTTGAAGACTCAGTAGACATTCGTCTTGGTTCCAAATTTCTTATTGATGACTGCTTCACAGAAGTTGAACTAGCTGTACTCTTGTGAGCTGAGATGTAGGAAAATGAACGTAGGATACAGGGACCACCCTCACTTATACAGGAAATAGGAAGCTGATGTCATGTGGGTGGTCCCTTGTGAAAACTGCTAGAACAGCTGCCGTGCACCACAGCTACCTCTGCAGGATACTCAAAAGTATTACCTACTGCAAGAGACCACTCCGTGGAAGATCTTTTATTATCTTCTTTAATATTCTTGTCTTCTCTGCAAGGTAAGACTTAACCATCTAGTGTGTGTACAAACAAGTACTTGGGGCAGCCCTTGTGTTACTATAAAGTAAAACTTTGAGGCTGGCTGGGAGAGGGTCAGAGCAAGGGGTTTGGCGCCTATCCATTGGGGAGACGCCTCATATGCCCCATCTAAATTAATTTAATGTTTCAAAGTCTGCATATTTAGATTTAGCTTGGGCAGGATTGAGGATTCTAGCTGGTGAGTTTGTGTGTCTGAAACTGAATTTGAGTTATTTTTCTTAACTGCCATTTCAGTGTACTTTTCTATTTAGTTTAGGCAGGACTGAGGATTCTAGCTGATAAATTTGTGACTGTAATTGGCTGAGTCTGAACTTTAAGCGCAGGTATCGTATTACAGGGATTAGTGTAGTTTGAATGTGAGGTCTTAACTGCCATTTTGGTGTACTTTTCCATTCAGTTTGGGCAGGACTGCGGATTCTAGCTGATAAGTTTGTGACTGTGTGTTTGTAATTGGCTGTGTTTGGACCACGGTGAGTAGAATGAGGAGACACTGCCAGAGAACTCCTTGGCTGATTGTTTTTGGACACAGCCTGTGGTATTATTCTTTTCACTTTTACATCTACACCATTTGGTGCGCAGCATGACAGTGACTGTGTTTAGAATGAAAACCCTGATTGAAAGTGCTGGCAGGGAATAATAGTGGTGTGCTGGGGTGCGTGTTGGGGGTAATTGTGAAGACTGTGGTGTGGTGTGTGCCTGTCTTGCATTTTATAAAATAAAAACCTTACATATCAAGCTAATGCTGTAGCATGCTTCGTTGATTTTCACCAACTTTTTTGTTGTTTGTTTGGTCTGGCATCCACTATCAAGTCCAGTGTTCCTAAACAGAACACTGAATTTTCAATATGAATGTCTATGTCACCACCAGGGCAGGACTGAAAATTGTCCTAGAGCTCTACCAGTCAAGAGATGCAAACACCAGGTCTCACTCATTTTCTGTGTGCAGATCCACCTCACCTGCACACTGCATAGAACGGAAGAATTCACTGAACTTCTCATTGATCTGTTCAACTAGCTGTTTCAGAGGGTTCAGCCAGGCTTCCTTGACCTAAAAAGCACAATATAAGGCACATAAGAAATTAAACAGTACACACATTTATGTGGGTCTGACTAACAGAACAGCCTTATTTTATTACCTTGCCACTATTCTGAGATTGCAATTATTTTTTTGTAATTAAAGTTTATTGAATTTTATACTTTTCAAAACACAATACACATACATTTTCACCAGTACATATAAAACATAACTCAAATGTATCCAAGAACTCTAAAAATACAGTAATGACAATAAATAAATATACACAAAATCATAAAACTTAAACCCAGGAATTCATACTGCAATATTTCACCCAGGTATAATACCATGTACTAACATATTCCATGAGGGAGGGAGAGGAAAGAGACCTGTAGCTGAGAGGGACATTCAGGCAAACCTAAAACAATCTTAAATATATCTCAAACCTCGAGGAAGGAGGAACACCCAAATATACTCCCTTAAAACCCCATCCTCCTAATTTTGATCAGCCAAAACTTCTATGATATCTTTACCTTGTTTGGCCGCCCAATAGTGGAAGAAGGAAGCCATCTACTCACAAAATTATCTTTTGCAACCAAAGTTTGGCCGTAAGCTGTTCCATCTCTAATATGCTGGTACAATTTTCTAACCAAGATTCTATTGGTGGGGAGGTTAGCCATCGCTGAGTGACCGCTATGACAGCTGATGTCACTAAAATATTGTATAAATAAATTTGCAGCCCAAATCCAATTTGGCAACCGAGATGGAACAGGAACTTCCATAATTTTACTCAACTCGGCCCAAACTCTGTCCCAAAACCTCCTGTAACACTGGATATGACCTTAAGATTAGAGACGAAGTACCTACTGAAGGTCAGTACATCCCTGCCAACACTTTACCTGAGAGATGTGTACCAAAATGCCTTGTTATAACTGGTGTATGGAAATATCATACTACTGTATGCCACCTGAAAACTGCCTCCAGGAGGGGAAGCTGTGGTGGTGAAACCCCATCGCAGATTTTTTCCCACTCATGGTCTGATAATTCTATACCAGCTTCAGAATGCCACTTAGATTTCACTGATTCTGATGTATCTTGCTCTCAGTCAGATAGGAATTTAACAATCTGAGACATCCTACCACAGGTGTCATGGATTGCGCAAGAGATGTAATGAATTGTTGTAATGGGTTCTCTACAGCCATTACTTGAGCTTTTCTTTTCCTCTGTTAAGTAATGTCCAATCTGAATGTATCTATAAAAGTAGTTTGGGGACAGACCAAATTCACGACTCAACTAGGAAATGATTTAAAAACATCTGTGTGAAAAAATTAGCAAGGAAGTTAGCCCCCAAAACCTTCCGTCAAACTTACAGGGTAAAAATATCTAAACAGGCCACAATGACAATTTACCCTGGTCAAGAGCATGGTAGTTTATATTTTGCATACTTCAACCACACCTGTTTTAACACCAAAACCTAAGGGTTGCTGGTGTCCAAACTCCTGATATTGGGGCATCCATAAACAGTATATCATCAAGATGAGCTGTGCCTCAGGTATCCCTTTCCAAGGTTACTCACAATTGAACATCCACTGCTAAGTGCAGAATAAAATATTGCAGCTGTGCCCAAAATACTGCCTAAAATCTGGGAGTCCTAAACTCCCCCATTTTTTGGACGCAGTGAGATTGTTCCAGCAGAACCTGGGCTTTTTTCCACCCCATAAAATTTAACCAGTGTGGTCTGAGGACTTTCCAAAAGGAAAGTGGAGGTCTCAAGGTGATAGCTGAAAAGATAAATAAAAATGGGGTAACAGATTCATACGCATCTCAATTCTGAAAACAGAGAGAGTGGAAGATCTTTCCACTGGTTACAGTCTGTCTGAGCTGCCACCAAAGGTTTCTGCTGATTTGTTTGGTGGAGCTTTGATAAAAGCGCATGGTATCAAATACTCAGAAACTGAGCCCGTTGCTGCCCACCTCAGATTATCAATATTTGATGTGAGTGGGTTGGTGTATGGGCCCACGGTAGCATCTTTGTCTTAGTGCAGAAGTAGTAAAACATCTTTATTTATACAGGCAATATATTTGACAAGCAAATGTCATTAGGGCCAACAAAACCCTGTTTTCAAGGTGGTCCTGTAGTTATCAGTATGTTACAAACATTAAGAGAAAAAGAGTAAACATGACAAGTAGCAGCAGATGTACAAGAGGTTTCAGGCTGTCATGCAGCAAAAATTCTAAGGCATATGTAATACGGGACATAAAACTCTTGATAACAATCGTAAACATGCATGGAATCCTGTTTTAATTTATACCTAAATGAGTCTACAGTCAAATCCAGATCCCTCGCTGACTTGAAAAGTTATTCCAGGTAGTTGCACCGCCTCAATTCTGTCAAACAGTGCTTAGCTCATTAAACTTAAAACCTGGCTGACCCAAAATGGTTCATTAGCTCTTGAATTTTCGGCACTGCTGCACGGGTCCAAACATACAGAAGGGTATCATCCGTATACACTGAAACCCTAAACTCCTCTCCCCCACCAATACCTGAAAATCAGGGACTGCTGAATAAGAGCTGCCAGTGGTTTGAGACTAAGGGCAAAAGCGGAGAGGGGAAGAGACAGCCCTGCCTTGTGCCACGCTGGATAGGAAAGACATTAGAAAAGGTGCCATTTACTCAGATCTGTGCCATGGGTTTACTATATATGTTTTGTCTCCAGTTCAAAATGTCATGCTAAACCCAGAATTTTGCAGTACACCATCAACAATATTGGCAATCTAAGCGATCAAATGCCTTCTCAGCATTGATGGAAATGACTGCTCAAACATTTTTTTTGGGGGTGCTTAGCTGAAGCCATCGTGTTACGTAGAAGGCAGATGCTGTCTTGAATATGCCTTCCGAATACAGAAACATAGACATTGATGGCAGGTAAGGACCGCTGGCCCACCTAGTCTGCCCATTTCCCTACCTAGAGGATAAGCTGCAGATCCTATTTAACCAACAGCCTATTTCTTCCTACCCACCACAAAAATTGCCTTATGTCTGTCCCATGCATTCTTGAATTCTCCCACAGTTTTAGACCCCATAACCTCCTCAGGAAGGCTGTACCATGTGTCCACCATCCTCTCTGTGAAAAATACTTCCTCACATTGCCCCTGAGCCGCCCCCTCTATCTTCAAATTGTGTCCCCTTGTTCTTGCACATCTCTTTTCTGAAAGATGCTACCCTCTTGGACTTTGTTGATTCCACTTGAGGTACTTAAGCGTTTCTATCATGTCCCCCCTTTCCTCAAGGGTATACATATTAAGCTATTTTGAATACTCTCCTGGTATGGCTTCTCTTGCAGACCCTGCACCAGTTTAGTTGCCCTCAGCTGAACTGCCTCCATCCTAGTCTATGTCCTTGGGAGATGGGATCTCCAGAACTGGATGCAGTACTCCAGATGGGGTCTCACTAACTGTCTGTACTGGGGCATAACAACTTCCTGTTTTTGCAGGTGATGCCTCCTATACATCCCAGTATCCCCCAGCCCTCCCTACCACCTTCTCACATTGCTTGCAACCTTAAGGTAATCTCATATGATTACCCCAGGTCCCTTTCCATTTTTGTTGTTGTTACTTACCTCCCCTCCCATTGTATAATCTTCCCTGGGATTTTGTTTCCAGGTGCATTACTTGCACTTCTTTGCAGTGAATCCAAGCTGCCATAATTTGGCCATTCCTCCAACCTTGCAAAGTCCCTTCTCATCCTTTCCACGCCTCCTTGTGTATCAACCCTGTTGCAGGTCTTTGTGTCATCTGCAAAGAGGCACACTTTTCCTTCCAGTCCCTCTGCAATGTCACTTATGAAGACATTAAAAGGACTGGACCCAGTACTGAACCTCACGGTACCTCACTAGTAACCCCTCTTTCTTCAGTGTGGACTCCATTTACAATTACCTTCTGTGTCCTGTTGTTCAGCCAATGTTTTATCTCAGGCTACCACCCTAGGACCCACTCCCAGGCTGGTTAATTTGACTGCTAATCTTTTGCAAGGACTGTGTCAAATGCCTTGTTAAAGTCTAGGTAGGCCACGCCCACAGCCCCTACCTGGTCTACTACTTTGGTCACCCAGTCAAAGAAATCAATTAGATTCTGCCTGACATGACCTTCCTGCTGTGAACCCATGCTGCCTTGGGTCCTGTGCCCACTGGCCTCTAGGTACTCAACAATTCTTTCCTTCAGAAGTGATTCCATCATTTTCCCTATCACAGAGGTCAAACTGACAGGTGTGTAGTTTCCTGCCTCTGTCTTGGTCCCACTTTGTGAAGGGGAATCACATCAGCCTTCTTCTAGTCCTCAGGTACCACACCATCCTCCCATGATTTGTTAAAAAGGGTAGTCAGTGGTGTCACTAGTTCTCTGCTTACTTTTTTAGAAATCTGGGATGAATTCCATCTGGCCCCATTGCTTTGTCCACTTTCAGTTTTAGTAGTTCTTTCAGAACCCTTTCTTCTGTGAAAGGAGGAGATCGACCCTACTCTCCAGAGTGCTTCTGTTAATTGGATTAGGCACCTCCCCACTTCCTCTTTTGTGAATACTGAACAGAAGTATTCATTCAGTATCCCTGCTTTTTACTGTCACTCTCTGCCCATCTGCCATCCATTCTATTCAGCCTCACTATCCCTCCTTTTGTCTTTCTCGGCTCCTAGTATACCTATGATCCGGATGGACTAAAGTAATAATTTTCACCCTTTACCCAATGGCCTTCACAAAGATTTTTGTGTCTTGATTAATCACGGAGATAGGGTGGTAACTGGAGCACAAGGTATTATCCTTCCCGCTTGTGCAGCACCAAATCAGAGCCATATTCCATGTATCTGGGAGAGCCCTTCTTCATGAGCCTTATTGCAGATTCTGGTCAACAGGGGCACCAGTTCCTTTTGAATTTCTTATAAAACTCTCCAATGAACCCATCTGGCCCTGGGGCTTTTCCTATCTGAAATGATTTAATAACCTCTAAGATAGTGGCCTCCATAAATGGGGAATCTAAAATGTGCTGCTGTTCTGATGTTAATTTGGGTAAAGTAATTCCCTGGAAGAATTCTGCAACTTTTTCAGTAAGATTTGGGCTTCTCTCCTTATCATGTAAATGAGAGTAGTATTTAAGGAATTCTTCGCTACCTGAGCAGCGGATGTGAGTAGGTCTGAGCATCCCCAGTTCCCTTGATCTTATGAGATATACCTGTCTGCTTCTTAAGGCGGAGCACCAGTAGTCTGCTGGCCCTATCCCCACTCATAATATACCAGGTTATGGAAAGACATAGTGTCCCTTTTGTCTGAAGGCAGCAGCCACTACTGCTAGGCACTTTGTAAAGACTCGGGGAGCTGAAGGATAGGCGAATGCATGAAGCGAATATTTTATTTATTTATTTGCTTTTGTTTGCAGGTAAGCACACTAGACAGCCAAGTGCCTATTTTCAGGAGTGACCCGAATTGATAATGGTTGCCCTGAAAGCGGAAGTGAAGGAACCTCCTGTGGGGTTGAAATACCAATATGTGGAGGTACGCATCCTGTGTGACAAGAGAGCACAGCCAGTCAGTCCCCTTAATGAAGGAGGGTAGCAGGCCTGGAAGGGTGACCATCCTGAACCATTTGTACTCTTATGTACTTGTTCAGGTGGCTGAGATCCAGGATGGGCCATAAGTAACCTGATTTCTTCGGGACCAGAAAAGGTGAATAGAATCTCTTACCCTTTTGAGTTGACAGAACTGGCCCCATGGCCGCTTCCAGCAAGAGCGCTGTATCTCTTCCGGATGAGGGAGAGGTGTGACAAAGAGTACTGGGAGTTTATGGGAGGGTTGTCTGGGGCATTTCTGTGAACTTCAGGGTACGTCCTCTATCAGATGAAGAACCCATTGATCCAGCGGGATCTTGTGTCATCCCTCTTGATAGAGAGAGAAAGCACCCCTACTGTCTCCCTATGGATTCTTTCTAAGGGGGGGTTGGGCAGCGAGTCAGGCTGAGGAACCGGGATAGGCAAAGGGGCCTGGAGGTTTTGGGGCTCTGGGTCCCGAACCTCCTGAGGCCTAGGAAGTGGTCTTACGCTTAAAGCCTCCTCTATTCTTATTTATCCTGAGCACCTGTATAATATACTTTATGTTGTTTTGTTTACTCCAGGTCGCCCTAAAAACAGATTGCATTGTCTCAGTAGGCCTACCCGTTACCAAAATTCAATAAATAAAATAAATTCTGTTGACCTTGAGGCTCTTACCCGACAACCGACAAAATGGCTGAAGGTGGTTCTGTTTCTGTGTGGATCTGTACATGGTGTGAAGAGATCTTACCACCTTGCTAGATTCTTGGAGATGAGCTACAACCTTCTCAGAGTCCGCACCAAAAGGACCGCCCTTGAAAGGGCTCCATAATCTTGCTTGGACATCTGGGGTAAAACCAAGATGCAGCCAAGAATAGTGGCGGAGGCAATGCTGGAGGCCGCTGTCTCTGGTTGTATCTGCAAGTGTCATAGGAGGAATGTAAGACATGGGTGCCTACGTCCAAAACTGATTTTAAAATGTGAAGCAGCTCAGCCTTCTGGGGCCATCCTGCTGAGTCTGAACCAGTTCCATGGCCTTTCCTACAGGGCTTTCTGGTATTGAACCATGTGGTAAAAAATTCAGAGAGCAGATGGCACAGGTGGCCGAGCATAAACCTTTCTGCCAAGTTGGTCCACCTGCTTAAGAGTCCTTGTCCGGAGGCTGGGTACTAAGATGACGAGCCACTTATATGAATCATGAGCTGCCATAATGACTACAGAGTCCACAAGAGGCTGCTCACCAAAATAGGGTTTGTCCTGGGGAAAGTTATACAGACGGTCAGCCTTTTGGAAACAGCAGGGGTGGAAGATGGGTGTTTACATGCTGATTTACTAACATTCATAAAAGTGTCCAGTAGTGGAGGAACTACCATAGGCTTTGGATCCTTCTGGCGGAGAAAACACCCAAAAGGCATCTCTAAGGGTCCAAATCTGAAGTATCCCAGACCATGCTGGACTGGATATGCTGCATGACCTCCATAAAGGTCGAGTCATCTTGAGGTGACTGAGAGGTGTCCTTGGGGTCTGCAGGAGAGGGAGACAGCCCTGATTTGGACAACAATGAAGAGGATGAGGAAGAGCTGCAGCCTGACTCCACTGAGGAGGAAGACCTACAGGATAAATGCTGGTGCCTACGGCTGTCGACCGACAACTGTGCCTGTCTAAGGACTTGGAGGACCCAGCGGCAGTGCTTTCTCCCATGATGTTTGGAGTGACCCATGCTCGTATAGTCAGGTTGTGGCAGGCCTCACGCTTCAGAGACGGCTGCTCACGAGAGCCTGGAGGCTGAACCCTGAAGAGAAGTGTCCTTAGGGAGGGATACAGGATTCGTAGCAGGTCGACCTTAACTGTATTCCACCAGGAAGTAAAAAGACTGTCGGCTTTGGCACAGGATTCTGCAGGTCAGAAGGGTTAAACAGCGCCGGTGGGGGACGTGAGAAGGTCCCAGCATCAGTCCCTTGGAGGCAGCAGCCTGGATGTTTGGCCCTGAGGGTGCGGGTTGACCAGCTGGTATCAGGTTATCTGGTGGTGACCTCGTAGGTGTTGTCAGGCCAGATGGCAGGCCCTCTGGCATCAGCTGAACTGTGATATTAGGGTCAACTGGCACCCCAGTCGGGTGGGGCGCCAGCGCCAGTCTGGAAGGATCCCGTCTAGGGGAACTTACTTAAAAGGGACAGAGATGTCACTTGCCGGAAGAGGACAACGCTGCCCTGGTGTTACTGGGTGGCATCAGCCCTGGAACCGGGGCCAACTTAGCTGACGCTGAAGACGGCTTGAGGAAGACCCAGCTAAGTAGCCTGGCTGCGAGCCCAAGACTGGTGGAATGGCCAGAGCAGCTGGGGCTGAAAGATGAGGAAAAGTCCCCAACCCAAGAACCTCCACCTGACGCCTGGATGAAGGGGGAGGTTTCACCATGGGAAGTCCAGTAGGGGAGAGGGCAGCCATGGAAGCTGAGTCCGAACCTCCCAAGGGAGGATGACCAGGAGACGGTAGATTTAGAATAAGAAGACCGGAACAGGAGGAAGATTTTTCCTTATGCTTTCTCTCTATGTTTATGCTTTCCATCAGACTTTTTCTCCAGATGGGTGGATGAAGAGGTGGAGGCCCCATAAATTGGTGAGGAGGAGGAACTTTTACCCTAGATTTCTTTCTCCATCGCTGCAACCTTCTTTACTAGCAAGAAGCTTTTAAGGCCTTCTGGTGGTGGATCCTGGTCCTTTGGTTGAACTTCAAGCAGTGTTGGTAGGCCTCAGTGTCATGCCTTGGGCCTAGATAGAAAAGGCATTCAGAGCGGCCATCCTCCAACGGGATCTGCTTGCTGCAAGGACACTTGAACCGCCATAATTTCACTGACGGTTGGAGATGAAGATGTGCAGGAATTGAGGAAAAACAAACTTTGTAGTAAAATAAAGATGCACGGGTAATCGTAGAAAAAGGCGATCGACTGGAGGAGAAGGCACCGTGGAGCCGATGTGAGGGTCGACGGCAGAAAATAACTAGGTAGGGCTGGGAGACTGACCTTTATACCACTGGCCGACATCGGTGGCGGCTGACACCAGGGCAGTCCCCGCTGCATACTGCTAGCTAGAAGTTTTCCGTGGGGTCCTGGCGCCTGCCAGCTTCAGTCATTATGGTGTAACCTACTGCAAGAGCTCCTCAAGTAAGATGTACAGTTACAGGTGAATAAATGAAAATTACGCATCACCTAATTCTTGATCTTTTGGACAAGTCTTCACCTTTTATTCATACTGCTGGGTTCACCCAGAGGTGCTGGGACTCTGAGGGGCCAAAATCTTCACGAGGCCGGCGCAAAGGTAGGATCTAGCATGCACGGTGCAAGGCTGGCTAGCACTGTATAGGCTATCTCAGCACGATCCACCAACCACCTTGTACATTTTTTTTTTTTTTTAACAGGAGGCGTGAGCGATACTAACTAAAGAAACACCTATCTTAACAAGGGCATAAGATTGCCCCTTCTGACCCATGTCAGAAGGGCATACAGAACACTGTCTCCATAGCTAAAATAGACCAAGGGAATGAAGACCAGGAACCGACTGAGTGAGCTCGGGATGGTGGTAGGTATGAATAAATGGTGAGGATTTGTCCAAGAAGATCAAGAAGTGAAAATTACGTACTCACTGTAATTCTAATCTTCTTGGACAAGTCTTCACCATTTATTCATATGCTGGTTTCTAGCCAGAGGTGTTGGGACCATGCAGGAACCACAAATCTTCAGGAGGGCGGTGCCGAGTAGGACTACTGTAAAATTATGGCTCCTTGAGGCTATCTCGGCCGACCCTCCAACTGCCTCCGTACTTTTTTTGCCGAGGAGGTGCAGCATAAAATAACCTAAGGAACACCTAACCTAACAAAGTCATAAGATAGCCCAATTGACCTGTATAAGAAGGGAAAAGTTAAACAATGTCTTCACAGCCTAAAATGAAAATTACTTACCTACCGTAATTCTTGATCTTCTTGGATGAGTCTCCACCACTCATTCACACTATTGGGATCTGCGCTGAAGCACTAGGACCCAGCGGAGCAAACTTTTGCTGGAGGGTCGTGCCAGAGATGGAGCCGCTTAGCCTCAGCTCATGCGGTAATGACTATCTTGGCGTTGACCATCCAACCGCCTCAGTACCTTTTACAGAGGAGGTGCAGCGTAACTAACCTAGAAGGATAACTCAACCAAAACCGGACATAAGATAGTCCGGACAACTCACATAAGAAGGGACAACAAAGAAGTTGTCACAGCCTAAGATTTGAGGGAGGAAGACCAACAATAGAGGTGCGCTTGGGGATTTGAGAGGAGGTAGAATGAGTGGTGGAGACCGTCCAAGAAGATCAAGAATTACGGTAGGTACATAATTTTCATATCTTCCTGGACATAAGTCTCCACCACTCATTCACACTATTGAGAGAGCACCGAGCTAATAATCCCCGGAGGGGCGGCAGGAGAACCAAGAGCTCATGTTTCTAGGACAGAAGTCCATTAAGGATGGCTCTGCCAAAGGAAGAATGTCGTCTGGCATGGACATCCAGTGCATAATGTTTAACGAAAATATGCACTGAGCTCCAGGTGGTCACAAGCAGTAAATATCTGCAATGGGCATCGCTAAATTTCCGCTCAGGGATAACATGACCCGGCCTAGCAGAGTGAGCATAAACCCTGCCCTCCAACTTAACTCTGCGCCATGGAATAGCAGTGGCGAAGGCATGCCACTAACCATACTGAGATACATCTGATAGCTTACAGGTTGACCCAGCTGGGTCTTGCTGAAGGAAATAAATAGTTGTTGGCTTTATGAAAGTTCTTGGTTCTATCTAGATAGAAACGCAAAGCCTCTTAACATCCAAGGAATGAAGAGATCATTCTCCTTCATTTTGGAAGTCTGCAAAGTAAGAGGGAAGGACCAAAGCTGGTTTAGATGAAATTCTGACACAACCTTAGGAAGAAATTTAGGATGAGTCCTAAGGACTACTTTGTCCTTATGGAACACAGTATACAGAGGGTCTGTGACCAGGCATGTATCTCAGAGACCCTGTGGGCTGAGGTAATGGCCACTAGGAAGGCAGTCTTCCAGGTGAGAAATTTTAGCTCACAGGTAGCCAGAGGTTCGAAGGTTTCCAATGAGCATGTCTAGCACAAGATTAATGTCCCAGGCTGCAACTGGACATCTTGTAGGAGGTCTGGTATGCAGAATTCTTTAAGAAACCTCTTAACCACAGGTAACTGAGCCAGTGTTAAGGAAAAAACGGGCTCATGGATACGCTTGAAATGGCACTAAGGTGAACTTTGACTGTAGAGTACTGTAGACCTGAATTTGAGAGGTCTAAGAGGTACTCCAGAACCTTATCTGGTGGGCAGGAAAAGGGATTCAAAGAGGACTTGCACACCAGAGTTTAAAAACGCCCACTTGGCTGTGTAGGTTTTCCGAGTGGCTGGCTTCTGCGCACCCAGAAGAATATCTGAAACCCTTCAAGAGACATTGAACCGGGTTTACTTCTACCTCTTCAGGAGCCAAGTGTGAAGGTGAAGCAATCTCAGATTGGGATGGACCACCGCCCCTGAGTCAAAAAGTTCATCTGAAGGGGAGTGGTCTCGGAGGAACTGCCAACATATTGTTGAGTAGTGGAAACCACAGCTGTCGAGGCCAGAAGGAGCAATGAGTATCATTTTGTCCCCTGGATTGAACTTGAGGAGTACCTCTGAATTAGAGGAAGAGGTGGAAAGGCGAAAGAAAGCCGCTTTTGTCCACCGCAGCCTGAACGCATCCTGACAGAAAATGCCAGGCCCTGGATTTCTGGAGCAGAAGAGAGGCAGTTTTGCATTGAGGGGATGCAAAAAGGTCCAGGTCTGGAGTTCCCACTCTTTGAATAGTGACTGAACTATGGTTGAGTCGAGAGACCACTCGTGAGGATCTGTCTCTGTTCTGCTGAGACTGGTCTGCCAGTTCGCTCTGTATTCCCAGTAGGTAGACCGCTTGAATTAGAGCTTTGTGCTCCAAGCACCATTCCCACACTCATCAATCGCCCCTGCATAAGGGGTAAGAGGGAGCACTGCTCTGCTTGTTGATGTAGTACATCACTGCTTTGTTGTCCGTTTGAAGGAGAATGTTCTTGTGACAGAGAATGTCCTTCAACGCCGGACCGCATAAAGGACGGCTCTCATTTCTAGGACATTTATGTGAAGCTGGGACTCACCTGAGTCCACGTACCTTTGAGTATGGAGAGCCTGACAGTGAGCTCCCCACCCCATTAGGGACGCTGGCCTGTGGTAATGGAGATCTGATGGTCCAGAGGAGCAAAGGGATACCCTTCCAGGAGATTGCTCTCTTGAGTCCACTCAGGTGAGCGAATCCTTTAGAGGTTCTGTCACTTTGATGGGATAGGATCATGGGTGAGTGGTTGGGGACCACTGAGTACTAAGCATCCACTGAGTGGTTCTCATGTGCAGACGCTGTAGGGGTACAGTGAACACCGAGGATGCCATGAGGCCTAGCATCCGCTGCATCGAGAGAGCTGGGACTGAGTTGTTTTCCCAATGTGACAGGCCATCTGAAGGATATCGCCCTTCTGTCCTCTGGAAGAAAAGCCTTCACACAGGAGTTGTCCAGAAGAGTCCCTATAAAAAGGAGCCTCTGGGAGGGCTGCAACTGCGATTTTTGAGGTTCAGCAGAACTCCCATGGACGCAAGAAAGCTGAGAGGTCATCTTACGGCGCTCCAGAGTTCCCTGCCTGGAAGGACTTGCCAGAAGCCAATCGTCCAGATAAGGGAACACCTGTATTCTGATCTTTCTGAGGTGCGCCAATAGAACTGCACAACACTTTGTAAAACCCGCTGCACTAAGGATAGCCCAAAGGGCAGGACTCTGAACTGATAATGTTGTCCCAGAGCCACAAACCCTCAGGAATTTGTGATGCCTTGGGTGAATAGAAATGTGCTGGTAAGCATCCTGCATGTCTAGGAGGCTAGCCAGTCGATTGATGAAGCAAAGGTAACAAGGTTCCCAGAGAATATTTTGAATTCTCCTTGGGGAGAAATTTGTTGATCCAAAATGGGGCGATGCCCCCAACTTCTTTGGAACCAGAAAGTAATGGGAGTAGAACCCTGTGTTCTGTTGATGCAGCGGCACTACTTACTGCCCTGTTGTTTAGAAGGCCCTGAATCTCGGCGAGTAGAAAGTTCGATCAAGGGTTGACAGCCTGGGCTGTCGCTTGCAGGATGATCCGGAGGGGTCTCCACAAGATTGAGTGAATACCCTCGCGAATTATCCGAAGGACCCATTTGTCTGAGGTTATGGACTCGCTGGTTGTAGAAGTGCATCAGATGACATCCACCGGTGAGGAAAAGTCCACCTTGGGCAGTTGAGATGGGACTTGGGCCAGCAACTCATAGCTGGCGCTGGGCTCTTTGGGCCTTGCACTTTCTGTTGTGTCTTCTTTGAGGTTGGGCAGGTTGATTTTTGTGGAAACTCCTCTGCCTCGAAGGACTGACTGTTATGAAACTGGCGCTTATTGACACCCTCGAGAGGGATAGGAGGAGGTCGAGCCAACTTAATGGCTGACCTAGTCTTTGTGTAGCTTCTAGAGCTTGTTCTACCTGAGGACCGTAAAAGATATGCACCATCAAAAGGCAACGCTTATTACCGCTGCCGCGGCCATTCGTGAAGCCTGAAGTGCGCAGCCAGGAATGACGGCGGTACAAATACCAGCAGTCAGCCGTATCGGAAGCAGCGTTTCAAAAGCATCCATAGCTGCTTTAACCTGCTGGTTATTAGATTCGATACCTCTGGTAATGGTTTGAAGAAGCTCTGGCTTTGTATCTGATTCCGGTAGAGCTTCAACCATTTGTTTGATAGAGTGCCACAGGATATACTCATATTGGGAGAAATAGCCTTGGTAGCTGGCGACACGATACTTAGGGTAGAAGCAGCAAAGACTCTCTGACGGTAGGTGTCTATCTTACGCAGATTCTTTGTTAATAGGTCGAGCTGTGTAGTTTGGGGAAGAACGACCATCATCCTCTGCCAGGACTACAATAGGATCCAGTAAAGGCTTGAGACGCCAAAATGGGCTTCATCCTTGGGGCTGAATATTTCCTCTATCTATGGATTTAGCCACCCAAGGGGTGAGGAGCAGGATTATTCCATACCATTTGAGACAGCGCCTTGAAGGAAGGCTGAACCGAGGAAGTCAAACTGTAGGGATCTCCAGAGCATGAAAGTATTGGAGTCTTAATTTCCCAGGATCGATATCTGTAGTTTGGAGAGAAAGAGTGGAAATCATTTTTCAGCAAAGACTTAAAGGACAGGTCCTCGACCACAGGCTCTGTAGCAGTAATAGATCCTGCTTCCTCCATTTCATCACCCAGCCAAAGGCCTGGGTCAGGTTCAATGTCCTTCCTGACAGTCCAGGAGGGACTGTATGGACAGGAAAGGAGGAAAATCAGAGGAAAGGGATGAAGGAAAAAGTGACAGGAGTCCTGAAAAGCGGAAGACACCCTGAGAGCTCCCCGTGCTGCGGAGGCGACGGCGTCAAGAAGTGCATGCACTGAGAATGGTGCTGAGGGACCACAGTGCCAAAACGGTGCTATGGGACCACATGGCACCAAGCGGCGCCAAGACCCACACGGTGCGAAGACGGTGCCGAGGACCGAGATGGCGCTGGCGCCAGCGTTGAGGGTCTGCCGACAGACGACTGGCGCCGAAGACGGCGCTGGTGTGTTATCACGCTGCGGGCGCTGGAAAACAATTTCAAGACATTGAAAAACAGGATTTGAAGGTAAGGAGGGAAAAGAGCAGGGAGATAAAGGCATCGTGTGGTCCCCGCGCCCACAGCCATGGAGGGGGAACACCTAAGCGCCGGAGTCTGACGGGCACCGCAAGATGGTGCCACGCGACCAGGGAAGTTTCAACCGCCTCTACCTGGTCTTACCAAGAAGCCAAGGCCCCTGGAGTGACCGAGCCAGGTAGCTGAACCAACCTCCGAGCCCATTGCTCCATAAGAGCTGCCCACTGATGAAACTGCTCATCTGAAGACCTACCTGCGTGGCGGGTAGGGCCCGAGCGTAAGACGTCGGCTACCAGAAACAGAAGCTGGCGACTCAAGGAGGAGACCGACACCAGCCCCAATAACCGACCGCTCACGCGCAGACATATCAGACGGCGACTCGAAAGTGATGTCTTCTTTTCTGACCTGAGGGCTGAAGAAGAGTTCGAGCCCGAACGGGTGCCGAGAATGCAACTGCTTATTTTATGCTTCGCTGGGACCGCCTGCCCTCGGGCATTGGACTGACTGCTGTCAGACCCCTTCCGGAGAAGGCGGCGACCGGACCCAGCCCGATTGACTGAACAGCTTTCATACAAAGTCTCCCTACCGTCACCCGACCTGCTCATGGTCGACTCCGCCAAAGTAGGCTGAGACTTCTTTTATTTTAAAATAAGAATAAACTTGCCGATACTTCTCGAGATATTACTACAAAATAACAAAACTGGAAAACTATGCTGCTAGTTTGAAGTTTGACACCTGGCGGCGAGTTTATGTCGCCACTGAAGCGCACTCGACGGCGGGAAAAAGGAACTGAAGTGTTGGAGGGTCGACGCTGAGATAGTCATTACCCGCACGAGCTGAGGCTCGCGGCCAGGCCTCCTCGCGGCCCATCTCTGGCGCCTGACCTCCAGCAAAGTTTACTCCCGCTGGGTCCTAGTGCCTCCGGCGCAGATCCCAATAGTGTGAATGAGTGGTGGAGACTTAAGTCCAGGAAGATTGAAACAAGGAGTGAAGACCAGAACAGACTGAATGAGCTTGGGGATGGTGGATTTAGCATGTGAATAAATGAATCAGACTTGTGCAACAGAGTCTTCACCATTTATTCATACTGCTGGGTTAGAGCATCAAGTTAAAACCAGATCACCCGAGCAGGGCGGTAGGAGATGGAGCTCATTCAGGACAGAAGTCCATGCAGGATTGTCCTGCCAAAGGAAGCATGCTGTCTGGCATGGACATCCAGAGTGTAGTGCTTTACAAATGTGTGCACTGAGCTCCAAGTAGATGCTTTTCAAATGTCAGCAATGGGGACAGAGCTGATCTCTGGCAAGGATGCAGCAACTGCTCTGGTAGAGTGGCACGCCGCCTGGCCTTCCAACTTAACCTGCGCCATGCAGTAACAATGGTGAAGGCATGCCACTATTGAGGGAGAGATGCATTTGCTGAATACTGGCTGACCCATCCGGCCATACTGAAGGACTGAGAGAGTTGCTTGTCCTGACGGATATCCCCAGTTCTGTCGATGTAGAATTGTAGAGCCTTTAACATCCAGGGTATGAAGGGTGTGTTCCCTTCATTTTGGAAGTTAAGAGAAATAAGTGGGGAAGAACCAAGGGTTGAGTGAGGTGGAAATCCGAAACCACTTTGGGTAGGAATTTAGGGTGAGTAATGGGGACCACCTTGTCTTTACATGAAAGCCGGCACGGGGGAGGGGTGTCTGTGACGAATGCATGTACAGTATTTTAGAAACTTACGAGCAGAAGTGATGGCCTACCAGAAAGGCAGTCTTCCAGGTCAGAAACTTTAACACATGTGGCTAGAAGCTCACAAGGATTTACAAGTGAGCATGTCTAGCACAAGATTAATATCCTAAGGGACAACAGGCTTCCAACCAGGGCCTTGTGTGAAGAATGCCTTTGAGGACTCTTTTAAAACAGTGATAACTGAGCCAGAGTCATTTTGGGACTCGCTCATGATGGATGGAGAGCTCACAGAGGTGTACTTGACAGACGAGTATTGCAATTCTGTATCTGAAAGGTCTAGCAGGTACTCCATCACTTTGTCTGGAGGACACTGATGGGATCCAAGTATATCTTAGTGCACCATTCTGAGAAACATCTCCATTTAGTAGTGCAAGTCTTCCTGGTGGAAGGCTTATGTGCCACCAAGAGGATCTATGAGATTCTCTGAGAAATGTTAAACCTGCCCACTTCTGCCTCCCCAGGAGCCAGGCATGGAGATGAAGGGAGCGTGAGGCTGGGATGGACCAGGGGTCCCTGTGTCAGGAGGTCCATTCACAAGGGCATCTGCTTCAGAGAGGAGCCTCTGACAACTTGTTGATCAATGGAAACCAGATTCTGTCGAGGTCAGCACGGTGCAATGAGAATCATCTTGCCCCCATGTGCCTCCAGTCTGAGCAGCACCTCAGAATTAGTGGGAGAGGGGAACTGTATACAGAAAACATCTTGTCCACCGCAGCCTGAATGCATCCTGCCAGAAAACACCAGGTTCCAATTTCTGGAGCAGAACAGAAACAGTTCTATGCTGAGTGGGGATGCAAATGGTCCAGATCCAGACTGCCCCACTCATGGAAGAGCGATTGCACGACGCCTGGTACAGTTGACCACTGTGAGAATCTGCTTCTGTCCTGCTGAGGTGGTCCACTAGATCATTCTGAGTCCCTGGCAAGCAGACTGCCTGAATCAGAGCATTGTGCTCGAGGCACCATTCCCATACTCTCATTGCTTTTCTGCAGAGGGTAGGGGTGCCTCCACCCTTGCTTGTTGATGTAGTATATCAACGGCCTTGTCGGCAGGCCTGAAGAAGAATTACTTTGTAACTGACAACAACTCTAGGGTTCGGATGGCTTACAGGATTGCTCTCATCTCAAGAACGTTGATATGGAGATGAGACTCCTCCTGAGCCCACCACCTCGAGTGTGAGATCCTGGCAATGAGCTCCCCAGCCAAACAGAGATGCATCCGTGGCAATGGTGATATGACATTCCTGTGGTGCGAAAGACACTTGGAGAAGGTTGTCCTCCTGTATCCACTATGCAAGTGATCTCTGCAGAGGTTCCGCTACTTTGATGGGGTTAAGACTGCGGATGTGTTGTTGGGGACCACTGTGTGCTGAGCATCCATTGAGTAGTCTCATGTACAATCGAGCTACAGGCACTGTGAAAACAGATGAGGCCATGAGACCCTAACATCCGTTGTACAGAGTGAACCCATGCAGGGTTGTTTTCCTGATGAAGTGAGCAATCTGGATAATGTCGCCCTCCTGTCCTCCGGAAGAAAAGCCCTCGC
Source organism: Neoceratodus forsteri (assembly GCA_016271365.2). Lineage (NCBI taxonomy): Eukaryota > Metazoa > Chordata > Ceratodontiformes > Ceratodontidae > Neoceratodus > Neoceratodus forsteri. The sequence goes on along the minus strand of CM057453.1, from coordinate 1,472,667,092 downwards.
TTTGTGGTATCTACAAGGGCTCCTTATAAACAGGAGCTGCTAGAAGGCATGAAGCTGTGACTTCTCTAGGTTCAGCAGGACCCCAATGGAGGTTAGAACTGAGATGATGTGGGACACCGCTTTTGGCATCTCCTGCCTTGACAGGCTTGCCAAACGCTAATCGCCTCAGATAAGGAAACACTTGAATGCCGAGCCAAGGTGTGCAGTGAGGATTGTGAAACACTTGATAAAGACTCGAGGTGAGGGACTGGCTACCGGCCGCAGTGGTTGGATTTCCACTTGCGACGCCCAGCGACCCAGGTTCGAACGAGCCCGAAGCTGGAGGGCTGCCGAGGGGGGGGACTTGAGCCCCAAGGACCGCCGTCTCTCCGGAGAGGAGGGGGTACCAGACTGCTTTTGTCTGGCCCAGGGTGGAGACCCGAGGTAATGCAAGCCCGCTAGCTGCAACAGAGGGGCGATGCCAGACACCGGGCGCTTCAGCGCCTTTGACGTCGGGACCAGGCACGCCGAGAGAACATCAGAAAACTTGCAGCCTCCCAGCAGACTGCAGCACCAGGCCAGCACCCTCAATGCTCCTATCTGCCTGGAGACAGCGTGTCGACAACAAAAAACAAAAACACAGAGAAGCATCGGGGTGCAAGGGCTCACACCCTGCATCTGCCTGGGGGACATCCACGGCTCCATGGGGCACGGACTGCACCTCGTCACCAGGTAGGTGAGCGAGGGGCGATAAGGTCGTAGGGTGTCTCCGGAAGCAGGAGAGTTGCAAGGTGCTGAGGACAGCCCAAAGGGCAGAACTCTGAACTGGTAATGCTGGACTCAAGGCCACAAAGTGAAGGTACTTGGTAGACTGAGGTGTACTAGAACGTGCTGGTAAGCTGCTCTGGATGTCCAGAGATGCCAGCTCACGGAAGGCCGGAGAAGTGGTAGGAGTGTCCATAGGAGATCATCTTGACCTACAGCCTGTCTTCTTTGGAACCACAAAGCAATGGGAGTAAACCTGTGTTCCACTCTGCCCAGGGAAGTACTTCCACTGCTCTGTTTTTGAGAAGGCCCTGAATGTCTGAAGTGAGAGGTCTGACTGGATGGCTGACAAACTGTGTTGCTGCTTAGGTGGACGGTCTGGAGGAATTTCTGAAAAATTAAGAGAGTACCTCTCCCGGATAATCTCGGAGGACCCACTTGTCCGTTATGGTAAACTTCAATGACTGTAAACTGTCAGATGACCTCCCACTGCCGTGGAAAAGTCCACTTCAGGCAGTTGAGGTGAAACCGACTGGACTTTTAGAGGGTGGCACTGGGCTCTTTGGGCTTCTGCTGCATTTTCTTTGCGGTGGCGGAGGCTGGTGCCTGTTTGGGCTCCTTGGCCTCTCCCCGAAAGGGCTGCCTGTTATGAAAAACTGATGGTTTCTGCCCTCTGAGGGAAAGGAGGAGCCTGGCTGTTTTAATGGCAGTCCTGGTTTTCTGAGAGGCCTCTATGGCTTGTTCTACCTGCTGACCAAACAGATACGGCCATCGAAGGGACATTCATTACCCGCTCCTGAGCATCAGAGGAAAACCTCGATGTCCTAAGCCAGGAATGTATTCTGATATCGATTCCAGCAGCGGAACGCTGTACAATATTGTGTCCATGGAAGTTTTCTTCGACCCACTGTGTCCCGAGGGTCCTTCTCCTTGGTGGAGAGGGACTGACAAAGCTCCGAAAGAAGCAGTGTAGGAGGAGCCCACGAGAGTGGATAAACACCAGCCGAGGAGGAAGATGACGCGCCTGGGCCGCCTCCTCCTCGAGGGCGATCAACTGCTCCAGCTGTTTCATGGAGCTGGTAACCGCAGACACCGCCCAGAGGGCCTCCTTTGATTTCACACCGGCGGGTACTGCCGGGCACCCCAGTTGGAGTTGGGCAGCGTCTTCCAGAACTGAAGCTGTGAAGGATTTCAGAGATCGCAGGCCTCGCGGATCGTGTGCAAGACTAGGCAGTAGACGACGTGGAGTGCGGGCTGGTCCGGACATTTTCTGCCCGCAGAAGGCACTCGACGGAAGCCGAGTGGATTTATCCATCGAGCCATGAGGGAAGATGAAGACGAAAGTCTAGTGAATTTTAAAATAATTTTCAGAACTTCAGAAAGATTAGGATCCAGGCCTAAACGCGGAGCGTTAGGAAGGAAATGGAAATTACATACTTACCATAATTATTGATCTTCTTGGACAGTCTTCATCACCATTCACACTAGTGGAATAGTGCCGGAGGTGCTAGGGACCAAGCGGAGTCAAAAACTTTCTGAAGGGTCGGCACCAAGGTAGGACCGCATTACGCGAGCAATCACGAGACTGACTCTCACGCCTGTGTAGGCTACTTGGTGTCGACCCTCCAACCGCTCAGTACCTTTTGACCAAGGAGTTGCAGCCAGAACTAATGAGAATAACTCATTCTGAGTTTCTGAGCTTGAGAGGGCCCAGATGGCCTTTGTAAGAAAGGTCAAAAGAACAATGTCTTCACAGTCCGAACCACAGGCCATGAAGACCAGGAAAGAAAACGAGAACCCAGGGATGATGGATGAGGGTAGGATGTGATGGAGACTGTCCAAGAAGATCAATAATTACGCTACGTATGATTTCCAGATCTTCCTGGACTAAGTCTCCATCACTTATTCACACTAGTGGGAGAGTACCAGTTAAAACCCACAACCCTGAGTAGGGTGGTAGGAGATAGGGTTCACCCAGAAGGATGGCCAAGGACTGTCCCTGTTAATAAAAGAGCCAGTCTTGTAAAGGGCATCCAGAACATGATGCTTACAAGATAAGTGCTCAAGTTGTAACTCACCACTTTGCAGACGATGCAATGGGCACAAAATGAAATTGTGCCAGGAAGCACAACCACTCAGAGAGTGGTGAAACCCGACTCACAATTTGGTATAGGACCAAAACTAATAGTGTCAAAGACATGTACTAATCTAATGTGAAGGACCTCAGGAACTGCAAGAGCCGGAGGTAAAGTGTACAGGTTCAGGGTAGACCGGTAGTGGAGATGGAACCCCCGCTACAAGTATGGCTGACCTGAAACAACAGGTTCAGGAGCACCTGAACCCCTTACTTTGATGAGCAAAAGAAGGTCCAGGTGGGTTAGCCCATCAAGGAGAATGGTTTTCACTTAGTCACTGAAACCTTCCTGATGGAAGGCGAGCACAACTTAGAAGCCTGGTCTAGTAGAATCAAATCCCTAGCCACTGCATATTCCAAAAAGGAATCATCCTGCCCTGTGTGTATAACTGTAGTAACAGTCTCGAACTCAGAGAAGAAAGGAAAGTGTACAGGAGAACATGTCCACTGAAAACATTCTGACAGGAAAAACGGGCTGGATTTGTAGGGCAATAGAGGCAGATGTGCACCGAGGAGGGACACAGCAGGACCAAGTTAGGGCTAACCCATTCATTGAAGTGACTGAATAGTGCAGAAGTGGCTCAATGCAGTCAGGCACTACTTACTCCGGCCACCCTGAAGGGAGTAGGAAGGACTCTAGTTTGCTCTGTTGAAAAAAAAACATCACAGCTCGGCCACGCAGTCGGAGAGAATAGCTCGAGTGTGACTGGCACAGAACCAGTGTGCTGGAACTGAAGGTGTGAATATTTGAGAAGCTATCTCAGAAAAGACCTACTTGACCTATGGTCAAGAAAGGAGCATGTCGTCTGTTGTTGAAGCAAGCATGGAAGTAGGAATCTAAGTTCTGACTCGCTGAAGAGTCACTTGTTCTGGCTTTGATGAGGCTCTGATCAAGAGAAGAAAGCCTGATTTAAAAAAAAGGAGGGACTAACAGACTGGTTAGACGACCTAGGTTTTGGAAATATCTGAATAAGAGAAATCTCTCGAGAAAGAGGGTGAGCTATACCACCGCTGGATCGGACTGCCCCTAGGGTAGAAGAAATCAGGTACTCTTTACTGAAGTTTAGAGACGACTGCCTCAGGGTTGAGGTGGAACCTGACCAGATCCAAAGTGTGGTATCGGAAATTCCAAGAGGCCCTGTGCTGTGATAATTCCAACCCCCCTTTTTTTATCATTAGTCCGAGCCTGACAAGGTTGCAGGCTGCTGTTTCGCAAGGATTGCCTGATACAGAAATGACATTGACGTCATCCTCTGAGGAGCAGGAGGAGCCTGAGGATCCATAACTGAACTCTTGACTGGACTAATAATCATAGCCAAACAGATGTTAACCACCTGTGCCAAAGCAGCCACCAGAGGAGCAGCATCAAAAGAGGCTGTATACCCCTATCAAAGGAGCGGAACAGTCTAGCGGGCTGCCGACCATTGAATTAGAATGTTCCACAGAGTGTAATTGTCTTGATGACTGAAAGAGTCTAAACGCAGAGGTGTATGGTCCACAGATGCAGTCTGAACACTATGGTGGACCCCATTAATGAGGAACTACTGAAAAGAGTCTTCCATCACAGACTATGATGATAGACAGGGCGTGTCCTTCAGTATATAAATTGAGTCATCCGCTGTACCACTGACCAGAAGGACAGGAGAGACTCATCTAGATGCACTTCTACCACAGAAGGACCCCAAAGAGAGGTCTAGGTCAGAGCCACTAGAGACTCGCCACCAGGAAGGGTGTCGAGGAGCTTGGCACCATGTAGGGCGAGAAAGCGCTGAGAAATTCGCTGAGTGAAGAGAACAGAAGAGTCCCATCAGTGGAAACTGCTGGATGACACAAGACCCATGCAGACCGCCACCCACTAAGATGTGTGGAAAATAATCCGCAGAACAGGACTTTCATTCTGCGGAAACATCCCGCTACAAATCCCGTGGAAGAAGAGGTCCGCAATAGGAGATCTTTCCCTAGTTCTGTCAGGCAGCACCAACAGGCACACCTGCAGCACCAGCGCCACTGTGGCACAGGAGGGCACCAAGCAGTACCTATGCCAACCTGGGAGACACCCAAGGGCACCCACGGCAGAACCCACAGGTATCCTCGCACCAATGGCAATGGCAAGGGCACCCCAATGCCCATGGCACCCAAGAAACCCATGGCAGCAATGGCACCCGAGGGCACCCATGGACACCATGGGTGCCAGGCACCACCTGTGGCACCCACGGGTGCCTGGCAGTGCACCTGTGGTGCCCAGTGCCACCCATGGCTCGGTGCCTGCAACACCCAGGAGCACCCACGGCACCGTGAGACACCCACTGCACCAGCAACGAAGGCAACAATGACAGCACCCATGGCGCTGCACACAGCCCACGGCACAGAGCACCGAGCCATGGCACGATCCAAACACCAGCGGCACCACCTAGGCACCAATGCCAAACCAGTGGCCACGGGCCGACCTGCGGTGCCACCAAGGCATCTGGCACGGCGCCAGGAAAACACCATGGAAAAGCCAATGGAGAAGATGGAGAGAAGGAGAAGTTGGTGCCCATGCTGGCCCCAGCATGGATAAGGAAGAGGGGGTAGGCACGAGGGGTCGACACTTTGGTGAAGGCACCAAGAGAGCACTGTGCTCATTCTGATCCAATTGACCGGCTCCGTCCAATGGCTCTGAGGCCCAGAGGCCCGAAAACAGGACACAGCCAGGAAAAAGGAAAGTCAAAGCCCCTGCTCCACAGGAGCAGCCCAGAGGTGAAACTGCTCACCGAACTCCAAAGAGGACAGAGATTAGTCCGAGTCGAGAATGCGGCTGTTTGGAGTGGGCCAAGGGAACCCACTAAAGTCTGTTCAGGCCTATCGCCCTTCCAATGAACAATCCTCATGCAGATGTACCAATGGGCAACCTCGAGTGGCACAGATTCTTCTTCCCCAAACGAGGAAGAAGAGCTCCAGGCTAAGCTGGCCGGATCCCCAGCACCACCAGATTCGCGGCTTCAGTGGACTGTCCTCACCCCCCGAGCACAGGACTGTCCATAGTCAGACCCTCCCCTGCTACTTAAGGGTGGTGGACCGGCACAGCCTCTGCCATAACAACTTTCAAATAAAGTCTTCCTACCATCACCGCCACAGTCTAAGGACGACTCCGCTGATGGCAGGAAAGCATTTTTCTTCATAATCTTCTTTTCTTGTTCATAAAATAAGAAATTATTACTAAATAGTTAAATTAAACAGTTAAATTAAACACTAAAAGCTGTTGTCATATAGACGAAAACTTTGACTCCGGCAGGCGAAGCGGCGTGTCGACATCCAGCGCACTCGGCGGGAGAAAAGGAATTGAAGGTGGCTGGAGGGTCGGCGCGAGATAGCTTTCAGGCGGCGAGTAGTCTCATGTGCCGTGGCATCCGTGGGTCCTTACCCTCAGCACTGACCTTCAGAAAATGTTTGCTCTCGCTGATCCTAGCGCCTGGCACTATCCCACTAGTGTGAATGAGTGATGGAGACTTAGCCCAGGAAGATCCTGAACTTCCAAGTGGTAAGGAAGATCTGCGCCAAGGGGCGGAGATGAGTGTTTTACCACCTGGGCGGTGGGAGGAGCCAGTTTGACGACCTTCAGGCAAGCATTAAAGCGGCAAGGAACCCGCCAGACAGTGTTGATTGAACAACATATCCATCGCCTAGAACAATTTCTCCAGTGTGGAGAATTTGGCTGGAAATTTGAACAAGATACCTTATGGTCCCAGCACAGGCTGTTTATGGGCCTCGAGGTGGGCCTAGCACATGTTAGGCGAGGATGGGGAAGCCAAGGCCTCACAGGCCCATATCTTCTGGTTGTGTCCAGAGATACAAGAGTATTGAAGACAGGTGGTGGACATATATCAAAGGTGTTTACGACATCTACACCGTCGATCCAGAGCACTTAGTACTGGGAATACACCCTGTAGGAATGAAAGGGAAGGATGAAAGACAACTTTGGGGCATTTAGTTGTTGCTGCCCTTAAAATGGTAACAAGGAGATGGCGTAGACCTGAACCACCGACAGTAGGAGAGTGGAGAGAGATAGTTGAGGAAATCCAGAGAATGGAGAGAATCACAATAGGACTCAGAAGACAAACACCCAAATTCCAAAACCAGTGGACAAGGTGGCTGCTATATGAAGTTCAAATAGAAACAACCTGATCAGATAGGTGGAAGGATGTATGGGGAAGGAGAAGTGGAGAATAAGACCTAAAAGAGAATTATCGAATTGGAGAAGACCGATAATACTTAGCAGCTATATGCACAGTAGACAGACAACATTTTAGAGGTGACCAATCTATTATATGTTGAAGTAGAGCTTAACAGTTTTTTTTTTTTTTTTTTAATCACTGGGTATAAAGTAACAGACACAAGAAAATATTGTGTGTATATATATATATATATATATATATATATGTATATATATGAAACATGTGTGTGCCATAAATGCTTTCATAAACAATGTATCAAATGGATAAGACTATAGACGTATAAAATGAACAGGACTGAATGCTGTGATATATACTCTAATGTTCATGTGGAAAAGAACATTTTTCTGACCTAAATAAAAGTATAAAAAAAGTGAAACTCTGACACCACCTTCGGGAGAAATTTCAGGTGGGGACGTAGGACAACCGTATCCTTGTGAAAGACCAGATATGGAGACTCCACGAAAGTGCCTGGGCGCCCCAGTCCTTCTGGCAGACGTGACAGCCACAAGAAAGGCCGTCTTCCATGACAAGTGTGACATCTCACACTTGTGGATTGGTTCGAATGGCTTGCCCATGAGCTTTGCCAAACCAGCAGTAAATGCCACGGAGGTGGAGGTTCATGCACAGGAGGGGATATGTAATCGAGGCCTTTGAATAAGAGGCCAGACCGCCTTCTGCTATGCCACCGTCTGCTGACCGCCCATGTCCAGTAAGCAGATGTGGCCGCCAGCTGCACCTTAAGGGTCAAGACCAAAGACCCCTTTACAAGAGACGAAGGTAGTCCAAAATGCTCGCCATAGACATGACAGAGGGTCCAGGCCCTTGCCCTGGCACCAAATGGAAAACCTTTGCCATTTGAAGGCATAGCACTTTCTGGTCGACTCTTTCTGGATGCTTCCACTACTGTGAGTACATCTTCAGAGAGACCCAAATCCTGGAACTCTAGACGCTCAGGCACCAGGCTGTCAGGTGCAGGGATTGAAGGTCTGGATGGAATACCTTCCCCGATTGACAGATATCAGGTCTGGGCATGCTGGAAGACACCTCGGGAGCCTGTTGCTGAGGCTGAGGAGATCTGGATACCAGAACTGGCGAAGCCAGTCTGGGGCTCAGGATCACCCTGCCTTTACTTCCTCACCTTGAGAAGCACCCTGTAGATCAAGGGAAATGGAGGGAAGGTAAGAAGAGTCTGGGGTCCACAGCCGCTTGAAGGCAACCCCTACCTCGATCCTCGCTGAGCGGGCGGCATGAAACAGCCTCAACTTGGGTTTTCCCTGGAGGCAAACAGGTCCACTATCGGTTTGCCCCAGTGGGAGAATACGCTGTAAGCTACCTCTGGCTGTAGAGACCACTCATGGGATGTCTCATCTATGTGGCTGAGAGCATCTGCCAGTTGATTTGAGGCTCTGCCACGTGGATGGCTAGGAGAGTCACCTCCAGTCAGCTTACGAGTGTCCAGATGCGGGCGCTTCCCTGCACAACAGCTGGGAGTGCGTGCGCTCTGCTTGTTGAGGTAGTACATGGTCATGGTATTGTTCATCTGGACTTGAACCACTTGACCCCTAAGCTGCTGACTATCGCTGACAACACCAGTCTGACCGCCTGAGCTCTGCTAGGTTGATATGGCATTGGGATTCCTCAGGGGTCCAGAACCCGTGGTCCCTGTTTCTCCCCATGTGGGCTCCCAGACCGTGAGAGAGGCACAGGTCATGAGGATGACCGTTGGCTCAGGGCAGACAAATGGGAACCCTTCCTGCAACTGGTCTAAGACGGTCCACCCCTGGAGAGTGTCCCACATCTTCTGGGTCACAGTGATCAGCTGGTCAAAATCATCTAGCGCTGGAGTCCACTGGGCACCCAGCCAGCTCCCACTGAAGGGGCGCATATGCCACCGGGCTTAACGGACCACAGTGGTGCAGGCCACCATATAGCCCAGAAGGCGTAGAAAGCCCCGGCAGTGCGAGTGCCCAACCAGAAATGATTGGGCAAAGGAGGACAGAACCTTCACCCTGTCCGCCAGGAGTCGGAGCTCTGGCTCGGCGAGAGTCAAGCTCTGCTCCCGATGAAGCACATCGCCTGAGAAGGCATGGAGCTCCGACTTGGCCTTGCTGATCAGGAAGCCAAGTTGAGAGCAGGTCTGGAGGGCCAGGTCCCTGGACCTCCACCTCTTGCTGGGTGGAACCTGCCAAGAGCCAATCGCCGAGGTAGGGGTACACTCTGCCCCCCGACGCCTGAGATGGGCTACTGCCACTGCAGTGCATTTGGTGAAGACCCTTGGGGTCAATGACAGGCATGACTCAGAACTTGTAAAGGGTTCCTCTGCTCTGAAGTGGAGGAACAGCTGGTGTGACGGATGGATTGGGATGTGAAAGAATGTGTCCTTGAGATCCAGAGAGCATTATCATGCTTTGCTCCAGTGATGGTATTATCTGGGACTGAGTTACCACCTGAAGGTGCATGGCCTGAAATACTGATTCAGGTTGTGCAGATCTAGAATTGACGTCAGCCCCCATCCGCTTCGGGACCAGGAAGTACCTGGAAACAAACCCTGGGTTGACTGGAGGATCTGCCACTGAACCACTGCCTCGTGAGGAGGAGCTGGGCTATGTCAACCTCAGAGCCGACTGAGTGTGGGCTGATCTCTCTCCTCCTTTGGGGCGTGGCCTCGGCTGGGAGGGTACTGCTCCAATTCCAGAGGCAGACCCTGGTCAACCACTTCTAAGACCCACCTGTCTGTGGTAACAGCGGACCAGGAAGAAAGAAAGTGGCAGAGCCGACCCTCGCACGGGAGGACCCAGAGCTGATGTGATGGAGACATGGGTGGCAATCCCTATCCTGTCACTGGGTAGGCTTGGAGGAAGAGGGTCCAGGGCCTGAACCTCGACCTCCCTGTTTGCGGCCAGAGGAGGCCTGGACTTGGGCCAAGGCCCTAAGACTGTGCCTGCTGTTGCTGCTTGCCATGAAAGGAGGGCTGCTGGGACACAGGAGCAGGGTGCCAAAAGACTTTTCTGCTGCTTCTGGTGCCAAGGGTGCTTTGGGCAGAAGTGACTGTGTCCAAGGTGGCACTGGACTGCTCAATTCGCTTGAAGGTGACTATCAACATCTGGGCCGAGGAGATTGGTACCCAGGAAAGGAACGTTAGTGAGTTTGTGCTGGGTATCCCCTGTAAAGGTGGAAAGCCTCAGCCAAGCCCTGTGGCGTGAGGCAACCACGGGCTACCATCGAACGGGCACAAGAGTCCCCAAGGTCCAAAGCCGCCTGAAGCTGATGCTTGGCAATGGCATGGCCCTGGTCCCGGACCTGCTTGATAGTAGTCTGAAGGTCCACGGGAGGTGCAGAAGAACTTCACCTAAGGATCTCAAAAGGACATGAGAGAAGTGCACCATAATGACGCCCGAGCTTGCCAGACGGAGGTCTAGAGAGAGGCAGTGTAGACCCTCCTGGCCGTGGTGGTCCAGTTTTTGGACCTTGTCAGGAGGTCTATCAGTGTCAGCAGAGCTGCCTGTGTCTGAACACTTAGGCAGTCACCAACCCTTGGCCAAGGGTGTTCAGTGAACCCCAAGAGGGACCCAATGGGCAACGATACTTGCAGGCCATCCGGCAGACGGCACTGGGCAAGATGCTTCCAGAGCTGAAAGGCCGGGCCAACAATGGCTTCGCCACAAGAAAGGCTTCCATGGGTGTATCCCTTCTTTAAGATTATCTGTGAGAGGGTACTCTGCCCTTTCTGGATAGGCTCAGGGCATCCCGGATTCGGAGATGAGGCAGAGAATCCTTGAAATGATGAAGGCCCTCCTCCGTCGACAGACTACCGATAGACTCATCGTCCCATATGTGAGAGTGTAAGTTGGTGTCTCCCCTACCCAAGAATCCGGATAGATCGGTCTGACACAAAGGTCCCTTCGACACGCCTGGGACGATCAGGCATAAGGGTGACCGACAACCTATGTGGGAGTCCGAACTGTCTGAAACCTTTGTAGGAGCCCTCCTGAAGGCTGTTTAGGCGGCGGCTCCACCACGATCGCAGAGAGACCGATTTTGGCTGAACTGGAGTGGGTTTGGCTGGTCTCCGGGTGAGGAACTGAAATAACCGTTCCAAAGGAGTTGGCTTCGGCCTAGGAGGCGAAAGTCAAGTAATGGCCAGAGTAAAACCGTGGCCGGCTTCTGTCCGGCAGAATCAGCTGCTGCCACATCAAATCCTCATAGCGCCAGAGTTTTCACGCCTCCTCATCCGAGGAGGACAAGGATGATCGATGACGCCGCTCTTTTTACAGGGCTTGTGCTTCCTTGGCCTGTAGGTTGAGGGTTCCTAGATCTCAACCTCGATTGGACTGGCTGATTCGGTTGCTCAGGAGACACTGGGGAACCGGTGATTTACCTAGATCAGGGACCAGTTCCTCGATGGGATTCCCAGCTGGCTGGGTCTCCTCATCAGGAAGGGCAGAACCGGAGTCCTTGTCAAGGAGTCATCGGCCTCATCGGGCGACAACGGGTCGAAGGGATCGAGAATGATCTCAACCTCTCGATCGAGACCTCTGTTGACTGGCCAAACGGCAGGGCCTGAAGCCATTGGTCAAGGAAGCAATTTCACCAAAGTCGATATTGCCAGTTCCTGCTCATGATCCCAAGAGCGTCACGAGATGAAGATGATTTCGATCCTTTCCCTTTATGGGACCGAGAGTAATGCGAGCCTGCAGGTCCCTTGCCTCTAGTGGGAGGGACTGATACAGCTCTTGGAAGGAACCCAAAATGTGGAGCCCAGGTTGAGGGGAACAAAAATGACCAAGAAGAGGATTCTGTGACCACGCCGCTTCTTCTTCAAGGTCTGCATCTGTTCCAGCTGCTCTGTGGTCCCCACAGCTGTGGAGACCACCCACCGGCCTCTTTGGATTTCACAGGAGGATTCTGTTTCTCGGCCTGCCCAACTTAAGGCATGCAAGATGATCATTGAGGACGCTCGGGTGGAACACGAGACACATCTTGTAAGTCTGGGCGTTATGGCAACACCCAGGCAGTAGACGCACGTGGTATGCAGATCGGTGCATGGCATTTCTTTAGCTGCACAGACATCAGAGAAACCGGGGAAATTTTATCTTCCATGACCGAATAACAAAGAGCACAGTTGCTAGCTCAACGAGCCTAAGTTCCAGAATAACTGAAGGTTTAGAAGCCAGGGCCTACAAAAGCAATCGCAAAGAGGAGGCAACCTGGAATCTTCCAGTGGAAAGGAAGATCTGTGTCATGGGGCGGAGCTGAGGGTTATACCACTGGTGGGTGGGAGGGAGCCATCCTGAAGACCTTCCAGCGAGATTTAAAGGGAAAGGACATGCCAACAAGTGTGGATAAGAACAACATATCCGCATCCCTAGAACAATTTTTTTGCTGGTGTCAGCCCCATCATTTCTAATGATTCCACCTCCTCTTCCTCATCTTCAATTACCTGACTGGTGGTTACATCAAGAGCATCCAACATTCTTCTTACGAATGTGAAGTGAGATGAATAATCCTCTGTTGCTCTAGAAGGGACCCAAACTCTTGGTCAGGGAAATGAAAATGATGTACCAACTATAATTCTTGATCTTCTTGGACAAAGTCTCCACCCCTTATTCACACTAGTGTGATTATGCCGAGGCGCAAGGGACCCAGTGGAGCCACAAATCTTAGGAGGGCGGGCGCCAAGGTAGAACCACGCATGCGCCAAGCAGGCTGGCTCGTGTCATGAGGCAGGCTATCTTTGGCATTAACCCTCCTCCAACCGCTTCAGTACATTTTTACCGAGCAGGAGCAGTGTAAACTAACCCAGTATAACTAACCCATTTTGGACATAAGATAGTCCATATGACCAGAGTAAGAAGGGTCAGCTCAACAGTGTCTTCACAGCCCAGCAAATGAGGGAGGAAGACCAAAACAGGATGAGTGAGCTTGGGGATGGTGGGAGGGCATGTGAATGAGTGTGGGACACTTCATTCAAGAAGATCAAGAATTACAGTAGGTACGGATTTTCATATCTTCCTGAACATAAAGTTTCACCATTCATTCACACTAGTGGAGAGTACCGAGACAAAATAATCCCACGTAGAAGGGCGGAGAGAGAGGAGCTCACCAGAACCGAAGTCCATTAAGGACTGTCCTGCCAAAGGAAGGATGCTGCCTGGCATGAACATCAAAGATGTGGTGCTTCAAAGTGTGCACGGGAGCTTGAAGTGGCTGCACTGTAGATGTCTGCAATGGGCTTGTTCCAAATCTCTGACAGAGATGCCACAAATGTTCTGGTAGTATGGGTGTATACCCTGCTTTCCAGCTTGACCTGCGCCATCGAATAGCAATGGCAGAGACATGCTAGTAGCCATGCTGAAACGCACCCAATGGCAACAGGGTGACTCAGCCGGCCATACTGAATGAGACAGAGAGTTGCTTGGATTTGTGAATCTCTTTGTTCTGTTGATGTAGAATCGCAAAACCCTCTTTACATCCAAAGAATGCAGGGTACACTCCACTTCATTCTAAAAGTTCGCAAGTAGGTCGGAAGGACCAGGGCTGGTTCAGGTGGAATTCTAAGACTACTTTGGGAGAAATTTAGGTGAGTTCTAAGGACGACTTTGTCCTTGTGAAATGCTGTGCATGGGAAGTCTGTAACCAGGGCATGTATTTCTGACACCCCTGCAGCAGAGGTAATGGCCACAAGGAAGACAGCCTTTCAGGGCAGGAAGTTCAACTCGCAGGTTACTAGAGGCTCAAATGGCTTATGGGTGAGCATGTCTAGCACAAGGTTGATATCCCAAGCGGCTACCGGTTTCCTGACTGGTGGTCTAGTGTGGAGGATATCTTTAAGGAATTCAACCAAGGGGTGGCAGAGCCACTGACATTATGGATAGGCTTGTGGTAGGCCGGAATCGCACAAAGATGCACCTTCACCGCTGAGTACTGCAGTCCTGCATTTGACAGGTCTAGAAGGTACTCCTGACACCTTGTTTGGTGGGCGAGTAAAGGGTCCAGGGAGGACTTTTCATGCCAGATAGACAATCATTTCCACTTTGCCGGTAGGTCTTCCTAGTGGATGGCTTGCGTGCTGCTAGGAGAATGTCTGAGATTCTACGGAAACGCTGAACCTACCCACTTCTATCTACTCAGGAGCCAGGCATGAAGATGAAGAGACTGCAGGCTGGGATGGACCACTGGACCTTGGGTCAGGAGGTACGCCTGATGTGGTAGTTGTCTCGTGGAACCTCCGATAATCTGTTTATTAACGGAAACCATATCTGATGAGGCCAGTATGGGGCAATGAGAATCATAAGGCCCTCCTGTGCCTCCAGCTTGAGCAGCACCTCTGAATTAAGGGAAGAGGAGGAAATGCGATAGAAAGCATCTTGTCCACTGCAGTCTGAATGAATCCTGACAGTAAACGCCAGGTTCTGGATTTCAGGAGCAGAATAGAGGCAGCTTTGCACTGAATGGGGATGCAAAAGGTCCAGGTCCAGAATGCCCCACTCTTCAAAAGCAACTGTACAACGCTTGAGTCAAGAGACCACTCATGTGGATCCGCCTTATTCTGTTGAGGCAATCTGCCAGATCGTTCTGAATTCTGGCAGATAGACCATCTGGATCAGGGCTTCATGCTCGAGACACCATTCCCACACTCTCATGGCTTCTCTCGCACAGAGGGTAAGAGGTGTCTCCACCTTGTTTGTTGATGTAGTACATCACTGCCTTGTTATCCATCTGAAGGAGAATTACTTTGTGCCAGAGGATATCCTTCAGGGCTCAGACAGCATACAGGACAGCTCTCATCTCCAGGACATTTATGTCTAGGTGGGACTTGTCCTGACTCCACAGGCCCTGGGTGTGGAGTTCCTGACAGTGAGCTCCCCAACCGTCAGAGATGCATCTGTGGTGATGATGTTCTGCATCTCCAGTGGGGCAAAGGGAAAACATTGAAGAAGGTTGTCTTCCTGAGTCAATCAGGTGAGTGACCTCATTAGAGGCTCTATCACCTTGATGTGGAATGATTAGCATGCATGGTCAGAGACCACTGAGTGCTGAGCATCCATTATGTGGTTCTCATGTGCAAGGGGGCCAGGGGCACAATGAACACAAACGATGCCATGAGACCCAGCATCCACTGCAGCGAGATAGCTCAAGCTGAGTTGATCTCCTTGATGAAACGAGCCATCTGGATAATGTCGCTTCCCTGTCTTCTGGGAGGAATGCTCTTGCCCTGGAGATGTCCAGGAGAGCCCTTTGAAGAGAAGTTGTTGGGAGGGCTGGAGCTGCGATTTTCTAGGCTCAGCAGAACTCCCATGGATGTGAGGAACATGGAGGCTGGGGCAATCACTTCCTGTGTTCCTTGTCTGGAGGAGCTCGCTAGGAGCCAATCGTCCAGGTATGGAAAAACTTGAATTCAGAGTTTTCTGAGATGCGCCAAGTACTGCAAAGCACTTTGTAAAGACTCAAGGCGCTGAGGATAGCCCAAAGGGCAGGATTATGAACTGGTGTTGCTGGCCCAGAGCCCCAAAGCGTAGGTACTTGTGGTGGTTTGGGTGCACTGGGACGTGTTGGTAAGCATCCTGCATGTCCAGAGAGACCATCCAATCATTTGGACGAATCAGAGGTAGAAGCATTCCTACCAAAATCATCCTGAATTCTCTTTGACAGGAATTTGTTTAACGTCCTTAGGTCTAGAATAGGGTGCATACTGCCTGTTTTCTTTGGAACAAGGAAGTACTGGAAGTAGAAACCTGTGTTTCGCTCTGCTTGCAGAACCACTTTTACTGCACTGTTGTTCAGAAGGCCCTGAACCTCGGAAGCAAGGAGGTCTGACTGAGTGATAGATAGCTTGGGCTGTCATTTGGGTGGATTATCCGGAGGGGTCTCTGAAAAATTTAGAGAGGATCACTCTCGAATTATCCTGAGGACCCATTTGTCCATTGTAACAGACTTCCACTGATTGTAAAACTGAGTCAGACACCCTCTACTGCTTGAAGAGGAGTCCCCTCGGGCAACTGAGGTGGGACATGGGCCAGGTTCAGAGGGTGGCACTAGGCGCTTCGCCCTGTGCCTTCAGCTGCATTTCTTTGCAGCTGAGGGGTTTGGTTCTTGTTAAACACTCATCTGCCTTTACCACGCAAGGACTGAATGTTATGAAACTGACGGCGGTTTCTGCCCCATTGAGGGGCATCAAGGGCCGTGGTCTGGCCATCTTAATAGCAGTCCTAGTTTTCTGAGTGGCCTCCAGTGCCTGCTCCACCTGTGGGCCAAACAGATAAACTCCATTAAATGGAAAGTTCATGACTCTCTGTTGAGCATCATTTGTGAACTCTGAAGTCGTTAGCCATGAGTGGCGCTGGGTGCATATGGCTGCTGCTGCTCTAGAAGCTGTGTCAAAGCGTCCATAGGAGCTTTAAGTTGCTGATTGTTGCACTCAGTGCCTCTAGTAATGGTCTGAAGAAGCTCCGAGCTAAAGTCAGACTCCGTAAGAGCTCTCCACAGTGCCTCTGAGAGAATGTCAGAGGTATACTCATACTGAGAGAAAGAGCCCAGATAGCTAGCAATATGCATGCCTAGGGTAGCGGCAATGAACACTCACTTCCCAGGGTGTCAGTTTTACAGGACTCTCTGTTCACTGGATGAGCCGTGGATTCCTGAGGAAGAAGGGCTTTGTTATTCTCGGCAAAGACCACTATGGTGTCTGCAAAGGCTTGAAAAGGAAGGATCAGCCTATACTTACGGGAAGTGTCTTTTCTATCTATGGACTTAGCCACCAAAGGAATGAGCACAGGTCTGTCCCACACCATCTGTGAAAGAGTCTCAAAAAGGGTTGCACTGGAGGTGTCAGTTCCACAGGAAGTTCAGGAACATGCATATATTGAAGGTGCAAAGCTTCCAGGATCCACCTCAGAAGTCTGAATAGAAAGGGTAGTATTCATATTCCTCAGAAGGACTTAAAAGAAAGTAGAGGCTTATCTTCAATCCAAAGGATGACTCCTCATTCAGATCATCCCCTAATCATAGATCAGAATCAGACTCAATATAGTCTCCTACTAGCCCAAAAGGGATAGTCTAAAAAGGAAAGGGAGGAAGAAGAGCAGGAGGAGGCACTCCCTGAATCTGAGTTGAAAACCCGTGCACCCCAGGTGGGGTGCCAGCGCCTGCACATGGCACCGGAGTGGCGCCCGCCAAGACCAGAGCAGAGGGCAGCACCGCAGCCAGCCTGACGAGTGCCTGGGGTCCCCAAAACCAGTACATCATCACTGAAGTGCACTCAGCAGGAAAAAGGAATTGAGTCGGTTGGAGGGTCGACGCTGAGATAGCTTTATACGGGCGCGAGCTAGCCTTGAGGCGCACAAGACAAAGGGTCCTACCTCTGTGCCAACCCTCCTGAAGAGTTTTGGCTCCTGCTGGGTCCCCATTGGTGTGAATGAGTGATGGAGACTATGTCCTGGAAGATCCTCAGCAGGGGGTTCAGTGTGCTTAGTATTTTTGAGGTTCTCAGAAGGAACCAGGGATTCAAGCGATTCACCGGTTCTCTTACAGTTGTTGGAGCACCCACATCAGGAGTGGGTTGTTTAGGTTTAGCGGTTTCACTCACGGGTTTTGAGGGTGTCAGTTGGTCAGAGCACAGGGAACCCTTTTCCAATTTATTTTGTAGTCTTTCCAGATGCTTTTCAACCATCTTTGGTGGAAAGATCTACATATATCACAATCAGCTAAGAAATGTTCCTCATCAAAGCAAATGAGACAATGTGAGTTTGTCTGCCCTGGCAAAGACATCCCCACACTTAGTATAATTTTTGAACCCAGGTTCACGTGTTTTCTTTTGGTTTGTTTGTTTTAAGATGCTGATTGTTGCACTCAGTGCCTCTAGTAATGGTCTGAAGAAGCTCCGAGCTAAAGTCAGACTGAAGAGCTCCACAGTGGACCAACAGAAAACACAAACCGCAAATAAGTTTTAAATGTTAAGTAATTTGTTTATTTTTTTGCAGTTAGTTCAGAAACTGAACAAAAGTTCAGATCGTAACCAGGAACTGACAGAAAATAACTGGGATTATTGGTTCTTATTGGTTACTGTTTTAAACAATAACCGGATTATCGGTTCTTATCGGTTACTGTTTTTACAATAACTATTTAAAAGAACTACTGGAGTTTGTTTCAAAAGTTCCAGAAAACTTAACTAAAGGTGTGGGTTCTCGCAGTTATCCCAAACCAGAAGAAACTGAGAATAAAAAAAAAAAATCTAAACTAACTAGTGGTTTATTAATGAATACAGAAAATAAAGACAGCAAATGAAAAATCTGAGAAAGTAAAACACTCAAGAACGACTTGAGAATTCTCCGAGGCGCCTGGACTTGGCAGGTATGAGAATAAAATCTGAGGCGCTTTTAGAATGCAGGCAGTTCATAAGGGCAGCATTTGAAAAGTGGCACAAGCCAATGATGGTTCCATCATTAGCATACCATTCTTTTTATACTTCATTTATTAAAATCATAATTTGTTACATCCAGATGTAGCATATCCAACTTTATATTACTCCATGTAATAGCTGTTTTAACATACAGCTTATATATATATATATATATTTTTTTTTTAAATACATAAAACATCAACATTATAACTCTGGCATTTAATGCAGGACAGTTACATTGGCTCATGAGTATCACTTACTATATTATACAAATTCATTCCCTATAATTTAGATAAATACTTCCAGGTCATTGTCTGTTTAGATTTTAACCTTCCTTCAAACACTGCAATGTTTGAATTCAATTATCAGACACTTATTTTAACTCCTCTAAACTAAATAGGAAGACCTTATCTGGGAAAAATATGACTTTACAATTACTTGGCTTAGTCTTCAATATCCTACTGTATTTGATCTTGATGAAGTTCCCAGCGTGACTATCTTGTAATATTGGTTTCCATCTTATCTTGGAGACCCTGTGAGATCTGTTCATTATGCTGGATGTTTAATATTAGGTGTTTCCAATCAGATATTGATGGGGAAGTTGCTTGATGCCACTTCTTAGTGACAGATTTATGAGCGGAGCTTAAAATATTGACCAAACATATAATTTAACTTTATCTTTGGCTTCTATAGGAGGGACTCCAGAATTAAATTAATCCCTGAGCGTGCCCTGAATATCTAATATCAACTTCATATAATCTGATATCTTTAGCCAAAAGCTGACAATTTGGGGCAGTCAAGAAAATATGCTTTGCGATGCAGACGCCTCCCCATTCCCTCCAACAATGGGATGTTATTCCTGGGTTTCTTAAGGCTACTACTGAGGGGACTAAAAAATCTTGCCCTAACCTTCCATATGAATTCCTCTAAATGGGTGAGAATGGCAGTCCACGTATTCCTCCATATCTTCAGCCAATCTTTACTAAATACTGGTTGTGCTAACTCTTGTTCCCATCTGGTCTGCACCGTGTCATAGAATGCTAAGTTTGATGTAAGGGCCTTATATATTATAGAGATTGCCTTTTCCCTGAGGTGAGGACCATGTTTGTCTGAAGGGTGTTTTGCCTTCCTGTAACTGGGAGCTCCTCTGACTAATTCTAATTTGTGTCTGTATGTAATCTTTAATCTGGTAGTAGTATAGTCTATCTTTTCTGTCCAGTCATAGGCCCTCTGAGCTTCCATAAAGTCTATAATCTTATCCTCTTTAGCAGCTGCCATGGTGCCTCAATGCCCTTTTTGATTTGATTTTTGTACCACTGGTTTTGCATTGGTGTTTCAAATGGGTGGGACAGCACAAACCAGTTATACTTCCAAAATACTGTTGAAAATTGTTATATTTCATTCCATTTGCCAACTTTTCAAGATGGCTGTAGTCACTGTGGAGTTACTCTGTATAACTTTCTTTAGTGGGTAAAGAAAATAAGCAAGCTGGGAGTGGTACTGGAGTTGGTCTGGATAAGTTTGTTTGTTTCCAGCTTGCTTGGTATAATTTAGTTCCCCACAGTAAAGCCAGCGCATATGGGCTGAAATCCAGTAATTTTGGAGTAAGGAAGGGCTACTCCTCCTAGCTCCTTGGGAAGGATTAGTTTGAGAGGCTAATCCGCAGTCTCTTCTGGTTCCATTGGTATGCTCAGGATTTTTGCCAGGACAGTAACTCCTTAGAGGATATGGCACATGGAACGACTGAAACAGATATAGGAAACATGGCAATGCATTGATCTTAAGGGAAGTGTCCTTGTATAAAAGCTGATGGTAAAGATCCCATCTCCTTAGGTCGTGTTTAATATTTGCTAGCAGGGATGATAATTGTGGGAGTAAAGTAAGTCTGGGTCTTTAGTAATCTCTATACCCAAATATTTTGTGCTAGTATTATCCCATCTGATTGGGTGTTGTGTTTTGAAGGGGGTGAGGGATTAAATTCGAAAGTTAGGGCTTCAGATTTGGTAACATTTAATGTGAATCCTGCAATACCTGAGAAATTCCCGTATTTTTCTGGAAAAGAGCCGTCATATAAGTTTTAGGGTTGAGTTAAGTACACTAGGATATCGCCAGCAAAAGGGCCAACTTATGTTCCATATCTGTTATTGTAACACCTTTAACTTCAGGGGTTTGATGTATATATTGGGCTAGAGGTTCAATGTAATAGGCAAATAAAAGCGGGAGAGGGGCAGCCCTGTCTGGCCCTCTATGTAAGGAAAATTTCTCTGATAGGTGGCCATTCATTCTAATATATCCTATAGGGTTCCTGTAGAATTTGAAGACAGTGTCTACGAATTGAGGTGGGATACCAAATTTTAACAATAACAATACCCCTTCAAGAATTTCCATGACACCTTACCAAAGGCTTTTTCAGCATCAAGCCCTAGTAAAACAGCGGAGTTTTATGCTTTTGAATGTGTTCAATAATACATACTGTATGCCTTACATTATCCTGGGCCTGACGTCCTTGGATAAAGTCACATTGACTATATTTATTGTAGATGGGGCAATTGAACCAACCTCTTCGCCAATATTGAGGCAAAGATCTTATAATCCATGTTTAGTATCGATATAGGTCGGTATGATGAAACACGTGGGATCCTTCGCTGATTTTAATATAACCGAGATGAGAGCCTCGCCTCCAGGATGGGGAGGGGTCTCTCCTTTCTCTGCATTCACAAAGAAAACACCCGCCCAGAATTGGAGCAAGAGTCTTAACAAAAATTTTATAAAACTCCCCGAAGCCCATCGGAACCAGGACATTTTCCTATTTTTAAACTTCCAATGGTTGCAACTATCTCTTTAGTGGAGACAGGGGCTATCAGCTGATTGCCTTGGGTTTGAGATAGAGCAGGTAAATCTAAAGGGGCCAAAATTCTTGAATTCTTTCAGCAATGGGGTCAGTGTCCTCGAATAAAGTGTGGAGTAATAATAGAAAAGATTCAGAGATAGTGGAGATATTATTGTTAAGTTCGTCGGTAGCAGGGTGCCTTGCCTTTAAGATAGAGTACTTAACCTCTGGGCCCGTGAACTGACTTGGCGACTAATCTCGTGACTCTAGGCCCTCATCATAGTATTTATGTCGTTAAAATATTAGTTTTGTTCTATTGCATAATCCAGAATATTATTTAACTCTTTTTTCAAGGTTGCAAGTTCCTTAGATCGGGATTTGCTGTGCTTGATACATTGCAAGTCTCAAGGCCTTTATTCATGCTTTCTAGGGTCAGTCTCACACGCTTCCTCTGTTTTTTCCAATGGGATGAAATTCCTATAAGGTTCCTCTCACTATTGCTTTTATAGTGTCCCAAATCATAGCTATTGTAGTATCTTGCGTGTCATTGTCTAATAAAGCCTGAGTTATTGTATCCTTAATCACTTCCTGCGTCTCCTTATCTCTGAGTAGGGACAGGTTCAATCTCAAAAGTGGGGCATGGTCCAAGAGACAAAAGTCTCCTTGCCAAATATGCTGTATAGTATTAAGGTGTTCCTGTTGAGTTATTAAAAGTCAAGACAGGAATAAGTGTCGTGCCTGTGAGTAAAATGTATGCCTATGCGTGGGACCGTAAAATTGCCAAATGTCTTAATATCCCAGTTCTTGCAACAGTTTCCACACTTTTCTGGTGGTTTATTTATTTGGCCTTGAGTGGGAGATCCATACTTCCCTTAGAAACGTCTAGATTAAAGTCCCTCCACAAATTACCCTAGCCTCTGCCCGGTCTGCCAGTCGGTGAAAAGGCTTCATAGATTAAGAAGTCTGTTGCTGGGGCATACAGATAGAAGCCAGAGTTATCATCTGGCCATTTAATAGGCCCTTTAATAAAACATATCTCCCTCTTTATCGATTATCTTGTCCCTGATTTCAAAAGGAATTCTTGTTTGATCATTATGGCTGTTGTTCTCCGCCTACCACCTCGAGATATGAGGAGGCCACCACCTGGGCAAAGCCCAATCGCTCAAATTTTTTATGTTCACTTGGAGGTAAATGAGTTTCTTGTAATAATAAAATACTGGAACCCTCCCTTCTCATATATTGTAAAATTTTGTTTTCTTAATAGGGTTAGTAATGCCATGCATGTTATACGTGCTTATTACATAAGGTTGTGCCATAATTTAAATTAAGTGATGTACTCCTAGATTACTACCTACAACCATGAAAAGGTCTTTCTCCCATAATGATGGCCTCCTCCATTTTATACCATTTACAAAATGTTCATATACATCAGCACTCATGAATTTCAGCTGTCCTGCTATGCCAGTATCATAACCAGTAACTAACATAACTTTAATAAGTATGTAAACCACTAACAAATAAAGCAATAACATTTACTTCCAAAGGTGGGGCTAAAGTAAATTTTATTAGCCCTTTGTACTCCTATTTCAAGGAGGACGAGGAGGAATGCGTGTGCCCTGTTACCGAGGACCTCCTCTAGAGCCTCGATCACGCTGGGCTCCTATTTAGGTACTAGCGGTACGGGCTGTTACAGCGACAGTATGCCCGCAACCAGCTGACTATATATTTTATCTGCTCTGGGTTGAATACAACAGAGGTACTATATCTTTAAGAGAGCTATAAAACAACATTTTGGGGGACAGTGGTAACAGTATGTTACTACTTTTAATCAGTTGGTTCAAATGTTTACCCCGGTCTCTTAAGTTTTATTGCCCTAGCAATCCTATTTAGGCACCTTACTATAGCCTTATATCAATTCAGGCAAGTAAGGGACATTGTTGATCTAAGGATGAGTGAAATAGAGGAGGAAATATAAATCATAACCAGGAGAAAAAGGAAATGGCGATCGCCTCCAGCCCAGCACCAGTTTAGAGACAGTTGCCATCGATCTCTAACATTATCACACGCTGACTGAAGGCTGCGATTATCAGTGGATAATGAGTAAATAGTACAATTAAATAAGTAACCATGCGATTCGAGTTCCCAGTTTATCCGCTGGTATTTGGGATTACTTGTTTACTCTCCCAGATCAAAGAAAAAAACCTTCACCCTCTCCTTACAGTCTCAAATCCCCTGTAAAGCTCTTTATCGGTATTGAATCAACAAAACGCCTTTGTACTCATTCTGGGGATTCACTGCTGCACAGGGTGCTTTCTGTAGAGTTAAATGGACTGAGAGAGCCATCTCAAGAACGCGACTGTTCACTTTTGCTGGTCGCTCATGTTTCAGGATCAGTCTGCCTTGTCTTCCTGTTCAGAAACAGTTGGAGTCTGCACATAAGCGTCGTGTGTTCGATTCTATTTTCCCTGCCTTCCTGTGGATGAGTGCGCTGCTTATGTAGTCCCCGATTCCCTGCTTCTTGATTCCTACCTTCATGCACTGGATATTCTTCTCTTTAAGTGCTTCCAAGGCTTCCTCGACTGTAGAATAGACTTTCACCCTTCCTCCCAGAATATTCTCAGTCTTGAAGGATAGGTGTGAAAGCGAATTGACTTCTCCTCAATGCTCTCAGGATGGAAGGAACCTTGCTCTTTGGATCTGCACTTCCTGAGGATAATCATGATCCAAGAAGAGCCTATATGTGAGGTATTTCAGCTCTTTTTTACTCCATGCCCGCCTAATTATTTCTTCTTTGCACTGTAGGAACTCATTTTAAAGAAGATGGAGCGAGGGTGTGCAGCTGGGTCGACTGGCTTTTTTTGTAGCGACCTCAGCGCCTCTCTACATGACAATTGAGGGTTGGAGCGAGATCTAGAATATCTCTCAATAGATTTTCAACAAAAGGTGCCATTGGGGCTGTCTCTGTATTCTCTGGGAGTCCGTAGAGGCGTAGATTATCACGTCTGGAGCGACCCTCTAAATCTAAGCACTTAGCTTGCAAAGATTCGGTTTGCTGCAGCAGGGTCTGTACAATATTGGTTAACTGTGTTGTTGTGTCCTCGGCTCGGATACCTCTCCTCAATTTGCCTCAATGCATTTTCGAGATTAACGAGTTGAGACTGTACTGCTCGAAATTCTTGTTTGTTTTCCTTCTAGATTCCTTTATTTCATGGAGTAGCATCTCAGAATGGGAGTGTGATAGTTGCTCGCCTCTCCGTCCGTGTCGTAGCTGGCTGCCTGTGAGCTGGCCGGTGAGGACGATCTGCTCGGTAGGCCCAATTTTGATCTAGTTGCATCCTTAGTATTTCCTTTTGCATCTTGACAATTTTGCCTCTGTTGGTGATAATCGGTGCTCCTCCTGAATTTTTAGACATTTTCTTGCATGAAAAGCGTAACTTTAGGAGGATTAATAGCCAGCTGGGTTGGGAGCCTCATGAATTAGGCTTGTAGCTGCTCCGTGATGTCACCGAAGTCCATTTGCATACCATTCTATCTCCGGCAGTTCTACTTCAAAGGCTAACTGCAAGAGTTACTAATATTGGAGAATTTCTGGGGTGAGGAAAACAGGTTACTCATACGTAATAGTAGTTCTAGGTAGTGGTATATGTTGTACATCCACACTTCTGGCAATATTCCTTTCCCTTTAAATCTTGTTGGAAGGTCTTCAAGCTGGCTCCTTCCACCCACATGGGGTGGTAACTCCCTCGGCACCGCCCTATGATGTCAGATCTTACCGCTGGAAGCAAGTATCGGTGTATCACTTGCCAGGGGTCGGGCAGGTCAGTGTGGATGTACACCATATACCACTCCTAGAGCTACCGTACAGGTGAGTAACCTGTTTTTCTAGGGACGGATATGGTGTACAGATCCACACTCTGGCAGATTTCTAGCAGTTCTCCGGGGCGGGGGCAGGTGCACACCCTATTTAGGGAACAGAAGCTGGAGAACCGAGGACTCAAAAACCAAAATCCCGCATGATTCAAGGTTGATGTGGTAATGGGAGATGAAGGTGTGTCTAGCTTCCAGGTAGCAGCCCTGCAGATTTCCTGGACTGGGATATCCCTGAAAGCAGCCATCGAGGGCAGCAGTATGGTGGGTGGAATGAGCCATTTAGCTCACAGGAGGCTTCCTACCCACTAATCTATATCAGAGGTTGATGCAGGATACAATCCACCTGCCAACTGTCCACTTAGCTGCTAGTTTGCCAGGTGCGGTTTTTAGCGTAGGTGACAAATAGCTGGCGGAGCTCTCCCTAACTCTAGCGGTCTGCTTCATCTAACAGGCAAGCCGGAAGTCCAAGTATTGTGCTTGGCCTTCGAGGTGAGACTGGTGAACAATACTGGGAGATTCATCACCTGGTTAAGCTGAAACTAAGACACAACTTTCAGGAGGAACTTCAGGTTGGGGCAAAGGACAACCTTGTCCTTGTGGAAGACCAACAAGGAGACTCCACCAAGGGCGCCTGGAGCTCACTGATTCTTCTGGCGGATGTTGATAGCCACCAAGAAGGTGGACTTCCATGACAGGTGAGACATTTTCACACTTGTGCATCAGATCGAATGTCTTGCCCATGAGCTCTGCCAACACCAGCAACAAGTCCAAAGGTGGTGGTGGTTCACGCAGAGAGGAAATGTGGTCTAGGCCTTTAAAAAGTGCCAGACCCTTCTCCTGCACCACTGATTGCATACAAGCCTGCGCCGGTATGCAGAGATGGCTGCCAGGTGTACCTTAAGAGTCATCGACCAATGGCCTAACTGAAAGAAGGACCAAAGGTAGTCGAGAATGCCAGCCACTGGGCAAGATAAAGGGTCATGCCGCCTACTCCTAGCACCAAATGGAGAACCTCTTCCATTTGAAAGCATAGCATTTTGGTCAACTCCTTCCGAGAAGCCTCAACCACGCTTGAGGACATCTTCGAGAGACCCAAAATCTGGAACTCTAGCCAAGAACCAGGCTGTCAGGTGTAGGAACTGAAGGTCCAGATGGAGTACCTTCCCTGACTGCAAAAGAGCAGGTCTGGGTGGAGAGGAAGATCTCTGGAGCCTGCAGCTGAGGCCGAGGAGATCGGGTACCAGAACTGACGGAGCCAGTCCGAGTCACCAACATCATCCATGCCTTGTCACTTGGCCTTGAGCGGCGCTTTGTGGATCAGCAGAAACAGAAGGAAGGCATACATGAGGCCCAGGGTCCAGTGCCTTGAGAAGGCATTCACTTGCAGCTCCCTGCTAAGAGGAGCAGGCACAATACAACCTCAGCTTTGCATTCTCCTGGAGGTGAACAGATCCACCAGAGGATGCCCCATCAGGAGAATAGACTGTGTACTACCTCCTGATGGCGAGACCACTGTGAGACGCTTTGCCCACCCGGCTGAGGGCATCCACCCGCTGGTTGGATATGCTGGCCACATGGATGTCCAGGAGATCGGCATCCAGGCTGAGCTCAAGGGTCCAGATGTGGAGAGTTTCCTGCACAGAGGAAGGGAGTGCATCCTGCTCTGTTTATTGAGGTAGTACATGGTTGTGGTATTGTCTGTCTGGATCTGAACGACCTGACACTGAATATGTGTAGCAAAGGCTGTCAGTGCCAGACAAACTTCCCAAAGCTCCTGCAGGTTGATATGGGATTGGGACTCGGGGTCCAGAGTCCGTGAATTCTGTGGTCCCACAGGTGGGCACCCGGCTTATCAGGGAGGCATCGGTCATGATGGTAACCATTGGCTCCGGTGGACATACAGTATGAGACTCTTTTCTCGTCATGTGCTGGGACTACCCACCACTGGAGGGCATCCCACATCAGCTCGGTCACAGTGACCGGTTTGTCAAGTGGCCTTGTGCTGAGACCATTGACGGGCAAGCCCCACTGCAGAGAATGCGCTCTCTACCAGATCCAATGAACCATGCTAGTGCAAGTTGCCATGAATCCCAAGAGGTGCAGAAATCCCGAGCAGGGTGCAACTACCCAACCTGAAATGACTGGGCAAAGGAGGAGAGAACTCCACCCGGTCCACGGGAGCCGTGCCATGGCTCTGCAAGAGTTAAGCTCTGCCCTGATGAACCGCATCACCTGTGAAGGCATGAGCTTCGACTTGGTCTCATTCACCAGGAGGCCAAGGACATGCAGGTCTGGAGGGCCAGGTCCCTGGACCACTCCACCTCCTCCTTGGAGTGACCTGCTATCAGCCAGTCGCCAGGTAGGGATACATCCAGACTCCTTGACGTCTCAGGTAGGCTGTCATCACTACAATGCACTTTGTGAAGATCCTGGGGCCGATAAGAGGCCAAAGGGCACGGCCTGGAACTTGTAGAGATGCCACTCTGCACAGAACCGAAGGAACTAGCGGTGGACGAACGGATAGAAACATGGAAAATGCATCCCAAAGGTCCAGACAGCAGAACTACATGCTCTGCTCCAGGGATGGAATGATCCGAGACAGAGTTGCCATCCTGAAAGTGCATGACCGAAGGAATTTGTTCAGGTCGTGCAGATCTAAGATGGGGCACCAGGCCCCCTGTCTGCTTCGGGACCAGGAAATACCTGCAGACAAACCCTGGGCTTACTGGAGGGTCTGGGACCTGAGCCACACCTCCTTCTGGAGGAGCTGGCAATCTCCTGCCCCAAAGGGCTGACAGCATGTCTCAGGACACCATGTCCTCCAGTTGGGCGTGGGCTTGGCAAGGTGGGTAAGCCTCGAACTCTAGAGGCAGACCTTGGTTGACCACTCGAGGGACCCACCTGTCCGTGGTGACAGTGGACCAGGTGGAAAGGAAGTGATGGAGCCAGCCCCCATGGGAGAACCAAGGGAGACAGGACAGGAATGGGAAGGTGCCCTTCGTCCCAGCACAGGGCAGGCTTGGGAGGCGGCAGCACTACCTAAGGAAGCAGCGGGACCTCAACCATCCTGTTTGTGGACGACTGAAGCAACTGACTTTGGTCGAGGGATGCCAAGCCTTTGCCTGCTGCCCAGCTGGGAGAGCTTTTCTGCAGGGGTGAGAGGGGCTGAAAGGTGGTCTTCCTCTGAAGTTTGAAGCCCTCTGATCCCTCTGGGCAGAGGTGACCGAGTAAAGGGTGGCACTGGACTTCTGATTCAGTGAGGTGGCCTTCCACCCTGGCCGAACAGGTTGGTGCCCAAAAAGGGAAGTCCAGCAATTTGTGCTGGGTATCTGCCATAAAGGTAGAAATCACAGCCACGCCCTTTGGCGTATGCGCCGCAGCAGCCACGGACAGGGCGCAGGGATTGCCGATGTCCACGGCTGTCTGGAGCTGCTGTTTGGCACCGCTCAGCCCTGGTCCCGGACTTGTTTGACCGTGGTCTGTAAGTCAGCCAGGAGCTGAGGAAGCACCTCATCTTGAGTGCCTAGAAGGGCATGAGAGAAATGGGCCATCAAAGGGTTAAACTCCTGCCAAAGGCCAAGAAAAGAGGACAGATAGACCTTCTTGGCTATGTGATCCAATTTCTTGGATTCTTTGTCAGGAGGCTTGTAGCTACCGAGTCAATATGTCATACGTGTCATCACGCACATGACTGCGTAACAGGAACAGCCGTAGGAAGAGCGAGAGGGCAAACTGCAAAGGCTGTATGCACGCAGTGCACCCTTTTCGCTGCTCCAGGCAGAGGATAAGACCTCTGCTGGGACAGGGGCCGTGAACAGCTGCCATGGTTCGATGGGATGAGCCACTGGCAGCAAGGAGGCCAGCAGCACCCCACAAAACAAAGACTTATGCCGCTGGCAATATATTGTGCTGTATTGGCAGCATGGTATATTGCTGTGGCATGTCGCTCTTGACATTATGACCTCATGCCAGGCTTGTAGATGTCCCCAGTGTTGCCTGTATGCCGAAAGCCCGAGTTGGCCACAGACACTTGGCCAAGGGGTGCTCAGTGAAACCAGACAGGGAGCCTGTAGGACTGCATACTTTCAGACCATACAGGCTGATGGCACAGGGCAGGAGGCAGGGTGCTGTCAAAACCCAGAGCGGTGTCAAGAATAACCTCACGATTGGGAAGACAACCTCAGGAGTCACCTCGGTCGAGAATTTTGGTCAAGGGATACCTAGCTCATTTTGAATGGCTCCATCTGATCCCGGTAGATTCTAATCAAACAAAGCAAGCCCTGAAAGAAGTAGGACTGCGGCTATGTCGACAAATCCTCTCGATTTGGTGTCCAACGGATGGGAATGCGGGAGGAGTTTCAGACTCCGAGGATTTGCCAAAAGCGATCACCTCCTGAGTCCCCTCTAACCCCCGCGGGTCTATTGAGAGTAACGGTGACTGAAAGCCGAACAGGAAGCCCAAGAGTGGTAGAGGCATTCTGGGGCAATCTGGTTGCTTAGAAAGTGGCTCCACCTGGATGGGCAGAGAGGCCGGAATCTGCAGAGTTGGAGCAGGCTGGGGCCTCGTGGAGGAGTCACGGAAGAGCCGTGGTGGGGCCAGCATCGCTTATCCCCGAGCATAAGCTGCTGCCACGAGCTCTTCGTAGCACCGCACATTTTACGCCAGAGCCTCCCATCGCCCGAGGAGGAAGAGAAGGATGAATAGCTGTGGCGCTGCTTGCCCACATGCTGAGAGCAGGAACACCAATGTTGGCGAGGGCTGCTCTGCCTCTGGACTATGGATCTCTACCTCAACTGTTGAGGAAGCCAATGGTGAGAAAGGGAAGGAAGGCGAAAGCCGAGGATCTTCCACAGTACCGAGACCCTATGGGTTAGGGACCAGATCAGGAGGCTGGTCTGACCTCCTGAGGGTAACAGGCAGGACTGGAGTCATAGAAAGTGCGGTATCCACTTCATCCTGGCGACAACATGTCAACCGCTCGAGAAGAATCTCAACAGGTTGGTCGACGGTGTCTCAGCTGACTGGCCTGATGGGGAGACCGTGGAGCCATTGGTCCGAACCAAAGGATCAACCATGGTTGAAATCTCCAAGGAATTGCAGGAATCTGAGGCTCAAGAGTGCTTGTGATCCCATGACCATCAGCAAGACTTTTCTTAGTATATTTTTTTTTTTTTAGGTGATTTTTGAGGATTTCGTGCTCTTAGAGGGACCCTTCCCAAAGGGTGGGAAGGACTGGCACAAATCCTAAATGCCCCGTGAAGGTGATGCCAAAAGAAAGCGGCACAAAGGTCGTAGCTGAAGAGGCATGCTCAGTGGCCTGGAGCTGTCATCTCCTCAAAGGCCAAGAGTTGTTCTGCGGACCCCGCAGCCACGGAGACCACCTGATGGGCGCCTTCGATTGAACAGGAGGGTCCCGCCCATCCAGCTGCCCAGGAGTCGAGCACGCCAGTCCTCCAAGGTACTGGAGTGCAAAAGCACAGACCACAAGCCTGGGGATGATTGTGGCCTAAGCAGTAGACGTCCAGGGTGTGGGTCTGTCCGGGAATCTTCTGCCCGCAGTCGTACTTTTAAAACCAGGTGCCAGCTTTGAGTCGTCCATTGTGACAGTTTCGAATCAATTCAAAAACTGCTTGTAGACTTCAGTCAAATCTGAAATTTTGAAAGGAAAGGGCCTACTCAGCGCAGAGCGATAAAGAGAGAATCTTCTTCTTCCAGCCTGAAGGAAGATCTAATGTCATGGGGCAGTGCCGAGGAGTTACCACCGGGTGGGTGGGAAAATCAGCTTGAAGACCTTTCAGCAAGATTTAAAGCGAAAAGAACACTGCAGAAGTGTGGATCTGTACACCATATCCACGAGAATACCTCTTTCCTCCTGCTGTCAAAACCCCTCCCAATATACCCTAGCATCCTGTTTGTCTTATTGCAGGCCTTTGTTACACTGGCTATGGCAGAGGTGTAGAGCAGCTCACAACCCAGGTAGAATGCGCTGAGTGGAGCAGGCTGAGTCTTTCAACTGAAAGCAAAGGAGATCAAAAATCATTTGGATTGTTTGAAATCTTAGTTCTGTGCAGGTGTGAAGTGAGGACCCCTGAACGATCAGAGAATGGGGAGAGTGTATTCTCCGACATTCTGGAAGCTGACAAATTGGTGGACAGTGCACTGGCAGATTCAGAGAGAAACCGATGCCATTTGGAAAGAACCGTATTGGGTGAAGAGCACTACCTTTTCCTGTGGGAAACAGTATAAGGGGAACCTGAGATCAGGAGATGATTTCAGACAATTTGCAAGCAGAAGAGATGGCCACTAAAGTCTCTGTCCAAGTAGAAACTTAGCTCATGAATCACAATGGCTCTAAGAGCTTGTGATAAGCATGTTCAGCACAAGGTTGATATCCAAGCAACCACCAGCTTCCGGAGAAGGACCTTGTGTGAAATGTCCAAGGTATTGCAGGGATGGAATAGAAGACCCTGGATGCAACCTGTTCAATTTGAGTGGAAGGATCCTCTCTTAGCTTAGCGAAAGCCTGATTAACAGAGAAAGCACATCTGCAAGGCACAGGGTGCAATCAAATATGTTTGGCTGAGTGTACCAGTCAGTGTGTACTTGACGCTGGATCCTATGTTCCAGGCCCTCCTTCACACTCTCATAGCTTCTCAGGAAACAAAGGTAAGAGAGTGCTCTGTGTTTTTGTTAGTGTGAAATACAAGGTAGACTGTTGTCCGCTCTGAAGACAACTGTTCTCCATGGACTGGCAAAGAGTGATCAAACCAGGGCTTGATCAGCTGCTATAAGGCCCAGGATGGGATCCAAAATAAAGCACTATATGCAGGGTAACTTGGAATCCTAACAGCTCAGGTGTGCTAAAGAGTGCAGGGCAGTACCTAGAAGCTTGCATAGCCAGGGAGCTAACCAATCTCAGAGAATAAAAGATTTGGTGACTGCTTGGAAAATCCTTTACATGGCAGTCAGCAGAATCCCTCTTTTTTTTAAACCCTGTACTGGGCAAGGCGTAGCTCCAAGGGACAGAAGAACTTTACCCTAGAGCCAGCAAGCATACAAGCATGTCCTGAGACACATCAGAAGTACCTGGGGTCTGAGGACTTCGGTGACGCCAGCAACCTAAAGGCCGCTTAACCACAAACTCCTACTCCCTAACGACAAGAATCCACTTGCATCAGTGAGTAAAGGATGTCCTCACCAACAAAATCGAAAAGGAACAAACCTGAAGCTACACAGTATTCCAGTACAAAAATTAAAGGACCTACTGCAGCAGAATGAAATGACAGAATGAGAGGCCTCAGGCGACCCACAGACAGCGGCGCGCGTGGAGATGTAGCGGACGAGACCTCATCTCCATTATTCTACCGATGGCCCGCACAGTCTCCAAAATTGATCAAACCCCATCGGAGTTAAGCTCCAACATCAGCAACATAAGCCACAAAACAGAGCAGCTTGAACTGTGTGTTTCGCAAGTCTCAGAGCAAGCTGACAGGCATGATCGCCTGCTGCCCTATCTGCTCGTAAGGGACAGAGATAACGCATCGCCGGACGACTTAGAAAGGAGAAGTCTGAGACATAACATCAGGGTCTATGGAGTCCCGAGGCACGGAAGACAGATCTACAGATGTGATAACCTTCCTCTAAAAATTCCTAAAAGAGCTGCTGTCACTTCCAGAAGACTTGGATCTCTATGGACTGGGCTCATAGATTCCTCAGCCCCAAGTCAGAGTGCAGATGCCAGGCTCCAGATCGCTACTTTGCCCGCCTCACTTATCAGGTTAAAGAAGAACTGCTTTGCCGGGCCTGGCAGCGGGGACTCTGCAATTTGAAGGCCATCGGATCTTGATAGACAATGACCACACAACATCGGTCCAAAAGCAAGGCGAACCATGTGGCCGACTGTCAAGCAGCTGAGGGTTAAAATGTCAAGGCCCAGATCTTATTCCCTGCCAGGCCTGAAGGTGGTTACTGAAAAAGGCAACAGAGTATTTCCAGACCTCCTTACGGCGGTTCCATACCTGGAGAGCCTTGGAATCACTACTCTACCCCTCCTAAAAGAGAAACTGAGAAGGACTTACTGCCTCCGCATGGTCTGTGACTCAGAAAGGGTTCAGCGGCTCGGCACCTCGCAGAAACAGCCACTTACCAACCTGCAAGCAGATGTAACCAGCAAGCTCAGGAGATATGGTGACCCTACAGTGGTAGATCGCGATAGCAGCTCACCTGCAAGAAGATTCGGAAGAACCCAGAACTGAACCTGCCACGGACATGCCCATGCGACCTGAAGACGAATCATCGATTGCTTTTTCCTTGCTCCAGGGCCAATATTCAGGCCAACTGGGTTGATTCCCTCCCGATCCCTAGCCTCATCCTGAAGAGTCTTTAACCCCTAGAATCCTCTCCCACAGCCAAGAGACCTGGCCCTGAATCGTGAGAAGACTACTCACTCTGAGCTCTCCCGAGAGGTTTGAGATGTCAAATGCACTGCACCAGTAAGTAACTAACTTCTAATATGCGATTTGCCTTTGCCATCTCCTCTCAAGTATCAGGACTACTGTGGTCATTCTGAGGGCTGCAGGGGACTTAGTGTAACCGGGCAGGGTCGAGGAAACCTGTTGAATCGTGATCACGGGTCGGAGGAGAGGTTCCTCTCCTTGTATAAACCTGAGATTCCAGCCCCTCGGGCTATGATTTAAATGTGCCTTAAGCGCCTGTAATGCGCCATGGAGCTCAGATCTACAGAGGGCTCTGGGAACTTTCGGCCCCAAAGACACATAGTAAATTTTAGCAGGTATATGGCCTATATGTGAGATATTTTACTGTTGATGTTGAGAATATCTATAACAACTAACTAGAGACACTGCTCACATGGACATCTACACTTACGAATCCAAACCATGATGTAATGCAGTGATACTATTGTATTCCTTAAGCAGTCTGCCATTCCTTTATGGGTAGGGGCATTCTAATAATACCACCACAGATGTTTGCTGACAATAAAGGCTGGACCCATATCGAGGAGTTAACTCAAGGGGTCTTCTGGGCTGCTCCTACTTGTTTGAGCGCCCTACTTCTACACAGATGCATATGCCTTCTACCTGGGTAACAGCTCCCAGTGTAGCCTTGAAGTTATTTCATCAGTCACAGGAAGGCGAGGCCTGAGACCCCACAATCTCGCCCCCTATCCACCTCAGCCCCCAGTGCTGTTTGTTACACAGCATGGAGCCCAAAACCTAAGTTCATTGTTAAAGGTCTGCTTTTCTTTAGCAGTGTTTCTTAGTTCTTCTTAACTGTTCTGGTTATATTTGGGTATACAAACTGAAAATGGATCGGGTATCAGACAAGATGCATTTGCAATGCCTCATTTGGTACGTCAACAAGCTTAAACCTACTATCAACAAATGATTAGTCAAAATACAAAAATAATTTCATTCAATATCAATGGGTGTAATAATCCTGCTAAGAAGAAACAGATCCAGAAATATCTTGCGCCCAGAAAGGGAATCGCCTTCTTACAGGAGACACACTTGTCTCCTTCAGAGATTTTAAAACTAAGTCCAGGTTCTACCCCTGAATGTATTACTCCTCCCTTCCCTCAGGTAGAAAGTGGCGGCCATACTCCAGCAGCCACATTTCCGTTTGAGCAGGAAGAAGTGATACAGGACCGGGTGCGAGATATATCCTGGTAACAGGTAGAGTGCAAGAAACACCAGTTACCCTGGTGAGTGTGTATGCCTCCTGGCTTCCCATATCATTATATTCTTCACTTGCCCAACTTATTGCTGAA
Organism: Neoceratodus forsteri; assembly: GCA_016271365.2. Lineage (NCBI taxonomy): Eukaryota > Metazoa > Chordata > Ceratodontiformes > Ceratodontidae > Neoceratodus > Neoceratodus forsteri. Next base: position 1,472,632,114 of record CM057453.1, on the reverse strand, counting down.
AGAGCAAGAGCCAAGCTGATAATGGAGGAGACTGGAATTTGATTTTCTACAGGAGCTGGATACCACTTCAAAGATCCCCACCCCAGAACTGCGAAAAGCCTGCTCCCTTTAAAAACATTTGCACAATTGGGCTGCTAGATATTTGGAGGAGAAATACCCAAGAGCTAGGGACTATACATACTATTCCCCAGGTTCAACATTTTCACCCATCTGCATACATTTGTCACCTTTGCTAGGGACCTTCCAGCTTGTCTCCACATGGATAGGAACTTCACGTTATCAGATCATAGTCCCATTTCCTGGAAGTGGACCTCCATGTACCTAAAAAATACCCGCTGGAAGCTCAACACCTCCTGCTGGCAGATAAGAAGGTGGGGAGGACATTAAACAATGTATACAGCAAACCGTAACAGAAAACTCAACAAAAGAATTCACACCACAAATCCTGTGGGATACTCTTAAAGCCACCATTAGGGGTAAACTTATTTCAATGTCCTCTCACAAGAAAGAAACTGGCTAAACAAAAACAACAAGACCTCATCTCTATGATTAGGAAATGGAGGAGGCCCAGAAAATGAAGTGGGAGGGACAGAGACCGAATTGAAAAACACAAGAAAGAACTTCAGAAATTACAAAGGGAGGAAGCGGAGAGGACCTCTTCTATCTCAAACAAAAGTATTATGAAGGAGGCCCTAGGGAACTAGACTCCTTGCCTGTCGACTAATGCAATATGTAGCCAAAGCCACCATTAATAAAATAATCTCCCTACCACAGGGCTCCCTGTTCATAAAAACTGCCAAATTGCTAAGGCCTTTGTTCACTACAACTCTAAGCTGAATAGACCCCAATCTGAATCACTGCTTCAAGAAAACAAACTATCTCCCACCTCTCACCCGACCCTCCCCACCCTTATAGGAAACATATCCAGATATTAACTAAACCTATATCTCAATCGAAGATCCTGGGAGTCATCAAAACCTGAAAACAGGCAAGTGCCCTGGCCTGGATGGATTCAGCCGAGAATTCTATAAAACTTTTAAGGCGAGACTGTCCCTATACTTTCAGAGGTGTTCTTAGACATATGGAGGACAGAAACCCAGTCCCACCTCGCAATATAGCCACCATCTCCATAACACAAAAGAAAACAAGGACCCCACTCACATGTAGTCCTACCGCCTATTTCCTCTTTTACTCGACTATAAGATTTTACTTCTATTATAGCGTCCAGGATGAATTCTTTCTTCCGGACCGGATCAATCTGGATCAGACCGATTTGTGACAGGTCGACAAGCCCCAGACAGTGTCTGTTCAGCTATAAATATAACTGACACCATCCATTGTACCAACCTGGCCTGCCTGATGGGCATGGACACGAAAAGGTCTTCGATGAGGTCTCATGGCCTTTCCTTTTCTCAGTGCTTCAGCATATGAGGTTTCCTGAAGCCTTCATTAATGCTATCAAAACACTCTACAAGCCCACAGGCATATATATATGTCAGGGTGAGCGGGGAATTTCAATAGATTTAGTCTGAGCAGGGGCACCCGTCAGGGATGTCCATTGTCCCCTTTTATTCGCCTATACATTGAACCTCTGGCAGAAGCTATTTGGAAAGCTGAAAACATCTCCAGGATTGAGGTGGGAGGACTGCACAAGAAAAGCTCCTTGTATGCAGACGATGTCCTGATCTCCTCTCCCGACCAGAAGAGTCAATCCCCCAGGTTTTCGCAGTTCTGGGGAATTTGTAGACACTAAGGATATTCACCAAATAAATCAAAGACAGAGATCATTAGTTTTATTATATGCCCTCACAGACAATAAAAGACCTATTTCCCAGACTGGTCGGCCCACAAAATGAGATATCTAGGTGCCTACAATCACCAAACATACCACTCACTCTTCAAAGCTAATTTTACCTCCTACTAAACCAGGTGAAAAAGATTTGAATGGTGGTCACTTATAAATCTTCCTATGTATTCAAGAATCCACTCAATAACCATGAACATACTCCCAAGATTTTTATACCTGTTCCAATGCTTGCCCATCTTTATTCAAAAGTCGCATTTTAAAACTTGCACAAATTAATATTGAAGTTTATCCTGAATAACAAAGGCCATGAATAAACCTCCGAATTTACAACACACAGAAATAAAGGAGGAGGTCTCTCCGGACATGGAGGATTATTATTTAGCGCACAGCTAAGGGTGGCCCTCTTGTGGTTACCCCAACCTACTTTGGGTTGGAAGGAGATGGAGAAGAGGAGGAGGAGGAAGAGGCCCACCTCTGGAGTATTCTTTCTACAGTTGGGGACACCCTGAGGGCCTCCCACAGGGTCTGGCGGAAGTATAAACTCACAACCTCACTGTGACCAATGTTTCAACTGACCTGGGACCCTCACTTCTCCCCTGCAAGATGGGATCATATCTTTAAGATCTGGGACAGACTGGGCCTCTCACATTTGGGTCAGTACTTCAAGGGAGCACGGTGTTAGATTCTGAGATACTTAAGAACACATATCCTTTGAGAGACTCGGATCATTTTAGATATCTACAGGTTCGAACATACATTAATAAGCTGCAAAGGGCAGATCAGGACCGGAGGGGCTGCACAACTGCAGTAAGTCCTCTACACAATATCAGCAGGACAAGCCGGAATGGCCTGATCTCAATGCTATACAAAGCACTGACAGAATTGAGAAGAGATCTCTGGAAAAGTTAAATCTAAATGGGAGAGAGGGGAGTGGATCCTACTGAGATTAACTGGGAGGAGGTGTTTCAGGTCTCCTCAAAAACTACTCGATCCCCATATTGGCAGGAATTTAGCTGGAGAATTAGAGCGAGCATTCCTCAACCCTCAGTTTTAAACAAGAGAAATCCCCAGGACAGCTGGATTGCTGGAGAGGATGTGGGAGGCAGAGGCAAACCACCTTCATATTCTGGGCTTGCCCAGAGATTCACAGGTTCTAGGGAGATGTAATTGCAGCACTGAAGGACCTTTTCATGATAAATCCCCTCTGGACTGGTAGAACACTATCCTGGGTGCCCCCGGCAAGAAGGATGTAGACACACTACATCTCTTGGCTATTTTACTGGCAGCCACCCATAAAGCAATCGCTTGTTCTTGGAGGAGGGTGTAGCCACCCACAGTCCAGACTTGGATTTAAATAGTACAAGAAATCTCAGAGCTCACCTTTAAAATCAATCAATGACGCACATCTACATAAGTAGATGGACGAGATAAGCAGATCTGGCTAGACACACACCGCCCCTGGGCCCTCTTCCCTAGAGGACGAATGATTAACCCTTAATTGAGGTCTTCGTTCTCTCTGGAGGGGTGAGTGGTGTGCAGAGATACTATACTTAAAATTGAAAAGTGTCAGTTTGTAAATTTCATGATAGCTCATTGAGCTCATCTATAGTAGAAAATTACTTGTATTAGAACTGAAATTGTAAGATTTAAGAAGCAATATTAATTTATAATTGTATAAGATCTGAGGATGAAATTATCTGTACCTGAAGCTGTGATCCATGTTATTGTACCCAAATTGTTGTTAATAAACATGAATTAAAAAAAAAAAAAGGAAGTACCTGGGTTTGAAGAGACATGGGCATAAGTCATAAACTCCACCCCCAGCAGAGATGAGGAGGGAGAGAATAGGAGGTTCCCCTAAACTGAGAACATCTGGCGTCAGCAGGGTGCCACACAGAACACCAAAAGAGGTGTTGGAGACAGCACCAGTGATGGCGCAGACCCAAGCCAGATCCCGCACAGACTAGCCCAGCACTGGACACAATACGGACCAGGTGCCATACATGATGCCGAACCCAGCGTCATATAAGACGCTGGACCCGAGCTAGCTCAACAGCAGGACCCCTCTCACACACTACAGGCACTGAACAGGCACCAAAACAGGAGAGAGAATGAGAATCTGGCACCAGGAAAACGAAGAGCTGAACCAGCACTAGAACCAGAAGGTACCAAGACAGGCCAGAAGGTGGAACCCAGCACCAAAGCCAGCCCCAGAGTACCAACGACCCTGGCAGACCTGAGGTGACCAGGGAGGTAGCTGACTGGTTCTACATGAGCGTGGGTAGGGTGCGGCCAGCAGGGCAGGAGTTTAAGTGCGCCACCGGCAGGGCAGAAGGTCACAACGCCCTACCTGGCTTGGAGGGCCTCGCCAGCGTGGCCCAGAGCTACCAACCAACAAGGGCCAGAGACCAGACCCACCAGCAACACCCCAGGGAAGACTGCCCACTGGGACCCACCAAGGGACAGAAAGGCTTACTCCAGGCCCGAGGTCTCAGTGCCTGGCACCAAGGCCCATGGCAATGAGGACTGCGCCTAACAGGCCCACAGTCTCAGGAACAGAGGGTCTCAGAGAGGCTTCCATAGGGCGACCTTATGGTACTGTATCTTCTTCCACTGAAGAGCAAGAGAAGAACTTGAGGCCGAGCAGCGCCAAGATCCCAACTGAATTGGAAACCGCCCGCTCCTTCGTGCTCTGGAGAACTGCCCTTACCCTGAGCGCAGGACTGTCTGTGGTCAGAACCTTCCCTTGTGGGAAAGTGGACCGGACATGACCCCACTGCCAGAGCACCCGCCAACCATGGCGTCAAGCCAACATAGCACAAACCCGAAAAAGGCCTTTTAAAACACAGCAGCAGGCCCAACATGGCGCAGATTTAACATGGCACTGGACCAAACATGGTGCGGGTCAGGCACTGGCGCGGACCAGACATGGGGCAGCGCAAAACATGGCAATGGGCCAACACAGCACCAGGCCAAATATGGCACTGAGACAACATGGCGCCTGGCCAAACAGCATTGAGCAAACACCGCGCCGGTTCAACACGGTGCTGGACCAATACACCACTGGTCCAAACTCAGCACCGAGACAACACGGGCGCTGGCTAAATCCAGCATCAGGCCAAACATGGTGCAGGGCAAAACACGGGAAGGCTCCCTACTGTGATCCTGTACAGACGTCATCACAAGGCTCGTAAGGCCGAGAGAAACTGACAGAAAATCTTCTATAAAATCACTGAACTAATTCAAAAATAATAAGTTCTAGCTAAAACTACTAACAAACTGGAAGCTGTCATAAAGACGTGAAGTTCTGATTCCTGAGGGGTGAGTGATGTATCACTGAAGTGCACTTTACGGTGGGGAAAAAGCAACTGAGGCAGCTGGGGGCTGGCGCGAGGTAAGTCTAGTGCTGCAAGCTACCTCGTGGCGCCTGCATATGCACTGTTTGCCGTGGCGACGGCTCCCCTCAAAGGTTTTGACTCCTAGGGCCTAGTGCCTCCGGCCCAGACCCATCAGTGTGAATAAATGGTGAAGATACATTCCTGGAAGATCAAGCTCCTGTCTTCAGGACGGAATAATCTGGTTCAGTGTTAACATGCAAAGCTTTCAACTGCACATAAAGCAGAATTACAGATCAAGAATGAGGTGCTAGTCCTTCACCTGTTTGAATACTAGACCTTAATGTGGAGAGAGATTCCAGTAAAGCATGTCCTGCAGTGGTGCTCAGTGATGTGAAGAGGTCCTGAATTCCAGAGACAGCCCTGATCCCACTCCTTCAGAACCCACTTGTCTGAATTAATAGTGATCCACTGTGGTAGGAAGCTAGAGAGCTGGCCTCTGGCCTTTAGCAGAGCTTGGGATAGAGGGATGGAGTCCCTTTTCTGGCATTTCTTGTCCTTGGGAGGTTCCTGACAGCCTCCAGAGATACAGGCCTCCTACATTCTTGCGCTGGACTTGACATCCAGATTTACTGAAGGGCTTGCTGGGCAGTGCTGCTGGAACTGTCAGTGTGGCTGCTGTCCTTGGTAGTCCTGGCAGGGGTCAAGAAAGAAACTGAAACCCTGAGGCCTGGGTTTGAGCTGCTACTTTAGTGACAGACATCACAAAATCTAGTTTCATGTTAGACTTCTTAATGCACGTGAGATGGTACTCAAGTCTGGCTCAAAGGATGAGATGCTGTAAAGGAAGATCTACCAATCATTGCTGGATTTTCTGTGTGAAGGATAAAATCTGCAACCATGTGCCTCGGCAATATCGGCTGAATCCAGGGCAACCAGCAACAGGTGCTTGGTGACTGCCAGCCCAGGATTCTGGATCTCACGAGATCCTGCTGGCTGTCTTTAAGGGAGAAGGTCGAGGCCTCTTAATAAACTTGGGGCTATAACTAGCCAGCAATGGCATAGCTGGCTAAGCGGATGCCAAGGGAAGCAGCAGTACGCATCTTACGCCAAAGTGGTCCTCTTCTTGGACTCCTTGTAGGGTGGTTTGTCCAAATCACCCTGTACCTTTCACACTGAGGAACACTGTCGACATGAGCCCCTCTGGTGATGGATGTTTGAGAATCAGGTCAATATGCCAAGTGGGGTGCATATCTGCAGTCCATAAGGCACAGCAGAGTCTGGCAGGAGGCCGGTGCCAGACGATGCGTGCAGGTTCCAGAACAGTCGGACAATGGGAAGGCTACCACCAGAGAGGAGTCCCATCACAGGATGTCTAACAGAGGGCACTGGGGTCTCCTTCTTCTGGACCTCCCCAAGTAGTCCAGGAGAGTGGCAAAGGAGGACTGGTCTCCCCAAAAGGAGTCCATCAGCTGGCTAACGTCCCAAGGATGCTGAGCTTGAGGGACAGATGACGCATCAGAGTCCTGTTAGAGGAGGTCAACTGCAAACAAGGGGTATGGATAACATTTTCTGTCAGAGTAACCACCACCGACAGGAGATGTGGGTTCTAAACTCAGCCTAGAGTCCTTCACTGGCTGTGCTGGCAGGGTGCACACCTGAAGTTAGTACCTGGGTGGCTGTCCAGGCCAGGTAGGGTCCATCAACATCTGTTGACCTCGACCCTGAGTGAGTACTCCATACATGCACTGCTGCCAGGTTGCCCTCTCACGTGTGATGGGTAAATCATCGATAGGGGAGCCAGCCCACAAGGAAGAACTCGATGTCTACTGCTGATGGCGATGTCATCACTGAGAGTGGGATTTAAAGAGCAACAGCAATCTCAAGTTTCAGCTTGAATGATGACACATGGCAGCAACCTCTGAGGAAGATGACCCTTTGAAGGGTCACTGGAGCACCAGCCCAAAGAGACATCTGGTCTCCCTGGCTTGGGAAGGGCAGGTGATGAGCAACAAAACCTGAGAGCGTGAGGAGCCATCTTCTTTGATGGGGTCATCTGTGAAGGGAGAAAATGTCTTGGGCCACAGGCTCAGGGCAGGAGGCAAGTGACAACAGGGGAAGCCCTGTTGGGTTCTCCTAGCATGATGGTCCAGCTCCTATTTTTAAGTAGTAACTTGTCTCAATTTGACACCTGATATGCAGTCAAGCCCAGTGTGCGCAGCAAAGGGTATCTGATCTGACCTCTGGAGAGATGTGTCACATGATCTGACCTCTGGAGAGAGACCAGAAGCCTTGCTGCCACATTCTGGTCAACTTGCAGACAATGTAACTGACCAACAAGTATTACAGAGCACATTACAGTAGTTCAGCCTGGATGCTGTAAAGGCCTCCACCAATGCCAACTCCTTCAGATCCACAAAGATGTCAGGGTCTAAAGAAGGCTTCTTTAACAGGAATCTCCGCTTTGAATGCTCTGGCAGTTTCTACAAAGACCAGAACCCAAGTTTCCAGTTCAGCCTTGAGAAGCAAAAACAGAATCAGGTCCTTCTGATGTTCTCAGACTGGCAAAAAGCTTGACCACAGCATCCTCATTCGGAGCAGAACTCAGCTTATGGAATGAACTTCCTTGGTGGCATTACTGTTGTGCTTCTGTCACCTACATTACTGGTAGTGATGAAGCTCTGTATGCAGGCGCTACATAGGTTATGCACTGCATCAATAAAATGGGTTCTGTTGCTTAATGAAATTGTACACTCATGCTGATGAGTGCTGCGTTTCCTTTCTTATATTACTGGTAACTGAGAGGACCTGATCTGGAATTACATAAATCTTGTCTACAAACAACAGACTGGATGAAAAATACCGTCACGGTATGGAAACCTGTGGCCTGCTCCTCCCAGCTGCAATTAGCTCCAAAAATAACTTCTTCCTCTCAAAGGCGTGTTGCATTCTGGTAGCCCAAGTAATTAACATCCAGAACAAGTTTACTGACATGCAGCCAGACATCCTCCACCTGTGCTTCAGTCTTCTGCCTAGCATCTTCAGATGCTAAAGCTCCAGAGAAAATCACATACTGCTTCAGATAGAAGTAATTAGACAGGAATAAACTGGTGGTAGGACCCCATAAATGCTCAATTACAGGCCTCAATGGCAGCCATGAAGTTCTTTCAGTGAGGGTAGGTTTTCCTTTTCTGGGCCTCCTCCAAGGGAGCATCCAGTGAATTGGACATTCGGTTTGATAATGATGTAAAGGAGGAATGGTCCACAAGAGCAGACCCATCTGTTGAGACACTGTCACATCACAACTGGGGTATTAAGCAAACTGATGAAACACAGAAACATGGAAGCAGTCAGCAGATAAGGCCTCCTGACCTACCTAGTCTGTCCTGTTTTCCTACCTATTATGATGCCACAGACCCTACTCTGTGTTCAGCCTTACCCCCCCACACTGCTAGGAACCCTCAATGTCTGTCCAACGCATTCTTAAATCCTGTAACCGTTTGCCCCACCACCTCTGCTGGAAGGCTGTTCCATGCGTCGACCACCCTTTCCATGAAAAGTACTTCCTCCCATTTCCTCTAAATCTCCCCTTCTATCTTCATAGTGTGACCCCTTTGTCCTCTAGCACTTTCTTCTGTGGAAGATGCTTCCTTCTTATACCTTGTTTTTCCTGTGAGGTATTTGAATGTTTCTATCATATCCCCTTTCCTCCTTTCCTCCAGGGAGTACATGCTTAATTCCTTAAGCCTTTCCTTATGGGGCTTTTGATGCAGGCCATGCACGATTTTGTTTGCCCTCTTTTGTACCGCCTCCACCCTATCTTATGTCCTTGCGGAGATGGGGCCTCCAGAACAGTACAAAGTACTCGAGGTATGTAGCCTCACCAGTTATCTATAGAGTATTATTTCCTCTCTCTTTCTGTTGGTGATTCCCTGCCTATGCATCCAGACAGCCTTCCCCACTGCCCTGTCACACTGTTTAGCTACCTTCAGGTCATCAGAAGGTATCATCCCCAGGTCCCGTTCCTGCTTTGTGGCTGTTAATACCTCCCTCCCATTTGGTACATTGCCCCGGGTTCCTGTGCCCCATGTGCATGATTTTGCACTGAAGCCTAGTGCCATACCAGTGATTATTCTTCCAGTTTTCAGATTGTACCTCATTCCTTCCACACACACCCCGGGTGTGTCCACTCTGTTGCAGAGTTTTGTGTGCGTCTGCAAACAGGCATACTTCCCCTCAGTCCCTCTGCAATGTCACTAATAAAGACATTGAAGAGAAATAGAAATACGTACCTACTGTAATTCTTGATCTTCTTGGTAGTCTCACCACTCATTCACACTGATGGGATCTCGCCCGGGCCTCTAGGACCCAGCAGGGAGCAAACTTTGCAAGAGGTTCAGCGCCAGAGATGGAGCCGCGAGGAGGCGCGCCGACAAGCCTCGGCTTGTGCGGCAATGACTATCTCAAGGCCAACCATCCAACCAGTACCTTTTTTTTCCCAAGAGGTGCAGCATAACTAACCTAGAAGGATAGCTTAACAAAATCCGGACATAAGATAGTCTGGAAGACCCATATAAGAATGGTCAACAAAGAAGTCTTCACAGCCTAAACATTGAGGTGAGTCCAGCCAACAGAGGTGAACTCGGGGATGGTGGGTGGGCGTGTGAATGAGTGGTGGAGACTCCGTCCAAGAAGATCAAGAATTACAGTGAGTCGTAATTTCCATGGCTTCCTGGACATAAAGTCTCCACCACTCGATCACACTGATGGGAGAATGCCGAGCTAATAATCCCTGAAAGAGGTGCAGAGAGACCAAGAGCTCACAATTCAGGACAGAAGTCTGTTGAGGATGGTCCTGCCGAGCGAAAGATGTCACCTGGCATGGACATCCAGGGCACAGTGCTTGACAAAAGTATGCACTGAGTTCAGGTAACCGCATTGCAATGGAGCCGTTGTGGATTTCCGCCAGGGGATGCCGCGACTGCTCTAGTAGAGTGAGCATACACTCTGCCCTCCAGCTAACCTCGCCATGGAATAGCAGTGGCGAAGGCATGCCAGCCATGCTGAAATGCATCTGATAGTGAGAGGTTGACTGAGCGGGTCTCACTGAAGGAAACAAACAGTTGTTGAGCTTTAGAATTTGTTTTGTTCTATCTAAACAGAAGCAGACTCTTTTAACATCTAAAGAATGAAGGAGCGCTCTCCTTCATTTTGGAAGTTCTCGAAGTAAGTAGGAAGGACTTAAGGCTGGTTTAGATGGAATTCTGAAACAACCTTAGGAGAAACTTAGGATGGGTCCTAAGAACTCACTTTGTCCTTATGAAGCACAGTATCTGGAGGGTCTGTGACCAAGGCATGTATTTCAGAGACCCTGCGGGCCGAGGTAATGGACACCAGGAAGGCGTTTTCCAAGTGAGAAATTTCAGCTCACTGGTAGCTAGAGGCTCAAAAGGCTTTCAGTGAGCATGTCTAGTACAAGATTAATGTCCCAGGCTGAGACTGGACGCCTGACAGGAGGTCTGGTATGCAGAATTCCTTAAGAAACCCCTTAACTAGAGGTAACTGAGCCAGTGACAAGGAAAGTACTGACTCATGATAAGCTGAAATATACAAAGGTGAACTTTGACTGTAGAGTATTGTAGACCTGAATTTGAGAGGTCTAAAGGTACTCTAGAACTTTATTTGGCGGGCAGGAAAAAGGATTCAAAGGATTCTGCACACCAGAGAGAAGCAGCTTCATTTGGCTGTGTAAGTTTTTCTAGTGGTTGGCTTGGCGTAGCCAAAGAATATCTGAAACTCTGTAGACATTGAACCTGTTCACTTCTATCTCTTCAGGAGCCAAGGTGAAGCGATCTCAAATTGGGATGGACCACAGGCACCTGAGTCAGAAGGTTCGTCTCTGAAGGAAACACTTTCGGAGGGCTTCCGATATAGTGTTGAGTAACGAAACCATATCTGTCGAGGCCAGAAGGAGCAATAAGGATAATTTTGTCCCCTGGGACTCGAACTTGAGAAGCACCCTCTGAATTAGAGGAAGAGGAGAAAAGGAGTATAGCAAGAGTTTTGTCCACTGCAGCCTGAACACATCCTGACAGAAAATGCAGGCCCTGAATTTCTGGAGCAGAAGAGGCAGTTTTGTGTTGATGGGGATGCAAAAGGTCCAGGTCTGGAGTTCCCACTCTGCGAATAGTGACTGAACTACGGTCAGTCGAGACCATTCGTGAGGATCTGTCTCCGTTCTGCTGATATGGTCTGCAGTTTGTTCTGCACTCCCGGCAGGCAGACCGCCTGAATTAGAGCCTTGTGCTCCAAGCACCATTCCCACACTCTCATCGCTTTCCCGCAATAAGGGTAAGAGTGTACATCATTTCGTTTGTTGGATGTAATACATCACTGCTTTGTTGTCCGCTTGAAGGAGAATGTTCTTGTGACACAGAATGTCCTTGAAGCCCAGACTGCATAAATGATGGCTCTCATTTCTAGGACATTTATATGAAGCTGGGACTCGTCTTGAATCCAAATACCTGGTGTGAGATTTTGACAGTGAGCTCCCACCCCATCAGGGATGCTGCTGGTAATGGAGATCTGGTGGTCCAGGGGAGCAAAGGGATAACCTTCCAGAAGGTTAACCTCTTGTAACCACCAGGTGAGCGACTTCTTCAGAGGTTCTGTCACCTTGATGAGAAAGGACTGAGGGTGAGTGGTTGGGGTCCACTGAGTACTGAGCATCCACTGACAGGTTCTCATGTGGAGGCGAGCTAGGGGTACAGTGAACACCGAGGATGCCATGAGACCCAGCATCCGCTGCATCGAGATAGCTCGAACCGAGCTGTTCTCTCTGATGTATCGCCATCTGTAGGATATCGCTCCTTCTGTCCTCTGGAAGAAAGGCTTTGCACAGGAGGTGTCCAGAAGAGTTCCTATAAAAGGAGCTTCTGAGAGGGCTGCAACTGGCATTTCTTGAGATTTAGCAGAATTCCCATGGACATGAGAAAGTCTGAGGCTGTGGATACGGCATCGAGGTTCCTTGCCTGGAAGGACTTGCTAGAAGTCAGTCGTCCAGATATGGGAACACTTGTATTCCGATCTTTCTGAGAGCCAGCGCTGCAAGAATTGCTCACCACTTTGTAAAAACTTGCAGCGCGAGAATAGCCCAAAGGGCAAGACTCTGAACTGGTAATGTTGGCCCAAAGCCACTGAACCTTAGGTATCTGTGATGCTTTGGGTGAATAGGAATATGTTGGTAAGCATCCTGCATGTCCAGGAGGCTAGCCAGTAGTGCTGATGAAGCAAAGGTAACAGGGTTCCTAGCGATATCATTTGAACTTCTCCTTGGGAAGAAATTTGTTCAATTTTCTGAAGTCCAAAATGGGGATGCCCCAGTTTTCTTGGAACCAGAAGTAATGGGAGTAAACCCTGTGTTCCGTTGATCCAGCAGAACTATTTCTACTGCCCTGTTGTTCAAAAGGCCTTGTATCTCGGAGGAGAAGTTCTGACTGAAGTACTGACAGCCTGGGCTGTCGCTTGGGGATCGATCCAGAGGGTCTCTGAAAGACTGAGGGAATACCCTCGTGGATTATCCAGAGGACCCATTTGTCCGATGTTATGGACTTCGCCGTTGTAGAACTGAGTCAGACAACCTCCCACTGCTGAGGAAGAGTCCCCTCGGATAGCTGAGGTGGGACTTGGGCCAGAAACTCAGAGGCGGCATTGGGTGCTTTGGGCCCTTGTGTTTTCTGTTGCATTTTCTTTTGAGGCTGGGGGCTTGGTTTTATTAAAACCTCCCTGCCTTTACCTCGAAAGGACTTGGTTGTGAAACTGGCGCATTAACACTCCCCAGAGAGGGCGGGAGCAGGTTGAGCTAATTTAATGGCAGACCTAGTCTTTTGTGTTGACCTCTAGGCTTGTTCTACTTGAGGACCGAGAGATACTCACCGTCGAAGGGTAATGCCATGAACTGTTGCTGGGCATCATTGTGAAGCCTGAAGTGCACAGCCAGGAGTGGCCAGGCGGTACAAATGCCGCTGCCACTCAGGAGGCAGTATCAAAAGTGTCCCTAGCTGCTTTAACCTGTTGGTTGTTGGACTCAAATTTGTTTGAGTGAATGCCAAAGAATATACTCATATTGAGAGAAATAGCCCTGGTAGCTGGCAGTACGCATACCCAGGGTGGATGCAGCAAAGACTCTCTTACCTAAGTATCTATCTTACAAGATTCTTTGTTTATAGGTCGGGCTGTAGTAGCCTGAGGAGGACGACCTTATCATTCTCTGCCAAGACTACAATAGGGTCCACAAAGGCTTGGGAGGCCAAAATGGGTCGATCCTTGGAGCAGCATACTTTCTGTCTATGGACTTAGCCACAGAAGGAATGAGAGTGGGATTATTTCATACCATTTGAGAAGCTGCTCAAAGGAAGGCTGTACCGGGGAGTTAAATCCATAGGGATGTCCGGGACATGAAGGTATTGGAGCCTTAAAAGCTTCCCAGGATCGATATCCTACTCTGGACAGAAAGAGTGGAATTCAAATTTTCAGCAGAGAATTAAATGACAGGTCCTCGACCACAGGCTCTGCAATAGGATTAGATCCTGTTCCTTCCATGTCATCACCCAGCCTACGGTCTGGGTCAGGCTCAATAGCATCTCCTGACAGCCCAGGAGGGACTGTATGGACAGGAAAGGAGTGAAAATCAGAAGGAAAATAGGAAGGAAAAGGGTTCGGAGACGAGAAGCCCTGAAGACATCACACCAAGTCTCGGCGCCGAGAGAAGAGCACGGCGCTGCCTGACCAGCACAGTGTCACGGTGCCAACAGAGCTCTCAGTGCTGAAAAGCCACACGGCGCCAACAAGTCCAACAGCGCAGAGGATGGCGCCAAGATTCCCAACGGCGCGAAGCAACCTAACAACGCCAATGGCGCGAAACTAGCAGGTCTCCAGAAAACTGAGATTTGAGGAGAAAGAAGGAAGAATACCAGGAGATAGAGGCGTTGGTGTGGCCCCTGTGCAGCAGCCATGTGAGGGAAAAACACCTGGCGTGGCGTCGACAGCACCGAAGAAGGCGCGCGCGACTAGGGAGTCCCAACCACCACCTGACCTCAAGGGTCCCGAGGCCCTGAGTGACCGGCCAGCAGCTGACCAACCTCAAGCCCACTGCTCCATCAGAGCGCCCACTGATGAAACTGCTCATCTGAAGCCCTACCAGAAGGCGGGAAGGGCTCCGATGTTGAAGAGGTCGTTGACGGAAACAGAAACCGGCGACTCCGGAGGAGAGCCGACAACTGACCCCATGACCGACCGCTGGCCTTACAGCCATACCAGAGGCGACCTCGAATGATGCCTTCTCTTTTGACCTGTGGGCCAAAGAAGAGCTCAAGGCCGAAGCGTGCCGAGAATCTGACTATTTTCTTTTATGCTTCGGGACCACCCCTCCCTAGGCACTGGACTGTCCGTTGTCAGACCCCCCCTCCAGAGAGGGTGAGCATACGGACCCAGCCTGGCTGACTGAACAGCTTTCATACGAAGTCTCCCTACCATCACCTTGCTCATGGTCACTCCGTCAATGTAGGCTGAGACTTCTTTCTTGTAATAAGAATAAACTATAGTAAGAGGTACTTATTCAGAAATACTACAAAATAATAAACTTAAAACTATGTTGCTAGTTTGAGTTTGACTCCTGGCAGGTGGCGACATCGTCACTGTAGCGCACTCGGCAGCGGGAAAAAGTAACTGAGGCGGCTGAAGGTTGACGCCGAGACAGTCAGTGCCGCTGAGCCGAGGCTCGGTGCGGGCTCCTCATGGCTCCATCTTCTGGTGCCGACCTCTTTGCAAAGCTTGCCTCGCTTGGGTCCTAGCGCCTTGGCGTAGATCCCATCAGTGTGAATGAGTGGTGGAGATTTTATGTCCAGGAAGATCTGGCCTAGCACTGATCCTTGTGGTACCCACTGGTCATTTTTCTACTCCAGAGTGGGTGCCATTTACCACCACCCTCTGACTCCTATTGCCCTAACCAGCTTTCTACCCATTTTACTACTTTAGGACCTACTCTTAGGCTCCCTAGTTTGCCTATCAGTCTTTTATGTGGAACTGTGTCGAAGGCCTTACTAAAATCCAGGTAGGCAATGCCATGTCCACCGCTCCTCCGTGATCCACTTCCACCCAATCAAACAACTCAATCAAGTTGGTCTGGAAAGACATCCCCATTGTGAAACCATGTTGTTTTGGATCTTGCAGCCTATTGGCAACAAGGTATTCTACATCTTTCCTTCACTAGTGATTCCATTATCTTGCCCACCACTGATGTCAGGCTGACAGGCCTGTAATTGCCTGCCTCCTCCCTTTCCACTTTTGTGAGTTGGACTACATCTGCCCTCCTCCAGTCCCCAGTAGCTCCCTGATTGTAATGACAGGTTGAAAAGGTTCTGTCAGAGAGCGCCAGCTCCTCTTTCAATCCTCAGCATCCTGGGTGCACCCGTCCTGGCCCCATTGCTTGTCTACTTGGCTTTGTCTACTTTTAACCATTAATTCCTTTAGCTTTTCTTTTGTAAAAGGACTGGTGTCCACCTCCGTCCCTTTACACCCTTGTTCCTTTATCTTTGGCCTATTTCCCACCCCTCCCCTTAAATACTGAACAGAAGTAATTGTTCAATATATCCGCTTTTAATGGTCTCTTACATACAAACCCTCCTTCTCCTTTCAGTCCCTTCCTCTCTTTGTCTTTTCTTTTTCACTTAAGTATCTATAAAATATTTGTCTTCCTTTTGTCACTGATCTGGCAATCTTTTCTTCTGCTTGCCTTTGCACTCCTAACTGCCTTCCTGCCTCCCTTTGTTTCTCTTTGTAAGTCTCCATATCTACCTCCCTCGGGTTTTTATACCTCTCTAATGCCATCTTTTTGCTCTCATTTTTCCACTACTTCCTTTGAGAACCTTAGTGGTCTCTTCTTTCTCTTGCTAACTTCTGCCTGACACGGAGGTTTGTTTGCATTCAATGCCCTCTTTTATTTTGCCCACTGTTCTCGACTCCCCCCAGTTTCCTATCCCCACTAGGGCATCCCTGAGGCATTCTTCCATTTTCTCAAATCGACCTCCTGAAGTCCAGGACCCTCGTGTCCCTGTGTGATTCGACTTGATCCAGTTTTATATTGAACACACTGTACGGTGATCGCTGGTTCCCAGGTGGTCCCCCACTATTACGTCAGTCACACGGTCCCAGTTTCTCAGAAACAGGTCCAGCAGTTCCCCCCTCTTGAGTGGGTTCCAATACTAGTTGCCTGAAGAATGCCCCTTGTAGGGGTGTCCAGGATGTTTCTACTCCTAGCTGTAGTTGCAGTGGGGAGGCTCTAATCCATATCTGGTAGACTGAAGTCTCCCATTAGCAATACCGCTCCCTTGCTAGCCATCCTCAGGATTCCTTCCATCATTTCCTTATCTACTTCTTCCACCCTGTGTTGGAGGTCTGTAGATCACCCTGTTCGAATAGCAGCCCCTTCCTTCTCACCAGAGTGACCCACAGTATCTCCTCTCCTCCCTGCTACCCGCTTTTCTGTGGCTTTAATGTTATCCCTTACATAAAGAGCCACCCTCCCTTTGCTACCCACCCTGTCCTTCCTGGTATGGTCACTTCCCAGTCCTGGTTTACACTGAATCAGGTCTCTGTGATAGAGACCATGTCCAGGTCCACTTCTCCATAGTAGCCTCTAGGTCTGCTATCTTGCTGTTCAGACTGCCAGCATTTGCGCACATGGCTCTCCAGGCTATGTTGCCACCTCTATCCTTTTCCCATTAGCCCTCCTTATTATGTTCACTATATTTTGTTTTTTGTTTTATTCGTGCCTTTAACATTCTGGAATTCATTACTGTTTGTTTCATTATGGATTTTCTCTCCCTCAGGATTGTCTTGTGATCCACGAGACCGCGCCTCCCTCCCTGGGCACTACTTGAGGTGGCACTGTATGAACTTCCCGCTCCGCCAAGACGATGTACGAGTTCTTTAGATGCACCAGATAGGGGATATGCCTCTGCCTCACTGCCCTACCTCCCCAAGCCCACAACAGTCCATCCGTTTCTCTTGCTCGGCAACCTTCAAGAAAGTGGTGGCAGACTTGGTGGTCCCTAGGTGGGAGGAGGTCCATGAATTCTAACCAACTCTGCCTGAGACCAGCAACCTCTGCCCTCAGCCTCAGAGAGGTGCCTGTAGATGGGGGCAGCAACGATCATCCAGAAGGTCTTCCTGAAAACTGCTGCCCAACAGCCACTGCACTGCACCACTCCCAGCATCTTCCCCTACTCGCTGTCTGTCCTTTCTTTGCCCTTTTTTTTTCTCTCTCGCCTACTCCTTCCTCCTACTGGGCTGTGTTTTGGGCTATTCCATCTCTACAAGTCAGGTGACTATGTCTGTGAAGGGTGCTCCTACCCTTCCTGCTCCTGAACAGAAAGTTCCAGCTGTCAGTCAACTTGCGTGCCTATATAATAGGCAAGTCAGACCACTACTTCAGTCCTGCGCCTATTCCCTGTACTCCTGTGCGGTCTCCTGCTTTTAAATTGAGAGAAGCCTGCAAAAACAGAAAGCCTTAAATGTTAGTGTTAAGTCTCCCGCTTCTGTGTCAGAGTTGCCTGTGAAAAAGCCAGCAGCAGTGTATCCCATCTGACTTTAGTCCCTGTTAAAGTAAATTAATCCTAAAGGCAGCAGCAGTATCTGCCATAGTTGTTCCTCCCAGTCAAGAAACGATCAATTGCTGTACTCAGACATTCGGTGATCTGGATTGCTACCAGGGGATTTGAAATTGGTACCTGTTTCCTGATTGGCACGTCTCTGACATGTGGCTCTGTCCGCTATCACAGTCCTGTACCTGTTCCTATACTCTTGCACTGGTCTCCTGCTTTTAATCAGAGAGAAGCCTGCAAAAGTACAAAGAACAACTCTCCTGTTTTTAACTTGAGACAAGCCTGTGTCTGAGTTACCTGTGAAAAAGCCAGCAGCAGTGTATCCCACCTGACTTTAGTCCCTCTTCAGAATCCATGTTCAACAGTGTTGTATACAGATGAGGGCAGCGAACCACCCATTTAGTTGGGGTGACAAGTGTCAGGATATAGATGTAGCCCATTCCAGATCAAGAATCCCTGGGTGGTCCCCACCAGCAGTTGTAAAGGTAGAAACTGGAATGGAATAGATCACTGAGGCACTGCCAGCAAAGCCAGAGTACCTACATGAGACAAGCTAGATGTCAACAACGGAGCCCAACATTGAGGAGAAGGAACTAGACAACTATCACCATTGATGTTGGTGATGGGTTGAATGCAAGACCGGAATATGTCTATGAACACTGAAGATCTGGACCAACTGAAGGCAATGCCATTGTCAGGACCACTGGAGCAAAATAAACATAACAGAATAAAGGCATGACGGGAGCTTGGTTAAACCTGTCCTCACCAACTTGTGTGAGGCGACAAGCAGGCTCAGCATCTATCCAAAAGAGAGAAGCCTTGTCTTCCTTGGCAGAATTGTGACTGCTCAGGTCTGACTGACTCATGGACAGACATCAAAGTCTCCAGCTCCAAGATGGACTATCTGCAGGTAGATCAATGGGTTCCATGGGCAGTTCGACCTCCTTATAGGTCAAGCGACCAGGAACACCCCAAGGGAGAACATGAACAGTCCCTTGACCAACAAAGCTCCTGTGACCGCATCAACTTTTCTTCTTCTATCTGTGGCACTCAAGAGAAGACTCACCTTCGAATGACTGTATCAATGAGCCAAAGTCATGAAAACCATTGCTGTAGCGAGAGGAGGATTATCCACCACCCACTCCTCAATAGTAAACAGATCCAGTATTGGGACATTGTTGAAAGATTAAGAAGCATCATCCTCCATGGTGTTAGCTGTGACACAAACCTGCCACACTGGATGGTCCTCGTGCAATCCTCGACCCATCCTTTAGCACCCACAGCCAATGATCTTCTATCACTTCGGGTGCCGGCCTGGCATCACTGGCAGCCATCCACATCATGGGAAATTTCCACATAATGGCTGAGGTACACAAGAGTCAACAACAGAATCAAGGACTTTGAAGGAAATTAAAAAGCCTGAAAACTTTGCAGAACCCACATTAGCATGCTGGAGCTGTAAGACAGACCTATTTCTTTCAATGGAAGAAAATGGAAATTACGTACTCACTGTAATTCTTGATCTTCTTGGACAAAGTCTTCACCATTCATTCACACTATTGGGACTGGACCCAGTGGGAGCCAAAATCTTCAGGAGGGCTGGCGTTGAGATAGGACCAAGCATGCACGGCACGTGAGGCTGGTTTGCGCCTGTATAGGCTATCTCGGCTTGACCCTCCACCTGCCTTACTACCTTTTGACCAAGGAGGTGCAGCGTAACTAAACCTAGGAAACCTAACCCGGCATAAGATAGTCCGGATGACCTGTGTAAGAAGGATCAACTCAACAATGTCTTCATAGTCTAGACTAAAAACAGGATGAGTGAGCTCAGGGGATGATGGGTGGGCATATGAATGAATGGTGAAGAAAAAATTACTCACCTTAGTAATTATGTTTCTTCTATTGGAGTCTTGCTGTATTCTGACAAATGCAGTTAGCCCCAGCCTTTAAACTGCCCAGGAGACCAAAGGGTTAACTTTCTATGCAGAGCATAGAATGCTGAAGCTCGAGCTCGTTGATATCTCTGTCTGGAGCCTTTGAAATCCAACGCACAGATCTCCTAATAGCAACAACTCACTAACTATCCTATGTGGAAATTGTAAAATTTTACTAGCCAACTGGCAACAAAAAGTTTTTGATTCCCAAAGGAAGACTCAAGTCAGGAAACCCAAAACCCAAAACCAATCCAAATAAGAATAATAAGAAAACAAACACCCAAACAAAAAGAAGAAGGTGTAAAAGGAGCACCTCTGAGGTGCACATTACGCCTGCCCACCCACTTCCCAAAACCAGGTTCTGAAAGGGAGGCAGGAGGGAGATTAGAATACAGCAAGACTCCAATAGAAAAACATAATTACTAAGGTGTGTAATTTTCTCTTCAAACAACATGAAGCCTTGCTGTATTCTGACAAATACAGACTACCAAGCAGTACCTCCATGGAGGAGGACAGAACCTACTTTGGGAATAGGCTCTGAAGTACTGCTGTGTTAAACAGAGCATCACTCCAGCCTGGATATCCAGGGAGTAATGCTTGATAAAGGTATGGACTGTTTTCCAGGTGGCTGCTTGACAAATTTCTAAGAGAGGATGTCCTGGCAGCAGCCACAGAAGCAGCCGTACCTCTTGTAGAGTGACCCCTCAGGCCTGAGGGTGGAATCCTTCTCAGTTTCTCAAAGCAGAATTGTATACAAGACACAATCCACCTGGCAATAGTTCTCTTCATGGCAGGTTTGCCCTTCCCACTTCTCATAAGTGAGGAACAACTGGAAGGAATCAAACCTGTGACCCCTGGTACGCTGTATGTAGCAGCTAAGGGCTCTGTTAACATTTAAACTGTGTAGCCTCTCTCTCCTGAGGAAGAATGATCAGTGAAGAAAACAGGAAGAGACACAGACTGATTCAAATGGAAATCTGAAACCACTTTGGGAAAGAACCTTCTATTGGTTCTAAGGACCACTTTATCCCTGTGAAAGGAGATAAAATCAGGTTCCACTGACAGGGCTTGCAATTCACTGATCCGTCTGGCAGTGGTAATGGCCACTAAAAACACAGTTTACCAAGTCAAGTACTTAAGCTCTGCTGAGGACATAGGTTCAAAGGGAGGTTGCATAAGTTGAGCAATGCAAACGTTTAAATCCCAGGGTCTCTAAAGGGAGGATTGGTATGAAGCAACTTTAGAAAAATTACACCACACAGGGTGAGATGATAGTGAGAAAGACTTCCCCACTGACAGAAAAGCAGAAACAGCCGACAAGTGAACCTTGAGAGTAGCTGGTCTGAGGCCTAGGCCATTAAGATGGACCATATAATCCAGAACTGTAGGCAATTCAGCAGTATCTGGAGAAATAGGTTTCTTGGAACACCAAATGCTGAATCTCTTCCATTTGGAGTTATAAGTGTTTCTGGTGGAGGCTTTGAGAAGCTCTGAGAATATCCAGAACCCTTGAGACAGATGCAAATCTGCAAACTCTAACTCTTCAAGAGCTATGCCTTGAGATTGAGAGACTGAAGATCGGGGTACCAAATCCTCCCTGGGATGAAGTTAACAGGTTGTAATTCCTGGGACGAGACAGGGAAGATGGACTGCTAGGGACAGCAACAGGGGTACCAAGGCTGTCTGGCCCAGTCTGGAGCAATCAGAATCACTTTGCAAGATTGTGACCTTATCTTGACTAAAACTTGAACAGAAGAGGGAAGGTAAGGAAGGCATACAGAAATTTCCTTCCAAGTTCAGAATCAGAGCATTCAGGGGACTGAGCCCAAGACTGGGGTCTGCAACAAAAGAGAGAAAGTTGGTGATTGTCTGGGGCTGCAAAAGATCTATCTCTGGAGTGCCCCACCTTGAAAAAATCACCTTCAATACCAGAGGGTCCAGGGACCATTTATGATGGCCCTGTGGATCCTGCTCAGTGCATCTGCTAGCACATTGTCCTTCCCTGGAAGGGGAAGTGCTATCAGAGTGGTCTGCAGGGAATAAGCCAGGGACCACAACTTCATGGTTTCTGTGCACAAGGCCGTAGACAGAGTGCCTCCTGCTTGTTGATGTACCATGTGGTGGTGGTGGTGTCTGTTCTGACTTGAACCACTTTGTTCTGCACTGACAGAGAAAGCTTGCAGGGCCAGAAAATCTGCCCTGAGCTCTAGGAGATTGATATGGAGAAGGGACTCTGAGGGACCACAGTCCCTGGGCAGTGAGGACCCCAGATGGGCTCCCAGCCCAGAAGGGAAGCATCTGTGGTAAGGACCACTGAATGAGACTGAGTGGCAAATGGGACCCCTTGCCTTAAATTGTCCTGATCCTGCCACTCATTGAAGGGCTTGGATCAAGGTCAGAGTCACCGTAATCAGTTTGGTAAGTGAATCCTTCCTCTGGGATCAAAAGGCCCTCAGATGGAACTGAATGTCCCTCATCTGGAATCTTGCCCTTGGACCACTGCTGTAGAAGCTGCCATGTGGCCCAACAGCTGGAGGAAATGCCTTGCTGGTCAAGACACCTGAAGGCTGAAGGAAGAAGCAAGTTCTATAAGAACTCTGCCCTTTCCAGGGGAAGAAAGGCTCATGCTTTGACCGCATCCAGCTCTGCCCCTATAAAGGTAAGAAGCTGGACTGGCTCGAGAACTGACTTGGGAAGGTTGAGAAGAAATCCTAGAGAAGTGAGCACTTGTTGGGTCACTTGCAGGTCTGACTTGACTTGGTCTGAGACTGGCCCACTATTAGCCAATCGTCCAGATATGGAAAATGGAAATCTTTGCCTCCTTAGAAAAGCAACTACTACTGCCAGGCACTTTGAAAACCCTTGGGGCTGATGTTAGACCAAAGGCATTGCTCTGAACTGATAGTGGCCTGAGGGCAACTTGACCTGAGGTACTTTCTGTGGGAGCACCTGATGGGAATGTGAAAATAGGTATCTTTGAGGTCCAGAGAGGATAGCCAGTCCCTGGCCTTAGAGAGGGAAGAATTATTCCAGAATTACCACCTTGAACTTTGGTTTTAAAAGATGTTTGTTTAGGTGTCTTAGGTCTAGGATGGTCGCCACTCCCTGTCTTTTTGGGGCAAGGAAGTACCTGGAGTACAGACCTTTACCCCAGTGTAGGGTAGGCACTCTCTCTATGGCTCTTAAGGACAGAAGAGAGGAAACCTCTGTCTCTAGGGCAAGGGTTTCTGAGAGACCCACAGGTGAAAAGATCTGCTCTCATCTTCGGAAATTTTCTGAAGCTGAGAACCAGTCCCTGACTTACTACTTCCAGGACCCACTTGTCTGAGGTAATAGACATCCAGTCCTGGGCCAGTAAGCCAGCCTGCCTACTGGAATACGAGAGTCGACCGGGCAGGCCCATCAGGGTGTCTGCTTGGCAGAGGCCTTAGGCTGAGGAGTGGATGCAGCCTGCTTATCCCCCTTCTGCCTCTCCCTCTGAAGAACCCCCCTGAAAAGGGAGAAGAGGCCTGTGTTTGGTAAAAAGGCCTATGAAAAGGCCTGCCCCTGCCGCTAGACTGTTGCCTTTGAGGAGTGGCCTGCCTCTCCTTGGCCTGAGCACTCCTGTAAGTGGTCCTGTACTTGTCCATTTTCTCATGTAATCTCTGTCTGCTCCCCAAACAGAGAATTACCCACTACAGGAAAATCCATGGCCTTAGCCTGGTATCCCAAGTAGAGGCTAGTACATCTAAGCCAAGCCATTCTCCAAAAGCCACAGATGTAGCCATGACTCTTGATGACACATCACTGGAGTCCACAGCAGCATGAAACTGTACTTTTGATGCCTCAATCCCATCTGTAGCCACCTCCTCCAGCTCCTTGGCTAGCTGGGGAGGCCTGTTTAGCCAGTGCCAGTACAGAGTCCCATCTGGACTTCTGGTACCTGGCTGTATAGGCCATACAATTTGCCTGCCTGAGTCCCAAGGAAGATGCCATTTACTGTTTTTTGCCATGGCATCAATCTTCCTGGAGTCTTTGTCTAGGGGTGTGAAGCCAAGGGAATGTTTGCCTTATCACTGGCAGCAGCCTGCACAACCCCAACATGGCTGCATTGCTGGTATAAAACTCTGTATCTGAGCCTGACAGTGTATACCTCTTGTCCATTCTTCTATCAGCAGGAGGTATAGAATTGGGAGATTTTAGGATGTTTTGTGTCTGCTTCCCAAAAGATTTGTGAAGGGAATAGACAGTCTCCTGGACTCTGGAATGTCCATCATTTCCACAAAATCAGGCTCCTCTTGATCCTCCATTGCCTCCTCCATAGGAAGCTGGAGAGTTTCAGCCACTTTTCTGTAAAACATAAAGTGAGAAGGGGACTCAGAAAGCCTACGAGGGATACACCGAAGGTCTGTCTGGGAGATGTCCGTTCCACAGGCACACCCAGACTTTCACCATCACCATCATCATCTTCAAACTCCCCTCCTCCTCCTCAAACTCCGATTCATAAAATTCTTCGGTATAATCGTGAACCGGGGAACCGACCCCTGCCAAAGGTGCCGGATCGGTCGGAACCGGCAAAGCGAATTCACAATCCGATCGCTCTGGCTATTTCCTCGGTAGTCATACTGTGAACTTCTGGATCCAAACCAGTCGATTTCTCTTTGCGTTTTCTTTTGTTGGAACCCGATCCCTTGGGATCGCCTCCTTTGCCCGGAGAAGTATCGCCTGGTCAGACGGCATTCTCTGGTTCGGTCAGAACTCAACCGGCTGGCCATCCGGTCAGCGGATTCTCTTACCTTCCCTCTCTCAGTCTACCTAACTTTTCAAGGTAGATTTGGGAAAATTTTTACATATTTGGCAGTCTGTATCGAGGTATTCAAACCCCAGACAATAAACACAGGTGGTGTGGGGATCGGCTTTAGCAAAGACCTCCCCACACTCACTGCAGTGTTGAAACCCAGTGGGTCCGGTTTTTTCTTGGGTTTCTAGACATGGCCAACCTAACCAACTTACCCTTTTATGGCAACTGCCAGGCAAGACTCTTATCGGTTCCTAACCGTGTCACGGTATTGGAAAACGCACATACGCTTTTTAGAACCAATAAGGACCGTAACCACACACTAAGGAAAGATACAAATATTAACTACAAAATGATCGGTTCAGTCAACCGATCTACACTTTACAAGTTCGACACAGAAAATCAGCACAAACCTATCTAGTACTCATGGCACCACAGACAGAGACTGAACCGACTATGCAGAAATAAATTTGTTAAAACCGGCGCTTGAACCGACTTTCAACTGAGCTGCAGGAGAAATCTCCGGAGCGACTGTTCAGTGAGGCAGAGTAAAGAATCTGATGGTTGGAATTCAAAGGGCTCCAGACAGAGACATCAACCGATCTCGAAGCTCAGCATTCTATGCTCTGCATAGAAAGTTAACCCTTTGTTCTCGGGGCAGTTTAAAGGCTGGGGCTAACTGCATTTGTCAGAATACAGCAAGACTTCATGTTGTTTGAAGATCAAGAATTACAGTAGGTACGTAATTTCCATATCTTCCTAGACTAAAAGTCTTCACCATTCATTCACACTATTGGGAGAGTACTAAGCCAAGAACCAATCCCTGAGCAGGGTGGCAGGAGACAGAGTCACTCAGGACAGCAGTCCATTGAGGACTGTCCTGCCAAAGCAAGTACCCTGTCTGACGTAGTGCTTTACAAAAGTATGCACCGAGCTCCAAGTACCGCCTTCCAAATATGTGCAATGGGCACGTTATGAATATCTACAAAGTATGGCACGATGGGATAGAAGGTAGTGAGTGGGATCAGGGGAGCAACAGAAATGGAGCAAGAGGGAGGGAGGGAGAGTACCCCAGGGTCACATATCAGGATAAGGATAAAAAGGCCAGTAAGGTGGAGGGGACGGATGATGCTATCTCCACCGAAGAGTGTGGTTAGCCCTCAAGGCCCTAAAGAAAGATAAACTTCTGGACCGGATGGCATTCATCCAAGAGTACTATGGCAATTGGCGGACATACTGGCTGCACCCTGGAGGAGCTCTTCAACAGGTCACTTGAAACAGGGAGGGTACCTAGGGATTGGTGAGGCGCATGTGGTGCCAATCCATAAAGGGGGTCGAAGGAAGTACCAGGTAACTATAGACCCATCAGTTTGACCTCGTGGTGGGAAAATTAATGTAGAGTATACCAAAAGAACGACTGGGGTGTACTTGGAGGAGATGTGAGGTCTGGATAGTCGGCAACATGGGTTTGTGCCAGGTAGATCATGTCAAACCAATCTTGTGGAGTTCTAACATCAGAACTGGACAGGGAAAGCCTCTGGATGTATTATTCTTGGACTTCAGCAAGGCATTTGACTCTGTCCCCACAATGGTCTGGTGAAGAAACTGACGGGGTTGGGAGTAGGCCCTTTCATGGTCAGATGGATTGAAAACTGGCTAGCTGGGCGCACCCAGAGAGTAGTGGTCGTTGGGGGCTCTCAAACCCTACAGAGGTCGGTAGTGGGGTACCGAGGGGTCGGTCCTGGGTCCGATCCTGTTTAATGCATACATATCGGACATCAGGAGGGTATAGGTGTGAAATGAGTCTCTTCGCTGATGACTCAAGATGGGTGCAGAGTTGAGGGGAAGAAAAAATTACTCACCTTAGTAATGTTATTTCTTCTAATGGAGTCTTGCTGTATTCTGACTATTGCAGTGATATCCAAACTTTGAACTGCCCCAGAGAGAAAGAGTTAACTTTCCATGCAGGGCATGGAACGCTGAGCTCAAGCTCGGTTAAGACTCTGTCTGTTGTTGTTTGAACCCAACGGCCAGATCTTTACGAGCTATACTCACTGGGTGTCCTGTGTGGAAACTGTAAACTCACACTAGCCAACTGGCTACTAAATTTAATAAAAAGATTTTTGGTTCCAAGGCAAAGACTCAAGTCAGGAAACCCCAAAACCCAAAACAAAACACAACATACACACCCAAAATAAGAGGTGAAAAAAGGTCGCCTCTAGGGTGTCAACACTGTTCCTGTCCACCCACATCCTAAAACCCAGGTTCTGAGAGGAGGAGGGGAGGTCAGAATACAGCAAGACTCCATTAGAAGAAACAACATTACTAAGGTGAGTAATTTTTTCTTCAAACAACATGAAGTCTTGCTGTATTCTGACTATTGCAGACTACCAAGCAGTACCTCCATGGAGGAGGGACAGAACCTACTTTGAAACAGGCTCTGAAGCACTGCTGTGTTAAACCGAGCATCACTCCAGCCTGGATATCCAGAGAGTAATGCTTGGTGAAAGTATGTACTGTTTTCCAGGTGGCTGTGTGACAAATCTCTAAGATAGGAATATCCCTGGCAGCAGCCAGGAAGCAGCTGTACCTCTAGTAGAGTGAGCCCTCAGGCCTGAGAGTGGGATTCTACCTCATTTTCATAGCAGAATTGTATACAAGAGACAATCCACCTGGCAATAGATCTCTTAGTGACAGGTTTTCCTTGCCAACCTCACCATAAGTGAGGAACAATTGGAGGAGTCAAACCATGACCCTTGGTGCTCCCATGTAGCAGCTAAGGGCCCTTTTCACATCCAGGTTGTGTAGCCTCCCTCTCCCCAGAGGAGGAAATGGTCAGTGAAGAAAACAGGAAGAGACATAGACTGATTAAGGTGAAATCTGAAACCACCTTAGGCAAAACTTCCTATTAGTACTGAGGACCACCTTATCTCTATGGAAAGAGATAAAATCAGGCTCCACTGACAGGGCCTGTAACTCACTTATCGTCTGGCAGAAGTAATGGCTACCAAGAACACAGTTTTCCAAGTCAAGTACTTAAGCTCTGCTGAGGACAAAGGCTCAAAGGGGTTGTATAAGCTGAGCAATGCAAACATTAAGGTCCCAAGCAGGGGCAGGGTCCCTGAAGGGAGGACTGGTATGCAGCAAACCCTTGAAGAATTTACAGAATACAGAGTGAGCTAAAGGAAGAGGGCTTGCCTGCTGACAAGAAGGCAGAGACAGCTGCCAGATGCACTCTAAGTGTAGCTGGTCTGAGTCCCAAGCTATTGAGATGAACCATATAGTCCAGGACTGTAGGCAACCCAGCAGACTCTGGAGAAATATGCTTACCGGAGCACCAAATAGTAAACCTTTTTCATTTGGAGTTGTAAGTCTTTTTGGTGGAAGGCTTTCGAAAGCCTTTAGAATATCCAGAACACCTTGAGAAAGATGTAAATCAACAAACTCTAACTCTTCAAAAGCCAGGCCTTGAGATAGAGAGATTTGAGATTTGGATACCAAACCTCCCCTGAGAACATGTTAACAGGTTGTAATTCCTGGGAAGAGACAGGGAAGGTGGACTGCTAAGGACAGCAAGAGAGGTACCAGGGCTGTCTGGCCTAGTCTGGAGCAATCAGAATCACTCTGCAGGGCTGAGATCTGATTTTGACTAGTACTTTGAACAGGAGAGGAAGGGGAAAAGCATACAGGAATTTCCCTTCCCAATTGAGGACTAGAGCATCCAGGGGACTGAGCCCAACACTAGGGGTCTGCAGCAAAAAAGGAAGTTGGAGATTGTCTGGGGCTGCAAAGATCTATCTGTGGAGTGCCCCATCTGGAGACGATTACCTTCAAAATTAGGGATCCAGGGCCCATTCGTGATGGCCCTGAGATATCCTGCTGAGAGCATCTGCCAGGACATTGTTCTTCCCTGGGAGGCACTGCTATCAGAGAGGTATCCAGGAATAGGCCTGAGACCACAACTTCATTGCTTCTGTGCACAAGGCCATAGGCCGAGTGCCCCTTGCTTGTTGATGTACCACATTGTGGTGGTTTTGTCTGTTCTGATCTGAACCAGTTTGTTCTGAAGAGACTTGGAAAAAACTTGAAGTGCTAGAAACACTGCTCTGAGTTCCAAGAGACTGATGTGAAGCAGAGATTCTTGAGGTGACCACAACCCTTGGCAGTCAGATCCCCAAATGGGCTCTCCAGCTCAAGAGGGAGGCATCTGTGGTAAGGATTAGAGAATGAGGTTGAGTGACAAAGGAACTCCTTGCCTTAGGTTGTCCTGATCCTGCCACCATTGCAAAGCCTGGATCAGGGTTCAAGTCACTGGGACTAGCTTGGTCAGAGAATCCTTTCTCTGGGACCAGAAGGCTCTTAAGTGGAATTGAATGTCCCTCATCTGAAATCTTGCTCCTTGGACCACTGCCGGAGAGGCAGCCATGTGGCCAGGAGCTGCAGGAAATGCCTGTTGGTCGAGACACCTGGAGGGTGAATGAAGAGGCCAGTGTCACAAGGGTCCTTGCCCTGTCCAGGGAAGGAAGGCTCTTGCCCTTATAGTATCCAGCTCGCCCTCTATGAAGGTGAGGAGCTGCACTGGCTCTAGAACTGACTTTGAAAGATTTATAGGAATCCTAGAGAAGTGAGCAGTTGCTGAGTTATCTGTAGGTGTGACTTGACTTGGTCTGGAGACTGACCCACTATGAGCCAGTCGTCCAGGTATGGAAAGATGGAGATCTTTTTCTCCTTAGGAAAGCAACCACTACTGCCAGGCATTTTGTGAACACCCTTGGAGCTGATGTTAGGCCAAAGGGCATTGCTCTGAATTGATAGTGGCCTGAGGGCAACCGAACCTGGAGGTACTTTCTGTGGGAGCATCTAATGAGAATGTAGAAATAGGGCACTTTGAGGTCCAGGGAGACTAGCCAGTCCCCTGGCCTTAGAGAGGATAGAATTATTCCCAGAGTCACCATTTTGTACTTTGGTTTTAAAAGGTGCTTGTTTAAATATCGGAGATCCAGGATGGGCTGCATTCTCCTGTCTTTTGGGGTTAGGAAGTACCTGAGTACAATCCCTTTCCCTGTGTAGGGTGGAACCCTTTCTATGGCTCTGACAGCCAAGAGGAAGAGACCTCTGCCTCTAGGGCAAGGGCCTCTGAAGGATTGCAGATGGAAAGGATCTGGTTCTCGCCTTGGGGAATTGTTTGAAGCTGAGAACCAGTCCCTGGTTTACTACTTCCAGGACCCATTTGTCTGATGTTAAAGACATCCAGTCCTGGACAAAGTAAGCCAGCCTGCCCCTATGGGTAGTGGAGAATCGGCCCGGCAAACCCATCAGGGTGCCTGTTTGGCAGGGGCTTTAGGCTGAGGGTGGTAGCAAGCCTGCTTGTACCCCGCCTGCCTCTCCCTCTGAAGAACCCCTCTGAGCAAAGGTGGAAGAGGAGGCCTGGGCTTGGTAGAAGGCCCATGAAAGGCCTGCCCCTGGGATACTGCCTCTGAGGAGTGGCTTGCCTTTCCTTGGCCTGAGCACTCCTATAGGTGGTCCTGTACTCATCCATTTTCTTCATGTAGTTCTCTGTCTGCTCCCCAAAAGAGAATTACCAATAACAGGAAAATCCATTGCCTTAGCCTGGGTATCCTGTGACAGGCTAGTACATCTGAGCCAAGCCATCCCACGAAGGGCCACAGATAGGCCATGACTCTAGATGAAACATCACTGGAGTCCACTGCAGCATGAAATTGCACCTTGATGCCTCAATACCATCTGCAGCCACCTGCTCCAGCTCCTGTGCAGCTGGTCGGGACCTGTTTAGCTAGAGCCATCACAGTGTCCCATCTAGACTTTTGGTATCTAGCTGTGTAGGCCATATAATTAGCCTGCCTGAGTCCCAAAGATGCTGCCATGTACTGTTTCTTTGCCATGGCATCAATCCTCCTGGAGCCCTTATCTGGGATGTGTGAAGCCAAGGGTATATTGCCTTATCACAACACCCTGCACTACCCCAACATGGCTGCATTGCTGGGAAAGGAACTCTGTATCTGAGCCTGAAAGAGTATACCTCTTGTCCATTCTTCTGTCCACAGGAGGTATGGAATTAGGAGTCTTTAAAATTGTTATTGTCTGTTTCCCAAAAGACTTATGGAGGAATAGACAGCCTCCTGGACTCTGGGATGTCCATCATTTCAACATAATCGGCTCTCCTGATCCTCTACTGCTTCCTCCATAGGAAGCTGGAGAGTTCAGCCACTTTTGTAAAACATAAAGTGGGAAGGGACTCAGAAAGCCTAGAGGAGAAACACCTGAAGGTCTGTCTGGGAAGATGTCCGGTCAATGGGTACATCCAGACTTTCATAATCACCATCACAATCCTCATACTCTCTCCTCCTCCTCCGGTTCATAAAAATCCTCTAAATTATAATCCGAACCGGGGAACCGACCAAGCCGAGCCCCTAACCGATGGTGCGGTTCAGTTGGAACCAAAGTTAGTGACTGAACAATCCTTATTGCTGGCTATTTCATCAGCGGTCGGAGAAAGAACTTGTGGATCTGAACCGACTGACTTGTCCTTTCTTTTTCTTTTAACGGAACTGACTCCTCAGAGTTGGTTCTCCTTTGCCCGAAGAAGTTTCGCCCTGGTCAGAGGGCATCCTGCCTGGTTCGGTTGGAACCGAACCGGCTGGCCATCCGGTCAGCGGAATTTGGCCTCCCTTTCCCTCAGCCTACCTACTCTCTTTCCAGGGTGGCTGTAGGAAAACTTTACAAATCTGTCAGTCTGAATCGAGGTGGTCAAACCTCAGACAATAAACACAGGTGGTGTGGGGTCAGCCTTAGCAAAGGCTTCCCACACACACTACGATGTTGAAACCCAGTGGGCCCAGTTTTCTCTTGGGTTTCTCAGACATGGCCAGTCCTAACCAAACTTGCCCTTTTTGGCAATCCGCCAGGCAAGACACCCTATCGGTTCCTGACCGTGTTGCAGGTCGTGAAAAAACGTAATGAAATCCGCTTTTTTTAGAACCGATAAGGACCGGTACCACACTCTAAAAACAGAATAAACTTTTACAACCCTGATCGGTTCAAACCGCACCGATCAGACGCTTACAAGTTCCACAAAGAAACTAATAACAATATCCTATCTAGTACTCACGGTACCACAGACAGAGACTGAACCGACAGGTTACATAAAAGAAATTCGGTTGAACTGAGGAGAAAACAACACTTTAACCGACTAATTTGAACCGAGCAAAGGAGAAATCTCTGGAGCGACTGTTCAGTGAGGCGAGTAAAGAATCTGGCGGTTTGATTCAAACAACAAAAGACAGAGTCTTAACCGAGCTCGAGCTCAGCTGTTCCATGCCTTGCATGGAAAGTTAACTCTTTCCTCTCTGGGGCAGTTCAAAGGTTGGATATCACTGCAATAGTCAGAATACAGCAAGACTTCATGTTGTTTGAAGAGGGAGGTTGGCCCTGCAAGACCTGGACACCATGGAAAGCTGGGCTCACACATGGAAATTAAATTTCAATATCACCAAGTGCAATATGTTACATCCTGGGTGGGAAACCCTAAACACAGGTACACCCTGGGAGGAGCGCTGGAGGCCTCAACAGGGAAAATACCTAGGGTCATGGTGGATGCATGTATGAATAACTCTGAGCAGTGCAGGAGAGTGGCTAGCAAGGCAAACAGGATGTTGGGATGCATTGTAAGTGGGATCACCTCTAGGAGCAGGGAAGTGATTCTGCCGCTGTACAATGGACTGGTTAAACCACACCTTGGGTACTATGTACAGTACTGGAGACCACACTTGAAGAGGGACATCAGCTCCTGGAGAGGGTACAGAGGAGGGCAACTAAGATGATACAAGGACTAGGGGTTTGGCGTATGAGGACAGACTTGAGGAGCTCTGCCTGTTTTCATTGGAGGAGAGGAGACGGGGGGACATGATTGAGATCTTCAAGTACCTCAAGGAATAAATAGGGAAACATGGAGGGGATCTTTAGACTAAAGCAGGGAAGTATCACCAGAGGGCATGGTCTGAAGTTGGAAGGGTGAGGGGAAGAGGAGGAGTTTTTCACTGAGAGGGTGGTGGACCCTTGTAATGCGCTGCCTGGTGAGCCGTTCAGAGATCCACAGTGGAGGGCTTCAAGAGAGGGTGGGACAGACACAGAAAGCGGATGTACCAGATGATGGCCTGCCCAGGGGGTGGGGATGGACGATAGGGTTTCTGGAACACGGGGGCCTCGGCACCCAACTAGGGATCTGAGGTCGAGCAGACTCGATAGACCGCAAGGCCTAATCTGCTGGCAATTAGTATGTTAGTATGCCGCAACCCCTGGCAGAGGGCGTAAACCTGACCTTTCAACTTGACCCGTGCCATCAAGTAGCAATGGCGAAGGCATGCCACTAACCATGCAGAAATGCACCTGATGGCAACAGGCTGACCTAGCTGGGCCATGCTGAACGATCCAAGAGTTGCTGGGATTGGCGAATCTTTCATTCTGTCGATGTAGAAACACAAAACACTCTTGACATCCAGAGAGTGAAGGTGCTTCCCCTTCATTCTGGAAGTTGGCAAAGTAAGTAGGAAGAACCAAGGGTTGATTAAGGTGAAATTCGACACCAGTTTGGGTAGGACTTCAGGGTGAGTATGAAGTACCACCTTGTCCTTGTAAAGACGGTATATGGAGGGTCTGTGACCAAGGCATTGATTTCAGAAACCCTGCAAGCGCAAGTAATAGCCACTAAGAAGGCAGTCTTCCAGGTCAGAAACTTCAAGACACAGGTGGCTAGAGGTTCAAACAGTTTATGGGTGAGCATATCTAGTATGGTGGTTAGTATCCCACATGGCCACCAGCCTCCTGATTGGAGGTCTCATGTGTGGATACCTTAAGAATCTCTTGACTAGCAGTAACTGAGCCAATGCCATATTCTATACTGGATCATGGTAGGCACAAATCACGCACTGAAGTACCTTTTTACTGTTGAGTATTGCAGTCTTGCATTTGACAGGTCTAAAAGGTACTCCAGCTCCTTATCCTGGATTTCAAGCCTCATCTGACCTGCTCTGAATCTTCGCTCACTAGGGGCTCGGAATCTCAATCACTACATCCCAAGATGCCGGACTATGCAGGGTCAAAGATCCTTTGCTTATAGAGATCCTAGCTGGTTAAATGGCCTAAACAGTGACATCTCCTTCCTCCCTAAGCTTGGATGTTTCAAATTTAAACTTCGCCTGCTTCGATCAACCTCCAGCTCATGTGACTGTCTCCCTAATCTTTTCTATCTAGAACTTATTCAACCTCCTTCCCCCACACCCACCTCCTCATACTTTCACTTCCTACTTGCACTTTCTGTGTTATGTGTGATCCTGACAACAAGCCACTGGCTGCATTTTGTGTGTATCGCCAAATTCTTGATAATATTGTGTACCCAGTCGTTTGTCAACAATCTTGTACCTCCGAACCATATGTACTCTTGTGATTATTTACTACTGTAGCCTGTTATCCTGTCATAATGTAAACTTATGTAACCTGTTAACACGTCACAATGTCCTACCTTGTATTATGAACTTATGAATGGTCTACTCTGTATGTCTCTGATATATTGTATCCACTTTAACTCATTGTATGTAAAGCGCTTTACTTTGTATGTTCTGATATATTATATCCTCTTTAACTCATTGTATGTAAAGCACTTATAAATTGTTATCCTGTTAAGTTTCTGCATGTCTGTACTGTCCCAGGTCGTGGCTGAAAATAGTCACTTTATGGCTAGTGCACTTACCTGGTTAACAAAAGCTAAATAAAATAAATAAATAAATACCTTGCTTGACGTGGAACCTTTGTAAATGAACCTTGGCTCAAAGGTATTTGTAATTCTAGACTGAAATAAATAAATATTTGGTGGGCAACAAAATCGGTCCAGAAGGATTTTGCACACCAAATAGAAAAACACTTCCATTTAGCCGTAGTCTTCCTAGTGGAAGGCTTATGCGCTGCTGCGGAAGATTTTGATTCACTGAGAAACCTTAAACCTACCCACTTCTGTCTCATCAGGAGCCAGGCATGGGGATGAAGGGATGACAGGCTGGGATGGACCACAGGCCCTGTGTCAGGAGGTCCATTTGCTGAGGAAGTTGCCTTGGAGGAACTCCGACAATCTGCTGCATCAAGGGAACAACTCAACTGAAAAATAAACCTTGCAGCCCTCCCAAGGAGAATACTAAAGCCAGGACAACTTCAAACCAGTCAGTGAGCAAAATGTTAATATTTTATTTATATACATAAAAGCACTTACAGGCTAAAGGTAGACAGTAGACCACCCCAGAAAATGCTAAGGGAAACCATATCTGTTGAGGCCACTATGGAGCGATGAGGATCATCCTGCCCTCTGTGCCTCCAATTTGAGCAGCACCTCTGCATTATTGGGAAGGAAATGCATACAGAAAGTGTCTTGTCCACTGCAGTCCGAATGCATCCTAACAGAGAATGCCAGGTTCTGTTTCTGGAGCAGAACAGAGGCAATTTTGCACTGGTGGGGCGCAAAAGGTCCAGGTCTGGATTGCCTCACCGTCGAATAGCGACTGTACGATGTCTGGTGCAAGCGACCATTCATGTGGATTCGCCCTGTCCTGCTGAGATGATCCGCTAGGGTTGTTCTAAATTCCTGGTAGTAGACTGCCTGAATTAAGGCATCGTGTCTGAGACACCACTCCCATACCCGCATGGCCTCTCTCTGCACAGAGGGTAGGAATGCACCCACCCTGCTTGTTGATGTAGTACATCACAGCCTTGTTGTCCATCCAAGGAGAATTACTTTGTGACAGAGGAGATCCTTCAGGGCTCGGACAGCATATAGGACAGCTCTCATCTCCCAAGACATTTATGTGTAGATGAGACTCCTCTGGCTCCACACTCCCTGAGTGTGGCGGTCCTGACAGAAAGCTCCCCAACCGATCAGAGATGCATCCGTGGTGATGGTGATCTGAGGTTTCAGTGAGGCAAACGCATACCTTGCAGAAGCTTGTCTTCCTGAGTCCACCACGCAAGTGACCTTGTCAGATGCTCTGTCATTTTTATGTGGAAGGGCTCTGCGGGTGCATGGTCGATGATCACTATGTGCCGAGCATGCACTGAGTGGTCCTCATGTGTAGCTGGGCTAGAGGCACCGTAAAGACGGATGATGCCATGAGGCCTAGCATCTGCTGCATTGAGAGGGCCTGAACAGAGTTGTTCTCTCTGATGTAGCAAGCCATCTGGAGAATGTTGTTTCTCCTGTCTTCCGGAAGGAAAGCTCTCGTCCTGGAAGTATCCAGGATGGCTCCTATGAAGAGGAGTTGCTGGGAGGGTTGAAGCTGGGACTTTTCCAGATTTAGAAGAACTCCCATGGAAGTGAGAAACTGAGTAGCTGTGGTGTCTGCTTCCTGAGTCTCCTGCCTGGCTGGGCTTGCTAGGAGCCAATCCTCCAGGTAAGGGAAGACCTGAAGCAGTTTTCTGAGATGCGCTGTAGTACTCAGAAGCACTTTGTAAACTCGAGGCGCGCAAGGATAGCCCAAATGGCAGGACTCTGAACTGGTAGTGTTGACCCAGGGCCAATGAGGCGGAAGTAATTGTGGTGACTTGGGTGCACTGGGACGTGCTGGTAGGCTGCTCTGCATATCCAGGGATGCCAGCCAGTTGAACTGATGAATCAGACGAGTAGCATTCCTAGGAGATCATCTTGAACTTCTCCCTGAACAGGTACTTGTTTAACTTTCTGAGGTCTAGAACTGGCGCATGCCGCCTGTTTTCTTTGAAAC
This sequence comes from Neoceratodus forsteri, assembly GCA_016271365.2. NCBI lineage: Eukaryota > Metazoa > Chordata > Ceratodontiformes > Ceratodontidae > Neoceratodus > Neoceratodus forsteri. The sequence goes on along the minus strand of CM057453.1, from coordinate 1,472,595,819 downwards.
CAGAAAGTAATGGGAGCAGAAACCTGTGTTCCGTTCTGCCAGTGGAACAACTTCTACTGCCCTGTTCCTTAGGAGGCCCTGTATCTTGGAAGAAGGTCTGACTGAGGGGTGGACAGGCTGTGCTGTTTGGGTGGACAATCTGGGTGAATCTCTGTGAAACTGAGAGAGTATCTCTCCCACAACCCCGAGGACCCATTTGTCCACTGTAATGGACTTCCATTGGTTGTAAAACCGAGTCAGACGCCTCCTACTGCAGTAGAGGTGTCCGCTTGGACAGCTGAGGTGGTCCTTGGGCTGAATCTTCAGAGGGTGGCACTAGGCACTTTCGAGCCCTGTGCCTTCTGCTGCATTTTCTTTGCGGCCGAGGATTTTGTTTTGTTAAAGGCTCCTTGGCCTTTCCCTCGAAAGGACTGCCTGTTAAAAACTGCTGAAGTTTCCCGCCCTCTGAAGGGTTGTAGAAGCTGGCCTGGCTGTTTTAGTGGCAGACCTGGTCTGAGTGGCTTCCAGTGCCTATCTCCACCTGTGGGCGAAAAGCACCGTCAAAGGAAGTTCACAACCTTCTGCTGAGCATCGGTTGAGAAACCTGATGTTCTGAGCCAGGAGTGTCGATGTGTACAAATCCCAGTGGTAGCTGCCCTAGAGGCAGTGTCATAGGCATCCATAGCAGCTTTCAGCTGTTGATTATTGAACTCCATGCCTCTGGTGATGGTTTGAAGTAGCTCCATGTCAGCACCAGATTCCGGGAGGTTCTCGAACACTGATTTGAGTGTGTGCCACAGGATGTTTGTACTGACAGTAATGGCCTCGTAACTAGCAACACGATACCCAAGGTTGCTTCTATGAAAATCCATTTCCCAAAGTGTTGATCTTATGCAAACTCCTTATTCACAGGCTGTGCTGTGGATTCCTGAAGGAGAACAGCTTTATTGTTCTCCAAGCACCACAAGAGTATCCGCAAAAGGCTGAAATGCTAGGATAGGTCTGTCTTGGGAGGAGCATACTTTCTATCTATGAACTTGGCCACAGAAAGGATAACTGCCGGCTTGTCCCACACTGCCTGAGAAAGAGTCTCAGAAAAGGCGAACACCGGCAGAGTTAGGTCTACAGGAATATCAGGGACATGTAGAAACTCCAGACGAAAAGTCAGCAGATGGGTCTACAGAAGAAGTCTGTAAGGCCAAGGTGGACCCCATGTTCCTAAGAAGAGACTTAAATGAAAGGTCTTTCACCACAGGCTCAGTTGATACAGAAGGTTTACTTTCCAGACCATAAAAAGCACCATCATCTATGTCCTTTGACAAAAGTAAATCAGGGTCAGATTTACCAAGTTCCATCTCGTCCCCGAAAGATCCCCAAAGGCAGGCCTAGAGCAAGAGCACGTAAGACGCCACCCTTGGTTCGGCATCAAGGACCCGGCACCAAATGCAATGACAGTATCAACGGCACTGCCGCGACGCCAAGGTAGGAGCCGGCACTGGCCTAGGCACCGAGACCCCCCAAAGCTGCCTCCAGACAAGCTGAAGGCCGTGGAGCCACCAGTGACTCCTGCAAGACCTGAAAGAAAGGGAGGGGAAAGCGGTACCTGTGTTGGCCCCAGCAAGGAAACAAGGTGAAGGGGAAGGCACGTGAGTCTGACTGATGGCACAGGGAAGGCACCGTGCACTCATCCTGACCAGACCGATCCGCCCGTGGTCCAGTGGCTCCTAGGCCTCAGCACTGGCAAGGGCAGTCAGGACAGATGCTGCAACTCACTGCTCCATAAGAGTGGTCCAATGACAAACTGCTCACCAGGAGCCCAATCAGAGGACAGAGGGGATCCGTGTCAAGGATCGTGGCCGCGGGCGGACACCACCAGAGACCCCAAAGGAGTCGGACTGCCACTTGCCGCTACTAATAATCCTTTGCAGACGTACAGAGGGTGACCTCGAAAGGGTACAGTTTCTTCTCGACTGACGGGAGGAAGAAGAACTCGAGGTCGAGCGTGCCAGGTCCCCTACCTGATCGGGCCCGCTTCTTTCTGCGCTTTTCAGGACGATCGCTCTCCTCCCAAGCACCGGACTGCTCATGGTCAGGACACCCCCGCAAAGGGTGGCTGACCAGACACAGCCCCGCTGCCAGAACAGCTTGCCATGTCTCCCTACCATCACCGCTCATGGTCGATCAGTCAATGGCAGGCTGAGAAAATTTTTTTTCCCAAACAAAATAAGAAATAATGTTAACAACTAAAACTAATTGAAACTGAATGTCTACAGCTGCTGTCATATAGAGATGAAGATTTGACTCCGCCAGGCCAGTATAGATCACTGAAGCGCACTCGATGGCGGGGAAAAAGGAACTGAGGCAGTTGGAGGGTCGGCCTTAAGACAGCCTTTGCAGTGTCGGGCATGCATGGTCCCATCTCAGGCGCCTGACTCTCCTGAAGATTTTTTGCCCCTGGTCCCAGCGCCCAGCATAGTCCCAATAGTGTGAATGAATGGTGAAGACTTTTAGTCCAGGAAGATCTTTCCCAGAGCAGTGGAGGTTGACATGTTGGGCAGTAGGAAAAGTCAAGCCTAAAGACTGTTTTAAGTGACTCCAATGCTCAGTGGAAACTGCGTAAGTGTGGGTAGTGAACTAAATCTTGGTAAAATTAAATTTCATTTAATGCTAAGCGTAACAGATCCCAAAAACATAATTGCTCATTTGAGTTTGGAAACCTACCTTGAAATATTCCTCTATAGTTTTCCAGTTCAGTTTCCTTTTGATTCAACTCTTCTGTGCAGCGTTCTATTTCTTGTGTCTTTTTCTTGAAGTCCTCAACAACCTGAAATTAGAAACACTGCAATGCAATTCCAGTACCCATGTTTATCCACAAATTATCATATACACTAAATATCTGAAACAGTCACACAATTTAAGATCTTGAAAATAAATACTATGCCAGGACGCAATTGCTTCAGAAGTATGGACATTGCTAGACCACTTAATAGGCTGTTTAGCAGCATCTGAACTTAGGATGCAGATGTGTCTAGATGTGCAATGCATGTGTCAAATCACTGGACTGTTGTAAAAACTTGGGATCCTTGAAAATAAGGATGCTAAGTTTTGGGCAAGTATGAAGCAGACACAACAGAAACATGCACCTGCGCCCACTCATTTTTTAAAATCCTGCCTTATGTTTCTATCAGCCACTTCAACGCCATCACCTAGTCCAATCCTTTTTCTTCCCTTCCAACCAACTGGTCCAATCAGCATTTAAAAGCTGCATCTTCTAATCCCGAACTCCTTTTGTGTTATTTCTACCCTTTTATGCAAGACAACATACAGGCTAATGGCCTCTTCTTTGTTACTTGTCTAGAGCATATTGTACTGATCTAGAGGATTGCTACAGACTGAATACATGGATTCACTCTGAGCTGAACTGTAAGGCACCAGGCTACTGAGTGTGGGAGGGTGCAGGCCAGTAGGCATTCAGGCACCCTCTGCCAGCAGGTCATGGTGACTACCCAAACATTAGGTGGGAGGCCAGAGAGACCAGAGGAATAAACAAAATGGGACAACCTGAACTTGAAAGTAAGCATCTTTGAGATAACTGTGTGGGGCTAAACCATCTTTTGCAGCTACTAGCCAGCAGGGGCTAGTGACTCTGAAAATTCACTAGCCCCCACAGGCTTCTCCACTCGCCAACTGGTGTACTTACTGAAATGTTACCATCTCTAATACAAGACAGCAGGGCTAATAAGAGGTTAATTTCAATAGTCTAATAATAATTCTGCCAGTGGGCCAGTGTCAATTTCAACCCCGTAATTAAGTTTTGCTGATGCCAAATCTGATTTTCTTTTTTTTTTTGCTGGTGACTGAGTCCCCATGTGTGTTGGGTGTCTGTCTGAAATACTATATATATTGCAACCTCTTCAACTTCAAAAGGATAAACTGTAACATATTTTAGGTTCATGCAACTATTTAAAAACACAAAGCGAGAACATTCAGTACTCTACACCTACTTAAAATTCTAATAGAGTCACAATCAGCATTTACAGCCATTGTTCCTCCTTCTAGCGATTATTACCAAAGGCTCGTACAGCGTGGATGTAAATGCTAGAGAAACAAATTCATACCGAGGCATTTAAGCCTGTGATGCAGGAAGCTCTTGATCTCTCCTCATTAAGTAAAGCATCTATTTCATCCAGTGTGTTGGGAATGGCCACGAATGCCTACAACAAAAAGTAATTTTAAAGGATTAAAATGGTACCCAAGACTCTGTTCTGAAAGAAAACTACATCAGTGCAAAAACGCCATGCAGACGTTAGCTTACGAAAGGTGGCATCAAACACTATCATACATTCTCTCCTGTAATTGAAATTTTGGTCATTCTTGTGGGTGTACAAACCTTATATTTAGCTGACCAGAACAGCTTTTCCAAATGTTTTCCCTTAAACGTTAGCCAGACTAGTGACTTTTCAAAGAACAGGGTTTGTCATTAAGTTCACCAGTTGAACTTTTAATACAACTTTCCCATAACTTATGTAACTGATTTCTGTTAGAAAGTTTAAGAGGTGGCTGGCCCACTGGTGCAGAGGGCAAAGGCGGTGGGTACCCCATCTGCCACCATGCTGATGATCCGGTTTGAAACTGACCATGGCCACCAGGGGCTGGTGAGGAAGGACCATTAAATGTCCAGGAACAGCTCTTCTCCTGGGCAGCATGTGCCTCTGCTCGGCAATCACCTAGCGGAGGCTGGGTGGCACCACAGCAGCCACCTACCTAGCTGGCCGGGAGCAGATGCAGTGACATTACCATGTCTTCACACAGTATGTGAGTGCCAGACCACATCGACACAGCCTGGTTAAAAAGGCAGAAAAATTAAGGAAAACCTCCCCTGCACTGCAGCATATGACAGCAACTCCCTGCAGTCTCCACACCACCCACTAATGGTGGTTCAAGAGGTGAGGTGCGGTCTCCGTAGGTGGGTGATGAAGCTGGGGTAGCCACCAAAGCGGTACTGCTGAAGGTGGAATGGAGTACAAATACATGATGGGAGGAAAAAAGGAAAAAAAGAGGTTGTGGTTGGAAGTCGCTCAAGGGCCCAGAGGCAGCATGTTGCATTGCCATGCTGGCAAACTGGATTTGGGAGCAAACTCAGAAGCTGGCCCAGAAGAGGCTGGAAAGTGCTACAGAGTGAATGCTACCTGGTATGGAGGGTGGACATTCGGTACTGATGCCAGAGTGATCTCTGTTGCGGGCCAGGGAGCTCGCTCCACCACTGGGACATCTACATCCATGCAAGGTCAACCAACAGCATTATCAGGTGCCTTGGGAAAGGGAAGGAAAAAGCCTTAGGGTGAAAAGCATGGTGTTGTCAGGATAATGGCCAGTGGACCTCTCAGAGAACCACACCGTGGATCCCTCAGATCTCAATAGTGGGGTTAGCGAAGAAATCGGACTGGGAGCTCCACCACGGGGTACACCCCTAAGCTGAGGACTGGGCAGATGACACCACTGGAAAAACGCCATGTGAAGGAGTAGAAAAAAAAAAAGATAATGGTCAGGCCTGCTCTGTGGTGCCAGATAAATTGGGAGTTACATGGCACACTGCTGAAACAGGTTCACACCCTGGGCATGAGACACCAGGAACTCACTTTCTCTAGGAAGGTGGACTTGACCCTGCTACCCGACTGCCCCTGATGCCCTGGGAAGCCTTCATGAGCAGGATGTTCAGTGTGGGAGCTCTTGGGTTGTCTAAGGATCAGCAGTGGCATCCTGAATACATTTTCCAGACAGTACAGTGGAATGGGGTGAGAGAGGAAAATGGTATGACAGGTATGCAGATGGAAGTCCCCCCAAAACACACACTTCCACTTTGCCACCAGGTCCTACCTTAGCATGTGTGGGATTCCATCTCCCAGCTGGAGTATTTGGGAGGCAACATTTCAACATTAGTTTCCTTCAGCTTGAGCCAACAAATCTACACCACTGCCACAGGGGTTGCCTAGGAAACGAGCGCTGTCTAGACTATTGTGGGCTCCAAAAGGGTGGGGTGGAAGATCAGGGGCAAATTCCTTAGCCTGTGCCACTCATCATGGTACAGGCAGACCTGATATTGTGGTCATATTGAGTCAAGATACACAGGCAGCCACAAATGTGACATGGCCATACCAGGTTACACTCAGTTCAGGAATGAGAGGGAGGGTGGAGAGGTGATGCTGTATTTAAGGGATGGTATCAAGGTGATGGAAATGCAAAGGAACAAGAGGGAAAGGAGGGGCTGGAGGTACTGTGGGTCATCCTGAGACAGCAGCCAAAACCACTGTTCGCACTGGGTGATATTAGACCTCCAACACAGGAAGCCATCAGCACTATGGCAGAAAATAAGGAGGTGCTACTTGGTGGGGACTTCAATCTGCTGCATGTATACTGGAGCCTCCCAGCTGTGGTCTCGGCCAGAAGTATCGTCATCCTAGACTCCCTTCAGGGTGCACTTCTCAGGCAACTAATCAAGACACCCACTCGTGATGAAGCAATACTAGACCAGGTATTCACAAACAGGAACAGTGTTGCAGACATCAAGGTGGAAAGCCACCTGGGGATCAGCGATCAAGCACAGTCTGCTTTAACATAAGGATGGCAGCCGAGGCAAACTACACAAGGACAAGGGTCCTGGACTTCACTAGGGCAGATTAACAAAACAAAAAACAAAATTTGAATGTCTCAGTGACTATTTAGCAGGTGGGGTGGAGGAACAGTGGGACAAATAAAGGATGGCATAGTGCAGGCAACAAATCTCTGGGTGAAAGAAGTGTGCAAGAACAAGTTCTCAAGGAAATTGACATGCAGTTAAAGGGAAGCATTTAGGAAGTACAAAGAGACTCACAGGAAAAGGACAGGAAGATGTATCAGGAAAAGCAGAGGAAGCAGGAAGACAGTGAGAGATGCAAACTGAGGAAAGGACAGTCGAAGGGGTACCAAAGGGTGAGAAGACCTTATTTAGGTATATAGTAATAAAGAAAGACAAGGGAGGGATTAGGAGGTTAAGAATGGCAGGGGACAGTGCAGTGGATCAGGAAAAGCAGATGTCCTGAACAGATATTTCTATTAGGTCTTCACAGAGGAAAGGGAGGGGATGAACCTCATAAAAGCAGCAGGAACAATGAGGGAGGGAGGTAGACCTCACGTCCATTAAAAGAGGAAAGAATCCTGAAAGGACTTGCTAATCTAAAAAAGTGGATAAAGCATGAGATCAGGCGGGTACACCTAAGAGTGCTGAGGGAGCTCAGGGAGGTACTGGCTACACCTGACAACCCTATTCAACAATTCGCTGGAAAATGAGTGATTCCAGAGGACTGAAAGAGTGCAGACGTAGTCCCGCTTCATAAAAGCGGCAGCACTGAGAAGGCTGGCAGCTGTAGCCTGGTCAGGCTGACGCTCAGTAGTGGGAAGTTAATGGAAATACTTTTAAAGGAAAGGCTAGTGCAGTATCTTAAATCCAGTGGGTCACAAGACCTGGGCAGCACATAATCACTGGAAGGGGGTTCATGTCAGACCTAACCTGGCTGATTTCTTCACTGGGTGATCAGGGAACTAGATCAGGTGGCGGTGGATGTGGGCCTACTTAAGACTTCAGCAAGGCCTTCAACACCACACCACATAGGAGACTCATAAAAAAACTGAGCAGTTTGGGAGCGGAACCCAAGATGGTAAACTGGGTAAAAACTGGTTGATGGATAGGCGACAGAGGGTGGTACCTCAGAGCTTTAATATCTTTATAAGAGATACTGCAAAAAGCTGTAAGGGAAGATATGCCTCTTAGCTGATGACACGAAATATGCAATAGGGTAGACACTCTGGAGGGGTGGGGAGAATGTGTGCAGACCTCAGAAAACTCGGTGAGTGGTCAAAGGTATGGCAGCTAGATTTCAATGCAAAGTGCAAAATCATGCATCTAGGCACAGAAACCAGAGGCAGATTATAAAATGGAGCAAGTGGTACCGGTCACTAAACAGGAAAGGGACCATGAAGTAATCATATGAGATGACCTCAAGGTGGTGAGGCAGTGCAACAAGGCAGCAGGTAGGGTCAGTTGGATACCGGGGTGCATAGGGAGGGGTGTCTTCAGTAGAAGGAAAGGTGTTGGTGCTACCACTGTATTGATCATTGATGAGACCCCACCTGGAGTGCTATGTCCAGTTCTGAGACCACATCTCAGGAAGGGTATAGACAAGGCAGAGGCTGTCCAGAGGAGGACAACTAAGATGGTGTAGGGGTTGCATCAAAAGCCTTAAGAGGAGAGACTGAGGGACAGGATACAGAAGTCTAACTACCTCATGGGGTGAATATGGTGCAGGAAGGAGTTTGCATATTTAAATCAAAGCTCCATTCCCATCTGCTTCAAAACTACTGATGTGTGTGCCTTAAACTGAAATTTCTCCCCTCACATCTTCCTCCTACTATACCTAATTTCGCCACACCATACCCTATGAACAAGCACTTGATATACTAATTTTATGTTCCTTTCTACCCAGAATCTCTACTGGTAAAACCTCCTATTTCAGAGCAACAGCGTGATACCTACTCATTTTATCAAAAATATGCAAATCTTACTTTACTCCATTATCAATGTATACTCATTAACCATACCTCAACTTTGTTTCATTCCTTGTAATGTCCTGTAAAGTACAGTTACATAAGAACTTACTAAAACAGCAGATCTTTGAGGAGCTCTTGCAGGCAGCATCAGTAGGACTAAGCTGACAGGTGCTAGGGACCACACGGAAAATTTGTAGCTAGCAGTCTACAGTGGAGGGACTGCTCCCACGCTGGCACGCCTGACCTCCGGCCCCATAGTATAAAGGGATGGTCCGCCAGATCAACCTTAGTTCTCCGCTGGAGACCCCAGCATGGCCAGAAAAGGAGAATCGAGGCGGTTCCTCAGTTCTGAGGAAAGCAGAGTAGCCAAGAAGGAGAAATAGCAATCAGGGGGTAGGAGGGAGGGAAAGCAGTGCATGCTGCAAGAGCCCCTCTAAGATCTACTATTACGGTAAATTTTTACGAACTATGCCATCTTTCTTCGAGGGGTTTGCAGCAGGCAAAACCGTAGGACCGAGTCCCAAGCAGTAACGGAACTGACCAGTTCAGTAGGGAGGAGGAAGAAAGGGCAGAGGACATTCATGAAAGTAGGCCCTGAAGGACTGCAAGTCCGGTTGACCCTACACCTACAGGCAATGTCCAAATTGTAATGCCTGATAAAGGTATGGAAAGTACAGTTACGTAAGAACTTACTGTAACAGTAGATCTTAGAGAGGCTCTTGCAGTAGGTAATTACATGTAGGACTGCACCCTGGCATCAACACAACATGGAAACTTTTGCTAGCAGTGTCTGACGAGGACCGCCATCATGTGATGGACATCAGCATGACACTATATAATGTGCAGTCCCCACTTCCGCCCTCCAGTTCCTTCCGGCGTTGACCTGCCCCCATGTCCGCTCCTCCAGTTCTCCCGCCAGAGACCTCCAATAGTCATGACAGGAGAATGGGAAGAGGCTCCTGAATCCAAGAAAAGGCTCCTGAAAGAGAGCTACAAACTGAAGAGGGGAAGGTGGTGGGGAAAGGTTATTACTTGAAGAGCCTCTCAAGATCTACTGTTATGCTAAGTTCTTACATAACTGTACTGTTTTACTGAGAGGGCTCCTACAGTAGGTAATTACTTGTAAGACTGAGTCCCAAGCAATCAGAGTCCAAGGGACAGGAAAACATGGGAGGCTGGAACAAGAAGCTAGTAGGTAGCTAAATACTTAGGACAGGAGTCCCTGGAGAAAGCCAATCCGAAACCAGCCGGCGCCTAGAGGCAATGTCAAAACTGTAGTGTTTCGTGAAAGTGTGGACTGAACTCCAAGTAGCAGCAGCCAGATTTCTGCAGCAGATACGTTTCTGAAACAGGCTGCAGAGGCAGCCATACACCTGGTAGAATGTCCTTTCACCTGCCCGGAAGGACTTTACCATACTTCTAGAAACAAAAATAATGCAGTTGGCCAACCATTTGAAAGGCCCTGTTTGGAAACTGCTGCACTTCTCTCTTTGGTGTGTAAGAAACAAAAGATGATCTGTTTTGCTGACAGCTTTAGTCCTGTTTGTGTGTAATAACATAGAATTCTGTGAATGTCTAATGTATGCAGAATGGCCTCCCCGATTAGAATGTTCAGGGTATACACCGCAATTGAAGAGACCGATGCAGGTAGTCTCTGAAACAACTTTGAAGAAACCTAGGATTTGTACCAGAGCCACCTGGCCTCTGTGAAAATCAAATAAGGCACCTTACACATCAGGGCCTGAAGCTCGAAATTCTTCTGCCAGAAGTGACTGCAACTAAAAGAGCACTTTCCAGGACAAAAGCATATGTCACACGCCCTTGCCGGATCAAAAGGAGGTAAGGTCAATTTTCGAAAAGAAAATTAAGGTCTCACGGTGGAACAGGGTTACGACTGGGGTTTCAAACGTAGGATACCTTTTAAGGTTTTGAGACTAGAGTCTTGCCCCCATTAAATCATGGTAGGCAGAGATGGCTGCTAGATGCACCTTCAGTGATAAATAGCTCAAAGTAAGGTCCGATAGATGGAGAAGATACTCCATGACCTGGGGAGCGGGGCACGAGAAAGGATCAAAGTCTTGAGGTGGCTCAGATGGAAGCGTTTCCACTTCATGGCATAGGTAGTTCTGGTAAACAGATTTCTTGCCTCTACCAAAATCTGAGCTACCCGATGGGGAAACCCCATACCCTGAAGCAACTATGTCTTGAGGAGCTACGATGAAGATGAAGGGACTTCAGACCTGGATGCACTAGTGTGCCCCCTCCTGGGTCAGGAGATCGTAGGAAAGTGGTAGAGGAATCGGAGGTTCGCTGCCAGCTGCTGGAGATGGAAGTACGTACCTACCGTAATTCTTGATCTTCTTGGGCCGAAGTCTCACCACCATTCACACTAATGGGATCTACGCCGGAAGTGCTAGGACCCAGCAGGAGCAAACTTTTCAAGAGGGTCGCGCCAGAGATGGAGCCGCAGGAAGCGGCACTGGCGAGCCGTGGCTCGTACAGTAAAGACTACCTTGGCGCTGACCCTCCAACAGCCTCAGTACCTTTTTTCCGAGGAGGTGCAGCATAACTAACCTAAAGGTCTAACCTAACAAAATCGGACATAAGATAGTCCGAATGACCTGCAAGAAGGTTCAACAATAGAGTCTTCACAGCCCAGCCATTGAGGGAGTGAAGACCAAAAACAGAGACGTGAGATCGGGGATGGCAGGTGGGCATGTGAATGAGTGGTGGAGACTTCGTCCAAGATCAAAAATTACGGTAGGTACTTAATTTCCATATTTTCCTGGACATAAAGTCTACACCACTCATTCACACTAAAGGAGAGTACGAGCTAATATACCCCCGAGACAGGCGGCTGGAGAAACTGAGAGCTCACATACTTAGGACAGAAGTCTGTTAAGAACAGTCCTACCAAACGACAGATGTTGCCTGGCATGGGCATCTAAAGCATAGTGCTTACGAAGTATGCACTGAACTCCATGTAGCTGCATTGCAAATATCTGCAATGGGCACGTTGCTGATTTCCGCCAGAGATGCGCGACTGCTCTAGTAAAGTGAGTGACACTCTGCCTTCTAGCTTAACCTGTGCCATAGAATAGCAGTGGTGGAGGCATGCTACCAGCCACGCTTGAAATGCACCTAATATTGTCAGGTTGACCCAGCGGTCTCGCTGAAGGAAACAAACAGTTGAGTCTTGCAAATTTCTTTTGTTCTGTCCAGATAGAATCGCAGTGCTCTCTTAACATCGGGTGTCATGCACCCAGCCCCATCCCTGAATCTCCATGGCAGTCTTTCTCTGAGGATTCCCTCAGGTTCTTTACACATCAGAGCCAGAAGCTCGGAAAGATCTGAGCAGAAGTAACAGCAACCAAAAATGAAAATAAGCATTACCTACCGTAATTCTTGATCTTCTCTTGTATCTTCACCATTCGCTACTGATGGGTGTAAGCTGGAGGCGTGCATCTGCCGCGGGAGTTTTGGGGAATTCGGCATGGCAGCACCGCCCACAAGGCCGACACACTGCGTGGCACATGAGGGCCGCAGACGACGACTCCTCCTCCACCTCAGTTCTGTTCTGCGGAGAGGGTAAAACAAAGTGGGGTAGAGAAATCCACAGAAGAGGCAAGAGAGCAGAGGGATAGGAAAAGGAAAGGATATAGACTGAAAAGGAATAAGCTGACCAGAGGACAGAGGAATGAAGTTCTCTAACTGGCCACAGGACCCCACCCCTGGGTGGCGGCACAGGAAAGAAAGAGTGAAAGAGAGAAAGGAAGAGGAAGATAAAACATTTATACTGGCACAGTAGTGCCAGTATAGTTAAAGTTGCCAGCCAACTATATTTAAACCCCAAATTTTGCACTTTAATAACTTTGCCACCATACGACGGATTTTCCTGAAATTTTACATGCGCTGTCTGGTACCACAGATCTCTAGATCTGGCAAGTTACGTGTGGTGGGATGAGCGTTGCAGAGCACCAAGAAATGTACAAAACTTGAGTTTTTGTGCTTTGCTCGTGGCTGCTATTCAGTATGATCTGTCTGTTTCGCCTGAAATCTTCAGGAAGATGCAGTCTGGTCACTGGTTCCTTTCGAACATTTGGTGAAAAATATTAAACCGTTCAAAGTTATTCAAAAACCAGTTTCCCATTATAGTCAATGGGAAAAAATACATGCGTCTCTTGACTGCCACCACTACATTTTACTGTTGCAAATGGCCCTTTGAAGAAGCGCCTGAATCTTCTTCTGCATGAGGCAATATGGGCTGTCTGGAAGGACCTCTAGAAACTCCAGTCGTGCCTCCATTCTATGATCTGAAGTCACGGTGCACCATCCTTTAGATACAGCGAAAGCAACCCCCACCGCCTCCCAAGGTCTCTGCTGGGGGTGGGTCGGGCAAGGAGTCATGCTGTGGCACTGGGGTGGACAGAGCGCCTGAGGACACTCTTGGGCCCCTGGGGCAGAAGCTGCAGACAGCTGGGTAGAAACCTTGCACTTGAAGGCACCCTTGGCTGCTGTCCCTTGGACTGCTGTCTAGGGGCCGATGAAAGAGGCTGGCATTGGGTGGACCTGGGCTGACAACGTGTACATGGAGTATTCATTCTTGGGTTTAGATGGAAAAAGGCTGGATGCCCATTGAGTCTGTCTACCTGAACTACCGGGTCCAAATACTACAATCGATTAACAGGAATTTGTCTAATCTGTTTTTGAAATGGTCGGGTGCTACACTATTAAGTCAGCTGGGAGGTATTCATAATCTACCAGTTCTCTGGGTACAACTATTGAACCTCTTCATATTGCTATATTGTTCCAATCTAATTTGTTTTCATGTGCCTTAATCCTGCCCATTTTGGTTGGAATTCAATGCCCAACTCATTAATCAGGTCTGCATCACAAATTATCCTGAACATTAGGAGAATATCTCCCGACTTCTTCTCTGTTCCAAACTAAATAACTTCAGGATGTTAAGTCTCTGGCCATATGTCAGAGATTTATTACCACATATCAACCCGGTCATTCTTTTTATATATATATATATATATATATATATATATATATATATATATATATATATAGATAGATAGATAGATAGATAGATATATAGATAAATATATAAATATATAGATAGATATAGATATAAATACATATATATATAGATATAGATATATTTGTTTTTTTCTTTTAAGTATGGTCTCCACAAGTGTGAACCGTAATCCAGGTAAGGACATATGTAAATTTTATTTAGCTGCAGCATACATAATTTATTTTGATTTAAGAAGGCACGTTTAATTCCATTGATCGCATAGTTAGCTTTCCTAACCATGTCACCATAATGAAACCCAAAATTTAAATCAGCATCTATAATAATGCCTAGATCTTTTTCTTTTAAGACTTCCTGAGTGTACACCCATTTAAGTGATATGCCCATTTTTGGTCCCCTTTCCCCATGTGGAGTACAACACATTTGTCAGTGGAATGATCTGAGGCCTTACCTTGACTCTTCGAGGTGGGAAATGATGTCCTGGGGCATCACTAAAGAGGACAGAACCCGTAAAGGGCCCAGAATTTTTGTCTGCACATTGGGTGTGAACCCTGACACCCTGAGCCAGGCATGACTGTGGATGCAGACGCCTGCTGCTCGGCTGGCTGTGTCAATGGTGCCATAAGCAGCCCTTAGTACATGGTTGCCACTTCGAGCCTGACTTAAGAAGCCAGACCAGCTGGGCCTTAGCAGGGTTCTTGGGATGAGCCTGCACCATTTCCAAGGCCACGTCCCAAAAAGCATTTTGATACTGGACAATATGGGCTAGATAATTTTGGGTCGGTATGGCCAGAGTGAAAGAAGCGTAGACGTGCTTGCAAAACTGATTGATCTGACGAGACTCCTTGTCACGGGGGGTGGGCACTGAGGTGCCTTGGTTTCTTATTGGTGCGGTCATGGGCCGCATTCATGACCATCAAGACCGCCTTTGACTGTTCTCCCCAGATAGGGCTTGCCAACTGGCGATGATACAGGAGGTCAGCCTGTTTGGCTAGGGCCAGAGTTGATGAAGGGTGGTTTCAGGTAGCCTCAGTGACGCCTCATATGAATCAATGAGGCGGCAATACCAGAGGGACAGTCTCCTTTGCCGAGTCAGATTGCCAGATGGTGGCGCTCGGGGTCAAGCTCCTCCGCTTCCCATCCCATCAGGGATTGTATGTGCCTCATCATGTTCAGAAAGGTAGGATCATCAGGGAGATCTAGGAGTCTCCTTGGGGCTTAGTATCATCAGAGGGCCCTGGAATCCTGAGTCCTCAGAGGATGAATCCCTACCAGACAGGTCACTCAAGGTCCCAAGGCCGGAGGGCGATGATCCCTCCTTATGACAGTTCGCACGACCAGGGATGGCTAGGCCACATGGTTGCTCCGGGAGGAGGGTGCGGAGAAGAGGCAGGCCTCCGGGGGTATCCTTATCTTTCATAAAGGCCCACCTGGCTGAAAATAAAGTGTGTTACAGTCCACCGGAGGAGGTGGATTATATGGTGGGTAAGGTTACTGGGATGTGGCGCCTGATATCTCGGCGTTGGGTAACATGGTGTTGGTCCTGCGCGCGCGGCCACTGAGGCGTCTGGAACCAGGGTGCTGGTCCTCAGTCGGCTGGGGATTACCGAAGGACCAGCTGGCATTGGCTGAGCAGGAGGTGATGATGGCTGAGGCATCATCAGGTAGACGCCGGTAGAGCAGGCGCCTGCCAGACAGGCGAAGGCCGACACTGGTCTGGCGGGACAGGTGCCGCAGGGCCCGGCGAAGTGGGCATCTGTGCAGGGGAGCTGGCTCCCTATGGAAGCAGAGGCGCCACCTGTGTGGATAAGGGAGGCGAGTGCTTGCTCCGGCGTTGCTTAGAGTCGCTGGTCCTGAGTCAGGGACTGACGTCAGCAACGCCAGGACCGGGGAGTGAAGGGCAAAACTCACCACCCGAGAAGGAAATCCCGGTTGAGCCACCTGGCTGAGGACCCACAGGAGTTGTGCTCAGGGCCTAAGCAGAGCAGGCAAGAAGACTGGCCATCCTTGAGGGAAGTTGCTTGGTACAAGCACACTTGCAGGCCGGTCTGAAGATGAAGCTGGAGAAGAAGACAAAATCAGAACACCACCAAAAAAAAAAACCAATGTTTTTTGAATGAAGAAAATAAAAATTGTGGGTAAAGGTCACGAGTAAAATGGCGGTTGACTGAAGCAGGCGTCTGGAAATCCAACTTACGTGGGCCAAAGAACTGGGGTTGGTCTGGGGGACTGCCCCTTTTATACAATAGGATGGACGTTGCGTGCCGTCAGGGGTGATCCCATGCTGTAGACTTCTACTAGCTAGAAGTTTTCCGTGTGGTCCTAGTGCCTGATGGCTTAGTCCTACTAGTGTTGCATGCTGCAAGAGCCCCTCAAGAAGATCAACTGTTCCCTTACTTTGATACTGTCCAATACCACCTGGCTTGGTGATAACCCATGAACTCTGCACTATCACTGGTCTGTCTGTTGATCTTACTCAATATGTGCAATCTGACGGAGATATTTCATGTACTTCTACTGAGCTGTCTGTTACTTATATCCAATACGTGCAATTGTTTTGGTAATATCCTATGAATCATGTATAATTTCTTGATGTTATCCATAATGTGAAACTCTCTTAGTAATCTCCCGGGTTGTGCCTGAAAATAGGTATAAGTATGCCTAGTACACCTACCAGTCAACAAAGCGAAATAAATCAATGTTTTGTTTTTTTAAGAGGATGGTACATGAAAACAAGGGGCATGGAATGAAGTTGGAAGGAAAATTTAGGAGGGATGTAAGGAAGTACTTCTACACTATAAGAGTGGTGGATGCCTGGATCAGTCTTCCAGCAGATGCAGTGGGGTCAAAACAGTGGTGGGATTGAAGCATGCATGGGATAAGCACAAAGAAATCTTAGCAGGAAAGTGGGGGTAGGGGTGTAGTAGGTGATCAGATAGGGTCTGCTGTGATAGTATAGGCAGGGATAAATGGGCAGCCTGGGTGGGCCAAGTGGTTCTTTATCTGCAGACAAATTCTAGGTTTCTACATCTGGTGAGTCGCTCCATCGATGAAGGGTTTCCAGGGATGGAAGAGGCTCTGCAGATGAAAGGAGGACCTATCAGTTTACTAGCAGTAAGGGTCAAAAAATGTTGAGGGCCACTCACATTGACTCAAACTTCAAAAAGTTTGGACTGCACCTGAAATTCAATCTGAAGTCAGTCTTGGCACCAAAGCTGGCCCACTGTTCCATTTCATTATCCATCAACTGTCACACAAAGGGTTTAAAGAATCCAGCATAATACAGTTTCACCCTTAGAGCTCTGTGGTAATTCAGTGCCTTTGATCGCATCACAGTTTAAGACTCAACACCGATACCAATAAATAAAAACAAGGAATATGGCTACAAGAGCAAAATCGGAGGATAAACAATAATGCTCACCTGCCCAATGACTGGGCAGCAGCGAGGAAGACCCGAATTAAGAAATGACATTAGGACAATAATGACTCATGCTGGTGAAAATGGATGTATAATGGAGGATGTATTCACCTCAGGAAGGGGCCCTTTAGCATGCATTGATCAACAGCACTCTCCTGGTGACCAGTTTATTAATGGATTTTGGGGACATTGTGAAAAGACTTCTAGGTTGTGTCCTCATGGTTGAGATGTTAGTAGGAAAGCAGCTGAAGCAGGGCAACAGTGTGTAGAATGGGAGGATCCTCTTCAGCAAGACAGGAGAGGGGAACCAATAAAAAGTAAAATGTTCAAGGCTGCATCATTTAAGTCTCAACAAGGCAGGCATAAGATAAAACAGACATTTACACCATGGTGTCACAAACTCTCATAACTGGTAGGTATCACAGCAGTGCTATTGTTAGGAAACCTACAGCAACAGAACCAATTACCACCATCAGTGGGTTTCACTCCCAGCAACAATAAGTAGCCATTAAAAGAGGAGGCTGGAAATCGGGATGTACTGGGAACTACATGGAAAGAATATCCTGCCACTTGTGCATGAGGTTTGCTTACCAGTAGGACTTCAATTTATCTGATAAATGGAGAATGATGCAGGGGGAAAGGCATTCGTTAGCTTCATTTCTCCTAAACCAAAACCCCTTGAGATAGTGTGTGAAGCCATCTACGCCATGCAACTATTAAAGGCAACAGACCCCATCGGGTCAAGCAACTCATGGCAAGAAGTTATCAAGGACCTAAATTAGGTACAATAAGAATACTTTGTACAGGCATTATGTAGATACAGTATTTACTTTACCAAGTCTAAGATCTCCTTTCTTTTGTAGACCCATTGAGTGCCACCCTTCAAAAGAGCATTTTCATTATGTTAAGTAGGAAAGGCGGCAGGGCAATGTAGGGCAGGATCGGGCAGCAACACACTCTACATGCAATTATTTTACTGTGCAGGTCATTTTACAGGTGGGGAGAGTATGTAAGGTTGTAAGGGTGGTCTCGTATGATGGTTGGGCAAAAGGGACGGCAGAGTGAAGCTGATCGGTTCTGTCTGCCCAACCAGTATGAGAGACCCTTCTGAAACCATAAGTGCCACCCTTACAGCAACCATATACTCATTAGGTGGTACTGGATCGCTAAGATAAGTTTATGAAGTGTTTTATGCAATTTATTTTAATGTCTTTAAATGTGGTCCCCTTCTCTTGTGATTTGCGACGTGAGATCTCTTCAACATCTGCACCAATTGGTTCAACTCCTACCTAACAGGCAGATCCCAATCTGTGAGAATCAGTTATCATACCTCTGCCCCCCTCCCTGTAACCTTTAGGGGTCCCCAGGCTCGATTATAGCCCGATCCTGTTCTCCATTTTCTTGAATGACCTGCCCTCTATGTGCCAAACAACAACCATTCATATGTATGCCATGACACAGCCCTTTTACGTCAGGTCCCTCACCCTCTGAAGTGGTCTCTAGACTTCAGGAGGACTTCAGTGCTTGCAACTCTGGTTCGGGCTAACCACCTCTTTCTCAATCCCAAAAACTATCTCCCTAAATTCGGCACAAGACAGAGGCTATCATACTATTGATGGGACTCCTTTGGAGGCAAGCACCTCCTTCTGGTACCTTGGAATCTGGCTTGACCAGCACCTTGACTTCTCAGTTAAATCGACTCAATACACAAGAAGCGTCTCCCAAGCTGGGCACCACTTATCGTAACGAGGGCTGCCTTACGATGGCAACCAACAAAGCAATCCTACAACAAATGATCCTACTCCAGAGTCAATCACGGCAATGTAGTTTACAGTGACGCTTCCAAGTCCACCTCTAAGATTCCTCACCTCTTCCACACCTTCTGTTGATTTGCATTGGATTGCACTCTATGCACCACTGTGACCTCTACATGATGCTAGACCTCCCTCGCTGTGGGCGCAGCACAACCAGGGGCATAGGCTGAGTTGCCCTCTGATGCTTTGAAAAGGACAAAAAGTAGAAAGGTGTTTTAGGGAGATGAAGAACCAACCTCTTTGGGGTTTTAGGGATAAAAGTTCAACAACGCTGGTGTGGATGTGACTGCAAAGTCGGAAGCGAGCGCATCAAGCATTCAGCTCAAAGAAACACTGTACAGAGAATAAAAGGTACTGCCTTTCTCCTCGATTACTGGTCGATCGTATTCCACTGCCGTATAATTACATATATATATCCTGCTTAACATGCAGAAGTGCCTGCAAAGTACAACAAATGTATGTAAAGTTGCGCTCCTGATTGCGCTCAATGCACAATTAGTAGCCCTGTGGCCTTTACCTATTTAGCCTCATTAGAAGGCAGTTTTTAGGGAGTGGGGCTGTGGCAGGCACTTGGCTGCCTTCTAAACATGGAAGGAAAGCAACAATATGGCAATATTTACATAACGACTGTATAAAAATTAGATTTGTACACAATTTAGGGCTTCGAAGACAGCTCCTTGCCATCGTTTTCTGACCTTGGGGCACAATGGTGTCAGCTGTATGACAGATTACATTATCAGTAGTGTTTAAGCCCCAAAGCTGTGCATAAATGGGGTGCCCCATGATTTCATTTGAGGCTTCATGCTTTTCTGTAACAACCATGCTTCCAAGCATATAAGCCTTGGTCCTCCACATTGCTACTGTTATAATACTGGTGGTGGAAAAACAAAAATCAGGTAGAAAAGACGACTAAGGAAAACAAATGTATTCGTAGAAACAGAGATCAACTACACATCAGGCAAGGAAACTGTTACCATTTTCCTTTGATGCTCAACCTATACCCTCCACTTTTTACACTTTTCTGGAGAAACACTGGTGATTCTGAAAACACTGGTGGTACTGGTGATTACAAAAAAAAAAAAAAAAGCTCTATTCTTTATACATACATACATATTTTAGGGTGAAAAGACGACCAGCAGTCCATCAAGTCCCTTGCTCCCACCCGCTCAGTGGGAATACCGGTCATCAGTTTTCTTTAGAATGCTTGTCGAATCTCAGCTTAAAGGCCATTGCGTTATCAGTTGATGTCACATGCTCTGGCAGTCAGAATATTCCACGTGTTGACAACCTGTTCGGTGAAGCAGTTCTTCTTAAGTTTTCTTTGAATCTTCCTTCCTTCAATGACAAATGCCCGTATCCTTCATTGTGCACCTTGAAGAGCTGCACCTCGCCTGATGGGCTACCTCTTTTGGATACTTACCTAAATTTATATTGCAGTCCCATGATCTACTGATTTCAACATGTGGATGCTTATTCAAATTCATATTTTATATTCATTTAGGATGGGTCATTTCTTAACTGTAATTACTCGAGTAAATCTCATCCGTAGGTTCAAAATTTTATGTATGTCTTGTGTCCCTAGTTAAAAGCATGACGCCCCACTAAAGATCTGCTCATCAAAAATGCATACAAGACAGTTTCCCTAATGACTCCTGTCCTTTTGCACCACATATCCACTGACAAGTATACAGTAACAAGACCCAACACTCTACAAAGTGGAAGCTGATCAGGTAAATGGGGACAGATGGAGAACATCTGCCACAGAGTGGAAGTTAAAGGTAGAAACATGGCTATGCCCTCTGTATATCCACTCCATGGATAAGTGCCATGCTGCACCATACAAGGCAATGGACAGACAATAACATCTGCTCCTTGAAGGATGGCTATGCCACAGTGTGACCGCCTGCATAGCTCATAATCCAGACAACAGAACTCTGTGCAAGTATAAACAGAATACCAAGTAGAAACCCTTCAGTTCTTCAGATGAAACAGGCTGGAAGCTGGCTCAGAGTTCCATACAATGGCAATAGGAAGTACAATCACTTGGAGATCTGCTTCAGCATGAAATGCCCCATTGCATTAAGGCCAAGAGAAAGAACAGTTGTCAAAATGCTGAATTTCAGTTTATTTTATTTAGAAGTTCTGCACAGCAAGATATCCATATTTAGGCTACAAGTCTAGTTTTCAAGAGGGTTGGGAAGAGAAGCAGCAGGGATTAACAAATATATAATACATCAGTTCAAGGTTAGTTGAGACAGCACAGTTAAAAATAACAAATGGAACATTAATCAAATTCTGGGCAGAGCTGTAGAAGCAGAACTGTGAAGCATTTTGGTTCTTAAATGTGTGAAAGAAAGCTTTTCCTAGCGAGCAGATGAAAGAAGAATGTCAGCAGAACCATGGAACAGATGTGCTGGAAATAACCGTGAGTGCATCGGCAAGACCAGTTCCTGGTTATGGCGCGGTGTGTGATGGATAAGCCACGACGGCACAGACCTTACTGAACCCATGAACAGAAGTAAATGGCACAGGTAGGAAATTAAAATTACGTACTCACCATAATTCTTGATCTTCCAAGATATCTTCACCATTTATTACTGGCGGGTGGGTATAAGCTGGATGCCCAGAACCCATAGCCCATGGGAGCATATAGCTTTAAGCTTTTTTTCAGAAGGAGGGGCCGGCGTTGGGTGCATTGCCTCAAGTCTGACATATGACATGGCGCTACAGGTTGGTCAGTAACTGACGCTGGACCCCCAGCCTCCCTAGTTCTGCTGCCGGAGAGGAAAATTAGACAGAGAGAAAAGGAGGGTGGGGCAAGGGTGCCCAAGGGATAGGAAAAGGAAAGGATATAAACTAAAACTCTAAGGCTGACCACAGAAAGGAGAGGCAAGGACTCTATGCTGGTTCTGGGCAGGGTAACCCAAATCACTGGGCAGGCGAAGAGAGAGAGAGAGAGAGAAAGATGGAAAGAACATATGAACATACAATCATGGCAGCAAATTTAGGCCATAAGGTTGATCTTGTCTGCTTGAACTCAGCTCACAGCTGAGACCCTCCTTCCGCCCCAACCCCTTGACTCTCCTCCCCATCTTGCGCCCCTGAGAACCTCCTGCCTGCACTGCCCTCTCTACCTGCACCTTTCCTATGAACCTGTCCCATGCTTTCTTAAAACTTCCCAATGATTTCAGTGAGATCACCTCAGGTAGCGTTCCACAGCGCACCATCACCCTCTCCATAAACTAGTGCCTCCCTCAATTCCCTCTGGTATCCCCTCGCCCCCAGCTTTCTGCTATGTCCCCTCATGGTCCCTTCCCTTTCAATCTAAATAAATAGTCCATGTCAACCCGTTAATACCACTCACATATTTAAAGGTCACAATCATATCCCTCTCTCTTCTATCCTCCAGGAGTACATCTTAAGATCCCTCAGTCTCTCCTCATAAATCCTGTCCCCATCCTCGATCATCTTGCTTGCCTCCTCTGGACCCTTTCCAATAGTGTGACATCCTCTTTAGGTACAGGTACCAGAACTGCACACAGTACTCCAAATGAAGCTTCACCAAGAGATTTGTACAGGGCAGGATAACCTCCTCCATTCTCAACGTTATCCCCAGCAATGCAACCCAGCATTCTGTTTGCCTTGCTGCTGCCCTCCTACATTGTTCTGAGTGGTTAATTTTCCTGTAATCACCACCCCAGATCCCTTTCCTCCTCTTAGGTGGATAACTGCGCCCCCAGCTGGTAGCTGTACCTTGGATTCCTAGCCCCCAAATGCAGTACCCTACACTTCTTGGCACTGAAAAGTAGCTGCCAAGTATTCCACCACTAGTCTAGCCTTTCCAGAACTTCCTATACTGCCCTACTTCCCTGTTTACCACCGCTCTGAGTTTGGAGTCGTCTGCAAACAGACTCATTTTACTCTTAACCTCCTCACAATATCTGCTATGAGAGTGTTAAATAGTATTGGACCCAGAACAGATCCCTGAGGAATTTCACTAGTTTCCCTCTTGGGAGATGAGAGTTAGCTTCCTACCACTACCCTCTGCTGCCTATTATACAACCATCCCCAATCCACTTGACCATCTTATCTCTCACCCCTAAGTTCACCAGCTTGCCCAGCAGCCAGTCTCCCATGCTGGACTGAATCAAAAGCCTTGCTGAAGTCCAGATACAGGACATCAACCGCTGCCCTGCATCCAGGGATTTTGTCACCCAGTCATAAAACTCACCCAGATTGGTCTGAAAAGATCTCCCTTGACTAATCCATGTTGCAGCGAGTCTTGAAGGCCATTTATTGCCAGAAACTTCACCAGCCTTTCCTTCAAGATGGTCTCCAGCACTTTCCCCACTATGGATGTGAGGCTGATCGGACAGTAATTTCCTGTCTCATCTGGGGGGGTGGGGGTACTGAGTTCGTGAATCCCAAACAAGGATGTGAAGCAACATCCCTGTTAGGCAGGCAGAGAGCTTTCTAATAGAATGTAGTCAAGATGACATGTTCTGCTACAGAAAAATGGAACAAGACATGTTCTGCTACAAAAGTAGAACAGAAAATGAAAATTACATACCTACTGTAATTCTTGATCTTCTGTGTATCTTCACCATTCATTACTGGTGGGTGGTTGGCTGAAGACAGGCACCCCATGGGAGCTTTTTGTAGGAGAGAGGGCGGTGCTGTCCACAAGGCTGGCGACTGTTTGGCTCTTGTGGGTTGGCCAGTAATGGCGTTGGCTCCTCCACCTCAGTTCTGCACAGAAGAAAACAGGATATACAGAAAAACAAGAGCGGGCACAAGAGCCAGAGACAGCAAAGGAAAGGATATAAACTGAAGAAGAAATAGGCCAACCAGAGGAGGAGGAACACCTGGGAGGTTATGGGCGAAAGGCCCCAGTCCCTGGACGGCCAAAGGGCAGGAAAGGAAAGAAGAAAAATTACTCACCTTAGTAATTGTGTTTCTTCTAATGGAGTCTTGCTGTATTCTGACAATATGTAGTTTGCCCCAGCACTTGAACTGCTCCGGAGAGGAAAGAGTTAACTCTATACCAGAGCATAGACGTTGAGCTTGAGCTCGGTTCAAACCTCTGTCTGCTGCACTTCCAAGTGTAACCATCAGATTCTTACTGAGCTAATACTAACTAACTCACCTACTGTGTGAAAATTGCAAAATTACTAGCCAAAGGGCAACAAAGTATTTTGGATCCCAAAGATTCAAGTCAAGAAATCCAAAGAAAAACTAGGTAGTTAACAACTATAACTATCAAAACAATATGACATAACCCACTCTCCTTCTCTAAAATGGGAGCGTGCCAAGTGCACCCCTGAGGTGCAGCACTGCGCCTGCCAGCCCACTTCCCAAAACAGGTTCTGAGAGGAGGCAGAGGGGAAGTCAGAATACAGCAAGACTCCATTAGAAGAAACACAATTACTAAGGCGAGTAATTTTTCTTCAAACAACATGAAGTCTTGCTGTATCTACTGAACTACCACGCAGTACCTCCATGGAGGAGGGACAGAACCTACTTTGGGAATAGGCTCTGCAGTACTGATGTACAAACCTAGCATCACTCCTAGCCTGGATATCCAGAGAGTAATGCTTGGTGAATGTATGGACTGTTTTCCAGGTGGCTGCTTTGCATATCTCTAATAAGGGTATATCCTGGCAGCAGCCAGGAAGCAGCCGTACCTCTAGTCAAATGAGCCCTCAGGCTTGAGGAGGTACTTTGCCTAGCTTTTCATAGCAGAATTGTATACAAGAGACAATCCACCTGGCAATAGTTCTCTTAGTAGCAGGTTTACCCTTCCCACTTCACAATAAGTGAGGAACAATTGGAGGAGTCAAATCTAAGTGCCTTAGTACACTCAATGCAGTAGGTAAGAGCCCTTTTAACATCTAAACTGTGTAATCTTCTCTCTCCTGAAGGAGAATGATCAGTGAAGAACACAGGAAGAGACATGGATTGGTTCAGACAGAAGTCTGAAACCACTTTAGATAGAACCTCCTGTTGGTTCTAAGGACCACCTTATCTCTATGGAATGAGATAAAATCAGGCTCCAATGACAGAACTTTTAATTCAATGATACACCTGGCAGAGTAATAGCTACCAGAACACAGTTTTCCAAGTCAACTACTTAAGCTCTGCTGAGGCCAAAGGCTCAAAAGGGGTTGCATAAGCTGAGCAATGCAAACATTAAGATCCCAAGCAGGAGTAGGATCCCTAAAGGGGGACTGGTATGAAGCAATCCTTTGAGGAATTTACAGAAAACAGGTGAAATGCCAGTGAGGAGGGCTTTCCCACGGGCAGAAATGCTGACAAGTGTACTTTAAGGGTAGCTGGTCCGAGGCCTAAGCCATTAAGATGAACCATATAATCCAGAACTGTAGCCAAGTCAGCAGAGTATGGGATATGTGATTATTGGAACACCAAATGCTGAATCTTTTCCATTTGAATTACAAGTTTTCTGGTGGCAGGTTTTGAGAGGCCTTGAGAATGTCCAAAACCCTTTAGACAAATTCAGACTTGCATATTCTAGCTCTTCAAGAGCCATGCTTTGAGGTTGAGAGACTGAAGGTTGGGTACCAAATTCTGCCCGAGAGGAAGTTAGCAGATTGTGATTCTTGGGAAGAGCTAAGGGAAGATGGACTGCCAGGGACAGTAATAGGGATACCAAGGCTGTCTGGCCCAGTCTGGAGCAATCAGGATCACTTTGCAAGATTCTGACCTTATCTTGACCAGAACTCTGAATAGTAGAGGAAATGGGTACAAGCATACAGAAATTTCCTTGCCAATCCAGAAGTAGAGCATCCAGGGGACTGAACCCAGTACTGGGGTCTGCAACAAAAGAGAAAGTTGGTGATTGTCTGGGGCTGCAAAGAGGTCCATCTCTGGAGTGCCCACCGTAAATATCACCTTCAATACTAAGGGTCCATGGACCACTCGTGATAGCCCTGAGAATCCTGCTCAAAGCATCTGCTAGCACATTGTCCTTCCCTGGAAGGTGGACTGCTACTAGAGAAGTCTGTAGAGAATAAGCCAGGGGCCATAATTTCTAGCTTCCGTGCACAAGGCTGCAGACCGAGTGCCTCCCTGTTGTTGATGTACCACATGGTGGTGTCTGTTCTGACCTGAACCACCTTGGTCTGTACGTATTCTGAGAAGGCTTGTAGAGCCAGGTACACTGCCCTGAACTTTAGGAGACTGATGTGAAGTAGAGACTCCTGGGGACCACACTCCCTGTGCTGTAAGTGCTCCCAATTGAGCACCCCATCCCAGGAGAGAGGCATCTGTAGTGAGAACCATGGAATGAGAATGGGTGATGAATGGGACTCCTTGTCTGAGATTGTTCTGGTCCAACCACCACTGGAGAGCTTGGATCAGAGTCTGAGTCACTGGAATCAGTTTGGTTACAGGGTCTTTTCTGGGACCAAAAGCCCTCAAGTGGAACTAAATGTCCCTCATCTGAAATCTGGCACCTTGTACCACTGCAGTGGAGGCTGCCATGTGGCCCAGGAGTTAAAGAAAATGCCTTGCTGGTCGAGAAACCAGAGGCGAAAGGAAAAACCAGGTCTGTGAGGCCTTTCCCTTGCTAGAGGAAGAAAGGCTCTTGCTTGGACAGTTTCCAACTCTACCCCATGAAGGTCAGGAGTTGCACTGGTTCGAGAACTGACTTTGGAAGATTGAGAAGGAATCCTAGAGAACTGAGCAACTGCTGAATCACTTGTAGGTCTGACTTGACTTGGTCTGGAGACTGCCCACAATAAGCCAGTTGTCCAGGTATGGGAATATGGAGATGTTTTGTCTCCTTAGGAAGGCCACTACTACTGCTAGGCATCTCGTGAATATCCTTGGTGCTGATGTTAGCCTGAAGGGCATTGCTCTGAACTGATAATGGCCTGAAGGCAATTAGAATCTGGTACTTTCTGTGGGAGCACCTGATGGGAATGTGAAAGTAGGCATCCTTGAGGTCCAGGGAGGATAGCCAATCCCTGGCCTCAGAGAGGAAGAATTATTCCCAGAGCCACCATTTTGAATGTTGGCTTTAGTAAGTGTTTGTTTCGTATCCTAGATCTAGGATGGGTCACCACTCCCTGTCTTTATCGGGGTAAGGAAGTATCTGGAATACAGACCTTTGCCCTGTGTACTGTAGGAACTCTGCTATAGCTCTGAGAGCCAGTAGAGAGGAAACCTCTGCCTCTAGAGCAATGGTTTCGGAGATGTTTGTAGGTGGAAAAGACCTGACCCTCAGCTTTGGGAATCTTTTCAGCTGAGGGCCAGTCCTAACCTTACTACCTCCAGGACCCACCTGTCTGAGGTAACAGACTTCCAGGCCTGGAAGTAGTAAGCCAGCATGCCTCCTACTGGGGGGAGTCACCCCAGGCTGACACATCAGGGTGTCTGCTTGGCAGAAGCCTTGGACTGAGAGAAGGATGCAGCTCTGCTCATCCCCTTCTGCCTCTCCCTGAAGAACCCCTCTGAGGAAAAGGAGAGGGGCCTGTGCCTGGTAAACGCCTGTGAAAAGGCCTCACCCGTGCCCCTAGATTGCTGCTTTGGAGGAGTTGACTGCCTTCCTTGGCCTGTGCACCCTACAGGTGGTCCTGTATTCATCCATTTCTTCATACAATTCTCTGTCTGCTCCCCAAACAGAAATTATCCACCACAGGAAATCCATGGCCTTAGCCTGGGTGTCCTGTGAAAGGCTAGTACATCTGAGCCAAGCCAGTCTCAAAGAGCCACCGATGCAGCCATGACTCTTGGACGACACATCACTGGAGTCCACAGCAGCATGAAACTGGATTTTTGATGCCTCTATCCCATCAGCACCCTCCTCCTCCAGCTCCTTGGCTAGCTGGGGGCCTGTTTAGCCAGTTCCAAAACAGTATCCCATCTGGACTTCTGGCATCTGGCTGTATAGGCCATGTAGTTAGCCTACCTGAGTCCCACAGAGGATGCCAAATGCTGTTTTTTAGCCATGGCATCTATCTTCCTGGAATCCTTATCTGGGCTGTGTGAAGCCAAGGGTATGCTAGCCTTATCACAGGCTGCAGCCTACCAACCCAACATGGCTGCATTGCTGGTACAGAAATCATTACCTGAGCCTGACAGCATATACCTCTTGTCCATTCGTTTGTCCACAGGAGGTAGAAATTTGGTGACTTAAGCAGTCTTTGTGCCAGTTTCCCAAAAGATTTTATGGAGGAATAGAGTCTCTTGGACTCTGGGATGTCCATCATATCCACATAGTTAGGCTCCTCCTGTTCCTCAACAGCTTCAACCAAGGGAGCTGGAGGGTTTCTACCACTTTTTGTAAAACATAAAGTGGGAAGGGGACTCAGAAAGCCTAGGAGGAAACACCAGAAGGTCTGTCTGCGGAGATGTCCAGTTCTATGGGCTCATCCAGATCTTCTATAACATCATTATCATCATAATCTTCATCCCCTCTAGGTCTGGTTCTTAATACTCTTCAGGGAATAATCTGGAACCAGACTAACCGACCGAACCGAGCCTATCTTCCACACAAGGCACACAGTTTTAAGCAATCAGTCCACTACCCGACACACTTACTGTACCACAGACAGGGATCTGAATGAAGGAATAAACAGAAAAACAGTATTAAACCAATGTTTTACTTATACCGAACTGAAAGCGTGGGAGAAATCTCCGGGCTGACTGTTCAATTAAGCGGAGTAAAGAATCTGACAGTTACACTTGGAAGTGCAGACAGAGGTTTGAACGAGCTCGAGCTCAACATTCTATGCTCTGGCACAGAGTTAACTCTTTCCTCTCCAGAGCAGTTCAAGTGTTGGGGCTAACTGCACATTGTCAAAATACAGCAAGACTTCATGTTGTTTGAAAGAGAAGAGAGATAGAGAACTAAGGGGACAGGAAGGAGGCCCCCCGACCCATTCAGGAAATAAGCTGGCAAGGGCAGATCTTCCAAAGGGTAAGAATTCAACAGGAAGATTTCCAGGAACTTGGAAGAATCTTGCTAAGATGGGTAAGGTGCCAACAGAACCCCTAGGTGGATTTGCTCCCCCCAATTACCGTTTATCAGGCGATCCCACAGGGTTCTTTGGGGGATCCCACTATTAAAGTTTCACTCACCAAAGGGAAGGAGACAGCCAAAGATTAGAATAACAAGCGGCAAAGGAGTTTCGTCAGCCTCAGAACCCCCTCATCCCAGGGGACCCACAGGTTGGTGACCCTTGGGGATTAGCCTGCCCCCAGATCAGACCCAGGATAAGGGAAGGCCCACCAGAACTCCCCGTGACAGCCCAGACAGAGGTCCCACTCGCCCTCCTCTAATACTCCCCAGAAGTCTCTTAGAAGGCCACCAGGAGAAGGAGGGGAAATAAACCAGCAGAGTCTCAAGGAGAGGTGAGCAGGGAGAGGGGCACGGCTCAGGGACTGAGGCCTTGTGAGGGGAAGGTGAGTGAGTTCAGTGATGAATGGTGAAGATACACAGGAAGATCAAGAATGACGGCAGGTATGTAATGTTCATATCTTCCTGTGTCAATCTTCACCATTCACTGGTGGTGGTACTGAGCCTCCCCAAAGGGGGAGAGAACAGCATGGGGGGG
This sequence comes from Neoceratodus forsteri, assembly GCA_016271365.2. Lineage (NCBI taxonomy): Eukaryota > Metazoa > Chordata > Ceratodontiformes > Ceratodontidae > Neoceratodus > Neoceratodus forsteri. The sequence continues at coordinate 1,472,566,407 of CM057453.1, read as the reverse complement.
CCCTCCACTGGCCAGTTAGGAATGGGGAAGGAAGGGCCCTGAAATTCCGCCCACCTCATGGGAAAAGATAATGGGTCCCCAGAAAAGGAGCATGCCATTTGTCTAATGCAGATTGCTGTCCCTGCAAGTCGTGATGTGACTTCATTGGCATCAGAAGATGCCTTTGACTGGTGCCTTGCCAGCTCCAGATCTATGGTAGAGAGGGCTATGGCTTGCCGAGTAGCCTCGAATTGGGCAGCGATGCTAGAGCCTGGTCAAGCATCACCCACAGATGCCTGTTATAGGCAGTGTGGTGCACCTGCTGCAAAACAATGGATAAGTACCATCCGCAGAGGAGAAAAATCTCCGCCTTACACGATTAAACTCCAGAGTCAGGATCTGGGGGTCGGTCACGGACCGGATGTCTATGTCTGGTAGGGGTGTCCAGACACGCCAGTCTCAAGTGGGATGAGGCAGAGAGCCTGAGATCACCAAGGTGCACAATACCACCTCCCGTAGTCTATGGGGGCTGGAACTGTGGCAAATGGAAGCTGCCAGGTGCTATACGACACCTCCTGGAAGGAACTGGCCAGGAGGGGACCACCAAATGGTGTGTGCCCAAATCGCATAGAAGGCTTGTGTCCAATGCTCGGCATTGTGATGGGCAAAGTAGATAATGTGCAAGTCCCAGACCAGCCTCGCTAGGAAGTGCTGATACTGAGTTTGATCAGCGTCTGAGGACACATGGACAGAGGACTCCTCTTCCTCCATGAAGGAAGACAAGGAGGCCGAGGAGCTTGCAGAGTCAGACTTTGGCTGTGGAGGGGAAACAGGTCAAAAGACCTGTTCATCTGTAGCCCTAACATACTGGGTGAAATCCGCAGCCCGGGATCTGAACTGTTCCTAGGTCAAAGGTCCCGAAGGACCAACATGGCCTGGAGAGAGGGAGCTGGATGCAAAGGCAGGGCGAACCTGTCACTGTATGTGATATGCCTCTGCCATGGCTGGAAGACTCTACAGGCGAACCTGGCATAACTGGGAATCTGCAGGTCTGCAAATTCACCCACCTGTTAAGAAATGTAAAGTGGTCAGGACTAAGCCCAGTAGGAGAAGCTTCCCTATGAGGGACTGGGGCCACATGGATCCAGAAGGGTGGTCCCCAGCCCCACCCAATGAGGACTCCTCGAAGGGATGAAGGAGAGAACCTGGGTTCAACACTGCGGCTCCACCCCAAGCCCCTGAGGGCCATGAAAAGGTGCCGCCGCCTGTCACCCCATAGACTCAGAGGCTCTCTTCATCACACTCTGTGCCAAGGAACCCCCAATTCTGGCAACTCCCAAGTAGAGTCACAGAGGAGGGAGGTTCGGTCTTGACTCTAACAGGGGATGGCACCAGGGACGGCAGTCACCCCCCAAAGTCTGGACCACCGCCCTGCAGCAGCAGGACTGCCAGCACACACCCGACCCGCTATTGGCCTTAGAGTTGGCGTGGGCCGCAGTCACTGGACCCGCGAGGAGGGAGCACCTGGGGAGGCGCAGAGTACTAGGCCGTGGAGAACCCTCTGACTCAGAGGAGTCAGGCTGCCAGTCAGATCAGCCTCCGAATCATCTGGCTCTGAAGAAGACAATCAGAAAAGCTCCAGACCCGGTGGCCCTGGGGGCTCTCCACCCTCTTGGAACCGCAAGCGACACCGCAGGGCTGGCCCTCGCACTCCCTGCAGTGTTGTTTCAATCACTGGAGCCGCAAATGGCCCCAGGATCCAAGGCAGTGCAGAGGAACGCCTGTGCAGGGACCCACATCTGTGGTCTCCCAACAACAGGGGAGACTGCACCTTGAAGAGGTGACTGCGGAGTGGTGCTCCGGCCCAGTGGAGCCAGACGGACCTCTGGCATTGCGGTAGGAACCTCCTCTATGGGAAAGCAAGCAGAAGAGGAATCCCCTCTTCACTGAATCATGTGGGCCCAGGAAGGGACCTGGAGGATGGGCAGAGAGTCCTGCACTTGGACCGACGAGAACGATGCCGCCCCTGAAGTTGGCGGAGCCCAGCCAATCTATAATGCGTGATGCTCCAGAACATGGCGGTCCACAGAGAAGCAGGCGTCACAGGTGCCCATGTCATGCTGGGGTTCAGGGCAGAAGAGCCAAACATCATGCCGGTCGGTAAAGTAAATCTGTCGAGCCGCAGGGACACCACGATAGGAGGCCGACCCATTTTCTTCTAACGCTTCATGTCCCGAGGACAAGGCATGATGCGACGGTAACTAAACACAAAACAAGGAAAAGACCCGATGCTGTTTAATAAAAGGAAAGGTCTTACGGACTGTAAGATAAACAGTGTCCAGTGGACTGCAGAACCGAAGCAGAGTCGACCAGTAATGGACTAGAAGGAATCAGCGCTGAACGACCTTTGAGGAATGCCCCTAGTAAATAAGGCGGCCTTCGGCGATCGACTAGGTTACTAAGTCGCAGAGAAGAATTCGAGCTGCTTGCCGAGGTGCTGTCTCAATGGCAGGAGAAACAGAACTGAAGTGAAGGAGGAGCCAACGGCTGTTACAGGCCAACCTGTGACGCCATGCAGTGCGCCGACCTCGTGGGCAGCACCAGGCACCAACTCCTTCCTCGATAAAAGGCTCCCGTGGGTGCCTGTCCGCCAACCACCCACCAGTGATGAATGGTGAAGACTGACACAGGGAAGATCTAGGTCTTAGCTGTATACAGGAAGGACTTCAAGGATTGGCAAAGAGAGACAACTGTCCCAGGAGCCCCTTTACAGAGAGCATGCTAGGGAGTTAAAAGAGAGAGGTGGCTACCTGTCAGGAGAAGCAGAAAGTACAGTTGTATGCAAACGTGCGTAACAGTAGCTCTTCAGAGAGGCTCTTGCAGTAGGTATTCATATATGGGACTGACCGAGGCATCAGGACCCCACAGAAAATTTCTAGCTAGCAATCTCTGGCGAGGACACCCCATGTCCGCATCTGACCAGTGTCCTGCGACATCAGTATAAAGGGGTCCCCAGCGCCCGCCTTCCAGTTCTTTCCGCCAAGGGCAAAAAAAAGGCAAGACAGAGAGAGGGAGGATCCCCATGGAAATAGAGCCAAAAATGCTTAGGGGATGGAGGGCAGGAAGGCAATACCTACTGCAAGAGCCTCTCTCAAGATCTACTGTTACGGTAAGTTCTTATGTAACTATACTATCTTACTTCGAGAGGGCTCTTGCAGTAGATATTCACATACGGAACTGAGTCCCAAGCAGTCTGGAACTAGAAAAGCACTCAGAAGGAGGATTGTCATCCATAGTATGGAACCTCTGGCTGAATGGGTCTCATGAAAGGAGACCTTGTAGCACAGCCAACCCGAAGCCTGCTCTATGGTGAGAGGCAATGTCCAAACTGTAGTGTTTCATAAAGGTATGGATAGAAGTCCAAGTTGCAGCTGCACAGATGTCTGCCGTGACACATTCTTGAAACAAGCCGTAGAAGCAGCTACTCCTCTGGTGGAGTGACCTCTGACTTGATCCGCAGGGTCTTGTTGCACTTGTCGTAACAGAAAGTGATACAATGAGTCAACCATTTTGATAGGCATTGCCTAGAAACAGCACTGCCTTCTCTTTTGTGAGCAAAAGACACAAAAAGCTGATCAGTTTTCCTGAGATCCATAGTCGGAGAGGTGTAGTATCTGAGTATTCGTGAACATCCAAAGTATGCAAGAGGTACTCCCTCGATTGGAGTGTTGCATAATGGTTGATTCAGCAACAACAGGGAGAAACTTAGGGTTGGTGCAAGAGCCTACGTTCCTTGTGGAAAATCAAGTATAGTTTTGCACATCAAGGCCTGAAGCTCAGAAATGCACTGAGCAGAAGTAATGGCCACTAGGAAGAATGTCTTCCAAGAAAGGAATTTTAAATCTGCAGATAGCTGCCGGCTCGAAGGGAGGCAGGTAAGCTTCTCCAAAATGAAATTCAAGTCCTAAGGAGGGCAGGAATGCTGGATGGGGGTCTCAAATGGAGAACCCCTCTGAGGAAGGTCTTGGAGCCTTCCAACTGAGCAAAAGTCTTGTCCCGAAGGGAATATGGTAGGCTGAAACAGCGGCCATGTGGACCTTTAATGAGGAATGGCTGAGACCCAGATCAAGAGGTGATGCATGTAGCCAGGACTTTACTGGCTGAGCATGAGAAAGGTTGAAGTCTTTCAAGTAGCCCAAACAGAAAACCGTTTCCATTTCCTGATGTAGGTGGACCTGGTGGAAAGCCTTCTGGCCTCTACCAAGATGTCCGCTACGAGTGGAGAAACTCGAAGCTGGCTTTTGCTATGTCTGCAGGAGTCATGCATATAAATGAAGGCATCTGAGACTTGGATGAACAAGGGTCCCCTGATCCTTGTCAACAACTGTTGCGACAGAGGAAGAGGAAGTGGAGGTTCCTCTGAAAACTGTTGCAGAAGAGAAACCAAACTTGCCTGGGCAGAAGGGAGCAATGAGAATCATTCAAGCTCTCTCGATCTGAGTTTGTTCAGGACCCTCGAAATTAAGGAATAGGAGGAAGGCATAAACGATTCTGTCCTCCAAGCGAAGAGACAGAGCGTCCCGCCAAAAATGGCTCACACTGGAGCAAGCAAACAGAAGGCGGGAAGTTTTGCATTTTGGGGAGAAGCAAAGAGGTCTATCTGAGGTGTTCTCCATCGCTGAAAGATGTCATTCACGACTTCTTGATCCAAATCCCATTCATAGGATCTGGCTGAGAACCGACTTGAGTTGGTCCGCCAGTGTTTTCCACTCGGAGCGTGAACCACAGTCAAGTGAAGGTGATGCTGGGCTGCCCAAAGCCAGACTCTCATCACTTCCTGGCACTTAGGTAGGAACGTGTTCCTCCCTGCTTGTTGAGATACCAGACTACGACATGTTGTCCGATTGTATGAGGAGATGACCAGGAAGGAAAAGGGAGTGTAGAGCCTGAAGGGCATAAAGGACTGCTCTCAGTTTGAGCACGTTTATGTACAGGTTTTGTTTGAACTTGGACCAGCTGCCCGGAGTCCTGTGAGAACCTAGATGGGCTCCCAGCCTTCTCCTGATGCATCTGTTGTCAGCGTCTGGGAGGGGTTTGATACTGAAGTGAACTCCCAGGCATAGGTTCTCCTGCACCATCCACCATGTAAGTCCCTTATCATGGGAATGGAAACTAGTACTTCTTGGTCTAGATTGTCCAGGGTCTGGTTCCATTTGCGACGAAGTGTAAACTGAGAGATCCTCATATGGAGCCGAGTGAGTGGGACTGTCGGAATGGCAGCCACCATTAGCCCGAGGAGACAAAGGACTGACCTGGCTCTGTCCCTCCTGTGACTGGACAGAAGACAGGCCCAAGTCTGAAGGGTGTCTACCCTGTCCGGAGGCAAAAGGCTTTGCTGATAGTCGTGTCCAGAATCGCCCCTATAAATTGGAGGTGTTGGCAAGGGAACAAATGGGACTTTGCCTGGCTGATGGTGATACCCAGGCTGGCGAAAACCTGCAGGGTAAGGGAAAAGGAGTGCAGGAGTTCCTATCTGGATGGTGCTACCAGGGCCAAGTCGTCCAGGTGCAGGAATACCTGAACTCCTGGGTACACAGGAGGGCTGCTACCACAGACAGGCATTTGGTAAATACTGGGGACTTGAATTGATAGTGGTCCCCTTGAAAGCAAAAAACGGAGGAATTTGTGGTGGGAAGGGCATATGGGGCACATAGCCACTGTCCCTGCTGAAGAAGTGGTAGAACGCTCTGCAAAGAGAGCATTCTGAGCGTTTGTACTCCACTTAACATGTTCAGGAGCTGAGGTCTAGGACTGGCCTCACATCTCCCATCTTCTTTGGAACTAGGAAGAAATGGAATAGTAACCTGGCCCCAAAGATGGTTGGGGACTGGTTCTATCACTGCCTTCGAGAAAAGGGAGATTATTTCCTTAGGACCAGAAGATGATGTTGTGGGGAGTAAGAGCGACTTGGGGTGGGGGTGGTCTTGGGTGGTTTCAGCAGAAACTCTACTGAGTGTCCTGCTGATATCAACTGGAGCATCCAAGCATCTGATGTTATCCTCTCCCAGCCCAGAAGATGGAAGGAGAATCTCCCATACCTGTTCCTCTGGATCCTCCAGAGGCAATGGGAGAGAGTAGGGAGTCAGGAGGTGTGGGGCAGCCAGCCAAGGCTCAGCAGCTTTTGCTGAGGGAGTCTTGGTTGCTGGAGGGGCCCCGAGGTTTATTGGCCCGCTTTGCCCTGGTGTTTTTGTCTTTGTTGGTTTTGTCTACGAAAAGGACGCTGCTCCTTGAGGGGCCTGTACACAGAGTTGACAGACTTGAGTGCAGCGCCTTCTCTTGCAGTTCGGTAATTATGTCCTTGGCATCACCCCTGAACAGCACCAAAACCTCAAGGGAGCATCCTGGATAGCAGGATTGCACTTCAGGGACCAAACCTGACACGCGGAGCCAGGCATGACGCCAGGGACGGTGAAAGCCAAACTCCTTCCAGCTGTGCCCACTGCGCCGTAAGTGGCACGTAAGAATGTGCTGACTGGCCGAATGAGCAGAAAGGACAAGATCCGCCACTTCCTGCTTAGTTTAGAGACTCAGGAAGGAATCTAATTTAGATTCCACCTGACTAAGGATGCCTTCTAAAAATCCCATGTGCCACATAATTTAGGGCTCTAATACCCAGGGTAGAAGAGGAATAGATCTTCTTCCTGTATTGGTCCAGAAGTCAGGATTACTTATCAGGCGGAGATGAGCTGAGGTGCTTGGGATTTGTGGAGTGGCCGTGAGTGGCACTGATGACAACCGAGTCCACCTTGGGGTGGAGGTTAAGAAGCTCACTATTAGGAGCCTGATATAGCCTGTCCACCTTCCTCGGAAGGGCGCAACCTGAAGGTTGTTTCAAATGGTGGCAACAAGATCTCGTGAGGCTCTATCCAGCGTGGAATCCCTGGGGTGCACATCCTCCCTTCTTGGGTGCCAGTGGGCCCTCCTCTGGTGTCAGGAAGGAGGAGGGAGTCTCCCGTCTCCAACGTAGGGGATCCTGCACAGGGTCAAGCGTCGGTAGGCGACTCTCGATCTCACAAGTGAGTGGAGCCTTGGCCTAACCCCACCAGGTGGCCAGTGTCTCCTTCAGATCACCGCGGCTGGGAGTGAGGCGGAGGTGGAGAGGATACGGATATTGAGATTATCCGTAGAAGGAGTATCCATAACCTGACATGGGGTAGCCTGGCATTGGGTACTGGGCGCGGATACTGTGGAGTAGGTGATTGTGGCACTGGATAGTGCAGTGTTGGATACCCATGTGCCAGGGGCTCTGATGGAGCAGAGGAGCTTGGCAGAGGCCCAGCTGGTGGTCCAGGTGGTGGTAATGTGGCCCATGGGCTTCGGGCCCGGTGTGAGTATGCCTCGACAGGGTGTGAAGGACCTGATGGTAAGGGGACGCGACATGGCGTAGGGTATGCCAGTCTCGGGACCGGTGTCTGAGGGTCCAGCCAGGGTATCAGGTCCCAAGGAGGGTTCCCTGATGGCAGCATTTCAGTATCCCCGTGATGACCAGGAAGGAGGATTATAATCCCTGGGGTCAGCTAAGGAGACACAGGGACCTCAGAAGGCAACTTAGCATGTTGCAGAGAGCCTGGAGCGTGGACTGTTCTGTAGGGTCGCGCAGGCTTCTGTCAGGTGGGCGTTGGAGTAGCCGTGTCCAAATTATTGGCCAAATCTAGGTGGGCGTTGGAGGAGCCAACGTCCAATTTATCAGACTCCTGCCTGAGGAATGCTGCGCTGGAGCGCAGACTTGCTGGGCGGAGGGTTTGGCTAGGCGCTCCCGAGAAGTGGCAGCTTAGCAGCCTTGTCTGTGCAGGCGTCGGATCAAGTCCAACTTACGGACCGAAGGCTGCGTGGTAGAAGCAGCCTTCAGGAGCGGAGGCCTCCTTGCCCTGGAGGCTCCCGGAGTGCCTAGCGAGAGCCAGGCCGGGAGGGCAACACTTTCTTGGTCACCACCAAGGCGGCCGTCGTGAGCGATCCTCCGGAGGGACATTATTTGGGTGCCTTGACTTATCCGCCGAGTCGCTGCTGTAGAAGCCGCTCGCCCCGTGCCTCCTTGTCGCGCTTTTTCTTGTGACCTTCGGGGAAGTGGACGCCTGCCTGAGTTTCTTTAGCTCTTTTCCATGGAGGCCATTTTCTCTTTAGGATATTGGCTTCCAGGACTGCCCTTTGCGGGTAGCGGAGTTAAATTCTGGCAGTGCTGGCACTTCTTCACGAGGTGGTCTGGGCCCAGATAGAAGAGGCACCAGGAGTGTCCATCCTTGTGTGGAAGTTAGGAACCACACGAATGTCGCACTATTCTGATGCATTCGGAGGGTGTTGGGAAGACATACACAGCAAATTGTGACATGAATTTGAAAAACAGAGAAAATAGGTTGAAAAGTTCGAAAACTAATGGACCGACGAAGACTGGCAGCGTTGATTCTACCACGAGGAACTTTCACAAGCCAATGGCGGAAAGAAAGGAAATTACGTACCTACCGTAATTCTTGATCTTCTCTTGTATCTTCACCATTCATTACTTCCTGGGTGTAAGCCGGAGCGCACCAATCCGCGGAGCTTTTTTTTTTTTTAAATGCTAACTACGCCCTCGGGCGGCGTCATGGCGAGGGGCGGCCGTTAGTAGCGACCGACTCCTCCTCCAACTCAGTTCTGTGAGCGGAGAGGCAAAAGAGAAACAGAAAATATAGATAGCGAGGCAAGATAGCCGAGGGATAGCAAAAGCAGGAAGAATGAACTGAAAAAGGAATAAGCCGATGGAGGAAGGACAGAGAGATAAGAACATCCCTAGTCTAGGGACTGCAGGGCCTCCTTACCTGGGCGATTCTAGGAGGAGAGATGAGTAAGAAAATGAGAAAATAGAAGAAGAAGAAGAAAGAAGAGAGATGGGATGTTGAAGGGACCAGAATGCCCCACGAGCATAGTTAGCTTGTAGCTGAAGGCTTCACTAAAGGGGAAGCAAGAATCCCGTAGATAGAGCTGAAGAGAAGGTTCACGAACCCGCTAGACAGACTCAGGAGGGCATAGTCTCATCTTCAACATGCCATTATTCATGACACCCGCCTCGGGCTCCTGGCCATGAAGGCCTTTAACTGGAGGACACCAGGAGGAAGAATAAAACCAGCCAGCAATGAGAGTGCTGCTCAGGGGTTTGAAATGAAAATGCAAGCCTTTCAGGCGTTTCAAGACAGAAATGGGACTCAGACTGACTGGCTAAAGGCAGGCGCAAGCTTAGGCTGGTTAGGATTGGATATGGTCAGCAGAGCTCTATTGTAAAACTGCCCAGGAGGACACTAAAGGGAAAACCAATAGCAAAACAGCAGAAGAAAGCCTACCTTCTCATTTGCCTTCTTGTTTGATTTCTCCTTTTGACTAGATGCATGACCCAGATACCAAGATGCCTATAGCAGTCGGAGAGAGTTCCCTCAGCATTTTTTTTTTTTTTAAAAGAAGAAAGGAACAGACGTACTGCTCCTCTGCTCTGCAAGGCAAGAATAGAGGGGGAAAGATTTCAGGGCAACTATCTGAACACGGGATTGCAGGATCAAAACTGAATAGCCTGAGCCAGACCAAAAACCCCAGAGGTATCTTGCCAGAAGAATAGCAAGAGAAGTAGTGCAGTCTGATCGCCAATGCAATCCAGGATGGCCCATGAATCTTAGAGTAAGTAATTTTTCTGGGTGAAGGACCCTCCCCTTAAGAAAGAACTTTTTTTTTTTTTATATTTATATATATTTTTTTTTTTTGGAAAAATTAAGAATTTTCCCTATATTTTATAAACAAAGAGAAATGCAGAGAGGAAGGAGCGGGAGATGGAGAAGCCACAGGAGGAGGCCACTGAGGGGATGGTGGGTGGGTGTAGTAATGAATGGTGAAGATACAGAGAAGATCAAGAATTACGGTAGGTGACGTAATTTTCCTATCTTCCCTTGTCAATCTTCACCATTCATTACTTCCTGGGTGAGTAGCTCCTCTTCCCAGGAAGGGAAGAGGCCATACCTGAGGGAACAAGACCCCAGCCTTCTGCTGGTGAGAAACAGAAGGAGAAGACCCTGGCTTATTCAGAAAGCCTAAGTGGGAGAAGAGCTAGGAGGTGCCTCCGAGGACGAGGAGACGGATGGAGCCCCTGTAAAGTCTCTAGCTCTGGATGAGAAAAGACGGGTCCCCGGAAGGCGGCGCATCACCTCCACGCCGGGCCAGGGGTGACAACCTGAGAGCGAGCCATGCCGTCCTCTGATGCAGATCGCTGTCCCCCAAACCTGGAAGCCACCTCATTGGCGCATAAGGTGCCCTTGCTTGGTGTCTTGCCAGCTCCAGGCCTACCGCGGAGAGGGCAACGGCTTGTCTGGTTTGCTCCGTGTCAGGCACAGATGCCAGCAGCTGGGACATCATCGACCACAGATGCGGTTGTAGGCAGCGTGGTGAGCCTGATGTGATGATGCAATACATGCACTGCCGCATGAAGAAGAACACTCTTCGCCAACGGTCGAACTGAAGAGTCCGAACAGGCGGTCGTCGCCAGGCAACAGGCGCCCAGAAGGAGTATCCAGGTATACCAAACCTGAGGACGGGTTGGGAAGGGAACCTAGAGACCCAGAGGGGCACAATACCTCGCTGGCAGTCCGCCGGGCTGGGGAAGAACGGCAGGAACTGCCAGGACGGATAGACGCCTCCTGGAAGGGATAGGCCAGGAAGGTACCACCAGATGCTGGGCACTGAATTCACCAAGGAATTCCGCGTCACCCGCTCGTTGTTCTCTCGACGTAGGAAATCCAAGATCCCTCACCATCCTCGAGAGGAAACGCTGATATTCTGTGAAATCAGCATCGGAGGACAGATGAGGGGGTTCCTCTCCTCAGAGGAGGGAGACGAGGATGATGGGGAACTGAATGTCCAGAGGATTCCCGCGGCGGTGGGGAGAGTCGAAGACCCGCTCATGCATGTAACTAACATATGAGGGTAAGGCAAGAGAACCCTTGAACTGCTCCCAGGATAACGGACCCGTAGGGACCGACATGGCCTGGGAGGCGGGGTGGTGAAGGCAGAGAGATGGGAGAGGGGCACCTCCGGGAGGCAACTGCTCTCTGCGAGGGGCTCTGGAATCCGGGAAGGAGCTCTAGTAGGAGGGATCCCGGATATCAAACCAGGCCATAGAACGGAACTCTGGGGAAGCGGAACCTGGAAGAGCCCTGGGGAGAAACCCCCTGTGACGACGCCGGGACTGCATGGATCCAGAAGGGCAGTCCACACAAACGCCGCCACAGGACACCCTAGAACTCTCTGGGGAGGGGCGGGCTCATGCTGAGGCTCCTGGCCACCCCCTGAGGTGGCTAAAGAAGACCGAGCAGCAGGACGCCTGCCCTCAACCCCTCGGATTCCGAGAGGCCCTCCTCCCCGACTGCGTTCCCCTAACCCCAGAGGAGGTAACAGCACCGGGGGTAGCTGTCACGGGCCTCCAGGAGGGCCTCCCCTCCGTCACCCCCGCCTGCCCCACGGGACTCTCGGCCACCCCCAGCCGAGGAACCCTCAGGAGGCGGCCGGCAAGGGGACAGAGGAGGAGCCCGCTCACGCCGCCTGGTACCCCCTAGCCACTGAGGACCCAGATTCGAAGAATGGGGGTGCCAGGATGAATCCATCTGAGTCATCGTCCTCCGAGGAGGGCGAGACCAGCAGGACCTCGATGCTGGCCACCCAGGGTCTCCGAGGCCACCCAGGGGCATGACCCCGGTACCAGTCTACGCCCTTCGCTTCCTACGCCCGGCAGCATGAGGCCCACCCCAGCGCTCCGGCGAACCGGCACCGCCGGAGAGGAAGAGCCGCCCGGCAGCGTCGGGAAGGCGGCGACACCGTCGGCCCGGCGCTACCAGGCTCATGCGGCACCCATGACACAGCGCCCGAGCCAAAACAAACACCATGTGCGCCCGCCCGATCACACGAGCGCCGCTGACTTGGCGCCGGGATCCAAAGCAGGCGCCCTTGAGCAACGCCCGCTCGATCACCCGGCACCCATAGCGAGCGCGGGATCTAAAATAGCGCCGGCAGTCACCGGCACATGACGGCGCCGGGATCAGCAGTATGCGGCGGCGTCAAGGAATCCCTGGGCGGGCCCAGCCAAGGCCTCAACGAGGGGCCTGCACCTCGAAGAGTGACTGCCGGCGGTGTCAGTGCTGCGGCCCCAGAGGGCTACGACGCTCCCCAACACCGCGAAGGGGCCCCCCTCGGCAAGAAGGAAGAGGAGACCCTCCTCCTCGGACCGTATAGGCCCGGGAGGGGACCAGGGGAAAGGCCTAAGGATCTCGCCGAGATTCCGGCAGCGCCGTCCCCAGAGTCGGCGGGCCTTCGTGAGCTTGTAACGCTACGACTTCGAGGACGCCGACGGTCCATCGAGAAACAAGCATCGATGAATCCATATTATGGTTGGGTCCCAGGCAACGAAGACAGACGTCATGCCGATCCGAGATAGAGAAAATGCCGGCCGCAGGAGCACCGGCGCATAGGGGCACGACCGTCTTAGAAGAACGTTTCGCTCCAGAACGGACATAACGCCAAATAAACAAGATTAAACACAATCAGAAATACACCGGCGCCGTACAAAGAAAGAAAAGGAACAGTCTTACCGTAGGGCGTCAGTGTAGAAAAAGGAGTCGGATACGCACTTTTCGTTAGCTACCGCGAACAGGTGCTGCCTCGGAATGGGAGAAACAGAACTGAGTTGGAGGAGGAGTCGGTGCTACTATAGCAGCCGCCCCGCCGCATGACGCATGACGCGCTCGTAGGGCGGGCCGTAGGCATTTAAAAAAAAAAGTTTCCTGTGACGGTGCGCGCCTGGCTTACACCCAGGAAGTAATGAATGGTGAAGATTGACAAGGGAAGATCTGGAAGGCAGGCGTGGGGAACTCCCTTTATACTGACGTTGTATGGACGCCAGTCACCTGACGTGGGGAGGTCCCCGCCAGAGACTGCTAGCTAGACATTTTCTGTGGGTCCTGATGTCTGGCGGGTCAGTCCTATCGTGAATACCTATTGCAAGAGCCCTCTCGAAGTAAGATCATATGTTTTCTGCCCCTTCACCTTCCTTTTTTTGTTTTAAAAGACTCAGCCCGAAGTGGGTTAAGAATTCCAGTGAGGAAGATTCTCTCCCTCTGAGGCATGAGCTCACCCTTGGAGCAGAGCTGACATGGAGGCACACCTGGCCTAGCAGTTAACAAGTATGCTTTCCAGTCAGAAGGCGATCCCATCAGGATACCTTGTCACACTATGTAAAAGTAGTGGGGGGACAGAGAAATGTCTCAGCCTCCAAGAGAGAAGGGAGTAGTATCTTTGGATGAGGGAGGTCCATGGGGACTTTGCCTGTATTGGAAACCGAGGGCACCTAGAGTATCGATAAGAGAGGAAAGGGCCTCAGAAGGTCCCCAATGGAGGCAGTGAAGATATGAGGCCCCAGGGCTTGAAAAGTTGGTAGAATAGGGACTTGGGGAGTGCCAAAAGGCGAGCCTTTGAGAACTGCCTAAATAAGATGCACATAGAAGGCTGGTGCGAAGGTAAAAGCAGAATGGAGATCCGACCTTAAGTGCTGGGAAAAACAGCTACATGCTGCTAACCAAAAGATGGCAGAAGCCCTCTATTTCATAGAGGACTAGAGCCCTGGGGCCCTACCCTAGAGAAGGCAATGCATCCCAGCTCACCTTCTCCCTAGAATCAAACAATAAGACATTCTTGGAGAAGGACTCAGGGTGCCAGCAAGAATGGCCCCAGAGAAGGAAGAAAGTCAACAGGAGTCAGCACTGCCCAGAGGTCCGCCATTAGGTGAAGGTATGAAACAATAATGAGTGAAGATATCTTGGAAAATCAAGAATTACTGTGAGTATGTAATGTTCATATCTTCCATAGATCAATCTTCATTATTCATTATTGGTGGCTGAGTACCAAGCACCACCTAGGTGGCACTGGCACATCCCTGAGAGGCATCTCTCTCAGCCTCCTGTGGGGAGCACACAGGAGATGGGGGTCCTTCATGGGCCTGGCAAGGTGGAAACTCCTGATGCTTGGGAGATGAAAGGTGCCCGCTAACTCGCCCTTCACCCTGTGGAAAAAAGTAAGCTCCCTGGAATGGAGAGGCAATCACCCTTCGCCAGGCCAGGGGTGACAACCTTGAAAGGTGAAGCAACGTTGTCTGCCTGATGCAGACTGTAGTTCCTGCCAGCCTGGAAGCTACCTCACTGGCATCGTAACACGCCTTGATTGGTGCCTCACCAGCTCCAGTACACAGGCAGAAAGGCTGATGGTCTGCATAGTAGCCTCTGAATCAGGCATAGTTGCCAGAGTTGTCCTAGCATCATTCACAGGTGCCTGGTATAGGAGCCTGGTGTGAGATGCACAGGAGAAGGCGAGCTGCAAAGAGACTCTTCTACCCAAGCGGTTTAACTCAGCCCGAGTTGGACTCCGTGAATGGGTGGTGCCTAGGGCGATGATGCCCATAAGGGGTGTCCAGGAGCTCCACTCCTGAAGTGGGGTGGGGCATAGCACCTGAAGACCCCAGGGTGCACAATATCTGTGCTGATAGTCCCTCAGGGCTGGAGAAGGGCAGAGGGATGATATCAGACCCTGTGCAATGCTTCCATGAAGGGTTGAGGCCATGGAGGGATGACAAGATTGTCAGCTATGTATACTCAAGGAATGCATGCATCGCATGCGCAGGATGTGGCAGGCAAAATGGGAAATATGCAACTCTTCCAGGATCTCTGAAAGGAACCTGACAGCTGGTGAGATCAGCGTCAGAAGAAAGATGGATGGAAGAGTCCTCTTTCTTGGAGGAGGAAGAGCGAAGAGGCAGAAGAGCTCGATTCAGGGATCAGCGAAGCTGGCAGTTCAGGTCTAAAGATGACCTCATCCAGGGCCCTCAGGTATCTGGGAAATGCAACTGCCGATGCCCTGAACTGCTCCTAGGTCATGGGCTCTGAGGTGAACAGTACCAGAACCTACCCCAAGACCTGCCCCAGCCTGGGTCTGATCCAGCACTGCCAGCGGTGCCAGACCTCAACCTGGCACAGCCCTCGGTGCCACACCCAGAATCGGTACTGGCACTGCAGGCAGCTCAAGAGGATGCAGAGGAGGTGGCCCCAAGGATGACCCTGGAAAGAGGCGGTGACTGACTCTAAGGTTCCGGAGGCCCTAAGGCTGGGTGGAGGAGAGTCCCAGGGCTCCGAGGATCCAGCTGGGATCATCCTAATCGTTTTCCTCTAAAGAGGAGGAAATCAAGGAGATCTCCAAGGAAGCCACCCAGAAACCCTCCCTCTCCTGGCACCGCAAGCTGTGTGGGAGGGAACCAGTACCACTTTGCTCACCGACACCGAGGCTGCGTCCAGATGGCGGCACCGAGGGCTCTACCAGCTGGGCCCAACGCATAGCTGCAACTGCGACAGGGGGGCATCTGTGCCCCGAGACAACGGACTGCGAGGGAATGCTCAGCCGACCCCACCACGAAGGAGGATGACTGTTCCTCTGACCCCTTGCAGTCCTCCCATCCCAGCAAGACTAGGAGCAGCAGAGGCCTGCTCTCCTCGGTATGTACAGTACCGGAAGAGACCTGGGGAAGGGTCCAAAGACTTAACCTTGGCGTCCTGAGAACAGGCGCCACCTTCCTAAGGTGGAAGGTTTCTGAACCACCTTTAACCAAGCAGGATTCGAGACACAGCGGTCCATGGAGAGGCAGACATCGTGAGCATCCATGTCATGAGACGGATCCAGGCATGTGAGACAATGGTCATGGCAGTCTATTATGGTAATCAACTTGCCACAGGGCACTGGCGCAAGGGCACGCCCATACTTAGATTACTAGAACTAGGCCCTGAACCGAACATGACCGCGCAAACAAAACAAAGGGAAAAGTACTCAATGCCACACTGAGCGTAAAAGAAACATATTACCGGCTCCAACTGAGGGATGGCATCGACAAGGGTACAGCGCTGAGAAAATGAAGTGGCGGCAGAACTGGCGCTTCAAATTTTGTTTTTGGCTTCAGCTCCCATGAGATCCGACCTCGGTGGCAGGAAAAACTGAACTCCGGAGGTTGGGGGCTGGCGTCAATTACTGGGCAACCCAGAGCGCCATGTTGTACGTCGGCCTCGAGGTGGCGCAGTTTTCATGTCAGCCCCTCCTCCTGAAAAGCTTAAAGTTATATGCTCCCGCGGGTCTGGCACCTCCAGCTTATACCCATCCACCAGTAATGAATGGTGAAGACTGATCTATGGAAGATCGGTCCTAACATTCACCAAAAGGCAATAGTTGTAACTTGCCCAAATGTGCCCTCCCCACCCCCTTTCTCTCATCAGTGGTCAAGAGTAGTGCACCAGCTCTGTAACAATATCTGAAGGAAGGAAAAGTGAACTGTAACAAAGTACTTTTTTTAAAATTTGTTAGGTACTGTACTGTGAAAGTTTCTAGTTTTGATTCTTTTGACCTAGCAGGTTCCTGCTTTGACCCATTTTGTATGTTACTACTGCGAAGACCACTCTTATGCTTGTAGAATGGTCTCACGTGCATTCTTAGGGTAGGAGAACAAGCAACCTGAAGATAAGCAGTTCTGATACCCTAAGAATGCAAGGAGACCACACTACAAGCCGCGAACAGCGTCTCTGTGGCGGTATTTATATATTATTGATCAAGCTTGAGCAATTATATATATATTTATTTATGCAATGGGGTGGAGATAAACAGAGTGTGATAAATCCATTTATCTGAGTAACTGTGTACATAAATTTCACTTATGTATACAGTGCTTATGACATCAGCGCATATGTCATCAGCCATTTATCTATACAGTGCTTATGTCATTTAGAATGTTCAGCCTCAGTAGCAGTATTAACCATATTCAAATGCAATAACTTTAAAATGAAAAATGACAGCATGGTACTGTGAGCACGAAAGTTGTTCAGCGTGGAAATATGTACAAAATGAGTGGTGTTTCATTTATTTCATTTATTGATGAATTGAATGAATTATTTCATTTCATTTATTGATACCTTTTAGATTTTTGATAATTAGCAAAAACAGCAGAAAATTCATTTTATTTTCATTTTGTCCGCAAACAAATGCAAATAACTTTAAAAAGAAAATGATAGCAAGGTACTATGAGCACAAAGTCTATTCAGTACAGAAATATCTACAAAATGAGTGGTATTTCATTTATAGATACTTTTAGTTTTTCAGAATTAGCGAAAAACAGCAGAAAATTCAATTTTGTGCACTTTTCATCAAACAAATGCAAATAACTTAAAACAAAAATGATAGTATGGTACTTTGAGCACAAAAGTTGTTCAGCTTAAAATATCTACAAAATGTGAGGTGTTTCATTGCTAGATTCATTTGAGATTTTGTATAATCAGCAAAAAAGGCAGAAAATTCAATTTTGTTCACTTTTTGACTAACAAATGCCCCTACAAAGCAAGAACAAAGAACTGCATAAATACGAACATACGAAATTTGCCAGCAGATAAAGGCCTAGAGGTCTATCAAGTCTGCTCGAATGTGCAGCTAACACCTTATTCTGCAGCTGCCTCCCTTCCACCCTTCCTCTCATTAACCCTCCCCTTGTCCTGTCCATCAATGGAATATCGTTGGAAAACTTGTGTAATAAATGATTTATCGCATTTGAGCAGTTTGACCTCAGACACCTCACTTGTGGCTTCGCCACTAGTGAGGTTACCAAGGTCAAACTGCTCTTGTGCTGAATAAATAATTATTACACTTGCTCATTGCATATCCCATATATATATATATTTTTTTAACTGTCCCGGAACATGACTGTTTCTGAGGCATCTCTGCGCATGAGACTCTCTTACGTGGAATGAGTGTCTCACATGCAGAAAAGAAAGAGCAGCTTCGATTGGTCGGGGCGCTCCCTCAGTCTAGAATGTTTTACACAGGTTTGTCGAATTTAACCGATGTTTAAAAGCCCCCTGCGTTGTCACGGGCAGAGGAACACCAATGTCCCATGGTAATTCAGCTCAGTTAAGCTTAAAAGGGCATGCACTAGTTTAAAGAATATCAATTTAATATCTGTTGACATTAGGTCATAGATTTTATGGTAGCACTGATGTAAATCAAGCCCACTTAAGAACATGCAGAATACATATAAGTTGAGGCAGAGTAGTCTAGTGGTTAGAGCACTGGCTTGGAAACCAGGAGACTGCCTTCAAACCCACCAGAGCCAAATACTCACTGTGACCTTGAGAAAGTCACTTAACACCTAGAGCTCCAGTCTGCCCAGCTGTGAAAATTGAGGAAAAAGCAGCACCCAACTTAAAATAAGATGCTGCATCCCAAATGGCTATCCTGGGTAAACAAGCTGTTAAAAAAACAGAGGGAGAGCCGGCCAAAGCAGGTCTGCTGCCTACCAGATCATGGCCAAGCAAAAAGCGCTGCAAGCTGCCCTCCACACTTATCATAGGCAGTTTTCACTGGCGTGCTCAGCAAGTAACAAATTTGTCAATGCTTGACTCCTCCTACTACATAACTATGTGATCCCTCCGGCTCCGCCCCACTGCTCTATGATTGACATGCTGAAAAAAGTTATCTAAAACAAACCTTGCCAGGAGAGGTCAGGTGGGTGTGTAGGTATGAAATGAATACTAGTAGCAGAAAGTTTTTGTTTCTTACCAGTAACAGTGGATCTTAAGAGAAACTCCTCCACAGAGACACACCTTTAGCACTCTAAACTGCTGGCTTCAGCACCATTTTAAACTTTTACCTAGCTGGGTGACCCACACTGACTGACATCGGTGCACGCACATAACATAGGTGGACCATACCTCCTCGGTTTCACACCAGCGACGAGCTCTGAGTTGTATCATACTGTCAGGAATAGAAGACAAGAACCCTGACCAGGCCATCAGAAGAAGCAGTTGTTCTAGAAGGAAAAAAGGCCCATTTGGAATGGCACAGAAAAGAGAGACCAAGCGTGAAGTAATGGGAACCTCTTCCAGGGTAAGACACCTGAAATACAGATTTTGGTGGGGGGTAGGTGGGAAAGTGAGCAGCAGTTCTGCGAGGATATTCTCCCTTTGAGGGCATCTTCCTCCACAGAGAGGATGGAAAATGTTGACGAGTCAGATGGCAAAGCTTCTGGAGTAAAAGAGAACAGCAGCCAAAGCAGCACCAGAAATGACAAAAGGCAAAGCCAGGGGTGACCAGCAAGCAGAGAGTTATGAGGCCAGTATAAGGACCCAAGCCTATAGCCAACAACCAACCATAGTGTCTTAAGGGCAGACAGAGTGGGAGGAGCCAATGACAAGCACAGTGATGGCAAAGAAGGGGCAGTCTCTGAAGCAAAGCAGAGAGCAAAGTCAAAAACACAAGAGGAGTGTCAATGAGGCAGAGCCAGGTTACAACCTGCAAGCAAAGCCTGACAGATAGAGTGGCTGGAGCCTACTGTGAGAACGTCAACAGCAAAGAAGGCAACAGTCCTGGAATAACACAGTACAAAATTACAGCATTAATGTCAAGGCAGAGCTAGTTAGTAGTAGTAACTGTACACTTTATTTATATAGCGCCCAATTCCAGGGGCTTTGAGCAATGAACAAAAATTTTAAGTATTACAATGAGAGTAAAACATTCATGATAAACATCAAAACTTCAAAAATATAAATCATAACTAAAAATATTTAAAGTAGTAGTAAAATGCTGGTCAGAAGATGAATTTCCAACAGAATATTACACAGTGCCATAAACCTCCTGAAGGAAGGCTTTCAGGCCCCTTTAAAGGCATCCAATAAGGGTGTCTCTCTCAGTACCCTAGAAGCCCGTTTCAAAGAGCAGGACCGGCAGATGAGAAGGTCCTATCACAGATGATTTCAACCTCAATCTTGGAATGGCTAGGAGGCCCACCTCAGAGGAGTGGAGGGCGAGAGCTCTGGTATAGAAACAGTAGGCCACACATTCAGTCGATCACCAACAAGCGAGAGCTTTAGGCCAGCATAAAGATCATAGTTCAGAGCCATCAGCTGACTCTGGTGCTATAAAGATAGTCAGTGCAGCAATAGTGGCAAAGGACACAGCCAGAACTTACCCACAAGAGAAACACAAATCATCTGAACCAAAAAGGAGAACAGCACCAACAGCTGACAGCCAGTTTGTTAACAACAGAGTCAGAAAGAATGGCACAACCCTAAAGAGCAGTATGGGAGCCAGACACAAAGGCATGCCCAGAGGAAGTCCTCAAGGTTTTTACAAAAGAGAGCTGTGCAGAAAAAAGCAACGAGAGGTGATGACTGCATTGACTACAGCGGCAAAGGCAAGCTGTATATTACAGTAAAGCCTCACTAAAAGAAGAAAATTTCCATGATGAAATTCGGCAAAAGCATTTCTGTGGTCAAATATGAAGTTGACAGATGAACAAATAAAAACTGTGGAGGCATGGGGCTGTCCCATCTAGATAAAGGTTCTAAGTACTACTGAGGTCAACGGCTTACAAAAGTATAGTTCTATGGAGGAAATGCATTAAAGAAGATTTCTTTTTCCCAAATGGTATCAATGAAGGCAACAATAATTATATACCTATATAAATGTTCTTTTAATTCTATGGAACAAGTGCTGCGGAAAGCAAAATAAAATGAATTGACCTATAAACTTGGAAACTTCAAGGATAAATGTCCTACATTAATAACATTCAATGTTTCAGGTCATGTACACACAGCATAACCACTGGCCAGAGGAAGGCCTAATAAGGTTTAATCCAGACAGATTGCAATGAATGCTTCATTACAGAGATATGCAGATGATCAAATTACAACTATAGAAAGCTCACACTTGTACTGACATTAAGATGGACTTAATTTTCGTATACTAAAATGAAAATCATTTGATTATAGAGGGAGAAAATAGGGTACTCACCTGTAACCGTAGTTCTAGGAGTGGTATATAATACACATCCACACTCTGGCAGTTCCACTGGATAATGCTGATTTGCCAGATGTATTTAAGCTAAGCTACTCACACTACCCAGGCGGTATATCCTGACTCCGCTCCGTGACATCAGATCTTTGCATGCTGAAAGCAGGGATCTGTGCCACTTACTAGGGTAGGCCGCGTTGTTTGCGATGGCCCACAGTAGAACTGACACACAGACAGCGAAACCCAAAAGGATCATTACAGCGACAGTCGCTGTAATGGTCAGTTCCTAAAGTGGTTTCTCTTGGTGTTCTGCCCCTCCCAAAACAACTCCAACCTGGAGTTGATTATATTTAAATGTGGGGCAAAACACTTGAAACATTAATGACCTCATGCTGAGTGTCAGCATTGTGCCGTCACTGTAAGATATTGGTGGAATGTCTATCGGCATTCTGTGGTGCTTCCGGTTGTTTGTGTGGATGTGCACCATATACCACTCCTAAAACTATGGTTACAGGTGAGTGACCTGTTTTTGAGGGTGTGGATACAGTTCACTAACCACACACTGGCAGACTCTAGCAGTTCTCTGGAATGAAGGGGCAAGGCACACACCCTGTCTGGCAAACAGAAACTGGAGATCCTAAGTCCCAAAACCAGCATCCTGGCGTGACTCAAGGTAGAAGCAGTAGTGGGAAATAAAGGTGTGCTGACTTCAGGTTCTGCATAGGAACATCCCTGGAAGCAGCCTCTGAGGCAGAAGAATGTCTGGTGGAATGAGCTCTAAGCCATACAGGAGGCTCCCTACCAGTGAACCTATAGCGGAGGTCGATGCAGGATTTGATCCACCTCCCAAATGTCCGCTTTGCTGCCAGTCTGCCAAGTGCGGCTACAGTACATGTTACGAACAGCTAGAGAGTCTCTCCTGAACTCCAGCTGTAAGCTACTTGTAATGAGAACCCATGGAGCCTGCAGTCAGCCTTCGTGGGGATTGGTTAAGTAAACCGACAAGTTAATCACATGGTTATAGCAAACCTCTGAGACTATCTTCTGGAGGAACTTCACGTTGGGAGAAGGATGACTCTCTGCGGAAGACCAGGTAGGGAAATTTGATAGCACCTGGGTTTCTCCATAATCTTGCCCACTATTGAGATAAGACTGACTGGTCTGTAGTTCACTGCCTCCTCCCTGCTACCATGCTTGTGGGTGGGATCACATGAGCCTTCTCCAGTCTTCTGGGACCTCTCCTGTGCTCAGAGACTCATTAAACAGTTCTGATAATGGCTCTGCTAGTTCCACCCCTTAGCTCCATTAGTACCCGGGATGTATGCCATCAGGTCCCATTGCCTTGTCCACCCTGAGCTTATTGAGCTCTTGTAGGACACTTTCTTTCGTGAAGGGACTAGTGCACACCTCCTTCCCCCTGTGTCCATGGTGCTGAGCTGTGGGCCCTGCCCTACCTTCTCTTCAGTAAATACTGAGCAGAAGTATCTATTTAGAATAGATGCTTTTACATGGTCCTCCTCCTCACACATCCCTTGTCCCCTTTGATCTTAGCAATACCCCCTCTGGACTTTCTCCTTTCACTAATGTATCTATAGAAAGTCTTGTCACCTTCTTTTACTGTTTGTGCTAGTGTTTCCTCGGTTTGGGCCTTTGCCTGCCTTACTGCCTTCCTGCTTCCCTTAGGGAAGTTTGGTAAACCTCCTATCTTCATGTCTCGTTCCCTTATATTTCCTGAAGGCCAGCTTTTGGCCACAGGAAATATCGGACAGAGTGTTGCCCAACCAGAAAGATCGGGCAATGGAGGTAAGATCCAGTGCCGGTCCACAGGGAGGTGGGACAATGCTGGCAGGGAGTCTAGTTCTGCCCTGATGAGCTTGATCACCTGCTTTAGTACCAGTTTGGACTTGGGGTTGACCAGGAGGCCCAAGTCTCAGCAGGTGTGGAGACAGATCTCTGGACCTTTCTATTTCCTGTTTGGACAGCAGCCAGTCATCTAGGTCAGGATACACCCTTAAGACTAGGTGCTTCAGGTAGCTGCCACCACCTGCTGTGCACTTGGTGAAGACCCTGGACATCAAGGAGAAGCTGAAGGATATGTAAGGTACCAGCAGTGGGATGGATGGAGTTGGATGTGGAAGAATTTATTTATTAATTGTCTTGGCTATCAACCTTTGAGCTGGGGAGCTCATTTACAAAAGTTCCATGTCAGCTACATAAATTTGAAAAGCGTACATAGTGATATGAGATATGTACTGAGTGGAATAAAGTTATACACAAAAATCAAAATATAAGAAATTCAAGACAGTAGAGCAGTTTTATACATTCACGCATATTATGAATAAAGGAATTACAAGTATTCACTAGATTACAAAGTTTACATTAGCAGCCAGATACTGGCATTGTTAGGATGGCAACATTGGTTTGGGGGAGATTAGGCATTCACAGTAGTGGAGAATATGAGGGGAGGGAGGGTATAAGGGAGTTTAGGCAGAGCAATCACACTCACATTGAGTGGTCAGGAGTTGTGTTAGTTCTCTTTTGAATAAGCCTAACTTAGGAGTGTTTGCGACTCGAGGGGACAATTCGTTGAGCCACAGTGGGGCCTTGTAAGAGAAGGACCGTTGAGCAAGAGCTGTGTGGTAAAATGAAATGTGTAGCACCTGCCTTGCCTCTGGTCTGGTGGGTGTTTGAAACACACTTTGATGGCAGATAAGGACCGCTTGGCCCACTCAGTCTGCCCATTTCTCTACCTATTGGATAAGCTGCAGATCCTAGTTAGCCAACAGCTTATTTCCTCCTACCTCCACTAGAATTGCTTTATGTCTGTTCCATGCATTCTTGAATTCCCCACTGTTTTGACCCCATGAGCTCCTCAGGAAGGCCGTTCCATCGTCCACCACTCTCTCGAAAAAATACTTCCTCACGTTGTGCCTGAGCCATCCCCTCTATCTTCAAACTGTGCTCCTTCTTCTTGCACATCTTTCTTTCTGAAAGATCGACCCATTGGACTTTGTTGATTCCCTTGAGGTATTTGAAAGTTTCTATCAAGTCCCCCTCTCCGCCTTTCCTTGTGGGTATACATATTAAGCTCCTTTAGTCTCTCTTTGTATGGCTTTTGGTGTAGACCCTGCACCATTTAGTTGCCCTTCTCTGGACTGCCTCCATCCTGTCTATGTCCTTGCGGAGATGGGGTCTCAGAACTGCTCGCAGTACTCAGATGGGGTCTCACCAACTGTCTGTACAGAGGAAAACAAAGTACAGTTACGTAGAACTTATAAGTAACAGTAGATCTTCAAGAAGATCTCCTGCAGCAGAGCTACACCTTAAGGACTATGCCGTCAGGCACTAGGACTCAATGCAAACTTCTAGCCAGCAGTACCCAACTGGGGTCCACCACAACCGTCACCCTCTGTCTAAAGGAGGTCCCCAGCCCCACCTCAGTTCTTTTCCCACCATACACCACCTTTAAGTCGTCTAATATGAGTATCCATAGGTCCCTTTCCATTTTGTTGTTGTTAGTAACACCCCCCAAACTTGTATACTCTTCCCTTGGGTTTTGTTTGCCAGGTGCAGTACTTTGCACTTCTTTACACTGAATCTAAGCTGCCATATTTTGACCATTCCTCCAACCTTGCCAAGTCCTTCTCATCCTTTTCACCCGCTTGTGTATCAACCCTGTTGCAGATCTTTGTTAGTCTGCAAAAGGCATACTTTCCTTCAGTCCCTCCACAATGTCACCTATAAAGATATTAAAGAAGACCAGTTCCAATACTGAACCCTACGGTACCCGTTAGTAACCCCTTTCTTTGGAGTGGACTTGGGGCAGGTTTGGGAAGGACTGGATGGAGTTGGGGGTTAGACCAAGGAGCTTTTTTCCAAACAGGCAGGCGTGGTATTTACCCTTCCTTGAGGTCTAGCCAGCTGGTATGTGCGGTTGCCGCACCTAGAACCAGCCTACAGGTTTTGTTGAGATATGTTTTATCATATTCAGAACAGTTTCAGATTCTGCACTGTATACAATCAGCCCATAGCTAGCGGAGAACAGAGCTATTAACAGTGATGGATAAGACTTTGATTGTTAAGCAATGGTGATGCCAGTTCTGGTGTTAACAGTTTTTACTATGTGGTCTGTGTGGTGGTAAGAGGAGAAGGAGCTGTCCAGTGTGATACCAAGGTACTTGAATGAAGATACTTGTTCAAGGGGTTCAAGTTTGTTGTTAACTATTGTTAATGTACGGTTTGTTTTTGTTGCAAGTGTTGGAAAATACTATTACTTTAGTTTTCTTATAATTTAAGAGTAGTTCATTTAGCTGAACCATTCCTCAATGGTGGCGAAACTATGCTAAACTCATTGTTGAGTACATTAATGTGGGGACTACTGGAGAAAATTGCTGCATCATTCATAGAGCAGAATTCTGGCTGGGCAGGCACTAGGGAGGGAGGAAAAGGCTAAATAAGAGGGGCCCCAAGATGAAGCCTTGCGGGACCCCAGTGGGCACTGTCCTATCACATAAGGTACTATTTATTTTACTTACTGAGTTCTGTCAGACAAGTAGCTCTTGAACCATCCAATGGTATCAGGGGATAGGCAAAATGCAGGTAGCTTTCTAAACAAGGTGTTGTGGTTAACTGTACTGAATGCTTTAGTTAGGTCGACATATAACAACCAAACTATTTGACCAGTGATTAAGTGCCTCATGGATACGGTCTGTGTATTTTACCAGTGCAGTTGTGATGCTGTGGGCCTTTCAAACCCATGCTGCTGGGGGCACTGAATGTTGTATTTATTCAGACAGTCAACCAGTTGGATCAGAGATGATTGATTCGAGTACCTTGGACAACGGGGGCAATACGGATGTTGGCCTATAACTGGAGTGTGTTGCCCGGTTGCCACTTTAGTGCACTATGGTATCACGCAGCAGATTTCCACCTCTTTGGAAATTTGGCTTGTCGGAGGATAGGTTGAGTATTCGTGTGAATGCCGGTAAAACTTTGTCAAGATATGGGGCAATCAGATTTAAGTCAAGAGTCTCATTACTGTACCTGTTTTTCCAAGGTGCGCTGTATATATTTTTTAGCTTCGGTAGGGAGATTTGTTTAAAATAGAAAAGGGGGTCCGATTGTGTGGGTATTAGGATCAGATGGTGATCCCTCAGGAGCTAACCTTTTTCATCAAAGAAGTCCAGGGAGGATGGAGCTAAGGTCAGAGAAGGTGTTGTTTAAAGTGTCCGCTATGGTTTTGGGTCTAAGTAATGTTACCATCTACTAGTAGCCACGAGAGGGAGGCTTTACTGTTCTTTACCGTTAGTTCTTTCAGGTTATTCAGAATGCATTTTGGAGGTCAGGAGCAAAAAGTACAATTATGTAAGAACTTACGTAACAGTAGATCTTGAGAAAAGCTCTTCCAGTACGTAATAACCATTAGGACTAGAGCTGCCAGGCACTAGGACCACATGGAAAACTTTAGCTAGCAGTGACTGGCGGGGAGTACCCACCTGACATCACGTGATGGACGTCAGCATGATGCTATATAGCAGGCGGTCCCCATGCCGCCCTCAGTTCTCCTGCTGGA
Source organism: Neoceratodus forsteri (assembly GCA_016271365.2). NCBI lineage: Eukaryota > Metazoa > Chordata > Ceratodontiformes > Ceratodontidae > Neoceratodus > Neoceratodus forsteri. The sequence goes on along the minus strand of CM057453.1, from coordinate 1,472,539,931 downwards.
GACCCAAGAAGGTGTGACCGGAGAAAGGAGTGGGCTCCTGGCATCAAAGAAAGCTAGAAGGAAGTAGCTGCAGAAGCAGGGGAAGGTGGGAGGGGAAAGGTACTTCATGCAAGAACCTCTCCTTAAGATCTACTGTTACAGTAAGTTCTTACGTAACCGTATTATCTTATTCGAGAGGCTCTTGCAGTAAGTATCTTGATTAGGACCGAGTTCCAAGCAGTGAAAGTCAGACAAAGACTAAGAAACATGGGAGGCAGGAAAGGTTTGCAGTAGGTACAGAATTAAGACAAGATGCCCTGAAGGACAGCTAGTCTAAAGCCTGCCCTGTGTCTAGAAGCAATGTCCAGACTGTAATGCTTAGTGAAGGTATGGAAAGAGCTCAAGTGGCTGCTGCATACTGTCCGTGGTAGAAACATTTCTGAAACATGCAGCAGATGCAGCCATACTTCTGCTTGGGTGCCTTTAACTTCCCCTGGGTGTGGCTTGTTATTTTTGATAAAACAAAATGCAGTTTGCCAACCATTTGGACAAACACTGTTTGGAAACTGCAATGCCCTCTCTCTTGGAGCAAAGGAAACAAAGCTGATCTGTTTTGTGGACTGATATAGTCCAGTTCAAATAGTAATGCAAAGTTTTGTGCACATCGAGTGTGCAGAATGGCCTCCCTTGGTTAGAGTGCTCAGGATAGTACACTGGTAAGTGTATCGCCTGATTCAAAGTAAACTCAGAAACTACCTTTGGTAGGAACTCAGGATTTGTCATGAGAGCCACCTGGTTTCTGTGGAAAAACAGACAAGGCTCTTACACATGAGAGCCTGAAGCTCGAAAATCCTTCAAGCAGAAGTAATGGCAACTAAAAACAGCTTTCCAAGAAAGATAGCACAGGTCGCAGCTCATGGCTGGCTCAAAGGGAGCTTTTCGAAAATAAAATTTAGATCCCACAGAGGAACAGGGTTCCTGACTGGGGGTTTCAGATGGAGAATTCCTTTCAGAAAGGTTTGGAAACCTCCAACTGAGCTATGATTTTGTCATCCACCAGAGCATGGCAGGCAGAAATGGCAGACAAATGGACCTTTGGAGAAGAGTAACTAAGGTCAAGGTCAGAGAGGTGCAGCAGGTACTCCATGACCTGTGGGACCGGGCAACAGAAAGGGTCCCAATCCTTGGATGTTGCCCAAATGAAGAACCTCTTCCATTTCATAGCATATGTGGTTCTTGTGGATGGCTTCTGGGCCTCTGCAAGGACCTGTGCAACTCTGGAAGAGACCCAAAGCATGCAGTAGCTATGTCAGCAGGTGCCACACACGACGGTGAAGGGACTCGAGACCTGGATGAAGTAGCTTGCCCTGATCCTGGGTCAGCAGATTCTGGCAGAGGGGTAGCGGTAATAGAAGCTCCACCAACTGCTGGAGCAGAGGGAACAAAATTTGGGAGGCCAATAAGGCGATCAGAATAATGCGAGCCTCCTTCCGCCTGTAACTTCAGAAAGTCCTGTGAATATATGATATTCCCCTTATCTTGTAACTAAAGGTAACACTGACTCACGTCTCCTATCATCACAATTGTCTGGAATACATGATATATGCCTTGTACCCAGTGTAATTTATGTACTGTGTGGTATAAAATTATAAACAAAAGTTTAAAAAAAAAAAAAACTACTTGCTCAAAAGAAGGGCCTACCAGGCCATGAAGTGAGATAATAATAATAATAATAATTTTTATTTATATAGGCCTTTCTGTTTTCAAGCCTTACATAAAAACAATTAAAACAATTAAAACAACCATTAAAATATTCAACAAAGCCAAAATCATAATCAAATAAACAATTCAGTTTCCAAGTAGGCTTTTTCCAAAGAAAAGTTTTCAAGCCATTCTTAAATTCCTCCACAGAAGTGCACTCCCATAAGTGACAGGGTAGAGAATTCCAAAGCTCTAGCACCAGATGATTTTTAAATCACCCTTGGAACCTCTAGCAACCCTCTTGTTTGCCCATGGAGCGACGATCTAGATAGTTCTTATAATATCAAGAAGTACAGGCAGCTCCTGAGAGAAAGCAAACAATCAGAAAAGAAAAGAAAAGAAAAGTAGAATTCAAGCTGGCCAATACAAAATATAGGGGTAAATATTCTTTTGTGTACATTAACAATAAATCTGTGGACAGGACGATAGGCCCATCAAGAGGAAAGATTTGGAGTACACAGAGCCAGCAGCACAGGCCAGTGTATTTAATGAATATTTTGCTCTGTTTATGAGAAAGGACAAACCAAGGTTAATACAACTAAAGACCCAAACTATAAAGGACATGAGCAAAAAAGACATTGGTCAGGAAATTACGATAACAGAACTTATTAACAAACTTAAAGGTATCAAGACAGCCAAGTCGGCTGGGCCGATAATTTACATCCAAGGTTAATAAAAGAAATATGTCACTGGTTGGTATAACCATTATTTAAAATTTTAACATGTCCTAAAAGCAGGCGGTGCCACAGTGATAGTCCCAATTTTCAAAAAAGGCTGACTGGGGCACAGGAAATTATCGGGCCCATTAGCCTGACAGCCATCCTGGGCAAACTACTGGAATCTATAATTAAGGATAGGCTGGAAGATGAAATAAAAACAAGTAATCAAGCGATGAAACACAGCATGGATTCAAAAGCATAGGTCATGCCTAACAGCCACTCTTGTGTTCTATAAAGAAGTTAGCAAATCATTAAACAATAAACAACCAGTTGATGTGATATACCTAGACTTCAAAAGGCAAGGTACCATACAACATTAGTACTTAAAATGCAAAACTGGGCATTAGCCCAACACTGGTAAACTGGGTAGACTCATGGCTGACAGGCAGGACACAGCGAGTCAGGAGCAGAGGTGATTTGTCAGAGTGGTCCGGTGACCAGTGGGGTACCACAGGGGTCGGGTGCTTGGGTGGGCACTGTTCTCACTATTTATCTCTAATATACATTTGGGACCAAAAATTACTGCACTAAATTTGGACGACTCTAAACTTGGGGCAGAAGTAGGAAATGTAAAACAGGTAGATACCATGAGGCATGATCTGTTCCTATTGGAAAAATGGGCCAGACAAAACAAAATGCTTTTAATACCGATAAATGTGTTGTAATGCACCTTGGACCTGAAAACAAAGGAACAGTTATACACTGGATGGAATCCAGTTAAACTGTTAACAAGGAGAGATCTGGGAATATTGATCACAAATGACCTCACTTTAGCAAACAGTGCAACAAAGTGATTAAGAAAGCAAACAGGAAAACAGGCTGTATTAAAAAGCTTTTGTTACAAGGAACAGAGCATGCATAGTTCCATTAGACCAACCATGTTAGACCACACCTGGATTACTGTTCCCACTGTGGAGTCCCTATCTGAGATGGAGAGGGTGCAGAGGAGAGTTACCAAAATGATAGATTATCACATATGAACTACACATCAAGACTACAAACCTTGAATCTGTATCCCTGAGGCGGAGAAGGATTATGGGAGACCTGTTGGAAATGTATAAAATATCAAGGATAACTACCTTATGCAAAGTTTGAGTATGGTTTAGAACAGCAGGTGCATTAACAGAAGCCATAAGCATCAATTAAAACTTACATACCCTAAGGGGAATGTGAGGAGGAATTTCTATACTCAAGAATCATCCCAATGTGGAATGACTTACAAGCAAGGTGGCGAGGCCAATACTTTTACCGCTTTCAAGGACAAACTGGACAAACACCTGTTGTCCGAAAAGGGTTACTAGTTGCCCGCTAGAGTGGGAGACAGACAAGAAAAAATTACTCACAGCAGTAATCTTCTTTCTTCCAAGGGTCCTTTAGCATCACTAACTTTAGCAGTTAGCTGGCTAGGTGCAACTGACCCAGAGGTATGCCTTTAAGAGAATTTTTATTTAAATGAGCTTGGGACCATAGCCAATCAAAAAACAGAAGGGGAGTGAGCAGAGTGAGAGCTGCCTGAAGGCTTCAGGGAATTTTTAGGGGGAAAACAGGGCACATACTTCGAAAAAGAATTAACAGGATTCAAAACATGCAAATGTCCACAAAAGTAGAAACAGAAAACGAAATTACATTACCTACCGTAATTCTTGATGATCTTGGATGAAGTCTCCACCACTCATTCACACTAATGGGATCTACGCTGGGCGCTAGGACCCAGTGGGAACAAACTTTCAAGAGGGCTGGTGCCAGAGATGGCACTGAGCCATAGCTCATGCAGTAAAGACTACCTATGGCCGAACCTCCAACCACCACAGTACTCTTCCCCGAGGAGGTGCAGCGTAATTAACCTAGAGGTCTAACTCAACAAAATCGGACATGAATAGTCTGAATGACCCGTGTAAGAAGGGTCAATAACAAGTCTTCACAGCCCAACCATTGAGGGAGTGAAGACCAAAAACAGAGGCGTAAGCTCGGGAGGATGGTAGGTGGGTGTGTGAATGAGTGGTGGAGACTTAGTCCAAGAAGATCAAGAATTATAGTAGTTCCGTAATTTCCATATCTTCCTGACATAAAGTCTCCACCACTCATTCACACAATGGGAGAGTACTGAGCTAATAAACCCCCGCCGAGACGGGAGGCAGGAGAAAATAAGAGCTCCATACTTAGGACAGAAGTCCGTTAAGAATAGTCCTACCAAGCGACAGATGTCGTCTGACATGGACATCTAAAGCATAGTGCTTAACTGAAGTATGCACTGAGCTCCATGCAGCCGCATTGCAAATGTCTGTACGGGCACGCTATGGATTTCCGCCAGAGATGCCGCGACTGCTCTAGTAGAGTGAGCTGACACCTGCCTTCTAGCTTCACCCTGAGCCACAGAATAGCAGTGGCAGACGATGCTACCAGCCCGCTGAAATGCACCTAATAGCGACAGGTTGACCCAACAAGGTCTCGCTGAAGGAAACAAACAGTTGTTGAGCCTTGCAAATTTCTTTTGTTCTATCCAAATAGAACGCAGTGCTCTCTTAACATCCAAAGAATGCAGGGTACATTCCCTTCATTCTGGAAGTTAGCAAAGTAGGTAAGGCAGGACTAAAGGCTGGTTTAGATGACATTCTAAGACAACCTTGGGAAGAAACTTAGGGTGAGTCCTAAGAACTACTTTGTCCTTGTGGAATACAGTGTACCGAGGTGTCTGTGACCAGAGCATGTATTTCAGAAACTCTACGGGTTGAAGTGATGGCCACCAGGAAGGCTGTTTTCCAAGTGAGAAACTTCAACTGCAGGTAGCTAGAGGCTCGAAGGTTTCAGAGTGAGCATGTCTAGCACAAGGTTAATGTCCTAGGCTGCGACTGGACGCCTGATAGGAGGTCTGGTATGTAGAATGCCCATAAGAAACCTCTTAACCACAGGAAACTGAGCCAGAGACAAGGAAATTACTGGCTCATGATAAGCTGAAATGGCACAGAGATTAACTTTGACAGCAGAGTACTGCAAGATCTGAATTTGAGAGGTCTAAGAGGTATGCCAAGACTTTATTTGGTGGGCAGGAAAAAGGGTTAGAAGAGGATTTTGCACACCAGAGAGAGAAACTTCCAATTGGCTGTGTAGGTTTTTCTAGTGGCTGGTTTACGTGCAGCCAAGAGAATATCTGAAACCCTATGGGAAACATTGAACCTATTCTCCTCTATCTCTTCAGGAGCCAAGCGTGAAGGTAAAGCACCTTCAAATTGGGATGGACCACAGGCCCCTGGGTCAGAAGGTTCATCTGAAGGGAAGTGCCTTTGGGAGGGTTGCTGACAGACTGTTGAGCAGCGGAACCATATCTGTTGAGGCCAGAAGGGAGCAATGAGAATCATTCTGTCTCCCTGAGACTTGAATTTGAGAAGCACCCTCTGAATTAGAGGAAGAGGAGGAAAGGCGACAGAAAGCGCTTTTGTCCACTGCAGCCTGAACACATCCTGACAGAAAATGCCAGGCCCTGGATTTCTGGAGCAGAAGACAGGCAGTTTTGCGCTGAGTGGGGGTCCAGGTCTGGAGTTCACCACTCTTTGAAGAATGACTGTGCAACGGTTGAGTCGAGACCACTCGTGAGGATCTGTCTCCATTCTGCTGAGATGGTCTGCCAGTTCGCTCTGCATGCCTGGCAGGTAAACCACGTGGATTAGAGCCTTGTGCTCCAGGCACCATTCCCACACTCTCACTAGCTTCCTGCATAATGAGTAAGAGTGGGCACCGCCCTGTTTGTTGATGTAATACATCACTGCTTTGTTGTCCACTTGAAGGAGAATGTTCTTGTGACAGAGTATGTCCTTCAAGGCCCAGACTGCATAGAGGGCGGCTCTCATTTCCAGGACATTTATGTGGTGCCAGGACTCGTCCGAGTCCACCACCTTGGGTGTGGAGCTTCTGGCAATGAGCTCCCCACCCCATCAGGGACAAGTCAGTGGTAATAGAGATCTGATAATCCGGAGGAGCAAAGGGATACCTTCCAGAAGGTTGTTCTTCTTCACCACCAGGTGAGGGACCTCTTTAGAGGTTCTGCCACCTTGATGGGAAAGGACTGAGGGTGGGTGGTTGGGGACCACTGAGTACTGAGAATCCACTGAGAGGTTCTCATGTGGAGACGAGCTAGGGGTACAGTGAACACAGAGGATGCCATGAGACCCAGCATCCGTTTCATCAAGATAGCTTGAACCGAGCTGTTTTATCTGATGTACCGGGCCATCTGTAGGATATCACTTCTTCTGTCCTCTGGAAGAAAAGCTTTCACACAGGAGGTATCCAAAGAGTTCCTATGAAAAGGCGTTTCTGGGAGGGCTGCAACTGTGATTTGTTGCGATTTTGCAGGACTCCCATGGACATGAGGAAGTCTGAAGCTTTGACTACGGCATCCAGAGTTCCCTGCCTGGAAGGGCTTGCTAGAAGCCAGTCGCCCAGGTATGGAAACACTTGAATTCCGATTTTCCTGAGATGTGCTGCAGAATTGCACAACACTTTGTAAAATTAGCAGTGTTGAGGATAGCCCAAAGGGCAGGACTCTGAACTGATAATGTTGACCTAACGCTACAAACCTCAAGTACCTGTGGTGCTTAGGGTGTATAAGAATGTGTTGGTAGGCATCCTGCATGTCCAGGGAGGCTAGGAATCGTGTTGATGAATCAAAGGTAGAAGGGTACCTAGAGATATCATCTTGAACTTTTCCTTGTGAAGGAATTTGTTTAACTTTCTGAGATCCAGAATGGGACGCATGCCTCCAGTTTTCTTGGAACTAGAAAGTAATGGGAATGAAACCACTAATCCGTTGGTCTGACGGAACTACTTTTACTGCCCTGTTGTTCAGAAGGCTTTGCACCTCAGAAGCAAGAAGGTCTGACTGTACTGCTGACAGTCTGGGCTGTCATTTGGGGGATGATCCGGGAGTTTCTGAAAGATTGAGCAATACCCCTCATGGATTATCCGTGGACCCATTTGTCTGATGTTATAGACTTCACTGGTAGAACTGAGTCAGACGTCCTCCCACTGCTGAGGAAGAGTACCCTCGGGCAGTTGAGGTGGGACCTGGGCAGAGAACTCAGAAGGTGGCACTGGGCGCTTTGGGGCTTGCGCCTTCTGCTGCATTTTCTTTTGTGGCTGTGGGTGTGGCTTTGTTAAAGCCACCCCTGCCTTTCCCCAAAAGGACTGACAGTTATGAAATTGACGTTTATTGCACCCCCACCCTGAGAGGGGCGGTGCGGTCGCGCTATCTTAATGGCTGACCCAGTCTTCTGTGTGACTTCCAGAGCTTGTTCCAGTTGGGGTCCGAATAGGTACATACCATCGAAGGGTAAGGCCAAGACCTGCTGCTGGGCATCATTCGTGAAGACTGAAATGCGAGCCAGTAGTGGCGACGGGTAAAAATGCCCGCTGCCGCAGAAGCAGTATTGAAACGCCCATTGCAGTTTTAACCTGTTGGTCATTGGACTCGATGCCCTAGTTATGATGTGAAGTAGCTCTGAATTAGTTTCTGACTCAGGCAGAGCTTCTACCATTTTGAGCGAATGCCAAAGGACATATTCATACTGAGAAAAATAGTCCTGGTAGCTGGCAACACGCATACCCAGGGTGGAGGCAGCAAAGACTCTCTCTTACCTAAGGTGTCCATCTTATGAGATTCTTTATTGATAGGCCAGGCTGAAGATGCCTGAGGGGACGGCCTTGTCATTCTCTGCTATGACTACAATAGGATCAGCAAAAGCCTGTGACACCAAATATGGGTCGATCCTTGGGAGCAGGGTACTTCCTATCTATGGACTTAGCCACGGAAGAGATGAGAGGAGGACTGTTCCATACCATCTGAGAAAGGGTCTCAAAGATGGTTGTACGGAGGAGTTAAATTCATAGAGATCTCCGGGACATGTAGGTATTGGAGTCTTAAAAGCTTCCCAGGATCGATTTCTGTAGTCTGAAAGAAAGAGTGGAATTTAAATTTTTCAGCAGAGACTTAAAGGAAAGGTCTTACCACAGGCTCTGCAGCAGGATTAATTCCTGTTCCTTCAACATCATCACCAGATGAAGATCTGGGTCAGGCTCAAAATCATCCCCAAACAGTCCAGGGGAGTGTGCGGACAGGAAAGGAGTGAAAATTAGAAGAGGAAAGAATCGGAGTCAAAAAGCCCTGGAGACTGGACAGCGCCAAGCATCAGCGCCGATGAGGAACACGGCGCGAACCCAAGGAAGTTGGTGCCATCAGAAACAGCCCAGCCACAGCGCGACAAAGGCCGCAGGCGCGATATAGCCCTCAGCGCCGCGGATGGTGCCAACAGAGCCCTTAACGCTGAGGATGACGCCCGACAGAGCCCTGACACCGCAGAAAGGCCGACAGAGCCTCGGTGCCATGGACGGCACCGACAGAGCCCCCAACACCGCGGACGGCCCAAGAGTGTCCCAAGGTTCCGAAAATGCGATTTGAAGGAAACGGAGGAAATGAACAGGAGATCGAGGCATCGGTGTGGACCCCGCGCCGCAGCCATGTGAGGAGAAAAACACTTGAGCACGAAGTCGACGGCAATCAAGAAGGTGCTGAGCGACTAGGAAGGCCCAACCACTCTACCCGTCCTCAAGCCGCCCGAAGCCCGGAGTGACCGGGTCAGGCAGCTGGACCAACCTCCAAGCCCATTGCTCCATAAGAGCAGCCCACTGGTGAAACTGCTCATCGGAGGCCAGTCCAATAGGCAGGGATGGGCTCTGATGTCTAAGAGGTCGGGCACAGCGAGCCAGAAACCGCGACTCCGAGAGGGAGGAGACCAGTGCCTAGCCCCAATGACTGACCGTCAATGTGCAGACATACCAGGCGACTCAAGTGATGCTCTTCTTTCTCGACTTCATGCGCCCAAAGAACAACTTCGAGGTCGAACGGTACAATGAATGGGACCGTTCCTTTTATGCTTTCAGGGACCACCCATCTCCTGAGCACTGGACCATCCGTTGTCAGACCCACCCTCCAGGGAGGCGGCGGACCGCACCCAGCCCGCTGACTGAACAGCTTTCATATGAAATCTCCCTACCTTCACCTGACCCGTCACGGTCTGACTCGTCAATGCAGGGCTGAAGACTTCTTTATTAATCAATAAACTTAATTAAAATCTACTCGGTACTTTCAAAGATAAATTACAAAACAATAAACTGAAAACTATGCTGCTAGTTTGACTCACAGTGGGCGAGCGACATTGTCACTGAAGCGCACTCGACGGCGGGAAAAAGGAACTGAGGTGGTTGGAGGGTCAATGCCAAGGTAGTCTCTTTACTGCACGAGCCAAGGCTCACGGTGCCGCTTCCTCGCGGCTCCATCTCTTGTCGACCCTCTCGAAAGTTTGCTCCCACTGGGTCCTAGTGCCTCCAGCGTAGATCCCATTAGTGCATTAGTGTGAATGAGTGGTGGAGACTTTATGTCAGGAAGATCAACAACCACACAAGCTAAAACTCATCAATAGAAACTTCAAAGTTGGTAGATGTGTTAAAGAGCCCTTCTCCGACAGGTGAACCAGGGAGGAAGGGTGGGAACTACTGATGCTAAAGGGACGCTGGAAGAAAGAAGATCACTCGGTGTGAGTAATTTTTTCTTCTTACCCCAGGAGTCCTTTAGCATCAGTAACTTAGCAGATTACCGAGCAGTACTGAGTAGGAGGTAGGCAGAGAACCTACTTAGGAAAGAGGCTCTGCAGAATCGCCCTGCCAAATTTGGCATCAGATCTGGACTGCACATCCAAACTAGTTTCACAAAGGCGTGCACAGATTTCCAGGTAACTGCTTTGCAGACATCCAGGAAGTGAATGTCTCTTGCTGCTGCTGAACTGAGGCTGCAGTGCCCGGTGGAGTGGGCCCTGAGCCCCACTGAAGGTTGGTGACCAGCTTTCTCATAGCAGAATCTAATACAAGAGACCAACCAACGGGAAATAGTTCTCTTGGTAGCAGGTCTTCCTCTGCCTACATCCCCAGAGGTGAGGAACAACTGAGTGGAAGAGCCTCTGGACTGTCTAGTATGCTCTAGGTAGTAAAAGATGGCTCTTTGACAACCAAGCTGTGGAGCTTTTGCTCGCCAGGAGGGATTTCTCAGTAAAGAAGACTGGCAGCGTAATGTACTGGTTTAAGTGGAACTCAAACCACCTTTGACAGAAATGTCCTATTTGTCCTGAGCCCCGCTTTTATCGCTGTGAGGATGATATAATTTGACTCAGTGCACAGGGCCTGTAGCTCTGAAATCCTCCTGGCAGAGGTAATGGCTACCAGGAAGACTGTCTTCCAAGTTACAAACTTGATGTGGGCAGTGGACATAGGCCCGAAGGGTGGTTTAATGAGCCTGTCTATGCAAGGTACATGCTCCTTGATTGGAGCCTGGAGGTGTAAGAGGCCTTGAAAACTGTTTAAACACGGTGTTGGGAAAATAAGATTTTTCCTTTTCCCACTGAAAGGAAGGCCGAAATTGCCGCCAGGTGAAGCTTTGAGGAAGATGGCTTCATGCTTGACGCCAATAAGAGTACCAGGTAATCTAGCAGCTGAGGGTCTGAAGCTGAAAGGGGTTCAGCCTTTTGCTCTTGCACCAGAGGGAAAACTTTTCCATTTGGCTTCCTTAGTGTTCATTTTTTTTTTTTTTTGCCATCCTCAGCATCTTAGGACCTGTTTAGAGTATTGTGAGGATGGAACTCTAACTCCCTCAAGAACCAGGCCTTGAGGTGAAGAGAGTGTAAGGCTGGATACTGCACTCCTGTCTGGGGAAGGGTCAGCAGGGAGTGAGCTGGAGGCAGGCGAATGGGCCTGTTGCAGGACATCTGAGAGAAGGAGAGGCACCAGGCTTGCTTGAGGCAATCTGGAGCCACCAGGATCATTGATGCATGCTGCTGGAGATTCAGAAGTACCCTGAGAATCAGAGGAAAAGGAGGGAATGCATATAGGGACCTCCCTGACCAGACCAGGATCAAGACAGCCAGGGGAAGCGATCCCAGGACTGGCACCTGCAAGTGAAATGGAAATTACATACTTAATGTAATTGTTGATCTTCTTGGACAGTCTCCATCACTCATTCACACTATTGCGATAGCGCTTGGAGCACTAGGACCAAGCAGAAGCCAACATTTTCAGGCAGATTAGGCACGAGACAGGACTACATATGCGGCACTATGAGATGAAGCCAGGCCTGTGTAGGCTATCTCAAGGTCAACTCTCCAACCGCCTCAGCACCTTTTTCACCGAGGAAATGCAGCGAACTAATGAAAATAACTTATCCTGAGTTTCTGGGCCTGAGAGGCCCAGATGAACCTTGGAAGAAGGGTCAAAGAACAATGTCTTCACAGCCTGAACCATAGGACCATGAAGACCAGAAAGAAAATGAGTGAACCCAGGGGATGGTGGGAGGCAGGAATGAGTGATGGACTGTCCAAGAAGATCAACAATTACGGCACGTAATTTCCATATCTTCCTGGACTAAGTCTCCAACACTCATTCACACTATTGGGAGAGTATCGCGCTAAAATCAACAACCCTGAGTAGGATGGAGGAGATAGGGTTCACTCAGAAAGGACGGTCAAGGACTATCCTGCTAATAAAAAGCAGTCTTGAAAATAGCATCTAGAATATAGTGCTTACAAGATCAGCACTTGAGTTGTAACTCACCACTTTGCAGATGACTGCAATGGACACAAAATGAAACTTTGCCAGGAAGCCGCAACCACTCTGGGAGAGCGGTGAGAACCCAGCCTCACAGTTTGTATAGGACCAAAATTAAGTGCGTCAAAGACATGTACTAAGTTAATGTAAAAGGACCTCAGGAACTGAAAGAGCCGGAGGTAAAGTCTACTGGTTCAGGTAGACTGAAAGCGTAGCTGGAACCCCCACTACCAAGTGTGGCTGACCTGCAAACAACAGGTCCAGAAGGACTTGAACCCCTTACTTGGTAAGCAGAAGAAGGTCTAGGTGGGGTTAGCCCATCAAGGAGAATGGTTTCCACTTAGTCACTGAAACCTTCCTGATGGAAGGCCAAGCACGACTTAGAAGCCTCTTATGGTGGTCTAGTAGAACCAGATCCTACCCACTGCATATTCCAAAAGGAATCATCCTGCCCTGTGTGCACAATTGTAGTAGCAGCCTCTGAATTCAGAAAGAAAGGATAAGTCTAGAGAGGACGTGCCACAGCCCTGTACGACTCGAGAGGATAGCTTCATGTGCGACTGGGTACAGAACCAGTGCACAGGAACCGAAGATGTGAATATTTGAGAAGCCATCTCAGAAAGACCTACAGTCAAGAAAGGAGCATGTCGTCTGTTACATTGAAGCAAGCAAGGAAGTAGGAACCTAAGTTCTGACTCGCTGAAGAGTCACTTCTGTTGCTGCAAGGCTCTGAGCAAGAGAAGAAAGTCAGATTAAAAAAAGGGGACCAACAGACTGGGCAGTTGCCTAGGTCTAGAAAATATCTCATAGTAAGAGAAATCTCCCTTGGAGAAAGAGATGACCAATACCTCTGCTGGATCAGACTCCCCTAGGGGTAGAAGAAGTCAGGTACTTTACCGTAGTTTAGAGACGACTGCTCAGGGGCTGAGGTGGAACCTGACCAGATCCAAAAGTATGGTATCTGATAATTTCGGCTAGGTCCTGTACTGTGATAATTTTAACTTTTTTTTTTTTTTTTAAACATTAGTCCAAGCCTGACAAGGTCTCAGGCTGCTATCTGCAAGGATTGCCTGATACAAAAACGACGTAAGATGTCATCCCTCTGAGGGGCAGGAGAAGCCTGAGCATGGATAACTGAAATAGTGACCAGACTAATAATCACAGCTGAAGAGATGTTAACCACCTGTGCTGAAGAAGCCACCGAAGGGGGTATCAGAAGGAGCTATATACCCCTATCAGAGGAGCGGAAGAGTCCATGCGGCTCCTGACCATTGAATTAGAATGTTCCAAAGAGTGTAATTGTCTTGACGACTGAAAGAGTCTAGACGTGAGAGGTGTATAGTTCACAGATACAATCTGAATACTATGGTGGACCCCATTACTGAGGAACTACTGAAAGATCTTCCATCATGGACTCTGATGATAGAGAGGGCGTGCCTTCAGTATATAAAATGAGTCATCTGCTGTATCACTGACCAAAAGGACAGGAGAGACTCATCTAGATGCACTTCTACCCCAGAGACCCCTAAGGGAGGTCTAGGTCAGAGCCACTAGAGATTCCACCACCAGGAAGGATGTTGAGGAGCTCGGCACCACATAGGAGCCGAGAAAGTGCTGAGCAGAATGAGAGATTCCGCTGGCAGAACAGTACAGTAGAGTTCCATCAGCGGAAACCGCTGGATGTCACAAGATTCCACACAGACCGCCACTCACTAAGATGTGTGGAAAAATAATCCAGGACAGGACTTCATTCTGTGGAAAACATCTTATGCCAACCTGGGTGACACCGAGAGCACTCACAGTGGTACCCACATGTACCGGACACCCATGGTGCCATGGCATCCATGGCAGGACCGGCACCCGTGATACTCATGGCACCATGGGTGCCTGCAGCTCCACCAGTGGGCGCCCATGGTGCACACATAGTGCCACCCGCAGCACCTATGGTGCTTGGTGCCACCCACAATGCCACCCGCAGGTACTCTGCTGCTCAGGTGCCCGCAGTGCCGCGAGACACCCGCAGCACTGCCAGGAGGTGCCGCAACCAACACCACCAATAACAGCACCTGTGGCACTGCACAGAGCAACGGTGGAGAGCCACAGCACCAACCCATGGCGCCGAACCCACGGCAATCGAACATCAAAATCAGTGGCCACGACGCCCGAACTAGGCACCACCCATGGCATCGGGCACAGCGCGAGGACAAACAACACTGTGGGAATGTCAATGGAGAACTGAGAAGAAAGGAAGAAGGAAAAGGTGGTGCCCGTGCTGGCCCCTGCATGAAAAGAGAGAGGAGTAGGCATGAGGAGTCAACATGATGGCGAAGGCACCAAGAGGCACGCGATCATCCTGATCCAATCGACCTGGCCCCGTCCAGCGGCTCCGAGGCCCGGAGGCCCCGAAATCAGGAACACTGGCGAGGAAAACTGGGTAGAGGTTGAACCCCTGATCCACAGCAGCAGCTCAGAGATGAAAATGCTCACTGGAGCTCCATCGAGGACAGAGATGGAGTCCAGAGCTGAAAAATTCGGCCATTAGGAGCGGGCCAAGGGAACCCACCAAAGTCGGTTCAGGCCTATCGCTCCTGACTAACAATCCTCGTGCAGATGTACCAGAGGGCAACCTCGAGCGGCACCGGTTCTTCTTCCCCAATCGAGGAAGAGCTCGAGTTAAGCAGAGCGGGATCCCGAACCGCTTAATTCGAGCTCGTGGACTGTCCCCTCCCCAGCACAGGACTGTCTGTAGTCTGACCCCCACCCCGCTTATCAAAGGGCAGCAGACCGGACACAGACCTTCTGCCATAACAAACTTTCAAACGAAGTCTTCCTACCGTCACCGCTACCGCCTAAGGACAACTCTGTTGATGGCAGGTGAGAATTTCTTCTTCTTCTTCATAATCTTTTTCTTGTTCGTAAAATAAGAAATGAATACTACTAAAATGTTAAATGAAACACTAAAAGCTGCTGTCGTATAGACAAAACTTTGACTCAGCAGACGAGCGGCGTACCGACATCCAAGTGCACTCGACAGCGGAGAAAAGGAACTGAGGCGGTTGAGGTCGACACCGAGATAGCCACACAGGTTTGAGCTAGCCTCGTGGTGCCACGATGTGTGGTCCTGTCTCGCCACGCACCCTTCTGAAAAATGTTGGCTCCTGCTTGGTCCTAGCACCTCGGCGATATCCCAATAGTGTGAATGACTGGTGGAGACTTAGTCCAGGAAGATATGAGGAAACTGGGAGCTGAGGAACAGGCAAACAGATTCCCTTTAGAGTGCCCAACCGCCCAACACTGTGACTAGTACTTGTCTGCTCAGAGTCCATTCATTCTGGCCTTGACTGATGCGACTTAGAGCATCTGCCAGAGTACTGTGTTTGCCTGGGAGGTGAATAACTGAAAGGCTGACTCCCACTGAAAGGCTGACTCCCAGAGAGAAGGTGGAGACCTGATTTATAGTCTGCAAACAGAGTACTCCTGATCTGGTCCACTCTGTTTGTGAAAAACATTGCAGTGGTGTCTGTTCGACTTTGTACAGTCTATCCTTTTATGACAGGAGCAAATGCTTTGAGCTAGAAAGATTGCTCTATGCTCCAAAAGAATTATGTGTAACTGTGATTCTTGGAGAGTCTAGGTGCCACTTACTGAGGCACTGTCCAGATGTGCTCCCCACCACAGGAGGGAGGCGTCTGTGGAACTGTCCGTAGGAGGTCTCAGCTGAAAAATTGTTGCTTTCTGAGACCAGCAAGCTATAAGGAAGCTTAGGTGTCGATCCTGTATCTGTCCCAACAGCCTAAGGAAATGTCAAAGTTACATGTTTGTTGAGGTCCGCATCATATACTGAACCAGTGAGGGTTAATGATTCAAACCAAGTCAAGTGCCTGCTGCTGGTCTCGCTGTCTCTGGATAAAGAAATATGCCAATGAGGGACAGCTTGAATTCTCACCTGTATAAGGAAGGAATATCCTTCCTTGATGTTGGGAGGGTCCCAGGTGAGACTTTGTTTAGATTTACCAGGGAACCTTGAGACTCCAGAGTGAGCCCTGTAAGGGAACAAGGACTCCTTGACCTGACAAGGAGACTTTGGCACTATGAGCCAATCGGCAACTTAGGTGTAGCTAGAGATGCCCAGATTCCTGAGGTATGCTGCTACCACTGCCAAGCAGTTTGTAAAGACTTTTGGGGCAGAGGAAAGTCAAAGGACCACACCTGTGAAACCTCATTATGGGTATATGGGTATATGGAAAAAGGAGCCCTTTAGGACCAGGGAGACTAGCCAGTCTCCTACTGTAAGGACTGTACGATTAGTAACAAAGTGACCATCTTGAATTTGGGTTTTGACATCAAGATAGGTTGCCACTCCCCAGTCGTCTTTGTGTGTCAGAAAATACCTGGGTAGAAGCCCTTCTTCTTTCTTCGGCCTGGACCTTCCACCATTCGCAAAGCTAGAAGGTTTTTTCCTCCCACTCCAAAAGCAACACCTGTGTTGGGGACAGAGGCTTAGACACCTGGGTACACATGAGGTCTGTCCACACTAACGTCAGGGCTTAGACTGCGGGCTGCTGGCTCGCGTAGAGGTGGCCACTTTGGCCCTTCTGCCACTCCCTCTGAAAGCACGCCTGTACTGAGAGAAGGGGTAGCTGGGAAAATAACCTCTGTCCCCAGTGCCCTTGGGAGGAATTTCCATGGGGCAGGAGGCCTTGTTGAAGTCAGATGTTCGAAATCAAACAGTATGATTTGGTACAGGGAAGTCTAGGCCTTAAACTGGAAGTCTGAGGGTACACCAGTAGTTCTAAGCCAGACAAAGCACCTCAAAGAGATGGCATGGGCCTTGGCTCTGCTCTGGAGGTGGCATCCTTGTCATCTGCCCTGTGGAACTGGTACTACATAGCTTCCGGGGCAGGTTTGCCGATCCACTGGCTCCTGCACCATAGAACCAGGACAGAGTTCTGCAGTGATTTTTTTTTTTTTTTATATTTGGCCGTAAAAGACAAATAGGAAAAATGTTGACAAGTATCTGTGGTTAGCTATGAAATCTATTTTCTGGAGTCTTTGTCCGGGGACAGGGATGACAAGGAGACTCAGTTTTCTCATAGCTGCCTGTTGCACTATACTCACATGGATGGGATGTACAGACAGGCACTCAGCATTGTTGTTAACAACTGACATATTTAAGTATTTATTAACATTTCCAGACTGCTGTAAACCTCTGCCACAGAAATGGGGTTTGAAGCAGTTTCGTGGTATTTTATTTACATTTTTCATTACAGATAGGCACGACCAGACTTTTAGGAGGTGGAAGGCCTTTCATCTCCTATAATCTTTTTTATCCTTATCCTCACCTTGGATGGACTCCTGAGAAAGGAGGTCCAGGGTGTCAAGATGATTTGGATAAACAGAAGCACAGAGGGGAATCCTCCTGGTAATCAAGGAAGCTCCAAGGAGAGGGAGGATACATAGGTTTTAGGCCTCCAAAGTCATGTCAGGAGCATCATAAAAATACTCATATCATCTGTATCACCCTAACAGTCTCTGGAACAAGAACTGTGGAAGAGTGTTAGCAGCCCTGTAAGCAGGGGCATCATAACATTATTTATCATCAACTGTATCACCTTCACAGTCTCAAGGAAAAGTGCAAACTAGCCCCAGTAAACATAAAGCCCATCTTTGTAAGGTCTGAAGGACGTGCCATACTTTTCCCAAAATTTTACCTTTGCAGACAGTGCTGAATATGCTTTGATTTTTCTTTATTCTTTAAGCTGCCTGTTGCTCACTATTGGCTTTCCCAGGAGGAACAGGAGCATAATGCTTGACAGAGTTTCTTTTCAGCTACTTCATAGCAGCTTGAGTTTCCTTTATTCATGTTTATAATTTTGAAATTTGAAAGAGACTTGGACAGCCCCCTCTGGAAGCTATGCTTATTGGCTGGGAACTGGAGGCTTCATCAGCCCCTGCTTACATATTTATTGTTATTACTCTTAATGGCCCCTAATCATTAGCCTTGATATATCCTCAGCCATAATACTTATTGGGTTACTTTGCCATGTGCCAGTTTAACAAAGAGAACCCAAGATCTGGACCATAAACAACTGAGTGCAGGTTTCGTGAAATGCCACCGCCCACAGTCCTGCCCCAGTTAAAACTCTGTCTACTTTAAATCCCTTATATATTTTTTTTGTTTTACTGGGATCTATCCAGTGCCAATCTAATAGAAACCTAGTAATACCAGTCAACTGCACAGAGGTTTCTGTTGTAATGCCACCGCCAGTCCTGTGACAAATGAACTTGGGTCCAGTTTTATGTAGGGATTTAGTCAAGCAACTGTCAAAGATTTAAATCCAGTTGGTTGCCTTGATGTTAAACCCGTGAGGTCTGAGGTAAAAAATCAGACAAAGTAACAGAATTCAACGGTTCCTACACAAATTGCAACAGAAATGTGAAGAACCGTCAAAATTAAGCACCTCAGTAAAATAACATAGAAAATGAACAGTTGCGGTAAAATAAAGTCTAAACAGTGCAGTTGCGCTTGAAAATGAAAACTAGCATGGCGCTAACAAAAATGTTAAACTTTCACTCAGCACACTATAGAAAGCGATTTATGAGGAAAACTCTACCCAGATAAGCGCTATGAGGCTGTCAACAAGGAAAGTTGAGTGGCACCTCAGGGCAATGTTGCCCAGTTCAGTGGAGAAAAAATTCTGAAGCCTTCAGGCAGCTCTCACTCAGCTCACTCCCCTGCTGTTTTTGATCTGCTATGGCCCTAAGCTCGCTTAAATAAAAATTCTCTTAAAGGCATACATCTGGGGCAGTAGCACCTAGCCAGCTGACTGCTAAGGTTACTGATGCTAAAGCACCCTGGGGTAAGAACTTGGGTTTACGCCTACTGCCTGTCTTTTACTCCAAGTATAGTTCCAAGTACTCTCAGTGTCTGCTGCAACTTTCATATGGAGCCTGGCTAGAGGAACAGTGGAATGGCCGCAGCCATGAGGCTGTGGTCCATTGGTTAGCTGCCATCTGGTTGGCCTGTTGTTGCAAAGTCTCCACCCTGTTCAAGGGAGGAAGGTCCTGACCCTGAACTGTATCCAGCGCTTCCCCAATAAATAGGAGGTGAAGCAAAGGAATAAGGTGGGACTTGGGATAGTTCACCATAATTCCCACCTGCCGAAAAAGGTCCAGGTTGATGGATAAAGAGGCTACCAGGTTGTCCTTCAACGGTGCCAAAAGAAGCCAGTCATCAAGGTACGGGAACCCATACAGGCCCTGGTGGCGAACCGCTGCCACCACCCGCTTAGCCACTGCTGAACACCCTGGGAGCAGAGGAAAGGCCAAAGGGGAGCACCATGAACTGAAAATGATCCCTGTGGAAAGTAAACCAGAGGAAGTGGCAGTGGAGGGAAAGACTGGAATATGCAGGTAAGCATCCTGCATATCCAGGGCATAGAGCAATGTCCCTGGTGAAGCAGTGGCAACAGACCGGCAGGGTCAGCATAGCAAAATCTTTTGTACTCTACGTATAGACTGAGCGTGCTGATATCCAGGATCGCATCTGGAGGTCCCCTGTCTTTGGGGACCAGGAAGAAGTGAGAATATCCCTTCCCACCTGGTTCTGAGGAACGGACTCTGGTCGTATTTTTGCAGAAGAGCCTATATTTCCTTTCTGATAGAGAATGTGACCTTTGAGTAGTGGAAGAGACCTGGAGGATTTGTTGGAGGTCTTTCTGTGAATTATGGTGTGGCCTTCAGCGACTAGCTGAAGGACCCATGAGTCTGTGGTGATTGTCTCCTATCCGGTTAGATGTCTGGCGAATCTGCCTCTACCAGTTCCTCCAGAGCAGACGGCCATGCCGCAAGTCAGGAGGCAGAGGGGTGGGTTGGGGCGGTGCCCTGGAAGCCCGCTGTGACTTGGCTGGAGGGTGGCAGCTGCCAAAGAAGCCAGATGTTTGGTCTGATGTTGGGTTGGCTGTTGCCTGTTTTGATGCTTTGCTGGCGATGAAAAGGCTGCCTAGGCTAGGAGTTGGAATGATACATGGACTGGACAGAGCGCCAGGCCTTGCCACTGTCCTGTAGCTCAGTTAAGATGTCTTGATGTCACCCCAGAAGAGAACTGAACCTTGAAGGGGCATCCTGAATGGCCGCTGACAGCTTGGGCCAATCAAGATACCGCAGCCAGGAGTACTGACGCATGCTATCAGCAGTATCAGTGCTCTGGGTAGAAGCATTTATGGCATCATACATAGCCCTTAGGGAATGACGGCAGGAGATTTCTGCTGTCCTGGCCGTTGGGCAATTTTAGTTTTAGCCTTGGAGTCTGGTAATGCCTCAAACTCCAACCTAAGCTGACCTAGGATAAATGTCTGGTACACGATCATGTGTGCCACATAATTCGGGGCTCTGAGGGCCAATGTGGAGGATGAATAAACGTTACGTCCAAACTGGTCTGTTTGCCTTGACTCCTTATCAGGAGGGAGGTGCTCATATGCTTTGAGCTTAGCTGTACAGTCATGGGCGCTGGCTCTTGGCGACTCTCGGCCACCGACGAAGACTGCTGCTAAACTATGGAGGCCAAATCTCATGCGGGCCTATCCACGGAGGAATGAGAAGTGGCGACAGCTCTGGCATGTCTAGCTGCTCTGCCAGTTTCTTACGGTGAGGATCTTGGTCCTCAGTCTTCCACCTACTCACCTCTTGAATTATCCTAAGGCTCTCAGTGAAAGAGGATCCTCGGTGGGGCTGGGGACTTTGGATCTTCCAGGGAGAAGTCTCAAAGCCCGAAGTGGAGGGCGGAAGAGTCAGAATCAGAGTCCGATGAAACACTTCTGTCTGGGGACAGAGCCTGCGGAAGAGGGATCTCCTTGGGGAGACCGTGAGGCCCCATCATCCCCTACTACCGGGGAGGTAGGGTCTAAGCCTGCCTGAGGTAAAGGGCGAATTCCACTGGTGAAAGGGACCCAGGCATGTGTTCCAGTCGGACCAGCGAGAACCGTGACCATCTGACATCGGTCCAGTTCAGAAACTAGCTGGGTCTTGGTCTCGCTTCACCAAGACTGAAGTGCCGCTCTAAGGTCCACCTGAAGCTGAGGAGGGGCAGAGGAGGCTGGTACGCAGGTGGGTAGCCTGGAAAATGATAACCTGGCATTGAATAACTATACGCCGGGTAATGATAGCCTGGAGTACCATAGGGAAAGGGAAATTGTTTAACCAAGAAAGGCCACACTAAGCTGGAGGTCGTTTCCAGGTGTGACCTGGGAGCACAAAGAAGTTAAGTGACTTGCTCAGAGTCACACAGTATGCAAGTGGGGCTGATGGGATTCAAACCCAGGTCTCCAGGTCTGCAGCTCAGTGCCCTTAACTACTACACCACTGCCCCCCTCACAGTTGGGTGTGGGACTGCCTGGCGTCGGATACCCCAGTGCGGGCATCCTGGCGCCTGGTACCCCTGCAGATACCCTGGAGAGGGTGGCGAGGCGCTGGGAAGCCTGGCATCGAAGGCCGGGAGAAGGCCCCGATGGTGGGGCTGAGGGTCCCAATGGAGGCCCTGATGGCGGATAATCAGGTGAAGGTTCCAGTAGAAGGACTGAGGGACCTGACGGGGCCCTGATGGAGGGGTAGGAAGGGCCTGGTAACAACAGGTCTGGTGCTGGACCTGCGGAGGAGTTCCAGCGTTGGCCTCGAAGGGTTCCACTGGGGTCTGGGGCAGGGCAACGGCCCAGATGGGGGAGCCTGCGCGCAGGAGTCATTGGCTCCAAGGGAGGTCCTGCCGGGTGTTCTGGTTCTGGCACCTGGGTGGTGTCGGGCAGACATTCCTCCAATTCAACTCAGGAAGATCATGCAAGCCAGAGTCTCCACTAAACAAGGCAGGAAAGGAGGATCCTGAGAGGAGAACCCACTGGGGAAGGCTGGGGCTGAAGAAGCAGTGGGCGCTGATCCGGTGGATTGGCGTCAGACACGTTATTGGGGCCAGATGAAAGCGCACGGCTGAGCAGATGCCAGAGGAACTGATGTGCGACATATCAGCCTGGACTGGGCAGTCGCCAGAGAAGCCGATGACCGACTTATCAGCCGCGCCACAAAGACTCACCTGGGGTTTTGAGGGTGTCTAAGAGTGGTGGAGTACTCCAGAACGCCAGAGACACCTGCCTGAACCACAGCTAGCCCAGGCGGGTGGCCAAGGGCTGTTCCGCAGAGGAGGAAGCAGATTTGGCTGGTGGAGCGTTACTCACGTTAATGGGAGGCCATTACATCTGTGGCTCCTGAAGGAGGCTGCGGGTGGAAGGAGACTGATTGTTGTCCTGGTGCTGCTTCCCTCCTTCTTGTGGGAGTCGGAAGAACCCCCAGTGAGGAAGATGAGCCCACAACTCCTTCTCCATGGAAGCCATCTTCAGTTTAAGAATGTGGGCTTCCAGGACATGTTGGCAGCTTTTCCGTGTGGCCTGGTTGAGATTCTGACAGGCCTCACTGTCCTCAGTCTTGTGCTTGGGCCCCAGGCAGAAAAGACAGAGAGGATGGCGTACTTTATGAGGAGCTGTGTGCGCATGTAATTGCACTTGTTCTTATGTGACTCAGAAGATGTCAGAGAAGACATGCACGAAAAGATTTACTTTTCTAGAAATACTAAAACTAAAGAAAAAGCCCGAATACTCATCCGAAAAATGGTGGTCGACTGAAGCAGCTGCTTCGCGAGGTCCACCGCGAGGTTGACGATCGGAAAGAAATGGGATGGCAGGTGTGGGGACCGCCACTATACAGCATCACGCTGCTGTCCATCACATGACATTGGGTGGATGGTCCCCACCAGTCACTGCTAGCTAAAGTTTTCCATGTGGTCCTAGAGCCTGGCGGCTGTAGTCCTAATGGTTATTACTACTGCAAGAGCCCTCTCAAGTAAGATCACATGTTTCGCTCCAGCACAGAATGATCTGATTCAGAGTGACCACATGGAACTTGCACTTCCACATGAACTGGTTCAGGTCTTGCAGATCCAGTAAGAGGTGCCAGACTCCCCAATCCATTCTGAAACTAGGAAGTACCTGGGCACGTAACCCTGACTGGCCAGGGTGTATGGGACACAGGCTATTGCTCCTTTGCAAGGAGCTGAGCAATATCCTCCCAAAGGGCAGACAGCATGTCCTCGACACTCTGGACACCCAAAGCGCATGGAGGCGGTAAAGCAGGAGAGTCTCCCGAAGTCCAAAGGGAACCCTCTGTCTACTATGTCCAACACCCAGTTGTCTGTTGTGACAGTGGACCAACGTGGCAGGAAGCGATGAAGCCGACAAGCTACAGGAGTGTAGACAGGGGCAGGAAAGGTGGAGGATGATACCCCCAAATCTGTCACTGGGCAGCTTTGCAGGGCACCAGTGGCTGTGGCTGGAGGGCACCACCACCCTTGCCCCCTTTAGGGACCTGGCCTTGGAGTTGGGCACCAGGTCTAGTACTGCCCTGCTGGGGCTACTGCTGAGGAGATACTGACTGAAAGGACTGGTACTGAAGGCCTGCTTCTTAGGTTTCTTTTCAGGTCCTTCTGGGATGATGTCACAGAATCCAGGGTGGCAATGGACTTCTCAATATGGGAAAGATGCCTTCCACCTCAGGGCCAAAAGACTGGTTCCCAAGAAAGGGGCATCAGTCAGCTTGTGCTGAGTGTCCACACGCAAGGGCACAGATGCAGCCAGACCCTGAGATGCATGGAGATGGCCGCCCATGGAACGGGCACAAGAATCGCCCATGTTCAAGGCTATCTGGAGCTGGTGTTTAGCTAGCAATTGACCCGAACTCTGATGATCATTACCAATGATGACTGCTGCTCAGCCAGGAGCTGAAGGAGCATCATATTAAAGACTCCCATTAGGGAGTGACCAAAGTTGGCCATCATCATGGTATAACTAGCCTAATGGAGACCTTGGGACACTGCAGCGTATACCTTTTAGCAGCGGGCACCTTACAGGGCTCCTTTCTGAGGCCTGTTCACGTCCCCTGGTTTCCCAGTTTCTGGAAAACAGAATCGGTCACCAACCCCTCCGTGGAGGGATGGTCTGAGAACCCCAAAGGGATCTTGTGGGGACTGTAGACTTGTGGACCATATAGGTAGAGTGTACCTGGCAGGATGCTGTCAAAGCTCTAGGGTCAATCCCAAAATAGCCTCAGCAATGGGAAAAGCAACCCCTGGGGATCTGTCCCTGTCCAGAATGTCAGTAAAGATATACTTAGCCCTTTTCTGAACTGGCTCCAATCGGACTGACATGGACTCCAAAATACATCAGAGATGTGTCTTGAAAGACACCAAGCCATGCTGGCAGGGAACTCCACAACAGACCCCAGTTAAGGAGGAGGTCCAAGAGGAGGCCATGATTTGTGGTAACAGTCATCCGAGGATTCCTGAAAGCAGCCCTCAACCATTTCTCACACCAGACCACCGGGTATTCTCCATGCGGTGATCCACACCGACAACTGGCCCAGCTAGCTGGTGGCGATGAATGGGCCTCCTGGTTGAAGCTCACATCGAGCGGCTCCACCCAAAGAGATGGAGAAGCAGTGCGAGGAGCACCTGTGTAGCATGGGGGTGGGTCAAGCAGTGTCAGCGCCTCCAGTCGAGACTTTGACCTCACGATCGGTGGCATGCTGAGCCTTCCGACGGGTTGTGGTACACCACATGCCTGCCCACATTTACAAGGACAGGTGTTAAAGGCTCGACCGCTGGTGGAGGCTGCTCCACTGTGGGCGGATGGGGACAGCAACAGATCCACACCCCTCCTGAGTGAGAACCAGGATCTGCAAGATTGACTCCTCGACCTCATCCAACAGCGGTTGACAGGCTTGAGGAAAATCTCACGGCCAGCTTGACTGGAGACAAGGTTGACAAGCTAAAAGGAGTGCGAAGAGCTCTTGACTTGCACAACCTACCCCTCACACTGAAGGGTGCCTGACCACCATCAGGGGACCGGGAGACCTCAGTCTCCTCCTGTTTCATGACCAGTGGCACTTGTGCTTGTAACCATGGTGGAAGAGCTTTACCTTAAGGTCTGAAGGGCCAAACATGTCTGAAAGCCTCCAGTGAATGAACCTCTGAAACTGGCCTCAGGGAACAGTGCCGAGTCAGAGGTGCATGTCGTCGCAGCCACCACTTTTGCATCTAGGGCCACAAGCTGCTGAGCAGACCTGGCCAAGGCCTTCTTACAGCCCTTAGGGCATTCATTTGGGTTGAGACCGACATTTTCTACCAGCACTGCATGAAAACCTGAACTCCCAGCTGCTGTTGCTCCATTAAAGATCTACAAGAGGAGTCAAGGAACTAAGGAAATAAAGTAGCAGAACGCAAAAACCTCTAAAGCAAAGTTCACCAATGGCGTGAGGACATGCTGAGCAAGACCATGAAGAAGGTGACCTGTTCTTTCCAGTGCAGAGGAAGATCTGATGTCATGGGTCTTGGATATACCACCTGGGTGGTGGGAGAAGCTAAGGATGCTTAAAGATGTCCTGCAAATCAGCATTATCCAGTGGAACTGCCAGAGTGTGGATAGTGACCTGTATCACACCCCTAGAACTGCCACTTATTCCCTTATGCATTCAGATTTTGTTTTTGTTCCAGACACCGATTGGAACTCAGCACTCTGCTGGCCACCCCATGCTCAGGTTGCCCCGAGCAGGGCCACTGGGCCGGCACCCCTTCCCAATGGACACTGGGGTAGGTGAGACCCAGCCACCCCGGGTTGGGGCCACAGAGCTGGACCCCCGGCGACACTGGTGGGCAGTGGCAGAGATGGCATCATACACGGGACCGCATTTTCTTGATGCTAGAGCCCTGGGGGCGGGATGTGCAAAGAGGTCCAGCAACCATCCCGTTCCCATACGTGATGGCGCGGCGCTGTGGAACCCTGGCCTCCACCACTGTACACTCAGGCCCCGCCCCTGGAGAAGGAGAGCAGTCCTCTGGATGCTCAGTCCTTCTCCCATGGCTGGCCCCTCTGACCCCTAGTCCGCTCCTCGAACCCGGGATGCTGGCACTGCAGACCTGGATGCCTTGTTTCGCGACGGCAGGCTTTAAGGCCAGATTTTGTTTTAAAGAGCTGTATTCTAGACCCCTTTTAGTGAATTCTGCCAAGCAATGCTTTTGTAACTATGTTTATTTGCATTATTTTCTTGAATTTAATAGTTAAACTTTGCACAATATGTATACCACTACTGGTCTGTCGTCTCCATTGTTGTCATGATGTTTGCACTAGTTCTTATTACTGCTGTTGGTCTATCTTGCACAGCTCAAATGGATGGGACTCCTTCCCAACCCTCAAGTGGGTAGCAGTTATTTTCCTGTATCGGGACTACAATCAAAACTAACAGTAGCCATCCAAATGTATTAAATAAAATATGGATACATCTGTGACTGCTATGCTTGGAAATAAACCCACTGAGGGGCTAACCAGATCATAAAGCCATTTGCCCTCCGGGTAGTTTAATAGTCTGGTTAGTTGGCTCAGTAGGTTAATTTACTTGAATACAATATTTACCCATCATTTATATTTATTGTGATCCAGTGTTATACTACACTGTATCCATGGTCTTTATGATTATTTGCTTTTTATTTCTTCCCATCCCTTTCCCCAAGACTCCTCTAGAAATGAGCTACAAGCTCAGTATGCTGTTCTGGTAAAACTTTCAAATATATATATATATATATATATAAAAAAAAATTATACAGCAAAATATTACTCTCTAGATTTGCCAATTAAAGTTGCTGAATAAAGCCTTTCAAGGTTCACAGCATAAGTAAAACAAATATTGTGCTTTGATAGAAACCAATTCCCTAATTCAACTTAAATTTATAATGGATGGGTGAGATACAGTACAATTTCAATAAATATGTAATAGCGCCAAAAATCCAACATGAAATCGATTGCAGGGCTGGAGCAGAAAGAACAGGCAGCCAAATACTGCACTCATGGAGACACCAGCCACACTTCTGATGCTAAATCCAAATAAAGCTAATAAGCGTAAAAACTCACCAATGAAGTTAGAGTGCAGACAGAACTGATAGCCACTACTGCCAGGCTTGAGTCTCACACTCTTTGTCGGGGTGCTCTGACAACGAGTATGAGACTTGCAGTCACAGCAGCAATGGCTAGCATCTCTAGTGTTTTTTACGCATTAAAGCTTTATTGGATTTGGTATCAAAGTGTGGCTGATTTCTCCATGAGTGCAGTATTTCTATGTTTAAATATATACATGGGGCCACCTGATGGCCAAGTAGAAGTCTGATGTGCTTCCATACCAAGCAGGTGTAGAAAACAGCCTCGTGAGCTGGATCAGTACAGTACAAACAGCCTCCATGGTGGGTAGCACATGCCCACAGTGTTCTGCGGCACACAAGGTCAACAGTGGCTGCACAGATACCAAAAGGAGGTGGAAGGATCCTGGGGAATTGTGTGTTATAAATCAAATACCAAGGAGCACTGACCTGCCAGACTGACAGCACTGGCACCCTCAGGTCCTGCCCCATGTGGATCCCCATCGGTCTTAACAATAGGAACATGGCAGACTGGGGGTTGCCAGAGGACATGCCTGAAGGATGGCCCAAGTGATGGACCAGGGGCCAAACAGCTGATTTAAAAAATACTGTAACTAAGTACACTACCTAGTATGATTTCAAGCACCTTATTACATCAGAACAGAAAAACAGTCAAAAGGAAATCAAGACTGCTGTAAGAAACGTTAGAGGGCAAAGCACTAGTTGATGCCACAGTTCTTCCATCTTTAACAGTCTTGCCTCATCAATATTCACATTTACAGTTTATGAAAAGCAAATCTCAAACATCCATCAAAACTAAGTAAATGCAAGTAGCTAGCCAGTGAGAGGATTTGACACATGCAGAAAAACAAACAATGAAGGGACTCTGCATGCCTTCAAAATTCGTGCAGTAACTGAATGAAGTAATGCTAACTGTAAGGACCACTGAGATCTCCATTCTTCTTCATTTAGAAGCGCAGAGGTCTTCTTCCAATCCCACACCCCGGACTGCTGCACAGAAGGTCTCTATCTGGTTAAAAATACATATACTTTGATGTTTACACATTATTCAGAACTTACTTGGATAAAGTATGGAAATGGCTGAACTGATAGTTTGCTTTTAGAGACAAAAAAATGTTGGCTCCTTGTATGGGCAGCTTGTTAAAAACATTATCAACAAAGATTTAAGTATTTGTTAAGTTTTGACCAGGAAAGGCTCAATCAGCTCTGACAGCTCATTTACACGTACTTACTGAGGCGAAGTTGCACTAAAATATATACATTTTTAAATTATGGGAAATGTAGAGCCATGACACAGGAAAATTCCATATTTTTGCTGTAAGTGCCATGGGATCTTAAACTTCAGTTGGACAGCCACAAGAGATGGGCACAAGGACCTTGTTTATAAGTCTTATCCAAAGGACGGCACCACAACAGTGCAGCAACTCCTAGTTCTGCACCAGTGTTATTATGGAGTATTAACCAATTTCCTGGTCTTATGGTTAGGGCCTCTTGTAAATCACATGGTTGTGGAATTCATTCTCCCAGTGCTGAGCTGCAGTGTAAGTGTTTGGTATTGGCACAAGTTATCGGCGTGGGTCTGGAACCCACAACCTTCCAATCTTCCGCCCCAGACTCAAGTGTATTACCTACTGAACCACTGACATGGACAAAAATACTAAGCCTTTTCTAGACAGGTTTTGCACAACTTGTATGCAAATCTTATGATTAGGGCCCGTGTAAATCATGCAGTCATTAAACTCATGTTTTCTGGGAAATCCACAAATTTGAAATCTGCCACAGAATCGTTAGAAAGCCTGGAATTTACTGCCCAAATGCATTTTATAACAGATTGTGTTCTTTTAACTCAGCTCTTAGGGGTTGAGAACCCATATTTTTTTTGTTTGAAATGGCATCATCTACCCCCAAACTATTCAACAACAAATTAAAACACCACTTAAAAACAAAATGCAGTATAATTTCCCTTGTGTTCTACTGTTTAGGCATTCTGTGAAATTTGTGTCATTCTCGCAGTACCCGGCCTGGGAAATGTTCAGTTGTGCTCATGAATTACACAGGGTACTATTTATCATAGCCAATGCCCCATCTTAATCTCTTCTAGAAACAAATGTAATCAGTAGATCTACTCACTCCTACGGAAATCTCGGTATCTGTAGCCTCCAAGTCTGGATCTGGTCTCCTCCTGGATACAAAGAGCTCATTTATTTGCTCATGTACATGCTGAACTGGTGTCCCTGGTTTCAACACCTGGGAAAGAGAAGTTACTTAGGAGGCAGTGTGATCTCATGGTTAGAGCACTGGCTTGGGAACCAGTAGATCCAGGTTCAAATCCACCAGAACCAATATACTCACTGTGTGACCTCGGCAAGTCACTTAACTGCCCAGTGCTCTTGTCAACCCAGTTTTGAAAAATGTTTTGACACAGGACCCACTAAAAACAAGATGTCGCATCTTAGACGGACTATCCAGGGTAACTAAATTGTAAACTAAACAAAAACAAACAAACAAAAGGGAACAGTAATTATTGTTCTTCAACAGTATTTTCTCCACAGAGTTAACACTCTGTGGTCTTGGTGACCAGGCACAAGACCCTTAGGGTGCTGAGAACTTTGATCATGTCATTTGAGTGGCATCAGGCAAGCAACATTACTGCAGGGCCTCACTTACATATGGACCCAACACTGTAAATACTATAGGAAAAATGCATGAATCTGGCAGACTGGGAAAGTGGCCGGTTGAACCATACATACAACCAGGAGAGATCTTCAGCAAAACGAACTGGAGCTGAAGGCAACCAACAGCCAGCTGGAGCCTCCAAAAACTTAGGAAAATAACCGTCTCCTGATATATTCTCGACCAACAAAACCAAGGAGGTCCATGAGACACAGTCAGAAGCATAATAAAATATTATCCCATAGTAATTTAAAGTCGGAGGGACTCCAGGTCCTTCATGTCCCCCTTCCCACCTCATAAGCAAGGAAGAATAAATAAGAAACACCTCTTAACTCTACTCCTGAGTTTACTCACATTGCCCTTACTCAAATATTTGGGAAACATTATCTTGTAGCACAACAGAAGCAACGGAATCAGGAGGGTAAAGTCAGTAGGACTCTATGGACAAAGGAGACTCAAAGATCAGCAGCTACTGGTATGCAGGTAACTTTTTTTGTCTTTTGCAAGGACATTTTGCTCCAGAATTCCACTTGGAAGTCGACTCAAAAAGCAGTCCACTGATAACAAATGGCCCTGCAGAACTGCATGGCTGAACTGGATAATCAAGGTTCTGAAATCTAGACAGCAATGCTTTGTAACAGTATGGACAGAGCTCCAGGTAGGTGCTTTGCAGGTCTCAGCCAGAGGGCAGACCAGATATTAGCAACTGATCCAAGTAAAGGCATGAGTGGATTGGGTTGTCATTGGCCCATCAATACCTCTCCTCTCTAGGGCGTTGGAATGAGAAATGCACAAAGACATCCATTTGGAAATTCTCTGTTTAGAAATAGAAACATAGCAAGGATGACAGAAAGACATTGGTCCAGTCAGTCTGCCCATAAACCTGGGATCTATTTTCCATACAGGGCTCTAACCCACACTATCCACCGAGCAACAACTAGGCCCTTCACTCTGTCTCAGCTGTGTTTGAAGCCATTGATAGTTTGGCACCCACCACAACAGCTGGCAGACTATTCCACGGATCCACCACCTTTTCTGTAAAATAAAACTTTCTCACTTCCTCTTGAAACTCCCTCTCATCAGTTTCACTCGTGCCTCTTGTATTTTTTTTTTGTTGTTAAAGTTTATTTAACTTTTAGAGCATGACAACGTAAACAACAGGCAGTGCGATATGGAGGATTAACATCACTTAGTGGTAACCATACAGTACGAGGTCAACTAACACAAGGGATAATAATTCCATCTGCTCTGTACAGGCGGTACCGTAGTTTTGGCTACATTTCTGATATACAGATCTGGCACAATACCCATCAGGGAAGAATACCCTGACATCTCCCTAAACCCATAGTGGGCTCTTCTGTCACCCTCTTCCATAACTGTTTCTGGTACAACTATCAGACCTGTGGTCCATAACCCACAATAACCATCTGGACCAGATATTATTTAATTAGTCAGTCTGCAATGTCAGGGCTGCAGGTAATTTCTTCATGATGTACATTTCTTGAATTATATCCTCCCAGTTCCTTTGTGTAGAGGGGTCTATCTGAGGCCACTTTCTTGTAATAGTTTTTTCACGGCTGTGAGCCATAGACAGATCTGTACTTTTAGGTGCTTGTCCATAATATTTTTTTTTGGGGGTGGGTGGTAGCTGGAGAAGTGCTAACTGTGTGGTGAATATCTTCCATCACAGTATGGTTGTAGACTGTCACAAGCCCAGAATACTTGCCACATCACAAGGGCATAACCACACTGTCTACAACACGTTCCTCTGAAGTCTTATTTGCCAGTTATGTGCAGGTGTATGAAACACAGGTTACTCACCTGTAACAGTAGTTCTAGGAGTGGTATATGTTATTCATCCATACTTTCTGGCAGTTGCCTTTCCCTTTAAGACTTGCCAGAAGCGTCTTCAAGCTGGCTCCTCCCACCCACCCACCCAGGTGATAACCCCTTGGCTCCACCCCACGGCCAAATCTTGCCCACTGGAAGCAGAGTGTGTGTGTGCTGAAGCTGGGGAGATTGGGTGGGTCCATGTAGATGAACAACATATACCACTCCTAGAAAGTACAGCTCGTACTCACCATAATGGTAGATCTTTGAGTGGATCTCTTGAAGCAGGTAATACTCTTGGGTCCTCACCACAGGAGGCTCTTCTGCACGGCAGCTTCTTCCAGCAGTCTTGTCTAGGGACCACCCACACAGATTACATCATTATCATTGTGACTATAAAGGTGTGGATGGCCCCAGGTATCTCAGTTCCTGCCCGGCTTCCAGCTTGCTAGCGGGCGAGGAGAATCAAGGTCCTAGATGCCCTCAACCTCTTTTTGTTTTGGAACTGAAATAGCTCTCTTAGAGAAGGAGGGGGAGGATTGTACCTGCTGCAAGAGATCCTGAAGATCTACTGTCTGGTAGGTACAAAACTGTACTATCTTCCTAGAGGGTATCTCCTGCAGCAGGTAATACTCTTGGGATGACTCCCAAGCAGTAAGACCTGTGAAATGAATTATGACAGGAGGCCTTGTAGGACAGCCCAGCCAAGAGCTGCCCTACGGCGGGAAGCAACATCTAGATTATAGTACTTCATAAAGGTATGTATTGTAGACCAAGTGGCTGCATTGCAGATGTCCGTAATGGCCACTCCTTTGAAGCAAGCGCAGCAGTGACCATGGCTCTGGTGGAGTCCGCATGGACAGGACCCAGTAATGGTTTGTTATACTTTTGTAACAGAATATTATACAATGTGCCAACCAGTTGGAAATGGTCTCCTTAGTGACTTGGGAAACCTTCCTGGACTGGGCAAAGGAAACAAACAGTTGAGGTTTTCCTAAATGGTTTAGTGCGAGATGTGTAGTGTCTAAGAATACGGTGCACATCTAATGTGTGTAAAGGATTCCCCAGGTTTGTATGTATGGAAAAACACTGGTAGGTCTATAGATTGGTTTAAGGTATGTCCCAAATCAACTTGGGTAAGAAGGAGGGACTGGTACGTAAAGATAATCTGTCTTTATGGAAGACCATATAAGGTTCCCTGTACATTAAGGCTTGCAGTTCAGAATCTGACGAGCTGAGGTAACAGCTACTAAGAATAATGTTTTCCAAGCTAGGAAGCAGAGGTCACAGGTAGCCACAGGCTCAAAGGGTTCGAGAGTCAATTTTTCCAGTAGGAAATTGAAATCCCATGGAGGAGCCGGTCTCCTAATGGGAGGTTTGAGGTGTACATACCTTTAAGAAACATTTTTGCAAGATGGTGTTGGTAAATCAATCTTCCTTCCAAGGATTCGTGAAATGCCAAAATAGAGGCCAAATGTACTTAACAGAGGAATAGCTCAAGCCTGAGGAGGCGAGCTATGACAGGTAGTCTAAGACTTTAGTCAAGGGACATGTCAATGGGCCCAAAGACTTAGAGACAGCCCAAATGGAGAAAGCGCTTCCATTTGGCATTGTATGTTTGTCTGGTGGATGTTTTACGGAAGCCAGTAGAATATTAGCTACTGGTGAGGAGACCTGGAGCCGAGCTATAAAAGAGTCTTCAGGAGCCAGGCGTGAAGATCAAAAGATTTCAGGTTGGGGTGGAGTAGAGTGCCCCGATCCTGTGTCAATAAGTCCGGTCTGATGGGTAGCAGGAAGGGTTCTGCAACAGTCAGTTGTTGTAACATCGTACCAGACTTGACAAGGCCACAGTGGGGCTACAAGAATCATGGTGGCTGGCTCCAGCTGTAGCATCAGTAGAGTTCACAGTAGGAGAGGATTGGGGAAGCACATAAGAAGAATCCTGTCCATGGTTGGGAAAGGGCATCGGTAGACCGCCCTTTTGTTCGGGATAATGGAATAACATCTGGGAGGCGATGATTGTCTGGAGATGCAAATATGTCCAGTTGTGGGGTTCCCATTATCTGAAAGATGTTCTGCAGAACTCTGTGATGGAGAGTCCACTCATGAGTGGAAGAGTGGCAACAGAGAATCAGTCAAGGTGTTGTGGCGACTGGGTAGATGTACAGCTGTCAATGTTAATTGCTGTTGTAGAGACTTTCTCCAGACTTTCAGTGTCTCCTTGCAGAGGCAGAGGACTTGGTTCCCCTGCATCATTCACGCAGTACACAACTGAGGTATTGTCCAACTGAATTAGGAGAGGTCCGGAGTTAGATAGAGGCAGAATGCCCGGAGCCGAGTGTACAGCTCTCATTTCTAGTAAGTTCATGTGGAGATGGACGGAGTCTGGATTCCATTGGCCTTGAGTTTTGTAAGGGCCAGGTGCACACCCAACCCTCTGGAAAGCGTCTGTTGAGGTGGTGAGGGGACTGGAAGGCATACCCTGAAAGGAGTGGGCATGATGGGTCAACCAGTTGAGGGCAATGCAGAGTTTGAAGGTGACCTGAATGTGGTCCTCGAAGTCTCCTGATTTTTGTTTCCACTGTTTTTGTAGGATCCACTGGACTGGCCTCATATGTGGGCGGGCCTGAGTCACCGTGGGATGGCTGCGGCCATATGATTTAAAGACACAATACTTGCCTGACTGAATATGGATTGTACCCTTCGGAGATGGGAAGCGAGACAGGATTTTTTCATGTCTGTCCACTGGGAGATATGCTCTTCCAGAGGTAGTGTCCAGGATGGCTCCGATATACTGGAGTCTCTGAGTAGTTTCTGGGTGAGATTTGGGCCAATTGACCATGATTCAAAAGACTGAAATAGGGTGAGGGTCAAGGGCAGGGAAGACCTGGAGGTTGCTTTGATGAGCCAGTCGTCTAGGTAAGGGAAGGCAGAGTGTCCTTCCCTCGCGTAAAGCCACTGCCACCACAGACAGACATTTGGTGAAGACCCTTGGGCTGAGCGAGAGACAGAATGGGAGGGCCTAAATTGGTAATGGTGTCCTAGTAAATGAAAAAGGAGGGAATCGGTGGTGGGCGGGTGGATTGGAATATGTCGGTGAGGCATCTTTCATATCCAATGTACATAACCAATTCCTTTCTTTAACATGGGCAAGATGGATGTCACAGGGTGACCATCCAAAATCTCTATACTGAATGTACAGGTTTAGGCGTCTGAGATCCAGTATAGGTCTCGGGTCCCCTGTCGCTTGGGCAGCAGAGAAAAATGGGAGTAAAATCCCCAGTGTTGTTCCAGTGGGGAAACTAGGTAGATGGCGTTCTTTTGAAGGGCGCCTGAAATTCCTCCTGGAGGATAGGGGCGTGGTCATTGGGGTAAGAGACAGAGGGTGAGGGGTGGCATGAGGTGAACTCCAAGGTGTGCCCTACCTTGATGATCTGAACACCCACTCATCCAGTGATCACTTGCCAGGTGTCTAAGTGATGGGCAAGCGACTGCCTCACTACTCCTGAGGCTGAGAGGAGGCTGGGGGCAAAGCCCTGGATGGTCAGATAGTGGCGGGCTGACCGGGCCCACCTGAAGGGCTGGACCAGAAGCCTTTGGGATTGGGGCAGTTGTCCTGCAGGATGACTGGGGAGTGCTAGGAAATGACAATTATGTACCTTCCGTAATTCTTGATCTTCTTGTATATCTTCACTGTTCCTCACTGCTGGGTTATCGCCGGAGACTACTGTGACTAAATGGAAGCCTTAGCCTACAAATTTTTCTTAGGGAGGAGTCGGGCGTGAGGCTGGGCGCCATTAGGGATGGCCTTTGGTGCACGCTGCCTGCCAGCCAGCAAGTAACAGACGCCACTCCTCCCTCACCTCAGTTTTGTCTAGCCAGAGAGAGAATATTTAAAAATAGAGAAAGAGGAGGCGGGGCATTGGAGCTGAGAGATAGTAAAGAAAGGATATAAACAAAAGGAGAAAGCTGAAATAGGGAGAGGAGCTACCTGAGGGTGTGGCATGGGGGGCCCAACCACCGGTAGTCCTAAGGGATAGAGAAGTGGGAAGGGTAAGGAAAATTTCAGGAGAAGAAAGAAGAAGGGATAGTAAAGGATGATGAGAGACCACGGCACCACCTCCTCCCCAGGAGAAGGATGAAAGTGTCAAAGGCTACATCCACCTCTACATACTCCAGACACTGCTTAACAAGGGTAGAGCCAACATAGCCAGAGAAACAACCCGAGGCTGAAATCAGAGGGGTCACTTGTTGAAACCCTGGGGAGTAAGGACGCCTGGGTTCTCTGAGGCTGCCCTAGGGCGCTGGAGGAGGACAGAACCCACTCCGGGACAAAGGACCCTTAACAGTAATTTCACATCCAGGCATGTCCTGAAACTCATCCTGAGCCAAGGCAAGGGAGAAGAAGTCCTGAAAGGAGGGAACTGCCCCAGATCAACTGGACTGGTTCATGAAGAAGAATGGCAAGGAAAGGTCCTCAGGTCTCCCAGAGCCTACCGGGATTCAAAAGGCCAGAGGAGGGACCAAATTCCGGTCCTGCTCAGAAGGCAAGGCGGAGGAAGGGAACCTGAGGAACCCTCATTATCACATGGCAAAAGAGCCCTGCTTGTCCTCCCTCTTCATGGAGAAGAATTAATCCCTGGAGGAACAAAGAGCAGAGCAGCAACGGCTTACCCACAAGGGTATCCACGGAGGGTAGAGCAAGGAGGAGGAAACACTGCTCAGAGACTGAGGCACCAGAGGGGTGGTGGGTGGGAAGCAGTGAGGAATGTTGAGATATGAAAGATCAAGAATTACGGTAGAGTCGTAATTTTCTTTATCTTCCTGTATGTATCTTAACCATTCATCACTGGGTTAGTACCAAGCCCCAGGTGACCTGGCATATCCTGAGGGCAGGAGGTGCCTCAGCCCTTGTGGTAGAGAACCACGGGAGAAGCCCCTATGGGCCTGGAGAGGCTAGAGACTGATCAGGACTCCTGTGACCTGGGAGAGGAAGGCACCCGCTTATTCCTGTCTCACTCTGCAGGAGAAAAAATGGGCTTCTTGGAAGGGGAGGCAATCACCCTACACTGGGCCAAGGGTGATAACCTGGAAAGGCAAGCCATGCCGCACATCTTCACCAGACTGCAGATTCTTCTAACCTCGGAAGCTACCTCATTAGTGTTGTAAGATGCTCTTGAGAGATGCCATGCTAGCTCTAGGCCAGAAGCAGAAAGACAGATGGCCTGCTTGGCTGCCCCAAGTCAGGCAAAGTGGGTAGGAGCTGTCCTAGCACCATCAATAAGTGTCCATCATAGACAGCTATATGGGCCTGATGTGCTGAAATACATGGAAGGAGGCGTGCTGAGGAAAAAATCTTCTCCCCAGCAGTTAAACTCAGTTGAGGCGAATTCTTGGGGGTAATGTCTCGGACAGCGATGCCCAGAAAGGGTATCCAGTAACTCTATCTCCAAAGTGGGATAAGGCAAGGAATCTGGAGACCCCTGAGGGGCACGATACCTGTGCTGGCAGTCTCTTGTGGCAGGAGAGGGTAGCGGGAGGCTGCCAGACCTGATGGGATGCTTCCTGAAAAGGAACAGGTCATGAAGGAATGATCACAATCTCTGAGGAGAACTCTTCCAGAAGAGCCCGTGTCACATGGGCAAGATCGCAACTGCTGAAATGGGAAATGTGAGTCCTCCAGCAACCTCAACAAGAACCGCTGATAGCTGGTGATATCAGGGTCTGAGGACGAGTGGACTGAGAGTCTTCTTCCTCATGTGAGGAAGACAAGGAGGCGCTCGATTGAGATCTGGATGCAGCGGGGGTTTCTGGTCTAAAGATTACCTGGTCCAGAGCTCTAAGATAGAGGAAAGCTGCAGCCGAGCCTCTGAACTGGTCCCAAGGCAGGGGCCCCATAGGGTCGAAATGTCCGGGAGAGCAGAAGGGCGAGGCAGAGGATCCAAACAGGGAGAAGAAGACTGGAAAGCCAGAGGAGGATCCCTGCTGGGGCTTCAGGAATGTTCCTGCGACCCCTCCAGGAGGGTGGGGCTGCGAAGAAACCACAGATGGTTGCACAACTGTGCAGGTGCGGCCTGGTGGTGCCCAAGGAAGAAGCCCCATGGTGAGGAGACTGGGGCCAGTCTGGCCTTGCAGGTGGACCCTTACCCCACCAGATACAGGTCCCCCTCCTGCAGAGGAGGAGCGAAGTGTGAGGATTGGCACTGCGGCTCCTTCCAGAGCCACCAGCAGCTCTGAGAAAAGACCCTCGTGGCCACCCCAGGCACTCAAACCCTCTACCTCAGGAAAGACCTGCCCCACGTGCATTCCTGAGGGCATCAAGGAGGCAACACAGGAGGCCACAGGCATCTGCAAGGCTGCCACGGCAACCCAGTTAGCCCCTGAAAAGGGAAATAGAAGCTGCGTTGCTCCGGCTTCAGCGCTGGATTCAGCCTCCACATGGGTGCCAGCCTCTGACTTAGCAACATTTCCAACGGTCACTGTCGGCGCCTTTCTCCACGGCACCCGGGACAGTAGCCTCTCTACAGCACGGAGGACTTGGAGATGGCGGCCCCAGAGAGCAGAACAAGTCAGGAGGTGAACAGACCTTCAGAATCGTGCTGCTGTGCCTCTTAGGAGGTGAGACTCCTGGGAGAGTTCCTCAGAGGGGGTGACCAGTCTGGGTCAGACCTGTCCTCCGAAGAAGAGGAAGAGAGCAGGGCGACCGGGAGAGAGGCCATCCCTTGCACCCTACGGGTCCAGCACTGCCGCATGGCATCGAGACGAGGCCGTGCTGCTCCCGGCACCCGCTCAGCTCACTGGCTCCGGGACAGTGCCAGGAGCTCAGAGTGGAGTCGGTGGATGGAGTTGAGGGCCCCACTGGTTTGGATCCAGTGTGTAGCTCTAAGGAGGCCAATGACAGAGAGGTGCTCAACCGACCCCCCAGAGGAGAGTGACTGTCCGCCCGACCCCTCTAGTGAACCGGAAGCACCAGCAAGGCAGACACCGTCCACGGTTTGCAGCTCCCTGATATGTATAGTAAGGAAGGGTGACCTGGGGGAAGGGTCCAGAGTTCTGCCATGGCATCTCGGAACCGGCGCCACTGTCCGAGGTAGGAGGGTCCAACCCACCTCCAACACAGCGGTTCGAAGCCGGTGGGCCATGGAAAGCATCGTTGTACTTGTTCACATCTTCACGGTGGGCCCAGGCAAGAGACATACATCATGGCTATCCGTCACGAGGAGATGGACTTGTCACAGGGGCACCGGCCTTGCGAGGGCAAGTCCTGCTTTAGATTTCAATTTAGGCCCGGATCAGATATGATTGACTGCATACAAAATAAATAAAATATAGAAAAGACTTGCGCATGAAACAACAGACAGAATATAATAAAAAGGGAACGGTCTCACCGTTTGCAGCTCTATAGGTCAAATGTGAACAGAACTTTGGCTTTGAGCAACGAACTACGCTGTTTGCTCTTCAGCTCCCATGAGGTGCACTCTCTCTGACAGGAAGGACAGAAATGAGGTGAGGCAGCAGTCGGCGTCGGTTACTGGCTGACCCATGAGTAGCAAGCTGTGCATCATCTTAGAGGGCAGCGCCAGCCTCACGTGACTCCTCCCCAAGAAAAAAAATATGTAAGCTGAAAACTCCCATGGGGTCACTAGCGCCTCTGGCGTATAACCCACCAGTGATGAATGGTGAAGATGCACACAAGAAGATCTGCCCCTATAAGTTCCTAAATGCTTCCCACCTCTTTTGAATTGAAAGGATTCTTGGGGGCAAAAGTGGGTGGATGGTTGAGCAGAGTGGTACATACCATGCAACGCACGCAAGGTTCTCCTGATGCCTGGAGGTCATCTAGGAGGGCTTGGGTTCTGGGGCCAAATAGTTTTGAGTTGTTGAAGGGTGCATTCACAATTTTGTGTTGTATGTCCGGAGTAAATCCTGAAATCCTGAGACCGGAGCCATGCATGCCTTCTAAGGGTTATACCCATGGCAGAGGTATCCACGGCATCATATCCAGAAAGAGGAGATGTCTGGAGATAGAATTTCTGGTTGAAATAGTGTTCAACAATTGCTCCTTGTCCTGTGTGGGGGCCGCTTGTTGACAAGGTCCATGGCTGAGGACCAGAGTATCCGTTGGTACTTTACCATATGACCCATATAAGGTTCATAAGGCCCGCTTGGTACACCTTTTTCCTAGGAATCCCACATGGTGGGAGTCTTTGTCAGGAGTAAAGAGCTCATGTATTTTGGGCGCTTAGATGCGGGGTCATAGCAGAATTAATAACCGAATCTGCTTCTTGGGTGGCAGAAAGAAAGAGGCGGTCTATAGGTGCCTGATAGAGGCGATCAGCCTTCCTGGGAATGGCAGGAGAGCTGAAGGTTGATTCCAGGTGGATAAGACAGCATTTTGGTGTCTGTATGATGGAAGGGAAGTACGACTACCACCGGCTCCTCAGGAGTTCCAGGTAATCCGTCACGTCTCTCCTCTGTTTGTCTTGTTCTGTCATTGAAAAGTCCATAACCTTCTGGATCTGGGACATCTTATCATGGAAGGATGGGTCATTCGAAGGAGGCTGCTGCCTGGCGAGTAGCTTCCTCATGAAGGGATGACAAAGTAGAGGCCTCAGAAGGTGGGCAAGATTGTTCTCCTGGGGAAGGAATTCTCAATTCTTCTTCAAATTCCTCCTCCTCCTCCTCTGGGTAATACTTATAATCATAGGGAGATGCCTCCAGAGAAGAGACTCTGTCTCCCTGAAATCGTTTGCAGGAGAAGAAGGAGAATGGGAGGTGGTCTCCTATCCCTGGGTGTAGGGGTTGAGAGCTCCTCATAACTTGCAGGACTGTCTGAATGACAGTGGCCATGACCACGGAAGAGGGCATTCAGGCAGGGGTGGCTGCCTCTGTGATACAAAAGAATAAGGAAGGGGTGGGATGTGGTAAATGCAAAGACTGGGACCCTGGGGAGTAGATGCCAGGATCCTTGGAGCCGTCAGCCTGGTCTCTAAAGGATATAGACTGAGATGGGGCATTTTAGGAATAATCATCAAGGAAACCCCTCATTTCTAATAACATAGCCCTGGGCCTGTCGCCAATGGGGTAGTAAAGGGAGATGAGGGGAAATGCCAAAACCAGCAGTCATCGACAATTCCGGTGGGAACTGAGTGGCCGTTGAGCAGGAGTCCTTGCATAGAGATCAACAGAGCCCACTGAAATGGTGTTGAAGCGCTGCTGGCGATAAAGTAGGAGAATTGTTGACTGAAGAAGCGGTTTTGTGAGACACTGTCGATGGAGGATCACGGACATGGTGGCTGTCGACAAGTGCCTCTCTGAAGACAGAAGGAGGATTTGTCCTTGTCTTTTATGTT
Source organism: Neoceratodus forsteri (assembly GCA_016271365.2). NCBI lineage: Eukaryota > Metazoa > Chordata > Ceratodontiformes > Ceratodontidae > Neoceratodus > Neoceratodus forsteri. Next base: position 1,472,498,958 of record CM057453.1, on the reverse strand, counting down.
TTTATGGGATGTCATCGATGAGGGGTCCTTGGTATCAAGCCCTTTCTCTAGGAGAGCTATCTTCTGCTCCATTAGATGGCTCTCAATCTCCTGTAACCATCGACATCTGGTTGCCTGCTAAACTCGTGGCAATGCTGACAGGAGATGATGTAGTCGCGTGGTTCCCAGGCACCGGCGCAGATAGAGTGGATCATCGTGGCGGTGGAGCTTTCTGCCGCAACCACACTTGCCAATAGTGAAGTACTTGAAGAATCTTCTGACATTCGTCGATGGTGGTGGGAATGGAAGAAAGACTGTTCCCAGTTCAATATCTCGTCGATGACTGTTAACACGGAGAGATGAACCGCTGAGTGCGAGCTGAAGGCGGCGGAAAAAGAACTGAGGATGCCTGGGCTGCCCACATCTTTATAGGTCACAGGATGATGATGTAATCTCTGTTGGTGACCCATAGGCAGAGACTGCTGGAAGAAGCTGTCATGCAGGACACTGCCCTCTGATGAGGACCCAAGTAATTCCTGCTGCAAGAGATACCCTCGGGAAGATCTACTGTTACAGATGAGCAACCTGTGTTTTCTAGGGACGTGGATATGTTCTTCTATCCACACTTTCTGACAAAACTCCTAGCAGTTCTCCAGAAGAAGGAAGGTAAGGCATACACCCCTACTTAGGGAGCAGAGACTGGAGAACTGAGGGTCCCAAAATCAGCATCCTGGGCGTGACTTGTCATCAGTGTGGTAACAGGAAATGAAGGTGTGTGCGTACTTCCAGGTAGCAGCACTGCAGATTTCCTGGATAGGGATATCCATAGAAGCAGCCACGTTGCAGCAGTATGGCAGGTGGAATGAGCCCTTAGCACTCCGGGAGGCTCCTACCTGCCAACCCATAGCAGAGATCAATGCAGGATGCGATCCACCTGCCAGTCGTCTGATTGGCTGCAAGTCTGCCAGGTGTGGCTTCAGCGTAGGTGACAAACAGCTGGTGAACCTCTCCCAAACTCCAGCCATATGCTCTCTATAATAAGTGCGCTTGCCTCAGGTCCAGAGTATGGAGCCTGTGTTTAGCCTCCAAGGTGTGATTTGGGAAGGACACTGATAGAGTCATCACCCGGTTCAGGTTAAACTCCGACACAATCTTCAGGAGGAACTTTGGGTTGGGGCACAGGACAACCTTGTCCTGGTCGGAGATCAAGTAAGGAGACTCCACCGAGGCGCCTGAAGCTCACTGTTGACCGTGGTTAACGCTTTCTCGACCCACCCAACTTTAGATCGGGGAGCACGGTCCTCCAGGACCGCCGGGTGAAACAACCAAAACAAGTCACAGGCCCGCGGATCGTGACCATGGCCCAGACAGTAAACACATGCAGTGTGTGGGTCGGTACACGACATCTTCTGCCCGCATGGGCACCAGCGAAACCAGGCGAGAATTTATCCTCTATCGTGGTCGCAATCAAGATCGAGCTGAAGATGAAACTCGAATGAGTTTAGTTTAAGTTCTGGAAGTAAATCTGTAGATTTAAGCACCAGGGCCTACTCAATCTTGAGCGTTAAGGAGGGAACCTATAGATGGTGGCATATGACTGTCAGATGGTGGGCATGTGACCGTCAGTTTATACCAGCAACACTTGATAAATGGTACCAGAAACAAGCTAGAAGGGGTCTGTCGCACCTTATCAAATAATGACGGGAATACCCTGCTCTCTTTGAAGCAATTCAGGAAAAATATGGCCTGAAGTAGACTGGACAAAAATCAAGTATTACCAATTGAGAGACTACTTGAATATACAAATTAATAAAATAATGCTGGAGGAGCGGTGTTGAAAGAGAGGGCTATTTCAAAGAGTGTGGGGGCAGGGGGGCAGACCATGCCATTTTGTTGCTGTATAATAACTATGTGACAGATATGGCCAACACGTCCCAACATATAAAGAAAAATGGGAACAGGACTTGTAATTGTTATAACAGATAAACAATGGTCTCTGATGTGGAGAAGTACATGGTCAACTTCTAGCTCCTTAGTGTGGAGGGACTTCTGTTGGAAGTTGAGAACCAGATATTTTTAGTACCAACACAAATGGTGCATTTGAAGGGAGGGACCACGGCTGGGTGCTGGAGGGCTTGTGGAGAACAACATGCCTCACAGGCACATGTCTTTTGGTCATGTCCAGGTATCACTGTATATTGGAGGGAGGTTAGGAAATATCTAGAACAGATATTTTCAATTCAGCGCAGTTAGGACCTGAACACTTGGTTTTAGGATTAATTCCAGGAAGGTTAGAAATAAGGATGCCAGACACCTATGGAAGATCCTGGTTGTGGCAGCTTTAAAATTATCACAAAGGATTGGTTGCAGCCGAGAACCCCAGGGGTAGGGGAATGGAAGGATATGGCTGAATCCATACATTTGATGGAAAGGTTAACGATCAATCTTAAGCAAAAGCCACAGATATATCAACAGAAATGGACCAGATGGTTACTCCACGACAGTGGTTAAGAAGAGAGATGCCTGAACTGTACTAAAAGAGATATTTACCTTTTACACTGGAGTTAGAGAATGTCCCCGATTAACTCCTTTTATAGGTATTTTCTGGATATGAGATAACTAGTCATAGATAGTGAAATGATGGAACACATCCCAGACAGTTGCACCTACTGTTACTGTTATAGCTAGACTGTAGTAAAGTTGATTACTGTGAACCAAAAGTACTGTAATATTTCTGTGATGTTGTCAGTGCTGGGGCTTTTACCCCAAAGAACAACATGTGAATCATGTGAATGATTTAACGAATGCTGACAAATGAAAGGTAATAAACTAAGTATAAACAAAAAGGAGGAACCTGCTTCTTCCACTGGAAAGGAAGATCTTGTGTTATGGGCGGAGCCAGGAGTCACCACCGGGTGGGTGGGAGGAGCCAGCTTGAAGACGTTTCCAGCAAGTCTTAAAGGGAAAGGCAACTGCCAGAAAGTGTGGATAGAAAGTACAGTTACGTAAGAACTTACTGTAACAGTAGATCTTCAAGAGAGGCTCTTGCAGTAGGTAATTACATATAGGACTAAAGCCGGCAGGCGCCAGGACCCCACGAAAAATTTCTAGTTAGCAGGTCTGGCGGGGACCGCCTTCATGTCAGGTAACTAATGTCATTATAAAGGGCAGTCCCCACTGCCTTCCCGCTCTTTCCCGCCAAAGGCCAAAAAGGCAAGACGAGAGAGAAGAGGATGATTCCTTCCTGGAAAAGGAGCTGAATAAGCTAAGGAGGATGGAGGGCGGAAGGCATTACTATGCAAGAGCCTCTCTTGAAGATCTACTGTTACGGTAAGTTCTTACATAACTGTAGTATCTTACTCAAGAGGGCTCTTGCAGTAGAAATTACATACAGGACTGAGTCCCAAGCAGTCTGGAAAAGGAAAAGCACTCGGGCGGAGGAAAATAACCATCCAATGTAACCTCCAGCTGCATTGGTCTTAAGAAGACCTTGCAGTACAGCCAACCGAAGCCTGTTCTATAGCAGAGGCAATATCCAAACTGTAGTGTTTAAGTAAAGTTTGGACGGAAGTCCAAGTCGCGCTGCACAGATGTCTGCCGCTGACACATTTTAAAAACAAGCTACAGAGGCAGCTACTCCTCTAGTGAAGTGACTCTGACTTGACCCGGCAGGGTCTTGTGGTACTTGTCATAACAGAAGATGATACAATGAGCCAACCACTTTGATAGGCATTGCTTGAAACTGCATTGCCCTCTCTTATGGGAGCAAAAGACAAAAAGCTGATCAGATTTACTGAGATCCTTAGTCCTAGTGGTATAGTATCTCAGTATTCGATGAACAACCAAAGTATGCAAGAGTACTCCCTTGATTGTAATGTTGTGTAAAGAAAGCAGGTAGCTCAATGGATTGATTCAGCGTAGATTCCGCTACCACCTTAGGGAGAAACTTAGGGTTGGTGCGCAAAGCCACATGTTCCTTGTGAAAAATCAAATAAGGAATTTTGCATATCAGGGCCTGAAGCGCTGAAATTCATCGAGCTGAAGTAATGGCCACTAGGAACTTCAAGTTCATGGAGGCTGCCGTTCGACAGGAGGCAGAGTAAGCTTCTTGAGAATAAAATTCATATCCCAAGGAGGAGTAGAATGCAGACAGGGTTCTCAAATAGAGAACCCCTGAGGAAAGTCTTAGAGACTTCCAACTGCGCTGAACGTCCTGTCTCCAAAAGGGACATGGTAGGCCGAGATAGCCACCATGTGAACCTTCAAAGAGGAATGGCTGAGACCAGGTCAAGAGATGACGCATGTAGTCAAGAACTCTCTCGACAGGGCAAGAGAAAGGCTCAAAGTCCTTTGAAGAGGCCAAATCGAAAAATGTTTCCACTTCATAGCGTAGGGTGTATCTAGTGGAAGGCTTCCTGGCTTCCACCAGGATATCTGCTACGCAGCTAAAACCCCAATTAGGCTTGAGCTACGCCTCAGGAGCCACGCATGCAACTGAAGGGATCTGAGACCTGGATGAACCAGGGTCCCCTGATCCTGGGTCAGCAAGTGTTGTGACAGAGGAAGAGGAAGCGGAGGGTTCCTCTGAAAATTGTTGCAGAAGAGAGAACCAAACTTGCCTGGGCCAGAATGGAGTGATGAGGATCATCTGGGCTCCTTCTGTACTGAGTTTGGGTAAGATCCTCGGGATTAAGGGAATTGGAAGGAAGGCATAGATGAATCTGTCCCTCCAGTCGAGACAGAGTGTCCCGCCAGAAAATGCCTCGCCCTGGAGGCAGCGAGCAGAGGCGGGAAGTTTGCGTTTGAGGAGACACGAACAGGTCTACCTGAGGGGTTCCCCAGCGCGGGAAGATGTCATCTGCTACTCTGCGGTGTGAAGGGTGGATGGGGATGTGCAGGTAAGCATCCTGCATATCCAAAGCGCACAGCCACTGCCCTGCCGAAGAAGTGGCAGAAGGCTCCTGCAGAGAGCATTCTGAATCGCTTGTACCCACCTAACGTGTTCAGGAGCTGAGGTCTAAAATGGGCCTTACATCTTCCGTCTTCTTTGGAACTAGGAAGAAATGGGAACAGTAAGCTGTCCCAAGATGGGTGGGGACTGGCTCTATGCGCCTTCAAGAGAAGGGAGGAAATTTCTTCCAGGACCAGAGGAAGATGTTCCGGGAAGTAAGACGACTTGGAGGGGTGATCTTCAGGGTGGTTTCTGAAAAAACTCGATTGAGTGTCCTGCTGCTATCAGTTGAAGCACCCAAGCATCTGATGTGATCCTCTCCCAACCCGGTAGATGGAAGGAGAAACCTCCCTCCTACTGGTTCCTCTGGGGGGTCCAGATGCTGTGGGAGAGGAGAGTCAGGAGGTGTGGGGCACGCAGCAGCTCCCACAGCTTTCTTGGGTGAGGGAGTCTTGGTTGCTGGAGGGCCCAACATTTATTGGCCCACTTGCTCTGTGGTTTCGCTTTAGGGCAGAAACGCTCATGGAAGCGGGCGACGCTTCCCTGAAGAGGCCTGTACAGAGAGCCCACAGACTTCAGTGCAGTACCCTTCTCCTGCAGGTCGGTGATGATGTCCTTGACATTGCCACCGAACAGCACTGAACTACTTCAGGGACCAATCCTGACGCCCGGAGCCAGGCATGACACCGAAGACCTCACGGCTGAAGCGAACTCCGACCAACTGCATCCACTGCATCGTATGTAGCCACAGGCATGTGCCGACTGGCTGAATGAGCAGAACGGACAAGAGCAGCCACCTCCTGTTTGGTCTGGGACTCAGGAAGGAGTCCAATTTGGATTCCACCTGACTCAGGATCGTCTTCTGGTAGTCCCCACATGAGCAACATAGTTCAGGGCCCTAATCCCTAGGACAGAAGGCGTGCACCTTCTTCCCATACTGGTCCAAAGACTGGACTCGTCCAGGTGAGACGAGCTGAGATGTCTTGATTGGCAGAACGGCCGTGGAGCGAGCGCTAATCACGACCGAGTCTGCCTTGGGGTGTGCGTTGGTAAAAGAATCTACACCCTCAGGAGCCTGATATAGCCTGTCTGCCTTCCTCAGAAGGGTGCTAGCGTGAACGGTTGCTTCCAAATAGTGGAAACAACGTCCGCATGAGGCCCAATCCAGGGTGGAATCAATGTTGGAGTGGTCTCGGCAGATCCAAGTGGGCAGTGAGCTTTTTACGCTGTGGATCTGGCTCCAGAGATTGCCACTGATGAACTTCCTGGATCTTTCTCAGTAACTCCAAGAATGAAGGATCCTCCGGAAGAGACTTGGAGAAGTCCTTGGCCTGGATCGATCTGGAGTACATGGCTCGCTGTCCGGATCAGAGCTCAGGAGGCCAGCAGATGGCCCAGGTAAAGGTGACCCTGTGGCGTTGGGCCCGGCGTTGGGTGGCGATCGGTAAGGACGTCATTTGGTGTTGGGTAGGCTGGTGTTGGAGCGGCGTCCAAAGATCTGGCCCTGTGGGGAAGGCCTGAGCGTCAAGCGCAACAAAGTTCTCCGTGATGTCCGTGGATGGGGGTTAAAATCCCCAGGATCCAGCAGAGGAGGCGTGGGAACCTTAGTTAGCAACAGCAAGCGTTGTGGCAAGTCTGCAATGTCGGACTGGTCCAAGGGTTCTGGCATGAGGCTCTTCACTGAGCATTCGCGGAGGGGCTGACGTCCGACTTACCAGTGGGATTGAGCGGAGTAACGGCGTCTGATTTGCCGGAACCCTGGTCTGACATGAGTTGCGATAGAGCAGCCTTGATGGGCGTCGCGAGGGACCATGTGTGCCCCGAAGGGCTGGCATCTTATCAGCCCTGTCCGGGTGGGCGTGGGGCGTGAGGTGGCACCGCATCCGCTAATGGACTCACTCCGACCCAGAGAGCCACGCGGAAGCAGCCTTTGGGAGCGGTAGCCTTTGCCTCGGAGGCACCTGGAGGGACTCCTGAGCTGAGGGGGCGACACCGCCTTGGACACCGCCAAGACGGCCGTCGAGGAGCGGTCCCCCGGAGGGGATGTTAGCTTAAGAACTGTGACTTTGTCCGAGTCGCGAGCCGTAGAGGGAGTCCCGGTCCTTCTCCTTCTTGTGGCCTTTGGGGAAGTGGAGCCTGCCTAAGTTTCTTCAGCGCCTTCTCCATGGAAGCCATCTTTTCTTCAAGCGTGGACCAACAGGGACTGTTGCCTCTGTTTTCGGGTGGCTGTGTTGAACTGCTGGCAGTGCTTGCACTTCTCCATGGGGTGGTCTGGGCCTAGGCAGAAGAGGCACAGGGGTGACAGGTCCTTATCGTGACAGCTGGGAACTGCAGTTGCACTTATTTTTGTCTGCGATTCGGAGGACGTTAGGGACGACATACAGGCCTTTAAGTGGTAAAATGAAAAAGGTAAAAAAAAAAAAAATTCAGTAAACTAGACCGATGTTAGACTGACGACGAAGGAACTTAACATGAGACTTTTCTAAGTTATGACAGGAAAGAAGAACTGGAAGGCGGGCATGGCGGATCGCCCATTTATACTGATGTCGCATGACATGGGTCAGCTGATGTGGTAGCAGTCACTGCCAGAGACTGCTAGCTAGAAATTTTTCCTGGGGTCCTGGCGCCTGCCGGCTTCAGTCCTATATGTAATTACCTTCTGCAAGAGCCCTCTCAAGTCAGATCAACATATCCATGTCCCTAGAATTATCTTTTTGTTCAAATGTTTTAAGGGAAAGGGGACACTGTTTAACCAGGAAAGGCACACTAAGCTGAAGCTTGTTTCCAGGTGCGACCTGGGAGCACAAAGGAAGTTAAGTGAATTGCTCAGGGTCACCACAGTGCATCTAAGGATGGTCTTCAAACAAATTCCTCCATATGCCTCCATATGCAGCAGTGTGTTATTTAATGCCATCTTGCGCTAACTGAATCCTTTCCTTTCCAGGAATTACTATAAGCAGATCACCCTCCCATTTTCTACACATTGCCATGGTGTCAATCGTGGGTTCTGTCTTATATGATAAAAAGATAGCATGCTCTGGATTCTACACTCTAATGCCCTCAGAAAAAGGTCTGAAGCAGGTGCACTGAGCCCCTGTTCCAAGTCGACCCCAGTCTACACTAAATATAGTGGCGTATCTGCAGGTAGCGGTGAGAGTTTAGGTGCCCACATCTTTTTTTTTTTATCTCCCCTGTGCGATCGCCCGTCCACCATTCCCCAGCCCCATCACCCGGCGCATGCTCTGGGACTTACCGTGTCTGGCTCTTGCCCAGGCCCCCCCATGGGAACAGGATCCAGTTTGCCTGAACGTGCTCAGATAGCCAGGTGCAGGGTCTGCAGGAGACTGGTGTGACCCTACCAGATGGCAGTTTTCCCGTTTTCTCCTGGTGCGAAGAAGTGCATGCAGTGTCACCAGTGGCTGTACCATGAACGCCCTGTGCACAGCACACCTGGCATTTGCCTACCTCCACCCCTCCCCACTGTACAGTGGGAGGCCAGGCTACAGTCAACACTGTTCCCAGCCTCCCGGAGGAGGAGGAGGAGAGCAGTCCTTGGAATGCTCAATCCTCCTCCCCACACTGACTGTCGGTGCTGCAAGCGGTACTGGTACCGCTGCACCACAGGCCAGCCCCATCATCTGTCTTTTAATTGTAGGAAGGACGAAACATCTCTGCTTAAAAACTGAAAGACATGGGTTAGTCCATTCTCTGCCATCTGCGAAAAGCACGATCTCGGCTGCTGGGCCAAAGTTGGTGTCCTGCTTAATTTTAAGGGCCTGTGGGATGGAGGACAAGTGTCCACTATTGTCTGCATAGTGGAGAGTGGTCATCCAAGTATCTGCTCTGCCCTGGTGGTGGGGAGGAGACAGTGCAGAGGCACATGAGTGCTGAGGACTTCTCCCCTCCACTTCCTTCCAATGCAGTGTACAGGTGTCATCCACTCACCTCAAAGCATGGGTCGAGTGAGCTGCCAGACATTATTGGTAGAGGTTTGTAAGTTCCAACCCTCATGAAACATAAAGTTGTCATCAGATAAGGGCCTCTAGGCCCATCCAGCCTACCCGTAACATTACACTTGCAGCTACTGACCCTACCTGGTCACTGGCCTCTTCCCACCTCTAAAGTTCCCCTATGCCTGTCCCAGGCATGTTTAAATCCTTCCACTGTCCCTGTCCCTGCTTGCACCACCTCCTGTGGCAGGCTATTCCATGGCCCACCACCCTCTCTGTGAAGAAACACTTCCTCACATTTCCCTCAATCTACCACTTTCTAATTTCTTATCATGCCCCTTGTTCTTGTTCCTTCCTAGACTGGAAGATGCCCCTGCACCTTATTTTATACCCTTGAGGTACTTGAATGTTTCTATCGTGTCACCCTGGTCCCTCCTCTCCTCCAGTGAGTACATGTTGAGGTCCTTTAGTCTCTCCTCATATGTTTTCTGGTACAGACCTGCACAACTTAGTCACCCTTCTCTGAACTGCCTCAATGTCCTTACAAAGGTGTGCCTCCACAACTGTACACAGTACTCAGGTGAGGCCTTACCACTGTTTTGTACAAAGGCATCACCACCTTCTGCTTGTGATTACTCTGCCTATGCACCTCAGCATACCACTGGCCTTCCCTGCTGCCTTTGCACTCTGTCTGGACACCTTTATGTTGTCTGAAATTATAACCCCAGGTCCCTTTCTTCCTTGGTGAAAGTCAGCAACCCCCAATCCTTAGCTCTCCCAGGATTCCCTCTTCCCAGGTGCATTATTTTGCACTTTTTGAACTGAACCTTAGCTGTCACACCTCCGACCATTTTCAAGTTTCCCCAAGTCCCTCCTCATTGTCTCCACGCTGCCTGGTGCGCCACCCTTTACAGATCTTGGTGTCATCTTTAAACAGGCACACCTTTCCCTCCAGCCCTTCCACAATGTCACTAATGAACACACTGAGGAAGACTGGCCCAGGACTGATCCTCTAGGTACTCCACTGGTCACGCCCTCTCCTCTCCTCAAATTGGATTCCTTCTACCACCACCCTCTGCCTACTGTGTGTTAGCCAGTTTCTCACCCAGTTACCACCATTTGCCCCATGCCCCGACTACTCATTTGTTAACCAGTCTTGTATGTGGGACAGTGTCTAAGGCCTTGCTGAAATCAAGGTAGGCACATCCACACCCCACCCCATTTACCTCCTTTGTCACCCAGTCAAAGAAATCTATCAGATTCATCTGACACAACCTTCCTACAGTGAATCCATGCTGGCTTGGATCCGGGCATTGATGGCTTCAAGTATGCCACTATTCTTTGTTTTAAGCAGTGTCTCCATGATCTTCCCTACTACTGAGGTGGGGCTTACCGTTTACAGTTCTCTGCCTCCTCCCTACTATCACTTTTATGAAGAGGGACTACATGTGCCCTCTTCCTCTTCTGGAACCACCCCTGTTGAGTGAGTCGGTGAACATGGCTGCTGGAGGTGTTGATAGCTCCCTTGCAGCTCTCAATATCCTCGGTGCACGCCATCTGGCCCCACTGCTTTGTCCACCTTTAGTTTTGTGAGTTCCTCCAGGACTCTCCCTCTGTGAACAGAGTTGCATCCACCTCCCTTTATTTGTGGTACTCAGCTGTGGTCCCTGACCTCCACCTCTTCAGTGAATACTAAACAGAAGTATTTGTTTAGTATTTCTGCCTTCTCCAGGTGGAAGACAAGGTTTGCTGGCCAATGCACCTAGCTTCACCTGAGCTCTTTTCTTCTAGGTTGCTTGAAAGGACAGAGCAAAGAACCTTACCAGAGCAAGGAAAAGGATGAAGGCTTCTTTTGGCTAGGCAGATTTACTGTGTTTTTATTTTGTACTCACAGGGATTGTTACTGTTTGTTGCTAACATGTTATTGCTTTATTTTTCTCTGATTCAAATTGTTGTTGCTGGGTATACCTTCTGCTGCCTTATTACAGGGTGTGCTTACAGTTGCTACAGATTACTGCTGTAATCTTCTGATTCAAATTGTCTTTTGCAAGGTATATCTTCTGTTACTGCTTTATTTTCTCTGTAGCAAAGTGTTTCTTACAGAGTATAACTTTGTGAAATTATTACAGGTAGTGCTTTACAGTTTTATCTATCATTAGGACAAGCTTTCAGGGCTACTGCATTTGTTGCTGCTGATTGTTTCTGCTCTTACCTCCTTGTTTCTTTCATCCGTGGTTCTTTTCAGCAGGGTCCAGACACCACCCCCATCCCCCGACACTACACCCTTTATAGGTAGCACAGTCGTGACATTTCCTGTAGCAAGGCAGGAAGGGGTGGATCAGAGGGTATCCACACAGTGACCTTATTTACAGGGTATTTGTAATTTAATTTGTTATAACAAGTTATACAAAAACAAACAAAACAGAAAATCAAACTTTTGCTTTCATTTTCTTTCTTCTAATTACTCTGACCAGGTTATAAACCCAGCAACTTATCTGGAATGGATATCATTAACTGCAGGTACTGCAGAACACTTTCAGAAGGGCAGTTTTCAGGATTTAGGACACTGTTCTACATGCTGAGCCACTGGAGATGTAAGGCTCAGCTCCAGGCAGCATGGACAGAGACTGCATGCCTCAACTTGCACAGTAAAGAGGAAATATATTATAAGAACCACCCGCCATTTCCCAAACATCCAACAGAAGCACCTCAACCACAGAGGGTAGTTGGTCCTAGCGGTTGCAGGTGGTTAGAGGGCAAATCAGGTGCCCCATTACTCAGTGCTCTTCAACATATCACCTCCACAAACCATATAAAACTACAAACTGGTATCTGCCTCTTTCTCCGAAATAAAAGGGTAGAGGACATTGCAGCACAGGAACTAGCACAACAAAATTCACCCAAAACAGTAACCAAAACAAAAAGCAAATCCAAAAAACTTCTGATCATAGGAGACTCCATGATTCGGGAGTTGATACCTATCTCTATCCAGGGTAATGGCGAATGTCTCTCAGGTACATCAGCGTGGAGAGAACACCGACAACATTGCTAACATTGCTCGGAAGAGAAAACATCGACGTCCTGGTACACATAGGAACTAAGATCTCGCCAGCCGGTCAGTTGTGGAGACCAAGGAACACCTGAAAAGGCTGGGTGACAAACTATAATCCATTTCATCTGCACCTCCTTCTCTGAGATCTTGCCAGTCTGGGAGAGGGGACAGATGGACGGAAGATCAGAGAAGGGGAAGAGGGAGCTAAACATGCGGCTCAAAGGCTGGTGCCAGGAAAAGGACACACATTTGTAGGGAACTGGCAACAGTTTTGGGAGTGAAAGTTCTTTAAATTTGATGGACTACATCTGACTAAGGAGGAGTCTGTGCACTGGAGCAGAAGTTTGGCGTCTTTGCAGACTATTTAAACTAGCAAATGGGATGAGGGTACAGCACCCCCGTCAGCTAGTGGTCAAACAGGAGTTCAGCATGTTTGTAGTTCATTTGCATCACCAGGTAAGGAAAAGGTCCAGCTCCCATCGGCCTTTGGGGAAATGCCAGACCACGCCCAACAAATAACACACCAAAATCTGGCCAACAGAAAATCATATACATAATGCTTGCAGTCTGGGAAACAAGATCCCAGACCTGCAGGCAATAATGACAGAAGCTAAACTGACACAGTAGCCATTAGCAGAGATGGTTTACTAAGTAACCACACTTGGGAGGCTTCAGTACCTGGCTATGTACTGTTCAGAAGAGACCAAGGTGCAAAAAAGGGGGTGGTGGCACTTATGTCAATGAAAATATCAAAGCTACAAAATTCAGAATACATATAAGGAGCCAGAAGAACTGTGGGTCACCCTGAAACAGAACAGCCATACGAACTGGGGTTGTATACAGGCCTGCAGACCAGGGGAGGACATAGACACATTACTGTTAAAAGATATACAAAACATGACAGATAAAGGGAGGTTCTGATAATGGAGACTTCAACATGCCAGATACAGACTGGCCAATACTAGTAGGAACATCTGCCAGAACTAGACACATGGTGGATTCCCTGCAGGGGAGGGCCTCAAACAACTGGTATCTAGTACTGACTAACAGGAAAAGAATCTCAGATCTCCAGGTAGAAGGTCACCTGGGGCCAGTGACCATCACATGGTATGGTTCAATTTGGCCACTAGAATTAAATCATCCCATTCCAAGGCAAAAACATGGGACTTCAGAGGAGCTGACTTTGATAAGATGGCCAACAGAGTTAAGCTAGCCCTGGCAAAAGAAATACAGGTGAGGGAGGTACAGACAAAGTGGTCAAGCATTAAGGATGCAATACTTGATGCAACATCCCACTGTGTCAGAGAGAAAGGAAGTGCAAAAGAAGGAAACCACTTTGGTTCTCAAAACAGTAGCAGAAAAGGTCAGAGCCAAAAAGGCCTTCAGGAAATATAAAGGAACGCAGCAAGATGAAGACAAGGAGGCATACCACACTTCCTTGAGGGAAGCAGGGAATGCAGTAAGGCAGACAAAGGCCCAAACTGAGGAAACACTGGCACAAACAGTAAAATAAGGTGGCAAGACTTTCTAAAGATACATTAGTGAAAGGAGAAAGTCAAGAAGGGGTATTGCTAAGATCCAAGGGGATAAGGGGCATGTGAGGAGGACTATGTAAAGCAACTATCCTAAATAGATACTTCTGCTCAGTATTTACTGAAGAGAAGGTAGGGCAGGGCCCACAGCTCCAGCACCATGGACATGGGGAGGGAGTGTGCACTAGTCCCTTCACAAAGAAAGGGCCCTACAAGAGCTCTGATAAGCTCAGGGTGGACAAGGCAATGGAACCTGATGGCATACATCCCAGGGTACTAAAGAGCTAAGGGTGGAACTAGCAGAGCCATTATCAGAACTGTTTAGTGAGTCTCTGAGCACAGAGAGATCCCAGAAGACTGGAGAAGGGCTCACGTGATCCTGCTCCATAAGAGTGGTAGCAGGGAACCTACAGACCAGTCAGTATTACCTCAGTAGTGGGCAAGATTATGGAGGCACTCCTTAAGGAAAGGATAGTGCAATACCTGGAATCCATAGGAGCACAGGATCCAAGACAGCATGGGTTTACAAAGGAAGGTCCTGTCAAACTAATCTCATAGATTTCTTTGACTCGTAACCAGAGTGGTGGATCAAGGGAAGCAGTTGATGCCGCCTACCTTGACTTCAGCAAAGCTTTTGATACTGTTCCACATAGAAGATTGATTAATAAGCTGGGTAGGCTCGAGGTGGGTCAAGTTGGTCAACTGGGTGGCAAACTGGTTGACGGGCAGAAAACAGAGAGTGGTGGTAAACGGTATACAGTCAGAAGAGATGCAAGTCACAAGTGGTGTACCTCAGGGATCAGTCCTGGGGCCAGTCCTCTTCAATATCTTTATCAATGACATTGGAGATGGACTGGAGGGTAAGGTTTGTCTGTTTTCAGATGACACCAAGGTCTGCAACAGAGTAGATGATCCAGATGGGATGGGCAGAATGAGAAGATATCTGGATAAACTAGCAAAATGGTTGGAAGAGTGGCAACTGGGTTTAAGCGCAAAGTGAAGCAAGATCACGCACATAGGGAAGAGAAACCTGAAGCCCCAACAGGCTGGGAGGGAGTTGCTGGCAATCACAAGGGAAGAAAGAAACTTGGGCATCATCATCACAGATGACCTGAAATCATCCAAGCAGGCCACTAAAGCAGTAGGTAAGGCTAGGGTGATGTTGGGTTGTATTAGTAGGGGTATCACAAGTCGGAAGAGGGAGGTAATAATCCCTCTTTACAAGACACTGGTTAGCCCCATCTGGAGTACTGCGTGCAGTACTGGAGCCACACCTTCACAAGGACCTTAACCAAATTAAGGCAGTCAGAGAAGGAGCACCAAAATGGTGCATGGACTGCATCAGAAAACATATGAGGACAGATTAACGGTGCTCAATATGTATACCCTAGAGCAAGGGAGGAGAGAGGTGATATGATCAAACATTCAAGCACCTTAAGGTCATTAACAAGGTGAAAGAGTCTAACATGTTTCAATATAAGAAAAATAGCTGGACAAGAGGACACAGCATGAGATCAGAGGAGGCTGATTGAAGGGTAATGTGAGGAAGTTCTTTTTCACAGAAAAGGTGGTGGATGCCTACCTCAGGAAGTGGTGGATATGAATACAGTGCAGAGCTTCAAACAAGCATGGGATAGGCATAAGGAAACAACACAGATGAGTATGAATAGATAGGCCATCGACAGAGCAGCGGCGACGGCCATTTATAAGGTAGAAAAGAAATGGGCAGACTGGATGGGCCTTGCGGTCCTTACTTGCGTCAACTTTTATGATTCTATGTCTCCCTCCTTGTGCTCCTCTTGAATCCCTCGGAGCCTTATAACTCCCCCTCCATTTTGCTTCTTTCGTTGATGTACCTAAAGAAAGTCTTGTCTCCTTTCTTCACCGTCTGAGTTAGTCTTTCCTGTCTGTGCCTTTGTGTTTCTAACTGCCTTCCTGCTTCCTTTATATTCTTTAGGTACACCTCTGTCTTCCTCCCACTGAGTCTCCCTATATTTCTGAAACTCTTCCTTTTGGACCTTACCTTGTCAGCCACCTCTCTTGAGAACCATACTGGTTTCCTCCTATTCTTGCCTTTGCTTACCATCCTAGTGCACTGGTTGGTCACCTCCTCTATGGCTCCCTTCAGGTGTTCCCACTGCTCCTCACCCTCCATCTCCCTCCTGACCAGGGCCTCCTTGATACCTCTTCCCATTTTATCAAAATCCACCCACTAAAGTCCAAGACCCTTGCCTCAGTGTGGCTTGACTGTGTCTCAGTTTCCATGTCAACCCACACTATGTGGTGGTTTCTGGATTCCAGCTGACCTTCCACCTGGGCGTCTCCAATTCTGTCCCCACTGGACAGTACTAGGTCCAGAATTGTCCTGTCCCTGGTGGGATTGCTCACCAGCTGTCTGAGGCCTGCCCCGTAGGGAATCCAGAATGTCCTGGCTCCTGGATGAAGCAACTGCTGGGATGGTCCAATCAATGTCCAGGATATTGAAATCCCCCAGCAGTACTACCTCGCCCTTTGTCATCATTTCCTAAATCTGATCCATTAGATCCCTATCCATCTCCTTCCCCTGTGCTGGAGGTCTGTAGATGACCCCTGTGTGGATTGCTGTGCCATTGACTGGCTCAAGGGTGACCCACAGTGCCTCAGACTCCCCATCTACCCTGCACCTCTGTTGCTTTGATGCCTTCCCTTACATACAGGGCCACACCTGCCCCTTTACTCCCCGATCCTCCTGAACAGAGCATGACCTGAACATTTGCGTCCCAGTCATGACTGACTGTGTACAAGGTCTCTGTTACTGCTGCTATGTCCAGGTCTGCTTCTACCATCAAGGCCTCCAGGTCTGGGATTTTATTTCCCAGGCTTAGGGCATTTGTAACCATGGCTTTCCATAGTTTGCTGCCTGTCCCCTCTCCCTCTGTGTTGCCCTCCTACTTCTTTCCCCACCCTCTTTTCCCTTATTATGTGCCTTCCTGCTCCCCGTCTTTCCCCTTGTATCTGGTGCTGGAGTCCTTTTCCATTATTTACCTTCATTTTCCTTGTTACTGTCTACAATCCTATTTGTATCCTCTTTGCTGGCTACACTAACCTGTGGGGTTGGGCAGTGTGATTGACCCTGCTCTTTATCTTCACCCCTTGGCTAGTTTAAGTGCTTGCCAATGAAGTACTGAAACTGTTCACTAAGGACTTTAGTGCCCATGCTGGAAAGATGCAGGCCATCTCCCCATACAGGCCAGCATCATCCCCAGACAGGCCCCCAGTCCCCAGTGTAGCCAAAACCTTGCTCTCTGCCAAGCTCTTCAGCCAAGTGTTGAAGTTCTTGATGCGAGATCTCTAGATCTCCCTTGCCATGGACAGGCAGCACCTCTGAGAAGGTCATGGAGTTTGCTACCTGCCCCAGGCCCCTCCCCAGTTCCCCAAACTCCCTCTGCGCCATTGCTAACTCTGCCTTGTTCTCAAGCTAGGTCATTTGTCCCCAGATGGACAATGACATTGAGTTCTCCCTCCTTGCTATTACCCTAGTGATCCATTGGATCCATTTTCCATCCCTCTGAGCTGAGTTTCCTAGCAGGCACTTTACCTCCCTCCCTTTTTTTGCTGCTCCTCGTTCCACTCCCAGACAATGGAGTCCCCCACCAGAAGTATCTTCCTCTGGTGTCCTCCACCACCAGCTTTGGAGTTCCATTTTGGAGACCACGCTCATCCTCCCATGGTGCAACCTCCTTGATTTTTACTAAGCTACAATTTCCTGTAAGCAATCCCAGGGTGTTTACCTGCCCACAGGGACCAGAAGATTAACTTATGTCACCAAATGAAGTCTTCCAAGCCCGCCGTGTTCTTGATCCGCTACTTGTGCTAAATAGTTCCTCACAGTTTACCTTATTCATTCCTTTCAGGAATTTGAAGGTCTCTCTCATATCTCACCTCTCATGTCTGGCCTCCAGCAAGTACATGTTTAGTGCCTTGAGCCGTCCTTGTTAAGATCTGCCCTGCTTGTCCTGAATCATTTTCGTCACCATATGTTGCACTGTCTCCAGCCTGTCCTTATCTTTCCTTAGGTGAGGACTCCAGAACTGGGCACAGTACTCCAGCTGAGGCCTCACCAGTGATCCATACAGAGTAGTAATACCTTTCTCCTATAACCCCCTACAAATTTGGGGTTTACTGTAATGTCTTCCTGGGCCCCAATGCCCACTGTAAGGCTAGTGTCCCATCCTAGTGTGATCCTGTTATCTGAGTGACAGTGCCACACTGAGCCTCTGGGCCTGTCCTTTTAAGAGACTAGCTAACCTGTGTTAAGTGGTTGGTCTGTGCTGAGTCCGGCGATTTAGGGCTTGTGCTTATTTGCTGTGCGTGCACTGTTATATTAGATACAGAGAAGTTTGCCTAACCTGCTTTATTTACAGGTCGCTCATTTGTATGGGAACCACCACGTTGCCTGGGACTTCCAGTATTGGACCAACAGAACCACTAGGTACCTAAAGGATCCAAACCCCAGTGTCCTGTGGGAAGGAAATTCTGTAGTTTTGTAGTTTTCAGTTGGTGCCAATTTGACCTGGGGCACAGCCTAACTGTAACAGACAGCTCCTTCAGCCAACCAGCAAGCCTGGATTTACAAGGAAATCCCCAGAGGAAAAAGAAGTGAAAAGTGCGGTACCTACCGTAATTCTTGATCTTCTCTTGTATCTTCACCATTCATTACTTCTTGGGTGTAAGCCGGTGGGCACCAGCGGCGAGCTTTTTTAAAAGCTTAGCTCTAATGGCTGCCCTCGAGACCCGGCATGCGTCATGCGCAGGGGCGGCCGTTAGTAGCTATCGATTCCTCCTCCATCTCAGTTCTGTGAGCCGGAGAGGCAAAAAATTATATTGTGGAAAAAGAAAGCGAGGCAAGATAGCCAAGGATAGCAAAGGAAGGAAAATAGACTGAAAAGGAATAAGCCGATGGAGAATAGACAGAGGAAAGAGAATTCCTGCCCTAAGGATCGCAGGGCCTCCTTACCGGGCGACTCTAGGAGGAACAGATAGAGAGAAAGGGAAGGAGAAAGAAAGAAGCAGAGAGAGGAAGAAGAAAATGGGATGTTGAGGAGACAATAATGCCCAACGAGCATAGTTAGCTGAGAGACTTAAGGCTCGACTTAACAAGGAGCAAGAATCCCCATTGGTAGTGCTGAAAAGAAGGTTCACCGAACCTGCTAGACAGACTAAGGAGGGCATAGTCTTTGACCTCAACATGCCATGGTCCTTTATCCTAGTTGAGGGCCCTGGCCTGATTGAGCAGACCTTTGTTCCGGGAAGAGCACCTAGCTAGGAAAGGATTGGTTCCCAGGCAGCATGTAAGAGCTGCTCAAAAGGGTATAGAAAGAGACTTAGCCTTTTAAAGGCGGTTTGTAAGAAATATAGCGGAACTCAATCGACTTGCTATGTCAAGGCAGATAGAGACTGAAACTGGCAAGATCTGCCCATAGTTGGCACTGCTTTTCCTGCAGCACTGCTCGCAGAAGGACCCTTGAAAAAAGGGGTCAAGACAGAGCATGACTCACAGGCTTATGAGGAAAAACATGACCTGAGAAGCAAGGATTGCCTTCAAAGCAGTCGGAGAGAGTTCCTCAGCTTTAAGAGAAATTGTATAACCGTACCGTTCCTCTTACTCTGTAAAAGGGGTTGGTTTCAGGGCTTAGTAATTGATTAGCAGAAGATTCCGGGACCAAACACTGCAAGACAGAGTCAGCAAAGTCCCTAGGGTGCCTCGCCTGAAAACATTACGGTGAGATAGTCGTGCAGCTCCCTCACGACCCAGCACTCCTGCAATAAATGTAATCTTAGAGTAAATAATTTCCTGAAACCATTAAGAGAAATGGCAAGGACAGAGATTTTTTTTTTTTTAATTTTTTGCATAAGGGCCAAAAAGAGGGAGGAACTAGACGGGAGGGGAGACGCCACAGAAGGAGGCCACTGAGGGGACAGAGGGGATCAGTAATGAATGGTGAAGATACAAGAGAAGATCAAGAATTACGGTAGGTATGTAATTTTCATATCTTCCCTTGTCAATCTTCACCATTCATTACTTCTGGGTGAGTACTAAGCCCTCTTCCCCAGAAGAGGGAAGACGAAACCCTGAGGAACAAGACCCCCAGCCTCCTGTTGGTGAGAAACAGAAGGGAAGACCCTGGCTAGTTCAGAGAAAAGCCTAAGTGGGAGAAGAGCTAGGAGGTGCCTCCCGAGGCGTGGAGACGGAGTAAGCCCCTGCAAAGTCTCCTAGCTCTGGAGGAGAAGAGACGGTCCCCCGGAAGGCGGAGGAGCGATCACCCCATGCCGCCGGGCCAGGGTGACAACCTTGAAAGATGAAGCCATGCCGTCCGAATAATGCAGATCGCTGTCCCGCAAGCCTGGAAGCCACCTCATTGGCATCGTAAGATGCCCTTGCCTGGTGTCTTGCCAGCTCCAGGCCTATAGCGGAGAGGGCAACAGCTTGTCTGGTTTGCTCGTATCAGGCATCGACGCTAGAAGTTGAGAGAGCATCGACCACAGGTGCCGATTGTAGGCAGCATGGTGAGCCTGATGTGATGCTATACAAGCAACCGCATGAGAAGAAGAACACTCTTAGCCCCCACCGGTCGAACTGAAGAGAGTCCGGGTCCGTGGGCGGTCGTGCGCCAGGCAGCGCCCGGAGGAGTATCCAGGTAGACCAAGCCAGAAGGGGGTTGGGGAGAGTACCTAGAGACTCTGAGGGGCACAATACCACGCTGACAATCAGCCGGGCTGGAGAAGAGGCTGATGCACTGCCAGGAACGGATAGACGCCCTCCTGGAAGGAATAGGCCAGGAAGGTACCACCAAATGTTGGGCACTGAATTCTCCAAGGAATTCACCGTCTCCCGTTCGGTATTGTCTCTCCGTATGTAAGAGATCCGAGGTCCCTCACCATCCTCGAAGGAATCACTGATATTCAGTGAAATCAGCATCGGAGGAGATGAGCAGGGGATTCTCTCCCTCAGAGGAGGGAGGCGAGGGGTGATGGAGGCTGGAGTGCTCAGAGGACTCCTGCGGCGGTGGGGAGAGTCGAAAGACCCGCTCATGCATACATCTAACGATGAGGGAAAGGCAGCTGCAGAACCTCTGAACTGCTCCCAGGATAACGGACCCATAGGACCGACATGGCCCGGGAGCGGGGTGGTGGAGGCAGAGATATGGGAGAGGGGCACCTACGAGGAGGCAATAGATCTCTGCCAGGGCTCTGGAATCCGGGAACGGAGCCTGAGCTGGCGGGGTCCCTGACAACAAACCAGGCCGCAAGACGGAACCCTGAGGAAGCGGAGCCTGGAAGAGCCAGGGGAGAACCTCCTGTGACGAAGTCAGGACTGCATGGATCCAGAAGGGCAGCCCACAACAACGCCACCGGAGGGCACCTAGAGTCCCGGAGGAAGAGCGGGGTTCAGCACTACAGCTCCTGGCCACCCCTGAGGTGGCCAGAGAAGACCGAGGTCCTGTCCCCTGCCCCTCAACCCCTCGGACTCGAGAGAGCCCTCCTCCTCGACGCAGCGTTCCCATCCCCCAGAGGAGCAACAGCACCTGGGAGGCTGCTGTCACCGGTCCCCAGGAGGAGCCTCCCCATAGTCGCCCCAGTCTCCCCTGGGACTCAAGGCCACCCTAGCGGAGAGGCCCTCAGGGGAGGACGGAAAGGGGGACAGAGAGGAGGCCCACTGCGCCGCCTGGTACCTCGTGCCACAGGAGACCCCGACCCAAGAGTGGGGTGCCAGGATGGGTCCACGTCCGAATTGTCGGCCTCCGAGGAGGCCGAGATCAGCAGGACCTCAATACTGGCCACCCGGGGTCCCCTATGGCAACGGCGCCGCGAACGCACCGGCACCAGAGGCGCCGGCTGACCCCAAGCATCAGCAACAGCCAGGCCGTCCCAGCTCCCCGCTGTACCAGCGAGGCCACCGGCACCGCCCCGGCGTTGAAACCGACCCCGCACCGTGAGGAGGAGAAACCAGGCCTCACGGCGCCGCTTAACGGCGCGGAGCTAAAGCGGCGCGCCAGCGCTGCCCCAATCACCAGCACCAACGGCACCGGATCAAACGCGCGCGTGAACGGCGCCATCTCGATCACCGGCACCGTGAATGGCGCGGGATCCAAACGGCGCCCAGAGGCGGCATCGAGGGTCCGCCGGTGTCCGGCCCAGAAATCATGGGCCTCGACACTGGGAGCCTGCACCTCCGAGGAGGTGACTGCCGAGGCGGTAGCCGACGCCGCGCCCTCGGAGGGACCGCTACGCCCCGACACCGCAGAAGGAGCTTCTCGCCGGGCAAGATAAGATGAGGAAGCCCCTCCTCCGCGGACCGTGATAGGCCCGGGAGGGACCCGGGAAGGGCCTAAACACCTTACCTGGGAGTCCCGTGAACGACGCCGTCCCCAAAAGTCAGCGGGGCCTTGCCGAGCTTGAACAGCGGACTTGAGGACACGACGGTCCATGGAGAAGCAGGCGTCGCCACGAATCCATGTCATGGTTGGGTCCCAGGCATCGAAGACACGTCATGCCGGGTCCGAGGCGAGAAAAATGCCGGCCACAGGAGCACGATGCATGGAGGCGGCCCGTCTTAAGCGGCTTCGCTCCAGAACTGGACAGCGAAACAATTAAGGTAAAAACAGTAGGAAAACACCCGACGCTTACAGATAGAAAAAGAACAGTCTTACCGTGGTATGGCGTCGGCGTAAATCGAGAAACAGAGGAATTGACAAAAACTATTGCGTACTTCACGAACTATAGCTCTCGACGCGCGGCAGGTGCAGCCTCGACGGCGAGAGACAGAACTGAGATGGAGGAGGAGTCGGTAGTTACTAACGGCCGCCCGCATGACACAAGGCGCCGGTCTCGAGAGCGCGCCATTAGAGCTAGCTTTTTAAAAAAAAAAAAAAGCTCCCGCCTCCTCGCTTACACCCAAGAAGTAATGAATGGTGAAGATTGACAAGGAAGATACAGGGATCCGTTAAAGTTGGAGGTTGAAGTGTGAACAGCTTAAGCTTTCAAACAACTTCTCTCTAGAAGAGCATAGGGAATCGGTGGGAAGAGGCCCAACTTGCTCTCTGCCACCTTTCCCTGCATTGACGACTGCCTATAACAGAAGTCAAATTTGTCCAATTCCAGCCTGGAATGTGCAGAAGAAAAGAAGTTTATCAGTGCTACTTGTGGTATGGACCGAAGACTTGCTCCTGAAGCGATCAGCCAGCTTATGTGAGACCTACTCAGATCAGAAGGTTTGCCCAGTAAAGCTGCAGAATTGCAACTGGACTATATCCGAACTATATCCTGAGATAGCAGTTTATTTTACATGTGCTGAATGTGTTATGTGGGTGAGACCTGTTCACCCATGGCCGAACCTGTTATGCCAGCTAAGGCGTCACCAGCAGAAGATTATAAACTTTGCCAGACTGAACATCCTGCCTGGGCCGCTTCTCCTGCACCAGAAGCTGTTTCTAGCGGAGAGCGTGCTCGGGATCCAGACCTTGCACATCAACATCACGTAGGCTGCAGCCACCAGGAGGGAAAGACCGTGAAGAGGAGGTGTCGTGGTTGTCATGCTTCCCATGCCCATCGGTCACCGCCACGAGGTCTAAATATCGCTTGCCTTGCAGCAGACTCCTGGTAGTGTGAGTACAATCAGGGTAGCTCCTCATGCGAGTGTGTAAATATATGTGGTACCATCTAACTGTTTAAATTTCTTGGGTTTACAAGGGACTGAGCCAACCGGGTGGATTACAAATAATCTGGGTGTTTTGTATGTTAACTGCCTTTCTTTCTACCAGGGGCTAACATCAGCTGCAATGCCGACCACCCCAGACGCGCCTCTAGCTAGCCAGACTTATCATCCTGGGTACTCAGTGTTGTGTGACTGTCAGTTTGGGACAAAAGTGCATGCAATCACGGACCAAAGTCAGATTTCTAACCGTTTGACTAGATCAACAGTTCTCAAACTCTGTCACAGTGAGCCTCCCTAAGCCATGAAAAGATCTTGAGCCTCCCCAAAATACTGAAATATTTTTGGGCCTCCCATAGAAAAATAACCTACTCTTCATAGTACATCAGGAATAAATTGAAACCTCTTTGCATAGCTTGCTCTTATGTTATTAAGCTTATTGTACCCCACCCCAACAGGACAACTACTTTCTCCAATATTTTGACTCTCGAACCATTGTTACCCTTACTGCCATACCTTCATGGGTCAGACTGCTTTTTCTGTTTCTCCTCTAACTGGAATAACCTTCCTGCTGACCTCTGCCTCTCCCCTCTCACCCTGCTCTTAAGCAACTTCTCAGGATCGTTTTGCTCCCTCCTGCTCTTATTCCAAGTACGTGTATGGTTAACTCTTGTATTTGGACAGTTCTGCTGCCAGTCTAATTAATCATTGTTCCTCGCTTTGTTAGTTTACTGTTCTTAATTTGTTTGCACTTTTATTCATTTTGTATTGCTTGAATGTTTTGCGGTTACATTTTGAATTGTATTCTTTCACTACCCTTCCCGGTACACCTGAAATAAGCCATGGCTCAGTGTACAGTACTTTCCCTGGTCACTGACTTGTGAATAAATACATACATTCACCTACTATTATACTCTCTCAGTTTGCCTTATCCCTTCACGCAAACTCTATAAAGTTCAAAATTTAAATACAGTACTTTTCAAGACTTGCTTGAGCCTCCACTAGAACAGGCTGGGGCCTCCCCAGGAGGCTGGCCTCACCATTTGAGAACCCCTGGACTAGATTCATGCCCCTATCTTGTTCACTGCCTCCTAAATAAATCTGATTGTCTTATTTCACGTTTAGCCTGGCTAGTGTGCATATTATTAGTTGGGTTACAGTATTAAGAGTGTGCTACTGTATTGCTAACCTTACTTTACAGGGGTCTCCAGGAAAGCTGCTGTAAGTCCAACCCTAGTGGTAAGTGTGAAGGGTGTGTGCATATTATTGCTGTTCCATGCTGACTGTGAATTAGTTACCGTGTCAGGTATTGGACCACTAGGAAGGCTGATAGGTGGTTACAG
This sequence comes from Neoceratodus forsteri, assembly GCA_016271365.2. Classification (NCBI taxonomy): domain Eukaryota; kingdom Metazoa; phylum Chordata; order Ceratodontiformes; family Ceratodontidae; genus Neoceratodus; species Neoceratodus forsteri. The sequence goes on along the minus strand of CM057453.1, from coordinate 1,472,474,460 downwards.
CTTCCCAGAGGGCTATAGCAGAATACATAAACATCCCCAATACTGTTACTGTAGGTGGAGCACATTGTTTGTGAACTCAGGACCCTCAACCTGTGTATAGCCATACAGGCAGGGGTAGTAGCCCTTGGAATAACATCACCTAGGGATTACATTCTGCTGTCAGCATCCTTCCTATACACTCCAGCATCTTGTCTGCCTTACTGTTGGCCTTGTCACATTGGTTTGTTTGTTTTAGGAAGTCAATAATGATGACCCCTAGGTATCTTTCCTCAGAGGTCATGCACAGCTTTACCCCTCCTCCATCCAGTACTCTATCCTTGGGTTCTTGTTCCGTGTGTATCACCTTGCACTTTTTGGCACTGAATTTCAACTGTCAAACCTTTGACCGCCTGCCTAGCCATTCCAAGTCTCATCTCCTCCCATCCCCCTCGCTGTCTATGCTGCCACACAGCTTGCCCTGGATTCTTGTCCCATGTTGCTGATGGGCATACTGAAAAGGACTGGACCCAGGACTGATCTTTATGGCACCCACTGGTGACCTCCTTTCTTCTGATTTAACTCTGTTAACCAAAACCCTCTGCTGTTTCCCTTCCAATCAGTTTCAGCAATCTACTGTGGGTCCTTCACTGTACCCAGATACTCTAGCTTCTTCAGCACCCTTTTGTGAGGCACCAAGTCGAAAGCCTCAGTGAATTCTAAAGGGAACAGAATCCACAGCATGGCCCTTTATCCACTACTCTTGTTACCCAGTCAATAACCACCATCAGGCTGGTCTGAGAAGAAAAAATTACTCACCGTAGTAATGATGTTTCTCTAATGGAGTCTTGCCATATTATGACAATTGCAGTTTGTCCCAGCCTTAGAACTGCTCGGAGGTGAAAGAGTTAACTTCCATGCCAGGCATGGAACTTGGAGCCTGAGCTCGGTTAGAAAGCTCTGTCTGTATAATTTCAAACTGAAACTGTCAGATCTTTACGAGCAAAACTCACTAAGGTTCTGTGTGGAAGCTGTAAACCTACACTAGCCAACTAGCTACTTAAATATTAACACATTTCCTGGTCCCAACACCAAGACTCAAGTCAGGGGACCAGAAAATAAGATAAGATAAAATAAAACACAACACCCAAACACCCCAAAGAAAGGGGTGGAAAACACAAGATGGGCATCAATAAGTGCCAACACTGGACTGCCCACCCCATCCCCAGAGTAGAGGTCCTGATAGGGGCAGGCTGGGAGGAGGTCATAATATAGCAAGACTCCATTAGAAGAAACAACATTACTAAGGTGAGTAATTTTTTCTTCAAACAACATGAAGTCTTGCTATATTATGACATTACAGACTACACAGCAGTACCTCCATGGAGGAGGGACAGAACCTACTTAGGAAACAGGCTCTGAAGCACAGCTGTGCCAAATCGAGCATCCCTCCTGGCCTGGATGTCCAGGGAGTAATGCTTAGTGAAAGTATGTACTGTTTTCAAGTAGCAGCTTGACATATCTCTAAGATAGGGATGTCCCTGGCCGCAGCTAGGGACGCAGCTGTACCTCTGGTAGAGTGAGCCCTCAGGCCTGAAGGGGAACCTTACCCAGTTTTTGATAGCAAAATTGGATATAAGAGACAATCCACCTGGCAATGGATCTCTTAGTGGCAGGTTTCCTTTCCAACCTCACCATAAGTGAGAAAGAGTTGGAGGAGTCAAACCTGTGACACTTAATGCACGCTCTATGTAGTAACTAAGGGCCTCTTAACATCTAAACTGTGCAGCCTCCTCTGGCCAGAGGAGGAATGGTCAGTGAAGAACACTGGAAGAGAAATAGATTAAGATGGAAATCTGAAACCACCTTAGGCAAAAACTTCCTGTTAGTCCTGAGGACTACCTTATCCCTGTGAAAGGAGATAAAGTCAGTCTCCACTGACAAAGCTTGTAACTCACTTATGCACCTGGCAGAAGTGATAGCTACTAGAAACACAGTTTTCCAAGTCAAGTACTTAAGCTCTGCCAAGACAGAGGTTCAAAGGGGGTTGCATCAGCTGAGCAATGCAAACATTAAGATCCCAGGCAGGGGCAGGGTCCCTGAATGGCGAATTGATATGAAGCAATCCCTTGAAAAACGTGGAAAATACAGGTGAGCAGAAAGAGAAGAGGGCTTCCTGCTGAAATAAAAGCAGAGACAGTTGCCAAATGCACTTTCAGGGTAGCTGGTCTCAGCCCCAAAGAATTTAGATGAACCATATAGTCCAAGACAGTGGGCAAATCAGCAGATTCTGGGAAATATGCTTCCAGAGCACCATATGGAAAAACTTTTCCATTCAGAGTTATAAGTAGCCCTGGTGGAAGGCTTCCTAGAAGCTTTCAAAATCTCGAGAACACCTTGAGAAAGGTGTAGGTCAGCAAACTCTAACTCCTCAACAGCCAGGCCTTGAGGTTGAGGATTTGAGACTCTGATACCAAACTCTCCCTGGGCACAGGTTAACAAATTGTGGTTCCTGGGAGACACAGGGAAGATGGACTGCTAAGGACAGGAGTGGGTACCAGGGCTGTCTGGCCCAATCTGGAGCAATCAGAATCATCTTGCAGGGTTGAGATCTGACTTTGACTAACACCTAGAACAGGAGAGGAAAGGGGAAGGCATAGAGGAACTTCCCTCCTAATCGAGAAGGAAGGCATCCAGGGGACTGAGCCCAACACTGGGGGCCTGCAACAAAAAGAGGAAATTGATTATCTGGGGCTGCAAAAGATCTATCTGAGGGTGCCCCACCTGGCAAAAACAACCCAGTACTAGGGGATCCAGTGACCATTCGTGATGGCCTGGGAAATCCTGCTGAGAGCATCTGCCAGGACATTGTCCTTGCCTGGGAGGTGAACTGCTATGAGGGAGGTATTCAGGAATAAGCCAGAGACCACAACTTCATTGCCTCGGTGCACAAGGCTGAAGACCGAGTGCCCCTTGTTTGTTGATGTACCACACTGTAGTGGTGTTGTCTGTTCTGACCTGTACCACTTTGTTCTGAACAGATGCAGAAAAAACCTGAAGTGCTAGAAAACACCTCTGAGTTCCAACAGATTGATGTGGAGCAGAGATTCCTGAGGAGACCACAATCCCTGGGTGGAGAGGTCGCCCATGTGAGCTCCCCATCCCAAAGGGGCATCTGTAGTAAGGGTCAAGGAGTGAGATGGAGGGATGAAAGGAAACCCTTGTCTCAGGTTGCTCTGATCCTGCCACCACTGTAGGGCCTGGATCAGGGTCTGAGTTACTGGGATCAATTTGGATAGGGACTTCTTTGAGACCAAAGGCTCTCAAATGGAACTGAATGTCCCTCATCTGAAATCTTGCTCCTTGCACTACAGCTGTGGAAGCAGCCATGTGTCCTAGGAGCTGTAGAAAATACTTGCTGGTGAGACCTGCAGGGATGAAGGAGGAGGCCAGGGCCACCAGGGTCCTTACCCTTTCTGGGGAAGGAAGGCTCTGGCCTGCTTTGTGTCCAGTTCTGCGCCTATGAAGGTGAGTAGCTGGACAGGTTCCAGAACTGACTTTGGAAGATTGAGAAGAAAACCTAGAAAGGTAAGCAGCTGCTGGGTAACCTGCAGGTGTGATTTGACCTGGTCTGGAGACTGACCCACAATGAGCCAGTCGTCTAGGTAGGAAAGATGGCAATCTTTTGCCTTCTTAAGTAAGCAACTCATACTGCCTAGGTATTTTGTGAATACCCTTGGGGCAGAGGTAGGGCCAAAGGGCATTGCTCTGAACTGATAATGGCCTGAGGGCAGATCGAATCTGAGGTACTTTCGGTGGGAGCTTCTGATAAGAACATGGAAGTAGGCATCCTTGAGGTCCAGGAAGCTAGCCAGTCACCTGGCCTTGGGGTAAAATCATTCCCAGAGTCACCATTTTGAATTTTGGTTTTAAAGGTGCTTGTTCAGATATCTTAGGTCCAGGATGGGCCGCCATTCTCCTGTCTTTTGGGGTAAGGAAGTACCTGGAGTACAGTCCCTTGCCCTGGTGTGAGGAGAAACCCTTCTACAGCTCTGAGAGCAAGGAGGGTTGAGACTTCTGTTTCCAAAGCAAGAGTCTCTAGTGGATTTGCAGGTGGAAAGATCTGATTCTCATCTTTGGAAATTTTTGAAGCTGAGAACCAGTCCCTGGCTTACTACTTCAGAACCCACTTGTCTGATGTTAAAGACTCCCAGTCCTGGAGCGAAGTAAGCCAGCCTGCCCCTACAGGTAATGGAGAATCGGCCCTGGTCATCCCATCAGGGTGCCTGTTTGGCAGGGGCTTTAGGCTGAGGGGTGGGAGCAGGCCTGCTCGTGCCGTCCTGCCTGCCTCCCTCTGAAGAACCCCTCTGAACATAAGCTGAAGAGGAGGCCTGGGCTTGGTAAAAGGCCTGTGAAAGGCCTGCCCCTGCCCCTGGGGGCTGCCTCTGAGGGTGGATTGCCTTTCCTTGGCCTGTGCACTCCTATAAGTGGTTCTATATTCATCCATTTCTTCATATAATTCTCTGTCTGCTCCCCAAACAGAGGTTTCCCACCACAGGAAAATCCATGGCCTTAGCCTGGGTATCCTGTGACAGACTAGTACACCTGAGCCAAGTCAATCTCTGAAAAGCCACAGATGTAGCCATGACTCTTGAGGATACGTCATTAGAATCCACTGCAGCATGGAATTGCACCTTAGATGCCTCAATACCATCAGCAGCCACCTGTTCCAGCTCCTTGGCAAGCTGGCCAGGGGCCTGTTTGGCTAAAGCCATGACAGTATCCCATCTGGATTTCTGGTATCTTGCAACATAGGCCATATAATTTGCCTGTCTGAGTCCCAAGGCGCTGCCATGTATTGTTTTTAGCCATGGCATCAATCTTCCTGGAGTCCTTGTCAGGAGGGTGTGAAGCCAGGGAATATTAGCCTTATCACAGGCTGCAGCCTGCACCACTAACATGGCTGCATTGCTGTGAAAGAAACTCTGTATCAGGACCTGACAAAGTGTACCTCCTGTCCATCTTTTTATCCACAGGAGGCACAGAATTAGGAGCTTTTAAAATTTTTATTGTTTGTTTCCTAAAGGATTTATGTAAAGGAATAGACAATCTCCTGGACTCTGGGATATCCATCATCTCACATAGTCAGGCTCCTCTTGCTCATCCACAGCTTCCTCCAAAGGGAGCTGGAGGTTTCAGCAACTTTTATAAAACAGAAAATGAGAAGGGACTCAGAAAGCCTAGGGGAGACTCTCCTAAAGGTCTGTCTGGGGAGATGTCCGTTCAATGGGCACATCAGACTTTCAAAATCACATTCACACTGTTCATAATCATCCTCCCCTCCTCCGGTTCATAAAACTCCTCTATATCATATTCTTGAACCCGGTGGAACTGGCCGAACCGACCTTTACCAGATAGTGGCTGTTTGGACGGAACCGGAAAGCGACTGGACAATTTGGATCGCTTTGGCTATCTCTGCAGCAGTAGAAGAAGAATTTTGACTCCACATCTGCTGATTTTCTAGTTCTCTTTTTGGAACTGGCTCCTCTGAGTCAGCTTTTCATTGCCGAGGATGTCTCGCCCTGGTCAGAGGCACTCCTCTGATCCGGTTGGCACGAACCGGGCTGGCCATCGGGTCAGCGGACTTTTGGCCTCTGGTTCCCTGAGCCTACCAACTCTCTTATCCAGGGTAGCTGCAGGAAATTCTTGCAAATCTGGCAGTCTGCATTGAGGTGGTCAAACCCCAGAAAATAAACACATGTGGTGTGTGGGTCAGCCTTGGCAAGGCTTCCCCACAGACACTACAGTGTTGAAACCCAGTGGGCCCAGTTTTTCTTTGGGTTTCTCAGACATAATGCCAGCCTAACCAAAACTTGCCCTTTTCCGGCAAATGCCAGGCAAGACACCCTTATCGGTTCCCAACCGTGTCATGGGTCGTGGAAAAAACGTAATGAAATCCGTTTTTAGAACCGATAAGAACCGGGAACCGCACTCTAAATGATTTTAGAATAATGTTTTTAAACAACCTGATCGGTTCAAACCGAACCGATAACACATTACAAGTTCCACACAGAAAAGTAAAACCTGTCTGTATACTTACAATACCACAGACAGAGCTTGAACCGACTGGTTTGGGTTAAAATAAATATAATCGCGGTTGAATTAACCGAAAAACACTTTTAACCAAGAAATGAACGAGCAGTAGGAGGAATCTCCGGGCGACTGTTCAGTGAGGCGGAGTAAAGAATCTGGACGGTTTCAGTTTGAAATTATACAGACAGAGCTTCTCTAACCGAGTCGCGCTCCAAGTTCCATGCCTGGCATGGAAGTTAACTCTTTCACCTCAGAGCAGTTCTAAGGCTGGGACAAACTGCAATTGTCATAATATAGCAAGACTTCTATGTTGTTTGAAGAGCTCTCTGCAACAACAAACTCTTGCCATTACTATCCTGAGGGTCAACTACTCTCCAGGTAGTTCACAAGGTCCTCTTCGATTAGTGTCTCCATCAGTTTACCCAAAATAGAGTTAAGACTGACAGATCTGTAGTTACCCAGTTGCTCCTTGCCCTCATTCCTCACCCCCACCAGATGGAACAGGAATATGCCTGCTACCCTCCAGCCTTCTGGAATCAACTGTGCATGAACTGAGCTACTGAGCAGTCCAGAGGTTCAGGTAGTTCCACGGCCAATTCCTTAAACAACCCTCAGATGCATCCCATCTAGCCCATCTTATCCATCGTTAGGGCTGTCTTTAAGGTGAAGCTTGACAGAATTTCCTAAGTAATTAAAACCACGGGATACAAGCGGGGGTTCATAAGAAAAATTACTCACCTTAGTAATTATGTTTCTTCTAATGGAGTCTTGTTGTATTCTAGCTATTGCAGTTAGGTCCTGCCTTTCAACTGCCCCGGAGAACAAAGGGTTAACTTTTCTATGCCTTGCATAGACGTTCATCACGAGCTCGGTTGAAGTCCCTGTCTGTTGTTGTTTAAACTGCAACCGTCAGATCTTTATGGGCAAAAACTCACTAGGTGTTCTGTGGAAACTGTAAAATTTTTAGTAGCGAACTGGCAAATATATATATAATGTTTTTGGTTTCAAAGGAAGACTCAAGTCATGAAGCCAAAACAAAACACATCATTCCACCCAAACAAAAAGGAGGGTGTAAAAGGACACTCCTAGGGTGCCAACACGCTCCTGCCCACTCACATCCCAACAACTAGGTTCTGAGAGGGGAGGTGGGGGGTCAGAAACACAGCAAGCTTTCACTAAAAGAAACATATTTACTAAGGAGAGTAATTTTTCTTCAAACAATATGAAGTCTTGCTATATTCTGACTACTGCGAACTACCAAGCAGTACCTCCATGGAGAAGGACAGAAGCTACTTTGGGAATAGGCTCTGAAGTACTGCTGTGCCAAACCGAGCAGCACTCTAGCCTGGATATCCAGAGAGTAATGCTTGGTAAAGGTATGGACTGTTTTTCAGGTGCCTGCTTGACAAATTTCCAAGAGAGGGATATCCCTAGCAGCAGCTGCACTCTTGTAGAGTGAGCCCTCAGGCCTCAGGGTGGGATCTTTCCTAGTTTCTCATAGCAGAACTGTATACAAGACACAATCCACCCAGCAACAGTTCTCTTGGTGGCAGGTTTACCTTTTCCACTTTCCCAAAGGTGAGGAATAACTGGAGGTATTCAAACATGTGACCTTAGTCGCTCTATGTAGTAGCTAGGGCTCTTTTAACACTCAAACTGTGTAGCCTCATCTCTCCGAGGAGGAATGGTCAGTGAAGAAAACAGGAGAGATATAGACTGGTTGAGGTGGAAATCTGAAACCACTTTAGTTAAGAACTTTCTGTTAGTTCTAAGGACCACTTTATCTCGGTGAAAAGAGATGAAATCAGATTCCACTGACAGGGCTTGCAATTCACTGATGCATCTGGCAGAAGTAATGGCTACCAAAAATAAAATTACGTACCTACCGTAATTATGATCTTTCTGTGTATCTCCATCATTCATCACAGATGGGTACTGGCGGAGATCAGGACCCCGCTGGAGCTTTTTTTTTTTAAAAAGGATAGGCGGGCCGACGCAGCATCAGCGCCTGCCCTCGGGGGCCGATGTACTGACCGGGATTAGCCGTTAGGTAGGCATCGACCGCCTGCCTACCAGTTCTGAGTTGCCGGAGAGGTAAGAGGAAGGGATGGAGGGTGGGACAAGAGAGTCCAAGGGACAGAAAAGGAACAGAAAACTGAACTAAAAGAGAAATAATGACTGAGAGGACAGCATAGAAGAAGTAAGACTAAGGGGATTGGGTAGGGCCCCAATCTCTGGAAAGAGGAAGAAGGGAGGGAAAGGAGGAGAAAATTTAGGAGAGAGTGAGAGGTAACAGGATCCGAGACCCTTGTCCGTCACCAGACTATATAGGAACTGCAAGGAGTAGCAAAGCTCTCTGCCAGAATTCAAGGCACAGAATAACTGGCAATACCCCAAAAGCAAAGTCGGCTATTCTGGAGAAGGACAGGGTACAGGGACTTAGTACTCTCTCTGGAAAGATATTTGGTGAAAAAAGGAGATTTTTTTTTTTTAACAGTTAGATGGATAACAGAAGGAGGGCAACCACCAGCTCCACCCGTAGGGAGTGGAGATATATAGAGAAGGAGTGCCACTCGAGGCTGTACCCTTAGGGAGAAAATACCCCCTGTGTGTCCCAACTTTACCTCGCTCAAGAAGAGGGGTAGGCACGGGGAGGACCCAGACTGAGGCCCCAGGGGGATGGCGGGCGGGATTGTGATGAATGGTGAAGATACACAGAAGATCATAATTACGGTGAGTCGTAATTTTATATCTTATCTGTGTCAATCTTCACCATTCATCTGAATGGTGAGTACCAAGCCCCCGCAAGGAGTTGATTCATTGCACCCTAAGGACAGAGTCCCTTAGCCTCAGTGGTGACACACTAAGAGGGGAACCTACTGGGCCTGATGAGGCCCGAGTGGGGAGAGCGAGACAGGGTCCCCAGAGGGGAAGGAAGTTGCCCGACAAGCGTCGTCTCGCCCCACGGGGAGAAGAGACAGGTTCCTGGTGAGTAGCAAATCACCCTACGCCCGGGCCAAGGGTGACAACAGGAAAAGCGAAGCCACGCCGATCTCCTGGTGCAGATCGCTGTCCCTACAACCCTGGTAGCTACCTCACTGGTGTCGTAAAATGCCCTTGCTTGGTGCCTTGCTAGCTCAGGCCACGTGCAGAGGCGTGATGGCTTGGCCTGGTTTGCTCCGAGTCAGGCAAAGCAGCTGAGGATCTGACCTAGCGGACCACAAGAACCTGTTGTAGGCTGCATAGTGGGCCTGATGAGCAGAGATGGAGAAGCAAACGTAGCAGAAGGTCCTCCTCCCCAGAAGTCAAAATCCAAGGAGTCTTGATCTGGGGGCGGTCACGGTGGAGGCCAAAGCCCATCAGGGTGTCCAGGTGCATCAATCCAGACTGCGGATGAGGCATAGAACCTGGAGACTATGGGGAGTGCAATACCTCTGGCTGAGGTCCCTAGGGCAGGAACTCTGGAGAAGGGCCTTTGCCAGAAAGCATGGAAGCCTCCCGAAGGGAGTAGGCTAGGGCAGCACCACAAGGGTGGCCGCACCAAAATCACCTAGAAAGGCATGAGCTGCATGCAGGATTGCTCACAGACAGAGGAGAAAGGTGAAGGTCCTCCATCATCCTCACGAGGAAACGCTGGTACTCCGAGAGATCAGCGGCTGAGAGAAATGGACAGAGGATTCTCTCCTCCAGAAGAGGGGGATGAGGAGCTGGAGGTCACCAAATGTTCGAGGGTGGCTGCACGGGGAGGTTGGAAAACCTGGCTGTCCATAGCCCTAACGTGGGCCGGGAACCGAGCAGCCACGCTCTGAACTGCTCCCAGGTGAGAGGGCGCTGGGACCAAGAATGCCTGGGAGTGCTGGAGAATGTGGCAGAGGGAATAGGGCAGAGCCGAGAGAAGTCGGCTGACCTCTGCCAGGGCTGAGAGGCGGACCATGGACACCCGAGGAGGTGTCCCGGAAAACTCCACAGCCGACAGCTGTACAACCGCATTTGGTACTGCCAAGGCTGCCCAGAAGAATCCCCCAGTGAGGCGACCGGGGCCGTAAGGTCCAGAAGGACGGTCCCCTGCCTCCAAAGAATGGGACCCCCTGAAGGAACCGGAAGGGTAAGGGCGAAGTCCGCAGACTGTGGATGCCGCCCAGGGCCGGGTGGACCCCAGAGAAAGGTTGACGCCACGACCCCACACCCTCGACCCCTCAGAGTCTGGAGAGGTCCTCGTCCTCGGAGGGCCAGCCTAGGTAGCTGGCAGCCTGGGCTGCCCCGAAGGGAGACCAGGAGCAACACCCTCCCTCCTGCAGGCTTCCCAATGGGCCCCAAAGTTGGACGATCGAGACACACTACAGGAGGGTACCACTGCCGAGGGTCGAGGAACCCCAAGGCCAGGTTGCACTCGCAATGGTGGCACGCACCATAGCCTGCTGGTCAGTACCACTGACCCTAACCTCGGGAACTACCGACGCTCCTCAGAAGGGCTGGCATGACTCGTCAGTAGACACTGGATCGCTCTCCTCCTGAGACAACCCGAAGGTGACTGCCTGTCTGACTCCAAGCCCGACTCCAAGAGGTAGAGTCTGAGGCCTTAAGCCAAACGGTAGGAGGCGGGGAAGGTAACCTTACCAAAGGGCCCGGCAGTCAGAGCAGTGGCGAGATGGCACTCGTGCCCTCCACAGCCAACAGCGGGGCTGACAGAAGGCGCCAGGGCAGCTCAGGCCAAGGTCCAGAGCCAGGACCAGCATGGCGCGGTCAGTCCACTGGCACCGGGGCGGTACCAGGGACAGAGACGGGCGCCGACGCAGCCTTCTGACCTCGGCACCGACGACACCGCCAGGTCTCTCGGTGCCGCAGGCGCACCAAGACCGGGCGGCGCCGACGGCTCGAGTAGGGCTCGGCGCCGAACGGCACCGCTAGCCCTCAGCATCGCAGCAGCACTGAGGCGGCAGCGTTGCGAGGACGGCACCGAATGACAATACCGGGCGCCCCATGGTGCCAAGGACGGCGCGAGGCGAGACATGACAAAAGACGCACGCTGAATCCAGGGTCACGGCGCCGTGAGCAGCGCCGGCGGACGAGTTGGCGCCGACAGGGCCCACGGCACGCGAGACGACGCCTGGCTACGACGGCAATGACTGACAGCGTCCGACCCGGCCTTCCGGATCCGAGGAGCCACTCGGGAGCCTTCACCCCAAAGGGGCGATTGCCATAGCGGCACTCTCCGCTCGCTCCCGGAGGAAGCCGGACAGGCCTCCTGCGCCGGGAGGAGCCTCGACCAAGGCCAGGCTACTAGTAGCCGAGGCTCCTCCTCCTCGGTCTGTATAGAACTGGGAGGGGACCCAGAGGAAGGCTCGAGAGAGCTGCTTGGCCTGATGAGTGCGAATCCTCACCCTGAAAGTCGGCGGAGCTCGCCCACTTTAAAGCGCTGATCGAGGATCGGCAGTCCATGGAGAAGCAGGCGTCGCCGCGAATCCATGTCGTGAAGCGGAGCCCAAGACACGCGAGACACGGTCATGTTGGTTGGTAGCGGAATACTTGCGGCGCCACGGGCACCGACATATAGAGGCCGACCACTTTGGAAAACTTCTTTTCCTCCGACCGAGACATGACCTATGGAAAAAACACCAAAACAGACTCGACGCCAGCAAACTTTTAAATAAAGGAAAGATCTTCACCGGCGACGTCCAGTAGAGGCAAACCCAGAACTAGTAAGACCGAGACTTAAACGTCACAATAAAGGTTGACAGGCCTAGTTTTTCTTCTAACAGCTTCCCAAGAGGCGACCTCGATGGCGGAGACGAAGAACTGGTAGGGCGGAGTCGATGCAGCCTTAGGGGCTAATCCTCGAGCACCACGAGCACGCTACTCTCGAGGGCGGCGCCGATGCTGTGTCGGCCCGCTTATCCTTTAAAAAAGCTCCCCTGTGGGTCCTGATCTCCGCCAGTACCCATCTGTGATGAATGGTGAAGACTGACACAGATAAGATCACAGTTTTCCAAGTCAAATACTTAAGCTCTGCTGAGGACAAAGGCTCAAAGGGGCTGAAGCTGAGCAATGCAAACATTAAGGTCTCAAGCAGAAGCAGGATCCTGGGGGTTGCTGTGAAGCAATCCCTTGAAAACTTACAGAATACAGGATGGGATGACAGAGAGGAAGACTTGCCTACTGACAGGAAAGCAGAAACAGCTGCCAAGTGAACCTTGAGGGTAGCTGGTCTGAGGCCTAGGCCATTAAGATGGACCATATAGTCCAGAACCGTAGGCAATCCGGCAGAGTCTGGAGAAATATTCTCCTTAGAACACCAAATGCTGAATCTTTTCCATTTGGGTTGTAAGTCTTTCTGGTGGAAGGCTTTCCAGAAGCCTTAAGGATATCCAGAACCCCTTGGGAAAGATGCAGATCTGCAAACTCTAACTCTTCAAGAGCCAAGCCTTGAGATTGAGAGACTGAAGATTCGTACCAAATCTTCCCTGAGAGGATGTTAACAGGTTGTAATTCCTGGGAAGAGACAGGGGAGGTGGACTGTTAGGGACAACAACAAGGGATACCATGGTTGTCTGGCCCAGTCTGGAGCAATCAGAATCACTTTACATGGTTGTGACCTTATCTTGACTAACACCCTGAACAGGAGAGGGAAGGGGAAAGCATACAGAAATTTCCTTCCCAGTTCAGAATCAGAGCATCCAGGGGACTGAGCCCAAGACTAGGGGTCTGCAACAAAAGAGAGGAAGTTGGTGATTGTCTGGGGCTGCAAAAGATCTATCTCTGGAGTTCTCCATCTCAAGAAAATCACTTTCAAAACCAGAGGATCCAGGGCCCATCTGTGATGGCCCTGGGATATTCTGTTCAGTGCATCTGCTAGGACACTGTCCTTCCTGGAAGGTGAACTGCTATCAGAGAGGTTTGCAGGAAGGCAGGCAGGACCACAACTTCATTGCTTCTGTGCACAAGGCCATAGACCGAGTGCCTCCTTGCTTGTTGATGTACCACATGGTGGTGGCATTGTCTGTTCTGACCTGAACCACCTTGTTCTGTACAGATTTGGAAAAAGCTTGCAGTGCCAGAAACACTGCTCTGAGTTCCAAGAGATTGATGTGAAGCAGATTCCTGAGGTGACCACAGTCCTTGGGTGGTAAGATCCTCAAATGGGCTCCCCAGTCCAGCAGGGAAGCATCTGTGGTGAGTATCACTAAATAAGACTGAGTGACAAATGGAACCCCTTGTCTCAAATTGTCCTGATCCTGGCACCATTGCAAGGCTTGGATCAGGGTTGAGTCACTGGGATTAGTTTGGTAAGGAATCCTTTCTTTGGGACAAAAGGCTCTTAGTGGAACTGAATGTCCCTCATTTGGAATCTTGATCCCTGGACCACTGCTGTGGAGGCTGCCATGTGGCCCAGTAGCTGAAGGAAATGCCTTGCTGGTCGAGACACCTGAAGGGTGAATGAAGAGGCCAGTTCCATAAGAGTCCTTGCCCTTTCCAGAGAAGGATGGCTCTTGCTTTTACCAGATCCAGTTCTGCACCTATGAAGGTGAGGAGCTGCACTGGTTCGAGAACTGACTTTGGTAGGTTGAAAGGAATCCTAGGAAGGGAGCTCTTGCTGGGTTACTTGCAGATGTGACTTGACTTGGTCTGAGACTGACCTACTATGAGCCAGTCATACAAGTATGGGAAAATGGAGATCTTTTGTCTTCTTAGGAAGGCAACAACTACTGCCAGGCACTTTGTGAAGACCACTGGGGCTGATGTTAGGCCAAAGGGCATTGCTCTGAATTGATAGTGGCCTGAGGGTAACTCGAACCTGAGGTACTTTCTGTGGGAGCACCTGATGGGAATGTGAAAGTAGGCATCTTTGAGGTCCAGGGAGACTAGCCAGTCCCTGGCCTTAGAGAGGAAGGATAATTCCCAGAGTTACCATTTTGAACTTTGGCTTTAAAAGATGTTTGTTCAGATATCTTAGGTCCAGGATGGGTCACCACTCTCCTGTCTTTTTGGGGTTAGGAAGTACCTGGAGTACAACTTTGCCCTGTGTAGGGTGGAACTCTATAGCTCTGAGAGCTAGGAAGAAACCTCTGCCTCTAGGGCAAGGGTCTCTGAGATTTGCAGGTGGAAAAGATCTGGCCTCATCTTGGGAAATTTTCTGAAGTTGAGAACCAGTCCCTGGCTTACTACTTCCAGGACCCACTCGTCTGATATAAGAGACATCCAGTCCTGGACAAAGTAAACCAGCCTGCCCCTACTGGTATAGGAGAATCGACCGGGCAGACCCATCAGGGTGTCTGCTTGGCAGGGGCTTTAGGCTGAGGGTGGATGCAGGCCTGCTCATCTCCCTTCTGCCCTCCCTCAAAAGAACCCCTCTGCTAAAAGGAAGAAGAGGAGGCCTGAGCTTGGTAAAATGCCTTTGGAAAGGCCTGCCCTGCCCCTGGACTGCTGCCTTTGAGAAGTAGCTTGCCTTTCTTGGTCTGAGCACTCCTGTAAGTGGTCCTGTATTCCATTCATTTCTTCATGTAATTCTCTGTCTGTTCCCCAAACAGAGAACTACCAATCACAGGAAAATCCATGGCCTTAGCCTGGGTATCCTGTGAGAGGCTAGTACATCTGAGCCAAGCCATTCTCCAAGAGCCACAGATGTAGCCATGACTCTTGATGATACATCACTGGAGTCCACAGCAGCATGAAACTGTACTTTCAATGCCTCAATCCCATCTGCAGCCACCTGCTCCAGCTCCTTCAAGCTGGGCGGGAGCCTGTTTAGCCAGTGCTAGTACAGTGTCCACCTGGACTTCTGGTAAGTGGCTGTATAGGCCATATAGTTAGCCTGCCTGAGTCCCAAAGATGCAGCCATGTATTGTTTCTTTGCCATGGCATCAATCTTCCTGGAGTCCTTGTCTGGAGGTGTGATGCCAAGGGAATGTTTGCCTTTATCACAGGCAGCAGCCTGTACAACTTCAACATGGCTGCATTGCTGAAAAGGAACTCCATGTCTGAGCCTGAGCGAGTGACTCTCTTGTCCATTCGTCTGTCCACAGGAAGTATAGAATTAGGAGACTTAAGAATTTTTTGTGTCCGTTTCCCAAAGGATTTGTGGAGGAATAGACAGTCTCCTGGACTCTGGAATGTCAATCATCTCAACATAATCAGGCCCTTCCTGATCCTCTACTGCTTCCTCCACGGGAAGCTGGAGGTATCAGCCACCTTTCTGTAGAACATGTAATGTGAAAGGACTCAGAAAGCCTAGGAGGAGAAACACCTGAAAGTCTGTCTGGGAGATGTCCGGTCAAGAGGCACATCCAGACTTTCACCATCTCCATCACCATAATCATCCTCATACTCTCCCTCCTCCTGAAACTCCGTTCATAAAATTCTTCCAAAGTATAATCCGAACCAGGGAACCGACCGAACCGAGCCTCTGCCAGATGGTGCTGGTTCGGTTGGAATCCAAACTAGCGATTGCACAATCCTAATTGCCTTGGCTATCTCATCAGCGGTCTGAGTATGAGATTCTGGTCCGAACCGGTCGATTTGTCTTTTTCTTTTGTCGGAACAGACTCCTGAATCATCTCTCCTTCTGCCCGAAGAAGCATCGCCTGGTCAGAGCGCACTTCTTCTGGTCTGGTCGAACCGAACCAGGCTGGCCACCCGGTCAGCGGACTTCTTGGCCTTCCTTTCCTCAGTCTACCTAATCTCTTTCCAGGGTAGAGTTGGGAAAATTCCTGCAAATCTGGCAGTCTGAATAGAGGTGGTTAAACCCCAGACAGTAAACACAGGTGGTGGGGATCAGCCTTAGCAAAGACCTCCCACACACACTGCAGTGTTGAAACCACTGGGCCCAGTTTTTCTTGGGTTTCTAGACATGGCCAACTAACTAAAACTCATCTTTTTTTCGCAACACCAGGCAAGACTTCTATCGATTCCTCATCGGTCACGGGTCTTGAAAAACGTAATTGAAATCTTTTTTTTTTTTTTAAGAACCGATACAGATTGGTAACCACACTCAAATGTAAAGCACAAGTTTTTACCTCAAATTGATCGGTTCAGCCAAACCGATCCACAGTTCTAAGTTCCACACAGAAAACAGAACAAAAACCTATCTAGTACTCACGGTACCACAGACAGAGACTTGAACGACTATCGAAACAACAATTTGGTAGAAACCGACACTTCAACCGACTTTTGAACCGGAAAGCAGGAGAAATCTCTGGAGCGACTGTTCAGTGAGGTGGAGTAAAGAATCTGACGGTTGCAGTTTAAACAACAACAGACAGGGCTTCAACCGAGTTGTGATGAACGTTCTATGCAAGGCATAGAAAAGTTAACCCTTTGTTCTCCGGGCAGTTGAAAGGCAGGACCTAACTGCAATAGTCAGAATACAGCAAGACTTCATGTTGTTTGAAATACTTTTTTGTATTATTTATTAAGTTTTCCAGTTACAACACAGAGAACAAGACAACTTACAGTACAAACAAAAGATGTAAATTAAAAATACTGTTTTGCAGGGCTAGAAATAATTTGGGGAATGGCTGCTGAAGGGACAGTCAGTATGAAAGCTGCCTGTCTCACAGGATTTGTACCTGTCCTGTTAATTTTTATTCACACTGGTACCCCTACATAAACAGTGCCCGACACCTCCCTCTCCTCTTGTCTCCTCTACTAGCCCGGAAGAAAAAATTACTCACCTTAGTAATGTTGTTTCTTCTAATGGAGTCTTGCTATATTATGACCATTGCAGTATGACTGCAGGCATGGAACTTAGAGTGCGAGCTCGGTTGAAAACTCTGTCTGTTGTGCTTCAAAGGTAAACTGTCAGATCTTTACGAGCTAAAACTCATTAAGGTTCTGTGTGGAAGCTGTAAACCTACACTAGCCAACTGGCTACTAACATAAAACTCATTTTTTGGTCTAAAACAAAGACTCAAGTCAGGAGACCCAAAAATGCAAAAACACAACACCAATTCACCCAAAAAGGTAGGTGAAAACAACAAGGTGGGCATCAAAAAGTGCCAACCTGTCCTGCCTACCCACATCCCAAAACAGAGGTTCTGAGAGGGCAGGCAGGGAGGGAGGTCATAATATAGCAAGACTCCATTAGAAGAAACAACATTACTAAGGTGAGTAATTTTTCTTCAAACAACATGAAGTCTTGTTATATTATGACAATTGCAGACACAGTAGTACCCCATGGAGGAGGGACAGAACCTACTTAGGAAATAGGCTCAGGTTGTGCTAAACCGAGCATCACTCCTAGCCTGGATGTCCAAGGAATAATGCTTGGTAAAAGTGTGAACTGTTTTCCAGGTAGCTGCTTGACATATTTCTAGAATAGGAATGTCTCTGGCAGCAGCCAGAGAAGCAGCTGTACCTCTGGTAGAGTGAGCCTCAGGCCTGAGGGAGGAACTACCCAACTTCTCGTAGCAGAATTGGATACAAGAGACAATCCACCTGGCAATGGATCTTTAGTGGCTGGCTTCCCTTTCCCAACTTCGTCATAGGTGAGGAACAGTTGGAGGGAGTCAAACCTATGACCCTTGGTACACTCTATGTAGTAACTAAGGGCTCTTCACATCTAGGCTGTGCAGCCTCTACCCAGAGGAGGAGTGGTCAGTGAAGTACACTGGAAGAGAAAAGATTAATTAAGGTGGAAATCTGAAACCACCTTAGGCAGGAACTTTCTGTTAGTCCGAAGGACCACCTTATTTCTGTGGAAAGAGATAAACTCCTGCTCCACTGACAACGCTTGTAATTCACCCACGCGTCTGGCAGAGGTGATGGCTACCAGAAACACAGTTTTCCAAGTCAAGTACTTGAGCTCAGCTGAAGACAAGGGCTCAAAGGGGTTGCATAAGCTGAGCAATGCAAACATTAAGATCCCAGGCAGGGGCAGATCTCTGAATGGAGGTTGGTGTGCAACACCCCTTAAAAAACTTGGAAAATACGGATGAGCAGAAAGAGAAGAGGATTTACCTGCTGAAATAAAAGCAGACACAGCTGCCAAGTGCACCTTCAGGGTAGCTGGTCTCCGCCCAAAGAATTCAGGTGGACCATATAATCCAGGACTGTGGGTAGATCAGCAGAGACTGGGGAAATATGTTTTCGAGCACCATATGGAAAACCTTTTCCATTTGGAATTGTGAGTAGCCCTGGTGGAAGGTTTCCTTGAGGCCTTCATATATCCATTACACCTTGAGAAAGGTGTAAATCAGCAAACTCTAACTCTTCAAGAACCAAGCCTTGAGATTGAGAGATTTGAGATTCGGGTACCAGACCCTTCCCTGGGCACAGGTTAACAGATTGTGATTCTTGGGAAGGCACAGGGAGGATGGACTGCTAAGGACAGCAGGAGTGGATACCAGGGCTGTCTGGCCCAATCCGGAGCTATCAGAATGACCTTGCAGGATTGGGATCTGAGTTTGACTAGCACTTTGAACAGGAGAGGAAAAGGGGAAAGGCATAGAGAAACTTCCCTCCCAACTGAGGGCTAAGGCATCCAGCGGGAGACAGCCCAACACTGGGGCCTGCAGCAAAAGAGGAAGTTGGTGATAGTCTGGGGCTGCAAAAGATCTATCTGCGTGCCCCATCTGGCAAATACTACTCCCAAAACCAGGGATCCAGTGACCATTCGTGGTGGCCGGGGAAATCCTGCTGAGAGCATCTGCCAGGACATTGTCCTTGCCTGGAAGGTGAACTGCCGTAGAGAGGTGTTCAGGGGTAAGCCAGAGACCACAATCTCATCGCCGTGCACAAGGCTGTAGACCGGTGCCCCTTGCTTGTTGATGTACCACACTGTAGTGGTGTTGTCTGTTCTGACCCAATACTCTTGTTCTGAACAGATTTGGAAAAACTTGAAGTGCTAGAAAAACTGCTCTGAGCTCCAACAGGTTGATGTGGAGCAGGATTCCTGGGAGACCTCAGACCCTGGGTGGTGAGGTCGCCCATGTGAGCTCCCCAGCCCAAGAGGGACGATCTGTAGTAAGGATTAGAGAATGAGACTGAGTGACAAAAGGAACCCCTTGTCTCAGGTTGCTCTGATCCTGCCACCACTGTAGGGCTTGGATCAGGGTTGAAGTTACTGGGATCAACTTGGTAAGAGGATCCTTTCTTGAGACCAAAAGGCTCTCAAATGGAACTGGATGTCCCTCATCTGAAATCTTGCTCCCTGCACAACAGCTGTGGAAGCAGCCATGTGCCCTAGGAGCTGCAGAAAGTGCCTTGCTGGCCGGGAGACCTGCAGGGTAAATGGGCGGCCAGGAGCTGGGGTCTTTGCTCTGTCTAAGGAAGGAAAGCCTGGCTTCCTGTGTGTTCAGCTCTGCGCCTATGAAGGTAAGAAGCTGGACAGGCTCTAGAACTGACTTTGAGAGATTCAGAAGGAAACCTAGAGAGGCAAGCAGTTGCTGCTATCTGGAGATGTAAATTGACCTGGTCTGGGGACTGGCCTACTATGAGCCAATCGTCCAGGTAAGGAAAGATGGCAATCTTTGCCTTCTTAGGTAGGCAACTGCTACTGCCAGACATTTGGTAAATACCCTTGGGGCAGAAGTGAGGCCGAAGGGCATTGCTCTGAACTGGTAGTGGCCTGTGGGCAGCTCAAACCTGAGGTACTTTCGATGGGAGCCTCTGATGGGAATATGGAAGTAGGCATCCTTGAGGTCCAGGGAAGCTAGCCAGTCCTCTGGCCTTAGAGAGTAGGATAATTCCCAGAGTCACCATTTTGAACTTTGGCTTTAAAAGGTGCTTGTTTAAATATCTGAGATCCAGGATGGGCGCCATTCTCCTGTCTTTTTGGGGTAAGGAAATACCTGGAGTACAAACCTTTGCCCTGGTGTAGGGAGGAACCCTTTCAACAGCTCTGAGAGCCAGGAGGGTAGAGACCTCTGCCTCTAAGGCAAGAGCCTCTGATGGAGTTGCAAGTGGAAAAGATCTGGTTCTCAGCTTGGAAATTTTTGAAACTGAGAACCAGTCCTGGCTTACTACTTCCAGGACCCACTTGTCTGATGTTAAAGACTTCCAGTCCTGGACAAAGTAAGCCAGCCTGCCCCTTACAGGTAGAGAGATCGGCCCTGGCAGTCCCATCAGGGTGCCTGTTTGGCAGGGGCTTTGGGCTGAGGGGTGGAAGCAGACCTACTTGTACCCGTCTGCCTCTTCCTCTAAAGGACCCCGCCTGAGCATAGGCGGAGGAGGAGGAAGCTTGGGCTTGGTAAAAGGCCTATGAAAAGGCCTGCCCCTGCCTCTAGGAAGCTGCTTTTGAGGAGTGGCCTGCCTTTCCTTGGCCTGTGCACTCCTATAGGTGGTCCTATATTCATCCATTTTCTTCATGTAATTCTCTGTTTGCTCCCAAACAGAGAATTTCCACAACAGGAAAATCCATGGCCTTGGACTGGGTGTCCTGAGACAGGTAGTACATCTGAGCCAAGCCATCTTGAGTGCCTCAGATGTAGCATGACTCTTCATGAAACATCATTAGAGTCCACTGCAGCATGAAATTGCACCTTGGATGCCTCAATACCATCCATAGCCACCTGTTCCAGCTCCCTGGCAAGCTGGTCAGGGACTTGTTTTGCTAGGGCCAGCACAGTATCCCATCTGGATTTCTGGTACCTAGCAGCATAAGCCATATAATTTGCTTGTCTGAGCCCCAAAGATGCTGTCATGTACTGTTTCTTTGCCACAGCATCAATCTTCCTGGAGTCCTTCTCAGGGGTGTGAAGCTAGTGGAATATTAGCTTTGTCACAGGCTGCAGCCTGCACCTGCACCACCCCCACATGGCTGCATTGTTGAGTGAGGAAATCAGTGTCGGAGCCTGATAAGGTATACCTCTTGTCCATCCTTTTATCCACAGGAGGTATAGTGTGAGGAGTTTTAAAACTTTTACTGTCTGTTTCAAAAGATTTATGCAAAGGAATAGACAGTCTCCTAGACTCTGGAATATCCATCATTTCTACATAGTCTGGCTCCTCCTGGTCATCAACAGCTTCCTCAACAGGGAGCTGGAGAGTTTCAGCAACTTTTTATAAAACATGAAATGAGAAGGGACTCAGAAAGTCTTGGAGGAGAAACCCTAGGGTCTATCTGGAGAGATGTCCGGATCAATGGGCACATCCAGATCTTCAAAACCATATTCACTCTTCTCATATTCCTCTTCCCTCCCGATTCATAAAAATCCTCAAAATCATAATCTTGAACTGGTGGAACTGGCCGAACCTAACGCTTACCAGAAGGTGTCTGTTCGGTCGGAACCGGAGAGAGACTGGACAATTTTAATTGCTTTAGCTATTTCCTCAGCAGTTGGGAGAGATCTAAACTAGCTGACTTTCTAGCCCTTTTTGATGAACCGGCTCCTCAGAACTGACTCTTAGATTGCACAAAAGTATTGCCCTGGTCAGAGGGCACTCCCTCGTTCGGTTGGTACCGAACCGGGCTGATCCATCCGGGTCAGCGGACTTTTGCCTCCTTTTCCTGAACCTACCAACTCTCTTATCTATGGTGGCAGAGGAAATTGTGACAAATCTGGCAGTCTGAATTGAGGTGGTCAAACCCCAGACAATAGACACATGGTGTGTGGGTCAGCCTTGTAAAGCTTTACAAACACTATAGCGTTGAAACCCAGTGGGTCCGGTGTTTCTTTGGGTTTCTCAGACATAATGCCAGCCTAACCAACTTGCCCGCTTATGGCAATCCACCAAGCAAGACACCCTTATCGGTTCCCAACCGTGTCACGGATCGTGGAAAAACGTAATGAAACTGCTTTTTTAGAACCCATAAGAACCGGAACCGCACTTCAAAAAGGGCTAGTAGATTTAACATAACCTGATCGGTTCAAACTGAACCGATAACAAATTACAAGTTCCACACAGAAAAAACTAATGTAAAACCTATCTATTACTTACATTACCACAGACAGAGCTTGAACTCGACCGTTGCGGTTTAATTTTGGCTAAAACCTAAAAATAACACTTTTAAACTGACAAAATGAACCAAGCAGAAGGAGAAATCTCGGAGCGACTGTTCAGTGAGGCTGAGTAAAGAATCTGACAATTTACCTTTGAAGCACAACAGACAGAGTTTTCAACCGAGCTCACTCTAAGTTCCATGCCTGCGTCATACTGCAATTGTCATAATATAGCAAGACTTCATGTTGTTTGAAAGGGCTTTTAACTGCTGACCTTAAACTGATCTTTAATTTCCCTTTTAAATTTAATTATGTAATTTGCTAACTGCTGCTGCAGCTGTTTAATCCTGAAACAGGATTTTAATGTACTTTCCTCCTCATTTAGCCTGCCTATCTCTCCCTGATTTTTTCTCCTGTATGCCACCTGCAGTACAGCCCTTCAAGGGCTTTTTAGTAACTACTCCATGAGCCTAACAAGTGTTTTTAAACATAAGAGAATGCGCTCTGTAATGAGAGTTTGCCTCACACTGCTCTCTGCTGACTGCCTCAGTTGCAATAAGGTATGCACCAGGGGAAAAGTAAGGACAGGCAACTGTGCATGTGGGATGATATTCCCATGTGCAGTTGCAAGCCCTCCTGAATCTACTGCTCGTTATTTCCTTTGCCTGCCTGCCAACCAGTGAGTGCAGTGCTGAGCACACTGCGTGAGGTTGGGCTGGGCAGGGACAGTATAAGATGTATGAAGTTAGCTACTGCCAATCATTATTTGCAGATGTATTTCTGTTGAAATTTTTTAATGTTATTTTGTGTATGTTAAAATGCCACAAGAATATGCGAGAGTTAAGAAAAGGGTCATATAGAAAAGAGAATGGATTTTTCAAATGTCTAATATTCATCTGTGACCTAGGAATCAGCTGCTTGCCAGGAAGCTAAATTAAACTCCAAAGGAGTGGAATTGCCTTGTAAACTTCATTGAGGAAGCAGAGGTAATAAAAAAGTTTCAGGAGATAAACCTTGCACTTCAAAGGCAATATGCCTGGGAACCAGGATCCAGGAAACAGTCATTCCTGACAGGCTGGTGTGAATTGTCTTAAATAGTGTTCACACAATGTAACTAATCCATGTTTATTTCTATTTGCTTTGTTGTTTTTTCTCCCTTTCAGACAGGCCTGACTGATTATGGACCCTGACGTTTTCTTCTCAAGACTTATAAATGTGTTGAAATGTATTTGAGATTTGTAGATAAATGTGCTGAATAATGGTCTATATTTTGAATAGCTTTTTACTTGCTTGATAAAGTTTAGTCATAGGCTGAGAGTTATAATTGTATATGATATGAGGTTAGTTATGTGTAAAAGTAAAAAATAAAACGGTTGCCCTTTAAGTAACAGGGTTTGACAACCTATTCATATTAATGAAGCTGTGATTTAAATTGATGCGATCACCTGTGCGCTTTACCTCCTTTGAAGACCTTTGAGAGTTGAGGCACTAGGTTGTTTTGCTGTTGCAGAGGTTCCTTATCACATGCCTTTTACCCTATATTTTTGTGGAATGGTTTTGAACAAATTGCAGTCCCCTGCATTGTTGGAAACATAATTGGACTGTGTTCTTCATTTCTACTAACAGAAGTCGGATTTAAAATTGGTGTGATTACTGTTTCACTTCTTTTCTTTTCTTTCTGTGGACTGTCTTACAAATGTTATACTGTAGGGCAGGAGGGCATCAAAGGTCCCAATTCTAAAGTGTTATTAATTTGCCAGGAAGTGGTGCTGTAAGAACCTAAATTAAAAAAAAAAAATTCCTAAAATTTTGGTTAAGTGCAACAGTGATATCTACTGGCGTAAAATTAAGACCAGACCAGGATTTTAGCAGACTATTTAAGACACTTTGAATCAGAAGCAAACTCTTTTCATGGAGTAAGTCAAAGGATACCCTCCTAATAAGACACAGAACTGCCAACAGACACTGAAAGCCGGTGGCTGAAAAAGAAGGAAAGGACTTTTATGACTTCACTTATTCTTCTGGACTTCAATTCACTATGAACTTAAGGTAGAAATTAGATAAAGTCATGATGCGTTTTCTTGTACTTGCCCACTTTTATTTGTGTTATTCTGTGTCCAAATTTCTAAATCTTTTAGTTGTAACTGTATGATAATTAAGTATTTAGTAAAACATTTGTTTTAAGAAACCAGCCTGAGCGAGATTTTTATACTGTGTGCGATTGTGTGGTGTTTAGTAATAATCTATGTACAAACTGTTATTGCTAAGGAGTGCCACCATAAGCTACCAATCGAACAAGGATCTGAAAAGGACATCTGGGTAAAGATAGGAGAATACCAAAGTCTCAGGGAAGAGTCTGTGGGGACTTGAACCAGGTTATTGCATTCCCTGTGGAGAAGACAAAATCAGGGTTACAATGCTACCCCTAAGAGACTGTAATGCCTGGATCTTCCCTTTTGTGCAACAACCAACAAGAGTTCTTATTTGGCTACAAGACTCGAGACTGGTATTGCATCTTTATCTAGAGTAAGAGGAGCCCTGTGAGCTCGTGGTGGGTGTTCAGTTGTGAACGAGCAAGCACTCTGGGAGGACACAAGGAGGGTATTCCAGTTTCCCCTACCTGTCACAGATTGCACTTGGGGTGGGCACTGTGAGCTCAGTGGAACTGGCCCCCAGGACTGGGTTTGTGACACAAATCACACGATGTCGGACTGTCCGCTCTCCCGACCTCACAGGCAGCTACAGGGTCCTAGTGTTCATTCTTGGTGCTAAAGTTGTAAGAGAAAACAACCTGCCTGTCCTCAGTGAAAACTGGCTGTCTACAGAAGGAATGCCACTTATTTCAAGCCCTGCCATTCTGTATCTCTACTTCACAGCACTGTCTCCTACTGACGAGATACCAGAGCATGAGGAGCCTGTGGGAGAAAGAAGAAAGCCCAGAAGGGAAGTCACTTATCTCAGAAAGGAACACACTATCAGACACCTGATCATGGGGAAAAAAATCACAAGAGCCATCTGTTCCACCTATTTTAAAATTAAGCATTTTGATTCTGCAGTTGGTGTATGATGATCTCCATCCTGTAAATGTGGATTGCAATGTCCCGTCAGAGGTAATTGGTGGGAGGTCTGTTAGTATAAGACCGCTTAGTGAGGACTTTCTAAGCCGCTGTGAGAAGACTTTATTTATTTTTTACTTTTTTTATCCTCCATATCCCTCAGTGTCCCACCCTTCAAGCACTGCTCATGCCATCCATACTCCTTGACCTTGAGTCTGCCCCTAGAGTGCCCGGTGGCTCCTTCCTCCCTCCTACATCTGTGGAGCACCTACACAGCGAGGATCTGCCCGTGGTTCCTGAACTGGATGGCATGGCGCATCTGTCATTTAGGAACACTGAGGTTGTTTTCTGCTTTTCTCCTTCCATCCCCTCTCCCCTAAGGACATCGGCTCGGGCAAGTGCATGCTGATACGCCTGCCAAGTGCCTAACAACGTCCTCCCTCCTCGACTCCAGCTTTCTGGAGCCGCCAATCGCCCGGTAATTGGGTACTCCTACGGCCCCAGGGGCGTCAGGTACATACAGCACCCTGGTAACCCATCCCAAAGGAGGAGAGCATCCACTGGGACACTCAATCCTCTTCCCCGTTAACCATCGATGACCCTAGTCCGTGTCCGAACCGGGTCACCGGCATGGTGCGAGGTGTGGTGTCTAGCGCCTCAACCCTCAGCGCCACGGGCTGGCATGTCAAGAATTTTAAACTATTATTTATGTTTATTTTCGAGTGTGTGTTTGGGGAGGGGAGAGAGATGTGGAAGCAGAATAATCCACTTAGGTTGAAGAATATTTTGAGAAGATAAGATTTTTGAAGGTCTTAATACAGATTTTGCAAGAAACATGTTATCCATGGACATAACAAAAAATAATCTTGATGCGCTCTTTTCCTCCAAACAATGCCTTCAACAAGTGGAGACTGCTCGCACGATATTTAAGTTAATGCTTGGTTAAACAAATTGCCTGATACACTGCTGAATCTCCAAGGCTTAATCAGGTTAAGAGATCTCTGTGGTCTGCCTTGCAATCCAATGCAACTGATACTGTTAAACAATTATTTGGTTTCTCACTGTAAATAACCTATAACTTTTACACAATGATCTGTATTGATTTCTTCAGAACTTTTGTAATTGTTCTGCCACAAGTGTTCAAGCTTGACTTAACTGCGTTCTACTGAACTGCTTACTGTACTCAAAGTTTTTGTGATTGTATTTGGCGTGAAACCTGTCAATGAGCACTTGTACTCCAAGGTCATCTCCAAAGTTTTCAATAAATAAACAAAACTTGAAATACCGGTGTCGTAGGCAAAGGTCAGGAAGCATAGGAAAACCAGGAGCAGTTGTAGAATTCTGCAAAAGTGTTTATTAGTACTAGCAGTAAAATAAAATAAAAATAAACTTGTTCAGTATAACTATTTACAAAGGCAGAATAAACAGAGAAGATCCGTCTGAGTTTTCCTTCAATCTCTGTGTCTCCCAAAACACTGCAGCTCTCTCTCTCTCTCTTATTAAGTCTTTGCAACCCCTTCTTATCAAGCATCCTGCTTTTATTTTTCTTGTAAATTTCAGGCAGGTGCAGCCAGAACACAATGTCCCAGAACTGAGGCCCTTCTCCACAGCTTCTGAAAAAGTGCACAAAACTGCTCACAGGTTAACCCCTTAAGTTCCAATAGCTTTTTCAAGCATCTCAAACTATAATTATATACATTAACAATAACACTATATAATTTCTAAACAAAGGATCCCAATTTCAGTTACATTTCCACATGATGATCTGTATATATTTTTATACTAGCGGATATGCAAGGAGAGAAAAGACAGGACAGCAAGTTAAGACTGAGAGACAGTGAGAGGCAGAGAATTACGAGACCATCGGAGTGATCAAATCCTATGTCTCAAGAGAAAATTTGTTGTGCAACCAGAAGAAAAATTACTCACCTTAGTAATTGCTTTTCTCTCATGGAGTCTTGCTGTATTAGGACTATAGCAGTCAGCCTCAGCCTCTGAACTGCCCCGAGAGGAAGGGTTAACTCCAGAGAAGTCTGGAGTTCCACAGCGAGGCGCTGTTCAAAGTTTCATCTGTGCAGTTTGAAGTCAAACTGCCAGATTCTTTTACGAAGCTAAACTAATATAGCAAGTCTGTGTGGAAAACCCTACACTAGCCATTGGCTACCTACCAGTAGTAGAACTACAAAACACACAACAATCACAGAATAGCAACAAAATTATTAAATATTGTTAGCATCACTGAAAAGAAGCATTAACAGACCCCTCTCCAAAAAGACTCAAGTCCAGGAGGGGCCACCTACCACCAACGAACAACAGAATTACCTAGTTCCTAAACCCAATAAGCAAGAAAAAGGCATGACACAGTGCTTGCACTAATTTGCCAACCCCATACCCAAGGAGGAGTTCTGAGCGGGTAGGAGGGAGGGTTGTCCTAATACAGCAAGACTCCATGAGAAGAAAAGCAATTACTAAGGTGAGTAATTTTTCTTCAAACACCATGAAGTCTTGCTGTAATTAGGACTATAGCAGATTACACAGCAGTACCTCCATGGAGGAGGGTCAGAACCTACTTGGGAAATAGGCCTGAAGCACAGCTGTGCTAAAACGGCATCCCTCCTGGATTGAACATCCAAGGAGTAATGTTTGTAAAGGTGTGAACTGTTTTCCAGGTAGCAGCTTGACAGATCTCCAAATGGGAATATCTCTAGCAGCCGCTAGAGATGCAGCTGTACCTCTGGTAGAATGAGCCCTCAATCCTGAGGGGGCTTTACCCAGTTTTGGTAACAGAATTGGATACAAGAGACAATCCACCTTGCAATTGTTCTCTAGTGGCAGGTCTCCTTGCCGACTTCCCCATAGGTAAGGAAGAGCTGGAGGATTCAAACCTATGACCCTTGGTGCGTTCCAAATAGTAGCTTAGAGCTCTTTTGACGTCCAGACTGTGCAATCTCCTCTCCCTGAAGAGGAATGCTCAGTGAAAATACTGGGAGAGAGATGGATTGGTTGAGATGAAAATCTGAGACCACCTTTGGTAAAACCTTCTATTAGTCCTAAGGACTACCTTGTCCCTATGAAAAGAAATGAAATCTTCTTCCACTGACAAGGCTTGCATCTCACTTACTCGTCTAGCAGAAGTGATGGCCACTAGAAAACAGTCTTCCAAGTCAAAACTTGAGGTCTGCCAAGACAGGGGCTCAAAGGGGGGTTGCATTAGCTGAGCAATGCAAACATTCAGGTCCCAAGCAGGAACTGGTTCCCTAAAAAGGAGGGTTAGTGTGAGCAACCCCTAAAAAACTTGGAAATTACAGGGTGAGAAGAGATGGAAGCAGGTTTACCTGCTGACACATAAGCGGAGACTGCTGCCAGATGAACCCTTAAGGTAGCTGGCTTAAGGCCTAGAGAATTTAAGTGGACCAGATAGTCCAATAAAACAGTCAAATCAGCAGATTCTGGGAGATTTGCTTCCAGAGCACCAAATGGAAAACCTCTTCCACTTAGAATTATAGGTGGCCCTAGTAGAAGGCCTCCTGGCCTCTCAAAATATCCAAGACACCTTGAGAGAGGTGTAGATCAGCATTCTAGCTCTCAAGAACCAAGCCTTGAGGTGGAGGGAACTGAGGTTCGGATACCACACTCTCCCTTGTGCACAGGTCAACAGGTCGTGGGTCCTGGGCAAGCTCAGGGAGGGTGGACAATCAGGACAGAAGGAGAGGTACCAGGGCTGTCTGGCCCAATCTGGAGCAATCAGAATCACCTTGCAGGACTGAGTTCTGATCCTCACTAGTACCCTGAAAAGGAGAGGGAAGGGAGGAAGGCATATAGATATTTCCCTCCCAATCCAACTGAAAGGCCCAGTGGGACTGATCCCAACACTGGAGGTCTGCAACAAAACAGAGGAAGTTGGTGGTTGTCTGGGGCTGCTAAAAGATCTATCTGAGGGGTGCCCCATCTGGCAAAGACTGACCCCAGCACTAGAGGGTTCAGGGCCCATTCAGTGTGGCCCTGAGAAATCCTGCTGAGGGCATCCGCTAGGACATTGTCCTTCCCTGGAAGGTGAACTGCTATCAGGAGGTATTCAGGAGTAAGCCAGAGACCACAGCTTCATTGCTTCGTGCACAAGGCAGAAGACCGAGTGCCCTTGCTTGTTGATGTACCACATTGTTGTGGTATTGTCTGTCCTGACTTGAACTACCTGTTCTGGACAGAAGCTGAAAAGCCTGGAGAGCTAAGAGGACAGCCCTGAGCTCCAGAAGGTTGATGTGAGCAGAAATTCCTGAGGAGACCACACTCCTGAGTGGAAAGGTCATCAAGTGAGCCCCATCCCAGGAGGGAGGCATCTGTGGTAAGTGTGAGGGAGTGAGGAATGCGTAAGAAGGGGACCCCTTGAGTTAGATTGCTCTGGTCCTGCCACCACTGAAGGGCCAGGATCAGAGATCTTGTCACTGGGACTAATTTGGTGAGGGGTTCTTTTGGAACCAAAAGATCTCAGGTGGAATTGGATGTCTCTCATCTGGAATCTTGCTCCCTACCGACAGCTGTGGACGCAGCCATGTGTCCTAGGAGTTGCAGAAAGTGCCTTGCTGGCCAGAGACCCATAGTAAAGGAAGATGCCAGGGCAATGAGTCTGTCCACTCTCTCGGAGGGAGATATGCCCTGGCAGACTTTGTGTTCAACTCTGCACCTATGAAAGTTAGTACCTGAACTGGTTCGAGAACTGACTTTGGAAGATTCAACAGGAATCCCAGAGAGGTGAGAAGCTGCTGGGTGACCAACAAGTGAGATTTACGTGATCTGGAGACTGACCCACTATGAGCCAGTCGTCCAGGTAGGAAAACGCCACCTTGCCTTCTCCAGATGAGCCACTACCACAGCCAGACATTTTGTGAAAACCCTTGGGGCAGAGGTAAGGCCAAGGGCATTGCTCTGAACTGATAGTGGCCAGAAGGTAGTCTCAACCTGAGGTACTTTCTGTGAGAAGGCCTGATCAAGAAATGAAAATAGGCGCCCTGAGGTCCAAGGAAGCTAGCCAGTCTCCTGGTCTCAGGAGGGCAAAATCATTGCCAGAGTTAACATTTTGAACTTTGGTTTCAGAAGATGCTTGTTCAGGAACCTTAAATCTAAGATGGACCGCCATTCTCCTGTCTTTTGGGGTAAGGAAATACCTTGAATAAAGACCCTTGCCCTGATGGCAAAGGGGAACCTCTCTACTGCTTTGCATCCCAGCAGAGAAGAAACCTCTGTTTCCAAAGCAAGAGCTTCAAAGGATTCGCAGGTGGGAATGTCTGGCCTCATCTTTGGGAACTGTTTGAAACTGAGGACCAGACCTTGGCCTACCACCTCCAGAACCACTTGTCCGGTTAGGGACAACCAGTTCTGGCTGAAATAAGCCAACCTGCCCCCACGGTACAGGAGATTGGCCCTGGGCACCCCATCAGGGTGCCTGCTTGGCAACTGTTTTTGGCTGAGAAGAGGGACGGTCTGCCTGAGCCCGTCTGCCCTGCCTCTGAAGAAACCCCTCTGAACAAAGGCTGAAGAGGCTTGAGCTTGATAAAAGGCCTGTGGTAAGGCCTACCCCTACCCTGGGGCATGCCTTTGGAGGCATGCCTCTCTTTAGCTTGGGCACTTTTGTAGGTAGTTCTGTATTCATCCATTTTTTCATGTAATTTTCTGTCTGATCACCAAACAGAGAGTTACCTACTACAGGAAATCCATAGCCTTTGCCTGAGTGTCTTGGGACAAATTAGTGCATCTGAGCCATGCCAACCTACTGGAGAGCTACAGAAGTGGCCATGACCCTAGAAGAAACATCATTAACATCAACAGCAGTATGAAATTGAACTTTAGAGGCCTCAATGCCATCAGCAGCCACCTGTTCCAACTCACTAGCCAGCTGACCCTGGGCCTGCTTGGCTAACTGCAAAATAGTGTCCCATCTAGACTTCTGATATCTAGCCACATAAGCCATGTAATTAGCCTGCCTGAGTCCCAAAGAAGCTGCCATATATTGCTTTTTGCCATGGTATCAATCTTCCTGGAATCTTTGTCAGGGGATGTGATGCCAAGGAATATTAGCCTTGTCACAGGCTGCAGCTTGAACAACACCTACATGACTACACTGCTCAATGAGGAAGTCTGTATCTGGGCCTGATAAAGATACCTTCTGTCCATTTTTTGTCTACAGGAGGGACAGAATGAGGATTTTAAAATCTTTGTTGTTTGCTTCCTAAATGATTTATGCAAAGGAATAGACAACCTTCTAGACTCTGGAATATCCATCATTTCAACAAAATCAGGCTCCTCTTGCTCATCCACAGCCTCCTCTAAAGGGAGCTGGAGGGTTTCTGCCACCTTTTATAAAACACAAAATGAGAAGGGACTCAGACAACAGAGGGGAGACTCTAAGGGTCTGTCTGGAGAAATGTCCGGTCCAATGGGCACGTCCAGACCTTCCCAGTCACAAATGCACTGATCAAATTCCTCCTCCCTCCTGTGGTTCATAAAACTCCTCAATAACATAATCTTGAACCGCTGGACCTGGACGAGCCACCCCTCTGCCACTTGTGGAGGGCTCTCAAGTCCCTGAGACAAAGAATGAACAATCTGTATGGCTTTTGCTATTTCTGCAACAGTTGGAGAAACTATCTTAGACTCCAAACCTGCTGATTTCTTTGTCTTTTTGCTGGTGGTGGTTCCTCTGAACCAGCCTTTCTCTTGCCGAGGAAGTAACGCCCTGGTCAGAGGGCACTCCTCTGGTCCAGTGGGTACTGGACCGGCTGGCCATCCGGGTCAGCGGACTTTTGGCCTCTCGTTCCCTGAGCGGCCCAATCTCTTCTCCAGGGTGGCTGCAGGAAATTTTTACATATCTGGCAGTCTGAAAGGAGGTGGTCAGCCCCAGACAATAAACACAAGTGGTGTGTGGTCCAGCCTTGGCAAAGCTTCCCCACAAACATCACAGTGTTGAAACCCGTGGGCCGGTTTTTCTTTTGGGTTTCTCAGACATAGTGCCAGCCTAACCAAAACTTGCCCTTTCTTCAGGCCGTGCCAGAAGCAAGACACCCTTATCGGTTCCTAACCGTGTCACGGGTATTGGAAAACCCGATTAAAACGAGGGTTTTTAGAACCGATAAGAACCGGGTACCTCACGCCTAAAAATTTAGCAAAATACAAAAACGATCGGTTCAGACTGAACCGATAATTATTCACACAGACTAAATTTTCGTTTTACTTACGGTTACCAGATAGAGCTTAAGCGAACGCGGTAATTTTGAGACTTTGCGGTTTTCTGAACCGAAGGAACCGACGAAACAGCGTAGTGAACCGAGCTGAAGGGCTGATCTCGGGCGGCTGTTCAGTGAAGCGGAGTAAAGAATCTGGCAGTTTGACTTCAAACTGCACAGATAGAAACTTGAACAGCGCCTCGGCTGTGGAACTCCAGACTTCTCTGGAGTTAACCCTTTCCTCTCCGGGGCAGTTCAGAGGCTGAGGCTGACTGCTATAGTCCTAATTACAGCAAGACTTCATGGTGTTTGAATGATAAGAGACTGGAAAGGAAAGAACAAAACAGATCCTTGCATTCAAACTCTCCATAACAACTGGGACAGGGTCCTATTCAACCCTGTCATATACACCACCTCTTAAAGAGGGAACCTGTTATTAAACAGGTTTCCAAAACTTTCTATTAATTCTCTACTAATATTAGTTTCTATCGTTCAGAAATTAAGCACGTGTGCAGTATCCTTTTTCTATAACAGTACAGCAAACAGTAAAGTTTAAATTCATACATTTGTTTTTCAACCTTCAGAAAACTCAGTTCCTGATCCATATCTTGACAGAAAATCAGCACTGCTGTCCTCTCTACCAGATTTTGTATCACCTTGAATTTAAATAGCTGTAGTGCCAGGTACCACCTTGTCATTCTGGAATTTCTGTTTTTCATTTGGTTAAGCCAACAGAGAGGATTGTGATCTGTTATAAGTACAAAGTCAGTTCCTAGTAAATACAATTTAAGGGACTCCATGGCCCATTTTGCTGCTAAACATTCCTTTTAATGGAGGAGTACCTTTTCTCTGTCATGCAACTTTCCTACTTATGTACAGAATAGGATGTTCTGTCCCATCTATATTTTGACTCAGGATTGCACCTAGGCCTACCTCTGATGCATCTGTTTGTAACAAAATGTTTTTGAAAATCTGAGCTTCTAAAACAGGGGCTGAACATAATGCGGTCTTAATGGCTTGATAAGCTTCATCACACTCTGGGGTCCATTTCACATTATTTGGGCACCGCTTTTCTCGTTAGTTCAGTAAGGGAAGTAGCTAACTCAGCAAAGTTGGGAACAAATCTCTGATAATAACCATCCAGCCCTAAAATGACCCGACATGTTTCTTTGTTTTAGGGACAGGGCTGTTAGCTACAGCTTCTATTTTAGAAATTTCTTGGCTTAACCTCTCCACTTCCCAACACATAACCCAAATATCTGGTTTCCTGCATGCCCAATGCACATTTGGTAGGATTAATAGTCAGACCTGCCTTTTTGATAGCTTGGATAACTGCTATTAGGTGTTCCAGGTGGCTTTCGGTCTGGATTGTACACCACATCATCATCCAGGTATGCAGCACAATAACCAGTGTGAGGTGATAATATTACATCCATGTACCACTGGAATGTTGCTGGCGCACCATGTAAACCAAATGGCATGATGGTGAACTGACAGAATCCAACAGGAGTGGCAAATGCAGTTTTGTCTCTGGATTCTTTAGCTGAAAGGATTGCCAATAACCAATAACCCTTGGTGAGATCGAGGTACTGATATACTTTGCACTCCCCAGTCTGTCCACCAAATAATCTATTCTGGGCATAGGATAACTGTTAAATTCTGACACTTGATTAAGTTCCTAATATCAAGGCAGATTCAAACACCTTCTTTTTTGTTTACAATTACCACTGGAGATGACCAAGCACTCCTCGACTCTTCTATGATGCCCAATTCTTTCATTTTTGTATTTCCTAAACACATCAGCTTTTAACTGCTCTGGTAACCTGTATGTTTTTTGTTAATAGGGCTTAGCATTCCTTGGCACCACATGCGTTCAACCCCTTTGCTTGGCCTGGTACTGTGGTAAAAGCACGTGTTAAATGTCTTTAGCAAGTTATGAATTTCTGCAGTTTGTTCTGAGGTTAAGGAAACATTCACCTTTACAGCATCAGCAGTTATAGTTTGTTGCAGTCTATCATAAGCTACAACAATATCTTCATCATCAGTTTCTGGTAAAACTAGCAAAGCAGCTTTTGGCATTTTTCAACCTATTTCTTGAGGACGTTAGCATGGTACATCTTAATAGGATTTTTCCTGTCAGGGTCTCAATCTAGTAGTTAACTGTATCAGTACATCTAAGTACTCTGTAAGGCCCTTGCCACTTCATTAACAGTTTTTTTTTTCTGTTGTGGGTAACAGTAGCAAAACCTTTTCACCTGGTTCAAAACATTTTCTTTTCTCCATAGTCACAATATACCTTCTGTTGGTTATGGGCCTTTTCCTGATTACTATGGGCAATTTCAGCATATTTTGCTAGCTTCTTTCTTAGGAACACATATAAGATGTTATAGATTGTTTCTGAGTGGGGTTATCTTCCCATTTCTTTTATCTACCAAATGTGCATTGGGCATATGGAAACCAGATATTTGGGCTATCATAACCATCTCTGTTGGCTTAACCAAATGAAAGATAAAATTCCAGAATCACAAGGTGGTACCTGGCACTACAGCCATTTAAATTCAAGGTGATACACAAATCCTGTAAAGAGAATAGCAATGTTGATTTCTGTCAAGATATGGATCAGGAATTGAGGTTCTTAAGGTTGAAAAACAAATATACTGTAAGTGTTTAAACTTTACCTTATATAATGGTGTAGAAAAAGGATACTGCACATGTGCTTAACTTTTGAAGTTAGAAGCTAATGTTAGAGAATTAATAGAAAGTTTTGGAAACTGGTTTGATAAACAAGTTCCCTCTCAAAGAGGGGGGTGTATGCGATAGGGCTGAATAGGACCCTGTCCCAGTTGTCATAGAGTTTGAAATGCAGTGATCTGCTCTGTTCTTTCCTGTCTCGTCTGTCTGATTGCATAACCAAATTTTCTCTTGAGACATAGGATTTGATTACCTTGACAGCATTGCAATTCGTTGCCTCGCTGTCCCTCTCCCTTGCTGTTTCTGTCTTTTCCTCCCTTGCATATCTGCTGGTATAAAATATATGCAAATCATTATAGGAAATGTAACTGATACTGGAATCAGTTTGTTTTAGAATTTATATAGTGGTACTGTTGAAATGTATATAATTATAGCTTGAGATGATGGCTAAAAGCTATTGGGAACTCAAGGGGTTAACCTGTGAGCAGTTTTAAGCCCTTTTTCAGAAGCTGTAGAGAAGGGCCCCAGTTCTGGGACATTGTGTTCTTGCTGCACCTGCCTGAAACTTACAAGAACATTTTAGAAAAACAGGATGCTTGTTAAGAAGGAGGGGTTGCAAAGACTTAAGAGAGAGAGCTGCAATGTTTTGGGAGACAAAGATTGAATGAAAACTCAGATGGATGTTCTCTGTTTATTCTGTCATTGTAAACAGTTATTCTGAACAATTTTATTTATGTTACTGCTAGTACTAATAAAACACTTTTACGAATTCTACAACTGCTCCTGGTTTTCCTATGCTTCATGACCTGTGCCTTGGTTACACTCCTGTCACCGGGAGTTAGCCTTGCATTTGAAGGCGCCTCTGGGCTGCTGTCCCTGAGATTGCTGACGTCGGTTCCTCCAAAAGGGCTGATGCTGGTGGGATTTTGGCTGGGAGCGGTACAAAGCGCCTGACCACATTCCTGTAGGCAGGAGATAATTTTTGAACATCCTCACCAAAGAGAACTGACCCTTGAAGGGGAGTCAAGGATTTTGGCCTATACATCAGGGACAAAGCCTGAAACTCTAAGCCAGTAATGATGCCAAACAGACACCAGTGGTCACCATCCGCCACATCTGCGGTATCATAGGATGCTGCTCAGGACATAATTACCCATATCTGATCCAGACTTCAGGAGCTGGGTCAGCTGAGACTTCAGAGCTTTGTCCCACAGGGCATTCTGGTATTGAACCAAGTGGGCTAGGAAGTTCAAAGACCGAATGGCCCAAGTGGCTGATGCACTAGACCTTCTTTCCTAAGAAGTCCACCTGCCAAGATTCCATATCTGGAGGGTGCGTGCTGAGGTGTCTAGGCGACTTGAAATGCGGTTGTGAGCAGTGTTCATGATCACTGAGTCAGCAACTGGATGCTCCCCATAAAGAGTTTATCCCTGGGGGCATGATATAGTCTTTTAGGTAAGGCTGGGTTGGAAGATGGGTCATTCCAGGCAGCCTTGTTGACATCTTCAAAAGCGTCAATGAGATGAGGGATAACCGTAGGCAGAGTGTCCTCCTTATGGAGGAAGGTTGCCAGGTGTTGGCGTTCTGGGTCCAGTTCCTCCAAGTTCCAGACCCATGAGGGACTGAATGTGCATAAGGCGTCCAGGAAAGCTGGATCATCAGAGGATCTCTGGTATCCCTGGGTTCCTCAGGCTCCAAGGTAAATTGAATCTTTGGAGTCCTCTGAAGAGGGAGGAGAATCCCCAGAATGATCAGAGTCTGGGACTGGCGTCGGTGAATGGCAATCCTTCTTGCGGCATTCCTCCTTGTCACTAGGAGACTGGGGAGTGTTAGGGTGAGCCCGGTCCAGTAAGGAGGAGGAAGGGCCCTTGGAGGTGGGAGTAAGGCTTCCTCTGGGTATCCTTGTTCTACGTGACTCCCACCAAACCGTGAATAAAGTTGTAATCCATAAGCGGTGGGTGAGATGTGAGGCGCCCGTAGGCGTAAGTTTGGATCCACAGCATCAGTCCCTGAGGCACCATATGCTGTGGCGTCGGTCACCTGGGGACCAGGCATCGGCCCTTGCAGTGAAGGGCTGCCCGGAGTCAGTCTCTAAGGGCTCGGCATCAGTTCAGCAGGCGTCGGTTGTGGCTGTCCCAAGATGATGGAGGCATAACCTGGGTCAACACCAGGGTGGCCAGCGATTACTGAGAAGAAAGAGGCTGACGCCAGTTAGGTGAAGCAGCCGATGCAGGTGTACCTATGTGGGGAGGTAACTCCCACCAGAGACAGAGCGCTGCCTGTGTGGGAAAGGCAGGCACTGCTTCAGGTGTCGCTTAGAGACGCTGGCAACGAAAACCCGGACCATACAGGCAACACCAAGACCGGGGAGGTGTGAGCAGAGACCCACCAGCCGAAGAGCCGTCGAGCCACCTGGCTGAGAACCAGTTGAAGAAGGGAACTGAGCTTCAGGTGCTTTGAGGCTGGGGACGGCGTCAAAACCCTGTAAGAGCCTCCGCCTCGAAATGGTGATGAGGGCGAGCGTGAAGACAGACAACCTAGAAGGGGTGAGGGCTGCCGGTGAAGAAAGGACCAACTTCCTGTGGGAGAAAGATCCTGAAGGGCCGTCAACATGCGGTGACCTGGAGAGGAAGCTGACCGGGGTCAATCCCCTATCTCTGTCCTGGTGCCTGTGCTTCCCGCTCAAGTTATTCTCTTTGTGGGAGGAAGAAGTTGGCCCGGAGGCAGGGGAGGAAAAGAGCTTTGCCCTGGAGCTTCTTTTCCATCGTAGTTAACTTCTGTTGTAGAAGGAAAGCCTGAAGGGTCTTCAAGCGCCAGTCTCCATGTGGCCTGGTTAAACTCTTGGCAGTGCTGGCAGGACTCAGTATCGTGGTTAGGGCCTGAGCAGAGCAGACAAGAAGAGTGGCTGTCCTAAGTGGGGATCTGCTTGCTGCACACTTCGGCGCCGGTCAGAAGACGCCACTGGAGAAGACATGCAGAAACTCGAAAAAAAACATAAGAAATAGGTTAAAGTATGAAAATAAATTGTTTTAGAAATGCGATAAAACTGCAGTTGACTAGAAGCATACATGAGGCCAGGGTCTCATGAAGGCATCCCCATCAGTGTCTGGGACTGTTGCAGTGGGCACAAAAGGAAAATTACGTACCTACCGTAATTCTTGATCTTCTCTTGTATCTTCACCATTCATTACTTACTGGGTGTAAGCGGAGGCGCGCACCCGTCACGGAAGTTTTTTTTTAAATTGCCCTAACGGCCCGCCCTCAGAGCGGCGTCATGAGTCATGCGAGGGGGGCCGTGGAAGCGATCGACTCCTCCTCCAACTCAGTTCTGGAGCCGGAGGCAAAGAGAAAGCAGAAATATAGATAGCGAGGCAAGATAGCGAGGGATAGCAAAGCAAGGAAGAATGAACTGAAAAAGGAATAAGCCGATGGAGGAAGGACAGAGAGATAAGAACATCCTAATCTAGGGACTGCAGGGCCTCCTTACCTGGGCGACTCTAGGAGGAGAGATGAGTAAGGAAATGAGAAAATAGAAGAAGAAGAAGAAAGAGAAGAGAGAGATGGGATGTTGAAGGGACCAGAATGCCCAACGAGCATAGTTAGCTTGTAGCTGAAGGCTCGACTAAAGGGAAGCAAGAATCCCGTAGATAGAGCTGAAGAGAAGGTTCACGAACCCGCTAGACAGACTCAGGAGGGCATAGTCCTTATCTTCAACATGCCATTGTTCATGACACCCGCCTGGGCTCCTGGCCTGAGGCCTTTAACTGGAGGACACCCGAGGAGGAAGAATAAAACCCCAGCAGCATGAGAGTGCTGCTCAGGGGTTAGAAATGGAAAATGCAAGCCTTTCAGGAGTTTCAAGACAGAAATGGGACTCAGACTGACTGGCTAAGGCAGGCCAAGGCTTAGCTGGTTAGCATTGGATATGGTCAGCAGAGCTCTATTGTAAAATTGTCCAGGAGGACAGTTAAGGAGAAACCAATAGCAAAACAGCGAGAAGGAAAGCCTACCTTCTCATTTGCCTTCTTGTTTGATTTCTCCTTTTGACTAGATGCATGACCCAGATACCAAGATGCCTATAGCAGTCGGAGAGAGTTCCCTCAGCATTTTTTTTTTTTTTTGTTAAAAGAAGAAAGGAATAGACGTACTCGTTCCTCTGCTCTGCAAGGCAAGAATAGAGGGGGAAGATTTCAGGGCAACTATCTGAACACGGGATTGCAGGATCAAAACTGAATAGCCTGAGCCAGACCAAAAACCCAGAGGTATCTTGCCAGAAGAATAGCAAGAGATAGTAGTGCAGTCTGATCGCCAATGCAATCCTAGACGGCCCATGAATCTTAGAGTAAGTAATTTTTCTGGGTGTAGAACCCCTCCCCTTAAGAAAGAACTTTTTTTTTTTTTATTTTATTTTATTTTATTTTTTTGGAAAAATTAAGAATTTTCCCTATATTTTATAAACAAAAGAGAAATGCAGAGAGGAAGGAGACGGAGGTGGAGAAGCCACAGGAAGAGGCCACTGAGGGATGGTGGGTGGTGGGTAATGAATAAGAAGATACAAGAGAAGATCAAGAATTACGGTAGGTACGTAATTTTCCGATCTTCCCTTGTCAATCTTCACCATTCATTACTTCCTGGTGAGTATCAGCTCCTCTTCCCAGGAGGGAAGAGGCCATACTCTGAGGGAACAAGACCCCCAGCCTTCTGCTGGTGAGAAACAGAAGGAGAAGACCCTGGCTTATTCAGAAAGCCTAAGTGGGAGAAGAGCTAGGAGGTGCCTCCCGAGGACGAGGAGAGCGGATGGAGCCCTGTAAAGTCTCCTAGCTCTGGATGAGAAAAGACGGGTCCCCGGAAGGCGGAGGCGCATCACCCTCACGCCAGGCCAGGGGTGACAACCTGGAAAGACGAAGCCATGCCGTCCGCCTGATGCAGATCGCTGTCCCGCAAGCCTGGAAGCCACCACTGGCGCCATAAGATGCCCTTTTTAGTGTCTTGCCAGCTCCAGGCCTACCGCGGAGAGGGCAACGTTTGTCTGGTTTGCTCGTGTCAGGCATAGATGCCAGCAGCTGGGACATCATCGACCACAGATGCCGGTTGTAGGCAGCGTGGTGAGCCTGATGTGATGCAATACATGCACTCGCCGCGAGAAGAAGAGAACACTCTTACGCTAGCGGTCGAACTGGAGAGAGTCCGAATCCGGTGGCGGTGCGTCGCCAGGCAATACGCCCAGAAGGAGTATCAGGTATACCAAACCTGAGGACGGGTTGGGAAGGAACCTAGAGACTCAGAGGGGCACAATACCTACGCTGGCAGTCCGCCGGGCTGGGGAAGAAAGCGGCAGGGAGCTGCCAGGACCGGATAGACGCCTCCTGGAAGGATAGGCCAGGAAGGTACCACCAGATGCTGGGCACTGAATTCATCAAGGAATTCACGTGTCACCCGTTGATATTGTCTCTCCGAGCGTAGGAAATCGAAGATCCCTCACCATCCTCGAGAGGAAACGCTGATATTCTGTGAAATCAGCATCGGAGGACAGATGAGCAGGGGTTCCTCTCCCTCAGAGGAGGGAGCGAGATGATGGGGAACTGGAATGTCAGAGGATTCCTGCGGCGGTGGGGAGAGTCGAAGACCGGCTCATGCATGTAACTAACATATGAGGGAAGGCAGCCACAGAACCCTGAACTGCTCCCAGGATAACGGACCCGTGGGACCGACATGGCCTGGGAGGCGGGGTGGTGAAGGCAGAGATGGGAGAGGGCACCTCCGGAGGCAACTGCTCTCTGCGAGGGCTCTGGAATCCGGGGAGGGAGCCCTAGTAGGAGGGATCCCGGATATCAAACCAGGCCGCAGAGCGGAACTCTGGGAAGCGGAACCTGGAAGAGCCCTGGGGAGAAACTCCCCTGTGACGCCTTGGACTGCATGGATCCAGAAGGGCAGTCCGCTCGCGCCGCCAGAGGACACCCTAGAACCCTGGGGAGGGCGGGGCTCTGCGCTTCGGCTCCTGGCCACCCCTGAGGTGGCCAAAGAGACCGAGCAGCAGGGCGCCTGTCCCTCAACCCCTCCCGGTTCGAGAGGGCCCCTCCTCCCGACTGCACGTTCCCCTAACCTAGAGGTAACAGCACCCGGGGGTAGCTGTCACAGGGCCACTCAGAGGCCTCCCCTCCGTCACCCCCGTCTGCTCCCGAGTTCTCGGCCACCCCAGCCGAGGAACCCTCAGGAGACGACGGCAAGAGGACAGAGGAGGGCCGCTGCGCCGCCTGGTACCCCTAGCCACCGAGGACCCAGATTCCGAAGAATGGGGTGCCAGGATGGTCCATCTGAGCCATCGTCCTCCGAGGAGGACGAGACCAGCAGGACCTCGTGCTGGCCACCCAGGGGTCCCGAGGCCCGCAGGGGCATGAGCGCCCCGGTACCGAGTCTTGACGCCGCTCGCCCCCACGCGCCCGGCAGCATGAAGGCCCAACCCCCACCCCAGCGGCTCCGGCGCCAGGCACCACCGGAGGAGGGAAGAGCCGCCCGGCAGGCGTCCCGGGAAAGCAGCGGCACCACGTCGGCAGCGCCGCCAGGCTCATTAACACCCTTGAGCAGTAGTCCATGACACCGCCCGATCACGGCTTCCGTGAGCAGGCGCTGAGATCCATGAGCGCCCATGACAGCGCCGCTCGATCACCGGCACCAAGCGGCGCCAGGATCTGTAAGCAGCGCGAGAGCGGCGCCGCGCCGATCACCGGCACCACGTGACGGCGCGGGGATCGAAACAGCGCCGCGGCGGCGCCGAGTCCACCGAGGCAGGCCCAGCCAGGGCCTCGACACAGGGGAGCCTGCACCTCTGAGGTGACTGCGGCGGTGTCAGCGCTGCGGCCCGGGAGGGCTCTGACGCTCCCCAACACCGGGAAGGGCCTCCTCCTCGGCAAGAAGGGAGGGAGACCCCTCCTCCTCCGGACGTATAGGCCAGGGAGGACCAGGGAAGAGCCTAAGGATCTCGCCCGAGATTCCATGCCGACGCCGTCCCAGAAAGTCGGAGGGTCTTGCCGAGCTGAACTGCCGACTCGAGGGCGACGGTCCATCGAGAAACAAGCGCCGCATCGAATCCATATTATGGTTGGGTCCCAGGCAACGCGACACACGCCATGCCGGTCCGAGGGAGAAATGCCGGCCACAGGAGCACCGAGCATGGGGCCCGGTCGTCTTCAACGCTTCGCTCCAGAACCGGACATAACGCGAAACTATTGAGGAAAAACACAGTAGGAAAACACACCCGGCTGTACAAATAGAAGGAACAGTCTTACCGGTATGGCGCCGAGTGCGATACAAATGGAGGAGTCAGCCGAAAACTCGCGGTTGAAAATGCTCCAGCGAAGCAGGTGCTGCCTCGGCCGGCGGGAGAAACAGAACTGAGTTGGAGGAGGAGTCGTGTCGCTATAACGCCCTCGCGCGCCAAGACGCCGCTTCCGAGGGCGGGCCATTAGGCAATTAAAAAAAAAAAAAAGCTCCGTGACGGTGCGCACCGGCTTACACCCAGGAAGTAATGAATGGTGAAGATTGACAAGGAAGATCACAGGTTACACACCTGTAACAGTAGTTCTAGGAGTGGTATATGTTGTTCATCCACACTTTCTGGCAGTTGCCTTTCCCTTTAAGACTGGCTGGAAACCTTTCAAGCTAACTCCTCCTACCCACCCGGTGGTAACTCCTCGGCTCCGCCCCATGATGCCAGATCTTGCCCGCTGAATCAGTGTGTGCGCGAAGCTGGGAGGTTGGGTTAATCTGTTTGAATGAACAACACATACTACTCCTAGAAAGTACAGTTACATAAAATCTTACCATAACAGTAGATCTTTGAGGAATGTCT
This sequence comes from Neoceratodus forsteri, assembly GCA_016271365.2. Taxonomy (NCBI): domain Eukaryota; kingdom Metazoa; phylum Chordata; order Ceratodontiformes; family Ceratodontidae; genus Neoceratodus; species Neoceratodus forsteri. Next base: position 1,472,431,703 of record CM057453.1, on the reverse strand, counting down.
CTTGCAGCAAGTCATAACTTTTGGGAGTTTCAGCAGAGGGTTCTGTGACACTGCATCTCTTCTAGCAGTTTTGTACCAGGGATCGCCCACATGACATCATCTTCCTGCTTCCTGTGTAAGTGTGGGCGGTCCCTGGTACCCTCAGTTCCCCCGCCGGATTCAGCCTGCAAAAGTGAGGACCGAGGGGAAGCCGAGCTACCAAGGAGTCCCAAACCAAAGTCACTGGACCAGAATTTGCTCTCTTACAGAAGGAGGGGACGGAGGATGGGATCATACCTACTGGAAGAGATATTCCTCGAAGATATGAAAATTACGTACCTACTAATTCTTGATCTTCTTGGGCGAGTCTCCACCACTCATTCACACTAGTGGGATTAGCGCCGGAGGCACTAGGACCCATCAGAGCAAACTTTGCTGGAGGGTCGGCGCGAGAGAAGATGGCGCCCGAGGCATGGCGCCATGAGCAGCGGCTCGGCGGCAATGACCATCTTGGCGACGACCTCCAACTGCCTCAGTACCTTTTTACCAAGGAGGTGCAGCGCAACTAACGAAAAGTAAATCTAACCTTAAAAACGGACATAAGATAGTCCGTACGACCCGTGTAAGAAGGGTCAGCAAAGAAGTCCTCACGGCCTAAAGATTTGAGGGAGTGAAGACCAACACAGCGGTGAGCTCGGGGGATGGAGGGTGGGCGTGTGAATGAGTGGTGGAGACTCGTCCAAGAAGATCAAGAATTACGGTAGAATGCGTAATTTCATATCTTCCTGGACATAAGTCTCCACCACTCATCCACACTAGTGGAGAGTACCAAGCTGATAATCCCCAAAAGAGGCGGCAGGAGAGTCAGAGCTCACGTCTAAGATAGAAGACCATTAAGGATAGTTCTGCCGAATCAGGAATGTACGCCTGGCATGAACATCCAGTGCATAATGCTTAACTAAGGTATGCACTGGAGCTCCAGGTGGCGTTGCAGAATATCCGAATTGGAACACTCTGAATCTCCGCTTAAAGATGTCAAGATCGCTTCTAGTAGAGAGCGTACACTCTACCCTCCAATTTAACTTGAGCCATGGAGTAGCAATGTCGAAGGCATGCCACTAACCATGATGAGATGCATCTAATAGCGATGGGTTGACCCAGTCGGGTGTCGCTGAAAGAAATAAACAGTTGCTGAGTCTTGCGAAAATTCTTGGTTCTATCTAAATAGAACTGCAAGGCTCTCTTAACATCCAAGGAATGAAGAGATCGTTCCTTTCATTTTGGAAATTAGCGAAGTAAGAGGAAGTACCAGAGGTTGGTTTAGATGGAATTCTGACACAACCTTGGGAAGAAATTTAGGATGAGTATGGAGAACTACCTTGTCTTTATGGAATACAGTATCAGGAGGGTCCGTCACCAAGGCATGAATCTCCGAGACCCTGCGGGCTGAGGTAATAGCCACCAGGAAGGCAGTCTTCCAGGTAAGAAATTTTAGCTCACAGGTAGCTAAGGGCCTGAAAAGGCTTCCGAGTGAGACATGTCCAGCACCAGGTTAATGTCCCAGGTTGCAACTGACTTAACAGGGGGTCTGGTATGAAGAACTTCTTAAGAAATCTCTTCATCTATAGGAAGCTGAGCCAGAGTCAAGGAAGAAACCGCTCATGGAACAGCTGAGATGGCACTAAGGTGAACTTTAACTGTGGAGTACTGAGACCTGAGTTTGATAGGGTCCAAAGATACTCCAGAACCTTGTCAGGAGGACAGGAAAAGGGATTCCAAGAGGACTTTGCACACCAGAGAGAAAAGCGTTTCCATTTGGAGCGTGCGTTTTCGGTGGCTGGCTGCACAGCCAGAAGGATGTCCGAGACTCTCTGAGAGCGTTGAATGGATTCACTTCTACCTCTTCAGGAGCCAAGCATGAAGGTGAAGTGATTTCAGGTTGGGATGGACCACGAACCCTGAGTCAAAGGTTGATTTGCAAGGGAAGTGGTCTCGGAGAGCTGCCAACATACTGTTGAGCAGAGGAAACCATAGTTGCCGAGGCCAGGAGGAGCAATGAGAATCATTTGGTCCCCTGAGACTCGAACTTGAGGAGAACTCTCTGGATTAGAGGGATGCGTGGAAAGGCGTAAAAACGTTTTGTCCACGCAGCCTGAGCACATCCTGACAGAAAATGCCAGGCCCTGGATTTCTGGAGCAGAAGAGAGGCAGTTTTGCGTTGAGTGGGGATGCAAAAGGTCCAGGTCTGGAGTCCCCACTCTTTGAATAGTGACCGAGCTACGGCTGGATCGAGACCACTTGTGAGGGTCTGCCTCCGTTCTGCTGAGGTGATCCGCTACATCGTTTTGTATACCTGGCAGATAAACCACCTGAATCAGAGACTTGTGCTCCAAGCACCACTCCCACACCCTCACTGCTTCCTGCAAAGGGGTAAGAATGAGCACCGCCTTGCTTGTTGATGTAATACATCACAGCTTTGTTGTCCGTTTGAAGGAGAATGTTCTTGTGACAAAGGATATCCTTCAGAGCTTGGATGGCGTGAGGACCGCTCTCATCTCCAGGACATTTATGTGGAGAAGAGTTTGAACTGAGTCCATACACCTTGGTGTGGAGGGGCGACAGTGAGCTCCCCATCCCATTAGCGATGCGTCTGTGGTGATGAGATCTGATGATCCGGGGAGCAAAGGAGAACCCTTCCAGGAGATTGCTCTCTTGAGTCCACCAGGTGAGAGACCTTGAAGGGGCTCCGCCACCTTGATGGGATAAGACTGGGGTGAGAGGTGCGGAGACCACTGGGTGGAGAAGCATCCATTGGGTGGTTCTCATGTGCAACGGGCCAGGGGTACAGTGAACACCAAGGGCGCCATGAGATCCAACATGCATTGCATCGAGACAGCTGTAACTGATTGGTTCTCCCGATGTAACGGGCCATCCGAAGGATGTCAGTCTTCTGTCCTCTGGAAGTAAAGCCTTGATGGAAGAGGTGTCTAGAAGCGTCCTATGAAAAGGACCTCTGGGAGGGCTGCAGTTGTGATTTTTCAAATTCAGCAGAATTCCCATGGACGTAGAAGACGAAGTCGTTTGCACGGCTTCCAAAGTCTCTTGAGCTGGAAGGGCTTGCTAGAAGCCAATCGTCCAGGTAGGAAACACTCGAGTCCGATCTTCCTGAGATGCGCGCAGAACTGCACAACACTTTGTAAAGACTCGGCGCCGAGGATAGCCCAAAAGGCAGGACTCTGAACTGATAATGCTGACCCAGAGCTACAAACCTGAGGAACTTGCGGTGGGTTGGGTGGATGGGGATATGCTGGTAGCGTCCTGCATATCCAGGAGGCCAGCCAGTCGTGCTGATGCAGCAAGGGTAACAGGGTACCTAGAAATCATTTTGAATTTCTCCTGGGGAGAAATTTGTTCAACTTTCTGAGGTCTAGAATGGGCGCATTCCCCAGACTTCTTTGGAACCAGGAAGTAATGGGAGTAGAACCCTGTGCTCCGTGAATCTTGAGGCACCAGTTCTGTGCCCTGTTGCTTAGAGGCCCTGGATCTCGGCGGTGAGGAGGTCTGACTGAGAGGCCGACAACCTGGGTTGTCGTCTGGGAGGACAATTCGGGGGTTTCCAAAAATTGAGAGAGAATAACCCATGGCGAATTATCCGAAGGACCCATTTGTCCAAGTTATGGACTTCCACTGGTTGCAGAAGTACATCAAACGACCTCCCACGGAGGAGAAAGTTCCACCGGGCAATGTGGATGGAACTTGGGCCAGCAATTCATAAGGTGGCGCTGGGGGCTTTGAGGCCCCTGTGCTCTGCTAGCTTTCTCTTGAGGTTGGGCAGGTTGGCTTTTAGTGGAAGCTTCCCTGCCTCTGCCTCGAAAGGACTGGACGACTATAAACTGACGCCTGTTCACATGCCCCGAGAGGGAGCAGGTGGAGGTCTGGCCAACTTAATGGCCGACCTAGTCTTCTGAGTGGCCTCTAAGGCTTGTTCCACCTGAGGGCCGAAAGAAAAGAGCCATCAAAGGCAGCGCCATTACCTGCTGCTGAGCATCATTCGTGAAGCCAGAAGTACGCAGCCAGGAATGGCGCCGAGTACAAACACCTGCAGCTGCTGAGCGAGAAGCAGTGTCTAAAGCGCCCATAGCGGCTTTGACCTGTTGGTTATTGACCTAATACCCTAGTAACGGTCAGAAGAAGCTCTGACTTGGAGTCCGAATCGGAAGAGCTTCAACCATTCTTTTCAAAGAGTGCCACAGGATATACTCATACTGAGAAAAATAGCCTTGATAACTGGCAACACGATACTTAGAGTAGAGGCAGCAAAGACTCTTACCTAATGTATCAATCTTACGAGACTCTTTGTTAATAGGTCGAGCTGTAGAAGTTTGAGGAAGAACGACCTTATCATTCTCTGCCAGGACTACAATAGGATCCGTAAAGGCTTGGGATGCCAAATGGGACGATCCTTGGGAGCTGAATACTTTTATCAATGGATTTAGCCACTGAAGGAATAAGAGCAGGATTATTCCATACCATTTGAGACAGCGTCTCAAGGAAGGCTGGATCGGAGGAGTCAAACGTAGGGATCTCCGAAGCATGAAGGTACTGAGTCTTAATATCTTCCCAGGATCGATGTCTGTAGTCTGGAGAGAAGAGTGGATCTCAGGTTCTTCAACAGAGACTTAAAGGACAGGTCCTCACCACAGGCTCTGTAGCAAAGAAAGATCCTGTTTCTCCACTTCATCACCCAACGAAGGTCTGGGTCAGCTCAACATCATCTCCTGATGGTCCAGAAAGGACTGATTGGACAGGAAAGGAGGAAATTAGAGAGGAGGAAACAGCAGAGAAACAAGGAGAGTCCCTGAGGGCCCCGCCACCGAAGGCAAATAGGGTTGAAAACGGCACTGCAGAGGGGCACAGCGCCGAAGAGGCACGTGGCACCACAAGAGCGCCGCCGGACCGAAGCGCGCCGCCAAACCCAATGGCGCCGTTGAAGACCACGCCGGCGCCAAGGACGGGCGCCGCCAGACGGGCGCAAGAGCCGAGCGGCACCGAAAACGGCACGCAATGCCAACAGACTGCCGGAAGGCGCCGGAAATGCCCCAGGAACCTGGAAGCTAGAGAAGGAAAAAACAGGAGATAAGGGCATCGTGTGGCCCCTGTGCCGCAGCCATGTGAGGGAAACACCTAAGCGAGTCACCGGCATCAAGAAGGCGCCGCATCGACTAGGAAGGTCCAACCACCCTACCTGATCGCTGGAGGAGCCCGGGGCTCCGTGGCAACCGAGCCAGGCAGGAGAACCAACCCGAGCCCATCGCTCCATAAGCGGCCCACTGATGAAACTGCTCATCTGGAGCCCTACCTACAGGCGGGAGGGGCTCCGATGTCGGCGACGGTCACCAGCAGTTGGCGACTCGAAGAAGGAGCGGCAGCTAGCTCGATAACCGACCGTCGGCAGCAGACATACCAGAGGCGACCTCGAGTGATGCCTTCTCTTTTGACCTGTGGGCGAAGAAGGCCTCGAGGCCGAGCGGTGCGAGAATGACCCTTTATTTTTATGCCAGCAGGGGACGCCCATCCCCGGCATCGGACTGACCATTGTCGAACCCGTGGAGGGAAGGAGGCTGACCGGACCCAGCCCGCTGACTGAACAGCTTTCATTGAAGTCTCCTACCGCCACCTGACCTGCTCATGGTAGACTCGTCCCAGTAGGCCGAGACTTCTTCAAGTAAGTTAAATTTAAAATATTAGAAAATAGAATAAAATTAGCGATACTACTATCGAGATAATGTTACAAAAAATAAAACTGAAAACTATGCGCTAGTTTGAAGTTTGACTCTAACAAGCGGCGATATGAAGTCACTGAAGCGCTTTCATGGGCGGAAAAAAGGAACTGAGAGCGGTTGGAGGGTCGTCGCCGAGATGGTCATTGCCGCCGAGCCGCTGCTCGCGCGCCATGCCTCGTAGCGCGCCATCTCTCGCCCGACCCTCCAGCAAAAGTTTGCTCCCGATGGGTCCTAGTGCCTCGGGCTAATCCCACTAGTGTGAATGAGTGGTGGAGACTTATGTCCAGGAAGATCTACTATTACGGTAAGATTTATGTAACTGTACTATCTTCCACAGAATGGTCTCTTGCAGTAGGTCATTATTTTTGGGAGAATCCCAAGCAGTTATGTCCATGTGGGAGGACAATTAGGATAGGAGACCTTGTAGGACTGCACGGCCAAAGGCCGCCCTACATCGTGAGGCAATATCCACATTGGAATGCCTTGTTAAAGTATGGATTGTGGACCAGGTAGCGGCATTGCAGATATCTGAAATGGAGGCACCTTTAAAGCAAGCTGCAGTAGTGGCCACAGCTCTAGTGGAGTGGGGTTGGACAGGTCCCAGTAGGTTCTCATTGCATTATATGGGGGAGGAGGTAATACAATTTGCCAACCAGGAAGAAAGGGTTCACTTAGCAACTGGAAGCCCTTCTCTGTCAGAGGCAAAGGTGATGAATAACTGAGAAGTTTCTCGAATCGATGGAGTTCGATTAGTATAATAGCGTAGTATACAATGGAGATCTAAAGTACGTAAGAGATGTTCACCTTGACTGGAGTATTCAGGGTAGTAAACTGGTAACTCTAAGGACTGGTTCAGAGTACTGTACTGTATGTTCGGAGACTACTTTAGGAAGGGAGAAAGGACGGGTAGAGTACGAAGGACCACCCTGTCTTAGTGGAAAATCAAGTAGGTTCCCTGCACATGAGGGTATGAAGGTGAAAAATACGACGAAGCTGAAGCAATAGCCACGAGGAAAAGCATTTTCCATGAAAGAAAATGGAGATCACAAGTGACCGCTGGCTCGAATGGCTCAAGAGTGAATTTTTCTATCATAAAATTGGGATCCCACAAAGGAGTGGGTCTTCTGATAGGAGGTTTAATATGAATATGAATATGAATTATTCCTCTCAAAAACATCTTGGCCAAATGGTCTGCCATCTAGAGCTTCATGAAACGCCAAAATGGCGCCAGGTGGACTTTGATGGAAGAGTAACTTAAACCTGACTCCGATACTGAGGCCAGGTAGTCTAAAACCGTCAGTGGACAAGAGTAAGGGTCCAAAGATCGAGAGGCAGACTATATGGCAAAAGCATTTCCATTTGGAATAGTATGTTGCTCTTGTTGCTGGCTTACGGAAGGCCAAGAGAATATTGGCAAACAGAAGGGGACACTTGTAGACTAGTTATGAAAGTGTCCTCAGGGGCCCAGTGGAAGGGGTAGAGCCTTCAGGTTGGGATGTAACAGGGTTCTTTAATTTTAGTGAAGAGGTTGAAGACTGGAGCACCTCCTTGCTTGCTGAGGTAGAATACCACTGCAGTGCTGTCTGATTGGATCAGCAACAGTATAGAGTCATAAGCGTTGAAATGCTGGGAGGGCTAAGCGGAATGGCCTCAGCTCTAGGAGAGTGATGTGAAGCCGAGGAAGAGAAGTAGTCCACTGCCCTGTGTCTGCTAAGGACCCAGGTGTGCGCTCCATCCTGCCAGGGAAGCATCCGTGGTTAACGTCTGTGTGGGAGGGAGGGACTGAAAAGGCATTCCTTGTCATAAATTGGTTTTGATTTACCATCATGTCAGAGCTGATGTCAGAGAGGGTGTGACACTGAACTTGCCTTCAAATCTTTCTTGGTCTTTGAGACTACTGATTCTGGAGGATTCACTGAAGAGGTCTCTCAGGAAGATGGGCGAGTGCTACATAAGGATGGTAGCGACCATGTGACACAGAAGGCATAGCAGTTGTCTAGCTGTGACTATTTTCTAAGTCTGTATGCGTGATGCCCAAGACAAGGGTGTGGCCTGCTGGACAGTAAGTTCTGGCTGAGACTGTATCTAGTACAGCTCTAATGTGTTGGAGACAGAGCTGAACTTTGGTCAATTGACTGTGATCCCTAGAATGTGAAAATATTTGCAGAGTAGACTCTAGGAAAAAAGCAAAGCTGTTCCGCTTTGATTGGCCAGCTAGCTAGATATGGGTAGATACTAAGGTGCCCTTTCCTTCTTAAAGCTGTTACAACTACCTCTAGGTATTTGGTGAACACACTCAGGGCTGAGGAGAGGTCAAACTGGAGTGCTTGAAATTGATAGTGTTAATCTAGCAGGTAGAAATGAAGAAAACTGTGATGAGCAGGGGGATGCAGGCAGGCACCCTTCATATCTAGGGCACAAAGCCAATTTTCCTGTTTCAGTATTGGCATGATGGAAGTCAAGGTTATCATGCAAACTCATTTGTACTGGATGGAAAGGTTCAGTTTTTGAGGTCCAGTATCTAACCGAGGTCTCCAGTTGCTTGGGTACCTGAAAGAAGTGGAGTGGAATCCTTTTGATGTTGTGAGCGGGTACTGGAGAAAAGGCGTGTGTCACCAGTAGAGCCCTCAAGGCATCCTGAAGAACAGATATATGTCAGGGAGGATGGGAAGGGGGCTTGGAAAAATCGGAGTATGATCCTCTGTATAATCTGGAGTACCCATTCATGTAGTGATCGTGTGCCCAGCCTCTAAAGGCAGGGCAAAATGACCGTCCACAGCTGCCAAGGCTGGGTCGAGAGGGATGGGAAAAGGTGTTGGGTTGTTCAGCCCTCCCGGGAGGGTGGGGCAGGATCCACAGGCAGCGGAGGTGCTGCCTCTTTGAGTTGAGTACCACCTCTACAGCCACCTGTATTGGCATCTCTGTATTTTCCACCTCTTTCAAAATAGGAAGAGGATCAAGAACAGCAGGTTGTATCGCAGTATGGTACATGCCATGAACCAGACAGAGTTCTGACTGATGTCTGTACATCATCCAGGAAAGTTTGAGTACCTGGCACTAATAAATTGGACCAGTGAAAAAGGGGCCTTAGCTATTTTATGTTGCATATCAGGTGTAAGTCCTGAAAAGTGAGCCAGGTGTGGCGCCACAAAATGCCAATCTCCAACTGTTGGGCCAAGGTAACGGACGGCATCATATCCCGATCTGGGTAGGTGACGGAATTAGCATTACTAGTTTGATATAGTAGCCAAAAGTCACTCCCTATTCAGGTGAAGGAGAGGTGATGGATAATCTCAATGGTAGATGACCCAAGGGTATGGTGGCATTTAATCATATGACTCATATAATCTGGAATTCTGATATTCGTGGAACTAGAAAAGGACCAGTTTTTCCAGAAAGTAAAGTCTTCTGGATTCTTTATCAGTTTTCAGGAGCTCACGTGAGAATGAGTGGCAGTACAGAGTCCACTTCCAGGAAAGCGTGAAAGGAAGGGAAGAACCAGAGGAGCTGGATAATAGCTGAGATAGCTGAAGGCTGATGTGCGGCAGCCAGCATGGCATTCTGGACGCTTGTAATTAGTAGGGAAACCACCCAAATAGGCTCCTCTGGCAGATCAAGGTGTTCTGCCATATCCTTACTTTGTCATGTTTTTGTGGTAGAGAATCCCATGACTTTCTATATTAGTATCATTATTTCGTAGAATGAAGGGTCATCAGGAGGGGTGCTGCAGAGTCTAGGCAGGCCCTCATCCAAATAAGAGTTTCCAAAAGGGAGACTGAGGAAGAAATTTCAGCTACTGGAAATCATCGTGGTCAATGTCAACGGCGAAGTCAACTGGGAGCTCTTGTTTATCTGAAAAATAGTCTTCCACATAAAGAGGAAGTGACCAGGGTGGGAATGGATTCTGGTCTTTATGAAAATTCTTAGGCAGAAGAGGAGGAGATTGTGGAGGGTTGCCCTGCCCCCTTGGATCGGAGGGCTGGGAGTGCTGTATTGGCATGCAAGACGTGCCGTACTACAGTGGAGATGTCCAGTTCCTTCTGAGAAGGGGGGGCAGCTTGAAACACAAGGGGGTAGGTGGACGGTAGCCTTAGCACATCTTGCCCCTGGGTGGTGAAATCCAGGTTCCCAATCTCTCTGTCCGCTTCGACCCCTGTGACTGTCCACACCTAAGAGGGTGGAGGGTAGAAACATGGCATAAGCCACTGGCGCTTTATGAAGCCCCATTTACTAAGAATGAATATGAGGCACACTGTTGTGGAGGGACCATCGTCAAGGCGTGAAGTACAGAGGTTAGGAGGATCTCTCCTGTTCTGCTCTGATGGAACCCAGAAAGGGTTATTTATGTACTGCCTTTTTATACTGCTGGGCATTGTTGAAAGGAGGAAACGTCCCGCCAATGAGTAGGCAGAATAATGATGCACTGTCGACGGGACAGCCGTTGACTGAAACAGGGATGCATCGTCGACGGGTATGGCCGATGAGGATATAGATGCATCATCAACAGTGGTAGCCATCGATGAGGAATTTGATGGGTATATGCCATCAATGAAATTATAGATGTCTTGTCGACGGTGATAGCCGCCGATGAGGATGTTGTTGGTTATGGGCTGTCAATGAAAGTATAGATGCATCGCTAACGGTGGTAGCCATCAATGAGGATACAGATGCATTGTCAATGATGGTAACTGTTGATGAGGACATTGACGGATATAAGCATCAATGAGAATACAGATGCATCGTCCGACGGTGGTAGCCATTGATGCGGATGTTTATGGTTATAAGCTGTCAATATATAGATGCATCATCGATGGTGTGGTGGCCATTGTTGAGTAAGAAACACATGAGGGTGAGGAAGGGTATTCCTGCTCTGTGTGTCCGGAAATGTAGATCCGTAGATGGGGAGCACTTGCTGGATAAGCCTCGTTTTAGTAGAATCTTCTATGTTGTTTCTCGTCAATGACTGCTGTTTTCTAGCTGCTGAGCGAGCAGAAGATGGCGGAAAATGAACCGAGGATACCTGGTACATAACTGCTAGAAGAGTTGCCGTGTCATAGCACCCTCTGCTGGAAGCTCCCAAAAGTAATCACCTACTGCAAGAGACCATTCCGTGGAAGATCTACTGTTACAGGTGAGTGACCAGTGTTTCTAGGGACGTGGATATGTTGTTCTAGCCACACTTTCTGGCCGACTCTAGCAGTTCTCCGAAGGAAGGAGGCAAGGCGCACATCCCCTACTTAGAGAACAGAGATTGGAGAACTGAGGCCTCAAAACCAGCATCAAGACATGACTCCAGGTCAATGTGGTAATGGGAAATTCAGGTGTGTGCAGGCTTCCAGGTATCAAGCCTGCAGCTTTCCTGGATAGGGCGCCCCTAGCAGCAGCCCCACTGCAGCGGTGTGGAGGTGGAATGAGCTCTTACCTCCGGGAGGCTCCCTACCCGCCAACCTAGAGCAGAGATCAGTGCAGGATGTGATTCACCTACCAATCATCTGCTTGGCTGCAGGACTGCCAGGTGCAGCTTCAGCGTAGGTGACAAACAGTTGGTGAACCTCTCCCTGACTTCAACCATGAGTATGGAGCCTATGTTCGGCCTCCGTGGTGTGATTCGAGAAGACCACCAGTACAGTCATCACCTGGTTCAGGTGAAACTCCAACACAACCTTGGGAGGAACTGGGTTGGGGCATAGGACAACCATGTCCCTGTGGAACACAAGGTAAGGAGACTCCATTGAGAGTGTCTGAGCTCACTGATCCTTCTGGCTGACAAGACAGTCACCAGAAAGGCAGTCTTCCACAACAGGTGAGACATCTCACACCTGTACATTGGTTTAAATAGGCTTGCCCATGCGCTTTGCAAAACCAGCAACAAGTCCCATGGTGGTGGTGGTGGTTCATGCACCGGAGGAAATGTGGTCAAGGCCTTTGAAAAAGCATCAGACCACCTTCTCCTGCACCACCAACTGTTGACCAGCCGCACCCGTAAGCAGAAGGGGCTGCCAGGTGCACCTAAGGGTTGTCGACCGAAGCCCCCTTTGGAGAGAGATCACAGGTAGTCCAAAATGCTAGCTACAGGACAGGTCGAGGGGCCAACCCTTGCCCTGACAGCAAATCTCTTCCATTTGAAGACACAGCATTTTCTGGTTGATTCCCTTCTAGACAACTCCACGGCAGTGAGGACATCTTGGAGAGACCCAAAGCTTGGAACACTAGCCACTCAGGAACCAGGCTCTCAGAAGCAGGGATCGAAGATCTGGATGGAGAACCTTCCCAATTGATTGAGAGCAGGTCTGGGCATACGGAAAGATGACTGGAGCCTGTTGCTGAGGCTGAGCTCATCGGGTACCAAAACCAGCAGGGCCAGTCCGGAACCACAAGAATCATCTGTGCCTTGTCCCTCCTGACCCTGAGTAGCACTTTGTGGATCAAGAGAAGCGGAGGAAAGCATAAAAGAGGCCCAGGGTCCACAGCCCGAAAGCATCCTTGCAGTGAGCCCTGCAGAGTGGGGCAGGCACAAAACAGCCTCAGTTTGCATTCTCCCTGAAGCTTAACAGGTCCACCAGAGGGGTGCCCCACTGAGAGAATCGACTGTGAACTACCTCAGGATGGAGAGACCACTCGTGAGATCCTTGACCACCCAGTTGAGGATGTCTGCCAGCTGACTGTAGGCTCCAGCCACATGGATGGCTAGGAAATCTGCCTCCAGGTTGTGCCGAGAGTCCAGACACAGATAGCTTCCTTGCACAAGAGCTAGGAGTCGTCCCACCTTTCTTGTTGAGGTAGTACATGGTTGTGGTGTTGTTATTCTGGACTTGAATCACTTGACCCTGGACAAATGGAACGAAGGCAGTCAGTGCCAGCTGGACTGCTCAGAGCTCCAGTAGGCTGATGTGACATCGAGACTCCTCGTGGTTCCAGAGCCTGTGGACTCTTGTGTTCCCCAGATGGGCACAGAGGCCGTGAAAGAGATGCCTGTCGTCAGGATGACCCGTCCGCTCGGGGTGGATGAGCAGGGATCCTTTCCTGCAGCTGCTCTGGGATTAACCACCACTGGAGGGTGTCCCACATCCTCTGGGTTACAGTGACCAGCTGGTCAAGCAACCTTGCGCTGAGACCACTGGCTGGCCAGCCCCACTGCAGGAAGAGCATATGCCAATGGGCCCATCAGACCATGCTGGTGCAGGCCATGTAACCCTGAAGGTGCAGGAAGTTCCGGGCAGGGCGCAAATGCCCAACCAGAAATGACTGGACAAAGGAGGAGAGAAACTCCGCCCTGTTTGCTGGGAGACAGGCTCTGGGTCAGCAAAAGTCAAGCCTACCCTGATGAAGCTGATCACCTGCAAGGGCACAAGTTTCGACTGTCCCTGGACGTCTCCACCTCCTGACTGGAGGGACCTGCAATCAGCCAGTCATCCAGGTAGGGGTACACTCAAACCCCTCGGTGCCAGAGCAAGCTGCCACCACAGCTATGCATTTGGTGAAGACCCTGGGATCTGAGGAGGCTGAGAGGCATGACCTGGCACTCTTAGAGCGTTCCTCAGCTTGAAGCAGAGGAACCTTCAGTGGGACGGACGGATCAGGACGTGAAAGAACGCATCCTGAATATCCAAAGAGCAAAATCCATGTCTTGCTCCAGAGATGGTGTGATCTGGGCACCATCCGGATGGTGCAGGACCTGAGAACTGGTTCAGGTCGTGCAGATCTAGAATGGGCGCCAGGCCCCATCCGCTTTGGTACCAGGAGGTACCCGAGACAAACCCTGGGTGTTCAAGAGGATTTGCAACCATGGCTCGACCTACTTGTGGAGAAGTTGGGCTATTATCTCGAAAAGCTGCGTGTTTGTAGAGAATAAGTCCTCCCGTGGGGCACGGGCTCGGCTGGGAGGGGTACTGTTCGAACTCTAGAGGCAGACCCTGACTGACCACTTCCAGGACCCACCTATCCGAGGTGGCAGCAGACCAGACAGAGAGAAAGTGGTGGAGCCGGCCCCCACAGGAGGACCCAGGGGAGGCGTGATGGGTATGAGGGTGGCAGCCCCATTCCATCACTGAGCAGGCTTGGAGGAGGAGGATCCGGCTGAGAGCCACGGGTCCCTTCCCTCCGGGCTTCGGACCACTGAGACCATGGACTTGGGCCTGGGTTGCCAGGACTGAACCTGCTGACCAGACTTGATGCTGGGTTGGTTTTGCTGCATGAGTGGAGGGCCTAAAGGGCTGCTAGCTTCTGCTGCTTGGAGCTCTTGGGATCCCTCTGGGTGGATGTAACAGAGTCCAAGGTAGCACTGGACTTCTCGATATGCTGGAGGTGTTCTCCACACGGGCCCAAACAGGTCAGTGCCTAAGAACAGAACATCCACCAGCTTGTGCTGACTGTCTGCCGTGAAGGTTGAAATTCGCAGCCAACCCTCGGCACATGGCAACTGCAGCTGCCACCCAGTGGGCACAGCAATCTCCGATATCCAGAGCCGTCTGAAGTTGCTGTCTGACCACAGCTCGGCCCCAGTCCCGGACCTGCTTGACCACAATCTGGAGGTCCACAGGAAGATGAGGAATCGCCTCATCCAACAGCCCAAAGGGCATGGGAGAAGTGTGCTATCATGATGGCTGAGCTCGTCTGGCAGAGGCTGAGCAAAGAGGCAGCATAGACATTTTTAGCAGACTGATCCAATTTCTTGGACTCCTTATCTGGTGGTCTGTAGACATCCCCAGAATTGCCCGAGCGCTGAAACACTGAGTCAGCTACTAACCCTCTGGCCAAGAGTGCTCCTTGAGCCCCAAGAGGGTACCGGTGGGCACCGAGATTTGGGCCATCCGGGCTGAGGGCACAGGGCAGGAGGCAGGGCACTGCAAAGCTCCAGGACGGGCCGACAATGACCTCAGCAACTGGGAAAGCCTCGGAGAATCCCTTTATCCAGAATCTCTGAGGGGATAGTGAGCCTGCTTCTGGAGCGGACTCCAATTTCATCCCCATGGACTCGGAGATGAGTCAGAGGATGCCCATGAAGGGCGTGGGACCTTCCTCTGTCGAAAGGTCCCCACTGACTCCCATCTTGATTGGATGGGAGTGCAGTAAGAAATCCTTGAACTTCAAGGAGTGTGCATAGAGCGGCCCTAGCACCCGACTCACTCCACACCCGCTGCAGGCGATCAGGTGCAAGACTGATCAATAGCTGATGGGAAAGCCTTGAGCTAGCGAGACTCCTTGGTTGGAGCCCGGTCAGCGATTGTTGGGGTGGTGGCTCCACCACAAATGGGGAAGAGGCCAGCCTGGCTGAACAGAGGTGGTCTGTACCAGCTCCAGAGGTGGAGGAACAGTGCTGACCAGCTCCATCGAGGCGTCGGTGTCAGCCTGTCGGGCGATAGCCAAGTGATGGCTGGTGTGGGAGCCAGGGTCGGCTTTGGATCAGATAACACCAACTGTTCCCCATACCGCAGGTCTTCGTAGCATAGAAGCCTCTCCTCACCCAAGAAGATGAAAGCGGTGGTGCTGCTTCCTATGGTGCCGACAGCGAGACCGCTGATGCTGGCAGGATCTGCTCGACACAGAAGATGAGGAAGACCTAGACCTCGGCCGCCCAGAGGTGCAGGCGGGAGATCTTGCAGGGAGCTGGGAAATGCCACGGCTCCTCCTGATCTAGGTCGGTGACCGGAGGGTCTGGCCCAGCGGGCTGAGCCGACTCTTCGATGGTCACTGGCAGGACCGAGTCCTGAACAAGGAGATGTCGGCCTCTTCAGATGACAACTGTTCGACGAGGTCAAGAAAAATCTCGGATGCATGGTTGGCCAGCATCTCGACTGACTGACCTGACGAGGGCACCGTGAAGCCAGAAACCAAGGCTGCAGTTTCGACCATGGTCAAAACCTGAGATTCCGAGACCGAGAACGTTCCCAATAAGTCTTCTTTCTCTCTCCGGACTCCTTCTTTGAGAGTGAGAGCTGTGCAAATCAAAGAGCCCTCTCCTTGGTTGGGAGAGACTGGCACAGCTCCCTGAAGGGCTTGAATAGGGGAGCCCAACAGCGGAACAAAAGCTGAAGCCGAAGAGGACTGCGTGGTGGCCCAAGCCATCTCCTCCCTGAAGGCCGTGACGTTGCTTTAGCTGCTTGGCAGACCCCTGAGTCGTGGAGACCACCCAATGGGCATTCCTTAGATTTCACCGAGGATGTAGTTTTTCTGGTGGCCCACCTTCAGGCGGGCAAGGTGGTCCTTGATGACCTATCCGTGAAACGATCCAAAAATACCACAAGCCTGAGAATCGTGCTCATGGCCCAGGCAGTAGATGCACATGGGGGTCGGTATGCGACATCTTCCACCCACATGGGCAATGGCAAAATCCAGGCGAGGACTGGTCATCCGTCTTGGTCGAAGACTGAGTTGAAGATGGAATTCTAACGAGTTTAAGTTTTGGAAGTAAATCAGAAGATATGAGTGCAATGGCCTACTCAATGTGGGAGCCATAAAAAGGAACCTGCATCCAGCGGAAAGGAAGATCTGGTGTAATGGGGCGGAGCTGAGGATATACCACCGGTGGGTGGAAGGAGCCAGCTTGAAGACTTTACTGCTAGATTTAAAGGGAAAGGACAATGCCAGATAGTGTAGATAGAACAACATATCCATATCCCTAGAAATTAAAATTATGTACATACCGTAATTCTTGATCTTCTTGGACAAGTCTTTACTCTTTATTTTTTCCGTAAGAACTTTTAGGTGCTTTTTTATTTACTCTCAGTTCGATCCTTCATCCCCAACGTAACACTACGCATGGAGGCACGTGCATGTCACGCCCTATGGGAACGCCCACCTACCAGTCGCTCCGTTACCACCTCTGCCTGCCACCAGACCTCCATCTGGTGATGGTGGGACTACGGACAGGGACCTATTCCTGGCAGAGGAAAGCCAACTCGATCCTGCTCCCTTTACCCCGGCACCCGGCGACCTGAATCCATTCCCGAACTCGGGTTGCCAGGGTGGCACAAGGTGTGGCGTCCAGCCTCAACCTCCAGCACCACCAGGCCAGCAGAAGTCTTCACCGTTTAGTCACACTTCTGGGTTCTCGCTGGAGGAGCTGGGACTCTCTGGGAGCCAAAAATCTTCAGGAGGTCAGCACCGAGATGGGACTGCACATGCACAGCACCACGAGACTGGCTCTCGCACTGTATAGGCTATCTTGGTGTCGACCCCCAACCACCTCAGTACCTTTTTACTCAGGAGGTGCAGCATAATAAAACTAAGAAAACCTAACCTAACATGGGCAGAAGATAGCCCGATTGATCAGTGTAAGAAGGGTCAACTGAAGCAATGTCTCAGCCCAAACCCAATGAGGGAATGAAGGCGAGAAACAGAATGAGTGAATCTGGGGATGGTGGGTGGGTGTGTGACTAAACAGTGAAGATGAAGAATTATGGTAGGTACACAATTTTCATATCTTCATGGACTTTAAGTCTTTACCGTTTAGTCACACTTTGGGTTACAGTACCAAGCTAAACCAATCCCCGAGCCAGGTGGCAGGAGACAGAGCTCATTTAGAACAGGATCCTGTTAAGGATCATCCTTCCAAGGAAGCATGCTGTCTGGCATGGACATCCAGAGCTACCTAGCTAGCTTAATGTCTGTCGAATGCACCTTTGTTAAACTCCCTATGCTTGTATAAAGTTGCTTTTCTATCTCTAGTTCTAGTCACTGTCTCTGTTGATTTTGTATATGATGATCTGATGCACCTCTAGATATAATCTATGTTCTGATGCTTTGTATGCACCCTGTTCTGCCTGATGCTCTTGTATGTACAATTGTAATCCTCACGGGTTGCACATGATAATAGACACTTGGCTGTCTAGTGTGCTTACCTGGTTAACAAAAGCAAATAAACAGTGCTTCACAAATATGTGAACAGAGCTCAACTGTACGCTTTGCAAATCTCCGTTAAAGGAACATAACGTATATCTTCCAGAGACACAGCAAACTCTCTAGTTGAATGGGCAGCACCAGGTCTTCCAACTAGAAATGACGGAAGGCATGCCACTATCCAGGAAGAGATGCATCTGATGGATACTGGCTGACCCAGCAGGGCAGTGATGAAAGAGACAAAGAGTTGCTTTGCCTGGCGGATGCCCCTAGTTCTATTGATGTAGAATTGTAGGGCTCTCTTAATATCCAGGGAATGAAGGTTCGTTCCCCTTCATTTTGGAAGTTAGCAAAGTAAGTCCAGCACAACCGAGGGCTGGTTGGCGGTGCAATCAAAACCACTTTGGGCAGGAACTTAGGGTAAGTAGGAGTACCACCTTGTCTTTGTGAAAACAGTGTACGAAGGGTCTGTGGCGAGCATGCATCACCGAGACCCTCGAGCAGAAGTGATGGCCACCAAGAGGCGGTCTTCCAGGTCAAGAACTTCAAATCGCATATGACTAGAGGCTCAAAGGTTTATGAGTGACCATATTCAGCACAAGATTAATATCCCAGGTGAAAATCAGCTTCCTAACCAGGGTCTAGTATGCAGAATGCCCTTGAGAAATCTTTTGAACAAAGGAAGGAGCTAAGGACATCTTTTGGACCGCTCATGAAAGGTAGAAAGTGCACAGAGATGTACCTTGACCATAGAATATTGCAGCTCTGCATCTGAAAGGTCTAACAGTACTCCCAAACTTTATTCGGTTGGCACCAAAAAGGATCCAGGGGATCTTAGCACACCCAATTGAAAAGTGCTTCCATTAGCTGTGTATGTCTTCCTGGTGGAGGCGCTTACATCGGCAAAGAAAGCTAGGAAATTCTCTGGGAACTTTGAACCTGCCCATCTCTATCTCCTCAGGAACCGGGCATGGAGATGAAGGCGTGCAGACTGGGATGAACCAGAGATCCTGTGTCAGGAGGTCAGTCCACAGAGGCAGTTGCCTCAGAGGAGAGTCCGACAGTTTGCTGATCAATGGAAACCAGATTTGAGAAGGCCAGTATAGTGCAATTAGGATCATCTTGCCTGGCCGGTGTCGCTGAGGGTTGAAGTGCTGAATGCCACACCTTGCACCACGCCAGTGACCAGAGTTTGTAATAAGCTCGGGCACCAGGGCTTGGCAGGGGACTGAGCATCGTAGGACTACTCTCTCTCTCAGGGGAGGGATCTTGGGTTTGTTGGAGCAGCAGACCGGAAACACCTGTGCCTGGTAACCATGGGGGGGAGGCGCAGCGGGACGCCTACTACTCCTCTGTGCGGTGTCACTGCACGTCCACGCTCCTAGGGGAAACATACTACACAGAAAAATCCCAGCCTTGGGGAATAGGCGCAGAGCACCTCCTATGTGTGTCTCGGCCACACTCTCATTGTCAGACTCACCATCAGGACTCTGCCCCAACTCCAGTTCGGCACATTGTATTGTAGCTAGGCGCCAGGCGTGAGAGCCGGGGATCCGTTGGGCTGGGTCGGCCTGGAATGGCAGGCTTCAGACAGAGGCGGTAGAGTGGAGGACATAGGGGTAGCTGGAGAGTTCCTCAAGATCCCGGTGAATAAAGAGAGTCTACACAAAAACATCTTGCCCCCTCGCCTCTAATCTGAGCAGCACCCTCTGAATTAGGGGTAGTAGGGGAAATGTGAACAGAATGCGTCTTGTCCACAGCAGTCTGAATGCATCCTGACAGAAAACGCCAGGTTCTGGATTTCTGGAGCAAAACAGAGGCAGTTTGCATTGAGTGGGGATAAAAGGTCCACATCCGGACTGCCCACTTGTCGAAGAATGACTGCACAAATGTCTGAATGCAGCGACCACTCGTGAGGGTCTGCCTCTGTCCTGCTGAGGTGGTCCACTAGATTGTTCTGGGCTCCTGACTGGTAAATTCCCTGGATCAGGCGTTGTGTTCCAGACACCACTCCCATACCCTCATCCCTTCCCTGCACAGGGGCTAGGAGTGCATTCCTCCCTGCTTGTTGATGTAATACATCACCGCCTTTGTTGTCTGTCTGAAGAATTACTTTGTGACAGAGGATTTTCTCTAGGGCTTTTAGAGCGTACAAGACTGCTCTCATTTCCAAAACACTGATGTGTAGATGAGAGTCCTCCTGAGGCCACACTCCTTGAGTGCAGAGGTCCTAGCAGTGAGACCCCCACCAGAGCAAAGATGTATCCGTGGTGATGGTAATCAGACTCACGGAACAAGCGGAAACCTTATAGAAGGTTGTCCTCCTGATCCACATGCTCATGACCTCGTTAGAGAGCTCTGTCACTTTATAGGGTAAGACTGCAGATGTGTCACAGGGGACCACTGCATGCTGAGCATCCACTGAGTGGTCCTCATGTGTAATCAGGCCAGAGGCACTGTGAAGCTGAAGAGGCCATTAGGCCCTGCATCAGCTGCATGGAGTGGGCTGCGTGCAGGGTTGTTTTCTCTGATGAGATGAGCCGTCTGGAGAATATCACTCCTCCTGTCCTCTGGGAGGAAGGTCCTTGCTTTGAGGCATCCATGATGACTCCTATGAAGAGGAGCTGCTGAGAGGCCTGAAGCTGTGACTTTTCCAAGTTCAGCGGTACTCCCATGGATGTGAGGAACTGAGATGACGAGATACTGCCTCTGAGTCTTTTCCCTTGAAGGACTGGCGATGAGCCAATCATCCAGGTTGGGAAAGACTTGGATACCTATCTTTCGAAGGTGTGTGGCGAGAACCACAAAACACTTTGCAAAACTCAAGGTGCAGCGGAGGCCAAAGGCAGGACTCTGAACTCATAGTGCTGACCCAAGGCCATAAAAGCACAGGTACTTGTGTTGACTTGGGTGGACTGGAACATGCTGGTAAGCGTCCTGCATGTCCAGGGATGTAAGCCAGTCATGCTGCTGGAGAAGTGGTAAAAGAGTCCCAAGGAGACCATCTTGAACTTCTCCCTGAACAAATCTTGTTCAGCTTTCTGAGGTCAAGAATAGGCGCATGCCGCCTATTTTCTTTGGGACCAGAAAATAATGGGAGTAGAACCCTGTATTCCTTTCTTCCCAGGGAACTAGCTCCACTGCCCTGTTTGAAGCAGGCCCTGAATCTCTGAAGTGAGAAGGTCTGACTATGTAGTGGCGTGACTGTGCTGCCACTTGGACAGACAGTCGGGGATCTCCGACAGGTTGAGGAGTACCACTCTCGGATAATCTGGAGGATCCACTTGTCTGTTGTAACAGATTGCCACTGGCTGTAAAGGTGAGTCAGGCGACCTCCACTGCTGAGGTAGATCCCCTCGGGCAGTTGAGGCAGGGATCCAGGCCAACATTTCAGAGGGTGGCAATTGGCGCTTTCAGGCCCTCGTCTTCTGCTGCATTTTCTTTTGCGGCTGAGGAGGCTGTTTTTATTAAAGGCCCATTGGTCTCTACCTCAATAGGACTGCCTGTTGTGAAACTGATGGCAGTTCCAACCCCTATGGGGGTGGGGGTGGTAGAAGGAGCCGGCTTGGCTGTCTTAGTGGCAGTCAGGTCTTCTCAGCGTCCTCTAGAGCTTGCTCTGCCTGAGTGCCGAACAGGTGAGAACCATTAAAGGGATACTCATGACCTGCTGTTGCATCAGAAGAAAATCCTGATGTTCTAAGCCAGGAATGCCACTAACACAGGTCACTACGGCAGCTGCCCTACAGGCAGTGTTGTAGGCATCCATAGAAGCTTTGAGCTGATGGCTATTAGACTATCACCCAGGTAATAGTCTATAAAAGTTCCTTTTGAGTCAGACTCTGGAAGGTTCTCCACTATTGATTTGAGGAGATCCAAAGGGCGTACTGATACAGAGAGAAATGTTGCTGATAACTTTCACATGCCCAGGGTTGCAGCAGCAAAGCTCGTTTACCAGTGTGTCAATCTTCTGCGATTCCTTGCTGACAGAATGAGCTGTTGTTTCTTGAGGAGAACAGCTTTGTAATTCTCAGTGAGCACAGTGAGAAGCCTCAGCGATGGGTTGTGAAGCCAGGAAGGGTCTCCTTGGGAGGGACACTTTCTGTCAATGAACTTAGCCACCCGAAGGAGGTCAGAGCTAGCCTCACCCACACTGCCTGCGACATAGTCTTAAAGAGGGTGGCACAGGAGCGTAAGGTTCTTTGGAACATTAGGGATATGGGCTTCGAGTCACAAAAGCCTCCCTGGATCTACAGTACATTGGAGGTCTGAAAAGTCATAGCAGAACCCATGTCCTTAGGAAGAGACTAGAAAGAGGTCTTCCACCAGGGTTCAGTTGGAAGTGAGGGCTTCTCATCCAAGCTGTAAAGCAGTCATCATCGCCACTGTCAGAAATGACAAGATCAAGATCGGACTCATCATGTTCCACATCCACCCAGAGATCTCAGGAATCACCCCAGTAAGGCAAATCCTGGGCCAGGAATAGACCGGTGACACCGAGACTGGAACCGAGCCCTGCACCAAGGAGCTTGGCGCCACTGAACATAGCACCGAAGGTGAGGAGGCTATCTGGCACCAAGGACCCGGACCCCTGACACGCACTCTGTGCGAAGCAGACAGTACCGCATGCTGCACCAGAGACCCAGGCGCCACACTGAAGAGCCCAGAAATGGTGAACAGCAATCCCTGAAAGACGAGAAGTAAGGGAGAGGTCCTGTGTTGGCCCTGTGGAAAAACAGGGTGTGAGGAGGAGAGGGCGTGGCACCAGTGTCGACTGCGTCAGTGCTGGCGAAGGTGCCAAATGCAGATCCTGGACCAAAGCTCCAGCCATGGCAAGGCCTAAAGGCCCTGGCACCGGATGTGTCGGCATAAGCAAACAAGCCAAACACTGCCACATGCTCCATAAAGCGGCCCAATGATGAAACTGTCCACCAGAAAACCCCAAGAGGACAGAGAAGGGCTCTGATGGCAAGAGTCTAGGCCATCGAGGCAGAAACCATGGGAGAACCGGCAGGCTCTAGACTACCGGGGACTCCTTGACAGACATACCAGAGGGTGACCTCGGCGGTACCATTTCTTCTTCTTCTGACAGGAAGAAGAAGAGGAGCTTCGATACCAGTGGCACTGGGTTCCTGACCTGGATCAGGCCCACTTCTTTTGTGTCTACAGGAGGACTGTCCTCCCTCCCTCCTGGACTGCCCGTGGTCAGACCCCCGGAGAGAATGGCGGGCCAGACATAGCCCCCGCCAGAGCGGCCTTCCAACAAAGCATCCCTACCATCACCAAGACTGTCCACAGTCAACTCAGATGATGGGCAGGGCTGAGAAAAACATATTACTCATCTGTAACAGTGTTCTAGGAGTAGTGTATGATGTTCAGACACACTTTCTGGCAGTTGCCGTTCCTTTAAGACTAGCTGGAGCGTCTTCAAGCAGTCCCTCCCAGCCACCCAGGTGGTAACTCCCTTGGCTCCGTCCCATGACGCCAGATCTTGCCCACTGGAAGCAGTGTTTCGTGCTAAAGCCAGGGGAGGTCAGGTGGGTCCATGTTGATGATCATATACCACTCCTAGAACTACAGTTACAGGTGAGTAACCTGTTTTCTACAGATGTGGATATGATTAGGGCCCCAGTTTTCCTTGATTCATGGATCGTCAAACGGAAATATCATGAATTTGCCTTCACCGAATTCGACGCCAGCAGAACAAGCGTCCACTTCATTTGCCGACGGGGTGCCCAATCCGTGAACGCTGTCCCTCCTCAAATGCTTATATGCCACGCTGGGAGCCCACCCCAGCGTGGCAAGCGTGCTAATTTTTTCTGCGACGGAGGTGCCCAATCCCCGTCGGCTGAACCTTCCAATCATTGTGCCACACTGGGAGCCCACCCCAGCGTGGCAAGCGATACTCAGTGTTTTTGTTTTTTTGCGGCAGAGGGTGCCCAATCCCGTCGGCTGAACACCCCAAAGTCGTGCTAGCCGCGCTGAGCCCACCTCAGCGTGGCAAGCGTCCCGACATCTTTTTTTCCCTATAAAACAAAAACTGTCCCAGCGCGTCTCCCGAGCCCCTCCCTCACACCCGCACCCACCACTGCACCTAGCCTCCCCACCCCCCACCCCATGCCTCCGGACTCCATGCAGAGATCTTGGTGGACGGGAACCGTCTGCACTCTTCAAAAGCGACCACGAACTGAGAAATGCGGTAAGCTGTATAATGGGCTGAGATAGGAGGGTTCAACTTTTGCATATCTCAGGCATTTTAGGAATTTTTGCAAATTTTCAACATAGGGTTTTGGGACCCCTTCTCATGAATGATGTCACTGTCATGGCGTTATTCAGGGCTCGAAGGTGATTGCGCCAGTGACTGCGAAATCACCCTCGTGACACGAATACTGCCATGACAGTGACATCATTCATGAGAAGGGCCTAAAAACCCCATGTTGAAAATTTGGTGCCAAAATTCCAAAAATGATTGTTGAACGAATGCGGCTTATGCAGTTCCTACGCAGCGCTAAGTCACAAATTTCAATATTTTCATCCAGAAAGCCTAAACATTGCCATTTCACCACACTGTCTTATGAGTAGTACAGCTGTCATTTTCACATCTCACCCAAAATGTGTTTCCACCCTTGTAGCGCAGAATGGCACAGTCGGTAAGCAAATCAATGTTCGGACAGAGTAATAAAATCACAGTGATGCTGTTCATGAGCAGAGGTCTTAAACTGGCTATGTTGAAATTGGTGATGACAAAACCCATAAAATGACTGTGTTACTGGCGTGCATTGTGTCAGATATGGCGAAAAAAACAAAAAGGAAAAAATTAAGGGTAAAATGTACGCAGAATTGCCAGAAATTGGTGTTGAGTGTCGCAGAAGTTCTGGCGGCAAATGAGAACCCTGTCAGAACTTTGGTTCATGTGCTGCAGAAAATCGGGGCCCTGGATATGATGTTCTATCCACACTTTCTGGCAGACTCCAAGCAGTTCTCCGGAAGGAGGATGGCAAAGCACATCCCCTTCTTAGGAACAGAGATTGAGAACTGAGGCCCAAAACCAGCATCCCGGCATGACTCAAGGTCGATGTGGTAATGGGAAATGAAGGTGTGTGCTGTCATCCAACCAGCAGCCCTGCAGATTTCCTGGATAGGAATGTCCCTGAAGCAACAACCGGCGCGGTATGGCGGGTGAAATGAGCACTAAACCCTATGGAAGCTCCCTACCTGCCAACCTATAGCAGATATCAATACAAGAGGCTATCCATCGCCAATCATGCACTTGGCTACAGGTCTGCAAGGTGTGGCTTCAGCGTAGGTGACAAACAGCTGGCAAACCTCTCCCCAAACTCCAGCCATGCACTCCTTGTAGTATGCAAGCACTTGCCTCAGGTCCAGAGTATGGAGCCTGTGCAGCCTCTGAAATGTGGCTGGTAAAATACACTGGCAGATTAATCACCTGGTTAAGGTGACAATTTGACACAACCTTCAGGAGAAACTTGGGTTGTGGCACAGTACAACCTTGTTCCTGTGGAGAAACTACACTGAGAGCGACTGGAGCTCACTGATCCTACTGGCTGATGTGATGGCCATGAGAAGGCGGTCTTCCACAACAGGTGTGACATCTCACTGTGCATCGGTTCAAGAGCTTTGCCAAACCCAGCAATAAACCCCAAGGTGGTGGTGGTTCACATACCAGAGGAAAATATGGTTGAGGCCTTTGAAGAAGTCCCAGACCACCTTCTCCTGCACCACCAACTGCATATCAGCCATGCCGGTATGCACAGACAGCTGCCAGAGTGCACCCCGAGGTTGTCAACCAAGGCCTGACGGAAAGGGACCAAAGAGTAGCTGAGAATGTTAGCCACCAGGCAAGATAATGGGTCCAGCCTCTTGCTCTGGCACCAAATGAAGAACCTCTTCCATTTGAAGGTATAACATTTTGGTCAACTCCTTCTGAGATGCTTGACTATAGCGAGGACATCTTCGGAAAGACCCAAAGCCTGGAACTCTAGCCACTCAGGAACCAGGCTGTCAGGTGCAGGGATTGATAGTCTGGGTGGAGTACCTTCCCTTGATTAATGGAGAGCAGGTCTGGCGTAGTGGAAGATGCCTCGGGAGCCTGCTGTTGTGGGTGAGGAGATCAAGGCACCAGAACTGGCGAGGCCAGTCCAGAGCTACCAGGATCATCTGTGCCTTGTCCCTCCTCACCTTGAGCAACACGCTTTGTATCAAGGGAAAGGGAGGGAAGGCATAGAGGAGGCCAGGGTCTAGGGCCTTGGGAAGGCATCCCCTGCTGGGGGGTGGGCACAATGGAACCTCAGCTTGCGTTCTCCCTGGAGGCAAACAGGTCTCCAGAGGATGCCAACTGGGAGAACAGGCATTGCACTACCTCTGGATGGAGGTACCACTCGTGAGATGCCTCGCCCAGCTGGCTGAGCGCATGTGCCAACTGGTTGGAGACATTGGCCACATAGATGGCAAGAAGATCGGCCTCCAGGCTGCATTGAGGTCCAAACATGGAGAGCTTCCCTGCTGTGGAAGGCAGTGCGTATCACCCTGCTTGTTGAGGCAGTACATGATTGTGATGTTATCCATCTGGACCTGAGCGACCTGACCCCTGAGCTGACTGTGGCATCCGGGACTGCAGGGACCAGATCCTGTGGACTCTGTGGTCCCCAGGTGGGCTCCACAGCCCATAGGGAGGCATCGTCGACTGCATGATCGTTGGCACTGGCGGGAAACAGGATACCTTCCTGCAGATGTTCTGGGACTCACCACCACTATAGTATGTCCCACATCCACTAGGGTTACAGTGACCAGCTGGCTGGCCAGCTCCCACTGCAGGGACTGCATCCTCCAGCGGGCCCAATGGACAACACTGGTGCAGGGTGCCATGTATCCCAATAGGCGCAGGAAGTCCGAGCAGGCGCAACCTACCAACCTGAAATGACTGGGCAAAGGAGGAGAGGAGAGGAGGGCCCTGGCTCTGCAAGAGTTGAGCTCTGCCCAGTCAAATCGATCACCTGTGAGTCACGAGTTCGATTTGGCCTGGTTGACCAAGAATCGCAGGTCTGAAGGGCCAGTTCCCTGGACTGCTCCACCTCCTGCCTGTAGGGGCCAGATATGAGCAGTCATCCAGGTAATGGTATACCTGGACTCCTGGAGCCTCAGGTGGGCTACCACCATGGCATAGTTGGTGAAGACCCCAGGGGCCAAGGACAGGCCAAAAGGCATGGCCGATGATCTGTAGAGGTCCTTCCACTCGAAGTGGAGGAACTGCCAGTGTGATGGATGGACTGGGATGGGAAAGAGACGCATCCTGGAAATCCAGAGAGCAAAGAAAAAAATACTTACCACAGTAATCTTGTTTCTTCTAATGAAGTCTTGTATTCTGACTAAATGCAGTTAGCCTTTCCAGTTCAACTGCCCGGAGATGAAAGAGTTAACTCTATGCAAATGCACAGAATGTTGAGCTCGAGCTATGTTTTCAAACCCCTGTCCCTGGTACATTCTATGTAACAGTCAGATTCTCTGAGCACTAAAAGGTTACTCACCTGTAACAGTAGTTCTAGGAGTGGTATATGTTGTTCATCCACACTCTTGGCATGTCCTTCCACTTTAAATCTTGCCGGAAGTCTTCAAGCTGGCTCCTCCCACCCACCCAGGTGGTACTAACCTGGCTCCGCCCCATGACACCAGATCTTAGCCGCTGGAAGCCAGGTGTTGTGCGTCCGCAGCTGGGGAGGTCGGGTGGGTCCGTGTGGATGAACAACATATACCACTCCTAGAAAGTACAGTTACGTAAGATCTTACCTTAACAGTAGATCTTGAAGGAATGTCTCTTGCAGTAAGTCATTACTTTTGGGAGTGTCCAGCAGAGGTTGCTGTCACCGCAGCTTCTTCTAGCAGTTTTTTGCAGGGACCACCCACACATGACATCACATCCTGCTTCCTATATAAGTATGGATGGTCCCTGGAATCCTTGTTCCACTGCTGGATTCAGCTCAAGAGAGTGATGAGAAGTGAAACAGAGGATCCAAGGAGCCAGTCCTACTTCTGTGATACATACAGAATTTGTCTCGGTCAGAGAAGGAGGGGATAGGAGGGAGGGATTATACTTGCTGCAAGAGACATTTCTTCAAGATCTACTGTTACGTAAGATCTTATGTAACTGTACTATCTTCTACGGAATGGTCTCTTGCAGTAAGTCGTTACTTCTGGAAGATTATCCAGCAGTTGTGTCCAGAAAGGGTGGACAATTATGATAAGAGACCTTGTAGGACTGCACGGCCAAAAGCTCCCCACGCCTCAAAGCCACATCCAAATTGTAGTGGTGAGTGAAAGTGTGGATCGTAGACCATGTGACTGTATTGCATATGTCTGCAATGGAAGCATCCTTAAAACAGGCTGCGTAGTGCCATGGCTCTTTGGAATGGGCTTGGGACTGGACCAGGAACAGCCTTGATGTACTTTTGTAGCAAAATGAAATACAGTTTGCTAACCATGAGGACAGAGTCCTTTTAGCAAGAGGAAGTTCCTTTCTGTTAGTGTCGAAGGTGACAAATAATTGAGACTTTTTCTAATGTCTTTAATGCGATTAGTGTAGGATCTTAAGATGCACTGAACATTCATTAGATGCTCACCTTGATTGGAATGTTCGGGAAAAAATACTGGAAGTTCCATGGATTGAATTAGGGTCTTTTCAGACACTACTTTCGGTAGAAAGGAAGGGTTAGTATAGAGTACCACCTGGTCTTTATGAAAAATCAAGTTATGTTCCCTACACATGAGGGATGGAGGCGAGAGATACGCTGAGGCGGAGGTACTAGCTACAAGGAATAATGTTTTCAAGAAAGAAAATGAAGTTCACAGGTGGCTGCAGGCTTGAATGGTTCGAGACTCAGCTTTTCTATACTGAAACTGAGACCCCACAGAGGCGTGGGTCTTCGGACAGGAGGCTTCAAATGAAGCATTCCCTTCAAAATCATTTTGGATAAGTGATGCTGATAGAGCAATCTACCATCCAGAGGTTCATGAAAAGCTGCAATGGCTGCTAAATGAACCTTGACAGAATAACAGCTGAGTCCAGACTCAGATAGGAAGCAAGGTAATCCAACACGTTCATAAGTGGACAAGAGTAAGGGTCCATGTTTGAGAGGCCAACCATATGGAAAACCTTTTCCATTTGGAGTAATATGTTTCTATAGTTGCTGGCTTTCTAGAAGCTAACAGAATATTGGCAACAGAGAGACACCTGTAAGTTGTTTATGAATGTGTTCTCAGGAGCCAGTCATGAAGGCGCAGCATCTTGAGGCTGGGATGTAGGAGGGACGCCTGATTCTGCGTCAGGAGGTCAAGTCTGAATGACAATGGAATGGGATGGGATCCTTCACTGATAATTGGTGGAGGAGAGGAAACCACTGTTGTTGAGGCCACAGCGGTGCTATTAGTATCATGTTGCCGGCTCCAGTTGAAGTTTCAACAGAGTTCTTAGACAGAGCGGGATGTGAGGGAAAGCATACAAGTAAAGTCCTGTCCAAGGTAGGGACAGGGACTCGATAGACTTTTCTATCGGGATAATGGAAAGGCAACTGGGGAGTTTGTGATTGACTGGGAAGGTGAACAGAGCCAAATGTGGCGTCCTCCAGAGCGCCGAAGTTGTTGCATATGACATCCTCGTGAAGTGTCCATTCAAGAGTGGACAACTGACAACTCAGACTGTCCGCTAACTGACTGTACCATCCTGGAAGATGGACGGCTGTCAGTGTCAGTCCTTGTTTGATTGCTGTCTGCCAGACTGCAATGGATTATCCGCAAAGGGAGCATGAATCGTGCCCCTTGCTTGTTTAGGTATGAAACCACTGCAGTGTTGTCTGACTGAATCAGCAACAGTCCTGACTTGAGGTAGGGAAGGAATGCCTGAAGGGCAAGACGGACCGCTCTATTCTAGGAGACTGATATGAGATATTGTAGTCCATTGACCTTGGGTCTGTATATGGACCAGATGGGCACCCATCCATCCAAGGACGCATCCGTGGGAGACGTCTGCGTGGGAGGAGAGGCGGAAGGGCATTCCCTGACATAGATTGATTCTGACTGTTGACACTAGGAAAAGAGTGACCAGAAGCCGGTCATTGGACTGTCCTGTTCTCTGAGACCACTGGTTCTGTAGAGTTCGCTGGACAGCTTTCATATGGAGACAGACAAGTCCCACCATGGGAATAGTAGTTGACATGTGACCCAGTATTTTCAGTATGTGTCTGGCGTTACTCGGCCGGACTGGATGTATAAGGCCAGGTCTAAGTATGGGGAAAAAAGTAGTGCCCTCTTCCCCAAGGCTGCTGCTACCACTGTAAGGCATTTAGTAAAGGCTCATGAGCCGATAAGAGGCCAAATGGGAGTGCCGAAACTGGTAGTTTTGGCCCAGTAAGTGGAAGTGCAGGAATTTGTGATGAGCAGGGTGAATGGGGACATGAAGGTATGTCGTCCTTCAGATCCAGGACACACATCCAATCTCCTTGTCTTAGGAGCAGCATTAGGAGTGGCAAGTGACCATCTGAAAATGCTTGTACTGAATACATAGGTTCAGGCGACTCAGATCTAGAATGGGTCTGAGATCTCCATTTTGGGGTACCAAAAGAAATGGAATAAAATCCTTCTGTTTCACAGCTGGTACTGGTACAATGGCTTGCTTGGCCAGAAGTGCTGACAGTTCCTCTTGGAGGATAGGGTATGCTGTGGATGGTAAGAAGTCACCCAAGAAGGGGAGGGAAAATGAATTCCAAGTGTGACCCATTTGCATTACTTGAAGTACCCATTTGTCCAAAGTGATTGTCTGCCAAGCCTCTTGGATGACCCGACCGCCTCTGAGACCTGGGCGAAGAGGCGGGGGAGGAGGCAGGGCGGTCACTGAGCAATGGGCTGACCAGCCGACGGAGGGGTGGGCATGGAGCCATGGGTGGCAGAGGAAGTACCTCTTGTAGGCTGGTTTGTCCTCCGAATCCACCTCTGTTAGAATTTTCACCTCTTCTAGAGTAGGAGGAAAAGTGAGTACGGTGGGTTAATTGAGGGTATGATATAGCATTTGAACATCTGAAGGGTTCTTCCAGATACTTGGAAGTCATCTATGAGAGTCTGTGTTATCTGGCCGAATAGTTTGGACCCATGAAGGGTGCATTAGTTATCATCTGTTGTCGTCAGGTGTAAACCACGACATGCGAAGCCAAGCATGGCGATGCAAAGCCACACCAGTGGCTAAAAGTCAGGCAGAGGTATCCACAGCATCATAACCCAACCTGAGAAGGTGGCAGGAGATGGAACTGGGATGCATGGCAATTAACTGGTCTTTCTCCTGTGAAGGAGGAACTTACTGACCGCTTCCAAGATAGAGATCTCAAAGTACGTTGATATTTAACCATATGTCCCATGTAATTTAGAATACGGACATTCACAGTGTCTGAGGAAAAAACTTTTCTTAGGTAATCATTCTTGAGGGACTCTTTATCTGGGGTAAGAAGCTCAAGTATTTAGGTGTGTTAGACCTATCATGAGCAGCAGTAATGACAACTGAGTCAGCCTCAGGAGTAGTGGAGAAGAATGGGTGGGCAAGAGGAGACTGGTATAGTCGATTAGCCTTGCAGGAACTGCTGAAATACTAGAAGGCTGCTGCCGAGCAGTCAATAAAGCATTTTAATATGTAGAGATTAGTGATGGGACCATCAATGCGGGTTCCTCAGGCAACTCTAAATAATCTGCCATATCCTAACATTTCTATCATGTTCCGAGATGGAAAATCCCTTACCTTTTGTATTTGGAGCAGCATGTCATAAAAGGTAGGATCATCTGGAGGACAGGTAGCGGTGGTAGAGGCAGGTCTGCGTCCAGAGAGGAGATGGCTGAATAAGGGAACCTGGCCCTGAAAATCAGGAGCAAGGTACTCCTCATCAAAGTCATCAGGAAGATCTCCATATGTCTCCTACTCCTCCAAGTAGTGTTTTCCATAGGAGGATAGTATGCAGTTTCTATGTCAGAGTCATTAATTGCTGATGAGACTGAGAGGACTATCCCCACCCTGGGCCAGGAGAGGGGCAAAACCTGCTGCATGATTTTGTTTGGAATTCCTGCTCCTGGTAAGGGGTAAGGGAAATGGGGCAAAGTTAGCTGGGGACAACAGGAAGAGTGTTAATAGGAGCAGGAAATCCAGAAGAGGCAGGTCTCGAACCTGGGTGGTAGTAATCAGGGTCCTTGTCTCGATCTGGTTTACCTTTGTATAAGCCCACTTGTGTTGATGGAGGGCATGTTGAAGGGCAAAAGCCAGCGGCTTACCCTGAGGTCACTGGACCTGGGCGGATCCCATTGAGGTATTATCATGAAGAGAACCTGCCATCGGCGACAGGGAGAAGTCCACATTGACAGAGCAACAGTGAGTTTTGTTGCATACATGATGCTGGAAGCATCGTTGATGGAGCAGGTATTTCCTGTACCATACTCAAGGCAGTGGCAAGCAACGTCGATGACAGAATTATCGGCGTCAATGAGAAAGCTCACGTAAAGACCTCTGTTGTGAGAGAGGAGCCCTCGTCGACAAGGAAGCATGCTTGAGTCTGCCGTTCATGCGAGAGGATTCCCGGTCAATGAAGAAGGATGGTAAAAGCCTGTCATTGATGAGAGAAGAGCCCCATTGATGGGAAGCATGCCTTCAACCCACCATCGACGGTAGAGGGCTTCCGTCGACGAGGAGGCATATTCCTGGTGCTCCATCGACGGGATAACCACACAAATGGTGTCCGTCAACGAATATACAAGGTGAAGAAGGATTTATTGTGTTAACTCTTTCTAGCTAGCTGTCGACGAGAGGAGCTCCTTATCGACAAGGAAGCATGCTTTTAAAACCCACCATCAGTGAGAAGGCATGATCCTGGTGCTCTGTTGATGGGATAACCACAGAAGTGATGTCCGTCGGCGACCAGTGTGGGGCACAGGAAAGAGGATTTATTAGGTTGACCTTCTTAAATTGCCCAGAAGGAGAACCAGAAGCTGGGTGTAGCCCTTGGAATGGGCAACCTGGTTTTCTCATGAAGACATTTCTGCTCTGTCTATGAAAGGTGAAGTGCAAGCAACCATCAACGACAAGTTGCTTGAGTAAATTTCTTGACAAAACTTACAGGAATTGGTGTTATATTTTCCAAACACCTTACACAAAGTTGATGTTTTTCAAATCAAACGAAAACTTCCAGCCAGAGTGGCAGGAAGAAATAAAGCTTGCTTGAAGAATCCAATTTCTAGTCGATGACTGCTACACAGAAGTTGAACTAGCTGCTGTGTGAGCTGAAGACAAGCTGAGAAATGAACAAAGATTCCAGGGACCACCCATATTTATATAGGAAGCAGGATGCAATATTATGTGTGGTGGTCCTGCTGACATGCTAGAAGAAGCTGCTGTGCGACAGCGACCTCTGCTGGACACTCCCAGAGTAATGACTTACTGTAAGAGACCATTCCGAGAAGACAGTACAGTCACGCAGAATATATCGTAACAGTAGATCTTGAGAGAAGCTCTTGCAGCAAGTAACACAATTAGACTGCGCCACCTGGCGGCTTCCAACATCCTTTTCTCCAGCAATACTGACATGGGAACGCCCCGATGTCTGCTCCACCCTGTCACCCTATGTAAAGGAGGACTTCCCCGTGCTCTAGTTCTTGTCGTTCCCCGGTCAGACAGAGAGATGGTAACAAGCAATAGTCAGAAATGATGATTCAAAATTTTCCTCACAAAGGAGGAAGGCCAGCCTGGAAAAGGCCTGATCCCTGGGGAAGGAGGGTGGAAAATACACCTGCGGCAAGAGCTTCTCTCAAGATCTACTGTCATGGTAAGTTCTTACATAACTGTATACTATCTTACCTTGAGCTCTTGCAGCAGGTAAAACAATCAGGACCGATTACCAAGCAGTATAAATTTAAAACCCCTGGAGAGAAGAGAATGTAAAGGAACAGTAGGAACAGAGGATACCTCAGGAAACCAGGCCCTGTAAAACTACGAAGCCAAAACTAACTCTGCGTCTGGAAATTGATGTCGGGCAGTAACGCCTAGCCTAACGAAGGTATGAACAGAACTCCAGGTAGCGGCAGTACAAATGTCGCTGCAGGGACCCGCTCATCGCTCGAAGATGCAGCGACAGCCCTGGGAGGTGAGCTTTAACCAGTCCTGGGGTAGACCTGTTATGCTTCTGGTAACAAAGAAAAATTACACACCTTAGTAATGTTGTTTCTTCTAATGAGTCTTGCTATATTATGACAATTGCACTATGACCGCGAGTTAGAACTGCTCGGAGATGAAATAATTAACTTTCCATGCAGGCATGGAACTAGAAGCATAAGCTCGGTTGAAAACTCTGTCTGTTGTGCTTCAAACACAAACTGTCAGATCTTCACGACTAAAACTCACTAAGGTTCTGTGTGGAAGCTGTAAACCTACACTAGCCAACTGGCTACTAACATAAACACTCATTTTTGGCCTAAAACAAAACTCAAGTCAGGAGACCCAAAATGCAAAACACAACACTAATTCACCCAAAAAATAGGTGAAAACAACAAGGTGGGCATCAAAAAGTGCCAACCCTGTACCTGCCCACCTACATCCCAAAACAGAGGTTCTGAGAGGGGCAGGCAGGGAGGAGGTCATAATAGCAAGACTCCATTAAAAGAAACAACATTACTAAGGTGAGTAATTTTTTCTTCAAACAACATGAAGTCTTGCTATATTATTATGACAACTGCAGAACTACACAGCAGTACCCCATGGAGGAGGACAGAACCTACCTAGGAAATAGGCTCTGAAGCACAGCTGTGCCAAACCGAGCATCACTCCTAGCCTGGATGTCCAGGGAGTAATGCTTGGTAAAGTGTGAACTGTTTTCCAGGTAGCTGTTGACATATTTCTAGAACAGGAATATCTCTGGCAGCAGCCAGAGAAGCAGCTGTACCTCTGGTAGAGTGAGCCCTCAGGCCTGAGGGGTAACTTTACCCAACTTCTCATAGCAGAACTGGATACAAGAGACAATCCACCTGGCAATGGATCTTTTAGTGGCTGGCTTCCCTTTACCAACCGCCATAGGTGAGGAACAGTTGGAGGAGTCAAACCCATGACCCTTAGTGCAGCTCTATGTAGTAACTAAGGGCTCTCTTCACATCTAGGCTGTGCAGCCTCCTCTCCCCAGAGGAGGAGTGGTCAGTGAAGTACACTGGAAGTGAAATAGATTGATTAAAGTGGAAATCTGAAACCACCTTAGGCAGGATCTTTCTGTTAGTCTGAAGGACCACCTTATCTCCGTGAAAAGAGATAAACTCCTGCTCCACTGACGACGCTTGTAATTCACTTATCGTCTGGCAGAGGTGATGGCTCCAGAAACACAGTTCTCCAAGTCAAGTACTTGAGCTCAGCTGAAGACAAGGGCTCAAGGGGTTGCATAAGCTGAGCAATGCAAACTTTAAGATCCCAGGCAGGTGCGGATCCCTGAATGGAGGGTTGGTGTGAACCAACCCCTTAAAAACTTGGAAAATACAGAATGAGCTGAAAGAGAAGAGGATTTACCTGCTGAAATAAAAGCAGACACAGCTGCCAAGTGCACCTTCAGGGTAGCTGGTCTCAGCCCCAAAGAATTCAGGTGGACCATATAATCCAGGACTGGGTAGATCAGCAGAGACTGGGAAATATGCTTTTCCGAGCACCATATGGAAAACCTTTTCCATTTGGAACTGTAAGTAACCCTGGTGGAAGGCTTCCTTGCGGCCTTCAATATATCCATTACACCTTGGGAAAGGTGTAAATCAACAAACTCTAACTCTTCAAGAACCAAGCCTTGAGATTGAGAGATTTGAGATTTGGTACCAGACCCTTCCCTGGGCACAGGTTAACAGTTTGTGATTCCTGGGAAGGGACCGAGAGGATGGACTGCTAAGGACAGCAGGAGTGGATACCAGGGCTGTCTGGCCCAAACCGGAGCTATCAGAATGACTTTGCATGATTGGGATCTGATTTTGACTAGCACTTTGAACAGCAGAGGAAAGGGAGGAAGATATAGAAACTTCCCTCCAACTGAGGGCTAAGGCATCCGGGGGAGTGAGCCCAACACTGGGGCCTGCAACAAAAGAGGAAGTTGGTGATTGTCTGGGGCTGCAAAAGATCTATCTGCAGGTGCCCCATCTGGCAAATACTACTCCCAAGACCAGGGATCCAGTGACCATTCGTGGTGGCCCTGGAAATCCTGCTGAGAGCATCTGCCAGGACATATTCCTTGCCTGGGAGGTGAACTGCCGTAAGGGAGGTGTTCAGGGAGTAAGCCAGAGACCACAACTTCATCGCTCGGTGCACAAAGCCGTGACCGAGTGCCCTTGCTTGTGATGTACCACATTGTAGTGGTGTTGTCTGTTCTGACCTGAATAATCTTGTTCTGAACAGATCTGGAAAAAGCTTGAGGTGCTAGAAAAACTGCTCTGAGCTCCAACAGGTTGATGTGGAGCAGAGATTCCTGGGGAGACCACAGACCCTGGGTGGTGAGGTTGCCCATGTGAGCTCCCAGCCAAGAGGGACACATCTGTAGTAAGGATTAGAGAATGAGACTGAGTGACAAAAGGAACCCTGGTCTCAGGTTGCTCTGATCCTGCCACCACTGTGAGGGCTTAGATCAGGGTTCGAGTTACTGGGATCAACTTGGTAAGAAGATCCTTTCTTTGAGACCAAAAAGCTCTCAAATGGAACTGGATGTCCCTCATCTGAAATCTTGCTCCTTGCACAACTGCTCTGGAAGCAGCCATGTGTCCAAGGAGCTGCAGAAAATGCCTTGCTGGCCGGGAGACCTGCAGGGTAAATGAGGAGGCCAGGGAGACTAGGGTCTTTGCCCTGTCCAGGGGAGGAAGGCCCTGGCTTCCTGTGTGTTCAGTTCTGCGCCTATGAAGGTAAGAAGCTGGACAGGCTCTAGAACTGACTTTGAGATTCAGAGGAAACCTAGAGAGGTAAGCAGTTGCTGCGTTATCTGAAGGTGTAAATTAACCTGGTCTGGGGACTGGCCTACTAACAGCAATCGTCCAGGTAAGGAAAGATGGCAATCTTTTGCCTTCTTAGGTAGGCAACTGCTACTGCCAGGCATTTGGTGAATACCCTGGGGCAGAAGTGAGACCAAGGGCATTGCTCTGAACTGGTAGTGGCCTGAGGGCAGCTCGAACCTGAGGTACTTTCGATGGAAGCTTCTGATTGGAATATGGAAGTAGGCATCCTTGAGGTCAGGAAGCTAGCCAGTCCCTGGCCTTAGAGAGTAGGATAATTCCCAGAATCACCATTTTGAACTTTGGCTTTAAAGGTGCTTGTTTAAATATCTGAGATCCAGGATGGGCCGCCATTCTCCTGTCTTTTTGGGTAAGGAAGTACCTGGAGTACAAACCTTTGCCCTGGTGTGAGGAGGAACCCTTTCCACAGCTCTGAGAGCCAGGAGAGTAGAGATCTCTGCCTCTAGGGTGAGTGCCTCTGATGGAATTGCATGTGGAAAAGATCTGGTTCTCAGCTTTGGAAATTTTTTGAAGCTGAGAACCAGTCCTGACTTACTACTTCAGGACCCACTTGTCTGATGTTAAAGACTTCCAGTCCTGGACAAAAGAAAGCCAGCCTGCCCCTTACAGGTAGAGGAGAATCGGCCCTGGCAATCCCATCAGGGTGCCTGCTTGGCAGGGGCTTTGGGCTGAGGGTGGAAGCAGACCTGCTTGTACCCGTCTGCCTCTCCTCTAAAGAACCCCTCTGAGCATAGGCGGAGGAGAAGCTTGGGCTTGGTAAAGGCCTATGAAAGGCCTGCCCTGCCCTGCCTCTAGGAAGCTGCTTTTGAGGAGGGCCTGCCTTTCCTGGCCTGTGCACTCCTATAGGTGGTCCTATATTCATCCATTTTCTTCATGTAATTCTCTGTTTGCTCCCCAAATAGAGAATTTCCCCTAACTA
This sequence comes from Neoceratodus forsteri, assembly GCA_016271365.2. Taxonomy (NCBI): domain Eukaryota; kingdom Metazoa; phylum Chordata; order Ceratodontiformes; family Ceratodontidae; genus Neoceratodus; species Neoceratodus forsteri. The sequence continues at coordinate 1,472,394,134 of CM057453.1, read as the reverse complement.
GGAAAATCCATGGCCTTAGACTGGGTATCCTGAGACAGGGTAGTACACCTGGGCCAAGCCATCCCTGCAGTGCCACAGATGTAGCCATGACTCTTGATGAAACATCATTAGAGTCCACTGCAGCATGAAATTGCACCTTGGATGTCTCAATACCATCCATAGCCACCTGTTCCAGCTCCCTGGCAAGCTGGTCAGGGACTTGTTTTGCTAGGGCCAGCACAGTATCCCATCTGGATTTCTGGTACCTAGCAGCATAAACCATATAATTTGCTTGTCTGAGTCCCAAGATGCTGCCATGTACTGTTTCTTTGCCATAGCATCAATCTTCCTGAGTCCTTCTCAGGGGTGTGAGCAGGGGATATTAGCCTTATCACAGGCTGCAGCCTGCACCACCCCACATGGCTGCATTGTTGAGTGAGGAAATCAGTGTCGGAACCTGATAAGGTACACCTCTTGTCATCCTTTTTATCCACAGGAGGTATAGTGTAGGAGTTTTAAAACTTTACTGTTTCGAAAAGATTTATGCAAAGAATAGACAGTCTCTAGACTCTGGAATATCCATCATTTCTACATAGACTGGTTCCTCTTGGTCATCAACAGCTTCCTCAACAGGGAGCTGGAGAGTTTCAACAACTTTTTATAAAACATGAAATGAGAAGGGGACTCAAAGCCTTGGAGGAGAAACCCTAGGGTCTATCTGGAGAGATGTCCGGATCAATGAGCACATCCAGATCTTCAAAACCATATTCCTCTCCTCATATTCCTTCCCCTCCCGGTTCATAAAAATCCTCAAAATCATAATCTTGAACCCGGTGGAACCGGCAGACGAGCAACTACCTGAAGGTGTGGTTTTGGGTGAGAAGAGAGAGAGACTGGACAATTTGAATTGCTTTAGCTATTTCCTCAGCAGTTGGGAGAGAACTTTTGGCTCTACACTAGCTGACTCTGATCCTTTGCCTGGAACCCGGCTCCATAGAACCGGCTCTTGGTTTTCCGAGGAAGTATCACCCTGGTCAGAGGGCACTCCCTCGGTCCGGTTGGCACCGAACCTGGCTGGCCATCCGGGTCAGCAGACTTTTGGCCTCCTTTCCCTGAGCCTACCAACTCTCTTATCTATGGTGGCAGCAGGGAAATTGTGACAAATCAGTCAGTCTGAATTGAGGTGGTCAAACCCCAGACAATAGACACATGTGGTGTGGGTCAGCCTTAGCAAAGCTTCCCACAAACACTACAGTGTTGAAACCAGTGGGTCGGTTTTTCTTTTGGGTTTCTCAGACATAATGCCAGCCTAACCAACTTGCCCGTTTATGGCAATCCACCAAGCAAGACACCTTATCGGTTCCCAACCGTGTCACGAGTTGTGGAAAAAACCGTAATGAAATCCGTTTTTAGAACGATAAGAACGCGGAACCGCACTCTAAAAAAAGGACTAGTAGATTTTAAATACAACCTGATCGGTTCAAACCGAACTGATAAAGAATTACAAGTTCCACACAGGAAAAATAAATGTAAAACCTATCTATTACTTACATTACCACAGACAGAGCTTGAACCGACCGGTTGCGGTTTAATTTGGTTAAAACGAAAAATAATACTTTAAACCCGAAAAATGAACCGAGCAGAAGGAGAAATCTCCGAACAACTGTTCAGTGGTGAAGATAAAGAATCTGACAGTTTGCATTTGAAGCACAACAGACACGAGTTTTCAACCGAGCTCGCTCTAAGTTTCATGCCTGCATGGAAAGTTAACTATTTCACCCGGACCAGTTCTAACCTGCGGTCATACGCAATTGTCATAATATAGCAAGACTTCATGTTGTTTGAAAAGTAATGCAGCGGGCCAACCAGCGCGACAGCGTCTGTTTGGTGACCAGGTGACAAAGAACCTTTGAGCAAAGGATACAAAAAGTTGATCAGATTTCTGTCCTGTTTGTTCCTGGCCAAATAACATCATAGAGCCTTGTGAATGTTCAGGAGTGAAGCAGGGTTTCCCCATTGGAATGCTCGGGTAGTTCACTGGAAGCCGTACAGATTGGTTGTGGGTGAGCTCTGAAACCACTTTGGTAGAAACTTGGGTTAGTGTGACGGTCAACCCTATCCTTATAAAAATTAGGTAGGGCGCCTTACATAGAAGGGCCTGAAGTTCTGAAATGCACCTTGTCAAGTAATGGCTACCAAAGCAGTGTTTTCCAAGTTAGGAAGCGAAGCACGGCCTCCATAGCTGGTTGGAAGGGGCGTAAGCTTCTCCAGTACAAAAGGAGATCCCAAGGGAGGACAGGATCCCGGATGGGAGGTCTGATATGAAGAATACCTCACAGGAAGGCTTTAGAGACCTCCATCTGAGCTACCGTCTTATCCAGCACTGGTAGTGATATGTGGAGATGGCGGCCAGGTGTACCTTGAAGGAGGAGTAACTGAGACCTGACTCAGAAAGTGAGGCAGGAATTCTAAAGCGGAGTTAACTGGACAGACCAATGGGTCCACCCTCTTGACTGGGGCCCAAATACAAAAACATTTCCACTTCATGGCGTAAGTGGCCCTGGTGCAGGCATCATGCCTCAGCAAAACATGTGCTGTCTGATCAGACACACCAAATCTAGTTTTAGCTAGGTCCTGAGGGCCAGGCATGCAAGGAGCGGCGCAGATTGGACGGATCAGGGACCCTCTGTCCTGGGACAGAAGGTGAGAGGAGAGTGGAAGAGGAGTAGAAGGCTCTGCCACTAAGCGCTGAAGCAAAGGAACCAAATCTGTCAAAGCCATAGTAGTGCGATCAGAATGAGGGTGGAATGTTCTGACTGCGCTTGAGGGAGAACCTTCTGCAGTAGTGGGAAGGGAGGAAAGCGTGAGAGAACCTCCCTTTCCAGAAGGGGACAGCGTATTGTGCCAAAAGCTCCAGGCTCTGGACCGAACAAGCAGAAACTGGGCAGTTTTGCACTGAATTGTGCAAAGAGATTCAACTCTAGGCGTCCCCATCGATGAAGATGTGATCTGTGACTTCTTGAAGCAGCTCCCATTCGTGAGCCTGCGACTTTGTCCTGCTGAGCACATCGGCTAACCGTTTTGTACTCTTGGAGCGTGTACTGCCGTTAACATGAGCTGGTGCTCCAAAGTCCAATCCACATGGCTTCCCAGCAGAGGGATATGACTGAGTGCCACCCTGTGTTGATATAGAACATCATCGAAGTGTTGTCCGTCTGGACCAACAGGTGGCCCGGCACTAGGACCTAGACCAGGGCTTGAAGGGCATAAGGACCACTCTCAGCTCCAGAACAATGATATGCAGATCTTCCTCTACTGGGGACCAGGAACCTGAGTGTGATATGTCCCCAAGTGGGCGCCCCATCCGAGGGCCAGGCGTCCGTGGTCAGAATCTGGGTCGGTGCCCATTTAGAAGGGATACCCGCCAGCAAATTCTGTGATGACATCCACCAGCGTAATTCTAGGCAGACTGGCTCTGAGATCCAGATCGAGGTGTCCAAGCTGTCTAGCATTTGATCCCACTGAACTCTGAAGCGACCACTGGATGGTTCTCATGTGTAATTCATGAAGGACCGAAACTATGGAGGCTGCCATATGCCTAACAGCCTGAGGAGAAGTCTTGCAGGGACTCTTGAGGCTAAAGAGATCTGGTATGCCAGGACCTGAATCTGGCCTGCTCTGTCGGAGGGAAGAAACACTTTCCAAGAGTGGTATCCAGAAGAGCTCCAATGAACTGGAGGATCTGGGATGGGAGAAGATGAGACTTGTCCCTGTTGACAGTGATTTCCCAAGCTGAAACAGCGAAATGGAATCCTGATGGTTTCAACAGGCGGGACCTGGAGGAGCCAGGAGGAGCCAGTCATCCAGATAAGGAAACACGGGGGTTTCCTGCCCAAGAGTGCCGTGGCAACCACTGCCAGGCACTTGGTGAAGATTCTCGGGCTGAAGAGGAGACCGAAGGGAAGGACTTGGAACTGATAGTCCTTGTTTTTGAACCTGAACCTCAGAAATGTTCGATGGCCCCTGAAGATAGGGATATGCAAGTAGGCGTCCCTGGATGTCAGGGATGCCAGCCAGTCTCCACTCAAAATAAGGGCAGGAGAGTGGGGGAGAGACCATCCTGAATCTCCGGTAGGAGACCCATTAGTTCAGATCGCTGAGGTCCCCAGACTTCCTTCGGACTAGGAAGAAGTGGGAGAAGAACCCTCTGCTTGGCTGGGGTACCGGCTTGATGGCATTTTTGTCCAAAGGGATAATTATCTCCCTTCTGACCAGTGCTCAGTGTTCTCTTGGATAGCAGGATGGGGCAGTGGTCTGTCCAGCGGAAGGAGTCGAACTTCAGTGCCGAACTCCACAAGCTGAGAACACACCCGGTTGGAGTCACTTGACTCCACGCACCTGTGTGAGAGCAGGCGACCTCCGATTAGCTCCTGGCGGGCCGTCTAAGGAGGAGGGTGGCCTGGATAGTCACGCAGTGGGAGAGGGAGGGAGGGTGGCAGTGGCTGCTTTGGCCTGTCTACAGGAGGAGGTAGAAGATCCTCTGGCTCTGCCCCTTCGACTGAAGCCACCTCGCTGCGAGTGGGGCTGGAAGCGAGGCTGCTGAGGCTGATGTCCCACACAGCCATGAAAAGTGCGGCTATGTAAGCACTTACGTGAAATAGATCTTGAGAGAAGTTCCTGCAGTAGATCTTTACATATGGGACTGCCCCCCTGGTGTCTTGTAGCTTGCAATCATCAGCGGGGACTGCCCCGGCGTCTGGTGACACAACGTCAGGCTGACTATAAAAGCGGGTCCAGCGCCGCCTCCAGTTCTTTTCCACGGAGACCTAAAGAAAGGTAAGCAGAAAGGAAGGTGATATTTATCTAGGACCATGCTTCCACTCTAGACCCAAGGGCTAGGCAAGATAAAAATAAAGGAAACATTCCAGGAGCTGGGGAAGGTGGGTGGAAAATAGACCTACTGCAGAAACCTCTCTCAAAGATCTACTGTTACGGTAAGTTCTTACGTAACTGCAATATCTTACTTCAAGAGGGCTCCTGCAGTAGGTCTTCACATACAGGACTGAATACCTAGCAGTCCAAAAGAAACATTCGTTGAGAAGTTCTGGTAGGAGGAGGTGAGTGCCAGCAGAGTACTGTGTTATGACAAGAGGCCTTGCAGGACTGTAAGGCCAAAATCAGTCCTCGCCTAGAGTCAATGTCCAGACTGTAGTGCTTAGTGAAGATGTGGACAGACAACCACATAGCCGCTGCTGACAAATCTCTGCCATGGACAGATTCCTGAAAAAGTGGCAGAGGTAGCAACACTCTGAGTGGAGTGGTCCTTAACCACCCCTGGAAGGGATTTTCCACGTTTTTATAAGTGAAGTGGATGCAGTTAGCCAGCCACCTCGAAATGGTCTGTTTTGAAATAGCCTTACCCTGGCACTGGGGGCAAAGGCCACAAGAGCTGACTGGTCTGGCGGACCTCTTTAGTCTGGTTTGTGTAATACCTCAAGATCCGATGCACATCTAAGGTGTGCAAAGATATTCCCTGTTAGAATGCTGGGGATAACAGAATGGCAGTTCAACACTCTGGTTGAGAGTGGTTCCTGAAACTACCTTTGAAAGGAAGGAAGGGTTAGTCCTGGGACAACTCTGTTCCTATGAAAAATCAAATAGGGTTCCTTGCAGACAAACGCCTGAAGTTCTGAAATCCTTCTGGCAAGTGACAGCAACTAAAACAAAGTCTTCCAAGAAAGGAAGCACATGTCACAGTTTGAAGCTGGTTCAAAGGAGTCAATGTCAGTTTTCTAACATAAAGTTAAGGTCCCAGGGAGGACAGGGGTTCTGGACTGGAGGTTTTAAATAGAAGATACCTTTCAAAAGGTTTTGGTGACCTCCAGTTGAGCCAGAGTTTTGCCCTCCACCAGGAGGTGGTAGGCAGACACGCAGAGAGATGGACCTCGATGGAGGAATAACCAAGGCCTGTCTCCGATAAAATGCACGAGGTACTCTTAACACCTGGGTGGCCGAAAGCACGAAAGAGATCCAAGCTCCTAGCTAGGGCCCAGATCAAAAATCTTTTCCACTTCATGGCGAGGTGGATCTGGTAAATGGTTTTCTGGTTTCCACCAAGATATGAGCAACCTGGGAGGAAACTCCATAGCGGAAATCCGCTATATCCACAGGTGCCACACGTGAAGGTGGAGTGATTGAAGGCTCGAATGCACTAGGGACAATGGCAGGAGAATCGAGGTTCTAGCGCCAGCTGTTGCAACAGTTGGAACCAAATCTGACGGGCCACAGAGGGCAATCAGAATCAAATGTGCCCCTTCCTCCTGAAGTTTCACCAGAACCTTCTAAATGAGAGGAAAGGGGGCGTAAAGAAACCTCCCTGTCCAAGAGAGAGACAGTGCGTCTGCCAAAAAGCACCATGCCGGAGCGAGCAAGCAAAATCTGGGTACTTTTGCATTGAATGAGGAGGCGAATAGATCTACATCCGGATGACCCCATCGAAGAAAGAGGTCTTTGACCACTCTTGCTTTAACTTCCACTCATCGCCTGGGCCACTGATCGACTGAGACTGTCCACCAGGGCGTTGCTTATGCCTGGAACATGGACTGCTATCAATAAAGGCTGTGCTGAATCGCCCTGTACCAAACCTTCACTGCTTCCCTGCAGAGAGGGTACGGCGAGTTCCTCCTTGTTTGTTGACATACCAGACTGTGGACATGTTGTCCATCTGGATAAGAAGGATCCCTGTAGGAGAAGTGACTAGAACACCTGGAGAGCATACAGGACTGCTCTTGTCTCCAGAACACTGATGTGGAGCAGGAGCTCCTGATCTACAAGACCCTTGTGTCTTGTGTTCCCCAGATGGGCTCCCCAGCCTATGTCCAAGGCGTCCATAGTGAGGATATGGGTGAGGTTTGGGGAATGAAAGGAGCACCCCTAGTAAATTGGAAAGATCCTGACACCAGCAGAGATCTTTCTGGAGCCTGCTGGAGATCATGACCTGCTGGTTCATGTTGTATGTCCTCTGGTCTCATTGGACTCAAAGAGACCACTGGGTGACCCTCACATGTAGTCTGGCCAGGAAACTGCCGAATGGCAGCTGCCATCAGTCCCAGAAGACGGAGCACAGCATGTGCTGGGATCCATCAAGCCTGGGCCATGAGGGTGGCTTGAGAAACTAAAGTCTCGCTCGATCTAATGGCAGAAAAGCCTTGCTCTGAATTGTGTCTAGTACTGCCCCAATGAATTGGAGGTGCTGGTAAGGTACTAACTGGGACTTGGGCAGATTGACTGTGATACCCAATTGGACAAACAAGTTCAGAGTGAAAGAGAGACACTTTCAGGCTGTCTGGAGAGGGTGTTGTGAGAAGCCAGTAGTCCAGGTACAGGAACACATAAATGTCCTGGCAGTGAAGAAAAGCTGCAACCACCGCTAAGCACTTGGTGAACACCGGGAGCCAGGAAAGGCGAAGGTAGTGCTCAGAATTGAAAAGGGTTCTCCTGGAAGGAGAAATGAAGGAAGTGGCAATGGGCCAGGAGGATAGGGATATGCAGGTAGGCATCCTGCATATCCAGGGAGCACAGCCAAGATTTTAGTGGGAACAGGGGAAAAAGACTCTGAAGGGTCAGCATGTGAAACCTCTTGTACTCGATGAAGAGGTTGAGCTGTTGAGAATCAGAATAAGTTTCACATTTCCAGTCTTCTTTAGTACTAGGAGGAAGTAGGAGTAAAATCCACTTCCTATTTGGTTTTGAGGGACGGGTTCTATGGCCCCTTTGCAGGAGGGCCTGAATCTCCTGGAAGACTATGGGGATCTGATCCTTTGGATAAAAAGACCGTCCTGGAGGGTGGGGGCAGGGATCTCCGTAAACTCTATCAGGTGACCTCGCTGGATGAGTTGTAAAGCCCATAGATCTGCGGTAATGGCCTTCCATCCCACCAGGTGGAGGATGAAGCTTCCTCCTACCGATTCCTCCTTGTCGACTGGAGGTAGCGGGAGGAGGGAAAGAAGTCAGGATGCCGAGGGAGGGCTTTAGCCCTGGAGGCCAGCTTTTGAAATTTGGCCTAGGGGTTTGGGCTCCAGAACCAGGGGCTCATCGTTTGCCCAGACGCTTTCCCGAGGCTTATTCCATCATCTTTGGCGAAAAGGCTGCTTCTTCTGCCCGTCCTGTACATGGAGGCGTACGTCACGGAGCATCAGCTCTCCTGCAGTTCAGTAATTATATCCTTGGCGTTGCCGCCAAAAGGACGGAACCCCAGAGCCAGGGGTGTCCAGGAGGGAAGACTGGATGTCCTGTTCCAAACCTGCAATCCTGAGCCATGAAAGACGTCCGGATGCAGATCCCTCTGTAGCTGTTGCCCTAGCCACTGAGTCTACCAGATCGTACATTGCTGGAAGAGCATGGCGACACGAAGACTTGTTCATATGGACCTTGTCCAGTAACTCATTTCTGAGCCTCTCATCCTGGACCTCCTGAAGGTCCCTCTCCAGCTCAAGAGGGAAGCCTTCTGAAAGGCCATCATGTAATACATAGTTCAGAGACCGAATGGCACAGGAGGAAGAGGAATAAACCTTCCTGCCAAACTGATCCAATTGTCGAGTCCTTGTCGGGAGGCGAGGAGCTAAAATGCTTTGGTTGTGCCGACCCGGTCATGAGCAGCCGTAATAATCATTGAGTTGGCCTTTGGATGAGTTGTGAGATGCTGAATCCTTCGAGGAAATAGGTGCGATTGGCCTTTCTGGAAACAGCAGGGATAGAAGGCGGCTGCTGCCAGATGGTGGTGACCAGATCCTCATGAGGACCCATCCAGGAGGGATGGGTAGAGGATCTGTAGTGACCAGATCTAAGTGTTCTGCCAGTCTCTTCGCTGAGGGTCACTTCTTTAGAAGTCTATCCTCCTGCTGCCGAATAGTCCTCAGAAGGTCCCTGAAGGAGGGAATCTTCTGGGGGTTTAGGAGATTCCTTAGCTGGGACCTGGACTGGAGACCGAGGTCGAAGGGTCGGAATCGATGTCCAAGTCAGAAGGTTCTGAACCACTGGGGATGGAAGGGTCCACCCTAGAGGAACCCACTGGTAGAGCACCTAGCTCGTCCGGAGGGATCAGTAACTCTGAGATACGCTGGTCCGGGCATCCTGCCACGAAGCTGGGATTGTATCCCGATCAATCAGCAGTGGAGGAGGAGGCTGGTAGCCTGGGTATTGTGGGTGTTGCCAAGAAGGATACTGGGATCCTGGCAATCCCGGGTTAGCCATAAGGAGGGCACCCAGGGTATCCCGGCATCGGATATGCTGGCGTTGGTGGCACAGGGCCTGGCGCTGGGTAATGAGGTGCTGACAGCGGGCCACCCGGCGGTGGAAATTGAGGGTCTGGCCCCAGAAAACTGCCTGGAGGTTCTACTGGACTTACGGGGGCCTGAGGGCCGAAAGGTGGCATAGGATCTGGGAGGGCTCCCGAGGAGGAGGGCTCCATAATAGGATCCCTGGCCGCAACGGACTCCTGTCCAGAGGTGGCAAAGGTCAGGTGATGGGGTAACTCAGGAGTGACCCCAGCAAAAGGTCAAAAATGATCCTGATGGCAGAGATAAAGCAGGATCGAGTAGCGAATCCCTGGGATGAAGGACCGAAGGGATGAAGGGTCTCAGGCAGCATGCTCAAGCGGTGTCGAGGGCCTGATAGGAGCCCGATGGGGAGACCGAGGGTCTGGGCGGACAACAGAAGATCCGTCACCCAACTTCTCGGACCTGACCCGGGTTGGCAGTAGCAGAGATGCCACCGCAAGGGCTTATCGGTTGATGCGCGCACCCATTGACAGGGTCAAGGAGACTTATCGGCAGTGCTGGAAGGAGAGACACAGACACCTCTATAGAGGCTACTCCTGGCTGCCCTCCACTTCCGCAGGAGGGAGAAGGTGCCCGGCCCAAAGAAGCAGATGGGGTACCTGAAGAGGTACTCACAGTTTGAGGAGCAGGTCTTCCACATGGCGACGGACTCCTCTCCCAGCGCTTCTCCTTATCTTTCTTCTTTTTCTTGGGGCCGGATCGACAACCTTCCCAGGTCCCTAGGCAAGCCTTGAACCTGGTGCCCTGTGCACTTGAGGCAGGGGCTCTACCACTGTACCAAGTGGCGACTACACTTACGGGTAGACCTTTCACCCTCTTCTACCCATCTCATTACTGCTATCTGCAAACCCACCCTGTTGTTCCCCCTTACCCCTCTTCTCACCTCTCCCATCCAAATCCAGCCCCTACCATCTTCCCTCTATCATCTAAGTTTCCCATTTTTCTTCACTTCAGCTCACACCCTACCAATCATGCATGCACACCTCCTGCCTACCTGCCTCTCTCTCCTCCTCCTCCTCCTATTGCCTTCCGCTCTCCTAATGTCCTGTTAACCCTCAGCCTCACTACTCTAGTGCTCCTACCCTCCCTCCTCCTCCTACACTCACCCCTATGCTCCTCTCCACCTCACCCCCATCTAGATACTACCTTTCCTCCCCTTTGCTCCCTTGGGCATCTTATCCTCAAGCCTTCCCAGCCTGTGCTGCCCTACCCACCTGTGCTCTGAAACCCCCTTCTCTTCCTATCAGCTCCGGCGTAACTCTTCTCCTGCCACCCACTGTCCAGGCGGCTCTCCTCCTTCTGCTCCTGACTGGTAACATACATCACAATCCCGGTCCAGCTTGCAAAGGCTCCTCAAAGGAATCCACCGGACTTCATATTGCTTCCATGAACATATGTAGCCTCCTTAAAAATTGACTCTCTCAATTGCTGGGTTGCGGTTCATAAACTGGGCGTTATCTCAATAGTTGAAACTTGGCTGTCAGACTCCCTGACTCCCTGGTCTCACTCCTGGCTACTCCCTCTATCGGAGGACCATGCTGGTAGGCGAGGTGGGGGCTGTGCCAGGTATGTCAAAGACCCTCTTGTTGGACTAGCCCTCCCAGCCCCTGTCATTGACTTCAGGGCTCAGGCCTAACCTAAAACTATCTCCCGATCCCTCTAGGGGTCCCATCTACCTGACTACAAGCGTACATACCTCCAAAAATCAAGCACAACACTAGGCCCACTAATTGATTGCTCCCCTCCCTACCCTCCTCCGACCAAATCCTTGTGGGGGACTTGAACATCAATTGGCTTAGCCCTTCATCCACTTCCTCCGTGACACCTATGCAGCCATCGACCTAACCCAACTTCGTCTCCCAAACCACTAGAGTGAATCCTAGAATGGGCTCTAGCACACTCCTGGATGTGGTCCTCTCAAACCGCTCTAACCGCATCTGCAATATCCAAATCCTCCGGACTGTCTTGCGACCACTCCCTGTTCTCTTCTATTGGTCAACCTCCTTGCCCCAAACCCACAGCACAAACTACCCTTGGCGGCGTCTTAGACCTGGTGGGCTGAAGGCCTTAAAGCAACTCCTAGCCCTCATAGACTGGTCCCCTATACTAAACACCCTGGATAATGACACGGCCCTTACCTTCTTTATCACGCCTTCAACTCTGCTTGCGACATTTTGCACCCATAACTGCACGGTCCAAAGTAAGGCATGCCCACTGGGTTACCCCCCACTCTCGCCAACTTCTTAAGCACAGGGACAATCTATGGCACATTGCCATGGAAACAGGCAGCCCAGTTGACAGGCTGGCCTATGCTGCTCGGAACAAATGTACATGGGCCATCCATAAAAGCGAAGGCTGAGGACTATCAAGCCTCCCTCACTTCCTCATGGGAGCTGGGACCTTCTGGGACAACATTAAGCAGCTGAATGGTGGCACGCGTTTCCCCCCTTTAAGCTTATCAACATTAATGGTTCGGTCTCCTCAGACCCTGTCCTTATTACCAACCACCTCAACAAATCTTTCACAGACCTTAGCCGGTGCTCCCAGATAATTTCTTAGCCCCGATCTGTCCTATTCTCCCATGCCCTTGTTCTACCTGCCAGTCACTGCCCAGGAAGTCAGACCTTACCTACTCAAGGCCTTAAAGAGTAACACAATTGACAATGATTCCCTTGATCCCAGTCTTCTTCGTCAGGTTCTGGATCTGGTTATCTCACCAATCACCAGCCTCTTTAACAAGTCTCTCTCTGCCTAGGACAATTCCCCTCTGCTTGAAAGATAGCTACTGTCACCCCAATACACAAGGGTGGTGATAGGACCCTCCTAGCAATTATCGACCTATCTCAATCCTCTCTCCTCTTTCTAAGGCCTTAGAAAAAATTGTGGCCACCCAAATCTCTGAATACATGATAAATATAGCATCCTCTGCCCAGAACAACATGGTTTCAGAGCAGGCCACAACCAATCTGCCCTCCTGGAGTTCTCTAACTTTCTTCACACCTCACTGGACTCTGGCTCCCTAGCAGGTGCAGTGTTCACTGACTTATCAAAGCCTTGATACTGTCTCCCACCCCTCTTGCTAGTTACCCTTAGTCACTTAGGCTTTGCCACGGGGCCTGTTTCCTGGTGCTCCAGTTATTGTCAGCCCGCTCTAGCGTTGAAAATCAACTGGAAACTTTCCAGCACCTGCCCTATCCGCTCCGGAGTCCCTCAGGGCTCCATTCTTGACCCTTACTCTTTTCCCTTTTCTCAACTCCCTGCCCAGTGAATGTACTGGTAAAATCCTTCTTCATAGATGATGCTGTACTCTTTGCCTCCAACCGTAATCCCATCTCACTTCAGGATTCTCTGCAGGAATCCTACAGCAGCCTATGAAGCCTGGTTTACTGAGCACAGACTCGTAATTAACCTAAGAAAACCGAAACCATGCTCTTTGCCCACCCAAAAATAAATCCAGTAACTATCCTCTTGAGTCCAATCCACCTCTAAACTCCCTATTGAGCTAGTTCACTCTTATAAATACCTAGGTATAACCTTTGACCCTGCCCTCTCTTTCATGCCCACATCTCGCCCTTGCCTCAGCCTCTAACACTCGGCTGGGTATCCTCTTTCGTCATAAAAGTGCCTTCCCACAGATGCCCTCCGACTTGCAGTCACATCCTCTGTTCTATCTCTGGTAGACTATGAAGCACCTGTGTAGGTGCAGCAGACCAGACTGCCCTGCACAAGATCGCCTCACCTTAAACAAGGCCTGCAGGCTCATAACTGGGGCTCCTAGTCTAACCCACACTTGCCTTCTTTACACCATGGCTAATCTACTCAACCTAGATAGCGCCTCAAATACCAAACCTGCCTCTAACAAAAAATCACTCCTTATTCTCCCACCAGGTCTGTCAAACACAATCCACCGAACAAACCCCACAGCATACCTGTATATCCCAAGAAACTGCACTGGTTATACTGAGACAGAACCTCAAGTGTCAAAGGGCTTTCATCCCTACAGAGCCCCTGTTGGTATAACTCCCTCTCGACAGAATCACTGATGCCGCCTCGTTATCTTATTTTAAAACTAGCCTTAAAATCACCTGCTCTCAACATGCAGCTGTACCTGCCTCTAAGCCTCCTCCTATCCTTCCAGACAAAGCTCGCTGAGCCGCCTCTGACCTTCTGTCCAGCTCTACCTTTACTTGCTACTATCTTCCACACTCCTCTTCTGATGTCTTCCACCCAGCCTTACCTTTATCTGCCCACTGAATCAATCTCCATGTAACTACTGTATATTGTCTACTCTGTAAAGCTCACATGTAAGCCTGTTGTATACTGTGTTTGACATATGCCTGTATTTTTGCCTGATTCCTAAATGTACTCTGACTTTTGTCTGCCCTGATGTTTGTTGCTTGCACTGTTTTGTCCTCTCTATGACAAGGTACCTTTGTAAATGAGCCTCTGGCTCAAAGGTTTAAAACTGATGTTCTAATAAATAAATAAATGACTCCTGAAGCTCCTTTTCCATGGGCATAAGCCATCAGGTGAGGCGGGCCTCAAGTATCCGCTTGCATCTGAGTCAGGGTGGCCTGACAAATGGCACACTCGTCCGAGTTGTGCTTGGGGGCCCTAGACACAGAAGGCAGCGGGAATAATTAGGTCCAGTGTGGGATTTGGGCTCCGCACTTAGAGAACTTCTTTTTGGGCGAGCCGACATACAATCGGTCGGATGCTGAGAAAAAAGCGTTATAGAGGAAGAAAAACTTGACTGACACGTGGCGTTAGATCGCTGTTCTTACACAAGAGCGAGCGAACTGGGGCGACAGCGGGACAGAACTGGAGGGTGGGTGCGGAACTGCCCCCTTTTATAGTCGGCCTGACATTGCATCTCTGGCGTCAGGGGCAGTCCCGCTGATGATTGCTAGCTACAAGTTTGTTGTTGGAACCTGGCGCCAGGGTGCAGTCCTATGTGTGAAGACCTACTGCAGGAACCCTCTCAAAGAAAGATTGAGGCTTATGAGAACGCCCTGCTTCCGGCAGTACATGGACTGCATGGTTCGGATGGCCTTGCCGGAGTCCTGCAGCCTGGTGATGATCTTCTCCATGTCCTCGCCAAAGAGCACGGAGTCCCTGAAGGAGCATCCAGAATGTTCGTCTGAACATCTGGATCGAACCTAGTGATCGAAGCAAAGCATAGCATAGCGATGGAGGCAAATGAAGTGGCAGCAGCCCTGGAAGAGGTGTCCATGAGTCAGTGGGCCGACCGCGGAACTTGGGTACCAGCGTCTGAGATGGTATGAAACAAATTTGCAAGCTCTACCACACTGAGGGCAATAGGGCATGCTTTGCATAATGTCAATCCTTGTTCCTAAAGGGCATTTTGGAATTGGACTATGTGTGTCAGGAAGCTGAGACTCCTGATACTGCAGTTGGCAGCAGAGTACACCTTGCACTCCATGGAATCCAGCTGCTTGATTCCCTGTCAGGCTGGGTGCTCAGGTGTTTGGGCCTTTGCGAATGATTGTGAGCTGCCAAAATTCCTACAGAGTCTACTGCGGGTGGTTCGGCCAAGAAGAGGTGGTCCCTAGGGACCAGTGAAACCGATGAGCCTTCTTGGGCATGGCAGCAGAAAGTGAGGGCGCTTCCAGGTCCGAGCGTGGCGTCCTCAAAGTTGTCAGCGATGGGAGGGATGACCACCGGCTTAGGGTTTTTGGCGGAGGTATTTAGCCAACCGCAGTCGCTCGGGGTCCAGAGCCTCAGTGTCCCAACCTATGTTGGCCTGGATGTGCCTCATCACCTCCATGAAGCCAGGGTAATCCGGAGGAGATTTTGGGTGTTCCTCCATGCCCCCTAAATCCGGGTCAATGTCTGAGTCCGTATGGGAAGTGTCGGAGTCCACATACGAATCTGAGGCCGAAGAGGATGGGGACCTATGCTCTCCTCTTACACCTCGTAGCCAGAGATGAAGAGGGGAGGAATTGCTAGACCTTGTCCTCGTGCTTCTTAGATGCTGGCTCCTTCCTGCCTCTAGGTCGGAAGGTTCGAGGCATCCGGCACGTGCACTGGAGTGGCGTGGGGGAGGTGTCCCGCTGGGAGATCACGTTTACCATCTCCCACCAGAGAAGAGCTCCTTCACATGCAAAGGTTCAATTTTGGGAACCTGGCGAGGGGCGGAGGAGCACCAGAGCCCGTACTGTCATCGGGAGTACCATCGCTGGATCCGAGTCATTGTCACGGTGTCAACAGGGACCGCGTAGGGCCTGAAGGGTGGCATCAGAGGGCGTCTGCTACCCGGCATCAGGTGGACCAGTGACCATGGTGATGGGGTCCCAGAGCTGCGTCGGAGGTGCCAGGTGTCGGCGTTGGGAGGACTTTGACTAGTGGCAGGATAGTTTACGCCAGCATAATGGCTGGAGGGGCCATGGGCGGATGACTATCCGCGTCCGCTTATCATTGAGCCAGACAGGTGTCCCTCAGAGGAGTAAGCCTTAGGGGCGTTCAGACTTGTGTTTGAGGCTTTCTTGACGAGTGTCGGTCAGCCGCTGAAGGCAGGTGCTGATCGTAGTCCTTAGATTTCAGCAGCAAGGACGGAGGCCTGGATGCCTAAAGAGAACCGGAGGCCTTACTCGACTCCCAGGAGTTGGTCTTGGAAGAGGAGGCCGAAAGGAGTAGTAACTTACCTGTGCCCGGCAACAGAGCCTTCGGTGGGCGGATGCACCTTCAGAGGTTGTAGGGTGGTCCCTGAAGACTTGGCCGCTGAGCTAACCCAGGATGGCTTAAGGGTAGTGAGGTGAATTCATGCCCAGATGACCCGGTTTCTTTCTCATGATGTTCCTGGGCGCTTTTGGGTGGGAGTGTGATTGGAATCCAACTAGGACGATGCCTGTTCCATAGAGGCCAATTTGGACTCCACTAAAGGTGGAGAGAGACTTCTGATGCCTCCCATGCGATCGTGAGTTGAAGGCCTGACAATGAGGGCAGGGCGGTGTCGGCCCTGAGGCAGAGAGGCATTAGAATGGCCATCCTTCGAGGGTATCTGTCGCCCACAGGAACACTTGTTGACGTGCCTGTGAAAAGGCAGAGATACTAAACAAATATTTTGCTCAGTATTTACAAACAAAGAGGGGAGGTACCTAAAACAAACAATAGAAACACTCTGGATAAAGAAGTTTATACCATCCATTTACAGAAGAAAGGGTTCTGAAAGAACTCTTAAAACTGAAGGTGGACAAAGCAATGGGGCCTGATGGGATTCATCCCAGAATTCTAAAAGAACTAGTGACATTACTGACTACCCTCTTTAACACATCACGGGAGGATGAGGTGGTACCTGAGGACTGGAGGAGGGCAGATGTGATTCTCCTTCACAAAAGTGGGAGCAGGACAGAAGCAGGAAACTACAGACCTGTTAGTTTAACCTCAGTGATAGGAAAATAATGGAATCACTTCTGAAGGAAAGAACTGTTTAGTACCTAGAGGCCAGAGGGCACGGACCCAAGGCAGCATGGATTCACAGTGGGAAGGTCATGCCAGACGAATCTAATAGATCTCTTTCACTGGGTGACCAGAGTAGTAGATCAGGAGGGGCCGTGGACATGGCCTACCTAGACTTTAGCAAGGCATTTGACTCAGTCCCGCACAAAAGATTAATATACAAGTTAGCCAGCCTGGAGTGGGTACCAAGATGATAGCCTGGGTAAAGAATTGGCTGGAGAATAAGACACAGAGGGTAATAGTAAATGGAGTCCACTCTAAAGAAAGGGGGTTACTAGTGGGGTGCTACAGGGTTCAGTATTAGGACTGGTCCTCTTCAATGTCTTTGTAAAGCGACATTGCAGAGGGACTGGAAGAAAAGTATGTCTCTTGCAGATGACACAAAGATCTACAACACAGTTGATACACAAGGTGGGGTGGAAAGGATGAGAAGGACTTGGCAAGGTTAGAGGAATGGTCAAATGTATGGCAGCTTAGATTAAATGCTAAGAACTGCAAGGTAATGCACATAGGAAACAAAACCCAGGAAGAGTACACAATGGGGGGTGAGATACTAACAACAAAAAAAATGGAAAGGACCTGGGGTAGACATATCAGAGGACTTAAGATGGGCAGCAATGTGAGAGAGGCAGTAAGGAGGGCTGGGGAGATACTGGGATGCATAGGAGAGGCATCACCAGTAGAAAACAGGAAGTTGTTATCCCTCTGTACAGACAGCTGGTGAGACCCCATCTGGAGCATTGGGTGCAGTTCTGGAGACCCAATCTCTGCAAGGACATAGAAAAGATGGAAGCTGTCCAGAGGAGGGCACTAAAATGGTGCAGGGTCTGCACCGGAAGACATATGAAGAGAGGACTAAAGGAGCTTAATATGTATAGCCTCGAGGAAAGGAGGAGAGGAGGACATGACAGAAACTTTCAAGTACCTCAAGGGAATCAACAAAGTCAAGAGGGTAGCATCTTTCAAAAAAGAGGTATGCAAGAACAAGGGGCACAATTTGAAGATAGAAGGGGCGGCTCAGAGGTAGCTGTGAGGAAGTATTTTTCACAGAAAGGGTTGTGGATGCATGGAACAGCCTTCCGGAGGAGGTTGTGGAGTCAAAAACAGTGGTTGAATTCAAGCATGCATGGGACAGCAATAAGGCAATTCTAGAGGGTGGGGTAGAAAGAAGTAGGCTGCTAGTTAACTAGGATCTGCAGCTTATCCATTAGGTAGAAATGGGCAGACTAGGTGGGCCAAGCGGTCCTTATCTGCCGTCAAATTCTATGTTTCTATGCCCCTGGAGGAAGATGACATAGATGCTGAAAACAATGAAGAAAATCGGTGGACAAGGAAGAAGAGCGATTGGTACCAAGAGCAGTAACTGAAGATGAACTAACCCTGACCGTGCAGCGGGAAAGAACTGGAGCACGTGGGGAACTCCTCCCTTATATAGGGTGCGTTGGAGGTGGAGCCAGCGTCAGTACTGCTGGAGAAAAGAATTGCGGGAAGCTGCCACCAGGTGGTGGCATCAGTCCTAATGTGTTACCTGCTGCAAGAGCTTCCTCTCAAGTAAGATCTACTGTTACAATTGAGTAACCTGTTTTTCAAGAATTGAGGATATGTTGTTCATCCACACTCTTTGGCACACCCTAGCAGGTCTCTGGGGAGGGAGGCAAGGTGCACGCCCCCTACTTGGGAAACGGAGATTGGAGAACTGAGGCCCCAAACCAGCATCCCGGCGTGACTCAAGATTGATGTGGTAATGGGTAATGAAGGTGTTTGCTGACTTCCAGGTAGCAGCCTGGCAAATTTCCTGGATAGGGATGTCCCAGGAAGCAGTCACCGATGCAGCGGTATGGCGGACAGAATGAGCTCTTATCCCTCTGGGGCTCCTTGCCCACCAACTCATAACACAGACTAATGCATGATGTAATCCATGTTGCAATCATCAGCTTTGCTGCAGGTCTGCCAGAAGTGGCTTCAGCATAGGTGACAAACAGCTGTGAACCTCCCTAAATTTTCGCCCGTCCTCTCCTTATAATAGGAGAGCCGTTTCAGGTACAAAGTATGGAGCCTGTACTCAGCCTCCAAGGTGTAGTTGGGGTAGTTAACCGACAGAGTTAACACCTGGTTAAGAGTGAAACTCTGACACCACCTCTGAAAGAATTTCGGGTGGGGCGTGGGACAACCTTGTCTCTGTGGAAGACCAGATAAGGGAGTCCACCAAAGTGCCTGGAGCTCCCTGTCCTTCTGGTAGATGTGATAGCCACCAGGAAGGCCGTCTTCCATGACAAGTGTGACAACACACACTTGTGCATTGGTTCGAATGGCTTGCTCATGAGCTTTGCCAGTACCAGCAGAAGATCCCACGGAGACAGAGGTTCCTGCACTGGAGGGATGTGTGATCCAGGCCTTTGAAAAGCACCTGACCTCTGTCTTCCGCCGTCGGCTGACCGGCCTGCACCCGGTAAGCAGAGAAGGCTGCCAGGTGCACCCTAAGGGTCGATGACCACAGACTCCCCTTGGAGAGAGACCAAAGGTAGTCAAGCATGTTAGCCACTGAGGCGGCCCGTGGCGCTGAGTTGAGGGGCTGGACACCACACTCGCACCACGCTTGGCGACCCATGTTTGGTAGTGCGCCTGGGTTGTTGGGGTTGGCAGGGAGGAGAGGATTGAGCATCCGGAGGATGGCTCTCCTCTCCTCTCCTGGGAGGAGGGTCCAGACTTGGTGCTTGCCTGTCTCCGGCGGAGGCCAGGGGTACAGCAAGCATTGCAGCAGAAGTCGGGGACAAGGAGTGGTGACGCCCGCAGTGATGGTTTGTCGTGAGGGTGCGTGTCACCCAAGTCAAAGGCAGGAGGGAAAACGCGCCATGGGTGCCGGGAGGCGGTGCACTGGAGCGTGCCTCCGATATGCCCTTGCCTGTCTGACTACCCCTGATCCGACAAAATTCAAATTTGGATGATGCTGCCCCACCTCGACACCACTCGGGGGAGATAAGCACAACTCCATGGGGACCAAGGGTAAGTATTGGGCAAGGCAAGTGAGGCAGGAGGATGACTCCTAGGCGCTCCGATGGTCGGCACCCATAGGGGCGTAGGCGTGGATAAATGGTAATTGAAAAAAAAAAAAGAATGTTAGCCACTAGACAGGACAAAGGGTCCAGGCCCTTGCCCTGACACAAATGGAAAAACTTTTCCATTTGAAGGCGTAACATTTCCTGGTCGATTCTTTCTGGATGCCTCCACCATGGAGGAGACATCCTCGAAAGACCAAAGCCTGGAACTCTAGCCACTCAGGTACCAGGCTGTGAGGTGCAGGGATTGAAGATGCGGATGGTATACCTTCCCTGACTGAGAGATATCAGGTCGGCGTGCTGGAAGCTGCTCCAGGAGCCTGCAGCTGAGCCTGAGGAGATCTGGATACAGAACTGGCGCAGCCAGTGTGGAGCTACCAGGATCACCTTTGCCTTGTTCCTCCTCACCTTGAGAAGCACTTTGTGGATCAAGGGAAATGGAGGGAAGGCGTAGTGGAGGCCTGGGATCCACGGCCTGGGAGGCATCCCCTGCAGCAAGCCCTGCTGAGGGACGGACATGAAACTAGCTGAGGCTAACAGGCCCACCATTGGTTTGCCCCAGTGGGAGAACAGGCTGTAAGCTACCTCTGGATGGAGAGACTACTCGTGGGATGTCTGGCCTAAGCGGCTGAAAGCATCCGCTAGATGGTTTGAGGCTCCTGCCACATGGATGACTAGGAGATGCCTCCAAACAGCTGGCGGGATTCAGATCTGGACTGCCTCTCTGCACAGCAGATGGGAGCGCATGCTGCCCTGTTTGTTGAGGTAGTACATGGTTGTGGTATTGTCCGTCTGGACTTGAACCACTTGATCCAGGACCTGAGGAGGCAGCTGACAGTGCCAGTCTGACTGCTCTGAGCTTCAACAGGTTGATGTGGCATCGGGACTCCTTGGTGTCCACAGCCCATGGGCCCTTTGTCCCCATGTGGGCTCCCTAGCCAAGAAAGAGGCATCGGTCATGAGGACGACCATCGGCTGGGAAGGACAAATGGGATCCTTCCTGCAACCGGTCTGAGGCGGTCCACCACTGGAGGCGTCCCACATCTTCTGGGTTACCGTGATCAGCTGGTTGAAATGACCGTAGCTAGGTCCACTGGGTGGCCAGCTCCCACTGGAGGGAGCATGTGCAGCAGGCCCAATGGACCACTGTGGTGCATGCTGCCATGTAGCCCAGAAGGTGCAGAAAATCCCAGGTAGGGTGCAATTGCCCAACCAGAAATGATTGAACAAAGGAGGAGAGACCTCTGCCCGTCCACCAGCCGAGCTCTGGCTCGATGAGAGTCAACCTCTGCCCGATGAAGCCTATCATCTGGGAAGGCACAAGTTCTGACTGGGCCTCACTGATCAGGAGGCGCGAGTTGGGAGCAGGTATGGAGGCCAGGTCCTGGACCTCCACCTCCTGCTGGTTGGGAATACTAGAGCCAATCATTGAGGTAGGGATAATCCTGACCCCCCGAGATGGGCCGCCACCACTGCAATGCATTTGGTGAAGACCCACGGGCTGATGACAGGCCGAATGGCATGGCTCGACCACACAGCGTCCCTTTGACCCTGAAGTGGAGGAACCACTAAAGAGATGGACGGATTGGGACATGAAAGAACGTGCCCTGCAGATCCAGTGAACAGAACCACATCTTTCACTCCAAGGAGTGACCATCCGAAGGTGCATGACCTGAGAAATTGATTCAGGTTGTGCAGATTTAGAATGGGTGCCAGCCCTGTCCGCTTGGGCACCAGGAAGTAACTGGAGACAAAGCCAGGGTCTGCTGGAGGATCCACCAATGGAGCTACTGCCTCCCTGAGGAGGAGCTGAGCAATGTCGTCTCAGACAGCTGACCGAGACTGGCGGATACTCTTTCTTCCGGAGCGGGCTCAGCTTGGAGGGTACTGCTCGAATTCCAGAGGAAGTCCCTGATTGACCACTTTGAGAACCCATCTGTCTGAAGTGACAGCAGACCAGACGGAAAGGAAGTGGCGGAGCTGGCCCATCACAGGAGGACCCAGAGCTGGCATGGACGGGAGAGGGGAGGCAGCCCTGCCCCATCACTGAGCAGGCTTGGAGGAAGAGGGATCCAGGACCTGAACCTCGCCTACTGCTGCCACTGTACTCCTTGAAAGGAGGGCTGCTGTGCCACAGGAAGAGTGACAAAAGAGCTTCTTCTTTTCTTCTGCTGGTTCTTGCTCGAAGAGCGCTTGGCAGAAGTGGCGTAAGAGTGGCACTGGACTGCTCAATATGCTGGAGAAGATTGGCCACACCAGATCGAAAGATCGGTGCCAGAAAGGCACATCAGCCAGTTTGTGCGACTATCTGGCGGGAAGGAGGAGAGTCTCAGCTAAGCCCTGCGCGACGAGGCAACCGTGGCTACCATCGAATGGGCACAAGAATCATCAATGTCCAGGGCTGTCTGAAGCTGTTGTTTGGCAACAGCTCGGCTCTGATCCCGGACCTGCTTGACCTTGGTCTGCTGCGTCGTGGGGAGTGGAGGACTTTATCAAAAGACCCCAAAAGGGCATGGGAGAAGTGTGCCATGATGGCGCGAACTTGCCTGGCAAAGGCCCAAGGAAGATGCCGCATAGACCTTCCTAGCCGAATGGTTCAAGAGTTTGGACTCTTTCTCGGGAGGTCTGTCAGTGTCAGCAGAACTACCAGT
Source organism: Neoceratodus forsteri (assembly GCA_016271365.2). NCBI lineage: Eukaryota > Metazoa > Chordata > Ceratodontiformes > Ceratodontidae > Neoceratodus > Neoceratodus forsteri. The sequence continues at coordinate 1,472,371,631 of CM057453.1, read as the reverse complement.
ATGTCTGAACTCAGAGGCGGTCACCAGGCTCTCAATCGAAGAGTGCTTTGAATGTTCCCTGCAAGGGACCCCATGGGCACGGATACTTCTGCAGGCCATGCGGACAGATGGTGCTGGACAAGAGGCAGGGCAATGGTCTCGGCTGCAGGAAAAACCTCAGTCGGGTATCCCTTTCTTGAGGATGTCCGTGAGAGGGTACTCCGCCTTCTTCTGGATTGGTTCCAGGGCATCCCTTGTGGACTCAGAGATGTGGTGAAGAATGCCCTGAAAGGACGAAGGACCTTCCTCCATCTCTAGCCCACTGGCTGATTAAGTCATCCCGGGATGAGAATGCAGGCCAGCCACATCCAAATCAAGGAATCCGGATAAAACTGTCGACCGCCTGGTAGTCACAATGACGAAAGACACCGAGGAAGCCCAGTGTCTCATCTGTCTTCTTAAAACAGCCCTCCCGGACGGCCCAGTGGCGTTCAGGGCTGAGGCGCTGGACACCTTAACTCGAGCCACGCCAGACCTGTGTTCAGGAACGAGCACGGGTTGTCGGGGTTAGCAGGGAGGAGAAGGATTGAGCGTCTGTTGGACTACTCTTCTTCTCCTCCGGGGTGGGGGACACAGCTGTCTGCACTCCACTGGCTAAGCGGCTGCTGGGGGCACCACACGATGCTACAGCTGAAGGGGAGGAGACAGGCAGGCGCTTGGTGAGGCGTCACGGTACCATCGCACTCTCACACGAGCATCATACACCTCCTGCCTCCTCACAAGGGAGAAAAGTGGAAAAAGCTCCAGCTGGATGACGTGGTCCCCGCGGCAGCCACCTCAAGAAGGCACCTCCCTGGCATGGATCTGTTTAGGGTGGGTTGGGTCTCCCACCACCCTGCCATGAAGGGTAAGAAAAATTACTCACCTTAGTAATGTTGTTTCTTCTAATGGAGTCTTGCTATATTATGACATATGCAGTATAACCCCAGGTTAGAACTGCTCGGAGGTGAAAGAGTTAACTTTCCATGCAGGGCATGGAATCTTGAGCGCGAGCTCGGTTGAACACTCTGTCTGTTGAAGCTCAAACTGTCAGATCTTTACGAGCAAAACTCACTAAGGTTCTGTGTGGGCGTAAACCTACACTAGCCACTGGCTACTAACTACAAAACACCTTTTTGTTCTTGATCCCAAAACAAAGACTCAAGTCGGGATTCAAGAAGGAAAAATTAAACATAACACCTAAGCACCCTAGAGGGTGAAAATAAAGTGGGCATCAAAGAAGTGCCAACATTGCACTGCCCACCCACACCCCAAAACAGAGGTTCTGAGAGGGGCAGGCTGGGTGGAGGTCATAATATATAAGACTCCATTAGAAGAAACAACATTACTAAGGTGAGTAATTTTTCTTCAAACAACATGAAGTCTTGCTATATTATGACATGTCTGAACTACACAGCAGTACCTCCATGGAGGAGGACAGAACCTACTTGGGAAATAGGCTCTGAAGCACAGCTGTGCCTAAATCGATCATCACTCCTAGCCTGGATATCCAAGGAGTAATGCTTAGTAAAAGTGTGAACTGTTTTCCAGGTAGCTGCTTGACATATCTCTAGGATAGGAATGTCCTGGCAGCAGCCAGAGCGCAGCTGTACCTCTGGTGGAGTGAGCCCCTCAGGCCTGAGGGAGGAACCTTACCCAGTTTTCGTAACAGAATTGGATACAAGAGACAATCCACTTGGCAATGGATCTTTTAGTGGCAAGTTTCCTTTACCAACCTCACCATAAGTGAGAACAATTGGAGGATTCGAACCTGTGACCCTTGAGTACGTTCTATATAGTAACTAGGGCTCTTTTAACATCTAAACTGTGCAATCTCCTTTCACCAGAGGAGGAATGGTCAGTGAAGTACACAGGAAGAGACATGGATTGATTAAGGTGAAAGTCTGAAACCACCTAAAGCAAAAACTTCCTGTTAGTCCTGAGGACCACCTTATCTCTATGAAAGGAGATAAAATGAAACTCCACTGACAAGGCTTGTAGCTCACTTATGCGCCTGGCAGAGGTGATGGCTACCAGAAACACAGTTTTCCAAGTCAAGTACTTAAGCTCTGCTGAAGACAATGGCTCAAAGGGGTTGCATAAGCTGAGCGATGCAAATATTAAGATCCCAAGCAGGGGCAGGGTCCTGAGCAGGAGTTGATGTGAAGCAACCCTTTAAAGAACTTGAGAACACAGGGTGAGCTGATAAAGAAGAGGGCTTACCTGCTGACAAGAAGACAGACACAGCTGCCAAGTGCATTTTAGGGTAGCTGGTCTCAGACCCAAGGAATTCAAATGCACCAAATAATCCAGGATCGTAGGCACACCAACAGATTCTGGAGAACTATGTTACCAGCACACTATATGGAAAATCTCTTCCATTTTGAATTATAGGTAGCCCTGGTGGAAGGCTTCCTAGAGGCCTTCAAGATATCCAATACACCTTGAGAAGGTGTAGGTCAACAAACTAACTCTTCAAGAGCCAAGCCTTGAGATTGAGAGATTTGAGGTTCGGATACAAACTCTCCCTGGGCACAAGTTAACAGGTTCTGATTCCTGGGAAGACATAGGGAGGGTGGACTGCTAAGGACATGAGGATGGGTACCAGGTCTGCCTGGCCCAATCTGGAGCAATCAGGATCATCTTGCAGGATTGAGATCTGATTCTGACAAGCACTTTGAAAAGAAGGGGAAGGAAAAGCATAGAAACTTCCCTTCCCAATTGAGGAGAAAGCATCCAGAGGGACTGAGCCCAACACTGGGGGCCTGCAGCAAAAAGGGAAGTTGGTGATTGTCTGGGGCTGCAAAGAGATCTATTGCGGGGTGCCCCATCTGGCAAATATTACCTCCAGTACTAGGGGATCCAGTGCCCATTAAGTGATGGCCCTGGGAAATCCTGCTGAGAGCATCCGCTAGGACATTGTCCTGCCTGGGAGGTGAACTGCCGTGAGGGCGTTCAGAGAATAAGCCAGAGACCACAACTTCATTGCTCGGTGCACAAGGCCGTGACGAGTGCCCCTTGCCTGTGATGTACCACATTGTAGTGGTATTGTCTGTTCTGACCTGAACCACCTTGTTCTGGACAGATGTGGAAAAACCTGGAGTGCTAGAAAAACTGCTCTGAGCTCCAGCAAATTGATGTGGGCAGAGATTCCTGAAGGGACCACAGCCCTTGGGTGGAAAGGTCGCCATGTGGTCCCCACCCAAGAGGGATGCATCTGTAGTAAGGGTCAAGGAATGAGGCAGGAGTGAAGGAACCCCTGTCTCAGATTGTCCTGATCCTGTCACCACTGAAGGGCTTGGATCAGGGTTCGAGTCACTGGAATCAATTTAGTTAGGGGATCTGTCCTTTGAGACCAAAAGACTCTCAAATGGAACTGAATGTCCCTCATCTGAAATCTCACTTCCTGCACCACTGCTGTAGAAGCAGCCATGTGCCCCAGGGCTGTAGAAAATGCCTTGCTAGTGAGAGACCTGCAGGGTGAAAGAGGAGGCCAGAGACACCAGGGTCCTTGCTCTTTCCAGAGGAAGGAAGGCTCTGGCTTCTTTGTGTTCAGTTCTGCGTCTATAAGGTGAGAAGCTGGACAGGCTCCAGAACTGACTTTGGAGATTGAGAAGGAAACCTAGAGATGTAAGCAGCTGCTGGGTTACTTGTAAATGTAGTTTGACCTGTTCTGGAGACTGGCCTACAATGAGCCAGTCGTCCAGATAAGGAAAGATGGCAATCTTTTACCTTCTTAAATGAGCAACTGCTACTGCCAGGCATTTTGTGAACACCCTTGGGGGCGAGGTAGGCCGAGCATTGCTCTGAACTGGTAATGGCCTGAGGGCAGTTCGAATCTGAGGTACTTTCGATGGGAGCTTCTGTGAGAACATGGAAGTTGGCATCCTTGAGGTCCAGGGAGGCTAGCCAGTCCCCTGGCCTTACAGAGGGTAAAATAATCCCCAGGGTCACCATTTTGAACTTTGGTTTTAAAAGGTGCTTATTTAGATACCTGAGATCCAGGATGGGCCGCCATTCTCCTGTCTTTTTGGGGTAAGGAAGTACCTGGGGTACAACCCTTTGCCCTGGTGTATGGGTAGAACCTTTCCACGGCTCTGAGAGCCAGGAGGAAGAAACTTCTGCTTCCAGGGCAAGTGCTTCTGATGGGTTTGCAGGTGGAAAGACCTGGCTCTCATCTTGGAAATTTTTGAAGCTGAGAACCAGTCCCTGGCTACTACTTCCAGGACCCACTTGTCTGATGTTAAAGTCTTCCAGTCCTGGACAAAGTAAGCCAGCCTGCCCCTTACGAGTAGTGGAGAATCGGCCTGGCTACCCCATCAGGAGCCTGTTTTGCAGGGGCTTTGGGTTGAGGGGTAGAAGCAGGCTTACTAGAGCCCCTTCTGCCCCTCCTCTAAAGAACCTCCTCTGGGCATAAGCAGAAGAGGAGGCCTGGGCAGTAAAATGGCCTATGAAAGACCTGCCCTGCCATGCTGCCTTTGAGGAGTGACTTGCCTTTCTTTGGCCTGTGCACTCCTATAGGTGGTCCTATACTCATCCATTTTCTTCATATAATTCTCTGTCTGCTCCCCAAACAGAGAATTGCCCTAACAGGAAAATCCATAGCCTTAGACTGGGTGTTCTGTGACAGGGCAGTACATCTCTGAGCCAGGCCATCCTGCAAAGAGACACAGATGTAGCCATGACTCTTGATGAAACATCATTAGAGTCTACAGCAGCATGAAATTGCACCTTGGATGCCTCAATATCATCCGCAGCCACCTGCTCCAGCTCCCTGGCAAGCTGTTCAGGGGCCTGTTTTGCTAGGGCCAGGAAAGTATCCCACCTGGATTTCTGGTACCTAGCTGTGTAAGCTATATAATTTGCCTGTCTGAGTCCCAAAGATGCTGCCATGTACTGCTTTTTGCCATGGCATCCATCCTCCTGGAATCCTTTTCAGGAGGGTGACAGGCTAGAGGAATATTAGCCTTGTCACAGGCTGCAGCCTGCACTACCCAACATGGCTGCACTGCTGGGATAGGAACTCCGTATCAGAGCCTGATAAAGCATACCTCTTGTCCATCCTTTTATCCACAGGGAGGATAGAATGAGGAGTTTTCAAATTTTTACTGTCTGTTTCCTAAAAGATTTATGCAAGGGAATAGACAGTCTCCTAAACTCTGGAATATCCATCATTTCCACAAAATCAGGCTCTTCTTGATCATCAACAGCTTCCTCAACAGGGAGTTGCAGAGTGTCAACAACTTTCTTGTAAAACAAAAATAAGAAGGGACTCAGATAGCCTGGGAGGATACTCCTGAGGTCTATCTGAAGAGATGTCCGTTCAAAGGGCATCCAGACTTTCAAAATCACACTCGCTCTCCTCGTACCTCCTCCCTTCCCTGGTTCATAAAAATCCTCAAAATCATAATCTTGAACCGGAGAACCGACCGAACCGGGCGCTTACCTAATAGTGCCAGTTCGGACGGAACTGGGGAAAAGACTGGACAATTTGGATAGCTTTGGCTATTTCCTCAGCGGTTGGAGAAAGAACTTTTGGCCCTAAACTAGCTGACCTTCTAGCCCTTTTAGTTGGAACTGGCTCCTCAGAGCTGGCTCTTCGTTTGCCGAGGAAGCATCGCCCTGGTCAGAGGGCACTCCCTCAGGTTCGGCTGGAACTGAACCGGCTGGCCATCCGGGTCAGCGGACTTTTGTCCTCCCTTTCCTGAGCCTACCAACTCTTTTTTCCACGGTGGCAGCAGGAAAATTCTTACAAATCTGGCAGTCTGCATTGAGGTGGTCAAACCCCAGACAATAAACACAAGTGGAGTCAATGGGTCAGCCTTAGCAAAGGCTTCCCCACAGAGCCACAGTGCTGAAACAGTGGGTCCGGTTTTTCTTTGGGTTTCTCCAGACATAGTACCAGCCTAGCAAAACTTGCCCGTTAATGGCAATCTATCAAGCAAGACTCTCTTATCGGTTCCCAACTGTATCACGGAGTCGTGGAAAAAAGCGTAATAAACTGCTTTTTTTAGAACCGATAAGAACCGGGAACCGCACTCTAAAGGACTAGAAGGTAATTTTAAAACCCATCTGATCAGTTCAAACCGAACCGAAAAAGACGTTTACAATTCCTCACAGAAGAAAATAAATAAGTCTATCTATTACTTACAATACCACAGACAGAGCTTGAACCGATGATTGTGGTTAAATTTCGATAAAATAAACCGAGAATTACACTTTAAAACCGACAAGCGAAACGAGGCAGGAGGAATCTCGGGCGACTGTTCAGTGGTGAGATGAAAAATCTGACAGTTTAAGTTTAAGCTTCAACAGACAGAGTGTTCAACGAGCTCGCGCTCAATTCCATGCCCTGCATGTAAAGTTAACTCTTTCACCTCGGAGCAGTTCTAACCTGGGGTTATACTGCATATGTCATAATATAGCAAGTCTTCATGTTGTTTGAAGTCGTGAGGGGTGCACAAGGGAGGATCTAACCTTCAGGGAGGGCTGGGAGACAACTGATGGCAGAAGCTGGGAGCTCAGAAAATACTACATAAAAAAAAAAAAAAAAGAAAGAGCCCTCCCACAGGCTGCTTGGGCAGTGGTTCCACCACTATCAGTGGAGAGATCGGTTTAGGCCGAACCAGAGGTTTCGCTGGCTCATGGTGAGGAACCAACAGATCAGCTCGAAGAATCGGCCTCGCCTAGGGAGGCGAGCCAAGTAATGGCGGGTGAAGTTGGAGTCGGCTTGTGCCCAATCAAAATCAGCAGCTGACACATGAGGTCCTCGTAGCACGGAGTTTCTGTAGACCTTTCCTCATCCGAGGAGGATGACCAAGGCGCTGCCTCTTTTAGAGCGTTTGTGGCTCTTCCTCTGCCTTTGGTCAAGGGTCCTGGAATAAGATCGGACAGGCCGATTCGTTCGCTCAGGAGGCACCGGCAGGACCGGTGATTTCCGGGTCGGGGACCACGTCCTCGATGGAGTCCCAGCAGGCCTGGTCTCCTCATCGAGAGAAATAAGAACAGGAGTTTGATCAAGAGATAGATCGGCTGAGTCAGCGACAATGGATCGATCAATTCGATGGCGATTTCCACATTGTCGATCGACACGTTGGTCGACTGGCCAGATGGCAAAGCGAGATGCCAGCAGCCAAAGAGGCAATTTCAAGCGAAGTCGAGACTGCCAATTCCTGGGTCTGAGATCTCTCCGATCCCAAGAGTGTCTCCGTCAGGATGAAGACAATCAAGAGTCCTTTTCCCACTTACGGGACGAGAGGACTGCGTGCCCACAGAACCCTCTCCTTGGTCAGGAGAGAGTGGCACAACTCTCAGAAGGAACCCAGGTTAGTGACAAATAAGCTCTGAGTAGTTTCTGCAGCCCGACCAGCTTCCTCCTCGAACGCTTGCATGTGTTTCAATTGCTCGGTGGATCCCACAGCCACGGAAACCGCCCACGGGCCTCCTTAGATTTCACTGGAGGGTTCTGTTTCTACAGCCTCCCCAACTTCAGGTTTGCAAGATGGTGGAGTGAGGGCGTTAGGATGAAGACGATAACAAAGATCACACTTTGAGTGTCATGGTTGACACAGAGACAGTGAAGCATGGCGGTGTGGGGACCAGTGTGCAACATCGGCAAATTCTGGGGAAGACTTGTCTTCCATAATCGAAAGTAAATAGTCGCGATCGCTAATGCGAACTAGACAAATTTGAATAACAGAAGTTTTGAAGCCAGAGCCTACAAAATGCATGAGCACAAGGAGGCAACTGAATCTTCCAGCAGCAAGGATGATCTGAAATCACAAGGTGGAGCTGAGGGCTATACCACCGGGTGGGTGGCAGGAGCCAGCTTGAATACTTCCAGCAAGATTTAAAGTGGAAGGGACATGCCAAAGGTGTGGATGAACAAAATATCCACGATCCTAGAACAATGTCTACGTGGTAATAATACCCGGATAGGAGGCGTTGGGCTATAGCGGACCGCCCGGGGGCGTGGGGCCCAACGGCAGGCGGAGGGCCTGCAGCCCTGGAAGGTCCGTTATATCCTATAACGCCACCCTGGAGGGTATTATTACACTTAGATAATGGAATATAGATGTAATGTTTTGAAAATTATATAATAAATATTTGTATATAAAAATTATATTAAAAAAACAAAAATGTAAGTGTTCTGGTAAAGTAATCCTGCAGTACTGGAATGGCCACAGGAGGGTGCTGCCGTGTTTCTATGAGTGCCATGAGTTTGTGCTGTTGCTTTCTTTTCCACACAGTGCAACAGGAGAGCTGGTTCTTCAGCTTGTTGGCTCGATTTCTGTCTAGCTTGTCCCTCAGTGAGAGACAAACAGATGAGTCCTCTTTATTTTAGTTCGTATTGCCTGATTACAGGTATTTTGAAATAAGTATTTCTTTATTTTGTTGAACTGACATGTGGTGCCTTATCTCTGGAAGTCGCTGTACAAGAATTTTGAGAGGGGCTGACAGCTCAGTGAAAAATGTAAGTAATTAAGAAGCAGAAAAAGCGTTTAGTAATGTTCACATTTCTTTTGGACTGTGCTGCGAGACTGTGTAGGAAATCAGTGTGGCTAGCGAGCAGAGGAAAAATGGCAGATGGCAGGTTTCGATTTCAGGGTGCCCAATGATAGCGTTAGTCATAGGGCAGTGCCAAGTGGAACTTGTTCTTTAGCGGACACGTTGTTAGAAATAACGGCCTGGGTGGAAGGCTGTTTCAGCCAATCAGGAAGCCAGTTTACTTTCCCCATTATCTAATAAGCTATACAACATACATAACAATTACAGTAGTCAAAGACAACTAGCCAAACAAAAGGGCAAACTAGAAGACACAAGTCAGAGATACCCCAGAAAATGCCACCCCAGTGGTGCAGCACTCAAAAATAGAAGCAGCTACAATGCAGTACCCCAAAAAAAAAAACAAGGTTCTGTTGGGGGAGGGACAAGGAGGAAGTCAGAATACAGCAAGACTCCATTAGAAGAAACAAAATTACTGTGGTCATTTTCTTCAAACAACATGAAGTCTTGCAGTATTCTGACTAAATCTGAACTACAAAGCAGTGCCTCATGGAGGTGGGCACATAACCTACTTAGGAAATAGGCTCTGCAGTACTGCTGTGCCAAATCTAGCATCACTCCTGGCCTAGGTGTTCAGGCAGTAGTGTTTAGTGAATGTGTGAACAGTTTTCCAAGTGGCTGCTTTGCAAATTTCGAGCAGGGAATATCACTGGCAGCTGCAATACAGCCAACTGCTCCCTAGTAAAGTGAGCCCTAAGGCTAGCTGGTAGCTCTTTCCCCAGTTTGCCATAGCAGAACTGGATGCAAGACACAATCCACAAGCAATAGTCTTCTTGGTGGCTGGCTTGCCCTCACTCACTTCCCCATAGGTGAGAACAGCTGAGTACCCTCATTCCTATGGGCCTTTGTCTGATCCACATAGTAGCTAACAACCCTCTTAACATCCAGGCTATGCAGTCTGCGTTTTCTGAACTAGAATGTTCAGTGAAGAAGACAAGTAATGTCATGGACTGATTATAGTGGAAGTCAGTGACCACCTTTGGAAGAAATTTCCTGTTTGTCCCAAGGATGACCTTGTCCCTATGGAATGCTATGTAGTTAGGCTCCACTGGCAGGGCCTGTAGCTCACTAACCTCTTTGCAGAAGTTATGGCTACCAGAAATACAGGTTACTCACCTGTAACAGGAGTTCTAGGAGTGGTATATGTTGTTCATCCACACTGTATGGCAGGTTTCTTGCTGCTTTAAGTTAGGCGGAAAGTCTTCAAGCTGGCTCCTCCCACCCACCTGGGTGGCAAAACCCTGGCTCCACCCATAATGCCAGATCTAGCCAGCTGGAAGCAGGTTGCGCATCGAAGCCGGGGAGGTTGGGTGGGTCGTGTAGATGAACAGCATGTACTCCTAGAACTCCTGTTACAGGTGAGTAACCTGTATTTCTAGGGATATGGATATGTTGTTCAATCCACACTGTCTGGCAGACTCTAGCAGTTCTCGGAGGAGGGAGACAAGGCAGGCATCTCCGATACCCATCTGGGAATAAGGACTGGAGAACCTAGGTCCAAAACCAGCACCCGATGTGACTCTAAGTCAATGTGGTAATGGGAAATAAAGGTATGTGCTGACTTCAGGTAGCAGCCCTACAGATTTCCTGGATAGGAACGTCCCTAGATGGAGCCACTGAAGCAGCGGTATGGCGGGTAGAATGGCTCTTATCCTCTGGGTGGCTCCATGCCTGCAGCGTATAGCAGAGATCTATGCAGGAGGTGACCCACCTGCTTATCGTCCCATTGGCTGCAGGTCTGCCAGGTGCGGCTTCAGCGTGGTGACAAACAGCTGGCGAACTTCAGCAGTCTGCTCGATGTAATAAGCAAAGCGCTCTTCTAGGGTCCAAAGTATGGAGCCTATATTCGGCCTCCGAGGTGTGACTGGGGTACAACATCGGCAGAGTTAACACCTGATTCAGGTGAAACACGACACCAAATTCAGAAGAATTTGGGTGAGGCGAAGGACAACTTTGTCCCTATGGAAGACCAGATGAGGAGACTCGATGGAAGCGCCTGGAGCTCTCCTATCCTTCTGGCTGACGTAACAGTCACCAAGAAGGTGGTCTTCCATGACAGGTGTGAATATTGCACCTGTGCATCGGATTCGAATAAGCATTGCCCATGAGCTTAACCAATACCAGCAGTAGATCCCACGGAGATGGAGGTTCTCGCACCGGAGGGATATGTGATCAAGGCATTTGAAAAGCGCCAGACCAACCACCTTCTCCTACCACCGACTGCTTGCTGGCCGACCCGCACCGGTAAGCAAGATGGCTGTCAGAGTGCACACCTTAAGTCGTCAACGAAGCCCTAGCTGAAAAGGACCACAGGTAGTCAAGATGCTAGCCAATGGACAGGAAGAGGGGTCCAACCCTTGTCCTGACACCAACTGGAGAATCTCTTCCATTTAAAGGCACAGCATTTTATGGTAGACTCATACGGGATGCCTCAATGACGTTGGGGACCTCATCAGAAAGACCCAAGACCTGTAACTCTGGCGCTCAGGAACCAGGCCGTCAGGTGCAGGGACTGAAGGTCGGATGGAGCATCTTCCCTTGCTGACTGAGATCAGGTCCGGGCGGGCTGGAAGCCGCCTCGAGAGCCTGGAGCTGAGGCTGAGGAGATCTGGATACCGGAACTGGCGAGGCCAGTCTGGAGCTATCAGAATCACCTCGCCTTATCCCTCTTGCCTTGAGAAGCACCTTGTGGATCAAGGAAATGGAGGAAAGGCGTAGAAGAGGTCGGGTCCACGGCCTCGAAGGCATCCCCCTGCAGCGAGCCCCTGCTTGGGGCGGGCATGAAACAGCCTCAGCTGCGTTCTCCTTGGAGGCGAACAGGTCCATCTGAGGGTGCCCCAATGGATGAACAGGTCTTGAACTACCTCCATCAGGAGAGACCACTCGTGAGATGCAGTGCCTATCCGGCTGAGGCATCGGCCAGACTGTTCGAGGTTTCTGCCACATGGATAGCTAGGAGATCCGCCTCAGGCTGATCACGAGAGACCAAATGCGGAGGCTTCCTTGCATAGAGGCAAGGAGGCGTCCTGCCCTGATGGTTGAGACAGTACATTGTCATGGTGTTGTCTGTTTGGACCTGAACCACTTGACCCTGTACAAATGGAGGCGAAGACAGTGAGGGCTAACTGTACCGCTTGAAGCTCCAGCAGGTTGATGTGGCATGGGACTCCTCGGGGACCAGAGGCCATGGGCCTGGAGCTTCCCAGATGGGCACCCCAACTCATCAAAGAGGTGTCGATAGTAAGAATGACCGTCAGTCAGAGGCGGACAAGCAGGATACCCTCCTGCAGATGAGCTGGGACAAGCTACCACTGCAGGCCATCCCACATCTTCCGGGTCACGGTTACTGGCGGTCCAAAGGACCAGAGCACTGTGACCACTGGCAGGCCAGCCCCACTGCAGGGGACACATATGCAAGCAGGCCCAATGGACCACACTGGTGCAAGCCGCCATGAGACCCATAAGGCACAGGAAGTCCCAGTCAGGCGCAGGTGCCCAACCAGAAATGACTGGGCAAAGGAGAGAAAGGACCTCGGCCCTGTCTGCCAGGAGCGGACTCTGTTTCGAAAAGTCGAGAGCTCTACCTTGAAGAACTGAATCACCTGCGATGGTGCGAGGTTCGATTTGGCCTCGTTGATCAGGAGACCAATTTGAGAGCAGACCTGGAGGGCCAGATCTCTGGACCACTCCACCTCCAACCTGGAGGGCTGCTATCTGCCAGTTTCCAGGTAAGGGTAGACCTGGACCCTCGGCCCCGCAGAAATGCTGTCAACACTGCCATGCATTTGGTGGCGACCCTGGGAACTGGAGAAGGCCGAGGGCATGGCCAAGAACTTTAGAGGGATCCCTCTGCCCTGAGCGGAGGAATCGCTGATGTGACAGATGGATTGGGCGTGAAAGAGCGGGTCCTGGAGATCCAGAGAGCAAACACACACACACCTAGTTCAAGGATGGTATGATCTGAGCCAGAGTAACCATCCTGAAGGTGCAGCCTTAGGAACTTGTTCAGGGTCGTGCAGATCAAGAATGGGGTGCCAGGCCCCCGTCTGTTTTGGGACAGGAAGTACCTGGACACAAACCCTGGGCACAGGAGGAGGATCCGCCACCTTACTGATCACCTCCTTTGGAGGAGCAGAGCTATGTCGGCTGGGCGAGCTTACAAGAGAGGCTGTGGAACTGGTAGCCCCTGAGGGGCAACAGCTCGATAAGGAGGGTCCGGCTCAATTCCAGAGGCAGACCCCTGCAGACCACTTTCAGCACCCAATGGTCCATGGTGATAGCGGACCAGGCAGAAAGGAAGTGGCTGAGCCATCCCCACTGGGGACCAGGGAGGAGTGGCGAGTTGAGGCGGCACCCTTCAACCCGTCACTGGGCAGGCTTGGAGGAACAGCTGGCCGAGGGCTGCCTGGACCTTTCCTCAGGCTTCCTGCTGGAGGAAACAGCAGAAACTTAGCCTTGGGCACAAGTGTGAGCCTGCTGGCCTGCTGTTGGTCCCTGCTGGCCAGGCGTGCCGCAGGGGCGGAAGGGCTTCACGCTGTTGCTGGCGGCCCTTGTCCTTCTGGGCAGACGTGATAGAGTCCAAGGCGGCGTTGGACTTCTCGATCCTCTGGAGATGGCCCTCCTCCAGGCCCGAACAAGTCAGTGCCCAAGAAGGGGACATATGCCAGCTTGTGCTGGGTATCCGCTGTGAGGTGGAAATCCACAGCCAAGCTTTTCTGGCCATGGCTGCTGCAGCCGCTACGGACCGGGCACAAGTCTCCAATGTCCAAGGCAGTTTGGAGCTGTTGCTTGGGCACCGCCTTCTCTGATCCGCACCTGCCTGACCTGTCGTTTGAAGGTCAGCGGGAGATGAGGAAGCACCTCATCCAGGGAGCCCATGAGGCGTGTGAAAAGTGTGCCATCAGTAATGCCAAGCTAGCCTGTCAAGGCCTAGGGAGGAGGCAGTGTAAACTTCGTGCCAGAGTAGTACAACTTTTGGACTCCTTGTCCGGGCTTTTCACATCCCTAGCATTTCGGAGCAATGGAAGACACTGTCGTTACCAGCCCTTCAGCCGAGGGTACTCCAAAAACCTGAGAGGGAACAGGTGGGGACTGCGTTGCGGCCATCCTGACCGAAGGCACAGGACAGGATGCAGGCGCTGCCACAACTCAGGGCGGACCAACAATGGCCTCGGCCACTGGGAAGGCCTCCGTTGGAATCCCTCAGTCCAAAATCTCTGTGAGGGGATATCTGGCCCGTTTCTGCATGGGTTCAAGCTGCATCCCAGTAGACTCTGAGATGAGCTGAAAAATTCCCAGGAACGAGGATGGGCTCTTGTCCACCGACAGACCCCAAAGGATTCCTACAGGGAGGAGTCGTGGACTTGAGGGTCAGCGGACAGCTGCTGAGCACCTGAGCCACCCTCCATTTGCCGAGGCCGATCGGGGTGAGGGTGACCGACAACCTGTGGGGTAAGCCCTGACCCGACCGAGAATCCTTGGTCGGTGCCCTAGTCTTCGATTGCAGAGGCAGTGGTTCCACCACAATGGTGGAGCAGCCGGTTCTGGCTGAGTTATCAGTGCTGGAGTCGGCTCCTCAACCAATGGCGAGAGGTTGTTTAGACCATTCGGGTGACAGCCACTTAATGGAAGGGGAGGCGATGGAGTCGGCTTGTTGCAACCAATAAGAGGTGCTGCCACATCATGTCCTCATAGCACCAACGCAACCTGCGCGCAGCCTATCCTCCGAAGAGACGGCGGCGATGCGCTTTCTGTGATGCCGGACCGAGACCACCGATGTTGGTGGGACCTACAACACGGAGGAGGACTGAGACTGAGACCAACAGGGTTGCGATGGTGGGTGAAGAGGGGCAGAAACCGCTCATCCCCGGTTCAGGGTCCTTGACGGGGCTTCGGCACAATGAAGCCGAGGCAAGTCCTCGGTAACCACCGTGGATACCGATGAAGAAGGGTTATCAGCTTCTTCAGTGACAACCCGTCCAAAGGGTCAAGAAAAATCTCGACAGCATCGATGGGTGTCTCAGCTGGCTGACCTGGCCAGGGACACCGTGAAGCTAGCGGCCTTAGCCACAACCTCGACTGAAGCTGAATGCAGACACTCCGGAAGCGAGATCTCTCCCGCTCCCACGTAACATCGATGGTGGGACTTACTTTCTGGTTGCTTTTTCTTTGACCTACTCATGTGAGTCCCTGAGGGCCCTTCTCCCTTGGTGGAGAGGGACTGACAAAGCTCCTTAAAAGAAGCAGTGTGGGAGGGCCAAGAAGAGGTGGGATAAGCATGCGCCGAGGAAGCAAAAGCGGCCTAGGCTGCCTTCTCCTAGAGGCGATTAACTGCCCAGCTGCTCTGCGAGCCCGCTGCCACGGACACTGTCAACGGCCTCCTCGTGCTCTTCCAGAACCAAGCCGTAAAAGACTTGCAGAGATTGCAGGCCTGCGGATCATGGGCAAGCCCCAGGCAATAGCACGTGGCGTGTGGGTCATTCGAGACATCTTCTGTCCACAAGGGCACCGACTGGAGCTGGAAGTAGATTTGAATCCATCGCAGCCATGGGGAAGTAGAAGACTTAAGTCTTGTACACTTTAAAACAATTTTTGGAAAAACCGAAGATTAGGATCCAGGCCTAAAAGCATGAGAAGGGCTGGGGAGGAACCTAAGCTTCCAAGATAAGGAAGATCTGGCGTCATGAGGTGGAGCCAAAGGTTTACCATCCGGGTGGTGGAGGAGCCAGCTTGAAGACTTTCCAGCCTAACTTGCTGCAAAGAACCTGCCAGACAATGTGGATTGAACAACATATCCACATCCCTAGAAATACAGTTTTCCATGTCAGGTACTTGAGTTCAGCAGAAGACATGAGTTCAAATGGGGGCTGTATTAGCTGTGCTATGCAGATATTCAGATCCCAAAAGGGGTTGGCTCCCTGTGAGGAGGGTGTAGATGGAGCAACCTTTTAAAGAACTTCTTGAAGACTGCATGAGAGGCCAGGGAAGGGCCCTTCCTGAAGAGATAGGCAGAAACAGCTGGACTAAATAGTCCAACAAGGCTGCCAATCCGGCTGCATGTGGATCTATTTCCTTTTGTGCACACCAGATAGTAAATCTCTTGACTTGGACGCACAAGTCTCTCTGGTGGTAGGTTTTCTGAAACCTTCAAAGAGATGCAGACCTGCATACTCTAGGTCAAGAGCCAGGCCCTGAGCCTGAGGGACTTAAGGCTGGGTATAGGATCCTCCCTTGACAGGTCAGAAGATTGTGCCTCCTGGGGAGGCAGATCGGACTGGTCACTGACACAGACAGCAGCATGGGGTACCAGGCTGTCTGGCCCAGTCCGGAGCAATCAGAATCACTGATGATGGCTGGCTCCTTAGTTTGACCAGAACTCTGAAGATCAGAGGAATGGGGAAAGATATACAGGAATTTGCCTGTCCAGTCTAATATCAGTGCATCCAGAGGCACTGAACCCAGAACTGGAGGTCTGCAACAGAACTGGGGCAGCTGATCATTGTCTGGGGCAGCAAACAGATCTATCTCGGTGTGCCCCATCTCCTGAATACTACATGCAATATTTCCCTGTTCAGAGACCACTTGTGGTGACTCTGATTTATTCTGCTGAGGGCATCTGCCAGTACATTGTCCTTGCCTGGCAAGTGCACGGCTGACAGGGAAGTCTTGAGAGAATAAGCCAGACTCCAGATCTTCATTGCCTCCGTACACAGAGCAGAGGACCTCACCCCTCCCTGCTTGTTGATGTAGTACATGGCGGTGGTAGTGTTGTCTGTCCTTATCTGCACCAACTTTCCTGTACCATTTTTCATGAATGACCAGAGCTAAGAACACTGCCCTGAGCTCCACAGGTTGATGTGGGCAGAAACTCCTAGTGAGACCATGTCCCATGAGCAATGTAGTCCTCTAAATGAGCTCCCCACCCTAGGAGAGAAGAATGTGTGGTCAGAACCTCTGTGGGATTGCTGGAGAATGGAACACCCTCCCGGAGGTTGTCCCTGTCCTTCCACCACCGTCATGCCTGGATCAGGGTGGCTGTCACTGGGATGAGTTTGGACAGGAATACCTTTCTGGGACCAACAGGACCCGAGATGAAACTGGATATCCTTCATCTGAAACCTGGCTAGTGGGAAAACTGCTGTGGATGCTGCCATGTGCCCCAGGAGCTGGAGAAAAATGTCTTGTAGGGACGAGACACCCGTGGATGAAGAGTCTGACAGCTGAATGAGATTGTCTGCCCTTCCTACTGACAAAGAGCCTTTGCCTGAACCGTGTCCAGCTCTGCTCCTATGAATTCTAGGATCTGGACGGGTTCCAGCACCGACTTCTTTAGATTTACCAGAAATCCTAAACATATTAGGGTATACAGCACCAGACACAAGACATCCCTTACCTGCTGGGGGACTGTCCTACAACCAACCAGTCATCCAGACAGGAAACACGGACACCCTTGTCTCCTCAGATGAGCTACAACCACTTTTGTGAATGTTCTGGGGGCTGAGGTAAGGCTGAAGGCATTGCCCTGAACTGGTAGTGGCCTGAGGGTAATTTGAACCTTAGGTACTTTCTGTGAGAGTGTCTGACTGAAATGTGAAAATAAGCATCTTTGAGTTCCAAGGAAGCTAGCCAATCTCCTTGTCTGAAGGTAGGAAGGATTTTGGTTAGAGTCACCATCTTGAATTTGGGTTTTGTCAGTGCTTGTGGAGATACCTCGGATCTAGAATGGGCTGCCACTCCTAGTTTTCTTCAGGGTAAGGAAATATGTACAACCCTTTTCCTTTGTGAAGAGAGGAATAGTTTCCACAGCTACGTGCTCCAGAGTGTGGTAACCTCTGCCTCCAACCAAGTCATCTGAACTGTTGGCAGGCTTGAATGCCCTTGTTCTTGGAAATTGTTTGAAACTTAGAGCAAGTCCTGACTCACTACTTCCAGGACGCACCTGTCTAGGCAATGGTTCTCCAGGCCTGGAAGTAGTGAGCCAACCTGCAGCCTACTGGCAGTGGGGAGGAGGCCCAGCTGACACATCAGGGTGTCTGCTTGGCAGGAGTCCTAGGCTGAGAGGTGGAAGCAGTCCTGCTTACCTCCTCCTCCTCCCTCTGCCCCTGAAGAATCCACTCTGCTGCTGGTAAGCAGGGATGCCTGGGCCTGGTAGAAAGGCCTTTGATAAGGCCTTCCTCTGCCTGGCTAGGCTGCAGCTTCTGTGGAGCTGCAGCTTTTCTTTATCAGCTGCACTCCTGTAAGTAGCCCTGTATTCATCCATTTTCTTCATGTATGTCTCTTTTCCCAAACAGAAAATTCTGGACAACAGGGAAGTCCATAGCTTTTGACTGGGTGTCCTGGGAAAGACTGGTACACCACAGCCAAGAGAATCTTCTTAGGGAGACTTCGTAGCCATGACCCTAGAAAATAGATAATTTGAATACACAGCAGAGTGAAACTGGACTTTGGATGCTTCAATGCCATCCTTGACTATTTGCTCCAGATCCTTAGCTAGCTGGAGTGGAGCAGTCTTAACCAACTCCAGAACAGATTCCCATCTGGATTTCTGGTATCTGGAGATGTATGCAATGTAGAATGTCTAATCCCAAGTGAAGCAGCTAAATACTGCTTCTTGGTCATAGCATCAGTCTTCTGAGAGTCCTTTTCAGGAGGGTGCAAGGCCACAGGCATGCCGGCCTTGGCAAAGGCAGCAGCCTGAACAACCCCATCATGGCTACAATGGTTATACAACAACTCTGTACCACTGCCAGACAACATGTACCTCCTGTCCACCTTTTTGTCCACAGCGGGGATGAAGTAAGCATCTATGAATTTTGTTTGTCTGCATCTTAAGAGACTTATGAAGAGATACTGAGAGACTCTTAGTGTCAGGGACACCCATCATTTCGATGAAATCTGGATCATCCTCTCCTTTAGCTGCCTCAAGAGTAGGCAGCTGTATATCTCAGCAACCTTTTTGAAAAACAGATAATGAGAGGGCGACTCCCCAGGCTGTCTGGAGGAGAAACCGAATCTGGTCTATCAGGGAGAATCAGGCTCAGTGGGGTCACCCAAACCTTTCTCTTCCTCCTCCTCTTCTTCCTCTCCCTCCCACTCGGGTTCCTAATAGGCCTCCAGATCATATGAACCGGTGGGAAGCGAACTGGCAGGTGGCTGAACCGCAGTATGCAGTTTCTAAACTGGTCCGGTATCACCTGAACTGGTCTGCAGGGATTGTACAATCTATATCGCTTTAGCAATCTCCTCAGCAGTTGGAGCTGTAAATGTTAGCTCTGAACCAGCAGATTTTCTTTTGCAGGTATCGATTCCTCAATTCCTGTCTTCCTTTTGGTCGGGAGGTATCACCCTGGTCAGAAGGCACCTCCTCCGGTTCCCCAGCTCACTCAGGAGCTGAACTGGACCGCCATCCGTGTTAGCGGATTGTTTGTCTTTTCTTTCCTTAAGCCTAGCTAAGCGCTTATCCAGTGTGGCTTGGAAACGTTTTATAAATTTGGCAGTCTGTTTTTAGGTGGTCAAACCTCAGACAGTAAACACAGATACGGTGTGGATCAGCCTTGACAAACACCTCCTCGCACACTGTGCAGTGCTGAAACAATGGAACTGGTCTTTTCCTGGGTTTCTCTGACATAGTGGACTGATAAACCAAGTTACCCTTTATGTGGCAGTCAGGTCAGGTAACAAACTGTTTTAGTTAACGACCGGTTCAAGGGTTGACTGAAAAAAAAAAAAAAAAAAAAAAAACAGCTGGATCTCAAACCACTTTTTTTATTTTTAAAACAACTAAACACTAAGCCTTCAGTCAAAAGAAAATAATTCACTCGATTTCATCCCGTTACGCAAACTGAAAGAAAAACGAAGGCTTACTGAAATTGAAGAACAAACTAAACTAGTCTAACCTGTACCACAGACTTGAAGAACTGAAAAATGAAATGCGGTTTGAAGAAACTGTTGAAAAACCACACTAAACCGAGCGAGTGAGGAGAAATCTCGGAGTGACTTCAGGCAGGCGGAGTAAAGAATCTGATGGTTACATAGAGGTGTGCCAGAGACAGGGGTTTGAAAACAGAGCTCGAGCGCTCAACGTGCTATGCATTTGCACAGAGCGAACTCATCTCGGGGCAGTTGAACTGGAAAGGCTAACTGCATTTAGTCAGAATACAGCAAGACTTCATGTTATTTGAACATGCTTTGCTCAAGAGGTGCTACGATCTGAAAGTTGACCATCCTGAAGGTGCGTGACCCGAAGAAATTTGTTAGTCGTGCATATCCAAGATGGGGCATGCAGCCCTCATCCGTTTGGCACTAGGAAGTAACTGAAGACAAACCCTGCATGAGGTGGAGGGTCTGGGACAGGAGCCTACTCCCTCATGGAGGAGCTGAGCAGTGTTCCGGACACTGGACGGACACCATGTCTTCCTGTGTGGCGAGGCTCGGCTGGGCAACTAGGCCTTGAACTCCAGAGGCAGGCCCTATCCGACCACCTTGAGAACCCACTTGTCCATGTAACTGAATCAGGTGGAAAGGAAGTGGAGCTGCCCCGGGAGGACAGAGGAGTCAGGACAGGCATGAGGACACCCTCCATCCCTGGGCAAGATTGGAAGCAGGGAGGATCTGGTGAAGGGTCTCTGGTACTTCACTTCGCTTCCTGATGACCGAGGCCACTTGATTTAGGCCAGGGCCGCTAAGCCTGCTGCTGTCCAGCCTGGGGCTGGGCAGGTTTTGCCGCAGGGAAGAGGTGGGCAAAAGGGCTGCTTCTTGGAAGGCTTAGAGCCCTTGGGGTCCTTCTGGGTAGAAGTCACTGAGTCCCAGGTGGCGCTGGACTCCTCAATCCCGGTGAAGTGCCCTCCACTCCGGGTCCAAACAAGTTGGTCTCCAGGAAGGGAACATATGGCAATCTGTGCTGTGTGTCAGCCGTGAAGGCAGAGATGCACAGCCAAGCCCCGCAGTGCATGGCACTACCACGGCCATGGACTGGGCACATGAATCGCCACAGTTCATGGTCGCTTGGAACTGCTGTTTCAACAGCTTGGCCTTGGTTCCGACCTGCTTGATTGTAGTCTGTAGGTAGTTGAGGGAGCACCTCATCCAGGGAGCCCAGGAAGATGTTTGAGAAGAGGCCATGAGAAGGACTGAGCCGCTTGTCAAGGCCAAGAGGAGGTGGCATGCACCCTTTTGGCCGCTTGTCCAATTTTGGGACTCCTTATCAGGGAGGAGGAGGAATTGCCCCAACACTGCCTGTGCACCTGAAGATGGAGTCAGCCACAAGTCCCTCAGCTGAGGGATGCTCCTTAAATCCCAACAGGGAGCCAGTAGGAACACGGACTTGCAGCCATCTGGGCTGACTGTGTTGGGCAGGAAGCTGGGTGCTGCCACAGTTCCAGGCCATGACCAAGGATGGCATCCTGAATGGGGAGGGCTTCCATGGGAGAGTCACCTAGTAGAGGATCTTGGTCAACGGGTACCGTTATTTCTGCACGGATCCAGCTGGAGACCTGTAGAGGTAAATCAAGCGAAGCATGCCCATGAAAGACATGGGCCCCTGATCTGTCAACAGGTCCTCTACAAACTCCGTGTCCAGCGGTCGGGAGTGAAGGGAGGACTCTTCCGATTCTGAGGAACTGTGAAAAAGTGGCGACGCCCAAGTCCCCACTCACCTAGTGAGGGTGGTCTGGGGTGACGGTGACCGACAGCTGATGGGGTAAACCCTTGCCTGGCTGTGCTATCCTTAGTCGGAGCACCAGTCGTCAGCTGTTTGACTGGTGGCTCCACTAAAATCAGTGGAAGTTTGGAAGGGACCACACGGGACAGCCTGCACCCACTCTTGCTGGGGCAGGGTTGGCTGTGGCTCTTGTGGGTGTAGCCAGGGAAGAGCCAGGGTAGCGGAAATGCTTGACTCCAGTAAAACAAAGCTGTTGCCACACGAGTTCCTCGTAGCACCGAAAGAACTTGCGGTGCCTCTCCCTCGCCGATGAAGATAAAGAGGAGGAGGTATAGCGGTGGTGCTTGCCCGAGCAGCTGGAGCACAGTGTTGAAAACGACACGGGCTGCCCAAGTCAGGGCTTCTGGAGCGGGACCTTGACTGCCAGGGGATCGGCAGCAGGTCTCAGAGGGGGCCACCGAAAGATCTTGGTCCAGGAGCTCCAGGTTGGGCAGGGTGGAACACCGGACTGGTCAGTCCCCACTGAGAGAGTGGCAGGACCGAGGTCCATCGACTGGTTCAAGAAAGATCTCAGGGGCACCAACCTAAGTCTCTGCCAACTGGTCCAGCGGGAGACTGTGAACCGACCGTTGTCGGTAACTCCAGCGAAGTGTGGGAATCGGGAGGCCTGAAAGCGCTCCCAATCCCATGATGAGACTGTTTCTTGGTCTCTTTCTCCCTGTCCTTTGATTTCTTGGGTTTCATACCAAGGGTCCCTTACCCAGGGTAGGAAGAGTTAGTGCAGTTCTTTAAATGCTCCAGTAAACACACGAAGGGCGACAAAAGGCCAATGCTGAGGAGCATGAGCGCTGTGGCCTGAGCCCGACCTCCTCAAACGCTGCAAGTTGGGCTTGACGGACCCCTGCGGGCAGCTGAGACCACTGAATGAAAGACATCTTGGAATGGGCGGATCCCGTCGTCCAGACAGCCAAGGAGTAGGCAGGCGAGGTGATCCTCCAAGAGGAGGAAGAAATGAGCAGCAGTGTACAAGCCTGGATATCGTGCTTATGGCACAGGCGTGCTCACAGACATCCAGTCGAGGCAGTAAGTTGCCTGCAATCGCATTTGTGGAACTCAGTGGAATTTGCATCGTCCATAATGGCAGAGAAGTGAAGACAAAAATTGTTTTATTAACTGTAGTGAAGAAATGAAGCAAAGGGCCTTTTCAGTGCGGAAGCGACTAGGAGGCAACCTTCTTCCAGTGGAAAGGAATATCTGGTGTTCTAGGGCAGAGCTAGGAGTTACCACCGGGTTGGAACAACCAGCTTGAAGACATTCCAGCCTGTCTTAAAGGGAAAGGACACTGCCAGAAAGTGTGGATAGAACATCATATTCATGTCCCGAGAATGACAATTACGACTCTACAGTAATTCTTGATCTTCCTGTGTATCTTCAATATTCATCACTGGTGGATGACTGGCCAGAGACAATCACCCAGGGCAGTTTTTTTTTTTTTGAGGTGTGGCGCCACCCATAAGAGCTGAGTCATTGCATGTTGGCCAGAAATAGCAGTTGGCTCCTCCTTCACCTCAGTTCTGCAGCTGGAGAGACAGAAGAAAAGAAAAAACAAAGGTAGGGCAAGGAGCCGAGGACAGTAAAAGGAAAGGATGTAAACTGAACGAAATAGGCTGACCAGGGAACAGAGGAGGAGGAGGAGATTTTGGGATGAAAAGGCCCCAGTACCTGGATGGCCAGAAGGGCAGGAAAGGAAGAGAGAGAGAGAGAGAGAGAGAGAGAATTACGGTGATAGGAAGGAAAGGGTGGGGGCCAATACCCATCCAGGACACAGAGCAAAAGCAGATCTTCCAGGAGGCAACAGCCCAACATGGGAAGATTCCGAGGAGGACTCTGAGAATCCTGATAAGATAGAAGGCCCCCTTGAACCCCTAGGGAGTTCCCCCCCATCACCGTTTACCAGGAGGACCCACAGGGTTCCGAGGGGATCCCAACTATTAATGTGCCCTCCCACCAAGGGAAGGAGACAGCAGGCGGAGGGGCTGGATGGGGGGTGGTGGCACTATGAAGATATCAGTGGCTGGTTTTCTTTATTTCAGGCAAAAAAAACCGAGACTTTTTTTTTTATTGTTTACAGGTTTATGTTGTTTTGGGGACCGACATTGTGAAGGCTACATGACAATCCATTATGGGCTAGTCACTGTCCAAGAGTTCGCTCCTTCCAGATCTCAGGAACCATTACAGGAAAGTGAACGTTTCCCAGTGTAAGATAAGTTATTAATTTAGGGGTTCAAAAACACAAATAAAATCATGCTGCGTATTCTATTTTGATGTGAGAGAGGAGTGAACTGTTGTGGGGTGAACCACCCATAGTGAACTAAGGTGCTTCCCACTGGAGACTGGCCATCTCACTGTCAGACTGGCAGGGTGCTGAGTGACACTAGAGATTAAGCATCCTGGTGTCAGAACTATCCATCTGTCCCAGAGAGATCTTCTAGACAACTGTGCTGGCTGTGGGAGATCCCGGGCTTTGGAGAACTCTTTTGCAAAAGTGCCAGCTGTGACAGATCCCAAACCCCAGGGAGCCTTTTGTAAAACTCCCCTAGCAGTGGCGGAGATTGGCTAGCAGTGGACATGGCAGACATATGCTAGTTAGCTCCTCGGGGCTTCAAGTTTAAACTGCCTAAAGTTGCAATTTGCCTAATTAAACTTTCAAGAAACTATTGTCTATCAAATCTAAGACCTATGGCATCAGGAAAACAGAAAAATTGCCTGGGGAAGCTGCAGTTCGATCGGCGGATCTGCTCAACGGCAGGGGCTCTGGGGCGCTCAAAATTGCAGGCTGTAAGCTCATAAACTGCTGGGGTTAACAAGCAATTGAAATGGAGGCACTATGTAAGTCTTTGGCAGGCATCCCTACTACCTTACTACAAGAGAGCAAAGAGAAGAAAGACGGTTTTATTAATATAACTGCATAGTTTACCCATCTTCAAGGAGTTGTAACTGGGTTATCGAAACTGGGTTATCCGAACGACCGCTGAGCACCTACCCAGATCACTGAGTTGAAGCAACGAGTGAGCACCTGGAAGACACTTTGGTGGCTGTATGAGGGAGAAAAAAGAAGCATCCTTAGAGGAACTGCTAGCTAGGATCGATGATCAAGAGAATAGATCGCGATCTAACATCCGAATAATTGGTTTGCCTGAGGGGTCTGAGGGGCAGAGATGTAGCACAAGGCCTTCAAAAATGGTTGAGTGAAACAGCTGGAAGCCTCCCAGAAAATATGACTCACTCGAAATTGAACGACCCCATCGAGTGGGCTCCTGCCTAAACGGGGAGAGGGCTAGACATTGCCTAATGAAATATCTCCATTACAGGATAAAGAGAAAATCCTCCAAAAGCTAAACAAGTAGGCCCTATATCATTTGGAAATGGCAAAGTTCACATATACCAGGACTCAGCAGAGATCTGCAGATGAAAAGGCAGAAATTCTCCAAAATAACAAGCAAGCTGCACGCCATGGGTTGGGCCTTTACTTTTCGTATCTAGCATGACTGCAGATTGATCGCTCAGGCCAAAAGCCACAATTTTTACTTGCCCTAAGGCTGCAGACAAGTAGGTAGCTGAGGAAGACCAGGAGAAACAGTACAAGATGGAGACACCTGAACTAGCTAAGTATCAACTTTGCTTTTTGCTTCTCCTCTTTCTTGGGGATCAAGCTCCCAATTAACAGATGAGGATCTCGCTTGGTTGGATGCAGCTGTTTATGTTAAGCTGCTTACTTTATTTTAGCGCTTGGTGATGTGCAGCTGTGAAGGGCTATTGTTACTCATTTGCTTATGGAGGTACTGCCCGACCATGTCTGGGGACACAGGTATCGTGAGCAACCTTCAATCTAGCTGTAGATGGAAGGAGACTTTCTTCCTTTGGTTCCTCTCAACCTCTTTGCGTTTTTTGCCAGTCATGGAATTTTAAGGGACAAACTGGTTCCAGTTTCATGCTCTTGGACAGACGGTGCCTTAATTCACTTCAAACACTGGCTCTCAATCTTGCATTGTTTTCTGTTTTAATGTTTAAAATAATAATTCTTTGCAAGTTTATAATTACTTATATTACTTTTACATAACTTTAGCGTATGTATGGTACAAAGTTTAGTGGTGCCCCACATTATATTAGTAAAAGTGGTAAAAATGTATTTTTATATAGGAATAATACATGTCATTTGGATAATATAATCCAGTTTTCAAGACAGTCCTGTACAAGCTCTCGTTTCACACAGTATCAAGACAACCTCAAACATTTAGGTACAAAGAATAAATACACAAAAGCTCTTTCCTTAATATTTATATACCATACTCAACAATTAGATTACCAACATTATAAAAAAAAGAAAACAACAAAATCAATATACACATATACATGTAGAGACATAACAGTTTTTAGCCCTCTAATAACCTTTTAGTAGTTTTCAGCTCGCAATAGAGGGAGTATATTCCAACATACTGATGCTTGTGATGCCAGTGTACTGTCCCCAAGCCTATTTTTTCGCCTATCTGGATCAATGCTATTTTGATACATTGGCCTGAGTGTTTCCAAAGGCAGTATCCTTGTCTGCCAATAGTTTAGTAATATTATGATTTGAAAGAATTGTCCTATATTTATAAATAAAAACTAACCAACGTTTCTTATATTCTAAATCAAGGGTAACCAATTTAGCCTGTTTAATAAAAATACAGTGATGAGTTCTGAAGTTACAGCGCAGGACCTAACTTGCCACCCTATAGTATTATTTGTCTAGTTTATTTAAACGTTGTTTGTTGCAGACCTATAGATAAAGTCTCCATACTTTAATACTGGAAGTATGAGCTGTTCTGCAATCAATTTCCTGTCCTGCAACTTCAGACATCTTGATGTCCTTTTCAAAGCTCCTAATTTTTATGTGTTTTAGTAACAATGGTTTCAATATGCCCTTAAAAATCAACAAGGAATCAATATTTACTCCCAGATAACAGTAATTTGCTACTTGTTCTATTGGAATTTGGTTTACTGTTAAAATTTTTACATTCACGACCAAAGCACATTAGTTTAGTCTTATTTACATTCGTTTTAGCTGTGACCTGGTGAACCACTCCTGTACCTGGTAAAATCAGTCTGTAGTTTTCTGTGGAGATCCACTGGACCATACCCAGAAGCCACCAGGACAGTATATCTGCACACATCCTTATGTCTGTATGCTGAATCACTGATGTTAACCGTTATTAAACATCAAAACAACAGAGGTCTTAAGATGGACCCTGTGGAACTCCTCTTTGAACAATCCGAGGGTTTGAAAGATGATGCTGTAACTGCACCCTCTGGGATCGGTCAGTTAAATATGATATAAACCAGGTCAGTGGATCCCCAGAGAAACCCAGACCTGCCAGCCTTTTAAACATGATGGAGTGGTTCACCAAGTCAAACGCCTTTGACAAATCAATATATATCGCTGCTGTATCCTTACCTTTATTCAGAGATGCACATATCAAATCACTGAATTCAACCAAGGCCGATGTAGTTGAAAACCCTTCCGGAGACCAGACTGATATTGTGTTAGCAAATCATATTTTTCCAGGTAGGCTCCCATTTGCTGGAGTTTACCAGTCTCTCCAAACATTTGGAAGAACGGTAAAATGCAAATGGGGTGATAGTTATTGGGATGTTTTATCACCAGCTTAATAAATAGGTACTATTTTACCAGTCTTCAGAGAGTGGAAAATGTCCCTCCTGTAGGCTCAATTAAATATAGCGGAGACTATGCGTGCTATATAAGGGGCAGCTATTTTTAAAAAGCGCCCTCAAATTATCTAATCCTGCAGATTTATAGGATTTATTCTTAATAATTCTTCAGTCACTTCTTGTAATGTTAAATTTTTAAATCTAAAGGCTATGCTGGATGAAGAATGTTCTTGATCTCAGTATTAGTTACTGTTGGTATCATCTAATAACCCTAAATCAGGAGATTAACAAAATAATTATTCAAGATATTTGAAATCTCCACTGGATCTTCAGTTATAACATCATTTACCCTCAAATTTAAGTTGGCTTGTCCTCCTCGCCCTCCAGGGTTTGACAAGTTTTTATGATTGTCCAACATTTTTTAGGATTAACGTTATGATTTAGTTTACTACGATAGTAATGTGTTTTGCCTTTTTGTTAATTTTCTACACTCATTTCTTTTAATTTTGAATAATTCCAGTCATGAGTCATTTTTGTATTTTTAGCTTTTTCCAAATTCTATTTTTAACTCTAATTGCTTTTAGCAGTTTATCAGTTATCCATGGGAATTTAGGCAGGGCACTGTGTTTATTAGTATTGGAGCATGTATATTATATCTGGGAAGGAATCAGTAAAATATTTGATACTAAGATCCAGTTCTGGTATTAATAAACACCCCTCCCATCTTTCTGATTTTATACTATTCAGGAAATGAGGTTCGAAATCTCATATCTGGGACCATGTCTGTTTCAGGTGTTCTGTAGACCCACCTTTAGGATGGGTAATAAGAACAGTCCAAACAGGATTGTGATCACTAAAATGAGGGGCAAAATTCCTGAATCCTTTATTTGAAGAGTTTGAGAAATAAAATGAAATCTAAAATAGATCCTTTTACTGTAGTATCAGTGTACCTTGTAGGTGAGTTAATCAATTGTGTAAGTCCCATTTCAATTGTAATTTCTTTTAATTGTCTTCCTCTTCCATTAGCCAAACACAATTAAAATCCCCATCAAAATGACAGGTCTATCATTTTTATAGTCCCTATTTTATTTAAACCCCTCTATGATTTTTAAGTGTGTCCTGGGAGAATAAATCACAGCTACTACTAGATTGTAATGGACAACAGAGATAACTAGATAATCTATATTATCCTCACTTCCTGCCATCGTTGTTTTGACATACCCTAATGAGTTTTAACAACACATATCACCCTCCCCTTTACCTTTTCTATCTTGTCTGAAAATCTGATATGCTGGCATACCCATTTCAGTTGTACTGATTTTATCATTGAGCCAGGTTTCACTAAACCCAGTATACATGGATTCTGAGAGTCTACAATGATTGCCAGCAGATCAAACTCTTAGATATACTACGAGCCTTATCATGCAAAAAGTACAGTTACGTAAGAACTTACGTAACAGTGAGGCTCTTGCAGGTAGTCATATATACGACTGACATCGGCAGATGGCAGGACCCTACAGACAAATTTCTAGCTAGCAGTCCCTGGCGGGATCGCCCCATGTCAGGTGACCGTGTCAGAGGACGCCGGTATAAAGGGGCAGACTCTAATGCCCGCCTTTCCAGTTCTTTACCGCCACAGGCCAAAAGAGGCCGGACGAGAGAGGAGGGATATTTCTCAATGGAAAAGAGGCTGAAAAAGCTTAGGGGATGGAGGCGGGAAGGTATTATCTACAAGAGCCTCTCTCGAAGATCTACTGTTACGTTAAGTTCTTATGTAACTGTACTATCTTACTCGAGAGGGCTCTTGCAGAAGGTAATACATACAGGACTGAGTCCCAAGCAGTCTAGAACAAGGAAAAGCACACGGAGAAGGAAATCTACTCCAGGTAGAACCTCTAGCTGTGCAAGCCTTAAGATAGGAGGCCTTGCAGGATAGCCAGCCTGAAGCCTGCTCTATGGCGACAGGTAATATCCAAACTGTAGCGTTTGTAAAGGTATGGACGGAGGTCCATGTGGCAGCAGCACAGATGTCCGCCGCTGACACATTCTTGAAACAAGCTGCTAAGGCAGCGACTCCTGGTGGAGTAGCCTGTTACTTGACCCGCAGGTCTTGTTGTACTTGTCGTAACAGAAAGTGATACAATGAGCCAACCATTTAGATAGGCATTGTTCTGAAACAGCATTGCCTTCCTTTTGGGAGCAAAAAGACAAACAATTGATCGGACTTCCTGAGATCTTTTGTCCTGTTAGTGTAGTATCTCAGAATCGGTGAACATCCATAGTATGGAGTAAATACTCCCCTTGATTAGAGTACTGTGTAAAGAAGGTGGGTAACTCTATGGACTGGTTCAAGTAGACTCGCTACCACCTTAAGGAGAAACTTAGGTTAGTGTGCAGAGCCACAGCCTTTGTGAAAATCAAGTATGGAATTTTACACATCAGGGCTTGGGGCCGGAAATTCTCCAAGCGGAAGTAATGGCCACCAGGAAGAGAGTCTTCCATGAAAGGAACTTCAGGTTCATGGAAGCAACCGGTTCGGAAGGAGGCAGAGTAAGTTTCTCGAGAACAAAGTTCAAATCCCAAGGAGGGCAGGAGTACATATAGGAGGTTTCAGATGGAGGACCCTCTAAGGAAAGTCTTAGAGACCTCCAGTTGAGCAAATGTCTTGTCTGCAAGGGAACATGACAGGCCGAGATGGCCGCCCTGTGGACTTTCAGAGAAGAGTGACTAAGACCAGGTCAAAGAGATGGCGTGGGTACTTCAGCAGTAGCCCAGCCAAACAGGAAAAGGTTCCACGTCTTTTGAAGCAGCCCAGATAGTAACCTTTTCCACTTCATGACGTAAGTAGATCTAGTAAAGGGTTTTCAAGTCTCCACCAAAATCTCCGCCACTTGGGAAGAAACCCCAAAGAAAGTTTGGGCTAAGTCTGCAGGAGCCATGCATGAAGCTGAAGTGACTTGAGACCTGGATGGACCAGAGTCCCTGATCCTGGGTCAGCAAACCTCATGATAGAGGAAGAGGAAGAGGATGATCCTCTGAGTATTGTTGTAGAAGAGAGAACCAAACTTGCCTGGGCCAGAAAGGCAATCAGAATCATTGTGCTCCTTCTGAAACTAGTTTCTGCAATACTCGTGGGATAAGAGGAATTGGGGTAAAGGCATAGGCAGATCTGTCCTTCCAGTCTAGAGACAGGCGTCTCTCCAGAACACCTCGCTCTGGAACAAGCGAGCAGTAGTCGAGGCTTTGTGTTTAGAGGAGAAGCGAACAGGTCGACCTGTGGTGTTCTCCAGTGTCGGAAGGGACCTTCTAGGACCCCTGGTCCAGTTCCCACTCGTGAGCCAGAGCGGACGAGCGACTTAGCTTGTCTGCCAAGGTGTTGTCAATTCCCAGAACATGAATTGCCGTGAGGTGAAGGTCGTTGTGTTGCTCAATCCCAAACCCTCATTGCTTCCTGCAAAGAGGGTATGACGAGTCTCCCCCATTTGGGATGTACCAAACCACGCAATATTGTCCATCTGGATGGCTAGGTGACCAGGAAGAATGTAGAGGTGAAGGGCTTGAGGCGGTACAAAACTGCCCAAGCATGAGCACACTGATGTGGAGTGTCTGTTCGAGCTTGAACAAGAGCGCTGGGTCCGATGGGGACCGAGATGGGATCTCCAACCTTCACCTGAGGCATCTGTGGTTAGAGTCTGGGAGGAGGGAGAAAGAAGGAAAGAAAGGAACTCCCTGAAGCAGGTTCTCTCGAACCATCCACCACTGCAAGTCTTGGAGCATCAGTGAGGAGACTAGAACTGGGTGATCTGTCGTCCACCAACTGATCCCATTGGGAGCGGAGTGTCCACTGAGAAACTCTCATGTGGAGCCGAGCGCAAGGACTGTCGAGATAGCAGCTGCCATGAGCCTGAGAGGCGAAGGACCGATCTTGCACTGACCTGTCTGCGGCCGGACAACAGACTTACTTGAGTCTGGAGGGTGGATGCCCGTCGGTGGCAGGAAGGCCCTGCCAATGGTCGTGTCTAAAATCGCCCTATAAACTGTAGTCTCTGAGATGGTATCAAGTGAGACTTGGAATGGTTGATGGTAATACCCAGGCAGGCAAAACCTGCTGGGTAAGAGCGAGGCAGTGCAGGAGTTCTCCCCGGACGAGGCCGCCAGGAGCCAATCATCCAGGTATGGAAACCTGCACACCCCCCCGAAAGTACACAGGTAGACCGCCACCACTGGAAGGCATTTGGTAAATACTGGGAGCCGAGGATAGGCCAAAAGGAAGTGCCTTGAACTGGCAGTGGTCCCCTGGAACGTAAAATGAAGATATTTGCAGTGAGATGGGTGAATGGAAATGTGCAGGTAAACATCCTGAATATCCAGAGCGCATAGCCATTGTCCCGAATGGAGGAGGGGCAGAAGGCTCTGCAAAAGAGCATTCTGAACCCTTTGTATTCCACAGAAAGATTCAGGGAACTGAGATCTAGAATGGGTCTTAGATCTCCTGTCTTCTTTGGGACCAGGAAGAAGTGGGAATAGTAACCCATCCCTTGAAGATGAAGAAGGACGGGTTCTATAGCTTCTTTCAGTAACAGAGCTGAAATCTCTTCCTGGACCAAGAGAAGATGTTCCCGTGAATACGACGACTTTTTGGGGTGGGTGGGGTGGCGAGACAGTTTCTCTGGAAACTCTACTGAGTGTCCTTTCGCGATCAGCTAGAGCACCCAAGAATCTGATGTTATCATCTCCAGCCTGGAAGGTGGAGGAAAACCTCCCCCTACCAGTTCCTCGCGAGAGTCCGGAGGCTGTGGGAGAGGAGAGAGGAGTCAGGTGGTGTGGGGCAGCTGATGCAACTGAAGCACCCGCTGCTTTTGGGCGGGGAGGGCTTAGCAGCTGTGGGGCCCAACGCTTTGTGGCCCACTTTCCTGAGTTCGCCTCGGGTTGATTCCATCTGCGAAAGGGACGGCGCTGCGGCTGGTACATGAAGTCAACGGACTTAGTGCCATCCCTTCTTCTTGCAAATCGGTGGTGATGTCCTTGACACTGCCACCGAAAAGCACCGACCTGGAAGGCGCTTCCTGGATAGCGGACTGCACTTCTGGGACCAACCCTGACACATGGAGCCAAGTGTGACACGAGCCCTACGTGGCTGAGCTCCGTCCAACAGTGTCCACTGCATTGTAGGTCACACGAAGCATGTGTCAA
The DNA here is from genome assembly GCA_016271365.2 of Neoceratodus forsteri. Classification (NCBI taxonomy): domain Eukaryota; kingdom Metazoa; phylum Chordata; order Ceratodontiformes; family Ceratodontidae; genus Neoceratodus; species Neoceratodus forsteri. Next base: position 1,472,339,488 of record CM057453.1, on the reverse strand, counting down.
CTGGCCGAAGTGCAGAGTGGACAAGATTATCCAACTCCTGCTTGACCCAAGAGTCTGGCAGGGGTCCAGTTGGCTTCCACCTGAGTAAGAATGGCCTTCTGGTAATCCCCATATGACCGACACAGTTCTGGGCTGATCCCCAGCATGGAAGAAGCAAAATCTTCTCACCATACTGGTCCAGTAGACGGATCCTTTGTCAGGTGGTGACGAGCTAAGGTGTTTTGTTAGCCGACTGCACGTGAGCGCGCTAATCACTACTGAGTCAGCATGAGGATGAGAATCTAAAAAGTCAGCACCCTCAGGAGCCTGGTATAGCCTGTTCAACTTCTGTGAAGTGGGGCTAGAGCCAACGGCTTCCAAATGGTGGTAACAAGGTCGGCATGAGGCTTGATCCAGGGTGGTACCAAGGTAGAAGCTGTCACAGGCAGATCCAGATGCTCGGCAAGTTTCATCCGCTGAGGGTCTGGTTCCAAAGATTGCCACTGATGTACCTCCTGGATTTTGCATAGCAACTCCATAAAGGAAGGAAGGATCTTCCGGGGTGACTTGGAGGAGTCCTTGGCCTGGGCTTTGACGAAGAGCAGCCGTCAGAAGAGTCACAGGAGGAAGAAGAAGAAAAGACTTTCCCGACCCGGGAGGAACGGACCCTTGGGAAGCCCTCGAGGAAGCGTGTCCTGCCCTCTCTGAACCCAGAGGGATTAGCCCTGGTGTCTGAGGTGGTGAGGGAGTGCCGCTGTGGACATATACGGGAACCGGACCAGCACGGTCGCTGCAGGCGGCTCACCCTCTGGTGAGCTGAGCCTGGCTCAGCCCACCAGGAGGCCAGAGTCTCCTGCAAATCCACGGTGGCTGAGGGGCGGTGGAGGAGATAAGAGGTATGGACTATATCCATATGGAAAGTATCGAAACCGGCAGCAGAAAACCAGGTGCAGGGTACTGTGGCATTGGGAAGACCAGCGCCAGGTACTGTGGCCCCAGATACTGTGGTCCTGGATATGACGCGCCGGATCAGACGGAGGGTACCCAGGAGCCGGAGGAGCAGACGCCTGGCCGGAGGCCTCACAGGTGGGTCCAGGTTGGAAGGTTCGGAGGCTCGGCATCGCTTACATCCGGGAGTGGGATGTCGGCCGGAATTGTAAAACTGGCATCGACCGTGTCGAGGTCCCAGCGTTGGAGCCGCATCCGGGGAACTGACGCAGATCCGCAGACCGCGGGTGGGCGGTCTGAAGGAGGCGGACCCCAGCGTCACCCAGGGATGGAGGGAAAAATCCCGGGTCAGGCTGGGGAGACTCAGGGTCCCGGAGGGCAGCGAAGCCTGTGGGAGCCAAGGATGACGGACGTGGGGGGTCGGCGTCTGCTCTTTCACTGAGCGGACGTCGGACGAACCGGCGTGCAGTTTTTCAGTGAGATCCGAGCGGCGCCGGAGGAGCCAGCGTCCGACTTTACGGACCCATCACTGGAGGCAGATCATGATGGAGGAGCGCCTGGTCCAACAGAAGAGGGCCATCGCGCTCAAGGATCGCGGCGACTGACCAGCCTTCTCCACGTGACACTGGAGGAGCCGACGCCCAGCTTACCGGAGCCACCCACGCCAGTAGGCCACAAAGCTATGGCTGTACCAGGGACGAGGCCTCTGATAGCCCGAGGCGCCTGAAGGGCCAGTGCAAGCTTGTGACGGGCGGGCCACCGCCTCAGAGCCTCTTTGTTAAAATTTGGGAAAAAACTTTAATTTGTTACCTGCTTACATATACAGTACTTATTCCAGTAGTTTGTAAATTTATTTCTTCTACTTAAAACACATATCCACCTTGGTGGAGATGGACTAAAGTGAGGCGGCCAAACTGTTTTAGTCATTCCTAGGTCTGATTCACTAAATATCGCACCTGCAAAGATCAAACTCAGGTTAAATACCCTAACACAATTACTGCAAACATTTTCTAGTAAAGGTAACTCAGATATCCCGGATACTTGATCCCGCTCCACAGGCAGGCAAACACCACCTTAGTACAGAGACTTTTATGTGCTCCCTACCTGCAAAGTGAGAAGAGATATCCAAGGACTCTGTTCCACCAGTTTGTCTACCAGCAAAACCCCTTTTACTTGTATTTTAGTATTTTTTTCTTTGGCTTGAGGGCTACACATCACAAGAGTGAGCAGTGCACGGGACTTTTAAATCTGTAAGCCCCACCTCTGCAGCTCACACATTGGTTCCCCAATCAGTCAATGTCCCGAAACTTAGCTGCACTTTTCCTCATTTCTTGTAATGATGTTTCACCTTGTCTACTACCAGGAAAAGTAAAATGCTGAGACAGAAGCTGCTGCAACACTCGGGGGTGGGGGGTGGATAGATGGCAAAAGCTCCCCTTGTCTAGAAGTGGAGACAAACAAGCAGCGTGGACTTTTAAATCTGTAAGCCCCACCTCTGCAGCTCACATACTGGATGGAAATCATATTTCTCTGCCAACTGTTAGTAGTGGGGCCTTGGGTAAAATTTCTGTGTCATGTGGCATCGGGGAGGGAGGTGGAAAAACCTTTGAAGGGTTCCCGTGGAGTTGTAGTGAGGGGTGGAGGGAGTTTTGTCTTTTTTTTCATAGTAGTCTTAATGGTCGGAGCTGGAGGTTAGTTGGTGCCAGTCTTGAGGAGTCTTATTTCTCTGTCTTGTACTTTCACAAGGGGATGACGTTAGGGCCTCTAGCTTCCTTATGTCCATCTCCGATAGGGGTTATACAGGGGTTTGGTGGGGAGGGTGGTGGGGGTGTTTGGGATTAGAGGTCTGTCACATGTTAAAACCTTTGGTTCAAGGTTTGTACTTATTAGAATTTAGTTGGGATCTGCATTCCTTGGGTAATTACTATGGCATCTGATAGTAAGACTGTCACGTGGAGCATAAATGGTTTAAAAACAATTCTCAAGCGTAGAAAAATCATGTCGGAAGTGTGCAAGATAAGGGGACAAATAATATTGCTACAAGAAACACACTTTTCTGTGACTGAAGCAGGTAGGACTGCTGCCTTTATGGGGGGTACCTGGATATCTTCCTCGTACTTGTCCAAGGCCAGGGGTACTACTATTTGACTACCAAGGGGCTGCTCAGTAGAATTAATGGACTCACTGGTGGATACAGCAGGTCGGTATGCACTTGCAAAGGTGCATATACCTGGGGGGTACACTCTACTGGGTTCAGTTTACGCCCTAATATTGAAGACCCGGATTCTTTCAAAGGTTAGCTTTAGACATGTTGCGATGGGATGGCATGGGACTTGGTGGAGATTATAACTGTGTGTTAGACACTATACTGGATCGCTCTAAGACTACTGTTGTCCCGATGTCCAGGAATGCTAAGGGACTGGAACAGCTTCAAGGAGATTTGGGCTTATTAGACGCTTGGTGTCATTTTCACCCCACGTGCCAGGGACTATATATTTTTTCCCATGCCCATCAATCCTATGCCAGAATAGACAGGCTCTTGGTTTCCAATTCTCTGCTGCTGGATATTAGAGAGGTGGAATACCTTTCAATACGGACATCTGATCATGCTTCCCACTACTTAACTCTCAGCATCCGGGTTCCTCTATAGCTCCTCATGGCTGGCAGCTGGACACACCTTTTAAAGGATCTGGTCTCTGTTGAACAATTGGGGGAGCATACAAAAATATCTGTCCTTTAATGCCGGGGACACATCACACGGGATTAGGTGAGAAGCCTTAAAAGCATATATTAGGGGAAGACCATCATTTGCAGCCCACCATAAAATGGGCAGGAGAGGGTATTGACCTTCCTGTGGACTAAGATTTTGGCTTGTGAGGTGGCTCATAAAAACAGGTCCTCCAAGAAGATAAGAATATTATCCAGCTGCTCAAATACCAATTTAATGTCCTAAACAGCACTAAGCTGGAGCGCCTAATTTTATTGGCCAATGCGGGTGCCTATATTGATGAAGACCAAGGGGAAAACTGTTTGCCTGACAAATTAAACAGAGAGGCTGAGAGGAGAGTGGGAGGGATAGATGACTTGAAAGGGGAATAACATATGATACAGAGGGTACTGGTCAAGCCTTTGTAACGCTTTTACAAAGAGCTATATACGCCAGAGCGCTACCCTCTAGTGAAGATTTAAACTCCCTTTTCAACGTGCCCTTTGAATAAATTGACAGACAACAATTCAACGTTGTTAGATGCCCCCATCTAGGTATTTATTTATTTATTTCAATCTAGGATTACAACACCTTTGAGCCGAGGCTCTTTTACAAAGTTCCATGTCAAGCGTGTGCAGCATCGTCATTTTAGTTACAAACATATAGTCATTGACTTACAGACATACGATAACCAGATAGGAAGTACAAAAGGCAATTTGTGCCTTGAAAGGAGGGAAAGACCCTGGACCAGATGGTATTCCTATAGATTTTTTTTAAACTTTTAGCTCCCTACTGTTGGACCCTCTGTTTGACATGCTGGAGGAGGGTCTGGCATGCTGTTTTTGCCCCCATCCACACAGTCTGCAGTGATAACAATCCTGCCCAAACCTGGGAAAGACCTGATCAAATGTACTTCCTATCGGCCCATCTCTTTGTTAACAGTGGATTATAAAATATTGGCTAAAGTGATGGCTACTCGATTAGAACCGTTGTTACAACTTATTCACCAAGACCAGAGGACTTTGTACAAGGCCGCCAGGGTAAACTTACAATATCGAAAGAACCCTCAATATTATTTATAGTTGGGGTGAATGAAAAACGTGCATGGGGCTGCCGTTGTAGCACTGGACACAGAAGAAGCTTTTGGAGCTGTGTGGTGAGAGACTATCTTTTGAAACCCTGGGAGGGTGGGACTAGGCTTGAATTTTTGCCATTGGGTGCTACATTATACACTAACCCCTTTAGCTCAAGTGGTAGTCAATGGCAGCCTTTCCTACCTGTTTATTTTAGAGCGAGGCACCTGCCAGCATGCTTATCCCCTCTGTTATATGTCGTGTCCTTGGAGCCCCTGGCTGCAGTATTAAGGCACACCCTGGCATTGCTGGTTTTGTTTGGTGGGCCGGAGGGTTCGAGCACAAGTTTTCTATGTACGCAGACAATCAATTGTTATACTTATAAAACCCTGCACGGGATCTCCTGCGTGTCCACCAGCTTATGAGGGAGTTTGAAATTTGTCTGGTCACAAGGTGAATCGGACAAAGAGTGAGGTGCTACCCACTGGCACTTCGAGATAGAGCACAGTTAATTGCTAATTTAGAGGGTCTGCAGCTCATTGCACAAATAAAATATTTGGGTATTCAGATATCGGGCTAGGTGGATCACCTCTTTGCCCTTAACTACAAGCCATTACTTAATTGAATTTCTGAGGACTGTGGGCGGTGGTCTGCTCTCCTATATCACTGTTGAGCAGGGTTGGCATCATAAAATGACCATACCTCTCAACTGTCACACACATTCTCAGTCGTCACTCATTTTAACCCTCAGAAATCCTTTTGTCCCACATCAAGGTAGTGATATTCCACATTTCTCACAGAGGTTTTAAAGCAGAAATTCATAATCATCTATTGTGCTCAGTTATCAGCAAACATTATGAACATTAGTGCACTGACAGCAATAGTGTTCTGAGCTTGCAGTGCCGTGTTTGATGATATGTCACACATTTTGCTTATTTGTCACACATCTTGTCACACATTTTGTGAAGAAAGGTTGAGAGGTATGAAAATGACTATTCTTCCACAATGCCTGTATCTATATCATAGATACATAGACAGTGTCGACAGATAAGGGCCTATAGCCCACCCAGTCTGCCCATTTGAGCTTGTAAGTTCAGTTTGTTTTCCTAGAAGTCTGTTGCACCTTACCCTGACCTCCAGAATTCCTTTATGTCTATCCCATGCATTCTTAAATCCTGTGATTGTTTCCAGCCCCACCACTCTCTGGCAGGGTGTTCCACTTGTCCACCACCTGCTCTGTGAAGAAATTTTCTCATGTTTCCTCTGAATCGCCCTCCCTCCAACTTCATCCCATGCCCTCTAGTCCTGGAACATCTTTTCGCTTAAAATAGTGTTTTCCTGCACCCTGTTCCTCCCTGTAAGATACTTGTATGTCTCTATCATATCCCTCTCCCTCCTCTCCTCCAGGGAGTACATGTTCAGTTCCTTCAACCTGTCTTCATAGGACTTGTGATGCAATCCATGCACCATCTTTGTTGCCTCTCTGAACCTTTCTACCCTATGTCCTTACGTAGGTATGGTCTCCAGAACTGTACACTGTACTCCAGGTGGGCCTCACTAGTGTGTTGTATAGCGGAATTATGACCTCCCTTTCCTGCTGGTGATGCCCTGCCTATACATCCCAGCATCCTATTTGCTTTACCTGCTGCCTTGTCACACTGTTTCCCTACCTTGAGGTCATCAGAGATGACAACCCTAAGATCTCTTTCCTGCTTGGTGCATGCTATATCCTCACCCCCAATTGATATATTGTGCCAGGGTTTTTGTGCCCCATATGCATTATCTTGCACCTTTGCATTGAATTTCAACTGCCAAACCCTGACCATTCTTCAAGTTTCTGCAGGTCGCTTCTCATTCTGTCTACACCTCTGTGTGTCTACTCTGTTACAGAGCTTTGTGTAATCAGCTAACAGTGAAATTATGCCTTCTAGGTCCTACGTAATGTCACTGATGAAGATGTTGAATAGGACCGGTCCCAGCACTGATCCCTGTGGTACCCACTGGTCACTCTTCCCTCTGTGGAGTGACAGCCATTTACCACCACCCTCTGTGTCCTGCCACCCAGCCAGTTACCTACCCACCACACTACTGTCCTGCCCACACCCATATTCCCCAGTTTATGTAATAGTCTTCTGTGTGGCACAGTGTCAAAGGCCTTGCTGAAGTCCAGATAGGCCATGTCCACTGCCCTCCCTGATCCACCTCCCTAGTCACCCAGTCAAAATATTCAATGAGGTTGGTCTGACATGACCTCCCCGTGAAACCATGCTGCCTTGGGTCCTGTAGTCCACTGACAACCAGATGTTCCACCAATCTCTCCTTCAGTAGTGCTTCCATGATCTTCCCCACTACCGAGGTGAGGCTGACTGGTCTGTAGTTCCCTGCTTCCTCTTTGTTCCCACTTTTGTATAAGGGACTACATCTGCTGTCCTCCAGTCTTTGGGTACCTCCTGTTTCCAGTGATCGGCTAAACAGGATAGCCAGAGGTTCAGCCACCACCTCTCTTAGTTCTTTAAGGACCCTGGGTGCACCCCATCTGGCCCCATTGCTTTATCAGCCTCTTCCAATCAGTGTGCACAGTACCATTTCAGAGGCTCTGCACGTGGTGTTACACCGGTTTCTTTGGAGGGGAGCGAAGAATCTGAGGGCAGTGCTGTTTCGCCCCCTAGGGAAGGTGGTGTCGGTCTACCAGACTTCAGGCCTACTACTGGGCTGCCCAGTTAGCCTTTCTCCCACAGGGATTTGGCAGGGAACTCCTGCCTGGTTGAAGTTTGAGGAAGAAATGTTGGAGGGTAACTTCAAAATGACTTACTGAGTGCGAGCCTTGCATCTCAGAATGCATATCCAGTGCCTAATCCTTTCTCTAACAACACTATGGGGCTTTGGATGCGGTACACCATTATACTGGTTGGCAGGAAGGTCTTTTACAGCACATAAGCATAGTACATGCTGTTAGGAAGAAGGGAACATGTTCGATCCAGCTTACACAGCGGCTATGACATTGGAGGTGACAGGGCCTTCTTAGTGTGACACAGTTATACGAGGCGCACACTGTAGTTTCCTGATCCTGTGTGAGTCGGGACTTCACCCTGGGGATTTCTTTGTAAACCTCGTATTCGTCAACTATTTGGGGTATCCTTAACTGTGGCACAGGATGGGCGCTGCCTCACCATTTGAAGAAGAATTGTATAGACCTCAACCAGGATGTAAATCACTCTCCATTTACTACCGCATAATTGTGGGTGGAGGCGGGGATATGTCTATAATCAGTAGGCAACGCTGGGCTGATGACCTTTCATTACCAACAGACTCCCACACATGGAGATTGTTATGTGCCCACTATGTACATTGCTCAGTTAGCAATAAGCTTAGGCAAATACAGCTTTGTTTCCTGCATCGGGCATACATAACACCAGTAAGGCTCCATACTATAGACAATAAATCAAAGTGGTGCCCTAAGTGCAATGTGGAAGTTGGAGACTTTCTTCATCTGGCTCTGACATGCACAAAGGTTGTCCCATTCTGGCACGATGTACATAGAATTATGTCCCAGGTGTTGAGGTATGCACCCTCGAAGTCCCCACTTGGCGCCTCCTGGGTGCGGTCCCAAAGCACATTAATAGGTCCTTAAGTAACATCCTGGAGTATAGCACTAATAAATGCCAGGAAGCCTGTGGCCCAGTCCTGGATGTCACCATCCCACCTACGGTGAGTAGATGGTCCACTAATTTGCTCTCATGCATGGCTCTTGAGAAGCGCATTGAGCTTTGGGTCTTAGTCATAAATTCCAAAGTATGTGGAGCCTCTTATAGCAGCAGTGGAGGAGGGATGGTTTCTGTATAATATACACAATACAACAATTCACAAGGCCTCATGGACCAATATAAGTATGGGCAGCTTGGTTCTGGGCCTAATGCTTGGATACATGATGCTACATAGGACACCGCACATTTATCATGTGATATCTTTGATTTTGTGTCTGACATTTCCACTACCTAATAAGAGACTTGATATATAGTTTTATTTACCTTTGCATACTCAAATAGTGTATCTCTATAATGGCTGTTTTACTCTACCCAATATGGATCTGTCATCAACTTTTAAGTATAGTGACGTGATCTATGTCTGCAATGTATAATAGACGCTCTGTAATTCATTAATCAATTCTGTCGCTATGCTGTACTATGTATTTGTACATCCTGAACAATTTAATGAACTTTGAAAAAAAAAAAAACCCCTTGGCAGTGGCAGATCTTGAGCCCCAAAGTGCTCGTCTGAATCATTTTGCTACAATCAGCAGTGCCTGTGTGTGTATATATGTGGTGTTGGGGTGGGCAGAGACTAAAGTATCACCAATGACCATATATGCATGGGGGAGAATGACTGGGGTCATATATAGTGAGTTGGTAAGCAGACTGCAAACCCAGCCCATGTAGAAGAAGCTTCCGATTACAACGACCAGTACATCTCTGCCTGTCCCAATACACGAGCAGAGCGAAGAGCACAAGACACATCTCTGCCTGACCCACAACTCATGAGCAGTGCAAAAGCACAAGACAATCCTCTTGAGGAACACAAAATGTGCACAAGGACACAGCAGCTTCCACCGTGCATTTTCTAGACCTGTGACTGGCTAACTGCTTCACAGCAAAACAGAAAATGGGCAGAGTGAGCAGTACTGGACTGAGAAAAGTGGAGGCGGGATGGCAATATGTTAGCTATGCCTTTGGCAAACAAATACAAAAAGAAACTGCTCTTAATAAGCTGCTTTAGAACAACGTTCCTCAAATGAGACCATCATATCTATGCAAGGTCACCAGCCCTATTTGTGTGCAGCCACCTACAGACCCACTGGCATTATGAGAAAAAGGATTATGCACCAGTAAAGTAACCTGCTGTATACAATGAAAAAGATATGTTGTATTAGGGTTTTGCTGGTGAATAAATATTAAGTCAGGCCACCTGTAAGTTTGAGTGGCAGTGCTCTGTGCCCAGATCTGCAAGTAGGAGTGAGAGAGAGTGAGTGTGTGTGTGTGTGTGTGTGTGTGTGTGTGTGTGTGTACACATCCATACAAGAGCATTTCCTGGGGTTTAGTAAGAGTACTCATTCTTGTCAATAGAATTCTGCCTTGATAAGCACATACGTGACTGACACAAGGTCTAAATGCCCCCCAAACACACACATACAAGCTGTTCACACCCACACAAACCTCAAAAACAATGAAGTTGAGGAATTAAGTATTAAAATGACAAAAGTATTTTCAGATTATACAGCTTACTGTCTGAAATTCCTGAGGAAGTCCTTCATCTGGACCCATGTCACATGCCTCCCTGGCTTTTCTCATCAAACTCTTGCAGCTATCCAGCAGTCTGCGTTTCTTCTCATCCAGCTGAGCAAACTGTTGCTGTTTAACAGGAAAGAGGGGAAAGACAGAATACGGCATCAGCATGTGGGCTGCACGAGAACAAATGGGTTAAAATGAATGTAGCTTGAAAACAGAAAATTAAGACTGAAATAACATTTTGACCGTGGGTCTTCATTAGGAATTTTAAGTTTTCCTTTCTAGGTAAGTAATGAAGAAGATCAAAGGTCAGAATGTCAATTGTATTTTCAGCATGCACTGAATTTAGTTATTTTGTTTGATATCTGTACTACCTGCCTTAAGAAGGCTTTTCAAGCAAACATCAGAAGAAAAGGTGGGCACCTGTCTGTTATTTATATATATAGCGGGAGCTGAGCATCTTATTGAATTATTTAACTTGCTCAATGTGTCCATATAAACTAGCTCTCCCAAATGGAGCAGACCACCCATAGCTTCTTTTCTTTTCTTATCCACAAGTAACAGAAGCCAGTCTCACAGAAACACAGACTATGTCAGCAAAAATGACTGGTAGGCCCACCTAATCTGCCCTGTTTTCCTGCCCATTACTGTACCTGGATTATATTTGGCTCTAGATTTCACTCTTCCCCTTTATCTCTACTAATATCCATGTGGCTATCCCACTTATGTTTGAAGCTCCCCACTGTCTTGCTCCATCATCTCTTCTTGCAGGCTGTTCCGGTATCCACTACTTTTCTATGAAGAAGTACTTCTTCACATCTCTCAAACTCCCCACCTTCACAGCATGCCTCCGTGTTCTGGGACTCCTTCTCTGAGACATCCCTTCGCACCTTTTTTCACCCCGTGATGTACTTATAAGTCTAACTCATGTCCTCTTTCGATTTCCTCTCCTCCAGGTAGTACATGTTGAGCTCCTGCAGCCTCTCCTTGTATGGTTTCTCGGTACCCTGCACCATTCTGACAGCCCTCCTCTGGACTGCTCCCACCTTGTCAACGCCCTTGTGGAGTTACGGCCTCCAGAAGTAGACACAATAATCCAGGTGGAGGTCTAATAAGGCAAGGCAGCTTGATTTCTAAGGTGCCCAATCCAGAGGCTCTGAGCAACTGCACACAATAAAACAAAATACAGAGATAACATTTATGCTAATAGCAAGGTATTTAAAACAGCATTCTTAAAACCTTAATATAAAATATGCGACAGCTGAGGAAGGGAAGGGGGAGATGGCTTAATCCCAAAGGCCTGGCAGAAAAGATGGGCCTTAAGCCTCTGCTTGAAGACACCCAATCAAGGGGCCTCCCAGACTGCAGCTAGAAACATGTTCCACAAGGTCGGCCCAGAGACACTAAATGCTCAGTCACCAGGAGGTCTTGAGCTGGACCCTAGGAACATTCAGGTGGCCCTTGAAGTGGAGTGGAGGCAGTGGGCAGAGTCACAGGTGACAAGAGCTCAGACAGGTAGCTGACCCAGCCCGTATAGGGCCTTACAGATGAAAAGGACCCTCCACCTGACTGACAGCCAGTGCAGAGCGACAGGACCGAGGTCACATGGCATGACCGAGAGAGCCCCGCCAGTAACTGGGCTACCATGTTCTGCACCTGCTGCAGCCTGAGAGGGTCCCTCCTGCTGACCCCATTAAAGCGGTTACAGTTGTCGAGCCAGGAGGTCACAAAGGCATGTACTAGGGTCAGCAGATTTTCCAAGGCAGAACAGGGGTTGATCCTGGCAATGTCCCGTAAGTGGTGAAACCACTCTTCACAACAGACTACACCTGATCTTGAAGATCAGTCTACAGTACAGGATCACACCTAGATTTCGCACTCGGGAAGCAACCAACAAGCAGACCCTAGGAAAAGACCAGTGTCCGCTCCAGGTAACAACCCATCACTGCGACCTGCTCCACCACCAGCACCTCTGTCTTGTCCAAGTTGAGTCGCAGCTAGCTGGAAGCCATCCAGTCATTGATTTCAGCCAGACAGGTGTTAAGCACATCAACTGCATCGGATGTCCGGGACAAATGACAGATACAGCTGGTGTCATCTGTGACAGGGTTGAATAGGACCCTGTCCCAGTTGTTATGGAGAGTTTGAATGTAGGGATCTGGTCTGTTCTTCCTTTCCTGTCTCTTGTCTGTCTGACTGCGCAAACACATTTTCTTGTGACACCTTAGGATTTGATCACCCCGACAGTCTCGTAATTCTTTGCCTATCACTGTCTCTCAGTCTTCACTTGCTGTTTCTGTCTTTTCCTCCCTTGTATATCTACTGGTATAAAAATATGTGCACATCATTATGTGGAAATTTAACCGATATTGGGATCCCTTTGTTTAGAAATTATTTTTATTTATGGTCTAGGAATTACAACCCTTTGAGTCAGAGACTCATTTGCAAAGGCTCCACGCCTTACATCAAATAGATTGGAACACAGTATAACATGGAATACACAATACAGATTACAGCTCTAATACAAAGATGACAGTACCTACAAAGGTGAAAGAAAGTACATAATATAGTGGTAATGTTGAAATGTATATAATTATAGTTTGAGATGATTGCAAAAAGCAATTGGGAACTCAAGGGGTTAACCTGAGAGCAGTTTTGAAGTCCTTTTTCAGAAGCTATGGAGAAGGGCCTCAGTTCTGGGACATTGTGTTCTTGCACCCTGCCTGAAACTTACAGAATATTTTAGAAAAAACAGGATACTTTCTAAGGAAGGGGTTGCAAAGACTTATGAAAACAGAGCTGCAGTTGCTTGCAGGAGAGACACAGAGACTGAAGGAAAACTCAGATGGATCTTCTCTATTTATTCTGCCTTTGTAAATAGTTATTCTGAACAATTTTTTTTTATGTTACTGCTAGTACTAATAAACACTTTTGCAAATTCTACAACTGCTCCTGGTTTTTCCTATGCTTCCTGACCTGTGCCTTGACGACAATCTGCATAGCAGTGAACCTCCACGTTGTACTGTCGAATGATCTCACCCAGGGGCAGGATATATACTGCGAACAGCACTGGCGACAAGATCGAGCCTTATGGAACTCCACAAGACAGAGGCGTTGAGAGGAGGAGAAATTCCCATCACTACCCCAGCACCCTGTCCGAGAGATAGGATTTAAATCATCTGATGGCAACACCGGGAGTCCACAAAATTCACAGAGCCGATCAAAAGAAGCACAAAGTGTTCCACGGTGTCAAAAACTGAAGCGAGATCGAGGAGCACAAGAACTGACCTGTCTCTATATCTAGCTCCGAGAGTCGTCATCCACTCTGACTAGTGTGGTTTCTGTGCTGTGCCTAGCCGAAAATCCAACTGAAATGGCTCATAGATGTTGAAGGACAGAGCCGATCCTTGAGCTGCTGTGCTACCAGTTTCTCAATAACCTTGTTCAAAATAGAGGCAAGTTGGAGATAGGACGGTAATGCGCTAGAATGTCTGGGTCAAGGGAAGATTTCTTTAGGAGGGGTCTCACCAGCTCTCTCTTTCAGAGGAGTTCGAACACCCTCCGCTTATAGAGCATCTGGCTATCCCAGCAAACACTGGGCCAACAGCCTCAGTGCATCTCATTAAGAAATGTTTTGGGGCTGTGTACAGTTCACAAGAAGTATGCTTCAGCTCTAAGATCACCCGAGTCACCTCAGACACCTCCGCTGGCCTAAACTCTTCCAAGGAGGAACAGTTCCTCTGCTTCCAACAGACTGGTAACTGTGAGGTAGAAACCTGACGGAATCCTGACTGGACAGCTGACACCTGTCAGAGAAGAACAGAGCAAACTTCTCACACAAGATGGATGAAAAGGCTTTTTGGCTGAAGACAGGCTGGATAAAGAAGCCTGTCCACAGTCTGAAAAGCTGAGCAGGGCTGTTCTCCCCCCGCCATCTCCCTGGACAGGAACTCTGCCTTCTTATGGGAGACTGCCTCCTGGTACTCACGATAGTGAGTGTGCAGGACCAGTCTGTCAGCATCTAGCGGATTTCTGCCAGCAATGCTCCAACCCTTGATCATCATCGCCTGACATCCCCATCAAACCACGGGATCTCAAGTAAGAAGATTTGGGTCATTTATGAACTGGTGCTATGGCATCCAGAGCTTCAGACATCACCTTATTATAGGTGGCCACTGCCTCCCTGGAGCCAATCGCACAAGCCACCTCAACCCTAGATAGGTCAGCTACCACCAAAAGACCTTCTGGTCTAACCCCTTAAAGGACGACAGTTAACCATTTCCACAGGGCAAGACTATCAGGAGGGTCCCCAAATGTGAACTCCCAGTGCAGTGATCGTACCAAGAAACCGGATCAATTCTGAGGTTATCAACCCAAGACCCAGCTGAAACACCAGATCAAGAGTGTGACCGTGCTGGTGGGTCGCAGAAGCAACCGCTTGTGTCAGGCCCAGTGATGACATTAACCTGAGGAGGTCGAGCAACGTGAGGATTGTGGCCAACTCATGCGTTGAAGTCCCCAGGATTAAACACCTGGGGAACTCCAACATCTACCTCCTGCAGGACTTTTCCCCTGGCCCAAGCAGGAGTGGTAAATGAGAATCCTTCAGCCTGCACCTGGACCCTCATGAATGGCAATACATTCAAAAGACCTGGTGTTACCAACTTAATGCACTCGTGAATCCCAGGTTGGCTCTAAAATGATGGCCACACCACCGTCCCTGCATCCTTCCTCAGGCAGTGCCCTTCAGAGTAACCGTGGGATGGTGGCTGCTAAAACTGGGCCAGCGTCGTCACCCAATCAAGTCTCCATAATGCAAGCCAGATCGACAGAGGAAATCAAGTCTGCAAAAATAGCAGTCTTGTTCCTAATTGACCTGGCATTGCAAAGCACCGTCTGGAGAGGATTAGGGAGGCGGTTGGTCCTATAGCTATCTGCCCACTCAGTCTGGTTGGGTAGAGGAACCAAACACAACAGGCATCTCCCACAGCCCTGTTTATAAGTGAGTGATACAGAGGCACCTCCTTTCTCCTGCTAGAAATCCCCCATGCAGCCCAGCATCCGGCTAGCCTTTCCTACTGCCCTGCCACCTTGAGGTCATCAGATAATTCCCCAAGGTCCCTCTCTTGCTTGGTAACTAAGTACCTCCCTCAGTCTTATACAGTACCCTCATGTTTCCCTGCCCCAGATGCATGACACTACACTTTTTAGCACTGAAACCAAGCTGCCATTCCTCAGACCACTCCTCTAGTTTCTGCAGATCCCTTGGCATTCTCTCCATCCTCTCCTGGGTGTCCACCCTGTTGCAGATTTTGTGTAATCTCCACAGCACATCTTCTGCTCCAGTTCCTCAGTAATGTCACTTATGAAGTTACTGAAGAGGTCAGGACCTAGTACCAATCCCTGTGGTACTCCACTGAGCACACTTGTCCTCCAAGTCACTGCTGTTTACCATCACTCTGTGCCTCCTGTCCTTCAACCAGTTAGACACCCAGTCCACCACCTTCTTCCCCATCTCCAGGCTGCTGTATTTCTTTATTAGCCTCCTGTGTGGTACTGTGTCAAAGGCTTTACTGAAATCCTGATAGGCAATGTTTACTGCCCTCCGCTGATCTACTTTCCCAGTCGAACAATCCTGGATCAGATTGAACCTTTTGTTTTTTTATAAAGAATTAAAGTTCAGTTACTTAACAGTAACAGTAGATCTTCGAGGCGATCTCCTCCATAGAGCTGACGATATTGAACTGTTAGCTGTCGGAATCAGAACCTCTGGGACACTTGCCCAGATGGGATGCCCTCAGTAACATTCATCGTTGGCACCTATATAATGTGAGAAACACCACACCTCATTTGTTTTCTGCTGGCTACAGATATTAGGTTATACAGTTCTGGCAAAATGGGAAACCAAAACCCTAACCAGGCTGTCAGGAGAGGCAGGGAGAGGTACAGACCCCACTGAGGGGTATAGATAGAAGACCAAATGTGCAGAAGCCAGCAGGTCTCCAGTGGTGTTTTACCTGAAATGCAGAACAGGATTAGTGGATGAAAAAGCTTTAGCAATGTGGAGAAGATTCTCTTGAAGATCTACAGTTACACTAGTTCTTCCAAGCATATTTTCTCCATAAAGACATACATGTTGAATGATTCCAAAGCAGTCAAACACTGCTTAGTAATGGAAGGCCAGGTAAGGGTATCCATATTTCCCTCGACAGGAGGCCCTGGAGGATGGCAAGGCCAAAGCCAGCCCTTCTACAAGAGACCAGAGGCAAACTGTAATGTTTACAGAAAGTAGGGATCTGACTCTAGTGGAAGCAGAATATATGTCAGCTGCTGAAAATAACAGAAGCATCCCATACTGCAAGTGGCATGTCCACTGACATGACCAGGAAGCTCTTTTCACGCTTCTGATAACAAAAGAACATGCAAACCATTTGTAAAGGCACTGCTTCGAAACAGCAGCATCCACCATCCTGGAGGCCAACAAAACAAAGTTGCAAGGAATTCCTGCAGTCCTTCATATGATCCAGATAGTAGCATATTGCTTTACAGATGTGAATGCAGGATAAATTCTCCAGCATTCTCTGGGAAAATAAAACACAGAAGGTCAATGATCTGATTCATGGTATTTTCAGACATTATTCTACACAAAGTGGGTGTGCAGAGGAAACAGAGAACACACTGCAAATAGAGAACTCACAGTGGAAGAAGCTTGGCCTCAGAAGTTATTCCTGGGATTAAAAGAACCAAAACTTGGTGCGTAGGATGAAAAATCAAAGTTCAGGCATTAAGAACACCAACAGCACCATAGAAACACCCCACACATCCTTGTGATTTGGGTAGTTTTAATGAATGAACTTTGATTCTTCATCCTATGACCAACCTTTGGTTCTTCTGGTTCCTGACAGAATGTCTGATACCTGGCTGCTTCCTCTGTAAATTCAGACACCACCTTGGGAAGAAACCACCGATGAATATAAAGTGAGGCCCGATCCTAGTGAAACAAAAGGTACAGAGGATCTGTAATCAACGCCTGTAGCTCAGGAACTCTCAAGCTGAGGTGATAGCCAACAGAAAAACACTTATCCCAGGAGAAGGAACAAAGCTCATATATGGCAGTGGATTTTGAAAGGAGCCTGTGTAAAGGATTCTAGAACCAGCCAGACAGGAATGAACATTAGACCAAGGGACTCAGATGCAGAAGCCTTTTAAAAATCTACAGAAGATCACCAACTGAGCCAAAGACTACTCAATGAAGTTCTGAAAGGCAGAAATGGATGCAAGATGTACATTCACTGAAGAGTGGTAAAGAACAGAGTATGACAGGGACAAGAGGTACTCTGAACATGCTAGACAGCAGTAGGGTCCAGGAGCAAGTAGCACACCAGACACTAATAGGTTTCCATTTTAGGGAACACGTATGCCAGTAAACTGCTTACTAGTTGACAAGAGAAATGAAAATTATGTACCTACGTAATTCTTGATCTTCTCTTGTATCTTCACCATTCATTACTGCTTAGGTTAGTGCGGAGGCATGCACCATTACGGGTTTTTTTTTTGGAGTTGGCTCAAGCGGGCCACTCAAGAGCGACGCACTGCGCTCATGCACGAGGGGTGGTCGCTAAGTGCTACAGACTCCTCCTCCATCTCAGTTCTGGTAGCCGGAGAGGCGAAACAAAGGATAAGGAAAAAGGAGAGCGAGGTCAGAGAGCTGAGGGACAGAAAAAGGAAAGGAAAGGATATAAACTGAAAAAGGAACAAGCCGGTAGAGGACAGACAGAGGAGAGAATTCCTACCCTAAGGGACCGCAGGGCCTCCTTTCCGGGTGGCTCTAGGGAGGAACAGTTGAAAGAGAGAAGAAGAAGAATAAGGAGAAGAAAAGAAGGCATGTTGAGAGGGAGAACAGTGAATAGAGGCATTGGTTGAGAGGCTTATAAGCTTGAGACTAAAACCAGGAGCAAGAATCCCTGCTGATAGGACTGAGAGAGGGTTCGACTGAACGCCTGCACAGATCGGGCATAAAGGGCATATTCTCTAATCTCTCAACATGCCAAGTCCCTACCATCCCAGCTGAGAGCTCACAGACTGCCCGGGCAGAAAATGTGTTCGAGGAGAGAGCCCACCTAGGAGCGGAATATGCTTATAGCACCGTATTAAGTGCTAACACAAGTGTATGGGGGAAGGATTATGCCGTGCGAAAGGCAGCTCTGTATGAAAGGATAGAGTGGGAACTCAATCAGACTCCCTTAAAAGCAAAGGCAAGAGCAACACTCAAGGCTAAGAAGCAATGCACCAGCCAGAATGAGCTAAATAATAATAATAACACCTGCCAGGGAATCTAAATTTCTTTAAGGCGAGACAGGTACAGTCTCAAACTGTGAACTGCGTGCGTGATTAAAGGTGCCCAGAGGTTGCACCCTAGGAGCAGTCAGAAAGAGTTCCCTCAGAATAGGTGAAACACAGACCCTGCTCGTTCCTCTTTACCTTGAGGAAGAAAGATCCATTCAATAAGAACGGAAAATAATTTTTTTTTTTTGGCATAAAGGCCAAAGGAAGGGAGAGGAATGAGACAGGGGCGTCACAGTAGGAGGCCACTGAGGGAAGGTGGGGGTATCAGATGAATGGTGAAGATACAAGAGAAGATCAAGAATTCTGATAGGTACGCACTTTCATATCTTCCCTGTCAATCTTCACCATTCATTACTGCTTGGGTGAGTACCAAGCTCCACCAAAAAGGGGGTAGAAACCCTGAGGAGCAAGACCCCCAGCCTCCTGTTGGTGAGAAACAGAAGGGAAGACCCTGGGCTAATCAAGAGAGAAGCCTATGTGGGAGAAGAGCTAGGAGGTGCCCTGAGGACGGGGAGATGGAGGAAACCCCTGCATGAGTCTCCTAGCTTTGGAGGAAAAGAGACGGGTCCCCGGAAATGGAGCGAATCACCCCACCCGGCCAGGGTGACAACCTTGATAGACGGCCATGCTGTCCTCTAATATAGATCGCCCCCTGAAGCCACCTCATATACGCCATAAGATGCCCTTGCTTGGTGTCTTGCCAGCTCCAGGCCTAGCAGAGAGGGCAATAGCTTGTCTGGTTTGCTCCGTATCAGGCATTGATTCTAAGATTTGGGAAAGCATTGACCACAAATGCCTACTGTAGGCAGCATGATGGGCCTGATGAGATGTGATGCAAGACATCGCACGAGAGGAAGAGAACACTCTTCGCCCCACCGGTCGAACTGTAGAGAATCCGAGTCCGTGGACGGTCGGCACCATGGGCAGCGCCCAGAGGGAGTTTCTAGGTATGCCAAACCCGAGGGTGGATTGGGAGAGTACCTAGAGATTCGAAGGGCACATCCTACGCTTGGCAGTCTGCCGGGCTGGAGAAGGGCGGCTACGACTGCCAGGAACGGATAAACGCCCTGGAAGGAACAGGCCAGGATAGTACCACCAAGTGCTGGGCACTGAATCTACCAGGAATTCACGCCTCCCCATTCAGTATTGTCTTGCCTAACATAGAAATTAAGATCCCTCACCATCCTCGAAAGGAATCGCTGATATTTAGTGAAATCAGCATCGGAGAGAGATGAGCAGTGGGTTTCTCCCTCAGAGGAGGGAGACGAGGATGATGGAGAGCTTGAGTGTCCAGAGGACTCTTTGGCGGTGGGGATAGGCGAAACCCACTCATTCATGCACCTAACACATGAGGGGAAGGCACCATGAGAACTCCTGAACGCCTCCCAGGATAACGGGCCCGGGACCGACATGGCCTGGGAGAGCGGCAGGTGGCTGCAGAGGAATAGGAGAAGGGCACCTACGGAGAGGCAACTGTCCTCTGCTAGGGCTCTGAATCTGGGAACGGAGCCCAGCTGGCGGGATCCCAGACAACAGACCAGGTTGCAAACGGAACCCTGGAGATGCGAGCCTAGAAGAGCCCAGAAGGATCCTCCCTATGGTGAACCTGGGACTGCATGGATCCAGAAGGGCAGCCCACAGCAACACCACCAGAGGGGTACCCAGGGTCCAAAAGGAATGACGGGCCCAGCTGCCACGGTCCGAGCCACACCCCGAGGGGTGTCAGGCAGGCAGAGACCGAAGCCTGAACTCCTGCCCCCACCCTCGACTCGAGAATGCTCCTCCCCGACCCCAGCCACTCCCCACCCCGAGGGGTGCAGCAGCACCAGGGTCGGTAGCTGCCACGAGCCCCCAGGAGGGGGAGCCCTCACCCACCCCTGCTCCATCGCTTCTAGGGACCCCAGACCACCCCAGCCTGGGGGTCCTCAGGGAGGACGGCAGCAGGGACAGAGGAATAGGCGCTGGGCCGCCTAGCACCTCGTGCCACCGGAGACCCTGACTCAAGAGTCAGGTTGCCAGGATGGGTCCACCTCTGAATCATCAGCCTTGAAGAGGAAGAGATTAGCTGGACACAATACTAGCAACCCAGGGCCCCGGTGAAATGGTGCCACTGACGGCGCGGACGACCTCGGTCCCCAATTCGAAGCCCGCCCCGGCTCCTCAAAGGCGCTCGGCTAACCCACGGCACCGCCATCAGCGCTTGGACCCCACCGCACCGCCAGGAAGAGTGAACCGGCCCGCGCGCCGCAAGGGACATCAAGGTCAATATGACCGCCATCGGGTGCCATCTCGATCACCGCGCTGGATCCAAAACAGCGCCGAAAGTGGCGCCAAGGGTCCACCGATGCCGAACCCAGCAGGCATGGGCCTCGACACTGGGGGCCTGCACCTCAGGAGGTGACTGCCCGAGGCGGTGTCCCCACGCGGCCCAGGAGGGACCTCGGCGTTTCCTCCTGACACCGCAAAAGAAGCTTCCTCTTGACCAAGAAGATGAGGAAGCCTCCTCCTCTACAGACCAGAGTAGGCCTGAGAGGGGACCCGGAGGAAGGGCCTAGAGACCTTACCTGGGAATCCCTAGAACAACGCCGTCCCCCAAAAGTCGGGGGGCCTTGCCGATCTTGAATGCTGGACTTAGGACACGACGGTCCATGGAGAAACAGGCATCGCACGCATCCATATCGTGGGTTGGGTCCCAGGCAACGAAAACAAACATGCCGATCCGTGACAGAAAATGCCGCCACAGTAGCACCAATGCATAGGGGCGGCCTGCCTTCAACTTACGCTTTGCCCCCAAACCTGACACGATGTGAAAAAATTAGACTAAAACAGCAAAAGCTCTCGGTGCCGCCGAAAGTAGTAATAAACAGAACGGTCTTACCAGGTGACGCTGCCGAGAGAAGTACGCAGGAGGAGTCTGGCTTGTATGGATGCAGAAGGCCTAACTCAACTATCCGTGCAGCAGTGCAGCCTCGACGGGCGGAGGAAAAAGAACTGAGATGGAGGAGAGGTTCTGGCACCTAACGGCCACCCTCGGCATGATGCAGCAAGGTTTTAGGATCGTGCCGCTGGAGCCGACTCCAAAACACCCGCCCGCACACCAATCCCAAGCAGTAATGAATGGTGAAGATTGACAAGGGAAGATCTAGTAATCCTGAGGCCTAAGGTGACAAGCAAAGGTCCTCTTGCCCCAAAGGACAATTCTCCTAGATTCCCAGCCGGGGGACTAGATGCTTGGGCACCTTGGACCTATCATCAGCTGCCTTAATGACCACTGAGTCAGTTTCTGGTTGGCAGCATAGAGAAAGCTTCCAGAGGGCCTGATAAAGCTTGTCAGGGAAAATGTTAGGCCTGTGTCAGGCTACAGTGGTAGCATCATCCAGGGCTGGTAGTAAGGAGGGATGACCTCGGAGAAGACTCAGAAATCCACAGATTCCTCCTGGTGATATCCACCTCCTCCTCAGTCTGGAACCCCATGGTAGCTGGAGGTTGCTGAGTAAGGTAGAAGAAGGAGGGCACCAGGAGGGATCTCAGCGATACTTCATAGAATCCTTACTCCTCAATGAGACAGTGGATCAGTCAAGGAATCACCCCAACACCATGCTCTTTATTCCACCTCATCAGGAGGATGAGATCTGGATCATATTCCTTCTTGACGTCAACCTGGTTTGCAGCAGGGACTGACAGCAAAGACAACACCAACTCCCATGAGGGCACTGAATGCTGGTGCCGAACCGCATCAACACAGAGGCAGTGCCCCCTGGCAACAGCGATGATGGCGCAGGCCGATGAATGAGCTGGTAGATTAACACCGCCGTAACAGGACTGCACTGTGTTCAGGTCAATGGCAGGAAGAAGCAAAACACAGGTGACAACAGAGGGGGCAGAGACCACGGTGCTGCTGGAGCACCACCTGCCGAAGAGCCAGTGGGGCCCGGCGCAGCAGAGGAGCTGGCACAGATGACCTGGGCTCCCTTCACCTGCCATAGAAACACTGGTGGAACTCGCTGCTGGGGACAGCCTGAGGGAGCTGAGGCCTAGGTGGCAAGAGGAGTCACAAAGCAGTCGACAGCGCTATCCCGGAGGAAGAGACAGAAGCAATTGAGGACCAAAAGTGTCTTGTGGGGTCTTTGTTATGTTCCCTGTCCCAGTGAGTTTCCTTGAAGACTTGTCCCAGGCCTTGGTGGTCTGAAAGCCCTAAGAATGAGCCAGTGACTGGAAGGCGAGTCTCGAAGAGCCCTGCTCCATCCTGGCTAGTTATTGCTCCGAAGAAAGGACCACAGGGCTTTCTGGCGGTCACTGGGTGGCGAGATTGAACTCAGGCAGAACTCACAGGTGAGGGTGTTGTGGCTAGGCCTGAGGCATCTTTGATCTCAAAAGATCTCGACATTAAATAAAAAGGAATCACTTTAAAATAAAGTGATTCAAAACTGAAAAGAAAGAGAAGGTAAGTAGAAAATTGGTGGTCGACTGAACGACAAAGCTTCCATGGATTCTGTGCCAATATGGTCGATGGCGGAAAAGAAGTGAGGGAGTGGGAGGCTGACGCTTATATAGGCAGGGACACTGGCATACAACGCCAGCGGTGGGCCCCTACTAGACCGCTTTAGAAAAGTTTCCTTGTGGTCCTAGTGGCCAACAGCTGTAAGTTTCTATAAGTGTGACCTGATGAAAGAGATATCCCTGAAGATCAGGTGATGCAGCCACCTCTGGTGAGAGACCGATCATGAGACGCCTTGCCCACTCAGCTGAGGCGTCTGTTAGCTAGCAGAAGGCAATGGACACATGGATCGCCAGATCATCGGCGCCCAGACTGCACATGAGGGTCCAAGCGCAGAGGGCTTCCTGACACAACTGAACAGAAATGGAACATGTGACGCACTGTAATTACTGATCTTCTTGGGCAGTCTCCATTACTCATTCACACTAGTGGGATAGTGCCGGAGGTGCTAGGACCAGCGGAGCCAACATTTTCAGAAGGGTTGGCACTGAGACAGGACCACGCATGCGCCGCACCACGTGGATCAGCTCAGCTGCCGAGCCTCCAACCGCTCTCAGTACCTTTTCAACCGAGGCGTGCAGCATAACTAATGAAAATAACTTATTCTGAGTTTCTGGGCCTGAGGAGGGCCCAGATAGCCCTTGCAAGAAGGGTCAAAGAACAATGTCTTCACAGCCTGAGCAATAGGATCATGAAGACCAGGAAAGAAAATGAGTGAACCCAGGGATGGTGGGTGGGTGTGTGAATGAGTGGGGGAGACTGTCCAAGAAGATCAATAATTACGGTAAGTACGTAATGTCCATATCTTCCTGGACTAAGTCTCCATCACTCATTCACACTAGTGGGAGAGTACCGAGCTAAAACCAGCAACCCTGAGTAGGGTGGAGGAGACAGGATTCACTCAGAAAGGATGGCCAAGGACTGTCCTGCTAATAAAAGAGCTGTCTTGGAAAGGGCATCTAGAATATAGTGCTTATAAGATAAGTGCTTGAGTTGTAACTTACTACTTTGCAGACGACTGCAATAGACACAAATGAAACTCTGCCAGGAAGCTCAACCACTCTAGGAGAGTGGTGAGAACTCAGCTTCACAATTTGGTATAGGACCAAAATTAATAGTGTCAAAGACATGTACTAATCTAACGTAAAATGACGCAGGAGCTGAAAGAACCGGAGGTAAAGTCTACTGGTTCAGGGTAGACCAAGGCGCAGATGGAAACCCCACTACAAATGCAGGCTGACCTGCAAGCAACAGGTCAGGAGCACTTGAACCCTTACTTGGTGAACAAAGAAGGTCCAGGTGGGGTCAGCCCAGCAAGGAGAATGGTTTTCACTTAGTCACTGAAACCTTCCGGATGGAAGCGTCAAAGCACGACTTAGAAGCTCTTGTGGTGGTCTAGTAGAACCAGATCCTATCCACTTCACATTCCAAAAAGAATCATCCTGCACCTGTGTGTACAACTGTAGTAGCAGTCTCTGAATTCAGGGAAGAAAGGAAAAGTGTACAGGAGGACGTGTCCACTGCAGAAAAACACTCAGACAGGGAAAAAAAAAGAGGCTGCATTTCTAAGGCAATAGAGGCAGATGTGCGTCGAGGAAGGACACAGCAGGACCAAGTTAGGGTTAACCCATTCATTGAAAGTGACTGAATAGCAGCAGAAGTGACTCAATGTGGTGAGGCACTACTACTCTGGCCTCCCTGAAGGGAGTAGGAAGTACTCTAGTTTGCTTTGCAGAAAAACAAACTTCACAGCTCCATCACATACTCGGAGAGGATAGCTTCATGAGCTACTGGCACAGAACCAGTGCACAGGAACCGAAGGTGTGAATATTTGAGAAGCCATCTCAAAAAGACCTATTTGACCTACAGTCTGTTAGGTTGAAGCAAGCAAGGAAGTAGGACAGTCACTTCTGTTGCTGCGAGGCTCTGATCAAGAGAAGAAAGCCTGATTTAAAAAGGGGACCAACAGACTGGGCAGTTGCCTAGGTCTAGAAATATCTTGGAATAAGATAAATCTCTTGGAGAAAAGAGATGACCCATACCTCCGCTGGATCAGACTACCCCAGGGGTAAAGAAATCAGGTACTCTTTATCGTAGTTTTGAGACGACTGCCGCGGCTGAGGCGGAACCTGACCAGATCCAAAAGTGTGGTATCGGGTAATTTCGCTAGGCCCTGTGCTGTGATAATTTGAACTTTTTTATTTTATTTTTTACCATTAGTCCGAGCCTGACAAGGTTTCAGGCTGCTATCTTGCAAGGATTGCCTGATGAAAAAGACGAAGATGTCATCCCTCTGAGGGCAGGAGAAGCCTGAGCATCCATAACTGTAACTGACCGGACTAATAATCACATTGAAGAGATGTTAACCACCAACGATGAAGAAGCCACCAAGGGGCAGTATCAGAAGGGGCTATATACCCCTATCAAAGGAGCGGAAGAGTCTGTGTGGCTCCCCACCATTGAATTAGAATGTTCCAGAGAATGTAATTGTCTTGGCGACTGAAAGAGTCTAGATGCAGAGGTGTATAGTTCATGGATGCAGTCTGAATACTATGGTGGACCCCATTAACGAGGAACTACTGAAAAGATCTTCCATCATGGACTCTGATGATAAGAGAGGGCGTCCTTCAGAATATAAAATGAGTCATCCGCTGTATCACTGACCAGAAGGACAGGGAGAGACTCATCTAGATGCACTTCTACCCCAGAAGGACCCCTAAGGGAGGTCTAGGTCAGAGCCACTAGAGACTCCCACCACCAGGAAGGATATTGAGGAGCTTGGCACCACATAGGAGCCGAGAAGTGCTGAGCGGAATGAGAGATTCCGCTGGCAGAACAGTACAGAACAGTTCCATCAGCAGAAAACCGCTGAATGTCACAAGATCCTAGCGCACACCGCCACTCACTAAGATGTGTGGAAAAATAATCCGCAGAATAGGACTTCATTCTGTGGAAACATCCTACCACAAGTCTTAGGAAGAAGAGGTCTGAAGAAGGAAATCCGTTACTAGTTCTGCGGACAGCATCAACTGGCACCCTGCGGCACTAGCATCACTCGAGGCACAGGCGAGTAGCAAGCAGTGCCTATGCCAACCTGAGTGACACCAGAGGGCACTCTCGGCGGTACCGGCAGGTACCTCCAGCACCATGGCAGAAATGGCAACCGAGGCGTCCATGGTACCATGGCACACACATGGATCACGGCACCCATGATACTCATGGCACCAATGGTACCCATGACACCCATGGTACTCACAGCATCCATGGTGCCCACGGCGCCACCAGCAGGTGCCCAGCACCGCTCGCAGGTGCGCGGAGACACCACGGCATCGCCAACCAACGGCTGCAACAACAGCACCCATGGCCGCGACAGAGCCGGGCGACTGAGCAACTGAGCCGACTCCAGCACCAACCCAAACACCAGCGGTGTCACCCTATGGCACCGACGCTAAAACCAGCACCAATGGTGCTGGACCCGCGGTGCCACCCATAGCCGCGGCACGGCGCCAGAAAACACCACACGTGGAAAATGCCAATGGAGAATCCTGAGAAGAGGGGAGAAGGATAAAGGTGGTGCCTATGCCTGCCCCTGCATGGAAAGAAAGAGGGGTTGACACGATGGTGGAGGCACCAAGAGGGCAATATGCTCATCGTGATCCAATTGACCCGGCTCCAGTCCAACAGCTTTGAGGCCTGGAGGCCCCTAAATCAGGAACACTGCCCAGGAAAACTGGATAAAGTCGAACCCCCTGCTCCAAGGAGCGCCCAGAGGTGAAACTGCTCACCAGAACTCCAACCGATGACAGAGATGGAGTCCGGAATTGAAGAATGTGGCTGTTAGAGCGGAGCCAAGGGGAACCCACCACAGTCGATTCAGGCCTATCGCCCTCCTGACAAACAATCCTCGCAGACGATTAGAGGGCAACCTCGAGTAGCACAGATTCTTCTTCCCCAACGAGGAAGAAGAGCAGAGGTTAAGTGGAGCCAGATCCTCGAACGCTTAATTCGTGCCTGTGGACCGGGCCCACCCCCCAAAGCACAAGACTGTCCTTAGTTGGACCCCACCGCTTTTTAAAGGCGGGCGGACCAGACACAGACCCTCTGCCATAACAACTTTCAAATGAAGTCTTCCTACCCATCGCTACCGCCTAAGGATGACTCTAGGGTTGTCGGGTATGATAACAGTCACATGTAATACCGCAGTTATCGCATACCACGTATTGCAGTACAAGTACTTTTTGCATAAAAAGGCAAATAAAATCACGGTACAAGAAATTTCCACGTATCAATACCGCGTACTTATACCGCGGTATACCGTGAAACCGTATACCGTGACAACCCTAGATGACTCCATTGATGGCAGGTGAGAATTTCTTTTTTTCTTCATAATCTTCTTTTTTGTTTGTAAAATAAGAAATTACTACTACTAAAATGTTAAATTAAACTCTAAAAGCTTCTGTCATTATAGGCGAAAACTTTGACTCCAGCAGACAAGCGACGTCGACATCCAAGCGCAGTTGGACGGCGGAGAAAAGGAACTGAGGCAGTTGGAGGGTCACCCACCAAATAGCCTACACAGGCGCTGAGCTAGTCTTGCAGTGCCGCACATGCGTGGTCCTGATTCGTGCCGACCCTTCTGAAAACGTTGGCTCCTGCTTGGTCCTAACACCTCTGCGCTATCCCACTAGTGTGAATGAGTGATGGCGACTTAGTCCGGAAGACTGTGTTCTGCCCTGCCTGTTGAGTTAGTACACAATCATGGGGTTGTCCATCTGGACCTGCACAGCCTGACCCCAAAGAGATGGAGCGAAGGCCATCACAAAAGACACTTCGCCAAGTTCCAACAGGCTGATGTTGTACTGGGACTCCTGGGGTCTAGAACCCATGGGCCCTGTGGTCCCCAGGTGTGCCCCCCATCCCACCTGAGATGCATTTGTCTTCAGAGTGACCACCAGCTCTGGGTGGACAAACCGGGCACCTTCCTGCAGGTGTTCTGGACCGAGCCACCACTGGATGGCCATCCCACATCAAATGCGTCACTGTGGCTGGCTGGTCCATGTGACCAAGGCATTGAGACCACTGGTGGGCGGCTCCTTACCTGGCCATGCTGGTGCAGGATGCCATGTACACTCAGCAGCCACAGGACGTCCCGGCAGGGTGCGAGTGCCCAACCTGAAATGGCTAGGCAAAGAAGGTAAGATCCGCTGCCCAGTCTGCTGGGAGTTGGGGCCTTGGCCTGCAGGGAGTCGAGCTCAGCCTCAATAAAGTGGATGACCTGCGAGGGGTGGAGTTCCAACTTGGCCGGGTTGACCAGAAGGCCCAAGAATGAACAAGTCTGGAGGCCCTGATCCCTGTACCTCTCCACTTCCTCCTGAGAGGAACTGGCAGACAGCCAGTCATCCAGGTAGAGGTACACCTGGACTCCTCAGTGCCTCAGGAATTCTGCCACCACTGTAATGCACTTGGTGAAGACCCTGGGGGCCAAGCAGAGCCAGAATGACATCAGTCAGAACGTGTAAAGCACCCTATTTGCAGGAACCAAAGGAACCGCCAGTGGGACGGACGTACTGGGATGTGGAAGAAGACATCTTGGTGTTCCAGAGAGCAGAACCACATGCCATGCTCCAGGGATGGAATAATTTGGGTCAGAGTGACCATCTGGAATTTGCACTTCCTCAGGAAATGACTGAGATTGTTAAGATCCAAATAGGGTGCCAGTCCCCGTCCATTTGGGAACCAGAAAGTATCTGGATATGAAGCCCTGACTGGCCATGGAGTCAGGACATGGGCTACAGCACCATTCTGAAGGAGCTGAGTGATGTCCTCCCATGGGGCATGGGCTTGGTAGGGAGGAGAGCCTCAAAGTCTAGAGTTAGATTGTGACCCACCATGCCGAGCACCCATTTGTCTGCTGTGATGACAGACCAGGTATGCCAGAAATGGTGAAGTCGACCCCTCACAGGAACCCAAGGCTGATGCAGGACAGGCAGGAGAGTGATATCCCACGACCCGTCACTGGGCAGGCTTGGTGGATGCTCCAGCACCATCCGCTTGAGGAGTGCTATCTCCCCAGCCTCCAAACTTTTAAAACCGAAATGGCAAGCTTAGACTGCCAGAGCTGGGACTACCCCTGACTGGGTCTGTGGCAGCTTGGACTGTGGCGTCGGGTAGGGCCAAAACTGAAAGGCCTTCTTTTCCTCGGGACCTAAGAGGACATATGGGAATCCAAGGTGACACTGGATTTCTCGATCCGAATGAGGAGACTGTCACACCGGACCAAACAGGTCAGTGCCCAAGAAGGGACATCTGCCAGCTTATGTTGGGTATTTGCCATAAAGATGGAGATCCGTAGAACCAAGCCTGGCGTGGCATGGCAACCGCAGCAGTCATGGACCTGGCACAGGGTTGCCAATGTCAAGGCCGTCTGTAGCTGTTGCTTGGCAACGAACATCCCTGATCCCAGACCATCTTCACCACCAACTGAACATCCAGAGAGAGGCAGGAAGAACCTGGTCTAGGACTCCCAGGAATACATGGGTGAAGTTGGCCATCATGACGGTGGGTTCACCTGCTGAATGTGAAGGAAGGAGATGGCACAGACCTTCTTTCGCCGCATGGTCCGCTTTCTTAGATTCCTTTGTCAGGAAGTTTGTCGATGTTCTCGACATTGCCTGTCTGCCAGAAAACTGAGTCCGCCACCAAACAGTCGGTCAAAGCATTGTCAGTAAGCCAGAAAGAGACCGGTGGCACTGTATACTTGAGGACCACATGGGCTGAAGGCGCCAGGCAAGAGGCTGGATGCTGCCAGCGCCAAAGGCCACGAGGCTTCAGCCACGGGAAGGCTACCGGGAGTTGTCCCTGTCAAGAATTTCTGTCAGGTATTTGGCCCACTTTTGACTGGCACCAATAGAATCCCCATGGATTCGGAGATGAGGCAGAGCAATGCTCCAAAGGAACTGGCCCATGCTCAGTGGAGAGTGCCTCAGTGACTCTCAGATGAATGCTGGGGTCCAACAGAATACACGGAAGAGTCTATCGAACCCGAGGCCTCCCTCAAACACCGTCCCTCGACCCACATTCCCTTTGACCACCTGGGGCTCATCCAAATGCATGATTCTGATGGACAGCCAGCTGCAGAGACCAGAAGTGTGTCGGCAGCCTTGGACAGGAGCCATGTGAAGGGATGTTGAGGAAGAAGCTCCACCCAAATGGGAGAAGCTGGCATCAGCTCAACCAGGAACCAGAATGGGCCCACGGCAAGAGCAACCAGGGAAGGTGCTGGAGGCTCTGGCGTGGCATTTAACGTGGTGGAGGATCCACTGCTGCCACACCAACTCCTCTTAACGATGCCGCCATCTGCTTCTGAGCCCTGTCCTGATCCAAAGAAGAGGATGTCAAGGAGCACTGGCGGGTACTTCTTGGTCGCTGGCTGGAGTGCAAATGCAGGATTCCGAAGACCTTGACCTGGAGTGGGACAGAAACCTCGACCAGGACCTCTACTAAAAATGATCAGGTCGTCAGAAAGGAGACGCAGGGGAGGGATCATGTGCTTGGACCAGGGCTGTGGAACCCTGAGGGGAGACAGCTGGATCAGTTGGCTTGTCCGGCCCCTCCTGTGAGGGCTGAGTGGACTAGGGGTCCTCAGCGAGATCCTCTCTGTCCTCTGACAAAGGGAGTCAGGCGGTCAAGAAAAATCTTGGTCGGCTGGCCTACATCTCGGCCAGCAAGTCCAAAGGGACACCGAGGGCCAGTGACCTAGACTGGAGTTTCAGAAGCATCGTCACAAGCTGACTACTTCAAGCAGTGTGACAGGGGTTGAATACGGCCCTGTCCCAGCTGTTATGCAGAAAGTGTTTAAACGTAAGAATCTGTTCTATCCTCTCCTTTTCTGTCTCGTCTGTCTGGCTGCTAACCAACTTTTCTAGTCCAGTGAATGTTTTAACTAATGATGCATACTTTTTTTATGTATTTGTATGTTGTTTTAGTATCATGCTATGGTATTGAATGTACTTATTGTGTATCTAATGTTGCCACTGTGAATGAGCTTATGCTCAATGGTTATTCATAATAAACAGCAACCTAGGACTTGATCACCCTGACAGTCTTGCAATTCTCTGCCTCTTGCTATCTCTCTACCCTCACTTGCTGTTCTGTCTTTCCTCCCCTTGCATATCTGCTGGCATAAAAATATATGTGAATCATTTTGCAGAAATGTAATTGATACTAGGATCTCTTTGTTTGAAACTGAAACAAACATAGAATTTGATGGCAGATAAGGACCGCTTGACCCACCCAGTCTGCCCATTTCCTACCTAATGGATAAGCTGCAGATCCTAGTTAACCAGCAGCCTACTTCTTTCTACCCGACCCCTAGAATTGCCTTATGACTGTCCCATGCATGCTTGAATTCAACCACTGTTTTTGACTCCACAACCTCCACCAGAAAGGCGTTTCATGCATCCACAACCCTCTCTGTGAAAAATACTTCCTTACATTACCTCAAACACTTCATCTTCAAATTATTGCCTTGTCACTCTCTTTTTGAAAAGATGCTACCCTCTTGGACTTTGTTGATTCCTGTATATAATTATACTGTTGAAATGATTGCAAAGCTAAAACTGTATATAGTTATACTGTTGAAATGATTGCAAAGCTATTTGGAACTCAAGGGTTAACCGAGAGGTAATTTTAAACATTTGTACAGATGAGACCAGGACAGTTCTGTGTCACAATGTTCTTTTTGCTGCACCTGCTGAAACTGACAAAACACTGTGTAAGAAGCATGCTAGTTCATTAATGAGCTCCTGCAAAGACTTATAAGAGCTGCAATGTTCTGCAAGAGAATGAGAGATAATTTAATTGAGAAGAAAAACTCTGCTTTCTATGTCTGCACTGCCATTGTAAATAGTTATTCTGAACATTTTTTTTATTTGTTGTTGCCAATAATAAAAGCTATTTCAAGATTTTCAACTGCTCCTGGTTTTCCTATGCTTCCTGACCTGTACCTCGGCGACAGATGGTGTCAGCTTAAGTGTTGATTTACACCAAGCAAACTCTAAGCCACGAGTTTTGTGCATGGGTGCTAGACTGCTAGACCTGGTACCAGGGAAGCATAGAAGAAAGGTATGGATTTATGGTATAAATTTTATATGTTTTGCTCATTGAAACTAAGTTTAAAAATCTGTACGGTGCCCAGAGCCTCCGTGATTGGCGCTTTTAAATAAATTTGCCTTGCCTTGCCATTCTGCAGCAGCAAGCCCAGGAGTTGTCACCAGGAGAATGGCAGCCAAACTAGGAGAGACAGAAATCCAACCTGAGACTGTACAACTAGCACCAGTTATAGAAAAGAACAGGCAGTGACAGAACCTGAAAGCCTGACTGCCATTTTCAAATGGTGGGCTATACAACAGAAAAAGACAGAGAAGCAGAGAAAAGAAGAGATACAGTGACAGGAGCAGAAGAGAAGAGGTGCAGCAAAGGATGGATGCCTTGCAAGTTATCAAAGCTGGAGGATCTGGCACTGGTCCAGCAGAACAACAAGACACAAACAACTTAAAATACATTAAACTTACAAAGGTGTGTCCCTCAGATGATAGCAAACATACCTGACAACTTTTGAAAGGGTTGCTGCAGCCTGCCCGTGGCAAAGCAGCAATGGACAATCAGACTGGTACCTTACTTGAAAGGGAAGCCTAACTTGCCTACAGCAATATGGACACTGCACAGTCAGAAAACTATGACCTAGTGAAAGCGAAATCCTGAAAAGGTATGACATCTTGGAGAGATCTACAGGCAGAATTTCGATCTCTGAAGTACAACTCAGTCGACAAGCCTCAAAGAAGCCTTCACCTGACTCTGAGAACTCCTGATAAACTGGCTCCAACCAGAGGGCAAAACAGTCCCACAGATCATCGACACATTTGCAGTGGAGCAATTTATCAACATCCTGCCTACAGATGTGCTGCTTTGAGTAAAGAACACCCGATCAGAAAGTGGTGAAAAGGTTGTTTCTTTGGCTAAAGACTACTAAATGGGCAGACAGATGCCACAGCAGCGAGGTAACAGCCAAGCACTGGTAAGACACTCTTTTTCCATTTAAACTCCAAGTCTGAGCCGCCCGGTGGCGCTGAGGGCTGAGGTGCTGGACGCCACACCTCGGCTATGCCACCGACCAGAGTTGGGAATGAGCCGGGTTGCTGGGGTCGGCAGGGAGAGAGATGATTGAGCGTCCGGAGGACAGCTCTCATCTCCTGGGATTGACAGGGTCCCTGTGCGGCGCTCGGCTGCTGTCTGGTGGAAGCGGCGAATGCAACTAGCGTAAGGAGCAGAAAATAGGGGGTGAGAAGTGGCGGACGTGGGAATCAACGCCTAGACATTAGGGCGCCAGTCACTTCCCAGAAAAAGGGGAAAATGCACCTCGGCTCCGGTAGACACCAGAGCTTGCCCCTGATTTGCGTTCGCCCTCCTGGCACCCTCCCAACCGATGTTACTGCAGTGTCGGGGTGTTGGGGCCCACCTCATCCCCACCCGGGAGGAGTAAACCCAGCTACATGGGCGAAGGAGGACTGACCAGGGTAGGAGCGGACTGCAGGGTATGACTCCTTGGTGCTCCCGAGAGACCAGAGCCAAGATGGAGAAGGAGGAATAAATAAGAAAATTAAAAAAAAAAACTCCAAGTGTGATAAGAACTCTGGTGGGGGTAACAAATCTGCATCCAAAGACTGTATTTGCAAGACATTGCCATAGTAAGAAGAGTGACACTGGAGTAGATTTGTTCTTAAGAAATTGGGGAAATACTTAACAGATTTGAAGGTGGGAAATAAGACTGTGAAGGGACTTATAGATTCGGAAGCAGACAGACTCTAGTGCAAAGTGCTGGGAAAACAATGTCTAAAGGACCAGGTACTGGTGTCATCTGCCTCCAGAGACACTTGATACTATCCCATCAGTCAAGAGACTATTAATGGTGTGTCGCACCAACTTAAAGTGGGCGAGTACCCAAGTTACCTGTACCTGTGATTATTGGAAATGACTTTCCAGGATTTACTGAGTAAATCAAGAGGGAGTAAATCCTGATTTTCAGCAGCTGTGGTGACAAGAGCGCAGGCAAAGAAAATCTCGAATGGTGAGGACTCTTTTCCTTCGCTGATTTTTATTTTTCTACTTTCTTTTTATTCCTCATCGCCTCGTTGTTCCACTCCTTCAAGCACTGCTCATGCCATCCATGTTCCTTGACCTTCAGTCTGCCCCCTAGAGTGCCCGGTAACTCCTTCCTCCCTCCTACCTCTGTAGAGCACCTGCACAGTGGGGATCTGCCGTGGTTCCTGGACTAGATGGCGTAGAGTGGCGTCATCTAGGACCACCAAGGGTTGTTTTCCGCTTTCTCCTCACATCCCAGGGACATCAAGCTTGGGCAAGTGCGTGTGGCGCATGCCTGCCAAGTGCCTAACAACATCCTCCCTTCCGACTCCAGCCTCTGGAGCTGCCAATACTCCGTGAGAGTCTGTACTTCTACCGGCCCCAGGGGCGTCGGGTGCATCAGCGCCCTGGTAACCCACCCGGAGAGAGCATCTGTTGGGATGCTCAATCCTCCTTCCCCTACCAACCCCAGATGACCAGAGTCCGTGCGAACCCGGGTTGCCGGCGTGGTGCGAGGCGTGGCGTCAGCACCTCAACCCTCAGCGCCACCAGGCGGCCTTTCGCTGATTTTGATTCAGACTTGTTTGAGCACAGTTCCAAGATCCGGAAGTCCAGGAAAAAAGACGACGACTTAAGAAACTGGCAACAAGAGACTGATGGACATAAGGGTTAACATATGAAACGCTGAAACTAAATTGATCACTGATTGTGTTTTTCTTTCAGAACAAGCTAACAATGTTTTCTCCAGGGTTATTTTAAGCGGCTGGGGTAAAACCAAAACAGGGTGAAGCTATGTTTAAAAAATTTAACGGGCTACTGTACAGAGTTTGGGTTAAACTCAGACACAGGACCAGATAGAACAATTGATTATACACCAAAAGTATAGATCTGAGTTGTTGCAGACAGCACATGATAGTCCTATGACTGGTCATTTGGGAGGGATTGCACCCTTGCCAGATTGTTGTACAGATTTTACTGGCCTGGAATTCATGAAGATATTGCAACCTACTGCAGTCCCTGGGCTGAGTGTCAGAAAGTAGTCCCAGTGACTTAAAAGACAAGGAGCCCCTGGTGCCTCTACCCTTGATAGATCTGTCTTTTGAGAGAGTTGCCAATGGTTGTGGTTGGCCCATAAGACAAAAGTAAAAGGGTAGTATGTGACTATGCTACTTGATACCCAGAGGCAGTTCCAATGCGTACTGTCACAGCCCCAAAAGTGGTAGCAGAGCTTGAATTTTCAGCAGGGTGGCATACCTAAAGAGATTATTACTGATCAGGACAGTAATTTTGGTGCTGCATTACTGAAGGAGCTGTACTGACTACTAGGCATCACTGCCATAAGAACCTCCCCTTATCACCCACAGACAGACATGTTGAGCGTTGTAATCAAACCCTAAAACACACATTAAAAGTTTTGTAAAAGGGAAAGGAAAGACTGCCAATACTACTACCATACCTGCTTTTTGCTAAGAAAATAATCAGCATTTATATAGTGCTTTTCATACACAATGCATCTCAAAGCACTTTATAACCAATGCTAAGACTGGTGGTGAAGTGACTGAATGTGTAGTGGCAACTATACCACACATCAACACCTACACACAGCCTGGACAATTGCATGAACGGTTTGATGGGAAGGGAATATTGGCCAAGACACTGGGAATGTCCCTACTCTTTGTGAAGAATGCCTTGGGTTCTTTTACTTCCACCTGGACACCCACCAGGATGGGTAGACCAGATCTCAGTTTAACGTTTCATCTGAAGATGGCACACCCCAAAAAACAGCACCTCCCTAATACTGCACTTGGGTGTCAGCATTTCGTCCGAGTCCAATCCTGGTGTGGGGCGAGAACATACTAACATACTATTTGCCAGCAGATTAGGCCTTACGGTCTATCGAGTCTGCTCGAACTTTAGATCCTTAGTTGGGTGCCAGACCCTCCCATCCCTTGTGCTCCAGAAACCCGTATCATCCATCCCCACCCCTGGGACAGGACATCATCTGATACATCCACTTTCTGTGTCTGCCCCATCCTCTCTTGAAGCCCTCCACTGTGGATCTCTGAACTAGCTCACCAGGCAGTGCATTCAAGGGTCCACCACCCGCTCAGTGAAAACCTCCTCCTTTTCCCCTACCCTTCCACCTTCCAACTTCAAACCATGCCCTCTGGTGATGCCTCCCTGCTTTAGTCTAAGATCCCTCCATGTTTACCTCTGTATTCCCTTGAGGTACTTGAAGACCTCAATCATGTCCCCCCTGTCTCTCTCTCCTCCAGGAAAACAGGCAGAGCTCCTTAAGTCTGTCCTCATCGTCAAATCCCCTAGCCCTCGTATCATCTTTGTTGCCCTCCTCTGTACCCTCTCTAGGAGCTGTATGTCCCTCTTTAAGTGTGGTCTCCAGTACTGTACACAGTACTCAAGGTGTGGTCTAACCAGTCCATTGTACAGCGGCAGAATCACTTCCTTGCTCCTAGAGGTGATCCCCTCTACGATGCATCCCAACATCCTGTTTGCCTTGCTAGCCGCTCTCCTGCACTGCTCAGAGTTATTCATACATGCATCCACCATGACCCCTAGGTCTTTTTCCCTATTGAGGCCTCCAGCGCCTCCCTCCCAGGGTGTACCTGTGTTTAGGGTTTCCCGACCAAGATGCAATACCTTGCACTTGGTGATATTGAAATTAATTTCCATGTGTGGCCATGACCTTCTGGTCCAGAGGCTGATGTGCTACCACCTGAGCACACTGGCATCGCTACAGAGAAGTGCCACAGGCATCAACAGGTTTTTCACCATTTGAAATGCTGTATGGTAGACAACCTAGAGGACACTAGATGTAATAAAAGAAACATGGGAAGATAACCCCCATCAAAAACAATCTAGTACATCTTATATGTGTGCCCTGAGAAAAGAAGCTTGTAAAGTATGTTGAAATACTCCATAGTAATCAGGAAGAGGCCCAAAACCAGCAGAAGGTGCATTATGACAATGGGGTAACAGAAAAGTTTTTGAGCCTGGTGAAAAGGTCTTGCTACTGTTACCGCTACAGAAAATAAACTGTTAATGAAGTGGCAAGGCCTTATAAAGTGCTTAGACACAGTTGCATGGTTAACTATGAGATTGAGGTCTCTGATAGGAAAATTCCTACTATGATATACCATGCTAATCTCCTCAAGAAATGAGTTGAAAAACAAAAAGCTATTTTGCTAGTTTTCAGAAACTGATAAGGAAGATATTGATGTAACATGATATGACTGGAACAAACCATTATTGCTGATCCTGTAAAGGTGAACGTTTCCTTAACCTCCGAACAAATCGCAGAAATTTGTAGCTTGTTAAAGATATTTAGCAGTACTTTTACCACAGTACCAGGCCAAGTAAAAGAGGTTGAGCACGTAATAGTGACATGGAATGCTCGCCCTATTAGACAAACGACATACAGATTACCAGAGCAGTTAAGAGCTGAAGTGGTTAAAGAAATACAAAAATGAAAGAAATTGGGTATTATAGAAAAGTCGAGAAGTGCTTGGTTATCATCACCAATGGTGACTGTAATCAACAAACATTTGTCAGTGCCGAATGTTGGCTTTCTGGTACTAGTAGTGCAAGAGTTAGAGTGATGCATAATAGGAATGGCAGTGAAGTACTGAATGCCCCCATAGAGACTGAAAGCGCTGAGGTGTGCTAGGTCTTCGTCCATAACGCTGAAGTCCTTCCACCTCACCCCACCCTGCAGAGAGTAACAGCGTGCTTGTTGTGCTTTAGGGTCTTGGCCCTTATGCTCACCCATTCCATGATGAAATAAGCTGAGGTGCAGTAAAGGAGACTGGGGTGAATGTTGGGGCTGAAGTCCCAAAACACACCTTGATACTGTCAGTGGCTGTAGGGTGGGGTAGAATACCGTGAACATTATGGCGACGAACTCAAGTCTCAACCCGACGCCTGTTAGTCTCACGGGGTGGGGTTCTGATCGGAAACCTTAACGCCCAGGGAGTTTGTTGGTATTGCTACCAATTTTCAAAATGGGCTTTTGGGACCCCACCTCATGAACAGTGGCACTATTATTTAATTACTCAATCCTGAAAGGTGATTTACACAGCATGTGAAAAATGACAACTGTACTGTTCATGAGGAAGTGAGAAAAATTGGCAATGTTGAAAATCTGGGTGAAAATATGAAAAATTCATGAAATTCTGACGTCGTAGAAAGTCTGCAACGCCCATAATGTGGTCATTTTGGAATTTTATAACCAAATTTTTAACACGGGCTTTTGGGACTTCCCTCATGAAGAGTGACACAGTGATTTTGTTAATCTATCCTGAAAGTTGATTTCATACAGTGACAGTGCCATTCTGTCCACAGGTGCAAAAACACATTTTGGGCAGGATGTGAAAATGACAGCTGTACTGTTCATAAGCAGGTGTTAGAAAATGGCAATGTTGAAAATGTGGAGTGAAAATATTAAAATTGGCAAGTTACAAGCGCGCACAGAAAATCATAAGACATGCCTGTACCACAAGCCATTTTCTGGAATTTTTTCACGAAATTTTTCAATATTGGGCTTCTTAGACACCACCTTCATTTTGTTAATCTGTCCTGAAAGGTCATTCAAGATAGTGACTGCAAAATCACCTTATGGGACCGAGGAAACGAAACGACAGTGACATGTTCACGAGGTGGGATCCCAAGAACACCATGTTGAAAATCTGGGGCCAAAATTCCTAAAATGGCTGAGATATCAACCTAAGTTGAAACCCCATTCAGTCCCATTATACAGCGCTTACCCAATTCCTCAGTTTGTAGTTCAGCTTTGAAGAGTGCAGAGCGTGTCCTAGTCCACAGAAGATCACTGCTCCCGACCTCCGGAGGATAAGTATGGGTGGGATGAGGGTGCAGGGAGGTGGATCGCAGAGGGAGGGTTGGGGTGGGGAAGGGGACTGGGAGGCGATGCTGGAGTTTTTTCAGTTAAACAAACAAAAAAGACTCCAGGGACCATTACTCTTTATTTATCGTTAAACATAAAAACTTTTGGCACACTGGGTGGGCTCCCAGTGTCCACAAGTTTTTGGGAGAGACATGATGCCAACGGGATTGGGCACTCCTTCGCAAGTTTGGGGGGAGGGAAAACATGATGCCGTAAGGATTTGGCACCCCTGCTGGCAAAGATAAACAGGTTACTCACCTGCAACAGTAGTTCTAGGAGTGGTATATGTTGTTCATCCACACTAACTGGCATGTCCTTTCCTTTAAATATCTTGCGGAAGGTCTTCAAGCTGGCTCTCCTACCCACCCAGGTGGTATAACCCTCGCTCCGCCCCAGGACACCAGATCTTGTCCGCTAGAAGCTAGAGTTGTGAGTCGAAGCCGGGAGGTCGGGTAGGTCCCAGTGGATGAACATATACCACTTCTAGAACTACTGTTACAGGTGAGTAACCTGTTTTACTAGGATCGTGGATATGTTGTTCATCCATGCTAATTGGCAGACTCTAGCAGCTCCGGGAGGAGGGAGGCAAGACACCCCCTATTTCGGGAATAGAGACTGGAGAACTGAGGCTCCAAAACCAGCACCCTGGCGTGACTCTAGGTCGATGTGATAATGGATAATGAAGGTGTTTGCTGTCTTCAGGTAGCAGCCCTGCAGATATCCTGGATAGGGACATCCTAGAAGTAGCCACCGATGCAGCGGTATAGCAGGTGGAATGAGCCCTTAGCCCTATGGGATAGGCTCCCTACCCGCCAACCTATAGCAGAGATCAATGCAGGATGTAATCCATCTGCCAATAATCCACTTAGCTGCAGGTGTTCTAGGTGTGGCTTCAGCATAGGTTACAAACAGCTGGCAATCTCTCCCCAAACTTCAGCCATCCATGTCTTATAATAAGAGAGCGCTAGTCTTAGTTCCAGATTATGGAGCCTGTACTGGCCTCCGAGGTGTAGTTCAGGTAGAACACAGGCAGAGTTAACACCTGGTTAAGGTGAAACTCCAACACAACCTTGGATGGAACTGGGTGGGCGCAGGACAACCTTGTCCCTGTGGAAAACCTGGTAAGGAGACTCCACCAAGAGCGCCTGGAGCTCCCCTGTCCTTCTGACTGACGTATAGCCACCAGGAAAGTGGTCTTCCACGACAGGTGTGACATCTCACACCTGTGCATTGGTTCCAATAGCTTGCCCACAATTTAGCCAATACCAGCAGTAGATCCACGGAGGTGGAGGTTCATGCACGGAAGGGATATGTGATCAAGGCCTTTAAAAAGCACCAGACCACTGTCTCCTGTGCCACTGTCCACTGACCGACCTGCGCGGTAAGTGGAGATGGCTACCAGA
Organism: Neoceratodus forsteri; assembly: GCA_016271365.2. Classification (NCBI taxonomy): domain Eukaryota; kingdom Metazoa; phylum Chordata; order Ceratodontiformes; family Ceratodontidae; genus Neoceratodus; species Neoceratodus forsteri. The sequence continues at coordinate 1,472,299,192 of CM057453.1, read as the reverse complement.
GCACCTTAAGGGTAGTCGTCCGGAGACCTCCTTTGGAGAGGGACCAAAGGTAGTCAAGGATACTGGCCACAGGACAGGAACTAGGGTCTAAGCCCTTGCCCTGACACCAAATGGAAAATCTTTTCCATTTGAAGGCATAACACCTCCTGGTCGACTCCTTCCTAGATGCCTCAAATACGCTGAGGACATTGCTGGAAAGACCCAAAGCCTGGAACTCTGGCCGCTCAGGTACCAGGCCGTCAGGATGGAATACTTTCCCCTGACTGACTGATATCAGGCCCAGGCATGCTGGAAGACACCTCGGGAGCCTGTTGCTGAGGCTGAGGAATCTGGATACCACAAATGAAAATTGCGTACCTACCGTAATTATGATCTTTCTATGTACCTTCACCATTCATCCGCGGTTGGGTATCTGCTGGAGGTCAGAACCCGCGGGAGCCTTTTAAGGTAGGTGGAGTCGGCGTGCCATTGGCACCACCCTGGGGCTGACGACTGTGCGTGGCTGTCGAGGTTGGGCCGTTAGGCTGAGTAATTATGATATTTCTGTGTATCTTCACCATTCATCACTGTTGGGTACTTGGCCAGAGGTCAGGACCCGGCTTTTTTTTTTACAGTAGGCAGAGCCGACGACTGCATGCCGCGAGGTTGGCTGTTAGCGCTGTTGACTCCACCTGCCTGCCAGTTTTGTGTCGCCAAGAGGTAAGAGGAAGGGAGGGGGGTGGGACAAGGAAGTCCAAGGGACAGAGAAAGGAAAAGATATATGAACCAAGAGGAGAAATAACAACTGAGAGGACAGAGAGAGAGAGAGTCGAACTAAAGGGATTGGGAGGGGCCCCAATCTCTGGAAAGGAAGATGCAGGTAGGGTGGGTAAAGAATTTAGGAAGCGAGGGAGAAGGTCAGCACATCCCAGACCCTGGTCCATCTCCAGATTGTATAAGAACTGCAAAGAGTAGCCAAAGGCTTTCTGCCAGAATTCAAGGCACAGAATAGCTGGCAAACACTCCAGACAAGCAGAGTCAGCTATTCTGGAAGAAGGACAGGTACAGAGAATAAACACCCTCTCAGGAGAGAATTATTGGTGAAAAAATGGAAACTTTTTTTTTTTTAAAACAAGGAGAAATAGGCTGGACGGGGAGCATGGGGGAGGAGAAAGGAGGGCAACTGACAACTCCCATCCCACAGGGGTGGAGCCAAAGCACTGGAGAAGGAGTGCCCCTGCTGTCCACTCTCCCAGAACATTATCCCCTGTGTGTCTGTTTCTTCCTCTAATGAAGGAGAGGGAGATGGGCACAGAGAGGGAGGGACCCAGAGACTGAGGCCCCAGGGGGATGGAGGGTGGGATCGTGATGAATGATGAAGATACACAGAAAGATCATAATTACTGGTGAAGTGCGTAATTTTCATATCTTATCTGTGTCAATCTTCACCATTCATCACTATTGAAGTGATGCCGAGCCCCAGGAGGTTTTCTTTTACACCTAAGGGATAAAATCCCTTAGCCCTCAGTGGGTGACACACTGGGGGAAACTTCAGGGCCTTGAGAAGCCGAGAGTGGGAGGATGGAGTCCCCGGAGGAAGTTGCCCGACTAGCGCCTCAGCTCTGTGGAGAAAAATACAGGTTCCTCACCTGTAACAGGAGTTCTAGGAATGGTATATGTTGTTCATCCACACTGTCTGGCAGGTATCCTTGCCGCTTTAAATCTTGCGGAAGGTCTTCAAGCTGGCTCCTCCCACCCGGGTGGTAAAACTCGGCTCCGCCCATGGCGCCAGATCTAGCCCGCTGGAAGCTAAGGTAGTGCGTCTTAAGCCGGGAGGTCGGGAGGGAGGTGATGGATGAACATATACCATTCCTAGAACTCCTGTTACAGTGAGTAACCTGTATTTCTAGGAGACATGGATATGTTGTTCATCCACACTGTCTGGCAGACTCCTAGCAGTTCTCCGGGAGGAGGGAGGCAAGACGCACACCCCCTACTTAGGGAATAAAGACTGGAGAACCGAGGCCTCCAAACCAGCATCCCAGCGTGACTCAAGGTCGATGTGGTAATGGGTGACGAAGGTGTGTGCTGACTTCAGGTAGCAGCCTGCAGATTTCCTGGATAGGGCGTCCTGGAAGCAGCCACCGATGCAGCAGTATGGCGGGTAGAATGAGCTCTTATCCCTCTGGGAGGCTCCATGCCCACCAACTTATAGCAGAGATCTATGCAGGAGGTGACCCACCTGCTTATCGTCCGCTTGGCTGCAGGTCTGCCAGGTGCGGCTTCAGCGTGAGTGACAAACAGCTGGCGAACCTCTCCCGAATTTCAGCCGTCGCTCCTTATAATAAGGGCCTTTCTAGGGTCCAAAGTATGGAGCCTGTATTCAGCCTCTGAGGTGTGATTGGGGAAGAACACCGGCAGAGTCAACACCTGGTTAAGGTGAAACTCCGACACCACCTTCGGAAGGAATTTCGGTGGGGCGCAGGACAACCTTGTCCCTGTGGAAGACCAGGTAAGGAGGCGCGATGCAGAGCGCCTGGAGCTCTCCATCCTTTTGGCTGACGTGATAGCCACCAAGAAGGCGGTCTTCCACGACAGGTGAGAGAGTTCACACCTGTGCACTGGTTGAATGGCTTGCTCATGAGCTTTGTCAGTACCAGCAGTAGATCCCACGGAGGTGGGGAGGTCCCTCGACGAGGGGAAATGTGATCAAGGCCTTTGAAAGCGCCAGACCACCTTCTCCTGCGCCGACTGCTGCCCGGCCCGCGCCGGTAAGCAGAGATGGCTGCCAGGTGCACCCTTAGGGTCGTCGACCTAAGCCCTTGCTGAGAAGGGACCATAAATAGTCCAAGATGCTTGCCAGGAACAGGAGGAAGGGTCCAAGCCCTTGCCCTGACACCAAGTGGAAAACCTCTTCCATTTGAAGGCATAGCATTTCCTGGTCGACTCCTATGGGCCTTCAACAACATTGAGGACCTCGTCGGAAAGACCCAAGGCCTGGAACTCTGGCAGCTCAGGAACCAGGCCGTCAGGTGCAGGGATTGAAGGTCGGATGGGCACCTTCCCTGATTGACTGACAGCAGGTCCGGCAAGCTGGAAGCTGCCTCGGGAGCCTGGAGCTGAGGCTGAGGAGATCTGGATACCAGCATTGGCGGGCCAGTCTGGGGCTACCAGAATCACCTGCGCCTTGTCCTCCTTGCCTTGAGAAGCACCTTGTGGATCAAGGAAATGGGAAAAGGCGTAGAAGAGGCCGAGGGTCCACGGCCTCGAGAAAGCATCCCCTGCAGCGAGCCCTGCTGAGGCGGGCATGGAACAGCCTCAGCTCGCGTTCTCCCTGGAGGCAAACAGGTCCACCTGAGGGTGCCCCAATGGGAGAACAGATCTTGTACTACCTCCGGCAAGAGAGACCACTCGTGAAACAGCCCCTATCCGGCTTAGGGCATCGGCCAGGGTATTGGAGGCTCCTGCCACATGAATGGGTAGGAGATCCGCCTCCAGGCTCGCACAGTGACCAGATCGGAGAGCTTCCTTGCATAGAAGCATGGGCGCGTCCCGCCCTGGCAGTTTAGATAGTACATGGTGTGGTATTGTCCATCTGGACCGGACCACTTGACCCCAGAGAAGCGGAGCAAAGGCGATGAGAGCTAAGCGGACTGCTCTGAGCTCCAGCAGATTGATGTGGCATTGGGACTCCCATGGGGACCAGAGGCCGTCGCTCGGTGTTCCCAGATGGACACCCCAACCCATCAGAGAGGCATCGGTCGATAGAGACCGTGGCTCGGGCGGACAAGCGGGATGCCCTCCTGCAGATGAACTGGAGCGGTCCACCACTGGAGGCGTTCCACATCCCTGGGTCACCGTCACTAGCTGGTCCAATGGATCGCAGCATTGTGACCACTGGCTGTGCCAGTCCCACTGAAAGGGACGCAGTGTCAGCGGGCCCAACGGACCACGTGGTGCAGGCCGCCATGAGACCCAGAGGCGAGGAAGTCCGGGCAGGGCGCGATTGCCCAACCAGAAATGATTGGGCAAAGGAGGAAAGAACCTCGGCCCTGTCCATGGAGCCGTGCTCTGGCTAAGAAGTCGGCTCTGCCCGATAAAAGAATCACCTGCTTTGGCTCGAGTTCCGACTTGGCCTCGTTGATGAGAAGGCCTGCTGAGAGCAAACCTGGAGGGCCAGATCCTGGACCACTCCACCTCCTGTCTGGAGGGGCTGCTATCAGCCAGTTGTCCAGGTAAGGTACACCCGACCCCTCGGCGCAGGAATGCTGTCACCACTGCAATGCATTTGGTGACGACCCAGGAGCTGGAGACAGGCCGAAGGGCATGGCTCGGAACTAAAGGATCCTTCTGCTCGGGCAAAAGGATCTCTGATGAGACGGATGGATAGGGACGTGAAAGAACACGCCTGCAGGTCCAGAGAGCAGAACCACACGACCGGTCCAAGGATGGTATTATCTGAGCCAGAGTGACCATCCTGAAGGTCAGAGACCTTAGGAACTTGTTTAGGTCATGTGGAGTCGAGAATGGGGGTACAGCCCCGTCCGTTCGGAACCAGGAAGTACCTGGACACAAACCCTGGGACTGAGGGGGTCACCACCTCCCTGATCACCTCCTTCTGGAGGAGGCGATGTCAGCTCGGCGAGGCCGACAGTGAAGCTGCGGTTCCGATGCCCCCGGTGCGGCGGCTCTGAAGAGCGGGCCTGCTCAATTCAAAGGGCAGGCCTTTCCACCACCTCCAACACCCACCTGTCCATGATAATGGACCAGGCCGGAAAGGAAGTGATGGAGTCGTCCCCACAGGGGAACCTGGGGTGAGGTGGCGGGTGAGGACACACCCCTCAACCCGTCACTGGGCAGGCTTGGAGGAGGGACCAGCCAAGGGACCTTCTGGGCCTTTACCTCCCTGCTTCCTGTTGGAGAAGTCCCGGGCTTGGGTTTGGGATGCCAAGCTCGAGCCTACTGCTCTGGCGTTGCTGGGCCAGACGTGCAGCGGGCACAGAGGGCGAAATAGCTTAGGCTGTGGTTTGCAGCCTTTGTCCTTCTGAGCAGATGAGACAGAGTCCAAGGTAGCATTGGACTTCTCGATCCTCTGAGGTGACCTTCACCCCAGGGCCGAGGTCGGTCCCAAGAGGGACATCCACCAACATGCTGGGTATCCGAAGTGAGAGTGGATATCCTCAGCCAAGCCAGGCGGCAGCATAGCCACTGCGGCCGCTACAGACCTGGCACATGGTCCCGATGTCCAGAGCAGTCTGAAGCTGCTGTTTGGCCACTGCCCTGCCCTGGTCGCACCTGCCTAACCGTGGTCTGCAGGTCCAGCGGGAGAGATGAGAGACAACCTTGTCCAGGGGAGCCCAACAGGGCATGAGAGAAATGTGCCATGAGGACAGCCGAACTGGCCTGGCGAAGGCTGAGGAGGGCGCAGCGTGAACTTTTAGCCAGCGAGTCCAATTTTTGGACTCCTTTTGGGAGGTTTGTCACGTCCTAGCATTCCCAACAGCCAGAAAGCGCTGTGGGTAACTAACCCCTCGGCGAGATTGTTCCGAAAAAAACGAACAAAGACGGTGGGGACGCGCATACTTCCTAGCCATCCTGGCGGCGCGGAGCAGGAAGCAGGCTATATAGCCAGAGCTCCAGGCGGGCCCACTATGGCCTCGACCACGGAAAAGGAAACCTCCGTGGGGAATCCCCTGGGTCCAGAATCTCCGTGAGGGGATACTAGCCCGTTGAGAGGCAGGTTGAACTTCATCCGGTGGACTCGAGATGAGCGAGAGCAATCTAGGTAGGATGACGGCTATCGTCCACCGACTGTCTCCGAGGACTCCAGTCCACTCACGCCTGGAAAAGCGGAGGAATCGCCCGGACTGGAAGAGTCCTCGAAGAGCTGCCTCAGGCCTGAGCCACCCTCCACCTGCCGAGGTCGATCGGGAGTGAGGGTGACGAGACAACCTATGGGGCAGTCCCTGAGCCGACTGAGAATTCTTGGTCAGAACCTCAAATACAGCGGCTGTGGGCGGGAGGTTCCACCCAGGATCGGTGGAACATTGGTTTGGCCGAACAACGGCCTAGGAACCAGAGCTCCTCCCGGGTAATCGAGGGTTGTTTAGGCCGCTCCAGTGACAGCCACCTAATGGCCAGGAAAGGCGACGGCGTCGGCTTGGTCCCAATCAGAAGGAGCTGTTGCCACATAGAGTCTCGTATCGTCCGGCGTAACTTAAGTCAAAGCCTCCCTGGTCCGAGGAGGGCGAGGACAACCAGCGATACCCGCTTGCCTGTGATGCCGAGACTGAGACCGCCTACTTAACGGCCGGGATCGGCTGGACAGCGAAGAAGTCAGACCGAGAACCTCGGCTTTCCCGAAGGCGGTGCGGGGAGGTGTCGTGGGACCGGCACTCCCCTCGGTTCGGAGGGTTCCTGAAGGCTCCGGAACCGAGGCACTGACAAGCCGATGGGGTCCTCAACTCCCACCCGGGGAACCGGGAGAGGATTCTCGGCTTCTCCTGTCGACAAGCCGTCCAACGGGTGAGAAAAATCTCGACCCGTCGACGGTAGTCTCGATCAACTGGCTGTGAGGGGACACCGTGAGGACCAGCGGCGGCGGCGGTCGACCGGAAGTCGACGACCGACAACTCCGGGAAAGGGATCTTTCCGCTCCCAAGAGTGTCGACGGAGGGACTTACCCTTGTCTAATCTCCGGACCGAGAAAAAGGTCCAGCAGAAGTTGGTCCCTCTCCTTTAGTAGAGAGGGTTAGACAAAGCTCCTTAAAGGAAGCTGAGTAAGAGGCACCCAGAGAGGCGGGACAAATGCCGCGGCTCGAGGTAAAGCGGCCTGCGCCGCCTGCTCTTAGAGATCATCTGCTCGAGCTGATCCGCCCGAGCCGCCGCGCCATGGAAACCATGACCAGGCCTCTTTTGACTTCACCGGAGGAAAAGCTCTCGGGGCGCCCCAGTTGTAAACGGGCAGCGTGGTCTTCAAGGACGTGGGCGAAAGAAGAGCACAGGTCGCAATCCTGCGGTGGTGCTCAAGGCCTAGACAGTAGGCATGCGTGGAGCGCGGATCCTTCCGAGACATCTTCTGCCCGCAAGGGCATCTCCGAAACCGGAGTCGATTTGTCCATCGCAGCCACGGGGGATAGAAGATCGAAGTCTATTTTAGCGAAAAACTTTGAATTCGCAGAAACCGAAGAGTTAGGAACCAGTCTTGTACACAGAGCGTTAAGGAGGGAACCTGAGCTTCCAAGCAGTAAGGAAGATCTGGCATCATGGGCGGAGCCGAGTTTTACCACGGGTGGGTGGGAGAAGCCAGTTGAAGACCTTCCGCAAGATTTAAAGCGGCAAGGATACCTGCCAGACAGTGTGGATGAACAACATATCCATGTCCCTAGAAAGAAAGGTTCCTAGTGGGCGGAGTTAATCTCCCTACTGGGCCAAGGGTGACAACCGGAAAGACACAGCCATGCCGTTTGCCTAGTGCAGATTGCTGTCCCTACGACCCTGGTAGCTGCCTCGTTGGCAACATAGGCTGCCCTCGCTTGGTGCCTTGCTAGCTCCAGGCCACGCACAGTGAGTGCAATGGCTTGTCTGGTTTGCTCCGTATCAGGCAACGAGGCTAGGAGCTGACCCAGCCTGGACCACAAAACCTGTCATAGGCTGATAGTGGACCTGATGTGCAGAAACAGAATGAAGTAACCGTGCTGAGTAGAAAGTTCTCCTATCCCGGAAGACAAAATCAGAGGAGTCTTGATCTGGGGCCGGTCACGTGAAGCGCGAAGCCCATCAGAAGTATCCAACTGCGTCAATCCAGACTGTAGATGAGGCATGGAACCTGGAGACTCGGGGTGTGCAATACCTCCTGGCTGAGATCCCTTGGGGCAGGAACTCTGAGAAGGGCCTCTGCCAGGAATGCAACGACACCTCCCGAAATGGAGCAGGCCAGGGCGGCACCACAAGGTGGCCTCGCCAAAATCGCCTAGAAAGGTGTGGCCGAAAGTGCTCAGCATTGCTGATAGTGAAAGGAGTAAGGTGCAAGTCCTCCAACATCCTCACGAGGAATCGCTGATACTCCGTGAGAGCAGCAGCTGGAGATGTGGACAGAAGTTTCCTCTGCCACAGAAGAGGGATGAGGAGCTGGAGGGCACCGGCTGTTCAGTGGGTGGCTGCAGGGGGAGGTTGAAAACCTGGCTGTCCATCGCCCTAACGTAAGCAGGGAACAGAGCAGCCACCGCTCTGAACTGCTCCCAGGAGAGGCCTGCTAGTACCAAGGATGCCTGGGAGCACAGGAGAGTGTGGCAAAGGATGGGGACAGAGGGAGAAGAGATGTCGGTGACCGCCACCTGGGCTAAGAGCAGACCGTGGCACCCATGGAAGAAGGTGCGCGGAAGACCCCACAGCCGACAGCTGAACAACCATTTCGGCACTGCCTTGGCTGCGCCCGGAAGAATCCCCTGTAGGCGACCGGGGCGTATAGGTCAGAAGGGACGGTCCCCTACCTCAAAAGAATGGGACTCTCTCAAAGAGACTGAGGGGAAGAGCGGAGATTTGCACTACGGCTTCTCCCAGAGCCTGGTGGGCCCCGAAAAGGCCGACATGCCGACCCCACCCCTCGGAGTCGAAAGAGCCCTCCTCCTCGAGAGGCCAGCCTAGGTAGATGGCATCTCTGGGCAGATCCCGAAGGCACCCAGGGCACTGTACCCTCCCTCCTGTAGGTGCCCTGATCGCCCCAAAGTTGGGCGATCTAGGCACACCACCGTGGGGTATCACTACTGAGGGATCAGTGAAACCACCAAGACCAGGTTGCAGAGCTAGGTGGCCTGCACCACTGCCTGCTGGTCAGCACCCCTGACCCTAGTCTCGGTAGCCACTGAACCCACCTCAGAAGGGGCTGACTCTGGCTTGTTGAGGAGACTGCTGGGCTATCCTCCTCAACAACCAACCTCAAAGGGTCAGGCAGTACGTCTGACTCTGAGCTCGAATCCGCCTCCGAGGAGGAGAGTCTAAGGCCCTGTGCCAAACCGTGGGAGGCGGCCACTGCCATCCTTGCCAACAGGACCAGAAACGAGCTGTGCCCAAGTCGGTGCCAGCGCCCCCTGCAGCTCAGCGGCGAAGCCGGAGGGGCATGGCTCCAGCCGAAAAGCTCCAGAGGCGGACCAGTCATGGCGCCATCCGCCCACGGTGCCACAGGCAGGGACAGCGCCGATATCTGGACGGCACCACCACTGGCGCCGATGACCGCACCGCCTGGCTCTCCGGCGCGAGCGGCAGAGGACAGGGCGACTCCAACGATGGAGCTGACAGCGGCCTCAGTGCACAGGATGGTGCCGCCCAGCCCATGGTGCTGTGAACGGGCAGAAGCGGGCGCCCGACAACTGCGCCCGGAGGAGTCTGAAGCCCCATGGCGCCGAGCCCAGAGGACATGACGCCGTGCTCAACCTCAGCGCCAAGGAGGACATGGAAAGGACGGCGCCATAGCATCTCCACGGTGACGCAAGCGGCTCCGACAGAGCTCATAGCGCACCATGCGACAAGTCGGTGCAGGCGATGATCCGCGAGGGCCCATGCCAGTGCGAGGCGGCGCCCGACCGGCCTTGTGAACCATGGGTCCGACACCGGAGAGCCTTCACCTCGAAGGCGATTGCCATGGTGGTGCCTCCCGCCTGCCCCGGAAGGAGTGGGAAGGGCCTCCTGCGCCACGGAAGAAGCCTCGGCAATGGCTAGGCTACTAGTAGCCGAGGCTCCTCCTCCTCAGTCCGTATAAAACTGGGAGGGGACCCAGAGAAATACCGAGAGAGCATGGCTTGGCCCAAGTGCGTATCGACTCCGAAAGTCCGCGGAGCTTGCCCCACTTTCCCGCTGTTGCTCAATGACCCAGCGGTCAACGGAGAAACAGGAGTCGCATGAATCCATGTCATGAAGGGGCACAAGACACGAGAGACACGGTCGTGATGGTCGGTAACGGAATATTTTGGCCACTAGGGCACCGGCCGCATGGGGCTGACCTGTCTTAGATTTCTTGCCCTCCGACCGAGACACGACCTACGGAGAAAAAACAGCAAAAATAGATTTGATGTTGTGAAATATGAAATAAGGAAAGATCTTATCCGGGCGACGTCCAGTGGCTGACAGAAAAACCGTCGGTTCGACCAAAGGAAATTTGTTAAAATCGTTAAATTGAGAACTGCGTGCGCAAGCCTAGACTCTTCACGGCTCCGGGTAACCTCTACGGTAGGGAGATGAAGAATGGCAGGCAGGCGGAGTCGCACTCAGGCTTAACGGCCAACCCGCGAGTGCCACGCACCGCGTCAGCCTCGGGGCGCGCCCAATGGTACACGACGCCGACTCTGCCTACCTTTGAAAAAAAAAAAAATAGGCTCCTCTGGGTCCTGACCTCCGGTAGATACCCAACAGTGATGAATGGTGAAGATTAACACAGATAAGATCTGGTGAGGCCAATCTGGGGCTAGCAAGATCACCTTCGCCTTGTCCCTCCTTGCCTTCAGAAGCACCTTGTGGATCAAGGGAAATGGAGGCAAGGTGAAGAAGAGCCTGGGGTCCATGGCCTTCAGAAGGCATCCTGCATCTAGCCCTGCTGAGGAGGGTGGGCATGAAACAGCCTCAGCTTTGTGTTCTCCCTGGAGGCAAACAGGTCCACCTGAGGGTGCCCGCAGAGACAGGCCCCAAACTACCTCTGGGTGAAGAGACCACTGTGGGACGCCTCGTCTACACAGCAGAGGGCATTTACCAGTTGGTTCGAGGCTTCTGCCACATGGATAGCTAGGAGATCTGCCTCCGGTCGGCTCATGAGGGTCCAGATGTGGAGTGCTTCCCTACACAGAGGCCGGGAGTGTGTGCACGCCCTGTTTGTGGAGACAGTGCATGGTCATGGTGTTGTCCGTCCAGCTGGACCACTCGACCCCACATAAATGGAGCTAATGCAGTCAGCCAGCTGGACTGCTCAAACTCCAACAGGTTGATATGCCATCATGACTCCTTGGGGTTCCAGAGCCTGTGGACCCTGTGATTCCCATGTGGGCTCCCAGCTTTGAGAGAGGCATCGATCATGAGGATGACTGTCGGCTTGGGATGGACAAATGGATCCCTCCTGCAGATGTTCCGGGACGGTCCACCATTGTGGTCGACTGAAGCTGGGAGATCTCGTGAAGTCAGGCGTGCGATGGTCAAGCAGAGGAAAAGAACTGAGGAGGCGTGGGGATGCCCACTTGTATAGATAGGTTGACATCAGCATATGATGTCGGAGTGGACGTCTCCCTGGTAGACTAGAAAAGTTTCCATGTGGTCCTAGTGCCTGGCAGCTATAGTTCCACAGGTGTGACCTGCTGCAAGAGATACCCCAAAAGTCAGATCCTGAGGTACTGCCTGTGGGATGCACACACCTTGATATGCAGGTATGCATCCTGCATGTCAAGCAACATATCCAATCCCTTGATGCAGAAGGGGCAGCAGTCCCTGGAGGGTCACTATCCAGAATTTCTTATACTGAATAAAGAAGTTTATCCCTTGAAGGTCCAGAATGGGTCCCAGCTCCTAGGTGAATTTGGAGGCCAGAAAGAAGTGGGAATAGAACCCCCTGCACTGCTCAGTCTCGGGATGAGTTCTATGGCCCTTTTGTGCAACAATGTGCCAATCTCCTCCCAGAGCACCAGAATGTGTCTTGGAGGATAACAGGACTGAACCAGTGGTTTTACGGAGACCACTCCAGAAGCTCTAGAGTGTGGCCTTATTCTAAGAACTGCAAGATCCTTGCATTTCTGGTGATCTCCTCCACCTGTCCATGTCCAGGTACAGGGAGAAATGACCCTATAACCACCTCCTGCCCTGCCCAGGAGGTGGTGTTGAGCAATGAGTCATGCAGAAGTAGAAGGCTGTCAGGGCCACACCACCTCCACTGGGAGCTTTTACAGTAGTGGAGGTAGGGAGCAAGCAGGGCTGTGGCTGCTCTGTGTTTACCCTGAGCCTTGGTGCTGGGCATGGTTCTGTGGGTAGCCTGATGAAAAGGTACCCACTGCCACTCCTAGACTGGGTGTGGTACATAGAGTGGACTGACCACACCGTGTGGCCGGAAGCCTGCAGTTTAGAAAGGATATCCTGCACATCTGCCCCGAATAGTTTATACTCTCTAAAGGGGCATTCAGGATGGTTTGTTACACATCCTGGGCAAAGCTGGACACACAGCCAAGCCAACAGTTAAGGAGGCAGTACAGTGCAGTGGTTTAAGGCTCTAAGCAGCAAACCTGGACACCTGGGTTTGAATTCCACAGTCCCCACGTGCATACTGTGTGAAGCTAAGCAAGTCACTTAACTTTCTTGTACTCCCAGGCCACACCTGTAAACAAGATTTCAGCTTGGTGTCTTTCTCCTGGTAATTAAAAAATATATATTTTGCAGACAGAGATCCACAGCGGCCACCGGGCCAAGGCATCAACAGCGGCATAGACAGAACATAGAAGGTGGCTGCCGACGTTGGCCCCTAATTGAATGTTCTGAAGCAAGTGCCTCTCAGGGGTCCTCTGAGACGGATTTGCTGCTCCTTTGGCCTGAGACCAGAGTTGGCTCTGATACTAGACCATATGAGCGATGAGAGTTAAGAACCTTTATGGTCAAGGTGGCAGAGGCAAAGTTCCTCTTGTCAATCAGGTTCGACCTCTGGGATTCTTTGCCCAGGAAATTAATTTAGGTGTTTGGGCCTCCTGGTACTGTCATGGGTAGCACTAATGACCACAAAATCCACTTGGGGTTGTTTTGTGGAGAAAGGCTTCTCTGTAGGAGCCTATTATAACTTGTCTGCCTTTCTACACATAGCAGGGACCAAGTTGGGCTGATGCTAGGCAGCCATGGTGGCATCCTCAAAAGGTTCTATGAAAGGAGATGACAAGAGGAGGGGTGTCAGGCAGGCCTATGTAAGTGGGCAGATGGCACTGGATAGGTCCTGCTCCTCTGTGTCAAACCCCATGGCATCCTGCAATTATCACAAAATGGAGACAAACAAAGGGTCATCGGGGGAGAGAAAAAACTACTCACCTTAGTATGTTGCTTCTTCTAATGGAGTCTTGCTGTATTCTGACTATTGCAGTTAGGTCCTGCCTTTCAACTGCCCGGAGAACAAGAGTTAACTGAACTGATAGGTAAAGTTGTTTACAATTTCCACAAATAACCCAGAACTACTAACTAAACTACTTACTGCAACGAGAAGAGCCCTGAGCCGTAATACACTGGAGTTAAGTGGAAAAACAACACTTTAACTGACTTTGAACCGAGCAGAAGGAGGAATCTCTGTAGCAACTGTTCAGTGAGGCGGAGTAAAGAATCTGGCGGTTGGGTTTCAAAGTGCTGCAGACAGAGACCTCAACGAGCTCAAGCTCGACGTTCTATGCACTGCATAGAAAATTAACCCTCTACACTCTGGGGCAGTTCAAAGGCTAGAGCTAACTGCAGATTGTCAGAATACAGCAAGACTTCATGTTGTTTGAAGTAGCCATGACCCTAAAGTGTAGATCATTCAAGTCAACAGCTGCATTAAACTGGACCTTTGATGCCTCAATACCATCCACAGCCACCTGCTCCAGCTCCTAGGCCAATTGGGGAGGGGCATTCTTAGCCAGCTCCAGAACTGTATCCCACATAGACTTCTGGTATCTGGCTGTATATGCCATGTAATTAGATTGCCTGAGCCCCAAAGAGGATGCCAAGTACTGTTTCTTTGCCATGGCGTCCGCTTTCCTGGAATCCTTATCTGGGGGGTGAGATGCCAGAGGAATGTTAGGCTTGTCACAGGCTGCAGCTTGCACTACCCCAACATGGCTGCAATGACTTGTAAAGAATTCCGTCCCAGGACCTGACAAGGCATACCTCCTGTCCATCTTTTATCCTCAGGAGGTATGGATGTTGGAAACTGAATAATTTTCTGTGTCTGTTTCTCCAGGGATTTATGCAGAGGATAGACACCCTTTTGGACTGTGGGACATCCATCATCTCAACATAGTCAGGTTCCTCATGATCCTGTTCAGCCTCTTCCACTGGAAGCTGAAGAGCATCAGCTACTTTCTTGTAGAACAAGAAATGGGAGGGGACTCAAAGTCTGAGAGAGGCGCATTAGAAGGCCTGTCTGGGGAGATGTCAGGCTCTACTGGCTCATCTAGGCCTTCATATCCTCTTCTTCTTCATAATCTTCATCTCCTTCCCAATCGCCCTCATAAAATGCTTCAAGGTCATATTCATAAGCAGAAAAGTCTGACCGAACCGATCGTCTTTGAGGTTGGTGTCGGTTCGGTTGGAACTAGGTAAGCGATTGTACAATAGCAATTGCTTTAGCTATTTCATCAGCCAGTCCGGAACATGGGAACGGGATCCAAACCGGCTGACTTGCGCTTTCTCTTAGATGGAATGGATTCCCAGAATCGGCTCTCCTTTGCCCGAGGAGGTAATGCCAGGTCAGTGGGCACCCCTTCAGGTTCAGTCGGAACCGAACTGGGCTGGCCATCCGGCTAGTGGATTTCTCGGCCTCCTTCCTTCAGCCTACTTAACTTTATCTAAAGTGGCTTTGGGAAAGTTTCTGAAGATTTGGCAGTCCACTTTGAGGTGGTTAAACCCCAGAGAGTGAACAGAGGCAGGTGGGGATCAACCTTAGAAAAGGCCTCCTCACACTGGTGCAGTGCTGAAACCCAGTGGGATCGGTTTTCTTTTGGGTTTCTCAGACATGAATAAAGGAAAAAAGTTACCCTTACCAGCGTTTAATCCAGACAACTACAAACCTATCGGTTCCAACCGTGTCATGGGTCAATTAAAAACCAAGGAAATTACTGTTTTGTTTAGGAAGCGATAGGTACCAGAAACCACAATACAAATCACAGAAAAAACAAAACAGAATTGCTTGGTTCCTAACCGACTGACCAAACCAAACAAAAACTATTTCTACCACAAAACACTAAACTACCTACTAAACACTTACTGTACCAAAGCAGAGATGTGAATAACGGTTGACAAACTGACCGATTATTTACTTAAGCCGAACGAAGTGAAGGAGAGATCTCTGGGCGACTTCTCAGTTAGGTGGAGTAAAGAATTTGACAGTTACACTGAGAGTACCTGGGACAGAGGTTTGAAAACCGAGCTCAAGTTTAACATTATATGCCTTGGCACAGAGTTAACCCTTTCCTCTCCAGAACAGTTCAAGTGCTGGGGCTAACTGCATATAGTCAGAATACAGCAAGACTTCATTTTGTTTGAAGCGGACATGCCCACTATCTGAATAAGCGGTACCTATGTTTGACATTAGAAGCCATTCACATTTAGACGCAGTTGATTTTATGACTTAACAATGGGCCATATGTCTTGAAAAGATTTGTGAGGGCAGGTAGCACACTCTCTGGTTCGGCTAGAAATAGGAGAACATCATCTGCAAACAGCCAGATGACATGTTCTTCTTTGGCATATACACAGCCACCAATGTCCAGGTGATTTCTTATTGCCTGGGTCAGAGCTTCGATCGTTAAAACATATAACAGTGGGGACAAGGGACATCCCTGTCTAGTCCCCAGAATAGTCTAAAAGGTTGCGAGGCCATCATTAGTAAGGATCTGGGCACTTGGGGACTTATATAAAATGTTTATCCAACTGTGAATGCTTGGCCCAAAGCCAAATTTAGACAGGGTAGCCAACATGAATGGGCATTCCAACTAATGAAGGCCTTCTCCACATCTAGTGCTGAGAAGGCCTCAATCCCCTCCCCTTGCCAGCGCCCATCCACGCATAATATTAAAGGAAATAGGAAATGATATTCAGTTATTTTCAACTATTAAATAAATTTAAAATAACAAGCAATAGAGTCTCTTTGTGCTAGCAGGAGTGTGATTTCCTAAACTTGCTGTTTAAACTGTTGCTAGTCCAGTCTGAACACTTGACCATTCTAAGATCAGAGTCAGTGACATGCCATTTCACAGCTTGGTGAGCGTGACTCCCAATTTAAAAAGCCTGACTAACGAGGAGGATTCAGCACTGTAAGGCAGCATGTAAATGTGCATTTGAAATCTTTACATTAATGAAAAAACAAACAGAAACATGGAATTTGGCAGATAAGGACCGTTTGGTCCACCAGTCTGCCATTCCTACCTAATGGATAAGCTGCAGATCCTAGTTAACCAACAGCCTACTTCTTCCTACCCCAACCCCTAGAATTGCCTTATGACTGTCTCATGCATGCTTGAATTCCACCACTGTTTTGACTCCACAATCTCCTTGGAAGGCCGTTCCATGCATCACAACTCTCTCTGTGAAAAATGACTTCCTTACATTACCTCTGAGACCCCATCTACAAATTGTGGCCCCCTGTTCTTGCACACTCTTTTCTGAAAGATGCTACCCTCTTGGACTTTGTTGATTCCCTTGAGGTACTTGAAAGTTTCTATCATGTCCCCCTCTCCCTCCTTTCCTCGAGGGCTATACATATTAAGCTCCTTAGGTCTCTCTTCATATGTCTTCCAGTGCAGACCCTGCACCATTTTAGTGCCTCTTCTGGACTACCTCTATCATGTTTATGTCTTAGCGGAGATTGGGTCTCCAGAACTGCATGCAGTACTCCAGATGGGGTCTCACCAGCTGTCTGTACAGAGGGATAACAACTTCCTGTTTTTTTTGGTGATGCCTCACCCTATGCCATCCCAGTATCCCCTAGCCCTCCTCACTGCCCTCTCACATTGCTTGCCCACCTTTCGTCATCTGATATGACTACCCCAAGTCCCTTTCCATTTTGTTGTTGTTAGTATCTCAGCCCCCATTGTGACTCTTCCCTGGGTTTTGTTTCCCAGGTGCATTAGCTTGCACTTCTTAGCACTGAATCTAAGCTGCCCTACATTTGACCATTCATCCAACCTTGCCAAGTCCCTTCTTATCCTTTCCACCCCAACTTGTATCAACTCTGTTGCAGATCTTTGTGTTGTCTGCAAAGAGACATACTTTTCCTTCCAGTCCCTCTGCAATGTCAACTATAAAGACACTGAAGTGGACTGGTCCTAGTACTGAACCCTCACGGTACCCACTAGTAACCCCTTTCTTCAGAGTGGACTCCATTTACTATTACCCTCTGTGTGCTGTTCTCCAGCCAATTCTTTACCCAGGCTACCATCTTAGGACCCACTCCCAGGCTGGCTAATTTGTATATTAATGTTTTGTGTGGAACTGTGTGAAATGCCTTGCTAAAATCTAGGTAGGCCATGTCCACAGCCCCTCCCTGATCTACTACTTTGGTCACCCAGTCAAAGAAATCGATTAGATTTGTCTGACATGACCTTCCACTATAAATCTATGCTGCCTTGGGTCCTGTGCCCCTCTGGCCTCTAGGTACTCGACAATTCTTTCCTTCAGAAGTGATTCCATCGTTTTCCCTATCACTGAGGTTAAATTAACAGGTCAGTAGTTGCCTGCTTCTGCCCTGCTCTCACTTTGTGAAGTGGAATCACATCTGCCCTCCTCCAGTCCTCAGGTACCCTCCATCCTCCCATGATTTGTTAAAGAAGGTAGTCAGTGGTGTCACTAGTTCTACCTTAGTTCTTTTAGAATTATCAGGCCCATTGCTTTGTCCACTTTCAGTTTTAAAGAGTTCTTTCAGAACCCTTTCTTCTGTAAATGGGCTGGTATCAACTTCTGTATCCAGAGTGTTTCTATTGTTTGGTTTAGGGTCCTCCCCTCTTCATTTGTGAATACAGAGCAAAAATATTTGTTTAGTGTCTCTGCCTTTTCACAGTCACCCTCCCCCTTATTAAGCCTCACTATCCCTCCTTGGTCTTCCTTCGCTTCCTGATGTACCTATAAAGTTTTATCCCCTTCTTAACTGTGTTGGCTATCTTTTCCCGGTTTGGGCCTTTGCTGTTCTGACTGCCTTCCCAGCTTCCTTTTGCTTTAACTGATACAATTCTCTGTCCTGCTCCTTCTGTGATTCCTCGTACTCCTGAATGCTTTCTTTTCTCCCTAACCTTCCTGCCACCTCCTTTGAGAACAATACTGGTTTCTTATATTGTTTTGTTTTGCTTATTTGCTTCACACAAAGGCTTGCTGCCTCTGTGATGGCAGTTTTGATTATTCCCCATTGTTCTTCCTCCTCCTTCCTGCCCATTTGCTAGTGCATTCCTTAGGCACTCACCCATTTTGGCAAAGTCAGCCCTCCTGAAGCTCAGTACCTTTGCCTTTGTACGTGCTTGACTCTACTGCTGTGTTTATTGTGAACCACACTGTTCAATGGTCACTAGTTCCCAGATGGCTACCCACTTCTAAATCTGTGATCTTCTCGCCATCTCCATTTGAGAGTACCAGGTCTAAGACTGTTCCCTCTCGAGTGGGTTCCAATACTAGTTGTCTCGGCATGCCCCTATAGGGCATCTAGAATGACCCCTCTTAGAAGTGGCTGCTACATATGTACTCAATTAACATCTGGCATATTCAGATCCCCATCAGCAATATTTCCCCTTTTCTGACGTTCTATGGATACTTCCTATAATTTCCGTGTCCATGTCCTCCCCGAGACAGGGGTCAGTATGACCCCTGTGCAGTTGTGGTGCCATTGCCTGTCTCCAAATCGACCCACAGTACTTCCTCTCCTCCCGTTTACCCTTTTTGTTCTGTAGCTTTGATTCCTTCCCTTATGTAGAGAGCTTCTCCTCTCCTCTTTTACCCTCTCTGTCCCTCCTGTAGATAGTGTATCCTGGTATGTTTCGTCCCAGTCATGGTTCTGTGTGTACCATGTTTCTGTGACTCCCGACATCCAGATGTTCCTCTTCCATCAAGGCCACCAATTCAGGAAGCTTGTTACCCAGACTACGGGCACTAGTACTTATTGCTCTCCATTTTCTGATGGCTTTACCTCTTGTAGCACTATCCCTGTCCTCATTGACTTTGCTTTCTCCATTCACCCTGTCCTGCCGCCTCCCCTTGACTAGTTTAAAAGCTTGCCAATGAAGCATTTAAACTGATTGCAGAGACTTGTTCTCTTCCTGGACAGATGCAGACCATCCTGCCAGTATAGGCTGGTATCCCTCAGGTGGAACCCCAGTCCCCCATGAAGCCAACCCCTGTGCACTGCACATTTTTTTAACCATCCATTGAATTGAATGGTGGAAGTACCTTGCCATAGACAGGCAGCATCTCCGAGAAGGATCAAGAAAGAGACCATTGCTTGTTATTTGCAATTTGGTGAAAATAATTGTACATCATTTCCTATCTCCTTTAAGGGTCCTTCTGATAGTGTGTTTAGCCTGCCAGCCTTTTACAAAACCTCCTTGATCGAGTAAATCAGGAGCGGCAACACTCTCTCCAGTCGAGCTGCCAGCAATTTTGCCACTATCGTAATAATCAGTATTTAACAATGAGATAGGGTGATAAGAACTACATTTTAGCGGGTCCTTTCCTGGCTTGGGGCGTACCGTAATAGTTGATAGTGTTTGGGTTTCCAGTAAGGCCTCCCCTCCCAGGTTTTCTGTATAATTTGGTACATTAGATGCTGGATCTCCTGCCAGAAAATTCTGTAAATTCCACCAGGATCCCATCACGGCCTGGCAGTTTCCCTGTGTTTGAGGACCAAACTGCCTGTCTGATTTCTTCGAGACCAATCTATTATCTGATTTCCTCACCCACTCGGGTCCAACATGGGCAGATCCACATGCTGGAGGAATGTGTTTGGGTCAGATCCCGTGGGACCTCTGAAGTGTATAGGGATTGATAAAATGTTTAAAGGCATCACTTACAGCATTCTGATCTGCTGTAACAATCCCGAGTCCTTCTAATTCTGTACCTGCCTCTCTGCCCGTTTCTGCTTAACTATTCAGGCTAACCACTTACCTGCCCTGTCCCTTGAAATAGTTTCCAGCCTTAATGATTAACAGTTTCTTTCTATATTTCTGAGGATAGCGGTTCCACCTGCCCTTAAGTTCTCCCACGTTCACTCCTTTGACCCCTGCATCACTCGATTTTCTAGACATTTATCTGAGCCTCCAACTCTCTCTCTTTCTGCTGTTCCTGTTTACTCTTATAGGCTGCAAAGCGAGATGGATAAACTCCGGATATATGCCTTCATAGCTTCCCAAGTAACTATTGCTGAGGTGTCTTCCACTTTATTATATTCAATGAATTATTGTAGCCCTTTACCATAAAGTCTCTATATTTTCACTCTGCTAAAAGAATAGGGTGCAGTCTCCACTGTCTCTTGGGTGGAGCATCCATACATCAGTACTATTTCTATCTTTGGTAGGAAATGGTCAGATATACATAGTGGGCCATACTGCTGAGATGCTTTTCTCAGTAAATTCAGAGACACTAGTACCAAGTCTAATCTTGTATATACCTTGTGGGCATGAGAGTAGAAGGAAACTCCTTCCGATCTGGGTGTAAGCGGTGCCAAATCTACCTCAGAGAGCTCCTGAACCATTTTTGGGGTGCCACGCTCCTTTAGCCAACTGTCAGGCCGATGGCTCGAGTGGTCCAAAACAAGACCCAGTGTACATTAAAACTCTCCCCTACATATAAGGTATCACTATTTTGGGCCATAATCAATGCCAGCTTATGAAAACATTCTGGGCAGTCATAATTAGGACCATAAACTGAAACAAAAGTTAACTTTCTACCTTCCACCAGCGTCTGCCATAATATATCGATTTGTGTGTCCTTTGTGGTGGAGGAGATCTGCACCTGGAGACCTGACGAAAACCAAATCACCACTCCCCAAGCTTTTGAGGTAAACCACCAACAACAAGGTCCCCCTCAAGCATTTAGCCGTTCTTAGCCAATTCGTTTGGCAGTTTAGTGGGTCTCCTGTAATGAAAGAACATCCCCTAACTTTCTTAATGTAAGAACTGTCCTCCTCTTAATCATGGTTCTAAGGCCGTTGACATTCCATGACACAATCTTTAAATGCCCCATATCAAAGAATGGTAGAAGATGTCACCACTGGGCCAAATGCCCTAAAGACTTCTCTGTAAACAAACACAGCAAGTTCTGCATGGAAATAAATATAGAACATAAACCAGAACAGCTCAAAGACAAACTTTCATCAGAACATGACAAGTGTGAACCCTTACCCCCTCCCAGAACCCCCCACTTTTAAGTTAACATGAGCGTAATCTTCCCAAAAACTAATCACCACCTTAACATACCTAATATTCTGCATTAAACTCCCCTATTCTTCCATTCTCACCCTCCTTATTTCTCTCCAAGGAGAGACCTACTCCTTTTTCACTCCTGTTCGTGGGCGCCAGGGTGCCATCCATCCTATTTACCGAAATCCAGTATCTGCTCTAGAATATCTAATCCCATCCCCAGAAACATCTTGGGGAAGGTGGTGTGCAGAAATGAGCAAGCCCAGGTCGGCTCCCCATTCTCCATCCCTTCAACAGGGGCGGGAGGGAGGAAGAGACCCACAGCCACCAGGCCTCGCGAGGTCAGAGACAACTCCCCCAACTGTATAACTCCAAAGCCTGCAGAGAGAAGTGAGGACGCCCAATCCTGAGCATGCAGTCATGCCCCCCGGAGGTTCCCTCCCTTCTATGCATCTCCACAGTTTTTGTCTGCCATTGTTCCTAGGACCTACAAAATTAACATCGGAGCTCCATCCCTGGGAAAAAAAATACCCTAGAGCCATCTGCCCCATGTCCAGCATCCTGGGACTCATATCGGGCAGCCCTCTCTGCAAAAAGAGCCCTCCCAGTGGCCTCCCGCCCTCCAATACAACATCGCTCCATCTCCCCTTACTCTGGTAGTTAGTGCAGGATCACCTCATCCCAATGTCTAGGCGAGGGAAAATCTACCCTCCTCACAAAAATTCCTGATTCATAATCCTGCAGATCTGTTTCCCTCATCTTAGCACATAAACAAATCTACACCTCTCCCACCTGTAGTTGTACATATAATATTTTAAATGCCCCAAAAGTCAACCTGCTCACTTGAGCAACTTCTAGAAAGAAGAAAAAGAATACAATAGACTAATATCTCTTAACCCTACTGCACCCAACAGAACTCGTAAGATAGAACAGTGTATGACAGGGTGAATATGGCCCTGCCCCAGTTGCTATACAGAAAGAGTTTAAATGCAAGGATCTGTTCTATTCTCTCCTTTTCTGTCTTCTCTGGTTGCAGAACCCATTTGTTGCTCAGCCATGTGTGTTTGTAATCGTCACATTTTGGTACTGTTAGTGAACTACTGACCACTCTTGTTACCACGCATTGTAATTTGTATAATCTTGCTACTACTTATGATTAGTTCCTACTTATGATTTGTCTATCTTGTTTGCTCTGTACTTTGTTTCTCTCCGATATCAAAAGTTTTCACTGCCTACCTAAACAAGAGGTCAGTTCTGCAACAATATGCTGCACCTGCTGAAACTGACAAGAACATTTGAAACTTACAAGGACACTGTAGAAGCATCCTATTTTCTTATCCAGCTCCTGCACAGATTTATAAAAGGAGCTGCAATGTTTTGTAAAAGATAGAGACAGAGACTGAGAGAGATTGGAAATTAAAAACTCAGAAGGACTATGTTTTCTATGTTTCTACTGCCATTATAAATAGTTATTCTGAACAATTTTTTTATTTTACTGTTATTAATAACAAAACTCCTGTTATGAACTTTACAACTGCTCCTGGTTTCCCCTATGCTTCCTGACATGTACCTCAATGACACAGTAGCGGAAAAAGCCCAAAGCAATGTAAACAAGTGAGCTATAAACTCTTGATGAATAACTGTGGCATCAGCCATTACGCCTTTAGGCCCCACATCTGGGCCTTTGTAATCAGTTTAATAGGTAGTACCACCAATGCTGTCTCTCACTGCCATACCCTCAGTTAGTCAAAGCAAAGTGACAACATGACTGTCCAGCAGAGGGCAAACAACAAGGATCACCAGCAGCTCTGAACAAGGGCTACAGTAGGGTTCATAAACAGCAATCCTCCAAAGATTTTGGGTGCCAAATCCAAATGACCATAATGTTATTTCCAAGGGCGTTCCATGAACCATCAAAAGTTCAGGAGAAGCTGTCAATGCATACTCTCTACCTGTCCCTTTATGGTGCAACAGAGGAGGAAGGGGAACTCCCAGTCCAGCTCTAATAAGCTGGGAAAAGCCCATTCTGGATTGGGGGCCCCAGTACCACCACCCCACCCAGAGAAACAGTACAGCAGTCAAAAACGAACAGTACCTTTACTGTTCAATTCCTTCTCAGGTAGCAGCACTCTGAGGTGAGTTATTAGCCCCTGGGAGTTGTTTTCCAATTCTGTGAACACGTGTACGAGGGCCAACTTGGAGTCTGTAAATGTTCTGCTGTTTTGTCCGGTGCCCTAATAATCTAGCTAGGCAGATTAGGGAGAAGGGACAGGTCAATGCATTGAGCTGCTTCCTGACCTCTGTAAAGGCCTGGCGCTCTTGCTGAAGATGCCTTGAGAAAATCAGGAAAGATGTTGACCTTGTCGCCATCTACCATTATATAGTCAACTTTCTGTGCTGCCACCAGGACTTTCTATCTGAATATCGTAGAAGTGTAGCAATTACATGTATCTTTCATTCGCCCAGACTGCTTGCCAAGAGGTGGTGCACCCTTTGGATTTCCAGTGATGTGCCCTCAGGTAGAGCAGAGTCTGCACCAGCCACTTTGCGAAATGCACGCAATCCTGGCCCTAATTGCCCTCAGGAGCCACCAGCAACACATTACAGCGGTGCTCTATTTTTCATAGTCATCAAAATTACCTTTTTTTTGTCCATTTTCTTTGTGCTCCACCCTACGGGGAACTCTCTCCGGCATCCTCCGCCTCACCCCAAGCTCTATCTCCCCGCGACACCTCCTTCTCCTCACACCAGCCTGACAGACCCCTGGGCTCTGACCACCCCCTCCCGAGTGAGGCCACCCTATCCGCCCAGGGCATTAACTAGAATCTAGTGTGCCGGGCTGGGCGATTGGCCTAGAAAGGAGAATGCCCAGCGTTGGGAGTGTAGCCTGGCGAGGACAGAGGTGCCTTGACTATCCCAAGGATGGAGATTTTTTCCATATTTTTCCCCTAAGGCGCAGTTGTGCAATGATGTCAGCATGGCTGCCCTAGCGTGCTCCATGCTCCTCCCTCTTAGTTGCTCCATGCGGTAGTGCCTCCTGTCTCCACCGGGGTCACTTCTGCGTCAGACATACCCTGGATCCCTCCCCAGGGAGAGAGAGCAGTCCATCAGATGTTCGATCCTCTCCTCTCCTCCCAACCCTGATGCCGGAGCTTGTTCCCGAACTCAAGTCGCGGAGTGGCGCGGTGTGGTGTCAGCACCTCAGCCCTCAATGCCACTGGTCTGGCCCCCAAAATTGCTTTTAACTGTTCAATCTCCGAATGGCCTGCTGAAGCAGCGGATCTCATCTGCTGGATGCATCCTCCTGAATGTTAACTTGCTCCTCCAATTCTGTTAATCGCTCTCATTGTTATCAATTTTCTCTCCATAGCACTGAAAGTTTAATGTAGATGAGAGGCTGAGCAGTGAGATTGGTGAAGCCAGTAAGCATCTGGGTTTGCAGATCGTGCTTGAGCCAAATTAAGATCTCCAGCATTGGGCCTGAAGGCATTGCTAAACTGCTGCTGATGGCTCAGCGTGAGCCGTAACCTCCACTGTCGCTTTGCCCACAGCTCGAGTCACTAAGTTTCCTAGGCCAGGGTGCACATTCATGTCTACTGTCATTTTAAAAGGCAGCTGCACCTGCTTTTTGAACTTTTGGAAGCTGATGCCATCCCAGGCACTATAACAGTGGAATCAAAGGGCTATAAAAATAATAAAGAGTGGGGATGGAACAAAATATACGTGGATGGGCGCAGAGCTCTGCAATTAAGCGTCCATCTTGTTCCCTGATAAGATTCCTTGTTGCTACATATACCAAACTGGGAAGGCCTGGTGCAAAGTACCAAGTTCTTATCAAATTAAACAACAAGGTCAGATGAATAATTCTGCAACACTTTTAAACCTCAGAACAGATTTCCAAAACATTTGCATGTGCCATCTGATTGTTCCAGCAATTTTTAATTTGCAGAAAAGCCTACACAAAATGTTAAACTAAGGGCCCTGTATTCAAAGTTAGCACTAACCTGGGTTTGCACCAGTCCACCGGTGGGGCCATAGTCAGAAGCTTCACAGTGCTGCCCAAACCTGGCAGCATGATAACATAACCATACCACTATGCCAATACAAATAAGGGGTCTCTCATACACAATAAGCGCAGATCGTTATATTCAAAGGTCTGCGGTGGCTAAACAGCCCCAAGGGAGATGCTGTTTACTGCTACTGAAAACCATGTCTTATTGTAGCGCTTAAGGCTGTGGCCCCACCTCCTCCCAAGGTAGGGTGGCTGTACTGCAGCTACCCACCTGTGTGTCAACAGTCCCCCACCCCAGATCACCCATGCTGTAGGTAATTCCATATATCCCTGGTGTCTAGTGGTACCTATGAGAAAGTGGCAGTGGTGCAGGTGCAGCTGCAGCAGCACCTGGAGACATATGACATTTATTAACCCGTTCGATCTGGATTCCGGCTTTGTCGTGTACAAAACTGCTCTGGTAAAGGTACACATGACCTACTCCTTGCAAGGGATAGTGGTTGTAGTTCCATCTTGGTTCTGCTTGACCTTACTGCGGCCACTGACACGATGGACCGTGGGGTGCTGCTGGCCTGTAAGGGGCACTATGTAGGACTCGCACGGACGGTGCTACGGTGGTTCAATTCCAACTTATCTGGCAGACAGCAGCAGGTGGCACTTAGTTCTTTCATCTCTGACAGTCCTGCGCTTTGCTGCAGTGTGCCTCAGGGTCAATTTTGGCCCCATGTTTGTTAATGTACATGTTGCAATTGGGGAGATTATGAAACGATATGGCCTGGGCTTTCATTGTTATGCGATGATACCCAGCTGTATGTGTCTTGTGCCTCTGATGACAGGCGGCTTTTATGGAATTGACCGTGTGCCTTAGGAAATTCAGGACTGGATGGTGGGCTTCTGGCAGGCTGAATCCTTTGAAGACTGGTGGAGCTGTGGTGGCTTGGTACATTGGCTTTGAGTGGTGATACGTTCTGCCGTCTTTGGATGGTATTACTCTCAAGGCCGTGAACAGAGTGAGGAATCTGGGAGTTACTGTGGACTTGAAGCCGACATTAGAACATGAGGTATTGGCTGTTGCCCGCGCAGCTTTTATCATCTTAGTAACATCTTCTGGATAAAACAACTACTTACCATAGTAATTTTGTTTCTTCCAAGAGAATATTTACTGTATTCTGACATATGCAGTTAGCCTACCATTCAACCGCCTCGGGAAGAAAGAGTTAAAGAACCTATGCAAATAGTAGAAGCTGATGGGCTCAAAGCTCGGTTTTCGAACTACTGTCCAGGATGCATTTTGTGTAAAGTACAGTTACGTAAGAACTTACCATAACAGCAGATCTTGAGAACAGCTCTTGCAGCAGGTAACACCATTAGGACTGAAGCCGGCGGGCGTCAGGACCCCGGAAATCTTCTAGCTAGCAGTCTTCAGCGGGGACCGTCCTCGACGCTGGTCCTACTTCCGACGCCAGACGTAGTACATAAGGAGGCGGGTCCTTGGCCAGATTCCCCAGTTCTCCCGCAGGCTGACATCAGAAGGGAGACGAGGATCTGCCACCAGAAGAAGCTAAGCTCCTGCCAAGAGCCTGGTGAGCCACACCTCCTCCAAGGGAGATGGTGGGCAGGTACCTGCTGCAAGAGCTGTTCTCGAAGATCTACTGTTATGTAAGTTCTTACGTAACTGTACTATCTTACCGAGATACAGCTCTTGCAGCAGGTAACACCATTAGGACCGATTCCCAAGCACAGCGCCTGTAAGCATTCTGGGAGGAGAAAATTAGGAGAGATCTTGGACAAGTCCTGACTCTAGGACAGGAGACCCTGTAGAACGGCCAGGCCGAACTGGCTCTCCGTCGTGATGTAATATCCAGGCTGTAGTGCCTAATAAATGTGTGCACAGAGCTCAAGTAGCTGCAGCACAAATGGTCATGGTGGAGACGCGGCGCAGTGCTGCAAAGGAAGTAGCCACCTCTGTCGAAAGTGGCCCCGGACTGTACCCGGAGGCTTATTTTTGCTGTTGTAGAAAAATGAAATACACTGGACAAGCCAGCAAGAAAGGGTCTGCTTTGAGACTGGTTGGCCCAGCATTCTCTCAAGCGAAGAAGCGAATAGTTGCTCCGACTTGCGAAGCTGTTTGGTTTTGTTCAGGTAGAACCTTAGGCGGTGAACATCCAGGGTGTGAAGCAATGCCTCTCCTCTATTAGAGTACCTTGGGAAGTACACAGGTAGATCGATGTTCCTGATTGAGAGTGAGGCAGAGACCACCTTAGGCAGGAATTTAGGATTAGTCCTCAGAGACACTCTGTCCTGGTGGAAAATTAAATAAGGCTCCTTGCACATGAGGCGTGAAGCTGGAAACTCTCCTTGCTGAGGTGACAGCAACTAAAAATAAAGTTTTCCACCACAGAAAACACAGCTCTAATCCGCGGCAGGTTCAAAGAGGCGTGAGTTGTTCCAGGACAAAGAGTAGGTCCCAAGGAGGACAGGATCCTTGATGGGTGGCCTAATGTGTAATACCCTCTCAGAAAGACTCGAGAGGCATCGAGCTGTGCCACTGTGTGCTGTCCCACGGTGGTATGCAGAAATCGCGCAGAGATGCACTTTAATGGAGGGTAGGCGAGACCCGAATGGAACAGGAAAGCAGGTATTTCAGCACCACTTTAGCGGGCATTCTAAAGGGAAAGGCCAGCGTGCCTGGAGCCATAAGCAAAAGCGGTGCCACTTCATGGCGTCGTTGCATGCGTTGCGGCTTTCTGGCAGCGGAAAGGACTTCCGCCACCTCTTGCGAGACCGTGTACGCATAATGGCTGTGTCTCTAGGAGCCATGCATGCAGGTTCAGTGAGCCTAAGTCCGGGTGGACTAGCGAACCCTCCTCCTGAGACAATAGGTGGAGCTGAAAGGCAGCGGAACTGGAGGTTCCCGGGACATTGCGCCAGCATGGAGAACAGATCTGCCTGGGCCAAAGAAGGCGCTACCAGGATCATTGTTGCGTGCTCCCTGCGCGGTTTGAGAAGAATCTCTGGATCAACGGAAGGGAGGAAAGCATAGAGGAATCTGTCCGCCCAGGAGAGGGACAACGTCTCACCAGAAAACACCAGGCCCTGGATCTAGCGAGCAAAAATTGGGCAGTTTTACGTTGGATGGGAAGCTAACAAGTCCAACTCTGGGGTTCCCCAACGAAGAAATAAATCCTCTGCTACTCCTAAAGGAGTTCCTATTCGTGAACTCTGGCCTGTGAATGACTCAGGCCGTCTGGATTGTGTTGTCCACTCCGGGAACGTGAACTGCAATCAGGCTCGCGCGTGTCGGATTACCCAATCCCACCTCTCATCGCTTCCCTGCAAAGGGGTAGAGTGTCGCCTCCTTGCTTGTTGAGTAATACATCACCGCCGTGTTGTCTGTCACCAGGCAGAAGGGGTACTCGGGGGATTTCTGACTGAAAGGCCTGCAGGGCGTAAGGACCGCCCTCATCTCAGCCGTTGAAGTGGAGGTGGGCCTCCTGAGAGGTCCAGTCCCTGGGACCTCACCCGTTCAGGTGCGCTCCCCACCCCAGCCCTGAGGTGTCTGTGGAGAGACTGCCTCCTCGGTACAGCGCTGCAAGCAGGACACCCCAGAAAGTGTCCCTGTGTTAGCCACCATTGCCAGTCTCGAATCACAGTGTTCGTGATTCTGACCGGATGCTGCATATGGTCTTGCCTTTGGTCTCACTGCACCTTGAGCATCCACTGAGTTACCCGCATGTGGAGCCTTGCCAAAGGGCGGTTGAATAGCCGCAGCCATGTTCCGAGCAAGCGAAGCACCAACCTGGCGAGGACAGTCTTTCGCTGAGAGATCTCTGATGAGGATCTGATGTGTTCGCTCTTCGTCGGGAAGAAAGGCTTTCCCTTGGACAGTGTCCAGAACTGCGGCCTATGAACTGCAGCTTCTGGGACGGTGCGAGGAGAGACTTCTCATAGTTGATAAGAATGCCCAGAGACTGGAACAGATCCTGGGTGCTCTGAATAGCCAGCAACAGCGCTTCTTTGGGCTGCCATGAGAAGCCAGTCGTCCAGGTAAGGGAACACATAGTGGCCCTGTCTCCTTAGGAGACGCTGCAATGACTGCCATGCACTTGGTAAAGACCCTGGGGTCAAGACAGTCCAAACGGAAGAGCCCGAACTGGAAGTGGTGGCGAGAAACTAGAAGCGAGGAACCTCCTGTGTGCTTGAGCTATTGGGATGTGCAGGTAGGCGTCCTGCATGTCCAGGGACCTTAAGAAGCCCTTCTTCAGCATGGGAATGAGTTCTTGGAGGTCACCATGCAAAACGTTTGTAGGTGACCGACATGTTGAGGTCGCTGAGGTCAAGATTGGACGGAGGTCCCCTGTTTTCTTTGGAACCAGAAAGAAGTGGGAATAGTATCTGGATCCTATCTGGTTCTCTGGGACATACTCCACTGCTCCCTTTGCAGAGCGCATGTACCTCTTGCCTGATTAGTGATCTGTGCTAACTGAATAGCGGGAAAGCAGAGGAGGCCTTGTGGGTGGCTTGTCCACTAATTTATAAAGTGGCCTCTTTCGACTAACTGGAAGGACCCACCTGTCAGTGGTTATGGACTGCCACCCTGGCAGGTGGTCCGCAGTGCCCCCGACCTTGGTGTCCCGCTGATCCTGAGGGGCGGGGCTGGGAAGGAGTCATGCTGTGGCGGCAGAGGGTCCAGAGGGCTGGGCCGACTTGGTTGGTCATTGACTTGACCCGCTGGGCACTTCCCTTAGACTCTGCGGGAGAAGGAGCCTCTGTTGCGGGCCGGCTTGGGACTGTTGTCTCTGCATCCGGCCTCGAAAACGGCTTTGGTTCCTATGAAAGGAACTAAGCTTGGGTCTGTACATGGCCTGGACAGACCGCACTGCCTTCCCGGCCTCTGGGAGTCTGGTGAGGACCTTTCCGAGGACTCAACAAGAGAACTTCTCCATGAAACGATGCATCCAGGATGTTCTTCTGGGCGTCCGGGTGAATCTGGAGACATGGAGCCATGAGTGTCTCCAGAGGCACACGCCTGAAGCTGCCGCCTGGCCGAGGAGTTCATGGAATCATGCGCGTTCGCAGCACCTGGGTTCCCAACGTCCGAACTCAGACAAGGAGTTGCAGCAACTCCTCCTTCTGCTCACCTTCTGGCATCTTTTCCGCCCAGATCCAGTCCCTGCTCCCACAAGGCATTTTGAAACTGTACCATGTGGGTCAAGTAGTTGAGGATCTGATGGCGAGGTAGCGGATGCGTGCGTGCGCCTCGCCCATAGTGTCCAACTGCTTGGACTCTGGGTCCGGTGGCAGGGTGCTCAAATGTTGCGGCCTCTGGGACCGGTCATGAGGCTGTAATGACCAGAGAATTGGCCAGAGGTGTGATGCCAAGTAATGGTCCTCCCTAGGGCCTTGTACAGGCGGTCAGCTTTCTTTGGCATCGCTGTGGCTGGTGGACGCTTTCCACGCTGCCTTGGTGACATCCATGAATGTGTCCACCAAGGGTGGCACCACCACAGGCTTTGGATCTTTTGTCAAGATATCTGGCAAGGCGTAATCTCTGGGTCTAGTTCCTCTGCGTCCCATCCCATGTTCTCCGGATATGCCTCATAATCTCTGAGAATGATGGGTCATCCGGAGGAGATCTTGGAAGCTCACGTGGGTCCGGAGAAGGGACGTTAATCGAGAGGGGATCTGGATTCATCCAGAAGTCCGATCCTGTGTCCTCCGTCGGCGAAGAAGCGGGCGCTCTTCTGGGTCTCTTGGGGCTGGGGACCCTGAAGAAGATCTGGACGGAGGTCTCCTTTTTCTGATCTGCCCTAGGAGGATCTGCAGGCTCCTGGGGAAGGTACGCTGCCCAGAGCCCTGGATGGAGTGGGGGCGCTGGGGGCCGTGGGAGTCGCAGGGTGGAGGAGGAGGAAGAGGAGGAGGTGGAACCACATCCTTTTATAGTATCCCACCAGTAGGTGAACAGCTCCTCGACTCGAAATACTGAGGCCCGATGACGGACCGGGCGCCATGGCCGGTCGCCTGGTTCCGGCGCTGGCTCTCGGGCCTCGGTTCCAGGGAGGTTCCTGGGGCGCGACAGGACCGGGTTCACCCGTCTGGTCCTCGGGCTGGGTCAGCTCCTCCTCGTGATCGCCTCTGACCCGGCGTCGTGGAAGGCAAGGGTTCTCTCTTTCTGTAGATGTGGGCGTTGGTCCCATGGCGGCATCCATGGAGCGAAGGCCTGACCGGCGACAGGCGTCTGGCGGTCAGTGGTTCTCGGGACTGATGGTGCTTGGCCGACGGCCGGTGAGCCGGCCGGATCCGACGATCTCTTGAGCGACGCCAGCTCCTTGGTCTTCCGCTGGGGAGGAGGAGGCAAAGAGACTGACCTAGGCGCCAGGTTCCAAATGGCGAGAACCGGACTTGTGATGGTGATGACAGTCCCCGACCGACAGGGCTTTAGTAGCCGAGGACGAAGAAGGTCTGGAGGTCTTGGCCTGAAGAAGAGAGGAGGAACCCAAGGTGTCTTCACCGCTGCAGGGGAGGCTGAGAGCGGGCCCGGAAGGGGAGCGGTCGGACCGGGAGCCGGAGTTACGGAGTCAGAGGCCCTAGACGGGACCTGGATCTCACTCTCTCCCTATGCTTCTCGAGGTGTCTCGGCCTTGTCTGAAGATTACCCTCGAGGCTGCGCCCATAACTTTAATCTTCTCCTCGAGCAGGAACGCCTGAAGGGCCTTCTGGCAACGGATCCGGGTCCCACTGTTGAACCCCTGGCAGAAGGAGCAGGCCCGGTGTCGTGGTCTGGGCCTAGGCACCGGACGCAGGCCAGATGCGGGTCTTTGAACGGATTTGCTTCCCACACATGCACTTCGATGGATGGCCTTCAACGGAGGTTGAGAGGACATCAGACAGAAACTGAGCAGAAAAACTAACTTTTCCCTAAGGAAGAACTTAACCAGGCGCCGCACACTAGAAACTAACCAAGGGCTGCAGACATGCAAGTCGACAGTGGAAAGAACTGGGAATCTGGCGGGACCACCTCCTTATGTACTCACGCCTGACGCCGGGCGGACCGGGACGCTGGAGGCGGTCCCCGCTGAAGCCTGCTAGCTAGAAGATTTTGCGGTCCTGACGCCTGCCGGCTTCAGTCCTAATGGTGTTACCTGCTGCAAGAGCTGTATCTCAAGTAAAATCTGTCAGATTCTCACGAAGCATGTACAAAAAGATGATATCTATGCTATGCTAAAGAACTAATTTTTTTTATATTTAAGTTTATTGCATATTTTGGCACAGATAAGCAACCATCACAGCTCATTTTTCAGCATGTATACATTAAGGAGCAAGTACATGTTTATAAACAATAATTTTCTCCATCTTCTTTTCATCCATTAGAACTCTACCCCTGTTATTGTATTTTGTTTTACTTTTTATTTTGCAAAGGCAACCTGGAAGACTTGATTCTCTGCACCCACCTTTTTTTTTTTTTTTTTATAGTTCTCCATTCCTCTTACCCTATCCTCTCTCCTCCCATTCTATTCCACCTCACTAATATTTGACAACACCAACCAGGGAGTCCACCTCTCCACCCACATCTGTGTTCTCAAATTTATTCTATACGTGACTTCCTCCATGTCCTTGATTTCATTTACAATTGTCAACCAATCTTGGTTTGTCGGGGACTTGGTGAAAGCCACTTTCTGGTTAAGGCAGCAAGCAGGATGTTCCATAGGTATATTTTGTTTATTCCCCGATTTCTGCTGGTTTCATTCCCAGTATCTAGTTCCCTGAACCCAAGTTGGATTGTATGGAAAATAAATTTTTATTTTCTGTTGTATATCCGTCCAATAATGTGTGAGAGCCTGACATGACCAGAACACATGCAGATAGTCCGCTTTAATTGCCCCTGCACCCGCCAGCATTCCCCGAGCATTTTTTATCCCATTTACTCTGAATCCCTGGGACAATAAAGAATCTCGCTCATACCTTCCACTGTACTCCCTCCACTGCGGAGAGGACGTGGTCCGGAGGGCATGTCAAGGGACGAGGTCCAGACTTAATCTTCAAATGCTCCCCATTTCCCTTTCCCAGCTGCTCTTGATGTGCAGTTTGGTTTCTCTTCTGTCTCTCAAGGCTCCATACAGACTGAGATCAAACCTTTACTTTTTGTTGAGTTTATTATATCAACTATAGTATCCTAACCCTGTTGGCAAGGTGGGGCATTTATAAATAATCTGTAAGGTGTGTATGCAAGATCTTATTTGAAGATACCTGAAATAATCCGCCTGTCTTAATGAGAATTCTTCTTTAATTTGAGTGAATTCTGGGATAATATTTCCTGTAGGAACTGACTTAAGGAATACAGACCCAGTCTACCCCAGTTCTTAAAAGTGAGGTCCTGCCTAGATGGAGGAAAGTCCGTGTCCCAAGCAAACCATCTCAGTGTCCAGGTCTCCTTATCTACTTTTACGTTTATTCCATAAACGTTTTAGGAAGCCCAGTGTATTTTTAACTGACTTTAGAAAGGCGTCCTGATCTCTAACTTGGATCTCTGGTCTTATGACCCTAGCTCCTAGCGGCCTTCCATCTGTCAGGGCCATCTTGAACTGTTTTCCATCTCGCCCCACATGATCTGGCTGACCATAGTAAGGCCCATTTTAACTGAGTGGCAAAAATAGTCTTCCAGACTAGGAACCTTTCGCCTCCAAGCTTTTTGTTCGCCTGCATAACCGAAATTTTAAGTCTTGGTCTTCTGTTGTTCCAAATATACCTTGTAAGCATCCTTTGCCAGATCAGAAATTGATTCTTATGTATTTTTATGGGGAGACATTGGAAAAGATAGAGATATTTAGGGGTATGTTCATGGATACTGACTGTATCCTTGAGTGTAAAGGTAGGTTGAGAGCTTCCACCTCTTAATATCCTGCTTAATCTGGGTTATTATAGGTTCAAATTACTACAAATACAACATCGTCAAGTTTTTGGGATTTGAATACCCAAGTATTTAAATTTCCCATTCCACTTCGTGTCCAAGATCTGTAAGATGTCAGTGGAGGGTTGTATTGAAATTTCAAAACTTCTGTTTTATTTTTATTAGTGTATATCCGTGTACTGACTGAATTTATCAATAAGCTTCCAAATTTTGGGAGGGATCCGTCCGGTTGGTTATATAAAGAAGGACGCCGTCTCACAGATAGGGGATATTTTATGCTCCTCCCCATCTATTTCCACTCCCTTGACCTCATTTGATTCCTTATCGCTTGGACAAGGGGTTCTATATATAAATCAAACAGGGAGAGACAGAAGGCAACCCTGCCTTGTGCCCTGCCCAGGGTAAATCTCCGTGAGATGCTCCCATTCACCCTAACAAAGGCCTGTGGGGAGGCGTACAGGGCCTTAATCGCCTCCATAAACGCCGACGGAAGCCCATTCTTTTAAGGACTAGGAAAGAAAATTCCAGTCGACTTTGTGGAACGCTTTTCTGCGTCCAGGCTCATAAGGCAGGCGGGTATGTTTCTTTTGTTAATAATGTCAATTATGTTAATGGTTCACCCTACTCCCTCTGGGGCCTGCCTACCCTCCACAAATCCCGTTTGGTCTGGGTGTGTAGAGATCTGCAAAAAAGACTGCAGGCGTTTGGCTATGATTGCCATGACGATTTTGTAATCTACGATGAGGGAAATCGTCTATAGGACCCACAATCCTTGGATCTTTTGCCCTCCTTAGAATCACCATTATGGAAGTATAATTCCAGGACGGAGGGACCGCCCCCTCCAGCCACACCTGATTATATACTGTGTTCAAAAATGGATTCAGATCCGCCAGGAAAATTTTTGTAAAATTTCAAACCTGGCTAGACCCGGCATTTACCCCCTTTAACCTCCCTATCATGTCTGTAATTTCCTTTGTGTAATTGGATGTTCCAAAGTTTGTCTATGGGCTTCAGTGAGTCCGGTAATTTTAGGGCTTCTAAAACGCCAAGCATCCTCAGGTCTTAGTGTCCTGTTGAGGATGGTATAGTTTTTATATTACGCGACAAACGCCTCGGCTATTTGCTCCCATCCATGGAGAACGGAACCTGTAGTCAGGTGGCGGATACCGTGACATTTGCCTTGGCCGATTGTTGTTTGAGACGGTATGCCAATAAGCATGTAGCTCTTGGGCCCCTCATAATAGGCCTATTTTGTGCATAATAGCACCTTTTAGGTCTCCAGGGCTGTATCTTCTGGAGTCTTTGTTTAAGTCCCTTTTCTCCCCATTCTTTCTTTATCAAACTTTATTTTCTGTTGTCCTTCCAAGGCTTGAAGTTCCTGTCTAATTTGTTCTCTGTTTTCTCTCTCTCCCTCTTTTTATCGTGGCTAGTGAGATCAATTTCCCTAATCAACGTTTAAATGTGTCCCAAAGAATTTGGGGACGCAACATCTAGGCCCTCATTCGACTGTATAGTGTGTTTTATTGTTTCCTGATTTCTCCTTGATCTTTTCGCCCCTGAGCAACTAATGTTAAGCCTCCAATGTAGGCTTTTTGGGAGTTGGAGGTCTATCCAGGCATACAGTGGTTTGTGGTCTGATATGGTTTCAGTACCTACCCACACTGATTCAAAATTGACATGTCTCGCCTCATATGTGAAGAACATATATCTAGTCTTGAAAAGATGTTGTACCTTCATGGAATAGTATGTATAATCCCTCGCCCTGGGGTACTTTTTCCTCCAAACATCCATTATACCGTGTCTTTCATAAGTCTTCTTCAACGGCTTAGAGATTCTTTTTCGTTAGGGGTCAGGATGTTTGAGGTGGTATCCAGGGCTCTGTCCAAAACAACATTCCAATCACCCCCAGCAATCATTACCCCTTGCCTTTTCAGCCAGTAACTTGAACAAGTCTGCGAAGAAAGCCATATGTGTCCCTGGAGGGGCATACACATTAACAGTGTTATTTGAAGGTCTTGAACACGTCCCACTACCATCACATATCTAACCCCTCATCCCTTATTACCTCCTCCTCCATGAATGGGAGCGAGGCCGAGAGCATATCGGCTAACCCCTCTTCTCCCGTTAGGGAGGATGCATGATAAACAGTCGGGAATTCTCTACTTTTAAATTTGAGGATTCCTTTAGGGAGAGGTGTGCTCCCTGTAAGAATTGTATTTCACATTTCTGTCTCTGAATTTCTGGAGGCGCTTTCTTTATAGGGTTATTTATCCCATTTACATTCAGTGAAACAATTTTGATTTTACCTTATCCATAGTTAAAATTTTCAGTCAATTCTGATGATCTATACTCCTGTGTGTTCTTAGGACTTCCTGCCTTTTCCCCTACTCCCACCCTCCCTCTACTTCCAGGTCGCCTCCCATTTCATCCTTTCTCCTTTAATTAGGATATACATTAATTTACTTTCAACTTTGTGCCTTTCATGCTGTCCATAAAGTAATAAAACAGAAAATTGCTGGTCCTAAACTGCCAGCCCAACTGTATGCATTTAATAACTCTCAAACAACAACCCCTTTAATGAGGCTTTGAACAATCTAACAATATGAACCCTTAGAGTACCGAGCTTCCCAGCTAGTAATCTCAGAACTCTATAAAACATCGTTATCCAGCTAGTAAGTATCCCCTGCTCATGCTCCTGTTTCAGTGTTTTTCATCCGGAAATGCAGATCTCTGGGGCACTAAAGATCTATACTGGAAATCCCAACTCTCCTAGGTCAGTCCACTCTCTGTGAGTGGACTGGTTCTGTGCCTCCTTGGAGCACTGAGCCCTGTACGATGTCTTCGCTAAACCATTTCAGAGCTTTATTTTGGGGTCTTAGCCCTTACTCTGCGGTAAGATCAACGCTAGCAAGGCCAATAGACAGGTAATAAGCCTTTTAAAATCCATATTCCCAATCCAGTCCCCCAGCCCCTGTTTATTTTGGAGAAGGAAACCTCCCCGCCCTCCTCCCCCCCGGTAATAGGCCATCTCTATTGAATTTCTACCCATGACACAGGGGTGATACACAAGAGAAAGGTGCACCATCGCCAGTCCGATTTCTGGTCACCAACCCAGAGGTAGGCTGAAGTCTCAGGCGGCCGCTGGAGGCCATCACCATGTTCCTTTCCTTTTAACTGTTTTTTCATATATCCATAGTATTCATTTAACTTCTTTCATAGATCATATATCTGCCTCGATTAAGAGTACGCCCTCCTACCGCCGCAGTATCACGAGGAAGGCAACTCGAGCCACCACCACCTCCTGAGATCTACTGTTCATATATGGGAGGAGGAGGAGAAACCCCATCAAGTATTTCTATTCTAGACCCTGGTTGATCTCTTAATCTTTAAAAGGGAAGATGGGGCGAATGGAAGATGCCTGCCCCCAGCATTCAAATCCACGGCAGTCGAGGCTCTATTATATTTACATTCAGGCCTTAATCTGGACGAGAAAACATGGTGAAGATTTCCTCAGTCAGTTTTATTTCAGCCCCAACCCTCATCCTGCTGCTCTGTATCAAGTGGCTTATTCTACATCAGTTTCTATATTTTGTACCTATCTATTGTCCCTTTAATCAAGCAGTCCATTTCCCATTTGTACTTTACCCCGGGATCCTCTTGTCACCTAGGTTCTCCCATTGTCCCTTATGTTGTTGTTCAGTCCACCGAGGCTCTGTCCAATTGAGGAGCCACTATCTGGGTCTTGCTGCTGTCGGGAGCATCGCTGTGAGTTAAGTCCAGCCAACTGTATCTTCGATGATATACGGCCCGAGGAGTGCAGCAACATCTGACCTTAGGTTGGTGGAGTGGGGGTGCAGTGACTTGTTAAACCCCTACACGCCACAGACCAAGCCGATCTCTTCAACTCTTTCTCCAGCCTCCTTTTCTAACCCAGGGACTGGTATTCCGGTCTCTTCTAGGAAGGGTCTAGCCACCAGTAAGTCTTCAAAAATTTTAATTCTCTTGCCTGGTCTCTACCCTTAATCTTGCAGGAATAGCATTTGTGCCTTTAAGTTTGAGCCTGAGCTGCTTCACTATGGGCCACATGATCCGACGCACCTCCTGTACCCCGTAGTGTAATCGTTATCTATTACAATTCTGTGTGCCCCAAACATAAGTTTCTTTTGATTTCCACACTCTTTAAGGATCTCTTCTTTGGAGATATAACTGGACATCCGCACCACAAATGAAGGTGGTCGCGAGTTCGGCTCGATGGTCGCTGAATGAGAGAGCGATGGGCCCTGTCCATAGAAACGATAGCTCTGGAGATAATTTTAACAGGTCTGACTAATAATTTCTGCAAAGGTTATCGTGTCTCAAGTTCCTCCTCGGTACCTTCAGGAACACCATAGATCCTCAGATTCTGTCTCTTGCTCCGTCCCTCGATATCCTCTAGCTTTGCCTGTAGCTCCCTTTCCGGCCATCAGGTACAGTAATAGCAGTCGTGACGGTCCGCTTGTTCCATGACCGCTGTAAGCCCCAACTCCAACTTATCTGCTCTATGGTCTATTCTTCCAATATCAGATTTTAGCTCAGTTAGTGTGATATCTATTTTCTGAACCGCTTTCGTAGTTTGTAGAATCGAGGCTATTAGTTGGGAGTAGTCATCTTCGGGGCCGCTCCATTGCAGAGGAGCTGTCGCCGCCAGTAGGCCCTGACATTCTCGATGCTTTTTCACCTTGCAGCAAAGTTGCAATTTCTGTGCCAGAGCCTGGTTATTCTTGATGGTCCCCGCTTTTGATCTGGTGACTTTGGCCGTGATTGCATATTTGTTTGCAGTGGATGCTGATCGATTAACTTCAGGCTGGGAGACTCCTCAAGTTATGCTGCCATTTAGGCTGCTGACGCCACCGAAGTCCCAGAACTCATTCTCCTTAACTACAATCCTCCTTTGAATAGGACATCTGAAAAGACTTACGCCACAGATGCCAAGAACAACCAACCTAAACAAGTTTCAACAACAAACATGAACAGCTGGAGTGCAGTGCCCACCAGGTTCTAGTAGAAGAGGTAGGGTGGAGCTCAGGATACAGTAAAGATCCTCTTGGAAGAAACAAGATTACTTTAGTAAGTAATTTGTTCTTCAAGCTCCAGGAAATCTTTACTGTATTCTGACATATGCAGACTACCAAGCTGTACCTTGGAGGTGGGCATAGAACCTATTTAGGAAACAGGCTCTGCAGTACTGCTGTGCCAAACATGACATCTCTTCTAGCCTGGGTGTCCAGGCAACAGTGTTTAGTAAGCATGTGAACAGTTTTCCAGGTGGCAGCTTTGCAAATTTCTAACAAAGGAATGTCTCTGGCAGCTGCTATAGAAGCAGCTGTACCCTTGCTGGAACGAGCCCTGAGGCCCTCTGGAGGTTCCTTGCCCAGTTTGCTGTAGCAACACTGAATACAGGCAACAATCCAGTGTGTAATAGTCCTTTTGAAGCTGGTTTGCCTTTCCCCACTTCTCCACAGGTCAGGAAGAGCTGAATATTGTCCTGTCTATGCCTTCTGTATGAGCCAAATAATAGTGGATAGCCCTCTTAACATCTAGGCTATGCAGCCTGGGTTCCCCTGAACTGGAAATGATCAGCCAAAAAAGAAAGGCAGGGTAATGGACTGGTTGAGGTGAAAATCAGACACAATGTTGGGGAGAAATTTCCTATTGGTTCTAAGGACTACCTTGTCCCTATTGACTGAAAGGTAGTTAGGCAATGTGGACAAAGACTGGAGTTCACCAATCCTTCTTGCAGAAGTAACTGCCACTAAAAGACTGTTTTCCAAGTCACGTGATTTGAGATCTGCTGAGGACATGGGCTCAGATGGGGGTTGCATAAGCTGTGCAATGTGTATGATCAGGTCCCAAGGAGGGGGCTGGTTCCTAAGTGAGGGACGCAAATAAAACAATCATTTGAAAAACTTCCTGAAAACTGGATTGGAAGTCAAAGAAGTGCCTTACCCGCTGGAGAGGTAGGCAGAGACAGCTGCCAAGTGTACTTTGAGGGTAGATGGCTTGAGGCCTAGGGAGTGAATATGGATAAGTAGTCCAACAGGACTGGGAGTCCAGCCTGGTAAGGAGCTATGACATTTTGTTGACACCAAATGGAGACCCTCTTCCATTAAGAGGTGTATCGTTTTCCTGGTAGAGGGCTTCAAGAGACCCTTAGGACCTCAAGGACCCCTTCAGAAAGGTGCAGACTAGCATATTCTAGGTCCTCAACAGCCGGGCCATAAGCCTGATGGACCTGAGGCTGGGGTAGAGGATCCTCCCCTGGAAGGATGTAAGCAGGTTGTGCCTCCTGGGAGGCAAATCAGTCTGGAGATTGACAGGAGGAGCAGGGAGTACCAAGGCTGCCTGGCCCAATCTGGAGCTAGGAGGATCATTGTTGTTGGCTGGGACCTAAGCTTGTTCAGCACCATAAGCAAGACAGGGAATGGAGGGAAGGCACACAGGAACTTCCCTGTCCAATCCAGTATTAGCACATCCAGTGGCACTGTGCCCACTGCAGGGGCCTGCAACAAAACTGTGGCAACTGGTGATTGTCTGGGGCTGCAAAGACATCCATCTCTGGAGTGCCTCATTTCTGAAGACAGTTTGCAGGATCTGACTCTTAAGAGACCACTGTGGTGGTTTTGATTGATCCTGCTCAGTGCATATATTAGGACATCGTCCTTCCTGGAAGATGGACTGCTGAGAGAGAGTGACCCTAAGGGAATATACCAGACTCCAAATTGTCATAGCCTCTGTGCACAGCAAGGTGGACCTTTGCCTTCTTGCTTGATTATGTAATACATGGTTGTGGTGTTGTCTGGTCTGACTTGCACCACCTTGTTCTGGACCAGTGAGGAGAATGACAGGAGGGCCAAAATACTGCCCTGAGCTCCAACAGGTTCATGTGCAGGCACTGTTGCTGCTGAGGCTGCCATGTGGCCCAACAGTTACAGGAAATATCTTGTTGGTCTTGGGGGTGTGAAGCTGGAAGGAGCTTGCCAACTATACAAGGCTGTCTACCCTTTCCTGAGGAAGGAATGCCTTCCCTCTTGAGTGTCCAACTCTGCTCCTATGAAATCCAAGAGCTGGACCGGCAGCAAGACTGACTTTTCATGTTCACCAGGAACCCTAGAGACTGCATTGTAGCCTGCATGGAGAACCAGAACATCCCTTACCTGCTGAGGGACTGCCCCATGACTAACCAGGTGTCTAAGTAAGGGAATACAGTCATCCCTGCCTTCTCAAATGTGCCACTACCACAGTCAGGCACTCTGTAAACACCTCTTGGGGCAGAGGCGAGACCGAAAAGGCACAGCTCTGAACTGGTAATGGCCTGATGGCAATCTGAACTTGAAGAACTTCCTGTGAGACGGTCTGATAGCAATGTGGAAATAAGCATTCTTGAGGTCCAAGGATGCCAACCTGCCTCCCTGCCTGAGAGTGGGAAAATCATTGCCAAAGTGATCATCTTGAACTTTGGCTTTGTCAGACATTCTTTTAGGGTTCTGAGATCCAGTATGGGTCACTACTCCCAATCTTCTTAAGGCTTAGGAAGTACCTTGAGTAAAATCATTTTCCCTCTGTGAGATTGGGACAGGTTCCACTGCTTTTGCCAGTAGAAGGCTGGCTATCTCTGTTTCAGTAAGGCTTTTTCGCTTGGGTTGCAGGTTTGAGCAGCCTTGCTCAATCCTGGGATGCACTTGAAGCGGAGAGCAAGACTCTGGCTCACAACTTCCAGGACCCACTTGTCTGTGGTGATGGCTTGCCATGACTGGAAATAGTGAGTCAGTCTGCTACCTACCAGTACCAGAGAGGTGACCCTGACAACCACGTCAGGGGTTCTGCTTTGCATGTGTCCTGGGCTGAGGGCTAGGGTCACACAGCACTTGCCCTTTCTGCCTCTGCCTCTAAAGTAGCCATGTTGCTGCTGGTAGTCTGGGAGAGCCTGAGCCTCATAAAGGGCTTGGTACAGGACCTCCCTACTTGCTTTTGGGAGTGAATGGCTTCTCTTTGGCAGAAGCGCTTTCAAGCAGTCTTGTACTCATCCATCTTTTTCATGTAAGCTTCTGTTTGCTCACCAAACAGAGAAGTCTGCTCAAAGAAAATCAAGTGCTTTGGTTTATGATCCTGAGAAAGGTTAGTGGCTCTGAGCCAAGCAAACCACCTCAAAGACACTGTGGTTGCCATAAGTCTGGCAGCAATGTCAGTGCATCCACTGCCACGAGGAACTGGTATTTGAAGCCTCAATGCCACATCTGGCAGTCTCTGCTAGATCAGCTGCTAGGGCAGGAGGAGCTTTGCTGGCCAGCTCCAACACCGAGTTCCAGAGACTTTTTTCGTACCTGGACACATAAGCCATACAAGTGGCCTGTCTGATGGCCAAAGAAACTCCAAGTAGCCTTTTTGGCCACAGACTCAGTTTTTCGAGAGTTCTTGTCAGAGGGTGAGAGGACAATGTCACATTTGCTCTGTCACAGGCAGCTGCCTGTACCACCCCTCATGGCTGGGGTGGCTGAAGAGGAATTCAGCCCCACCCCTGGCCAAGTGGTATTTTCTGTCCATTTTCTTGTCCACTGGAGGGACAGAAGTAGGGGTTTGCAAGATTTTCAGGACTTGCCTCTTTAATGACTTGTGGATGGGGAGAGCAAACGTTTAGTGTCTGGACAACCCCATCATTTCCACATAATCTGGCTCCTCCTCTTCCTCAGTGGTCTCCTGAGTGGGAAGGTCCAGAGTCTCTGCCACCTGTTTCATAAAATAAATGTGGGAAGAGTAATCTTCAGGATGTCAAGGGGAGATTCAAGTCCTGCTGTTTTGGCGAGACCTCAGGCTCAACTGGTTCCCCAAGGTCGTTGTTCTCCTCTTCATCCCCTTCATAGTAAGGGTCCGGTTCAACCGAACTGGGAACCAAGAAACAACTACTGGTAGAAACAGTGGTTGAACCAGAGTTTGAACCGGTGACTGCAGAGGAACCGAACTGATGACCCGTAGATACTCTGCAGCAATTGTATCATCTTAATAGCTTTGCTATTCAGCAGTTGGAACTGCTGTGACCTTCGTTGCGGTTCCTTCACTTAATGTTTCTCCTTTTGTTTCATTTTGCAGCGGCCGGTTCTGCACTTCTCTTAGACTTTGAGAAAGTGTTGCCTTTGTCAGAGGGCTTTGCCTCTGGTTCCTCAGATTTCTCCTCATTAGAGGAAGGTACGGTTGTTCAGGAGCTAGGTCAGCAGCTTTTTCAGACATTTTATCTCTCAGTCTGTTAAAGAGCCCGTCGAGCTAGATCAAGAAAACTTTACAAATTTCACAGTCGATGCTCAGGTGGTCAAACCCTAATTATACAATGGGATATGAAAATCCTGTAACCTCATTGGTCAAAACACATCACATGACCGTGATAAATCCTCCTGTATACCCACTGTAAAGTTTTATATCACTATAAAAACA
Organism: Neoceratodus forsteri; assembly: GCA_016271365.2. Classification (NCBI taxonomy): domain Eukaryota; kingdom Metazoa; phylum Chordata; order Ceratodontiformes; family Ceratodontidae; genus Neoceratodus; species Neoceratodus forsteri. The sequence continues at coordinate 1,472,255,736 of CM057453.1, read as the reverse complement.
GAAAACAAGTTGAACATTGTATAATAGCAATATACCATGACAGAGAGTGGTATATGGGTGGATGTACCACTTCTGGTGTGGTTAAGTCACTCGGCTGCGCCTCGTGACCAACCACACCAGGCGTAGAATCCACCAATATACCCAATCTCTGTCATGTATATTGCTTAACAGACAACACAAGTTGTATGAGAATCAGCCTTAGTGAACGGTTCACCACACACAATGCAGTGCCAAAAACAGTAGGGCCGGTTTTCTTTTTGGGCTTCTGTGACATAACCCTTTAACCAAGAAACACCGGTTCTGTGCCAACTTAACAATCTTTTTTTTTTTTTGCTATCGGATCAGCTGACTCAAGGAAAAAATAACCAAGAAACTCTAGTTCAACACACAGAATGAAAGGCAAGAACCGCAACTATGATTTACTAGGAATTATGACTAAAAGAAAAACTTTTACCTCAAGGAAAGTAGAAAAGTTGGTTGCTTTCCGAGAACTGATGAGGAACTGAAAACTTACTAAACTGAAGCTAAATCTAGACTAGTCTACCTGTATTAATCAAGGACAGTACTTTGAATAAAGAAAAATACAACAAATGAATTGGTAACTTGAAAATAAAAGAAAGAAAAATCTTCAAGAAGCTGAAGGAGCAATCTCTGAGGCATCTAACTTTGGCAGGCGGAGTAAAGAATCTGATGGTTACATAGAATGCACCAGGGAGGCTAGTTTGAAAACCAAGCTTGAGCCTATCAATGTTCTACTATTTGCATAGGTTTCTTTACCTCTTTCCTCTCGGAGCAGTTGAATGGTGAAGGCTAACTGCATATGTCAGAATACAATAAAGATTTCCTGGGGCTTGAACAAGTCCGTTCTTGAACCATCTGACCTACTAACACTGGTGCATGCACTTGTCTCTAAGACTGGATTACTGTAACACTCTTTACCTGATGTTATCTGCAAAGTTGTTGTGTAGCTTGCAGCTGCTCAGTATGTGGCAGCCCAGCTGGTAGCTGGTTCTTCCTGCTTGAGTGTATTGTGCCAGTTCTCTGTGTTTCTGCACTGGCTGCCAATGCAGTGGCACATCAACTTCAATGTTTGCTTGTTAACCTATAAGACCCTGCATGGTTTGGGTCCCACCTACCTGAAAGGCCTCCTGGCCCCATATGCTCCTGACCACTCCCTTCGGTCAGTGGATGTGGGACTTCTTTCTGTGCTTAGATCTCACTAAAAATCCTGAGGGGCAGGACATTCAGTGACAGTCCCACTTTTCTGGATTGCCCCCCACCCCCGGTAAGAGGTGCTCCTTCCCGACCATTTTTAAATCCAAGCTTAAGACTTACCTGTTCAATAATGTGGTGTGGGGCATGACACTATTATTGATCTGATTGTTATGTTTATTTTATTACTTGACTTCCTATTTATTGTTTTAACAACATTATCTTATTAACCTGTTTTGTTTTTGTGAGGCACCCAAAGCCCTCAAGATCGGATCCATATAAATAATATTGCTTTAAATTGCTTTGCCTATCACTCCTGCTCACCCATGCTATAGGTATTCAGCATATCCTTGGTATCTAATGGCCTCCATCCCCTGATCACCCATGCTGTAGTTATTCAGCATATCCCTGGCATCTAGTGGTCCCCCCATCCACCAACGGATTGCCACCCCCACCACCCAGGATTTCTGCCCCGCATCCCTTCAATCCAAGCACCACTGGCCAGTAAGAAGGGTGAGAAGCAGTGGTCAGAACAGCCCTCCATTCAGCTCCTTGGCCAGCCACTGTCTGACAGTTATACAGGGTGATCACCAGGAGATGCAGAATAACTATAGCATAGGTGATTGACTGAGGAGCCGGGAACCACTGTATGCCAGAATATGTGGAATACCTACAACACAGGTGATCGAGGTTGGGGGCCACTAGATGCCTGGGATATTGCAAAAACCTACAAGAATGGGTGATCAGGGAGTGGGGACCACTAGACACCAGGGATATGATCAGTACCTACAGTAATGGTGATCGGGGACCACTAAATGCCAGAGATACATGGAATACCTACAGCACAGATGATCGGGGTGGGAGACAACTAAACACCAGGGATATAACAAATATCTACAGCATGGGTGACCAGGGGTGGGTGGACCACTAGATGGCAGGACACTGACAAATATTTACAGCAAGGGTGATCAGGGGTGAGGGAACTTCTAGACTGCAGGGATATGAAAATATATACAGCATGGGTGATGAGGGACCACTAGACACTAGGGATATGTCGAACACCTACAGCATAGGTGATCGTGGGTGGGAGGAGGAACCACTAGATGCCAGGGATATGACAAATACTTACAGCACAGTGAGCAGAGATGGGGGACCACTAGATGCCGGTATGACAATCTACAGCATGGGTGATCTGGCGATAGAGGACCACTAGATGCCAGGCATATGTGGAATACCTACAGCATGGGTGATCAGGGTTGGGGGAACCACTAGACCCCAGGGATGTGGCAAACATCTACAGCACTGGTGATCAAGGGTAAGGGACCACTAAGTGCCAGGCATACAAGGAACACATACAGCATGGTTGATCAGGGGACAGCTACACACCAAGGAAAGTGTTACTGTGGCCATCCTGCATCAGCACTGGGGTCCACGGAGTCCATGCAAATTAACACAAAATGGGCAAGCAAATGGCCCCTAGTGTCCTACATGCCCAATGAGTTCACTTACATGCTTGGGCTGAAAACGGCCAACAGAAGCCCTGAGGCTATCCCATTTTGGGCAGCACTATCTCTGTGGGCTATATGCAGCTCTGATCTGTCTCACCGCAGCTCATATCCACTTAGCACTGCACCAACATAGCCCAATATTCAGTCAGTCAATGTGCCTGTCGATGCACGCGAACTGGCTGAATATCGATCGCTGAGGGATCGCCATACTCTATCGCAGTGCAGCTCAACAAGCTGCGATGCACTTGCAACTGACTCTGAACACTGGGGCTGTTTAAATAAATGATCAGTTAAAAGCTGAAGTTCAAGGAGGTCTGGGTAAACAAAGAAAGTCTCCCAACAGACAAAATACTTGTTTTGCACAAATCAGGTTTCAGTGTTTTGCAATGGCTTGAGGAAGTGGGGTACAAAATGTTGACAAATGATACAGGAACACACAGGTGACACCTTAGCTATTATAATATTTTGACTGCAACAGCTAAACAAGCATTTGTCAATGCCAAATGTTGGCTTGCTGGCATTGGTAGTGCAAGAGTTAGAGATACAGAACAGTAGTGGCGGTGAAGTACTGAACTAACGCCAACACCCCCACCCCACCCGCAGAGACAAAGGCACTAGGAGTGTTACTTTGGCTCTTGACCATACGCTACATACATTCCATCTCACTCCACCCTGCAGACACTGACAGGTGTGGTGTGCTTTGAGGTCTTCGGCCCCTTATGTTCACACCATTCCATAAGGAAATAAGCTGAGATGGTGCAATACAGGAATGGAGTGAACGTTAGGGAGACAGGAACCCAAGGCACACCTCAATGCCTGTCAGTGGCTGTAGGGGTGGGGGGTAGAATGCTGTGAACATTACAATCAATCAATCAAAACTTTATTTATCCAGGTGGACATCATTCAGCAAGGCTCATTTGCAAGATGTACCTGGGGATAACAAGGTCAAGTACACAGGAAATTAGGTTATATATAAAAATATATATATATATACACAGATATATACACATAATGTACAAGTTTGCATATATAAGCAGAGGCAATTTTGACACATGGTGTATCGATACTTGAATGGCATAAGACAAAGAACCAAGTACAATTGAGAAGCGATAAGTGATGGGCCATTCACATCATAGCATAATGCTGGAGAACCATTTACAAATGGCAGCTGCCATGTGCAGTTATACAGCTGGCTTAAACTTGGGGACAAGTTACAAAGCTGCTGGACTGTGCAGCGTTGAGTAGGTAAGGAAGAACCAGCTGAAGGGGTGGTCGGAACCTAGAAATGTGTATATAGTTAGGATCCCAAGTCGCTTCAAGGGTCAGGTAAGAAAGAAGAAGAGGTGGGAGAACAGCTGGGATAAGGACTGGGTTGCCAAAGAGGACTAATATGGAAAACTAGGTACTTTGAACGGTAGGAGTAAGACAACAGCCACAAATTCATATGGGAGGACAGAGGATATGAATAAGATCCCCAGGGTATGAGATTACCGAGGGTTAGGGGTTAGAAGAGGGTATGAAAGGAACCTAGGCTGGGGTCAAGAAAAACAGTTGCAGGGTTCCTTGATGAGATGAGAGTAGAGGGTCTGAAGGTAACTAATACTGACCAGAGTACTCAACTTCAAAGTTTTCTGAAATTTGTTCCAAAGAGTGGGCAATAGGGCACTTATAGCTGCTCTACTAAAACGTGACTTGACTTTGGGGATTCTAAGTGAGATGGGTGTAAGGCTTCTCAGGGCATACTTGCCTACCTGGTTTAAAGGGAGGCAATCAGCAATGTATTGTGGAAGTTTGTTTGAAATTGCTCTGAGTGTCCATATGGCAGCATTTCTCTCCCGTCTGTACTGGAGGAGGACCAGCCACAGCTGCGCATAGGAGCAGTGGTGAGTATAGAAGGGTAGACATGTAATGAATCTCAGAGCTCTATGGTATAGCTGTCCAGTTTTACAAGGTAGGAGGCAAGACACTGACTGTACAGAAAATCTATCAGCGAGAGGAACGTTGTTTGGACCAGGCGTACTTTACCATCTCTTGTTAGGAAACGGCTGATCCTAAAGAAAGACCCAATCTGTCTTTTTTTTTTTTTTAGAAGATCCTCTATATGGTCTATGTAGGATAGCCTATGATCCAGCCATAATCCCACTATCCCAGGTATTTGAAATTATTAACAAATTCCAATTTTTCTCCAGAATTGTAGAAATTTGCGTATTAAACTTGCATCGCCAGATTTGCAGTATGAACCAGAGGAGAGAACAGCATTGCTTTGGTTTTCTTAGCGTTAAGTTTTGTTTAGGATGTCAGTGTTATGTGACCTGACACCTCCCCTCATCCCTCCTGCCCGAAGCACATACCTCGCCTACCCAAAGCTGGGAGCCCAAACCTTTCCTAACTAGGCTCTCCACTTAACAAATGCTTGTTGCAGTTGAGATGCTCTGCTTTCCTATCAACGTTATATTTGCTAATCACTGTAACCTGTTATGTAATATGTTATTGTTACGAGATGACCAGCACATGTTATGACCTACTCCTTGTACTACTGATGTATATCCTATTGTCCTTGTAACTCCTGGGTGCGCCTGAAAAAGGACCTCCGGGGCCCAGTGGGCCTACCAGGTCACCAAAATTCAGTAAATAAATAGGAGCTGATATTGCAGTAAGTTGAATTCGCTTGCAGGTCACTGTACAAGCTTCTGGGTTGGGTATTAAGTAAAGTACTGTGTATCATCTGGGAACAGATGGATTCTGGCCCTGGTTATGCAATCATCAATGTTATTGTGATTCTGTTAATCTGTCCTGAAAGTTGATTTTGCACAGTGACCGCACCACTATGCGCCACAGGTGCGAAAAATGGAAGACGCACCTACCATAATTCTGATTTTCTGTGCATCTTCACCATTCATCACCTTTGGGTACTTGGCTGGAGGTCATGACCAGGAGCTTTTTTTTGATGGCGGACGGAGTGGAGCTACACCATCGTGCCGCCTCGAGGCCACGACCGCGTGGCGCCCCGGGTTGGCTGTTGGGTGTTGTCGACTCCACCTCCCACCAGTTCTGAGTCACCGTAGAGGTGAGAAAAAGTGTTGGAGGGTGGGACAAGAAGTCAAGGGACAGGCGAAGGAAAGATATATAAACTAAAAGGAGAAATAAACGACTGAGAGGACAGAACAAGTCTGAAAGACTAAGAGGATTGGGTAAGGGCCCCAATCTCTGGAAGTAGAAAGAAGGAGGGAGGGTGGGTTAAGGATTTTGAAATAAGGATAAGAGTGGGGGATAGGAAAAACATACCCTGGAACCTTGACCTGTCTCCAGATTGTATAGGAACTGCTGAAGGGAGTAGCTTACTGGCTAACTGCCAGAATTCCAGGCACAGAATCACTGGCAATAACTCCAACAAAAGCAGAATCGGCTATTCTGGAAGAAAGACAGGACACAGGGATATTTCCTCCCTCTCAAAAAGGAAATGTTGGTGCAAGAAACCTAGTTTCTTAAATTAATTGAGTTATGTCCAAAGGACAAGGAAATCAAAGGACTGACAGAGAGAAGGAAAGAAAAGAGGGCAACTGCCAACCCCTACCCCACAGGGGTGAAGCCGGACACTGAAGATGGAGTGCCTCCATCCTGACCACTCTGCCCCTAAGAGACTCTCCTATGTGCCCAGTTTACCCCACTCCTGACTAACAGATAGAAGGGGGGTGAGGAATGGGCACAGAGAGGGAGAGGACCCAGAGACTGAGGTCCCAGGGGATGGAGGGTGGGACTGTGATGAATGGCAAGATACACAGAAAGATCAGAGTTATGGTAGATGCGTAATTTCCATATCTTATCTGTGTCAATCATCACCATTCATCACCTTTGGGTGAGTTTTAACCCTAAAGGACTGAGTCCCTTAGCTCTCAGTGGATGACACACTAACAGGGAGAACCTTCACGGGCCTGGAGAGGCCCGGATTGGGAGAATGAGACAAGGGCCCTCTCGAGGAGGTAGGAAGTTGCCCTGACAGACGCCATCTCACCCCACGGAGAGAAAAGATAGGTTCTCTGGTGAGCGGAGTTAATCACCCTCACGCCGGCCAAGGGTGACAACCGGAGAGATGCAGCCATGCCATCCGCCTAGTGCAGATCGCTGTCCCTACAATCCTGGTAGCTACCTCACTGGCATCATACAATGCCCCTGCTTGGTGCCTTGCTAGCTCCAGGCCACGTGCAGAGAATGCAATGGCTTGTCTGGTTTCCTCCATGTCAGGCATCAAGGCTAAGAGTTGGCTAGCATAGACCACAGGAATCTGTCTTAGGTTGCATAGTGGGTCTGATGTGCTGTAATAGAAAGCAGCAACCATGCCGAGTAGAATGTCCTCCTCCCCAGAAGTCAAAATCCAAAGAATCTTGATCTGGGGCCGGTCACGGTGCAGGCGTGAAGCCACAGGGAGTACCAATTCGTCAACCCTGAGCTAGGATGCGGCATGTAACATGGAGACTCCGGGTGGGGGCACAATACGCTGGCAGAGACCCTAGGGCTGGGACTCTGGAAAAGGTCTCTGTCAGAGAAAGCAATGGCGCCTCTTGAAAGGCAGCAGGCTAGGGGGCACCACAAGGTGTCCGCACTGAAATTGCCTAGGAAGGCGTGGCGATAAGGTGCTCTGGATTGTGTTGAATGGGTGGGAGTAAGGTGGGTCCTCCAATATCTCTCACGAGGAATCGCTGACACACTGCGAGATCAGCAGCTGGAGAGATGTGGACAGATGACCTCTTCCCAGAAGAGGGGATGAGGAGTTAGAGGACCTCAAGAGTTCAGAAGCTGGCTGCTCAGGGGCGGCTGAAAAACCTGTCTGTCCATAGCCCTAACATAAGAGGAAATTGAGCAGCCACCGCTCAACTGCTTCCAGGAGAGAGGACCGTTAGGGACCAAGAATACCTAGGGGCACAGGAGAATGTGGCAGAGGAATGGGGACAGAGCTGACAACAGGAATCGGCTGACCTCTGCCTGGGCTAGGGAGCACACCAGGAGCCCTAAGGAAGAAGGGCTCCGGAAAACTCTACAGCCGACAGCTGATCAGCCAAACTGGAACTGCCTAGACTGCGCCTGAAGAATCCCCCATGAGGAGACTGGGGCCGTGAAGTCCAGAAGGACAGTCCCCACCTCCAAAGAATGGGGCCCACTCGGCCTGAAGGAAGGGTGGAGATCCGCTTTCGGCTTCTCCCGAGGCCAGGTGGGACCGGAAAAGGCTGCGCATGGACTCCATACCCCTCAGAATCCGAGAGTGCCCTCCTCCTCAGAGAGCCTGCCTAGGCAGCTGGCAGCCATGGTCGGCCCCGAAGGAGCTATCCAGGAGCAGGACTCTCCTCCCATGGGTGCTCTGATTGGCCCCAAAGTTGGGCGATCCAGGCACACCACATGAGGGGTACCACCACTGAGGGTCAGAGAACCCTTGAGACCAGACTGCAGAACAATGGTGGCCTGCACCACTGTCTGCTGGTCGGCACACCTGACCCTGGTCCTGGGTTGCTGTCTGCTCCTCAGAGGTGGGTTGGCCCTGGCCTGTCGAGGACACTACCAAGGTGTCCACATGAGCAGCCAACTCCAAGGAGTCAGACTGCCTGTCTGACTCAGAGTCCATTCCCCTCCAAAGAGGTGGAGATCAAGTTCTGTGCCAAACAGTGCGTGGACACCGCTACCATCCAGACTGAAAAGGGCACCAGGACAGAACTGCTTCAGAGTTGGTGCCGGCGTCCCCAGCTGCACCGCAAAGCGGTGCCTGAAGAAGACACTGCCCAACGATAGCAGCAGCCTTGGAGACAGAGTCTGTTTCACGGCGCCATCCTGGCCTACAGCACCGCAAGTGGCACCAAGACCAGAGACGGCACCAATGATGGCTCCAACCGCTTCCCAGTGCCAAGGTCAGAAACTCCCACGGCACCACGAGCGGCGCCGAGACAGAGGTGGCACTGATGACAGCTGCGACCGCGGACGGGCGCCCGAGCTCGAATCCCCACAGTATCGTGTCCTCTCCTGGAGCCGCGAGTGGCTCCAGAGCAGGGCAGCACGGCACTCGCTCAACCATGGCACTGCGATGGTACCAGGGCGAGAGAGAGTTAGGACGGCACCACCATGGCGCCCACTAGCACCATCGGCACCGCGAACGGAGCCAACAGCAGCAACGGTGCTGATCGACAGACCCAGCATTCGATGACACGCCCAGGCCCTTCCCGAGCCACAAGTACGACACGGGAGCCCTGCCCAAAGGGCGACTGTCAGGCAGTGCCTCCTGCCTGTCCCCCAGGGGAACAGACTGGGCCTCCTGCACCGCGGAAGGGCCTCTGTCATGGCTAGGCTACAAGAGGCAGACGCTCCCCCGGTCTGTATAGAACCGGAGGGGACCCGGAGGAAAGGCCAAGAGAACGCGGCTTGGCCCGGACGAGTGCGCACCCATCCCAAAATCAGTGGAGCTCATCCAACTTTCCACACGCATTGTTCGATGACACGACGGTCCACGGAGAAGCAGGTATCGCATGAATCCATGTCGTGTAGCGGCCAAGACATGCGAGGCAATGGTCATGCTGGTCGGTGACGGAGAACTTACGTCGCATGGGCACTGACGCATGGGGGCTGTCCAATCTTCAAAGTTTTCTTGCCCCCAACCGAGATATGACCTACAGAAAAAGCATACAAACAAGACCCATGTCGCGATACTCAAGTGACATCGAGTGAAGCAAACAGAACCAGCAGGATAAATTCAGGGTCGACTAACTGCACACGGAGTCAAGGCTTCGAGACAGAAGTAGGCCTCTCAAGTTTTTCTCTCAGCTACCCACGATGACCTGGATAGTGGTAGATGCAGAAGTGGTGGGAGGGCGAGTCGACAACACCTAACGGCCAACCCGCAGCGCCACGCAGGCAGCCGGCCTCGAGGGCGGGCGCCGATGGTGTGTCGACTCCAGCCATCCAAAAATAAAGCTCCCTGTGAGGTCATACCTCTGGCCAAGTACCCAAAGGTGATGAATGGTGAAGACTGACACAGATAAGATCATGTTTCAGACAAGATGTGAAAATGACGGTTGTACCATTCATAAGGAGGTGTGAAAAAATGGCAATGTTGAAAATCTGGGTGAAAATACAAAAATTGGCAGGTTACGAGCGTGTGTAGGAACTGGGCAATGCTCACTGGTAACGCAGTCATTTCTGGGAATCTTTTCACCAAATCAGCAACATGGGCTTTTAGGACCTCCCTCATGAACAGTGGCACTGTCGTTTGACATCGGTCCCAAAAGGTGATTCCATGCAGCGATGGCAAAATCACCTTTGGGACCAAGAAACTAAATGACAGTTACATTTCACAAGGGGTCCCAAGAACCCCATGTTGAAAATTTGAGCTAAATGGCTAAAAATAGCTGAGATATCAACCCAAGTTAAAACCCCTATTATAAAGCTTACTGTCATTTCTTCAGTTCACAGTTCGGCTTTGAAGAGTGCAAGCGTATCCTGCTTCAGAAAGATGCATTGGCTCCGGCCTCCGGAGGGCAAGTATGGGTGAGGAAGGTGCGGGTAGGTGGGTGCACAGAGGGAGGGTGGGATGGGGGACGAAGGAGACATCGGTAGAATGTTTCCTGCTTTGCAGGGAAAAAACACAGACCACGAGGAAGGTTTTCTTTATTTACAGGTTCAGACCGCTTGGCGCTACACACACATAAAACTGGCACACTGGGGTGAGGATGTTGAACACGGGACTGGGCACCCACACCCTGATGTCGGCAAGCCAAACAGACGGGTTGGCTGCAGAACCGCATCGGGAGTGGGCATCTGCATGGAAAAGGAAGCTGTTTAATCAGGAAAGACAGTAAGAGGGGGGATGCCGACATGGGACTGGGCACCAGATGTCAGGATTGTGTAGCGGACAGCAGGAACCGCCATATGTATTTAAATGTTTCACCAGGAAAGGCACTTATGGAGGCATGTCAGATCCGCGCTGCAATGACAGGCCTGTCCTGATTGCAATGGCAGATCTTTTCAAGTTGGTGGCACTCTATGAAACTGCTGTCATCGGCAGCATGATTACTGGTTGGCGGCTGAGGGACACACTGACAAAAGCATCCCTGGATTCGCCACAAAACTGACACCTCTGAAAGTGCTACTACCCCAATATGTTGTTTGGCTTGCATAAGCCAACATAAAACAAGATTGTGCAGTCAACAAATTATACAAACAAAGCAGCTCACTGGGAATCCCAATATCCTTTTCTCAGTTTCTGTTAATGCACTTCCTCCCCATGATGCAACCCATCAACTACAGTGCTGGTCTGAATAATTCTTGTTGCATCCCCCAAAAAGTGTTCTGCCACTCACAAGGAGACCTTGAAAATAATGCTCTATACCCCCACTCCTGTAGTTTTGTTTTGGGGAGGGTGGTTCCACAGTTATTCCTTTTTTTGTTGGGGGAGGGGCTACCAGTGACCTGTGTCCATTTGTAATATTGCTTACCTTCTTCAAACGGTTTACTATTCATTTATTATTCAATAAAAAATCACCAAAAGAACAGTGTATTGCACTTACTCAGCACAGTAACAACAACAAAAACATGGAAATGTAATTTTCTGAGCTCAGTCGAGAATTTAAAACCATTTCCCATACCTCTGGTTACACTTCCAAGACGTTGCATATTTGCTGCACAGTAATCCCATTTGGCTTTTGGGGCTAGGATGCCAATTTACAGTAGATGAAAATGACAAAACCTGAAGGGGGCTTTTCCAGTTTTGAATAGATGAGATCGGGAATAAGCTCTGTGTTTGTAATCATGCCATAACATACAAACTGTACCATCTCGAAGCTGTAACCAGATCCTGCTGCTACTGGATATCTTTGTATACGAGGTCACTGACTCAATGGTGTATCTGTTTCTCATGAATGTAATTACTGATCATTACTAAAACAATCCAAAATCTTGTTTGAGTGCCCCATCTCTTACAGGGACAATAATGTCTTAGAATATTTTTATTTTAGGAGTAGTGATTAATCAGAATTCAACTACTGGAGCTGCCTTGATGAAATCAGAAAGCTTGTTTGAGTACCCCATCACTTACAAGGACAATAATTTCTCAGAATATTTCTATGTTAGGAGTATCAATAAATCAGTGATAGGTGAAGATTCAACGACTGCAATTGCCTTGATTAAAGGCTGACCACAGATTCCAAGGAAGCAAAGAAGAATAGATAACATTTGGCTTCATTTTTTTGTTTAATCTTACCTCCAAGGTTCTTTGCTGTGAAGCTGCATTTTTGCACTCTGACTCCAGTCTGTTTTTCTCAGAGGTGAGTGTCATATTTTCAAGAACCAGCTCGACTTTCTCCATATTTAACACCATGCATGCCTAGGCAAGACAACAAACAAAGCTCTTTATTCTCATCACACATAAATCACAAAGAAGAGCCATGGTTATGTGGCACTGGACGTCATAGTGCACATCAGAAGATACTTTTACAGTAGCAGTGGAGTAAACTTTGAAGCCATTCACCTAAACGAAATACTGTACTGCATGTAAACTTAAATGGTCACTGTTATTCTCGAATAGCAGAGTCAACACAGTTCTCATATACTGTGAAGTTTTGTAAAACACAAACAAGGGAGACCAGCCTGACTACCTGTGGCAGTGCCTTGCATTGCTACAGTATATAGGTGACCCTGACTGGGAGGGACCGGGTCACTCAAATGAGGAGTCAGGTTGTGCTGCCGATGGCCGAGCACCTCAGTTCTCGAGGGCTGGTGGCAGGTTCCAGTACCACAGTGACCACTGCAAAGGGCCAAGGAGCTAGATCCTCCATAGAGGCATGTTGTGCTTGCTTGAGGCTAGTAGTAGCTGTGATAACAAATGTGGAAGAAAATCAGGAAGAAAAGTTATCCTGCCATCAGGATGACAGCCAGCAGTTTTCTTGGGTCTTGCTCTGTGGACAGCCACCAGAGTGGCACAAAAGTTCGTGCAGGATGTGGCCAGGAGAGCTGCCATGGGGTAAATGCTCTCAGGTCTGAGGACTAAGTGAATGACACCAAACAGAAAAAAGCTATATGGAAAAAAACACGGGTTAGAAAGTTTCTGGTTAAGATCATTTTGAAGATTTGGGGCTGCTAAATTTTAAAAGTACCTCCTCAACAGAATTCATTAGATCCCAGATGTTCTCTCAAACTATTCAACACTAATTGGTTTCATTGGTCTGTGTTTTTTTTTTTTTTGGCAAAGACGGACCAGAGTAATTACATAATGTCCAACATGCAGAATGGATTATTTGCAATTATTCACAATTCAATTTATTTCTTTTTTTTTTTTTTTGTATTTAGGCAAAGAAAGTATATATTGGTTTCAATTATGTGACCAACCCTTGCAACCCCAATAACATTTTTAGAGAGGAGGGTTGCAAGGTTGCCCACCACCCACAGAAGGCAATATGTTTTGCCTAACATGGTAGTGCTCTGGAGAACGAGGAATCTTCACAAAGCTTACAAAATTGAAAGATGCTCCTCTACAAAATGAGTTCTAACAATTTTCACACTGGCGCCTTAGGCTACAGACATACAGCACTGTGTTTTTTTGGGGATAATAAGGAAATGAGGAACAAAATGAAAGCAACGGACTGAAAAGATAAAAGGCAGAGAGGGAACAAATAGGTAAGAATGGGGAGGAGAGAAAGCAAAGAGGCATAGAACAGCAGAGGAACAAACAAGCACAGAATTTAGAGACAACAGAGTAGGACACAAAATAAAAGCAGACAGAGCAAAGATAGGGCTAGCATAAATGAGGGAGGGAGCAAAGATGGATACAAAATGGAGGGCAAGAGGAAGCAGAAGAGGATGAAAAGAGGAGACAACATGAAAAGGGAATGGATTTTTAAAGACAGTGGCTCAGAATAGAAGGAACACTATATAAAGGAGCAGAATATACAGTATAAATGGGGCACGTAACAAAAAGGAACAGAATGAAAAGTGCAGAAGTGAATGGTGAGAAAGTGGAGTATGGGAGATGAGAGAATGAGATGAGAAAAGAAGAAGGGGGAAAGAGAGAGAGAGAGGTGTAAGAGAAAAGCTGCTATGATTTGCCTTGGTAAATTGTGCTTTAAGTTCATGGCAGTGTTTAAAGCTGCGAGAATGCATGAGGTGCTCTGGTGACCAGATGGCAGAAGTCAAGCCAGGCACAAAAAAAAAACAAAACAAAAAAAACTGCAATTTCTTAAAAACTCAAACATTATCAAATGGGAAATATTAATTTTGTTTGCATTTATGTCAATCATCAGTTTGCACAGCATAATTATTTCCACAGCAACCAACTATGATGTCATAAACAAAGGGTCATGCCTTCAGTTACAGACATGCAGCAAATTACTGCTTTTTAAAGACCAGCATCTGCATTCAGTCACCTGATCTCAAAAACGGAATGGCCTTTCAAGGTTATGAAAATGTAACTGTGAAGGCTGGAGTTACCTGAAGAGGATTCCAAGTTGGACATCCTGCTGGCTGGCACTTTACTGTTCATCTTCTTATAGTAGAGGAATTTAGTCAACTTAAAATGGTTGGGCCACAAGCAATCCAAGAACTAATCAAGCCAATTAGCCACAGACACAGATATTCTGCATTTGTTGCACTTTCTGAAGCCACCTGATGGGTTCAACTGGGAGAGGACATGACGAGAAAATAGAAAAACCTATCCTAAAACTAAAGGGAGTGGTGTCCGAATGGAACCAGGACTTGTCAAAACGGATCTGATGACAAATGTTACTTAGAACTGACAAAAACACAAAAGGATATGAGAGACCGATATCTGGAGGAAAAGATATGAAAATTATGTACTCACCGTAATTCTTGATCTTCTTGGACAAGTCTTCACCATTTATTCAAACTGCTGGGTTAAGAGTACCAAGCTGAAACAAAATCCCCGAGCAGAGCAGGAGGCACAGCTCACTGAGGACAGAAGTCCGTTAAGGATTGTCCTGCCAAAGGAAGCATGCTGTCTGGCATGGATATCCAGAGCATAGTGCTTAGCGTAAAGTATGCAATGAGCACCAAGTAGCCGCTTGCCAATATCATCAATGGGAACTGAGTGGATCTCTGCCAAGGATGTAGCAACAGCTCTGGTAGACGGGCACGCACTTGGCCCTCCAACTTGATCTGTGCCACTGAGTAGCAGTGGTGAAGGCAAGCCACTATCCAAGCACAGACACACTTAATGGTTACTGGCGGACCCAGCCAGGTGGCATTAAAAGACCCAAAGAGCTGTTTGATTGACGGATATCCTTAGTTCTATCAATGTAGAACCAAAGGGCTCTTAACATCCAGGAGTGAAGGGTATTTTCCCTTCATTCTGGAAGTTAGAAAATAAGGGCAACACCAAAGACTGGTTCAGGGAACACTGAAGCCACTTTGGGTAGGAACCTGGGTGTGTATGGAGAACCACCTTGTCTTTGTGAAAGACGGTATATGGAGGGTCTGTGACCAAAGAATGTATTTCAAAGATCCTCTGCACAGAAGTGATGGCCACAATAGAGGCAGTTTTCCAGGTCAGAAACCTGAGATCACACATAGCTACAGACTTAAAGGCTTTATGAGTCAATATGTCTAACACGAGGTTAATATCCCAGGGGCAACTGCTTCCTGACCAGGGGCCTCGTGTGCAGAATGCTATTAAGGAATCTCTTGAACAGAGGCAGTTGAGCCAGAGTCATGTTCTGGACTGGCCTGTGATAGGCAGAAACTGCACAGAGATTTACCTTTACAGAGGAGTACTACAACCCTGCCTCTGAAAGGTATAGCAATTATTCCAAAACCTTGTCTGAAGGACACTGGAATGGGTTTATGTGTGGCCTAGCATACCATTCTAGGAAGCGCTCCATTTGGCTGGGTAAGTTTTCCTAGTGGAAGATTTACGCACAGCCAGGAGAATCTTAGAGACCCTCTGAGAAACCTTAATCCTACTCACTTCTCTCTTCAGCCAGTCATGCAGATGAAGGGAGTGCAGGTTGGGGTGGACCAGGTATTCCTGTGTCAGAAGGTCCGTTCCTGGAGGCAGTTACTCGGGGGCCACTGATAACTGGATGATCAAGGGAAACCAAATCTGACGAGGCAAGTAAGATGCAATGAGTATCAACTCATCCCCGAGTGCCTCCCATCTGAGCAGCACCCTCTGAACTAGAGGAAGAGGAGGAAATGCTACAGAACGTGATTTGTCCACCGCAGCCTGAATGCATCCTGACAGAAAATGCTAGATTCTGGATTTCTAGAGCAAAATTGAGGCAGTTTTAGTTGAGTGGGGACGCAAAAGGTCCAGGTCTGGAGTATCCCACTCATCAAAGAGAGACCGCCAATGTCTGATTGCTAATGACCACCGTGAGGATCCGCTCCATCCTGCTGAGTTGGCCTGCCACATTGTTCTCAGTCCCTGGCAGGTAAACTACTTGAATGAGAACGTATTGCTCAAGGCATCACTCCCACACCCTCATGGCTTCCTTCATGGAGTGGGTAGGAGTGTGCTCCCCTCCCTTGTTGATGTAATACATCATCGCTTTGTTGTCAGTCTGAAGAAGGATTAGCTTGACGGACGCCTTCCAAAGTTCAGAGGGTGAAAAGGTCTGCCCTCCTCTCCAGAACGTTGATATGCAGGTGAGACTCCATGTGGGTACAGACTCCATGAGTGTGACAGGCCGGACAAGGAGCTCCTCACCAGAGGAGAGATGCAACCATGGCGAGTTATCTGAGATTCTGGCGGAGCAAAGGGAGACCCTGAAGAGGTTGCCCTCCTGTGTCCATCATGCAAGTGACTGATGCAGAGGAGCAGTCACCTTGATGGGAAACGTTGGGATGCGCTGATGGGGACCACCGAGTACTGAGCATCCAACTCAGTGGTCCTCATATGCAACCGTGCCAGAGGCACTATGAAGACTGAAGAGGACATGAAGCCTAGCATCCACTGTATGGAGTGAGCCTGCACGGGTTGTTCTTCATGATGAAATGTGCCATCTGAAGGATGTCATTCTTTCTGGCCTTCGGAGGATGGCCCTCACTTTGGCAGTGTTCAAGAGTGCCCCTATGAAGAGGAACTGCTGAAAGGTTAAAGCTGTGACTTTTCCAGGTTCAGCAGTACTCCCATGGAGGTCAGTAACTGAGCTGCTGCAGTCACTGCCTCTTCTGCATCCTGCCTTAAAGGACTTTCTAGGTGCCAATCATCCAGGTAGGGAAAGACCTGAATGCAGAGCTTCTTGAAGGTGTGAGGTGAGAACCGCAAAGCATTTTGTAAAGACTCAAGGTGCCGAGGAAAGCCCAAAGAGTAGGACTCTGAATTGGTAATGCTGACCCAAGGCCACAAAGCTGAGGAACTTGTGGTGGTTTGGGTGTACTGGATTGTGCTGGTAGGCATCTTGCATGTCCAGGATGCCAGCCAGTCCTGCGGTCTGAGAAGTGGCAAAAGGGTCCCTAGCAAGACCTTCTTGAACTTCTGAAGGTACAAGAAAGGAAAATTACGTACCTACCGTAATTCTTGATCTTCTTGGACGAGTCTCCACCACTCATTCACACTAGTGGGATTAGCGCGGAGGCACTAAGACCCATCGAGCAAACTTTTGCTGGAGGGTCGGCGAGAGACAGCGCCATGAGACACGGGCGCCATGAAAGCAGCGGCTCGAGCGTAATGACCATCTCAGCGGCGACCCTCCAACCGCCTCAGTACCTTTTTACCAAGGAGGTGCAGCGCAACTGACGAAAGAGTAAACCCAACATTAAAAACGGACATAAGATAGTCCGTATGACCCGTGTAAGAAGGGTCAGCAAAGAAGTCCTCACGGCCTAAAGATTTGAGGGAGTGAAGACCAATACAGCGGTGAGCTCGGGGGATGGAGGGTAGGCGTGTGAATGAGTGGTGGAGACTCGTCCAAGAAGATCAAGAATTACGGTAGGTACGTAATTTTCCTATCTTCCTGGACATAAGTCTCCACCACTCATTCACACTAGTGGGAGAGTACTAAGCTGATAATCCCCTAAAGGGCGGCAGGAGAGCCAGAGCTCACGGATCTAAGATAGAAGCCCATTAAGACAGTGCTGCGAATGCGGAATGTCGCCTTTAGCATGAACATCCAGTGCATAGTGCTTAACGAAGGTATGCACTGAGCTCCAGGTGGCAAGGCGTTGCATATATCTGCAATTGGAACATTGCGACTCCGCTTAGGGATGTCATGATCGCCTCTAGTAGAGGAGCGTACACTCTACCTTCTAATTTAACTTGAGCCATGGAATAGCAATGACGAAGGCATGCCACTAACCATGAAGAGATGCATCTAATAGCGACAGGTTGACCCAGCCGGTGTCGCTTGAAAAAGAAACGTAACAGTTGCTGAGTCTTATGAACATCCTTGGTTCTATCTAAATAGAACCGAAGGCTTCTTAACATCCAAGGAATGAAGAGCTTGCTCCCTTCATTTTGGAAATTAGCGAAGTAAGCGGAAGTACCAGAGGTTGGTTTAGATGGAATTCTGACACAACCTTGGGAAGAAATTTAGGATGAGTACGGAGAACTACCTTGTCTTTATGGAATACAGTATATGGAGGGTCTGTAACCAGGGCATGTATCTCAGAGACACCTCGGGCTGAGGTAATGGCCACCAGGAAGGCAGTCTTCCAGGTAAGAAATTTTAGCTCACAGGTAGCTAAGGGTTCGAAGGCTTCCGAGTGAGCATGTCCAGCACCAGGTTAATGTCCCAGGCTGCAACTGGACGCTAACAGGGGGTCTGGTATGGAGAATCCTTAAGAAATCTCTTCACTATAGGCAACTGAGCCACAGTTAAGGAAGAAACCGCTCATGGAACGCTGAGATGGCACTAAGGTGAACTTTAACTGTGGAGTACTGAAGACCTAAGTTTGACAGGTCCAAAAGATACTCCAGAACCGTGCCAGGAGGACAGGAAAAGGATTCCAAGAGGATTTTGACACCAGAGAGAAAACGTTTCCATTTGGAAGCGTGCGTTGGGTGGCTGGCTTCCGAGCAGCCAGAAGGATGTCTGAGACTCTACGAGACGTTGAACCGATTCACTTCTATCTCTTCAGGAGCCAAGCATGAAGGTGAAGTGATTTCAGGTTGGATGGACCAACGAACCCTGAGTCAAAAGACTGATTTGCAAAGGAAGTGGTCTCGGAGAGGCTGCCAACATACTGTTGAGTAGAGGAAACCTAGTAGCTGCCGAGGCCAGGAAGGAGCAATGAGAATCATCTTGGTCCCCTGAGACTAACTGAGGAGTACTTCTGGATTAGAGAAAGCGTGGAAAGGCGAAGAAAGCGCTTTGTCCACCGCAGCCTGAACGCATCCTGACAGAAAATGCCAGGCCCTGGATTTCTGGAGCAGAAGAGAGGCAGTTTTATGTTGAGTGGGGATGCAAAGGTCCAGGTCTGGAGTCCCCACTTTGAACAGGGACCGAGCCACGGCTGGATCGGAGACCACTGTGAGGGTCTGCCTCGCTCTGCTGAGGTGATCTGCTAGGTCGCTTTTGTATACCTGGCAGATAAACCGCTTGAATCAGAGACTTGTGCCCAAGCACCACTCCCACACCCTCATTGCTTCCTGCAAAGGGATAAGAATGAGCACCGCCTTGCTTGTTGATGTAATACATCACTGCTTTGTTGTCCGCTTGAAGGAGAATGTTCTTGTGACAAAGGACATCCTTCAGAGCTCGGATTGCATAGAGGACCGCCTCTCATCTCCAGGACATTTATGTGGAGATGAGTTTCAACTGAGTCCATACACCTTGAGTGTGAGGGAGAGACAGTGAGCTCCTATCCCATTAGCGACGCGCCTGTGGTGATGGAGATCTGATGATCTGGGGAGCAAAGGGAATCCTTCCAGGAGATTGCTCTCTTGAGACCACCAGGTAGAGACCTTCAAGGCTCCGTCACCTTGATGGGATAAGACTGGGGTGAGAGGTCGGGGACCACTGAGTGGAGAGCATCCATTGGGTGGTTCTCATGTGCAGTCGGGCCAGAGGGACAGTGAAGACCGAGGACGCTATGAGACCCAACATGCGTTGCATCGAGAAAGCTGTAACCGATTGGTTCTCCCTGATGTAACGGGCCATTCAAGGATGTCGAGTCTCTGTCCTCTGAAGGAAAGCCTCGCTGAAGAGGTGTCTAGAAGCGTCCCTTGAAAAGGAGCTCTGGGAGGGTTGCAGTTGAGATTTTTTCAAATTCAGCAGAACCCCATGGACGTGAGAAGATGAGAAGTCGCTTGCACGGCTTCTGAAAGTCCCTTGACGGAAGGGCTTGCCAGAAGCCAATCGTCCAGGTGGGGAAACACTGAGTCCGACTTTCCTGAGATCGCCAGAACTGCACAACACTTTGTAAAACTCCTACGCCGAGGATAGCCCAAAGGGAGGACTCTGAACTGATAATGCTGACCCAAAGCTACAAACCTGAGGAACTTATGTGGGTCGGGTGGACGGGATATGCTGGTAAGCATCCTGCATATCCAGAGAGGCCAGCCAGTCGTGCTGATGCAGCAAGGGTAACAGGGTACCTAGGGAAATCATCTTGAATTTCTCCTGGGAGGAATTTGTTTAACTTTCTGAGGTCTAGAATGGGGCGATCCCAGATTTCTTTGGAACCAGAAAGCAATGGGAGTAGAACCTGTGTTTCGCAGATGTGGGGCACCAGTTCTATTGCCCTGTTGTTCAGAAGGCCCTGGATCTCCGCGTGAGGAGGTTCTGAGAGGCCGACAACCTGGGTTGTCGCCTGGGAGGACAATTCGGGGTTTCCAAGAAATTGAGAGAATAACCTCGCGAATTATCCGAGGGACCCATTTGTCCGAGTTATGGACTTCAACTGGTTGTAGAAGTACATCAGACGACCTCCCACTGGAGGAGAAAGTTCCACCGGCAGAGTGGATGGAACTTGGGCCAACGACTATAAGGTAACGCTGGGAGCTTTAGGCCCCGCGCTTGCTGCGCTCTCTTTTTGAGGTTGGGCAGGTTGGCTTTATGGAAGCTTCCCCGCCTCTGCCCTCGAAAGGACTGACGACTATGAAACTGACGTCTGTTCACATGCCCCAGAGGGGCAGATGGAGGTCTGGCCAACTTAATGGCCGATCTAGTCTTCTGAGTGGCCTCTAAGGCTTGCTCCACCTGAGGGCCAAAAAGAAAGGAGCCATCAAAGGCAGCGCTATCACCTGCTGCTGAGCATCATTCGTGAAGCCAGAAGTACGTGCCAGGAATGGCGCCGAGTACAAATCTCGCGGGCGCTGGAGGAGAAGCAGTGTCGAAGCGCCCATGGCGGCTTTGACCTGTTGGTTATTGGACTCAATACCTCTAATAACGGTCAGAAGCAGCTCTGACTTGGAATCAATCTGGAAGAGCTTCAACCATTCTTTCTATAGAGTGCCACAGGATATACTCATACTGAGAAAATAGCCTTGATAACTGGCAATACGATACTTAGAGTGGAGGCAGCAAAGACTCTCTTACCTAATGTATCAATCTTTACGAGACTCTTTGTTAATAGGTCGAGCTGTAGTAGTTTGAGGAAGAACGACCTTGTCATTCTCTGCCAGGACTACAATAGGATCTGCAAAGGCTTGGGATGCCAAATGGGACGATCCTTGGGAGCTGAATACTTTATCAATGGATTTAGCCACAGAGGAATAAGAGCAGGATTATTCCATACCATTTGAGACAGCGCCCAAGGAAGGCTGAATCGGAGGAGTCAACCAGTGGGATCTCCAGGCTATGAAGATACTGGAGTCTTAATATCTTCCCAGGATCGATGTCTGTAGTTGGAGAGAAAGAGGGATCCCAGGTTCTTCAACAGAGACTTAAAGGACAGGTCCTCGACCACAGGCTCTGTAGCAAAGAAAGATCCTGTTTCTCCACTTCATCACCCAACGCAGGTCTGGTCAGGCTCAAGATCATCCCTGATGGTCCAGAAAGGACTGTTTGGACAGGAAAGGAGGAAATTAGAGAGGAGGAAATAGCAGAAAACAAGGAGAGTCCTCATGGCTGCTGGGCGCGAGACGGCAAAACGGGCTGAAGACTGCACCTCCGAGGAGGCGCACGCACTGGAAGAGGCACGCGGCCCCGCAGCGCCCCGTGGCGCCGCTGGACGCATAACGACACGGCGCTGCCGACGATAGTAGCCGCGACGGCGACGCCGTCGACGCCGAAATGGCGCCACGACGGTGAAGTGACGACGCCGCGAACGGGCGCCTCATCCAACGAGCACCACCGGGCGCGCCATGAGACTCGCGCGCCGCAAGACCCAGCGGTACAGAAAACGGCGCCGACAAGCCAACAGACCCTGCCAAGGCGCCGAAAAGCCCCAGGAACCTGGAAAGCTAGAGAAGGAAAAACAGGAGATAAGGCATCGGTGAGGCTCCTGCGCGCAGCCATGTGAGGGGGGAAACACCTAAGCACGGAGTCGCTGGCACCGAAGAAGGCGCCACGTGACTAGGAAGTGCAACCACCCTACCTGATCACCGGAGGGGCCCGAGGGCCCGAGGCAACCGAGCCAGGCAGAAGAACCAACCTCCGAGCCCATTGCTCCAAAGAGCGCCCACTGATGAAACTGCTCATCTGGAGTCCTACCTATAGGCGGGAGGGACTCCGATGTCGAGGACGACGACATCGGAAGTTGGCGACTCGAAGGAGGAGACGGCAACTCACAACGATAACCGGCGCCGGCGCGCGGACGCACCAGAGGGCACCTCAGTGATGCCTTCTTTTGACCTGTGGGTCAAGGAGAGTTTTATGTGTCGAACGTGCCGAGAATGCGTATCATTATTTTATGTGTCGGGCGGGGGACCGCCCATCCCCGGCATCGGACTGACCGCTGTCGGAACCCCGCTGAGGAGAAGGAGGCTGACCGGACTCAGCCCGCTGACTGAATAGTTTTCATACGAAGTCTCCCTACCGCCACCTGACCTGCTCATGGTCGACTCCTTCAGTAGGCCGGTGACTTCTTCAAGTAAAATTTAATATTAGGAAAAATTTGAACTTAAAATAGAATAAAAATTGCTTATACTACTTATCGTGATAAAGTTACAAAAACAAACTGAAAACTATGCGCTAGTTTGAAGTTTGACTCGACAGGCTGAGCGACGACGTCGCCACTGAAGCGCCTCGACAGCGGGAAAAAAGACTGAGGCGGTTGAGGGTCGTCGCTGAGATGGTCATTACCGCCGAGCCACTGCTCGCCGCTCAGTGGTCTCATGGGCGACCCTCCAGCAAAAGTTTGTTCTCGATGGGTCTTAGTGCCTCCGCGCTAATCCCACTAGTGTGAATGAGTGGTGGAGACTTATGTCCAGGAAGATCTTTATGAGGTTCAGAATGGGGCACATGTCCTCTGTCTTTTTCAGAACCAGAAAATAATGCGAGTAGAAACCCATATTGCGTTCTGCCAGGGGTACTATTTCCACTGCCCTGTTTCTGAAAAGGCCTGCTATCTCCAAAGTGAGGAGGTCTGACTGAGCTGCTGACAAGAGCGCACTGCCACTTGGGCAGAAAGTCTGGGGAGTCTCCAAAACTGAGCGAGTACCTTCTCCACCAATCCTGAGAACCCATTTTTCTGTGGTGATAGACTTCCACTGACTGTAGAACAGAGTCAGACACCCTCCTACTGCCGAGGAGAGGTCCAGTTCTGGCAGTTGAGGTGAAACCAGCTGGGGTCTCAGAGGGTGGCACTGGGTGCTTTCAAGGCCTGTGCCATCTGCTGCATTTTCTTTGCGGGCCGAGGAGACTGGTGCTTGGCTTGGGGCTCCTCTGCCTCTTCCACATGGCCTGTCTCTGTCACGAAGGGCTATCGTGATGAAAGAACCAATTATTACCCCTCTGAGCAACTGAAGGAGCCAGTCCGGCTGTTTTGGTGGCTGTTCAGGTTTTCTGAGAGACCTCCAGGGATTGCTGCACCCATGCTGGCCAAAGAGGTAGGAATCATCAAAGGAACATTCATAACCTATTGTTGGGCATCTGAAGAAAACCTGATGTCCGCAGCCAGGAATGTCTTCTAATACAGGTTCCAGGAGTGGTAGCTCTAGAAGCAGTATCATATGCATCCATACCTGCCTTCAACTGATGGCTATTGGATTCTATTCCACGCAACAGTCTGAAGAATCTTGTGCTTGGAATCAGAGTCTGGAAAGTCTCTGTAAGAGACTTAAGGGAGGTCCAGAGGACATACTCATACTGAGAGAAGTGTCCTTGACAGCTGGCTATAGGCATGCCCAGAGTGGCAGCTGCAAAGCCCTATTTTCCACAGTGTCAATCTTGCAAGATTCCTTATTGGTGGGACATGCTGTTACCTCTTGAGGTAGAACAGCTTTGTCATTCTCTGCAAGAAAGACTAGTGCATTCGCACAGGCTGGAAAGCTAATAGGTCTCCCTTTAGAGCAACATATTTTTGATCTATGGACTTACACAGTGAGGAAATAGAGGTAGGACTAGCCTACACAGCCTCAGACAGTGTTTCAATGGCTGGTGGAACAGGAGGTTATAAGGTTAACTGGGATGTTAGGAACAAGAACTCATTCAAGGCACATCCGCTTACCTGGATCTAGAGCAGAAGTCTCGAGAGCCAGAGCTGCTTGCATATTCCTAGCAAGGACTGGAAGGACAGGCCCTCTTGAGGAACAGAAGCCAGAGCTGAAGGTTGGTTGTCCAGGCTATAAAAGAGTCCTCATCACTGTTCTCAGCAATGATATCAGGGTTAGATTTATCCTGCTCCAGATCCTTTGGAAATAGAAAGCAGAAGGGGTGTCAATCCAGTAAGGCTAAGTCCAGGCCTATGAGTGGGTAGATAGGTGACACCGGAACCAGAGTGGGAATAGGAACTGGAGGCGGCACTGAACCCCTCAGCAATGGTTGCAAGGGAGTCGGTGCTAGAAGCAGTGATGGCGCCACCTGAGAACCCAGTACAGGACTAGAAGGTGCAGAAGACACTGAAGAGAGACAAGAGAAGGTACCTGTGCCCATCCCTGTGAAGAAACAGCATGAGGGAGGTTGGCATGGAACTGGCAACAGCAGCACGGTCACCGCAAAAGATGAGGATCTGTAGATGGAGCCAAACGCTTACCTGGCCCGAAGGCTCCAGTCATGGTCCTGAGACACCTTGGCCTGAAGGCCCTGGCACCAGATCCGCAGGGAGGGACAAAGAGGCCAGACACTGTACCCACTGTTCAAGAAGAGCAGCCTAGTGGTGAAACTGCCCACTGGGGACCCCAGAGGAGGACAGAGAAGGGCTCCAGGGCCAAGATTCTGACCGACTGTGAACAGAAGCCAAAGAACTCGACTGTGCCAGGGAAGGCCTACCACTAATGGATGCTGAAACCTCTTAGCAGACGTAACAGAGGGCAACCTAGAGTGGCACCATTTGTCCCCTCTGACGGAAGAGGAAGAACTTGAGGCCGAGCAATGAGACCAGGATCGGAAACTGGACCACTTCTTTTTGTGTTTATGGGAGGACTGTACCCTCATGAACACTGGACTGCCCGTGGTCAGCCCCCGAGGGCAATGGACTGATTCAGCCCAGCTGCCAGAGCAGCCTTCCAAAGAAGACTCCTCACTGCTATATCCATGGTCAACTACGTTGATCAGTAGGTCTGAAGACGCCAGAGGAAAACTTTTTAATATATATTAACATACATACATATTTACTGAGGAAAATAATAAAGCAAACAAATCTAAATGAAACTAAACACTGTTGTTGTATAGACAAGATAATGCATATGGGGCACAAAACCCCGAACAATATATCAGTTGGGGGTGAGGATATAGCATGCACCAAGCAGGAAAGGGATCTTGGGGTTGTCATCTCTGATGACCTCAAGTTAGGAAACAGTGTGACAAGGCATCAGGTAAAGCAAATAGGATGCTGGGATGTATAGGCAGGGCATCACCAGCAGGAAAAGGGAGGTCATAATTCCGCCATACAAGACACTAGTGAGGCCCCACCTGGAGTACAGTGTACAGTTCTGGAGACCATACCTACGTAAGGACATAGACAGGGTAGAGAAGGTTCAGAGGAGGGCAACAAAGATGGTGCATGGGTTGCATCACAAGTCCTATGAAGACAGGTTGAAGGAACTGAACATGTACTCCCTGGAGGAGGAGGAGAGAGGATATGATAGAGACATACAAGTATCTTACAGGGAGGAACAGGTGCAGGAAAACACTATTTTTAGCGAAAAGATGTTTCAGAACTACAGGGCATGGGATGAAGTTGGAGGAGGACGATTCAGAGGAAACATGAGAAAGAATTTCTTCACAGAACGGTGGTGGACAAGTGGAACACCCTGCCAGAGGAAGTGGTGGGGGCTGAAACAATCACAGGATTTAAGAATGCATGGGATAGACATAAAGGAATTATAGAGGTCAGGGGTAAGGAAATAGACTTCTAGAAAACAAACTGAACTTGCAAGCTCAAATGGGCAGACTAGGTGGGCCATAGGCCTCTATCTGCCGACACTGTCTATGATCATGCTATGCAGACATGAAGATTGGACTCTGGCGGGCAAGCAACGCCACTGAAGCACACTAGATGGTGGGAAAAGGAACTGAGGTGGTTGGAGGATCAACACAGAGATAGCTTATACAGTGCAAGCTAGCCTTGTGATCATGCGCGATCCTACTTTGGCACCAGCCCTCCTGAAGATTGTTGGCTCCCAGCACCTCCGGCTTGAACCCAACAGCATCAATAAATGGTGAAGATTTAAGCACAGGAAGATCACAAGAGGTGGGGGCCCTTTACAGGCCTGGCGGAGGCACAAGGCTGGTCAGGGGCAGACAGAGGCCCCATGGCCTGGGAGCAAGAAGGCGCCCCTGAAATCATGGGGCAATCATCCTATGCTGGGCCAAGGGTGACAACTTGGAGTGACGGAGCCACACCATCCGCCTAATGCAGACTTCAGTTTCTACAAATCTAGAGGCTACCTCATTGGCGTTGGGGATGCCCTTGCCTGGCATGTTGCCAGCTGCAGGCCCTGGGCAAAAAGGAGTATGGCTTGTCTGGTTTGCTCAGTCTAGCATGGATGCTAGAATCTGTCCTAGTGTCACCCACAGGTACCTGCCATAGGACGCCTGGGGCGATTGGTGTGCCGAGATGCACAACAGGTTGAGTGCCACAAAGAAATCTCTTCACCCCAGGCATCAAACCCACAGAGTCTGACTCTGGGGACGTGCCACGCACTGGGCACCTATGCCTGGGAGGTCCTAGGAGCTGGTCCCTAAAATGGAGTGTGGCATGACTCTCAGAGACCCCATGGTGTGCAATGCTCATGGATGGATGTCCCTTGGGGCTACAGAGAGGGCAATGGGATGGAGTCAGACCTCTCTAGATGCCTCTGCAAAAGGCCTAGGGCTACAGCGGTATGACTGAATAGTCATGACTGTAATCCCAAGCAAGGACAGCATCAGATGAGGAGTGTAGACTGAAAATGGTCTAGTCACAGCTCCCTTTATCTCCGCAAAGAATTGCTGGTAATGAGAGTACTCAGCGCCTGAAGAGAGATGAAGGAAGAGTCCCTTCCTCCTCTGAGGAAGGCAAAGAAGACGAAGAGCGCACCTGAGAACACCCAACTGTGGAGGGGCAGTCTAGGTGGTGCCCTTGGGGGAACCCCCAGGTGGGGAGTTTGGACCCACAGAGGTCCCACAGGGTGGCCCCCATCCCCAGCTATGACAGGCCCAGACAGTTCCAGTGAGGTCAGAGGACCACAGTCAGCACTACAACCCTGCCAGAACTACCACAAACTCTGGGCATTCAGCGAGGTGCTGACTGAGACCTATCAGTCCCCACCTCATCAGAATGGGCTCTGTTTTTGAACTAGGCTTAACGTCGGATACAGCACAGAGAACCTGAACTGAGGGAGAGTTGGCATCACAACTGGTACCAGAAGCCCTCTCTGCACTGAGAAGAGCACCTGAGTCAAACCTGGCACCGGGTGGTGCCGGAACCTAACCTGGCACCAAGGGCAGCACCAGAACCTGGCCCACCACTATGTCTGGCACTGCCACCACCCCCAATGCCATGAGATGCACTGAGGGATACAAGGGGTGGCACTGCAACTGGCCCCGGACTAGAAATGGCCAGAGATGACACTGAGTACAACGCAAACCTAGAACTAGGCTCAGAAGAAAAATTACTCACCATAGTAATTTTGTTTCTTCCAGGGATCACTCATTATGATTAAACAAATGCAATCGGCCTTCAGTGTTGTACTGAAATGGAAAGATCATGAAATGTATGCAAATGATGGCACTCTAACTGGCTTATGCCAATTTCAAACTGCTGCCCTAGTAACTGCTGCACTCATTGCTTCAGATTCATACGCAGCTTAACAAGGTAAAGACCCTTCAGCATTCCAATTTATGGTTAACCCCCCAAATAATCACATCCCATAAAACATCAAAATCCTCAGTTAGGGACAACAACAAATGCTAACTGGTTAAGAACGGAAACAGTAGCTGTAGACAGATGTCTAGAAAGCCAGCAGGGATGCAGAAATTAAAATCACTCCCTCTGATAGGTTCAGGTAGGAGAGGCAGGGTGGGAGCTTTATTCATAACGAGTGATTCCTGAAGAAACAAGATTACTACAGTGAATAATTTTTTCTTCTAACCTCAGGAATCACTCATTATTATTGAACAAACGCAGACTATCAATTAGTACTTTTGGAGGTTGAGCAGATAACCTATTCAGGAAACAGGTTCGCAGCACTGCTGTGCCAAATCTGGCATCACTTCTGGACTGAATGTCCAAACTATAGTGCTTGGTAACGTGTGCACAGTTTTCCATGCAGCTGCTTTGCAAATTTCCAAAAGTGGAATGCCTCCTGCAGCTGCCACTGATTGTTTTGTTTTACTTTGTTGACCCGGTAAGCCCACCAGGCCTAGAAGTCCCTTTTCAGGGGCAACCGGGGAGAATACAGATGGTAAGCTACTGAAATTGAACCAGAGTAAGCTGTTGGTGGTATTTTGTGAATGAGGGAATTTGGCCAGGACACCGGGAAATTTCTACCTGCCTCGCGGAGGGACTGCTGCTCGCCTGACTAGTGGTCATTCGCTGGATGGAGGGTGAGACGGTTGGACGCCTGTTGCAGTCGGAGGTTCTATCCCCGACCTCGCTGGTACAAACTCGAGGGATGCGAATTCAACTATGGAGTGTTTTGCTGATTCTCAGGAGGTGCAGTCTGCTAGGAGGCAGACAGAAGCTGTGATGTCCCCATCTAGTACGGAAGGTTTTGGAGCAGGTTCCGATGGATTCGGGTGTTTCCGTATTTCGTAGGGTATCCACCGAGTTGGCTGTTTGTCCGGTGATGGAGTCGAGTAGTGCAGATGCTGGAAAGGCGCTCCGACCTTTCTCTGAAGACCCTGTTTTGCCGGGCAGCTGCCAAGCCTGGTGTAGCAGCTCAGCTGGCTGGGACGAACTACGGTCAACATCGGAAAGAATGTGGAAATCCTTTGCTGTCATGGTGCCGGGTGGCAAGGACTGGTCGGAGGAAGATTCTCTGTCTAATGCTGGCTGGATTCAAACCCCTCAAGGAGCCTGGGTGCTGGATTCTACTTGGGTCTTGTTTTCTTTGGGAGATACTACACTACAAGGTACTGCACCATTGTGTAAGAGGGAAGGGAGCAGACTGTGCTTGTTCCACACAAGGGGTGGAAGTTGTGGTGGATGAACTGCTTGACAAACGCACTTCTTCTCTTACTACTGCCGGACTGACATTTTAGAGCATCAGGATCTTCCTCTATCCCCTTTCCCCACGCCATGAGGGTCCTAGATCTGGACCCCGTTATTCGGATTTGTTCAAGAATAATAGAGTGGAACAGGCTCCTCGGCGTAATGCTGTTCGGCGCGATATATAGAGGGTGTCTTCCGAACATCCTGATAGACTTTATGTGGCTCAATTCTTTTGAAACAATCTATGGGTTTTCATGCTGTTGATATCTTTGCCCTTATAAATATCAGGAGAAGATACTTTTGATATTAGTTTTAGAACGTTTCTGGGCTGATTCCTTTGGAAAAGTATGATATGTGTAAAGCCAGCCTTTATGGTCTCCTTTTGGCTATCCTCTTACTAAACCTCTGTATAAATCAGTGGTAGTCATGTTTCGAATGAGGGGTGAATGTGGGTGATGTTTATTATTGGATGGAGAAAAATGTCAGGTTCTGGGGCCTCCTGAGGCCATTATTGATAGTGAAGGGATTTGAATGGAAGTTGGAGGTTCAACGTTAAGTTAAACTTGGTGGGCAATGATGTGCAGCATATTCCCAATAGGTTTTTCGGGAAAGGATAGAGGGGTAGTTTTTACCCAGGGCAGCCGAAAGTCTGCTATAAATGTGGTAGCCCCAGACATCTTAGCAGTACTTGTGATAGGGTGATTTGTGCCCTCTGTAGGGAATATGATCATCCAAGTTCAGTATGCAGGAATGTGTTTAAATACAACCTTGTAGTGAGACAGGTCATGCCTATCATCAGTGTCCTTGGGCTGGCCAGACTCGCATTGGTGGCCTTAATCAGGAGAACTTGGTTTCTGAGGCCCAAAGACTGTATAGGCCTCCCAGATCAGCTTCTGGGGCTGAGAAAGTCTCAGAGTCTTCTTCTTCAGATCCCACTCAGGTACCTACTACCTTGGTTAGGTCGGCTACCTCTGAACCTTCCTGGTTGCCCCTGGAGCTCATTTTGCATCTGTTGCAGTTTCTGTTTTAGAACAGGATTTAGGCAGATGCCCCTCCCAGATGGATGCTGATTTCTCCCTCAAAACGGGTGACTAGATCCTCCCTGAAACCCAAGGTATCAGTAGGCCCCATTTAACACAAAATTCCTTTCAGATACTCCAGGACCAGGAGGGGATTTTGAATCTGATGTTTCATCCTTATCAGGTATGGTTTCTGAAATGGAAGGTGATGAGGATCCTCCTGAGGGTTCCTACTTCAAGAAGAAAGTAGGGAGGAAAAGGAAAAAGGATGAGGAGGGTTGAACAGGGCTTATAGGACAGTGGTATCTCTTTTGGGTCTTTGTTCTCCATTTTTCTTTTACATCTATCTATGGCTTTTTTGTCTACTTTCTCTTAATGTTTGTAGTATTAAGTCCTTTCAAACAAATGGCCCTATTGGAATTTTTTTCGACACTCGCCTTTGATGTTTTACTTATCCAGGAAACTAGATCTTCTTTTACAGGACATTGTCCAGGTTAAAAAACGCTGGCCTTGGGGCCTTCATTTTGGTCGCTTATGAAGATGTAGCTGATGGTCTTGGGATTCTTTTAAGTCACCCCAAGTTCAGGTTCAGAAAGTGGTTGATATTTTGCCAGGTAGGGCTTTGCTATTGGATTGTGTGTATGATGGTTTTGCTTTACAGATTATTAATACACATGCTCCTCAAAGTAAAAAGCCAGAAATGAAATGTTTTCCCTTATTAAACCTTTTTATTTTCCTCTAGGATGTTATTTTGGGGTGGGGACATGAACTGTAGTTTGGATATAAAATTCCGAGATAAAGTTCATCAGAAAACGATGCATTCGCATGCTTTAAGGGATACTATTCATACTGCAAATTTAATGGACTCATATAGAATTTGTATACTGATCTGGGATTTATGTATCGACGGAGTGCGATTGTACTCGTATTGATTATATTTTTCTTCCAAACAGTTAACAGTTCAAGATTTTGGGTTACAGTTTTGCAATTTTCGGATCATTGTATTTTGAGATGTAACTTTCAGTTTTCTCAGGTTCCCCATCTTTTCCAGGGATGCCTCGGCTTGGAAATTTAATTCAGTTTGTTGGAAGATCCAGGGCTTAAGTCCAGGATTGAATTATCATTTCAGTTAAGGGGTTCGTAGCAGTTTCATAGGATTCTTGGTGGCGGATACCAAAATGGATGTGAAAGCTTTGTGTTTGGATTTTGGGAAATTTAAGGGTAATCAGGATTATTTGGGTTATTTAGGTTTAAGGGACCAATTTTATCATCTTTTGTCTCTCCTTACTGTGGCAGATTGTAGAATTAAGGCTCAGATAGATGTTATTAAGCAAAAATGAGGGATTATCATTATAAATGTGCAGCGTTGGTGCATGCCACCTTTAAATTTGGTACTACCAAAACGCCTTTTTAGACCCTTTTGAGGCATGTAAAACAAATTGGCAAATAAACATATGACTGGTCTTTTGGATCATTTTGGTAACACTCGACGTCATCTGTGGAGATGTTGGACATTATGGTAGATGCCATTCAGAATTGCTGGTCAGAGTTTGTGCCTACTGTAGATTGGGATTCTTTAATAAATTGCCCATTGCCGCTTTTGTCTCCTGAAATTAGGGCTGATATTGATGGTCCAGTTACTTTGGCTGAGGTATTGGAGGTTATTTCTCATTTACGATCCGTGTGTCTCCGGGAAGATGGACTAACAAATGAGTTCTTTAAAACTTTTAAAGACTTAGTTGCTCCATTGTTGGTGGAAGTTCTTAATGAATTTTTGATGGCTGTGGAGGTTCCACAGGGTTCTCCTCAGCTATGGTGTTTTATATTCATAAATCTGGTGATAGGATTGATTTGGATAATTGAGGCCGATTAGCCTTTTGAACAGTGACTATAAAATCCTGTCACAAATTTTGTGTCATCGCTACAAAAGGCAGCTGTTGAGTTGATTCACCCGTTCAAACATGTTCTGTCCCTGGTAAAATATCCAACAGAACCTTCAGTTATTAAGGGATGTGTGTGAATTAGGAGGCAAAAGAAGTTATGGGTTTTTAATTACTCTAGCCCAGAGAAAGGCTTTTGACAATGTGTCTCACTCCTTTTATTTAAAGTTTTACAGGTTTATGGTATTCCCTCTCTATGATTAAGTGGATTCGTTTTTATTTTAGCAGGCAGGGGCCATTCCAGTGGTGGGTGGTCTTTGGGGTCAGCGGTGTTGATTCAAAGAGGGGTTAGGCAGGGTTGTCCCTTCTTTATACTTTTGTTTAGATCCTATGCTCCGAGTTATTCTGAATGACCTCTGATTGTAGGGTTATCCCCAGTGCAGGAATCTTGTCTCAAAAATTATGGCATATGCGGATGACATCTGTCTCTTGCTTGCTTCTGTTCAGACTGGCGTATGCCTCTATAAGTGTTGGATTCCTTACAGGAATTACTGGGGCAGGTTTAACCACCATAAAAGTAAGGCTTGCAACTTGGGGCTGGGGACCCGTTCTTTCAGTGAGTACGATTCAGGTTTCTTCACATTTCATTTCAATTTTAGGGCTTAAGCTTGGTGAACTAGATATGGCTAGGTTAAATTGGGAGGACAGGTTGCATATTGGTGAGGTAAAGGTTTCTCGGTGGAAGTCATGGGGTATGGGGAAACTAAAGAGGGTTAGGATTGCTAAGCAGTTTCTTATTCCAGTTTTTTTTATATACTGCTTATGTTTTTCCTTTACCTACTGACCTTGAGACGAGATTGTTTAGCTGTTTTTTTCAGTTGGTATGGGGTAGTAGATTAAACTCAGTAAAATGGGATTTCACTTATCTTAAAGTTTCATTAGGGGGTTTGGATATGTTAAACTGTAGTGTTTTTTCAATCCTTTTGTATTTTTTCTTCCTTTTATAGGTCTATGGGGAATTCCTCAGTGGGCTGAATGGACAGTGTGTTTATTTCAAGTCTTTTAACTAAATGGGATGTTATTTTTCCAAGGTTTAATGACTCTTTACAGGTTCCTACTTTTGCTCTTCCCATGTTGAAAAGAATTAAACAGTGGAATCTTAGTAAAGCTGAGATTACTTCCATGCAGCGAAAATCTATTTATAGCCTTGTAATGGAGAAACATCATGCTGTGCGGGTTGATTTTTCACGATGCCTCCCTATGAAACTACAGTCTGCTTTAAACATTCTTAAAGATGGAGGGTCCCTGATTATATTTGGGATGTTCAGCGGCTGTGCTGTCATGGGAAGTTGGGAGTTAAAGGTAATTGGAAACATAAACCTGTGACTGATAGGTTGTGTTTAAGATTTTCTTGTGCTAACATGGAAGAATCACAGGAACATTTTTTATTTCATGCCCTTACATTAAACAATTTTGGCATGATTTGGCCTTAACTTGGCAATTTTCTCCTTACTGCACATTCCTTATGAAGTTTTGATATTGGGGATTATTCCCGTATTTATTCTAGATATCACCTAGTACACTAAATGTTCTTTTGCATTTATTAAATATTATCTTGGCAGGCATGCTATCAATTCTATTTACATCATATGACTATTCCTAATTTAGTTTTGATTAAACAGATTACGGAAGCCTTGAAGCAACTTAAAATGAGGGAGTCCAGGGTCTTTGATAGAGGGAAATGCCAGTTTCTTTGGCAACATGTTTTTGGTTGTAGTATTTTGTTGTTCCTTTATTATTTGTATTCTCTCCTTTGACATTCCTTGTATTCTATATGTGATATTGTATGGTTTTTCCTTTTGATTGTAAAAGTGTTGTTATGTTTTCTGCAATAAAAAATTCCTACTCTTTTGATAAGTGCCATGGGATCTTTAACATCCAAGTGCCAGATGTGGGAACTGAACCCACAGCCCCTGATCTCCCAGCCTCACAGGCAAGTGTGCTACCTACTGAGCCACTGACACCGACTGACTGATGCCGCTGTAACCCTGGTAGAATGCGCCTGAGGCCCAGGGAGATTTGCTTACCCTCCTTACTGTAACAGAACTGTATGCAAGCTACAATCCAGCATGCAATGGTTTGTTTTGATGCAGGTTTACCTTTACCCATTTTCTCATAAATGAAGAACAGTTGGGTATGCTCAAGCCTATGAGTCTTAGTACTGTCAAGGTAGTGGCTGAGGCCCTCTTGACATCCAGGCTATGCAGCTTTTGCTCAGATGAGCTGAACTTGTCAGTGAAGAAGACTGGTAAAGTGACAGACTGGCTTAAATGAAAATCTGAGACCACTTTAGGAAGGAATTTCCTGTTGGTCCTCCTGAGTACAACTTTGTCGCTGTGGACTGAGCTGTAGTACTGGTCTGTGCACAGTGGTGGAGATAGGCTGCACCCTTATAGCTGGGACAATGGGCATCTTTGGCCGGCCTGTTGGCGCAGCGGTTGGATTTCCGCTTACGACGCCAGCGACCTGGGTTGGGAGCGGATCCGGGTCGTGGGAGAGACCAACCGGGGAATAGGATCGGGTCCGGCGGACGGCTCTCCTATTCCGGGAGGGCAGGTAAGCCTCCTCGTAAGCGTTGAGACCCCTGTGAGACCGGGGGTTCCACGCAAGCCGGGCGCTCAACAGGGGGATGGAGGCGGGGCGGACGCCAAGGCCATTGCACGCCCGCCCCTCTGGGGAGAAAACCGCAGAAAAAGATGGAGGGCAGGACCACTCGACACGAAGCCTCCCTGAGAGCTCACATAGCCGCCACCGCTGCAGGACCCCGACTAGTTACAGTTCCAGGGCCCGTGGGTGGCCGTGACCGCCCTCGAGGCAAGCCGGGGTGACCGAGGGTCCTCAGCAGCAATCGACGGCGGTAGAGGTCTCCGGGGCCGTGACCAGGTGGATGGCTTCGTGGTCCTGCCAGGGAGAAAGAGAAAAAAAAAAAATGGGCATCTTTTCTATCTCCTTTATATTGCCCTGTTTTAAAACTTCTATTGCACAACAGTACCCCTTTAATCTTGATTCTTTATCTTCTGTCCTACCATAGAATGGCCACCTACAGTAGCCTGCTCCTACATCTTCTATCGTGAAGTCTAACATGAAAATATAAAGTGCCAATTAAAGTGCTGAAAGTACTAAATAAAAAGGGTTCATTTGAATAAATAATTTGTAGCACATTCTGTAGTGCTGTTATGGTTAAAACAATGCAATGAATGCAAGTGATAGTAAAACAGACACTGAACTATCACAAAGTGCAGTGCCCCTTAGAATGAAAAATGAAAATTACATACCTACATGAATTATGATCTTTCTGTATCTTCACCATTCATCACTGTTGGGTACTCAGCCAGAGATCAGGACCCCGTGGGAGCTTTTTTTTTTTTTTTTTTTTTTGGTGAGGCGAATGACGCACCATCAGCACTGCCCTCGAGACCGATACACTGCGTGGCGCTCGCGAGATTGTGCCATTAGGCGCTGTCGACTCCGCCTGCCTGCCAGTTCTGAGTTGCCAGAGAGGTAAGAAGAAGGGAGTAGAGAGCATACCTCTCAACCTCCTGCTTCACAAATCAGGGACAAGGCTTAAAAATCAGGGACAAAGGACCAAAATCAGGGACACATCTTCAGAATTGATGTTATCCACTCAAGAAGCTGGTAGAATAAGGGCTTAGTGCAAATGCATTTTCTAAGGAAAACAAGTCTGTAACTTTAATGTTTACCATTATTTTGTGCTTACAACCATCACTGTTTGGTCATGGAAACACAATTTTTAGGAGGGACAGAGCAAATTTGAGGCAAAATCAGAGACATCCCTGAAAATCAGGGACAGTTGAGAGGTATGGTGGAGAGTGGGACAAGGAAGTCCAAGGGACAGAAAGAAAAAGATATATGAACTAAAAGGAGAAATAACGACTGAGAAGACAGAAGAAGAAGAAGAAGTCGGAAGCTAAAGGGATTGGGAGGGCACCAATCTCTGGAAATAGAAGAGGGAGGGAGGGAGGTAGGGTGGGATAAAGAATTTAGGAAGAGTCGGGGAGTTAAACACATCCCAGACCCTGGTCCGCTTCCAAATTACATAGGAACTGCAAGGCTTTCTGCCAGAATTCAAGGCACAGAATGGCTGGCAAAACACTCCAGTTAAGCAGAGTCGGCTATTTTGGAAGAAGGACAGGTACAAAGAATTAACATCCTCTCAAGGAAAGATTATTGGCTAAACAGGGGAAAAGGATTTTTATTTTTGTAATAAAAGATAGTCCAAGGATGAGGAGAAATAAGTTGGACAGGAACAGGGAGGAGGAGAGAATGGAGGCAACTGCCAACTCCCACTCCACAGGGGTGGAGCTAACACACTGGAGAAGGGCCCCCATGCTGGCCACTCTCCCAAAACATTATGCCCTATGTGCCCCTGTTTTACCCTACTCCTGACAAAAAAGGAGGGGAAGGGATGGGACAGAGAGGGAGGGGGACCCAGAGACTGAGGACCCAGGGGATGAAGAGTAGGATTGTGATGAATGGTGAAGATACACAGAAAGATCATAATTACGGTAGAGTGCGTAATTTTCATATCTTATCTGGTAAAGCACAGCAGTTGGACCACAGTGGACTCAGGGAGGGTGAGGAGGGTGGAACAGAGGCACACCCAGTCAATTGTTCCACTCCACAATCCATACACTATTCTGGGGGAGCATAGCTCCCCATGGATGCACCCGCAGAGAAGACTGATGATAACTGTCACAAGGGAGGCCCACAGGAAGGAGGCAGAGGACACCACAGGGAAAGGAAGCAGCTCCTGGTGGGGGACTCAGTTATTAGGGGTATAGAACTGGGGGGCTGGGAAAATTAAGTAAGGTGCCTTCCTGGTGCCATGGCTTGAGGACAGGAAGCGATCCTCAGGATCACAAGAACAGCTGCAAGGGATCTCGAGCTGGATGTAATTGTCCACCTAGGGACAAATGACTTGGCTCATCATGAGATTAGAGCAGTGCAGGAGGACATTGCAGAGTTGGGAGGGACCTAAGACAAGTAGCACACACAGTATCCTTCTCCAGAGGTGCTGCCTGTCAAAAGCATGGGGGAGGCAAGGGTAATTGGCACCATGCAGTTTAATGAATGGTTGAAAAATGGTGCGGACACAGGGTTTGGCTTCATTGGGGACTAGGGTTCCACCTGGAGGGACACCAGCCTATACTGGCAGGATGGTCTGCATCTGTCCAGGAAGGAACAAGTCTTTTGAGCAATCGGTTTAAATGCTTCATTGGCAAGCTTTTAAACTAGTCAAAGGGGGAGGCACTGACAAGCAGCAGGAAACCCAGCCTCCCTACAAAACAGGGTACTAAATGAGAAAAAGACTGAGGTAGAACGGTCAGTGGGGATGCTGCAACAGAAGGTAAAGCCATCAAAAATGGAGAGCAATGAGTACCAATGCCCGTAGTCTGGGTAACAAGCTTCCTGAATTAGTGGCCTTGATGGAGGAGGAACATCTGGATATTGTGGCAGTCACAGAAACATGGTACACACAAAACCATGACTGGGACATAAACATACCAGGATACACTGTCTACAACACGGACAGGGAGGGTAAAAGAGGAGGAGGAGTAGTTCTTTACATAAGGGAAGGAATAAAAGCAACAGAACAAAAGGGTAAACAGGGAGGAGAAGAAGCACTGTGGGTAAATTTGGAGACAGGCAATGGCACCACAATACGCACAGGGTTGTATACAGACCTCCTCTCAGGGGAGGAAATGGACAGGAAATGATAGAAAGTATACTTAGAATGGCAGAAATAGGGAGATATAGCTGATGGGTGATCTGAATATGCCAGATGTTAACTGGAGTGCAGTTGCAGCTGCCACTCAAGAGTGCAGTTATTCTAGATGCCCTACAGGGAGCATGCCTTAGACAACTAGTACTGGAGCCCACTGAGAGGGAGCAATATTAGACTTGATTCTCTCAAATGGAGATGGAGAGAGATCACAGATGTAGAAGTGGGCAGCCATCTAGGAACTAGCGACCATAGAACAGTATGGTTCACAATAAACACAGCAACAGAGTCAAGCCATACAAAGACAAAAGTACTGGACTTTAGGAGGCTGACTTTGCCAAAATGGTGAGTGCCTAAGGAATGCACTAGCAAATGGGCAGGAAGGAGGGTGGAAGAACAATGGGGAATAATAAAACTGCCATCACAGAGGTAACGAGCCTTGTGTGAAGCAAATAAACAAAACAAGACGATGTAAGAAACCACTATGGTTCTCAAAAAGTGGCAGTGAAGGTTCAAGAGAAAAGAAAGCATTCAGGAAGTACAAGGAATCGCAGAAGGAGCAGGACGGAGAACTGTATCAGTTAAAGCAAAGGAGGCTGGGAAGGCAGTCAGAAAGCAAAGGCCCAAACCGAGGAAAAGATAGCCAACTCAGTTAAGAAGGGGATAAAACCTTTATAGGTACATCAGGGCGAAGGAAGACCAAGGAGGGATAGTGAGGCTTAATAAAGGGAGAGAGGGTGGACAGAGGAGACTGTGAAAGGGCAGAGATATTAAACAAATATTTTGCTCAGTATTTACAAATGAAGAGGGGAGGTACATAAAACAAACAGTAGTAACACTCTGGATACAGAAGTTGATACCAGCCCATTTACAGAAGAAAGGGTTCAGAAAGAACTCTTAAAACTGAAGGTGGACAAAGCAATGGGGCCTGATGGGATTCATCCCAGAATTCTAAAAGAGCTAAGGGTAGAACTAGTGACACCACTGACTACCCTTTTAACAAATCATGGGAGGATGGGGTAGTACCCGAGGACTGGAGGAGGGCAGATGTGATTCCCCTTCACAAAAGTGGGAGCAAGGCAGAAGCAGGAAACTACAGACTTGTTAGTTTAACCTCAGTGATAGGAAAATGATGGAATCACTTCTGAAGGAAAGAAATGTCGAGTATCTAGAGGCCAGAGGAGCACAGGACCCTAGGCAGCATGGATTCACAGCGGGAAGGTCATGCCAGACAAATCTGATAGATTTCTTTGACTGGGTGACCAAAGTAGTAGATCAGGGAGGGGCTGTGGACATGGCCTACCTAGATTTTAGCAAGGCATTTGACACAGTCCCACACAAAAGATTAATTTACAAGTTAGCCAGCCTGGGAGTGGGTCCCAAGATGACAGCCTGGGTAAAATTGGCTGGAGAATAGGACACAGAGGTAATAGTAAATGGAGTCCACTCAGAAGAAAGGAGGGTTACTAGTGGGGTACGCTGAGGTTCAGTATTAGGACCAGTCCTCTTCAATGTCTTTATAAGCGACATTGCAGAAGGACTGAAGGAAAAGTATGTCTCTTTGCAGATGACACTAAGATCTGGAACAGAGTTGATGCACAGGGTGGGGTGGAAAGGATGAGAAGGGACTTGGCAAGGTTAGAGGAATGGTCAAATGTATGGCAGCTTAGATTCAATGCTAAGAAGTACAGGTAATGCACCTGGGAAACAAAACCCAGGGAAGAGTACACAATGGGGGTAGATAGTAACAACAACAAAATGGAAAGGGACCTGGGGGTAGTCATATCAGATGACCTAAAGGTGGCCAAGCAATGTGAGAGGGCAGCACGGAGGGCTGGGGGTTACTGGGATGCATAGGAGAGGCATCACCAGTAGAAAACAGGAAGTTATTATCCCTCTGTACAGACAGCTGGTGAGACCCCATCTGGAGTACTGTGTGCAGTTCTGGAGACCCAATCTCCGCAAAGACAGACAGGATGGAAGCTGTCCAGAGGAGGGCACTAAAATGGTGCAGGGTCTGCACCAGAAGACATATGAAGAGAGACTTAAGGAGCTTAATATGTATAGCCTCGAGGAAAGGAGGGAGAGGGGGACATGATAGAAACTTTCAAGTACCTCAAGGGAATCAACAAAGTCCAAGAGGGTAGCATCTTTCAAAAAAGAGGTGTGCAAGAACAAGAGGGCACAATTTGAAGGGGGCGGCTCAGAGGTAATTTAAGGAAGTATTTTTTACAGAAAGGGTTGTGGATGCATGGAGCGGCCTTCCGGAGGAGGTTGTGGAGTCAAAATCAGTGGTGGAATTCAAGCATGCATGGGACAGTCATAAGGCAATTCTGGGGGTGGGGTAAGAAGAAGTAGGCTGCTGGTTAACTAGGATCTGCAGCTTATCCAGTAGGAGGGAAATGGGCAGACTGGGTGGGCCAAGCGTCCTTATCTGCCGTCAAATTCTATGTTTCTATGTGTCAATCTTCACCATTCATCATTGCTGGGTGAGTGCTGAGCCCCGAAGGGAGTTTTCTTTACACCCTAAGGGACAAGTCCCTTAGCTCTCAGTGGGTGACACACTAAGAGGAGAACCTTCAGGGCCTGGAGAGGCCGAGTGGGAAAGAGTGAGGCAGGGGACCCCAGGATAGAGGTGCCCGACAAGGCAGTCTCGCTCTATGGAAAGAAAAGGTAGGTTCTCTGGTGAGCGGGTTAATCACCCCCGGGCCAAGGGTGACAACCAGGAAAGACGCATGCTGTCCGCCTAGTGCAGATTGCTGTCCCTACGACCCTGGTAGCTACCTCATTGGCATCATAGGATGCCCTCACTTGGTGCCTGGCTAGCTCCAGGCCATGCCCAGAGAGTGCAATGGCTTGTCTGGTTTGCTCTGTGTCAGGCAATGAGGCTAGGAGTTGACCTAGCCTGGACCACAAGAACCTGTCACAGGCTGCATAGTGGGCCTGATGTGCAGAAATGGAAAGCAACAACCGTATTGAGTAGAAAGTCCTGCTACCCCAGAAGTCAAAATCTGAGGACTTTGATCTGGGGGCCGGTCACGGTGAAGGGCGAAGCCCATCAGGAGTATCCAACTGTGTCAATCCAAACTGTGGATGAGGCATGGAACCTGGAGACTGGGGCAATAGCTCTGGCCGAGATCCCTAGGGGCAGGTACTCCAGAGAAGGGCCTCTGCCAGGAACGCAACAATGCCTCCCAAAGGGAGCAGGCCAGGGCGGTACCACAAGGGTGGCCTTGCCAAAATCGCCTAGAAAGGCATGTGCCTAGTGCTCTGGATTGTTAACAGTGGCAGGGAAGAGGTGCAAGTCCTCCAACATCCTCACGAGGAAGCACTGATACTCAATCGAGATCAGTGGCTGGAGAGATGTGGACAGAAGGTTCTCTCCCAGAAGAGGTGGATGAAGAGCTGGAGGGCACCGCTGTTCAGAGGACTGCTGCTCGGGGAGGCTGAAAACCTGACTGTCCATCGCCAGAGAGAGGCCCACTAGAACCAAGGATGCCTGGGAGCGCAGGAGAATGTAGCAGAGGAATGGGGACAGAGCCGAGAAGAGATGTCGCTGACCTCCACCTGGGCTAAGGAGTGGACCGGGAGCACCTACAGAAGAAGGTGCCCGGAAGACCCACAGCCGACAGCTGAACAACCATTTCAGTACTGCCTTGGCTGCGCCTGAAGAATCCCCTGTGAGGTGACCGGGGCGTATAGGTCCAGAAGGACGGTCCCCTACCTCAAAAGAATGGGGCTCTCTCAAAGAGACCGAGGAGGAAGAAGCGGAAATCCACACTCGCTTCTCCCAGAGCCGGTGGACCCCAAAGGCCGCTGAGACTCCTACGACCTCGACCCCTTGGAGTCTGGAAAGAGCCCTCCTTGAGAGGGCCAGCTAGGTAGCTGGCAGCTCTGGGCAGCACTCAAGGAGCTATCCAGGACACAGTACCTCCTCCCATAGGTGCTCTTATCGCCCCAAAGTTGGGTGATCCAGGCACACCACAGGTGGGAGTACCACTGCTGAGGGGTCAGTGAACCCACCAAGACCGGGCTGCAGCGCAATGGTGGCCTGCACCACTGCCCGCTGGTCAGCGCCCGACCCCAGTCTCGGTAGCCACCGACCCCACCTCAGAAGGGGCTGACTCTGGCTTGTTGAGGATACTAGAGGGCTGCCCACTCCAACAGTCAACCCTAAAGAGTCAGACTGTCTGTCTGACTCAGAGCCCAACTCCGCCTCCGAAGAGGTAGAGGCCGAGGCCCTGTGCCAGACAGTAGGAGGGTGCCCACTGCCATCTTTGCTGAAGGGGTGCCAGAAACCAAAACCATGCCCGAGCGGTGCCAGTACCCCTACAGCACCGCGAGTGGAATCCACAGGGGCACGGCCCAGCCCGAACAGGAGCTCCAGACTCGGGACTAGCCATGGCACCATCCGCCCCGAGGGACGAAGATGGTGCTGCAACAGCCCCGACGGCGCCATCAACGCTGAGGATGGCAACGCCTGGCTCCATGGCACCGTGAGTGGCACCGAGGGCAGAAGGTGGCATTAGCACCGATGACGGTGCTGCCCAGCTCCACGC
Source organism: Neoceratodus forsteri (assembly GCA_016271365.2). Taxonomy (NCBI): domain Eukaryota; kingdom Metazoa; phylum Chordata; order Ceratodontiformes; family Ceratodontidae; genus Neoceratodus; species Neoceratodus forsteri. The sequence goes on along the minus strand of CM057453.1, from coordinate 1,472,213,091 downwards.
GCCACCGAGAGTGGAATACGACAGCCCCACGGCGCCGCAGTCATGAGGACACGGGCGCCATGCTCAACCGCAGGGCCGCAGACGGCACCGAGGCGCAGACACAGACAAAGACAGTGCCATAGAAGCTCCCATGGTGCTGCTAGCAGTATCGGACGCCGCGAACAGCTCTGACAGTAGCCACAGTGCTTGTGTGAAAAACTGGCACCGACGACGGCTCCATCAGGGCCCATGGCGCCACTGAATGGCACCGACCGATCAAGGCCGAGGACAGCGCTGACCCAGGCCTTATGAACCGGGTCAGACACTGGGGAGCCTTTCACCTCAAGGCAACTGCCGTGGCAGCCCACCACTTCAAAGAGCGGGACAGGCCTCCTGAACTGCTGGAAGGAGCCTTGGTACGGCCAGGCTACTAGTAGCCGAGGCTCCCTCCTCCTTGGTCCGTGTAGAACCAGGAGGGACCCAGTAGAAGGCCGAGAGTGTGGCTTGGCCCGTGAGTGGCACCCGACCCCCGAAGTCGGCGGAGCTCGCCCCACTTTCCACGAAGTGTTGCTCGGCGACCCGGGCGGTGCATGGAGAAACAGGCACTGCACGAATCCATGTCATGAAGCAGGCCAAGACACAAACGACAACGGTCGGCTGGTCGGTGACGGAATATTTTCGCCGCATGGGCACCGCCGGCATGGTGGCGACCGTACTGGAAGTTTTCTTGCCCTCTGACCGAGATATGACCTACGGGTAAAAAACACCAAAAACAGACTCGATGTCGTGGAAAAATAGAATAATGGAAAGATCTTACCGGCGACGCTGAGTATGACAAAACAGAACCGCAGGAGGAACCGACGGACTTTGGCACCAAGAAATATAATCACGGAGTTGAGAAACTGCGAAGCAGGCCTCAAAATCTTCTCTCAGTGTCCACAGAGGTGACCTCTACGGTGGGAGGCGAAAACTGGCAGGCAAGGCGGGTCGACGGTGCCAAATGACCAACCCGTGAGTGCCACGCAGTGGCCGGCCTTGAGGGCAGTGCCGATGGTGCACTGGCTCCGCCTCTACCTAAAAAAAAAAGTTTCCATGTCCTGACCTCCGGTCGAGTACCCAGCAGTGCAGAATGGTGAAGACTGATACAGATAAGATCTTGCTCTCCGTTTCTATGTTTTTTTTTTCTATTTGCAAAATGCTGAAATTCCAAGTTGGACTCTGGTATGAAAGGAAGCATTATGGTTTTACTGTAAAACAGAGCAGCTAGTCTTTTTACTTTTCTTGAGCCAGAACTGCTCCGTAAAAGGAGAAATTCTCACTTGAATGAAACTTGGGAGTGGAGTGGCTTTACTTTCTGCTTCAATGCAGAAAGTTGCTCCAGATCTCCCTAAGTTAAGCAAGTTTCAGTTCACTCATAAATGAAAATTAGTGCACCTACCGCAATTCTTGATCTTTTGAATGAAGTCTCCATCACTCATTCACACTAATGGGAGCTAAAATAACCCCCCAAGAAGGGCAGCAGGAGAGAGGATCTCACTCAGGAACATAAGTCCATTAAGGATTGTCAGGATCTGGTTAAAACAGCACAACCAAATTGTCGTTCAATATTAGCACAGTCAAAATAGCGTAGTATTAAATTGCTGTGTCATTAAATAGCACTTACCTTTATAGCGCCAGTCTACATAGCCATTATCAGGGGCACCGGACAGCATGAACAGAAGGGGTAGTGCCTGGCTAGCAGGCGGGATGTGTGAGTGTGGTAAGGAAAGGCCAGGGCAGGGCAGCGCAGGTGAGTGCCAGGTACAAGAAAGGGATGAGGGGACAGGGCACCGCAAAGAGGAGTGGGAGCAGCAGCGCAACACAGGAGACGTTGAGGGCATCTGTGTGTTCCTGCCTCACTGAGAGAAAATAAACATCAAATGTCCTAACCTCGAATTATGTTGAAGGAATGCATATCACTAGCATAAACGGACTGAGTTTCACTCTTAGAAGGGAGAACATGGGGCTGTTCACATAAGTAAATGATCATTCATGTAAAGCAAGGTGTGATCCGAGGGGTCTGTAGTTCTGAAACATTTTTTGATTCAGCAGATCTTCCAAACACTGAGACCGCTGATTGCATTTAGACCTCCTGATTTAGCCAACGGTGTCTATTTTGCATTAATTTTCTGGAACTGGGATCAATCTCAGCTTGTTTGTGCATCGTGGTAAGGGCTTTTATTGTATTAATGGTGTGCATGGTTGTAGAGAAAATGGAGAGATTGTGGCTAGGTAGTTGGGGCTAAGGATACCAGATTCTAACAGTTAAGGGCAGGAGGCACCCTGGATTATTCAGGATCCATCGCTAGATGGCAGCATCGTATTATTATTTGTAATTGCCAGCCATTATCATTTGCATGGTAGTGTGTACTTGAGTAAGACTAGTGCTGTTCTTGCACGCTATTATAGTACGCTGCTTATTTTATATTTTGTGCACGCTAATTGTGCTTTGCGCTATTGATATTAAACCAGAATTGTCCTGCAAAAGGACGGATGCTGTCTGGCATGGACATCCAAGGCATAGTGCTTCACAAAAGTATGCACAGAGCTCTAAGTAGCTGCACTGCAGATACCTGCAATGGGCACGTTCTGTATTTCTGCCAGGGATGCAGTGTACACCCGACTTCCAGCCTGACCTGTGCCATCGAGTAGCAATGGCGGAGACATGCTACCAGCCACTCAGAAATACACCTGATGGCAACAGGCTGATCCAGCCGGGCCATGCTGAACGAGACAAAGAGTTGCTTGACTTATGGATCTCTGCTCTGTCATTGTAGAACTCAAGAAACTTTTAATATCCAGAGAATGTAGGGTGCTGCCCCTTCATTCTGGAAGTTCGCAAAATAGGTTGGAAGGACCAAGGCTGGTTCAGGTGGAATTCGAGACTACTTTTGAAGAAATTTAGGCGCAGTTCTGAGAACCACCTTGCCCTTGTGAAATACTGTATGAGGAGGGTCTGTGACCAGGGCATGTATTTCGGACACTCTGTGAGTGGAAGTAATGGCTACAAGGAAAAGCCTTCCAGGTCAGGAACTTCAACTCGTAGGTTGCTAGAGGCTCGAAAGGTTTACGAGTGAGCATGTCTAGCACAAGGTTGATATCCCAAGTGGATACTAGTCTCCTGACTGGTGGCCTAGTGTGAAGGATACCCTTAAGGAATCTCTTAACTAAGGGCAACTGAGCCAACAACGTATTGTGGATAGGCTCGTGATAAGCCAAATTGCGCAGAGATGTACCTTCACCACTGAGTATTGTAGCCCTGCATTTGACAGGTCTAGCAGATACATTAAGACTTTGGTGGGAGAGAAAGGGTCCAGGGAGGACTTTGCGCACCAGATGGAGAATTGTTCCACTTTGCTGTGTAAGTTTTCCTAGTGGATGGCTTATGTGCTGCTAGGAGAATGTCGGAGACTCTACGGAGATGTCAAATCTACCCACTTCTATCTCCTCAGGAGCCAGGCATGGAGATGAAGGGACCTCAGGCTGGGATGGATCACTGGGCCCCGAATCACAAGGTCTGTTTGAAGTGGTAGTTGTCTCGCTGTAACTTTTTTTTTTAATTTTCTTTTATTGTGGTTTAAAAAAAGACATCAGATCTGATACACTTTACATATTGTCAATGTACAGCAGAAATACACATCTAAGCATCATGTCTTATAACTTCTTGAACAATAATTTAAAATTACATATATTGTTTGTATCATTAGTGAGCAATTAAAAGAACTTATGCTGGAATTTTTCCAGGATTTGATTTAGGAGGACGACTGTTAGAGGTACAGGGACAAGGCTCTACCCATAAGATAGATCCAGTCTTAATTCAACTGTTGGGCTATTCTAATTCTTGACCTATTAAGGGTTTCCCACCAGTAAAGAGACAGCAACTGTCGCTTCTGTCATATGACTCACGGAATCATTCAAACAGTGCTATTCTGTCTGGCATTATCCTCATATGGCCTTATCCAATCCTATCCAAACAGGTCGCTTTCTTGGCTTATGGAAGAAATTCTGTAGGACAGGAGGACATATGAAGAAACCACCTTGACCATCTTTCTAAAAGTTTTGGGGTAGTATTTGTAGGCGCTGTCATATTCTCCATTTTATATATATCATATATAAGGTTTACCCAGACTGAAATGGGGGAGTTTAAGGCAACCAGAGTCTAGTTATTACATTTTGGGCTGTCAGAGTAAAATATTTGTTAGATACATGGCATATTAGTCTCGAAAGTTCTTAGATAGTGAAGTAGAAGTGAAATTTGGGGGTAATGTCCCTAGTGAGGGGAAAAGTTCTTTAATTGTTGATTAACCCCGTTCAAAATTCCAAGAGTATTGGGCAAGCCCATAGTATATGGGTATGAGTTGTCGGAGATATCCCACAGCCTCTCCAGCAAGAAGTATCCACTCCTTCCACAAATCTGGCAGTAATCTGGGGAGTTCTAAAGAATCGAGCTACTATTTTCCACTGAATATTCCTGCCATGTATATGAACTGGCAGTTTTATGTTGTAATCTCCATAACCTCAACCAATCATTAGGTTCAAGGGTTATCCCAATTCTGAATCCCACTGTCCCTGGGTTAATTTGATGGAATGATTAGAAGTCTGCTGTAATGCCTTATTGAAGCGGAATACAAGGTGTTGAGTTTCTAGAGTAATTAATTGGGGTAGCAAGCAGTAAGGGAAATGGTTGTTCTAAAACCGTGAGCCCTAGGACTGAAGTTAAATAATGCCCAATTTGTAAATATCTAAAGAAATCTTGATGGGGCAATAAATATTCCTCTTGCAACTGATGAAATGTTTTAAAAATGCCATCCTGATGAAACTGAAAAGAGTGAGCTAACCCCTCTCGCACCAGGAATGAAAAGTATGGTCTAATACACCTGGTAGAAAATTAGGATCTCTAGTTGAGAGTGCCATCCATTTTGCCAATGGGCAATATTCCTTGGACTCAAGAACCTGTCTTCAGTAGCGAAGAACAGCTCTGGTAAATATCGATATTCTGTCCTCTTTCGAGGGATAGGGATACAGGGTGGTAGATTTGATTTCCATCTAAGAGTATATCTGTTATTCTTTTCTAGCTCGTCCAAACCGGGATTGGTTCATGGGAAGTAACCATTTAGCCATGTCGTCAATACTGTAGCTGTCAGGTATTTACTTAAGTCCGAAGAGCCATACCCCACTTTCCTTGGAAGGTGGAGCCATGCTAAAGATATCCAAGGTCTTTTGTTATTCCAGAGGAATTTTATGATGGCGTTTGACCCTTTGTATCTCTTTATGATGTGGGGTAAGGAAATATTTTGCATAATATAAAGTAAACAAGGTAAAACATTCACCTGTACTGATTGTACTCTGATAGTAAGGATAAGGGTAATTGTGACCATTGAGCAGACCCGTCCATATCTCTTGAAAACCTGATCGTAGTTTATAGTTAATAAAGAGGTGGGGAGGAAGAAATCTTAATACCAAGGTACTGTAGAACACCTTATATTTGTGATTTTATTTTCACTATAGTCACTATTTGAGGCTTGAGCTAAAATAAAGGGCTAGTGACTATATGTATACAGTATATATAACGAAGCAACAAAAGCTGGAAAGTGAAATTAAGGAAATGCAAATGTCAGCTCGGGACTAGAGATAGTGAAATATAAGTAATGCACAAATAAGGTGTTCTATAGTAGGTTAAATAGGGTCTATTCCATTTCAAAGGGAATTTCTGCATAATGCTAGGAGGGAGGGATATCACTTATTGTTAAAACTTCTGACTTGTCCTAATTAATTTTATAGCCGGATAGTCATTCAATAAGTGGTGGTATCCTGGTTAAAGTATTTAATGAAGGTTCAGGGTTAGTAATATATAGAAGCAGATCATCTGCATAATATGCCACCTTGTGGTGAATGTTTTGTATAATGCATCCCATCAGATCATCCTGTTGTCTTAGGAACTGGGCAATAGGTTCTACATATAGAGCAAATAATATGGGGATAGCGGGCAACCCTGTCGGGTCCCCTCTGTAAAGGGAAACGTGTTAAGTGGGAGCCATTAATTTTGACTACTGCTTCAGGAGAGTATAGATTCCCTTGATGGTGTCAAGGAAGCCTTGGGGAAGATAAATTTACCTAAGGTGGATAATAAAAAGTCCCAAGAGACACAGTTGAATGCCTTTTGAGTTCTAGGCTTAATAACAGGAGTCAGGATTTGGAATCAAGAGAGTGGCTAATCAAAAACAGTGTCGTTTAATGTTATCCGTTGTCTGTCTAGTTCTGGCTTGATCAGGATGGATAATGGTAGTGAGAAGATTGTCTAGACTATGGGCTAAAATGCTAGAGTAAATTTGGTGGTCTTGATTTAGGACTGAAATGGGACAATAGGAATCACAAAGATGAGGGGTTTAGTAGATTTCAATATAGCTGAAATTATTGCCTGTCGCCATAGGGTGGGGTCACTGTAGTGTTATAGCTTGCCTGGAAGGTCTCCATTAGTGGGTTTTCAATGTTCTCTTGTTTTATGAAATTCAGCTCCAAAGCCGCCTGGGTTTTTCACTTTTTAAATTTTTACTGTGCTATTTAGTTCAGTAACCCTGATCGAGGATATTATATAATCTCGCTGAGACTGAGTGAGGGTAGGGAGATTTATCTGGTCTAAAATTGGGTGAGCTGTGGTTAGATGGCGGATGAGGTTCGAGTACAGTGTTTGATAATATTCTTTAAATACCGATAGAATTTGTTGAGAATTATATTTTTGCTGGGTAGTTTTGGGATCATTTATTTTATTAATCATGACTTGATGAGTCTGTCTATGCAACCTATATACTAACAGTCAAGAGGTCCTGGCTCCTTCCTCATAATATTTCTGGCAGAGCCATAAAAGGGCTTGTTCTGTTTTAGTCGTCAACAAGAATTTAATTTCTTCTTTAGTTTGTTTTAACTGATCTGAGACGCTTCGCTCTCCTATATGGATTTCTTGTAAAGATCAGTCTCTGTTGGAAATCAGATAGTTTAAGATCCGCTTTGTTTTTATGTGTGCATAAGCTATAATATATCCGCAGAGAACTACATTTATAGTGTCCCATAATAGCTGGGAGTAGAATGGGGAGATTTGTTATTTATCAATCAAACAATCAATCAACATCTTTATTTATCCAGGTGAACATCATTGAGCAGAGCTCTTTTACAAGATAGACCTGGTTAGAACAGGGTCATGGTATCATCCATCATAAAACATATAAATACACGTAAATAAGTATATAAACACAAACACAGTGGTGCAATATTAGGACAGTCAAATGATAAAAGGAAGACAAGGCAAGCCATAACAGAGGAGGATTCAGTACAAGGGCAGGTCCACCACTGAACCATGCAACTGTGTATAAACCATGTTCTCTGTATAGAAGTGCCAGTTAGTTCATTTACCAGAGCAGTCACTAGAACTAGCCATGAAAATGGCTTGGAGAACCACCAACTAATGGCAGATGGGGTACCAGGAGGGTATCTAATATGTGAGCTAAGGATAACATTGTGAGAAGTGTAGTCCCAAGGATAAGTAAGTAGAATAGATGCAGCGGTGGGGGCCTATGGGGAGGCGTTAGGACTTTTATAGTATGATTAGTGTAGATTGTGGATGAATGCTGTGTAGAGTTGTGAAAAGAAGGCTGGAGAAAGTGGGAAGGTAGACCAGTATCAGAAGGGAGGACAGAGGCATCAAAGTAATTTTATTCTGCAGTAATTCTTTGAAGTCAGGATCTCGTAACAGCGATGGATTAAATCTCTACTGTGTGGATTTTCTCTCTTATTATATTAAGCTCTAGCTCTAACGGGCATAATCAGATAAATGAATATTCTTTATGTCTACCGAGTGAATTAAAGTCCTATGTTCTTGACTTATAAATAGTCTAGTCTGGAAAAGTGGCCATGAGCCGAGGAATAATATGTGAATTTTCTCTTTGAGGATTCATTTGGCCAAGTATTGATGAGACCTGTATCCTTTAATAAGTGCTGGAGATGTCTTTGCCCGTGGTTTGCTTTGATGGGTGAGCTGCTGAAGAGTCTAAAAAGGACTCATGAGACAATTAAGGTCCCCACCCAGCAGCAGAATTCCACGTTGTCTTGTGAGAACCTGATCCAGAAGTTTCTGGATTGATGAAGCATCTGACTGAGGAGAATATATACACTGTACACAGTAACCCACTGCCCTTGTATCTTGCCTATGGCCAAAGCTAGTCTCTCCTCTGGGTCAGAATAATGTTCTGTTATTATAAAGGGGAGGACTTAGGGACAAGGATAATCACTCCACGTCTCTTACCTCTCTTAAAAGAGGATTCTATCACCTACGAAAATCCAATTGTAATAATTTTTGATGTTCAGTGGTGTCAAGGTGAGTTTCTTGTAGTAGCAAGAGATCTGGTTTCATCTGCCTTAAAGCCTTAAGAGTCTGGTATCTTTTGATAGGCCTGTTAAGCCCAGTTACATTATGGAAATTATTTTAAAAGGGATCCCATTTTGGTTTGGTCATTTATGTTCTGGAAGTGAGCCTCCTCCTGCAGACCTCCCGCCCTCTATCTCGTTGTAATGTATGTATCTTTTCCTGCAAATGATTCTCCAAGTTGTTCGAATAAACATTCGGTAATTCAGTATCACTTTGTGTCTGTGTCTCTTTCTTAAATAAAATAAAATTATAAACAAAGGGAACTGTTAATTTAAGAGCTGTGTGTGAGCTAGACCACCTGGGTCCTGTTGAGCCTAAAATGGCTAGAACTATATACAGTGACACGGGTGATCGACGTCCATGTGCCGCTCCCCACTCTGATCGGAGATGAAGGCTAGGAATACTCCTGCCTAACTGGTACACAATACTCCGTTTGGGATGGGTGTCCCTAGGGATATCTTTCCCCTAATGTGGGTGTAGGGGTGGGTTAAGAAGGTGAGAGAAAGAAATAAATATTAAATCCAGAGTATCTGGATATAAGAGTGGAATTGGGAAAAGAAAAAAAGGTGCATCGTCCTAGCAGCTGCAGATCAACTGCTGCTCCGCCTCCAGCTGGGTCTGTCTTTCTCGTTATGAAGGAGAGTAGGTCTAAGCAAGCAGAGACAGATGTGTCCATATTGCCCCCAATGAATAACTGAATTCCCACGTGAATACTGGGTAAACAATATCAAGCCCCTCAGAAATCTCTAGCCTCCAAAATATGAGAGGAGGAGGAAAAACAAAACTGATGTCCATTTATATCAAAGTTTCATACTAAATTCCCCATCAAAAGACTATCTAAGAAGGATATCATCGCTATTCTGGATAGCCCTCCACCACAAAATGCAGCAAAATGTGCCATCTTTCTCTATTTCCTGCCAATGCTCTTTTGGGTTGGTGAGTCGCCAGCCCGTCCTTGCTCCCTCCCTGCACAGCAAACCCGGTCCAGTACAAGGAGATCAGTGTCCCCACAAGAGAAGAGGACCCTCAGACCCCCATCCCGAGGAGGAGGTACTGAATTGGATAGAGCAAGACCTCCCTGGGCCTCCCCGGGAACTCTTCATTCCATAGTCAGCAAGTGTGAGGCACTTTAATATCTGTAGAAGGCCAACTTAGGCCTCGTTACTGCCCTGTCAAGCTGTATATCTGGAGAGTCACACCTGCTGGTATAAAAGCATAACTTCTTTCTTTATGTCCTGGCCCCAGGTCATTTCAGTATTTCAGAGCCATAAGCAGTCCAGAATAATTTAATCAGCCCTGTTATTTCAGGAGGGGTGAGTAAAGGAGTAAATGGGTAAAAGTTTTATATTCCCATGGATCGTGCAGAGAACCACCTATTGTTTTTGCTTGAAATTGCTTGTCCCCTAGCAGCCTAGGGGGCTAACCCTCGGAACTCCATTGGGGATTTGTGTCCAATCTAGCTATGTGTATCCTGCAGTTGCCCAGGGAATTATCTACCTCCAAGGTGGTTCTTTCTGTTGCGCTCCTCATAATAATCTGGGGTCAGGGTTGGTCTGTCAGTCAGAAAGACTCCAGCAGAACACTTAGTTCAGGCCTAACTTCACAGGTGCATTCCCACTCAGTTTGAGCCCCAGGGAGAACCCTGGTCAAAGTCCCAATTGCTCCAGTCATTTACCTCACGCCGCTAGGTATTTACAGGCCTAATCAGACCATTCCTCCCTCATGAATCCAGTTGTTCCCTGTCCCTTGGCCCTCCTGAACCCCCACCCCAGCCAAAATCAACCCAAGTGAGAAAGGTGCAGGTAAATAAGGGTCGCATTTACCATACCACCTCTAAATTCTTATGGAAGTCCCTCAGTTTTCTTGTATTGCAAATTGGGCCAGCAATTGCTTGATAGCAGCGAGGGCCTCCTGTTGGCTTTGACAGCCAAATGATCTGCCCACAATGTGCAATCCTCTCTCTGAGTCCTCCAAGAGCCAGAAACAGTGGGTGGGAGTGAAGTCCCTATTTGGAAAGTCCTGCATGGCCTCCACTGCCGAATTATATGTCGCTTGTCCTGATGGATATTGCACAGACAGTCTGCTGGAGTAAGGGTCCTAAATTTAAGCTGCTGTTGGCGAAGGATGTGGAACAGAGGATATAGGCCCTTCTCCTGTGCATTGTTGTAGGTGCATAATCGTTGTCCACAAAGATTTGCTCTGAACAGAAGTCACTTTGCCCATTGACCAGGCTTTTCTAAGTATAAATTCTTTACTGCTATATCTCAAGAATCTAATTATAATGGAGTAGGGTCTAGTGCTCTGTTGGGAGGGCTTTGGGCCGAGTGCTCTGTCGTTCATTGTATTTCTAGATCCAGCTTTGGGTCTAAGGAAAGGAAGTGAGGAGAACTACTGAAATAAATCCCTCAGATCTTGCCCTTCACTGTTCTCTGGAATGCCATACATCCTGAGGTTGCATCTACGATGTCTATTCTTGGCATCTTCCTGCCGTTCCATGGTGAGGTGACAGAGGGTGGTGATCTGCTCTAGTGTGGTGCAAGTGGGTTACAGTCTCACACTGTTCTTGCATTGTTTGTTCAAGTTCAGATACCTTGGAGAAGGTGTCAACGATTTCTTTTGCATAGTTTCTCGATTTTTGTTTAAATGAAGAAAAATCCATTTTAAAATCCATGATCTACGTCAATATTTTGTCCAGTTTCTGATCCATGCTGGCAGCCTTTTGTTTTGTGGCTCGGGGTTTACTCTGAGCGTGTGGTTTCAGGGCCGTAGTTTGTGGCATCTCCCGTCTGAAAGTTCTCGATCAGAAGGCTCGTTTTTCGGTGTTAGTAAGTGAAATCTATTGCTGCCTCTCTTTGATCTGTTGTTAGCCATTAAAATCCTGCTTTCCGGTCATGTTTTGATGGTTTCTGAGGCTAAATGCAGGATTGTAGCTGGTGGGAGCGAGGAGCTAATCTCTTGCTGCCATTAATCTGGGCCACACCGGAGTCCGCCTTGGTGGAACTCTAATAATCTGTTGATTAACAGAAACCAAATCTGATGAGGCCAGTATGGGGCGATGAGGATCATTCTGCCCCTGTGCCTCCAGCTTAAGCAGCACCTCTGAATTAAAGGAAGAGGAGGAAATGTGTACAGAAAGCAACTTGTTCACCACAGTCTGAATGCATCCCCCTGGCCGAAGAAGAGTCCCCTCGGACAGATGAGGTGGAATCTGGGTCTTGAATTTCAGAGGGTGGAACTAGGAGTCTTCGGGCCCTGTGCCTTCTGCTTTTTTTTTTTTTTTTTTTTGCGCTGGGGGCTTAGTTCTTGTTGAAGCCCCTTTGCTTTTCCACGAAGGGACTGACTTATGAAACTGCTCATGGTTTCTGCCCGTGGAGGGGCAGCGGGGCTGGTCTGGCCGTCTTAATGGCAGTCCTAGTTTTTTGAGTGGCCTCAGTGCCTGCGCCACCTGTGGGCCAAACATATAAACTCCATCAAATAGAAAACTCATGACCCTCTATTCAGCATCATTTGTGAACCCCAAATTCCGTAACCATGAGTGGTATCAGGTGCATATCCAAGCTGCCGCTGCCCTCGAGGCAGTGTCAAAGGCATCCATAGCAGCCTTAAGTTGCTGATTATTGGACTCAATGCCTCTAACAACAGTCTGGAGAAGCTCTGAACATCCGACTCCAGAAGAGCCTCCACAGAGCTTTTAGCAAATGCCAGCAGGCATACTCATATTGTGAGAAATAGCCCTGGTAGCTAGCATACACATTCCTAGAGTAGCAGCAGCGAAGACTCACTTCCCAAGGTGTCAATCTTATTTATTTATTTAAACTTTGGTAACTGGGTAGGCCCACTGGAACCTTGTGGTCCCTTTTCAGGGCAACCTGGGTTTAGTTACATGTACCTAGAGGAGGGAAAAACCAATACAAACAAAATATGTACAGTACAACAAGACTTTACAAAGGGCGTGAACAAACATTGCAGTGCAGAAACTGATCGACCAGTACTCCAGACTTTTGTTAGGTACAGACAATTGAAAGTTGAAAAGCCTATATAAGTGCGAGAACAGTTCTACCCCAGACTGAGCAGACCCATCCGTCCGTGCTCCACTGTTCTTTAGCAGGGGAATCACCCTGCCTTTGGTTCCTGGCAGTATCCTAAGTAAGGCAGTGGCACCGAGGCCCCTTTCCTAGGTGTGCTTTTAGCTCCTTCTTGAAACCCTCGGTGGTGGGGCTGTCTTGTATCTCTCTCTCTGGAGCTTGTTCCAGAGTTTGGGAGGAGCAACCCTAGCGACTGTTGACCCAGGGATGATCTAGCCCTGGAGATTTCTAATAGTGTCTGATTGGTGGATCTGAGCTCTCGTCTAGTAGTCTTGGGACGAGCAGGTCTACTAGCTTCGAGAGGGGCCCGGGTTGCTGCAGCTTATAGGCCATGCATAGGAAGGATAAGCTAGTCTTGCCTCGGGGATGGTCATTCCAGGGCCTGGAGCACCTTGCAGTGGTGTTCCATTCTGTCCGCCCTGGTGGTGAAACGGACGACCCTGTGGTAGAGGCGAACTCAGTCACTGTCTTTCCGTAGCTCTCAGCGACTGGAGCAGGGTAGCTCCATAGAAGAGGGTGGGGAGAATAGTCCCGTTCCCTACCGCCTTCCTAGTTTCCTTGGTCAGAAAGGGGTTTAGTCTGTAAAGGAGGCCCAGTTTTGGTTTACCACCTTTGTGAGGTGGTCGATGTGCCTCCTGAATGAGACCTCCTGGTCAGTGTACATTCCCAGGTATTGCATGCTATCCACAACTTCTATTCCTACTCCAACTCTGGTGGAGAGTGATAGGAGGTTGGATTTCCTTTAGCCCAGTCTTTTGGGCCAAAGAGCATACCTTCATCTTTTGCTATTTAGGACCATCCTGTAAATCCAACACCAGGATTCAAAGGCTGCAAGGGCCTGACTCCACCTCGATTATGGACCCCATGTCCCCTTCTGTCCTATACAGCACTGCATCGTCAGCATAGAGCATGATTTTCGTCCTCCACAGGGCTGGGGGAGGTTGTTAGTGAACAGAGAGAATAGCAGGGGCCCAAGTTTGACCCCTGTGGGACACCCAGGGTACTGGGCGCTGATCTGATGTGGCACCTTCCACCGGACCATTTGTGTCTTGCCACTGAGGTAGTCTGTGAACCATTACAGGACTGTTGTGTCCAGACCCAGCCCCTAAGCCATTCCAGGAGTAGCTGGTGGTCAACCAGGTCAAAAGCCTTGGTGAGGTCAGTGAAGACCGTGCCAAGCATTTTGTTCTGGTCCAAGGCTTCATATACATCAGTGGTGAAGCTTATTAGGGCTGTATCGGTACCATGTTTTTTCTAAAACTCGTGCTGCTGGTGGGCCTGCAGGTTGTGCAGTTCCAGATAATGGCCTACCTGTTGGCAGACCACCTTCTCCAGCAGCTTGCTTAGGGTACTTAGAATGGAGATGGGCCTAAAGTCTTCCCGTCTCCGTGCAGCCCATCTTTTGGGATTGGGGTGCCAGTCCAACCTACCAGATAGCAGGCAGCTTCCCTTCTGTCAGGGACCTATTAAAGAGCTGAGTTATAGGTCCTGCAATAGCAGGGCTCCTATTTTCAGCAGCTTGGGTTCTAGGTTATGCGTGCCCGCTGCGCCCGTCTGGTTTCAGGTCTCTGAGCAACTCAGGACTTCCTCAGCCGATACCAGCTTAAGGTGGAATTCAGGGCACTGATGGGGGCCTCTGGGTGCCCTTGGTCCCCGATGAGGATTCCCTGGGTGTGTTTGACAGCCCCAGCCTTTGCTGGGATCACCGCTCTAAACCTCTCCAAGTCTAGAAAAAGTTGTTGATGGTATTGGCCATGTTTATCACGGGCACAGAGTTGTATCCCATTTGCTTTTATAGGCCTGGCCGCCTACTCTGCCCCCTGAGCAGAGAGTTAATGTGCCCCAGAACTTCTGGGATTCTTTATTTACTGGACAAGCCATAGGATTTCGGGACATGCAGATACTGAAGGCACAACAGCTTCCCAGGATAAAACCTCCAAGTCTGGAGAGACAGGGTGGGATTCATATTCTTCAGGAGAGATTTAAAGGATAGGTCCTCGACCAAAGGCTCTGCTGAAGTAGAGGGCTTTTCCTCCAAAGAATGAATCTTCATCGAAATCGTCTCCTAATCGCAGATCAGGATCAGGCTCAATATCATCTCCTATTAGCCCAGGAGGGATAGAAGAAAAAATTACTCACCTTAGTAATGTTGTTTCTTCTAATGGAGTCTTGCTATATTATAGACATTAGCAGTTTGTTCCAGCTCTAGAACTGCCCGGAGTGAAATGGTTAAAACCATTCCAAAATAGAATTTTGCACGAGAGCAGCTCTATCTGTGTCATTTCAAACTTGAACTGTCAGATCTTACGAGCCAAACTCACTAAGGTCTGTGTGGAAGCTGTAACCTACACTAGCCAAATGGCTACCTAAATAATAACAACCATTGATGGTCCCAACACCCAAGACTCAAGTCAGGGGACCAGAAATACTAACACCATTCTAATAATATGAAAATGGAACATAAGTATAATAAAACACAAACACAGTACACATACACACCCCAAAGTCCCAAAGGGACAAAATGCTAACAGGACATAAGTAGTGCCCACACTAAGTTGCCCGCACCCACCAAGTAGAGGTTCTGAGAGGGCAGGTTGGGAGGGTCTATAATATAGCAAGACTCCATTAGAAGAAACAACATTACTAAGGTGAGTAATTTTTTCTTCAAACAACATGAAGTCTTGCTATATTATAGACATTAACAGAATACACAGCAGTACCTCCATGGAGAGGGGCAGAACCTACTTAGGGAATAGGCTCTGAAGAACAGCTCTGCCAAATCGAGCATCTCTCCTGGCCTGGACATCCCGGGAGTAATGCTTGGTAAAAGTGTGTACCGCTTTCCAAGTAGCAGCCTGGCAAATCTCTAATAAAGGGATATCTCTGGCAGCAGCTAGAGACGCAGCTGTACCCTGGTAGAATGAGCCCTAAACCGGGGCGCTCTGCCCACTTTCTGATAACAAAATTGGATACAAGAGACAATCCACCTGGCTATTGATCTCTTAGTGGCAGGTTTGCCTTCCCAACTTCACCATAGGTAAGGAAAAGTTGGAGGGATTCAACCTGTGACCTTTGGTACGCTCTATATAATAACTAAGAGCTCTCTTAACATCCAGGCTGTGCAACCTCCTCTCACCGAAGAGGTGATCAGTGAAAAATACTGGAAGGAGATAGATTGATTAAGATGGAAATCTGAAACCACCTTAGGCAAAAACTTCCTATTAGTCCTAAGGACTACCTTATCCCTGTGGAAAGAAATAAAGTCAGTCTCCACTGACAAGGCTTGCAATTCACTTATGCGTCTGGCAGAAGTGATAGCCACTATAAAACAGTTTTCCAAGTTAGGTACTTAAGCTCTGCAGAAGACAGAGGTTCAAAAGGGGTTGCATTAACTGGGCAATGCAAACATTAAGGTCCCAAGCAGGGGCCAGTTCCCAAAGGGAGGATTAGTATGGAGTAATCCCTTAAAAACTTGGAAAACACAGGATGAGAGGAAAGAGGGATGACTTTCCTGCTGACACAAAAGCAGACACAGCTGCCAAATGAACTCTCAGGGTAGCTGGTCTGAGACCCAAGGAATTAAGATGTACCATGTAATCTAACAAAATGGGCAATTCAGCAGATTCTGGGGAAATATTTTTCCCAGCACACCAAATGGAAAACCTTTTCCATTTAGAACTATTAGTAGCCCTAGTGGAAGGCTTTCTGGAAGCCTTTTAGGATCTCAAGAACACCCTGAGAAAGGTGTAAATCAGCAACTCTAACTCCTCAAGAGCCAGGCCTTGAGGTTGAGGATTTGAGATCCGGATACCAAACCCTTCCTGGGCACAAGTCAACAGATTGTGATTCCTGGGAGGCACAGGGAAGATGGACTGTCAGAGACAGAAGGAGTGGGTACCAGGGCTGCCTGGCCCAATCCGGGCAATCAGAATCACCCTGCAAGGCTGAGATCTGATTTTGACTAGTACTTTGAATAGGAGAGGAAAGGGGGAAGCATAGAGGAACTTCCCTCCCAATCCAGAAGAGGGCATCCAGGGAACTGAGCCCAGCACTGGAGGCCTGCAACAGAACAGAGGAAGTTTGTGATTGTCTGGGGCTGCAAAAGATCTATCTGAGGGATGCCCCACCTGGCAAAAACTATCCCCAGCACTGAGGATCCAGGGACCATTCGTGATGGCCCTGGGAAATCCTGCTGAGGGCATCCGCTAGGACACTGTCCTTCCCTGGAAGATGAACTGCTATGAGGGAAGTGTTCAGGGAATAGGCCAGAGACCACAACTTCATTGCCTCGGTGCACAAGGCCGAAGACCGAGTGCCCCTGTTTGTTGATGTACCACATTGTTGTGGTGTTGTCTGTTCTGACTTGTATCACCTTGTCGTGGACAGATGCAGAAAAAGCTTGAAGAGCTAAAAGACAGCTCTGAGTTCCAGCAAATTGATGTGGAGCAGAGATTCCTGGGGGACCAAACTCCTGAGTGGAAAGGTCGCCCATGTGGGCTCCCAACCCAGAAGGGAAGCATCTGTAGTGAGAGTCAAGTCGTGAGAAGGGAAATGAAGGGACCCCGCTCTTAAATTGTTCTGATCCTGCCACCACTGGAGAGCTAGGATCAAGGTTAGAATCACTGGGACCAACTTGGAAAGGGGTCTCTTCTCTGAGACCAAAAGGTTCTCAAGTGAAACTGAATGTCTCTCATCTGAAATCTGGCTCCCTGCACAACAGCTGTGGATGCAGTCATGTGCCCCAGGAGCTGAAGAAAGTGTCTTGCTGGTCGAGAGACCTGCAGAGTGAAAAAGAGGCCAGAGCCACTAAATTCCTTACCCTTTCTGGGGAAGAAAGGCTCTGGCTAGCTTTGTGTCCAATTCTGCCCGTATAAAGGTGAGTACCTGGACTGGTTCCAGAACCGACTTTGGTAGGTTTAGCAGAAAACCCAGGGAGGTGAGAAGCTGCTGGGTGACCTGCAGGTGAGATTTTACCTGTTCTGGGACTGGCCTACAATGAGCCAGTCGTCTAGACAGAGAAAACAGCAATCCTCTGCCTCCTTAAGTGGGCCACTGCCACTGCTAGACACTTTGTGAATACCTTGAGCAGAGGTAAGGCAAGGGCATTGCTCTGAACTGATAATGACCTGAGGGCAGTTCAATCTGAGGTATGCTCGATGGGATCTTCTGATTAGGACATGGAAATAGGCATCCTTGAGGTCCAGGGAGGCTAGCCAGTCCCCTGGCCTTAGGGAAGGTAAAATCATTGCCAGAGTTACCATTCGAATTTTGGTTTCAAAAGATGCTTGTTCAGATATCTGAGATCTAAAATGGGCCGCCATTCTCCTGTCTTTTTGGGGTAAGGAAGTATCTGGAATACAGACCCCTGCCCTGATGCAGGGAGGAACCCTTTCTACTGCTCTGAGAGCTAACAGGGATGAGACCTCTGTTTCCAGAGCGAGGGTCTCTGAAGCACTTGCAGTAGAAAAATCTGCTTCTCAACTTGGGAAACCTTTTGAAGCTGAGAACCAGACCCTGGCTTACTACTTCCAGAACCCACTTGTCTGAGGTTAAAGAAGCCCAATTCTGACTGAAGTAAGCCAGCCTGCCCCCACTGGTACAGGAGAATCGCCCTGGGCACCCCATAAGGGTGCCTGTTTTGAGGAGGTTTAAGCTGGGGGTGGGAGCAGGTCTGCCCCTGCCTCTGAAGAAGTCCTCTGAGCATAGGCAGAGGAGGCCTGAGTCTGGTAGAAAGCTCTGTGAAAAGGCCTCACCCCTACCCCTGGGGCATGCCTTTGAGGAGTGGCTTGCCGCTCCTTAGCCTGGGCACTCTTGTAAGTAGTCCTATATTCATCCATCTTCTTCATGTAATTCTGTCTGCTCTCCAAACAGAGAATTTCCCACCACAGGAAAATCCATAGCCTTAGTCTGGGTATCCTGTGACAAACTAGTACACCTGAGCCAGGCCAACCTACGAAAAGCTACAGATGTGGCCATGACCCTAGAGGAAACATCATTAACATCCACAGCAGCATGAAACTGAACCTTAGAGGCTTCAATGCCATCAGCAGCCACCTGTTTCACTAGCCAGCTGGCCATGGGCCTGCTTGGCCAATTGCATAACAGTATCCCATCTAGATTTCTGATACCTAGCTACATAAGCCATATAATTTGCTTGCCTGAGTCCCAGAGAGGCTGCCATATACTGTTTTTTTGCCATGGCATCAATCTTCCTGGAATCCTTGTCAGGAGGATGTGAAGCCAAGGAATATTAGCTTTATCACAGGCAGCAGCCTGAACTACCCAACATGACTGCATTGCTGAGAAAGGAATTCTGTATCAGGGCCTGACAATGTATACCTTCTGTCCATCTTTTATCTACAGGAGGCACAGAATTAGGAGCTTTTAAAATTTTAATTGTTTGTTTCCTAAAAGACGGTAAAGGAATAGACAATCTCCTAGACTCTGGAATATCCATCATTTCTACAAAATCAGGCTCCTCTTGCTCATCCACAGCCTCTTCTAAGGGAAGCTGGAGGGTTTCAGCAACTTTTTATAAAACATAAAATGAGATGGGGACTCAGACAGCATAGGGGAGATTCTAAAGGTCTGTCTGGGGAGATGTCCGTTCAATGGGCACACCCAGACCTTCCCAGCCACATTCATACTGTTCATAATCCTCCTCCCTCCTCTGGTTCATAAAATTCCTCAATATCATAATCCTGAACCACTGGGACCGGACGAACCGACCTTTTACCAGATAGTGGTGGTTCGGACGGACCCTGAGACAGTGACTGGACAATTTGTATGGCTTTTGTTATCTCTGCAGCAGTTGGAGAAGGAATTTTGGACTCCAGACCTGCTGATTTTCTTGTTTTCTTTACTGGAATTGGTTCCTCAGAACCAGCTTTTCTTTGCCCGAGGAAGTCTGGCCCTGGTCAGAGGGCACTCCCTCTGGTTCGGTTGGCACCGAACCGGCTGGCCATCCGGGTCAGTGGACTTTTGGCCTCTCGCTCCCTGAGCCTGCCCAATCTTTTTCCAGGGTGGCTACAGGGAAATTCTTACATACCTGGCAGTCTGACTGGAGGTGGTCAAACCCCAGACAATAAACACATGTGGTGTGTGGGTCAGCCTTGGCAAAGACTTCCCCACAAACATCACAGTGTTGAAACCAAGTGGGCCGTTTTCTTTTGGGTTTCTCAGACATAATGCCAGCCTAACCAAAACTTGCCCTTTAACGGCAGAAAAGCTAGGTGAAGACACCTTTATCGGTTCCTAACCGTGTCACGGGTATTGGAAAAACGAATAAATCTGTTTTTAGAACCGATAAGAACCGGAACCGCACTCTAAAATAGTAACTTTTAGTTTTAAATGAGTTTTAAACCCACTGATCGGTTCAAAACCGAACCGATAACTTACAAGTTCCACACAGACAAAACCTTCATTTACTTACGGTTACCACAGATAGAGCTTGAACCGAACGGTTTTGCGGTTAAAATAAAACTATTCTCGGTTAAATCCAACCAGAAAACACTTTTAAACCGAGAAATGAACCGAGCAGAAGGAGAAATCTCGAGCGACTGTTCACTGAGGCGGAGTAAAGAATCTAACAGTTCAAGTTTGAAATGACACAGATAGAGCTGCTCGTGCCAAAATTCTATTTTGGAATGGTTTTAACCATTTCACCCGGGCAGTTCTAGAGCTGGAACAAACTGCTAATGTCTATAATATAGCAAGACTTCATGTTGTTTGAATCTAAAGAAAAGGGAGGAAAGAGAGCAGGAGCAGGTGCTCCTCGAATCGGAGAGAAAATCCTGAGACCTGTGGTGGTGCAGAAAACTGCACCACCAAGACTGAGTCGAAAGTGGTGCAGCAACCAGCACCATGCGAGCACCTGGAGACCCCAACCTAAACCTCGAGGCACCCAAGACTTAAGATCTGAAAACATGAGTAGGAGAAGGCAGCACCTGTGCTGGCCCTGTGCCGTGGCCATGTGAGGAAAAGCACAAGAGCGTGGCGTCAAAGGCATCGAAGGTGCCGCTGCGACTAGGACTGGCCCAACCTCCCCACCCGTGGATCCGAGGCTCCCTAGGCCCGAAGGCCCTGGGGTTAGCTCGCAGGCCTGAGAAATCGGGACAACCACGAACCCACTGCTCCATAACAGCAGCCCAATGATGTGAAACTGTCATCAGAGGATCATTTCAGGCAGGGGAGAATACGAGCCGAGAATGCCTGCCACTGGGAATCAAGCCACAGGCGACCCGACTGAGTCAGGTCCACCTCCTGTCCCCTGCTACCAATAATCTTTGTGCAGACATACCAGAGGGCAACCTCGGCAGTACCGTTCTTTTTCAACCGTGGGACGAAAGAAAAACTACTTACCACAGTAATCTTGTTTCTTCAAGAGATCACTCATTATGATCAAACTGATGCAGTCAGCCTCCTGTGTTGAACTGTCCGAGAGATGGAATTATATGCAAATGATGGAACTCTCAATTGGCTCATGCCACTTTCAAACTGCTGTTCTAGCAACTGCTGCACTCTGAGTGCTTCTGATTCTTACGGAGCCTAACCTGGTATCAGACCGACTAACTAAAACTAATAATGTTAAAAATAATATTTTTGTCCTTTCAGGTCAAAAATCTTTAATGAACAAACCTAAGAAACTCGAGACCACCCAGACACCAACGGTTAAACAGAGTGAAACTCTACCTTAACCTATATAGGAAAAAACCTCAATGCAGGGATGCAGAGCAACTTCTATAGGTTCTAGCAGGGGAGGCAGGAGGGTCTTTAATCATAATGAGTGATCCCTTTGAAGAAACAAGATTACTATGGTGACTGTTTCTTCTAACCCCAGAATCACTCATTTTGATTAAACTGATGCAGACAACCAAGCAGTACCTTTGGAGGTTGGGTAGAGAACCTATTTTGAAACAGGTCTGCAGTACTGCTGTATCAAACCTAGCATCACTTCTGGACTGCAATCCAGGCTGTAATGCCTTGTGATGTGTGTACTGTTTTCCATGTAACTGCTTTGCAGATTTCCAGCAGTGGAATTTCTCTTGAAGCTGCCACTGAAGCAGTTGTGCCCCTGGTGGAGAGTGCTCTCAGGCCCAGGGGTGCCCGCTTACCCACTTCACTGTAACAAAACTGTATACATGCTACTATCCAGTGAGCAACTGTACGCTTTGTGGCAGCTCTGCCTTACCAACTTCACCATAGGTGAGAAAGAGCTGTGTGACTTGGTCTGTAAGACTTAGTTCTGTCAATAAAGTGGCCAAGTGCCCTTTGACATCAAGGGAGTGAAGCCTCCTTCCTGGAGAACTGGAGATCTCTTCAAAAGACAGACAGAGTGATAGACTGATTTAAATGAACATCAGATACCACTTTGGGAAGGAATTTTCTATTGGTCCTGAGGACCACTTTATCCCTGTGGAAGGAAATGTAGTCCATATCTGTGCACAGGGCTTGTAATTCACTGATCCTTCTGGCTGAAGTAATAGCAACCAGAAATACAGTTTTTCCAAGTGATATACTTCAAATCTGCAGTTGCCATAGGTTCGAATGGTGCATCCATGAGCTTAGCAATGTAGATATTCAAATTCCAGGCGGGACTGGTTCTCTCAGGAGGGTACAGAAGGTTGAGGCCTTTAAAATACTTTCTGAAGACTGGATGAGAGGCCATGGATCTCTCTTTACGAGCTGACAGATGAGCTGAGACTGAAGCCAAATGGACCTTAAGGGCCGAAGGCTTCAGGCCTAAGGAATGTAAGTGGTAAGGTAATCCAGGAGAATGGCCAAGTCAGCCCTGGAGGGATCCATACCTTTACCTGCACCATATGGAGAACCTGTTCCACTTAGAAGAATATGTTTTCTTAGTAGAAGGTTTCTTGGAACCCTAAGCACTGTCAGCACCTGCTCCGATAGCTTAAGGTTAGCAAACTCAAGTCCTCAAGAGCCATGCCTTGACTCTCAGTGATCTGAGATTGGGGTACAGGATCCTGCCCTGAGGCAGGGTTAATAGGTTGTGCCTCCTGGGCAAATGGATTGGGGAATCACTGACAAGAGTCAGCAGAAGAAAGTACCAGTACGGCCTCACCCAATCGGCTGTCACCAGTATCACTGTTGCTGGTTGGGACCTCAATTTCAGCAGGGTCCTGAATATCATATGAAAGGAGGAATGCATACAGAAACTTCCCTGTCCAATCCAGGGCCTTCGCAACCAGGGGAACTGTGCCCTTTAGGGGGGCCTGCAGCAGTACATTGATAATTGGTGATTTTCTGTGGAGGCAAAGAGATCCACCTCTGGAGTGCCTCACCTCCTGAAAAGTGTACTGAGTATCTGAGGTTCAGGCGCCGTCATGGTGGTCCTGACTTATTCTGCCGAGAGTCTGCCAGTACACTGTCCTTCCCTGGAAGGTGTATAGCTGACAAGGATACTCCTATGGAGTGTACCAGAGACCACAGTCTCACTGCCTCTGTGCACAGTATGGCTGACCTGGTATCCCCTTGTTTGTTGATGTAGTACATGGTTGTGGTGTTGTCTGTTCTGACCTGCACACCACCTTGTTTTGAAGGAAAGGAGCAAATGCCTTTAGAGCCAGACAGACACAGCTCTGAGCTCAAAAGATTTATGTGCAACAGAGACTCTTGGGGGACCATGTGCCACTTGCTGTGTGTTTCAACATGTGTGCCCCCAACCTACAAGACAGGCATCTGTTGTGAGGATTACTGAGGGTTGTTCCTTATAAAGGTACACTCACCCTGAGGTTGTGCTCTTCCAGCCACCATTGCAATGCCTGGACTAAGCTTTTGTGAATGGAACCAGTTTGGACACAGCATCTGTCCTTTGAGATCAGTACTGTCTTAGGTGGAACTGAATCTCTCATTTGAAACCTGGAACCCATTACCACTGCAGTTGCAGATGCCATGTGGCCCTGTAGCCTGAGAAATTCTCCTGGTTTGGGTCTCCTGACACGGCGAGCATGTAATTTGCAGAATGCCTGACACCCTGTCTTGTGGCAGGAAAGCTCTGCCCTGTCTGATGTTTAGTTCTGCTCCAATAAACTCCAGCACCTGAAGTGGCACCTGCTGAGATTTGTCTTCATTTATAAGAAATCCCAGGACTCCAGTGTTAGATTTTCTTAGTGCCAGTGACTGTACTGCATGCTGCAGAGACTGTCCTACCACTAACCAGTCATCCAGGTAAGGGAAGACTGTTACACCATGTTTTCTCAAAACTCTACTATCAGTGCTAGGCACTTTGTAAAAAGCCCTTGGTACTGAAATTAGTCCAAAGGGAGTGCTGCAAACTGATAATGGCCTGAAGCCAGCCTGAATCTCAAGAATTTTCTGTGAGATGGTCGGATGGGAATGTGAAAATAAGCATCCTTTAGATCTAGGGAGGCTAGCCACTCTCCCTTTGTAATGAAGGAATGATTACTGCTAGTGACCATTTGAACCTTGGTTTCAAAATGTGTTTGTTCCAAAGTCTTAGATCCAAAATAGGTTGCCAATCCCCATTTTCTCGCTACCTCCAATACCCACTTGTCTGTGGTGATGGAATGCCAATCATTGAGGTAGTAGCTATACTGCCACCCACTGGTGGCTCCACAATGGGGATGCGACCTGCACTAGCCCGTTAGGGGTTCTGTGTGGGTTGTGCCTAAACTTGTGATGCAGGAGCAGCTCTTCTCATGGCTCTCCTGCCCTTCCTCTGAAGTAACCTCTGGTCTGCTGCTGAGGCTGAGAGGCCTGTGCTTGAAAGAAAGGTTTGGGGTAAAACCCTACCCTGCCTCCCCTACTCTGGGGTCTATAAGAGATGGAAGGCCTATCTTTGAATTACTCTGATAGGTGGATTTATATTCCTCCACCTTCTTCATGTATGCTACAGTCTTATCCCCAAACAAGTTGTTGTTCTCAAGGGAAAATCCATTGCTTTGGCCTGGGTGTCTAAGGTCAGGTTAGTGTCTCTAAGCCACGCAAACCTCCTAAGCAAAACGGACAAAGCCATTAATCTGGATGCAGTATCATTGGCATCTACTGCCACATAAAAATGATACTTGGTAGCATCAAGTGCAGCCTTGCTCCATCCTGCAAATCCACTGCCACTTCACCTAGCACCTTATCAACCAGAGCTAGAACAGTGTTCCAGAGAGCCTTCTGGTACTGTACTGCATATGCCATGTAATTGGCCTGCCTCACCAATAAAGAGGCAGCCATGCACCTTTCTTTCCCATGGCATCCATCTTCCTTGAGTCTTTGTCTGGTGGATGGGTAGCCAAGGGGATCCTGGCCTTGTCACAGGCAGCAGCCTGGACTACTCCTTGGATCAGGATGAGTAAATAGAAAGTGGCTGTAGTTCTGTTCAGCTGGTATTTCTTATCCACACCAGGGATAGAAGTTGGAGTTTTAAAAATCTGCAATGCAGCCTTTTTAAGGACTTTATGCATGGGTAGAAGCAGATGTTTCGTGAGGGTTTACCCCAACATATCCCAAAACTCTGCCTTCTCCATATCCTCTTCTGTTTCCTGAAGAGGAAGGTTAAGAGGTTTCCACCATGCTCTTAAAAGCACAGTGGAGGAATATTCCTCAGGACCCCTAGGAGGAGACCCAAACTCTTGCTCTGGGAGAATTTTGGATCTGTAGGTTCCCTTTAAGTCATCCTCATCCTCCTCCTCACATACACTTCCAGCAAATTCCTGCCTTGCGGGAGCTGGAGGAGGAACTGGGGCAGAGGTGCAGGAACCAGGATTGCCCCTGTAGGGCCTGTAAAACCTGTCAGGCTTTAGCAATGTCCTTAGCAGAGGACATAAATGAAAATTATGTACCTACCGTAATTCTTGATCTTCTCTTGTATCTTCACCATTCATTACTGCTGGGTTAAGCGAAGGCTACCCTTCTGGAGGTTTTTTTTGAGTTGGCTCCAGGCGCGCCCTCGTGATGACGTACGCGTCATGCGTGAGAGGCAGCCGTCAGTGCCAGACGCCTCCTCCATCTCAGTTCTGTTAGCGGAGGCGAAAAATAAAGTGTAAGAAAAGAGAAAGTGAGGCAAGAGAGCCGAGGGATAGAAAAAGGAAAGGAAATAAACTGAAAAGGAATAAGCCCATGGAGAATAGACAGAGGAGAGAGAATTCCTACCCTAAGGGACCTCAGGGCCTCCTTCCGGGCGTCTAGGGGAGGAACAGAGAGGGAGAGGAAGCAGAAGAAGAAGAAAGAAAGAGGCATGTTGAAAAGGAGAACAGTGCCCATCGAGCATTATTGGTTGAGGCGCTTATAGGCTCAAAACTAATAAGGAGCAAGAATCCCAGTTGTTAGGACTGAGGAGAGGTTCCACCGAACCTTCCGAACAGTCCCAAGAGAGGGCAGACTCTCTGAATTCTCAACATGCCAAGTCCCTTCATCCTAGTTGAGGGCTCCTAGACTGTCCGAGCAGAACCTGTTCCGAACAAGCGCTATCCAGGAAGAGGACTAAGTTCCTTAGCAACTTGTTAAGTGTTACCACAGAAAATATGGAAAAAACATGCCTTCTCGGAGGCAGTTGGTAAGAAAAATAGAGAGGAACTCGATCTGACTTACTAAGACAAGGCAGACAGAGGCTTTGAACAATAATGCCTGCCAGAGTTCCAAACTTTGAGGAGGCCAAGACAGGGCATGGCCACCAGGTTGTGAAACTACATGACCTGAAGAAGGTAAGGAATCGCACCATAGGGCAGTCAGAAAGAGTTCCCTCAGAATTAAAGAATTTTGCAACCGTGCCGTTCCTCTCTACCTTGAGGAAAAAGAGAATCCATTCAAGAGAATGGGGAAAAAAAGATTTTTTTGGCATAAAGGCCAAGGGGGAGAGAAAGGAACGAGGAGGGAGGGGAAGACGCCACAGAAGGAGGCCACTGAGGGAAGGTGGGTGGGTATCAGTAATGAATGGTGAAGATACAAGAGAAGATCAAGAATTATGGTAGGCACGTAATTTTCATATCTTCCTTTGTCAATCTTCACCATTCATTACTGCTTGGTGAGTACTAGCCCTCCCCCTGACAAAAAAGGGGGGTAGAACCCTGAGGGAACAAGACCCCAGCCTCCTGCTGGTGAGGAACAGAAGGGAAGACCCTGGCTAACACAAGGTAAGCCTAAGTGGGAGAAGAGCTAGGAGGTGTCCCCGAGGACGGGAGACAGAGAAGCCCCTGCAAAAGTCTCCTAGCTCTGGAGGAAAAAAACGGTCCCCGGAAGCAGAGCGCATCACCCTCACGCCGTGCCAGGGTGACAACCTTGATAGACGACCATGCCATCCGCCTAATGCAGATCGCTGTCCCCGCAAGCCTGAAGCCACCCCATTGGCGCCATAAGATGCCCTTGCTTGGTGTCTTGCCAGCTCCAGGCCTATAGCGGAGAGGGCAATAGCCTGTCTGGTGTTCGTATCAGGCATTGATGCTAGGAGCTGGGAGAGCATCGACCATAGATGCCGATTGTAGGCAGCGTGGTGAGCCTGATGTGATGCAATGCAAGCCACTACGAAGAAGAGAACACTCTTCGCCCCACCGGTCGAACTGTAAGGAATCGAATCTGGTGGGTGGTCGTGACCCAGGCGGCGGCGCCGGAAGGAGTCTCTAGGTATACCAAACCCGAGGATGGGTTGGGAAGGGTACCCAGAGATTCCAGAGGCCACAATACCTTCGTGACAGTCTGCGGGGCTGGAGAAAGGGCGGCTGGCGACTGCCAGGAACGGATAGACGCCTCCTGGAAGGGGATAGGCCAGAAAGGTACCACCAGGTGCTGGGCACTGAATTCTCCAAGGAATTCACGCTGCCTCCTGTTCAGTATTGTCTCGCCGAACATAAGAGATTCAAGATCTGCCACCATCCTCGAGAGGAATCGCTGATATTCAGCGAAATCAGTGTCGGAAGAAAGATGAGCAGGGGTTCCTCTTCCTCAGAGGAGGAAGACGAGGATGATGGAGAGCTCGAATGTCCAGAAAGATTCCTCGACGGTGGGGAGAGTCGAAGACCCGCTCATGCATGTATCTAACGTATGAGGGAAGGCCGCGCCAGAACCTCTGAACTGCTCCCAGGATAACGGCCCTGTGAGGACTGACATGGCCTGGAAGAGCGGGGGTGGATGCAGAGGTACTGGAGAAGGGCACCTACGAAGAGGCAACTGACCTCTGCCAGGGCTCTGAAACCGGGAACGGAGCCCAAGCTGGTGGGATCCCGGACAAAAACCAGGCTGCAAGACGAGACCCTGAGGATGCGATGCCTGGAAGAGCGCAGAGGCTTCCTGTGACGAATCCGGGACTGCATAGGTCCAGAAGGACAGTCACAACACGCCACCGGAGGGAACCCTGGGGCCCAAGAGGGAAGGACGGGTTCGGCGCCAGGCTCCTAGCCACCCCACGAGGTGGCCGGGGAGACCGGGCACCCGCCCCTGCCCCCGACCCCTCGGACTCCTAGAGAGCCTCCTCCTCGACTGCAGTGTTCCCCATCCCGAGAGGAGGCAACAGCACCCGGGAGGGCAGCTGTCACAGGACCCTAGGAGGGGAGAGCCTCCTCAGTCTCCACCACATCACCCCCTGGGACCCAGGGCCACCTAGCCGAGGACCCTCAGGGGGCGGAGATGGGGACAGTGGAAGGGGCCCACTGCGCCCCTAGCACCAAGTGCCACCGGGGACCCCGACCACAAGAGTCAGGGTGCCAGGATGGGTCCACATCCGTATCATCGGCCTCCAAAGAGGACGAGACCAGCAGAACCTCAATGCTGGCACCCCAGGGACCCCGCCCACTGCGACAGCCAGGCCTGGTCTGGCTCCCCGCCCGCACCAGTTAGGCCCGCGGCCGCTCCCAGCGTCGGAACCCAACCCGTGCCGCCGGGAGCAGGGACCGGGCCCTGCGGCACCAAGGCCAGGCGTCTCGATCACCGGCGCGGATCCGAAACAGCGCCGGAGGCGGCGTCGAGGTCCACCAGTGCCAGGCCCAGAAATCGTGGGCCTCGACACTGGGGGCCTGCACCTCCGAGGAGGTGACTGCCGAGGCGGTGTCCCTGTCATGCCCCAGGGGACCACGATGCCCCCAACACCGCTGAAAGAAGCTCTCTCTGCAAGAGAAGAGAGGAAGCCCCTCCTCCAGGATCAGAGTAGGCCCGGAGGGACCCGGGAAGGGCCTAGAGACCTTACCTGGGAATCCTTGACAACGCCATCCCCGAAGGTCGGCGGGTCTTGCCGAGCTTGAACACGCTGACTTCGAGGACACGGCGGTCCATGGAGAAACAAGCGTCGCATGCGCCCATGTCGTGGTGGGTCCCAGGCAGCGGAGACAGACATCATGCCGGTCCGAGACGGAGAAATGCGGCCACAGGAGCACCGACGCATAGGGGCGTGGCCACGCCGATTTACGCCTTGCTCCCAGACCAGACATGATGTAACTAAACGAGGAAAAAAGAGATAAAGCACCGCGCGCAATATAGAAATAAAAGGAACGGTCTTACCGTATACGCGTCGAGTGAATGTCTGAGAGGAACACAAGGAGTCTTCAGCTGAGAGAAAAACCCGATAAACTATCGCTACCGTGCAGCAGGTGCAGCCTCAGCGGAGAAACAAAACTGAGATGGAGGAGGAGTCTCTGACACCTATGGCTGCCCTTAGCACATGACAAAGTCGTCATCTCGAGGCGGCGCCCGCTGAGCCACAAAAAACCCCAGAGCGGGTGCGCCGCCTCCTGCTTAACCTATGCAGTAATGTGAATGGTGAAGACTGACAAGGGAAGATCATGCTTGTCTGCTGGGAGCTCCTTAGCCTTTCAGCCGGAGGCGCAGTGACATGTTTTTCTTTACACTTTTTCTTTAATGGAACACGTTCAGAGTCTGGTTCCATAGCCCTTTTTGTTTTACCTTGTTCAGATTTTTCTGAACTTTTGTCAGGATCCTTGGCTTTACCTCCATCCTTTTTATGGGAAGAGGAAGAAGCAGAATTATCCA
Organism: Neoceratodus forsteri; assembly: GCA_016271365.2. NCBI lineage: Eukaryota > Metazoa > Chordata > Ceratodontiformes > Ceratodontidae > Neoceratodus > Neoceratodus forsteri. Next base: position 1,472,183,625 of record CM057453.1, on the reverse strand, counting down.
CACTAGAAGCAGAAGCCATCTCTTCTAAAATCTTAGACCTTTTCTTTAATGTTTTAGGGCAAAGGTTTTACAAATATCACAATTGGCAAAGATATGATTTGTACCCAAACAAGAAATACACAGAGAATGTCTATCTGCTTTTTGCGATAAGTTGCCTACAAGACTCCGACATTTTAAAACCAGTGGGTCCTGTGCATTTTTAGGTTTATCCAAATGGACCTCTGGCATTGAAGCTAGACAAAAGATCACTTTCTAAAACCGTTATTAAAATACCTTGGAACCGGAGGTTTCTTTTACACAACTACGCTAACAGTTCCTGGAACTGAGCACTACTCGGTTCCCGAAGAAAGGGGACAGAGAAATACACTAAATTTAAACAAAACTAAAGTGGTTCAAGGAACCGACCACTAAATATATATTTTATAATGTAATATGAGGTAAACCTCAAAATAGACGCGAACCCTCGGTTCAAAGGAACTGTGAGGAACCATGAATAAAATAAAAAAAACTACTAGTAAATAAACTACAGTAAACAAAGTTCTAAGGCAGCAATTTAAAATTTAAACTAAAATGAGTACTTATCAAACAGATAACTTTAGTCCGAGGACAGTTAAGGAGAGCTCTCCAGGACGTCCTTACTAGGCAGGCAGAGTAAAGAATCTGAACCACTCAGAGTGCAGCAGTTGCTAGGGCAGCAGTTTGAAAGTGGCATGAGCCAACTGACAGTTCCATCATTTGCATATAATTCCATCTCTCAGGCAGTTCAACACAGCAGGCTGACTGCATCAGTTTAATCATAATAAGTGATTCCTGGGGTTAGAAAAGAACTTGAGGCTGAGCTGTGCTGGGTCCCTGACAAAGATTGGGAGCGCTTCATTTTGTGCTTTCAGGAGGACCGCCCTTCCTCCTGGCACCAGACTGCTTGTAGTCAGACCCCCCACAGTAGAAGGCAGCAGACCGGAACCAGCCCTGCTGCTGAAGCAGCTTCATGTGAAGTCTCCCTACTGTCACCGGCCCCATTCACGGTGCCGCTCCGTCGAAGGTGGGCTGAAGAAGACTTCTCTGTACTCGAGAGATGAAAAGAAAACACTTGAAAAAAAAAATAAGTAAAGAATATACTAAAACTAATCAAATACTGAACAAACATGATGCTGTTGTATAGACATGAAGATCTAACTCCGGTGGGCGGCGTGGTCGTCACTGAAGCACTTAGTAAATAGAAAAAAAGAACTGAGGTGACTGCAGGGTCCACATGCGGTAGCCTATATGGCGCAAGCAGTCTTTGTGACACCAGTGCATGCACAGTCCTACCTCGGCGCTGGCCCTCCTGAAGATTTTGGCCCCGCTTGGTCCTAGCACCTCCAGTGTAGTCCCATTAGTGTGAATGAGTAGTGGAGCCTTTATGTCCAGGAAGATAAGAGTGAATTAGGAGCATAAAACAACTGCTGACCCATATTTTAGTAAAGGAGAGGAGAGAGCAAATGATATGTATTTAAATCAGAGCATGTTAGCTCTTTGCTCGCTTTCCCTCTCGCTACAATATCACTCGTCTTTTAGGAAAAAATCCAGGAGGCGGGCGGGTTAGCTTCTGATGTGATGTGAAAGCCACTCCAAGCTCCTTGAATGTTCAGAAACCAGTGTTCACTCAGAGTGAGTGAATAAAAGTAACAAACTGGCAGCAGCACAAATTAAAAGAGCAAGAGAAATAAATGCAAATAGGAGCATGCCAGGTCTTCTCTCTCTCTCTCTCTATTCCATGATGCAGCACCAGAACAGAGCAGGCAGATTACTATTTTCTTGTCAATTTCAGCAGATGCTCTGCTTGAGAACCCTGGGCACTGTCTGTTGGACACTAGTGTCTCTTCTTCGTATTGAAAAGCACAATACTCTGGCAGGAAATAAATGAAATAAACTGAAGAAGGCCCACTGCTAAAAGCTAATTAAGAGAATAAATATAAAGAGCTACAATATGATACCTTTGGACAAATAATACAGATGTTTTTCTTCACACTATTACTGTAACAAATATTTTATTATGCCAAGAGCAAAGTCTGTACTAAACTACCCAATTCCAGAGGCTGAATGTTTTTTTCTCCTATAGTGGATTAACGCCTCTACAGTCTCTTTTATGTAATAACCCTGTCACTCCACAGAAAATAGAGGGACTTGACTTAGTACTATACTATTAAGCATTCAAGGAGTTGTTTTAGCCTTTGTAAAGCACTGCACTCTATTTTACGTAGATGTATATGCTGCTACTTAACCTTAATATTATGGTGAGTCATCCTGTCATAATTTATGTAGCTAGAATAGGAATCTCATTGTATTAGTTAAGGGTTAGGAAAGGTGACCCCACCAGACAGTATATAACCCCTCATGTGTTTAAACTATGGCAGATGAGTCTTGACTGTGCTAAAGTGAGGATTTAACTGAGGTGTAGACTCAAGAGACACACAGAAGGAAAAAGATCTTGAAAGGCTAAAAGATCCAGAACTGTGTGAAAGCTACTTGTTTATGTAGCATTTGCTTTGATTTTTTCTTATTTTAGTTTACTATATTTTATTCAAGTTTAAAATAAATATCACACTACGGTGTGTTTTGCACCTGAACTGCAGAGTCTGTGTTATCTTTATCCACAGCTGCGACATGCACAGGGCCTGCAATTCACTTATTCTTCTGGCTGAGTGATGACAACCAGGAAGACAGTTTCCCATGGGGCGTACTTCAAGTCTGTAGTTGCCATAGGCTTGAAAGGGGCTCCATGAGCCTGGCAATACAAATGTTGAGATTCCAGGCTGAAACTGGCTCCCGGGAGGGGTAGAAGATGGTTAATGCCCTTGGAGAATTTCTTAAAAACAGGGTAAGAGGCCATGGACCAATCCTTACCAGCTAATACATATGCTGAAACTGCAGCCAAATGGACCTTCAGTGTGGAAGGCCTAAGGCCTAGGGAGTGTAGAAAGACTGGCACCAGATGATTTAACATCCTTTCATTTACACCAAATGAAATATCTTTTCCGCTTTGAGGAGTAAGTTTTCTTGGTGGATGGTTCCTGGAACCAATGAGCACAGTCAAAACTCCTTTAGAGAGGTTTAAGTTGGCAAACTGTAAGTCTTCAAGAGCAATGCCTTCAGTTGCAGGGCTTGGACTGGGATACAGGATCCTGCCCTGAGAGGATGTCAGGAGATTGTGCCTCTGGGGCAGGTGAATTGGCTGTGAGGCAGACAGGGTTAGCAGCAGTGAGTACCATGGCTGTCTTGCACAATCTGGTGCCACTAGGATCATTGTTGCTGATTGTGACCTCGTTTTTCAGAGACCTAGCAACAAAGGAAGGAGGAAGGCATACAGAATCTGGCTGACCAATCCAGTGTTAAAGCATCCACTGGGACTGTGCCCCGCTAGTGGTCTGCAACAGAATTGTGGCAGCTGGTGATTGCCTGTGGAGGTAAAGAGATCTACCTCTGGTGTGCTCCACCTCCTGAACACCGACTGGAGCACTTGTGTGTTCAGGGACCATTCGTGATGGCTCTGGCTGATTCTGCCAGGATACTGTCCTTTCCTGGGAGGTGGACAGCTGATAGGGATTACTTATAGTGAGTAGGCCAGGCCCCGCACTCTCATGGCCTCTGTGCACAGTGGGTGGACCTGGTTCCTGTTACTTGTTTATGTAGTACATAGTGGTGGCATTGTCTGTCCTGATTTAGACCACTTTTCCTTTAAAGTGAGGAGCAAATTCCTCTAGAGCCAGGTATACTGCCCTGAGCTCTAAGATGTTTATGTGCAGAAGAGATTCCTGAGGTGACCATGTTCCACTGGTTGTTCGGTCCAGCATGTGTGCACCCCACCACAGCAGACAGGTATCTGTGGCGAGTACCATGGAGGGTGCTCCTTTTAGAGGGACTCCTTCCCTGAGGTTTTCTGGATCCAGCCACCACTGCAGGGCCTCAGGGGGTGTCTGAGACTGGTACTAATTTGGCCAAGAATCCCTTCTCTGGGACCAGTGAGCTTGCAAATTAAAAGTACAGTTCGTAGGAACTTACCGTAACAATACATCTTGAGAGGTTCCTTCAGTAAGTCAGTACATATAGGACTGGTGCCACCTGGCGTCGGGCCACACGGCAGACTTTCTAGCAATCCCTGATGAGGGGCCGCCCACCCAATGTCATGTGACCGACGCCATCGTGGTTGTGATATAGTGGCGTCACCACACCCACTCTCCAGTTCTTTTCCCCGCAGTAGTAAACAGGATTTGGAGTCCTGTGTAACAAATAAAATGAGAGGAAGGAAGGAGGAAAATATGACCTACTGAAGAACCTCTCTCGAAGATCTACTGTTACAGTAAGTTTCTATGTAACTATGCTATCTTACTTCGAGAGGGTTCCTTCAGTAGATGACATATAGGACAGCGTCTCAAGCAGTCCCTCAAAGAGACAGAGAGAAACAAGGGAGGAGTACCTGGGCAGAGAAACTGCTGTGTCAGCAGGAGCCACGCATGAAGATGAACAAGGCGACCTGATCCTGAGTCAAGAGGTGTTGGATCACTGGAAGTGGAACCAGTGGTTCCCTCAGTAGCTGTTGTAGCAGCGGAATCACATTTGTCTCGGCCAGAGAGGGGCAATGAGAATCATCCTTGCCTTCTCTGCCTGAAGCTTAGAAGGACCCTCTGGAGCATGGGAAATGGAGGGCAGGCGACAAAAATGTCCCACCAGAAGAGAGACAGCGGTCGTGCAGAAAGTACCATGCCCTGGAATGAGCGAGCAGTTAGGGATCCCAAAAGAGCTGGGCTCCTGAAAGGAAGACCCAAGGAAAAGTTGCAGTGGTCCCTCCACCACAGCAATTCTTTCTGAACTGCTGGCGACACCAGGACCGGGTGGTCCAGATCATCCAGGAGTTGATCCCACTGCACCTGCAAGGACCACTGAAGTAACTCTCATGTGGAGCCTGCCAGGGGAACAGTAGTGATGGAGGCTGCCATCAGGCCAAGAAGGCGGAGGATCTCCCAAGCCGGGATGGTCCTGGGCGAAGCCTGACAGATCAGGTCTCCACCCTGTCTGGAGGAATGAAGGCTCTGTATTGGACTGTGTCCAAAACCGCCCCAATGAAATGTAGTCTCTAGGGCGGTGTCATGGATGACTTGGGAATACTGACAGTAATCCCAGCCTGCCAAAGAGGTCCAGGGTAAAGGAGGCCTCCAGTAAACTAGCCAATCGTCCAGGTAAGGTAAAATAGCAATACCTTGCAGCGTAAAGAAGCTGCTACCACCACTAGGCACTTGGTAAACAACTAGGTGCCGAGGACAGACCAAAAGGAGTGCCCAAAACTGGAAGTGCTCCCTTGGAATTGGAACCGCAGGAAACGGCAGTGGCTGGGGAAGATCGGGATCTGCAGGTAAGCATCCTGCATGTCTGGCGCACAACCAATGATTCTCCAGAAGGAGTGGAAGATGACTTTGGAGCGTCAGCATCCTGAACTTTTGTACTCGACAAAGCGATTGAGGCTGCTCAAGTCGAGAATGGGTCTGAAGTTTCCAGTCTTTTTGGAACCAAGAAAAATGGGAGTAGAACCCCTGCCCTTTGCTGGAGGGGAACGTGCTCTATTGCTTCCCTGAGCAAGAGGCTTTGAACTCTTCTTGAATGAGAAGGAGTAAGAAGACCTATTTGGCAAAGATTCTGGAGGAATTTCCAGAAACTCTATAGTGTGTCCGACGGACACGAACTGCAGGACCCATGCGTCTGCAGTTATTGCCTTCCATTCCTGCGCATGGTATGGTGAACCTCCCTCACCAGCTCTCAGTCATGAGACTGAAGAGTTCATGGGGACAGGGAGTCAGGAAGTGGCAGGATGTTCAGGGGAAGACTCTGGTTCTTGGAGGCCGGAGGAGAAGCGGAACCGTGGCCTTGCGCTTGCCCTGCTGCTGAGCCGGGCCTGCTTCCTCCGCTTCCAGGTCCTTTTCCAAAGGGCTGTTGCTGCTGTTGAGTGCCCGATCGGTACATGGATCTTACTGATCTTAGGGTGAGACCTCTGTCCTGGAGATCAGTAATAGTGTCTTTGGTGTCGCCACCAAAAAGCACCAAGCCCTGGAAGGGGCTTCCTGAATCGCAGGAACGCACCTTGTTGGTGAGGCCAGAGATGCGGAGCCAGGAATGCACTTCTTAAGGCAACAGCAGTTGCCGAGGTGCGAGGTACAGAATTGACGGAGTCTTATCTGGCTTGCTAAAAGCATGCCTACAGGAGAAGCAAGAGAGGTGAAGATCCTTGCCAAGCTTCTCCTTGAGGCTAGAGGGTTCCATCGACTGACTCGGGCCTCTAACCTGGCTAAAGTAGCCTTTTGGTGTGACACCATGTGGGCCACATAGTTGAGGGATCTGAGCGACATGTGGCCGGCAAACTTTTCTGCCAAACTGGTCTATTTGCCTGACTCTGTCTGAGGAGAGGTGCTCATGTGCTTGGGTGCAGCGGAGCGATCATGAGCAGCTGAATGATGACAGAGTCCGCTTTAGGAAGCATCTTAAGAAAAGGAGCTTCCTTCGCACTGTATATCCTGTCTGCCCCTTGGGGACAGCCAGGAGAGAATGAGGTATCTGCCAGACCACAAAGGTGAGGTCCTGGTGATGTCTGATCCACGGAAGAATGGAGACCAGAGACAGAGACTCTAAGTCCAGATGTTGGCTAGTCTCTGTCTCATGGGGTCTTGATCCTCTGACTCCAGTCAAAGACATTTTTCATGGACCTCAGAAGATCCGAGAAGGCCGGGAGCTCTGGGGGGCACTTGGAAACCTTGCCTTTTGGACCTCAGGTTCCTCCAAGGCATCCTCCGCCGACTGCCGGGCATCCTCGCTATCGCCTCACCTTGTCAGGAGATTACGAATGTCTGGAAGGCAATGTCCTGACTTGCCATTCCTGAGATGTGTACTGTGGATGGAGAAGAGCTCCTCTGGGACATGGAATTTGGAGAGCGTGGAAGTGGGAGTCTTGTCTCCAGGTCAGACACCAACTCCGAGGCGCCCCATACCAAGACTGGAATAAGCTTTTGAAGTCCGGCATAGCTGAAGAGGTGGTATCACGAGGTTGCGTGGCGGAGAAGGTGATGGCATTACTGGTGGGTGGTATGGTACCCTGAAAATGGTGGTAGGGTTGTAACCAGGATAGTACTTTCTGAAGGAACTGCACTCAGGATGAGGACCGGCCGTGAAATGGTACCCAGGGTACCCAAAGGGTAATGAGGGACAGTCCGGGGTCTAGTATAAATCCCAGTACGTCCAGGTCTGACGGAGGGGGACTCGTCAGACCCGCTGTAAACCAGCGGGGCGTCCGGCATCGGGATAGCCAATGTCAGGGGACCGGCACTGGGACCGGACGAAGGAGGCCCGATGGCGGGACCAGGTCTGGCGCTGGAGCGAGGCTAGGGCCAGACCACTGGGCCCTGGCTGGAGGACAGTCATCGGAGTTTCAGTGCTGGAATTGAAATCGCTGGATCCGATGGTGGGATTGGACTGGGATATTCGTTGGGTCGAAAGGATCCACCTGAAGGAGGAGGAGGCCTCACTGTAAGGCCAGATGGCTGAGGAAAAGCCTCCTCCCATGACCCCATCAGGGGCCTGGGACTGACCCCAAAGAATGGTCTATGACATCGAGGGTTCAGCACCGTCTTCGCCGAGAAGAAAAAATACTCACCTTAGTAATGTTGTTTCTTCTAATGGAGTCTTGCTATATTATGACAATTGCAGTTTGTCCCAGCCTTAGAACTGCTCGGAGGTGAAAGAGTTAACTCCATACCAGGCATGGAACTTGGAGCGCGAGCTCGGTTACAGAAGCTCTGTCTGTACAATTTCAAACCGAAACTGTCAGATCTTTACGAGCAAAACTCACTAAGGTTCTGTGTGGAAGCTGTAAACCTACACTAGCCAACTGGCTACTTAAATATTAACACATTTTCCTGGTCCCAACACCAAGACTCAAGTCAGGGGACCAGAAAATAAGATAAGATAAGATAAAACACAACACCCAAACACCCCAAAAGAAGGGGTGGAAAACACAAGATGGGCATCAATAAGTGCCAACACTGGACTGCCCACCCCATCCCCAGAGTAGAGGTTCTGAGAGGGGCAGGTGGGGAGGTCATAATATAGCAAGACTCCACTAGAAGAAACAACATTACTAAGGTGAGCAATTTTTTCTTCAAACAACATGAAGTCTTGCTATATTATGACCAGTGCAGACTACACAGCAGTACCTCCACGGAGGAGGGACAGGAACCTACTTAGAAATAGGCTCTGAAGCACAGCTGTGTTAAATCGAGCATCCCTCCTGGCCTGGATGTCCAGGGAGTAATGCTTAGTGAAAGTATGTACTGTTTTCCAAGTAGCTGCTTGACATATCTCTAAGATAGGGATGTCCCTGGCAGTTAGGACGCAGCTGTACCTCTGGTAGAGTGAGCCCTCAGGCCTGAAGGGGAACCTCACCCAGTTTTTGATAGCAAAACTGGATACAAGAGACAATCCACCTGGCAATGGACCTCTTAGTGGCAGGTTTCCTTTCCCAACCTCACCATAAGTGAGAAAGAGTTGGAGGAGTTTCAAACCTGTGACCCTTAGTATGCTCTATGTAGTAACTATGCCCTCTTAACATCTAACTGTGTAGCCTCCTCTCTCGCCAGAGGAGGAGTGGTCAGTGAAGAACACTGGAAGAGAAATTGATTAAGGTGGAAATCTGAAACCACCTTAGGCAAAAACTTCCTGTTAGTCCTGAGGACTACCTTGTCCCTGTGAAAGGAGATAAAGTCAGTCTCCACTGACAAAGCTTGTAACTCCTTATGCGCCTGGCAGAGTGATAGCTACTAGAAACACAGTTTTCCAAGTCAAGTACTTAAGCTCTGCCGAAGACAGAGGTTCAAAGGGGTTGCATCAGCTGAGCAATGCAAACATTAAGATCCCAGGCAGGGCAGGGTCCCTGAATGGTGGATTGGTATGAAGCAATCCTTGAAAACTTGGAAAATACAGGGTGAGCAGAAAGAGAAGGGGCTTCCTGCTGAAATAAAAGCAGAGACAGCTGCCAAATGCACTTTCAGGGTAGCTGGTCTCAGCCCCAAAGAATTTAGATGGACCAAATAGTCCAAGACAGTGGGCAAATCAGCAGATTCTGGGGAAATATGCTTCCCAGAGCACCATATGGAAACCTTTTCCATTTAGAGTTATAGTAGCCCTGGTGGAAGGCTTCCTAGAAGCTTTCAAATTTCGAGAACACCTTGAGAAAGGTGTAGGTCAGCAAACTCTAACTCCTCAAGAGCCAGGCCTTGAGGTTGAGGGATTTGAGACTCGGATACCAAACCTCACCTGGGCACAGGTTAACAAATTGTGGTTCCTGGGGAGACACAGGAAAAGATGGACTGCTAAGGACAGAAGGAGGGTACCATGGCTGTCTGGCCCAATCTGGAGCAATCAGAATCATCTTGCAGGGTTGAGATCTGATTTTGACTAGCACCTTGAACAGGAGAGGAAGTGGGGAAGGCATAGAGGAACTTCCCTTCCCAGTCGAGAAGGAAGGCATCCAGGGGACTGAGCCCAACACTGGGGCCTGCAACAAAAAGCGAAGTTGATGATTGTCTGGGGCTGCAAAAGATCTATCTGAGGGTTGCCCCACCTGGCAAAACTAACCCCAGTACTAGGGGATCCAGTGACCATTCGTGATGGCCCTGGGAAATCCTGCTGAGAGCATCTGCCAGGACATTGTCCTTGCCTGGGAGGTGAACTGCTAAGAGGGAGATGTTCAGGGAATAAGCCAGAGACCACAACTTCATTGCCTCGGTAAACAAGGCCAAAGACCGAGTGCCCCTCGCTTGTTGATGTACCACATTGTAGTGGTGTTGTCTGTTCTGACCTGTACCACTTTGTTCTGAACAGATGCAGAAAAAACCTGAAGTGCTAGAAAACAGCTCTGAGTTTCAACAGATTGATGTGGAGCAGAGATTCCTGAGGACCACAATCCCTGGGTGGAGAGGTCGCCCATGTAGACTCCCCATCCCAAAGGACGCATCTGTAGTAAGGGTCAAGGAGTGAGATTGAGGGATGAAAGGAACCCCTTGTCTCAGGTTGCTCTGATCCTGCCACCACTGTAGGGCCTGGATCAGGGTTCAAGTTACTGGGATCAACTTGGATAGGGGATCTCTTCTTTGAGACCAAAAGGCTCTCAAATGGAACTGAATGTCCCTCATCTGAAATCTTGCTCCTTGCACTACAGCTGTGGAAGCAGCCATGTGTCCTAGGAGCTGTAGGAAATGCCTTGCTGGTCAGAGACCTGCAGAGTGAAGGACGAGGCCAGGGCCACCAGGTCCTTACCCTTTCTAGGGAAGGAAGGCTCTGGCCTGCTTTGTGTCCAGTTCTGCGCCTATGAAGGTGAGTAGCTGGACAGGTTCTAGAACTGACTTTGGAAGATTGAGAAGAAAACCTAGAGAGTAAGCAGCTGCTGGGTAACCTGCAGGTGTGATTTGACCTGGTCTGGAGACTGACCCACAATGAGCCAGTCGTCTAGGTAGGGAAAGATGGCAATCTTTTGCCTTCTTAAGTGAGCACTGCTACTGCCAGGCATTTTGTGAATACCCTTGGGGCAGAGGAAGGCCGAAGGGCATTGCTCTGAACTGATAATGGCCTGAGGGCAGTTCAATCTGAGGTACTTTCTTGGGAGCTTCTGATAAGAACATGGAAGTAGGCATCCTTGAGGTCCAGGAAGCTAGCCAGTCCCCTGGCCTTAGGGAGGGTAAAATCATTCCCAGAGTCACCATTTTGAATTTTGGTTTTAAAAGGTGCTTGTTCAGATATCTTACGTCCAGGATGGGCCGCCATTCTCCTGTCTTTTGGGGTAAGAAAGTACCTGGAGTACAGTCCCTTGCCCTGGTGTAGGGAGAAACCCTTTCTACAGCTTTGAGAGCAAGGAGGTTGAGACTTCTGTTTCAAAGCAAGAGTCTCTAGTGGATTTGCAGGTGGAAAAGGTCTGATTCTCATCTTTGGAAATTTTTGAAGCTGAGAACCAGTCCTGGCTTATTACTTCCAGGACCCACTTGTCTGATGTTAAAGACTCCCAGTCCTGGCAAGTAAGCCAGCCTCCCAGAGGTAATGGAGAATCGGCCCTGGGCATCCCATCAGGGTGCATGTTTGGCAGGGCTTTAGGCTGAGGGGTGGGAGCAGGCCTGCTTCTACCCCGTCTGCCTCTCCCTCTGAAGAACCCCCTCTGAACATAAGCTGAAGAGGAGGCCTGGGCTTGGTAAAGGCCTGTGAAAAGGCCTGCCCTGGGGGAGCTGCCTCTGAGGTGGCTTGCCTTTCCTTGGCCTGTGCACTCCTATAAGTGGTTCTATATTCATCATTTTCTTCATATAATTCTCTGTCTGCTCCCCAAACAGAAATTTCCCTACAAGGAAAATCCATGGCCTTAGCCTGGGTATCCTGTGACAGACTATACACCGAGCCAAGCCAATCTACTGAAAAGCCACAGATGTAGCCCTGACTCTTGAAGATACGTCATTGAAATCCACTGCAGCATGGAATTGCACCTTAGATGCCTCAATACCATCAGCAGCCACCTGTTCCAGCTCCTTGGCATGTTGGCCAGGGCCTGTTTGGCTAAAGCCATGACAGTATCCCATCTGGATTTCTGGTATCTTGCAACATAGGCCATATAATTTGCCTGTCTGAGTCCCAAGGACGCTGCCATGTATTGTTTTTAGCCATGGCATCAATCCTCCTGGAGTCCTTGTCAGGAGGGTGTGAGCCAGGGAATAGCCTTATCACAGGCTGCAGCCTGCACTACCCCAACATGGCTGCACTGCTGTGAAAGAAACTCTGTATCAGGACCTGACAAAGTGTACCTCCTGTCCATCTTTTTATCCACAGGAGGCACAGAATTAGGAGCTTTTAAAATTTTATTGTTTGTTTCTAAAGGATTTATGTAAAGGAATAGACAATCTCCTGGACTCTGGGATATCCATCATCTCCACATAGTCAGGCTCCTCTTGCTCATCCACAGCTTCCTCCAAAGGGAGCTGGAGGGTTTCAGCAACTTTTTATAAAACAGAAAATGAGAAGGGACTCAGAAAGCCTAGGGGAGACTCTCCTAAAGGTCTGTCTGGGGAGATGTCCGTTCAATGGCACATCCAGACTTTCAAAATCACATTCACACTGTTCATAATCATCCTTCCCTCCTCCGGTTCATAAAACTCCTCTATATCATATTCTTGAACTGGTGGAACCGCTGAACCGACCTTTTACCAGATAGTGGCGGTTCGGACGGAACTCGAGAAAGTGACTGGACAATTTGGATCGCTTTGGCTATCTCTGCAGCAGTTGGAGAAGAATTTTTTGACTCCACACCTGCTGATTTTCTAGTTCTCTTTGCTGGCACTGGCTCCTCTGAGTCAGCTTTTACGTTGCCAGGAAGTCTCGCCCTGGTCAGAGGCACTCCCTCCGATTCGGTTGGCACCCGAACCGGGCTTCATCGGGTCAGCGGACTTTTTGGCCTCTCGTCTTCCTGAGCCTACCAACTCTCTTATCCAGGGTAGCTGCAGGGAAATTCTTGCCAATCTGGCAGTCTGCATTGAGGTGGTCAAACCCCAGACAATAAACACATGTGGTGTGTGGGTCAGCCTTGGCAAAGGCTTCCCCACAGACACTACAGTGTTGAAACCCAGTGGGCCCAGTTTTTCTTTTGGGTTTCTCAGACATAATGCCAGCCTAACCAAAAACTTGCCTTTTCGGCAAATGCCAGGCAAGACACACTTATCAGTTCCCAACTGTGTCACGAATTAAGTGGAAAAAACCGTAATGAAATCCGTTTTTAGAACCGATAAGAACGAGAACCGCACTCTAAATGACTTAAAATGATTTTTGAATAATGTTTAAAAACAACCTGATCGGTTCAAACCGAACCGATAACACATTACAAGTTCCACACAGAAAAGTAAAACCTGTCTATTACTTACAATACCACAGACAGAGTCTTGAACTGACAGTTTATGTAGTTAAAATAAATAATCATGTTGAATTAACCGAGAAAACACTTTTAACCCAGAAATGAACCGAGCAATAGGAGGAATCTCTGGAGCGACTGTTCAGTGAGGCGGAGTAAAGAATCTTGACAGTTTTGGTTTGAAATTATACAGACAGAGCTTCTCTAACCGAGCTCGCGCTCCAAGTTCCATGCCTGGCATGGAAGTTAACTCTTTCACCTCAGAGCAGTTCTAAGGCTGGGACAAACTGCAATTGTCATAATATAGCAAGACTTCATGTTGTTTGAAGGAGGGTAGGCGAGGAAGAGGGGAAAGGAGCATTCTCCTCCTGGTTCTGCCAGACATCAGCGGAGGTGCCGATAGGCCCCGACGGGAGAACCACGCCTGAGTGACCTGGCTAGAGACAGATGTCTTACCAGATGGAGCCGGGCGGGCAGGGAAGAGCCCCTGCCACTCTATCGGCTGGTGCCGGTGGGTCCTCAGGCTGGGAAGCAGTCTTACTGGCGGCTGGGCAGTCCCCAGAGGGCCGGGCTGACTTAGTGGCCGTCTGAGGAGCAGACAGTCGACTGACCCGTAGAAGATTTTCTCAGACTTACCATCCAAAGTCTTCTAGGGCGCAGCTGAGCCGGGCAGTTTGTCAGGGGCCGCGAGGCCTCAGGTTGGTCCGTGAGCTGCCCTTCTCAAGATTTCTCCCTGTGGTGTTTCTTGGAGGAGAAGATTTTTCGGAAGAGGACTCTGATGCGGTCCATTTGCTTCTCTAATGAAGCTAGGCGGACTATTAGAAGGTGGGCCTCCAGAGCCTGCTGTGTCCGCTTTTTGGTGGCCTGATTAAATGTCTGGCACTCAGAGCAGGATGGTCTGGGCCCAGACAGATAATGCACTTCAGATGACCGTCCTTATGAGGAATATAGCGTGCCACAGGACGGCACTTGTTCTTGGGTGAAGACATTAAGCAAATGTAGAATTCAATGAAAAAATTTAGCAAAGGAAAAATCAGACGCAAGAACTAACACGACGATCGCTGATGGAAGTCTGCAATGCAACTGACACGAGGCAATGGGGAAAGAACTGAGGGCAGACATGGGGGACCGCCACTATATACCGCCACACTGACGCCGGTCACGCGGACATCGGGTGGGCGGTCCCCATCAGGGATTGCTAGAAAGTCTGCCGGTGGCCCAACGCCAGATGGCACCAGTCCTATATGTAATAACCTACTGAAGGAACCTTCTCAAAGTAAGATCTGTAGAGGTCTCATCTGAAACCTGGACCCACTGCTGTGAAAGCTGCTATGTGGCAGTAGCCTCAATAACTCTCTTGCTGTCCTTGGTCGGTTCAGCTGGAATGATCCTGCTAACTGCAGGATACTGTTCACCCTGTCCTGTGGAAGAAAGCCCTTCTCTGACAGGTGTTTAACTCTGCTCCAATTCAGTCCAGAAGCTGTACTGGTTCCATTATGGACTTCTGTATGTTTATCAGAAATCCTAGGGACTCTTAACATACGCTTTGTTAGAACTAGAGAGTCCTTGGCATGTTGCAGGGACTGATCCATGACTAGCCAGTCATCCAGCTATGGGAATACTGTCACTCCTTGCCTTCTCAGGTGTGCCATCAATACAGCCAGACACTTAGTGAATGCCCTGGGAGTGGAGGTTAGACCGAAGAGCATGGCTGTGAACTGATAGCGGCCTGAGGGGAGTCTGAACCTCAGATACTTTCTGCGGCTTAGCCTTACTGATATGTGGAAATAAGTGTCCTTGAGGTCTGAGGATGCCAGCCAATCCTCATTCTGCAGTGTGGAGATGATCATGGCCAGAGAGACCATCTTGAACTTACGCTTGTTTAGGAGTTGCAGATCCAGACTGGGTAGCCAGTCTGCTTTACTTGAGTGAGAAAGTATCCTGAGCAGAAGCCTTTTCCTTCTGGAGCAGGGGCATGGATTCTACTGCTCTGATGGTTAGCAGGTTTGCTACCTCTGCTTCCAGAAGGGCTTTGTCTGCAGAGGTTGCAGGGCAAAATGCCTGGCTCTCAGTTTGGGGAGAGATTTGAAACTTAGGGATAGACCTCGGCTTATTACCTCCCAGACCCACTTGTCTGTGGTGAGTGAATGCCAAGCTTGGAGGAAGTGAGCCAATCTGCCTCCTACTGATAGGGGAGGCGACCTGTACCAGCCCATCAGGGATTCTGCTTTGGCTGGGCCTGGCCCTTGTGCTGACCTCCTCATGGTCCTTCTGCCTATCTCTGAAACAGCCCTAGGCTGCTGGTATTCTGTTGTTGCCTGTGCTTGAAAAAAGGGTCTAAAGTAGGAGCCCTACCTCTACCTCCCTGTAGAGGGACCTGTAAGAAGTGGGTCTCTCTTTAGCAGAAATACTTCTGTATGTAGCTTTGTACTCCTCCACTTATTTCATAAAGGCCTCTGCCTTGTCCCCAAACAGAGAATCCCCTCACAGGGAAATCCATAGCCTTTGTCTGCTGTATCCTAGGTCACGCTTGTCCTAAGCCAAGCAAACCGCCTCATGGAAACAGTGAGGGCCAGAAGCCTAGCTGCTCTGTCATTAGTGTCCACAGCCAAGAGGAATTGATACATGGTGGCATCCAATGCTGTCCAGGCAGTCTCTGCCCGGTCTACTGCCAACTCACCTGGGACTTTACCTGTAAGCATCAGTAGTGTTCCACAAGGCCTTTTGGTATTGTACCCCTTCTTTCCCATGCCATCCAATTTTCTTGAGTCCTTATCAGAAGGGTGGGAAGACAGAGGAATTCTAGCTTTATCACAGCCTGGTGACATACCACTCCTTCATGGTCAGGGTGGTTAAATAAAACGCTGCACTGAACCTATCTAATTTGTACTTTTATCACTCTTCTTTTCAACCCCTGGGGTAGTGGTAGGGTTTTTAAGATTTTTAGTAACTAGTCTATTTTCATAAAGACTTGTGCATAGGTAGCAGCAGTCCTTTTGTGGGGCTAACCCTATCATCTCTAAGAAATCTTCCTCTTCAGTTTCCTGAATAGGAAGATTCAAGGTGTCCATCACCTGCTTCAGGAAAGAATAGTGTGAAATGTAATCATCTGGACCCCTAGGTGGGGACCAAACTCCTGTTCAGAGAGACACCTCAGGTTCATCTTCATCCTCCTCCTCCTCCTCCTGTTCTGGGACATCATATACATAGGCGGTCCTGTACCATCTGTACCTGGTAGGAACCGATGGGAGAGTGTGGGAACGGTACCACAGCCTGGAATGCCTGCAAAATCTGAAGAGCCTTGGCAATGTCCTCAGTCGTGGCAGGTCTGTTTATTGAGAGCTCCTTAGCTTTTTCAGCCCGAGGTGCATCAACATGCTTCTTCTTGTTTTTCATAGCTGGAACTGACTCACCACCAGGTTCCACAGGACTTTCTGATTTAGTACAGTCAGCTTTATTCGTGGATTTTGGATCCACCGACTCTTTGGACCTTTATCTTTTCTGAAGCAGAAGAAGAGGAGCAACCTCTTTTAGAGTTTTTAGATGGAGGAGCCAATGTGGCCACTTCTAACTTTTAGACCTCTTTTAAGGGTTTTAGGGAAAAAGTTTTACACAGCACAATTTTCAAATATGTGACTGGGACCCAAGCCAAAAATGCAAAGATTATGCTTATCAGCTTTAGCTAGTAGACAACTACAGCTAGTGCAAGTTTTAAACCCAGTCGGTCCTATCTTTTCTCTGATCTAGAAACCTCTGGCGCTGGTGTCAGATTTGACATTAAAAGCTTATTTTACTAATGGGTGGTTCCCTGGACCCGATAATAAACAAAAATAACAGTGATCGGTTCCTGAATTTAAAGGGAACCGGCGACAGCTAAACTCCTGACAGGAAAAGGAACCATGAATAAATAAAATTAGAAATAAACTAAAGATCCGAAACTCAAAGGAACAGGAATAAAGAAGATAAAATCAAATCCTTGGGTAGAAAAACCTCTAAACTAAGCGGTTCCTTGCGGTTTTGCGGCACCGATGAGGAACTGAAAAAAACACAATTAAACAACCCAAATAAACTAACTATACTACAGGGGCAGCAAACTGAAATATAGTATAAAAATAACAGTAGTTGTTGACTAATTAAGGTTCTGACCAAATCGAGGAGAACTCTCGAGGTGTCTTAACTGGCAGAAGAACAAAGAATCTGAAGCACTCAGAGTGCAGCAGTTACTACGGGCAGCAGTTTGAAATTGGCACGAGCCAATTAGAGTTCCATCATTTGTATACATTCCATCTCTCCATGGCAGTACAATACTGAAGGCTGACTGCATTTGTTTAATCATAATGAGTAATTCCTGGGATGAGAAAGGCCTCTTTCATCGTCAATGCCTGGAAGCAGCTCAGGATCATCCTCTTCCCCATCCCCTAGGTAATCTAACTACTTAGGGGACAAGATCCAGAAGATCTCCGCTGGGCTGCTAACTCCAGAAGCCTTCCCCTCCCAGTGCTGCAAGCGGCATCAGGATGGGACCTGGCAGTGTGGGGGCACTGCTCTGCTCACTGGCACTGGCCTTAGTGCTGGAAGCCAAAGCGGCGCCAGGCTGCAACCCCAAGGAGCCCACTGGTGTAGGCCCAATGTATGGCTCTGATCTTGTCACTGGGTGTCACGTGCCTTAGGGGCTCCAAACTCTGAGGATGCACACCGACTCAGAAAGAGCAAGCTGTCCCACAGACCCCTCCCTGGGTTCTCCGTCTCAGCAAGATGAGGACCAGGAGGCCTGATCTCCCTCAGTATGTACAGTACAAGGGAGGGGCTCAGGGAAGAGCCATGGGATCTTATCTTGGAGTCCCATGCCACGCCGGTCTCCAAAAGTGGGTGGCAAATGACTCCACTTTATTGTGAGAATTTAAAGTGTGTAAGTCCATGGAGAAACAGGCACTGCAATGGTTCATGTCACACTGTGCTCCAAGGCAGATCCAGCAATGGTCATGTCAGTCCCAGACGGACATATTTCTCCCACAGGGATATCAATGCATAGGAGGAAGGCTCTGTCTTCTTTGACTTGGGGCCACTGAAACCTGGACATGACTGAATCTAGAAAATAATAAAACTAGCAAAAAACAGAGCTCAGCACTTTAAAAGGATAGTGAAGAAGCGATGCCACAAAAAGGCAATAGAAGAGGTTACAGCATCACGCTGGCGGCGATGGACTGAGATATGCAACTGGAAAAAACTAATGCTCACGAGTGCGACCTCAGTGCCAGAAAGAGCAGAACTGAGAGGAGCAGGGGCCAACACTGGTTACTTGCCAGCCCATGAGTGCCACATCATGCGCCCACCTTGTGGGTGATACCGCCCCAATGTTGGTCCACTATCTCAAAGAATTTTAAAGCTATACGCTCACGTGGGGCCCTAGCACCTCATGAACAGACTCAAAGTAATGAATGGAAAAGATTGATTCTTGGAGGATCTGGAACTGATAGAGAACCCTTCTGCACAAAACTGGCGGTACCGCCAGTGGGATGGACAGACTGGAATACAAAGAATGCATCCTGGAGGTCGAGGGAGCAGAACCACATGTCCCACTCCATTGATGGTGTAGTCTGTTCAGCGTGGTCATCCTGAAAGTACAGTTCGAAAGAACTTACGTAACAGTAGCTCTTTGAGAGAAGCTCTTGTAGCTAGTAGGACTGAAGCTGGCAGGCAGCAGAAATGAAAATTCATGTACCTACCGTAATTCTTCATCTTCTTGACAATCTCCACCACTCATTCACACTAGTGGGATCTGCGCCCGGAGGCACTAGGACCCATCGGGAGCAAACTTTTTGCTGGAGGGTCGTGCGAGAGAGATGGCGCCGACAGCAGTGGCTCTGCACGAGACTATCTCGCCACGACCTCCAACCGCCTCAGTAATTTTTTTACCAAGGAGGCAGTGCAACTAACATAAAGAGTAAACCTAACCTTAAAAACGGACATAAGATAGTCCGGACGACCCTGTAAGAAGGGTCAGCAAAGAAGTCTTCACGGCCTAAGATTTGAGGGAGTGAAGACCAACACAGCAGTGAGCTCGGGGGATGGAGGGTGGGCGTGTGAGTGGTGGTGGAGACTCGTCCAAGAAGATCAAAATTCATGGTAGTGCGTAATTTTCATATCTTCCTGGACATAAGTCTCCACCACTCATTCACACTAGTGGGAAAGTACCAAGCTGATAATCCCCCAAAAGGCGGGCAGGGAGCCAGAGCTCACACGTCTAGGACAGAAGTCTACTAAGGATAGTTCTCGTAAGGCGGAATGACGCCTGGCATGAACATCCAGTGCATAATGCTTAATGAACGTATGCACTGAGCTCCAGGTGGCGCATTGCAGATATCTGCAATTGGAACATTGCAATTTCCGCTAGGGATACGCGACCGCCCTAGTAGAGTGGCGTACACTCTACCTTCCAATTTAACCTGTGCCATGGAATAGCAATGTCAAAGACATGCCACTAACCATGATGAGATGCATCTGATAGCGACAGGCTGACCCAGCCGGGTCTCGCTGAAGGAAACAAACAATTGCTGAGTCTTGCGAAAATTCTTGGTTCTATCTAAGTAGAACATAAGGCTCTCTTAACATCCAAGGAATGAAGAGACTGTTCTCCTTCATTTGGAAGCTGGCTAAGTAAGAAGGAAGCACCAGAGGTTAGTTTAGATGGAATTCTGACACAACCTTGGGAAGAAATTTAGGATGAGTATGAAGAACTACTTTGTCCTTATGGAACACAGTATCACGGAGGGTCCGTAACCAGGGCATGTATCTCAGAGACCCTGCGGGCTGAGGTAATGGCCACTAGAAGGCTGTCTTCCAGGTAAGAAATTTTAGCTCACAGGTAGCTAGGGGTTCGAAAGGCTTCCGGTGAGCATGTCTAGCACAAGGTTAATGTCCCAGGCTGCGGCGGACGTCTAACAGGGGTCTGGTATGCAGAATTCCCTTAGAAATCTCTTCACCATAGGTAACTGAGCCAGAGACAAGGAAGAAACCGGCTCATGGGCAGCGAAATGGCACTAAGGTGAACTTTAACCGTGGAGTACTGGAGACCTGAGTTTGATAGGTCCAAAGGTACTCCAGAACCTTGTCTGGAGGACAGGAAAAGGGATTCCAAGAGGACTTTGCACACCAGAGAGAAAAGCGCTTCCACTTAGAAGCGTAAGTTTTCTGGTAGCTGACTCGAGCAGCCAGAAGGGCGTCTGAGACTCTCTGAGAGCGTTAAACGGTTCACTTCTACCTCTTCAGGAGCCAAGCATGAAGGTGAAGTGACCTCAGGTTGGGTGGACCAACAACCCTGAGTCAAAAGATTGATTTGCAAGGAAGTGGTCTCGAGAGGCTACCGACATACTGTTGAGTAGAGGAAACCATAGTTGCCGAGGCCAGGAGGGAGCAATGAGAATCATCTTGGTCCCTGAGACTCAAACTTGAGGAGAACTCTCTGAATTAAAGGAAGCGGTGGAAAGGCGTAAGAAAGCGTTTTGTCCACCGCAGCCTGAACGCATCCTGACAGAAAATGCCAGGCCCTGATTTCTGGAGCAGAAGAGAGGCAGTTTTGTTGAGTGGGGATGCAAAAGGTCCAGGTCTGGAGTCCCCACTCTTGAACAGTGACCGAGCTACGGCTGGGTCGAGACCACTCGTGAGTCTGCCTCCGTCCTGCTGAGGTGATCTGCTAAGTCGTTTTGTACACCCGGCAGATATACGCTTGAATTAGAGACTTGTGCTCAAGCACCACTCCCACACTCTCATTGCTTCCTGCAAAGGGATAAGAGTGAGCACCTTGCTTGTTGATGTAATACATCACAGCTTTGTTGTCCGTTTGAAGGAGAATGTTCTTGTGACAAGAACATCCTTCAACGCTCGGATCACATAGAGGACGCTCTCATCTCCAGGACATTTATGTGGAGCTGAGTTTCGAGCTGAGTCCATACACCTTGAGTGTGGAGAGAGAGACAGTGAGCTCCCCATCCCATTAGCGATGCGTCTGTGGTGATGGAGATCTGATGATCCAGAGGAGCAAGGGAATCCTTCCAGGAGATTGCTCTCTTGAGACCACCAGGTGAGAGACCTTAGAGGGGCTCCGTCACTTTGATGGGATAAGACTGGGGGTGAGAGGTCGGTGACCACTGAGCGGAGAGCATCCACTGGGTGGTCCTCATGTAACGAGCTAGGGTACAGTGAACACTGAGGGCGCCATGAGACCCAACATACGTTGCATCGAAAGAGCTGTGACCGATCAGTTCTCCCGATGTAACGGGCCATCTGAAGGATGTCAAGTCTTCTGTCCTCTGGAAGGAAAGCCTTGCGGAAGAGGTGTCAGAAGAGTCCCTATGAAAGGAGCCTCTGGGAGGGCTGCAGTTGTGACTTCTTCAGATTAGCAGAACTCCATGGGACGTAAGAAGGCGAGAAGCCGTTTGAGCGACTTCCAGAGTCCCACTGGCTGGAAGGACTTGCTAGGAGCCAATCGTCTAGGTAGGAAACACTGGAGTCCGAGCTTCCTGAGATGCGCTGCGAGAACTGCACAACACTTTGTAAAACTCAGGCGCCGAGGATAGCCCAAAAGGCAGGACTCTGAACTGATAATGCTGACCCAGAGCTACAAACCTCAGGAATTTGCGATGGGTCGGGTGGATGGGGATATGCTGGTAGCGTCCTGCATATCCAGGAGGCCAGCCAGTCGTGCTGATGCAGCAAAGGTAACAGGGTACCTAGGGAAATCATTTTGAATTTCTCCCTGGGGAGAATTTGTTTAACTTTCTGAGGTCTAGAATGGGGCATCCCCAGATTTCTTTGGAACCAGAAAGTAATGGGAGTAGAACCCTGTGTTTGCTGATGCGGGGCACCAGTTCTAGTGCCCTGTTGTTTAGAAGGCCCTGGATCTCGGGTGAGGAGGTCTGACTGAGAGGTCGACAACCTGGGTTGTCGTTTGGGAGAACAATCGGGGTTTCAAAAGATTGAGAGAATAACCCTCGCGAATTATCAAGGACCCATTTGTCTGAGGTTATGGACTTCCACTGATTGTAGAAGTACATCAGACGACCTCCCACGAGGAGAAAGTTCCATCTCGGGCAGTGTGGATGGAACTGGGGCCGGCAATTCATAAGGTAGGCTGGGGGCTTTAGGCCTGTGCTTTCTGCGCCTTCTTTTGAGGTTGGCTTTATGGAAGCTTCCTCTGCCTCTGCCTCGAAAGGACTGGCGACTATGAAACTGACGTTACCACACATGCCCGAGAGGGTAGGCGGGTCTAGCCAACAATGGCCGACCTAGTCTTCTGAGTGGCCTCTAGGGCTTGCTCTACCTGAGGCCCAAAAGATAGGAGCCATCAAGGGCAGCAGCCATTACCTGCTGCTGAGCATCATTGCGTAAAAGCCAGAAGTGCGCGGCCAGGAATGGCGTCGAGTACAAAATACCTGCGGCTGCTGAGCGAGAAGCAGTGTCGAGCGTCCATGGCGGCTTTGACCTGTTGGTTATTGGACTCAATACCTCTGATATCACGGTTAGAAGGAGCTCTGACTTGAGTCGGAATCTGGAAGAGCTTCAACCATTCGTTTCATAGAGTGCCACAGGATATACTCATACTGAGAAAATAGCCTTGATAGCTGGCAATACGACACTTAAAGTGAGGCAGCAAAGACTCTCTTACCTAATGTATCAATTTACGAGACTCTTTGTTAATAGGTCGAGCTGTAGTAGCTTGAGGAAGAACGACCTTGTCATTCTCTGCCAGGACTACAATAGGATCCGCAAAGGCTTGGGATGCCAAAATGGGACGATCCTTGGAGCTGAATATTTCTTATCAATGGATTTAGCCACTGAAGGAATAAGAGCAGGATTATTCCAGACCATTTGAGACAGCGTCTCGAAGGAGGGTTGAATCGGAGAGTCAAATCCGTAGGGATCTCCAAGCATGAAGATACTGGAGTCTTAATATTTTCCCAGGATCGATGTCCGTAGTCTGGAGAGAAGAGTGGATCTCAGGTTCCTCAACAGAGACTTAAAGGATAGGTCCTCGACCACAGGCTCTGTAGCGGTGAAGGATCCTGTTTCCTCCACTTCATCACCCAACCGAAGGTCTGGGTCAGGCTCAACATCATCGCCTGATAGTCCAGGAAGGACTGCTTGGACAGAAAGGAGTGAAAAATAGGAGAGAAGAAAGAGCAGATAGAAGGGAGAGTCCCAGGGCCCCAGTGCGAGGAGGCGAAAGAGTCAAGCAGGCGCCGTGAGGTGCGGCCTGACACAGTGGCACCAAGGTGCACTTATCGCCAGATTACTGCGAGACCCTGCAGCACTACGGGCAGTGCCACGAGACCCTTGGCACATGAAGGGCGCGCAAGAAGATAGCCAGGCGCCCAAGATGGGCGCCGACAAATGGCGACCCGGAGGCGCCCGAGGACACCCGGAACCTGGAAAGCAAGAGAGGAAAAACCAGGAGATAAGGGCATCGGTGTGGCCCCCTGCGCCCGCAGCCATGAGGGGAAACACCTAAGCAAGGAGCACTGGCACTGAGGCGCCGGCGACTAGGAAGGTCCAACCCGCCCTGCCTGATCGCCCGACGAGCCCGAAGGCTCTGGGGCAAAGCCAGGCAGAAGAACCAACCTCCGAGCCCATCGCTCCATAACAGCGCCCACTGATGAAACTGCTCATCTGGAGCCCTACCTATAGGCGGGGTGGGGCTCCGATGTCGAGAAGCCGGAAGTTGGAGTGACTCGAAGGAGGGACCGGCAACTAAATACGATAACCGACCGTCGACGCACTGAACGTATCAGAGGCGACCTCGGTGATGCCTTCTCTTTTTGACCTGTGGGCGAAGAAGAGCTCGGCGGAGCGGTGCGAGAATGCGACCGTTTATTTTTATGCGGCGGGGACCGCCCATCCCCGGCATCGGACTGACCGTTGTCGGAACCCCGCTGAGGGAAGGGGCTGACCGGACCCAGCCCGACTGACTGAACAGCTTTCATCTGAAGTCTCCCTACCGTCACCTGACCTGCTCATGGTCGACTCCGTCCAGTAGGCCAAGACTTCTTTACTATAAGTTAAATTTTAAAATATAACAGAAATAGAATAAAATTAAGCGATACTACTATCGAGATAAAATTACAAAAAATAAACTGAAAACTATACGCTAGTTTGAAGTTTGACTGAAGCGCACTCGGCGGGAAAAAGGAACTGAGGCGGTTGGAGGGTCGCCGCGAGACAGTCATTACCAGTGAGCCACTGCTCATGGCCATGCCTCACAGGGCGCCATCTCCTCGCCGACCCTCCAGGAAAAGTTTGCTCCCGATGGGTCCTAGTGCCTCCGCGCAGATCCCACTAGTGTGAATGAGTGGTGGAGACTTATGTCCAGGAAGATCCCCACGGAAAATTCTAGCTAGCAATATACTTGGGCTGGCAGTATAGCCTAGAGGTTAGAGGAACGAGGTATGAGCGAGCTTGATACATCCAGCAGACCAGACCTGAGTTTGATTCTCACAACCTCCACTTGCATACTATGCGACTCTGAGCAAGTCACTTAACCGCCCAGTGCTCCCAGTCGCTTCTGAAAACAGGCACTTGTGCCTAGTGGGCCTTACCCGTTACCAAAAGACTAAAATAAAAAATATATATACAGTGGGGGACTGCCCCGACACCACGTACAGTATAAAGGTGCGGTTCCCCAGCGTCACCTCAGTTCTCCCACTGGAGACTCTGGCAGTGACAGAAATGTAGGAGGGAACGATGACAGCCCTCTAAAGGAGGAAGTCAGATGGTCAGGTTCGGAATGCAGAAGGAATCCCCGGTGGGGAAAGGCGGGTGGGAAGCAGCAACTGCTGCAAGCTGCTCTCAAGATCTACTGTTATAGGTGCGTTCTTATGTAACTGTACTATCTCACTTCAAGAATGAGCTCTTGCAGCAGGTAACACCAGTAGGACTGAGTCCCAAGCAGTACAGAGGACTCTATGTTCAGGGTGGGGCAGTGGAGAGATAAAGACTGAATCTCAAGAGAGAAGTCCCTGCAGGACAGCGAGGCCAAATCCTGTCCTACACTTGGGCAATGTCCAAATTGTAATGTTTCATGAGCTATGAACAGAACCCCAGGTGGCGGCTGCGATATATCTGCAGTAGACACATTCCTTAAAGAGGCAAAGAAGCTGCGACTGCTCTGATAGAGTGCTCCTTTACCAGTTGAGTAAAGTCTCCTTGTACTCCTGGTTACAGAAAACAATGCAATTAACCAACCATTTAGATAAGGTTTGTTTAGGAACAGGTGCCCCTAACATCCTGGGGCAAAGAAAACAAACAGATGATCCGATTGTCTGGAGTCCCGGGTTCGGTCAAGTAATATCGGAGGGCCCAATGGGGATCAGAGTATGCAGGAGAGCCTCCCTCAGTTTGAGTGCTCTGGGTAATAAACAGGTACAGTAGGTTGATGTCCTGATTAAAGTTAAATTTGGACACCTCCGCTACAAACGCACCTCAGCAGGTCAGGCCCTCTGCTCCCACAGTGCCAACTTCCGAACGCAATAGTGTGAACAGGTAACAGACAGGAGTAACCCCTCCTGTCTGCTTTTAGGTCCAAATCGCCTTTAGATTTAAGTTCTTGGCAGGGAAGCAGGAGATTCAAACTGTATTTCATGCTAGCATACCCAAGGTACAGGCTCGATACGTCTCCGCTTTGGGGATTGTGGTACAATCTTTCACCAGGGCACCAAGCCAGGCTTCAAAATGAACCCTTAAAACTCTAGAGACCTTAGGTATATTCTTACCTTTTCCCAGTTTAGTAACACCATCAAGCCCTTCAGAACAGCTGTCAGATTTGAAAATACAGGCACGCACATACAAAAAATGACAGAGAGACCCAGGCAGAGTCTTAAAGAATATGTTTACTAAAATGGATAAAAACAGTAAGATAAAATACAGAACAAATATCAGCGAGCATCACAGTCACAGAAAAGAAAAACAAGGAAAACTACAGAACAAACTTCTACCAAAATAAATTTAGATCTTTTCTATCAAACTGTATTACTCCTGTAAGTGCAGTTAAATTAGAAGTGGTGTCTCTCTGGAGTCCCAGAATAATATGACATTCATGTCAGACACAAGTATCAGTTTAAAATGTGTCTCCATACCCTTCTGTGAGTCATCTAGCTCCTCCTTTAGAATATAAAAAGATACAAACATGATGTCCTATCAGGCGGTATATTAAATAAGGTGACCTCAGCAAAACTGGTTTCCCAAATTATGAGTCTTTCATCATCCAGTTCCTTTGAGGTTTACAACCCTGCAGTCCATCACCTAGGTGAGATACAGCCAACAGGAATCAGCTACAGTAAATGATATCCTGTCCTGTAATAAAATGTATATTTAGTTTCCCAACGTCAAAGGCATGAGGTCATAAAAGGCCATAAAATGCAATTTCTTAAGGAAGTTAATCACATTACAGAGATCTCTTGGTCAATTTACATATCCTGTAACTTCATTGAAACCTTGGGGGCACACATGGAAGCACAGGCTGTCTTATATGAGACAATCACATGCTATATTTTATATTACAAATATCATACAATAATCATAATCAGCTGGCCAGCGTCACAACCATCTTTGCAAAAGCGAGGATTAGTTCGCAAGGAGACCTGGTCCTTGTGAAAAACCAAGTAAGGCTCTTTACATCAGAGCCTGGAGCTTGGAAATTCTCCAAGCAGAGGTAACTGCAACCAAAAATAACATTTTCCAAGACAGAAAACGTAGGCTCGAATTTGCGGCTGACTGGGAGGCAAAGTAAGCTTCTTCAGAACAAAAGAAGGTCCCATGGAGGATGGGATCCCTAATGGGAGGTTTCACATGTAAAATGCCATGCAAGAAAGTGTGAGTCAAGTCTAGTTGGGCCAACGTTTACCCTGCATAGGTGCATGGTAGACTGACATTGCAGACAGGTGCACCTTTATGGAAGAGTAACTCAGGCCTGAGTCTGAAAGTGAAAGGAGGTACTCTAGGACTGAGTTCACTGGACAGGTAAAGAGGTCTAAGTGGAAGGCAGTGGCACACAGGCAGAACCGCCTCCACTTCATGGTGTAGGTGGCCCTGGCAGAAACTTTAATCACAGCCACCAAAACCTCTGCCACTCTGGCTGAGACTCGAAGCATGAAACTTTAGGTCCGTAGGAGCCACAGCGTGCAGGTGTAATGATCTGAGATCTGGGTGGACTAATGTCCTGTTGTCCTCGGACAGCAAGCGTGAGCTATTGGGCAGCTACAGGGTGGTTCACTTGCCAGCTGTTGAAGTAGGAGACCATATCTGCGGGGCCAGAAGGGAGCCACGAGGATCGTCTCTGCTCTTCTGACTGCAGTTTGAGAAGCACCCTCTGCCTCAATGGAAAGGAGGAAAAGCAAGAAGAACCTCCCAGTCAAGGAGAGGGACAACGTCTCACCAGAACACACCAGGCCCTGGATCTAGTGAGCAAAAACTGGGCAATTTTGTGTTGTGTGGGGATACAAAGAGGTCCAATTCTGGTCAACCCCATCTGTCGAAGAGATTGTCTCGACATATTGCTGGAGTTCCCACTCATGTACGCTGGACCTTGACTGACTTAGTATGCTGGCAGGTGTTTTGCACCCTGGGACATGAACTGCTGAAATAATCAGGTGATGGTCTATGGGCCAGTTCCATACCCTCAGGGCCTCACGACAGTTGTAAGAGTGGGTTCCTCCCTGCCTGTTGATGAAGAACACCACCAACATGTTGTCTGACTGGACCAGGAGGTGTCCGGGAGCAGGTCGCTCTGCAAGGCATGTAAGGCATAGAGGATGGCCCTCATCTCCAACACGTCGATATGCAGGGACTCCTCTAGCGCAGACCATGACCCTTGAGTCCTGCGGTTGTTCAGATGGGCTCCCAAGCCTATGCGGAGGCATATGTTGTCAGGATCTGTGCAGGCAGTGCCCTCTGGACGGGCAACCCACCAGAAGGTGGGATGGTATGAGCCACCATCGAAGGGCTTGGTGGGCGGGTCGGAGACTGAGACGGGTTGGTCTAGGTCATCCCAACGTTGGTTCCATTGGATCAGCAGCATCCTCTGGATAGACCTCTTTTGCAGTCGGGCCAGTGGCACCATGGCAATAACAGCTGCCATATGGCCAATGAGTCTGAGGATGGTCCTGACAAGAACCTGCCTGGCGGATGAGGGATGATGAGTGAGACCCGAAGGCAGTCTGCCCTGTCCTCTGGGAGGAAGGCTTTGCCTTGAATAGTGTCAGAAGAGCTCCAATGAACTGGGAGTCTCTGGCATGGCCAGGGAGAGGACTTAGTCAGATTTATGGTTATTCCCAACTCTGCAAAGAGGAAAACATGTCCTCCACAGCATGGAGAAGATCCTCCCTGGATGGTGCTATGAGGAGCCAGTAGTCAGGTAGAGGAGACATAATGGCCCATCCTTCAAGGGCAGCTGCCACGAAACTGCTGGGCGCCGTGAAAACCGTGGTGCCGATGACAGGCTGAAGGGCAAAAGCCCTGAACTGTCAGTGTTGGCCCAGGAATTCAAACCTCACATATCTCCTGTGGTTCTTGGCTATGAGGATGTGTAAATCACGCATCCTGCATGTCAGGAATAGAGCCAATCTCCCAGATGGAGCATGGGCAGCAGACTCTGTGGGCGACCATCTGAAAGCGTTTGTACTCTACAAAGTTGCTGAGGTCAAAGGCAGGGCCTGGGTCCCCTGTTTTCTGGGGCACTAGAAAGAAGTGAGAACAGTACCCTTTTCTCCTCTGAGGGACGGTATGGGCTTTACTGCTTGTTTGTCCAAAACAGCTTGAATCTCATCTCGGATAAGAGCTGTGTGGGATTGGAATAATGGGAGAGCGTGATGGCCTGTCTGGTGGCATCTCTGTGAATTCCATCGAGTGCCCCATTGGATCATCTGTAGAACCCATTGATCAGAGGTGATCTTCCTCCAACCCTCTAAATAGAGCAAAAGCGGCCTCTCTTGCCAGGTCTGCAGGAAGAGGAGGGTTCGGCAAAAAGTAATGCATTGGTGGAGTTGGGCAGGCGGCATGGGAAGGATTGGTGACTCTGGGACCAGAACCTCCTGAGTTACTGAGAGAGGGCCCTTTCTGTAGCCCCTCTCTGTTGCTGGTATATGGGTTGTTGGTCTGATTTACCACGAAAACACAGTTTCGAAAAGCTTCTGTTTAGGTTTATACATAGTCAGGACTGAGCGAGCGGCTTTGCATGAGTCCTGTATCCTAGTAATGATCTTTTCAGACTCTTCACCAAATAGAACTGAGCCTTTAAATGGGGCATCCAAGATGCCAGCTTGGACATCCTGGCAAAGCCAGAGATTGAAGCCAGGGTGTTGCCTGAGACACACTTCAGTGGTAGCCATCCTGGCTGCTGTGTCCGCCGAGTCATAGTCCAATCTAAGGATACCAGTGCCTATGTCTGAGCCTGTTTGTATGAGCTTCTCCAGCTCTGCCTTTTGAGGGCAATCAGGAAAATGCGCAAACCATGTCCATCCTGTTCCGACATGGCATTTTGAACTGCACCATGTGCGTGAGGAAACTGAGTGACCTGATGGCGCGGGTAGCTGAGAATATACCTTCCTGCCCATGGTGTCCAGCTGCTTGGACTTTGTCAGATGGCTGCATACTAAGATGCTTTGGTCTCTGGGACCTGTCGTGTGCAGCCGTGATGACAATGGAGTTTGACACTGGTTGTTCGCCTAGAAAGGGTTCCTCTCTGTGTGCCCTAGAGGCGATCTGCCTTCTTAGAACTGCCAAGGATATGGATGGGCGCCCATGCTGCCTTGGTCACATCCTGAAAAGTGTTCACCAAAGGTGGCATGACAAATGGTTCTGGATCCTTCTGGCGCAAATATTTGGTCAGATGACACCTCTCAGGGTCAAGGTTCTTAGTATCCCAGCCCATGTTTGTTTTATGTGGCACCTGACTTCCATAAAGGAGGGTCATCTGTTGGGGACAGGAGTGTCCCTTGGATTGGTGATGGGAGTCCTTCCACTGAGGAGGATCTCAATGAGGATGAAGAAATGGTCCGACTCCTCAGAGGATGAGGACTGGGACCTCGTCTTGATTGTGCCTGCGTTTGTGTCCTTCTGTGAAGAAGAAAGCTCCTACTTCTTGTCCAGAAGCATCTTTTGTGGGCTGAATGGCCTATCCTCAATGAGGGGTGGATTCCCTTGGCAGAGGGTATGGCCCCTGGGGTAGGTTCCTCTGCTTGGGTATGTCTTGGTGGGAGGACATCTGCCTTAATAGCCTCTCACCAAGAGTTAAAGAGGTCCTTGACCTTCGACAGCTGGAGCTCTGGTTCCTGGCCCAGCATCAGACAGTTCGGCAGGCTTGGTTTTGACCAGGCATCTGGCTGTTCACTATGCCTGTGTCTGGTCCATGGGGCCTGGGGTTGGCAGCAGTGGTCTGGGTTGAGGCTGGCGGTGGCCTATGCTCAGCGCGATTGTCACCCGGCAGCAGCTGCGGGCCGATGGCGCTGGAGCCGTGGCGGCAGAAGCTGAAATTGAGGATGTTGGCCTGGAGGTGGACTTGGAGGCCTGGCAACAGTGGAGGTCATCTGCTGAAGTCAGTTTCTCCGATGCAGGCTTCTCTGGCATCGGCTTATGGAACGTTAGGCCTCTAGGAGGCTGAGGCGAGATCTCCCGGAGGAAGGCCCAAGCCCTGTGTCTGTCCAGAGTCTCGGCACCTGAGAGAGTGGCCGACTTACAGACGATTTGCTAGTCTGTGTCGCTTGAGGAGGACCATACGCTACCATCTGATTGGCGGTCAGAAGTTTGGGAGAGTAGCCAGATTTTCAGAGGTTGCAGGGCCGATACAGAGGTCCCAGACCCTGAAACTTTGCCTCCGATGCCCGTACCTGGGTGGGTGGTCTCAGTATCGCAAGCTAGGTAGGAGAACCTGCTGCTTGGGATGTAGAATCCAAACTCCCCTGGGAGCAGAGGACCTGGATCTGACAGGGATCCATCTTTTCCCTCCCTCTCCTTTTCTCTTTGTGGTAGTGCTTACCCGATTTTTGTGAAAGGCCCTCCTGGGAGGAAGAATCCTTCTGCATGACAGCGAGTTTCTGTTCGGTAAGCGCCTGGAGGAGCTTTCTGGTGGCAATTCTCGTCCTGCTGTTAAATTTCTGGCAGAGTGGGCAGCCTTGGTGTTGTGGGCTGGGCCCAGGCACAGAAGGCAGGCCGGTATCCATCTTCAGATGGTACTTGTTGCAGGCACACTTCGATTGGTGCCAGCTGATGGAAGCGTCAGGGGATGACAACAGGTTGAAGGAATTGAATATGTACTCCTGGAGGAGAAGAGGGATGAGAGGGATATGATAGAGACATACAAGTATCTTACAGGGAGGAACAGGGTGCAGGAATACACTATTTTAAAGCGAAAAAGATGTTCCAGGACTAGAGGGCATGGGATGAAGTTGGAGGAGGACAATTCAGAGGAAACCAGAGGAAGAATTTCTTCACAGAATGGGTGGTGGACAAGTGGCACACCCTGCCAGAGGAAGTGGTGGGGCAGAAACAATCACGGATCTAAGAATGCATGGGATAGACATAAAGGAATTCTGGAGGTCAGGGATGCAGGACAACAGACTTCTAGGAAAACATTAAGTAAACTTACAAGTTCAGATGGGCAGACTGGGTGGGCGTGAGCCCTCATCTACCGACACTGTCTATGTAAACATATGGTGAAAGGATTAAACACACTTTATTAGTAAAATAAAGTGTTGAAAAAATGCAAGCAAAATGGCGGTCAATCTCAGCTAAAGGCTCCATGGAGCCAATGCTGAGCTAGTCGCGCCGGAAAAAGAACTGAGGTGACTGGGGACCACCCTTTATACTGTACATGGTGTCAGGGCAGGCCGACATCGGGGCAGTCCCACCGCTGTATACTGCTAGCTAGAAGTTTTCCGTGAGGTCCTGCTGCCTGAGAGTCTTACTGGTATTACACCTGCAAGAAGCTCACTCTCGAAGTAAGATCTTGCATTTCCTGAAAAACTGATTTAGATTGTGAAGATCCAGTACAGGCGCCAGACCTGCATCCACTCGGGACAACAGGCTATGGCCTCTTTGGCAAGGAGCTGAGTCATATTCTCCTTGAGGGCAGATAGTATGTTCTGTGACACCAAGAACTCCTTGGAGCATGGGGTTGGTAAAGTGGAAGAGCCTTGAAGTGAAGAGGCAACCCTCTGCCCACTATGACTAGAACCCACTGGTCTGAGGTAATGATGGACCAATGATGCTAGAAGTGGTGAAGCTGATCCCCACGAGGAGCTCAAGCAGGCACTGGACAGGCTGAAAATGCCCCCATCTGTCACATGACAGCTTTGGAGAAACACCAGATGCTGCTGCCCAAGGGCACCAAACCCTACCGCCACCCTTTCCTGGGACCATGGCCGGAAACTTGGTCTTGGGGCGCCGAGTCTGAAACCGCCAAATGTTGCTGCTGAGGCTGTTGTGATGGAAAAGGCTGAAAGTGAGGTTTCTTCTTCTGTTTCTGCCCTTGCAGGTCTTTTTGGGAGGAAGTCACAAAATCAAGGCTGGCACCGAATTCCAGTGAAGTGTCCTTCAACCCAGGGCCAAGAAATTGGTGCTCAAAGAAAAATTACACACATAGTAATCTTTCTTCAAGGTGTCTTTTAGCATCAGTAACATAAAGCAGTTAGCTGACCATGTAGTACTGCCCAGAGGTGTGTTTTTGCTAATTAATTAGCATCAGCCAACCAGATAAGAGCTTGGGGTGTGCTGAGGAGAGACTACCTGAGAAGGCACCAGAATTTTTCGAAGATAAATAGGCACATGCCCAGAGTTATGAACCAACAGTAATTAAAATCATGCAAAAACATGTCCCATAATAAACAAGAAAAAACTCTGCTTAAAATGAAGTTCAAAGAAAACACAGTGAATCTGGGAGAAGACAATGGCAGAGACCTCTGTAGTCAAGAGAGGAAGTTGGAACTTACTGATGCCAAAGAACAAACACCCTGGAAGAAAGAAGATTACTACAGCAAGTAATTTTTCTTCTCACCCCACGGGTCCTTTAGCATCAGTAACAAAGCAGACTATGTAGCAGTGTAGTTAGGAGGAAGAGAAGAAAAATTACTCACCATAGTAATGTTGTTTCTTCTAATGGAGTCTTGCTGTATTCAGACATAATGCAGTTAGCCCCAGCACTTGAACTACCCTGGAGAGGAAAGAGTTAACTTTATGCAGAAGCATAGAACGTTGAGCTCGAGTTTGGTTTTCAAACCTCTGTCTGTGATACTTTCCAGTGTAACTCGCAGATTCTTACAAGCACACTAACTAACATACTGTAGTATGGAAACTGTTCAACATATAGCCAAAGGGCAAAAAATTATTTTGGGCCCAAAAGACTCAAGTCAAGAACCTAAGAAGGAAAGGTAGTGACAATATTTAAGTACAAAACACCAGAAAAACAACAACATCATCCACCCCACCCAAGAGGGAGGTACAAGGTACACCCAGAGGTGCAACACTGTACCTGCCAGCCCACTTCCCAAAAACCAGGATCCGAGAGGAGGTGTGGGGTGGGGAGGTCTGAATACAGCAAGACTCCATTAGAAGAAACAACATTACTATGGTGAGTAATTATTTTCTCAAACAACATTAAGTCTTGCTGCATTCAGACATAATAGAGACTACCAAGCAGTTCCCTGTGGAGGAGAATACTGAACCTACTTGGGAAGAGGCTCTGCAGTACTGCTGTGCCAAACCTATCATCACTCCTAGCCTGGATGTCCAGGGAGTAATGTAGTAAAAGTATGTACTGTTTTCCAGGTGGCTGCTTTACAGATCTCTAACAAAGGTATATCTCTGGCGCAGCTAGAGAAGCAGCTGTACCCTAGTTGAATGAGCCCTCAGGCCTGAAGGGGGCGTTCTACCCAACTTGTCATAACAGAATTGTATACAAGAAACAATCCACCTGGCAGTAGTTCTTTAGTGGCAGGCTTACCTTTCCCACTCCACCATAAGTGAGAAACAACTGAAGACAAGTCATTTCTATGTGCCTTAGTATGCTCAATGTAGTAGCTAAGGGCCCTCTTAACATCCAGACTGTATAACCTCTTTCACCTGAAGAAGAATGATCAGCGAAAAACACAGAGAGATATAGACTGGTTCAGATGAAAATCCAATACCACTTTCGGCAAGAACCTCCTATTGGTTCTTAGGACCACTTTGTCCCTATGGAAGGAGATGAAGTCAGGTTCAACTGAGAGCCTGTAACTCACTAATCCGCCTGGCAGAAGTAACAGCTACCAGAACACAGTTTTCCAGGTCAAGTACTTCAATTGGCTGACCAGGAGAGTTCAAAGGGTGACTGCATAAGTGAGCTATGCAGACATTAAGATCCCAAGGAGATGGGCTCCCTAAAGGGAGGGTTAATGTGAACCAGACCTCTGAAAACTTTCTGAAAACAGGATGAGATGCCAGGAAGAGCCCTTCCCTGCTGAGAGGATGCAGAGACAGCTGCTAGATGAACCTTCAGAGTGGCAGACCTAAGGTCTAGACCATTCAGATGAACTAGATAGTCTAAGGTTGTGGAAATGTCTGCAGAATCAGGCAGGATGCCTTTCTGAGAGCACCAAATACTGAACCTTTCCACTTGGAGCTGTACGTTTTCTAGTAGAAAGCTCCTGAGACCTTCAGAATATCCAGAACTCCTGAGAAAGATATAGTGCTGCATATTCTAACTCTTCAAGAGCTAGGCCTTGAGACTGAGAGACTGGAGATTGGGGTACAGATCCACCCCAGGAGAAGGACAGGAGATTGTATGTCCTGGGCAGAGACAGGGACATGACACTGACAAGGACAGCAGTAGAGGATACCACGGCTGTCTGGCCCAATCTGGAGCCACCAGTATCACTGTGCAGGGTTGAGTCCTGATCTTGATCAGAACTCTGAACAGCAGAGGGAAGGAAGGAAGGCATAGAGAAACCTGCCTTCCAGTCCAAAAGAGAGCATCCTGGGGAACCGTCCCCAGGACTGGAGTCTGCAACAAAACAGAAAGTTGATGATTATCCGTGCTGCAAAGAGATCCATCTCTGGAGTGCCCCACCTGGAGAAGATGACCTTCATGATGTGAGGATCCAGGGACCATTCGTAATGTCCCTGTGAAATTCTGCTCAGAGCATCTGCTAGTATGTTGTCCTTCCCTGGAAGGTGAACTGCTACCAGAGAAGTCTGAAGAGAATAGACCAGAGACTACAGCTTCATGGCCTCTGTGCACAAGGCCGAGGACTGAGTGCTTCCCTGTTTGTTGATGTACCACACTGTGGTGGTGTTGTCTGTCCTGATTTGGACCGCCTTGCCCTTGACTGAATCCGAAGCTCTGCAGGGCTAGGAAAACTGCCCTGAGTTCCAGGAGATTGATATGAAGAGAGACTCTTGTGGGGACCAGACCCTTGAGCTGTCAGGGCTCCCAGGTGGGCTCCCACCCTAGGAGAGAAACATCCATAGTTAGAACTAGTGATGGGACTTGAGGGAGAAATGAAACCCTTTTCTGACATTGTCCTGGTCCAGCCACCACTGGAGAGCTTGGGCCAGAGTCTGAGTCACTGGGATCAGTTAGGTAAGTTAATCCTTCTTTTGAGACCAAAAGACCTTGGATGAAACTGAATGTCCTTCATCTGAACCTTGCTCCCTGCACCACTGTCATGGAAGCTGTCATGTGGCCCAGGAGCTGGAGGAACTTTCTTGCTGGGCGGGAGACATGAGGTTCGAAAGGAGGCCGAGATCCACTAGGGCCTTCACACTTGCCAGGGAGGAAGGCTTCACCTTATAATATACTTCAGGATCTATATCTGAAGCCAATACTTGACCGAGCCGATCGGGACTGAACAAAACTGGTTCGGTCAGAACTTTGCAAAGTGACTGAACTACTGAAATTGCTTTAGCTATCTCATCAGTGGTTGGACCATGGGAAGTGGGATCCGAACCAGCTGATTTTTCTTTTGCTCGGAACCGATTCCACAGAATCAGCTCTCCGTTTGCCAAGAGGTATTGCCCAGGTCAGTGGGCACTCTTCAGGTTTGGTCAAGAACCAACCGGGCTGGCCAGCCGGTCAGCTGGACTTCTCAGCCTCCCCTCCCTTAGCCTACTCAAATGTTTATTGAGAGTGGCTTTGGAAAGTTCTTACATATCTGGTAGTCTTCCTTGAGGTGGTCAAACCCCAGACAATACACACAGACGCGGTGAGGGTCGGCCTTAGCGAAAGCCTCCTTACACTGGTACAGTGCTGAAACACAGTGGGTCCAGTTTTGTTCTTGGGTTTCTCAGACATGCCTAAAACCAGCATAAAGCCTGCTTGTAGAGCAGAATTGAGATTAAGTAGACAGATACTTTATTAGAAGTAGAAGGGTCTTTATTTAGGGTTAAAAAGAAAGAAAAGAAAGTGTGTGTTCTGTGCTGGGAAGGGTACTGTATCAGCTGACTTTGCTAAACCAGTAGGAGGAGAGAGAGCTTAACTGGGGTGTGGCTTAGACACTATAAAAGCAGGTGACTCAAATTACAACTTCCTGTTGCTAGCCTTTGCTTGTAGAGCAGAAAGCAGTTAACTAAAAGAAGCTACATTTTCTTATTAATTTAAAACTTATATCTCAGCAGGAGTCAATGTCTGTTGAGATTAAGTGAGACAGATACTTTATTAGAGTAGAAGAGGTCTTATTTGGGGTTAAAAAGAAAGAAAGAAAGAAAGTCTGTGTGTTCTGTGCTGGGAAGGGTACTGTATCAGCTGACTTTGCTAAACCAGTAGGAGGAGAGAGAGCTAATTGGGGTGTGGCTTATACACTATAAAAGCAGGTGACTCAAATTACAACTTACTGTTGCTAGCCTTTTTCTTACTAATTGCCTCCATCCCACCCACCCTAAGCCAGTTTTACTTTTATAGCCACTGGATTTGACTGTCAACAGGGACTTCTTGTTTGGCAGTAGGAAGGGAAGGACCAGAGAGAAACATTGGTTTTGTCAACCTTTAAGGAAAAAGTAGCTCTCTCCCCCAGCTGCTGGTGATCTGACATTGAGCAAGGAAGGAGGAGCTACTGAAGAAAATAGGAAGTTGCTGTCCCAGAACAGGAAGCATGAGGTTGTAAGGAGAGAGAGTAAGCATACAGAGAAACAGAGGGGACACAAAATAAGACATGATAGGAGTGGTGCAGTGCAATGGCTGTGGGGGTGGCAGTGTTCCAGGAGACATTCTGGAGGCTGCGATGCTGCAATTTGCAGGCACCTCTCTGGTCTGAGAGAGGAGGTAGCCCGTCTCCAGGCTGACCTGGCTAGGATTCATGAAACCTCCGCCTCACCAGGGACCACCAGGGCCAATGCCACTACCTCAGAGGTTGCCAAGAAAGAGGAGAGGCTGGACCAGGTGGGCTCAGGGAGGGAGAGGTGCAAAACACAGTTGCATCCCTCCAGCTGTACCTCTCACACCATTCGCTTCTGGTGGATAGAGGTTCCTCTATGGAGGCACCTGCAGTGGAGACCAAGGAGGATGCTGGGAACCTTCACAAAGGAGACCCACAGGAGGGTGGCATGAGACCCCACAGGGAAGGAAACAACTCCTGGTGGGGACTCAATCATTAGGGGGTAGAACTGGGGAGGAAGGGAGAGGGAGGTAAGGTGCCTTCCTGGCGCCACGGCTTGAGGACAGGAAGTAATCTCAGGATCGTGGGAGAAGCTGCACGAGGGAGGGAGCAGGATGTCACTGTCCACCTAGGGACAAATGACCTAGCTAGGAATGGGATCACAGCAGTGCAAGAGGAGTTCGTAGAGTTGGGGAGGGCCTTAGACAAGTAGCGCATCGATAACCTTCTTGGGGTGCTGCCTGTCTATGTGAAGGTGATGCTAGGGCACTCCTCACCAGGGAATTCAATAAGTGGTTGAAAAACTGGTGGGAGCTCATGGTTTTGGCTTCATTGGGCTGGGAGCAACCTGGAGGGATGCAGAACTATACTGGTGTGATGGTCTGCATCTGTCCAGGGGGGAACCAGGATCCTAGATGAGAGGTTTAAATGCTTCATTGGCAAGCATTTAAACTAGTCAAGGGGAAGCACTGAAAAGGAGCATGGAAATCCCAGCCTCCCACACAAAACATGGTAATTAGTGAGGTAAACACCAAGGTAGAGAAGTTATTAGGGAACAGGACAGAGGTAAATGTAAAAAGGCAAAGGCAGTAAGGACAGGGATGGGGCTAAAGGGTAAGGCTATCAAAAGTGGAGGTAATGAGTACGAATGCCCATAGTCTGTAACAAGCTCCCTGAACTAGTGGCCTTGATGGAAGAGGGTTGCCTAGATATTGTGGCAGTCACAGAAACATGGTACACAGAGAACCATGACTGGGATGTCAACATACCAGGATACACAATGTACAGGAGGGACATGGAGGGTAAGAGAGGAGGAGTAGCTCTGTAAAGGAAGGGATCAAAGCAACAGAACTAAAGGGTAAACAGGGAGCAGATGAGGCATTCTGGGTCACCGTGGAGACAGGAAATGGCACCACAATCTGCATGGGGTTGTATACAGACCCCCATCTCAGGGAGGGAATGGACAAGGAAATGATAGAAGGCTTCATTAGAATGGCAGAAAAGAAAAATTACTCACCTTAGTAATGTTGTTTCTTCTAATGGAGTCTTGCTATATTATGACTATTGTAGTTGTCCCACCATTAGAACTGCTCCGGAGGTGAAAGAGTTAACTTCCATGCAGGGCATGGAACTTGAAAGCGAGCTCGGTTAGAGAAGCTCTGTCTGGGATATTTCAAAGCGAAACTGTCAGATCTTCTGAGGCAAAACTCACTAAGGTTCTGTGTGGAAGCTGTAACCTACACTAAGCCAACTGGCTACTAAAATATCAACACTTTCCTAGTCCCAACACCAAGACTCAAGTCAGGGACCAGAAAAGATAAGATAAGATAAGATAAAATAAAATAAAACACAACACCCAAACACCCCAAAAGAAGGTGGAAAACATAAAAGGGGCATCAATAAGTGCCAACAGTGAACTGCCCACCCCATACCCCAAGTAGAAGTTCTGAGAGGGCAGGTGGGGAGGTATAATATAGCAAGACTCCATTAGAAGAAACAACATTACTAAGGTGAGTAATTTTTCTTCAAACAACATGAAGTCTTGCTATATGTTGACTACGCAGACTCACACAGCAGTACCTCCATGGAGGAGGGACAGAGCCCTACTTAGGAATAGGCTCTGAAGCACGGCTGTGCTGGAAACGAGCATCCCTCCTGGCTTGGATATCCAGGGAGTAATGCTTGGTGAAAGTGTGTACTGTTTTCCAAGTAGCTGCTTGACATATCTCTAAGATAGGATGTCTCTGGCAGCAGCTAGAGACGCAGCTGTACCTCTGGTAGGTGAGCCCTCAGGCCTGAGGGGGAACCTTACCCAGTTTTTGATAGCAAATTGGATACAAGAGACAATCCACCTGGCAATGGATCGCTTAGTGGCAGGTTTCCTTCCCAACCTCACCATAAGTGAGAAACAGTTGAGGAGTCAAACCTGTGACCCTCGGCACGCCTATGTAGTAACTTAGGCCCTCTTAACATCTGCTGTGCAACCTCCTCTCACCAGGAGGAATGGTCAGTGAAGAACACTGGAAGTGAAATAGATTGATTAAGGTGGAAATCCGAAACCACCTTAGGCAAAAACTTCCTGTTAGTCCTGAGGACTACCTTATCCCTGTGAGAAAATAAAGTCAGTCTCCACTGACAAAGCTTGTAACTCACTTATACGCCTGGCAGAAGTGATGGCTACTAGAAATACAGTTTTCAAGTCAAGTACTTAAGCTCTGTCAAGACAGAGGTTCAAAGGGGTTGCATCAGCTGAGCAATGCAAACATTAAGATCCCAGGCAGGGCAGGGTCCCTGAATGGTGGATTGGTATGAAGCAATCCTGAAAAACTTGGAAAATACAGGTGAGCAGAAAGAAGAGGGCTTCCTGCTGAAATAAAAGCAGAGACAGCTGCCAAATGCACTTTCAGGGTAGCTGGTCTCAGTCCCAAAGAATTAAGATGGACCATATAGTCCAAAACAGTGGGCAAATCAACAGATTCCGGGAAATATGCTTCCTAGAACACCATATGGAAAACATTTTCCATTTGGAATTATAGTAGTCCTAGTTGAAGGCTTTCTAGAAGCCTTCAAGATTTTGAGAACACCCTGAGAAAGTTGTAGATCAGCAACTCTAACTCCTCAAGAGCCAGGCCTGAGGTTGAGGGATTTGAGATTGATACCAGACTCTCCCTGGGCACAGGTTAACAGATTGTGGTTCCTGGGGAGACACAGGGGAAGATGGACTGCTAAGGACAGAAGGAGGGTACCGGGCTGCCTGGCCCAGTCTGGAGCAATCAGGATCATCTTGCAGGGCTGAGATCTGATTTTGACTAGCACCTTGAACAGGAGAGGGAAGGCATAGAGGAACTTCCCTTCCCAATCGAGGAGAAAGGCATCCAGGGGACTGAGCCCAACACTGGGGCCTGCAACAAAAAAGTGGAAGTTGATGATTGTCTGGGGCTGCAAAAGATCTATCTGAGGGTGCCCCATCTGGCAAAAACTATACCCAGTACTGGGGATCCAGTGACCATTCGTGATGGCCCTGGGAAAACCTGCTGAGAGCATCTGCCAGGACACTGTCCTTGCCTGGGAGGTGAACTGCTATGAGGGAAGTGTTCAGGAATAAGCCAAGACCACAACTTCATTGCCTCGTGCACAAGACCAAAGACCGAGTGCCCCTTGTTTGTTGATGTACCACATTGTAGTGATGTTGTCTGTTCTGACCTGTATCACTTTGTTCTGAACAGATGCAGAAAAAACCTGAAGTGCTAGAAAAACAGCTCTGAGTTCCAACAGATTGATGTGCAGAGATTCCTGAGGGACCACAATCCCTGGGTGGAGAGGTCGTCATGTGAGCTCCCATCCCAAGAGGGACGATCTGTAGTAAGGGTCAAGGAATGAGATAGAGGGATGAAGGGCACCCTTGTCTCAGATTGCTCTGATCCTGCCACCACTGAAGGGCCTGGATCAGGGTTCGAGTCACTGGGATCAACTAGGATAGGAATTCTCTTTGAGACCAAAAGGCTCTCAAATGGAACTGAATGTCCCTCATCTGAAATCTTGCTCCCTGCACTACAGCTGTGGAAGCAGCCATGTGTCCTAGGAGCTGTAGGAAATGCCTTGCTGGTCGAGAGACCTGCAGAGTGAAGGACGAGGCCAGGGCCACCAGGGTCCTTACCCTTTCTAGGGAAGGAAGGCTCTGGCCTGCTTTGTGTCCAGTTCTGCACCTATAAAGGTGAGTACCTGGACAGGTTCCAGAACTGACTTTGGAAGATTGAGAAGAAAGCCCAGAGAGGTAAGCAGCTGCTGGGTAACTTGCAGGTGTGATTTGACCTGGTCTGGAGACTGACCCACAATGAGCCAGTCGTCTAGGTGGGAAAGATGGCAATCTTTGCCTTCTTAAATGAGCAACTGCTACTGCCAGGCATTTTGTGAATACCCTTGGGGCAGAGGTAAGGCCAAGGCATTGCTCTGAACTGATAATGGCCTGAGGGCAGTTCGAATCTGAGGTACTTTCGTGGGAGCTTCTGATAAGAACATGGAAGTAGGCATCCTTGAGGTCCAGGGAAGCTAGCCAGTCCCCTGGCCTTAGGGAGGTAAAATCACTCCCAGAGTCACCATTTTGAATTTTGGTTTTAAAAGGTGCTTGTTCAGATATCTTAGGTCCAGGATGGGCCGCCACTCTCCTGTCTTTTTGGGGTAAGGAAGTACCTGGAATACAGACCCTTGCCCTGGTGTGGGGAGAAACCTTTCTACAGCTCTGAGAGCCAGGAGGGTTGAGATTTCTGTTTCCAAAGCAAGAGTCTCTAGAGGGTTTGCAGGTGGAAAAGATCTGATTCTCATTTTGGAAATTTTTGAAGCTGAGGACCAGTCCCTGGCTTACTACTTCCAGGACCCACTTGTCTGATGTTAAAGACACCCAGTCCTGGACGAGTAAGCCAGCCTGCCAGGTAATGGAGAACCGCCCTGGGCATCCCATCAGGGTGCCTGTTTGGCAGGGCTTTAGGCTGAGGGTAGGAGCAGGCCTGCTTGTGCCCGTCTGCCTCTCCTCTGAAGAACCCCTCTGAACATAAGCTGAAGAGAAGGCCTGGGTTTGGTAAAAGGCCTGTGAAAAGGCCTGCCTCTACCCCTGGGGCTGCTCTGAGGGTGGCTTGCCGCTCCTTGGCTTGTGCACCTCTATAAGTGGTTCTATATTCATCCATTTTTCATATAATTCTCTGTCTGCCCCAAACAGAGAATTTCCCACCACAGGAAAATCCATAGCCTTAGCCTGGGTATCTTGTGACAAACTAGTACATCTGAGCCAAGCCAATCTACGTAAAAGCCACAGAAGTAGCCATGACTCTAGAGGATACATCATTAGAATCCACTGCAGCATGGAATTGTACCTTAGATGCCTCAATACCATCAGCAGCCACCTGCTCCAGCTCCTAGGCAAGCTGGCCAGGGGCCTGTTGCTAAAAAGCCATGACAGTATCCCATCTAGATTTTGGTATCCTGCAACATAAGCCATATAATTTGCTTGTCTGAGTCCCAAGGCGCTGCCATGTATTGTTTGTTTAGCCATGGCATCAATCTTCTGGAGTCCTTGTCAGGAGGATGTGAAGCCAGGGAATATTAGCCTTATCACAGGCTGCAGCCTGAACTACCCCAACATGGCTGCACTGCTGTGAAAGAAATTCTGTATCAGGACCTGACAAAGTGTACCTCCTGTCCATCTTTTATCTAAAGGAGGCACAGAATTAGGAGCTTTAAAATTTTATTGTTTGTTTCTAAAGGATTTATGTAAAGGAATAGACAATCTCCTGGACTCTGGGATATCCATCATCTCTACAAAGTCAGGCTCCTCTTGCTCATCCACAGCTTCCTCCAAAGGAAGCTGGAGGTTTCAAGCAACTTTTTGTACAACAGAAAATGAGAAAGGACTCAGCAAGTCTAGGGGAGATTCTCCTAAAGGTCTGTCTGGGGAGATGTCCGGTTCAATGGGCATATCCAGACTTTCAAAGTCACATTCACACTGTTCATAATCATCCTCCTCCTCTGGTTCATAAAACTCCTCTATATCATATTCTGAACCGGTGGAACCGACCGAACCGACCTCTTGCCAGATAGTGGCGGTTCGGACGGAACCGGGAAAGTGACTGACAATCTGATTGCTTTGGCTATCTCTGCAGCAGTTGGAGAAGGGATTTTGACTCACACCTGCTGATTTTCTAGTTCTCTTTGCTGGAACTAGCTCCTCAGAGTCAGCTTTACGTTTGCCCGAGGAAGTCTGGCCCTGGTCAGAGAGTACTCCTCCGGGTTCGCCTGGCCATCCGGGTCAGCGGACTTTGGCCTCCTCGTTCCCTGAGCCTACCAACTCTCTTATCTAGGGTAGCTGCAGGAAATTCTTGCAAATCTGGCAGTCTGCATTGAGGTGGTCAAACCCCAGACAATAAACACAGTGGTGTGTGGGTCAGCCTTGGCAAAGGCTTCCACAGACACTACAGTGTTGAAACCCAGTGGGCCCGTTTTTCTTTTGGGTTTCTCAGACATAATGCCAGCTAACCAAAACTTGCCCTTTTTTAGGCAGTGCCAGGCAAGACACCATTATCGGTTCCCAACAGGTATCACGGGTCATGGAAAAAACGAATGAACCGTTTTTTTGAACCGATAAGAACCGGAATCGCACTCTAAATGTTCAGAATAAAGTTTCACACAACCTGATCGGTTCAAACCGAACCGATAAACATTTACAAGTTCCACACAGAATAAACCTATCTATTACTTACAATACCATAGACAGAGCTTGAACCGATCGGTTTGCGGTTAAAATAATGATAATCGCGTTGAATTTAACCGAGGAAAAACTCTTTAAACTGAGAAAATTAACCAAGCAGTAGGAGGAATCTCCGAGCGACTGTTCAGTGAGGTGGAGTAAAGAATCTGACAGTTTCGGCTTGAAATATCCCAGACAGAGCTTTCTAACCGAGCTCGCTCTAAGTTCCATGCCTGGCATGGAAGTTAACTCTTTCACCTCGGAGCAGTTCTAATGGTGGGACAAACTGCAATAGTCATAATATAGCAAGACTTCATGCTGTTTGAAAGGGGAGATATTGTTGATGGGGACCTGAATATGCCAGATGTTAACTGGAGCACCTTTGCTGCAGGGCACATCCAAGAGTAGGGTCATTCTTGATGCCCTACAGGAGGCATGCCTCAGACAGCTAGTATTGGAACCCACTCCACGAGGGAGCAATCTTAGACCTGGTACGCTCAAATGGGGATGGAGAAAGAATCTCAGATTTAGAAGTGGTAGCCATCTGGGAACAAGCGACCACCAAACAGTGTGGTTCATAATAAACACAGCCATACAATCAAGCCATATGGAAGCAAGAGTATTGGACTTTAGGAGGGCTGACTTTGGGAAAATGAGAGAGTGCCTCAGAAAAGGACTAGCAAACAGGCAAGAAGGGTGGTGGAGGAACAATGGGGAGTAATCAAAACAGCCATCACAGAGGCAACAAGTCTTTGTGTAAAACAAATCTATAAAACACAACAAAGGAAAACGCTATGGTTCTTAAAAGGTGGCAGGGAAGGTTAAGGAGAAAAAGATGGCATTCAGGAAATATAAGGAAACACAGAAGGAGCAGGACAGAGAACTTTATCAGTTAAAACAGAAAGAGGCTGGGAAGGCAGTCAGAATAGCAAAGGCCCAAACCAAGGAAAGGATAGCCAATTCTGTTAAGAAGGGGATAAGACCTTTACAGGTACATTAGGGAGCCAAGAAAGACC
This sequence comes from Neoceratodus forsteri, assembly GCA_016271365.2. NCBI lineage: Eukaryota > Metazoa > Chordata > Ceratodontiformes > Ceratodontidae > Neoceratodus > Neoceratodus forsteri. The sequence goes on along the minus strand of CM057453.1, from coordinate 1,472,138,808 downwards.
AAAGGAGGATACTGAGGCTTAATAAAAGGGAGGGAATGTGGGTAGAGGGTGGCAGTGAAAAAGCAAGGATACTGAACGTAATATTTCTGCTCAGTATTCACAAAGGAAGAGGAGGGAGGTACCTAAACCAAACAACAGAAACACTCCGAAGACGGGGTCAATACCAATCCATTTACAGAAGAAAGTGTTCTGAAAGAACTAATAAAATTGAAGGTGGACAAAGCAATGGGGCCTGATGGAATTCACCCAAGAATTCTAAAAGAACTAAGGGTAGAACTAGTGACAACACTGACTACTCTCCAACAAATCATGGGAGGATGGGGTGGTACCTGAGGAGGGCAGATGAGATTCCTCTTCAAAAGTGGGAGCAGGACAGAGGCAGGAAACTACAGACCAGTTAGTTTGACCTCAGTGGTAGGGAAAATGATGGAATCACTTCTGAAGGAAAGAACTGTTGAGTACCTAGAGGCCAGTGGAGCACAGGACCCAAGGCAGCATGGATTCACGATGGGAAGGTAGTGTCAGATGAATCTAATAGTTTAATTTCTTTTACTGGGTGACCAAAGTAGTAGACCAGGGAGGGCTGTGGACATGGCCTACCTAGATTTTAGCAAGGCATTTGATACAGTCCCACAAAAGATTAATACACAAGTTAGCCAGCCTTGGAGTGAGTCCCAAGGTGGTAGCCTGGATAAAAAATTGGCTAGACAATAGGACACAAAGGGTAGTAGTAAATGGAGTACACAGTAAAGAATGGAGGGTTACTAGCTGGATACCGCTGAGGTTCAGTACTGGGACTGGTCTTTTAATATCTTTACAAGTGACACTGCAGAGGAACTGGAAGGAAAAGTATGTCTCTTTGCAGGCGACACAAAGATCTGCAACAGGGTTGATACACAAGATGGAGTGGAAAGGATGAGAAGGAACTTGGCAAGGCTGGAGCAATGGTCAAATGTATGGCAGCTCAGATTCAATGCAAATAAGTGCAAGGTAATGTACATGGGAAACAAAACCCAGGGAAGAGTACACAATGGGGGTGAGATACTGACAACAGTAAAATGGAAAAGGACCTGGGGTAATCTTATCAGATGACCTAAAGGTGGACAAGCAATGTGAGAAGGCAGTAAGGAAGGCTGGGGGATACTGGGATACATAGGAAGAGGCATCAATAGTAGAAAACAGGAAGTTGTTATGCCTCTGTACAGACAGTCGGTGAGACCCCATCTGGAGTACAGTGTGCAGTTCTGGAGACTCCATCTCTGCAAAGACATAGACAGAGTGGAGGCTGCTCAGAGGAGGGCAACCAAAAGGTGCAGGGTCTTCACCAGAAGACATATGAAGAAAGACTAAAGGAGCTTAATATGTATACCCTTGAGGAAAGAAGGAGACAGGGGACATGATAAAAACTTTCAAGTACTTAAAGGAATCAACAAAGTCCAAGAGGGTAGCAACTTTCAGAAAGAGATGTGCAAGAACAAGGGGCACAATTTGAAGATAGAGGGGGACGGCTCCAGAGGTAATGTGAGGAAGTATTTTTCACAGAGAGGTTGTGGAAGCATGGAGCAGCCTCCCTGAGGAGGTCGTGGAGTCAGGAACAGCGGGGAATTCAAGAATGCATGGACAGACATAAGGCAGTCCTAGTGGGAGTAGGAGGAAGTAAGCTGTTGGTTAACTAGGATCTGCAGCTTATCTGTTAGGTAGGAAAATGGGCAGACTAGGTGGGCCAAGTGGCCCTTATATGCCGTCAAATTCTATGTTTCTAAACAGTGGTTAAGCCAGGCGATTACAAACCCAACGGTTCCAACCATGTCACTGGTCGGTTAAAAAATCCTAAAATATTGGATTTTTTTTAGGAACCGATGGGTACTGGAAAACCACTCAAACAGTAATACTAATTAAGATAAAGATAAAGATAAGCTTCGGTTCTGAACCGGACCGATCGACACAGAACCGATAAACAACACAGAAAATAACACTACCTATAGCTACCACTTACTGTACCAAGACAGAGGTAAGAATACCAAAATGCAGAAACTCATGGTTTGAAAAAATGACCGATCGAACTAGACCAAACCTCAAGCGCAGGGAGGAATCTCCAGAGCGACTTCACAGTAGCATGGTAAAGAATCTGATGGTTACACTTCAGAGTACCACAGACAGAGGTCTGAAAATCTAGCTCAACGTTCTATGCCTTGCACAGAGTTAACCTTTACTCTCGAGCAGTTCAAGTGCTGGGGATAACTGCATATGGTCAGATGACAGCAGGACTTCATGTTGTTTGAAAGGGGATTCTAGGGCTGGCTTCTGATCTGCCAAGAATATAGGAATGGGAAGGCCTGCCAGGAACTCATTCAGTTTGACCTGTTTGAAGGTGCCTTGGAAAGAACATGACTGCTAGCAGAATAAGCACATGATGTGGCTAACCTCCTCAGGGCTGTGCCTGTATGACGCCACCCGAGTCCCGCAACCCATGGTTGCGCCTGTTCGACTGGCGCAGTCTGTAGGACAACAGTCTTCCTGCCTATTCTCCTCCATCCCAGTATCTGTGCCATAAGCACAGCACCACTAGAGTTCTTCTGCTTTCCTGGTGGACAGAGTTGAGCTGCATGGGAATGTTTCATACTTCTCTCAGCTGGGGGTGTGGTAGATTCAAATCTGAGGGGAGAGATTTCTTTGGTTCCTTCTGTTTAGTGAGTACGTTGGATTCCAAGGTCCTGTTAATCCAGCTCTCTTTTATGTTGACAGGCGGCCATAACCGATTATCTGACCTCTTCAGGAAGGGTTTGAAGGCCTCTAATAGGGCAGATTTTGAGGTCTTGCCATTGTCATTCAGTTCAAAGAAGGAAACCACTTCTTTCTAGCCAGGGAGGAAGGCTTTATTCTGGAGCAGGAGAGGATCTAGATGCCAAGAGGCTTATCTAAGGGTAAGCCCCAGTCCACTACTAACTCCACCAGGGCATGATCGGACAAGTATAAACGGATGATGAGCAAAGCCTGCATTATTGAGGTGACTATGGAGGAGAAAAGTCAGAAGTCAATCTGGCTAGAGGTAGACTGCGTGGCGATAAGTAGGAATAGTCCAGTGGCTGAGGGTATTGCAAGGCGATATATAGAGAGGAAACACAGACAACATATCCTGGACAGCAGCCAGGGCTTTGGTGTGGGGCTCAGCCTTGACAGAGTTCCTATCCATGTAACATATAGAAACATTGACAGTAATGACAGAAAAGACCAACAGTCTATCCAGTCTGCCCAGTTCCCTATTTAGCTCTGGGAACTACTATTCCTCCAGAGTGTTAGCCCTTCCCATCCTTCCCCCATTCTCCTCCCAGCTTCTGCTGCTCAAGCAACCACTATACCCTTCATTCTATCCCAACCATGCTTGAACCTACCAATAGTTTTAGCACCCATCACATTGGTAGGCAGACTGTTCCATGACTCCACCCTTTCTGTAAAATAATACTTCCTCATGTCCTTCTGAGCCTCCCTGCTGTCAGTTTCCAGTCATGTCCACGTGACATGAACTGGTATTCAAGCTAAATATTTCCCACAGTTCACATTATTAATTCCTTTACGTAACTTGAAGTTCTCCAGAATATATCCCCTCCCTTTGGTCTCCAGCGAGTACATATTCAGTGCCTTGAGTTGCTCCTTATAAGACCTGCCCTGCTGGCCCTGAATCATTTTTAATTACCCTGTGCTGCACTGCCCTGAATCCTTTTAATTACCCTGTGCAACACCATCTTTAACCTATCTCTATCTTTTAGAGGCTATAACCCAGAACTGGGTGCAGTACTCCAGGTGTGGCTTCACTAAGGATCACTACAGGGAAGTATTATCTCTTCCTTCTGCTATTAGTATCCCCCAGTACAACCCCACATCCTACTCACTTTGCTGTATGCCTAGTTGCACTGACTTTATTGCTTGAGGAAGTCACTGATGAGAACTCCAAGGTCCTGTTGCTCAGCCATAGTGCTGTCTCACCCCACCCATCCAGAAGTCTATCCTGGGGTTCTTGTTCCTAGGTTCATTACCCTGCACTTTTTGACACTGAATTTCAACTTCAAACCTTACACAACTCATCTAGCTTTTGTATGTCACTCTCCATTTCCCAGATTCCTGAGGTACTATCTACCCTTTCACAGAGATTAGTGTTATCTGTGAAGAGACATAACCTACCCTGAATACCCTCATCAATGTTGCTAAGGAACATATCAAGGGGACTGGTCCCAAAGCAGATTAACAGATCCCTGTGGTACCCTGCTCATTACGTCCCTCTCTGCTGACTTGATCCCACTGACAACCCTCTGCCCCCTTAACTAGTTACCTACCCAGTTTACTTTAACTTAGCTGCACCCAGATCCTCCATCTTCTTCAGCAAGCATCTGTGAGGCACTGAGTTGAAAGCCTTGCTGAATCTGAAGTAGAGCAAATCCACAGCATAACCAATATCCAATTCCCTCATCAACCAGTCAAAAAAGCTATCAGGTTAGTCTGACAAGGTCTCCTGCCACAAATCCATGCTGTTTACTAACCTGGAGCCTGTTTCTCTCAAGAAGTCCACAAGGTCCTCTTTGATCAGTGACTCCACCAACTTTCCTACAATAGAGTAAGACTGACAGGTTTGCAATGTTCCTTCTCCCTCCCCTTCTGAAACAGAAATGAAAATTATGTACCTACCGTAATTCTTGATCTTTCTGTGTATCTTCACCATTCATCACAGCTGGGTATGTGGCCAGAGGTCACGAACCCAAAGGAGCTCTTTTATTTATTTTTAGATGGGCGGAGCCGACGCAGCATTGGCACTGCCTCAAGGCCAACCACTGTGTGGCACCTGTGGGTTGGCAGTTAGCTGTCACTGGCCCTGCCCTCCCACCAGTTCCAGTTGCTGTAGAGTAAGATAAACAAGGTTGGGACAAGAGAGTCCAAGGGACAGATGAAGGAAAAGATATAATAAACAAAAGGAGAAATCAATGACCAAGAGGACAGATGAGGGAAAGAGAAGCTAAAGGGGATTGGGAGGCCCCAATCTCTAGAAAAGGAAAGAGAGGAAAGGGAAGGAGAATTACGTGGGAGGGAGAGGACAAACCAGGGCTCGTGGTCTGGTCCCCTGGCTCTTAGATGGATGACTGCCCAGGAGTAGTTAGGAGCCTGACAAGGCTAGCAAGATTCAAGGCACATAAGTTTGACCAACACATACTCCAACAAGAATGAGTTTTAGAGTCGTGGATTAAAGAGGGAGGGACCAGGAATCATGGGAGGAGTAGGTTTGACTGGGACCACGTTGTTTTAATCGTGTCCCACCAAAGGTGAAGAGATCTTTTACTTCTTGAAGCGTTCACACGGACAATGGTCCTGGCGTTGGGTTTGTTCTGTTTTGCTGGTATCGGGCGCCGGGTCCGGAGGCATTGCCGGTTTGGGCGAAGGCTCCTGTGGAAGCCCGTGTCCTCACTGTCACCTGCCTGGTCATCAGGCAACGCCAAATCCTCCTCGGAAGAACCCTGGCGACCAGTATCAACCGGTGAAGGGAGGGCAGTCGTCAGCTCCCTAGGTCGCTTGACCGGCGTCAGGTGCTGAACGGACGGCTGGTCCAAGGCGTTGGCCGAGGAAGGATCGGCAGCCTGCTTAGGTCCGTCATCTACTTAAGGGACGCCAGGCACTTGGTCTTCCTGGGAGAGGGATCAGGTCGCCTTGGAGGCCGATCTGGCGTCGGGTTCCCGGCATCTGTCCGAGGAAGCAGAAGCAGACTTAGAAGAGGACTTGGATCAATGACGGTCAGCAGACTTTGCTGATGCCTGGGAGGGCACTGGAGAAGGGTCCAAAGTCCTGGAAGTCTTGAGAGGATGGAGAGAAGCTGAAGAACTGCCCAAAGTCCTAACTTTAAAAGGAGGAGGCTGCGGCGAGCCCTGGAGGGAGAGCGGTCTGAGCGTGGAGCCTGAGCTGGTGCAGAAGTCCGAGGCCTGGTTCGGGATCTGGACCTGGCCTTCTCCCGTGTTTTTCCAGGTGTTTATGGGCCTTGGAAGTAGACTCACCTCTGGAGGCAGGGTGTCTAGCCATAGTTTTAATCTTTCTTCTAACAACAACCCTGAAGTGCCTTCTGGCGGCGGATCCTGCTGCGGCTGTTAAAACTGTTGACAAAAGAGCAGGCCTTGGTGTCGTGCTCCGGCCTAGGCACATGAGACAGGCCGAATGAAGATTCTTGAAAGGGATCTGTTTGCTGAGGCACACTTGGAGGTGTCCTTCTGTGGAAGGAGTAGAAGATGCAGACATTTAGTTAAATAAATGCTGGAAGTTTCAGTCATCGCTCGCTGAAACAGGCGTCCGTAAGGCTGATGCTGGTGAGATGACATCGAAAAGAAATGGGAATTCTGGGGACCGCCTTTTGTATGATGCCTGATGTCAGGGGCGGGGCCGACGTCAGGGTGGTCCCCGCTGGATACAGCTAGCTAGAAAATTTCCGTGAGGTCCTGGCGCCTGCCGGCTTCAGTCCTAATGGTGTAACCTGCTATAAGATCCTGTTTTATTAAACAGGTTTCCAAAACTTTCTATTAATTCTCTAATAACAGTAGTTGCTTTCAGCAATTAAGAACATGTGCATTCAGTTTTTATAACAGTACAGCAAACAGAACAGTTTAAAGTCATACACTTGTTTTCAACATTCAGAACCCTCAATTCCTGATCCATATCTTTACAGAAAATCAGCATTGCTATTCTCTTTAGCAGATTTGTGCATCACCGTGAATGTAAATGGCTGTAGTGCCACGTACTCCCTTGTGATTCTGGAATTTTTATCTTTCATCTGGTTAAGCCAACAGAGAGGATTGTGATCTGTTATCAGTACAAAGTCAGTGACTAGCAAATAAAACTTAAGGGACTCCATGGCCCACTTTGCATCTAAACATTCCTTTTCATAGTGGAGTACCTTTTCTCTCTGTCATGCAACTTCCTACTTATGTACAGAATAGGATGTTCTGTCCCATCTACATTTTGACTTAGGACTGCACCTAGGCCTACCTCTGATGCATCTGGTTGTTGCAAAATGGTTTCTCAAAGTCTGGGCTTCTTAAAACAGGGGCTGAACATAATGTAGCCTTTATGGCTTGAAAAGCTTCATCACACTCCGAGGTTCGCTTCACATTATTTGGGTACTGTTTTTCCTGAGTTCAGTAAGGGAGTAACTAACTCTGCAAACCTGGGAACAAATTTCCGATAATAACCAGCCAGCCCTAAAATGACCTGACATGTTTTTTGTTTAAGGTACAGGGCTGTTAGTTACAGCTTCTATTTTAGAAACCTCTGCAACTTCTCCATTTCCCAACACATAACCCAAATATCTGGTTTCCTGCATGTCCAATGCACATCTAGTAGGATTAATAGTTACACCTGCATTTTTGATAGCTTGGATAACTGCTCGTAGGTGTTCCAGGTGGCTTTTCCAGTCTGGACTGTACACCGCGCCATCATCCAGGTATGCAGCACAATTACCAGTGTGAGGAGATAAAATGACATCCATGTACCATTGAAATGCAGCAGATGCACTATGTAAATCAAAGGGCATGGTTGTAAACTGATAGAATCCTATAGGGATGGCAAATGCAGTTTTGTCTCCGATTCTTTAATTAAAAAGTATTTGCCAGTAACCCTTGGTGAGATCGAGGGTACTGATATACTTTGCACTCCCAGTCTGTCCACCAAATCATCTATTCTGGGCATAGGATAAACTATCAAATTCTGACACTTGATTAAGCTTCCTAAAATCAAGGCAGATTCTAACACCTCCTTCTTTTTGTTTACAATTACCTATGGAGATGACAAGCACTCCTTGACTCCTCTATGATACCCAATTCTTTCATTTTTGTATTTCCTTAACCACATCAGCTCTTAACGCTTTGGCAACCTGTATATATTTTGCCTGATAGGATAAGCGTTCCTTGTCACTATTACATGCTCAATCCCTTTGCTCAGCCTGGTACTGTGTAAATGAACTGTTAAATGTCTTTAGCACATTACGAATGTCTGCAGTTTGTTCTGAGGTTAAGGAAACATTCACTTTTACAGCATCAGCATTTACAGTTTGTTCCAGTCTATCATAAGCTGCTTCAATATCTTCCTTATCAGTTTCTGGTAAAACCAGTGTAACCCCTCGTTACCGGGGTTACTAGAATCCCAGTAAGACCTAGTGGTGGCAGGAAGGCAGCTTGTGAAACTCCAGTTAAATGGGTTTCACACTGTCTCACTCTGTTCTCAGTCTCAGCTGAGACTGGGGATGACATCACCAATAGAACTTTCGCAGCTGCATGAGCCACATTGGAATCTGCAGCAAAGGGCGTTAGATAGAACGTTGGGAGTTTTCAAGTCACTGTTTTCAGTTTGTCTTCAGTGAGTGAGTGAAGTAGGAAGCTTGCTGGTAAGCAGCTCAGTGAAGGCTCTAGGAACCTCAGCCCTGACAGAGGGCTACTTTTAAGTAATAGGTGTGTGTCTCCAGCTTGAAGAGAGACACAAAAGATTACTGAAGTGGTGGAGACCGCTGTTTTGGGTCTCAGTGCCCCTCCCTCCTGGGGGATGAAAAGGTTTCCCTGCAGATTCCTGGGCAACCCCTAGTCCTGCTTGTGCAGGAAAAGCTGCCTATTCGTTCCAGTATTTATTTGGGAGAAAAGAAGATTTGTAGAGTTGCCTGTAGGGCACCTACAAGCGTAAGGGTGAGTGTCTGCTCTGGCTAAAAGGGCCTATGTGTTTTGACCCTGGGGCTTGTGTGACAATGTGGGGATTGAACTACTAAATATTGGGAAGCCTAGAGAAATGGGCTAAGCAAAGTAAAAGTAGTTTCAAGTTCCAGAGTTTGTTGGGATGCAAATAATATGTGGAGGTGATGTGACAGACATCTACCCTTAACCTACATTTAAAAGTTCAGTACAGGAATTGTTCAGTTTCCAGAGAAATGGCAGGGTATGGGCTGTGGGAGCTGGAGGTGGGTGGCCCCCATCTTTAGTGACCAGGTCCACCTCTACAGTTTCTTCTGTGGATTCTACTTTGCCTCAGACACTTGGCCAGTGATGGGGAAGTACCCAGGCAGTAGGGATTGTAAGGAAAATTCTCTCTAGAGTCACAGACTCTAGTGTGGTTTAGGGAGCCACAACAGGATAATTGGTTCATTCCTCAAATGGACTAGGATCAAGTGGCGGCGGGGGAGCTGGGCCCGTGGGGAAAACCAAGTGTGTACAAGTCGGGCTGTGTACCCAAAGCTGCGTGCAGGTCCGGGCTGTGTGCCTGGTGAGTTTAGAGCCTGAGGGCTGGAAATAGTGGTAAAGTGTTCTGTTGTTTCTAATCTGCATTACCAGGAAATGTAGCCCCATGGGGTCCATCTATGCTTTGTTTGTTCAGCTTGGATGTGAATAAAAGCCACACTGAAGAATCCCATTCCTGGTTCTGGACATTACAGTTATTGCTTCCCGTGTTTGGATTTACTTAGGTGCCCTGTGCATAGTAGCCAAACCTAGGTCCCCTGTGCCGAATAACCTCATCCTCCCCGAACTCAGTTCCCCACCAGGTACTGCTGTCAGCTTCAACAGCATACCACCTGTCGTTTTGGCAAAAGGCAGGGGTGAGGAGTTATACTAGCAAGGCAGATTCTGGCATTTTTCAACCCATTTCCTGGTTAGCATGGTATATCTTAGTAGGATTTTTTCCTGTCGGGGTCTCAGTCTCATAGTTAACAGTGCCAGTCGTCTGAGGAACCTTATGGCCCTTGCCACTTCATTAACAATTTATTTTCTGTTGTGGGCAACAGTAGCAAAACCTTTTCACCTGGCTCAAAACTTTTTCTTTTACCCCATGGTCATAATATACCTTCTGCTGGTTTGGGGCCTCTTCCTGATCACTATGGGAAATTTCAACATATTTTGCCAGCTTCTTTCTTAGGGCACACATATAAGAAGTTGTATATTGTTTCTGAGTGGTGTTATCTTCCATGTTTCTTTATCACATTCAGTGGCCCTCTTGGCTGCCTACCATACAGTAATTCAAATGGTGAAAACTCTATTGATGCCTGTGGCACTTCTCTGTTAGCAGTAGGTAAGGCAAGCATTGGTCCAAATCTTTCCCTTCCCTTTTACAAACCTTTTAACATCGTTTCGGGTTTGGTTAAAAGCGACTCAACAAGACCGTCTGTCTGAGGATGATAGGGAGAGGTTCTTATGGTACTGATACCTAGTAGTCTGTACAGCTCCTAAGCAATGCAGCACCAAAATTATTACCCTGATCAGTAATCATTTCTTTAGGTATGCCCACTTTGCTGAAAATTTGGCAAGCTCTGCTGCAACTTTTCCAGCTGTAACAGTGCGCATTGGAACTGCTTCTGGCTCATCGAGTAACATAGTCGCATACTACCAGGATAAATCTATTATCCTTTTTACTTTTGTCTAAAAGACCAACCACATCCACTGCAACTCTCTCAAAAGGCACATCTATCAAGGGTAGGGGCACCTTGTCTTTTCTAGAGAATGGGGCTACTTTCTGACACTCTGCACAGGAATTACAATAGGTAGCAACATCTTCATGAATTCCAGGCCAGTAAAATCCACACATCAATCTGGCAGGGTAGATCCCCACCCTGAGTGACCAGCGATAGGATTATCATGTGCTATCTGTAACAATTCAGTTCTATACTTCTGTGGTATAACTAATTGTTCTATCTGGTCCTGTGTCTGAGGTTTAACCCAAACTCTGTACCATAATCCAATACAGTTTTAAACATTGGTCCACCCTGTTTTGGTTTTACCCAGCTGCTTGAAATAACCCTGGAGAGAAACATCATTAGCTTGCTCTAAAAGAAAATCACAATCGGTTTTAGTTTCACTATTTTTATATTTTAACCCTTTATGTCCATCAGACATGCTGCCACAGTTTCTTCAGGCATTGTCTTTCTTTCCTGGATTTCCGGATCCTGAGGCGGTGTCAAACAAGTCCAAATCAAAATCACTGAAAGGAAAAGTGTCCCCACTGTCTGAAAATTTCTTTGCCTGAGCTCTTGTCACCACTGCTGATGAAACATCAGGATTTACTCCCTCTTTGATCAACTCAGTAAATCTTGGGACATAATTTCCAATAATCACAGGTACAGGTAACTTAGGTACTACCCCCACTTTCATTTGATTCGACACACCTTAATGGTCAAGTCATGGGTGGTGGGATAGTGATCCAGGTGTCCCGTGGATGCAGATGACACCAGTACCTGGTTCCTTTGCACAGTGTTTTCCCAGCACTTTAACATGCACTAAGGGTCTGTCTGCTTCCTGAATCAATGGAGTCCTTCACAGTTTTATTCCCCACCTTCATCTGTTAAGTACTTGCCTCAATTTGCCAAGGACAGATCTGCTCCAGTGCCACTCTCCTCACTATGGCAGTTCTTGAGAAAATGCTGTGCTCATTACAGTTATAGCAGATAACGTCTTTGGGCCCAGATTTGTTACCCCTACCAGAGTTCTTATCAGGCTTGGAGTTTAAATGGGAAAAAGTGTCACCTCGCTGCTGTGGCGTCTGTCTGGCCATTTGGTAGTCCTCAGCCAAAGAAAGAACGTTTCCCGTTCTCTGGTCGGTGTTCCTTTACCCACAGCTACACATCTGTAGGCAAGATGTTGATGAATTGCTCCATAGCAAATGTGTCGATCTGTGGGACTGTTCTGCTCTGGTTGGATCCATTTTATCAGGAGTTCTCGGGAGTTGGATGATGGCTTCTTGAGGGACTGTCGACAAAGTTATACCTCAGAGACAGAAATCTCTGCCTGTATGTCTCCGGAGATGTCATACCTTTTCAGAATTGCTTTCACCAGGTCACAGTTTTATGACTGTGCAGTGTCCATACTGCTGTAGGCAAGTTGGGCTTTCCCGTCAGGTAGGGTACCAGTCTGACTGTCCATTGCCACTTTGGCCATTGGCAGGCTGTGGCAACTCTTTCAAAGTTGTCAGGTATGCCTCAATATCATCTAAGAGGCACGACTTTGTAAAGTTTAATGGTTTTTAAGTTGCTTGCATTTTGTTGATCATCTGGATCTGTGCCAGAGCCTCTGCCTTTGATAGCATGCAAGGCATCCAGCCATCGCTCCTCCTGTCACTGCAACTTTTCTCTTATCTGCTGCTCCTGTTGCTGCATATCTTCTCTCCTCTGAGTCTACACACCACATCTCTTTTCTCTTGCTTCTCAGTCTCTTTTTGTTGTATAGCCCATCATTTGAAAAGTCCATCAGGCTTTCAGGTTCTGTCACTGCCTGTTCTTTTCCATAACTTGCTGAATGTTTACAATCTCAGACTGAACTTCTGTCTCTGCTAGTTTGGCTGCCATTCTCCTGGTAACCACTCCTGGACTTGCTGCTGCAGGATCCATACCTTCCCTCTGTGCTTCCCTGGTACTAGGTCCAGTACCTACGCAAAAACTCCTGTCTTAGGGTATGCACGATAAATCCCACTAGGCTGACACCATCTGTCATCAAGCTCAGGTCAGGAAGCATAAGAAACCCAAAGCATATGAATTCACCAAAAAATAATTTATTTACACTAGCAGTAACATAAAAAATAAACTTGTTCAGCATAACCATTTACAAAAGCAAAATAACATAGCGTTTTCTTTCAGTCTCTGTGTCCCTTTCTCCTAATAATATATCTGGCAGTTGCAGCTTAGCTCTTTTACAAGTCTTTTCAACCCCATTCTTAGCAAATATCCTGTCCTTATACGTTTCAGGAGCTGCTAGAATACAGTGTGCTTTCTGAGGGCCCTTCTGCAGCTTTTGCAAAAAGGCTGGAAGATTTGCACTCAAGTAACCTCAGAGTTTGCAATATCTTTCTGCAATCATCTCAAAATATAATTACATACGTTTCAACAGTAACGCTATATATTTTCTAAACAAAAGGATCCCAATATCAGTTACATGTCCATACAATGATTTGCACATATTTTTTATTAGAAGATATGCAAGGGAAGAAAAGATAGACAGCAAAAGAAAACTGAGAGACAGAGCCAAAGAATGCGAGATTATCGGGTGATCAAATCCGAAGACTCACAGGAAACTTGGGTTGCGAAACAAAGAAGAGACAGAAAAGGAAAGATCCGTGCATTTTCAACACTTTCTTTAACAACTGGGACAGGGTCCTTTCCACCCTGTCACAATCCCTTCTGCTAACCTTATAATTCCCCTACTTTCTTCTTTTTTTCCCTAAGAAATGTTTTTCTTTGCTTTTGTACCCTTCTGCAATATGCAGCTCTGTGTCTCATTTGGTTCCCTATTTTTCAGTGTGTATTCTTCCCATTCTTTCTTTCCCTGCTTTTTTACTTGTAGAAGGAGGCCTTTTCTTTGCCCTCAACAATTCCAGGACTCTTGCAAAGAACCATAACAGTGTCTTGAACCTCTTTTGGAAGGCTCACTCCAATACTAGACTTCATAAAACAGGTCTGCACTAGCTTAAATTAAGAAGAACCGGGCGACCTACTTCAACTTTTCAAGATTATCAAAATCCTATTTTAATGAAACAAGGTGGTATTTCCTAGCAAATAGGAAAACTGGTTCTAGACTTAATAATAGACAGCTTAATATTGCTAAATGTAAAACTAATAATAGACAAAATTTTTTTCAATAAGAACTCAAGACTATGGAATACTCTTCCCCAGGACATTGTAGTCTCTCCCTCATTTTAGATTTTTAAATCTAAACTGGATAAATGGTTGACGAACAAGGTCATTTACAATAATCCACTTATGTGGAGGACAACACTTATAGGCAATTGCCTTCTTTTGTCCCATAAACCAAGTAAACCAAGTAAGATGCTCTGGTGCCCAGCTCAATATGTATTAAATGCAAAATCAGGAAGAGCAGCACTCACCCATGAATGAATATATCACATCACATCAGTTTCCATGAACAGAGTGGCCTCTTTATTTTATCTCATTCGGAAATAACTGTTTAAAAACATTTGAAATACAGCTCCTGTCGGACTTGAATATCATGTGCAATCCACAGATGCAGACTACTGACCTAACATTTAGCACCAATCACGTGGTGCTTCAGCAGACGTCTGTGGGTGGTTATCTGGGATTGAACTTTATATCATGTCAAAACATTTAGAAATAATCACATCATCAAACCACCACCCACACTGTGCACAACCCATACCAAAACATTGCAGCATCATATTTTATACATTTAAAAACAGTCCATTTCAAGCACAGTAGTTCTTCTTTAAAAGACTGCTTTAGATCACATCTCTGTTGCCTCTGTCATGAGAAAACAATAAATATGCCCATGTACATTCCTATACCAATTCAAACACATTAAAACTTCCCATACCCATACAATAAGTGAAAGTTCCACAAATAATACAGTTTTCCTACTTTACAAGTCCCAAGGTCATAGGTTCATCCCCCTTCAGTTTCAAAATTGGGGACCGATGACCTTGCATTCTATTATGCAGTGGCATGTCAAAACTTAATAAGACTGAGTAGTTACAGCATACATTCAGATTTCTGTAGAGCTCCCTTTATCTGCATTACCTGCTCATACTCAAGTTTCACTTTTAGCACACCAAAAGAAGCATCCTGTTACACTTATTTCTTTAGCCCTGTCATAATTTCAGAATTCATGTTTTATATGCAACCTCAGTGGTATTATATGGGGTACAGTAACTAAGGAGAACATTATAAATACAGTAACTAACCCCCGCACACACTCACAAAAGCACTTGTTCTTTTGGCTTAGCATTTGGAATCCTGAAAATAGCAGACTTTACACTGCAAAGTCCCATCCCCATATACCCTCTTATTTTTCAAAATTGGGGCCACTTCAAATTACCATTTAGTCCATGGAACTCAAGGGATTATCAAGTTTATGAGGAATTCCAAAGAGAGCAGGATGCTTTTGTGATGAACAGGGACTCCTGGACCAGAGCTGGAGTTTTTCGCCACTATCAACCCGTCGTCTACATGAGGGTAGACTGATACCTCTTGTTTCCTGAGATGTGTGCTGCCATGACAGCCAGGCATTTGGTAAACACCCTTGGCGCCAGATGTTAGACCGAAGGGCATGGCTGCAAAATACAGGTTACTCACCTGTAACAGGAGTTCTAGGAATGGTATATGTTGTTCATCCACACAGTCTGGCACGTTCCTTGCTGCTTTAAATCTTGCCAGAAGGTCTTCAAGCTGGCTCCTCCCACCCACCCAGGTGGTAGAACTCTTGGCTCCACCCCATGGCGCCAGATCTAGCCCGCTGGAAGCCAGGTTGTGCGTCGAAGCTGAGAAGTCGGTCGTGGATGAACAACATATACCATTCCTAGAACCCTGTTACAGGTGAGCAACCTGTATTTCTAGGACATGGATATGTTGTTCATCCACACTGTCTGGCAGACTCCTAGCAGTTCTCCGGGAGGAGGGAGGCAAGGCACACCCCCTACTTAGGGAATAAAGACTGGAGAACCGAGGCCCCAAAATCAGCATCCCGTGTGACTCAAGGTCGATATGGTAATGGGTGATGAAGGTATGTGCTGACCTCAGGTAGCAGCCCTGCAGATTTCAGGATAGGGACGTCCCTGGAAGCAGCTACGATGCAGCGGAATGGCGGGAAGAATGAGCTCTTATCCCTCTGGGAGGCTCCATGCTGGCCAACCCATAGCTGAGATCTATGCAGGAGGTGACCCACCTGCCTATCATCCACTTTGCTGCAGGTCTGCCAGGTGCGGCTTCAGTGTAAGCGACAAACAGCTGGCGAACACTCTCCTGAACTTCAGCCATCCGCTCCTTATAATAGCGAGCACTCTTCTAGGGTCCAAAGTATGGAGCTTATATTCAGCCTCCGAGGTGTGACTGGGGTAGAACACAGGCAGAGTCAACACCAGGTTTAGGTGAAACTCCGACCCCACCTTCAGAAGAATTTTGGGTGGGGGCGCAGGACAACTGTGTCCCTGTGGAAGACTAGATAAGGAGACTCGATGGAAGGCGCCAGGAGCTCTCTCATTCTTCTGGCTGATGTGATAGCCACCAAGAAGGCAGTCTTCCACGACAGGTGAGAGATGTCACACCTGTGCATCAGTTCAAATGGCTTGCCCATGAGCTTAGCCAATACCAGCAGTAGATCCCACGGAGTGGAGGTTCTCGCATACGGAGGATATATGATCAAGGCCTTTGAAAAAGCGCCTAACCACCTTCTCCTGCGCCGACCGACTGCTTCCTGGCCCGCGCCTGGTAAGGAGAGATGGCTGCCAGGTGCACCTAAGGGTCGTCAACCGAAGCCCTAGCTGAGAAAGGGACAATAGGTAGTCCAGAATGCTTGCCAAGGAACAGGAGGAAGGGTCCAGGCCCTTGCCCTGACACCAAATGGAGAACCTCTTCCATTTGAAAGCGTAGCATTTCCTGGTCGACTCTTCACGTGATGCCTCAACGACGTTGAGGACCTTGTCGGAAAGACCCAAGGCCTGGAACTCTAGCTGCTCAGGAACCAGGCCATCAGGTGCAGGGATTGAAGGTCCGGATGGAACACCTTCCCTGACTGACTGAGATCACGTCCGGGCGGGCTGGAAGTCACCTCGGGAGCCTGGAGCTGAGACTGAGGAGATCTGGATACCAGAACTGGCAGGGGCCAGCCTGGGGCTACCAGAATCACCTGCGCCTTGTGTCCTCTTCACCTTGAGAAGCACCTTGTGGATCAAGGGAAATGGGGAAGGCGTGAAAAGCCCAGGGTCCACGGCCTCGGAAGGCATCCCCCGCAGCGAGTCCTGCTGAGGGGTGGGCATGAAACAGTCTCAGCTTTGCATTCTCCCTAGAAGCAACAGGTCCACCTGAGGCATGCCCCAGTGGGAGAAGAGATCTTGTACCTACCTCCGGCAGGAGAAAACCAATCGTGAGATGCAGGATCCTATCCGGCTTAGGGCATCGGGCCAGGGTGTTGGAGGCCCTGCCACATGAATGGCGAGGAGATCCGCCCAGGCTGCGCATGAGACCAAATGCGGACAGCTTCCCTGCACAGAGGCATGGAGTGCGCCCGCTCTGGCGGTTTAGGTAGTACATGGTCGTGGTATTGTCCGTCCAGACCTGAGCCACTTGACCCCATAGAAATGGAGCGAAGGCGGTGAGGGCTAGATGAACCTCAAGCTCCAGCAGGTTGATATGGCATCGGGACTCCTGAGGGGACCAGAAGCCGTCGCTCTGTGCTCCCCAGATGGGCACCCCAACCCATCAGAGAGGCATCGGTCAATAGAGAGACCATCGGCTCGTGGAGGAGAAAGCAGGATGCCCTCCTGCAGATGTGCAAAGCGGTCCACCACTGGAGGCGTTCCACATCGCCTGGGTCACTGTCACTAGCTGATCCAACGGATCGGCGCGTGACCACTGGCTGGCCAGTCCCCATTGAAGGGGACGATGTACCAGCGGGCCCAATGGACCATACTGGTGCAGGCCGCCAGGAGGCCCAGGAGGCAGGGAAGTCCTGGGCAGGGACGCATTGCCCGAACCTGAAATGAATGGGCAAAGGAGGAAAGAACCTCGGCCCTGTCCGCCAGGAGCCGGGCTCTGGCTCGAAGAGAGTCGAGCTCTGCCCGATGAAATCTATCACCTGCATTGGCATGAGTTCCGACTTGGCCTCGTTGATGGAGGCCAATCTGAGAGCAAACCTGGAGGGCCAGATCGCTGGACTGCTCCGCCTCCACTCTGGAGCGGGCTGCAATCAGCCAGTTGTCCAGGTAGGGGTACACCTGGACCCTTACGCACCAGAAATGCTGTCACCACTGCCATGCATTTGGTGAAGACCCTGGGAGCTAGGGAGGCCGAAGGGCATGGCCCGAACTTGTAAAGGGATCCCTCCGCTCTGAAGTGGAGGAATCTCTGATGAGACAGACGGATTGGGACATGAAAGAATGCGTCCTGAGGTCCAGGAACAGAACTACATGCCTCGTCTCCAAGGATGGGATTATCTGAGCTAGAGTGACCATCCTGAAGGTCCGAGACCTTAAGAACCTGTTCATGTCATGCAGGTCGAGAATGGGCACCAACCGCCCCCGTCCACTTTGGGACCAGGAAATACCTGGACACAAACCCGGGTCTGGAGGAGGATCCGTCACCTTCCTGATTACCTCTTTTGAGGAGCAGGGCAATATCGGCTAGGTGGGCAGACAGCGAGGCTGCAGACCCGTGAGGGCGATGGCTCGAAAGGGTGGGGTCTGCTTGAACTCCAGAGGCAGGCCCTTCTTACCACCTCCAACACCCAGCGGTCTGTGGTGATAGCGGACCAGTGGGAAAGGAAGTGGCGGAGCCATCCCCACGAGGGAACCTAGGGGGAGTGACGAGGCTGGGGCGACACCCCTCAACCCGCCACTGGGCAGGCTTGGAGGAGGGACCGCCGAGGGACCTCCTGGGCCTTACCTCCTGCCTCCTGTTGGAGGAAGCCGCAGGCTTGGGTTTGGGATGCCAAGCGCAGCCTGCTGCCCTGGTGCTGTTGGGCGGACGTGCGGCAGGCGCAGAAGGACAAAGAGCTTGTGCTGCTGCTATCGGCAGCATTTGTCCTTCTGGGCAGAGGTGACAGAGTCCAGAGTGGCACTGGACTTTTCGATCCGCTGGAGGTGGCCTTCCACTCCAGGGCTGAAGAGGTCAGTCCCAAGAGGGGACGTCCGCCAATTTATGCTGGGTATCCGCCGTGAAGGTGGATATCCTAAGCCATGCTCTGCGGTGCACGGCCATCACGCCGCAACCGATCTGGCACAGGAGTCCCTATGTCCAGAGCTGTTTAGAGCTGCTGCTTCAACACTGCCCTACCTTGGTCCCGAGCCTGCCGGACCGTGGTCTGCAGGTCGGCCGTGAGATGAGGGATCACCTCATCCAGGGAGCCCATGAGGGCGTGGAGAAGTGTGCCATCAGCACGGCCGAGCTGGCCTGGCGGAGGCCAAGGGAGATGCAGTGTACACCTTGCGCCCGGCATGAGTCCAGCTTTTGGACTCCTTGTCGGGGCTTGTCCACGCCCAAGCGTGCCGGAATGCCGAAAAACGCTGTTCGGTGACCAACCCCTCAGCAGAGGGGTGCTCCAAACCCAGGCAAAGAGCCGATAGGGACCGTGATACTTCCTGGCCATCCTGGCCGAGGCGAGGACAGGAAGCAGGCCGCTGCCAGAGCTCCAAGGCTGGGCCGACAATGGCCTCAGCCACCGGAAAGGCCTCCGTGGGTGAATCCCGTCGGTCCAGTATCTCCGTCAGGGATACTTGGCCCATTGGATACGGGCTCAAGCTGCATCCCGTGGACTCTGAGATGAGCGAGCAGACCCATGAAGGACGATGGGCTTTCATCCAGTGACTGGACCCCAGAGGACTCCAGGTCAGTCGGCCTGGAGAACAGGGAGGAGTCATCGCCGGACTCGAGGAGTCCCGTGAAGAGCTGCCTAGGGCCTGAGCCACCTTCCACCCGTAGAGGCGGTTGGGAGTGAGGGTGACTGACAACCTGTGGGGCAAGCCTTGACCGACTGAGAGATTCCTTTGGTCGGCACCGATTTCGGGTTAAAGGCGGAGGTTCCACCACAACCGGTGGGGCAGCAGGTTTCAGCCGAACAACCGCCCAGGCTTGGGCATCTCGACTGCAGCGAGAGGCTGTTTCGGCTGTTCTTGTGACAGCCACTTGATGGCGGGGAAGGCGTTGGTGTCGACTTGCTCCGGACAAAATTAACTGCTGCCACATCAGTTCCTCGTAGCGTCGGCCGCCAATTTGCGCCAAGCCTCCTCATCCGAGGAGGAAGACGAGGACGCAGCAGCATCGCCACTTACCTCGGTGCAGAGACCGAGACCACCGATGTCGCGGATCGGCTGAACCGAGAAGAGTCCGAGACCAAGACCAAGATCCTGGTGTGTCCGGGAGGGCGGGTTTGGGAGGGAGCGAGACACCCGCCTTCCCTCGGCTCGGACACCTTAATGCGCAGGCAACCTCCTGCTCCACTGGGGAACCGGAAAGAAGGGTTGTCGGCTCACCAGTCGACAATCCGTCCGACGGTCCAGAAAAATCTCGACCATCGACGTGGTCTCTCGGCCGGCCGACCTGGACGGGACGCCAGAAGCCAGCGGCCTTAGCCGCAACCTCGACCGAAGTCAACGGTCGGCTGTCCGGGAAGGGGACGCCTCCCTCCCACGAACACCGACGATGGGACTTACCCTAGGGATCCCTCATGGAAAGGGAATGGCAAAGCTCTTTGAACGAAGCAGAATACGAGGTACCCAAAGAGAGCAGGATAAATGCGCGACCGAGGAGGAGGAAGATGTGGCCTGGGCGCCTCCTCCTTGAGGGTGATCATCTGCTCGAGCTGCTCAGCCAAGCCAACTGCCGCGGTAACCCCAACGGCCTCTTTCGACTTTATCGGTGGATAGCGCTTCTGAGCACGCAAGCTTCAACCGGGCAGCATGGTCCTCCAAGACGCTGGTCGAGAACGAACAGCATGACTCGCAGGCCCGCGGGTCATATTCAGGCCGAGGCAGTGGACGACGTGAAGTCGCGGATCTGTCCTGGACATCTTCTGCCCACAAGGGCACCGCGAAAACTGGGAGTCGACTGTCCGTCCATCGCAGCCATGAGGGAAAAAGGAAGACCTAAGACTTGAGAATTTTAAAACCAGTTTCGGACCTAACTGAAGAGTTAGGATCCAGTCTATCACGCAGAGCGTTAAGGAGGAACCTGAGCTTCCAAGCAGTAAAGAAGATCTGGCGTCATGGGGTGGAGCCAAGAGTTTTACCACTCAGGTGGGTGGAGGAGCCAGTTTGAAGACCTTCCAGCAAGATTTAAAGTGGCAAGCAACCTGCCAGACAGTGTGGATGAACAACATATCCATGTCCCAGAAATAGCAGTTACGTAAGAACTTACATAGGTCTTCAGAGTTAGGACTGCACCCTGGCGTCAGGACTGCAAGGCAAAATTGTAGCTAGCAATCTTTAGAGGACTGCCCCTGGTGTCAGGCGCGGACATCAGTGTGACTATAAAGGGGCGGTCCCCGCCGTCCTCTAGTTCTTCCACGGAGACCTCTAAAGAGGAAGCAGAAAAAAGGAGTAGAAATCTCCTGGGACCCCGTGCCCTAGATGAGACAAAGTCCTGGTAAGGGAATAAAGCGGAAAAAAACACAGGAGCTTGGGTAGGTGGATGAAATCTAGACCTACTGCAGGACCCTCTCCTCAAAGATCTACTGTTATGGTAAGTTCTTACGTAACTGCTATATCTTACTTGAGAGGGTTCCTGCAGTAGTCTTCTGAAGTTAGGACTAAATACCAAGCAAACAAAAAAGGAGGAGTCGGAGATGAGGATCCAGGAGGAGGAAAATGTCTGCCAACTACAGGTCTTTCATGACAGAAGACCTTGCAGGACTGCAAGGCTGAAGCCAGCCCTGCGCCTAGAAGCAATGTCCAAACTATAATATTTAGTGAAAGTGTGGATGAAGGACCAAGTGGCTGCTGCACAGATGTCCTGCAGTAGACACATTCTTGAAAAAGGCAGTAGAAATGGCCACACCCGTAGCAGAGTGGCCCTAACTGTTCCCCTGAAGGGCTTCTCATATTTCTAGTAAATGTAATGAATACAATTTGCCAGCCATCTTGACAAAGTGTGTTTCATGATAGCCTTGCCTGGCACTTGGGAGCAAAGGCTACAAAGAGTTGGTTAGATTTACAAACCTCCTTAGTCCTTGATACATAGTATCTCGAAATCCTGTGCACATCAAGGGTGTGCAGAAGATATTCCACCCTGTTGGGAGTGTTCTGGGAAGAACACGGCAGTTCTACATTCTGGTTGAGGTCAATTCTGAAATCACTTTAGGAAGAAAGGACAGATTAGTTTGCAAAGCCACCTGGTCTCTGTGGAAAATTAAATAAGGCTCTCTACAAACTAGAGCCTGAAGCTCTGAAACCCTTCAGGCTGAAGTGATAGCAACTAAAAAGAGAGTTTTCCACGCTAAAAAGCGATATCACAGCTTGCTGCCAGTTCAAAGGGGCAAAGTAAGCTTTTCTAACATGACATTAAGATCCCAGGAGGAACAGGATTCGGACCGGAGGTTTGATATGAAGGATCCCTTCAGGAAAGTTCTGGAAACCTCTAGCAGTGATAGGGTTTTGCCCTCCACCGGGAGGTGGTAGGCCAAAACCAGCAGAGAGATGGACCTTCAGGGAGGAATAACTGAGGCCCAACTCTAACAGGTGCAAGAGGTACTCTAAAACCTGGGAGGCTTAGCAGGAAAAGGGATCTAAGTTTTTAGCTGATGCCCATATGGAAAATCTCTTCCATTTTGTGGCACAAGTGGATCTGGTGGAGGTTTTCTGGCCTGCACTAAGATCTAAGCAACTCTGGAAGAGACGCCATAGCGAGAAATCGCTAAGTCCACAGATGCCACGCATGAAGATGAAGAGACTTGAGACTGGATGTACCAGGGAGCCCTGCTCCTGGGACAGAAGGTTGTGAGAGAAAGGAAGAGGTACTGGGGGTTCCAGTGTCAACTGCTGTAATGGAAACCAAATCTCCTGAGGCCACGGGGTGGGGTGGGCAATGAGAATCACATGTGCTCCTTTGCCTGAAGCTTCAGCAGAATCTTCAGTAGGATAGGAAGGAGGGAAGCGTACAGAAATCTCCCTTGTCCAGGAAAGAGACCGTGCATCTCGCCAAAAGCACCACCGGGATCAGGCGAGCAAAAGCTGGGTAGTTTTGCTTTGGATGGAGAGGCAAAGAGATCCAGGTCTGGCTGACCCCATCGAAGAAACAGGTCTTCTACTACAGCCTGCTTTAGTTCCCACAAGTGAGCCCTGGCAACTGATCGGTTGAGACTGTCTGCCAGAATGTTGTGAACACCAGGTACAGTAAGTGGACTGCTGTCAAGGATAGGCTGTGCTATACAGCCAGTACCACACCTCATCGCTTCCCTGCAAGAGGGCAAGATCGGGTGCCTCCTTATTTGTTCAAGTACCAGACAGTGGCTATGTTGTCTGTCTGGATGAGAAGTGTTCCCGGAATCAAAAGGGACTGAAAAGTCTGAGAGCATACAGCACTGCTCTCATCTCCAGAATGTTGATGTGAAGGTTGTCCTCCATGGCTGACAAAGTGCCTCGAGTCGGTCTCCCAGATGCGCCCACATCCCAAGTTGGTATCTGAGGTGAGAATCATGGAGGGAGACAGAGGGTGAAATGGACCCCACTGTAAGGTTGGCTCTGTCTTGCCACCAAAGGAGATCCTTATGAAGGGTGTCGGAGACGAGAACCTTCTGGTCCATGTCGCCCAGGCGCTGGTCACACTGGACTCCAGAGACCATTGCAACCCTCATGTACAGTCTGGCCAGAGGGACTGTGGGTTGGCCACCGCCATCAACCCCAGCAGCTGCAGGACTAAACGCTTTGTGGTCCACAGCGATGAAGCCACAAATGCCGCTTGAGAGATGAGGGTCTCTGCTCTGTCAGTCGGAAGAAAGGCCTTGCTCTGGACCGTATCCAGCACTGCTCTAATAAATTGGAGGTGTTGGGAGGGTAATAGCTGGGACTTGGGGTAGATTGACCGAATGCCCAGACTGAAAAATAGGTCCAGAGTGAAGGATAGGGATTCCCCTTCAGACTGTCGGAGACGGGCTGAGAAAAGCCAGTCGTCCACATACGGCAACACATAAATGCCCCTGCAGCGTGAGGGAACGCTGCTACCACTGCTATGCACTTGGTGAACACCCGAGGTGCCGAGGAGAGGCGAAGGAAGAGCTCTGAACTGGAAATGTTCCTCCAAAAGAGAATCTCAGGAAGCTGTGGTGGGCCGGGTAGAATGGGGGATATGGAGGTAAGCATCCTGTATATCCAGGAGCACAGCCAAGAGTTGGGTTGGAGCAGGGTTAACAGTCCCTGGATGGTAAACATCACGGAACCTCTTGTACTCTGAAGAGGTTGAGCATGCTGAGATCTAGGATAGGCCTAGAGCTTCCTTTTTTGGGAATCAGGAAGAAATGGGAGTAAAATCCCTTCCTGTTTGTTCCAGTAGAACTCGCCTATGGCTGCTTTCTGCAGCAGAGCTTGGATTTCTTATAAGACCAGAGGAGGTCTC
Source organism: Neoceratodus forsteri (assembly GCA_016271365.2). Taxonomy (NCBI): domain Eukaryota; kingdom Metazoa; phylum Chordata; order Ceratodontiformes; family Ceratodontidae; genus Neoceratodus; species Neoceratodus forsteri. Next base: position 1,472,114,753 of record CM057453.1, on the reverse strand, counting down.
TCCAGGAACTCTGTCGAGTGAATTCTTGCTATGAGCTGAAGAACCCATGCATCTCATGGTTACAGCCTTCCACCTGTCTAGGTGCAGGCGAATCGTCCCCCATAATTCCTCCATGGGAACAGGAGAGAGCAGAAGGGGAGCTGGGAGTCAGAAGCAGAGGAAGGCGCGTTTCCCAGAGGCAGTTTTGGGAAACTTGGCCTGGGGGGTTTGAGCACCAGAACCCGAGGAGTGATGCCTGGTCTGTCATCTGCCCTGGTTCTGTTTATTCCATTTCCGCTGGTGGCGAAAGGGCTGCTGCCATGGTTTTGGCCCAAACGATAAAGGAACGGACATCCTTCCAAGGATTTGCCGCCTCTTGCAGCTCCAAGATAATATCTTTGATCGCCGCTGCAAACAGAACTGGACCCCTGAAGGAGCATCCAGAAGGGAACTCTGCACATCTTGAGCCAACCCTGCCAGACAAAGCCAAGCCAGGCATCTAAGGCAGATGCCAGTAGTCAGCCTCGTGCCACCGAGTCGTAGGGTGGCATGGAGTGCATGGCAGCAGGATGACATTCATGTTAACCTTCTCAAGAGCTTGTTCCTGAGCTGCTCATCGGGAATCTCCTGAAGATCATTTTCCAGATCAGAGAAAGAGGATCTCTGGAAAGCCACCATATGGGCCACGTAATTTAAAGAGCAAGTAGCGCGGCGGATGAGGCACCGTGATTGGTCCATCTGCTCACCCTTGTCTGAGGAGGCACGAAGATGTTTAGGTTAGCTGACCTATCATGAGCAGCCGTGATCACAACAAGAATCAGCCTTGTTAAGCAGTAAGTTGGGAATCCTTCGGGGTGGTGGTCCCATCAGTCTTTTTGAAATGGCCGGATGGACAACGGTTGTTGACAGATTGTGGAAGTAAGGTCTTCATGTGGCCCCATCCAAGGAAGAATGGGAAGGGGTCCGCATTGACCAAATCCAGATGTTCTGCCAGTTGTCTACGTTTGGGATCAATTCTTGGAAGGCCCATCCACAGGATTTCTGAATTGTCAAGAAAAGCTCCGTGAAGGAAGGGGTCCTCCAAGGGATCTGGGGATTCTTTGGCTGAGGCTCCATGGGAGAGTGAGGTTCTGACTGGTCCCACACTTAGAATCCTCATCTGACTCAGATGATTCCGGCCTACTGGGCAGAGAGGCCTCCACTACCGGAATCGGGAGACTATGTTCTGTAATGACTGAGGGCAGAACACACAATTTCTGTCCGAGGCTCAACTGGAAGGTGCCAGGCTACCAGGAAGCACCCTATGAGGTGGGGTGGCCCTGACCACCAGTGGAGGCTGACCAACTCCTGGAGCAGCTGAGACTTTGGCGCTCCACCAGGCAGTAATGGCATCTGGTGGAGGAGGAGGAGGACCTGGGTACACTGGGGTAAGAAGAGTAGCTAGGCAATAGGTACCAGTAAGGGTACTGGTATCCCTGGTAATGCATGGCCTGACAAAGAGTCGGGTAACTCGGCATCAGAGGAGGGTATCCCATGATGGCCCCACGCATTGGCTACTGTGGAGTGTACCTGGTCGGGCCTGACGGAGGAGTGTAGGGCCCCGCAGAGCAGGCTTTGAGGGAACCGCTAGGTGGCAGGTCCGCCGGGCAGAGTAGGAGGGGGAACTCTGAAGGTCCCGGCTCCATACCGCCCAGAAAGTATCCAGTGAGGGATCTAGTGTCGGGTGAAGGTCAGTCGGCAGAACGGAGCCTGGCGAAGGGGGAGGTCTGGAAAATTCCCGCCGACAGGTCCGGTAAAGTATCTGATGAAAGAGGGTCCTAGTGATCAGGCCCAATGAGGTCGGAGAAGGACAGTGAATCCCTTGAGGGAAAACCCTGGCGGGATGAAGAAGGACCTGCAAGCTCTCTCTGCCCGGTGTCAGGGGCCATGAGGGAGTTCAATGGGAGAAAAGTCACTAGCGGGCACCGGGTGATCCAGTGTCCGACTTAGAGGTGATGGCCTGGCTTACAGACAGCTGCCAGGCTGACAGAAGCAGGAGGCTAGAGTCAGGTCAATCGGCCAGGGCTGGGCTGCCTGACAGCAGAGCCGGAGGGCAACTTAACACCAGGCTCAAAGCAGTACCATAGCTGGATCCTCCCAAGAGGATACCCTGGCTGCCCGCTGACCTCAGCGAGAAGAGGTGTCTGCTCCACTGCAGCAGAGGAAGGCCCTGAGGTGAGGTACTCACAGGGTGGAGGCACCATCCTGATGGCGCCGGGCTGTCTGGCTGGATTTCTCTGTGGAGAGTGGTTCCACTCCCAGCATCTCTCCTTCTCCTTTTCTTCAGGGCCGACAACAACGATCTTTCCCTCAGCTCCTGGAGCTCTTTTTCCATCGATGCCAGTCTTTGGGTCAGTAAACAGGCATTGACGGTCCTCTTGCGATGGGTGCCTGTGGCCTGGTTGAATCCCTGGCAGATGGAACACTCTGCAATGTTATGCTTAGACCCCAGGCAGAGGGCGCAATGGAATGGTCATCCCGTGCAGGATCTGCGCCGCACTGGAGCACTTCTCCTGGGCCGACAAGACGACATACACTGCTATGTGGATGGAAGAAAGTATCGAAACTATGTAACGAAAAACATCTGAAAATGGCGAGGACTGACGCTGTTCCATTGCATTAGGTCCCACGATTCAGGTCGATGGCAGGAAAGAACTGAGGGCGGCAAGGGACCGCCTTTATACTCACGCTGATGTCTGTCACCTGATGCCGGGCGGTCCCTGCCCAAGACTGCTAGCTACATTTTGCCATGCGGTCCTGATGCCAGGGGGCGAGTCCTAACTGTGAAGACCTACTGCAGGAACCCTCTCAAGTAAGATCTGGTAATGCCCTCAAGAAGCCTGAACCTCAGAAATTTTCTGTGGGACTGCCTTATGGGAATGTGAAAGTAGGTGTCCTTGAGATCAGAGAGACTAGCCAGTCTCCCAGTTGCAAGGCCTGAATGACCATATTTAATGTCAGCATCTTGAATTTTGGTTTTCAGAAGCTGTTTGTTGAGGTACCGATGTCCAGAATAGGTCGCCACTCTCCATATTTCTTTTGGGTGAGAAAGTACCTGAGAAGGCTCTGTTTCTCTGCAAGGCTGGTACTATTTTCACCACTTTTGATGCCAATAGGTTTTTGACCTCCAACTCCAGCAGGGTTTTTCTGATGGGGTTATGAGTTTGTAACCAGAGTGCCCTTAAGGTTGGCATCTTCTTGAAATGAAGAGGAGGTCCTTTTTCCACTACCTCCAAGACCCACTTGTCTGAAGTTAAGTGAGACCAGGCTTGAGGTTGTGGGAGAGTCTATCCCCTATTGATGGAGGGGGCAGCCAGGCATTGAAGTCAGACTTTAGACGGAGTTGCAGCTGGCTGGTGGTTGATTTCTCTGGCCTCTCCTGCCCCATTCCCTGAAGTACCCTCTATCTGGGAGTAGTCATACTGAAGAGGAGGATACGGGTAATAAGGCTTAGGAAAATAACCCCTGCCTCCATTTGCCTTGGGCTGAGACTCCTCAGTGGAAGCCTTTGCTAGCAGTATTGCTCTCACAAGTGGACGTGTTCTCATCCACCTTTTCACGTCTCTTCTGTCCTAGAGTCGAACAGAAGGTTTTATCACAGAGAATGTCCAAAGCTGTGGACTGAGTGTCTTGTGTCAAATTAGTGGTTCTCAGCCAGGCAAACTGTCTGAGAGATATGGCCTGGGTCATAACTCTAGATGCAGCATCATTACTGTCGCCTGCCACATGGAACTGATATTTAGTGGCTTCCAGGGCAGTCCTTAACTGTTTCTATTAAGTCCTGGACCATTGATTTAGATTCTTGTGCAATGACCAGTACATAGTTACAAAAGCCTTCTGGTACTTGGCTGTGTAGGCAAAGTAAGAAGACAGATGAAGAAGCAAAGAAGCAGAAGTATAAGGTTTCTTTGCAATGTAATCCATTTTCCTGGAGTCCTTGTCCAGGGTAAGGAAGACAAAGGCACTCCAGCTTTATCGCAGGCAGCTTGCTGCACTACTCCTCATGCCCAGGGTGGACAGATAAAAGAAAAATTACTTATCTTAGTAATTATATTTCTTCTAATGGAGCCTTGCTGTATTCTGACAATTGCAGTGATTCCCAACTGCCCGGAGAACTAAGGGTTAACTTTCCATGCAGAGCATGGAATGCTGAGCTCAAGCTCGGTTGAAGTCTGTCTGGAGTGATATGAACTAAAACCATCAGATTCTTACGAGCCCAACTAAACTAAAAATTCTGTGTGGAAATTGTAAAATTCTACTAGCCAACTGGCTTGAAAGTTTTGGATTCCCAAGGAAGACTCAAGTCAGAAACCCAGAAACTAAATCCAAAAATAACAATAATAAATAAGCACCCAAACAAAAGGAAGGAGGGTGATAGCAAATACACCCTGAGTGTATGCACACACCTGCCCACCCACTTTCCAAAACCAGGTTCTGAGAGCGGGAGGCAGGGAGGGAGGTCAGAATACAGCAAGACTCCATTAGAAGAAATATAATTACTAAGGTGAGTAATTTTTTCTTCAAACAACATGCAGTCTTGCTGTATTCTGACAATTACAGATCACCAAGCAGTACCTCCAAGGAGGAGGGACAGAACCTACTTTAGGAATAGGCTCTGAAGTACTGCTGTGCTAAACCAAGCATTACTCCTAGCCTGGATATCCAGAGAGTAATGCTTGGTAAAGGTATGGACTGTCTTCCAGGTGGCTGCTTGACAAATTTCTAGAGAGGGATATCCTGGCCGCAGCCAGGAAGCAGCCGTACCTCTTGTGGAATGAGCCCTCAGGCCTGAGGGTGGAGTTTTTCCTGCCTTTTCATAGCAGAATTGTATACAAGACACCATCCACCTGGCAATAGATCTTTGGTGGCAGGTTTGCCCTTCCCACTTCTCCATAAGTGAGGAACAACTGGAGGGAGTCAAACCTGTGACCTTTGGTACGCCTATGTAGTAACTAAGGGCTCTTTTGACATCTAAACTGTGTAGCCTCCTCTCTCCTGAAGAAGAATGATCAGTGAAGAAAACAGAGAGAGACACAGACTGGTTTAAATGGAAGTCTGAAACCACTTTGGGCAAGAACCTTCTATTGGTTCTAAGAACCACTTTATCCCTATGAAAGGAGATAAAATCAGGTTCCACTGACAGGGCTTGCAATTCACTGATACGCCTGGCAGAGGTAATGGCTACCAAGAACACAGTTTTCTTTTCCAAGTCAAGTACTTAAGCTCTGCTGAAGACATAGGCTCAAAGGGGGTTACATAAGCTAAGCAATGCAAACATTCAAATCCCAGGCAGGGTCTCTAAGAGGTGGAATTGGTATGAAACAATCCTTTAAAAATTTACAGAACACAGGATGGGAAGATAGTGAGGAAGGCTTCCCACCGACAAAAAATGCATAAACAGTTGACGACAAGTGTACCTTGAGAGTAGCTGGTCTGAGACCTAGGCTATTAAGGTGGACCATATAATCCAGAACCATAGGCAGTTCGGCAGTGTCTGGAGAAATATTCTTCTTAGAACACCAAATGCTGAATTTTTTCCATTTGGAGTTGTAAGTCTTTCTGGTGGAGGGCTTTCGAGAAGCCTTGAGGATGTCCAGAACCATCTTGGGAAAGATGTAGATCTGCAAACTCTGACTCTTCAAGAGCCATGCCTTGAGATTGAGAAACTGAAGATTGGGGTACCAAATCCTCCCTGAGAGGATGTTAACAGGTTGTAATTCCTGGAAGAGACAGGGCAAGATGGACTGCTAGGACAGCAACAGGGGTACCAGGACTGTCTGGCCCAATCTGGAGCAACCAGAATGATTGTACTATCTTACTTCAAGGGGCTCTTGCAGTAGGTAATTACATATAGGACTGAATCCCAAGCAGTCTGGAACAAGGAGAAGCACCGGAGGAGGAAATCTACTCCAAGAAGTAGTTCTAGCTGTGCAAGCATTAAGATAAGAGGCCTTGCAGAACAGCCAGTCTCAAGCTTTTTCACGGCAGAGGCAATATCCAAACTGTAGTGTTTAGTAAAGGTATGGACGGAAGTCCAGGTGGCGGCAGCACAGATATCTGCCGCTGACACATTCTTGAAACAAGCTGCTGAGGCAGCTACTCCACTGGTGGAGTGGCTCTTACTTGACCTGGCAGGGTCTTGTTGTATTTGTCATAACAGAAAGTGATGCAATGAGTCAACCATTTAGATAGGCATTGCTTAGAAACAGCATTGCCTTCTCTTTTATGAGCAAAAGAGATGAACAATTGATCAGTCTTTCTGAGATCCTTCGTCCTGGTGATGTAGCATCAGAATCCAGTGAACGTCCATAGTATGGAGTAAATACTCCCCTGATTAGAGTACTGCATAAAGAAGGTGGGTAACTCTATGGACTGATTTAGAGTAGACTCTGCTATTACCTTAGTGAGAAACTTAGGGTTAGTGCGCAGTGCAACACGTTCCTTGTGAAAAATCAAATATGAATTTTACACATCAGGGCCTGGAGCTTGGAAATTCTCAGAGCGGAAGTAATGGCCACCAGGAAGAGAATCTTCCATGAAAGGAACTTCAAGTCTGTGGAAGCTGCCGGTTCAAAGGGTGGCAGAGTAAGTTTCGAGAACAAAGTTCAAGTCCCAAGGGGAGCAGGAGTATGTAGGGAGGTCTCAGATGGAGGACCCTCTGAGAAAGGTCTTAGAGGCCTCCAGTTGAGCAAATGTCGTGTCTGCAAGGGACATGATAGGCCGAGATGGCCGCCATGTGGACTTTCAGAGAGGAATGACTGAGACCCAGGCCGAACAGATGGCGTGAGGGTACTCCAGCAGAAGCCCGCTGAGCAGGAAAAGGGTTCCACGCCCTGAAGCGCCCAGATAGTGAACCTTTACACTTCATGGCGAGGTGGATCTGGCGGAGGGTTTCTAGCCTCCACCAGAATCTCCGCCACTTGAGGAGAAACCCCAAAGGGGATTGAGCCAAGTCTGCAGGAGCCATCAATGCAGCTGATGAGATTTGAGGCCTGGATGGACCAGGGTCACTGATTCTGGGTCAGTAAAACCCGTGATCGAGGAAGACAGAGGCGGATCCTCTGAGTATTGTTGTAGAAGAGAGAACCAACTTGCCTGGCCAGAAAGGAGCAATCAGAATCATTCAGTCCTTCTGAAGCTAGTTTCTGCAAGACTTGTGGGATAAGTAGAATTGGGGAAAGGCATAGACTGAATCTGTCCTTCCAGTCTAGAGACAGAGCGCCTCTCCAGAAAACACTTGCTCTGGAACAAGCGAGCAGAAGACGGGAAGCTTTGCATTTAGGGGAATGCAAACAGGTCAACCTTTGGTGTTCCCAAAGTTGTAAGATACTGTCTACACCCCTTGGTCCAGTTCCCACTCGTGAGCCAGAGCAGATGAGCGACTTAGCTTGTCTGCCAGGGTGCTGTCTACTCCCGGAACGTGAATTGCCGTGAGATGAAGGTCGGTTGTGTTGCCCAATCCCAAACCCCTCATTGCTTCCCTACAAAGAGGGTAGGACCGAGTCCCCCTTGTTTGTTGATGTACCAAACCATGCACATGTTGTTCATTTGAACAGCTAGGTGGCGGGAGGGATGTATGGGTGAAGGGCTTGGAGAATGTACAACACTGCCCGAAGCTCGAGCACAATGATGTGGAGTGTCTGTTCGAGCTTGGACCAAGAGCCCTGGGTCCGATGGGGACCTAGATGGGCTTCCCAACCTTCGCCTGAGGCGCCTGTGATTAGAGTCTGGGAGGGGAGGACAAAGAAAGGAACTCCCTGAAACAGGTTCTCTCGAACCGTCCCACCATTGCACGCCCTCGGAGCACTGGCGAGGGAGACCAGAACTGAGTGATCCAAGTCGCTCCACTAACTGATCCCATTGGGAGCAGAGAGTCCACTGAGATACTCTCATGTGAAGTCGAGCGCAAGGAACTGTCGGGATAGCAGCTGCCCTGAGCCCGAGAAGCTTAAGGACCGACCGCACTGGACCCGCCTGCTGCCGGACAACAGACTTATTTGAGTCTGGAGGGTGGACACTGGTCCGTGGCAGGAAGGCCCTGCCAATGGTTGTGTCTAGAATCTCCCGATGAACTGTAGTCTCTGGGATGGGATCATGAGACTTGGAATGGTTGATGGTAATACCCAGGCAGGCAAAAACCTGCTGGGTAAGGGGTGAGGCAGCGCAGGAGTTCCTCCCTGAGGAGGACGCCAGGAGCCAATCGCCCTGGTATCGGGAAAACCTGCACCCCGGCACGCAGGTGGGCCGACATCACTGCCAGGCATTTGGTAAACACTGGGCGCTGAGGAAAGGCCAAACGGAAGTGCCTTTGAATTGGTAGTGTGGTCCCTTGGAATGTAAAACGAAGATATTTACGATGAGACGAGGCGAATGAAAATGTGCAGGTAGGCATCCTGCATATCTAGATCACATAGCTATTGACCCGACCGGAGAAGGGGCAGAAGGCTCTGTAACGAGCATTCTGAACCTTCTGTATTCGACAAAAGATTCAGGGAACTGAGATCCAGAATAGGTCTGAGATCTCCTGTCTCTTTGGGACCAAGAAGAAATGGAATAGTAACCCGTCCTTGAAGATGAAGTGGGATGGGTTCTATTGCTTGTTTCAGTAGTAGAGCGGAAATCTCCTCCTGGACCAAGAGAAGATGTTCCGTGAATATGACGACTTTGGGGGGGTCGCGAGGTGGCTTCTGTAGAAACTCGATCAAGTGTCCTTCTGCGATCAGCTGGAGCACCCAAGAATCTGATGTTATCCTCTCCCATCCCGGAAGGTGGGAAAACCTCCGGAGGCTGTGGGAGAGGGAGGAGTCAGGTGGTGTGGGCAGCGCCTGCAGCTGAAGCACCCGCTGCTTTTGGGCGGCGGGGGCTTAGCAGCTGTGGGGAATCGACGTTTTGTGGTCTGCCTTCCTGGGGTTTCGCCTTGGGCCGATTCCGTCTGCGAAAGGGATGGCACTGCGGCTGGTGGGCGGCACATGGAGTCAATGGACTTCGGTGCCATCCCTTCTCCTGCAAATCGGTGATGATGTCCTTGATATCGCAACCGAAAGCACTGACCCCAGAAGGGCGCTCCTGTATAGCGGATTGCACCCACGGGACCAACCCTGCCACTGGAGCCAGCATGACGACGTAGGGCTCACGGGCAAAGCTGAGCCCGCTCCAGCTGTGTCCACTGCATTGTAGGTCGACAAAGCATGTGTCGACTGGCAGAACATGCAGAGCAGACAAGATCAGCCAACTCCTGCTTGACTTGGAAGTCTGGCAGAGAGTCCAGTTTGGCTTCCACCTGAGTAAGAGTGGCCTTCTGGAAGTTCCCCATATGGCCGACATAGTTCAGGGCCCTAATCCCAGTGTGGAGGAAGCAAAGATCTTCTTCCGCATCAGCCCAGTAGGCGGGATTCTTTGCCAGGTGGCACGTAGCTAAGATGATTTGGGTTAGTCTACTGGCCGAAGTGGCGCTAATCACGACTGAGCTGGCACGAGGGTGAGAATCTAAGAACTTAACACCCCAGGAGCCTGATATAGCCTGTTCGACTTCCACGGAAGTGAGGCCAGAGCCGACGGCTGTTTCCAGATGGTGGTGACAAGGTCGGCATGAGGCTCTATCCAGGTGGCACCAAAGTAGGAGCTGTCATGGGCAGATCCAGATGCTCAGGAGTTTCAAATGCTGAGGGTCTGGTTCCAAAGAGTGCCACTGATGAACCTCCTGGATTTTCCTTAGCAACTCCATAAAAGAAGGATCTTCGAAGGGAGACTCTGGAGGAGTCCTGGCCTGGCTTCGACGGAGAGCGTGGCTCATCGTCCCTTTCGAGCAACCGCTGGAGTAAACTGAGGAGTCCGAGGGTGAAGAAGAAGAGGAAAAGACTCCCTTTCCGACCCAGGAGGAACAGACCCCTGGGTAGCACCCGAGGAAGATATCCTGCCCCTCCCTGGACCCAGATGGGAGAACCCTGGAGTCCGGAGGTGGTGAGGGAGTGTGTCGCCGAGGACATACAGGAACCTCAGACGGCACCGCTGCTGGAAGGCGGCTGTCCACCTCTCTAGTGAGCTGAGCCTGGCCTCAGCCGACCAGGAGGCAGAGTCTCCTGCAAATCCACCGGCGGCTGTGAGGCGGTGGAGGAGGAGAGGGACAAGGACATGGGTTGTACCCATATGGAGAAATCCAAAACCCGGCAGCGGGTATTGTGGAGCCGGGTACTGCGGCGCCGGAAAGACTGGCTCGGGTACTGCGGCACCAGATACTGTGGTCCCAGATACGCCCGGACGTCAGACAGGGACGGAGAGTATCCGGAGCGGAGGAGCTGCCGGAGCAGACGGCTGGCCGGCAGCCTCACGGGTGGATCCAAGTTGGAGGGCCCAGCAGTGGTGCGACATCTGGAAGCGGGGGTGTCAGCCGGAGTCCGTAAAACCAGTGTCCGGGCTGGCGTCGGAGCGGCGTCCGGGGAGCAGATGTCAGATCCGGCGCACCTATAGGAGGGCCGGTCCGGCGGAGGAAGAACCCCAGCGTCACCTAGGATGAAGGGAAAACTCGGGTCAGTATGGGGACTCTGGGTCCCCGGATGGCAGAGAAGGCTACGGAGAACCGGGAACGACAAACGGGCAGGTCCATCGCCGGTTCTTCCACCGACCAGACATCGGACCGAACTGACATACGGTTTTAGCGAGGCTCCCTGCGGGTGCTGGAGGAGCCGCGCCCAACTTATGGGAGCTTCACCAGAGGCAGACCGAGAAGAAGGATCGGCCTGGTCCGGGCGGGAGGGGAGCGTGTAGCCGCTCCGAAGGGTCGCGCCTTACCGGCTTTCTGCACGGACATCTGAGGAGCTGACATCCGGCTACCGGAGTCGCCTGCGCCAGTAGGCCTTGAAGCTGCGCGAGCTGACGGGCGGATGCCTCCAATTGCCCAGAGGCACCGAAAGGCCCGAAGCCAGACGGGTGGGCCGACGCCTCCAGAAACTCTCGAGGTGGCTATCGAGGAGTGGTCTCTGAGGGGACGTGCACTTAGTCCCGGGCGGTGGAGGTGCCTTGTCCTTCTTCTTTCAATGGCCTTTGGGGAATTGGATGCCTGCCTCAGTTTTTTGAGCTCCTTTTCCATCTAACTCATCTTTTTCCTCAGGATGTGGGCTTCAGAGTTGCTGCCGCCTTTTCCGGTAGCAGCGGTGGAAGCTGAGGCAGTGCTGGCATTTCGACGGGTGATGGGGCCTAGACAGAACAGACACAGGGAATGGCCTCCTTGTCGCCGCGACAAGTCACACTTATTTTGTGCTCGGAGGGTGAGGGATGACATACACCGTCGATGACTTGACGATTGTAAAAAAAAAAATCAGAATAATTCTGTAAGAACCGTCGAGAAGGAGGCTGACAAACAACTAACTTTTCCGCGAGGCACTGCACAAGCTAACGGTGGAAAGAACTAGAAGCGGGCGCCAGGGACCACCTTTATACCGACGCCTCCTGATGCCGGCTCACCTGACGTGGGGCGGTCCCTCGCCAGGGACTGCTAACTAGAAATTTTTCCATGAGGTCCCGCTGTCAGTCCTATATGTAATTACCTACTGCAAGAGCCCTCTCAAGTAAGATATTCCCTTCCCAATTCAGAATCACGCGTCCAGGGGACTAGGTCCAAGACTAGAGGTCTGAAACAAAAGAGAGGAGTTGGTGATTGTCTGGGGCTGCAAAGAAATCTATCTCTGAGTGCCCCACCTTGAAAAAATCACTCTCAACACCTGAGGTCCAGGGACCATTCGTGATGGTCCTGAGAAATCCTGCTCAGTGCATCTGCTAGCACACTGTCCTTGTCTGGAAGCTGAACTGCTACAAGAGAGGCTCCCAGGGGAATAAGCCAGGGACCACAACTTCATGGCTTCTGTGCACAAGGCTGTGGACCGAAAGTGCCTCCCTGCTTGTTGATGTATCACATGGTGGTAGTGCTGTCTGTTCTGACTTGAACCACCTTGTTCTGAACTGACTGTGAGAACACTTTTAGAGCTAGAAAACTGCCCTGAGCACTAGAAGATTGATGTGGAGAAGGGATTCTTGGGGGACCACAGGCCCTGGGCAGTAAGAGACCCCAGGTGGGCTCCCCAGCCCAGAAGAGAAGCATCCGTGGTAAGGACCACTGAACAAGGCTGAGCAACAAAAGGAACACCCTGCCTTAAACTGTCCTGATCCTGCCACCACTGGAGGGCCTGGATCAAGGTCGGAGTCACTGGAATCAGTTTGGTAAGGAGTGCTTTCTCTGAGACCAGAAAGCTCTCAGGTGGATCTGAATGTCCCTCATCTGCGATCTTGCTCCTTGGACCACTGCTGCTGAAGCTGCCATGTAGCCCAAGAGCTGAAGGAAATGCCTTGCTGGTCGAGATGCCTGCAGGCTGAAGGAAGAAGCTAGTTCCATAAGAGCCCTTGCCTTTCTAGAGGAAGAAAGGTTCTTGCTCTGAGTGTGTCCAGTTCTGTCCCTATAAAGGTAAGGAGCTGGACTGGTTCGAGAACTGACTTGGGAAGGTTGAGAAGAAATCCTAGGAAGTGAGCACTTGCTGGGTCACTTGCAGGTGAGATCTGACTTGGTCTGGAGACTGGCTCACTAATAGCCAATGGTTCAGATAAGAAATATGGAAATCTTTGCCTTCTTAGAAAGGCAACTACTACTGCCAGGCACTTTGTGAAAACCCTTGGAGCTGAGGTTAGACCAAAGGCACTGCTCTGAACTGGTAGTGACCTGGGGGCAACTCGAACCTGAGGTACTTTCTGTAGGAGCACCTGGTGGGATTGTGAAAGTAGGCATCTTTGAGGTCCAGGGAGGCTAGCCAGTCCCTGGTCTTAGAGAGGGAAGAATTATTTCCAGAGTTACCATCTTGAACTCTGGTTTTAAAAGATGTTTGTTCAGATATCTTAGGTCCAGGATGGGTCACCACTACCCTGTCTTTTTGGGGTCAGGAAGTACCTGGAGTACAGTCCCTTGCCCCAGTGTAGGGTAGGTACTCTCTATAGCTCTTAAAGCTAGGACAGAAGAAACCTCTGCCTCGAGGGCAAGGGTTTCAAAGATTTGCAGGTGGAAAAGATCTGACTCTCATCTTGGACATTTTTGTAGCTGAGAACCAGTCCCTGACTTACTACTTCCACGACCCACTTACCTGATGTAACAGACATCCAGTCCTGGACAAAGTAAGCCAGCCTGCCCCCTACTGGAATAGGAGAGTCGACCAGGCAGACCCATCAGGGTGTCTGCTTGGCAGGGGCTTTAGGCTGAGGGGTGGATGCAGGCCTGCTCATCCCCCTTCTGCCTCTCCCTCTGAAGAACCCTCTGCATAAAAGGAAGAAGAGGCCTGTGTTGGTAAAAGGCCTTTGAAAAGGCCTGCCCCTGGCCTAAGCACTCCAGTAAGTGGTCCTGTACTGGCCCATTTTCTTATATAATTCTCTGTCTGCTCCCCAAACAGAGAATTACCCATTACAGGAAAATCCATAGCCTTAGTCTGGGTGTCCTGTGAGAGGCTAGTACATCTGAGCCAAGCCATCCTCCAAGAGCCACAGATGTAGCCATGACTCTTTATGAGACATCATTAGAGTCCACAGCAGCATGAAACTGAACCTTAGATGCCTGAATCCCATCTGCAGCCACCGCCTCCAGCTCCTTGGCTAGCTGGGGGAGGCCTGTTTAGCCAGTGCCAGTACAGTGTCCCACCTGGACTTCTGGTACCTGGCTGTACAGGCCATGTAATTTGCCTGCCTGAGTCCCAAAGAAGATGCCATGTACTGCTGCTTTGCCATGGCATCAGTCTTCCTGGAGTCCTTGTCAAGGGTGTGTGAAGCCAAGGGAATATTTGCCTTGTCACAGGCAGCAGCCTGTACTACCCCAACATGGCTGCATTGCTGACATAGGAACTCCGTGTCTGAGTCTGACAGTGTATACCTCTTGTCCATTCTTCTACCCACAGGAGGTATAGTGTTAGAGACTAAGATTTTTGTGTCTGTTTCCCAAAAGATTTATGGAGGGAACAGACAGTCTCCTGGACTCTGGGATATCCATCATCTCTACATAATCAGGCTCCTTCTGATTTTCCACAGCCTCCTCCATAGGAAGCTGGAGGGTTTCAGCCACTTTTCTGTAAAACATAAAGTGGGAAGGGGACTCAGAAAGCCTAGGAGGAAACACCTGATGACCTGAATTATATTGGATTGTGTTTTGAATTTAATGTTGTTCCTAATTATGGTTTTAAATATTGTATGAAGGATATTGTAAAGGTGCCCTGAGCTTTGGAAGGGCGTTCTTATAGAAATAAACATTTACTTACTTACTTACTGTCTGGGGAGATGTCCGTTCCACAGGCACATCCACACCTTCACTTACCTCATAATCCTCAAATTCCCCTTCCTCTCAAACTCCAGTTCATAAAAATCTTCAAGGGTATACTCTTGAACCGGGGAACCAACCGAACTGAACCCCTGCCAGAAGGAGCCGGATCGGTCGGAAATGGACGGAGCGATTCCACAATCTGAATCGCCAGGCTATCTCTTCGGCAGTTGGAACATGAACCTCTGGATCCGAAAATTGTCGATTTATCTTTACGCTTTTTGTCAGAACCCATCCTCAGAATCAGCTCTCCTTTGCTCGAAGAAGTATCGCCTCTGATTAGAGGGATGCCTCTTCTGGTTCGGTCGAACCGAACCAGGCTGGCCATCTGGGTCAGCGGACTTCTTAGCCTCCTTTTCCCTCAGTCTACCTAATCTCTTCTCAAGGGTAGATTTGGGAACATTTTACATATTTGGCAGTCTGAATCGAGGTGGTCAAACCCCAGACAATAACACAGGTGGTGTGGGATCGGCCTTGGCAAAGACCTCCCACACTCACTGCAGTGTTGAAACCCAGTGGACCCGGTTTTTTCTTGGGTTTCTCAGACATGGCCAACCTAACCAAACTTGCCCTTTTTGGCAACTGCCAGGCAAGAATCCTTTATCGGTTCCTAACCGTGTCACGGGTACCGGGAAAAATGGTTAAAACACTTTTTTTTTTTTTTAGAACCAATAAGAACCGTAACCACACACTAAATAGCAAAATTATTAATCAAATGGTCGGTTCAGCCAAACCGACTGCACTTTACAAGTTCCACACAGAATAAAGAACAATTCCTATCTAGTACTCATGGCACCACAGACAGAGACTGAACTGACTATGCAGAAACTTTTTCGGTTTAAACCGATGAAAAACTGAAAACTTTAACCGACTTCAAACCGCATTGAAGGAGAAATCTCCGAGTGACTGTTCAGTGAGGCGGAATAATAATCTGACGGTTTTAGTTCAAATCACTCCAGACAGAGACTTCAACCGAGCTCGAAGCTCAGCATTCCATGCCCTGCATGGAAAGTTAACCCTTAGTTCTCCGGGCAGTTCAAAGGTTGGGCATCACTGCAATTGTCAGAATACAGCAAGACTTCATGTTGTTTGAAAGTCAGTATCCGCTCTGAGAAATGAAAATTACATACCTACCATAATTCTTGATCTTCTTGTATCTTCACCATTCATTCACCCACCACGGAGTTTCTGTTTTGTTTTTTAGGAGTTGGAGCCAACGCATTCCCGGAGTGACGACAATGTGATCTGCCAGGGCTGGCCATTAGGTGTCATGGACTCCTCCTCCATCCCAGTTCTGTTAGCTGGAAAGGTGAAATAAGGATAAGAAAAAGAGAGCGAGGCAAGAGAGCCAAGGATAGAGGAAAGGATATAAACTGAAAAAGGCGTGAAGCCGAAGAGAACAGAAAAGAAGAAAATTCCTACCCTAAGGGACCAGGTGGCTCCAAGGGAGGAATAGACTAAGAAATGAAGAAGAAGAGAGGGAGAGAACAAGGGATGTTGGGAGGGAGAATACTGCCCACTGATATATCGGTTTAAGGCTTACAAGTTCGACCCAAAACAAGGGAGCAAGGATCCCACTTGACAGGACCGAAGAAGTTCCACCAACTGCTTTCACAGACTGGACACAGGGGCAGATTTCTAACCTCCCATCTTCCCAACCTCAAACTCTAGCTGAGAGCTCACAGACTGCCGAGGCAGACATTCTGTTCCGGAAAGAGTGCCCATCTAGGAAGAGGTCCTTTAACACCTTGTTAATACTAACACAGATGCGTGTGTGGAGGGGTGAGCTCTACAGAGGGCACCCTTTACGAAAGGATAGAGTGGGGACTCCAACTGGACTCCCTAAAGGCTAGGCAATAGTATCAGCTCAAGGTAATTTAAGTGCTAGAAGCACCAACCAGAACTGATACAAAGAAGATTATGACCTGCCAGAGGGACCAGGACAAAAAGGACTGAGCCAAAGAGGGATGGTCCTTTAACTGTGAATTGAACCACATGGTTAAGAAAACCAAGGGGTCACCCTAAGGGCAATCAGAAAGAGTTCCTCAGGATAGAACACATTCCACCTATTCCCCTTTACCTTGAGGGAAAATAGGATCCATTCACAAAGAATGGAAAATCAAGATTTTTTTTTTGGCTTAAAGGCCAACGAAAAAGTAGGAGGAACGAGCAGGAGGGGAGATGCTGAAGAAGGAGGCTCGTGAGAGAAAGGTGGGGGAATCAGTAATGAATGGTGAAGATACAAGAGAAGATCAAGAATTGAGGTAGGTACGTAATTTTCATATCTTCCCTGTCAATCTTCACCATTCATTACTGCTGGTGAGTGCTCAAGCTCCCTCTCGAAGGGGTCTGAGTGAGACCCTGACCGAATAGGTCCCTCAGCCTCCTACTGGTGAAGAGTAGGGAGGAGGCTATCCCAACCACTAGACCAGAAAGTCTAAGGAGGGTGAGGGAAAGGAGGCCCCCGAGGGCTGGGGAGGGAGGTTGCCCTGAAGCCTCCCTCGCCTCTACGGGAAAAAGGCGGAACCCAGGAAGGCAGAGTTAGCCACCCTACGCTGGGCAATGGCTGACAGTCTGGAGAGGTCGCTGCCGCCCCGCCTAATGCAGACCGCTGTCCCTTACTAGTCTGGACGCCACCGCTGGCATCGAGATCGCCCTCGCTGGTGCCTTGCAAGCTCCTGAACCCAGCAGAGAGGCAATGGCCTGTCTAGACTGCTCTGAGTCAGGCAAAGAGGCTAAGATCTGAGCCAGCTTCACCACAGATGCCTGTTGTGGGCAGCGTGGTGAGCCTGATATGATGAGATGCATCACAACGCACGACCGTGAAGAGAAAACTCTTCATCCCCACTGGTCGAATTCAGCAGAAACTGAAACTGGAGGCCTGTCGCGGCACCTGAGCGCCAAGGCCCAGAAGTATTGTCCAGGGACGCCAAACCCAAGGCAGGTGAGGCAGAGAACCTAAAACTCGTGGGGGCACACAATACCATCTCCTGGGTCTGGAGAGGAGTGGCTGGAGATTGCCAGGTGCGGATAGACGCCTCCTGGAAGGGATCGCCAGGAAGGCACCACTCAGATGGCGAGCACTGAATTCACTAAGGAAAGCAAGTGTCTGCCGCCGATATTGTCCTTACGGATGTAGGAGATGCGAAGCTCCGCACCATCCTTGAAAGGAAACGCTGACAGTCAGTGAAATCAGTGTCAGAGGAAAGGTGGACAGGAAGTTCCACTTCCTCAGAGGAGGAGGACTAGGAGAGTGGAGCCTTGATGCTCAGAAGACTCCTGTGGCAGGGGAGACGGGCACAAAACCTGTTCGTCCCATGGCCCTGACATAGGACGGAAGGCGCCAAGTAGCTCCAAACGCCTCCTGAGTTAATGGCCCAGTGGGCCCCACATGGCCTGGGAGAGAGGGAGGTGGTTGCAGAGGGATGGGCGAGGGCACCTAATAGCTCATGCCCGCCTCTGCCAGGGCTTTGGGATCCAGGGTAGACGCTTGCCAAGACTGGGGACCCCGGGATTATGCCGGTTATGAGTAGAAAGGGAAAGCGGCAACTCAGGAAAGAGCCCTATGGAATCTCCCCTGTGATGTGCCTGGGATTGCATGAGTCCAAAGGGCAACCCTCAGAACCGCCACCAGAAGGCGCTTTAGAGACCTTAAGAGAAGGTGAGGATCAGCGCTCGACTCCTCCCCACCACCCTACAGGGCGGTGGGGCTCATCACCGCTCCTGACCTCTACCCCTCAATCCTTTGGACTCGAGCAGCCCTCTTCCTCGTGACCAGTGGTGGAGGTTCCTGCTGAGCAAGACCCCGAAGGAACTTGCCGAGGCAGAGTCCTCCCCCTCTGTGAAGGACCCAAGCAGCACCAGGAATGGCAGCTGCCCGGGACCTCCGGAAGAGGATATCCTCTCCAGTACACCCAAAGGGTCCACCACAGAAGACTCCAGGCCACCCTAACCATGGAATCATCTGGTTACCACTCGGGACTCGGGAGAGGAACACTGGAATATCTAGCCCCGCGCCTACAGGAGGTTCCGAGCCCAAAGACTCTAGCCGCTGGTCTGGGTCCTCACCTGAATCGTAGTCCTCCGAGGAGGGGTTGACAAGGGAAGGCTCCATCGCAACAGCCGCAGGAACCTGCCCAGAGGTGGCACCAGGCCTGGTACCGCCGTAAGCCACAATGCCAACCATGTCTGCAGAGTCATCCAAATGTTCGGGCGCGCCAGGAACCGGGGCCACACTGCTAACGGCACCGCCTAGTCCCCAGTGCTGTGGATGGCGCCAAGCCCGCGCATCACACGAATGGCGCTTGCCCCAGTCCCTGGCTCCCTGCGGATGGCGCTGAGACTCAGAACAGCACTGCCGATGGCGCCCAGAGTCCCCGGTGCTGTGAACGCACCAAGACCCAGAACAGCACTGCCGATGGCCCCAAGCCGAGGCCACTGGCACTGCGAGCTGTGCCAGACTTTATGACAACAAGGGCAAACAAAACGAGGGTCCACCAGAGCTGGGCCCCACAACTGGGGATGCGATATTAGGGGAGCCTAGACTTCCACGGAGGTGACTGCCGGACGGCACCAACGGGCGCGACTGTAGAGGGATCACACTGTCTCTGGCGTCAAGAAGAATCCTCCTCCTCGGCAAGGCTGGAAGTGGAAGAGGTTTCCTCCGCCGGGCATATAGATCCGGGGAGAGGGCCGGAGGAAGGGTCGAGATCTGGCTGGGAAGCCTCGGCGACGCTGCCTCCGGAAGTTGGAGGAGTTCGCCTAACTTTAAACGTCGCACTTCCAACACACGGTGATCCATGGAGAAGCAGGCGTCGAATGATCCATATCATGGTAGGGTCCCAGGCACCAAGATTAACATCATGACGGTCCGTGACGGAAAACTGACGGCCGCATAAGGGCACAAACGCATAGGGTATGGCCTGGCCAGACTTGCATTTTGCCCCCAACCAGACATGATGCGAAAACAATTAAGGAAAACACAGAAAAGCTCTTGGTGTCAAATAATATAGAAAACAGAATGGTCTTACCAGTCGCGATGTCGTGAAACACGAGATGAAGGAGCTTGATGGCGCCGAGTAGGATACGCCTATGACGCAATACTGAATTTGGCTCTACACAGCAGGTGCAACTTTGACGGCAGGAAAACAGAACTAGGTGGAAGAGGAGTCAAGCGCCTAACGGTCGCCCAAGCACATCACGTGGTTTGTCACACTTGGGGCCATGCCATCAGCCGCACTCTAAAAAATCTCATGGCGGGTGATACGCTCCGCTTACCACCAGCAGTAATGAATGGTGAAGATTGACAAAGGAAGAGCTGGTATTTCTTGTCAATGCATTTATCGACCCCAGGTAAAAGGGATGGTGTTATTCTGAAAGCTTTGTAAATAGAGAGAACCATCTTTGTTTTTTTATCTTTCTCCTTTCCTCCACAGACGCTATGACCCCTCCCTTGAGGGGTTCATCCTCCGTCAAACCCAGCTGTGTGCCCTCAAGGTTCCTGTGGATTCTCCTCCACGGCAGGGCCAGTGGGTGGGGTGCCGGCATACCCCGCCACCTGGTATGTCAAATCTGGTGGCGGAGGGGCAGATTCGCTGGTGCACCAGACCATCACAGGTGCTGTGGAGCCTCTGCATTTTTCTGTTGTCTCCCACCTCCCTTCCGACATGAGGACATTGGCTTCAAGCCTCCCAACCCGTGCTGTCCTCCTGCTACCGCCAGAGGGCAGTCAGCGAGCAGGACAAGTTAATAGTTCCCTTCCCCAGAGAGAGAGCAATACTCCAGACACTCATTCCTCTCCCACTCCCCGGCCGACCCAGGCTCGCTCCTGAAGTCAGTCGCCGGCATGGCGCCCAGTGCCTCAGCCCCTCAGCGCCACTGGGCCAGTTCGAGAACCATTTTTTTTTTTAAGAGAAGGAAGACCTTTATCTTTCTGTAGTCATCATCCTCATGGTTGGACTCCTGGCAGAGTATGTTGAGAGTATCCACCAAGTGCTGGAGGAAGGTTAATATTGAGGAACGCTCCTCCTAATCCAAGGGAAGCACCAAAATTAGGATCAGAGGAAATGTCAGGCTCCAGGGATAAATGCCAGAAATATTGTCTGAGCATCATAATCATCCTCACCCTCACCGCTCCTGCATCAGAGGGGTGTTTGCTTGACAAGGCAGCAGAGAAAGGACCCCATGCCTTGTAATGTCTGGAAAACATGCCAAGGCCTTTTCCATATCTTCAGCCGAAAGCAGCTCCTTCTAAAAATCTGGGAGACTGTCAGGCTGTGTGCTTGGACTTTTCTTTTATGCTTTTTATCTCCTGCTTGATCACCCTTACCACTGCTGGGAGGCACAGGAGGCAATTTATCTTTGCACAATTTTTGGTGCAACCTCATCAGTGGCAGAATCTGGCTTTTTTCTGCTCCAGGTACTTCATCAGTACCCCATTGTTATTTCTATTGTTTGAAGTAACTTCATCAGAACCTGATTTATTTATTTTTTTTTCCTTTCAAAGGCACTTCATCAGCATCTCTTCTGGGCTTAGAGCTAGTGGATGCTTCATCAGCACCGCTTGAATTTTTAGAAGGCCTCTCATTGGTAAGTTGCGCCTTTGTTTTGGGACTAAAGAGGACCCTTCCTCATCAATTTCTAAGCCTCTTTGCTCTGTTTCTCAAAGTCTTAGAACAAACTTTTGAGCAAAGTGAACAACAATGGTCTGGACCCAAACACTTCAAGCACAGATCATGGTATCATCTTTGGTCACAATCCAGTGACAATTTAAGCAATTTTTAAAACCTGTGGGTCCAGTCCTTTTGGGGTTTCTGACATGCCAATTCACAGAAACCGCTTTTAAATTCAAAAGCTCCACTACAGTTAGTAGTAGAATATAGTTGGTTCCCTCGCAGTAAAGGACTGCTATTTCTGAGGTAAAATCTAATGAAAACCATGGTTTCTGAAGGAAATAAGGAACCGTCAAAATATACAAATGCAATAAAATATAGAAGGGAACCGGGACTGACGGATAAACACGGTTCCCAGGAACTGCGATAAAACGCCTAAAAACACTTAGCACAGTAAAGAAATATAAAATTATAAAGATTTACCTACAAAAGTTCAAGAAAAATGTTTTCTTGGCCAATTGAGTGGGAACACCTCAGAGGCAGTGTTGCTCAGTCAGCAGAAAACAATTTTGGTGCCTTCTCAGGTAGTCTCTCTCAGCACACCCCCAAGCTCTTATCTGACTGGCTGATGCTAATTCATTAGCATTGTAACATGGCTCTGGACAGAGGATGGAAATGCAGCTCAATAATTGGTGGAAACGAGTCATCTGATCGATTCCCAGTGGTGATTAAGCCAGCAGTAGTGCCCGCTAGGTAGTACCCACACTGTCCACACAAGCAGCACTCAGAGCCCGCTGGGTAGTACCTAGACTGTCCATCAGCCAGAGGGTGCAGCACTGGGAAGAGGGTACAGAGGCCATCATTCCGTGGGAGCTGGGCAGCATCGGGATCGCGCACAACTAAAACTAGAGGAAACATTCATTCTCTGCTCTCAGTGAAGCATTAATCAAATTCAAAATCGATCAGCCCTCAAGCCATCATCCCACGCTACCTACCTAAAACCAAGGCAATAATCGAGTGCGCCGGGAGCTGTGGACACACAGACACAGCAGTAGCTATCCGCAGAAGCCTGTACACAGCAGCATTCATGAAGCAGCGATGAAATGGTCGGCGGAGTTAGCGGTGAACCCCAGTCGGAGGATCTAAGAGACAGGACGGCACGATTCAACTGTGGCAGGAAGGAAACAAATGTTCAACATGGAGATATCGTGGCACAGAAAGACACAAGGTACAGAAGCCCAGTAAACACATAATAACTGTCTCGATATTTGCTACCGCAGTGAATAGTCTTCCATACTGCACTGCTTCCATGGGGGATCGGCATATAACGGTAAACGAGAAATCATAAAACACCTCGCTACTAATTCAAAATTGTAACATTGTTATGTCTGTCAGACAATAATCTTCTGTTGGTGTCGGGTGAGAAATAGGGCCACTGTATAAAGATTGTGTAGCGTGAACACGCGATGCTGTCACACGATCACACTGACTGGAATGCAACGACAACTAGCATACTGTAGCAAGCAGCAGTATTACTTTCACCGAGTGTTGTCTATTTCCGACTGATCTAGGTCTCGCTTGCCATGTTACAAGCTGCCTTACTCACCTCCAGTGTCGGGCTCTACCAGGGATTAATGCTCTTGGGGTGGTTGAAGCTCACCTTGTGCACCAACCCCCCAAGCAGGGCATTAATCCACCGTAGAGCTCCTCTGTCAGTGATTAATGCTTACTAAACTACACCTCTGGGACAGTACTACCTGGTCAGCTAACTGCTTTATGTTACTGATGCTAAAGGACCTCCGGGTGAGAAGGAAACATCAGCCAACTTGTGTTGGGTGTCCATGTGACAGGGTTGAATAGGATCCTGTCCCAGTTATTATGGAGAGTTTGAATGCAGGGATCTGTTCTTTCTTTTCCTGTCTCTTGTCTGTCTGATTACGCAACCAGCTTTTCTCGTGAGACCTAGGATTTGATCATCCCCGACAGTCTCTCAATTCTTTGCCTCTCACTGTCTCTCAGCCTTCCCCTGCTGTTCTGTCTTCTTCTCCCTTGCATATCTGCTGGTATAAGTATATATGCAAATCACTGTGTGGAAATGTAACTGATTATAGAATCACTTTGTTAAGAAATTATATAGTGTTACTGTTGAAATGTATATAATTATAGTTTGAGATGCTTTAAAAGCTATTGGGAGCTCAAGGGGTTAACCTGAAAAGCAATTTTTAAGCCTTTTGCAGAAGCTGTGGAAGATGGACCTCAGTTCGGGAACATTGTGTTCTAGCTGCACATGCCTGACAGTTGCAAGAACATTTTAGAAAAACATGATGCTTGTTAAGGAGGGGTTGCAAAGACTTGAGAGAGAGAGAGAGATACAATGTTTCGGGAGACTCAGAAATTGAAGGAAAACTCAGATGGACCTTCTGTTTATCCTGCCTTTGTAAACAGTTATTCTGAACAATTTTTTTTTTTTTATTTTATTGTTATTCATAATAAAACTCCTTGTGAATTTTACAACTGCTCCTGGTTTTCCTATGCTTCCTGACCTGTGCCTCGACGACGGTCCATCACTGAGGTGGAAATCCACAGCCAGGCCTTGCAATGCATCGCGATGGCCACTACCATGGTACAGGCACAGGAATCGCCAATGTAAAATGCCCATCTGAAACTGGTGTTTGGCCACCGCCTGATCCTGATCTCGGACCACTTTTATCACCAGCTGCTTGTCAGCAGGGAAGTAAGAGAGTACATAATCCAGCACTCCCCATCAGGCAGTGACTGAAACGGCCATCAGTGCATAGCTTGCCTGATGGAGACCTTAGGAGGATGCAGCGTAAACTTTCTTTACCGCATGGTTAAGCTTATTGGACTCCTTTCGTGAGGAGGTTTATCCATGTTCCCAGTATTACCAGGTTTGTGAAACACAGAGCTGACGACCAGACTCTTTGCAGAGTGGTGGTGTGAAAATCCAGACCAAGTGCCAGTAGGGACTGCATACATGCAGACCATACAGGCTTGAGGGTGCTGGGCAGGAAGCTGGATACTAACAAAGCTCCAGCGCCAGCCCAAGAATAGCATCAGCCACAGGAAAGGTAACCGGGGATTTGTCCTTATCCTGGAAGTCAGTAAAGGGTATTTGGCCCTTTTCTGAATTGGTTCCAAGGGACTGCCATGGACTGAGCCATAAGCCTGAGAAGAGCCCTGAATGACACTAGTCCATGGTCGGTGGTCAGTTTCTCAACGTAACGTGGTTGAACGTATGAGTCTTCGAGGACTGCATAGGACCCACTGGAGTCAGCCGAGACCTGCGTCTGAGTGGTAATTTCCACCAACAACCGGGCGTGGTAAACGGTAGCCTGACATGAGTCTTTAGAAAGGACCCCCGTAAGGGCTGTTGTGGAGGCGGTTCCACCTGTAAAGTTGATGAGACATGCGTCGGTGACAGCTGCCTCGGCAGGACTTGTGTAGGTGTGACTGGTGACAGTTAACTAATTGCAGGGTTGAAGGTACAGCCTCCCTGCCTAGCCACGGCCCATTGCTACAAAAGGAGCTCTTCATAGTGCCACAGCAGCCTCTCTTCATCCAAAGATGAGGAGGAAGAGAAGTGACAGGGCAGTTCAGTGGTCGTGGTACATCACGGTAGGCAGCTATCTCAAATCACTTGGGAAACCGGGCCACTCATGGCACTATGACAAAAGTATGACTCTGATACTGAGTCTGTAGTTGCAGGCTTTATTCCACCAGGATTATGGGACTGCAAAGTGTGAACAAAAGTGCTCAATGTTTCACTTCCTCACAGAAGCTTTGTCAAGAGTGAGCTGGCCTAGTAACTAATGCTCCCTTTATACCTCACAGTTTTGTTTTTTTTTGGGGTGAGACAGCAGGTAAAAAGGAAGGAAAGAGGACAGCATAGACGGTTGGCTGCTCCACTGCAACATTATTTAAAGTTACAGTGCAAAATCTAAATAACTACAACACTACAGAAGTATAACAATAAAGAGCTGTAGAAAAAATTCTTCACGGACCACTTTTCACAGATAGTGCATTTGATAATTTGCAAGATAGAAAACCAGAGGACAGTGTATTGAGCACTCATACACAAGGATATTTTTCACTCAAGAGGTTTCACGTGGTAACAGGAGACCTGGGAGGCGTAACAAGAGATCTCATTACCAGGAAACCTTGAGAGTTAAAAATATCCTTGTGTATGAGTGGTTACATGCTGTCTTTTATAGTTTATGGGCACTATTAAAGTCGGTGTCCTTAATTTTATGCTTTTCATCACTGCTCCTTCTTTGGCCCGCTCTCACCGCAATGGCCATTTCCTGAAGAGGAGGTTACGGAACGCATGCGCCACCACATTTCATGTTGTTGTGCTGCAGTAGCTATGTATCTAGTGCAGCACAACAAACTAGATGGCGAGCTACTGCAGCACAACAACATTACTCTAGGTATGGATTTCTACATAGACGTTCTACCATACGCTATGTGATTATTTGTTTGTTACCTATTATACACTATATGTATCAATATTAATCATAAAACACAACTAAATCAAACCTATCGGGTAAGCTAGTGGCCTGATGGAGTCCTTGAAAAAGGACTTCCCACAGAGGCTGCTGAGGTGGTTCCACCTGTAAAGGTGATGAGATGCGTGTCGGTGACAGCTGTTTCACCAGGACTGGGCATGGTGTGACTGGTGACAGCCAAACAATCACGTAGGGGTCAAGGGCGCAGAGCCCATCCTGCCCAGCCATGGCCCACTGCTGCCATAGGAGCTCCTCATAAAGCCTTCAGAGCCTCCTTCATCCAAAGGTGAAGAGGAAGAGAAATGTCGACGGCAATACTTGCAGTCGAGCAGGATCACAGCAAAATCTTTCTTCACCGCATGCTCAGACTTTTTGGACTCCTTGTCAGGGGCTTTGTTCACATCCCATTACTGCCGGACTTCAGAAACATGAAATCAGTGACCAGACCCCGGCTGAGGGTGGTCCAATAATCTGGACAAAGTATCAGTAGGGATCACGTACTTGTGGGCCATATGGGCAGAGGATAATGGGCAGGAAGCTAAATGCTGCCAAGCTCCAGCGCCAGCCCAAGAATGGCTTCGTTACGCCAAAGACAACCCCTTGTAATTCGTCCTTATCCAGGCTGTCAGTGAAAGGGTATTTGGCCCTTTTCGAACTAGCTCAAGGGACATCTATAGACCCAGAAGTAAGCCTGAAAAGAGCCCCGAATGACACTGGCCTATGGTCGTGGTCAGTTCCTTGACCAAAGCATGGTAGAACATGTAAGTCTTCAAGACTGCATTGAGGACCCATCAGAGTCATCCGAGGACTCGTTGAAAATGGCCCTCGAGATGCCTCAAGTGGTCGGGGAAGTTGCAGGAGTGGGCACTTTGCTGGTCCAATGACTGACAGCGGGCTTTCCTGGATTTTCTACCTTGTGCAGGAAGGGCTCTCCCAAAGGTCTGTAGGGCCTAGTACATCTTAGGGAATTCCGCATGAAGGGCATGCTGATGCTGGAGCCTAACAGGAGCCAGCAGTAAGACTAACGACGCACTCATCGCTGCCTTGGCCATCACCTCTTCCATTGCTGGAAGCTGGGCCATAGACCCAACAGCCGCGGGGTCACCTTGCAAGATGTTAGTCTAGAGCTTTGGGTCCTGATTGACCGCCAACTACAAAGAAGGCAAACCTGGTGGCCATCCAGGGACGAGGGCAGCACCGCTTGGCGCAGGCTGCAAGATCATGTAATGCCTCCAGGGAGTAAAGGCACAACATGTGGGTCCATTCAGAGCATCTTTGCTGGCACTGGACACACTGTTTGAAGCCAGGAACATATTATATATATATATTTTTCATTCTTTTCTGGCTCCACTAGGACCCTGGAGAACACTCTCAGGCATCTGCACATCCTCGACTCTACCTTCGAGCTTGAAACCCCAGCTCCTGGCACCAATCCGGCCCTTCCGAGGTGGGGCCGCCTATCCACCTAGGGTGCTCTATCTTGTAATTCAGGCTGGTCAGGAGCTGGTGGATCCAGGTAGTGGAGTGTGGTCGAGGGGCAGTGCAGCACCTATCTCCGGGAGCAGGGATTTTTCTGGCTGTGCTACTTCCTCCCTCCAACTCCCCGCGGAGCTCAGTCATGCAATGGTGCCAGGCACGCCCTCTAGTGAGCCCCGCGCACTGCAGCAGTGCCTCCGGGACCACTGCTTTGCCGGCATGAGCCTGACCCACCCCCGAGAGGAGGAGACAGTCCTCAAGACGCCTGATCCCCTCTCACCCCTGCCACCCCTAGCTTGTTTCCCAACCCGGGTTGCCAGCGTGGCGCAGGTGTGGCGTCGCGTGCCTCAACCCTCAGCACCACCGCCAGCTGCTGGGAACATCTTTATGCGTCTGTTGAAGGTGTCAGTTGACGAGAGGGAACCGAGAAGATCGTTAAAAGCAAAACTGAAGTTGAAGAAAATTAGCCAATTTGCCAACTGACACACTTGTTTGTTTACACCTATACCGAAATAGATCTGTGAAGGAGACCACCTGATTTTTCCAGCGGAAAGGATTATCTGCTGTCATGGGGCAGAGCTGAGATATATACCACCCAGCTGGTGGGAGGAGCTTCTCTGGGAAATCGGTCTTTAAAGGAAGACTGCCAGAAGTGTGGATATGTTAACCATAACCATGTCCATAGAACAGAGACCTATAATACCTAATGGGAGTGAATAAGGTACTGAGGGAGTATTTTTCAGAGGAAAAGTGCACGAAAACAAGGGGCATACAATGAATGGGGGTTAGGAAGGATGTGATGAAGTATTTCACTGAAAGAGTAGTGGAAGCCTCAGTCTTCCTGCAGAAGTGGTGGAGCTCAAGTATCCATGGGATAGGCATAAAGGAATCTTGGCAAGAAAGTGGGGTGGGGGTGGCTGGATAGGCAGGACAAAATGGGCATACTGGCTGGGCCAAGTGGTCACAATCTCCCAACAAATTCACGCTTCTACATAAAGATGAAAGAGGCCAAGAAGGCAGTCAGGGATGCAAAGCAGACACAGAGCAGAGTATTGTGGAGTGTGTCATGGGTGTGTGTGGAAACAGTTACTCAGGTACATCAGGAAAAAAGGAAGACGAAGAGGAACTGCAAGGCTGGCAGAGGGGCAGGGTAACAGAGGAGGATCAGCCAAAGGCTGCTGTTTGAAATGACTACTCTGCTCTGTACTCACACTGGAGATTGGACCTCTGCCAGAAAGCTGCATAAATGGGGCAGCTGGTAATTACGAAGAAAGTGTTAGAAAAGGTTTGCTGCTCTGAAAATAGATAAGGCCCCAGGGCTGGATGGGATGCACTAGCGGGTGCTAAGGAACTGGCATCAGAAAGAACTGTTACCCGTCGAACGATAGATCTTTGAGAGAATTTCTTCTATTGAGCCACATCATGGAACTGTAAACTGTCCGTGTCCCAACCACCAGGAACTTTTTGCTGGTTAGGCCGCCTACATTGACATGTCTTGCCAGCGCCTGTATAATGTGGACGCCCCGACATGCTTCAGTTCCGCACTGGAGACAAGCTCAGATGATCATCGGACCAGCAGGGTATAAAGTATTCAGGACCAAATCACACACATGGCAAAGGATATGGCAACTCTAAGAAGATGCCATTTTAGGCATCACAGAAGCAGCCTATGAGAGCAGGCAGTACTGCCACCCATCACCTGAAAATGGGGAGGGAGAGTTGTGGCTCAACAGAGCAGATTCTCTTGAAAGTAATTATTCTATCCTCTTCGAGGAAATCTCCTTCAATTTAGACACATCAAGGAACAATTCCAAAGCAGTACCTAGCACAGAGGGTAAATGGCAGGAAATAATGATCCTGAGTAAGGCCGCTGCAGAACAATAAGGTTAAAGCAAGGGGACGATGGTAGGACCTAATAATCCTGAGTAAGGAGGCTTTGTAGAACAGTGAGGCCAAAGCAAGCATGTGCATGAGAGACTATGTCCAGAGGCTGTAGTGTTTAGTAAATGCATGAACAATACTCCAAGTGGCAGCAGTACAAATGTCAGCAGTGGACACAGTTTGAAACAAGCTATTGAGTTGACCACCCCACGGGTGGAACAAGCACAAACCGGACCAGGAACTACTTACCGCGCTCTGGTAACAAAACTTACTGCAACTGACCAGCCATTTAGACAGGCCCGGTTTTGAAATTGGGAAGCCCACCATTCTGGGAGCAAACGGTATAAACAGTTGCCGGGGCACTGAAGGAACAGTGAACTCTAGGGCGTGTTCTACGAACCACCTCCCAACCCAAGCATCTGTAATGATCCCTCCAGTTTTGTATGAAGAGGAGTGTCAGCCTCCCACCAAGACTTCCTAAGGCAGCGAGGCTGGAGGAAGCGGAGGGTAATCAGAAAGCAAAGGCAGCAGGTACTAAATATAAAATAAACTTGAAGTAAGTAGTGACAGCCAAACTTTGAATTTCAAGGCATTCTTCAGCAGCAGTGGACCAAGGAGTGGTTAATGGTGAAAGAACTGAGGCATGCTGGGAACGGACATGTTATATAAGCTCCAAAAGAAGTGCATCAACATAGCGGCCCAGCCAGTAAAACATTTCTGAGTGGTCCTGACGCCAAGGCTTGCAGTTCCATAATGTTGCTTCAATGGAGGAGATATCCTTGAAGAATATCTGGCTGAAGCCCTGGAAGGACTGTTTAAATCACTTGATACAGTCAGGAGTGGTTCCCAGAGATTGGAGGACAGCGGACGTGGTTCTGCTTCACAAGGAGGAAACAGGAAATTACAAGCCTGTCAGTCTTTCCTCCACTGTGGGTAAACTGCTCGAGACACTAGATGAAGAGGATCTATTGGACTTTCTGGAGAGAAATGGGCTCCAGAATAATAATGATAGTAATAGATTTTATTTATGGTGCCTTCCCTGAGGTTTGTGATGCCAGTACAACAAAACAGAGATAGCAGCTTAAACAACGAACACAAAAATTAGCCAACATAACACGATACAAAATTTACGTAAACCAATCCCTCATAAGAACAAACTTTGAGCACACACTAAGGATAGTAAGCAGCATGGGTCTGTGGCAGGGTCTTGTCAAATTAAGCTGATAGTATTCCTTGACGGGTAACAATGGTGTGGATAAGGGGCAAGAAGATTTACTCCACTTTGACTTCAGCATGGCATTAGATTCTAACATACAGAAGGCTGCTCAAAAAGTCAGGAGGATCTGGGAGCAGCGAAGGACCTAGTTGGGTAAGTTGGATTTTTGGGGAGGGGGTGGACAGCACAAGGTAGAGGTTAATGGCGCCAAACTGGGGGACAAGGTCACAAGTGGGATGCCAAGGGGTCAGTCCTGGGACTAGTCAATTTCACCATGTTCATCATCAACACAGAGAAGGAATACAGGGCAAGATGAGCCTCTTCACAGGTGACAGAAAGCTCAATGGCAGAGTTTAAAGGAGCAAGGGTGAGAAAGCTGCAGAGGACCTGCAAAATTTAGAGAAGCGGTCCAAGGTCTGGCAGTTGAAATTCAAAGCCATTAAGTGCAAGGCAATGCACATAGAGAACAAGAACCTCAGGACTTAAAACTGAATGGGAAGGGGTTAAGCCAGAAGTTATCATAAGCAACTCCCTAAAACAAACTAGCCAATGCAACAAGGCCGACAGCAAGGCAACCACAATGTTAGGGTATACTGGGAGGGTTTTGATAGGAGGAGGAGGAAAGAGGTAATACTACCTCTCTATAGATCAGTTGACATCCCATCTGGAATACTGTGCCCAGTTCTGGAGACCCCACCTAAAGAAAGACAGACAGGCTGGAGAAGGTGCAGCGTAGAGTAATCAGAATGATTCAGGGCTAATGGGGCAGAGCCAATGAGGAATGGCCAAGGCCACTAAACATGTGCTCACTTCAGGCCAAAAGGAAGAGAGGGACATGATAAGGACCTTCAAGTTCCAAAAAGGAATAAACAAGGCAAATTAATTAGCAGAAATAATAAATGAAAACAAGGAAGCATGAGCAGAAGCTGGCGGGTAGAGATTCAGAAGGCATGGATAAAATGTTACTTCATGAAGTGAGTGGTTGATCTATAGAACTGCCTACCAGGTGAAGTTGTGGGCACAAAAACATTAATGGGTTCAAGCACAGCTGGGACAGAGTAAGGGCTGAACAGAATCTCAGGAGGGCAGTAAGGCAGGAAGCAAAGGTGGAGGGGGTGAGGGGAGAGAGGACAATTCCATCTAGACAATAGGTCATAGGGTAGGATCAGGTAAAATAGGGCAGAATGGATGGATAGATGGTCTTTTCTGCCAACACTGTTTCTATGTGTGGGCAGTGCACATGGTACGGTTTCAATCTGATTGGACATTTCTCAGGTGCTAGCTCCTTGAGCTACAACAGTGTACTCTGTGTGTGGCTATGTACTAATCCACGCTGCTAGCACAGGATACTCCAGAGAGTGAAATCCTGCTGTTAGCATTATGCAAGATGCTGGAGACAGAACACGGTGGCATCATATGTCCAGTCCTATCCTGGCAAGCATTCATGTGTAGTGTGTGGTCTTTGTCCCAGCTTGCTTCCTGACAGAAAAACTTTGTCTTTGCCAAGCTCTTTGGGTGGGACATGAACAGCAGGTGAAAACAACAGTGCTGCTCAACCCAGATATATATACTGCTATGCTCCCCACTGAGTGGTATGTCGGAAAAATCTCTAAAACAGAGGCAGCAGCAGCAAAGCAAAACAAAACAAAATTCTGGATCTGCCTCCCAAGCCTGCAGCTACTACAATGCAATGTCTATGTGCCTAGATTTTAGGAAAGGTAACAGTGCCCATCACTCCTCACGATGCAGTAAACCATGACTTTACTAGCGATTATAGCAGGTGAACTTGCATATGGTATACTCGTAAACTGGAAATGACCAGCACTGCCAATTTTGTTCTGCAACTGGACATTATGTTCTCACTGTTCTCTGCTGATCTGTACATTTATAAGAAAGAACTGCCCACTTTCTTGGCAGACTTACCCGGATTAACTCCTTCAGCTCACACACGAGTTTGGCTTTTTGCATGTTGATCTCTCTCATTTTGGCATTCGCTCTTTGCTCTTCCTCTGGCAGATTGATGGCATCTTGTTCCATCTGTTTCAAACTGAAAAGGGAAAAACAAGTCAAGATAAAATAAACCTGAAAGCCAACTACTACTAGATGGCAGACCATTAACACATCAGTGTACTGATTCTGTGGACTAATAAAATGATAGAAATACAGTAGTCTATTATCAATGCTGGAACAAATGAACCTCTGGAACCTATGTACTAAATGAACCCAGCCCTCACGCACTCATGATACACAGCATGTAGGGTCAAAATGTACACATTCCTGGTTTCCATCGGACAACTGTGGATGTACCAAAATGGCTCCTACTGTGCAGCAATGCCCCAGGCCACCTGCACTGAAACAAACCCAACCGCGTACGCTGGTCTGGCCAGGTAGTGGGCATGCCCGCATTGGGCCAATGAGGCATCATAGCACAATACCCGATACGCTCTGCCAGGCCATTGGGGGTAGTTATGCCAACATGAGGGCTGCCAGCTTCCCACTGATGAAGACACTGGTTAACCCTCAAAGTGCCAGGGTTCCTGCTCCTGGACTGCTGTAGCCATTTTTACAACTGTATCCAGCGCAAGATGCGTGACCAAAAACAAAAACATAAAAAAAAAAAAAAAGAAAGAAAAACATGCACATTGGTCCGTGAGTGCTTCTAACCTGTCAGTCCACTGTTCAGCAGAACATTTCTCCAATAAGGCACCAAGATTAGCTATTATGTGTTAGCTATCAGGTGTCAGCGTGGCTCAGTTGGTAGCACATCTGCCTCTGGACCAGAAGGTCGTGGGCTCCCCCACACCGGGATTGTACTTGCACCTAAAAAAATCGCTGGCATCCGAGTGCAGTATTGGGGGTGCTGTACTGCTGGGTGTGCCGTCTTCGGATGAGACGTTAAACCGAGGTCCTTCTACCCATCCTGGTGTTGCCCTGGTGGGTGTCCAGGTGGAAGTAAAGAACCCAGGGCACTCTTCGCTAGAGTAGGGAACATTCCCGTGTCCTGGCCAACATTCCCTTCCCATAAGCCGGTTCATGCAATTATCCAGGCTGTGTGTGGGTGATGATGTGCGATATGGCCGCCACCACACATTCAGTCACTTCACTACCAGTCTAGCATTGCTTGTAAAAGCGCCTTGGATGTAAGAAAAGCGCTATATAAATGCAGAAATGCAAAATGCAGATTATCACTGCAACCCACCCCATGTGACCACTGAGGGCTGGTGTAACAGGTGTGCATCCCTTGACCACAGTCCACACAGCACTCTGCAGCCACGGACCCCAGCCCTCCTCCATGCAAGCAGAGAAGCTGGTGGATGATGGCTTGAGGGCACTGTTAGCTGACAAGGAAACAAAACCAGTGGGCCTTGGGACATAACAATCTTTACTTGGGCCACCATATCTCAGGGAACCACTGTGGGGCTGGTCAGGGCTTCTAATCGAGAAGCCGATGATCTGGTCAAGGTCTGTCCCCAAGCTGGCCCCACCCATAAGCAGATCTACCGCCCCACGTCATGCTGGCTGGAGGTTGTTTATCCTGGCCCTGTGCATCCAAGGGAGGCAGGGCACGAGTTGTGCATCCTGGTATGTGCTCTTATTGAGCATACAGCCATCTTTTGTATCACCTTTCATACATAATATACTGGAAAGCATTTTATTTAAAAAATGTTGCCACTAAAGACCTACTGAGTAGGTATCAGCTCATTTCCAGCTGCATACTGAGGGAAGATGAGGAGAAAGTACAGCACACACACAAAAAAAAGGTTATTCACCTGTAATTGTTGTTCTAGGAGTGTATATGGTTCAAACCAATACTCTGGCAGTGCCACTGGAACACTCTAATTTGCTGGACATCTTTAACCTAAGCTCCTCCACCACCCAGGCGATATATCCCCGACTCCGTCCCGTGACATCAGATCTTGCACGATGGAAGCAGGGATCCATGTGCCACTTGTCAGGGAGGCTGGGGTGGCTGTGTGAATATGAACCATGTACCACTCCGAGAACAAGGGTTACAGGTGAGTAACCTATTTTTCTAGGGCATTGATTTGGTTCACTATCCACAATCTGGCAGACTTCTAGCAGTTCTCCAGAAGGTGGAGGCAATGTGTGCACCCTCACTTGGGGAACAGAGACTGAGAACCAAGGCTCCAAACCAGCATCCCGATGAAACGCAAGGCCGATGCGGGTAGTGGGTAATGACGGTGTATCAGCAGCCCACAGAGTTTCTGGATAGGGACAGCCTTGGGAGCAGCCACAGTGGCAGTGGTATGTCTCGTGAAATGGGTTCTAAGCCCTACAGGTCGCTTTCTACCAGTCAACCCATACCAGAGGTCAACACATGATCTGATCCACCTGTCAACTATCCGCTTTGCTAGCAGTCTGCCAGGTGCAGCTTCAACCTAAGTGACAAACAGCTGGCAAGCCTCTCCCGAACTCCCGCCATGTGTTCACATAATAAGAGAGCGCTCTCTGCAGGTCCAGGGTATGGAACCTGAAATTGGCAACTCAAGATGGACTAGTAAAATATACTGTTAAGTTTCACCTGGTTAAGATTGAAACATAGACTTTGATGGCAGATAAGGACCACTTGGCCCACCCAGTCTGCCCATTTCCTACCTATTGGATAAGCTGCAGATTCTAGTTAACCAACAGTCTATTTCCTGCAACCCCCCACTATAATTGCCTTATGTCTGTCCCATGCATGTTTGAATTCCTCCACTGTTTTAGACCCCACAACCTCTCCAGGAAGGCGGTTCCATGAGTCCACCACTCTCCGTGAAAAGAATTTCCTCACATTACCCCTGAGCCGCCCCTCTAACTTTAAATTGTGCCCTTGTTCTTACACATCTCTTTTCTGAAAGATGCTACCCTCCGGACTTTGTTGATTCCATTCATTCAGAAGATGACATTCTGCTACAACCTTTGGAAGGAACTTCAGGTTTAGGCAAAGGATGACGTTATCCTTGTGAACACCAGATAGGAAGACTCCACTGAGAGCACCTGAGCTCCAAAAGCCTTCTGGCTGCCATAATGTCCACCAGGAGGGCCATCTTTCATGACAGGTGTTACATCTCACACCTATGCACTGGATCGATAGGCTTGCCCATGAACTTAGCCAACACCGTAGTAGGTCCCATGGTGGAGATGGTCCACATACCAGAGTGGACAAGTGGTCCAGGCCCCTGAAAGCACCCAACCACCTTCCACCATCAGCTTACTGGTCCACGCCCAGTAAGCAGAGATGGTCCAAGGCATCTTAAGGGTTGTCGCCCACAGTCCCAACTGGGAGCAGGACCAGAGGTAGTCCAGATGCTAGCCAAAAGGCAGGTAAGGGATCTAGATCCTTGCCCTGTCACCAAGTGGAAAATCACTTCCATTTAAAATGCATACCATATGCGTAGCGACTCTTTGCAGGAAGTCTCCTCAGTGTGGTGCACATTATCGAGAGACTCATGACCTGGAACCATAGCTGCTCACTAACCAGGCAGTGGGGTGCAGGGACTGCAGATCCGAATATAGGACCGACAATGTCTGGTCAGCAGATCCAGATGGAGAGGCAGTCACCATGGAGGTCTGCTACTGAGGCTGGGGAGATCTGGGTATCAAAACTGCTGTGGCTAGCCTGGAGCCATCAGGATCATCTGCACCTTGACCACTACCTTGTGGATCAAAGGGAGGAAAGGCGTACATGAGGCCTGGGGACAAGAGCTCTGCAAAGGCATCCCGTTATTGCCCTTGACTTGGGTGGACTGCATAAGAACAGAACAACCTCAGTTCTGCCTTCCCAGGAGGCAAACAGATCCACCATAGGAGTGCCACACAGGAGAACAGGTGGTTCACCACCTCCTGATTCAGGGACAATCACGCAACATCATTCCTACCTGGTTGAGAGTATCCGCCAGCTCACTGTTCTTCCTCAGACATGATTCGTCAGAAGATCTGCACTCACACTGTCCATGAGGGTCCAGAAGCAGAGGGCCTCACAACACAAGGGAAGGGAGTGAGTTTTGCCCTGTCTATTCAGGTAGGACACAAGACATTGTCCGTCTGGACATGCATGACCTGGACCCCTGCTTAAAGGAGTGAATTCCGTCAGTGCAAGACACACTACACAGAGCTCCAGCAGGTTTACGTGGTGACACCAGAACATGAACAAGGGGGTAATTGAGGGAGCCCAGGCTGGGGTGGCGGGTGAGGGGCAGGGATAGAGGGTGGTCCTGATAAACACCAGGAGTATGGGTAAAAAATGCCTGCACTACAGGCAATGCTCAGTGAAGGGAGGTGGAGGTGGATGTGGCGGCAGTCACTGAAACCTGGACCACTCTCAGCATGACTGGAACCTAAACCTGAGGGTACACTGTGTTCAGGAAGGACAGGGCAGTGGGAAGGGGAAGTGGGGTAGCACTGAGCATTAGAAATGGCATCGATATAGGAAGGGTGGAGGGAGCAGAGGAAACACTGAAGCATTGTGGGTAACCTTGCAGGCACCTGGGGGTAAGAGGGTAAACCTGGAGGTGATTTACAGACCACCCATGCAGGTGGAAGGATTTGAGGAAGGCCTGGTGGAGAACCTCAGGGACCACTGTGGTCAGGGAAGGGTAGAACTGTGGTGCTGGGAGATCTAAATATGCCAGAGATTGATTGGGGAACCATGGCATCCTCATCGACTAGGGAGCAGTGACTGCTGGACATCTTCCAAGATGCTTTCCTTTCACAACTGGTGGCTGACCCTAATGAGGGAAGGGCAAATCCTGGATGTGGTCCTGGAGGACTGCAATCTGGTTAGAATTCAGTGGTAGGGAACCCACTGGCAGGGAGCAATCATGCCACAGTCTGGTTTACCTAGACCTGAGAGGAGGGAAACCGCACTAAAATGGTGGTGGTTGACTTTAGGGTGCAGACTTTAGGGTATGGAGGGATCCTCAAGGGCATTTGGAGGATCAGACCAGGCATGGACACAGAAAGCAGGTGGGAAATTATCAAAATAGGAATCCTGGAAGCTACCAAGGCTTGTCGAAGGCCTGATGCAAGTTTACTACAGCCAGAAAACTGTGCTGGCGGACCAGGAGGTCCAGGAGCTGGTGAGGGAGAAAAGAGCAGCTTATAGATAATATAAGTGCTATGGGATTGTGACAGGGGAAGTAGGGTATGATATCTAAAAGGTAACAAGGGTAGTGAGTTTGGCCAAGGCAAGGACGGAGCTGTGGTTGGTACAGAGGATCAGAGTGGGGAAAAATGATTCTTTGTATATACTGTATCAGGGAAAGAAAAAAGTAAAGGGTCAGATTAATAGACTGAGATCAGAGGTAGGGTGGGCCGAGGGGCCAGGGACCAGGCAGAGGTACTAAACAAATACTTTGCCTCGGTCTTTACTAGAGACGATGGAGGGTCAATGACTTACGGGGAAGTGGGATGGGAGTGAGGGGTGGAGACACATGTTGAAATTCTGGTTGGTAGGGTGAGGGAAGCCCCTAGATCCCTGAAAACGGATAAGGCACTGGGCCCAGATGGCCTTCATCCCACAGTGCTAAAGGAGATGGAGTATGTCCTTGCTGCACCTCTGGCGGACCTCTTTAACTCCTTCCTTCAGATGAGGTGGGTGCCTCAAGATTGGAGGATGGCTCATGTCATGCCTATCCGCAAAGTTGGCTCACAGGGAGGACTCGGGTAACTACAGGCTTGTCAGCCTGACGCCGTGGTACACCAAATGATGGAGGCTATCCTGAAAGAAAGAAAGACTAGAGGTGTTTCTGGAAACACGGTGCCATCTGGATGATCTCTAACACGGCTTAGTTCAGGGCAGATCGTGTCAAGACAAACCTTGTGGAGTTCTATGATTGGGTGACAGAGGCCCTGGATCAGGGCAGGCTGGTGGATGTCCTCTTTCTAGACTTCAACAAGGCATTTGACTTGGTACCACACCCTGGGTTGCTGGACAAACTGGAGGAATGATGCTAGGATGGTTAGGTGGATAGAAACCTGGCTGGCTGGGCGGTTTCAAAAGGTAGTGGCTGGGAGGGAGGCATCACCTAGAGGGTCATTAGCAGGGTCCCAAAGGTCGGTGCTGGGTCCACTCTTTAATGCTTACATCTCGGACATCAGAGATGGTATCAGGAGGAGATGAGCCTCTTTGTCAGTGACTCAAGCTGGAGGTTGTGGTTGATGGGGAGGAGGGTAGACAAGCCCTACAGAGGGACCTGGAGGCTCTGGAGAGGTGGACAAACACCTGAAACTGAGGTTCAACCCCAAGAAATGTAGTGTTCTCCACTTGGGGCTTACAAACTCAACTCATGAGTACTTTCTGGGTGGGGAGAAGCTGCAGGGTTCAGAAGGAGAAAGGGATCTCGAGGTGGTTGTAGATGACAAAATGAATAACTCAGGAGCAGTGTAGAGGGGTACGGCAAAAGCAAATAATGCTTGGGTGTATAGCCAGGGGATAACCTCGAGGAGATGGGAGGAGCTCTCTGTGCATGCGCAGTTTTGGCGCCTGTATTGAAAAAAGGACATTGCACTTCTGGAGAGGATCCAGAGGAGGGTGACCAGGATGATTCAGGGTCTGGGGAAATGTCCTATGAGGAGAGACTTGAGGAACTGGACTTGTACTCACTGGAGGAGAAGAAGGGCAGCAGGGATATGACCGAGGTCTTTAAATATAAGAAGGAGTAAACAGGGTTGGCCCAAATAGGGTGCTCTAACTGAGGTGGGAGGGGCCACTAGGAGTCACCACATGAGGCTGGTTGGCGGAAGGTTCAGGAGGAGACTAGAGGCACTACCTCACCAAGAGGGTGGTGGACCCTTGGAATGCACTGCCTGTGGATCTGGTGGCCGTTAATACAGTGGAGAGTTTCAAGAAGGGCTGGGACAGGTATAAGGAGGGTTAAACTGGGTACGGCCAGATCTGGGGCGAAACTCCGATGGTGGTGGGGCAGGGGAAATTACGGGGAGGCAGGAGGAATGATGCCCAGACTGGGTGCTGATCTTCGAAGCAGACTCCGATAGACCTTAGCCTACTCTACTGGCATCTTAGTATGTTTTTTTACCCACTGCTGCCTCACCTTTAGCAGAGCTGTGAGGCAGTGGTATACTTTTCTTTACAAGGCTTTTGCAGCCACCTCATCAGTGACTTGGTCAAGCTTTTTGAACCAGGCACCTCATCGACACCTTTTAGAATTTTTGGTTTAGAAAGAGCTTTATCAGCCCATTTTGAAGCCTTAGGACTAGCAGGCCCTTCATCAGCACCGAATGTATATTTTTCCCTTTGCAGGCACTTCATCAGCACTTTTGGTTGACTCAGATTTAGAAGATGCCCCATCAGCACCTTGATTAGAATTTTTATTCTTTGAAGGCCCTCATCGGTAGCCTTGGGTCTGTGTTTGGGAACAAAGGAAGACCCTTCTTCAGCCATCTTTGTAAGCTCTTTGCTCTATTCCTTAAGGTCTTTTGAACAAAACGAGAGCAAAGAGAACAACAGTGGTCTGGACCTAAACACCTTAAACACAGGTCATGGGTATGAGCTTTAGCCACTATTCTGTGGCACTTTAAAACATTTTTAAACCAGTGGGTCCAGTCCCTTTTAGGGATTTCCCAGACATGCCAAAACTCAAAAATCCCAGAAAATTAAAACCGCAATATGGTTCTATTTAGAATAACGGTTGGTTCCTTGTGGTAAACAACCTTGACTTTCTGAGGTAAAACTAAGTAAACAAAAAGAAAACGCCAGTTCCCATCTAAAAAGGAAACCACGATAAAAATAAGAAAAGGAACCGCTGAATAAAAATTTAGTGCCTTTCTCATAGCCTCTGCTCAGCACACCCTCAAGTTTGTCTCTGATTCGCTAATTCATAAGCTCATTACCATAATCTCCACCTCTGGGCAGTACTACCTGGTCAGCTCATTGTTAATGTTACTGATGCTAAAGGACTCCTGGGGTGAGAAGATCAAAAATTACGGTAGGCAAGTAATTTTCATATCGTGCCTGTATCAATCTTCACCATTCATCACTGGTGGGTGAGTACCAAGTACCACTCTAAAGTGGCACTGGCACCTCCCTAAGAGCTAAGATAAGCCCTCAGTCACTTGTGGGGATTCACAAAGGAGGGAGCCCATCACAGGTCTGGCCAGATCAGCTACTGGTCATGGACAGGTCGAGCCTCCTAGCCTGCAGGAGAGGGAAGAATGCTCCAACAGCTGTTGCCTGGCCCTGTGGGAGAAAAATTGGGCACCTCTGGAATGGTGAGGCAGTCACGCCACACTGGGCCTAGGATGACAACCAGGATAGGTGGAGCTATGCGCTCAATGCAGACCACTGTTCCTAACCTGGAGGCTACCGCATTGGCGCCATAACATGCCTGCGATTGGTGTCTCGCCAGCTCCAGGCCTTAAGTGGAGATGGCGATGGCTGACCTGGCTGCCTCGCTATCAGGCATTGCATCAGAAGATTGGTAAGAGGGGAGTCCACTTCCTCAGAAGAGGAAGTAGACAATGGGAAAGACTGCATATGGTGTGATGAAGCCAAAGGAGGAGGTGCAAACACCATTTTTCCAATTGCCCTAAAATAAAGACAGAGAGCACTTGCCGCCGCCCTATACTACTCCCAAGTGAGGGGCCCCAAGGAACAGAAAGACCTAGGAGACAGAAGGGAGGAGGAGGTAGAGAGGAATGATGGTGGGAAGAATAGTCCTGGGAGACTGATGCCCTCTGACAGGGCTGTGGGTGCAAGCAGGGGACCCCTCATAGTGAGGGGTCGCTGCCCAGACACCGCCTGCTGCTCAATTCTCACCAGCCAGCAGGATGAAGCCCTAGGGGACAAGACCCTTGTGAGATCGAAGCCATACAGACCCAGCAGGGTGGCCCATGTCCCTACCACAGCTGGGCTCCAGCCTAGCCAGAGAGGGGAGCCTGGCAGCCCGACTCCATCCTGAGATGTCAACCGGGCACTATCCCCTCCACGACCCAGAGGACCGGAACCTGCCCTTCCAGAAAGGCCCTACCTTGGCCACTGCTCTAAGGGAAAGGGGAAGAGAAACACCGGCACCCAGGTCGGCCTCCAACCCCTCCCGCTGGACTTTGTGCCGCACGGACTGCTGAAATGGCGCCGAGACAGAATCCATGAAGGGGACAGTCCTGAAGCCTCGCCATCACCTGAAGTGGCACCAACATTGACCATGGTGTGGTTACCAGAGGTGGCATCAATCATGGCACCAATCTCAAATGCGGCACCAACCCAAGATGTGGCGCTGATCATGCACCGCACAGAGTGCAGTGCTGCAAGCAGTGCAGTCACCCAAGACGGCACTCCCAGGAGCACCAAGGGCGGCAACGGCAGAGAGAAGGGGGGGTCACACACAGTGTCAGCTCTAGATCTTGTACTTAAAGGAGAAGACCACCTCCTACTGAGTCTGGGGAGCATCCATAGCTCGGGTCATCCTGGTCATCCTCTGATTCTGAGGAGGAGTCCACAGCAACCCAAGATACTCTACCTGTCCAGGCATCGAGGACAGTGTTAGGAAGGGCACAGCTTTGCTCACCAGCGCTGGCGCCAAGGCTGCGCCTTCCGTAACCTCCGATTCAGGCCCTGCATACAGCAGAGACCTCGACACCAGGATTGACTGGCTGCCCAAGGGAACCAGGCTGTGAGTGGTCCACGACCAGCCCCTGGAGGAGGCCAAACATCCCCCCACCCCGACTGCTTACACAGGCACTACGGTCTCAGTGAGCTCAGTGAGACCTGAGACAATGGAAGTGTTTTGCCCCACCCCTCACCCGGTGCGATGAAGCAGGGGGAGGCCCGGAGAGCAGGGCCCAGGAGCTTACCTTGGTAACACTCATCTGACACCCACCACCAAGGTTGGGGGTCGTGACCCAACCTCACCGCCAAGAGATAACTAATATGCGGATGTCCATGGAGAAAGCAGGAGTCACTCTGATCCATGTCGTGGTTTGGTCCCTGGCAGGTGAAACACCAGTCATGGGTCCATTATGGAGAGACGACTACTGCAGGGGAAGGCGCATTGGGGCAGCCCATCTTTTCTTTTTATACTTGTTTATCGTCATAAACAACTTGCATCATAATGCTATATTCCAATAAAAGTACATCCATCTGAGATACATTATTAACCATATCTGGACATTGTTTGCGTCATTTTAGAATCAAGTAATTTGTTCTAGCGTAAGTAAATATGTCATATTTCTCAGATTACTTATATGTTTAAAGCTTATGAATGCTTTACCACAGTACCCAATTGTTCTTTCATCAGAAAATGAAAAGAAGGAAAGGTCTCCTTATTACTACATTATTAATAACTACAAGAAGAGAAAATAAATATAAAGTAAACTGGGAAAGTAAAAGTCCTATCAAACTATTACTGTCAAGTAATTTCATATTAAAAATATCTATAGTTTACCAAGGCCCATCTATGAAATGGTGAAGAAGGGAGGGAGGGGAAGGGAGCAATGGAGAGCAGTACTAACTGGTCCCATCCATTTCTTTTCTATTTTATTTTAGATTTTGAAAAAGGCCTCCATTTAGATACTCAGTTTATACGAATATCTTGTTATACTTTGCTTTGATATAGGTCCCATTTGTTCCATCTATTATTAAACTTATTATTTTGTTAGTTTATGGAATGGATTATCCTTTCCATCTTCTGAATTTGGGATACTATAGTTAGCCACTCTTGTAGCGTTGAAGCTTTTGCTGTAGCCAATTTTAGTTATTGCTTTCATAGCAGCTATTGTTAGGATGGCCCATAGATAATGTGCCTCCTTACCCCCCACTCCCTCCAGATAGAGACCCAAGATACAATGCTCTGGGAGATGTCAATTGTGGGTGTGAATAGTTTGTGTAAATGTCTACAAATTTGTGACCAAAATGCTGAATTTCACTACAAAACCAAAAATATGTGACTGATCAGCAGTGGTGTTACCACAATTTCTCCAGCATCTCCCTTGAGATAGTAAATCCACCTATTTAACTTCATTGGAGTGTAAAATATCTAATTCTGAGCTTCAAGTAAACTCTTGCCAGGTCAGGGTAGAAGTTGTTTTCCATATGTTTCTGAATATCTTTACCCATGTTTGGGAATTTAAAGTGGTTTTCAATTCTATAGCCTGTTTTGCTGAATCTTTTGAATACTATTACCTCTGTCCCACTAAATTATTATATAGCATAGTTATTGCTCCTTTGCCATGTGAGCTACCCCATATGGCTTCAAATGCTTGGGGAAAAAGCCTCTCATCCTGCCAAGTTGCCAATTGTCTCTGTTTGGCAGTTATGAAACTCCTTATTTGGTAATAGTATATACAGTCTGCTCTATTCCAGTTCTTTCAGGCCATAAGGAGTTCAAATGCAAAATAACCAAATGTCACACTATATGTTAAATAATGTACCACTGACTAAAGTCTCATCAGAAAGTGATCTGGTGTTGTTATTAGTAATGATTTAAAATTCACAGATCATAATAATTTAATAGTTAAAAATGCCATAGCTTAATAAATTGTATTTTTAGAAATTTAAAGAGTAGAGATTCAGAGGTACTTATTCCTTTATATAGTAGTTTGATAAGGTCTAAATTTGATTATTGTTCTCCTTTGTGCACCTACACATTACAAAGGATAAAATAAATAGAGAACTAGTACAACGAGATTTACTAAAAATCTTAAAAATCTTAAACATATTCCCTACCAGGAAAGACTGAAAAACTTAACCTTTACTCATTAGAATATAGGTCTATGAGAGGTGACTTGTGTCTAATTTTTCGTGCCTTAAAAATTAGTCTTTATTTGAAACTTTATGTCTAGAGTGGGAAATAGCTTGGGCTCTACAATCTCATAAAATTAAAATCAAGACATTCAACGTGAAAACCAATAAAAAAAAGTTTCATAACTCAAAGAGTAATTCCAGTATGGAACTCCTTGCCACAGGATGTTGTAAATAGTCCAAGTTTTAATATGTTTTAAAAATTTGGACAATTATATGGGTGAAAATAAATATTACTTCCACTCTAGTTAATGGTAGAAGTCATAATGGCTAGCTCCTCGACTTTGTATATTACCTATGAACCTATATCCTGACCTCTAAGTACTTGCACAAGGTGCATGTAGGCCCCTTTCCATTTGATGGGTATACCATTTATAATAGGTTGCTGGTTAGAATTCCAGACTGAAACACCAACTTCTGTATTTCCACATATTTTTGCTGTATATCCCAGTCTAGTCCCTACTAACCATCCCTGTAATGTAATTTTTAGTGAGTATCCCTGCTATGCTTGGCATTCTATCTGTGTTGATGGATTAAATAAAATCCTTGAGATAGGGATATCTGTGGAAGTGGTTAATTCCATTTGTCGCCAATGGGCTGAATAGGTTGGAGTGCGCGACCATAAGAGCCATTTTCATTTGGGCAGCCAGCCAGTAATCTTGCAAGTTGGGACATGCCCTTCCCCCTCTCTTTCGTAGAAATAGGGTTTGCATGGAAATTCTTGGACGTGCATATGCCCATAGAAACTACATAATTTTCCGCCACTGCCTTATTTCTCTTGTGGTATTGGGCATGGTATTGCTTGAAACAAATATAATAATCTTGGTAAGATATTTGTTTTAAAGGTTTGCATTGAAGAAAGGGAAGTGGTAAGCGACCACC
The DNA here is from genome assembly GCA_016271365.2 of Neoceratodus forsteri. Taxonomy (NCBI): domain Eukaryota; kingdom Metazoa; phylum Chordata; order Ceratodontiformes; family Ceratodontidae; genus Neoceratodus; species Neoceratodus forsteri. Next base: position 1,472,070,046 of record CM057453.1, on the reverse strand, counting down.
TATGTAAGTCTACCATATATACTTAAGGGGGTAGTTATCCTTATATAAATATGCAAGGGATTTTCCTAACCTCACTCGAGATACTTGATGTTGGGGTAGTCCCATCTCATAGGAATCTAGCTCTGAGTTCCCTGATATATGGATATTCAGTCTCAAAATCTCTGTTTTTGACCAATTTAATTTGTAGCCAGATATCTCTGAAAAGGACTCTAACTGTTGAAATACACTGGGAAAAGATTTTTCAGGATATGTGAGATATAATGAAACATCATAGGCATATAGTGCGACTTTACGTGGCATATCATCCACATTATGCCTTGGATATCTGGATTTAACCTTATGCTTTGTGCCAAAGGTTCAATGTAAAGTGCAAATAATATAGAGGATAGGGGACACCCCTGTCGTGGTGCCCCTATAAAGTTGGAATGGTTGGGATATTCCATCTTTCTGATGAGACGTTAAACCGAGGTCTCATCTGCCTGGATTGGTGGTAGCTCAGGTGGGTGTTAAAGATCCCATGGCACTTATCGAAAAGAGTAAGGGAATTTCCCGGTGTCCTGGCCAAATTTCCTCATTCACTAAAATACCACCAACAGCTTAATCTGGTTCAAGGTCAGTTGGCATTCATCTGTCTCCTCCCTGGGTCGTGCCTGAAAATAGGCAGGATTTGTCTAGTGCACTTACCCGGTCAACAGAAACTAAATAAATAAAATATATATCCATTGGCCCAGACATAAGCAGACGGGTTCCTATACATCTTGGATACAAGTTGGCAAGAGAGTGTAGGAAAACCAAAGCCGCCAGGGAGCCCTGAAGAAAGTCCCACGAGACCTGATTGAATGCTTTTTCAGCATCTAGGCTCATAATACAAGCTGGGAGAGCCTTGGCTTGTATTCTATCTATTATATTAATAGTCCATCTGATATTATCTACGGTTTGTCTACCAGGAATGAAACCAGCCTGGTCCATATGGATCAGGCCAGGTAGAACCCCTGAACCCTTCTGGCCAATATGGCTGTCATTATTTTATAGTCCGCGATTTAAAATAGAGATGGGGTGATACAAAGCACAATTGGTGGTGTCCCTGACGTTTTGGGATAATCAACGGACACTATCGCCTGGGGACCACGACGGGGCACTACCATCTTCTGTTCTTACATAATTAAATGCTTCGCAAGCAAGGGAGAACTTTTTTTTAAACTGTTTAAAAATTCTGCAGGTAGCCCATCCGAACCTGAACACTTTCCCGCTTTGAGATTGTGGATTTCCAAGGCAATTTCCTGTTCATTAAAGGGTCTACTTAGAGCTTTTCCCTGCGCCTCAGTGAGGCTCAGGAGTCCCAAGGGGTTAGATATTCCTCAATTCTTGCTCTGAAGGGGAGGTTCCTTTAGCATATAGACTTTGGTAATATACCCTAAAGGACTCCGCTATATCTTCGGTTCATGGGTGTAGCCAGGCATACTCCAAGTACTCCATGGCGTGCAATTTTATTTAAGGAGGGGTTAGCAAATAGGCCCTGAATTACTTCCTTTTTCCAATAAAACCAACAAAGAAAATGCTGAACCTTTCTGTAATTTTATTCATGGAAGTCAAACTAGGACTGGTCACTAATACTGTCTTTGCATTCCAAGGACAATACAACTTTACAGGCTCTGGGTTGGTATGTAGGTGTCTTAGGGAACAATGCATGGCATTTGCATTTACCATGCATGGCAACAACCATTGTCATGAGATACAAAAGTTGTATTTATTGTATGCCAAATGAGGCAACAAACACGGTCCTGGTGTACATTTGTATACTGTCTGGCTACACCCCTGGGGTAGCAGTGACTCCACTTGGTGCAGATCTGAAATCCTCTGGCTACACCTCTGCTTCAGTTTTATATTGAAGTATATGTTTGGTGGGGTCCCTATTTTAGCAAAAGTGTTTACCGATGTTGCGAAGCCAACTAGTTAGGAGCTTTAAGGCCTCGGCCTCCTTCATAAAATCTTTGTTTCATGCAAATCAGTCTCTACTCCACTTGATAATCCAATATTTTTACGAGTTCAGCTTTCAGCATTCTGACTTGCTTCCCCTTTCTATATCTAACTTTATTTGTTGTTGTTTTCTAATTCAGTTACTGTATATGGTGGTAAATCTGTTTGCCTTTTATCTCTTTGCTTTTTGTTTTGGCGAAATTTCTATAAATTTCTCTAATGAGGGCCTTGATTGTATCCTATAGAATTCTCAGGAAACCTCAGGGTGCCGATTATCTTGTAATGCTTGCTTTATGGTCTAGTTCATAATTTCCTGGTTCTCCTTAATCTGGAGCAGAGACAAATTCAAACGCCAAACTGTTGAGCGTTTGGGGGCCTACTGTTAACTGTAAGGATATTGGGGTGATCTGATAAAAAGCAAAACCCTATTTCCACCGAGTCACAGATACCCATTGTTTCTTTTGGCATTAAAAATAGTCCAGCCTTGAATAGGTTTGGTGAGAATAAGAGAAAAATGTATATTGTTTAATATTCTTATGATGTGCTCGCCAGACATCAGTTAGGCCAATTTCTGTTAACAGCTTATTTACCTTCTTAGTTATTCCCTCCCTTTGGGGTGTCCTGAGGAGTCCAAAATAGAATTTCACCTTAAATTTAAGTCCCCCAGAACTAGATAGCTCTCCCCTAATGCATCACCTTGAGGAGCAAGTCTCTAAAAAAATGAACTCCATCCCTGGTGGTGCATATAGGGATATAAGTGTGATCATAGACCCATTATAGAGATCTTTAACTGCTGAGTATCTACCTTGCTTGTCTATCATGGTATGTTTAAGATCAAAGGGAGTGGAATCACGGAATTAAAATAGCGGTTCCCCATCTGCACCCTTTGTCCATTGTGATGCCACTACTTTCTTGAAACCAACTTTCAAAAGTTTTTCATGCTCTGTTTTGCTCATATGGGTTTCTTGCAATAACATAAAGCCACCCAGGTTTTCTTTAAAAAAAAAAAAAAAAAAGACATTGTTCTGGCTCTCTTAATGGGTGGGCTAAACCATTCACATTGTAGGATATAATTTTCATTAGACCCCTCATTGTGGTTCAGCAGGAACTTCTATTGTCATAAACCCCCTTATCTCCTTGATATCCCTATATATCCATGGACACTATAAACAAAACTATATAGCATGACAGTAAAAATCTCTCCTGTAACAAACCAGTTAAAACAGTAAACTCTTGGATATAACACAACTTTACACTATTTTCTAACATCTAATGGCTTCCAATGTAGGAAATTCACTTAAATTCCCAGCTGAATCTTTACAGCCAGATCGCATCTCCGTGATGGGGATGTGAGTCTGACTAGGAGGATGAAGAAAAAATCCTCCTCGCCACTAGCAGTGGAGGCTCCCTTAGAGCCTACTAAGAACTTTTAGGCTTCGCTGCAGGACCTAATGCAGTGTGTGACGTTGATGGTCTCCTCCGAATACCAGCACAGAACACAGTCCCACCTGGAAAAGCCGCAACCAATCGGAAGGCGAGCCTCCCAAGCCTTGCATCTGATTGGTCCCTGCTGTACTTGAACTCTGCATTGCTTATTACTGTGTAAAGTCGAAACTTGAAGGGGATCTACTATTGTAAAATAGTGGCAACAAAGGAGCTGTCTTCAACTTGTTGTGGGTTTTGGGGAATTTAAAACTGTGAACTGTGATTACAGCCTTTCTGTGTAAAGTGGATTAGGCCAGATGCTCACGGCGCCTCAGCTCCCCCAAGCCTTTTGTTGTGTTAATTTTCAGCCCCTGCCCTGCACAGACGCTTGCCACTGCTAAAGCCTTAACTGCTGTACCTTTCTGTTTTCTCCCAGTAGCAGACCCCTGTTGCAGCCCCCAGTCGAGTGCCAGGGCCTGGCTCCGCCAGCAGGCAGTCGGCAGTCAAGAAGCGGCACAAGGGACCACAGGACCGGAGGGACCGTGGTGGGAAGGTACGGAAAAGCCGCAAATTTTATGCCCACCCGCCCTGCCCTCCTCGGCTATTTCTTTTATAGTCATCCTCTCACCGAATTATTATTCCCGCCCCTCGCCTTGCTAACCTGTAATCTGCCCTACATCCACCGCTCAGCCACCAAATCAGCAGTCCCCCTGCTGCTCGCTCATACTGCCTGAACTGCAGAGCCTAAGCTTGACCAATACCTAACCACAATCAACCGTGTGTTGTAAAAGGAAGCTGGGTACTATTATATCATATCTATCTCTCCATCTCCTTGTCTAGCCCACGTAAGCAAAACTGTCACATGCAACGTCAACTGATAAATCGAGAGCTAGAATCCTTCCTGGAACCCCTCCCCTTTAAACTCCCTTCCTTATGCTAACTTCCCTTTCATTATGCAGTAGCTGACCAAGTCGTATATACTAGTATACTATTGTGGGCAATGCAAAAGTCTTACTTCATAGTACCAGCTGTATACCAGCTGAGCTCCCCATCATGGGGGCCCCTGATCCTACTCGCTCTGCTATTTTTGGAAAGCAGTGAAAAAGCCATCTCTCTCTCTCACTATCAGTCAGGAGATGTGTCACCTTATCTTGATTACAACAGTGCCTCAACAATCACAAGGGACTGGCTTTGCATTTATGACCTACCAATGCTGTATCACAATCCATGGGGCAACCACCAAGGTGGGACTCAAGCGGACTTATCATCACATGGGACTTTGCTTCAATATTGGGTCTATATCTCCCTTTGCGCCTGTCTACCAGAATTTTAGTCAGTGCTCTGACAGGATCTTATGACTCCATATATGATTGGCATAAACTAACAAAAAGTTCAAAACAAATAAAAGAGGGCAGTGAAAATAATCCTTAATTTCTCTCTTGAAGCAATCATAAAACTCTTGATATTCTTACTATTCTGTGCGGAAATGTAGAACTTAATCCAGGTCCAACAGAGCGCATCACTGCTCCAACTGATATAGCCAAGATTAAAGGGCTAAGCTTCCTTCATATCAATGTATGCAGCTTGCTAAAAAGCTAACGATGATTCAAGCCTGGTTAACCACACATCACCAGATATACTAGTCGTGTCGGAGACATGGCTCAGACCTGCCATGGCAGACAAGAGACATAAACTTACCCAATTATCAGGTCTTCAGAGCTGACCGCCTAACAAGGGCAGGGTGTAGCTATATATGTGAAGGACAATTTACCTGTAACCTGCCTTGACTCATCATCCATGGCGAAAGAATACGAATGCCTCTCCCTCAAAGTGGCCCTCTCCCATACCGCATCACTACAGCTAATTGGCTGCTATAGGCCCCCTCAGCTGACCTCAAGCTATCCCATTTGGGTGATCTAATTATTAAGGGAACAGAAGAAGCTATTATAATAGGAGACCTGAACCTAAACTGGCTTTCTAAGGCAGCTGCACCCTCAATATCATTCTCGATACATATGGGCTTAACAGCTTATTGATGAACCCACCAGAGTCAATAAAAAACCAGAGCAATAGTACCTTGCTAGATGTCATATTAGTGAGTAAACCTCATCTCTTCTCGCATGCTGGAGTATGATTCAGTGACATCAGCTGCATCATTGCCTTATTGCAGGAATAAGATCAGCTCAAGCCATCTTCCCTACTAAGTTTATACCAAGGAGGTCTAAGAAAAATTCAACGTTGAGGCATATCTGCAAGATTTAAATCTCTCAACACGCTGGCAAGACTACCTAGCAAACACAGTGGAAAAGCGCATGAAGTATTGAACGATATAATTACAGATGCACTTAATAGCCATGCCCCAATTTCTATGGTACACAAAAAACAAATCCTGTCGATGGTTCACATCTGAGCTCAAAACCGCTCTTCTTGACAGAGATAGATTATGGAAAAAGGCATGTAAAACTAAGAATCCGACTGATTGGATGCTGTTCAAAAGAGCTGGAAATAGCTGTACCAGGAAAGTGCGGATGCTAAGGCTGCATAGTATGTGTCCAAACTTAACTCCTCCTACCATAATCCTGCCAATTCTGGAATACCATTAGGACATAACAGGTCAAGATCCTAGCACTACACTCCCAGTCAAAATTCACTATAATAACGGATCAGTCTCTGATAGACTGGAAATACTGGAATCATTTAATAATCATTTTGCAACTGCTGGCCTAGCATTCGACATCTCCCGCTAGCCATCTACGCTCTCAGCTAGGCATTAAGAGTCCTGATGTTCGGATAACAATCTACCTTCTCCTTCAAACCAGCCACCTTGAAACAAGTCAAGACCTAATTTCTCAACTGGACATCAAAAAGTGCAGGTGCAGACTCACTTGATCCTTATTTTTTTAAATTGCCATGCAAGCACTAGCAGTTCCAATAACACACCTATTTAATCTCTCATTAAAAACAGGTTCTAGTCCTCAATCTGGAAAAAAGCTCAAGTCATCTCCCTACTGAAAGCAGGGGACCCCATGGACCTTAATAACTACAGACCAATTTCTATCCAAGCTGCTTGAAAAAATAGTGAGTACTCAACTGAGAGGATATCTTGAAGAGGCTAATCTGCTAAACCCCACACAATCAGGATTTAGAGCCAAACATAGCACCATCTCAGCCCTGGCCAAAGTAACAAATGATTGGCAAAGTGAACTGGACAATAAAAACTGTGTATGTGCTGTATTCCTAGACCTGAGTAAGGCTTTCACACGGTCAACCATGATCTACCTCCTCTTCCTTGTACTCCATAGGTTCAGATTCATCTTCCTTAGATGGTTTAATAGCTACCTCATGGGAAGGACTCAGCAAGTGAAATCTGAAGGAGACCTATCTCCACTTAAACCTCTGCAAAGAGGAGTTCCCCAAGGATCCATCCTAGGCCCAATCCTATTTGCCATCTACATCAATAACGTCGACATTAATCTCACCAAAGCCACTGTACACCTGTTTGCAGATGACACCATATTATACGTCAGTAACCCCTCACCTGTCTCAGCATGTGAAGAGCTACAAGCAGAATTCAATCTACTTCAACATCAGTTATTGGAAAAAACTTCTCCTAAATGCAAAACAAAGGCAATGTTTTTCTCCCCAAAATCAAACCGTAACTCCTTTCCAAGCAATCTTCCCCAACTCTCACTGTTATGGGTGAAAATCTAGAATTTGTTAAAAATTCAAATAACTGGGGGTCTGGCTAGACTATAGACTCACTAACTCACTTGGATGAGCTACTGAAAAACTCCGCAGAGGCTTGGTCTCTTTCACAGAATAAAGCATTTTCTAAATAGGGATTCTAAAAGAAGTTGGTCCAGACCACATTTCTCTCAGTATTGGACTATGCAGACTTCCTATACGGTCGCTGCCCTAACTCTTATCTGTACAAACTGGACACACTTTACCACAGAGCACTGAGGTTCATTACAGATCTTCCCTCAGCACTCATCACTGCTCGTCTATGCTGCAGTTGGATGGCCTTCACTCCATTTCAGAAGAAATAGGAATGCCATACTATGGACATATAGGGCATTATCTAAGAAGCTCCCAAACTATATTTCAGACTGCTTCACACAAGTCACAGCAAGTAAATATGCCCTAAGAAGCCTCAACTTCATCATGCTTAAAGTGCCCAATTTCAATACTCGGTATGGGAGAACTACTATCAGCTACATACTATCTACTTTATGGAATATGACAGAAGACCCTGAAATTGAGCAGCTACATTACAGTTACATCCTTCAAACATCTGTATACAAGGCTCATCCAAGAAAATGTAACTGTTTCCACTAGTACTAGTGTATTTTAATATTAGTGCTAATCTTATCCTTCCCTCCTCAGACAGTCATTCCATGGAATGAATCCACCCCTCAGATGTATTACACCCCACCCTTCATCCAGCTCCCAGCACTTCCTTAACTACATCATAGTCCTATACCCCTGTCATTCTACCCCAGTACAGGCCCCAGCCCTTTCTCAGGCATCACTTATCACTTATCCATCCACTTTATAACTAATATCTTCTACTGCCTCCCAACTTGCAATCCACTCCTGCTCCTCCTGTCTCCATTATCTATGTTAAGTATTGAAGTATTGAGCATTTTGCTTAGATGTATGTTAGACAATGTGATTTTTTGAATTTTGTATATAATAGATCATTTTGTATGCGTTGTATATCTGTTATATCTATGTAAGTTGAACCTTGACCTTACTCAGGTCCATCTTGCAAATGAGCTGTGCTCAATGATGTTCACCTGGATAAAGATTTGATTGATTGACTGACCTGTAAAGAAAGTAATTGTAGCAAAACGTCCTCCTCCTCCTCCCTCCCTCCACACGCTGAAATACAGCACCCATGTCCTGATCCCCTTTAATACAGTCACTCCCCAAAGCTTTTCAGTATTCAAAGCAGGTTTCAGTATTATTCCTCTACCGATCGTTGTTTGTTTTAAAGTTTGTTGTGGGCTGAAACAATTGGCATCATGTCTCCCATATCACTTCCGGTTACAGTTCATCTGTCCAGTGCAGTTACTTGGCTAATATAAGACTGCTCCTTTAATACTGCGTTACCAGGTTATGACAGGAGTACAATGGTACAGCACATAATGCTATTCTGCAAAGGTCCCTCTGGTCTTCCCTTTTATTTTGCTACTTATGTTTTTCAGTCCCACGTGTCTTCCACCTGGGTTCCCTTCTTGGTCTGCATTTCCCTTAGCGCTGCTCAAATTACTGCCAGAAGGTTCAGAGATGATATAAAAGGCTGCGCCCTGCTTTTTGGACGCCATCCAGCCAATCATTGAGCACCCGCTTGTCCTGCTGGGAGTCACAGTTCTGGGATCATTGCTGTGAGGCCTCCATGAGGCCTTTAGAAACCAAGGCCCTACCAGCCTTTTCAGGTGTCTCACAGATCTGCGCACCTTCCGACCACCATATTCTTAGACGGGCTGGGGAAGGGGTGTTAAATTTAACATTTTAGCTCAAGAATCTTCAGGAGAGGGCATACTGGAGCCTTTGTTTCTGGATCTCTGGAGGGTAGTCTTGGTCAAAATACAGTCTATGTGTGAAATACTTTACTTCCTTTTGTTGCCATGCAGTGTTCAGTATTTCTTCTTTAACTCTATAACTGTTAAATTTAAGAATAATTGATCGAGGTCTTGAGTCTGGAGAAGGCTTAGCTTGTAAGGCCAGTGCGCCCGCTCTATTCGAGCTGAAATCCTGCTGGTAAATTCAGAACATCTTTTATTAGGTCAGCCATAAATTCTACCATCTGACCAGTCTCCCACCCTCAGAAAGCCCATGTATTCGGAGATTCTCCTCCAGGATCTGCCTTCTAGATCCACACATTTCGCTTGCAACTGTTCTGTATACTGTAGGAGAGCTTGGAGGCAAGATTCATTTTGGCAGTGGAGTCTTCCGTACCAATGATTCGGTTCTCCGCTTCCTCAGCTCTCTTCTCCAAACCTTGCAGGTGTTGGCTTAGGTTTTAAACTCAGTTTAGTTTTCTGTCCACATTGCTTCTAGCTCAGTGAACAGCCTGTCGATCTCGACCTGGTTAATTGTTCCTGTTCCTCGCCGGTGCCTGGCAAAGTAGCTGGAGATGGGCTGTGCTCGCTTCTCGAGGTGTAGTTTTTAATCCTCCTGCATCTGGTTTCCAGGTGGCTGTTTTTGGTTTTATGGGTTCCGATTATCTCTGGGGGCTTTAGCTGCCATTTTTGTAGATTGGGTGTTCCTTCTTGCAAAATTATAAGTTTTAAAGGGGTTTTGGGAGAAGAGCTCTCTCTCAGTGTGCTGTTGCTGGCTCCTTAACATCACCGGAAGTCCGCAGCCCCCACCTTAGAACTCTTTTGCCCCAAACCAGACATGATCGGAAGCAGTCAAAATAACAGAAACGGAAAATAAAGACTCAATGCCAAAACTTTATAAAACAACAGAAGAGTCACTGAAAACAAAGAAGGGCACTGTTCCACGGAGTTGTGCTGTCCTCGACAATGAGAAAAAGAGAACTGAGGTAATGGAGGGGCTGGCGTTTGTTACTGGCCAACCCATGAGCGCCACATAGTATGTCGGCCTTGAGAGTGGCACCATCTCAGACGTTGGCCCCTCCTCCAGATAGGAAAAAGATTTTTAAAGCTAAAAGCTTCCGTGAGGTCCTGGTGCCCCAGCTTAAACCCACCAGTAATGAATGGTGAAGACTGATACAGGCAAGATCAAACCTGTTTTGTGTTCTCCCAGGAGGCACATAGGTCCACTAGAGGTGTGCCCCAAAGGGAGAAATGGAAATTATGTATCTACTGTAATTCTTTGTCTTCTTGGACTGAGTCTCCACCACTCCTTCACACTAATGGAGTTTGCCAGAGGTGCTAAGACCCAGTGAGAGCAAACATTTTCAGGACTGCCGCATCGAGATGGAGCCACGAGGAGCGGCACCGCGAGCCCCAGCTGCGGTGGTAATGACTATCTCGGCGTTGACCCTCCAACCGCCTCAGTACCTTTTCTTCCCTGAGGAGGTGCAGCATAATTAATCTAGAAGGACTAGCCTAAAAATCGGACATAAGATAGTCCAAATGACCTGTGTAAGAAAGGTCAACAAGAAAGTCTTCACAGCCCAGCCATTGAGGGAGTGAAGACCAAAACAGAAAAGTGAGCTTTGGGGATGGTGGGTGGGCATTTGAATGAGTGGTGGAGACTCCGTCCAGAAGATCAAGAATTACGGTAGGTACGTAACTTCCATATCTTCCTGGACATAAAGTCTCCAGCACTCATTCACACTAATGGGAGAGTACCGAGCTAAATAACACTCTGAGACGGGCGGCATGAGATAAAGAACTCACATGCTCAGGACAGAAGTCCATTAAGAATGGTTCTGCCAAACAATAGATATCATCTGGCAAGGACATCCAGGTAGTGCTTAACAAAAGTATGCATGGAGCTCAGGTAGCCGCATTGCAAATATCTGCAATGGCACGTTACAGATTTCCGCCAGAGATACCGCGACTGCTCCAGTAGAGTAAGCATACAGTCAGCCTTCCAGCTTGACCTGTGCCATAGAACAGCAGTGCCGAAGGCATGCCACCAGCCACGCTGAGATGCATCTAATAGCAACAGGTTGACGCAGCTGGGTCTCGCTGAAGGAGACACCAATTGTTGCTGGTCCTTGCGATTCACGTAATGCTCTCTTAACATCCAGTGAAAGAAGGGTGCACTCCTCTTCACTCGGGAAGCTCGCCAGCAGGTAGGAAGGACTAAAGGTTGGTTTAGATGGAATTCTGTGACAGCCTTAGGGAGAAACCTAGGATGAGTCCTAAGAACTAACTTGTCTTTGTGAAATACAGTGTATGGAGGGTTGGTGACCAGTGCATGTATTTCAGAAACTCTACGGGTCGAAGTAATGGCCACCAGGAAGACCGCTTTCCAGGTGAGGAACTTCAACTCGCAAGTAGTTAGAGGCTCGAAGGTTTACGGGTGACCACGCCTAGCACAAGGTTAGTGTCCCAGGCTGCAACTGGACATCTAAAAGGAGGTCTAGTATGTAGAATACCCCTAAGAAACCTCTTAACTACAGGCAACTGAGCCACTGACATGGAAAGTACTGGCTCATGATATGCTGAAATGGCACAACGATGAACTTTGATAGTGGAGTATTGCAGACCAGAGTTTGAGAGATGTAAGAGATACTGCAACACTTTATTTGATGGGCAGGAAGAACAGGTTACTTACCTGTAACAGTAGTTCTGGAGTGGTATATGTTGTTCATCCACACTGTTTGGCATGTCCCTTTCCCTTAAATCTTGCTGGAAGTCTTCAAGCTGGCTCCTCCCACTCACCCGGTGGTATATACCTCAGCTCTGCCCCATGATGCCAGATCTTAGCCCGCTGGAAGCAAGGTTGAGCGCCTCAAGCTGGGAGGTCGAGTAGGTGTAGGGATGAACAACATATACCACTCCTAGAACTACTGTTACAGGTGAGTACCTTATTCTTCTAGGAGCGTGAATATGTTGTTCATCCACACTGATTGGCAGACTCAAGCAGTTCTCCGGGAGGAGGAGGCAAAGCACACATCCTACTTAGGAAATAAAGATTGGAGACCCGAGGCCCCAAAACCAGCATCCCAGTGTGACTCAACGTCAATGTGGTAGTGGGTAATGAAGGTGTTTGCTGACTTCCAGGTAGCAGCCTGACAGATTTCCTGGATAGGGATGTCCCAGAAACAGCCACCAAAGCAGCAGTATGGCGGGTAGAATGAGCTCTTATCCTCTGGGAGGCTCATTGCCCGCCAATTCATACCAGACCTATGCATGATGTAATCCATCTTGCTATGGTCCATTTGGCTGCAGGTCTGCCAGAAGCGGCTTCAGCATAGGTGACAAACAGCTGACGAACCTCTCCATGAATTTCCACCTGCCCTCCTTATAATAGGAGAGTGCAGGTCTCAGGTCCAGAGTATGGCACCTGTACTCAGCGTCTAAGGTGTAGTTAGAGTAGTATACCGGCAGAGTCAACACCTGGTTAAGGTGAAAGTCTGACACCACCTTCGGAAGGAATTTCGGTGGGGGCATAGGACAACTTTGTCCCTGTGAAAGACCAGATAAGGGAGTTCACTGAAAGCACCTGGAGCCCCTGTCCTTCTGGCAGATGTGATAGCCACCAGGAAGGCTGTCTTCCACGACAGGTGTGACAACTCACACTTGTGCATTGGTTCAAATGGCTTGCCCGTGAGCTTTGCCAAAACCAGCAGCAGATGCCATGGAGGTGGAGGTTCACGACCAGAGGGAGTATGTGATCCAGGCCTTTGAAGAAGTGCCAGACCACTGTCAGCTGACCGGCCTGCGCCAGGTAAGCAGCAACGGCTGCCAGGTGCACCCTAAGGGTCGATGACCATAGACCCCTTTGAAGAGAGACCAAAGGTAGTCGAGAATGTCAGCCATAGAACAGGATAAGGGTCTAGACTTCATTTCGACACCAAATGGAAAACCTTTTCCATTTGAAGGCATAACATTTCCTGGTCGATTCCTTTCAAGATGCTTCCACCATGGTGCAGACATCGTCAGATAGACCCAGAGCCTGGAACGCTTGTCGCCAGGTACCAGGCTGTCAGGTGCAGGGATTGAAGCTCCAGATAGAGTACCTTCCCTGGTTCAGTTATATCAAGTCCGGAGTGTACAAAGCTGCTCCAGGGCCCTGCAGCTGAGGCTGAGGAGATCTGGATACCAGAATTGGCATGGCCAATCTGGGGCTACCAGGACCACCTTCACCCTGTCCCTCCTCACCTTGAGTAACACCTTGTGGATCAAGGGAAATGGAGGGAAGGCGAGAGCAGGCTTGGGCTCTACGACCTCGAGAGGCATCTCCTGCAGCAAGCCCTGCCGAGGGGGCGGGACATGATACAGCCCCAGCTTGTTGTTTTCCTGAGGCAAACAGGTTCACCAAAGGTTTGCCCTAATGGGAGAACAGACTGTAAGCTACGCCTGATGGAGAGACCACTGTGGGATGTCTGGCCTATGCAGCTGACAGCATTTGCCAGTTGGTTCGAGGCTCCTGCCACATGAATGGCTAGGAGATCTGCCTCCAATCGGCCACGAGGGTCCAGATGCGAGCGCCTCCTTGCACAGCAGACGGGAGTGCATGCCGCCCTGTCTGTTGAGGTAGTACATGGTCGTGGTATTGTCCATCTGGACTTGAACCACTTGACCCCGGGCTGAGGAGTGAAAGCTGGTAGAACCAGTCTGACTGCTCTGAGCTCCAACAGGTTGAGGTGGCACCGACTCGGGGTCCAGAACTCGTGGGCCCTGTTATCCTCATGTGGGCTCCCCAGCCCATGAGAGAGGCATCGGTCATAAAGAAGACCATCGGCTCGGGTGGACAAACTGGATCCCTTCCTGCAACCAGCCTGGGGCAGTCCACCACTGAAGAGCACCCCACATCTTCAGGGTTACAGTGATAAGCTGGTCGAAATGACCGTGGCGCTGAGTCCACTGAGCGGCCAGTTCCCACTGGAGGGAGCGTGATGCCACCTGGCACAACGGACCACTGAGGTGCATGCCGCCATGTAACCTAGAAGGCACAGAAAGCCCAAGGCAGGGCGCAAGTGCCCAACCAGAAATGATCAGGCAAAGGAGGAGAGAACCTCAGCCCTGTCCGCCGGTAGCCGAGCTCTGGCTTGACAAGAGTCGAGCTCTGCCGCCGATGAAGCTCATCACCTGGGAGGGCACGAAGTTCTGACTTGGCCTCTGATCAGGAGGCCGAGTTGGGAGCAGGTTCGAGAGCCAGAACCCTTGACCTCTCCACCTCCTGAAGGGACAAACCTGCCAAGAGCCAGTCGTCGAGATAAGGGTATATTCGGACTCCTTGATGCTGAAGGTGGCTGCCACCATTGCAATGCACTTGGTGAAGACCAGTGGGGCGATGACAGGCCAAGTGGCATGGCTCGGAACTCGTACAGGGTTCCTCGACCCCTGAAGCGGAGGAACGCTGATGGGACGGACGGATTGGGATGTGAAAAGGCGCGTCCTGTAGATCCAGTGAACAGAACCACATGTTTCGCTCCAGGGATGGCATGATCTGATTCAGAATTACCATCCGGAAGGTGCGGACCTAATGCATCGATTCAGGTCGTGGAGATCTAGGATGGGGCACCAACACCCATCCGCTTGGGCACCAGGAAGAACCTGGACACGAAGTCTGGGTCTGTAGGAGGATCCGACACTGGAGCTACTTCCTCCTTGTGGATGAGCTGAGCTATGTTGTCTCAAGAGCAGACTGAGTACAAGCTGAGATCCTTTCCTCCCGAGGGGCTTGGCTTGGCTGGGAGGGTACTGCTCAAACTCTAGAGGCAGTCCCTGACCGACCACTTCGAGAACCCACCTGTCCGGGTGATATCGGACAAGCGGGAAAGAAAGTAGTGGAGCCGACCCACGGGAGGACCCAGAGCTGGCATGATGGCTGTAGGGATGGCAACCCCAACCCGCCGCTGAGCAGGCTTAGAGGAGGAGGAGAAGGCTCCTAGACCTGTGCCTCGGCCTGCTTTACGGGCTGTTGAGGACCCTGCTTGGGACGTGGTGCCAAGCTTGAGCCTGCTGCTGCTGTTGCTGACCTCCTTGGTTGGAGGGCTGCCTGACCGCAGGGGAAGAATGCAGAAATGGCTTCTTCTTTCTCCTCTGCTGGTTCTTGCCCGAAAACCCTTAGCAGAAGTAGCATCCAAGGTGGCACTGGACTGCTCTACATGCTGAAGGTGACTGGCCACCTGGGACCGAACAAGTGGGTGCCTAGGAAGGGCACATCAGCAAGCTTCTGCTGAGTATCCACCGGAAGAAGGAAAACCTCAGCTGAGCCCTGTGGCGAGTGGCCAATGCGGCTGCAAGAGAGTGGGCACAAGAATCTCCTATATCCAGGGCCATCTGGAGTTGCTGTTTGCGACAGCACAACCCTGGTCCTGGAATTGCTTAACCGTGGTCTGCATGTCCGCTGGGAGATGAGGGAGGACCTTGTCTAATGACCTGAGAAGGGCATGAGGGAAGCGTGCGTAATGACAGCCGAGCTGGCCTGACGAAGAGGCCAGATAGACCTTATGGGCAGAGTAGTCCATATTTTTGGACTCCTTGTCCGGGGCCGGTCAGTGTCGGCCGAACTCCCAGTACACCTGAACACAGAGGTGGTCACCAGGCTCTTGGCTGAAGGGTGCTCTGTGAATCTCGCAGGGACACCATGGGCACCGCGGACTTACAGGCCATGTGGACAGACGGTGCTGGGCAGGAAGCAGGACGCTGCCAAAGTTCAAGGGCTGGGGCCAACAATGGCTTCGCCACCAGAAAGGCTCCGCCGGTGTATCCTCTCTTGAGGATATCGTGAGAGGGTACTCCTCTTCTTTGGATAGATTCAATGGGCATTCCGCTAGATTCGGAGATGAGGCGATGGATTCCGTGAAAGAAGGAAGGACCTTCTCCAAACCTGTCACAGACGACTCATCATCCCCGGATGTGAGTGTAATCCAGTGACATCTCAGTCCGAAGAATCATAGAATAGTGGTTCGTCGCTAAGTCACCCTTGATTTGCCAAGGCGATCCGGGTGACGGTAAATCGACAGACGCGGAGAAACCTGGTGTCTTGTCGTCCTCTTCGTGGGCACCCTTCCTCAGGCTGCTTAGGTGGTGGTTCCACCCAAATTGGTGGAAAGACCAAGATAGGCTGTTGGGACGGGCCGCCCCACGGGCAGAGAAACCGAAGGCAGAAGACTTCACTTGAACAATTAGTAATAATATCGGTACTGTTCGAAATAATTCTACAAAACAATAAACTGAACTATTGATGCCAGTGAAGTTTAACTCCCGGCGGTGAGCGGCGTCATCACTGAAGCGCACTGGTCGGCGGGAAAAAGGAACTGAGGCGGCTGGAGGGTCAGCGAGACAGTCATTACCGCATGTGCTGGGGCTTGCGCTGCTGCTCCTCACAGCTCCATCTCGGCGCCCACCCTCCTGAAAAGGTTTGTTCCCGCTGGTCCTAGCGCCTGGCGAACTTCCATTAGTGTGATTGAGTGGTGGAGACTTTATGTCCAGGAAGATCAGGTGGTTCACCACCTCCTGATTCAAGGACCACTCATGCAATATTTCTTCCATCTGGCTGAGTGTGTGTCCACCATCTGAATGTCTGCTCCAGTGACATAAATCACCAGGAGATCTGCACCCAGGCTGCGCGTGGGGGTCCAGGTGTGGAAGGCCTCCCAACACAAGGGACGAGAGTGTCGCTGTCTCTGCTTGTTCAAGTAGAACTTGGTCATGGTGTTGTCCGTCTGGACTTGCAAGACTTGATCCATGACTAGAAATGCGAATTCCATCAGAAATAGCCACAAGACACAGAGCTCCAGCAGGATGATGTGGTTGACAGGACTCCTTGATAACCAGTGAGATCTGCTGTCCCCAGGTATGCTTCCCACCCTCCAGAGATGTGTCCATCGTAAGGGTGGCAGACAGTTCTAGGTGGACAAATGGGACTCCTTCCTCCAGATGTTCCAGAATTAGCCACCGATGGATGGCATCCAACATCGGCTGAGTTACTGGACCACCCATGGCCTCCTTGGATGGTGCCCTTCAGGACAGCTGCTACCACTGCCATGCACTTGTTGAAGACCATGGGCAGATATGACAGGCCAAAGGGCATGACCTGGAACTCATGCAGCAGAATCCTTCTGTGCAGAACCGAAGGTACCACCAGTGGGACGGACGGTCTGGGATGTGGAAGAATACACCCTGGAGATCCAGGAACAGAACCACATGCGCCGCTCTAAGGATGGTATGATCTGATTCAGAATTACCATCCGGAAGGTGCGGACCTAATGCATCGATTCAGGTCGGAGATCTAGGATGGGGCACCAACACCCATCCGCTTGGGCACCAGGAAGAACCTGGACACGAAGTCTGGGTCTTAGGAGGATCCGCACTGGAGCTACTTCCTCCTTGTGGATGAGCTGAGCTATGTTGTCTCAAGAGCAGACTGAGTGCAAGCTGAGATCCTTTCTCCCGAGGGGCCTGGCTTGGCTGGGAGGGTACTGCTCAAACTCAGAGGCAGTCCCCGACCGACCACTCGAGAACCCACCTGTCCAGGTGATATCGACCAAGAGGAAAGAAAGTAGCGGAGCCGACCTCACGGAGGACCCAGAACTGGCATGATGGCTGTCACGGATGGAAAACCCCAACCCGTCGCTGAGCAGGCTTAGAGGAGGAGGAGGAGGCTCCTAGACCTGTGCCTCGGCCTCTTACGGGCAGTTGAGGACCCTGCTTGGGACGTGGTGCCAAGTTTGAGCCTGCTGCTGCTGTTGCTGACCCTCCTTGGTTGAGGGCTGCCTGACCGCAGAGGGAAGAATGCAGAAATGGCTTCTTCTTTCTCCTCTGCTGGTTCTTGCCCAAAAACCCTTAGCAGAAGTAGCATCCAAGGTGGCACTGGACTGCTCTACATGCTGAAGGTGACAGGCCACTCCGACCGAACAAGTGGGTGCCTAGGAAGGGCACATCAGCAAGCTTCTGCTGAGTATCTGCTGGAAGGAGGAAAACCTCAGCTGAGCCCTGTGGCGAGTGTGCCAACGGCTGCAAGAGAGTGGGCACAAGAATCTCCTATATCCAGGGCCATCTGAGCTGCTGTTTGCGACAGCACAACCCTGGTCCTGGACTTGTTTAACCGTAGTCTGCATGTCCGCTGGGAGATGAGGGAGGACCTTGTCTAATGACCCGAGAAGGGCATGAGGGAAGCGTGTCGTAATGACAGCCGAGCTGGCCTGACGAAGACCGAGAAGAGGTCAGATAGACCTTATGGGCAGAGTGGTCCATATTTTGGACTCCTTGTCCGGGGCCGGTCAGTGTTGGCCAACTCCCAGTACACCTGAACACAGAGGTGGTCACCAGGCTCTTGGCTGAAGGGTGCTCTGTGAATCTCGGCAGGGACACCATGGGCACCAAGGTACTTACAGGCACATGTGGGGAAGACGGTGCTAGGGCAGGAAGCAGGACACTGCCAAAGTTCAAGGGTTAGCCAACAATGGCCTCGCCACCAGAAAGGCCTCCGCCTGGTGTATCCTCTTGAGGATATCGTGAGAGGGTACTCCGCTTTTGATGGATTCAATGGGCATTCTGCTAGATTCGGAGATGAGACGAAGGATTCCGTGAAAGAAGGAAAGACCTTCCTCCAAACCTGTCACAGACGACTCATCATCCCCGGATGTGAGTGTAATCCAGTGACGCCTCAGTCCGAAGAATCATGGAATAGCGGCCTGTCGCTTAAGTCACCCTTTGATTCGCCAAGGCGATCCAGGGTGACGGGTAATCGACAGAGCCGGAGAAGCCCGGTGTCTTGTCGGTCCTCTTTCGAGGGCACCTCCCTCAGGCTGCTTAGGCGGTGGTTCCACCCAAATTGGTGAGAGACAGAGATAGGCCAAGCTGGGACATGGGCCGCCCCACGGGCAGAGGAACCGGGCAGAAGACTTCACTTGAACAATTAGTAATAATATCGGTACTGTTCAAATAATTCTACAAAACAATAAACTGAACTATTGATGCCAGTGAAGTTTAACTCCGCGGGTGAGCGACGCCGCCACTGAGGCACACTGGACGGCAGGAAAAAGGAACTGAGGCGGCTGGAGGGTCGACGCCGAGATAGTCATTACCATTACGCGCTGGGGCTTGCGCTGCTGCTCCTCACAGCCCATATCGGCTCACCTCCTGAAAAGGTTTGCTCCCGCTTGGGTCCTAGAGCCTCCGGCGAACTTCCATTAGTGTGAATGAGTGGTGGAGACTTTATGTCCAGGAAGATCAGGTGGTTCACCACCTCCTGATTCAAGGACCACTCATGCAATATTTCTTCCACCTGGCTGAGAGTGTCCACCATCTGAATGTCTGCTCCAGTGACATAAATCACCAGGAGATCTGCACCCAGGCTGCCGTGGAGGTCCAGGTGTGGAAGGCCTCCCAACACAAGGGACGAGAGTGTGCGTTGCCCTGCTTGTTCAAGTAGAACTTGGCCATGGTGTTGTCCGTCTGGACTTGCAAGACTTGATCCATGACTAGAAATGCGAATTCCATCAGAAATAGCCACAAGACACAGAGCTCCAGCAGGATGATGTGGTTGACGGGACTCCTTGATAACCAGTGAGATCTGCTGTCCCCAGGTATGCTTCCCACCCTCCAGAGATGTGTCCATCAAGGGTGGCAGACGGTTCTAGGTGGACAAATGGGACCTCTTCCTCCAGATGTTCCAGGATTAGCTACCGATGGGTGGCATCCAACATCGGCTGAGTTACTGGACCACTTCATGGCCTCCTTGGATGGTGCCCTTCAGGACAGCTGCTACCACTGCCATGCACTTGTTGAAGACCATGGGCACATATGACAGGCCAAAGGCATGACCTGGAACTCATGCAGCAGAATCCCTTTGTGCAGAACCAAGGTACCACCAGTGGACGGACGGTCTGGTATGTGGAAGAATACATCCTGGAGATCCAGGGAACAGAACCACATGCGTTGTTCCAAGGATGGTATGATCTGATTCAGGGTAACCATCCAGAACTTGTGCATCTGCATATACTGATTGAGATCATGTAGATCCAGTATTGGGCACCAGCCCCCATCTGTTTCTGGACCAGGAAGTACCAGATAATACCCATGACTTGCTAGGGCATCTGGGACACAGATTATAGCCCTTTCACAGAGAGCTGAGCAATATCCTCCCTTAGGGCAGACAACGACTCCTGCACAGAGGACTCCTGAGGGGCGTGTGATCAATAAGGCAGGAGAGCCTCAAAATCTAGAGGCAAGCCTCTGCCTACCACCTCTAGAAACCACCTGTTCATGGTAATGACAGACCAATGTGGGCAGAAGGGAAGCCAAGCCCCAGGGAGATGGGTCAGGGACTGGACATGCGGGCGGCTGACACCTCACCTGTCAGTGGGCAGCTCTGGAGGGGCAAGGTCGCTGGGGGTGAGGCAAACCCATCCCCACCTCTTTTGACCCTGTCTGGAGTATTTGGCCTAAGGTGCCATGCTTGGCACTGCCCTGCTGAGGCTGCTGTTGAAGCTGCTATGGCTGAAAGGACAAACAAAGTTCTTTTTTCAGTTTCTGTGTCTTTGGGTCCTTCTGGGACGAAGCCACAGAGTCTATGGTGGCACAGAACTTCTTGATTCTGGTGAGATGTCCTTCCACCACTGGGCCAAAGAGGTTGGTGCCCAAGAAAGGGTAATCGCTAGCTTATACTGAGTCTCCACCAAGAAAGTGGAAAGTCTCAGCAAGGTTCTGTGACACATTTCTACTGAAACTGCCAAGGCACAGGCACAGGACTCAACACATACCTATGGCCGCCTGGAGCTGGTGTTTAGCCAACGCTCACTCTGGTTTTGACCAACTTCACTGGAAACTGCTCGTCGGCAGGGAGGTTAGGAAGGTCCATCATCCAGCGCTCCAAGGGGTTAAGTTATTTATCATTATAGCGTGCTCGCTTTGATGGAGACCAAGAGAGGAAGCAGCATAAATGCTCTTTGTTGAATGGTCAAGCTATTTAGATTCCTTGTCGGAAGGCTTGCCCATATCCCTTGATTTCCAGACTTCAGGAAAGCAGAGTCTATGATCAGACCCTCAGCCAAGGGATGGTCCGAGAACCTGAAAGGGATCCAGTAGGAGCACATTCTAGCAGACGACCAGGGTGCCTCGCCATTTGCCGCATGAACCACCTGGGAATCATCTGACTGTGCTGAGTTCCACCAACAGTCTGCCCCAGAAAGCTGGTCGAGCATGGGAGTCCTCAACTGGAACTCCCGAGGGCTGTGGTGGAGGCAGCTCCACCTGCAAGGATAGTGAGGCAGATGCCGGAGACATCTGCTGAGGGTGGACCAGTGTGGACATGACTAACATCTGCCTGTCGACTACTGGTGTCAAGGGCAGATCCTTACCCCACAGTACCTCACAACAGTCCACTGCTACCTGAGGAGCTCTTTTGTACTGCTGCATTCAGTGACGGTGCCTCTCCTCACCTAAGGATGAGGAGGTCCAGGAACACTGATGGTGACGCCCTGGTTGAGCAGAACTGACAGTCCAAGCAGTGCCTTGACCAGGAGCTCAACTTTAACCCAAAGGCCAACATGAAGGAGAAGCAACAGGAAGGTTAGTATAGACCACATGCCTAGGTACATGAAGGAGCACCAGCTTTGGCTGCACAGCCGCCTGTGGAGGCTGATCCCAACCGAAACCGTCTGGGATACCGACCGTTCATATCCTCCTGAGAGAGGACTGGAAAGCCTGGGGTCTTGGAGAACAACTCCTAGTCAATTCCCTCCAACAACTGGTCAACGGGTCATGAAAGCTCTCACCGCCTGATCGATTGAGGTTGCTGCACCTGCAGGGGCACCATGGAGCTTTCAACCTGGCCCTCAACCACAGAAAGCTCAACCAGTGTCAAGAGGTCAGGGACGTCAAAGGAGCAGGAGGACCGTGATCTCTCCTGTACCACTACCAGCAGACAGCTCTTGTGTTTCTTACCATGGGGGCAGAGCTCTTCTCAAAGGCTTGGAGGCCCCACACATCTCCCAGAAATCTACAGTGAAAGACGCCTGATGCTGGCCCCAGCTGGGAGCAGTACCAAGGCTGACAAGGTGCCCATCAGAGCAACAGCCGCCTTCGTTGGCTGCAAGACAAGCAGCAGACCCCACCGCAGTGGGAGGCCTTCTTGTAGCATTTCAGCCTGAGTTTCAGATCTCTATCACCCATTATGCAGAGAGAATGCCAGGCTGCACAATCCTCCAAAGAGGAAGGAGCATCGCCAGTGACAGGGACAGCCTGAAACGCTGTGGCAGACCCCAAACAGTGGCAGGACAAGTGTGGCTCTGTCCACTATATCTTCTGTCGGCACATGATGCAGAATCTGAAGTTGGGAGCTGGCTTTGCTTCCTTAGATTCCACTTGCCATCAATGAGGCTTGAGCCAAATAAATATGAAAACAGTCAAAGAACTCTTGAAGTATCAAAGAAAAGTAGAAATCACCAATGGTGTACTTGGTGGCCTACAATTTACAGAGATGCAAGCAGGAGACCAAACTCTTCCACTGGAAAGGAAGACGGGTCATCATGAGGTGGAGCAGAGGGACATACTGCCTGAGTTATGGGAGAAGCTTAGCTTGAAGATGTTCTGGCAAATCAGCACTCTAGTGGACTGCCTGTGTGTGGACAGTGAATTATATCCATGCACCTAGAGGCAGAACTTTTGGGGATCAGTTAAAAATAAGGGTGAAATCAAGATCGCAAGACCTAAAGAGCAGAGAACTACCATGCACACGACAAGCTACCTTATCTACTTACAAACCAATGCTACTTATATTTCGCCTGTGAGGAAGGTGCTAACACTTACCTCTGCAGATAGTTATTTTTCTGTTTTTGATTATTACAGTATTTGTGTTCTGTGTTAAAACTTGAATACCAAATTAAAGGCAATGATGCAAGTTCATTTAAGCCATCTAGAACATTTGACAAGTCTCGAGATGTGTGGGAGTATTGTAAGCATCCTGAAAATATGGGCCTTTAGTGTACATAATCGGAGAGGGCAGCATTAAGCAGTTCTCATACAACAGTACTGGAGTCAAGTTGCTTGTGTTTGCAGGGTGATGCAGTAATGAGCAGTCTGTTACTACAGAGCTGCATTTCAGAAAACTCTACAGGCAGATGTAATGGCCACCAGGAAGGCCGCTTTCCAAGTGAGGAACTTCAACTTGCAAGTAATTAGAGGTTCGAAATGTTTATGAGTGAGCATTGTCTAGTACAAGGTTAATGTCCCAGGCTGCAACTGGACATCTAACAGGAGGTCTAGTATGCAGAATACCCCATAGAAAATGAAAATGACGTACCTACCGTAATTCTTGATCTTCTTGGACGAGTCTCACCACTCATTCACACTATTGGGATCTGCGCTGAGACACTAGGACCCAGCGGAGCAAACTTTTTGCTGGAGGGCCGGGCGCCAGAGATGGAGTCGCGAGAGCGGCACCAGAAGCTCCTGCTAGCTTAAGCGGTACTGACTATCTTGGCGGCCAACATCTTCCAACTGCCAGTACTTAAAATGAGGAAGTGCAGCGTAACTAATCCTAGGAGGATAGCCTAACCAAAAACTGGACATAAGATAGTCCGGACGACCCGATAAGAAGGGTCATCAAACAAGTCTTCACAGCCTAAAGATTTGAGGAGTGAAGACCAACAATAAGTGGTGAGCTTGGGGGACGGAGGTGGGCGTGTGAATGAGTGGTGGAGACTGCGTCCAAGAAGATGAAGAATTACGGTAGAGTGCGTAATTTTCACATCTTCCTGGACATAAGTCTCCACCACTCATTCACACTATTGGGAGAGTACTGAGCTAATAATCACTTCAGAGGCGGCAGGAGAGACCAAGAGCTCACGCTTCTAGGAGAGAAGTCCATTAAGGATGGCTCTGCCAAAGGAAGAATGTCGTCTGGCATGGACATCCAGTGCTTAATGTTTAACAAAAGTATGCACTGAGCTCCAGGTGGCCGTGTTGCAAATATCTGCAATGGGCACGTTAAATTTCCACCAGAGATGCTGCGACGCTCTAGTAGAGTGAGCGAGACCCTGCCCTCCAACTTAACTCTGCTATGGAATAGCAGTGGGCGGAGCATGCCACTAACCATGTTGAGATACATCTGATAGCAACAGGTTGACCCAGTCGGGTCTCGCTGAAGGAAACAAACAGTTGTCGAGCTTATAAAATCCTTGGTTCTATCTAAATAGAAACGCTAAAGCTCTCTTAATGTCCAAGGAATGAAGAGATCGTTCTCCTTCATTTTGGAAGTCTGCAAAGTAAGAGGAAGGACCAAAGGTTGGTTTAGATGAAATTCTGACACAACCTTAGGAAGAAATTAGGATGAGTCCTAAGGACTACTTTGTCCTCATGGAACACAGTATACAGAGGGTCTGTGACCAGAGCATGTATCTCAGAGACCCTGCGGGCTGAGGTAATGGCCACTAGGAAGGCCGCCTTCCAGGTGAGAAATTTTAGCTCACAGGTAGCCAGAGGTTCGAAAGGTTTCCGAGTGAGCATGTCTAGCACAAGATTAATGTCCCAGGCTGCAACTGGACGTCTTGTAAGAGGTCTGGTATGCAGAATTCCTTTAAGAAGCCTCTTAACCACAGGTAACTGAGCCAGAGATAAGGAAAAAACCGCTCATGATACGCTGAAATGGTACTAAGGTGAACTTTGACTGTAGAGTACTGTAGACCTGAATTTGAGAGGTCTAAGATTTACTCCAGAACTTTATCTGGTGGGCAGGAAAAAGGATTCAAAGAGACTTGCACACCACAGCGAAAACGCTCCATTTGGCTGTGTAAGTTTTCCTAGTAGCTGGTTTTCGTGCAGCCAGAAGAATATCTGAAACCCTTCGAGAGAACTTGAACCAGTTTACTTCTACCTCTTCAGGAGCCAAGCTGAAGGTGAAGCGATCTCAGGTTGGGATGGACCACAGGCCCTGAGTCAAGAGGTTCGTCTGAAGGGGAGTGGTCTCGGAGGAAATGCCAACATATTGTTGGAGTAGTGGAAACCACAGCTGTTGAGGCCAAAGGAGTAATGAGGATCATTTTGTCCCCTGGGATTCGAACTTGAGGAGTACCTCTGAATTAGAGGAAGAGGTGGAAAGGCGAAAGAAAGCATTTTGTCCACTGCAGCCTGAACGATCCTGACAGAAAATGCCAGGCCCTGGATTTCTGGAGCAGAAGAGAGCAGTTTTGCATTGAGTGGGATGCAAAAGGTCCAGGTCTGGAGTTCCCACCTCTGAATAGTGACTGAACTATGGTTGAGTTGAGAGACCATTCGTGAGGATCTGTCTCTGTTCTGCTGAGACGGTCTGCCAGTTCGTTCTGTATTCTCGGAGGTAGACCGCTTGAATTAGAGCCTTGTGCTCAAGCACCATTCCCACACTCTCATCGCTTCCCTGCATAAGGGGTAAGAGTGAGCACCACCCTGCTTGTTGATGTAGAACATTACTGCTTTGTTGTCCGTTTGAAGGAGAATGTTCTTGTGACAGAGAATGTCCTTCAAAGCTCGGACCGCATAAAGGGACGGCTCTCATTTCTAGGGCATTTATGTGAAGCTTGGGACTCGACCTGAGTCCACGTGCCTTGAGTATGGAGAGCCTGACAGTGAGCTCCCACCCCATTAGGGACGCTGTGTGTAATGGAAATCTGATGATCCAGAGGCGCAAAACGGATACCCTTCCAGGAGATTGGTTTCTGAGTCCACCAGGTGAACGACCGCTTTAGAGGTTCTGTCACTTTGATGGGATAGGACTACGGGTGAGTGGTTGGTGACCACTGAGTACTGAACATCCACTGAGAAGTTCTCATGTGCAGACGTGCTAGGGCACAGTGAACACTGAGGATGCCATGAGGCCTAGCATCCGTTGCATCGAGAGAGCTGGGACTGAGTTGTTTCCCCGATGTGACAGGCCATCTGAGCGATACCCTTCCTCCTGTCCTCTGGAAGAAAAGCCTTCGACAGGGAGGTGTCCAGAAGAGTCCCTATAAAAGGAGCCTCTGGGAGGGCTGCAACTGCGATTTTTGAGGTTTAGCAGAACTCCCATGGACGTGAGGAAGCAAGTCATATCTATAGCATCCAGAGTTCCCTGCCTGGAAGGACTTGCCAGAAGCCAATCGTCCAGATAAGGGAACACCTGTATTCCGATCTTTCTGAGGTGCGCTGTGAGAACTGCACAATACTTTGTAAAAACTCTGCGGTAGCCGAGGATAGCCCAAAGGGCAGGACTCTGAACTGATAATGCTGTCCCAGAGCCACAAACCTCAGGAATTTGTGATGCCTTGGGTGAATAGAAATGTGCTGGTAAGTATCCTGCATGTCTAGGGAGGCTAGCCAGTCGTGTTGATGAAGCAAAGGTAACAAGGTTCCTAGAGAAATCATCTTGAATTTCTCCTTGGCAGAAATTTGTTTAGTTTTCTGAGATCCAAAATGGGCACATGCCCCGGTTTTTTGGAACCAGAAAGTAATGGAGTAGAACCCTGTGTTCCGTTGATGCAGCGGCACTACTTCTACTGCCCTGTTGTTCAGAAGGCCCTGAATCTCGGCGAAGGTCTGACTGAAGGGTTGACAGCCTGGGCTGTCGCTTGGGGGGCGATCCATAGGGTCTCCACAAGATTGGGTGAATACCTCGCTGGATTATCCGAAGGACCCATTTGTCTGAGGTTATGGGCTTCCATTGATTGTAGAAGTGCATCAGACGACCTCCCATCGCTGAGGAAAAGTCCACCTCGGGCAGTTGAGATGGGACTTGGGCCAGCAACTCATAAGCGTGGCGCTACGCTTTTGGGCCCTTGCGCTTCTGTTGTGTTTTTGAGGTTGGGAAGTTTGATTTTTATGGAGACTTCCTCTGCCTCTGCCTTTGAAAGGACTGACGGTTATGAAAATACAGGTTACTCACCTGTAACAGGAGTTCTAGGAATGGTATATGTTGTTCATCCACACTTATTGGCAGGTATCCTTGCCGCTTTAAATCTTGCTGGAAGGTCTTCAGGTTGGCTCCTCCCACCCACCCGGTGGTAAAACCTCGGCTCCGCCCCATGACGCCAGATCTGGCCTGAAGCTCAGGTTGTGCGTCAAAGCCGGCAGAAGTCGGAGAATGGAATGGATGAACAACATATACCATTCCTAGAACTCCTGTTACAGGTGAGTAACCTGTATTTCTAGGGACATGGATATGTTGTTCATCCACACTTATTGGCAGACTCCTAGAAGTTCTCCACGAGGAGAGAGGCAAGACGACACCCCTACTTAGGGAAAAGAGACTGGAGAACCGAGGCCCCAAAACCAGCATCCCGGGCGTGACTCAAGGTTGATGTGGAAGTGGGTGATGAAGATGTGCTGACTTCAGGTAGCAGCCCTGCAGATTTCCTGGATAGGGACGCCCCGAAGCAGCCACCAATGCAGCGGTATGGCGGTAGAATGAGCTCTGGGAGGCTCCATGCCCGCCAACCAATAGCAGAGATCTATGCAAGAGGTGACCCACCTGCTTATCGTCCGCTTAGCTGCAGGTCTGCCAGGTGCGGCTTCAGCGTGGTGACAAACAGCTGGTGAACCTCTCCCGAATTTCAGCCGTCGGCTCCTATAGTAAGCTAGCCTTCTAGGGTCCAAAGTATGGAGCCTATTCGCCTCCTAGGTGATTGGGGTAGAACACCGCAGAGTCAACACCTGGTTAAGGTGAAACTCCCACACCACCGGAAGGAATTTCGGTGGGGGGCGCAGGACAACCTTGTCCCTGTGGAAGACCAGGTAAGGAGACTCAATTGAAGCGCCTGGAGCTCTCCCATCCTTCTGGCTGACGAACAGCCACCAAGAAGGCGGTTCTTCCACAACAGGTGAGAAAGATCACACCTGTGCATTGGTTCAAATGGCTTGCCCATGAGCTTTGGCACTATCAGCAGCAGATCCCATGGAGGTGGAGGTTCTCGTATTCAGAGGGAAATGTGATCAAGGCCTTTGAAAAGCGCCAGACCACCGCCTCCCTGCACTGACTGCTTCCGCCCGGCCCGTAAGCAGAGATGGCTGCCAGGTGCACCCTTAGGGTCATCGACCTGAGCCCTTGCTGAGAAAGGGACCAAATAGTCCAAGATGCTTGCCAAGGAACAGGAGGAAGGGTCCAGGCCCTTGCCCTGACACCAAATGGAAAACCTTTTCCATCTGAAGGCATAGCATTTCCTGGTCGACTCCTTATGGGATGCCTCAACTACATTGAGGACCTCGCCGGAAAGACCCAAGGCCTGGAACTCTAGCCACTAAGGAACCAGGCTGTCAGGTGCAGGGACTGAAGGTTGGATGGAACACCTTGCCTGATTGACTGAAAGCAGGTCTGGGCGAGGCTGTAAGCTGCCTCGAGCCTGGAGCTGAGGCTGAGGAGATCTGGATACAGCATTGGTGGGGCCAGTCTGTGGCTACCAGAATCACCTGCGCCTTGTCCTCCTCGCCTTGAGAAGCACCTTGTGGATCAAGGAAATGGGGAAAGGCGAGAAGAGGCCCAGGGTCCACGGCCTTGAGAAGGCATCCCCTGCAGCGAGCCCTGCTGAGGGGGCGGCATGGAACAGCCTCAGCTCGCTGCCTCCTGGAGGCAAATAGATCCACCTGAGGTGTGCCCCAATGAGAACAGATCTTGTACTACTTCCGCAGGAGAGACCACTGTGGGGACACAGCCCCTATCCGGCTTAGGGCATCGGCCAGGGTGTTGGAGGCCTGCCACATGAATGGCTAGAGATCCGCCTCCAGACCGCAGATGAGTGACCAAATGCGGAGAGCTTCCTTGCACAGAGGCATGGAGCGCATCTCCGCCCTGGCGGTTTAGGTAGTACATGGTCGTGGTATTGTCCGTCTGGACCTGAACCACTTGACCTCAGAGAACGGAGCAAAGGCGGAGAGCTAGGCGGACCGCTCAGAGCTCCAGCAGGTTGATATGGCATCGGGACTCCGCAGGGACCAGAGGTCGGCACTCTGTGCTCCCCAGAGGCACCCCAACCCATCAGAGGCATCGTCGACGAGAGACCGCCAGCACGGGCGGACAAACGGATGCCCTCCTGCAGATGAGCTGGAACGATCCACCACTGAGAGCGCCCACATCCCTGGGTCACCATCACTAGCTGGTCCAATGGATCACAGCGTTGAGACCACTGGCTGGCCAGCCCCCATTGAAGGGGGCTTTGTTCCAGCGGGCCCAACGGACCATGCTGGCAGGCGCCATGAGACCCAGAGGCACAGGAAGTCCCGGCAGGGCGCGATTGCCCAACCAGAAATGATTGGGCAAAGGAGGAAAGAACCTCGGTCCTGTCCACCGAGCTGTGCTCTGGCTCAAAGAGAGTCAAGATCTGCCCCAATGAAGAGAATCACCTGCTTCGGTTGAGTTCCGACTTGGCCTCGTTGATGAGGAGGCCAACCTGAGAGCAAACCTTGAGGGCCAGATCTCTGGACCGCTCCACCTCTGTCTGGAGGGGGCTGCATCAGCCAATCGTCCAGGTAAGGGTCACTAGGACCCTCGGCCGTGAGGAATGCTGTCACCACTGCCATGCATTTGGTGAAGACCCTGGGTAAGAGACAGGTCAAGGGCATGGCTCGGAATCATGAACGGTATCCTTCCGCCGAAAGCAAAGGAATTCTGGTGAGACGGACGGATAGGGACGTGAAAAAACGCGCCCTGCAGGTCCAGAGAGCAGAACCACATACGCTGCTCCAAGGATGGTATTATCTGAGCCAGAGTGACCATCCTGAAGGTCTGAGACCTTAGGAACTTGTTTAGTCGTGCAGGATGTGAGAATGGGGCGCCAGCCCCGTCCGCTTGGGACCAGGGAAGTACCTGGACATAAACCCCAGGTCTGAGGGAGGGTCCGCCACCTCTCTGATCACCTCTTTCTCGTGGAGCAGAGCTGATGTCGGCTCGGCGAGCCGACAGCGAGGCTGTGGACCCCGAGGCCCCTGGGGAGACGGCTCGGAAGGGCGGGCCTTCTCGAACTCCAGAGGCAGGACCTTCCTACCACTTCAACACCCACCGGTCTGTGGTTATAGCAGACCAGGCGGAAAGGAAGAAGGAGCCGTCTCCTACGGGGAACCTGGGGTGAGGTGACGAGGCTGGGGCGACACCCTCAACCCGTCACTGTGCAGGCTTGGAGGAGGGACCGGCCGAGGGACCTCCCAGGCCTTTACCTCCCTAGCCTTGGAGGAGGAGGAAGCCGCTGGCTTGGGTTTGGGACGCTATGCGAGCCTGCTGGCCCCTGATGCTGCTGGGCCGGACATGCAGCGGCAGACGGACAAAGGGCTTGGGTTGCGTGTCTGGCGGCCCTTGTCCCTCTGGGCGGATGAGACAGAGTCCAAAGTGGCATTGGACTTTTCGATCCTCTGGAGGTGGCCTTCCACTCCAGGGCCTAAGAGGTCGGTCCTCAGGAAAGGGACATCCACCAATTTGTGCTGGGTATCTGCTGTGAAGGTGGATATCCTCAGTCATGCCCGACGGCGCGACAGCCACTGCGGCCGCTACTGACCTGGCGATGAGTCATCGATGTCCAAAGCAGTCTGAAGTTGCTGCTTGGCCACTGCCCTGCCCTGGTCCCGCACCTGCTTAACCGTGGTCTGCAGGTCAGCCAGAGATGAGGGACTACCTCGTCCAGGGAGCCCAACAGGGCATGAGAAAAATGTGCCATCAGTACGCCGAGCTGGCCTGACGGAGGCCAAGGGAGTGACGAGCGTGAGACTTCTTTTCGCCCAACGTAGTCCAATCTCTTGGACTCCTTGTCAGGAGGTTTGTCTATGTCCCGGTGTTTCTGGCACGCCGGAAGACACTGTCGGTAACTAACCCCTTGGCTGAGGGGGTTCCGAGAAACCGGACAGGGAACCGAGGGACCAGTGCTTTTGCCATCCTGGCCGAAGGCGCAGGCAGGAAGCAGGACGCTGCCAGAGCTCCAAGGCCGGGCCTACAATGGCCTCGGCCACTGGAAAGGCCTCCGTAGGAGAATCCCTGGTCCAATATCTCCGTGAGGGATATTTGGCCCACGGATACAGACTCTAGCTGCATCCTGGTGGATTCCAAGATGAGCCTAAGCAAACCCATGAAGGACAAAGTGCTATCGTCCAGTGACTGACCTCCCGAGGACTCCAAGTCGACCGCCTGGAGAACAGGGAGGAATCGCCGCCGGACTCAGAGGAGTCTGCAAAGAGCTGTCTTGGCCTGAGCCACCCTCCACCTGCCGAGGCGATCGGGAGTGAGGTGACAGACAGCCTATGGGGCAGACCTTGGGCCGACCGAAAATTTTGGTCGGAGCCCCAAACAACGGCAGTGATGTGAGGTTCCACCGAATCGGTGGGCAGCCGGCTTGCCGAGCAACAGGCCTGGAAACAGGTGCCTCGGGTTTTGTCGAGGTTGCTTCGCGTCCGCGGACAGCCACTTGATAAGCCGGAAAGGCGACGACGCCGGCTTGCTCCCCGGACAGAAGAAGCTGCTGCTGCATGAGGTCCTCGTATTATCGACGCACTTGCGCTGAAAGCTTCCTCGCCCGAGGACGCAGCAGCGCGCCGCTACATGAAAGCCGAGGACCAGACGGCGGGGATCGGCTGGACCCAGAAGAAGTCCGAGACCGAGACCGCGAACCTCGGCTTCTTCCGAGGAGGGTACGGGGTAGGCGGGAAACCCGCCTCCCACGGCTCGGAGGGCTCAACCTGACTCGGAACCGAGGCACGGCAAGTCCATGGACACCTCAACCACCGCCGGGGAACCGGGAGTGAAGGTTTTCGGCTTCACCGGTCGACAAACCGGTCAACGGGTCGAAAAATCTCGATCATCGCCGACGGGAGTCTCGGGTCAACTGACCTGACGGGACACCGGAAGCCAGTGGCCATAGTCTGAAGGATCGACTGAAGTCGATGGTCAACTACTCGGTGAGAGGGACCCTCCCGCCTCCCAAGAGCGTGGACGGAGGGATTTACCTTTGTGGTCCTTCTTGTACTGAGAGGAAGGCCCTGAAGATGTTGGTCCCTCCTTAGTGGAGAGGGAGAGACAGAGCCCTTAAAAGAAGCTGAATAGGAGGATCCCAGGGAGAGCGGGATAAATGCTGCAGCCACGGTTTGCAAGATGCGCCCTGGCGCCCGCCTCTCCAGGGGGCGATAATCTGCTCGGGTTGTCTCCTGGCCGCAGCCGGAAACCGCCAACCGGCCTCCTTCAACTTTTATAGTAGGATAACGTTGGCCGCTTAGTTGTAAATGGGCCTTTCAGGACGAGGTCCGAAAAAAAGAACACAGGTCCGAAGCTCGCGGGTCGTGCCCAAGGCTCAAGCAGTAGACGACAAGGAGGTGGGTCCATCAGAGACATCTTCATTCAAGATGGGCACCTCTGGAAACCAGGAGTCGATTTGTCCATCGCAGCTGTGAGGGAAGTAAGTCACTGAAGTCTGAAAACCTAAAAGTACTTCTGGTAAACCAAGAAATAGGAACCAGTTTATACACAGAGCGTTATGAGGGAACCTGAGCTTCCAAACGGTAAGGAAGATCTGGCTGCGGCGCTGAGCCAGAGTTTTACCACCTGGGTGAGTGGGAGGAGCCAGCTTGAAGACCTTCCGCAAGATTTAAAGCGGCAAGGATACCTGCCAATAAGTGTGGATGAACAACATATCCATGTCCCTAGAACTGGCGTTTATTGACACTCCTCAAGAGGGGACAGAAGGAGGTCGAGCCAACTTAATGGCCGATCTAGTCTTTTTTGTAGCTTCTAGAGCCTATTCTACCTGAGGACCGAAAGATATGCACCATCAAAAGGCCAACGCTATTACCTGCTGCTGTGCGCCATTCGTGAAGCCTGAAGTGCACAGCCAGGGATGACGGCGCGGTACAAATACCAGCGGATCGGGCCGAAGCAGTGTCGTAAGTATCCATAGCTGCTTTAACCTGCTGGTTATTAGATTCGATACCTCTGGTAATGGTTTGAAGAAGCTCTGACTTTGTATCCCATTCGTAGAGCTTCAACCATCTGTTTGATAGAGTGCCAAAGGATATCTCATATTGAGAGAAACAACCTTGGTAGCTGGCGATACTTATACTTAGGGTGGAAGCAGTTAAGACTCTCTTACCTAAGGTATCTATCTTACGAGATTCTTTGTTAATAGGTCGAGCTGTAGTAGTTTGGGGAAGGATTTACATTATCATTCTCTGCCAGTACTACAATAGGATCCGCAAAGGCTTGAGATGTCAAATGGGTCGATCCTTGGGGGCTTAGTATTTCTATATATGGATTTAGCCACCAAGGTGTGAGAGCAGGATTATTCCATACCATTTGAGACAGTGCCTCAAGGAAGGCTGAACCGGAGGAGTCAAATTTAGGGATCTCCGGAGCATGAAGGTATTGAGTCTTAATTTCCCAGGATCGATGTCTGTAGTCTGAGAGAAAGAGTGGAAATCAAATTTTTCAGCAGAGACTTAAAGTACAGGTCCTCGACCACAGGCTCTGCAGCAGGAATAGAACCTGCTTCATCCACTTCATCACCCAGCCAAGGTCTGGGTCAGGCTCAATGTCATCTCCTGAAAGTCCAGGAGGGACTGTATGGACAGGAAAGGAGTGAATATCAGAGGAATAGGATGAAGGAAGAGAGTGAAAGGAGTCCTGAAAAGCGGAAGACACTCTAAGAGTCCCCGGCGCCAGGGCGTCGGTGTGAAGAAGCAGCGGCACCAAGGAGCCACACGGCTAGAGAAGCCACACGCGCCGAGGACAGCCGAGAAGCCGCACAGTGCCGAGAGGATGGACGTGCCGCAGCACCATGTGGCACCGCACGGCGCCGACAGACGATCGGGCGCCCAAGACGGCTACATGCCATCGACGCAGAGGGCGCCGAAAACACTCCCAAGACCTACAAAACAGGATTTGAGGGTGGAGGGATGAAGAGCAAGAGATCAAAGGCATCGGTGTGGCCCCTGCGCCGCAGCCATGTGGGGAACACAGGCGCGGTGTCGACGGCACTAAAGACGTGCTGGCGCGGCCAGGGAGACAAGCTCACCACTTACCTGGTCTCCCAAGAAGCTTGAAGGCCCTGAGTGACTGAGCCAGGTAGCTGAACCAACCTCCGAGCCCACTGCTCCATAAGAGTGGCCCACTGATGAAACTGCTCATCTGAAGACCTACCAGCGGGTGGGGTAGGGTCCGAGTGTCAAGACGCCGGCTACCAGAAACAGAAGCTGGCGATTCAAGGAGGAGACCGCAACTAGCCCCAATAACCGACCGTCTATGCTTAGACATATCAGAGGGCGACTCTCGAGTGATGCCTTCTCTTTTGACCTGTGGGTCAAGAGAAGAGTTCGACGTACCGAACGGTGCCGAGAATGGGACCATTTATATTAATGCTTCCAAGGGGACCGCCCGTCCTCGGGCATTGGAATGACTGTTGTCAGACCTCCTCCGGAGAAGGCGGTGGACCGACCCAGCCTCATGGACTGAACAGCTTTCATACTGAAGTCTCCCTACCGCCACCTGACCTGCTCATTGTCGACTCCATCAAAGTAGGCTGAGACTTCTTTTTAGAAATAAGAATAATACTTAAGCGATACTTATTCAAGATATACTACAAAATAACAAAACTGAAAACTATGCTGCTAATTTGAAGTTTGACTCCGGTGAACAGCAATGTCACTGAAGCGCACTCGCGTGGGAAAAAGGAACTGAGGCGGTTGGAGGTCGACGCTGAGATAGTCAGTACTGCATGAGCTGAGGCTCGCGATTGCCTCTCTCGCTCCATCTCTGGGCGCTGGCCCTCCAGCAACAGCCTCGCTGTCAAGTGCCTCGTGCAGATCCCAATAGTGTGAATGAGTGGTGAGACTTATGTCCAGGAAGATCCTCTTAACTACAGGGAACTGAGCCAGTGACATGGAAAGCACCGCTCATGATATGTTGAAATGGCACAGATGACCTTTAACTGTGGAGTACTGCAGACCTGTGTTTGAGAGGTCTAAGAGATACTGCAAGACTTCACGTGGTGGGCAGGAAATGGAAATTACGACGTAACATAATTATTGGATCTTCTTGGACAGTCTCCATCACTCATTCACACTAGTGGGATAGCACCGGAGGCACTAGGACCAAGCGGGAGCCTTTAATTTTCAGAAGGGTCGATGCCGAGACAGGACTACATGTGGCACTGCGAGACTAGCTCACGCCTGTGTAGGCTATCACGTGTGTGACTCTCCAACCGCCTTCAGTACCTTTCAACGAGGAGGTGCAGTGTAACTAATGAGAATAACTCATCTTGAGTTCTGGGCCTGAGAGGGCCCAGATGGCCTTTGCAAGAAAGGTCGAAGAACAATGTCTTCACAGTCTGAACCACAGGACCATGAAGACCAGGAAAGAAAACGAGTGAACCCAGGAGATGGTGGGTGGGTGTGTGAATGGTGATGGAGACTGTCCAAGAAGATTAATAATTAAGGTAAGTACGTAATTTCTATATCTTCCTGACCAAGTCTCCATAACTCATTCACACTAGTGGAAGAGTACTAAGCTAAAACCAACAACCCTGAGTAGGGTGGTAGGAGATATGGTTCATTCAGAAGGACAGCCAAGGACTGTCCTGCTAATAAAGAGCTGTCTTGTAAAGAGCATCTAGAACATAGTATGCATAAGATAAGTGCTCGAGTTGTAATCACCACTTTGCAGATGACTG
Source organism: Neoceratodus forsteri (assembly GCA_016271365.2). Classification (NCBI taxonomy): domain Eukaryota; kingdom Metazoa; phylum Chordata; order Ceratodontiformes; family Ceratodontidae; genus Neoceratodus; species Neoceratodus forsteri. The sequence continues at coordinate 1,472,034,402 of CM057453.1, read as the reverse complement.
CAATGGGCACAAATGAAAGTCTGCCAGGAAGCTGCAACCACTTTAGGAGAGTAGCAAGAACCTGGCTCACAATTTTGTCTAGGACCAAAAGTAATAGTGCCAAAGACATGTACTAATGTAATGTAAAAGACCTCGGAACTGAAAGAGTCAGGAGGTAAAGTCTACTGGTTCAGGGTAGACAGGAAAGTGCAGATGGAAACCCCACTAAAGTATGGCTGACCTGTGAACAACAGGTCCAGGAGCACTTGAACCCCTTACTTGATGAGCAAAGGGGTCCAGGTGGGGTCAGCCCATCAAGAGAATAGTCTCCACTTAGTCACTGGAACCCTCCTGATGGAAGGCCAAGCACCACACAGAAGCCTCTTGAGGTGGTCTAGTAGAATCAGATCTTACCACAGCATATTCCAAAAGGAACCATCCTGCCCCTGTATGTACAACTGTAGTAGCAGTCCCTGAACCCAGGGAAGAAAGGGAAAAGTGTACAGGAGGAAATGTCCATCATGAAAAACATTCCGACAGAAAAAACAGGGGCTGGATTTTAAGGCAATCAGTGGCAGAAGTGCGCCAAGGAGGAGCACAGCAGGACCAGGTTAGGGCTAACCCACCATTGAAACTGACTGGAAGTGGCAGTGACTCAATGCAGTGAGTCACTACTCACTCTGTCCTCCCTGAAGGAGTAGAAAGGATTCGAGTTTGTTTTGCTGAAAACAAACATCACAACTCCATCACGCACTTGGAGAGGATAGCTGGTGAGCAACTGGCAAGGAGCCAGTGCGCCAGAACCGAAGGTGTGAATATTTTGAGAAGCTACCTCAGAAGAAAGACCTACTTGACCTTCGATCAAGAAGGAGTATATTGCCTGTTGGGTTAAAGCAAGCAAGGAAGTAGGAACCTGAGTTCCACTTGGTGGAGAGTCGCTCTGTTGCTGCTAGGCTCTGCTCAAGAGAAGAAAGCCTGATAAAAGAAAGGGAATTAACAGACTGGGCAGTTACCTAGGTCTAGGAAATGTCTCTGAATGAGAGAAATCTCTCTGGAGAAAGAGATGACCATACCACCACTGGACCGGACTCCCCTAAGGGAAAAGAAATCAGGAACTCTTTACCGTACTCTGGAGATGAGCACCTCAGGGGCTGAAGCGGAACCTGACCAAATCCAACAAGAGGGAGGGGTATTGGGTATTTCGGCTAGGCTCTGTGCTGTGATAAAAAAAAAAAAAATATATTAGTCCCGAGCCTAACAAGGCTTTCAGGCTGCTATTTCGCAAAGCCTGTCTTGCTAAAAATGACGAAGATATTCTCCATCTGAGTGCAGGAGGAGTCTGAGCGCCCTTACTGAAATCATGACCAGACTAATAATCACAGCTGGAGAGATGTTAACCACCTGTGCCAAAGAAGCCACCAATGGGGCAATATCTACAGGGCCATATACCCCTATCAAAGGGGTGGAAGAGCCTGAGTGGCTCCCAACCATTAAATTAGAACGTTCCACAGAGTGTAATTGTCTTGAAGACTGAAAAGTCTAGACACAGAAGCGTATGATCCACGGATGCAGTCTGAAATACTATAGTGGATCCCACTACTGAGGAACTACTGAAAAATTTTCCATCGTGGACTCTGATGATAGAGAGGACGGCCTTCCGTACATAAAATGAGTCATCCACTGTATTACTGACCAGAAGGACAGGGAAAGACCCATCTAGATGCACTTCTACCCCAGAAGGACCCCTAAGGGAGGTCTAGGTCAGAGCCACTAGAGACTTCGCCAACAGGAAGGATGTCAAGGAGCTTGGTACCAGGTAGGAGCTGAGAAAGTACTGAGTGGAATGAGGATTCTGCAGGCAGAGAAGTACAGCAGAGTTCCATCAGCAGAAAAATCGCTGGATGACAAGATCCCACATAGACTGCCACTTACTAAGATGTGCAGAAAATAATTAGAACAGGACTTCATTCTCATGGAGAAGTCCGAAAAGGAAAAAATGTGTCACTAGTTCTGCCATGTAGCACCCCTGCGGCACTAGCATCACAGATGGCACAGAAGGGCACCAAGCAGTGCCTATGCCAACCTGGCTAATACCTGAGGGCACCTGCGTAGTACCCGCAGGCACCCCTGGCACCCATACATCAATGGCACCCGAGGGCACCCCTCGACACTCATGGTACCCATGGCAAAAATGGCACCCAGGGCACAAGCGGCACCCATGGGTGCCCGATACCCACCGGTGGCACCCATGGTGCCACCCCTGCTGCACCTGTGGCACCACCCGGCAGGCACAGTGCCACGCCGGCACCGCCTGCGGGTGCATACAGTGCCACCCGCGGGTGCTCGGCACCACCTAGACACCCACGACACCACTAGTGGCGCAGACAAACCAACAGCAGCAACAACAGCACCTACGGGCCAACGATCGTGCCGACTACAGGCATGGCATCACCAAGGGACCGGGTTATGCATCAACCAAGGCACCGAGCCACGGTGCTGACTAAGGCACTGAACCACGGTGCCAAAGGAAAATGCTAATGGAAATCCTAGGAAGGGGAAAAGAAAAGGTGGTGCCTATGCCGCCCCTGCATGGAAAAGGTTGAGGCGGTAGGCACGAGGGGTCAACATGATGGCAAGGGCACCAAGAGGGCACCATCCATCCAGATCCAGTCAACCCTGCTCTGGTCCAACGCTCAGAGGCCTGGAGAAGCCAAAATCAGGAACAGAGCCAGAAGAACTGGAAAAGTCAATCTCCTCGCTCCACAGGAGCGCCCAAGTGAAATTGCCCATTGAAGCTCCAGTGAGGACAGATGGAGTTGAATCGAGAATGCAGCCGTTAGAACGGGCCAAGGGGAACCCACCAAAGTGGGTTCAGGCTCATCGCCCCTCCCAACAAATGATCCCGTGCAGGCGTACCAACGGGCAACCTCGGCGGCACACATTCTTCTTCCGCCAACGAGGAAGAAGAGCTCAAGGTTAATGGAGCCAGATCCCCGAACTGCTAGATTTGTGCTTCAGTGGACTGTCGCCCCTCCCCCAGTTAATTAGGGCGGCGGACCAGACACAGCCCTCTGCCATAAAAACTTTCAAACGAAGTCCTCTTACCATCACTGCTACCGCCTAAGGACTACTCCGCTGATGGCAGGAAAGAATTTCTTTCTTCATAATCTTTTCTTGTTCGTAAAATAAGAAAGTACTGCTTAAAATATTAAACGCTAAAAGCTGCTGTCGCATAGATGAAAATCAAAATTACATACCTACCATAATTATGATCTTTCTGTGATCTTCACCATTCATCACTTTTGGGTAGATGGCGGAGGTCACGACCCGCAGGAGATACTTTTTTTTTTTTTTTGTAGGCGGAGCAGGCAGCACCATCGCTTTTCGCCTCGAGGCAGACGCATTGGCGAGGCGCTCAGCGGGTTGGCCATTATGCGCTGCCGATCTCGCCTGCCTGCCAGTTCTGAGTCACCGGACAGGTAAGAGGAAGGGAGTTGAGGGTGGGACAAGGAAGTCTAAGGGACAGAAAAAGGAAAAGATGCACAAACTAAAAGGAGAAATAATGACTGAGAGGACAGAAGAAGAGTCAGAAACTAGAGGGATTGGGAGGGCCCCAATCTCTGGAAATAGGAGGGAGGAAGGGTGGGATAAGGATTCTAGGAATTAGGATGAAAAGGGAGAAAGGTTTAATCATACCCTGAACATTGGTCCAACTCCATAGCGTATAGAAACTGCAAGGAGTAGCTATGGCTTTTGCCAGACTTCAAGGCACAGAATGTCTGGCAAAATCTATTTTTAGCAGAATTGCATATTCTAGAAAAGGACAGGACACAGAGAATTACCACCTCCTCAAGGTAAGAATTTTGTTGAAAAAGAAAAGGTTTTTTTTTTATGATAATAAAGAATAGTCCAAAGGACAAGGAAAATACTGATGGACGGGAACAAGGAGGAGGAGAGAATGGAGGGCAACTCAACTCCCACCCCACAGGGTGGAGCTAACGACTGGAGAAGGAGTGCCCCCATGCTGACCACTCTCCCAGAACATTATCCCCCATGTGCCCTGTTTACCGCACTCCTGACAAAGAAAGGAGGGGCGGCTGGGCAACAGAGAGAGAGGGACCCAGAGACTATAAAGTTGCCCGACAAATGCAGTCTCGCTCACGGGAGAAAAGGTAGGTTCTCTGTGAGAGGAGTTAATCACCCTACGCAGGGTCAGGGTGACAACCAGGAAAAGACAGCCATGTCGCCTGCCTAGTGCAGATCACTGTCCCACGACCCTGGAAGCTACCTCGCTGGCATCATAAGATGCCCTCGCTGGTGCCTTGCTAGCTCCAGGCCATGCGAGAGTGCAATGGCTTGTCTAGTCTGCTCCACATCAGGCAACAAGGCTAGGAGCCAACCTAGCCTGGACCACAAGAACCTGTCATCAGCTGCATAGTGGACTTGTGCAGAAACAGAATGCAGCAACCGTGCCGAGTAGAAAGTCCTCCTCCCCAGAAATCAAAGTCCACGGAATCCTGGTCTGGGGGCCAGTCACGGTGAAGGGTGCTAAGCCCATCAGGAGTATCCAGCTGCATCAGTCCTGACTGAGGCTGAGGCATAGAACCTGGAGACCAAGAGTAATACCTCTGGCAGAGATCCCTAAGGGCAGAAACTCCGAAAGGTCTCTGCCAGGAACGCAATGACGCCCCCTAAAGGGAGCAGGCAGGGGCACCACAAGGGTGTCCTCACTGAAGTTGCCTAAAAGCGTGGCACCAAGTGCTCAGGATTGCTCTGAGTGGAAGGGTTGAGGTGCAAGTCCTCCAACATCTTCACGAGGAAATGCTGATACTCAGCGAGATCAGCAGCTGAGAGATGTGGACAGAAGACTCCTCTCCCCAGAAGAGGGGATGAAAGTTGGAGGACACTGACTGCTCAGAGTGTGGCTGCTTGGGGAGGTTGAAAGACCTGTCTGTCCATTGCCCTGACGAAGCTGGGAACCAAACAGCCACAGCCCTGAACTGCTCCCAAGAGAGGGGCCCGCTAGGACCAAGGATGCCTGGGAGTGCAGGAGAATGTGGCAGAGGGATGGAGACAGAGCAGAGAAGAGAAGCCATCTGACTTCCACCTGGGCTAGGGGCGACCAGGAGCACCCATAGAAGAAGGTGCTCTGGAAGACTCCACAACCGACAGCTGAACAACCATTTCGGTACTGCCTTGGCTGCGCCCAGAAGAATCCCCTCTGTGAGGCGACTGGAGCCGATAGGTCCAGAAGGGCAGTCCCTCCCTCAAAAGAATGGGGCTCTCTCAAAGAGATCGAGGAGGAAGAGCAGAGATCCCAGACTATGGCTTCTCCCAGAGCCTGGGTGGGCCCCAGAAAAAGGTCGCCATGCAGACCCGCGTGCTCCCCCGACCCCTCGGAATCTGAGAGAGCCTCCTCCTCCTTGAGAGGGCCAGCCTAGGTAGCTGACAGCCCAGGCCAGCACCAAGAAGCTACCCAGGGCACAGTACCCTCCCTCCCATAGGTGCTCTGATCAACCCCAAAATTGGGTGATCCAGGCACACCACAGGCGGGGTACCGCTGTTGTGGCTGCCTGAACCCACCAAGACTGGTTGCAGAGCAATGGTGGCATGCACCAGTGCTCCACTGGTCAGCACCGCTGACCTCAGTCTCAGCAGCCACCAACCGCACCTCAGAAGGGGCTGACTCCAGCTTGTCGAGGATACTACAGGGTTGAATACACCAACAGTCAACCCAAAGGAGTCAGACTGCTCGCCTGACTCAGAGGCCAACTCCGAAGAGGTAGAGGCCGAGGCCCTGTGCCAGACGCGGGAGGTCACCCGCTGTGATCCTTGCCAAATGGGGTGCCAGAAACCGAGACCGTGCTCGAGCCAGTGCCCCCACAGCACCACGAGCGGTATCTGGCGGAGGACACGCCCCACCCAAACAGTGCCACGGAAGCCGAAACCAGTCATGGCGCTCGCCATTCATCGCACCGACAATGGCTATTCGATGGTGCCATCGGTGCCGCGAACGGTGCCAAGGGCAGGGCAGCACTGGACGATGGCGCTTGACAGTGGACCCGGCCCCATGGCGCCTGTGCTGAACCTTGGTGTCGTGAACTGCGCCGAGGCGAGAAGAGAACAAAGACAGTGCAGTAGAGACTTCTATGGCACCACTAGCACCATCGGTAACGCGAACGGTGTCAGCAGCAGCCCAGCGCTGGGCGACAAACCACCACTAATGACAGTTCTGTCAGGGCCCACGGCACCACTAACGCTGAGGCCCAAACGTACCAACCGACGCTGTAGAGGACGGCACCGACTCAGGCCTTGCACCCCATGGGTCCAACACCGGGGTCTTCACCTCGAAGGGGCGACATGGTGGTGCCCCACCCACTCCGAAAGGAGTGGGGCAGGCTTCTGCATCGCGAAGGAGCCTTGGCGACGGGCAGGCTACTAGAAGTCGAGACTCCTCCTCCTCAGTCCGTGATAGAACTGGGAGGGGACCCGGAGGAAAGGCTGAGAGTGCGTGGTTGGTCCGGCGAGTGCGCGCGCCCAACATCCGAAAGTCAGCTGAGCTCGTCCCCACTTTGCACACACGTTGCTCGATGACCTGCGGTCCATAGAGAAAAGGCGTGCAGGAATCCATGTTGTGAAGCGGGCTCAATACACACAAGGCAATGGTCATGCTGGTTGGTGACGGAAAATTTATGGCCGCAAGGGCACCGTCGTATGGGGCTGTCCGGCCTCAAGTCTTCTTGCCCTCTGACCCAGACAAGACTCACGGGGAAAAACACCAACAACATACTGACGTCACAGAGAATAAAATAATCGGAAAGGTCTTACCAAGCGACCGCCGAGAAGGGCAACTAGAACTGGCAGGGAAAGGAGCCAACGGATGCATGTACGGAGGAAAAGTGACTGAGTCAATACTTTGCTGCGAGGTGGTAGGCCTTGAAGTTTTTTCTGTAGAAGTTCTCTGGAGCTTCCCATGAGGTGACCTTGAAGGAGGAAGACAAAGAACTTGCAGGCGGAGTCGACAGTGCATAACGACCAACCAGCGAGTGCATGCAATGCGCTGCCAGCAGGGCGGCACTAATGGTGTGTCAGTCTGCCTACCAAAAGTCTCATGGGTCATGACCTCCGCCATCTACCCAAAAGTAATGAATGGTGAAGACTGATAGAGATAAGATCTTAGACTCCAGCAGACGAGCGACATCGACATCCAAGCGCACTCGATGGCGGAGAAAAGGAACTGAGGCGGTTGGAGGGTCAACACCGAGATAGCCTCCAAAGGCGGAGCTAGTCTCACTGTGCCGTGACATGCGTGGTGCTGTCTCGCGCCAACCCTTCTGAAAAATTTTCAGCTCCCGCTTGGTCCTAGCGCCTGGTGCTATCCCACTAGTGTGAATGAACGATGGAGACTTAATCCAGGAAGATAAAGGATTCCAAGAGGCTTTTGCACACCACATAGAGAAACGCCCGTTAGCTGTGTAGGTTTGTAGTGGCTGCCTTCAGCGCAGCCAAAAGAATATCTGAAACTCTATGAGAAACACTGAACCTATTCACCTCTATCTCTTTAGGAGCCAAGCATGAAGGTGAAGCGACTTCAGGTTGATGATGGACCACAGGACCCTGGGTCAGAAGGTTAGTCTGAAGGAGAAGCGCTGGAGTGGGGGTGCCATAGCCTGTTGAGTAGTGAAGAAATGAAAATTACATACCTACCATAATTCTTGATCTTCTTGTATCTTCACCTATTCATTACTGCTTGGGTTAGTGCCGGAGGCAGCCCGCTTATGGGAGTTTTTTGGAGTCGGCCCACTGCGCCACCGACGCCGACGCATCAGCGCTGGCGCCAGGGGCGCCATTAGGTGCCAGACCTCCTCTATCTCAGTTCTGGTAGCTCGGAGAGGCGAAAATAAAGGGCAAGAAAAAGGAAAGCGAGGCAAAAGAGCTGAGGACAGAAAAGGAAAGGATATAAACTGAAAAAGGTATAAGCCGGTAGAGAATAGACAGAGGAGAGAGAATTCCTACCCTAAGGGACTGCAGGGCCTCCTTCCGGGATGGCTCTAGGGGAGGAACAGAGAGAAAGAGAAAGAAGAAGAAGAGAAAGAGGCATGTTGAGAGGAGAACAGTGCCCATTGAGCATTGGTTGAGAGACTTATAGGCTTGAGACTAACAAGAGAGGGTGGTGGCTGGGTGGAATGCGTATCTGCTGAAGTGGTATGCAGTAGAACAGTGGACTGCTTCAAACGAGGATGGGACAGGACAAGAGGGAGGGTTAATGAAGGGAAGGGTGGAAGGGAGGGCAGCAGCAGAAGAAGGGATGCTAGCTGCACATTCGAGCAGACTTGATAGACTCCTAGGCCTTTATCTGCTGGCAAAATTTTGTATGTTAGTAAGGGAGCACTAATCCCAGTTGCTAGGACTGAGGGGAGGTTCAACCGAACCACCTGAACAGATTCGAATGAGGGCAGCAATTCTGAACTCTCAACATGCCAAGTCCCTACATCCCAGCTGAGGGCTCCTAGACTGCCCGGCAGAACCTGTTCGGGAAGAGCGCCCACCCAGGAAGGGGACTAAGTCCCTTAGTACCCTGTTAAGTGCTAACACAGCAGTGTATGGGAAAGATTATGCCTTCAAGGCAGCTTTATATGAAAGATAGAGTGGGAACTCAATCAGACTCCCTAAGGCAAAGCAGACGCCTCAAGGCTGACAAGTTCAAGCAGCAGCTAGAATGAGCTCAAATATAATATCTGCCAGGGGATTCTAAATTTTCCTGAGGCCAGTCAGAGCACAGTTTCTTAGCTGTGAAACTGCATAACCTGAAGAAGGTATTTAGAAGTCGCACCCTAAGGGCGATCAGAAAGAGTTCCTCAGAATAAGAGAAAAGTACAACTGTGCTCGCCTCCTTTACCTTGAGGAAAAAGGAGCCATTCATTAAGAATGGGAACACAAAAAATATAGGTTACTCACCTGTAACAGGAGTTCTAGGAATGGTATATGTTGTTCATCCACACTCATTGGCAGGTATCCTTGCCGCTTAAATCTTGCCGGAAGGTCTTCAAGCTTGCTCCTCCCACCCACCCGGTGGTATAACTCTCGCTCCGCCCCATGACGCCAGATCTGGCCCGCTGGAAACTCAGGGTTGTGCGCCGGGCCGGAGGTCGAGGAAATGTAGGATGAACAATATATACCATTCCTAGAACTCCTGTTACAGGTGAGTAACCTGTATTTCTAGGGACATGGATATGTTGTTCATCCACACTCATTGGCAGACTCCTAGCAGTTCTCCGGGAGGAGGGAGGCAAGACGCACACCCCAATACTTACTTGGGAAAGAGAGACTGAGAACCGAGGCCCCAAAACCAGCATCCCGGCGTGACTCAAGGTCTATGTGGTAATGGGTAATGAAAGTGTTTGCTGACTTCCAGGTAGCAGCCTGCAGATTTCTGGATAGGGACGCCCCTGGAAGCAGCCACGATGCAGCAGTATGGTGGGTAGAATGAGCCTTATCCTCTGGGAGGCTCCATGCCCGCCTTATAGCAGAGATCTATGCAGGAGGTGACCCACCTGCTTATCGTCCGCTTGGCTGCAGGTCTGCCAGATGCGGCTTCAGGTAGGTGACAAACAGCTGGCAACCTCTCCCAATTTCAGCCGTGCGCTCTTTGTAATAGGCGAGCCTCTAGGGTCCAAGTATGGAGCCTATATTCGGCCTCCGGTGTGTGATTGGGTAGAACACGGCAGAGTCAACACCTGGTTAAGGTGAAACTCGACCACCACCTTCGAAGGAATTTCGGTGGGGGCGAGGACAACCTTGTCCCTGTGGAAGACCAGGTAAGGAGACTCGATGGAAAGCGCCTGAGCTCTCCCATCCTCTGGCTGACGTGATAGCCACCAAGAAGCGGTCTTCCACGACAGGTGAGAGAGAGCACACCTGTGCATAGGTTCAATGGCTTGCCCATGAGCTTTGCCAGTACCAGCAGTAGATCCCACGGAGGTGGGGGTTCCTGACTGGAGGGGAAATGTGATCAAGGCCTTGAAAAAGCGCCAGACCACCTTCCTCCTGTGCTACCGACTGCTTCCCTGCCCGCGCCTGCAAGCAGAGATGGCTGCCAGGTGCACCCTTAGGGTCGCTGGACCTAAGCCCTTGACTAGAAAGGGACCATAAATAGTCCAAGATGCTTGCCAAGGAACAGGAGGAAGGGTCCAAGCCCTTGTTCTGACACCAAATGGAAAACCTTTTCCATTTGAAGGCATAGCATTTTCTGGTCGACTCTTACGGGACGCCTCAACTACACTGAGGACCTCGTCGGAAAGACCCAAGGCCTGGAACTCTAGCCGCTCAGGAACCAGGCCGCCAGGTGCAGGGATTGAAGGTCCGGATGGAACACCTTCCCTGATTGACTGAGAGCAGGTCCGGGCGAGCTGGAAGCTGCCATGAGTCCTGGAGCTGAGACTGAGGAGATCTGGGTACCAGAACTGGCGAGGCCAGTCTGGGGCTATCAGAATCACCTGCGCCTTGTCCCTCCTCGCCTTGAGAAGCACCTTGTGGATCAAGGGAAATGGGGAAAGGCGAAAGAGGCCCGGGGTCCACTGCCTCGAGAAGGCATCCCCTGCAGCAGCCCTGCTGAGGGGGCGGGCATGGAACAGACTCAGCTCGCATTCTCCTGGAGGCAAACAGGTCCACCTGAGGTGTGCCCCAATGGGAGAACAGATGCTGTACTACCACCGGCAGGAGAGACCACTGTGGGATGCAGCCCCTATCCGCTCAGGGCATCGGGCCAGGGTGTTGGAGGCTCCTGCCATGTGAATGGCTAGGAGATCCGCCTCCAGGCTGCGACGAGTGACCAAATGCGGAGAGCTTCCTTGCATAGAAGCATGGAGCGCGCCCCGCCCTGGCGTTTAGATAGTACATGGTCGTGTGTATTGTCCGCCTGGACTCGGACAACTTGACCCGGAGGAACGGAGCAAAGGCGGTGAGAGCTAGGCGGACCGCTCGGAGCTCAGCAGGTTGATGTGGCATCGGGACTCCCGGGGACCAGAGGCATGAGCCGGTGTTCCCAGATGGGCACCCCAACCCATCAGAGGAGGCATCGGTCGATAAGAGAGACGTCTGCTCGGGCGGACAAACGGGATGCCCTCCTGCAAATGATCTGGAACGTCCACCACTGGAGAGCATTCCACATCTCCTGTGGCTCTCGACACAAGCTGGTCCAAAGGATCGCAGCGCCAGTGACCACTGGCTGGGCAGTCCCCACTGAAGGGGACGATGTTCCAGCGGGCCCAACGGACCACGCTGGTGCAGGCCGCCATGAGACCCAGGAGGCGCAGGAAGTCCCGGCAGGGCGCAATTGCCCAACCAGAAATGATCGGGCAAAGGAGGAAAGAACCCTCACCCTGTCCCGGAGCCGCGCCTGGCTCGAAGAGAGTCGAGCTGCGCCCGATGAATAGAATCACCTGCTTGGCTCGAGTTCCGACTTGGCCTCGTTGATAAGGAGGCCCAGTTGAGAGCAGACCTGGAGGCCAGATCTCTGGACCACTCCGCCTCCTTCCTGGAGGGAGCTGCTATCAGCCAGTCGTCCAGGTAAGGGTACACCGGACCCTCGGCGCCCAAGGAATGCTGTCACCACTGCCATGCATTTGTGGAAGACCCTGGAGCTGGAGACGTCAAGGGCAAGGGCTTGAACTCGAAGAGGATCCTTCCGCCGAAGCGGCGGAATCTCTGGTGAGAGGACGGATAGGGACGTGAAAACGCGGCCCTGCAAGTCCAGAGAGCAGAACCACACGCCGCGCTCCAAGGATGGTATTATCTGAGACAGAGTGACCATCCTGAAGGTTCGAGACCTAGAAACTTGTTTAGGTCGTGTAGGTCGAGAATGGGGCGCCAGCCCCCCCGTCCGCTTCGGAACCAGGAAGTACCTGGACACAAACCCTGGGTCTGAAGGAGGGTCCACCACCTCTCTTATCACCTCCTTCTGGAGGAGGAGGCGATGTCGCTCGACGAGCGCCAGTGAGGCTGGGATCCGAAGCCCCCGGAGGGGCGACGGCTCTGAAGGGTGGTGCCTGCTCAATCCCAGAGGTAGGCCTCTTCCACCACCTCCAAGACCCACCTGTCCATGGTAACAGCGACCAGGCGGAACGGAAGTGCTGGAGCCGGCCTCCACGTGGGGACCTAGGGGTAAGGTGACGGGAATGGGGGCGACACCCTCAGCCCGTCACTGGGCAGGCTTGGAGGAGGGACCGGCCGAGGGATCTCCTGGCCTTTTCCTCCCTGCCTCCTGTTAGAGGAGGCCGCGGCTTGGTTTGGGATGCCAAGGTCGAGCCTGCTGGCCCTGACGTTGCTGGGCTGGCGCGGAGGCTTAGAAGGACGAAAGGGCTTAGGCTGTGGTTTGCGTCTTTGTCCTTCTGAGCAGAAGAGACCGAGTCCAAGGTAGCATTGGACTTCTCGATCCTCTGCAGGTGACCTTCCACCCCAGGGCGAGAGGTCAGTCCCCAAGAAGGAACATCCGCCAACTTGTGCTGGGTATCCAAGTGAAGGTGGATATCTCAGCCAAGCTCCGCCGACGAGATAGCCACTTTTGCCTCCAATTGGTTAGCACAGAGTCCCCTATATCCAAAGCAGTCTGGAGCTGCTGTTTGGCCACTGCCTCTGCCCTGTCCCGCACCTGCTTAACCGTAGTCTGCAGATCGGCGGGGAGATGAGGGATGACTTATCCAGGGAGCCCAACAGGGCATCAGAGAAATGTGCCATGAGGGCGTCTGACTGGCCTGACGAAGGCCGAGAGGACGCAGAGCGTGACTTACCGACATATGTCCAATTTCTTGACTCCTTGTCAGGAGGTTTGTCCACATCCCTGGCGCGCAGCGCGGCCGAAAACGCTGTCGGTAACCAACCCTCAGCAGAGGGGTGTCTCAAAACCGGACAAGGAACCGGTAGGGACCGCATACTTCCTGGCCATCCTGGCCGAAGGCGCAGGGCAGGAAGCAGGGCGCTGCCAGGCTCCAGTGCCGACCCACTGTGGCCTCGCCACCGGAAAGGCCTCCGTCGGAGAACCTCGGTCCAGAATCTCCGTGAGGGGATACCTGGCCTGCTTAGGAACGGGTTCGAGCCCATCCCGTGGACTCCGAGATGAGCCGAAGCAGTCCTAGGAAGGACGACGGGCTATCGTCCATTGACCGACCTCCTGAAGACTCCAAGTCCAGACGCTTGGAGAACAAGGAGGAATTATCTTCGGACTGGATGAGTCCTCGAAGAGACTGCCTCTGGCCTGAGCCACCCTTCACCTGGCGGAGGTCGGTCGGGAGTGAGGGTAACTGACAGCCGATGGGGTAGACCCTTAGCCGACCGAGAATCCTTGGTCGGAGCCCCAAATGGTGGCTGTGGAGGCGGAGGTTCCACCAGAATCGTGGAGAGACGGTTTTGGCCAACAACCGCCTGGGTATAGGCCCGGTAAGTCGAGGTTGTGTCAGCCCAGTGACAGCTACTTAATGGTCGGAAGGCGGAGGAGTCGGCTTACTCCCGGCCAGGAGGAGCTGTTGCAACATAAGGTCCTCTCGACGTCGACTGTAATTTACGCTGAAGCCTCCCTCGTCCGAGGAGGAGGACGAGGGACGAGCGGGCGACGCCGGCTTATCATGTGCCGACCGAGATCGGCCATGACGGTGGATCGGCTGATCGCCAAGAGGGGTCCCAGACCGAGACCGAGAGTCCCGGAACCTCGGTGGTGGGGGAGGTGTCGGCCGAACCGCACTCCCTCTCGCTCGGATGGTTCATCCGAGGGCTCCGGAACCGGAGGCACGGGCGAGCCCGGATCCTCAACTCCTCCGGGGAACCGGGAGAGGGAATCTCGGCTGCTAAAGCGACAGCCCATCCAACGGGTCGAAAAATCACTGTGGTGGGAGTCTCGGTCAACTGACCTGACGGGGACACCGTGAGGCCACAGTGGCCGGCCGAGCGGTCGACCGGGCCGGCGGTCGACGACTCGGGAGAGGGACCTTTTCCCCATCTTCAAGAGCGCCGACGAGGGACTTACCCTTGTCCTTCTTTTGGACCGAGAATAAGGTCCAGCAGACGAGGCCCTTCTCTCCCTTAGTGGAGAGGGACAGACAAAGCTCCTTAAAAGAAGCCGTGTAGGAAGAACCCAGAGAGCAGGATAAATGCAGCGGCCGAGGAAGATCACGCCGGCGCGCCTCCTCTTGGTGAACATCCGCTCGAGCTGATCCGCCGCCACATGACACCGCCAACCGGGCCTCCTTGGACTTCACCGGAGGAAAGCGCTTCTAGGGGCGGCCCAGTGCTGCAATCGGGCAGCCACGGTCTTCGAGGACGTAGGCCGAGAAAGAGAGAGCACAGGTCGCAAGCCTGCGGGTCGTGCTCAAGGCCTAGGGCAGTAGACATGAGCGGAGTGTGGATCCGTCCGAGACATCTTCGCCCGCATGGGCATCTCCAAACGAGTCGACGGTCCATCGCAGCCGCGAGGATCAAGACAGAAGTCTTATTCAAAAATTTATTTTAAATCTGCAAACGGAGAAAATAGGAACCAGTCTCAAATGCAGAGCGTTAAGGAGGGAACCTGAGCTTCCAAGCGGTAAGGAAGATCTGGCGCCATGGGGGAGCCGAGTTATACCACCCGGTGGTGTGGAGGAGCAAGCTTGAAGACCTTCCGCAAGATTTAAAGCGGCAAGGATACCTGCCAATGAGTGTGGATGAACAACATATCCATGTCCATAGAAATTGTTTTTTTTTTTTTTTGACATAAAGGCCAAAGGAAGGAAGAGGAACGAGACGGAAGGGGGAGACGCCACAGAAGGAGGTCACTGAGGGAAGGTGGGTGGTATCATATGAATGGTGAAGATACAAGAGAAGATCAAGAATTAAGGTAGATGCGTAATTTTCATATCTTCCCTTGTCAATCTTCACCATTCATTACTGCTGCAGAGTAAAGCCCCCTTTAAAAGGGGATAGAACCCTGAGGGAACAAGACCCCCAGCCTCCTGCTGGTGAGAAACAGAAACCTGCCCACCGCTAAGCTCCTGGTCCTGGCTCCCCACCGGCGCCGCCTCGGCGCCAGAACCAACTGGCAGCGCCAGAAGCGAACAGACCTCTTGCGGCGGAAGGCCAGAAGCAGCGCATCAACGGCGCCATCTCGATCACCGCACGGATCTAAAACGGCGCCGGAGGGCGCGAGGGGTCCACCGCTGCGCGCCCAGCAGGCGGGCCTCGACACTGGGCAGCCTGCACCTCCGAGGAGGTGACTGCCGAGGCAGTGTTCCGCCATGGCCCTGGGAGGGACCCACGACATTCCTCCGACACCGAAAGAAGCCTCTTCGGCAAGAGAAGAGGAGGAAGCCTCCTCCTCCTACGGACCGTATAGGCCGAGAGGTGACCGGAGGAAGGGCTAGAGATCTTACCTGGGAATCCCTGAGCGACGCCGGCCCCCGAAGGTCGGGTGGGGCCTTGCCGATCTTGAACGCTGACTTTGACCGACACGATGGTCCATGGAGAAACAGGCGTCTTACGTCCATATCGTGGTTGGGTCCCAGGCAATGGAGACAGACATCATGCCGATCCGTGATGGAGAAATGCCGGCCACAGGAGCACTAACGCATAGGGCATGGGTCTACTTTCATTTACGCTTTGCCCCTAACCTGACATGATGCGAACTAAATAAGGACAAAACAGCAACAAAGCACTCCAGCGCTGTCGACAGAAATAAAAGAAACAGTCTTACCGGGAGAAGGCATTGAGCAAGTACAACTGGAGAAAACAAGGAGTCTTGTGACGCAGAAAAGCTTCAACTACCGCGCAGCAGGTGCAGAACTGAACTGAACAGAAACAGAACTGAGATAGAGGTCTCGGCACCTAACGGCGCTCCTCGCACATGACGCAGTCCATAGCGCTTGAGGATGCACCATTGGAGCAGACCCAAAACTCCTCAGAAGGGAAAGCGCCTCTGGCACCAACTCAAGCAGTAATGAATGGTGAAGATTGACAAAGAAAGATCCATATCTACTGAGGCCAGAAGGGGCCAAGAGAACCATTCTGCCACCAAGACTCCAATTTCAGCAGTACCCTCTGAATTAGGGGAAGGAGGAAAAGCATAGAAAGCATTTGTCCACCGCAGCCTAAACACGCCCTGACAAAAATGCCACGTCCTGGATTTCTGGACCAGAAGAGAGGCAGTTTTATGCTGAGTGGGGATGCAAAAGGTCCAGGTCTGGAGTTTCCCACTCTTTGAATAGTGACTGAACAACGTTGTTGAGAGACCACCCGTGAGGATCCACCCCAGTTCTGCTGAGACAGTCTGCCAGCTCATTTTGTACTCCTGTCAGGTAAACTGCCTGAATTAGAGCTTTGTGCTCCAGGCACCAATCCCACACTCTCATTGCTTTCCTGCATAACGGGTAAGAGTGTACCACCCTGTTTGTTGATGTACAGTCTTGGCCAAAATATTGGCGCCCTTGCACTTTTTTCAAATAACTCACAACTTCCTCTAAACATAAGTTGAAATTAACATCAGTATTTGGTCTCTTTCTGTTAATATTACAGAACCTTTGTTTTTGATTCAGAATTTAATATATCCTTTTAAATCAGAAAATGAAAGAAATGGCATTGACAAAACTATTGACACCTAGACTTAATATTTGGTAGCACAGCCTTTGGTCAAAATAACTGCAATCAACCGCTTCCTATAGCTATGGATGAGCTTCCTGCACCTCTCTACTGGCAGTCTGGCCCACTCTTCTTGTGCAAACTGCTCCAGTTCTCCCAGATTTGAAGGGTGCCTTCCCAACTGCTGTTTTCAGATCTCTCCACAGGTTTTCAATGGATTTAGATCTGGACTCATTGCTGGCCACTTCAGAACAGTCCGGCATCTTGTCTTGAACCATTCCTGGTGCTTTCTGAAGTGTGTTTGGGGTCACTGTCCTGCTGAAAGACCCATGACCTTCGATGGAGACCCAGCTTTCTGACACTGGGTTCAACATTGCGCTCAAAATGGCCTGGTAGTCTCCAGATTTCATGATGCCATGCACACGCTCAAGGCACCCAGTGCCAGAGGCAGCAGCAACCCCAAAATATCACTGAACCTCCTCCACGCTTGACCGGAGGGAAGGTGTTCTTATTTTTGAATGCTTCATTTTGTTTTCTGTAAACATAGAGATGATGTGCTTTACCAAAAAGCTCTAATTTGGTCTAATCTGTCCACAGGACATTCTCCCTGAAGAATTTTGGCTTGTTCAGGTGTGTTCTGCAAACTCAGTCGGCCTTTCTATGTCTCTCTCAGCAGTGGGGTCCTCCTGAGCCTCCTACCATATAACCCCTTTCATTGAGTTAGCGATGGATGGTGTGAATTGAAACTGCTATACGTACCTTGTGTCTGAGGTCAGCTTGAATCTGTTTGGCAGTTGATCGAGGTGCTTTCTCCACCATTCGAACAATCCTCGCTGCAATCTTGATCAAGTTTTCTCTTTGCGGCCACGTCCAGGAGGTTGGCTACAGTGCCATGGGTCTTAAACTTCCTGATAACATTACGACGTGTGGAAACAGGAACATCAAGGTCTCTGGAGATTGATTTGTAGCCTTGAGATTGTCCATGCTTATTACAGTCTTCTGTCTGACCTCTCAGACAATTCTCTAGCTTTCTTTCTTTTCTCCGTGCTCACTGCAGTACACAGAGTGACACACAACATGAGAATGAGTCCTTCTCTATTCAAACTGGTTGAATGAGTGATTTTATATTGCAGGCACCTGCGAACTCACCACAGGTGAGTTCAATTCCAAACTGAAGGAGAATCACCTGCTTGAAATCTAATTATTTCTAACTACTTTTAAAAGGTGCCAATAATTTTATCCAGGCCATTTAATGATTTCTTTGTGGAATAAGTTAAGACTTAGTAAATTTTTCTATTTTTGTGTTTTATTCCACTGCAAACCAAAGAAAGACATATGTGAATACCAAGATATTTTAAATTTTAACAATTTTCTGGAAGGAATGGTGCATTATTAGAAAAACTGCCAAGGGTGCCAATATTTTGTACAACTGTATACATCACTGCCTTGTTGTCCATTTGGAGGACAATGTTCTTCAGAACAGTTATGTCCTCCACAGCTCGGACTGCACAGAGAACGCTCTCATTTCCAGGATCGTTATGTGAAGTTGAGACTGGCCCTAAGTCCATGTATTCTGGGTGTGGAGATCACGGCAGTGAGCTCCCCAACCTATTAGAGATGCATCTGTGGTAAGGGATATCTGATGATCCAGAGAGGCAGGGATATCCTTCCAGAAGGTTGTCCTCCTGAGACCACCAGATGAGCGACCTTTTCAGAGGTTCCATCACCTTGATGAGAAAGGACTAAGGGTGAGTGGCTGGAGACCACTGAGCACTGAAAGACAAGCAAAGGGTACAGATAACACTGAGGATGCCATCAGGGCCCAGCATCCGCTGCATCGAGATAGCTTGAACCGAGCTGTGTTCTCTGATGTATCAGGCCATCTGTAAGCTATCACTCCTTCTGTCCTCTGGAAGAAAAGCCTTCGCACAGGAAGTGTCCAGGAGAGTTCCTATGAAGAAGAGCTTCTGGGAGGGCTGCAACTGCAACTTTTTGAGGTTCATCAGACTTCCACGGACGGAGGAGGTCTGAGGCCGTGGCCACAGAGTCTCTTTGCCTGAGGGACTTGTTAGAGCCAGTCGCTCAGATATGGGAAATACTTGTATTCCGATTTTCCTGAGGTGTGCCACGAGAATTGCACAACACTTTGTAAAACTTGAGGCGCAGAGAGATAGCCCAAAGGGCAGGACTCTGAACTGATAGTGTTGACCCAATGCCATGAACCTTAGCTATTTGTGGTGCTCTGGGTGTATGAGAATGTGCTGGTAGGCATCTTGCATGTCCAGGAGGCTAGTCAATCATCTCAATGAATCAAAGGTAGCAGGGTACTGAGTGCTATCATCTTGAAGTGCTCCTTGTGTAGGAACGTGTTTAACTTTCTGAGATCCACAATGTGGCGATGCCGCTGGTTTTCTTTGGGACCAGAAAGTAATGGGAGTAGAAACCTGTGTTTTGTTGATCCAGCTGAACTACTTCTATTGCCCTGTTGTTCAAAGTCCTTGTACCTGGAAGCAAGGTCCGACTGTACCGCTGACAGTGTAGGCTGTCGTTTGGGAGGATGATCCGGAGGGGTTCTGAAAGATTGAGAGAGTCCTCATGGATTATCCTGAGGACCCATTTGTCTGATGTTATAGATTTCCACTGGTTGTAGAACTGAGTCAGGCGCCTCCCACTGCTGAGGAGGAGTCCCTCTGACAGCTGAGGTGGGACCTGGGCTGAAACTCAGAAGGTGGCACTGGACGCCTCTGGGGCTTGTGCCTTCTGCTGCGCTTTCTTTTCCACACTCTCGGGAGGGGCGGGGGTAGGTCTGGCTGTCTTAATGGCGGACCTAGTCTTCCGTGTAGTCTCTAGTGCTTGCTCCACCTGAGGTCCGAGCAGACACATACTGTCGAAAAGGTAAGGCCATGACCTGCTGCTGGACGTCATTCGAGAAGCCTGAAGTATGCAGCCAAGAGTGGCGATGAGTAGACAATGCACTCTAGGAAGCTGCTTTTTGAAAGGCATCCGCTGCAACTTTTACGTGTTGGTTATTGAATTTGATACCTCTAGTTATGGTTTGAAGTAGCTCTGAATTAACCTCCGATTCAGGCAGAGCTTCTACCATTATGATCCGAATGCCAAGGACATATTCATATTGGAAAAATAGCCTGAAGCTGGCATCGCATGCCCAAGGTTGAACAGTAAAGACTCTCTACCTAAGGTGTTTATCTTGTGAGATTCTTATTTATAGGCTGGGCTGTAGATTCCTGAGGAAGGAACCGCCTTATCATTCTCTCGCACGACCACTATGGCATCAGCAAAGGCTTGTGAGGCCAAAATGGGATGATCCTTGGGAGGGGCATATTTCCTATCTATGGACTTGGCCACAGAGGAATAAGCCGGATTCTTCTACACCATGTGAAGGGTCTCAGAGGCAGCTGCGGGGGTGGGGGTGGGAGATGAGTTTCAGGACATGAAGATATTGGAGACGTGAGGCTTCCTAGAATTGATTTCTGTGGTCTGGTGAGAAGAGTAGAATTTAAAATCTTGAGCAGAGACTTAAATAAAAGTTCCTCAACAACAGGCTCTGCAGGAGGATTGATCCCTGCCCCTAGGGCAGTATCAGCATCAACATCTTCACCCAGGCGAAGATCTGGATTGGGCTCAAAATCATCTCCCGACAGTACAGGGGTGACTGTATAGACAGGAATGGAGTTAAAATCTGGAGGAAGAAGAGAAGCAGAGAGAATTGGAGTCAAAACCCCTTTAAGACCACTGCACTATAGCTCATCCCCGGCGCCGAGGAAAAACAGCTGAGAACAAAGAAGAGCCGCTAAAGGAAACAGCCACCCACGACACCAACAAAAGCATGGCGCTGCCAGCCCAGGTACCAAGAACGGTGCCGACAGGGTTCCTGGACAGAGCCCACGGCACCGCAGGACAGTGTTGACAGAGCCCACTGTGCCACAGACGGTGCTGACAGAGCCCCTGGCACTGGAGAAGTTGGCACCACAGATGATGGCAACGCTACAGGAGTCGGAGAACTGCGATTAGAAGAAAACAAAGGAAAATGGCACGAGATAGAGGCATCAACAGTATGTGTCTGTTCAGACCTCAGGTGGAGCAAGCACTAGAGACTACACGAAGACTAGGTCTGCCATTAAGATAGCCAGACCTACCCGATCCCCTCCCGAGAGTGTGGAATGCCTCTACTACCCACCCTCACAGGATATTTAAAGCTGGTATACTACGGACTCCTTAGTGACTACCCTATGATCTTTTTAATGCGAAAAATCTTCCGTCAAATGGCTCCCCCTGTATGCTTTACAGCAGAGTCCATAAATCACTTGATCTGCCGGCATTACTAAACAACCGTAACTCCATTGACTGGTCTTTCATCCACAGGGCCACCTCCATGGATGAGGCCCTTAAGTATTTCTCCACTAACTTCCTCACCATCTGGGACCTACACGCCCCGCTCAGGAGATGCAGAGTAAGAGGATCCCATTTACCACGGTAACAACAAACATTATGGAAAAACCACGAGCCAGAGACCGGGTTGGAAAGCCTTCAAGGTCACAGGTGGTCAAACGCCCAGCAACAATATAGGTCACTGAGAAATGCCTGTACGAGACTCTACACGGCAGGCCAAATCAAACTACTTTACAACTGCGCTCAAAATAACCTCGCCGCCTCTACCCAATTCTGCAGTCTATTAAATCCCTCTCCCACCGGCCCAACCCCCACACCCACTCTCAATCTAGATGGTAAAATCGTCACAGATCCTTGCTTGGTTGCCTCAGAGTTCAATTCATACTTCTCCACCACTACCTCTTCTCTCCTCACATCCCCACCCCTCGCCTCTCGTGCGCCCTAACACACCCTCCCTGCATCCTTCTTGCTCCGACCAGCTGCCCCTGGCCAGGTGCTAAAATCCTGCAATCACTAAACCCATCCAAAGGCAAATGTCCATCGGGCCTTGATTCCAAAATGCTCTTACTTCTCTGCACCGCCATAGCCCACCCTCTAACCATGCTCTACAACCTGTTCTTTAAACTATGGGCAGTCCCCAATGCATGGAAGCAAGCTACAGTCATCCCCCTACCCAAAGGAGGGACCTCTCCTCCCCATCCAACTATCGGCCCATAACTCTGCTCCCATCCTAGCCAAAATTCAAGAGCCTTTGTATTATCCCAGCTCCACCACTACCTAGATTCCATAGCATTTTTCACCCCTACCAAGCTGGCTTCAGGAAAAGTCACTTCACCACCACCTCCCTCCTTCGCTCAATAACTCCATCCTTACAGGGATGGACAAAGGGGAAATTACAGCAGCCATCTTTATCGACCTGGCAAAAGCCTTCGACATGGTCTTGCATTCCCTGTTGTTGGCTAAACTTGCCCAATCTGGCCTGGCTGGGAACGCCATCAACTGGTTCCAGTCATACTTGTCAGGTAGAACCCAATCAGTCCGTATTGGCTGCACGATCCACCTCTTCCTGTCACCAGTGGTGTCCCCAAGGGTCTGTACTTGGCCCCTGCTGTTCTCTATCTTTCCAAATGACCTACCTGCCGCCTGCCAACAAACGGCCATCCATCTGTACGCGGACGATACGGTGCTGTTTGCCTCTGGCCCATCCGCATCTTTTGTGTATGCTTGTCTCAGGATGACTTCGACTTCATCCAACGTTGGTTCCTCAGTAACCAACTATTCTTAAACTCAAAAACAGTCTCCTCACCTCTTGGCTCTAGGGCCAAATCAACCGCTCACTGCTCACCCACACTTTACACCCTGGACGGATCTCCACTGAGGCCTGCACCACTTATCGCTACCTTGGTGTCTGGTTAGATCATTTTTTTTTTTTTTTTATTTAGTTTTTTAACCAGGTATAGCACACTAAGCTGAAAGCTTTTTACAGGAGCGACCTGGGAGCACAAGGAGGTTAAGTGACTTGCTCAGGGTCACACAGTATGCAAGTGGAAGCTGTGGGATTCAAACCGAGGTCTGGTCTGCTGGATGTCACCAGATTTGCATCTCAGAGCCTTAGACCACTGCTATACTGCCTACTCATCAGCACCTTGACTTTTCAGCGCATATAGACGCTCTTCACAAAAAATTGCATCCCATGTTGGGAGCCCTCACCGAAACAAGAATTGCATTCCACTACCAACCAGAACAGCAATTGTCCAAAAATGATCCTCCCAATTATGGACTATGGCGATGTCGTATATGGTGCTGCCCCACAAACTTCCTTAGCCAGGCCTGACCCCTTTACAACTACTCCTGCCGGTTCTCCTTGGACCGTCCTACCATTACCCATCACTGTGATGCTCAACAGTCTCTGGACCTCCCTCACTTCAAAACAGACGATTACTCATGTTGCAAGAACCGCTGCAAAGTTCTGGTCACATACGCCCTTCCTATCTGTCCTCATCCCTAACAGCCCTCTCCCCACCTGCCTACACTCTCAGAAACATAGACTCTAGGCTTCTGCACATTCCACACAGATCCACCAGATCTGGGCAGGCAGCTTTCAGTTTCAGGTTGCCCAAATTATGGAACTCACTGACAGCTGATATCAGACACGCCACATGTACTCTTATGACGGAATACCCTTCTTAAAACGCATTTCGTTAAAAATTGCTCATGCTTTCCCCGCTAAATCCCCATTTTCCACTCCTACCTATCCAGCTGTTAGCACCGCCTCTGGTACCTTCCTCGACTGCAACTAAGGTTATTAATTACTAATTGAATTTGGACCTATGCAATTTTTGTATTTTAAGAAATGCCTCACCTATTGTCTGTAAATGTTTATTTCTCCTGTGCTACTGTACCACTGTCGGTGTATATTCACAAGAGTGTATTATTTTTGCCTGTACCTACCTCCTTTGTATGTATATTTCCTCTGAACTACCGTACCACTGTCTGTATAAGTCACATAAGTTGTATGATTTTGTCTTCTCCTGAATATCTGTATCATTTGTAAACCCCTACCCCCCAGGCGCATCTGGAATCGAGCGGTACTCGGCTCAGTATGCCTTCCTGGTAAATCTCTTAAATAAATAAATACATAACTCAGTGTGGACCCAAACCGCAGTTGTGTGAGGGGATAGACAACCGAGCACTGAGTCGACAGCACCAAAGAAGATGCCGTGGAACTAGGGAAGGACCAACCGCCCCACCCACCCTTTGAAACCAAATGACCCAAAGGGCACCGGGTGTTGGACTGGCTGGCTCAGGCAATCGGACCAACTTCAAGCCCACTGCTCCATAAGAGCTGCCCAATGGTAAAACTGCTCATCAGAAGCTCCTCCAATAGGCGGAGAGGAGCTCAGGTGTCAAGAGATCAGCCACCAGAGACAGAAACCGCGACTCCGACAAAGGTGAAGACCGCGATGGCCCTAATAACCAGCAGTTTACGTGCAGACGTGCCAGAGGGCTTACCTCGAGTGATGCAGTTTCTTCTTTGACTTATGTATCAAAGAAGAACTCGAGGCTGAATGGTGCCAGGAATGGGACCATTTCAGTTTATGGTTTTGGGAGACCACCCATTTCCTGAGCAATGGACCATCCGTTGTCAGACCCGCTCATGGAGGGCGGCAGACTGGACCCGTCCAGCTAACTGAACAGCTTTATATGAATTTTCCTACCGCCACCTGACCCATTCATGGTTGACTCCGTCAATGGAGGGCTGAAGACTTCTCGCGTAACAGCAGAATAAATATAATCTGTACTGATCGAGATAATATACAAAACCATAAACTGAAAGTAAGCTGCTAGTGAAGTTTAACTCCTGGCGGGCGAGCTATGTCAGCCGCTGAAGCGCACTCCGATGGCGGGGAAAAGGAACTGAGGTGGTTAGAGGACGCCACCGAGACAGTCATTAGCACTTCCTCACTGCTCCATCCCAGGCACCGCCCTCCAGAAAAAGTTTGCTCCCACTGGTTCTAGCACCTCTGGCATACTCCCATTAGAGTGAGGAGACTATGTCCGGGAAGAACAAAGCCCATGAAAGAGACCTTCAAGTACCTCAAAGAAGTAACCAGGTCAACCTTGGTGAGCTTTTTAGGGTCAGTGGAAACAAGAATACAAGAGGACACAATTGCAAACTAGCATGAGGTGGGTTCGGAAAGATGCCAGAAGACCTTCTTCATAGAGTGTGGTAGCGTGGAATAGGCTGCTGGAGGATGTAGTAAACCAATAAATGGTTGGGATACTTCAGAAGAGGTTGGGTTGAAGTCATGGGGAGGGTAAGAGTGTCCGGAGGTGCTCAAAGTGTCATGTAACACAAGATGCATGAGCTCTGCACTGAGCAGATTCGATGAACCATTAGGCCTTCTGCTGGCAAAGTCATACCTCTCTCATTACTCGCAGACTAAAGATAAATAAGGTTCTCTCGAGTGCTAGGAGAGTCACCAAGGGTGTTATCCTAGATGGCACCCTATCCTTCGCTGATCATATTGACACCTTCGTAGGGATTTGAAATAGGAAACTGGGTAGACTTTACAGACAAGGCTGAATCTAACCATGAAGGCTAAATGCCTGGCCATCTCCTGCTCTGTGCTCTCACTCATTGACTACGTGCTCCAAATATATGGGTCAAGCACTGATACAATTTAGAATCAGGATGCTACTCAATAAATCCTGCCATTTTGTATCTGGCTATACAAATACACACACATCTGCAATGTATTTGCCCTTACAACCTAGCACCCTTATCTGCTTGACTCCAATATCAAACAATCTTATGGTCCAAAAGCATCTTAAGCCTTACACCACCCACCATTAGCTCCTCCTTAGGCCCATCCACAGCCAATGCACCACGAGAGTGTGACCTGACAAGCCCTATCTACCCGCCTGTGATTAACTAGCCTGGGACAGTGTTCCTTCTCTAACTGGGCAGTCATGTGGTACAAAGAACACTCTGCCAGCATAGCTAGCCTCCCAAAATCTCACAATTCAAAGGGGCTCTTAGGTCTAATATTGCCATGAATTCAGGCTGTTGCTGCTTTGACACAAACTGAACAATTACTCCCCACCTCTCCTTAATGACTTCCATCTCTACCCCACCACACACACACACACACACACACACACACTGCAGAATCCTATTCTAGGGACATGTACATAATGTTCAAGCCACACTTTCTGGTAGCTACCTGTCCTTTAGGATTGGCTGGAATATCTTCAAGCTGACTCCTCCCACCCACCCGGTGGTAACTTCTTCAGCTCCACCCCATGACGCCAGATCTTCCTTGCCACTGGAATAAGCAGGTTCCCTCCTTATCGCTCTTGCACTGAGTAGGCCCTTTGCTACTAAATCTTTAGGTTTTCTTCCAAAGTGATTAACACTTCATCTTAAGCTTTCACTTTTGGACCACGGTGGAGGAAGACAAGCCCGCCCAGCGTTCTGGCGATGCCTCTGAGAGCAGAAAATATCGCCTAACAGATCCACACACCGATACATATACTGCCTTAGCCAGAAGCACGACACCCAGGCCTGCAACATTTGTTACACGCTTCATCCATCCGCTCAAGGATTGTCGCACCCAACTAAACTTAGGCTGTCCAAATGGAACCGCCAGTCAAATCGGATGCCCATCATGTGGACTCCGCAGCTGCGGGGTCCGCTGACCAGCTAGTGGCTTTCGAGGAGGCCGCATCCCAGGCCACAGCTCAGACCTCCTCGGCTTCTACCTTTTGCCCTCTCTCTGGGTGCCTCCTTCACCGGGAGCACATAAGGATTTGTGCCAGGCTCTCCAGACTCAAGCTCAGGGCCCTCGCTACGCACAAGTCCAAGTCGAAAAAAAGAGACCAAAATACAGTCTTGCCACCATTTGTGGGATTGGGAACACTCTCGGTCCAAGGCTTCTGATTCTCAGGCGTCTCCAGATCTGACTTTGGTTGAATCTCAGGCCCAGGTTGCCAGCTCCGTGGTAACCCCGTCAGGCCAGTTGGCGAAACACTAGTTGATCTTCTGGCAGAGATTTTTCCTGAGCCAGTCAATCAGTTGTCGACTGAGGAGGCCAACACTTCCTTGTCCAGGACTCCTGTCCTGACCCAGACCTTGGGAAGGAAGGATCAGTGACCCATTGCCTCGCCATCGACCAGGAACTGGAGGTGCCTCGGTGCTCGCCAAGCACCCTCCAAGGACCCCTGCCAGTCGAGGTCCCGGTGTTACTCCCAGGGTCGAGCTGCTCTTGACAACGCTATGCTCCAGATGCCCCGTAAGCGGGCGTATTATTCTTCATCCTCCTCCAGCGAGGAGATGCTTCAGCACAAGTTGTGTTGATGCTATGAGGATCTCATGGCAACAGCTGGTGTTTTACGGTATGAAGCCATTGCCGCTCCTACCTGCCATCACCTGGCTTCGCCACAAAGGCCGATGCCTTCTCCACCTAAGGAGCCAACCGGACTGGTCCCTGCTCGGCTTACTTCCAGTGTCTCCACTGATTCCAGTGGAGCCAACTAAACAGCTGAAGTCCGTGCTCCAACCAAGGAGTCTCAGCTGGCTTCGGTCTTCCCCATCAGCTGTTGGTCACCAACACCCCATACCATCTGTGGAAGGTCAGCGGAGACTTGGCAGTCGACCCTTCTACTACAACTTGGAGTCAGGGTATTCCTCCTTATAATCCATCAAGTGGACACTGAGTTGGTTGGGGGGTCTCGATGGACGTAAGACCCTACCTCCTTCATGGGCCTCCTCCGCCTGGTCTTGGAATCCACGAGCCTGAAGATGAAGCCTGTCCAGCAATGGGCTTGGTACCCTCTTACTGAGATCACAGACCAGGGAGACTCCCTGTGGAAGCCTTCCCAGTGGCAGAGGCCATCCTTGGCCCTGCCGTGAAGCATTGGCAGCGCCCTGCTTCCTGCCCAGCACTGTCGACTGGATGGCCCATGAAGTATATGGTCCCTACTGGGTCCCTTCCAGGATTCACAGAACACCTCTCAGCTGAGGGCTTGTGAATGATCTGCATTTTGGCAATGGGGGATACTGACAACTCACCAGGTAAAGAGTCCAAGAAGTTGGACCATGAGGCTAAAAGGTCAGTGCTGCCTCTACGCTTGACCTTCGCCAGGTGAACTCGGCCCTCTTGATGGCCCACTGCTTACATGCCTTGTTGGAAACCTTGGATGAGATGGTCCCTCATCTACCAGCGGATCTCCAGACCACAGTGAAACAGGTCAGGGACCAGGGCCATCTGTGGCTAAGCAACAGCTCCAGACAGCCATGGACATTAGGGACATCTGTGCTCTGGATCTCCACCTTCACGGCAGATAACCAAGCACAAGCTGGTGGATGTCCCTTTCCAAAGCACCAACCTGTTTGGGCCTGGGGTGGAGGGCTCTCACCGAGATTGAAAATTCCAATGCCCCCTTGGACTCGGGTAACATCCATTCAGAGGGACCACAATACTCCAAACAACAGAAATGAAAATTACGTACCTACCGTAATTCTTGATCTTCTTGTATCTTCACCATTCATTACTTCCTGGGTGTAAGCGGAGGCGCGCACCACACGGGAGCTTTTTTTTTTTTTAACTTTGGCTAACGGCACCGCTTCCTATGACGTCAAGGCCATAGGCGAGGGGCGGCCGTTAGTAGCGACCGACTCCTCCTCCAACTCAGTTCTGTGAGCCGAGAGGCAAAAGCAAAGCAGAGAATAGAGATAGCGAGGCAAGATAGCCAAGGGATAGCAAAGCAAGGAAGAATGAACTGAAAAGGAATAAGCTGATGGAGGAAGGACAGAGGAGATAAGAGTATCCCTAACCTAGGGACTGCAGGGCCTCCTTACCTGGCGACTCTAAGAGGAGAGAAAAAGGAAAGAAATGAGAAAGATGAAGAAGAAGAAGAGAACAGAGAGATGGGATGTTGAAGGGACAAGAATGCCCAACGAGCCTAGTTAGCTTATAGCTGAAGGCCCGACTAACAGGGAAGCAAGAACTCCGAGATAGAGCTGAAGAGAAGGTTCACCAAACCCGCTAGACAGACCTCAGGAGGGCATAGTCCTCATCTTCAACATGCTATTGTTGTTGATACCCCCTTCGGCTCCTGGTCAAGGCCTTTAACCGGAGGACACCCGAGGAGGGGAAGAATAAACCCCAGGCAGCATGAGAGCGCTGCTCAGGGGTTTAGAAATGGAAATGTAAGCCTTCAGGCGTTTTTAAGCATAGAAGTGGGACTCAGACGGACTCGCCAAGGCAGGCCAGAGGCTTAGGCTGGCTGGGATTGGTTATGGTCAGCACTGCTCTTCTGTAAAACTGTCCAGGAGGACACTTGAAAGGAAAACAACCATCAAAATCTCACAAGAAGGGTTGCCTGCCCTCTCATCTCCCTTCTTGTTTGTTTTCCTTTTTTTTTTATACAGATAATCATTTGCAGGCTAGGAGCATGACCCCAATACCAAGAATGCCTATAGCAGTCAAGAGAGTTCCCTCAGCATTTTTTCCTCTTTTTTTTTTTTAGAAAAAAAAAAAAACAGACGGCCTGTCTCCTCCACTCTGCAAGGCAAGGATTAGAGAAGGGGAGGGTTTTTGATTCTAGGGCGCAACAGCTGGAGCACGGGATTGCAGGATCAAACTGAATAGCCTGAGCCAGGCTAAAACCCAGAGGTATCTCTGCCGAGGGATGGCAAGATATAGTTGTGCAGTTTGATCGCAATGCAAATCCACAAGATGGCCCAAGAATCTTAGAGTAAATAATTTTCTGGAGAAATAAGAACCCTCCCCAAGATATAGATTTTTTTGGAAAAATTGAGCAACTCTTTCTATCTTTTATATTTTTTTTTTTTTTTTATATTTATTTTGCAGAGAGAGAAGGAGATGGGAGGTGGAGAAGCCACAGGAAGAGGCCACTGAGGGATGGTGGTGAGGTGGTAATGAATGGTGAAGATACAAGAGAAGATCAAGAATTACGGTAGGTACAATTTTCATATCTTCCTTGTCAATCTTCACCATTCATTACTTCCTGGGTGAGTATCAAGCTCCTCTCTCGGGGAAGAGGCCATACCCTGAGGGAACAAGACCCCAGCCTTCTGCTGGTGAGAAACAGAAGGAGAAGACCCTGGCTTATTCAGAAAGCCTAAGTGGGAAGAGCTAGGAGGTGCCTCCCGAGAACGAGAAGACGGAGGGAGCCCTGTAAAGTCTCCTAGCTCTAGAGGAGAAAAGCGGGTCCCGGAAGGCGGAGCGAATCACCCTACGCCGGGCCAGGGGTGACAACCTGGAAAGACGAAGCCATGCCGTCTGCCTGATGCAGATCGCTGTCCCGCTAGCCTGGAAGCCACCTCACTGGCGCCATAAGATGCCCTTGCTTGGTGTCTTGCCAGCTCCAGGCCTACCGCTGAGAGGGCAACGGCTTGTCTGGTTTGCTCCGTGTCAGGCATTGATGCCAACAGCTGGGACATCATCGACCACAAATGCCGGTTGTAGGCAGCGTGGTGAGCCTGATGAGATGACAATACAGGCACTTCTGACGATGAAGAGAACACTCTTACCCCAACAGTCGAACTGGAGAGAGTCCGCATCCGGTGGGCGGTCGTAGGCCAGCGGCGCCCAGAAGGAGTATCTAGGTAAACCAAACCAGAGGGCGGGTTGGGAAGGAACCTAGAGACTCTGAGGGGCACAATACCTACGCTGACAGTCAGCGGGCTGGAGAAGAAGCGGCTGGGGACTGCCAGGACCGGACAGACGCCTCCTGGAAGGGGATAGCCAGGAAGGTACCACCAAATGCTGGGCACCTGAATTCACCAAGGAATTCTCGGCCTCGCGTTGGGTATTGTCTCCTAACAGGTAGAAATCTGAAGATCCCTCACCATCCTCGAGAGGAAACGCTGATATTCTGTGAAATCAGCATCGGAGGAAAGATGAGCAGGGGTTCTCCCTCAGAGAAGGGAGACGAGGATGATGGGAGCTGGAATGTCCAGAGGATTCCTGCAGCGGTGGGAGAGTCGAAAGACCCGCTCATGCATGTATCTAATATATGAGGGAAGGCCGCAGAACTCTGAACTGCTCCCAGGATAACGGACCCAGAGGGACTGACATGGCCTGGGAGCGGGGTGGTGAAGGCAGAGATGGGAGAGGGGCACCTCCGGGAGGCACCTGCTTCAGTAGGCTCTGGAATCCGGGGAAAGGAGCCCTAGTAGGAGGGATCCCGGATATCAGACCAGGCCGCAGGAACGGAACTCTGGGGAAGCGGAGCCTGGAAGAGCCCTGGGGAGAACCTCCTGTGACGATGCTGGGACTGCATGGATCCAGAAGGGCAGTCCGCACAAACGCCGCTGGAGGACACCTAGAACCCTGGAGGGAGGGGTGAGGCTCTGCACTCATGCTCCTGGCCACCCCCCTGGGAGGTGGCCAAAGAAGACCCAGTGGCAGACCCCTGCACCTCAACCCTCGGACTCTGGAAGGGCGCCCTCCTCCCACCACAGGCCCCCTGTCCCTAGAGGGGCAACAGCACCTCGGGTAGCTGTCACCGGCCTCCAGAGAGGAGAGCCTCCTCTGTCACCCCTACGCCTGCCCCCGCCACCCCCAGCCGGGGAACCTCAGGAGACGACAGTAGGGGACAGAGGAGGGGCCCGCTGCCGCCTGGCACCCTAGCCACCGGGACCCAGACTCAAGAGTGGGGTGCAGATGGGTCCACGCCGAGTCATCGCCTCCGAGGAGGACGATACCAGCTGGACCCGACGCTGGCCACCCCAGGGGTCCCCGAGGCCACGGAGCACTGAACGCCCCGTACTATGGTGACGCTGCCGCTTCACGCCGGTAGCAGCCAGGCCTAATTCCACACTCCTCAACGCACTGCAGGCCGCACCGCTGGAGGAAGGACAAGGCTCACGGCGCCGCTGGCCGGGAGGCGTAGGCGGGTATCGCTCAGCAGTGCCGCTGAGGTTCATCGGGCGCCGGCGAACGAAGCGCCGAGGCCCAAAGCGGCACTGCTAATGGCGCTGTTTCGATTACCAGCGCCGCAAACGGTGCCGGATTCAGCGGCGCCGCTGATCACCGGGCGCCGCGAACGGTGCCGGATCCAAACGGCGCTGAAGGCGCGCCGAGGGTCCACCCGAGCTAGGGCCTAAAAGTCGAGGGCCTCGACACGGGGAGCCTGCACCTCCGAAGAGGTGATTGCTTTGAGGGCGGTGTCCGCCGCTGCCCCGGAGGGACTACGACGCCCCAACACCGCAGAACAGGCCTCCTCCTCGCAAGAATAGACGGAGACCCTCCTCCTCCGGACAGTATAGGCCGGGAGGGACCCGGGGAAGGGCCTAACGACCTTGCCCGGGAATCCAGAGAGCGACGCCGCTCCTCGGCGGTCGGCAGGGCCTTGCCGAGCGAACGCTGGATTTCTCGAGGGACGCGCGGTCCATCGAGAAACAGGCGCCGCACAAATCCATATCATGGTTGGGTCCCAGGCAACGAAGGCAAACGCCATGCCGGTCCGGACGGAGAAATGCCGTCACAGGAGCACCGACGCATAGGGGCGCCTGTCTTAGAAAAGCGCTTAGCCCCGAACCGACATAACGCGAAATTAACAAGACTAAAACACAGTAGGAAACACACCCGTGCCGTTAGATAGAAAAAGGAACAGTCTTACCGGATCGGCCGAAGTGCAAGAAAACCAGGAGTCGTTACACTACCACGCAGTTAAGGACGCTTCACACGCGAGCAGGTGCTGCCTCGACGGTGGGAGAAACAGAACTGAGTTGGAGGAGTCGGTCGCTACTAACGGCCGCCCGCATGACGCCACTCGAGGGCGGTGCCAGTTAGCCAAAGTTTAAAAAAAAAAAGCTTCCGTGACGGTGCGCTCTCGCTTACACCCAGGAAGTAATGAATGATGAAGATTGACAAGGAAGATAAAAGTCCTTTCGTCCACCTCCACGCCTGAAGCTAAACCAGCCCAGCCCCAAGCTGGGCAGCAGGCTCAGACCTGGTGACCTCGGCTGAAGTCAGTGACCTCAGTCGTCCGCAAGACTGGATGACAAGGCCCTACTGGTTCCTTAGCTGGGCCTTCCTCACTCTAAGCCTGCCCAGTGACAGGATGAGAAGTGCCTCTATCATGCCCCGTAATGCCACCCACGGGTCCTTCCGTGGGGTGAAAGCTCCGCCACTTCCTTTCCACCCAGTCTGCTGTCACCATGGACAGGTGGATTCTCAAGATGGTCGGTCAGGGTCGACCTCTGGAGTTTGAGCAGTACTCTCCTTCGGAGTCCACTCCACACGGGAGGACTTGGCATCTGCAGACATTCTGTTGCACCTATGGGACATTGTCCAGCTCCTCCACAAGGAGGTCATGGTCCCTGTCACGGATCCTCCGAACACCCAAGGTTTGTCTCCAGGTACTTCCTGTAGCCAAGCGGATGATGGCTGGCGCCCATTCTCGATCTGCACGACCTGAACAAGGTCCTCACGTTGCACTCCTTCAGATGTTTAACTCTCTCAGATCGTACATTCTAGAGCAAAACATGTGGTTCTGCTTCCTGGATCTTCAGGACACATACTTTCACAACTTGATCAGTCCATCTCACATAAGGTTCCTCTGCTTACAAGCGGAGGGAGCCCTCTATGAGTTACAGGCCATGCCATTCGCCTTCCTTGGCTCCCAGAGTTTTCAACAAGCGCATCGCAGTGGTGGCAGCTTACCCGAGGTGTCAAGGGGTCCAGTTTTACTGTTACCTGGAAGACTGGCTGATCGCAGGTCCCTCTAGACAGGAGGTGGAGCGTCCAAGGACCTGGCCCTCCAGACCTGCGCCTCTTGGCCTCCTGGTCAACGAGGCCAAGTCAGAACTTGTACCCTTGTAGGTGATCAGCTTCAATGGGGCAGAACTCGACTCTTCAGAGTCAGAGCCTGCCCCAACGGAGGCTCTCCTCCTTTGCCTGACTATTTCTGGCTATGAAACTGCTACCTTCCAGGGACTTCCTTGCCTGCTGTGTTACATGGCGGCCTGCACCAACGGGTCCATTGGGCCCGCTGAAGAATGTGCTCCCTGCAATGGGAGCTAGCCAGCCAGTGGTCTCACCCCAGGGGTCACTTTGACCCAGCGGCATGGGATGCTCTCCAGTGGTGCTTAAGTCCCGGAACATATGCAGGAAGGGATCCTGTTTGTCCACCCAGAGCAGACAGTCATCCTGACGACCGATGCCCTCTCATGGGCTGGGGTGCTCACCTGGTGGAAAACAGAGAGTGCACAAACTCTAAACCCTCGAGGAGTCCAGATGCCACGTCAACCTGCTGAATCTCCGAGCAGTTCAGCTGGCGCTAACTGCCTTTGCTCTGCACATTCAGGGTCAGGTGGTTCAAGTCCAGATGTACAACAGTACGACCATACAATCTTAAACAGGGAGGACGCACTTCCTGTCTCTGTACAAGGAAGTTCTCCATGTGTGAACCCTCGTGCAGTCCAGAGGCCGCTGTCCTAGCCATCCATGTGGCAGTGGCCCAACCAGCTGGCGGAAGCTCCCAGCCGTGGGTGAGGCGCCTCCACCCAGAGGTAGTACACAGCCTGTTCTCCCAGTAGGGCATCCCTCAGGTGGACCTGTCTGCCTCCAGGGGGAACACAAAGCTGAGGCTGTTTTGTGCCTGCCCCAGTAGCATGGAACGCTGCAGGAGGATGTGCTCTCGAGGTCCTGCATCCCAGGCCTCTTCTATGCCTTCCTCAAATTCCCTTGATCCACAAGGTGCTTCTCACGGCCAGGTGGGACAAGGCATGGTGACCCTGGTGGCTCCGGACTGGCCATGCCAGTTTTGGTACCCTGATGATTTCAGCCTCAGCAGTAGGCTTCTGAGGCATCTTCCTCTCTGCTCGGATTTGCTCTCCAGTCAGGTGAAGGTACTTTGTCTGGACCTTCAGTTCCAGCACCTGACAGCCCCGGTTCCTGGCTGCTACAGTTCCAGGCTTTGTGTCTCTCTGAAGATGTCTTCACTATTGTGGAGGCATCTCGGAAGGAGTCGACCAGGAAATGCTAAGCCTTCAAATGGAAGAGGTTCTCCATTTGGTGTCAGGGCAAAGGGTTGGACCCTCTATCCGGTCCAGTTGCTAGCATACTTGATTATCTGTACTCCTCTCAGTCGGACCTTGGGTCGATGACCCTCAAGGTGTGCTTGGAAGCCATCTCTGCTTACTGGGTGCAGGCTGGTCAGGCTGTCGGTGGTGCAGCAGAAGGTGATCTAGCGATTCTTTAAAGGCGTTGACCACATCTCCCTCTGGTGCGTGAACCACCAACACTGTGGGACTTGTTGCTGGTATTGGCAAAGCCATTCGAACCAATACACATGTGTTATAAGTCTCACCTGTTGTAGAAGACCACCTTCCTGGTGCCAATCACGTCATCCAGAAGGATCTGTGAGCTCCAGGTGCTTTTGGTGGAGTCTCCTTAGTTGATCTTCCATAAGGACAAAGCTATCCTTCGCTCCCAACCCGACTTCTCCTGATGGTGGCATATGAGTTTCACCTTAATCAGATGATCAGTCTCCCTGCATATTTCACCAACCACACCTCGGAGGCCGAGCACAGGCTCTATACTCTGAAACCTGAAGCGAGTGCTCACTTATTCAAACAGTGCCATGGCTGGAGTTCGGAGAAGTTTGCCAGCTGTTTATCGCCAACGCTGAAGCTACATCTAGCAGACAGGCAGCTAAGTGGACGATTGACAGGTGGATTGCTTCCTACATCAACCTCTGCTATAGGCTGGCGGGTAAGGAGCCTCCTGTAGGGCTTAGGGCTCATTCCACCCACCATACCGCTGCCTTGGTGGCTGCTTCCAGTGACGCCCTATCTAGGAAATCTGCAGGGCTGCTACCTGGAGGTCAGCACATATCTTCATTTCCCTGCTACCACATTGACCTTGAGTCACGCTGGGATACTGGTTTTGGACCTCAGTTCTCCAATCTCTGTTCTACTACAGAGTGTGTGCCTTGCCCCTTCCACTGGAGAACTGCTAGGAGTCTGCAGAAGTGTGGATAGAACATCATATCCACGTCCTAGAAAAACAGGTTACTCACCTGTAACAGTATTTCTAGGAGTGGTATTTGATGTTCATCCACATGGACCCACCGACCTCCCATGGCTGTGGCGACACTACTGCTTCCATCGGGCAAGATCTGGCATCATGGGGTGGAGCTGAGGGAGTTACCAACATGGTGGGTGGGAGAAACCAGCATTAAGATGTTCTGGCCAGTCTTAAAGGGAAAGGCAACTGCCAGAAAGTGTGGATGAACATTATATACCACTCCTAGAAAGTAGTTACGTAAGACTTTACCGTAACAGTAGATCTTTGAGGAGTCTCTTGCAGCAGGTAATACACTTGGGTCATCACCAGAGGTTCCTATGGGCATGGCAGCTCTTCTAGCAGTCTTTTCCAGGCCTCCACACATGACATCGTGGTCCTGTTTCCTATATAAGTGTGGGCGGTCCCTGGTATCCTCAGTTCCCCGTCAGATTCATCTTGCTAAGCGAGGACTGAAGGGAAGCCAAGGTACCATAGGTATCCCAACCCATAAGTCACTGGACCAGAATTTGTTCTCCTAGAGAAGGAGGGGACAGAGCATGGGATCGTACCTGCTGCAAGAGACATTCCTCAAAGATATGGAAATTATGTACCTACTGGTATTTGGTATGGGAAATAAAAGAATTAGAAAGTTAAGAGCGAGGCAAGAGAGCTGAGGATAGAGAAAGCAAAGAAACAAACTGAAAAGGAATAAGCCGAAAGAGAGAACTCTACCTAAGGGACCCGAGGGCCTCACTCCTTGAGCAGCACTAAAGGGCAAACACATAAAGGAAGAGGAAGAGAGTAGGAAGAGGAAGAAAGAAGGATAGTGGGAGGAGGGGAAAATTTGCCACGAATTTTGGGAAAAATTGGCTTGAAGCTTACCAGCTCAGAGCTTAAAAGCAAGGGAGCAAGGATCCCTTCAGACAAAACTGGTTCAGATGGTTCAACCAAACCTTTTGCACAGCTTGGTAAGAGAGAGGCAGATTTCTTATGTATCCCGCTATCTTATTACCCATCACTAAGCTGACAGCTCACAGACTGTCCAAGGGAAAATAATCTGTATCGAAGAACGAGCCCCCAACTAGGTGTGAGGAGAAAGACCCCACTAGTACACAGCCATATGATTAAGTACTAGAAGGGGAGGACCAAAGAGGGGCAACCTATTTTGGAAAAATAAACAGAGACAGGGAAGGAAACTCCTTCTGACTTCCTGGCACCAGACCACCAGTTCAATGTTGGTAATTTTATTGGGTTAGAAATTTTCTTTGACTGCCTGCTTTGCATTTGTAAAAGGCAAGATTCAGGAACACTAGCTAGGTCCGATAAGACTGAGGGTTAGAGGACTGTCTCAGAAACTAGCCCTGCTGGATGGTGGTTGAACCAAATCTGACCTGAAGGTACAATCCCCAAAGGGGCACCTTCAGAAGAAGAATCAGAAAGAGTTCCCTCAGATGGAAAGACTAGCTCCACTCGCTCTCCTCCCTCTTCAAATGGTTTGCTGCTTTTCAGAAGAACTGAGGTCCTGAGGAACTTAGCCCCTAATCAGCCTTAGGTGGGAGGGGAGGAGGAGAAAGCGGCGAGACCAGAAATGAGGTCCATGAGGGGATGGTGGGTGGGATTCAGTAATGAATGGTGGAGACACAAGAGGAGATCAACACCTACTGGTAGAGTACTTGCCATATCTTCCTGCCAATCTTCACCATTCATTACTGTTTGGTATACCAAGCCCCTCAAGGGGCCCAGCACAGCCCTGAGGGAACAAGACCCTCAGCCTCCTGCTGGTGGAAAACAGGAGGAAGAGACCATGACCACACTAGACTGAGAAGTCTAAGGCTGTGGAGAGCTAGAAGGCCCTGAAGACAGGGAGACAGAGGAAACCCCTGAAGGAGCCTCTTAACCCTGCTGGAAAAAGATGGGTCCTCGGAAGGTGAAGTGGATCACCCTACGCCAGGCCAGGGTGACAACTCGATAGATGAAGCCACACCGTCCGCCTAATATAGATAGCTGTCCCCGCAAGCCTAGAAACCACCCTCACCAGTGTCATAAGATGCCTTGCTTGGTGCCTTGCCAGTTTCTGACCTATGGCAGAGAGGGCAATGGCTTGTCGAGATTGTCC
This sequence comes from Neoceratodus forsteri, assembly GCA_016271365.2. Lineage (NCBI taxonomy): Eukaryota > Metazoa > Chordata > Ceratodontiformes > Ceratodontidae > Neoceratodus > Neoceratodus forsteri. The sequence continues at coordinate 1,471,996,755 of CM057453.1, read as the reverse complement.
GAGTCAGGCAGCAATGCCAGCACCTGAGTCAGCACTGACCACACGCGTGCTTACTGTAGGCAGCATGGTATGCCTGATGTGATGCAATGCACATCATCACACGAGAATAAGGGAAAATTCTTCGCCCTACCAGTCAAAGTGTAGGGAATCAGAGTTTGGTGGTCGGTCATGCGCAAGGTGCTGACGCCCGAAGGAGTCTCTAGGAATGCCAAGCCTGGAAGGAGGGTGAGGAAAGAACCTAGAAACGCTGAGAAGCACAATACCTCCTCCTGCAGTCTGCCGGGCTGGGGAAGGGTCGGCTGGAGACTTCCAGGGTGGACAGATGCTTCCTGGAAGGATAGGCCAGGATGGCACCACCAGGTGTTGGGCACTGAATTCGCTTAAGGAATTTGCACATCTGCCGCCGGTATTGTCCCATCCAACATAGGAGATATCGAGATCCTGAACCAACCTTGACAGGAAGCACTACTATTCAGTGAAATCAGCATCGGAAGAAAGGTGAATGTTGGGTTCCTCTCTCTCCGAGGAGGGAGTCGAGGAGGATGCGGAACTCGACTGTCCAGAAGACTCCTGCAGAAGTCAGGATAGGCAAAGACCCGTTCATTTATGACCCTAACATATGATGAGAAGCGGCATACAGTGACTCTGAGCGTCTCTCAGGATGAAGGCCCTGGTAGGACCCAATGGCCTGGAAAGGGGGGCTGCAGAGGAATGGGAGAGAGGCGCCTGCAGGAAGTGACTGTCCTCTGCCAGGGCTCTGGAAACCAGGAAAGGTGCCCAAACTACAGAGATACCCGAGATCATACCGGTTGCAGAGTGGAATCCTGAGAATGTGAACTCCAGAACAGCCCAGATGGGGAATCTCCTGTGACACGCCTGGAGCTGCACGAGTCCAGAAGAGCAACCTTCAGCTCTGCCACCAGAGGGAACCCTGGAACCAGAGAAAGAAAGAAAGATGAGGCTCGCGCTGCAGCTCTCCCTGTGCCCTGCAGGGTGGCAGTGGGTATTGCTGCCCCGCCTGACTCAGTCCCTCAGACTCCAAGGACGCCCTCCTCCTCAACCACAGCGAAGGAGTCCCCTGATCCAGAGGGCTCCCAAGGGAGGCCATCAAAGCTAGAGTTTCCAGTCCTCCTCCTGGGAGGGCGATCAGCATCAAGACTGGCAACTGCCGCAGACCCTCCAGAGGAGAAAACCCCTCCTGAACCCCAGAGCTATCACTCCCAATGGACCCGGGCACCTCGAGGCGGACTGCTCTGGAGACTCCAGGAGCAGGGGCACTTGGCCTTCTGACACCACATCCCACAGAGATGTCCGATTTAAGAATCGGGCAGCTAGTCTGGGTCCAACTGGACCGCCACCCTCCGGAAGAGGCGCCGACCAGAAGGACCTCAATACTGGCCACCCAGATTAAATCACCAGCAGTGTCAGACAGTCCCACAACACCTCCCAGAGTCCCAGAATCCAACACTGACACACCCACAACCCCGATCGGGTCCCCGCGCCACACACGGCACTCTAAAACAGTGCCACCAGCGGAGTTGCACAGAGCAATCAAAGGCACCAGGATCCTAAACGGTGCTGCAGGGGCATCGAGGGTCCACCACTGCTGGACCCAGCAACTAAGGGCCACGACATTGGGGGAGCCTGCACCTCGGTTGAGGTGACTGCCAAGGCGGTGTCGATGATGTGACCCGGAGGCTGTACGCTCCTCCGACACACACAAGACTCCTCCTCAGCAAGGCTTGAAGATGAGGAGGCCTTCTCCTCGCCAGACTGTATAGGCCTGGGAGGAGACCTAGAGGAAGGGTCTAAGGATCTGGCCTGGGAGACCAGAGGCGATGTCATCCTCCGAAGTCGGTGGGGCCCTACCGACTTAAAACTTTGAATTTCAGAACATGGCGATCCATGGAAAAACAGGCGTTGCATCTATCCATATCATGGTTAGGTCCCAGGCACCCATGAACAAGCATCATGCCAGTCCGAATGGAAAATGCCAGTCACAGGAGCACCCGACACATGGGGGCGCGCCCGCTTTAGATTTGTGCTTAGCTCCTGAACCAGACATGATGAAAATAGCCAAAACACAGCAAAAGATCCCGACGCCGACAAATAAAAGAAAAGGAACGGACTTACAGACAACCAATGGCATCGGACGGAGAACCAGGATAAGTCGGGCGACGTCGGGACTTCTTGTGACGCCACGGATCCGCTACAAGCTTAATCCGTGAAGCTCCTCACTAGGCAGATTTAAAAACAACTAAAAACTGAAATTTAACTTACAGAGATGTCAAAAGGCGAGGGGACAACTCCAGGCCACAAGCAGAGGCAAGAATCGATAAGATTCAAGAATGAGTAACAAGGATGCAGCCAGATTGAAAACAGGCCCGCCGTGTAGATTTTCCTCACCACAAGGCCTACAGACCCCAGATTATGATACAGAAAGGAAAACGAACACTTATCACGCTTAAGGTTCGAGAGTTACTACACGAGATAACGGAATCCAGAAGAGAAAATAAACAAGAATTCGGCCATGCAAACCCAATTGTCCGCCCGAAAGTCGATAGGCAAATGGAAGAGAGGTTGTCGGGCACGGAGGATGCTACCGAGCAGATGGCAAAGATAATTCAGACCTTGGTGCAACAAACAACAGACCTGCAGGCTAAATGTCTTGACTTGGAGGGTCGCTCGCAGAGAGACAACCTGCAACTGTATGGGCTACCGGAGAATGTGGAAGTAGTCCTCAATGGCAGCTTTCTTAGAAAACCTGCTGAAGGATATACTCTCTCCCACCCACAATGGTCTTCCATATTGAGCTGGCACAGATCGCTCCAGGCTAAACCAACGGATCCAGCTGCTCGCCTGGTCCATCGCTTTTAAGCTGAGCTCTTATATTGCCAAAGAAGATATTCTCTAGGCGGCGTGGTCGAAAAAGAGACCTTAAGTATCTCACCCACAGACTTTATTTAGACCACGACTACCCCCACTAAATACAGATGCAAAGGGTCAAGTACTTACCCATCTTAAGAGCCTTGAGGAAAAGTCACAATGCTTTTCATACACCTTATCCCGCATGGCTGAGTGTGTTCTGGGAGGATGGGATTAAGATCTATGCTACTGCAGAGGAAGCCCTGGAAGCCTTGGAGAAATGTAATATTACAGTCAAGGAAGGGGACCCAAGAAACTGGGAGCTGGGGACCCATTAGGCAGCGACATCTAACAGGAAGACCGAGGAACTAGAAACGAGGCACACACAGCAGTGATGCGAGTATTCAAAAGATCCTTGAGAAGAAAGCAGCCTGTAATGACTCCCTGACTTGAAGGCAGGGAAAGGGATTAAACACTGCTTAAGAGAGCGGACTAACTACAAATCCCGATCTGGACTGGATCGCTCCTTTGTGCAACATACCAAGATGAGTATAACTAATTAACTAAACACAATAAATGAAAGCATCTAAGACCACCGAGACTGTCTTTCTTGACCCAGACTCCCTATTACATCGCACTCAGACGAGAGCTCTCGAGCAGGGGACTTGTTTCCAGGAGGAGGGTAGGAACTGAACCCTCATGTTGTAAACAGGTGACTGGGGTGTTGTGACAAAGCAAGACGGCCAGTACATGACAAACAAAGCTGTCTGTAATATACAAGGAGAGACTGCAGCATGTGTGCTCAGGGGTTTCAATGAAGAGAATGTAAAACCGTAATGATTAACATAATCTGACTCCTTTACTCTCCCTTCCCCATATACTTTTTCTTTCTATCTGCCGCCCAGGTTCCCCTTTATTTTTTAGCCCTCTTACCAGTCTTCCTCTCCCCTTCCTACAGCTGTATGGGGCTAACTTGGGACGACTCAGTTAAGCAGCAGATGACAGCAGATATCTTTACTTTACTAGATGCTTGATGTGACAGGGTTTGAAAGAGGAGTTCTGGCTAGAAAGATGGCAGGAAAGCCTCTGTGGTGCAGTTTAAAATAAAATTATTTAAAGTGGATCTGCCAGGCGGGGCATGCTATGGTATTAGAGACCCATAGTAGACTACCTAGCATAGGAGCCCCCACTAAGTAGGGCTCTGAGGAGGTCCTTGGAAGCGGAGGAGTTGAAAGCCTCCTCTTTCTCCTAGTTATAGAGTACAAAGGGCTAGTGAATTACTTAGCTCCCAACCTTGGAAGTACAACAATTCATGTTAATGTTAAAGTTTGATCAACTGTTATATGTTATATTTGAGGATTTTGTTAAACACGGCACCGCAAGACGTAATGAGAACAATAGGCTCTAAAGAATATTCTAGGTTAATTAAAGGTCAAAAGAAATGGAGCTACCACCAGGGTAAAAGCCTGCAGACTGAGATGGGGCACAACATATGTTGGTATAACCCCTTATACAAATGTCACATAATTATATTGTTTGCACCTATAATGTGCACGGTATTACAAATCCTATCAAAAGGACAAGATCCTTCAATTAATGAGATGACAAGGAGTGAATATCATATTGTTACAAGAGACCCATCAATCGTCAGGCTGAACATAAGAAATTTGAGAAGCTGGGCTTTTCCCAGGTGGTGGCCTCATCATACAAAGGGGGCAGATGCAGGGCACAGCTGTGCTGATAAGACAGGGCACTCCTTTGAAATTAAAGATAAACTAATAGACAAGGAGGGAAGATATGTTTTCCTGAAGGGCAATATGGAGGGACAACAGATTACGCTTGCCTCAGTATATATTCCCCGGCAGAATTTTCTGTATACAAATCTCCTTACACAACTAGCAGGATGTATGGAGGGCAGACTGATATGTGGGTGGGGGACTTCAACCTAGACATTACTGGGGGGGGTAGGCTGCCCCACCCAGGCCTGAACAAATAAATTGAGTCAAAGGTCCAGAAATTGCTGCAAGAGTTGGAGCTCACGAGGATGTTTGGAGACAAACATGTGGTCAGGGACGTGAGCACACTTTCTATTCCCAGGTACGACTCAGTACTCCTGTTTGGACTTTTAGTAGCAGAAAGAACACCTAAATACTATCCAGCAAGCATGGCAGGGGACTTAGTCCTCTCAGACACGCACCTGTATTTTGCAAAATACAGTCGCAAACACCTCGCAAGAGAACATTTTGGAGACTTAATATATCATTGCTTAGAGATAAGGAAGTACAGGAATCGATAACTGATACTGTGACTCAGGCAATGGTGAAAATGACAACCAAGGAATCACTGCAGCCATACTCTGGGATACAGTTAAAGCTATAGTGAGGGAAAATCATTACAATCTCCATACAAGAAAAAACAGAGAGAAGAAAAGAGACTCTCTGGAGGCTAAAATAGGGGCTCTAGAGGGAATGCAAAACAAACACTGTAGAATCCAATCCGTGAGCTTATCTCCTTAGGAGTCAACTGAATGCTATATTGGACTATGCCGCAGAGCAGAAGTTAATGTACCTCGGCATAGATACTATGATGGGCCCTGGGTTCACGGGGCTGATGGCAGCCCAACTGAGTGCCCGAAAAGCAAAATCTACCATTGTAAAAGTGAAACATCCAATTACAAACAAATTAAAAATAAAATACATACAATTTCGGAAGCCTTCATTGCTACTACTCTAGGCTCTATTTAGAAGACAACAACCCCTCGAAGAAAAGATCAGGAATTCCTGATACCTCTACAACTCTCTACCCTATCGTGGACAAGGAGAATGACTGACGGCTCCAATAACGAGTAAAGAGGTGGAATCAGTGATTGGGGACCTAAAACAGGCAAATGCTCAGGTTCCGATGGGTTACCGGGAGTTCTATAAGACCTTCTCTAAAACATTAACTCCCAGATTATCAAAGGTGTTTTCCTTTGTGACCTCACTGGAGGGACAGATTCCCCTTTTGGAACGAGGCAATAATTTCAGTAATACCCAAGGAAGGGAAAGATTTAACATACTGCTCATCCCACCCCATATCCATCTTAAACACGGACTACAAAATACTGGCTTCCATATTAGCCAGCTGTCTGGTTCATACACGCAGACCGTAATGAACATGGATCAATGTGCTTTATCCCGGCTGCCAAGCCCAGGATAATGTAAAGGCGGACGGTGTATATTATTGAGCAAATCAGTGTACAGAAAATCCCAACAATCCTACTGGGGCTAGACCGGAAAAGCCTTTGAGTGTCATGGAAATATTTAAGAGAGAGATATTGTCAAAATTTAAATTCCCAACTCAATTTATAGACACCATTTTTAAATTCTACAATAACCCCATTGGATATATAAAAAAAATGGCCATATATCAGAAAAGTTTTGCTACACAGAGGAACTAGACAGGGTGCCCCCTCTCCTCATTACTGTTTGCCTACTACATAGAACCACTGGCCCAAAGTTTGAGACAGGCCTCAGAGCGAGGGGTGAATATGGGGATGGAACAGAAATTAGCCCTATTCACGAGACAACATTCTTCTCTATTTAACTAGTCCAGAGTCGCTTGGAAGCACTTTAGGAGGATTCTCAGCAGTTCACTAGACCATCGGGTTCGCGTTTAATATGGGTATATCAGAGGCCCTATCATTCAATTACACACCAACCCCATCACTCAAAAAATGCTGCCCAGTTAAGTGGGATAATGAGAGTATGAGGTACTTGGGAATTCAAATCCCGAGTGACTTGGATAGATTGCCCGCTTTGAATTACGATCCCTGATCACAAGCGTAAAACAGGACTTGAGGAGATGGTCATTACTCCTTCCTCATTTTATATCGGGTATATGACATTAAAGATTAATGTGCTACCAAGATTTTATATTTGTTTCATTGTGTCCTGTGTGCCTAACCTCCAAAGAACTCTTGTCTTGGCAAAATTGTTAAATTGATATCTTTGGGACCAAAAGACCTAGGTTGGCTTCTGAAGCTGACTCTTGCTAAGGGCCTGGGGGTGGCACCCCTCACTTCAAATTACTGGACGGCCACAGAGATGCGATTAGCATTACTGTGGGGCAACAGATTCCACCAGGCCAGATAGAAGCAGATGGACTTGGAGAGATCTACAGTGATTCCCTCCCAGCCTACCTATTCTCCCCACCGCATCTTAGGGAAGCCACTCAGGCAGTCCCCAGATGACCATGGCTATCCTTAGAGGATGGCAAATGGGAACAAAACAAAGGTAGTCCAACAACACTGTTGGAAATATAAGTACTTCACCTTAAACCACGATTTAATAACCAATGGTACAAAAACCAAGCAAAAGAGGGCCTGAAGCCCTTGGCAGCTGCTACGAGGACAAACATACTGAGCTTTGAAGAAGCCCAGTTAAAATATGGTGGTCTGACAAAGACAGGTTATTTTACTATCAAATAAGAGACTATATATCCGACAGATCAGACATAGCTAAAAGAGTACTAGCTTGTTAGAGGACAGCACCCTTTTAGACAAATATGGTCCACACAATATGGAGAGAGAGCAATAATATATAAATTCTTACTACACCACGTGGCACATGCCATGACTCGACACAAACAAAATGGGAAAAAGAGTTGGGCCAGATAATATCTACTAGAGAATGGAGTAAGATATGGAGGGGTACTCTGACCACCGCCTCCCTATATGGTGAGAATTTGTTTGGAAGGTAAGGTGAGGTTCTTTTAGTCCCTCTGTCATGGCTCTAAGAAACCCTGGAAATTCATCTAATTGTTGGAGAGTGTACCGGTCGGGGGCCTCAGTATAAACACATCTTTTTAGACTCCCTAGGATATTAAGTTTTTGGCATCAAGTAGTAGAGCACATAAAGGGGTATTAGACATACATGGCGAGATTGGGGATACTAATTTGATGCTGGAAATTCGACGTTAGGGATAAATGATAAAGTCAAAATATATTTATGGGCAATACTATTGGGCTCGGCCTATAAGTCAATAATCAAAATATGGCTGCAAACAACAGCCCCACAAATCTCGGAATGGAAGGCAATAATCCTGAATACCCAACTTAACTAACAGATCACCTTGGGGCTACAGGACCGTATGGAGACATATACAACAAGGTGGTCCAGATGGGAGCTCTATCAGGAACAGGTTCATTAATGCATTCAAAACAGGGTAGTAAAAGAGTGGAGGAGTTAAGAAAATAGAAAATATGTGGTTGATAAAAGAATTACTGTGAAGGCCTTGTTATAAAAATATATTGACCTTGCATGAATAAAGAAATGTAATTAGAAAATAAGGAGAAATAATAGATAAGAGAATGGACTTGGATGCCTATAAGTAATTGTCTTGCAATTGATGCCAGAGTTATGATGTTTTAGCTTAAGTTTTCTTTTAATCTAAGATGATGGATTCAAGGATGTGGAGAACTATGTATGAACATGCTTGATAAAAGATGTGATGAAAGAAAAATTACTCACCTTAGTAATGTTGTTTCTTCTAATGGAGTCTTGCTGTATTCTGACAGTAGCAGTGAGTCCCAACCTTGAACTGCCCCTGGAGATCAAAGAGTTAACTTCGATGCCAGGCATGGAACGCTGAGCTCGAGTCTGCTGAGACTCTGTCTGTTGCTGTTTAAACTCAAACCGTCAGATCTTTACAAGCAAAACTCACTAAGGTCCTGTGTGGAAGCTGTAAACCTACACTAGCCAACTGGCTACTAAACATAAAACACATTTTTGGTCCCAAAACAAAGACAAGTCAGGAGACCCAAAAATGAAAAACACAACACCAATTCACCCAAGAAAGGGATGAAACAACAAGGTGGGCATCTACTAAGTGCCAACACTGCACTGCCCACCCACATGCCAAAACAGAGGTTCTGAGAGGGGCAGGTGGGGAGGTCAGAATACAGCAAGACTCCATTAGAAGAAACAACATTACTAAGGTGAGTAATTTTTCTTCAAACAACATGAAGTCTTGCTGTATTCTGACAGTAACAGACTACCAAGCAGTACCTCCATGGAGGAGGGACAGCACCTACTTAGGAAATAGGCTCTGAAGCACAGTTGTGCTAAACTGAGCATCACTCCTAGCCTGGATATCCAGGGAGTAATGCTTGTAAAAGTCATGAACTGTTTTCCAGGTAGCTGCTTGACATATCTCTAAGACAGGAATATCTCTGGCAGCAGCCAGGGAAGCAGCTGTACCTCTGGTAGAGTGAGTCCTCAGGCCCGAGGGTGGAACTCTACCCAGTTTTTCATAAAAAATTGGATACAAGAGACAATTCACGTGGCAATGGATCTTTTAGTGGCAGGTTTCCTTACCAACCTCACCATAAGTGAAGAACAGTTGGAGGGAGTCAAACCTGTGACCCTTGGTACGTTCTATGTAGTAGCTAAGAGCTCTTTTTCACATCTAACTGTGAAGCCTCCTCTCTGCCAGAGGAGGAATGGTCAGTGAAGTACACAGGAAGAGACATAGATTGATTAAGGTGGAAATCTGAAACCACCTTAGGCAAAAACTTCCTGTTAGTCCTGAGGACCAACTTTATCTCTATGAAAGGAGATTAAATCAGGCTCCACTGACAAAGCTTGTAACTTACTTATGCGCCTGGCAGAGGTGATGGCTACCAGAAACACAGTTTTCCAAATCAAGTACTTAAGCTCTGCTGAAGACAAAGGCTCAAAAGGGGTTGCATAAGCTGAAGCAATGCAAACATTAAGGTCCCAAGCAGGGGCAGGCTCCCTGAAAGGAGGGTTGGTGTGAAGCAATTCCCGAAAACTTGGAGAATACAGGGTGAGCTGAAAAGAAGAGGGCTTACCTGCTGAGATAAAAGCAGAAACAGCTGCCAGATGCACCTTCAGTGTAGCTGGTCTAAGCCCCAAGCTATTTAAATGGACCATATAATCAAGGACTGTGCGCAGATCAGCAGACTCTGGGGAAGTATGCTTTCCAGAGCACCATCTGGAAAATCTTTCCACTTGGAATTATAAGTAGCCCTGGTGGAAGGTTTCCTAGAAGCCTTCAGAATGTCCATTACGCCTTAGTAGAGGTGTAAATCAGCACACTAACCTTCAAGAGCCAGGCCTTGAGATTGAGAGATTTGAGATCGGTACCAAACCCTCCCTGAGCACAGGTTAACAGGTTGTGATTCCTGGGAAGACACAGGGAAGATGGAGTGCTAAGGACAGTAGGAGTGGATACCAAGGCTGTCTGGCCCGGTCTGGAGCAATCAGGATCATCTTGCAAGGCTGAGATCTGTTTTTGACTAACACTTTGAACAGGAGAGGGAAAGTTGAAGGCATACAGGAACTTCCCTTCCCAACTGAGAACTAAGGCATCCAGGGGACTGAGCCCAACACTGGGGCCTGCAGCAAAAAGGGAAGTTGGTGATTGCCTGGGGCTGCAAAGATCTATCTGTGGGGTACCCCATCTGGAAAATATCACCTCCAAGACCAGGGGATCCAGTGACCATTCGCGATGGCCCTGGGATATCCTGTTGAGAGCAACTGCCAGGACATTGTCCTTGCCTGGAAGATGAACTGCTGTGAGGGAGGTGTTCAGGGAATAAGCCAGAGACCACAACTTCATTGCTTCTGTGCACAAGGCCGTAGACAGAGTGTCTCCTTGCTTGTTGATGTACCACATTGTGGTGGTATTGTCTGTTCTGACCTGGATAACTTTGTTCTGAACAGATTTGGAAAAAGCTTGAAGTGCTAGAAACACTGCTCTGAGTTCCAACAGATTGATGTGAAGCAGAGATTCCTGAGGGGACCACAACCCCTGGGTGGTCAGGTCGCCCAAGTGAGCCCCCAACCCCAAGAGGGAGGTATCTGTAGTAAGGATTAAAGAGTGAGACTGAGGACAAAGGGACCCTTGTCTCAGATTGTTCTGATCCTGCCACCACTGTAGGGCCTGGATCAGGGTTCGAGTCACTGGGATCAATTTGGTCAGAGGGTCCTTCCATTGAGACCAAAAGGCTCTCAAATGGAACTGAATGTCCCTCATCTGAAATCTTGCTCCCTGCACCACTGCTGTGGAAGCAGCCATGTGCCCCAGGAGCTGTAGAAAATGCCTTGCTGGTCGAGACACCTGCAGGGTGAATGAGGAGGCCAGAGAGATAAGGGTCCTTGCCCTGTCCAGGTGAAGGAAAGCTTTGGCGCTTTCTGTGTCTAGCTCTGCGCCTATGAAGGTGAGGAGCTGAACAGGCTCTAGAACTGACTTTGAAAGATTCAGAAGGAAACCCAACGAGGTGAGCAGTTGCTGAGTTATCTGTAAGTGTAACTTGACTTTGGTCTGGGGACTGGCCTACTATAAGCCAGTCGTCCAGGTAAGGGAAGATGGCAATCCTTTGCCTTCTTAGAGAAGTAACTACTACTGCCAGGCATTTTGTGAATACCCTTGGAGCAGAGGTCAAACCAAAGGGCATTGCTCTGAACTGGTAATGGCCTGAGGGCAGCTCAACTTGAGGTACTTTTGATGGGAGCTTGATGAGAATATGGAAGTAGGCATCCTTGAGGTCCAGGGACACTAGCCAGTCCCCTGGCCTTAGAGAGGTAGAATTATTCCCAGAGTCACCATTTTGAATTTTGGTTTTAAAAGGTGCTTGTTTAAGTATCCGAGATCTAGGATGGGCCACCATTCTCCTGTCTTTTTGGGGTAAGGAAGTACCTGGAGTACAACCCTTTGCCCTGGTGCAGGGTGGAACCCTTTCCACAGCTGTGAGAGCTAGGAGGAAGAGACCTTTGACTCTAGAGCAAGTGCCTCTGAGGGGTTTGCAGGTGGAAAGGATCTGGTTCTCAGCTTTGGAAATCTTTGAAGCTGAGAACCAGTCCATGGCTTACTACTTCAGGACCCACTTGTCTGATGTTAGAGTCTTCCAGTCCTGGACAAAGCTAGCCAGCCTGCCCCCCACAGGTGGCGGAGAATTGGCCCTGGCAAACCTATCAGGGTGCCTGTTTGGCAGGGGTTTTGGCTGAGGGGTGGAAGCAGGTCTGCTGGTACCCCTTCTGCCTCTCCCTCTAAAGAACACCCTCTGAGCATAGGCAGAAGAGGAGGCCTGGGTTTGGTAGAAAGGCCTATGAAAAGGCCTGCCCGTGCCCTGGGAAGCTGCCTTGAGGAGTGGCCTGCCTTTCCTGGCCAGGGCACTCCTGTAGGTGGTCCTATACTCATCCATTTTCTTCATGTAATTTCTGCCTGCTCCCCAAACAGGGAATTACCCACAACAGGAAAATCCATGGCCTTAGTCTGGGTATCCTGTGACAGGCTAGTACATCTGAGCCAAGCCATTCTTCAAAGTGCCACAGATGTAGCCATGACTCTTGATGACACATCATTTGAGTCCACTGCAGCATGGAATTGCACCTTGGATGCCTCAATACCATCAGCAGCCACCTGCTCCAGCTCCTTGGCAAGCTGGCCAGGGACCTGTTTTGCTAAAGCCATGACAGTGTTCCATCTGGATTTCTGATACCTAGCAACATAAGCCATATATTTGGCCTGTCTGAGTCCCAAGGATGCTGCCATGTACTGTTTCTTTGCCATGGCATCAATCCTCCTGGAGTCCTTGTCTGGGGTGTGAAGCCAAGGGAATATTTGCCTTGTCACAGGCTGCAGCCTGCACTATCCCAACATGGCTGCATTGTTGTGTAAGGAACTCCGTATCTGAGCCTGACAATGCATACCTCTTGTCCATTCTCTTATCCATAGGAGGAATGGTATTAGGAGTCTTTAAAATTTTAATGTCTGTTTCCCAAAAATTTGTGCAAGGGAACAGACAGTCTCCTAGACTCTGGGATATCCATCTTTTCCACAAAGTCAGGCTCCTCTTGGTCATCTACAGCTTCTTCCATAGGAAGCTGGAGGGTTTCAACCACTTTTTATAAAACATGAAATGAGAGGGGACTCAGAAAGCCTAGGAGGAGACACTTGAAGGTCTGTCTGGGGAAATGTCCGGTCAATGGGCACATCCAGACTTCCAAATCCACATTCACTTTCTCCACAGAGAGACTGAACTGACAGGTTGCGGTTTAAATTTAGTCAAAACCGAGAAAATGGTACTTTAACCAACAAACTGAACCAAGCAGAAGGAGAAATCTCCGGAGCGACTGTTCAGTGAGGCGGAGTAAAGAATCTGATGGTTTGAGTTCAAACAGCAACAGACAGAGTCTCAACCGAGCTCGAAGCTCAGCTGCTCCATGCCTGGCATGGAAAGTTAACTCTTTCATCTCCGGGCAGTTTGAAGGTTGGGACTCACTGCTACTGTTAGAATACAGCAAGACTTCATGTTGTTTGAATAAAGGAAGTATAAAAAAAAAAAAAAGAAACGGCGTCGACAAAGATAGGCCCTAATGAAATGTCGGGGATTTCTGAACTTGGCATAGTGCCGCCTTGGCGGCAGAAGAAACAGAACTGGGATGGAGGAGGAGGAGTGTGAGGTGCCTAACGGCTGCCCTCGCACACCACGCCGGTGCGTCATGCTTGTGGATGGCGCCATCTCCTCCCTCCCCAAAATAAATAAATAAATAAATAAAACTCCTATAGCGGTGTACACCCAAACACTAATTAATGGTAAAGACTGACAAGGGAAGATCTATTGTTACTATAATGTCTTACGTAACTGTATTATCTTCCATGAGTGGTCTCTTGCAGTAGGTAATATGCATGGGATGAATCCAAGCAGTGAACCCAAGAAGGGTGGTTATGACAGAAGGCCTTGTAGGACAGCTCAGCCAAAGGCCATCCTACGTCATGAAGCATCGCCTGTTGCAATGCTTCATGAAAGTATGGATTGTGGACCATGTAGCTGCATTGCAGATATCTGTGATAGAGGTCCCTTTAAAGCAGGCTGCTGTGGCGCCATAGCTCTCAAGAATGGGCCTGGACAGGTCCTGGTAATGGTTTGTTGTATTTTGTGTAACAAAATGTGATACAGTGTGCTAGCCAACCGGAGGGGTCCATTTAGTGGCTGGGACACCTTCCTGCTTGAGGTGAAGGTAACAAAAAGTTGAGAGGTCTTCCTAATCGATTTAGTTTGATTAGTATAGTATCGTAATATGCGATGGACATCTAGAGTATATAGGAAGTATTTACCTTGACTGGAGTGTTCAGGATTGTATATTGGTAGCTCCAAGGATTGATTTAAGGGTGTTCAGACACTACCTTAGGTAGAAAGGAAGGCTGGTACAAAGTGCCACTCTGTTTGTGAAAAGTTAGGTAAGGTTCTTTACACATGAGGGCATGAAACTTGAAATACACTGAGCTCAAGTGACAGCCACCAAGAATAGTGTTTTCCAAGAAAGAAAATGGAGGTCACAGGTGGTTGCCAGTTCAAAGGGTTCAAGAGTTAATTTCCCATTAGAAAATTGAGATTCCACAGAGGGTGGGTTGTCTGATAGGTGGCTTAATATGTAGCATTCCTCTTAAAAACATTTTGGCTAGATGATGTTGATAAAATAATCTGCCATCTAGGGTCCCTGGAAGGCCAAAATGTAGGCAAATGGGGTTCGATAGAGGAACAGCCAGGAAGACTAGGTTTGTTGGCCAATGCACCTAGTTTCACCGAGCTCTTTCCTTCTAGGTTGCTTGACAGGACAGAGCAAGGGAAAGGATTAAGATTTATTTTGGCTAGGCAGATTTACTGTGTGTTGTTATTTTTATTTTGTACTCACAGGGATTGTTACTGTTTGTTGCTAACATTGTATTGCTTTATTTTTCTCTGATTCAAATTGTTGTTTGGGTACACCTTCTGTTGCATTATTACAAGGTGTACCTGCAGCAGCAATAACACATTATTTCTGTAATCTTCTGATTCAAATCATCTTTTGCAAGGTATATCTTCTTGTTACTGCTTTATTTTTCTCTGTACCAAAGTGTTTCTTACAGGGCATATCTTCTGTGAAATTATTACAGGTGGTGCTTTATAGGTTTCACAGTTTTATTTATCCTTAGGATAAGCTTTCAGGGTTACTGCATTTGTTGCTGACTGACTGTTTCTGCTTTTACCTCCTTGTTTATTTCATCCGTGGTTCTTCTTTTTCGGTGGGAAGGGCCCAAACACCCACCCCATCCCCAACCACCCCACACTACACTCTTTTTATACGTTAGCACAGTCGTGGCATTTCCACAGTAAAGCAGGAAGGGGCGGATCAGTGGGGTATCCACATGGTGACCTCATTTAGAGCACTAGTAATTTAACTTGCTATAACAAGTTATAACAAAACACAAAATCAAACTTTTGCTTTCATTTTCTTCCTTCTAATTACTCTGACCAGGTTATAAACCCAGCAGCTTATCTGGAAAGGATATCATTAACTGCAGGTACTGCAAAACACTTTCAGAAGGGCAGTTTTACAGGATTTAGGACACTGTCCTACATGCTGGGCCATTGGAAATCATAGGGCTCAGCTCCCACAGCATGGGCAGAGATTGCAAGCTCCAATTTCATATTCAAGAGGAAATATATTATAAGAACCACCCGCCATTTCCCCAACATCCAACAGAAGCACCTCGACCGCAGAGGGTAGTTGGTCTGGGAGGTTGGCAGGTGGTTAGAGGGCAAATCAGGTGCCCCAACACTCTGTGCTCTCCAACATATTACCTCCACAAACCATATAAAATTACAAACAGGTATCTGCCTCTATCTCCAAAATCAAACAAAGGGGCAGAGGACACTGCAGCACAGGAGCTAGTACAACAAAACTCACCCAGAACAGGGACCAAAGCAAAAAGAACAAAAGAAATCCAAAAGTTCTGATCATAGGAAACTCCATTATTCGGGAGTTGATACCTATCTCCAGCCAGGGTAATGGTCAGATGTCTCCCAGGTACATCAGCGTGAGAGACACTGACCACATTGCTAAAATTGTTCAGGAAGCAGGAGAAAACATTGAAGTCCTGGTACATATAGGGACTAATGATCTCATCAGCTGGTCAGTTGTGGAGACCAAGGAACACCTGTCCAGGTTGGGTGACAAACTATCATCCATTTCATCCGCATCTCCTTCTCTGAGATCCTGCCAGTCTGGGAGAGGGGGCAGATGGACAGAAGGTCAGAGAAGAAGAGACAGGGAGCTAAGCATGTGGCTCAATGGCTGATGCCAGGAAAAAGGACACAAATTTGAAGGAACTGGCAACAGTTTTGGGAGCTAAAGTTCTTAAATCTGATGGACTGCATCTGACTAAGGAGGGAGTCAGTGCATTGAGGCAGAAGTTTGATGTCTTTGCAGAATATTTAAACTAGCAAATGGGGAGAGGTGTGCAGCACCCATATATCGAATGGGAAGAACACCCTCCCCTCAGCTAGTGGTCAAACAGGAGTTCAGCATGTTTGCAGTTCATTTGCATCACCAGGTAAGAAAAGGTCCAGCTCCCATACAACGATAGGGGAAATGTCAGATCTCACCCAACAACTAACACACTGAAATCTGGCCAATGGAAAATCATGTACATAAATACTCGCAGTCTGGGAAGCAAGAGCCCAGACCTGCAGGCAATAATGACAGAGGCGAAACTGGACATACAATATCAATTAGCGAGACATGGTTTACCAGTAACCACACTTGGGAGACTTCAGTACCTGACTAAGTACTGTTCAGAAGAGACCGAGGTGCAAAAAGGGTGGGGGTGGAGTGGCAGTGTATGTCAATGGAGATATGAAAGCTACAGAAATTCAGAATACACATAAGGAGCCAGAAGAACTGTGGTCATCCTGGAAACAGGAAATGGGACAGCCATAAGAACTGGGGTTGTCTACAGGCCCCCAGACCAGGGGAGGACACAGACACATTACTGTTAGAAGATATACAAAACAAAACAGCTAAAGGGGAGGTTCTGATAATGGGAGACTTCAACATGCCAGATACAGATTGGTCAATACCAGCAGGAACATCTGCCAGAACTAGACACATGGTGTATTCCTGCAGGGGAAGGCCTCAAACAACTGGTACAACAACCCACAAATGACAGGGCTATCCCAGATCTAGTACTGACTAACACAGAAAGGATCACAAATTTCCAGGTAGAAAGTCACCTGAGGCCAGTGACCATCACATTGTATGGTTCAATTTGCCACTACAACTAAATCATCCCATTCCAAGGCAAATATGTGGGACTTGACAGGAGCCGACTTTGATAAGATGGCCAACAGAGTTAAGCTAATCCTGGCAAAAAGAAATACAGGTGAGGGAGTACAGGCAAAGTGGGCAAGCATTAAGGATGCAATACGTGAAGCAACATCCCATTGTGTTAGAGAGAAAGGAAGTGCAAAAGAAGAAGGAAACCACTTTGGTTCTCAAAACAGCAGCAGAAAAGGTTACAGACAAAGGGCTCTTTTCAGGAAATACAAGGAAAACAGCAGGATTAAGAAAGGAGGCATACCAAACTTCCTAAGGAAAGCAGGGAAGGCAGTAAGGCAGCAAAGGCCCAAACCGAGGAAACACTAGCACAGACAGTAAAAGAAGGTGACAAGACTTTCTATAGATACATTACTATAAGGAGAAAGTCCAGAGGGGTATTGCTAAGATCAAAGGAGATAAGGGGGTATGAGGAGGAGGACAATGTAAAAGCATCTATCCTAAATAGTTACTTTGTTCAGTATTTACTGAAGAGAAGGTGGGCAGGGCCCACAGCTCAGCACCAAGGACACAGGGGAGGGAGGTGAGCACTACTCCTTCACAAAGAAAGGGTCCTACAAGAGCTCAATAAGCTCAGTGTGGACAAGGCAATGGGACCTGATGGCATACATTCCAGGGTACTAAAGGAGCTAAGGATGGAACTAGCAGAGCCATTATCAAAACTGTTTAGTGAGTCTCTGAGCACAGGAGTGGTCCCAGAAGACTGGAGAACGGCTCATGTGATCCCGCCCACAAGAGTGGTAGTAGGGAGGAAGCCTGAACTACAGACCAGTCAGTCTTACCTCAGTAGTGGGCAAGATTATGGAGGCACTCCTTAAGGAACGGATAGTGCAACACCTGGAATCCATAGGAGCACAGGATCCAAGACAGAATGTGTTTACAAAGGAAGATCCTGTCAAACTAATCTCACAGATTTTTTGACTGAATAACCAGAGTGGTGGACCAAGGGGGAGCAGTTGATGTTGTTTAACTTGACTTCAGCAAAGCTTTTGATACTGTTCCACATAGAAGATTGATTAATAAGCTGGGAGGCTCGGGGTGGGTCAGAGGTTGGTCAACTGGGTGGCACACTGGTTGACAGGCAGAAAACAGAGAGTGGTGGTAAACTGTATACAGTCAGAAGAGATACAAGTCACAAGTGGGTACCTCAGGGATCAGTCCTGGGGCCAGTCCTCTTCAATATCTTCATCAGTGACACTGCGATGGATTGAGGGTAATATTTGTCTGTCTGCAGATGACACCAAGATCTGCAACAGAGCAGATGATCCAGATGGGGTGGGCAGAATGAGTAGAGATCTGGATAAACTAGCAAAATGGCCAGAAGAGTGGCAACTGGGGTTTAATGCAGAGAAGTGCGAGATCATGCACGTAGGGAAGAGAAACCCTGAAGCCACCTATAGGCTGGGAGGGGAGTTGCTGGCAGTCACAAGGGAAGAAAGAGACTTGGGCATCATCATCATCACAGATGACCCGAAATCATCCAAGCAGACCACTAAAACAGTAGGTAAGGCTAGGGATGTTAGGGTGTATTAGTAGAAAAGGGAGGGAGGTAATAATCCTCTTTACAAGACACTGGTTAGCCCCATCTGGAGTACTGCGGCAGTATTGGAAGCCACACTTTCACAAAGACATTAACCAAATTGAAGCAGTCCAGAGAAGGGCAACCAAATGGTGCAGGGACTGCATCAGAAAACATATGAGACATATTAATGGAGCTTAATATGTATAACCCTAGAGCAAAGGAGGGAGAGAGGTTATATGATCGAAACACTCAAACACCTTAAGGGCATTAACAAGGTGAAAGAGTCTAACATGTTTCAATACAAGAAAAATAGCAGGATAAGAGGACACAGCATGAGATTAGACGGAGGCCAATTAAGGGGTCATGTGAGGAAGTTCTTTTCACAGAAAAGGTGGAGGATGCATGGAATGGCCTACTTCAGGAAGTGGTGGATATGAATACAGTGCAGGGCTTCAAACAGGCATGGGATAGGCATAAGAGGAGCAATACCGATGAGTATGAATAGATAGGCCATTGACAGAACAATTTATAAGGTAGAAAAAGAAATGGACAGACTGGATGGGCCTTGATGTCCTTATCTGCCGTCAACTTCTATGTTAGCTTAAGTCTGTCTCAGCAATCGAGGCCAGGTAATCTAATACTTTCTTCAGTGGACAAGAATAAGGATCCAAAGACCAGGAAGCAGCCCAAATGGAAAAGCATTTCCATTGGGCATTATAAGTATCCCTGGTCGCTGGTTTACATGAGGCCACTAGAAAACTGGCCACAGAGGAGGACACCTGGAGATGTGCTATGAAAGTGTCCTCAGGAGCCAGGGCGTGAAGGTGTAGTTAGTTCAGGTTGAGATGTAGAAGGGTCCCTTGATTCTGAGTCAAGAAATCTGGTCTTATTAGTAATGAGATGGGCTCCTCCACTGAGAACTGCTGAAGCAGGAGAACCACACCTGCCAAGGCCACAGAGGGCTAAGGAGAATCATGGTGGCAGGTTCGAGTTGTAATTTCAATAGAGTCTGTTGCAGGAGAGGGATGGGGATAGGTTTCACATATAGGACTGTGCACCCTGGCATCAGGTCCGCATGGCAAACTTGTAGATAGCAATCATCAGCGGGATCGCCCTGATTGTGTGTAGTGATGTCAGCCTGACTATAAAGGGGCGTCCCGCACCGCCTCTCCAGTTCTTTCAATGGAGACCTACAGATAGGTAAGAGAACCGAGTGAATGCCTCGGACCCTACTTCCTATGTCTCAAAGGGCTAGATAGGATGGAAAATCAGGATAACACATCCAAAACTGGGGAAGGAGGGAAACTAGACCTACTGCAGAAGCCTCTCTCAAGATTTACTGTTACAGTAAGTTTTTACGTTAACTGCAATATCTTACTTCGAGAGGGTTCCTGCAGTAGGTCTTCAAACGTAGGACTGAAATACCAAGCAGTCCCCAAAGAAAAGTAAGGCCTAGGTGCATCCGGGAGGAGGAGAAGTCGCCATGGGAATCACATGAAGGCCTTGCAGGACCAAGTAAGACTAAAAGCCAGTTCTGTGCAAAGAGGCAATGTCCAGACTGTAATGCTTAGTGAATGTGTGAACAGACGACCAGGTGGCCGCAGCACAGATCTCTGCTGTGGACACATTCCTAAAAAGGCAGTGGAAGTCGCCATGCTGGCGTGGGTGGAGGACTGCTGACTGCCCCGAACGACTTCCCATATTTCGTGTACGAAAATGGATGCAGCAAGCCATCAGGGAGATGGACTGCTTGGAAATAGCCATGCCCTGGCACTGAGGGGCAAAGGCTACGAACAGTTGGCTACATTTCCCAACCTTTTAGTCCTGTTCGCGTAGTACCTCAGATCCAGTGCAAGTCAAGGGTGTGCAACAGGTGTTCCCCTGTTGGAATACTGTGGATAGTACACCAGTAATTCCACGCCTGGTTCAAGCTGGTTTCTGAAACTACTTTGGCCAAAAAGGAAGGGTTAGTCCGAAGACTACTCGGTCCTTATGAAAAATCAAATAAGGTTCTTTACAAAGGCCTGTAATTCAGAGATCCTTCTTGCAGAAGTAACAGCAACTAAAAATAAGGTCTTCCAGGAAAGGAAGCGTAGTTGCAAGAAGAAGCTGGTTCAAACGGTGGTAAGGTCAGCTCTCGAGCATGAAATTCAGGTCCCAGGGAGGACAAGGATTACGGATCGGAGATTTCAAACGGAGGATGCCTTTCAAAAGGTTTTAGCAACCTCCAGTTGAGCCAAGGTTTGCCCTCCACTGGGAGGTGGTAGGCCGACACCGCAGAGAGGTGGACCTTAATGGAGGAATAGCTAAGGCCCGCCACAGACAGGTGTGTGAGGTACTCTAGAACCTGGGAAGCCGAGCACGAAAATGGATCCCAGCTCCTTGCTTGGGCCCATAATGTGAATCTCTTCTACTATAGTACAAGTGGATCTAGTGGAGGGTTTTCTGGCCTCCACTAGAATGTGCGCAACCCAAAAGAAACCCCAAAGCTTGGAGAAATCACCATGTCCACAGGTGCCACGATGAAGGTGGAGAGACTGAAGGCTTGATGCACCAGAGTGCCCTGCTCCTGAGTCAGAAGGTCATGGGAAAAGGCAAAGGAACTGGAGGTTTCAGTGCCAAGTGCTGCAAAAGAGGGAACCAAATTTGGCATGACCAAAGAGGAGCAATCAGGATTTTGTGGGCCTCCTCTTGTTGAAATTTCACCAGGACCTTCTGAATGAGAGAAAGGGAGAAAAGACGTACAGAAACCTCCCTGTCCACGAAGAGACACAGCGTCTCGCCAAAAGTATACTATGCGCGGAACGAGCGAGCAGAAGATGGGTAGTTCTTGCGTGAATGGGAGGGAACATCCATCTCTGGTCGATCCCATCAAAGAAAGAGATCTTCTACTACCTCTGACTTTAGCTCCCACCCATGGGCCCTGCCACTGATCGACAGACTGTCTGCCAGGACGTTGGTGATGCCTAGAACGTGAACTGCCGTCAGATAAAGACTGTGCTGAATCACCCAGTACCACACCCTCATGGCTCGGGCAGAGAGGGTATGACCGGTTCCTCCTGTTTATTTATGTACCAGACAGTGGACATGTTGTCCGCCTGTACTAAGAGAGATCCCGAATCAGTAGCGACTGGAATGCCTGGAGCACGAAGAACCGCCTGGTCTCCAGAACATTGATGTGGAGCATCAGTTCCGGTTGGACCAAGACCCTTGTGTCTTCTGAGACCCCAGATGAGCTCCCAGCCCAGATCTGAGGCGTCCGTAGTGAGAATTTGAGTCGGAACTACAGGAAGGAAAGGAATTCCTTCGATAAGTTCGAGAGATCCTGTACGCCTTCAAGATCTCTATGGAGGCTGTTGGAGATCATGACTTTTGGTTCATGTTGTCAGTCCTCTGGTCCCATTGGACTCGAAGAAACCGTTGGTGACCCTCAAGTGAAGTCTGGCCATTGAGACTGTCGAAATGGCGGCAGCCATCAGTCCCAAAAATGAAGCACGAAATGCCATCGGGCCTACACGAGAGTGGGTTTGAGAAGCTAAGGTCTCGCCTGATCTAATGGCAGGAAAGCCTTGCCCTGAACTGTGTCTAGTACAGCTCCAATGAACTGGAGCCCTGGAGGGTACTTGCTGGGACCTGGGAAAATTGACTGTTATGCCCAGTAAAGCAAACAAGCTCAGAGTGAAGGAGAGAGAATCTTTCAGGATGATAGGACAGGGTGCTGAGAGTAGCCATTCATCCAGGTACAGGAAGACATAAATGCCCTGTCGGCACAGAAAGGCCGCCTCTGAATTGGAAATTTTCTTCAAGAAAACAAATCGGAGAAAGCGGCTGTGGGCCGGGAGGACAGGGATATGGAATCGTATCCTGCAAGTCCAGGGAGTACAGCAGACAATTGTGGTGCAGTAGGGGAAGGAGCTCCAGAAGGGTCAACATGTGAAACTTCTTGTACTCAACGAAAATGTTTAGTGTGCTGAGGTCCAGGATCGGTCGCTTGGGTCACCCGTTTTCTTTGGAACCAGGAAGAAGTGGAGTAGAATCCTTCCTATTTGGTTTAACGGGACAGGCTCTATGGCCTTCTTTAGAAAAAGTGCCTCGATCTCCTGAGAGACTAAGGAACATGATTCCAGGGATAGAAGGACCATTCTGGCAGTTGAGGGGCTGGAATTTTGTTGAATTCTATCGAGTGACCTCGCTGGATGAGCTGAAGCACCCAATTTTCTGTGGTGAGGAACCTCCAACCTTCCAGGTGGAGGGAGAACCTCCTCAACCGGTTCCTCCTGAGGTACTGGAGGTAGCGAAAGGAGGAGAAAGGAGTCAGGACACGAGGGAGGGAGCTTTTCCCCAGAGGCCTGTTTTGAAATTTGGACTGTGGGGTTTGAGCTCCAGAGCCAGGTGCGCACTTCTTTGTCGATACTTAGCCTGGGATTTGTTCCACCTTCTTTGGCGGCAAAATAGCTGCTTTTTCTGGCCCGTCTTGTATAAGGAGCGGATGTCTCAGGAGCGTCCGCCTCTCCTGCAGCTCCGGTAATGATGTCTTTAGTGTTGCCGCAAAGAGACAGAACCCATGGAAGGGGGTATCCAACAGAGAGGACTGCACGTCCTGCACCAGTCCCACTATACGGAGCCAGGAGAAGGCCGGAGGCAGATCCCGTGGCAGCCACTCTAGCCACTGAATCCACTGAGTCGTAAGTAGCCTGAAGGGCGTGAGACATGAGGATTTCCCATCTGCACTTTTTCCAAGAGCTTCTTCCTCAGGGTTTCATCTTTGAGCGTCCTGGAGGTCCCTTTCGAAATCCAAAGAGAAGCTTTTTGAAAGGCGACCATGTTACCCCGACGTAGTTTAAGGGAACATATCGCACAACATGAAGAAGAGAGTAAATTTTGCGCCCAAATTGGTCGAGTTTTGCGAGTCCTTGTCTGAAGAAGGACTCAGATGTTTGGGCTGGGCTGAATAGTCGGAGCGGCCGTGATGACCACAGAGTCGGCCTTGGGATGCGAAGTTCAAATGAGATATCCTTCTGTAAGATAATAGGTGCAGTCATACTCAGACGACTGCTGGAATGGAGGACGTTGCTGCCAAGACTGTGGTAATAAGGTCTCGTGGTCCCATCCATGGTGGAATGGGAACAGGGTCCAAGGTGGCTAGATTCAGGTGCTCCAAGACGTTTTCTTTGTGGATCAACTTCTTTGAATGACCAACCACCAGCCGCCTGAATAGAACGCAACAGGTCTCCGAAGAAGGATCCTCCGGAGGTGACTTTGGGGAGTCTTTCGGAGGACCTCTACAGGAGATCTGTGGTCTGACGATCAGAGTTGGAGTCTGTGTCAGAGGTGGAGCCACTAGGAACAGAAGGGTCTGGTTCTGTAATGCCTACTGAGATAGAGGTAATGGCCTAGCATGAGGAGGCGGTGGAGAGGCTACCCTGGCGGAGGGGTCTCCTCACCAGCTGCCTTAACTTAGACAAAAGCTGCGCCTAGCCTCTTTCCACCACAGAGGGATGGACTCAAGGTCCATAACTGGAGGAGGAGGTGGCTGATAGCTGGACATCCGGGTACTGAGGGTAATGCCAGGACGGATAATATGACGGTACCCTGGGTAACCCGGCATGAGATGTCCTGGAGTAGGATAACCTGGCATCGGGAGCGATGATGTCAGATAGCCCAGCGTCTGATAACCTGGCGTCGGGAGACCCGGCCAGAGCACCTGGCCTGGCGTCGAACATTGAGTGACCGATGGAGGGCCGCCTGTAGGGCGGGTGAGATAGTTCCTGGACCACGGAACCCAGGAGAAGGCCCCAAGCGGGAGGTGCCGTGGCGCCAGAAGATGGCGCTGGTCCGGAGTGCACCTGAAGTACTGGGGTGGAGGCTCCATGCCCGAATCCCATGTCGGCAGTGGAATAAAACCGTGACGGAGGAAGGCCTGGCGAGGGGGAGAACATGAGGGCTCCCAACGGCATGTCCGACGTGATTTTGCTAAAGCAAACAACAAGGGATTGGGTAGAGAGTCTCGGGAGTGGAGGACCCTGGGAGACGACGGGTCGACTAGTCCCTCACTCTGTCTGACAAAGGGGGCCAAACTGGAGCCTGACAGGAGAGTGGGCAGATCTTTGCGGGCGTCGGAGAAGACAGCGTCTGAAGCTACAGATCCGGCCGGGCTAGAAGCGGCTAAAGGCCGCTGCTAGTCTGATTGGCGATGGCGTGTGCCCTTCTTGGAGGCAAGGGTGACTTATCGGTAGTATCAATCGACATAATTACCACCTCTGAAGAGGCAACCCCAGCTGCCCGCTCACCTCAGCAGGAGGTGGGAGAGGGGCCCAGCCCAAATAAGCAGGCAGGCGCCCGAAAAGTACTCATGGTTGCCAGCCTCCTGGCGCGACAGACTCCTGTCCCGGCACTTTCCTTACATTTTTCTTTTTGGGGCCGGTATGGCGACAACCTTTCCTGAGTTTTTGAGCTCCTTTTCCATAGATGCCAAGCATCGGGTCAATAGACGGGCCTCGAGGGACCTCTTGTGCCTGGTCTGGGTCACCTGGTTGAAGGCCTGGCAGATGGAACATTCCTGGATGTCACGCCGAACCGAGGCAAAGGAGGCAGCAGGAATGAGTGCGTCTCATCTTGGGACTTGAGCACCGCACTTAGAGCGCTTTTTCTTCTGTCTAGAAGACATCAAATTGAAGAAAACATTTTTTGGAAATACTATTTGCAAGAGGTGAAGAAAACTTTGACAAATATAGCATGAGCGTTAGATTGCTGTTCTGACACGAGCTGAACATGACTGAGGAGATGGCGGAAAGAACTGGAGGCGGGCGGAACCGCCCTTTATAGTCGGGCTGAGGCCATCACGCCCCTGATGTCGGGCGGTCCCTGCTGATGATTGCTATCTACAAGTTTGCCATCGGACCCGGCGCCAGGGGTGCAGTCCTATATGTGAAGACCTACTGCAGGAACCCTCTGAAGTAAGATCAAGATTTCATACCTCCTCATTTGCTGAGGCAGAACACTACTGAAGTGTTGTCTCATTGAATCAGCAATGGTCCTGGGGACAAGTGAAGTTGAAAAGCCTGTATGGCTAAGCAGACCACCCTTATCACAGAAGATTTATATGGGGAGGAGGGGTAGAACTGTCCACTTACCTTGTGTTCTGTAAGGACCCAGATGCGCACCCCACCCTTCTAGGGATGCATCCGTGGTCTGCAGGGGTGGGGGTGGGGGACTGGAAGGGCATGCCTTGACACAGATTGGCTCGAAGGATCCACCATGATAGGGTGGACGCAACTTGGGAGTGACTGATTCTATCCTCGAAATTTCCTGCTTGTTTGAGACCATTGGTTTTGAAGAGTCCACTGGACTGGTCTCATGAAAATGGGCAAATGCTACTGTAGGAGGTAGCAGCCATGTGCTCTAGGAGGCACAACACACCTGGCTGTGACTACTTTTTGGGCTTGTACTGGAGAAGTTAGAGACAGTAGTTTTGTCTTGTCTTTCGGCCGAGAGGTCAGCCCTGGCAGAAATGCTATCTAGGACAGCTCCTATATATTGGAGTGACTGGGTAGGGGCTGAATTGGATTTCGACCAATTGACTATAATCCATAGGAGTGAAACAGAGTTAGGGTTGCATGTAGGGAGGAAAGCAGAGTTTTTGGGACTCTGCCTTGATGAGCCAGTTGTCCAGATATGGGAAGAAAAAGTGCCCGTCCCGTTGAAGGACTGCTGCTACCACTAGGCACTTTGTAAACACTCTCTGGGCGGATGAGAGGCCGAATGTAAGTGTCAGAGAGTACAGTGTTGTCCCAACAGGTGAAAATTAAGAAAGCGTGTGGTGGGGATATGTAGGTAGGCATCCTTCATATCTAGGGCACGTAAATCCCCTTGTTTCAACATTGGCATGATGGAATTTAGGGTGATCATGCGGAACCTTTGTACTGGATGTGTAGGTTCAGTTGTCTGAGGTCTAGTATCAGTCTGAGATCTCCAGTTCATCTGGGCACCAGGAAGAAATGGGAATAAAACTACTTCTGATGGACTGCGGTGGTACGGATAAATGGCCTTCCTGGTCAGAAGAGCCTGGAGTTCCTCCTGGAGACTGGAAATCTGGTTGGGTGGATACTGGATACAGTGGGGCGGGAGGGAGAGAGATATGGAAATAAGTTTGAGAGTGTGACCCGTCTGAACAATCTGAAGTACCCACTCATCCGATGTAATCGTTACCTGGCCTCTAAATATAGGGCAAAATGACTGCCCATGGCATCTGAGGCCTGAACAAGGAGGCGTGGTCAGAGTCCCAGTTGGTCACTGGGAGGCGGGCTGACCAGCCCCACCAAGAGGAGGGCCGGAAGCCCTTGGCAGCAAGGTGTTGGTTCCTAAAGGCTGGGAATGACTTTGGAACCGCTTCTATATGATCCTCTGTATTTTTCACCTCTTTTAGAATAAAAGGAGAATTGAGGACGATCATGATGGCTGGGATGAATAGTACATGCCACGTACCGTAAGCAGCATAAGTCTTGTAGACTGGAGATCATCTATCAGTGTTTGGGTACCTGGGCGAAAAGTTTAGACCCACTAAAGGGGCACTGACCACTCTATGCTGCACATCTAGTGTAAAGCCTGAAACAGAAGCCAAGCATGGCAACGCAAAGAAATGCTGACATGCAGGCTGAAGTATCAAACATATCATATCCCTAACAAAGTAGATGTCGGGAGATGGAACTGCCAGTCGATATGGTAGCCAGTAATTGTTCCCTTTCTTGTGAAGGAGAGTTTATTGACTAATTATGTGGCAGAGGACCAGAGTATACGCTTTAGTATTTGACCATATACCCATATTATTATTTTTTCGTTTTTATTGGCCGGGTGGGGTACATAGCCATATGACCCAACTATTTTCAGGCATGACCGAGAGGTTATAGAACAGGACATATGAAAACAATAATAGTACAGTGTTTACAATACATAATTAGACAATCAAGAGCAGAATACAGTACACGTATCAGAAATAAACAAAGGTAGGGTAAAATACAATACAGTGTCAAAAGGAAAATTACTCACCTTAGTAATTATGTTTTTTCTAATGGAGTCTTGCTGTATTCTGACTATTGCAGTTAGCCCCAGCACTCAAACTGCCCGGAGAGTAAAGGGTTAATTTCTATGCAGTGCATAGAGCGTTGCGCTCGAGCTCGGTTCAAACCTCTGTCTGCTGCACCCTGAAGCGCAACTGTCAGATTCTTACGAGCCAATACTAACTACTGTGTGGAAATTGTAGAATTTTTACTAGCCAAATGGCAACCAAATATTTTGGATCCCAAAGACTCAAGTCAAGAAATCCAAAATCAAAACCCAGGTAGTGAACAACTTAAGACTGTTAATAATATAACCTCCCCACCCAGGTTGCAACATTGCACCTGTCAACCCACTTCCCAAAAACAGGTCCTGACAGGGAGGTAGGGAGGAGGTCAGAATACAACAAGACTCCATTAGAAGAAACATAATTACTAAGGTGAGCAATTTTTCTTCAAACAACATGAAGTCTTGCTGTATTCTGACTATTACAGATACCAAGCAGTACCTCCATGGAGGAGGGAATCGAACCTACCTTGGGAATAGGCTCTGCAGTACTGCTGTACCAAACTGAGCACTACTCCTAGCCTGGATGTCAAGGGGTAATGCTTGGTAAATGTATGGACTGATTTCCAGGTGGCTGCTTTACATATCTCTAGCAAAGGAATATGCCTGGCTGCAGCCAGGGAAGCAGCTGTACCTCTAGTCTGAATAAGCCCTCAGGCCTGAGGGAAGTATTTTGCCTAGCTTCTCATAGCAGAATTGAATACAAGAGACAATCCACCTGGCAACAGTTCTCTTAGTAGCAGGTTTGCCCTTAACCACTTCCCATAAGTGAGAAGCGATGGAAAGGGTCAAACCTGTAGAGGCCTTAGTGCGGCTCAATGTAGTAACTAGGGGCTCTTTAATATCCAAACTGTATGTAAACTTCTTCTCCTGAAGAAGAATGATCAGTGAAGAACACAGGGAGAGACATATATTGGTTCAGATGAAAATCTGAAACCACTTTAGATAAAACCTCCTTTCAGTTCTAAGGACCACCTTATCTCTGCGGAATGAGATGAAATCAGGCTCCACTGACAGAGCTTGCAATTCACTGATACGCCTGGCAGAGGTAATTGCTACCAGGAACACAGTTTTCCAAGTCAAGTATTTAAGCTCTGCTGAAGACAAAGGCTCAAAAGGGGTTGCATAAGCTGTGCAATGCAAACATTAAGATCCCAAGCAGGGTAGAATCCTAAAGGGGGACTGGTATAGAAGCAATCCCTTGAAAATTTTACAGAATACAGGGTGAGATGACAGTGAGGAAGGCTTTCCTGCAGACAGAAAAGCAGAAACAGCTGACAAACGTACTTTGAGAGTAGCTGGTCTGAGGCCTAGGCCATTAAGATGAACCATATAAGCCATAACTGTAGACAATTCAGCAGTATCTGGGGATATATAATTCTTGGAACACCAAATGCTGAATCTTTTCCATTTGGAGTTGTAAGTTTTTCTGGTGGCAGGCTTTCAAGAGGCTTTGAGAATATCCAGAACCCCTGGGACAGATGCAAATCTGTAACTCTTTAAAAGCCATGCCTTGAGATTGAGAGACCAAAGATCGGGTACCAAATCCTCCCGAGAGGAGGTTAACAGGATGTAATTCCTGGGAAGAGACAGGGGCGATGGACTGCTAGGGACAGCAACAGGAGGTACCAAGGCTGCCTGGCCCAGTCTGGAGCAATCAGAATCACTCTGCAAGGTTGTGACCTTATCTTTACAGGAACCTTTAACAGTAAAGGAAAGGGAGGAAGGCATATAGAAATTTCCTTCCCAATTCAAAATCAGAGCATACAGAGGACTGAGCCCAAGACTGTGGGTCTGCAACAAAACAGAGGAAGTTGGTGATTGTCTGGGGCTGCAAAGAGATCTATTTCTGGAATGCCCCACCTTGAAAAAATCACTTTCAACACCAGAGGATCCAGGGACCATTAGTGATGGCCCTGGAGATCCTACTCAATGCATCTGCTAGCACACTGTCCTTCCCTAGAAGGTGGACTGCTATCAGAGGTCTACAGATAATAAGCTAGGGACCACAATGTCATGGCTTCTGTGCACAAGGCCGTGGATCGAGTGCCTCCTGCTTGTTGATGTACCACATGGTGGTGGTGGTGTTTGTCCTGACCTGAACCACCTTGTTCTGCACTGACTGAGAAAGCTTGCAGGGCCAGAAAGACCACCCTGAGCTCTGAGAGACTGATATGAAGAAGGATTCCTGGGGGACCACAGTCCCTGGGCTGTGAGAGCCCCAGATGGGCTCCCACCCCAACAGGGAAGCATCCATGGTTAGGACCACAGAGTGAGACTGAGTGATGAATGGGACTCCTTGCCTGAGGTTGCTCTGATCCTGCCACCATTGGAGAGCTTGGATCAGAGTCTGGGTCACTGGAACTAGTTTTGTTACAGAATCTTTCTTCTGAGACCAAAAGGCCCTCAGGTGAAACTGAATGTCCCTCATCTGAAATCTGGCCCCTTGGACCACTGCTGTAGAAGCTGCCATGTGGCTAGAAGCTGAAGGAAGTGCCCTGCTGGCCGAGAGACCAGAAGGTGGAATGAAAAGCCAGCTCAATAATAGCCCTTGCCTTTCCGGGAAAGAAAAGCTCTTGCTCTGACTGTATCCAACTCTGCCCCTGTGAAGGTGAGGGCCGTACAGGCTCGAGAACTGACTTGGGAAGATTGAGAAGGAATCCTAGGGAAGTGAGCACTTGCTGAGTCACCTGAAGGTCTGACTTGACTTAGTCTGGGGACTGACCCACAATGAGCCAGTCCACCAGGTATGGAAATATGGAAATATTTTTCCTTCTCAAAAGGCCACTACTACGGCTAGGCATTTTGTGAATACCCTTGGAGCTGATGTCAGGCGAAGGGCATAGCTTTGAACTGATAATGGCCTGAAGCAATTCAAATCTAGAGGTACTTCCTGTGGAACACCTGATGGGAATGTGAAAGTAGGCATCTTTTAAGACCAGGGAGGCTAACCAGTCCCTGGCCTTAGAAGGAAGGATTATTCCAGAGTCACCATTTTGAATTTTTGGTTTTAAAGATATTTGTTCAGGTATCTTAAGTCTAGGATGGGTCATCTCCCCTGTCTTTTTGGGGTAAGGAAGTACCTGGAGTACAGACCTTTGCCCCTGTGCAATGTAGAACTCTCTCTACAGCCTTTAGAGCCATTAGAGATGAAACCTCTGCCTCTAGGGCAATGGTTTGGAGATGCTTTCAGGTGGAAAAGATCTGGCCTCAGCTTTGGAAATTTCTTGAGATGAGAATCAGCCCTAGCACCACCTCCAGGACCCACTTGTCTGAGGTAACAGACATCCAGTCCTGGACAGTAAGCCAGTCTGCCTCCCAGGAATGGGGAGTTGACTCGGGCTGACACCCCTCCTGCCTCTCCTCTAAAGAACCCTTCTCTGAAAGGAAGAGGGGCCTGTGCTTGGTAGAAAGGCCTATGAAAAGGCCTGCCCATGCCCCTAACCTGCTGCCTTTGAGGATTGCCTGCCTTTCCTTGGCCTGTGCACTCCTATCGTGGTCCTATACTCATCCATCTTTTCATGTAATTCTCTGTCTGATCCCCAGAGAATTACCCACCACAAGGAAAACCATGGCCTTATCCTGGGAGTCCTGTGAGGAGAGCTTGACATCTGAGCCAAGCCATTCTCCGAAGAGCCACAGATGTAGCCATGACTCTAGATAGCACATCATTTGAGTCCACAGCAGCATGGAACTGTACCTTAGATGCCTCAATCCCATCAGCAGCCACCCATCCAGCTCGAGCTAGCTGGGGAGACCTGTTAGCCAGTGCCAGTACAGTGTCCCACCTGGACTTCTGGTACCTGGCTGCATAAACCATATAATTAGCCTGCCTGCCTGAGTCCCAAAGCGGATGTCATGTACTGTTACTTTGCCATGGCATCCAGCTTCCTAGAATCTTTATCTGGGGTGTGAAGCCACAGGTATATTAACCTTATCACAGGCTGTAGCCTGCACAACTAACATGGCTGCATTGTTGACACAAGTACTCTGTACCTGAACCTGATAAGGTGTACCTTTTGGCTATCCTTCTGTAACAGGAAGTACAGAATTTGGAGTTTTTAAAATCTTTTGTGTCCGTTTCCACAAAAACTTATGAAAGGGAATAGACAGCCTCGTGGACTCTGGGATGTCCATCATCTCCACATAATCAGGTTCCTCTACAGTTTCTTCCACAGGGAGCTGGAGGGTTTCTGCCACTTTCCTGTAAAACATGTAGTGGGAAAGGGACTCAGAAAGCCTGGAGAGAAACACCAGAAAGCCTGTCTGGGGAGATGTCCGGTTCAATGGGCTCAACCAGACCTCCCACACCATGGTCATCGTCATCATCATAATCTTCATCGCCCCCCAAATCCAGTTCATAGAAATCTTCAGGGCATATTCTTGAATCGGAGGAACCCGACCAAACCGAGCACCTGCCAGAAGGCGCGGATCAGGCGGAATCAGGCGAGAAGCAATTCTATAATCCTTACTGCGTTGGCAATCTCTTGGCGGTCAGAAAATGGGTCTCTGGATCCGAACTGGACGATTTTATTTTTCTTTTGCAGGAACCGATCCCTCAGGATCCGCTCTCCTCTTGCCGAAGAAGTATCGCCCTGATCAGAGGCACTCCCTCAGGTTCAGTTGGAACTGAACCGGGTGGAGCCATCAGATCAGCGGACTCACGGCCTCCTTATCCCTGAGCCTACCTAATCTTTTTTACTGGGTAGACTTAGGAAATTTTCAGATTTGTCAGTCTGAATTGAGGTGGTCAAACCCCAGACAATAAACACAGGTGGTGTGGGGATCAGCCTCAGCAAAGACCTTCCACACACACTGCAGTGTTGAAACCCAGTGGGCCCAATTTTTCTTTTTGGGTTTCTCAAACATAGCCATTCTAATCACAGACTTACCCTTTTATGGCAAACAACCAGGCAAGACACCCTTATCAGTTTCTAACCGTGTCACGGGTATTGGAAAACAAACACAGGAAATGCATTTTGTTTTTAACCAATAACCGATAAGGACCAGTAACCACACTCTAAGTTTAAAAACAAAGACAGAAAATATAAATCACTAAATGGCAGTTCCAGCCGAACCAATCGAAAAATCTATTTTATAATTTCCACAAGTTTACTGTGTCTAGTTCACTACCTAGTACTTACTGTACCACAGACGAGATCTGAACGAAACTTGTGAAAAATAAATCGTAAAACAGAGGACTTTAACCGACTTCGAACCGTGAACAAGGAGAAATCTCGAACGACCCGTTCATAGGCGAATCAAAAAATCTGATAGTTGCACTTCAAATAGTGCAGCAGACAGAGGTTTGGACCGAGCTCGAGCTCAATGTTCTATGCTCTGCATAGAAATTAACCCTCTACTCTCTGGGGCAGTTTGAGTGCTGGGGCTAACGCAACAGTCAGAATACAGCAAGACTTCATGTTGTTTAAACAGGAGTATAAGGAGGAATACAATAAAATAAGGTCATAAGAGCTTAACTGGAAACAATTACGGTAGAATTAGACAGTGATGACTGTGGACACTGTAACAGTCATACAGGATAGATATAGGAGAGTTAGGAATAGATAGAAGAAGGGATGCTAGATAAGGAGGGTAGGATGGAGTAGAGAACTGAGGCATGGGGAGAGGTAAGGGCCAGAAGTAATGAGGGTAGGACAATAAGGTAACTGGTACAGGACA
This sequence comes from Neoceratodus forsteri, assembly GCA_016271365.2. NCBI lineage: Eukaryota > Metazoa > Chordata > Ceratodontiformes > Ceratodontidae > Neoceratodus > Neoceratodus forsteri. The sequence continues at coordinate 1,471,963,401 of CM057453.1, read as the reverse complement.
GCAGAGCATATTAATTTGTTTCATAGGTAAACAATTCAAAGAGAATAGTAATGAAGTGCAGTGTTCATAGAGGGATGGAAGAGCTAGGGTGGTTGAAACAAGAGCAGGAATCAGTGAGATAGTCACGTAGCAATTTTTGAAAGAGGCATGGGATGAGGCTAAGCGTAAAGTTAGAGGAGGGGACATGACAGGAGAATGCGATAGCACCTGTGGAGGAGTTATGTCTGGGGATGTGGACAGGGCATTGGCATGGCGTAAGCCATAGCTGCAAGTCTGGTTTAGAAACAGGCTTGCCAGGAGCTGGGTATTTGTGTTCTGATATTATCATCTATACGAGCCATACACATGGATCTAGACACAAGAGGAAAGCCATCCAAGTTCAGAGTAAAGGAGGCAGTGGTGTTTCATCTGAGGAAGGATGATGCTGCGACAGATATTATTGCAGGTAACATCCACTTCGAAAATATTTACCGCTGAGGCATACGTTGCAACCCGTGGGTGAGTGACAGCAGGAGTACACCCTGTACCATAGCAAGCCTAGCGGAGGGATGAGTACATAGCTGGTTTGGTAGGCATACCAAGTTTCATATTGACCAACTTGCATGACTGCTGAATCTGAAGGTCAAAATTAAGAGACAGGTCAAGGGTGACACCCAGATACTAAAGAGTTTATGACCCCGACAGATGAGCCATTTGAAGTAGAGACATGGAATTTAGGTCGAGTGTGTTTGAGTTTGGCATTGTCACCAAATAGCATGGCTTGGGTCTTGGATACACTTAAGACTAGTTGATGGCTGAGCAGCCACTGCTGAATTTATGAAAGTCCTGGGAGAGTCGTTGGTTGATGTCAACAATGTTTTTAGCACTGGAGTAAGAACAGTGTCATCAGCGCTGTAACAGGGATGCAGTCTGATGGAGGTTTGAGGTGATATTGTTTATGAAAATGGTGAAAAGCAAGGGACCAAGGATAGACCAGGCTCTGGCATAGGGCGAGGGTAAAATTCTTGGCTAGAGATGCAGCTATACAAAGAGCAGCGAGTTTTAGGAGCTTTGGTTCAAGATTGCAAGACCCAACTGTAGTGAATTCAGAAATGTTGTTAAGCAGTCTAAGTACTTCATGGTTAGAAACAGACTTGAAATAACATTTAGGCCTGGAGACATCAGCTGGGGTGGTTAAGTCTGATTTGGCAGGGAAGGAAGAGGCATAATTGGTGAGGTCAGAAAATTGTGAGTTGAAAAAGTTGGCAATGGTACTGGGATTATTGCAATGGACATCATTTAGAGACATGTCAACTGGGGTGGAGCCAGATTTGAGCCAAGGCAGCACTTTTTATGGGACCAGAATTTTTGGAATTCCCACAGGATTTAGTTAATAGATCCTTGCAGTAGGCACTTTTGGCCCTTTGATTTCCTTCTTACAGGAATTTCGTAAGGCTCTGTAGGAATTTAGGTCGACAGATTGCCCTATGGTTTTGTAAATGAACCAGCTTTTGTCTCTCATATAATTTAGGATTCTGAAATTCATGGTACCTGCTTGGAATACTCCCCCACCAGATAATCTATCCTCAGTAGTCTTTATCAGAGGTAAGGAGCTCATGTGTTCCGCTCATTTAGTATGATCATGAGCTGCAGTAATGACTGCGAATCTACTTCAGGAGTAGTGGACAGAAAAGGGTGATCCAGAGGAGCCTGGTAGAAGCGATCCGCCTTGCTCCCTGCTAGCGCAACAGTGGAAGGTTGATTCAGGCTGCAAGCATAAGCATTTTGGTAGGTTTGTATAAGTGGGGGCAGTACTAGGATTGGTTCCTCTGGTAATTCTAGATAGTCTGCCATATCCTTACATTGTTTGTCATGTTCGGTAGTGGAGAATCCCATGACTTTTGAATTTGGGCCATCATCTAATGGATGGATGGATGGGTCATCAGGAGGAGAAAAACAGCAGCCTGGAGAATAAGTTCTCATTAAATGAAGAAATATCTGCAAGAGGGACTAGTGTTTGAAATCCAGGTCTTGAAAATCCTCATCCTCCAAATCTTTGGTGAAATCTGCGGAAATCCAGCCTCATCTGATAGGTAGTTATCACGTGCGTGGGAGGTGAGCAGAGTGGTGAAGGGTCTGTCTCCTAGAAGCGTTTGGAGGAGGATTAGGGAGACGCGACGGGCGGATTGGCTCCCTGGATCGGAGGGCTGAGTATGTCGAATGGCATGCAAAACCTGCTGAACTACTGAGGCAACGTCCGGGGGCTTCTGGGAAACCAAGGGATTGGATGTGTGGTATGAGCAGGTCTCTGTCCGCCTGGCCCCTACAAGAATGCACCTGTGAGGGTGCAGAGGCTGAATACATAGCAAATGCTGTAGGTTTCCCCACGAGAACGCGACCCCTCGTCGACAGGGCTGAACAGAATGTTGAAATGAAGTTACCATCGACAGGAGAAGCCCCCATTGACGGGACATCAATGGAACCCATAAAGGGTTCATCACAGACTGCTGTAGGCGCTGAAGCGTCATCGATGAGAGGGTGAAAATCCTTGACAAGTAAGTAGGCAGAGTGTGAACACGTCAGCGGTGGGCACCTGTGGCGGTGGCCGTCAGCGTTTAGGCACAGAGGTTGAAGGAGGGCTTCTCCTCTTTTTGTGCCGTTTGTGAGAATCAGTGGACTGGGAGCTCTTGGGATGAGCCCCGATTCTCCAGTAGAGACAATTTCTGCTCATTAGTTTCAATTTCCTGCAGCCATCGTTGCGGGTTGCCTGGTTACAATCCTGGCAATGTATGCAGGTGGTGATGTCGTGTGTGGGTCCCAGACACCTTACACAAGTGATGTGGTTGTCGAAATGGTAGATTTCTCACTGCAACGACAGGAATGAAATAGCACTGTCTTGCTTGCAGATTCTCTGGACACTCATCAACATCAATGAAGAGTGAAGCGGAAAGAAATCTGCTTCTAAGCTCAAATTCTAAATCAATGACTGCTACTGATTTGCACTAGCTGCTGCGTGTGAGCTTAAGATGGCGGGAAAATGAACTGAGGATACCAGGGACTGACCATACTTATATAAGAAACAGGAGCGTGATGTCATGTGGGCAGCCCCTGAAAAGACTGCTAGAATAGCTGCCGTGCACCACAGCGACCTCTGGACGACATCCCAAGTGTATTACCTGCTGCAAGAGACCACTCTGTGGAAGACCTGTTACAGGTAAGTAACCTGTTTTACAGCAGTCACTCACTCATGATGGAGTGCATGTCCTAAGGTTGCTCAAACAAACTTAACTTCTGCCCTCTGCCAATCAACCAAGACTATGCTGGATCGCTACTTAATTGTGTCTATCCTTATGTACTTTACTATAACATTTTACCGCTCCTTGCCTTCTGACTAGCTGATTGTACTATTTGCAAATATTCTGTTCCTTGTAATTACCCGAACCTTTAGAAATGCATTCATTTTGCATCATACTGTTAATATCGTATCATAAACTTGTAGCATCTCGACAAAGGTTCCACATGAGCCGACAAACTGTATTGTCTACTGTATCGTTCTCCATATGGCGTGGCACCTTTGCAAATGAGCAATTTGTGCACAAAGGCTGTTACCAAATGTACAATCCATAAAATAAGAATGTTCCTAAGCAAAAAATGACTTCAAGAGACAAGAAGGTGAACTGAGGATTTTGTGCTGAACACTGGGTAGTGTCATCATCTAAAGAGATTCTGCACTGAATACTGGGTTGTGTCATCATCTAACAGTCTCGTTTTGGTCTTCTCATTCCACGGAAACAATAATACCTAATTGTCAGGGCTTCAAATGTACAGAAATGCATCATATTAACTACAAAATCTCAAGATTTGTGGCAGGATTCACAAAGGAGGCGCAAAGTGGGTGCAAAGGTTTGCACTGCACTTCCCTGCTGCGCTGGTGGAGCAGCGAAGCTATTCACAGTCGGATGGCCGGAGAGTTATCCGACGCTGTCAACAAAGGGCCAGTGGGGGCAGGAGCTAACCCACAAAATCAATGCAATACATAATGCGCTGCCCCACAACCAACCAGGAAAATGGCCCAGCTGACCAATAGCACTCGAAGCGCTAAAATGAGCAATTCTACAAACAGAGGCATGGAAATAAGTTAAGTGGGCATTCAAGGCGCCACTAGCTATTAACTATGCCCATTTTGGGCTCATTTGCATGCCATTTGAGTGTGGTGTACCCCCTTACCCACCCAAGTCCCATGCAGCATGGTACCCACAATGCAGTGGTGCCCCCCACCCGACTGCAGACCCGATGGCTGGAAAAATACAGGTTACTCACCTGTAACAGGAGTTCTAGGAATGGTATATGTTGTTCATCCACACTGTCTGGCAGGTTCCTTGCCTTTAAATCTTGCCAGAAGGTCTTCAAGCTGGCTCCTCCCACCCACCGGGTGGCAAAACTCTCGGCTCCGCCCCATGGCGCCAGATATAGCCCGCTGGAAGCCAGGTTGTGCGTTGAAACGGGGGAGGTCGGGAGGGTCGTGGTGGATGAACAACATATACCATTCCTAGAACTCCTGTTACAGGTGAGTAACCTGCATTTAGGGACATGGATACGTTGTTCATCCACACTGTCTGCAGACTCCTAGCAGTTCTCCGGGAGGAGGAGACAAGGCACACACCCAATACTTACTTGGGAAATAAGGACTGGAAAACCCGAGGCCCCAAACCAGCATCCGACGTGACTCAAGGTCGATGTGGTAATGGGTGATGAAGGTGTGCTGACTTCCAGGTAGCAGCCCTGCAGATTTCCTGGATAGGGGCGTCCCTGGAAGCAGCTACCATGCAGCGGTATGGTGGGTAGAATGAGCTCTTATCCCTCTGGGAGGATCAAGCCCGTAACCTACAGCAGAGATCTATGCAGGAGGTGACCCACCTGCCTATTATCCGCTGGCTGTGGATCTGCCAGGTGCGACTTCAGCGTGGGTGACAAACAACTGGCGAACCTCTCCCTGAACTTCAGCTGTCCACCTTATAATAAACAGCGCTCTTCTAGGGTCCAAAGTATGGAGCCTATATTCGCCACCAAGGTGTGATTGGGGTAGAACACCAGCAGAGTCAACACCTGGTTAAGGTGAAACTCTGACACCACCTTCGAAGGAATTTCGGGTGGGGCGCAGGACAACCCTTGTCCCTATGGAAGACCAGATAAGGAGACTCGATGGAAGCGCCTGGAGCTCTCCCATCCTTCTGGCTGGCGTGATAGTCATCAAGAAGGCGGTCTTCCACAACAGGTGGAGATGTCACACCTGTGCATCAGTTCGAATAGCCTGCCATGAGCTTATGTCAATCAGCAGTACATCCCACAGGGTGGAGGTTCTCGCACCGGAGGATGTGTGTCAAACCTTTGAAAAAGCCCCAGACCACCTTCTCCTGTGCCACCGACTGCTTCCCGCCCGCACCGGAAGCAGAGATGGCTGCCAGGTGCACCTTAAGGGTCAGTCGACCAAGCCCTTGGAGAAAGGGACCACAGGTAGTCCAGAATGCTTGCCAAGGAACAGGAGAAAGGGTCCAGGCCCTTGTCCTGACACCAAATGGAAAATCTCTTCCATTTGAAGGCGTAGCATTTTCTGAGTCGACTCTGCAGGATGCCTCAAAGGCGTTGAGGACCTGTCAGAAGACCCAAGGCCTGGAACTGTAGCCGCTCAGGAACCAGGCCGTCACATGCAGGGATTGAAGGTCCAGATGGAATACCTTCCCTGGTTGACTGAGATCAGGTCAGGCGGGTTGGAAGCCTCTCCCGGGAGCCTGGAGCTGAGACTGAGAGATCTGGATACCAAAACTGGCGGGGCCAGTCTAGGCTACCAGAATCACTTGCGCCTTGTCCTCCCGCCTTGAGAAGCACCTTGTGGATTAAAAGGAAATGGGGAAAGGCGCAGAAGAGGCCACGCCTCGAGAAGGCATCCCCCGCAGCCAGCCCTGCTGAGGGGGTGGGCATGAAACAGTCTCAGCTTGCATTTCTCCTGGAGGCAAACAGGTCCGCCTGAGTTGTGTCCCAGTGGGAGAAGAGATCTTCTACTACTCGGCCAGGAGAGACCACTCGTGAGCGCAGCCCTAACTGGCTTAGGGCATCGGCCAGGGTGTTGGAAGCTCCTGCCCATGGCGATGTGAGAGATCCGCCTCCAGGCTGGCATGAGAGACCAAATGCGGAGGCTTCCCGCACAGGCGTCCATACAGGCGGTTTAGGTAGTACATGGTGCGTGGTATTGTCCGTCTGGACCTGAACCACTTGACCCGTAGAAATGGAGGCGAGGCAGTGAGGGCTAGGCGAGCCGCATGGAGCTCCAACAGCTTATGCGACATGGGACTCCGTGGGGACCAGAGGCCGTCGTCTGTGCTCCCCAGATGGGCATCCCAACCCATCAGAGAGGCTCGGTCGATAGAGAGACCATCGGCTCGGGGTGGACAAGCGGTGCCCTCTTGCAGATGTGCGGAAGAAGAATTACTCACCTTAGTAATGCTGAAGCTCAAACTTAAACTGTCAGATCTTTGAGCAAAAACTCACTATGGTTCTGTGTGGAAGCCGTAAACCTACACTAGCCACTGGCTACTAACTACAAAAACACCTTTTGTTCTTGATCCCAAAACAAAGACTCAAGTCGGGGATTCAAGAAAGAAAATTTAAGCATAACACCTAAGCACCCTAGAAGGGTGAAATAAAGTGGGCATCAAAAGTGCCAACATTGCACTGCCCACCCACATCCCAAAACAGAGGTTCTGAGAGGGGCAGGCTTGGGGGAGGTCATAATATAGCAAGACTCCATTAGAAGAAACAACATTACTAAGGTGAGTAATTTTTCTTCAAACAACATGAAGTCTTGCTATATTATGATATATCTGAACTACACAGCAGTACCTCCATGGAGGAGGACAGAACCTACTTGGGAAATAGGCTCTGAAGCACAGCTGTGCCAAATCGAGCATCACTCCTAGCCTGTATACCCAAGGAGTAATGCTAGTAAAGTGTGAACTGTTTTCCAGGTAGCTGCTTGACATATCTCTAGGATAGGAATGTCCCTGGCAGCAGCCAGACGCAGCTGTACCTCTGGTAGAGTGAGCCCTCAGGCCTGAGGAGGAACCTTACCCAGTTTTCGTAACAGGAATTGGATACAAGAGACAATCCACCTGGCAATGGATCTTTTAGTGGCAGTTTTCCTTTACCAACCTCACCATAAGTGAGGAACAATTGGAGGGATTTGAACCTGTGACCCTTGGTACGTTCTATATAGTAACTAAGGGCTCTTTAAACATCTAAACTGTGCAATCTCCTCTCACCAGAGGAGGAATGGTCAGTGAAGTACACAGGAAGAGACATAGATTGATTAAGGTGAAAATCTGAAACCACCTTAGGCAAAACTTCCTGTTAGTCCTGAGGACCACCTTATCTCTATGAAAGGAGATAAAATCAGGCTCCACTGACAAGGCTTATAGCTCACTTATCGCCTGGCAGAGGTGATGGCTACCAGAAACACAGTTTTCCAAGTCAAGTACTTAAGCTCTGCTGAAGACAATGGCTCAAAGGGCTGCATAAGCTGGCGATGCAAATATTAAGATCCCAAGCAGGGCAGGGTCCCTGAATGGGGGCTGGTGTGAAGCAACCCTTTAAAAAACTTGGAGAACACAGGGTGAGCTGATAAAGAAGAGGGCTTACCTGCTGACAGGAAGACAGACACAGCTGCCAAGTGCACTTTTAGGGTAGTTGGTCTCAGCCCCAAGGAATTCAAATGCACCAAATAATCCAGGATCGTGGGCACACCAGCAGATTCTGGGGAAATATGTTTACCAGCACACCATATGGAAAATCTCTTCCATTTTGAATTATAGGTAGCCCTGGTGGAAGGCTTCCTAGAGGCCTTCAAGATATCCAGTACACCTCGAAAGGTGTAGGTCAGCAGATTCTAACTCTTCAAGAGCCAAGCCTTGAGATTGAGAGATTTGAGGTTTGGATACCAAACTCTCCCCTGAGCACAGGTTAAAAGGCTGTGATTCCTGGGAAGACATAGGGGAGGGTGGACTGCTAAGGACATGAGGAATGGGTACCAGGGCTTCCTGGCACAATCTGGAGCAATCAGGATCATCTTGCAGGATTGAGATCTGATTCTGACTAGCACTTTGAAAAGAAGGGGAAGGGGAAACATAGAAACTTTTTCCCAACTGAGGAGGAAGGCATCCAGAGGACTGAGCCCAACACTGGGGGCCTGCAGCAAAAAGGGAAGTTAGTGATTGTCTGGGGCTGCAGAGATCTATTTGCAGAGTGCCCCATCTGGCAAATATTACCTCCAGTACTAGGGATCCAGTGCCCATTCGTGGTGGCCCTGGGAAATCCTGCTAGAGCATCCGCTAGGACATTGTCCTTGCCTGGGAGGTGAACTGCCATAAGGGAGGCGTTCCAGAGAATAAGCCAGAGACCACAACTTCATTGCTCCTGTTGCACAAGGCCGTGGACCGAGTGCCCCTTGCTTGTTGATGTACCACATTGTAGTGGTATTGTCTGTTCTGACCTGAACCACCTTGTTCTGGACAGATGTGGAAAAAACCTGGAGTGCTAGAGAAACTGCTCTGAGCTCCAGCAAATTGATGATGGAGCAGAGATTCCTGAGGGCACCACAGCCCTTGGGTGGAAAGGTCGCCATGTGAGCTCCCCACCCCAAGAGGGATGCATCTGTAGTAAGGGTCAAGGAATGAGACTGGGGAGTGAAGGAACCCCCTGTCTCAGATTGTTCTGATCCTGCCACTACTGAAGGGCCTGGATCAGGGTTCGAGTCACTGGAATCAATTTGGTTAGGGGATCTGTCCTTTGGAGCACAAAGGCTCTCAAATGGAACTGAATGTCCTCATCTGAAATCTCGCTCCCTGCACCACTGCTGTAGCAAGCAGCCATGCCCCAGGAGCTGTAGAAAATGCCTTGCTGGTCGAGAGACCTGCAGGGTGAAAGAGGAGGCCAGAGACACCAGGGTCCTTGCTCTTTCCAGAGGAAGGAAGGCTCTGGCTTCTTTTGTGTTGATTCTGCACCTATAAAGGTGAGAAGCTGGACAGGCTCCAGAACTGACTTTGAAGATTGAAAGGAAACCTAGAGATGTAAGCAGCTGCTGGGTTACTTGTAAATGTAGTTTGACCTGTTCTGGAGACTGGCCTACAATGAGCCAGTCATCCACATATGAAAGATGGCAATCTTTGCCTTCTTAAATGAGCAACTGCTACTGCCAGGCATTTGTGAACACCCTTGGAGCCGAGGTGAGGCCGAAGGGCATTGCTCTGAACTGGTAATGGCCTGAGGGCAGTTGAATCTGAGGTACTTTCGATGGGAGCTTCTGATGAGAACATGGAAGTAGGCATCCTTGAGGTCAGGAGGCTAGCCAGTCCCTGGCCTTAGAGAGGTAAATAATCCCCAGGGTCACTATTTTGAACTTTGGTTTTAAAAGGTGCTTGTTTAGATACCGAGATCCAGAATGGGCCGCCATTCTCCTGTCTTTTGGGTAAGGAAGTACCTGGAGTGCAACCCTTGCCCTGGTGTATGGGTAGAACCCTTTCCACGGCTCTGAGAGCCAGGAGGAAGAAACTTCTGCTTCCAGGGCAAGTGCCTCTGATGGGTTTGCAGGTGGAAAGACCTGGCTCTCATCTTCGGAAATTTTGAAGCTGAGAACCAGTCCCTGGCTTACTGCTTCCAGGACCCACTTGTCTGATGTTAAAGACTTCCAGTCCTGGACAAAGTAAGCCAGCCTGCCCCTACCGGTAGTGGAGAATCAGCCCTGGCCACCCCATCAGGAGCCTGTTTTGCAGGGGCTTTGGGTTGACGGGTAGAAGCAGGCTTACTAGAGCCCTTCTGCTCCTTCCTCAAAGAACCCCTCTGGGCATAAGCAGAAGAGGAGGCCTGGGCTTGGTAAAATGGCCTATGAAAAGGCCTGCCCCTGCCCTGACATGCTGCCTTTGAGGGTGACTTGCCTTTCTTTGGCCTGTGCACTCCTGCAGGTGATCCTATACTCATCCATTTTCTTTCATATATTCTCTGTCTGCTCTCAAACAGAGAATTTCCCACAACAGGAAAATCCATAGCCTTAGACTGGGTATCCTGTGACAGGGCAGTACATCTGAGCTAGGCCATTCTGCGAAGAGACACAGATGTAGCCATAACTCTTCATGAAACATCATTAGAGTCTACAGCAGCATGAAGTTGCACCTTGGATGCCTCAATACCATCCGCAGCCACCTGCTCCAGCTCCCTGGCAAGCTGTTCAGGGGCCTGTTTTGCTAGGGCCAGGACAGAATCCCACCTGGATTTCTGGTACCTAGCTCGTGAGCCATATCATTTGCCTGCCTGAGTCCCAAAGATGCTGCCATGTGCTGCTTTTTTGCCATGGCATCCATCCTCTGGAATCCTTTTCAGGAGGGTGAGAGCTAGAGGAATATTAGCCTTGTCACAGGCTGCAGCCTGCACTACCCCACATGGCTGCACTGCTGGGATAGGAACTCCGTATCAGAGCCTGATAAAGCATACCTTTGTCCATCCTTTTATCCACAGGGACGATAGAATGAGAGTTTTCAGAATTTTACTGTCTGTTTCCTAAAGATTTATGCAAGGGAATAGACAGCCTCCTAGACTCTGGAATATCCATCATCTCCACAAAATCAGGCTCTTCTTGATCAACAGCTTCCTCAACAGGGAGTTGCAGAGTGTCAGCAACTTTCTTGTAAAACAAAAATGAGAAGGGGACTCAGATAGCTTGGGAGGGATACTCCTGAGGGTCTGTCTGAGAGATGTCCGGTTCAATGGGCACATCCAGACTTTCAAAATCACATTCACCTCCTCGCACCCCTCCTCCCCTTCCCCGGTTCATAAAAATCTTCAAAATCATAATCTTGAACGAGAACCCGACCGGACCAGGCGCTTCCCTAATGGTGCCGGTTCGGACGGAACTAGGGAAAGAGACTGGACAATTTGAATAGCTTTGGCTATTTCCTCAGCAGTTGGAGAAATAACTTTTGGCCCCAAACTAGCTGACCTTCTAGCCTTTAGTTGGAACCAGCTCCTCAGAGCTGGCTCTTCGTTCCTGAGGAAGCATCGCCTGGTCAGAGGCACTCCCTCAGGTTCGGTTGGAACCGAACGGGCTGGTCATCCGGTCAGCGGATCTTTTGGCCTCCCTTTCCTGAGCCTACCAACTCTTTTTCCACGGTGGCAGCAAGAAAATTCTTACAAATCTGGCAGTCTGCATTGAGGTGGTCAAACCCCAGACAATAAACACAAGTGGTGTGTGGGTCAGCCTTAGCAAAGGCTTCCATAGAAGCCACAGTGCTGAAACCCAGTGGGTCGGTTTTTCTTTTGGGTTTCTCAGACATAGTGCCAGCCTAACCAAAACTTGCCCGTTAATGGCAAACCACCAAGCAAGACTCTCTTATTGGTTCCTAACCGTGTCATGGATCGTGGAAAAACGTAATAAAATCAGGTTTTTTAGAACCGATAAGAACCGGGAACCGCACTCTGAAGGACTAGAAGGTAATTTTAAACCCCTCTGATCGGTTTCAAACCGAACCGAAAAGATGTTTACAATTTCCACACAGAAGAAAATAAATAAGTCTATCTATTACTTACAATACCACAGACAGAGCTTGAACCGGCGATTGCGGTTAAATTTTAGTAAAATAAACCGAAATTACACTTTAAAACCGACAAGCGAACCAAGCAGCAGGAGGAATCTCCGGAGCGACTGTTCAGAGGTGGAGTAAAGAATCTGACAGTTTAAGTTTGAGCTTCAACAGACAGAGTGTTGGGGGCTAGAGAGCCGGCTTCAGTGCAGGACGTGCCTTCAACAGCTCTGTGAGATTTTAACACCTTTGCCACAAAAACTACATTTAAAGGCTTTGAACTGATATTAGAGAGACCTCTTCAGAGTCCTCTTGATCTGGGCTACGCATCGATACCAAATTTAACATGGCGCACTAAGAACAACCAGCCCTCTACTTCAGGGTGCAGCGGCCTACAGGAACGTACGACCGCGAGCAGGGAATGGAGTTGGTGGATGGTCCTGCTATTTCGCCACAAAAGAACCACCATGGCAGACAATTTCGGATTCAGTGAGGGCTATGGACAGTAAAATAGAAAGACGCTGCAGAAGTTGGAGGTGCAGGATGCAGCAATCAAAGAACTGACCTCTTCGGTCAAACAAGTCGACAAGAGATCTTTGTCTCAGCGAGGCACTGCGGCCCAAATAGTCAAGGAGAACCAGCAACTGAGAAGCAGGGTAGAAGCGCCGAAAATGCCATGCGGCGGGAATGTGCAAGCATTGTAGGCCTCCCTGAGGGGACCGAGGGTGCTGATCTCCTATTATTTTTAAAAGATCAATATGGAGAACTTACAAATCCCTGAGCAACCGACTGGGTACAACTGTGTCAGGCATTTAGAATTAAACCAGAATTCACCCACTGACCCTAACTTGCCTCAGACAATAATTTTGAAAACGTCGGGTCCTGAGGTTGAGGCGTGTTGATGGGAGCAGCAACGAGCTGCCTACCCATTATATGTTCAAGATCAAGAAGTGAAATTTTTCCGGACTTATCCTTCAAACTCGCGCGTCGTGAAACAATTTGATGGGGTGAGACAGAGACTTGACGCTTTGGAACAATTCACTCCCTTTATGCTGCGGTAGCGTCTCAGGTTACTTACGGTGGGAAAATGTGAGTTTACTGATCCTCAGGACGAGGCCGATGGGTTGAGAAGGCGGAGAAGGAGTTTCAGGCTCGGCCTCAAGGGATGCGTCAGGCGAGCTCAGATATTGAAGAGGACTGAGTGACTTTTATTTATCTTTTCTTTGCTCATGCATTAATTGCCTATTTCCTTACTAAGAGGTTACAAATTTGGTGGTTTAGATGAGGTTTATAAGAGCTGGTAACCAGTTGGGGATGAGGTAGAGGGGTCAAAAGTTTTGCTCTTACCTATTTTGTTATTAATGTCTCCTACTACTCCTAGGAAAGTTTAATTTAGATGTACTAGCTCACAATTTTAATTTCTGAAGTTAGAATTCTGATTAGATTTAAAACTGTAACCTCTATTATATTATTTTGGAATTTCTGGCTGGGGGTTGGAATTGACAGAGCTGGGGGACCTAGCTAATGTAAAATTTACTGGAATATAAGGTCAATGGCACTGTTTAGTAGTGCAGGTTCACTATATAGATCTGTTTCTATAAGACTCTAACCTTAGCCATGAAGCGGCTGGCATTTACTATGGACTTTAATGGACCTTAGCACAGATGTGCTGTTATTTTGGTTTATCCCCATCTCCTACTGTGCCAGAAGCAAGAGAGATATAATGTTCCTTTTTCAAATCTTTCCTATGTAATTTGTTCCTCTTGCATGAGGATATGGAGTGTACTTTAATTATACAAAAGAAATAAACAGAAAATTACAAACAAAAAAACAAAACAGACAGAGTGTTCAATCAGAGTCATTCAAGATTCCATGCCCTGCATGGAAGTTAACTTTCACCTCCGGAGCAGTTCTAACCTGGGGTTATACTGCATATGTCATAATAGCAAGACTTCATGTTGTTTGAACGGTCCACCACTGGAGAGCATTCCACATCCCCTGGGTCAATGTCACTAGCTGATCCAATGGATCGGAGTGCTGTGACCATTGAAGGACGATGTACAACGGGCCCAATGGACCAAGCTGGTGCAGGCTGCCATGAGGCCCAGGAGGCGTAGGGAAGTCCGGGCAGGGCACAATTGTCCAACCCAAATGACTGGGCAAAGGAGGAAAGAACCTCAGCCCTGTCGCTGCGGAGCCGTGCTCTGGTTCAGAGAGTTGTTGGCCCCCGATGAAATGTATCACCTGCTTGGCATGAGTTCCGACTTGGCCTCGGTTGGTGAGGCCAATCTGAGAAACAAACCTGGAGGGCCAGATCTCTGGACCACTCCACCTCCATTCTGGAGGGGCTGCAATCAACCAGTCGTCCAGGTAAGGGTAAACACGGACCCTTCGGCACCGCGAGAATGCTGTCACCACTGCCATGCATTTGGTGAAGACCCTGGGAGCTAGGGAGAGGCCAAGGGCATGGCCCGAACTGTAAAGGGATCCCTCCACTTTGAAGTGAAGGAATCTCTGATGAGACGGACAGATTGGGACACGAAAGAACACGTCCTGGAGGTCCAGGGAACAGAACCACATGCCTCGTTCCAAGGATGGGATTATCTGAGCCAGAGTGACCATCCCAAGGTCCGAGACCTTAGGAACCTATTCAGGTCGTGCAGGTTGAGAATAGGTGCCAGCCTCCTGTCCGTTTTGGGGCCAGGAAATACCTGGACACAAACCTCGGTCTGGAGGAGGATCCGCCACCTTCCTGATCGCCTTTTTTAGAGGAGCAGGCAATGTTGCATGCAGGCCGACAGCGAGGCTGCGGACCCTGTGGCCCCGAGGGCGACGGCTCAAAGGGTGGGGTCTGCTCAACTCCAGAGGCAGGCCCTATCCTACCATCTCCAACACTCAGTGGTCCGTGGTGATAGCGGACCAGGCAGAAAGAAGTGGCGGAGCCATCCTCCCAAGGGGAACACAGGGGAAGTGACAAGGCTGGGGGCAGCCCTCAACCTGTCACTGGGCAGGCTTTGAGGAGGGACCGCCGAGGGACCTCCTGGGCTTCACCTCCTGCTTCCTGTTGGAGGAAGCCGGGTTTGTGTTTAGGATGCAGCGCAAGCCTGCTGGCCTTGATGCTGGTGCTGTTGGCGGGCGTGCCAGGCGAGAAGGATGAAAAGGCTGGCTGCTGACGGCGGCATTTGTCCTTCTGGGCGGAGGTGACCGAGTTCAGGGTGGCATTGGACTTTTCGATCCGCTGGAGGTGATCTTCCACTCCAAGGCCGAGAGGTCGGTCCCCAAGAAAGGACATCTGCCAACTTGTGCTGGGTATCCGCCGTGAAGGTGGATATCCTCAACCATGCCTTGCGGTGCATGACCACTGCAGCCGCAACCGATCTGGCACAGGAGTCCACTATGTCCAGAGCTGTTTGGAGCTGCTGCTCGCCACTGCCCTACCCTGGTCCCGGACCTGCCAGACCATGGTCTGGAGTTCGGCCAGGAGATGAGGGATCACCCTATCCAGGAGTCCACGAGGCGTGGGAGAAGTGTGCCATCAGCACGGCCGAGCTGGCCTGGCAGAGGCCAAGGCAGGATGCACTGTACACCTTGCACCGGCGAGTCCAGCTTTTTGACTCCTTGTCGGGCGGCTTGTCCATGTCCCTAGCTTCCCGGAACGCCGGATAACGCTGTCGGTGACCAACCCTTGGCATTGGCAGAGGGTGCTCGAAAACCCGGCAAAGAGCCGGTAGGGACTGCATACTTCCTGGCCATCCTGGCCGAGGCGAGGACAGGAAGCAGGCCGCTGCCAAAGCTCCAAGGCTGGACTGACAATGGCCTCAGCCACAGGAAAGGCCTCGATGGGTGAATCCCTGGGTCCAGTATCTCCGTCAGGGGATACCAGCCCATTGGAAATGGGCTCGAGCTGCATCCCGTGGACTCCAAGATGAGCTGGAGCAGACCCCAAAGGACAATGGGCTTTGTCCAGTGACTGGCCCCCAGAGGACTCCTGGTCAGCCTGCCTGGAGAACAGGGAGGTTGTGCGGACTTCGAGGAGTCCGCGAAGAGCTGCTAGGGCCTGAACCACCCTCCACCTGCCGAGGACAGTCGGGAGTGAGGGTGACCGGACAACCTGTGGGGCAGGCCTTGACCCGACAGAGTCCTGGTCGGTGCCCCGATTTTAGTTGTGGAGGAGGAGGTTCCACCACAATTGGTGGGGCATCACGTTTCAGCCGAAACAACTGGTCCAGGCTTAGGCGTCTCAACTGCAGCGAGAGGCTGTTTCGCCGTTCAGGTGACAGCCACTTGATGGCCAGGGAAGGCATCGGTGTCGACTTAGTCCCGGACAAAGTAACTGCTGCCACATCAGCTCCTTGTAGCGTTGGACGCCATTTGCGCTGGAAGCCTCCTGATCCGGAGGAGGAAGACGAGGACGAGCGGGCGTCACCGCTACCTCGGTGCTGAGACCAAGACTCCGATGTCAGCGTGATCGGCTGGACCAAGAAGAGGTCCACGACGAGACTGAGATCCTACTGTAATTCTTGATCTTCTTGGATGAAGACTCCACCACTCATTCACACTAATGGGACTATGCTGGAGGTGCTAGGAACCAGCGGGACAAAAAAATCTTCAGGGGCGGTGCCAAGGTAGGGCCGCGAGGCATAGCACCGTGGCGTGGCTTGGCTACAGGCTACCTTGGCATCAACCTCCAACTGCCTCAGTACCTTTGACTGAGGAGGTGCAGCATAAACTAACCAAGTGAAACTAACCTATGTCGGACATAAGATAGTCTGAATGACCTGTAGAAAGGGTCAACACAACAAAGTCTTCACAGCCCAGCCATCAAGGCAGTAAAGACGAAAAACAGAGAAGTGAGCTCAGGGATGGAGGGGGAAGTGTGAAGATGGGTGGAGACTTTGTACAAGAAGATCAAGAATTACAGTAAGTCACGTAATTTTCATGTCTTCCTGGACATAAAGTCTCCATCACTCATTCACACTAATGGGATAGTACCGAGCTGAAATAATCCCCACCTGAGAAGGGCAGCAGGAGAAAGAGCCCATTTAGGACAGAAGTCCATTAAGGATTGTCCTGCCAAAGGACTGATGTTGTCTGGCATGGACATCCAAAGTGTAGCTTCACAAACATGTGCACAGAGCTCCAAGTAGCTGCACTACAGATGTCTGCAATGGGCACGTTCTGAATTTCTGCCAGAGATGCCACGACTGCCCTGGCAGAATGAGCATATATTCTGCCTTCCAGCTTAACCCATGCCATGGAGTAGCATTGGCGAAGACATGCCACTAGCGCTTCAAATACATCTGATAGCAACAGGCCGACCCAGCGGCCATGCTAAAAGAGACGACCAGTTGTTTGGATGTGCGGATTTCTTTAGTTCTGTCTAAACAGAACCGCAAAACTCTCAACATCCAGAGAATGTAGGCACGCTCGCCATTCTGGAAGATCGCTGAAGTAGGTTGGAAGGATCAAAGGCTGGTTCAGATGGAATTCTGCAACCACTTTATGGAGAAACTTAGGATGAGTTTGCAGAACCACCTTGTCTTTGTGAAATACAGTATAGCAGGGGGTGGGTGGGTGGGTCCTGTAATCAAAGCATGCATCTCAGACACTCTGCAGAGCAGAGGTAATGGCTACAAAGAAAGTGGTATTCCAGGTCAGAAACTTCAGCTCACAGGTTGCTAGGGGCCGAAGGGTTTATGGGTGAGCATGCATAGCACAAGATTAACGTCCCAGGCAGCTACGGTCATCTGACTGGTGGCCTAGAGTGTAGTATGCCCTTAAGAAACCTCTCAACCAAAGGTAACTGAGCCAGAGACACGGAGTGTACAGGCTCATGATATGCTGAGATCGCACAGAGGTGAACTTTTCGGTTGGGTATTGCAGACCTGTATTTGACAGGTCCAGAAGATACTCCAGGACTTTGGTGGGTGGGCAGGAAAATGTGTCCCAAGATGACTTTGCACACCAGATGGAGAACCACTTTCACTTAGTCATGTAAGTTTTTCTAGTAGCTGGCTTGCGCCACTAACAGAACATCTGAGACCCTAACTGAAACATCAAACCTACTAACCTCGATCTCCTCAGAAGTCAGGCGTGGAGGTGAAGGGATCTCAGGGTGGGATGGACCACTGGGTCAGCATGTTCATTTGAAGTGGAAGCTGTCTCGAAGAAGTTTCGATAATCCACTGATTAATGGAAACCAGGTCTGAGAGGCCAGAATGGAGCAATGAGGATCATTCTGCCCCCTGTGCCTCCAGTTTGAGTAGCACCCTCTGAACAAAGGGAACAGGAGGAAATGCATAAAGAAAACATTCTGAATGCATCCTGACAGAAAACATCAGGTTCTGGATTTCTGGAGCAGAGAGGCAGTTTTATGTTGAGTGGGAGCGCTAAAGGTCCAGGTTCAGGGTTCCCTACTCTTGAAGAGCACTGCATGACATTTGGGTTGAGAGACCACTTTCGTGAGGATCTGTTACCATTCTGCTGAGATGGATCCCCATTGTTCTGTACTTCCGGCAGGTAAACCGCCTGAAATCATAGCCTTGTGCTCTAGGTACCACTCCTACACTCTCATTGCTTCCCTGCATAAGGAGTAAGAGTGTGCTCCATCCTGTTTGTTGATGTAGTACATCAGTGCTTTCTTGTCCGTTTGAAGGAGAATGATCTTGTGACAGAGACTCTCCTTCAGCGCTCGGATGGCATACAGAACGGCTTTCATTTCTAGAACATTTATGTGGAGTTGAAACTTGTCCCGACTCCATCGACCTTGGGTGTGAGGTCCCAAAGTGAGCTCCCATCCAAGTAGGGTTGCATCTGTGGTAATGGAGATCTGGGATTCTAGTGGGGCAAAGAGAAACCTTTCCAGAAGGTTGTCTTCTTGAGTTCACCAGGTGAGTGATCGTTTAGAGGTTCTGTCACCTTGATGTGAAAAGGACATGCGTGGTGGGGACCACTGAACAGTCCTCATGTGAAGATGCAGCCAGAGGAACAGTGAACACTGAGGATGCCAAGAGACCCAGCATCCACTGCATCGAGAGAACTTGGACTGAGACATTCTCTCTGATGAAGTGGTCCATCTGAAGGATGTCATTCCTTCTGTCCTCCGGAAGAAAAGCTTTTGCATTTGAGGCACTGTATCTAGAAGGGCTCTATGAAGAGGAGCTGCTAGGATGGCTGTAGCTGTGATTTCCCCAAATTTAACAGAACTCCAATGGACGTGAGGAATTTGCGAGCTGTAGTCATGACCTCCTGAGTCTGCTGGCTGGAGGGGCTCGCCAGAAGCCAGTTGTTCAGATATGGGAACACTTGAATTCTGAGCTTCCTGAAATGCACTGTGAGAACTGCAAAGCACTCTGTAAAGACTCGAGGCGTTGAAGATAGCCCAAAGGGCAGGACTCTGAATCGGTAGTGTTGACCCAATGCCACAAATCTGAGGTATTGTGGTGGTTTGGGCGCAGAATATGATGGTAGGCGTCCTGCATGTCTAGGGAGGCCAGCCAGTCATTTTGATGAATCAGAGATAACAGGGAGCTGACAGGTATCATCTTGAACTTCTCTTTGTAAAGGAATTGGTTTAAATTCCTTGGATTGAGAATAGGTGCATGCCGTTTGATTTCTTTGCAACTAGGAAGTAATGGAGTAGAAACCTGTGTTCCGCTGATCCAGCGGAATTAATTCTACTGCCCTGTTGTTCAGAAGGCTTTGAATCTTGGAAACAAGAAGGTCAGACAGAGATAGACAGTCTGGGCTGTCATTTGTCTGGATGATCCAGAGGTTTCTGAAAGATTTTGAGAGTATCCTTGCAGATTATCCTGAGAACCCACCTGTCTGATGTGACTGACTTCCTCTGGTTGTAAAACTGAGTCAGCCGCTCCTACTGCTGAGGAAGAGTCCCTTAGAACAGTTGAGGTGGGACTTAGGCTAGAATCTCAGAGGGTGGCACTAAGCGCTTTGGGGCCCTGTGCCTTCTGCTGTGTTTTCTTTTGTGGCTGGGGGTTTCATTTCTGTTTAGGCCCCCTTTGCCATGAAAGGACTGATGGTTATGAAACTGCTGCGATTCCCTCCTGCTGAAGGGCTGCAGATGACGATCTGGCCATTTTGATAGCTGTTCCTAGTTTTCTGTGTGGCCTTAAGTGCTTGCTTGACCTGAGGACCAAACAGATACTGTACATACCATCAAAAGGTAAACTCTAACTCTTTGCTGGGTATCATTAGTGAATCACGACGTGCGTAACCAAGAGTGGCGTCAGGTGCATATACCAGCTGCTGCTGCCCTAGAAGCAGTATCAAGGCATCCATAGCGGCTTTAAGCTACTGATTATTGGATTCAGTGCCTCTAGTAATGGTCTGAAGAAGCTCTGAGCTAACACTTGAATCTGGAAGAGCTTCTACGTGCCCTGAGTAAATGCCAGAGGGTATATTCGTACTGAGAGAAATAACCCTGGTAGCTAGCAATACACATGCCCAGGGTGGAGACAGTGAAGACTTGCTTCCCCAAAGTGTCAATTTTGCAGGATTCTTTGTTTACTGGGCGTGCCATAGATTCTTCAGGAAGAAGCGGCCTTGTCAGTCTCTGCCAGGACAACTACAGCATCAGCAAAGGCTTAAGACCAGAATAGGACGATCGCTTGAGGGGCGATTTCTATCTATGGACTTGGTCACAGAGGGAATAAGTGCTGGATTATCCCACACCATTTGAGAAAGAGTCTCAAAAGAAAGTTGCAAGGGAGGAGTCAATTCCACAGGAATATCTGGAACATGCAGATACTGCAAACGCAACAGTTTTCCAGGATCAATCTCTGAAGTCTGGAGAGAGTGGTGTTCAGGTTCTTAGGCAGAGATTTAAGGAAAGGTCATCACGACCAGAGGCTGTACTGGAAGGGATGGTTTATTTGCCACTGCCAGAGAGGAATCGCCATCAAGTCGCCCCCACCGAAGATCAGACTCAATATCATCTCCTACTAGCCCCAAGGGACAGAGTATATAGGAAAAGGAGGAAAAGAGAAGGAGGAGGAGCTCCAAATCAAAGTCGAGAACCCCAGTGCCCCATGCAGCACTGAAGTCGCCTTAGCACTGACAGAGGTGTGGTGCTGAAAACACGGTGCGAGCACAGGACATGGCATCGGGCATGGCGCCGGCTCCGCACTTGGTGCTGCAGAACCAAAGGCCCCCAACACTGCACTCAGGAGGGGATCTGAAAATTCCAGTAGAAGAAAAGGCACCTGTGCTAGCCCCTCACGTCACAGCCATATAAGGGTTAAGTACCAGAGCACGGGCGCTGACGGCACCAAAGAAGGTGTCGCGGAACCAGGGAAGCCCCAACTGCCCTGGCTATAGAACTGAAACTGAAGGCCTGAAGGCTTTGGAGACAGACTCGTCGGCTCGGGCAGACGGGACAACCGCCAAACCCACTGCTCCATAAGAGCGCCCAAAGGTGAAACTGCTCACGGAGGACTCCCAAGAGGGCGGGAGGATTCGTAGTAGAGGGATGCCAGTCACCAGGAACAGAGGCGAAGGAGACCCAGGAGGAGTCTGGTCAAACCCTGCCCTGGCCACTGATGACTGACATGCAGACATACCAGAGGGCGACCCTGAGTGGTACCTTTTCTTTCTGCTAGTACGGACTAACAGAGAAAGGATCACAGATCTCAGGTAGAAGGTCACCTGAGGGCCAGTGACCATCACAGTATGGTTCAATTTGGCCACTAACCTAATCATTCCAATCCAAGGCAAAATATGGATCTTCAGAGGAGCCGACTTTGATAAGCAGATGGCCAAATGAGTAGCTAGCCCTGGCAAAAGAAATACAGGTAAGGGGGTACAGGCAAAGTGGGCAAGCATTAGGATGCAATACTTGAAGCAACATCCCATTGTGTTAGACAGAAAGTAAGTAAAAGAAGAAGGAAACCACTTTGGTTTTCAAAAACAGTAGCAGAAAATGTCAGAGCCAAAAGGCTGGCCTTCAGGAAATATAAAGGAACAGAAGAGGATGAAGAAAGGGAGGAATACCAAACTTCCCTATGGAAGCAGGGAAGGCAGTAAGGCAGGCAAAGGCCCAAACCGAGGAAACACTAGCACAAATAGTAAAAGAAGGTGACAAGACTTTCTATAGATACATTAGTGAAAGGAAAAAGTCCAGAGGGGGCATTGCTAAGATCAATGGGGATAAGGGGTATGTGAGGAGGAGGACCATGTAAAAGCATCTATCCTACATAGATAATTCTGCTCAGTATTTACTGAAGAGAAGTAGGGCAGAGCCCACAGCTCAGCACCATCGACAGGGGGAAGGAGATGAGCACTAGTCCCTTCACAAAAGAAAGGGTCCTACAAGAGCCTCGATAAGCTCAGGGTGGACAAGGCAATGGGACCTGATGGCATACATCCCAGGGTACTAAAGGAGCTAAGGGTGGAACTAGCAGAGCCATTATCAGAATTGTTTAGTGAGTCTCTGAGCACAGGAGAGGTTCCAGAAGACTGGAGAAGGGCTCATGTGATCCCGCCTCAAAAGACTGGTAGCAGGAAGGAGGCAGGGAACTACAGACCAGTCAGTCTTACCTCAGTAATGGGCAAGATTATGGAGGCACTCCTTAAGGAAAGGATAGTGCAACACCTGGAATCCATAGGAGTACAGGATCCAAGACAGCATGGGTTTACAAAAGGAAGGTCCTGTCTAACTAATCTCATAGATTTCTTTGACTGGGTAACCAGAGTGGTGGACCAAGGGGAGTAGTTGATGTAGCCTACCTTGACTTCAGCAAAGCTTTTGATACTGTTCCACATAGAAGACTGATTAATAAGCTGGGTAGGCTCGGGCTGGGACAGAAGTTGGTCAACTGGGTGGCAAACTGGTTGACGGCAGAAAACAGGCGGAGTAAACGGTATATAGTCAGAAGAGATGCAAGTCATAAGTGGGGTACCTCAAGGATCAGTCCCGGGCCAGACTTCTTCAATATTTTTTTTTTTTAATTTATTTTATTTATTTCTGATCTCGGATTAACCATTTGAGCTCAGCACTCTTTACACAGGTTCCAAGTTAGTACATTTAGAACAAGTAGGTGATTGTACAGAGAATTGAGACACACAAGGCAATAGAATTAGAATGAGAACATTTAGGTACATTTGGTCTTTAAACAAAGGAATGCAAAACAAACAGCAAAAAATAGAACTGGAATAAGTAAACACAGTCAGATACATACAGGAACAAACTAAATAACTATGCCCAACAGGGAGCCTGTTAGTTGTCAGCAACACAAGGGGTTAGCATAGAAGAGCTGGAGAGATGGGGTGGGTGGGTTAAGCCCCAAGTGCAGGGTGTCCGAGAGAGTGAGAGATCTATTTGGCAGGAGGGCAGATGGTAGGAGATGCCTTTGCTAGGTGCTAGCGATGGCAGACACACTGAGATTCCTGTATTAAATGGTTCTTTAGGTTCTTTTGAAGGTCCACAGAGTGGGCAGGCTAATAATAATGTTCTCATGGAGGGAGCTGAACCACAACAGTGCCCTACAGGCAAAGGACCTTTGTACTTGAGATGTTCGACATTTTGGAGTCAGAAGACTGCAGTTCTGAATTTCAGGTGGGCCTGGGATTAGTGCTGGGAACTAGAAGTTGTTGGACCCCAGTCAGGAGCTGACCAAGGCAGCTCTTTCTGGCCAGGAGGCAGGATTGATATTTTAAGCCACCAAACAGCGTTAACCAGTGAGCCTTTGCACAGAGATTGCATCTTCATCAGTCACATTGCAGATGGACTGGAGGGTAAGGTTTGTCTGTTTGTAGATGACACCAAGATCTGCAACAGAACAGGTGATCCAGATGGGGTGGGCAGAATGAGGAGAGATCTGGATAAACTAGCAAAAGGGTTGAAAGAGTGGCAACTGGGGTTTAATGCAAAGAAGTGCAAGATCATGCCCATAGGGAAGAGAAACCCTAAGCCACCTATAGGCTGGGAGGGAGTTGCTGGCAGTCACAAGGAGGAAAGAAACTTGGGCATCATCATCACCGATGACCTGAAATCATCCAAGCAGACCACTAAAGCAGCAGGTAAGGCTAGGGGATGTTGGGCTGTATTAGTAGAGGTATCACAAGTGCGTAAGAGGAGGTAATAATTCCTCTTTACAAGACACTGGTTAGGCCCCATCTGGAGTATGGTGTGCAGTACTGGAGGCCGCACCTTCACAAGGACATTAACCAAATTGAGGCAGTCAAGAGATGGGCAACCAAAATGTTGCAGGGTCTGTATCAGAAACATATGAGGATAGATTAACGGAGCTCAATATGTATACCCTAGAGCAAAGGAGGGAGACAGGTGATATGATCAAACATTCAAACACCTTAAGGGCATGGCAAGATGAGAGTTCACATGTTTCAATATAAGAAAAATAGCAGGACAAGAGGACACAGCATGAGATTAGAGGAAGTTCTTTTCACAGAAAGGGTGGTGGATGCATGGAACGCCCACCTCAGGAAGTGGTGGATATGAATACAGTGCAGGGCTTCAAACAGGCATGAGATAGGCATAAGGGAGAAATACAGATGAGTATGAATAGATAGGCCATTGACAGAGCAATGGCGAAGGCACACTGATAAGGTAGAAAAGAAATGGGCAGACTGGATGGGCCTTGTGGTGCTTATCTGCCATCAACTTCTACGTTCTATGTTTTTCAACCGAGGTTGAAGAAGAACCTCGAGGTCGGCGGTGCCAGGTCCTTGACGAGGATCAAGAATGGGACAGCTTCTTTTGTGCTTCGGGAGGACCACCTCTTCCCCAGAGCACCGGACTGCCTGTAGTCAGACTGCCCTCCGAGAGGGCGCGGACCAGACCCAGCCCACCGATAACACAGCTTTCATGCGAAGTCTCCCTACCGTCACCTGCCCCATTCATGGTCAACTCCTTGAAGGAGGACTGAAGACTTCTTCTTGACAAAAATGGTTTTACTCTTACTTCTGTTTTTTTGTTTACTGAACTAATAAAAAAAAATTTAATCAAATACTGAAACAACTATAGCTGCTGTTGTATAGATGTAAAGAAGATCTGACTCGGTGGGCAAGCGGTGTCGTCACTGAAGCCGCACTTGATTGCAGAAAAAGGAACTGAGGCAGTTAGAGGGACAGCGAAGAGGTAGCCTATATGGCGCGACCCAGGGTCATGTGCCACTTCCTCATGACCCTACCTCAGTGTCGGCCTCCTGAAGATTTTGGCTCCCACTGGTCCTAGCCCGGCGTAATCCCATTAGTGCGAATGAGTGGTGGAGACTTTATGTCCAGCAAGATCATATATTGCCATAGTGTAGGGTCCCACCTCAAGCCCCAATCGCATAATGTAATTTGTTTCCCCACTATAAAGCAATGTTTAGTTATGTATGGAATGCCTACATTCCCCAGGTTGCCCCTGAAAAAGGGACAGCTTTGTCTCAGTGGGCCTTCCCAGCCAACAAAATTTAAATAAATAAATAAATAAATAAATGATTTACTGATCCTCCCATCCCGATCACCCACCCATTAAAAATAAACTGCCAGTAATGTAGTGCCCCTCCCCCATTCCCACTCACCTGTCCGTAATTTAAAAATGTCAATGCAAGTGCCAGCCCTCGAACCCGATCACTTGCCCAGTAACAAAAATGTCAGGAATGCAGTGCCGCTTCGAAACCCGATCACCTGTTCAGTAATAATAAATAAAACTTTTCATAATGCAGTGGGTCCCTTCCCATTCCTCGATGAGCCTGATCCCCACCCATTATCAAACAAAACCAGTTTCTAGTACACAGCCCTCCTCACACCTCCACGGTGCCCACTGACTTAACTGTCAATGACAGCCGATAGTATTCACAACAATCTGTGGCGTGCTGGGTAGGGGAACTGGGTGGTGTGTTTAATGGAGTGGGTGGGGAGGGGGGACACTACACTACGTAAATGGGTTCCCTGACAATTTTCTTTTTATTACCGGGCTGGTGAGCAGGGTTTTTTTGGGGGAGCACTGCATTCCTGACATTTTTTTTTTCCAAACAGGTGATTGGAGTTTGTGGGGCAGGCACTGCACTTCTGACATTCTTTTATTACTGGGCAGGTGACTGGAGCTCAGGGAGCTGTCACTACATTTCTGACATTTTTCCTTTACTGGCGGGTGATGGGGACACTGCATTCTGACATCTTTTTTTTTTGTTACTGGGTGGGTGATCAGGGATGGGGTACTACATTCCAGAAAGATTTTATCATCAGGTGGGCTATCAGAGCCGGGAGGAATCACTACACTATCAAAATACCTATTTTTTTATTATTACTGGGTGGGTACAAGTGTGATGGGGAGATGGGTGGGGGGCCCGTAGTATCTCCAATTTGCTCCATGCAAGGACTCTTGCAAAGGCCCTTTATTTATTTATTTGCTTTTGGTAACCAGGTAAGTGCACTAGACAGAACTGCCTATTTTCAGACACCGACACGGACAGTACCAATCCAGGAACAGGTAAAACTAATACATATACAGTGTTGTACAATAGGAGATTCCAAACAGTTATACAGAGCTGCAAGTTACATAGTACATAGAGGAGGTACATTGTATGGAACAAATATTTTGTGAATGGGATTGTGGGATATGCAAGTCCCGCCCCTCATTAGCATTATGCCCTCCTCACTGCTGTTTGCCCCGGCACAGTGACTAACACATTTTACCTGTCTTGCTTGGCGCCAATTTTCTGTTCTGTTGTCGCTTTTCCCCTTCAAATCCATAAGTTCCTTCTTCCTTTGTCGTAGCTGGTTGTCTCTCTGTTCCAAACGCCTTTGCTTTTCTGACAATTCAGTCATTTGGGAATCCAATGTCTGCAGTCTCAAATTAAGCTCCTGTAACGCAAAACAAAATAAAGAGATGGCACCAGAGGGAGGGAAAAGATGTAGGTTGTTCATAATGAGCTGATTGTTTGTAATAAGCAGTGATGCACGAGGCATGTGCTGTTGTGAGATTTACCAATGCCTCCATGCATGGTGTGGCACATGGCAGCAGGCCAAGTGCTGTAAACCCATGCATGTTGGTAAATCTCACAACACACGCCCTGGAGTAAAAATGTTAAAAACAGGAAGTAAGTTTAGATGCAAAACTAATAAATATTTTATTAATTTTAATAAACTTAACAGTTTGACCTTCCACTTAATGACAAATAGTCCTGATTAAGACTACAGTAAAATGCATAAGGCAAGTTCTAATTAGCTAAACAACATGAAAGAAGAATTGTTCAACATTCCTTAACATGGAACAAGAAAACAAAATCCATTGTGAATTATTAAACTATTTATATATAAACAAAGTCCAACAGGAAACTAGCACTGGCCAATACCAAATGTTTGCTTGCTTATATTTGCAGTGTAATTGTTGGGCATAGACAGTGCAGCAGTTAAAATGAACAAATTAATATCACGAGTTGAAACTGTCATGATTAGAAATGAAGAGGTTCACACGAAGTTGTTTTCTTAGACCGCACTCAGAGTTTTCAAGACAGTATTTTTATTACCCAAGGACATGAACATGACAGGTGTCATTTACCAAATGCCAACTAAAATGTGATTTTACAATTGCTTGGGGGAATCTGAAAATTACATCTGCCATGTTTACGAGGTGGAGTAAAATGTACATTAAAATTGAAGGCTCAAGAAGTAAAAAAAAAAAAAATGGCAGCATTACGAATAAATGTTGAAAATGTCAATGCTTATTTATAACTTTATTATGAAGATTCTGACCCCAAATTTTCAACGCTTTTTTATGACACCTTATGAACATGAAAGGTGTCTTATGAAATCTTGGCCAAAATGTTATTTTGCACCATAAGCATAAACAGATGTTTTGGGTAGGATTTTAAAAAGGACATCTACCATGTTCATGAGGTAGGTCAAAAAAGCAGTGTTGAAAATTTGGGGTCAAAATGTGGAAAAATGACCAAGTTATGAATACGAGCACCCGCAACCAGTTTTGTGGAAGAGTGAAGACATGGTGGCCACAAACAGGAAAACTCCATGGCTGTTGTGCAACATCTCTGACATTCTCTAAGAAACAAAATCCTAAAAAGTAACATATGAAAGTAGTGAACAGAAGCACACATGTAGACCAAAAAGCAAGAGAAAGTCTCAAGCAGGAATTAGTTCTCAAGAAAACGACTCCCACCTTGCATTTTCCAATTGTTTGATTAGGCAAGAACTCAAAAGAATCGGAGAAGAAAGACAGAGAGTAGGAAGAATTAGGAAAGAGATTTAGTATTCTGAAGCTATGATAACTGAAAGGCACATCCAAAACCACCTCACAGCTAAGATGGATACCAATCGATTCACGATTTGAGAGCGATCATAATCAGCCTGACTCCTAGAACATAGTAAACAAAGCCATGTGTCCTGGGCCTTGTTTATGTTGTAATGACCACAATGCTTTATTTTCAAGCGTGCATGTGACAGTCAAGAGTGCCCACACTTCCCAGTAAGCCCCTTTTCTCTCAGGCCTTTGCCACTGAGGCAATTTGGATCAGTTTCACTGCGGTCAAGGTTCCCTCTTTAGCAAGAGCTCAGATCCCAGTGCTCTGATGGTCCTTTTCGCCACCTTCTACCCTTTAGATTCCCGATAGCAAGAGTCTCTGCACTGAGCAGAACACAATCTGATCTCTTGGAGACCTTTTACTATGCACTACTTTTATCCACATACCCTTTCTCAGAGATGCAGACACAAACAACCAGTTACTCCAGGCTTTAGTAAAATAATTAAACGCTGGTTGTAGTAATAGAGCAGTAATAAGAAACAAGCATTTGTCAATGCCGAATGTTGCTTGCTTGTATGTGCTGTTTAGGTATTTGAAGTGACAGTTTCATGCCTTCCTCCCAAGACATCCACTGTGTCTTTCCGCTCAGTATTCACAGAACAGTGGGAGGGGCACACAGCAGTTGCCAAGGGGGTGAAGAGGTGGACAATAGTCCATTCAAAGGCAAAAGAGTGCTGCAGGAGCTCACTAAACTGAAGGTGGAGAAAGCGATGGAACCAGATGGCATACGCCCAAGGATATTAACAGAACTGTGAAGGAGATAGCAGTACCTCTGGCAGCCATGTTCACTGAGTCATTCAACATGAGTGAATTGGAAGAGGGCACATGTGGTCCTCTACACAAGTCTGGCAGCAGGGAGGAGGCAGGGAACAACAGGCCATTCAGCCTCACCTCAGTAGTGGGGAAGATCATGGAGACATTGCTTAAAGAAAGGATAGTGGGGCATCTAGATGCCATCGGAACCAGGACCATAGACAACATGGATTCACAGTGGGGACATCATGTCAGACAAATCTGGTTGATTTCTTTGACTGGGTGACAAAGGAAGTGAATCAGGGTGGGGCAGTGGACAACGCTTACCTTGATTTCAGCAAAGCCTTTGACACCATCCCATATACGAGCTGATAAACTAGCTGGGTAGGCTGGGCATGGGGAAAGGGTGGTAAACTGGGTTAGAAACTGGCTAACAGACAGGAGGCGGAGAATGGTGGTAAATGGTATGCAGTCTAGGGAGAGGGGCAACCAGTGGGGTGCTGCAGGGATCAGTCCTGGGGCCAGTTCTGTTCAATGTCTTCATTAGTAATATTGCAGAACATCTAGAGGAATTTTTCACCAAATTTTCCAACATAGCCATTTTAACACCTGAGCTCATGAACAGTGTCACTGTGATTTTCTTAATTTGTCCAGTACATTGATCTCAAGACACCGACCGCGCCATTGTGCGCTACATGGGCGAAAACATCGCTTTGGGTGAGATGTGAAAATGGCAGCTGTACTACTCATAAGAAGGTGTGATAAAATGGCAGTGTTAGAAATCTGGAGTAGAAAATATTGAAAATTCTTTGACCATCTGATGCGTAGGAACTACTTAGCATACGCTCAATAAAGAATCATTTACAAGAGCCTTTTCACCAAATTTTCAACATAGCCATTTTAAGACCCTCTGCTCATGAACAGTGTCACTGTGATTTTCTTAATTTGTCCATACATTGATTTCAAGACACCAACCTGTCGCCATTGTGTGCTACATGGGCGAAACACATTTGGGTGAGATGTGAAAATGACAGCTGTACTACTCATAAGAAGGTGTGGTAAAATGGCAATGTTGAAAATCTGGAGTGAAAATACTGAAAATTCGCAAACTTACGAGCCCGCGAGGAACAGTGCAACGTGACGCCAGAAACAGTCATATTTAGGATGACATCATTTCATTACGGGTTTTGGATTATTTTCATGATCGATAAACATGAATGAGCGGTTCAGTCTGGGCGATTTCACGCATTGACTGCCAAATCACCCTTCGGCCCATAACGCCATGACAGTGACATCATTCCATGAGAAGGGTCTCAAAACCCCATGTTGAAAATTTGGTGGAAAATTCCAAAAATGCCTGAGATATGCAATAAAGCTGAAAACCCCTATCTCGCCATTATACAGCTTACCGGCATTTCCTCAGTTCGCGGGTCGTGCTTTGAAGAGAGTGCAGACGGTTCCCGGTCCAGCGATGATCGCCGCTTTGAGCTCTGGAGGTAAGTATGGGGTGAGGGTGGGGTGCGCAGTGGGTGGGTGCGGGTTGGGGGCTGGAGACTACGGGACCATTTTTGCTTTTTAGGTTAAAAAAAAAAAAGACGACGTTGGACGCTTGCCACGCTGGGGTGGGCTCCCAGCATGGCACCAAAGCTTTGGGGAGGACGTGGAGCCGACGGGATTGGGCACCCCGCCGGCAGACGACGCGGGACGCTTGCCACGCTGGGGTGGGCTCCCAGCTGGCACCAAAGCTTTGGGGTGGGGACCTTTGGGGACGTGGAGCTGACGGGGATTGGGCACCCCCCGGCAGAGAGACCTAGGACGCTTGCCACGCTGGGTGGCTCCAGCGTGGCACCAAAGCTTTGGGGGCGTGAGGGTTTACCAGCTGCGCACGACAGCGGTGGTTTTCGAAGCGAAGACCACAGTTAAACATATTACAGCCCCGCACTCATTGTGCAGGATCGCCATGCCTGCTCAATGGAGCAGTGGATTGAACGGAAGAGGCACACCTCCAAAGTGTACATTTTCTCAAAACGCTCTGTGCATGCGCCAAGCAGCGAACGTAAAAGGAACCATGATTTTAAGTTAAAAGGAACTGTCGAAATTCATAAACACGGTTAAAATAAAGTAATAAAACAAAAGGAGGAACCATGATAAACCCTCAAAAATACTCAGCACAGTAAAGAAATGTAAAAGATAAAGATTTACCACAAAGGCTCAAGAAAAAATATTTTCTTTGCCAGCTGAGTGGGAACACCTCAGAGGCAGTGTTGCTCACTCAGCAGAGAAAAATTCTGATGCCTTCTCTGGCAGGCTCTCCTCAGCACATCCCCAAGCTCTCTTTTTGATTGGCAGATGCTAATTAATTAGCATAAACCACACCTCCAGGGCTGTTCTACCTAGTCAGCTAACTGCTTAATGTTACTGATGCTAAAGGACTCCTGGGGTGAGAATCGAGCAGAAATGAAAATTACGCATCTACTGTAATTCTTGATCTTCTCTTGTTATCTTCACCATTCATTACTGATTGGGAGTAGCTGGATGCGGCGCACCATACAGGAGTTTTTTTTTGTTAGAGGAGTGGGCACCAGAGTGACACACTACACGGTGTGCGAGGGTAGCCGTTAGGCACCACAGACTCCTCCTACATCCCAGTTCTGTTAGCCAGAGAGGCGAAATAAAGGCAAGAGTAAAAAAGAATGAGGCTAGAGAGCTGAAGGATAGAAAAAGGAAAGGATATAAGCTGAAAAAGGCATAAGCCGATAGAGGACAGAAGAGAGGGGATTCACCTGAAGAGGCCGCAGAGGGCTCACTGCTGGGGCGGCTCCAAAGGAGGAACAGATAAAGAAGGGAAAGAAGAAGAAGAGGAAAGAAGACAGAGGGATGTTGGGAGGAGAACTCTGCCAAATCAGAGGTTGGTTTGAGGCTTATAGCTTGGAACCAAGAACAAAGGAGCAAGGATCCCACTGGATGGAATTTGAGAGAAGGTTCAACCGAGCTGTTTGAACAGTTTGGATACAAAGGCAGATTCTCTACACCTCCCATCATCCCCAACCCTTTAAACTGTAGCTGACAGCTCACAGACTACCAAAGCAGAAAGTCTGTTCTGAAAGGAGAGCGCCTAACCTAGCAAGAGAAAAGCTTATGTAGCACTTTAAGTGTTAACACCAAAGTGTGTCAGTGTGTGTGTGTGTGTGTGGGGGGAGATAATGCCCTAAGAAGGCACCCTTTAGATAAATAAAGAAAGAAAGGGAACTCAATCGGATTCCCTGAAGACAAAGCAAAGATCGCCAACTCCAGAAAAGTAAAGTCAGGACAGAGAAAGTATCAGAGACTGACATAGGAGATCAGAGCTTGCCAGAGGGTACCGTGAAAGGAGACAGAGCCAGAAACTGGCTGGTCTCCTAAACTGTGAATTGAACAGTATGGTGAAGAGAAAGACCAATAAGTCACCCTAGGGGTAGTCAGAAAGAGTTCTCTGAGGATAGCATAAGTCCCACTCATTCCCTTTCTCCCTCAGAAAAGGTATCTGTTCAGACGAACAGATACGATTTTTTTTTCTTGCGAAGGCCAACAAAGAAGAGGGGAGAAACTAGCAGGAGGGAGACGCTCAAGTAGGAGGCCCTAGAGGGAAGGTGGTGGATATCAGTAATGAATGGCGAAGATACAAGAGAAGATCAAGAATTATGGTAGGTATGTAAATTTAGATCTTCCCTTGTCAATCTCTCACCATTCATTACTGCTTGGGTGAGTACTCAAGCCCCCCCCCGCAGGGGACAAGAAAAACCCTGAGGGAACAAGACCTACAGCCTCCTGTTGGTGGAAACAGAAGGGAGAGACCCTGGGCTAATCAAACAAAAGCCTAAGGCTGAGGTGAGCTAGGAGGTGTCCTCAAGATGAGGGAGACAGATGAAGCCCCTGCAGAAATCTCCTAGCTCTGGTGGAAAACAGGCGGGTCCCTCAGAAGGTGGGCCGAAACACCCTCGCGCAGGCCAGGAGTGACAAGCTTGATAGATGAAGCCATGCTGTCCGGCCTAACGAGATCGCTGTCCCTGCAAGCCTGACGCCACCTCATTGGCGCTGAAGATGCCCTTGCCTGGTGCCTTGCCAGCTCCAGGCCTAAAGCAGAGAGAACAATGGCCTGTCTAGATTGCTCCAAGTCAGGCATTGATGCTAGGAGCCGAGATAGCATTGACCATGGATGCCTGTTGTAGGCAGCATGGTGTGCCTGCTGAGATGTGATGCAGAGCATCGCACAAGAGGACGAGAACACTCTTCTCCCCAACCCGTCAAATTGTAGAGAATCAGAGACTGGCGGTCAGTCATGCGCCAGGCGGTGGCACCCAGGAGGAGTCTCTAGGTATGGCAACCCGAGGCGGGTTGGGGAGAGAACCAAGGACTCAGAAGGGGCACAATACCTCCTGCAGTCTGCCGGGCTAGGGATAGGTTGGCTGGAGACTGCCAGGAACAGACAGACACTTCCTGGAAAGGAATAGGCCAGGATGGCACCACTAATGTTGGGCACTGAATTCACTGAGGAATTCATGTGTCTCCCACTCGGTACTGTCTCACCAACAAAGGAAATGCAAAGATCCATCACCATCCTCGACAGGAAGCGCTGATATTCGTGAAATCAGCATCGGAAGAGAGGTGAGCAGAGGCTCCTCTCCCTCCAAAGAGGGAGACAAGGATGATGGGGAACCTCAGATGTCCAGAGGACTCCCTGCGGTGGGGATAGGCGAACCATCCGCCCATGCATGCATCTAATGTATGAGGGAAGGCACCAGAGTTCTGAACGCCCCCAGGATAACGGCCCCATAGGACCGGCATGGCCTGGAAGGGGTGACAGCAGAGGAAGGGGAGAGGGCACCTACTGAAGAGGCAACTGTCCTCTGCCACGCTCTGGAATCCGAATCGGAGCCTGAGCTGGCAGGGTCCAGGATAACAAACCAGTTCGCAGAACAGAACCCTGGGGATGCGAGCCTTGGCAGAGCCTGAAAGGGTTCTCCCGTGACGTGCCAGGGCTGTATGGATCCAGAAGGATGGACCACAGCAACACCACCGGAGGGATCCGCAAACGCATGAGGGAGATGCAGGGGCCGTGATACGGCTCTACCCCCCGAGGGCTGGCAGGCGGAAGCCGCTCACCTCGCCACCGCGCGCCTCTCAACCCCTCAGACTCAGAGAACACCTCCCTCGACGCCAGCAACAGAGCCCATCGATCCAGGAGCCTCCCCAGGCGCCCCAAGACAGGGCCCCGAGTCCACCCCAAGAGAGGCGAGCAGCGCCAGAGATGGCAGCTGCCACAGCCCGTGTGAGAACAGCCCTCTCCAACCTCCACATCATCTCCTCCCAAAGCTCCCGCCACCCCCAGCCTGGGAGTCCTCAGAAGAAGACTGCTGTGGAGACTGAGGAATGGGCGCATGGGCTGCCTGACACCATGCCCCACAGAAGACTCCGATCCCAAAGAATCAGGGAGACAGGATGGATCCACATCTGACTGCCAACTGCCGAGGAAGAGGCAATCAGCAGGACCTCAATACTGGCCACCCCAGGAGTCTCCCGGGAACTGCACCGGGCGAGCAGGGCCGGTGCCACACAGCACCGTCGACACCCTCGAGACAATGCCCGAACCCGTCCTGACCCGCCACCGCCCCCAGCCAGTCCTGCACTGCCCTCAGCACCAGGACCAGACATGCCACCGCCAGTGGAGTCGACTGGGCCCATGGCACGCCTGTGGCACCGACCAGCCAACATGGCACCGCCCGATCACGGAGCCTCGAGCAGGCGCTGGGATCCGAGACAGTGCGGAAAGCAGTGTTGAGGGTTCACCCACGTCAGGCCTGGCAACCGTGGGTCGCGACGGTGGGGAGCCTGCACCTCGAAGAGGTGACTGCCGAGCAGTGTCTCCACCTGACCCGAAAGGGACCACAAGCGTTCCTACACACGCAAAAGAGGCCTCCTCTCGACAAGACAAAGACGAGGTGGCTTCCTCCTTTCCAGACCATATAGACCTGGGAGGGGACCCGGAGGAAGGGTCTAAAGTTCTTACCTGGGAGGCCAGAGAGTGGCGCCTGTCCTCCAAAAGTTGGTGGGGCCTTGACGATCTTGAACACGCGGACTTTGAGAACATGGCAGTCCATCGAGAAACAGGCGCGTGATCTGTTCATATTATGGTTATGTCCCAGGCAACGAAGACAAACATCATGTCGGTCCGTGATGGAAAATGCCAGCACAGGAGCACCGACGCATGGGGGCACAGCCCGCTTTCACCTTACATTTAGCTCCGAATTACACATGATGCGAAATTAACACTCTAAACAGAAAAGCTCCCGCGCCATCAGTAAAATAAGGAACGGTCTTACCAGGAACGACGTTGGGAAAATGAACCAGGATGCAGGACACGCATCGATGAACAACGAAAAACAGGCCTAGTGGCGCAGTAACTTTTTCTTGCTCCACATAGCAGATGCAGCCTTGCGGCGGAGAAACAGAACTGGGATGCAGGAGTCGCTGCGGCGCCTAACATCTGCCCCTCACGCGACCGTAGTGTGTCATTTGCGCATTACCACTCTCTAACAAAAACAACAAAAACTGCTGTGGCGGTACATGCTCTCTGGCTACACCCAATCAGTAATGAATGGTGAAGACTGATAAGGAAGATCACTATTTACATATAGTTAAACAACAGTAGACATACAGGATTATAAAAGAAAGCTTGCAAACTTGTACAGGTAAATGCTTCTATCTTTCCTAATGTTAGAGTTCTTATCTCACTATCCACTAGCCTTATTACCTCACCCTTCTTTTTGCAGACACGTCTGTCTCCTTCTTGGACACAAAAAACCCCAGTGGAAAAAGGAAGAAAAGTGCAGTTACGCTTGTACTTACCATAAGAGTAGATCTTCAAGAGAATCTCTAGGAGCAGGTCACAAATGTAGAAACATCTCGCCATTGGAGCCAGATCCACATGGAGGATTTTCACGAGCAGTTCACCTGGGGACTGCCACGACGTCATGTTTTGTGCTATATCCCATATAAAAGCGTGGTGAAGTCCCAAATACTCCTCGCTTCTTTTCCTGGTGGCGAACATGCTGGGAAGGTGCTTAGAGGAACCGAGGAGAAGGGAGTTGCCCTAAAAATATGCGGAACATAAGATATGCTCCGATAAACTGGGACGAGCAAGGCAAATCGGATGGAAGAAGGAAGGAAGGAATGGCATGATATGCTGCAAAATATTCTCTCAAAGATCTAATGTTATGGTAAGAGACAACGAACTGTACTATCTTCTTCGAGGACATCACTTGCAACAGGTCACACATGCAGGAATGAGTCGCTAGCAGTGGAGACAGGTAGGGAAAAGAAGGGTGGTGGACTCCAGGTAGGTTAGGACAAAAGGCCTTGCAGTATGGCATAACCGAATGTGCATGTCATCTGGAGGCAATGTCCAGACTAATGTTTAGTGAAGCTGTGTACTGTAGACCACGTTGTTGCTTCACAAATTTCTGCAGCAGAGACCCTCTGAACCATGCTGATTGAAGTGGCCACACCTAGCTGAATGTGGCTTGACTATGCCCAGAAGTGCCTTACTGTACTTACGGTAACAAAAGTAATGCAAATGGCCAGGCATCTGGACAAGCACTGCTTAGAAACTGGCATGCCCTCCTTTCCTAGTGTGAATCAAACAAATAGTTGTGTGGACTTGCAATATCTTTCATGAAAATATATCTTAAGATTCTATGTGCATCTAAGGTGTGGAGTAACGCCTTTAGGCTGGCGTGCTTTGGATAATATACTGGTAGGTGTATGGACTGATTCAAAGTAAACTCTGATACAGCTTTAGGAGGAAACTTCAGGTTAACACATAAAGACACTGTCATTACAGAAAAATCAAATGGGAGCGCTGATGAGCAAGCTAGCGTGAGGATCGGTTTCTCCTTGCTCCGCAAACCACCACAAATTAA
This sequence comes from Neoceratodus forsteri, assembly GCA_016271365.2. Lineage (NCBI taxonomy): Eukaryota > Metazoa > Chordata > Ceratodontiformes > Ceratodontidae > Neoceratodus > Neoceratodus forsteri. Next base: position 1,471,926,807 of record CM057453.1, on the reverse strand, counting down.
AACATATTAAAATAACATTTAATTTCGACTACTACTATAAAAGTTATGTTTTAGCTTATTTAAAGATATATGGATGAATATCTTGCCTCCAGGTCGGAAAGGCACTTGCACGAGTGAAAAAAAACAAAGAAAACAGCCCCTGACCTCATGAGGTTGAAAGCGGCGGACAGTCTCCATCTCAGCAGCTGAAGTGAGTGCCCTAGGACAGGAAGTTACGAGCAAGTATAAGTGGCCCTCAAACCCCAACTGACCAGCCTGGCATCTAATTACGACCGAAAACTTCAGGAGCTGGTGGACTTACATGCTACTCATGCCACTTGTCTGACAGAGATGGAACAGCGAATCTCCGATGTTGAGGATGTCACTGCTACGGTCCCTAATCAGACTGCCACCTTGCAGAGAGAATGGAAGGAGTTCAGGGACCAATTTGATTACCAGGAAAACTACCAACGGAGGCTGAATCTACAGCTCTGGGGCTCCCAGAAGGGCTAGAGGGAACCAGTGCACTTGACTTCTGTGCAAAGACCTTGCCAGAAATCCTGGGTCTCTCCCCAAGAATGGCCACCTTAAACCTAACAGGTCCACACAGCTGTCCTGCCCAGGCCATAATTGATCAACCACATGGCAGATAGTGCTGAGGTTTCACAATTTCAGGATAGGGAACCGGTCCTAAAAGCCTATAGAAATACACCTCACTGCAATATGAAGGCCATAAGCTTTATTAGTCGCAAGGTTATTCTGCTTGTCTACTTAAAAGCACCGCACCTTAACTCCGTGGATGGCTTAATTGCGAGAGGCACAAGTGGAATGCTTCATGATTTACCCCGCAACCTTAAAAATCAAACCACAAAGGCGCCACATATTCGCTCTCGGATGTCTCAAAAGCAGAAACCTTCATAAAGGATCTCAAGAAAAAGTGGGGTGAAGGGATTCACTACTGAATGGCAGGTACCCAATTTTCCATGGTGGAAACAGGCCTGCTGAGAAGCCTAGATTATTTTCGGACTGTTTAACTCAAAGTAGTGTTATTAGACTCAAACCCTGGATGGAGTGACTGTTTGATTACTGGACATTTGTGGGACTTGCTGCTGTTTTCTTACTAACCTTTAATGTTTCCCTTTTAAATGAATCGCTCTATTCCTTTCTTTCAGCTGCAAGTGAATTAACTTGCTGGGACCACAGCTGCCTCCACGTGGACAGGTGAATCTATCTTGTCTTATCAAGGGCACTCAACATGAAGGAACTACTTCTTTCTCTTTACTTTCAGGAGTTGTTCATTATGGACTGCTGTGCCCAGACTATGATTCGGAGATAAACTGATGTTTGCCTTTTTCTTTTAATTTGCTGAAGCTTCTCTGCTAATTTGGGGAGGGCTAGCTACTTAAGTGGTATCTCTGGATACAGACTGGGACGCTGGAGATATTGAAGAAGTAAAACTATTGCTTAAGTTATATGCTTTTGAGGTAGCAGTAGCTCAAAACATTTAAATTGTTTATGGTGGGTGTGGAGGGGGCATCCTTACTAAATCATGGGTTGGGATTGTAAAATTTTGCTAGATGCAATTCTTGTTACAGTGGGAGGGATATTAAATGACACGAATGAGCTCGGAACGTGGGGGTTGGGGGACTGTATATAGTTACTGTTTGCTGTTTAACTTATTGTTGTTATCCATCAGATCCAGTCTCATTATGCTGATGTTATTTGTGCACCATTTACCAGTGAGAGGACTGGACCTGGCTGGGGCTACGAGGGAGGTTGTGGCACAGCTTATGGCTAGTGTACCAGAACTAGTTATAGCCTCGTCGGAATGTGAGGGATTTCCACCCATGTTAAGCACACTATGCTACTAACTGCCCTCAAATGGCAGTCTGTGAACGCTGCCCTGCTGCAGGAGACTCACCTTACAAAACAAGAGCATGACAAATTAAAAAGAAAATGGTGGGTGGGGACTCTTATTATGCGGCATCATACAACTCCCACAAGAGAGGAGTGGCGATTTTATTACACAAGCGTGTTGCAGTTCATGCCCGAGAGAGTGGTGGCTGACCCTGACAATGGACGCTATATTTTTGTGACAGGTGACCTCCTTGGGGAAAGATAACCTTTGGGAGCGTATATGTGCCTGCAGTGCATGATTCTGAGTTTTACAAGTCCATCCTGGAGCTCCTAATGGCAGAACAATTTCCAGGGCTCATACCTGGTGGTGACTTGAACTGCTTGATGAACCCTGTGGTAGATCACTCTAAGGGAGGAAACTCACAGTTGGCAGGCAGGGATGGTTGACTTAGACCTAACAGACAGCTGGAGGACGGACAACCCCACCCTTTGGGAATACACATTTTCTCTCACCACATAGGACATGGTCTCAACTGGTTTATGTATATCCCTAGATCCTGGTACTTTCGGGTGACTCGGGCTAAACACGGACCAATACATGTTTCTGATCACGCAATGGTGCTTACTGTATTGTCACTCAAATGGGAAAGGGTAGAACCCGCACTTGAAGATTCCTAACTACCTACTGGCTAATAAAAATTTAAAGAGCACCTGCAGGATCAGTGGAGGCTGTATGTACAGGCTAATTTGGAGTCTGCCCCATCAAGAGCCGCTTTCTGGGATGCTGGAAAGGCAGTTATGAGGAGCTCCATTATTAGTTATTTGACGTATCACAAAAGGAGGGTTAAGGAATGGAGGATAAACTTAGAAAATCGTCTTAAGGTACTGGAGAGGATGATGCCCCGCCTGTTAGCGGTGACTAGAGAAGCACTAAATAACTTGCTGCTGGGGAGGCCAGGAAAACTTGTTTATTTGTTCGAACACTTTTATGAATGGGGAACAAACCTAGCACTATGCTGGCTCAATTAATATGAGGAGAAAGAGATGCACACTTGATTTCCCACAATCAAAGGCCCAGACGGCACACTGTATAGGGATAAGAGTCATATCAGGGCTAGGTTTTTTATGTGATCTCTTTTAGATCCTCCTACAACGCCCGTGTCTGCCTCTCCTTCGGCCCTCCAAGCCTTCTCCACTCCCCAGCCATCCTCTTCCTGAGCCCTACCAACCCACCACACATCGCAGCCAACCCTCCGAGATGTCCCAGAATTAACCCATCTCCGGTGGGTCCCTCCTCAGAGGGGAAGGCACCGGTAAGGGAAACCCCAGCACTGTATTATCTTTACTTGACTCGGGGTGCTGCTGTGGAGGGCAGGCTCCCGGAGGTTCTGGGTGTGGAGAATGCGGAAGCTGTCATCTGGCTGCCACCAAGTTGTTTTCCACTTTTCTTGATGTCCCTCCCACAAGAGCCAGAGGCAAAGTGCCCTGGTCTCCACCAGGACGGCTACAAGAGGGAGCTGCCCACCCAACCCAGCCCAGGACAGGAGAGCAGTCCTCTGGACACTCTATCCTCTCCTTCCCAGCCAGCCCCCCAATGACCCAAGCCCATTCCAACCGGTGCCAGCATGGTTCGAGGTGTGGCGTCCAGCGCCAGTCCTCTGTGCTACCGGACAGCAGGGCTAAGTTTAAAGAATTTTATCAAGAACTGTATAAAGCACAGTTTGGGGATGTGAGGAGTGGTACGTTGTATTTTTAAATGGTCTGGCTCTCTCCAAGTTATCCACGGACCAGTGGGAGTGGTTGGGTTTAAGACAACCAGGAAGAAGTCACCAGGATGATAGCAGGGTTGAAGGGAGGAAATTTAGTTGAGCAGATGAGTTTACTGTAGAATACTATAAGGCTATCAACCTTGCCTTCTAGAGCACTTAGAAGCTATGTTAAGTGCAGCAAAAGAAGAGGATGGATACAGTGATGATCTGCCTGATACCTAAGGAAGGCAAGGACCTTTTCGAATGTGCATCCTTCAGGCCTATCTCCCTTCTTAACTGTGATAGGCTCTTGCCAGAGATGACTCACCCAGACCAGACTGGGTTCGTCCGAAATAGGTAGTCTTATCATATTATGCGAACCCTACTGAATGTACTCTGGGGGAGTGTGTCACAAATGGATATGAGCCTGTCTGTATACTTTCAATGGACGCAGAAAAGGCATTTGATCGGTCGAATGGCCCTACTTAATGGAAGTTTTACCCGGTTTGGTCTGGGAGAGATATTTGTGGGGTTGATCCACCTGATGTATAATTCTCCATAGCCTGTGTCCTGGTAACGAAACACCAACTGAAAGCTTTGCCCTTGGGAGGGACTAGGCAGGGCTGTCCTGTGTCACCCCTCTTATATGCCCTGGTGCTGGAACCCCTTGCAGTGGCAATCTGAATGCACCCTGAGATCATGGGCGCCCTCGGCCAGTTGGGTAGGGATCATAAACTCTCCCTCTATGCAGATGACGCTATTATATGTGATTAGACCCGCCCAGTCCATGCCTCCACTTCTGGACTTGATTAACGGTTCTCTCAACTTTCAGGCTATAAACTGATTTTAAGAAGTCAAAGGAACTACAGCTGGGGAACCTCGGGATGGGGAAGGTGAACAGAGTCAGGATTGGGGTTTCGAGAGTCCAGGATCATTTTGTATATTTGGGTGCTAGGATTGGACTAAATATTAGGTCCCTATATGACTTGAACTATACCCCTTACTGCAGGCGATTATAGCTGACCTGGGAAGATGGGGTAACTGTCGATACCTGGCTGAGCCAGATAAATCTGCTCAAAATGAATGCCTTGCCCAAGATCCTATACATTATGTAAATGCTGCATGTGGGGTTAAACAAGGGCAGACATCAAGCGATTAGAAAAGTCATTCTCGGACTTCCTGTGGCAGGGGAAGCACCCTCGAGTGAGCCTTTCTCGCCTAAAGACCCTCTTTGAGAGGTGGGGACTACAGTTTCCTGACCTGAGTATCTATCATTTTGCTATACAGTGTCGCTACCTGCAGGACTGGGTGGGTAGGCCCTGAAAGCAGGATGGCTAGATCTTGAGGAGAGGGCTTGTCCTGGGAGGGTCTCAGCATACCTGTTTGGGAGGGTGGGACAGCATATGCAGGGCTGTCCAAACCGAACCCACTCATTAGGTCAGTGCTGGGCCTGTGATGACCCACCAGAAATGTACGGAACAGGAGGAAACCCTACTCCTGCTGGTGGCAGAGAACCTTTTATCCTCCCTAGCCTGTCAGATTCTGGCTTTAAAGACTGGGAAGCTAGTGGTATAAAATGCTCGTGAGATCTATATACTAGAGAAGGACTGATCTCTTTTGAGGTTCTCGAGCCAAGACAGGATTGGGACATCAGCACTTTTTCGATACCTACAGGTTCAGGCACATTAAAACCCTAGGAGAACACTTGACACAGATTCAATAATGGGCCAGTTTGAACAACTGATTCAAGATGGGTGGAGAAACCCTAAAGGTACTATACGAAGGGTTGCCAAAGTGGGTAGGCAACTACTTCTAGATATAACACAAAAAACTAGACGGCTCTGGGCACACGACATGGGGGTTCCTGTTACAGGGGGCTCTTGGAAGGTTATGACACAGCTACATCAGGGTATCTTGATATGTAATAAGTATAAAGAATCCTTCTACAAGGTCTGTCATAGGTTATACTGTCCCCATTAACGGTCAGTAAATTTAACCTTGAGGTCTCTCCAGTATACCCCAGATGTGGTGGAGATATAGCCTCTTACTACCATTACTTCTGGGCCTGCCCTATTTTGCAGGAGTTCTGGAGGGAGGTGAACCAGGAAGTCCAGGCTTATGCTGGCAGAACAATTCCCCTGCTGACAATGGTGATGCTGTTTGGGGTGGAGGATACAGGAGAGGAGGAATGGACCCCATTACCAAGGTGGCTTAGAGTGAAACTTGTTATGGCAAGACACTGCATCCTCATTACGTAGGTGCTTAGCAATCAAGACCCACTATACATCAATGGAAGACACTGGACGCTGAAAGCTCTTTCCCTGAATGGCTTACATATGTTATGCGGGACAGAGGGGGCAATTTATAATGCCTGGCAGCCATATTTGGCAGCGCCTCTCGCCTGCAGAGACCCTAACACTCAGGGGCTAGGTAGGATAGGATAGATGGGACTGTATTAATCTAAAGGAACAGTGTCCTGCTCCTTGATTATAGGTGGTACACACCTGAGATGAGTGAAAACATTACTTTCTAGTCTTCCATAACTTTCTAAACATGAATAAGTAACTTGATAACTTGCTTTATTTATTTGATTGTATTGTATGGGACTTGGATCTGCAAGTACATAAGTTATGTATTACTGTTGTCTGTCTTTGTCTTGTCCTTAGTTTAACTGTATGTTTGCAGTTTTTCTTTATTGAAAAACTGAATAAACATATGATGCAAAAAAAAATCAAATAAAGGCGGCTTACACATGGCGCCTGAAAGCTCTGAAAATACATCAAGTGGAAGTAACAGCAACTAAAAATAACACTTTCCAAGAGAGCGAGGCTCGCATGTTGCGTGCTGGTTCAAAGGAGACAGGGTCAACTTTTCTAAGGCAAAATTCTAGTCCCAAGGTGGGGAGGGTTTCACATGAGTGGCTTCATGTGTAAAATACCTTTCAGGAACATCTTCATGTCATCCAGTTGAGCTAAGGCGATCCAAAACCAGGACATGAAAGATTAAAATGGCCAAAAGATGTACCTTCAGGGAGAGTATTTAAGGCCAGTGTCCAATAAAAACAGCAGGCAATCTAGAATTTTTGTGGCAAGCAGGTGTGCGGGTTGACAGGGAGATTAGAGGCCTAGACATCAAACCGTTTCCATTTCATGGTGTAAGCAGTCGTTGTAGAGGTTTACTTGCAGCTCACAAGACCTCTGCAACTTGTGATGATACCTGAAGCGTCGCGATAACTACGTCTTCAGAAGCAATGCATGTAGGTGCAGGAGTGCAGACTGGGATGTAGTAGGGACTCAGGTCCTGAGACAGCAGTGTGGGCCAGATCGGGAGGACGGGATCCTCCCACTGCTAATTGTTGTAGGAGAGGGTACCAGACCTGACGTAGTCAGAGGGTGCCACCAGGATCATCGTGGTCCGGTCCTGTAGCAGTTTGAGTGGCACACTCTGAATAAGTGGGAACAGAGGGCCTGCATACAGAAATCTCTCCTTCCAGGAGACAGACAATGCATCTAGCCAAAAATCCAGGCCCTGGCTTTGGCAAGCAGAAACGCATGCAGTTTTATGCAGCGGAGATGCAAACAGGTCAATTTCTGTCCAACCCCATCTTTCAAAAGAGGTCGCCTGCAACAGACTGGAGGAATTCCCACTGTGGGTCTGTACTGTGGAGCAGCTAAAGTGTCCCCAGGGTGTTTAGTTTGCTGGGGACATGGACTGCCAGTAGATGTAAGCTATGGTCCAGTGCCCAGTACCAGATCCTCATCGCTTCCCTGCACAGAGAATATGAGTGTGTACACCCCCACCACCATTTGTTGAGGCAGTGCACCACTGTGCTGTTATTCATTTGTACTAGAAGTGTCTCGGGGACAGCAGATCCTGGAAAGTCTGTAAGGCATACAGGGTCTGCGCCCATCTCAGTATGTTTATGTGCAACTGGGGTTTCCAGGTCCCCTGAGAATGATCAAGTCTCCAGATGTGCCCCAGCCTAAGGAGGATGTATCCGTGGTGAGTTGGGATCTGAAAGAGGATGCCTACTTGTAGGTGGAAGGGTCCATTCACCAGAAAAGCACCCTTTTACCGGTGAGGAGCCCAAGCTGTTAGCATTCATGTCATCCATCCACTGGTCCCATTGCAGCTTCAGTGTCCACTGTGTTGTCAGCATGTAAAGGCGGGCATAGGGATGACTGCTGCCATTAAGCCCAGCAGTTTGCAGTAGGTGCAAGCCGTAACATATCTGCTGTTGTACATTTCTTGGCTTGTAGGATGAGTTTGTCTGCCCAATCTAGAGGAAGAAATGCAAAACCCAGTGCTGTGCCCAGTATGGCCCCAATGTACTGGAGACCTTGACTAAGTGTGAGCTTGGACTTGAATGTTGATGGTGATCCCCAGGGATATAAAAGAGCAAAGGTGTGGACAGAGTGGAAGCCAGCTGGGTTTTGGAGGAGCTTTCAGAGCCAATCGTCCAGATAGGGAAGACTTAAAATCCTGCCCTTTTTAGGCTGCCTTCTGCTGCTAGGCATTTCGTAAACCCTGGAGCTGAGGAAGGCCAAAGGGAGGCCCTGAATTGAAGTGTTGTTCCTTGAAGCTGAACCTCAGATACTTTCTGTGGGCAGGACGAATCATGATGTGAAGATATGCATCCCTCATATCTAGGAAACCGAGCCAATCTCCCTTTAGAATAGTGGAAGGAGGGTTGGTAATGTGACAATCTGAAATTTCTTGTACTGTCGCTAGATCCATGTACTCCCTGGAGGAGAGAGGAGAGAGAGGGATATGATAGAGACATACAAGTATCTTACAGGGAGGAACAGGGTGCAGGAATGCACTATTTTTAAGCGAAAAAGATGTTCCAGGACTAGAGGGCATGGGATGAAGTTGGAGGAGGACGATTCAGAGGAAACATGAGGAAGAATTTCTTCACAGAACGGGTGGTGGACAAGAACACCCTGCCAGAGGAAGTGGTGGGGGCTGAAACAATCACAGGATTTAAGAATGCATGGGATAGACATAAAGGAATTCTGGAGGTTGGGGTAAGGGCAACAGACTTCTTGAAAACATAAACTGAACTTACAAACTTAAATGGGCAGACTGGGTGGGCCATAGGTCTCTTATCTGCCGACACTGTCTATGTATCTATGTATCCAGTACAGGCCTGCAATCTCCTATGACCTTGGGAACCAGAAAGAAGTGGGAATAAAAACCGTGTCCTCTATGGTGCTGGGAAATGGCTCTATGGCCTTCTTTTGTTGCAGTGCTATTATTTCATTCTGCAAGAGCAGGTCGATCTCATGGATAAGAGGTGTGCCTGAGAAGCACCTCTGGTGGTGTGTCTATCAGTTCTAGAGTATACCCATGTCCTATCAATTGTAACACCCAGGCATCTGTCGTTCAAGTTCAAGTTTATTGCAGGAAAACTCCATTGAGCAAGCTCATTCACAAGGAGGTCCTGTGACATAAACACTTAAAGTACAAACACAGATAGGTAATAACAGTATATACATGAAATACACGTTACATGATACAGGCTGGATATCATACAAGGGTACCACATAGGGTGACCGTAGGTGGTAAACATTGATATGAGACAGGAAGCAATTTATAGGTCGATACTGATAAATGAAACATGATGACTGGTGTGATTTGATTTAATCAAATCAAATCAAATATTACAAATGTCAGGCAGGACTTTCCAACCCTGAAAGTTGGAAGGAGACTTGATCCCCTACTTCCATAGTCTGGGCCCGAGAACTTGAGGTCAGAGTCAGGCTGTTGAAGATCCCAGTGGGGGTTCAGCAGCAGCCCGCGAGGTAGTTTGGAGGAGGGGTTGGTCTAGAGTAAGGATGCTGCGGTTTTTTGCTTAACTGGCTGCTTAGCTGTAAGTCTGGTTTTGTCGATGGCCTTGCGAAAAGGCACTCTATAGGACGTTTGGGTTGTGTGTGGTATAAGGAATGGACGGATTTAATGTCCTGCCTGACATTTGTAATGCCGTCAAGATATCCTGAACCGCTGCCCCAAACAGTTTATGCCCTTGGACAGGGCCTTCAGAATAGACTGTTGGACATCTGTGGCGAAAACCAGAGACTGCGAGCCAGGAATATCGTCTCAGGCATATATCAGCAGCGATGCCGTGCAGGAGTCAAAGGCATCGTAGTCTGCTCTGAGCAAATGATGCCCTAATGTAGCACCTGTCTTTAAAATCTTGTTTTGAGGGGTGTCAGGAAGCAGCTGGGTAGTAGACCAAGTCGCTTTCCAGAGTTCTTCCTGGTATTTTGCAAGGGACCCAAATAGTTTAAGATACGCATGGTGAGCGTGGAGGACACAAACACCCTCTTCCCCATAGAATCAAGTTTCTGGGATCTTTATCCAGTGGCAATGCACTGAGGTGCTTCAGGTGGCTGGAGTGGTCGTGAGCTGCACTTATCACAACCAAGTCTGCCTGAGGTGGCCCAGCAAAAGGGCTTTCCGCAGTGGGGTTTGATCAATTCTATCTGCCTTTCTGAGCACAGAAGGAATAATATGGGTATGGGTGCCAGACTGCAAGAATTATGTCCTCATAAGCATCCACAAGAGGGAGAATAACAAGAGGAGGTGTATTGGGTAGGCCCAGGTAATATGCAAGCCTTCTCCTGAGACATCCTGCTCTGTGGCTTCAAAACCAAGGGTTTCTGAAGGTGATATATAATGTCCATAAATGACAGGTCATCAGGGGATGAGCAGGGCTGGTATTGCACAGTATCTTTCCCTGGAGAAGACAAAACCGAGGAGCTGGAAGGGTGGAGGCCTCCAGCTGCTTGTCCCCCCATCCTCCCTCTCAGTGTAAGTCTTTTGTAGTTGTTTTCCTCGAGGTCCATAGCTGGATAGGGGCTATGGAGGCCAAAGAACCACCGGTCCCTTGGGAATGTGAGTGGCAGGGAGGAGGAACAGGCTGTGGTGACATGGGCCCAGTACCTGTTGCCTTCTGAGTGAGATCCAGAATAGTGTGGACTAAAAGTCTGGAAGTCGACCATAGCCACTTGAGGTTGTTGTGAGCGATATATGGACCTGTAGAGTGGCCTATCAACAGGATGGAAGGGATTGGGGCTGGCTAAGGTACAAGCTGTGAGAGACGATCCCTCATCGATGAGGAAGATGAAGGTCCTGAAAATGGTTTGAGGAGCCATAGACGACAAGAGTAATGCCAGCATCGATGGAAGCAGGCCAGCTCCTAGCTGGAAATGGCTGTCCCTGGGAGAAAAAGGGTCAGAGATCAGTGTTGGCCACTCCAATAATATAAAAAGTGTTGTATGCAACAGAGGCAATGGTGGAAGCTCAATGATGATGTGGCCGTGCAAAACCATCGTCAGAAGCATCAACAGGCCTTACGACTAGAAAGCGCCCATAGTCATCGATGACAGAGCCCTGCAGATAGGGCAGAAGTAACAGCCCATGTTGAGCACAGTTTGCAGGACTGTGGACTGGACGGTTGACGAGGATGTGGTGATTTACCCTGCTCATGGGAGGATTTGTGTTTCTCCCAGTGGTGGTGGTGTTTCTTCGTTGACGATTTGTCCCAGGACTTAGAGTGATGGGAGCTCGAGGACAAGGTCGACAATGTGTGGGAGCTCTTAGCATGTAGCTCCTACTCTAACAGGGCAATCTTCTGTTCCATTATGTGTTCCCTTAGAGTTTGGCGTTGTCGCCGATGGGTAGCTTTATTGAACCTCTTACTGATGGGTATTGTGAGTGGGCCCAAGGCAGCAGACATAGGCGTCGTGGAGATCTTCGACGGTGAGCTTCTGTCTCCAAAGGCACAAAGTCTAAAAAGTGCATCTGACGAAGACATCAATGTTTAAAGAATGACACAGCACTTTTGGGATGATGCGCTGGCAAAGCAATCCGGACTAAGGCAGAAATTTCAGGTCGACTGGCCGAAGGTCCTCCAAGAGAAAAGGCATGCAGATTAGTGGCAGGAAAAGAACTGAAGAGGATCGAGGACCGCCAGCATTTACATAGGATACAGCACAACACGTGACATCACGGCAGGCTCAGGTGAACCACGGGTGAAAATCATGTGGTGTGGATCTGGCGCCAATGGCGGATGTTCCTACATGTGCAATCTGCTGCAAGAGATGTCCTTGAAGGAGACAGAAGATCTACTGCCATTGAAACATTTATTCCTCTCCCTTCTCTCTTTCTGTTGTCTTGGTCAAGCGAGGCTAATGTCACTTCCCTGTACCCAGGTTCATCTGACTGGCTGAAACTGCTTCAGGCCTAGAATTTTGAGCGATGCCTACCTTGCGTTATTATCTGTCCTTGGTGTCTCTGGGACCCAGCTTCCTCATGTAGATTATTTGGCATCTGAATGTATGTAGTCAGATGCCATTGAGACAGTCTCCAATTCTTTTGTGTAATAATGAACATATCCCCCTTTCCAGGAAGCCAAAATAATGAAAGTCCACACTTACTATTGCGAATCTCCGAAACAGACCCGTTTTCTCACCTTTGAACACTGTCTCCTGGCCTCCTACTACAGAAGGTACTAACATTTGACAAAATATTTCAGACCACCAGCAAAAGCTGTCTGGTTGTCACACACCTTCCCCTTATTTTTATTGAGGTCCACATACAGCTAGCTACTTCATGTGGACTATCTGACCAACTGTTTACTCATACTAGTGTGACAATCTATCTGCACCAGTACTTTGCACTCCACTGCAATACTTTATGGTGAAACGTAGTCCTGAAGGCTGATACTCCAGCACAACAGTTTGGAATTTTGCACACTATTCTATTCAACTACTGCAATGGACTGTGGTCTGTGACCACTGTGAATGACCTTCCATGCAGAATAGAGGAACAATATCTTGATTTAAAAATGGGATTGGAAAGTCTTATTATCTTATGCATAAGAAATTGGCTGAGTAACAGAACTCAGAAAGTAAGAACAACAGGCGAAATATCTAAATCAATTAAGTAGAAAGTGGGGTCCCTCAGGGATCCATGTTGGGAACTGTTTTGTTTTCACTATATATCAGTGACTTGCATCAAGGGTTATCAATCAAGTAGTAAAATTTGCTGATGATATTAACGTAGGAGGACCAGTAAGAAATGAAAATCACGTATCCACCGTAATTCTTGATCTTCTTGGACGAGTCTCCACCACTCATTCACACTATTGGGATCTGCGCCGGAGGCACTAGGACCATCGGAGCAAACTTTTGCTGGGAGTCGACGCCAGATATCGCCTGTGAGGAACGGTGTCGCAAGCTCAGCTCATGCAGCACGACTATCTCGCCGACTCCCCAACCGCCTCAGTACCTTTTTACCAAGGAGGTGCAGCGTAACTATCCTAGAAGGGTAGCCTAACCTAAAAAAACGGACATAAAATAATCCGGACGACCCGGTAAGAAGGGTCAATAAAGAAGTCTTCAAGGCCTAAAGATTTGAGGGAGTGAAGACCAACAAGAGAGGTGAGCTCGGGGGATGGAGGGTGGGCGTATGAGTGGGTGGAGACTCGTCCAAGAAGATCAAGAATTCACGGTAGGCAATGCACTTTCACATCTTCCTGGACATAAGTCTCCACCACTCATTCACACTACTGAGAGAGTAGCTAATAATCCCCGAGAGGCGGCAGGAGAACCCGAGAGCTCACGCTTGTTAAGACAGAAGTCCATTAAGGATGGCTCTGCCAAAGGAAGAATGTCGTCTGGCATGGACATCGAGTGCATAATGCTTAACGAAAGTATGGAGGAGGCAAACGGGACTGAAAACGGCAGAGAAGAACAGAGCGGCGCCGAGAAGCCGCCCCGCGTGGCGGACGCCGAGGCACAAGCGCGCCGACAGCACCGACAAGCCCGGCGACGCCGCCAAGCCCGCGATGCCGAAAACAGCGCCCGAAGCATCCCAGGACCCTGAGAAACATGGTTAGAAGGGAAAATAGCAGGAGATAAGGGCATCGGTGTGGCCCCTCGCCGCAGCCATGTGGGGGAAACACCTGGCGCGGAGTCGCCGGGCACCGAGGAAGATGCCGAAAGCAACCAGGAAAGTCCACCGCTTTACCTGGTCGCCCGACGTCCGGCGCCCACGGGCAAATCGAGGCCAGGTAGCAGAACCAACCTCCGAGCCCATTGCTCCATAAGAGCGGCCCACTGATGAAACTGCTCATCTGAAGACCTACCAATAGGCAGGGTAGGACTCCGATGCGAAGATGGCGGCTACGGAAGCAGAAGTTGGCGACTCCGAAGGAGGACCGACAACTATCCACGATAACAGAGCGTCGAGCGCAGACATATCAGCGGGCGACCTCGAGTGATGCCTTCTTTTAGACCTGTGGGTCAAGAAGAGCTCGAGGCAGAACGGTGCCGAGAATGCACCATGTTTTATGCCTCCGGGGACCGCCCATCCCCGGCATTGGGCTGACCTTGTCGGACCCCGCTCGGGAGAAGGAGGCAGACCGGACCCAGCCCGACTGACTGAACAGCTTACACAAGTCTCCCTACCGCCACCTGACCTGCTCATGGTCGACTCCGTCAAGAAGGCTGAGATTTCTTTATTGTATATTAAAATAGAATAAACTTAAGCGATACTATATCGAGATAATACTACAAAAATAAACTGAAAACTATGCTGCTAGTTTGAAGTTTGACTCCCGACAGGCGACGGCGTTGTTACTGAAATGCACTACCGCGGAAAAAAAGGAACTGAGGCGGTTGGAGGGTCGACACCGAGATAGTCATTGCTCACAGCGAGCTAGTGCTCGCGTGCCGTGCTGCCTCGCGCCCATCTCTGGTGTCGACCCTCCAGCAAAAGTTTGCTCCTGATGGGTCCTAGTGCCTCCGGCGCAGATCCCAATAGTGTGAATGAGTGGTGGAGACTTATGCCAGGAAGATTTATATCTTTTGCACCACCACGAAGAGCAGACCCCTAAATGAGATGCGTCAGCAGGGATGACTGAGCGTGCTGTGCCAAACCTGCTCGTAGCCAGCGCATAGGCGCCTAAGGCAGATTCCTAATGCTGCAACCAGAGCCAGACTCTACAGAACTGTAAGTGGCTCGGAGCGTGATGGCAGGACGATTTATTCATCCGCACTTCTTCCAGGAGCTTAACCCTGAGCTGATTGTCAGATATCCTGGAGATCCTTCTAGTTCTGAAACGAGGACTTTGAAAGGCCACCATGTGCAAAACATAGTTTAAGGACCTGATGACGCAGGTGGATGAGACATAGATTTTCCTGCCATACTGATCCAGTTGTTTAGAGTCCTCATCCGAGGAGAGGAACTTAATGTTTTGGTTGTGCCGATCGGTCATGGGCTGCAGTAATGACCATAGAGTCGGCTTTGGCCTGGGTAGTAAGGTGAAGTGAGAGATCCCTTCCGAGGGGAAGTAGGTTCTGTCAGCTTTCCCTGAAACAGGTGGTATAGATGAGGGCTGTTGCTTTATGGTGGATGCGAGAGCCTCACGTGGACCCATCCAATGAGGAAGGGATCCACATTGGCAAGGTCCAAATATTCAGCAAGCCTCTTTTGTGCTGAGGATCTAACTCCTTGGACAGCCAGCCATAAGCTTTTGGATGGTTCTCAAGAGCTCCCAAAGAAAAGGTCCTCGGGCGATTTAGGGGACTCTTTAGGTAAAGGTTTGACCGGTGAATGGGATTCAGATTACTAATATCTGAGTCTTCATCAGAAGAGTCTGGCCTGCTAGGCAGGGAGGGGTCCACACCAGTGTCCCCACAGGGACAGAACCTGAGGCTTGGCCAGGAGGAACCGGACTAGGGGTGGTGCCCTAGGAAGAGGGTACCACCTACCAGCTGAGACTGTTTTAGTTCAGAAAGGAGTTGCATCCTGGCATCTTGACACCATGCCTAGATGGCCTCACGGTCGTGCGGCAGTGGTGGAGAAGGAGACGCGGATGCTGGTACCCAGGATACTTAGGAAAGAGGTAACTGGGTGGGTGATGCCAGTAAGGAACTGGTATAGATTGCCCTGAAAAGCCCGGCAACGATATCCAGGCATCGGGTATCCTGGCGGATAGCCTGGTGGCAGGTAGCCTGGGCGTGGGCAGAACAAAGCTAGCGTTGGAGGGATATTGTCTGGCAGTGGGCCACCCAGCGGCGGCGAAAGTGCGGATCAACGCCGGGGACCACTAGGCAGTGGGTGAGGGCGAGGGTCCGCAGGTCTCATGGGAGGAGGTTTCATTCCTGAAGTACCTAAGTCCAGCAACAGATCCCTGGGGAGAAACGGTTCCGTGGAGAAACAGAACCTGGTGATGGGGGAGATCCAGTAGGGACCCCAACTACAGGTCCGAGAACATGCCTGACAGGAGAGAAAAGTCGGGAACAGGTGGTGAATCCCTCGGGGTAGAGACCGACAGGGATGAAGGTTCCCTCATGAGCACACACTTCGGAGTCGGGTCCTCAAGGGAGCCCAACGGAGAGCAGACGAGTCTGAACGGTCGACGGAGGACCTGCCTGCCAACTTATTTGTGCGGCAGGGCTGATCAAGGGTAGTAAAGGCCGCAGTCAGGCTCATCAGCCAAGGCCGGGCGCCCAGTAGCAGAGCCAGAGGCAACTTATCAATGGTGTTACTAGCAGGAGACCCAACAGACACCTCTAGAGAGGCAAGCACAGCTGCCCGCCTCACCCGGCGGGGAGTGGCGCTCGGCCTGCAGGAGCGGGACAAAGGCCCAGCAGAAGTGGTACTCACAGTTGTTGAGGGACTGCCCTGGTCACCCACTGATGCCTGGCTGGTTTTCCTCTGTGGAGAAGGGCTTCTCTCCGGCCTTCTCCTTGTCCTTTTCTTTCCCAGGGGCTGGCGACCTCTCACAGCTCCTGAAGCTCGTTCTCCATGGAAGCTAGCCTCTTGGACAAAAGTGGGTCTCGAGGGTCCACATGCATCAGGTTGGGTGGCCTGCTTGAACCGTTGGCAGAAAGCACCTCAGCCAAGTCGTGCTTAGGCCCCAGGCAGAGAAGGTAGCGGAGTGGTTGCCCCAGTGTAGAATTTGGGCAATCGCGATTTGAACACTTTTTCTTTTGGACGAGATACAACATACACTCGCGGGTATTTTTAGTAAAGTTCTATGTGAAAATAGACAAAAAACGCTGAATAAAGAGCAGGCGACTGATCGCTGTTCTACCACATCTGTCGGATGAACTGGCAGCGGTGGGAAAGAACTGGAGAGCGGCGGGACTGCCCCTTTATAGTTGAGCTGACGATGCGTCACCTGACAACGGGTGGCCCCACTGACAATTGCTAGCTACAGTTTGCGTGGCGGACCTGATGCCAGGGCACAGTCCTATATGTGAAGATCTACTGCTGGAACCCTCAAGTAAGATCTAAGCAGTTTTGCATTGAGTGGGGACGTAAAATGTCCAACTCTGGACGACCCCACCTGTCAAACAGATCTTCTGCAACGGATGACAGAACCTCCCATTCATGCATCCTGGACTGGGTTCGTCTGGGACTGTCCACTGGTGTTCAGCATTCCTGGGACATGGACTGTCGAGAGCTACAGGCCGTGGTCCAGTGTCCAGTACCAGACCCATATTTGAAGGTAGGAATGCGCCCTCCCGCTTGTTGATATAGCAGACCATATTGAGATTGTCCAGCTGAACCAACAACTGCCCGGAGAGAGGTGGTTCTGGAAGGCCAGCATGGCGTACAGGATTGCCTTCATCTTGAGGACATTTATATGGAGGGATGTCTCAATCGGGGACCAGGTGCATCCCCAGCTCAAGCCGGAGGCATCTTTGGTGAGGATCCGCTTGTGGGGGAGGAGATTAGGAATGGGACCCCCTTAGAAGATTCTGGGAGTCCATCCACCACTGAAGGACTTGGTGGACCAGAGAGGACCAGGACCAGAGAGGAGACCAGCACCTACTGCTCAAGGTCGTTGGTCCCATTGTACCCGAAGGGTCCACTGAGCACCAGCATGTGCAGTCTGGCCATGGGGACAGTGGCAATGGCTGCAGCTGTAAGGCCCAGAAGCCTCATGCAAACTCTCTGGAGACACAGCAGCTCTGAGCCACCAGCTGAGCCCATCATACAAGGCATTCTGCTCTGTCCAGTAGCAGGAAAGCCTTGCCTGCGCTTAGTCCAGAACTGCCCCATGTACTGCAATCTTTGAGTAGGGGTCGAACAGACTTGGGCAAGCTGACAGCAATGCCCAAGAAGTGGAACAATTGGAAGGTCCTTTCCAGGGTTCTGAGCAGCTGGGCCCTGGATGGGATGCTGAAAAGCCAGTCGTCCACAGAGAGAGAAAACATATAGGCCTTCTTGTCAAAGGGCAGCAGCTATCGTCGTAAGCATTCTGTAAAGACTCATGGAGCAGAGGATAAACCAAAGGGCAAGACTCTGAACTAGTAATGTTCACCTTGAAACAGAAACCGGAGGAACCGCCTGTGGTGGGCACACTGAAATACACAGGTAAGCATCCTGCATTTCAGGAGCACAGCCAGTCACCCTGTCTGAACAGGGGCAACAGGCCTGGGAGACTGACCATCAAAATATTTTTGTATGGAATGTAGAGGTTGACCTCTGAGATCTAGAACAGGCCTGAGGTCTCCGTTCTTCTGGGGACCAGGAAAACCTGGAATAGAATCCTCAGTTCTTGTGCCATCTGGGCACTGGCTCGACCACCCTTTCTGCAGAAGGGAGTGCAACTCCCCTGGAAGCACTACTGCATGGTCTGGAGGGTAGGTGGAGGGTACCGAGGAGTTTCTGGGGTTGTTCCAAAAGCTCCAGAGTGTGACCCCTCTCTATGATCTGAAGAATCCAAATATTTGAAGTATGGTTCTCCATTGACTGAGATGGAGGGAGAACCAACCTCTGACCAGCTCTTGGTCGGGGACCAGAAGAAGGAGTCAGGCAGCGGCAGATCCATCCGCTGGATTGATCTGTTGCCTCTCGGCCATTTCATGGCAGGATCCGAGGAGGAGGTAGGCAAGGCAGAACTGGCCTTCCTTTTCCCTAGAGTCTGGAGCCCACACCAGAATTGTGGGACACATTACAAAAGGACTGGCCACTGTCTGCACCTAGGCTGGGTATGGTAGAGCAAGTGAACAGATTTAATGGCTCTGCCAGAGGCCTGCAAATCATTATGTCCTGGAGATCCGTCCAAAAGCTTTAAGCCACTGAATGAGGCAATAAGCATATTTTACTGAACATTTGCTGCAAACCAGATACCCTCAGCTAGGTGTGCCTACAAAGGCAAATACCGTGGCAGCAGCCCTGGCACCAGTGTCGGACCTATTGTACAAGGCCCTAAGGAGGTGTCCGTTAATATCCTCAGTGACGTGGAGGGACTTAAGGACCACCTGCTTCTAATAACCCTCTGGGAAGGTATGAGCAGCTGCCCTGCCCTTCTTCCATACGGTATTTTGGTACCTGACCATATGGGATAAGTAGTTTGTAATCCAGAGTCCCCGAGTAGAGGAGGCACAAATGCTCTTACCCCAAAGGTCGATCCTTCTGGATTCCCTGTCAGGGGAGGGAGGGAACTACGGCGTTTTGGAACATTGGACTTGTCTTGTGCAGCTTTGGTGACCACAGAAACAGTCTTAGGTTGGGCAGCATAATAGGGCAGACCCTGGGGGGCATAACAGAGCATATATGTAGGCATGGCATGGACCACGTCAGAGTGGTGCCATGTTGCAGTGGTGGCATTCCTCAGAGCTAGCAAGATGTGAGGAATGACTGTTGCAGAAATTTTACGATCTCCAAAAATTCCATCAGGTCTCCTGTTGGCATCCTCTTCCTCAGTGTGGAAGCCCTTAGAAGCGACAGCTGCTTCATAATGTTAAAGAAGGTAGGTTCTTCATGAGGGGACCCTGTACATATGCTTGACAGAGTCATTGCTTACTGAAGAGGCTGTAGCTCTCCAAGGAAAGAGGTCCTCCTTCTCCTCATCTTCAGGGAGGATAAGGCCAAGGTCTTACTCTTCCTCGACGCCAACCCTCTCTAACTCATGGTCTGATGAATGAGAGACCAGCGGGTATCCTAAAGGGTGCAGGTGGATAAGGGAGGACCAGCGTAGATGATGGAGTGCTCGACGGCACCAGGGACACGGTTTATGTGAACCCAGCTGGTGCACAAGAGCAGTCAACTGAGTTAAAATAGCAATGAGGTCAATGGCAGGCAAAAGCTGCGAATGCAGAAGGGTCAGAACAGGGCACAACAAACCATCAGTCAAGTCTTCAGAGTCCAATGGCCCAGCACCTCTGGGCCTGGAGAAGCGCCAGGCCTCAGAGGGGGCTGGGTGTTAATGACCAGAGGATTGCCGACCCAAGGGTTCATGGCTGACCTCCTGAGAAGCGGGAGGAGGTGCTTGCCGCTGTAGGCCTGGTAGTATCAGAGGCCCTGGACAGCAGAGGATGTCAGAGCAGCTGCAGCTGACCGAGTATCCCCAAAAGAAGAGGAAGAAGCTGTTGGGGAATGGAAGCGGTCTCAGTCAGTTTTTTTGTGATTTTTCCCCTAAGGACTTGTCTTGGGACTTTGAGGCCTGGATGCTCGACTAACCCACTGGCAATTGGAAAGGAGGGACCCGGAGGACCCCTGCCCAGAACTGGCTACCTGCTATTCCACAAGGAATTTCTTCAAAGCCTTTTTCCGATACCTTAGGGTTGTAGGTTCAATTTCCGCAAAGCTCACAGTCTGAAATGTAATGGTCAGGCCCAAGATGACAGGGAGATTATGGTCTTCTGAAGAAGCAATCTTCTTCTCAAGACGGCTGCAATGGAAGAGAGATGGAAGGAGCAACTCTACAAACAAGGTAAAAGAATCTCTTATTAAAGGGCTGATGATGCAGGGACTTCAGCATTGGCAACCCCTCTTGTGCTACCAGAAAATCTTCTGTGTGGATCCTGCTTCACCAATAGTGAAGTTCCCACAGTATGACCTGATGACTGACATGCCCTTCAAAGATCTGTCTTTTTCACATTTCATTCATTGCTTAAGTTCAGAAATGACTGCATATCGACATAAGGTACACAATTCCAAACTCAGTCGCATTCCTCAAAACCAAATGAGTAGTGACTTCAACTGACCTGCAGTTGTTCCTCAAGCTGTCTTCTTTCATCAGCATCCACAGTGAATGTCAGAAATTGTGCTTCCCGTAACGCTGAATTACTAGAAACAGTTTTATTCTGATAGGCAGATACTCTAATGTTGTACTTTTCTTCTGCTGTATACAGCTGCCGTAGCTTACTTTCAATGATGACCTGGAAATTCAGAAAGAAAATGTAACTTTAGCAAATCCATGTCAGACTATGTGATACACTTCGTGAGTCTACCAATCTGTAAACGCTTAACTACAGAGAAGTACAATAGGTTGAGAGTGAAGTTTACAATACTTATCCCACAAAGCATATATAACTTATCCCACATAACTATATACAGTACTTATTCCATACAACTGAGTAAAGACTGATAACCCATAAGAAAGCACAATGCCAAAACAATAACTAGGTATCAGATTATATGTCCAATCTTTGTCAGCGCTGTGATCCTAAAGAAATTTGGGGTGGGGAGGCAACAAATATGGGGAAAGAGTTGGAGCAAATGTGTGAGGCAGTGCAGGAGTGCAGAACATATGAAGGAGCTCATGTGGGTGCACAAGTGGAGGAGCAGGTATATCTGTTGTCCTCCTGCCTGACAAATCAGGGACAAATGACTAAAATCAGAGACACCTCTGAAAAAACAGTAGTATCAGCTCAAGAAGATGTTACAGTACGTTACTTTGTGTAAAAAGCATTTTCTTTAATGAGAACTAGACTAATACTGGTGGCTGGCATTATTTAATTATTCAAACTGCATTGTTCAGTTACAGAAAAACAGGTTATTCACCTTTACAGTAGCTCTAGGAGTGGTATATGGAGTAAATCCACTTCTGGCAGTGTCCTTTCCACTTTAAGGCTTGGAGGAAAGTCTTCAAAGCTTGTTCCTCCCACTCACCCAAGTGGTAACTCCTCTGCACCACCCCATGACGTCCAGATCTTGCCGCTAGAAGCAAGACTGGTGTGCTGCTTGACAGGAGAGGTCGGGTGGGTCAGTGTGGATGTACACCATATACCACTCCTAGAACTACTGTTACAGGGAGTAACCTGATTTTCTAGGGACATGGATATGGTGTACTTATCCACACTTCTGACAGACTCCTAGCAGTTCTCCGAGGAGGAGGCAAGGCACACACCCCTATTTGGTGAGCAGAGATTGGAAAACTGAGGCCCCAAACCAGCCTCCCGGCATGACTCAAGGTCTATGTGGTAGTGGGGAAATGAAGGTGTGTTCTGACTTCTAGGTAGCAGCCCTGCAGATTTCCTGGATAGGAACATCCCTGGAAACAGCCACCGAGGCAGCGGTATGATGTGGAATGAGCCCTAAATCCTACGGGAGGCTCCCTACCCGCCAACCTATAGCAGAGGTCGATGCAGAACACAATCCACCTGCCAATTGTCCACTTAGCTGCCGGTCTGCAGGTGCAGCTTCCAGCGTGAGGTGACAAAGAGCTGGCAAATCTCCTGAACTCCAGCCATGACTCCTTGGATGGATGAAGCACTGGCCGTGAGGTCCAAAGTATGGAGCCTGTGCTCGGCCTCCAGGTGTGCTTGTTGAAGTACACCAGATTATTAATCAGCTGGTTAAGGTGAAAATCAGAGACAACCTTTGGGAGGCACTTCAGGTTGGGGCGAAGAACCACCTTGTCCCCGTGGAAGACCAGGTATGGAGACTCCACAGTGTGTGCTTGGAGCTCACTGATCCTTCTGACTGACGGATAGCCACCAAGAAATGAAAATTACGACCTACCGTGTTCTTGATCTTCTCTTGTATCTTCACCATTCATTCCTTCCTGGGTGTAAGCCGAGGCGCGCAATGACCACGGAGCTTTTTTTTTTTTTAAGCTTAGACCAAGCGCCAGCCTCGAGAGTGACGTCATGCGTGAGGGGCGGCCGTTAGTAGCGACTCGACTCCTCCTCCAACTCAGTTCTGTGAGCCGGAGAGCAAAAAGCAAAGCATAGAAAAGAGATGGCGAGGCAAGATAGCCAAGGGATAGCAAAGTAAGGAAGAATGAACTGAAAAGGAATAAGCCGATGGAGAAAGGACAGAGGAGATAAGAGCATTCCAACCTAGGGATCATGAGGCCTCCCTACCTGGGCGACTCTAGGAGGAGAGAGAAGGAAGGTAATGAGGAAGAAAGAAGAAGAAGAGAAGAGAAAGATGGGATGTTGAAGGGACCAGAATGCCCAATCAGGCATAGTTAGCTGAAAGCTTAAGGCTCGATTAGCAGGGAAGCAAGAATCCCAGTGATAGAGCTGAAGAGAAGGTTCACCAACCCGCTAGACAGACTCAGGAGGGCATAGTCCTCGTCCTCAACATGCCATGGTCCTTGATTCCCACTTCGGGCTCCTGGCCGAAAGGCCTTTAACTGGAGGACACCCGAGTAGGAAAGGATAAATCCCAGGCAGCATGTAAGAGCTGCTCAAGGGTTTAGAAATGGAAAATCTAGTCTTTCAGGCGGTTTATAGGTATTGAAATGGAACTCAAGTCGGACTTGCCAAGGCAGGGCCAGAGGCTTGGCTGGCAAAGATTGGTCATGGTCAGCACTGCTTCTCTGCAAAACTGTCCAGGAAGGACACTTGAAGGAAAACAATCATCAATATTTTTATAAGAAAGAATTTTCTTTGCCTTTGTTTTTTTTTTTTTTTTTTTGATAGAGCATAACTTGCAGGCTTAGGAGCATGACCCTAAAGCCAGAGATTGCCTTACAGCAGTCGGAGAGAGTTCCCTCAGTTTTTCTTTTTTTTTGAAGGAAAATAATTACCTTCCCTCTGCTCTGCAAGGCAAGAATAAAGGGGGTTTGTGATTCTTGGGCTTAACAGCTGGTAGCAGGGAATTGCGGATTAAAACTGTATAGACAGAGTCAGGAAAAACCCCAGAAGTATCTCGCCAGAAGGTATGGCAAGAGACAGTTGTGCAGCCTGATCACCACACCTGCATTCTAGGAAAACGCCCAAGAATCTTAGGAGTAAATAATTTTCTGGATAGAAATAAGGGCCCCACTAAAAAATATATATATATTTCTTTTTTTGGAAAAATTGAGTAATTCTTCCTTTTTTTTTTTGTATTTTTTTTTTTTTTGCAGAGAGAGAGGAAGGAGACGGAGGGGAGAAGCCACAGGAGGAGGCCACTGAGGGATGGTGGGTGGGGTAGTAATGAATGGTGAAGATACAAGAGAAGATCAAGAATTACGGTAGGTACATTTTCATATCTTCCCTTGTCAGTCTTCACCATTCATTACTTCCTGGGTGAGTACTAGCCCTCTCGCTCGGGGAAGAGGTAAAATACCCTGAGGGAACAAGACCCCCAGCCTCCTGTTGGTGAGGAACAGAAGGAGAAGACCCTGGCTTATTCAGAAAAGCCTAAGTGGGAGAAGAGCTAGGAGGTGCCTCCCGAGGACGAGGAGACAGAGAGAGCCCCGCAAAAGTCTCCTAGCTCTAGAGGAGAAGAGACGGGTCCCCGGAAGGTGGAGTCGAATCACCCCACGCCGGGCCAGGGGTGACAACCTAGAGAGACGAGCCATGCCGTCCGCCTGATGCAGATCGCTGTCCCCGAAGCCTGAAGCCACCCCATTGGTGTCGTGAAGATGCCCTTGCTTGGTGTCTTGCCAGCTCCAGGCTCACCGCTGAGAGGGCAGCGGTTTGTCTGGTTTGCTCGTATCAGGCATTGATGCCAACAGCTGGGACATCATCAACCACAAATGCCGTTGTAGGCAGCGTGGTGAGCCTGATGAGATGCAATACAGGCAACCGTGACGAAGAAGAGAACACTTCGCTCCCAACGGTCGAACTGGAGAGTCCGATCCGTGGGCGGTCATGTGCCAGGCAGCGGCCCGGAAGGAGGCCAGGTAGACCAAACCAGAGGGGGTTGGGAAGGGTACCTAGAGACTCTGAGGTGCACAATACCTACGCTGACAGTCAGCCGGGCTGGAGAAGAGCTGCTGGGGACTGCCAGGACCGGACAGACGCCTCCTGGAAGGGATAGGCCAGGATGGTACCACCAAATGCTGGACACTGAATTCACCAAGGAATTCCGCGCTCCGTTCTATGGTATTGTCTCCGAACATAGGAAATCCGAAGATCCCTCACCATCCTCGAAGGAAACGCTGATATTCCGTGAAATCAGCATCGGAGGAGATGAGCTAGGGTTCCTCTCCTCAGAGGAGGGAGACGAGGATGATGGGGAGCTGGAATGTCCAGAGGACTCTTGGGGGTGGTGGGGAGAGTCGAAGACCCGCTCATGCATGCATCTAACATATGAGGGAAGGCCGCGAGAACCCTGAACTGCTCCCAGGATAACGGACCCGTGAGGACCCGACATGGCCTGGGAGCGGGGTGGTGGGGCAGAGAGATGGGAGAGGGCACCTCCGAGGAGGCAACAGCTCTCTGCCAGGGCTTTGGAATCTGGGGAACGGAGCCCTAGCTGAAGGGTCCCGGACAACAGACCAGGCCGCAGAACGGAACTCTGGGGAAGCGGAGCCTGGAAGAGCCCGGGAGAACCTCCCCTGTGACGACGTCAGGACTGCATGGATCCAGAAGGGCAGCCTAAGAACATCGCCGAGGGCACCCTAGAGCCCCGCGGGAGGGGCGGGTTCGCACTACGGCTCCTGGCCACCCCCGAGGTGGCCAAAGAAGACCGAGCGCCAGACCTCAGCCCTCAACCCTCGGACTCTGAGAGGGCTCCTCCCCGACAGCAGCTCCCCCTGTCTCAGAGGGGCAACAGCACCGGGGGTAGCTGTCGCCGCCCTCCGGAGAGGGAGCCTCCTCACTCCCCCACGCCTGCCCCTGGGACCCCGGCCACCCCAGCCGGGAGCCCTCAGGAGACGACGGAAGGGGGACAGAGGGAGGCCCGCCTGTCCGCCTGGTACCTCTAGCCACAGGGATCCAGACCCTGAAGAGTGAGGTCAGGATGGGTCCACGTCTGAGTCATCGCCTCCGAGGAGGACGAGACCAACTGGACCTCAATGCCGGCCACCCCAGGGGTCCTAGAGGCCACGGCGCCCGTAACGGCACCGGCAATAAGCGCCGGCACGCTCTCAACGCCGGGCAGCAGCCAGGCCCGACTCCCAACCCCCATGGCGCCGCAGGACAAACGGCACTGCTCCCGTGCCGGAAACCGACCCGCGCATGGCGGGAGGCAAGACCAGGCCCACGGTGCCGCCAATGGTGCCGGAGGCGAGGGCGGCGACGCGCCGCGACCCGGTGCCGGTGGCCTGTGCGGCACTGCTTAACGGCGCCGCCATGATCACCGGCACTGGAGTCCAAGCGCGCGCCCATCATCACCGCGCCGTGAACGGCGCTGGATCCAAAACGGCGCCGAAAGGCGGCATCGAGGGTCCACCGGTGCCAGGCTCCAAAAGTCGAGGGCCTCACACGGGGAGCCTGCACCGAGGAGGTGACTGCCGAGGCGGTGTCAGCGCCGCGCCCCGGAGGTGACCACGACGCCCCGACACTGCAGAAGGGCCTTCCTCGGCAAGAAAGACGAGGAGATCTCCTCTCGGACCGTGAGGCTCCGGAGGGACCTGGGGAAGGGCCCAGAGACCTTACCTGAGAATCCCTTGAGCGACGCCGCCCCCGGCGGTCGGCGCGGGTCTTGCCGAGCTTGAACGCGACTTCGGCGGGACACGTGCGTCCATAGAGAAACAGGCATCGCACAAATCCATGTCATGGTTGGGTCCCAGGCAACGAGACAAACGCTGATGCCGGGTCCGAGACGGAGAAATGCCGCCACAGGAGCACCGATGCATAGGGGCGTCGCCTTAGAAAAACGCTTAGCTCCGGACCGGACATAACGTGAAACTAATGAGAAAACAGTAGGAAACACACCCGCGCCACTTTAGAAAGAAAAGGAACAGTCTTACCGTTGGTGTCGAGTGTGGGAAAGAGGAGTCGCTGACGAGTCGAAAATACAAACGCCCGTGAGCAGGTGCTGCCTCGGACGGTGGAGAAACAGAACTGAGTTGGAGGAGGAGTCGGTCGCTACTAACGGTCGCGCATGACGCCACTCGAGCGGGCGCTGCATGGTGCAAGCTTTTTAAAAAAAAAAGCTCCCGCGGACGAGGCGCGCCTCCGGGCTTACACCCAGGAAGTAATGAATGGTGAAGATTGACAAGGGAAGATAGCAGTCTTCCACAACAGGTGAGACATAACACACCAGTGCAATGGTTCAAATGGCTCACCCATGAGCTTTGCCAACACCAGCAACAAGTCCCACAGTGGTGGTGGTTCATGCACCCAAGGGAAAAGTGGTTGAGGCCTTTAAAAGGCACCAGACCACCTTCTGTGTCACCGACTGTTGACCAGCCCACACCCAGTAAACAAAGATGGCAGCCAGGTGCACCTTGAGGGTCGTCGCCCAAGGCCCAGCACAGAGGGACCACAGATAGTCAAGGACGCTAACCACAGGACAGGACAGAGGGTCCAACCCCTCGCCTGATATCAAATGGAGAACCTCTTTTCAATTTGAAAGCATAGCATTTCATGATTGACTCCTTCAGATATGCCTCAACAACAGTGAGAACATCTATGGAGAGACCCAGAGCCTGGAACTCTAGCCGCTCAGGGATTGAAGGTCCAGATGGAGAGTAGTGCTCAGTAGCGTAACTTGGGATTGTGAGAGCAATACTGGAAGGAGACGCCAAGCTCTCGCATCATATGGTGCTCTAAGGTGGCAGAGGACCCTCGGGGTTGTGAATCTTACCAGGTTAAGGGAGCAGCGAGCGTCAAGATATCGCGATCAGTCGGGGGCCTTACGGTCAGAGCGCTAATAACAGATCAGGGATTGCTCTATATTAAGGAAGGGAAAGGAGGAGAGGAGAGGAGATAATTTTCCCTCCTAAGGGGCGGGAAAGAAGGAGAAGGTGCTGGGGAAAGCATTGTGAAGATGGAGTTGAAAGGAGCTCTTGTCTGCCATTTGGTTTTGCTGGCGTTGAGTGTACTTGGGGGGCAGGGGCCCAGACCCCAGAATAAAAGCCCTGATAGGGAGTAGCCTGGAACATCATAAGTGGTGTGCCACAAGGAGGCACATTCCAGTCCACACAAAGCAGGATGGACTGACCTAGGAAACTGATTCCAGAAAGTTTAGATTGAAACAACTAGGAAGCTTTGCACTAGGAAATAAAAATGTTTTTGAACAGGGGGTGCAGAGGAGAGTTCTATATACTAGGGTAAACTTGTTTTAGAATTAGTAGTTTTACAGTTAGAAATTCAGATATTGTTGAAGTTTATATGGTTAAACGGTTTGTAGCCTCACTTAAAGGGGCAGTTACAGGAGAACTGTTAAAGATAAACAAAAAGGCTGTTGGGTTAGGGACAACTATAGTATATATTTGATTTCTGTGGACAACAGACATGGCACAAAGAACATACTGAATTAAGGCACAGTGTAAAAGAAGGGGACAAGTTGAAGTGGAGGGGATCCCGCAAAAAGAAAAGAGAGCGGGGAGAGGAGAAGGGATGGATATCTTCCAAACCAGTCAAGAACTTAGATCACTAGAACAGTTCGGAGAACTTGATCATGGATAAAATAAAGACCAAAATACCTCCCTGAACATAAATGGGATAAAAATCCATAAAAAGTAAACGCCTGCAGAAGTTTTTAAAGAAACAGGCATGTGAAATACATTTTATTCAGGAGACACATCTTTCCCCTAAGGAAGTACTCAAACTTAGGAACTGGGACTTCCCAAACATTTATCACGCATCTCTGCCCACGGGAGGAAAAGGGGTGGCCATTCTGCTTTCAGCCACGCCTTCCATTTGTGGTAGAGGAGGTAGTGAGGATGAGGGGCCAGATATGTTTTGGTGGTAGGCCGCGTCCCAGGACCTTCAGATATCCCTGCAATGTATATGCCCCACCGGGACACAGACACCCTTTTGCAGACTTATTTAAATTAGTAGCGGAAAAGGCAAAAGGGACGCTAATTGCTGGAGGAGACTGGAACATGGTGTTGGATAGGGCCTGATACTACTTCAAACATCCCAGCCCCAAACCAAAGAATCTGGGTCTCTGAAGAGGCTTATGAGAGACACGGGCATAACAGATGTCTGAGGGAAGTATCACAAAGCAAGAGACTATACATACTATTCACCCAGGTATGGTATCTTCTAGAATAGATATGTTTTTACATATGGCAGAGATGTTTCAGTCTTTGACTTGGTATATGGTAGGTACTGAAACTATATCAGACCACAAACCACTGTTCGCCAGGCTGGATCTTCAACTCCCAAAAACCTACACTGGAGGTTGAACACGTAGTTTACTCCGGATGAAAAAGGTTAAAGAAGAAGCAAAGAGATAAAGAACGCCATTCAGTTAAATGAGGCCCCAGAGGTTACACCTCAAATCCTCTGGGACACGATCAAGACTCTAGTAAGGGGAAAACTAATATCAATAGCCACTTACAAAAAAAGGGAGAGGGAAAAGCAAAGAGAACAAATCAAACAGGAACTACAAGAGTTAGAAAGGCAACAGAAGTTAAAGTTCAATGTAGAGAGAGGGAGAGAGATAAGGGATCTTACACAAAGACTCCAGAGGCTGCAACTCGTAGAAACTGAGAGGGCATTATTACGCATAAAACAGACTTACTATGAGGGGGTGCCAAGAGCCACTCACTTGCTGGCCTAACGCCTTAAACAGCAAACGGCCAGGGCAATATTACAGGAATAAGACATCTGGTACTGGGTGTGGTTGTGCATGGTTGAACAAATAACAGAGAGGTTCGCTGCCTATTATAAAAACCTTTACCATCCACAGCAGAACACAAAGCCTGAAGAGGCAGTTCAGTTCTCAGAGGCCCTGCACCTGCCTGAGCTACCGAGGCTCACAGAAAGACATTGGAGCAACCAATCACACAAAGAGAAGTCTCTGATGCCATTGGCAGGCTGAAAGCTAATAAATGCCCAGGCCCGGATGGTTTTGGGGAGAATTCTACAAAACATTTCAGACGGATCTGAACCCTTTTAAATACGGTATATAACCAAATATGGCTGGAGGGGGCATAGTCCTCCATCGTGGAACTACACCTCTATAACGGTAATACCGAGGAGGGAAAGATCCGAGGAGTGTGGGTCGAGGACCGATCTCTACTTAATGTAGATTATAAAATTTTCATAGCGATCGAGCATCACGCCTACAGTCCTTTTGCAGGACCTCATACATCCGGACCAAACGGGATTTGTGGAGGGTAGGCAGGCCCCAGAAGGTGAGACGAACCATAGACATCATTGATATAATTAATAAAAGAAAATACCAGCATGTCTCATGAGCCTAGATGCGGAGAAGGCGCTTGATAAGGTGGATTGGAATTTCTTCCTAGTTCTTGGGAGAATGAGATTCCCATCGTCATTCCTGGAGGCAATTAAAACTTTGCGCCTTCCCACAGGCTTATGTTAAGGTTAATGGAGGGGTCTTGCAGAGATTCTGCACTGGAGGCGGGTACGAGGCAGGGTTGCCCTCTGTCTCCTCTCTTTATTTGACCTGTATATAGAGCCACCAGCCCAGGCAATTAGGGAATCGAAGGAGATTAAAGGATAGACATAGGGGAAGAACATAAAATATCCTTATATGCGGATGATGTTCTCTTATATATATCTAACCAATGAGTCTATCCCAAACATTTGGGAACTCATAGATAAATTCCATCAATATTTGGGGTACACACTTAATAAAAATAAAACAGATGTTTTAAGATTTCACTACCGCCCACAGAGGAGGTGCACCAAACTCTGAAGACACAGTGGAACAAAGAAAGAATTAAATATCTGGGTATACAAACCTCAAAAACCTGATGTTGCTGTATGCAAATAATTTTGAGCAATAACGTAGTCAGATTAAACAAGACATTAAAAGGTGGGAGTCCCTCAACTTGCCATTATATTCTAGGATACAGTCAATATCCATGAATGTACTCCAAAATACCTTTACATGTTCCAATGTCTCCCATTAAAATACATCAGAACCAATTCAAGATCTGGCAAAGGAGGCTAACCAGATTCATCTGGAACAATAAAGACAAGACTTAAAGGCGGGGCCTTACAGTCAAATAAAAGACAGGGAGGTCGGAATGTACCTAATCTGGAGGACTACTTTTTGCCACACAGCTAAAATGGGCCCTACTCTGGTCAATTAGCTCTTGCAAGGGCGAGGTGGAAAACAATAGAGGTAGCTCTAACAGATGGGGCACCATTAGGAGCCAGGGAAATGGGGTACAAGGTAGAGAGGAAGATATCACTCTAATAGCAGTTAGAAATACACTGGGCTCTCTCAGAAGACTATGGAATAAACATAAGGTAGAGGGGAGACATGGTCGCTGAGATGGTTCGCTTGGGACCAGGAATTTAACCCATCTAAGCAGGACCTCACTTTTAGAAACTGGGAAGACTGGGACTGCACTCACTGAGTCAGTTTCTTCAGGGAAATGTCACAGAATTTGTCCAGATTAGAGAGGAATTTTCACTAAGACAGTCAGACTACTTTAGATATCTCCAAATAAGATCGATATATACACTTTACAAAAGAAATACATGAGCCCAACTCCCACAATGAAGCTAAGAGATACCATAGTTGATATAATGAACTTAACGAGGGCCAAAGGCCTTATTTCAGCCATATATGGGGCCCTGAGAGACCGAGTGGGGACCAAACTAGACAAATTAGGACCAAATGGGAGAAGGAATTGGGGAACACTTGAAAAGAAAACATGGACATCCACGTTGGTCGGGGCCTTGCGACACGTCCTCTCCCTACTGGAGGGAGTATGAATGGAAGGTCCGGTAAGGTATTTTTATACCCCAGAAACACAAAGCAAATGGGACAAGAATTGTTCAGGGTCTTGCTGGAGGGGCTGTGGAACTAATAAAGCAGACTATTCACATGTTCTGGTCATGTCAGGTCCTCACACAATACTGGAAGGATGTAAAATGAAGATAAAAAGATACTATCCATACAATCAAACTTAAGCCCGAGAAACCTGGTCTTAGGGATGCTACCGAAGAAATAAGGGGAGCAAATCGAACTTATCTATGGAATATTCTTTTAGTGGCATCCCACAAGGCGGTGACCAGGAAGTGGCTTATCAGGACTCCGATAATCCAGGAATGGGAGTCAATTGTAAATGAAATTAAAGATATGGAGGAAGTGATATAGAATAAATCTGAGGGGACAGATTTGGGTAGAAAGATGGACCCCTGGGTTATGGAAGGGAGAATAAAGAGAAGGAATAGAAAGAGTGGAAAAGTGAGAGAGAAAATAGAGGCGGAAAAAATATCTGAATATGAAGTTTCTGGATGTGACAAGCCACCACACATGATTGAATATAATAGCGCATAAATGATAATGTGAATGAAATGGAATAGTTTGGTTAGAATAGAGGGGACGGGGAGTAAGAAATTCTGAATATGTACGCCTTTTGCATTGTGCAATGAA
This sequence comes from Neoceratodus forsteri, assembly GCA_016271365.2. Classification (NCBI taxonomy): domain Eukaryota; kingdom Metazoa; phylum Chordata; order Ceratodontiformes; family Ceratodontidae; genus Neoceratodus; species Neoceratodus forsteri. The sequence continues at coordinate 1,471,894,774 of CM057453.1, read as the reverse complement.
GGAAAATGAAATGTAATTGATATTTATATGTGCCAAATATGTAATAAACTTGAATATAAAAAAAGAAGGTCCAGATGGAGTACCTTCCCTGATTGACAGAGAGCAGGTCTGGGTGGAGAGGAAGACACCTCATGAACCTGCTGCTGAGGCTGAGGAGATTGGGGTACCAGAACTGGCCTGTCAAATCTGGAGTCACCAGTATCACCTGCACCTTGTTCCTCCTAGCCTTGAGCAGCACTTTGTGGATCAAGAGAAGCAGATGGAAGGCATAAAAGAGGCCTGGGGTCCAGGCCTGAGAAGGTATCCCCTGCAGCCTTCCCCTGCTAAGGGGCAGGCATAAACAGCCTCAGCTTTATGTTCCTCACTGGAGGCAAACAGGTCCACTAGAGGGTGCCCACTAGGAGAACAGACAGCGCACTACCTCTGAGTGGAGAGACCACTCATGAGACGCCTCACCAACACAGCTGAGCGCGCCACCAGCAGGTTGGAGACACTGGCTACATGGATGGCCAGGAGATCAGCCTCCAGGCTGCGCAAGAGGGTCCACACATGGAGAGCTTCCTTGCACAGAAGTAGGAGGCGTCCCACACTGTTTGTTGAGGTAGTACATGGTTGCTATGTTATCCGTCCTGTAACTTGACCAACTGACCCCGAATGTGAGGAGCAAATGCAGTCAGCGCCAGCTGAACTTCCCGGAGTTCCAACAGGTTGATATGGCATCAGGACTCCTCAGTGGCCAGAGCCCATGGTCTTTGTGTTCCCTCAGGTGGGCACCCCAGCCCATGAGAGAGGCAGTCGTCAGGGTGACCGCTGGCTCTGGGCAAACAAAGCGGGATCCCTTCCTGCAGATGTTCCGGGACCAACCACTATTGGAGAGTCGCCCAAATCCGCTGGGTCACAGTAACCAACTGGTCAAAGTGACCCCACGCTTGAGACCACTGACTGGCCAGCTCCACCGCAGAAAGTGCACTCTCGCCGGGCCCATCAGACCATGTTGGTGCAAGCCGCCACTAACCCAGTAGGTGCAGGAAGTCCCGGCAGGATGCAATTGCCCAACCGAAATGACCTGGCAAAGGAGGAGGAGCCTTTGCCCTGTCCACCGTGCTGAGCCCTGGCTCTGCAAGAGTCAATCTCTGCCCGGCCGGAGCTTATCACCTGCGAGGGCAAGAGTTACGACCCTGGCCTCGTGACCAGTTGGCCAAGACAGAGACAGGTCTGGACGGGTCAGGTCCCTGGACCGCCCACCTCGTGCCTGTAGGGACCTCGCGATCAGCCAGTTGTCCAGCTAGGGATAAACCGAACCCATCTGCGCTTCAGGTAAGCTGCCACCACTGCAATGCACTTGGTGAAGACCCTGGCATCCAAGGACAGGCCGAATGGCATGGAACTCAGAGAGGGTCTACTCTGCTCAGTAGCCGGAGGAATTGTCTGTGAGTCAAACGGATTGGGATGTGAAAGAACATGTTCTGTAGATCCAAGGAGCAGAACCACATTTTTTTGCTCTGGTGATGGAATGATCTGAGAGGGAGTGGCCATCCTAGAGGTGCGCAACTTGAGTAACTTGTTCAGGTCATGAAGATCCAAGATGGGCGCCAGCCCCCATCCTTTTCTCGCACCGGGAAGTATTGGGAGACAAGCCCTGGGTGTTCCCCGAGGGTCTGGCGACAGGAACCACTATCTCCATGTGGAGGAGCTGGACAATGTGCCAAGGTCCAACAGATTGTCTGTGGATACCATGTCCTCCCATGGGGCATGGGTTCAGCAAGGCAGGTACTGCTCAAATTCCAGAAGCAGACCCTGACCGACCACTTGAGAACCCAACTGTCCGTGGTGACAGTGGACCAGGCGGAAAGGAAGTGGTGGAGCCAGCCCCCCATGGAGGATCCAGGGTGGCGAGAGGTAGGAGGGTGGCACCCTCATCCAGTCACTGGGCAGACTTGGGAGACGGAGGAGGCCCTGGCTATGGAACCACTAGGGCCTCTTCCTCCAGGATTGCAGATGACCGAGGTCACTCACTTGAGCCGAGGTCGCCAGGTTGAGCCTACTGCCCAACCTTAGGGCTGGGCAGGTTTGGCCACAGAAGTAGAGGTGGACCAAAAGAGTTTCTTCTTCTACTGTTTTAGTCTCTCTGGGCGATGTCATGGAGTTCAAGGTGGCACTAGACTTCTCAATGCGAGTAAGATGCCCCTCGACCACAACAGGTCGGGTGCCCTGGAAAAGGACATCCGCCAGCTTGCTCGGTGTCTGCCATGAAGGTCGAGATCTGCAGCCAAGCCCTGCAGTTCATGGCCACTGTGGCTGCCACAGAACAGGCACAGGAGTCCCCAATGTCCATAGCTGTCAGGAGCTGCTGCCTGGCCACAGTCAGACTCTGATCTCGGATCTGTCAGACCATGGTATGGAGGTCCGCTGGAAGATGAGGGCGCCTCATCTAAAGTGCCCAACAGAGTGTGAGAGAAGTGGGCCATCAGGAGGGCTGAGCTCACCTGGTGAAGAGAGGAGGCAGCACAGAACTCTTTGTCAATGGTCCAATTTCTTGGACTCTTTCAGGCAGTCTGTCAACGCCCCCACACTGCCTGAGCGCTCTTGAACACAGAATCGCCACAAAACCCCTTGGCCAAGGATGTTCTGTGAATCCCAATAGGGAGCCAGCAGGGACTGCATACCCGCGGCCATCCAAGCAGACGGCGCTGGGTAAGAGGCGGTCACTACAAAGCTCCAAGGCAGGGCCAAGAATGATCTCTGTAACCAGGAAAGCTTGCCAAGGGAGTCATCCGTCCAAGATCTCAGTGAGAGGGTACCGACTCTTTTTTGAACAGGCTCCATCTTGAAACAAGTGTATTCTGAGATCAGGTGCAGAAGGCCCGTGAGAAATCAAGCCTCTTCCATCGAGGGACCCCAAACTGACTCCATGTCCACCGGATGGGGAGTGTAAGAAATCCTCAGACTCAAGGAGTCATCAAAGAGGGGTCGACTGCCTGAATCCTCGCTGACCCTAAGGAGTGATGGTGATGGACAATCAATAAGGGAACCCAAAGCGACCAAGACTCCTTGGTGGAGCACCCGATTTCGCTGTTTAGGTGGCAGCTGCACCACAATCAGTGAGGATGCCAGGGGAGACTGGGATGGGACCAATTTGTCACCTCCCTGAGGCAGAAGGCGTCGGCTTCGCGTGAAAGCCAGGTGATGCCCAGGGTAGCACCTGGCACAGGCTTCATACCAGCGAACACCAGCTGTTGCCACACGAGATGCAACTTGCGCAAGCCTCTCACCGGAGGACAAGGATTAGGAATAGCGGTGGTGCTTGTTTTCCCGGGGCCAAGAGCATGAGCACAGATGTTAGCGGGAGCTGTTCAACCCACGGGAATAAGACTGGGACCTCGACGCTGGGGGACTGGTGCAGGGCCTCGGAGGGTGCTGGAGAGCCTTGGGCACCTCCGGTTCCTGGTCAATGATGAGAGGTGGCGGACAGCACTGGGTCTGAGTCAGGATCAGAGTTCTGAAAAAGAATTGTCGGCCTCCTCGGTCGACAACTGGTAGATAACTGCTTGACCAGCTCAAGAAAGATTTTGGCTGGAAGATCAGCCAGTGTCTCGCCAACTGGCCCGCATCGAAGTTACTGCAGAGCAAGTGGACTGGGCAGAAGATTCATCCAAAGTCTGATCTCGTGGAAACGCGTGAATCTGAAGGCCAGGAGTGATCCTGATCCCACGATCGAGGGAGAGACTTTTTGGGCCTTTATTTATTTTTTATTTATTTATTTATTTAGTTGTTTAACCAGGAGTAGCACACTAAGCTGAAAGCTTTTACAGGTGCGACCTGGGAGCACAAGGAAGTTAAGTGACTTGCTCAGGTCACACAGTATGCAAGTGGAAGCTGTGGGATTCAAACCCAGGTCTGGTCTGCTGGATGTCACTGATATGCAGCTCAGAGCCTTAAACCACAGTGCTATACTGCCTCCTAGGCTTGGAATTGTGTGCCAAGGAGGGACCATGAGTCGGCAGTGCCTGGCACAATTCCTTAAACATCCCTTGAAGGAGGCAGCCAAGAGAGTGGCAAAGGCCTAAGCGAGGAGGCCTAAGCAGCAGCCTGGGCTGCAGCCTCCTTGAAAGCCACTAGCTGTTCAGTACACGCAGCCACATGAGACCACCTGGCGGGCATCCTTCCACTTGATCGGCGGGTGTCATTTGCTTGACAGCCCAATGCTAAGCAGGTGTGGCGGTCCCTCAGGAGCTGAGGGATGGAAGTTACAATGTATGCCACAGGCCTGGGGATTGTGCTTGTGGCCCAGGCAGCACACAATCGTGGTGTGCGAATCCATTCGGGACATCTTCTACCCACAGATGTATCTCCAGAACCCTGGAGCGGACTTGTCGTTGTCCATCAAGGTTGAGAAGAATGTGCTTGAAGACAAAAGTTTTTTTTTTTTTTTTTTTTATTACCTTGAAAGGAAATCCAAAGACTTAACAGCAAAGGGCCTATTCAAGCACAGCAGTAAGGAGGGACCTGCTTCTTCCAATGGAAAGGAAGATCTGACATCACAGGCTAGAGTAGAGGAGTTACCACCCAGGTGGGTGGAAGGAGCCAGCTTGAAGGCGTTAAGCCAGTATTAAAGGGGACAGGCAACTGCCGGTGTGGACAGAATATCATATCCATGTCCCTAGAACCTTCATTTGTAGGGATGTGGATATGATGTACTATTAACACACTAGCAGATGCCTAGCAGTTCTCTGGGAGGAGGGAGCAAGGCGCACACCTACTTAGAAACACATTGGAGAACTGAGACCCCAAAACCAGCATCCTGGCGTGACCGGAAGGTCGACGTGGTAATGGGCGATGAAGGTGTGTGCTGACATCCAGGTAGCAGCCCTGCAGATCTCCTGGATAGGGCGTCCCTGGAAGCAGCCACTGAGGCAGCGATATGTCTAGTGAAATGAGCCCAAAGCTTAATAGGAGGCTCCTACCAACCAACCTATAGAAGAGGTCGATGCAGGAGACTATCCACCTACCAATCATCCACTTAGCTGCCAGTCTGCCAGGTACAGCTTCAGCGTAGCCATAGGTGACAAAGAGCTAGCAAACCTCTCCCGTGCTCCAGCCGTGAGCTCCTTGTATTAAGTAAGTGCTCACCTCAGGTCCAATGTATGAAGCCTGTGCTCGGCCTCCAAGGTTAGAGTGGTGAAGTACACCAGGAGAGGTTGATCACCTGGTTAAGGTGGAACTCTGAGACAACCTTTGGGATGAACTTCACGTTGGGGTGAAGGACAACTTTGTTCCTGTGGAAGACCAAATAAGGAGACCACTGAGAGCTTGGAGCTCACTGATCCTTCCAGTGGAGGTGACATCCACCAAGAAGGCATCTTCCCGACATGTGAGAGATGTCACACCTGTGCATCGGTTCAATGGGTTGCCCATGAGCATTGCCATGACCAGCATGGCCAAGTGGTCCAGGCCTTTGAAAAGGGTCTAACCACTTTCTCCTGCACCACCGCTGGCATACCAGCCCATGCCCAGTATGTAGAAATGGCTACCAGGTCCATCTTGAGGGTCCTCGACCAGAGGCCTGACTGAGAAAGGGACCACACGTAGTCCCAAAATGCTCACCACCAGGCATGACAAGAGGGCTATATAGGCCAATTTTTGATGGGGCAATTTCCAAGTCTTTCCACCAATTAACCAGATAATTTGGTCTCCTACCCCATGATTTTTCAGGTTTCTCCAAATAAGACATATTTTGCTGGGGCAAGAACAAGGAACACCCGATAACAGAGGGTAGTAATCCAGATTAGAATACCTCCTTCCATTACTGGCACAAGAGGGACAGAGAGGTTTGGTTTCAAAGATCACAGCCTTCTCACTTCTCTGGAACCCACTCACCCATAAAATTTGAAAGAGAAGTGGTATTCTTTTTTTTTTTTAAGCCCCTCTCTCTCTCTGTGGTGGATCTTCTTCGGGGAATCCCTAGACTGTGCTCCCCTAGTCCCTCCCTGGTACCTACCATGGTGTCGCTCGGACCTACCTCCATGCTGCCTCGGCCTACCCCGGGCAGGGAGGAGGGGATACCCTTATTTTACCCCTCCAGTCCATTAGTGTGCGCCAGGAGGTCCATCTGCGGCATCCATTGGTAGCCCAGTTATGGGTTGTCTGGGGCAGTCGGGTCCCATCTCCGTCCCTCCACGACAGGTTCCTTTTTCCGTTTTTCTGTTCCCTCCCCAGGACGTGAGCACGCTAAGGGAGACCTAGGTGCGGCGCACATCGAGACGTGCGTGGTGCTCCCGATCTCGCCCACGCCCCTCCCTCCCATCTGTATGCAGTCCCGCTGCACCTCCACCCGTGGTCACCCAGGTGGTGGTAGAGCCACGGACAAGCATCCCTCCTCCCAGAGGAGGAGAGCAGCCATTGAGGCCAATCTCTTTCTCCCCGGTCGAATTCTCCAGCTGCCCGAGTCCGGCTCCTCGAACCCGCCGCCAGCGTAGCGTGAGGTGTGGCGCCCAGCGCCTCAACCTCAGCGCCACCGGACCGCTAGAAGTGGTATTCTGAAGCTGGAATCCAGCTAGAGGAAAATGAATGGATACAGGTTTGGGGGTGTCCACTCCACTGGCATCCCTCGGATGGAGAGAGTTTAGATGGAAGGTGATGAGGAGATACTTGTCACTCTCTGAGATTACTAAGCACTATAATAATGGTGTATCCGACCTCTGCTGGAAGGAATGCCAAGAAAAAGGTACACATACCCATACTTTCTGCACCTGCCCCAAGCTGAAAGACTTTTGGGGCTCAGTAACCCTGCAGTGGGACATGTATTTGGTATTTGATATCATCAGTACCCCAAGTATGGGTACTAGAACTGCCTCCCTGGGGATTAAATCAAAGTCCAAAAATATTTATTTTGCATCTTAGTAGCCTCGGCTCATAAAACCATCACACAGAGATGGCTCTCTCCAGAACCACTCCCTGAATTCTTGGTACTCCATATGCAATAACATTGTTGCTGGAAGAAACCACGGCCAAACTGAGATAACTTACAGAGAAATTCAAAAGCAGATAGCTACCCTTTTCCATTACCGAGCAGAAAAGAGAACAGAAATATCCTGGAAATTTTAGCAGACCATATCTGAGGCTCAGTGTCTTGGTGGGAGGGGGGAGACTTAGTTGAATACTTTTGAAAACCAGTGATAGAGACAGGGCTACTTGCCCCCACCCCAAACAATATCTCCCCACCTAAGTACTGGTTTATATATTTAGTTTTATCAGGTGTACATCCTCAGCCTTCGCTGTCACCACTTTAAGATGCACAAAGTACTTATTTTTATTACTGTTTTGTTTATTATGTGTGTCTTGTTCTTTCCATGTTCATTGGTGCATGATGCCATCTCTATATAAAGTACAGTTATATAAGAACTTATCGTAACAGCAGATCTTCAAGAACAGCTCTTGCAACAGGTTACACCATTAGGACTGAAGCCGCAGGCTGCAGGACTCAACGGAAAATTTCTAGCTAGCTACACCCAGTGGGGACTGACCCCAATGTCGTCCCTGCCCGACATCAGATACTTCATAAAAGGGCAGTCCCCAGCATCCCTCAGTTCTCCCGCCAGAGACTCCGGTATAGTAATGTGATTCTGAAAGGGAGACCAAGAATCCATTTCAGATGAAGACCAATACATTTTGTCTGAATTTAGATGAAGAGAAGTAAGCCTCCTGAGGGGAAGGTGGAGAGCATACCTGCTGCAAGAGCTGTTCTCGAAGATCTACTGATACGGTAAGTTCTTACATAACTGTACAATCTTACTTGAGAAACAGCTCTTGCAGCAGGTTACACCATTAGGACTGAGTTCCAAGCAGTACTGGTAGTACCCTTAATATGGGAGGTGGAACTTCAGGCAGAGAGAGTGGTCCCTCTCAGGAAAGCAGCCCTTGCAGGACTGCAAGGTCAAAACCAGCCCTGTGCCTGGAAGCAATGTCCAGGCTGTAGTGCCTGATGAATGTGTGAACTGTGCTACAGGTTGCCGCTGCACAGATAGTAGAGGCTGAAACATTTTGAGTGAAGCAAACAAAGTGGCCACTGCTCTGGTGGAGTGACTCTTTACCTGTCCAGGTAAGGATTTATTTTGCTTCTGGTAGCAGAACACGATGCAGCTGACCAACCACTATGCAAGTGTCTGTTTTGATACTGGTGCCCCAAGCATTCTCGGGCGAAGGACACAAACAACTGATCGGATTTACGATGAGGTTCGATTCTGGTCAGGTAAAACCTGAGGATTCTGTGTACATCCAAGGTGTCAAGACAGCTTCCCTTTGTTAGAGTAATAGAGGAAGTAAACTGGTAAGTCTATGTCCTGATTGAGGGCGAGTTCTGACACTACCTCAGGTAGGAAGAACAGGTCACTCACCTGTAACAGTAGTTCTAGGAGTGGTATATGTTGTTCATCCACACTTCTTATTTACAGCAGATGGATTGACTAGAAGAGAAGGTGTGGTAATCTATGTCAAGGATAAATACTCTGCATCCTGCCTTGACTCAGCTACTGTCAAAAACGAATTTAAGTGTTTGACCATTAAGACAGAGCTAGCCAATTCCCTTGTGCTCATGTAATAGGTTCTTATAGACCACCTTCAGCTGGGCTGCAGCTCCTAAGTTATCTTGGATCTTTACTAGAGAAAGGCAACCTCGAAACAATTATTTTAGGGACTTCAACCTCAACTGGCTATCTAAGATTTTGACTCCACTGAATACCTTCTGTGACTCTCATGGGATGACACAAATTATTAGTGAGCCTACACGCATGAACAAAAGAATCTGAATAACAGTACCCTTTTAGATGTCATACTAGTTAATAAGCCCCACCTATTCTCTCATGCTGGCACTTTTCTCTCTGATGTCAGCAACCACTGTTTCATTGCTGGTAATAGATCACTTCCTTAACACAGTACCACCAGCTAAATTTAACGCAAAAGGTCAGCAGAAGAACTTCGACCAGTTTGCTTACATCAATGACCTGAACACTCTTTACTGTGGCAAGACTTCTTAGCCAACACGTAAATTTAGCATATGATATACTTCATGAAATTCTGGTTGGGGTACTAAACAGACATGCCTCAGTGGTAACAATTCATGTAAGGGACAAAGCTTGTTGTTGGTTTTCAGCTGAACTGAAGGCTGCATTGCTATCAAGAGACAAACTCGGAAAAGGCTCATAGAACCAAGTTGGACACAGACTGGTGCCAGTTCAGGAAGGCACGGAACTTATGTACAAAATGATTAGAGAAGTGAAGACTGCTTTCTACCGTAATGAACTGGACTCCACCGCAAAATCTCCTCTAAATTCTGGAGTACTATTAAGGAAATGTCGGGCACACAACTGGCAACTCCTACCTACAAAAATCATCTCAGTGAATACTATCATGTGAGAAAAGGGATCCTTGACTCCTTTAATAATCATTTTGCTACGGCTGGTCTTGCATTTGATAACTCTCCTGCATACTTGGCACGCCTCAATTAGGAGTACAAGACTATGACTGATGTCCCCACTCCTGATTTCTCCTTCCAACCTGCATCTCTGAAAGAGGTCAAGACCTCCTACTTCAGCTGGACTTGAAGAAAAGTGCTGGTGCTGATTCACTAGATCCCTACTTCATTAAGATTGCATATCATGTTCTAGCAGTGCCAATCACTCACCTTTTTAATCTATCTTTGTCGCAAGGGCTTATTCCCTCAATATGGAAAACTGCGCATGTCATTCCTTTATTCAAGTCAGGAGATGCTTGTAATCTGAACAATTACAGACCAATCTCTCTCTTGCCAGTTCTATCAAAACTTATAAAAAAATAGTGAGTACCCAGCTCAGGAATTATCTAGACTCAAACCTCTTAAATCCCTTGCAATCTGGTTTCAGAACAAGACACAGTACTATTTCAGCACTTGCTAAAGTGACCAATGATTGGTATTGTGATCTGGATAGTAAAAAGTCATCTGTGCCGTATTCTTAGACCTAAGCAAGGCTTTTGACACTGTGGATCACAGACTGCTTCTCTCATCATTGAGGAGCATAAGTCTGGACACAGTATCACTGCATTGGTTCACTGATTACCTCTCAGGACGGTTCCAGCAGATTAAGGCTGAGGGTGAGTTCTCCTACTAAAACCTCTCCAGAGAGGAGTGCGCAGGGGTGAATACTTGGCCCCTACTATTTGCTATCTATATTAATACTGATGACAGTATATCCAAGGAAATATACACCTGTTTGAGCGACAGGGTTCTGTACCTTAGTTGCCAGACTCCTGAAGCAGCCTGTGCAGACCTCCAGGGGAATTCAACTGTTTTCAGAATCTCTTCAAAAAATAAAAGTAATGCTTTTCTCGCCCTACAGTCAGGTTGTGAACCTGGTTAGTACTGAAGTGTTACCTCACATCACTACTGTCCTTGGAGAAAACCTGGAGTTTGTCACGAAATTCAAATACCTGGGAGTGTGGCTGGACCAAAATCTTTCACTTTGAGCATATTGAGGACTTGCTTAGGAACTAAGGCAGAGGCTGGGCCTCTTCTTTAGGATTAACCAGTTCTTGACTACAGATGCTAAAAGCGCCTGGTTCAATCAACATTCCTATCGCTGGTTGACTATGCAGACTTCTTATACAGTCAGTGCCCAAAGCTTCCCTTGCTAAACTGGATACGCTTTATCACAGAGCTATCAGATGTATAACAGGCCTTCCTTTTCTACCCACCACTGCTTGCTGTATGCTGCTGTAGGTGGTCCTCCCTTATGTTTAAAAGAAACAGAAATGGCATTTTGGACTCTTAGAGCTGTCACAAAAAGCTTCCCAATATATCTTTAACTGTCTCCCACTAAGCACGCCAGGAACTTATGCCTTAAGAAGTGCCTCATTTTTCACACTTTGTACTCCCAAGGTCTTTTCACACTTTGGCAGAGCAGCATTTAGCTTTGTACTGCCCACCTTATGGAATAAATTGCAAAATTCTCTGAAACTGAGCATACCCATTGTCACAGATTCACTCAGCAGGTCAGGCCCTCTACTCCCAAAGTGCCAACCTCTGAGCACAGTCTTGTGAACAGTGTAACAGACAAGGTAACCCTCTTGTCTGTTTTTGTGAGTTCGGATCAACCTTTGGTCTCCAGTTCTGGAGGGATTCAAACTGTTAACCTCTTGTTAGCATACCCAATGCACAGGCTCAGATACAGTATATCTGTCTTGGGGCAGATATCTTTGCCTACAGGCACCTAACCAGGTATTCAGAGATAAACCCTTTAAAACTTTAATAAAGACCTCAGATTTCAAACGCTTCTCTTTCCAATTTGGTACCACCATAAGCTATATGTCTGCTGAACCATAAATATTTCTTAGCAAAAGTAAGCAATTCAAAGACAGACCAGGTTTGCTCTAAAATTTAGAGTTTTTACTAAAATGTATAATAATATGTCAAACATACAATACAGAACTCTTATATCCCAAGACATACATATATTTAAACAAAACAAGGTTTAAAACAAGTGTAATTCCCACAATTATATTTAGATTTTGTCTAACTTTCTAAATACCTGTTTTCAGTACTCAGATGTTTCCTTGGTCAGTGGCAGATAAAAAGTGTCCTTGTAGTGTAAAAGTATAATCTTTACAAGCAGTATTTGCAAACCCCTTTTGGATGACGTCATCCAGCTCCTCCTCTGTCAAAAATCTAAAAATATATATTTCTATAACCACATGATGTAATTTCAAAGTATTAATTCTGCAACCTTAGCATAACTCAAGTTTCAAATGACACTTTCTTGAAATTAGACAACTTTATTAAATTTTCACAACAACCAAACATGAGATACAGATAACAGCCAGAACTATAACAGGCCCAGACAAACCCTCTCCTCCAAAACAAATATCTTAAAAGGATCAGACCAGAATGCGTGTACCCTACCCTCTCCCCTTCCCCAAACCCCGGAAGGTGCCACTTCTAACCTTGGTAAGGATAAACCAAAAGGATAGGGGAGATGAGCCTGAAAACAAGTTGGACCCAAACCAGAAGTCAAAACCAGAAACATTACCTTAGTCAGAGGTATAGTTAACAGGAAACTATTGTAGATATAGAGCATACAGTTTCCATTTCCGGTTGAAGGAAGACATGGCATTACGGAGCTGGCAATCAGTCTTTCTAACTCAAAACAAAAAGAGATTTCTTTAAGCCATTCATTGAATGATATAATTATTTGGTCCAGCCAATGCCTCAAAACCAGTCTTTTAACAGCAACTGAAATTAAAGCAATATGATATTTCCTTTAGCTACTTGTGATATCTGAATACCAACCCAGTATACAAACCTCAGCTGTGAAAAGACCTTCCAACCCCAAGGTTGGATCCAAATTGGCTTGAATAGCATTCCATAATGGTGCCACTTTACAGCAGGACCAAAATATATGCAATAAAATACCCTCTTTCTCCCGCATCTTGTGCAGACAGTTGACCCCAGCTACCTAATTTAATCAACCTGGACGGCGTGTAATACAAGTTATTCAGAATAAAAACTGGATAGTTTATTTCTATCTAGTGTGTGATATTTATGCGATCACGCTAAATCTGATACCAGATCCCTTGGGGAGTCAGGTATTAGAGAGTTCCAAACTTCGACCCAGATAATGAAACAGGGTATTTGGTATCTAAAAGATAGAGATATATACGGAGATTCCATGAGGCCTGGAAACGCAATCCTGAATATGTTCCAGGAAAGGCCTGATTTGGGAAGGTACCTCACTGCTCCCAAAATTCTTCAACAAAAGGTGTCTCAGCTGGTAAACCTTGAATATATATTTCGGTGAAATATTCTGATCCTCCAACAAATTGTTGGATGGAAGGAGGAACCCTGGGGGTAAAAAATCTCTACTAACCGATCTTGAATTTGTGGAGCCAATCTAGGGGAAGCGGTGACCCACCTATTTTAATGTTGGGGTTAAGAGTAAGTGGTTGAGCCATATCCTTAGTGTATGGAATCTTAAAATAATTCCAGCACTGCGAGATAATTTTGATGGAGAGTCCTATGGGGAGTTATGATGTCTTCCGGTAGGGAGGAGTAACTATAATAAAAATACGAGGAGGGTATAGTTGTGTTTAACCAACGTTTTAGCTTCTAAATCCAGCCAAATGGGCCTGTAGCACTCGTTCTGAGATTTAAACCAGCTCAAGTTTGGCTAAATGGCTAGCCCAATAATAAAACCAGAAATTAGGAGGCGAAGACCACCTTTGTCCTTAGGCAAGTTGAGCTTGCAAAAAGCCCTCCTAGGGTGCTTACCCCCAAAATAAATTTAGATAGAACAGAGTGTATCCTTGGAAAATAGGTTCTGGGGAGCCAGATATTAAGAAGGTTCAGGGGTAGAAAATACGGGTAATATGTTCATTTTAATGATATTAATCCGTCCCCACGGATAATGGCAGGGCAGACCATCTATCAAGGTCCCTCTGATTCTATCCAGGAGGTCATCCAGATTTAATCTTTGATAACCTCCCTCATCCCGGGCCAGATATATACCTAAGTATTCGAGTTTAGGTCTGGGACCATTTCATACCTAGCTGGAGGAAGTTGGCTTGAAACGTGAAGGAGTTAAGGGAAAGATCACCGACTTGGACAAATTTAACCTGTAGTTGGATGCCTTCCATATTGCGTAATAACTTGGAGAGCTGCTGGTAGAGAGGACTCAGGATTCGAGAGGTGCAAAAGGATATCATCAGCGAAAACTGATAAAGTCAGGGCTTTCTGGGAAATAACACAACCAGTGACCTGCATGTAAGTTTTAATACTGAGTATAAGAGGTTCCAGATATAAATTAAATAAGTATGGAGACAAGGCAGCTGTCTGGCTCCGGAATACAAAAGAAAGTGAGATGAAAAACGCCATTACAAAAAACTCTGGCCGAGGGCTTACCGTAGACTGATTTAATCCTACTGGATGAAAATTCAGGAAACCCATTCTACTGGTGTGGACCACAGGGAAATCCTAGTTAACCCTATCAAGGCCTTCTCAGCAGGCCTAGAGCTACTAACATCATAGGGATTGGGATTCCGTGCAACCTGGAGAATGTGGAAAGGGAAGCGCAGATGATCTGTCGCAGATCTATCCTGAACAAACCCCACCTGCTCGGTACTCAACAAGGATTGCCAGACTCTTTTGATTCTCAAGGAAAGAATTTTAGTTAAGATTTTAATATCGTAATTTAATAAAGAGATCGGTCGGTAATTGGTCAACCAGCGGGGCTTGTCCGGTTTAGGAATCAAGATTATAGTGGCTTCCAGGAGCGAGGGGTCAAGAGAGTCTGAGGAGAGCATGTGATTAAACAACCTGAGAAGGGAAGGGAAATCTCACTACAGAAAGTTTTATAAAAGTTAGGGAAAACCCATCAGGGCCTGGGGATTTATCCAACGGTAGCCCTTTTATAACCTCTTCTATCTCACTCAGGTAATAGGGAGGAAAGCAACTCACATTGTTGCTCCTGCAAACAAGGGAGGAGATACCATCCAGAAAGTTTTCCACCTCAAACGAGAGGCCTGGTCAGACCTACCCTCATACAAATCTTGATAAAAGACTCTAAGATTTGTGCAATATCCCTTGGTGAGGTTTAATTGAACCATCAGGAGCTCTCAAAGTGGAATCAGCCTAGAGTTTTCTACCTCCCTTAACCTAAGGGCAAGTAGTCTACCAGGTTTCTCCCTTGATCCAGATAGCGTTTGGTTTTAAGAATAGTATATTCCGCTTTTTTCTTTAATCAAATCATCATAATCATTCTTTAGCTTATACAATTTCTCCAGATCGGCCCGAGAGCCGGAGAGGAAAAGATATTTTCAGCCCTTTAATTTGATCCAATAGTGACATAATTTTCTCTTCTCTCTCTTTCTCCTAGAGGCCAATTTTATAAATTCCTCTAATAAAACATTTTAAGGAACACCAGAAAAGGTCATCTCTGGTGATGGAACCTTGATTAATCTCTAGAAAGGAGGAAATCAGGGATTTGAGATGTGCAACTGTGCGGTCGCCTTTTAAGAGCTGTGTATTAAGTTTCCAGGAGGTATCTCTCTATTGTATGCTCTCGGAGACATCTTAATCCAAGCCAAGGAATGATCGGAGATAATAATTGATCTATACCTGCATGGGAAACATTCTCCACCAAGGCCGTACTAGTTAAAATATAGTCGATTCTGGACCAGGAGTTGTGTAATTGCTAATAAAAGGAGTAACTACGGCTTTGAGGGTTCAATAAACGCCAAGGGTCACACAAACCTACTAGATTCATTAAGTCCCTGAGAGCTAGTTGGGAAGGAGAGAGGGCTTAATAGGTCTGTGAGTTCTATCCAACTCTCCTGAGTCGGGAGACATTCCAGTCCCCCAAATGAATAGTGATGGCAAAAAGCGACTCAGTTGGGCCATCAACTGCATGAAAAGTTGGGGTCCCCACCCACAGGGCATAAATTGCCCCAAAACTACCCTCACACTGTTAAGCAAACCCTTAACCAGTACAACTCGACCCTCTTGATCAGTCGAACATTCCTCAACCAGAAATGAGATATCCTTTTTAATCAAAATTGCCACCCTCTACTAGTAGTAGTACCTTCAGAGGCAAAATCTGGAAAACCCTGTACGTAAGCCCTTCGCCTCTGAAGCTAGCAGATGTGTTTCCTGCATAAATAAAATGTCGACATCCAAAAGTGAACAATTTAACAAAACTTGAGCTCTTTGACAGTGTCCCTAACACCTCTGACATTCCAAGTTGCCAGCTTAATAGGCTTCATGGTTATAAACCAGTAGAAAAGGAAAGTAAAGGGAAAACGAGGGATAATCTCCCCCACCACTCCCTGAGTGACACCTTCCAGGTTCCCCAATAATGCCAGAGTAATACCAAACCCCTCATGTCCAAAAAGCCAAACATATCGAAATAATAACATCTTTAGGTAGTAGAAATGAGTGGAAACCCATCGAGCATAATTGAATCTCCTCACCCCATCCCAAACCCCTTTAAACTATGTACATCAGACCCCAAAACTAACATGAAATTATGCCAAAGTACGAGCAGGACTAAATCCCCCAAAAGGATACATGTCTACGAGCAGATTGAACTAAACTGTAATACAGACCGAGGGAACAAGTTCCAAAAACAGTAAGATAAGATACAAAACCCAAACATCTAATAAGAAAGCTCCTAGACATAGTAGCCCAGCACCCTTATCTGAGCCATGAGGCAAATCCCCAGTGTAACTCCTCTCCCCGAACCCCCACCCCCACCAACATTAAATAGCCACAAGTTAAATTCCAAACTACTCAACTTTAGCAACAGTAATCCTGAAAATAGACACTCTCTCCAGAGTTGCCCAGATTCTCCAGATTGAAATGCCTCCAAAATAATTTTACGTAGGGCGAGGTAAAACAAAAGATGTAGCCAGGGGACACCAGACATATCACGCCTATATCACTACTGGCTCTTCTATAAATTATCAATTTCCTTTGTCCTCCAAATATGAAACAATAAAATTACCTTGGATCATGAGGACCAACCCCTAGTAGTCAAGTCAGACAACGATTTCCCTTCCGACTCATGACTGGACCTACCCTCAGTGAACAAGAAGAGGAAGTGAACGGAAGAGCCAAAAAGGGAGAACCCCTGGTCCGACCTCAAAAGGTGCCGGGCAAACATAGGGCCCGAGAAAGGTTCTGTCTAATCCTCAGAACCGCTGGCATCTGAACTTCCAGCGGCCTACCAGGCCAAGGAACAGAACTGCACCTCAAGCCCACCTAACCAGGCCCCAGTACACCATCAAGCCATCTTGAACAGGTAACAGAGAACCAAAAGGAAAAATAACACAATCGTTAAATTATTGGAGAATCTAGTGAAACAAACATTCTAGCCACAGATTCAGTCTCCGTTGAAAAGATTTGGCAGTTTTAAGGCAGAGGTCGGCTCGATGGTCTGGATTTTCGTATGGGTGCCAGACCCCATCTAGGAGCACCAGCAGTCTAGCGGGATAGTTCATTCTGAACTTAATTCCTGCCGCTATAAGCTTCTTCACAGTAGAGTGGAATGCAGCTCGCTTTGACGCGTTTCATAAGGTAAATCTTGGGTGATACGCAGTTTGGCCCCATCCCAGAAGATCGAATCCAGCTCTTTCACTTTAGTCAGCACGTGTTGTTTCTCAATAAAGCTGAGAAACCTGATTTTGATTGACGAGGGGAAAGCCGGGTTGGGGTTTAGGCTTCAAAGAACGATGAGCCCTCTCAATGTGGTAATTGGAGCTGAGAGGAGAGGGGCCAATTATTTTATTTAGTAGCTTTTGGGTGAAGGTAATCATGTCACCACTTTCTTCAGATTCAGGCAGACCAAGAATCAAAATATTATTTTGTCTACTTCTGCCCTCCAGGTCTTCTGTCTTGAGCTGTAGTTTATGAATCTGTTGCCTGAGCTTCACTATTTCGGGTCTGTTTTCCCTTCCAGGCTTCAAGGAGGCCGCTTTTTGCTTCCATATCCCCCATCTGCGCTACAGCTCCCAGCTCACTCTTAATGGATTTCACCTCCGTAGCGATATCTTGGAGGGTTTCTCAAACGGGAGCAGCTCTTGTAAAATCGATCTTCTGTGAGCAAATTAGCTGAGGAAGCAGAGGAGTTCTGTTTAGAAGATTGACCCGGTTCTGGTTTTAGCTTTTTTAGCGCTCTTCCGGGAGTAGTGGGCAGAGTGTGTCTCATTCCGGCCAGTTTCATCTCCGCATCCATCGTGTCGTCAAATCTTCCTAGCGCTTTGAAGAACCGTAGATACTAGCTACTGAGCCGCCAGACAACGGGAACAGGATTACAGAGGAGGCTACAGTAAAATCGAGGTAGAGATATCTCAAAATTAGGAGATAAGGTGGAGGGTGGAGCTCCAAAAGGCTGTCACCAGACGTTCTGCATCACGTGATCCTAAATGATACTTTCTTTGAGCTCATGCTGTACCCTCCTCACACAGGCTTCATATGAGCATTTATGAACTCTCACCTCTGTGTAATAACCTGTGTTTTCTACTCAACGTTATAAACCTTTTTATGATTTCTCTCAATCAAAATGAACTTTAAACAAGTCTGTAATTAGCTCAAAGAAACAGAATCCTTAATAAAAGTCTTCCAGCTAACACACAGTCTCTAAAACTGTGTGTGTGAACTTGCATACTGTCAGCTGTTTCCATGGCCAGGGCCACTGGAAAATTGAGGAAAAGGTTACCCAAAATTGCACAGCGTTTTGCAAAATGGAGAGAAATTGTGGGGTTCTACTATAGACCGAGTGCTTCACATAAATCTTTTAATGTTTTCTGCAGCATGTGTCAGTCAGTATAAATTGCTAAATGAATACGCTGACACCTGAATATGTTTAAAACATAAAGAAAAGTTTATGTTCCTAACAAGAATACTAAACTGATAAGCTATCATATGCGTTGCCTGTCTTCCAAAATTTAAAAGCATCTGCCTCATACAGTGCTAAACAGAGTCTATAAAGTGAGCCACAGCAAATAAATATTAAATAAAGCTAGAATAAATATTTTTTTTGTTTCTGGCTGTAGAATAATGAAGCCTAATCAACAGCTGTTTACAGTGTCTCAGCTATTCACCACTTTGGTACAAGAAAAAATAAGCAGACAGAGTGGTGAATAATTGAGTTTTAGTAAAATGTTGTTAAAGTGTTTAATGGCCATAATTTGTACTGTAGGTACTGTACACTATTTTGAAATCACATATTTAAACATTAAATCTGGGGGTTAGTGGGGCTGGCAATATAATCTAGAGGTAAGAGTAACAAACTGTGAATGAGCTGATGACATTTAGCAGACCTTGGTTTGATTCCCACAACCTCCACTTGCATACTGTGTGATTCTAAGCAAGTCACTTAACCTCAGTACTCCTGGGTTGTACCTGAAAACAGCCACTTGTGCCTCGTGGGCCTTACATGGTTACCAAGAAAACGAAAAAAAATACCAATATATTTTTACTGCATCATACAATAGTCAGGGTACCCTGTAATTTACCTTTGTTTTACTCTGGCTGCAAAGATTTTGTTTAATTAAAGATAAATGTTCAGATATATTTTGTGTTTTATAAGCTTGTTTTTAGACTTCAGTCAGGTTTTTTTTGTAGTCTGTGCATGTGAGCATCTAGGGGGTAGTTGCTAAGAGTAAGATCACTGTTACCAACTAGCTTATTCAAGTTTAAAATCGGCAGTGTCATCCAAAAATCCTCAGCTGTTTGAATCAAAACTAATCTGAATGAAAGTATGCTCTAAGGAATAACTTGCTTGCCACTAAGGCTTCATAGTTAGCACCCCATTTAAGTGAATGAGATACTTGTGACCTTTTCTCCCACCTTTGTTTCAATCTGTGTGTCAACAAAAAGTTTTCTGATAGACTGCTTCAACACAAAACAAATGTTAAGTGTTTAAGTGTACTTATGCTTGCCAGTGGATTTTGAAACCAAACAAGACAAAGATTCAAAAGAAATCAGTGTCACATGAAACCCTTGCTCTACCTTGCACTGCATTGTTTCGCCAACCCAAGTCTGCATGCAAAATTGTCAATATATTGAGTGTATTTTATTAAACATGTTAATACTTTTATACAGTTCAATATAATAACTCAAAATTGCAAGAAATTGTGGAACACGTCAGTTTTGGGAGAATGGTGAAAATTGCAGATTACATAAAAAAACTGCAGGCGCAATTTTCCAGTGGCCTTGCCTATGGCTTTCATCTCTCAGCTGGAATCGGGGATGAGTGAGGTCATTCCTATAGCATTTGAATTTTCAGCAGAGACATTACTACATTTTATATTAAAAATATATAATACAGCACTCAGAACTGGCTGTCTCGTCACAATCATCAGCTTGATTTCTTCAAGACCTTATTTGCCGAACTGTGAGGGAACACTGTAGCTGTTTCCTTGCTCCATAACCTATCCTGAGTCCTAGGCACCCAGCTCTCAGCTGCCTTCAGTGCAGACTAGAGTACTGCTGGCCCTATGGATCCATTTCATGTTGTGAGCAAACCCTTTAATTTATCTCTGCCCAGTTAGGTTGCAACTGCATGCTAGCTACCTGTTTTCCGGCTTAGGTCCTCTACCTCACTCCCTTATGCTCTCCTTTCGCACCACCATGCCTCCCAGCTACCCACTCACTATTCCTTCCGTTTTATTCTGCTGCTGCATGGAGCACCTACCTTGTATTATTTGTGTTATATGATGTACTGTCACTGTTGTATTGTGTACTGGTATTAACCAGGCCTATCCTGTAAATGAGTTCTGTATTTATTTGTTGCCATAATGATATATTGTCACTGTTGTATGTAACTATTTTGACCGGCCTTAACCAGGTCCATCTTGTAAATGAGCTTTGCTCAACGATACTACCTGGATAAATAAAGATTTTGATTGATTGATTTACTTCTTGGCATGTCCTCTTCCACTTTAAATCTTGCTGGAAGTCTTCAAGCTAGCTCCTGCCACCCACCCGGGTGGTATATACCTCGGCTCCACCCATGGCATGGATCTTATCCTGCTGGAAGCAAGGTTTGCTCTTAAGTCAGGGATGTTGGGTGTGTGTATGTGGATGAACAACATAAAACACTCCTAGAACTACTGTTACAGGTGAGAAACCTGTTCTTCTAGGAGCATGGATATGTTCATCCACATTTCTTCAACGAACTCAAGCAGTTCTCCAGCAGGAGGAAGGCAAGGCACACACCCCTACTTAGGAAATTAAGACTGGAGAACTGAGGCCCCAAAACCAGCATCCTGGCGTGATTCAAGGTCATGTGGTAGTGGGTAATGAAGGTGTCTGTTGACTTCCAGGTAGCAGCCAACAGATTTCCTGGATAGGGATGTCCCTGGAAGCAGCCACCCATGCAGCAGTATAGCGGTGTGAATGAGTTCTTATCCCTCTGGGAGGCTCCTTGCCTGCCAACTCATAGCACAGACCTATGCATGATGTAATCCATCTTGTTATGGTCTGTTTGGCTGCAGGCCTGCCAGAAGAGGCTTCAGCGTGGGGTGAAAACAGCTGGCTGAACCTCTCCACAAATTTCTGCCATTCTCTCCTTATGGAGCCTGTACTCGGCCTCCGAGGTGTAATCAGGGTAGTATACCAGCAGAGTCAACACCTGGTTAAGGTGAAACTCTGACACCACCTTGGAAGGAATTTCGGATGGGGGGCAGGACAACTTTGTCTCTGTGAAAGACCAGATAAGGGAGTCCACCAAGCGCCTGGAACTTCCCTGTCCTTCTGGTAGACGTGATAGCCACTAAGAAGGCCATCTTCAACGACAAGTGTGAAAGCTCACATTTGTGCATGGGTTCGAATAGCTTGCCCATGAGCTTTGACAAAACCAGCAACAGGTCCCATGGAGGTGGAGGTTCACACACGAGGGATATGTGATCCGGCCTTTGAAAAGTGTCCCACCACTGTCTCCCTGCGCCAAAGTTGACTGGACCGCCCGCACCCGTAAGCGGAAATGGCTGCCAGGTGCACCCTAAGGGTCGACAATCAGAAACCCCTTTGAGAGAGACCAAAGGTAGTCAAGAATGTTAGCCACAGAACAGGCTAAGGGTCCAGACCTACTCTAACACCAAATGGAAAAGGTTTCCATTTGAAGGCATAAAATTTCCTGGTCGATTTCTTTTAGATGCCTCCACCATGGTGTAGACATCTTGGAAAGACCCAAAGCCTGGAACCTCTAGCTGCTCAGGTACTAGGCTGTGAGGTGCAGGGATTGAAGGTCCAGATGGAATACCTTCTCCTGGTTCAGAGATATCACGTCCAAGGTGTACAAAGCCACTCCAGGGGCCTGCAGCTGAGGCTGAGGAGATCTGGATACTAGAATTGGCGTGGCCAGTCTGGGGCTACCAGGATCAACTTCACCTTGTCCCTTCTCACCTTGAGAGGCACCTTGTGGATCAAGGGAAATGGAGAGAAGGCTAGAGGGAGGCCTGGGGTCCACGGCCTCGAAAGGCATCCCTGCCCAGTGAGCCCTGCTGAGGTA
Organism: Neoceratodus forsteri; assembly: GCA_016271365.2. NCBI lineage: Eukaryota > Metazoa > Chordata > Ceratodontiformes > Ceratodontidae > Neoceratodus > Neoceratodus forsteri. The sequence continues at coordinate 1,471,872,740 of CM057453.1, read as the reverse complement.
GGCGGGCATGAAACAGCCTCAGCTTGTTTTCCTCTGGAGACAAACAGGTCCACCATCTGTTTGCTCCAACGGGCGAATAAGCTGTAAGCTACCTTCTGGATGGAGAGACCACCATGGGATGTCTGGTCTAGACAGCTGAGAGCATCTGACAGATGGTTCGAGGCTCCTGCCACATGGATGACTAGGAGATCTGCCTCCAACTGGCTCACGAGGGTCCAGATGCGGAGCGCCTCCTTGAACAGCAAATGGGAGTGCATGCCACCTGTTTGTTGAGGTAGTACATGGTTATGGTATTGTCCGTCTGGACTTGAATCACTTGACCCCAGAGCTGAGGAGCGAAAGCTGACAGTGCCAGTCTGACTGCTCTGAACTCCAACAGGTTGATGTGGCATCGGACTTCTCGGGGTCAAGAGCCCATAGGCCCTTTTGTCCCCCATATGGGCTCCCCAGTCAATGAGAGAGGCATCAGTCGTGGAGGATGACCATCGGCTCAGGAGCAGACAAACGGGATCCCTTCTTGCAACCGGTCTGGGGCAGTCCACCACTGGAGAGTGTCCCACATCTTCTGGGTTACAGTGATCAGCTGGTCGAAATGACCGTGGCGCTGAGTCCACTGGGTGGCCAGCTCCCACTGGAGAGGGCGATGTAGCAACCCGCCCCACGGACCACTGTGGTGCATGCTGCCATGTAACCGAGAAGGCGCAGAAAGTCCCGGCAGGGTGCAAGTGCCCAACCAGAAATGACTGGGCAAAGGAGGAAAGAACCTCCTCCCTGACACCGCCAGGAGCCAAGCTCTGCCCCGATGAAGCCCCATCACCTGAGAAGGCACGAGTTCCGACTTGGCCTCGTTGAGCAGGAGGCAAGAGTTGAGAGCAGGTCTGGAGGGCCAGGTCCTTGGACCTCTCCACCTCCTGATGAGTGGTGTGACGTAGACAGCCAGTTCTGAGTGCTGTATCATTTCTTTTTAATATAAAATGTATTACTGAATGTCTTCTGCTGAAAATCAAATGCTCTAGAGTGACCTCACTCACCCCCAGAGATTTCAGCTGAGAGATGGAAGCCATAAGAAAATGCTGCCAGAATGCGAGTTCACACACACTCAATTTTAGAGACAATGTGTTACATGGAAGACTTTAATCAAGGATCCTGTTTCTCTAAGTTAATTAGACTTGTTTAAGTTAAATATGTTAAGAGAAAATCATAAAGAAGGTTTATGATGTTGGAGAGGAACCTAGGTTGTTACACAGGGTGCAAGGCTGTAAATGTCCCTGTGAAGCCTGTGTGAGGAGGATACAGCATGGGATCAAATGAAGTGTCATTTGAAGGACATGAATTATGCTGAAGTTGCAGAATGTAACACTTATGTATAAGATATATTTTCATATCCTGACAGGGAGGAGCTAGGTGACCTCCTGAAAGAGAGTGGGGTAAAAGCCAGCTTTTAATTTAGTCTGTTTTACTTCACAGAGACACATTTTACCTAGACTCTGACAAGGACACATCTTTGTAGCACTTTAAGCAAGTATTCAGAGACTAAGTACTGAAGTAGGAATTTGCAATGTTTAAACCTTGTTCTTTTAAAAGATGTGTATGTCTTGTGATACAACAGTTCTGTATTTTGTGTTTTATATATTATCTATTTCTAGTAAAATTCTTTTAGAACTTACTTAGTCTGTCTTTGAATTTCTTTTAGTTGTAAGAAGCGTATTTATGGTTATAGCAGACAGCAGGCATAAGCCTGAATGGTGGTACCAAACTGGAAAGAGAGCGTTTGAAATCTGAGGTCTTTATTAAAGTTTTTAAGGGTTCATCTCTGTATACCTGGTTGGGTGCTCGTGAGCAAAAATATCTGCCCGCCCCACCCCGAAACAAGACAGATATATCGGAGCCTGTGCATTGGGTATGCTAACAAGAGGTTAACAGTTTGAATCCTCTAGAACTTGAGACCAAAGGTTGATCCGAACTCACAAAAACAGACAGGAGGGTTACCTTGTCTGTTACACTGTTCACAAGACTGCGCTCAGAGGTTGGCACTTTCGGAGTAGAGGCCTGACCTGCTGAGTAGGTTTGTGACAGGTGAGAACCTGCTAGAGCCAATACGTCAAGGTAGGGGTAAATTCTGCTCCCCGACGCTGGAGATGGGCCGTCACAACTGCAATACATTTGGTGAAGACCCGTGGGCTGATGACAGTCTGAATGGCATGGCTCGTAACTCATACGGGTTCTTTCGACCTTCAGAAGGAGAAACTGCTCATAGGACAGACGGATTGGGACGTGAAAGAACGTCATCTGCAGATCCAGTGAACAGAACCACATCTTTTGCTCCAAAGATGGTATGACCTGGGACAGAGTGACCATTCGAAAGGTGTGTGACCCAAGATATTGATTCAGGTCATGCAGATCTAGAATGGGGCACCAGCCCCCGTCTGCTTGGGTAACAGGAAGTACTTGGAGACAAAGCCTGGGTCTGCTGCAGGATCCGCCACTGGAGCTACTGCCTCCTTGAGGAGGAGCTGAGTGATGTCGTCTCTGAGAGCCGACTCATGTCTAAGCGGATACTCGTTCCTCCCGAAGGCGTGGCTCGACTTGGAGGGTACTGCTCAATTCCAGAGACAGTCCCTGACCGACCACTTCTGGAACCCACCTGTCTGTGGTGATAATGGACCAGGTGGAAAGAAAGTGGTGGAGCCAGCCCTCATGGGAGGACCCTGAGCTGGCGTGATGGGAGGCGGGGTTGGCAGCCCCGCCGTGTCACTGAGCAGGCTTGGAGAAGAAGGATGCAGGACCTGAACCTCGGCCTCCTTACGGGCCTGCTGGGGACCCTGCTTGGGCCGAAGGTGCCAAGCTTGAGCCTCTGCTGTTGCTAGTGCTGCTGTCCACCCTGAAAGGAGGACTGCTGGTCGAGGGGCAGAATGCCTAAAGGCTTTTTTTTTCCTCTGCTGGTTCTTGCCCGAAGAACTCTTGGCAGAGGTAGCATCTAAGGTATTTGACAGCTCAATTAGCTGAAGGTGACTGACCACCCTGGGCCGAACAAGTCAGTCCCAAGGAGGCACATCAGCTAATTTATAATGGTATCCACCGGAAGGAGGAGAGCCTCAGCCAAGCCCTGCGACAGATTCAACTACGGCAGCCATCAAATGGGCACAAGAATCCCCAGGTCCAGGGCCATCTGCAGCTGCTGTATGGCAACTGCTTGGCCCTGATCCCGGACTTGCTTGACTGTGGTCTGCATGTCAGCGGGAGATGTGGGTGACTTCATCCAGTGACCCCAGAAGGGCGTGAGAGAAGTGTGCCATGATGACAGCCGAACCTGCCTGACGAAGGCCCAAGGAGGAAGCGCACAGACCTTCCTGGCTGAATGGTCCAAAAGTTTGGACTCTTTATCAGGAGGTCGGTCAGTGTCAGCAGAACTGCCAGTGCGCCTGAACACAGAGGTGGTCACTAGGCCTCTCGGCGAAGGGTGCTCTGTGAACCCGCAAGGGACCCCATGGGCACCGGCAGAATGTGGGGCGATGGTGCTGGACAAGAGGCAGGGGCGTCAGTTAAAGTTCTAGGCTAGGCCAACAATGACCTCAGCCACAGGAAAGGCCTCCATCAGGGTATCCTCTCTTAAGGATATCTGTAAGAGGGTACTCTGCCTTTTCTGGATTGGCTCCAGGGGCATCCCTGTTGATTCAGAGATGAGGCGAAGGATCCCTTGGGAAGATGAGGACCTTCCTCCATCTCTAGGCCAACAGTAGACTCATCATCACATGGATGAGTGCAGGCTGCTGACATCTGAATCAGAGGAATCCAGGTATAAGGGCTACCGCCCAGGTCACTCTTGACCCTTCGAGGACATTCCAGGGTGTCCGGTCTGCCTCCTTTGGAAGGAGCCCCTCCCACAGGCTGTTTGGGCAGTGGTTCCACCACAATCGTGGAGAGACCGTAATGGCCCGAACCAGGGATTTTACTTGCTCCGTGGGCTGGGGAATGACTTGACTGGCTTCAAGGAGTCGGCTTCGCCTAGGGAGGTGAAAGCCAGGTAATGGCCGTGGAAGCTGGAGATGGCTTGTGGCCGTCAAAACCAACTGTTGCCACATGAGGTCCTCGTAGCGCCGCAGTTTATGCCAGAGCCTCTTCAACCAAGGAGAACGAGGATGACCAATGGTGTCTCCTCTTAGAGTGTTTATGGCTCTTCTTCAGCCTTCCAGACAGAGGGTCTGAGACCTCGATCGAGATTGGGCGGGCCGATTCGTCTCGGGAGATAAGCGGACCGTGATTTCCCGGATCAGGACCACATTTTCGGTTGGAGTCCCAGCAGGCTGGGTTCTCATCGACTGGAGTTGGCGATATTGGATCAATAGGATTGATCACGATCTCCACCTCATCGATAGATAATTCGATCGACTGACCAGACGTGGAACGAAAAAGCCAGCGGCCGAAGGATCTCGACAAAGTCGAGACCGCATGCGTCTTTGTCGAGGGTGAGGACACACCTGGGTCCTTCTCCTGGTTACGGGCTCGGAAGGGAGTGTGGGCCCGCGGGTGCCTCTCCCTTAGTCGGAGAGGCTGGCACACTCCGGAAGGAGCCGAGAAAGTGGAGCCCAGACTGAGTGGGCAAAAAAGCTCTGGGAGGACTCTGCCGCGACGATCGCTTCCTCCTTGAATGCTTGCACGCCAGCAACTGCTCGGCAGATCCCACAGCCGCAGAAACTGCCCACCGGGCCTCTTTGGATTTCTTTGACCTCCCAGCTTCAGGCATGCGAGATGGTCATCAAGGACGTTGGGATGGAAAGCCAAACACATGCTGCAAGAAGAGGAGTCATAGCGACACCTAGGCAGTAGACACGCACAGTGTCGGGTTGGTACTCCACATCTTCTGGTCAGAGGGGCACCGATAAAATCGGGGAGGGGTGCTTGTCTTCCATGGTTGAAGCGACAACCATTGAACATTACACGCGAACAATTCAAATTTTTGGTAAAACCAACCGAATCTTCCAGCGGAAAGGAAGATCTGGCGTCATGGGGTGGAGCCATAGGTATATACCACCCGGTGGGTGGAGGAGCAACTTGAAGACTTCCAGTTGATCTTAAAGTGGAAGGGGACATGCCAAAGAGTGTGGATGAACAAAATATCCAGGCTCCTAGAACAATGCCTCCCTTTGTCAAGAGTATTCAGGGTAGTAGATAGGCAAATGAATGTCTTGGCTGAGGGTAAACTCCAAAACCACCTTCAGGAGAAACTTAACATTCATGCAAAGGGACACCCTCTCCTGTGAGAAAACAAATATGATTCCTTGCACAAGAGCCCGAGTCGGAAATCCTCCGGGTGAGGTAATAGCAACAAAAATAACACCTTCTAAGAGAGAAAGCGAATCCTCGCAACTTGCTGGCTTAAAGGGAGGGCAACGTTAGCATCTCCAGCATAAACAGCAGATCTCCAATATAAACAGCAGATCTCCTGGGGAACAGGATCCCAAATGGGAGGCTTGATGTGCAGGATATCTTGCTTGAAGGTATGTGACAGATCCAGCTACGCATAGAGTTCTGCCGTCCACAGGTACATGATAGGCTGAAATAGCCAAGAGACGCACTTATGGACGAGTAACTGAGACCTAAATCAAACAGGGATAAGAGATACCCAGGACCCGTTCACCTCACATGAGAACAGGTCTATTATACAGGCAGCATCCAGAGGCTGAACTGCTTCCACTTCTTGGTGTCGTTTATTTTTATGTGGCCCTAGCGGACAGTTTTCTATGGGCCACTAATACCGTTACCTCTTCTTGACACCTCATACTTGCTCCTGGCTAAGTCTGCAGGAGCCATGCATGAAAATGCAGAGACCTGAGGCTGGGGTGAATTAGAGAGCCTGCTCTGGGACAGCAACCGAGAAGACAGAGGAAGTGGAACTGGAGGTTCTACACAAGTTGCTGTAGAAGTGGGAACCAAATCTGTCTGGGCCAGAACACTGCTACCAGAATCATGGTTGCTGGTTCCGACTATAGCTTGAGAAGGATTCACTGCAGAAAGGGAAAGGCAGGAAGGCACAGAGAAACCTACCAGTCCAAGAGAAGGACAACACGCCTCATCAGAAAACACCAGGCCCTGGCTCTAGTGAGCAGAAATTGGGCAGTTTGGCATTGAGTAGGGACATGAAGAGGTTCAACTCTGGAGTCATCCATCTTCTCAAGAGGTCGTCTACTACATCACATCTTGAAGTAGCTTCCATTTGTGAGCCTGGGATTGCGAATCGACTGAGGCTGTCCGCTAAGGTGTTCTGAAGACCTAGGACATGTACCGTGAACAGTTTTAGGCTGTGATCTACTGCCCAGTACCACACCCTCATGGCTTCTCTGCAAAGGAGATATGAATCGTTCCCCTGCTTGTAGATATAGAAAACCAGGGCATGCTGTCCATCTGGATTAGAAATCAGCCTGACAGAGGTGGTCCTGAAACACCTGTAAGGCATACAGCACAGCTCTCATCAACAGAGCGTTTATGCATAGAACGTTCTGTTGGAGTCAAGACCCCTGGTGTGGTGCTCCTGAAGTGGGCACCACCCCGTCCCAGACGCATCCGTGATGATAACCTGTTGAGGGGAGGGGTTCCTGAAGGGGGCCCCTATCACTGAGGAGGAGGGCTTCAGCCACCATACTAAGGTTTGTTGTACTGCCTTGGAGATTCTGACCTTCTGGTCGAGATCGTCCCTTCGCTGGTCCCACTGCATCCTGAGGTTCTACTGCAGAATTCTCATGTGCAGGCGGGCGAGAGGCACGGTCACTATGGCAGTGGCCATATGACCCAGGAGTTATAGTACCATTCTGGCTGGGGCTGGTCTCACGGATGTTAATCTCTAGCCAGCACCTGAAGGTGATCTGCCCAGTCTGAAGGGAGAAAGACTCTCCTCTGAACTGTATCCAAGATGGCTCCTATTAACTGGAGTCTCTGAGATGGCCATGAGGCTGACATTACGAGATGCAGAGTTATCCCAAGGTCCTGGAACATTTTGAAGGTGTACTCAGGGTCTGACACAACTGTTCTCTGGATGGGGCCAATAGTAGCCAGTCATCAAGATACAGTTAGATGTAATGACCCTGCCTCCTGAGGGATGCTGCTACTACCACCAGGAACCTGGTGAATACCGAGGTGCCGAGGACAGATCAAAAGGAAGGGCCCTTGAACTGACAGTGCTCTCCTTCTAATGTGAATCGGAGATACTTCCTGTGGGACGGCAGGATCTTTATGTGCATGTACACGTCCTGCATGTCAAGGGAGCAGAGCCAATCTCCTTGGCATAGCATAAGAATGGAAAGCAACCCCTGGAGTGTCACCGTCCTGAACCTTTTGTACTCTATAAAGATGGTATGTTGACTGAGGTCAAAAGATGGAATGAAGGTCCGAGAGTAGTAATCATTGCCGCTCAGTACTACTTGAATCACTCGCTTTGACAGGAGGCCTGCATCTCCACCAAATGAGACCTGCATGGGATGGAGAGCAGAACATGTGAGCTGGTGGAATGTCTGGGGTAACTGAGAAATTCCAGGCGAGCCCTCATTATAAGTTGCTACACCCATTGGTCTGTTGTGATGTTTTCCAACCTGCAAAGGAAAAACTGCCCTCCCACTGCCTCCCCCATCGATTCTGCTGGGGGCAAGTCAGTCAGGCGGAGGCTGACAGGTGGGGAGAGAAGCTCCAGACTGCTTAGCTGTTTATGTCCCAGTGTTCCTAGTGTCTGAGGGGTGGTTTCTCTTGAACTCTCCTCATTGTTGCTGTCTCTTGGTTTGGGACCCTGATGCTTCTGGAAAGGGCCGGCACCCAGGGGTAAGGATCTGACTTGTACATCTTGTGTAATCTGGAGACAGCTATCCCAGAGTCCTGTAGGCCAGTGATGATGATCTCAGCCTCTTGACCAAAGAGCACAGGGCCCTGGAACAGCAGATCTAGGATAGTGTCCTGCAGGTCCTGCCCGAACTCAGACACTCAAAGCCACGAGTGTTGCCTGAGGCATACTCCTGAGCCTGTGGCTCTGGCTGCATCTGCCGATTGTAGGAACATCTGAGGACATGTTTGCCCACATCTGCCCCAGATTGCAGGATAGCCAAAAGCTCTGACTTGTTGGAAGAATCTGGTTGGCCTTGGTTAGTTCCAAAGCCTTCTGCCATAGGCACTTTGTCCCTGTGGAAGACCAGACAAGGGGAGTCCACCGAAGTGCCTGGAGCTCCCTGTCCTTCTGGCCGACGTGATAGCCACCAGGAAGGCCGTCTTCCATTTATAAGTGTGAGACCACACTTGTGCATGAGTTCGAATGGCTTGCCTATGAGCTTTGCCAAACCAGCAGAAGATCCCACCGAGGTGGAGGTTCACGACCGGGAGGGATATGTGATCCAGGCCTTTGAAAAGTGCTCAACCACTGTCTCTTGTGCCAATGTTGACTGACCAGCCCGCGCCAGTAAGAAGAGATGGCTGCCAGTAGCACCCTAAGGGTCGATGACCAAAGATCCCTTTGGGAGGGGCCTAAGGTAGTTTAAAATGTTAGCCACAGAGCAGGATAAGAGGGTTCAGACTTCACTTCGTCACCAAATGGAAAACCTTTTCCATTTGAAGGCATAAAATTTCTGGTCAATTCCTTTTACGAGATCCTCCACCACGGTGTAGACATCCTCGAAAGACCCAAAGCCTGAAACTCTAGCCGATCAGGAACCAGGCTGTGAGGTGCAGGGATTGAAGGTCCGGGTGGAATACCTTCCCTGGTTCAATGACATCAGGTCCGGGCGTGTACAAAGCTGCTCCAGGGCCCTGCAGCTGAGGCTGAGGAGATCTGGATACCAGAACTGGAGGGGCCAATCTGGGGCTACCAGGATCACTCTTGCCTTGTCCCTCCTCACCTTGAGAAGCACCTTGTGGATCAAGGAAATGGAGGAAGGCATATAGGAGAGCCTGGGGTCCATGGCCTCGAGAAGGCATCCCCTGCAGCAAGCCCTGCTGAGGGTGGCCGGGCATGGTATAGCCTCAGCTTTGTTCTCCTGGAGGCAAACAGGTCCACCAACGGTTTGCCCCAATGGGAGAACAAACAGTAAGCTACCTCTGGATGAAGAGACTACTCATGGGATGTCTGGCCTATGCGGCTGACAGCATCCGCCAGTTGGTTCGAGACTCCTGCCACATGGATGGCAAAGAGATCTGCCTCCAACCGGCTGGCGAAGGTCCAGATACGAGCACCTCCTTGCATAGCAGATGGGAGTGCATGCCGCCCTGTTTGTTGAGGTAGTACATGGTCGTGGTATTGTCCGTCTGGACTTGAACCACTTGACCCCAGAGCTGAGGAGCGAAGCTGACAGTGCCAGTCTGACTGCTCTGCGCTCCAACAGGCTGATGTGGCAACGACTCCTCGGGGTCCAGAACCTGTGGGCTCTGTGGTCTCCCATGTGGGCTCCCCAGCCCATGACAGAGGCATCGGTCGTGAGAACGATTGTCGGCTCGGGCGGACAAACAGGATCCCTTCCTGCAGGCGACTTGGGACAGTCCACCACTGGAAAGTGTCCCACATCTTCTGGGTGACAGTGACCAGCTGGTCGAAAAGACCCTGGCGCTGAGTCCACTGAGCGGCCAGCTCCACTGGAGGGGGTGATGTGCAATCTTGGCCCAACGGACCACTGAGGTGCACACTGCCATGTAACCCAGAAGGTGCAGGAAGTGCGGGCAGGGCGCAAGTGCCCAACCAGAAATGATTGGGCAAAGGAGGAAAGAACCTCCACCCTGTCTGCCAGTAGCCGAGCTCTAGCCTGACGAGGTCGAGCTCTGCCTCGATAAAGCCCATCACCTGAGAGGGCACGAGTTCTGACTTGGCCTCATTGATCAGGAGGCCTAATCGAACAGGTTCGGAGGGCCAGGTCTCTGACCTCTCCACCTCCTGCAAGGAGGAACCCGCCAAGCCAATCGTTTGAGGTAGGGATATATATGAACCCCTTGATGTCAGAGATGGGCTGCCACCACTGCAATGCATTTCCGTGGAAGACCCGAGGGCTGATGACAGGCCAAACGGCATGGCTCGAACTCATACAGGGTCCCTTCGACCCTGAAGCGGAGGAACCGCTGGTGGGATGGACGATTGGGATGTGAGAAAACGCATCCTGTAGATCCAGTGAACCGAACCACATGTTTTGCTCCAGAGATAGTATGATCTGGTTCAGAGTTACCATCCGAAGATGCGGGACCCGGATACTGATTCAGGTCGTGGAGATCTAGGATGGGGCGCCAACCCCGTCTCGCCTGGGCACCAGGAAGTACCTGGACACGTAGCCTGGGTCCGCAGGAGGATCCAGCACTGAGCTACCGCCTCCTTGTGGAGGAGCTGAACAATGTCCTGAAGGGCCGACTGAGTCAACTGAGATCCTTTCCTCCGTGGGGCACAGGCTCAGCAAGGAGGGTACTGCTCGAACTCTAGAGGCAGTCCCCTACCGACCAATTCCAGGACCCACCTATCTGAAGTGATACTGGACCAGGCGGAAAGAAAGTGGCGAGCCGGCCCCCCATGGAGGACCCAGAACTGGCGTGATGGGAGTAGGGTTGGCCACCACCGACCTGTCACTGCGCAGGCTTAGAGGAGGAGGAGACTCCTGGACCGGCACCTCGGCCTCCTTTGCTGGGCTGTTGGGGACCCTGTTGGGGCCTAGGGACCAAGCTTGAGCCTGTTGTTGCTGCTGACCTCCTGATAGGAGGGCTGTCTAACTACAGGGAAGAGTGCCGAAGGGCTTCTTCTTGCACTTCTGCTGGTTCTTGCCCAAAGAACCTTTTGCAGAGGTAGCATCCAAGGTGGCATTGACTGCTCTATGTGCTGGAGGTGACCTGCCACTCCGGGACCGAAGAGGTCGGTGCCAAGGAAGGGCATGTCAGCTAATTTATGCTGAGTATCTGCAGGAAAAGAGGATAACTCTCAGCCATGCCTGCGACAGTGACCACTGCGGCTGCTAAGGAGCGAGCACAGGAATCTTCTAATGTCCAGGGCCGTCTGGAGCTGCTGTTTCGCAACAGCACGGCCCTGGTCACGGACCTGCTTAACGTGGTCTGCATGTCCGCTGGGAGATGAGGAGGACTTCATCTAGTGACCCCAACTGGGCATGAGAGAAGTGTGCCATTATTACAGCCGAGCTGGCCTGGTCGAAGGCCCAGGATGAGCGCATATACCTTCCGGGTAGAATGGTCCATATTTTGGACTCCTTGTCCGGAGGTGGTCAGTATCTGCTGAGCTACCTGTGCGCGAAACACTGGAAGCAGTCAGGGGATCTCGGCCGAGGGATGCTCAGTGAAGCCCGCCAAGGACCACATAGGTACAGTGTACTTGGCAGCCATGCGGCAGATGGAGTCGGGTGCTGCTATAGCTCAAGGGCCAGGCCAAATGGCTTCGCCACTGGGAAGACCTCCGCCGGGGTATCCCTCTAAGGAGATCCTCAGAGGATATTCCAGCTTCTTTTGATAGGCTGCAATGGCATACCCGTGACTCAGAAATGAGTCGAAGGATGCCTTGAAGGAAGAAGGACCTTCCTCCAGGCCTGTCACTGACAACTCATCATCAGGGTGTGAGTGAAGACCAGTGGTATCCCGAGTCTGAGGAGTCAGGATACAGGGGTCTCCTGCCTACTACCCCTTCAATGCGCCTAGGAGATCAGGAACTATAGTGATGGACAGATGACGTGGCAAGCCCGTATCTGTCCGATCCTCCTTTGAGGGAGCACCTCCCGAGGCTGCTTAGGTGGTGGTTCCACCAGAAATGGCGGGAGACCGGAACAGGCTGAGCAGGAATCGTGCTGGTCCTGCGGAGGAGAACCAGAGTCCTCGTGCACCGGAGGAGTCGGTGTCGGACGAAGAGGTCTGGGGCAAGTAATGGCCAGTGTAGCCAGAGTAGCTGGCTTCTGACCGTCAGAATTAGCTGTTGCCACATGAGGTCCTCATACACGCCGATGGAGCTTCCGCCTAAGTCTCTCCTCGACTGAAGAGGATGAGGAATGGTGGCGCGCTCTTCCGGGAGTGTTTACGACTTTTTGGTTTCTCACTGACGGGGTCCTACTCTCGATCGAAACCGATGGTGTTGGCTCTGTCGATCGGGAGAGGCCGGATTCGGTGAACTGAGGATCCGCCACTGTCCCCGATCGATGCCCGCAGGAGTTATTCCTTTAGTCGGGGAAAGAAGGATGGGTGTCTTTCAAAAGAGTCGCCGAGTGGGTCGGCGACACCGTCTCGATGGTCGAGAGAAATCTCGGCTCGTATCTGCCATATCCTTGGCCTTGGTACCTTGGCCTGACGGAAGTCCGAGAAGCTGGCGGCCGAGAAGCGATCTTGACCGAGGTCGAGAATGCCTGGTCCTGTGAATCGACCACCTCAGTCCCAGGAAAGTCTTCTTCAGCCAGAAGAAGATAATTTGGGGTCCTTGTCCCTTTTCTTGGGGCGGAGGAGGCGAGCCTGAGGGCGCCTCACCCTTGGTAGAGAGAGACTGACACAGCTCTCGAAAGGACCCAGTAAAGGTGGAGCCCAGGATGCCGACATCAAAAACTTTGGCTGGCCGAAGCTTGGGCAGCTTCCTCTTCGAAGCCACCATCTGTTCGAGCTGCTCGGCAGATCCTGTGGCCACGGAAAACCGCCCCACCTGGCCTCCCTTCGATTTCACCGTGATTGTGAAGCCCGTCTCCCTAGCTGTAGGCACGCCTATGATCATCCAGGACATTGGGATGGAAAGTCAGACAGACAGTGCAAGCAGTGGTGCCATGCACGCACCCAAGCAATACACGCACGAGAGGTGGGGATCGGTGCGAGACATTTTTGTCCACAAGGACACCGCCGAAACAGGAGATGACTTGTCCTCCATGTCCGATGTGCTTAGATCGGATTCGAAAACTCTTCGAGTTTTAAAGAAAGCAAATGCAAAACCATCGACAGACTCCAGGCCTACGGTACTTGTAAAAGTAGCACGAGGGAACCTGAATCTTCCAGCAGAAAGGAAGATCTGGCATCATGGGGCTGGAGCCGAGGTATATACCACCCGGGTGGGTGGGAGGAGCCAGCTTGAAGACTTCCGCAAGATTTAAAGGAAAGGGACATGCAAAGAGTGTGGATGAACAACATATCCACGCCCTAGAACCTCCCTTTCCAAGATAGGGACAATGTGTCTTGCCAGAAAACTACACGGTCTGGAATGAGTAGAGCAGAAAAGCAGCAGTTTTACATTGTGTGGAGATGCAAAGTTGACCCCATCTGTTGAACAGGTCACTACTACTACTGAGGTCAGCAGTTCCCACTCATGCATCCTGGACTGGGATTTGCTTAACCTCTCTGCCAAGACGTTTGGACGTGTGGATCATGCACTGCTGAGAGTTCTAGACTGTGTCCTACAGCCCAATACCAAATCCTCATTGTTTCCATGCATAGGGATAGGAATGAGTTACCCTTTGCTTGTTGTGTAAAGCATCACATTGACATTGTCCGCCTGTACCAGCAGAGGGCCTGGGAATAGGCGGTTCTGGAAGGCCTGGAGCTCATACAGGACAGCTCGCATTTCAGAACATTTATGTGCAAGGTGCTCTCCACTGGGGTCCACATGCCCTCGTGCCTGATGGGAGCCCAGGCAGGCACCCCAATAAATCCCTGAGGCATCTCTTAAGAGAATCTGGGGAGGGAGGGGATCATGAAGGCACCCCTTAAGAAGTTGTTGTTCCATCCACCACTTGAGTACTCATGCACAGGGACATGACTAGAAATGAAAATTTCATACCTACCGTAATTCTTGATCCTCTCTTGTATCTTCACCATTCATTACTGATTGGATTGAGTGCGGAGGCCGCACCCGCTCACGAGGAGGTTTTTTTTTTGAGTCTGCTCCCAGCAGTAGCGCCTCGAGGCCGACGACGCACTACAACATGCCAGGGGCGCCACTGCTAGGCCGGTAGACTCCTCCTCTATCTCAGTCTGGTAGCCAAGAGGTGAAAATAAAGGTAAGAAAAAGAAAAAGCGAGGCAAGAGAGCCGAGGGACAGAAAAGGAAAGGATATAAACTGAAAAAGGTATAAGCCGGTAGAGGATAGAGAATTCCCACCTAAGGGACCGTGAGGGCTTCTCTTCCGGGCGGCTCTAGGGAGGAACAGAGCAAGGGAAAGAGAAAGAAGAAGAAGAAGAAAAAGGAGGTATGTTGAGAGGAGGAACGTGACCATCGAGCATTGGTTGAGAGGCTTATAAGCTCGAAAATCAACAAGGGAGCAAGAATCCCAGTTGCTTAGGACTGAGGGGAGGTTCAACCGAACCACCTGAACAGATCCAATGAGGGCAGATTCTCTGAACTCTCAACATGCCAAGTACCTACATCCCTAGCTGAGGGCTCATGGACTGCCCGGCAGAACCTGTTTCGGAAGAGTGCCCACCCAGGAAGGGGACTAAGTCCCTTAGCACCCTGTTAGTGTTAACACAGCAGTGTATGGGAAACATTATGCCTTTCTGAAGGCAGCTTTGTATGAAAGGATAGAGTGGGAGCGGAATCAGACTCCTAAGGCAAGGCAAGCAGACGCTCAAGGCTGACAAGTGCAAGCAGCAGCTAGAATGAGCTCAAAGATAACACCTGCCAGGGGATTCTAAATTTTGTTGAGGCTGAGTCAGGGCACGGTCTCTTAAGCTGTAAAACTGCATAACCTGATCAAGGTATTTAGAAGTCGCACCTGAAGGGCGTCAGAAAGAGTTCCCTCAGAATAAGAGAAAGTATAGACTGTATTGCCTCTTTACCTTGAGGAAAAAATGAACCATTCACTAAGAATGGAAAACAGAAAGTTTTTTTTTTTGGCATAAAGGACAAAAGAAGGAAGAGGAACGAGACGGGAGGGGCAGGCGCCACAGTAGGAGGCCACTGAGGGAAGGTGGGTGGGTATCAGTAATGAATGGTGAAGATACAAGAAAAGATCAAGAATTACGGTAGGTACGTGAATTTTCATATCACAACTTGTCAATCTTCACCATTCATTACTGCTTGGTGAGTACTAAGCCCTCCCCTTAAAACGGGGGTAGAACCCTGAGGGAACAAGATCCTCAGCCTCCTGCTGGTGAGAACAGAAAGGAAGACCTTGGGCTAATCTAGAGAAGCCTATGGGGAGAAGAGCTAGGAGGTGCCCCTGAGGACAGGGAGATGGAGGAAGACCCTGCAGTAATCTCCTAGCTCTGGAGGAAAGAATAGGTCCCCGGAGGCGGGCCGAATCACCCCTCACAGCCGAGGCCAGGGCTGACAACTTGACAGGCAAAGCATGCCGTCCGTCTAATGCAGATCGCTGTCCCTGCAAACCACCCATTGGTGTCATAAGATGCCCTTGCTTGGTGTCTTGTCAGTTCCAGGCCTATAGCAGAGAGGGCAATAGCTTGTCTGGTTTGCTCCAGTATCAGGCACTGATGCTAAGATCTGAAGAGCATCGACTACAAATGCCTACTGTAGGCAGCATGAAGAGCCTGATGAGATGCAATGCAAGACATCGCCACGAGAGGAAGAGAACACTCTTCGCCCTCACCGGTCGGTGTGAGGGAATCCGAGTCCGGTGGACCGTCGTCGCCAGGCGGCGGCACCCAGAAGGAGTCTCTAGGTATACCAAACCGAGGGCGGGTTGGGGAAGTACCAGGGATTCCAAAGAGCACAACACCTACGTCGACAGTCTGCGGGCTGGAAAAGGGCGGCTGGCGACTGCCAGGAACGGATAGACGCCTCCTGGAAGGGAATAGGCCAGGAAGGTACCACCAGGTGCTGGGCATAATTCGCCAAGGAATTCACGCTGCTCCCATTCGGTACTGTCTCGCCTAACGTAGGAAATCAAGATCCCTCAACATCCTTGAAAGGCATCGCTGATATTCAGTGAAATCAGCATCTGAGGAGATATGAGCAGAGGGTTCCTCTCCCTCAGAGGAGGGAGACGAGGATGATGGAGAGCTCGAGTGTCCAGAGGATTCTTGTGGCAGTGGGGATAGGCGAAAAGACCTGCTCATTCATACACCTGACATATGAGGGAAGGCGCTGCAGAACCTCTGAACTGCTCCCAGGATAACGGGCCCGTGGGACCGACATGGCCTGGAAAGAGCGGGGGTGGCAACAGAGGAATGGGAGATGGGCACCTACGAAGAGGCAACTGTCCTCTGCTAGGGCTCTGAAATCCGTGAGAACGGAGCCTGAGCTGGCGGGATCCCGGACAACAGACCAGGTCGCAAAACAGAACCCTGGGGATGCGAGCCTGGAAGAGCCCAGAGGGATCCTCCTGTGACGAACCTGGGACTGCATGGATCCAGAAGGGCAGCCCGCAGCAACGCCACTGGAGGGACCCGGGGTCCAAGAGGGAAAGGCGGGCCCAGCACCTCGGCTCCTAGCCACCCCGAGGGGTGGCCAACAGAGACCGAGACGCCTGCACCCTGTCCTCAACCCCTCGGGACCCGAGCGCCTCCTCCTGACCCCAGCGATCCCCACCCCGAGGGGCTGCAGCAGCACCAGGGACGGTAGCTGCCACGAGCCCCCAGGAGGGACAGCCCTCACTATGCCCCTGCTCCATCGCCTCCCCAGGGACCCAAGACCACCCTAGCCGGGGTCCTCAGGGAGGACAGCAGCCGGGACAGCACAAGAGGCCCACTGGGCCGCCTAGCATACTGCCACCGGGACCCCGACTCGAAGATTCAGGTTGCCAGGACGGGTTCACGTCTGAGTCATCAGCCTCAGAAGAGAAGATCAGCTAGACCACAATACTAGCAACCCGGGGTTCCCGGTGAAATGGTGCCACGAATGGCGCGGGCGGTGCCGGACGACCTCAGCCCACCCGCACCCGCTAAGCCCGGGTCCCGGCTCCCCACTGGCGCCGGCTAGGCCCACGGTGCCATAACCCAACCCAGTGCCGCCCGGAGAGCTTAACCGGCCAGGCCAGGAGCGGGCGCTGGTGCCGGATCTGAAATGGCGCTGAAGGTGCGCCGAGGACCATCGGTGCCGGTCCGCAGGCGGGGCCTCGACACTGGGAGTCTGCACCTCCGAGGAGGTGACTGCCGAGGTGGTGTCTCCACCGCAGCCCAGGAGGGACCTCGACGTTCTTCCGACACAGAAAAAAGCTTCCTCTTCGGCAAGAGAAGAGGAGGAGCCTCCTTCTACAGACCGTATAGCTCCAGATGGGACCCGGAGGAAGGCCCAGAGCCCTTACCTGGGAATCCCTGAGCGACGCTGTCCCTCGAAGGTCGGCAGGGCCTTGCCGATCTTGGAACGTGATGGACTTCAAGGACACGACGGTCCATGGAGAAACAGGTGCCGCACACATCCATATCGTGGTGGGTCCCAGGCAACGGAGACAGACATCATGCCGATCCGTGATAGAGAAATGCCGCCACAGGAGCACCGACGCATAGGGCACAGCCAGCCTTCGATTACGTTTGCCCCTGAACCTGACATGATGTGAACTAAATAAGACCAAAAACAGCAACAAAGCACTCGCGCCATCGACAGAAATAAAAAAATAAAGGTCTTACTAACGAGGCCATTCAGTGAATATAACTTGAGAATACGAGGAGTGGTGGACGCAGAAAAGCTTCAACTATCGCGCAGCAGGTGTACCTCGACGGCGGGAGAAACAGAACTGAGATAGAGGAGAAGTCTGTGGCACCTAACAGCCGCCCTCGCGCATGATGCAGTAAACCGGCAGGGGCGGCCGTTGAGCAGAACTCAGACAAAAAAAAAAAAACTCCCGTAAGGTGCGCGGCCCGCACTAATCCAAGCAGTAATGAATGGTGAAGATTGACAAGGGAAGATATGGAAATTACATACCTACCATAATTACTGATCTTCTTGGATGAAGTCTTCACAATTCATTCATACTAATGGGACTACACCAGAGGTGCTAGGACCCAGTGGGAAGCTAAAAATCTCCAGAAGGGCCAGGCGCAGGTAGGACCATGCATGCGGCCACCACGAGGCTGGCTCAAGGCCATGTATGGGCTATCTTAGCTGCCGACCCTCCAACCGCCTCAGTTCCTTTTCGACTGAGGAGGTGGTGCAGAGTAAACTAACCTAAGAAACACCTAACCTAATCCGGGCATAAGATAGCCTGGATAACCCGTGTAAGAAGAATCAACTCAACAGCATCTTCACAGCGCAAGCCAACGAGGGAGAAGACCAGAAGCAGGATGAGTGAGCTTGAAGGATGGTGGGTGGTGTGTGAATGAATGAATGGTGAAGACTTTGTCCAAGAAGATCAAGAATTATGGTAGGTATGTAATTTCCAGATCTTCCTGGACTAAAAGTCGTCACCATTCATTCACCTCGAGAGAGTACCAAGCTAACCCCTACCTCCCCACCACCACCAAGTAGGGCGGTAGGAGACCGAGATCACTCAGGACAGAAGTCCATTAGGGTTTTGCTGCTGAAGGAAGTGTTCTGTCTGGCATGGACATCCAGAGCGTAGTGCTCCACAAGGGTGTGCACTGAGCTCAAGTAGTAGCTTTGCAAATATCTGTAATGAGTACATTACAAATTTCTGCTAGGGATGCCACAACTGCTCTAGTAGAGTGGGCGTAAACCCAGCCTTCCAACTTGACCTGCGCCACGCGAGTAGCAGTGACGAAGACATGCCACCAACCATGCAGAAATGCATCTAATGGCAGCAGGCTGACCAGTCAGGCCATGTTGAAAAATATGAAAGATGCTTGATTTACGAAAATCTTCTGTTCTGTTGCTGTAGAACTGTAGAACCCTATCAACATCCAGAGTGTGTAGGTGCGTTCCCCTTCATTCTGGAAGCTGGCAAAATAAGTAGGAAGAAACAGGGGTTGGTTAAAGTGAAATTCCGAACTACCTTGGTTAGGAATTTAGGGTGAGTACAAAGTACCACCCTGACCTTGTGAAGGACACTATATGGAGGGTCTGTGACCAAGGCATGAATTTCAGAAACTTTGCAAACTGAAGTAACGGCCACTAAGAAGGCAGTCTTCCAGGTGAGAAACTTCAAGTCACAGGTGGCTAGAGGCTCAAAGGTTTACAGGTGAGCATATCTAGCATGAGGTTGATATCCCACACGGCCACCGGTTTCCTGACCAAGGGTCTAGTAGCTCATGGTAGGTGGAAATCAGCGTATAGGTGTACCTTCACTGTCGAGTATTTCAGTCCTGCATTTAACAGGTTCAAAAGGCACCCAACACTTTATTTGGTAGGCAACAAAATGTGTCCAGCATGGACTTTTTGCACTACGAATGGAAAATCCTTCCACTTAGTCATGCAAGTTTCCAAGTGGAAGGCTTGCATTAAGAGGATTTCTGAGATCCTTTGAAAGACCGAGACCTACCCACTTCTATCTTCTCAGGTAGCCAGCACGGAGATGAAGGGAGTGCAGGTTGGGATGACCAGGGTCATTGTGTCAGGAGGTCCGGCCCAAAGAGGAGCTTCCTCAGGGGAACTTTGACAGCCTGTTGATTAGAGAAAACCATATCTGACGAGGTTAAAGCGGGGCAATGAGGATCATCCTGCCCCTGCCTTCAGCTTAAGCAGCACCTCTCGAACCAAAGGAAGGGGAGGAATGCATACAGAAAGGCCTTGTCCACCGCGTAGTCTGAATGCATTCTGACAGAAAATGTCAGGTTCTGGATTTCTGGAGCAGAACAGAGAGAACTTTGAGTTGAGTGTGGGATGCAAAAAGGTTCAAGTCTGGACTACCGCACTCATCGAGTAGCGACTGGACACCGCTGGGGCCAGCGACCTTTCATGAAACCCACCTCAGCCTGCTGATGTGATCCGTTGGGTCGTTCTGAAGTCTTGTGGTGGTAGACTGCCTGCATTAGGGTATCGTGCTCGAGACATCACTCCTACCCTTCATGGCCTCCTGCACAGAGAGTAGAAGCAGGCTCTACCCTGCTCACTGATGTAATACATCATGGCCTTATGTCCATCTGAAGAAGAATACCTCATGGTAGTGGACATCCTTCAGGACTCGGAAACTTATAGAACCGCTAGCATCTCTAAGACATTTATGTGAAGATGAGACTCCTCCTGCCTCCATACCCTCCAAATGTGGAGGTCTTGACAGTGAGCTCCCCACCAATCAGAGATACCAATGGGACAAAGGGTAGACCTTGTAGAAGCCTGTCTTCCTGTGTTCACCATGCAAGTGATCTGCGTCAAGGGTTGTGTCACTTTTACGTGGAAGGACTGTGGATGTGTGGTCGGAGTCACCGCGTGCAGAGCACCCACTGTGTGGTCCTCATGTGGAACAGGCCAGAGCACTTATGAAAGCGGCAGAGGCCCCTAGGCCCAGCATCAGCTAAGAGATTGGGCTCATACGAGGTTAATTCTCTGTGAGGAAGAGAACCATCTGGACAAGCGGGTCCTCCTGACCCCGGTAGGGAAGGGCCCCAGCTAGGCAAGGGGGGCACATGAAGAGAAGCTGACAGGCTGAGAGGCTTGAAGCTGTGACTTTTGCAGGGTTGGCAGAACCTTCATGAAAGTGGCTTCTATGTCCAGAGATGCAAACCAGTCATGCCGCTGGAGAGGTGGGAGGAGATTCCTACAGAGACCATCCTGCCCTGAACAAAGACCTATTATGTTTCTGCGGTCGAGAACAGGGCGCATGCCTATTCTTTATGGACCAGAAGACTACAGAGAAGGTCCTGAATCTCCAAGGTGTGAAGGTCTGACTGTGAAGTGATGAGACTGTGCTGCCACTTGGTGGGACAGCCAGGGAGTCTCCGGTAGGTTGAAGGAGTACCCTTCCAGAAAATCCAGGGGACCCACTTGTCCATTGTTATAGACTGCCATTGGCTGAAAGTGAGTCAGACAATTTCTCACCACAGGGTGAAGTTCCACCTCAGGCAGTTGAGATGAAAC
Organism: Neoceratodus forsteri; assembly: GCA_016271365.2. Classification (NCBI taxonomy): domain Eukaryota; kingdom Metazoa; phylum Chordata; order Ceratodontiformes; family Ceratodontidae; genus Neoceratodus; species Neoceratodus forsteri. The sequence continues at coordinate 1,471,851,905 of CM057453.1, read as the reverse complement.
TTGGAGTGATGTCTCGAGAGTGGCACTTGGCGCCGGGCCATGCCTTGAGCTGTGTTTTCTTCACGACTGAAGACCCTTCAGTCCCCATCGTGCAGGACTGCTTGTTGCAAAACTGACAATGGTTCCAGCCTGCTTGGGGTGGAAGAAGTCGGTCCAGCTGTTCTGAAGACAGCTACTTGAGTGTCGAACAGGTGAGAATCATTAGAAAATCCTGATGTTCCAAGTCAGGAGAGTCACCTGACACAAATCACAGCAGTAGAGTCGTGAGGCCTCCACAGAGGTTTTCGGCAGACACTGCTAGTTTTCCAAGGTGTCAATCTTGCAAGATTTCCTATTGATAGGAGACAGCCAGTTGGTGCAGTGGTTGGATTTCCGCTTGGACACTGGTGACTCGGGAACAGACCTGGGGAAGAAGGATCGAGCGTCCCTAGGACTGCTCTCCTTCCCCGGGAGGGTGTGGTGTGTCGCCGTGCATGGGGACCCTAGTGGAGGTCAGGAGCATCACAGCACCAGAATGCCAACAAGGATTCGAGGGTGTGGGGACGGATGCCGACATCATTGTATGTCCACCCCGTCTACAGGGAACAACAAATGCCTGGCTCACTTGCCTTTAATGATGCTCACCACCAGCTGCACTGCTCCCCAGGCCGACTCCCATCCTATCCCGCTGTTTGTGGCACCTTAGGGCCGGGTGCTATGTCCCCACCTTGGGGCAAGCCAGGGGTCCCAGGAGAGTGGCTAATATGGGACGCCGCAGCCATGGGTCCGTGACCAGGCAGATGGCCTGGCAGTAGGAGCGGGCACAAAAATAAAAATAAAGATTTCCTATTGATAGGACAAACTGTGGACCCCTGAGGAAAACAGCCTTCCCTGCTCTGACAACCATAGTATCTGCAGAGGACTGTGAACTAAAAGTGTACCTCCCAGGAGGACCATAGAAGCAATCAGAGCTGGCCTTCCCACACGCATTCAACAAGACATCATGGGCAGAGGCGCAATGTTCTTGAACATGAGGCAGCGAGATACAAGCCCCGGGTCTACATCGGAGGTCTGCAGAGCCAGGTCAGAACTCATGTACTAAGGAGAACCGAAAAGACATGGCTTCAACCTGGGTCGGCTGACGAGAAGTTCACGCCCAGGCTGTAAAACAAGTCATTTTACCATTGTCAGAATGATGAGGTCCAGATCAGACTCATCATGCTCCACATCTGCCCCATAGAAACAGGAAATGCCCAGCAAGGCCAGCCTGGGCAAGGGACAGCCTGGAGGGACCAGGATCCGGAACGAGCCACACCCAAAGACCCCGACGCCACATCAAAGTTGACTGCACCACATGCGGCACCAAAGTCGCACTCCCACACGCAACACCAATTCCACGGCAGCACATGCGGCACAGAAGACAAGGGGCCCAGAGAACGGCCATCCCTGGAAGGAGGAGTACTGTGCTGGCCCCTGCAGGGAAGAGTGGGGTAGGCACATGGGATCGCTTATAGACAGCTTCAGCACCGGAGAAGGTACCAAACGAGATTCGAACTGAAAACCCGGCAGTGGTTCATCGGCGCCAGCCTGAAGCCTCAGCACTGTATCTACCGGCGAGGGCAAACGAGCCAACACTGAGCCACTGCTCTAAAGAGCTGCCCAAAGATTAAACTGTCCACGGAACCCTCCCAAGCGACAGAGAATGGCCCCAGTGACCAGAGTCCAGGCTGTCAAGGCATAAGCCACCAGGAAACCGGAGGACTCTCAACTACCAGAGACTCCTGACAGACACACCAGAGGCGACCTGCGAAGTACCGTTTTCCTTGTCTGACTGGAAGAAGAGCTGGAGGTCAAGTGGCGTGGGTTCCCAACCTGGATCAAGAAAGTAGAGTTACGTAGGAACTTACCGTAACAGTAGATCTTCGAGATAGGTTCCTTCAGTGGTCATAACATGTAGGATTAGTGCCATCAGGCATCAGGTTCCAACGGCAGACTTTTCCAGCAATACCTAATGGGACCACCCACCTGACGTCATGTGACATCAGTGTGAGCCTATATACTGGATGGTACCCAGGCCCACCCTCCAGTTCTCCTGCCAGAGCCCAGAAGAGAGGAAACTAGTCTGGAGACCAAAATGCAAATATTTTGGGGAAGAAGGGTGGGAAAAACATGACCTACTGAAGGAACCTCTTTCAAGATCTACTGTGATGTAAGTTCCTACGTAATTGTACTATCTTACTTCGAGAGGGTTCCTTCAGTAGGTCATAACATGTAGGGCAGATTCCCAAGCAGTCTCTCTCAAGAGAGACTGAGAGAAACCCGGGAGGAGGAACAACTGAAAACCAGAAAGGGGCATGCTTAAGACAGAAGGCCCTGCAGGACAGCTAGGCCTAAACCCTCCTTCACCTAGAAGCAATGTCCAGACTGTAATGCTTGGTAAAGGTATGGATGGAACTCCAGGTTGTTGCCACACAAATCTCTGCTGCACAAATGTACGGAGGAAAGCTGCAGAAGAAGCCATGCCCCTAGTGGAATAAGCCCTGACAGACTCTGGCAAAGCTTCTCATACTTCTGACAGCAGAAGTGGATGTAGTTGGCTAGCCACAAGTAAAAGGGTCCCAACCCTTGGAGGCCGCCCAAATGGAGAAACATTTCCACTTCATAGCATAAGTGGATCTCTAGAAGGCCTCGGCCTCCACAATAACTTGAGTGACTCTCGATGAGACCCCAAAGCAGGAAATCGCTGCATCTGTAGGGAGCCAAGCATGGAGATTCAGGGTCCTGAGCTCGGTGCACCAGCTGGCCCTTGTCTTGGTTTAAGAGGCTGTGCTGTTATGGAATGGAACTGGGGTTCCCTTGACAGCTGAAGAAGAAGTGGGAACCATATCTGTCTGGGCCACAGAGGAGCAATTAGAAACATTTGTGCTCACTCTGACTGAAGCTTGAGGAGCACCTCTGAAGAATGGGGAAGGAGGGAAGGCATGTAAGAATTTCCCTGTCCAAGAGAGAGAGAGAGAGAGAGAGCGAGCGCGCATCGTCAGAAAGCACCATGCCCTGGAACAAGCGAGCAAAAGCTGGGAAGCTTTGCGTTGGATGGGGAGGTGAACAGGTGAGTTCCAGTTGCCCCATTTCCTGAATAGTGACTATGCCACTTCCTGATCGAGTTCCCATTCGTGAGCGAGGACGAATGATCTGCTTAAGCTGTCGGCAAGGACGTTTCCACTCCTGGAATGTGCACAGCTGAGAGACACAGACTGTGCAGGGACTGCCCAGTTCCACACTCTCATCGCTTCCCTGAAGAGGGGATAAGAGCGAGTGCCTCCTTGCTTGTTGAGATACCAGACAACCGTAGTGTTGTCCGTCTGAATGAGCAAGAGTCCCTTGGGGAGAACGATCTGAAACGCTTGAAGAGCATACAGCACCGCTCTCAACTCCAGAACACTGATGTGTAAGAACATCTCTGGACAGGACCAAAGTCCCTCGTCCTGATGGTCCCCATATGAGCTCCCATCCCAGGTTGGAGGCGTCCGTAGTGAGAACTGCCGCTGGAGCTGGGCCACGAAATGGAAGCCTAGAGAGACAAACAGAGGTTTGTGGGGTCTCTCCATAAAAGATCCCTCTAAAAGGCAGAGGACATGAGGATCAGTTAAGCCAGCTGATCCTGAAGCTGATCCCACTGAACCCTGAGGGACCACTGAGAAATTCTCATGTGGAGCCTTGCCATGGGACCCAAGAGAAAGGCCAGCATCAAGCCGAGAAGACAGAGGACTTCCCAGGCTGGAAGGTACCTGTAAGAGGCCATCAGAGTGTCCCTCCGATCCGAGGGAGGAAAGCTCTGTCCTGAACTATATCAAGAATAGCTCCAATAAACTGAAGCCGTTGTGAAGAAATCAGGGAAGACTTGGGGATATTGTAGTAACCCCAATCTGGAAAATAGATAAAGGGTAATCTTAAGGGCCTCTGAAAGGGACTCCTGGAGGGAGCAGAAATTAGCCAACTGCCCAGGTACGGAAAACCGCAATACCCCTGGCGCCTCAGGGCTGCAGCCACCACCACTAGGTGCTTGGTAAAAACCCTGGGTGCCGAGGAAAGGCCAAAGGGGACGCTTTGAATTGAAAGTGTCCCCCCAAGACAAACTACAGGAAGTGGCGTGACTCTGTAGGATCAGGATGTGCAGGTAAGCATCCTGCATGTCCAGAGTGCATAGCCAATAATTTTCCTGCAGCAGAGGCAGGAGGCTCTGGAGCGTTACCATCCTGAACTTTTGTACTCAACAAACAGGTTTAACCTGCTGAGGTCGAGGATGGATCTCAGGTCGCCTGTCTTTTGGAACCAGAAAGAAATTGGGAGTAAAACCCCGTCCTCTCTGCCGAAGAGAGATTTGCTTTTACATAGGAAAGCTTGCACTTCCTCCCTTACTAAAGTACCTGGTCTCGAAAGTAGCGCGGACCTTCGAGGAGGAGATTCTGAGGCACCTCCAAGAATTCTAGACTGTGCCCTAAGGGACACTAACTGTAGGACCCATTTGTCGGAGGGGATGCTCTGCCACTCCTGCATGTGGCGGGCACCACCCTCCCCACCGCCCTCTTCCAACGAAGGAGGAGGGTGGGGTTAAGGAGTCAGGAGGTGGCAGGTCGGGCTGGAGGAGGTCCTCCAGAGCGATGCTGGATTTTGGAGGTGGGGGCGGGAAAAGACTGTTCCCGCGGCCTCACGCTTACCCTGTCGGAACTGCGCGGCGCCGCCGCTGCCTCCAGGTCTGTTTCTCAAAGGGCTGCTGGGGTTGGCCCAATTGATTGCCCGAACGACACATAGAGCTCACAGACCCAAGAGCCTGGGCTCGCTCTTGGAGGTCTGTGAATGTCCTGGTGTCCCCACCAAGAGCACTGAGCCCGAAAGGGCGTCCTGGATGGCGACTGAACCTCGTTAGCAGAGCCCAAAATGTGGAGCCACGCATGCCGTGAAGGGAGGCGGCGGTCACGAGGTTCGAGCCACCGAATCAACAGAGTCGTAGGTGGCTCAAGAGCATACCGACAAGAGATTTTAGAAAGTCGGATGTCCCGGCAAGCTCCTCAAGGTCCAAATCCGCATAGACTGGATCCGTCCTCCAGCCTGGCTAGGGTGGCCTTTTGGTGGACATCATATGGGCTATGTAATTCAGGGACCTCAACATGCATGTAGCCAAGGAGTACACCTTTTCCGGAACTGGTTGAACTGCTGGGACTTTGTCGGAAGGAATGGTACTCATGTGCTTAGGAGCAGAGGAAGTCCTGAGCAGCAGAAATGACAACAGAGTCTGCCTTGGGATGCGAGATAGAAAGGGGCATCATTAGGCACCTGGTAAGTCCTGTCCACTCTCTTAGGGACGGCTGGGATGGAGGGCAGTCTAGACAGTCGAGGTGAGGGTCTAGATGAGGACCAATCCAGGAGGAACTGGATCATGACGGAGTCTCCAGATCCAGATGCTCAGCAGTCTCTGCTGCATTGGATCCTGTTCCTCCCTCCCACTCATAAAAAGTTTGGATTGACCTCAGAAGGTCCACAAAGAAGGGTCCTCCGGAGGAGATTTGGGAGAGACCTTTCCGGGACCAGTGATTCTGGTGCTAAGATTCCTCAGGACGAGTCTGTCCTGAGTTCACAGATCATCTCCTGCCTGAATATCCGGAAGAGTGATATCCGCAAGTGCCACACCAATGTGGACCATGTCGGATTCGTAGTCCATGGGGAAACGGACCTGGGAGAGGGAGTAGGACGGGAGTCTGCTCTCCAGGTCAGTCACCAGCTCAGCCTCTTGCCTCCTTCCACCAGTACTGGATGACCTCTGATGTCCAGCTGTTGGTGGGGGTAGGTGAGGAGAAGGGGGGTAAGCACGTGGATGGGGGTAAGAATTTTGTGATATTCTCTGTGGAGGGCAGCCCAGGATTGGGTTGTAAGCTGGGTAATACTGCCCAAATTATGCCAGTCTGGCGATGGACCAGCCGGATACGATCTGTAGGCAACCCCGAATGGTAGTGAAGGCATAGTGGTGTCTCGCCAAAACCCCGACATCAGAGGGAGCCGATGACAGGGGCATCCACGCTGGACCTGGCATAGTGAATATGGCGCAGAGTCCGTGTTGGAATCACCGTCGACGGGCAGGCGGAACCGGCGCCAGAACAATATCTGGCATCGGAAAGGCCGGCGCGGACCCATCGCATCATGTCAATGATGGACCCGCCCCTGCCAAAAGGTCGGGCGGCAGGCAGGCAAATGGGTTCCGGCCAGGAGACAGTCGGAAGAGGAGACAGTGTGAGGAGGAGGAAGAACCGGGTCTGACGAGGGAGCAGGGTCCAGCGCCGTTGGCCAACCAGCCTAGAAGGACTCCCTGGATCAGTAACAGGAGGGACCTCCACGGGTAATTCCAGCGGAGGAGGGGGGGCCTCCCGTCCGAGACCCCTGTAGGGGAAAGTGGGTGTGATGCTGGTGTGACAACATCCAGGGGACCAACGCCATCTCCAGCCGGGTAGTGGGGTCTGGGGTAACCGCTACCAGTGGCGGAGAAGGGGAAGAGGGGCTGTCTTTCCTAGGCTCTGCTAGACGTCAAGTCGCAGACGCCAGTCCTCGATGGGAGAATCGATCCGCACGATCCCCACGGAGATCGACTGACTGGACAAGTGCACTCATGCTAGGGAGGAGCCCCCGATTTGGTGCCTTCGGCCCGCTGGACCACTGAGGACGGGAACCGACGATCAGTTGCCGTGGAGGTCCCCAGAGGAGCTGGGAGTGACTCAGCGGCATCACAGCTGGCTCATGAGGAGTTGGGGGACCAACTTACCTGAAACGGGCAACTGAGGGAGTGTCGCAGCCTTAGCCTCCCGGGACGTGGCCTGGTCCTTAACTACAGGTGGCAGGGGAATGGGCCTTGCTGGATGCGGGCCTCAAGCCTCAGACTTACTTTCTGAAGAGCATTTCTTCTCCCAATACTACTTTTGTGTTTGGAAGAAGAAGGAGAATTGAAGCAGAATCCTGAATCTTCTCCATCTGTTTCTTGAGGGAGGCTAAGCGGGTCTTTAAAGATGGGCCTCAGAGCCTGCTGCTTCATTTACAGGTGGCCTGGTCGAACGGGAGGCAATCCGAGCAGGTGGCCACTGGATGGTCTGGGGCCTAAACAGATCACGCACTATCGGTGACAGTCTCTTGTGTGGGATCTGGGTGCCACTGAATTCGCACTTCTTTGGTGGAGACAAGATAGAGAGTACAGAAATACTGAGAAAAACAAGATGTTTTAGAAAAATCACAAAATTACCGGCGATCGCTGAAGTGAATCTACCAGAGGAAGCTGCACAAGGCGACAGCGGGAAAGACTGGAGGGGGGCCTGGGACTGCCCACTATATAGGCTCATGCTGATGTTGTCACGTGACATCAGGTGGGCAGTCCCCGTCGGATATTGCTGGAAAAGTCTGCCATTGAGATTGGACGTCAGATGGCGCTAGTTCTACATATTATGACTTACTGAAGGAACCCTCAAGATAGATAGATAAAACTTTATTTTTATACAGGAGATTCTTATCATTAGGATTATACAATCCTGTTCTCAAGATAGTCCTGTGTAGAAAGATCAGGCCTGCTTCTTTAGTCTGTGGAGAACTGTCCCCATTTAGGAGTGCCAGATGGACCCCCCCCAGGGAGGCAGTCCCGCTGCCGAGCAGCTTCTGAAGGAGAACTCACCATCACAGAGACTGTCCAAGGCTGACTCTGTCGATGGGCAGAGCTGAGAGTAACTCTTCATTTTTTTTGTAAAACAATAAACAAGAAAAGCATTTAAAATGAATGAACTGAACGACTAAAAGCTGCTGTCATATACAGAAGTTTTACTCTTAGCGGGTGGAGTGTCGTCACTGAAGCGCACTCAATGGTGGAGAAAAGGAACTGAGGCGTTGAGTCGACGCCTGGTAGCCCATACAGGTGCGAGCCAGCCCTCGCGGTGCCGCACATGCACGGTCCCACCGCACCGCCCTCCTGAAGATTTATTGCTCCCCACTGGGTCCTAGTGCCTCCGGCGTAGTCCCATTGGTGTGAATGAATGGTGAAGACTTTTTGTCCAGGAAGATCCACTTATTCTAGGTCATCTGTAAGCTGATCCCACTGGACCTCTGGGTCCACTGGGGAATCTGCATGTGCAGTTCTGCCAATGGTACTGTCACTATGGGTTGCTGCCATGAGACCCAGCAGGGTAGGAGTATCCTGGCTGAGACCATATCTGTAATCATGCACTAGCTGTGCTTGGGCAGCCAAGCAGGACCCCGGCCCAGGGGCAGGGGAATGCTGAGACATGGGTCAGGTCCAGGGAGGTGACCAGAAAAGTGAGAGAAGCCAAGGCCCAGAGGAGCTGAGATAGCACAGAGAATTAACGGGGGATTTTCAGATACATCAGGAGAAAAGGAAGCAAGAAGACAATAGTGAGGATAAAAGGGGAGTGGATGGAAAGGGGGAGGAGCAGGCAGAAGCACTGAATGAATACTTTTGCTCGGTTTTCACGGAAGAAAGGGGGGGGCCAAGCACTCTACAAAAGGAGTAGACAAGGGAGAGGAGGGCGATGGAAGAACTGGAGGCAAGTAGAGTCCTAGAAGGACTGAGAGCACTGAAGGTAGATAAGGCACCAGCACCAGATGGTATCCAACCCAGGGTGCTGAGGGAGATGGCAGAGGTGTTGGCAGAGCCGCTGGAGGATCTGTACAGCACATCACTAGAGTCTGGATGTGTGCCACTGGACTGGAGGATGGCACATGTAGTGCCATTACACAAGAGGGGGCCAAGGGATGAACTGGGTAATTATCGCCCAGTAAGTCTCACCTCCATAGTGTGCAAAACTCATGGAAACGATACTGAAGGAAAGACTGGTGTCGTGATTTGAGGACACAATGGCCTCCAGGATGTGAGGCAGCAAGGGTTCGCTTCAGGAAGTCTTGTCAAACCAGCTTGATACAATATTATGACTGGGTGACAGGTGAGCTGGATAAGGGTCATGCGGTGGATGTTCTTTACTTGACTTCACCAAGGCCTTGATTCGGTGCCTCATGGGCGCTTGGGGCAAGCTAACTGGTGTAGAGGTATCGGTCAAAATGATGAACTGGATTACAAGCTGGCAGAGTGGGAGGCTGCAACAGGTGGTGGAGAGAGGTAGCTCTCAACTCCAAGGCCGGTGACGAGTGGGTGCCACAGGGCTCTGTGCTGGGGCCAGTATTATTTGGGCTCTTCATATCAGACATTGCACACGGGCTGGTGAGCAAGGAAAGTCTGTTCACTGATGATACCAAAATCAGAGCAGTGGTAGATGGAGTGGAGGGATGGAAGCAGCTGCAAAGGGACCCAAACAAGCTAGAGGGGTGGTCAGAGAGGTGGAAGCTGGGGTTCAATACAAAGAGGTGTAGGTTATGCACTGGGCCAAGAACCCAAGGAGAGCATACTGGCTGGGGGAGGGGTTAAGCTGGGATCACTGAGAAGGAGAAGGACCTGGGGTAATCATAACAGGGACTATGAACAACACTGCCCAGTGCAGAGAGCGGTTGCAAAAGCAACAAAATGCTGGGGTGCATAGTGAGGGGGTTTCATTCAGGTGAAGAGAGGTGATCTTGCCCTCTACAGGTCGCTGGTAAGGCCACACTTGGAGTATTGTGTGCAGTTTTGGAGGCCATACCTAAAGCGTGATATCAGGCTACTGGAGGGGTGCAGAGGAGGCAACAAAGATGATATGTGGAATGGAGGAGAGATTATGAGAGCAGACTGGTAGACCTGAATATGTACACTGCAGGATAGAAGGGACAGGGGAACATGATAAAGACATTCAAGTATCTGAGAGGAATCAATAAGGATGAGGCAGATGGGGTCTTTAAGCTAAGGAGGGAAGGGACACCAGGGGCACGGGCTAAGAATAGAGGAGGGAAGACTTAGGAGGAAAATGAGGAGACACTATTTCACAGAGAGGGTGGTAGCAAAATGGAATGCACTACCAGAATGAGTGGTATCATGTAAATCTGTTAGCTTCAAAGGGCATGGGACAGGGAAGAGTAAGGGTGGAAGGCTGTGGGATTTGCAAACTAGGGTGCTAGCTGCACACTCGAGCAGACTTGGATAGAATGGATGGTCTGTTTCTGCTGGCACATTTGTATGTTCGTAAGACTGCTCCTATATACTGACAGTCATTGTCAAGATGTCAACACTGATGCTGGTATGTTGACAGTCACCCCCAAAACATCGAACAGCTGTCTGGTTCAAGCAAAGGTCTGCAGCAGCTAATCCCTGCAGTGGGCCTTCAATAGCCAGTCATCCAGGTAGGGGAAAACAAAGGCATTCCTGCAAAGGACTGCTACCACTACTGCCAAGCATTTGGTAAAGACCCGTGGCGCAGACAACAAGCAAAGGGCAACACTCTGAAATGGTAATGTTCCCTTGAAACAAGAACCTCATATTTTCTGTGAGGGTTCCAGATTTTGATATGTTGCAGCAGTGGAAGTAAGCCTTGCAAAATGTCTATTCTGAACTTCTTGTACTCTATGAAGAGGTTCAGCTCTTTATCCAAGACAGACCGCAGGTCTCCTGTCCACTTTGAGACCAGGAAGTACTGTGAGTAAAAAACATGTGTGCTGTTGTTCTAAGGGCACAGGTTCTATGGCCCTCTTTGTAGCAAAGTTTGTATTTCCTCCAGAAGCAGAGGTAGGTGTTCTAGAGGACAATGGGTCACTTTAAAAGATGATATAGAAGTATGTCTAGAAGTTCCAGAGCATGCTCCTGTTCTATGATTTCCAGAACCCATGCATCTTTATCACTTCATTCCACTGCTTTAAGTGGAGGAAGAGGCTGACCTACAACCACCCCTGGAGGTAAAGGTGGTTGGAGGGGTGTACTAGAAGTAGGTGGAGCCATTTGGGGTGACTTCTACGTAACCACGGCTTTTGAATGGGCACTTGGGGTAGTACTGGGGCAGGCAAGGCTCATACTTCTTGCCTCTGCCCTGCTGTCTTGCTGCTGGGTTATGTGCGACACCAGCTGGATGAAAAGAACCCCTGCTCCCACTTAGGCGATGATGGAGGGAATGCACAGACTTCAAGGGTTCTGCCTGAGGCCTGAAGAATTGATATAGAATGTCTTGGACCTCAGAACCAGACAACTCATGTCCTCTAACTGGGGCACAGAGAATGAACTGTTGCATGTCATTGCAAAACCCTGCCACCATAAGCCAAGAATATCTCCTGAGACAGATGCCAGAGACCGCAGCCCTGACAAAAACATCTGAGACATCATAGGCTGTGCAGAGCAAATGCCTGCCCACATTAGCCCACAGCTCCTGTTGTGGGGTGCCCTCTGCCAAGGCTTGTGCAGCTGCCCTGGCCTTCATCCTGAGGTGTTCTGGTACTTCATCATGTGGGCCTGTTAGTTAGCAATACAAAGGCTCAATGATGCTGAGGAAAGGTCCTTTTGCCTAAGACAGCCAACTTCCTACACAGGAGGGAGGGAAAGTACTGTTACATAAGAACTTACCGTAGTGCAGGTCTTCGAGAGAAGCTCTTGCAGCAGGTACCACAGTTAAGACTGTAGCCTGCAGGTGACAGGATCCCACAGCAAACTTCTAGCCAGAAGTCTAAGGTGGGGACCACCCCCAACGTCAGCCTGTCACGCTGGTATAAAGGGTTTATGTGTCCCCAGACGCGTTCTGAGTTCTTCCGCTGGAGACTTCAGCATCCAGGACGAAAGTGATCCGAACCAAGGAACAGAGATCAAAACCTCATGGAGCAAAACAAGTATCAGTCAATTTAGGTTGTATGCAGCAGGAAACCTCTGGGGAAGGAACTATACCTGATGCAAGAGCTTCTCTCAAGATCTATGGTTATGGCAAGTTCTTACGTAACTGTACTATCTTACTTGAGTCGGCTCTTGCAGCAGGTAACATAGGACTGATTCCCAAGCAGCACAGAGACCTGCTAAATCTGGGAGGAATGTAAGGTAAGAGGAAAGGGGGTTCTCTTAAGAGAGGAGACCCTGCAAACCTGAAGGCACAACCCGCCTACGCCCAGAGGCAAGTTCCAGACTGTAGTGCCTTATGAAGGTATGAACTGTGTGCCACGAAAGCAGCTGCACAAATGTCAGATGATTATACGCTTTAGTGCAGCAAAGAGGCCACTACGGTCCTTGTGGAGTGACCTACCAAGCCTGGCAGGGGCTTATTGTGCTTCTGATAGCAAAGGGAAATGCAATGGACTAACCACTTTGATAGGGTCTGTTTGGTCACAGGGCCCCTTGAGCCCTGGGAGCGAAAGAAACAAACAACTGGTCAGAATATCTACTGTCTTTAGTTCTGGCCAAGCAAAACAGCAAAATTCGGTGAACATCTAAAGTATGGAGAAGAACCTCTCCCTTATTGGAATGATTGGGGTAATATACCAGAAGCTGGATGTCCTTATTTAAAGTCATCTCAGACACCATCCTGGGAAAGAACATAGGATTGGTCTCAGGGCCACCCTGTCCTTTGGAATACCAATGAAGGCTCCTTACACCAGGGCTGAAGCTCGGAGATCCTTCCAGCAGAAGTAACAGCAATTAAAAATAACACTTTCCAAGGAGGCTAAGCTCACAATCCATGGCTGGTTCAAAAGGGGCAAGGTCAGCTTCCAAAGTGAACAAGTCCCAAGGAGGGACGTGGTCCTTACAGGGGGTTTAAGTGCAGGATACCATGAAGAAAACACGGTTACTGTCATCTGTGCCACCGTCTCTGCCCTGTACAGGAATATGGTAGGCAGAAATGGCTGCTATGCACTTTGATGAGGAGTAGCCCAAACAAGAGTCCGAAGAGACAACAGGTACTCGAGAAGAGTGTTCACTGGACAGGCCAAAGGGTTTAGGTGACGCAGCCATAGCCCAGAGACAAAAGCATTTCTACTTCATGGCATAGATCGCTCTGGTGGAAGATTTCCTGGCAGCCACTAGGATGTCAGCTACCTTGTCTAAGACTCTGAAGCAGAGTTTGGCCAAGTGTTCAGGAGCCATGCATGCAGGTGTGGCGACTGAAGGTACAGGGTGAACCAGGGTCCCGCTGTCCTGAGAGAGCAGGTAAGTGCTCACTTGCAAGGTGATCGAGGTTCCACAGCCAGCTGTTGTAGGAGTGGGAACCAGATCTGTTGAGGTCATAATGGCGCCACCAGGATCATTGTCACCCCTCCACTTGTACCTTGAGAAGGGCCTTCTGAAAGAGCGGAAACAGGGAAAGGTGTAGAGGAATCTCCCTTCCAGGAAAGGGACCTGCTCGCCAGAAACACCAGGCCCTGGATCTAGCAAGCAAGAACTGGGCAGTTTTACGATGGTAGGGGAGGCAAAAAAACAGGTTACTCACTTGTAACAGTAGTTCTAGGAGTGGTATATGTTGTTCATCCACACTTGTTGGCATCTCCCTTTCCCTTTAATTCTTGCTGGAAGGTTTCAAGCTGGCTCCCAACCCACCGGTGGTATAACCCATGACACCAGATCTTAGCCATGGGAAGTCAGGTTGTGCATCGCAGCCAGGGAGGTCAGGTGGGTCAGTGTGGATGAACAACATACACCATTCCTAGGACGTACAGTTGCATAAGAACTTACCGTAACAGTAGATCTTCAGAAGACTGTCTCTTGCAGTAAGTCATTACTCGGGAATATCCACTAGGTATCGCTGTCGCATGGCAGCTTCTTCTAGCAGTCTTCCATGGGGGCCATCCACATAACATCACTTCCTGTGGATGTATAAAATTGGTCGGTTTCAGTACCTCTGCTCACCTCCGGCTTCGGGCAGCACGGCCTGGACAGAGGCAAACGAGGGCCAAAGAAAACAGAGAATAGCGACCCCACCAAACGTCCTGAGTTGCAAATTCGAGGCTGTAGCGTAGAGGATATTATTGTAAGAGACAGTCCTCAGAAGATCTACTGTTACGTAAGTTTCACGTAACTGTACTATCTTCTATGGACTGGTCTCTTGCAGTAAGTCATTACTCTGAGAGATTACATAGCAGTAAAATCCAAAAGAGAGGAAAGGCAAGCCACATAAGCAAAGACATAAGAAAGATCAGCAGAACTGCACCCCAGAGGCAGATAGGCCATGGCGGGTAAGGACCAGTGTAACCACGATCTCCTAACTCAAACCCGTAGATGAAGACATGTGCATGACAGAAACAGGACTGTAGGACGGCCAGGCACAGTGATGCATCCTGATGAGACAGAGGTTGACAGGCACTGGCATAAAGTCAAATCCAGAAACATGCAAGTACAGTGGATCAGACAGCAGAAAAGGAGCGCTGGGGAAAACCCATCCCAATGGTGAGAGGAATGAATAACTGAAGGGCTCCAGGAGGGAGAGAAGCAGGAGTTCCAAACCGATCAAGAGGGAGGTGAAGCGCCCAGTCCGGAAGCAAGCCTTCAAGAAAGCTAAAGAGATCCCCAGGCACCTCCAAGGTCTGCAAGATGAGGTGGGGATACCTGGAAAGCGGCTTAGGGTGCAGAAGCGGGTCCTGCCTGCTGAGGGACAGGAACGCCACAGAGGAGCAGACTGAGCCGCCCCTGAAGGCCCCCTACTGTACCGAGAGACACCCTGGTAGGGGGCCGGAACGCAGACAGCCCACCCACGGGGTGTAGGGTGGGACCTGGGGCGGATAGGAGGTCTTGAAGAGACCTGGTGAGTATGCCCCAAGCCAAAAGGAATCAAGGATGGCCTGAGCACCAGGGCCAAATAGCAGGTTCCCAGAAAGGGGCATTGGCAACCAACAGCTGGACATGGACGGCAAACCAAACCCGCCTGCAAGGCAAAGAGCTGAAGGCTTACTAGTGGTCGAAAGGCGAGCTGATGTCAAATGCATTGAAGCATGCATGGAGCAGGTGACGAGCAAGGGGGACATATATCAGATAGCGGCTGAGCCGGCCTGATTGACCAAGGAGGGAGGAGGGAGTGCAAGTTGATAAGAGGTCCACGTCCAGGCACCAAGAGTGCAAAGGTACTGAGCCACATGACCCAGGTAATTAAGAATACGGGCAGCAAAGTACTGGAAGAATAAACCCAATGCTATAGTGAATCCATGCCGAAATCAACATCCGCAGCACGGATCTGTGTGGCGAGGTTGCTGTCCGTCAAGGGCTGCCACCTGAGCACCCAGTCCTCCACAGGGGTGGTGGACAAGTAGGGGTGGTCAGGTAGGGCACAGTGGAGCTGATCAGTGCCACTAGGGGCAGGCCGGGTGGAGGCAGGACAAAATCTAACACGGAAGAGAGTGTATTAAAATACACAGGAATCAAGGGTGGGGCCACCAGGGCAAGCCTCGGAACGCCGAGATAGGCAGCCAGGTCCTGATGAGCGATCCGCAGCAAAAACGCAAAGTGTGCTGGATCTGCAGCATGAGCTCCGTGAAGGAGGGATCAGTGGAGGATTCAGGAGAGTCAAACGGGCGACCTCCATACAGGAAGACATGGACCGAGGGGAACTAAGGTCCCAGGGTCCCTGCCAGGAACATCCTCCAGGAAGGGACCCTCCCTCCCTGGAATCACCATAAAAGGAGTCCACAGAAATGGGAGGGGTGCAGCAGGCGGAAGCGCCGGGTCCGGGCACAAGCCAGCCAGGTGAAGGGGAGAAGGAACAGGACAAGGCCGGACCCCTGACCCAGGCTCCAGGACCTCCAGCACAACGCAGGCGATGCCCAGAGCATGTGACGGGTCCAGGGACAGAGGACACCCAAGGGCGGCATCAGAAGAAGGGCGGGCCAGCCCGGGAAGTGCCGACCCTGAGCAGTGGGGGAAGGCACCCCAACCCATAATGGACCAGAAAGGATCAAGGGGTGCAGGGTAAGGGCTATAGCAGGGCTGAATGCCAAGAAACATGCTGCGACCAAAGGGCACAAAAGGACGATGGAGGGGGACCCCCGAGGATGCCACCCAGTGATGGGACAAGCGGAGGGGGCACGTAAGGAGGGCCCCCGAGCAGGAGGAGTCCCAGGGTGGGAAGACGCCCACCGCCGAGAGGGAGGTAGCCCTGTTGATGAGGGAATGAACAGAGGTCCCTCCATCGACGGTGGAATAATACCATCGATGAGGGAGCAAAGGAAGCTTCTCCATCGATGGAAGAAGCCATTCCAATCGACAAGGCATGCTGTCCCATTGATGGGAGAGGCTGCCCCCGCCGATGAGGAGCACTCCTTCGATGGTGAAAAGGGCTCCATTGATGAGAAAACAGGAGAAACAGGGCCTGTTGACAGGAGAGGAGCTCCAGTCAATGAGGAGATGAAAGAAGTGTTGTCGACGGGGAAGCATCCCCGCCAACGAGGAACATGTCACATAGGCAACACTGCCCATCAACCGAAAACGGTGAGAAACAAGTTCAGACAATGGGACAAGGCCCATCGATGACACAAAAAGCCCATCAGTCTCGGCCGATGGGGAGGCAGCCCCATCGACAGGGAGGTACCGCCGACAATGGAAAAGCCATCACGACGGAGCAATGTGGAAGGAGTGTGAGCAGTGAATCCTCTCCTCTTATGCCTGGAACGAAAGTGCCCTTGGCTGGGGAGCCTTGAAGGCAACATTCCAAGACCCAGCAAGAAGTGCTGGTTGGGGGACAGCAGGTGTACCATGAGCACTAATGGAACACAGGGCCTGCTGTAGAAGAAATATGCTTTGCCAAGAGAAGCTCCAGACCCAGCCAGAGCGCCTAAGTCTGGGAACAGCTGGGCTACTGTGAGTAGGTCACAGGCCTGCTATGGGAGTCTGGGGGTGCTGAGAGCAAGTCCCAGGTCCCGGATCCAAAGGAAGAAAATTGGTTCAAGTTCAAGTCAAAGACTGCAACCCAGGAGGTGAGGAGAGCTGACTGAGCAAGCAGAAGCCGGAAGAAAAATGAACATTGGGGCCGCCCACACATACACACATCCACAGGAGGTGATGTGGAGGCCCCCACAGAAGACTGTTAGAAGAAGTGCCAGTGCAACAGCGACACCTGGTGGATACTCCCAGAAGTAATGACTTACTGCAAGAGACCAGTCCGTAGAAGATCTACTGTTACAGGTGAGTAACCTGTTTTTCTAGGGATGTGGATTGTTGTTCTTATCCACACTTGTTGGCAGACTCCTAGCAGTTCTCCAGGAGGAGGTAGGCAAGGTGCACACCCCCTACTTAGTGAACAGAGACTGAGAACTGAGGCCCCCAAACCAGCATCCCGGGCGCCACTCAAGGTCAACGTGGTAATGGTGATAAAGGTATTTACTGTCTTCCAGGCAGCATCCCTGCAGATTTCCAGGATAGGGATGCCCTGGAAGCAGCCACCGACGCAGCGGTATGGTGGGTAGAATAAGTTCTTATCCCTCTGGGAGGCTTCTTGCTCACTAACCTATACCAGAGATCAATGCATGATGTAATCCATCTGCCAATCGTCTGCTTTGCTGCAGGTCTGCCAGGTGTGGCTTCAGGCGTGAGGTGACAAACAGCTGACGAACCTCTCCCGAACTTCTGCGGTCCTCTACTTACAGCAGGAGAGAGCACATCTCAGGTCCAGAGTATGGAGCCTGTACTGCATCTGAGTTGGAGTTCGAGAACACAGGCAGAGTCAACACCTGATTAAGGTGAACTCACACCACCTTCAGAAGGAATTTCAGGTGGGACGAGGGACAACCTTGTCCCTGTGGAAGACCAGATAAGGAGAGTCCACCAAAAGCGCCTGAAGCTCTCCTGTCCTTCTGGCGGATGTGATAGCCATCAGGAAGGCCATCTTCCATAAGTGTGACATTTCACACTTGTGCACTGGTTCGAATGGCTTGTCCATAACCTTTGCCAAGACCAGCAGTAAATCCCACGGAGGTGAGGGTTCACGCACCAGAGAGGATATGTGACCAAGGCTTTGAAAAAGCACCAGACCACCTTCTCCTGTGCCACGTCTGCTGACGGCCTGCTGCCTGTAAGCAGAGATGGCTGCCAGGTGCACCCTAAGGGTTGAAGACCAAAGACCCCCTTGGACAGAGACAAAAGGTAGTCTAGGATGCTAGCCACTGGACAGGACAGAGGGTCCAAGCCCTTACCCTGACACCAAATGGAAAATCTCTTCTATTTGAAGGCATAGCACCGCCTGGTCAACTCCTTCCTGGATGCTTCCACTACAGTGAGTACATCCTCAGAGAGAGACAAAGCCTGGAACTCTAGCTGCTTAGGAACCAGGCTGTCAGGTACAGGATTGAAGGTCTGATGGAATACATTCCCCTGATTGACTGAGATCAGGTCCGCCATGCTGGAAGATGCTTGGGAGCCTGTTGCTGAGACTGAGGAGATCTGGTACCAGAACTGGCAGGGCCAGTCAGGGCTACAAGAATCATTATTTATTTATTTAGGAAATCGAATTACAACCCTTTGAGTCAGACTCGCTTCCAAGGCTCCATGTCAGATCACCTGCACCTTGCCCTCGGCCACCTTGAGGAGCACCCTGTAGATCAAGGGAAATGGAGGGAGAAGTGAGAAGAGGCCTGGGGTCCATGGCCTCGAGAAGGCATCCTTGCAGTGATCCCTGCTTGGGGAGCATGAAACAGCCTCAGCTTGGTGTTTTCCTGGAGGCCAATGGGTCCACCACTCGGTTTGCCCGGTGGGAGAACAGGCTGTGAGCTATCTCTGGATGGAGAAACCACTCATGGATGTCTCACCGACGCGGCTGAGAGCATCTGCCAGTTGATTCGAGGCTCCTGCTACATGGATGGCTAGGAGATCTGCTTCCAGTCAGCTCACGGGTGTCCAGATGTGGAGCATCTTTCCTGCACAACAGCTGGAGTCATGCTGCCCTGCTTGTTGAGGTAGTATATGGTCATGGTATTGTCCGCCTGACTCCGAACCACTTGACTCAAGCTACTGAGCGAATGCTCACTGTGCCAGTCTGCCCGCTCTGAGCTCCAAAAGGTTGTTATGGTATTGATTCCTCGGGGCCAGAAACCTGCGGGCCTTGTTGTTCCCCACGTGGCTCTGCAGCCCGTGAAGAGAGGCATCGGGTCATGAGGATGACGGTCGGCTCAGGGCAGACAAAGGGACCCCTTCCTGCAACCAATCTAGGACGGTCCATCACTGAGAGCGCCCCATATCTTCTGGGTCACAGTGATCAGCTGGTCGAATGACCTAGGCACTGAGTCCACTGGGCGGCCAGCTCCCATTGAAGGGGTGCATATGCCACCGGGCGCAATGGACCACAGTGGTGCAGGCTGCCATGTAACCCAGATGGCACAGAAAGTCCTGGGCAGGTGCAAGTGCCCAACCAGAAATTATTGGGCAAAGGAGGAGAACCTCCCCTGTCTGCCAGAAGTCAGTGCTCTGGCTCGGCAGACGAGCACTGCCCTGATGAAGCATATCACCTGAGAATGCATGAGCTCTGACTTGGCCTCTGATCAGGAGGTCAAGTTGAGAGCAGGTCCGAGGGCCAGGTCCCTGGACTCTCCACCTCTTGCTGGGTGGTACCTGCTAAGAATCAATCGCTGAGATAAGGGTACACTCTGACCCTCGATGCCTGAGATGGACTGCCACCACTGCCATGCATTTGGTGAAGACCCGTGGGGCTGATGACAGGCTGAATGGCAGGCTCGAACCCATAGGGTTCCTTCTGCTCTGAAGTGGAGGAACCGCTGGTGGGATGGATGGATTGGGACATGAAAGAACGCATCCTGGAGATCCAGAAGCAGAACCACGTTTTGCTCTAGGGATGGTATGATCTGGGACAGAGTTACCATCCTGAAGGTGCGTGCCTCAGACACTGATTCAGGTCATTCAGATCTAGAATGAAGGCCCAGCCCCCTGTCTGCTTTGGGACGAGGAAGTACCTGGAAATGAACCCTGGGCTGACTGGAGGATCTGCCACTTGAACCACTGCCTCCTTGAGGAGGAGCTGGGCTATGTCGCTCTCAGAGCCAACAGAGTGTGTGCTGATACTCTCCCCTCCCATGGGGCGCTGGCTCGACAAAGAGGGTACTGCTCGAATTTACAGGCAGACCCCCTGGCCGACCACTTAAGACCCACCTGTCCACGGTAACAACGGACCAGGTGGAAATAAAGTGCCGGAGCCGCCCCCACGGGAGTGACCTAGAGCTGGCATGACGGGGACAGGGGCGGCAACCCTATCCCGTCACTGGGCAGGCTTGGAGGAAGAGAGTCCAGGGCCTGAACCCAAACCTCCTTGTTCGCGAACCGCCGAGGCCCAGACTTGGGCTGAGGGCACCAAGCCTGTGCCTGCTGTTACTGCCCACCATGAAAGGAGGGCTGCTGGGCCGCAAGAACAGGGTGCTGAAAAGGCTTTTCTTCTTCTGCTGCTTCTTGCCAGGAGCACTTTGAGCAGAAGTAGCTGAGTCCAAGGTGGCACTGGACTGTTCGATTCGCTGAAGGTGACCACCTACACCTGAGCTGAAGATATCGGTACCCAGGAAAGGAACATCGTGAGCTTGTGCTGGGTATCCACCATAAAGGTGGAAAGCCTCAGCCAAGCCCTGGCGGCGTGAGGCAACTGCAGCTGCCACCATACAGGCACAAGAGTCCCCAAGGTCCAAGGCCGCTGAAGCTGCTGCTTGGCAAATGGCATAGCCCTGGTCCTGGACCTGCTTGACTGTAGTCTGAAGGTCCGCAGGGAGGTGCGGAGAACCTCATCCAAGGACTCCAGGAGGCATGGCAGAAGGGCGCTATGACGGGCGTCAAGCTTGCCTGACTGAGGCCTAGAGAGGAGGCTGCTTAGACCTTCCTGGCAGAGTGGTCCAGTTTTTAGACTCCTTGTCTAGAGGTCTATCTGTGTCAGCAGAGCTGCCTGTCGTCTGAACACAGGCGGTCACTAACCCCTCGGCCAAGGGATGTTCCGTGAACTCCGAGAGGGACCCGATGGGCACCGCATACTCTGCGCCCATCTGGGCAGACGGTTTAATGAACCAGGGCAGGTTTCACTGGCTCCGCAGGCAGGGGAACCGATTTTATTGGTTCCAAGGGAGTCGGCTTCGGCCTGGGAGGTGAAAGCCACGCAACGGCTGGGGTGGAAACCAAAGAAGGCTTCTGCCAAGACAGAATGAGCTGTTGCCACATCAAATCTTCGTAGTATCGACGTAGTTTCCGCAAAGCCGTTCCCTCATCTGAGTACGACAAAGATGAGCGGTGTCGCCTTTTGGCGCACTTATGTGCCTTCCTCAGCCTGTCAGTCGAGGACCGAGATCTCAGCCTCGATCAGGATGGCCTTACTGGGTCGCTTCGAGACACTGATGGAACCGGTGATTTTCCTGGATCTGGGACTGGTTCCTCAATGGGATTACCAGCAAGCTTGGTCTCCTCATCAGGGATAAACAAGACCGGAGTCTTGTTAAGAGAGTCGTCGACCTCCCGTCTGACAACCGATCGACAGAATTAGAGTTAACTCAACCACTCTTCGCGAGTCTTCGGCCGGCTGGCCCAATGGTGGGACCGAAAGCCGAGCCGCAATCTCGACTGAGGTTGAGACTGGAGATTCCTGGGACCGAGATCGCTTTCGATCCCAAGAACATCTTCGCCAAGACGAAGAATCTCCGGTTCCATGTCCTTTTACAGGACCTTGCAGGTATGCGAGCCCAAGGTCCTCGCCTTAGTGGGAGAGAAAGGCACATCTCCGAAAGGAGCCAAAGAATGTGGAGCCCAGGTTCAGTGGAACCAAAATCAGCAGAGGCGACGCTCCACGGCATGCGCCGCCTCTTCCTCAGAGGGCCTGCATCTGTTCTAACTGCTTGGCAGACCCCGCAGCCGTGGAGACTGCCCACCAGGCCTCACTGGATTTCACCTATGGATGCCGTTTCTCAGGCCTGCCCAGCTTCAAGCATGTGAGACAGTCAAGGATGTTTGGTTGGAGCATAGGCAAACTCACAAGCCTGAGTGTCATGGCTGACACCTGCCGTAGGAAGCACGCAGAGTGTGGACCAGCGCCGACATTTTCTGTCTGCACGCACTGGCGAAAATCAGAGAAGATTTATCTTCCATTATCAAGAAGCAAATTACACCCGCCAGCGCTCGGACGAGCGTAGTCTTCAGTGGATCTGAAGGTTTTAGAGCCAGGGCCTACAACACACGGTAGCAGAGAAGAGGCAACCTGCATCTTCCAGCGGAAAGGAAGATCTGGCATCATGGGGCGGAGCAGAGGGTTACACCACCCAGGTGGGTGGGAGGAGCCAGCTTGAAGTCCTTCCGTCAAGAATTAAAGGGAAAGGGACATGCCAACAAGTGTGGATAAGAACAACGATCCACATCCTCAGAAGTTCCAGTTTGGGTGTTCCCCATCTCAACACAGAAATTGTCGGCAGATAAGGACTGCTAGGCCCATCCAGTCTGCCCACAGGCCCTATACATGTATGCACCACTCACCCTAAATGGTCAATGGCTTTTCATCACTCCCTTCCCACCCAAGGTTTCTTTTGTGCTTGCCCCAGGTATGTTTAAACCCTCCCCACTGTGCTTGCCCCTACCAGCTCCTTTGTGGCAGACTATTCCAAGCATTCGCCACCCTCCATGTAGAAAAACTTCCTCAGGTTACCTCTAATCTCCCACTCCAATTTCATATCATGCCCCTTGTTCTGGTATCTTTTCTACATTGGAAAAGATCTCTTAACTGCACCTTGTTTATGCCCTTAAGATACTTAAAGTTTCTATCAGGGGTCACGTGACAGCGTCATGGCGTGAGGACGTGCCTTTCTTGAGCTCCGTTCCCCAGGTAAATCAAAATTGTGGATCCACGAAATCCCTCATATTTAAAAAGTGAGCAACAGTGTATTTGACTTACAGCAGCATGGGTGAATATATTGTGCCGGGCGGGAGTAAATCGCAGCGGTCGGGCACAAAAATAATAGAAAGCCGCCAGCTATGGGCCAGATGGAAAATGGGGAGGTTCCATCTTGATCTCAGCCGCCGAGATGACAGTGATAGGCCGAGAGCTCAAGAATCAGCTTATGGATGCCTTATCTCCACAGCTAGAGGCCGGAGAATAAAATCGAGGGCAGGTTAGTCACCATGGAGGCACAATCAGAGAGACAGCAGGAGCGAATGGAGGAGGCGGAGGGCCCATCTCGCCATGGAGGACACGCTGCACCCTATGACGAGAAGGGTAGAGGAATTAGAGAAGCAGGTGCCGGACATGAGGGAGGCCCGGACTAGCAGGAAAACTATCAGCGGAGGTCCAATCTCCAGCTCCGGGCCTTCTTGAAAGTAAAGAAGGTGCAGACATGCTGGGGTACCAGCGAAGATTTTGCCAGCACTAATGGGCCTGAAACTGAAGGGGGCAGCTGTAAACTGGAGCAGACGACAGGGCAGTCCAGCCACGACCCCAAGAGGGACACCCGCTGAGGCAAGTGATATTCCGATTCCACAATTTCCAGGACAGACAGGAGATGTGGAAGGCGATAAAGGTATGCCTGAGCTGAAATTTGAGGGAGCACAGCTGTTCATTTCCCAGGATCACTCTAAGTAGGTAAAAAAGATGAGGGAATTTAATGAGGCGATTGTTGTTTGTCAACGCTAAAGCTGGAATGGTACATGATTTTCCAGGCTACAATGAAAATTAGGCATGAAGGAGCAACCTATAGCTTTTGGGAAGCTGAGAAAGCTAATAAATTTCTGATGGACTGCAAAAGAAGATAGGCTGACTGCCCTGAAGGATAGGAGGAGGAGAGCCTGTGGTGGTTGCGTGGAGAAGATGTGCAGTTTTACCCTGTAAATAGTTTCAGTCACTAGGCAATATGCCAAGTTAAATTTGGTTCCAATAATTTGGAGGAAGGAATGGAGACTGCCTAGCCCGACGCCTCGGAGGTTAGAGGGCTGCAGTTGAAGGGAGTTCCCCTTAAGAGCGCTTATTGGTTTGAAGCTTCCTTGTTCCCCTGCGAGCTAATTGCGACTGTGCCTGCTGAGAAAGAGGTGAAGCATGAAGAACAGTACTGAGTGCGAAGTTACCCGAGTCTGTCCTCAAGGACCGCTTGTAAGAGGGGACATTTGTAAGTGCAGACTGGCGCCATCGACTAGGAGAGCCACGGAGACCTGATCCAAGAGGGGGCCTACACGCTGAAGCTGACTAGTGCGGCCTAGCCTGGTGGAGAGGAAAAGGTATGCAGTCTTCCTTAGTCGCTAGAGAGAAGAGTTTGATCTTGGAGCCGAAAGGAAAGGATGGGTTGAAGGGACAGGAAGAGGGCCTAACGCTAACGCTAACAGGAGCTTTAAATTTGGTGGTAATGGAGGGAGGGTGATGGGATACGACTGCTCCGCCCAAATCTTGGAGAGGGAACTGAGAAGGGACACGGGGGTGGGGAGGCTTTAAAAAAGGTGGCCCATATATCAACAGTTCCTTGTGCTCCAAGGAGTAGGGTATTGAGAATTAACTGCCGAGGTGGGGCGCGCTTATGTCTGAATCAAGGGCCTAGCTCATCAGTAGGGAGGGGAAGAGCAAAGGTTAAGAAAACTGCAATCTGGATAAAAGAATGTGGAAGAAAGGGTCACACTAATGTTGCTATATATTAGAGCGACTGCTGGAGGGAAGGGAAAGACCAGTGGAAAGAGAAGGAGGGTTAGTTAGAGGAAAGGGCAGGGGACTAGGCACCATACCATTCTAGCCTGAGTAAGGAGAAAAGGGAATAATGGGGATTAAGTCTAACTATATGCTTGAAGGATAGTAGATTGAGGGATAGGTGGTTAAAGGAATGTAATAACTGGGGGCTGATCAAAATGTTTTTGAATCAAGCCCTTTAGAATACCTTAGGGATGGAAACATACTAATTTAGCAATGTTGTATGTTATGAGAGGAGGAAGCAGAGACTATACTGTATTTAGGTTGGGAGGGATAAAGTTCAAATGTTATGTGTGTTGTTTTAGATGCAGAATTGTATGTCAAGTCTACAGTAAGAGACAAAATACGAAAAGAGATGCTACATATTAAGCTAACCATAGAGGTGAACTCAGGTTCGAGGATGAAGGGCTTTGGCTGTTACTAGTAGGATGGGTCAAAAGGAGAGGGTGAATGTTGTCTCGTGGAATGTGCGAGGCTGCCTCCTCCCCGATCAAGTGCACCAGTATTCTAACAGCCCTCAAGAGGGTGCATGCTCAGATCGCTTTATTACAAGAGCCACATTTGACTCCTCAGAGCACCAGAAGCTGGTGAAGAACTGGTTCGGTCTTGCCATGCTGCCTCCTTTCTTCACATAAGAGGGGGGTGGCACACTGATACACAAGCACCTCCCATTTAAGGTTACAAGAGTGATACAAGATAAAACTGAGGGAAGATATGTGTCTGTCGAGGGAATACTGCATGAGACAGGTCACATTTGGGAGTATATATGCCTCCGCTGTGTTTGAGCCCGCTCTATAGGAATATTTTAGATTTGCTCACAAAGGAACAGTTTCAGGGGTTGATATTTGGGGATTTTAATGCACGCCAGACCCAATCATGGATCACTGGGGCAGGGTGGGAAGCTGCATGAAACAATGGAGGGAAGGCATAGTGGGTTAGATTTGCTAGACGCATGGAGAAACGCCAATCCCACACTCAAAGAATATACCTTTTTTCCCACCCCCACAAGACATGGTCTAGGCTGGACCACATCTATATTGAGGAAGGCTGGTACCACAAGATGGTAGATGTGAGACATGGTCCCATACATTTCAGACCATGCCATGGTAAGCATGGCACTAGAATTTGAGGCTCATAGGTCAAAGCCCACCTCATGGAGATTTCCTCTATACCTAATGGGAAGGCGGAGTTTCAGACCTTTCTAAAGGAACAGCTAGGAGGTATGTGGAGCTCAATAGAGAGACTGCTCCACCCAGACAGGTGTTCTGGGACGTGAGAAAGGCCTATTTAAGAGGGTCTATTATAGGATATATGGCAGGATATAAGAAGGAGCGGCTAAGCTATGAGGAGTTACAATCGACAGGTTAAAGAATTGAGCGCAAGGTAGTTGGGGTGGTGAGGAGGTTATACAGATGCTGGCAGTGGCAAGAGGGACACTTAATAATATGCTGGCTGAGCAGGCAAGAAATCAGACATGGTTTGTGAAACAAAAGTTTTATGAATGGGGTAATAAGCCAGGGCCCATGCTGGTGAACCTTATTAGAGGTAGAGGGGGGTAGAGAGAATCCAGGAAGTATGAGGAGAAGGAGGAATCCTATTCAGAGAGCACCAGGCTATAGGGGAAAGGTTTAGGATGTTCTACCAGGCCCTATATATGACAGAGTGTGACGGCACACTGATAGAGCAAGAGAATTTCTGGATAGGGCCAAAATTCAGAGAATTACTGTGAAGCAGAGGGAGGAGTTGGACAAAGAAATTTCTAAGGAAGAGATCAGAAGGGCCATACAGTCTATGAAGCTGGGTAAGGCGTCTGGGCTAGATGGCCTCCCAGCCGAGTTTTATAAAGCAATGGGTCAGGAGGTAGTGGACTTGCTATGGGAGGTGTTTGAGAGCCCAGAGAGGGAACCCACTGCTCTACCATGGGCATGGCGACAATTTGTGTCATACCGAAACCGGAAGGGACCCACAGGACTGTGCCGCATATCGCCAATATCCTTGCTGAATGTAGATGCTAAGATTTACGCTAAGGTATTGGCTGTCCGTTTGGATGGGTTGCTACCGCAGATGGTGCATCCAGACCAGACGGGTTTTATACAGGGTAGGCACTCCTATCATAATGTGATGAAGGTCCTGAATGTGGTGCATTGTTCTTCTTGGCGTCCGGGATGACAGCGGTTTACCCTGGACGCCGAGAGAGTTTTGACGAATCAATGGGATACCTCTTTGAGGTGCTGAACAGATTTGGACTGGGTGAAAGATTTGTTGCAATGGTAAGGGCCCTGTACGAATTTCCTGCAGGCGCGGTGTATGGACCAACGGAGTGCTTTTGGAGCGTTCACCCTGTTTAGGGGCGAGGCAGGAATGCCCGCTTCCCCACTATTATTTGATTTGGCAGTTGAACCCTTGACCACAGCCATAAGGCAAAATCCAAACATGAAAGGAGTAAGGGGCGGAGACAAACAACATAAATTGTTACTATATACACACGACATGATCTTGTACTTAAGTGACCGACGAACTCCATGCCCTCTTTATTAGATCTTATAAAGGAGTTTGCTACCTTCTCAGGATACAAGATAAACCTAAATAAGTCAGAAATAATGTACCTGGGGAAGGGGATGGTAAGAGGAAGGAGTCCTGGGGGTTGAGAGAAGTCAGGTCATCCTTTAAATATCTGGGGTAAATATTGGAAGACTATACCGAACTCTACAGACTGAATTACACCTCACTGATTGGGGCATAGTAGCAGAAATGAGGAGGTGGACAGCATTACCGCTATCTTGGATTGGCCACATGAATCTTATAAAGATGAACATTTTGCCAAGGATCCTCTACCTGCTGCAGATGCTCCCAATGGGTTTGAATAAGAAAGACACCAAGAAGTTGGAAAGGGCTTCTCTGAATTTTTATGGCAAGGAAAAGGGACAGAATCAGTTTGGGCAGACTAAAGCTAAATAAAAGGGGGATTAAACTTTCCTGATATGAAGACCTATTATCTGGCAGCAAATGAGAATTATTAAGGATTGGATTGCCAAACCTGAAGCAGCCAGTTGGATAGACCTGGAAGAAATGGAGGCCCAGGTAGATTATCGGCATACCTAGTTAGAGGAGGGGAAAAAGCATATGTAGCACAGGCTTGAATAAACCGCTGGTGCTCATGGTTTTGGAGAGCTGGGAGCAGAACAAGAAAGTTCTGGGAAGCACAGAGACAGACATGATACTTCTACTGCTAGCAGGAACCCCATTCTTTCAGCCGGCTGGAAGATCAAGGATTTGAGGAATGGAATGCTAGAGGGTGCATTGCATCGGGAACCTCCTCAGAGGAAAGGACATATGCTCTTTTCAGGAGCTTAAGGAGAGTAGAGGGTACCTAATAATAATTTATTTAGATTCTTCCAGGCAAGGATTATTGCAAGCAGTTAAGAAAGCAGGGGCCACAGTCATCCTCATTGAAACAGGTAGAGGCCTTGCTTGTAGAGCCAGGAGGACCCTAAAGGGATGGTGGGGTGGTAGCCCATGTAATCCGTGACAGTCTACGGACAGGACAAGTAACACCAAGGGCTATGGGAAAGGGACTTAGGACTCCCAATTTCTGCTCACAACTGGGGAATCATATTAGAAACACATATGGGCCTTTTGCTGTCAAATAAATATAAGGAATCTGCCTATAAATCTATTCACAGGCTCTATTGCTCTCCGATGGTACTACCCAGATACCAGCCGGAAGTATCGGATACCTGCAACAGATGCAAGGAACAGAAGTGTACATACCTGCACTGTTTTGGGGCCTGCCCCAGACTGCAAATATGTTGGAAAAAGCACAGACTATGAGTGGGAATATGGGGGTGGACATACCTTTCAACCCAATTGACCTTATGTTTGGTATAGAGACAAGGAGGAAGAGGAGTGGGCCCACATAGAAAATGGGTAAGGGTTATACTTTCACAGGCCAGACAGGTCATACTGAACACCTGGGTGTCAGCCAGGAACCCCTCTATTGAGCAGTGGTGCTTTGATTATAGGGGCCCTGGTATTGGAAAGAGGTCTTATCAAATTAAAAGTAGAATAGAGACTTTTATGCCTCTATGGAGCCTTCTGACAACATTAACTATCCGGAAGAAGCAATGGTCTTACAGACGGGGCCTAAGACACAAAAGTAGGGATTAATGGCATGTAACCCAAAGCGAAAAAGAGGAATGTGGCATGTATAGATTTTAAAACCTAAATGTAAACTTATGAAATGGTCAAAAGATATGGAGCAACTGGAATGTACTAGAGTATATGATCTAATTGGGATATGTGGACATATGTAAATAGTAGAGTGTTTCCCTTATTTTTATGTTAATGTATAGAGTCTGTATGATTTCTTTTGTTTAATGTAACTGTTTTTACATGTGCAAAATCTCAATAAAAGTTTTAAAAAAAAAAAAAGTTTCTATCATGTCACCCTTTTTCTCCTCCAGTGAGTACATATTGAGGTCTCTTAGTCTCCCTCATGTGTTTTGTGGTGCAAACCATGCACCATCTTTGTACCTTCTCTGGACAGCCTCCATCATGTTTATGTCCTTATGCATGTGTGGTCTCCAGTACTGCACAGAGTACTCCAGGTGAGGCCTTACTAGTGTTTTTATAATGGCATCACCACATCCTGCCTCCTACTAGTAATACCTCTGCCTATGCGCCCAGCATGCCAGTGGCCCTCCTCAGCCTTTGCACACTGCTTTGATACCTTCAGGTTATCAGGAAATGATGCACCCTAGGTCCCTCTCCTCTTCGGTGATGGTCAGCACCTCCCCCATCCTCTGTAGGTAGCCCCCAGGGTTCCCCACAGGTGCATTATCTTGCACTTTTGCACTGAACTTCAGTTGTCACACCTCTGACCATCTTTCAAGCTTCTCCAGGTCCCTCTTCATTATCTGCACCTTCCAGAGTATTCACCCTATTGCAGATCTTGGCGTCATCTGCAAATGAGGCAGACCTTTGAAGACTTATGGAGCGACAGAATGTAGAAGAGTCCATTCGTGAGCTCTTGACGAGGTTCGGCTGAGGACGTAGACCAGAGTACTCTTGGACTCCAGGGACGTGGACTGCAGAGATCCCAAGATGATGGGATATGGCCCAATTCCACACCCTCACTGCTTCCCTGCAGAGGGTGGAGGTGTGTGCCTCCCTGCTGTTGAGATAAAACACCACAGACATGTTGTCTGTTTGCACAAGGAGGTGTCTCGGGGGAGAACAGTGCTCAAGGCCTGCAGGGAGAGAGAACGGCCTCATCTCTAAGATAGTTATGTGGAGCGATTCCTCGCTCACGCACTCAGGAGCCCCGAGTCCTGTGAATGCCAAGATGCTCCCCATCCTGAGCCTGAGGCATCAGACGTCAACATCTGGTCTGGCACTTCCTTTGACAGGGAATCCCTTGAGCAATGAAGGGATGACATCCACCATTAGAGTTCCTGACGGACCAGCTTCGTGATGGAGACTGGTTGAATCAGCTAGTATAGAAGGCGATATATAGCTGGGAATAATAATTCTTAAAGCAAACTTTTTATTTGTTCTGTGTGAGTTACTCGGTGTTAAATGTAGAATCAGTTAAGTGTGAAATGTATGTAGCTGTCTTCTGCCCTCTTAATCTTCTAGCCAGGTTCCAAGCCCCTTTGGCTCTCCCTCAAACCTATATGATTTCAAAAAAATAAAGCCTGTTGTGTTTTCTAATCTAAATGCTTTGTAAACTAGCATTTGTTTGTTACATTTGTGCCCTAATCTCTTCAGTTATAGGAACATGGGCCTGTAAGTCTCTCAATTCACCATGAAGCTAATATATTGCTTGTCACAGTTTTTTTCCTAGCAGCTGCAAAGCTATGATCTCCCCAATCACCACCTTAACTGTATCCCACAGTATAGATGTGAGACCTCTCTCCTGAGTTTTCTAATTACCTGGGAAA
Organism: Neoceratodus forsteri; assembly: GCA_016271365.2. Taxonomy (NCBI): domain Eukaryota; kingdom Metazoa; phylum Chordata; order Ceratodontiformes; family Ceratodontidae; genus Neoceratodus; species Neoceratodus forsteri. Next base: position 1,471,821,445 of record CM057453.1, on the reverse strand, counting down.
TTTTAGCTTTGAAGCTATCTGTAAAGGGTTTATCCTTTAAAATGAAGTATTCAGGCGTGACCCAGTGGTTTTCTTAGGAATTTTAAAATCTAGTTTCAAAAATAGAGTTGAATGATCAGAAAGGAATCTGGGACCAGTTGTCAGGTCTTGTAAGTAATCTGTATGTTCCGAAATTAAAAATAATCCAATCTGGAATGGAATGGGAGTCATGAGGAGGATAGTAAAAGTATAACCCTTGTTGATGGATAAAAACTCCAGACATCGGTCATGGCAACTGCTTCCATATTAGTCCTGAAATATTTCAGGGCCGGAAAGATCTATGTTTATGTGGGGCTGATGAATCTAAATGAGGGTTCAAGGTAAGATTAAGATCCCCACCCATAATCAAACATCCCTGAAGCTTATCTATTAATTTACCAAAGAATCGTTTCAATACTGCTACTGGCATCACTGGAGGAAAGTACACGTCACCAGTGCTACTACCTGTTTCCCAAACAATGTCCCTTAAGGATCACATACCTTCCCTGAGGATCAGTGAGCTGTGAAGACAGGTGAAAAGGGGAGGTCCGGGGAATCATAATTGCTACCTACGCTATTTTCCGCTAGAAAGATGAAGCAAATACCTGATACCTCCTCCTCCAGATAATTTGGAAGGTTCACGCCTGTCAGATGGGTCTCCTGTAGATATATGACATCAGATAAATGTTTCTTAGGTATTGTAAGGGTCTTGCTCTTTAATCGGGTTGTTCAGTCCGTTTATATTAAGGGACAACACCCTAATAAATTGAGTCGCTATTATAAAAATTATGTTGCATTTGGACCTTCCCCTGCACCTCCTCCCATTCCATTCCACCTGTAAAATAGGAGGATATAATTTGGATCTACTGTGAAGGAACATTATAATATTTTTCCTTAAGCTTGGTTCATAGCCCTTAACCCCTCGTCATGCCCCTCCCCAAAACAATTCCACCCGTGTATCTTTAATTTGAACATTACTGTCAACCCTGCTGTCGCTGTAAATGCAATTGAAAAAGCATTTTTTTTTTTTTTTTACATATTTTAAATGTGTTAGTCTGTATAAACTGTACAGCTAAGTGTGGACCAAAAGTTGAGGAGAAACCCCCTCAACACTTGAACCATATGACATCTACTAGACTTCCAAGGTAGGGAGATTCTTTGTCTTCTCCTAAATGTTCCTCCAGACCAACAGAAGGAACGGAGGTAGTCCGGTGCATGCTGCTCTCAGGCCTCAGAGGTGTAAATTCCTCTAAAGGTTAAAACAAAAATGGGCAGAACGTTAAAATGAATTCCAAAAAGAAAACAAAATGTAATGTTTTGCTGCCCTTCTAACTTAAACATAAGCCTAACAGCCTGGCAGTAATCACAGGCTCCCCTCAGCTTCAGATTATAATTTTCTTTGTAAACATTAGGCTGTCACACATATCTCCTATTATTTGTACACTAAACCCCTTTCTTTCACCTTCATTTACTTCTCCTTATAGTTATAAAGCCACATTTATTTGCTCGAAACTGAAATAACTGAGACTCTGTTGTGAAGCTTATTTATACCGGCCTGAGATTGTCCCTGCATAACGCCCTGATTCGGCCTCGCCCCAGTTACGCAAGTCTCCGCAGTTAAAATCTCCAAAAGTCTATCAGTAGACTAGATTCACCAACACTTCTCTGTGTTTTTTGAGTTTAAGTCAGGTTCTGTCACGAGTGGATCTGCAAATGTAGCGAGTCGGCTCTTCAGAGTGTCCAGTCTCTGCTCTCCCACTTGTCGGCGTTCCTTACGTGAGTCACTGTCTGCCACCTAGGTACCCTCAGTGAGACTGTAGGTCTTAGCTCAGCCCTCTTAATCTGGATCCCCATTTTGAGGAGCTCTTCCTGGCCTCCTCTGCAGAGTGAAACTCTTTCCTGCCTGGCAGGTGCTGCACAAAGCGAGCAGGGTAAGGGGTGGAAAATTTAATATTTGCCTCTTTTCAAATTGGGAGAATGTCTGCATATGCCCTCCGATTCCTCATGGTTTGGGGGCATAATCATTATCTAAATAGATTTGAGTCTTTCCATAGAAAATCTTCCTTTACACCATGCTGCAACAATATCTTTTCTTCTCTGCATAACTGAGGAAGCAGAGTATTATAGACCCGCGGCCTAGCATTTGGATTGTTAGGTCGTGGGCCCAACGCCTATGTGGTTCACTCTAATTCAACGGCATATCTGAGGGCTGATTCTAATGCTGTTTTCAGAACAGTTGTGATGAAATCAGGAGATCCCGGCCCTCTGAGCCCTCCAGCATACAATAAATTGAATGTTCTTGCATCTAGCCCTATTCTGTGCATCTTCTTGTCTGGAATGGAGGACAGCATATTGATCTTGCACTTCGTGTAAAGACTACTTGATGTCACCACCCCTACTTTCTACTACAGTGATCTGCCTCTCAGTGCAATCTGTTCGTTGCTCTCAAATCGTCACATCTCTAAGCACTCCCCATACATATCTTTTATTTCTGCTCGAAATGCCAGCAATTCATTGTATAGTGTATCAAGCTTCACTGTTTTGTTCTTTATTTTGCCATGGGCTGCAGTAATCTGTTCAGTGATTTCAGATGGGGCCACAGAGGCTCTGAATCGAGGCCTCCTGGGCCGACATTGCGGCTGCTGGATCTGTTCTTTCCCACTTTCTTCCGTGTACAAGTAAGCAGATTTTGTATCGTTTAGCTGTAGTCCCTGCAATTATAGTTCTTTCTGGATCCCAAAGGCAATAAAACTTGATGATTGCTAGGGATTTAGTGAGGGGTATTACGGGCTCACAACTAGACCACCATCTTGGTTCTCGGCTCCACCGAAGTCAGCAGCTGCATTTTTGACAGTGCTGTCAACAGCCAATTGTCCAAGTATGAGAAACGTTATGATGCATCCTTCGAGTGCCGCTGCTACCACTGCAAGGCACTTTGTGAAGACCCTCGGTGCCGATGAAAAGCCAAAGGGTAGCACCCTGAACTGAAAATGTCCGCCCTGGAAGGTGAACCTGAGGAACCTCCTGTGAGGCTTGTCACAAGGATGTGTAAGTAGGCGTCCTGCAAATCTAGTGATGCCAGCCAGTCCCTGTGATGGATCATAGGAAGCAGGCCCTGAAGGGTGACCATCCAAAACCTCTTGTACCCTACAAATTGGTGGAGTTCGGAGAGGTCCAGAATGGGTCTCAGGTCACTTGACTTGGCACAAGGAAGAAATGTGAGTGAACCCTATTCCTCTCTGGGTTGGGAGAATGGGTTCTATGGCATTCTTGGATAGGGGCTTGAATCTCTCGTGAATCAGACCTGCATGTTCCATTAAGTCACAGGATTTTGGGGGGCCTGTCCGGTGGGAGCTGGGCAAACTCTATGGAGTGTCCGTTGCGGTTATTTGGTGGATCCACTGATCAAGTCATCTTCCACCAATTTTCTGCATAGAGCAAGCGTGGCCTCTGACCACCTCCTGTCGTGTTCACAGGAGGAAGTAGGTCAGACCAGGAGTCAGGCAGTGGCAGGAGGGGGAAAAGCGGCTTGGGTGGGTTTTGGCCAAGTGAGAGGCAGGTCCTGCAGAGCCTCTATGAGTGTCTCTCCAGCTGTAGCCTCCCGCTGTGGCTGCTGGGGCTGAAAGCGGGGTTGCTGTGGCTGTTGTCCCCCTTGGACATGAAAACAGAGACCTCGAAACTGTCTCTGTTTTGAGCGGTACATGGACTGCACAGTCCGAACTGCCTTTCCAGAATCTTGTAACTTAGTAATAATCTTTTCTGTATCCTCGCGAAGAGGACTGAACCTTAGAAGGGAGCATCTAGGAAGCTGGATTGAACGTCCTGCCGCAAACCCAGAGACCTGGAGCCAAGAGTGGCGACATAGGCATACTCCCGCCACTGCCGCTCCATAAGCTGAGTGGAGGATATGGGTGCTCACGTTGGATCCCGCTCTGCAAATGTTTGAGGAGTTCGCCCTCTGCGGACAGTCTGGGAATTCTTGAACAATATCCATCCGTTGTTCCCAAAGGGTGTTTTGGAACTAAATCGTGTGTGTTAAAAGTTCAAGCTCCTAACGCTGCAGGTGGTGAAGGAATAAACACAAGACCCATGAGTCTAGCTCTTTGGACTCTTATCCGAGGGTTGTATGCTGAGGTGTTTTGGCCTCTAGGGAACAATCATGGGCTGCCGAAATCACCACTGAATCAGCTACTGGATGCTACACCAGAAAAGGTTGCTCTTTGGGAGTCTATAAAGGTGATCAGCCTTTTAGGGACTGCGGTGGAGGTATGTGGGCACTCCAAAGCTGCCTGTGTGACATCGGCGAAGGTGTCCACCAGGGGTGAGATGACCACCAGCTCTGGATCTTTCTGGTGGAGGTAAGTTGCCAGGCGCCTCTCTCCAGGTCCAGGTCCTCTGTATCCCAACCCATATTAGCAACTTGACTGTGCCTCATGACCTCCATGAAGAGGTCATCGGGAGAAATTTGGTGCATCTTCTGTCCAGAAAAGATAAGTCGCCAATGGACATGTTTGAATAGGAAGAGTCCGAGGGTCGATAAGAGTCTGAGGAGGGGACCTGTGTCATCTCTTCCTATGTCCGTGCCTGTCAGGAGAGAATGAGAGGCTCAGGTTCTGTGAGCGAGACCTACGGCGTCCTTTACGGGAGGCTTTTCAATTAGGCTTTTCTTGAAGAGAAGGCTCTTTGCCATCACCCTCATCTAGAGGTGGTGAAGAGACCTTGTTGTGTCGGAGTTGGGGGAAGGACCTTTGCAGGTGCCCCATTATCCGGGTTTTAGTCACATCTGGTGCAGTAGGTGCATCTGGCTGTGGCCTTGGGGTAAGATATCTGAACAGAATCTCCCACCAATGGCTGAAGAGATCTTTAACCTGTGACAGGTTCAGCTTGGATCTAAACCGGACTGTAGGTCCGACGTCAGTCCGGTCCCTATGTCTTCACCAGAGCTGATATCCAGTGCCACGTGGTCTGGGCGCAGACCTACGGAAGTGATGATGGGATGTTGTTAGCTGAAATGTCGTCTGTCTGTTTCTCTTGGTGGACGGCGCTGATCATCCTCCATACGGATGTTGTCAACGGTGGCAGGGGAGATACGGAGGCAGTGGGTTCCTGCTGGCGGTGCCAGCATGGTAATTCTTGGAGAATCGCTGGTCTGATGTCGGAGATGGTCAACAAGGCTTAGAGTGCGGGCGTCTGTTTGTGGATGTTTGTCCGGCGGCATGGAGTGTCTCTGCCGATTTCTTTGAGTGCCTGGGTGGGAGGGAGAAAGATCTCCCAGACGAGTGATCTGAGGCCTTCTGCCTGTCCGGGGTCGGCACTGCCGACCAGGAAAGAGACCTGACTGGTGTCCCTTACCTGCATCAAAGAGCGCCTGTCGGGGTGCCGAAGGCCTGATTTCTATAGGCTGGAGAGAGGGCCCAAGACTTGGAGCCTCTGTCCTTGTTGACTGTAGTCCGGACCACAGTAGGGGTCTTGACCAAGTGAGTCTGGTGTCGTGGGCGGCAGAGTTGGAACTACACCTGGAGGCAGGGTGGGAGCCACAGGATCTGGATTATGAATGGAACCTCTCATTCTCTTTCCTCTTATCTTTATGTTTCCCCGATAACTTTTGTGAGAATGGTGGGAAGATTCTCTCAGAAGAGGTGTCCCACTGCATGGCCAACTGTTGTTCCGTGAGAAAGCATGCAGGGTCTTCTGGCGACGGATCCGTGTCCAGCAGTTGAATTTCTGACAATGCGGGCAATTCCGGGTTTCGTGTCCTGGGCCCAGGCACAGCAGACCGAATGGTCATCTTTGGACAGGATCTGCTTTCCCAGCTGCAGTTGTTAGTGTGCCTAGAAGAGGGTGTCAGGGAAGCGTATCGGTGATTCCTAAAACACCATTGCCCGGCACATCATTGCCCAACTGCATTTCCTAACAGACAAACTATCCGCCTTATAACTGTCTGTTTTCAAACTAGTCGACAAATGGATAGCAGCTCAACACAGCACAAAAGCGACAGCGTTTTCACACAATGATAAACATTACTGTTATTAGAGTTTACCTGGTAAATCGGGAGCAAAAACAGTCTATCTGGTCCAAAGGCTCATACAAATTGCACTGGATCATCTCACGTGTCTGAAGATCTTGTGCAAAAATATGGACATGTTGCGAATGACCCTGCACAATTACGTTTGTGCAATCAGTTCCCAAAAGTAGTCCCATGGTGTGCTGCCCCCTGTCAACTAAGCATCACTCTGCAAACATGTATTAAACTAATGCACAAAAATTAAAACAGGAAAACATGGTTGCTCTAAGTCGCTGTTTTCGTCAGTTTTGCCCACTTTCACCTATCTATGCCTGTGCTTGCTAGCCGGTGATGGGCTTGTTAAGTCAATATCAGTTAGATAAGTACACCTCTTTGTTTTGGGGGTTACTGATAATAATTTTTATTACCAAAGGTGATTTGGCAGGTAATGAAATGAATTACTGTATTCAGTGCTCTACTCATCCAGAGCAGCGGTCTTGGTGTGCTGCTGTTCTTCTCCAAAAACAAGATAGCATCATCCAAATGCATTCTCTGTAGAAACACAGTAGAAAGAAAGTATTTTCAATCTGAATATAACCTCAGATCGGTGGACAGTTGTGGGATGACTGTGTTACAAAATGAGAAACTCTTAGTCCATCAACGTGTGTGTTCAAATGGCCAGATTTTTCCCACAGAGTTTCGTATGGTTTATGAAAGGAGGGCTAGGAATATAATATTTCAGTTCGAATGGCTTGCCCATGAGCTTAGCCAATACAAGCTGTAGATCCCACAGAGGTGGAATTCTCGCACTGGAGGATATGTGGTCTAGGCCTTTGAAAAGCACCTGACCACCTCCTCCCACCACCGACTGCTTCCCAGCCAGCCCGGTAAGCAGAGATGGCTGCCAGGTGCACCTTAAGGAGTCGTTGACCGAAGACCTAGCTGAGAAAGGACCACAGGTAGTCAGAATGCTGGCCAGGAACAGGAGGAAGGGTCCAATCCCTTGCCCCTGACACCAAATGGATACTCTCTTCCATTTGAAGGCATAGCATTTTCTGGACGACTCTTCTAGGATGCCTCAACAATGTTGGGGACCTGGTTAGAAAGGCAAGGCCTGAAACTCTGGCCGCTCAGGAACCAGGCCGTTAAGCGCAGGGACTGAAGGTCCGGTGAGTACCTTCCCTTGTTGACTGAGATCAGGTCCGGGCGGGCTGGAAGCCGCCTCGGGAGCCTGGAGCTGAGGCTGAGGAGATCTGGATACAGAACTGGTGGGGCCAGTCTGGGGCTACCAGAATCACCTGCGCCTTGTCCCTCCTCACCTTGAAAAGCACCTTGTGGATCCAGGAAATGAGGAAAGGCGTAGAAGAGGCCAGGGTCCATGGCCTCGAGAAGGCATCCCTGCAGCGAGCCCTGCTGAGGAAGCGGGCATGAAACAGCCCCAGCTTCACATTCTCCTGGCGGTGAACAGGTCCACCTGAGGTGTGCCCCAGTGGGAGAATAGATCTTGTACTACCTCCGGCAGGAGGACCACTCGTGAGATGCAGCACCTATCCGACTAGAGCATAGGCCAGAGTGTTGGAGGCTCGTGCCACATGGATGGCTAGGAGATCCGCCTTCAGTCTGCTCACAAGAGACCAAGTGCGGAGAGCTTCCTTGCACAGAGGCAAGGAGCCGGCCCCGCCCCTGGCAGTTTAGGTAGTACACTGTCGGTGGTGTTGTCCGTCTGGATCTGGAACCACTTCACCGTAAAACAGAGCGAAGGCGGTGAGGGCTAGTCGACCACTCAAAGCTCCAGCAGACTGATGTGACATCGAGACTGCTGAGGGGACCAGAGGCTGTGCGCTTCCCCAGATGGGCACCCCAACCCATCAGAGAGGCGTCGGTCATTAGAGTGACCGTCAGCTCTGGGCGGATAAGCGGATCCCTCCTGCAGATGAGCTGGGCAGGCCACCACTGGAGCGTTCCACATCTCCTGGGTTACTATCACTGGCTGGTCGAGAGGACGAGTGCTGTGACCACTGTGAGGCCAGCCCCACTGTAGGGGCGCATGTGCCAATGGGCCCAACGGACCACACTGGTGCAGGCAGCCATGAGGGCCAGAAGGTGCAGGAATTCCCAGGCAGGGCACAACTGCCCAACCAGAAATGATTGGGCAAAGGAGGAAAGAACCTCAGCCCTGTCCGCCGGAGCCGTGCTCTGGCTCGAGACAGTTGAGCTCTGCCCGATGAACTGAATAACCTGCGTTGCACGAGTTCGATTTGGCCTCGTTGATGAGGAGGCCAATTTGAGAGCAGACCTGGAGGCCAGATCCTGGCCTGCTCCACCTCCAATCTAGAGGGAGCTGCAATCAGCCAGTCGTCCAGCTAAGCATACACCCGGACCCTTCGGCGCCACAGGAATGCTGTGACCACTGTCATGCATTTGGTGAAGACCCTGGGAGCTGGAGAGAAGCGAAGGGCATGGCCCGGAACTCGTGAAGGGATCCTCCGCTGTGAAGCGGAGGAATTGCTGGTGGGATGGATCGGGACATGAAAGAATGCGTCCTGGAGGTCCAGAGAACAGAGCCACATGCCTCGTTCAAGGATGGAAAGATCTGAGCTAGAGTGACCATCTTGAAGGTTCGAGACCTTAGGAACTTGTTCAGATACGTGTGAGGTCTAGAATGGGCGCCAGCCCCGATCCCGTTTAGGACCAGGAAGTACCTGGACACAAACCCTGGGTCTGATGGAGGATCCGCCACCTCCCTGATCACCTACTTCTGGAGTAGCAGGGCAATGTCAGCTCGACGCAGCCGACAGAGAGGCTGCGGATCCCATAGCCCCCCGAGGGTGATGGCTTGATAAGGTGGGGACTGCTCGAATTCCAGAGGCAGACTCTTTTCTACCACTTCCAGCACCCAGCGGTCCGTGGTGTATCGGACCAAGCGGAAAGGAAGTGGCGGGCCGTCCCCACGGGGGAACCGGGGAGGAGTGGCCAGAGTTTGGGGGTGACACCCTCAACCTGTCACTGGGCAGGCTTGGAGGAAGGACCGCCGAGAGCCTCCTGGACCTTTCCCTCCTGGCTTCCTGCTGGAGGAAGCAGCAGGCTTGGCTTTGGGGTGCCAAGTGCGAGCCTGCTGGCCCTGATGCTGGTGTTGCTGGGCGTGCACTGAGGGGCTGAAGGCCGAAAGAGGCTTCGCGGCTGCTGGCGGCCTTTGTCCTTCTGGGCAGATGTGGCCGAGTCCAAGGTGGTGTTGGACTTCTCGATCCTTTGCAGATGACCCTCCACCCGGGACTGAACAATTCGGTACCCAAGAAGGAATGTCTGCCAGCTTATGCTGGTATCTGCCGTAAAGGTGGAGATCCGCAGCCAAGCTCTGCCGGCGCATGGCCACTGCGCCGCTACTGACCAGGCTCATGAGTCAGCGATGTCCAGGGAAGTCTGGAGCTGCTGTTTGGCCACCACCTTCCCTTGACCGTCGTCCTGAAGGTCAGCCGGAGATGAGGAATCACCTCATCCAGGGAGCCCAAAGGGCATGTGAAAGTGTGCCATCAGAACAGCCGAGGCTGGCCTGGCGAAGGCCTATGGAGGAAGCAGCATAGACTTTCCGCCGGAGTAGTCCAGTTTCTTGGACTCCTTATCACGTGGCTTGTCCACATTCAGAGCTTTCGGAACGTTGGAAAACACTGTTGGTCACTAGCCCTCTACGGAGGGTGCTCTGAAAACCGGAGTGAGCCAGTGGGTACAGCATACTTTCGAGCCATCCTGGCCAAGGTGCTGGACAAGAAGCTGGCCGCTGCCATAGCTCCAGGCCAGGCCAACAATGGCTTCAGCCACGGGAAGGCCTCCGTGGGGGAATCCCGCGGTCCAGTATCTCCGTGAGGAGCCAGGCCCATTGAAACGGGTTCGAGCTTCATCCCAGTGGACTCTGAGATGAGTTGAAGCATTCAAAGGAACAAGGATAGGCTCTCGTCTACCGACTGACCCCGGTGGACTCCAGAACAAGGAGGTCGTCGTCAGACTTCGAGGAGTCTGCTAACAGCTGCCCTAGCGCCTGAGCCACCCTCCACCTGCCGAGGTCGATCGGGAATGAGGGTGACGACAACCGATGGGGCACACCCTGACCAGACCGAATCCTTGGTCGGGCCCCAGTTTTAGGTTGAGGAGGAGGGGTTCCACCACAATGGGTGGCGGAGCCAGTTTTGGCCAAACAACTGGTGCCGCTTCAGCTCCTCGACTACAATGAGGGGTTGTTTGGCTGCTCAGTGATAGCCACTTAATGGCTGGGAAGGCAATGGAGTCGTCTTATTCCGGGTCAAGAAGCTGCTGCCACATTAGATCCTCGTAAGTGCCGGCGCTAATTTGCACGAGCCTATCCTCCGAAGAGGACAATGAGGATGAGTAGCACCGCCGCTTTCCATGGTGCCGAGACAGAGATCGCCGATGGCGGATCGGCAGGACCTGGAAGAGGTCCGAGACCTTGGTGTTTCAAGGGTGGGTCAGAGAGGGCGGGGAAACCCGCCTCCCTCAGTTCAGGGACCTTAACCGGGGACTCCGGCACAGGAGGCACAGGCAAGTACTCTGTTTCCACTGGGGAACCGTGGAAGAAGGGTTGTTGGCTTCTCCACTCAACAGCCCGTCAGATGGGTCGAAAAATCTCGAACTGCGTCGATGGGTGTCTTGCTGGCTGACCTGATGGGGACACCATGAAGCCAGCGGCCTTAGCTGAAACCTCACCCAGTAGAGTGTCAACTGTCCGGGAAGTGGACCTCTCCGGCTCCCACCTGAATGTTGACGGTGGGACTTACGTTTAAGTCCTTCTTTTGGACCGAGAGGAATGTCCAGGCCCCTCTTCCAGTGGAGAGGACTAACAAAGCTCCTAGAACGAAGACATGTAGGAGGAGCCAAGGAGAGGGATAAATGCCGCGACCTGGGCCACTTCCTCCTCGAGAGCGATCATCTGTTTGAGCTGTTCAGCCGAGCCCACAGCCGCTGACACCGCCTCAACAGGGTTCCTTCGACGCAACCAGAGGATAACGCTTGGCGCCCAAGCTGCAATCTCGCAGCACGATCCTCTAAGACTCTGGGCAAAAGTCCTTGCACAAGTCGCAGGCCTGCAATCGTGTTCAAGCCCGAGGCAGTAAGCACGCGACGTGGAGTGCGGACTGGTCAGGGACATCTTCTGCCCACAGGGGCACCGGACGAAATCAGGGAGTCGATTGTCCATTGCAACCATGAGAAGATGAAGACCGGTACAAACTTCAAAATTAGTTTCAGGTTAACCAAGAGTTTGGATGCAGGCCTAAAACGAAGCGCCGCAAAGGAGGGAACCTGAGCCCAAGCGGTAAGGAAGATCTAGCGCCATGGGCACAGCCGAGAGTTTTACCACCAGGGTGGGTGGGAGGAGCCAGCTTGAAGACCTTCTGGCAAGATTTAAAGAGGCAAGGAACCTGCCAGTAAGTGTGGATTGAACAACATATCCATGTCCCTAGAAACCACTCCTCATGCACCTCCAGTTTACGAATTCTAATAAAAAGTAAAACCCTGTCTGCATGCTTCACATGGGTTCATGCCAATCAAAAGGTTGGATTCTTATTTGTTTTATAATTTATTTTGTACTTACTGAGAACGTTTTACCAGGAAAGCCTGACTGAGCTTTAACAGCTAACTTCTAGAGGCATTCTAGAAATGGGTGCATAAGGAACTCACGGAACAAAATATATTGTACAGTGGTAAAAAATCAGTGAATGTAATGAGGAGTGTGTGAGAGTGTAATGGTCAGTATATGTGACTGATGGGCAGCAAGTGTGTGTGTCCAATGGGGGCTATGAGAAACTGTGTGCTTTGGCAGTGAGACCACCAAGGGTCTGGTAGGCAACTCCAGAGTCAGTGAGATGAGAGGCACCAACTAAGGCATGTCCTACTGTTTCAGGACCAGAAGAACCAGGATCTGTGAGATCAATGACTCCTCATTGGCCTCCGCTGACAGCGGTCGACTGTCTAAAAAATCTTGACCATCTGACCAAGCAGAGTTGAGGTTACGTGATTGGGGCAGGGGTTATCGCATGAACTATGACCTGTTAGAGTTACAACTTTTTAAGAAGCCCAAAGTGGGACATTTCTTACTGAAACATCATTTATCGAGAACAATATGCAACCTTGACCGATATAACAGATTTGTTTTCACTAAATAATCAGAATTAAGACTGTTTTATAGTTTTCAGTTGTTTCTAGTGTTTCTTATCATTTTAAGGTATTTTAATAAAGGTATTATAGTTTTTGCCACATTTAGAGGAAAGTAAGAAAAACAGGTTACTCACCTGTAACAGTAATTCTAGGAGTGGTATATGTTGTTCATCCACAGTTTGGCATGTCCCTGTCCACTTTAAATCTTGCCTGAAGTCTTCAAGGTGGCTCCTCCCATCCACCCGGTGTTATATACTTCAGCTCCGTCCCATGATGCCAGATCTTAGCCGGCTGGAAGCCAGGTGTTGTCGTTCACAGCCAGAGAGGTCGGTGGGTCCGTGTGGATGAACAACATACCACTCCTAAAACTACTGTTACAGGTGAAGTGACCTGTTTTTCTAGGATAATCGATATGTTGTTCATCCGCACTGTTTGGCAGACTCCTGGGAGTTCTCCAGGAGGAAGGAAGGAAGCACCCACCCACTACTTAGGAATAGAGTTTGAGAACTGAAGTCCCCAAACCAGCATCCCGGCATGACTCAAGGTCGATGTGGTAGTGGGAGATGAAGGTGTTTGCTGACTTCCAGGTAGCAGCCCGCAGATTTCCTGGATAGGGATGTCCCTGGAAGCAGCCACGGATGCAGCAGTATGGCAGGTAGAATGAGATCTTATCCCTCTGGGAGGCTCCTTGCCCGCCAACTCATAGCACAGACCTATGCATGATGTAATCCATCTTGCTATGGTCCATTGGCTGCAGGTCTGTCAGAAGCGGCTTCAACGTAGGTGACAAACAGCTGGCGAACCTCTCCATGAATTTCCCACTCCTCGCCTTTATAATAGGAGAGAGCACATCTCGGGTCCAAAGTATGGAGCCTGTACTGGCCTCTGAGGTATAATTAGGGTAGCATACCAGCAGAGTCATCACCTGGTTAAGGTGAAACTCTGACACCACCTTCGGAAGGAATTTCGGTGGGGGCGGGACAACTTTGTCCCTGTGGAAGACCAGATAAGGAGAGTCCACTGAAAGCGCCTGGAGCTCCCCTGTCCTTCTGGCATACGTGATAGCCACCAGGAAGGCCATCTTCCACGACAGCTCACACTTGTGCATTGGTTCGAGGGGCTTGCCCATGAGCTTTGCCAAGACCAGCAGTAGATCCCATGGAGGTGGAGGTTCACACACTGAAGGGATATGAATCCAGGCCTTTGAAAAAAGCACCCAATCACTGTCTCCTGCACCTAATGTCGGCTGACCAGCCCACTGATAAGCAGAAATGGCTGCTAGGTGCACCCTAAGAGTCGATGACTGCAGACCCTTTGGAGAGAGAACAAAGGTAGTAGAGAATGTCAGCCATGGAACAGATAAGGGCTCCAGACCCTACCCTGACACACCAAATGGAAAACCTTTTCAATTTGAAAGCATAACATTTCCTGGTCGGATTCTTTCTAGATGCCTCCACCATGGTGTAGACAGCTTCAGAAAGACCCAAAGCCTGGAACTCTAGCCTCTCAGGTACCAAGGCTGTGAGGTGCAGGGACTGAAGGTCCTGATGGAAGACCTTGCCCTGATTCAGAGATATGAGGTCTGGGTGTGTACAATGCAGCGTGGCCAGTCTGGGGCTACCTGAATCACCTTCGCCTTGTCCCTCCTCCTCACCTTGTGGATCAAGGGAAATGGAGGAAGGCGAGAGGAGACCAGGGTCCACGGCCCCGAGAAGGCATCCCCTGCAGTGAGCCCTGCTGAGGGGAGCGGCATGAAACAACCTGAGCTTGGTGTTTTCCTGGAGGCAAACAGATCCACCATCGGTTTGCCCCAACAGGAGAACAGGTTGTGAACTACATCAGGATGGAGAGACCACTCGTGGGATGTCTGGCCTAAGCAGCTGAGAGCATCCGCCAGCTGGTTCGAGGCTCCTGCCACATGGATAGCGAGGAGATCCGCTCCAACCAGCCTACAAGGGTCCAGATGTGGGCGCCTCCTTGCATAGCAGATAGGAGTGCATGCCACCCTGCTTGTTCAGGTAGTACATGGTCGTGGTATTGTCCATCTGGACTTGAACCACTTGCGCTGGAGCTAAGGAGGCGAAGCTGACAGTGCCAGTCTAACTGCTCTGAGCTCCAGTAGGTTGATGTGGTATCAGGACTCCTCGGGTCCACAGCCCATAGGCCCTGTTATCCCCATGTGGGTTCCCCAGCTCATGAGAGAGGCATTGGTCGCAAGAACAACGCTGACTCGGGCGGACAAACAGGATCCTTCCTGCAACCGGTCTGGGGCGGTCCACCACTGGAGAGCGTCCCACATCTTCTGAGTTACAGTGATCTGTTGGTCAAATGACCGTGATGCTGAGTCCATTGGGCAGCCAGCTCCCATTGGAGGGAGCGCACGTGCAACCGGGCCCAATGGACCACTGAGGTGCGCTGCCATGTAACCCAGAAGGCTCAGAAAGTCCCAGGCAGGCGCAAGTGCCCAACCAGAAATGATTGGGCAAAGGAGGAGAGAACCTTCGCCTGTTCGCTGGGAGCCGAGCTCTGGCTTGACAAGAGTCGAGCTCTGTCCCAATAAAGCCCATCACCTGAGAAGGTACAAGTTCGACTTGGCCTCATTGATCAGGAGGCCGAGCTGGGAGCAGGTTTGGAGGGCCAGATCCCTGGATCGCTCCACCTCCTGTTGGGTGGAACCTGCTAGGAGCCAACTGTCGATGTAGGGGTAAATTCGACAGCCCGACACGGAGATGGGCCACCACCACTGCAATGCATTTGGTGAAGACCAGGGGCTGATGGACGGGCCGAACGGCATGACTGGAACTCGTGCAGGGTCCTTCGACCCTGAAGCGGAGGAACTGCTGATGGCATAGATGGATTGGGGCGTGAAGAACGCGGCCCCTGCAGAGCCAGTGAACAGAACCACGTTTCTCTGCAAGGACGGAATGATCTGGGACAGAGTGACCATCCGAAGGTGCGTGACCTGAGGTATTGATTCAGGTCGCGAGATCTAGAATGGGGTGTCAGCCCCTGTCCGCTTGGGCACCAGGAAGTACCTGGAGAAAAGCCTGGCCGGCAGATGGATCTGCCACAACAGCTACTGCTTCCCTGAGGAGGAGCTGAGCAATGTTGTCTCGAAGAGTTGACTGGGTGCATGCGGAAATCTGTTCTTCTCGAGGAGTGCACTGCTCAAATTCAGAGGTAGTACCTGACTGACCACTTTGAGAACCCACCTGTCCGTAGTGATAGCGGACCAGGCGGGAAAGGAAGTGGAGCCGGCCCCGCACGGGAAGACCCAGGAGCTGGTGTGACGGGAATAGGGATGGCAACCCCATCTCGCCACTGGGCAGGCTTGGAGAAGGCGGCTCCAGGACCTGAGCCTCGGCCTCCTCTGCGGGACTGTTGGGGTCAGGCTTGGGCCAAGGGCACCAAGCTTGAGCCTGCTGCTGATGCTGATGCTGCTGTTCTCCTTGGTAGGAGGACTGCTGAACCGTGGGGAAGAGTGCTAAAGGGCTTCTTTTCTTCTGCTGTTTCTTACCTGAAGAACTCTTGGCAGAAGTGGCATCCAAGGTGGCACTGGACCGCTCTATGCGCTTGTAGGTGACCGCCACCTTGGGCCGAATAAGTCATCCCAAGGAAAGGCACCAGCTTAACTTGTGCTGGGTACCTGCTGGAAGGAGGAGAGCCTCAGCCAAGCCCTCATGTGAGAGGCAACTGCTGACAGTTTGGAGCTGCTGTCTGGCAACAGCACGCTTGATCTCGGACCTGCTAACCGTGGTCTGCATGTCCGTGGGGAGATGAGGAGAACTTCATCCAATGACCCAAGAAAGGCATGAGAGAAGTGTGCAATGATGATGGATGAACTTGCCTGCGAAGGCCCAAGGAAGATGCCGTAGACTTTCCGCCCGAATGGTCCAACTACTTGGACTCCTTGTCGGGAGGTTGGTCAGTGTCGGCAGAACTGCCAGAACACAGGCGGTCACTGGGCTCTCGGCGAAAGGTGCTCTATGGAACCCCGCAGGGACTCCATGGGCACAGCGTGCCTGAGCAATGCGGGCGAGCGGTGCTGGACATGAGGCAGGGCGTTGCCACAGTTCAAGTGCCAGACCAACAATGGTCTCGCCACAGGAAAGGTCATTGTCGGGTATCCCTCTCTCTTGAGCATGTCTGTGAGAGGGTACTAGCCTTTTCTGGATGGGTTCCAGGGCATCCCTGTGGAATCAGAGATGAGATGAAGGATCCCTTGAAGGACGTAAGGACCTTCCTCCACCCCTGTGCCAACGGATGACTGAGGAGAGTGGAGCCCAGTGACACCAGCGTCCAAGAGTCGGGGTACCATGGCCTGCCGCCAATCACCCTCGATCTGCCGAGGCGCCCAGGGTGACCGTGACCAACAGACATCAGGGGAGTCTGGTATCTGGTCGGTCCTCTTTGGAAGGAGCCCTCCGACAGACTGCTTAGGTGGTGGCTCCACCACTATCAGTGGAGAAGCAGGTACAGGTCGAACCGAGGATGGGCCGCCCCATGGGCGGGGAATCAAAGGCTTCTGCCTAGGAGGTGAAAGCCAAGTAATGGCTGGGTTAGGTGGTGGAGCCGGCTTATGCCCGGACAAGATCAGCTGTTGCCACATAAGGTCCTCGGAGTGTCGATGGAGTTTCTGTTGGAGCCTCTCCTCATCTAGGGAGAACAAGGATGACCTGTGGCGTCACCTCTTTGGAGCGCTTGAGGCTCTTCCTTGGCTGTTTGGCCAGGGTTCTAAACCTCGACCGAGATCGGGAGGCTGACTCAGTCGCTCGAAACACACCTGGTGGAATTGGTGAAACCTGTGAGTCGGAGCAGGTCTCCTCATGTCGGGAATACTGAGGCGGGAGTCCTCTCCAAGGAGTAAATCGACTGGGGCGGTGACAGCAGGTCGATTGGATTGAGAACAATCTCAACCTCATCCGACACATCACTGGTCATCTGGCCAGACGGAAGATCCATGAAGCCTGTGGCGAGGAAGCGATCTCGACAAGGTTGAGACCGCATGCTCCTGGGACTGAGACCTCTCTTATCCTAAGAGCGCCTTCTCACGAGACGAAGACATGCTCGGTTCCTTATCTCTTTACAAGATCGAGAGCACGAGCTCATCGGCGCCTCTCCCAGGTGTGGAGAGACTGGCACAACTCCTGAAGGAACCTGTGAAGGTGGAGCCCAGGTTGAGCAGAACAAAAAGCTTTGATTGTCTGAAGCGGGCGGCTTCTTCTTCGAATGCCTTCATGCTCCAGCTGCTCAGCGGAACCCGTGGCTACAGAAACAACCTACGAGCCTCCTTTGGACTTCACTGAGGATTCCTTTTCTCCGGTCTCCCAGCTTTAAACGTACAGGCGGTCGCCCAGGACGTTGGATGGAAGGCCAAGCAACAACTGCAGGACAAGGTGTCATGGCCGACACCTAGGCAGTAGACGATGTCAGATGGGGATCGGTGTGTGACATCTTCTGGCCACAAGGACACCGGCGAAATCCTGGAGAAGATTTCTTCCATGATAGAGGACCAAAAATGCGATCGCTAACTCAGATGAGCTTAAATTTCAGTAAATCAAGTTTTGGTGCCAGGCCGATTTAAATGCGTGGAGCACGAGGGAGGCAACTCTGTATCTTCCAGCAGAAAGGAAGCTCAAGGCCATGGGGCGGAGAAATAAGGTATATACCACTTGGGTGGGTGGGAGGAGCCAGCTTGAAGACTTCCTGAAAGATTTAAAGGAACAGGACATGCCAAACTGTGGATGAACAACATATCCACGATCCTAGAAATATTTTTTTCTACTATAATGTCAGGACAAGTAGTATTTTTCATGTTTGTTCACAGGACACAGCTGCCCAAATCAGGACTGTCCTGCAAAATTGGGACAAGAGGTAACCCTATGACCTGTGCCTGGACAAAGGAAGCTCAACCATGGTTGAAGCGGTTGAAAGCAGAGGGAATGGGAATAGCATAACATTCCTGGTCCCACAACTTTTAACACAGGCACTTCTTGTGCATCATTTATTTATTTATTTAGTTTTTGTTGACTGGGTAAGTGCACTAGACAAATTCTGCCTATTTTCAGGCACAACCGGGTAAGGGGATAGAGATGAATGCCAACTGACCTTGAACCAGATTAGGCTGTTGGTGGTATTTTAGTGAATGAGGGAAATTTAGCCAGGGCACTAGGAAATTCCCCTACTCTTTTGGCAGGTGGAGCTGTGTAGCTGAAAGAGTGAGCTGGAGTTTCAGATGGACTAAGAGAGTAGAGGAGACTGGATGGCTGTAAGTCCGCTGCAGAACATATCATGCGAGGGGAATGGTACGGCTGGAATGCACCCAGGAGGTGGCCAGCAAAGCGTACCTATCCCACCATGACAGGAGGTGTCATCAGACAGTGCAGGAGTCACCGAAAATGCATGACAACAGAAGGCCGTGAAATTGGACAGGCCTGCAAACACCACGCTGGATGCAAACATGGATGTCTGTGCAGCAGCAGACGGAGTGATCCCAGACCGAGGAGATGAGGATTTAAAATGATATCTTGAAAAGAAATGGAGACTTTTGAGGCAGAAACAGTGGAGCATTATGTGTATTCTGTCTGTAATTCTTTCCTGCTTGTAATTCGTGCTCAAAAACTGTATTATTCTGTGTTTGAAATCATATACAATGTTCTCTATTTCCATTTCTGTATTTAAATGTTCTTCTATATACCATGTACTGGGCTAGGGCCCCAGGTCACATCTGGAATCGAGCATTTTGCTCAGTATGCCTTCCTAGTAAATCCTGTAAATAAATAAATAATAAATAAAAATACAGGTTGGCTCACCTGCAGGCTGAAGAGAATACAGGAAAGGAAGTGGCCGAGGTAGACTCTCTCTCGGGCACATCAGGTACTGGACTCAAAAGTGTTTAAATGTATAGCCCCTGTAGGTTCCGGGAACAGCGATCCCGCACCAGACCCAAGCACTCAAGCAGGCGAAAGGCAAGGAAACTGGTCCCTGAAGACAGCCCTCAAGAGAGCAGGCTGGATTCAATTGGAATCTGGCGCTGGATAACGGATCCTGCAATACCGATTCCTGGGGTATCTGGGGTGTGGGAAGATACTGCCAGAATGTACACGGCAGAAGGAAAGAGAGGTGACAGCAACAGGCTGATAGTTTAGCCAAAATGAATCGGCAACTCCCCAGCCCGGGATACTCGGATACAGGCAGGCCTGAACAGCCAGCAAATACAGTTCCCCCTGACCAAAATAAGGTGCAGTGTAATATAGTATCTAATGACACTGTATCGTATTCTCCAATAGAGGCATCACAACAAGATGATCTACAAGATGCTACGGGTTAGGGGATCACCCTAACGATACAAGCAGGAAATCCCACACCTGGAAAGAGCACTGGAACAACCCAGCCTCACAGTCCCTCCAGCCACATATGTTAGCCTCTTCCAGAAACAGGTCACGCTAGCAAAGCGAAGAAACGCTGTACAGTTGTGGTTTATGGAGGCTACAGATACCATGCCAGATCGTTTTATGTGGGCAAGGTATTGATAAAACAAATACGGGATTCTCTCCCAGTGAAGTATATGCCATATACACACCAGGGGACCAAACCTATGACATAATTTTCAGAACACCAGATATGCTTATTCGTTTTTGATGAAGTATGCTCTGTTAACAACAAACCCAGCATGGTCTCACTTTCAGGCCATCTCCCTTACAAAACAATCGTTTACAGTTATGACGGTTTTGTTCAGAACGAAGGGGTAAATGTCTAAGACATTACATACTGGCTTGAGAGGAAATGCAAAATTCAAGGAAATCCAGAACCCTCCTGGACACAGAGGGTTTCCAAATGGGGTTGAGATATAGAGTGAATTTAACACAAACAGATGAAGGTCTACAGCATTTACCCAGTTGTTTTTACTTGGGTTGAGACAAGGGTTTTATCTTCTACCCAGGCCAGCCACATCACAGTTACGAGTGTGGCTCACCCAGGCACCTCAGCAGAACATGCGAGGTAATCAAATGCATACAGTGTGGCGAGCTGGGGCATGTAGGGCCTTTGCTCCTTAGCCTCTCATCTCCCCCAATTCATTATGATAATCATTCCATACCCCCTGTCATGACGAATAATTTAATGAGTATGTGCTGTTCTCCTCTGCCATCCAAAATGCACAACCACCTATTCCTTATTCGCCTTGAACCACTCTTACACTGCAACCCCTGGGGTATCCCACATAAAGTCTCTCTAACAATCCAGCACTCCCCAAGCCACTTACATGTATCCTGGCTTTATAATAACCAGCTATGCCTGTCCATCAGACTCCTATGTTATGATAAAAGACACACCCATATAACAGGACCATCTCTCATTACACAGTGGGCACCTAGGATTAAGAGGAAGCGTTCTGGTCACTCTCTATCCCTTTCCCTTGGTGCCCTTCTCAAATTAATCTTTTACCTCCTTTTCTGCATTGGCACTATAGAGATTAATCCTGGCCCCATTGTAAGTTTATCTTCCCCTGCTGATCTGACCTCCTAAAAAGGCCTAAGCTTCATACACTTTAATGCTTGCAGCCTCCTAAAAGTTCACCTTAATACAGGCTTGGGTGGCACATACTCTTCCAGATTTCCTGGTCATTTCTGAATCTTGGCTCAGGCCTTCAACAGAAGACAGTGTTGTAAACCTTCCTAATTATCAGCTCTTCAGAGCAGATCGCCCATCCAGGGGTGGTGGGGTGGCCATATACATTAAGGACACCTTCTCTGCAACCTGCCTCATCAGCACATCCGAGCCAAATGAATTTGAATGTCTATCAATCAAATTATCCTTCCTAATTCATCTTCATTTAAACTGATTGGATGCTATAGACCTCCCTCTGCAGGCCTTAAACTGCTTTCTCACCTAGGGTCAATTCTCAACCTAGGCCCTGAAGATACCATTATCCTTGGTGATTTGAATTTAAACTGGCTGTCTAATGTATCTGCACCTCTGATAACCTTTTGTGACACCTATGGATTCACACAGCTGATTAAAGACCCAACTAGGATCAACCTAAGGAATTCCAGCAATAGCTCACTCCTGGATATTATGTTGGTAAACAAACCTCAATTATATTCACATGCAGGTGTACTGCCGAGTGATGTGAGTGACCATTACCCTATAGCACGATAAGATCCACACCCAAACTACCAAATCCTGCAGAATTTGTCCTCAAAGGTCAAAAGAACTTTGATATCTCAGGCTACCTCCATGACCTGAGTTATACAATACATTGGCAAGATTTCCATCTTACAACCTCTGTTGAAACAGCTCTCAGACTTTAAAGGATATTATCAATAATGCCCTCAATATTCATGCACCTATCACCAGTATCAGAACTAAGGTAAAATCCTGCCCTTGGTTCACCTCTGAGCTTACAGCAGCCTTGAGAACCAGAGACAAACTGTGGAAAAAGGCAAGAAAAACAAAGGACATCAGAGTTGAGCTAAATTTCAGAAAAGCAAGGAATTCATGTACAAAAAATAAGAACTGCCAAAACTACCTACTATACAGCTGAATTGGATGCCTCCTACAATAACCCATCCAGACTCTGGGGTACAATAAAAGGACTCCTGAGCCAAAAGTCTACTCCTGCCTTAACCTCCAAACTGATACTAAATGATACAGAAATTACAGGTAAACAAGAAATCTTAAATACCTTCAATGCTCACTTCACCACAGCTGGCCTAGCATTTGACTCTTCACCAGCAAATATCCTGAGATCTTCCTTGAACCTGCAAACTACTGTGGGGCAAATGGCCACTTCAACTTTTCCTTCATCCCAATATCCGTGAAAGAAGTGGAAGATCTCCTCTCTAATTTAGACACTAATAAGAGTGCAGGTGCAGACTCCTGGATCCCTATTTCCTGAAAATTGCTTCACATGTCTTATCTGTCCCCTCACTCATCTCTTCAATCTTTCCTAACTACTGGATCCATTCCCTCTACTTGGAAAACAGCTCAAGTGGTTCCATTACTCAAATCTGGTGATACTAGAGATCTCAACAATTACAGACCTATCTCCATTCTACCAGTTTTATCCAAGTTGCTCGAAAACTAGTAAACTCTCAGTTAAGGACTATTTGGATAACAACAACCTTCTAAACTCTGCACAATCTGGATTTAGATCAAAACATAGCACCATTACTGCCTTAGCTAAGGTAACCAACGATTGGCAGACTACCTTGGATAAGAAAAATTGTACCTGTGCTGTGTTTCTGGATTTGAGTAAAGCCTTTGACACTGTGGATCACGACTTATTAATCACCTCCCTTAACTCAATAGGCCTGGATTCCCTGTCACTCAACTGGTTTAAGGATTACCTTTCAAATAGGTCACAACTGGTTAAAATGGAAATTACCTATCCACCTCAAAACCACTGCTAAGGCGTACCACAAGGTTCTATTCTTGGCCCTATCCTCTTTGCTATTTATATAAACAACATATTGATGCCAACCTCACTCAATCTAACATTCATCTGTTTGCTGATGATACTGTATTATATGTCAGCAATCCTCACCTTCAAAGCCTGTGATCTGTTACAATCCGAATTCTCCATTCTGCAGGCGCAACCTACTTGACAAAAACTACTTCTAAATGCAAAAGACAAAAGCCATGTTCTTTGCCACAAAGAGTTGCTCTACCCATACCTAGCATCCACCACCCTACATTTATCCACCTTACTTGGAGAAAAACTTGAATTTGTTGATAATTTCAAATATCTTGGTCTGGATAGATAACAGGCTTGACTATTCAGTCCATATTGAAGAACTACTTAAAAAGCTAAGACAGAGGCTTGGACTATTCTTTAGAATAAAGCATTACCTAAACAGTGACTCCAAAAAAGGTTAATTCAGGCCTCATTCCTATCCCTCATTGATTATGCTGATTTTCTCTACTGCCATTGTCCAGGTCATCTCTTACAAAAACTGGACACCCTGTATCCTGGGGCCATAAGATTTATTACTGACCTTCCCCCAGCACCCATCATTGCTCCTTTATATGGCAGTCAATTGGACATCATTACAGCACAGAAGGACTAGGAATGCTGTTATCTGGACATTCAAAGCGTTAACAGGCAAACTACCTACCTATATCACTGATTGCTTTACCCAAATTACAACTAGGCCATACACTTTAAGGATCAGTAAATTTATCATGTTACAGGTCCCATTGCCTGCACCGGTATGGGAGGCTGCTTTCAGCTATACTTTAGCAGTTGCATGGAACTTCTCCAAAAATCCATGAAGCTAGATAGCCTTCTACCTCTGACATCCTTCAAAGACTGTTCTCCGCCCCTTTTCCAGAGCTCTGCAATTGCTTTTATAAACCATAATCCCTACCTACCTGACCCACCTTTCTTTTTCCGTCCATTATATTGTTTCATATTCTATCTTCCGACTCACCTATCTATTCTTACAAAAGCTAGTTAGACCCTATAATTTTATATTTTATTCTGCTATACCCTTTGCCCACATTTTTCTTGCAGGCAAAATGGTTCTACTCTCCTTGTATATATGTAAATTGTTGTATACATTCATTTCTTGCCATTATATTGTTATTTATGCTATTCTTGTCTATGTAATAATATTTGTATCCTCATTTGTATGACCACTCAGGTCCATCTTGTAAATGAGCTTTGCTCAATGATGTTAGCCTGAATAAATAAAGATTTTGATTGATTGATTGATTGTAATGTCAGACTGCCACCATCCAACAAAGTGTTTACTATGTGAGGAGGGACATTCCTATGCAGACTGCCCATGGGCAGCCCCAAATAAAATGAATGGGATTTCTGCATTCAAGACTGTTATATTAATACGGCTATTAAGGTAGCGCAAAGACAGAGGCCTCCATCCCTCTCCCTGGTAGAGTCCAGACACCTGCCGCATAGGTCAGTTGGAACTTCCAGCAAAGGATATTCAAGTAATCGTGCCAGGGACTGGGGATGTCATGACAGCTCAGCCATGATAGAAGGAGGCGTACTAACAGAGGACCCAAATCGTCCACTATAACAATGCCCCCACCACTGCCCCAGAGGAGGCTTTCACACTTGTCTCCAACAGACGCAGTAGTCTGAGACCCAGAAACATGGAGAAAACTACGCGAGAAAGCACAAATCCATTACAAAATACCTATCTGGTGTTACAGGACGATGTAGGTACAGAATTGGACTCAACATCAGTGCAATCATCACAACCAGAGGGGCATCTGATCAGAACAACCTCTGGAGAACTCAGACAATGCTAAAGAAAAAAAACAGTTAGGGATAAGGAAATGGACTAAGAAGAGACAAAAAAAGGGGGCACCTAGCGTAAAACAAACAACCTAGGATGAAGAGTAGATTGTGGTATCTACAACCTTATTCTGTATGCTGAAGATTTACAAAATTTCTGTGGCATCTCCAAATGTAAATAGCATCCAGTCGGAGAAAGAGGATGTCAATTTATTTGTTATTTGAAAAGGGGAGCAGGATGTAATATTTTGCAAGATACTCGCGACACTAGAGTGGAAATGGAACAGGCAACAGTAAGATGGAAATGGGGCGTTACCCATTGGTCGTTAGGGAAAGATATGTGTAGTGGAATATTAATTGTGGTAAACAATCCAACAGCAAGATTGGTGCAACTAGTAGATACTATCCCAGGACGTGTTGATGTTAGATTCGTTGTAAGTGCTTTGCAGTGTCGTTTATAAATGTGTATGCCCCACAAATAAAATCTGCTAGAACTGAAGTATTGAAGCTATTCAGCCCTATTTATTTACAACCAAACACATGTTTTTAAGGGGTGATTTCAACTGCAGTAGGTATAGAACAGTTAGAGCCTTGAACAAGGAAAATGTTTTGTGACGCAAACTGTCTAAATTATCTACTGTTACAGACAGGGCTCACAGATGTTTTAGCTATAAATGGAAATCCAATGAAACCTTTTTCCATGGCACCAAAGCCACCAAAATAGATTTTTGGTTTTGTCTGACTCCTTGAAGGTTAGAGAGACCAATACTTCATTGGTGGCTCCATCTGACCATGCCATAACAGAAGCCACGATCGCAGCCACGATAAAATGCACTGAGGACCAGGGTACTGGAGACTAAATTTAGAGCTTTTACCCTCCCACAGTAGAGGAAGGTTTTGTGGCTTGCTAGAGGCAAGGAAATTGGTGATATGTCTCTCGATACACACAGGGAGTGGTGGGGATACAAAAAATTATATCAAGCGATATTTCCAAAGTATATGGAAGATCAATGGAAGGTACAAATCTGACAAATACCAAGAGTACAGGAGAAATTCTTAGAATTACATTTCCAAGCTGAGAGAGATAAAATGGTCATCCCAGAACTAAATAAAATAAGGAACCTAATGAACATGGCACAATATGACAGTTTAAAATCATTAGCTACAGAACGACTGTTTGGGTCTCAGTGTAGCAAAGCCTTTATGAACCCTTATCAGTTCTGTGCCCACCAAAGACAGCAAAAATATATTGCAGGTATAAAAGATCAGATGGGGAAGTGGTGTCGTCTAAGGAGGAAATTATTCAGGCTATAGATTCACATATAACCCCTAGGTGGCGCTATCCCAAGGGCTACTACCCTGCCTGCTTGGCCAGTAGCAGGTTAAGGGCCTGAGTTCTGAAACAGTGCCTCCTCCCAGAGTCAGGGTTGGTACTGGTCAAGCTAACCTGAGCACAGCCTCCGGGACACTATAACCCCCCCCTTTCCTTACTAGCGGCCGGAACAATACACAATAATCACTTTCACAATATCCTGACACATCACACAAGTACCCACACTGTTTGAACTTACCACCAGGGCTTTCCTCTGGCCTGGCCCTAGGGCCCCCAAAAACAAGGTTATACACAGCAAATAACAGCAGTACTGTACTCTTGCACAAACTGGAACCACAGTCAGGTAAATGCAAAAGAGTTAGATCTGATTTATTTAAGGAACTTGAACAAGGGAGGAGCATAATCAGGTTAATTTACTTAAAGGCTGTATCAATCAAACAGTTATGCATGCACTTGAGGGTCCATAAACAGTCACACACTCTGGGTACCCAGATGGAGAATGGTGGGCTAGCCAGGAATGTTGCAGCTGGTTGGGGCCCTGTGATGGAAGAAAACAACATGCACAACACACACTATTTGTAATCCGGGCCGGAGGCTCAGTTCTTGAAAAGAAAACAACAAGACAATCAGATGACACACTTTTAGATTAGGCTGTTGTTGCAGGAAAGTACAGTTACGTAGAACTTACCGTAACAGTAGATCTTCGAGAGAGGCTCTTGCAGTAGGTAATTACATATAGGACTGGCGCTGGCCGGCAAGACCCCATGGAAAATCTCTAGTTAGCAGCCCTGGCGGACCCCCCCATGTCAGGTGACCCGGCATCATGCGACATCGGTATAAAGGGCGGTCCCAGGCGCCCCCACAGTTCTTTCCGCCCACAGGCCGAAGGCCGGAAGAGAGAGAGAGAGCAGATGTTTCCATTCCTGGAAAAAGAGCTGAAAAAGCCTAGTGGGATGGAGGCGGGAAGGTATTACCTACTGCAAGAGCCTCTCTTGAAGATCTACTGTTACGGTAAGTTCTTCGTAACTGTACTATCTTACTTCGAGAGGGCTTTTGCAGTAGTAATTACATACAGGACTGAATCCCAAGCAGTCTGGAACAAATAAAAGGCACCGAGAGGAGGGAACTACTCCAGAAAGAGGCGGTAGCCTTGAAGGCCTCAAGACAGGAGGCCTTGCAAAACTGCTAGCCCGAAACCTGCTCTACGGCGATAGGCAATGTCCAAACTGTAGTGTTTGTGAAAGGTATGGACGGAAGTCCAGGTGGCGGCAGTGCATATGTCTGCCGCAGACACATTCTTGAAACAAGCCGCAGAGGCCGCTACTCCTCGTGGTGGAGTGACCTCTGACCTGACCCGGGGAGGGTCTTGTTGTACTTGTCAAAACAGAAAGTGATGCAATGAGCTAACCACTTCGACAAGCATTGCTTGAAATAGCATTGCCTTCCTTTTGTGAGCAAAAGAGAGAACAACTGATCAGTCTTTCTGAGATCCTTAGTCCCTGTCTGTGTAGTATCTCAGAATCCGTGAACATCCATGGTATGGAGTAAATATTCTCCTTGGTTGGAGTACTGCGTGAAAAAGGCAGGTAACTCTATAGACTGATTTAAGGTAGACTTGCTACCACTTTAGGTAGAAACTTAGGGTTTGTGCGAATAGCCACTCATTCTTTGTGAAAAATCAAGTAGGGATTTTACACATAAGGGCCTGGAGCTCGGGAAATTCTTTGAGGCGGAAGTAATGGCCACCAAGAAGCGTCTTCCGAAAGAAACTTCAGATCTGCGGAAGCCTTGGGTTCAAGGGAGAAGTGTAAGTTTCTGAGAACAAAGTTCAAGTCCCAAGTGGGAGCAAGGTCCGGACGGGGGGCCTCAGATGAAGG
Organism: Neoceratodus forsteri; assembly: GCA_016271365.2. NCBI lineage: Eukaryota > Metazoa > Chordata > Ceratodontiformes > Ceratodontidae > Neoceratodus > Neoceratodus forsteri. The sequence goes on along the minus strand of CM057453.1, from coordinate 1,471,793,786 downwards.
ACCCTTTAAGAAAGGTCTTAGAGACCTCTAACTGGGCAAAGGCTTTATCTTAGAAAGGAACATGGTACGCTGAAATAGCGGCCATGTGCACTTTCAAAGAGGAATGACTGAGACCCAGGTCGAAGAGGTGACGTAAATATTCCAGCGGAATGGCCAATGAACAGGAGAAAGGCTCCATGTTCCTAGGCGGACCAAATAGAAAATCTCTTCCATTTCATGGCATAAGTGGACCTAGTGTAGGGTTTCCTAGCCTCCACCAGAATCTCCACACCTCTGGAGAGACACCAAGCGAGATTGAACTAGGTCTGTAGGAGCCATGCATGTTGTAGGGATTTGAGTCCCGGATGGACCAGGGTCCCCTGATCCTGGGTCAGCAAACCTCGAGATAAAGGAAGAGGAAGAGGAGGAACCTCTGAGTATTGTTGTAGAAGAGAGACAGATTTGCCTGGGCCAGAAAGGAGCGATCAGAATCATTCTTGCTCCTTCTGTTAGTTTCTGCAATACATGAGGGACCAGAGGAACTGGGGAAAAGCATAGTGAATCTGCCCTTCCAAGCTTAGAGACAGGCGTCGTTCCATAAAGCGCCTCGCTCTGGAACAAGCGAGCAAAGTTAGGAAGTTTTGCGTTTGGAAGAAGCGAACAGGTCTACCTGTGGAGTCCCCAAAGGTGGAAGATGTCGTCTAGCACCTTTTGGTCCAATTCCCCACTCGTGTGGCAGGGTAGAGGGCGACTTAGCTTGTCTGCCAGGGTATTGTGACTCCTGGAACATGAATCGCTGTGAGGTGAAGGTTGTGTTGAGTTGCCCAGTCCCAAACCCTCATTGCTTCCCTGCATAGAGGGTAGGATCGAGTCCTCCCTGCTTGTTGATGTACCACACCACGCTAAATGTTGTCCATCTGGAAGGCTAGGTGACCGGGAAGAATGTATTGGTGAAAGGGCTTGGAGAGCATATAGTACTGCTCGAAGCTCGAGCACATTGATGTGGAGAGCTAGTTCCAATCTGGACCATAATCCCTGGGTTGGTGAGGACCCAGACCAACCTTCCTTCGATGGCGTCTGTGGTCAGAGTCTGGGAGGGGAAGATGACAGAAGGGACCCCGAAACAGGTTCTCTCAAACCATCCACCATTGCAAGTCTCGTGCCATCGCGAGGAGATCAGAACTATATGATCTAGGGTCGTCACAAGTTGATCCCACTGGGAGCAAAGAGTCCACTGAGAGATCCTCATGTGCAGCCGAGCACGGGAACTGTCGGGACAGCGGCCGCCATGAGCCCCAGGAGACGGAGAGCTGCCTCGCCGGAACCCTCCTGCGTTCTAATAGCAGGGAAATCTGTGACTGAAGAGAGGCCACCCTGTCCAGAGGCAGGAAGGCCTTGCTCACCGTCGTATTGAGGATAGCCCCGATAAACTGTAGTCTCTGGGAGGGATCCAGATGAGACTTGGAATGGTTGATGGTAATACCCAGGCAAGTAAAACATGCTGGGTGAGAGAGAGAAAATGCAGGAGCTCCTCCCTGGACGAGGCCACCAGGAGCCAGTCATCCAAGTAAGGAACACCTGAACTCCCATTGTATGCAGGTGGGCGCTACCACGCCAGGCATTTGGTAAAGACTTGGGGTGCTGAGGAAAGACCAAACGGGAGTGCCCGGAACTGGTAATGGTCCCCTGAAAGCAAACCGGAGGTACTGCGATGAGAAGGGCGAATGGGGATGTGCAGATATACATCCTGCATATCCAGCGACAAAGCCATTGACCCGCCTAAGGAGGGCAGAAGGGTCTGTAGGGAGAGCATCCTGAACCTTTGTATTCCACAAAGGTTCAAGGAGCTGAGATCGAGAATGGGTCTGAGATCTCCAGTCTTCTTTGGGACCAGGAAGAAATGAGAATAGTAACCAGTCCCTTGAAGGTGAGGAGACGGGTTCTATGGCCTGCGTCAAGAGGGCAGAGATTTCTTCCCGGACCAAAAGAAGATGGTCCTACGTAGGATGACTTCAGAGGTGGGTGGCGGGGTGGTTTCTGTAGAAACTCTATAGAGTGCCCTTCCGCTATAATCTGAAGCACCCATGAATCTGTTGTTATCCTCCCAACCCGGAAGGTGGAGGAGAACCTCCCTCCTACCGGTTCCTCCGGAGTGTCCGGAGGCGGTGGGAGAGGAGGAGTCAGGTGGTGGGCAGCGCCACAGCTGGGGCACCCGCTGCTTTTTGGGTGGGGGGCCTGGCAGCTCGCGGGGCCCGGCGTTTGTAGCCCGCCTTCTGGGGTTTACGCTGTGCCCGACTGCGTCCTGCGAAAAGGATGGCGCTGCCGGGTGATGGGGACTGGCCGTCCTTGTGTGGCAGTTAGGCGCGCCGCAGTCGCACTTGTTTTGTGCTTCGGAGGGTGTGGGGACGACATACACTGATGATAGAGGAAAAGAAAAATTACTCACCTTAGTAATGTTGTTTCTTCTAATGGAGTCTCTGACAATAGCAGTGAGGTCCAACCTTGAACTGCCCGGAGATGAAAGAGTTAACTTTCCATGCCAGGCATGGAGCGCTGAGCTCGAGCTCGGTTGAGACTCTGTCTGTTGCTGTTTGAACTCAAACCATCAGATATTCTGGCGCTAAACTCACTGAGTGTCCTGTGGAAGCTGTAAACCTACACTAGCCAACTGGCTACTAAATATAATAAAATATTTTTTGGTCCCAAAACAAAGACTCAAGTCAGGAAGCCCCAAAAATGAAATAAACACAACACCCACTCACCCAAGAAAAGAAAGTGATAATAAAAGATGGGGCACCTCTGAGTGCCAACACTGCTACTACACCCACATCCAAAACCAAAGGTTCTGAGAGGGGGAAGGCGGGCGGAGGTCAGAATACAGCAAGACTCCATTAGAAGAAACAACATTACTGAGGTGAGTATTTTTTCTTCAAACAACATGAAGTCTTGCTGTATTCTGACAATAGCAGACTACCAAGCAGTACCTCCATGGAGGAGGGACAGAACCTACTTAGGAAATAGGCTCTGAAGCACTGCTGTGCCAAACCGAGCATCACTCCTAGCCTGGATATCCAGAGAGTAATGCTTGGTAAAAGTGTGAACTGTTTTCCAGGTAGCTGCTTGACATACCTCTAAGATAGGAATGAACCGCCGAACCGGCGCCTTCCTGATGGTGCCGGTTCGTTCGGACTGAGATAGCGACTGAACAATTTTTATCGCTTGGCTATTTCATCACCAGTTGGAGAAGAAACTTTGGATCCACACCGGCTGATTTATCCTTCTTGTTCTCTTAACTGGAACCGACTCCTCAGAATCAGTTCTCCTTTTGCCGAAGAAGTTTTGCCTAGTCAGAGGCACTCCTTCTGGTTCGGTTTGAACCGAACCGGGCTGGCCATCGGGTCAGCGGACTTTCTGGCCTCCCTTTCCTGAGCCTACCAACTCTCTTTTCTAGGGTAGCTGCAGGAAAATTTTACAAATCTGGCAGTCTGAATCGGGGTGGTCAAACCCCAGACAATAAACACAGGTGGTGAGGTCAGCCTTAGCAAAGACTTCCCACACACACTACAGTGTTGAAACCCAGTGGGCCGGTTTTTCTTTTGGTTTCTCAGACATGGTGCCAGTCCTACAAAACTTACCCTTATGATGGCAATCCACCAGGCAAGACACTTATCGGTTCCTGGACGTTATGAAATGTGGAAAAAAAACATAGTAAAACTGTTAGAACCGAGTATAAGAACCGTAACCACTCTAAAGGTAGAAGTAAAGATTTCTAAACAACCTATCAGTTCAAACCAAACCGATGAAACGCTTACAAGTTCCACACAGAAAGAAAACAATATAAACTTATCTAGTACTCACGAATACCACAGACAGAGACTGAACCAATACGTTACAGTTTAAATTTGGTTGAAAACCGAGAAAAGCGGTACTTTAACCAACAAATTGAACGAGCAAAGGAGAAATCTCCGGAGCGACTGTTCAGTAAAGATAAGAGTAAAGAATCTGACGGTTTGAGTTCAAACAGCAACAGACAGAGTCTCAACCGAGATCGAGCTCAGTTCCATGCCTGGCATGGAAAGTTAACTCTTTCATCTCCGGGGCAGTTCGAGGTTGGACCTCACTGCTATTGTCAGAATACAGCAAGACTTCATGTTGTTTGAATACTTATAATTTTCGGTAAAACTAACGAAGAGCAGGGCTGACTAAGCGAACTTTACCGTGGCCTCGAGCTAACGCGAGGAAAGAACTGGAAGGCGGGCATCTGGACCCCTTTATACCGACGCCACATGACGCCGTCACCTGACGTCGGATGGCCCCGCCAGGACTGCTAGCGTGAAATTTTTTCCATGGGGTCCTGCCGCCGCTCGCATCAGTCCTATATGTAATTACCTACCGCAAGAGCCTCTCGCAAGTAAGATCTACCCTGATGATTACTCACGATACCAAAGACTGGACACAGGCTGGACAAAAATGGAGAAAGGAGGTGGTTAATTTGGGTGCCAGGAGAAGCAGGGCCCACGTGATTTGCGGCGTCATTCCTGTTCAAGCGTGGAGGCACAGAGCTGATCCCCAGGCAGGTCTCTCATGGTGGCTTTCTCTGTGTGCAGTGGGAGTAGTCTGGCAGGAGCCATTGCGGCATGGCCCAGGCCGAATGGAGATGAGCGTGGATTCAGTCCGATTAGACTAGATAAAGCTTCCAGCAAGCAGAGCACAGTTCACACAGTGGGTAACCAAATCACGACCCTTTCAATACACAGCACCTTTACATGTAAAGGATTCTCGATACCAGCAAGCAGAACACAGTTCACACAGTGAGAAACCAAATCATGACCCACTTTCAATACACAGCATTTACATTTAAAAGATTCTACAGTACCAGCAAGCAGAACACAATTCACACAGTGGGGAACCAAATCACGACCACTTTCAATACACAGCACATTTACATATACGAAATTCTACTGTACCAGAGCAAACCGCTCTCCAGTCCACGATCGCAAAGTCTCTGCACAAACCGAGGATTCAAAAGCAGCTGGAAATCCTGACAGGCCGATCGCATTCAGCAAAATCTTCAGTCTTCTTCAGGTATGAGCCTGGTAAGAAATCAGTGGCTTACTTCATTCTCACAAACTTGGATTTAGTCTGAAATAATTCTCTTCTCTCCTTCTCAGTGACAGCAGGCAGGCATGTAGGCCAAAACTCAGGCCTTTCCACAGAGACTGTCTCGAACTGTTGCTTCTTCAGCTCCCAACATAGATCTGACTCAACTGCCAGCAAGTCTGGGAATTTCCCAAGATCCAAAAGGTTCGGTTGGCTGATTCATCTGTCAGTCACAACAGGAGCTCCCCTTCAGGTGCAAAAGGCACCAAAAGTCCAAAACTACAATTCCTACAGATTCCGACTCCAGACAGCTCCTGTAGTCCGGCTCAATTTTAGGCCCCACCAGTACTGATTGGTCCAATTGGTCAGTCCGAGCCAAAGTGGTGGGGATAAACAAAACAGTCCTTGCTGCAAAGAAGGCAGGTTAGACAAAGTACAGCCAATAGTAACATCTTTCAACAGAGCTCCCTCTCGAGATTACTTATGACTGCAATCCAGGCAGCTCTTAAAGAGACAACAAACAGAGACTACACAGGCACTCTCTGGCAGTCACATTTAAACTGCTAAGCACGGGACACCAGCCTGGCAGTGAGCATTGAGGCAAGCTCAAGGAAGACTTTTAGGAACCCCATTTGTGGAGAGTTACACATATACAAATGCTGTTTAGTCACCAGAATCGTCAGAAAGACATACATAAACCCTGGCTACTCCAGAGCAAACTACTACATCTTTCTCATAAAATAAGGACATGCTAGTGGCTCAAATTACACCCCTAGTCTCAGCTGTGCTTTTACAAACAAAGCAGGTACAGCCCCAGAGACAGATGGAATACCCAATGAATTATACAAAACTATTTTAAAATATTATTACAGGAGTTTACATGGGTTTTAAATGAAATATTAGACTCTGGAGTGCTACCAGATAGCATGAATGACGCCTGGTAATATTTATGTATAAAAGGGAATAGAAAATAGCTAGTAAATTGGCGGTCAATAACATTACTAAATACAGATTTTAAGATACTTGAAATTATTGAATAATAGGTTACTACTAATGCAGATTTTCTATACACACTCTGCAGATATGTTCAGTACCAGCTAGGAAGATAACGGATGGTCTAATACTTCTCCGTGAAATAGCAGAGAGGGGCTACGGGGAGATCACAGGCCTACTCTTTAGCCTGGATCAGGCCAGGGCTTTCGATAATATAAGTCATGCCTATTTATGGATTCTTTAGAGCAATATGGGGTATCATGAACCTTTGTAAATTGGATAAAAACATGCTATGATAAATCAACAGCACAAGTATGTTACGGGTGGCTAGGGCAAAGTGTAAAATACATCAGGGGTTCGCCAAGAGCTGCCCGTTAAGTGAACTCCTATATTTATTTACGTTAGATCCCTTAATCTGAAGAGTACACTTTACAACAGAGAAACAGGAGTGTCCTTCTCAAGCAGTGACCAGAAATAAAATGCATAGCCTATGCAGATGACAACCGTTTATAGTGGGAGATATGCTCCTGCAAAAAAAAAAAAAAAAAAAAAACTAGAGGCAAGTTCTACAGGACTTTATAGCACATACAATGACGAAAATAAATTATGGAAACGTAATTGCATCCCACTCAGAATTGAGGATGTCCAGGTTACATGTAATCCGGAATTTCAGTGATCAGAAACATGCACTATTTTAGGCCTAATCCTCCCCAACACAAGCTTTTAATCAGTAATATGGTAACTTCACCACGCATTCCGCATTTTATGTGGGACGTCTTATGGTTATCATTACATGGAAAACTAAATGTAAGAAGGAATTTAAAACACAAACAGATTACCGAAAGATATTCCCCAAGGAAACATTCACTACTACAGTTGAAATGATGGAACATCTATTTTTGATTGTCCTTTTATACAGAGATTCTGACAGATCTTAGGACAAAATGGCCCACATCCCCATTCTATCATATGACCCTGGAAATCTTGTGTTTAGGTATTTTGCCTCACTTATAGACTAAACAGGATACAGCAACAATGTGGTTGTTTTGGTATGTAAGTTTCAATTGGTAGGTTGCAGGCTAATAATACAACTCCATTATTCAGCCAAAGAGCTATTTTTTATGATTGAGAATTCAGTTAATAAAATAAAATACAAGAATGTGCTAGGGTTCCGCCGCCCTCTTTCAATCAAGATGGGATTAAGTGGACTGGGTATAATAAATAGTAGGAGACAGGTTTTGAGACTACATGCTGTGGAAATGTATATAGTCACCCATAAGAAGAGTGAATTGCTAGTTTAAATAGCAATCAGCTACTGTTTATAATATATGTTTAAAAATGTGTTTCATGATCAGAGTATAGTTGTTTAAAAAGGAAAAAGACAGTAGGAATGTAAATCTACCTTTATACTTTGATACCAAATGGATCTGAACAACCCGTATGACTGATATGTTTATTTGTTGTATGTAACTAGTAGGGATTATGACTTGTAAAATATTATGTGAAGTAACACGGTTGATAAATTCTGAAATTATAACTAAAAAGTCCCTACTAATTCAGTGGGGGCTTATTATTAATTATTTAGATTAATGAATGAATATTAGTTGGTAAAATATCGTGTAAGAAAACCCTGTCAGTGTACAGAAGCATAGGCGCATTCGATTTTCATTTGATTGTATTGTTATATATTATTTGGTGTGAGTTAACATTGTTTTGTTATTATTTGCGCTTGGAAGGTATTTTAAAATTCCTTCTCTATGAGCGGGGGCTCAGTAGCTTTAGCTAATAGATTATGGGATTATACAAATGTTGCATTGATGTATTAATGTATGATAAAATACTTATTTATGTTTACTTTTCCTTTGTATAATGATTTAGTGTGGAGTAACACTATTATGTATGGATTTCCTTTAAGTTATAATAAAAAAATCCTACTGTTCAGTAGAGGAGGCGCTGTCTCTCTCTGGCTATCTCCCAAGATGGCTGCTCAGCAGGCTACTGGAGAGGAGTAGGAGGAGATGAGAGTTTGATGTACGAAATACTAGAGCTGGATAATGGTGTGACTGCTTCCACAAATGTTGATTCTACTGCTGCTACAAAGCTTATTTACAGACCAAATTTCTACTGAACCTGACCCTTTAAAACGGCTCCTTACCAGAGTTACCTAAAGACAGCTTTTCGGATCAAAGTGATGGCAGTGAAGTTCCAATGGACACTCCGGGTGGTGAAACTCTTACTTCAGAAGCGGCAGACATTATGAAACAACTTGCTACTGAGGAAAAAAGCTATTTATTTAAAGAATATAGCTTCAGAAGAAGCCCGGAAATTAGCGCTGACAGAAGGAAGAACGCTGTCACAAGTGCACAGCTCAGCATGGCGTAGAAGCATCAAAGGAATCTTCAGAGAGCTGGGCAGCAGCCGCACAACAGAGCAAGTGGAACGCCAAGAAGTGCAGCGAACAGGACTTACAGCAATAGCGTTAGGAATGGCAGCTTCAGGTGATATGAAACCTGGCCTAAGGCAGCTGCAGAGATTGCAAATAATTCGGAGACAACCTAGTCAGTGGACACTGCTTTGAAAGGTACAGGTGGGAGCAGGACAAACAGGTCAGTGGGTTTCAGGATCTTCCCAATACAAATGCCAGAGACATTTGCTGTAAATGCACAAAACTCTGCTCATTCAAGTGTACAGGACTTGGAGGTACCTCAGAACTAGCGTTGAGCATGGAGAATCCTATTTCACAGATTCCTCAGCATACTCTACCTTCAGAACAGGCTCAAACTGGGAATGCCCCAATATTTCCACTGCATCACCACAACTGCCTTTAAATATTGCAAATAAAGATGTTCCCCAGTTGTTTTCTTCTTTAAGTTTCTCATATCCTGCTAAAAGGCATAATGTGGTTTGACTGTCCTGTACTGGAGGTATGTCTGAGCCTCCTGATCGAATGTTTGTAGCCAAAACTCTCTTGAAGGACTCTATGAAGTTCTTTTCTAATGAAATATATGCACTCATCCATATTTCCGTAGAGACTACATTCGATGTAAGTTTTAAATCTCTCAATGGCTTGGAGAGGTTTTGGATTTATTATAGTACTCTGAAGAAAACTACTCTTTGGGCCTCTTCTGTTGCAATACCTCTGACAAAACCTGCACAAAAGACCATTACTTTTTTATTCAATACGGGGGTCAGTGTCAATGATCTTACTTATTGGCTTAAACAGATGTGTATACTATACTTGAAGAGCCAGTGGCTATATTGGACTCTGAGAATATATGGACTGAGGGATGGAAGGTGAAGGTTAGGTTCTGTTGAAAGCTACTGCAACTGGCATTATCCACTTGTCTAGCTCTTTCTTTTAGGAAGGGATCGGAGCATACTTTTTATGTTGGACATCCTAAAATGTGCTACAAGTGTGGCTCAGTAGCTCATTTGAACCAGGTTATATGAGTTCTTAGTGCACTAATGAATACAAGTGTAATCTCTGCGATGAGACAGGCCATACCTTCCAAAATTGTCAATGGGTTGCCCATAACATACCTGACCAGGCTGATGGGGAGGAACATGGTTTGTTGATCACTCTTATGCAAAAGAAAAGTTGGGGTTTGCTAGACATCAGACTTAGTCAGAGGCTCATACAGCAGCCTCCCCATTCTCTATCTCCCCTGTTGAATCCTTGCTGACTTCTAGTAGCAACAGAATGTCAGAAGGAACAATTAGAACAACAGAATCAGAAACAGTAATTATCTTAGATACTGGTACTATGAAAGCCACTCCTGAAGACTGTCCTCTACCTCTGGGGCTAACCCTAGTGGAGGCCTTATGCACTTCCTCCCTTATTACTTCTGACACAGGACCTAAACTCATTACCACTAGACATTGCACAAGGGCTTCTGTGTCTAACAAACAGTCAAACACCAGTTCCTTTATTGAACAAATTTGATGTGGTACAAACTGAAAATACAGAAGATGATTCTGATGATTCCTCTGTTGCATCTTCTGTGCCTGAAGCCACCACAGACACACAAAAACAGAAAGAGTAAAGGGCCTCAGAAGAGGAAGGCAAAACTGAAAAACAGTCTGCCAGGAGGAATATAAATAACACAGGCATCCATGTCTATTCCTTTTTCCTGTCATACTATCAATGTGAACTGTATAAAGAGGATAGTAAAAGAAAGATCGCTTTTCCTTTCTGACTCACTTATCCTTTGGCATTTTTTCTGCAGGATGCCCAATTCCATTCTTTGAAAGAAACAAGAGCAGTTCCCAAGGGGTGGTATGCAGGGCCTTCTTATTGGTCTATAGGACAGGAAACCTGTTCAGGCCTAGAAATATTGTTTACATTACCGAAATCCAAATGTTAAAACTTTATGATCTAGTACCAAGTTGAGTTTTGATCTTGGATGTGTTAATACAGGACTACTTTACTTGGGTTACTTAATCTATACGCACTCTAAACTAATGTAGAACATTGTGAAATTTTGAATTTAATTCATCCTTTTCTAATTACTGCTCATCACTTGGTGTTTTCAGGAGATTTCAACTGTCCCTAAAAGTTACTACTCTTGAGTCATACTGCGACTCTAATCTCTCAGCTCAAATAGTACAAAAGCAAAATTAAAAGATTTTTTTCCCCAGTACTAATTTAGTCACCCCTACATTTCAAAAACAGCCACTAGTCTCCAGGATTGACAACATGTTTGTATCTAAGTATCTGCAAGTGTTTTCAGCCACTACATATCCAGTGGAATTTTCAGATCATAAAATAGTGAGGGATTAAAATAAGAATACAGGAAGGGATACAGAAAGTCCAGGTTTCTGGTAGATGAACACCTCTTACTGTCTGATGAATACACTTTACAAACACTTTTAATGTTATATTAGCAAGAAAGTCAGTTTTTTCTTTGACAATCCTAGCTTATGGTGGGAGGATACAAAAGAGATTTATAGATGTTGTGTAAAATATCAGTAAAGACAAACAAAAATTACAGTACTTTACTTATTTGCAACATCGGAAAATTTTGCAACAGTTGCTTCTGTGATGCATGAAACAGGACAGAATCTTATAATACAAATCAATAAAGTAAAACAACAGGTGCGGACTTCCATGCCCAAAATAAGCCAGAATATTCGTCATCAGCAACAGGGTTTTAAATAATTGATTAGCAGTTTTTTCTTGGGACTATACTAACTGTACAGAAAGTATTTATATAGATTTTCTAGAAGTGCTGTGTTTGTTAAACACAGCGAGGCAAGAACTATGCATTTTCACAAAGATTTAGCACTTTTATGAGCAAAACGCTAATCAATTTTTAGAGTTAAATAAATCCCTGAGCAACAATTTGGAATGAAAGGGAAGTTTGATGAAATTTGTCCTTTTGCATGTTATACTTCTAAAGTACAGGCAAAGAGATGTCTTCCTTGTAGGAGATGACGGAATTAGCTACTCAACTAAAGAAGATATGTTGAATAGTGTAAGTAAATATACAGCCCAAATGTGTGATCCATTAGATATAAATAAGGGCACACTGCAACCTATTTTCAGACTTAGCCATTCCAGCTGATGACTTAGAAATCTGTTACATAATTGGGCCTATAACAGAGGCTGAAGTGCAAGATGCATGAACTACATTAGCAGGAGGAAAGGCTTCAGGGCCTAATGGACTCCCTAATGAGTTACTTAAATTGGTAGGCACAGAACTGACATTAAAGTTAACATCTGTTTTAACTATATATTTAATTAACAAGGAAGTTCCTCTGCATATCAATATAGGTATGCTAACCTTTATATATAAAAAGGAGGACAGGAAGTTATTAGGAATTGGAGACCAATTTGCTTATTAAACTCGATTTCAAATTACTAACTAGAATCTTGGCAAACAGGTTGGCCTTGGTGGCACAACATGTTATCTCTAAAGCTCGATCTTATGCTCTTCCAGGAAGACAAATCCAAGATAATTTATTACTGCTGACAGAAATCGTAGAATTAGGACAAACAGGAAGATTGGATGGGTATCTAGTTTCTCTAGACCAAGAGAAGGCTTTTGATAGAGTGAATCATGCATTCTTATGGGAAGTTTTAACCTTCTTATCAGATTCCTAGGGTATTTATAGAATGGTTGTAAAGTATATACAAAACAGCTACAGTGATTCCAATAGTGCAAGGCTGGAAGGTCCCTCTGGTACATCATCAAAGGGAGTTAGACAAGGCTGCCCCTAAGTCCTATATTATATAGCGTCTTTATTGATCCTTTACTGAGGAAGATTAATGAAAATCACCTAGTATCACCAATCCGGACAGGACAGGACAGGAGAATCTCCCTTTTAAAGTTATGGCGTATGCTGATGACATGACCCTTCTTGTTGAAATCAGTATTAAGTATTGTTTTAAAATTATGTAGAAATTTTGGGCAATTATCTGGAGCATCATTAAATATTGATAAATGTACAGGCCAAAACTTAAACTATACTACACAGCACATAGAGTATTGAGGGGGTTGTTATAAAACAAGAGCTGCTTAACATATTAGGTATATGGTTTGGGTAAGGGGACTTGGATGATTTAAATTGGAGTAAAAAGCTAGAACTAGGTAAGCAGAAGGTGGGGTTATGAAATCGAGGTAAAATAAGTAAGAAAAAAATAATTTATTTAATAAAAACTTTTTAGTTCCAGTTTTTTATATTTAAGTTATATATTTCCACCTCCAAAGCATAGAGAGACTGAACTACTCAGTATATTCTTTCAAGCCTGTTGGGAGTAGGTTAAACCTGGTGAAGAGGAATATTTATACCTACCCCAACAGGGGCCAGAACATAATGAACCTTATTTTATTTTTTAATAGCTTTTTTTATGCCAATATAAACCCCTTTTAATGCAGCAGGCTGTATAGGCTGGGAGCCTCTGCTTATTAGAAAGGGTTCTCATTTGATAGCCTTATGGCACTCACAAGCCTTGAAAGTATTAAAACAAGTCTACCACACTACCAGAGTATCTCATATGTACTTTTGAGATTAAAACAATGGCAGGTAACTTGGTTGTCAAGGAAAACATTTTATTTTTCTTTATTGTCCAGTGTCTGTTTTGAGGAGGTGATATTTCAAAAATGTCAAGAGGAGCATATGGAAGGCTTGAAGCAATTTCTGAACAACTCCAGAATACCTGAACAGATATGGACTTTCATTGGCTAGCATGTCATGAGAGAATAAATATTAAAGCTAATCAGAAACACAAAAAACAGTAAGCTTGATACTGTAGTAGACCTCAGTATATACAGAAGGAAGAGACTATACAGCACTTATTTTCATGTTCCTTTATTTTAGGTTTTGGGATTTTCTTGCACAAACTTGGAATTAACCAATATTTAAAAACCTGAAATATGAAAATTTAAAGTATGGTGTATTTACTAAAGAGTGGGACAAATGGAATGGGGCACTTTACAATTAATAATGGTTATTCTAAAATGGAACATTTGGACCACTAGATGTGGATTTACATAACAGCAGAAAGAAAGCAGCCATATTGAATTATGTTACAAAATTGTATGAGACCTTTCTAATTTATACAAAACAGAACAGAGAAAACTTTCTAGAGTTATACTACTAGAGCTATGGAAAGGTCTACCGTGGGTGACAGACAATGATGCACCTATAACTTAAATAGGAGGTATAACTCAAAGGATTTCTTTGTTTTTGTTTAGATAACTGTCTTATGGTAATGACAATATGCTTTTGTTATACTCGATGTGAATACTTTCTGTTTATTTTATTTTTATTTGCTTGTATGGATGTATTTTTGTTATACTTTACTTTAATAAAAATTCTCCTACTCTTTGAGAAGTGCCATGGGATCTTTAACATCCATCTGAACTACCACAAGAACAGGTAGATGGAACCTCGGTTTAACGTCCATCCGAAAGATGGAAATGTGGTGCGGTGGCCTCTCCCCATAGATCTGCAGGATACATCTCACAGAAGTTATCTATGAACACCCCTCCCCACAATGCTTGGCGGGCAGGGATCAGTGAGAGACCAAGGATGGACAGACCCACACTGCCTCCTTTTCCATGACCACAAGCTGGGCTGCCAACCCAGCAGTAGCGGTGGTTTGTGGTCTTTAGATCTACTGAAGAAGAGATGAGTCTTCCATTAAATGATGCTGGTAGCACTGCCAGTTATCAAGAGCAAGTGGAGGTATCAAGTTTCTCACCCAGGTAATAAATACCGTGCTGTGGTTGTCCGTGGCCAACATCTTCTCCTGCAGTGCATGCAGAATATAAAGGTGGGTTTCTGCTATTCCACCTCAAAGTTCGCCACAGAAAATAGCACCTAAATGTGGAAATCCTTCACATGCAGAGCTGTGAAAGTGAAAACCTGTTCCTTCCAGTGGGGGAAAAAGATCCAACACCAGAGGATATAACAACCGGGTGGTGGAGGAGCTTAAACCTGTAAACATCTGGTGACTCAGCTGCGTCCAGCAGAACTGTCAGAGTGTGGATAGTGAACTGTTATCCACAGTTTTTTTATTGCTTTTATAGTTTGTGTTTTCTTCTTCAATATGCCTAGTCCGGTGGGGGTGAGCAAGCAGCCAAACTGGAAAAACAGGTTACTCACCTGTAACAGTAGTTCTAGGAGCAGTATTATGTTGTTCATCCACACTTATTGGCACTGTCCTTTCCCCTTTAAATCTGCCAGGTCTTCCAAACTGGCTCCTCCCACCCCGGTGGTATAACCTTGGCTCTGCCGCATGACGCCAGATCTTAGCCCACTGGAAGCCAGGTGTGCATCACAGCCTGGGAGGTAGGGTGGGTCCGTGTGGATAAAAACATATACCACTCCTAGAACTACTGTTACAGGTGATAAACTGTTTTCTAGGGACGTGGATATGTTGTTCATCCACTTATTGACAGACTCAAGCAGTTCTCCGGGAGGAGGGAGGCAAGCGCACACCCCTACTTAGGGAACAGAGACTGGAGATCTGAGGTCCCAAAACCAGCTTCCGCGTGACTCAAGGTTGATGTGGTAATGGGAGATGAAGGTGTTTGCTGGCTTCCAGGTAGCAGCCTGACAGATTTCCTGGATACAGATGTCCCTGGAAGCAGCCACCAATGCAGCAGTATGGCGAGTGGAATGAGCTCTTATCCCTCTGGGAGGCTCCTTGCCCGCCAACTCATAGCACAGACCTATGCATGATGTAATCCATCTTGCCATTGTCTGCTTTGCTGCAGGTCTGCAGAAGCGGCTTCAGCATAGGTGACAAATAGCTGGTGAACCTCTCCCAATTTCCACTGTCACTCTCCTTATAATAGGAGAGAGAGCTCGTCTCAGGTCAAAGTATGGAACCTATACATGGCCTCCGAGTGTAACTGGGGTAGTACACGGCAGAGTCAACACCTGGTTAAGGTGGAACTCTGATACCACATTCGAAGGAATTTCAGGTGGGGCGATGAACAACCTTGTCCCTGAGGAAGACCAGATAAGGTGAGTCCACCGAGGATGCCTGAGCTTCTGTCCTTCTGGCAGACATGATAGCCACCAGAAAGGCAGTTTTCCATGACAACTGTGACAACTCACGCTTGTGCACTGGTCTGAATGGCTTACCCATGAGCTGTGCCAAGACCAGCAGTAGATCTCACAGAGGTGGAGGTTCATGCACTGGAGGATATGTGATCCAGGCCTTTGGAAAAGCACCGACCATCGTCTCCTGTGACAACTTCTGCTGATTGGCCCGCACCGGTAAGCAGAGATGGCTTCAGGTGCACCCTAAGGGTCGATGACGAAGACCACCTTTGGACAGTGACCAAGGTACTCTAAAATGTTACCCACTGGGCAGGACAGAGGGTCCAGGTCCTTGCCCTGACACCAAATGGAAAATCTTTCCACTTGAAGGCATAACAATTCCTGGTGAGCTCCTTCCTGGATGCTTCCACTACCACAAGTACATCCTCGGAGGACCCAAAGCCTGGAACTCTAGCCGCTTGGGTACCAGGCTGTCAGGTGCAGGGATTGAAGGTCAGGTGGAGAACCTTCCCGGTGACTGAGATCAGATCTAGGCGTGCTGGAAGCCACTTCGGGAGCCTGTTGCTGAGGCTAAGGAGATCTGTATACCAAACGAGCACGTCAATTTGCTCCATAAATTCATCCCCAGAAAACCCGCTCCCGACAATTCGCTCTCTGCAATTCTCGCTCCCTGCAAATTCACTCGTCAACTCGCTCCCTCTGCCGCAACAGCCAGAATGTGAGCAACTCACAAGAGAAACTTTTAAAAACTTTTTCCAGTCTCAGTCAGTACAGTCCCTGCAAATTCATCACCTGGCTGCACTTACTGAATGTTTTTAATCATACTTTTGAATGTTTTTGTTCTACACAAACCATATATGTGTACCTTTAAATCTCTGGCTTAAACTGCCATCACAATCTGCAAATTGCTATGGGGCTTACCTGCCTACAAAGTCCTAATCCACAGCAGCTGGTAAAGCAAACCATTCAGATGTCAATGTCTCCATTTTATTTTTTCCTTAAATGTGCAACAGTTCTCCAGTGCTGCCTTACGTGAGTTGGTCTCCTATATCTGTTCTGTCCCGCAGTTGATTGGCTCTCGGGTTTTAACAAACAAAAATATTTAACGCTCTCTGTTGCTGGTTTAGCATCGGCTGCCCTCAGTTCCATTACTGATTTCCACTTTCGTGACCTCCAGAATAATGGGGATGAAGACAAATAGATAACATTTATACAGCAAGTGTTTATTTGATTAGTTTTATTTATGAATTCATTTTATTTTTTACACTGGCTAACAGTAGTGCTGAACTTCCTAAGCCAGAAAGGGATGATACTTAAAAGTGTAAGCAACACCTCTAAAGGGAAGCGAATTGCTAGGGAGTGAATTTGCAGGGGCGAGAAGTGCCAAAGGTGAATTGAGCGGGGATGAATTTGTGGAGGCGAACTGTCATATACCGAATACCAGAACTGGCGTGTCCAGTCTAGGACTACCAGGATCACCTGTGCCTTGTCCCTCCTCACCTGAGAAGCACCCTGTGGATCAAGAGGAAATGGAGGGAAGGCGGAAGAAGCCTGGGGTCCATGGCCTTGAGAAGGCATCACCCTGCTGAGAGGCGGGCATGAAACAGCCTTGCTTGGTGTTTTCCCTGGAGGTAAACAGGTCCACCATCGGTTTGCCCCAGTGGGAGAACAGGCTGTAAGCTACCTCTGGATAGAGAGCACTTGTGGGATGTCTCGCCTATGTGGCTGAGAGCATCCACCAGTTGATTTGAGGCTCCTGCCACATGGGTGGCTAGGAGATCCACCTCAGTTGGCTCACGAGTGTCCAGATGTGGGCGCTTCTCTGCACAGCAGCCAGGAGTGCGTGCTGTCCTGCTTGTTGGGGTAGTACATGGTCATGGTGTTGTCCGTCTGGACTGAACCACTTGACCCTGGAGCTGAGAGCGAACACTAACAGGCGCCAGTCTGACCGCTCTGAGCTCCAACAATTTGATGTAGTAGCGGACTCCTCGGGGGTCCAGAACCCGTGGATCCTGTTGTCCCCATGTGGGTTTTCCAGCCCATGAGGGAGGCATCGGTCATGACTCATGAGGATGACCATCGGCTTTGGGCAAACAAGCGGGATCCCTTCCTGCAACCAGTCTAGGGCGGTCCACAACTGGAGGCGTCCCACATCTTCTGGGTCACAGTGATCAGCTGGTCAAAATGACCTAGGCGCTGAGTCCACTGGGCGGCCAGTTCCCACTGAAGGGGCATATATGTCACCGGGCCCAACAGACCATGGAGGTGCAGGCTGCCATGTAACCCATAAGGTGCAGAAGTCCCAGGCAGAGTGCAATTGTCCAACCAGAAATGATCGGGCAAGGAGAGAGAACCTCCACCCTGTCCAGGGACCAGGCCCTCACTCGTGAGTCGAGCTCTGCCCTGATGAAACACACAACTTGAGAAGGCACGGTTCCAACTTGGCCTCGTTGATCAGGAGGCCGAGTTGGGAGCAGGTCTGGAGGGCCAGGTCCCTGGACCTCTCCACCTCCTGTTAGGTGGAACCTGCTAAGAGCCAATCATCGAGGTAGGGTATATTCTGACCCCCTCCACCGGCCCGGAGATGGGTTGCCACCACTGCAATGCATTTGGTGAAGACCTGTGGGGCCGATGACTGGCCGAATGGCATGGCTCAAACTCATATAGGGTTCCCTCTGCCCTGAGCGAAGGAACCGCTGGTGGGACAGACAGACTGGAGCGTGAAAGAATGCGTCCTGGAGATCCAGTGAGCAGAACCACGTTTTGCTCCAGGGATGGTATGATCTGGGACAGAGTTACCATCCAGAAACATAGAAACATAGACTTTGACGGCAGATAAGGACTGCTTGACCCATCTAGTCTGCCCATTTCCTACCTACAGGATAGGCCGCAGATCCTAGTTAACCAACAGCCTATTTCTTCCTACCCTCCCCACAAGAATTGCCTTATGTCTGTCCCATGCATTCTTGAATTCTCCCCAGTTTAGACCCACAGCCTCCTCAGGAAGGCTGTTCCATGCATTCACTACCCTCTCTGTGAAATAATACTTCTCATTGCCCCTGAACCGCCTCCTTTTATCTTTTAAATTGTGTCCCCTTGTTCTTGCAAGTCTCTTTTTCTGAAAGATGCTACCCTCTTGGACTTTGTTGATTCCACTGAGGTACTTAAAAGTTTCTATCATGTCCCCCTCTCCTTCTTTCCTCTAGGGTATACATATTAAGCTCCTTTAGTCTCTCCTCATCTGAGCTTCTCTTGCAGACCCTGCACCATTTTAGTTGCCCTCCTCTGGACTACCTCTATCCTGTCTATATCCTTGCGGAGATGGGGTCTCAGAACTGGACACAGTACTCCAGATGGTGCGTGGCCTGTGATACTGATTCAGGTCGTGCAGATCTAGAATGGGGCACCCCCATCCACTTGAACCAGGAAGTACCTGGATACAAACCCTGGGTCTGGTGGAGGATCTGCCATTGAACTACTGCCTCCTTGAGGAGGAGGAGCTGAGCAATGTTGTCTTGGAGGGCAGACTGAGTGTGTGCAGATGCTCTCCTCCTGTGGGGCGTGGGCTCAGCTTGGAGGGCACTGCTTGAATTCCAGAGGCAGACTCTGGCCAACCACTTCTAAGACCCACCTGTGCATGATAACAGTGGACCAGGTGGAAAGAAAGTGGCGCCGGCCTCCCACAGGAGGATCCAGAGCTGGCGTGACAGGAATAGGGGTGGCAACCTATCCTGTCACTGGGCAGGCTTGGAGGAAGAGAGTCCAGGGCCTGAAGCCCGACCCTCCTTACAAGATTGGGAAGGACCGGGCTTGGGGCAGGGGCACCAAACCTGAGCTTGCTGCTGCTGCTGACCTCCCTGAAAGAGAGCTGCTGCCGCTGAGCTGCAGGGGAAGAGTGCAAAAGGCGGCTTCTTCTGCTGCTTCTTGGGACCAGAAGAACCCAGAGCAGAAGTGGCGTCCAAGGTGGCATTGGACTGCTCGATGGGCTGAAGGTGACCGGCCACACCTGGGCCGAAGAGATCGGTGTCCAGGAGAGGCACATCAGCCTGTTTGTGCTGGATATCCACCAGGAAGGAGGAGAGCCTCAGCCAATCCCTGTGGCGGGAGGCAACTGTGGCTACCAACAAGCGGGTACATGAATCTCCAGGGCCATCTGGAGCTGCTGTAGCAATGGCACAGCCTTGGTCTGGGACCTGCTTGACCGTGGTCTGCAAGTCTGTGGGGAGGTGTGGGAGGACTTGGTCAAGGACCCCAAAAGGGCATGGGAGAAGTGCGCCATGATGGCAGACTGAGCTTGCCTGATGGAGGCTTAAGGAAGAGGTGCATAGACCTTCGGGCAGAGTGATCAATTTCTAGGACTCTTCCTCTGGAGGTCTGTCGGTATCAGCAGAACTGCCTGTGCGTCTGAACACAGAGGCGGTCATAAGGCTCTCGGCCAAAGGGTACTCTGTGAACCTCACTAGAGACCCATGGGCACCACATATCTCGGGCCATCCGGGCAGACACAGCTGGACAGGAGGCAGGGTGCTGCCAAAGTTCAAGGGCCGAGCCAGCGATGGCTTCTGCCATAGGAAGCGCTTCCATCGGGTATCCCTCTCTTGAGGATATCAGTGAGAGGGTACTCTGCCTTTCTCTGGATAGGTTCCAGGGCATCCCTGTGGACTCAGAGATGAGGCAGAGAATGCCCTGAAAGGACAAAGGGCCTTCCTCAATCGTGAAATCACCAGCCGACTCGTTATCCCATGGATGAGAATGGAGACCAGTGTCACCCAAATCCAGTATTCGGATACAGCGGTCGATCACTCAGATCACCCTCGACTCGCCTAGGATGGTCAAGGGTGAGAGTGACCAGAGACATCGGGGAGCCCAGTGTCCAGCCAAGCTTCCTTGGAAGGCCCCTCCCATGGGCTGCTTAGGCGACAGTTCCACCAGAACTGGTGGAGAGACTGATTTAGGATGAACGGAAGAGGTTTTCCGGCTCCACGGGCAGGGGAACCGATTTTATTGGTTCCTGGGAGTCTGCTTTGGCTTGGAGACACAAGCCAAGTAATGGCCGGGTAAGAGCTGAGGTCAACTTATGCCTTGATAAAATCAGCTGCTGCCACATGAGGTCCTCGTAGTGTCGACGGAGTTTCCACGAAACCTCTCCTCATCCAGGGACGACCGATGGCGTCACCTCTTTTTGGTCATTGTGCTCCTTCCTCGGCCTGTCGGTCCAGGGGTCAGAGACCTTGATCAATATCGGACAGGCCAACTCGGTCACTCAGGAGACGCCAGTAAAACTGGAGACTTCAAGGGTCGGGGTCCACTTCCTAGGTGGGTTTCCCAGCGGGCTGGGTCTCCTCATCGGGGAAGGAAAGGACCGGAGTCCAACTGAGGGAGTCAGCAACCGGAGTCGGCAACAAAGGGTCGAGAACAATCTCAACCGCGATCGAATCAGTTTCGACGGCCCGATGGCAGCCGAGAAGCCAGCGCGGCTGAAGAGGCAATTTGGACCCCGAGGTCTAAATGGCGGCACCTGGGACCGAGATCTCTCCCGATCCCAAGAGCGTCTTTGTCGCGACGAATATGGTCTCGGTCCTTCTCTCGCTTACGGGACAGAGAGAGGTGCGTGCCTGTAGGACTCTTACCCTTAGTCAAGACAGAATGGCACAACTCTTATAAGGAACCAGAGGAAGTGGAGCCTAAATTGAGTGGAATGAAGAAGCCTTGAGAGGAAGATTCTGCGGAGTGAGCCGCTTCCTCCTTGAAGACCTGCATACGCTCCATCTGCTCGGCAGATCCACAGCCGTGGAAACTGCCCACCGGGCCTCCTTAGATTTCACCTGTGGGTTCCATTTTTGGGCCTGCCCAATTTAAGCGTCATGAGACGGTCGCTGAGGACGACAGGCTAGAAAGCGCAGGCAGAACTCGCAGGTTGTGGTGTCATGGCCAACACCAAGACAGCAGACGCAAAGCATGTAGGTCCATACGCGACATCTTCTGCCACACGGGCACCGCAAAATCGGGAAGACTTGTCTTCCATAATTGAGAAGCAAAGTCACAATCGCTAACGTGAGTAAGTTCACTTTTCGAATAACCGAAGGTTGAGAAGCCAGGGCCTACAGAATGTTGACAGCACGATGGAGGCAACCTGGAATCTTCCAGCGGAAAGGAAGATCTGGCATCATGGGGCAGAACCGAGGTTATACCACCGGGAGGATGGGAGGAGCCAGCTTGAAGACCTTCCAGTAGATTTAATGGGAAGGACAATGCCAATAAGTGTGGATGAACATATCCACATTCCTAGAAAAAGCTTTTCATCAGAGCTCTGCAGACTGACCAAAAACCACGACAACAACCTGAAAAAGTCAGAATCTGAAAGAATATCTATGCTCGCCAGATTCAATAGTCATCTGGGACCACGAGGTTATCATTTTTTCAACAATTGGATCAGAATTTTGCAGCTATGGTCAGAGGAAACAAAGCGCCACTCAAGTGGTAAGGGAGCCCGCCAAAAGAACAGTGCCATGGGGCTGATAAGAACTTGAACCCCATGGGTGCGATTCAGAATTGAACCAACCTTCCAATGCAGCCTTACTGAAAGCAATCCAAAGTATCGGTAAAAGTGGAAGATTTTACAACCAAATGCAGCAACTAGACACGAAGTGGATATGTTATCAGCAGATACAAAGGGAGCTACAAGTACAGCTGATAAAGCCTTGTTGGTTTCAGCAGGACTTATACAAGAGAATGTGCTGCTTCAAAGAGGCTGGAGAACATAGAAAATGCTGTTAGGTCTGCAGACATCAGGGTGCTGGGACTGCCAGAAGAGGCGGAGTTGGAAACCCCAGAGAATATCTCAGACAGTGGCTGGCAGACATCTTACATCTGGCAGAAGACAGAGAGTGTTTAAACTTACAGGATTACTCCAAGTGGCAGGAGAGACCAAGCAGATGCTGGAGCACCTAATCCACGGACACTCCTGGTGATTCTTCGAACATTCCAGAGCAGGACATTATATATACCGGGGGAGCGACAGATGTAGGGATTACAGAAAGCAGGGTACTAGATGGGTTGAGGGCATTAGGGCGGACAAAGCACCTGGACCTGATGGCATTCAACTTAGGGTATTAAGGGAGTTGCAGTGAGCCTGGCGGGCCACTGGCCAACCTGTTCAATACCTCCCTGGTCACAGGATGTGTACCACAGGACTGGAGAATGGCCCATGTAGGTGCCCATCCACAAAAGTGTTCCAAAGGATGAACCAGGAAACTACAGGCCAGGGAGCCTCACATCCACTGTGGGAAAGCTCATGGAGACCATCCTAAGAGAGAGAGCTAGTGAGCTTCTTGAAGAAAAATGGTCTGCAGGATGGTCAACCGCATGAGCTTGTAGCAGGGCAGATCCTTCCTGACAAACCTTGTAGAGTACTATGACTGGATGATGCGGAACTGGATAAGGGCCATGCAGTGGATGTCCGTATTTAGACTTCAGCAAGGCCTTTGATTCAGTGCTGCTTGGGGGAGGGGACTGGAATTTGTGGGGAGGGACCAAAAATGGTGAAATGGATCACAAACTGGCTAAAGAGAAGGCGCAAAGGGTGGTGGAGGGGGACCTCTCATCACCAAGAGCGGTGCCAACGGGTGCCACAGGGATCCATACTGGGACCGTGCTGTTTGGGATTTTATTCCAGATATCTCACACGGGATCCAGAGCAGGAGGAATCTTGTTGCAGATGATACCAATCACGGAGCTGTGGTTGATGATACGAAGGGTGAATGGGGTTGCAGGAGGACCTGACTAAGCTGCAGGAGTGGGTGGAAACATGGCAATTGGGGTTCAGCGCCAAGAAGTGCAAAGTTCTGCACTGGAGCCAAGAACAGAGGAGGTATTATCACCTGAATGGGGTACTACTGGGAGCTCCACAGAGGAGAAGGACCTAGGAGTGATCATTACGGGAGCATGAACAACTCTGCTCAGTACAGGAAGATGGCAGCAAAAGCCAACAAAATGCTGCAGTGTACTGCAAGAGGGATCTCCTCCAGAAGGAGGAAGGGAGGAGGTTATCCTGCCCCTGCATAAGGTCATTGGTCAGGCCCCACCTGGAGAACAGCATGCAGTACTAGCGCCCATTCCTGAGAAGAACATCAGATTGTTGGAGGGGTGGGTGCAGCGAAGAGCCACAAAGATGATTCAGGGATTATAGAACAAGCCCTCACGAGGACAGGCTGGGAGGTTGAATTATGTATTAGCTGGAGGAGAGGAGGGATGGGGGATATGATCGATACCTTAAAGTATCTGAAGGGATAAACAACACCAACACAGAAGAGATTTTCCAGATGAGAAGGGGAGGGACACGAGAGAGCATTAACTGAGATTGGAGGGGTAGATTCAGGAGGAGATGAGACATTTTTTCGCTGAAACACTGGTGGACAAATGGAACACCTTACCAGGCAGATACTGTCCTGTAATATGGTGGGCAGTTTACGAGGGGGGTAGGGACAAAGGTAAGGAAGGGAGGCGGGAGGGGCAGCTGTGAGATGAGGTGCTAGCTGCACACTCGAGGCATACTCGATGACTGAGAGGCCTGTTTCCTGCTGGCAATTTCGCGATGTTCGTATGTTTGTATATCAAGCTGCTAAATCATTGAGTCCTTTGGATTGGGACAGCAATCGTATTCATATTTTCCTGATCTGAATTATGCCACCGGATGAAGTGGAACAGTTTTGATGGGACCCGGCACGTCTAAGGCAGCTGGGTGTTCATGTGTTGCTGATGTAGTCAAGCCTAAAGATAATGTATGGAGGAAAGTCTGTTCAATTTTGGAGGCTTCTGAATCTGCAAAACTCCTTGCAAAGATCGAGTGCCAGTTTAATGCTCAGAAAAGTCTCAGAATGAGATGGAGATTAACTTATTGGAGGACATTGTGGAAGGACTGGGATCATAAGGTAGGAAAGGAGATACGAACTGCCTTGGTATTATGGACTAAAATACTATTGCTCATTTTGTGTGGAACTGAAAAGTTGTTGTCAAATAACACTTTGCTATTTAAAGGCAATTGGTTTTACTTCTCAATGTTCAAAATGGTGATGAGAAACAATCTGTTGCATTCAATATGCAGTTCCTCCTCCACTTGCTCATTCTCCACCTGAGAGTTTGCGCCTTCACTGTAACACTGAACTCTGATTTGGAACTCTTGTTGACTTGCTGTGGGTAACATGTTTATTTTAAAGGTGACAGGCTTCTGTACACCAGTTGCAGACTGACAGGAAAGTACAGTTGCGTAAGAACTTACCGTAACAGTAGATCTTCAAGAACTCTTGCAGCAGGCTATAACAATTAGGACTATGCCAGCAAACACTAGGACCCTCGGAAAACTTTCAGCCAGCAGTATATAGCAGGGACCGCCCGACGTCAGCCCTGGTACAACAGGGCGGACCCAGCTCCACCTCAGTTCCCCGCCAAGGCCCGCGAATGCTCCTGACAAGAGAAGGAGACCAAGCACTGAAGATGTAGGTGAAGATCTGCACACCCTCGAGGGGAAGGCGGTGGGAGCATTTTGCTGCAAGAGCACCTCTTGAAGATCTACTGTTACGGTAAGTTCTACGTAACTGTACTATCTTACTCAAGTGGGAACTCTTACAGCAGGCTATAACAATTAGGACTGAATACCAAGCAGTCCCATGCCAAAGAGGTAGTCGACCCGGAGGTGGAATATACTGACTCCAGAGGCCTAGGACAAATGTCCCTGCAAAACAGCCAGACCAAAACGGCAAGGCATCTGGAGATGCTATCAAGCTGTAATGCTTGACAAAGGTATGCACCAATTCCAGGTAGCGACGCCATATGTCCCTTATAGAGACATTTCTCAGGGTAGCAATGAAGCAGACACTCCCAGGTGGAGTGACCCCTGACTGGACCCGGCAGGGGTTTATTGTGCTTTTCATAGCAGAAGGATACGTAGTGGATGATCCACTTGAAACTGTCTGCTTGGTCACTGGTTTGCCCAAGCATTGTGGTACAAAGGCCACAAAGAGTAGCTCCAACTGACGGTGCATAGCCGTCCTTTTGAGGTAATACTTCAAAGTCCTGTGGACATATAATGTGTGAAGGAGAACTTCCCTCTGTTAGATGGGGAAGGAAACAGACTGGAAGGTCAACCGACTGGTTGAGGGTCAACTCCGACACCACTTTTGGAAGAAACTCAGGATTTGTTCTAAGGAAACCCTTTCCTGTGGAAAACCAATACGGCTCTTTACACATCAGAGCCTAAAGCTCAGAAACTCTTCAGCTGAGGTATTAGCAACCAAAACACACCTTCCAGGAAAGATAACGCAGCTCACAATCTGCTGCCAGCTCAAAGGAGGGAGGTGAGCATCTCCAACACAAAAGGAGATTCCAGGGTGGATAGGATCCTAATGGGAGGTCTCATATGCAAAATTCCTCTCAGAAAGGTCAGGCTACATCCAGCTGTGCTAATGCCTTATCTCCAATCAGAGCATGATAGCGGAGACAGCCACATGTGCACCTTAACAGAGGAGTAACTCAGGCCATGTTGGTACAAGGAGAGGAGGTACTGTAACGCTGAGTTCACGGAAAGGTGACGGGTCCAAATGTGTGACGAGGCCCATAAACAAAACCACTTCCATTTCATAGCATAGGCAGAGCGGTGGAGGGCTTCCTCACCGACACTAGGACTGCCGCCACCTCGGAAACCCGTATCTCTGTTGAGATACGCTTGAAAGAGCCAAGCATGCAGATGAGCGAAGATCCGGATGGACCAGCCACCCCTGTTCCTGGGATAGCAACGCAGCATATGGGCAGCGGAGTTGGAGGTTCCGTGGATAACCGCTGTAGGAGTGGGAACCAAATCTGCAGAGGCCATCTGGGGCTACTTAGAATCATTCGAGCCCCTTCTGCCTGTAACTCAGCAGGACTCTATGAATGAGAAGGAAGGGCGGAAGGCATAGAGAAACCTCCCTGCCCAGCAAAGGGATATTGCATCTGGCCAGAAACTCCAGGCGCGTGCACTCGCTGAGCAGAAAATTAGCAGTCTGACGTGCATGGTGACGCAAAGAGGTCCAGCTCTGGATGACCTCACTTGGTCGAAGAGCTGATCTGCTACGGACTGTAACAGCTCCCACTCATGCGCTCTGGAACAAGACCTGCTTAAGCTGTCGGTCAGATTGTTCAGGACACCTGAAACGTGCACTGTGGACAGCAGAATGTGCCACCCAGCACCCAGTGCCAGACTCTCATTGCTTCCTGCAAAGGGATACAATGAGTACTCCTTGCTTGTTGATGTAGAAGATGACCACCATATTGTCTGTTTGAATTAGAAGAGAGCCCAGCACCAGGTCCTGTTGAAAGGCCTGTAAGGCATACAGAATTGCTTGCATCTCCAATACATTGATATGGAGAGATTGCTCCTCGGGTGTCCAAACCCCTTACGCTTGATGAGCACCCAGGCGCTCCCATCCCAGATCGAAGCATCTGTGTAGAGTCTGACCTGGTGGCTCGAACGAAACCCGACCCTCTCCAAATTCCGGGGTCCATCCACCAAAGCAAAGCTCCTGACTGGTTCGGTGATCCTTACCAGAAAGTCTAGATCTGCCGAGCTCTGGTCCCACTGTACCCTGAGCATCCACTGTGGGACCCCATGATGGGAGGCGGGCCAGAGGAGTGACTGGAAATGCGCCACCATGTACCCCAGTAGCCGAGGAAGTTCCATGCTGGAAATATGAAAATTATGTACCTACCGTAATTCTTGATCTTCTTGGACGAGTCTCCACCACTCATTCACACTATTGGGTATAGCGCCAGAGCACTAGGACCCATCGAAGCAAACTTTTGCTGGAGGGTGAGCGCCAGAGATGGCGCGCCGCGGGGCGTCATGCCCTAGCTCTCGCGTGGCAATGACTCTCTCGGCGGCCGACCCTCCAACCGCCTCAGTACCTTTTTACCAAGGAGGTGCAGCGCAACTAAACTAAAGATAACCTGATCTTTAGGCCCGGACATAAGATAGTCCGGCGACCCGTGAAGAAGGGTCAGCAAAGAAGTCTTCACGGCCTAAAGATTTGAGGGAGTGAAGACCAACACAGTGGTGAGCTCGGGATGGAGGGTGGGCGTGTGAATGAGTGGTGGAGACTCGTCCCAAGAAGATCAAGAATTACGGTAGGTACTGCACTTTTCATATCTTCCTGGACATAAGTCTCCACCACTCATTCACACTATTGGGAGAGTACCGAGCTAATAACTCCCGAGAGGGCAGCAGGATAGACCAAGAGCTCATGTTTCTAGGACAGGAGTCCATTAGGATAGTTCTGCCAAAGGTGGAATGTCACCTGGCATGAACATCCAGTGCATAATGCTTAACGAAGTATGCACTGAGCTCCAGGTGGCGGCATTGCAGATGTCTAGGATGCCACAGCGCTCTGGTAGAGTGAGCGAAACCCTACTTTCCAATTTAACCTGTGCCATGGAATAGCAGTGTCGAAGACACGCCACTAGCCATGATGAGATACATCTGATAGCGACAGGCCGACCCAGCCGGGTCTCACTGAAGGAAGCGAAAAGTTGTTGGGCCTTGAAAATTCTTGGTTCTATCGAGATAGAACACGAAAGCCTCTTAACATCCAAAGAATGAAGAAACGTTCTCCTTCATTTTGGAAGTTCGCAAAGTAAGAGGGAAGGACCAAAGGTTGGTTTAGATGGAATTCTGACACAACCTTGGGAAGAAATTTAGGATGAGTATGAAGGACTACTTTGTCCTTATGGAACACAGTATTACGGAGGGTCTGCGACCAGGGCATGCATCTCAGAGACCCTACGGGCTGGAGGTAATGGCCACTAGGAAGGCAGTCTTCCAGGTGAGAAATTTTAGCTCACAGGTAGCCAGAGGTTCCAAAGGTTTCCGGTGAGCATGTCTAGCACAAGGTTAATGTCCCAGGCTGCAACTGGACGCCTTATAGGAGGTCTGGTATGCAGAATTCCTTTAAGAAATCTCTTAACCATAGGTAACTGAGCCAGAGACAAAGAAGAGACCGCTCATGATACGCTGAAATGGCACTAAGGTGAACTTTGACTGTAGAGTACTGAAGACCTGAATTTGAGAGGTCCAAGGTACTCTAAAACCTTGTCTGGTGGACAGGAAAAGGTATTCAAAGAGGACTTTGCACACCAGAGCGAAAAACGCTTCCACTTAGATGTGTAAGTTTTCCGAGTGGCTGGCTTCGCGCAGTCAGAAGAATGTCTGAAACTCTTCGAGACGTTGAACCGGTTCACTTCTACCTCTTCAGGAGCCAAGCGTGAAGGAAAGCGATCTCAGGTTGGGATGGACCACTGGACCCTGAGTCAACAGGTTCACCTGCAAGGGAGTGGTCTCGGAGGAACTGCCAACATATTGTTGAGTAGTGGAAACCAAGTTGTTGAGGCCAAAGGGAGCAATGAGAATCATCTTGGTCCCCTGAGACTCAAAGTTGAGTAGTACTTTCCGAATTAGAGGAAGGGAGGAAAGGCGTAGAAAGCGCTTTGTCCACTGCAGCCTGAACGATACTGACAGAAAATGCCAGGCCCTGGAATTCTGGAGCAGAAGAGGCAGTTTGCGTTGAGTGGGGATGCAAAAGGTCCAGGTCTGGAGTTCCCCACTCTTCGAATAGTGACTGAACTATGACTGAGTCGAGAGACCACTTGTGAGGATCTGCTTCTGTTCTGCTGAGACGGTCTGCCAAGTCGCTTTGTACACCTGGCAGGTAAACCGCTTGAATTAGAGCTTTGTGTTCCAAACACCATTCCACACCCTCATCGCTTCCTGCATAATGGGTAAGAGTGAGCACCGCCCTGCTTGTTGATGTAGTACATCACTGCTTTGTTGTCCGTTTGAAGGAGAATGGTCTTGTGACAGAAATGTCCTTCAACGCCGGACCGCATAAAGGACGGTCTCATCTCTAGGACATTTATGTGAAGCTGGGACTCGAGTTGAGTCCACACCCTTGAGTGTGGAGAACACAACAGTGAGCTCCCACCCATTAGCGATGCGTCCGTGGTAATGGAGATCTGATGATCCAGAGGAGCAAAGGAAATCCTCCAAGAGATTGCTCTCCTGAGACCACCAGGTGAGGGACCTCTGTAAGGGTTCTGTCACCTTGATGGGATAAGACTGCGGTGAGTGGTTGGAGACCACTGAGCACTGAGCATCCATTGAGTGGTTCCTAAGTGCAGCTGCGTTAGGGTACAGTGAACACTGAGGATGCCATGAGGCCTAACATACGCTGCATTGAGAGAGCTGTAACTGATCTGTTCTTTCCAATGTAATGAGCCATCTGAAGGATATCGTTCCTTCTGTCCTCTGAAGGAAAGATTTCACATAAGAGGTGTCCAGAAGAGTCCTTATGAAAAGGAGTCTCTGGGAGGGCTGCAACTGAGACTTTTGAGGTTCAGCAGAACTCCCATGGACGTAAGAAGGCGAGAGGCCGCCTGTACGGGCGCCCAGAGTCCCTTGTCTGGAAGGGCTTGCTAGAGCCAGTCGTCCAGGTAGGGAAACACCTGATACCAAGTTTCCTTGAGATGCGCCAAGCAGAACTGCACAACACTTTGTAAAGACTGCTGGCGCCGAGGATAGTCCAAAGGCAGGACTTGAACTGATAGTGTTGACCCAGAGCCACAAACCTCAGGAATTTGTGATACCGGTAAACAGGAATGTGCTGGTAAGCATCCTGCCTGTCCAGGGAGGCTAGCCAGTCGTGTTGATGAAGCAAGGGTAACAGGGTTCCCAGAGAATCATTTTGAATTTCTCCTTGGGGAGAAATTTGTTTAGCTTTTGAGGTCTAGAATGAGGCGATTCCCTGGACTTCTTTGGAACCAGAAAGTAGGAGTAGAACCCCGTGTTTCGCTGATGCAGAGGCACCACTTACTGCCCTGTTGTTTAGAAGGCCCTGAATCTCTGCGACGAGAAGGTCTGACTGAAGGGTTGACAGCCTGGGCTGTCGCTTGGGAGAGACAATCCGAGGGGTCTCCAGAAAATTGAGAGAATACCTCATAATTATCCAAGGATCCATTTGTCTGAGGTTATGGACTTCCACTGGCTGTAGAAGTGCATCAGACGACCTCCCACTGGAGAGGAAAAGTCCACTCGGCAGTTGAGATGGGACTTGGGCCGCAACTCATAAGGTAGCTGGGCGCTTTGGGCCCTTGGCGCTTTCTGTTGCGCCTTCTTTTGAGGTTGGGCAGGTTGGTTCTATGGAAACTTCCTCTGCCTCTGCCCGAAAGGACTGACGATTATGAAACTGCCGCTACCGACATGCCCTTGAGAAGGGCAGGAGGGGTCGAGCCAGCTTAATGGCTGACCTAGTCTTTGTGTAGCTTCTAGAGCTTGCTCTACCTGAGGACCGAAAGATAAGAGCCGCTAGGGCAACGCCATCACCCGCTGCTGCGCATCATTCAGAAACCCGCAAGCACGCAGCCAGGAGGACGGCGAGTACAAATACCAGCAGTTGCTGAACGAGAAGCAAGTGTCGAAAGCATCCATGGCTGCTTTGACCTGCTGGTTATTAGATTCAATACCTCTGGTAATGGTTTGAAGAAGTCTGGCTTTGAGTCCGAGTCCGAACAGCCTCAACCATTTGCCTGATAGAATGCCACAGGATATACTCACACTGGGAAAAATAACCCTGGTAACTGGCAATACACATACTTAGAGTGGACGCAGCAAAGACTCTCTTACCTAATGTATCTATCTTACGAGACTCTTTGTTGATAGGTCGAGCTGTAGTAGTTTGAGGAAGAACTACCTTTGTCATTTCTGCCAGGACTACAATAGGATCCCAAAGGCTTGGGATGCCAAAATAGGACGATCTTGGGAGCTGAGTATTTCCTATCAATGGATTTAACCACAGAAGGGGTAAGAGCAGGATTATTCCATACCATTTGAGACAGCATCTCAAGGAAGGTTGAATCGGAGGAGTCAAACCGTAGGGATCTCCAAGCATGAAGATACTGGAGTCTTAACAGCTTCCCAGGATCGATGTCTGTAGTCTGGAAAGAAAGAGTGGAGCTCAGATTCTTCAACAGAGACTTAAAGGACAGGTCCCCACCACAGGCTCTGTAGCAATAAAAGATCCTGTTTCGCTCCACTTCATCACCCAGCCAAGGTCTGGGTCAGGCTCAACGTCATCTCCTGACAGTCCAGGAGGGATCTGTATGACAGAAAAAGGGATGAAAGCTAGAAGAGGAAGGAGGAAAAGCACAAAAGTGAAGTCCCGAGAGCCCCGGCACTGAGGAGGCGCACGGGCGCAGAACACGCCTTGGTGATCCGCAGACGGCGCCTAAATGGCGCCGAGAGCTGCGCGCGCGCGAGGCGACGCCGAGGACGGCGCGGGCCAGGCAGCCTTAAGGAACCCCAGAGACCGAAAAACAGGCATTGAAGGAAAGGAGACAGGAGATAAGGGCATCGTGTGGCCCCTGCACCGCAGCCGCAGAGAGAGGGAAACACCTAAGCACGGAGCGATGCACTCAAGAAGGAGTAATGCTTGGTGAAAGTGTGTACTGTTTTCCAGGTAGCTGCTTGACATATCTCTAAGATAGGGATGTCCTGGCCGCAGCTAGGGACGCAGCTGTACCTCTGGTAGAGTGAGCCCTCAGGCCTGAAGGGGAACCTTACCCAGTTTTGACAGCAAATTGGATACAAGAAACAATCCACCTGCCAATGGATCTTTTAGTGACAGGTTTCTTTCCCAACCTCACCATAAGTGAGGAACAGTTGAGGAGTCAAACCTGTGACCCTTGGTACGCCTATGTAGTAACTAAGGGCTCACTTTACATCTAAACTGTGCAGCCTCCTCTCGCCAGAGGAGGAATGATCAGTGAAGTACACTGGAAGAGATATAGATTGATTAAGGTGGAAATCTGAAACCACCTTAGGCAAGAACTTCCTGTTAGTCCTGAGGACTACCTTATCTCTGTGAAAGGAGATCAAATCAGGCTCCACTGACAAAGCTTGTAATTCACTTATGCGCCTGGCAGAAGTGATGGCTACTAGAAACACAGTTTTTCCAAGTCAAGTACTTAAGCTCTGCTGAAGACAAAGGCTCAAAGGGGTTGCATTAGCTGAGCAAAGCAAACATTAAGATCCCAGGCAGGAGCACGGTCCCTGAATGGAGGGTTGGTGAAGCAACCTTGAAAACTTGGAGAATACAGGGTGAGCAGAAGAGAAGAGGGCTTCCTGCTGAAATAAAAGCAGAGACAGCTGCCAAATGCACTTTCAGGGTAGCTGGCCTCAGCCCCAAAGTATTTAGATGGACCATATAAGTCCAAGACTGTGGGCAAATCAGCAGATTCTGGGAAATATGCTCCAGAGCACCATATGGAAAACCTTTTCCATTTAGAATTATAAGTAGCCTTGTGGAAGGCTTCCAAGAAGCTTTAAGATTTCGAGTACACCTTGAGAAAGTTGTAGGTCAGCAAACTCTAACTCCTCAAGAGCCAGGCCTTGAAGTTGAGGGATTTGAGATTCGGATACCAAACTCTCCCCTGGGCACATGTTAACAGATTGTGATTCCTGGGAGACACAGGGAAGGTGGATTGCTAAGGACAGAAGGAGTGGATACCAGGGCTATCTGGCCCAATTTGGAGCAATCAGAATCATCTTGCAAGGTTGAGATCTGATTTTGACTAGCACCTTGAACAAGAGAGGGAAGGGGAACGGCATAGAGGAACTTCCTTCCCAATCGAGAAGGAAGGCATCCAGAGGACTGAGCCCAACACTGGGGGCCTGCAACAAAAACATTAGTTGGTGAATGTCTGGGGCTGCAAAAGATCTATTTGAGGGGTGCCCACCTGGCAAATACTAACCCCAGTACTAGGGGATCCAGTGACCATTCATGATGGCCCTGTGAAATCCTGCTGAGAGCATCTGCCAGGACATTGTCCTTGCCTGGGAGGTGAACTGCTATGAGGGAAGTGTTCAGGAATAAGCCAGAGACCACAACTTCATTGCCTCGGTGCACAAGGCAGAAGACCGAGTGCCCCTTGCTTGTTGATGTACCTCATTGTAGTGGTGTTGTCTGTTCTGACCTGTACCACTTTGTTCTGAACAGATGCAGAAAAACCTTAAGTGCTAGAAAACACCTCTGAGTTCCAACAGATTGATGTGGAGCAGAGATTCCTGAGGGGACCACAATCCCTGGGTGGTGAGGTCGCCCATGTGAGCTCCCCATCCCAAGAGGGAAGCATCTGTAGTAAGGGTCAAGGAGTGAGATTGAGGGATGAAAGGAACCCCTGTCTCAGATTGCTCTGATCCTGCCACCACTGCAGGGCCTGGATCAGGTTCGAGTTACTGGGATCAATTTGGTTAGAGGATCTCCTTTGAGACCAGAAGGCTCTCAAATGGAACTGAATGTCCCTCATCTGAAATCTTGCTCCTTGCACTACAGCTGTGGAAGCAGCCATGTGCCCTAGGAGCTGTAGAAGTGCCTTTGCTGGTGAGAGACCTGCAGGGTGAAGGAGGGCCAAGAGCCACCAGGGTCTTTACTCTTTCTAGAGGAAGGAAAGCCTGGCCTGCTTTGTGTCCAGTTCTGCGCCTATGAAGGAGAGTAGCTGAACAGGCTCTAGAACTGACTTTGGGAGATTGAGAAGAAAACCTAGAGATGTAAGCAGCTGCTGGGTAACCTGAAGGTGTGATTTGACTTGGTCTGGAGACTGACCCACTATGAGCCAGTCGTCCAGGTAAGGAAAGATGACAATCTTTTGCCTTCTTAAGTGAGCAACTGCTACTGCCAGGCATTTTGTGAATACCCTTGGGGCAGAGGCAAGGCCGAAGGGCATTGCTCTGAACTGGTAATGGCCTGAGGGCAGTTCGAGATCTGAGGTATTTTCGGTGGGAGCTTCTGATGAGAACATGGAAGTAGGCATCCTTGAGGTCCAGGGATGCTAGCCAGTCCCTGGCCTTAGGGAAGGTAAAATAATTCCCAGAGTCACCATTTTGAATTTTGGTTTTAAAAGGTGCTTGTTTAGGTATCTTAGATCCAGGAAGGCCGCCATTCTCCTGTCTTTTGGTGTAGGAAGTACCTGGAGTACAGTCCTTTGCCCTGGTGTAGGGAGGAACCTTTCCATAGCTCTGAGAGCCAGGAGGGTTGAGACTTCTGTTTCCAAAGCAAGAGCCTCTAATGGATTTGCAGGTGGAAAGATCTGGTTCTCATCTTGGAAATTTTTGAAGCTGAGAACCAGTCCCTGGCTTACTACTTCCAGGACCCACTTGTCTGATGTTAAAGACTCCCAGTCCTGGACGGTAAGACAGTCTGCCCCTACAGGTAATGGAGAATCGGCCCTGGGCATCCCATCAGGGTGCCTGTTTGGACGGGGCTTTAGGCTGAGGGGTGGGAGCAGGCCTGCTCATACCCGCCTGCCTCTCCCTCTGAAGAACCCCTCTGGGCATAAGCTTAAGAGGAGGCCTGGCTTGCAAAAAGGCCTGTGAAAAGGCCTGCCCTGCCCCTGGAAGGCTGCCTCTGAGGAGTGGCTTGCCCTCCTGGCCTGTGCACTCCTATAAGTGGTCCTATACTCATCCATTTTCTTCATGTAATTCTCTGTCTGCTCCCCAAACAGAGAATTACCCACAACAGGAAAATCCATGGCCTTAGCCTGGGTATCCTGTGACAGGCTGGTACACCTGAGCCAAGCCATTCTACTAAAAGCCACAGATGTAGCCATGACTCTTGAAGATACATCATTAGAGTCCACTGCAGCATGGAATTGCACCTTGATGCCTCAATACCATCAGCAGCCACCTGTTCCAGCTCCTTGGCAAGCTGGCCAGGGACCTGTTTCGCTAAAGCCATAACAGTATCCCATCTGGATTTCTGGTATCTTGCAACATAGGCCATATAATTTGCCTGTCTGAGTCCCAAGGATGCTGCCATGTATTGTTTTTGCCATGGCATCAATCCTCCTGGAGTCCTTGTCAGGGGTGTGAAGCCAATGGAATATTTGCCTTATCACAGGCTGCAGCCTGCACTACTCCAACATGGCTGCATTGTAGTGAAAGGAACTCCGTATCAGGGCCTGACAATGTGTACCTCCTGTCCATCTTTTTATCCACAGCAGGTAAAGAATTAGGAGCTTTTAAAATTGTTATTGTCTGTTTCCTAAAAGATTTATGTAAAGGAAAAGACAATCTCCTGGACTCTGGGATATCCATCATTTCCACATAATCAGGCTCCTCCTGTTCATCCACAGCTTCTCCAAAGGGAGCGGAGGGTTTCAGCAACTTTTTATAAAACAGAAAATAAGAAGGGGACTCAGAAAGCCTAGGGGAGACACTCTGAAGGTCTGTCTGGGAGATGTCCGTTCAGTGGGCACATCCAGACTTTCAAAATCACATTCACTTCTTCATAATCCTCCTCCCCTCCTCCAGTTCATAAAATTCCTCTATATCATATTCTTGAACGGTGGAACCGACCGAACCGACCCGTTTACCTGATGGTGGCGGTTTGGGCGGAACCGGGAAAGCGACTGGACAATTTGGATCGCTTGGCTATCTCTGCAGCGGTTGGAGAATGAAATTTTGGCTCCACACCTGCTGATTTTCTAGTCCTCTTTGCTGGAACTGGCTCCTCGAGTCAGCTCTTCGTTGCCCAAAAGTCTCGCCCTGGTCGACTGACACTCCCTCGGTCCGGTTGGCACCCGAACTGGGCTGGCCATCCGGGTCAGCGGACTTTTGGCATCTCGCCCTGAGCCTACCACTCTCTTATCCAGGGTAGCTGTAGGGAAATTCTTGCAAATCTGGCAGTCTGCATTGAGGTGGTCAAACCCCAGACAATAAACACATGTGGTGTGTGGGTCAGCCTTAGCAAAGGCTTCCCCATAGACACTACAGTGCTGAAACCCAGTGGGCCCGGTTTTTCTTTTGGGTTTCTCAGACATAATGCCAGCCTAACCAAAACTTGCCTTTTTCGGCAAATCGCCAAGCAAGACACCCTTATTGGTTCCCAACCGTGTCACGGGTCGTGAAAAAACGTAATGAAATCCGCTTTTTTAGAACCGATAAGAACCGGGAACCGCACTCTAAATGTAATTTAGTAAGTTTAACAACAACCTGATCGGTTCAAACCGAACCGATAACAACGCTTGCAAGTTCCACACAGAGAATGTAAAACCTATCTATACTTACGATACCACAGACAGAGCTTGAACCGACTGGTTGCGGTTAAAATAAATATAATTGCGGTTTTAAAAAGCGAAAATAACACTTTTTAACCGAGAAATGAACTGAGCAGTAGGAGGAATCTCCAGAGCTACTGTTCAGTGAGGCGGAGTAAAGAATCTGACAGTTTCAGTTTGAAGATCAACAGACAGTTTTTCAACCAAGCTCA
This sequence comes from Neoceratodus forsteri, assembly GCA_016271365.2. NCBI lineage: Eukaryota > Metazoa > Chordata > Ceratodontiformes > Ceratodontidae > Neoceratodus > Neoceratodus forsteri. The sequence goes on along the minus strand of CM057453.1, from coordinate 1,471,756,854 downwards.
CACAAGATTCCATGCCTGGCATGGAAGTTAACTCTTTCACCTCCGGAGCAGTTCTAAAGCTGGGACAAATTGCATATGTCATAATACAGCAAGACTTCATGTTGTTTGAACAAAGTATTTGTCGAAAGTGTTTTCTTACCATGTTGCAGACATAGAAAAAAGGGTCTCAGAAGCTGTGTCTGTCAATTATATGCACGAGACAACAAATGTACAGGATCGATATATTTTACATGTTGTAGCTGTGCATCAATTCAGTCAACTGTTTGCAGCATTTTGCACAGTGAAATTAGTATGGATACACAACTAGTGCCAATACTGCTGGACTGCATTGTTTTAGAGGCTACCACTTACAACACTGTCACAAGCCATCTTAAACTGCCTGCAGAACTTTAATATTTCTTATACAAATGTTGCTGCTTTCGTAATAGATAATGCAATGTATATGAACAAGTGTTGAGAGGCTAGTTTGAAACAAGTGCTGCTGAATGGAGTTTACTGACACCTGCTCCACACACCTACTTAACCTGCTGGGTGACATCAAGTGTAAAAATTACACTGCAGTGAACAAATTTGTTGTAGCAGTCAAAAATGCATTTACTGCATGTCCAGCAAGAAAAAAGGTTACTCACCTGTAACAGGAGTTCTAGGAATGGCATATGTTGTTCATTCACACTTTCTGGCAGGTATCCTTGCCGCTTTAAATCTTGCGGAAGGTCTTCAAGCTGGCTCCTCCCACCCACCGGGTGGTAAAACTCTTGGCTCCGCCCATGACACCAGATCTGGCCGCTGGAAGCTCAGGTAGTGAGTGAAGCCGAGGGTCGGAGTGGTCAGGATGAACAACATATACCATTCCTAGAACTCCTGTTACAGGTGAGTAACCTGTATTTCTAGGGACATGGATATGTTGTCCATCCACACTTTCTGGCAGACTCCTAGCAGTTCTCCGGGAGAAGGGAGGCAAGGCGATACCCCTACTTAGGGAAAAGAGACTGAGAACCGAGGCCCCAAAACCAGCATCCCGACGTGACTCAAGGTAGATGTGGTAGTGGGTAATAAAGGTATGTGCCGACTTCCAGGTAGCAGCCCTGCAGATATCCTGGATAGGGATGGCCCTGAAGCAGCTACCGATGCAGCGGTGTGGCGGGTAGAATGAGCTCTTGTCCTCTGGGAGGCCCCATGCCCGCCAACCTATAGCAGAGATCTATGCAGGAGGTGACCCGCCTGCTTATCAGTCCACTTGACTGCAGGTGTGCCAGGTGCGGCTTCAGCGTAGGTGACAAACAGCTGGCGAACCTCTCCCGAATTTCAGCCGCGCGCCTTATAGTAAGCAAGCGTCCTCCAGAAGCCAGAAGGGAAGGAAGGAACCTATTCAATTCAGTGCTTTAGAGTAACTGGTAAATACAGGTTACTCACCTGTAACAGGAGTTCTAGGAATGGTATATGTTGTTCATCCACACTCATTGGCAGTATCCTTGCCGCTTAAATCTTGCCGGAAGGTCTTCAAGCTTGCTCCTCCCACCCACCGGGTGGTATAACCTCGGCTCCGCCCCATGCTGCCAGATCTGGCCCGCTGGAAGCTCAGGTTGTCGTCGAAGCCGAGGAGGTCGGGTGGGTCGTGGATGAACAACATATACCATTCCTAGAACTCCTCACAGCAGTGTGAAAGTAACCTGTATTTCTAGGGACATGGATATGTTGTTCATCCACACTATTGTCAGACTCCTAGCAGTTCTCCGGAGGAGGGAGGCAAGACGACACCCCATATACTTACTTGGGAAAGAGAGACTGGAGAACCGAGGCCCCAAAACCAGCATCCCGCGTGACTCAAGGTCGATGGTAGTGGGTAATGAAGGTGTTTGCTGACTTCCAGGTAGCAGCCTGCAGATTTCTGGATAGGGACGCCCCCGGAAGCAGCCACCGCTGCAGCAGTATGGCGGGTAGAATGAGCTCTTATCTCCTCTGGGAGGCTCCATGCCTTAACTTATAGCAGAGATTCTATGCAGGAGGTTACCCACCTGCTTATCGTCCGCTTGGCTGCAGGTCTGCCAGATCCGCTTCAGCGTAGGTGACAAACAGCTGGCGAACCTCTCCCCGACTTCAGCCATGGCCCTTAATATTGCTTAGCCACTTAGGATCCAGAGTATGGAGCCCATATTCGGCCTCCAGGTGTGATTGGGTAGAACACCGCAGAGTCAACACCTGGTTAAGGTGAAACTCACACCACACCTTCGAAGGAATTTCGGGTGGGGGCGCAGGACAACCTTTGTCCCTGTGGAAGACCAGGTAAGGAGACTTGATGGAGCGCCTGAGCTCTCCCATCCTTCTGGCTGACGTGATAGCCACCAAGAAGGCGGTCTTCACGACAGGTGAGAGAGAGACACACCTGTGCATAGGTTCGAATGAGCTTGCCCATGAGCTTTGCCAGTACCAGCAGTAGATCCCACGGAGGTGGGGGTTCCTGACTGAGGGAAATGTGATCAAGGCCTTTGAAAAGCGCCAGACCACCTTCTCCTGCGCCACCGACTGCTTCCGGCCCGCGCCTGCAAGCAGAGATGGCTGCCAGGTGCACCCTTAGGTCGTCGACCTAAGCCCTTGACTAGAAAGGGACCATAAATAGTCCAAGATGCTTGCTAAGGAACAGGAGGAAGGGTCCAAGCCTCTTGTTCTGACACCAAATGGAAACCTTTTCCATTTGAAGGCATAGCATTTCTGGTCGACTCTTACGGACGCCTCAACTACATTGAGGACCTCGTCGGAAAGACCCAAAGCCTGGAACCTAGCCGCCAGGAACCAGGCCGTGGCTAGGTGCAGGGATTGAAGGTCCCGATGGAACACCTTCCCTGATTGACTGAGAGCAGGTCCGGCGAGCTGGAAGCTGCCAGCGAGTCCTGGAGCTGAGACTGAGGAGATCTGGGTACCAGAACTGGCGAGGCCAGTCTGGGGCTATCAGAATCACCTGCGCCTTGTCCCTCCTCGCCTTAGGGAAGCTGTGGATCAAGGGAAGTGGGGAAAGGCGTAAAGAGGCCCGGGGTCCATTGCCTCGAGAAGGCATCCCCTGCAGCGAGCCCTGCTGAGGGGGGCGGCATGGAACAGACTCAGCCTGCTCTCCGTGGAGGCAAACAGGTCCACCTGAGGTGTGTGCCCCAAAGGGAGAACAGATGCTGTACTACCTTCGCAGGAGAGACCACTGGGATGCAGCCCCTATCCGCTCAGGGCATCGGGCCAGGGTGTTGGAGGCTCCTGCCACGTGAATGGCTAGAGATCCGCCTCCAGGCTGCGCGACGAGTGACCAAATGCGGAGAGCTTCCTTGCATAGAAGCATGGAGCTGGCCCGGCCTGGCGGTTTAGATAGTACATGGTCGTGGTATTGTCCGCCTGGACTCGACCATTTGACCCCGAGGAACTGAGCAAAGCGGTGAGAGCTAGGCGGACCGCCGGAGCTCCAGCAGGTTGATGTGGCATCGACTCCTGCGGGGACCAGAGGCCATGAGCCCGTGTTCCCCAGATGGGCACCCCAACCCATCAGAGAGGCATCGGTCGGCCAGAGAGACCGGCCGGCTCAAGCGGACGAACGGGATGCCCTCCTGCAATTGATCTGGAACGGTCCACCACTGGAGAGCATTCCACATCCCCTGTGTCACCGGCTAAGCTGGTCCAAGGGATCGCAGCGGTGTGACCACTGGCTGGCCAGTCCCCACTGAAGGGGACGATGTTCCAGCGGGCCCAACGGACCACGCTGGTACAGGCCGCCATGAGACCCAGGAGGCGCAGGGAAGTCCCGGCAGGCGCAATTGCTCAACCAGAAATGATCGGGCAAAGGAGGAAAGAACCTCGGCCCTGTCCGCGCGGGAGCCGCGCCTGGTTTCAAGAGAGTCGAGCCATGCTCGATGAATAAAATCACCTGCTCGCTCGAGTTCACTCTGGCCTCGCTTGACAAGGAGGCCCAGTTGAGAGCAGACCTGGAGGCCAGATCTCTGGACCACTCCGCCTTTCCTGGAGGAGCTGCTATCAGCCAGTCGTCCAGGTAAGGGTACACCCGGACCCCTCGGCGTCACAGGGAATGCTGTCACCACTGCCATGCATTTGGTGAAGACCCTGGGAGCTGGAGACAAGCCGAAGGGCATGGCTTGGAACTCGAAGAGAGATCCTTCGCCGAAGCGTAAGGAATCTCTGAGAGACGGACGGATAGGGACGTGAAAACGCGTCCTGCAAGTCCAGAGAGCAGAATCACACTGCTGCTCCAAGGATGGTATTATCTGAGCCAGAGGACCATCCTGAAGGTTCGAGACCTTAGGAACTTGTTTAGGTCGTAGGTCGAGAATGGGCGCCAGCCTGCCCTGCTTGGAACCAGGAAGTACCTGGACACAAACCCTGGGTCTGAAGGAGGGTCCACCACCTCTCTTACCACCTCCTTCTGGAGGAGGAGAGGATGTCGGCTCGACGCCGCCAGTGAGGCTGGGATCCCAAGCTCTCGAGGCGGCGAGCTCTGAAGGGTGGTGCCTGCTCGAGATTCCAGAGGTAGGCCTCTTCCCACTTACCTCCAAGACCCACCTGTCCGTGTGTAACAGCGGACCAGGGGAACGGAAGTAAGCCGGAGCTGCCTCCAATGGGGACCCAGGGTAGGTGGACGGGATGGGGGCTACACCCTCAGCCATCACTGGGCAGGCTTGGGAGGAGTGGACCGCCGAGGGACCTCCTGGGCCCTTTCCTCCCTGCCTCCTGTTAGAGGAAGCCGGCGGTTTGGGTTTGGGATGCCAAGGCTGAGCCTGCTGGCCCTGACGTTAACAAGCGCTGGGGCACAGAAGTGATCAAAGGGCTTAGCTGTGGTTTATGCCTGTCCTTCTGAGCGGAAGAGACCGAGTCCAAGGTGGCATTTGACTCTCGATCCTCTGCAGGTGACCTTCCACCCCAGGGTCAAGAGGTCAGTCCCTGAAAGGGAACATCCGCCAACTTGTGCTGGGTATCCGGGAAAGGTGGATATCCTCAGCCAAGCCCGCCACGACAGTACGTCACCGCGGCCGCCACCGATCTGGCACATGAGTCCCTACATCCAAAGCAGTCTGAGCTGCTGTTTGGCCACTGCCCTGCCCTGGTCCCGCACCTGCTTAACCGTAGTCTGCAGATCGGCGGGAAGATGAGGATGACCTCATCCAGGAGCCCAACAGGGCATGAGAAAAATGTGCCATGAGGACGGCCGAACTGGCCTGACGAAGGTCGAGAGAGGACGCAGCGAGACTTTCGCCTCGACATAGTCCATTTCGGACCCTTTGTCAGGAGGTTTGTCTCACATCCCTGGCGCTAGCCGGGCGCTACGAAAACGCTGTCGGTAACCAACCCCTCAGCAGAGGGTGTTCAAAACCGACAAGGAACCGTAGGGGACTGGGTGATATTTCCTGGCCATCCTGGCCAAGGCGCAGGGCAGGAAGCAGGGCGCTGGCAAAGTTCCAGTGTTGACCCACTCATGGCCTCGCCACCGGAAAGCCTCCGTCGAGAATCCCTCGGTCCAGAATCTCCGTGAGGGGATACCTGGCCCGCTTTGGAACGGTTCGGTGCTCCATCCCGGTAGACTCGAGATGAGCCGAAGAACCTAGAAGGACGACGGGCTATCGCCCATTGGCTGACCTCCTGAAGACTCCAAGTCCAGTCGCTTGGAGAAGAAGGAGGAATCATCTTCGGACTCGGAAGAGTCCTCAAGAGCTGCCTCTGGCCTGAGCCACCCTTCACCTGCCGAGGTCGGTCGGGAGTGAGGGTAACTGACAGCCGATGGGGTAAACCCTCAGTCGATCGAGAATCCTTGGTCGGAGCCCCAATTGGTGGCTGTGGAGGCGGAGGTTCCCACCGCAATCGTGGAGCAGTTGGTTTTGGCCGAACAACCGCCTGGGTATAGGCCTCGGAAGTCGAGGGGTTGCGTCGCCGCCCGTGACACAGTTATTTTCAATGGCCGGGGAAGGCCACCGGAGTCGGCTTATTCCCCGGCCAGGAGGTGTTGTGAACATAAGGTCCGCATCACGACGATTTACGCTGCCTCCCTCATCCGAGGAGGAGGACGAGGACGCCGCGGCGACGCCGCTTTTATCGATGTGCCGAGACTCGAGACCGCTTATGACGGTGGAACGCTGACCGCGGCGAGGTCCGAGACCGAGACCGAGAGTCCTCGAATTTCCGGTCGGTAGGGAGGTGTCGGCCGGAACCGGCATTCCTTCGGCTCGGAAGGTCCATCCGAGGGCTCCGAACCGAGGCACAGGCGAGCCCATCGGATCTCAATTCTCCCCGGGAACCGGGAGAGGGGAATCGGCCGCTAAAGGCTAATAGCTCATTCAATGGGTCGAGAAAATCTCGACTTCATCAGTGGGAGTCTCGTCAACTGACCTGACGGGGACACCGTGAGGCCAGTGGTCAAGCCGAGCGGTCGATCAAGCCGACGGGTCGACGTCCCGGGAGAGGGACCTTTCCGCCTCGCAAGAGCGCCGACGAGGGACTGCACTTGTCCCTCTTTTGGACCGAGAAAAAGGTCCAGCAGACGAGGCCCTTCTCCTTTAGTGGAGGGACAGACAAAAGCTCCTTAAAGGAAGCCGTGTAGGAAGAACCCAGAGAGAGCGGATAAATGCCGCGGCCGAGGAAGATACTGCCCGCGCCGCCTCTTCGAGGGGCGACCATCCGCCGAGAAGATCCGCCGAAAGTCACGCCGCGACACCGCCAACCGGCCTCCTTGACTTCACCGAGGGAACGCCTTCGGGACGGCCCAGCGGTAACCGGGCAGCACGGCTCTCGAGGACGAGGCCGAGAAAGATGAGCACAGGTCGCAAGCCTGCGGGTCGCGGCTCAAGGCCTAAGCAGTAGACACATGGAGTGGATCCGCCCGAGACATCTTCACCCGCATGGGCATTTCAAACCGGGAGTCGATGATCCATCGCAGCCATGAGGGATCAAGACTGGAAGTCTTTTTGCAAAATATTATTTTTAACCGCAAACGGAGAAATAGGAACCAGTCACAAACGCAGAGCGTTAAGGAGGGAACCTGAGCTTCCAAGCGGTAAGGAAGATCTGGCCATGGGCTGAGCGAGTTATACCACCCGGTGGGTGGGAGGAGCAAGCTTGAAGACCTTCCGGCAAGATTTAAAGCGGCAAGGATACTGCCAATGAGTGGATGAACAACATATCCATGTCCCTAGAATTGCTATTTTTCTTTTAAACTTAGATTGTGGGCTTTTAGTGACACTATACTTTCTTTGTTGTCTTTACTTATAATTGTTTTTGGCTGTTGAAAATTTAAAACATAGTGGTGGTGTAATTCTGTGCTGTCTTTAATTACTGCAAATTTTATCTTGGCTTGTCTGACTGCCCTGTAGTTGGGTGCAAGGTGTTAGATTGTCTGGCCTCTGACCACAGCTACGTGATAACTGGAGGTGGGACTTAGTCAGAGTTAAAGTAGCAAGAATTTATTTTCTCAGAAGAAGACAGAAGGGAAGGAAGAAAATTACTCACCTTAGTAAAGTTGTTTTTCTAATGGAGTCTTATATTATAGATATTAGCAGTTTGTTCCAGCTCTAGAACTGCTCGGAGTGAAATGGTTAAAACCATTCCAAATAGAATTTTGGCACCTAAAGCAGTTCTATCTGTGTCATTTCAAACTTGAACTGTCAGATCTTTACGAGCCAAACTCACCAAGGTCTGTGTGGAAGCTGTAACCTACACTAGCCAAATGGCTACCTAAATAATAACAACCATTGATGGTCCCAACACTCCAAGACTCAAGTCAGGGGACCAGAAATACTAACACCATTCTAATAATAATGAAATGGAACATAAGTATAATAAAACACACACGCAGCATACACACACCCCAAAGTCCCAAAGGGACAAATGCTAACAGGACATAAGTAGTGCCCACACTTGTTGCGCACCTCACCAAGTAGAGGTTCTGAGAGGGCAGGTTGGAGGGTCTATAATATATAAGACTCCATAGAAGAAACAACATTACTAAGGTGAGTAATTTTTTCTTCAAACAACATGAAGTCTTGCTATATTATAGACATTAGCAGAATACACAGCAGTACCTCCATGGAGGAGGGCAGAACCTACTTAGGAAACAGGCTCTGAAGAACAGCTGTGTTAAACGAGCATCTCTTGGCCTGGACATCCAGGAGAAATGCTTAAGTGTGTACCGCTTTCCAAGTAGCAGCCTGGCAAATCTCTAATAAAGGGATATCTCTGGCAGCTAGAGACGCCAGCTGTACCCCTGGTAGAATGAGCCCTCAAACCGGGGCTCTGCCCACTTTCTGATAACAAATTGGATACAAGAGACAATCCACCTGGCTAATGATCTCTTAGTGGCAGGTTTGCCTTCCCAACTTCACCATAGGTATGGTGTTGAGGGATTCAACCTGTGGACCTTTGGTACGCCCATATAATAACTAAGAGCTCTTTAACATCCAGGTTGTGCAACCTCCTCTCATTCAAGAGGAGTGATCAGTGAAAATACTGGAAGGAGATGGATTGATTAAGATGGAAATCTGAACCACCTTAGGCAAAACTTCCTATTAGTCCTAAGGACTACCTTATCCCTGTGGAAAGAAAAAAGTCAGTCTCCACTGACAAGGTTTGCACCACTTATGCGTCTGGCGAAGTGATAGCCACTATAAAAACAGTTTTCCAAGTTAGGTACTTAGCTCTGCAGAAGACAGAGGTTCAAAGGGGTTGCATTAACTGGGCAATGCAAACATTAAGGTCCCAAGCAGGGCCGTTCTCAAAGGGAGGATTAGTATGGAGTAACTTCAAAAAACTTGGAAAACACAGGATGAGAGGAAAGAGGGATGACTTTCCCGGAGACACAAAAGCAGACACAGCTGCCAAATGAACTCTCAGGGTAGCTGGTCTGAGACCCAAGGAATTAAGATGTACCATGTAATTCTAACAAAATGGGCAATCTAGCAGATTCTGGGGAAATATTTTCCAGCACACCAAATGGAAAACCTCTTCCATTTAGGAACTATAAGTAGTCTAGTGGAAGGCTTCTGAAGCCTTTAGGATCTCAAGAACACCCTGGAGAGGTGTAAATCAGCAACTCTAACCTCCTCAAGAGCCAGGCCTTGAGGTTGAGGGATTTGAGGTCCGATACCAAACCTTCCCTGGGCACAAGTCAACAGATTGTGATTCCTGGGAGACACAGGGAAGATGGACTGTCAGAGACAGAAGGAGGGGTACCAGGGCTGCCTGGCTCAATCCGGGGCAATCAGAATCACCCTGCAAAGCTGAGATCTGATTTTGACTAGTACTTTGAATAGGAGAGGAAAGGGGGAAAGACAGAGGAACTTCCTCCTAATCCAGAAGAAGGGTATCCAGGGAACTGAGCCTGTACTGGAGGCCTGCAATAGAACAGAGGAAGTTTGTGATTGTCTGGGGTGCAAAAAGATTCTATCTGAGGATGCCCCACCTGGCAAAAAAACTATCCCTAAGACTTGAGGATCCAGGGACCATTTGTGATGGCCCTGGGAAATCCTGCTGAGGGCATCCGCTAAGACATTGTCCTTCCCTGGAAGATGAACTGCTATGAGGGAAGTGTTCAGGGAATAGGCCAGAGACCATAACTTCATTGCCTCGGTGCACAAGGCCAAGACCGAGTGCCCCCCCTGCTTGTTGATGTACCACATTGATGTGGTGTTGTCTGTTCTGACTTGTATCACCTTGTCGTGACAGATGCAGAAAAGCTTGAAGAGCTAAAAAGACAGCTCTGAGTTCCAGCAAATTGATGTGAGCAGAGATTCCTGGGGGACCAAACTCTGAGTGGAAAGGTCGCTCATGTGGGCTCCCAACCCAGAAGGAAGCATCTGTAGTGAGAATCAAGTCGTGAGAAGGGGAAATGAAGGGGACTCAGTTTAATTGCTCTGATCCTGCCACCACTGGAGAGCTAGGATCAAGGTTCGAGTCACTGGGACCAACTTGGAAAGGGGGTCTCTTCTGAGACCAAAAGGTTCTCAAGTGAAACTGAATGTCTCTCATCTGAAATCTGGCTCCCTGCACAACAGCTGTGGATGCAGCCATGTGCCCCAGGAGCTGCAGAAAGTGTCTTGCTGGTCGAGAGACCTGCAGAGTGAAGGAAGAGGCCAGAGCCACTAAATTCCTTACCCTTTCTGGGAGAAGAAAGGCTCGGTTAGCTTTGTGTCCAATTCGCCTTTATAAAGGTGAGTACCTGGACTGGTTCCAGAACCGACTTTGGTAGGTTTAGCAGAAACCCAGGGAGGTGAGAAGCTGCTGGGTGACCTGCAGGTGAGATTTTACTGTTCTGGGGACTGGCCTACAATGAGCTGGTGCCGCTCAGACAGGGAAAACAGCAATCTTCTGCCTCCTTGAAGTGGGCCACTGCCACTGCTAGACACTTTTGTGAATACCCTGGAGCAGAGGTAAGGTCGAAGGGCATTGCTCTGAACTGGTAATGACCTGAGGGCAGTTCAAATCTGAGGTACTTGACGGGATCTTCTGATTAGGACATGGAAATAGGCATCCTGAGGTCCAGGGAGGCTAGCCAGTCCCCTGGCCTTAGGGAAGGTAAAATCATTGCCAGAGTTACCATTTTGAACTTTGGTTTCAAAAGATGCTTTGTTCAGATATCTGAGATCTAAAATGGGCCGCCACTCTCCTGTCTTTTTGGGGTAAGGAAGTATCTGAATACAGACCCCTGCCCTGATGCAGGGAGGAACCTTTCTACTGCTCTGAGAGCTAACAGGGATGAGACTCTGTTTCCAGAACGAGGGTCTCTGGAAGCACTTGGTAGAAAAGTCTGCTTCTCAACTTGAGAAACTTTTTGAAGCTGAGAACCAGACCCTGGCTACTACTTCCAGAACCCACTTGTCTCGGAGGTTAAAGCAGCTTAATTCTGACTGAAGTAAGCCAGCCTGCCCCCACTGGTACAGGTGAGACTGCCCTGGGCACCCCATCAGGTGCCTGTTTCGCGGAGCTTTAGGCTGGGGTGGAGCAGGTCTGCCCACCCCTCGCCTGCCCCTGCTCTGAAGAAGCCCTCTGAGCATAGGCAGAGGAGGCCTGAGTCTGTAGAGGTCGTGAAAAGGCTCACCTACCCCTAGGGGCATGCCTTGAGGAGTGGCTTGTCAGCCTTAGCCTGGACACTTTTGAGTAGTCCTATATTCATCCATCTTTCATGGAAGTTCTCTGTCCGTTTCCAAACAGAGAATTTCCCACCAGGAAAAATCCATAGCCTTAGTCTGGGCATCCCTGACAAACTAGTACACCTGAGCCAGGCCAACCTAACGGAAAGCTACAGATGTGGCCATGACCCCAGAGGAAACATCATTAACATCCACAGCAGCATGAAACTGAACCTAGAGGCTTCATGCCATCAGCAGCCACCTGTTCTAGTTCACTAGCTAGCTGGCCATGGCCTGCTTGGCCAATTGCACAACAGTATCCCATCAGATTTCTGATACCTAGCTACATAAGCTACATAATTTGCTTGCCTGAGTCCCAGAGAGGCTGCCCTATACTGTTTTTTTGCCATGGCATCAATCTTCCTGGAATCCTTGTCAGGAGGATGTGAGCTAAGGGAATATTAGCTTTATCACAGGCAGCAGCCTGAACTACCCCAACATGACTGGCATTGCTGAGAAAGGAATTCTGTATCAGGGCCTGACAATGTATACCTTCTGTCCATCTTTTATCTACAGGAGGCACAGAATTAGGAGCTTTAAATTTTTATTGTTTGTTTCTCTAAAAGACTTATGTAAAGGAATAGACAATCTCCTAGACTCTGGAATATCCATCATTTCTACAAAATCAGGCTCCTCTTGCTCATCCACAGCCTCTTCTAAAGGAAGCTGAGGTTTAAAGAACTTTTTGGAGTAAAACATAAAATGAGATGGGGACCCAGACAGCATAGGGGAGATTCTAAAGGTCTGTCTGGGAGATGTCCGTCTCAATGGGTACACCCAGACCTTCCCAGCCACATTCATACTGTTCATAATCATCCTCCACCTCCTCTGGTTCATAAATTCTCAATATCATAATCCTGAACCACTGGGACCGGACGAACCGACTTACCAGATAGTGGTGGTCTCGAATGACCCTGAGACAGTGACTGGACAATTTGGCGGCTTGCTATCCTGCAGCAGTTGGAGAAGGAATTCTGACTCCAGACCTGTTGATTTTCTTGTTTTTACTGGAATTGGTTCCTCAGAACCAGCTTTTCTTTTGCCCGAGGAAGTCTGGCCCTGGTCAGAGGGCACTCTCCTCTGGTCTGCTGGCACTCAACCAGGCTGGCCATCCGGTCATCGGACTTTTTGCCTCTCGCCCCTGAGCCTGCCCAATCTTTTTCCAGGGTGGCTGAGGAAATTTTACATACCTGGCAGTCTGAGGGAGGTGGTCAAACCCCAGACAATAAACATGTGGTGTGGATCAGCCTTGCAAAGACTTCCCACAAACATCACAGTGTTGAAAACCCAGTGGCCTGGTTTTTCTTGGGGTTTCAGACATAATGCCAGCCTAACCAAAACTTGCCCTTTAAACGGCAGCCAGGCAAGACACCCTTATCGGTTCCTAACCGTGTTATGGTATTGGAAAAAGATATAATAAATCTGTTTTTTAGAACCGATAAGAACCGGAACCGCACTCTAAAATAGTAACTTTAGTTTTAAATGAGTTTAACTCACTTGATCGTTCAAACCGAACTGATAACTTACAAGTTCCACACAGGCAAAACCTTCATTTACTTACGGTTACTACAGATAGAGCTTGAATCGAAGGGTTTTGTGTTAAATAGAAACTATTCTCGGTTAAATCAAACCGAAAACACTTTTTAAACCGAGAAATGAACCTAGTAGAAGGAGAAATTCGGAGCGACTGTTCACTGAGGCAGAGTAAAGAATCTGACAGTTCAAGTTTGAAATGACATAGATAGAGCTGCTCGCGTCAAAATTCTATTTTGGAATGGTTTTAACCATTTCACCCAGGGCAGTTCTAGAGCTGAACAAACTGCTAATGTCTATAATATAGCAAGATTCATGTTGTTTGAAGGAAACATCTTCAATTCAGTGCTTTAAGTAACTGGTAATTGCTATTTTTCTTTAAACTTAGATTGTGGGCTTTTAGTGACACTATTCTTTGTTGTCTTTACTTATAATTGTTTTTGGCTGTTGAAAATTTAAAATATAGTGGTGGTGTAATTCTGTGCTGTCTTTAATTGCTGCACTATCTTCCCCATCCCTCCCTTCCCCAACTCTAATTATATGTCTGTTAAATCTGATTGACAGGAGCTAAACACAGGGTATAGTAAGGCTGTGAAGTAGGAGGGGCATATGGGAAGAAGCCCACCATCACCTACAAGTGTTTTGACCTACTATTTATTTATTGGCTTTTTCTTTAAAAAAAAAAAAAATTATCTGAGGATCAGTGGCAGGATTTTTAGTACAGTAAATTAATAAAAAGGGAACTAGGAGACTCAGTAGCAGACAAGTAGTGGAATTGCAGTATAATGTGGGAGTGGTGGCAATGCAGTGGCTGGGGGCAGCCATATTCAGGCAGACCTTCTGGACACTGAGGTGCTGCCCTATTCTGCATGCATCTCTGACCGCGGGATGAGGTAGCCAGACTCAGAGCGAAGTAAACTGGTCAGGAGTACCATCACCCCATCCAGGGACCACCCAGTCCAATGCAACTGCCTCAAAGGACGCCGAAACGAGGAGCACTTGAGGCCGACAGGTCAGGGGGGTTAGAGCAGCTTAGGCAGAGGCACATCCCAGATCCTATTCCACTCAAGAATTCATATGCCAGCATTGGAAATGAGGACAACCAAATAGAGCAGTACCCAGAGAAGTGGAAGGAAAGGATGGAGGTTAGCATAAGGAGGTGACTCAGCGGGAAAGCAGTGGACCCTCAGAGGAGGAGGAAGCGAATCCTGTGGGGACTCCATCATAAGAGGGATCCAGCTAGAAACACAGGAGGGGGAGGACAGGGAGGTGGGTGCCTACCAGGTGCCACGGCATGGAGGGATGGAAGAAGATCCGGGGATCACTGGGAGGGCAAGACGGAGGTGAGCTGATGTCATTATCCACCCAGGTACTAAATGACCTGGCAAATGGGGAGCCAAAGGAGTTCAGGAAGAGTTTAGGAAACTGGGAGGGGTCTCTGAAGGCAGCTACCTGTCACTTTCAGAAGTACCACCTGTGAGAGGCAAGGAGAGCTAGGAGTGCATGCACCAGGAACTTTAACTCATGGTTGAAGAACTGGTGCTGTGAGGAAGGGGTTTGATTCATTGGTGACTGGGGACCCACCCTGGAGGATGGAGGTTTGTCTGCCTGACGGCCTGCATCCATCCTGGAGGGAATCCAAGCATCTAATGATAAGTTTAAATGCTGTTACTGACAAGCATTTAACTAGCAAAGGGAGGTGGCAGGCTAGCAAGGAGGGTACCCACTTGCTCACCCCCACAGCTAGCAGGGAACCAGTGAACCAGAGGAGTGGGCTATTCTGCAAAAGTTAGCAAAAGATGGAGATAAGTGCCCAAGAGGTGGATAAGCAAAAGGGCAAAATTCAGCAGAAGGGCAGAAAGTAAGGAGAACTAGGAAGAAATGACAAACCAAGGAAGGGCTGGAGTAGAATGAGAAACAGTCTAGGAGGTCAGATCATGGAAAGCCTATGTGTGCAAATGCCAGGAGCCTTAGCAACAAGATGGAAGATCTGAGGCTGTCATGGTACAGCCAGACCTGACATTCAGGCTTACTACTGAAACCTGGTGTAATGATAACCATGACTGGGAGATGGCCACCTGGCTACAACATATGCTCAGAAGAGACAGAGGCAGGAAGGAGGAGGAGGAGGGCACTTATGTGAAAATGACATAAGGGCCATAGATCCAGGTGGAGGAACAAATGGGGGGAGAGAGACTGGGGTTGGCTGGGAAAGGAAATGGGACAGCTATCCGTACAGGTGTGGTCTATAGACCACCAGCCCAGGAGGAAGAAACAGATAGGGAGTTGAGTTAGCCATCCAAAGGATGGCAGACGAGGGTGAGGTAGTACTGGTTGAGACTTCAATATTCCAGACGCGGACTGAGCATCCCAGCAGCAGTACCAACTAGAGCAGATTTATCCTGACTCTTCAGGGTGCCTCTCAAGCAACTGGTCATGGAAACCAACTCGGCAGAAGGCAATACTGGACCTTGTGTCACAAACAGGGACAGTGGATGGGATAACAGTGGGGAGCAATTTGGGAAACAGTGACCACCAGTCATTGTGGTCTGAAATCACAGAAAGAGCAGAATCAAACCACACAAAACACGTATCCTGGATTTTAGGGGCAGACATTGGGAAAATGGGAGATACCTGAAAGAGGCATTAAGGGAATAGGACAGAATCAGTTGAGGAACAGTGGGCAGTATTTAAAATGGGATTACAAGAACTATTAGCATTATGCATTAAGCAGGTTAGCAAGAGGAAAAGGAAGAGGAGACCATTATGTTTCCAAAGAGGTAGCAAAGAAAGTGAAAGCTAAAGATTGCATTCAGGGCAATACAAAAAGACACAGGCAGAAGGGGATAGGGAGAAGTACCTAGAGAAGCAAAGGAGGTAGGAGCAGTAAGGGAAGCCAAAGTCAGACAGAAGAACACATTGCAAAAATCAGTGGTAGAGGGTACAAACCTTTACAGGCATATAAGGAAAAAGAAAGACAAAGGAAGGGACAGTGAGACTGAAGGAGAGGATGGGGTCAATGAGGATGACAACAGTAAAGTTGACATATTGAACAGGTATTTGCTCAGTCTTACTGAGGAAGAGGAGGGTAATGGGTTGAAGGGAGTAAAAGGTGAGAATGGGCAGAATGGACACAAGTCCCTTTACACGAAAGGGTCCTGAAGGAAAGTACAGTTACGTAAGAACTTACCGTAACAGTAGATCTTCGAGACAGCTCTTGCAGCAGGTTACACCATTAGAACTGAAGCCGGCAGGCGCCAGGACCCACTGAAAAATTTAGCTAGTTATCTCTGCTGGACCGCCTCATGTCGGTCCCGGCCCGGACACTGTATGCAGGCTGTAAGGGGCGGTCCTGCCAGATTCCCAGTTCTCCCGGGCTGGAGACTTCTGGCCGAGGCTGATGCATCGAAATGGGAGACTGAGGAACTGCCAGAAGACAGAAAGATATAAATCCCTGCTCACAGGAAGACTGAGCCATGCCTCCCAAGGGAAGGTAGGGCGGATAGATTGCTGCAAGAGCTGTTCAAGATCTACTGTTACGTAAGTTCTACGTAACTGTACTATCCTTACTGAGACACAGCTCTGCAGCAGGTTACACCATTAGGACTGATTCCTGCAGTAACTGCCAGAAATTCCCGGAGGAGGAAAATAGGAAGTACATTCCCAGGTCCCATCCTAGACAGGAGACCCTGTAGCACTGCAAGGCCGAACAGCCTCGCTTAGAGGCTGCGTCCAGGCTATAATGCCTGATAAAGGCATGCACAGAGCTCCAATGGCTGCAGCACAAATAGTAGAGGTGGAGATGTTTCTGAGTGCTGGCAAAGGATGGTGGCCACACCCTAGTAGAATGACCTGGACCGAGCCCGGAGGGCTTTTGTTTTATATCATAATAGTAGGAAATACACTGGATGCTCAGCTAGACAGAGACTGTTTGATACTGATTGGCCCATCATTCTCCCCAGAGAAGGAACAAAGCTGTTCAGAACTATAAGAGGCTTAGTTCTGTTGAGGTAATACCTCAGGCCGCGTGAACATCCAGGGTGTGAGCAAAGCCTCCTCTATTTGAATAACTCGAAGTAGACTGAAGGTCAACGTCCTGGTTTAGAGAGAGGAAGAGACCACCTTAGTAAAAATTAGGATTTGTCCTCCGGGATACCCGTGTGAAAACTAAATAAGGCTTTCTTGCACATAAGAGCTGGAAGCTCAGAAATTCTTTCTCGCTGAAGTAACAGCAACTAAAATAAAGTTTTCCACTATAGAAAACGAGCTCGCAATCTGGGTGCAGGTCTAGGGGTATGGCGTGAGCTGTTCCAGGACAAACAGCAGATCCCATGGGGCACAGGGTCCCTAATGGGAGGCCTATGTAACACTTCTAAGAAATTCCCTGAGAGGCGCCCACTGAGCTACATTGTAATGGCGACCCACCGGGAGGTGATAGGTAGAAATGGGACAGAGGTGCACCTATAATAGAGGAGTATTAGGCCTGAAGCGAAAAAAGAGGAGTAAACCAAAACTACTCCCACAGGACAACCTAAGGGGATAGACTACTTATCGTGACCATAAATGAAAAACGGGCGCTTACTTCATGGCGATGTCACATGGCATTGTCAGGCTTTCTGGCTGCAGAAAGAACCTCCTGCAACCTCTTGCGACCCCATGACGCAAGATGGCTATGTCCTAGGAGCCAAGCATGCAGGTTCAAGAGCGAGGTCCGGATGTGTACTAATGAACCATTCTCCTGAGACAGGAGGTGGAGCTGAGCGGCACCGAGCGGGGTTCCCATGATAGTTGTACCAACAAAGGGAACCGGTAGATCTGTCTGGGCCAGAACGGGCCACCAGGATCATGGAGGCGTGCTCCCCGGCGTAGTTTGAGAAGAACTCTGGATCAACGGGAAGGGAGGGAAAGCGAGGAGGAACTCTGTTCGCCCAGGAGAGGGATAACGCGCCTTGCCAGAAAACACCAGGCCCTGATCTAGCGAGCAAAATTGGGCAGTTTTATGTTGGATTGGGGATGCTAACAAGTTCAGTTCTGGAATTCTCAACGTAATAGCCATCAGATCCTCTCACATCTCTCTTTGAAGAAGTTCCCACTTCAGGCCTTGGGATCGACTCCAGGCTGTCTGCAATTGTGTTGTCCACCCGGGAACATGCACAGTGACTCAGATTTGGCGCCGTGTCCGATCACCCAATCCCACACCCTCATGGCCTCCTGCAAAGGGGGTAAGAGTGCGCCTCTTGTTTGTTGAGGTAATATATCACCCGTGGCTGTCTGGTCTGAAGCAGGAGAGTACACGGGATTACTGACTGGAAAGGCCTGCAGGTGAGGATAGCGCCTCATCCCCCAGGACATTGATATGGAGATGATTTCAACGGGTCCACGCACTTGGACTTCACTGCCCAGGTGCCCCCACCCAAGACCTGAGGCGTCTGTGGGTGAGGTTACTCCGGGATCGGCGCATAAACGTGGACGCCCTTGAGAGCCGACTCCGGGACTAGCCACCACTGCCAGTCTCGCGGATTGAGTTCTGTGGATCCGACCGGATGCTGCAAGTGGTCTTGCCTTTGGTCCCATTGTACCTTGAGCGCCCACTGGGTTACCCGCATGTGGAGCCTTGCGAAGGGACAGTAGAACACGCCATGTGTCTGAGTGTTTGAGGACCGACTGGTAGGTACGATTTTGTTCGACACAAATCCTTTATGAGGGATCTGATGCTCCGTCTGTCGTCCGGAAGAAAAGCTCTTCCTGAACAGTGTCCAGGACTGCTCCTATAAACTGCAGTTTCTGTGACTGCACCAGGAGAGACTTCTAGACTTATGGAGAATGCCCAGAGATCTGGTTCCGGGTGCTCTGAACCATGCGAGTAACAACGCCTCTGGAGGCGGCTATGAGAAGCTAGTCGTCGAGGCACGGGAACACATAGTGGCCCTGTCTCCTCAGAGATGCTGCCACGACTGCCATGCACTTGGTAAAGACCCTTGCGCGGATAGATAGACCGGAACGGAAGAGCTCGAACTGAAAGTGGTGGTCGAGAACCGCCGAGGAACCTGTGCTGCGGAGCTATGGGGAGCGCAGGTATGCTGCCCTGTATGTCTAGAGACGCCAAAAGGCGCCTTGTTTCAGCATGGGAATAAGGCTGGAAGAGTCACCATGGAATCTTTGTAGGCGATCACATTGAGATCGCTGAGGTCCAGAATCGGACGGAGGTCCCTGATTTCTTGGAACCAGGAAGAAGTGGAATACTATCCTCATCCTCTCTGGTTCTCCGGACGTACTTATTGCTCCTTTTCTAGGAGCCATGATACTTCTTTGCCAGATCAAATTTTGTGCTGACCGGGATACTGGAGAGCAAAGGAAGCCTCGAGGGTGGCTTTCTTCATGCTAATTCTATACAGTGGCTCCAGACCGACCAATTGCAGAACCCACCTCGTCGGTGGTACGGCTCGCCATCCCGCAGTTCGCAATGCGCAATTTCACCATGATTTCCTGCTGATCCTGGAGGGGCGTAAATGGAAAAGGAGCTCAGGCTGTGGTGGCAGATGGGCCCGCTGGCTGGGTCGGCCTAGGGAACGCTGACTTCAAGAAGGGCTGTTTTCCTGGGTTCCACGGAAACCGTAGATCCCCTCTGATGTGTAGCGGAGCCGGGCTTGCTCTTGTGTCCGCTTTGAAAACGGGGTTTTGTAATCTCGGAAGTGAACTGCTTGGTCGGTACATGGCTTGAGCCGACTCCACCTTCCCCGGCTCTTGAAGTTTGTAATGATCTTCGGAAGGATTACAAAACAAACCTCTCGAACAGAGCGCCCATATCGTTTCTGACATCCGGGTAGCCGAGAGACACGAATCAGAAGTGTCTCCGGAGGCACGCCAGAAGCTGCTGTTCGGCCGATGAGTCTCGCTGGAGTCGCACGCTGTCCAAGCACTTGGGTCCCCAAGTCTGAACCTGCATAGAGGAGCTGGAGCATCCTCCTTCTGCTCACCTTCAGGCAGCTTTCAGCCTCCTGACCCTGTTCCCACAAAGCGCTCTGGAATTGAACCATGTGGGCATGTAGTTCAAGGATCTGATGGGCGAGGTAGTGGAGCTGCGACGCAGCACTCAGTCTAGTGCGCCCAACCTGTTTGGACTTCTGGGTCCGTGGCAGGGTGCTCAAATGTTACGCTCTGTGACCGGGTCGTGGAGGCTGTGATGACCAGAGAGTCGGCCTGAGGCTGCTGTGTCAGGTACTGGCTGTCCTTAGAGCTTTGTACAGACGATCAGCTTTCTCGCACCGCCTGAGCGAATGTGGATGCCCACTGCCTTGTGGACGCTCCACGAAAGTGTCCACCAAGGGTGGTACCACCACAGGCTTGGGGTCCTTCTGTCAAGATATTTGGCAAGCGAACCTTCGGGGTCTAGTTCTTCTGCATCCATCCTATGTTCTCCTGATATGTCGATAATATCCATGAACTAGGGTCATCCGGAGGAGATCTCGGTGTCTCAATGTGGGTCCGGAGAAGGATGGAGAGAGAGATGGGGATCTAGAGGAAGAGTAGACTGATCCTGTGTCCTCCGTCCGACGGCGCGATCGCCAGTGTCTCCTGGATCTCTTTGGGCTGGGTGATCCAGAAGAGGATTTGGACGGAGGTCTCGCTTGATCTTCCCTGGAGAGGATCCAGGTTCCCGGGGAGGTAGCGGCCTGCGGCGACCTCAAGGCGGGGCCGGTACCGGAGGAGGAGGGGGGGAGGAGGAGCGGTGGGGCTATGTCCATTTTCATAGGTCCCACCAGCGTGAAGAGACCTTCACTCGCCATAGGAAAGTCCCGACGACGCTCCAGGCGCCGGTGGGGGCGGTCATCGGGTCCCGCGCCGGTGCTCCACAGGGGCCTCGGCAGGGCGAGGGGGCCCTGGGAGTTTCCGATGAGGTTGGGGTCACTGGCCTGGTCCTCGGCCGCGCAGGTCCTCCTCAGTCAATGTCTCCTGACTGACGCCGGGTCGGAGGCGCGGGAGCCTTCTTCAGGGCGGAACGGACGCCGGGTCCCCCAACCGTGTCCGCTGATGGTTGGCCGACGATGGTCGTCCGCCAACGACGGCCCAGGAGGAATGATATGGCCGACGACGGTCGGCCGGGCGCCGTCCACAGGCATCTCTTTTCAACGTGTGACCTCCAAAGTTTTATGTAGGAGGCACAGAAGACACCGGACGCCGGGAGCCAAGAGCCGGGAACCTGACTTATGATGATGGTGGTGGCGCCCGGACTTCTCGGCCAAGGCCTTTGGAAGAGGAGGACGCACGGTCGGCTCATGGATTCTGGCCTTGAGAAGAAGAAGGCTTTCTTACAGCAGCCGGAGGAGGCTGAGAGCTGGCCCTGGAAGGAGAGCCGGTCGGGACCGAGAACCGGAGCTGCAGGACCTCGCCCTGGACGGGGACCCGAGGGCCTTCTCCTCTTTCTCTCCGCTGCTTGTGGGATTTGGACAGATTCTCTTGAGGACATGGTCTTCAGTTTTTCCTCCAACAAAAAGCCTGAGGGCCTTCTGACGCCGGATCCTTGTCCGGCTGTTAAAGCCCTGCAGAAACGAATAGGCCGGGTATCGTGGTTCTGGGCCCAGGCACCCAACACAGGCCGTGTGGGGTCCTTGAAGGGGATCTGTTTCATGCACACTTGGAGGGATGACCTGAGGTCGGAGAGGACATCAGCAACAATCATGCTTGAAGAAAAAGAATTTCCTGAGGAAAGCTCTGAACCACGACCGCGACATAGACTGGAACCGGCGGGTCGAGACATGCAAGTCGATCGCAGGAAAGAACTGAGGAATCTGGCGGACCGCCTCTTTTGTACCACGCCCATGGAGGCGGGACCGCCGGGTGGTCCCCGCTGAAGATAGTGCTAGTTGAATTTTTCCGGGTCCTGACGCCTCGCCGCTTCAGTTCTAATGGTGTAACCTGCTGCAAGAACTGTGTCTCAAGTAAGATCTGAAATAATAAGAGTTGATAAAGCAATGGAGCCAGATGGGGAATCCTAGGTCCTTAAAGAACTAAGAGAGGTGGTGGTTGAACCTCTGGCTATCCTGTTTAGCCGATCACTGGAAACAGGGGAGGTACCAAAGACTGAAGGACAGCAGATGTAGTCCCTTTATACAAAAGTGGGAACAAAGAGGAAGCAGGAACTACAGACCAGTGGGGCTTCACCCCGGTAGTGGGGAAGATCATGTAGCACTACTGAAGGAGAGATTGGTGGAACATCTGTGCCAATGGACTACAGGACCCAAGGCAGCATGGTTTCACCAGGGGAGGTCATGTCAGACCAATCTCGTTGAATTTTTTGACTGGGTGACTAAGGAGGTGGATCAGGGAGGCAGTGGACATGGCCTATCTGGACTTCAGCAAGGCCTTTGACACTGTGCCATAGAAGACTATTCCACAAACTGGGGAATATGGGTGTGGGCAGGACAGTAGTGTGGTGGGTAGGTAACTGGCTGGGTGGCAGGACACAGAGGGTGGTGGTAAATGGCTGTCACTCCACAGAGGGAAGAGCACAGTGGGTACCACAGGGATCGGTGCTGGGACCGGTCCTATTCAACATCTTCATCAGTGACATTGCGCAGGACCTAGAAGGCAGAATTTCACTGTTCGCTGACAACACAAAGCTCTGTAACAAAGTAGACACACCAGAGGGTGTAGACAGAATGAGAAGCACCTGCAGAAACTTGAAGAATGGTCAGGGGTTTGGCAGTTGAAATTAATGCAAAGAAGTGCAAGATAATGCATATGGGGCACAAAAACCCTGGCACAATATATCAGTTGGGGGTGAGGATATAGCATGCACCAAGCAGGAAAGGGATCTTGGGGTTGTCATCTCGATGACCTCAAGGAAGGAAACAGTGTGACAAGGCAGCAGGTAAAGCAATTAGGATGCTGGGATGTATAGGCAGGGGCATCACCAGCAGGAAAAGGGAGGTCATAATTCCGCTTACAAGACACTAGTGAGGCCCCACCTGGAGTACAGTGTACAGTTCTGGAGACCATACTCATGTAAGGACATAGACAGGGTAGAGAAGGTTCAGAGGAGGGCAACAAAGATGGTGCACGGATTTCATCACAAGTCCTATGAAGACAGGTTGAAGGAACTGAACATGTACTCCCTGGAGGAGAGGAGGGGAGAGGGGATAAAGAGACATACAAGTATCTTACAGGGAGAACAGGGTGCAGGAAGACACTATTTTTAAGCGAAAAAGATGTTCCAGGACTAGAGGGCATGGGATGAAGTTGGAGGGAGGGACGATTCAGAGGAAACATGAAAGAATTTCTTCACAGAACGTGGTGGATGGACACCCTGCCAGAGGAAGTGGTGGGCTGAAACAATCACAGGATTTAAGAATGCATGGGATAGACATAAAGGAATTCTGGAGGTCAGGGTAAGGGGCAACAGACTTAGGAAAACAAACTGAACTTAAGCTCAAATGGGCAGACTGGGTGGGCCATAGGCCCTTATCTGCAGACACTGTCTATGTATCTATGTATCTATGTATCCTAGGGTCCAGAGTATGGAGCCTATATTTGGCCTCTGAGGTGTGACTGGGGTAGAACACCGGCAGAGTTAACACCTGGTTAAGGTCAAACTCCAACACCACCTTCAGAAGGAATTTTGGTGGGGCGAGGACGACCTTGTCCCTGTGGAAGACCAGGTAAGGAGACTTGATGGAGCGCCTGGAGCCTCCCATCCTTCTGGCTGACGTGATAGCCACCAAGAAGGCGGTTTCCGACAGGTGAGAGAGATCACACCTGCATCGGTTCGAATGGCTTGCCCATGAGCTTGCCAGTACCAGCAGTAGATCCCACGGAGGTGGAGGTTCTCGACCGAGGGGAAATGTGATCAAGGCCTTTGAAAAGCGCCAGACCACCTTCTCCTGCGCCACCAACTGCTTCCTGGCCTGTGCTGTAAGCAGAGATGGCTGCCAGGTGCACCTTTAGGGTCGCCAACCTAAGCCCTTGCTGAGAAAGGGACCATAGATAGTCCAAGATGCTTGCCAAGGAACAGGAGGAAGGGTCCAGGCCCTTACTCTGACACCAAATGGAAAATCTCTTCCATTTAAAGGCATAGCATTTCCTGGTCGACCTCTACGGGATGCCTCAACTACATTGAGGACCTCGTCGGAAAGACCCAAGGCCTGGAACTCTAGCCGTCAGGAACCAGCCGCCAGGTGCAGGGATGGAAGGTCCCGATGGAACGCCTTCCTGACTGACTGAGAGTAGGTCCGGTGAGCTGGAAGCTGCCTCGGGAGCCTGGAGCTGAGGCTGAGGAGATCTGGATACCAGCATTGGTGGGGCCAGTCTGGGGCTACCAGAATCACCTGCGCCTTGTCCCTCCTTGCTTTGAGAAGCACCTTGTGGATCAAGGGAAATGGGGAAAGGCGAGAAGAGGCCCGGGGTCCACGGCCTCGAGAAGGCATCTCCTGCAGCGGCCCTGCTGGGGGCGGCATGGAACAGCCTCAGCTTTGCATTCTCCCTGAGGCAAACAGGTCCACCTGAGGTGTGCCCCAATGGGAGAACAGATCTTGTACTACCTCCGGCAGGAGAGACACACGTGGGACTCAGCCCCTATCCGGCTTAGGGCATCGGGCCAGGGTGTTGGAGGCTCCTGCCACATGAATGGCAGGAGATCCGCCCAGGCTGCTGACAGTGACCAAATCGCGGAGAGCTCCTTGCACAGAGGCATGGAGCGCCCCGCCCTGGCGGTTTAAGTAGTACATGGTCGTGTTATTGTCTGTCTGGACCCTGAACAACTTGACCCCGTGAGGAATGGAGCAAAGGTGGTGAGGGCTAGGCGAACCGCTGCAAGCTCCAGCACGTTGATATGGCATCGGGACTCCGGGGACCAGAGGCCGGGCGCTCTGTGCTCCCCCGATGGGCACCCCAACCCATCAGAGAGGCATCGGTCGATAGAGAGACCGTTGGTCCGGGCAGACAAACGGGATGCCCTCCTGCAGATGAGCTGGAACTGTCCACCACTGGAGGCGTTCACCCCTTGGGTCACCGTCACTAGCTGGTCCAATAGATCGCAGCATTGTGACCACTAGCTGGCCAGTCCCACTGAAGGGACGCGTGGCCAGCGGGCCCAAGGACCACGCTGGTGCAGGCCGCCATGAGACCCAGGAGCGCAGGAAGTCCCGGGCAGGAATGGATTGCCCAACCAGAAATGATTGGGCAAAGGAGGAAAGAACCTCGGCCCTGTCCGCCGGGAGCCATGCTCTGGCTCAAGGGAGTCGAGCTCTGCCCGCATGAAAAGGATCACCTGCTTTGGTCCAAGTTCCGACTTGGCCTCTTGATGAGGAGGCCGATTTGAGAGCAAACCTGGAGGGCCAGATCTCTGGACCGCCCACCTCCCTGTCTGGTGGCGGCTGCTATCAGCCAATTGTCCAGGTAAGGGCAGACCCGACCCCTCGACGCTCAAGAGGAAAGCTGTCACCACCATGCATTTGGTGAAGACCCTGGGGGCAAGAAAGGCCAAAGAGCAAGACTCAGAATCTAGAAGGATCCTTCCCACAGAAGCGGAGGAATCGCTGGTGAGACGGATGGAAAGGCATGTGAAAACGATCCTGTAGGTCCAGAGAGCAGAACCACATGCCGCGTCCAGGGATGGTATTATCTGAGCCAGAGTGACCATCCTGAAGGTCCGGGACCTTAGGAACTTGTTTGGAGTCGTGCAGGTGAGGTAGGCGCCAGCCCCGTTCGTTGGGACTAAGGAGTACCTGGACACAAACCCGGGTCTGAGGGAGGGTCGCCACCCTCTGATCACCTCTTTCTCGAGGAGCAGAGTGATGTCGGCTCGGCGAGCCAACAGCGAGGCTGCGGACCTCGAGGCCCCTGGGGGCGACAGTTCGGAAGAGGCAGGGCCTGCTCTAACTCCAGAGGCAGGCCCTTTCCTACCACTTCAACACCCACCGGTCTGTGGTTAGGCAGACCAGGTGGAAAGGAAGTGGCGGAGCCGCCTCCACGGGGAACTCTGGGTGGGTGACGCAGGTTGGGCGACACCTCAACCCGTCACTGAGCAGGCTTGGAGGAGGAACCGCCGAGGGACCATCTGGGCCTTTACCTCCCTGCTTCCTGGAAGAGGAAGCTGAGGGCTTGGGTTTGGGATGCCAAGCGTGATCCTGCTGGCTCTGATGCTGCTGGGCCAGGCGTGCAGGCGAGGCAGATAAGAAAGGGCTTGGGTTGCGGTCTGCGGTCCTTGTCCCTCTGGGCGGATGAGACAGAGTCCAGAGTGGCATTGGACTTTTCGATCCTCTGTAGGTGACCTTCCACCCAGGGCCGAAGAGGTCAGTCCCAGGAAGGGACATCCGCCAACTTGTGCTGGGTATCCGCTGTGAAGGTGGATATCTCAGCCATGCCCGATGGCGCATAGCCACTGCGGCCGCTACTGACCTGGTGCATTAGTCACCTATGTCCAAAGCAGTCTGAAGTTGCTGTTTGGTCACTGCCCTGCCCTGGTCCCGCACCTGCTTAACCGTGGTCTGCAGGTCAGCCAGGAGTTGAGGACTACCTCATCCAGAGAGCCCAACAGGGCATGAGAGAAGTGCGCCATCAGCACGGTCGAGCTGGCCTGACAAAGGCCAAGGAGGACGTAGCGTAGACTTTGCACCGGCGAGTCCAACTTCTTGGACCCCTTGTCGGGAGGCTTGTCCATCGCCCCTGCGCGCTTCGCCGCACCGAAGACGCTGTCGGTAACCAATCCCTCGGCTGAGGGGTGTTCAGGAGAAACCGGACAGGGAGCCAGTAGGGAACGATACTTCCTTGCCATCCTGGCTGAGGCGAGGGCAGGAAGCAGGACACTGCCAGAGCTCCAAGGCCGAGCCTATACTGGCCTCGCCACCGGAAAGGCCTCTGTAGAAGAATCCTCGGTCCAAAATCTCCGTGAGGGGTACTTGGCCCGCTTGATACGGGCTCGAGCTGCATCCCGTGGACTCCAGATGAGCCTAGCAAACCCATGAAGGACGATGGGCTATCGTCCAGCGACTGACCTCCTGAGGACTCCAAGTCAACCCGCCTGGAGAACAGGGAGGAATCATCACCGCCGGACTCAGAGGAGTCTGCAAAGAGCTGCCTTGCCTGAGCCACCCTCCACCTGCCGAGGGTGATCAGGAGTGAGGTGACAGACAGCCTATGGGGCAGACCCTGGGCCAACCGAGAACTCTTGGTCGGGGCCCCAAACAACGGCTGTGGAGGCAGAGGTTCCATCAGAATCGGTGGGGCAGCCGGTTTGGTCAAGCAACAGGCCTGGGAGCAGGTGCCTCGGCTGAGGCGAGGGTTGCTTGGCGCTCTGGTGACAGCCACTTGATAGCCAAGGAAGGCGACAACGTCGGCTTGCTCCCGGACAGAAGAAGCTGTTGCCACATGAGGTCCTCGTAGTGCCGATGCAACTTGCGTCGAAGCCTCCCTCGTCGAGGAGGGCGACAGTGGCGGCGCCGCTTGCGCGGTACCGAGACTGCCTATGACGGCAGGATCGGCTGGACCGAGAAGAAGTCCGAGACAAGACCACGAACCTCGGCTTTTCCGAGGAGGGTTCTGGGAAGGGTGGGAAACCCGCTTCCCTCGGCTCGGAGGGTTCAACTGTGGACTCGGAACCGAGGCACGGGCAAGTCCACGGAAACCTCAATCTCTGTCGGGGAACCGGGAGTGAGGGTTTTCGGCTTCACGGTCGACAACCCATCCGGCGGGTCGAGAAAATCTCGACTGCGTCGACAAAGTCTCGGTCAACTGACCTGGATGGGGCGCCATGAGGCCAGGTCAAGCCGAGGGATCAACCAAGTCGATGGTCACTACCTCGGTGAGAGGGACCTCTCCGCCTCCCAAGAGCGTCGACGGAGGGACTTACCTTTGTGGTCCTTCTTCTTGGACCGAGAGGAAGGCCCTGAAGATGATGGTCCCTCTCCTTAGTGGAGAGAGACAGACAGAGCTCCTTGAAAGAAGCTGAATAGGAGGATCCCAAGGAGAGCGAGATAAATGCCGCGCCGAGGAAGACGAAGATGCGGCTCCGGCAGCCTCCTCGAGCGCGATCATCTGCTCAAGCTGATCTGCTGAGCCCGCCACCACGGAAACCACCAAGCGGGCCTCCTTCGACTTTACCGGAGGATAACGTTACTCGGGCCAAGTTGCAGGCAGGCGGCACGGTCTTCAGGACGTAGGCGAAAAGGAAGAGCACAGGCCGCAAGCCCGTGGTCGTGCTCAAGGTCGCCAGATGCATGAATGTGAGTGGATCCGCCCCGAGACATCTTCTTCACCGCATGGGCACCCTCCGAAACCGGAGTCGATTTTGTCCATCGAGCCACGGGGAAATAAATGACCAAGTCTTGAAAAACCTTTAAAAGTAATTTTGGGAAACCAAAGAAATAGGAACTAGTCTTATACGCAGAGCGTTAAGGAGGAACCTGAGCTTCCAAGTGGTAAGGAAGATCTGGCGCCATGAGGCGGAGCAGAGTTTTATCACCGGGTGGGTGGGAGGAGCCAGTCTGAAGACCTTCCGGCAAGATTTAAAGCGGCAAGGATACCTGCCAGAAAGTGTGGATGAACATATCCATGTCCCTAGAAAGCAAAGTTCAAGAAGTTTTGCATCTAAAGGTGTGTCCTCTGCACTCCCACCCATACCCATAATCACACGCTGGAACTCCTGGTTTCATGCTGCTTTTACCATTCAAGCACGTTAATGAAGACATTGAGTTCTTCCATTATGGGAGTTCAGCCTGTGTTGATGTCGTTCCTTTGGCTTCTACTTAATCTATGGTCTTTGACATAAAAGAAGTTGCTGTCAACCCTCCCCGGTACAGATGTTACAGAAATATGAAGGTGACAAGATCAAGTCGCACCTTGTTTTTGATGATTTACTTGACTTTGCCACCTTTTACAAGTGAAAGCAGAAAGTGCAACTTATCTTACCACAAAAAACACCATGTCAACTTGTCCAAAATAAAAATACAAAACTATATGGCCAAGACAGGCACATATCATCAATCTGCTGCCAAGTTCTTTGCAGCTGTCTGTGTATTCAGCCCACCGCCTTACTTCCATGGCTGCGTCGGAAGAAGAGATTTGCATGAATATCCCAACGTTTGAAGACAACTTAAGAGAAAGAGAGAGAAACTGTGCTCCTGCATAAAGGATGTGCAGTGCAATAAACTGACTTGCACTGATAAAAACATTGTACAGTTTGGTTTTTTGCCAGGACCAATCTCTAATTTAACAAATATTGCCTTGAGTTGTCTGTCCATACCTGTACACAGCGCTAGTGTGGAATGCTCCTTCTCCCAATATGGAGCCATGCTGACAGACAACAGACGAGCATCAAGGTGAGAATCTAAAAGTTTACTCATTACTGCAGCAGAACTGATTTGCACATTTAAAGTGTTTTTTATGATCATTGAAATACATTTTAAAAATTATCTGAATTTTATTTTAAAGCACCATGTATTTATCTTGCTAAACATCGATTTTAAGAAAATTAAAGCGCAACTTTTAGCATACTTTTTCCTCTATGTTTTAGTTATATTAGTGAAATACGGAGTTTCACTGTGCAACAACTGTGAATTTAGCTAAAAAAAACATGAAAATGTTATTGTTTTGGGCATGAAGAACAAATGGCAGAAAACAATGCAAGTCTACATCTGTACCATTTGTGTCTTCATAACATAGTATGACAAACTCAGTTACACTATCCCATCTGTGGAACTCTTCAAACTTTATAAATTACCAAGATTCCATTTTGGCTGTGGGTGGAAATACTAAACACATGGTTAATTGGTTCTCACTTGCTCAATCATCGCCCTAGTCTTCGAGTCCCAACAGGAACATCATGGACCTTATGCTGATGGCACAGGTAGCTCATTACAGCTTCTGGTGCGTCAAACATCTCTCTCAGGTAGGAGATGAAGCCATATTTTCTGGGAAAACAAAAAACACTATCATTACTAAACAGCACACCTCTACATTTCGCTCCTTGCTTGTGGAGTAATGCTCTCTTCAGCACTACTAGTCCCAGGCAACCCTCTGACTCCCTTTCTTACTGTCCTCAACTATGGCTCCAGGTATGGCCGAGCTGGCAAAGGAGAAAACATGTCGAATACTCTTGGACCCCACCAAAATACCCAGAATGGCACCACCAGCTGTGCTGGCTTAGTGGCACACACTTTGCCTGGTGTTCCTGGAGCACTACCCGCAGGAGCTCAATTCTGCTTTGTCCTAACTAGTCATTTTAAAAACAGTGCCCACCAGATCACTGTATAAATAACAGCTACTTGCTTACCATAACAAGTAGATCTTCGAGACAATCTCTTCCCTTTGGCAACACCTTTAGAACTATTACTGCATCAACACTAGGACCACATAGAAGCGTTTGTCAGCCGGGAACCACCTACGATGATGTCATGCATCAGCATGTACATAAATGTGGGTAGCCTTTTATCTCTTCAGTTCCCCAGAGAATGTGCTCAGAGGACTATCTTCTTGGGGAACCATGAGACTATGCCAGAGTCTCCAAATTCAGGCAGAAGCAAGCACTGGATATAGCAGCCATGGAAAATCCTAAGGCAGAACTGTATGCCAAATTCCTCACAGTTAATCAAATGTGGGAAGGTGGGAGGGCTAGCATGGCCAAAGGAAGAGATTCTCTCAAGATCTACTGTTATGTTAAGCACATAACTGTTCCATCTTCTTCAAGGATATCTCTTCTCTTAGGACACACCTTTGGAATGAGTCCCAAGCAGTCCCAAAAGACAACTGGGAGGATGGTGCAGTCTGTTCATAACAGCAGGCCCTGCAGAACAGCAAAGCCAAAAGCCTGCTTGTCTATGAGGTACAACGTTCAGACTGTAATATTTAGTGAAGGTGTGCACAGTAGTCCAGGTGGCTGCAGTGCAAATGTCACCTACAGACACATTTCTGAAGCAAGCAATAGATGTGGCCATACCCTTGTGCAATGACCATGAACCACACCAGAAGCTCCTTACTACCTATAACATAACATAATAAAATCGCCAGCTATTTGGACAGGCACACTTAGACAGAGGTGCGCAGACCTGAACGAAACAAAAAGCTAAGAAAACTTTCTGTAGTCCTTGGCATGAGAAATATAGTATCTTAGGATTCTATATACATCTAAGGTATGGAGCAATGTCTCACTCTGACTGTCATGCTTTGGATAATACACTGGAAGGTGGATGGTTTAATTCGTAAACTCAAGACACCACCTTTGGCAAAAAATGAAACCTATGTACTCACTGTAACTGTTGCTCTTCCAGAATATCTTCACCATTCAAACAACATGAAGTCTTGCTGTATACTGACTATTGCAGTGATCTCCAACCTTTGAACTGCCCGGAGAGGAAAGAGTTAACTTTCCATGCAAGGCATGGAACGCTGAGCTCGAGGCTCGGTTGAGCCTCTGTCTGCTGTTGTTTGAACCCTAACCGCCAGATTCTTTACTCCGCACCACTGAACAGTCGCTCCTGAGATTTCTCCTTCACTGTTCAAAGTCAGTTAAAGTGTCGCTTTTTTTCTCTCAGTTTCAACCGAAATTCTACAATCTAACCTGTCGGTTAAGTCTCTGTCTGTGGCATCATGAGTACTAGGTAGGTTTATATATTAGTTTTCTGTGGAACTTGTAAACATTGGATCGGTTCTGTTTGAACAGATGAGGTTGGTGAAAAAGTTTTTCTGATTTATTAGAGTGTGGTAACCGTGTCCCAGATCGGTTCTAAAAAAACAGATTTCATTACGTTTTCCAGGGCCCATAACACGATCTGGAACCGATAGGGTGTCTTGCCTGGCGGATTGCCGAAAAAGGTAAGTTTGGTTAGGACTGGCCATGTCTGAGAAACCAAGAAAAAACTGGGCCCACTGGGTTTCAGCACTGTAGTGTGTGTGGGAAGCCTTTGCTAAGGCTGATCCCACACCACCTGTGTTGTTGTCTGGGGTTTGACCACCTCGATTCAGACTGCCAGATTTGCTAAAGTTTCCCAAAGCTACCCTGGATAAAAGAGTAGGTAGACTGAGGAAGGGAGGCCAAAGTCCACTGACCGGATGGCCAGCGGTTGGTTCCGACCAGAACCAGAAGGAGTGCCCCCTCTGACCAGGGCTGAGACTTCTTCGAGCAAAAGGAGAACCGATTCTGAGGAGTCGGTTCTGGTTAAAAGAAAAGAAGGGATAAGTCAGCCGGTTCGGATCCACAAGTTCTTTCTCCAACTGCTGATGAAATAGCCAAAGCGATAAGGATTGTTCAATCGCTAACTGGTTCTGACTGAACCGCACCATCGGTTAGGGGCTGGTTCAGTCGGTTCCACCGGTTCTGGATTACAATTTAGAAGAATTTTATGAACCGGAGGAGGAGGAGGAGGAGAGTATGAAGATAGTGATGGTGATTATGAAAGTCTGGATGTGCTCATTGACCCGACATCTCCCCAGAAAGACCTTCAGGTGTTTCTCCTCCTAGGCTTTCTGAGTCCCTTCCCACTTTATGTTTTATAAAAGGTGGCTGAAACCCTCCAGCTTCCTATGGAAGAAGCAGTAGAGGATCCGGAGCCGATTACTGAGATGATGGACATCCCAGAGTCCAGGAGATTGTCTATTCCCTCCATAAGTCTTTTGGGAAACAGACATTTAAAATTTAAAACTCCTAATTCCATATCTCCTGTTGACAGAAAATGGACAAGAGGTATACTCTTTCAGGCTCAGATACGAGTTCCTTTCCCAGCAATGCAGCCATGTTGAGGTAGTGCAGGCTGCTGCCTGTGATAAGGCAAATGTACCTTGGCTTCACACCCCAGATAAGGACTCCAGGAGGACTGATGCCATGGCAAAGAAACAGTACATGGCAGCATCTTTGGGACTCAGGCAGGCTAATTATATGGCCTACACAGCTAGATACCAGAAGTCCAGGTGGGACACCGTGATGGCTCTAGCTAAGCAGGTCCCTGACCAGCTTGCCAAGGAGCTGGAGCTGGTGGCTTCAGATGGGATTGAGGCATCCAAGGTGCAATTTCATGCTGCTGCGGACTCCAATGATGTTTCATCTAGAGTCATGGCTACATCTGTGGCCCTTCAAGGGATGGCTTGGCTCAGATGTACTAGCCTGTCACAGGATACCCAGACTAAGGCCATGGATTTTCCTGTCATTGGTAATTCTCTGTTTGGGGAGCAGACACAGAATTACATGAAGAAAATGGACAGTACAGGACCACCTACAGGAGTGCTCAGGCCAAAGAAAGGCAAGCCACTCCCCAGAGGCAGCATTCAGGGCAGGGCAGGCCTTTTCACCAAGCCCAGGCCTCTTCTGCCTTTGCTCAGAGGGGGTTCTTTAGAAGGAGAGGCAGACAGGGATGAGCAGGCCTGCTCCCACCCTTAGCCTAAAGCCCTGCCAAGCAGACACCCTGATGGGTCTGCCCAGGCCAATTCTCCACTACCTGTAGGGGGCAGGCTGGCTTACTTTGTCCAGGACTGGAAGTCTTTAACATCAGACAAGTGGGTCCTGGAATTAGTAAGCCAGGGACTGATTCTCAGCTTCAAAAATTCCCAAGATGAGAACCAGGTCCTTTCCACCTGCAAATCATTCAGAGGCCTTGCCCTAGAGGAAGAGGTCTCTTCCCTCTTGGCTCTCAGAGCCATAGAAAGGGTTCCACCCTTACACAGGGAAAAGGACTGTACTCCAGGTACTTCCTAACCCCCAAAAGACAGGAGAATGGCAGCCATCCTGGATCTAAGATATTTAAACAAGCACCTTTTAAAGCCAAAATTCAAAATGGTGACTCTGGGAATGATTCTGCCCTCTCTAAGGTCAGGGGACTGCTAGTCTCCTGGACCTCAAGGATGACCTATTTTCACATTCCCATCAGGTGCTCCCACAGAAGTACCTCAGGTTCGAGTTGCCCTCAGACCACTATCAATTTCAGAGCAATGCCCTTTGGCTAACATCAGCCCCAAGGGTGTTCACAAAATGCCTGGCAGTAGTGGTTGCTTTCCTAAGGAAAAGAAAGATCTCCATCTTTCCATACCTGGATGACTGGCTCATAGTAGGTCAGTCTCCAGACTCAGTCAAGTCACATCTCCAGATAACTCAGCAATTGCTCACTCCTTAGGGTTCCTCCTAAATCTCTCAAAGTCAGTTTTGGAACCAGTACAGCTCCTCACCTTTATATGGGCAGAACTGGATACAATAAGGGCAAGAGCTTTCCTTCCCCAGGACAGGGCAAGGACCCTTATGAAACTGGCCTCTCCTTTCACCCTTCAGGTATCTCGACCAGCAAGGCACTTTCTGCAGCTCCTGAGTCACATGACAGCCTCTACGGCAGTGGTCCAGGGAGCAAGGTTTCAGATGAGGGACATTCAGTTCCACTTAAGAGCCTTCTGGTCCCAGAGAAAGGATTCTCCGACCAAACTAGTCCCTGTGACTTGAACCCTGATCCAGGCTTTGCAATGGTGGCAGGATCAGGACAATCTAAGGCAAGGAGTTCCTTTTGTCACTCAGTCTCATTCTCTAGTCCTTACCACAGATGCCTCCCTCTTGGGTTGGGGAGCCCACTTGGGGATCTGACCACCCAAGGGCTGTGGTCACATCAAGAATCTCTGCTTCACATCAATCTCTTGGAACTCAAGTGGTGTTTCTGGCACTGCAAGTTTTTCCAAGTCTGTTCAGAACAAAGTAGTCAGATCAGAACAGACAATACCACCACAATGTGCCGTGGTACATCAACAAGCAAGGGGCACTCTGTCTACGGCCTTGTGCACAGAAGCAATGAAGTTGTGGTCTCTGGCCTATTCCTGCAAATCTCTCTGATAGCAGTGCACTCCCAGGAAGGACAATGTCCTGGAAGATGCTCTCAGCAGGATATCTCAGGGCCATCACAAATGGTCCCTAGATCCCCTAGTTTTGAAGGTGATTTTCTCCAGAAGGGGCACTCCACAGATGGATCTTTTGCAGCCCCAGAAAATCACCAACTTCCTCTTTTTGCTGCAGACCCCCAGTATTGGGCTCAGTCCCCCTGGATGCTCTAGTTCCCGATTGGGAAGGGAAGTTCCTGTATGCTTCCCCCTTCCCTCTCCTGTTGAGGTACTAGTCAAAATCAGGTCTCAACCCTGCAAAGTGATCCTGATTGCTCCAGACTGGGCCAGACAGCCCTGGTACCCACTGTTGCTGTCCTTAGCAGTCCATCTCCTTGCCTCTTCCCAGGAATTACAACCTGTTGACATCCTCTCAGGGAGGGTTTGGTACCAATCTCAAATCTCTCAATCTCAAGGCCTGGCTCTTGAAGAGCTAGAGTTTGCTGATCAGCATCTCTCTCAAGGTGTTCTGGATATTCTAAAGGCTTCTTGAAAGCCTTCCACCAGAAAGACTTACAATTCCAAATGGAAAAGGTTCACTATTTGGTGCTCTGGAAAGCATATTTCTCCAGAGTCTGCTGGGTTGTCTACAGTTCTGGACTATATGGTTCATCTCAATAGCTTGGGGCTCAGACCAGCTACTCTCAAAGTGCACTTAGCAGCTGTTTCTGCTTTTTGTCAGTAGGTAAGCCCTTCTCTTTCAGCTCATCCTATATTTTGTAAATTCTTCAAGGGATTATTACACACCAATCCTCCTTCAGGGACCCTGCTCCAGCTTGGGACCTAAATGTTTGCATTGCTCAGCTTATGCAACCCCTTTTGAGCCTTTGTCCTCAGCAGAACTTAAGTACTTGACTTGGAAAACTGTGTTCTTGGTAGCCATTACTTCTGCCAGACGTATCAGTGAGTTACAGGCCCTGTCAGTGGAGCCTGATTTTATCTCTTTCATAGAGATAAGGTGGTCCTAAGAACTAATAGGAAGTTTTGCCCAAGGTAGTCTCAGATTTTCACCTTAACCAGTCTATGTCTCTTCCTGTTTTCTTCACTGACCATCCCTTCTCTGGAGAGAGAGGCTGCACAATCCTGCACATGAAAAGGGCCCTTAGCTACTACATAGGCGCACCAAGGGTCACTGGTTTGACTCCCTCCAATTGTTCCTCACTTATGGTGAGGTTGGTAAGGAAAACCTGCCACTAAAGATCTATTGCCAGGTGGATTGTCTCTTGTATACAATTCTGCTATGAAAATGGGTTAGGACTCCAGCCTCAGGCCTGAGGGTTCACTCTACTAGAGGTACAGCTGCTTCCCTGGCTGCTGCCAGGGATATTCCTATCTCAGAGATATGTCAAGCAGCCACCTGGAAAACAGTCCATGCTTTTACCAAGCATTACTCTCTGGATATCCAGGCTAGGAGTGATGCTCGGTTTGCAACAGCAGTACTTCAGAGTCTGTTCCCAAAGTAGGTTCTGTCTCTCCTCGATGGGTACTGCTTGGTAGTCTGACCTCCCCGCCTCCCCTCTCAGAACCTGGTTTTGGGATGTGGGTGGGCAGGAGCAGTGTTGGCACCTAGGGTTGCCTCCTTTTCTCATCCTCTTTACTTTTGGGTGTGTGTTGTGTTTTGTTTTTGGGTTTCCTGACTGGAGTCTTTGCTTTGAAACCAAAAACCCTTTTATTAAGTTTAGTTGCCAGTTGGCTAGTGTGAGTTTACAGTTTCCACACAGGACCCCTAGTGAGTATAGCTCATAATGATCTGGCGGTTGGGGTTCAAACAACAGCAGACAGAGGCTCAACCAAGTTCGAGCTTAGTGTTCCATGCCTTGCATGGAAAGTTAACTCTTTCCTCTCTGGGGCAGTTCAAGGTTGAAGATCACTGCAATAGTCAGAATACAGCAAGACTCCATTAGAAGAAAC
Source organism: Neoceratodus forsteri (assembly GCA_016271365.2). NCBI lineage: Eukaryota > Metazoa > Chordata > Ceratodontiformes > Ceratodontidae > Neoceratodus > Neoceratodus forsteri. Next base: position 1,471,720,417 of record CM057453.1, on the reverse strand, counting down.
AACATTATTAAGGTGAGCAATTTTTTTTTTTTTTACCACCTATGAGTCTGTGCCAGAGGCACTTGGACCCTGTGGGAGCAAAATCTCTCTAGTATGCAGCTGAGGGGGAAGTCGGTGACAGCACCACCCACAAGGCTCACGCAGGACGTGGTACTGTGCACAGGCCAGTAACCAATGCCTGCCCCCTGTTCACCTCACTTCTGACACCAGGAGAGAAATAAAGTGGGAGAAATGAAGACGAGGTAAGATTTCCCAAGGGATAGTAAAAAGGATAGAGAATATAAAAATAACCAAACTATAAATATATGACTACAAAAGAGAGAAAGAAGAGGGGTCTAGATAGTGTTTTTTTTGGGGGGTTGTTTAAAATATGCCTGGGGCAACAGTCCTCTAAAGAAGCAGGTGCCTGAATGATGCAGAAAGAGACCCCTATAGTGAGAAAAACAAGCAGCAGGCTAGATAAAAGGTACAGACAAGTCCAATGAGGAATCACAGAATTCCATAGGGGCTAGCTCATGAACAGGAATGTAGGGGAAAAAGGATGGAAGTTTGCTGGTAGGGCAGCCAGAGGGGAACCAACAGGGGCCAGGGAGAAAGAGCTGTGGCCCTTTCTTGGATGTAGGAAACTCCCACTGCAACTGCTACTGCAACACACAAACTGTCTGCTGGGGAAGGATCTCTTATTTCCCTTTGCCTTTTATACATATACAAATTTAAATAAATATATATATATATATATATTTCAGAAAATATATACAGAGAACAATGCTGTCTTAATATTTATATTTATTTCCTCCAGGGTTACCCTTAGGATGCCATAGGAGAAGGGATGGAAAAGAGAACCCAAAATAAAGTTGCGTAAGAACTTACTGTAACAGTAGATCTTCAAGAGCATCTCAAAGGAACTTCTAGCCGCTAGCGTTGTTTCCAGATGAAGGATTTTCAAGCAGTTAACTAGGGACCGCCCACAATGACACCAACATGTCTTGCCCTGTGAGGTATAAATGTGGGGTGTCCCAGATGTTTTTGGTTCTTTTCCCGCTGGAGACCATAATCACTAGTATTATGTAAGAAATTTCAAGGAGAACCAAGGAGGCAAATGGAACTATGCATCTACTGTATTTCTGATTTTCTGTGCATCTTCCCCATTCATCACCTTTGGATACTTGGCTGGAGGTCATGACCCGTGGTTTTCTTTTGTTTGGATGGGCAGAGTCGATGCACTATCAGCGCCACCTCGAGGCCGGGCGACTGCGTGGCGCCCGCGGGGTTGGCCATTAGAAGTGTTGTCGACTCCGCCTCCCGCCAGTTCTGAGTCACGAGAGGTTACAAAGGGTTGGGAGGGTGGGACAAGGAAGTCCAAGAGACAGACAAAGAAAAAATATAAAACTAAATGAAGAAATACATGACAGAGGACAGAAGAAGTTCAAGGCTAAGGGGGATTGGTAGGTCCCAATCTCTGGAAGCAGAAAGGAGGAGGAGGAAGCTTAAGGTTTGTAGAAGCAGAAATGTGGGGGGGGCAGGAGAAACATACCCTGTAACCTTGACCTGTCTCCAGTGTATACAGGAACTGCGAAGGAGCAGCCAAGAGGCTAACTGCCAGAACTGCAGGCACAGAATTACTGGCAAACTCCTAAAAGCAGACTCGACTATTCTGAAAGAAAAGACAGCAAAACAGGGATATCCCCACTCAAAGGAGGTTTGGTGCAAGAAACCTAGTTTCTTAAATTAATTGAGGTTATGTCTACAGGGCAAGGAAATCAGAGAATGTCAAGGACTGACGGGGAGTAGGGAGAAGGAAGAAAGGGCAACCCAACCCCACCCCATAGGCTGGAGCTGAAGCACTGAAGAAGGAGTGCCCCAACTCCGTCCACTCTACCCTAAAGAAAAATCTATCCCCATGTGCCCCAGCTTACAACGCCCAGACTCACAGAAAGGAGGGGACAAGAGAGGAGGCACCAAGAGGCAGGGGGACCCAGAGACTGAGGCCCCAGGGGATGGAGGTGGGACTGTGATGAAGGGTGAAGATACACAAAGATCAGAATTACAGTAGAGTACGTAATTTCCATATCTTATCTGTGTCAATCTTCACTATTCATCACCTTTGGGTGAGTGTCGAGCCCCCAAAGGTGTGTTTTAAACCCTAAGGGACCGAGTCCCTTTAGCTCTCAGTGGGTAACACACTAAGAGGGAGAACCTTCACGGCCTGGAGAGGCCGGAGAGAGATGAGGACCCTCTGGAGGGGATAGGAAGTTGCCCAGACAGATGCCACCCCACTCTACGGGAGAAGAGATAGGTTCTCGGTGGGCGGAGTTAATCACCCTACCACCGGGCCAAGAATGACAACTGGAAAGGACACAGCCATGCCATCCGCCTAGTGCAGATCGCTGTCCCCTCTGACCCTGGTAGTTACCTCACTGGCGCCATACGATGCCCTGCTTGGTGCCTTTGCTAGCTCCAGGCCACATGCAGAGAGTGCAATGGTTTGTCTAGTTTGCTCCATGTCAGGCATGAAGGCTAGAGCTGACCCAGCACGGACCACAAGAACCTGTCATAGGCTGCATAGTGGGACTGATGTGCAGAGATGGAAAGCAACAACCGTGCCAAGTAAAAGCCCTCCTACCCCAGAAGTCAAAACTGAGGACTCTTGATCTGGGGGCTGGTCACGGTGAAGGGCGCAAAACCCATCAGGAGTGTCCAACTGCGTCAATCCACACTGCTGATGAGCCATGTAACCTTGATACTCCGGGCGCAATACGCTGGCAGAAATCCTAGGGGCAGAAACTCCAGAGAAGGGCCTCTGCCAGAATGCAATGACACCTCCCGAAAGGAGCAGGCCAGGGGGCACCATAAGGGTGGTCTAGCTGAAATTACCTAGAAAGGCGTGTGCAGAGTGCTCTGGATTGCTTATAGTGGCAGGGGTGAGGTGCAAGTCCTCCAACATCCTCACGAGAAACACTGATACTCAGCAAGATCAGCTGCTAAGAGATGTGGACAGAAGGCCCTCTACTCCAGAAGAGGGGATGAAGAATGGAGGCACTGACTGCTCAGAGGACGGCTGCTCGGGGAGGTTGAAACACCTGTCTATCCATCACCCTAACGTAAGCTGGGAACTGAGCAGCCACAGCCCTGAACTGTTTCCAGGAGAGAGGCCCGCTAGGACCAAGGATGCCTGGGAGCGCAGGAGAATGTGGCAGAGGATGGGGACAGAGCTGAGAAGGGATGTCAGCTGACCTCTGCCTGGGCTAAGGAGCAGACCAAAGAGCCCCAAAGGAAGAAAGTGCTCCAGAAGACTCTACAGCCGACAGCTGAAATACAGGTTACTCACCTGTAACAGGAGTTCTAGGAATGGTATATGTTGTTCATCCACACTGTCTGGCAGGTATCCTTGCCGCTTTAAATCTTGCCGGAAGGTCTTCAGGCTGGCTCCTTCCACCCACCGGGTGGTAAAACCTCGGCTCCGCCCATGACGCCAGATCTGGCCCGCTGGAAGCTCAGGTTGTGCGCCGGGCCGGGAGGTCGGTAGGTAAGGTGGATGAACAACATATACCATTCCTAGAACTCCTGTAACAGGTGAGTAACCTGTATTTCTAGGGACATGGATATGTTGTTCATCCACACTGTCTGACAGACTCCTAGCAGTTCTCCGAGTGGGGAGACAAGGCTTGACACTCGATACTTACTTGGGAAATAGAGACTGAGAACCGAGGCCCCAAACCAGCATCCCGGGCGTGACTCAAGATCGATGTGGTAATGGGTGATGAGAGGTGTGCTGACTTCAGGTAGCAGCCCTGCAGATTTCAGGATAGGGGCGTCCCTGGAAGCAGCCACCGATGCAGCAGTATGGCGGGTAGAATGAGCTCTTATCCCTCTGGGGCTCATGCCCGCCAACTTACAGCAGAGATCTATGCAGGAGGTAACCCCTTGGCTGCAGGTCTGCCAGGTGCGGCTTCAGCGTAGGTGACAAACAGCTGGCGAACCTCTCCCGATTTCTACGTGCGCTCCTTATAGTAAAGCCTTCTAGGGTCCAGAGTATGGAGCTATTTTCGGCCTCCGAGGTGTGATTGGGGTAGAACACCGGCAGAGTCAACACCTGATTAAGGTGGAACTCCGACACCACCTTCGAAGGAATTTCAGGTGGGGGCGCAGGACAACCTTGTCCCTGTGGAACACCAGGTAAGGAGACTCGATGGCAGAGCACCTGAGTTCTCCCATCCTTCTGGCTGACGAATAGCCACCAAGAAGGTAGTCTTTCCACGACAGGTGAGAGAGTTCACACCTGTACATTGGTTCAATGGCTTGCCCATGAGCTTTGCCAGTACCAGCAGTAGATCCCACAGAGGTGGAGGTTCTCGCACCGAGGAAATGTGATCAAGGCCTTGGAAAGTGCCAGACCACCTTCTCCTGCGCCACCGACTGCTTCTGGCCCGCGCCTGTAAGCAGAGATGGCTGCCAGGTGCACCTTATGGTCGTCAACCTAAGCCCTGCTGAGAAAGGGACCAAAGGTAGTCCAGTATGCTCGCCAAGGAACAGAAGGAAGGGTCAGGCCCTTGTCCTGACACCAAATGGAAAATCTTTTCCATTTGAAGGCGGCATTTTCTGGTCGACTCCTTACAGGATGCCTCAACTACGTTGAGGACCTCGTCCGGAAAGACCCAAGGTCTGGAACTCTAACCACTAGGAACCAGGCCGGCCAGGTGCAGGGATTGAAGGTCCGGATGGAATACCTTCCCTGACTGACTGAGACAGGTCCGGGCGAGCTGAAGCTGCCTCGGGAGCCTAGAGCTGAGGCTGAGGAGATCTGGGTATCAGTATTGGCGGGGCCAGTCTGGGGCTGTCAGAATCACCTGCGCCTTGTCCTCCTTGCTTTGAGCAGCACCTTGTGCATCAAGGGAATGGAGGAAAGGCGAGAAGAGGCCCGGGTCCACGGCCTCGAGAAGGCATCCCTGCAGCGATCCCAGCTGAGGGGCGGCATGAACAGCCTCAGCTCGCATTCTCCTGGAGGCAAACAGGTCCACCTGAGGCGTGCCCCAATGGGAGAATAGATCTTGTACTGCCTCCGCAGGAGAGACCACTGTGGACGCAGACCCCAGCCGGCTTAGGGCATCGGCCAGGGTTTTGGAGGTTCCTGCCACATGAATGGCTAGGAGATCCGCCCAGGCTGCGACGAGTGACCAGATGCGAGAGCTCCTTGCATAGAGGCATGGAGCACGCCCCACCTGGCGGGTTTAGACAGTACATAGTCGTGGTGTTGTCCGTCTGGACCCGGACCACTTGACCCCAAGAAACGGAGCAAAGGCGGTGAGAGCTAGGCAGACTGCCCGGAGCTCCAGCAGGTTGATGTGGCATCGACTCCCGCTGGGGACCAGAGGCCGTGGCTCTGTGTTCCCAAGATGGGCATCCCAGCCATCAAAGAGGCATCGGTTGATAGACCGTCAGCTCGGGCGGACAAACGGGATGCCCTCCTGCAGATGAACTGGAACGGTCCACTACTGGAGAGCGCTCCACATCCCTGTCACCGTCACTAGTTGGTCCAATGGATCGCAGCATTGGGACCACTGGCTGGCCAGCCCCACTGAAGGGGGCGATGTCCCAGCAGGCCCAATGGACCTTGCTGATACAGGCCGCCTTGAGACCCAGGAGGCGCAGGAAGTCCGGGCAGGGTGCAACTGCCCAACCAGAAATGACTGGGCAAAGGAGGAAAGAACCTTGACCCTGTCCGCGGAGCTGTGCCCTGGCTCAGAGAGAGTCGAGCTCTGCCCGATGAAAAGAATCACCTGCTTCTGCTCGAGTTCGACTTGGCCTCGTTGATGAGGAGGCCGACCTCAGAGCAAACCTGGAGGGCCAGATCTCTGGACTCCACCTCCCGTCTGGAGGGCTGCAATCAGCCAATCGTCCAGGTAAGGGTAGACCCGGACCCCTCGGTGCAGAATGCTGTCACCACTGCCATGCATTTGGTGAAGACCCTGGGAGCTGGAGATAAGCCGAAGGGCATGGCTTGGAACTCGAAAGGATCCCTCCGGCTCAGCGGAAGAACCTTTGATGGGACAGACGGATAGGGACATGAAAGAACGCGATCCTGTAGGTCCAGAGAGCAGAACCCCATGTCGGTTCCAAGGATGGTATTATCTGAGCCAGAGTGACCATCCTGAATGTTCGAGACCTTAGGAACTTGTTTAGGTCGTGCAGATCGAGAATGGGGCACCAGCCCCCGTCCGCTTTGGAACCAGGAAGTATCTGGACACAAACCCGGGTTTGAGGGAGGGTCTGCCACCTCTTATCACCTCCTTCTCGAGGAGGAGAGCGATGTCAGCTCAGCGAGCTGACAGCGAGGCCTTCGGACCCCGAGGTGCGACGGCTCTGAAGGGTGGGGCCTGCTCAAACTCCAGAGGCAGGCCCTTCCTACCACTTTCAACACCCACCGTCTGTGGTAATAGCAGACCAGGCGGAAAGGAAGAACTGAGCTGTCTCCACGGGGAACCTGGGGTGAGGTGACGAGGTTGGGGCGACACCTCAACCCGCCACTGTGCAGGCTTGAGGAGGGACCGCCGAGGGACCACCTGGGCCTTTACTTCCTGCTTCCTGGAGGAGAAAGCCGCAGGCTTGGGTGTGGGACGCCAAGAGCGAGCCTGCTGGCCCTGGTGTTGCTGGGCCGGACGTGCTGGGGGCAGACGGACTAAAGGGCGGGTTGCGGTCTGCGCCTTGTCCCTCTGAGCGGATGAGACAGAGTCCAAGGTGGTATTGGACTTTTCGATCCTCTGGAGGTGGCCTTCCACCCAGGGTCGAAGAGGTCAGTCCCCAGGAAGGGGACATCCGCCAATTTGTGCTGGGTATCCGCGCGGAATGTGGCTATCCTCAGCCATGCCCGACGGCGCATAGCCACTGTGGCTGCGACTGACCTGGCGATGAGTCTCCAATGTCCAGAGCAGTCTGAAGTTGCTGCTTGGCCACTGCCCTGCCCTGGTCCCGCACCTGCCTAACCGTGGTCTGCAGGTCAGCCGGGAGATGAGGGACTACCTTGTCCAGGAAGCCTAACAGGGCATGGGAGAAATGTGCCATAAGCACGGCCGAGCTTGCCTGACGGCTCATGAGGACGCAGCGAGACTTTTCGCCCGGCATAGTCCAATTTCTTGACTCCTTGTCAGGAGGTTTGTCCACGTCCCTAGCATTTCCAGCATGCCGGAAAACGCTGTCAGTAACTAACCCTCGGCTGAGGGATGTTCCGAAAACCGGACAGGGAACCGTAGGGACCGATACTTCCTGGCCATACTGGCCGAAGGCGCTGGGCAGGAAGCAGAGCGCCAGAGCTCCAAGGCCGGGCCCACAATGGCCTCAGCCACAGGAAAGGCCTCCGTGGGAATCCCTTGGTCCAATATCTCCGTGAGGGATAATTGGCCTGCTTGATAGGGCTCGAGCTGCATCCCGTGGACTCCGAGATGAGCCTGAGCAAACCCAGGAAGGACGAAGGGCTGTCATCCAGCGAGTGACCTCCAGAGGACTCCAAGTCCACCGCTTGGAGAAAAGGGAGGAATCGTCGGACTCAGAAGAGTCCATAAAGAGCTGCCTCGGGCCTGAGCCACCCTCCACCTGCCAAGGGCGATCGGGAGTGAGGGTGACCGACAGCCTATCGGGCAGACCCTGAGCCGACCGAAAGTTCTTGGTCGGAGCCCCAAACAGTGGCTGTGGGGCGGAGGTTCCACTGGAATCAGTGGGGCAGCTGGTTTTGGCCGAACAAGTGGCCTGGGAACAGGCTCTCGGGTAAAACGAGGGTTGTTTTGGCCACTCGGTGACAGCCACTTAATGGCCGGGAAAGGCGACAGCGCCGGCTTGTTCCCGGTCAGAAGGAGCTGTTGCCACATGAGGTCCTTGTATCGTCGGGCGAATCTCACGTCAGCCTCCTCATCCGAGGAGGAGGACGGCGGCGCGCCTGCATCGCAGTGCCGAGACCCGCCATGACGGGCGGGATCGGCTGGACCGTGAAGAAGTCCAAGACTGAGACCGAGAACTCGGCCTTTCCGAGGACGGTGCGGGAGGACAGGTGAAACCGCTCTCCTCGGCTCGGAGGGTTCGCCCGAGGCTCCGGAACCGGAGGCACTGGCAAGCCCGCAGGATCCTCAACTCCACCGGGGAACCGCAAAGGGGATTTTTGGCTTCGCTGTCAACAACCCGTCCAACGGGTCGGAAAGATCTCGACTGCGCTAATGGGAGTCTCGTCAACTGACCTGACAGGGACACCGTGAGACCAGTGGCCGGCCGAACGATCGACTGAAGACGATGACTGACAACTCGGGGAGGGACCTTTCCCGCCCCAAGAGCGCCGACGGAGGGACTTACCTTGTCTTTCTTCTTGGACCGAGAAGAAGGTCCAGCAGACGTTGGTCCCTCTCCTCTAGTGGAGAGGGACAGACAAAGCTCCTAAAGGAAGCTGTGTAAGAGGAACCCAGGGACAGTGGGATAAATGCCGCGTCGAGGAAGATGTGGCTCGTGCCGCTCTCTTCGAGGCGATCATCTGTCTAGCTGACCGAGCCGCCACCGCGAAACCGCCGACTGGGCCCTTTAACTTCACCAGGAAACGCTCGGGACGCCCAAGTTGTAAACGGGCAGCACGGTCTTCGAGGACGAGGCTGAGAAGGAAGAGCACAGGTCGCAAGCTTGCGGTCATGCTCAACGCCTAAACAGTAAACACACATGGAGTGCGGATCCGTCCGAGACATCTTCTCGCCCACAAGGGCATCTCCGAAAACCGAGTCGATTGGTCCATCGCAGCCGCGAGGGATAGAAGACCAAGTCTATAAAACTTTTAAATTCGGAAACCAAGAATTAGGAACCAGTCTTATATGCAGAGCGTTAAGGAGGGAACCTGAGCTTCCAAGCGGTAAGGAAGATCTGGGGTCATGGGGCGGAGCCGAGTTTTACCACCCTGGTGGGTGGAGGAGCCAGCTTGAAGACCTTCCGCAAGATTTAAAGCGGCAAGGATACCTGCAGACAGTGTGGATGAACATATCCATGTCCCTAGAACAACCATTTCGGTACTGCCTTGGCTGGGCCCGAAGAACCCCCACAATGAGGCGACAGGCGATACAGGTCCAGAAGGATGGTCCCCACCTCAAAAGAATGGGGCTCTCTCAAAGAGACCGAGGAGAAAGAGCAGAGATCTGCACTATGGCTTCTTCCACAGTTGGTGGGCCCCAGAAAAGGACGCCTGCAGACCCCTTGCCCCCGACCCCTCGAGTCCGACAGAGCCTCCTCCTCGAGAGGGCCAGCCTAGGTAGCCGACAGCCCTGGCCAGCACCCAAGGGAGCTATCCGGGCGCAGCACCCTACCCTCCGCAGAAGCCTTGATCGCCCCAAAGTTTGGCGATCCAGGCACACCACAGGCAGGGATACCACTGCTGAGGGGTCAGTGAACCCACCAAGACCAGGCTGCACAGCAATGGTGGCCTGCACCACTGCCTGCTGGTCAGCACCCCTGACCCCAGTCTCAGCAGCCACCGACCCCACCTCAGAAGGGGCTGACCGCTTGTCCAGGACGCCACAGGGCTGCCCACACCAACAGTCAACCCAAGGAGTCAGACTGCTAGTCTGACTCAGAGCTCGACTCTGCCTCCAAAGAAGTAGAGGCCGAGACTCTGTGCCAGACCGTAGAGTGCCCCGTGCCATCCCTGCCAAATGGGGTGCGGACTCAGAGACCACACCCAACCAGTGCCCCACAGCACCGCGGCGGTGCCCGAGAGGACACGGCCCTGGCCCGACTGCAGCCCCAGAGTCAGAACCAGTCATGGCAATGTTGGGCCCACAGCGCGGGACGGCATTGACGACGGTTAATGGTGCCATCGGCACCATGGATGGTGTCGCCGGCTCCACGAACGGCACTGAGGGCAGGGTGGCACCAACAACCGAATCTGATGCCCCATGGTGTAGAGTCCCGAGGTGGACACAGCGCCAGGCTCAACCTCAGTGCCGCGAAAGGCACCGAGGTAGAAGAAGACAAAGATGCACCGTAGGGCCTCCACGGCGCAGCTAGCAGTATCGGCGTGAGACAAACCGGCACCGATGATGGCTCTGTCAGAGCCCACGGTGCCGTGAACGCACTGAGGCCCACAATGGCGCCGACCGGCCTTGCGCAACCGCAGATGTGACACCGGGAGCCTTCATTCAAGAGGCGATTGCCTTGGCGCACCTCCCCGCCCGCCGGAAGCGAGCCTCGCAATGGCCAGGCTACAAGAAGCCAAGGCTCCCTCCTCCTCGATCCATGTAGAACCGGGAGGGGACCCAAGGAAAGGCCGAGTACATGGCTTGGCCCAACGAAACGCACTGACTTCGAAAGTCAGTGGAGCTCGCCTCACTTTCCACGCACGGCGTTGTTCAATGACCCAGCGGTCCATGGAGAAGCACGCCTTGCACAAATCCATGTCATGAAGCGGGCCAAGACACCAAGGCAACGATCATGCTAGTTGGTGCCAGAAAATTTACGGCTGCAAGGGCACCATCACATGGGGCACCATCCGCTTTGAAGTCTTCTTGCCCTCCGACCAAGACATAACCTACGAGGAAAAAAATGGAAATTACGCATTTACTGTAATTATTCATCTTCTTGGACAGTCTCCATCACTCATTCACACTAGTGGGATAGTGCTGGAGGCTAGGACAAGCGGAAGCCTAAACCTTTCCGGAAGGGTCGGCGCGAGACAGGACCACACATACTGTAGAGACTAGCTCACACCTGTGTAGGCTATCGCGGCATCGATCCCACAACTGCCCTGGGTACCTTTCACCAGGAGGTGCAGCATAACTAATGAGAATAACTCATCCTGAGTTTCTGGGCCTGAGAGGGTCCAGATGGCTTTTACAAGAAAGGTCAAAGAATAATGTCCTCACAGTCTGAACCATAGGACCAGGAAAGAAAACGAGTGAACCCAGAGGATGGTGGGTGGGCATGAGAATGAGTGATGGAGACTGTCCAAGAAGATCAATAATTACAGTAAGTAGGTAATTTCCATATCTTCCTGGACTAAGTCTCCATCTTTCGTTCACACTAGTGGAGAGTACTGAGCTAAAACCAACAACCCTGAGTAGGGTGGTAGGAGATAGGGTTCACTCAGAAAGGATCGCCAAGGACTGTCCTGCTAATAAAAAGAGCTGTCTTGTAAAGAGCGACTAGAACATAGTGCCTACAAGATAAGTGCTCGAGTTGTAACTCACAACTTTGCAGACGACTGCAATGGACACAAAATGAAAGTTCCGACTAGGTGGAGAGTCGCTCTGCTGCTGCAAGGCTCTGCTCAAGAGAAGAAAACCTGATGATAATAATAATAAAATGTTTATTAGTATAGCGCCTTTCAAATCATCAAGGCTTCACAGATAAAAACAAACACAATTAAACAATATATAAGAATAATATCATTGAAAATCAGGAAAATGAAAGGAGAATTAACAGACTGGCAGTCGCCTAGGTCTAGGAAATGTCTCAATGAGAGAAATCGCTTAGAGAAAGATGACCCATACCGCCGCAGATCGGACTTCCCAAGGAGAAGAAGTCAGGTACTTTACGACTCGAGACGAGCGCTCAGAGGCCGAGGCAGAATCTGATCAGATCCAAAAAGGGGGTATCGGTAATTTCGTTAGGCCCCGTGCTGTGATAAAAATGCTTTTTTTAGTCCGAGCCTAATAAGGCTTTCAGACTGCTATTTCGCAAGGATTGTCTTGATACAAATGACGAAGATGTTCTCCATCTGAGTGCAGAAGGAGGCTGAGCGGCCATACTGAAATCATGACCGGACTAATAATCACAGCTGGAGAGATGTTAACCACCTGTGCCAAGAAGCCACCTAAGGGCAATATCACAAGGGGCTATATACCCCTATCAAAGGAGCGGAAGAGCCAGAGCGGCTCCCGACCATTAAATCAGAATGTTCCACAGAGTGTAACTGTCTTGACGACTGAAACAGTCTAGACGCAGAAGTGTATGGTCCACAGACGCAGTGTGAAATACTATAGTGGACCCCATTACTGAGGAACTACCAAAAGATTTTCCATCACAGACTCTGATGATAGAGAGGCGTGCCCTTCAGTATATAAATGAGTCGTCTGCTGTATTACTAACCAGGAGGACAGGGAAGGACCCATCTATATGGACTTCTACCCTAGAAGGACCTCCAAGAGAGGTCTAGGTCAGAGCCACTAGAGACTCCGCCATCAGGAAGGACGTTGAGGAGCTTGGTACCATGTAGGGAGCCGAGAAAGTGCTGAGCAGAATGAGATTCCGCTGGCAGAGAAGTACAGCAGAGTTCCATCAGCAGAAAACTGCTGGATAACACAAGATACCACATAGACCGCCACTCACTAAGATGTGTGAAAAATAATCGGCTGAACAGGAGTTCATTCTACATGATAAACAGCCCTACAATTTCTGTGGAAAGGAAGTCCGAAAAGGAAAATGTGTCACTAATTCTGTCATACAGCACCCACTAGCACCCATGCTGCACCAGTCTCACTGTGGCACAAGACGGCATCAAGCAGTGCTTATGCCAACCTGGTCGACACCTGAGGGCAGCCGCAGCAGTACCCTGCAGGCAGCCCCAGCACCCATGTCAGCAATGGCAACCGAGGGCACCTCCCTGACACCATGGTACCCATGACAAGAATGGGCACCTGAGACACCACAGGGCACCCATGGTGCCACCTGCGACACTCCACGGGTGTCCCCCGGTGCCACCCAGGGTACTATGGCACTAGTGGCACCCATGGAGCTGACGGCAGCACCCATGGGTGCTCCTGGTGCCACCAATGGCACCTTTTGGCACCCATGGTACTCGCTGCTGCCACCTGCAGGTGCCCGTGGTACCACCCACTGCACCCCGGGTGCATGGCACCGCCGCAGGTACTTTGGCGCCGCCTATGGGTGCATCGCCACCACCTGCGGGTGCACGGCGCCACCAAACACCCGCGCACCACTGACGGCACTGACAACCAACGGCAGCAACAAGAGCATCCATGGCACCACACAGAGCGATGGCGCCGACTAAGGCACCGAGCCACGGGCGCTGAAGGAAAATGCCAATGGAAATCCTGAGAAGGGGAGAAGGAAAAAGGTGATGCCCCATGCCGCCCCTGCATGGAAAGGGAGAGGGGTAGGCACGAGGGGTCAACACGATGGCAAAGGCACCAAGAGGGCACCCCGCCCATCATGATCCAATCGACTGGCTCCAGTCCAACGCCCGAGGCCGGAGGTCCCAAATCAGGAACAGAGCCAGGAAAACTGGAACATCAAACCCTGCTCCATAGAGCGCCCAGAAGTGAAACTGCCCACCAGAGCTCCAACGAGGACAGAGATGGAGCTCGAGTCAAGAATGCAGCCATTAGGAGCAGGGCCAAGAGGAACCCACCAAAGTCGGTTCAGGCCCATCGCCCTCCCGATGAACAATCCTCGCAGACGCACTCAACGGGCAATCTCAGAGTAGATGAAAACTTAGACTCGGCAGACGTGAGACATCGACATCCAAGCGCACTCGATGGCAGGAGAAAAGGAACTAAGGCGGTGAGGAGGTCGCACAGGCGAGATAGCCTCTCACGGTGCCACACAAGCGTGGGTCCTGTCTCGCGCCCACCCTGCGAAAAATTTTAGGCTCACTAGTCCTAGAGCCTCCGGCCCTATCCCACTAGTGTGAATGAGTGATGGAGACTTAGTCCAGGAAGATCACCAAAACAGACTCGATGTTGCCAAGAATAAAAATAAATGGAAAGATGTAACCAAGCGATGTCGAGTAGGCAATTAGAACCATCAGGAACGGGACTGACAGACTGGCATGGAAGAATAACGGCAGAAACGAAACTGCGTGGCGGTAGCCTCAAGTTCAGTACAGCTTCCACATGAGGGTGACCTCAGCGGAGATGAAGAACTGGCAGGCAGGCAGAGTCGACAGCGCTTTAACGGCCAACCCGCAAGCGCCACGCTAATACGCCAGGCTCGAGGGTGGCGCTTGATGGGTGTGTTGGCCACGCCTACCAAAAAAGATATCTGCCACGTCATGACTCCGACCCTGAACCCATATGTGATGAACAGTGAAGAATGACACAGATAAGATCTCATTTCTAACAGATGTGAAAATGACAGCTGTACTGTTCATGGGAAGGTGCAAAAATGGCAATGTTGAAATTCTGCAGTGAAAATATTTAAAAAAATGGTGAAGTCACAGGCGTGCATAGAAAATGCAACACACACCCATAACGCAATTGCTTGGGGATTTTTTTTTTTTTTTTTAGCAGATTGTCAACACAGGGATTTTGTAACCTCCGCTCATGAACAGTGTCATTGTGATTTTCTTAATCTGTCCCAAACAGTGATTTCCCACAGCGACCACGTATTTCTGCCTTGGAAGTGCGAACACATTTGGGCCATGGTGTGGAAAGCAACAGCTGTACTGTTCAGAAGGAAGCACAGAAAATGCCAGTGGTGAAAATCTAGACTGAAAATATTAGAAATCCATGAAGTTACGAGGGTGCATGGAAACTCATGAATGGTCGCTTAAATACAGTCATTTTATGGACATATTTCACCAAATTTTTAACATAGCCATTTTAACACCTCTGCTCATGAACAGTGTTCACTGTGATTTTCTTAATCTGTCCCGAACAATGATTTTGCACACCGACTGCACCATTGTACGCTACATGGGTGTAAACATGTTTTGGCGAGATGTGAAAAATTACAGCTGTACTGCTCAGTGTTCCCATTCATTACAACTGAGAGGCAGGCACGACTATCTTAAGTGGCCGCCTCTCATTTTAAAGTCCCGCCACTGTTTCTGTGCAGGCAAAGCTGCCTGTCACTTTAAATCTCGTACTGCGCTTAGGGGCATGCGCGAGCACGAGAACCCATCTGTGCTCCTTGTCATGCCGAGAAAGACGGTGGGAGGTTGCATGCGTAGTTCGGGTGCTGGCAGTCCAGGATCATGTGATTGACTGTCCGATGGTCACCAGGTCGCTGGGAGGAAAGGCGCCAAATCTGCAGGGAGTGACAGCTGACTTGCCCTATCAGAGCAGTTTACTTTGGGTAAGTCCCAGTTAAGTACAGACTGTATCACTTTGGAGCTACATTCGAGCTTGTGTCTTGCGTCGAGAGTGGATCTCTGACTTTGTGTTCAGAGTGTCAGCATCGGTTGCTTTTTACTGAGCAGTTTGTTAGACAGTTTTGAGCACATTTTTCAGCCTGATAATTGCATTTCTAATAATAGCACTAGCATTAGTGGAGTGGGGTCGTGAGTGGGGGAGCGGAGGGAGAGTGTGGTCTCACAAAGACTAGTACTAGGCAGCTCACTTCTCAGTTTGGTTTTCTTGCTGCTCTGAAAAAAAAGGATTTTGTAAAAGAAAAAAAAAGGAAGATTACTAGTCAAGTGTAGCACTGCAGAGCCAGTAGAGACTTTATTTGAATATTTTGAGCCTGATAAATTTGACACATCTGTGTGGTGTGGGGTTGTAAGTGAAGGGAGGAGTGGTGGACTGCCCTTCAAGCCTTAAGTGCTGCTTAAAAAGAAAATTACTGCAAAAGAAAAAACAGACTGCATTGTGCCACAGCAGAGCCAGTAGTGTGTGTGATAACTTGACTGTTCACAAGCCCATATTATTCTTTTGAGCCGGATATACTATATTTCTGCATTGCTGTGGAGTGGGGTGGTGAGAGCGTGGGAGAGATTTAGAGGACCTTCTAGGCTCTTGCATTATTTTCTCTTCTGAGTGCTGCTTATAAAAAAGGAGAGAATTACTAGCTGCAAAAAGTAAAAAGAAAATAAAGCTAGCAGAAGCCCACATATTGCCACCAGGGGTCTACAGTCTCTTTCCACCAGTCCGGTTGTGCAGCTTTGCTTGTCAGTGGTCACTTATTTCCAAACCTTGATTCCGGAATAAAAAATATTTGTGTGAGAAAAATTTCTGGTCTCCTTAACTGTGCCACCAGGGGTCTGCACCGCTAGTCAGGTTGTGCAGTCTTGCTTCGTCAGTGGTCACTTGTTCTGAACCCTGATTCAGGGAATAAAAAATATTTGTGTGAGAAAAAAATTCTGGTCTCCTTAACTGTGCCACCAGGGTTCTGCGCCACTAGTCA
This sequence comes from Neoceratodus forsteri, assembly GCA_016271365.2. NCBI lineage: Eukaryota > Metazoa > Chordata > Ceratodontiformes > Ceratodontidae > Neoceratodus > Neoceratodus forsteri. The sequence goes on along the minus strand of CM057453.1, from coordinate 1,471,704,319 downwards.
GGTTGTGCAGTCTTGCTTCGATCAGTGGTCACTTGTTCTGAACCCTGATTCAGGGAACAAAAAATATTTGTGTGAGAAAAATTTGGTCTCCTTAACTGTGCCACCAGGGGTCTGCACCACTAGTTGGGTTGTGCAGTCTTGCTTTGTCAGTGGTCACTTGTTCTGAACCTGATTCAGGGAATAAAAAATATTTGTGTGAGAAAAAATCTGGTCTCCTTAACTGTGCCACCAGGGTCTGCACCACTAGTCAGGTTGTGCAGTCTCGTCAGTGGTCACTTGTTCTGAACCCTGATTCAGGGAGCAAAAAATATTTGTGTGAGAAAAATATTTGGGGCTCAACTAGTATTACCAAGTTCTCGTTCTGTATTGACAAATAAACACATGACAACAATTAGGGAAAAAAAAAGCTTTATTGCACACAATGCAGAAACTAACTAACTTTGGTTTCAAATTAACTCAAAAACGGAAACATCCTGATCAAGATGACAATTGTGAGTCGATGATTGGGACAATGCCAGTTGGTCCAGTTGATATCAACGTCACTGTCCAAAAACTCCTGCACGTCCTCCTGTAATACAGAAAAAACACCTCTAAGCATAGAGCAACAGGATTTTATACTGGCTGACTTAACAAATACTGTTGGTTACAGTACAAAGAAAATGATGGCATGTTTTGTGCATTTTGCATAAAACATAAACAGATCACAAATCAGGAACAGTTTGGGTACTCAGTGGGTGTAAGACATTCAGAGAAGATGCTATAAAAGGCATCAGAACAGTTCAGTTCACATTGTTGCTTTTAACTGGAAGCTAACTGCAGAATTTCAGCTTCAAAAGGTGGAATAGAGCAGGCAATGCAGCAGGCCCTGACCCTGGAACAAGAAGCTTTTGGCATCCCTTCATTGCATGTACTGGCTAATAAAAAATGAGCTGCCTCACACAGCAATATGGCTCACTGCTGGATCTTGGCAAATCATTGGGATGCAAATACCTAGACAATATACATATTGCTGATGCTGTTAAATATCGTTCTGATCGAACTGTCAGAGAAATGGTTCTCTCTGGTTGAGGTGGTCAGATCATCAGTTCTTGCAGATTTGAAGGCTGCCAAATTTTTTCATATTTAGTGGATGAAACAACTGATATTGCTGTTATGAAGCAGCTCATTTTGTATGGTATGTACTGCAAAGAAGGGAAACCCAGAGTTTCTTTCCTGGGACTTGAGGAACTAATTGATGGAAAGGCAGACACAATTGTTAAAAAATGCTGGAGTTCTCTGATAACAATCAAATCTCGGTTGATCACCTTGCAGGGTTAGGCAGTGATGGAGCAGCCGTTATGCTGGGCAGGCAAAGCGGGTGGCTAAAAGCTGAAAAAAGTCAGCCCGATTCTTGTTGAAAATCACTGTATGGCTCACCGGGAGGCCTTGGCTGTAAAGGCAGCAGCAAATGAAGTGAACGCCATTAAAAAGTTTAATCAAACACTAGATCACTTATACAGATATTATGAAAATTATGCTGTTCGCATGGCTGCCCTGAAAGAAATTCAGCAGGCAATGGAAAATCCTGTTTTAAAGCCTAAACAGGAAAAATGCAGTTAGGTGGTTGTCCCATGATGCAGCATGTGACACACTAAGGAAGATTTTCCCATCCGTTGTTACGTCCTTGCATAGAGAGGCCTCTGAAAGGCATGATCCCCAAGCTTTGGGCCTAGTGAAAATGGTTGAAAACTGGGAGTTTTTCTCTATTTTATGCATGATGTGTGACATACTTCCACACTTTGGCATCTTATCTAAATGCTTTCAAACATCAGCTCTGAATTTTACTGATATAAAGAGACATTTACATTCCACTTTAGAGATTCTTAAGGCACGCCTACTGGTACCTGGTCAGTACTTCTCCTCCGTTTCGCCTGAACTAGTACTCCTGAATGATAATGGCCTGAACTTGCCATTTAGCGAACCACAGTTGCATCATTTCACAACCTCTGTGCATGACAAGTTTATCAGGGCCCTAATTGCTCAAATTTAGCAAAGGTTTCCAAGCACAGAACTTTTGGATGCTCAGTATCTTTGACTCCAGCATGATACAGGAAGTAGATATTGAAGAGTTGGAAGGGTATGGTAGTGATAGTCTTGAGATTATTCTTGGTCAGTATGCTACTGTTGTGGATGTAGATGCTTCTGCACTGGAATGGGCTTCTCATGTAGTCTCATGTTCACGGAAAAGATGGCCTTTAAGACTATTTCTGATGTGCTGCAGCTCTAACTACTAAGTATGCAGACCTGTATCCAAACATATCTACTTTGGCAGAGCTGGCAATGATAATACCCATGTCAACTGCAGATTGTGAGAGGTTTTCTGCACTGAATCGAATAAAACGCGAGGAACGAAATAGATTAAGTGCCAGTATGCTAAATGCATTTATGCTTATCTCAATTGAGGGCCCTGATGTTGACAGTTTCCTTATTTGGAAGCTGCAGCTCATTGGGCAAGATCATGAACTGAAGATTAGATCTTGGCCTTGCAGGCACTAGTAAAAAGTTGTAGTATGGCCTCACCAAAATGTTAAGACTCTCAAACTGTAGCCTGGCCTGCAACTAGAATGCAGAGGTTCTCAGTATGTTTTATCACACTTTTATTTGCTACTGCATACTACAGAGGCCTCAGATCATCATATACTCTTATTTCTTGTTTCTTATGCATTTATTGCATCCCGACTGACTCCACCCACCGGTAGCTCCCTGGTGACCCCACCCGTGGCTCCTCCCTTTACCACCGCTCTATATTTTCACAATGTGGAACACTGCTGCTCATAAGGAAGTGTGGTAAATGGCAATGCTGAAAATCTGGAGTGAAAATACTGAAAATTCATGAACTTATGAGGTACATACGAACAGTGCAACGCGTGTCAGAACAGTAATTTTTGGGAATTTTTTCACCAAATTTTCAACATAGAGTTTTTGGGGGCCTACCTCATGAACTGTGATTCAGTCCTATATGTAATGACCCACCCTCTATCTGTTTTAAACCTTTTCCATCCTTTGCAACCCCCACTCTGTTACATACCATGGTGTCATCTGGAAGAGGCAGATCTTACCTTCTAGTTCCTCCGCTATGTTGTTAGTAAAGACATTAAAGAGGACTGGCCCAAGTGCTGACTCTTGAGGTACCTTGCTAGGGTATGACATCATTACTACATAGCAAATATAGCGCAATTAATTTAGTCTATCCTTTGTAGAGGATGATGATGAAGATGAGCGGCGCTGCCGCTTTCCGCGATGCGGAGACGGACCGCCGATGTCGGTGGGATCGGCTGGACCTGGAAGAGGTCAGAGACCGAGACCTCAGTGTTTCCGAGGGTGGGTCTGAGAGGGGTGGGGGAACCCGCCCTCTCTCGGGTTCAGGGAGGCACAGGCAAGTACTCAGTTTCCACCGGGAAATCAGGAAGAAGGGCTGTCAGCTTCTCCAGTCGACAGCCCATCCTATGGGTAAAGAAAAATCTCAACTGCATCGACGAGTGTCTCGGCCGGCCTGACCTGATGGGGACACCCCAGTAGAGCCAGCGGCCCTTGGCGCAACCTCGACCAAAGTCCAGTGTCGACTATCCAGGGAAGGAGACCTTCAGCCCCACGAACGTCAACGGTGGACTTACCTGGAGTCCTCCCTTTTGGACCGACAGGAACGTCTTCAAGGCCCCTCTCCCTTGGTGGAGAGGGATTGACAAAGCTCTTAAAAGAAGCGTGCAGGAGGAGCCCAAGCAGATCGATAAATGCCGTGACTGATGAAGATGATGCTGCAGCCTGGGCTGCTTCCTCCTCGAGGGTGATCATCTGCTCGAGCTGTTCAGCCGACCAATTAGCCACGGACAACGCCTCAATGGGCCTCCTTCAACTTGACCGAGGATAACGTCTCGGGCGCCCAAGTTGCAATCTGACAGTGTGATCCTCTAAGTCTGTGGCTGAAAAGGACTTGCACAAGTCGCAGGGCCTGCGAACTGTGTTCAAGCCTGAGGCAGTAAATGCACATGGACTGCGGATTGGTCAGGGACATCATCTGCCCACAGGGGCACAGAGCGAAGTCGGGAGTCAATTTGTCCATTGCAGCCACTAGGAAGATGAAGACCAAGTCTTGTAAACTTCAAAATTAGTTTTGGGTTAACTCAATAGTTTGGATCCAGGCCTAAACGAGAGCGAAGGAGGAACCTGAGCTTCCCAAGCGGTAAGGAAGATCAGGCCTCATGGGTGGAGCTGAGTTTTACCACCGGGTGGGTGGGAGGAGCCAGCTTGAAGACCTTCTGGCAAGATTTAAAGCGGCAAGAAACCTGCCAGTAAGTGTGGATTGAACAACATATCCATGTCCTAGAACAATTAATGTTAAGCACACACTTTAGCTAAATACCATAACGCCACACGATAAATGGAAATTATGTACCTACCATAATTGTTGATCTTCTTTGTATCTTCTCCATTCATTACTGTTTGGGTGTATGCCGGTTCACGCACCCATACAGAAGTCTTTTTGAAGGGGGTCGGCGTCAAAGCGCCAACCCATAGCATGACACACTGTGTGGTGCACGAGAGTGGCCATTAGGTGCCATAGACTCCTCCTCCATCCCACTTCTGTAAGCTGGAGAGGCGAAATAAAAGAATTAGAAAGATAAGAGCAAGGCAAGAGAGCAGAGGGACAGAGAAAGGAAAGGAAACAAACTGAAAAGGAATAAGCCAAAAAGAGGACAGAAAAGAGGAGAACCCTACCTAAAGGATCGCAGGACCTCACTCCTTGAGGCTCTGAGGGAAGAACAGATAAAGGGAGAGGAAGAGAGTAGGAAGAAGAAGTATAGTGGAGGAGGGACAAATCTGCCACGAATTCTGGTAAAACTGGTTTGAAGCTTACTAGCTCGGAGCTTAAAGGCAAGGCAGCAAGGATCCCTTCAGACAAAACTGGTTTAGATGGTTCAACCAAACCTTCTGCACAGGTTGGTATGAAAGAGGAAGATATCCTTACGCATCCCGCCATCCTATCACCCATAACTCAAGCAGAGAGCTCAGATTGTAAAGGGAAAATAATCTGTTCCAAAGAGGAAAGAGCACCCAACTACTGTAGGTGTAGGGAAAAGACCCCAGTAGTACACAGTCATGTGATTAAGCACGGGGAGGGGCCCAAAGGGGAAACCTATTTTGGGAAAAATAAACAGAGACAGGAAGGAACTCCTTGCGACTCCCTGGCTGAAGGCAGGGGTCAGTGGTGTACCAGACCACCAGTTCAATGTTGGTCATTTTCGAATCGGGTTAGAAAAGTACAGTTACGTAAGAACTTACCGTAATAGTAGATCTTTAGCGAGGCTCTTGCAGTAGGTAATTACATATAGGACTGACGCCGGCAGACAGCTGGACCCCACGGAAAGATTTCTAGCTAGCAGTCCCTGGCAAGGTACCGCCCCCATGTCAGATGACAGGCGCTAGAGACGCCGTATAAAGGGCGGTCCCTGACGCCTTCTTCCAGTTCTTCCCGCCAACAGGCCAAAGAGGACGGACGTAGAGAGGAGCAGATATCTCCTCAATGGAAAAGGAGCTGAAAAAGCTTAGGGGATGGAGGGTTGATGATATTTACTGCAAGAGCCTCTCAAGATCTACTGTTATGGTAAGTTCTTATGTAACTGTACTATCTTACTTTGAGAGGGCTCTTGCAGGTAATTACATATAGGACTGAGTCCCAAGCAGTCTGGAACAAGAAGAAGCACACGGAGGAGGAAAGCTACTCAAGTAGATCCTCTAGCTGTGAAAGCCTTAAGAAAGGAGGCCTTGCAGAACAGTGAGCTCGAAGCCTCGTTTCTACGGCGAGAGGCAATATCCAAACTGTAATGTTTTGTAAAAGTATGGACGGAAGTCCAAGTGGCGCAGCACAGATGTCTGCCGCTGACACATTCTTGAAACAAGCCACTTAGGCAGCGACTCCTGGTGGAGTGGCTTGGACTTAACCCGGAGGGTCTTGTTGTACTTGTCATAACAAAAAGAGATACAATGACCCAACCATTTTGATAGGCATTGCTTAGAAACAGCATTGCCTTCTCTTTGGGTGCAAAGAGACAAACAGTTGATCAGTCTTCCTGAGAGCCTTTGTCCTGTTAGTGTAGTATCTCAGAATCTGGTGAACGTCCATAGTATGTAGTAAATACTCCCTTGATTGGAGTACTGCGCAAAAAGGCGTAACTCTATGGACTGGTTCAAAGTAGACTCCGCTACCACCTTGGGAAGAAACTTAGGATTAGTGTGCAGAGCCACACGCTCCTTGTGAAAAATCAAGTATGGAATTTTACACATCAGGGCCTGGAGCTTGGAAATTTTCAACAGAAGTAATGGCCACAAGGAAGAGAGGTTTCCATGAAAGGAACTTCAGGTCTGTGGAAGCTGCCAGTTAGTTCAAAAGGAGGCAGAGTAAGTTTCTCAAGGACGAAGTTCAGATCCCAAAGAGGGGCAGGAATGCGGATAGGAGGTCTCAGGTGAAGAACCCTCTGAGGAAAGTCTTAGAGACTTCCAGCTGAGCGGATGTTTTGTCTCGAAGGGAACATGATAGGCCGAGATGGCTGCCATGTGAACCTTCAGAGAGGAGTGACTGAGACCCAGGTCACAAAGATGGCGCAGGTACTCTAGCAGTAGCCCAGCCGAAGCAGGAAAAGGTTCCACGGCTTTTGAAGCAGCCCAGATTGTGAACCTTTCCACTTCATGGCATAGGTAGATCTAGTGGAGGGTTTCATAGTCTCCACTAAAATCTCCGCCACTTGGGGAGAAACCCAAAGTGACGAGAGCTATGTCTGCAGGAGCCATGCATGAAGGTGAAGAGACTTGAGACCTGGATGGACCAGGGTCCCCTGATCCTGGGTCAGCAAACATCGTGATAGAGGAAGAGCAGGATCCTCTGAGTATTGTTGTAGAAGAGAGAACCAAATTTGCCTGGGCCAAAAAGGAGCAATCAGAATCAATCGTGCTCCTTCTGAACCTAGTTTCTGCAAGGCCCATGGGATCACAGGAATTGGGGAAAGGCATAGACAAATCTGTCCTTCCAGTCTAGAGACAGAGTGTCTCTCCAGAAAATGCCTCACTCTTGAACGAAGCTAGCAGAAGTCAGGAAGCTTACGCTTAGAGGGAAAGCTGAACAGGTCAACCTGTGGTGTTCCCCAGTGTAAGAAGATATCGTCTAGAACCCCTTGATCCAGTTCCCACTCGTGAGCCAGAGCAGACAGAGTGACTTAGCTTGTCAGCCAAGGTGTTTTGACTCCGAACATGAACTGCCGTGAGGTGAAGGTCGTGTTGTCTGCTCAATCCCAAACCTTCATTGCTTCCTTGCAAAGAGGGTAGAACCGAGTCCCTCCCTGTTTGTTGATGTACCAAACCACTACATATTGTCCATCTGGACGGCTAGGTGGCCGGAAGAAGATACAGGTGAAGGGCTTGAGAGCATAAATAACTACCCAAACTCGAGCACATTGATGTGGAGTATTTGTTTGAGCTTGGACCAAGAGCCCTGGGTCCGATGGGGACTGAGATGGGCTCCCCAACCTCGCCAAGGCGCCTGTGGTTAGAGAGTCTGGGAGGGGAGGAAGGAAGAACAGAACTCCCCAAAGAAGGTTCTCTCGAACCATCTGCCACTGCAAGTCTCAAGCATCGGGAGGAGACTAGAATCAACTGATACAAGTCGTCCACCAACTGATCCCACTGGGAGCAAAGCGTCCACAGAGAAACCCTCATGTGGAGCCGAGCGCAGGAACTGTCGGGATAGCAGCTGCCATGAGTCCGAGGAGGCGAAGGACAGATCTTGCATTGACCTGCCTGCAGCCGGACAACAGACTTATTTGAATCTGGAGAGTGGACGCTCTGTCCGGTGACAGGAAGCCCCTGCCAATGGTCGTGTCTAAAATTGCCCCGATAAACTGTAGTCTCTGAGATGGGATCAAGTGAGACTTGGAATGGTTGATGGTAATACCCAGGCAGGCAAAAACCTGCTGGGTAAGGCGAGGCAGTGCAGGAGTTCCTCCTGGATGAAGGGCACTTAAGTGTCCGTCACATTAGCCAGGGACTTGCACCCCATGTCCTGCAGTAGAAGCCACCACCACCGCAAGGCTGGTAAATACTTGGGGAGCGAGGATAGGCCAAAGGAAGTGCCTTGAATTGGTAGTGGTCCCCTGGAAAGCAAAATGGAGATATTTGGTGAGACGGGCGATGGAAGTGCAGGTAAGCATCCTGCATATCCAGAGCGACAGCCATTGGCCCGAGCGGAGGAGGGCAGAAGGCACTGCAGGAGAGTATTCTGAACCTTTTGTACTCCACAAAAGGATTCAGGGAACCGAGATCTAGAATGAGACTGACATCTCCTGTCTTCTTCGGAAGCAGGAAGAAGTGGGAATAGTAACCTGTCCCCTGAAGATGAGGAGGGATGGGTTCTATCACCTCTTTCAGCAACAGTGCTGAAATCTCTTCCTGGACCAAAGATGATGTTCCCAAGAATACCACGACCTTGGGGAGGGTTACGAGGTGGTTTCTGTAGAAACTCTATTGACTGTCCTTCTGCGATCAGCTGGAGCACCCAAGAATCTGATGTTACTCTCCCAGCCCGGAAGGTGAGAGAAACCTCTCTCCTACTGGTTCCTCCGGGAGCTTGGAGGCTGTGGGAGAGGGAAAGAGTCAGGTGAATGTGGAAGTGCTGAAGCACCCGCTGCTTTTTGGCGGGGGGCTTGACAGCCGTGGGGCCTAGCATCTAGTGGCCCGCTTCCCGAGAGGTTTCGCGCTTTATTGATTCTAGTCTGCGAAACGGATGGTGCTGCGATTGATGGGGATGGTACATAGAGTCAATGGACTTAGCGCTGTCCCCTTCTTCTCAAATCGGTGATGATGTCCTTGACATCACCACCGAAGAGCACCGACCCCCGGAAGGGCACTTCCTGGATAGCGGACTGCACTTCCTGGACCAACCATGAGACACGTGAGCTGCGTGATGACATAAACCTACAGCGAAAGCTGAGCACCATCCAGCAGTGTCCACTAACATCGTAGGTCGCCACGGCATGTGTCGACTGGCCAAACGTGCAGAGCGGACGAGGTCAGGCAACTCCTGCTTGACTTGAGAGTCCGCAGGGAGTCCAATTTGGTTTCCACCTGAGTAAGAATTGCCTTTTGGTAATCCCCATGTGACCGACATAGTTCTGGGCCTGATCCCCACTGTGGAAGAAGCAAAAATCTTCTTACCATACTTGTCCAGTAGGTGAGATTCTTTATCAGGTGGGGACGAGCTAAGATGTTTCAGGTTAGTAGACCGCCATGAGCGGTGCTAATCACTACCGAGTCAGCTCGAGGTGAGTATCTAAAAGTCAACACCCTCAGGAGCCTGGTATAGCCTGTTCGACTTCCAAGGAAGTGGGGCTAAAGCAGATGGCCATTTCCAAATGGTGTAACAAGGTCGCGTGAGGCTAGATTCAGGATGGCACCAAGGTGGGAGCTGTCACGGCGCAGATCCAGATGCTCAAGAGTTTCACCAGCTGCGGGTCTGGTTCCAATGATTGCCACTTATGTACCACCTGGATTTTTGCGTAGCAGCTCTGTAAAGGAAGGATCTTCTGGAGGAGACTTCGGAGGAGTCCTTGGCCTGGGATTTGATGGAGAGCGTGGCTCGTTGTCCCTTTCGAGCAGCTGCGGTGGAGTCCGAGGGGGACGAGGAAGATGGAAGACGACGACGACTCCCTTTCCCGCCTAGGGAGGAACGGACCCCTGGGAAGCCCTCGGGAGGTGTGTCCTGCCCTCTCTGGACCCAGAGGGTTAGCTCTGCTGTCCAGAGGTGGTGAGGGAGTGTGTCATCGTGGACATACAGGAATCAGTACCGCGCACTGTCGTGAGTAGATGACTCTCCACCTCTCTAGTGAGCTGAGCCTTGGCCTCAACCCACCAGGAGGCCAGAGTCTCCTGAAAATCCACCGCGGCTGAGGGGCGGTGGAGGAGGGGGTATGGGTATGGATTATATCCATAAGGCGAATATCTGAAACCCGACAGTGGAAAACCAGGTGCCGGGTACTGCGTCATCAGGTAGACTGGCATCGGTACTGTGGCACTGGATATTGTGGTCCCGGTACGACGGCGGGCGGATACAACGGGGTGTATTCGGGAGCCGGGAGCTGCCGAGCAGACGGGTCCGCCAGAGTCTCACGGGCAGGCCTGGTTAGAAGGCCCGGAGGGCAGATGGCCTGGCATGCGGGCTGCATCCGGGAGCAGGATGTCGCCAGAGTCGGCAAAACCGCGTGGATCCAGTGGACCCGCAGGTGAATAGTCTGGTGGAGGCGAAACCTCAGCGTCGCCCGGGGATTGGGGGGAGAGTCCCGGGGTCGGGTGAGGAGACTCAGGGTCCCCAGATGCAGCGTAAGCTGCGGAGAGCCAGAAACAACGGACGGGAAGGTCCAGCGCCGCTCTTCTGCTGTACGGACGGGGAAAAACGACATGTGGTTTAGCAGCGGATCCGGGCGGGCGCCGGAGGAGCTGGCGCCTGACTTAACAGACCCATCGCCGGGGGCAGGCCACAATGAAGGGTGGCCTGGTCTGGCGGAAGAGGGCCGCGCCGCAGTCCCGGGCGGGCCGCTACTCTACCGACCTTCTCTGTGCGGACGCCTGAGGAGCCGGACGCCTGGCTTATCGGAGCCGCCACGCCCAGTAGGCCACGGCCACGGCCTTACCAGAGGTGGAGGCCTCAATAGCTCACCACCGCCCTAGAAGCCTCTAAGGCAGCCGTCAAGATCGGTCCCCAGAGGGACATCACCTGTAACACGGTGACTCCCGAGGAAGTCGCAGTGGAGGAGCCCTTGTCCTGGTGCTTTTCTTTGTCCTTTTCTTCTGATGGCCTTCTGGGGAAGTTGACGCCTGCCGTAGCTTTTGAGTTCCTTCTCCACGGAGCTCATCTTTTAAGAATGTGGGCTTCAGGGATTGCTGCCGCCTCCTCGGTGGCTGCATTAAAACTCAGGCAGTGCTGGCACTTCTCTACTGGATGGTCGGGGCCTAGGCAAAAAAGGCACAGGAGTGGCCGTCCTTGTGCGGGAGCTGGGCGCCTTTAGTCGCACTGTTTTTGTGCTTGGAGGTGTAGGGGACGACATACACTGACAAGTAACTAACGATTTGCAAGAAAAGACGAAAAATACTCTGTAAAACACCGAAGAAGGGAGTCTGACGAGCCAAGAAGAACTTTTCCTGCTGAGGGCACTGACACGAGCTAACGGCAGTGAAAGAACTGAAGCAGCGGGCGCCAGGGACCTCCCTTTATACCGATGTCTCCGACGCCGGTCACCTGATATGGGGGTGGTCCCTTGCCAGGGACTGCGAGCTAGAAATTTTTTCCAGGTCCTGCCGCCTGCCAACGCCAGTCCTATATGTAATTACCTACTGCAAGAGCCCTCTCGAAGGAAGATTTTTCTTTGACTAGCCCGTTTTGCATTTGTAAAAGACAAGATTCAGGAACACCAGCAAGGTCCGAGAAGACTGAGGGTTAGAGGACTGCCTCAGAAACCAGTCCTGCTGGCTGGTGGCTGAACCAAACCTGACCTGAAGGCAGAATCCCCAAAGGGACACCTTCCAGAAGGAGAATCAGAAAGAGTTCCCTCAGATGGAAAGAGCGAGCTCCACTCGGCTCTCCTCCATCTTCAAATCTTCGCTGCTTTTTAGAGAAGAACAGAAGGTCCTGAGGAACCTAGCCCCAACTGGCCTCAGGGGGTCGCAGGCGGGGAGATGCCCAAGAAATGAGGCCCATGAGGGATGGTGGGCAGGATTCAGTAATGAATGCTAAAGATACAAGAAGATCAACAATTGCGGAAGTACGTATTTCCATAACTCCCTTGTCAATCTTCACCATTCATTACTGTTTGGGTGAGTACCAAGCCCCGAAGAGGGCCTAGCACAGCCCTGAGGGAACAAAGCCTGAACAAGACCCTCAGCCTCCTGCTGGTGGAAAACAGGAGGAAGAGACCCTGGCCATACTAGACTGGAGCGTCTAAGGCAAGGAGAGCTAGAAGGTATCCCTGAAGACGAGGAGATGGGTAAGTCCCTGAAGAAGCCTCCTAGCCCTGCTGGAAAAAGGCGGGTCCACTGAGAAGGCAGAGCAGATCACCCTACGTCAGGCCAGGGTGACAACCTCAATAGATGAAGCCACACCGTCCGTCTAATACAGATCGTTGTTCCTCGCAGCCTGGAAGCCACATCATTGGCACCATAAGATGCCCTTACTTGGTGCCTTGCCAGTTCCAGACCTATGGCTAACAGGGCAATAGCTTGTCGACATTGTTCAGAGTCAGGCAGCAATGCCAGCACCTGAGCCAGCATTGACCACAAGTGCCTATTGTCGCAGCATGGTGTGCCTGATCTGATGCAATGCACATCATCGCACTAGAAGAAGAGAAAATTCTTCGCCTCACCGGTCAAATTGTAGGGAATCAGAGTCCAGTGGTCAACCATGTGCCAGGCTTGCGCCCAGAAGGAGTCTCTAGGAGCAGCCAAGCCAGAAGGATGGTGAGGAGAGAACCTAGAGATGCCTGTGGAGCATAATACCTCCTCCTGCAGGCTGCGGGGCTGGGGAGCGGACAGCTGGAGACTGCCAGGTGCGGATAGACAGTTCCTGGAAGGGTTAGGCCAGGATGGCACCACCAGGTGTTGGACACTGAATTTGCTGAGGAATTCATGCATCTGCCACTCGGTATTCTCACGTCTGAAATAGGAGATATGGAGATCCCAAACCATCCTTGACAGGAAGTGCTGATATTCAGTGAAATCAGCATCGGAAAAAGGTGACTGTTGGGTTCCTCTCCCTCTGAGGAGGGTGTAGAGGACGATGCGGAACTTGACTGTCCAGAAGACTCCCTGCGGCGGTGGGGACAGGCAACAGACCTGTTCATTCATGACCTAACATATAACGGGAAGGCCTCACAGTGGCTCTGAATGTCTCCCAGGATAAGGGTCCCATAGGACCCACGTGGCCTGGAAGAGAGGGGTGGCTGCAGAGGAATGGGAGAAGGGCACCTGCAGGAACTGCCTGTCCTCTGCCAGGGCTCTGGAAACCAGGGAACAGTGCACAAATTACAGGGATCCCTGAGATCATTTGGGTCAGAGAGCGGAATCCTGAAAATGCAAACTCGGAAGAGCCCAGATGGGGAATCTCACCTGTGATGCACCTGGGGTTTGCACGAGTCCAGAAGGGCAACCCTCAGCACTGCCACGGAGGGAACTCTAGAACCCAAGGAGAGAGGGCTCGGACTGCGGAGTACCGCCGCCCCTTGCCCGACCCCTCAGACTCTGACGACACCCTCCTCCTTGACCTCAGCGAAGGAGTCCCCTGATCCAGAGGCCTCCCAAGGAATGCCACCGAGCAAGAGTCTCCAGTCCCCTGGGAGGACACAGCAGCACTAAGACTGGCAGCTGCCACAGCCCCTCCAGAGGAGGCGCCCCCTCCCCAACCCCAGAGCTATCCCCCATGGACCCTGGGCCACCCCAGCCGAGGAGTCCTCCGAGGCAGACAGCTCCGTGACTCAGGGATGGGGTGCTAGGCCCCTGACCACGTCCCACAGAGATGTCCGATTCCAAGAATCAGGCAGCCAGTCCGGGTCCAAATCTGAGTCACCACCCTTCAAGAGGAGTCGACCAGAAGGACCTCAAAACTGGCAACACCGTTACATCTCTAGAGACAGCACAATGGTGCCGGATCCCCGCAGCACCAGACAGTCCAACTGCACCGCCTTACAGCCCCAGTAGAACCCAACACTGACCCACGCACAGTCCCAGCCGGGTTCCCGGAGCTGCACACGGAACACCGGCCACGCGGAGTCACGCAGTGCACAGCGCCACCGTGGCACCAGGATCTGAACGGCGCCACGGGCAGTGTCGAGGGTCCACCAGTGCCGGACCCAGCAACCGTGGCCACGACGCTGAGGGAGCCTGCACCTTGGTTGAGGTGACTGCCGGCTGTGTCGACGACGACCCCAGGAGGAGCTGTGCCGCCTCCGACACTGCAAATAAGCCTTCCTTCAGCAAGGCTTGAAGATGAGGAGGCCTCCTCTTCGCCAGATCATATAGGCCGGGAGGGGACCCAGAGGAAGGGTCTAAGGATCCGGCCTGGGAGGCCGAGCGATGTCATCCTCCAAAAGTCGTTGGGGACCTGCCTACTTTAAACACGTGGATTTCCAGAACACAGCGATCCATGGAAAACCAGCGTCGCAGCTATCCATATCATGGTTAGGTCCCAGGCACCGAGGCAAACATCTTGCCAGTCCGAAATGGAAAAATGCCAGCCACAAGAGCACCAACGCATGGGGTGCAGCCCACTTTCGATTTGGCGCTTAGCTCCCAAAACAGACATGATGTGAAAATAACCAAAACACAGCAAAAGATCCTGACACCATTAAATAAAGAAAAGGACGGACTTACCAGCAACCAACAGCATCGGGATGGAGAACCGGATGAGGAGTCGTTGAAAAATGGTGTTGACAAAGACAAGCCTAATGGCATACTACAAATTTCTGAACTCGCGCAGTAGGTGCAGCCTCGACGGTGGGAGAAACAGAACTGGGATAGAGGAGGAGTCTGCGGCACCCAGCGGCTGCCCTCGTGCCTCGTGGTGCGTCATGCTAGTGGGCAGCGCCAATTCATTCCTCCCAAAAATAAAATACCTCCTGTAGCAGGTGTGGTGCATCCGGCGTATACCCAAACAGTAATAATGGTGAAGATCGACAAGGGAAGCTCATGTTTGCCATTCCTGTCCGACTGATACCTTCCATGGCTCAGGACATACCATGAGTTTTTAAATTTTATTGGCAACCCGCCTCCCGAAATCATAGAAGTAAAAAAAAAAAAAAAAAAAGGTACCTGTTGTCTTTTACTGGGACAGCGCTGCATCTTATACTCAGGTATTTTTGTTTGTTTGTTTTAAAAGTTGCTCTTAAAAGTTTGCTGTTACAGTTACAAGTTGTGATTGGTCTGGACTTCCTCAGTAAGAAGACAAGGTAAGGGCAAGTGTTTAAAACATGCTAACAAATGTCAAAATCACAAATGGTAGTAAGTCCACAAACAACTTGCCTGCAGCAGGATGTGATCGCGAGGCAAGGACAGTACGTCAGAGTTTTTGGAGGAAATACCAACTTTTTGTTTTGCAAGCTTCATCAGCGATTTCCAGCGTTGGAGCTTGTAGTTTTTAGGCACTTAACCTCACTGTTGCTGCCGCTATTTGTTCTCTTCACACCACTTGAACCAGAAGGCTGTATTATTGCCTCTGATCTCCATATTTCCTCCCTCCCCAGCTGAAGCCCTGGATGTTTCCCTGAAGTTTGGCGAACATCTGCATTTCTGCACTATTAACTGTGCACGTGTTTGATTACAAATATGGCTGTAGCAAAATAAATTCTACACTTGCACACAAGATATTTCTGCTTTCTCGTCATTCCGAGGTGCTGACCCATTTTCCACTCAGTGGATCTCTGTGGGAACTGATGCCAACAGATATACTGTACAATAAATAAAAAAAAAATAATAATATTGGCTACTAATTAAATAACATGCTGGGGCTGATATCAGCAAATATCCAGCATGACAACTGAAAGTCAACCACACACAAAAAGATCTTTAAGGCATGATTTGGAAGGGTACAACAGTGAGGACTATTATATATTTTTTTATTTAAATGGTTTAGTCATAAATACTCAGAACTGCTGGAGGTAGAATGCTATGCGCTGTAACAAACTTCACTTGATTCGGACCTTAGCGGATGTTGCTTGCGGAGAATTTACAACACTCAAATTACCGTGACAGGTATGTTTGCACGTTATTGACATGAAACCCCGCTGGTCATTCTCACCTCCTCTGGTGAACTCCATTTACCACCACCCTCTGCCTCCTATTCTCTAGCCAGTTTCTTAGCCAAGTTACCACCTTATTGTTCATCCACACACTACCCAACTTATCAGCCTCCTATGAGGAACAGTGTCAAAAGCCTTGCTGAAGTCCAGGCAGACCACATCCACTGCCCTCCTGATAGAAACATAGGCTTTGCGGCAGATAAGGACCACTTAGCTAGCAGTCTTCCCATTCCCTACCTATCTGATAAGCTGCAGATCCTAGTTAACCAGCAGCCTACTTCTTCCTACCCTACTAGAATTGCCTTATGTCTGTCCCATGCATTCTTGAATTCCCCAGTTTTGACTTCGAACCTCCTAAGGGAAGGCCATTCCATGTGTCCTCCACCCTCTCTGCTAAAAATACTTCCTCACATTGCCGCTGAGCCCCTCCCTCCATCTTCAAACTATGTCCCTTGTTCTTGCGGATCTCTTTTCTGAAAGATGCTACCCTCTTGGACTTTGTTGATTCCCTTGAGGCATCTGAAAGTTTCTATCATATTCCCTCTCTCCCTCCTTTCCTCGAGGCTATACATCTTCAGCTCCTTTAGTCTTTCTTCATATGTTTTTCTGGTGCAGACCCTGCACCATATTAGTCCCCCTCTATGGACTGCCTCCATCCTGTCTTTGTCCTTGCGGAGATGGGGTCTCCAGAACTGCACACAGTACACCAGATGGGGTCTCACCAACTGTCTGTACAAAGGAGTAACAACTTCCTGTTTTCTACTGGTGCGCCTCTCCCTATACATCCCACTATCTCCCCAGCCATCCTTACTGCCTTCTCACATTGCTTGCTTACCTTCAGGTCATCTGATATGGCTACCCCAGGTTCCTTTCCATTTTGTTGTTGTTAATACCACCACCCCGTGTACTCTTCCCTGGGTTTTTGTTTCCCAGGTGCATTACTTTGCATTGAATCTAAGCTGCCAAACTTTTATAGAAACATAGGATCTAACACTTTGTTGCCAGTCAAAAAATCTATTACATTTGTTTGGTACGACCTCCCTCCATAAAGCCATACTACCTCGGGTCCTGCAGTCCGTTGGATTCCAGGTGTTCCACGATCCTTTCCTTTAACAGTGTTTCCATCAGTTTCCCTACTACAGAAGCCAGGATGACAGGCCTATAATTTCCTGCCTCCTCATTATATCTAAACAGTTTCCCCTAAAAGGAGCATTCAGTACCGTTTGCTGCAAATCAGTTGCAAACCCAGACACTCTGAGCCAAGAATACCTTCTCATGCAAATGCCGGTGGCAGCTGCCCTGGCAGATGCATCTGACTTGTATACTGAACGTAGCAGATGCTGGTCTACCTCAGCTCCTGAAGTCAAATTTTTCAGTAATTCACTCTTGGCAGTGCTCTTAGAATGAACCTGAGCTGCTGCTTTGGCAGTCTTAGACTGGCTGTTTTGATACTTAATCATGTGGGCCTGTTAACTGTACATACATAGACCCAGTGAAGCAGAGACATATGTTCACTCTGCCCATTATATCAAGTCTCCTGGATTCCTTATCAGGGCAAGGTACTCATGTGCTTTGGTGCCCTGGACCTATCATGGGTAGCCATTATAATCACAGAATCTGTTTCAGAACAAAACGTGGCAGCAGGGGCAGCGCATGCTTGTCAGACTTTTAGGTACAGCTGGTACAGGTTCCATGTAATATTAGCGCCAAAAATAGCGACTGTAATTTTCATAGTATTAAATTACGACATTCGGAATAGCTAATGTAACACGAAAGTAACCACAGTACATGTATAGCGATCACGTAATAATCGGTGATGCTAGTAATGTGTGTGCTGACTCACTAACACATTGATGCTTGAATACAGTACAGTCTGAGCATTTAAATACAGTAACAAGTATAGTCCTGATTCAGTGATCCCTCAACAGGAAGAAGAGGGATGGGGACAGGATCCATAGAAGTATCTTTTGCAGCCAGTGTTATTCTCTCTGAAGGTGACTGTGCGCGGAATCCTGGGCTATCAGGGCTAACGGGTCCCAATTTGGGCTGAGGTGCGTCACTCAGCTGGCTATCAACAAAGCGAAAAGTCAGCTCTGTTGCTCTGTTTGTCATGGCTGTGCTCCAGTTGCCATGGTTGTGCTCGGGTGGTAGCGGAGTGAAATATTGTGGTGTAAGGGGACTTTTTGTTTCTTTCATGTTCAACATATGAAAATTACGTACCTACCGTAATTCTTGATCTTCTCTTGTATCTTCACCATTCATTACTTCCTGGGTGTAAGACAGGAGGCGCACCGTGCAGGAAGCTTTTTTTTAAACTTTGGCTAACGGCACCACCCTCGAGTGGCGTCATGCGTCATCTTGGCGGCGATGAGCGCCGCTGACTCCTCCTCCAACTCAGTTCTGTGAGCCGGAGAGGCAAAAGCGAAAGCAAAGAATAGAGATACGAGCAAAGATAGCCAAGGGATAGCAAAGCAAGGAAGAATGAACTGAAAAAGGAATAAGCCGATGGAGGAAGGACAGAGGAGATAAGAGTATCCTAACCTAGGGACTGCAGGGCCTCCTTACCTGGGCGACTCTAGGAGGAGAGAAAGGAAGGAAATGAGAAAGATGAAGAAGAAGAGAAGAGAGATGGGATGTTGAAGGGACCAGAATGCTCCACGAGCATAGTTAGCTTATAGCTGAAGGCTCGACTAACAGGGAAGCAAGAATCCCGGAGATAGAGCTGAAGAGAAGGTTCACCAAACCCGCTAGACAGACTCAGGAGGGCATAGTCCTCATCTTCAACATGTCATTGTTGTTGATACCCCCTTCGGGCCCTACGCGAAAGGCCTTGAACCGGAGGACACCCGAGGAGGGAAGAATAAACCCCAGGCAGCATGAGGCGCTGCTCAGGGGTTTAGAAATGGAAAATGTAAGCCTTTCAGGCATTTTAAGCATAGAAGTGGGACTCAGTCGGACTAGCCAAGGCAGGCCAGAGGCTTAGGCTGGCTGGGATTGGTTATGGTCAGCACTGCTCTTCTGTAAAACTGTCCAGGAAGACACTTGAAAGGAAAAACAATTATCAAAATCTCACGAAGGGGTTGCCTGCCCTCTCATCTCCCCTCTTGTTTGTTTTCCTTTTTTTTTTTTTTTTACAGATAATAATTTGCAGGCTAGGAGCATGACCCTAATACCAAGAACGCCTATAGCAGTCGAAGAGAGTTCCCTCAGCATTTTTCCCTTTTTTTTAGAAAAACAGACGTGCCTGCCTCCGCCTGCAAGGCAAGAATTAGAGGAGGGAGGGTTTTGATTCTAGGGCAAACAGTTGGAGCACGGGATTGCAGGATCAAAACTGAATAGCCTGAGCCAGGCTAAAACCCCAGAGGTATCTCGCTTGAGGAATGGCAAAGAGATAGTTGTGCAGTTTGATCGCCAATGCAAATCCACGAGATGGCCCAAGAATCTTAGAGTAAATAATTTTTCTGGAGAAATAAGAACCCCCAAAAAGATACAGATTTTTTTTTTTGGGAAAATGGAGCAATTCTTCCTATCTTTTATAGTTTTTTTTTTTATTTTATTTTGCAGAGAGAGGAAGGAGGCGGGAGGTGGAGAAGCCACAGGAAGAGGCCACTGAGGTGATGGTGGGCGGTGTAGTGATGAATGGTGAAGATACAAGAGAAGATCAAATTACGGTAGGTACGTCATTTTCATATCTTCCCTGTCAATCTTCACCATTCATTACTTCCTGGTGAGTATTAGCCCTCTTCCCGGGAGGGGAAGAGGCCATACCCTGAGGGAACAAGACCCCCAGCCTTCCGCTGGTGAGAAACAGAAGGAGAAGACCCCGGCTTATTCAGAAAGCCTAAGTGGGGAAGAGCTAGGAGGTGCCTCCCGAGGACGAGGGAGATGGAGGAGCCCTGTAAAAGTCTCCTAGCTCTAGAGGAGAAAAGACAGGTCCCCGGAAGGCGAGCCGAATCACCCCACGCGGGCCAGGGTGACAACCTGAAAGACAAAGCCATGCCGTCCTGCCTGATGCAGATCGCTGTCCCCGCAAGCCTGGAAGCCACCCCATTGGCGTCATAAGATGCCCTTGCCTGGTGTCTTGCCAGCTCCAGGCCTCACGCCGGAGAGGGCAACGGCTTGTCTGGTTTGCTCCATGTCAGGCATTGATGCCAGCAGCTGGACATCATCGACCACAAATGCCGGTTGTAGGCAGCGTGGTGAGCCTGATGAGATGCAATACAGGCACTGCACGAGAAGAAGAGAACACTCTTCGCCTCAACGGTCGAACTGGAGAGAGTCCGAATCTGGTGGCGGTCGTGGCGCCAGGCAGGCGCCTAGAAGGAGTATCTAGGTAAACCAAACCAGAGGGCGGGTTGGGAAGGGAACCTAGAGACTCTGAGGGGGCACAATACCTACGCTGACAGTGGGCCGGGGCTGGAGAAGAAGCAGCAGGGACTGCCAGGACTGGATAGACGCCTCCGGAAGGGGATAGGCCAGGAAGGTACCACCAAATGCTGGTCACTGAATTCACCAAGGAATTCACGATCTCCCTGCTCGGTATTGTCTCCTCCGAACATAGGGAAATCCGAAGATCCCTCACCATCCTTCGAGAGGAAACGCTGATATTCTGTGAAATCAGCATCGGAGGAAAGATGAGCAGGGTTCCCTCTCCCTCAGAGGAGGGGAGACGAGGATGATGGGGAGCTGGAATGTCCAGAGGATTCCTGCGGCGGTGGGGAGAGTCGAAGACCCGCTCATGCATGTATCTAACATATGAGGGGAAGGCCGCCGCAGAACCCTGAACTGCTCCCAGGATAACGGACCCGTAGGGACCGACATGGCCTGGGGAGCGGGGTGGTGAAGGCAGAGAGATGGGAGAGGGGCACCTCCGAGAGGCAACTGTTACTTCGTAGGGCTCTGGAATCTGGGGAAAGAAGCCCTAGAAGGAGGGATCCCGGATATCAGACCAGGCCGCAGAACGGAACTCTGGGGAAGCGGAGCCTGGAAGAGCCCTGGGGAGAACCTCCCTGTGACGACGCTGGGACTGCATGGATCCAGAAGGGCAGTCTGCACAAATGCCGCCGGAGGACACCCTAGAACCCTGGAGGGAGGGGGCGAGGTCTGCACTAGGCTCCTGGCCACCCTGGGGTGGCCAAAGAAGACCAAACGCAGACCCCTGCCCCTCAACCCCTCGGGACCCGAGAGGCCCTCCTCCCCGACCACAGCGCCCCCTGTCCCTAGAGGGGCAACAGCACCCGGGGGGGTAGCATCTTGGCCTCAGAGAGAGAACTCCCCTCCCGTCACCCCACGCCTGCCCCAGGGCTCAACCACCCCAGCGGGGAACCCTCAGGAGACTCACGGTGGGGGGGACAGAGGGGCCCGCCAGCGCCGCCTGGTACCCCTGGCCACCGGGGACCCAGACCAAGAGTGGGGGGCCAGGATGGGTCCACTCCAGTCATTGCCCTCCGGGAGGACAAGACCAGCAGGACCTCAATGCTGGCCACCCTAGGGTCCCTGAGGCCACCGGGGCCGCGAACGCCCCGGCACTGGGCGGGTGATGCCGCCGCCCCCACGCCGGTAGCAGCCAGGCCTAACTCCACACCTCCAACGGGCGCCGCAGGCCCGCACCGCCTGGAGGAAGGACAAGGCCCACGGTACCGGGCAGCATCGGAGGCGAAGGCGGCACTGCCGCCATATCCATGGCGCCCGGTGGCGGCACCATATGGCGCCACCCGATCACGGCGCCCGCGGTGGCGGAATCAAATAAGCGCGCCAACGCGGCGCCGCCTGATCACCCGGCGCCGCGCGGCGCCGGGATCAAAAGCAGCGCATCGATCACGGCACCGTGAGCGGCGCGAGATCCAACGGCGCCAAAACGGCGTGAGGTCGACCAGGCCAGGCCCAAAAGCGAGGCCTCGACGCAGAGGCCTACCTCCGAAGAGGTGACTGCCGAGGCGGTGTCGGCGCGCCGCCCGGGAGGACTACGACGCTCCCCAACACACGCAGAAGGGCCTCCTCCTTGGCAAGATTAGGCGAGAGACCCCTCCTCCTCGGACCGTACAGGCCCAGGAGGGGACCCGGGAAGGGCCTAACGACCTTGCCCGAGAATCCCGAGCGACGCCGTCCCAAGGTCGGGCGGGCCTTGCCGAGCTAAACGCCGATTTCGAGGGATGCGACGGTCCATCGAGAAACAGGCATCGCACTAATCCATATCATGGTTGGGTCCCAGGCAACGAAGGCAAGCGTCATGCCGGTCCGAGGCGGAGAAATGCGGCCACAGGGCACCGGCATAGGGCGCGGCCCGTCTTAGAAAGCGCTTAGCTCCCAGACCGGACATAACAGAAACTATAAAGGCTAAACACAGTAGGAAACACACCGGCGCATAGATAGAAAAAGAACAGTCTTTACCGGATCGGCGCCGAAAAGGAAGAAAACAGGAGTCGGTACACTACTACGCAGTTACGACTGAACGCTTCACACGCGAGCGGTGCTGCCTCGACGGCGGGAGAAACAGAACTGAGTTGGAGGAGGGTCGGTCGCTACTAACGGCCGCCCCTCGCGCATAGCACGTCACTCTCAAAGGGCGTTGCCATTAGCCAAAGTTTAAAAAAAAAAAGCTCCCGTGGCAGTCACGCGCCTCGGCTTACACCAAAGCAATGAATGGTGAAGATTTACAAGGGAAGATCTGTTTGCATTGATTATTTTTCCTCTCTCGGCATCTCTTGCAAACATGGACTGCATTTTGTACAAAAGGAGGTGAGCACCTCTTGGTTCACATCCCCTAAATGGTGTAACTTTTACACTCTATGTGACATTGAGGGTGACACTGAGGGTGGGGCTCACTGAGGTCCCAGAGCTAAATGGGATTCTTCAAGGAAGTTGCAACCATTCTTTTGTGCGTTTCATTGTTTACAAATGCTGTTTACTGTTGGGTTGGGTGGGGTTTCAAGTTGGAGATCTGACTGGTGTTGTTCTCCTGATCGCTTATTTTTGCAGTCGCACATTGTAATGGGGGTGGTAGTTTATTCGCTATAATGGCTTATCCGCAGTTATGTCTTGTCGCCTTCATGTGCTCGCTATTTTTAGTCACGGTATTTTCAGTCATGATTATAAAGTTGCGATTATCACAGGATACTGCTGGTAGAGTATTTGGTCTGAACCATGCAGCAAAGGTAGCAGAGTAAACTGGAGCACAATGATGGATGGTACAGGAGACCTCAAAAAGTTCATTAAATTATTTTGGTGAGTCCTCTTACTCCATAGCAAATCCACAGCATTTTGCATTAGCTGCTTCACTGTCTGGAAGGTAGAGTCTTCAGAAGGAGATCTGGGTGTATACACCACAGCATCATCACTGCAAAAGGATGAAGAGGGGCTGGAACATGGAAGATAATGTTCCTCACCATATCCTTCCTCCTCTTCTTAATCCTCCTCCATTATGAAGTCAGGATTATATTCTTCCTCATAGGCAGCGCCACTGTCAGTGATGGGAATTGAAAATCTAGCTGGCAACACGGAGACCTTTGTTCAGCAGTACTTGTGTTCCAGCCGATCAGATCTAAGGCGCTACAACATAATAATCCTCGTCAATGCAGTACAGGCTTAAGAGGCAAGCCAGAAGAATGAAGCTGCATCATGTCTGAAAATAACACCAACTACTGCCTGAGCAAAGATGCCTGGCCAGGGGCCATGACCGCTCGAGTCAGCAATAGGCCTGGACCTGTCGTGATAACAGTGACGTGCCATCCATAGTAGTACGATGGTGCTTAAGCCAAGCTCTGACCTTGGGTGTCTGGTCAACAGTTGGGGAAGGGGGGAGAGAGGACGACGACAATGCAGATAGAGTACCTGAAGTAGCAACAGCAACCTAAACCTCAGCAGGGAAGCAGATCTGTCCTTATACGTATTCTTATGTACCGATGACAGCCTGTCTTTCACAGTTCTCTGACTTTGACAACCATGAATCATTAGATGGGGCTGGCGGCGTTCCTTCTGACCCTAGGCTTCTTCCATGGCAGCTAGAGTTTTTCTATAACAAAACTTCTCCAGCACCTTCCTGCTGGGTCAACTGGTTGCCTGACTTAAGCCCTGGTAAATCTCACAAGTCCTGACATTGTGACAGAGCCTAAACAGCAGACACACACTTTGTGTGCGCCATCTATGAACTTGTTCCTCCATCGCTCGCAGTACCGAAACAATGTTATCGGTTTCAGTGGCATACAGAGAAGTGATGTCATAAATTAGTGATTTCTTTAGAAAGAAAATAAATGACAACAGCTAGCTGGATTGGTTTCCACAAGAGGTCCAATGAGAACAGTCCATGGTGGAAAAAGAACTGAGGAGAGATGGGGCCACCCACATTTATGTAGATGCTGATGCGTGAGGTTATCGGGGCGGTCCCAGCTAGCAAAAGTTTTCATGTGGACCTAGCACTAATGCCAGTATAGTTACAAAGGTGTGGTCTAAGGAAGAGATATTTTTGAAAATCTTACTATGGTGATTCCCAGTAGCATGGCGTTAATAAATAATACCATGAAACATCAAGGACAGTTTGCTGATGTAGCCAAGATGCACTTCATTGGAGGAACTAGACCCAGATGCAAGGGAAGCCAAAGCCGAACAAGAACACTGATTCAAACAATGGTGGCGGCAACAGGGAACCCAGAGCACTGAGCAATGTAACTCAGTGAGTAAGAGTATGGTGGAATACTCCACTTGAACTCCATCTCCTTTTCATTGGTGGCTCTTCTTCCGCTGGGGACTGGCACCAGCCCACCCAAATCACAGCAGTGATGTCAAACAAGTCACAAGCATGCTCACCGCCGCTCACCCACCCACCCTCCCTGACTGCACTTCTCCCTCTAAGTAGCAGGATCAGTCTTCGCGGCTGAAGTGTTAAGCCCGTATGATGTTCAATCCTCCTGCTGTATCTAGCCCAGAGTCAAAAGCATAGCCAGCAGTCCACCACCACCACCAGACAAGAGAGACAGTCTTTGGTATCCTTTTTCCAAATGTACTTTAGAGCTCCTCAACTTTCTAAGTAGAAAGCACACTGAAAAAAAGTCACCAACATCACCTGTATACCAAACTTTTACTCTTAAATATTAAAAGGTTCTTTTGGCCGGCCGGTGGCATAGACGGCTGGGACGCCTCACCCTTGGCACGCTGACGATCTGGGCTCGAGACAGAGCCCGGGCCCCAGAGGTCAGGGAGGGCAGGGCGGAGCTGGATGGAGCTGCCGAAGGCAACCTCTCTCTCCGAGGAGGTGCAAGGGACTTCCTCCGACTGATGGCTGCCACTTGGTGGAGGCTGGGGCAGCAGGCCAGGGACTAATGCTTGCCTCCACATGCATGCGTACCACTGCTGGGACCCCTAGGGTAAAACAGGAAAAAGCTGGCAGTAGAATGGTGACCCCTCCCAGAGCTCCGCTCCCGAGTAAGCTAAGCCCAGTAGTTCCGGTGATGGGGCTGGGGGCAGTCAGGTGGGGCTGTCGGGTGAGCGACAAAAATGTTAAATGGAAAAAGAAAAGGTTATTTCAGTTCAATGTGTGTAAAACTTAAATGTTTCTGCAACTTACTTCAGCTCTTCAATTGGCCTATTGGCGCATTCCTACACAGGACTGGTTAGGTGAGCAAACAGCATTTACTTCAACCTCTGGTTATCACGCACCTGAAAAATAAGAGTGACAAAAGCTTGAGTTTGTAAAGCAGAGATGACATAAAAATTCAAGGCAATGTAACTCAAAGCTCAGCCAATGGCATGCACAAGTTAAGAGACTCTTGAAAGTGAACCAGAAACATGTAACATTGAGTGTCCGTCCAGACATCGAATCCATCATGCTCAATCCCAGGGCTTGCGGGGTACCAACATTGAGTCCACCCCACCCCCTCAGCTAAGTTGAAGTGACATTAGCATCAGTCCTTCACTACCGATCAGGAGATGGTGCTGCAAAAATTAGTAACTATTATGGAGTGGGAGGCTAAAGCAGAAAATTGGAATGCCACCTGAAAAGGATGTGAAACCCCGCCCCTTCCACCATGGGAGACTACTTGTGAAGTCACTGCCATAGGAAAGAGAATGTCCACCACCACTAAAAATTGAAAAATGGGTGTAATCTTTATTTACTGAGAAATCTTCTGAAGCCAGAGTAATTACATACAAGGGTAATATCCCCACCCACCTGATTCTCTTTCATCCTTCAAACAGCAATTCTGATGAAAAACAAGTTCTGACAGCATGGTACCATAAGCAGATTCATGATTTCTTGGGAAGGGAGCAATGCAGTCCAAATCCAGGTTAATTCAATGGGTTCTCCCTCCCTAATCCACAGTGCACTATTCCCAAGTCACAACAGGTGACAGCAGCAGCATGCACCCATAAAGGAAAGATGGGGACCGGGGTCAATATTGCAGCACTAGTGATGACAGGCAGACCAACGAGTCAGTGTGCCTAGTGTCACTGATGACATGAAAAGTACAGTTACGTAAGAATTTACCGTAACAGTAGATGTTCTGAGAACAGCTCTTGCAGCAGGTTACTTTCAAACTTTATTGTATTTCAAATTAGCTTGGATTAAACTGGATTCACCATTAGGACTGAAGCCGGCAGGCGCCAGGACCCCACGGAAAAATTCTAGCTAGCAATATCCAGTGGGGAACTGCCCCCACCCCCAATGTCCAGCATCATACAAAAGGGTCGGTCTCCCACCATCCCTCAGTTCTTCCGCTTGAGACTCCCGCATAAAGATGACTTCTGAAGGAGAGAACGAGGATCCGCCCAAAGGAACTGCTATGAAAATAATAATCTGATTGCATCCGAGACGCCTAAGTCTGAAGACCACACCTCCTGAGGGGAAGGTGGGAGGAAACTACCTGCTGCAAGAGCTGTTCGAAGATCTACTGTTACGGTAAGTTCTTACATAACTGTACTATCTTATCGAGAAACAGCTATTGCAGCAGATTACAATAGGACCGATTCCCAAGCAGTAAGAGGAATACCCTGATCGGGAGGAGGATAGCAGGATCCTGGAGTGAACCAAAATTAGGACAAAAGTCCTTGAAGGACTGCCGGGTCAAACCAGCTCTACGCCTAGAAGCAATGTCCAAGCGGTAATGCCTGATAAAGGTACGTGACAGTGCTCCAAGTAGCGCCGCACATAAGGCTGATGTACAGATTTACATTAAGAGCCACGTAAAGAGGTAGCCACCCCCTCAGTGGAAAAACAGGTTACTCACCTGTAACAGTAGTTCTAGGAGTGGTATATGTTGTTCACCCACACTTACAGACATGTCCCCTTCAGCTTTAAATCTCACTGGAAGTCTTCAAGTTGGCTCCTCCCACCCACCTGGGTGGTAAATACCTAGGCTCTGGCCCCATGATGCCAGATCTTAGCCCGGCTGGAAGCAAGGTAATGCGCCTAAAGCCGGGGAGGTCAGGTGGGTGTGTGTGGATGAACAATATACCACTCCTAGAACTACTGTTATAGGTGAGTAACCTGTTTTTCATGAGCGTGGATATGTTGTTCATCCACTCTTTGGCAGACTCCTAGCAGTTCTCCGGGGAGGAGGCAGGCATGGCACAGCCTCAGCTTGGTGTTCTCCCTGGAGGCAAAAGGTCCACCAACGGTTTGCCCCAAAGCGGAAGAACAGATTGTAAGCTACCTCTGGATGGAGAGACCACTTGTGGGATGTCTGGCCTATGTGGCTGAGTGCATCCGCCAGTTGGTTCGAGACTCCTGCCACATGGATGGCAGAGATCCGCCTCCAACCGGCTGGCGAGGTCCAAATCCAGAGCGCCTCCTTGCATAGCAGACAGGAGTGCATGCCGCCATGTTTGTTGAGGTAGTACATGGTTGTAGTATTGTCCGTCTGGACTTGAACCACTTGACCTCGGAGCTGAGGAGCCAAAGCTGACAGTGCCAGTCTAAGTGCTCCGAGCTCCAGCAGGTTGATGTGGCATCAGGACCCTCGGGGGTCCACAACCCATGGGCTCTGTTGTCCCCCATGTGGGCCCCCAGCCCATGAGAGAGGCATCGGTCGTGAGAACGACTGTCGCTCGGTAGACAAACGGGATCCTTCCTGCAGATGACCTGGGACAGTCCACCACTGAAGAGCCCCACATCATCTGGGTGACAGCGACCAGCTGGTCGAAATGACCCTGACGCTGAGTCCACTGGTGGCCAGCTCCCACTGGAGGGGGCATGTGCAATCTGGCCCAACGGACCACTGAGGTGCATGCCGCCATGTTACCCAGAAAGAGCAGGAAGTCCCGGCAGGGCGCAAGTGCCCAACCAGAAATGATTGGGCAAAGGAGAAAGTACACCTCCGCCCTGTCTGCGGGAGCCGAGCTCTGGCTTGACGAGAGTCGAGCTCTGCCCCGATAAAGCCCATTACCTGAGAGGGCACGAAGTACCACTTGGCCTCTGATCAGGAGGCCTAATTGGGAACAGGTTCGGAGGCCAGGTCCCTGGACCTCTCCACCTCCTGCAGGAGGAACCTGCCAGAAGTCAATCGTCGAGGTAGGGTATATCCAAACCCCTTGATGCCGTAGATGGGCCGCCACCACTGCGATGCACTTGGTGAAGACCCGAGGCCGATGACAGGCCCAACAGCATGGCTTGGAACCCGACAGGGTCCCTTCCATCCTGAAGCGGAGGAACACATGGTGGACGGACGGATTGGGACATGGAACAAGCGTCCTATAGATCCAGTGAACAGAACCGCATGTTTTGCTCCAGAGATGGTATGATCTGATTCAGAGTTACCATACGGAAGGTGCGAGACCTAAGATATTGATTCGGGTCGTGGAGATCTAGGTTGAGGCGCCAACCCCTGTCCACTTGGGCACCAGGAAGTACCTGGACACAAGCCTTGGTCTGTAGGAGGATCCGGCACTGGAGCTACCACCTCCTTGCAGAGGAGCTGAGCAATGTTGTCCTGAAGGACCGAGTGAGTGCAAACTGAGATCCTTTCCTCCCAAGGGCATGAGCTCAGCATGGGGGTACTGCTCGAATTCAGAGGCAGTCCCCAACCAACCACTTCAGGACCCACCTGTCCAAGTGATACCGACCAGGCGGAAAGAAAGTGATAGAGCCAGCCCCCACAGGAGGACCCAGAACTGGCATGACGGGTGTGGGGTGGCCACCCTGACCCATCACTGAACAGTCTTAGACGAGGAGGAGGCTCCTGGACTGGCACCTCGACCTCCTTTGCGGGCTGTTGGGGACCCTGCTTAGGCCAGGGCACCAAGCTTGAGCCTGCTGTTGCTGCTGCTGACCTCCCTGGAAGGAGGGCTGTCTAATCGCAGGAGAAGAGTGCCGAAAGGCTTATTCTTGGCGCTCTGCTGGTTCTTGCCCGAAGAACCCTTGCAGAAGTGGCATGCAAGGTGGCACTGGACTGCTCTATGCACTGGAGGGACCTGCCACTCCCGGACCAGAGAGATCAGTGCCAAGGAAGGGCACGCCAGCCAACTTGTGCTGAGTATCCGCTGGGAAGGAGAAACCCTCAGCCAGGCCCTGCAGAGAGTGGCCAACTCGCTGCAAGTGAGCGGGCACAGGAATCTCCAATATCCAAGGTCATCTGGAGCTGCTGTTTTGCAACAGCACGGCCCTGGTCATGGACCTGCTTAACCGTGGTCTGCAAGTCCACTGGGAGATGAGGGAGGACTTAATCTAGCGACCCCAGGAGGGCATGAGAGAAGTGTGCCATGATCACTGCCAAGCTGGCCTGAAGAAGGCCCAAGGATGAGACCCTCACACACCTTCTGAGCAGAATGGTCCATATTCTTGACTCCTTGTCCGGAGGACTGCCAGTATGCACTGAGCTACCGGTGCGTCTAAACACAAAGGCAGTCACAAGGCTCTTGGCTGAGGGATGCTCTGTGAAACCCGCCAAGGGCCCCATGGGTACAGTGTACTTGCAGCCATGCGGCAGATGGAGCCGGGCAAGAGGCAGGGCACTGCCATAGCTCAAGGGCCAGGCCAACAATGGCTTCGGCTACTGAAGGCCTCCGCCGGGTATCCCTCTTAAGGATATCCGTGAGAGGATATTCCTCCTTCTTTGGATAGGCTCTAAGGGCATACTGGTTGACTCTGAAATAAGGCGGAGGATGCCCTGGAAAGAGGAAGGACCTTCCTCCAGGCTTGTCACTGACAACTCATCATCGGGGTGAGTGTAGACCAGTGGTATCCGAGTCCGAAGAGTTGGGATATAAGGGTATCTCGCCTATGTCCCCTTCACACACGGAGGGCGATTGGGGACAACAGTGATGGACAGACGACAGGGCAGACCCGCGATCTGTCCGGTCCTTTCGAGGGAGCCCTAAGGCTGCTTAGGCGGTGGCTCCACCAAAATTGGTGGGGAGACTGGAACAGGCAGAACAGGAATGCGTGCAGGTCCTACCGAGGAAGAACCGGAGTCTTCGGTTCGGAGGGGTCGACGTCGGCCTAAGAGGCTGGGGCCAAGTAATGACTGGTGTAGCCGGTGATGCCGCTTATGACCGATCAGAATTAGCTGTTGCCACATAAGGTCCTCATAATGCTGACAGAGCTTCCGTCAAAGTCTCTCCTCATTCGAGGAGGATGAAGATCGGTGGCGATGCCTCTTCGAGATTGTTTGTGACCTTTTTCGGTTTTTGACCGAAGGGTCCTGTTCTCAATCAAGACCGACGGGTCGGCTTGTTCGATCGGAGAGGCCGGAGTCAGTGAAAACTGAGGTTCCGCCCCTGTCCCTCGATCGATACTCGCCGGGAAGGAAAGGATAGGTGTCCTCTCAATGAGTCGTCAACAACGGCCCGATCAGGTGGAGAAGATATCTTGGCAGTTTGTCAGTTTCCTTGGCCTCGGTGCCTTGGTCTGACGGAATGTCCGAGAAGCCGGAGCTGAGGAAGCGATCTCGACCGAGGTAGAAACTGCAAGGTCCTGGGATTTAGACCTCTCGGTCCCAAGAGCGTCTTCTCGAAGAAGAGACTTAGGGTCCTTGTCCTGTTTTCTAGGGAGGAGAGTGCATGACGGTGCCTCACCCTGGTGGGAGAGACTGGCACAGCTCCGAAAGGATCCTGTGAAGGTAGAGCCAAGATTTAGTGGCACAAAAACCTCAGCTGGCCAAGGCTTGGGCAGCTGCTTTCAAATGCGCCATCTGGTCGAGCTGCTCGGCAGATCCTGCCGTCACAAAACCACCCACCTTGGCCTCCTTCGATTTCACCGTGGATTGCAAACCTGGTCTCCCCAGCTTAAGGTGTGCTTTGTGGTCATCCAGAATGTTGGGATGGAAGGCCAAGCAGATGGTGCACGAAGAGGTGTCATGCACGACACC
This sequence comes from Neoceratodus forsteri, assembly GCA_016271365.2. Lineage (NCBI taxonomy): Eukaryota > Metazoa > Chordata > Ceratodontiformes > Ceratodontidae > Neoceratodus > Neoceratodus forsteri. The sequence goes on along the minus strand of CM057453.1, from coordinate 1,471,673,163 downwards.
CAAACAATAAACATACAGGAGGGATCGGTGCGCAACATCTTCTGTCCTCAGGGACACCGGCGAAACCCAGGGATGACTTGTCCTCCATGTCCGATGCACTCGGATCGGAATCATAAACTCGCATTGAGTTTCAAGAAAGCGACTGTGGTGAAAACCGGCCGATTAGTATCCAGGGCCTACGATACTGCAGAAGTAGCACAAGGAATCTGAATCTTCCAGTGGAAAGGAAGATCTGGCATCATCTTGGCGAGCAGAGGTATTTACTACCCAGGTGGGTGAGAGAAGCCAGCTTGAAGACTTCCGGCCAGATTTAAAAGGAAGGACATGCCAAAGAGTGTGGATGAACAACACATCCATGCTCCTAGAACCTGTTTTTCTAGGATCGTGGATATGTTGTTCATCCACACTTATTGGCAGACCCCAGTTTTCCAGGAGGAGGGAGACAAGGCGATCCTCCCACAATACTTACTTGGGAAATAAAGACTGAGAACTGAGGCCCCAAAACCAGCATCCTGGAATGACTCAAAGGTCAAGTGGTAATGGGTGATGAAGGTGTTTGCAGATTTCCTAGCTAGGGATGTCCCTGGAAGCAGCCACCGATGCAGCAGTATGGACGTAGAATGAGCTCTTATCCTTCTGGGAGGCTCTTGCCCACCAACTCATAGCACAGACCTATGCATGATGTGATCCATCTTGCAATGGTCCATTTGGCTGCAGTCTGCCAGAAGCGGCTTCAGCGTAGTGTGCAAACAGCTGGCTAACCTCTCCCAATTTCCGCCATCCTTTCCTTATAGTAGGAGAGAGCACGCCTCAGGTCCAAAGTGTGGAGCCTGTACTCAGCCTCTGAGGTATAATTAGGGCAGTATACCAGCAGAATTAACACCTGGTTAAGGTGAAACTCTGACACCACCTTCGGAAGGAATTTCAGGTGGGGGCGCAGGACAACTCTTGTCCCTGTGGAAAATTAGATAAGGAACTCCACTGAAGCGCCTGGAGTTCCCCTGTCCTTCTGGCAGATGTGACAGCCACCAGGAAGGCCGTTTCCACGACAAGTGTGACAAAGCACACTTGTGCATTGGTTCAAATGGCTTGCCCATGAGCTTTGCCAGTACCAGCAATTGATCCCACAGAGGTGGAGGTTCACGCACCGTAGGGATATGTGATCCAGGCCTTTGAAAAGCACCGACCACTGTCTCCTGCACCACTGTCGGCTGACTGGCCCATACTGTAAGCAGAGATGGCTGCCAGGTGCAACCTAAGGGTCGATGACCGTAGACCCCTTTGGGGAGAGACTAAGGTAGTCGAAATGTTAGCCACTGACAGGACAAAGGGTCCAGGCCCTTGCCCTGACACCAAATGGAAAACATTTTCCATTTGAAAGCATAACATTTCCTGGTCGATTCCTTTCTGAATGCCTCCACTACAGTGTAGTCATCTTCGAAAGACCCAAAGCCTGGAACTCTAGCTGCTTAGGTACCAGGCTGTGAGGTGCACGGATTGAAGGTCCGAATGGAATACCTTCCCTGATTGAGTGATATCAGGTCTGGGCATGCAAAGCCGCCGGGGCCTGCAGCTGAGGCTGAGGAGATCTGGATACCAGAACTGGCGCAGCCAATCTAGGGCTACCAGAATACCTTGTCCCTCCTCACCTTGAGTAACACCTTGTGGATCAAGGGAAATGGAGGAAAGGCGAGAGGAGGCCTGGGGTCCACAGCCTCGAAAGGCATCCCCCAGCGAGCCCTGCTGAGGAGGTGGGCATGAAACAGCCTCAGCTTGGAGTTTCCCTGAAGGCAAAACAGGTCCACCACTGGTTTGCTCAGCGGAGAACAGACTGTAAAGCTACCTCTGGATGGAGAGACCACGTGGGATGTCTGGCCTAAGCGGCTAAGAGCATTCGCCAGCTGGTTCGAGGCTCCTGCCACATGGATGGCTAGGAGATCCGCCTCCAATCAGCTACGAGGGTCCAGATGTGGAGCGCTTCCTTGCATAGCAGATGGGAGTGCATGCTGCCCTGTTTGTTGAGGTGACTTGAACCACTTGACCCCGGAGCTGAGGAGCGAAAGCTGACAGTGCCAGTCTGACTGCTCTGAGCTCCAGCAGGTTGATGTGGCATCAGGACTCGCTGATCCAGAGCCTGTGGGTCCGCTTGTCCCCATGGGCCCCCAGCCCATGAGAGAGGCATCGGTCGTGAGGACCACCATCGCTCCGGGCAGACAAACGGGATCCCTTCCTGCAACCGGTCTGGGGTGGTCCACCATTGAGAGCGCCCCACATCTTCTGGGTTACGGTGATCGGCTGGTCAAAATGACTGTGGCATGAAGTCCACTGGGCAGCCAGCTCCCACTGAAGGGGGCACATGTGCAACCGGGCCCAACGGACCACTGAGGTGCACGCCCGCCATGTAATGTAACCCAGAAGGCGCAGAAAGTCCCGGCAGGGTGCAAGTGCTCAAACCAGAAACGATTAAAAGGAGGAAAAACCCTGCCCTGTCCGCTTGGCAGCCGAGCTCTGGCTTGACAAGAGTCGAGCTCTGCCACGATGAAACCCATCACCAGAGAAGACACAAGTTCTGGACTTGGCCTCGTTGATCAGGAGGCCGAGTTGAGAGCAGGTCTGGAGGGCCAGGTCCTGGACCTCTCTACCTCCTATTGGGTGGAACCTACTAGGAGCCAATCGAGGTAGGGGTAAATTCTGGCCCCCGATGCTGAAGATGGGCTGCCACCACTGGAATGCATTTGGTGAAGACCCGTGGGGCCGATGACAGGCCGAATGGCATGGCTCGAACTCGTACAGGGTCCCTTCGACCCTAAATCAGAGGAACCGCTGATGGGACGGACAAATTGGGATGTGAAAGAACACGTCCTGCAGATCCAGTGAACAGAACCATATGTTTCGCTCCAAGAATGGTATGATCTGGGACAGATGACCATCCGAAAGGTGCATAACCTGAGATATTAATTCAGGTCATGCAGATCTAGAATGGGGTGCCAGCCCCCCGCCTGCTTGGGCACCACAAAGTACCTGGAGACAAAGCCTAGGTCTGCTGGAGGATCCGCTACTGGAGCTACTGCCTCCCTGAGGGGAGCTGGCGATGTCATCTTGAAGATCCAACTGGGTCTGAGCGGATGCTCTTTCCTCCTGAGGCATGGGCTCAGCTTGGAGGATACTGCCTCAATTCCAGGGGCAGTCCTGACTGACCACTTCAGAACCCACTTCGAGAACCCACCGGTCTGAAGTGTCAACGGACCAGGCGGAAAGGAAGTGATGGAGCCGGGTCCCCCATGGAGGACCCAGAGCTGGCATGACAGGAGAGGGGTGGCAACCCCCACCCGCCACTGAGCAGGCTTGTAGGAGGAGGCCCAGGACCTGAACCTCGGCCTCCTTTATGGGCCTGTTGGGGTCCGGCTTGGGCAGAGCGCCAAGCCTGAGCCTGCTGCTAATGCTGCTGTCCACCTTGAAAGGAGGACTGCAGAGCCACAGGGAAAGAGTGCTGAAAAGATTTCTTCTTTTTCTTCTGTGGGTTCTTGCCTAAGAACCCTTGGTAGAAGTGGTGTCCAAGGTGGCACTGGACTGCTCAATGTGCTGAGGTGACCAGCCACCCTGGGCCAAACAAGTCGCCACAGGAAGGGCACGCCAGCTAGTTTGTGCTGGGATCCGCGAAGGAAGAGATCCTCAGCCAAGTCCTGCGATGAGAGGCAACAATGGGCAGCCATCGAAAGGGCACAAGAATCCCCCAATATCTAGGGCTGTCTGGAGCTGCTGTTTGGCAACAGCTTGGCCCTGATCCCAGACCTGCTTGACCATGGTCTGCATGTCCAGGGGAGATGTGGGAGGACTTCATCTAGTGACCCCAGAAGAGGTAAGAGAAATGTGCCATGATGACAGCCACTTGCCTGATGATGGCCCAAGGAGGAAGCCGCAGACCTTCCTGGCTGAATGGCCCAAGAGCTTGGACTCTTTATCAGGAGGTCGGTCAGTGTCGGCAGAACTGCCATATACCTGAACACAGAAGCGGTCACCAGGCTCTCGGCCGAAGTGTTCTGTGAACTCCTTAAGGGACCCTATGGCATTGCGATTTATGGGCCATGCGGGCAGATGGTAAAGGGATAAGAGGCAGGACGCTGCCACAGTTCGAGGATTGAGCCAACAATGGCCTCAGCCACAGGAAAGGCCTCAGTCATGGTATCCTCTCTTAAGGATGTACGTAAGAGGGTACTCCGCCTTTTCTGGATGAGTTCCAGGAGCATCCTGTAGACTCAGAGATGAGGTGGAGGATCCCTTGAAAGAAGAGGGACCTTCCTCCATCCCCAGGCCACCAGTTGGCTCATCATTGTGACGCCTGAACAGCTGGTTCCTGATTAATCTCGCTTTTGCAATACAAAAATGTGTTATTGAGTGTCTCATGAAACATGTTGTTTCAGCTAAAGATAAAAGCCAGGAGATAATTACAGGCTAGAAGAGACTTAAAGTAAGGATCTCCTGTTTATCTAGCTTAATTGTAGCTGCCAGCTGCTAGGCTAGAAATCATAAACTTTTATGGCGCTTAGAGGAAGGATACAGGTTGAGTCACAGGGTGCAAAGTCATAAAAGGTCCTTTGATGTCGTTGAGAGACGATGCAGCTCATGAATGAAAGAAAGGAGGTGGAAAATTACAGACTTAATTGGGAAGTCATATTGGGAAACAAATTTTTCTGCTGATGTCACCTATTAATTTACCTCCTGACACAAGACATCCTGATTGTATAATTTTTAATACAGAGGAGGATCTGGGTGACATCATGGAGAAGGCAGGGTCAAGACAGGTGTTTTAATTATGCTGTAACAGACCTTAACAGACACACATTTGGACTCTGAAAAAGAACATTCCAGCACTACAAGAAGATAAGAATACATTAGGTAGACAGGTCTAAGTGTATTATTGGTAGGTATGTTTTGTGATATATGGTTCTGTGTTGTACAGTTTACATTTTTATCTATTTTAAGTAAACCTCTATGTTTAGAGACTACCTGGTGCCTCTGAAATTCTTCCTTTGACAAGGGAAGCATATATGGTTAAAGCTGACACTGTACAAAGCTTACTGGTTTTACCAAACTGGGAAAAGGTAAAGAGTTTATTCTGAGGTCTTTATAGAGTTTTAAGGGTTCATTTTGTACGCCTGGTTAGGTGCCCGTAGGCAAAAGATATTACCCCCCGCAAGAGCAGAATTATCTGAGCCTGTTCATTGGGTACGCTAGCAAGAGGTTCACAGTTTGAATCCTCCAGAACTTGAGACTAAAGTTTGACTCAAACCCACAAAACAGACAGGAGGGTTACCCTGTTCTGTTAACAATACTGCACTTGGAGGTTGGCACTGTGGGAGCAGGGGACCTGACCTGCTGAGTGAGGTTGTGACAATCATCACCTGGATGAATGTAAACCGTGACGTCCAATCCCAGGAATCTGGATACAACGGCCTACCGCCCATGTCACTTTCAACTCACTGGGGGCAGTATGGGGTGACCGTGACCGACAAATGCCGGGAAGCCCGGTGTCGGTTGTCTTCCGTGGAAGCCCCTCCACAGGCTGTTTGGGCGGTGGTTCCACCACGATAGGCGGAGAGACCGCTTTGGGCCAAACAGGTGTCTTGCCGGGCCTCATGGGCTGGGTAACCGATTTGGTCAGCTCCGAAGGAGTCGGCCATGGCCTGGAGGCGAAAAGCCAAGCAATGGCCGGTGGAAGCCGCGGTAGGCTTATGCCCAGACAAAACTGCTGCTGCCACATGAGGTCCTTTGTAGCACAAGAGTTTCCATCGGAGCTCTCCTCATCCGAAGAGGACGAGGACGCACTGATGGCGCCACCTCTTTAAAGCGCTTTATGGCTCTTCCTAGGCCTATTGGTCAAGGAGCTTAGACTCGACCGAGATCGGGCAGGCCGACCAGTCGATCAGGAGACACCTGCGGACTGATGACTTCCCAGAGTCTGGGACGGGTTCCTCATGGGGACTCCCACAGGCTGGGTCTCCTCGTCAGGAAAAACGAGGACCAGAGTCCTCCGCGAGTCAGGGACAAGGGGTCAATGACGATTTCCATGTCAGCGACCTGACCCTCGTTGGCTGGGCTTGATGGCAAGTCTGAAAAACTGCAAAGAGGCAATCTCGACCCAGGGCAGAGACCGCATGTTCCTGGGACCAAGATCTCCCACTCCCAGGACTGGCACCCAGATCCTCTCCCGCTACACGATTGGAGAGAAGTGCGAGCCCGCAGGCACTCTCTCCCTTGGTAAGGAGAGACTGGCACAACTCCAGGAAGGAACCCGAGAAGGTGGAGCCCAGGTTGAATGGAACGAAAAGCTCAGAGAAGACTCTGTGGCACGAGCCACCTGCTCCTCGAATGCTTGCAAGCATTCCAACTGCTCAGTGGATCCCGCAGCCAGGAAACTGCCCACCAAGCCTCTTTGGATTTCACGAAGGGTTCCTCTTCTCCGCCTCCACAGTATAAGGTGTGAGACTGTCGCCAAGGACGTTGGGACGGAATGCCAAACACAGACTGCAAGATGAGGTCTTCGGCCGCATGGGCACCAATGAAATCCGGGGAAGATTTATCCTCCATGATCGTTGCAACTTGCGATTGCTAACGTGAGTACACGACTTTTCAGTAAAACCGAAGGTTTGAAAGCCATGGCCTGAGAAATGCGTGAGCACAAGGAGGCAACCTGAATCTTCTAGCGGAAAGGAAGATCTGCCATCATGGGGCGGAGCCAAGGTATATGCCACCAGGGTGGTGGAGGAGCCAGCCTGAAGCCTCCCGGTGACATTTAAAGCAGAAGGGACATGTCAATAAGTGTGGATGAACAACATATCCACGATCCTAGAATATCCTTTCACTGATCCCAGTAAAGGCTTGTTGCGCTTTGGTTACAGAACGTGATGCATCTGACCAGCCACCTGGAGAGAGTTTGCTTCGATACAGGTGCTCCTTGCATCCTGTGAGCAAATGACAGGAAAAGCTGATCTGACGGCGATGGGATTTGGTTCTGGTAAGACAGTAAATGAGGATCTATGCACATCTAATGTGTGCAAGACAGCTTCCCTCGGTTAGAGTGGTTGGGACAGTATACAGGAAGATCAATATCTTGATTGAGAGTTAACGTTGAGACCACCTTGGGAAGAACCATAGGATTTGTCTAAGGACACTCTGTCCTGTGAAAAACCAAGTAAGCTTCTTTACACATGAGCACATGAAGCTCAGAAACTCTTCTGGTGAAAGTAACCACAACTGAAAATAGCGTCTTCCAAGAGAAGACGTGAACTCACAATCCGTGGCGGTTCAAACAGGGGCAGCATGAGCTGCTCTGGGACAAAAAGAAGATCCCAAGGGGGAATCGGATCCTTGATAGGAGGTCTCAAATGGAGGATGCTGACGAGGAGGCCTCTAGCTGTGCTAGTGACCTCTGACCCACGGGTAATGGTATGCTGAAATGGCACAGAGGTGTACCTTTATGGAGGAATAGGCTAGCCCCTGATTCATACAGGGATAGGAGATAGTCCAACACTGATTTCTCAGGGCAATCAAGTGGGGCTAAGCCGTGAGCCTGAGCTCAAAGACAAATCCTGGCATAGGTGGCATAGTGGAGGGGTTTCTGTCGCTACTAAAATGTCCGCACCTCCTGCTGAAACCGCGTGTCTAAGGACTGCTATGTCCTTAGAGTCAGGCATGCAGGTTCAGTGACCTGGGGTTCAGGTGGGACCAGCGAGCCAGCTTCCTGGGACAACAGGTGTGAGTTGGCGGCAAAGGAAATGGTGGTTCCTGGGCCAGTTGGTGCAGAAGTGGGAACCAAATTTGCCTGGGCCAAAGGGCACCACTAGGATCATTGATGCTCCCCTCTCAGAGTTTCAGTAGAACCCTCTGGATCAAAGGAAAGGCAGGAAAGTGTAGAAGAACCTGCCCGACCAGGAAATGGACAACGTGTCTCACCAGAAAACACCAGGCCCTGGATCTAGCGAGCAGAAATTAGGTAGTTTGCATTGGATGGGGACACGAATAAGTCTAAATCTGGTGTCCCCATCTGCAGAACAGATCCTCTATTACTTCCTGTAGTTCCCATTTGTGCACCTTGACCTGTGACTGGCTCAGGCAATCTCTTGATGGTGTCGCCCACACGGGAACATGCACTGCAGTGATCTCTGCACCATGTTGTAATACCCAGTCCCACACCCTCTTTGCCTCCCTAAAAAGGGTAGGAGTGAGTGCCTCCTTGCTTGCTGATATAGTACATCACCGAGGTATTGTCTGTTTGCAACAGCAGCAGACATGGTGTGATCTCTGACTGAAAGGCCTGTAGAGCATACAGGACTGCCCTCATTTCGAGGATGTTGATGTGGAGGTGAGACTCCAGGGTCGACCAAGATCCCTGGGTCCTGACTTCTTCCAGGTGGGCTCCCCAACCAGACCCTGAAGCATCCGTGGAGAGAGTCAGAGTTGGAGCAGGCGCTAAAGGGGACTCCTCTGGAAAGATGCTCTGGGACAGAAGCACCAAGTTATCTCGCCGTGAGAATGCCAACCTCCCAGACAGCGATGGCACAATACCAACAGGTATTGTGCTGCCTTTGCATGGTGTGCTTGTGGGGCTGTGCCCCACACGCCACCCCCCCATGTTTCTAGGATTCCAACTCCAGGTTGCAGTTGGTCCAGGGAGGAACACTGGGACAGAACACAGAAGGGACCATTACCGCCGAATGCTGCCGTAATGGTCTTTTTCTGTGTTTCGCTGTTAGGGGTGTCAATAAGGGATGATATATGCTCTGGGACGAGCCACCATTGCCAGTCTTGATGACAGCATTTGTAATCCGGACTAGCTGGTGCAGTTGATCCTGCTTTTGACCCCATTGAGCATGTAGCATCCACTGGATAATCTTCACATGAAGTCGAGCTAGGAAACCGTCGTGATGGCCATCTCCATGTGTCCGAGCAGGCAAAGAATGGTCCTGGCTGGGATCAACTTCTTTTCCACCATGTCCCTTATGAGGTATCAGATGCTTCCGCCCTGCCCTGAGGTAGAAAAGCTTTCCTTGACCGTGTCAGAACTGCACCGATAAACTGCAACCTCTGTGAAGGGACGAGGCATGACTTCTTCTGGTTGATAGTAATGCCCAGCCACTAAAAAGGAGTAGGTGTCCTGAAGCTGCTATCAAAGCCTCCCAAGAGGGGGGCCATGAGGAGCCAGTCATCCAAGTATGGGAACACAAAGTGTCCCTGTCTCCTGAGGGCAGCTGCCACAACTGCCAAGCATTTTGTAAACATTTGGCGCTGAGGACAATCAGAGGAGGCGCTCTGAACTGATAATGGCGTCCCAAGAACTCAAAGCACAGGAATTTCCGGTGTGCTCGGTGATGGGGAGATGGAGATATCGTCCTGCATGTCCAGTGACGCGTAGTCATGCGCCTTGCTTGAGCATGGGGATGAGACCCGAAGGTGACCATGCAAGCATTTGTATAACACGAAGGTGTTACGATCGCTGAGGTCCAGGATTGGGCGTAAGTCCCTGTCCTTTTGGAACCAGGAAGAAGTGCAAATAATATTCGCCTCTCTCTGGTTCTGTGGCACTGGTTCTATGGCATCCTTGCCCAGGAGTGCCAAGATCTCTTATTGTATGAGCAAGGCATGCTGACCAATAACGGGACAGCAGAGGAGGCCTTGATGATGGGGGTCGAGAACTCCATTGAGAGTCCTTGACCTACTAGTTGAAGAACCCACAGGTCGGAGGTTATCCTCTGCCACTCTGAAAAGTGGCGAGATCGACTACTCAACCCTTCCTTCCCACGGATCCAGAGGTGAGGCAGGAGCCGGGAAGGAGTCATGCTATGGTGGTGTTGGTTCTGGCGAGCTGGGCAGATTTTTGATGTTTCTGGCACTGGCCTGTGGGAATCTGGATTGACTCTTTCTGTTAAAGCTGCCCCTTGGTTGCTGGCGAACATAGCTGTTGTCTTTGTTGTCGGCCTGAAAACTATTCTAGTTCCTACAAAGGAACCAGACTTACAATGAGTCTGCACATGGCTTGTACAGTCATTACTGCCTTCCCGTGTCCTGTAACTTGGTGATGACTCTTTCTGAGTCTTCACCGAACAGCACCGAGTCATTATAAAGGACGCCCAGGATATTCTTCTGAATGTCTGGGGTAAACTGAAACCCTTAGCCAAGACTGTCTCCAGCGACAAACGCCTGTAGCAGCACCCTGGCCGCCGAAGTCCGCTGAATCGTAAGCTGCCTAAGGACTTGGGTCCCCACGCCTGACCCAGTGCAGAGGAGGTTCAGTCCTCCTCCTTCCTCGCCCTCCGGGAAATCCTTGAGAGGTCCTGGCCCTGTTCCCACAGGGCATTCTGAAATTGCACCATGTGTGAGGTAATTAAGAGACTGGATAGAGCATGTAGCAGCTGTGTACATGCATCTCCCAGTGAATCTAGCTGTATAGATTCTGGTCCGGTGGTTGAGTGCTCAGATGCTGAGGTCTTTGAGACTGGTTGTGTGAGGCCGTAATGACCAGAGAGTCGGCCAAGGGCTGCTGTGCCAAATAAGGGTCCTCCATGGGTGCCCTATAAAGGCAGTCGACCTTCTTGGGTACTGGTGGAGTGGAATCAGGTGTTCCACGCTGCTTTGGTGACATCCATGAAGGTGTCCACCAGCGGTGGGACCACCACAAGCTTAGGATCTTTCTGTCTGAGGTATCGCGTGAGGCGTTGTCTTTCAGGTCTAAATCCTCCATCTCCCACCCATGTTCTCTTGGATGTGCCTCATATCATCAGAGGAAGAGGATCATCCAGTGGTGACCTGTGAGGTCTCGTGGGTCTGGTGATGGGAGGCTAATTGGAGAGGGTGGCCTCGAGGAGTCAGAGGAATCTGGACGTGAGTTGTCCCCTGATGAAGTGCGGGATCTCCATCTGGGTGGATGGTCGCTGGGGACCAGGAAGAAGTCCTGGAGGGTGTGCTCTCTTTCTTTCTCTAGCTCTACACCTAGGAAGTGGGAAGGCTCCTTTGGTTCAGGGTGCCCTGCTGCCAGGTTCTCAGAGGAACCCCGGAGGAGGTTTAGTAGGCACGACATCCTTTTAATGGTGTCCAACCAGAAGTTAAAGAGGTCTTTTACCTCTTGAAGATTCAGGACAGATGAGCGGGCCTGGCGTTGGGCTGCCCATCACCATGTTCGGGCGTCGGACCCTAGGGTGTAGCTGGATCGGAGTTCGGATCCCAGGGTAGTCTGAAGTCCTCAATATCACCGCCCGGTCGTCCAGTGAGGGCCAGTCCCCTTGAGGAGCCCCGACCCCGATTCCAGCAGGCAGAGGCAGCGGGTGGAATCGGGTCCTTCATCTCGCTTTACGGGTGTATGCTGACTTCACTTAGGCTCCGAGGTCCATTTAAGGGACGCCAGCTCTGTGGTCTTCCTCGGAGGGGACTCCGCCCCTATCGGAGGTTGGGAGACTGACCGATGGTTGGTGTCTCGGCATCACAGACCGTCGGCTCCCCGCCTCAGGGCGGTTTGGACTTATATCAGTCCGAGGCCCTGGGCCTGGCTGCTGAGCTGGAGGACCGCGCCTGGATTTAGTCTTAAGAGGCTGAAGGGAGACTGTGCTGTGCCTCCTCAAGAACGAACCTTCACCGGAGGAGGCTGAGACCGAGCTCGAGACGGAGATCTCTCAGACCTCCAGGAGCTGGAGCTGGCCCTGGAGTCCGAGGCTCGACTCGGGATCTGTCCCTATCCTTGTCCCGGTGCTTTTGAGTTTTTTTCCTGATTTATGGTGGGAAGACTCCCCTTGGAGGGAAGGGTCTTTTCCATGGCTTTCAGTTTTCTTCGAGAAGAAACCCAAGTGCTTTTGGTAGTGGATCTTGGTTCTGCTGTTAAACTGCTGGCAGATGGGGCAGGCCCTTGATGTCATGCTCGAGCCTAGACACACACCAAGCTGTATGCGGTCCTTAAATGGGATCTGCTTTCATGAAGCACACTTTGAGGGGTGTCCTTCGATAGAAGGAGTTGGAGAAGACATGCAGGTTAATTTATACAGTGCCTTCAGAAAGTATTCACCCCTTGGATTTTGTCATTTGTGATGTTGCAAACTCAAATTAAAATACATTTATATGGGATTTTTGTCACGTATCTACAGAAATTACTCTATAATGTCAAAGTGGAATGAAACGTATGGAATTTTGTGCATGTAATTTAAAATAAAAACCTGAAATGTCTTGATTTGATAAGTATTCACCCCTTTGCTATGACGCTCCAAATTGAGCTCAGGTGCATCCAATTTCCTTGAGATCACTCAAAACTTGAATGGAGTCCACCTGTGGTCAGTTCAAATGGTTGACATGATTTCAGAGGAATACACCTGTCTATATAAGGTCCCATTGTTGACAGTGCATGTCAGAGCAGAAACTCTACCATGAAGACCAAGGAACTGTCCGTAGAACTCCGTGATAGAATTGTGAGGAGGCATAGATCTGGGGAAGGTATACAAACATTTCTAGGGTGTTGAAAGTTCCCAGATGCACAGTCAAGTCCATCACTAGGAAATGGAAAGATTACGGAACCACCCAGACTCTTCCTAGAGCAGGCTGTCCTCCCAAACTAAGCAACCAGGCAAGAAGGACCTTGGTCAGGAAGTGACCAAGAACCCAATGACCACCTAACAGAACTACAGAGTTCCATGGCTGAGATGGAGAACCTGTCCAGAGGACAACAATCTCTGCAGCACTTCACAGATGTAGCCTCTATGGGAGAGTGGCTGACGGAAGCCACTCCTGAGAAAAGGACACATAATAGCATGCCTGGAGTTTGCAAGAAGGCACGTGGCAGACTCTGAGACCATGTGGCAAAAGATTCTCTGGTCTGATGAAACAAAAATTGAACTCTTTGACCTGAATGCAAAGCGCTATGCTTGGTGCAAACCGAACACAGCTCATCACCCATATAACACCATCCCTACCATGAAGCATGGTGGTGGCAGCATCATGTTATGGGGATGCTTTTCAGCGGCAGGGACTGGGGCATTTGTCAGGATAGAGGAACAATGAATGGAGCCAAATACAGGTACATCCTTGAGGAGAACCTGCATCAGTCTGCAATAGACCTTGGACTGAGGCGAAGATTTACATTCCAACAGGACAACGACCCCAAGCATGCAACAAAGCAACACTGGAGTGGCTTTAGAACAAGAAGGTGAATGTCCTTGAGTGGCCCAGCTAAAGCCCAGACTTGAATCCCATTGAGAATCTGTGGAAAGACTTAAAAGACTGCGGTTCACGCGCTCCCCATCCAACTTGACAGAGCTTGAGCAAATCTGCAAGGAAGAATGATGAAAATCTCCAAATCCAGATGTGCAAAGCTGATACAGACATACCAAGAAGACTCAAAGCTGTAATTGCTGCCAAAGCGCTTCTACAAAGTATTGACTCGGGGAGTGAATACTTAAGTAAACAAGATATTTCAGTTTTAATGTTTCATAAACTTTTGTTACACAATAAAATATTTTTGCCCTTAAAATTGTTGAGTATGCTGTGTGAATCAAGGGGAAAAATCATTTAAATGGATTACAAATTCTGGTAGTAACACAACAAAATGTGACAAAATCCAAGGGGGTGAATACTTTCTGAAGGCACTGTACACAAAAATAGAAGTTTGAGCATCGTTCGTCTGCTAGAGGTGTCCATGAGGCTGATGCTGGCGAGTAGACAGCGGGAAAAGGACTGAGGATGCTGGGGACCGCCCTTTTGTATGATGCCAGATGTCGGGGTGGTCCCCGCTGGATACTGCTAGCTAGAATTTTTCAGTGGGTCCTGGTGCCTGTCGGCTTCAGTCCTAATGGTGTAGCTGTTGCAAGAGCAGTTTCTCAAAGAAAGATCCACTACTCCCCCATGCTCCTAATAAAATTCAAGAGGGCTTGGGGCGACTACATGGGGCTAAATAAAAGCAAAATGGCATGGAAGGGATGGGTAAGATAAACAGATGGAAGAGGGTATTTGGACAGACTGGATGGGCCAATGGGTCCTTTTCTGCGCAAATTTCTATGTTTCCTAATGTTATATGACAATAAAACTTATAACAGGTTAAGGAGAGGCATATACTGAGTTATAGCCACCCCAAAAAAACTCATGGACTAGGAGTCTGAAGGAAGCACTTTTGAAAATTGGCCATGGGGGTGGGGGTGGGGAACAACATTTAAGCTGTCACTCACAAAATTGTATTTTGAGGCTGATTTCAGGATTTTTCCTCCAACCCTGAATTGCAAAAGGAGATTATGGTTATTCACATTTATTTATTTATTTTTAAGGCTGGGGAATCTAGGTGTGCCACGTGTGCATGTCACAGCAGTTTATAAAACCGATGAAAAGGACTTCTGGTGATGTCACTGCAGCAAAAGCAGCTAGTTTGATCGGTTGGCTCTTCATCCCTTTTATCGGCAATCTCATCATTCACAAAGGACCCACCTGCTTTTGCGAGCAAAATTAACCCCATCAGGATGCTGTCTAGGCAGTGGCTCAAAGATTTCAGCACCAACAGCCCCAAAAAAACTCAACCCAGGAAGGACAGAGTAGTGGCACAGGATGCCAGAGTATTAAATAGCTGGTATGGTATAGCAACATACACACAAAACAGAAGGTAATGGACCATTTCAGAAATGCACTGCAGTAGACTGCTAACCATTTTCTGATTAAGTCCATGGCACAATAGACAAAATGAATACAAACAATATAGATGCATTTTCACAGCTGATTAGTTCTTTCATGCAAAAAGGTTAATCAATTTTTCGGCTCATTTAATACCTGAGATGCCCAGAGGCCTAGAAATCAGGAGACCTCACACACTCTCAGCGATTTACAGAAGGAAGAAGCCTCTTGCACTATTACTTCCAAGAAACTGATATCCGACTTGCAGAAGATCAGCGCAACCTTGAAATCCCCACAGTCTGATATTGCTGAAATGTGACAGGAGCTGAAAGACATCAAGCACACACGGAGATTTAGAGTGGGGCCTGACAAACTGCTGAGCAGGAGATCATCACAACCCAGTCCTGCCCTACCTCTACAGGGAGAAAGGAGCTCACAGACAAAATGTATAATCTAGAGCAGAGATCATGAAGAAATAATATCCGCATATACAGGATACCCAAGGGGATGGAGCAGGGGATATGGAGTCCTTTATTTCTTCATTGCTTCTGGAGTTGCTCGGCTGGGAAAAAAATCTTCCTACAACTCGAACAGGCACAGGCGCTGGCACTTATGCCCTCAGATCCTACAGCTCGTCCCTGCTCCATAGTGGCATGATTTGTGGACTACTCAATTAAAATGAAAGTGCTCAGAGCAGCCTGGGGCAAGAAGAAGCTCATTTTGGGGACTCTAAACTTTATCTGGAGCATGGCGTCACTCCCCAAATATGGCTGAATGCTGTCAGATTCTCGCTGTGGTCAAGGAGAAAAATATAAAGCACAGCTTATCACACCAGCCAGATCAAAATCTTTACAGCGGGAATTAAACTGTTTCAACACCTCGAAGAGGTGACTTTGTCTCCAACAATATGGAATCCAATTACAGTCGCCTGCTGCAGAAATGGTGCCAGGGAGTGGGATATCCAGCAGCAGCAGCAGCAGCAACAATGGAGCAGGCAAGGGCCAAAAGACAGACTTCACAACACATCCCTAATGACGACTCCTTGTTAGGAAGCCACCTAGCAGCGGAAAGCAGCCTGGCATCACATTAATCTCCCTCAACTTCACAAAATAATGGTTGGCCAGGCCAAGACTGATCCCAGGCATCAAGAGGGGTAATTTTTTTCTTCCTTCTCCTGCCTTCCCTTGGTTCATGGAAAATCTCTCCGTCTGGACATAGGGAGTTGCTTTGATATTTGACTCTTCAGGGAAGCCCTACAGACACTAAAAACATGTACTGTATTTGTAAGGGGCTCTGAACTCCGAGGACAAAGGTGGGTACCTATATAAAGTGTTTACCGATGTATGTTCATTATTATAAAGGGGTCTCTGTTCAGACTTAATACATTGGAATATGGGATTTAGCCAAACTGGGGCACTTCTAAGCCAGGTACCAATATGTGGAGCACTCAGAGAGAGGAAGTCAGTCTCCCTTGGCGGCAGGTCTAGTGAGGGGTACCAGTGTACACGGGGCACGTGGTGGAACAGAAGATTTGGGTAGCACTCCATGCCATCACAGGTGTGGTACCCCTCAAGGTCTATTTACACTGTGGCCATGGCATCTGGCTTGTCCCTTCCTCCATAGGGCATTGGTAGGGGAGATAAGTAATCTATCAATGGCCTTAGACTCCAAGTGGTAATTGTACAGGGGATAGCTTTCCACCAGGCCCCTTCTGATAACCTGAGGGTGTGGTGGAGCCCTAGGGACCACCTTATTCATAACCGGTACTGGTACTCTGGTTGGTTTTATCATATTGGAAGGTATCCCACCATGGAGCTCGGGGCCTTCGACCATTCAGGATGCCCAACAGGGCAATGGACATTTTAGACGTGCCATGGTTCTCGGAGTCCCACTAGCTAAGATTCCGGGAACTGCCTAGTCCACCTTGAAGTCACCACTGAGTTACTGGTTAAAGGAATTCCATGCTTATTCACACAAGTTCATCTAATAGTTCTAGTTCCTATGTTTTACAGTGTTGGTTTTGACTGTTCTCATATGTGTGTGTCCCATCCATCAATTAAATTTCTATATACATCATGTCAGATTTGAAATTAGTCACCCGTAATGTCAAGGGGCTGCACTCTTCCATTAAACAAGCACAGATCCTACAGAAATTAGTTACATAAGACCTTACCATAACAATAGATCTTTGAGAGAATCCCTTGCATCAGAGCCAAACTAGTGGATCTACAGCCGCCAGGCAATAGGACCATATGGAACTTTTAGCTAGCCCTCTATCAGGGGCCGCCCACAATGTCAGACGCCAATGTCCTCCATCACATAAATGTGGTGGCCTCCACGCCCTCCTCAATTTCTCAACGGAGACTATACACAGAACGCCTCTCTGAGGGACTGAAGCAGAGCTGAAGGTTCCCACTACCAGACAAGGCACAAAGCAGAAGGTATGCTGTCCTGGAAAGAGAGACAGGAGCACAGGAGCAAGAATCTCCAAGTCTAGGGGACAGAGGGTGGGACAGCATGGCCTGATGAAAGAGATCTTCCGGGGGTATTGCCACAGAGCCAGCATCGAGGCAGGAAGCACCTTCCATTGTTTCTACTACCTCTCAAAGCAAAGAATAATCAAATCTAGAAGATTTCAACACTCTTTTAGAAGGGCTCTTTATTTTCCTAACTTCTCTGGCTATCAAAAGATACCAAATTCAATTATGGGGCGCAATAAAGACACATCTTCTCAAGCCTCCGATCACAACGGCCTGCAGCAACTTATAGTACCGAGCAGGGAAGAAAATCAGTTGGACCTCGATACCTCATCGGCCACTAAAGAACCTCCCTGGCAGACAATTTTGGCTTGAGTCATTTCAATGGATGCCAAAACACAAAAGACATGCGGCTTAAAACGTGATGCAGCCATTGCTGCACTTTCTCCATAGCAGCAGAGACCAACAAACATTCCTTGTCAACGCAAGCCACCGTGGCCCACCTTACAAAAAAAAAAAATCAACAACTGAAAGGCAGATTGGAGGCAACAGAGAACACCCTCCATGCAGGAAATTGCTCACAGTGGCCTAGCTGAGAGTATCGAAGGATGAACCTTCTTGTTTATGTAAAACAATGGCTCACTGAATCTATCAACATCCCAGATGATTTTGCTGGTACTGAGTTGAGCAGGCCTTTAATTCGCCCAGAGTAAGGCCTTCGGATAAAGGTACTCACACATTATGGTCCTGAAAACAATGGGCCAAGAATTGGGACATATTTTTTTTTGTCAACTCTTTTCTCTCCGATCACGGCCCCGAGTCCTCTCTCAAGCATCCAGTCCTTTTCCTGCCCACTGGGGTTCCCGAACTGTGCCTCCCGTGCTAGCAGCCCGCTAACCCTATCCGGGGTGGGTCGCCTCCTCCTACCTGGGCACCTCCATCAAGTCAGGCTCTGCATCGGACAGGTGAGCGGCTATGGATATCGAGGCCAGTTGAGGAGAGCCCAACACTGGGCATGGGGACTAGTGCCGTTCTGATCCTTGGCGCTGGGTATTTCTTTTCTCGTACCCCTCCCGCGATGTAAGGCATGCAATGTCGCCAGCCTGTGACGTAGCAGCTCCCACCCATGTCCAGGGATGGCTGCCTGACGTCAGCCCCACTTGTACATGCCTGAATGCAATGCAGTGCCAACGGTCTCCACTGAGGGTCACTGTTGCACCAGGCTACCCTGGATCCCACCCCCAAGAGGAGAGCAGTCCATCGGACGCCAATCCTCTCTCCTCTGCCGACCCCGTGGTCCAGGCTCGCCCTCAAACCCAGGTCGCTGGCATGGCGCGAGGTGTGTTTCCAGCACTTCAACCCTCAGTGCCACCGGCCGCAATTCGGGACATACTGTTTAATATGGCAAGGCAGCTTATCCTTTATCTGTACAAGGTCTAGATGTGAAACTGTTCCCGACTTGTCATTCCAGGCTCGCTGCTCGCCATAAGCAATTTGATGCGATACGCCAGAAACTACGCCATCTGGGATTGTACATTCTTTTCTTCTACCAGCCCAGCTGAGGGTGACTTATGGGGGAAACCTGGCAGTTCAACGACCCTGGAGACGCTGGACAGTGGGCACAGAAAACTGAACAGGAATTTAAAGCACATCCTCCATGGCAGTTAGAGTCAGAGAATTCGATTCTGAAGGGGACTAAAGAGGGACTTTAAAATTGTCCATTTAAAAGTACTGCTTTTGATTAAAGTTTACCCGATTACCTGCTGTTACAAACTGATAAAGGTGGCAGGAGCTTCTAGAGAGAGAGGGAAGTCCTGGCGTACATATAGTGTTTCTTTTCAATAATTTTATACTATATAAATATCCAGTTCCCCATTTATTCCGGAGGCTACTGCTTATATTTCAGTGGTTTTATTCAGGTGGTCAGTAGAATGGTTCCCTGTTGGAACTGGTTAAATGCCTTGTTAAATGTTACAATGTGGAGGGAGGAAGGGTGAGAAGGGTCTAATTCTTATGTTGTATCCTACTTTTAGGCACCACAGCACTACTGGTTAGGTGTATTCTCTCTCATTTGTTCTCCTTAGGATTTTGACCTGTGCTGTGATGTGGCTGGCTTACCTTGGACTTCATATGGGACTTTGCTATTTCTTGTTTTATCCCCAACTCCTACTGTGCAAGATTGTAAGAGTTTATAATACTAATCCAAATGTATCTTCAATCATTTGCCTATTCTCTGCAAGAGTACTGACTGTAAAGAAAGTTAAAATAAAGGAAAGATTCTCTCGAAGATCTACTGTTACAGTAAGTTCTTACACAACTGTACCATCTTCTTGAGGATATCTCTTGCATCAGGCCTCACTAATGGAACGAGTCCCAAGCAGTTCTGATAGAAAACCAGTCTGGGTGGTTGGAGGCTATAGTCCTGTGAGAGAACACAGTGAAGCACAGCCAGGCGAAAGCCTGCTCTTCTAGAGGCAAGGTCCGGCATGGAGTGTTTAGTGAAAATTTGGACAGTACTGCAGGTGGCAGCAGCACACATTTCTGCAGTTGACACATTCCTGAAACAGCCAACATAAGTGGTAGTGCCTCTGGATGACTGGCTACACACAACCCCAGGAAGTTCCTTACCACACCTCCTGTAACAAAAAGTAATACAGTTAGCCAACCATTTAGATGGGCACTGTTCAAGCAGCACCCCCTCTTTTCCAGGAGTGAATGAAACAAAAAGCAGAGACAGCTTCCTGCGGTCTTTTGTCTAAGGTGAACATAATATCAGAGTACCAGAAAATACCTGGAAATAAACCTGGATTGGCTGGTAGGTCCGGGACCTCGAAACACCAACTCCTTCTGAGGAACTGAGTGATGTCCCCAGAAGAGTGGACAACACATCTGCAGACACCACGCCCTCCCGAGGGGCAGGGCTTGGCTGCAGGAGAGCCTCGAACCCAGGGGCAAACCCTAGCTGACCATTTAGAGTACTCACCTGTCTGTGGTAACACTGGACCAAGCAGAAGAAAGTGTTGGGCCAACCCCCACAGGAGGATCCGGGGAGACAAGACAGGGAGGGAGCACCTCCCAACCTGTCACTGGGCAGGCTTGGAGGCGGACCAGCAAAGATGCTGCTGGACTCACCGCCTGGCTCGGACCACGGAAGCCACTGATTCTGGGCCTGGGACACCAGGGTTGCAAGGCCAGCTGGTGTCTGAGGTGGTTTGCTGCAGGTGCCAGATGGGGCCAAAGGACTTTTCTGGGGTTTGGAGCCCTTAACATTCTTTTGGGCGAGGTTACGAGTCAAGGTGGCACTGGACTTCTCAATCCTAGTGAGATGACCATCCACCACTGGCGGAAACAGGCTGGTGCTCAGGAAGGAATATCTGACAATCTATGCTTGGTATCAATGTGAAGGTTAAGATCCTTCAGTCACAGAGGGACCCTGGCATAGCAATTGCCAATGTCCATGGCACAACATGGCCTTGGCCCCAGACTTGCTTGACCTTCGACTGAAGATCAGCTGGAGCCGAGGAAGCACATTATCCAGGGCGCCAACAGGGTATAGGTGAAGTGGGCCATCATAAAGGCCGAACTAGCCTGACTGAGGCCAAGGAAGAGGACGATGATCCAATTTCTTGGATTCCTTGTCTGGGGTGGGGGTTCAACGTCCCCGACACTGCCTGTTTGACAGAACACCAAGTCGGCACCAAACCATCAGTCACGGTTTCCGATGAATCCCAAGAGGAACACATAGCGACTGCATACCTACAGGCCATACAGACCAACAGAGAAGGGCAGGAGGCTGGAAGCTGCCAAAGCTCCAATGCAGGCCCAAGGCAGGCCTTGGCCACTGAGAGAGTGACCTTTGGGAGTTGTCCGTCGAAATTTGGTGAGGGATACTTGACCCTTTTTAAAGGCTCCATCTGGATCCCCATAGCCTCCAAAAATTAAGCAGAGCATGGCTGTTAAGGAGGTAGGACCATAATCTGTCAAAATATCCTCACCGGACTCCAGGTTGACCGCCTGGGGAGCCCCCCAACCTCGGAGGATTCACAGAAAACCAGCCCCCTCCCCATGTACCCGCTAACCTTGCAGAGCCTCCAGCCCAGGTGACCGACAGATGGTGAGGAGGCCTGGGGCAATCCGGGTGCCTTGGTTGGAGGACCACCTTCGGCTGCAGTGGAGAGGTTTCCACCAGAATGGGTGAAGAGGCTGGAACTGGCTGAGCTGGAACCAGTTTGGGCCTAGGTGGCGGCAGCCAAGGGGGCGCCAGGGAGGGAGCAGGCATTGACTTAGGCACCATGTCCAAAAAGAGCTGCTGCCACATAAGCTCCTTGTAGTGCTGTCGTAACTTGGCAGAGCGATCCTCCCCAAAGAGGAAGAAGAGAGCAATAGCAGTGGTGCCGCTTTCCAGAGTGTCATGAGCGTGAGTACCCACTCCAGCAAGGGCTTCTCAACTTTCGAGGTCCTCGACCACCAGTGGACCAGACGGTAGTGAGAGATGGGAACTGGCTGAGGGACACTTATGGTCCCACACAACCTCAGTGCCTCGAGGGCTGGGGACCGGCTCAGGAAGCTGATCCACCCACCCAGGGACTGAAGAGTCAGGACTGGATTCCTGGAGAGGACGATCCCTCATCTTACGACAATGGGCTGACCAGGTCGAGGAAAATCTTGATTGCCTGGTTGGCCTGCAATCCCAACACTGTGGGAAGGCAGCCTGGACAGAGGTGTCGGCCAAATCAGACTCATCAAAGAGAGTCGACAAAACTAGGTCATGAGAGATCAAGGCCTGAGGTGCTCGTGGCACATTATGGGACTTTAGCTTTCCTTTGGAGTCTTTTTAGAAGACTTAGACCCATGGGAAGGGCCTCCAAGAAGGTAGGAAGGACCAGCACAAGTCCCAGAACATCCCAGAAAAAGAGGTGCCAAAGCTCTGCAGGACCAGTGCAGACACAGAGAATGTGCTGACCGTGGCCTGAGCTGCAGCTTCTTCAAAGATGCCAACTGATCAGCAGACACTGGAACCACAGAGACTGCTTCACGGCATCCTTAGACCAAACAGGAGGATCCAGCTCATCCGGCTGGCCAAGAACAAGTCATGCGCACCAGTCCAAGAGTGTGACTTGGGCGCCAAGCCTGGGGATCATATTAATGCGCCAGGCAGTAGGCGCACATGGCGTGAGGGTTGGTCTGGCGACATCTTCTGGTGTCACGGACACATTCTGAAACCAGAAGCCAACTTAAAAAATGGAGGAACCCATCTCGCTAGAACGAAGAAGAACCCACAGAGCAAATGAAGACTGAAAAAGTCTGAAAACAGGCTACGGCCTAGACCAAACATGGAGCTGTGATGAAGGGAACTTGTTTCTTAAAAGCAGAGAGGAAAATCTGAGGTCCCGGGTGGTGCCGAGGAGGATACCAACCAGGTGGATGGGAGAAGCCAGCTTGAACACCTTTTGGCAAATCTTAAAGAGAAAGGAATTCTGCCAGTAGTATGTATAAGTACACCATATCCACGCCATAGAAACAAGGTTAAACATTCTGTCACTGCTGCAAAAAATTAGGCAGCTAACCAATATTCCCTAACGAAGTGGGTCCACTTACCTTAATAACTTGGGGATACGAATGTGAACCATACAAGCATAGAAACAAAGAATTTGGACGGCAGATAAGGACCACTTGGCCCATCCAGTCTGCCCATTTCTCCCTACCTACACTATTACATCAGACTGTGCCCGAGCTACAGCTCTTTCTCCGTACCTCCCCTTCCTTTCCACTGATTTCTTGGTGCTTATCCCATGCATTCTTGAACTCTACCACTGTTTTGGCCCACCACCTCCGCTGGAAGGCTCTTCCAGGAATCCACCACTCTTTCTGTGAAGAAGTACTTCCCTCATCTCTCTGAAGCTACCTCAGCTTCACTTAGCAAAAACCTCTTGTTCTTGAGCAGTTTTCTTCTGAAAAATACTCCCCTCCTGTACCTTATTTACTCCCATGGTATTTAAAGGTCTCCATCATATGTCCCCTCTCCTCCTCTGTTCCAGGATTTACATATTGAGGTCCTTTAGTCTCTCCTCACAGGGCTTTTGATGCAGACCTTGCACCATTTTAGCTGCCCTCCTTGGACCACCTCCACTCCATGTGTCATCGAGGCACAGGTCAGGAAGCATACAGCGAAGTTACAAATTTCAAGTAGTGTTTTATTATCAATAACAGCAAAATAAAAATAACAATTGTTCAGGATAGCGATATACAAAGGCAGTACAAACAGAAAACAAAAGTCCTTCATCTGAGGGTTTCTTTCCAGTTTCCAGGAAGTCTCTCTAGCAAACATATTGCTGCTCTTCTTACAACAAGTCTTTCCCTGACAATTAACTTCTTCAACCCCAGTTGAGGAGACATCCTGTTCGTCACACGATGTATAAGAGTTCTCGTCAGTTTCTTTGCAGAGCAGGCTTGCAAAGATAACAGTGTCTCAAGCTGGCCTCTGGCTGACAGCTCTGCAAAAGGGTTTGCAAACAACATCTCAGGGTTAACCCGAAATTCAAATAGATTTTTGCAATCATTTCAACAGTGTAACTATATACATTTCAAAACAAGGAATCCCAGTTTCACATAAAGATTCACATATTTTATAACCGCCAGATATGCAAGCGGGAAGAAAAGACAAGAAACAGCAAGTGAAGGCAGAGAGATAGCGGACGTGGAGAATAACGAGACACAGAAGAGGCCAGAAGGTGAAGGATCCAGATTCATTTCAGTGCAATGCATTTACTGCTCATTGTTGTTTTTTGTTTTAAACTTAAATTTGTGGGCTTTTAGTGGTAGTTATTTCCTTGCTGTCTTTATTTAGAATTGTTTTTGGGCTGTTGAAAATTTAAAACTAGTTTGGGTGCCTACAAGGGTGCAGGCACTGATACGCCTGGCACGCCATGGCGTACTAAACTTAGTAGCAGGGAGAAGCAAATCAACTGGCCAGCATGGTCCCCTAGTCTCTATGATTTAAGTTTAACTTCCTTTATTTGGCTTTTTACAGGCTTTCCTTACAGCTTTGTTTTGGCTGGGGTGGGGGAGCTCAGCTGCAATATTGTACCTGAAGTTTTCAATCAGGTCCACACCATCGGCCACGTTATTGCATATCATGATTGGCTGCGGTGCCAGGTAGGGGGTGTGTGGTTAGTCAAAGGCAGCATATTTAAATGTCTCCACAAATTTAGAGCCAGAATACGTTCACTTTGAATCTCGGAGCTGAGGCGAAGAAGAAAAGAAGAACAGAGCCAAGAAGACTTCAAGGATCACCTATGATGTGGTGAACAGTCACTAGGCTAGTGGCGAGCCTACCTGCTGAGGGAAGAAATTTTGACTATGGTCATGGTGGTGGCATTTGACATTGGCAGTAATGGGAGTGCAGCATTTCTGCTGGAGTGTGGCTAGAGTCTCTGACTACTCGGGATTCAGAAGAAAAGCACTAGAGCAGCCGGAGACAAATGCAGTGGCAGATCGGGCAGTGTTGCACAGCACTGACTCACTTAGACTGAATCAGATTCGACTTTGACTTTCCTCCTGGATTGGACTGCTGTTTAACTGTTAACTCTTTAATCTTTAAGGCATTTAACACTGATCAGCACTTTCTGTGATCAGTCTTCACTCTTCACAGTCTGAGTATTTGCACTGCAAAACAGTTTCCTTTTCATTCCACTTGTCTTAATGTATTTCCCGTTTCAAATTTGACATCAAATATATGTTGGGGGCTGTGTCAGAGTGTTGCTTGGGATGGGTCTGTGATGTGAAGTCAAGTGGCTAAAACCCCCACACAAACAGAAAAGGCTGGCTCATTGTGTGGAACTCATAGAACAGAGAAAGAGATAATGGAGGGGTGGACTGGATGTATTACCGATTTGCTGATATTACTATTTTTGCTTGCCCCCCACCTTTGTATTGCACTAAGGACCAAGAAATATACTTTTACAAAAGTATTTTAGACAAAAGTCACTTTTTCAGCATTTGGGATAGATGACATGACATAAAGTTTACTGAACTGAAGACAGTGGTCAGCTTTAAGGAGGCTGGAACAGGCATAGGTGAAGGTAAGGATCATGGGTAGGAGGATGGGAGGAGTGGGAGGAAGGGAAGGGACAGTAGCTCAAGCTGTGGACCCTGTAATACAAACAGACTTGATAGACCAAATGGCATTCTTCTGCTGGCTTCTTCATATGTTCATATGTTTAAAACTGTACACCACCTGTTGGTCTTTAGTGTACTGTAATCTGGGTCCGAGAGGTTCAGTGGGTTTCAGATACAGCCCAGAATACATGACTTATTATGGTTTTATATTTATAAAACATTGCACGTTATACAATATCAAACATGGATCTTAAGGATAGAAATGGGTTCACTGTGTATGCAATGGCAATTGTAATGACTGTTTTTTTAACTGTCAAACAATAAGCAATTCTAATTTATTCCTATTTTGTGTTGCTCAGGAATGATTGAATTGTGCCAGTTTCACATAGACATCTATTATAGAATACAATATTTTTCCACAAACTGTTCAGTAATAAGAGAACATGTGCCCTTTATGCTGTGTAAAGGATTCAGTTGGAATGGATCTAAAACTTCAGACTGGGGGTCTGACTGCCTTTTTACCCAAAAGGACACTCATGTAAATGGAATGCCATGTATAGGGAGTTATACAATGAATAGAAAACTTACAGTTCCATTTATTGTGTTGAATGAAAGATGTGGAATATGGTAGGATTAGTGAGTGGAAAAGTTGAAAATGATGTTTTAGGGGTAAATAGTTTTGAAAGAAAATGAGTTAGGGTGTTACTTATTGGGTGGGAAAACACTGATACCCTGATCTGTGCTGATCCCTAACATCATCCTGATTCACAACAGCCACAGAAAAGCCCCCCCCAAGCTTATCACCCTGAACTTAAGTGTGGGGACAGAAACAGAAGAGCTAAGTGATGGAAATAAACTTTTAAAAGAGCTCCACTTAAGTTTATCCTCCCCACCAACTCTTGTGTTGTGCTCCACTCAACCTGGTATTTCTAGGTGAAGGGGTCAGTTAGGTACCCTTTAGCAGGTGACTGGATCACACAGGGGTATGGTTAGGAGTCATTGCTCAGGCTGATTTTGTTAGTCCGACACTGTTTGGTGATTGAATGGCTAGTGTTATAAATGGACCTCTGTGGGACTAGCTACCTCGATGTGGTACAGGAGACTTGTCACAATGCAACAGTTCATATTTAAAATATATGCCACAGTCTAAATGATGCTTGTGTTGGTGGGAGGCATTAACATTTGGGGGAGCAGCAGTGTGGCAGCTTGATGTACATATTTGAAATCCTAGCTACACCACTGTGTGCTTGTAGTGGTGCTGTTTTCCTTTGCTGTCTTTACTTGCTGTAAATTTGGTCTCGCCTTGTCTATCTTGCCCTGTAGTTTGGGGAGGGTGCTAATTGTCTGACCTCTGACCTCAGGCACGTGATAACTGGAGGTGGGGCTAAGTCAGATTTGAGGTAGCAAGTTGATTTTTAAACTTCTTTGATTTTCAAACTTTAGACAGACAGACATACATGTACCTGGCTGAGCCAGGTACACAATCCCAAACTGACTGTGTGAATTATATACAAAACATCTATATACATACACAGCACAGGAGACCACCCTCCAAAGTATTTTACTCTTACAGCATCTTTATCATAGAGTAACAAGAGCGATAAATGAATTTAATCAAAATGGAAACAAACCCTATAACCCAACTCCCATTACTCTAAAGAAAGCATCAAACCATAAGCTCCTTCCTAAAAGCAATCCCGCTAAGTGGTGGCTCCCTGCTGTGTCCCCTGGAAGAGAGAGTCCCCATCCCCACACCTATCCTAGCAACCAAGACCATCATCTAATACCCTTATGCTCGAACTACAACAGTTCCAGAAAACCTGTTCATTTGACCATTCAGACCAACATCCTTCCAAACATACCTGTATCTTGCTCCAGCATAACCTTCTCCTGCTAATCAGAGCCCGACAGACAGGCCGTGTCTGTTTGTTTTTTACCCTGTAGCTAATAAATCACTTCCAATGTCAACCATCTTTTGTATATAGCCCCTTTTTGCCCTCGAGCAGAGATGCCTCTTTATTCTACCCAAAGCCCCAATAAGATATCTCACCCACTGATCATATGCATACACCTAGTCATCTTTCCAATGTTGTAGCAAAAAGATTTGACGAACGCTGTCATCAAAGAAAGATGATACTTGGGAGTAATAACGAGATTTGCGAAATCACCTAAAATACAAATCTCCAGTGTTATATATTCTGTATAATCCAGCAATGGGTCCATATGCTGTTTGATTTCAACCAAAGAGGCGCTATTTTTACTACATTCCCACAACACGTATAGGAGGTCCCTATTCCTTCTCACATCTGAAACACAGGTCTGTTTGAAATGGCTATCACATAGTTTCACAGGGTAAAATACATATTAGAGACAAACCTCTTCCCCATCCCCTCTAACATTAATGCGAGTTGCAGCCTTCTAAAAAGACATTCCTTCACACCCAGCTGGGAGAGCCACTCTGTTACCCTGGATAACATCCCTTATCTTCAGACCCAACACTGATCAGCCCAACTTCTGCTAATTACCTGATCCCCAATTACCAAGTTAGGACTGCCTAGCACAGGTTGGTCTCTGGCCCTCGTTAGTCCTTTCTCTGGACAGATAAGAAATGACCACCAGGCCCCTGCGATTCCACAACTGGATTCCAGGCTATTTTTGGGGCCTTTTTCTAAATTAGCAAACAGGAATGCTCTCCGGAGAAAGGCCGAGTCCTTTAACATTTGCCTCTCAATTTGTAACACATTGGTACATAGGTCATGAGACCAAACTGTCCCGCCACATAGTATACCTGGAGATCAGGCAATTTTATCCCCTTAGCATGTGACAAACACAAAATACCATGCTTTTTCCTAGGAGGTTTGGCATTCCATAGGAATTCGAAGGAGCTTCCTAATTATATTTAACCAGGTTGTGGAAATGCTATATGGGTGCTAAATATACTGGATATAGCAACCTGGGCAATAAATTCATCTTGATGAGACACAGTCTAGCAGCAAAATTCAAAGAAAGCTTATTCCATCTTAGTATGTCCCCAATTGCTGACGAGGTAGCAAGTTGATTTTTGATTTCTCAGAAGAGTCCAGAAAGGAAGGATCCAGATTCATTTCAGTACAGTGTAGTAACTGCTCATTGCTGTTTTGTTTTAAACCTAGATTTGTGGGCTTTTAGTGGTACTGTTATTTCTTTGCTGTCTTTATTTAGAATTCTTTTTGGACAGTTGAACATTTAAACCTAGTTTGGGGAAGCTGATGAGCAGCTAACCAGGACAGAGCGTGCCTGAGCATCGCTCGTCACCGCCCCAACCGACTAAATTAATTTTAAAAGCTAATAAAACCATATTTTGAGTGTAATCTCCAAATTACTCGCTTTAAAAGAGATCATGGGACGAGTTTCTAACTTCCACTACTGGGAAAAGGCCAAAAGTGACCAGGAAAGAGGGAAGAAATCGCGGCCTCTGCGACAGTTGAAAGCACCAAGGTCATCTCGCTCTTGGCAGCAGAAGTGACTGTTTGACTCATGAGGTGATGGGGCAAGTAATTGAGGCATTAGAGCCTAGGCTCCTTAAGATGGAAAGCAAAACAGACCTTAAGCTGCAAGAGGTGCTGGAACAACAAACTTCACATGCCAACAGAATTACGGAAGCAGAGGATCACATATCTAGGTTAGAGGATGAAAATCTAGAGACACCCAGGAAAGTAGCAGCTCTGCAGAAAGAAATGGAAGAGCTGAAAGAAGCCTTCGATTATCAAGAGAATTACAACAGACATTTGAATTCACGATTGAGGGCTTACCAGAAGGAGGAGACAGGAGATGTGATAGGATTCTGTGCAAAATCCTGCCTGAATTACTAGGGCGAAAATTTCAAAATGAGCAGAATCAAGCTAGAGAGGGCTCATCAAGCGGTCATACCACGACCACCTGGCGATCAACCTTCCACGGCAAATAATAATGAGATTCCATGCATTTCACGACAGAGAGAAAGTTTTGAAAGCGATAGGAGAAAGAGGGACTGAATTCAAGGCACTCGCTTCTGCTTCTCTCAAGACTACTCTTCAAGACTGCTGAAGCGGAGGAAACTATTCAACCACTTATGAATCAACTGAGGAGCTGGAAGGTGGAGAATTTCCTGGTATACCCTGCTACTCTCAAGATCCGACATGAAGAGCTACTTACTCCTTTGGGAGCTCACTAAAGCAGAGCAATTCGTGGAGAGCTTCAGAAGAAATTGAGGGTATAATGGAAACAGGTTAAACAGTTGACCTCAGTTTGATAACGAGTATATTTTATAGAAACGATAGAGAGCTTATACCTATGGTCTGCATTTGAGCGAGTAGGCTGGAACTGCATGGCGAAGCTAATTAGTATTAGCATGGAAAACATGTTTATTTGTTTTCTTCACTGTTCTAAATGAGCAGTTGTGAGACTCTTAAGGTGGATCCTGAACATTTTAGTTGATAAAACTGAAGGAGTGGAAATGTAGATAATGAAGATATCTGTGTGCAGTTGAGAGTTCTGAGATACGGCTTACCATTATTTCTGAGTCCAAAGGAGGCGGCATGCACGCTAAAGCTGAATTGGGCCTTGAAGGGGAAGGTCCCAGCGCATAAACTGAGAACGCGGCCTGTACCCTCCAACAGGGTATCCATAAAGATCGATGCAGAAGAAGAAGGTTTACTGAGGACAAGTGACCACTGGACTTACAGCATTTTTTTACTCATCTCTTTTACTTTAAAAGGATGGTAGTATAATTTGAGCAGTGTGTCAGGAGAGAGGGACTATCTAGCGGAAAGTTAAGGGGTTTTCATTATTATTCATAGTTTTGCAGTTCATTGCATACCAGAATTGAACTGGGCTTGGGGGGCCTAAGCGCATAAGCCGAGGAGCGACCTGTACCCTCCAGCAAGGTATCCCTAAAGATCGATGCAGAAGAAGAGAGAAATCACTATCAGGGCAAATGGATACTGGACTTAAAAGTATTGTTTATTTTTCTTTTTTGTCAACTCCCAATATCTTTTTAAAGGGTGGAAACATAACTGGAGCAGTCACGACGGAGGATTTTTCTTTTTTTTCTTTTGAAATAGTTTTGCAGCTAAATGCACATGAGTTCCATATACTGTGTCTGTCTTTCTGTTATTTTATGTTTATATTACAGAGCATGTATGTAATGCTAAGCGGATAGGAGATGGTACATTGGAGAAGGAGGTTCTACGGATGATAGTTGGATGGGGGCGATGAAGCACTAATATCTGCAAAGGAAGGCAGGCACTCATGCTGGACTGGCAATTGGTGTCAAAGGACGGAGGGAGAAGGAACTTGAGAGAAAGAGAGGAGGGAGGGAGGGAAGCCAGAGATAGAAGCTTGTCTTGTCTGTCAGCTGGAGATAGGCCTGGGAAGGCAATATCTAGAACCGCTCCTATATATTGGAGCGACTGTGTAGGGGTCAGGATTGGACTTGACCATTGACTGTAATCCCTAGAGCTTGGACCAGAGTTAGGATTGCTTCTAGGGAGAAAAGCAGAGAGGCTTTGGACTCTGCCTTGATGAGCCAGTCGTCCAGATATGGGAAGACAAAGTGTCCGTCCTGTCATAAGGCTGCTGATACTACCGCTAGGCACTTGGTAAACACTCTCGGGCAGATGAGAGGCCGAATGGAAGTGCTTGAAATTGGTAGGAGTTGACGCAACAGGTGAAAACAAAGGAACCTCAGATGGGTAGGCATCCTTCATATACAGGGCACATGTTTCAATATTGGCATGATGGAGTTTGGTGACCATGCAGAACCTTTTGTACTGGACATATAGGTTCAGTTGTCTGAAGTTCAGTATTGGTCTGAGAGCTCCAGTTCATTTGGGTACCAGGAAGAAGTGGAGTAAAACCTCTTTGGTGTTCTGTAGGGGGTTACCAGGTAAACAGCCTTCTTGGTTAGAAGAGCTTGCAGTGCCTCCTGGAAAACAGGAATATGGTCAGGTGGGTAATGGACAGAGTTGGGGGAATGACCCTCTGAATAATCTAAAGTACCCACTCATCTGATCTGATATTTTCCAGGCCTCCAGTGGAGACAAAATGACTGCCTTTCGAGGCCTGGTCAAGGAAGTGTGGACAGAGCCCCAGTTGGTCACTAGGAAGCGGGCTGAACTAGCCACCAAGATGGTGGGAGTGGGGGCCCCTTGGCAGTAGAGGTGCTAGGTTCTGGTAGACTGAGAAGCGACCTCGGGAATCGCTTCTAAGCAAGCCTCAGTTTTTTCCACCTCTTTGGAATAAAGAGGATTGAGGGTGGTATGATGGCTGGGATGTATGGTACATGCCATGCACCGTCGTGAGTTCTTCTCGAGAATTGGAGATCATCTATCAGTGTTTGGGTACCTGGACCGAATGGTTTGGACCCATTAAAGGAGGCATTAACCACTCTATGCTGTACATCAGGTGTAAAATCTGAGATGCAAAGCCAAGCATGGCGACGCAAGGTAATGCCAGATTGCTGACACGTGGGCCAAAGTATTGACTGCATCATATCCTGAGCAAAGTAGGTGTCGGGAAATGGAGTTGCCAGTTGATACTGTAGCCAGTAATTGTTCCTTTTCCTGTGAAAGAGGAAGTTTATTGACTAATTCAATGGCCGAGGACCAGAACTATGCTGGTATTTGACCACGTGTCCATATAATTTAGGATTCTGAGATTCACTGTACCTGCTTGGAATACCTTTTTCCCCAGGATAGTCTATCCTATGAGAATCTTTATCTGGAGATAAAGAGCTCATATGTTGTCATTTAGTACGATCATGAGCAGCAGCAATCATCACTGAATCCACTTCAGGAG
Organism: Neoceratodus forsteri; assembly: GCA_016271365.2. Classification (NCBI taxonomy): domain Eukaryota; kingdom Metazoa; phylum Chordata; order Ceratodontiformes; family Ceratodontidae; genus Neoceratodus; species Neoceratodus forsteri. The sequence goes on along the minus strand of CM057453.1, from coordinate 1,471,641,124 downwards.
TGGTAGACAGAAAGGTATGAGCCAGAGGAGCCTGGTAGAGGTCGATCCACCTTGTGGAGAATAGCGGAATATTGGAAGGCTGGTTCTAGGCTGAAAGCATAGCATTTTTGGTAGGTTTGGATTAGTGGGGGTACCATGGAGACTGGATCCTCTGGTAACTCTAGAAAGTCTGCCATATCCTAACATTGTCTGTCATGTGCGGTAGTGGAGAATCCACGACTTTCTGGATTTGGACCATCATCTCATGGAAGAATGAATCATCTGGAGGAGAAGCAGCCGCCTGCCTGAATAAATCCTCATTTAGGAGAATCTCTGATAGGGGAGAGGGGCTGGAAATCCATACCCTGGAATTCCTCATCCTCCAGATCTCTGGTAAAATCTACCAAAACTCTGCCTCGCCTGATAGACAGTCATCCACGATGAGGGAGGTGAAGGGTCTCTGTCACCCTGGAAATGTTTAGATGGAGGAGTAGGGAGCGGGATGGGTGGCTCAACACTCCTGGATTGGACGACTGAGCATGCCGTATGGCATATAAGACATGCTGAACTACTAAAGTAACGCCAATTTGGAATTTGGGGTGGGTAGGGAGGGGGTTCCTGGAAACCAGAGGGATTGTGGAGGGCTTGACATGTAGTTTCTGCAGGTCATGCCCTGGTGGTAAAGGCCAGGGTCCCGTCCGCCTGGCCCCTGTGAGTGTACACCTGTGAAGGTGGAGGGGCAGTATGCATAGCAAATGCAGTCAGTTTCCCCAGTGGAATGCGGCCTCGCCGACGGAGCCACCTGGGAAATGGTATTATGGAGAAAATGATGTCCCCCATCGACGGAGAGGGAGCACCCATTGATAGGACATTGAAGGAACCCACCAGAGGTTCATCACAGACTGCTGTCCACAGCTGGAAAGCACAGTCGATGAGAGGGTCATAACCTCCCATCGATGAGGAGGCAGTCTGAGAATACACATAGTTAGCGGTGGGGCACCTGTAACGGTGGCCTCGGCAATGCGCTTAGATATGGAGGTTAAAGAGGGCTTCTCCTCCTTTTGTGCTTATGAGAATCAGTGGAGGGAGCTCTTGGGACAAGCCCCAGATTCTCCATGAGAGACAATTTCTGCTCAGTTAAATGTTTTTTGATTTCCTGCACTAGTCGTGATGGATTGCCTGGTTAAAATCTTGGCATATACAGGAAGTGATGTCGTGTGTAGGTCCCAGACACCTACACAAATGGTGTGGTTGTCAAGCAGCAGCAACGCAGGAACAAAACAGCACTACTTTGCTTGAAGATTCTTAGGACATTCGTCCATTTGCTCAAATTCCTCATTGAGCACTGCTGTTTGAAGTTGTTCTAGCTGCTGCGCATGAGAGCTGAAGGCGGCGGGAAATGAACGGAGGATACCAGGGACCACCTACACTTATATACTGAAACAGGAAACTGATGTCATTTGTGGGTGGCCCCTGTAAAGACTTGCTAGAAGAGCTGCCATGCACCACAGCAACCTCAGGTGGTGACTCAAGTGTATTACCTGTTGCAAGAGACCATTCATTGGAAGATCTACTGTTACAGGAGTAACCAGTTTTCTAGGGATGTGGATATGATGTTCTATTCCACTGTCTGGCAGACTCCTAGCAGTTCTCTGGGAGGAGGGAGCAAGGCACATATCCCTACTTGGAAGCGGAGACTGGAGAACTGAGGCCCCAAAACCAGCATCCCAGCATGACTTGAGGTCAACGTGGTAATGGTAAATGAAGGTGTGTGTCAACTTCCAGGTAGCAGCCCTGCAGATTTCCTGGATAAGGGCGTCCCTAGAAGCAGCCACCAAGCGCGGTGAGTGGCAGGCGGTGGAATGAGCCCTTAGTCCTCCAGGAGGCTCCTACCCACCAACCTATAGCAGAGATCAATGCAGGATGTGATCCACCTGCCAATCATCCAGTTGGCTGCAGGTCTGCCAGGTGCGGCTTCAGCATAGATGACAAACAGCTGGCGAACCTCTCCACGAACTCCAGCCGTATGCTTTTTATAATAAGCGAGCACGCCTCCAGTCCAAAGTATGGACCCTCTGTTCAACCTCCGAGGTAAGACTGGCAAAGAACGCTGGTCGAGTCATCACCTGATTCAGGTGAAAGCTGACACAACCTTCAGAAGGAACTTCAGGCTGGGCGCAGGACAACCTTGTCCTTGTGGAAGACCAGGTAAGGAGACTCCACCGAGACCTGGAGGCCACTGATTCCTCTTGCTGGCGTGATAGCCACCAGGAAAGTGGTCTTCCACGACAGGTGAGACATGTCACACTTGTGCATCAGTTCGAATGGCTTGCCATGAGCTTTGCCTAAACCAGCAACAAGTCTCACAGTGGAGGTGGTTCACACACTCGGATGGGAAATGGTCAAGGCCTTGAAGATGCACCAGACCACCTTCTCCTGTGCCGACTGCTGACCAGCCCATGCCCGGTAAGCAGAGAGCTGCCAGGTACACCTTCAGGGTTGTCGAACCGAAGTTCCCCATGGAAGAGAGACCACAGGTAGTCAAAATGCTAGCCACTGGACAGGTTGAAGGGTTCAGCCCCTTACTGACACCAAATGGAGTATCTCTTCCATTTTAAGGCATAGCATTTTCTGGTCGATTCCTCATGAGATGCCTCCACCACGGTGAGTACATCCTTAGAGAGACCCAAAACTTGGAAATCTAGTCACTCAGGAACCAGGTTGTTAGGTGCAAGGATTGAAGGTCTGGGTGGAGTACCTTCCCTGATTGATGGAAAGCAGGTCCAGGCGTGCTGGAAGATGCCTCGGGAGCCTGTTGCTGAGGATGAGGGTTTTCAGGGTACCAAAACTGGCAGGCCACCCCAGGATCACCTTGCCTTGCCCCTCCTGACCTTGGAGTCGCACCTGGTGGATCAAGAGAAGTGGAGGAAGGCATAACAGAGGACTGGGATCCACGGCCTTGAGAGGCATCCCCTGCAGTGAGTCCTGCTGAGGGGGCTGATGCACAAACAGCCTCAGCTTGCGTTCTCCTGGAGGCGAACAGGTCCATCTAAGGTTGCCCCACTGGGAAAACAGACTGTGGACTACCTCAGTGGAGGGACCACTTCGTGAGATGCCTCGCCCACCCAGCTGAGGGCATTGCCAGCTTAGTGAGGCTCCTGCCACATGGACGGCTAGGGAGATCTGCCTCCAGGCTGTGCATGAGGGTCCATATGCAGAGACTTCCTTGCACAGAGGCAAGGAGTCGTCCCCACTCTGCTTGTTGAGGTAGTACATGGTCGTAGTACTGTCCGTCTGGACCTGGACCACTTGACTCCGGACAAACTGAGCAAATGCGCTCAGGGCTCGCTGAACCTCTTGGAGCTCCAGAAGGTTGATGTGGCATCAGGACTCCAGGGGGACCAGAGCCAGTGGCCCGTAACAAAGGTGTCGGTCATCACGATGACCGTCCGCTCGGGTGGACAAACGGGATCTCTTCCTGCAGATGTTCTGGGATGAGCCACTACTGGAGGGTGTCCTACATCCACTGGGTCACAGTGACCAGCTGGTCGAAGTGATCTTGGTGCTGAGACCACAGGCTGGCCAGCTCCCACTGGAGGGAGTGCATATGCCAAGGGGCCCATCGGACCACGCTGGTGCAGGCCGCCATGTAAGTGCCCAGCCACAAATGATTGGGCTAAGGAGGACAGAACCTCCGCCCTGTCCACCGGGAGCTGAGTTCTGACCCAGCAAGAGTTGAGCTCTTCCCCAGTGAAACTGATCACCTGCAAGGGCACGAGGTTCGACCTGGCCTCGCTGACCAGGAGACCAAGGTCGATGACGTCTGGAAGGGCCAGGTCCCTGGATCACTCCACCTCCAGCCTGGAGGGACCTGCTATCAGCCAGTTGTCCAGGCAGGGGTACACCTGGACCCTCGGTGCTTCAGATAAGCTGCCACCACTGCTATGCATTTGGTGAAGATCCTGGGAGCCTAGGACAGGCTGAAAGACATGGCTTGGAACTCGTAAAGGCTCCTCTGCTCGGAAGTGGAGGAAACTTCGATGGGGTGGACGGATCAGGACATGAAAGAATGCATCCTGAAGATCCAGAGAACAGAACCACATGTTTTGCTCCAGAGATGGTAAGATCTGGGACAGATTTCCCATCCTGAAGGTGTGAGACCTGCGGAACTTGTTCAGGTCATGCAATCTAGAATGGGGCGCCAGCCCCCATCCACTTGGCAGCAGGATGTACCTGAGACAAACCCTGGGTGTTCTGGAGGATCCACAACTCTGACCGTGACCTCCTTAGCGGGCAACTGGGCTCAATGTCGTCTCGAGAGCCAACCCGGTGTCTACTGATTCCAAAGTCCACCCGGCGTCCCGATGAGTCTTCCCTTTGTCCTTCTTGGACTCCTCGTGTGAGCAGGAATGGTGCGACTGGTGGGGCCCTCTCCTTTGTCGACAGAGACTGGCACAGCTCCTTGAAGGAGACACCGAATAGGTGGAGCCCAACTGGAGGCGGAACAAAGGCAAAGGCAGAAGAGGACTGAGCAGTGGCCTGGGCCGCCTACTCCTGAAAGGCCTTGAGCTGTTCTAACTGTAGCGGACCCCGCAGCGCCGGAGACCACCCAATGGACGCCCTTTCATTTCACCAGCGGTATCGTGTTCTCTGGTCGGCCCAACTTCAGGCGGTAGTGTGGTTATCGAGAACATTCAGGTGGAACACCTGACAAAAGTTACAGGTCTGCGGATCATGATTGTGGCCCATACAGTCAAAGCCACGGGGCATGAAGGGTCCATGCATGAGGGACATCTTCTGCCCGCAAGGGCACCGGCGAAACCTAGGAACGGTCTTATCCTCCACAAGGGTGCGACAGAAGATCGAGGTGAAGGTGGAACTTGAATGAGCTTTAATAAGTTTAGGAAGTAAATCCAAGATTTGAGCACCTGGGCCTACTCAATGCGGGAGCTGTAAGGGTGGGAACCTGACTCTTCCAGCGGAAAGGAAGATCTGGCATCATGGGGCGGAGCCACGGAGCTACCACCCAGGTGGGTGGGAGGAGTCAGCCAAAAGACGCTTCCAGTGATCCTTAAAGGGAAAGGCAACTGCTAGACAGTTTGGACAGAAAATCATATCCACATTCCTAGAACCTTGAGTTGAACTCTTTCTGCAAAACAAATGGACAGGGCTTTATTCAACTCTGTTGCACTATGTCCTTCTGGAGATCTGGTCTCCAGAACCGGACAAGTACTTTTAGACGTGAGTCATTTATTGAAATGTTTTGACCGAGTAAGCCCACTGAGACATAATGTCCCTTTTCAGGGTGACCCGTTATCTATACAGTGTCAGCACCACCTCCTCTTTCTGCTGGTGATACCCCTACCAATGCACCTCAGCATTCCACTTTCCATCCCTACTGCATGGCCACCTTTTGGTCATCTGATAAGATCACCCCAGGTCTCTTTCCTGCTTGATGGTCAATACCACTCTACCTATTTTGTACTCCAGCCCTGGGTTTCTGTGCCCCTAAGTACATTATTCTGTACTTTTTGCATTGAAACCCAGCTGCCAAATCCCTGACCACTCCTTTAGTTTTCTCAGGTCTCTGCTCATCTTTTCCAACACCCCTGGAGTTTCCACCTACTGCAAATTTTGGTGTCACCTGCAAAGAAGCAGACCTTCCCATCTAGTTCCTCTGCAATGTCACTTATAAAGACATTAAAGAGGACTGGCTCCAGCACTGATCCCTGAGACTTTCTAACAAATAGCCAACAAACATACAATTTTTTTTATTTTTAGTTTCCAGATGCAGGAAAAACAGGTTACTAACCTGTAACAGTAGTTCTAGAGTGGTATATGTTGTCCATTCACACTGTTTGGCGTGTCCCTGTCCCTTCATATCTTGCGGAAGTCTTCAAGCTGGCTCCTCCCACCACCCGGTGGTATATACCTCAGCTCCGCCCCATGATGCCAGATCTCAACCGCTGGAAACCAGATAGTGTCACGTCCGCAGCCGGGAGGTCGGGTGGGTCCGTATGGGTGAACAACATATACCACTCCTATAACTACTGCTACAGGTGAGTAACCTTTTTCTAGGATCGTGGATATGTTGTTCATTCACTCTGTTTCACAGACTCCTAGCAGTTCTCTGGGAGGAGGGAGGCAAGCACACACCCCTACTTATGGAACAGAGGTGGAGAACTGAGGTCCCAAACCAGCAGCCCAGCATGACTCAAGGTCGACGTGGTGAGTGGGTGATGAAGGTGTTATCTGACTTCAGGTAGCAGCCAACAGATTTCCTGGATAGGGATGTCCCTGGAAGCAGCCACCGATGCAGCAGTATGGCGGGTAGCATGAGCTCTTATCCCTCTGGGAGGCCTTGCCCGCCAACTCACAACACAGACCTATGCATGATGTAATCCACCTTGCTACAGTCCGCTTGGCTGCAGGTCTGCCAGAAGCGGCTTCAGTGTAGGCGACAAACCAGCTGGCTTAAACTCCTCCATGAATTTCCACCGTCTCTCCTTATAATAGGAGAGAGCACGCTCTGGTTCAAAATATGGAGCCTGTACTGGCCTCCAAGGTGTAATTAGGGTAGTATACCAGCAGAGTCAACACCTGGTTAAGGTGAAATTCTGACACCACCTTCGGAAGGAATTTCGGTGGGAGCACAGGACAACCTTGTCCCTGTGGAAGACCAGATAAGGAGTCCACCATGAGCGCCTGGAGCTCCCTGTCCTTCTGGCAAACGCTGATAGCCACCAAGAAGGTTATCTTCCACAAGTGTGATAGCTCACACTTGTGCATTGGTTCAATTGCTTGCCCATGAGCTTTGCCAGTACCAGCAGTAGATCCAACGGAGGTGGAGGTTCATGCACCAGAGGGATATGTGATCCAGGTTTTGAAAAGCACCCGACCACTGTCTCCTGTGCTAGTGTCGGCTGACTGGCCTGTGCCCAGTAAGCAGAAATGTCTGCCAGGTGCACCCTAAGGGTCGATGACCGGAGACCCCTTTGAGAGAGACCAAGTAGTAGAGAATGTTAGCCACGAACAGGATAAGGGGTCAAGACCCTTGTTCCTGACACCAAATGGAAAATCTTTTCCATTTGAAGGCATAACATTCCTGGTCGATTCTTTCTAGATGCCTCCACCATGGTGTAGACATCTTCGAAAGACCCAAAGCCTGGAACCTAGCCACTCAGGTACCAGGCTGTGAGGTGCAGGGATTGAAGGTCCAGATGGCAGACCTTCCCTGGTTGAGAGATATCACGTCCGGCGTGCAAAGCCACTCGGGGCCTGCAGCTGAGGCTGAGGAGATCTAGATACCAGAACTGGCACAGCCAGTCTGGGGCTACCAGAATCACCTTGTTCCTCCTCAACTTGAGTAACACCTTGTGGATCAAGGGAAATGGAGGGAAGACGAGAGGAGGCCTGGGGTCCACAGCCTCGATAAGGCATCCTCTGCAGCGAGCCCTGCTGAGGGGAAGCGCATGAAACAGCCTCAGCTTGGTGTTTTCCCACGAGAGAACAGGCTGTAAGCTATCTCTGGATGGAGAGACCACTAGTAGGATGTCTGGCCTAGGCGGTTGAGAGAATCCGCCAACTGGTTCGAGGCTCCTGCCACATGGATGGCTAGGAAATCTGCCTCACCACGGCCTAGGAGGGTCCAGATGCTAAGCGCCTCCTTGCATAGAAGACGGGAGTGCGTGCTGCCCTGTTTGTTGAGGTAGTACATGGTCGTGGTGTATTGTCCATCTGGACTTAAACCATTTGACACCAGAGCTTAGGAGCGAAAGCTGACGATGCTAGTCTGACTGCTCTGAGCTCCAACAGGCTGATGTGGCATTGGGACTCTCGGGGTCCAGAACCTGTGGGCCCTGTTGTCCCCATGTGGGCTCCCCACCCCATGAGAGAGGCATCAGTTGTAAGGACGACTGTTGGCTCGGGTGAACAAATGGGATCCCTTCCTGCAACCAGTCCACCACTGGAGAGCGTCCCACATCTTCTGAGTTACAGTGATCGGCTGGTCGAAATGACCTTATCGCTGAGTCCACTGGGTGGCCAGCTCCCACTGGAGGGGCGCAAGTGCAACTGGGCCTAATGGACCACTGAGGTGCTCATAGAAACATAGAATTTGACGGCAGATAAGGACCACTTGGCCCACCCAGTCTGCCCATTTCCTACCTAATGGATAAGCTGCAGATCCTAGTTAACCGCAGCCTACTTCTTTCTACCCCACCCCTATAATTGCCTTATGGCTGTCCCATGCATGCTTGAATTCAGTCACTGTTTTGACTCCACAACCTCCTCCGGAAGGCCGTTCCATGCATCCACAACCCTCTCTGTGAAAAATACTTCCTTACATTACCTCTGACCGCCCCTCTATCTTAAAATTGTGCCCCTTGTTCTTGCACACCTTTTTTGAAAGATGCTACCCTCTTGGACTTTGTTGATTCCTTGAGGTACTTGAAAGTTTCTATCATGTCTCCCTCTCCCTCCTTTCCTCGAGGCTATACATATTAAGCTCCTTTAGTCTCTCTTCATATGTCTTCCGTGCAGACCCTGCACCATTTTAGTTGCCCTTCTCTGGACAGCTTCCATCTTGTCTATGTCCTTGCGAGATTGGGTCTCCAGAACTGCACACAGTACTCCAGATGGGGTCTCACCAGCTGTCTGTAGCCACCATGTATCCCAGAAGGCGCAGAAAGTCCCAGGCAGGGTGCAAGTGCCCAACCAGAAATGACTGGGCAAAGGAGGAGAGAACCTCTGCCCTGTCCACTGGTAGCCAAGCTCTGGCTTGACAAGAGTCGAGCTCTGCCCCCGATGAAGCCCATCACCTGGGAAGGCACGAGTTCGACTTGGCCTTGTTGATCAGGAGGCCGAGTTGGGAGCAGGTCTGGAGGGCCATATCCCTGGACCTCTCCACCTCCTGTTAGGTGGAACCTGGGCTGCCACCACTGCAATGCATTTGGTGAAGACCGTGGGGCAATATGACAGGTTGAACGGCATGGCTCGAACTCTCGTACAGGGTCCTTTCGACCCTGGAGCAGAGGAACCGCTGATGAGTTGGATAGATTGGGACGTGAAAGAACGCTCTCTGCATATCCAGTGAACAGAACCACATGTTTCGCTCCAAGGATGGTGTGATCTGGGACAGAGTGACAATCCGAAAGGTGCGTGACCTGAGAAACTGATTCAGGTCGTGGAGATCTAGAATGGGGCGCCAACCCCCATCCGCTTGGGCACCAGGAAGTACCTGGAGACAAACCCTGGATCTACAGATGGATCTGCCACGAGAGCTACTGCCTCCTTGAGGAGGAGCGAGCAATGTTGTCTCGAAGAGCCGACTGGGTGCATCTTAATCCATTCTTCCCAAGGCGCGGGCTTGGCTGGGAGGGTACTGCTCGAATTCCAGAGGCAGTCCCTGACCGACCACTTCGAACCCACTTGTCCGAGGTGATAGCGGACCAGGTGGAAAGAAGTGGCAGAGCCGGCCCCCATGGTAAAACCTAGAGCTGGCGTGACGGAGATAGTGGTGGCAACCCCACCCGTCACTGGGAAGGCTTGGAGGAGGAGAAGGCTCCAGGACCTGAGCCTCTGCCCCTTTATGGGTCTGTTGGAGTGCAGACTTGGCCGAGGGCCAAGCTTGAACCTGCTGCTGATGCTGCTGCTGCTGCTGCTGTCCTCCCTGGTAAGAGGACTGCTGAACCGCAGGGAAGAGTGCTGAAAAGGCTTCTTCTTTTCTTCTGCTGGTTCTTGCCCAAAGAACTCTTGGTAGAAATGGCATCCAAGGTGGCAATGGACTGCTCTATGCGTTGCAGGTGACCGGCCACTCCTTGGCCGAACAAGTCAGTCCCAAGGAAAGGCACATCCCCTAACTTGTGCCAAGTAACCGCCAGGAAGGAGGGAGAGCCTCAGCCAAACCCTGCAGCAGAGGCAATCGGCAGCCATTGAGCGGCACAAGAATCCCAATGTCCAGGGCGTCTGGAGCTGCTGTTTGGCAACAGCAGGCCCTGATCCCAGACCTGCTTAACTGTGGTCTGCATATCCACGGAGAGATGTGGGAGAACTTCACCTAATGACCCGAGGAGGGCATGAGAGAAGTGTGCCATGACGACGGCCGAATCTGCCTGACGAAGGCCTAAGGAGGACTTTCCACGCCGAGTGGTCCAAAAGCTTGGACTCTTTATGGGGGGTCAGTCAGTGTCAACAGAACTGCCAGTATGCCTGAACACAGAGGCAGTCACCAGGCTTTCGGCCGAAGGGTGCTCTGTGAATCCAAGGGACCCCCATGGGCACCACATACTTATGGGCCATGCGGCAGACTGTGTTGGACATGAGGCAGGACACTGCCATAGTTTGAGTGCCAGACCAACAATGGCCTCGGCCACAGGAAAAAGCCTCCGTTGCAGTATCCCCTCTTGAGGATGTCCGTGAGAGGATACACTGCCTTTTCTGGATGGGTTCCAGGGCATTCCTGTAGATGAGGAGATGAGACAGAGAATCCCTTGGAAGGAGGAAGGACCTTCCTCCATCCCTGTGCCAAAGACGACTCATCTTCCCAGGATGAGAGTGAAGCCCGATGACATCCGAGTCCAAGAGTCGGTATGCCGCCTGCCGCCTAAGTCACCCCTCGACCCACCGAGGGCGGTCCGGGATGGCCATGACCGACAGACGCAGGGAAGCCCGGTATCTGGTCGGTCATCTTTGGAATGAGCTCCTCCCAAAGGCTGCTAAGGCAGCTGCTCTACCACTGTCGGTGGAGAGACTGGAATAGGCTGCATGGAGGATGGGCCGACCGCTGGCAGGGAACCAAGGCTTCTGGTCCAAGGGGGTCAGCTTCAGCCTAGAGGTGAGAGCCAAGTAATGGCAGGGTAGGCGGCGGAGCCGCATCTGCCTGGACAAAATCATCTGTTGCCATATAACGCCCTCGAGCACCGACGGAGTTTCCGTCAGAGCCTCTCCTCATCCGAGGAGGATGAGGACAACCTGTGGCATTGCCTCTTTTGGAGCGCTTGTGGCTCTTCCTTGGTTGATTGACCGAGGGGTTCTAGACCTCGACCGAGATCGGGCAGGCCGACTCGGTCACTTCGAGACACGGAGGGATCGGGTGAAACCCGATGGTCAGGAACTGGACCTTGATGAGGACACCAGCGGGCTGGGTTTCCTCATCGGGAACACAAGGACCGGAGTCCCTCCAAAGAGTCGCGGCCACAGCCGGTGACAGAGGGTCGATTGATTGAGAACAATCTCAGCCTCATCGGCCACATCCTCCGTTGTCGGGCCAGACGGAAGATCCGTGAAGCTCATGCTGAGGAAGCGATCTCGACAGAGGTCGAGACCGTATGCTTCTGGGACTGAGACCCATCTTGGTCCCAGGCGCCTTCACCAAGACGAAGATGTGCCAGGTTCCTTGTCTCTCTTACGAGAGCGGGAGGAGTGCGAGCCCGCGACTGACTAATCCCTGGTGGGGAGAGACTGGCACAACACTTAAGAACCTGTGAAGGTGGAGGCCGGTTGAGTGAAATGAAAAAGCTCCAATTAGCCAGCGGGCGGCTTCTTCTTGGCGCCCATGCTGTCCAGCTGCTCAGCAGAACCCGGCCACCGCAGAAATCGCTTACCTAGCCTCCTTGACCATCGAGGATTCATTTTCTTCGTCTCCCCAACTTCAAACATGCCAGGCGGTTGTCAGGACGTTGGGATGGAAGGCCAAGCAATAGCTGCAGGACGAGGTTTCATGGCCGACACCTAGGCAGTAGGCGCACATGAGATGGGAATCGGTGCGCGACATCTTCAGGCCACCAGGACACCGCAAAATCCTGGAGGAGATTTCTCTTCCATGATCGAGGACTCAAAAGCACGATCACTAACTTGAACGAGTTTTAATTTCGTAAAACCAAAGTTTTGAAAGCCAGGGCTTCAATGAAATGCGTGAGTGGCATGAGAGAGGCAACTGTATGTTCCAGCAGAAAGGAAGATCTGACGTCATGGGGTAGAGCCGAGGGTTTTACCACCCGGTGGGTGGAGGAGCCAGACTGAAGACCTTCCAGCAAGATTTAAAGCAGCAAGGAACCTGCCAGATAGTGTGGATGAACAACATATTCACGTCCCTAGAAAATGTTTACAGACATGTTAGTCCCTGGAAAACTGGATTTGTTACATACAGTGTTCCTTTAATTGGACCAAAAAAAAAAAAAAAAAAAGACTGAACATTGTGTACTGCAGTTTCTATGTAAATGTCTTCACTGGTGCAATAAAAGATGCAAGTGTCAAAAATCTAAATCTCAAGCTTAGAGGAGAAATGAAAAATACATACTTACCGTAATTATTGATCTTCCCAAATATCATCACCATTCATTACAAAATGAGTCCTACAGGAGGGTTAGGACCTGCTTGGGAAATAAAAGAGCACTGCCTCTTTAACTTTTTCTTAGCTGGAGGAGCAGACATCAGGACAGCGCCGCCCATGAGGCCAGCGTTCTACATGGCGCCAGGGTTGGCCAGTAACCAATGCCAACTCCTCCCAGCCCTCAGTTCTGTCCCCAGGAGAGGATAAGGACAGGGATAGAGGGAGGGCAAGGGTGCCAGGGATAGAGAGGGAAGGGAGGAATAAATATAAAGCCAACAGAGAAGGGTTTAGAAGAGAAGGATAGGCTAGAGGGTAGGTGTGGCCTGCATGCTGGGCAGCTAAAAGAGGCACACACAAGAAAAAGAGAGAGAGAGAGAGAGAGAGAGAGAGAGAGAGAAAGCAGTCCTGCTCCTGAGGAGGCTTGTCCCTCTTCTTTGACCTTCGCTCTTTCTTCTTTTTTTTATTGATCTCCATGAGGAGGTTTTACCAGGTTCTGCAACCCATCTACTGACAGGCGTCTGCAAAAAGGATGATTTAAGCCCAGCTGGCCCAAGAAGAGGCCTCAGGATATACATGGGCCTTTGGTCAACTGAAACCTTACCTGCTTGACCAGGGACGGAGAAGAAGAACACAAGAGGGACTAAGTTTCCACTGCTCTCCTCAGGAGGGATACTGAGAAGATCCCCAAGATCTCTCTCTCTCTGCAATCAGTTTCGATAGTGTCTCCAAAGGAGAACCAAAGGATTAGTAGAACTAAGAACTGGACTCCTGCTGATGTTGTGGAATCAGGGACAAAGGACTCAGCAATCAGCCAGCAGGGACAGAGCTTGGGAAAATCCCAGTGGTCATCCGGGCTTTTCCGCTGGCTTAGTTGAGAACCTACTGATAAGGGATTTTCCAGTAGTAGCTTACAGGGTCAGGAGAGAATCTACCAGCCCCAGCAAATTCAACAAAAGAACAGGCCAGAGCTAACTTTGACCCTGCAGGAGACTTTGGAGAGGTCAGAGAAAAGAGTCCAGAGAAACCCCCTCCCCGACAGGAGAAGGGACAGCCTTCCCCAAAACTCACCCAGAGAATGGCAGGATGCCAGGAGATGTAAGGGCAGGGTTTGCCCCAGGAAGAAAAGCCCCGATCCTCGCCCCCAACTCAAGGAGTAGGAAGATGAGAGGAAAAGGGAGGGAACAGGAGGGAGGGGAGTGTAATGAATGGTGAAGATATTTGGGAAGATCAATAATTAAGGTAATTATGTAATTTTCTATATTTACCCAAATTAATCTTCACCATTCATTACTAAATGGGTCCGAGTGCCAAGATGGAAAACCCTGAGGGAAACCTGGTTAAACTCAGCACCTGTGGGGAGGACCACGAGAGAAAGGCCCTGTTTACAGGCCTGGTGAGGAGCCTGTGGACAGTTGTGGGCCAGAAAGAGGCTCCGAGGCCTGGGAGATGGAAGGCACCCCTGCAGTTCACGCTGAGCCCCACGCAGAGAGAAGCAGACCACCCCGGAATGGTGAGGGCAGCACCCTCCCAGGCCAAAGGTGATAACTCGACAGGCAAAGCCATGCAGTCCGGCCTGATACAGACTGAAGTTCCCACCAGCCTGGAAGCCACCTCGCTGGCACTACACTGCCCTTGAGAGGTGTCTAGCTTGGCGAATGGCTTGCCGGATTTCATCATCAGGCACTGCCGCAAGGAGCTAGCCCAGCAACAGATATGCCTAGCACAGGCCACCTGGTGAGCCTGATGAGAAGCAATCTGCAACAGAAGGTGTGCCAACAAGACCACCCTTTCCTCAATTGGTCAAACTCAGCAGAGTCAGTGTCCGAGGAGGCGGGCATGGCGACAGCAACAAGGCCAGTTGGGGTGTCAGAGACTCCACTCCCGAAGAGGGGTGGGGTATGGCACCTGAAGACCCCATTGCAGCACAGTACCTGTACACGCAGTCCCTAGGGACAGGAGATGGGGCAGCGGGATGAAGCCAAACGGCGTGTAAGGCCTCTGTGAATGGATGCTGCCAGGGAGGGTATAACCAAGTTCTCAGCACTGTACTCTTAGGAATGATAGTGTGTACAACTAGAAAGAATTCACGTTCGGCAAAGTAGAAAATGTGGAGATCCTCCAACATCTCTACCAGGAAGCGCTGGTAGGATGTAAAGTCCACATCCGCTGAGAAGTGGAGGGAGGCATCCTCTTCCTTGGTGGAGGAAGTCAAAGAGTTGGAGAAGCTCGACTCAGAGGTAGGTGGTGCAGTGGTTTGAGGTCAAAATGACCCTGGTGAGAGCCCTAAGGTAACGGGAAAAGCAGCTGCCGAGCCCTGAACTGTTCCCAGGTCATGGGGCCCTGGGCCCAACAGAACGGGAAGAGGGGAGGAGACGGCAGAGGAACAGGAGGAGCGACAGCCAGATAAATAAGGACTGTAGAAATGTTCAAGGAACCCCCCAAAGGTGGGGACTGGCTATCCTGCCCACCATGGTGCACTCAACCGGCAAGGGGCAGACTGGGTATTGTCTTTAGGGGAACCCTAGGTGGCGAGACTGGAGCCGTGCAGAGCCCATCGGAAGGCCCTGTCCCCATCAACTGCAGTACCTCTCCCAAAACGAAGGAAGACAGGGACGGTCCACAACTCCTGCCAGGGCCCCAAGGGGGCTCCCTGATGGGGTCAGATGCTCAGACTGGGTCCTGCCAACCCCGACTTTGAAGAGAAGGACCAGCCCCAGGAGAGGCCTGCTAGAAGAATCCAGACTAACTGGCTTAGAAGAGAAAGCCCCAGTCCCTGCAGGGGAGACAGTGGGCCCTCCTGAGCATCCTCCTCATCAGCTGGGATCCATACTACGACAAGCCTGGATCCGGACTTAGAGACAGTGGCAGCTCCAAGCTGGAAGGTATTGGCTGCGGCACGGAGACTAAGATGAGCGCAGACTGCAGTGCCATCTCCCGAAATGGCGAGACTCCCAAAATGGCACCAACTCCCAAAACAGCGGCATCCACGGCGGCACCACTCTAGGAGCCCCAGAAAGAACCCCGAAGAGTCACTGGCACCAGAAAGTTATGGAGCGATGGCACTGTGAACGGTGCAGGTCTCTTTGTGGACTAATTGGTAGCGTGACACAGTTGCAGTTGTAACTTAATGAAATTTATTCAGTTCTATCTCAAAATTTCTTCATAGAGGACAAATATAACATCAGCAGACTGGTATGACAACAAAATAAAATAATCAGAATGGCAAATAAACTTTATCCCATGACTTTTACACGGCTTGAAAAGTATTCTTCTCCTAACACCTGCTGGAGCAATTCAGAGCTCCCTGGAGTTTACCTCCAGACCCAGGGCACAATCTAAACTAACAATCTCAAATGACAGTCCTTTTATACGGGGAAATGATCATGTGTTCTCCTAACTCCACCCACATCATTAATGCTAAAGTAAAACTTCTATTTAAACATAATTATTTTGTTTTAACTAGCTAACTAAACAGTTTATAATTCACATACATATATACTCATAGTCAGTCTATTTTATTTCAATTCCTGGCTCTTTCACAAACAGCTCTGACCATCAGGCACCGCCCCAACAAGAACAGCATAAAACAAAGGAACAAAGGGCTGGGCAGCACTATAGCTGTCCTGGAAGGAGTGGTGCAAGTAGAGACAGAAGCAGAAGCTGAAAATCCAAGGAACACACGAACAGGCGCCTTTCTGTAAGTGAGAACTGAACACACAATTTATATAGTTATTCTCTGAGGTGTACAATTCCCCATATAGTTTCATAACCTGATTACTTAAACACAATTGCCAGGCAGTTACCAACATGTGCCTTAACTTGTTGTTTCAAACAGGGAGCTTTGAGCAGGAAGTAATTCCAACTAACCAGCTTTTACAAATGGTTTTACAGCCCACTACAAGTACCTTGTCCCTAGTCTTTATTTTATCGAAAGATAGGAGAGGACATGTGTATGAATTAACATTGCACTGACCTTCTGCTAGGAAGTTAAATGTGCAACAAGCACATGTTGTATTTCAATACTTTTGCTACTGTTAATATTTACAACCACTAGAGAAGGAATGGCTTCCAAATAATACAGTCCTTTAAAGACTGAAACTTAAACAGAACAGTGACTTAAATGACTTTTATTTCCCTCACTTGCAACCCATTCTTCCTCTTAGTCAAGCAGCACCTGTATTCTGGTGTGCTACCAAACACCTCTAAAAGAAGGGTTGAAAGTGTTCTTTCAACCCAAGTAGAAACAGACTGCTGGTGCTGCTCATTTAAGCTCCAAATGAACTCAATTACCATGTAAAAATCCCAATTATCTTTACACAAGGATTCAGTTCTCCTCTAACTGAATTACCGGGGATTTACTAAATGACTCACTCTTACTTCTGTCCTCCCCTTGCTTTATTTTTCTACCTTGCTAGTCTCCACCACACTATCTTTAACCTAGTCTCAACTTTTAAAGCTTACATTTATTTATTTAATTTCTGATTTTACATAGTTATAGTATCAAAAGGCTTTAAGTAAAGCACCAAGCCCAAAAGTTCCAGGGCCCCTAATCCATCACAGAGTCACTCTGTGACAGGCACCAATAGCGGCACCATCCAAAGACGGCACTGGCCTAAGATCTTCTGAAGCCTCGGAGAGGGCTGGCAGAATCCAAGGGCTCCTCAGAGCCCAGCACCCAGTCGGGATCATCCCGATCATCATCTCTTAAGGGGAAGATGAAATCGCCAACCTAGCAACTGCCTGGATTTTCAGCCCCTGGCACCAAGAGCGGTGTAGGAGTGGAGCCGGGCACGCAGTTGGCACCATCCCGCTCACCAGTACCAGAGATGGTGCTGGGAGCAGAAGCGACACCATCATGGCACGGAAGACTGCCAGAGTAGAGCCAGCGTATAGCTCAGGCCCCACCCGGGGCTGTCCGTGTCTCCGAGGGACCCCGGACGCAAGGGGTGATCAGCCCCCAGGAGGGCGGCGTGCTGCCCCACCAACCACTCATTGGGACCCCTTGCACCAGCAGCCTATATAGAGTTGGGGAGGGCTCAGCGGTGGAGCCCACAGACCTGGTCTTGGCATCCCAAGTGCGAGACACCCTCTGAAAGTTGTGTGTGGGGTCTCTCCCCAACCTCGCCAGTGGATAACAAGTGTCGAGGTAGTCCATGGAAAACCAGGCATTGCACTCTGTCAAGTGGGCGGGGACCCTGACAGGTGAAGCAATTGTAAGTGGGGTCCGTAACAGTCCTGGAGTTGCCACAGGGGCACCAGCATGAGGGCAACTCCTGCGTTTGAACTTGGATTCTTGCCCGAATCGCATCTCCGTCGCACGCGGAAAAATAAAAACAGGATTTAACAAAAGAAATCACTCAGTGCCGCAATAAATAACAGAAGTAAAGAATAAAACTCCGTACTGAATGGAACCGGTACTCACGGCGCTGGATCAAAGGTGTAGGCTTAGCAGACTTCTAACTATGACACAGTATCTTGCTTGAAGGCAATCTTCCCTCACAAGATCCTTCCTTGATGGTGGTAAAACAGAACTGAGGGCTGAGAGGAGTCAGCATTGGTTACTGCACACACCATGTAGAACACTGGCTTCAAGGGCGGCCTCTTCCCAACATCGTGCTCCTCCAGTTAAGAAAAATTAAAGAGGCAGTGCTCTTTATTTCCCAGCAGGGTCCTGACTTCCAGTACGACCCATTTAGTAATGAATGGTGAAGATTAATTTGGGTAAGATCTACTAAACAGGTAAGGCATTTTTATCAATAGAAGCTGGTTTTAAATATTGGTTCTAATTCTGTTATTGTTCCATCTATACAGCCCTTTAGGAACCTTTGTGGCTGTTTCTGATTCACACTCTGGTGTAAGTACCATTTAGAACAGTGCGATATAGTTTATGTCCCCCTCAACCAGAGAGTTCTATAGCAGAACATGAGTGCATTGTGCCAACAATGGAAGAACTGAGAAAGGGACAAACTACATCACACAGTTCTAAAATGGTACCTAACCAGTGTAAATTACACACCCACCAAGATAATTAAAAAGAATGGAGGGATGAAACAGTAACAACATCGGAGCCAGGATTTAAAAATCAGTTTCTGCAGGGGAAAATTATTTACAGATTCAGTGCAGTTCTCCTTTAAACTGTGGGGCTTTACTGCAAAATGACGCCAGCTCCTGGCCCCATATTTAGCAGTGACACAGAAAATGTGGCCTTGTAATATTAGCAAGGACCATTTACAGTTTGTTAAAAAAAAAAAAAAGCCAATTTACAAATATCTAGTAGAAGTCTTCTCCACACACTGTCTGGCAACAACAAAAAACTGATAGCTGTCTTAGTCCAGTAGGTGATGAAGAAGAAAAAACAACAGTAAGTATATTGCAGGAGATGCAGGGATAGGGTGGTTAGTATAGGCATGTCCCACATTCCGTATCACTACAGAATTCCTACACCACATTGGCAGGGCAGGATTGTCCAACAGAGGCACCCAGTAGTGACCAGGACAGATGTGGAGGTCCTCCTTGGTGGAGACCCCTAGAGGGTAGCAGAGGACCGTAGAGGAGAAGGAGAAGGAGAAAGCAAATCGAGGTGAGGGACTCAATAGTAAGGGGAGACAGCTGGGGACACACAAGGATGAAGAGAGAGTGGTGACATGCCTTCCGTGCCACAGCTCAAAGGATGGAGAGAGGATCCTAAGGATCGCTGGGAGAGCAAGGACAGAGGAGAACTGGATGCCATTTTCCATTTGGGACAAATGACCTGGCTAGGAAGGAGCCAGGAACAGTTCAGAGAAAATCAGGAAATTGGGGACGGGTCTTAGGCAAGTAGCACAATCTGTTACTTTCTTGGAGGTGCTACCTGTCCATGACAAAGGGAATGACAGGAGGCTCCACCAGGGACTGTATATAGCTAAGAAATGGTGTGTGGCAAGAGAGTTCAAATTTGGGGACTAGGGCCATACCTAAAGGGACTAAGGGCCTTTACTGGGACGCATGGCCTGCATTCATCCAGGAGGGGAGCAGAGACTCAGTGAACAGTTTAAATGCTACATTGGTAAGCATTTAAACTGACAAAGGGGAGGCTGAATAACGAGGGAAGACAGTCTACATACATACACACACACACACACACACACACACACTCTTACAGGATCAGCAGTGGAAATCCCAGGGTGAGAAGTCCCAAAAGGAACAAACACAGATAGGTAACCAAGAGGGAGAGGGAGGGGAAAGAGGTAAGACGGTAGTGGAGGAAACGGGGCGGGCAAAGGGCAAGATGAGGGAGATGGCAGTACAAAATGTTGAGCCATGTGTGCAAATGCTTGAAATCTGGGCAACAAGATGGCAAACCTAGAGGTCACCATGGCAGCAGAAGATCTTACTTGAGAAACAGCTCTTGCAGCAGGTTACACCATTAGGACTGAAGCCGGCAGGCGCTAGGACCCCACGGAAATTTTCTAGCTAGCAGTATTCAGGGGACCACCTCCAACGTTGGTCCCGTCAGGCGTAGTACATAAGTAGGCAGTCCCCAGAATCCCCAGTTCTTTTCCCGCCGTCACTCGCCAGCATCAGCCTCTCGGTCTCTACCTAGCGTCACAGCGACTACAGAACTTACCGTTTTCAAACTGATGTCCTCTCCAACTCCTTCGCTTGAGGGTCACCTTTCCAAGTGTGCCTATGGAAAATAGATCCCTTTCAAGGATCCTCACTCCTCCTGCGTGGCGCCTGCCTAGGCCTGGACCACTACCAAGGGTTCAATAGCCGTGACTAGGATCCACCGCCAGAAGGCACTTCAGGCGCATCTTCTGGAAGAAAATTGAAAAGGATGGACTAGAACCTTCCTCCAGGGAGAATCTTCCTCAAGCTCCATAAACACCAGGAGAAAGTAAGTTCCAGATTCCCGAACTGGTCTGGACTCCCGCAGCTCAGGCTGCACTAGATCGGACCGCCTCCCTCCAGGGCTCGTGTCAGCCCCCCCAACCCCCACCCCCGTTAAGGTCCGGGCTTCAGGTAGCTCTTCTATCACGCTCCAGCCTATCAAGACTTCGAGGCCCTCGCTTCTCCACTCCATTCAAGCCTCTTCCAAGTCTTCTGAGCACCATAAATCTTCCTCTTCCACCGACGTCGACACCGGCTCTAGATCGGTCTCCCAACCTCACAGAGGTCCTGAGCCAACTCCTAGAAGACTAAAGGACCTGACGTCCGCGAAGCGAAGGCCGGACCAGACATCGCCATAGACGACGCTACAGGCATTCGGAGTTGGCCAGGTGCTCGCCAGAACCGAGGACACCAGCCAGACACCAGTCGCCAGCCGGGCATTCACCGGATCCAAAGGCGTCAGCCAAGAGATCGATATCGCATCGCACTCTCCAGAGCGAATACCCCCAATCACCGGCGGCCGCCGATCACAGGGACTCGACGGAGGAGGCGCTACAATGCCCGAAGACCAGGCGGGCAACACCGAGGATGCCGGCTCCTCCGGAACCTTCCCGAACCCGAGACAACTGGGGACCAGACACCCATCCCCGGCGACAGATCACGGCGCCAGGCTCGTCGGTCGGGCATGAATATTGAAGAAGTAAAGGAACTCTCTACTTTCTGGTGGGACACTATCCAAAAGGATGTGGTCCTTGTTAGACCTCCTCCTTCGCCTCCTCCTCCACCAAAGGGGCCAGCAGGACGAACACCCACCCTATGGAGCAGACTCCACCTCCTAGGGGCAGATCCAAAAGACAGGAGAAGGCCTCCTTAAGATCCCCATCAGGGTCTCCCAGCTCCAAGCGACCCAGACGGCGTCGGTACACTCCGGCCGGGGAGGACTCCAGATCGGACACCTTGGACTACTCCAGATCTCCTTCTCCACTCAGCATCTCCTCCTGACCCACATGACCTCCCCAGGTCTCCTCGAATGATCCCTCTTCGCTGAGATCATGAGGCACATCCAGGACAACATGGGTGGGATGCTGAAGACCTTGACCCCAAACAACAACGCCTTACCCACTATCTTGGCAGAAAGACCCAAAGCCTGTGGTAGTACCACCCTTGCTAGACACTTTTGTCGGACGTCACCAAGGCTGCATGGAAGCATCCGCAGACTCCACCGCAGGTGTCAAGGCTGACCCGCCTGTACAAGGCCCCGAGAGAGGAACAGTACTTGGTTCAACAACCTCTGGCAGACTCCTGGTCATCACGGCCTGCATGACAGGTCAGAAAGACTAACATATGAGCACAGCTGACCGACCAGGAATCCAAGCAACTGGATGCCCTGGGGATATGCACGCACGCTGCTACATGCGCCATCAGGTCTCTGAACTACCTCACCCACATGGTACAGTTTATAAAACCTGGTGCAAAGAAAACCAGGACTGGATGTAGCCATACCAGAGTATGTTCTATTCAGGAGGGACAAGGTAGGAAAAAACAGAGGTGCAGTGACTTTTATATGAGGGAAAACTAAAGGCCAGGAAATATAGAGGGAAGAAGGAGAAGCGGAGGTACTGTGGGTCACCCTGGAAACAGGAAAAGGGCAGTTATTCGAACAGGGGTTAGCTACAGACCTCCAGTATGGTAGATGTGGGGGATAAGGTTATGATACAAGAAATCCAAGGGATGGTAAACAAGAAAAATTTCTCACCTTAGTAATTGTGTTTCTTCTAATGGAGTCTTGCTATATTCTGACAATTGCAGTTAGCTCCAGCCTTTGAACTGCCCGGAGAGTATAGGGTTAAATTTCTATGCAGGGCACAGAACATTGAGCTAGAGCTCGTTGAAGACTCTGTCTGCAGTACTTTAAATCCAAACCGCAGATTCTTACAAGCTAAAACTCACTGACCTATCAGAATGTGGAAATTGTAAAATTTCTACTAGCCAACTGGCAACTAACGGTCTACGTTAGCAAGGAAGACTCAAGTCAGGAAACCCAAAAACAAACAAAACCAGGTAATAAAGCATAACAAATTCTTAATAACCAAACTAAATCACCCAACAGGAAGTGTGCTAGAGACACCCTGGGTGCAACACTGCACCTGCCTACCCACTTCCCAAAACAGGTTCTGAGAGGGAGGCAGGAGGAGGTCAGAATACAGCAAGACTTCATTAGAAGAAACACAATTACTAAGGTGAGTAATTTTTTCTCAAACAACATGAAGTCTTGCTGTATTCTGACAACTGCAGACTACCAAGCAGTAACCACAAGGAGGAGGGACAGAACCTACTTTGGGAATAGGCTCTGAAGTACTGCTGCACCAAATCTAGCATCTCTCCAAGCCTGGATATCCAGGAGTAATGCTTGGTGAAGGTATGAACTGTTTTCCAGGTGGCTGCTTGGCAAATTTCTAACAAGGGAATATCCTGGCCGCAGCCAGAGATGCAGCTGGACCTCTGGTGGGAATGAGCCCTCAGGCCTGAAGGAGGAATTTTTCCCAGTTTCTCATAACAGAATTGGATACAGGACACAATCCACCTGGCAATAGTTCTCTTGGTGGCAGGTTTGCCCTTACCTATTTCCCCATAAGTGAGGAACAACTGAGGGAGCCAAACCTGTGACCTCTGTACGCTCTATGCAGTAACTAAGGACTCTTAACATCTAAACTGTGTAACCTTCGCTCTCCTGAGGAAGCATGATCAGTGAAGAACACAGGAAGAGATATGGATTGGTTCAAGCGGAAATCAGAAACCACTTTGGGAAGGAGCCTCCTATTGGTTCTAAGGACCACCTTGTTCCTATGGAATGAGATGAAGTCCGGTTCAACTGACAGAGCTTGCAATTCACTGATACGTCTGGCAGAGGTAACGGCAACCAAAACACAGTTTTCCAAGTCAAGTACTTGAGCTCTGCTGAGGACATAGGCTCAAAGGGGTTGCATAAGCTGAGCAATGCAGACATTCAAATCCCAGGCATGAGCAGGATCCCTAAAAGGAGGATTGGTATGAAGCAATCCCTTTGAAAATTTACAGAATACAGTATGAGATGACAGAGAGGAAGGCTTTCCTACAGACAGAAAGGCAGAAACAGCTGACAAATGTACCTTGAGAGTAGCTGGTCTGAGGCCTAGACCATTAAGATGAACCATATAATCCAGAACTGTAGACAATTCAGCAGTGTCTGGGGATATATGCTTCTTGGAACACCAAATGCTGAATCTTTTCCATTTGGAGCTGTAAGTTTTTCTGGTGGCAGGCTTTCAAGAGGCTTTGAGAATGTCCAGAACCCCTTGGGACAGATGCAAATCTGCATATTCCAACTCTTCAAGAGCCATGCCTTGAGATTGAGGGACCAAGACTGGGGTACCAAATCCTCCCTGAGATGAGGTTAACAGATTGCACTTCCTGGGGAGAGACAAGGAAGATGGACTGCTAGGGACAGCAGCAGGGGATACCATGGCTGCCTGGCCCAGTCTGTAGCAATCAGAATTAGTTTGCAGGATTGTGACCTCCTTTGACCAGAACTTTGAACAACAGAGGAAAAGGAGGAAGGCATAGAGGAATTTCCTTCCCAGTTCAGAACCAGAGCATCCAGAAGGACTGAGCCCAGTACTGGAGGTCTGCAACAAAACAGAGGAAGTTGGTGATTGTCCAGGGCTGCAAGAGATCTATCTCTGGAGTGCCCTACCTGGAAAAATCACTTCTAGCACTAGTGGATCCAGAGACCATTGCGATGGCCCTGGGAGATTCTGCTCAGTGTATCTGCTATCACATTGTCCTTTCCCGGAAGGTGGACTGCAACTAAGGATGTCTGCAGAGAGTAAGCCAGAGACCATAGTTTCATGGCTTCTGTGCACATGGCCGTGGACCGAGTGCCTCCCTGCTTGTTGATGTACCACATGGTGGTGTGTTGTCTGTCCTGACCTGTACCACCTTGTTCTGCACTGACTGAGAGAAGGCTTGCAGAGCCAGGAACACTGTCCTGAGCTCCAAAAGATCGATATGCAGGAGGGACTCTTGATGGGACCACCATCCCTGGGCTGTGAGAGCCCCAGATGGGCTCCCACCCCAACAGAGAAGCATCTGTGGTAAGGATCACAGAGTGGGCTGACTGACGAAGGAACCCCTTGCCTGAGATTGTCCTGATCCTGCCATCACTGAAATGCCTGGATCAGAGTCTGAGTCACAGGAACTAGTTTGGTAAGAGGATCCTTGTTTTGAGACCAGAAGGACCTTAGATGGAAATGAATGTCCCTCATTTGAAACCTGGCTCCTTGGACCACTGCTGTAGAAGCTGCCATGTGACCCAGAAGCTGAAGGAAATGCCTTGCTGGTAGAGAGACCAGAAGGCGGAAAGAGGAGGCCAGCTCTGAAATGGCTGTAACCCTCTGTATGGGAAGAAAGGCTTTTGCCTTGACTGTATCCAGCTCTGCTCCTAAAAAGTGAGAAGCTGTACAGGTTCAAGAACTGACTTGGAAAGGTTGAGAAGAAACCCCAAGGAAGTGAGCACTTGCTGGGTCACTTGGAGGTCTGACTTGACTTGGCCTGGGACTGTCCCACAATGAGCCAGTCATCCAGATATGGAAGCACTGCAATCTTCTTCCTCATTAAAAAGGCCACCACTACTGCTGGTGGCACTTTGTGAACACCCTTGGAGCTGATGTTAGGTCAAAGGGCATTGTTCTGAACTGATAACGGCCTGAAGGCAATTCAAACCTGAGGTACTTTCTGTGGGAACACCTGATGGGAATGTGAAAATAAGCATCCTTGAGGTCCAGGGAGGCTGGCCAGTTCCCTGGCCTTAGAGAGGAAAGAATTATTCCCAGAGTCACCATTTTGAACTTTGGTTTTAACAGATGCTTGTTCAGATATCTTAAATCCAGGATGGGTCACTACTCCCTGTCTTTTTGGGGTAAGGAAGTACCTGGAGTACAGACCTTTGCCCCTGTGTAGGTAAGGCACCTCTCTATGGCCCTTAGAGCCAACAGAGATGAAACCTCTGCTTGCAAGGCAAGGGATTTGGAGGTGCTTGCAGGTGGAAAAGATCTGGGCCTCAGCTTTGGAAATCTATTGAAGCGGAGGACAAGACCCTGGCTTACCACTTCCAGGACCCATTTGTCTGAAGTAACAGACTTCCAGTCCTGGACGAAGTAAGCCAGCCTGCCTCCTACTGGTATGGGGAGTCGATCCGGCTGACACCTCAGGGTGTCTGCTTGGCAGAAGCCTTAGGCTGAGGGTGGCTGCAGCCCTGCTCATCCCCCTTCTGTCTTTCCATCTAAAGAACCCCGCTGGAAAAAGGAGAAAGAGGCCAGCTTGGTAGAAAGGCCTGTGAAAAGGCCTGCCCTGGCTTGCTGCCTTTGAGAAGTTGCCTGCCTTTCCTTGGCCTGTGCACTCCTGTAAGTGGTCCTGTATTCATCCATTTTCTTCATGTAATTCTCTGTCTGCTCCCCAAACAAAGAATTACCCAGTACAGGAAATCCAATGCCTTAGCCTGGGTGTCCTGTGAAAGGCTAGTACATCTAAGCCAAGCCATTCTCCAAGAGCCACAGATGTAGCCATGACTCTTGATGACACATCACTGGAGTCCACAGCAGCATGAAACTGAACCTTGGATGCCTCGATCCCATCAGCAGCCACCCCTCTAGCTCCTTGGCCAGCTGGGGGCCCGCTAGCCAGTGCCAGTACAGTGTCCCATCTGGACTTCTGGTACCTGGCTGTATAGGCCATATAATTAGCCTGCCTGAGTCCCAAAGAGGATGCCATGTACAGTTTCTTTGCCATGGCATCAACTTCCTGGAGTCTTTATCTGAGGGTGCAAAGCCAGGGAATACCTGCCCTGTCACAAGCTGCAGCCTGCACTACTCAACATGGCTGCACTGCTGGTAAAGAAACTCCGTATCCGGAGCCTGACAGAGTACACCTCTTGTCCATCCTTCTGTCCACAGGAGGCATAGAGTTAGAGATTTAGAATGTTTTGAGTCTGCTTCTCAAAAGACTTATTAAGGGAATAGACAGTTTCTAGACTCTGGGATATCCATCATTTCAACGAAGTCAGGCTCTTCCTGGTCCTGCACAGCCTCTTCCATAGGAAGCTGGAGGTTTCTGCCACTTTCCTGTAAAACAGAAAGTGGGAGAGGACTCAGACAGCCTAGGAGGAAACACCAGAAGGTCCATCTGGGGAGATGTCCTGTTCTATAGGCACATCCAGACTTTCTAAGCATTCATCATCAAATCCTCACATTGTTCACAGTCCCCTCCTCAAAATCCGTTCTATAAAATCTTCAGGGCATAATCCTGAACTGGGGAACGACCGAACCCCTACCAACCGGACTGGATCAGTCGGAACGCGACGAGCGATTCCACAATCTGAATCGCCGGGCAATTCTTCCACGGTCGGAACATGGAGTTCTGGATCCAAACCAGTAGATTTTTCCTTTCTTTTCCTTTTGTAGGAACTGACCCTTCAGGATCACGCTCTCCTCTTGCCCGAAGAAGTAGTGCCCTGGTCAGAGGGCACTTCCTCTGGTCGGTGGTAACTGAACCGGCTGGCCTTCGGGTTAGCGGATTTCTCAGCCTCCTTCTCCGAAGTCTACCTAATGTCTTATCCAGGGTAGACTTGGAAAATTCTTACATATTTGGCAGTCTGAATCGAGGTGGTCAAACCCCAGACAGTAAACACAGTGTGTGGGGATCAGCCTTAGCAAAGACCTCCCACACTTAATGCAGTGTTAAAACCCAGTGGGCCCGTTTTTTTCTTAGGTTTCAGACGCCAACCTAAAGCAAACTTACCCTTTTTCGGCAACTGCCAGGCAAGACTCTCTTATCGGTTTCTAACTGTGTTACTGGTGTTTGAAAAACGCTTAAAAACTTTTTTTTTTTTAAACCGATAAGAACCGTGACCACACACTAAAATGACTAAATCCACAATCCAAAAACACTGTCTAAGTACTTACTGTACCGCAGACAGAGTGAACGAATGCGGTAAAATAATTCGGAAAACTGAGACTTTAACCGACACTTTAACCAAATCTTTGAACTGAGCAACAGGAGAAAACTCCGGAGCGACTGTTCAGTGAAGCGGAGTAAAGAATCTGACGGTCTGGATTCAAAGTACCTTGACAGAGTCTTCAACCGAGCTCGAAGCTAACGCTCTATGCCCTGCATAGAAATTTAATCCTATACTCTCCGGGCAGTTCAAAGGCTGGAGCTAACTGCAATTGTCAGAATACAGCAAGACTTCATGTTGTTTGAAGGGGAGGTATTGCTAGTGGGGACTTCAGTTCACTAGATGTAGATTGGAGCATCCCTGCTTCAGCATCAGAAAAGTAGGGAAATCCTAGATTCCCTGCAGGGGAGTTCCTCTGGCAACTAGTTAAAGAACCCACTCATGGAGAAGCAATACTGGACCTGGTACTGTCAACAGGGGACAGTGTTGTTGACATCACATTGGAAGCCACTTGGGGATCAGTGATCATCAAGGTCAAGGTCCCTCATCAAACCACCTCCCCTTTCTACTTTAAAAGGGTTACTCTGAAAGACTCCAAAAGGTACCTTTTAAAGGTGCTTGGGAAATCCTGTTTCAGTAGTGACACTCTAGATCTGAAATTGCTTCATCTATCCCTTGACGCTGTTCTGGTACCACTCACAAAAATCATAAACCGTCACTCTGTCTCAGGCAGTTTCCTCTGCAGTGGAAAGTAGCAGTGGTGATCACAATTCACAAAAGTGGAGACAGGGCCTTGCATGCCAACTACTGCCCTATTTGATCCTCCACCCCACTCTACACAGCCCTAGGCGTATAGTTTCCACCAGCTCACTGAATACCTGTATCGTCATCCAGTGCCCGGAGCAGCACGGCTTTAGGAAGGGTCATAGCACTATGTCTTCTCTAATGGCGTACACAGACTACATCCACATAGCACTTGGACCATGGTCACTTGGTGGGATCAGTGTACATTGATCTCACCAAGGCATTTGACACGGCCAACCATACCTCCTTCTAGAGTCTCTCTTTGCTACTGTTATCTCCTCTGGAGCAGTGAGCTGGTTTAAAAACTACCTTGTTGACAGATCTCAACAAGTCAAAATTGGTTATGCTCTCCTCTGCCTTACCTGTCCGCTCGGGTGTTCCCAAAGGCTCAATTTTAGGTCCCTCCTCTTCAGCCTCTTTCTCAATACCCTTCTGCAAGTCTGTACCACCAACCTCCTCCACTATGCAGATGATGCCGTGCTTTACACGGGACTAAACCCTCTCGCTTTGCAAAAACCTACAATCTAGCTTTAATGAGGTCAAGGACCAGTTCGCCCAGAACAAACTGATCACAGTGCTAAAAAAAAAAAAAAAACTAAGTCAATGCTCTTCACTAGCCGGCCCGGTGGCGCTGAGGGTTGAGGCACTGGGCGCCACACCAGTGACCGAGTTCGGGAGGCGAGCTCAGGCGCTGGGAGTCGGCAGGAGGGAGAGATCGAGCATCCGGAGGACTGCTCTCTTCCTGGGGAGGGATGGGGAAACGCTGCTCGCTAGCGACGCCTGGTGGTGGCTGGGGTTGCCAACGTAGTGATGCAGCGCGACGCTGGGGCAGAGCCATCGGAACTACGCTGCCTTGCCAGCCGGGCTCCTCAGGGAACAGACTAAGAAAATATCCCAGCACACTGAGGAGGCGATGAGGGCCTCGGGACCTCCCTCACATTCCCAGCACGCGACGCCCACACCAAGGACCCACGGCCTACCTCCGGAGAGATGGACCCTCTAATCCTAGGAATATCCCACCAAGGTAGCAGTGCTGGGCCCTTCCCGGGGTGCTGGGAAGTCTCTCTCAGAAGGAGAAATTGGTGGTGGTGTGTCACAGTAGGGAGTAGAAGGGGCAGGAGAGTTGAGGGCACCTCCGAGAGATGCCTCAGTGGGCTGGTGCCATAAATAGAGTTTGGGGAAAATATAAATGCTCTTCACTAATCCCCAGAACAGATATAAGTCAGCATCCCTTAACATCGCTAACAATCTCAACATCCTTACTGAGCAGGTACACACTTTCAAATATCTGGGTATCTCACTTGACAGCAACCTGTCATTCACTGAGCATGTCTGCAGCATGTCTAGAGTGGCTAAAACAAGATTAGGGATACTCTACAGACATTAGGCACAACATGACCAATGACACCCTGAAAATTGCTGTCACCAGCTTGATTCCATCAGTCATTGATTATGGCCTAGGCATCTATGGCTCTGCAACAGACATTACATTGAAAGAATACGGATTGCTCTCAATAAATTCTGCTGCCTGATCTCAGGTGCCCATAAAGCACCCACACATGTGATTTATACACACTCACCAACTGGTTGAACCTCAAAGATAGACTCACATACTACACTTGCCTTCTGTGAAACAAATCAGCCTGGGACTAACCCCACCCTCTTCCAGCTTTTTCTAACCTGTGCTCCAATTACACAGCACTAGGAGAACTCTAGACTTGTGTACAAGACTCTTTCTGCCGGACCACCTCAGGTCCAACGGTCGCTCAGGCACGGGCTCCCAACTGGCTAAATAGCCTCCCCAAAACATTCCTGACATTCCCAGACTCAGCCTGTACAAACTAAAACTTAAACAATGCCTGTATACATAGCAGCTCTGTGCCTTCTAGCCTAGCCAGTAGTCTCCCTCCCCACAGCTCCTTCCCTGCAGTCCCCTTTCCCTCCCTCACACACCTCTTTCTCCTTTTTCATATCTCCTCTCCCTCCCTCCATTACCCTATCCCCTCATTTTCCCTACCCCAGTTTCCACCACAATGCCCTAGTCCCACCCCCAACCGCCACTGTCAATCCTCCCGCTTTCACTACCACCTCCCCATCCTCGGCGTGGTCCCCTTTTCACTCTCTCTAAATCCTCAATCATATACCAACCTAGCTTCACTGTAGCTCCCTTTTCTGACCCAGCCCTCTCCCTCTACCTGCCCTAGACCCTATCTTTCATGGTGTCTGCTGCCAGACCTTCCTCCCTCTCCCTCTTTGTTCCTATCTCCCTACAGCTCATAGCCAGTTACCCTGCAGTCATCCCTGCTACCCCACCTTTGCATCTGTCCCATTTTGATTTTGTAGTGCTGTGGCCCTACTAGTTACATCACTTGTCAAAGTCATTTGTTTACCTGCTCTATCAGCCTGATTGCACCAACAGTTCCCAAGTTTAACCTCCCCACTTGTCTCATATTTGTAACCTGTCTTTACTTTCATATTCTTAATGTACAATTGTCTCTCGTATGTTTATTCAACTATGTTATTCATTCCTCTTGCTGTATTTTATTGTAATGTATTGTATTGCTCCATCTGACATGGAACCTCTCTGTAAAACTGTCTTTGGGCTCAAAGGTTATTAATCTGACATAAATAAAAAAAATAAAAGTACAGTGTGGTTCAATGTAGGGACTGGGCCATAAACAAACCACACTAAAAGCGAGGGACCTGCACTTCAGGAGGGTAGACTTCAAGAAAATGGGAGAATGCCTCATGGAAGCCTCAAGCAGGAATAGGGAAATTGGTGGGGTAGAGGGAAATGGGCAAGAACAAATAAGGCCATTGACAAGGTAACAAACCTCTATCCCAAAACAAAATATTACTCTCTTTTATAAAATGTATTTTCCTAGCAGTTGAAACTCTGCCTCCTGTTCTTGTAAGTTGCATATCCTGTCTTTCACAAAATGGGGTATTTTATGCATGAAAGTCAAAAGGACTGGGAAGGGTGCTGACAGCAACTCTGTCTTCTCTCGGTCCCCATGCTTTGTTACGAGGCAGAAGTCAGTCAATTTACAAAAAACATACTGACAAGGCATTTGGATTTTGGCATAATGCATTACTAGCAGGGTGTCTTGGTGAAAGGAGAAAACAGTATGTACATCAAGTACTAGTAATTTTCCTTGCAAAACTGCTGTGGAGTCACTCCTCTGCCCTACAGTGATGTCATCGGTAGCCAGGCAACCCAGCAGCTGAACAGCAAAGGCAAGTGCAGGAGCTCAAACAAATCCAAATTATGGAAGGCAGAGTAAACCTCTGCCAAAATAAATGCACACACCCTTTCAGGTCTAGTACTGCATATAATGACTGCAAGCTGTAACTTTGTGGACAAACTTGAAAGGTGCTCTTTAATTAGGGGCTGAAATGGCTAGAGGAGTGGTCAAGGTATGGCAACTGAGCTTCAATGTAATAAAGTGCACAATCATGCACTCGGGCAAAGAAACCTAGGGGCGGAGTACAAATTGGGAGGAGAGGTACTGCCGACCAAAAAACAGGAAAGAGACCTTGGGGTTATCGATCTAGTGACCTGAAGGTGGCTAGGCAGTGTCACAAGATAGACGGAAAAGTTAGTGGGATGCTGGAGTGCATAGGAGGGGCATCACCACTGTAGTATAGATCACTGGTGAGACCTCACCTTGAGTATTGTGTCCAGTTCTGGAGACCTCATCTCTGTAAAGATATAAAAGAGTGGAGGCAGTCCAGAGGAAGGCAACCAAAATGATGCAGGGTCTACATCAAAACCCTATGAAGAAAGACTAAAGGATCTCAACATGTTTACCATGGAGGAAAGCGGATATGATAGAAACCTTCAAATACCTCACAGGTATGAATAGGTTTAAGAGGAAGCATTTTCAGAAAAATGATGCTCAGGACAAGGGGTCATGCTATGAAGCTGGAGGTGGGGTAGACTCAGAGATGTGGAGAAGTATTTCTTTACAGAGAGGGTGGTGGATACCTAGAACAGCCTCTTAGCAGAGGTGGTGGGGGCAAAACTGTAACAGGGTTCAAGAAAGCATAGGATAGGCATAAAAGGAACCTTACCGATGAGACAAGTGAGGGATAAGCCAGAGATCAAGTAGGGTCTGCGGTGATACAGTAGGTAGGGAAAACGGGCAGACTAGCAGGGCCAGCGGTCCTTATCTGCTGTCAAATTCTATGTCTCTATGGAGGCCTGATGAAGTGAGTATACTTTTCGAAAGCCAGTCAGGAAAAACAGTCACAGAACATTCACCAGCCAAAAAGAGAATGTCCACACAAAAAGTGCAGTTAAACCAAACTTTACTTGCAGACTGGAGAGAAATACAAAGTGCAGCAGCGAAACAAATGGAAGCCTCGGTGAGAGGAACACCACTAACGCTTTACCCATATGGATTTGTCAGTGTACGCACTTAATAATGTGCTACATTTTAGAGTGACAGTGAAGTACCTATACATACAGCATAAACAGCTGTATCTAATCCCCTTAGTTGTGTACTGTGGCTACCTAAGGACATAGATACAAGTGCATGTATAACAAATGAATACTGAGTTGACACACATATTTAAAAAGGCTTTAAAACCAATGCTTAATACTTTAATTACGTAATCCATTCATATCCAAAGAGACAGTATCAATTATATTCTCAATCTTATTCATACAAAAACAATCATTTTGAAAGATTCAACATCTGACATATATATATATATCAATAATTTATATTCAAAACAGGAGGCCCCCATGCGGAGACACGGGAGCCAAACTGAGAACATTAGAGTGAAGGGGGGGGGGAGAGGGAGGTAGCAAGGGGAAAAGAGGAGGAGGGAAGAAAGAGAAAAGGAAGGGTGGAAGGTGATGAGGCGGGAGAAGAGGGAAGAAAAGGAAAAGGGGAGGGGTCAAGGAAAACAATGGAAAAGACAGAAATGAAGAAAGGAAGCCTAACATCTAAGTAAACAAGTGTAAAACAAGTGCATTCCTCTCCAAAAGTTTGCTCCTCATAGGGTCTCCAAAGGGAGGACTCCTCAAGACGTCACGGAAAGCCACTCTTGAAAACAATTTTGTTAGTCCCTGCATATGCATCACCTGAAAATGTTATTTTCTTTCTACATATGGCAACAAAAAGAAACCTAATGATTCCCAGATATCAGCCTCTAGCAGATTCTTTCTGTGTTAAATTGCACATACTCGCACAAATGCAGCCACTTACTTCACTTAGAAATACTTCCATATCGGCTAGATTTTCAAACACAAACGCCTTCAAATCATTCATTGGAATGTGGCTCTTCAACATATTTAGTAAACTTGATTCTTTCATGTTGATCTGCACAAAGCAAAATAAAAGTCAAATACAGCTTTCTAGTGCAGTGCCATCCACAAGGAAGGACAAACTCAATATGATTACCTTTTTTGAATTTTCTCTCAAATACAAGTCTTTGAAACATAAGGTAAAACTAAGTGGGAAGAGGAAAAGTAAAGGTTACACCTGGAAACAGATGTCCACTGACTTCTATTTATTTATTTATTGATTTTGTTACCTGGTAGGACTCCTGAGAAAAGTCCCTTTTCAGGGCAACCCAGGAATAATTATGATGAGAAAGTACAGTTACAAGAACTTACCGTAACAGTAGATCTTCGAGAACAGCTCTTGCAGCAGGTTACACCATTAGGACTGAAGCCGCGGGCGCCAGGACCCCACGGAAAACTCCAGCCAGCCATGTTCAGATGGGACCGCCTGACGCTGTGGGTGTGGTACAGATAAGGGGCTGTCCTGCCAGATTCCCCAGTTCTCCCGCCAGAGACTCCCAGCCGCAGGATGACATCAGAATGGGAGACCGAGGATCCACCGTCAGAAGATAATAAGGAGGAAAATCCCAACAAGAAAAGGCAAAGCCATGCCTCCTCCAAGGGGAAGGTGGGCGGGAAGGTACCTGCTGCAAGAGCTGTTCTCAAGATCTACTGTTACGGTAAGTTCTTATGTAACTGTACTATCTTACTTGAGACACAGCTCTTGCAGCAGGTTACACCATTAGACTGATTCCCAAAGCAGTAACGCTGCCAGAAATTCCGGGGAGGAGGAAAATAGGAAATACATTCCAGGTCCTGAACCTAGGACAGGAGACCCTGCAGCACCGCAAGGTCGAAACCAGCCCTACGCCAGAGGTTATGTCCAGGCTATAATGCCTGATAAAGGTATGCACAGAGTTCCAAGTGGCTGCAGCACAAATAGCAGAGATGGAAACGTTTTGAGTGCTGCAAAGGATGTGGCCACACCCCTGGTAGAATGACCCCGGATAGAACCTGGGAGGGCTTTTGTTTTATATCATAACAGTAGGAAATACACTGACAAGCCAGCGAGACAAAGTCTGTTTGGATACTGATTGGCCCATCATTCTCTCAGAGAAGGAAACGAAGCTGACTCAGAACTACGAAGAGGTTTAGTTCTGTTGGAGGTAATAGAGTGAGTGAAGAGACCACCTTAGGTAAAAACTTAGGGTCTGGCCCTCAGGGATACTCTGTCCCAGTGGAAAACTAAATAAGGCTCTTTGCAATGAGAGCGTGAAGCTCAGAAATTCTTCTTGCTGAAGTAACAGCAACTAAAACAACATCTTCCACGACAGAAAACGAGCTCGCAATCCACGGCAGGTTTAAAGGAGGAAGCGTGAGCTGTTCCAGGACAAAGAGCAGATCCATGGAGGCACACAGGGTCCCTAATGGGAGGTCTAAGGTGTAACACTCCCTAAGAAATTCCCGAGAGGCGTCCAATTGAGCTACTGTAATGGTTGCCCACGGGAGGTGATAGGCAGAAATGGCACAAAGATGTACCTTAATAGAGGAGTAGGCTAAGCCTGAATGAAAAAGGGAGAGAGATAATCCAACACTACTCCCACAGGACAAACCTAAAGTGGAAAAATCACGAGCACGTGACCATAACGAAAACGGGCGCCATTTCATGGCGACGCCGATGCGTTGTCGGTTTTCAGGCTGCAGAAAGAACCTCTGCAACTTCTTGCAGACCCCGACGTAAGATGGCTATGTCTCTAGGAGCCAAGCATGCAGGTTCAGAGAACGAGATCCGGATGGACCAATGAACCTTTCTCCTAGACAGTAGGTGGGAGCTGAGCGGCAAGGGAGCGGGGTTCCCAGATAGTTGCACCAACAAAGGGAACCAGATCTGTCTGGGCCAGAATGGGGCCACCAGAATCATGTGTGCGTGCTCCCGCGCAGTTTGAGAAGAACTCTGGATCAACGGGAAGGAGGGAAAGCGAGGAATCTGTTCTCCCAGGAGAGGGATAACGCTGCTCGCCAGAAAACACCAGGCCCTGGATCTAGCGAGCAAAATTGGACAGTTTTATGTTGGATGGGGATGCTAACAAGTCTAGTTCTGAATTCCCCAACGAAGAAACAGGTCCTCTGCTACCTTGAAGGAGTTCCACTGTGGACTCTGGCCTGGGAACGATCAGGCCATCTGCAATCGTGTTGTCCACCCGGAACATGCACAGTGATCAGATTTGGCGTCAGGTCCATTACCCATCCCACACCCTCATGGCTTCCCTGCAAAGGGGTAAGAGTGGCGCCCTTGTTTGTTGAGGTAATACATCACTGCGTGTTGTCTGTCTGAAGCAGGAGAGTACATGGTGGGATTACTGACTGAAAGGCCTGCAGGGCATAGAGAACCGCCTCATCTCTAGGACACTGATATGGAGATGAGCTTCCAACGGGTCCACGTATTCTGGGACTTTACCCGGCCCAGGTGTGCTCCCACCCAAGACCTGAGGCGCCCATGGTGAGGGTTACCTCCGGGACGGGCGCACAAACGGACGCCCTTGAGAGCACCCGGGACTAGCCACCACTGCCAGTCTCGATCACTGAGTTCGTGGATCCTGACCGGATGCTGCAAGTGGTCTTGCCTTTGGTCCCACTGCACTTTGAGCATCCACTGGGTTACCCGCATGTGAAGCCTTGTGAAAGGGACAGTAGGAATGGCCGCAGCCATGTGTCCGAGCAAGCAAGGACCCACCTGGCAGGTACGCATCTTGTTCGACGACAAACCTTTATGAGGGATCTGATGCGCCCGGCCTGTCGTCCGGAAGAAAAGGCTCTTCCCTGAACAGTGTCCAGAACTGCTTCTATAAACTGCAGTTTCTATGACGGTACCAGGAGAGACTTCTTGATTTATGAGAATGCCCAGAGATTGGAACAAGTCCTGGGTGCTCTGGACTCAGGTAACAACGCCTCTGGAGGTGGCCATGAGAAGCCAGTCGTCGAGGTACATGAACACATAGTGGCTTTCTCCTCCGAGATGCTGCCACGACTGCCATGCACTTGGTAAAGACCCTTGTGCGATGACAGTTCGAATGGAAGAGCTCGAACTGAAAGTGGTGGTCGAGAAACTCAAAGCGCAGGAACCTCTGGTGCGCTGAGGCTATAAGGATATGCAGGTATGCTGCCCTGATGTCTAGAGACGCTAAAAAGGCGCTCTTGTTTCAGCATGGGAATAAGCCCGAAGAGTCACCATGCGAATCTTTTGTAGGCGATCGAACATTGAGGTCGCTGAGGTCCAGAATCGGACGGAGGTCCCCTGATTTCTTGGGAACCAGGAAGAAGTGGAATAATATCCTCGCCCTCTGTTTTCTCCAGGACGCATTCTATCGCTCCTTTCTTAGGAGCGCAGTACCTCTTGCCAGATCAAATTTTGTGCTGACCCGATACCGGAGAGCAAAGGAGGCCTCGAGGGTGGCTTTTCTGCGAATTCTATAAAGTGGCCTAGACTGACCAACTGGTAGAACCCACCTGTCGGTGGTAATGGCCTGCCATCCCGCAGGAAGTTCGCAATCGCTACCCCACCATGATTTCCGCTGATCCTGAGGGGCGTGGCCAGAAAGGAGTCAGGCTGTGGTGGCAGATGGGCCCGCTGGCTGGGTCGGCCTAGGGGAACGCTGACCGGCTGGCGGGCTGTTTTTCCTGGGTTCTACGGAAACCGGAGCCCTCTGATGTGTAGCGAGCCGGGCTGCATGCCTCTGTGTCTGCCCACGAAACGGCTTTGGTTCCTACGAAGAACTAAGCTTGGGTCGGTATATGGCTTGAACCGACCTTACCGCCTTCCCCGCCTCTTGAGTTTGGTAATGATCTTCTCGAAGGATTACCAAATAAAACTTCTCCCTCGAACGGAGCGTCCATAATGTTTTCTGGACATCCGGTAAAACCGAGAGACACGTAACTGGAGTGTCTCTGGAGGCATACGCCAGAAGCTGCTGCTTGGGCCGATGAGTCCGCTGGAGTCGACGAGCTCAAGCACTTGGTCCCCACGCCTGAACCTCAGACGAGGAGGTGGAGCATCTCCTCCTTCTGCTCACCTTCTGGCAGCTTTTCAGCCGCTCCAGACCCTGTTCCCACAAAGCGCTCTGGAATTGAACCATGTGGGTCAGGTAGTTCAGGATCTGATGGCGAGGTAGCGGAAGCTGCACGGCGCCCCGCCCAGTGCGCCCAACTGTTTCGATTCTGGGTCCGGTGGCAGGGTGCTCAAATGTTGCGGCCTCTGTGACCGTCATGTGAGGCTGTGATGACCAGAGAGTCGGCCTGAGGCTGCTGTGTCAGGTACTGGTCATCCTTAGGAGCCCTGTACAGACGATCAGCTTTCTTCGCACCGCTTAGGAGCGAATGTGGACGCTTCCACGCTGCCTTGGTGACGCCCATTTAAAGTGTCCACTAAGGGTGGTACCACCACAGGCTTGGGGTCCTTCTGCCAAGATATTTGGCAAGGCGAACCTTCGGGCCTATTCTTCTGCATCCCATCCCATGTTCTCCTGGATATGTCTCATAATATCCATGAACGAAGGGTTATCCGGAGGAGATCTTGGTGTCTCATGTGGGTCTGGAGAAGGGATGGAGAGAGGAGATGGGGATCTAGAGGAAGAGTAGACTGATCCCGTGTCCTCCGTCGACGGCGATCGCCGGTGTCTCCTAGATCTCTTGGGGCTGGGTGATCCAGAAGAGGATTTGACGGAGGTCTCTTTTGATCTTCCCTGGGAGAGGATCTAGGTTCCGGGGAAGGTAAGCAGACTGCTGACCCCAAGGTGAAGGGGGGCAGGTACCGAGGAGGAGGGGAGAGGAGGAGGAGGTGGGGCCATGTCCTTTAATGGTGTCCCACCAGTAAGTAAAGAGATCCTTCACTTCTGCTAAGAGAGTCCCGACGATGGCCCAGGCGCCCGGTGGGCGGTCGTCGAGATCACAGTGTCGGCTCACAGGGCCTTGGGCAAGGCGAGGGGCCCTGGGAGTTTCGGCAAGGCCGGGCCCGCTGGTCCCCGGCCGCGTAGTCCTCCTCAGTCAACGCTCCTGACCGACGCCGGTCGGAGGCGTGGGAGCCCTCTTCTCAGGAGGAACGGACGCCGGTCCCCTACCGCGCCCGCTGGGATGGTCTGGCTGACGACTACCCAGGGAGGAATGACGACGGCCGACGATGGTCGAGCCGGTGTCGGGTCCACAGGTCTCTTCAACGGTGTGAGGTCCAAAGTCTTGCGAGGAGGCACAGAAGACGACTGGACGCCGGGAGCCGAAGGGCGGGAACCCGACTTATGATGATGGTGGTGGCGCCCCGGACTTCGCGCCAAGGCCTTGGAAGAGGAAGACACGACGGCCTGGCAGACTTGGCCTGAGAAGAAGGCTTTCTTACCGCAGCCAGGGAGGCTGAGAGCTGGCCCTGGAAGGAGAGTGGTCGACCGAGAACTTGAGCTGCGACCTCAAGCCCTGGAAGGGGCCTTCTCCTTCTTTTCTCCGCGGCTTGTGGGATTTGGATGAAGATCCCCTTGGAGGACATGGTCTTCAGTTTTTCCTCCAACAAAAAGCCTGGAGGGCCTTCTGACGCCGGATCCTGGTTTGGCTGTTGAACCCCGGCAAAACGAACAGGCCCGGTATCGTGGTCTGGGCCCAGGCACCTAACGCAGGCTGTGGGGGTCCTGAAGGGATCTGTTTCCGCAAGCACACTTGAGGGATGACCGAGGTCGGAGAGACATCAGCAACAAACTTGCTTGAAGAAAATGAATTTCGAGGGAAGCTCTGAACCACGCATCGCGTGCTAGACTGAAAACCGGAGGTCGAGACATGCAAGTCGACGGCGGAAAGAACTGGGGAATCTGGCGGACCGCCTTATGTACCACGCCTGACGCCAGAGGCGGACCGACGTCAAGGTCCCCCTGAAGATGGCTGGCTGGAGTTTTTCCGCGGGGTCCTTGACGCCTGCCGCTTCGGTCCTAATGGTGTAACCTGCTGCAAGAGCTGTGTCTCAAGTAAGATCAAGAATAAGCAATGGGCAAGAAATGACAAGCAAGGCAGTACACATTATAAATTACAAGAGAAGATAAGTACACAAGTTAGAAATATTCAAGTTGTACAACAATCCAGCAAGGATAGGGAGGGCAAAAAGGGAGGGAGAGTAGCTGTGTATGTCAGAGAGGGTATAATGGCAACACAGGTACAATGTAGGAAAGGGAGGCCAAGGCACTGTGGGTCACCCTTCATCCTGGAAATGGCACACCAATACGCACAGGGTGATATACAGGTGCCCAGCACAGGGAGAGGAACTGGACAGGGAGCTAGTGGAGGAAATACATGAGATGGCAATGAAAGGTGAAATTCTACTGATGGGGATTTCAATATGCCAGATGTGGATTGGAACACCAGTGTATCTGCTTCAGCCAGAAGCAGAGGCATTCTTGATTCACTCCAGGAGGCTGGACTAAGGTAGCTTGTGCTTTGATCTCACCAGAGACAGGGCAATTCTAGATACAGTAATGACCAACGGGATCGAATGGCAGATATCCAGGTAGAAGGGCAACTGGGATCCAGAGATCACAACATTTTGTGGTTCAGCATAGGGACAGAGACACACTCAAGTTTATACAAGGACAAAGCTTTTGGATTTCAAAAATGCTGACTTCGCTGAAATGTGGAGGGTTATCAAAAGAGCCCTGGAGAGAACTGGGGCAGTAGGGAAGTGGAAGAACAGTGGAAGCATCTAAAGGAAGCCTTACTGGAAGTAACAAACCAATGCATCAGATTGGTATCCAAAGGCAAGAGAAGGAGAAAGCCACTGTGGTTCTTGATAGTGGTGGCGGTACAGGTCAGGGGCAAAAAGGAAGGGTTCAGGAAATATAAGGAGACCCAACGGGAGGAGGACAGAGGGAGTACCTAGAGTGTCTATGGAAGCGGAAAGGCAGTAAGGAGAGCAAAGGCACAGACTGAGGAAGGTTTAGCACCATCAGTTAAGAAAGGGACAAGACATTCTTCAGGCACATCAGCAAAAGGAGGAAAAATAAGGAGGGGATTGCAAAGCTCAAGAGAGACGGAGGGGAATGCAAGGAGGGTGACATGGAAAAGGCAGAAATACTGAATAATCTATTCAGTATTCACAGAAGAGGGAGGGACAGGGGCCACAGCAGTACAGCAGTTGCTAAGGGGAAAGAGGTGGCCAATAGTCCATTCACAGGGGAAAGAGTCCTGCAGGACCTCACTAAATTGAATTCAAGGCTAACAAAGCGATGGGACCAGATGGCATGCACCCACAGATATTAAGAGAACCGCGAAAGGAGATAGCAGAACCTCTGGCAGCCATGTTCCAAGGCATAAAATAAGCGGGTTCACGCTACAATTTGCAACCCAAGAATCAGGAAACTCGAACAAATGTGGCAATGATTAGCAGTCGTTGCTAATTATTGACAACTGGCCCTGGGTCCTTTAAAATGCCCTTTGCTCATTGTTGCTTTAAATTTTTTTGTTTGTTTATTTTCCCTTCTCCTCCCTGTGCCATGCCCAGTCTTTCCGGATTGGCCAGCTCTTCCCTCACCCTTGGTATCGTGGGAGAAAAGTGAGAACATCCTCTTGGAGCCCGGCCCCAGCAAGCAGATCCAGGACTTCCAACCAAAGCAAAACAGTAAGTTCCAGCTACTTTTCCATTTACTAGACTTTTTTGTTCAGGTATTTAATGTTCTGTTTTGCAGGGAGGAGCATCGCGGATCGTGGGCCACGAGAGGAACCACAGGGCAGCGAGGAGCAGAGGAGGCCGAGCGAGAGGGACCCGACTGGGACCAGACAGGGCAGGCATCGCGCATGACGTAGATTTGCGCCGAGCAAGTGTCTCAGGAGCAGAGTAGATCCGACAATCGGAGGTTCCAAAAAAGCAAAACCTTTTCATTTTATATTGTCAGGAGCCTGAGGAGGAGGAGTGAACTACAGAGGGCATGGACTGGGCAGTGGCACAACTCTGGGGGACAGCTGGGCACTGGCAGACACATCGTGGATTCTGGCTTGCAACTGGTGGGGAGAAGCTGCTGCAGATGATCGGGGATGCTGAGCTGAACAAGCAGATCGAGACATTAAGTGCCGTGCCCTTCAAGTTGCAATGATGGGAAAGCCATTTAAAAGTAAATGTGCCCTACTTTGCAGAGATCTGAAATGCATAAGTAAACCACAAACAAGTTATTGCAATGTGCTCTGTGCAGTCAGTGATGGAAAGAGATTTAAAAGTAATCTGTGCCCTGCCTGGCAGAGAAAACGATAAACAAGTGTTGTGCCCTGTGGTTTTGCAGTGAATTAGAAAAGTCATTTAAAAGTAACTGCCCTGCATTTGCAGAAATGAGACATTAAAGTAATCTGTGC
The DNA here is from genome assembly GCA_016271365.2 of Neoceratodus forsteri. Classification (NCBI taxonomy): domain Eukaryota; kingdom Metazoa; phylum Chordata; order Ceratodontiformes; family Ceratodontidae; genus Neoceratodus; species Neoceratodus forsteri. The sequence goes on along the minus strand of CM057453.1, from coordinate 1,471,599,490 downwards.
CCTACCTAGAGATGCCCGATGCCCAAGTGCTGTGCCCTGTAGTTTTGCAGTGACTGGAAAAATACATTTAAAAGTAACTGTGCCCTGTGTTTGCAGAGATGGGACATTTAAAAGTAATATGCCCTGCCAAAGAGATATCTGATGCCTAACAAGTGTTGTGTCCTGTAGTTTTGCAGAGATTGGAAAAGACAACTGTGCCTCATGCTTGCAGATGGGAAAGATATTTAGTAATCTGTGCCCAAAAGAGTGTCTGATGCCCAAGTGTTGTGCCCTGTAGTTTTGCAGTGATTGGAAAAGACTGATTACAGATTCAGACACTAGCCCTTCTGCCAGCTAAGAACTAACTGTTGTGGCAGTGAACTTTGGGGAAATGTTCAGTTTACAGCTCTGAAATTTTAAGTGTGTGCCCTGCTTATGACAGAGATTGGGGACAAGTAAGAATATGCCCTGCTGCCAGCTTTCCTGCAGCAGTGAACTTTGGGGAAGTGAAGTCTGTTTCTGTTCACAGCTCTGAAACTATGTGTGTCCTGCCTATGGCAGAGGGGACAAGTAATTAAACTGCTGCCAGCTTTCCTGCAGTAAGGGAAGAGTTCTGTCACAGCTGGCTCTGAAACCTAGTGTGTGCCTTGCCTATATGGCAGAGATCAGGGACAAGTTAAACATAATGCCTGCTGCCAGCTTTCCTGCAGCAGTGAACTCTGGGGAAGTGTTCTGTTCACAGCTCTGAAACTTTAAGTGTGTGCCCTGCCTGCAGAGATGGGGACATTATGGGGGAGGGGTCACAAAAACTGCAGCTGCCTTATCTTTTTTTTCCTCAGAGAAAGTAGCCAGATTACAGTTTTGTTTTAAATTCACAGCTTGACAGACCTTGTTTTGCTAACTTCAAACTTTTAATTGCAGTCCGACATGGTTGGAGTTAAATTAGCAACTGCAGAGAGATGGTGGAAAATATGACCCAGAAAATAAACTGGCTACAGATTAGCAGTGAGGGAGACTGTGCAGTGAGTGTTAGTTGCAAATTGTGCTGTGAGTGCAGAGATAAACTAAGTGGGTTGAGGAACTTCAGTGAGGCAATAATTGCAGGGATTACAGGCCCCCAGCTAAAAGCTGACACCATCTGGAAACATCTTCTGACAGAGCAGCACAAGAAAGCTGTTAACATTTTCAAATGTGGTAGAACAAGGTCACCATTTGATATATATCGCCATACCACAATTGGTAAGTTTAGAATTGGTGGGGAGGGGCACTGTTAGGGTTTGGACCGAGACTTAAAACTTATTTAATTTATTTGCAGGAGAGATTTCAGTAATGCAGAGGAACAGCATAGAACGATTCTAGGCAGGCTGATTGAGATCCAGCATATGACAACCAAAGAGGACATCCTCATTAAAAGTCTGAAGCAATAACAGAACAAGAGAAGGCCACTGAGTTCATTTGGGCAATAAATACAGTAAGGCTGTTAACGGAAAGAACTCATAATGTGCATTGGCAAGCACCTAGAAGAAAACCTGCTGGCAACTGTCAAAATGCAAACTATTTTTCAGTGCTTATGGACGGTAGTAGATGGTGGTGTAATTGAAAAGGAACTGGTTTATGCAATTTATGTAAATCCCATCAATGGTCACGTGAGACTAAGTTTTACGAATGAAAGCTGTATCAAATGGCACAAGTCAGGGATTGAAACATCTCCTTTAGATATTTTACAGAGTCTGGCCTTAATATAAAAGAAAAAATTACTCACCTTAGTAATGTTGTTTCTTCTAATGGAACTTGCTATATTATGACAATTGCAGTTTGTCCCACCATTAGAACTGCTCCGGAGGTGAAAGAGTTAACTTCTATGCCAGGCATGGAACTTAGAACACGAGCTCGGTTAGAAAAGCTCTGTCTGGAATATTTCAAACTGAAACTGTCAGATCTTTACGAGCAAAACTCACTAAGGTTCTGTGTGAGCTGTAACCTACACTAGCCAACTGGCTACTTAAATATTAACACATTTTCCTGGACCCAACACCAAGACTCAAGTCAGGTGACCAGAAAATAAGATAATATAAGATAAAATAAAACACAACACCAAACACCCAAAAAGAAGGGGTGGAAACATAAAATGGGCATCAACAAGTGCCAACACTGGACTGCCCACCCCATACCCAAAGCAGAAGTTCTGAGAGGGGCAGGCTTGGGAGGTCATAACATAGAAAGACTCCATTAGAAGAAACAACATTATTAAGGTGAGTAATTTATTCTTCAAACAACATGAAGTCTTGCTATATTATGACAATTGCAGACTACACAGCAGTACCTCCATGGAGGAGGGACAGAACCTACTTAGGAATAGGCTCTGAAGCATGGCTGTGTTAAACCGAAGATCCTCCTGGCCTGGATATCCAGGGAGTAATGCTTTGGTGAAAGTGTGTACTGTTTTCCAAGTAGCTGCTTGACATATCTCTAAGATAGGGATGTCTCTCAGCAGCTAGAGACACAGCTGTACCTCTGGTAGAGTGAGCCCTCAGGCCTGAGCAGGGAACCTTACCCAGTTTTTGATAGCAAAATTGATACAAGAGACAATCCACCTGGCAATGGATCTCTTAGTGGCAGGTTTCCCTCTCCCAACCTCACCATAAGTGAGAAATAGTTGGAGGAGTCAAACCTGTGACCCTTGGTGCGCTCTATGTAGTAACTTAGGCCCTCTTAACATCTAGTTGTGCAACCTCCTCTCACCAGAGGAGGAATGGTCAGTGAAGAACACTGGAAGAGAAATAGATTGATTAAGGTGGAAATCTGAAACCACCTTAGGCAAAACTTCCTGTTAGTCCTGAGGACTACCTTATCCCTGTGAAAGGAAATAAAGTCAGTCTCCACTGACAAAGCTTGTAATCACTTATGCGCCTGGCAGAAGTGATGGCTACTAGAAACACAGTTTTCCAAGTCAAGTACTTAAGCTCTGCCAAGACAGAGGTTCAAAGGGGTTGCATCAGCTGAGCAATGCAAACATTAAGATCCCAGGCAGGGGCAGGGTCCCTGAATGGTGGATTAGTATGAAGCAATCCTTGAAAACTTGGAAAATACAGGGTGAGCGGAAAGAGAAGAGGGCTTCCCTGCTGAAATAAAAGCAGAGACAGCTGCCAAATGCACTTTCAGGTAGCTGGTCTCAGTCTCAAAGAATTAAGATGGACCATATAGTCCAAAACAGTGGGCAAATCAGCAGATTCTGGGAAATATGCTTCCCAGAACACCATATGGAAAACCTTTTCCATTTAGAGTTATAAGTAGCCCTAGTGGAAGGCTTCCTAGAAGCTTTCAAGATTTCAAGAACACCTTGAGAAAGGTATAGGTCAGCAAACTCTAACTCCTCAAGAGCCAGGCCTTGAGGTTGAGGGATTTGAGATTCGGATACCAAACTCTCCCTGGGCACAGGTTAACAGATTGTGGTTCCTGGGAGACACAGGGAAGATGGACTGCTAAGGACAGAAGGAGTGGGTACCAGGGCTGCCTGGCCCAGTCTGGAGCAATCAGAATCATCTTGCAGGGCTGAGATCTGATTTTGACTAGCACCTTGAACAGGAGAGGGAAGGGGGAAAGGCATAGAGAAACTTCCCTTCCCAATCGAGGAGAAAGGCATTCAGGGGACTGAGCCCAACACTGGGGCCTGCAACAAAAAGTGGAAGTTGATGATTGTCTGGGGCTGCCCCATCTGGCAAAAACTATCCCAGTACTCGGGATCCAGTGACCATTCGTGATGGCCCTGGGAAATCCTGCTGACAGCATCTGCCAGGACATTGTCCTTGCCTGGGAGGTGAACTGCTATGAGGGAAGTGTTCAGGGAATAAGCCAGAGACCACAACTTCATTGCCTCGTGCACAAGGCAGAAGACCGAGTGCCCCTTGTTTGTTGATGTACCACATTGTAGTGGTGTTGTCTGTTCTGACCTGTACCACTTTGTTCTGAACAGATGCAGAAAAAACCTGAAGTGCTAGAAAAACAGCTCTGAGTTCCAACAGACTGATGTGGAGCAGAGATTCCTGAGGGACCACAATCCCTGGGTGGAGAGGTCGCCCATGTGAGCTCCCCATCCCAAAAGGGACGATCTGTAGTAAGGGTCACGGAGTGAGATAGGGGATGAAGGGAACCCCTTGTCTCAGATTGCTCCGATCCTGCCACCACTGAAGGGCCTGGATCAGGGTTCAGTCACTGGGATCAACTTGGATAGGGATCTCTTCTTGAGATCAAAAGGCTCTCAAATGGAACTGAATGTCCCTCATCTGAAATCTTGCTCCTTGCACTACAGCTGTGGAAGCAGCCATGTGTCCTAGGAGCTGTGAAATGCCTTGCTGGTCGAGAGACCTGCAGAGTGAAGGAGGAGGCCAGGGCCACCAGGGTCCTTACCCTTTCTAGGGGAAGGAAGGCTCTGGCCTGCTTTGTGTCCATTCTGCACCTATAAAGGTGAGTACCTGGACAGGTTCCAGAACTGACTTTGAAGATTGAGAAGAAAACCCACAGAGGTAAGCAGCTGCTGGGTAACTTGCAGGTGTGATATGACCTGGTCTTGAGACTGACCCACAATGAGCCAGTCGTCTAGGTAGGGAAAGATGGCAATCTTTTGCCTTCTTAAATGAGCAACTGCTACTGCCAGGCATTTTGTGAATACCCTTGGGGCAGAGGTAAAGCTCAAGGGCATTGCTCTGAACTGATAATGGCCTGAGGCAGTTTGAATCTGAGGTACTCGTGGGAGCTTCTGATAAGAACATGGAAGTAGGCATCCCGAGGTCCAGGGAAGCTAGCCAGTCCCTGGCCTTAGGGAGGGTAAAATCATTCCCAGAGTCACCATTTTGAATTTTGGTTTAAAAGGTGCTTGTTCAGATATCTTAGGTCCAGGATGGGTCGCCATTCTCCTGTCTTTTGGGGTAAGGAAGTACCTGGAGTACAGACCCTTGCCCTGTAGGAGGAGAAACCCTTTCTACAGCTCTGAGAGCCAGGAGGGTTGAGACTTCTGTTTCCAAGCAAAAATCTCTAGAAGATTTGCAGGTGGAAAAGATCTGATTCTCATTTTGGAAATTTTTGAAGCTGAGAACCAGACCCCTGCTTACTACCTCCAGGATCCACTTGTCTGATGTTAAGACTCCCAGTCCTGGGCCGAAGTAAGCCAGCCTGCCCTACAGGTAATGGAGAACCGGCCCTGGGCATCCCATCAGGGTGCCTGTTTGGCAGGGGCTTTAGGCTGAGGGGTGGGAGCAGGCCTGCTTGCACCCGTCTGCCTCTCCTCTGAAGAACCCCTCTGAGCATAAGCGAAGAGGAGGCCTGGGTTTGGTAAAAGGCCTGTGAAAAGGCCTGCCTCTACCCCTGGGGCTGCCTCTGAGGAGTGGCTTGCCATTCCTTGGCTTGTGCACTCCTATAAGTGGTTCTATATTCATCCATTTTCTTCATATAATTCTCTGTCTGCTCCCCAAACAGAGAATTTCCCACCACAGGAAAATCCATAGCCTTAGCCTGGGTATCCTGTGACAAACTAATACACCTGAGCCAAGCTAATCTCTGAAAAGCCACAGATGTAGCCATGACTCTAGAGGACACATCATTAGAATCCACTGCAGCATGGAATTGCACCTTAGATGCCTCAATACCATCAGCAGCCACCTGCTCCAGCTCCTTGGCAAGCTGGCCAGGGGCCTGTTTAGCTAAAGCCATGACAGTATCCCATCTAGATTTCTAGTATCTTGCCACATAAGCCATATAATTTGCTTGTCTGAGTCCCAAGGACGCTGCCATGTATTGTTTTTAGCCATGGCATCAATCTTCCTGGAGTCCTTGTCAGGAGGATGTGAAGCCAGGGGAATATTAGCCTTATCACAGGCTGCAGCCTGAACTACCCCAACATGGCTGCATTGCTGTGAAAGAAATTCTGTATCAGGACCTGACAAAGTGTACCTCCTGTTCATCTTTTTGTCCACAGGAGGCACAGAATTAGGAGCTTTTAACATTTTTATTGTTTGTTTCTAAATGATTTATGTAAAGGAATAGACAATCTCCTGGACTCTGGGATATCCATCATCTCTACAAAGTCAGGCTCCTCTTGCTCATCCACAGCTTCCTCCAATGGAAGCTGGAGGTTCAACAACTTTTATAAAACAGAAAATGAGAAGGGACTCAGAAAGCCTAGGGGAGATTCTCCTAAAGGTCTGTCTGGGAGATGTCCGGTTCAATGGTGACATCCAGACTTTCAAAGTCATATTCACATTGTTCATAATCATCCTCCCCTCCTCTGGTTCATAAAACTCCTCTATATCATATTCTTGAACGAGTGGAACCGGCGAACCGACCTTTGCCAGATAGTTGGTTCGGACGGAACCGGAGAAAGTGACTGGACAATTTGGATTGCTTTGGCTATCTCTGCAGCAGTTGGAGAAGGAATTTTGACTCCACACCTGCTGATTTTCTAGTTCTCTTTGCTGGAACTGGCTCCTCTGAGTCAGCTTTACATTTGCCCAAGGAAGTCTCGCCCTGGTCAGAAGGCACCAACCGAACCGGGCTGGCCATCCGGGTCAGCGGACTTTTGGCCTCTCGCCCTGAGCCTACCAACTCTCTTATCTAGGGTAGCTGCAGGAAATTCTGCAAATCTGGCAGTCTGCATTGAGGTGGTCAAACCCCAGACAATAAACACATGGTGTGTGGGTCAGCCTTGGCAAAGGCTTCCCACAGACACTACAGTGTTGAAACCCAGTGGGCCGGTTTTCTTTTGGGTTTCTAGACATAATGCAGCCTAACCAAAAACTTGCCTTTTTCCGGCAGTGCCAGGCAAGACACCCTTATCGGTTCCCAACCGTGTCACGGGTCGTGGAAAAACCGTAATGAAATCCTTTTTTTTAGAACCGATAAGAACCGAACCGCACTCTAAAAAGCTTTTAAATGCTTCAGATAAAGTTTTAAACAACCTGATCGGTTCAAACCGAACGATAAACATTACAAGTTCCACACAGAAACAAACCTGTCTATTACTGACAATACCACAGACAGAGCTTGAACCGATCGGTTTGCGGTTAAAATAATAATCGCGGTTGAATTTAACGGAAAAACTCTTTAAACCGAGAAATGAACCGAGCAGTAGGAGGAATCTCGGACTGTTCAGTGAGGCGGAGTAAAGAATCTGACAGTTTCAGTTTGAAATATTCCAGACAGAGCTTTTCTAACCAAGCTCGTTTCTAAGTTCCATGCCTGGCATGGAAGTTAACTCTTTCACCTCGGAGCAGTTCTAATGGTGGGACAAACTGCAATTGTCATAATATAGCAAGACTTCATGTTGTTTGAAAACATGGTTGGGTTTGGGCTGATGAGGTATCTATCAACATGGGTGTATGATGGGGCTTACTGCTCTTTTAAAGGAAGGCATATAGTGGTTAGTTGGTGTTCATTGTTTCTCACACAGATTAGAACTGGCCATAAAAGACGCTTTGGATAACACCTATTTCAACGATGTTTAAACTTTCTGACCCAACTGTTTTATCTCTATCAGAAAAGTCCTAAGAGACTCAGGAGTTACAGTCCCTTGCCTGGCCATGGAGACATCAGCTGAAAAGCCCAAGAAGGCCTATGGCACATGCTGGGTGTAGAATACACTTCTTGCACGCCTGTGCTGTTACCAAATCATTCCCGTAATTTGTGCCATTTAGAATCTATGGCGCACACCCAACTCATGACCAGGCCAAAGCCAGGTGAGTGTTACAAATTATGACCAAATTCCAAACGGTGACGCACCTTTTCTATTTTGAACAGCTACTTCAGCCACTTGCCAGGTTCTCACTAGCACGTCAAAAAGTAGTAGTTGAAATGCCAGAGCTACTTAGCTCTGTTGAAACTCTGAGAAACACTCCTGACCATGCTAAGCAGAGTGGCCCTATGGGTGGCAGTGAACTTGACATTCTCTTAAAAATGGGTCTGATGTTCTTTCAGGAGCATGTGCTCAAGTCACATACAAGGTGGTGAAAATACAGATTACTCACCTGTAACAGGAGTTCTAGGAATGGTATATGTTGTTCATCCACACTTATTGGCAGGTATCCTTGCGCTTTAAATCTTGCGGAAGGTCTTCAAGCTGGCTCCTCCCACCCACCCGGTGGTAAAACTCGGCTCCGCCCCATGATGCCAGATCTAGCCCGCTGGAAGCCAGGTTGTGCGTCGAAGCCAGGAAGTCGGGTGGGTCATGTGGATGAACAACGCTACCATTCCTAGAACTCCTGTTACAGGTGAGTAACCTGTAGGGACATGGATATGTTGTTCAATCCACACTATTGGCAGACTCTAGCAGTTCTCCGAGAGGAGGGAGGCAAAGCGCACACCCTGATACTTACTTGGGAAAAAGAGACTGGAGAACGAAGGCCCCAAAACCAGCATCCAGCGTGACTCAAGGTCGATGTGGTAGTGGGTAATAAAGGTATGTGCCGACTTCCAGGTAGCAGCCCTGCGGATATCCTGGATAGGACATCCTGGAAGCAGCTACCGATGCAGCAGTATGGCGGGTAGAATGAGCTCTTATCCTCTGGGAGGCTCCATGCCCGCCAACCTATAGCAGAGCTCTATGCAGGAGGTGATCCACCTGCTTATCATCCGCTTGGCTGCAGGTCTGCCAGGTGCGGCTTCAGCGTGGTGACAAACAGCTGGCGAACCTCTCCCCGAACTTCAGCCGTCTGCTCCTTATAATAGCGAGCACTGCCTAGGGTCCAAAGTATGGAGCCTATATTCGGCCTCAGGTGTGATTGGGGTAGAACACCGGCAGAGTCAACAACTGGTTAAGGTGAAACTCTGACACCACCTTGGAAGGAATTTGGGTGGGGTCATGGGACAACCTTGTCCCTGTGGAAGACCAGATAAGGAGACTCGATGGAAAGTGCCTGGTGCTCTCCCATCCTTCTGGCTGTCGTGATAGCCACCAAGAAGGCGGTCTTCCACGACAGGTGTGATATCACACCTGTGCATCGTTCGAATGGCTTGCCCATGAGCTTGGCCAATACCAGCAGTAGATCCCACGGAGGTGGAGGTTCTCACACGGAGGGAAATGTGATCAAGGCCTTTGAAAAAAGCGCCCAACCACCTTCTCCTGCGCTCGACTGCTTCCCGGCCCGCGCCTGGTAAGCAGAGATGGCTGCCAGGTGCACCTTAAGGTCGTCGACCAAGCCCTTGCTGAGAAAGGGACCACAGGTAGTCCAGAATGCTTGCCAAGGACAGGTGGAAGGGTCCAAGCCCTTCCCTGACACCAAATGGAGAATCTCTTCTATTTGAGCGTAGCATTTCCTGGTCGACTCCTTACGGGATGCCTCAACGACGTTGAGGACCTCGTCGGAAAGACCCAAGGCCTGGAACTCTAGCCAGCTCAGGAACCAGGCCGTCAGGTGCAGGGATTGAAGGTCCGGATGGAATACCTTCCCTGGATGACTAAGATCAGGTCCGGCGGGCTGGAAGCTGCCTCGGGAGCCTGGAGCTGAGGCTGAGGAGATCTGGATACCAGAACTAGAGGGCCAGTCTGGGGCTACCAGAATCACCTGCGCCTTGTCCCTCCTCGCCTTGAGAAGCACCTTGTGGATCAAGGGAAATGGGGGAAAGGCGTAGAAGAGGCCCGGGGTCCACGGCCTCGAGAGGCATCCTGCAGCGAGCCCTGCTGAGGGCGGGCATGGAACAGACTCAGCCGCATTCTCCTGGAGGCAAACAGGTCCTCCTGAGGTGTGCCCCAGTGGGAGAACAGGTCTTGTACTACCTCTGGCAGGAGAGGGCACTCGTGAGACGCAGCCCCTATCCCGCTTAGGGCATCGGCCAGGGTGTTGGATGCTCCTGCCACATGAATGTCTAGGTGATCCGCCTCCAGGCTGCGCACAAGGACCATATGCGGAAAGCTTCCTTGCATAACAGCATGGAGCACGTCCCGCCTGGTGGTTCAGATAGTACATGGTGCGTGGTATTGTCCGTCTGGACCTGAACCACTTGACCCCGTAGGAAAGGAGCCGAAGGCGGTGAGAGCTAGACGGACCACTCGGAACACCAGCAGGTTGATATGGCATCGGGACTCCCGAGGGGACCAGAGGCGCATGCGCCTGGTGCTCCTCAATGGGCACCCCAACCCATCAGAGATGCATTGGTCGATATAGAGACCGTCGGCTCAGGCGGACGAGCGGGATGCCCTCCTGCAGATGTGCTGGAACGATCTACCATTGGAGAGCATTCCACATCTCCTGGGTCACTGTCACGGGCTGGTCAATGGATCAGGCGTTGTGACCACTGGCTGGCCAGTCCCCACTGAAGGGGCGCATGTACCATGAGGCCCAATGGATCACGCTGGTGCAGGCCACCATGAGGCCACGAGGCGCAGGAAGTCCCAGGCAGGCGCGAATTGCCCAACCAGAAATGACTGGGCAAAGGAGGAAAGAACCTCGGCCCTGTCCGCCGGGAGCCGTGCTCTGGCTCAGAGAGAGTTGAGCTCTGCCCGATGAAAAGTAGCACCTGCTTTGGCACGAGTTCCGACTTGGCCTCGTTGATGAGGAGGCCAATCTGAGAGCAAACCTGGAGGGCCAGATCTCTGGCCCACCCCCTCCGCTCTGGAGGGGCTGCAATCAACCAGTTGTCCAGGTAGGGGTACACCCGGACCCTTTGGTGCCTGCAGGAGCAGCTGTCACCACTGCCATGCATTTGGTGAAGACCCTGGGAGCTAGGGAGAGGCCGAAAGGCATGGCCCGGAACTGTAAAGGATCCTCTGCTCTGAAGTGGAAGAATCTCTGATGAGATGGACGGATTGGGACGTGAAAGAACACGTCCTGGAAGTCCAGGAACAGAACCACATGCCTCGTTCCAAGGATGGGATTATCTGAGCCAGAGTGACCATCCTGAAGGTCCGAGACCTTAGGAACTTGTTCAGGTCATGCAGGTTGAGAATGGGTGCCAGCCCCTGTCCATTTGGGACCAGGAAGTACCTGGACACAAACCCTGGGTCTGGAGGAGGATCTGCCACCTTCCTGATCACCACTTTTTGAGAATCAGGGCAATATCGGCTCGTGGGCCGAATCAGCGAGCAGCGGACTCGTGGCCCCGAGGGAGAAGGCTCGAAGGGTGGAGCCTGCTCGAACTTCAGAGGCAGGCCTTTTCCCCACCTCCAACACCCAGCGGTCCGTGGGATAGTGGACCAGGCGGAAAGGAAGTGGCGGAGACATCCCCACGGGGAGTAGCAGGGAATAGCCGAGCTGGGGGCACCCCTCAACCCGTCACTGGGCAGGCTTGGAGAAGGAACCGGCTGAGGGACCTCCGGTCTTTACCTCCTTGCTTCCTGTTGGGAGGAAGCCGCCGGCTTGGGTTTGGGACGCTGTTCGAGCCTGCTGGCTCTGTTGCTGGTGCTGCTGGGCGGTCGAGATGCAGGGGCCGAAGGGCGAAAGAACTTCTGCTGCTGACGGTGGCCTCTGTCCCTCTGGGGAGGTGACCGAGTCCTGGTGGCATTGGACGTCTCGATCCGCTGGAGGTGTCCCTCCACTCCAGGGCCGAAGAGGTCAATCCCCAAGAGGGACATCCGCCAACTTGTGCTGGGTATCCGCCGTGAAGGTGGATATCCTCAGCCACTCCTCTGACGCATGGCCACCGCAGCAGCTACTGACCTGGCACAGGAATCACCTATGTCAGAGCAGTCTGAAGCTGCTGCTTCACCATCACCTACCCTGGTCCCGCACCTGGTGGACCGTGGTCTGCAGGTCAGTCGGGAGATGAGGACAACCTCATCCAGGGAGCCCAAGAGGGTGGGAGAAGTGTGCCATCAGCACGCCAAGCTGGCCTGTCAGAGGCTGAGGAGGACGCAGCATACACCTTGCGCCCGCAAAGTCCAGCTTTTGGACTCTGTCGGGAGGTTATTCACATCCCTAGCGTTACGGGCCGGAAAGCTGTTGGTGATTAACCCCTCAGCAGAGGGTGCTCTGAGAAACCGGGCAAAGAGCCGGTGAGGACTGCATACTTCCTGGCCATCCTGGCTGAGGCGCCAGGACAGGAAGCAGGCCGCTGCCAAAGCTCAAGGCTGGGCCGACAATGGCCTCAGCCACGGAAAGGCCTCGTGGGGAATCCTCGGTCCAGTATCTCCGTCAGGGATATTTGGCCCATTGGACACGGGCTCAAGCTGCATCCCGGTGGACTCCGAGATGAGTCGAAGGAGACCCAAGAAGGATGATGGGCTATTGTCCAATGACTGGCCCCGGAAGACTCCAGGTCGACCTGCCTGGAGAACAGGGAGGAGTCGTTATCGGTTCCGAAGAATTCTGCGAAGAGCTGCCTGGTACTGAACCACCCTCCACCTAGGAGGACGATCAGGAGTAGGGTGACTGACAACCTGTGGGGCAGGCCGTGACCCGACCGAGAATCCTTGGTCGGTGCCCCAGACTTCGGTTGTGGAGGCAGAGGTTCCACCACAATCGGTGAAGCAGCTGGTTTTGGCCGAGCACCGGCCCTGGAGCAGGCAACTCGACTGGGGCGAGTGGCTGCTTGATCGTTCAGGCGACAGCCACTTGATGGCGGAGTCTGACTGGAGTCGGCTTAGGCCCGACACAGCAGCTGCTGCCACATAAACTCCTCGTAGCGCCGGGCGTATTCTATGCCAAAGCCTCCCCATCTGAGGAAGAGGACGAGGAGGAATGGTCTCGCCGCTTACTTCGGTATCGCACCGAGACCGCCAATGTTGGCGGGAACGGCTAGACCGAGAAGAGGTCCGAGACCGAGACCCTCGGGGGACCAGGAGGTATGGGAAGCGGCGGGGACACCGCTCTTCCCTTGGCTCAGGCACTTAACCGGGACTGCAGCCCAGAAGGCACAGGCAAATCCTCGGTATCCACCGGGAACGGTGAAGGAGGGTTGTCGGCTTCTCCAGTTGACAGCCCGTCTAACAGATCGAGAAAAATCTCGACTTACGAGCAGGAGTCTCGGCAGGCTGGCCTGGCGGGGCACCGTGAAGCCAGCAGCCTCAGCCGCAACCTCGACCGAAGTCGACGGTCGGTTGTCCGGGAAGGGACCTCTCCCCGCCCCACGAATGCCGACGGTGGGACTTACCTTCGACTCCTTCTTCTTGGGCCAAGAAGAATGTCCCGATGGCCCCTCTCCCTCGTGGAAAGGACTGACAAAGCTCCTTGAACGAGCCGTATACAAAGAACTCAGAGAGCAGAATAAATGCCGCGACCAAGGAGGAGGAAGATGTGACCTGGGCCGCCTCCTCCTCGAGGGCAATCATCTGCTCAAGCTGCTCAGCGAGCCAGCCGCGCAATTGTCGCCCTATGAGCCTCTTTTTGATTTTACCCGTAGAGAAGCGGTTTCTCGAGTGCCCGAGCTTCAATCGGGCAGCGCTGTCGATCCAGGGCGTTGGCGAGAAAAAGCGGCACAACTCGCAGGCCTGCGGGTCATGATCTAGGCCTGAGCAGTAGCCAGAGGAGTGGATCCGCCCCGACATTTTCTCTCCGCAAGGGCACCTCCGAAGCCGGAATAGATTTGTCCATCGCAGCCGCGAGGGAAGATGAAGACCAAGTTTAGAAAACTTCAAAACCAATTTCGGACAAACCGAAGAGTTAGGATCCAGTCTAAAATGCAGAGCGTAAGGAGAGGAACCTGAGCTTCCAAGCGGTAAGGAAGCTCTGGCATCATGGGGCGGAGCCGAAGTTTTACCACCCCGGTGGGTGGGAGGAGCCAGTCTGAAGACCTACCGGCAAGATTTAAAGCGGCAAGGAACCTGCCAATAAGTGTGGATTGAAAAACATATCCATGTCCCTAGAATTAACACATTTTAGTGGCCAAGTTGTTAAAACTTTTAAACAGCAAACTAAGAAATACATCACAAACATTGAGAACTGTTGTGAACTAAGGTTCGGTTTGACTGAAAGTAATATCTATAACCGTGCAAAAGTGTTAGATACCAGACTTTGGCCAGCAGCTGCAGACAGAAAGGAACTGGAGCTGTATGGTTAACAGAGACATTACTGCAGTAGTTGACCACTTTTCAGCACTTCTGTAGCATGAGTGTGACAGCACTCTGCTACTTGCAGAATAGCAAAGTTTAAGATTTTTGCTCAAACCAATTTCAGCAATCTTTCTGCCTCTGCCATCTGGTTAAAGCTGGCATGTGATTTCAAAATTCTTATCCAAATCTGTTGAAGCTTGTCAATGTGTTGAGAGTATTTCCTGTCTAATGCAATTGCAGAAAGGTGTTTTCAACTACGAGCAAGGTAAAACTGACCAGAGAGCACATCTGGCAGAGGATACTGTACAAACATTGATTCACATTGAAAACCAGGCCCCCTCCCAAAAAAAAGCAGAATTCAACCCAGACAGGGCTGTAGACATATGTTTAGTGCTAAACCAAGGCGTCCTGGTGATTTGGCAGCTGAGGATGGTGGAACACCCCAGGTCCCAAAAAAAAAAAAAAAACAGGCCAGAATTACCGGCTACATGCCTGGTGCAGAACAGTAGAAAATGGATCGCACTCCAATCCTTGTTGGAACTGTGTGGTCGATCACGGTCCCACGTGGTTACTATGTGATCAATCACGGTCCCAGTTATGCTAGGGCAGGGTTTATGTTTATCACGACTCATGATCACGCTCTCGAATTCACGCGGTCTGCTTTGGCAGACATCCTATCTCAGCTCTTAAAATGTATGTGCTGCTGCACATTTTGCTGTATTTCTCTGGAAATGGCTAAATAAAACAGTATCAGTCTCAAAATGTGTGTAAATGTGTAATTTATCAATATAGAGCAAGATAAGTACATGTTATGGAGTTTTGAGCAAAAATATAAATTTGTAATTGCTAATCAACTCGCCAATTGCTAATCATTTTTACTTTGATTAGCAAGGCCGCTAATCAAGTCTCCGACACTAATTTATGCCTAGTGTTCACCAAGTCATTCAACACAGGGGTGGTACCAGAGGATTGGAGGAGGGCACATGTGGTCCCATCTACAAAAATCTGGCAGCAGGGAGGAGGCGGGGAACTAGAGAGGCGGTCAGCCTCTCCTCAGTAGTGGGGAAGATCATGGAGACATTGCTTAAAGAAAGGATAGTAGGGCATCTAGGAGCCATCGGAGTCCAGGACCATAAGCAACATGGATTCACAGGCGGAAGTCATGTTAGACAAATCTGGTTGATTTCTTTGACTGGGTGACAAAGGAACCATCAGAGTGGGGCAGTGGACGTCCACTTAACTTGATTTCAGCAAAGCCTTTGACATCGTCCCACATAGGAGGCTGATAAACAAGTTGGGTAGGCTGGGCATGGGGATAGGGTGATAAACTGGGTTAGAAAGTGGCTAACAAACAGGAGGCAGAGGGTGGTGATCAATAGGGTGCCTTAGGAATTGGTCCTAGGGCCAGTCCTGTTCAATGTCTTGATTAGCAACATTGCAGAATGGCTGGAGGAAAGATCAGTCTGTTTGCAGAGGACACCAAGATCTGTAACAGAGTGGATACCTCAGAGGGTGGAAAAAATTAAGAGGGACCTGGGGAAGCTTGAAAAATGGTCTGAGGACCGGCAACTGAAGTTTAGTTCAAAAAGTGCAACATTATGCACCTGGACACAGAAACCCTGGGGAAAGCACAAGGATTTTTTTTTTTGGGGAGTTGCTGACAGTCACAAAGGAGGAAAGAGACCTATTTCACACAACCTGAAAATGTCAAAGCAGAGTGTTAAGGCAGCCAGTGGCATGCTGGGGTGCATAGGCAGGGGTAGCACCAGCAGAAGGAGGGAGGTAGTGATGCCATTATATAAAACCATGGTCAAGCCTCACATGGAGTACTGCGTGCAGTTCTGGAGGCCGCACCTTTGTAAGGATACTAACAGGCTGGAGACAGTCCAAAGAAGTGCAACTAAGATGGTACATGGCTTGCAACACAAGACCTATCGGACAGATTAAGGGACAGGGACCTCAACATGTACTTGCTGGCAAAAAGGAGGAAAGAGGGGACATGACACAAACATTCAAGTACCTCAAGGATATAAACAAGGCGCAGGGGAGACATTTACCAATACAAGAGGAACACAAAACGAGGAGGAACAACATGAAATTGGAAGGTGGGAGGTTACGAGGGAATGTGAGAAGTTCTTCTTCACAGAGAGAGTGGTGGACGATGGAACAGTCTACCTCAGAAGGTGGTGGAGAGAGCACTGTGCATGGATTCAAACATGCCTGGGACAGGCATAGGGAAGCCGTACAGGTACAGCAGCGGGTGGGTCAGAAGCAGTAATCCAGTACAAGGGCTTATGGGCAGACTTGATGGGCCAGGCGGTCCTTATCTGCCGACAATTTCTATGTTAATACAGTACAAGAACAAAAGAGATAACAATCAGTGCTTCAGTTAACTATTTTGAAGTACTGTATTTGACTCCCCTCAAAATTTGTAAAACGTCCAAAATGGGAAGAGACATATCCCCAAAAATAAAAGAAATAAAAGAAAATTGGAGGACTTCCAATTTTACAGGCACTAAAGTCAAAACAATTAATTTTTCTGAATGAAAATGTATCAGTAATAGTTCACATACGCTTCGGTCTCTCGGATCACTAACTTCCAAACTTGGAAATTGGAAGTATTCTGACTTACAAAAAGTGGAATGACTTCCAAATTTGGAGCCCTGAAGTTTCTGACTTCCAATGGGGAAACAATTGGCTGACCCCAACAACAGTAACATGGTGCTCCATTGTCTGAAAATATGTGTCCATAGTACTGATGAGGTCTGGTGAATCAATCCTTGATACTCATATGCACTGCATGTGTGTGTGCGAGCATCAAGTACCTACTAAATAATATCAGTCAGTGGTAGAAAAGAAAAATTACTCACCTTAGTAATGTTGTTTCTTCTAATGGAGTCTTGCTATATTATGACAATTGCAGTTTGTCCCAGCCCTAGAACTGCTCCGAGGTGAAAGAGTTAACTTCCATGCCAGGCATGGAACTTGGAAGCGCTGAGCTCGGTTAGAAAAACTCTGTCTGGATCATTTCAAACTGAAACGGTCAGATCTTTATGAGCAAAACTCACAAGGTTCTGTGTGGAAGCTGTAACCTACACTAGCCAACTGGCTACTTAAATATTAACACATTTTCCTGGTCCCAACACCAAGACTCAAGTCAGGGGACCAGAAAATAATAAGATAAAATAAAACACAACACCCAAACACCCCAAAAAGAAGGTGGAAAACACAAGATGGGCATCAATAAGTGCCAACACTGGACTGCCCACCCCATCCCTAGAGTAGAAGTTCTGAGAGGGCAGGCTGGGAGGTCATAATATAGCAAGACTCCATTAGAAGAAACAACATTACTAAGGTGAGTAATTTTTCTTCAAACAACATGAAGTCTTGCTATATTATGACAATTACGAGACTACACAGCAGTACCTCCATGGAGGAGGGACAGAACCTACTTAGGAAATTAGCTCTGAAGCACGCTGTGCCAAATCGAGCATCCCTCCTGGCCTGAATGTCCAAGGAGTAATGTGAGTGAAAGTATGTACTGTTTTCCAAGTAGCTGCTTGACATATCTCTAAGATAGGGATGTCCCTGGCCACAGCTAGGGACGCAGCCGTACCTCTGGTAGAGTGAGCCCTCAGGCCTGAAGGGGAACCTTACCCAGTTTTGATAGCAAAATTGGATACAAGAGACAATCCACCTGGCAATGGATCTCTTAGTGGCAGGTTTCCTTTCCCAACCTCACCATAAGTGAGAAAGAGTTGGAGGAGTCAAACCTGTGACCCTTGGTACGCTCTATGTAGTAACTTGAGGCCCTCTTAACATCTAAGCTGTGCAGCCTCCTCTTGCCAGAGGAGGACTGGTCAGTGAAGAACACTGGAGAGAAATGATTGATTAAGGTGGAAATCTGAAACCACCTTAGGCAAAACTTCCTGTTAGTCCTGAGGACTACCTTATCCCTGTGAAAGGAGATAAAGTCAGTCTCCACTGACAAAGCTTGTAACTCACTTATGCGCCTGGCAGAAGTGATGGCTACTAAAAACACAGTTTTCCAAGTCAAGTACTTAAGCTCTGCCGAACAGAGGTTCAAAGGGGGTTGCATCAGCTGAGCAATGCAAACATTAAGATCCCAGGCAGGGGCAGGGTCCCTGAATGGTGGATTGGTATGCAGCAATCCCTGAAAAACTTGGAAAATACAGGGTGAGCAGAAAGAGAGGGCTTCCCTGAAATAAAAGCAGAGACAGCTGCCAAATGCACTTTCAGGGTAGCTGGTCTCAATCCCAAAAATTAAGATGGACCATATAGTCCAAGACAGTGGGCAAATCAGCAGATTCGGAAATATGCTTCCCAGGCACGATATGGAAAACCTTTTCCATTTAGAGTTATAAGTAGCCCTAGTGGAAGGCTTCCTAGAAGCTTTCAAAATTTCGAGAACACCTTGAGAAAGGTGTAGGTCAGCAAACTCTAACTCCTCAAGAGCCAGGCCTTGAGGTTGAGGGATTTGAGACTCGGATACCAAACTCTCCCTGGGCACAGGTTAACAAATTGTGGTTCCTGGGGAGACACAGAGAAACATAGAAACACAATTTGATGGCAGATAAGGACCGCT
The DNA here is from genome assembly GCA_016271365.2 of Neoceratodus forsteri. Classification (NCBI taxonomy): domain Eukaryota; kingdom Metazoa; phylum Chordata; order Ceratodontiformes; family Ceratodontidae; genus Neoceratodus; species Neoceratodus forsteri. Next base: position 1,471,580,933 of record CM057453.1, on the reverse strand, counting down.
TGGCCCACCTAGTCTGCCCATTTCCCTATCTAACGGATAAGCTGCAGATCCTAGTTAACCAACAGCCTACTTCCTCCTACTCCCCACTAGAACTGCCTTATGTCTGTCCCATGCATTCTTGAATTCCCCACTGGTTTTGACTCTACAACCTCCCCAGGAAGACTGTTCCATGTATCCACAACCCTCTCTGTGAAAAAATACTTCTCACATTACCTCTGAGCTGCCCCTCCTGGAGCCAAAAGAAATGCTTAAGGAAAAAGAGCAGCAGAAGATGGGGGAAGGAGGAGGGAAAAAGGTTATCTAGCAAGAGCCTTTCTGAAGATCTACTGTTACGGTAAGTTCTTACGTAACTGTACTATCTTACCGAGAGGGCTTGTGGCTGAGTTAGGCTACACCTTCAGTTGTGATTGTTGGGCCACTATTCTAGCCTCCTTTTTTCCTAGCTACCAAAACTTCTGGTGCGCAACAGTTTACGCTTCTCTCTTTGCGCCCCCAAGAGGTTGGCCACCCAGCTTAGCTCTTTACTATCCCTACTAAACTTCCTACTAGTTCTCTCTTTTCATTCTTTTTCCATTTCCATCCATCCAGTCCCTCCCTGGAATGATGCCAAACACCTGGAGAGGTGTTATGCAAAATGTATAAGTGCAGTCTGTGTAAAATAAAAATGACAGCTATTTTGCTAGCAGGAATAAATACAGTTCATAAAGCCTTTTGAAATAAAAAGGATTCAGAAGACATATAAACAATGATAATTTCATGATTAGTACAGTTATAAGAGATCCTAAGGTATTTCATAAATTCACACAAAAACTGTTACTGTATAAGGTTCTATGTATAAAAGTGCTGAGTCACAGTGGATCAGAGCTATAGAGAGTCAATATCTGCGGAGGTATACACTGTACTTTTAAATGAACCAGGAAGTCCCTGAAACAAAAAACCCTTGGTTTTGAAACATGTTCAGACATAAAACAGCATGTCCAGACATGTAAATAGAAAGGGCTCAGGTGACCCCACCAAAGATATAAAACCTCTTCACTGAGCGCAGTTCAGTCAGTCCAGTAGAGTTCAGTCTTGAAAGCACACCTCTCGACCTTTTGCCCCCAAATGTGGAACACTGTCTGCGAAAAATTTTCTAACTTTTGAAAAATAAATATCACACCACTGTGTTTTAAACCTATAAATTTGCCTAGTCTGAAGTTTATCTCTACGCTGTGACAGGGCTCTTGCAGTAGGTAATCACCTTGAGGACTGAGTCCCAGCTGAAGAGCTCATATCAGGGGACTCAGAGGGGCTGTAAGAGGTAAAGCCTCTCTCCTTCCAGCTTACTTTCTGCAGGGGTGTTACCCCACCTGCCCTCGGCTCTACCTTTATTGCTGCATACTAGTCACTGGACACATCACATGATCACTCCTTCCAATTTCCATTTGCAGCTTATAGTACCGACCACTAGGGGTTGCTGCAGTGCCCTTCAGACAACAGTTCCACAGTTCACATCTCCACTCCTCCACTTCCTATTGCAGCTAATAGTTTGTTCTGACCACTAGGAGTCACTATAGTGCCCCTCCTAGCTCTGTTTCTGCCTTCCTCACACCACTCTATATTCCCTCCTAATCTCTACTCTCCCCACTTTCCTAAAGTCCCTTGCAGGTCTCAAACTCTGTACCCTTGACTCCAATGTCAGCAGCTCTGCTACTAAGCCAATGAGTCAGGCTACTGTGTCTTAGTGTTTTAAAGCTTTCGGCTCCATAGTCTGCTAAAATACTTTCTACTGTCCCATTGCAGGTCTCAAACCCTGCACCCTTGACACCAACATCAACGAACTCTACCCCTAAACCAACAAGCCAGGCTAATTTCACTCAGTTCTTTAAAGCTCTTAAAGCTTCTGGCGCCAAAGTGTACTAAAAAACTTTGGTACTGTCCCTACAGTCACAAACCCTGTACTCTTGACACCAAAGTCAGCAGCACTACCACTAAGCCAACAAGTCAGGCTAAATTTTTTTTTTTTAAATAAAGCTCTTAAGCTCCCCACCCAACACTTTGTGCTCATCATGACACTACCTTCCATTACCAGCACTGCCATGTGGATTGTACTGCTTACCCTAGCCCCATCATTTTGCTGGGGATGCTCCACTTGTCTCCCAACATGATGAACCAGAAAGTACAGTTACGTAGAACTTACCGTAACAGTAGATCTCTGAGAACAGCTCTTGCAGCAGGTTACACCATTAAGACTGAAGCTGGTAGGCGTCAGGACCCCCGAAATTTTATAACTAGCAGTCTTCAGCGGGGACCGCCTCAACGTCAGTCCCGCCCTGTCAGGCATAGTACACAAGGAGGTGGCCCCCATAATCCTCAGTTCTCCGCTGGAGACTCCCGGCCGCTGGATGACATCAGAAGAGGAGACCAAGGATCCGCCATCAGATGGCAAAGACTACTGAATAGGAATGTCCCATCCCATAAGATGGGTGCTTGACTACGACCTACCTCCAAAAAGGGGATGGTGGGCGGGAAGGTACCTGCTGCAAGAGCTGTTCTCGAAGATCTACTGTTACAGTGAAGTTCTTACGTACTGTACTATCTTCTCGAGATACAGCTCTTGCAGCAGGTTACACCATTAGGACTGATTTCAAGCAATAAGTGGCAATCAAGCGCCACTGGGAGGAGGAAAGGTAGAGATCTCGATATTACTCGAGCCTAAGATAGAAGTCCCTGAAGGATGGCTAGAGCCGAACCCCGCTCTTAGCCTTGATGCAATGTCCAGACTGTAATGCCTGATAAAGGTATGCACAGAGCTCAAGTACCTGCACGCAAATAGCTGAGATGGAGACGTTCTTTAACGCCGCAAAAAGTAGCCACTCCTCTTGTGGAATGACCCTTGACCGCGCCCGGTAAGGGTTCATTGCGCTTGTCATAACAGAAAGTGATACACTGGATGAGCCACCTCAGAGTGACTGTTTGGAGACAGGAGCTCCCTCCATCCTGAGAGCAAAGGAGATGAAAAGTTGGTCTGACTTTTGGAGCCGTTTGGTTCTGGTCAGATAGTATCTGAGGCACAGATGCACGTCTAGGGTGTGCAGAAGGGCTTCTCCTCGATTAGTGTACCTTGGGAAATACACTGGTAGATCAATAGCCTGGTTAAGGGTGAGGCTGAAACCACCTCAGGCAAAAACTTTGGGTTTGTCCTTAGGGATACCCTGTCCTGATGGAAAACCAAATAGGCTCTTTGCACATAAGAGTGTGCAATTCCAACATCCTTCTAGCGAGTAACTGCAATGAAAAATAACGTTTCCAAGAGAAAGCGTAGCTCACAATCATGGCTGGTTCAAAAGGTGGCAGCGTAAGCTGCTCAAGATGAAAAGTAAGTCCCAAGGAGGAATTGGATCTTTGATGAGCGGCCTAAGGTGGAGGACTCCCCTTAAGAAGGCACAAGTAGTGTCCAGCTGGGCCACCGTCCGATGGCCTACTGGGGCATGAAAGCAGAAATTGCACAAAGGTGCACTTTAATCGGGAGTAAGCCAGTCCAGCGTGGAAGAGGAAAGCAGGTAATCCAGAACCAAGCACCGGGACAGTCTAGCAATGAAAAGCGGCGCTTGAGCCACAAGCAGAATCTCGCCATTTCATGGAGTACGTTGCAAGGGTTGCAGTTTTCTGGTGGCAGAGAGTCGTCTGCCACTTCTTGAACCCGTATCGCATCATGGCTATGTCTCTAGGAGCCAAGCGTGCAGGTTGAATGAGCGTAAGTCCGAGTGGACCAATGAACCCGCTTCCTGAGACAATAGATGGGAGCTGACTGGCAAAGGAAAGTACAGTTACGTAGAACTTACCGTAACAGTAGATCTTCGAGAATAGCTCTTGCAGCAGGTTACACCATTAGAACTGAAGCGGCAGGCGTCAGGACCCGGAAAAATTCTAGCTAGCTAGCTATCTTCAGCGGGATCGCCCCGACGCCGGTCCGCCCCCGCCAGTCAGGTGTGGTACATAAGGGCGGTCCCGACAGATTCCCAGTTCTCCCGCCGGAGACTCCCGGCCGCAGGATCGACATCAGAATGGAGACCGAGGATCCACCGTCAGAAGAAAATAAGGAATGAAAATCCCAACATGTAAAGGTAAAGCCATGCCTCCTCCAAGGGGAAGGTGGGCAGGAAGGTACCTGCTGCAAGAGCTGTTCTCGAAGATCTACTGTTATGGAAGTTCTTACGAACTGTACTATCTTACTTGAGACACAGCTCTTGCAGCAAGTCTCCATTGGACTGATTCCCAAGCAGTGCGCTGCCAGAAATTCGGAGGAGGATAATAGGAAATACATTCAGGTCCTGAACCTAGGACAGGAGACCCTGCAGCACCGCAAGGCCAAAACCAGCCCTACGCCTAGAGACGTGTCCAGGCTATAATGCCTGATAAAGGTATGCAGAGCTCCAAGTAGCTGCAGCACAAATAGCAGAGATGGACACGTTTTGAGTGCTGCAAAGGATGTGGCACACCCCTGGTAGAATGACCCGGATAGAACCGGGAGGGCTTTTGTTTTATATCATAACAGTAGGAAATACACTGGACAAGCCAGCAAGACAAAGTCTGTTTGGATACTGATTGGCCCATCATTCTCTCAGAGAAGGAAACAAAAAGCTGATCAGAACTATGAGAGGGTTTAGTTCTGTTGAGGTAATACCTCAGGCTGCGGTGAACATCCAGGGTGTGGAGCAAAGCCTCTCCTCTAGTTGAATAACTCGGGAAATAGACCGGAAGGTCAATATCTTGGTTTAGAGTGAGAGAAGAAACCACCTTAGGCAAAAACTTAGGGTTGTCCTCAGGGATACTCTGTCCCGTGGAAAACTAAATAAGGCTCTTTGCACATGAGAGCGTGAAGCTCAGAAATTCTTCTTGCTGAAGTAACAGCAACTAAAAATAACGTTTCCTGACGAAAAGCGTAGCTCGCAATCTCAGCGCAGGTTCAAAGGAGAGCGTGAGCTGTTCAGGACAAGAGCAGATCCCATGGGCACAGGGTCCCTAATGGGAGGCCTAAGGTGTAACACTCCCTAAGAAATTCCGAGGCGTCCAATTGAGCTACTGTACGATGCCCACCGGAGGTGATAGGCAGAAATGGCACAAAGATGTACCTTAATAAGAGGAGTAGGCTGGGCCTGAATGAAAAAGGGAGAGGAGATAATCAACACTACTCCCACAGGACAACCTAAAGGGAAAAATCACGAGCACGTGACCATAAACAAAAGCGGCGCCATTTCATGGCGTACGTACCATCGTTGCCGGTTTTCTGGCTGCAGAAAGAACCTCTGCAACCTCTCGCGAGACCCGTGGCCTAAGATGGCTATGTCTCTAGGAGCCAAGCATGCAGTTTCAGAGAAGCGTAGATCCGGATGGACCAATTAACCTTTCTCCTGAGACAGTAGGTGGGAGCTGAGCAGCACGGGAGCGGGGTTCCGAGATAGTTGACACCAACAAAGGAACCAGATCTGTCTGGGCCAGAGAGGGGCCACCAGAATCATGTGTGCGTGCTCCCTGCGCGGTTGAGAAGAACTCTCTGGATCAGCGGGAAGGGAGGAAAGCGTGAGGAATCTGTTCTCCCAGGAGAGGGATAACAGCGTCTCGCCAGAAAACACCAGGCCCTGGATCTAGCGAGCAAAATTGGGCAGTTTTGCGTTGGATGGGGATCGAACAAGTCTAGTTCTGGAATTCCCCAACGAAGAAACAGGTCCTCTGCTACCTCTTGAAGAAGTTCCCACTCGTGGACTCTGGCCTGGGAATGACTCAGGCTGTCTGCAATCGTGTTGTCCACTCTGGGAACATGCACAGTGATCAGATTTGCGCGTGTCCATTACCCAATCCCACCCTCCATGGCCTCCCTGCAAAGGGGTAAGAGTGTGCGCCTCCTTGTTTGTTGAGGTAATACATCACCGCCGTGTTGTCTGTCTGAGAGCAGGAAGTACGGTGGGATTACTGACTGAAAAGCCTGCAGGGCATGAGAACCACCCTCATCTCTAGGACATTGATATGGAGATGAGCTCCAGAGGTCCACGTGACCCTGGGACTTTACCCGTCCAGGTGTGCCCCACCCAAGACCTGAGGCATCCGTGGTGAGGGTTACCTCCGGGACGGCGCTACAAACAGGACACCCTTGGAAGCGACCCTGGGACTAGCCACCACTGCCAGTCTCGGATCACTGAGTTCGTGATCCTGACCGGATGCTGCAAGTGGTCTTGCCTTTGGTCCATTGCACCTTGAGCATCCACTGGGTTACCCGCATGTGGAGCCTTGCGAAGGGACAGTAGGAATGGCGCAGCCATGTGTCCGAACAAGCGAAGGACCGACCTGGCAGATGCGATCTTGTTCGAGACAAATCCTTTATGAGGGATCTGATGCGCTCCGCTCTGTCGTCGGAAGAAAAGCTCTTCCCTGAACAGTGTCCAGTACTCGCCTATAAACTGCAGTTTCTCTGACGGTACCAGGAGAGACTTCGTAATTTATGAGAATGCCCAGAGATTGGAACAAGTCCTGGGTGCTCTGGACCGCGGTAACAATGCCTCTCTGGGCGGCCATGAGAAGCCAGTCGTCGAGGTGCGGAACACATAGTGGCCCTGTCTCCTCAGAGATGCTGCCACGACTGCCATGCACTTGGTAAAGACCCTAGTGCGGATGACAGTCGAGCGGAAGAGCTCGGAACTGAAAGTGGTGGTGAGAAACTCGAGCGCTAGGAACCTCTGTGCGCTGTGAGCTATGGGGATATGCAGGTATGCGTCCTGCATGTCTAGAGACGCTAAAAGGCGTCTTGTTTCAGCATGGGAATAAGGCCCGAAGAGTCACCATGCAGAATCTTTTGTAGGCGACCGACACATTGAAGTCGCTGAGGTCCAGAATCGGACAAAGGTCCCTGATTTCTTGGGAACCAGGAAGAAGTGGAATAATATCCTCGTCCTCTCTGGTTCTCCTGGACGTACTCTATCGCTCCTTTTCTTGGAGCGCAGTACCTCTTGCCAGATCAAATTTTTGTGCTGACCGGATACGGGAGAGCAAAGGAGGCCTCGAGGGTGGCTTTTCTGCGAATTCTATAAAGTGGCCTAGACTGACCAACTGCAGAACCCACCTGTCGGTGGTAATGGCCTGATATCCGGCAGGAAGTTACTTGTCGACCCCGACCATGATTTCCCGTTGATCCTGAGGCGGGGCGGAAAGCAGTCAGGCTGTGGCGGCAGATGGGCCCGCTGGCTGGGTCGGCCTAGGGACGCTGACCTCGGCTGGCGGGCTGTTTTCCCTGGGTTCTCTGAGCGGAGCCCCTCTGATGTGTAGCGGGCCGGGGCTGCTGCCTCTGTGTCCGCCAGAAAGCGGCTTTGGTTCCTAGGAAAGGAATCAAGCTTTGGTCAGTACATGGCTTGAACCGACCTTACCGCCTTCCCGGCCTCTTGAAGTTTGGTAATGATCTTCTCGGAAGGATTACCAAATAAAACTTCTCCCTCGAGCGGGCGTCCATAATGTTTTTCTGGACATCCGGGGTAAAACCGAGAACACGTAACCAGGAGTGTCTCCGGAGGCACACGCCAGAAGCTGCTGCTCGGGCCGATGAGTCCGTGAGTCGACTGCGCCTCAAGCACTTGGGTCCCCGCCTGAACCCATGCGGAGGAGCAGGAGCATCTCCTCCTTCTGCTCACCTTCAGGCAGCTTTTCAGCCGCTCCAGACCCTGTTCCCACAAAGTGTTCTGGAATTGAACCATGTGGGTCAGGTAGTTCAAGGATCTGATGGCGCGAGGTGGCAGGCGTACGTCGCCTGCCCAATCGTCCAACTGTTTGGACTCTGGGTCCGGTGGCAGGGTGCTCAAATGCTGTGGCCTCTGTGACTGGTCATGTGAGGCTGTGATGACCAGAGAGTCGGCCTGAGGCTGCTGTGTCAGGTACTGGTCATCCATAGGAGCCTTGTACATACGATCAGCTTTCTTCCACGCGAGCGAATGTGGACGCTTCCACGCTGCCTTGGTGACGTCCACAAAGTGTCCACCAAGGGTGGTACCACCACAGGCTTGAGGTCCTTCTGCCAAAGATATTTGGCAAGGCGTAATCTTTCGGTCTAGTTCTTCTGCATCCCATCCCATGTTCTCCTGGATATGTCTCATAATATCCATGAGCGAAGGGTCATCGGAGGAGATCTCGGTGTCTCACTGGGTCCGGAGAAGGATGGAGAGGAGATGGGGATCTAGAGGAAGAGTAGACTGATCCTGTGTCCTCCGTCGGCCAGGCGACGTCGGTGTCTCCTGGATCTCTTGGGGCTGGGTGATCCAGAGAGGATTTCGATGGAGGCTCCGTTTTTCTGATCTTCCCTGGGAGAGGATCTAGGCTCCCGGAGAGGTAAGCAACCTGCACCCGAAGGTGAAGAGGCGGTACCGGAGGAGGAGGGAGAGGAGGAGGAGCGGTGGGGGCCATGTGTCCTTTAATGGTGTCCACCAGTAAGTGAAGAGATCCTTCACTTCTGCTAAAGAAAGTCCCGGCGACAGCCCAGGCGCGGTGGGCGGTCGTCGGGTCAGCGTCGGCTCCACAGGGCCTCGGGTAAAGCGAGGGGCCCTGGAAATTCGGCGAGGCTGGGGTCACCCGTCTGGTCCTCGGGCTCGTTAAGTCCTCCTCAGTCAACGTCTCCTGACCGGCGTCGGTCGGTCGTGAGAACCCTCTTCTCAGGAGGAGGCAGACCCGGTCCCCAACCGGCGTCCGCTGGGATGGTTTGGCCGGCGCTGGCCGTCCGGCCGAGACAGCTCCAGGAAGGAATGTCGACGCCGGCGGCGGTCGAGCGGCGTCGAGGTCCGAGGTCTCTTCAACGGTGTGAGCTCCAAAGTTTTCGAGGAGGCACAGAAGGCGACCGGACGTCGGGAGCCGGAGGCGGGAACCCGACTTATGATGATGGTGGTGGCGCTCCTGGACTTCGCCAAGGCCTTGGAAGAGGAAGCGATGACAGCCTGGCAGACTGGCCTGAGAAGAAAGCTTTCTTACACGGCCGGGGAGGCTGAGGCTGGCCTGGAAGGAGAGCAGTCGGACCAGGACCGAGCTGCGGGACTCAAGCCCTGGAAGGGGACCTGAAGGCCTTTCCTTCTTTCTCGCGTGCTTGTGGGATTTGGTCAAGATTCCCCTTGGAGGACATGGTCTTCAGTTTTCCTCCAACAAAAAGCCTGGAGGGCCTTCTGACATCGGATCCTGGTTCGGCTGTTGAACCCCTGGCAAAGCGAACAGGCCGGGTATAGTGGTCTGGGCCCAGGCACCCTAGCCAGGCCGTGTGGGGGGTCCTGAAGGGGATCTGTTTCCGCAAGCACACTTGAGAGGGATGACCGGAGGTGGAGAGGACATCAGCAACAATCTTGCTTGAAGAAAAATGAATTTCCCAAAGGAAAGCTCTGAACCTGCACGCTAGACTGAAACCGAAGGGTCGAGACATGCAAGTCGACGGCGGAAAGAACTGTGGAATCTGGCGGGACCGCCCCTTATGTACCACGCCTGACGTCGGAGGCGGGACGCCGCGAGGCGGTCCCCGCTGAAGATAGCTAGCTAGAATTTTTCCATGGGGTCCTGGCTGCGGCTTCAGTTCTAATGGTGTAACCTGCTGCAAGAGCTGTGTCCTCGAAGTAAGATCTGGAGGTTCAGGATAGCTGGTGCAGAAGAGAACCAAATCTGTCTGGGCCAGAAGGGCACAATCAAAATGAGCTTCACTTGCTCCTGCAAAGTTTTAAGAGAACTCTCTGGATCAGCGGGAAAGGAGGAAGGCATAGAGGAATCTGCCCACCCAGGAAAGGGACAATGAGTCTCACCAGAAAACATCAGGCCCTGGATCTAGCAAGCAAAAACTGGGCAGTTTTGCATTGGATGGGGATCGAAAGGTCTAACTCTGGAGTGCCCATCTGTGAAACAGATCCTCTGCCACCTCCTGTAGAAGTTCCACTCGTGGACTCTGGCTGAGGCGGCTCAGACTGTCTGCGATGGTGTTGTCCACTCCCGGGGCGTGTACTGCAATTAGGTTTTGCGCCGTGTTGCAATATCTACTCCCACCTCATGGCCTCCTGCAAAGCGGGTAGGAGTGAGTGCCTCCTGTTGTTGAGGTAATACATCACCGCGATATTGCCTGTTTGTAACAGGAGTGTACCGGAATCTCCGACTGGAAGGCTTGCAGAGCGTAAGGACTGCCCTCATTTCCAAAATGTTGATGTGGAGATGAGACTCCTGGGCTGTCCACAGGCCCTGAGACGGACACCGTCCAGGTGTGCTCCCACCCGAGCCCTGAGGCGTCTGTGGAGAGTGTCACAGTCAGAGCGGTGCTATGAAGGGAACCCCTGCGGAGAGGTTCCCCGGTTTTACCACCTTGCCAATCCCAAATTACGGCATCGTGATTCGGACTGGCTACTGCAGATGGTCTTGCCTTTGGTCCCATTGCACCCTTAGCATCCACTGGGTTACCCGCATGTGAAGGCGTGCCAGTGCAACTGTTGCAATGGCGCAGCCATGTGTCCGAGCAGGCAAAGGACCGATCTGGCAGGACGGTCTTCTTCACCTACAAGTCCTGATGAGGATTCTGATGTGTTCCGCTCTGTCTGAGGGAAGAAAAGCTTTCCCTCTGACAGTGTCCAGCACTGCTCCTATGAACTGCAGTTTCTGGGGCGGCACCAGGAGTGACTTCTAGTAGATGATGAGAATACCCAGTGATTGAAAAAGGGACGTGGGTGCAGTGAATGGCTGTCATCAGTGCCTCCCTGGGGCGCCATGAGAAGCCAGTCGTCCAGGTATGGGAACACGTGAGTGGCCTTGTCTCCTTAAAGACACCTGCTATGACCGCCATGCGCCATTGAAGCGAGGTGCTGATGACAGCCTGAAGGGAAGAGCTCAGAACTGATAATGGCGGCTCTGAAACTCGGCGCAGTAACCTCGGTGCGCTGAGCAATCGGAATATGCAGGTAGGCGTCCTGCATATCCAAAGGCATGAAAGGCGTCTTGCTTCAGCATGGGAATTAGGCCGGAAGGGTCACCATGCGAAGCGTTTGTAAACAACCAACAGGTTGAGGTCGCTGAGGTCCAGTATTGGACGGAAGTCCCCTGTTTTCTTTGGCACCAGGAAGAAGTGAAAATAGTACCCTAGTCCTCTCTGGTTCTCTGGAATGTCTCTAAGGCTTCCTTTTCCAGCCGATCACCTCCTGCTGTAGGAGCAGGGCATGCTGACCGAATATCGGAAAGCAGGGAGGTCTTGTGGGTGGACTGCCAACAAATTCTATACAGTGGCCTTTTTGACCAGTTGCAGAAGCCACCTCTCAGTGGTGATTGACTGCCACCCTGGCAAGTGGCGTGCGATCGACCCCCAACTTTCTTTTCCGCTGATCCTGAGGAGAGGCAGGGGCGGAAGGAGTCATGCTGTGGCAGCGTTTGATCCGGCAGGCTGTGCAGACTTTGCAAATCGCTGGCCTCTGCCTGGGGATGACTTGGCCTGGGCTTTGCAAGTGAAAGTGCCTCTGCTGTTGGCGGAGCGTGGCTGTTGCCTTTGTAGCGACCCGCGGAAGCAGCTCTGGTTCCTCTGAAAGGAACTGGGCGAGACCTGTACATGGCCTGTACAGATCGGACTGCCTTCCCTATATCCTGAAGTTTGGTGATTACTCTCTGGAGGCTTCACAAATAGGACCTCGCCGTTATAAGGGACATCTAAGATGTTCTTCTGGACGTCGAGGTAAATCGGAGACACGGAGCTAAGTGTCTCTCCGGAGACCTACGCCTGAGGCTGCAGCTCTGGCTGAAGAGTCCATGAATCATATGCTGGCTCTGAGCACCTGGGTCCCACATCCGAACCTGTGCATAGGAGGTTCAAGAGCTCCTCCTTTTGGTTGCCATCGGGCATCTTCTCGACCAGGTCCTGTCCCTGTTCCCACAGTGCGTTCTGGAACTGAACCACGTGGGTGAGATAGTCAGTGACCTGATGGCGCAAGTCGCGGCGCGTATGCCCTACCCAGGACATCCAATTGCTTGGATTCCTGGTCCGAGCTTGTGTGCTTAAATGCTGAGGTCTCAGAGACCGGTCATGCGAGCAGGGATGACCAGGAGTCAGCCAGAGGATGGTTTGCCAGATACTGGTCCTCCCTAGGGGCCTTCTAGGCGGTCATCCTTCTTGACACTGCTGGAGTGGAATGCGGATGTTTCAGGAGGCCTTGGTGGCGTCATGCAGAGTATCCACCAAGGCGGCACTACAGGCTTCAGATCTTTCTGCCGAAGGTAGCGGGCAAGGTGTTGTCTCTCGGGGTCAAGCTCTTCAGCATCCCACCCCATATTCTCCTGGATGTGCCTCATGATCTCCATGAACAGGGATCATCCGGAGGAGACCTAGGTAGGTCGTGTGGGTCCGGAGAGGAATGCTGATGGGAGGAGATCTGAAGCATCCTGAGGTGTCAGATCTAGAATCCTCCCCAGAAGGGGTGTACTGGCGTCGTCTGGGTCCACTGGGGCTGAGTGACCCTGAGGTGGATCTGGAGGTAGGCCTTCTCCTTTCTGAGGATCTGCCCGAGGAGGTGGCGATTGCTCCTTGGGGGTTGAGACCATCCTCACGGGCCTTGGGCGAAGGAGAGGCGAGGCAGTGAAGGAGTAGGAGGGGTGGGTCGGAGTAGGAGAATGACATGTGGCGACCATATCTTTTCTGATGGTGTCCTACCAGAAGGTAAGAGCTCCTTTACCTCTGCCAAATTCATGCCAGATGACGGGCCCGGCGCGGTGGCCTGTCGCTGGGGTTCTCCGCTCGGGGCAGTTCCCATAGGAGCCCAGTGTCTCCAGTGTCGCCCACCTGGTCCTCGGGCTGTGTGGCATCCTCCTCCCTCCGAGTCCTTCTGACTGGCGCCACCGCGACGGTGGTGTGGTCCTCTTCTAGGTAGCAGCATCGGGTCCTCGGTCACGCCACATAGAGGTAAACGCCTGGCTGGCGCACGGTGGTTTTGGTGTCGCCAGCTCCCTGGGAGCCCGATGATGCTTGGCTGATGTCGGGTCCAACGCCCATTTGAGGGACGCCAGGTCCTTGGTCTTGGAAGAACCAGATCCGACGACGCGAGGTTGGAAACCGACTCTAAGGCCGGAGTCCCACCGGTGGTAAGAAGATTTTTGGCGCCCTGACTTCGATTTAGGCCTTAGATGGAGTGGAAGAGGCAGACGGCCTGGAAGTCTTCAGGGCTGCAAAAATAGGAACCGCTAGAGGATCTGACCTGAACTGGGGAGGTTGCGATTGAGCCCTGGAAGGAAGCGGTCCGATCGCGAGCCGAGCTTCGAGTCTGAGGCCCTGCAGGGACCTGGGCCTTTCCTTTTCGGTGTTTGTCCGGTGCTTGTGGGTTTTACCTGGCGACTCCCCCGGAGAAGATTCTTCATCCATGGTTTTCAGTTTCTCCTCTAAGAGAAACACTTGAAGGAAACCTTCTAGCGCGGATCCTGATGTGACTGTTGAAGCCCTGGCAGAAGGAGCAGGCCTTAATGTCATGTTCGGGCCTAGGCAGCGCACGCAGGCTGAATGTGGATCCTTGAAGGGATCTGTTTGCCACAGGCACACTTGATTGGTGACCCCCTCCACAGAAGTAGTTGGAGAGGACATAAGTTGAATCCAAAGTCGTGAGAGGAAGACAAAATCATCGTGAGCTCTAAAGGTGGTAGCACACTAGAAAAAGGACTGAGAGGCCAATACTGGTGATGTCGTGACAGGAAAAGAACGGAGGATTATGGGGGAGCAGCCTCCTTATGTACTATGCCTGACGTCGGGCGGGACCGGCGTGGAGGCGGTCCCCGCTGAAGACTGCTAGCTAGAAATTTCAGTGGGGTCCTGATGCCTGCCGGCTTCAGTCCTAATGATGTAACCTGCTGCAAGAGCTGCATCTCGAGTAAGAGCCACCTGTCACCTGGCTTCTCACCTTAGCCCCCTCCCCACCTCTACCAACCACCCACTCACTCTACCAATGAAGCATTCTCCCCACGCTCAACTCCTCCTATTGGTGCCACCATGGTACTACAGCGGTCGCTACTCTACCTTGCTCTCCCTCTCCACGGGACCTACTCACCCCCATCTCCATATGTTGCTGTCCCCTCCCAAATGGTGCCTAAGCTAATGAAGAAATAATTAAAACTGGCATCCTTGAGCATCCTCCTGCTCCTCCTCTCCAGAGGCGTCCACCGAACCATCCTCCCGCTCCCCAAGGTTACTACTCCCAAGGATCTCATAATCGCCTCCCTCAATATATGTAGCCTCCTCAAAAATGTGATTCTTTTCAGGGTTGGATTGCCCAGCGTCGCCCTGATGTCATCTCAGTAGTTGAAATTTGGCTCAACGACCGCACCCTAGATTCCACAGTCTCACTTCCTGTTTCATGCTATACCATGCTGACAGAACTCGCAAAGGGGTGGATGTGCACTGTATGTCCAGGAATCATTACAGTGTCTCGCCTTACCATCCCCAACCCTCGAACATGGGGTCCAATCACTCATGCTGAAGGTCACCCTTGCCCCAAACAGAGCCCCACTGTTCCTCTCCACCATATACATCCCTCCCGAAATCAAAAGACTGCTTTCCGGACTTCTGGCTCCGCTATACCCTACAAAGCCTCTTGAGCTCTTACTCCGTCCCCCATTCGGCCCACAAAAACAACTAATTCAGCCTAAATGCACCAAATTGGATGAAAACCAGATAACACTTACCGAAGATGCCAAAGCAGAAGCCAGAAAAGTTAAAACCGCTTTTGGAATCCTCAGAGCCTAACTGCAATGGCTCTGATAGTGATATTCATAAGTCTTGGCGAAGTGACAATCTGGGCTCCGATTCCACAGGGTCTCCGAACATGTCAAGGCAGATGGATCTGGTACTGAGGACTTCAGAAAGGAGACACGCCCACATTCGCTGCCCTCACAAGAGATAGCACGGAAGATGGAGAACGAATAGACCAGCTGGAAAAGCAGGCTTCTGTGGCAGACTCCCGTGTGGAGCGGCGGAGACCGCTATCCTGCAAATTCACCACCAGATGCAGGGCCTGCGAGAGAGAAGGAGGAGGATGCGGAGGCTCGTAGTAGGAGGAACAATCTCCGAATCTCTGGCTTCCCAGAGGGAGCAAAGAGAGCGACCCATTCGGTTTATGCAGTCCTTTTTAAAGCATCACTGGATCTGCCAGAGGACTGCCTGCTGGAAGGAGGACCAGTGCATCGCACACTGGTCCCACAGATGCCCAACTGCCCACGCATGCGATACTTATTAGATTCTCAGGCTACCAGGAGAAGGAATTGATCCTTCACAAATCATGGCAAAGGGCAGCTGAAATTCCAGGAGCAGCGAATTTATGTGGATAATGATTACCCCACCACTACTGCAGCCAGACGTCGCGCTTATGCCCCTCTCTGAGAAAGCTTAAAGAAGCAAAGATTAAGTTCAGGACCTCCCACCCAGCAAAGCTTGTTGTGCAGCTTAAGGATGAACCCAAGGTGTTTGAGCGCGGAGGAGGTGGTCAAGGGACTTGCTAAGGAGGGCATCAGGGTGGCCCTTGATCAGAGACCTCGGGTGGGACACTGGCGAATAAACTGGCAATTAGGGCCTAGAACCGTGTGCTGCAGAAGGAGCAGTGCCGGAGGAAGGCGCCTCGTCCTTCAAGAGAGCGTGGCTGGACTCCTAAGTTGACCTCAACCGAGAGTGATACAAACTCAACGCCACATGGGATGAAGTGAACAGTTCTATGGATCTAACTAAACTCTGATGTTGATAATGAAAGTGAGCAGGTGAGCTGGATAGGCTGGCCCCTTAAATTATACATCCCGTGGCTCTCGGGCCCTGTTAGTCCCCAAGTTCCTCTCATGCTTCCCGTTCACTCCACCTTCCCCTGGGCAGCTCCGGCCTTTGACGGAGCATAAAGGTTCTTCTCTCAGCCCATGAGGCACGAGGCTGGGATTTCCAGGAAGATTTGCTTCTGCTGGATAAGGTCACGGAGGTGACCAATCTAAAGCAAAGCTTGAAGAGACTTGGTTGCTCAGGGCCAGGGGATTTCGGATGGGGGGCTTGTGTTGAGGGAGCCCAGATGAGGGGCGGGGGCATGATGAGCCATGGGGGTGGCAGGTCCGGCCTGGGAGTCCACTGGGGCCTCGCTTCCTCCTGTTCATTCTTTGCTCCTTCTCCTCTTCCTCTCTCTCACGTTTCACTGGGATTTGGTGGGGGAGCAGGAGGGAGCCTATTAGGGTCTCGAGGGGCACTCAGGAAAAATGCTACATAACTCATTTGTCACAAGAATTAATTAATACACTGGGGCCAAGCTGGCTTGGCTGGGATGCCCCACCTGAGGGGTGAGAGGTTGAGTTCCTCCCCTCTTCTCCCTTCCGGTTCAGTTATTAAGCATTGGGTGCTCGGTGGGCAGGGGATTAACACCCATGGCTGGGGTGGAGGCTGACTGGTCCAGGGCCTGCCCTCTCCCTGTCTTCACCACTGGGGTGTGGGATCGGCTGCGTGGCCCGTGCGGCCTTGTACTCTGCTGTGAGTGCTTTCAGCTAATGGATTGAACCATTCCCTCCCTAAGCCTGGCACCCAAAGGTGAATCTCCGGTTCTAGACTGATTAGCAGTAAACTACTAGCTGAATTCTAAAAAGGTATGGCTTAGTGAAACACATGCCCGGATGGGGACCTGGGCGATTACCCCCTCCCCTTAGAAGAGGCGTTTTATGTCAGGTCCTCCTGAGTAGCGGACTAAGCAAGCATAGCACTCTTAGTACTGAGTGCCTAAGACCCCCAGAACTATGGAAGCCACTAAAAGTTGGCAGTCCAATCCCAGTTGGATTGGAACTGCATTAGTTTGTTCCTTATTATTTTTTAAAGTTAATTCCTTTAGGTTGTTCAAGAAGTTAATGTTGGAGGGTGAGTTATTCCCTCTCTAATCCAAAGGCAGTCACCATTTAATGCAGTAAATACTGATGCAGACAGGCTCACAGGGTGGGCACTGGTATGAGACTCAGCTTAACTCCTATAAACCCAAGGAATAAATAAATGGCTAATCATCCATTACAAATTTTATCTCTGAATGTGAATGGATTGGGAAACCCATTAAGCGTACAAGAATGCTCACAATGTTTAAGAAGAGCAAAGGTGGAATTGTTTACATACAGGAAACGCAGATGAATCCTAACGAACATAAAAATTGGCCTCTAGGGTTTTTCTCAGGTTTTTCGTCCCTCATTTGGTAGAAGTGGTAAAGGGGAGGGGTCACCATACTGATTTCTGGTCAGACTGCCTTTAAGATGACCAGGGAGGGGCAGATACGGAAGGCCGCTCTGGTAATAGTCCAGGGAAGCTTCTTGATACAGAAGTAACGCTGGCAAAGGCCTATTTTCCCTGGTTTCCTCCTCCCAGACAATTGGCTACCCACTAGGAGAAATGGAAATTACATTTACCGTAATTATTGATTTTCTTGGACAGTCGCCATCACTCATTCACACTAGTGGGATAGCACCAGAGGCGCTAGGACCAGCGGGGAGCCAAAAACTTTCTGGAAGGGTCGATGTTGAAGTAGGACCGCAAATGCTGGGACCGCAAGACTGACTCGCCTGTGTAGGATATCTCAGCATCAACCCTCCAACCACCTCAGTACCTTTCGACCAAGGAGGCAGCGTAACTAATGAGAATAACTCATTCTGAGTTTCTGAGCTTCAGAGGGCCCAGATGGCCTTTGTAAGAAAGGTCAAAGAACAATGTCTTCACAGTCTGAACCACAGGCCATGAAGACCAGGAAAAAAAACGAGTGAACCCAGTGGATAGTAGGTGGGCGGTGAATGAGTGATGGAGACTGTCCAAGAAGATCAACAATTACGGTAGTATGTAATTCCATATCTTCCTGGACTAAGTCTCCAGCACTCATTCACACTAGTGGGAGAGTACTAAGCTAAAACCCACAACCCTGAGTAGGGTGGTAGGAGATAGGGTTCACCCAGAAAGGACTGTCCTGCTAATAAAACAGCAGTCTTGTAAAGAGCATCCAGAACATGATGCTTACAAGATAAGCGCTTGAGTTGTAACTCACCACTTTGCAGACGACTGAATGGGCACAAATGAAACCCTGACAGGAAACCGCAACCACTCAGAGAGTGGTGAAAACCCGACTCATAATTTGGTATAGGACCAAAACTAATAGTGTCGAAGGCATGTACTAATCTAACGTAAAAGGACCTCAGGAACTGCAAGAGCCGGAGGTAAAGTCTACAGGTTCTGGGCAGACCGAAGCGAGACGGAACCCCATACATGCATGGCTGACCTGCAAACAACAGGTCCAGGAGCACTTGAACCCCTTACTTGGTGAGCAAAAGATGGGTTAGCCCATCAAGGAGAATGGTTTTCACTTAGTCACTGAAACCTTCCTGATGGAAGGCTAAGCACAACTTAGAAGCCTCTCTTGAGGAGGTCTAGTAGAATCAAATCCTAGTCATTGCATACATATTCCAAAAGGAATCATCCTGCCCTGTGTGTATAACTGTAGTAGCAGTCTCTGAACTCAGGGAAGAAAGGAAAAGTGTACAGGAGGATGTGTCCACGTGGAATAAAACATTTCGACAAAAACGGGCTGGATTTGTAAGGCATTACCAGCAGGAAAAGGGAGGTCATAATTCCGCTTATACAAGACACTAGTGAGGCCCCCACCTGGAGTACAGTGTACAGTTCTGAGACCATACCTATGTAAGGACATAGACAGGGTAGAGAAGGTTCAGAGGAGGGCAACAAAGATGGTGCATGGATTGCATCACAAGTCCTATGAAGATAGGTTGAAGGAACTGAACATGTACTCCCTGGAGGAGAGGAGGAGAGAGGGATATGATAGAGACATACAAGTATCTTACAGGGAGGAACAGGGTGCAGGAAAACACTATTTTAAGCTAAAAAGATGTTCCAGGACTAGAGGCATGGGATGAAGTTGGAGGGAGGACGATTCAGAGGAAACATAAGAAAGACTTTCTTCACAGAACAGGTGGTGGACAAGTGGAACACCCTGCCAGAGGAAGTGGTGGGGGCTGAAACAATCACGGATTTAAGAATGCATGGGATAGACAAAGGAATTCTGGAGGTCAGGGTAAGGTGCAACAGACTTCTTGGAAAACAAACTGAACTTACAAGCTCAAATGGGCAGACTGGTGGGCCAAGCAGGCCCTATCTGCCGACACTGTCTATGTATCTATGTAGAGGCAGATGCGCTGAGGAGGGACACAGCAGGACCAAGTTAGGGCTAACCCATTCGTTGAATTTATTTATTTATTATTTATTTAGCTTTTGTTGACCGGTAAGTGCACTAGACAAATCCTGCCTATTTTCAGGCACGACCGGGGAGGGGGATACAGATGAATGCCAACTGACCTTGAACCAGATTAAGCTGTTGGTGGTATTTTAGTGAATGAGGGAAATTTGACTAGGACACCGGGAAATCCCTACTCTTTTTCGATAAGTGCCATGGGATCTTTAACATCCACCTGAACTACCACCAATCCAGGCAGATGGGACCTCGGTTTAACGCCTCATCCGAAAGACGGCACCTCAGAAATGCAGCACCCTCTCATGCTGCATTACAGTGTCAGTACTGGATATTAACCCAAGTGCCAGATGTGGGACCTGAACCCACAGCCCTCTGATCTCCGGCCTCAGAGGCGCAGTGTGCTACCTACTGAGCCACTGACACTGAATTGACCGAATAGTGGCAGAAGTGGCTTAATGCGGTGAGGCACTACTTACTCCAGCCTACCTGAAGGGAGTAGGAAGGACTCTAGTTTGCTCTGTTGATAAAAACAAACATCACAGCTCTGTCACGCAGTCGGAGAGGATATTTGAGTGCGATCTGGCACGAAACCAGTGCGTAGGAACTGAAGGTGTGAATATTTGAGAAGCTATCTCAGAAAGACCTACTTGACCTATGGTCAAGAAAGGAGCATGTTGTCTGTTAAATTGAAGCAAGCATGGAAGTAGGAATCTAAGTTCACTCGCTGAAGAGTCACTTGTTGCTGTGGGCTCTGCTCAAGAGAAGAAAGCCTGATTTAAAAAAGGAGGTACTAACAGACTGGTTAGATGCCAAGGTTTTGGAAATATCTCGAATAAGAGAAATCTCTCCAGAGAAAAGAGGTGAGCTATACCACCACTGGATCAGACTGCCCTAGGGGTAGAAGAAATCAGGTACTCTTTACCTAAGTTTAGAGACGACCACCTCAGGGTTGAGGCGGAACCCACCAGATCCAAAGTGTGGTATCGAAATTCCAACTAGGCTCTGTGCTGTGATAATTCAACCCCTCTTTTTTTATCATTAGTCCGAGCCTGACAAGGTTGCAGGCTGCTACTTCGCAAGGATTGCCCGATACAGAAATGACAAGGATGTCATCCCTCTGAGGAGCAGGAGAAGCCTGAGGATCCATACCTGAACTCTTGACTGGACTAACAATCATAGCTAGACAGATGTTAACCACCTGCGCCGAAGTAGCCACCAGAGGGCAGCATCAAAAGAGGGCTGTATACCCCTATCAAAGGAGTGGAATAGTCTGTGCAGCTCCCGACCATTGAATTAGAATGTTCCACAGAGTGTAACTGTCTTGACGACTGAAAGAGTTCTAGACGCAGAGGTGTATGTCCACAGATGCAGTCTGAACACTATGTTGGACCCCATTAATGAGGAACTACTGAAAATAGCTTCCATCACTGACTCTGATGATAGAGAGGGCGGTCCTTCAGTATATAAAATGAGTCATCCACTGTAACACTGACACAGAAGGACAGGGAGAGACTCATCTAGATGCCCTTCTACCGCAGAAGGACCCCAAAGAGAGGTTAGGTCAGAGCCACTAGAGACTCCGCCACCAGGAAGTGTGTCGAGGAGCCCGCACCACGCTGGGGAGCTGAGAAGATGAGCGGAATGAGGATTCCGCTGGCAGAACAGAAGAGTCTCATCAGCGGAAAACCACTGGATGACAAAAGACCCGATGTAGACCACCACCCACTAAGATGTGTGGAAAAATAATCCGCACAACAGGACTTCATTCTAATGAAACATCCTGCCACAAGTCCCGCAGAAGAAGAGGTCCACAAACGGAGATCTTCTCTAGTTCTGTCGGACAGCACCAACTAGCACCCCTGCGGCACCAGCGGCACTCGTGGCACAGGAGGGCACCAAGCAGTACATCTGCCAACCTGGGAGACACCCAAGTGCACCCACGTAGACCCGCAGGTATCCTTGGCACCAATGGCACTAAGGGCACCTTAACGCCCATGGTACCATGGCAGCAATGGCACCCGCCGAGGGCACCCATGGCAGCCATGACAACCATGGACCTGTGGCATCCACGACAGTCAGTGGCACCTCAAGTGGTGCCAGGCACCACCCACAGGTGCCAGGCAGCACCCGTGGGTGCCGCACATCTCACAGCACCTGGGTGTCCGGCTGCCTGGGCGCACCTGCAGGAGCACGCAACACCCACAAACAACTGCGGCATCCTTGGCACCATGAGACCCATCGGCACTGCAAGCAGCGCCAGCAACTAAGGCAACAATGACAGCGCCCACGGCGAGAGTGCAGCGCCGAGCAATGGCACGATCCATGGCGCCTACCCTGGTGCCAACCCAAACACCAGCGGCACCACCTTCGCACCAATGCAAACCAGTTCCACGGCACCAGACCTGGGCGGTGCCACCAAGGCCTCAGGCACGGTACCAGGAAAACACCATGGAAAAGTCAATGGAGAAGATGGGGAGAAGGAGAAAGGAGGTGCCCGTGCCGGCCCCAGCATGGAAAAGGAAGAGGGGTAGGACGGGGTCAACATGATGGCGAAGGCAACAAAGAGGGCACTGTGCTCATTCTGATCTATCTGACCCGGCTCTGGTCCAACGGCCGAGGACCAGAGGCCCTGAAAACAGGAACACAGCCAGGAAAAGAGGAAAGTCAAAACCCTGCTCCACCAGAGCGCCCAGATGTGAACTGCTCACGGAACTCCAACAAGGACAGAGGTGGAGTCCGGAGTCGAGAATGTGGCCGTCAGAGCGGGCCCAGGGGAACCCACGAAAGTCTGTTAAGGCCTATCGCCCTTCCAACGAATAACAACTCTCGTGCAGACGTACTCAACAGGCAACCTCGAAGGCACAGATTCTTCTCCCCAAACAAGGAAGAAGAGCTAGAGGCTAAGCGGGCGGATCCCCGGCACCACCAGATTCGTGCTTTGGTGGACTGTCCCCCCACCGAGCACAGGACTGTCCGTAGTCAGACCCTCCCGTTAATTAGGGTGATGGACCGGCACAGACCTCTGCCATAACAACTTTCAACAAAGTCTTCCTACCATCACCGCTACAGTCTAAGGACGACTCCGTTGATTGCAGGAAAGAATTTCTTTTCATCATAATCTTTTTTCTTGTTCGTAAAATAAGAAATTACTACTAAATAGTTAAATTAAACAGTTAAATTAAACACTAAAGTTGCTGTCGTATAGATGAAAACTTTCACTCGCGACGGCGCGATATCGACATCCAAAGCACTTTCGGCAGAGAGAAAAGGTACTGAGGCGGTTGGAGGGTTGACAACCGAGATACTTCCACACAGGCCAGCTGTCTCGCGGGTGCCAGGCATGTACGGGTCCTACCTCGCGCTGACCCTTCAGAAAGTTTTGGCTCCTGTTATCCTATGCCCGCGCTATCCCACTAGTGTGAATGAGTGATGGAGACTTAGTCCAGGAAGATTACTGAAATTGTCTAAGGGAATTTTGATCCTGGCAGGGACTTTAATATAGCCCCAAGTCCTTCTCTAGACACCACCAGCATGAACAGGACAAGGCAACCTGCCCTCATAAATTTTTTAAGAGATTTATCCAAGAAGTAGGCTGGATGGCTGTATGGCTGCTCCTCCATCCTAGAGACAGGTGGCACGATACAAAGATTGATCACTGCTATACACAAAAGAATACCTGGGGGTCCTTAGGGATGCTGCCATGGGGGTTACTGCTCACCGGATCATGCCCTGGTGATAACATACTGGGACCTGGGCCTAGATAATTGCAACACCCTTTGGAGACTCAACCCAATACACCTTAACAGCGAGCCCTTCCAGGACTTTGTCAGGGATAAGATACAAGAGATATTGAGAGAAAATAATACGAAGACACCAGCTCAGCAATCAGATAGAATACACTGAAGGCAGTTCTTAGGGGCTACTTAATACAATATTCCTCTGCTCAGGCGAGGCAATGCCGGAGCGAAGTCGATGTTAGAACAGACTTTAGTTTTCTCCAGGAGGCCCACCAACAAGGGACTCTCGGTGGAGGCCCAGCTGAAGCAGGCCAAACAGGAGTTGGATAAGCTGTGCATGCAGCGTGCTGAAATAGCTGGCGTTCTCCGTCAGAGTTATGGGGAAGTGGGGCCTAAGGCCTCCTGCTCACTAGCCTTTCATCTCAGAAGACAAAGACGCCTTTCCACCATAGCATCTATCAAGGACCCGGCAGGGACGACTCATACAAGGCTGAGACTGATCATTACGGCCTTCTGTGATTATTATAAGAAATTATACACCCCTGATCATATGAGTGAGCAGGGCTCAACTGAAGCCTTTTCTCCCCTAGATCTCCCCAGACTTGATAGGGACAACAAAAGGCCTAATGGCTGTTATAACCCCAATGGAATTTAGAGCGACCACTGCAAACATTAAAACCATGAAAGCCCCAGGCCCAGATGGATATGGGTCAGAATTTTATAAACAGGCAGAGACTTGGGTTGGTCCTCTTATGCTTCAGGTTTACAATGAATTACTACAAGGACAGGGCACTCCCGAGCTGGTCATATGCCACTGTATCTGTCATTCCAAAACCAGATAAAGACCCACAATTATGTAGCTCATATCGCCCAATATCAGTATTGAATGTTGACTATAAAATCAATGTCGTCTATCCTAGTTAAATGCTTGGATGCAGTTCTTTTTCACCTGATCGACTGGACCAAACGGGCTTCGTAAGCTCGAGATCAACCACCAACAATACTAGGAGGGCCTTGTACCTGGTCCAGGAGAGGCAATCACCAGAACCCCTCAGTCTTTCTCAGCCTTGATGCTGAGAAGGTATATGACAGGGTGTCATGGCCTTCCTGTTCGCCACAATGTTAAGAATGTGAATCCTCATACGTTTGTCTCTATGGTCGGGGCCCTTTACTCCTCCCCGCAGGCGAATGTGAAGGTGTCTGGCCATCACTCTGACTATTTCCCTCTCACCGGCACCCGCCAGGGCTGTCCTCTGTCTCCGGCTGTTTGCCATTTTATCGAGCCCTGGCCCAGGTAATTAGGCAATCACCTCACATATCTGGAGTGCTGATGGGGAGGGACGAACATCGATTGCCTTATATGCAGATGATGTGTTGTTGTTCCTTTCTGACCCTATACGCCAGTCCCAGCAGTATCTCAGATTCTGGAGGAATATGGGAAGATCTCAGGATACAAGCTGAATACTTCTAAACGCACGTCCTCGATTTCACTTTGAACCCCTTTGTCTCTCAAAACTCCCACCCATTTCGATGGGATCTTGATAAATTAAAATACTTGGGAATCTATCTTTCCGATCTATTAAACAGACTGTTCATTACAACTATGACTCCTTCAGCACTCAGCTTCAGACAGACCTTAATAAATGGGCCATTTTGCCCTTAATCTAATCCAACGAGTGGAGGTTGTCTGGATGGTGACCGCCCGGCCTTGAACCTCTTCCAAAATGTCCCAATAAGTGTGCCAGCAAGGATGTTCCAAGCCTGGAATAAGGCAATACTAAAGTTTGTCTGGGCAGGCAAACCTCGAGATCATTTTCGGGTACTCTGTCTCCTAGACATATTGGGGTTTGGCCTTACTGAACTAGGAGGTATAGCTGGGCTTCCCACCTCCTTCCTTGCAGTTCATTTTGTAAGCAGCCACCTTTCTAAATGGAGGGATACAGAAGAAGCCTGCTTCCATTTCGGATTTGGTGAGAGCCACACTCCATAAACCCGTGCCGTGACCGTCCACGTTGAATCCAGGCCCTGGATGGCGCACCAACTTAAAACATAGGGGGTAATTAGGAACAATTAGATCTCTCGCCTCTTCTTAATTTATATGTGTCCACTGGCTCCCTGGAGGAGTTCGCCCGCCCAATATGACCACATGCCCAACATTGGGACCGACTTTGGATCTACTCTCTCCCAATTACTAAATAGTAATGAATTTACATCCTTCCAGGAGATGCAGAGAATCTATGGCTTACGACAAGTGGATTTTACAGGTTTTACAACTTAGACATTTTTATTCCTCCTGGGGAACAGCACAAGTCCTCGGATATTCCTCCACTAGTACTCCTGTTTCAGTCCACCCTTACAACAAGCAACATCCCCATGCTATTTCCACTTTTTATAAGGCATTTAATCAGACTGCTATAACCGACACCACCTGGGTGCTCAAGAGATGGAGGGAGAGTTGGACTTGGACATAACTACAGCACAGTGGGATAGGGGTTGGCTTATATCAGCAAAGCTTACTTGTTTCCATGTCTGGAGGTTATTCTCTTGGCAATTAATGATTAGATTTTTCACACTCCAGCCATAACAGCTCATTATTCACCCATCGAATACAAAGGGTGTTGCGCCAATGTGGGGTGACACCGACATCATACACAAGTCCTTTGGTCCTGTCCAGCCCTTCAACCCTTCTTGACCTCCCTATAGCAACAGCTTTCAGTTATGTTGGGACATACAATTAATCTAAATGCGGAATGTTTTTACTATCATCATTCCCACAAGAGTTCAGGGACTCACATACTAAATACTTGTTGGGGATAGCCCACATGGCAGCAAAGAAGTCCATAACCATACTCTGGCTCACCCTCAGGTTCCCAATATTTCAGCCTGGAGAGAAACCATGAACCAAATATACAGGGCGGAAAGAATCACTTACCAGTTAAATGATACAGCTGACTTATGCACATTGAAATGGACAAGATGGATTCTCTACATTATGATCGGGACCCTAACTTTGTGCTTCAATTGATCTAAGCAGTGGGATGACTAAAGAGGAAAGGCTGCACAGAACATGGTGAAACACTGTGGAGGTTGGACTGATGGGTGGTTGAGGTAGGGAGTGGAAGGAAATGAAGGAAAAAGAAAATACGCTTGAGCTGTATGATTTTGAATAAGACGATATAAATCCTCCATGTAAATAAATCACTGAGAGAGTGATGAAATGTATTCCGTTGATTCTCGTTGTGTATTCTGCTCTGTATTAAGATTTGATGTATGAAATAAGTAGACCATGTGACTGCTGATACCCACTCCGCTTAAGATTGCAAAAATCTTAATAAAACTATATTAACAAAAAAAAAAACTGCTTTCTACTCTGTCCTCACCCATCTACAGACACTCCCTGACAGTGCTGACATCATTGCCCTCAGGGACATTAATATAAACTGGCTAGCTGACGCATCGGCCTCCATTAGGGATGCTGCAGCCTCTCAAAACCTGTCCCAACTTGTGACCACTGCCACTAGAATCAACCAGAAGACTGGTACTGCCACCCTCTTTGATCTAGTGCTCACCAATGCACCACACAAAGCTACTCAGATCAGGGTACTACCCAATGCCCTGAGTGACCACTCCCCAGTGCTCTGTCACTGGTCATATAGTGTAAAAATAGCCCCCTCCCAAATAAAAACTATCTTCCAATGCCACCTCAAACCCGGCAAACTTTGGTCCCTTAGACAGTGCCTCCTAGCTAGTGACTGGTCCCCATCAAAACCACACTGAACATTGACTCTACCTCGACCATTTCATTGATACTTTCAATGTTGCCTGCAACCGTATGCACCCCTAACCAAACAAAGAGTTAAAGGCTGACACACCCTGGATATCACAAGCCCTGCTGGACCAGATGCGAACGCGGACAATTTTTGGTCACACTGCGCTGGATACTGGTAAACCTACTGATAGGCAGCACTACCAAGAAGCGCAATAAATGTATCTGAAGTATTCTGTAAGGCAGAGGCTGAGTACTACTGGGTGTCCAGGCTGTAATGCTTTGTAAAGGTGTGTACTGTTCTCCAGGTAACTGCTTTACAGATCTCAACTAACAGAACATCCTTGGTAGCCGTTACGGTAGCAGCTGTGCCCCTTGTGGAATGGGCCTCAGCCCTGCTGGAGGCTCTTTTCCAGCTTTGGAGTAGCAAACTGAATACACTGAACTATCTAGCGAGAAACGGACCTTTTAGATGCTGGATTTCCTCTTCCACATCCCCGTGAAGTCAGGAAAGTACAGTTACGTAAGAACTTACTGTCACAGATGTTCAAGACAGGTTTCTTCAGAAGGTCATCATATATAGGACTGGTGCCACCTGGTGTCGGGCATACGACAGACTTTTCTGGCAATCCCTGACGGGAGACCACCCACCCGACGTCAGCATGACCGTATATAATGGGCAGTCCCCACGCCTCCAGTTCTCCCACCAGCCAGGAAGAGGCTTGACAGCAGGAGTGAACAGGATTTGGAGACCCGTAAACATAAAGTGAGGGGAAGGAGGAGGGAAAATATGACCTATTGAAGGAACCTCTCTGAAGATCTACTGTTCGCGGTAGTTCTACGTAACTGTACTATCTTACCTCGAGAGGGTTTTTCAGTAGGTCATCAGCTATAGGACTAAGTCCCAAGCAGACCGAGAGAAACTAGGAAGGAGGAAACAACTAACTCCAACGGAAAAGAACTGAAGTCCGAAAAGGACCCAGTCTAGGACAGTAGGCTCCTGCAGGATGGCTAGGCAAGCCAGCCCTCCGCCTAGAAGCAATGTCCAGACTGTAATGTTTGGTAGGTATGGACAGAACTCCAAGTAGTGGCAGCACAAATGTGAGCTGTGGAACGCTCAGTAGGAAGGTCATGGAGGCAGCCATGCCCCTAGTAGAATGACCTCTGATGGTACCCAGCAGAGGTTCACCGTACTTCTGGTAACAGAATCGAATGCAGTTGCTCAACCATTTGGAAAGGCCCTGCTTAGAAACCAGTTTGCCCTTCGATCTCTGGGCAAAAGAGACAAACAACTGGCCACAAGAGCGAAACTCTTAGTCCGTGGGTATAACACCAGAGAACCGATGGATATCCATCGTGTGAAGGAGTGCCTCACCTCTGTTAGAGGGGAACAGGTAATACACTGGAAGTTCTACTGATTGGTTCAGCGTGGCTTCTGACATCACCTTTGGGAGGAACCTCGGATGGGTTCTAAGGACCACCCTGTCCCGATGGAAAATAAAGTAAGGCTCCTTATAGATTAGAGCGTGAAGTTCAAATCCTTCGGGCTGAAGTGATGGCCACCAGAAAAGTGCCTTCCAGGACAGGAAGCGCAGATCACAGCTCATAGCTGGCTCAAAAGGAGGAAGGTGAGCTTTTCCAGGATGAAGTTAAGGTCCCAAGGTGGAGTTGGGCTGCAGATGGGGTTTCAGATGGAGAATCCCTTTCAGAAAGGTTTTAGAGACATCCAACTGAGCCACGGGTTTACCATCCACTAGCTTGTGGTACGCTGAGATAGCGGAGATTTGGACCTTTAAGGAAGAGTAGGACAGACAAGTGAAGGAGGTATTCCATGACTTGTGGGGCCGAGCAAGAAAAGGGATTCCAGCCCTAGCTCACCATATGGAAAATCGCCCACTTCATGGCGTAAGTGGAATGGGTAGAAGTTTTCTGGCCTCAATGAGGACCTGTGCAACCCGAGAGGAAACTCCAAACGGGATACTGCTATGTCTACAGGAGCCATGCATGAAGATGTAGGGTCCTGAGCCCCAGGTGAACCAGGCGGCCTTGATCCTGAGTAAGGAGGTCATAGGTCACTGGAAGTGGAACCGTGATTCTGACAGCTGTTGTAGCAGCTGGAACAAGATCTGTCTCGCCACAGAGGAACGATGAGGATCATCTTTGCCTCTCTGCCCAAGCTTGAGAAGAACCCTCTGCAGAATGGGAAGCAGGAGGGAAGCGTGCAAAAATGTCCCTGTCCAAAATAGAATGTGTCGCTCAGTGGGAAAAACTTGGGAAGTTTTGCATTGCATTGGGAGGTGAAGAGTTCATTTCCGGACACTTCCAACTTTGGAAGATGAAGTCCCCACTTTCTGATGCAGTTCCCATTCGTGAGCTAGGGTCCTGGATCTGCTGAGACTGTCCGCCAGGACGCTTAAAATGCCCAGAACATGCACAGCCACCAGGGCAAAATGGTGCTGGACTGCCCAGTTCGACACCCCTGGTCGCCTCCCAGCAAAGAGGGTACGACCAGGTTCCTCCTTGTTTGTTGATGTACCAAACTACCAACATATTGTCCGCTTGGATTAGCAGTGTTCCTTTGGAAGGAGGGTCAGAAAGGCCTGTAATGCACACAGGACCGCCCTGATTTCCAGAACACTGATGTGGAGAGAAATCTTCAAGCCAGACCAAGTCCCTGGGCTTGATGTTCCCCAGGTGAGCACCCCACCTCATATTTGAGGCACCCGTGGTTAGGGTAGCTACTGGTAAAGGGTTCAAACGGAAGTCCCAAGGAAAGATTGGGGAATCCATCCACCACTGCAAATCCTTCTGAACTGTTGAGGAGATCAGGACCGGATGGTCCAGATCATCCAGAAGCTGATCCCATTGCACCCGCAAGCACCACTTGAGTGATCCTCATGTGGAGCCTTGCTAGGGAATGGTAGTGATGGAGGCCACCATCAGGCCCAAGAGGCGGGACTTCCCAGGCCGGGATGGTCCTGAGGAGGCTACTTTGGAGGCCTGACAGATAGGAGTCTCCACCCTGTCTGGAGGAGGAAGGCTCTGCACTGGACCATATCCAGAACTGCCCCGATATACTGGAGTTTCTGGGCAGGGATAAGGGATGATTTGGGCATGTTGACCGTGATCCCTAATCGACTTGAACAAGTCCAGAGTAAAGGAAAGAGCATCCAGTAAGGAATCCCTGGGCGGGCTGCAATCAACCAGTCATCCAGGTAAGGGAAGACCGCAATACCGGCGGCGCAGGAACGCCGGATCCACCACCAGGCACTTGGTAAAACCCATGGTGTCAAGACAGACCAAAGGGGAGCACCCAGAACTGGAAGTGTTCCACCTGGAAACGGAAATGCAGGAATCGAGTGTGGCTGGGGAAAATAGGGATGTGCAGGTAGGCATCCTGCATATCCAGGCGCAGAGCCAGTGATTCTCCATGAAGAGAGGTAGGAAGCTCTGGAGTGTCAGCATCCGAAATTTTGTACTCAACAAACTGGTTGAGCTGACTTGGGTTGAAAGTCCCGGTCTTTTGGAACCAAGAAAAATGGGAGAAATCCTTTTCCCTTAGGGATGTGCTCGATCGCTTCTTTGAGGAAGAGTGAATTACCTCCTCGCGAACCAGCAAGGCTTGATCCCGAGAGTACGAGGACTTCAGTGAAGGATTTCCGGGTAAACTCCAGGAGCTTTATGGTGTGTCCGACGGACACGAGTTGCAGGACCCATTCATCGGAGGTAATCACCTCCATTCCCGCACATGGCGGGCGAACCCCCCACCTGCTCCCCATTGCAAGACTGAGGAGGCAGTGGGCCGGGAGTCAAGAAGTGGTGGGACGTTCATGGGGAGGGCCTCCTGAATGTCTCTGATTGTTGGAGGCAGAAGGTGGCTGTACCCGTGGCCTTACACTTCTCTGGCGGTGTGCCTGAGTGTTCTTCCTCTGCCTCCAGGTCTTTTCTGAAAGGGATGCTGCTGCTGTTGCTGGCGCCCGATCGGTACATAGACCTAACAGACCTAAGTGCAACTCTTTGTGCTGTAGGTCCGTTATGATATCTTTGGTGTCCCCCCAAAGAACAGAGCCCTGAAAGGGCATCTTGAATCGCCAACTGGACCTTCGATGGTAGCGAAGGCAAGCCAGGAGTGCCATCTAAGGGCAACAGCAGTTGCCGGGCATGGGCCACAGAATCGTAGGTGGCTCAGAGTGCATGCCTACAAGAGATCTTGGAGAGGCGGAGATCCTTGGCAAGTTCCTCCATTAGAGGAGAAGCATCCATGGACTGGACCTTCGCATCCAAGCTGGCCATAGTCGCTTTTGGTGGGACACCATATGGGCCATGTAACTAAGAGACCAAGGGCACATGTGGTCAGAGAGACCTTTTCCAGAACTGGTCCATCTGCCTCGACTCCTTGTCCGAGGAGTAGTGCTCATGTGCTTAGGAGCAAAGGAGCGATCATGAGCTGCCGAAATGACTACAGAGTCAGCCTTAGGATGAGACTTTAAGAAAGGGCATCCTTCAGCTGCCCAGTAGAGTCTGTCCACCCATTTGGGGACAGCCGAATAGACTGAGGCATCTGCCAGATAGTCGTGGTGAGGTCTTGATGGGGACCCATCCATGGGGAACTGGGATGGGAGACAGAGACTCCAAGTCTAGGTGTTCCGTGAGCCTCTGTCTCATCAGGTCCTGTTCCTCTGACTCCCAGTCGGTAGTCTCTCAAGGCCCTCAAGAGGTCCGAGAAGGAAGGATCCTCTGGCTGGATTTCAACAAGGCCTTCCTTTTTGGTTCCTTGGGGTCCTCCAGGACCTCCTCCGCTGAGAATCTTCCCTCCCATCTGAGTTGTCATCACCGCCTCCTCGACAGGATGGCGTCTAAAATCCTGAAGGGAGTCCTGCCGAGTCTTCCCCAAGATGTGGACAGTTGGGCGAGCTGCTCGGGAAGGAGACCTAGGAAGCTGTGGTTGTGGGAGTCTAGTTTCCAGGTCCGAAACCAGCTCCGACCTAGCCCCCGCCGCCAAGACTGTATTAGGGTCTTGAAGTCTGGAACAACCGGAGGAGGAGGTGGGGCCGGCTGAGGCTGGGGAGGAGGGGTGCGACTGAGGGGATAAAACCCTGGGGTCCCATCTAGTGGGAATAGGGGTTAAACCGGTAGAGCTGTCCTAGATGACTCCAATGAGTGGAACCCCCAGGTAAGGATCCCCAGGATACCCATATGGGTAATGGGGACAGTTCGGGTCGGTATAAATCCCCGTCAACCCTGATGTTGGGAACCCACGCCGACCCGCCACAGTATAAAATCAGAGGAGGGTCCGCGCCGGACAGCCCAAGTCAGAGGGACCGACATTGGCACCGCTCTCCTGATCCAGCACCAGAAAGGATCCGGCCAGAACGGACGAAGGGGCTCAGACATCGGAGCCGGGTCTGGTGTCGGGCTGGGGCAGTATAGCCAGACGACTCAGTCCCGGCTGAAGGACTGTCGTCGGGATGCCAGCATCTGAGGAGGAGCCGCGGCCTGCCAGCAGGCTGAGGAGGGCCTCCACAGAAATGTCATCTGGCAGAGGAGCCTCCTGCGCCTGGACCCCAGCAGGGGAATGCGGAGAGGAACCCACCACATTAACAGGGTCGGCGCGTCTCTGTTGCCATCACCAGACTGAGGGATGCGAGGACACGGGTGAGGAAAGAGGAGGAGGGAGAGGGCTTTTCCCTCTGGTCCCGCCAGGCGTCGGGTGTGGTGCCATTAGACCCCGAGCGGAGAACCAAGCCTGTGCGGTCGTCAGGCGGCCAACTTAGTGGGCGGAGTCGTGGGTCAGGGTGGAGACATGTCTCCGGAGGAGTCAGGGGCAGACTTATTGGCTGAGGCGGCACGTCGCTGGAGGAGCCGACGATCAACTTATCCGCCAAAGTTTTGTCCGACTTACCATCCGGGTTTCTGGGCTGCAGCTGGGCCTACTTGTCGAGGGCCTGACGTCAGTCTCAGGAGTGAGCCCGCCCTAGACTTCTCCTTGTGTTTCTTAGAAGGGGAGATTTTTCAGATGAGTCCCTAGGCCGATCCATCTTTTCTCAAGGGAAGCTAGGCGGGCTCTGAGCCCACCCTCCACGCTGCATCACAATTACCAACTTTGTCAAACTGGACGTGGAAGCTCTCCTCTATGATGTATCCTGTATCAACTGGTCTGACATCTATCACTCCCATGATGTTCAAATAGCCCTTGATATCTTCACTGATAATTTCACAGCACTTCAGGATAAACATACCCCGAAGGTCACCAGAAGCGTCAGGGCTAAACAAACAAGATGGCTACACAAGGACCTGCTGGATAACCTGTGCACGCGGACAAACTCTGGAAGAAGTATAAAGTGTCCAGACTACCAGATGATTACAATACCTCACGGGCCTCTCAGAGCACCTGTAGAAACAAATCAGAACAGCAAAGAGCATTTACTGCAAGGAACTGCTCACAAACTCTGCTGGTGACCCTAGAAAATTCTGGACACACATCAAGACCTTTCTTGGGGCTACCAGTCATCGACCCCAGGGATATGATCCTAAATGGTGTGCATTGCAACAACTCGAACACTATAGCGAATGCCTTTAACAGATTATTCACGGACCTGTCTCAGTACACCTTGTCCTTTGCTTCACCTCCCACAGCATCTCAGCCTTACTGCACCCCAGAGATCTGCATCTGGTGCTGACCACTGCCAACTAATTACTGCCCCTTCCACTTTAAATCTATATCTAGATCTGAGGTCCAAAGGCTGTTGCAAAACATATCCAACAACACTAGCCTGCCTCAGATTCAATAGAGCCACGACTCCTGAAGCTAGTGGCACCAATGATTGCCCCCGCCACTGGCCAAGATTTTCACTCTGTCTCTCTCTCTCTCTCTTCTTGGTGTTGTCCCAGATCTCTGGAAAATTGCCCAAGTTACGCCTATCCTTAAAAAGGAGACCAAGGATATCAACAACAGGCCCACAGCCGTCCTCCTTTCATAGTAAGCGCTACTGGAGAAGCTTGTTGCAACCCAAACCGTTGACTATCTCACAAAGAACAACCTTCTCTCAAACACTCAGCATGGTTTCAGAAAAGGGCAAAGTACCTCAACTGCTCTTCTCAAATTCTCCACCGATGTACTCTGCAACATGGACAAATGCCTACTCACTGGAGCAGTATTTATTGATCTTACCAAAGCTTTCGATCTTGTTGATCATCCCTGCTTCTCTCAACCCTGCATAGACTTAACTTCTCATCCTCAGTAGTTGACTGGTTTAACAACTACCTATCAAACAGATTACAACTTGTTAAATTCAACTCTCTCTCGGATGTGACCAGCACTGACATCGGAGTACACCAGGGCTCCATCCTGGGACCCTTCTTTTCTCGCTATACATCAACAACATAGATTATGCCATACTCTCCTGCTCAGCTATCCTATACGCTGATGATCTCGTCCTCTACTCCAGTGCTGACAAAGTTATCATCATTAACAAAAACCTCTCCTCAGATTTCAGGAATGTGCAAACGTGGCTAAATGCTAATAAGCTCATCCTCAACACAAAAAGACCAAGCCATGCTATTTGGCACTGCCCCCAAACTCAGGGCCTGTAAGGAACCCTCCTAGTCCATGACTCTGGGGTCTCTCATCGACTGTGTCACATCCTTCAAATACCTGGGAGTCCTCCTTGATAAATCCTTGATTTCAGTCTGCACATCCAGTCAACCTGTAAAACAACAAATGCCAAACTTGGAATCGCCATAAGACTTGTCACCTGCTAACACCATCCGCCAAATTGGCAATCGCCAAGAGTATTCTGCTTCCAGCGCACATATGGTGTCTCCACTTTGCTAATGCCCATAAGACTGCTCTCCATAAATGGGATGTCACGTATAACAACATATGTCAGTATGCTTCCTCTTCCCATCGCCTCAAGCACCACTGCACACTGTATAGTGACCTAGGCTGGCTCTCCCAACTGCCTACCGACTATACTCCCTAGGGACCCTCACAGACTCTGTAATCCGTAACCAAACCCCTCCTCCCTTGCAGCTCTACTTGTACCACAGACACCTGCCCACGGACTACCCTCAGCAAACAAATTTCTACTTACTGCACTCCAGGTGTCTTACTCAAAAGGTTCTGAGCATTTCAATGCACTGCCCCAGCCACCTGGAACCCCTCCTGCTCTGAGGCAGGCTAACTCCCACCCAATCTTCAAAAAGAACTATATCGCCACCTATCCCGGGACTCCTGCACATGCTTTGATCCCACTTAATGCCTCACAGCTAACCAACCACCCTATTTCACCCAAGACACTGCTGCACTTTTTTTTTTTTTACTTTCTATTTTCTGCACCTTTACTGTCTCCCAACCTCCACCCTTCAGTCCACCAGGGTGCTCTGCTTCCCGACCCTACCGACTGCCCCGAGTCTGCTCCTAGAGTGCCACACATTCGCAATCTCGGGGACCTTTGATGGCCGGATTGCCCTCAGGTGGGGCGAGGAGGAACCCTCCTAACCCTCCTCTATCCCGAGTGATCGAGCTGCGCACAGAGGAGTCTGCCCTTTCTAGTCGGGCGGGTGGCAAAGCAGGCAACAGCAGTCATCATCTAGGAGGATTTAGAGATGTTTTTCTCCTTTCCTCTAGAGAGCCGACATGCAATGACGCCAATGCACTGACATGCAGGCGTCTGCGGCTCTCCCCATGTTAATGCCCGCACCTGTCGAACACCCAGCCTCCGCTGGGTGTCACTGCAGTGCGGCGATATCCTTAAAACCACCTCGGAAGGAAGGAGCTGTCGAGACGCCAACCTTCCTTCCCCTGCCAGCCCCCCGCGACTGATGTCCATTCTCAAACCTGGGTCGCCGTGTGGCGCCCAGCACCTTAACCTCAGCGCCACCAGGCCGCCTACTGCTGCACTACATACACAAGCTTTGCTATAAAATTCTTTATAGCTGCCACTTAGCCCAGTTTCAGTTATTTGCATGTACTAATGTCACTTTTGTCATCTCT
The DNA here is from genome assembly GCA_016271365.2 of Neoceratodus forsteri. NCBI lineage: Eukaryota > Metazoa > Chordata > Ceratodontiformes > Ceratodontidae > Neoceratodus > Neoceratodus forsteri. Next base: position 1,471,545,194 of record CM057453.1, on the reverse strand, counting down.
ACATAGCTATATGTATTATCTCGAGTACTGTCTGACTTGATCTGTATTCTAACCTACCTGTATTATATACTACGTTACCTGTACTATATACTATGTATTGTATAATCTCATCTCGTTTATGTATGTATTCTTCTGGGTCGTGCCTGAAAATAGTCAACTTTGGCTAGCACACCTAACCTGGTTAACAAAACTAAATAAAGTAGGCCTCCAAAGCCTGCTGTCTCCTCTTTCGTGGCCTGGTGGAAGGACTGGCACTCAGGGCAAGAGAAGACTGGATGGTCTGGGCCTAGGCAAATAGCGCGCCGGATGACCGTCTTTGTGCGGGATCTGGGTGCCACAGGACGAGAATTTCATCTTAGGAGAAGACATCAATGAAGAATAGAATTCTGATGAAATAAAGCAGTGAGGATGATACCGACGCTGATGAACTTCACGACGATCACAAATGGAACTTCATGGAGCGAATTGACAAAAGGCGACGGCGGAAAGAACTGGAGGGCAGGCATGGGGACTGACCATTATATACGGTCATGCTGACGCCAGCCACGTGACATCGGGTGGGCGGTCCCCATCAGGATTGCTAGAAAAGTCTGCCATGTGGCTCGATGCCAGTCCTATATGTGATGACCTACTGAAGGAACCCTCTCAAGGTTAGATCAGCTGCTTTCTGTCCTGTCTGTGGTCCTTAGTAGCGGTCATGTAATAACTAAGGGCTCATTTGACATCCAGACTATGAAGTCTATGCTCACCTGAACTATAATGTTCATTGAAAAGACTGGTAAAGTAATCGACTGGTTTAAATGGAAATAGATACCACCTTGGGAAGAAATTTCCTGTTCGTCTGTAGGAAAACCTTGTCTCTGTGAAATCAAATGTATTGCTGATCAATGCACAGAGCCTGAAGTTCACGGATCCTTCTGGCAGAGGTTATTGCCACCAGGAAAACTGTTTTCCATGTGACATATTTCAAATGAATGAGGCCATACGCTCAAATGGGGACCCATGAGCTTGGCTATACAGACATTCAAGTCCCAAGCTGGCACCGGTTCCCTACGAGGAGGGTGCAGATGGGCCAAACCTTTAAAATCTTTTGACAATAGGACTGGATGCCAAGGGGCACCTTTCCCAGCTGAAATGTAGGCAGACACTGAAGCTAGGTAGACTTTCAAAGTTGTGGCTACAAGCCCATAGAATGTAAATGGTAAAATAGTCCAGCAAAGCTGGAATCCCTGCCTTTCCTGGTGCCACATCATTGGTGGAACACCAAATAGAAACTTTTTCCATTTTGAAGTATAGGTTTTTTAGTAGATTCCTTCTGTAACCCTTAAAACATTCAGAACTCTCTGAGAGATGCAAGCCTGCATTCTCCAAGTCCACAACAGCCATGCCTTGAGTCTGAGGGATCTGAGGTTCGGTACAGGATCCTCTCTTGATTGGAGGTTAAGAGGTTGTGCTTCCGAGGAAGGTGTCATGGTTTGGCTACAGACATGGAGAGCAGTGGAGAGTGCCATGGCTGCCTGGGCCAATCTGGTGCTATCAAGATCACTGATGTTGGCTGGGATCAGAGTTTGATCAAAACTCTGAGCACAAAAAGGAAAGAAGGGAAGTCATACAGGTGAGTGCCTGACCAGCCCAGGGGATTGTTCCTGGGCTGGTGGCCTGTAGCAGTACTTTGGCAGGTGGTGGTTCTTGTGGGATGCGAAGAGATCTATCTCTGGAGTACCCCCAGTTTCTGAAAACTGCTTCCAACACCTGCCTGTTGAGGGCCATTCATGATGGACCTGGTCGATTCGACTGAGGGCATCTGCCAGAGTGTTGTCCTTCCCGCAGATGGATAGCCTGAAGGAAACTCCCAAGGAGTAGGCCAAGCTCCATATTTTCATGGCCTCTGTGCACAGAGGGCTTGACCTTGTTCCACCCTGCTTATGCAGAACATTGTGATGGTACTGTCTGTTCTGACCTGTACCTCCCTTCCTGCACTACTGAGGTGAAATCCTGCAGGGCCAGCAACACTGCTCTGAGTTCCAGCAGATTGATACGCTGGAGTGACTCTGCACTTGACCATGTACGTGGGTGGTGTGATCCCCAGATGGGCACCCCACCCTAGTAGTGATGTATCTGTTGAGAACCACTGATGGGAACTCTTGTTGAAAAGGAACCCATTCCCTTAGGGTTGGCTTCCTCTTCCACCACCAAGGGCCTGCAGTAACATTTTGTTACTGGAATCAGCTTTGAGAGGGGGGCCCCTTCTTTGGCACCAATGTGCCCTGAGGTGGAACTGTACATCCCTCCTCTGGAACCTGGACCCCAAGACTGTGCCTGTGGCCGCAGTCATATGGCCTAGTAACTGAAGAAACTGCCTTACAGTTGTTGATCTGTTCAAGCTGAAGGAGCCCACAACCTGTACAATGTTTACCCTGTTCAGAGGTAGGCAGGCCCTGCTCTCAGAGTATTTAACTCTGCCCCTATGAACTGCAGTACCTGTGCAGGTAGGACGACAGACTTTTGAGATTTATCAAAACCCCAAGGACTCTAAAGAGGCCCCAAGTGAGCTGTAAATGTTCCCTTACCTGTTGTGGTGAGCTTCCTACCATCAATTCTGTTTTTCATTTTCTCTTTTATTTATTTTTTTTTGTAATTTTCTTTTATTAATTTTGAATGAGCTTGCATAAAAGCATTACATACAGTGGAGCAAGGTTACATTTCCCCAATTTGTGATGAAGATCATACATGCTAGTGTCAGTATTTTTATCCACTGCTTGTTAAAACATCATATGGGGTACCATCCTATAAAAAACATAACCAACACATTTAGGACAGCTAGCCACATTACACCTGTGAGGTCTAATCAGAAATAGGCAATATGGTTGAGGTATTTATTTCCGTGGCCCAATAGGCCACTATCCCTACTTAATTAAATATTCAGGTTTAAGGACTTGTACTTATCCTCTGTAGCTATCGTTGGCTCCACACCTAAACATTATCGAACTAGATGAACAACCTAGACACTAAAACAGTTTTTAATCAATGTATACCTCAAACCCAGAACAGATTATATATTTCTGGTTTCCATCTTTTAGAGCCAGAGATAGAGCATAACATTTAACATATCAATTATGAAACCAATAGCCTTTAGCCTAGATGTCTACAGGAGGACATCTGAGTGAAGTACCCCCATACTTTAGGGCATTAATGCATTACTACAGTTAGACATCCGTGGTCAACACTACTTAGGGCCTTACTTTTGCTGTCCTGTAATTGTTTATGAGCGTCCCAGTCAGTAGAAAATGAGTAACCCCCATTAGGATATATTACCGCATGTTGGGCAAAACTGTGGGCCTTATGTAAAAGTACATTAAATGGATCACCTCGAGTTCTCAGTTTAAATCTTACCGACTTTGTCAATGTAGAGGTGATGGGATCAACCAAAAAAAAAATTATCACACCGTCTTGGTCTAGTCTCTTCATCTTCTTCTGACTCCCTGGTAGTTCTTGGCCTGCTATGGGATTCTTCTGAAATTCTGACACAGTCTTTTCCACCCTTTTCTTAGCCTCCTCTGGATCATTGAACTGGTAAGTCTTGCCACCATATGTGATGCAGAGATGGGCCAAGACAGCAAAGAGTGCTGCACCCCAATCCCCAAAGTTGTTTCCTCAGAGGACTGAACAGCTTGCATCTGGTTCTTGTGGCGAAGGACCAATCTGGAAAGATCTTGATTTCATGTCCCTCCATGCTAGTAGGATATCTATCTCTTGCCCACTGTAGGACCTTGTCTCGAGTTCTTGATCCGCAGTGACCACCATGATCGTATGTGGAACGCCTTGATTGGCCCGGCCCTTCGTGGGTTAATTCTGAAGGCAAGGGTAAAGGCATCTGTAGCAACCCGATATTCCTGGGGAATAGAGTCCTGAATCCAGTTTTTAATATATATTAGTAGATTCTGCCCTCGATGTGTTCTGGGACTCCTATCATCTGCAGGTTCATGGATCGGCTGCGCTCTCCAATGATTCCATTCGGGCCTTGAGATGGTTTATCTCTTGCATTGATTTTGAAAAGGCGGCCTGCATCCTTTGGGATCAGTCATTAGCGTCATTTGCTGTTTTTGTAGCCCTCGATTCTGGCATCTTGGGCCCCAGCCGAGACAGTACTTTTTCAATCTTCTGATCCATCTCTCGCACTGCATGCAGAACAGTTTCCACGGCAGTGTGTCTGGCTTGCCACTTGTGCTTGCAGTCTGTTCTATGCCTAGTTGTAGGGTCTGCATTGGCTGCAGGTGTGATTTTGACTGTGCCTCCAGTCGCTCCCTTCAGTCTAGGCATATTAAGTCTGGTATCATTATGCTCCTTATCGGGTCTGGTTTCAAGGATGCTTTCTATTCGGCGCGGTTTGTGAAGCAATAATACATTTTAAAAATGTCGTTAGTAAGAACTACCGAGCAGCAGGAAAAACGTCCAGCTCAAAACGTGGCTCTTTAGTATCCACATTTTCTTTTACTAAGTTTCACTTAATTCTTGTTGTGTTTTTACATTCAATTAATTGTTTCATCATTATGAAACATAACAGTTGTTGCCATATTGTTCTTTTACAGCCATTATAAAATTTTGTAAGCGGTTATTTCCTTTACTTCAAATCACACTACTTAGTCTGACGAGCCTCTATTTAATTTAGTTGACCAAATGGCAGTGTTGAGAACTGACCTGAAGGGAGTCTGAATACTAGATATATTCTGTGAGACTTCTTTATAGGGATGTGAAAATAGGCATCTTTTAGGTCCAGGGAAGCCAACCCCAGCTCTTTTTGGAGTGTTGGCAGAATCATTGCAAAGGTTACTATTTTGAACTTTGGCTTTGTTAAATGCTTGTGTAAACAGTCCGAGGTCTAGGACAGGCTGCCACTCCCCATTTTTCCTTGTTGTGAGAAAGTACCTTGAATAAAACCCTTTCCCTTTTGTTGAGGAGGAACAGGTTCCACTGCTTGACAGCAGCAGGTGCTGAACCTCCTTTTCCAGTAGCTTCCTTTCTGCTATGGAAGCTGGCTTGAATACTCTGGATCTTGGGTTTGGGAAGGATTTGAAGCTCAGGACAAACCCTGATTCTCTACTTCCAAGATGCTCTTGTCTGAGGTGATGTTATTCCAAGCGTGAAAGTAATGAGCTCAGTCTACCCCCGGTAGTGGGAGGCGGCCTTGACAATGGAATTAGGGAGTCTGTTTTGCCTGGGGCTGTGCCTGGCCAGCCTGGGAACCTCACCTAGATCCCCTTCTGCCCCTGCCCTAAAGTACCCTGTTTGTTGAGGGTACTGCTAGTACTGTGGAACAGCCTGGGCCTGTTAAAAGGGCCTGCTGTAGGAGATCTACCCTGTCTCCCCTTCCATAAGGCCTGGTGGAAGGAGATGGTCTTTCTTTGGCTGAATTACTCTTATAGGTGGATTTGTATTTGTCCACCTTTTTCATATATGCCTCTGTCTTGTCCCCAAAGAGAGAATTATTTTCTTTGGGGAAATCCATAGCTTTGGCTTGGGTGTCCTGAGTGACGCTTAGGCCCTGAGCCATGCAAACCTCCTCAGACACACTGAGCTTGCCATCCATCTGGCAGCAGTGTCGCTTGAATACGCTGCCATTTAGAACTGGTACTTAGCAGCCTCCAACCCACACCTGGCAATCTAGGCCAAATCCTCTGAGAGGCCAGGCTGGGCTTTCTTGGACATATCCAGAATGGACTGCCACAGTGTCTTCTGATACTGTGCAGCATATGCCTGGAAGCTGGCCTGTCTGATAGTCAAGGAGGCAGAAAGGTGTCCCTTTCTGGCCATGCTATCCATCTTTCTGGAGTCCTTGTCAGGGGGCTGGGAGGCTAGAGGCACTTTTGCCCTGTCACAGGCTGCGGTTTGTACCACCCAATGGTGGTCAGGGTGCATGAATAAAATTCAGCTCCTCCCTGTCCAGCTGGTATTTCTTCTCAACCTCTTGTCCACAGGGAGACAGAATTAGGAGTTTGCGATTTTAAAAACATCCTTTCTGAAAAATTTGTATATTGGGAGCAGCAGTTTTTGGTAGCTGTGAGTCCCGCCATTTCTAGGTACTCTGTCTCCTCCTCATCTTCCACAGCCTCACTGGTAGTAATATCCAGTGCATCCACCATGCTTCTGACGAAGGAAAATGGAGATGAAAAATCTGCTGCTGTTCTAGGAGGGGAACCAAACTCCTGTTCTGGTTCAATAGCCTCCTTCCTCACACCCTCATAGTCCTCAACTTCCAAACGCTCATGGGTTAAAGGACTGTGTAGAAGGGGAGCTTGCCTGGTAATGGTTTGTCCCGTGTATGTAGGACAGAGACTGGTACCAACCCCTGCAATGCTGGTATTACCTTAAAAGCCTGAGCAATCTCCTCAGATGAAGGCATTATTGCAGACACAGTAGAAGCCCCTTGGACCAACTGGCGGGGGTGTCAATGTGTTTAGTCTTTAGATTTCTTCAGAGGAACCAGGGAGTCAACCGGTTCTGCAGGTCTTTGCTCTGGGCACCCTTATCCGGGTGGTCTTTACAAGTTCTGTGGTTTCACCCGCTTGTTTAGAGGGTGTCAGCTGGTCACAGCCCGAGGAACCTTCTGTAATTTCTTCTGCAACCTTTCCACACGCTTTTCCACCGCCTTAGCAGGGAAGGTTTTACAGATGTCACAATCAGTAGAGAAATGGTCTGGCCAAGGCAGACAACACAAAGAATGTTTGTCTGCATTAGCAAAGACTTCCATGTACAATTTTTGAAACCAGGTTCACCGTTTTGTTCTTCAGTTTGTCTGACATAATAAAAACGTTAGATAAAATAGAAACTGCAAAAGATTTATAAAATTGAAGTTTTTATGTTTGCGGTTGGTTCAGGAACCGACAAAAGCTCTCAGACAGGAACTGATAACTTGGGAACCGAGGTTATCGGTTACCTTCACAAATTAATGGTTAATTTTTAAATGGAATAACTAAACCTAAATAAAGAACTAACTGGAGTTTTACTTTAAAAAAAAACGGAACTGACATTAAAGCTCGGGTTCTTCCAGCCATCCTAAACCGGGAGAAACTGAGAGAACAACATAAAAACACCCTAAACTAACTAGCAGTTTACAACTAAACTGAAGATAAAGGCATCAAATGAAAAATGTAAGAAAAATACTTATACTTTTTGAAATCAACATGACAGGAACAACTGGTGAGGAGAGGTCTCCGAGATGTCTTTACTTGTCAGTGGAGAATGAAATCTAAAGCATTAGAATACTGACAGTTGATAAGGGCAGCATTTGAAAAGTGGCATGAGCCAATGATGATTCCATCACTAGCATACATTTTATCTTCAGGCAGTTCCATCTTAAAGGCTGACTGCAAGAATTAGGAATATTGGAGAATTCCTGGGTGAGAAATCAGAGATTATCAAATTCTGGTTATACAGTAACCTGTGGTTCCTAACAGTGCATACTATACCACGTTGCTCAAAGGCAATGTATTGTATTTCCATTTGAAAAGCCGCATAAATAAATAGATATGGCTTGATTCTACTTTAATCTTCTGTAAATACATCAGCAAGAGAGCCAGAAAATAGTCCCACCAAAAGCTCAGTGTACTTTAAAGGAATCGCTGTCTCAACCACAATACCGGAAGCTGACACTATGACAATCCCTCCTACCTGCTTTACAATGTGGTAGTTAAGTCTATGGAGCTTCAAAGTCCTTGTTTCTGCAGAAAATCACCACCATCAACCTAAGTAGGATTATACTTGGAGGTTAACAAGAGGACTCGCCACTGCCACCTCTACAGTAATCCTGGTCTTCCCCAGACAGGAGATGAAAAAGCAGCACCACCCAGTTGAAACAATCGCCCTGACAACACAAGATTCCACAACTATCCACTCCTTTAAACAAAATTGTTCCAACTACTATCTCAGCCCACATGCCAACCATCCTGTCACCTCGAATCCTAAGTGCACACTTGATAATATTTCTACAGCCTCCTGCTCCCAGATACTATGCATCTTATGTGCAATATCTTTCACCTATAATGCCTTCATATTGCTCACAGATTAAAGTGTTATTGCTCTACTGTGCATAGCACTGTTTAATTTGCCCATAATATTATTTTGTATTTACTAGTTTTAGCTACTCTGCTGCTGTTCTTAATCCTCAAGACCATCTTATAAAATAGGTACGTCACCTCAATGAGGCTGTTCGGGCACGTAGCAACAAATTAACAAAACAAAAAAGATGCATAGTAAGTGTATAGGCCACATATTCAAAAGAGATGCTGCGCCCTTATCTCACGAGTTGTGCAGGCCGTCGGGCTGTGGCCATATTCAAAGGCCACGGATGTGCCCTGCATCCTGACAGTGCTGCGGCACACAATACTGTGATGCAGCTATGCAAATGAGGGGTCCCTCATGCATATGGCGCACATCACAATATTGAAACCTGCCCATGTGCACTATGGCCAGCCGCGCTGGTGCAGTTACGCTTCAAACCTCTTTTAACTATACGCTGGGTATGGTGGTTCCTCAAAGCATAGTCTAGGGCCAGGCACACAGTCACCTTCCTCAGCCCCAATCAGTTGTATAATCGAACAAGAAATCCCGATCCCCTGTTCCACAGTGCAGTCTTGACAACCAATGAGCATGTACTATGTACTGTATGGCTCTGGTACCGATCAGTCGGCAGCTGGCTGCAGAGGTGAGGAGGGCTGAGCCAGCTGCCGGCATGGGATGGGGGTGTGTGTAGGTTACTGCTCATCATGTGTTGGGGTGGGGACATTACACTATGGAAACGGGAATCTGTTTTTTCATGTATATCATACAGTGATTGGGGCCAGGAGCATGGAGTCCCTACACTACGGAAAAGGGATCGGAGAGTTTTTAGTTACAACAGTGATCGGGACTGGGGAGGAGGGTCTCTGCCCTTTACAAGCAGGACACCCCAGAGCCGCAACTTGTGGCAGAAGCGCCAGGACAGCCCTAGCAACAAGCCAGATGCCCCATCCTCAGGGCCACCGCTAACAACAAGGCTGCGCCCCTTTTACAGGCTGGACTCACAGAGCCGCCACATGCAGCAGACATGCCAGAAGGACCAGGACAGCCCAAGCAACAAGTCGTATGCCCCATCCTCGGGCAGCCACTAACAGTAAGGCTGTGAGCCCTTTTACGGGCAGGACTCCCCAGAGCCGCGACCTGGCAGAAGGACTGGGACAGCCCAAGCAACAAGCTGTATGCCCCATTCTCTGGGCCCACCTAACAGCAAGGCTGCGTGCCCTTTTACGGACTGGACTCCAGGCCGTGACCTGCGGCAGAAGGACGCGGGACAGCCCAAGCAACAAGCCGTGCGCCCCATCCTCTGGGCCCACCGCTAACAGCAAGGTTGCATGCCCTTTACGGCTGGACTTCCCAGAGCAGCAACCTGTGGCAGAAGCACCAGGACAGCCCAAGCAAAGCCGTATGCCCCATCCTTGGGGCCTCTGCTGCTAACAGCAAGGTTGCTTTTTTTTAACCTATTTTTTCCCTCCGGTCACGGTCTGCAGAGTCTCTCAGGCATCCTGCTTGTTCCTGCCCTGCCTGAAGTCCTCCTACCTGATCCTCCTCTCCTCCCTCTCAACCCACACAACCGGCAGCTCCAGCTTAACCCCTGGGGTGGGGTCACCCTCCTCTTGGGTGCACTGTACAGTCATTCTCCGGTTTATGGGTGAGGACAGGTGGAGGACACTGGAAGGCCAGGCAGGTTGGACCGGCAGTGGGCATGGGGGCAGGTGCCGTCACCTACCCTGCAGACCAGTGTTTTCCCTGTTCTGGTGTGCTCCCCGGTGCGTGTGCATGTCCTGATGCTACAGCATCACGGCAGCCCCTACCCAGCGTCAGCCGCGCTATGTGCGTGCTGCCCTATATGCTGCAGCACCCTGGTCTCCACCAGGAGCCGCTGGCACGCTGAGCGATGTCCGTCCTCCCTCTCGGGGAGAATGCCCAGCGGGCACTCAATCCTCACCCGCCTGCCAACCGTCAAGCTCGCCCCAACTCGAGTCACCAGCGTAGCGCAAGGTGTGGCATCCAGCCTCAACCCTCAGTGCCACCGGCCAGCCTAGGCTGTGTGCCCTTTATAGGCAGGACTCCCAGAGCCGTGACTTGCAGCAGAAGCGCCAGAAGGACAGGGACAGCCCAAGCAACAAGTCTCGCCCCATCCTTAGGGCTGTCACCGCTAACAGCAGACTGTGCACCTTTTAAGGGCAAAACTCCCCAGAGCCGCAACCTGTAGCAGAGTGCCAGAAGGACTGGGACAGCCCAAGCAACAAGCGTGCCCCATCCTCGGGGCGCTGCTAACAACAGGTATCACTCCAGCGCTGCGCTGCTCCCACTCCTCCCGCCCGAGCTGGACAGTTTCTTATATGGCTTGCAGAAGTCATATGACTATCAGGTCATTTTCCATTTGCTCCTTATCGTCATGACCATCGGGCGTCTATAGCCCTGCCCTAACCCTACTAAAATATTAATCCTTGGTGCTCTTAAAGCCACTCAAGTGAGCTGGGAATTTTCTAAGTGGCACTATAACCCAAGAGTTCAATTATAACTCTCTCTCTCCTCTCTCTCACTGCCATCACAATATGAGGCACCAAATCCTCCTCCTGCTTCTCCTAGGTTGCCTGCTGCTATTTCTCAATTGGTTATCTATGCCTTTTGGGTCACAGTGCTCTGAACGTGTTCCACGTAATGCCCATGATTTTACCTTTCTACCCTCCTCTGTAGGAAGTCTATGAGATATAATAGTACCCTGCTCTTACTTCCTCGGTACCACATAGGCAACATTATACATGCCCTCTGTAGAGGCCATACCACCCTCTACTTATTCGACTGGCCTTCGCCCATGGAAAGCTATGGTATATCCTCCTCCAGGCTCTATTGTTCTCAGGTGATACTGAAATGAACCCTGGCCTTCTGGCTTGTTACTCCCACCTTGACAATGACTGGACCACTTCTGAAGGGTCTCCAGATTGCTCATATAAATATCAGGAGCCTGACATGCAACTTTCCTGAGCTTGAGGCCTGGATAGCTCTCTACTGCCCTGACCTTCTCTGCTTCTCTGAGACATGGCTTAGGTAGTCCCTCCCTGACTCAGTCTGTGCCACAGCCAAATATAACCTACTTAGATGCGACAGGTGGGCACCAAAGCGTGGTGGTGGGTTGCCATATTCTATAAGTCCCACCTGAATATTACTCTCACAGCCACACCTAGCCTTGCAGCATGCAAATCTGTACACTACTCTTCATCTTGGCGTAAAAGCTGCACATAATATGTGCCTACAACCCACCTAAAAGTGGGCTTCGTCTCGAACAACTGCTTACCTACTCACCCAGTCCACAGGATTCAATGAAGTACTTGTCCTTAGTGACGTGAATCTAAATTGGTCTGATAAATCCTATCACACACTACTCTCCTTAGTACAAAGCCATAACTTGCATCAGTTGATTGCTGATCCGACTAGGGTCACATCCTCCTCTACCTCAGGTACCCTGATCGACTGGCACTTACAAACTGCCTGGACAGAATTACGTTGCTGGTATCATGGCAGATGCCATAGTGATCACTCTCCCATCTTCTGCTGCTAAGGCACCTCTACCATGCCCACACCACCACCTCGGTAGGTTTCCTTCAGAAACTTTGCAAATCTCGACCTAGCTGGTTTCCTGCTTGATATCTCTATGGTTGACTGGTCCTACCTATACCAGACCAAATATGTTTAATCTGCTCTTGATTACTTCCTCTCTCATTTGGGGGCCTTGCAGGAAAAGTATACCCTTACTAAACACCGCATCTGGGGTAAACAGATGAGGTGGCTCCTAAAGACATCCTTTCCCTACTACGGGTGAGGGACAAGAGTTAGAAGCGTTCAAGAACACTGGTCTCCATCGGACTATAATGAGTATAGGGTACAACGAAAGGAATGTAAAAGGTAAATCAGACTGGCAAAAGTTCTTATTGCAAAGGTCTCCTTGCAAATGCTGTCAGCGACTCTAGAAATTCTGGTCCCACGTTAAAACCTTCCGTTGGCTCTACCCAATCCACTTCTGATAATGAAATGGTACTAAATGGGGTGCACTGCAATGATCCATCAACCACTGCAAATCACTTCAACCAACACTTCTCTGATATATTAAAATATGTCCCCTGTTCCCACCTACCCGGTCAAATTGGGGCACACACACAACATAGATAGGCCCAGCTATACCACCTTTAGGTTTAAAGCCATAACCAGGCTGATGTCCTAAAACTCCTGAATACTATATCAGATAACACAGCTGTTGGCTCGGATGGTCTTGAGCCCAGGCTTCTGAAGTTAGCGTCCCCCTTTATTGCCTCACCATTAGCCAGAATCTTCACCCTGTCTCTCTGCCATAGCCATGTACCTGACATCTAGAAAATCACCAGGATCATGCCAGTTCACAAAAGAGTGAAAAAAAGATATCACCAACTATAGGCCAACTGCCATACTCGGCTTTAAACAAAATCCTTGAGAAGTTGGTTGCTACTTAAACAACTGACTTCCTCATCAAACATGAGCTTTCTCCCAAACCCAACATGGCTTCTGTAAAGGGCATAGCACTGTCACCGCCCTCCTTAAATTCACAAACGACACGCCTGCTCCGTGATTCAGTACTGATGACCAGGTCAGTGTTTATAGATCTTACTAAGGCTTTTGATCTTGTTGATCATACCCTCCTACTCAACAATCTCCATGCCTTAGACTTTTTACCTCAAGTGGTAAGCTGGTTTTCAAGCTACTTATCTAACAGAATGCAGGTTGCCAAGTTTAACTCTGCCTTATCGGAGTCAATCTCTATCAATATAGGTGTTCCTCAGGGCTCCATCCTGGGTCCCTGCTCTTCTCTATATTCTCTGACCAGATTGCCCATGACACCCCTCTCTACTAGTCTCTCCTATACGCTGATGATTTAGTCCTGCATTCCAGCGCAAAGGACATAGCCGGGATCAATCATAAACTATTATCTGCATTTCAAAATATCCAGTCCTGGCTCTTCAGCCATAAACTTGTCCTCAATGTGGGTAAAATACAAGCTATGTTATTTGGCCCTGGAGCAAAACTCAAAACTAACCAGAGCACACTCAAAGTCTAGTGCCTAGATAGCTCCTCTCTGGTATGTAAGTTCCTTTAAGTATCTCAGGATCCTACCCGACGGTTCTCTTGACTTTGATTAGCACATACAAGCCACGTGCAAGTCTGTCAACTCCAAGCTTGGGCTGCCCTACAGCAAGACTGGCTATTGTCAGAGGCATTCTCCCACCTCGCCTCCTATGGTGCCAGTGCCTATATCAATGCATCCAAAACCTCTTTGCAGAAGTGGGACACTACTTACAACATCTGTCACTTTGCCTCAGTGTCCCTCGATTCAAACACCACTGCCAACTCTATAATGATCTTCACTGGCCCTCCACAATGCCCTCAGGTATCGCTCCCTCAGCTCCCTTACTGACTCTATACTTAGATCAAATACCCTAAGTCATTTGCTTCCTCCTAACCCCCTGGCCTCCTCCTATGATCTTAGATCAATCAACCAGGCCCTGCTACACTTTAGATGCAAAACTAACAAGGGTGCCTCTGCCTTCTCACACACTGCTTCCAAATATTGGAATTCCTTCCTCTGGACTCGCGCTTACAAACACCCATAACCTATTTAAAATGAAACATCGGTCTCCGCTTATCCTGCCCAAGTTGCACTTCCTTTAACCTCCCTAGACAACTCATTGCTTCTCCCACATTCTCTGCCCTGTACCTCCTGTCTCTTCTCTAATCCTTACCTTGCTCCCACAACTTTCAGACTCACACTGGGGATACTACTGGACTACTGAGGCCTTGCTGTTATATTACAATTAATTACACCAGCTTTCTGATGGCCTCCACCCAAGTACCCCTTTGTCTAACTCCATTGTGCATTATGGGTATTGTGAACTGGTCTTGTTTTTGTTTCTCAGCTTCCTACACTGTATATTATTGTGTTATATAGAAACAGAATTTGATGGCAGATAAGGACCGCTTGGCTCATCTAGTCTGCCCATTTTCCTACTTAACAGATAAACCGCAGGTTCTAGTTAACCAACAGCTTATTTCCTCCTACCCCCTACCCCCACTAGGACTGTCTTATGTCTGTCCCATGCATTCTTGAATTCCCCATTGTTATTGACTCCACAACCTCTGAGAGAGGCTGCTCCATGCATCCACAACTCTCTGTGAAAAAATACTCTCACATTACCTCTGAGCTAACCCCTATCTTCAAATTGTGCCCCTTGTTCTTGCACATCCCTTTTCCGAAAGATGCTACCTTTGACTTTGTTGATTCCCTTGAGGTACCTGAAAGTTTCTATCATGTCCCTCTCTCCCTATACATATTAAGCTCCTTTAGTCTTTCTTCGTATGTCTAGACACTTAATGCTTACTACCTGTACAGTATGCTTGTTATGAGTTGCCTTATCTCTGTACCTTACCTCCGTGATTATTTGTATTCAATGTTCAAATCTGTACAATACGCGCAACCCTATATTATGTACTTTACCTACTTGATTATTTGTGTATTGTTCCTATGTGATTGCCATGATGGTGTATTGTGTACTACTTCTCTGTAACCTCCCGTGTCGTGCCTGAAAATAGTCATTCACTTGGCTAGTGCACCCCACCTGGTTATCAAAACTAAATAAATAAAAAGGGGATCAATATGATTTTATAGGAGTACTGTGTTCAGGCCGTGGGGAGGGGGGCGGGAGCCAAGATGGAAGGGGATCAGTGAGATTTCACAGTACTCTATAAAATCACACTGATCCCTTTTCTGTAGTGTAGCTCCCCCTCAAACTCCTACACGGTCAGGGCCCTGGTTATCTGTCTGACCCTCTTAAACCTGCTCTCTCTCTCCTCCCTCCGCTCCTCTTGTGGAGACCTCTCCAGCGATTCCAAGGATGAGGTTGAAATCTACTGGCGACAGGGCTTTTAGTGTTGCCACTCCCATCCTTTGGAGTTTGCTACCTTTCGGGTTATGGGGCCCTACTTTAGAGGTATTCAAGGCCCACTTTAAGGCCTCCTATTTGCCCAGGCATTTCTGGACTGAATGGTTAATTTATTGATCTGATTAGTTCATTAATTTTTATATGTTGCATTATTATTCTCAGTTTTAATTATTTTGTATCTAATGATTCTATTTCTGAAGATGTGTTTATTGTTTGCACAGTACCCAGAGCCTCTGGGATTGGGCGTTTAAATAAATTTTGCCTTGCCTTTTATATGAGTACTGTGTTCAGGGCTGGGATGACACTACACTGTGGAAAAGGGGATCAGTGTGATTTTCTATGAGAGTGGTGTGATTTTCAGAAAGTACTGTGTTCGGGGGTAAACTACACTATGGAAGCGGATCGGCTGACATTTTATAAGTACTGTGTTCGGGGCTGTGGGGGTCACTATACTGTGGAAAAAGGGATTGGTGATTTCTGAGTACTGTGTTCGAGGCCAGAGGGGCATTACATTATGGAATAAGGGATCGCTGGCATGTGTTTTGCTTCTAGTGTTCAGGGCTGGGAGGGAGTTGCCTGGCCCAGCGCTTTCCGCCACATGCAGCCATGCAAATGAGTCAATAATGGCATGCAATGGCCCCTTTGGCGCCTGCATGCCTAACAGACTCATTTGCATGTCTGGGCTGAATATCGCCCATGGGGCTGCGGCCCTTGCAGGTATGAGCCATGCATTCTCATGGGTGGTCTTTCAGCCCTGCATCCTGGATGCACTGCGCCTTACATGGTGGCTGCTATTGTGCACCATGCATCCAGGGTGCAATATTCAAACAGATTGTGTGGTCTGTTCGATCGCACATTCTGTTTGAATATCGCATCAGAACCGGCTGGCCAATTTATTTTGTGCTGCACATCGCTTTTGCAACTGCATCCAGCTGGTTTCTGAATATGGGGCCCATTTACTGTACAATACTATTAATCATGGAGATTTCAGTTTTAACAGAAATGGAGCCCGAATTTTAAATCAGAATGTTTTGCTTAGCAGAAAATTGAAGAAACCCTTAAGGGAAATGAACTATGCTAACTGAACTTAGAACGTATAAATTTTAGAACCACTATCATGAGATACCCACTGTGATAGATGTCTTATGGTAGAAGAGTGTCCTCTATTGTACTTTGGGCAAGAGGTATCACAAAGCAAGCTGAGCTGTTCTGTCAGTCCAAACGTGCGACTGTGTTTCTTGTACCATATGTGACATGCTGCACAGCAATATATAAACTTCTTATAATTCACTCAAGTTGCTAAAAGATTTATAAAAGATTTGTTCATTTTATTTTATTTTAATTTAAAAAGCAGATGGTATGCCCTCCTAAAATGGAATGCTTCACTTTTAAAACTGCTGCACAAGACAACTCTAGAAAGAATAAGGGGCCCTGTGGTTCTGAGCAGTGATTAGCTGAAAGCATGAAAGCGATTTTTTTTTTTTATGCTGCCCCAGGCTCCAGCCTTGCCACTCTTTCAGGCCCACATAGCCCCCTCGTGCCCACCGGCCCATTGATCACGGTCCCGTGTGTCCCTGCATCCGGGATCCGCACTAACCCTACCAGAAGGGCCCTCCAAGGAAGAGAAGACAATCTGGGATACGGTGCCTCTGGGCAGGCCTACATGAGACGGAAGGAGGAGGTGTGCAATTAGGGACCAGCATGGTGGAGGAGAAGTGTCTGTCATCCAGCCAGACTGGGGCCATTTTTCCGCTTTTCCTTTGGGAGCACGACGTACACGCAACATCAAAGCCAGAGCCAATGTCCGCCACGCCGCTCCCACAGTCGAGCCCGATGTACTGCTGTGCCTCCAGCCTCTGTCAGAGGTGAGCAAATGCCAAGGCTCCTACCCTCCCTCCCTGGAGAAGGCGACCAGTCATAGGACGCCGAGCCTCCACCCCTCCCAATCCATTCCTGAACAGGGTCGCATACAGAGGCAGAAATCCAACTGCAGGCAAAGCAGGTCGGCGTAGTGATTTCTAATGGGCATAGAGTATCTGGTATTATATGAAATAATCTTGACTGATATGGAATGATGTCACAATGTATAATGAACAGAAGACCTTCATGACAACCTTGTGGCTTCATCAAACCACTCATGAATCAGGGATCCTAGCCACACATGTGCATATATGTTTAACTGTAGTTGCAAACAAACAAAAAAAAAAAAGGTACACTGACTGTCAGTTGAACAGGTCTTTTAAAAGAAACAAGAAATGGTCTTTTCACCCTTTGAAGCGATGCTGTTGCACTTGGAACTGCTTTCCCCTAGTTCTGATCTTTGCTGTTTGGATGTCTTGCCGTTTTTTCACTTTTTCACCATGTTTTTGTACAACAAATAAAATATAAGTACTGTTTTCACATGGATGATTTTAAGTGTGATTCTTAGAAAAGAACTAAAACACACTGAGTGCATTTTAATTTAAAAAGTCTGTAGTGAGTTCTCCATTTCTTGCTGCTCTCTTGATTTCTTTCTATCACGAGCACCACTAGTTTACAGACACCCAGTGGAGTGCCTAGCCTCTGTTTTTCTTTTTAAAGGAAACAATTAACATTTTTTCCCCATCAATGGCTAAAGAAAGAGATTGATTAATTAGTATAACAATTAAGTGAAAATTCTCACCACAAGCAATATAGGTTCATAGACATTCTTCTGAAACCTGTCCTGGTTTTCTCTTAACCAGACAACAGCATTGTAGGTGTCCCTAAATCTCTCTCAAGTTTTCCTTCTTTCAGGTTCATCATGTCAGCAAGCTGTTTAAGGTGATTAGCCAACCCTACAGAGCAAGATCATAAGGAAAGAAGTTAACTGAACTACCCTATTGCAATTTTTCAATACTCAACACTGGCCCAAAGCAGAGCAGCAATCCAATTTCGAACTGCAAACAGTTTGTTTCCCACAAAATGTTATAAAACAGGAAGAACATTGTTTTCACTGGGGTTTCTGGGCAAGTGGCACTGTAAGAGTTAAAAATACTTCTTGCCTACCCCACCACCACACAAAAATGAATGTAATGATTCCAAACAGCCTCGCACACAATAATAACTACAACAAACGGCCCGCACAGAATTATAACACACTGGTACAGTAATGCCACAACAAATTAATGTTGAGTAGACAACTTTAATGATAAATTGCAGTTTCTGTGTACTATCAACTTGGTCATCACCTTGTCAGCATGGGATCTGGTATTACAGTAGGTAGGAATTCTTAAAAATAAGTACTACTTTTTTTGGCAATAATAAAAATGTTTTTAGTTTTTAACAATAAACAATTCATTCAACCAAGAATAGATTATTCACCTGCAACCATAGATCCAGGAGTGGTACATGGTTCACAACCACACTCCAGCAGTTCCACCAGAATGCTATCACTGGCCAGGCCTCTTTAATCTATGCCCCCACCACCCGGTAGCAAATCTCCCAACACTGCCCGTGGACGTCAGATCCTGCAATGGAAGCAGGAATCCATGTGCCACTTGCCAAAGGAGGATGGACGGGTGGTGGATGTTAACTATACACCACTCCTAGAAACTGCAGTTACGCAAGACCTTACCGCAACAGTAGATCTTTGAGGAGCGCCTCTGCAGGAGGTAATACACTTGGGTCGTCGCCAGAGGCGTATGGCGCATGGCAGCTCTTCTAGCAGTCTTTTCAGGGAGGCACGCACACATGACATCAACTTCCTGTTTCTATAGAAGTGTAGGGCGGTCCTCGATATTCTCAGTTTCCCCACCGGATCTGAAGCTTGCTAAGCAAGCGACCAAGGGGAAGCCGAGGTACCATAGTTATACCAACCCATAAGTCATTGGGTCAGAATTTGTTCTCCTAGAGAAGGAGTGGGGATGGAGGGCTGGATCATGCCTGCTGCAGAGACACCCCTCAAAGATCTACTGTTACGGTAAGGTCTTGCGTAACTGTACTATCTTCCATGGAGTAGTCTCTTGCAGCAGATAATACACTTGGGATGAATCCCAAGCAATAAACCAAGAAGGGTGGTCATTAACCTTCCCTTTGTACATGTCTTCCTCTATCCTTACTGTCTCGCCTTCCTCTCCTTCCTCCTTCACTGTCCCCAAACTTACTTAAATGAATTGCCTATGTATATTTACAGACTGTGATATATGCTGCTTCCGTATTAATTGTTATTGTAATTATAATTAGACTGTTCCCTGTCATTTTTGTTTGACGTTGAATTCTTTAAATGTAATTATACTGTGTGTCCAGTATCATCTTGCAAATGAGCTTGCTCAATGATGTAATCATCTGGTTAAATAAAGTTTGATTGATTGATTATGACAGGAGGCCTTGAAGGACAGCTCAGCCAAAGGCCATCCTATGACGTGAAGCAACGCCTAAGTTGTAATGCTTTGTAAAAGTATGAATCGTGGACCAGGTAGCTGAGTTGCAGATATCCGTGACAGAGGCCCTTTAAAGCAGGCTGCAGTGGTGTGCTAGCTCTGGTAGAATGGTCTTGACAGATTCTGGTAACGGCTTGTTGTATTTTTGTAACAAAATGTTATACAGTGTGATAGCCAATTAGAGAGGATCCGTTTTGATGGCGGAGACCTTCCTACTTAAGGCAAAGTTAACAAAAAGTTAAGAAGTCTTCTAATCGATTTAGTTCGACTGTATAGTATCGTAATGTCGATGGATGTCTAGAGTATGTGAGATATGTTCAGCTCGATTGGAGCATTCAGGATAATATACAGGTAACTCCAGAGACCGATTTAAGGTGTTCTGACACTACCTTAGGTAGGAAGGAAGGAAGGTTGGTATGAAGTGCCACCTGTCTTTGTGGAAAATCAAGTGGTTCTCTACACGAGGGCATGGAGCTCGAAATGTGTCAAGCTGAAGTAACAGCCACTAAGAATAGTGTTTTCCAAGAAAGAAAACAGAGGTCACAAGTGGTCGCTGGTTCAAAGGGCTCAAGAGTTAATTTCTCCGTTAGAAAACTGAGATCCCATGGAGGAGTGGGTCTTCTGCTAGGTGGCTTAATATGTAACATTCCTCTTAGAAACATTTTGGCTAGATGATGCTGATACAGTAATCTGCCATCCAGAGGTTCATGGAAGGCTGAAAAAGAGGCCAAATGGACTTTGATGGAGGAATAGCTTAACCCTGTCTCGGCAATCAAGGCCAGGTAATCCAAGACTTTCATCAGTGGATAGGAATAGGATCCAATGATCGGAAGCAACCTAGATGGAAGAGAGTTTCCATTTGGCATTATATGTTTCCTGGTCACTGGTTTATGTGAGGCCAGTAATATACTGGCAACAGGGAGGACATTTGTAAACGAGCTATGAAAGCGTCTTCAGGAACCAAGCATGAAGGTGTAGTGCCATCAGCTTGGGATGTAGAAGGGTCCTTGATTCTGAGTCAAGAAACCTGGTCTGATTGGCAACAGATCGGGTTCCTCCACTAAGAACTGTTGAAGGAGGGCAACCACGCCTGCCGAGGCCACAAGAGGACTATGATGATCATAGTGCAGGTTCGAGTTGTGATTTCAGTAGGAGTCCACTGCAGGAGTGGAATGGGGGAGATATCAGAAGAGTCCCGCCCACACTTGGGACAGGGCATCCATAGACCGTCCATTTTTGCTCAGGATAATGGAATAGTATCTGGGAAGATGGTGGTTGACTGGGGAGGCAAACAGATCCAGTTGTGGGGTCTCCCACAGATGAAAGATTTTGTGGCACTTCATAATGAAGTGTCCATTTGTGGGCGGATGACTGGTGACTGAGAAGGTCGGCCAGGAGGTTGTGGACGTTCTGGTAGATGGACGGCTGTCAGTACAAGGTGTTGCTGAATGGCCTCCTGCCAGACTGCAAGCATCTCTTGCATAGAGTATGATTGCCTTGACTGCTGAGGTGGAATAGCAATGGTCCCAGAGACAAGAGAGGTCGAAAGGCCTGAAGGGCTAAGTGAACCTCCCTCGGCTCCAGAACACTGATGTGGGATGAGGGATGGAATTGGTCCACTTGCCTTGTGTCCTATAAGGACCCAGGTGCACACCCCACCCTTAAAGGGATGTATCTGTAGTCAACGCCTGCTGGGGTGGGGAAACTGGAAGGTCATGCCTTGACATAGGTTGTCTCAGAGGGTCCACCACACTAGGCAGACTGCAATGTAGGAGTGACTCTGATTCTGTCTTCAAAACGTCCTTGTTCTTTGAGACCATTGGTTCTAGAGAACCCACTGAACTGGTCTCATGTGCAGACGGGCAAATGCTACCGTAGGGATGGTAGCAGCCATGTGTCCTAGGAGGCATAACAGCGTCTGACTGCGACTACTTTCTGGGTTTGAATCTAGAAACTCAGAGAGAAGCTTGTCTTGTCTGTTGGCTGAGAGGCAGGCCCTGGCGAGGCGGTGTCTAGGACCACTCCTATATATTGAGTGGACTGTGTAGGTCGGATTGGACTTCAGCCAATTGGACCGTAATCCCACAGCGTGGAACAGAGTTAGGTTTGCTTCTAGGGAGAAAAGCAGAGAGGCTTTGGACTCTGCCTTGATGAGACAATCATCCAGATATGGGAGACAAAGTGCCCCGTCCTGTCGTGGGGCTGCTGCTACTACCGCTAGGCACTTGATAAACACTCTCAGGGCAGATGAGGGCCAAAGAAAGTGCTCAGAATTGGTACTTTGACTAAAACAGGTGAAAACGAAGGAACCTGTGATGGGCAGGAGGGATAGGATATGTTGGTAGGCATTCTTCATATCCAGGGCACATAGCCAATCCCTTGTTTCAATATTGGCATGATGGAATTTAGGTGACCATGTGGAACCTTTTGTATTGGACGATAGGTTAAATTTTCTGAGGTCCAGTATTGGTCTACGAGCTCCAGTTCATTTGGGTACTAGGAAGGGAGTAAACCCTTGATGTTCTGTAGGGGTATCGAGTAAACGGCTTCTTGGTTAGAAGAGCCTGCAGTTCCTCCTAGAGAACAGGAATATGGTCAGGTGGGTAACCTGGTCGAGGAAGAGTGGACAGAGCCCCAGTTGGTCACTGGGAGGTGGGCTGACCAGCCCCTACCAGGAGGGTGGGAACAGAGGCCTTTGGCAGTAGAAGTGTAGGTTCTGGTAGACTGAAACTACCTCAGAATCCACCTCTATGCGAGCCTCTGTATTTTCTACCTCTTTGGAATAAAAAGAGGATTGAGGACGGTATGATGGCTGGGGTGTATGGTACATGCCATGCACCATGCATAGAGTTCTCACTGAGGACTGGAGATCATCTATCAGTGTTTTGGGTACCTGGACTGAATAGTTTGGACCATTAAGGGGGCACTGAGCACTGTATGCTGTACATCAGGTGTAAAACCTGAGAAGTGAAGCATGAAGTAGGTAATGCCGGTTGCTGACATGCAGGCCGGCACCGACGCATCATATCCCTAACGAAGTAGATGTCAGAAAATGGAGTTGCCAGTAGATATTGTAGCCAGTAACTGTTCCTTTCCAGTGAAGGAAGGAGTTTATTGACAATTCAATGGCTAAGGACCAGAGTGTACACTGGTATTTGACCATGTGTCCCTATATAATTTAGGATTCTGAGATTCATTGTACCTGCTTGGAGTACCTTTTTCCTAGGGAAATCTTTATCTGGAGGTAAGGAGCCATGTGTTTCGGTCATTTAGTATGATCATGAGTGGCAGCAATCACCACAGAATCCACTTCAGGAGTGGTGGATAGAAAGGGAAGATCCAGAGAAGCCTGGTAGAGGTGATCCGCCTTGTGAGAATAGCTGGAACACTCAAGGCTGGTTCCAGGCTGCAAGCATAGCATTTTGAAGGTTTGGATTAGTGGAGGTACCACTAAGACTTGATCCTCTGGTAACTCTAGATAGTCTGCCATATCCTTATGTTGTTTGTCATGTTCGGCAGTAGAGAATCCCATGACTTTCTGGATTTGGACCATCATCTCATGTAAGGATGTATCATCTGGAGGAGAGGCAGCCGCCTGCCTGGATAAATCCTCATTTAGAGAAAAATCTCCGAAGGAGAGTCTGGGGCTGAATATCCATGTCCTGAAATTCCTCATCCTCTAGACCTCCGTAAAAATCTACCGGAACTCAGCCTTGTCTGATAGGTAGTCATCCACGTCAGAGGGAGGTGACCAGGGTGGTTAAGGGTCTCTGTCACCCTGGAAATGTTTAGGCAGAGGAGCAGGGGAACGGGATGGTGGCTCGGCACTCCTGGATCGGAGGACTGAGCATGCCCCATGGCATGCAAGACATGCTGAACTACTGAAGTAACATCCAGTTCGAATTGAGGGGTTCTGGGAAACCAGAAGGATTGTGAAGGGACTGGATGCGAGTTTGTGCATGTCTTGCCCCTGGTGGTAAAGGTCAGGGTCCAGATCCCTGTCCACCTGGCCCCTGTGAGTGTACACCTGTGAAGGTGGAGGGCAGTATGCATGGCAAATGCAGTTGGTTTCTCCAGTGGAATGAGGCTCTTGTTGACGGAGTCACCTGGGAAATTGTATTATGAAGGAAAATGAAGTCCGTCGATGGGAGAGGAGCCCCTGTTGATGGAACATCGAAGGAATCCACCAGAGGTTCATCATAGACTGCTGTCAATGGCTGGAAAGCACTGTCGATGAGCAGGTATAACCTCCTGTCGACGAGGAGGCAGTCTGAGAATGTATCATCCACGGTGGGGCACCTGTAACTGTGCCGTCGATAGCGCTTAGGCACGGAGGCTGAGGAGGCATCTCCTTTTGTGCTGTTATGAGAATCA
This sequence comes from Neoceratodus forsteri, assembly GCA_016271365.2. Lineage (NCBI taxonomy): Eukaryota > Metazoa > Chordata > Ceratodontiformes > Ceratodontidae > Neoceratodus > Neoceratodus forsteri. The sequence goes on along the minus strand of CM057453.1, from coordinate 1,471,521,397 downwards.
GTGGTGGGGGAGCTTGTAGGATGAGCCCTCCATTCACCATAGGAGACAAGTTCTGCTCCATTAAATGGCTTTTAATTTCCTGCGGCTGTCGTCGACGAGTTGCCTAGTTAAAATCTTGGCAATGTATGCAGGAGTGGTGTGGGTATTATTGATTGCAGACACCTTACACAAGTGGTATGTTGTCAAAGAGTAGATCTTCTACCACAATGGCAGGAACAAAAATAGTGCCATCTTGCTTGAAGATTCTTTGGACATCCGTTGTTTGCTTAAATTTTCATCGATGACTGCTGTTTGCAGTTGCTCTAGCCTGCGTGTGGCGAAGACAGCGGGAAAATGAACTGAGGATACCAGGGACCACCACTTTGTATATGTAACCCCTACACATGGGGGTTCCCGAAAAGTCTTCGTTGAGCTTGCCTAAATGCTCACTGCCAGGCTGGGTCCTGCATGTTAGCGTTAAATGTTATTGCCAAAGAGTGCCTGTGTAGCCTCTATGTACTGTCACTTTAAGAGCTGCCTAGTCTGCAGTCGTAATTAATCTGGAAGGAGGCTGAGTGTTGTCATGCCGAGTCCGCCAGTCTACCAGATAATCACTCCGTTTCCGCCATAGCTAATTAGCAGAGGAGCCCTGTTTAAAGATGTAACTGTTTACTGACCATTTGTTAGGGCAGTGAAGATATTATAGTTTGTTCTAACCTGCTTTCTTTGTAGCAAGGACTGTTCTGATTATCTCCACCATCTTGGCCCTGAAATGCGAATTGGGCCAATCAGTACTTGGGCCACTAAAATGAAGCCTGCTTACAGGGGCTGTGTGGATTGAAATCTGTGGGAACTGTAGTTTTGGACTGTTGGTGCCTTTTGCAACTGAAAGGGGAGCTCTTGCTTTGACTAACAACAGAATCAGCCAACCAAACTTTTGGGTCTGAGGAGATCCCAAGCTGCCTGCTGTTTAAAGCAGATCTAAGTTGGAAGCTGAGAGAGTAACAGCTTGTTTTAGTTCGAGCAGCTATCTCGTGAGTAGTTTCTGTGGGAGAACTGTGTAAAGGCCTGATTTCTGACCTGCATGTCTGCCTACTCCCTGAGGAAGGGAAGCAGTTTCGACTAAATCTGATCTTGTGAGAACGAATAAGCAACTGAAGTGTGACCAGGCTCAACTCATGGAAGACTGAAGATTTCTGCTGAACGCGATCGGTCTGTCAAGGAATCTCAACCCTGAGCTCCCCGGTTTGCTACAGAAACGCTATGATAACAACCGGAGGGCAGCTCGCCTGGTATTGTAGGAATCCTTGTATATAAATGTGCTGTTTGAAGATAGTGGTCGTGTTTGGGTTCCCCACTGTGTGGACTGTGTCCTGCTCGGAAGCTGTATCCAGACCAAACGGACTGAATCGGGTTATCTCTATGCGTTGGGCCTGCTACAGGCCCTGCCAGACTACCCTACTGCACAGAGAAAAGCCATCAAGAGAGACCTACCCGGGATCAGCCCCCTGCTCTACGCTTGAATGGAAACGACACCTTGATGAATCATGCAGGCCCTGCTTCTCCTGGCACTCCAGAGAAACCACCTGCTGTCTCGATTTTCGTCATCCTGTGTCTAGTCTTGGGTATCGTGAGTAACCATCAGGGTAGCTCCTGCAACTACAGTTTAATTTAAGTGTGTCATCCGATTTCTGTGTTATTTCTCTTTCTTCACGAACTGAGCCATCTGGCTCCGGATTACAAATAGTGTGTATTGTGCAAGCTGTTTTTCCATCACAGGGCCCCAACCAGCTGCAATGCCGGCCTACCCTGGGCAACGGTCCTGGCTAGCCCACCTTTCCTCCACCTGGGTACCCAGAGAGTGTGACTGTATTAGGACTCTGAATGCATACAGCTGTGTGACTGATACATACTTAAGCTAATTAACCCGATTATGCCCCTCCTTGTTCAAATTCTCTGAATAAATCAGATCTACCTTTTCTGCATTCAACCTGACTGTGGTTCCAGTTTATGCTCGAAGTACTGTACTGTTTCTATTTGCTCTATCTAACCTTGTTTTTACAGGGGTCCCCAGGGTCGAATCGAGAAACCAGCCATGGTGGTAAGTGCAAACAGTGTGGGTACTTGCAAGGTATATCAGGGTATTGTGAAAGTAATTATTGTGTACTGTTTCGACCACTAGTAGGGAAAGGGGGTTACAGTGTCCCGGAGAGGCTGTGCCCAGGCTAGTTTGACCACTACCAACCCTGACCTCTGGGTGGAGGCACCAGTTTCAGAACTCAGGCCCCTTAACCTGCTATTAGCCAAGCAGGCAGGGGTAGTAGCCCTTGGGATAGCGCCACTAGAGGTTACATATAGGAAACAGGAAGCTAATGTCATGTGTGGGCGGCCCCTGGAAGACACTGCTAGAAGAGCTGCTGTCGCCACAGTGACCCTCTGGCGATCACCAAAATGTACTACCTGCTGCAAGAGACCTCCTTGGAAGATCTATGGTTACAGGTGAGCAACCTATTCTTCTAGGGTCATGGATATGGTTCACTACCCACACTCTAGCAGACTCCTAGCAGTTCTCCAGGAGGAGAAAGCAAGGCACACACCCTACTCAGCAAACAGACTGAGAACCAAGGTCCCCAAACCAGCATCACAGCGTGACTTATGGGCGATATGATAGCGGTAAATGAAGTGTGTGCTGACTTCCAAGTAAGAGCCCTGCACGCCACCTGAAAAAGGACGTTCCTGGAACCAGCCACCCAAGGAAGTGGTATGTCTGGTAGAATAAGTCGTAAGCCCAACAGGAGGTTTCCTACTAGCCAACCTATTGCAGAGGTCTATGCAGTACTACTCACCTGGCAACTGTCTGCTTTGCTGCCGATGTGCGGGCATGGCTTCAGTGGACATGACAAACAGCTGGGAGTCTGTCCCCAAACTCCAGCTGTGATGTTAACATATCAGAACAGCACCCTCCAGAGGTCCAGAGTATGGGGCCTGTGGTCCACCTCCAAAGATGGCTGGTGAAATACACCATCAAGTTAATGACCTGGTTAAGGTGAAACCCTAGAAACCACCTTCAGGAGGAACTTCTTGGGTTGGGGAGTGAAGGTACTTCATTCCTGTGAAAGACTAGGTAAGGAGAGTCCATCGAGAGCACTTGGAGCCCCTAACCATATACCCTCTTTACTGGTATTTTATCCTACATGTCTTTCCATATATCAGTTATATCAAAATGAGTAGAAATATTTGACCGAAGGTGTGGATTGCATATTGCATGTTTTGAACATAAATGGGTTCATTTATCCCACCAAAAGGAAAAAATTGTTAAAATCTACAAAAAAGTTGATATTAATCATCTCCAGGAAATGCACTTAAATCAGACTGAAGCGGCTAAATTAGTTAAAATTTGTGGTTCAAAGGGATTTCATTCTTTGTTTATGGTGAAATCTAGAGGTGCCTGTATTTTAAAATTTGTGGTTCAAAGGGATTTCATTCTGTGTTTATGGTGAAATCTAGAGGTGCCTGCATTTTGCTAAAACAAGGTTTCAGGGTGAATATTGAAAATTTTATTTAGATAAAGATGATGCTACCATAAATTCTCTTAGGGTCCAAGGTAGAACTATGTCCATCGCTTTCTGTATGCACCAAACAATGCCACTTCAGTAATGTCTTCAGAGTTTTCTTCTAAGCTAGCAGACTTCCTCCAGCCTTATTTACTAGCAGGAGATTAACTTAACCTTCAATACAGAACCTTACATTGACCAATTAGTGGGGAAGTAAATTCCCAAATAATAATGAATTTTCATATTTCTCTCCTAGATTCAAGATATTCTAGAAATGAAAATTACGTATCACCGTAATTCTTGATCTTCTTGGACCACCATCACCATTGATTCACAACAACGGGTTCTGAGTCGGAGGCGCTAGGACCTGCAGGAGCCAGAACTTTTCAGGAGGGCTGGTGCCAATGTAGGCTTCATGCATGTGCGGCACCACAAAACTGGTTCATGCTGCATGCCACCGGAATAGCACTGGGGAGGCAAGGAAGATCCATGCGAAATGCATTTGATCGTGAACCAGCTGACCCAACTGGCTGGGGTTAAAGGGGAAAAAAAGGCTATTTACCCATAACAGTAGTTCTAGGAGTGGTATATGTTGCTCATCCACACTTGTTGGCATGTCCCGTTCCCCTTTAAATCTTGCCGGTAGGTCTAAAGCTGGCTCCTCCCACCCACCTGGGTGGTATATCCCTCGGCTCCCCCCATGACCCCAGATCTTTGCCCACTGGAAGCAGAAGGTTGTGCATCAAGCCGGAGAGGTCAGGGTGGGTTCATGTGGATGAACATATACCACTCCTAGAACTACTGTTACAGGCAAGTAACCTGTTTTTCTAGGATCTTGGATATGTTGTTCTATCCACACTTGTAGGCAGACTCCTAGCAGTTTTCCGGGAGGGGAGGCAATGCACACCCCCTACTTAGGGAACAGACATTGGGGAACTGAGGCCCCAAAACCAGCATCCTGGTGTGACTCTAGGTAGATATGGTAATGGAAAATGAAGGTGTTTGTTGACTCCAGGTAGCTGCTCTGCAGATATCCTGGATAGGGCGATCCCTGGAAGTGGCCACTGACGCAATGGTATGGCAGGTGGAATGAGCCCTTAGCCCTATGAGAGTCTCCCTACCTGCCAACCTATAGCAGAGATCAATGCATGATATAATCCGTCTGCTTGATGCAGGTCTGCCAGGTAAGGCTTCAGCATAGGTGACTAACAGCTGGCGAACTTCAGCCGTCTGGCCCTTGTAATAAGAGAGCGCTTGTCTCAGGTCCAATGTATGGAGCCTGTACTCGCCTCCAGGTGTAACTGGATAGTACACTGCAGAGTCATCACCTGGTTCAGGTGAAACTCCGACACCACCTTCGAAGGAATTTCAGGTGGGGGCACTGGACATCCTTGTTCATGTGGAAGACCAGGTAAGAGACTCGACAGAGAGCACCTGTAGCTCCCAGTCCTCTGACTGACACAGTAGCCACCAAGATGGCGATCTTCCATGACAAATATGACATCTCATACCTGTGCATCAGTTCAAATGGCTTGCCCATGAACTTTGCCAGTACCAGCGATAGATCCCATGGTGGTGTTGGTTCACGCACCAGAGGGAAATATGTGAAGGCCTTTGAAGAAATGCCAGACCAACTTCTCCAGTGCCACCGCCTGCTGACCAGCCCGCTCCGGTAAGCAGAGATGGTTGCTAGGTGCACCTTAAGGGTCATAGACCAAAGGTAGTGGAGGATGCTAGCAACTCAGACAGGAGGAAGGATTCAGGTTTCTGTTCTGACACCAAATGGAAAATCTTTCCATTTGAAGGCATAGCATCTCCTGGTCGACTCCTTCCTAGATGCCTCAACGACAGTGAGGATATCGCCAGAGAGACCCAAAGCCTGGAACTTTAGCCGCCAGGAACCAGGCTGTCAGGTGCAGGGACTGAGGGTCCGGATGGAATACCTTCCCTGATTGATGGATAGCAGGTCTGGGCATGCTGGAAGACGCTCGGGAGCCTGTTGCTGAGGCCTAGGAGATCTGGATACCAGAACTGGCAGGGCCATCTGGGGCTATCAGGATCACCGATGCCTGTCCCTCTAACCTTGAGCAGCACTTTGTGAATCAAGGGATTGGCAGAAAAGAATTAAAAGAGGCCTGGGGTCCACAGCCTCGAGAAGGCATCGCCTGCTGAGGCGGGCATGGAACATCTCAGCTTTATGCTCTCCTGGAGGTGAACAGGTCCACCTGAGGGGTGTCCCACTGGGAGAACAGGCTGTATGCTACCTCTGGATGGAGAGACCACCATGGGACGCCCGCCCACATGGCTGAGGGCATCCACCAACTAATTTGAGGCTCCTGCCACATGGATGGCTAGGATATCTGCCTCCAGTCGGCTCATGAGGGTCCAGATGCAGGCGCTTCCTGCACAAGGGCCGGAGTGCGTACCACCCTGCTTGTTGTGGTAGTACATGGTCGTGGTGTTGTCATTCTGGACTTGAACCACTTGATTCCGAAGGAATGGAGCAAATGCAGTCAGTACCAGCCAGACTGCCTAAGCTCCAGTAGGTTGATATGACATCGGGATTCCTCAGGGTTCCAGAGCCTGTGGACTCTGTGGTTCCCCATGGGCACCCCAGCCTGTGAGAGGCGCGTCGGTCATAAGAACTACCATCAACTCAAGGTGGACAAATGGGATCCCTCCTACAGATGTTCTAGGACAGTCCACCATTGAAGAGAGGCGTTCCACATCTTCTGGGTTACCATCACCAGCTGGTTGAAGTGACCCTGGTGCAAGGATCACTGACTGGCCAGCTCCCATTGAAGGGTCATATGCCATCGGGCCCCATCGGACCTCTGAAGGTGCAGGCGATGTAGCCCAAGTTGCAGCAAGTCCGGGCAGGTGCAACCGCCAAGCAGAAATGATCAGGCAAAAGTGGAGAGAACCTCCACCCTGTCCACCGGAGCCCAGCCTGGCCTCGGCAAGAGTCGAGCTCTGCCCCATGAAGCAGATCACCCATGCAGGGCACGAAGTTCCAACCTGGCCTCGCTTGATCAGTGGCTCAAGGCTGGAGGCAGGTTTGGAGGTCAAGATCCCTTAGACCTTCTACCTCCTGTCTGAGGGACCCGCTATGAGCCAATTGTCGAGATATGGGTAAACTCTGATTTCTTGATGCGAAGATGGGCGCCATCACTGCTATGCATTTGAAGACCCTGGGGGCCGATGACAGGCGAACAGCATGGCTGTGAATTCATGCAAGGTCCCTCTGTTGTGCAGCAGAGGAACCTTTGGTGAGAACACTTGGATCGGGACATGAAAGAATGCGTCCTGAAGATCCAGGAGCAGAACCACATATTCGGCCGAGATGGTATGATCTGGGACAGCGTTACTATCCTGAAGGTGTGCAACCTGAGGCAGTTCAGGTTGTTCAGATCTAGAATGGGGGCCCGCCCCCTCCGTTCGGGACCAGGAAGTACCTGGAAATGAACCACAGGCTGACAGGGGATCTGCGACTCTGACCACTACCTCCTTGCAGAGGAGTGGGGCAATGTCGTCTCAGAGTCAACTAAGTGTTCACAGATACCTTCTCCTCCGTGGGGTGCAGACTCAGCTTGGTGGGTGCTGTTCAACTCCAGGGGCAGTTCCTGGCTGACCACTCCAAGAGCCACATGTCCGCTGTGACAGTGGACCAGGCGGAAAGGAAGTGGCACAGCCAGCCTCCCACAGGAGGACCCAGAGTGGTCATGATGAATATGGGATTGGCCACCCCATCCTGTCACTATGCAGGCTTGAAGAGGAGGATCTGGCAGGTGACCCCAGAACCCCTCCCTCCGGGTTTGCAGACTATTTCAGGCCCTGGTTGGGCGAGGGCAGTAGCTGGCCTGCTACTGCCCAGATTGGTACTGGGATGCTTAGCGCAGGGGTAGAGGGTCAAAGGGCTTCCTCTTTTGTTTCTTAGAACCCTGGGGTTCCTTCTGGGTGGAGGTAATGGAGTCCGTGGCACTGGATCTCTCGATATGCTGTAGATGACCTTCAACTCCTGGGCCGAACAAATAGTACCCAGGAAAGGAACGTCCTCCAGTTTGTGCTGGGTGTCTGCTGTAAAGGTTGAGACCTCAGCCAAGCCCTGCAGTGCATGGTGACTGTGGCTGCCACAGAGCGGGCACATGAATCCCCAATGTCCAGGGCTCTGGAGTTGCTGTTTAGGAACTGCTTGTCCCTGATCCCGGACCTGCTTGACCGTGGTCTGAAGGTCCGTGGGGAGATGAGGAAGCACTCATCCAGGGAGCCCAGGACGGCATGAGAGAAGTGTGCCATGATGACAGCCGAACTCGCTCTGACAGGAGGCCAAGCGAAGAGGCAGCATAGACCTTTCGGGCAGAATGGTCCAGTTTTTGGACTCTTTCTCAGGGGTCTATCCGAATCCCTCGATTCCCGAGGCCTGAACACAGACTCATTCACCAACCCTGTAGTCAAGAGGGTGCTGTGTGAACTCAAGGAGAACTCTAAGGGAATCGTACCTGCAGACCATTCGAGCTGAAGATGCAGGGCAGGAAGCTGGATGCTGCAATAGCACCAAAGCCGAAGCAACAATGGCCTCAGCCAGCGGGAAGGCCTTTGGCTGGAGAATCCCTTCTGAGGATATCAGTTAAGGGGTATTCGGCCCGTTTTTCTCAACCAGCCCTAACTACATCCCCATGGATTCAGAGATGTGACAGAAGATGCCCAAGAAGAACATGGGACCTCCTCCGTCAAAAGACTCATGGAGTCATCACGTGGGCGTGATGTCAGCTCAAGTCCTCAGACTCTGAGGAGTCCGATGGAGCGGCCTGCCACCAGAGTCGGTCTCAACCCGCAGTGGGTGGTTGGGAGTGAGAGTGACACAGCCTTGGGAGACCCGAATGGGCCAAGACTCCTCAGAAGGAGCCCCGAGGGAGAGCTGCTTTGGTGGCGTCTCCACCACAATCTGCGGAGAGGGCCGGTTTCAGCCTGAACCGGGAGGGTCTTTACCGGCTCCGCTGAGGAAGGGACCTGATCGACTGGCCCTGGATCTGGTGTTGGCCTAGAGGGCCACAGCCACCTGATGGCTGGAGTGGAAGCTGGGTCGACTTCAGACCAGCCACAGCAGCTGTTGCCATATCAGATCCTCGTAGTGACTACGTAATTTCACGCCAGAAGCTCTCCTCATCCAAGGAGGATGAGAATAGTAGTGGCGCGCCGCTTTTTAAAGTGCTGCTTATGGGCCTTCCTCTGCCTTTCGGCTCTAGGTGTCCAAGACCTCCGACTGACGGGGTCCTCAAAGGGCCAGGGAGAACTACGGCTCCTCCAGGTCAGGAACTGGAACCTCAATTGGATTTCCAGCCAGCTGGGGACCTCATCAGTGGGTTCAGGCAGGACTGGGGTCCTGAATAAAGAATTGTCGGTCTCATCAGGTGACAGCGGGTCGACGGGTCAAGAATGATCTCAACTGGATCATCGTCCCGCATCTTGACTGGATCGCCTGATGGGGTATTGTGAAGCCATCGGCCGAGGTCATTTCGACTGCAGTCTAAGATAGACTCCTGGGACTGAGATCGCTCCAGGTCCAGAAGCAACGTCGATGGTCGACTCACCTTGACTTCGACTCCTTTTACAGGAGTGGGAGGTGTGCAAACCAGACAGTCCCTCCCTTTGGTAGGAGAGACTGGCACGACTCTTGAAGGAGCCAGTAAAGGAGGAGCCCAATTTGAGAGGAACTAAAACCAAAAGTGAGGAGGACTGCTCCCAGCCTTCGCTAGCTTCCTCCTTAAAGGCCTTCATTTGTTCCACTGCTCGACGGACCCCACAGCTGCGAAGACCACCCGACAGAAGTCTTTAGACTTGTCCAGCTGATACCGCTCTCCGGTCACCTGAGCTGCAAATGTACGAGGCGGTCATCTAAAACCACGGGATGGAACGCACTAGAAATCACAGGCCTGGGGATCTGCTATATCCGAGGCAGTAGACACACATGGCGCAGCTGGTCCGCAGTGAGACATTTTCTCAGTCTGTAAGGGCACTGGCAGAATCCGCTGAGGACTTGTCCTCCAATACAGTTGATACCGCAAAAAATGAGTTTAAGTTTGGCAAATAGCCTAAGGTAAAAGTGAATCTTCCAGCTGAAAGGAACGCCTGGCGCCATGGGGAAGTGAACTGATAGATATACCACCGGATGGGTAGGAGAAGCCAGCTTTAGACCTTACCGCATGATTTAAAGGAGAAAGGGACATGCCAACAAGTGTGGATAGAACATATCCATGATCCCAGAAGAGCTGTTTCAATTCCAGGAAGTCCCTAGTTCTGTCGAGTAGAACATGATGGCTCTTAACATCCAGAGAGTGGAGGTGCACCTTCATTCTGGAAATTGAAAGTATGTAGGTAGTACCAAAGGCTGGTCTAACGGAACTCTGACACCACCTTAGGCAAAACTTGGGAGTGTATGGAGAACCACTTTGTCTCTATGGAAAACAGTATATGAGGGTCTGTGACCAAAGCATGTATCTCAAGACACCCTCATGGCAGAGGCGATGGTTCTAAAAGAAAAAATTACTGACCTTAGTAATGTTGTTTTCTTCTAATGGAGTCTTGCTATATTATGACATATGCAGTTTGACCCAGCCTTCAACTGCTCGAGGTGAAAGAGTTAACTTTCCATGCCAGGCATGGAATCTTGAGCGCGAGTTCGGTTGAGAACTCTGTCTGTTGTTCTTCAAACTCAAACTGTCAGATCTTTATGAGCAAAACTCACTAAGATTCTGTGTGGCTGTAAACCTACACTAGCCAACTGGCTACTAAAATATTAACACATTTTTTGTCCCAAAACAAAGACTCAAGTCAGGGATCCAAAAATAAAAACACAACACCCAAACACCTCAAAAAGAGGGTGAAAAACAAGGTGGGCATCTACTAAGTGCCAACACTGCACTCCCACATCCCAAAAGCAGAGGTTCTGAGAGGGGCAGGTAGGGGAAGGTCATAATATAGCAGACTCCATTAGAAGAAACAACATTACTAAGGTGAGTAATTTTTCTTCAACAACATGAAGTCTTGCTATATTATGACATATGCAGACTACACAGCAGTACCTCCATGGAGAAGGGACAGAACCACGTAAGAAATAGGCTCTGAAGCACAGCTGTGCCAAACCGAGAATCACTTCTAGCCTGGATGTCCAGGGAGTAATGCTTGGTGAAAGTATGTACTGTTTTCCAGGTAGCTGCTTGACATATCTCTATGATAGGGATGTCCCTGGCTGCAGCCAGGGACGAGCTGTACCTGTGGTAGAGTGAGCCCTCAGGCCTGAAGGGGAACCTTACCCAGTTTTTGATAACAAAATTGGATACAAGAGACAATCCACCTGGCAATGGATCTTTTAGTGGCAGGTTTCCTTTACTAACCTCACCATAAGTGAGGAACAGTTGGAGGGAGTCAAACCTGTGACCCTTGGTACGCCTATGTAGTAACTAAGGGCTCTTCACATCCGTTGTGCAGCCTCCTCTCGCCAGAGGAGGAATGGCTAGTGAAGTACACTGAAGAGATATAGATTGATTAAGGTGGAAGTCTGAAACCACCTTAGGCAAGAACTTCCTGTTAGTCCTGAGGACCACCTTTATCTCTGTGAAAGGAGATAAAATCGACTCCACTGACAAAGCTTGTAATTCACTTATGCTCTGGCAGAAGTGATGGCTACCAGAAACACAGTTTTCCAAGTCAAGTACTTAAGCCTGCTGAAGACAAAGGCTCAGGGGTTGCATAAGCTGAGCAATGCAAACATTAAGATCCCAGGCGGGAGCAGGGTCCCTGAATGGAGGTTGGTGAAGCAATCCCTTGAAAAACTTGGAGAATACAGGGTGAGTAGAAAGAGAAGAGGGTTTTCCTCGTGGATATAAAAGCAGAGACAGCTGCCAAGCGCACTTTCAGGGTAGCTGGCCTCAGCCCCAAAGTATTTAAGTGGACCATATAATCCAGGACTGTGGGCAAATCAGCAGATTCTGGGAAATATGCTTTCAGAGCACCATATGGAAGACCTTTTCCATTTAGAATTATAAGTAGCCCTGGTGGAAGGCTTCCAAGAAGCTTTCAAGATGTCGAGTACACCTTGAGAAGGTGTGGGTCAGCAAACTCTAACTCTTCAAGAGCCAGGCCTTGAGATTGAGGGATTTTAGATTGGGTACAAACTCTCCCCTGGTCACAGGTTAACAGATTGTGATTCCTGGGAGACACAGGGGAAGGTGGACTGCTAGGGACAGAAGGAGTGGATACCAGGGCTGTCTGGCCCAATCTGGAGCAATCAGAATCAACTTGCAAGGTTGAGATCTGATTTTGACTAGCACTTGAACAAGAGAGGAAGGGGGAAGGTATAGAAACTTCCTTCCCAGTTGAGAAGGAAGGCATCCAGAGGGACTGAGCCCAACACTGGGGCCTGCAGCAAAACAGCGGAAGTTGGTGATTGTCTAGGGCTGCAAAAGATTCTATATGAGGGTGCCCCACCTGGCAATACTACCTCCAGTACTAGGGATCCAGATACCATTCTTGATGGCCCTGGGAATCCTGCTGAGAGCATCTACCAGGACATTGTCCTTGCCTGGGAGGTGAACTGCCATGAGGGAGGTGTTCAGGGAATAAGCCAGAGACCACAACTTCATTGCCTCGGTGCACAAGGCCGAAGACAGAGTGCCCCTTGTTGTTGATGTACCACATTGTAGTGGTGTTGTCTGTTCTGACCTGTACCACTTTGTTCTGAACAGATGCAGAAAAACCTGAAGTGCTAGAAAAACTGCTCTGAGTTCCAACAGATTAATGTGGAGCAGAGATTCCTGAGGGACCACAATCCCTGGGTGGTGAGGTTGCCCATGTGAGCCCCACCCCAAGAGGGACGATCTGGTAAGGGTCAAGGAGTGAGATTAAGGGATGAAAGGAACCCTTGTCTCAGATTGCTCTGATCCTGCCACCACTGTAGGGCCTGGATCAGGGTCTGAGTTACTGGGATCAATTTGGTTAGAGGATCTCCCTTGAGACCAGAAGGCTCTCAAATGGAACTGAATGTCCCTCATCTGAACTCTTGCTCCCTGCACTACTGCTGTGGAGGCAGCCATGTGCCCTAGGAGCTACAGAAAATGCCTTGCTGGTCGAGAGACCTGCAGAGTGAAGGAGGAGGCCAGAGCCACCAGGGTCTTTGCTCTTTCTAGAGGGAGGAAAGCTCTGGCCTGCTTTGTGTCCAGTTCTGTGCCTATGAAGGTGAGTAGCTGAACAGGCTCTAGAACTGACTTTGGGAGACTGAGAAGGAAACCTAGAGATATAAGCAGCTGCTGGGTAACCTGAAGGTGTATTTGACTTGGTCTGAGACTGGCCCATTATGAGCCAGTCTTCCAGGTAAGGAAAGATGGCAATCTTTGCCTCTTAAATGAGCAACTGCTACTGCCAGGCATTTTGTGAATACCCTTGGGGCAGAGGTGAGGCCGAGGGCACTGCTCTGAACTGGTAATGGCCTGAGGGCAGTTCGAATCTGAGGTACTTTCGTGGGAACTTCTGATGAGAACATGGAAGTAGGCATCCTTGAGGTCCAGGGACGCAGCCAGTCCCCTGGCCTTAGAGAGGGTAAAATAATTCCCAGAGTCACCATTTTGAATTTTGGTTTTAAAAGTGCTTGTTTAGGTATCTGAGATCCAGGATGGGCCGCCATTCTCCTGTCTTTTTGGGGTAAGGAAGTACCTGGAGTACAGTCCTTTGCCCTGGTGTAGGGAGGTACCCTTTCTACAGCTCTGAGAGCCAGGAGGGTTGAGACTTCTGTTTCCAGAGCGAAAGCTCTCAGATGGATTTGCAGGTGGAAAGGATCTGGTTCTCATCTTTGGAAATTTTTGAGGCTGAGAACCAGTCCCTGGCTTACTACTTCCAGGACCCACTTGTCTGATGTTAAAGACCCACAGTCCTGGACGAAGTAAGCCAGCCTGCCCCTACTAATGGAGAATCGGCCCTGGCCCTCCCATCAGGGTGCCTGTTTGGCAGGGGCTTTAGGCTGAGGGTGGGAGCAGGCCTGTTAGGTACCCTGTCTGCCTCTCCCTCTGAAGAACCCCCTCTGGGCATAGGCTGAAGAGGAGGCCTGGGCTTGGTAAAGGTCTGTGAAAAGGCCTGCCCCTGCCCCTGGAAAGCTGCCTCTGAGGAGTGGCCTGCCTTTCCTTGGCCTGTGCACTCCTATAAGTGGTCCTATACTCATCCATTTTCATGTAATTCTGTCTGCTCCCCAAACAGAGAGTTACCCACAACAGGAAAATCCATGGCCTTAGCCTGGGTATCCTGTGACAGGCTAGTACACCTGAGCCAAGCCATTCTCTGAAAGAGCCACAGATGTAGCCATGACTCTTGAAGATACATCATTAGAGTCCACTGCAGCATGGAATTGCACCTTGGATGCCTCAATACTATCAGCAGCCACCTGCTCCAGCTCCTTGCAAAGCTGGCCAGGGACCCTGTTTGCTAGAGCCATAACAGTATCCCATCTGGATTTCTGGTATCTTGCAACATAGGCCATATAATTTGCCTGTCTGAGTCCCAAGGATGCTGACATATACTGTTTCTTTGCCATGGCATCAATTCTCCTGGAGTCCTTGTCAGGGGATGTGAAGCCAAGGGAATATTTGCCTTATCACAGGCTGCAGCCTGCACTACCTAACATGGCTGCATTGTTGTAAGGAACTCCGTATCAGGGCCTGACAATGTGTACCTCTTGTCCATTTTTATCCACAGGAGGTATAGTATGAGGAACTTTTAAAATTTTATTGTCTGTTTCCTAAAAGATTTATGTAAAGGAATAGACAATCTCCTAGACTCTGGGATGTCCATCATTTCTACATAGTCAGGCTCCTCCTGTTCATCCACAGCTTCTTCCAAAGGGAGCTGGAGGGTTTCAGCCACTTTCTTATAAAACATAAAATGAGAAGGGACTCAGAAGCCTAGGGGGAGACACTCTGAAGGTCTGTCTGGGGAGATGTCCGTTCAATGGGTACATCCAGACTTTCAAAATCACATTCACTCTCTTCATAATCATCCTCCCTCCTCCTCATAAAATTCCTCTATATCATATTCTTGAACCGGGCACCAACCGAACCGACCGCTTACCTGATGGTGCCGGTTCGGTCGGAACCGGGAAACGACTGGACAATTCTGATCACTTTGGCTATCTCTGCAGTGGTTGGAGAAGGAAATTTTGGCTCCACACCTGCTGATTTTCTAGTCCTTTTGCTGGGACTGACTCCTCCAAGTCAGCCCTCCGCTTGCCTGAGGAAGTCTCGCCTGGTCAGAAAGCACTCCCTCCAGGGCTGGCCATCCGGTCAGCGGACTTTTGGCCTCTCGCTCCTGAGCCTACCAACTCTCTTATCCAGGGTAGCTGCAGGAAAATTCTTGCAAATCTGGCAGTCTGCATTGAGGTGGTCAAACCCCAGACAATAAACACATGTGGTGTGTGGGTCAGCCTTGGCAAAGCTTCCCCCACAGACACTACAGTGCTGAAACCCAGTGGGCCGGTTTTTCTTTTGGGTTTCTCAGACATAGTGCCAGCCTAACCAAAACTTGCCCATTTCGGCAATCCATAAACAAAGTACCTTATCGGTTCCCAACCCGTGTCACGGAGTATGGAAAAAACCGTAATGAAATCCGTTTTTTTTAGAACCGATAAGAACGAGAACCGCACTCTAAATGCAATTTAATAAAGTTTAACAACAACCTGATCGGTTCAACCCAACCGATAATATCGCTTGCAAGTTCCACGCAGAAATAATGTAAAACCTATCTATTACTTATGATACCACAGACAGAGCTTGAACTGACCGGTTACGGTTAAAATAAAGACAAACTGCAGTTTAAAACCGAGAAATTACACTTTTAACCGACAAAATGAACCGAGCAGCAGGAGAAATCTCGAGCGACTGTTCAGTGAGGTGGAGTAAAGAATCTGACAGTTTGAGTTTGAAGAACAACAGACAGAGTTCTCAACCGAAGCTCAGCTCCAGATTCCATGCCTGGCATGGAAAGTTAACTCTTTCACCTCCGAGCAGTTCGAAGGCTGGGTCAAACTGCATATGTCATAATATAGCAAGACTTCATGTTGTTTGAAATGCAGTTTTCCAAATCAGAAATTTGAGGTTATCGTAGCCTGGGGTTCAAAGGTCTTACGGTGTGCATGTCCAACACAAGGTTGAGGTCCCTGGCAGCAACAGGTTTCCTGACTGGGGAGCCTTGTGTAAATGCCTTTCAAGAACCTCTTAAAAAGAGGCAACTGAGCTAGAGCAAGGTTCTGAACTGGCTCGTGGTATGCTGAACTCCCACCAATGGACCTTAACTGAAAAGTATTGCAATCCCGCATCAGAAAGGTCCAACAGATAATCAAAACCTTGTCCAGTGGGCATCAGAATGGATTTATATGGGATTTGGAGCACCATTCAGAAAAACATCTCCATTTGGCTGTGTAAGTCTTTCTGGTAGAGGGCTTACAAGCAGCTAGGAGAATCTCAAAGACCCTCTGGGACACACTGTACTTGCTCACTTCGATTTCTTCAGGAGCCAGGCCTGGAGATGAAGGGAGCACAGGCTGGGATGAACCAGGGATCTGTGTCAGAAGCTCTGTCTGGAGGGGAAGGGGTCTCGGAGGGCGACTGTCAAATTGTTGAACAGGGAAACCATATCTCTCGAGGCCGGCATGGGGCAATCAGAAGCAGCTTTCCCTGTGTGCTTCCAGCTCCAGCAATACCCTCTGAACTAGAGGAATAGGAGGAAATGACTGCTGCTGCCATGTATAAACTCTGACTACCCTAGTATTGCCCCACTAGCTCACTCCTCTCACTTGTTTATTGCCACATCCTCCTCCCTCTGACCCCCCACTCCATCACTCCTAACTCCTGCCCTCAATACTATTCCTCTGCTGTACCCCTGACAAAGCCACCTCTGGCTGCTTATATTTCAACTCTACGTACCTATGTAGCCAAGAATTGTCTCTGGCCTTAAGCTGCACACTAAACTTGCCGAATCGATGTACTGTACTCATGGAGTGTTGTTATATTTCTACCCATAGCACTTCTGAAACAAACTGTGTAAACTTTTATGTACAGTGCATGCCGCTTATAGTGGACTGAAATGAGAAAAGATATTTAATCCGCTACATATATTGTCCGTATAATCAAAATCTAAAAATTGCCAATTCTGAAAACGAAAGCAACACGTTAGTATGATGCAGCACAGCATAACATAGTGATTGCAGCTCTTTTGTGAGAAAGTTTTGCTTGCTAGCAGGCATCCTGTTAATTAGTGTAAAATGTATTAAATCAATTAAAAGGAATTCAAATATAAATTTGCTGTTTGACTTGCGTGCTCAATTAATCCTCATGCTCAGGCTCAGGCTGCTGGAAGAACTCCGTGATTTTGCTCTGCGTGCCATCGTCTTTTCAGTGCATCTTCTCCAGTGCTCGCTTGCTCAGGCCATAACTCCCAGTCCAGCATCAGGTCCTCCCGCTGCTCCATGGCATGTCTAAGGGTCAGGAGGCGTTTGAACGCCACGCACTGAGAGCGCAACCTTGGGCTCTCCAACAAACTCCTCGACGGTCTCCTCATCTTTGGATAAGTCCTCACGCAGAACTACTCGCACGGCATCGGGTTATGTCGCTTCCGTGGTTGCGGTCATCGCCACCAACGGAGCAAATTGCATCGAATTCTTCCGGGTCAGACCAGGTGGTGGTGATGTCTTCCGGTCATCATCCAGCTCCTCAGGGTTTTGCTCTAGGATTAATGGTTGAAAACCGCTTTGAAACAATTAAATCGTCTCCATACTGACACAATGCCAAGACTCACCCATCAAGCAGACAGCATCCAGTAGGTTTTATTTATTTTACACATTCCACCACTGTGAGATCTTGGTCAGCATCCAGTAGAGTGAGCATCCTAGCCTCATGTTCTGCACATAGTGGCGCTTAAAACTGTAAACGATACCATGGTCCAAGGGCTGCACAATGCTGGTGGTGTTTGGGGGCAGAAAATTAGTTTTATGTTGCACAGCCCAGGGACCTCAGGGTACTACTGAAATTGTTTGAGGCATAGGGCAATCTTACACCTCCTTAGCCTCTGATCCCACGATGTAGCCATTCGAAAAATATCTCCTGTCATCCAGGCAGTTCTATTTGCCCTGTACATGACAGGAAGATGGGACACCCTCTAAAACACCTCGACTGCACAGACTTCCCTATGACAAGATCATCTAAGTTTTCAGACCCTGTCGTGTTGCAGGTGAGTAGGACTGACACCCTCTCCCTGGTCTTTTTAGGCCCATCTGTGTTTCTGCCTTAAACAAGAGGGTGTCATATCCCACACACCGAAAAATACCCCATTTTGTCTGTGTTGAAAATGTAATTTGAAGAATAGCCATGAAGGAGCCCAGGCAACATATCCCTAATCCAGGCAGTCGCGACTGTCAGAGTCTGCATTCTGCTTCCCACCATGTATTTTTCTGAAGCAGATGTACCGTGTTTCCAACAGGTAAGCCTGCCATTGTCAGCTTTAAAGTCTGGCTTACCCAGTGCGACTGCCAGCTGCTGGGCCTCCTGAGGAGCAACAGGCCACTGAGTAGGGCTTCACGGCCCTGTACATTCGAAAACCAACAGAGGAGGGCCTCCTCAACATCCACGCCTTTACCCTCCCTTTTCTCTTCCTCTCCGGATTCTGATTTGAGTGCCACTCAGCGTAATCTGGTCTTTGGCTTTGAGCAGATCACACAGAGTTGATTTAGGGATGCCAAAGTGGACAGAGAGATCACGGAGGCTACGCTTTGGCAATGTGTCAATTTCCTCCAAGATTTGAACTTTCCTGGACAATGTCAGGCCACTTTGCTTAATTTCAGCCATTCCGAGCAAAGCAAGCAAACACAGCAACAAAGGATATCTGCACTATGAGGCTGCAAATGAATGTGTGAGGTTTTTATCGCCTGCTAATTGAAATCACTTAACACCAGGCACAGCGAACGCCCAAGAGTTAAGCTTAGTACTTAACAGGGATTCAAAGTGGCTGTATACGCAGCGGCAAAGCTTCAGCTAAATGCTACAATTCAATACCCGGCAATAGGAAAGTGCTTTTGACAAACGATCTGTGTAATGGATTAGCCAGCGTCCAACTTATCCATGGATGTATTAAGTGGCACATACTGTAATTATGGTCTTGTCTGCCTGTGTTTACCTGTAACCAATGTATTGTCATGTACCTTTTTTTTTTTGTTACTCATAGTTTCTCCCTGGGGCTCCAGTCAGCTGGGACATCCCGACCGACCCCCAGCCCTGACACCGACATCAGGTCACCTCCTCGACTCACCAAGACAGGATCCAGATGAGGAGGTGCCATTCGGATTGGATCACGGGGTCGGAAGCTCATGCTGCCTGACTGGAGCCACTTTTTCCATTTTGGTCCCCCCCGAGTGAGGCGGCAATCACGCCAACGGAGGCAGCACACACCTCCCTCCAGGCGTCCACCCCAACTCCACCCCTTCCCTTCAAAGTTGGTGCGCTGTCCCCAGCCACTGCTAGGAGCCAGACGAGAACCGACCACAGTCTCTCGGAGAAGGAGAGCAGTCCCTTGGACGCTCAACTTTCCTCCTCCCTGCCAACCCCTGGTGACCCATTCTCATTACTGAACACGGGTCGCCAGCGTGGCACGCAGGTGTGTGTGTCCAGCGCCTCAACCCTCAGAGCCACCTGGCCGGCCGCTGTCATGTACTTTTGACTGGAACCTTTATAAAGGAGCCCTTAGCTCAAAGGTATTAATCCAAAAGTGAAATAAATAAATGCATAAAGAAAGTGATTGCTCCACCACAGCCTAAATGTATCCTGACAGAAAACACCATGTTCTGGATTTCTAGAGCAGAATCAAGGCAGTTTAGCATTGAGTGGGATGCAAAGGTCCACCTCTGAGATTCCCCTTGTTGAAGACAGACTGCATGGTGTCTGGTGCCAACAACTACTCGTGAGGATCTGCGTCTTGTCTGGTTGAGCTTGTCCACCAGACTGTTCTGCGCCCCTGGTAGATAAATCACTTTGATCAGAGTTTCCTGCTTCAGACACCATTTCCACACACTCATCACTTCCCTTGTTGCTCGGGGTCCTGTTCCTCCAACTAAAGCCCATCACAGTCGGAATGCGACAGATAACCACCAAAAAGAAGGGTTATCCGGGCGGCACGACTGAGTAACATCATTGGGGTCAGAGACTCCTCAGAGGAACCCGAAAAGTGATGGGGAGCCAGAATCACCTTCCCCTACTTCTAGGGCACCCTCATCCCTCAGTCTAGAAGAAATAGATCAGTGTGGCATTCATCTCCTTTGTCGGGTGGAGAAAGCCCTCCTAGGCATTTGGGACAGATGATTGGGGGTGTAAGGACGAGGCAGCTGTCTCATGTCCCTGGGAGGAGGCAGAGGGGCTGGCGCCAGTATTGCGAACGGAGCACCACCCCTAAAGAGAGGTCCACCAACCCTTGAATGTTAACAATGACCGATGTAGGGCCCAACGGCAATGGGTAGGGGTACCGAGCAGAGCTCCTAGTATCGGCATAGGGAGTCCATGATAAGGCGCCAGGTCAGGATAGCAGGGATTGTCCAGTGCAGGTCATGTAGGGTCCTGCGGTGGAGCAGGCAACGCCGGGACCGGCGAAGGGTGAGTCCTGTGGGTACAGCAAGGGCTTGGAGCCGAAAAAGCCCATCTCCACCAGGGGCGGACCTATGGGAGGTATCTGACACCGGGAGGCAGGCAGTGGAGGGGTGACAAAGGGGTCCCTGTGTCCATAACACCTGCATCGGCGGTAGGACCACCAACAGGGCCTCTCTGCTGTATGCCCAATGAAGAAATAGGCCTGAGCAGCAGGGGCTTAGCGGGCTGGGAGGACCCTGGTCCGATGCTCCTCCATCAGAAATAGCGATGGTGGCAGGAGGAGATTGGTGGGACGCGGTGCCTGAAGAAGAGAACCCCAATGGGGTCGAGCAAGAGTGCCGCAAACCAGCGGGAAGACTAGGACCAGGATCTATGTTTTCCTTGTCCCAGTGCTTGTACTTCCCTAAAGATTTGTCCGGTGTTGGGCCATGGCCAAACCCAAGAACTGGGCCTGGGAGGCCTGAGAAGAGCGTGCCTGCAGCTCCTGCTCCATTAAGGAGACCTTCAGCTTTAGCAAGTGCCCTTCAAGGGTCCGCTGGTGTCAGTATTGGGTGGTGGCAATGAACCTCTGGCAAAATTCTCAAGACTCTAAGTCGTGGTCCAGGCCTAGGCAGAAAAGGCAAGCTGAGAGGCTGTCCTTAGGATTTTCTGGCCACAAGTACACTTGTTACAATGCTCTGGTCAAGAAAAGGAGAAAAAGGCATAAACAGAAAGGAAAAAAAAAAACATCAGAAGACAGGGAAAACTTAAGGTGAGAAATAAAACAGCCAATGGCACGAAAATGGTGACTGAAGCAGCAATGGTTTTCTTACAGATTCGACGTGACCAGGTCAACGGCAGGAGAATGGGGAGCCGCCTACCTATATTGACTGGCTGACAGTGCGTGACACCTGAGGTGGGTGGCCCCCATTGGTAGACTGTTAGCTAGAAAAGTTTCCGGTGGTCCTAGTGCCTAATGGCAGAGTCCAACCTGTGATGGCCTGCTACAAGAGATTCCCCAATGTAAGAGCTGTCCTTTCTAGTGGAAAAGATGGTGAAAGACAGGACAGGACAGGGCAGGGCAGAAGGACAACACCACAGCTAGTGGGAGGAGTCTAGCTTAAAGATGTCCAGTGACTGAGCAGCACCCAGAACACTGCTACAGTGTGAAAAGTGAACTGTATCTTAGTTGTAGAACCTCTGTTCCGGAGTTCTAGATGATACGTGATCCCCGACTGCCATATCTTAAAAGGAAACTGAAATGACATCTGGGAAACAGGGTGGCTAGAGCCTATCCACTTAAATGAGGAGTTGAGTTCCGTTGATCCTCTAACATGGGCAGCTGAACCTTATCATTTATGTCCTCAAAAACTTTTATAGCTTATGGACCAAACAGATGTTGCCAGAGAAGAGGACAAAACAAATATGTCCTGAAGTCAGATCCACAGACTAGTGATGTAACCACACTGCCCTTAGTGCAGTAACAATCGCAGCAGTGCTCCTGGCTGATGGTTGCAACAGATCTAATGCAGAGTCTTCTAAGGAGGAGGATGCTAGATATACGGCTGCCCTCATAACAACGAATCTCGTTAAGATAAATCCCAGTTATAGCGAACAGTTGTGGTGGCTTCCATTGTTTCAGCTAATCCACCATCAAATGCTAATGTGTCAAATGGTTAGACTGAAAATAATGGGTAATGACACCATCACAGCTGTTTCCTATGGACTATCTTTCACCATATTACCACCAGTTATAGTAAAATGTGTTCTAATGATTAAAACAAACTAGTGGAGCAGAGTGGCTTTACTTTCCGCTTCTCTGCTCTGCACCTGACACAGAACAAAAACCTCTCTCCTGCCCTGTTTTAAGCCAAAACTGAATTGCAGCAATTCTCCAGTTCCACAAATTTCCTCCTCACCCTGCTCACTTGCCACACTTACTAAACTGAAAGAAAATGCCGCATTCGTGCGCCTGAACTGTTTTTCCAGGACAGTACATGGATGGCCTTAGCAAAGTGAAGTAGCTTTACTTTTCTGGTCCTCCTCTCTGCAGCAGGCAGGAAGACAAAAAAAATATACCTGCTCTGCTCTTTCCCTGAAACTGAAATGCAGCTATTCTCTGGTCCCACAAACTTCCTCCTAGCCATACTTTCTTGCCACACTTACCAACCTGAAAGAAAGAAATGTCGATAAACGCAGCTGAACTGTTTTCCAGGGCAGTAAGTGGATGGTCCGAAATGAGTGGAGCAGTTTTACTTTTGCTTTCCTCCACTCCATAGATTACAGACACAAACTCCCTTCCTTTCCTCTCCTGCCAAAAGCTAGAAAGAGTAGATAGAATGCTGGACACATGCACTTAAGCAGGAGAGCTGTATTCCAACTGGTACTGTATTAAATACAGTTTCTCGTTATAACGAACCTTGCTATAACACACATATGGATGGACCCAGAGTTCTTCGTTTAACGAGGGCCTACTGTATTAGAATAATCAGAATAACAGAATTTTTACCTTAGAGCCTTAAGGAAAATCATGCAACACGCTGTGATCCAGTTGTAATGGTCTCGATCCACCAAAGAAGTAGGGGATGCAATCCTAACAGCTCACCCTCAGTTCAGTAAGATCGCTGAAAGGCGATGTTTATATTCTTATCATTCTCATCAGAGACAGCAACTGCTGCTTCAATTGGGACAGTCGTATGTGCTTCCATACTGGAGACTGCCACATCAATGACTGACGTGGACTTCAGATAAAGACAGCATCTGGCATGCATCTTAGACTTGCTCCTTTAGTCACCGTCCACCCTCCTGGCTAACCACTTGCTTGAAATGCTGAAAAGTGTTTTTAAGCTTGACAGGGTTGAGTTATGGCCAGCTGGGCAACAGGTAAAACCTCACCAGCTGCAGAGTCCTGCATGTTTCTTCAATCAGGAAGAAGTAAACTGTATCACATAAATGGTACTGAGAGTTACTTAATGCCCTCTGACCGTATACCTTCCTCTTCATTAGACTCTTCTTCCCTTCCGCCAATGAAACCTTTGAGTTGCGGGGTGATTAACAAGATAATCGTCACTGTTTTTGACTGCAGGATGGAACCGAGCCTTGAAAAACCTGCAGTGGCTTGAAAATCTGTAACAAGGAGATACATGATGGCTAGGTGTGTCATACAGAATACATCTGAATGAGTAGCAAGTGAGCTCAGGGAATATCACAGATGGTGGAGCACTGCGGAGCCACGAGTGCTGGTTTCCCTGAGCTCATTTGCCACGAGTTCAGATATATTCTGCATCACCATACCTAGCCATCACGCATGCCTTTATACAATAGGACTGTGTTTTGTGTGTTTTTTGTTTTTTTTGATGATGTCACCACAGTGTGATATCTGGAGTTATCACACTGCAGTGAGAATTAACAGGTTACTTACCTGTAACAGTAGTTCTAGGAGTGGTATATGTTGTTCATCCATACTCTTTGACATGTCCCTTTCCCTTTAAATCTTGCCGTAAGTCTTCCATTCTCCCACCCACCCGGTGGTATATACTCGGCTCTGTCCCGTGACGCCAGATGTTAGCCTGCTGGAAGCCAGGTAGTGTGCGTCCGCAGCCAGGGAGGTCGGGTGGGTCCGTGTGGATGAACAACATATACCACTCCTAGAACTACTGTTACAGGTGAGTGACCTGATCTTCTAGGATCGTGGATATGTTGTTCATCCACACTTTGGCAGATTCCTAGCAGTTCTCCAGGACGAGGAAGGCAAGGCATACACCCTACTTAGGGAACAGAGACTGGAGAACTGAGGTCCTAAAACCAGCATCCTGGCATGACTCAAGGTCAATGTGGTAGTGGGTGATGAAGGTGTTAGCTGACTTCCGGGTAGCAGCCAGACAGATTTCCTGGATAGGGATGTCTCTGGAAGCAGCCACCGATGCAGCAGTATGGTGGGTAGAATGCGCCTTATCCTCTGGGAGACTCCTTGCCCGCCAACTTACAGCACAGACCTATGCATGAAGTAATCCATCTTACAATGGTCCATTTGGCTGCAGGTCTGCCAGAAGCGGCTTCAGCATAGGTGACAAACAGCTGGTGAACGCCCCATGAATTTCCCGTCCTCCCTCTCCTTATAATAGGAGAGAGTACATCTCAGATTCAAAGTATGGAGCCTGTACTCTGTGTCCGATCTGTAATTGGGGCAGTATACTGGCAGAGTCAACACCTAGTTAAGATGAAACTCTGACACGACTCACGGAGGAATTTTGGGTGGGGACGCAGGAACAACTTTGTCCCTGTGGAAAACCAGATAAAGGAGTTCACCGAACGCGCTTAGAGCTCCCTGTCATTCTGGCTGACATGATAGCTACCAGAAAGGCCATTTTCCACGACAAGTGTGAGAGCTCACACTTGTGCATGGGTTCGAATGGCTTGCCCATGAGCTTTGCCAAACCAGCAAGAGATCCCACGGAGGTGCAGGTTCACACACCGGAGAGGATATGTGATCCAGGCCTTGAAAAGTGCCTGACCACTGTCTCCTGTGCCAATGTCGGCCGACCGCCCACGCAGCAGTAAGCAGAAATGGCTGCCAGGTGCACCCTGAAGGTCGATGACTGCAGACCCCTTTGAGAGAGACCAAAGGTAGTCGAGAAGTTAGCCACAGAACAGGATAAGTGGTCCAGACCCTTACCCTGACACCAAAAGGAAAACCTTTTCCACTTGAAGGCATAATATTTCCTGGTCGATTCCTTTCTGGATGCCTCCAATGGCGTAGACATCTTCGGAAGACCCAAAGCCTGGAACTCTAGCCGCTCAGGTACCAGGTTGTGAGTGCAGGGATTCAAGGTCGAATGGAATACCTTCCCCTGATTCAGATATATCAGGTCCGGGCGTGCATAAAGTCACCCGGGGACTGCAGCTGAGGCTGAGGATATCTGGATACCAGAACTGGCGCTGCCAGTCTGGGGCTACCAGAATCACCTTCGCTTTGTCCCTCCTCACCTTAAGTAACACCTTATGGATCAGGGGAAATGGTGAGAAGGCGTAGAGGAGGCCTGGGGTCCACGGCTTGAGAAGGCACCCCTGCAGCGAGCCCTGCTGAGGGCGGGGCTGGGCATGAAACAACCTCAGCTTGTGTGTTTTCCTGGAGGCAAACAGGTCCACCATTGGTTTGCTCCAGCGAGAACAGGCTGTGAGCTACCTCTGGATGGAGAGACCACTCTGGGATGTCTGGCCTATGCAGCTGAGAGCATCCATCAGCTGGTTCGAGACTCCTGCCACATGATAGCTAGGAGATCCACCTCCAATCGGCTCACGAGGGTCCAGATGTGGAGCACCTCCTTGCATAGCAGACAGGAGTGCATGCCGCCCTGTTTGCTGAGGTAGTACATGGTCATGGTATTGTCCATCTGGACTTGAACCACTTGACCCCAGAGCTGAGGAGCGAAAGCTGACAATGCCAGTCTGACTGCTCTGAGCTCCAACAGGTTGCTGTGGCATCGGACTCCTCAGGGTTCAGAGCCCGTGGGCCCTTTTGCACCCCACGGGCTCCCCAGCCCATGAGAGGCATCGGTCGTGAGAACGACCGTCAGCTTGGGAGGACAAACGGGATCCTGTCCTGCAATCAGTCTGGGGTGGTCCACCATTGGAGAGCGCCCAACATCTTCTGGGTTACAGTGATCAGCTGGTCGAAATGACTGTGGCGCTGAGTCCACTGGGCGGCTAGCTCCCACTGGAGGGGCACATGTGCAACCAGGCCCAATGGACCACCAAGGTGCACGCCGCCATGTAACCCAGAGAGGCGCAGAAAGTCCGGTCACAGAGGTCAAGTGCCCAACCAGAAATGATTGGGCAAAGGAGGAGAGAACCTCTGCCCTGTCTACCAGGAGACGAGCCTGGTTTGACAAGAGTCAAGCTCTGCCCGATGAAGCCCATCATCTGAGAAGGCACGAGTTCCGACTTGGCCTCATTGATCAGGAGACTGAGTTGGGAGCAGGTCTGCAGGGCCAGATCCCTGGACCTTCCACATCCTGTTGGGTAGAACTGCAAGGAGCCAATCGTTGAGGCTGGGGTAAATTCTGGCCCCCGATGCTGGAGATGGGCCGCCACCACTGCAATGCATCTGGTGAAGACCCGTGGAGCCGATGACAGGCCAAACGGCATGGCTCGAACTGCATACAGAGCTCCCCAACCCTGAAGCAGAGGAACCGCTGATGGGACGGATGGATTGGGACATGAAAGACACATCCTAGATAAAAGTGAAGAGAACACATCTTTCGCTCCAAGGATGGTATGATCTGGAACACAGTGACCATCCAAAGATGCATGACCTGAAATATTGATTTAGATCATGGAGATCTAGAATGGGCGCCAGCCCCCATCCGCTGGGGACCAGGAAGTACCTGGAGACAAAGCCTGGGTTTGCTGAAGGATTCACCACGAGGGCTACTGCCTCTTTGAGGAGGAGCTGAGCGATGTTGGCTCAAAGAGCCGACTGGTGTGTGCAGAAATCTGTTCTTCCTGAGGGGCTCGGACTCGGCTGGGAGGGTACTGCTTGAATTTTAGAGGCAGTCCCTGACCTACCACTGAGAACCCACCTGTCCGTGGCGATAGCGGACCAGGTGGAAAGAAAGTGGTGGAGCCGGCTCCCATGGAAGACCCAGAGCTGGCGTGACGGGAACAGGGGTGGCAACCCACCCTGCCACTGAGCAGGCCTGGAGAAGGCTCTAGGACCTGAGCCTCAGCCTCCTTTGCAGCCCTGTTGGGGTCCAGGCTTGGGCCAAGGTGCCAAGCTTGGGCCTGCTGCTGATGTGTCTGTCCTCCTGGAAGGAGGACTGCTGAACCGCAGGGGAAGAGTGCCGAAGGGCTTCTTCTTTTCTCCTGCTGATTCTTGCCCAAGAACTTTAGCAGAAGTGGCGCCCAAGGGGCACTGGACTGCTCTATGCACTGTAGGTGACCAGCCACTCCTGGGCCAAACAAATCAGTCCCAAGGAAGGGCACATCAGCTAACTTGTGCCAAGTATCCGCCTGAAGGAGGAGAGCCTCAGCCAAGCCCTGTGGCATGAGGTAACCGCGGCAGCCATCAAACGGGCACAAGAATCCCAATGTCCAGGGCCTATCTGTTGCTGCTGTCTGACAACAGCATCGTCTCTGATCCCAGACCTGCTTAACCATGGTCTGCATGTCCGTGGAGAGATGTGGGAGGACTTCATCTAATGACCCGAGAAGGGCATGAGAGAAGTGTGCCATGATGATGGCTGAACTTGCCCGAAGGCCCGCAGAGGAAGCCGTATACACTTTCCATGCCGAATGGTCCTAAAGCTTGGACTCTTTATTGGGGGTCGGTCAGTGTCAGCAGAACTGCCAGTACGCCTTGAACACAAAGGCGGTCACCAGGCTCTCGGCCAAAGGGTGCTCTGTGAACCCCGCTAGGACCCATGGGCACCAAGCACTTGTGGGCCATGCAGGCAAATGGTGCTGAACAAGAGGCGGACGCTACCATAGTTCAAGAGCCGGACCAACAATCGCCTCCGCCACAGGAAAGGCCTCGTTGGGTGTATTGCCCTCTTGAGGATGTCCGTGAGGGTACTCCACCTTCTTTTGATGGGTTCCAGGGGCATCTCTGTGGAATCAGAGATGAGGCGAAGGATCCCTTGAAGGAGGAAGGGCCTTTCCCATCCCTGAGCCAATGGATCACTCATTATCCCCGGAGATATGAATGAAGCCCGTGACATCAGAGTCCAAGAGTCAGGGTACAGCAGCCTGCAGCCCAAGTCACCCTTGACTTGCCGATGGCGGTCGGGGTGACCGTGACCAACAGACATCGGGTAGTCCAGTGTCTAGTCGGTCCTCTTTGGAAGGAGCCCTCCCATAAGCTGCTTAGGCGGCTCCACCACTATCGGTGGAGAGACCATTATAGGCTGAACAGGCAGTCGCGCGCCCTGCGGGTGGGAACTGAAGGCTTCGTTCCGGGGGTCGGCTTCGCCTAGGAGGTGAAAGCCAAGTAATGGCCGGAGTAGGCGGCGGAGCTGGCTTTATGCCCAGACAAAATCAGCTATTGCCACATAAGGTCCTCATAGCATCAACGGAGTTTCTGTCGGAGCCTCCTCATCTGAGGAGGTGAGAATGACCTGTGGCGCCTCTTTTGAGCGCTAGGCTTTTCCTCGGCCGTTCGGCCAAGGGGTTCTAGACCTCAACCGAGATTGGACAGGCAGACTGCTCAATCGGAGACAACAGCGGAATCGATGCAACCCGGGATCCGGAACTGGACCTCGATGGGGACACCAGCGGCTGGGTTTCCTCATCGGGAACACAAGGACCGGAGTCCTCTCCAAAGAGTCGCTGACCGAGCCAGCGACAGCGGTGGATTAGATCGAGAACATCTCGACCTCATCGGCCACATCCTCGGTCGCCTGGCCAGACAGAAGATCCGTAAAGCCTGCAGCCGATGAAGTGATCTCAACCGAGATCGAGACCGCATGCTCCTGGGACTGAGACCTCTCTCGGTCCCAAAGAGCCTCGCGAGACAAAGATGTGCTCGGTTCCTTATCCCGCTCGGATCGGAGCATGCGAGCTCGTAGCGCCTCGGTGGGAAGAGACTGGCACAACTCCTTGAAGGAGCCCGAGAATGTGGAGCCCAGTGTTGCTTGAACAAAGAAGCTTCGAGTGTCCAAAGCATCGGGCGCTTCTTCTTCGATGCCTTCATGCATTCCAGCTGTTCGGCAGAATGCGAGCTGTGGAAACCGCCTATCTAGCCTCCTAGGACTTCACCAGAGGATTCCTTTTCTCCGGTCTCCCAGTTTGAGACGTGCAGACAGTAGTCCAGGTCGTTGGGATGGAAGGCCATACATAAACTGCAGGACGAGGTGTCATGTCTGACACTGAGGCAGTAGACACAAGTGAGGTGGGTATCGGTGCAGCAACATTTTTGGCCGCAAGGACACCGCGTAATCCAGGGAAGATTTCTCCTCCATGATCGATGATGCGAAGAGACGATCGCTAACTCTGTGAGTCACGAGGAAGGCAACCCGCTTCTTCCAGCGGAAAGGAAGATCTGGCCATGGGGCGGAGCCATAGGTATACCACCCAGGTGGGTGGGACGAGCCAGCTTGAAGACTTCTGGCAAGATTTAAAGGAAAGGGACATGCCAAAAGTGTGGATGAACAACATATCCACGATCCTAGAAACATGTTTTATCTAATGAGTTATCTGCTCACTCCTATTGTATAACAGCAACTATGTCATACTCACGTAAATCTGCACAAGCCTTTGATGGGAGTACTGTTTCAGCCCTGGCCAAAGTGACCAATGACTGGCTCACTGCTACTGATGCTAAGCAAACTACACGTGTCGCATTTCTAGACCTCAGCAAGGCACTCACACACTGAATCACAACCTTCTCCTTCTTTGCCTCAGATCTCTGAACATGAATGGTCCCTCTCTAAAGTGGTTCTCCAACTACCTTACAGGCAGACATTAAAGTGGATGGGGTCCTATCAGATCCTTTGCCAATCACGAGGGTGTTCCACAAGGGTCCATACTTGAGCCACTGCTGTTTACCATTTACGTGAATTCCATGGGTAAAGACACGCAAGTCCAAACTCCACTTCTTTGCCGCATAAAATACAGTGATGTATACTTCTAAGCCCTTACTGCAGGAAGCATGTGTTGAGCTGCAGTCTGACGTCAATCAACTGCAGCTCAGTCTTGCTCATTCCAAGCTGGTACTGAAAGCAAAGAAAACAAAGGTAATGTTTTTTTACCTCCACCAATCCAGCTACATCCTTAAGAACACTCTCTACCTATCAAACTATTTTCAGGGACACTTTAGATGTGGTGGATCAATTGAAGTACTTGGAGTCTGGCGGGACAGCAAACTGTCCTTTAGCATTCACACTGACTGCCTTGAAAAAGCTAACAGCAAGGCTGGGGTTTCTGATAGAACAAATCCTTCTTCATAACAGACATCCGACGAACACTGGTGCAAGCCACCTTGGTCCCTTGTTAGAGTACGATGATATCATATATAATTGTAGTTCTGCGACTCACACGCACAAACTTGACACTCTTTACCACCAAGCTTTGCGCTTTATAACAAATGCACCACTTAGGATGCACCACTGCGACTCTATCAAACAGTTTTGCGGATATCCTTAGCCACAAGACGTATGTTTACGATGACCTCTGGACAATGAAAATACTCTGAACAAATTGTCACAATACATCTGTTCACTCATGCACAAGTCGCATAGCAAATACTCACTACAGAATTCAGAACCTATTCCTCTTGGACATGCCCAGAGTGCGACTAATCACAACAGAGGTGCCACTGGCTTCACTATTCCATCAGTTTGGAATAAAATGCAAGCTAAGCTTAAGACT
Source organism: Neoceratodus forsteri (assembly GCA_016271365.2). Lineage (NCBI taxonomy): Eukaryota > Metazoa > Chordata > Ceratodontiformes > Ceratodontidae > Neoceratodus > Neoceratodus forsteri. The sequence continues at coordinate 1,471,490,853 of CM057453.1, read as the reverse complement.
CACTAGGCTTGTCCCTGTTAACTGCTTCAAGACTCTGGCCAGAAGAGCCTTTAACATAGCTTGCCATTGCCCCAAGAGCTAAACACCCTCCTATGAAACCCACCTGGCCTCCAGCTACCATATCCTCTCCTCCTACCCACTCTAACATTCTAGTTTTATCCATCCACTTACTAGCACTCAGATTTCTGCCCCTTACCATTACCCTCCCTTACCTCTTCCCTCCCTTACTCCCCTCCCTCTCACATCCCCTTACCCTACTCCCTGCACTTCCTCCACCCGCATGCCTTATATGTGCCTGATGGTCACGCCCCTATCTAGGTCCTGAAGTACTGCCCAATACCAATGTATGCTTCTAACTACAGTTATCTCTTATTGTGATACAACTGTGACGTACTAATATATGTATTGCATTGAGTCATGAATTTGTATGCCTTCTGCACTTAGCTTACCTGCACTAGTGGTACACCACTGTAGTGGGTATTTTCATGGACATATTACTGCCTGTAAATCATTGTATTTATCTTAATGTGACTGATTCACTGCAACCTTTGTCTATATAAGTTATGTATGTCTGTAACCGATTATGTAAACTAGGACCTCCTTGTGAATGAGTTCACTCAATGGAGTTTTCTCCTGCAATAAACTTGAATTGGAACGTAAATCTGCACAAGCCTTTCAAAAGCCCCCTAGGCCTGAGGGACCCAAAGTAGAGGTGTCTTTAGGGGCCCTGGTTTTTCATCATGAAAAATATCCAATTCAGTTTAGGATGATTGGGACAGTAATTCAAATTTACCATTGCCAAATAAAAAGCCAGATGTACCTTCCCTGCTATGCCACCAGACTGGGCAGTGGCAGCCCCTTTACACAGAGAGAAAGAGAGGAGGTAGGGTCTGCAAAATAGCAGTTACGTAAGAACGCACTGTAGAGTAGATCTTCAAGAGAGGTTCCTGCAGTAGGTCTTCACATATAGGAATGCGCCCCTGGCATCAGGTTCAAGCGGCAAATTTGTAGCTAGCAATCATCAGCGGGGACTCTCCGTCAGGTGACATAGCGTCAGCCCGACTATAAAAGGGAAGTCCTGCGCCCGCCTCTAGTTCTTTCACCGGAGACCTAGAGAGAGGATAGCAGAAAGAAAGGAGTAACAACTCCTGGGACTCTGTGCCCTGGCTAGATCAGGGACTAGACAGGATAAAAAGGAAGAATTCCAGGAGCTGGGAGAAAGGTGGAGTGCGAAACTAGACTTACTGCAGGAACCTCTCTAGAAGATCTACTGTTATGGAAAGTTCTTACGTAACTGCTTTATATCTTACTTGAGAGAGTTCCTGCAGTAGGTCTTCATACATAGGACTGAATTCCAAGCAGTCTAACAAAACGAGGAGTCGGAGACGAGCTTCCGGAGGAGGAAGATGTCTGCCAACTAAGGATCTGCCTTAAGACACAAGACCTTGCAAAACTGCAAGGCCAAAACCAGCTCGATGCCTAGGCACTAATGTCCAGACTGTATGCGTAGTGAAGGTGTGGACGGAAGACCAAGTGGCCGCTGCAGCGATACCCGCAGTGGACACATTCCTGAAAAGTGGTAGAAGTGGCCACGCTTCTGGTGGAGTGGCCTTTAACCACACTTGGAAGGGTTTTCCTGTATTTCTGGTAAGTGTAGTGAATACAGTTAGTCAGTCACCTAGAAATAGTCTGTTTAGAGATAGCCTTGCCCTGGCACTGGGAAGCAAAGGCTACAAAGAGTTGGTTCAACTTTTGAACCTCCTTAGTCCGAGAGGTATAGTACTCAAAATCTGATGCACATCCAAGGTGTGCAAAAGATATTCCCCTGTTGGAATGCTGAGGAAAATAGACCAGCAGTTCAATACTCTGGTTGAGAGTCGCTCGAAACAACTTTCGGAAGAAAAGAAGGATTAGTCCCCTGCACCACCCGTCCTTGTGGAAAATCAAATAAGGTTCTCTGCAAACAAAGGCCTGAAGCTCTGAGACCCTTCGAGTTGAAGTAACTACCACCGAAAACAGAGTATTCTAGGACAGGAAGAGCATATCACAACTTGCTGCCGTTCAAAAGGGGCAAAGTAAGTTTCTCCAACAAAAATTAAGATCCCAGGAGGACAGGGGTTCCAGACTGAGGTTTGATGTGAAGGATACCCTTCAAGAAAGTTCTGAAACCTCTAGTTGTGCTAGGGTTTTGCCTCCACCAGAAGGTGGCAGGCCGACACACGCAGAGAGATGGACCTTAAGAAAAAATTACTCAGCACAGTAATCTTGTTTCTTCAAAGGGATCACCATTATGATTAAACTGATGCAGTCAGCCTCCTGTGTTGAACTGCCCAGAGAGATGGAATTATATGCAAATGATGGAACTCTCAATTGGCTCATGCCACTTTTAAACATCTGCCCTAGCAACTGCTGCACTCTGAGTGCTTCAGATTCTTATGGAGCCTAACTGGGTATAAGACCCTCTAGCTAAAACTAACAACATTAAAATAATATTTTTGCCCTTTCAGGTCAAACATCCTTAATAAACAAACCTAAGAAACTCGAGACCACCTGGACACCAACTGGTTAAACAAAGTCAGTCTCTACCTTAACCTATATGGAAATAAAATCTTAATGCAGGGATGCAGAGCAACTTCTATAGGTTCTAGTAGGGAAGGCAGGGATGGTCTTTAATCATAATGAGTGATCCTTCAAATAAACAAGATTACTATGGTGAGTTATTTTTCTTCTAACCCCAGGAATCACTCATTCTGATTAAACTAATGCAGACTACCAAGCAGTACCTTTGAGGTTGGGCAGAGAACCTATTTTGGAAACAGGTTCTGCAGTACTGTTAGTAAAACTACATCACCTCTGGATTGCAAATCCAGGCTGTAATGCTTTGTGAAGGGTGTGCAATGTTTTCCATGTAGCAGCTTTGCAGATTTCCAGTAGTGAATTTCTCTGAAGCTGTCACTGAAGCAGCTGTGCCTCTGGTGGAGTGTGCTCTCAGGCCCAGGAGGGCCTGTTTACCCACCTACTATAACAAAACTGTATACATGCCACTATCCAGCGAGCAATTGTACGCTTTGTGGCAGCTCTGCCCTTAGGTGAGAAAGAGCTGTGTTTGACTTGGGCTGTAAGACATGGTTCTGTCAATATAGTGGCTAAGTGCCTTTTAACATCAAGGGAGTGAAGTTCCTTCTGGAGAACTGGAGTTCTCCATAAAAAGACAGGTAGAGTGATAGACTGATTTAAGTGAAAATCAAAACCACTTTGGGAAGGAATTTTCTATTGGTCCTGAAGACCACTTTATCCTGTGGAAGGAGATGTACAGTAGTCCACATCTGTGCACAGGACTTGTAATTCACTAATCCTTCTGTCTGAAGTAATAGCAACCAGAAATAGTTTTTCAAGTGATATACTTCAAATCTGCAGTTGCCATAGGTTCGATGGTGCATCCATGAGCTTAGCAATGCAGATATTTAAATTTCAGACCAGGACCGGTTCCCTCAGGGGAGGGTGCAGAAGGTTACGGCCTTTTATTTTCTGAATACTGGATGATAGGCCATGGATCTCTTTTAACCAGTTGACAGATATGCAGATACTGAAGCCAAGTGGACCTTGACGGTCAAGGCTTCAGGCCTAAGGAATGTAAGTGTGTAAGGTAATCCAGGAGAATAGCCAAGTCAGCCCAGGAGTGGTCCACACCTTACCTACACACCACATGGAGAACCTCTTCCACTTAAAATAATATGTTTTCTTAGTAGAAGGTTTCCTGGAACCCCTAAGCACTGTCAGCACCTGCTCTGATAGCTTAAGTTTAGCAAATTCTAAGTCCTCAAGAGCTATACCTGAGCCTCACTGATTTGAGATTGGGGTGCAGGATCCTGCCCTGAGAGGAGGTTAGCAGGTTGTGCCTCCGGGCAGATGGATTGGGGGAAACTACTGCTAGAGTCAGCAGAAGAGAATACCAGTGCTATCTCACCCAATCCAGTGCCACCAGTATCATTGTTGCTGGTTAGGACCTCAATTTCAGCAGGGTCCTCAATATCATATGAAAGGGAGGGAATGCATACAGAAATTTCCTGTCCAATCCAGGCCATCGCATCCAGGGAACTGTGCCCCTAAGAGGAAGCCTGCAACAGTACATTGGTAGCTGGTGGTTCTCTGCAGAGGCAAAGAGATCCACCCTGGAGTGCCCCATCTCTTGAAAATTGTACTGAGTACCTGAGTATTCAGGCACCACTCATGGTGGTCCTGACTTATCCTGCTGAGACAGTCTGCCAGTACATTGTCCTTCCTTGAAGCTGAATGGCTGACAAGGATACTCCCATGGAGTATATCAGGGACCACAGTCTCATTGCTTCTGTGCACAGTAGGGTTGACCTGGTACCCCTTGCTTGTTGATGTAATACATGGTTGTGGTGTTGTCTGTTCTGACTTGCACCACCTTGTTTTGAAGGTAAGGAGTAAATGCTTTACAGCCAGACAGATAGCTCTGAGCTCCAAAGATTTATGTGCAACAGAGACTCTTGGGGGACCATGTGCCACTTGCTGTGTGCTCTAACATGTGAGCCCCAACACAAAAAAGAGGCATCTGTTGTGAGAATTACTGAGGCTGTTCCTTATAAAAGTTAAGCCAACTCTCAGGTTGTGCTCATCCAGCCACCAATGCAATGCCTGGACTAAGATGTTTGTGACTGAACCAGTTTGGACAGAACATCGGTCCTTTGAGACCAGTACTGTCTTAGGTGGAACTGAATATCTCTCACTTGAAATCTGGAACCCACTACCACTGCAGTGGCAGATGCCATGTGGCCCAGTAGCCTGAGAAATTCTCTGGCTGGTTTGCGCCTCCCTGACACAAAGGAAAGTACAGTCAAGTAAGAACTTACCGTAACAGTAGATCTTGAGAACAGCTCTTGCAGCAGGTTACACCATTAGGACTGAAGCCGCAGGTGTCAGGACCCCACGGAAATCTTCTAGCTAGCAGTCTTCAGCGGGACTGCCTCCGGACGCCTGTCCCGCCCGATGTCAGACATAGTACATAAGGAGGTGGTCCCGCCAGAATCCCTCAGTTCTCCCGCCGGAGACTTCCGGCCACTGGATGACATCAGAAGTGGAGACCGAGGATCCGCCATCAGAAGAAGAAAAGCGTAGCTCCTGCGAGAATCTGGTTAGGCCTTACCTCCTCCGGGGAATGGTGGGCGGAAGGTATGCTGAAGAGCTGTCTCGAAGATCTACTGTTACGGTAAGTCTACGCACTGTACTATCTTACCGAGATAAGCTCTTGCAGCAGGTTACACCATTAGGACTGATTCCCAAGCAATAGCCTCTAGGCACCCTGGGAGGAGGCATAACGGAGAAAGCTTGAAAATCCTGACTCTAGGACAGAGACTCCTGTAGAACGCGGCCGAAACCTGCCTCCGTCATGAGGCAATGTCCAGGCTGTAATGCCTGATGATGGTGTGCACTGAGCTCCAAGTAGCTGCAGCACAAATGGCCGAGGTGAGACATTCCGCAGTGCTGTGAAGGAAGTAGCCACCCCCTCAGTCGAGTGGCTCCTAACTGTGCCGGAAGGGGCTTCTGTTTGTTGTTGTAACAAAGAAATGCACTGGACAAGCCAGCGGGAAAGGGTCTGTTTTGAGACTGGTTGGCCCAACATCCTCTCAGCGAAGGAAATAAACAGCTGCTCGGAGCTGCGATGCTGTTTGGTCCTGGTCAAGTAGCATCTTAAGGATCGTGAACATCTAGGTGTGAAGCAATGCCTTCTCTATTGGTGTACCTGGGAAGTACACCGCAGATCGATGTCCTGATTAAGGTAAGGGCTGAGACCACCTTAGGCAAGAATTTAGGATTCGGCCTCAGAGACACTCTGTCCTGGTGGAAAATTAAATAAGGTTCTTACACATAAGAGCTGCGGAATCAGAAATTCTCCTTGCTGATGTGACAGCAACCAAAAATACAGGTTACTCACCTGTAACAGGAGTTCTAGGAATGGTATATGTTTTCATCCACACTGTCTGGCAGGTATCCTTGCCGCTTAAATCTTGCCGTGGGTCTTCAAGCTGGCTCCTCCCACCCACCCAGGTGGTAAACTCGGCTCCGCCCCCATGGCGCCAGATCTGGCCCGCTGGAAGCTCAGGCTGTGCGCCGGCCGAGAATGGTCAGGATGAACAACATATACCATTCCTAGAATTTCTGTTACAGGTGAGTAACCTGTATTTAGAGACATGGATATGTTGTTCATCCACACTGTCTGGCAGACCTAGCAGTTCTCCCGGGAGGAGGGAGGAAAGTCGCACACCCCTACTTAGGAATAGAGACTGAGAACCGAGGCCCCAAAACCAGCATCCCGGCGTGACCTCAAGGTCGATGTGGTAATGGGTGATGAAGGTGTGCTGACTTCCAGGTAGCAGCCCTGCAGATATCCTGGATAGGGACGTCCCTGGAAGCAGCCACCGATGCAGCAGTATGGCGGGTAGAATGAGCTCTTATCCTCTGGGAGGCTCCATGCCCGCCAACTTATAGCAGAGATCTATGCAGGAGGTGACCCACCTGCTTATCGTCCGCTGCAGGTCTGCCAGGTGCGCTTCAGCGTAGGGTGACAAACAGCTGGCGAACCTCTCCCTGGATTTCAGCCGCAAGGCCCTTATAATAAGCGAGCTTCCTAGGGTCCAAAGCAGGAGCCTGTACTGGGCCTCCGAGGTGTGATTGGGGTAAAACACCGGCAGAGTCAACACCTGGTTAAGGTGAAACTCGACACCACCTTCAGAAGGAATTTCGGTGGAAGCAGGACAACCTTGTCCCTGTGGAAGACCAGGTAAGAGACTCGATGCAGAGCGCTTGAGTTCAAGTTCAAGTTTATTGCAGGAAAACTCCATTGAGCAAGCTCATTCACAAGGAGGTCCTGTGACATAAACACTTAAGTACAAACACAGATAGGTAATAACAGTATATACATGAAATACACGTTACATGATACAGGCTGGATATACATACAAGGGTACCACATAGGGTGACCTCAGTTGGTAAACACTGATATGAGATATGGAAGTTACTTACAGGTCGATACTGATAAATGAAACATGATGACTGGTGTGATTTGATTTAATCAAATCAAATCAAATCAAATATACAGTATTTTGGCAGCTAGAACAAACAACAGTCTACAACTGATATGGGAGGGAGGAGAGATTTGATAGAGTAGCAGGGAGCGAAGAAAAGATAAAGCCAGGAGTAGAAGGGAAGGGAAAGCAGTTAATATGACAAATCAATTATACCTTACCAGTGGATAAATATGGTACACATGGGGAAGGAAGAGACTTAATGACAGTTACAGGTGTCTTTTATTTTGGCTGAACTTAGCGATTTGTAGAAGTTTATTGAAACTGTGCTAGTTCGTTTCAGTCACGGTTTGTAATTGCTTCCCAAATGGAGGGAAGGGCATATGCAATAGCACGTTACCAAAGGAAGTCCACGTCCTGGTATGTCAGCATAATAAAGTCAGATTTTCTTAACGAGTATGCACTATGTGAGATACTAATAAGGGAAGAGAGATAGCTTGGCAATTTCTGCAGGAGCAGTTTAAGAGTCCATAGCCCAGCATGGAGTAGGCGCTACTAGTAAGGGATGTCCAACCAACAGCTGCATATAAGTCACAGTGGTGCGACCTGTAAGGAGTTGGTAATGAACCGTAATCAAGCGGTGATAAAGGATGTCCAGTTTACTTAGATTTGCAAGAGTGGTGTAGGAATAGATTACACGCCATAGTTTCGAGTAGGGGAGAAAAAGTGGCCTGTACAAGCTTGTTTCGAGTTTCATGGGAAAAGGGCCTATTTCTGTAGAAGAAACCTAACCTTGCTTTTAACCTTCTAGAGACATCTTCGATGTGGTCACTGAAAGATAATTTATTGTCGATACAGATACCTAGATATTTAAATTTGGTTACAACTTCCAGAGGCTCGTTTAGCCGTGGTGACAATGAAGTCTTGGGCAAGAGTATTGGGGGCCTGAGACAGCACTGCGGAGAATATCGCTTAGTCTTCTTTGCATTGAGCAGAAGCTTTCTTTTATTAATTATGCTCAAGTTGTGTGCAGTCCTGAACAGCTCCCTTGACTTCAGATAACGATGAGCCAGAAGTATACAACACAGTATCATCTGCAAAAAGTGCAGATTGGACGAGATATGTTAGCATCTAAGTCATTGATGTACAGAGAGAAACAAGATAGGGCCTAAGATGGATCCTTGGGGACCTCTGCAACTGGCAGGTAGCAGGAAAAAGCTCACTTTACTTTTGGAATCTCCAGTTAGGTAGCTAGAGAACCACTGGGTGGTATGGTATGTGGCACCCAACTCTGCAAGGCAATTGACTAATAGTTTGTGATCAACAGTATCAAAAGCTTTGCTGAGGTCCAAAAGACTGCACCAGTTACCTTCTTAGCATCTATAGCAGAGATCCAATCATTGGTTACTTTTGCTAGTGCAGTGATTGTGCTATGATTAGCCCGGAAGCCAGATTGAGCTGGGTTAATGAGAGAGAAGGTTTCAAGTGAGATTTTAACTGAATATGGATCAGTTTTTCGAGAACTTTAGAAAGGATAGGCAATATGGAGATAGGCCTATAGTTGTTTACATCGATGGGTCACCAGATTTAAATAGAGGGAGGATATGTGCTTATTTCCAGCAGGATGGCACAGCAGCAGATGTAATGGAAAGATTGAAGATGGGAGAATTGGGGCAGTGAGATGGGCATACCGCCTGACCTTGGGAAAAAGGTTCCAATCCATGTCCCCTGCGCTTTTTTGGTGTCTAAGTTAAGAGAGAATCTTCACTTCTTTGTAAGTTATCTCATGCAGTTGGAAGGGGCTGGGTGCAGGACTAGATGTAGTGGGAGGGGTATGCTGGCTCACCGCAGCACCAGTACAAGGTGTTCGAGTCAAAGTTAATCCAGCTGTGGCAAAGTGGGGAGTTAAGTTCCTCCAGGATTAGGGACTTGTTTTCCACAATTCACTCTTCATGACTATCTTTGTTGGGACAGAGGGGCCAAGGGTCACCTTCTATAGTCTTTGATAGTCTTCCATATTTTATGAGGGTTACCTTTAGCTTGTTCGAGAGTAGAAATATAATAGTTAGCTTTGGCAGAGCGAAGTTTTTTCACACAGTTATTCTGGCTGTTCTAAAGGCCTGCCAATCCAAAGATTCTTTGAATGTCTAGCTTAGCCCAGAGTTTATCTCAGCTATAAGGGCTGCCTTGAGATCCGAGGTAGAACCAGGATTGAATTGTTCCGCACCTTACTTTGATGAAAGGGCATGCTTATTTATTATTGTAGTGAGTTTGTTATTAAGGATGCAAGCTGCCTTGTTGACATCTTTTGGCTAGGTAAAGATCTTGCCTATGTGATCATGCTCAGGTCAGATAGAAGTTTACTGCACTGAATTTGCGAAAGGATCTTTTTATTATAAAGATGGGTTGTGGCCGGCCTTAATTTGAGATCTTACAGCAAGCAACAATTCCACGATCGCTCATGTCGCTTGTGAAACACTGCCAAATGAGATATTTTGTGTGGATGGGTGGTTAGTACCACATCTAGAATGGAACTGTTGGCAGTACTTAGAGTGTTGTTCCTAGTAGGTTCTCTGACTAATTGCCCAAGACCTAGCTCGTCACAAAGGGATTTGAGGCCATGTGATTTAGGTGACAGCCAGTCCATGTTATAGATCTCCTAAATATTGTTTCCAGTTTTGCATCTGGGTTTAACATGGATTTCAAAGATTAAGGACTTCATCACCACCAGACGGGGTCTATAGCCACCTAAGATAGTGATACATTCCGAGAAGGGAGATGAAGGCTCGAAGCAAACTAACTCAAATTCCTTTGGCTAGAGATTTGCAACTAATATTGGTGACCAAGTACTTAGATTTGGCATAGATAACCCACACCCCGCCTCTAGACTCTCTATCAGCTCTAAATAAATTGTAGCCCTGCAGTGATATTTGTTGATCAGTGTTGCTCTTTTAACCACGACTCAGTAATTATGATAAGGTCTGGGTTAACTGTAGTGCAGCCCAGGCTTGCAGCTGTACAAGTTTTTTAGGCAGGCTTAAAATGACCATCATCATTTTGAGACTCAGCCCCAGCAAAATCGATAGGCGAGGTAAGTTGTGGGGGGCTCGAGGTTGAGCTCCACATTTCTAGAGCAGAGAAGAAGCAGAAGTATAACTTTTTAAGGAGCTTATAGAATGGAGACTGCTTTTTTATTTCTTTGCGGCAACCCATATCGTGGCTGCGCAAGAGGCGCGCACCACTGTAATGACAGTTGATTGTGATCAACTAAGTGCTTGGGTAGACATAGGGTGAGGACAGTAGCAAAGGGGTGTAGGCTAACTCGGGAATAGGCTAAAAGGGGAGGAGAGAATGACAAGTGTCTACGGTAGACTGTTTATAACATTAGGTATTGATAAGGTACATTGGAGAACTGAATTGCATTGAGGTACTTAATTGCACTGTAATGCTGAAAACTCTGCACCTTAGGAGCAATAAAAACACAATAAGGAGAGCCGTGGTCCGTGATCCCATCCTTCTGGCTGACGGATAGCCACCAAGAAGGCGGTCTTCCACGACAGGTGAGAGAGTTCACACCTGTGCACTGGTTCGAATGAGCTTGCCCATGAGCTTTGCCAGTACCAGCAGTAAATCCCATGGAGGTGGAGGTTCTGACCGAGGGGAAATGTGATCAAGGCCTTTGAAAACGTGCCAGACCACCTCTTCTCCGCATAACGACTGCTCCCGCCCGCGCCCGCAAGCAGAGATGGCTGCCAGGTGCACCCTTAGGGTCAGCGACCCAAGCCCTTGATGAGAAAGGGACTTAAATAGTCCAAGATGCTTGCCAAAGGACAGGAGGAAGGGTCCAAGCCTTGCCCTGACACCAAATGGAAAACTCTTCCATTTAAAGGCATAGCATTTCCTGGTCGACTTACGGACGCCTCAACTACATTGAGGACCCTGCTGAAGGGCCCAAGGCCTGAACTCTAGCACTCAGGAACCAGGCCATCAGGTGCAGGGATTGAAGTCCGGATGGAACACCTTCCCCTGACTGACTGAGAGCAGGTCCGGGCGAGCTGGAAACTACCTTGGGAGCCTGGAGCTGAGGCTGAGGAGATCTGGTACCTGTACTACGGGCCAGTCTGGGGTATCAGAATCACCCGCGCCTTGTCCCTCCTTGCTTGAGCAGCCTTGTGTATCAAGGGAAAATGGGGAAGGCGAGAAGAGGCCCGGGGTCCACGGCCTCGAGAAGGCATCCCTGCAGCGACCCTGCTGAGGGGAGGCATGGAACAGCCTCAGCTCATGCTCCCTGAGGCAAGCAGGTCCACCTGAGGTGTGCCCTAATGGGGAGAACAGATCTTGCACTACCCTGGCAGGAGAGACCACTTGTGGGATGCAGCCTCGTATCCGCCCAGGGTATCGGCTAGGTGTTGGAGGCCTGCACATGAATGGCTAGAAGATCCGGCCCAGCTGGCGCAGACGAAAGGACCAAACGCGAGAGCTTCGCATAGAAGCATGGAGCGCTCACTTCTGGCGGTTTAGGGTAGTACATGGTCGTGGTATTGTCCGCCTGACCGGACCACTTTGACCTCGGAGAAACGGAGCAAAGGCGCAGAGAGCTAGCGGACTGCCGAGCCTAGCAGGTTGATGTGGCATCGACTCCGCGGGACCAGAGGCCGTGGCGCGTGTTCCCCAGATGGGCACCCAACCCATCAGAGAGGCATCGGTCGATAGAGAGACTCGCGGCTCGGGCGGATAAACGGGATGCCCTCCGCAGATGAGCTGGAACGGTCCACCACCGGAGAGCGCCCACATCCCCTGGGTCACCGCTAGCTAGCTGGTCCAATGGATCGCAGGCTGCAGACCACTGGCCAGCCAGTCCCACTGAAGGGGGCGATGTGCCAGCGTGCCCAACGGACCACGCTGGTACAGGCCGCCATGAGACCCAGGAGGCGAGGAAGTCCCGGCAGGTGCCATTGCCCAATCCAGAAATGATTGGGCAAAGGAGGTAGAACCTCAGCTCTGTCTGCCGGAGCCGTGTCTGGCTTGAAGAGAGCTCGAGCTCTGCCCCGATGAACAGAATCACCTGCTTCGGCCTCGAGTTCTGACTTGGCTCGTTGATGAGAAGGCCGATTTGAGAGCAATCCTGAGTGGCCAGATCTCTGACCGCCCACCTCCTGTCTGGAGGGGGCTGCCATCAGCCAATCGCTCCAGGTAAGGTACACCCGACCCTCGGGCGCTGCAGAAAAGCTGTCACCACTGCTATGCATTTGGTGAAGACCCTGAAGCTGGAGACAGGCTGAAGGGCATGGCTCGAATCAAAAGGGATCCCTCCGCTGAAAGTGAAGGAATCTCCGGCGACGGACGGATAGGACGTGAAAGAACACGCCCTGCAGGTCCAGAGAGCAGAACCACTACCGTGTTCCAGGGATGGTATTATCTGAGCCAGAGTGACCATCCTGAAGGTTCGAGACCTTAGGAACTTGTTCAGGTCGTGTAGGTTTAGAATGGGGCACCAGCCTCAGTCTGCTTGGAACCAGGAAGTACCTGGACACAAACCCCGGTCTGAGGGAGGGTCCGCCACCTCCTGATCACCTCCTTGGAGGAGGAGAGCGAGTCGGCCTGGCGAGCTGACAGTGAAGCTGGTGACCCCCGAGGCCCCCGAGAAAGCGACGGCTCTGAAGGGCGGGCCTGCTCGAATTTAGAGAGCAGGCTCTTTTCCACCACTTCCAGCACCCACCTGTCCATGGTAATAACTGACCAGGCGGAAAGAAGTGCCGAGTCAGCCCCCATGGGGGAAACTGGGTGAGGTGATGGGGTTGGGGCGACACCTCAGTCCGTCACTGGGCAGGCTTGAGGAGGGACCGCCGAGGGACCTCCTGGGCCTTTACCCTTGCTTCCTGTTGGAGGAAGCCCCGGCTTGGTTTGGGATGCTGTCGAGCCTGCTGGCCCTGACGTTGTTGGGCCGGACGCGCTGCGGGCGCTAGAGGACGCTAAAGGGCTTGGCTGTGGTTTGAGGGCCTTTTTCCTTGAGTTGAAGAGACCGAGTCCAAGGTAGCATTGACTTCTCGATCCTCTGCAGGTGACCTTCCACCCCAGGGTCAAGAGGTCGGGTCCTCAAAAGGAAACATCCGCCAACTTGTGCTGGGTATCCGGTGAAGGTGGATATCCTCAGCCAAGCCCGACGACGCATAGCCACTGCGGTAGCCACAGACCTGGCACATGAGTCCCCAATGTCTAAAAAGCAGTCTGGAGCTGCTGTTTGGCCACTGCCTCTGGTCCCACCTGCCTAACCGTGGTCTTCAGATCTGCAGGAAGATGAGGACGACCTCATCCAGGGAGCCCAACAGGGCATGAGAGAAATGTGCCATGAGGATAGTCGAACTGGCCTGGCCAAGGCCGAGAGGATGCAGCGCGAGACTTTCGCCTCGGCATAGTCCAATTTTGGACCTTTGTCGGAGGTTTGTCCACATCCTCAGCGCTCCTGGCACGCTGAAAACGCTTGTCGGTAACCAACTGCCGAGGGTGTTCCAAAACTGACAAGGAACCGTAGGGACTGTATACTTCCTGGGCCGCTCTGGCCGGAGCGAGGGCGGGAAGCAGGGCTGCCAGAGCTCCAAGACCGGGCTCACTATGGCCTGCCACCGGAAAGGCCTCGGGGAATCCTCGGTCCAGAATCTCCGTGAGGGATACCTGGCCCGCTTAGAAACGGGTTCGAGCTTCATCCCGTGACCCCGAGATGAGCCGGGCAATCCCAGGAAGGACGGCGGGCTATCGCCCACCGACTGTCTCCTGAGGACCCAAGTCCATTCGCTTGGAGTAGTAAGTGAGGAATTGCCCTCAGACTCGGAAGAGTCCTCAAAGAGCTGCCTTGGGCCTAGGCCACCTCCACCTGCCGAGGTCGATCGGGAGTGAGGGTGACAGACAGCCTATGGGCAGTCCTGAGCCGACCGAGAATTTTTGGTCGGAGCCCCAAATCAACAGCTGTGGAGGCGGAGGTTCCACTGGAATCGTGGGCAGCTGGCTTTTGGCCAAACAACTGCCTGGGAACAGGCCTCTGATAAAACGAGGTTGTTTGACTGGCCCAGTGACAGCCACTTAATGGCCGGGAAGACGATGGCCGGCTTATTCCCGGTCAGAAGGAGTTGCCACGTGAGTTCCCTATCTTCTCGACGCACTTATACCGAAGCTTCCCCTCGCCTGAGGAGGAGGACTAGTGGCGGCGCCAGCTGTCGGTGGCCGAGACCGCCTATGACGGCAGGATTGGCTGACTGCCAAGAAGTCCGAGATCGAGACCCTGAACCTCGGCTTTCCCAAGGACGCAAAGGGAGGTGTTGTGGGGAACCACACCGGTTCGAGGATTCAGCCGAGGTTCCGAACTGGAGGCACAGATTAGTTAACGGGTCCTCAACTCCCATCGGGAACCAGGAGAGGATTCTCGGCTTCTCTCATTAACTCATCTAACGGTCGAGAAAATCTCGACTGCTACGACAGGAGTCTCGGTCAACTGGCTCTGACGGGGACACCATGAGACCAGTGGCCAAGCCGAGCAGTCGACCGAAGTCGACGGCCGACAACTCGGGATAGGGATATTTCGGCCCTAAGAGCGCCGACGTGAGACTTACCTTGTCTCTCTTTTGACCGAAAACGGTCCAGAAGAAGTTGGTCCCTCACCTTAGCTCCAGAGGGCTGACAAAGCTCCTTAAAAGAAGCTTAAATAAGAGGCACCGAGAGAGCGGACAAATGCCGCAGCCGAGGTAGAAGCGCCGCGCTGCCTCTTCTTCGAGGGCGATCATCTGTCGAGCGATCTGCCGAAACTACCGGGCCGCGACGACACCGACCGGCCTCTTTGACTTCACCGGAGAAATCGCCTCGACGCCCAGTTGTAAACGGGCAGCACGTGTCTTCGAGGACGATGAGGCCGAAGGAAGAGCACAGGTCGCAGGCTCAGCGGGTCGTGCTCCAGGCCTAGACAGTAGACGACGCGGGAGTGCGGATCCGTCCGAGACATCTTCTGTTCGCAGGGCATCTCCAGAAACCGGAGTCGATTTGTCCATCGCAGCCGCAAGGGAGAGAGAAGACCAAGTCTTTTGTGTAAAAACTTTTAATTTCGAAAAATTCAAGAATTAGAATCAGTCTATAATGGCAGAGAGCGTTAAGGAGGGAACCTGAGCTTCAGCAAGGAAGATCTGGGCGCCGCGGGGCAGAGCCGAGTTTTACCACCGGTGGGTGGGAGGAGCCAGCTTGAAGACCTTCGCAAAGATTTAAAGCGCAAGGATACCCGCCAGACAGTGTGGATGAACTAATCCATGTCCCTGAATAACGCTTTCCACGACAGAAAACGCAGCTCGCAATCTGCGTGGTTCAGTGGGGGCAGTGAGCTGCCCAGGACGAAGAGTAGTCCCAAGGAGGGACGGGATCCTTGATGGGTGGCCTGCAGGTAACACCCTCTCATGAAATCACGAGGCATCGAGTTGTGCCACTGTGCGCGACCCATCGGGTAGTGGTAGGTCAAATCGCACAGAGGTGAACTTTAATCAAGAGCAGGCAAGGCCTGAGGAAGAGGGAAAGCAGGTATTCCAGAACTGATTTCTTGGGCACCTAAAGGGAGAGGGCCGCGTTTGAGACCATAGGCAGCAGCGCCATTTCATGGCGACATCGCATGCGTTGCTGGCTTTCTGGCAGCAGAAAGGACTCGCGCCACCTCTTTCGAGACCCCATGTCGTGATAATGGCTATGTCTCGAGGAGCCAAGCATGGGGTTCAGTGAGCATAAGTCCGGATGGACTCATCGAACCCCTCTCTTGAGACAGCAGGTGGGGGCTGAGGGCAACGGGAGTGGAGGTTCTGACAACTGGGTCAGCATAGAGGACCAGATCTGTCTGGGCCAGAAAGGCACTACCAGGATCATTGTTGCATGCTCCTCAGTTTGAGAAGAACCTCTGGATCAACGGGAAGGGAGGTAAAGGTGAGAGGAATCTGTCCGCCCAGGAGAGGGACAACGTTGCTTCGCCAAAAACACCAGGCCCTGGATCTAGCGAGCAAAAATTGGGCAGTTTTGCATTGATGGGAAAGCGAACAAGTCCAATTCCTGGAGTGCCCCATCGAAGAAACAGATCCTCTGCTACCTCCTGAAGAAGTTCCCACTGTGGACTCTGGCCTGGGAAACACTCAGGCCGCTCATGTTGTGTTGTCCACTCCGAACGTGAACTGCAATCAGGCTCGCGCTGTGTCGGATTACTCAATCCCACACCTCACAGCTTCCCTGCAAGGGTGTAAAGTGCCTCCTGTTTGTTGAGGCAATACATCACCTTGTCTGTTTGTCTAGCTCTGAAGAGTACTCGGCAGGATTTTGACTGGAAGCCTGTAGGGCATAAAGGACCACCCTCATCTCCAGAATGTTGATATGAGGTGAGCTTCTGAGGTCCACGCCCCTGGGACCTCACCCCTGCTCAGGTGTGCTCCCACCCAGCCCAGAGGCGCCTGTGGAGAGGATTACCTCTGGGGACGCGCTGCAAACGGAACACCCACAGAGAGTGTCCCTGAGTCTAGCCACCATCGCCAGTCTCGAATCACGGCCTTCGTGATTCTGACCGGCTGCTGCATGTGGTCTTGCCTTGGTCCCACTGCACTTTAGCATCCACTGGGTCACCTGCATATGGAGCCTTGCCATAGGGACGGCTGGAATGGCCGCTAGCCATGTGTCCGAGCAGGCGAAGGACCAGTCTGGCGGGACAGTCTTTTCGCTGAGAGGTCCCTGATGAGGGACCTGATGTGCTCCGCCTGTCCTCGGAAGAAAAGCTTTCTCTTGATGGTGTCCAGAACTGGCCTATGAACTGCAGCTTCTGGGACAGTACCAGGAGAGACTCTCGAAGTTGATAAGAATGCCCAATGACTGAAAAAGCGCTTGGTTGCTCTGGATGGCCAACAGCGCCTCTGGAGGCGCCATGAGAAGCCAGTCGTCCAGGTTTGGGAACACATAGTGGCCCTGTCTCCTTAGAGACGCTGCCACCACTGTCATAACACTTCGGTAAAGACCTGGGGGCCCAATGACAGTCCGGAAAGTAAGAGCCCAGAACTGAAAGCGGTGGCTGAGGAACCCAGGCGCAGGAACCTCCTGTGCGCTTGAGCCACGGGATGTGCAGGTAGGCGTCCTGCATGTCCAGAGACGCTAAAAGGCATCCTTCCTCAGCATGGGAATGAGCCCCTGAGGATCACCATGCTGGGAACGCTTGTAGGCTGCACCGACATGTTGAGGTCGCTGAGGTCCAATATTGGACGGAGGTCCCTGTTTTCTTTTGGAACCAGAAAGAAGTGGGAATAGTAGCTGGCTCCTCCTGTTTCTCCGGGATGTACTCCACCGCTCCTTTTGTAGAAGTGCAGTACTTCTTGCCTGATGAGCAATATGTGCTGACCCGAGTAACGTGGAGAGCAGAGGAGGCCTGGGTGGCTTATCCACGAATTCCATAAAGTGGCCTTGTTCGACTAATTGAAGAACCCACCTGTCGGTGGTAATAGACTGCCACCCTGGCAGGTGGTCTACAATGGACCCCTTGACCTTGGTGTCCCATTGATCCTGAGGGCGGGGCTGGGAAGGATGCTGCTGGCGGCTGAGGGTCCTGCAGGCTGGGCTGACTTGGCAGGGCATTGGCCTCGCCCATGGACGACTTCCCTGGGCTCTTCGGGAAGGAGCCCTCTGTTGCGGGCCGGTGTGGGACTGTTGTCTCTGCGTCTTGTCAAGGAAACGGTCTGGTTCGACTAAAGGAACCGAGCTTGGGTCTGTACATGGCTTGGACAGACCGCGACTGCCTTCCCTGTCTCTTGAAGTTTGATGAGAACCTTCTGAAGACTCACCAAAAGAACTTCTCCTGGAACGAGGCGCCCAGAATATTTTTGGACGTCCGTGGTAATCCGAGACACGGCCACGAAGTTCTCGGGAGGCACACGCCTGAGGCTGCTGCTCTGGCCGAGGAGTCCGCGGAATCATACGCTGCTTGCAGCACCTGGTTCCCACGCCTGAACCTGTGCGGAGGAGCTGAAGCAACTCTTCCTTCTGCTCACCTTCTGGCATCTTTTCTGCCAGGTCTAGTCCCTGTTCCCATAAGGCATTGTGAAACTGGACCATGTGGGTAAGACAGTTGAGGGACCTAATGGCGAGGTAGTACAGATACGCGGCCAGTTCCACCGCGGCCCAATTGCTTGGACTTCTGGTCCGTGGCAGGGTGCTCAGATGTTGCGCCTCTGGACCGGTCATGGTGAGGCTGTGATGACCAGGGAATCGGCCAGAGGATGAGATGCCAAGTACTGGTCCTCCTTAGGCCTTGTACAGGCGGTCAGCTTCGGCATTGCCGGAGCGAGTGTGGACGCTTTCCACGCTGCCTTGGTGACATCCACGAAAGTGTCCACCAAGGGTGGCACCACCACAAGCTTTGGGTCCTTTGCTGAAGATATCGCAAGGCGAGCCTCTGGTCAAGTTCTCTCGAGGCTCCCAGCCCATGTTCTCTTGAATATGCCTCATAATCTCCGAGAACGATGGGTCATCCGGAGGAGATCTTGGGAGCTCACGTGGGTCCGGCGAGGGGATGCTGATGGGAGAAGGGATCTGGATCCATCTGAGAAGTCCGATCCTGAGTCCTCCGTCAAGGCGAGTGGTGGCATCTTTCTGGGTCTCTTGGGCTGGATGACCCTGAAGAAAATCTGGACGGAGGTCTCCTCTTGTCTGGTCTGCCCCTAGGAGATTCCTGAGCTCTGGGAAGGTACTCGACCTGCTGCCCCGGATGGGGTGGGGGCGCTGGGAGTGGAGTCACGGGTGTGGAGGAGGAGGAGGAGGAAGAAGAGGAGGAGGTGGGAACCACGTCCTTCTTTATGGTATCCCACCAGTAGGTGAATAACTCCTTGACCTCTGAGATACTGAGGCCCGACGACGGACCGGGCGCCAGTGGTCGGTCGCCTGGTTCCGCGCCGGCTCCCTCAGGGTCTCTGGTTCAGGAGGGTTCTGGGGGTTCGACAGGACCGGTTCGCCCGCCTGGTTCTGGGCTGAGTCAACTCCTCCTCCGTAAGCGCCTCCTGGCCGACGTCCGTAGGTGGCGAGGTGTTCCTCTCTCTACTGGTCGGGCGCCGGTCCCCGCCGCATCCGTGGTGGAGAAGGCTCTGACCAGATGCAGGCGCCGGGCAGTCGCCTAGTCCCGGACCGTGGTGCTTGGCGACGCCCTTGAGCGATGTCAGCTCCTTGGTCTTCCGCTGGGGTGGAGGGGGCAAGAGACTGACCGGACGTCGGAGCCGGACTTTGTGGTGGTGGCGGTCCTCTGACTCGGCGTAAGCCTTGAAGAAGAAGAAGGCCTGGAGGTCTTAACAAGCTGTAGAGTAGAGGAACCCGAGGATGACTTGACCGTGACTGGGAGGCTGAGAGCGGCCCGGGAAGGAGAGTGGTGGACCGGAGCCGGAGCTACGGGAGTCGGAAGCCCTAGAAGGAGATTTTGATCTCACCCTCTCCTTGTGCTTTTCGAGGTGCCGGGCGGTCTTCTCGGACGATTCCCTTGAGGCAGAATCCATGGCCTTCACTCTCTTCAAGAAGGTAGGCTTGTAGGGCCTTCTATGGACGGATCCGGTCCGCTATTGAATCCTTGACAAAAAGGAACAGGCCCGGTGTCGTGGTCCGGCCTAGGCACCACACGCAGGCCAAATGCGGTCTTTGAAGGGAATTTGCTTCCCATAGGCACACTTAGATGGATGGCCTCTCTCAGGAAGTTGGAGAGGACATCAGATGGCAGACGTTCATTGAGAAAAAGGTTCCCAATTCAGAAAAAGAACTTTTCCAGGCGCCGTACGCTAGAAACAGACCGAAGGGTTGGAGACATGCAAGTCGACGTGCGGAAAAGAACTAGGACTTTGTGGGACCACCTCCTTATGTGCTCACGCCTGGGGCGGACCGACGGGAGGCAGTCCCCGCTGAAGACTGCTAGCTAGAAGATTTGGGTCCTGACGCCTGCTCGTCTTCAGTCCTAATGGTGTAACCTGCTGCAAGAGCTGTATCTCAGTAAGATCTTGCAATTTGCAGAATGCTTTTCACCCTGTCTTGTAGCAGGAAGTCTCTGCCCTGTCTGGTGTTTAATTCTGCTGCAATAAACTCCAGCACCTGAAGTGGCACCTGCTGTGATTTCTCTTCGCTTATAAGAAACCCAGAGACTCCAGTGTACATTTTGTTAGTGCCAGTGACTGTACTGCATGCTGCAGAGACTGTCCTATCACTAACCAGTCATCCAGGTAGGGGAAGACTGTTGCACCTTGTTTTCTCAAAACTCTACCACCACTGCTAGGCCCTTTGTAAAACCCTTGCCGAGGTTAGTCCAAAAGGGAGTGCTGCAAACCGTAATGGCCTGAGGCCAGCCTGAATCTCAAGAATGTTCTGTGAGATGGTCTGATGGGAATGTGAAAATAAGTATCCCTTAGATCTAGGGAGGCCAGCCAGTCTCCTTTTGTAATGAAGGAATGATTATTGCTAGAGTGACCATTTGAACTTTGGTTTCAAAATGTGTTTGTTCAGAAGTTCAGATCCAAAACAGGTCGCTAATCCCGCTTTTTTCTTCCTTATGAGGAAGTACCTGGAATAAAACTTTGCCCTTTGTAATAGAGGCACTGTCTCCACTGCTTTGATTGCCAGCAGATGCTTTACCTCTGCTTCCAACAGAATTCTGTCTGCAGATGTTACTGGAGCAAAGGTTCTTGTTCTCAGCTTTGGGAACGATTTGAAGCGGAGTGCCAGGCCCTGGCTCACTACCTCCAATACCCAATTGTCTGTGGTGATGGAATGCCAAGCGTGAAGGTAGTGAGCCAGTCTGCACCCATTGGTGGTTCTACAATGGAGGATGCGACCTGCACTAGCCCATCAGGGGTTCTGTGGACTGTGCCTGAACTTGTGATGCAGGAGCAGCTCTTCTCGTGGCTCTCCTGCCCTTCTGAAGTAACCTCTGACCTGCTGCTGAGGCTGAGAGGCCTGTGCTTGAAAGAAAGGTTTGGGGTAAAACCCCACCCTGCCTCCCCTACTCTGAGGTCTATAAGAGGTGGAAGGCGATCCTTTGAATTGCAGGTGGATTTATATTCCACCACCTTCTTCTTATATGTTTCAGTCTTATCTCCAAACAAAGAGTTGTTCTCAAGAGGAAAATCCATTGCTTTGGCCTGGTGTTTAAGGTCTGGTAAGTGGCTCTAAGCCATGCAAACCTCCTAAGTGAGACAGACAAAGCCATTAATTTGGAAGCAGTATCATTGGCATCCACTGCCATATGAAAATGATACTTGTAGCATCAATGCAGCCCTTGCTGCATCCTGCAGATCTACAGCCACTTCACCTGGCACTTTCTCAGCCAGCGCTAGAACAGTATTCAAGAGAGCCTTCTGGTACTGCACTGCATATGCCTATGTAATTAGCCTGCCTCACCAATAAAGAGGCAGCCTTGCACCCTTTCTTTCCCATGGCATCCATCTTCCTTGAGTCTTTGTCTGGCGAATAGGTAGACAAGGATCCTGGCCTTGTCACAGGCAGCAGCCTGGACTACCCCTTCAGGGTCAGGATGAGTAAACAGGAATCAGCTGTAGTTCTATACAGCTGGTACTTCTTGTCAGCTTTCTTATCCACACCAGGGATAGAATTTGGAGTTTTAAAAATCTGTAGTGCAGCCTTTTTAAGAACTTATGCATGGGCAAAAGCAGACGTTTAGTAGGGGTTAGCCCCATCATATCCAAAAACTCTGCCTCCTCCATATCCTCTTCTGTTTCCTGGAAAAGGAAGGTTAAGGGTCTCGACCATGTCTTAACAAAGGCATAGTGGGAAAAATATTCCTCAGGACCCCTAGGAGGAGACCCAAACTCTTGTTCTGGGGAGACTTCTGGATCTATAGGTTCCCTCTCAAAGTCATCCTCACCCTCCTCACCATACACTTCCAGCAATCCCTGACTTGCAGGAGCTGGAGGAGGAACAGGGCAGCCGTGTAGGAATCAGGATTGCGCCTGTAGGGGCTTGTAAACCTGTAAGGGTTTAGCAATGTCCTCAGCTGAGGGCATACAATGCTCTGCTGCTGGGAGCCCTTAGCCTTCTTGGCCGGAGATGCAGCGACATGTTTTCTTTAAATTTTTCTTTAATGGAACAGGTTCAGATCCTGTTTCCATAGCCTCTTTTGTTTTACCTTGTTCAGATTTTTCTGAACTC
Organism: Neoceratodus forsteri; assembly: GCA_016271365.2. Lineage (NCBI taxonomy): Eukaryota > Metazoa > Chordata > Ceratodontiformes > Ceratodontidae > Neoceratodus > Neoceratodus forsteri. The sequence goes on along the minus strand of CM057453.1, from coordinate 1,471,468,621 downwards.
TTGTCAGGATCCTTGATTTAACCTCCATCCTTTTTATGTAAGAGGAAGCAGCAGAATTATCCACACTAGAAGCAGAAGCCAACTCTTCTAAAATCTTAGCCCTTTTCTTTAACGTGTTAGGATACAAAGGTCTTACAAATATCACAATTGGCGATGGTGGGAGAAGACACTGAGGCAGAAATGGAAACTCTCTCACAATAACGATTTGAAACTCTACTATCGGAAATAAAACAGTTTCGATCTGAAACAAAATCTGAATTTAACAAGCTCCATTCCGACCTGAAAGGACTAGGAGTCTAGGATGGTTAATGCGGAGGAACGTATTTCGACAGTAGAACATGACCTCATACATATTTCCAGAGTCATGGAGCTTTTAACACAGCAGCAAGAGGCTACATTAGCTAAATGTTTGGATTTGGAAGCACGATCAAGGCAGGACAATCTGAGAATATATGGTATCCCTGAATCTGCAGAGGTTGGCGAAATGCATGACTTCCTGGAGGATCTTTACAACATGTGCTGGATTTACCACAAGGGTTTAACTTTAGGATCGAACGGGCACACAGAGCACTAGTGCCTAGACCCACATCAACATCGGCTAGGCCTCGATCTATAATTGCTAAGTTTGCAAGTTTTCGTGAGAAAGAGACAACCTCATGATGACGGAAGCAGGGTCAGGTGAATTATAATGGGGCTAGACTGTTCTTTGATCAAGATTACCCCCTATGATACAGCAACAACGCCTTTCCTATGCCCCCATCATGAGAAAATTGAAGGAGCTGGGATTAGATTTCAGACACCTTACCCTCCCGCCCTGGGTTCACTGGGAACTGGGGTCAGCTGTATTACACATCCAAAGAGGCATTACAGGCGATGAAGATGAAAGGGCATGATATTCCAGAGATCCTCACGTGCAGACCAACCGACCAGATCACAGAGTACATGGCGATTAGAGGACCCCAGAACACCATGCGAGAAGGAAGTCTGCACACTCAACTCTACAGGACATCAAAACATGCTAAGCAGGCTCACACACGTATCGACTGTAGGAGAGGAAGTTTTGGAGAAAGGAGGAGATACTTGAAATTGAAACCGGAATGACATGGAACAGGTTTCGGGATTCCCCCATGTGTGGCTAATTGCTGACTATGGAATGAGCTACTTTAGGTCTGGGAGTATGACTCTGTGATAGGCCCTCTGTACTGAGTTTTCAGTGACTCTTTCCTGGGAATCTGTTATTAATCAGGGAGTGAGGAATGTTTACCTGACTTGAGCTTTTAAAATTAGAAAGTTATGTTACAGATACGTGTGGCCACTACATACAATTAGTGATTGGGCTCTGTTGTCATGATATTGTATATTAAAAGCGCCCTCTGGTGGCCAAAGAGGAAACCTTATTTTCTCCCAGGAAATGAAACAAGAAATCTTAACATTACTAAGCACAGATCTCAATGGATTAAAATTAAAGATATTCCACTGAGCCAACGGGAATAGGGCATATACATATACCCGATTTATCTGAGATCACAGTTTATCATTAAATTGCTGTTTGGGGAGGGGGTGAGTTATGTTAGCCCTCAAACTCCTAATTACAACCTTCATGCTGCAGCTTCGCTGTCCTGTGGGGCTTATAGTTACATCATGGATCCTCTTGAGGGGAGTCATAGCCATGACGTTGAGCTACCCTTCAGAGTCACCACAGGAGACGTATAGCTCCTAAGGGGCGTGGACCGCTTAATAGTATGGTCCAGGAGGAGCGAGTCAACATGTTGGCCCCTTTTCCTCCCTTCGAGTTCAAGAGACTTGAATTTGTAGGAACTATACTCATGGTTCCCCTACCTTGGGAGTCAATATGTAAATAGTTATTCTTTTGGAGAGGAACGCTCGGTTGGCACCTATCCAAAAAGAGTTTATTGGTTTATGTTTTGAAGAGTGTTGGGAATGGTATGAGTGGTTTTATGAAACGATGACAAATATGGCTGTTCACATAGCGATTAAGTTTAAAAACCAGAGACGAAAAGCTGAACTACAACGTGGGGAAAACGGAACTAGGAGGAAGGGAAGGACCCGAGAAGGGGGTTGGGGAGGGAGGAGAGAGGCTAAAAGCAAGTAGAAATAAAGTGACATATAAACAGAGGCATATCTTTCTATGTTATAATGGGGATAAGAACAATAATATTTTAAATATAATTTCCCATAATGTTAATGGACTAAATAACCCGGTAAAGAGATATAAGGTCATGTCTCATATTAAAAGACAAAGCCCTTCTTTTGTGATGTTACAGGAAAGCAACCTCAGTAAAGTTGAACATCAGAAGCTAGGGAAGGTCTGGGTATGAACAAGTCACAGCAGCCTCATTTGATAGGGAGAGAAAGAAGGTGTCGCCATCTTAGTTGCTAGGGAGTTCAGTTCCAAAAGACAGGCAGTTATATACTGTAGATCCTGAGGGCTCTCTAGCCATCTTGATGGGAAATTTAGTAGGTGAGCCTATTACTCTGGCATCTTTATATGTCCCCCAGGTTCAACTAAGGAAATCCTAAGATTCCTTCTAAATAAAATCACCGAGGTACATAAGGGTCTACTGGTAATAGGAGGAGATCTTAACCAGGTCTGGGAACAGGGGACACTTCTAAAGCCCGGTCTTTTCGACAAAATCCTACGAGCAGAGCCATTAGAGACCACCTGAGGGAGGCCTTTTGGGTGGATGCCTGGAGGTTACATAATAAGGGACTAGGGAATATCGCACTACTCTTACCCACACGGTCGAGATGCTAGAATTGACTATCTATTGATTTCGGGGAACATCAGAGTCAGGTAGAGAGCTGTACCCATATTCCATCTGTTATTTCTGATCACTGCATTACACTTGAGGTTAAATTGGAAGGTCAGAAGGGACCCACATTATGGAAATTCAATAATTATATGTTGAATATAAAGGAGTTCACTGAAAAAGCCAAGGCAAGACTAGCACAAATTAGGCAGGAAAATGATGCACCTGAAATTACCAGGGTGGTATTGTGGGATACTGTAAAGACGGTATTCAGGGAGAATGTATTAAGTTTGCATCGTATTTCAAACAGCACAAAACAGGCAGTTGGAGGAATTGCAAACCAATCATGGACTTACAAAAGAGACATGCTAATGGGGACAAAGGAGCAATAAAGGATATGCAGGGGTTAAACAAAAGATCCAAAATTAATTGATGTTAAACGGAACAAGCATTACAGCGCTTGAGACAAAAATACCATGATACAGGCCCCAGAGCATCCAGACTCCTAGCACATCGTCTCAGGCAACAGACTGCTAGGTCCACAGTTACTCGGATTCGGTGATCCAAAATCCGAGCCTGGCTGAAAACACCAGAGGATATTAGACTGGGCTTCAGGAAATTTTATTCAGAACTCTACAAATCAGACCACATCCCTGATAACTCACAAATAGAATCCTATCTGGACAAATTACGATTGCCCAAGCTGACCGGGAGCCCAGAGACACCTTGGATGCCCCAATTACTTCCCAAGAACTGGAAAGTGCTATTAAGAAACTGAAAACTAAAAATCTCTGGGCCCGATGGATTTACTCTGAATTCTTCAAATTTTTATGCCTGAACTTAAAGAACCCTCTTGAAGGCCTGTGTAGAGGCGCAAGTAGGGGAGGCATTCCAAACACGGAACTATTCAGTTATTTCTAGTATCCCTAAACCTGGAAAGGACATAACATACTGTAGCTCCTACACCTATTTCAGTCCTTAACATTGATTATAAAATATATACCTCGATACTGGCGAAGAGGCTGGAGGTGGCTCTCCCAAAGCTGGATGATCAGGGACCAAACTGGATTTGTTTTGAAGACAGGCCCAAGATAATATTAAAAGATCATTACACTTGTTGTACCATGCTGCCCGGTCAAGAATCCGTGTTTATTATTAGCTTAGATGCTGAGAAGGCCTTCAACCGGTAGCATGGAGCTTCATGGGGATGGTATTGAAGAAATTTGGACTCTCGATTTTTTATTAAAAGCATATCCAACATATATTTCAAACCAAATGCCTATGTGAAGATTAATGGTAGTGTCTCCCCCAATTCGCTATATCGAGGTACCAGACAGGGATGTCCACTTCCCTCCTATTTGCCCTATATCTAGAACCACTGGCCCAGGGATTCGACAAGATAACCTAATCCAGGGGTGGAATTGGGGGAAACAAAAACTAGCTCTCTATGCAGATGATCTGTTGATCTACCTTAAGAACCCGGAACAGTCATTAGACCCACTTTGGACACATCTGACAGAATTTGGCCGACTAGCGGGTTACAAAGTAAATCTCACCAAACGGAGATATTAAAATTACAATATAACTCCTCAGAAGAGACCTTAAAGAAATTCCTCTTCTAACGAATCTCACAAGTATTAAATACTTAGGTATTCAACTGAGCCTCGAACCAGACCAGCTTTTTACCTTTAATTTTACCCCGATTCTGAAAAGATATTAAAAGAGAATTAGATAGATGGGCCCCTGTTCCTATTCCTCTGACTCAGAGGGTAGAAGCAATAAAAATGATAATCCTCCCAGGTTCTTATATTTGGCCCAAACTATACCCATTTTATTACCAGAGTCATACTTTAACACACTTGGCAGAGGAATATCTCGGTTTTATGGGGATCTCAAAGACCAAGAGTGCGCCTACGGTATTACAATTACCTAAGAGAGGAGGGATTATCTCTCTCAAATTTTAAAGTATACCATCAGGCTGCACAACTCAGAACAATAATGTATTGGCTAGACCAGACATATATAGCCAGATGGAAATCACTAGAACTGGGGAGGGGCACTGGCAAATCTTGACTCTGTTCTTTTGAGACAAGGGAAGGGCCCTGCAACCCATACTATAGGTAATCCATACACAGCATCAACTCTAAATGTGTGGTTTGGAATGTTAGGGATAAGAAGGCTAAATATTGAGATACCTCCTGTTTTCGTTCCATATCTGGATACCTTCCCTCCTGTCAAGTGGGATATAGGATTCAAGAGATGGGAGGAGCATGGTTTATATCTTATCTGGCACTTTATGGAAGGCAATGAAATAAAGGAATTTCAAACTTTGGTAAATGGGTATGGAATATCGTGGCAGGATAGATTTCGATATTTTCAAATTAGAAATTAAATTAAGAAATTACAATCTCAGTTGGGATCAGACAATCTTTCCTTACCACAAATAGCCTGCATCCTTAAAAGAGCAGTGGAAAAGACCCCCGATGGCCCATATTATCTCCACTTTGTACCAATCTCTTCTTACCTGGAAAGGGGATTCAGTCACCTCAATTAAAAAGCCTGGGAGAATGACTTGGGATTCAGATTACAGAGGGGTTATGGTCCTGGGCACAGGGAAGGGTGCAATGGGCCTATCGGCAAATAGCTGGAAAGAGTTCTCATGGAAGATTTTTATTAGATACTTTCGGACACCAGCAATCCATGGGAAATATAGGGGACTGAATACATGGCATGTTGAAATGTGGGCACTCCCCAGCAGCTCTAGGACATATAGTGTGGAGTTGCCAGTGCTTTTTTCCTTCTTTTCAGGAACTACAGCAGGCTGTACAGAAGATTATAGACTCTGGATTCCAGATTACCCTCACATGTTATTTCTTTTTGGATCTGCCAAAGGAATATAGGAATCCTGGCATAAGTAAATTTTAAAGGTTTCTTTCATGGGGCTCAAAAGGTGATAACCAAGCATTGGCTCTCCCTTTACCTATCTCATTACAACTATGGCATGACCTTATGATTTCTATATAGAATGGAAGCCTAACAGCAGCCACGAATAAGAGGGTAACACAATTTGAGATTCTGTGGAGACATTGGGTAATATATATATCTGAGGAGAGACGGATTTCATCCCTGAATGAAAGGAAAGGAGAGATGATTCCACATAACGGATTTTGACCCACCTTATAAAATAATTTCAAGAGGGGTTGAGTACTGCTCCCCTTGGTATTCAGCAATCCTATGTCCTAGTAAATAGGCCCCTATGTTAAATATCCAGAACATTTTGACCTCCATATCCCTAGGAAGGTCTCTGAAAGATATATATGAGCATCTCATGTCTCCACTAAGGGTATAATATGGAACATTGGTAAAAATATAATTAATCGAATGTGAACTAAGATAAACAACATAAGTATGTATGTATCCTTTGGGTGTGTATATCCTAATTGGAAAAATATAAATAAATAAAGTATAAAAAACAAATATCACAATTGGCAAAGATATGACTTGTACCCAAACAATAAATACACAAAAATGTCTATCTGCTTTAGTTGTAAGTTGCCCACAAGACTCACAACATTTAAAACCAGTGGGTTGTGTGTTTTAGGTTTATCCAAATGGACCTCTGACATTGAAGCTTGACAAAAGATCACTTTTCAAAAACATTATTCAAAATATCTCGAATCGAGGCAGTATAGCCTAGAGGTTAGAGGAACGAGGTGTGAATGAGCTTGATACATCCAGTAGACCAGACCTGAGTTTGATTCTCACAACCTCCACTTGCATACTGTGCGACTCTGAGCAAGTCACTTAACCTCCCAGTGCTCCTAGGTCCCCTGAAAACAGGCACTTGTGCCTAGTGGGCCTTACCCGTTAACAAAGACTAAATAAATAAATAAATAAATAACCATTGCAACGGTTATTGGAACCAAGCGCTACTCAGTTCCTGGAAAGAAAAGGGAACCCAGAAATACACTAAATTTAAACAAAATTAAAGCAGATCAGGAACCGATCGCTAAATATGTATTTTATAAAGAAATATGAGGTAAACCTCACAAACAGACATGAAACCCTCGGTTCCAAGGAACCGTGAATAAGTATAAAAACTACAACACCACTGAATAAACTACACTAAACAAAGTTCTAAGGCAGCAATTTAAAATTAAACTAAAAATGAGTACTTATCAACAGATAAACTTTAGTCTGAAGACAGTTCAAGGAGAGCTCTCCGGACGCCCTTACTAGGCAGGCGGAGTAAAGAATCTGAAGCACTCAGAGTGCAGCAGTTGCTAGGGCAGCAGTTTGAAAGTGACATGAGCCAATTGAGAGTTCCTTCATTTGCATATAATTCCATCTCTCTGGGCAGTTCAACACAGGAGGCTGACTGCATCAGTTTAATCATAATTATAAAAGGGTCTGAGAAATGGAGCTTTCTGATTGGCTGCAAACATTTTAACAGCCTTACGTTAATCTTTTATTAACATACATGTGAGAGCTTAGCCATATGCTGAACAAGGTTTAACACTGTTTAAAAACATTTTTATTATAATAGCAATAAGGCACTCCTAGGATTATGTTAATGGTCAGTTAATCACCCTCTAGGGGCATGTGGCACTCTGCTCGCCCGTGCCACAGTACACCTCAGAAGGTGATTAATAGACCATTAACATAACCCTTGGTCATGCCTTTATTGCTTAATGAGTGATTCCTAAGTTAGAATAGAGGATTAAAGCAGCAGTGCAACGAAAAAGTTATTCTAAACAGCAATTTTCTGCTATGGTTTTGAAAAATATTGGCAGAACTGTTGATTTGGGTTTTCTGGATGTTTCCTGTGCTGTGTACTGTACCTCTGAAATTTTGTCTGGACTCTTACCCTCCTCGGTTCTCAATATTATTTCTATGCAAAATGAGGCAGACATCTTTTTCTTGAGAAATAATTATTTAGAACTTTCATAAAATTCTTAAGTGATAATGAAAACTGAAAATTTTACCACCAAAATAAACTGGAAGACGTCTGATATTGATTAAGAAGAAAAAGGTGGAGTCAAATTTTAACCCATTTTCGTTGCACTGCTGCTTTAACTAAGGCCCAACTCAGAAAGATGGGTACTCTAATACCTGGGAGGCCGAGAAAAGAAAAAGGGTCCAAGTCTATGGCTGTGGCCCAGATAGAAAATCTTTCCTCAGGCATGAGGGTGGATCTGGTAGAGGGTTTCTGGATTCCACCAGGACCTGAGCAACCTGAGAGGAAACTCCACAGGGAGAAACCGCTATGTCCACAGGTGCCACGATGAAGATGGAGAGACTGAAGACTCTGATGTACCAGGGTGCCCTGCTCCTGAGACAGAAGGTCGTGAGACAGTGGCAGAGGGACTGACAGTTCTAGAACTAGTTGTTGCAACAGTGGGAACCAAACCTGCCAGGGCCACAGAGGGCAATCAAACTCAAGTGGGCCCCTGCCTGGAGATTCAACAGAACCTTCTGAATGAGGGAAAGGGAGGAAATACATATAGAAACCTCCTGTACAGGAGGCGACAGTGTCTCGCCAAAATGCACCATGCCGTGAGCGAGAAAGCAAAAGTTGGGTAGTTTTATGTTGAATGGAGAGGCGAACAGATCTAGGTCTGGCCGACCCCACCAAAGAAACTGGTCTTCGACTACCTCCTGTTTTAGTTCCCATTCGTGAGCCCTGGCCACAGATCAGCTGAGACTCTTGGCCAGGACACTGTGAACGCCTGGCACATGGACTGCTGTCAGAAACAGGCCATGCTGAATAGCCCAATACCATACTCTCATTGCTTCCTGCAAAGAGGGTATGACTGGGTACCTCCCTGTTTGTTGAGGTGCCACACAGTCGCCACGTTGTCTGTTTGGACAAGAAGTGTTCCCGGGAGAAGTAACGACTGGAACGCCTGGAGAGCATAGAGGACTGCTCTGGTCTCCAGGATGCTGACATGAAGATTCTGCTCCTGAGGAGACCAGGAACCTTGAGTTCTGTGATTCCCCAAGTGGGCTCCCTAACCTGTATCGGAGGCATCCGAGGTGAGGGTTTGGGAAGGAGCCGAGAGTGAAGGGGACTCCCACCAACAAGTTGGTGAGGTCCCCACCAAAGAAGATCTTTCTGAAGGCTGCTGGACATCATTACCAGTTGGTTCATGTCGTCCGATTGTTGATCCCACTGGACTCGAAGAGCCCACTGGTTAACCCTCATGTGCAGCCTGGCCAGGGGAGAGTAGGAATGGCCACCGCCATAAGACCCAAAAGATCGAGCACCGAAAGTGCGCTTGGGGTCCACTGAGCTTTGGCCACTAAAGTGGCCTGAGAAACCAAGGTCTCGCTCGCTTAATGGTAAGAAGGCCTTGCTCTGGACTGTATCCAGTACCGCTCCAATAAATTGGAGGTGCTGAGAGGGTACTAGCTGAGACTTGGGAAGGTTGAATACTAGCGGGCGACTGACCGCTGTTCTACCACGCCTGTCTAATGAACTGATGTGACATCGGGAAAGAACTAAAGGGCAGGAGCAGGACTGCCCCTTCATAGTCGGGCTGACGCCGTGTCACCTGACGTCGAAGCGGGGTCACCGCTGATGATTTGTTAGCTACAAGTTTGACATTCAACCTGACGCCAGGGGGCGAGTCCTATATGTGAAGACCTACTGCAGGAACCCTCTCAAGTAAGGTCCAATGGTACAAGAAAACAAAATACAGTTGTATCAGTAATGGCCCACAAGAACAAATGTACTGAGTTTGAAATGTGGGTGATTATCCAATTGTGCAAAAATGGTGGTGGGGGGCAGCTTACATTTGTAAATCCAGTGCAAGTGTAGTCTGCAGAAAATAAAGATATATACAGTCAGGACTGCATAAGTAATAGCACTGCAATCATCACCTGCAGAGAAGGAATAATAGGCTGTTTGAAAGAAAAGAAAAAAAAATTGTGGAAGCAAAAAAATATGCAAATAGTGCAGATGCATGCCCCAATAGTGGCAACGATGAAAATGAGGCACACATGTCCACATGTGGCGCTCAGTCAACAAAAAAAAAAGCAACGACGGCGTACACTTGCAAACGGCGCGGGAGCCCTTGAAGTTTAGAAAAGTATGAAATGAATAAAACACATATAAAATGTAGACCCCGAGAAATCACTGATAATAAAGCACAATACACTGAACAAGATGGGAACAACATGAGATGCAGTTTGACGAGAGGAAGGGAAACAAGACTTTCAAAATAGGAAAACAATTCCCTAGTCTTGCAACAGCTTAGGCACCAGACTAAAAAAAGACAAACCAAATCTAGCATAAAAGACTCCTACACCTATACACCCTTAATTTATGTCACAACAGGCAAACTGGCATTTCACAAAGACCTCCACCAATGAAGCAGTTTGTGATGAAAAAAGCAGGTTTCCCAGGTTAAATTTAAGTTCGGCACAAATGCATTTAGAGAGTAATGCTTGTAGAAACAGTTACTGTCCTGCTTGAGTTGCTTGGAGGAAAAAAACAATAAAAATTCAAAATTTCAGTCAAGATCAGAAGCTACTTGAAAAGTGCTGCTGTTTCTTTACATTGTCTGGCACAGAAAGACTGATCAGACAGAGACTCTGGAATACTCATGCCACCAGCATTCCATGTTGTCACAGCTTTAAGGAAACTCCTATTGAGTCCCTCAGTGCAGCAGCGGCTGCAGGAAATGCCGATTAGGGCTTTCAGTATAAAGAAAATTTTTTATTACCTGGTGCCCTGAAATTTTAATGAAAAAAGATCACTGCTTCATAATGGTGACAGAGTCCTGAGCGGATATCTTGGCACCTCGGGCGATTTCTGCCATGAAGGTTATGCTAATGAGGGCTACCAACATATGCCATTTGTTGGTAGACCTCATTGCTAACCTTCACCTGAAAGTCACCGGAGGTGCATGAGATGTCCACCGGCTCTGTCGCCATTATGGAGCGAGCTGATCTCTTTCATTAAAATTCCGGGGCACTAGGTTAATAAATACAGGTTACTCACCTGTAACAGGAGTTCTAGGAATGGTATATGTTGTTCATCCACACTTCATTGGCAGGTATCCTTGCCGCTTTAAATCTTGCGGAAGGTCTTCAAGCTTGCTCCTCCCACCCACCCGGTGGTAGTAACTCTCGGCCCGCCCCATGGCGCAGATCTGGCCCGCTGGAAGCTCAGGTTGCGTGAAGCCAGGAGAGAGATTGGGTGTGTGGGATGAACAACATATACCATTCCTAGAACTCCTGTTACAGGTGAGTAACCTGTATTTCTAGGGACATGGATATGTTGTTCATCCACACTCATTGGCAGACCTCTAGCAGTTCTCCGGGAGGAGGGAGGCAAGACGCACACCCCAATACTTACTTGGGAAGAGACTGAGAACCGAGGCCCCAAAACCAGCATCCGGCGTGACTCAAGGTGCGATGTGTAATGGGTAATGAAGGTGTTTACTGACTCCAGGTAGCAGCCTGCAGATTTCCTGGATAGGGACGTCCTAGGAAGCAGCCACCGTTGCAGCAGTATGGCGGGTGGAATGAGCTCTTATCCCTCTGGGAGCTCCATGCCCGCCAACCTTATAGCAGAGATCTATGCAGGAGGTTACCCACCTGCTTATCGTCCGCTTGGCTGCAGGTCTGCCAGATGTGACTTCAGCGTAGGTGACAAACAGCTGGAACCTCTCCCAATTTCAGCGATGCGCTCCTTATAATAAGCGGCGCCCTTCTAGGGTCCAGAGTATGGAGCCTATATTCGACCTCCGAGGTGTGATTGAGGTAGAACACCGCAGAGTCCAACACCTGGTTAAGGTGAAACTCCCGACACCACCTTCGGAAGGAATTTCGGTGGGGGCGCGAGTTACAACCTGTCCCTGTGGAGACCAGGTGGGAGACTTCGATGGAAAGCACACAGACTCTCCCATCCTTCTGGCTGACGTGATAGCCACCAGAAGGCGGTCTTCCACGACAGGTGAGAGAGCACACCTGCATAGGTTCGAATGGCTTGCCCATGAGCTTTGCCAGTACCAGCAGTAGATCCCACGGAGGTGGGGTTCCCGCACTGAGAGAAATGATCTGTGCCTTTGAAAAAGCGCCAGACTACCTTCTCCTGCGCTACTCGACTGCTTCCGGCCCGCGCCTGCAAGCAGAGATGGCTGCCAGGTGCACCCTTAGGGTCAGTCGACCTAAGCCCTTAACTAGAAAGGACCATAAATAGTCCAAGATGCTTGCCAAGGAACAGGAGGAAGGGTCCAAGCCCTTGCTCTGACACCAAATGGAAACCTTTTCCATTTGAAGGCATAGCATTTTCTGGTCGAGCTCACGGGACGCCTCAACTACATTGAGGACCTGCTGAAGACCCAAGGCCTGGAACTCTAGCCGCTCAGGAACCAGGCGTGTGTGCAGGGATTGAAGGTCCGGATGGAACACCTTCCCTGACTGACTGAGAGCAGGTCCCGGCGAGCTGGAAGCTGCCGCGAATCTTGGAGCTGAGACTGAGGAGAGATCTGGTTCCAGAACTGGCGAGGCCAGTCTGGGGGCTATCAGAATCACCTGCACCTTGTCCCTCCTCGCCTTGAGAAGCACCTTGTGGATCAAGGGAAATGGGGAAAGGCGAAAAGAGGCCTGGGTCCACTGCCTCGAGAAGGCATCCCCACCTGCAGCGAGCCCCGCTGAGGGAGGCGGGCATGGAACAGACTCAGCCGGCGTTCTCCCTGGAGGCAAACAGGTCCACCTGAGGTGTGCCCCAATGGGAGAACAGATGCTGTACTACCTCCGCAGGGAGAGACCACTCGGGATGCAGCCCCTATCCGGCTCAGGGCATCGGCCAGGGTGTTGGAGGCTCCTGCCGCGTGAATGGCTAGGAGATCCGCCTCCAGGCTGCGCCACGAGTGACCAAATGCGGAGAGCCCTTGCATAGAAGCATGGAGCGTCTTCCCTGGCGGTTTAGATAGTACATGGTCGTGGTATTGTCCGTCTGGACTCGGACCACTTGACCCCGGAGGAACGGGAGCAAAGGCGGTGAGAGCTAGGCGGACCGCTGGAGCTCCAGCAGGTTGATGTGGCATCGGGACTCCTGCTGGGGACCAGAGGCCATGAGCCCGGTGTTCCCCAGATGGGCACCCCAACCCATCAGAGAGGCATCGGTCGATAGAGACCGATCGGCTCGGGTCGGACGAACGGGATGCCCTCCTGCAAATGATCTGGAACGGTCCACCACTGGAGAGCGTTTCCCATCCCTGTTGTCACCGGCTTGCCAAGCTGGTCCAAGGATCGCAGCGTTGTGACCACTGGCTGGCCAGTCCCCACTGAAGGGGACGTGTGTCCAGCGGGCCCAGCGGACCACGCTTGGTGCAGGCCGCCATGAGACCCAGGAGGCGAGGGAAGTCCGGGCAGGGGCATTGCTCAACCAGAAATGATCAGGCAAGGAGGAAAGAACCTCGGCCCTGTCCGCGGGGCCCGCTCTGGCTCGAAGAGAGTGAGCTGCGCCCGATGAATAGAATCACCTGCTTCGCTCGAGTTCGACTTGGCCTCGTTGATAAGGGAGGCCCAGTTGAGAGCAGACCTGGAGGGCCAGATCTCTGGACCACTCTGCCTCCTTCCTGGAGGGAGCTGCTATCAGCCAGTCGTCAGGCTGGTACACCGGACCTGGCGCACAGAGGAATGCTGTCACCACCTGCCATGCATTTGGTGAAAGACCCTGGGAGCTGGAGACAAGCCAAGGGCATGGCTTGGAACTCGAGAGGATCCTTCCGTCTGAAGCGAGAGGAATCTCTGGTGAGGACGGACGGATAGGGACGTGAAAAGCGCGTCCTGCAAGTCCAGAGAGCAGAACCACAGCGTTCCAAGGATGGTTTGTATCTGAGCCAGAGTGACCATCCTGAAGGTTCGAGACTTAGGAACTTGTTTAGGTCGTGTAGATCGAGAATGGGCGCCAGCCCCGGTCCGCTTCAGACCAGGAAGTACCTGGACACAAACCCTGGGTCTGAAGGAGGTCCACCACCTCTCTTATCACCTCCTTCTGGAGGAGGAGGAAGCGTCAGCCGACTCGACGAGCGCCAAGTGGGCTGAGGGATCGAAGCTCCGGTGACGGCTCTGAAGGGTGGTGCCTGCTCGAATTCCAGAGGCAGCCTCTTCCCACCACCTCCAAGACCCACCTGTCGGTGGAAACAGCGGACCAGGCGGAACGGAGAGGTGGAGCGTCCCCCAGGAGACCCAGGAGGAAGGTGGCGGGAATGGGGTGACACCCTCAGCCCGTCACTGGGCAGGCTTGGAGGAGGGACGGCCGAGGGAACCTCCTGGGCCTTTCCTCCCTGCCTCCTGTTAGAGGAAGCCCGGCGGCTTGGGTTTGGGATGCCAAGGCGAGAGCCTGCTGGCCCTGGCGTTGCTGGGCAGGGGCGCTGAGGGGCACAGAAGGATCCAAGCTTAGGCTGTGGTTTCATGCCTTTGTCCTTCTGAGCGGAAGAGACCCGAGTCCAAGGTAGCATTGGACTTCTCGATCCTCTGCAGGTGACCTTCCACCCCAGGGTCAAGAGTCAGTCCCAAAGGGAACATCCGCCAACTTGTGCTGGGTATCGTAGAAAAGGTGGATATCCTCAGCCAAGCCCGCCGACATATAGCCACTGCGCCGCCACCGATCTGGCACATGAGTTCCCTATATCCAAAGCAGTCTGGAGCTGCTGTTTGGCCACTGCCCTGCCCTGGTCCCGCACCTGCTTAACCGTGAGTCTGCAGATCGGGGGAAGATGAGGGATGACCTCATCCAGGGAGCCCAACAGGGCATGAGAAAAATGGGCCATGAGGACGGCCGAACTGGCCTTACGAGGTCGAGAGAGGACGCAGCGAGACTTTTCACCCGATATAGTCCAATTTCTTGACCTCTTGTCAGGAAGTTTGTCCACATCCTGGCGTTGGCGGGCGGCCGGGCAACGCTGTCGCAACCAACCCCTCAGCAGAGGGGTGTTCAAAAACCGACAAGGAACTGGTAGGGACCTACATATTCCTGGCCACTCCTGGCAGGCGCAGGGCAGGAAGCAGGGCGCTGCCAAAGCTCCAGTGCCGGACCCGCCTATGGCCTCTGCCACCGGAAAGGCCTCCTTCGAGAATCCCTCGTCCAGAATCTGCGGAGGGGATACCTGGCCTGTTTGGAACGAGTTCGAGCTCCATCCCGTGGACTCCGAGATGAGCCAAGTAGTCCTAGGAAGGACGACGCACTATCGTCCATTGACTGACCTCCTGAAGACTCCAAGTCCAGTCGCTGGAGTAGTGGGCAAGGAGGAATCATCTTCGACTCGAAGAGTCCTCAAGAGCTGCTTCTGGCCTGAGCCACCCTTCACTCCGTCGTAGGTCGGTCGTGGGGAGGCAACTCGAGTACGATGGGGTAGACCTTTACCGACGGAGAGAATCCTTGGTCGGAGCCCCAACTGGTGGCTGTGGAGGCGAGGTTCCAATCGAACCGGTGGGAGCAGCTGATCACGAACAACCGCCTGGGCATAGGCTCCTCGGATAAGTCGAGGGGTTGTGTCGTCAGCCCGGTGACAGTTACTTAATGGCCGGGAAGGCGACGGGCCGGCTTACTCCCTGCCATGGCGAGCTGTTGCAACACAAGGTCCTCGCATCGCCGACGACTTACGCCGAAGCCTCCTCATCTCGAGAGGGAGGACGAGGCTCACGGCGAAGCCACGCACCGTGGAAGCCGAGACCGCCTATGATGGTGGGATCGGCTGGACCGCTGGAAGAGTCCAGACCGAGACCGAGTCCCGGAATTTCCGAGGTCGGGTGCGGGAGGTGTCGGCCGGAACCAGGCACTCCTTCGGCTCGATGGTGATCCGAGGGCTCCGGAACCGAGGCACAGCGGCCCACGATCCTTTTCAACCTCCTTCGGGGAACCGGGAGAGGGGAATCTCGGCTGCTAAAGGCGACAGGTCATCTAATGGGTCGAGAAAATCTCGATCATCGGTGGAGTCTCGCCAACTGACCTGACGGGACACCGTGAGGCCAGTGGTCAGGCCGAGCGGTCGACCGGCCGGCCGGTCGACGGCCCGGGAGAGGGATCCTTTCCGCCCCAAGAGCGCCGACGGAGGGACTTACCCCTGTCCCTCTTTTGACCGAATAAGGTCCCGCTTAACGAGGCCTTCTCTTTATGTGGAGGGACAGGACAAAGCTCCTAAAGGGAAGCCGTGTAAGAAGAGCCCAGAGAGCGATAAATGCTGCCATGCCGAGGAAGTGAGATGCCCGCGCCGCCTCTTCGAGGGGCGAACAATGGTCCGCCGAGCTGATCTCACCAGCCCGCCGCCGACACCGCCAACTGGGCCTCCTTGACTTCACCGAGGGAACGCTCGGGACGGCCCAGTTGCTAATCGGGCAGCACGGTTTGACCGAGGACGAGGTCGAGAAAGATGAGCACAGGTCGCAAGCCTGCGGGTCGTGCTCAAGGCCTAGCAGTAGACACACGTGAGTGTGGATCCGTCCGAGACATCTTTCGCTCCGTATGGGCATCTCCTAAACCGGGAGCGACTATCCATCGCAGCTACTTTAGGATCAAGACAGAAGTCTTATTCGCAAAATTTATTTTTAAATGCCAAACGGAGAAATAGGAACCAGTCTCAACGCAGAGCGTTAAGGAGGAACCTGAGCTTCCAAGCGGTAAGGAAGATCTGCGTATGGGGGCGGAGCCTAGAGTTATACACCCGGTGGGTGGGAGGAGCAAGCTTGAAGACCTTCCGGCAAGATTTAAAGCGGCAAGGATACCTGCCAATGAGTGTGGATGAACAACATATCCATGTCCCTAGAAAAAATGTTCTTCTTAGTTGAAGGCCCTAATCCAGCTGCTTCAGCAGCCGCTGCTGCACTAGGTGCCTTGATAGAGTTTCCCTTTAAAGCTTTGCCAGTGCCCCTAGCAGGGGTGCATTTTACCCTACATACTAAGACTCCGAGTCACCAACGTGGTACACTACAGAAATCAAGGACACAGCATAATTAGTAACTCGAGTCCATTCCACGTGTATATCAAACATAAAGGCAGCGTTAAACATTATGCAAATTACCAATCTATTCTTGGTGTTTGGTCTTACCTACCAGGTCCTGAACAAGGGCTGCCGTTTATTACGGTTCCAGTTGAACGTTCTTATTTGTTACATGAAGCCAAGTTTGCTGCTCCACTGAATGTTTTTCTTTTGAATGGTGTGTTAATACAGTGGTACTTATAAGCGATGGTATATATGTACACCTTCTCAGTCTGTGAACATGAGCCAAATCCTTCTTGTTGTTCCTGTTAACCCACGTGGCAGGTTGACTTGTCTTGCCTTTATTTGTGGGAAAGCCTCACAACTGAGTCCAAGCCTTCGTTACAAAGACCTCTCTATTAGTGCTAATGTCGTGCTCCCCAGGAGCTACTTCTGCATGGGATCTGATATTTTATGTTTAAGATTTTTTGCACAAAGAGACGGTGAGAGTGTAAAGGACCTACAACACCATCACATCAGATTTTACTCCTATCCTGATGGACTGATAGCTCCTTAGAATGTATGGACATTAAAGTTAAGGAACATTTGTACTGTACCTTGTACATCCAATTTAGGGTCTGTGTATCTCTCTCTCTCTGTATTTTATGTACTACAAATACCTAATGTGATATCATAAAATCTATAAATAAAAAGTTTAAATAATCATATCCCTGAAGCTACAGAATCACAGCTAAGACAGACAGTTTTCTTCGGAGGTTTTGGAAAGAAGCTATCTACTAATCGGGTTGTTAGTTTCTGCATAGACTCGCACCCACCATGACAGTCCAGCCCAAGCGGAAGTGAAGCTTGGACCCTGCACAGCAACTGGGGGGGTGTGGGCACACTATACATAATTTGTGCATTTGCAAACCCATTGGTTGAAACATCACCACATCTGTACAGAATGAAAAATGTTGATGCTACTGAAAAATTATACGACACCTGTTTGAGGGTTTGCATTGTTTAGTGTTCCAATTCTATAAAATACATTTTATTCAAATAGCATTTTGAGATGAGTTTAAGTAAAATGATGTACTACAAGACAAAGGAAATCTGCTATATACTGTAGAACTAGTTATTTTCATGCAAAGTAAATTTAAGCGCAAACACAAATGCAACCATAATAGCATAAATTTATTTTAGCGCTAAGTCACAATCACCACATTCCCTATAATGGGACAAAATACTAAAAGTGCTAGTTAGCACAAATTTATTTTCATGCAAGTTGGTACTTCAGCGAAAAATAGTGAACATTACTTTACAGTGAAAATTTCAAGTTCTACAGTATACACTCACTCACACTACATCCTACTAGATATCCCCAGAACCCGTACATTTCAAGCAGGGCTGCAATTAGCTATGCCATCCCGGCCTTCTGGAGCAAATTACAAGCCCTCTCAAGCTAACAGAACTAGTCACTGTTAACTCCTTGCTCAACAAGGTTTTCAAGGAAACCTTCCACTGCAGCAGTAGGTAGGTCAACCCGCCTGACCAACCCGATAGTCCACATTTATCACCCCTCCATCAGCCAAAGTAAGCACTTCACCACCCCGGCTCTCCCACCCTCCCAGCATCCAGTCTTATTACTTCCCTTGCTTAGACTTACCCTATAATGAATTCACTGGTCTTGTTTTTTTTTCCCTTGCCCGCCTCAAGCGGCACCACTCCAGATGAGACTGACTAGGGACGTCCCACCCAGCCACTGCCCGCCAAGACTCCGCAATCCGAATCTCCCTCCTGGTCCCTGAGCCCAGATCCACTCTCAGGGCTTGCCCACTCCGAGCAGCACCACTCCAGACGAGAGGCGGAGCTAGATGGCTGTCACGGCGCCGCTGCCCACCAAGACTCGCAATCCTGAAACCTCCCTCCTGGTCCCCGAGCCCGGATCCACCTCAGGTACTTGCTGCTCCTACCCTCGGGTACTTTCACTGCAGGTGCTTCTGATTGGTGCAGCGCCTGTGCTGGAACCTCCATTGGTCCGCCTGCTGTTGGATGCACTGCTGATTGGTGTGCCTTTTCCCCACCAGTTTCAGCACTTCTGGGACTGACCTTGGGCTTATCCTGTCAGTGACTGCAGGGCAGTTATCCTGCTCAATTATTTTTGAGAATTTATCTAACCTGCCTGTAAATTCCAATGTAGTACTTTGAAAGAAACAGCTAAACAATTAGAGTTTTTACTGCCTGGCCTGTGTAAAGCTTGTTGCCAAATTTGCTGAAAATCGAACTGTTTAATTTGCTTTAAGTTACAAATTTCTGTAAACTGATCACTTGTTTTCCACACCTACTGTCTCAGCCTACTCTCTTCCTATACCTGCCCTCTTCCACCCAAACCCCTGTTTCTGTGCTGATACCTGCCTGTCTCCCACTGCTTCTCTCAACCTTCCTCAACATTTTTTCACTCGCCTCTCTGTGAAACTGTAATTATTTTTCTCACCTCCTGGCCTCGGCCCACGCTGTAAATTGCACGCTCTGTCTTTTGTTTCTACAATCCTCCCTGTCTATCTAAAACTCATAAGCCTTTTGTTATATCCTCATCACCCTGCCCCTCACGACGGTCTGACTCCAGCCTCCCGCCCAAGTCGCAACTGGTATTTATTCTTTATTTCTCTCCCTTCTTTCCCAGGGCTTGCTCGCTCTGAGCGGCACCACTCCAGATAAGGCAGAGCTGAGACGGCTCCCCACCAGCCGCCAAGACTCCGCAATCCAAAGCTGCCCTCCTGGTCCCGAGCCCGGGTCCACTCTCAGGTACTCTGCCACTCCTACCATCGGGCACCTTCACCACGGGTGCTCTCCGATTGGTGCGGCGCCTGTGCTGGAACCTCTCACTGGTCTGCCTGCTGTTAGATGCACTGCTGATTGGTGCGCCTTTTCCCCACCGGTTTCAGCGTCCTGGGGCTGACCCTTGGCTTGTCCCTGTCCGGTGACTGCGGGCTGTTATCCCACTCAATATTTTCCTCCGCCCCGCCACCCCTCCCAGGCCTCCTTTAAATACACAATAGCTTCTCCTTCCTAGGTGCCTTCTCTTCACTATTGGATGATCAATATCCCTACTACTTTCTGAAACTGATAACTCACCACTTGCACTTTTCTGTCAAATAAGAATAGACAAAATGAACCATCACATGACACTTTTCTTTCTTATGGCCACTCTGTCTTTACTACACCTATCTATCTATAAAATACTGCAATCTGGATTTACTCTCCCAAATTTCCTACCTCATGAATACTACTACTCTAACTACATACCCTACCCCACTGTAACCTCACCCCAATATTACTAAACAAGGCCTGGATCCACATGATTGCCTACGCCTGAAACAAATGTACCCTTGCATTACTGTGCCCTATGTCCCCTCCTGTGTCGGAAGCTCTGGTACCTACACCTACTTGCCATCCTGCTCTCCGGGATGTTCAACCAAACCCAGGACCAGCCATTGCTACTCCTGAATCTATTTGCCATGCTAAAGGTATAATCATTGTTCACCACAATATCAGGAGCCTTATGCACAAACTAAATGAGCTTGATGCATGGACCTCACTATACTAACTGGATATCATATGCCTAACTGAAACCTGGCTGAAACCGGCCCACACCTGACTCGCTTCTGCTCCCTTCCATCTTACAATCTTTGAGACTTGATAGAGCTGGACCCAAAAGAGGGTGGTACGGCTATCTATTTTAAAGAACATCTCGAGGTCACTGTCGCCAATTTAACTAATCCAGGTCACTGTGAGGCACTTCATGTCCTGCTCACCTCGGTACCAAAAAGTTACATATCATATGGCTACAACCCCCCCACCCCCACAAATGGGCTAAAAGGACTAGATGAGTTACTGAAACAAATCTCTAGCCTTGCAGGGAGAAATGAGGTCCTTATTCTAGGGACCTAACATTAACTGGCTGGATGCCAACCAATATAACCCCTGACCAAACTGCAGAGCCATAATTTGCACCACCTAATATGTGAACACACCAGAGCCTCCCTCACTCAAAACACAAACACCCTACTTGACTGGATAATGACCAACCACTCTGAAATGTAATTGCCTCTGGTGTACTACCAGATGCCATCACTGATCACTCTTCTACCTACTGTATCTGGGAAAAAGCAAACCTAACACATCAAAGCCCCGTTTCATCACCTTTCGCAACTATGCAAATTTTGACTCATAGCTCTTCCTACATGACATTGCTACTACTGATTGGTCCTCCTCCTTAAATCTAAAGACGCTCAAACTGCCCTCAATGTATTCCTGACAAAATTCCTTGCACTCCAGGATAAATACTGCAAACTTGTAACTCAAGAGTAAAAAATAAGCAAACGATGGCTGAAATCTGACCTCCTCTAAATTAAAGCAAGAGACAGATGCTGGCTCCTCTACAAAAGCTCAAGGTCATCCTCTGACCTAAATACTTACATGTCACTACGAAATTCCTGCAAAGGACATCAAAAGGCCAAGAGCTCTTTCTGCAAAGATCTATTAACCAACTCCAACGGCGACTCAAAGAAATTCTGGTCCCACATTAAACCTTTCTGGGTCAGAATCCAGCATCAACCCCTAATGACATGTTACTAAATGGCGTGACACTGCAATAATCTTAGAACCACTGCAAACTTTTTTAACATAAATTTCTCTGACCTAACTACACCTCCTCTTTCCCTATCCAGTTGAGCATGCGACCCCAACAGTTGTAAACAGCCCTCATTTCTTTTTTAAGGCAATCTCAAGATGTGACGTGCTTAAATTGCTAAAAACATCTCTGATTACACTGTGGCTGGCTCTGACAATCTAGAACCCAAGTTGCTAAAGATAGCTGCTCCTCACATTACTGCCCCACAGGCCAAGATATTCACACTCTGTCTTTGCCAGAGCTATGTCCTTGATATTTGGAAAGAAGCTAGGATTACTAGTTTTCAAAAAGGTGATCGAAGGATCCCTCAAATTACAGGCCCATATCCATCCTGTCAGTCCTCAATAAAATTCTTGAGAAACTGATAGCCACCCAAACAAATGATGTCTTCCTGAAACATGATCTACTCACCATGGCCCAGCATGGCTTTACAAGGGTCACAGTACCACCACCGCACTTCTCAAATTTACGTCCGATACACTAGAGGCTATGGATTCTGGTCTCTCGCTGGGGCCATTTTTATTGACATGACTAAGGCATTTGACCTAGTGGATCACTCCATCCTCCTAGGCTCCCTTAGGTCACTAGGTTTTGCAAATTGTTGTAAAGTGGTTCAGTAGCTACTGTCAGAAAGGACACAAACTGTGAAATACAACTCTATCCTATCAGACAGGGCCACTACTAACATTGGTGTGCCACAAGGATCCATTCTCGGCCTCTGCTTTTCTCTATCTTCATAAATAACATTACCTCCAACCTACATAGGACAGAGTCCCTGCTATATGCAGATGACATTGTTCTATATGCCAGTGCAAAAACACATTGATGACATAAATAATCAACTCTCCTCGACTTTCAACTCACCCAACAATGGTTACCTAGTCACAAACTGATACTAAACGAGGCCAAAACCCAAGCAATGCTCTTCGGATCAAATACCAAACTCAAGCATGCCCATCGAAAATTTAAAATCTCCTCCGCAAATGGCTTAAATATCGAGGTAGTGAACTATTTCAAACATCTGGGTGTCACACTCAACCCATCACTAAATTTCGACCTACACATAAACTGACTTGCAAACAGGTAAACACTAAAATTGGCATGGCATACCATACCAGCTATGTGTTACTCCCTGCAAGACTTACCATACACATGGCATCCTTCTGCCCTCACTTACTTATGGGGCTGCTACATACACCCTCTGCAAAACAAGTCTTCAGAAATAGGACATAACTACAGTCATATCAGTCGCTATGTGTCCTCCTCACATAAGCTGAAAATGAAAATTACGCACCTACCATAATTATGACCTTTCTGTGTATTGTCACCATTCATCACATTTGGGTACTCTGCCGAGGTCAGGACCCCGTGGGAGCTTTTTTTGTAGGTGGAGCCGCGCCTCTCGCACCGTCCTTGAGGCTGACGTACTATGGCGCCGTGAGTTGTCAGCAGTGTGGCCGACTCCCCGCCTGCCTACCAGTTCCTGAGTCGCCGAGGTGAGGAAAAAGGGGGTTGGAGGGTGGGACAAGAAAGTCCAAGGACAGAAAAAGGAAAAGATATAAAACCAAAAGAGAAATAAATGACTGAGGATGGAATAGGAAGAAGAACAGAGATGAAAAATTACTCACCTTAGTAATGTTGTTTCTTCTAATGGAGTCTTGCTGTATTCTGACAGTAGCAGTGAGTCCCAACCTTCGAACTGCCCTGAGATGAAAGAGTTAACTTTCCATGCCAGGCATGGAACGCTGAGCTCGAGGCCTCGGTTGAGACTCTGTCTGTTGCTGTTTGAACTCAAACCGCCAGATCTTTACAAGCTAAACTCACTGAGGTCCTGTGTGGAAGCTGTAAACCTACACTAGCCAACTGGCTACTAACATAATAACAGATTTTTGGTCTCAAAACAAAGACTCAAGTCAGGAGACCCAAAAATGAAATAACACAACACCCACTCACCCAAGAAAGGGTGATAACAAAAAGGTGGGCACCTCCTGAGTGCCAACACTGCCACTGCCCCCACATCCCAAAAACAAAGGTTCTGAGAGGGGAAGGGGGTCAGAATACAGCAAGACTCCATTAGAAGAAACAATATTACTAAGGTGAGTAATTTTTTCTTCAAACAACATGAATCTTGCTGTATTCTGACAGTAGCAGACTACCAAGCAGTACCTCCATGGAGGAGGGACAGAACCTACTTAGGAAATAGGCTCTGAAGCACAGCTGTGTAAACTGAGCATCACTCCTAGCCTGGATATCCAGGGAGTAATGCTTGGTGAAAGTGTGAACTGTTTTCCAGGTAGCTGCTTGACATATTTCTAGAATAGGTATATCCCTGGCAGCAGCCAGAGAAGCAGCTGTACCTCTTAGTAGAGTGAGCCCTCAGGCCTGAGGGTGGAACCTTACCTAATTTCTCATAGCAAAATTGTATGCAAGAGACAATCCACCTGGCAATGGATCTTTTAGTGGCAGGTTTTCCTTTGCCTACCTCACCATAAGTGAGGAACAGTTGGAGGAGTCAAACCTATGACCCTTGGTGCGTTCTATATAGTAGCTAAGGACTCTTTCACATCTAGGCTGTGCAGCCTCCTCTCACCAGAGGAGGAATGGTCAGTGAAGTACACAGGAAGAGACATAGATTGGTTAAGGTGGAAGTCTGAAACCACTTTAGGCAAAACTTCCTGTTAGTCCTTAGGACCACCTTATCCCTATGGAAGGAAATAAAGTCAGGCTCCACTGACAGGGCTTGCAGCTCACTTATGCACCTGGCAGAAGTGATGGCCAACAGAAACACAGTTTTTCACGTCAAGTACTTAAGCTCTGCTGAGGACAAAGGCTCAAAGGGGGATTGCATAAGCTGTGCAATGCAACGTTAAGATCCCAAGCAGGGCAGGATCCCTGAATGGAGGATTGGTATGAAGCAATCCCTTGAAAACTTGGAGAAAACAGGGTGAGCTGAAAGAGAAGAGGGCTTACCTGCTGAAATGAAAGCAGAAACCGCTGCCAGGTACACTTTAGTGTAGCTGGTCTGAGACCCAAGCTATTGAGATGAACCATGTAGTCAAGTACTGTGGGCAGATCAGCAGACTCTGGGAAATATGCTTCTCAGAGCACCAGATGGAAAATCTTTCCACTTGGAATTATAAGTAGTTTCTGCGGAAGGCTTCCTAGAAGCCTTCAGAATATCCATAACACCTTGGGAGGGTGTAAATCAGCAAACTCTAACTCTTCAAGAGCCAGGCCTTGAGATTGAGAGATTTGAGATTGGTACCAAACCCTCCCTAAGCACAAGTTAACAGGCTGTAATTCCTGGGAACAGCCAGGGAAGATGGACTGATAAGGACAATAGGAGAGGATACCAGGGCTGTCTGGCCCAGTCTGGAGCAATCAGGATCACTTTGCAGGGTTGAGACCTGATTTTGATTAGCACTTTGAACCGGGGAGCATACAGGAACTTCCTTCCCAATTGAGAACTAAGGCATCCAGGGGACTGAGCCCAACACTGGGGCCTGCAGTGAAAAAGGGAAGTTGGTGATTGTCTGGGGCTGCAAAAGATCTATCTGTGGGGTGCCCCATCTGGAGAATATCACCTCCAAGATCAAGGGATCCAGTGACCATTCGTGATGGCCCCGAGATATCCTGCTGAGAGCATCTGCCAGGACATTGTCCTTGCCTGGGAAGTGTACTGCTGAGAGGGAGTGTTCAGAGAATAAGCCAGGGACCACAACTTCATTGCTTCTGTGCACAAGGCCGAGACCGAGTGCCTCCTTGTTTGTTGATGTACCACATTGTGGTGGTATTGTCTGTTCTGATCTGAATAACTTTGTTCTGAACAGACTTGGAAAAACTTGAAGTGCTAGAAAACTGCTCTGAGCTCCAACAGACTGATGTGGAGCAGAGATTCCTGAGGGGACCATGACCCTTGGGTGGTCAGGTCGCTCAAGTGAGCCCCCACCCCAAGAGGGAGGCATCTGTAGTAAGGATTAAAGAGTGAGACTGAGTGACAAAGGGAACTCCTTGTCTCAGATTGTTCAGATACTGCCACCAGTGCAAGGCCTGGATCAGGGTTCAGTCACTGGGATCAGTTTAGTCAGAGAGTCCTTTTTCTGAGATCAGGAGGCTCTCAAATGGAACTGAATGTCCTCATCTGGAATCTTGCTCCTGCACCACTGCTGTAGAAGCAGCCATGTGCCTCAGGAGCTGCAGAAAATGCCTTGCTGGTCGAGACACCTGTAGGGTGAAAGAGGAGGCCAGAGTGATATGGTCCTTGCCCTGTCCAGGGAAGGAAGGCTCTGGCCCTTTCTGTATCTAGCTCTGCACCTATGAAGGTGAGGAGCTGAACAGGCTCTAGAACTGACTGACAGATTCAGAAGGAAACCTAGAGAAGTGAGCAGTTGCTGAGTTATCTGCAAGTGTAACTTGACCTGGTCTGGGGACTGGCCTACTATGAGCCAGTCGTCTAGGTATGGGAAGATGGCAATCCTTTGCCTTCTCAGAGAAGCAACTACTACTGCCAGGCATTTTGTGAACACCCTTGGAGCAGAGGTTAGTCCAAGGGCATTACTCTGAACAGGTAATGGCCTGAGGGCAGCTCAACCTGAGGTACTTCTGATGGGAGCTTCTGACAAGAATATGGAAGTAGGCATCCTTGAGGTCCAGGGACACTAGCCAGTCCCCTGGCCTTAGAGAGGGTAGAATTATTCCCAGAGTCACCATTTTGAATTTTGGCTTTAAAAGGTGCTTGTTTAAATATCTGAGATCCAGGATGGGCTGATTCTCCTGTCTTTTTGGGGTAAGGAAGTACCTGGAGTACAATCCTTTGCCCTGGTGTAGGAGAGGAACCCGCTCCACAGCTCTGAGAGCCAGAAGGGAAGAGACCTCTGCCTCTAGGCAAGTGCCTCTGAGGGATTTGCAGGTGGAAAAGATCCGGTTCTCAGCTTGGAAATTTTTTAGCTGAGAACCAGTCCCTGGCTTACTACTTCTAGGACCCATTTGTCTGATGTTAGAGACTTCCAGTCCTGGACAAAGTAAGCCCGCCTGCCCCTACAGGTGGTGGAGAATCAGCCCTGGCAAACCCATCAGGGTGCCTGCTTGGCAGGGGTTTTGGCTGAGGGTGGAAGCAGTTCTGCTTGACCCCTTCTGCCACTCCCTCTAAAGAACCCCCTCTGAGCATAGGCAGAAGAGGAGGCCTGGGCTTGGTAGAAAGGCCTGTGAAAAGCCCTGCCCCTGCCCTGGATGCTGCCTTTGAGGAATGGCCTGCCTTTCCTTGGCCTGGGCACTCCTATAGGTGGTCCTATACTCTTCTATTTTCTTCATGTAATTCTCTGTTTGCCCCCAAACAGAGAATTACCCACAACAGGAAATCCATGGCCTTAGTCTGGGTATCCTGAGACAGGCTAGTACATCCGAGCCAAGCCATTCTCGCTAAGTGCCACAGATGTAGCCACGACTCTAGATGACACATCATTTGAGTCCACTGCAGCATGGAATTGCACCTTGGATGCCTCAATACCATCAGCAGCCACCTGCTCCAGCTCCTTGGCAAGCTGGCCAGGAACCTGTTTTGCTAAAGCCATGACAGTGTCCCATCTGGATTTCTGATACCAGCAGTATAAGCCATATAATTGGCATGTCTGAGTCCCAAGGATGCTGCCATGTATTGTTTCTTTGCCATGGCATCAATCCTCCTGGAGTCCTTGTGTGGGGGTGTGAAGCCAAGGAACATTTGCCTTGTCACAGGCTGCAGCCTGCACTACCCCAACATGGCTGCATTGTTGTGTAAGGAACCCATATCTGAGCCTGACAATGTATACCCTCTTGTCCATTCTTTTATCCACAGGAGGTATGGTGTTAGAGTCTTTAAAATCTTAAATGTCTGTTTCCCAAAAGATCTGTGTAGGAATAGACAGCCCCTAGACTCTGGGATATCCATCATTTCCACATAGTCAGGCTCCTCCTGGTCATCCACAGCTTCTTCCATAGGAAGCTGGAGGGTTTCAGCACTTTTTATAAAACATGAAATGGGAGGGAACTCAGAAAGCCTAGGAGGAGACACCCTGAAAGTCTGTCTGGGAGATGTCCGTCAATGGGCACATCCAGACGTTCAAAACCACATTCACTTTCCCCATATTCCTCTTCCTCCTTCTCCAGTTCATAAAATTCCTTTAAATCATACTCTTGAACCAGTGGAACTGATGCGGAGCGACCTCCCTGATGGTGCCGGGTTCGGTCGAACTGGTGAAACTGACTGCACAATTTTTATCGCTTTGGCTATTTCTTCAGCGGTTGGAGAAGAAAGTTTTGATCCACACCAGCTGATTTTTCCTTTCTTGTTCTCTTAGCTGGAACCGACTCCCTAGAATCGGATCTCCTTTGCCAAAGAAGTCTCGCCTGGTCAGAGGGACTCTTCTGGTTCGGTTTGAACCGAACCAGGCTGGCCATCCGTTCAGCAGACTTTTGGCCTCTCTCTTCCCTGAGCCTACCAACTCATTTTTTCTAGGGTAGCTGCAGGAAAATTTTTACAAATCTGGCAGTCTGCATTGAGGTGGTCAAACCCCAGACAATAAACACAGGCGTGTGGGGATCAGCCTCGCAAAGACTTCCCCACACACTGCAGTGTTGGGCCCGGTTTTTCTTTTGGGTTTCTCAGACACTGTGCCAGTCCTAACAAACTTAACCCTTCTAATGGCAATCCGCCAGGCAAGACCCTCTTATCGGTTCCTGACCGTGTCACGGTCGTGGAAAAACGAAAAATCCATTTTTTAGAACCGATAAGAACTGGTAACCACACTCTAAAAATTTAAAATAAAGATTTTTAGTAACTTGATCGGTTCAAACCGAACCGATGAACCATTTACAAGTGCCACACGAATAGAAACAATATAAACCTATGTAGTACTTCACGAATACCACAGACAGAGACTGAACCGACAGGTTAGTGGTTTAAATTCGTCGAAACCGAGAAAAACGGTACTTTAACCGACAAATTGAACTGACAGTAGAAGGAGAAATTCGGAGCACTGTTTGGTGAGGCAGAGTAAGAATCTGACGGTTTGAGTTCAAACAGCAACAGACAGAGTCTCAACCGAGCTCAAGCTCAGCATTCCACGCCTGGCATGGAAAGTTAACTTTTCATCTCGGGGCAGTTCAAGGTTGGGACTCACTGCTACTGTCAGAATATAGCAAGACTTCATGTTGTTTGAAAGGAGATTGGAAGGGGCCCAATCTCTGGAAACAGAAAAGGAGGGAGTTAGGGAGGGATAGAGAATTTATGAAACATAAACTTTAGCATGAGAGGGGGAAATGACCAGTAACATGCTGGATTCTGCCCTGTCTCTAGATTGTATAGGAACTGCAAGGAGTAGCCAAGAGGCTTAATCACCAGAATTCAAGGCACAGAATCACTGGAAAAGAAAACCCTTTAAGGCAGAAAAAGGATCTTCTAAAGAGGACAGGGAACAAAGGTTCTCCCTCTCCCATGGAAAACAAAATTTTTAAGTAGGTATAAATCTCTTTTAAAACATGTCCAGCAGACAAGTAAAACTGAGGCTTGAAGAGGAAAAGGAGGAGGCTAGGATGGAGGGCAACCGCCACTCCCACTCCACAGGAGTGGAGACAAAGCACTAGAGATGGAGTGCTCGCCCATCCCAGCCACTCTCCTCCAGATATACCATCCCACCATGTGCCCCTAGATTACACCCCGCCCAGAGACAAGGGGGGCAGGAAAGGCACAGAGAGGGAGGGGGATCCAGAGATTGAGGCCCAGGGGATGGTAGGGTTAGATGAATGGTGAAGATACACAGAAAGATCATAATTATGGTAGGTATGTAATTTTCATATCTTATCTATGTCAATCTTCACCATTCATCACATTTGGGTGAGTGCTGAGCCCCCAAGGGGTTTTAAAACCCTAAAGGACAGAGTCCCTTAGCTCTCAGTGAGTGGCATACTATGAGGGAGAACCTCTGGGCTTGGAGAGGCCCAAGAGTGGGGAGAGTGAGACAGGGGACCTCGGTGAGGGGGAAGGAAGTTCCCCGACAGACGCCGCCTCACCTCATGGTGAAAAAGGATAGGTTCTCTGGCGCGCTGGAGTTAACCACTCTACGCCAGGCCATGGTGACAACCGGAAAGATACAGCATGTCGTCTGCCTCCTAGTGCAGATCGCTGTCCCTACAACCCTGGTAGCTACCTCATTGGCATCATACGACGCCTTGCTTGGTGCCTTGCTAGCTCCAGGCCACACGCAGAGAGTGCAATGCCTTGTCTGGTTTGCTCCATGTCAGGCAATGAAGCTAGGAGCTGACCCAGCCTAGACCACAAGAACCTGTCATAGGCTGAACATGGGCCTGATGTGCAGAAATAGAAAGCAGCAACTGTGCCGAGTAGAAAGTCCTCCTACCCCAGAAGTCAAAACTGAGGAGTTCTGCTCTGGGGCTGGTCATGGTGAAGGGCCAAGCCCATCGGGAGTGTCCAGCTGCGCCAATCCTGACTGAGGATGAGGCATGGGACCTGGAGACTCTTGGGGGCGATACGCTGGCAGAGATCCCTGGGGCAAGAACTCCGGAAAAGTCTCTGCCAGGGACACAACGACGCCTCCCAAAAGGGAGCTGGCCAGGGGGCACCACAAGGGTGTTCTCACTGAAGTCGCCCAAAAGGCATGCTACGAAGTGTCTGGATTGCTCTGAGTGGCAGGAGAAAGATGCAGGTCCTCCAACATCCTCATGAGGAATCACTGATACTCCGGCGAGATCAGCAGCTGGGGAGATGTGGACAGAAGGCCCTCTCCTCCAGAAGAGGTGGATGAAGAGTTAGAGGACCTCAACTGTTCAGAGGGTGGCTGCTCGGGGAGGTTGAAAACCTGTCTGTCCATTGCCCTGACGTAAGCGGGAAGCGAGGCAGCAGCTCTTAGCTGCTCCCAGGAGAGAGGCCCACTAGGACCAAGGATGTTTGGGAGCACAGGAGAATGTGGCAGAGGGACAGGGACAGAGCCAGAAGTCGGCTGACCTTCGCTTAGGCTAGGAGCGGACCAGAGAGTCAAAAGATGAAGGCAGGAAGACTCCACAGCTGACAGCTGAACAACCATTTCGAACTGCCTTGGCTGCACCCGGAAGAATTCCCCTGTGAGGCGACTCGGGCCAGATAGGTCCAGAAGGACGGTCCCCTCACCTCAAAAGAACGGGCTCTCTCAAAGTAAGCTTAAGAGGAAGAGCGGAGATCCGCACTGTGGCTTCTTCCAGAGCCTGGGTGGGTCCTCAAAAGGCCTCCGCAAGAGACCCCATGCCCCTACCCTCGGAATCTAAGAGTGCCTCCTCCTCAAGATGGCCAGCCTAGGTAACTGGCAGCCCTGTTCAGCACCCGAAGGGCTATCCAAGGCACAGTACCCTCCCTCCCGTAGGTACTCTGATCGGGTCCCAAAGCTGGGTGATCCAGGCACACCACATGAGGGGTACCACCGCTGAGGGGGTCAGTGAACCCTCCGAGGCCGGGCTGCAGTGCAATGGTGGCATGCACCACTGCCCGCTGGTCAGCACCCGACCCCAGTCTCGAAGTCACCAGCCTCCTCAGAGGGGGCTGACTCTGGTCTGTCGAAGACACCACAAGGTTGCCCACATTAGCAGCTGGTTCCAAGGAGCCAGGCTGCTCTGCCTGACTCAGAGTCTGACTCCACCTCTGAAAAGATGGAGGCCGAGGCCCTGTGCCAAACCACAGGTGGGCGCCTTTCACCATCCCTACCAAACAGGGTGCCAGAAATGGAGACTGTGCCTGAGCCGGTGCCAGTGCCTCCGCAGCACCACGAACGGTGGTCAAGAGGACACGGCTCCAACCCGAACAGCAGCCTCGGAGTCAGAACCTGCCATGGCGCCCGTCCGGCACCGAGGGCAGAGACTGCACCAGCGATGGCTCCGACAAGCGTTTTGGGCGCTGGACAGCCGCCGGCAGAACCCCCATGGCGCTGACCCGCTTCCACAGCAACACCGCGAACGGCACCAACAGCTCGACAGTGCCTTCTGAAACCCCCACGCGCCGCGTCCCATGTCCAGCGCTGCAGACGGCTCCAGAACTGACATATATCACACTCAACCTCAGCACCACGGACGGCGCCAAGGTGAGAAGAAAGGACGGCACCATAGAGACTCCCACGGCACTGCTAGCACTATCTGTGCCACAACGGCGCAGTCAGCAGCCACGGCACCGAGCGACGGACTGGCGCCGACGACTCCGCCAGGCACAGAGGCCCAAAACAGCACCGACTAACGGCGAGGACAGCGCCGACCCGGGCCTTGCGAACTGTGGGTCCGACACTGGGAGCTGCTCAAGGGGCGACACATGGCGGTGCTCTCCGCCCACCCCTGAAGGAACGGACTGGGCCTCCTGCACCACGGGAGGAGCCTCAGCCACGGCTAGGCTATTAGAAGCCGAGGCTCTCTCCTTCCTCGGTCCATATAGAACCGGAGGGAACCCAAGGAAAGGCCGAGAGCGCGGACTTGGCCAGACAAGCGCGCACCAGCCCCCAAAAGTCGGCAGAGCTCACCCCACTTTCCACGGCTGTTCGATGACCTGGCGGTCCATGGAGAAGCAGGCATCGCATCTAATCCATGTCGTGAAGCAGGCCAAGACACGAAGGCAATGGTCGTGCTGGTCAGTGATGAAAAATTTTCAGCCGCATGGGGGCCAACCCATCTCTGAAGTCTTCTTGCCCTCCAACCTAGACATGACCTACGGAAATAATACAAAACAAGACTCGACATCGCTGTAACAAAGAAATATGGAAAGATCTTACCAGAGCTTGAGTGGCTAGCAGAACTGGCAGGAGGAACCGCTGGACTTAGCGTGAAAATTTTCTCAAACAGGCAAACTCGAAGCAGGAAGGCCTCAATTTGCTAGAAAGTGTCATACCTAGACACTATACCTCCAAAGGTGCAAGTGCTTTGACCTGCCATGCTCCCCAATACTGGAACTCCCTCCTCAGTCCATGCGACAAGCACCATCACATGCAACATTTAAGAGAAACTGCATTCCCATCTTGAGTCCTCCTGCATGTGCCACTGCTTCAAACCCCTTAGCTCTCACCTCCTCCCTACCTAGTCTCCTCCCTACTTATGCTGCTCTACTATACAAATAGCACTCCCCCACTGGTTCTGTTCTACCTCCCACTTAGACTCGTCCCCTATCCTCTTCCTGGTTTCTTTTCTATTCCTTTACTCTTATACCCCAATCAAATACTATAGAATTTCACTATCTATCTTATTCTTCCTCAAAATAAATGTCAGGAGCAGCAGCAGCAAAATAAAAAAGCAGTGTCAGTGGCTCAGTAGGTAGCACACTTGCCTCTGAGGCCGGGAGATCAGAGGGTCAGAGGTTCAGTTCCCACATCTGCACGTGGGTTAATATCCTAGTACTGACACTGTAGTGCAGCATGATAGGGTGCTGCACTTCTGAGGTGCCATCTTTCAGATGAGATGTTAAACCGAGGTCCCATCTGCCTGGATTGGTTGTCGTTCAGGTGGATGCTAAAGATCCCATGGCACTTATCGAAAAGAGCAGGGAAATTTTATTCAGAATTCAAAAGCATAACATAAACACAATGAACAAAGTAATACACAAATATCATATAAATTTCAAGAAACCACCTCCTATGTGAATCCTCCTAAATACCCATACATAATTCCTATATACACCAAAAGTGCTCCCAAAACTGGTAAGTGTCTACATGGCAGGTCCCATCCCGAGAGGTTTACCTATCTCTAATGCAGATTTGCAAGAAATATAACCTGCTTGAAAAAGGAAAGAAACATAAAGAAAACAAACTTTAACCCACCCATCCTACATTTTCCATAATCTAGAACTCACTTCTTGACCTAAGGTACGACATTCATAGTTATATATTTTATCTAGGTCCGCCTTGTATTTTAAACAGAACTTCCTGCTGAGAAATGTCTTTATTCTGCAGTGAACATAAACATCTAGCTGGCCACAACGACCATTTAGGCTATGCTAAAATAACAAACAGTACTTTTGTCCATTTCATCCAGGAAGCAGGAATTTGTCCTAGCACCAAAATGTCACAAGTCATAGCTTGAAAAGATCTCCCACCAACCAGCAAGCTGATTCCAAAAACATTGACATTCACACAATCAAAAACAAATGCTGCATGGTTTCCACCTAACCTTGAAAAGTATGCTTCCACAACCTCCTTCATCAACCTGTTTATGTTTTTGATTGCCCTTC